>OY728123.1:678120145-688120145 GCA_963277665.1 Viscum album | reverse complement strand
CATTGAATAAATGTTTTTTCAGTGTTCTTCAAGAGCATAAGATGCAATCTGTGGAAGCTATTTCTGGATATGATTGTAAGATGAACTATATATAAAATAAGTTTAGTTACTATAACATAAATTATAGAATATGTGATAGAAGCACTCACAATACAAATGATGTCATTTCTTCACAGTTGAGTAGAACATATCTATGATCTCCATGATGTTCATCATCTGAAAGCCATCATTCATGAACTCCACCAAAGTAAAGCTCTGGCTGATTAAAAACTAATAATCGATTGTCCTTTTAAACATCAACATTCTCCTCGTTCCATCCCATGTAGTTGTGTTTTTTGGGATTTTGAGATTCATCATAATGAGAGAAGAAAAAATCAATTTCTTCTTTCAAATACATTTCTGCAATTGAGCCTTCAACTGATGATTTGTTACATCCTTTTTTCTTCAATTTCTACATTCATATCCCGAAAGGGTACATCCATTGAAACTATACTGAACATCCACATTTAACCTCATGTGAAAAAATTAATACCAGATGTTCCATTGAGTCAAAGAAATCTAGAAGGAAGATTTTTTCCTGTTTACATATAATTATAACAACATCTTCTTCATGATTAATTAGTGCATCATAGTCTGTTGTCGGTGCACAAATATCTCTAAAAAATATGATATGTCTGTTATCGAATCCAAAATCATATAATTTAATAAACCTTTGGATCCAATCATTATTAGTATTTCCATTATAACATGAGAATCATGAATTTTTAATCTGGTAATATGACCATTATAAACACATCTACTGAAATCGGAAGCATAGCCATCTGGAAGTCTCAAATATGTAATCCACTTAAAAAATAAAAAATGACTCAATTTGGATAGTTTACAAGCTACTTTTGGCTTCATTAACCTCTGTGATCTGAAATTTTGAAATAGTTCATGTTCTGGTCGTCTGCAAATTAGGGAAAGATCTAATTATGCCATTACATTATCTTTGTTCTTACCTGGTGTATCCAAAACTATATGAAATAAATTATCAAAATAATTTTTCTCAATATGCATGAAATCCAACATGTGGCGGACTAACAAATCAGACCAATATGAAAGCTCCCAAAAAATTCTCTATTTTATCAAATTATGTTTTTCCCAATGCCATGAATTTTCGGTTGGTTTACTATTAGACCAAATGTGATGGGAGTTAATGATAATACAACTAATTTTAACTCTGTAATAGAGATCATATTTGAATGTTCAACCCTTTCAATTGTGCTTTCTCTGAAATTATATTTTTTCCTTCCAAAATTATGAGCAGTTGGAAGAAATCTGTGATGAAAGTCAAAATATTATGGGTTTTTCCCATTGATGAGCATAAAGGATTTGTTGTCTTTCATATAGCAAGGACATGATTTCAGACTATGTGTACCTTATCCAGATAACATGAAATATTTCAGGAAGTCACTAATCATCCACATCAATGTATCTTTTAATATGAAATTTTGTTTCACAACAACATCATATGTACAAACACCATACTCCACAATGAATTTAACACATCAATCAGTGGTTTCAAATAAACATAAATATTCTTTTTTAGATGTACTAGGATTAATAAGGTTAAAAAGATATAGGTCACCTTCCTCATATTCCATGGAGGTAAATTGCACAGATTTTTAAAGACAATCCAACATGAATATTGACTACCATTAGAACCAAATAGACATAAACCATTAGTAGAAAGACCCAATTGCACGTTTCGGGATTCTAAATGAATAGATGGATGCAGTCAGTTAAAATGTTTCCATAAATCACCATTATATGGATGATTCATGTTTTTATCAGTTGAAATCATGGTTATGTGCCATGACATCATTAACATTGTGTTCTGATACATAAATAAACACTACAATTTTGGTGTAAGGGGGAAATATCTGAACTATTTTACATGATTCGTTCCAGACTTCCCTGATTAAGATTCATTATACCTCGATTTTCCACTTGTGGGAAAACAATCCAATGACTCATTTTCACCAGAATATAAGATGAAATATTTTTCACATGCATTAATCTTCTAATAACTAAGACCCAAATTATGAACCCGCCAGTTTCTCTCATAGTAATTTGTAGGAAACACATTTTCTTCAGGTAAAAATGTTTTAATCAAAGAAAATATCAGATTAAAATATTTTTTTACATTACATTATCTTATTTAATAACTATAAAATTTGAAACCGCTTTTAATTTGCTTATCATGCTACCAGGATATAATGCATCCTCAACAGACCTGAACAACTCATAAAATTCGGAATGGTTCCAACTCAGAAGTAAAATCAATATAATTCTGAGTTTTAGATTGTTGAACAGATGGACCTATAACATCATGTACTAAATTTTGAAAGTGTGATAGATCCAGAATCAAGATATTAGTATCTTCTCTCGAACTGTGTTCATCGTGATGATTTCAAAAAATATAATATAGTTGAAAAACAAACTATAAGAGATATCCTCCAACATTTTCAAATGTGTCAAACGTTCTTAGAGCACATTTTTTACAAGAATACTTAATTGTGGCTTCTGTATCAAATTCTAGTTTTGATGAAGTAAATGATATGAAATCTCCAACACCCTTAATAAATACTAGATTTAAACAAAAACCGTTTGGATTTATGCACTGTCTTGTCCAAGCCCGATCATCTAATAATGACTATTATTGACTTCCTTGTTCCATATTTTTCTAAAAAATATAAAATTAATACAATTTTTGAATAATTTGAAATTAGTAAAACATTATATCAAAAAAGAAGATAAATAATTACAACTACTTCTTAATAATTACCTTTAATTACTGGTGACACAATTTCTAGTGGATTGTCGACTATTCTTTTGTCTGACATCATATTTACTTGCAACATTCCCACAATAAAATCAAAATAATGAATCAGCTCGGAGGTATGCATATTCATTATAATTCATACAAGAATATATAATCATACCTCTGAGAAGATTCTTCATTGTCATTTTAGTGTGAGAAAGATGCATGTAAAGGAGATATCGGACAAAAGAGCCCCCTTTTCTTCGATGATTCATCTTCCAGAAACTATCACCATATGAAAACATTATGAAAAATGTGGTCCTATGAAGGAATATTCAAACTCTTGCATAAGAGATCAGATTTGCATATATAGAATCATACTTTAATAATGTTTTGAGTCAGTGAGATTTGAAAGGAGAAGAGTCATCGAGAAAAAGGAGTCCTGCCAATCCACTGGAAATTGTGTGAATTAATTACAATTTATTATAATTTTTTACAATTGATTTAATTCATAATTATTCATAATTATTCTTAATTATTCTTAATTACTTCGAATTATTCCTAATAATTTCCAATTAATCTGATTTATTCCTAAATATTCATAATTTATCTTAATTATTCCTAATTTACCCTAATTAATCATAATTAATTCTAATTAATCTAAATTATTGCTAATTGTTGATAATTAATCTTAATTATTGCTAATTATTGATAATTAATCCTAATTAATCTTAATTATTTCTATATATTACTAATTATTTCTATTTATTTTTATTTATTGCTATTTATAACTAATTATTGCTAATTATTCCAAATTCCTCTTAATTATTCATACTTATTCCTATTTATTACTATTTATTACTATTTATTACTAATTATTACTAATTATTACTAATGATTACTAATTATTCCTAATTATTACTAATTATTCCTATTTATTACTATTTATTACAAATTATTACAAATTATTTCTAACTATTACAAACTATTACTAAATATTACTAATTATTAATAATTATTATTAATTAATCTAATTATTACTAATTATTACAAATTATTACTAATTAATCTATTTATTACTAATTATTACTAATTATTACTAAATATTACAAATTATTACTAATTATTACAAATTATTACTATTTATTACTAATTATTACTAGTTATTACTTATTATTACTAATTATTACTAATTATTACTGATTATTACTATTTATTTCTATTTCTTACTATTTACTACTATTTATTACTGTTTATTACTATTTATTAATATTTATTACTATTTATTACTATTTATTACTATTTATTACTAATTATTACTAATTTTTACTAATTTTTACTAATTTTTACTAATTATTACGAATGTTTATGAATTAATACTAATTATTACTAATTATTACTAATTATTACTATTTATTACTATTTATTATTATTTATTTCTATTTATTCATATTTATTTCTATTTATTGCTTATAATTGCTAATTATTACTAATTATAGCTAATTATTGCCAATTATTTCTAATTATTACTAATTATTTCTGTTTATTGATATTTATTTCTATTTATTGATATTTATTGCTATTTATTCCAACTTATTGCTAGTTATTTCTAGTTAGTGCAATTTATTATTAGTTATTGCTAGTTATTGCTTGTTATTGCAATTTATTGCTAGTTATTGCTAGTTACTACTACTTATTTCTATTTATTGCCACTTATTACTACTTATTACTACTTATTTCTATTTATTGCTATTTATTGCTATTAATTTCTAATTATTACTAATTATTACTAATTATTGCTAACTATTCCTAATTATTCCTAATTATTTTGAGTTATTCCTAATTATTGCCAATTATTTCTAGTTATTGCTAATTATTGATAGTTATTGCCAATTATTGATGCTTATTACTAATTATTGCTAATTATTCCTAATAATTGAAAATTATTGCTAATTATTTCTAATTATTGCTATTTATTTCTATTTATTACTATTTATTGTTTTTAAATTCTATTTATTTAAATTTAATGCTATTTATTCGTATTTAATCGTATTTAATCATATTTATTCATATTTATTTGTATTTATTTGTATTCATTCCTATTCATTATTAATTATTCATAATTATTTCTATTTATCACTAATTATTACAAATTATTCATAATTATTACTATTTATTACTAATTATTATAAATATTACCAATTATTATTATTTATTACTAATTATTACTTATGACAAAAAATTTAAATCTAACATAATTAGAACTAATCAACAATAATTAAAATTAATATAAAAAATGAAATAAATATGAAATTAAATAAAACATAAATACCTATAAACATGATCTCTTATAATTGTAAATAGCTTCAAAACTTATTCGTAAAAAACTCACTCTCAAAAAATTCCACTCTAAAATTAGAGTTTAGAGAAGCAGAGGAAGAACAAATTCAAGAGCAAGGAAGAAAAAACGGATGGGGGTTATATATTGGTTAGATTAGTTGTGACATGAATATTTGCAATGGGAGTCCCATTACTAATAGTACTTATTGTGACAGGTCCCATAGAAAATAACTTTTGGCACATTAATTACGGTCGGCGGTTAAAAGGTTATTTGTGAGAGGGCCTGTCGTAAAAAGTAACCTACCGACACACTATTTGCGATGGGACAACATCCCGTCGCAAAAGGTTTTTACCACCACCAGTTATTTGTGATGGGTCCCATCACAACTTCCCTCTGAGGTTCGAACTAGTTGTGATGGGGAATCCTCCCTCTCAACTTGGTCATACCGTCTCCCGACATTTTTGATGGGCGGTGCCTACCTGTTGTAAATACCCTTTCGTGCAGTTTGACGTGAAGACCACACCAATCTACATGTATTTTTTTGTGATGGGGCGCCTATTCCAATTGCAATAACCTATTTGACAGAATATTTACGACGAGATTTATTCCCGTCACAAATAGTTTTCCGCAAAAAACAGTTTCTCCCGTAGTGATATCCAATAGTTAATGTGTGTGTTTTCAGTACCAGATCCATGAGCATTGGTATTAGGGAATCAGAATTGGTATCTAAGTAAGTATTATACAAATTTATAGATTATGATGATATAAAATGAGGATGTAAATTTTATTAATGGATTATATGTTAAGGAAGATCATAATTTCAACTATATATATAAACCTTATATTAGTTAAGCTAATAATGAATATTTCAGGGATTAAGAAAATATTAAATTAATAAAAACCCAACGGATAATCGTCCGGGATTTATATTAATAAAAACTCCATTAAAATAGATATGGTGTCTAAATTATTACATTGCATCTTGTTACAATATATCAAATATCAAAGGACCTGATAGTTTAATAGTATTAAATTACTTAATGTGCACATTTTTCCCATTTTACATTAGAAATAAAATATAAACACATAATTAAAGTGATTGTTTTTCATACTTGAACCTATTAAATGGTTCCTTCTTCATATCCCAATGAAAGGGAAATAACTAATGTTGATATAAAATACACATTAATTGTTACAAATAGTGGAATTTAGTGTAAGAATATAAATTATAATAAATACTGTAAGATAAATAACAGAAAAAATAAATCATTTAATCAATAAATTAAGTATGATATTCATACATAGATAATACCAGTACAATAATCTTATGGATAGTTATAGTGAATTCTCATTGATGTATATCTATAATAATTGATGAAATGTTCTCACACATCATATTATGTTTACCATCAGGGCCTTCATCAAATACAGATTATTTATTGGCATGTATGCACCAAAATCCCATTTAATATGTTTGGTCAATTAGGTTGTCTCATGAGACATGTCTATTGATTGAGGGGATATATAATAATCAAAACCACCCAGTACAACTTATCCAATGCATTACTCTTATATTTAATAATCAATTTAATTTATAAATTGTATTCATAATCTAGAAATATCCATATTTGTTAAAATATGGAGAATATTATGATTCCCTATACCAGTCAAATAAATTTAATAATAAAAACTCTATGTATAAATTGTAAATAGTTTAGGAAATAATCATATCCTTGATAAAAATAATGTGGATATTTAATGGAAATTTTATGTCTAATGGAAAATGTTCAAAATTAAATTAATTATTTAATAGAATTTTAACAACAAAACAATTAATAAATATATGATATATGATGAAACATTAATTAGAAATATATGTTTTGTAATAAAATTATGTAATTTATAGAATGGAATAAAATATAAATAAAAAATATAAAATTATTTTGAATTAGATATTTTTCTTTTCAAAACCATTGAAAATATTGTATAATACTATAATTTTTATTAAATTGTTATGGTGGTTGGAAAATTTACTAATTATGTATACGTTGGAACAAAACATTACATTCAACTTTCTGTTTAAGAATATAAAAAAAGACATTTTATAAATCATTATATATATTCCTTAAAACCCTTTTATATGAAAATGATAACATAAAATGTAATTAATAATTCATTTAACTAAATATGAAGAACTATTGTAAAACTATTCTATATAATATGGGCATCAAAGATAAATATACCTACTCAAAAGATAAATAATATTAGATATTCATAATAAAATTTCTTTTCTTGATTAAAATGACAAATAGTGTAAAATTTAGAAGAACTTTTTTTAACTCCATAAACATGCATATCAAAAGAAAATAGATTTATATTTTAAACGATAGTTTAAACGTTTTCATCATTGAAAATAAGCGTAAACACAAAAATTATATTGTAAAATTAATTATTACCCCATTGGTAACATTTAAATTAAAAAACCTTATGTATTATTATTGATTATAAAATTTTATAATAATGAATTAATAGATATTCATGTTAAATAATTAAAAGGGGAAGTATATACCCCAAATAAATTTAAATTTGTGCATACGAGAAAAAAAATACCTAAATGGAGTGTAAATTGTAACAGAATCCCTTACCAAACAATTTTTCTTATTTGAACATGATTTAACCTCCAATATAATGTTATCAAACATGTTATTAATTTATGAAATCACAATATTCATATTTATTATATCATTTTGATCCTATTATAACAACTTATAACCTGTTCATTAACAGTCATTTATTAATATAACTTTTTCTAGAGAAAATCATTTTAGTTTTATCATGTATGATTCATTGTCGATGTTAGTATATGGAACAGCATATATAGTTTAATCATACACAGAAATTTATTTATTTTTTAAATATAATATTAATTTCTAATATTATTTTTTAGAATCATCCTATAATGGTATACATGAAAATTGAATCTCATCGCTTCATGGATATGGTAAGTCGTACACACGCATGAGCGACATTATCATTTTTAAATGGGTGAAGGGGTAAGGAATAATATGACATATTAAACTTAACGAGTATATATAATTTCATACTTATAATATATATTAATAACTTACATCTTTATGACTATCAATGTGTGGTGGTAATGGAAAAAAATTACATAAGTTCCCAAGGAAGAATTCTTCAACAGACACGATTGGTGGTTTTGTTTCCCATTTGATGGATAAAAAAATGGAAAAATATTTTTCCATCAACATAATAACTATGAGAAAATTTAGAATATATTTTTTATTATATTGATGTTTTTAATAAATTTTTAGTAGTGGTAAAATAAGAAATAAAAAAAGAAATAGCTTCATTAAGACAATTGCCTTCTCCTAGATAAACCTCATTTGGAAGTTTTCTTAAGGGCCATATTGCTTGTATTTTTAGAAAACTAGAGCCTCTATAATATATATATATATGTTTATTGTAGAGATATTTTCATAGGTTTTGTTGGGATAAATGGATCTTGTGGTGTGAAGAAGTGTGGGGATGAGGATCCCCTTAATAATTGTGGTGAATGACACATTTTTAGTTTTTCAATGATTCATTATACTATTAAGTCACATTTATTGAATGATATCTACTAAATGAATCAAATTAACGAATATTTAGTAAAATTTATAAATAATAACAACTAATGTGTTTTAATCTAGTGTTTAGTTTATTTTAACACTTATAATTTTTAGATTTACCATGATAATCATGTTTTATTATTTTTCAATTAATAATGAAAAAATTAAATTGAGACTATTAAATAATAGTAAATATTATAATTCATTATATGGAATCCATTTTACCAAATTCATTATATATAAGTTAATTTATTTTATTTAAAAATAATGTCACTTAACATGATGAAAACTATATTTCAAGATACTAATGAGGATATGGTTCATCAATGTAGGTGTTATGGCACCCTAATTCAAGATACACTTATTTCAAACATAATATGATCATAAATTAAATATATGACTATTAACAATAATTATATGGATTTAAATTCATGTATTAAGATATATAATCTATACAATTTATAAAAACATTCATTATTACATATTATTCTAATTAATTGAAATGAAAATACCATATTTATTTAAAAATAGTTTTGAAAATAATCGTTTTACCTCCAAATGATCTTATCTTTATTTCTATAAAACTTATAATAAATACACAGTTCATTATACATATTATAATATATTATTAAAAAAAAAGTACTAATATATTAAATTATAAAATTATATTTATTCACTAAATCCTTTTTAATGAATTTTTTAAAAACCATTATAGGATTAATTTCACCTAGCATGTTCAAAATTTATATTCATACAAACAATTCGATTTCTTCCATAAAATATTAAAATGTGAATTTTTTTGTATATTTTTAATATACAATTTTAACTTTATATAATTTTAGCTCAACTGTTACATTCTTCCCTCATTCTAAAACTATATTCAAAAATTTTTCACAAATATTACTTTCTTAAAAAATATTGGTTGTTCTTCTTCGTAACATCCTTAAGTCCCCATGTAACTTACAAAATTTAATGATTTCTCAATGATACGTTTACCAGTCATGTTTTCCATAACCTAAATTTTTTTCTCTAATTTCAAAAATCTAGATAGGCTCTTCATAGTATGATAGATCATGTTCGAATTCAATTTCATAAGATATGAGGACAATTAATTGGGTCTGGCATGAACTTTCATAACAATGATATATGGAAGACAACATTTAAATTAGGGAGGTTTTGTTAAATTAGAAAAGGGTAATCCATTAATCCACCTCGTCTAATAATTTTAAAAGGTATGTTGTACATATGGCTCAATTTCCCATTCTCATTCAACCTTATAACAAAATTCTATAGAGATTCATTAATGTAAATATGGTATTCTATAATAAATAAAAAAAATATTCATTTATCATTATAATAATTTTTCCTTATTGATGATTATTTTATATGTGTATGAATAGTCATTACCTTTTTTCCTCATCAATAGGTTACATGCCTAAAATATTATTTTCATTAAAAAAAATTCATCAATTTGGAGTAATAAATATATTTCCATATAATGCTTCAAAGGGCTCCATTTGATACATTGAAATATTGTATTCCCATAAGAAAACTGTAGCTAAGGTATATAATGATCCCATATACCATGAAATTCATTTCGTAGATATATAATATTTTTTATAATGTTTGAATTATCCTATTACAATTTCCATCTAATTGAGGATAATGGGATGTGATAAAATGATCCTCAGTATCTTGAGTCTTATGAATAATTTTCTACAATTATTATGTAAATTGTGGAAGAACATACAACACAATTGAAAGTGTTTATCTAGGAATTCTTATAGTTTCATTAATATGGAGCTATGCAATAAACTCAATAGGTAAATATTATCTTATAGTGAGTAAATGTGTATATTTGGTAGAGTGATCAATAATAACACATAGTTCATTGTTTTTTCTTGGAGTATTTGGTAATGTCGGGAAATATTACATAGTATTTTGATACTATTTTCATATGGAAATAGGTAGTGGTTTCACGTCTCTTATAGGA
The DNA here is from genome assembly GCA_963277665.1 of Viscum album. NCBI lineage: Eukaryota > Viridiplantae > Streptophyta > Magnoliopsida > Santalales > Viscaceae > Viscum > Viscum album. Next base: position 688,109,376 of record OY728123.1, on the reverse strand, counting down.
ATTTTCTCCTAGACTTCACCTATTCAAAAATGAAGAATCCTGATACATAATCATAAATTTCCTTCATTATATTACCCCACTAAAATGTTCTATCAAATACCAATTAATATTTGCGATACCAGTGTCTATACTAAAATTCATGATATATAAATCATCAATTAATTCCCATTTCAGCTAATGTATATATAGAACACATGACACCCTTATAGATTTCTGGATGCTTTCTTCATATATGATGTTTGTTAATTTCCAATCACAAATAAGTTTAATTTTATTTTTAATATTCTCATCATTAGGATAATAGAATTTCATATTTTTCAATAATGATTATTTGAAAATAATATTATAATGAGAGATGTTTACACTTCTTTAATAATTCCCATATATATTTACAATATCCAAGAACATTGGATCCCTATCTGTTAAATTTTTTTTATAACTCCACAATATTTCTTACTCAATGAATCAGTTACCATATTTTCATATATTGAGTGGTAGTGTGTGAAAAAATCGTAATAATTGAGTTTCTCAAGCCATCATCATTGCTACAAGTTGAGATATTTTTGTGAAAGGACGTATTTTAAACTCTTATGATCTATCTATATCTCAAATAGTTCACCATAGAGATAATTTCAGTATATCATTAAAGTAATGAACATATATTCCAACTCAATATCATGAGTTGGATAGTTCAATTCGTGAGTCTTTAATGAATTTACTCATGAAAAATAAATTTATCCAATTTCATAAGGACACAACATAGTCCTTTGATCAAAGAATTACTATATATCACAGATACACTATTTCTTGATGGTAGAGTCAGAATTAGATAATTAAACTGTATACTATTCACATATTAAAAACATTCTTCAAATTCATTTTCTTATGTAACCATATCACCATAAAATGTAATATTTTTTAATGTATTATCCAATTAGGAAAAATATTGATCATGTCACCAATAGTTACAAGATATACCGTCAATACAATGTACTTTAGTTATGTTCAATGGTTTATGACTTTCTGTGAATGCATTTTTCTTTTCATAACCAATTTAGATTCTGCACATTGAGACAATATGGAAAATAAAAGAATCATTTTGTAGCCAAAATTAAATATTTATAAATTTCCCATATAAATATTTCTATCTATGTGTCTCGAGAATTTTCTGAATGTTATAATCATAGAACAAATAGATTTTATAATATAAAAAGTTATCATCAGAAAACCCCAAAATAAAATTATCAATGTATTATTTGAATATTCTATACATTTTATCCATAAAAACAATATTTTAATTAGTGAATCACACTTCAATTACTGTAAAATCATAATTTTCATTCCACATAAAAAATGTTTTATTTGTAATATATTAATTCATTACCCAAAATTAATTACACCCATACTGATGTTAAATCATTTAAAAATAATAATCTCTATTATTTTGATAGAAGAAGTCATCAATGTGAGTTAGAGGATACATTCTCATCGTCATAATATAATTGATTCTACGATAATCATTTTAGAGCCTTATAGGCCCATTATTTTCATTATGAAAACAACAGGGTCTCTCTATGGTGGAACACTAGAGAATATGAATCTCTTGTGGAATAAATATTGTAGTGGTTTCTATAACTCAACTAATTCCATATTTTCCATTATATATATAGTCTTTGATATAGGTCATGCATCAATGATTAAATAAATGGAAATCTCTACTCCACCCTATAATGAATGTTAAAGTAATTACTCCAGAAAAACATCAATGAATTCTTATACAATGTGTACATCCTCAATACGATGATTATAATTTCTATCTATATGTTGAGAGTTTTCTTTTTACCCAAGATTATAATTCTAATAATATACTGGGGTGGATTTGGATATCAACCAATAGATAACATCTCCCCAATAAGGATATTGAATTCCACATCTTCCTTATGATTCCTAATTTCTATCTATTTAAAATAATTATCTTTCATTATATTTTAAAATAAATTCCATATCCTGTATAATATCATACTATAGCATATGTATAATAATATTTTATATAAATAGGGCACTGATATGTGTCATAATCATAAATGCTAACACATCATTTTCATAGTGATATTCCCACAACGAGTTGTATGAGAAACTCCATTGTTACGGTTCTAGGGAAATATCTAATTTTCTAAAAAAAAATTGAAAATAAAAAATATTTTAAATATCTAGAATCAAATAAAAAATTAAAAAAATTTGAGGCTTTGATTAAAGTACCTGTAATCATATCTTTAGGTTATTCAACTTCATCTAGAGTGATCACATAAACTTGGAATTCTCCCCTGATCATTTTCTAAAGTATGTTCCATTTATTCATGGGTCATTTGGCTGAATGATAACCTATTTTTGTAAATTTGACGACATATATTGTTTTTGATTCTTTATCATTTTAGAATTTTTTAGTTATATGGAACTTTTCTCTACAATAGTAACAAACTCTCATCCCCTTCAACTATTTTCCAAGATGTTTTATTCCACAATTTCCACATGATAAAAACTGATTCATTTTATTATGCATATTTAATTATTTACATTTTACATGTTCTCAACAAAAAAATTATTCTATTTATTTTCCAAAAATATATAGGTTTTATAATATTCATTCTCTATTTTCAGAGAATATAATAATATTTCATCTTATGATGATTTTGTTTTGAAAAAACAATTCCATTTAAACGAATGGGTTAATCCCAAATAATAAATGATCATGATTTAATTCTAATTTACATTTTAAATCAACTTCGTATCATTAATGTATCCTAAATTTATCTTCACAGTTAAAAAATAATTTTGTTATTTCCTCTTCAAATCAAGTATCTTTCACTTCATTTTAGCTAGTTTGTCATGAGGACAATATTTTAGAAGAATTTTTCCTTAAATTATCTTAATTACATATGATATATTTCTTATTCCTATCTAGTAATCCATATCAATGACCCAAATTTAATAGCATCTCATTTAATATTATACACTTCAATCATGTCCTTTTCCATTTCATCGTATCCCAAATCCATAAATATCTTGATATAGGACTTAATATTTTTCCCACCTACCACCAGATTACTATTTCTAATTAAATATAGAGTCTTATGTCACATAAAATGTTACAATATATGTTTTTAATTTCATGGAACATTATGTTTCTCTATATGATCCTGGTTTTTTGTCAAAACCTAGGTCAACTCCCATAATATGGCCATGATATACTCATCTCCAACAGTAATTGTATTGGATTTCTTAATAAGGAAATTTTTATATTTTCCATGAACATTAATACCATAATTTCTAAAAGTTTTCTTCTATAAAAAATTTCATATACGAAATTATTTCCTAACATTATGAATTTTAAATAATAATTTTTATTTTATAAATATGATGTAACAATTAACATAAATTGAAAATTTATGCATTGTTAATATCATAATCATAAACATGGTTGCTTTTACAGTATTATTAATATATAAAATTATTTTATAACATTTTAAAGAAATTATAATGGTTTGTAATGAAAATGTGAATTAACTCAGAAATATCCCCCATGATTAAAAAACTAGGTGTGCAACAAGACCCTAGTTACCCTGCACTCGTATGATTAGTGAGATGCACTTTACCAACTCTTTTTAGAGTTACTAACAATAAATTTAATTTCACCAAATCCACATCAAATTTTAGTAACCATGTAGGGATGTATTTCTATTTATTTAATATATTCTCTAAAATAGTATAATATTGACAAATTATTTCATTGGATTAAGTTACCTAATTTAGGATTTCTTAAATCTTGTTCTTATGGTTTTTACTAAACTTCCTATGATACTAAATGTAACAATCCCAACTCATTTGATATGGAGACGATGTCTAATTTATCAAATTATTAATCAATACAGTACATTGAATCCAAAAGGACCATCTATTTTATTAGATATTGTGAACTATATAGATACATTCTACCAATTATAAATTGAAATAAAAATATTAAAACATAGTGAAAATTAATATCATGAATCCTAAAAGTTATTCAAAGTAACATTCATCATATCATCAGGAAAGGTAAAAAGTAATGGGTGATCCAAAATTCTTAGTAATGTAAATATAAAATAAAATATTTCATGATATAATAATTTGTAATGAATGTGGAATGTAAAATAACTAAAATCACATGACTTTTAATCAATAAATTGAGTACGAAATGAATACATGGGGAATATCAATTCAATAATCTCATGGAAAATAATAAATTAATTATCAATAAATGAAATTAATAATATTTGATGCGATGATATCATACATCATGATATCTTTAACATAATGTACTTGTTTTAAGGAATTTTAATCAATGGATAGGTACACACCTAAAACCCTTTTAATATGTTTTAAAAAATGGGTTTCCTCAAGTTATATATCGATTCATTGAGGTTATACTTATAAACATCCAAGCCAGTCACAACATTTCCAATTTATTCCTCATATATTTAATTGTAAATTTATTTCATAAACAACATTCCTCATAAAAATATCCATATTTAGTAATGATTATAAAATACTAATATTTCCCCAGGTAATCAAATAACATTCAGAGTAAAATACCATATGTATAAATTGTATAAAATTTATGAAATAATAATATCAATGATATAAATACTACGAATATTTAAATGAAATGTAATTCCAGTTGAGAAATGATCACAAGAAAGATAATGCTTATATATAATGACAATTACCACCTAATGAGTCAAGATATAATAGATTACAATTAATTAACCAGAAACATTTTTTAATAAAATTAAATGAGTTAGAGAATGAAAAAAATGGAAGAGAAACATTTCAAATATGTTTTCATTAAAATATTTTTCTTTATAAATCCATTGAAATACTATTTTAGAAGTTATTTAGTATAAATTTTTTATCAAGGTGGAAAATTCATTACTATAAAACTTGTTAATAAAACAGTCATTTCCACTCCTTGCAATAAAACTAAAAAAATAACCCTTTATAAAAAAAGAAATATGAAATTAAAATTATATAAAATATAAGTAATTCATAAAATTTACATTTAAAATAAGTTGAGTAAATAAAAATTCCCTTCATAACATAATTTTTAAGAACATGTAGATAAATGAAAAATATACCTGATCAAAAGAAAATAAGATCACTTATTTCTTTTGTAAAGTTCCAATAACTATAAATGTAATTATTTCACATATAATAATTATTTTATAGATTATTAAAATATTACATAGAAATGATATCTATATAACAATATAATTATCATCAGTAAAGAATGAAATAATTAATATTTATAAAAATTAAGAAACCTATACTGATGGATTAATAACTTAACCGTTGGAATAATAGCATGAAACATAGGAATAGTAATCTAACTACTAAAATATCAACATTACTTATAAAATAATAAAAAATGTTGTCATCGTGTAAATAAAAATATGATATAATTATATCAATTTATAAGTACATAAATTTATTTAAAATGATAAATTAAGAGTCTATATTTTTTGAAAACATAAATATTTATTTATAGTTTTATAATTAGCATAATGGTTTAAAAAAATTTATTTTCATAAAATGAATTAATAAATTAATATTATTTATTTTCTTATTATAATATAAGTTTATGAGACCTTAATTAATATTTCTAGGTGTTTTATAGTTGATTATAATATTAGAATCTGTATTTTTCCAACATATGATGATTTAAATTAAAAACGAAATTACTCATAATTAAAAATTATTTTCATAAAATTTTGTTTATTTTGGAATTATTCATATCCAAAAATGTTTAGGTTGAAAATTTGGGATTTTTATAAACTAATTGATTTTTTTGAGAATTGCAAAATACAATAATTTACAGTATTTGACAAATACATCAATTATTGAGTCATAGATGATTTATGGAAGATAAAATTCCATATAATATAACTCTCATTAATTATTTAATATATACAGTGATAATATTCATAATATTGATAGTATTTATCCAAAATAACAAAATAATTAATTAAATAATCAAAATACCCCCAGCTCCCAATATAAATACGATATCTCACAACCACTTCTCCTCACACCTTCCAAGAATTGAATATTTCTCAAATTATTCCACATAAACTTTACAAGACTCTTGAAGACATTGAGGGTCCTTTGGACACTTAAAAAACCAAATCTAATTTCCCTAAGGATGTTCTCAAGGAGAAGTTCAGGAGGTAAAACCTCCTACATTTTAATTTAATTTATTTTCAATTTATTTTTTTCTAATTCTATCATAACCTCCCCTCATAAAAGTGGAATGATAACACAAATATATTATATATACTATAATTTTATTATTTTAATATAATAATACCTCATGAAACCTATTTTCTTGTGACTATTATTCTAAAAATGAAAATTTCATTCGTGTGGGGTTGATTTCTCTCCTTCAAGGATGAAAAGCTTACATTTTCCATTAACTCATTAAGGGATGGTCATAAAACCATTATAAATCATGAAATCTTATTAAAAAAATTTATAATCATTTTTATGTTCTTGAACCAACATATATACAAAATATTATATTATAATACAAAATGAGTTAGATGTGATTGAAAACCACCAAAATTAATCTAAACGACTGTCATTACCATTTTATTAAATTAATCATTCCCATATATGAGAAAATAATAATATATAATACTGAATAAACTTCTTTAATTTCAAAAACAACATATTATTTCAATCCTAGAGATTTATTGTCATCTTAAATTATGTTATATACATTTATAAAAGCAAATGGATCATGAAAACTAATAAATGAGCACTCTTTGTATGATAGAATTGAACTTCATAACTCATAAAAATGGGAATAAATTAACTTAATAAAATAATATTAAATAAAATACATGTATAATTTTTTTAGTTATTAATTAATATATTAAATCTTTTTATCCAAAATATTAATGTGAATAAATAATTCAAATATAAATTAAGTTGATTATTGAAACTGATTTCATTCCTTTGGGTTATTCCTCTATAATGCCAAATTTCAGAGTGGATGTGCATTTAATACTCATAAAATATAATTTCTTTGGTCTTAACATTTAATTTCTGATATATAGAGGATTAAAATATGTTTTTATGAAAAATAAAATTATTTTCTAAATGAAATCATCTTTCCAAAATGCATTTTCACGCCTATTTAGTTGTTTTGTATTAATTCATGAATTATGCCACTTATATAATATTTGGTTTCCCTTAATCATTTGAAAACCCGCAATTTTATTCATGAATGTATTCTATATAAAATTAAACCAATTTCTTTCCATGGGTTGTTTCATGTCTAATGTTGATATAGGTTCTAATGGACTTGCATGATTATGTAAATTTAATATTATGATAGTCATGCATAGAATTATATTTTCCTATAATTAATTGGTTAATATGATATATATTATGAAATATTGGGGAATATTTAGAACATGATTCTATAATTTTTTAAAATGATGATGTTATGATAATGAAACTATATTATCCGTGAACATGATTCTATCTTTGTTCACAACTATGTGTTGTATTTGACCACTATGACATGGTGTTTCATTTCTTTAATTTCCACATTCTATGCCTTTATCTAATAGTTACTCTCATGGTTATGATTATGATCCCATTATTATGATGTGATCATAATTATAATGATCACACATTATATATTTATTCATTTCATTGTTTATCCTCTTACTAGGTTTTTACCTCACCCCATTCTTTGATGAATATCCTTAGGTGAATAATCGTAAAAATTATAAAGTGATAGCTACTAAGATCATAAAGATTATTTAATTAAATTATTGTTTTCTCTTTATTATGTAAAAGTTGTGTATGGTCCAAATTTTCCCATGACACTAAACCATTTGACCCTTGTATTGTTACACTTTTATGTTTAATTTTAAAATCATGTTATTATATATAATAAGAAGTAGGTTCTCTATAGTTGTTATGAGACAAAATTTTATTTAATTTGTGAATTAAGCTCGGAGAACATTATTAAAAACTATTAGTATGAGACTAAGTATATTTAAGCCCCCAAGAAGCCCTGTATTTGGAAAATTCTAAACATAGTGATACCAAAAAATATGCCTGTAGAGTTAATTTAACAAATGAATAAATTATTTATTCATGATATATTGACTTATGTTATTCTAAAACAATAAGGCCCCAGCCTTAAATATCACTTAATCTTGATTTACTTCAAGAATACAAGTTGAGGATCTTTTCAGGATTAGAGTTTTATAGAATTATATCATAAAATATACATTACATTCCACATTTAAACAATGTGGTTACATAAAAGATAGTACTCATTTTTCCCATCAACGGAATCATATTCAAAATAAAACATGGATTCTTTCTTGAAACTTCCTCGACACTATCATAACATCATGTACCATTCCCTTGACCTGTGAAAAACATTTCAAAAACTTGGGATGAGCATAAAATGCTCAGTAAGGGATATAAGTGTATGAAATGAAAACATTAGTCCATGTATGAAATCATACTGTAATCATAAAACATAATCACTTTAACATACCTCCTCAAATAATGAATAAATCATAGAAATCATAAGTCATAAAGGTAACTTGAGGCATTCATAACATTCTTACGAAGAGAGTAACCCTCTTGGTTACATTTGGAATACCCATCACATTATATTCCCTAAATCTCTTTGAAGAAACCTTAACGTTTAACTCCATTGCGTTACCCAATGCATTGAAGAGCTATATAGGGCTCACCCGCCCTTAGTTTATCATAGAACCACCTGTCTTCATAACAATGCCCAAGAACCATATCGTACCACATAAAACATGCATAAAATAAACATAACATTTCCACTTTTCAATCACAAGATATCAATACAACAAATTGATATAAAAGCATTATGAAAACCATTTTCAATACAAAAATAAAAGAAAAGTAAAACATGGCATTTATTTTTCATTCAAAAAATGTTATGGCTTGTAGAGGAAGCCGAAACTCAAATAATGGTCACGACGGTGGAGAAGTCATTGTCACCACATACGTATGACAAAAAAAACATTCCCTTTTTCTATTTAGTAAATGATTAGTATAAAAAGATTCCTTTTTAATAATTGTAAAAGTCAATGGGGTTTATACACTGTATAAAAGAATGTTGTGTATAAAACAAAATATGCCTCAATGAAAGGAGATTGAGATAGATTCCCATACAAATATCAATTTTTAAATAAAATACCTCTATTATCTGTATTAACCATAAGTACACATAATGAATGTACAAATACAAGATAGGACATAATAATATCATGACATAATTTGAAAGTAGGAGATTAACCCAAAAAACGAAAATTGGGTTAAGAAGTTCCCTTACCTTGGGACTGACTTGACTCGATCGTTCTTTAACATCCTGAATAAAAAACTTGAGTTAATTTCTTCTTTCTTAATAACATTTTTTAAGTTCATTATTCCTTTTATATGAATTATTACCATGTTATGAACACTATGTAATTATTTAAGTTAATAATGGTCGTTTTGTCGATCATTGGTACTTGAGACAAAAATAAACTCTTTATAATTACAAGTTGTTCATGTGGTAAAATATCCATTATATCAAGAATTATATTCATAATGTAGATATCATATATATAATATATATCCAGTATATACATGCATTTATAATATTACATAATCATTTAGAGGTATGAAATGAAATGCACCGTTCATGGAGACGGTAAGTCGTACGTATTCATGAACGCTACGTTCATTTCTATTTCTTACTTAATGGAGTGAAATCATAATTATATAAAGGTATATCATAATTAAAGTATAATGTCATATATAATATCATTAAATTTATCCTTTATATGTACCACATATGGTGTTAATGAATCAAATCACTTTGAGGGTGCGGTAGTCCGCACTTCCTAAAATGAAGATATCACATTTACCCATAATGGAAACCATAAAGGGTTCCATAAATGAAAAAAACAGAAGCATAATTAAAAAATAAACATATTATATATCATATATAAATATAGTTTCATCTTAAGGGCCACCTTTGAAGGTGTTAGAAGAATATTGAACAATCATTGTTTCGTGAGGCAGAAATTTGCCATCCACGGAAACAATATGCTCTTTAACCATTAGATGAAGGTGTGTGTAAGTTTAGCTTGAATCGTTCTTATAAAAAAATCCTAGTATATTGAATATACTGGTGTTGTTACAATAGAAAATAATAAAAAGATTCTAGGGTGTTGGAGAAGCAAAATAAAACATAAGAACACAAGAGAAAACACTAACATTAAAACGGGTAGCTCTTTTTTGATTTGAGCTCAAAGGCTTCCTTGGGAAGACTTATGCCCAATGTAAGGATTCTAGGTGTAAGAGAGGGATGTGTAGAGACAATATGGGTAGGGTTTGGCCGATCCAAATTCTTGAGAGGTGTGGGTAAGGTGGTAGAGGTGTGAGCCTTTTATAAGAGAAGAGGAGGGGCACCCTTGGAAAGTTATAAAAGGTTACTTTATTATAAAATGCTTTTCTGATTTAAAAGGTCCCAAAATTATATATTTTGAGGATAATGTGTTACGAGTTCAAAATAAACCCATCCAATAGGTTTTTAACAAGTGTAGTTCTTATATTTTACATTATCTTTTCATTTTTTTAAATCGTTAAATAATGAGGTAATCGCTGCATCATCATGATGTCATAAATAATTTAATTTATTTAATGTCTAAAAATTATAAAAAGATACTATGATGTAGGAAATATTTTTATATTTCCAATGAATATTTATAGTCAAAAATCTGACTTTTATAACCTCATGTAAAAATTATTTTAGTAAAACAATACATGTTTGTGTCATTTTTACTTTTACTTTAAATAAAAGGCATTAATGTCCTTATCTTACCAAAGTGGCTCCATGAGGTCCCCAAAATCGACCCATGGGTTTTCATGGTCGGCGATGACACATCCAATAAGGTTAGGACATGTTTCAAGGTCATTTCATATTATTAAAACATTATTTTTACCTTAAATTACACTAATTACCTCTAATCGCGATTAAAAACTTAAAAGTTACTATTCACCAAAAATTTATTTTAATCCCATTGAACCACATTTTACATTCTAATGACAACCATGTATGTCAGATTTTTTAAATTCAAAACACAGAGGTGGTAAAATTTCATTTCAACGAAAAATCTGTTTTTTATGTACCACTTAGTGGTTTCACTATTCATCAATCATTGATGTTTTTCAGAAAAAATACCAAAACATCACCCTAAGATATATTTCATATTCCAAATTCAAAAATGATTTCTATTTTAACAAATTCATAACATAGAAGTTGCATTAATTAATTTTATAATTAAATCCCGCTGTTAAATCAAATAGCGTGTTTTTAAGAAACAATACCTATCAAAAGATTGACACTCATTTATGTCAAATCTCATTGTGATATTAATTCCAATGACCACCATTGGATTAAATGGTAAAAATATATTCTAATTTCACTTTAAAACCAATTAAAAAGATAATCTAACTATATAAATAAATTAGATTAAAAAGTGATTTTGAATTAAAATACAACACTTTTCATTATTCATTAAAAATGAACATTATCAGAAAAATACCAGATATTAATCCAAAGTAAATTTCAATGTACCAATAATAAATAATAAGTTTATTTTGAAAAATATAGCTTATAAAATTGTCAAAAGATAGATTTAAAAATGGTTCACCGTTAAAAGGCAGTAAAACAATCTTTTAAAAATATTAGAGTATTTCATGCTTAAGGTTGGATTTATTCTCATTTTAAACCTCTAAAACACAATATAATTCATATATAGACATAGATACCTATATCAATTATTCATTAATTACATGGGATGTTACATACTTCCCCCCTTTAGAAAATTGCCTCCCCACAATTTTTTTACTTATCAAATAAGTGGGGTATTTATCCCTCATTGCATTTTCAGATTCCCATGTTGCCTCTTCACTCATGTGGTTCTTCCAAATAAAACATTACTTGATGAATCACCTCTTTCCGCAACACTTGCTACATGTGATCAAGAATCTGAACAAGTTGTTCCTCATAAGATAGATTCTCTTCCAACTGAACTACCTCTGGACTCAAAACATGAGATGGATCTGGCATATAATTCCTCCACATTGAAACATAGAAAACATTATGTACCTGAGATAAACTCGGAGGTAAATCCACTCGGTAAGAAACTGATCCAACACTCTCCAGAATTTCATATGTTATAATGAACTTTGGACTCAGCTTTCCTTTCTTACCAAATCACATCACACTTTTCCCCAGTGAAAATTTGAGAAAAACATGATCACCTACCTCGAAAGATAGATCCTTCCTCCGGTTATCCGCATAACTCTTCTGCCCGCTCTGTGCTGTTCTCATGTGTTTCTGAATCAAATGAACTTTTTCTGCCATCTCTTCCACCAATTCTGGTCCCATCGGATTCCTTTCACCCACTTCATCCCAGAAAGCTGGAGTTCGACACTGTTTACCATATAATTCCTCAAATTGAGCCATTTGTATACTGAAATGAAAACTGTTATTATAAGAAAACTCAACCAAAGAACGATGTTCGTCCCAGCTTCCCTGATAATCAATCGAACAAGAATGTATCATATCCTCCAAAGTCTGAATCGTTCGTTCTAACTGCCCATCTAATTGAAGATGAAAAGATGTACTAAAATTTAATTCAGTACCCATCAACTTCTGAAGGCCCTTCCAAAAGTTATAAGTAAACCTGAGATTATGATCAGATACAATGGATAGAGGAACTCCATGTAACCTGACTATCTCTTTAAGATACAATCGAGAAAGTTGATCTAGAGAGAAAGTATCTCGAATAAGAAGGAAAGAAGCCGATTTAGTCAAGAGATCAACAATAACCCATAATGCATTATTAACTCAAGATGTCTTCGGTAATCCCACAACAAAGTCCATTGATATATTTTCCCATTTCCACTATGGCACAGGTAAAGGCTGATGCATCCCTTTCAGTAACTGCAGCTCTGCTTTAACCTGCTGACAAGTCAAACACATCATATTAAAATCAGCAATATCTCTTTTCATTCCATCCCACCCGTAATACTCCCGCAGATCACTGTACATCTTAGTACTGCCAGGATGAACTGAAAATGAAGAACTATGAGCTTCACATAACAACTATCTCTTCAACTGTGAATCACAAGGCACACACAATATCTTCCAAAATCTCAAAACACAATCATTATCAATGTTGAATTCAGGCAACTTATCCTTCTGAACCAGCTCTACCTTTTTCTGCAACTCACTTTCTAGCTTCTGTTCTTTCTTGATTCTGTCTAACAGAGAAGATTTCACTGATACCTAAAATTGAAGGACATTCTGCACCAACAAATTTTATGCCAAATTTCATCAAATCCATAACCAAAGGATCACGTTCCAAACACAACATTGTTAATGAAGCATTACTTTTTCGACTCAAAGCATCAGCCACATTATTTTCTTTTCCTAGATGGTAATGAATTGTACAATCATAATCCTTGATTAATTCTAGCCATCTCCTCTGTCTCATGATCAATTCTTTCTGAGTGAATATATATTTTAAACTTTTGTGATCGGTATATATTTCACACTTTACTCCATACAAATGATGCCTCCTAATTTTTAAAGCGAAAACAACAATAGCTAATTCAAAATCATGTGTAGGGTAATTTACCTCATGATTTTTCAACTGACATGAAGCATATGAAATTACCTGATCATTCTACATAAGGACACAACCATGTCCCTTCAACGGAGCATCACTGTATATAACAAAATCACCATTCTTGGAAGGAAGTGCAAAAACTGGAGCATTCACCAATATTCTTCTCATCTCCTGAAAACAATCATCACATTCTTTTGTCCAGATAAACATAACACCTATCCATGTTAGCTTAGTCATTGGACTAGAGAACTGTGAAAAATTTTCAACAAACCTTCGATAGTAACCTGCAAAACCAAGAAAACTAAGGATCTCAGTTACATTTGTGGGTCTTGGACATTCTTCAACAACTTTTGTTTTTGCAGGATCCACAGTTATTCCATCTTTAAAAACAATATAACCAAAGAAAGAAATTTGTTGCAACCAAAACTCACACTTGCTGAATTTTCCATACAGTTTCATTTCATTAACGGTTTGAAAGACAACACTTAAATGACTTTCATGCTCCTATTTACTTTTAGAAAACACCAAAATATCATCAATAAACACAACCACCATTTATCACCTGATTCAACTGAGCCATCACTGCAACAAACTGTTTAGTTCTGATTTTGACCATCTCAGGATACTGATTTGAAAGGTCATTTCCCTCTGTATTCCATCCTAGAAAATCTGTTCTGTTTCCTCTATGAAAAACCATTCCTAACACATAAATATCTTAAGAGAAGCAACATAGTAATCTTCAAATGCTATATCATTTCAATCATATCATAAATTAATGTATAATTTAACACTTTTATAACTCCTAAAGTTATCTAAACTGACCTCTAATACCAACTATAAGGCCCCATCCTTAAAAATCACTTAATCTTGAGTTACTTAAAGAATACATGTTGAGGATCTTTTCAGGTTTAGAGTTTTAGAGAATTAGATCATAAAACATGCATTACATTCCAAATTTAAAAAAAGTGGTTACATAAAATATAGTACTCATTTTTCCCATCAACGGAATCATATTTAAAATAAAACATGGAATATTTATTGACACTTCTTTGACATTATCATCACATCATGTACCATTCCCTTGACCTGTGAAAAACATTTCAAAAACATGGGATGAGCATAAAAAGCTCAGTAAGGGATATAAAAGTACAAAATGAAAACATTAATCCATGTATGAAATCATACTTAACTCATAAAACATAATCACTTTTACATACCACATCAAATCATGAATTAATCATAGAAATCATAATACATAAAGGTAACTTGAGGAATTCATAACATTCTTATGTAGGGAGTAACCCTCTTGGTTATATTTGGAATACCCATCAAAGTATATTACCTAAATCTCTTCGGAGAAACCTTAACGTTTAACTCCTTCACATTACCCAATGCATTGGAGAGCTATATCGGGCTCACCCGCCCTTAGTTTATCACGGAACAACCCGTCTTCATAACAATGCCCAAGAACCATATCGTATCACATAAAACATGCATAAAGGAAACATAACATTTCCACTTTCCAATCACAAGATATCAATACAACACATTGATATAAAAACATTATGAAAACCATTTTCAATACCAAAATAAAAGAAAAGTAAAACATGGTATTTATTTTTCATTCAAAAAAAGTTATGCCTTGTAGAGGAAGTCGAAACTCAAATAATGGTCACAGCGGCCGAGATGTCATTGTCGCCGCATACATATGATAAAAAAACATTCCCTTTTTTCGTTTAGTAAACACTTCTTATAAAAAGATTCCTTTTGAATAATCGTAAAAGTCAAAGAGGTTTATGTAACACCCCGAGATTTTATGAAAAATATTCTTTTTAATATTATTGATGTCTTGTGTTATACGCTGCAACAAAAGAGTCTTGCACAACACTCAACCCTAACATGGTTGCATTACATGCATTCGCGACCTTCCTCGACAGCGTCTGTTGTACACAATACCGAGTTTCACTAAACAACGATATGCTTTTAATATATTATTTAAACTAGCCGTTATGAATAGAAATTACCAATTTTTGAATTTTTTTGAATTTCATCATTCAAAATGGACTTCATTTTTGGATTTGGAATATCAAAATTATCCTTGGGTGAAATTTTGATATTTTTCTGAAAACTTTCAATTTTGGATGAATAGTGAAAACACTAGGTTACTATTTAAAAACCGGCTTTTTTATTTAAATAATTATTTATATTATTTAAATTTATTTTAGGTCAAAATTGACACATAATACCTATATATGTTCAATTTAATTCATTGGAGTCATTTTATAAAATTTTAGATATATAAAAATTTTATTGAACTTTTGACCCTCTTTTACCCACCTCCTAGGAGAATTTGCAAATTTTCATAAAACATAATTTTACTGCTTTTGATAATGGAATTTCAAAAATCCGAAAGACACGATTGATTTCAGTAAGTAAAATGTGGTTCAATTAGATGAAAATAATTTTTGGTGAATAGTATCTTTTTACTTTTATTTACCACGGTAAAAAGTAAATAGGGTAATTAAAGGTAAAAATGATATTATTATTAACCTAACACATGTCCTAATTATATTGGATAAATGTAATTCGACTAAAAACAACCTTTGAATAAAATATGACCATTTAGGCCCACTTGGATTAGATTAGGACATTTATTATTAATTTATTTAAAGAAGGGTTAAAATAGATAAAATCAATGTTTAATAAGTGAATCATTTTTAATATATGGTTATACATAAGATAAATTAGACTATAAATATTCATTAGAACGTTTAAAAGATTTACTACATAATGGAAGTTTATTTTTAATTTTTATAATTTAAATAATTTAATTTTTTTATGACACAATGATGATGTAGTAATTATATTATTAATGAAATATTGACATAATTGATGTTATAAATAGCCAAATAAATGTAATTTGAGGCTTTTTATGAATTTCAATAATTTTATATGATAATATGACATGTTATTATTGATTTAATTAACTTTTTTTGAACTAATATCTCTGTTATGATTTTCAAAAAAATCAATTACCAAATAGTGTCAAAATTGACATAAAATAGTTTTTAAAACAAATATTATATTATAAATTTTTATTTTATTTTTAAAAATATAAGGTTCAGCCAAATTACTTAGATAAGTTATATAAATTAATAATAAACAACTTGGGGTTCTTTTTTCTTGTTATAGTATGTTTATTAACCTTATAGTGTAAGAAAACAAGAAGACACGGTAAAAGAATAATTATTTAACTTAAAGTTAAATCTAAATGATAAGGTTAAAATAGAAACTACACTTGTATAAATTCTACTGGATGTGAGGATTTCGACCCATCCCCACCTTAGCTTCTAAATAACTCAATTTGGAGCTATTAAAAACCGAATATGACTTTATAATAAAATAATATTTTTAGTTATTCCAAAGGTGCCCCTCTCCTCCATTATAAAAGGGCACCTCCTCTATCTTTTCCTCACACCACTTTGAGCCTTCACGCTCGGCCAAACCCTGCCAAATTATCTTCTACACTTCCCTAGAAACATCCTAGAGGTCCTGGTATTCTTCTAAGACCAATTTTAGTGCTCTAAGAGGAGGTCTCAAAGAGGCGCTTCAAAGAAGAGGTAATGTCCATTACTGATTCTTTCAACATTATTTCTTCTTTCACTTCTTCTTCTTTAGTTTTATCATTATGAAGTAATAACATGAGTATAAATCATATACTTATATGTTATTATAAGTATGAAACAACCCTATCTTACCATCTATCCATCCTACGGAAAACGAAATCACCGCGCGTGCGTACGTACGGAATACCGTCTCCACGCCGTGGTGTAATCTATTTTCCACCACCACCTTACTTGGATGGGTATAATAGTGTAAATAATAACTATATATGGTTATTGTAGAGTGATATTGATTTTTAAATAGTATACATACACTCCAATACAATTCCACGATCATGGGAATGATATCATCGCTCGTGCGTAGGTACGGACTAGCGTCTCCACGACGCGATGAGATTCATTCTCCATGTTAATCATTCAAGAATGATTATAAAGTATATATAATGAATAATAATGAAATATATGACATAATTAATCTACTTGATATATGCATACATACATATATATATATATATATATGTATTTCATATACTTAATTCCATTCAATTCAATAAGGAAATGAAAACAGCGTTCATGCGTACATACGACCTACCGTCTCCTTGAACGGTGTATTTCTTTCCATTTATCGATATATTATATATATGTATATTCAGAATATATATTATATATAAATAATGTTTTACATTCTGGATGTATGTAATCATGATCTATGTAATCATATGAATAATTACAAGTTAAAACACAAATGACAAATGAAACGATTTTACCCAAAACGCTACTTTAACATGAATTTACAAAAGAACGGGTAATATAAAGTCATAAGTGAACCATATATGACATAATAACAATTAATATGATTCAATAATAAGTCAATGACATTTTTTAAATCATTATACAGGAGGTTTGGATACGTATGAAGCATATCGGACCTATGGTAAGAGATAATTTTGCAAATCTCATTTTTTTCCGAGATTGATTATTCGTAAGTATTTACTGGGGTTATTGATATCATCCATGTAAATGTTTTATAAATGTTTATTCATGTATGTTTAATATCTTTTTTACCCATTTTAACTTTTACCCCAGGGTATGGAAGGAATCTTTCTTTTATTTACCCTAAAAGGTACTTTTTGACTTTTCTGACAAAAGTACGAGAAGAATGTTTTTTTAATGTATACGGCATGAAAGGATTTTTACGGTTTCATAAAGCCTTATTTTCATGAATCTTATCCAAAATATTTCATGACTATTTTCAACAAAATCCTTTTCTTTTAGAATTGCATTACATTTTGGGAAAAGAAAAATATTTTGAAGAAAAAAGGATATTTTCCTCAAGAATTCATTTCAAGTGTTTTATCAAAACCATTTTCATCTAAGATGACATTATTTCACATGTGTATGTTTGAAGTATAATGTCTCTATGATTTACATGGTTTCACTTTTCTTATTATGAAATGATATCCATTTCTTTTACATGGATTATGTGATGATGGGATGATTTTTATGAAACCCATTTTATTTATTGGGTTTTATGAATGATATATGTTTATTTTGTGGCACAACTTAGAATGATTTCAATATGAGATTGGTGGGACCTATATCTCCCTCCAATGCATTGGGTAATGATTTATATCTCATGAGATAGACATGGCTGGAATGGTAAGCTAATCCGGTTCAGTAATATAGGACTTGAATGAGGAGTGAACTCGATTCAGAAAGGGACTTTGTC
The DNA here is from genome assembly GCA_963277665.1 of Viscum album. Classification (NCBI taxonomy): domain Eukaryota; kingdom Viridiplantae; phylum Streptophyta; class Magnoliopsida; order Santalales; family Viscaceae; genus Viscum; species Viscum album. The sequence continues at coordinate 688,090,237 of OY728123.1, read as the reverse complement.
CACTAAGATGGTCTTGGCAGCAACACCTTTGCTACTATGGAAATCAGATCATGTGCTTAATGGTTTCAAAAATTACATGTTTTATTCCCATGCTAATTTATCATGATTAATGTTTCTTCATGATCTATGCCTTACGTACTGCCGTGTTTTATGTCATTGCCCATGATTTTGATGTTTAGATTTTATACTCATGTTTTTTTACCTTGAAATGTATAAGGACTGTTTTATGTTCTGTATTTTTACCCTTACTGAGCATTTGAGCTCACCCTTTATATGTTTTCTTTTCCCCAGGATTTAAAGAAAGGTTTTAGGTAAGAAAACAAAAGGGGAAGTTCATTAATGGAGATGTTGATGATCTTTCACCATGATTAGAAGATTATGTTCCGAGATTCGAAATACACTAAACTATTACGGTCCTTGTGTGTCTGAATTTTTTATGTATTAAGTATTAATAAAAAGTAATGTAATGGCCATGTATGTCAAGCTTACGGTCTCTACAGATTGTATTAGGGGAAAGTTTTAGTCAACCTTTGGAAATGTGGATGCGAAAATATTAGTGAGATCCCTAGAGATATTTCTAAGGTATGTCTAGGGATGTCCCAAAGGATAAGTATACGTATAGGATATAGTCCTAGAACTATGGTAACGATCTTAGAATTTATCCTAAGATGTTATATATTGAAGGTTCTCCCCCTTTATTATCTTGTTTTCCCTAGCAGGATTTTTTCCTCTCACACTATTCTTTTTGGGTTTTAGACAATGGATGGAACCCGAAGGAACAGTGTCGATCAATGTAATGGACAATGCAATGATTGTCCTCCTGAACAAACAAATGTTATGGGAGATGGAGTGCAAAATCTTATTTCTATACTTACACAAGCTATGAATCATTCTGGACTTCCAAATGAGCAGAGAAGGGAACAATATTCTATTGAGTCCTTCATGAGGCAACATCCACCTTCTTTCAGTGGGTCTTCTGATCCACTTGTTGCAGAACAATGGATCAGTACCACTAAAAAGGTATTTTCAGTTCATCAATGTTATGAACATGATAAAGTCATCTTATCAGTATATCGTTTGGAAGGTGAAGCTGATCAATGGTGGAATCTTATCAAGAATATGAGGCCATGAAATGAAATTGAGTCCATGGAATGGGACAAGTTCAAGAACTTATTTTTCAATAAGTACTTCCCTCGTATTCTTCGAACAAAGATGGAGAAGGAGTTTCTTGAACTAAAAAAAGGATGATGAATCTCTTGGTATATACAAAGAGAATTTTACAAGGCTTGCAAGGTATGCCTCTGGATTTATCATCCAACCTAAAAGTAATGTTGATCGATTCTTCAGTGGCTTAAATCCAAATCCTCGAAGGGCATTAGCTATAAGATACTTCAGTAGATATGAAGAAATTGTGTGTTGTGCTATTAAGGTTGAAATGGAAGTTGGTGTTACATATCAATATCATGGTTTTGATAGGAAATGAAAGATGGAGTTCAGGGAGAAATCTCAGAATAAAGGTGAAAAGAAGGTGAATGTTTCCTTATGATCAAAGTGTGGAAAGAAGCATGGTGGAGATTGTCTTAAAGGGACTAGAAAATGTTTTAAGTGTGGAAAAGAAGGTTATCGAGTAGTTGAGTGTCGAAGTAATGGAAAAAGGGTTGCTAAATGCGTGAATAAATAAAAGACTACAGAGAACGCACCACCAACACCGCAATGCTTCAAGTGCAATGAAATGGGGCATTACCCTAATCAATTCCCTCATCCAAGGGATAATGATGATCGACATGAGCAACCACTTAAGGAAAAGGGCAAAGGGAAGTCACATGCGATCACTATTGACGATGTTGAATATGAAAATTATGTGATGGAATGATTAAGTGTTTATGTAATCGGATTCCAAAATAATGTCGTATATAGTATAATGGAATATTGGAATATTTATGTATTGGTCTATTGTGGTTTTCAATAATTTTATGGTACCAGTAACCATGGAAAGTGATTGAGATATTTTTGAAAAGAAGATGATATGCACATAATGAAGGAATAAGGAGAAAATGAAATGTTTGACAGTATTCATGGGCTCATGACTGATATAAGGTAATAGTTATATCATGGATTGAGTATATATAATTTTGGGGTTTTGGTATGTGGAAAGAGTTAACTTTTGACAAAAGTCATGTTTTCACTAATATTCAATGGGTATTCATTTTTCAATAGAATACATGATTAAGGCCTCAGAATGCTTGGAATGTGACCAACAAGACATATCGTATGATATATGGAGATCAATGATGGTATTAACATTCTTGTTATATGAAATCTCTGGTAATAGTTTTCACTATATTATGAGAGTGGACTGTAGTATTGTGGATTAGCCTTAAGATTGGAATGGATTATGTTGGACATAAGTTAGTATTGTTTAAGAATAGATTTTTTTCTATATTATTGATGGGATGTTATAGTAATGTAGTTTTAGAAAAAGGACAACCTGTAGGATGGGAGACAGCCCATCGCGTCAGACAAGGCTGTGGGAATCGAACCCACAACCGAAATGTGACTGGACTTTATCACCTACCACTGGCCTACAGTAAGTCCCGGTTTAGTAGAAACTAGATTTATTTTATTAATCGGTATGATATATGATGTATAATTTCATTTTTGGAACCATATACGATTAATATAACCATAATATGGACTTATAAATTTTGCTAACATTTTGTTGGAAATAGATGGAATGACCCATCATTCTATCACATGATCTGCTAACACATCACGAATAACAAATTCAACTTCATTTATTTAAAGGATGAAGTGGAAATTGTTAAATTCATGAACAACAGTGAAATTGTACCAAAATCATGTAAGTATTTCTTTTAATTAATGAACTTTAGGGAAATGATCTTGAAAACCAAAAATGTTGTCCTAGTTCCCTTATATCCGGTGAATCAAATGTTACCTTAGATCATCACAAATCTATGGATTTGTGGTTATTGGCTTTTTCATAGCCATTTTCTCTACCACTCTCCATCAGAACATGATGGTTAGTTTTTTCTTCCATATCTATATTTTCACCTATGTTATCCTATTTGGAAACCCAGTGATTAGTTAATTTGGGTAACCGTTATGTTTCATACTTTAGTTTTTAAATATTGGTTTTGGTATTCCTTTTTACGATGTCGGTTTCTATTAAATAAACTTTCGAGTAGTAAACCATTTATAACCCCGATGAATTTCGAGGGTGAAAATCATTTTATGAGGGGTAGAATGTAACACCCTGAGATTTTATGAAAAATATTCTTTTTAATTTTATTGATGTATGGTGTTTTATGCTACAACAAAGGAGTCTTGCACAACACGCAACCCTAACATGGCTTCATTACATGCAATCACGACTTTCCTCGATAGCGTGTGTTGTACGCAATACCGAGTTTTACTAAACCACGATATGCTTTTGAAATATTATTTAAACTAGCCGTTATGAATAGAAATTACCACGTTTTGAAATTTTTTATATTTCATCTTTCAAAATTCTCTTCATTTTTGGATTCAGAATATCAAAATTAGCCTAGGGTGAAATTTTGGTATTTTTCTGAAAACATTCAATTTTTGATGAATAGCGAAAACACTAGGTTACAATTAAGAACCGACTTTTTATTTAAATAATTATTTATTTTATTTAAATTTATTTTAGGTCAAAATTGACAAATAATACCTATATAAGTTCAATGTAATTCATTGGAGTCATTTTATAATAATTTTATATATATATAAATTTTATTGAACTTTTGACCGTCTTTTACCCCCCTCCTAGAAGAATTTGAAAATTTACATAAAACATAATTTTACCACTTTTGTGAATGGAATTTAAAAAATCCGAGAGACATGGTTGATGTCAGTAAGTAAAATGTGGTTCAATGAGATGAAAATAATTTTTTGTGAATAGTAACTTTTTACTTTTATTTACCACGGTTAAAAGTAAATAGGGTAATTAAAGGTAAAACTGATATTATTATTACCCTAACACATGTCCTAATTCAATTGGATAGGTGTAATTCGACCAAAAACAACCTTAGGAATAAAATATGACCATTTAGGCCCAGTTGGATTAGATTAGGACATTTATTATTAATTTATTTAAAGAAGGGTTAAAATAGTTAAAATCAAAGTTTAATAAGTAAATAATTTTTAATATACGGTTATACATAAGATAAATTAGACTATAAATATTCATTAGAAAGATAAAATTATTTCCTACATAATGGTAGTTTATTTGTAATTTTTAGAGTTTAAATTATTTAATTTCATTATGATAAAACGATGATGCAGTAATTATTTTATTAATGAAATATTGACATAATTGATGTTATAAATATCCAAATAAATGTAATTTGAGACTCTTTATGAATTAAAATAATTTTCTATATTAATATGACATGTTATTATTGATTTAATTAACTTTTTTTGAACTAATGTTTCTGTTATTATTTTCACAAAAAATCAATTACCAAATAGTGTCAAAATTGACATAAAATAGTTTTTAAAACAAATATTATATTATTAATTGTTATTTTATTCCTAAAAATATAAGGATTAGACAAATGACTTAGATAAGGTTATATATATTAATAATAAACAACTTGGGGTTCTTTTGGCTTGTTATTGTATGTTTATTAACCTTATAGTGTAAGAAAACAAGAAGACACAGTAAAAGAAAAATTATTTATCTTAAAGTTAAATCTAAATGATAAGGTTAAAATAGAAACCTAAACATGTCTAAATTCTATTGGATGAGATTATTTCGACCCATCCCCACCTTATCTTAGAAATAACTCAATTTGGATCTTTTAAAAACAGAATATCACTTTATAATAAAATAATATTTTTAGTTATTCCAAAGGTGCCCCTTTCCTCCCTTATAAAAGGGAACCTCCTCCCTCTCTTCCTCACACCACTTTGAGACTTTGATCTTGTCCAACCCCTGCCAAATTATCTTCTCCGATTCCCTAGAAACATCCTAGAGGTCCTGTTTTTCTTCAAAGACCAATTTTAGTACCCTAAGAGGAGGTCACAAAGAGGCACTTCAAAGAAGAGGTAATGTCCGTTACCGATTCTTTCAACATTATTTCTTCTTCCAATTCTTCATATTTAGTTGAATAATTATGAATAATGACATCAGTATCACTCATATACTGATATGTTATTTTAATTATGAAACAAACCTATTTTACTATCTATCTGTCCTATGGAAAACGAAATCACCGCACGTGTGTACGTACGGAATACCGTCTCCACGCCGTGGTGTAATCTATTTTCCACCACCAACTTACTTGGATGGGTATAATGGTGTAAATAATAGCTATATATGATTATTGTAAAGTGATATTTATTCTTAAATAGTATAAATACACTCCAATACAATTCCACGATCATGAGAATGATATCATCGCTCGTGCGTACGTACAGACTACCGTCTCCACGACGCGATGAGATTCATTCTCCATGTTAACCATTCAATAATGATTTTAAAGTATATATAATGAATAATAATGAAATATATGACATAATGAAGCTTCTGGATTTATTTATACATATATATATATATATATATGTATGTCATATACTTAATTCCATTCAATTTAATAAGGAAACAAAAACAGTGTTCATGCGTACGTACGGCCTACCGTCTCCATGAACGGTGTATTTCTTTCCATTTATCGATATATTATATATATGTATATTATGAATATATATTACATATAAATAATGTTTTACAATCTGGATGTATGTAATAATTATCTATGTAATCATATGAATAATTACAAGTTAAAACACATACGACAAATGAAACGATTTTACCCAAAACGATACTTTAACATGAATTTACAAAAGAACGAGTAATATAAAGTCATAAGTGAACCATATATGACATAATAACAATGATTATGATTCAGTAATAAGTAAATGACCTTATTTAAATCATTATACACGAGGTTTGGATACGTATGAAGCATATCAGACCTAAGGTAAGGGATAATTTTTCAAATCTCATTTTTATCTGAGATTGCTTATTCATAAGTATTTACTGGGGTTATTACTATCATCCATGTCCATATTTTATAAAGTGTATTAATGTATGCTTAAAGTCCTTTTTACCCATTTTTACTTTTACCCCACGGTATGGAAGGAATCTTTCTTTTATTTACCCAAAAATGTACATTTTGAATTTTCTGAAAAATGTACGAGACGAATGTTTTTTTAATGTATACGGCATGAAAGGATTTTTATGGTTATATAAAGCCTTATTTTCATGAAGCTTACTCTAATATATTTCATCACTATTTTCAACAGAATCATTTTATTTTAAAATTTCATGACATTTTGTGAAAAGAAAACAATTTTGAAGAAAAAAGGTTATTTTCCTCAAGAATTCATTTCATAAGTTTTATCAAAACCATTTTCATCTAAGATGACATTATTTCACATGTGTATATTTCAAGTATAATGTCTCTATGATTTACATGGTTTCACTTTTCTTATTATGAAATGATATCCATTTCTTTTATATGGATTATGTGATAATGGGATGATGTTTATGAAACCCATTTTATTTATTGGGTTTTTATGAATGATGTATGTCTATTTTATGGCACAAGTAAGAATGATTTCAATATGAGATGGGTGGGACCTATATATCCCACCAATTCATTGGGTAAAGATTTATATCTCATGAGATATACATGGATGGAATGGTAAGTTAATCCATTTCAGTAATACAGGACTGGAACGCGGAGTGGACTCAATTCAGAAAGGGAATTTGTCCACTAAGATTGTCTTGGAAGAAATTCCTTGGCTACTATGGAAATCATATCATGTTCTTAATGGTTTCCAAAATTACATGTTTTATTCCAATGCTAATTTATCATGATTAATGTTTCATCATGATCTGTCCCTTACGTACTGCCATGTTTTATGTCATTACTCAAGATTTTGATGTTTAGATTTTATGCTCATGTTTTTTATATTCAAAAGTCTAAGGATTATTTTAAGTTTTATATTCTTACCCTTATTGAGCATTTGAGCTCACCCTTTATATGTTTTCTTTTACCCAGTATTTAAATAAAGGTTTTAGGTAAGAAAACAAAATGGGAAGATCATTAATGGAGATGTTGAAGATCATTCACCACGATTAGAAGATTATGTTCCGAGATTCCAAAGACACTAAAATATTACGGTCCTTGTGTGTCTGATTTTTTTATGTATTAATTATTCAACAGAAGTAATGTAATGTCCATGTACGTTAGGCTTTGGGTCTCTATAGTTTATACGCCGTAAAAAAATAAAGTTGTGTATAAAAAAAATGCCTCAATGAAAGGAGATTCAGACAGATTCCCTTACAAAGAGCCATTTTTAAATAAAATACATCTATTATGTGTATTCACCATAAGTAAAAATAAATAAAGAACAAATACAAGATAGGACATAATAATATCATGACATAATTTTAAAGTAGGAGATTAACCCAAAGAACGAAAATTGGGTTATGAAGTTCCCTTACCTCGGGTCCGACTTGACTCGATCGTTCTTTAACGTCCTGAATAATAAACATGAGTTAATTTATACTTTCTTAATAACCTTTATCAATTTAATTATTCCTTTTATATCACTTATTACCATGTTATGAACACTATGTAATTATTTAAGTTAATAGTGGTCGTTTTGTCGATCATTGGTACTTGAGTAAAAAATAAACTCTTTATAATTACAAGTTGTTCATGTGGTAAAATATCCATTATAACAAGAATTATATTCATGATGCAGATATAATATATCTCATATATATCCAGTATATAAATTCATTTATAATATTACATAATCATTTAGAGGTAAGAAATTAAATGCACCGTTCATGGAGACGGTAAGCCGTACGTACGCATGAACGCTACTTTCATTTCTATATCTTACTTAATGGAGTGAAATAATAATGATATAAAGGTATATCATAATTACATTATAATATCATATATAATATCATTAAATTTATCCTTTATACGTACCACATATGGTGTTAACGAATCAAATCACTTTGAGGGGTGGTAGTCTGTACTTCCTAAAATGAAGATATCACGTTTACCCATAATGGAAACCATAAAAGTATGCCATAAATGAAAAAAAAGAAGAATATGTAAAAAATAAACAAATAATATATCATATATAAATATAGTGTCATATTAATGGCCAACTTTAATGGTTTTAGAAGAATATTTAACAATCATCGTTTCGTGAGGCAAAAATTCGCCATCCACAGAAATAGTATGCTCTTTAACCGTTAGATGAAGGTGTGCGTAAGTGTAGATAGATTCCTTCTTATTACAACATCCTAGTATATTGGAGATACTGGTGTTGTTACAAAAGAAAAGAATAAAAAGAGTTTAGGGGGTTGGAGAATCAAAATAAAGCATAAGGACACAAGAGAAAACACTACCTTTAAAACGGGTAACTCTTTATCATTTGAGCTCAAAGGCTTCCTTGGGAAGACTTAGCCCAAAGTGAGGCTTCTAGGATTAAGAGAGGGATGTGGAGAGAAAAATTGGGCAGGGTTTTGCCGAGACAAAGTCTTTATAGGTGTGGGTAAGGTGGTAGAGGTGGGGGCCTTTTATAAGAGGAGAGGAGGGGCACTCTTGGAAAGTTATAAAAAGGTTACTTTATTATAAAATGATTTTAGGATTTTAAAGGTCCCAAAATTATATATTTCTAGGATAAGGTGATAAGAGTTCTAAATACACCCATCCAATAGGTTTTTGACTTGTGTAGGTCTGATATTTTACATTATCTTTTCACTTTATTTAAATCGTTAAATAATGAGGTAATCACTGCATCATCATGATGTCATATATAATTTAATTTATTCAATGTCTAAAAATTATAAAAAAACTACTATGATGTATGAAATCTTATTAGATTTCCAATGACTATTTATAGTCAAAAATATTACTTGTATAACCCCATGTAAATATTTTTTTAGTAAAACAATACATGTTTCTGTCATTTTTACATTTACTTTAAATACAAGGCATTAATGTCCTTATCATACCAAAGTGGCTCCATGGGGTCCCAAAAATCGACCCATGGGTTGTCTTGGTCGGCCATGACACATCCAATAAGTGTAGGAAATGTGCCAAAGTCATTTCATATTATTAAAACATTATTTTTTTCTTAAATTACACTAATTACCTCTAATCGCGATTAAAAAATTAAGTTACTATTCCCCCAAAAATTATTTTAATCCCATTGAACCCAATTTTACTTCCTAATGAAAACCAGGTATGTTGGATTTTTGAAATTCAAAACACAGAGGTGGTAAAATTTCATTTAAACGAAAATTGGTTTTTTAAGTACAACTTAGAGGTTTCCCTATTCATCAAAAATTGAAGTTTTTTAGAAAAAATACAAAAACTTCACCCTAAGATATATTTGATATTCCTAATTCAAAAATGATTTCTATTTTACCAAATTCATAACATAGAATTTTCATTAATTAATTTTATAATTAAATCCCATTGTCAAATCAAATAGCGTGTTTTTAAGAAACAATACCTATCAAAATATTGACACTCGTTTATTTCCAATCTCAAAGTGATATTTATTCCAATGACCACTATTGGATTAAATGGTTAAAATATATTCTAATTTCACTTTAAAACCAATTAAAAAGATAATCTAACAATGTAAATAAATTAGACTAAAAAGTGGTTTTGAATTAAAATACAACACTTTTCACTATTCATTAAAAAATGAATATTATCAGAAAAATACCATAAATTTATCCAAAGTAAATTTCAAAGTCCCAATCATAAAGAAAAAGTTTATTTTGAAAAATATATCTTATAAAATTGTCAAAAGATATATTTAAAAATGGTTCTCCATCAAAAGGTAGTAAAACAATCTTTTAAAAGTATTAGAGTATTTCATGCTTAAGGTTGGTTTTATTCTCATTTTAAGCCTCTAAAACAATATCCTATTCATAAATAGACATAGATAAGTATATCTATTATTCATTACTTACTTGGAATGTTACATAAACATTATTATTTTAGAAAATTGTGGGATCTTGGATAAAACAGACCAATAGACCATGTGAGGGGAAATATAGTGAATACCCAAATGATATCCCCAATGCCTTGGGAGATGGAGTTAAAAATTTCAGAGGGATGCTTAACCAACTATTTATAGGTATGAACGATAACCTTAATAATGTGGAACATTATCCTTCTTCTTAATTTGATAAACTATATATCGAGTTATATCATTGGTAATAACCACTGAAATTTAGTGGATCTTCTGATCCATTAGATGTGGAATGGTGGGTCAACTCGATGGAGAATATATTTTCTCCACTTTTCTGTTCTATGATGGGGAAGGTGACAATGGATTTTTATAATTTAGATTAAGATGTCAAACTGTGGTCGGTGTTGATTAATTACACCATCCCAAAGGATAAAATTGAATAAATGGAGTGGGAAGATATTATGAAAATATTTATTAATAAATATTTCCATCAAACTCTTCAAAAAATATAGAGATATAATTCATCGAGTTGAGGAATAAAAGAAGGTGAATATATTATAAATAATGAGGAAAAGTTCTCAAGGCTTTCAAGGTATGCCTCATGTTTTGTTACCGGTAATAATAGAAAAATAAATAGATCCATTCAGAGTGTAAAACCACTTCTTATAAAGGCTCTATCAATCTAAGACATTGGGTGTTATGAAGATGTTTTCCAAAGTTTACTAAAAGTGGATATTTATTTTATATAATGGTCCCATGGAGACATATATTTGAAATGAATGATGGATATTCAATTTGGAGGATCTAATGAGAATGGTGGTAAGAAATATCAACAACTAACATGTAAAAAATGTGGAAATAATGATCAGGGGAACTACTTAAAAGGGATGGGGAAATAAATCATGTGTGGGAGAGAAGGATACCAAGATCATGAATTTTAGAGAAACATAATGAATCAGAACAACACAATAGAGGAATAGAGATCACCACACATGGATTAGTGCTTCAACTGTAGTGATAAAGGGAACAATCCAGGCCAACAAACTGAACCTTGAGTCCTCATGGGCAATCAACATCATCAGCCACCAAGGAAAAAGAAGAAAGGGAAATCTTATTCCAACAATAATACTAATTTGGATCCCTAAAAATATGTGGTGACAGGTATGATGGTTATTAATTCATGAAAAATGAATATACTATTTGATTCTAGTACTAAGCATTCTTTCATATCTTTGATGATTTGTAGAGCTATTCATATTCAACCACATACAATAGAGGTTTAGTTAACTACAAGAGAAAAAATTGGTAAATTATTTCATACAAAGTATAAAAATCCCCCTTGGATAATTTTTGAGGACTGAACCTACCATAAAATCTTTTATAAATTCCTTTTGTGGAGTTTGTTTCTATATTGGGAATGAATTGAAAATATTTATACAAATACAACATCAACTATCAAGAAAGGGAGATATCTCTTCACATCCTGAGGAATCGTCCAATTCTGTACACGTTTTAGGAGGAGAATGAATATTCTTCAGATTTGTTATCCCAAATTCTGGAAACTATTTCATTATGATCATTAATATCTAGATCCAAATATTGACACAATAGAGAGAATTAGGATCTTGGACATTCCCATTATGAGGGAATATACGGATTTGTTCCCTATATAATTTCCCAGTCATCGTCCTATCTGGGAGGTTGAGTTTTTTATATAACTTATTATGGAATCTCTACTGATATTAAAGACTCCTTAAAGAATTTCCATCATTTATTTGGATTAACTAAAGACACATATAAAAGAGAATCTACAAGTGGGTTTTATATGCCCGTGTACTTCACCATTGGGTGCACCAATCCTCTTCATCTCAAAGAAGTATTGAGAAATTCATCTCTATAATGACTATCAAAATCTCAACTAAATCATGATAAATATAAATTACCCCATCCAAGATTACATGACTTCTTCGATAAACTACATGGTGATATGTATTGGTCTTAGGTGGATATTTAGTTGGGATATCACCAATTAATGGTGAGGTTGGAAGATATTCCCAAATATATATTTTGAATGATATATGGAGACATTGAGTTTATATTGATTCCTTTCTAACTCACTAATTCCCCAAAAATATTCATGGAATTAATGAATAGTGTATTTATAGATTACCTCGACATATTGTTTTTTTATTTATTGAGGATATTATGATATTCTTCATGGTTATGGAGGAACATGAGGAGAATTTTAGTGCTTTTATAAAGACTTTGTGAAGGGAATATTTTTAAGAGTATAATAAATGTGATTTTGTGATGGAGGAAGTACCATTATTAGGGAATGTTATCACCAACAATGTAATATAAATAGGCCATTAAAAGATTATAAAAATCGAAGAGTATCCCCAACCAAAATCTATAACATAGATCCATAGGTTCCTTGGTCTAGCTTGGTATTAATGGTAATTTATACTAAAATTATCAAGTTTTTCAAACCCAATAAACATGATTAATCCAAAGGGATGAATTTTTTTCTGGATAGTGAATGAGAGGACTACTTCAAAGTGTTAAAAATAGTTTTATCGTCGCACTACTACTCCCACATCTGACGTGTGGGGAACACTTTGTGGTATACAAAAATTACTCAATAAAGGTATTAGGCTAGGTACTAATGAAAACAAAAGATAATGTGATAGCATATGTCTCATGGAATTTGATCATTCGTGAGAAACAATACACTGTGCATGATCTGGAGTTTGATGTTGTGATCATCATATTGAAAATATAGTGTCATTACTTATATGTGGAGAAGATTTAAAAATATATTGATCATAAAAAAAAAATATAAATTCACAAAGAAAGAGATTAATATCCACCAAATGAGATGGTTAGATATCATTAAGAATTATGACTTCTCAATATCCTACCATCCTAGTAAGGCAAATAAAGTGAATGATGATCAACGTAGATATGATTCTGGAAAATTAACAATGATGATAATTGGGAAGTATATAATGTTATATGATTTTAAAAGGATAGAAATATGAATTATTTAGAAAGGGACATCACCAATAATTTCTCAAATGATTTCTAAATCATCCCTTATGGAGAAAATAATGGATTCTTAATGAAATGATTTGGAAATTTAGAAGAAGATAGAAGATAACAGAAAAGAGAAATACTTAGTGTCCAAAATGATTAGGTGGAATTTTTAAGATTTGGGTCATGACTATGTGAACCATCCAATCCAAATATAAATGAAGATATAATAAATGATGAACATAGCTCAACCTTCTTTATTCACCTAAGGAGCAAAAAGATTTATCAGGATCTTAGAAATCACTATTTGTGGGACAATATGAAAAAGTAGATCATTGAATTTATATAAAGTTCATAGTATGTTAGTAGGTGAATCATGAAAGGAAAATTTCTAAGGTGATGATGAAACCATTAACAATACCAACAAGGAAATAGGAAACCATCACTATTTACTTTTTCATTATAATTCCAAACACATTCTAATGAAAAAATTCTATATGGGTTATTGTTGATCTTATTGCAAAGACAAAAAACTTTATATCAATTCAATAGTAATTATCAATGGATCAACCCCATGGATATACATCAGATACGTGGTAATAAAGAATGGATTACCACTATCAATTATATCTATTCAAGAACCAAGATTCAAAATCATGTTATGGAAAAGTGTTTATTAATCTCTAAAAACTATGGTGAACATTAGTATTTATTATAATTTGAAAACTAATATAAAATAAAATAAAACTATTCAAAAACTAAATTACATGTTTTGAGTATGTTCTATGGATTTCAAAGAAGGATGTGACCAACATCTTCTTTTTCTGGAGTTATCATTAAAAACCAATTTCCACTCCAACATCCAAATGGTTCCTTATGAATACCTTAATGGGAAAATATATATAACACTATCATGATGGGAAAAATCTGATGAACTTAATCTTATAGGAACTGAAATGGACGAATAAGTTGTATAAAAGGTAAAAACCATTCTGTTGAATATCCGGGTTCTCTAAAGTTGACAGAAGATCTCTACAAACAATTTTTGATGAGACATGAATATTAAGTTTGTATTCCTATACATATCTCTATATAATAGGATCATGAGATTTGGTTTGAAAGGAAAGATAAGTCCCAAGTACAGAAACGCCTTCAATATTCTTCATCTTGTTAGAGATATGGGATATCGACTAGTAATTCTACCTACCATATCTCTAATATATGATGTATTCCCTAAATCCCTCATGAGGAAGTTCATTTCAGTTCCCTCACATATACAAAATTCATAGGTGGACCATTTTGAAAATGATCTCTCATATGAGGAGAATCTGGTGAAGTTATAAGACCGTAGAGATAAATTTATTCACAACAAGACTACTCACCTTGTAAAAGTACTGTTGTGGAACCGTAGTTATGAAGAAGCGACTTTTGACCCATAGGGAAAATTGAAGGACAAGTACCACAAATATTTTTATCATAATGTGTACAATGATCTTTCGAGGCCAAAATTCCTAAATGGGGGAAGAATGTAATTACCAAATCTTTAATCAATTGAATTTTTCCATTTTTATAATTATTTTATATAGTATAAAATACATCCATATCATATAAATCCCTATAAAAACTTCATTATCATAAATTATTAAGGAAATAATTAATATTTATAAAACTTTTGGTATATATAATGCTAGAATAGTAACATGACCCTTGGAATAGTAACATGACCATTAAGAATATTAGTCCTTCTAATATAATAGTAACTCCACTTAAGAAAGTATAAAAAAATAGGCATCTTATAAATGAAAATTTGATAAAATTTTGTCATAGTGTAAGAAGATAAAGATTTTAAAATAAGAAATTATATATTGGTATTTTTATAAAACATATATATTAATGTAAAAATTTATAATTAGTATAATTATTTAAATGAAAATTTATTTTAAATAAAAATTTTCATAACTTAATATTATTTTTTAGTTATGATTAAAGTATAATTTTATGAGACATTAATTAATTTTTCAATGTGTCAAAAATAGATTATAATATTAAAATTTTAATTTTTCAAATAGATGATGATTTTAATTAAAATTAAAATTTATCATATTTATAAAAAAAATTCATAAAATTGGGTTCATCATTGAATTCTACAGGTCTATAAATGGTTGGGGTGGACATTTTTGATTTTTCTATAATAGTTTAATGCTTGGTAAATAGTAAAATACAATAATTTATGGTATTTAAAAATTACATTAATTATTGTGTCACGTAAGATGTATGAATGATATAAGCCCCTAATATGGAACTTGACTTCATTATTTAACATATTTAGTTAAAATATTAAAACAATTTATAATATTGGTCTAATGTAATAAAATAATGTACAAAATAATCAAAAAACATCACTCCCCCCTCTAAATACCATCCCTCATCACCTATTCTTCTCACACCTTCCACGATTTGAAGAATTAAAATTTAAACATAGTTCTATTACCAAGAGTATTCTCCAAGTCCATGATCCTTTTCTCTCAAAAAATACAAAATCAAATTTCACTAATGAGCTTCACAAAGAGGAGAATTTCAAGTGTTAAAATCATTTTTCATGTTATTTTAATTTCATTTCAATTTCATTTTTTTATTTTCTAGTACCCTCTCCAAATATAAGTGGAATGATAACTCAATTATAATATATATGATTTCATGTTATTTAGTTAATGTAATAATAGATCATCAAATAGCTTACCCTCTTTATTTTATTCAAAATTGAAAACATTATCCGTTAGGTGTTGATTTATCTCCTTCAAGGAAAACAAGTTTTCATTTTCATTTACAAACATCAAGAATCATCATTAAACAATTATAATGGTTGAATTAGATTCTTAAATTTAGGTTGTAACATTTTTAATATCTAAAACTAAAATATATAGATATTATACATTAATAAAAAAACAATTTTTTTATGAATAAAACCTGCTAAAATTAATCTAAATGATTATCATTGACATTTTATCTAATTAATCCTGCATATATTTGGAATCAAAATAATATATAAATCTAATTAATTTTTTTACGTTCACTAATATCATATAATGCAAATTGTGATGAATTATTCTCATCATACATGAACTTATATAAATGTATAAAAGAAAATCGATTATAAAAACCAAGAAATGAAGACTATCGAAACTAAATATTGACCATTATAACTAATAATAATATCCATAAATAAACATATTAAAATTATATTATTTCAAATACATGAATAATAGGTTGTTTATTTATCAATTAATGACTCTAATTTTATTACCAAGGATGTTAAAGTGAAGAAATCATTCAGACAATATGTAAGGGGATTCTCAGACCAAATTTCCTTCCTTTAGGTAATACCTCCTAAATGAAGAATTTCATTGTGGATGTTCATTTAATACTCCTAAAATATAATTTCATTGTTCAAATAATTTATTTTTTGGGATATACATTATTCAAATCTATTTTTATGACATATATAATTATTTTCCAAATATCTTCTTTCCAAAACCCATTTTGACTTATCTTTAGTTGTTTCTTCTTCACTCAGGAATGATGAATATTATAAAAAATATGTTTTCCCTTTATCATTTGGGAACCCACATGTTATTTCATAAATATTTCGTATATTAAATTAATCTCCTTCTTTTCCATGGGTTATGTTATCTCTATGATTGATCTGTGTTCTATGTAACATGCATGATTATGTACATGTTATGATGAGATGGGCGTGTTAGAAATTATATAGCACTAAAATGTATTGGGTAATCTAAAATATTTTATGAGATAATGTGAAAAAATTATAAATAACATTCTAGATTTTATAAAAAGTATGAAGCTACAATTATGCAGATATGTTATGTGTGAACATGTTTTTAGATTTGTTCACAACTCTATGTGGTATTTGACCACTAAGACATGATGTTTCATTTATATGCATTTCCACGTTCTATTACTTAATATAATGCTTCATATAATTATTATTATTATACCATGATTAATATTTTATTTTAGTGATTATGATTACTTGGGTTATATTTATTCATGTCTTTATCTATCATCTTAATGGGATTTTATCTCACCCCTTTCTTTGATGTATATCTTTAGGTGATACATAGTACTAAGGAGAATACAATGTCCAAAAAGAAGCTAGATTAGAAGTAATTAAATTAATTTTTATGTTTTATTATGTAAATATTTTTTATGGACTAATCATCCCTAATCACTAAATCACTGTATCCTAGTTTTTTTAATTCTTTTATTTTGTTTATCTTTACAATGATGTAATAGTAATGTATGAAAAAGAAGGGGTGTTATAACATTAAAAATTTCTCTTTTGGATCCGAGATAAATAGTGAGAAAATTTAGAATAAAACATGTCATCTCCTTAAATATATTTAGGAAAATAATTTATATAGTGCTTATGAATTATATATTATAAGATACCTTCAAATATAATAAGCGTAATCCCAAAATTTTGATTGTAAAATAAATTCTTACCACTTTTGAAAGATTTAAATTATATGAAAAATAATTATTTAACCTGAATTGAAACTATAATCACTTTTAAAAAATACATATTAATGTTAAATAAATCAAATAGGAATTATATACACTATATAAATGTAAAAAGGTGTATAATACCAAATATTTCTCAATGGAGTGAAATTGAGATGAAATCACTTACCTATAGCTTCCACTTAATTGAACATACTTTAACATCCAATATAATGGTTTAAATTTTATATTAAATTTATAAAATAATTATATGAATATTTAACATATATTATATGATTCGTTTATAACATATTATCACATGTTCATTAATAATATATTATTATTATTATTATTATTATTTTTTAATGTGTTAATGAGTTTAGTTTTCTAAAGTATTTGTTATCATGAATGTCAGGATGTTGATCATAGGTTATAGTTTCATTATCTATAAAATTTTATTAATGTTATAAAAAAATTATTTATTTATTAGGTTTAATTTTAGAATTATTTTTAATAGGTGGACATGGAAAATGAATCGCATCGCTTTGTGAAGATGAGAAGTTATATAAACACTTGAGAGATGTTATAGATATTAAATGGGTGGAATGGGATGAAAATAAATTATATAATAAACTTGTAGAATAAATAATAAATCCTAATTATCATATATATTAATTAGTTGCATCTTTAAAACTATCCATGTGTTGTGGTGAAGGAAAAAAAGTACATCAGTTCGCGAGGCGATAATATATCATACACACGAGCGTTGGTTTTATTTCTATATGATAGAGATAGAGATGGTTAAATATTATTTAATAATAAAAATTATATATAATTATATTTTAGAAACTTTTTTGGTTATATTTTAATTTTTAGGACATAATTGAGAGTGGTATAATAATAAATAAACAACATATACTATCATTAAAATGATTAGTTCACTTAGAGAAACATCCTTTGGATCTCTTCTGTAGGACCCAAGGGTCGGTATTTTTGGAGTACAAGCTCCAATAGAATATGGATAATGATTTTTGGGAGAGATATTTTTTGGGATTTGCTCAATCTAATTACCATAAAATATGTAAATAAGATAGTGTAGGATCTTCAATTTTTTAATTGAGGTGGGCGCACACTTGTAATTTTTCAATGTTTTAAAATATTATTGGGTATCTTTCATGGAAAAATCGCTCTAAAATGAATAATAATAATATTTTATAATAATAATGAAAACAGTTAGACAACCAATGTGGTTTATGTATCTTTTTGGTTCATTTTAATACTTATCCTTTTAGATTAACCCACTGTAGGCTCATTTTGACATGAACCATAGTAATAAATTTTTAATGATGTAACTATTCATTTTAGAAAAAAAAATAAAATGAAATTATTAACTAATATTAATTATTTTTATTCAATATATTGAATTAATTTTATCTATTTAGATTCAATTAAGTGTCGTAATTTAATTTAAAAACAAACCAACAAAACGTGATTAAAAACTGGATTTCAAGAAATGATTATTTGAAGCATTCAATCATCTTACATTAACTACATGACTATTAATAATAATTATATAGATTTAAATTAATATATTTAGATATATAAAATATTAATCTAATTTAATAAATTCATTTTTATTTATTATTTTAATTAAATTAAATGTAAATATATTATTTAATTAAAAACAATTATGAATTATATTCCTTTTTTACATCCAAATAATTTTATCACTATTACGTAAAAATCGATAAGATTTTTTTTAATTATAAATAATATTAAATAAAAATTACATAAAATTTTTAAATATTAAATAATTTATTTTCAATTATTAATAAAATATTACATTGAAGGAATATTTAAAAAAATATTTTTGGGGATATTTTAACATGTATGTTCTAAATCTATGTTCATAATAAAAAATAAGATTTTTTTGTTTCATGAATTATAAAAAATTTCATTATATTATGGTTTTATTAAAATATAATTTTCACTTATAATAAATCATTTTATGGAGTCCCAAAATAAGTCTATTTATAGGATAACATTTCTATGTTTTGGTAATATAGAGATTGTATAGTTCTCAATGAAATTACATACCCTTCTCGTTACTAGAAAGTGGATATGGTTTTGGAAAAAGTAATCCTTTAGTTATTCATCTAGATAAGGATGGTTTGGTATTAACTCAATCTTTACTTTAGTTCTTGGGGGGGGGGTGAGACTATGACTACACACCATAATAAACAATCACAATATATATTCTTTGGTTAATCATGTTCTCTTTAAAATTCATTAGGAACAATTTATTATGTTAATGAATTATGTTAAAGAATATGAGAAAAGCAACACTAAAAAAACCATGATTGAACCCATATTGATTTATTTTGAACTAAAAGATATTGTAATATTTTCAATGAGTAATAATTTTTTTGATATAATTTATCGTATTATTATTATGTTGTAATTTAATTTAGAGTTACTCATTAATGTTATCTACTTTTTTATTTCATAATAGAGGATTCCTGAAGGAATCGTATTATAGATAGTTTCTTGGGATAATGAACATTTTTCTCAATAATCAACAGATTAGGATAAAAACAATAGTGAGAAGTCATGTGATTATTCAAAACCAACTTTGAAGAAATATGATTAACAATATTAACATATTTGCATTTTCAAACACACCAAAGAAGATAATGAAAGATTCTCATGGATGTTTGGATGAATAATATGATAAAATAATGAAAATTAAATTTATCACATGTCAAAAATGTGGGAAATGGAACCAAAGGGATTATCTAAAAAGAATTCAAAGATACTTATTGTATGGAAATAAAGAGAATATAATGAATGTTTATCTTGGTAAAATTATGAAACCATTTTAGAAAATGAATGGAAAATATTTTATTCTTTATCATACATAAGATATTATTTTATATCCATCATTTGAAAAATATGTCATGGGTTATGCCTTTATTTTATGAACCATTAACTAAAACTTATTAGTGATATATAATTAAAATTGTCTAGCTAAAATTTATTTGGTGGGTGGGGGTGGGGTGGGGGAATGTAACACCACAAAAAATAAATTATATATATATTCATTTAAATCTTGATTTGATAAATATCATTATTCACACTTAGCATCGAACATTAATGAACTGAAAGACAATATATAACAGTTAAAAATAACTTTCAGAATTTATGGGTAAAGATTAATGTAACCAAATTATAACATGTATATAAAAAACATGAAGGTCATTATTAATATAAATGGATGGATAATAAATAATTTTTCATATCTAAATAACTAATATGATTGATTTAGGATTTAAAATTAGACGATTATAAAACAATTCCCTTTTTGTTATTTATTATAAAAACATAAATTTACTTTGAAAAAAATATATTATTGATATTAATAATATATTAACATGAATTAGTAATTTATTGGAAATAATACATAGAACGATTAATAATTTTATAATGTTTTTTCCTATGAAAACTATTTCATTATATTTATCTATTTTTGTAATGTAAAATACATAAATTTTATATTTGTGACAGTTGAAAATCCTGACTTCATATTTTATTTTTTAATTATAATGTTATCTTAGGGTAATTTTTTGGTTTCTTAAAAAATAACTAAAATTTGGGGGAATAGTTAAAATACCCTTTCTATTCAAAACATTAGGTTCTATTAAATAATCATTATATAAATAATACATTTTAGTGTAAGAAAATTTAATTGTTAAATTAGTATTTATTTTTTAATAAAAATGATTTAAAATTATTATTCTGAAAAAATTAAAACTATTTTAAACATTTTATGGGCCTTTGTAATATTTATCAACAAAAGAAAGTATTTCTGTCCTATTTTTAAATAAATATTATTTCGATAATTTATTTTAGAGCGATTTTGAAGTCACATAAAATTTATTTGTTTTATAATAATCTAATTTATATTATTAAAATAATATATATTTAAAAATTTACTATAAACTACCTTTTAAGAAATGAAATATTGTTTCTCTGGAAATAGGTTTTTACCTGATAAATCTTCTAATAAAAAAATTTATTTTTTCATAAAAAAAATTTATCTGAAAATATATATTTAATTTCTGAAAAATAATTAAATCAATTTTTTTAATAATTTCATTAACATTTTTAGAAATAAAATTTATTTAAATTGATACAATATAGTTTTTGTGGTATATCCAAAAATGGAAAAGGTGTAAATTATTGTAGAAAAATACATAAAAAATGTTTAAAAAATGTGAAAAATTAATGTTTATGGTATCATGGACATTAAAAAATCCCCCAATAAATTATTTCCCAATTTTTAGCCTTATTAACCTGTCAAACATATTCTCTGATTATATCAATTTTAAATATTTATAAAAATTTTGTTACCACAAATTATAAAAGGGGCCTCTCAACACTACTTAAATTGAACTAAAAAATTAAGGTTTGCACTTAAAAATAAACCAATTTTCATTCCCATAGAATCATTTTTCATTTACGTATGCCTCTGATGATAAGAAATTGGCCTATGAAATTCATTTTAATGGATTATTCCAAAGGAAATCCCATGTTCTCAACATGAGTAATTTTTTACAATTTTTTTCATTCCTTCGATCCCAAATAAAATTTAATAATTAAAATGTAATGAAATCATTATTTTTATGGTTAATTTTATCATAACAAGGTAATAATTATTAAAAATAATTTTCTTATCCAATGAGAGAAGCAAAAACATCATTCGTGCATATTTTTCTCTATCCCCCTTGTGTGACGACATCTATTTTTCACCAATAAATCTATTCACTGGTTATAAGGGTAGATTTGAATTACAAAATTTTAATATACAATATAATAATTATTTTTAATATAAAACAAATAACACACCATTTTTATCCCCCATTCCTTGACAAAATAAAATGCTAAATCCAAGTTGTGAGGACTACCTCCTCTGTAATGTAACGTATATCATTTTCACCCAGTTTCCTTAATATTTAATAAAATATTAACATTTTTATTATATTAAATAAAACTATATATAAAATATCACTATTAAAATATACTAATGATATTATTCATAGAAAACAACTTTCGTAATCATATTTATCTATTAGTTTTGGCTGTTTTTTGTTTTTTCGGTCTAAATACATACTTTAATAATGATATATAATAATATCATGTTTGAATATTGGTACTAATTACTATTAATATATGAAATAAATTAAATATTAATGTTGTAATTTTATTTCTAGTATGACAATTTTAATTTTAAACTCATTAATTATGATACCAATGTCTATTCATATAAAATCACTAAAACATGCTCATCACGGATTTTATCATTATAGATTGTAACAAAAACTCCCATAAATTTATATAATAAAATTAAATAATAAAATTAAATTATAATTATAAAACCTCAATTTTTGTACCTTGTATTTACTAAAAATGAATTTTTTTTGTTGAATTGTGACTATCAACATCGCTATTATGAAACTAGTTCTTAACCACCAAGACTACTCACTTCCTATATTAAAAATAGGTAATAACTGACTAATATACATGTCGATAACAATTAAAAATTATTTTAACAAAATTTTACAGATATTAATACTATTGTTATATATATTATTAATATTTGTATATTTATATACAGGATATTTAGGTTCTTTAAAGGATGTCGATAAATAAGCTAAGGGTTTCTTATCTCAATATTCATCCCATGAGACATATTTCTTATCATACACAATTTTTTATTCAAAATGTTATATGTATTTCTAGTTTAATATTTTTTTCATGATTCTATTATATTTCATGATGTCTATTTTTATATTCCATGTTTTTTCTCTCCTTGGGTTTTGACTCAAATAAATATAGATGTTGTGTGGTTTTATTGTCTTGTTGTTTGATTTCCTTAATACATGCTTAAAAATGTGAAGAATTTTTCATTTTGATGTAGTAATGACAACTTATTTTATAAATTATATCAAGATAATTAATCTTTTCAAAAAATTCAATATTCCACTTCCAGTTACAATAGTAATGGGGTTTTCATTAAAATGTTACTCAAAACAAAATGCTTTCTTATGTAATCCCCATTTCAAAATCAATATTGATTTTAAAAGACAATCCATATAGATAATATAAATTATATTACCTCCAAAACACCCATAATATTCCACCAATATTATAATTTTTGTTTGTTTTTATGTATTCTAACAATTTTATTTTACCCCTTGACTCATTATTTACCCAATGTAAGGAATCTAACCCTACATCTTTTTTGAGTCAAGAATCCTCCTCTTACATGACCATATTTATTGGATAATTGTATAAATGTCCTTTTCTATTAAAAAATGAATATTTAAGGTCATTTTAAAACAATTTGTACATCTTTTTTTCAAATAAAATATAAATTTGATAAATTATCAGTGACCACCAATTTTTCCAATATATATTTGTAATATGAATCATTTTCATTCCAATAAAATTCCTCATTTACCACTCCATATTTTATTCCTTTGATTGAAGAGTGTTGATCTGGAATAAATGCATTTATTTATTGGGGATATTACAAACATGACTATATTACCCTATCTTTATATGGTTAATGTTCTAGATATTCTTACATTGAAATACATTCTATTTATTGATTTGGTAAATTTGGTAAATTTTATATTTATTATTCTGATTCATATAATTATTTAAAACTCAATAATTATTATTATGTATTTCCTAACAACAAAAATTCTTTTTAATGACTGATTTTTTTCATTTATTGACAAAAAATGCATTTATATTTTTTATATTTATATCTCAATGAGTTCATTCTTCTATTAACAAGAAAATATGATTTTTAATTGAGTTTATATTTATATATTTTAATGGTGATTAATTGAAATTAAAAAAATTATGTGTGGGGATTAAAATTATATATCATTTAGATGCATGAGCTGGTATTATGAGAAAAAAGGTTTGGCATATTGTATAGGCCTAGACAATGTAATAATGATGTCATGGCTCTGACCTTGATCAATGAATGATGTCTTGGTCATGACCCTAAAAATAAAATTAATTTCATTGATAAGGACGTAACGAGGAATGATATTTTAATGTCTAAATTACATCACAATGAATTTAATTGTTATTATAAATATTATTATTTACAAATTTACATTATATAATAATTTATTTAATACTCGTGGGTTCATTTATGTGGAATTACATGACTCTTATTTATTCCTTCCATGTAATTCAATCCATGATAGGTTATGATATATATTTTCCCATACTAAGTCTTTGACCTAACCCTTACAATATAAACATTTCACTATGTTATGATTTGTTGTATTGTAAATTATATGTATAAAAAAATATAATTTTTAGATAATCTGGGGGAGGTGTTGAAGGCTTGTTATTAATTAAAAAGTTTATTATATAGTGGGAAAACCGTCTTATTGTTGAGAAGTACATGATAATTATTAGTTAATTATGTTTCATAGAAAACTAGATCTATAATCCTAAAAGGTAATTGGAATATATCGTAATGATGTATTATCATTAATATCAATGAGTATGGGATAATTATGTATGCAAATATACAGTTGCTATCAATTCTAGTATCTAATGTATGTGTTTTTGGGAACTAGATCCAGGAGTGTTGATCATGGGATATTTCAATCATAAATGGTTATCCACTAAAATCTTGTATTGGAAAACAGAATGACTAGAATATAGAAATTATTGTGTTATTATTAATGGATTTTATTTTTTTATGTGTAGTGATATGATAATTCCTCATTGTTGTAACGAAATATGGGTTTTTTGTTATGAAGATAACAAAAATAAGGTTAAAATTTTAAAATAAAATAACACAATATTTAATTGTCCTGAATTATTAATAAGATAAATTATGATTTACCAAATCTATAATTATGTGTTAATAATGTTCTCTATCGTGGTTTTAGTTGATTTAATAAATACTAGTATGTGAAATAATGTTAAAATTATGTAATGTTATGTATTAAAAATTGACATAATGTATACAATTAAGATGGAAAATGGAACACCCAGATTGATGACATGATTCAATCAATAAATTAATTCTCCAATTATCATTTAATAATCAGAAAAATATTGTTGTAATGTATTGAAACTTTATGAAATATGTGGGTTTACATGGTTGTTCGATTGATGATTGATTTTTGAAAAGATCATGAAAATCGTGATGGGTAGGATGTATAGTTAAGGGTTATACAAGAATTTATATATAGTTGTTTGTGAACATAAATTATAGTTGTTGATGATGATGGTATTTCATGGTAGGGGTACTCAATGAGGTTGATACTATATAAGTTGATGATACCGCACATTGATAAATATTCTTTGGTTATGGTGGTTGTAGGTTGGGGATGTACACAGAAGAAGGATTTCATGTGGTTAATTTCATTCACATTAATATTACCCTAACAATATATGATTTAATTTTTTTTGGAGAAATGTGATTATTAGGTTGTGATATTTAGTATAATGATATTAAAAAATGTAGGAACAAGATTTTTGGACTCATGTTGGCTGGTGTTAGTAGGGGTTCCCCCTCGAACAAAATAATATTTGGTTGGATATTGTGGTTGGTTTATGTTAATGATATGACATTGTTCCAATGTAAAAATGTTTCATATAGTGAGAGATCTTCATATTGGGTATCTACCACTTATTGGAAATAAGACACTTATGATTGTTGTGTATAGTGTGTAAATATCTAGGTTTAAGGTATGAGGTTATTGTGAAAATGAATGTTTTTGTGACACTTGATTTTAATATTGTGATTAATGGTGATTCAAATTTAATGCCCATTATGTGGAGGGGTTTATTTTAGGGTCATATGGAATGGAATAGAGATTGGTGTACCTTGTTTTAATTACTATTTTTGATATGTTCTTTAATATTCCAACTTATTTATTATTTTAATTGTTTTTTTATTGATTATTAGACTTCTATATTTTTTCATATTAATATATATATTTGAGTATGTTTACATGTTTAAATGCAGGATCATATGGAGTATTATAGAGTGGTCACCCCATAATATTTTTCTAACAGTTTATAGGATATATCACTAGAGTTTAGAGCTATTGTTCATGTAGTTGGAGAGGATCTTAGATAAATGATATTCCATTTTATTGGATGTATTTCATTTATTTTTATAGTTTCATTTGAATATTTTGAAATTATATTCCTTTTTCATACATCATGGATACTTATTTGCAGGTTTTTAATATATTCTATGTAAATTAGTGTGTAATGTCTCTGATTTGATAGTTTTATACCCACAATGTCAGTTAAAGACATGGGACTACTCAATATAGAACTTATGGGTAACTCTTTCCTTTAACATAGTCCCAAGAGGGTACATGGAATGGATGCCTCAAGAAAGAGTGGAGATATTAAATAATCCAAACATGGATACATAATAAATTAAAAATATATATTACCAAAGAAAATATTAGTTTAGTGCCTTTGGAAACATGGAACAAAAATTGTTTAACATAGTGAGAGATATTAAATGTTTCCCACAAAGATATCCCCATTTATAAATTCTCTGTAAAAACCATTCCTCATAACATAGATATGGGAAACATAAAAAAATAGTGACCTCTAATTCTCAGTAAGTGTAGGTAAAAGAAATACATAATCATAACATGAACATAAAGGTATGTGAACATGATTGTATCCTTAGAAAACCATACCATGCATATCAAATATCATAAACATGAATCACAGAATAATTATTAATATTTAGTAAGACATGAAACATAAGATAATAGGGATAATTCTCCATTAAAGCATTATATATGACTAAGAATTGTAATTATGGAATAAGCATCAATGTATAACTTCATACAGATGTATTAGTAGAAATAGGTTCACACATTAGGTCAATGACATGGAATCTGACACTCGCATTGACATTAGGACATGCCACTAGGTCCATGAATCATGTTGTGAAAAAGAAACTAATTTCATGAATAAAATTTTGATCATGTAATTAGTTCCATGCATAAAATTGTGAATATGAAACTAGGTCCATTTATAACCTTAAAATCATGTAATCAGGCTCACGAATAACATTATGGAAACATAATAATGTTAACTATTAAAATTGTGATCATGTAATAGGTTCATGAATAAACTTATGGAAATGTAACTAGGTCTATGCATAAGGATTTTAACATTTAATCAGGTTCACATATAACATTTACACTAATGGTTCATCCATCATTACCAAATGTGATGTAGAGATATATAGCTCCCACCCATTACATTCTGAAATCATACATGCATGTTCCACAAGATAAAAAAACATTCATCATATCGTGACCCATTATAACAGAAGGGTATCATAAATATCAAATCGCAACCCATGAAATGAAATGTTTTTCAATAACATTTAATCACATCACATACTATAGAAAATAAATATGTTTCATAATCATTTCATCAAAGAGTAACTCATGAAAATAAACACGATTCAAAATCATATACCCCATAAAAGATAAATGGGTGTCATAAGAATCATTATATAAATACATAAACCGTTAAAGATATAATGTTAAAGGAACCTTTGGATCATTTCCTAGAAGGTATTGAGTAACATCAATGGATATAATCTTTGATGGAAAATAAATTGGAAAAATATTTTGAAATCATTTCACGAGGAACATTTCATTTATTCAATGAGAATTTATTCATAAAAAATAAAAACATTTTGAAATGAATTTAATACTAAATAATGTTGAATACATAGAAAAAAGTCTTGAAATAATTTTGGAAACCTTTTTCCATGAAAATTATAAAAGAGCTTTGAAATTGTTTTTGAAAACCTTTTCCTTTAAAAATAATTTTATAAAAAAATATTTCCTAGAATACTATGAAAACTTATTCTTTTCCATAAAAATTACTTTTAAATCATTTAAATGAAGAATCATGGTAATTTTTCATGATGATGGGTAAATCCATATATTCCAAACACTCCTTTTGCACCGTAAATTTTATAGAAAAGTGCCTCGACTAGAAAATAAAAGGAAGATTACTTTTTTTAAATCCCAATTAGTTTAAAAGAAAAAAAGGGTAAAAATATATTTTAAAAATAATTATACAATAGTTAAATACTTTGGGATACATTTAAGAAATCATTATTTTTCTGGAACATAAATTTCTGAACAAATAAAAAGGTGAACGCATACTTTCTTAAAAACACATTCTTGATCATCTTATGTACCAAAAAGTGGAAAATTTATACTGTTACATTTAAATAACATGAATAACAAGAGGGTAAGAAAATTTATGAGTTTCCGTGACAAATGTGTCATAATATTTCATCAACGAATGTATAGTCATAAACAATAACTATAAATGATGAGATTGTTTCAAAAAATCATATCACTTTGTAACGTTGAATCATACACCCCAGGTAAAAAAATTAAATTAAATGGATCCTAAAATATCATTAAAATTAAGAGATTCATGATATAACATGCCAATTGGAAAATTTTACACCTCTTAAAAGAACACAGTTGTATAAAAAACATGTGTCTCAAAGAAGTAAAATTGAGACAAAAATAATTTTCCAATTTCGTATCATTTGAACAGTATAACCCATGAACAAAATAGCATAAAATTTATATGGAAATACTAATAATTTTTTTTATAATAATCATGTAATACATTTAGTGTTACTATCTACACTATGAAAAATAAATGAGTGGTGAACATGGGATGTATCTCAAGAATATAAAAATTGAGATGAAATTCCATTACCTTATGTTTTCACTCACGTCATAATCATACAAAACTATTTTATAATAAATATATTTTTATTATAATTATTTAACAAAACCATATTATTATATCTAATACCATATATTATTTTATTATGACTTTATATTACCCTCTTATTAACAGTTCTATGTTAAGGTTTCTCTTGGGATAATATCCTCTTTGTTTTTTCGTAAATTTTTTTACTTATCATTCTTGATCCAATTACTTAAATAAATATTTAATTATTTAAAAATGTAAACAATGACTCATATAACATATATATTCAGTATATTAACATTTATAACAATCATTAATGGATAGATATATGAAATGGAATACATCTTCCATGGAGACAACATGCCCTATATATACATGAATCTTATTCAAATTTTTATGGAATATTAAAAGAATAAAATTAATTGAAATATTTGAGAAAATATATATAATATAATTAAAATTGAATTATTATGTCATATAGGTCATATTTTTTTACTAACCCCATTTATGACACATTCCACATAAAGTGTGAAGGAAACACTTCTCTTTGAGGAGCTAGTAGTCCACACATCCACAAAAGATGTTACAGTATTTACATAAGATGAAATTTTTAATGGTATGGGATATAAAATATTTAAAAAATCATATAGAATTAATAAATATAATATATTTCGTATCGAAATATTTTTCTTATCATAATTCATTACCATGAAATTTTTTACTGGAAAAATGAACAATCAATGTTTCATGAGGAAGTTGTGCACCATACACAAAAAACAATATGTATATTACCAATTATATGGATGTGTATGTATGTTTAGGTATAAACCATTTCATATAAATATGTCATTATATTGATGATACTGTTGTTTTTTAAAATTATTGAATAATAAAAATTGATTTGGTGGAAAAATAAAATAATGGGAAGGAGCATCTGAAAGGATGTTACCACTTCATTGTGTAACTCCTTTAGGTTTGAACCGAAGGGATTTGTAGGTTATATTTATTCCCAAATGGAGGATTTATGTTATTAATATTTTCATGATTTATTATATACTACCTTTACTGATTTTATATTAAATGTGCATAATTTTTGTGAAATATTAATGTTTTAATAATAAGTATAATTTTTGAGCATTTTTAGAAGTAGTCAATTTGAGTTAGTTTACTGTATTATTAACAAATATCACTATACTTATACAAATAGTGTGTCTCTTATTTTTTAGTATTCTAATTTAAATATAAAACATTTAATTAGATGGTACCATGAGCCAATTCTACCATTTGAAGGGTCATAAGGTCCTCACAAACAAGACCAAAGAATCTGTGAAGAAACTAGACTATTCATGAAGATCGATTTATTGGGATAAATAAAGAAGTCCAAATTCCATTATTATCCACAATAGTTCGGGGGAAAATTTAAGGAGTCCAGTATAAAAATTTCAAGGCCTAATAATAACAAAAATGGGCCCAAATGATTCATTGAAATCCAGCCCACCATTCTGGACAAGAAATAAAAGTAGCACACAAATATTGAAATTTCCCCTGATGTGGACATCCACTCGAGCTGATATTTTGCATTGTCAAAGAGGATATACGTCCAGACATCTCTTTTGAAGAAATTATTTTTATTTGAGGGAATATTACTATTCTAAAACCCATTAAAACTTTGGAATTCAAAAATACTTGATTGAAATGGACATATTAAAATAGTTTAATCAACCGGCCTTAACATTGGTTAAATAGGTCCAAATGACACCAAAATTTGAGATAGGTCTTAAAACTTTATACTATTCAACTTTGAAGAAGGATATTTATCGAGATTCGGCTTTCTGTATAGCCAACATGGCGATGCAAGTGGAGGGGCATATTGGGAATGAAAACAGTCCACTTCCATGGGCTATAAATGCATCCCCCTACTCTCCTTCAAAGGGGTTGAAATTTCAGAAATGAGGAGATCATATTGGCATGAATAAAGCCTTTCCAAAGGCTTTGTAGGACCTTACATACTCATTTTTTCACTTTAGAGACCTTTCCTCCTCTCTTTGTTTTCATTTACTTTTATGTTCTTCATTGTTGTAATTTTGTAAGTACTTTCTTTTTTAATTATCTTTTAGTACAAATTTCTTCTTCAATATCACTTATTCTCATCCAACTTATGTATTTTAATATTATAGTTCTTAAAATAGTTTAAATTTGGTTGAATCCCCGTCCCTTATTTTTCTTCCTCATTCAAACGAAAATCTGTTTTTAATTATCATCATTGTTCGCGTGTGTGTGTTCAACATACCACTCTTTTCTAAACCCTTTCTTTTTCTTCTATTCTTAAATTATCATCTTAATTATTATAACCATAATATTAAACACCCAAATGGATGAGTAAATATCTCATTGTAGTGAGTCAAAATTTAGGGATGTTAAGTGATTGAGAGTATTTTCTCGATGAGTATTCCTTAATTTAACATTGTGTATGTTGGACTTAATATGTCCTGGATTAATGAAATATTTTTTTTAACATGTGGTTTCCATGGATTATTGGAATCATAAATACACTACCATAAACAAGTACTGATTTATATTATAATCCTAGTTATGTTAAGGCTTGGATTAAATCTTTAACACTTAGGAATTCTAATCGACGTCAACTTGTGAAGTGAGTGTTAATTTTATGCAATATAAAGTGAAGCTCAAGGATATCACAAGATTAAATCCCTAATAATGATCTCACCCCAATATTTATCAATTTTTTTAATCAATTATAGTCAATAAATCTTTTCTATTAAGCTCTGCAAACAAACCCCCCTAATCAAAATACAATAATCTAAAAACAAACGACTGTTACAATGTATCATCGCTGATGATTCGACCCAAGTGCTGCTATACACATTAGTAGAGCAATGGAACATTGAACGGTTGGTAGGACACAATCGACCATTCATTTCAAATGGCTTCGTTTATAGGGATAGTGCATAAAGTTGTAAATAGTTTCTGGTTATTGTAAAAAAAACCCCATAAAACAAAATTTTAAAAAAAATATTGAAAAAAACAGAAAGAAAAACCCATCTTCTCATAATAATCATAAAAGAACAACAAAAAAATAAAAAACCATCTTCCTCTTTTTTTTCAAAATTTTTCTGAATGCCCCGTATCCTCCCAAACAATCCCTTAGATTTTTTTTACCTTGAAATTGAGTGAAAACTTCGACAACTTAGGAGGAACATAAGAGATAATATAATAATTCATGAACTAATCCTTGTCCAAACAGTTGAATTAGAAATGACCCATCCAAGGGAACAAACCCTTAAAGAACATCCTACCCCAAATATGAATTACCAACCTCTTGGTATTCAATATAAAAACATAGAGCCTGACATCGAACTCAAATCGGGTTTGATTCATCTTCTTCCTCATTTCCACGGGCTATCCGGTGAGGATCTACATCTCCACCTTAAAGAGTTCCAAGAGGTGTGCTCTACCATGAAGCCTCAAGGGGTTTTTGATGAACAAATCAAACTTCAAGAATTCCCTTTCTCCCTAGCTGACTCTTCCAAGTCATGGATCTACTACCTTCCTCCTCGTTCCATAACCACATTGAATGACATGAAGCGACTCTTCTTAGAGAAATTATTTCCTGCTTCTCGTACTGCTTCTATCCGAAAAGAAATAAGTGGTATACATAAATTCCCAAGTGAATCACTCCATGAGTACTAGAAGAGGTTAAAAAATCTTATGGAAACCTGTCCACACCATCAAATACCGGACCAAATCTTGATCCAATACTTCTATGAGTGGTTTTTGGATATGGAGATAACTCTCATTGATGCTGCAAGTGGTGGTGATCTTGTTGATAAAACACTTGCAGCTGTAAGAGATCTCATAAGTAACATGGCTGAAAACACAAAAAAAATCCATACTCGAGCACATGATCAAGTCAAACAAGCATAATACAATAAATCAATTATGCCGAACAAGATGACTGAGTGGATGAGTGAACTTACAGGTCTTGTGCGACAAATAGCTGTGGAATCCAAATCCACAAACTCATCATCTCTGCACTCACTGTTTCCTGGACCTGTCAAAAACTGTGGAATCTTCAACTCTCCATCTCATCCAACTGACACATGTCCACAAGTTCATGAGGATCAATCTAATCCATCTGGACCAATGGAGCTCAATGGAGCATATGCTCAGCAAAAAACAAACCCTCAACTATCAGGTAAGTTCATTAGAAACATCAACCAACCTCACTTTGAGTCCTTCCCGTCTTCATATAACCAAGGCCTTAGGTATGTCAATCCAATATCTCATCACCCTCAATTACCTCCTCAAAACCAAAACCAATTCCAATATGGTCAATGTGTAGGTAACTTCTAACAACCTTATCCTTTTCTTCCTCAACCTCAAAGGATCAATCCTCCTCCTGGATTCCACTATCCTAGTGAGTCTTCACAATTCCCATACCAATACAATCGCTTTCCCGAGAACCAAAATCAAGGTAATCCCAATCCGGGACAAGCCTCTTCTTCCAAGAAACCATGGGAAAGTGCTATTGAAGATCTTGCCTCCTTCACCCATTCAATCCTTAGGAACATTGAAACCCAAATTGGACAACATTTATCTCATCTTAGTCAGCAACAACCATCCAATTCTTCCCAACTCCCAGCTTAACCATTACCCAACTCCAAGGTTAATGTAAGTGCAATTACACTTAGATCGAGAAATAAAATTTCTATGCCTCATATTGAGTCCTCCAACCCTCCTTTGAATGTTGACCTAGAAAATAAAAATAAAAAGAATCTTGAAAAGGAACCTAAAACCATTCCCTCACCTCCTTCCATTCCACTTAGGAATCCAATTCATTTTCCTCAAGCTCTTTCTAAACCAAGGAAGTCCTTTGAACCTGATCTTGAAATGATCGACATGTTTAGATGCGTTGAAGTCAACATTCCCCTCTTAGATGCCATAAAACGAATCCCTATGTATGCCAAGTTAATTAAGGAATTCCGCACCCACAAGAGTAAACTTATTACCTTTGAAAATGTTTCAACCCAAGATTCCATACCCATTAAGTAAAACAATCCAGGGACCTTTACTGTTCCATGGAAAATTGGAAGTTCCAACTTTGATGATGCACTCATAGACCTAGGTGAATCAATTAATCTCATGCCCAAATCCATATTCTCCAACCTTGGTCTAGGTCTCTTACACCAAAAAAGTGTTTTCCTTCAATTATCCAATCAATGCACAACCAATATTGAGGGAATAATTGAGGATTTCCTTGTCTGAGTCAATGATCATATCTTCCCTGCTGATTTCTATGCCCTTGACATGGAAGGTGAGAAGAACTCTTATCGATATCCACTAATTCTAGGAAGACCATCCCGCATGACTGCTCTAACCAAGATTGATGTCCATTCAGGCATATTATCCATGGAATTCGGTGACCAACTGGTCATGTTCAACATTTTCCAAGCCTTGCGATACCCATCTAAGGATCACTCTGCATTCTCAATCCATGCTTTTGAGGACACTTCTAAGAGTTAATCGAACCCCAATCCACAATGTTCTTCATGTTATAATGACAAAGGATCTTCTGAAATCTGCACCCTGATTTACCAAATCATAAATGGTGAAGATTATGTGGCCCTCTAATTCATATAATCCATCAATCTAGAGGAACATGAAAAATCTCTTGAATCCCACATCAAATCTAATCTCTACTACTCAACCTTGGATAGTATTAAAGAAAATGAATATGATGCAACTAAATTCCCTTCCTCCATTCCTGAGTTGTCTAACCCACAAATTAAAGATGAGACTGATCTGAAGCCTCTTCATGAACACCTGAAATATTCATTCCTTTTCCATGATCACTATTATCCTGTCATTATCTCTTCTTCACTTACCGAAGCCGAGGATTTCAAACTTGTTCAGGTGTTAGAGGAAAAAAAGGCCTTAGGGTGGACCCTAGATGACATACACAGAACCAACCCTGTTCTTTTCATGCATAACATCCATCTCGAGGAATCATCCAAACCAAGTAGAAAACCACAAAGAAGACTCAATCCACTCATACATGAGGTAGTTAGGGAAGAGATCACCAAGCTTAATCAATCTGGCATTATCTGCCTAATTTCTAATAGTGAATGGGTTAGTCCAATTCAAGTCGTACCTAAGAAGGGTGGGATAACTGTTGTCACAAATGAACATGGAGAGGTAGTCACAACTCGAGTGAAAAACAAATGGAATGTGTGAATTGACTATAGGAAATTGAATGTTGAAACAAGAAAAGATAACTACCATCTTCTATTCCTTGATCAAATGCTTGAAATATTAGATGGAAAGTCACACTATTGCTTTCTTGATGGATACAACGACTATTTCCAAATCCCAATCGCACCTAAGGACCAAGAAAAGACAACTTTCACATGCCCCTTTGGAACATATGAAGATAGGAGAATGCCTTTTGGCCTTTTCAATGCTCCTTCAACATTCCATAGGTGTATTATGAGTATCATTTCCGAATTCATTGAACACTATATGGAAGTCTTCATGGATGACTTTACCATTTATGGTGAGTCATTTGAATTGTTCTTGAATTCACTCTATCTAGTCCTTCAAAAGTGTGTCAAATGTAGCCTTGTGTTAAATTTTGAAAAATGTCACTTCATGGCTGCAAATGGGATTGTTCTAGGGAACATATTTTCAAAAGATAGTATTAAAGTCGATCCTACCAAAATTAAAGTGATCCAATCACTTCCTCAACCCACTTCTGTTCAAGACATCCATTCATTTCTAGGTCATGCCGGTTTTTATTGGTGATTCATCTATCACTTCAGTAAAATTTCCCTCCCACTCACTCAGTTTCTCCAAAATGATGTCCCTTTCCATTTTGATGAGGTTTGAAAGAGAGCCTCTTTTGAACTCAAAGCTGCTCTAACATCCACCCCAATAATCCAACCCCCAGATTGGTCCTTACCCTTTGAGTTGATTTGTGATGCTTCTGATAGAGCCGTTGGGGCTGTTCTTGATCAGATATGAGAAAATATTCCTCATGTCATCTATTATGCCTCAAAAACATTAGATGAAACTCAATCTCACTACACCATCACTAAAAAGGAACTTTAACAGTGGCTTTTTCATTAGATAAATTCTGGCCCTATCTCTTAGGTGCCCAAATCATCATCTTCATAGACCATTATAAGATAATGTTCTTACTCAAGAAAAGTGATTCCAAACTAAGGCTAATAAGATGGATACTAATGCTCTAAGAGCTTTACCTTGAAATAAAAGATAGACCCGGAAATGAAAACCCCTTGGTTGATCACTTGAGTAGAATTTCTAATTACTCTCATTTTGAAATCTTTGATCCTGAATTCCCCACTGAGCACCTGTCATCTCTCACTCCAAAAATACTTTGGTATTCCCCAATTGTAAATTACTTGGTTTCTGGTGTTTTTCTTGAAATTGTTTCAAAAGAACATAAAATAAAGTTTAAAAGTGATTAAAAATACTATTTTTGGGAAGAAAATGAACCTTGGAAAACTAGGGCTGACATGGTAATAAGAATATGTGTCGATGAAAATGAACATTCTTCCATCTTAGAATTATATCACTCAATGCCTTGTGGTGGCCACTTTGGACCACAATTTACCTCTCGAAAGATTCTAGACTCTGGAATCTTCTGGCCTTCACTCTTCAAGGACTCACATGAGTTCCTTCAATCATGTCCCACTTGCCAAAGGTTTGGCACAATTTCAAAGAGAAATGAAATTCCCCAAAGCCTTTAATTTTCTATGAGATCTTCGATGTTTGGGGCATCGATATCATGGGACCATTTCCCCATTCCAATGGATTCTCATACATCCTTCTTGCGGTTTATTATGTTTCTAGGTGGGTTGAGGCCAAACCCACTAGAAAGGATGATTCACATACTGTTAGTGAGTTCTTAAAGACACACATCTTCCATAGATTTTC
The DNA here is from genome assembly GCA_963277665.1 of Viscum album. Lineage (NCBI taxonomy): Eukaryota > Viridiplantae > Streptophyta > Magnoliopsida > Santalales > Viscaceae > Viscum > Viscum album. The sequence continues at coordinate 688,052,806 of OY728123.1, read as the reverse complement.
CATGCCTCGTGCCTTGATAAGTGACTTGGGAACCCATTTTTGTAATAAAACCATGAAATCTCTTTTTAAAAAGAATGTGGTTTTACATAAAACATCATCTGCATATCACCCCCAAACAAATGGCATGGATGAACTGTCTAATAGAGAAGTGAAAAGAGTGCTTGAGAGAATTGTAAAACCCACTAGAAAAGACTGGCCTGAAAGACTTTGTGAATCACTTCGGGCTTATTGAACTGCCTATAAAACACCCATTGGGATGTCTCCTTTTAGGATAGTTTTTGGTAAAGCATGTCATTTTCTAGTTGAAATCCAACATAAGTCATTTTGGGCAGTGAAAACTTGTAATTTTGATCTTGAAAAATCTAGTGATGAAATATGGTTACAATTGGATGAATTGGAGGAGCTTCAACATGAATCCTATGAGAATTCCACTCTGTACAATGAAAAGTCTAAGGTACTCCATGACAAACACAACCTGAGAAAGATATTCCATGAAGGTGAAAAGGTATTTCTTTTCAACTATCGCCTTTGGCTTCACCCAGGTATGCTTAATTCTCGTTGGGATGGTCCTTTTGTTATTACTAATGTTTACCCATTTGGTGCAGTGCAAGTCCAAGACCCCTCTTCCAAAAGGACATTCATGGTTAATGGACAACATTTAAAGAATCCCCATGAGAGGATGCTCAATCCTGGATCAACATTGACCTATAATGGTTCCACAATTTCTCCAGTTGACCTACCACTAGATGGAGATGGCGACCCATCAAATACAAACTAGGGGCACCTCTTTCCCTTTAACTCTCTCTTTATCTATCTTCCTCTCTATACCTCTTTCATCTTCCACCTCTGTCTTTAATTTTTTTTACCACATTATTTTTCAAGACCATTATTTTTCTCTTTCTTTTTTTTGTGAGTGTGTCTTTATTAAAAACTACAAAAAACAAACAAAAAATAATCATAAAAAAAATATACAAAAAAATTAAGAGTCATGCTTACTCACCATCGAGTTTTGAAATCCTTTCCAACCATTTTGGGGAGTTAACAAACATGTTTTCATCTCAATTTTTTTCATCATGGCTTTGGATAAAGAATTTTATGTCAAAATTAAAAAATTTTGAATGCTCAATTTTTTATTTGGATAATGATTTTCCCAAAACGTGAGGAATAACATTTTCTTTCATGCTAAGACCACCTATGGAAATCTTTTCAAAATTTGTGTTTTCACCCCCATTTGTGAGTCTTGAGTTTGTGGACCTTCAAGCTGAATTTCCTACCTTAGTGTGTATTAATATGATAGAGGCATTTTCTAAACCACATGAGAATCACAATATCTAAATATCCTCCCATTTCCCTTACATTAATCCACCTTTTGAAAGCCCCTTCGAGCCTATGAAAACCTTTTGTTTGATAGCCACATTACAAGACCAATACCTTTTCCCACCCAATATCAACATGGATTTTCATTGCATAATTTTTTGAAATTTATGTTTGGGGGGAATGGATTTCATTGTTTGGGTACCCTATTATTGACTTTCAATGAGTTATCATGTACTGGAGGGAAAAAATCCATTTCAGTGTGGGGGAGAGGTTTTCATTCAGTGTGTTTTGGGGAATGTAATGTACTTCCATTTATGTAATTTTGTAAATGTTATTGACAAGTGTTCAAAAAAAAGTGATGGAAAAAAATCAAAAAAAATTGAAAAAATGGGTTGTGTTTTGGGTAGGTCAAAAATCACTCGTCCTCAACCATTGACCTTGTTAAAACTATTACAATTAGTGTCGTGAGGAGATCAAACATGGGCTGGGATATGATTGTGAGATCTGTTTCAAGGTCACCTTTAAAAAAAAGGAAATGAAAAATAGAACACTTGCATTATATTCTTATTGGGAGAAGTTTTGTGATTTGTAAATATTACATCTTCTCATTACCTTCATATTATCTTCTTCAATTTTTCCTTTCTTCACACAATCATTACCTTGTAAAGATGTGTTTTCATTTCCTTCCATGTTTAATTTCCAAAAATGTGCATTGCATTTTCTATGTTGGTGTTTTAACCCTCTTATTCTCTCTCTTGGACATTATATTCCTACCATCCCATAGCCACAAAAATACCCCTTCAAAATACCTCTTGATTCTTGTGCACTTTGGATAGGGATTGTAAGACGAGATCTCTTTTCAATCTCTAAGATTTTCACTTTTTTGGTGAAAGAGTGAACCTCCAGAAATGAATTTTATCATCTTGAGAGGTGTGAGTTTTGAGTGTCACCATTTTCCATTTCTAAATTTGAGCATGAAAAAAAGATTTAGTTTTGGAACAAAATTTCTGTAACAACTTGTGGTGGAATTCAAAATGGATGAGGGAAATAGTCTAATCCTCCCCGGATTGGAGAAACCAAAATTTTAATATTAAGTTGGTGAGTGAAATTGATTTTGTCATGTTTTTATATTTGTTGCACATGAGGACATGCACAATAATAAGTGTGGGGGAGTTGATTTTATTACTATTTTCATGACTTATTATATACTCCCTATACTTATTTTATATTAAATGTGAATAATTTGTGTGAAATATAAATGTTTTAATATTAAGTATAATTTTTGAGCATTTTTTGAAGTAGTCCAATTGCGTCAATTTATTTTTTTATTAATAACTATCACTATACTAATAAATATTGTTTGGTTATTATTTTTTAGGATTATACATTAAATATAAAATATTTCATTAGAAGCTACCATGAGCCAATTTATCCATTTGAAGGGTCATATGGTCCTCACAAACAAGACCAATGAATCTGTGAAGAAACTAGACTATTCATTAAGATTGATTTACTGGGATAAATACAGAAGTACAAATTCCATTATTCTGCACCACCATTTGGGGGACAATTTAAAGAGTCCAGGATAAAAATTTCAAGGCCTATTAATAAGAAACATTGGGCCCAAATGATTCATTGAAATCCAGCCCACCATTCTGACCGAGAAATAAAAGAAGCACAAAAATATTGACATTTCTCCTGATGTTAACATCCATTCGAGCTTAGATTTTGTAGTGTGAAAGAGAAGATATGTCCGGAAAACTATTTTGATGAAATTATTTTTATTTGATATAATATTCCTATTCCCAAACCCATTCACACTTTGGACTTCAAAAAGAATGGATTGAAATGGAAAGATTAAAATAGTTTAATAAACTGGCCATTACATTGGCTACATAGGTCCAAAGGACACCAAATTTATGGAGAGGTCAGAAAACGTTATTATATACAACTTTTAAGAAGGATATGTTTCGATATTAGGCTGTCTGAATAGAAAAAATGGCGATGCAAGTGGAGGGACATATTGGGAATGAAAACAGTCCACTTCCATGGGCTATAAATTCACCCCCTCCTCTTCTTCAAAGGGGTTGGTATTTCAGAAGAGAGGAGATCATATTGGAATGACTAAAGCCTTTACAAAGGATTTGGAGGACCTTAAATAATCATGTTTTCACTTGAGATACATTTCCTATTCCCTTTGTTTTCATTTACTTTTATGTTCTTCCTTGTTGTAATTTTGCAAGTCCTTTCTTTTGTAATTCTGTTTTAATGAAAATTTCTTCTTCAATATCTCTTATTCTCATCAACCTTATGTAGTTTAATATTAATGTTCTTATAATAGTTTAAATTCATTTGGATCACCTTCCATTATTTTTCTTCCTCATTCAATTGAAAATATGTTTTTAAATATCCTCATTGTTCGTGTGTGTGTGTTCGACGTACACTCTTTTCTAATCCCTTTATTTTTATTCTATTCATAATTTATAATCATAATTATTATAACTATACTATTAAACACCCAAATGGATGACTAAATATCTCATTGGGGTGAGTCAGAATTTAGGGATGTTAAGTGATTAAGAGTATTTGCTCGATGAGTATTCATTAATTTAACATTTTGTAGGTTGGACTTAATATGTCATGAATTAATGACATATTTTGTTTAACTTGTGGTTTCCATGGATTATTGGAACCATAAATACACTACCATAAACAATTACTGATTGGGATTATAATCCTAGTTATGTTAAGGCTTTGATTAAAGCTTTAACACTTAGGAATTCTAATCGACGTCAACTTGTGAAGTGGGTGTTAATTATATGCAATATAAAGCAATGTTCAGGGATATCACAATCTTAACTCCCTAATAATGAACTCACCCCAATATTTATCAATTTGTTAAATCAATTATAGTCAATCAATCATTTCAATTAAGATCTTCAAACAAACCCCCCAATCAAAATACAATAATCTAAAAACAAATGACTATTACAAAGTTTCATCGCCAAGGATTTGACCCGAGTGCTGCTATACACATTAGCAGAGCACCAGAACATTGTCTGGTCGGTAGGAGACAATCGGTCGTGCGTTTCAAGGATAAATTGTGGAAGGAAGGTATTTTTAATATCCATTTTGGTATATATTTTTTGGGCCAATGTGTTTTGATAGGGGTGAGGAAGTGAGATGGGAGGAGGCCTTTAAATAGTGTTGGAGTGACACTAATGTAAATAATGGAAAAGGGAATTCCACCAACATTATTTCAATTTAATGTGGGTTTAATAAAGAACCAAAGTAAATAATATGGATTATGGGGTAGAAATACGGATATAAAATTGATTTGGACAAGTTTCTACGTAATTGTTTCCTTCATGTATTGGGTTTAATCCCATGAAAATATTAGTTTCACCTTAATTGTTTTAATTAACATTAATTACATTCTTTAATATATTTTTTCATGAAATAATTTTACCTTATTAGACATTACAAATTATTATTATTTAAAAGTTGTAATTTTTTTTGAAAAATTTTATTCACATAAGGGGAAGAAATTAATTTAAATTTAATCTCATAGACATGATGAAAATGCATGTATTTAAAGTAAAAACATCCAAAACATTGTAATGTTTTTATACCCAATTTAAAATTGAAATTTATCAAAATGAAATATAATAGTTTAATTAAAAAAATATTTATATAATTTTAATTTGAAACTGAATTATAATATAATTTATCACTGTAAATAAATCAGATGAAAAATTAGTTTTGAATAAATATTCTTTGTTTTTTACTATATATCAAAATATGAAACCCCTCAAAAAGACCAAAAATTTATCCTAGAATAATTTTTATATTTATATGTTAAATTTCAAATTTATATTTATATATAAAATATATAATATTTGAAAAAAAATATTTAAAAAATGTTCTGCATTAAAAGGTGGTAAAAGTGCATGTATAAAATGTTTTCCTTTTATATGAATTATTGGGTTTGTTCTTATCTTTTAATTATCAAATATTTTTGATGAATATCGATTTTTTTATTAAAAATACATCATATATATTTAAATAATATCATCCTATAATTTTAATTTATATAATTTTTTAGTATAAAACAACTTTGTGTGTATAAAAATAATTTCCTATAAAAATATTTCCTTTATATTCAATTTGTTTTTATATCCATTTATAATTAATTCATAACCAATGAATTCAATTTGTAATTTTTCATTGTAAAAATATTTTTATAATTTAGTAAATAATTTTTATAAACTATAATTTAAAGTCAATGTTATATCTATCTAATTAAAATTATAATGTGTTTTTTCACAAAAACTCAATGTTGCATGTAACTAAAGGTAAGTCAGAGATTCACGATGTGCAAGCCAAAAATTATGGTCTGTGTACTGTATGATTAATATGGAGTTGAATATAATTTATAAAAACATATTTATTTTACAAAAAAATTTCCATGAAAATAAAAATATAAAAAATAAAAAATTATATAGAAAAAAAATTCACAAAATCTTGGGGTGTTACATTCTGCCACCCCTAAATATGAATTTTACCCCTAGATTAATTTGGGGTTTTAATGGTATAACACAATTAAATCTTCCTTCATATAAGTAGACATCATAAAAAAGAATACTAATATATCATTTAAAAGAAAAAAATTTATAAATATAATGGTTAACAAAACTAACATATAATTGTGATTCTAGTGAGAAAACATTGGGGGGAGTAAAAATATGGTAATAGAGGAAAAACATAAATATTTAAAGGGATTGATTGATTTAATCATTAAAAAATAATTTAGTGATCAATTTAATGTTGAGGGCCTCAGATTTATAAATCTAGGATGATTTAAAAAGCTATCGATTTATTAAAAATTATGTTATTAGGACAATATTTTATTTCTAGATCAGTTTCTTAAAGTTAATGAATTTTCTTGAAATGGTATAAGTGTATTATTTCAGAAAAAACTGAAAATATTGTTTTCCTAAATCATTACTAACTTAATATATAACTCCATTTAATTTAGGTTATGTATCATTCCTTAAGAACTAATAGATCATGAGCTCTATAAATAGAATGACATGTCATTCAATCTGTTATATCTCAACAAAAAGTTTATCTCATGTTATTAAATATGAATAAGTACTCATGTGGTGAGATAATAATTTAATCCCAGAAAATACATGTGATGTTTAACATAATAATTCCACAAATGTTTATCCTTATAACCCTTACAAAATATAATTCACACATTCTTCCATAAATATGCTCTTATCTTATACCAAAAATATTTTAATTGGGAACACGGGTCCATTCTTGCAATGATAGAACATTAAATGTGATTTTATTTTTCCAGTATCCTTATATAGGAATATAATCACATAAATCCACACATAATATTGAATAAAAATATTTTCATAGGGCTTATTCTATCACGACCCATCCTCGGGGGTCGTGCCGTGACTACCCCAAGCCCACCTTTCGTAGGCCAGGGGCTGGCGACTTGCACCGAATGCGTAAATCCTAATAAAAATGGAAGGCATTGCCTTTATAAAAGTAAACAACACAACAGAGTACAAGTGGAAGAGAACATTACGTAAAGTAGTAAACATGTGTGCTGGAAATACAAAGGGGCCGAAAATACTAGCCCAATAGAAAGGTAAAACTACAACTGAAAGTAAAGTAAAACTCAAAGGAAAACAACTGAAAGGTGACAAGAAGCTCTTGGATCGTCCACTATGAATCCTACCTGAAGGGTAGGTACAGATGTCCTCCAAAGAATACCACGTCTGCCCGTCCATCTGTTCGTCTTCTCCGGGTACCAACTCGTCGTGAAATCCACCTCTGAGTACCGTCCAACTCAAAAAGCCTCAACCACGATCAGTGATGTCTGTCATCTGTAACCAACACAATGAGTTGCGGGCGTAGCTCGTGCAGGGGTGAGTATAACGATACTCCGTAGGGACCTCGAGACCCTCAAGGTCTCACTAAAATCAAACAAGGATAAACCAAAAAGAAATATCTCAATAGATAACCTTTTCTTAGTTATATGCCCATACATATATCTAAGATATCAAGTAACCCATCTCAATCATTAGGTAAACAAAAAGGTTATTGACTCAGCTCAAACCAGTATTTTCATTATCCAAACCGCAACTGCTGAAGAGCTCAATCTCTGTCGAGTACAGTGATCCTGTCACGACTCTGAGGCACTGCTCACTAACCTAAGACTGCTGAGGTACTCTTCCTGTCGAGTACCGCAGGTCAGCCACTGAAACACAGTAGTGCTCTCCACCAGGGTCTTCCACCCAAACACAGTAGTGCTCCCCGCCGTGGGTCTGCCACCCAAACACAGCAGTGCTCCCCACTAGGCTATACAAGTCACTTCGACTCGAATCGGACAGGCAGTCATCAGGTCTCAGCCAGCTACAAGGTCTCCGTACTCAGTATTCTCATCTCCGGGAGGATCCGCTCCATGAGATATGGGTAGATACTCTAAGTATCAAAAAGACCCACAGAGAAGTATCTCAAAGGTCCACCTCATCATAGGGGTCTCAACGAAACAGACAGTGCGTCAATCGGACGGCCGGTCTGTGAGTTATTAGCCTTGTAGTCCCAGGGGCCCGGTTGGTTTTGTGTACGAACCAACCATACCATATCTCAAATGTACCCCGAACTCTCATAGGGAATACTCAAAGGGACCATTTCTTAAATGATCATCAACACCACTGACAGTTCGTCAAACAGTCATCTGGTCTGAAAGTTATCGGCTTTTCCGTTCCACGGGCCCGGTTGGATTTCAGGTACAATCCAACCTGGCCCTACTCCAACTGAGTCCAAACCTCAAGTAAAGTGTGCCAAAATAACTGCCTCATCAAGAGGAATCCAACAAAGTCGATGACACATCAATCGGACATCCGGCCCTTATGTTATAAGCGTTTTCGCTCTGAGGGCCTGGTTGGTTTCGGGTTTGAACCAACCCGGTTCTACATCAAATGAAACCTGTTAACCAAACCGCTCACACCATTGTGATCTATACAGATAAACACACGAGATGGACTACCCATTGGTCTAAAACGAATAGACAGTGAAAAGATTGCATTTCCCCGCAACACTCGCGAACCGGGCATCGTGGGGACCGCGCCTCGGCCTCGACGAAAATATCGAAAACTTGTCTTGAAACATTCTTCTAAATTTCAGGGTCGTAACATCACAGACAGTTTATCATTCTGACACCGTTTGAGAGAGAGATGTTAGATACAAGATCCCATATTATTATTATTATTATTATTATTATTATTATTCGGTGTTTCATGGACCCGAGCCATGAACCATAATTTAGTATCCAACATTATACTCGAATCGACCATATTAATGACGAGATTACATCGCCACTGACGACAATCCAATCGGACGTCGCACACATGAGTTATGGCGGGTCAAAGATTTAATAATAATATTAAATTTATTATTTTCCAAGCGCTTCGGGTACCTGATCAAAAAACACGAAAAATATATCCAATATTGGAATCATAAATTCCGTCACGAAGTCAGGGGCTCACTACCGCTGACGATTCGTGAAACCGAGGTTGCACGATGAAGATACCGTCAAAATATGGATTTCCCAACAAAAATAATAATAACATTATTATATTATTATTATTTTTAATTTAATTAAATTCCTTAAAACTCACACCCCAAATCCACGCACCACAAAAATAAACCGCCTCCTTTGACTCCATGCCATCCATGCCATATCCTTCATTGATTTCTTTTTATTTATTTTGATTATACTATATTTCATTTCAAAACATCTTCTCTCTCCAATCTATTCTACAACCCATGAAATTTCACTCTCATGATTTCTCCTCCTCTAAACCCGTGGGATGCCTCCTCCACCAAAAAAATGACGCCTTCGAACTTCCGCCGTCCCGACATGGCACGCCGACAACACTTTCCGTGGACCACCGGACGCGCTCCGGTTGTCAGATTCGCCTACCGTCTGCGCCCACGTCTCTCTTGGGACCTTCTATTTACTACAACGACTTCAAATTGCTGTTGTGGCCCGTTTCTTCGTCTCCCATCATCCCGCACACAAAAGAAGAAACATCAGAGGGTCCGGGCTTGTTCGATAACCCATTCCCTCCACATTAGATGCTCAATCCATAACTCATCAATGAAAAGGGTTTAATTTATTCAAGATAAATTATAGAAACACCCTGGAATTAAAATACGCATGCACGAGGGTATAATTCACATATACACTTTATACGAAAACCCCTACCTCGCAAATATGTCGCATGTCATCAATCCACGGAAAGAGGAAAGTGTTGCGATGATCAGACGTCGCGGAAGATCGATGCTGATTCTGTTGACGTTTGAGGAAGAGCTGTCCTTGTTGCGGATTCACCGCTGCGGTGTCTCCTCCTTTGATGGAGAATCGGGAAGAATTCTTCTTCATGAAGGAATGATCGTTCTTCGTCGGTGATTTGGTACTCTTCAAAAAAAAACTCATGAGCTCTCCAATCCTCAACACAATAATTTTGTACCCCATATTTCATTAATTCCCCTTCTTTCAAAAGATTCCATGTATTTCAAAAGAAGTAAAAGAGGTGTGACAAATATAATTAATAAGGTTATTAATTATCTTAGTTTGCTTAAGCTTGGGAGGTGGAGAGGCTCCACTTCATTTAAAGATAAAGTGGAGTTTCCATGCATTTAACAAGGGGTGAGTTATGGGGAGGGGAGGAGTTAGGGTCTCGTGTGGCCCACACCACACTAAACTCTCCCATGGGAGGTTAGGTGGGTGTGGTCCCCAACTATAACTTCCCCTTTGTTGAAAATAACCACCTACCTTGAATAAAATTTGAACACATCAAATTTTATTTGATTTAATCTCATTCCCAAATATTTAACCTCAACACGCTCAAAACGGAACTGCGATAGGTTCCCTTAAGCAATTACCGACGCTGCGAGTTCATCAGTGCCCTCGGATTTTGATTCTGAGCACCGGTTCAAAAGTTAGGAAAACATGCTCGTTCGTTCACTGAACATACCCGAGCTAAACTTCGAAAATTGATTCCAGGCACACCGGGCCTCAAAATCAGGTGTCGTCAGAAACTGCGTACTCGTAAAATCACAATGAAATTAATAGAAAAAAAATTCTCAAAATTTACAGGTCTTTACATTACTCCCACCTCAGGGCTTTACGTCCCCATAAAGATACATCACAAACTAGGGGAACAAAATAGGGTACTGAGCAGGAATCTGAGCCTCCCGCTCCCAAGTGCTCTCCTGGAGGTTCCCGTGCTGCCACCTGATACGCACTAGAGGAATCGACCTCCAACCTAGGACCCACTCCTATTGATCCTCTATCTCCACTAGGACATCTGCAAAAGTCACCCTGTCATCAATGTATAGCTGCCCATGGTCGATGATATGCATCGGGTCATGCACGTATCTCCACAGCACGGGTCCCGAGGACGGGTCATGACATATTCCTACCAAATCAAACATAATCTTCCCAAATATGGGTGGGAAAGGATAATATTTCCTAATTTTCATTATTCACACCATCCATTATGATTTCATAAGCTTTCCCTTTGTCCTTTTTCCTCAGAGGTTATTTTGTATTATCATCCATATTATCCCTTGGATTGGGGAATTGATTCGCATAACGAAAAAACTCCATGGAATAGAAAAACAGATTTGTGGGTTTTTCAATCTCTTGATCATTCTCTCCATTAATTTCATTTAATTTCCCCTTCACATCACTTCTACATTATTTTTATCGGTGTCCCTAATTCACACACATAAAATAACTTCATGTTACTTTCTAGAACTATATAATGTTCCCTTTCACAATGTTTTGTAATGTATGAGTTTGATACTTTTCTAATATCTCTACAGTTTTTAGATTTTACTTTGGACTCCATCTTCACTTTCATGTTAAAATCATTAGGTTGATATGTAACGTCAACATATGTTTAAAGATTGATTGCACTAAACAAAATATTTTCAGAGATTCTATATTACCTTACAGACTTTACCTGAAAATACTTGGTTATAATCCACTGAAGAACCTATCAACATTACATGAGTGCTGGATGATAACATGAAAATAATACCATGAAGTTATTGTGAAGTTTACCTTATAAGTACCAACAGATTCATAAAACTTTTTATTAGACTCATATAAATAATTTTACATCATCATAGTATGAACAAAATGAAATTAAATATTGATGAATATGTTCTTAAACTCGTACCAATCCATAGATTCAATTTTATATTGATACCTCATATTCTGGATTAGATTCCACCACTAGTATACTTCACATTAATACTGAAAAACTATGTGAATAAAATTCTCAGTATCTGAAAACTATAGAAAATGGAATATCATTATAGTGGTAGTATTATAGTATTTAGAAAAAAAGTGTATCCGAATACCTACTTAATGAAGGTGGTCATTGCATCATGAAGGACTTATCATAACATTTCTAAGTTCTTTGCATGTTTGGAAGATCATCAGGATTCATAGCTATAGAAATTTGTTTTAGAATATAAATGTTTATTTTTATTTTATATCCTATATATTTTGGATTCTAATGGTAACAATCATTTCATTATCTATCACAATCACCATTAACATTGTTCTTTTGTGTTATACCCATTGAAAAAAACCAAATTGCATAGAGTAAGAAAACATTATCATAATGATAAACCACTTAATCATGAAAACCAACTCATAGGTTGTCTAGATAATGAAACATTATTTAATCGTTGAAACCATTGGTAAATCCTATTTCTTTATAGAAAACTTATTTCTAAATCATTGTTGATGATTTTTGAAGAATTTGTGAATTCCAAAATCATATACTTCGGGAGTGTCAAAAAAGGTATTCAACAATTTCTGTTGTAGTGTACTAGGATAAACTAATTCATTTCCAATGAACATTGTGGGAGTTGTTACCCCTAGACACACATATTTAATATCAATATACACTTTTTGTATCTAGATAGGGATGTACTTATAAGATACCACTCGTTATATCCTTTTCCATGATTCCAAGATATATTAATTCACTTTTCATGATCTCTAATATTATCCTTAGATACATCCCTAGAAATATACTTATAAATATTACTAGGGATTCCACTAATGTTTTCTCTTCCCATTTTCCAATGATTGACTAAACATTGTTTTTGAAACTAACTATAAAAACCTAGTCTTAATTAAAATGGACGTTACGTAACTTTTGTAAAATACTTTATAAAATACACAAAGATATTCCAAAAGATAGTATTTGTTTAGTCCCTTTGGAAAAACGAAACAAAAATATTAATACTAAATGAAATATGTTCAAATTTCCCCCCAAATATCTCCCTCTATAAAATTCTACAAGAAAACCTTTCTTTTTAACATGGGGAATGGAAACATCAGAATGGGATGATGTCGAAGTCTTAGTACAGGTAAATAAAATAAATACACAAGGATACCATTCACATAAGGTTATGTGAACAAGATCGCATCCTTAGAAGATCATGCCTTGTATATAAAATATTTTAAACATAAATCATGACATAAATCATAGCAGTTCATATGAAATGTATAATATAATAATTAGGAACACAATCCATTAAATAATCACATATTAATAGGACCTATAATTGTGGAATACACATCACCATATAACATTGTGACCATGTGTACATATTGATAACATAACACACTATGTTAAGGAAATGAAATCATTCCCTTGATTAGACATATGGACAAAAACCATGTCCATGTAGAATGTTGTGAACATGCAATCAAGTTTACACATAACATTGTATACTTGTAATAATGTTCACACAAAAACCCATGGATATACAACCATTTCCATTAATAACATTTTGAACATGTAATCAAGATCATGGATAACATTAAGAGCACATAATACAGTTCACTAATAACATCGTGACCATGTAATAAGGATCACCCATAAAATTAAGAACATGATTCCACGTCCACACACAACACTATGAACTGGTAATTAGGTTCACATATAACATTTATACTCATGAGTCATCCATCATTACCTAATGAATTTGAGGGATATATATTTCCAACCCATCATATAACTAAATCATACATTATTTTTCCACAAGATAAAAAAGAACTCATCATATTATGACCCATGAAAATAGATGATATTAATGAACATCTAATCAGAAACCATGAAATAAAATGTGTAACGTTAAAATTTAATAAAAACATAACTTATTGAAAAAATATAGGTTTCAAAATCATTTCATCATTGTATAACCCAGTTTAAGAAAAAGTATTTGAAACCATATAACATATTTAAGAGAAACATGTGTCATAAGAATCATTCCATTAAAACATAAAACATTTAAGAGAAAATATGAATGGGGACTTTGGATCATATTTGATAAGGGATTGAGTTACATGAATAGATGTCCTCATAGATTAAAAATAAAATTGAAATACATTTTGAAAAAAAAATTATTCAATAAAATATCTTTTCTTCTATGAAATATAATTTTAAAACATTTAAACATTTTCAATCCAATTTTATCTATAAATAAATTGAAAACATAAATTATAGATTTAATTTAGATTAAATATTTTTATCCTTGAAATTATATAAAACAAACCTGATTTTTTTAAAACACATGTATTTGAATGAAAAATAAAAAACAAAAAATTTCCAAAAGTATTAGGAAAAAAATTAGTTTTTTTAAAGTTATTTTTAATCTCGTAAATGATATTCAAGGGAATTTTGGTCATTATGAAGGGTAAATCCTAAAATGTCAACCATTACCTTTGAACTGTAAAAAGGATATAAAAGTGCCTCAAATAGAAAATGAATTGAATATTCATTTAAAAAAATTAAAAGTGTATAAACATATCTAATTTTACTTTTAAAAATCATAGGATAATTTTAAAATATATTTTTAATCCTCTTAAAAAATATTGTTTTTTTAATACATATTTCTGATGGAATAGATAGGTACAATCTGAGTTTCCTAAAAACACATTCTTGATCATATAATGTGGCAAGGAATTGAAAAATGGTACCATTACATGGATATAACATGAATAACCATAGGGTAAAAATACCATTAGAGTTATTGAAATTTGGATAAAAAATATTTCATCTATGAAATCATAGTCAAAAACCAATATTGATAAACAAAGAGATTGTTTTAACAATCTCTTGTCACTTTGTATCCTTGAGTCATAATCCCCATGTAAAAAATGAAATAAAATAGATACTAAAAGGTCATGATAAATAATGAGATTCATTTTATAAAATGGAAATTGTAATAATATAAACCTCGTAAAAGAACATTGGTGCATAACAAAGCATGTGTATTAAAGAAGGAAAATGGTGACAAAATTACTTCAACAATCTTGTATCTTTTGACACATAAATCCCTGTAAAATAAAGAACATAAAATGGATATGAAAATAACCATAAATTTATGAATAATAATCAAATAATAAATTCAAGGGATTTATGGACACCATATAAAAGAAAATAATTGTGAACATCGAATATATCACATAGATATAAAAAGTGAGATGTAATTACTTTACCATATGTTTTGACTATCATCGTACTTATACACACTTCTTGTATAATAAATATAATTTTATTATAAATATTTTATAAAACCATATATTATTTTAAAATTACTTTATATTATGCTCTTATTAATAATTCTATGTTAAGGTTTCACTTCGGGTAATATCAGCTTTTTTCTTTGTACATGTTTTTAATTATCCTTATTGGTCCTCTAACCTAAATCAAGATTTAATTATCTGAATAATGTAAAAAATTAATAATATATCATATATATTCAGTATCTAAACATTTATAACAATATATAAATGACAGACATTTGTAATGGAATATACTGTTCAAGGAGACGATATGTTGTACGTATGCATGAACACAATTTCCATTCTTAGGGCATATTAGAAGAAAATATTAAATGAAATATATGTATATATGTATATAATATAATTAAATTATAAATATTATGTCATATATATAATATAATTTTTCTAAATAAATCCTTAACAAATTCCATGTAATGTGTGAAAGAATCAAATCACTTTGAGTATGCGGTAGTCCACAAGTCCACAAACGATGTTATAGTGTTTAACAAATATTAAAAGTATAAAGGTATGTTTCATAAAATAATTATAGAATTATAAATAAATAATAAATAATATATATTGCTTAAATAGAAATTACATAATAATTCCTAATCATAAAAGGTGGTAATTCCTAGTGGAAGCAGAAGCTCCTGATGGTATTGTTGTGGTGATTTTTTGAGGAAGTTGTGGTAATTTTATGAATCCATGATGTATTTTTTGATAAATAATTGGTGATTTTATGAAGAAGTAGTGATGTTTTGCTGTGGTGTTTGATCGGCGACGCCGATGGCGGTGGTGGATTGGTGTTTTGTGTAGGCGGTGGACTTCGAATGAGGCTGGTGGTGAAGGCGATGACATGATGGTGATGACAGGGCTGTGATGTTAGTCCACTGAGTGATGATGCAGTTACTAGATGGTGGGTTTCTCGGGTGACATGCTTTTCCCAAGATTCCAATTTTTAAATTTGAACTTTAGTTTTGAATGTGGATTTTTGGAATCAGGTTTGTGGTGAATGTTGTTTTATGTGTGTGCTGTTTGAAATTGTATTTTATATTTTTTTTAAAGTTCTCACTTCACCAAAAAGTGATTTTTTTAGAAAATGAAATAAAATATTGGTGAAAGGTTGTAAAAAATGAACAATCATCCTTTTGTGATATAGTAGTTCATGGTACACATAAACAGTATGTTCATTATCCATTAGATGAATGTGTGTGTATGTGTAGGTAAAAAACATATCATAACAAATTATTATTATATTTATTATACTAGTGTTATATTATAAGAATGGAATAATAATAAATGATGTGGTGGATTAAAAAAATATAGAGAAGGATCTTGAGGGATGATGTTGCCTCTTCTTTGAGTAAACTGTTTTGTTTTTCAATCAAGAACATCCTTAAATGGGTTTATTACAAAATAGAGGATTAAAATAGTAACATAGTGATGTTAAGGATATTGTTTTTTATGATATTTGTTTATCAAAAGGTGATTGAGAGGTGTGAGGATGTGGGATGAGAAGAGGCCTTTTCATAGTGGATGAGGAGTGAAACTCTATTAAATTTTTGAAAAATGAATTAAACCCAGTGTTTTTTAATTTATTGTGACTCCAATAATGAACCAAATTATAGAAAAGGAATGATAGGATCTAAATATTTCCATCCAAAATATTTTTTTTAACAATAGTATAGGCCATTTGGGCCTTAAATAATGGATATTATTAACATATTATGCTTAATTTTACCATTTTTTGTATTTAATTTTAATTACCATCACTAATATTTTTGGTCCAAATGTATGTTTACAATGTTAAAAATCATAAATTATAATGATTAAAAATAGTTTTTACATTTTTGAAAATTCTAGTCTCATTTGTGGTAGAAATTAATTAAACTTTTTTCCTGTAGATGGTACGACAATGTGGGCATTAAAAGTAAAAATGTCCAAAACATCATAATGTTTTAATACCAATTTCAATTCAAATTGACACAAATGAACCATATTGGATTAATGTATATATTAATTTTTTAATTTTACTTCAAAACCAAAATAAAATATAATTTAACATATTTGTTAAATTAGATGACAAAACTGTTTTGAATTAAAATTTAGCATTTGTTACTATTCTTCAAAAAATGAAACTTCGCCGAAAAATAACAAAAAATAATCAAAACCTATTTTTTATGTTTGTTTTTTACGAAATTTTTTATTTATATTTATATAATCTATAAAAGTTCTAAAAATTATATTTAAAATATGTCCACCAATAAAAGGTGGAAAAAGGTCATTTATAAAAATATTGATTTCTATGGAGAATATTGGGTTTGTTATTATTTTCTGTTTATTGAATCTATTTGATAAAAATAAAAAATAATTGGTGGAATACATAACATATATATTTCATTAATATTTTCATGTAATTTTAATTAATTTAAATTATCAGGATAAATCATCTCTGTGAGTATGAAAATTATTTTTATTAAAAATAATTCATTTATATTTAATAGGTTTTTATATCCAATTATATTGAATTTGTAACGATTTAATTCAAATCATAATTTTTAAAACCAATATTTCCATAATTTAATTAATACTATTCATACACACTAATTTAATTTCTAGGTTATATCTATCTAATTATAATAATAATGTTTTGTTTCATTGAAACGTAGAATTGATTGTAACCCCAGGCAATGCGTTGTTACATATATTACAATCAAAATATTACGTTTTTTTTGTAGTGAATGATTAACATGTTGTTGCATATAATGAAATTAAAATATATTTATTTTATAAAAAAACTACATATTCTCTTACATGAAATAATTGCAAAAAGATTAAATTAATTTGAAAAAAAAATAATTTACAAAATCTAACGGTGTTATAATGATAGGGTTTAGGATGAGTTAAGAACATGTGAGGACTACCTGAGATTGGTAAATATGTATTGAAACTTGATTATAACTTGTGATGTAAAACAAGGCGACATCCTAGGGAGAAATATTTAGGGGCCTCTATGACATGATGTTGGGACATTGAAAACATACAAACATGTTATGGTGAATGTGAATTAGCGACCTAATAAAAAGCATTGGGAGGTATACACATCATGATCATTGGTGGAATCAGGATTTAAATTTATAATCTTATATATTCTTACATGAATTTTATATTTTGATTATATTGTTAGTAACATGATGTTACTGAAAAAATAATTACATGAAAATAAATGGAAGGGTAAAATATTAATAAATTAGAATGAATGTTTAATTGAACACCATACTTAAAATTGAATGTGTTTTTAAAATTCTTATTATAAAATATATTCCCTTGATATTTTTTTTTCAATATTTATTTTCATGGTGTATTTCTTTTTTTCTATATTTCTTAGAATTGTTACTAAAGAATGATTCAGATCTTCTTTCTGTGTAGTTTTGATTTTTATGGTCTTTATTAGAACATGTTTATATTGATAAATTCCATGTGAGTTGAAAAAACTGAAATGTTCTAGTACCATGTTTAGAAATATTTATATTTTATAGATATTAAGTTATGTTTTACCTACTTACATGATTTATTAAATCAATTTGTAATATACTTTTCAAGGATGAATTCATGTTTTTTGTTTATGTAATTTTGAAGTTGACAAGATTTATTTGTGATAACCACAAAATATTGAAAAACATTCATGTAAAAATCCCATTTCTTATTTATTATAAATTTATAATATTTTATATGGCTATATTATTTTTTTATAGGATGGAACATGATTTCTATTCCATGTGCAGTTTTTAAATTTTTTGATCATGTGTATGGAGTAAACATAAATCATTTATTTTGAGAATCATGTCAATATTTCATATTTTAATTTAATTTTTATGGGAGTGTTATAACTTATTTTCCCAAAAATGATTAATATTTTATAAATATTAAAATATTATATTATATATTAAATCCTTACATTAATTACATCTATAGTTGTTATGAAATAGTTATTCATGTATGGGAAGACATATGATTTCTTTTTGAAAACAATTTCATGACTTAAACATGTTTTATGATTATCACAAAGAAAATGTATATATATTCATAATGTATAATGTATAAAAAGTATATAATCATTATTTTTTCATGAAGGCATGTTTTATTAATAATGTATTTTTAATGATAATTAAAAGTGTGAAGAAAGAGTTGATATTTATTCAAATTTAAAATCATGCCTAATATTTATTGATATATTTTTTAGTTATGGTGTGTAAATTAGGGAATAACAATCTAGAATGTTGTGTGGTAATCGTATTTTCTTTAAATTTTTTAAAAATTTCATGTTTCCATAATAGTAATAATGGAACTTTGAATTAAGAATCCAGAACCTAATGAATAAAAATCAAGTTTCGGTATTTTCATTTCAAGAATTTATATAATCGGTTTGAATATTTAAAAGTATTTTAGATAAGAATGTGTAATGGGTAATTGATGATTTTATAATCCTAAAATCACGTTATCTTTTTAGTATAATGATTTATGGAATATTTAATTTTAAGCATTATCAATATATAGAATTAATGCAATGCCTTTCCATGTTTGCTTTCTTATCTTAAAGCATGTTACCCATGTAATTCAATACTCAGGAGTATTTAATTTGAGAAATTCAAACATAATTATAGTGGTTAATGGATTTAAATATGTTAAATTTAATTTGGAAGAATGATAATATATTATGATTAAATGTAAAAGTATCAATATTTTTGGAATTTATATTATTTGAAGTAGGGTGTTGTAGATGATGTCTAATTTTATTATTGATTAGCAGAAAATATAGACGTGTTCATGATGAAAATTTATTTCATGAACTTGAAATTTTCATACTAAATACTTTATAACATTAAATACCTCCTTAATGTACCATGATCCATAAATTTATATGATTACTATTTAATAAAAGTGATATTTTATTACTTTCATTGATGTCATCTATTTACATAACTATTGTATTTTTTATTGTCTGGATTGATGAAACATCATCCTTTAAAAAATAAAATAATTTATTGTTTTTTATGAAAATGGTAGTCTAGAATATATTTAATCAATTTTTAAATCTATTATCATGAATAACTAATTTTTATCAATGGAATCATTAAGTGACAAAAAATGTTGTGTTTTGATGATTATATATTTTTTATCTATGTTTCATTGTATGAGTGTTTTTTAATGAAACATAGGGCCTAACACTATCCTAGTTCATATCCTCATATATATGAAAATATTAAAAGAGAACCACAACATAAATAAAATCTATATGGGTCCCTTGGAACCATATCAACCTTTAATTAAGGATTCTGGACTATACCTAACAACCATGATGCCATACTACCCCAAATTCTATAACTGACGCAATCATCAAAAAATACGATATATATATAGAGATGTCATCAAAGATATTCAATACAAAATTTCAGAAATGTATCTAATGACAACAAACTAAAAATCACGACTTCCTCAATCCATTCCATCCAAAAATCTCACAACACTCACATGAGGTCTCATATGAAACATCCCTTAAGAGAATTCTAAAAAACTGTCCCCAAAGGAAACACACATCCATTCATTTCCTAAGAGAATAAATCTCACAAGTGTCCAATAAACTCCATGAGGAACTCACAATATCAATAAATATAAAAATACACTAACAATGAACTTCACAATAGTCTATATATTATTAGTGGGTTATAAAAAATTGAAGACCCAATAAAGGGGGTAGTATATAGCGTGGAACTAGTGTACACAGTTTGTACCCCAATATAGAAAACCTGGTTTTGTTTTATTACATTTACATCATTTTAAGAATAAAAATAATAAAAATAACTACACAATGGGGAAACAATGGTTTAGTGTATAAAGAAAACCATTAAAATACATAACAATGAAAATATAAAGCTTAAACATTTGTTTAATTCCTTCTTATCTAGCTTCTTATTGGCCCTCGTGTACTCATTAGTACATATAGTAACCAGAGGATATACATAAAAAGGGATAACCTAATATCCCAATAAGTGGATAGATAAGAATATTAAACAATATTAAATATTGTATGCATAATAATTATCATCATAATGTAGGCATATGATCATAATTATGAGAGGAATCTTTAAGAGAAGACATTGAATGTGGTGATGTATAAAAAATGAAGCTTCAGGTATTAGTGGTAATCTATAAAAAAAATTGTGAAAAATTATAGAATCATGTTTATTCATAGATCACATACCTCATGTTGTTATTTAAATTACCCAAGGCATTGTAGTACTATATAATTCCGGGTGCACTCGCCAAATCAAAACATTTTCATTGTGCAATAAAAACCCAGGCACACCCATCACATCATACCATTTACATTTTCCTAAATGAAACATTGAATATATATCAATATTGATCATAAAACAAACCATTTTAATTGATAGGTGTCAATTCATAATGTATATATTCATAAACCTTGGGTACCCAAAAGAAATATTAAATAACATACTTGATACAAGGACTATGAACCTTGAGTGAAAGGTAAAAGGTGTGTCTTTGAAAGAATAATTGTTTTAGAAAACATTATATTTGAAATAAATTCTAATGGGAAACATTTATATCCCAAAAGATGTAATATAGATATGTGGAAATGATCTTTAAGGAATAAATACACTAAAAATGTATTGAAAAAGGGAAAACCCGAAGAAAGAATGATGGGTTGGAGAATTCCCCATAATATGTATTAGAACGCTTTCATCAATTCAAAATTCTATATAATGACATAATATAAACTAAAAAAATATATAAAAATTATAAATTATTATTGTTCATTATGTATTCATTAAGCACTTTTACAAAGATTTTTATGAGTTGTAGAGTTTAAATTCATTGTTTGAATGTGTTCTCTTTCATAGTTTTCATGATCGGTTCACATGTATACATGAATGAATGTTCATGTTGAACATGGATAAATATAAATAATTGATATTACATGTTATTATTGATATTAAGAGAGTTTAATTGATAATATTTCGTATTTGGCTGTATATTCCATGATAATGATTAATTAGACAAATGTTAACGATGAATGTTTGAGGTTAATTTTGACAGGTTTTGATCAAAATGATCATGTTATATCATTTTGTATTATTTTTATAAGTTTGTTCAAGAACATAAATGGGGTTTAAAATAAATATTAAAATATTTTTTGAACCATTTAATTTTTTTATTGACATTCTTTATGGAATTTATGGAGAATGAATGTTCATCACCTATGATGTCGGTAAATTGACACTTCACAAGAAATGATTTCATTTTTATGATAAAAGATAAAAAGAGAGGAGTTTAATGATTTATCATACATTAATAGGATATAATCACAGTATATGTAAGTTTCATGGGTTTATCATTACATTTGGATGAGGGTAGGTCAATAGAAAAAAAATATAACAAATTGAAATTGAATGTAAATTAAAAGATAATAGGGATGATTTACCTCTTGAATTCTCCACTTGAGATCCTCCTCATGAAACATAATATTGGACTATTTATGACACCAAGATCAATTAGATGTGGTGGAGGGGCTAGGGAAGATATTTGGGAATAAGTTGAACAAGGCTTGAAGCATAAGGGGTGTGAGGCAATGAGGTTGAGAGCGGTAGTATTTATAGGGGAGGGGAGATGAGTTTTCTCAATTTTATATTCATTAATTTAATATTTCTCTACAAGATAATAAATAGTGATTATTCCGCGTACCAATTCAGTATAGAAGGCATGTGAGTTATAGATTTGGGAGATTACACTACACATGATGTTAGGAATTGTGGATTTAACATATAATTTATTTATATGGCAAATTATTGGATTTTATTATTCAACCAACAATCAAGAATATTTGAAAAATCCCAAAACTTCACTACAACCATTTTTTAATGTGTAGAATTTAAAAAGTAACTCCATTTTAAGAAAATAATTTACAAAATAAGTGTAATTTAATTTTCAAATGAAATCATCATATAAATGTAAAATACAAATTTTATAATTAATTTTTTTTTGTAACACTTTATAAATTTACATA
Organism: Viscum album; assembly: GCA_963277665.1. Taxonomy (NCBI): domain Eukaryota; kingdom Viridiplantae; phylum Streptophyta; class Magnoliopsida; order Santalales; family Viscaceae; genus Viscum; species Viscum album. The sequence continues at coordinate 688,029,710 of OY728123.1, read as the reverse complement.
AGGTCTCATAAAAATATCAAAAAATGATAAGAAATAAAAATACTTGTATATTAATACATTTTATGAAAATAAATTTTATTCTCAATTATTAAACAAATCAATAAATATTCATCAGTTAAAAATATACCAACACTTTAATACAATGATATCATTTTTTCACTTATAGGATGGATAAATTTTATTCATACTATCATTGGTAAGGTTCCTATTCACTTGGCTGATTTACTATTCATAAGGGTCGTATTACTATTCATAAGGGTAACAATACTATTCATAAGGGTAAGTTACTATACCCCAAAAATTAAGTTTGTCATATCGGACTCAAAATATCTTATTGATCGCAATTTTGAATGTAATATTTTTTATATTTAAAACAAAGAAGAGGAAATTTTTTTTAAAGGTTGCATTGAATTTAGTAGTTCATTTATGCATGATGTGGAATTATGTTTCCTAAATTGATTTTATGTGATTATACTATATCAAATAACTAAAATAAGGGAATTCCATTGATAAAACATTGGGTCATTGCATTCTTCCCCAATTTTGAAATTTCACCCTTGAAATTTCATTATACATAAACAAGTGTGTGTACTTGTCCTTAATCTCCTACTCTGGTTCCCACGATTCTTTTTAATACATATGGTTACTCCAAAAATATTGACAAGGTGGTTTGTCTTGTTGCAAATATCCTTTTCTCTATGGTCCAGAATCATTACTTTTTACTCATTATAAGAGATATCATTATCCAGTTTTACCTCCTCCGAGTTCAGTACATGCAAGTGATCTAGTATGAACTTCCTCCAGAGTGATATGTGAAACACATCATAAACAAGATCCATATTTGATGGAAGTTCAAGATGATAGTCCATAGATCCTATATGGTCAAGGATCTCAATAGGGCCAATGTACATTGGGCTTAGATTCAATTTCATTCCAAACCACATGACTCACATCCATGGGGATATTCGACGGAAGACATTATCTCCAACTTTGAACTCCAAGTCCTTTCGACTGTTGTCATCATAACTCTTTTTACAACTATGAGTATCTTTGATATGTTGTTCGATTGATTGAATATTTTATATCATATCATGTACAATATCTGGTCCAAATAGGTTTCATTCCCCAACATCAACCCAATACCATGGAGTTCTACATCACATTCTATATAGAGCATCATATGGAGTCATCTGAATACTCGAGTGGAATATATTATTGTATATGAAATCAACCAATGGGAGATTATAATCCCTTCCAAATTTGATTTATAAATAGTAGGATCTTATAATATATTCGAGTGTCTGAATAGCCCTTTCAAATTGGCCCTTAGTTTGGGGGTGATAGGCCATGCTAAAATTTAATTCAATACTCATTGCATGTTGGAGAGTCTTCAATAATTTAGATGTGAACCTTAGATCAAGATCTTATAAAATAATAAGTTGAATCCAATGAAGTCTCACCAATTCCTTCACATATATATTTTCATGTTGTTCATGAAATAGTTCTTCCCAAAATGAGATAATGTGATAAGTCTTGGTGAGTCGGTCCACCACAACCCATATCGCATTATATCCTTTGGATGTGTTCGGGAGACTCGTAACAATGTCCATAGTAACATTATCCCATTTACTCATGGCTATAATAAGTGGTTTCATCATAAATTTGGACTTATTTAACACTTATTTATCATTATGACATATCAAGAACCTTGAGATATACTCAGTAATCTCTTTCTTCATTTAATCCCACAAAAAATGTTCTCAGAGATCACGATACATCTTGGTGCTACTAAGATGGATAGAGAATGTTGAGATTTGTGCATTTTCTAATAATTATTTCTTTATCTAGGGTGATAAAGGCACATAAATCCTTGTTAAAAACTAAATTACACTATCATAGTCAATATTGAAATCTTGAAGATTCCATTTATTAACTACATTCACCCTATTATGTTTCTCTAGATCATACCATAATGCATACTTAATCTTCTCTTAGATAGATAATTGGGAAATAATTTGAAAAAGGTAGGATGTATTACCTGACATTATGATTTTCAAATATATCATTTTCATATCCATGAAGAGAGGGCCTTTCTCAATCCACAACATGGATTGACCAGTAGGCACTTTTCTGATAAGAGGATCAACAACCTTTTTCACCATTCCAAGAAGATAGTTAATAGAAAAACCATAGTGATAGATTAGATCTAACAATATCCATTGACACATGTTGAGATCCTTTATTGTTAATATATAAATTATTCTATTGTGATTGGTATATATATCAAACTTCTCACCATAGAGGTAGTTCCATCATATTTTCAAGGAAAAATCTCCACTTCTTTCTCCAGATCATGTGTTGGGTAGTACTTCTCATGGACCTTGTACTACCATGAGGAATATGATATAACATTATCATTTTGCATGAGTAAACATCCAAATCCATTAATGGAATCATCATTTTATGTCACAAAACTTTCTCCTCTTTTCGTTATTTTGAGTACAAGTTTAGTGATTGACCATCACGTTAGCTCTATGATTCTTTCCTCATATTCTTCCATCCAGACATACTTCACCCCTTTCCTTGTTAAATTATTTAGAAAGATTAAAAATCATGAGAAATTTCTCATAGAACGTCTGTAGTACCCCACCAATACATGAAATCTATTTATTTTAGTTACACTAGTGGGCTTGGTCCATTCCTGAATTTCCTTGGTTTTGAATGGTCTATAGAAATTCACTCACTTGTGATCACATGTCCAAATAACATGAATTTCAGCATTCCAAATTAACAATTTTTGAACATGGAATAAAACATATCTTACCTCTATGTATCTAAAAAGTCTTATATGTTATTCATGTCCCTGATTACTCTTGAAGTAGGAAGAATTTCATTGATAAACACTACCACAAATATTTTGAGGTAATGTCAAACGACTATATTCATCAAATCCATAATGATTGTTGGGGAAGTCTTCATTCCAATTGGAATCACCATAAAATAATAGTGCAACATCTCTATTAAATGAAGAATAAAAGGTTTCCATACTTATTAATATTTTTTAATTAAATATTAATTTTACTTTAAAAGGGTTTCTACTTTCGAAAGCGTACCTGATACACAACAACGAGTTTCTTTGAAATCATACGTTGCAAACTAATAATATAATATTATTATTTTAAATTGTAATTAACTCCAAGCTGTTTTTTTGAAATAATGAAAAAAACTAACTAAAATATTATTATACATGTTTGTTAAATGCTTTTACATTTGTCCAATAAATGTTAGAGGATTAAAATGTGAATAATCTAATTTTGAACATAATTTACATTAAATGGTCGATTTACCGCTTTTTAATAGCGAACCCTATTTAAATCTAGTTTTGGTGACAATAATACATTTTTTTGACAAAATAAAATCCTTCTTTATAATGGGGACATCAAAATTTACTTTGTGTAATTATTTGGAATTTTTCCGATAAAGATCATTTATTAATGAATAGTGAAAAATATTGTATTTTAATTCTAAATTGTGTTTTAATCTAATTTATTTATATGTATATATTATATTTTTAATTGGTTTTAAAGATTAATTAGAATATATTTTTACCATTTAATCCAATTTTGGTCATTGGAATGAATTTCACTTTGAAAGTGCACATAAACAAGTATCAATCTTTTAAAAGTTATTGTTTCTTAAAAACACGTTATTTGTTTTAACAATGAGAATTAATTTTAAAATTAATTAATACAACATTTATGTTTTGAATTTTGAAAAATAAACATCATTTTTGAATTCAGAATATCAAATAAATCTTAGGCTGAATTTTTGGTATTTTTTTGAAAAACATCAATTTTTGATGAATAGTGAAACCACGTATTAGTAGTTAAAAAACTGACATTCTCATTTAAATGAAATTTTACCACTTCTGTGAATTGAATTTCTAAAATATGACATACATGGTTGTTATTATTAAGTAAAATTTTCTTCAATAAGATGAAAATAATTTTTTTAAATAGTAACTTTTGACTTTTTTTTACCGCGGTTATAGATAAAAAGGGCAATTCATGGTAAAAAGAATATTATAATAATTCAAAATTAACATAACACTTGTAATAACATTAATTTATGAGTAATGTCCGACCATATGCATTCGTGGGTCAATTTCAGGACCCTATGGAGCCACTTATGAATGGTAATGACAATTTAGATTAATTAATTTAAAGTAAAGGCAAAAATGACAAAAACAAAAAACTTTTAGTAAATTAATTTTTATATGGTGGTATATAAATAATATTTTTGACTATAAAGTTTCATTGTAAATATAAAAATATTTCCTACATAATTGTAGTTTGTTTATAATTTTTATAATCGAATAAATTAAATTATTTATGACACAATAATGATGCAGTATTTACCTCATTAATAGATGATATAAATAAATAAGTTTACAATAATTAAAATATTATCCAAAACCTATCCAATTCCTATTGGATGAATTTATTTCGACCATGAGTCATCTTATATTTGACTCTAATGATTTTCGGACCTTTAGAAACTGAATATCAATATATTATAAAATAATATTTTCAAATTTCCTAAAGAGCCCCTCCTCTCCCTTATAAAAGGAGACCACTTCAAACCAATTCCTCACACCACTAAAGAATTTAGGATTATCCAAAATCTACCGAATTAAGCTCCGTACATCCTTCCCTTATACCTATAAGACTTACCATAGGAATAAGGCACCTCAACAAACCATTTTGGTTGAAACGAAAGGAAGTTACCCAAATTAAAGGTAATAGTTTCTCTTAACTTCTTTTCATTTATTTTTCTTCTCCAGCACCTAAAATCTTTTTATTACATTCCATTATAGAAACAAAGGTATCCTCAATATACTAGTATGTTGTTATGAGAAGGATTCGAACTACACTTACACACACCTCCATCTAATGGGTGAAGAACATAATGATTCTGTGGATGACAAACTAACACCTCATTAAATGATGATTGTTCGATTATATCCTACCACCTCTCATGGTGGACATTAAGATAGAACTTTATTTATATATGATATATATTATGTTTATGTTTTCTTTATTCTTCTGTAAATTCCATTTATATCATACTTTTATGGTTTCCATTATGGGTTAACGCGATAATTTCGTTTGAGGAAGTGCGGACTACCACCCCTCAAAGTGTTATGACTCGTTAATGCCATATGTGGGACATATAAAGGATGGAGTTAATGATATTATATATGATATTATACTGGAATTATAATATACCTATGTATCATTCTATTTTAATTCCATTAAAATAAGAAATAGAAATTAAATTAGTGTTCATGCGTATGTACGGTTTACCGTTTCCATGAATGGTGCATTTCATTTCTTACCTCAAAATGTTATGTACTATTATAAATACATGTATATAATGGATATATATGATATATGTGATATCTAAATCATGAATATCATTCTGGATATAATGTACTATTTACCACATGGTCAACTTGTAAATATAAGGTGTTTATTTTTTACTCAAGTACCAAATATCGACAAAACGGCCATTATTAACTTGAATGTTTACATAATGTTTATAACAAGGTAATAAGTGATATAAAAGGAATAATAAACTTGAAAAAGGTTCTTAAGCAATTAGAAATTTACTTTATTTTATTATTTTGGAGATTAAAGAACGATCGAGACAAGTCGGACACGAGGTAAGGGACTTTGTCTCAATCTGCTCTCATTGAGGCATATTTTAATAATATATATATACCTTCTTCTTTTACCTGGTTTATAGTAAAACCCTTTGAATTTTACTTTCATTTAAAGGGAATATTTTTCTAAGAATCATTTTACTAAACAATAAATGGAATGTTTTTAACGTTTGTGGAGACAATGACCTCTCTGTCACCGTAATTGTTATTTGGCTTCCTCTATAAGTCTTAATGTTTTCTAAAATGGAAAGGAATACCTTATTATGTTTTTGGGTGTTTTGGTATTGAGAATGGTTTTTTAAATGGATTGATTATTTCAATATCTTGAAATTATTTCTTGTGATTGGAAATTAAATGTTTTTAGAGAAATGTATATATTTGTAATATTTTATGTGTTATGATTTTAAAATGGTACTTGGACATTTGATGGATGGTTTTGTGACAAACCAAATGATGGGTGGTGCCGTGAGAAACCCGGATGGGTTGTTACGTTATAACCTCCAATGCATTGGGTATGGACGTCAGCCGTATGGATATTCCATTTAGTGATATGTGTGGATGTCGACCGTATGATTATTCTATTTAAATATTTTTATGTCCCAAGTTACCTTTATATGTTATGTGTTCTTTTTATGGGTTTTATGGTAATCGTCTGGTTATAAAAAGGGTAAGAACTGATTTTTTATTCAGTGAAGAGTATTTAATACTTCATAAAAGTGAAATGTATTATTTATGATAAAGTATTCATGGTTTACTTGTTGTTTAGAAAAACTAACAGTTTTCCTTCTTTGTGTATCCTTTACTGAGATTTTTTATGCGCATCCCATGTTTTTAAAATGTTTTTAACAGGACATAATGAGGAATAGAGTCAAGGATGGTATCAAGGAAAAGTCATGATATTTTAAACATGGAACTAGACATGAATCTCTTTTTCAAGAGTTTTTATTTTATGAAAAGAATGGAAAATGAGTAAAAGTGTCTACTTTGTAATCTTTTGAGATGTAATAGTTATGTCCTAATTATCTAAAACTCTATACCTGAAAAGATCCTCAATGTGAACTATTCATTTAATTCAATATTATGTCACTCTTTAAGGTTTGGTCCATATAAATAGTTCCAATAATTTTTAATAAAGGATGTCTTTGAAATATATTCCTTCTTCTCCAAAAATGATTATATCCAAAATGAAGATCCAACTTTGATAAGTATTGAGATCCTCACAACAGATAGAACAAGTCATCAATACTTGTAATATTATAATTATTTTTTATAGCGATCTTATTATGTTCGTGATAATCAATACAAAGTCGCATTGATCCATCCTTCTTCCTCATAAATATAATGGGTGCCACCCAAGGTGACGCACTTGGGTGTATGAAACCTTTGTATAAATTCTCCTGCATCTGCTTCCTTAACTCCTTGATTTCTATAGGATTCATAATATAAAGACATATTTAGATAAGAGTAGATCCAGGTATGATTTATATAGAGAACTCTACCTCAGGATATAAGTGTATTTTGGGTAAATCTTGATGTAATACAACACAATATTCCCTCACGATGGAATTTCCACTAGGTTGACACTTTCCTTTGACTCAAAAATTTGGATTCAGTATGCTTATTCACAAATAATCAACACAAACACCATATAAATAATTTTCAATGTAGATTCATCATCATCCTTCGATTTTTAGAGGAGCATTGGATGGTTCAGAATATGAAAATGTATCATCTTTTTACAATAATTGATGTGTTCCCTATATAACAAGAGAAAATCCATCCCCAATATATTGTTGAATTCCACCAAGGGAAGTGTTATGAGATTCACTAGATGAATTTTCCCACATACGTTAATTGGGGAATTTTCCAACACTTGGGTTAAAATTATTGAACCACTAGGTGTTTTTCCAGATATTAATATTTTAAGGTATCAATACTTTAATTCAATAGTTATATAAAACATGATGGATATAAATGAATTGGTAGAACCAGAATCACATAATAGTTTTTCCATTTTTGATTGACTAAGAAATATAAAATGTATTTCTTTACTTTCCTGATCCACTTCTATTGTAGTGATGGAATAACCAGTCCCTTGTACCATTGGATTTGGTGGTTTCTGTTACTAATTAAAATTTAGGGCATGGGGTTTAGTGTACTAGCTTGTTTTGTGCTCATTCTACCTACTATTGTAGCATTGGACCATGGGTGGTGCTCTTCATTCCTCCACTACAGTCTCCTGCCTTCTGACGTCTTTTCAAAACCCGTGAGCATGGTTGACTTCTCTCCCGCACATGAATAATTTCTCCATCCCTTTGAGGAAATTCCCATGATGTTTTTACCCATATTTTTGAAATTTTGGTGGTTGCATTTTCATTCCATCATTCTCATTAGATCCCCAGGTTTGAGTCTACATCTTTTTTTTCTTATCACAAAAGCCATGGAAACAATATCTAAAATCTATCTAAAATTTTAGAGAACATTGAAAATATTCATTATAACTCCCAATGTATCGAATTAAAAGAACCATTCTAAGGTTTGGTTTTAAACCACTAATGAATCAATCGGTTTTTCTATTATTGTTGATAAAAATCCAGAATCATACCTTACAAGCCTTGTGAAATTTTCATCATATGTTGTGAAATATTATCCTTCATTTTTCTTGAGCTCTATAGATTATATATATTTCTTTGTAAGATGATTTTTTTAGGAAATACTTTTTATGTAATATTATCTTAATTTATTCCAACAACATTGCATCATTTTTTTCCTTGGATTAGATCTCTTAACCAATGCCTACATTGGGTCATCCTTTATATCTAGACAATAAATGGACAGATTCACCTTATACATCTCAAAACAGTGAAGCATAGAAAGGATATTATCCATGGTGTTAACCCACTATTCTATAACTAGTGGATCATAAGATCCACTAAACATTGGCGGTTGATACCAGATAAAATAATGGATATCTAGTTTCTCCCACTTAAGTGAAGGTGGAAATTCCACATTATTCAGGTTATTGTTCATAAACTAAGATAACTGGGTAAAATTCTCCAGGAAAGATTGATCTCCACCTCCAAAATCATTAGTAAGGTCGTTTGGTAAATCTATCCATTTTCCCTCACATGGGTTGTTGGCATGGTCTCTCCTGGTTCCCACCATTTTCTAAAATATAAATTATTAGATCAAAACATAAGTTTATATTTCCTAAATATATAATTTATAACTCTGTGAAATTATATATAATGGAATATATTATGGGATACATATTTTTTGAAAAGATTTATTTGTTATTACTCATACTTAGTCTCATACTAATAGTTTTCTCTAAGGTTCACTCATCATAATTCCCAAATTAACTAAACCACCCTCTGATACCCATTATTGTGACCCTACTTTTATTACATTACATTTACATAATTTTAATGGTAAACAGCATAAAAACATTACAAAATTAGGATCCAAATGTTTAGTGTCTTGGAAAAACTAGGACTATACATAACATTTATAATATAATGCTTTTATATTTATTTGATTCCTTCTACTCTAGCTTTTTATTGGCCCTCATGTATTCCTTCGTACATGCTGTCACATGAGGATATACATAAGAAAGGGGTAAAAAATATCCCATTAAGAGAATTGATACAAATATGAAATATTATAACATTGTTAATCCTAATCATTATCATCATAACCTAGGAATATGATAATAATCACAGGAGTAATCATTAATAGAAGACTTGGAATGTGTCCATGCATAAAAAATGAAACATAATGTATTATTGGTTATCTACCACACATAGTTGTAAAAATATATCACATCATATTCACACATACATTAAATTACAAATTATTCTATTCACATTAACCAATTCATTGGAGAACTTTATAATTCTGAGCACACCCGTCACAACAAAACTTTTCATTACACTATATAATTTCGGGTGCGCTCATCACATCATAGCATTTACGTTATCATGAATTACACATTGAAAAGAAATTAATATTGAACATAAAACACCCCATTTAAAGGATTGGGTTTCACTTTATAAATCATAATTTCATAAAAATTGGGTTCCCAAATTAAAAAAGGAATAACATACTTGATTTGAGGACCATCAACTGTGAGTAAGAAGGAAACATTGTGTTTTTGAAAGAAGAGTTGTTTTGGAAACAAAATTATGATTAATATAAACTCTAGTGGTAAACAATTATATCCTATAAAAGTTAAGATAATTATGAATAAATGATTTTTTAGGAATAACCATACTAAAAATAGAGAGAAAAGGGGGAAACCCAAACAAAAAAGTTGGGTTCCAGAATTCCCCTAACCTTGTCTCCAAACACATTCTTCATGATAATGTTCAGTATAATTATATCTTTTAAATTAAAAATTAAAAATTCTTTTATACCTGAATATGTTTGATTATGTTTTCATTAAGTTATTTTATGGTCCTTTTAATGAGTTATAGAGTTTAAATTCGTTGTTCGTGAGTGTTCTTTTTCTTAGTTTTGATGATCAGTTCACTTGTATACATGAATATATGTTCATTTAGAACACGGATAAACATACAAAATTTATATTACATTTTATTAATGATATTACAAGATTATAAATGATCATATTAAGGATTTTTTTATATACCATGATGATGATTCATTAGATAAATGTTAATGGTGATGATTTGAGGTTAATTTTTGTGGTTTTTTATCACAACAAACTTATTTTGCATTATCATTTAGTATTATGTGTATAATTTAGTTATAGAACATAAAATGGGTTAGGAAATACACAATAAAAAACTTTTTTTAACCATTTATTGGTTTTTTTACAGACCTCAAGGAATTTTTGGAAATGAATGTTCATCACCTATGATCTTCGTAAATTGACACTTCACGGGTGATGATATAATTTTTAAGATAAAAGATATAGAGGGAGGAGATTAATGATGGATCATAAATTAAAATCATATAATTACAATATATGTATGGTAATGGAGTTCATCATTCATTTTTTATGATTATAGGTGAGTAGAGAAAAAGATAAAAAATTTAAATTGAATGAAAATTAAAAGAAATTAGAGAGGATTGACATCTTGTATTCTCCTCATAAGATCCTCCTCAAGGCACCAAGGATTGGTATTTGGATGATACAAATAGATCCTAGACATGTGAGAGGGGATATAGAAGATATTTTGAATGAATTTGGGCAATTCTTGAAGCTTTAAAGGTTTGAGAAAATGAGGTTTTGAGTGGTGGTATTTATAGTGGAGGGGAGAGGGGTTTTCTTAATTTTATATTCATTAATTTATTATTTCTCCACATGAAATGAAATAGTGTTGATTAAATGACTATATAATGTAAATAGGCCATGTGAGTTTTTGATTTTGGTTCTAACATCACTCATGATTATAGTAATAGTGGATTTACCTTTTAATATATTTATAATGTTAATTACCATATTTTATTATTCAGAAAAAATTCAAGTATTTTAGAAAAATCCCAAAAAACAACCTTATCATTTTTTAGGCATATAGTATTCAAAAATAATTTCCATTTTATGAAAATAATTTTTAAATATTAATAATTATTTTTGAAAAACATCATTTACTTGGAAAATATTGATTTCAAAATTAGAAATGACTTTTTAACAATTTTGAGAATTACTTAAGGTCTTATAAAATTATCATATAATCATAAGAAATAAATATTCTAGTTTTTGAATACATTATAAGAAAATAAAATTTCTTTTAAATTATTATAATTAAACATTTAATATTCATGACTTACAAACATACCAACACTATAATATAATTATATCATATTTTCACATATAGGATGGATCAAATTGATTCGTACTATCATTAGTAATGTTACTATTCACTTGGCCAATTTAGAATTCCAAAGGCTAATATTAGTAATCATAAGGGTATCATTTATATTCATAAAGGTATGTTACTATTCACCAAATAACAAGTTTTCCTAATAAAACTAAAAATTTATTACTGATCACAACCATGTATGTCAGCTTTTCAAAAATGAAAATCACCAAAATGGAACAATTTTTTTTAAGGTCACATAGAATTTAGTAGTTAAATTAAGAAATTTCTGGCATTAGGTTTATTAATGTGATATTATGTTATTATACTATATGAAATAAATATAAGAAAGGAATTCCATTGATAAATCATTAGGTTGCTACAACCAACTATCCTCCCTAGTCATGTACCTTTAACAATTATAGATTGTACATAACATAATATACAGAGTCTTTCAATTATACATGTGGTGTTTGATACATGAGTCAACAAGGTGTTCACCCCACACATCCTCTTCACAAGTACCTCACCCAGGGTTGTCATGTATCAATCACACATATCAAGAAACCCCTTTGGGGTACATTAAAATTTAATCCATATAGGGTCATTGCAAATACCCTATATGGATTCAAGTTATGTACCACCCTTGGAATTTGGATATTTATCCTATAAGATCATGTTCACCCACATGGGGTATCTAGATGAGCATCTAGACACACCATGAGTCACCAAACATGAAATGTTCCGAAACTATATGCTATCTAACCCTCATAATTTACCCTTATACCAAAATAAAGAACAAATTATGTGTGATTTTGAAGACAATTCCATGTGATCTGGTTTTTCCAAACAGAAATCCAATACGATCACCAAAACCACCATTTATACCATAAATAACACCTCAAAAACCCTCAATGGATCCCTAGTGACACATATAATGATTCAAAACAAATAAAACAAATATAAAGGTATATTTGTTAAAAAATTAATTAACTATAGTAAGGTGTAAACTGAAAATGATTAATGGTTAAATCTGAGACATCCATCCACCGTATCCTAATATACCTTCTCAAATTTAGTAAATAATGTTCCCTCTCAAACTACCACTCTTTTCTCTGATCTGGTGGCATCAAGTTGGGTATTAATTCCAAAAGTATTCACAAATATACATGGAAGAGTAAATATAATGAAAAAATGAAAAATAAAAATGAGAAGGAAAATAATGTAAATAATAAAATCATAATACAAGGGTCGACTAGATTCCAGTAACATTACTGGAGTTTACACCTCACAATAGGAAAAAATATAATTATAGACTCTTATCTGAAGTTGAAATTTCATTCTCAGAGTACTTTTAAAATATATAACCAATAGAAATATAAAAATAGGTTATATTTATCAAAGAAAAAATTATATATTCTATAAAAATGACCAACGATTATAACACCACCAAACATCCTCCGTAGGAAAATACTCTATTAAATGACTCATTAGGTGGTCAAAAAATTATTCCAAAATCATATACATTAAAATATTTCTATTTTTCCTCATTAATCCAACCAAAGGTAAAAAACTAAAAATCTCCTATGATTTTCTCTTCTAATAATGATATGGGTCATTACAATGTCCCCATAATAATGAATATTTCCCCTAAGACACATCAATGCATATCTAGTCATCATGATCTCACACAAATCACCAACACTCTTATGATCTCGTTCACCCTTATATCAGAACCAATTAAACCTAATTTTTCATCCAAAAACTTGACTCTACCCATCATTGTAAATCCATATCCTTAATTTTTTACTGTCTCCAGAACCAAATACATCATGATTCCACCTGAAAACTAGAATATGATGTCTCTGTGACTATCATCCAACCTTCCCCAAAGAAACCACAACCCTTATAAAAAATAAACATCATTATAATACCTTTATTAAACTCTCCAAAGTGAAAACAACATTAATATTTATGAAAAACCTCGACAGTAAATGAACCATCCAATAACAAATATGTTGATTGGATGGGGACCACTCGTTCACTCCTAAGTGTCCAAAAAACACCTACCATTTATCATTTTCATATCTTTAAAAATTATATCCTCTATGCTCAATGATTCACATATAAATATATTTATTACCAACAATAGGAAATAGTGTACTCCACACCATATAACATTCCTTACACTGCTCCTTGAGCACTGACCCCAACTAATCCACTCCAGCCACCCCACTCTAGATTCACTATGTATTAAATAAAATTTAATGGCCCAAAACATTGTCCATACCATTAATTGATGAACCAAACAAAACTACACATAACCAGCATGTACATGACTTCATGAATGAGTGTTTTTTCTTTCTATAAATTCTTAGAAACCACCACTCTCTTCCTCAAGGCATTATGATTCTCTAAGAACAAAATTCATGATCCCATACCCACACAAACAAAATTTCACCAAAAAGAAATTATTCAAACATTAATGTAGAATTTTATATTATAATCAAACATAGGACCACAAGATTCATGACCCAAAAAAAGATGGAAAAAGTGCCCAATGTACTATCTATTCTCCCCATATAGGCTCGTTTTATCAAACTAGGTCACCCTTAATGCTCATAAATATCAATGAATTTAAGACAGTCCATGGCTATACTCATGAACACCATCCTACAAAGATTCATTAAATAACACCAATAATATACTCACTCCCATAGTGATAATAAAATTTCATCCAAAACCAAAGGTCTTAGAAATCTATCCCCACGATTGAACCAACATCGACACTAAGAGAACTCCCAATGATCTACCTATCCATCCCAAGTCATCAATAGGGATATAAATAAAAAAATAATAGGGAAACCAAAACCTCATATGTAATCTATATTGATTCAAATATCTTTCTTTCATTCCATTCCCTCATCAATCAATCCTCATGGTGTACAATTCCCATACTGACCAACTAAGTGTCCACATTCATCCCTAGATGATTGGATTACATATCCATCATTGATGAGTATCTCAATATAAGATTTACATGTTTTATTATTAGAATAAAATACCTAGATTTTATTCCAATATAATTAAACAAAGATAATATATATAGAAAATACATATAGATTTAGGTTGAAATTATAAAAAAACTAAACCATCTTCACTAGTGAAATAACATATAGACATGAACAACTATTTTTAATCATACATTCATAGAATAATGCACGTGACCATGAATTTTAGAATCAATCCAATATCTAAAATCAATAAATTCAAAACATCATGATAGGTAAAAATAAATAGCTGGACTATAACATAGAAAACCTAGAACAAAAATCCCATCAAAATATAAAATTTGACTTCAAATCAAAAAATATATTAACAATACAATTTTTTGATATCAATAATAATATTTGAAACCTTTATAATGATTATAACTTCAAACACCCCAAATCCTAAAATAATATAAGTTTTGATGAAATTTTTTTCATTAAATAACCTAGCTAGACGAAGCACATCTGCCAATCTAGAAATCCAGAATTCTTTAATTACACCTCCCTAAATTCCAGAGGATAAGGATTAGTAGTGAGGGTTAAAATAGATATTTTGGGGAGACTGTAACTTTATACTATACATACATAATATGGGTGAAATAACTATGAAACATCCATAGTAATCATCAGAGGACACAATATAAATAACCAAAAAAAAGCATACTATAATAAATTTATTTCTTCATGTACACTCATGATCATAATACAAAACATCAAATAATTTCTGACTAGGATAACCACATATAAAAAATAAAAAAAAATTAAAAAAAATACACAACATTCTACTATAATCCATGATCCATACCTCTAACACAGACTCCAATATTAATTGAGATGTTCCAGCCTAATCCTTAGAATCAATCAGATTGTTTTTTATTGATTATAAAACACTTAGAAACCAACCAGTCATGAGACTTTGGATCACTAATGAATCCACTTTTCAGTCTTTTCTCATATATTATTTCTCACATAAGATCTTACCCACACAAATATTCCTATATAGGGTGTCAGAAATATATCAGTTGTATTCCTCCACTACTATGGTATCTAACATGTGTTTCCACAATAAGTGCATCCATAGATGATATTCATAGCTTAATAAAATATTAATGGTTGAAAAAATTTAACAAAAGAATTTAAAAATAATTAGATTGAACTATATCGAGTATATAAATAAATAAAATAAACCTCCATGGTCCTTGGGTTCTATTACACATGAGGTAAAATAAAGTCACAATAATAAGAGATGATATGTGAAAACCCTTGTTATGATTATAAAAAATAATTTTTTTAGATTGATAGTTTTTATTTTTTTATGGATTTAAATATAATTTGATAATTATATATAAATTTTCTTTAGAATAAAAATTGTATTTTTCTGACTGGATTTTCCCCATAAAATATATTATTTTATTTAGGAAATAAATTTATATATTTTATATATTTAAATTTATAAGAGAAAAATAATTTTTTAATTTGTAATATTACTGTTATATTTGGGTGATTTTAAGGATTTTTCTATAAATGTTGATATTTCAGAACATTCTAAAATAATTATTTTCCTTGATGTTATGCGTACATGTTTTTAAATTGATTTTTAACACATATTTAATGTGAATCATATAAAATGGTATTCATATTTTGAATATGTGTCTAATTTTTTTTAATGTAATTAATTTCATTGTTGTTCAATAAAAAAATTTACCATGGAAGAGATTTATAAACCCTGTAATGGTTAGTAGGGATAACACATGGGGGGGGGGATAAACAAAGTGATAAGGAATAAAATATATTTTAAACATGTCAACATTTTTTGGTATAGGGGATTTTTTCAATACATTTTTATGGATATAATTTTTTTTATATTTGGTTGAACTTTAACATCTGAAATATATTGAATTTATTTTATTTTTTATAGTTTTTACATGTTTTCCATGCCATTATCTTATATAAGGGAGCCTACTCCCTTTACATCATCACACATTTTGAGAAACATATCTCTTCCATGATCAAAACAAATCACAAAAAACTACCTACCCATATCAAATATCACCTATTCTTATCTAAATACCAATATTAGTGTGATCAATGAGTAAACTAATGGGATATTTCCAAGGTAGTGGTATAAGTACAAACATACCCATTTCATGATTATTTCTTCTTCTAACTCAATAAAATTTATTACATACTATTTAAAATAATGAAATCGGTATCTTATATATATTTAAATTATATTATGTTGATGTAATCACTCTTTCTCATAACCTTTTCCATCTTTGGGGAAATTTGAACAAACACTTATTCGTACATGTGGAATATAACCTCCTCAAAGCGATGTGTTTCATCTTTCACCACCACCATTATAGATGGTTATAATGACTGATATAATTCATATATGTATTATATATTTGATATTATATTCATTATAAAATTATAATATATCACTAAACTTATTTTCCTTTCATCTCTTATAAAATGATATGGTCTCCCTTGTGTACTTGTGGTCAACCCCCTCCATGAAATGATGTGATTAATTTTTAAATACCACCCAAATTTCTGATTAATATATTGGAAATAATGAATAAATATGACATATATAACATAAATATGATTCTATAAAATTAAAAAAAAATTCAACATTCGTTCTTTTCTACTTATTATAAACATGGAAGCATCACTCGTGTGTATACACAGATTTCCACATCTATTAAATGATATGATTTGTTTTTTATGACCACCTTTTATATATGGTTCTAAAATTATATTTAATGAATTAAAATAATTATGATTACATGTTATGATTTTGATGATAATGTAACTATAAACCCTTTGACCATGGTCAACACACCGATGTTATATTTAGGTAATAAACCAAACAACGCCAAAACATCTATTGCTTAATTGATAATTTTAGCGTGTAAATATGACTTGTAAATAAATTAATTATTTGGAATAATTATAATTTAGTGAACATTTAAAAGGTTATTAAAAATTACTACACTAATATAATTTTATTACTTATGAGGGTATATATATGAATATAATGAGGCGATACTAGTGTAAAATGAACTTCCCTAGAAAATGCTCTATAACTAATTTGAAATCCCTATACTCTATATCCATTTTCATTATAAGTTTTCAAGAATTTTAATTTTTATTAATAAATTATTGTTAATTTTTATTTTGAAATTTTTATAAACCATTACTTTTTGTAAAGGAATCATACAAAACAAATTTTTTCTTTTAATTTAAAATAAATTTACCAAAGTGAAAAATAATGTTTTTTAATATATAGAGGGTGAAAACCATTTCCATCCCTTATAACCATTATTACATATCATTATTCACACACATGTTAACTTAGATTTTAAATTAATATTCTATTCATACTCTTCTAGAAATTTATTATTTCAAAAAATTATCTAAAGAATAAGAATTGTTTTCAAATATATATAGGATAACTCAAAGTGTTTTTTCATAGTCTTTAATTCCAATTCAATATTATTTTATAGTTTAATTGAATGATATTTTTAATTTCTATGGTTAATTTAAAATTATAATTATTAATGGGTGATATCTATGTATCTTTGAGGATATGGGAGAATGATATATCTCTGTAATGAATTGGGTAAATTGATAGAGTTTACCACTTATAGGTTAATAATAATTGAAATAGGAATTATTCTGTTATGTGATTCCATCTTTGTTGTAAATTTTATTATAATTTATTTGGGTGCTGATATAATGCACTTTATATAAAATAAAAATAACATATAATCATAAATTTTGTGGTTGCATTATTACATTTTCACTAGATACAAGAGATCAAATCTCATAGGACCATAAATTTTAGTAGTCTTGGAAAACTAGATACATACATGATTTCAATATTAAATTGGAAATATAAAAATATTGCATAATTAAAATTAGTGAATCATTTATGTAATTCATAATATCCTTCTTTATATCTTAGTGATTGAAAAAAATAATCGGAGACCTTAGAGGATCAATATGGGTATTTTATATTGAAATATTTCATGATTAAATAAGGAATAATTAACATCGATGAATATGTAACCAAATTACATTCCATTAAATAAATTAATTGAGTTCAATGACAATAGATGGTTAATATCTACATAGAAAAAAATGGAAAAGTAAAATGAAATTGTTATGAAAAGAAAGTCATAATTATGGACATTCAAGGTCAACTAATATATAATGAATATTTCCATTATGGACTCTCAATAAAGACATTATATATTCATCAAGGCCTCTCAACCAAGTCATTTTTATTATAAGGGAAGGCATACACTTAATACTATAATATTATGATGTAACATTACATCATGAACCTATACATCATGAATATCTATTTTGTCTCAGGATAAATAGAAATTCATCAAGGGGATACCTATAAATAATCACCACCTATCACATTCACTCCATAAGCATTACTAATATTCATAATTAAAAATACAATTACCTCTCAAAATTCCTTCTAATAAATTGTCCAAATTAAATCTATATCATAGAACATCATTAAATCATCATCATAGACCATATAGGGGTATAATAAAAAGAGTATTTTGGATAATATATACATTAACATCAATGGGTATTGACCTATTTGACAATACATTTAAAATAACTCTGTAACATTTCTTATGAAAAATACTCTTTTAACATTTAAATCACACATTAAATACTAAAATTTTCTAAAATATGAAATAATTCACTATCTATGAAAAAAATTGAAAATTTTAAGGGAAACTTCAAAAAAGTAGTTGGTCATGATGAAGATAAATTTTTTTATTATGTTTACATTAAAATAACGATTCATATTAAATTTGGAATAAAAATTTCAAATGGACATCATCAAAAAATGATAAGAAGATTCATTTTAATTTATATTTTTTAAAAATGAAATAATGGGATATAGATTATAAAATATCATCATCATAAACATGATCATAAAAAATCATAGTAAAAAATTAATTTGAAAATTAAATCAAATACCTCATGTTTGAATTTCCTCAAATGTTCTATTAACTACCATTATAATTAATTTATAATTATTATAATCATATAAAAGAACAATATTTTTATTTATAATATCATATATGATTTCTATATAACATTCCAATTTTTTTTTTGTTAACAATTATTTATTTAAACAGTTGTTTCTATGTGTTTACTATTTCACATTTCAAGAGTGTTTTAGTTCAGAAATTCCTGTCTTTGTGTATTGATCCAATTTACGGATTATTTTAATGTTAAAAATGATATAAATATCACATATTTTCATTATATAAATTTATATTTACCATGAATATATATATATATATATGTTGAAATTAATTATGCAATTCATAGAAACAATATGTCGTACATAAGCATGAACATTTTTTTCTTTTAGATGGATTTAATGACAGAAATATACATAATAATTCACTACTTTAGAATAATAAACTTAGGATATATATCATTTATACTCATTGAATCAATCTTTATTATATCCCATGTGATGATGTTTTGAATAATCAATTACATCGATATGTGGAGATTGTAGTCCACACATAAACTAAAGGGCGTTATGGTTTCCTAATAGATATGAATGTAAGATAGCAGATATGATATTATAATATAAAAATCATAATTATATCATAAATATAATAGTTAGTCTTTAAACAAATTAAAATAATCATCCATGAATGATGGTGATGCTAGATAAATTTTATCTCTACATGGAGGCGGAAACCCACATGTATACATGAGCGATAATTTAAATTCACATTTAATTGATTAGAGGTTGGATATTCGTAGGTACTAAAATAATTGTTTTTTTTGTTTCTTATAGGGATCAGAAAATTTAAACATGTATAAAAATTCATAGACAACGATACTAATTATTTAATATATATTAAGTAGTAATATCTAAGCCAAACACACAAAGGCAATAAAAATACTTTTTAGGAATTTATGATAAAATAGTTTAACATACTAGATTTGAAAAAATAATTTGGATAATGGAAATAAAATATTTTTTTCCTTGTGATTTCGAAAATTTGAAAGAGTGAAGTAATAAAATAATATTTTGGTCTTCATCATATGATTGGAATGATGATATAGAAATTTATCGAATTTTTTGGTTTGGGTGAAAATTGATTTAAAGATTTAAATATTTTTTAGGGATAGTTATCTGATTTGAGATGATATGAATCAAATTATCATGATATTACCTCCTTGATAATGAAATCCCCCTTATTATATGTTTTGGTAATTTAAGGCTTTCAAAAATCATGTTTGTCGCAGTACCGTTTTTAGTCCAAATTTACATAGAATATTAAATGGCCATGAAATAGTTTAGGGAAAATAATTGTGAAAATTTAAATGTTAAATTATATATTTTCTATCAATATAAATTAGAAAATAAAATGAATTTTATTTAAAATTAAATTATTATTGTGGAAACCCAATTACATAGATGAAATATTTATTGAAATCCAAATCATCTTGTCCCTTTATCTATATCAACCTAGAATCTAGTGTGGGTTACCCCATCATTATATTAATAATACATTAAGATGTAAGGGGAATAAAAAATTAATACATAACAAAAATAGGGATGAAGTTATAGGATGACCCTATAGTAGAACAAAAATTCACCCTAGCCTATTTTTAGAATTTTGATGATTTGTAAAAAACAATATTATCTGTTAATAGATCATAATGGTTCTATATTTTGATTTAATTCACAATTTATATGATTATAAAGGATTATTTTACCAATCTAGGTGTAGAAAGTTGATCCCCATCATAATTTAAGCCTTCATTTGAATTCCACATCAAAATCAACATTTTTTTGGTTTTTCTACAAACGTCCATAGTATGAGCCACATATTCACACTAATAAACTCATATAACCTCTGATGATGTGGTTTTTATTTATTCAATTCAAACATTGTATTATATTCACATACTGAATTATATTCAAAATGGGAGTTCCATGCTTCCATTTCTTGAACCTCTATTTCACACAATTTTATTTGTTTTAATGCCAAAAATCACACTATGATGAACCTTCATCATGGAAATAGTTTTTTAGTTAAAATAGAAATCCATTTTGGAACCTCTTTTCAATTTAAATAAATTATTTGTATCCTACCAATAATGAACAATCCATTAGACATATGAGAAATAATTCATCCTTTTAATCATAAATTTGATATAATTTAATGTTAAATGGAATTCATGAAATTCCACTTTCAAATCCCACCACTTATTTATTCTACATTGTCCTAAAGAATAAATTATAAACTTACTATAAATGATGTTACACCTAACATAATTGAAATCAAATTTCAATAAAATTAATTTAGAAAATATGTAATTAAATATTCATGAATCATATAATAAACTTTCATTAAAACAATAGTTTTCAAAGAAAAGAGTCAACCAAGAATTTTTCTATTTTTATTTTGATATAAGAATGAATTTTTTATTAATATTTTTTTTTGTAAATTCATTGGTTAATTTTTATGAAATTTTTAATTTATCTAAAATTAAATTTCTCAATCATTATCAATGTAACCCATAAAAGTTAAATTCATCACATACCTTAAATATATGTCACATAGCATTGGCTTGTGAGGAATTTAACGTTTCCCAGAATTAAAAAAAATAGATCAGAGTTAACCATAATGAAATTTCATTATGGTTCAAATTTATTTCAGAGGTTTTATTGTTGGTGGGTAATAAATTAAATAAATCTCCACACTAGGGTTTGACTTTAAATAACATAACATGATTATAAAAAATATATAAATGGAAATATCCCTTATAAATGTTATTTCACCCATTCCCTAATATCTCAAATATGGATCATGTTTCAATTAAATGTAATTAATTAAGCACCCACATGTGTTATACTATATTATTTCACTTCTATTTTTAATTTTTTTGATGTCATTCTTTGGAAAAATCTCACATCCACCATCAATATACTTATGATAAAAAGATATTCATCCAAGAAATTGTTATTTTTTATCTTCATAATACACAACCCATTACATATTATTTCTTCATGATGGTGTGAAGTGAATAATGTTTTTGGAAAACATGACCTTTTTCAAAAAAAAAATTAAAAACCCTGATAAACACTATATTCATTTCATCAAAATTGTCCCTTCCACCATGGAAACATTTTTCCAAAAATATTATGAAAAAATAATACAAAATATTTTTAGGGACGTAGTAATGGATAAAATAATATTGTAACATATAAATTTTACTAATTAGTATGTTTAAGGATTATATAGGGTTAAAAAGATTATTTTAGGGTCGGTTAAGGGGTAAAGGCTTAAAAATGATTGAATAATAATAAATGATATTTCGTTTAGTCATAGTGTTGATAAGATGATAAGAATGTTCTAGAAGATAATATAAATGAGTCTCTTAAGAAATATAACATAGAATGAATTTTAAATTGGGCTCCAAGAGTATATTGGGAATGATATAAATGGTTGGTAAAATAAATTATGAAAAATAATAAAAATAATTAAACAAGTGAACAAAAATATTAATAATTCATGTTATGCTAAATCAGAAAATAAATCAATTACAAAAGTAATATAACCCCTTTATTCCTGATTCATCGAATACAAAACCACATTCATATCGCAACAAATTAAATTCTACCCATTTTATCATTAAAATATATTGAAAAATAAATTTAAAAAATGGAATGGAAAATATTCTATTTAGTTTTTGCATCTAATATTAATAATAAAAGAAACAATTAATTTTCATGAATTAAAGTTGTATTTCGATGCTCAAATAATAAATTTAAAATGTTGGTGGAGAAAAAATTAGTCAATTTGAAACTCATAATACCTTTTTATTGATGCTTGGTTACTGGGAATAACACTTTCTACTTTCACTAAGTTCACAATGTTAATTTTTCAAAAAAACATGTATTGAATAGATTTCATGATGTGAATATGTTTCACAACGTGAGTTGGTCTGGTAGATTTTTATCATGTTTTTTCTACTATCATGATAGTACTGATAAGTGAAACACACAAGTGAAAGATTATGTAATTTTTAATGAAATTTCTATGATTTGTGGAAGAGTCCATGTGAATGAAAAAAAATGAACCTCCTGAAACCCCATGTTGCCTCACAGATGAACATTTGATTAATTTCACTGGCTCGTTGAAAACTAATTCAACCTAGGTGTTGATGTTGACACTTTGTTTGTTCACATTGGGTGAAAACATTATACATATTACCTCATGTATGTTAGAGAGAGAGAGAAATATCGAAATGCAGAGTCTAAGGAGCATACCTAAGATGGAATGCACACACTCCCCTGCACATCAAAATGATCATCCACACATGTGTGTGTCAAAAGCATCATCAACCCCTATGCCCAATGCCTTGTAGGATAACCTACTCAGATTACCAAAGATGACAAAATCCCTTGACTAAGGTATCATATTTACCTATTAATAGGACCCTAGGGATCATCATTTGAATAGTTGAAAAAACAGAAGAAGCCTATAGGCTTTGGTCACATATCCCTTTCACATAGGTCCTCCAAAACACCTCATTAGATCTCAAACAACCAAAGAGAAGTGGAAATTAAGGGGTTATGGAGACAAAATTTCTTTCAGTCTCTAAAAAAGGCACCTCTATGAGGAACTTTTTTCATATGATTATAACCACTAGTGTGATGGTCCCATCCCTAATCAGTGAACTCCATGAGTCCCTTCTACGAATACCTGAGGAGAACCATGGTGCCTAGGATAATGCCTATCCCTAGTGTTGTTTCCCAGGTGGTTCATTCCCTAAGGAATATCCATACCACATTGGCCTACCTACCTGTGCGATGCACTCGTATCTCCTCCTAGATCATACAAAAAGTACCTTTTCTCACCAATTCAACATATATATGGCCGTTATTTTGATCCGTATTCCAATCCACCAATTGAAGGGAACCTGATTTTTTATATCCCTTTTTAGGGGTACTAATGAGAAACCTCCACCAATGACTTGAAAATTTCAATGCCATATAAAGAGGCACCCCAATGTGTATCCCATTTTTATTTTCATTCCTTCTTTCAGAGGTGTCCCACACCATATCCTACCCAATGGGTAGAGCTCTTTTGGTACATGTGGATATGAATTCCCTCAGTATAGAAGGGCCTAACCATGGGGGTGGTGCCAGAGGTCTCATATTCTCAATGATGATGGTTAAGACCATTTAATTCACTCATCATCTCTATGATCCGAACCTCTAGTTACATCATTGAGGGAGAGGATCATGAATTCCATTCCCATTGAGGAGAATTGAATTATCCAACACTATTATTCAAGAACTAGTTATAATTAATACCTCTTGGAGTAATTCCCTATCCATTGTTTCATGACCTTTTCTAATTTATTTTATACTCCTCTATAACCATGGGATATTTTTATATCGGTATTCATTTGTGAGTATCCTGGTTACAATGATGGGAGGGAATGGTCATCTCAAGGTCCTCTCAATTTCCCTTTCCCTTTGGGTCTTCGTCTCATCCATTAGTGGATAAATACGATTTTTGGGTTTCTCAAATCTCCAAAATCCTATTATTTCTCACAATAATCATGAATCACATTGTATAGAGGGTATTATTGATCACACAATTTTAACAATATCAAACTCATTGGAATCATTCCATATGTAATCCCAAACCAACCGTTTGACTTCACATTCATTATAATCCCCAACCACACCCAAACTCATGGGAGTCCATTTATATGGTGTATAGCTCAGCTAAATCCTCTCAATGGCCTCATTACCTCTCATATAACCCTTTATAGGTCATCTATTGGCATGAGTTATCACAAAAAAACAAAGTGGGATTTTATTCACATCCTAATGGAAAATATAGCATGATTCCCCAAGGTCCAAAAACATAACAAAAAAATCAACAATAATAACCTCTGGGTCACATTTCTAGTGGGTTCGTATCCAATATAGGATCCATATCCATTCTAGGTCCCCTAGGTTGCCCTGCCATAGGTCATCCTGCAAAATTTTACGAGGAATATTTCACTTGGATGTCCTTGCAACATGATGTTAAACCTCACATTTTGTTCCTTATAATATCAAAATAAAATTTATTATGTGATCCCTTAAGTGGAAATGAACTCTGTGTATTATGACCACTTTCATGAAGATAAATAAGAATATAATCTTCTGCGTCTGATCCCGACATCAAAATAAAACCCATGTCCCTCGATGAAAATGATACACTATAGAGTGCCCCACCATGTGTCTCAAAACTATAATCATAAAAATAAATGACAAAGATTATACAATCAGTACATAAGAGGTTACCATTAATTTCTATCCATATATACATACAAAAATCTATACCGATAAAAGAAACTAGATATATACAAATGACTCAAAATTCCACACATTCTAATAACTGCTTGTTAATTCAATGTGAACCATGTCATACATGGTAGTTAATGAAGGATTTATGAAGATATCATAAATATATAAGAGAATATTATGGTGGGAAATAATTCCCCCCAAAAAAGGTTTGATGAGCCTTACCTCCTATACTCTCAACATATGTGAGTTATTAGGTATTGTTTGAAATGGTTTCCAATAAGGGCATTCCATTTGAAAGTAGGTCTACAAGTTATCATGAATAAAGAACTATTGGGTGTTTCAGGATCCACGAACAACCCATTAGAATCCATTCAAAAATAATGGTAAAATTGAATTAAATTATTGTGGAAAATTTAAACCCACATAACCTATCATCTATCACTATATTATCTTTGGAAAGAAAATATAGTGAACTTGACATGAAATCCTTAACCAAGATGATGGGGTATCCAACCTATCAGGCCCCTTTCTCTCTCTAAATGAAAGAGGGACAAGAAATAAAATAAATTGTGCATGTGTTTGTTTAATGATAGGGTTAATTGATGATGTTTTATTATTTTTTATTTTCACTTATATTATAATCATATTCAATAAGACCCCTATCAATCCAAATGGTGATACAACGAAGCACAAAGATAGTTTCTCAGACTACCATTTATGTTGGGTCCTCAACTAAGCTAAGGATGCCATCACTGACACATCACCATCTTCATAGGGTCTCAAAGACACTGTTTTGGGAGTACATATAGAATGATCTCATCTTGAATATAGAGGTCACATGATGAGATCTTTATTTTGGATATCCCTTCTAGTCATCTACTTAGTGACAACCATTGTTCTAGAAGATGATAGAACAAATCATCATATCGAATATTTTCTGTATCTTATCCCTATAAAAAATAAATTACTACCTTATCATAGGTATGTATATAAGTAGTCATAGATGTCCTCATATATAAGATGAAAGTGTCCACCCAAAGGGATCATGATTGTAGTTTACTCCACCAATGTTTTCTAGTAATAAACACTCAACATGGTGATGGTACAATCTTCAGCAGCCCATCCATGGTCAACCAATGTCGGGCCCCACAGACGGCCCACCAGGGGTATCAACTAGAAAATATGAAATAGGTCCAAGCCTATTCCCCCTCAATAGAGGCCCTCTAATTTAAATTGGTGGAAAATAGTTTTTAGGAACATATACATATCCATAGTATTCAATCCTACCAGCAGAATCATTTGTATGCATCCAAATAAGCCAACCAATCAAATATGTTTGAATATTTTTAGATGGAGAAAAAACCTAGCTAAACTAATCAAGCATCACAATATCCTCATATGTGTATGATCACGTCCTTTTCTAGAGCAATCTCAGGCATGTTATCATGTACTATTTGGTTGTTATTAAGAACCCTGGGGTTAGGGTATGACCTGGGGTGTTTTTGGGTGAAGTTTATAAGTATTTGGGAATAAAAGGGGCTTTTCACGTTTGGTGCATGGTTTAACTAATCTTGATCCATAAATTCATGCAGGAAGTGGAAGGCCGCATAGGTGGAACATGTTTTGGCCTAACCATACAGACTCTTAGGTGAAATCATGCGCAAAAATCAATTTATTCTGAAAATATGTTTTTTAAACAACCCAAACCCCAAAAGCTATGTAATTCTACCTAGGATCGATATTGATAAATTCTAGGTGTTCACAAAGCCTTTTAGAGGGGTTCCAAGGTGATCCGTACACAGTTCTTCATGATTTAAAGCCTAGATCAACGATCTTCTCCTTTCCTAGTAAGTGGATTTCATCCCGTTGCTTTTCCCATCATTCAACATATCTTTTCTAGATCATTTCATGGAATACCTCCCCCTTTTTCATGGATAATAACATAAAGGTTGAGATCTAGATCTTTAATTGAGGATCTAGATCTATATTTGTAAGATCACAATGCCTTTGATCCTAATTTTGGATTATGGTTTTAGATCTGAAGCATGATCAACGACGTTGTGCCATTTGGATTTTTTGGAATTCCATTGGGATAATTTCTATAAATAATCCAAGTTAGGTGGTATAAATAAAACCTCCATTAGCAAGATTTTGATATGTGAATGTGAGTTTATGATATTCTAGATTACCTTGATAAATGATTTCCTAAATTGGAGTAATTAAGAAAGTGGAATTGAATTGAGGTTTCCAGTGTGGTTAATTTATAATTAAATCATTGATCAAATGTAAGGGGTTTCCCAAAAATGTATTTTGTTGATTTATTATGGGTTGAGATATCGTAATTTTGATATGTAATTGATGGTGTGAAAGATAATTAATCAGTATAATTAATTGGGCGTCATCATATTGACCAAAATTAATTGGGAGAATTAATGATGAGCCATGATGTTGATTAAAGATAACTAATTGTGAGAATTAATTATTTTCCAGTTTGTGATAAAAGATAATTAATTATGAGAACTTATTATGACATGTTGAGATTTGATATGGACAATTAATTGTGAATAATTAATTATGGAAAGTGAATTTTCTTGATTGATTGATTAAATGATGAATTAATAAATAGATAATGGGCTTAGTAAATTTTTGAGTTAATAAAATGGACTTTTAATTTTTTAACTAATCATTGGATTAGTAATGGAATGATGTGAAAAATTATTGTGAAATAATGAATGATTAAATGGATGATATTTTTTGGGTGCTCAAAACGGCATTCTAGGCCAATTAGAAGCTGGGATATGGACTTGGCATTCCTCCCAAATAGATATCCCAGAATGAGATAATGGGGCTCTAGGAATGTTGACCTACACTGAATTATAAAAGGGTTTCTGGTGAAGACAACCTATACACAATGACATTTTGGTGCTAGGTATGACGACCAACACGAAATGAATGATAATAATGAATGATGTTTTAATTGGGATTTGTGGTGCTAGACATTAAGAACTAAACCAAATGATTTATTATATTGAATGATGATTCAAATGAGAAACGTGAGTTAAAACTGAGCCTAATGTGATGATTAAAGATTAAATGAAAATTTACATCTATAAAAATTAGTAATTGTATTTCATTTCTTTCTAGAACTGCATGAACTAACTTTTGACTGGACAAATTTTAGACATCGTTGGATGTGGCCTACTGAGTTGTACTCACACCCTATTTAGGTCACCTGATCATCACCTGAGTAGACTTTTTTGTTTTAGAACACAATAATGGAAAGCCCCATGGTTAAGTTTATGTTTGGGATTAGAGCATGGGAGAGAGAACCCAATGAGTATTGGGACCCGATTTGTAGTCATTGTGTCTTTATTTTTAGTTGTATTGTAGACAGTGGACACTTACATTGGCATAACATGTTTTTACATTTTAGATGAGTATTGTATTTTCTAGTTTTCAATATCATTTCACATGGTATTATTCTTGTTATTTATATATTTATTCACTTGTTTGTCGTTATTTTCTTATGTTGGTGCTTTATTCTGATAAAAGATGGTATAGACTCCCTAAGACCGACTTACTAGAATCTCGATGCTAGTCACCCACCTCTATCGTATGGGGAGGCACACTTAGGGGCATGTTGCCAACCATATTGGGGAACCATTCAGTGGCTCCTAGTTCAAGACATCACACAGTGGAATAATGGGATATTTCTTTTCTTTCTTCTTCTCATTTTATCTTACTGTTTTGGGAAAGGTGGACATGAGACTTGTTAGAGTAGTGGCTTGGTAATGAGCTTGTTCATGGGTGTTTCAAACCCATGTATTGGGGAAAACATGACTACTCAGGGTGGGATTGTTGTGATTTCCATTTTTTGTTATAGTTGGATATTATTTCACCTTGGGTGATACACTTGTGGGGTGATGTGAAATTTGTTTCTAAAATTGTTGAATTTTTATTCTTAGACTATAGGGACATGATACTTGAGTCATCATGAATCATTCTAGTAACTAAATGTTCTAGTGAAATTCATCATTCTAGGCACTCATGGAAAAATGGTTTCTAGGTAAGTTGTTAAACATGAAATATTTTTCCTTGTTTGTGAGATTGAAAAAATGATGCAAAATGAGAATAAATTGGTGTCTAATGAGAACCATGGTTGATGAAATGGGAATTATTAATTAATTAATTATTGAATTAATTAATTTTAGATAATGTGATTAATTAATGGTTGGATTAATTAATGAGAATCATTGTAACCTTGTTAAACAAGACATAGGATTAGGATGGTAAAGGGTAGTGATAAGTCCTTGGTGTTGACCATGTGGCGAGAAAAAGGGGAAAGGATATGTGGAAACATGATTTGTTAGTTTATAATCATACATAAATGTTATAAGGTTACGTTATAAAAAATAATACATGTTTTTGGATTTGTAGAGATATGACTCCCTGACACTTGTTGAGTGAGTGATTGAGGGGTATGGTCTAGAATGAACTTCCATACCGGGAGCTTGAGGAACCATTGGTGAAAAATGATGAGGAAAGGGAATTTTTCAAATATAATATTGCATATTTCATAAAATTCATGGATAGAAACCCAAGGTGGGTTCAAAAAAGAATGTCAGAGTTGAAAATAGATTTTCGGATACAACACCCTTCTACATTTGTGGGATAGGGCAGACCAGAGGGAGCTAAATCTTGGATTGAATCTTAAGAGATGATATGTGACCATATGAAGAATCTGACTGATATGAGGTTCAATTTGGATTCTTATATTCTATGGGGTTTAGCGAAGTCCTGGTGGGACATTCAAGTACGATCTGGACAGAATAATGAGATGATATGGAAGGAATTTCTGGGAATGTTTTTGTAAGAATTCTATCCAGACACAATGAGACAAGAGAAGGCTTTACAGTTTATGCATCTGACCCAAGGAAGTATGTCCATAATGGAATACACTAAATGTTTCACGTATTTATAGTGTTTTTCTCCAAATTTGGTGGCAGATAAGGCTTCTTCAAAAAAATGATTCCAGAATGGGCTTATGTGTGAAATTAAGTCCTAGGTGAATATCTTTAGGTTGAAAAAATTCTTAGAAGTAGTTAATCATGATATCAATTCATAGGGGAACATGAATGGGGATTATAGTACTGTACCGATAGTTGTCTCTAGACCTTAATGGAATGTGCCTCCTGAGAGAAAGAAGCGTTGTCACAAAAACCTAAGTTAGGAAAGTGGAAAGTAAGGTGGATTGTTAAGAGGAACAGTGTCAGCTGACC
The DNA here is from genome assembly GCA_963277665.1 of Viscum album. NCBI lineage: Eukaryota > Viridiplantae > Streptophyta > Magnoliopsida > Santalales > Viscaceae > Viscum > Viscum album. The sequence goes on along the minus strand of OY728123.1, from coordinate 687,998,445 downwards.
TTTCTCATGTTCTTTTCCATCAGTGTGGTAGGAAGGGACACTATCATACACATTATCCCAAAAAGATATTTGGAATGCTTAATTTTTGGAAAGATTGGTCACCTATATATGTTCTACAGGAAGCAGCGGCTGGATGGTGATGAGGGAGCAGCTGCTCAGAGTTAGAGTGTAGGAAGGGGTATTTCTACACCATTTAGGTTTTGCAGTTGGATTTCTACTAAAAAAGGTGGTGAATGTAGTGCTTCATGGTATGAGAACTCGTATCAGTAGAATAGATCTACTCAGGGGAGTCATATGACACCATAGGGAAGAGGGGTAGTGCAGTTACAAGGATTTCACCCTACACTTGTAGAGAGTGAGGCTTATCCGTAGACAGTGAGAGGTACTATTCTAGTTTCTTCTACTTTAGCTAGTTCCATATTTGATAATAGTTCCTCTAATTCATTTATATTTGCAAATATCATTAATGTCTGGAACCTATAGGTTTATTCCATAAGCTGGATGATGAATATCGATACACCGTTGGGAACACAGACTAGGCATATCAATTTATGCAAGGGATGTTCTCTAGAAATCAGAGAGTGGTATTTTTTTGGATATCTATGTTATTGATAAATCAGGCTTCAACATGATTATGGGAATGAATTGGCTATTCACATACTGATCCAAAATATATTGTTAACACAGGAGAGTGACCTTTTATCACCTGAGAGAGACCAATATGTTCATTGGGGAGAATGATATATCTGTGAAGGCTGAGCTAGGACAATTTCTTAGCAACTGGGAGAGATCACAACCCATGCTGATGTTCTTTTTTTGGATGATTGGAGTGGTATTAAATAAGTACATCCCAATGTAGTAGAAAATTTTTAGGATGTATTTCCCAAATACTTTTCAAGGTTCCCACCTGAGAGAGATGTGGAATTCACTATTGAGATCATGCTAAGGGATGATCCGGTATCTATTCCACCATAAAGAATGGCACTGACTGAGCTTTAAGAGATCAAAACATAGTTGGGGAGTTGAAAGATAAAGGGATTTTATATCCACATACATCGCCATGGGGATCACCTGTTTTGTTTACCAGGAAGGCCGATAGAAGTTTATGATTTTTGTGTCGATTATAAAAAGTTGAATAAAATGATTGTGAAGAATCAATATCTTCTACCACACATCGATGATCTGTTTGTATAGCTAAAGGGTCTTGTGTTTCTTATAATATTGATCTAAGATTAGGGTATCATCAGGTGATAGTACATACTTCTGATATAATGAGAACTATATTTAGGATCAGGTATGTCCTTTAAGGGTTTGTCGTAATTCCATTTCGGTTGAAAAATGCTCCAACAGTGTTATAAATTTGATGAATAGAATCTTTCATTTGTTCTTAGATTAGTTTGTGGTTCTCATTGTGGTAGAAATCTTGGTGTACTATAAGACTCATGACGATCATATCCAACATCTTGAAGTCATCATGTGTACACCGAGAGATCATCAGCTATACTCTAAACTATCTAAATTCTATTTTTGGATTTACATGGTACACATTTTGGGGCACATCATCTCAGATGAAGAAGTGGTAGTGGACCCATAAAAGGTGTAGTGGTGATTTCTTGGGAGCATCCGAAGATCATTTCTGATATTCAAAGCATTTTAAGATTATCTGGTTATTATGGGAGGTTCATCCAGAACTTTTACTGATTGGAAGAACCAGTTATAAGATTTATAAAGAAATGTTTAATTTTTGATTAGATGAGAGAATTCAAGAATTATTTCTAGGAGTTTAAGAATCATTTGACTTCAGAACCCATTTTGATCTTACCTAAGTCGAGTGAGGAGTACATAATGTTTTGTGAAACTTCTATGATCGGACTTAGAGTTGTGTTGATACAATAGGATTGATTAATTACTTATGGGTCTTAGTAGTTGAGGCCACACTAATTGATCTACCCTACAGATGTCCTTGAGTTAGCAGTAGTGGTGTATTCTCTTTTGTGTTGGTGACACTATCTGTTGGTTGAATAGTTTATAGTTTTTACGGATTAAAGAATCATGATGTATATCTTTTCATAGCACGATGTGAATATTAGAAAGTGAAGATGGGTTGATTATATGTAGTCCTTTGATTTTGAATTGGAAAATACACTTGAAAGGGGTATTTTGTGGCTGATTACTTGAGTAGGAAATCTCAAACTCAGCTAGTACCAGAGCCAATTGAAGAGTGGAAGATGATGAATTTGAGGGTGAAAATGCATGTGGTGGTTGAGGAGAGTCTGGAAAGGATGGTTCTAGTTTCATTACTAGTGGAGTCTAAACTCTTGAGGTAGATCACAGATAGGATGTACGAGGATTTGGAGTTTTTACCCATAAGGGAAATCCTTGAGGGTGGGGAGACACCATCAAACTGGATAATCGATGTGGATGATATCATCTATGTGAAAAATTGGGTTGTTGTGCCTATGAGTATGCGAGAGGATATCATGTGATAATTTCATGATTTAATGTGGGTATTACATACTGGGGTGAAAAGGATGTACCATGACATGTGACAAAAATTTTGGAGGCATGGTATGAAAAAGTAGATTGTAGTGTTTGTAACTATATGTTTCACCTGTCAGTGGGTAAAGGTAGAGAATCAATGACCTTGAGGCCTATGGGATGCATTACCTATTCCGAAATGGAATTGGGATGACATGACTATGGATTTTTTTGTAGGACTTCCAAATAATATTAGAAATAATGATGCTATATGGGTCGTTGTGGATCAACTAACAAAGATAGCACACTTATTTCCTATCAGGGAAACCTTTAAAAAATAGTAGTTTGGAGAATAGTACATGTGAGAGGATATTTCATTTTCATAGAGTTCCATAAACTATATTTTTAGATTTCGATCCACACATTACTTCACACATCTGGTAGGGATTACAGAATGTCCGTGGTACACATGTTCTGTTATGTATGACCTTCCACGCATAGACAGATGGGTAGTCAGATCGTACTCTACAGGTGTTTAAAGATATGGTGCGAGCATGTGTGCCTGACATTGGTGAATCATTGGAGAAGAACATGGAATTATTGGAGTTCACCTTTAACAACAGTTATCAGGAAACTATACAAATGGTACCATATGTTGGAATTTATGGAAGACCTTGTAGATCACTTCTATGTTGGTTACAGGTGGGTGAGTCAGAGCTGTTGGGACTGAGGCTCATTTAGGAGACATTAGAGCTGGTACTGTTGATTTGGAAACATGTTGATATGCATCAAATTATGTTAAAGTCCTATGATAATAGATTGAGATGACCCCAAGAGTTTACAGAGGGTGAGGGTCTATTCCTTCAGGTGTTTACTAGATTGGGTTAACACAAGATATAGAGGTAGGGCAAGGTAGCACCTAGGTTTGTGGGACCATTTGAGGTGTTAGATAGAATTGGGCTGGTGGCATACCGATTAACACATCCACAGAAATTATGAACTAAGAATTACATTTCCCATGTGTCAGAACTATGAATGTTTCACCCCGACCCTTCTCTTGAGATTGATGATGAATAGGTTAGCCTCAAGATAGATGATTCCGTTGAGGAGAATCTAATATGTTCATTGTGTTGCAGTGAGAAGGTGATATGGGGAAAGGTCGGGTTGTTAGATCATCTGTTATGGAAACACAGAAATGTTTAGGGAGAGCATGGGAATTGGAATCAGACATGATGGCTTAATGGTCAAATCATTTTTTCACAGAATCTTAGAGAAGTTATATATTGCATCATGAGGATAAGCTATTATAAGGTGGGGAGACAGTAGGATCCCTATATTTTCTGTAGAAATCCCAGGCATGATTTCAGGTACATTTTTGTTGTTATTAAAACCATTTGGGTGGGGGTATGACCTACTGTGAGTTTGGATGATGTTTTTAAGGATTTGGGAAGACATGGTGTGGTGAATTGTTTGGACAAACCATGTTCATTATAATCATGGAGATAGTGGAAGTTGGAATAGTTGGTGCATGTTTTTCATAATTGTGCGCCATCAAGCCATGAGGGTAGTGGAAGACAACACATTTTGCGAACAATATGGCATAACTGTTCAAAATCCCATGTAAAACAATGCATGCAGAGAAGTTTATTCAGGAAATTTGTATTAAAACTATGAGAACCCTAGAAACCTCCCTAATTTGACCTAGTCCCAGGCTTGAAAATTTCTAAGTGTTCCCAAAGCCTTCTATAGGGGCTCAAAGGTGATCTGAACACAATAATTTGATATCTAAAGCCTCGATCAAATATCTGATCTCCTCCTGGTAAATATATTTCATATCGTTGATTTTACAGTTCTTCTTTTTTCTTTTTTAGATTATTTCATGGAAAATATCACCTGTTTTCATGGATATAAACCAAAGGGTTGAGGTCTAGATCTAGGATTCAAGATCTAGAACTAGATTCGCATGTTCTTTATGCCTTTGACCCTACTTTTGGTTTATGGTTTTATATTTGAAGCTTGATCGATGATGTTGAGTTACTCGGATTTTTCAGATTTCCGTTGGGATAATTTCAATCAATAAACTATGGTAGGTGGTCTAAATTGAACTCCCATAGTCATGATGTTGATATGAGAATTTGAGTTTATGATTTGATAGATTTTCTTGATAATTGTTTTCTTAAATTGGCATAATTAAGAAAGTGGGATTAAATTTAGTTTTCCTCAGTAATGAATTGATTATTGAATCATGGAACAAATAAAGGGGGTTTTCCAAATAGAAATTTTAGAGATTTTTTATGGGTTGAGATATTGTAATTGAGATATTGAATTTATTGTGTGAAAGATAATTAATCGAGAGAATAATTATGTGTCATGATGTTGACCAAATATTATTAATTGTGAGAATTAATTATGTTCCATGATAATGATTAAATTAAATTAATTGTGAAAATTAAATATTTTCCATGATGTGATCAAATAAAATTAATTGTGAGAATTAACTATGACATATTTTGATTTGATATGGATAATTAATTGGGAATAAATCATTATTCAAAGATAATTGTGTTGATTAATTAATGAATTGATGAATTAATTAGTGGTTTATGTTCTTAGTTAATTGTTGAGTTTACAAATGGAATTTTAATTGTTTAACTAATCACTGGATTAGTAATGGAATGATGTGGAAAATTATTGTGAAATAATGAATGAGTAAATGGTAGATATTTTTGTGGTTCTAGATACGGTGTTCTTGAAAAATTAGATGTTTGGACTTGGACATGGAGTTCCTCCCCAATAGATATCCACGCTTGAGATAATGGGGTGTTAGGAATGACAACCTACACTGAATGACAAAAGGAATTCTAGGCATGATGACCAATGCTCAATGATATTGTTGTGCTAGGAATGACAACCTACACTAAAATAATGATAATAATGAATGATATTTTTATAAGGATATGGGGTTCTAAGCATGAAAACATACACCAAATGATTAATTATATTTAATGATGATTAAAATGGGAAACATGAGTTGAAACTAGGACAAATGTGAAAATAAAATATTAACTAACAATGTGATAACTATTTAAATTATGCATTGTATTTTATTGCTTCATATAACTTCATGCATTATATTTTTACTATACAAATTTTAGACACTATTGGTGGTAGCATACTGATTTGTACTCACACCCTATTTGGGCCACCATATCAGCACCCAAGTAGACATTGTGGTTATGGGACATGATAAGGGAATGACCCTTGGATAGGTTGCTGTTAGGGATTCAAGATTGGGAGAGGTAACCAGAAGTGGTTCGGGACCCACTCTGGAGTCGTTGATTCTTTAATTTTAGTTGCATTGTAGACACTAGAAACTTTCATTTTCATAGAATGTTTTACCTTTCAGTTTTGTGTTATATTTTTTGGTTTTTACTATCATATAACATGGTATTATTCTTATTATTTATATGCATTCCCCCTTGGTTATTTTTATTTGCCTCTATTGGTGTTTTATTCTGATAATATAGGGTATAGTCTGCCTAAGAATGACTTGTCAGGCCCTTGCTGCTGGTCGTCACCCTCTAAAATATGGAGAGTAACGCTTGAGGGAATGTGGAAAACTAGCTCGGGGCACCGTTTAATAGATACTATGTTGGGATTTCACAATATGGAGGATTCACAATAATTCCACAAATCAAATCTAGTGGAAAACCATGATCTGGATCACACAACATCCTAAAAATACGAAGCCTCTCAGTAGCCTCATATGGGATCACCTAGAGAAGCTATAATGAAATTCAAGGTGACTAATAGGTAGAAAAACCTACTCTCGTTCCCGTTAGATGGATACTTTCATTATCCACTGTTAGGAAATAGAAGACATGAGTAGGAAGATATCCTTACTTCAGGCACAAAATTGGAATATATCTTTATTAAATTCATTAAACCCACCATGTATATCCATAAAATGATGAAGGGGGAGACAAAAATTCTTTTCCTCATTCTACAGGCCAACTAGGAAATCTAAATAGTGACAAAAATGGAATAGGGGCGGGCACACAACTCTATCCTCTTAACTATGGTGTATCATCAACATGTCACTCCAAGGCAGATATAAACCACTACTCTCATCTGTGTGGGTCATTGAGTAAAATACCCTCTGATATATATAGAATTTGATCAGATACATGTTCTTTTTCCAACTGGATATAATTGGATTAATTCAACACATACTTTGAGGTTGGCACAAACCCCTATCAAAATTTCAGAAACATGTCGAAAACTTATGACCGTAAAATAAAATATAATCAATCATGCTTCCACACCAGGAAGCCAATTTCCCTAGAAGGTGGTCCCAATAACTTTCAATAGCCAAAAGGAATCCTCAACATGTATGAATATAAAATAATAGACTCTATCTATGATACTGATCTTATAAATTTTGGAGTTCCTAAACACAAAAAATTATTATCTATGGTATCTTAGGATCCTACTCCCCATTATCAAATTATGCTATGAGTATCATTAATTCAGAAGGTCCTCCCCATACACATCACCATGAAGGATTGGTTCATGTTCGTAATCATATCAATCTAAAAATTCCATCTCCAAATAAAAGTCATGAAAAACCTCCACGTGGCCAAATGATCAAATTTTAAGAAGGAATTATTCTTTTTATAGTCCACCGTGAAGTTCTACACCAGGGTATCTACACCAGAAATTCCCTTTGAAGTAAGATTTCAATCCATTATGGTAGTCATCCTCAAAATGGAATTCAATATGAATGTTCTCTCTATAGTAGTGTCCCATTTTATCATATGGGTCTTCCCCTTGGTTATTTAACTATGAGAAATCACACATTCACAAGGCACATGAAAAAAATAAGCCTAGTCATGTCCAATTCCATGTCATTATGTCTGACGAAATACCAAGGGGAAGGCAATTATCTAAACCATCCTTTGATCCACTACCTTCCAATATGATAGAGGATGTCTCCACCATTTTTATGTTTATGAGAAATTTGCATTAAAGCATCCTCATAGGCCAAAACAGGTCAAGGAAAATCTTGTAAAGGAAAAAGAGGACATGTTAACATGAGAAAAGTTTTCTCTTAAGACAACATACCAACCATTTTCGAGACATTTGGAATTACTTAATACAATATTATAGTGGTGTTTTATAAGGATTATGTTCATGACATTTTCATCAATATATAGAACACTCTTTATCACTTAAGATCAAATTTATTACCCTATGATAAATATCTAAGTCACATAAAGGTAATTTAATGTTTGGAACTATAAATTGACTTGGAATCATCCATATCTACATGAAATCTAAAATTGGGGAGACAACATGAGCCTTTAAGAATGCATTCCTCAACGTGTTAACGGAATTTCATCAGTTTATCACAAATACCACATTTGATGTCCATATCAATTGATGGGATGAACAAGAATCATTACACTTAACCAGACTCCCTAAATAGAAAAAATAACCAAATACAACATCATTTAATGTCATATATTTTTTATGGCTTCAGAAAAATTTCTTTTCACACTTGATTATGTGCTCATCAAAAATATCCCCTGACCAACTCTCACCAATGCTAGGCCAGAAGTGAGTATGTGATTGAAAGAATTCTACATCTGGAATTTTAAAATATTGATTGGTCCACCTACTTGAGGGATGTGAATATTTGATAGTGAAAATGTCATAGATATCACAAAGGACTTTTTAAGAATAATGTTCATGATTAGAAAAAATTATACAACCATCCTATGTTTAATGAAAACTCTATAAAATCATGAAGGAAACCATTACTGTAGATGCCATGACCAACCATGAGAAACTTCATGACACAAGGATGGGGGTTTTCAAGTAAATATTCAAGGATATAAAACCAAGCTCTAAGAGTTGTGGGGGTGGAACAAGAATAGACATAGCCCTCGGGGACGTGGGGTTATTTACCTCAACATCCATCTCCTCAATGGAAGTCAGTTTTCTCTTGATAAGTGGGGTCATTATAGAATAAATCCTCCCAATTTGGTAGATACCTAGGTTCTTTATCTTCATTAGGAACATGCATGGCCAAACTATATAGAGATTCCATTCAGGTTATATTCCTCTAAATAAATCCATTAGAACCAGAGAGGGAGAGGACAAGGCCTTAGGGGAGGGTGTAGTAAAAAAAGTATCAGTAATAAAATTATGAAATGACTATAATGATTTATCAATCAGTGAATGTCATTAACATTACCATTATAGGAAATAAAAAAATTGAGGCCATATGAAGGAGTTGTAGGGGAATATTCAATTCAAAATGTGTTCCACACAAAAAAAAGTTGAAGGATGTGTGTATACCAAGAAATAGAGGCTTTACTAAAAATTGGGAACCCCTCAATTACATTATCAACACCTCCTTAGAAATTATTACCAATGAAAAGTGTAAGGATAAATATAAGATTAAACTACCATTTAGAGGGGTGTAAACCCTTAACAGTAAATAAATATTTTCTCAAAAAGAAGAATAAATGAAATAATTGGGAAAAATGAATGAAGTATTACATTGAGTATCCTTTCTGTAGGATATATTTTGAAATAATATCTACATCTCACACCCCATACTAGAATACCACATCAAACAGGATTTACTATAATGAAAACAAGGGAGCCGTAACATCCACATGATTTGGGAAACCAACAACTAATATACATGGATTTCGTAGTAGAAGATCAGGAGGTACCTCCATTGGTTATGCAACTAGAACCCGACCATGTGCATCCTTACAGGACTAAACCTATAAGTTACCCCAGGAAGATACCGACAATACCACTGATGTTGGACCTAAATATTTCTACCCCTATTAAATATGAAAATAATCTATAAATTCATTAATGGATCACGAATATTATTAAGTATATAATGGATCAATTAAATGCTATGGAGGAGTGGCATGTGCGGGTATAGCCAGAAAATAACCCTTACAATGAATTGTTCAATCTATGTAATGCCCCAAAAACATTGGGAAAACTAAATTTCCACTTTTCAATGGCTTTGGGGACCCATAGAAGCATGTATCTCATTTCATGTCCCACTATGAGTCCATGATGGGGACCCCTAAACAATAGGATCCATCGAATCATACGTGCTATGGGAAATCACAATAGGGACCAAATGTTGTATGGTACACTAGTTTTCTAATATAGTCAATTACCATGTGGGAATATCTTCATTAAAAGATCCTTTTCCTTCTCATCTCAGGAACATAAGTTACAATTGGCCTCAACCTATCAAACTGATAACATGGGGAGAAAGTGAGTGTCTCACATTTGATTTATCGGTGAATGGGTTTAACTTACTTACTTAACATATAGGTTCCTAAATAAGGATCTTATTTCTCTATATAGAAAATATTCACGATTAATTTCACACACAACTCATACTTGCGAAATATATATGAGGGTTTTGAGAACATTCCAGGATTTCTCAAACAGTGAAAGAATACATCACATGGACCAAGGCTATGTCTCAAGTAATTCCATCAGCTCAATGAGATATAATAATATAGGTTGAGGCTACCACTATTATAATCCATAAATCCCCTTTACTCACTCTAGCTCCAAATACCCAACCATATTTTTTATCCCCTCTCCAGATTGTAAGAAACAACAGATTCCTTTGTAGGATATTCAATGGGAGAAGAGATGAAAAATGTTTTAGGAGATGAAGAAAAATGTTCATTATTTTTTATGTTAAAAAGGACCTAAATAATTCATATTTCTATTAGAGAAAAACTTTATCAAATTTCCAAATCCCAAGAATACTTTCATGGATTCTAAATAAGATATCCCAAACTATTTCACCTTACATCGTACATTGGGACACAACATCTAGGAATGTTGTTTTTCAAATACATCTCACCGAAGATAGTGGATTCTAAGAAAGTAATGATAGGAAATCCATTTTCACAAGTACAAATTGTTTCTGCCACCGATATGAATAAGGAAAATAAATGGAACACTGTTAAAAAAAATGATACATAGAATTTCTATTACACGTTTTAAAAAATTGATCAATTCTACTCATTCTATCAAATGATAATAGTTTAAGAAAGCAACTATTCCCCCTACCACCTTCAATGTTTCACAACAGACTTCATCGGTAGCCCATCACACTAAAATATAGTCTTTTAGGAAGAAACATGGATGGAATAAAAAGAATAAAACCTTTTAATAGAATCATATTCCATGGAAAATTTTGTCTTTGAAATTAGAATACCTCATTCCAACAGTCCTAGAATCATGTGAACCTCCACCACAGGTGGTATAACATGATTCGACCTACAAGATGGAATCTTTATCTAAAGATATGTTCTACTTTATTTCGATTAATGTTATTAATTTAATGTATCACTTATTGGTGGGTGATCATAACTGTGAACACAAATTCCCAATTTTTCTTTGGGGAACTTGGGTAAGCGGCCACCAGATTCGAGACTATAGGGAATGATGTTCTCATTCGAGGAATGATTACTCTGTCCTCATCACTATTCACACTGTATATGTGCCCAAAACTCATGGGAGATCTCTCCATTATGATAAGTAGGAGTAAGAACATACCAACCCACAATATAGAGTTTTCCCTAACATGATCATCCAACTGGATCGACTAGAGGGGATTCTAACACCAAATCAGCCTCAAGATGCTGGTAGACGAAGTCGACCTAGTCTACCCAGGACAGAAAAACCTTAAAATCCTTATCTAAGGGATGATCCATCCATATATAGTACACATGTTCCTAAAGCACTTATAAAACAGAATCCTTATACTATGCGGCATAGACCTTTAGACCAGAATAATTACAATTTAATAATATTATCCTCGGTGCTATCCAAACATTCCATAATTTATGATTTTAGTCTATCAAAATACCTATAAGAAGAACTCGTTAAGTATTTTCCAAGCCCTATGAATTTAAAGTGTAATTTTATATTTACAATTTATATAGTTCAATTACCGATCATATATATTGTCACATGATTATCTCTTTCACGGAGAAGGATGAATATTCCATCATATATGTACACACTAGACCACTATATATATCTATAATGATAAGTGGTGTTGATATCCAGTGAACCATTACCGATATTGTCTAAATATTAAACCTCCTTTTTTTCTAAAAGAATCATCAACTATTTCTTAATGAATCCAAATTGTTGGGAAAAAATCCCTCAAGGTAACATTACAACATTTTTTTGGGTTGATTGTGTTTGTTGAAAAAACAGGTTTTCATGGATATTTGTCAAGTTCCCGAGAAGTTTTTGACAATCAATGTTGACAATGAACGATGACAAAGGAAAGGACGATCTGGAGGCGGTACAAAAGAGCAGTACAAGGTGGCGCCGTTTCCCAGTGTTTGACAAATTTTTGGGGTCCAAAATTTGGAGTTTGGTGAGCATCACGAAAAGTGGATTTCCATGAAGAGCATAATTTCATATGGAAAAGGCATGAATTTAGAAAAAATAGGATGCATGGTTTGGAAATCATGAAGACCAGAAGAATAGTGGCGGTGATGCTTCGCGATTACGTCAAGCTTTGCGAACGGCAGAGTTGAAGCGCATCGCGGCGGTGAAGGGCTTTGCGAGGGAGCTTCGTGGCGAAGGCGTGAAGGAATGTTGGGCTTCGCGAGGGAGCTTCACGGCATAGTCATGAAGGTATGTTGACGGTGATTCTTCGTGACTACGCCAAGCTTCGAGAAATGGAAATGTTTCGTGGAGCTTCGCGATTTGGACAGAATTCCGACAGAAACTTTGGAGCTTCGCGATTTGAGGTGATGTGGCGTTGACTTCGCATGGAAAGGACGAGGGTCGGTGGAATCGCCTATAAATAGAGGCCGACCCCTTCGAGCGAAGTAGAGAGAATTTTCAGAGAAAATAAATTTCTCTCGGCTCGCGAAGGTAGTTCGCGAAGGCAGTGTGCTTCGCGAAAAAGGAGCTTCGCGGCGGCTATTGTAGCTCCGCAAAAGTTGTGTTCTCCGCGTTGGCTCAGTGAGCTTCGCGAGAGAAGTTTCTTTGCAATGAGTTGAGCTTCACGGGAGTTCTTTGCGAGAGAGCTTCGCCAGAGAGCTTCGCGAGAGAGCTTCGCGAAAAGGCAGGATCTTCACGAAGGCTTGTTAAGCTTCGTGAAATTGGGAGCCTAGCGAAGTTGAGTGCTTTGCGGAGGTCTTTCCAAAGGTTGTTTGCCCAGTGTTCAGAGGCAAAGAGGTATTCATCTACGGATGAAAGTTGAACTTCTACAGAGAATCTACATACAGAGAAAGATTCATTCCTTAATGGAAATGAAGAGACCTACAGGTCTATAAACTGTGATTGGATTCCCTTCCAAGAGCAATGAGCTTAGGAAGAGGAAGAAGGTGATCCTCTCCATCGATAGTGAGCCAGAGAGAGAGAAATAGGGAGTGACCCTTGGGAAAGTAGTGAGCTGACCCTAAACTTTGTATAGGCAGTGAGCCTGGGCATAGAAGTGATCTAGCCCGAACATTGTAATCCACGGCTAGTGAAGTCTAGTGGAATTGGTACGACCGACAACTTGTCAGCGTATGCTCCTTGGACGTAGCCCTTTGCGGTGAACCAAGTAAAAATCTTTTTTTCTGCCTGCTAATTTGCCTGTATTGCATTTAAAGCATCACCATCAGATAACGGAGAATGTAAGTGATCATATCATACACACAAGTGAAAACAAAGTGACCCTTGTAACAAAGAGGTCAAGATCCAGTGGGGTAGAAAGAACTTTGAAAAAGAATATCCCTACCCTGATTCACCCCCCTCTCAGGGTATATAGGCCCCTATTGGTCCTAACACAAATTATGCCCCTGCAGTCTAATACAATAACGATATGATAATAATAACCAAAATCCTATTGGTGAAATAAAAACATAGAACTCAGTTGGGGGATATCATGTCTGAATTTGAATTCATTGTTTTTCATCAATACACACCATTCAATGTTCTTATGTAAAGGCCTTAGTTACATCAATATGTGGATTTTACCTTCTCATATTTCCAATGCCTCAATTATTTCATCATTGAAAAAATTTGGATGTTTCATGGTAACAATCCCTATTTATATCCTATGAATCAAAATACATATATGTAGGATTAAACTAGAGGGAAATGAAACATCCCATGTCTAATGATGTTGCTCGATTAAATTAAAAAAATTGTCTTGATAGGCTTCTAGATAATACTTTCATGAAGAACAGTGCTAAGTAAGTTCTTCCATTCAATCATATAGAAAAGGAGGGTAAACTTTGGTGGTATGCTCAAAGAATACCATACCCTCAACTTTGAAACATTAAATAGACCATGAATGAGATGTCTCAAACTCCCCAGGTATTAATGAATGTCAAAGTGAAATTTCTTCCACTCCACCCCGTAAATATAAAATTTTCCTTTCCTTATCATTTGGGTCAGAAGTAATTGAATTTTCCTCCAAATGTATAAATATTGACTCCTTTGTGGGATCCTTGAACTTACTATAAACATCTACTTCACCTATGTGGATGGAGTAGATATAAGATGAATAATAATAAAAAGATGAATAGGTGCAAAAACTTATGGATTATCCTCTAGTAATTGAGGAATGTGTCTCTATCATAGTTAATTAACATAAAGAAATAAATTTGGTTATTGAAGACCATTGGGTATACAAATTGAAATATGGACAAACACACCTAACTTGTGCATCGAAAATTGAGGTTAAAGTAGACAATCTCATATGTTTGACTTCATTTAAGAGGTTTGGTATTCAATGTGGATAAAAAAAATCACCCTAGTAAAGTAGAATAATGGTAAAATCGATATTTTCATAAACGTAAGAGATCTAACATGACACTTCCCAAAAGATGACTTCACAATTCCAATAATAGAGATACTAATGACGCAGTGGCTGGTTATCATACCCTATCGGTTTGGGATTATTATTTAAGGTACCGACAAATTTGGATGTCTATATAAGATGATGAAATTACCACCTATATGTCACATGGAGTATTTTTATATCGGTTAACTTATGTTGGAATGAAGAATGTTGAAATTACATACCAATGTTCCATGAATCACATCTTCAAACCCTTTTAGTGATGTTATTGGAATTATACATTTATTACATGGTTGTTCTGTCTCAACATTGTTATGACCACCTGGTTGACCTAGAAACTATCTTCAACAAATTGTGGTAACACAACTTAACAATGATCCACATGAAATGTTCTTTTGGGGTAACCTTGGGAAAATTTCTTATCTTCAACATACTGCATCATTGAATCGAAGTAGGTCTTGAAAAAAAGGCTATCAATAACATGAAATATCCTACAAATATTAATAAAATTGGATTAATTTAAGAAAATATGGAAAACATATTGGGAAATATAGCCCAAAATGCTAGAAAGTATTTTCCCATTAACGAATTGATGAAGAAGTGGGTATCAAATCTATATAACATTGACTATTAAAAAAATCAATAGCCCCATGAAATATATCTCATGTCCACTGGTGATAATGTCTCCCTTCCAAGAGATGATTCTCCTTATATATGTGTTAGACCTAGAGTGGTCACTAGCTACTTTACTCGAAAAAAATAATGAATATGATAAAGAATAAAACCATTATTATCTTAATTGAACAATTCCTTATAATGAGACTCACTATTCAGATATTTAGAAGAGCATCCTGGTGCTAATCATCATGGTTTAGAAAATAAGGAAATAATTTCAACACAATTGGGTCTATTTGATCAAATGAAATAACACACTAAAAAATATCCCCAATCATGATATTTTGGTAGCATGTTTTTTATGATGGGAAGATATCCTGAAAAACAATTTATATAATGTTCATATCTCATAAAGCTGTGACAATATATGCTTTGAAAGATTTTATTGCAGGACACCCATCTAGGAAGGAGAAGTCGTTAAATACTAAATTTATTGATGATGATATATTTTATATTCAAGAAGAACCCTAAATGATGTTTATATACATTAACTGTGAATCTAAGAGAAAATAATCATGGAGAATGAAAGACCCAAAGCTCAAAATGGTTGGGTTAGGGATTGTACACATTTCTCTAGAAAGAGTAGTCTTTCCTTACTCATTTATATTATCAAAAGGTTGTAGAAATAATTAAGAAGAATATCCATTCCTCAATGAATTTCTAGAATTGGATCTACAAATATTAATGGGAACATAGAAGTGAAATGATATTTAGATTTGGAAATCAAGTAGATATATAGGGATTATACCATCAAAAAAGAAGATACAACCCCATTCATGACTATCTCCCAGGTTTAATGGAATAATTATCTTTAGAAGAAACATTGAATCATGTCCAACAATCACAGAACACCCAAAAAGATGTATTGGAAAAACAATTTATGATTTAGGAAGATCCAAAACAGGATGAAATAGTCATCAACATTGTGGATCATCGAATGGTATGACTGTTTACTCATGTCACCATATAATAGATCAATAAATTCTGTTTTATCCCTAAACTATGTGGGAATAAAACTGGGTGTTTTATTACTATCATGTAATTTCTCTGGAAGGGAGTACTCCCATTAGAATGAGCTGGGAAATAGAAAATCGAATGTTAACAAAAACAATCACTCGTTATGATTGTACCAATCCCTAGAAGGTAATTTATAAATGAGGCATTGATGGATTACTTATATGTATTGATTGATAAGAGGATACTACTATCCTGAAATAAGTATACTTAGTATAATGTGGTTCCAACCAGTCAGGGTTTATGCTTTCTCATAATATCCGAAGTCGTGTGTACTACAATCCCACAAAGACAATTGACTTCAAAAACAACACCATGAAATTTCATTCTTTCCAAGTGCAATAAATCTTTATCCATTAACCCTCATAGTTACTACATATATAAAAATACTCCTGGTCATTTTTTAAATGGGGAATTAATGCTATGGGGAAATACCCTCCATATACGACCAAGCATTTTATGTACATCTTAGTTATTATAGATTTTTTCTCGAAATGGGTTGAGGAAGTACCCCTAAAAGATGGTGTGGCCAAAAGAATCATCAGCTTCGTAAAGGCTAGAATCAGGACAATATTTGGACTCCATCATATAATACTGAAAAAAAATAAGATAATATCTATTACGATATGGTGAAAATGCTATATCAGGAATATAAAATCAAATCCAACCTATTTTGGCAAAATCATGTAGTGGATAACAAATAAATAGATGCCTTTAAGAATAAAAAGTAAGCAATTCTAAAAAATATGATTGATATGGATAAGAATTCTTGGTTTGGTAATCTCTTTATTTCCACGTGGGCCTAACGAACCATAATCCAAAATGTGACACGTGAAACACCAATTTTTTTTCTATAAGATAGACGTTGTACTACCCATTGAGGTCTAATTCCCATCGCATTGTATGTCTATATGTGATTGTCTATACATGGATGAGAATTCACAAAAATGGATTCCTTAATTTTAATGACTAAATGAAAAAAATCCACACTTTTCTTCACTTTTAGGTCCATCAAAATTTGATATCAAGATTTTTTACCTGAAATTAAACGTCCGTTCATTTCTCTACAGGGAATTGGTATTAGTCCTTAGGAATCCAATTATTCTCATAAATAACCCTCCAAATCATGTGCTAAATTGAGATAGACATTACTACCCAAAGACTTTACACTCAAATGGTCCTCATTCCATGATCTTAATGGATAGAGAGATCATTACCACCCATTCCAGATCAATGTTCCTAAATAATAATTTCACGTGATCAAGTGAATCTCATCCTAGAAGAAAAAAGTTAAAATACACAACACTACACTGTCGAAGGTGTATGAATTTAAACTATGTATTATGTTATACTGACCATATGATGTTAAGCTTTATGGTATTGGTATCATATACAAAACATTAAAAATGTAGTCAGTCATTGATGCATGACCTTAAAAATAATGAGATATCATCCCTATCGTAAGAAAATAAACTAAATGACAGAAAGGTCAAAGTCACAGGATTTTAAAAATTACAAGTAATCTCTGCATGAAGTAAAACAACATGGTTTACATCCTTACTATGAGATGTAAAACTGAATAGAATTTAGATCCTTGATTGTGTGGGTCACATTTCTTTTTGTTTATCTCCTAACACACCTTCTTTCCAAAACTATTTATGGATAGATTCTCACAAAAAAGAGATACTTATTAATAATTAAACCTCGTGTATTGGGCCTAACCATCATTACAAAAAATATCAAAGTCCCCTTTTCACCACATTAAAACTTAATTGATGTGGGGAACTATTTTCATGAACTACATGTGGAATTTTTTCTACCATTGTATGATACATAATTATTCTTGAACTTATACACATGGGAATATACAATATACTAATTTCTTTCCATGTCAGGTGACCAATGTCTTTACCCAAAGATGTTAAAATACATGAGAAACATCGTCATCAAATAAAAATAATCTACATGTTCACCTGAAGAACAATATTTCAATGGATTCTCATTCTATATAAATCCATAGTGACCTAAGAATCATTAGTCCTGATCCTTGTGAAAACAAAACAAGAATACCCCCTTTGTATAGGCCAAACCAACACATAGATCCTTTCAATAAGTTTATATGGTTTTATTTACATTATAATGAGATAAATAGTGATTAATGGACCATATATCATATCCCAACCACCATTTAATCTATATTCCCATATCCTTTGCATGTATTTTCTTTATGTGGTTGTAGAAACCTTGTACACTCCTTATTTTTCGCACAGATAATTGATTACATGGGATTATGGGATTTGGTAAAAAAAATCTATATAAGTAAGTCATATCAATTTAAATTGTGGTTATCATGGTATGGGATACAATATCTTCAAGGTAACTCTATAATTACTTACCCATATGACTTTAAACTAAATGCATTATATGAGAACTATGTATGTCTTGATTATCATTCCGATGGGATACATAGTGATGCAATGTTTTTAAATTCTAGTCCAACCAAAATAGAGTAAATTCCCCCACACATATATGTATGAGTAAAATCTATATAAGATGACCCAATATAGATATTATCCAAATGAAAGAGTCATTTGTTAAAATAAAACCCCTTTCTCCACACAAGAATTCAATCACAATGGGGAATCCTTGTAAAGAACTACATGTGGATTGATTCAATATCTAACATGATACATAGTGAATCCATGTTAAATTCCATGTTCCAATAGAAATACCCCTTTTCATGATGAACTGCCTTCATCCTTACCACATGACATTAATCTTCATGTTTTATTTCCTTAACCCCTAATGTTATTCTTAATTGTTCCCTACGTACTATGTGCAACTTGATTCTCATTACAATGTGATATGTAGTAATTCCTAGACCTTATTTCCTAGTCCAAGCCATTTGTAAATAAAACTCAACCCTAATCTATATTAAAATAATGGTATATATAGGATTTATTAATTTGGTTCCCCATATCTAGGGTTCCACCAAGGAAACAATTTTGAACCCCTCAACCATATGAGTCAAATATATAAAAATGGAATTTACATATAATGTCTAATTTTAGTCCAAATGATTCCTTTATACTCAAATATATCCCATCCATATCTCATACTCCTAATTGTTTACACTTTTGTTACTATATAATATTTATCTATATGCCAATGATTGAATGTATCATACTTTTGTACTCCTTTGTTTTACTACATTGTAACACTCCCTAGTTGGATTTATCATAATTTTTCTACATAATATTATTTTCTACAAGAGGATTCCATTGATTAACTATGAAGTAACATTCCCCAGTTGTATTTTCATAATGTATCCTACAAAAATAGATTTTTCAGCAAGAGACACATTTCATACTCTAAAGAAAACACTTATATATCAGTAAAATCTGAAGAAAATTTGTTGGAACCCTTGATATGAATTCAATCTCTATTCATCCATCACAATGTTTCCCCATATTTTTTTCTCGTGATCTGAGAACACCCAGTATAATGGTTTACAATCTCCTCTATCATGTATATTATATTTCAGAGCAAACATGGTCTAATATACCACATATTACCTGTCATATATATAATACTATAGTCTTATTCATATTATCTAAAACCATGGAGACATCATATAGTCCTTATGACATGATGAAAAAACTAAACAATTTTTTATTTCTACAAGACTCTAAAATTCATGGTCTTACATGAAATATGTATCGATTTATTATCATTCAAATGAGATATGTAGTGATGCTCAAATCCTATATATTAGGCCCATTTGTAAGTAGGAAAAAATACCACATTACTTGAATATGGTTCAAACATACATAAGGAAATATTTCCCTTAATTCCCAAGTGATTTTGGTACGGAGTGCCCCATCTGTGTTCATGAACTTTTCTTTCATGAACCAAAATATATTTATAGGGAAATAAGAATCTCTATAAACGCCCCTTATACATTTCCAATAAAATGTATGAATTACAAATAAATACTTTGTATGACAATGTTTTAACACACCCTAGTTGGATTTGTGTAAATTGATCACTAATGAGGCATGTTAACCCTAGGATGATTCTATTTTATTGTGTTGAAACATTCCCTAGATTGATATGCATAAAGTCACCCACAATATGGGGTTTTTCAACCAGTAATAATTTCATCCTCAGAAGAGACCTCCTATATTGCCTTAATTTATTTCACCTTCACACATAAAAATGATGGAACAAATTTGGAAAGATTACCATGATAATGAAAATAATTAACCATTTTGTCAGAGATAAAGACCTTAAATTATATACCACCAATGTTCTATTTATATAATATTAAACAACATAGTGTGAAATATTAGTCACAAGAACATAAACTATGAAACAATTTCCTTTCTTTAAGAAATTAAAACTACATGGTCCATGTCTTTGTCACATGAAATTTAACTACACGATACTAAAAACATTGTTCTAAAGTGTCCTTCCACTTGACATTGGCCATTGGATAGAATATACCCTCCCATAAACAACTCGAATTCATGTAGGAGATATTTTGTGTTCATTTTCAATAATCATACAAATGATTTTTTCATTCTCAAACATCCTCCCAATGTAAAACCACCCGTTGTGGAATTGAGAAATCCAAATTGTCATAAATTAATCAACTATAGGTATTTCAATTTCGGAATTCTGGAGGATTATTTATTCTACCAATATAGAAACACGCCCCAATTGGATTGGCATAAGCTTCAAAAATAAAGATAATGTCTGCTAGTGGATGTCACTTCTTGACAATGTAATAAGACTCCTTAGTTGCGTTTTCATAATGAAAGACACTAAAATTTCTTTCAATGAGTAGCATATTCATCCATAGAAGATACCTACTATATTTACTTAATACGTAATAATATTTTTCTAGAAACCACTTTTTGAACTCGATCAATGTCCATTCCTCACATACTTGTCTTGTATTTTTTTTATATTTAGGAATCACAAAACCCTGGCTCAAAACCCCACCTATCGTATTTGAAGAATATAAGAACTTTCATGGTGAAAAATCCTTTTTTGGTCATCATTTCAAAACATATAGTAAAATATTTTTGACCAAAAACACTAATTACATTATTTCATCTTGGATGAATTTAATCTTTCTATAAAATGGGAAACAATACTATACATGTTGAAAAAACATAATGGTAACCTCGAAAAAAGTTGAGAATCAGTTCCCAATAACTATTCCCTTCATGGGTTAGGCATGAAAAAAATAGTGAAATAAAAAAAAGGTTTAAAACATAATATGATGAAACCTACAAAGGGTAGCCTAAGAAATATCTAGATGATGACTAATAAGTATTCTTCATATTGGACATAATAATTAATTAGATTGATAATAAAAAAGGACCAAATATTATAGATTTTTTTCACATATCCCTAGAAATATTTAAACTATAATCACAGGGCCCTATGGATTTGGAACAAATTCAATCTCCCCCTCACCTTTACCATTAAAATTATAAAGCGATTATGTTCAGTTGAATGAGTCAGTTTCAATGTTATATTGAAATTACAATAAGGATTAAAATGTAGGAATAATTTATTGTAATAAAAAATTCCAATTAATTTATGTTCCATAATAAAGAAGAACTTCCACATGTAAGAGTCTATCATCAAGGTTTTACATATGCTCCTCAATATAGGCTTTGATTTGTTGGAATTCAAACCAAGAATTTTTAGCAGTTTTCTGAACCTCGAGCAATTGTGTTTCAGTATCCTCATCAGTGTTGTGGAGCCTCTCCTACACTACAGTGAAAAAATATCTTCTTTATTGTAGGGCCCCTACATAGGTTCAGTGGAGTTGGAAAATCACATCCTTCATGACCCCCGTTTCTTATTACAGTAATATCAGTTGGAAGTATTTTCCATCAATGTGATTTTGACATTCCTATATGTTCATCGTATGTCTAAACTCATATTGGGTTATTCAATATCTACAAAACTCAATGTGTCCAACCATCTAGCGTCGGCCTGCTATGATATTTTCTCATCCTCTTGATGTCGAATGATGAACATCACTATATGATAGATCAAAGTGTAATAAAATCTTCCATAACCTAGTAGAGAAAACATGAGTGGAAGGTGGTGATGTTGTGAAGTTAGATATTTAAGATTCGTCGCATATATTATCTTTCAAATTTCCCCCATCCTAGGAAATACGGTGTGTGGTGAAAAAAGATTCTTGCATCTCAATGTCTACCTCTGAGACAATCTCAGAAAGAGATATGGATTATGGGAATAGTGTGTTCATTGAGTCACCTTATTCCATCCCCTCCAAGACTACCTCAGTTTCTCTAACAAATAATGATCTAACTAGTGTAGATTCACCCATATCATGCTCGGTTGTCGATGTCAATGGAAATTTTTAATAGGTGACTGTAACAACCTGGAATTTTGAATGAATTTTTGTTTCAAAATTTTGTGTGTTGTTTTAGTTTATACTCAAAAAAATATATTCTTTAATTAATGATGTGAGTATAATTAAAATGAGACTGTGGGGTTTCGACTGTTATATGAGCATTGGTCAATATGACCATTGGAAAATAAATGTTGCGATTGTTGTATCTAAATACAAGTGATCTTGGTTAATTAATAAATAAATAAGATTCGATGGCCTCGTACAGTAGTCTCGGGATGATCAAATCCTATCGGATGAAACTTGGGAAGGAGGTAGCACTACCGGGCTTCACTCTAGACCAAACCCAAGCCGAACTTCATCGTGTAAATCTAGATGGGAATTTCCTTCGGGAGAAGTTCAAGCTTATAGAAATCACTACTCAGGCAATGTTGGCCTAGCCACCCTTAGATTCTCTCACCTTAGCACATCTTACACTTAGGTCCTATGCTGGGGTTATAAGGTGCTATGTAAAGAGACCATAGCAACTATGTGTAATCTTTTGAGATAAATAAAATTTTGATTTCTTCCTATGGTGAAGTTTCTGTTTTTTTTAAGATACTCGATTAAATATAGGAGGTATATTGATGAATTTTGGAAAAAGGGGATATTTTAAAATATTTATGTAAACCATAATTAAATAATGATGTGTAATGATTTTCAAAAAATGGCCTTCTGGAAATGTGTTCAGTAAGAAATTTAGAATCTAACAAAATCAACTTAATTTTTTGTGAATAGTAAATTATGAATAGTGATTTTACGCATAGGATTAGTAATGTGATCAAATGGATTAGTTATTTCACTTAAATAATGTATTAATATAATTTAGGCACTTTGATTAAGTAATGTGATTCAATAAAATAGGTAAATAACTGTTTCAGAAATTATTAGTCAAGTATTAGTTTTTTCGGGTGAATAGTGTTTTTTAATTAAAAATTAAATTAAAAATAATTATAAAATTATTTTTATAAAATGGAGTTAATTTTTGATTTCAGATCATTGATTTTAGGTTAAGGTGATTTTTGCGGATTTTTCTAAAAAAATGAATTTTTGGTGAATAGTGAAAATACAGTTTTTAGTTTAGGGTGTTTAATAACATCATTATGGATGTAATAATTATATAATCATTATGGTAGACTTATGAATAGTAAGATAAGTTATGAGGTTTCCCAAGTGGCCAATACCATGGAAAAATACCATGGGCAAGCCCATGGTGTTTCCAATACCACCAATGAGGTGTCTCGTGGCCATTAATGACTTGTCCCCTCACTTCCCCTATAAATACCAAGACTTTCCCTCATTATTTTCATTTCAAAATACTCATTGACTAAGTTATGGTCTCCTTACCTCCAAAGGATTCCTCCCATGGTTCCCTAAATCCTCCCAAGGTCCCAACCTTCATGCTTTTGAAGATACTCTTCAAGGTGAGGGATCCTTTCACCCTCCTTTTAAGTCATGACTTCCTTTATGGTGTGTCTTATATTTTCCATCTCTTTATGTTGAGGTTATGTTATTATATGTTCTTATTTATATCCATTTTATTTCCAAATTATGATAGACCCTTTCTTCTCTCATCAAATTGTTTTCTTAATTCTTAAGTGACTCTATTAGGCTGCTGAATTTCTCGTAAAAGGAATCACGTCTTTTCTTTTCTTTCATGTTACCTTTTCATGTGGTATGTTATTACAATTTCCCTACCATGTTCTTACATACATGTTGTTATACATTTATAATATATTATAAGTTATTTATGAGTGGGTTACTCTTGTACCCTCTCTTTCCAATGTTTTTTAAAACCATGTTATATAGCCGTTATGCTGTAGAAATTTCGCCTCAAAATTTCTATCTCTTTCTCCGAAGAAATTACCTTGTTTATTTATGTGAATACCCAGACCTATTTCGTTTCTATGAGTATTCATAAATATATAAATATGATATATTTGATTCTGTAATGGACACACATATAACCCTCACTCACTTTCCATGGGTTATAAATGATATAACAATCTTATTTTTATGATCTTTTAAAACATCACGATTTTAAAATGAAACCCATTTATTTTATTCTATATGGGTTATTTATGAAATGTTTGAATATTATCTATGTGGATGACATGTATTTAAATACATATTAAGGGTGATCCCTGATAGCGCTCCAATGCATTGGGTAAATATTTAATCTCTAGAGATGACAAGTTTCATGATACCTTAGTGAATAACCTTGGTAATTTTTATGACACCTTGGGGATGGACCTTGGGGATATAATCATGAATGATTAAATGAATTTATTAGCCACATATTAAGGTTATGTTTCATGTTATTTTCATTATGATATGCATATACTTCCATTGCTCATATCTTAATGTTGTTATTCAATTTCTTATTGATATCACAAGTACATTGATTTCCTTGTTTACCCTTGCTGGGCCTTCTAATCACCCTTCCTATGATGTATCTCTCCAGGATATGAAAGGCAGTAATTGTACTTAGGATGATCTTATGATGAATCCATATAAGTGGATTAGAAGAATGTTTTATGTTGTATTCATGTTTTATTGTTCCTGATTTCCAAGACACTAGACTTTAAAGATCCTCTATATGTAAAATGTAATGAAAAGTTATGTATTAAAAAGGCGGGATGCCACAGTTGGCATTAAAGTATAGTTTAGTTATTTATGGAAATTATGCTATGAAAACTTTAGGAATAACCCTATAAAAAAGTTTAAATATAGGGAAAACTTCTTGGTATTTTGGTGAGTATTGAGTAAGTGGTTTGACAAACAAATACATCTCTGTCCATGTACGAGTAGGTAGAGGCGGCTCTGGCACATATGTACATAAAGGGAAGACCAAAAAACACTGCATTGATCTATACTTGAATGGTAACTAGTGCACGACAATGGGCCTTGCTTCACTCTTGGTTACGAAACTCATGGGGGATATGTTTGGTTAATCGCAATATTTTTATGAATCATTATGAAGGAATTATATAGAAATATAATTGTTTAAGCCTGAGGTTTTAAGACGTAGAATCTTTTATAGTTAATAGATTCATAAATGAAACAATTTTCTCACTAAGATTTTATTCTTTTAGAAAATGGTAGAAATAGGAGGAACCGTGCAAATGTTGACCGTAATGGACCATGCACTGACAACCCTCTAATGGATGACTGAATGGAAACATTCATTCAAATGATGAACCAACTGACTCATGTTATGAGTAATAAATATAATCAAACTGAGAGGCCGATCTCACCATGAAGGGAACAACATTCTGTTTAGTCCTTTATGCGCCAATGACCACCAACCTTCAGGGGATCGACTGACCCATTTATTGCTGAGAAATGGATCAGACCTATTGAGAAGATATTTTTTGTGCTACGTTGTTCAGGGAATGAGAAGGTCACCCTGGTTGTCTATCGCTTAATGGTAGGAGCTGATCAGTGGTGGGAACTGATCAAAAACATGAAGTAAAGAGTAGATGTTGAAGCAATGGAGTTGTAAGAGTTCAGCGGGATCTTTTTCTGTAAGTATTTCCCTCATTCCATGAGAAAAATAATGGAGAAGGAGTTTCTCGAGCTGAAGAAGAAGGAGAATGAAACTGTGGGAAGCTACGAGATGAAATTTACATGGCTTTCACGATATACCTCTAGCTTTGTCATGGATCGAAACGGTAAGGATGATAGATTCTTTGGTGGACTGAGACCTCATATGCGGAAGAATATAGCCAACTGAGATTATGATATATATGAGGAGATTGTGAGGAGTGCGATGAAAGTAGAGCTAGAGTTTGGTGAGAATTAGTGGTCTCATAAATCCAATGATAAGAAGATATTGATTGAACCCAGCTTAGGGAGGAATTTTGATCTGGGAAGAGGAGGAAAGAAAGTGAAAATTCCCACGTGTAATAAATGTGTGAAGAAGCATTCGGGGAACTGCCTACTCGGGAGTGGGAAGTTCTACAAGTGTGGTAGAGAAGGCCACATTGCAAAGAATTGTCATGGTGAGGTGATTCATCAACTTCAAAACACAAACTTCAAGGAGAATATGGTGAAGCCCCTTCCTGATGTCTAGTGATTCAAGTGTGGACAACGTGGGAACTTTTCCAATCACTGTTGAAATCAGAGGGTAGTGGAGGGGAACCACCATCAGCCTCAGAAAAGGCCAAGGGATCAAGGCCATGCTTTTGCTATCACAACCGGTGAAGTCGATGCTCCAAATGATGTGGTTGCAGGTACACTTTTTTGTCCTCTCAATGCTAGAAAGTACTTTGTTTGATTCTTTTTCAACACATTCCTTTATTTCCTCCATGTTTTCAAGGAATTTAGAATCAACCACAGAATCTCTAAAAGTATTGTTGTCAGTCAAGACTCTTGGTGAGACTATCCAAGCATCATCAGTGTTTAGAAACTCTAGTATTTAATTTAGTGCGCCCAATCTTATCACAAATCTAGTAGTCATTCCCATGATGGAATTCAACATTATATTATGGATGGACTGGATCTCAATGTATAATTCTAAGATCAATTGCAGAAGCAAGGAAATATTAGTAGTCTTGAAAGGAAAACCTATTTTTATCTTCCAAGGGGAGATATCTCAACCTTATCTTTGTCTAAAATAACCCCCTATATCCTTCTTTATGGAGTTGATCAGTGAAGAATAAGAAGAATATGGGAGTTTGATGATATAAAATGTCCCCATCATCAAGTAATATGTTGATGTATTTCCAAAGGAGTTGCCTGGACCTCCCCCAGAAAGAGAGGTGGAGTTCTCCATCGAACTCGTACTTGGATCTCATCTGATATCAAAGACCGTGTATAGGACGACAATTGTGGATCTTGATAAATTAAAGAAACAACTCCCAAATCCTTTGGAGAAGGGGTTTATCCGACCAAGTGTGTCTCCTTGGGGAGCACCTGTTCTATTTATGAAGAAGACGGATGGATCAATGCAACTATGCATCGATTATAGAGAACTGAATGGGATCCAAGTGAAGAACAAATACCATCTTCCAAGAATTGATGACTTATTTGACCAACTTCATGGGGCTAAATTTTTCTCTATGATTGATCTTTAATCTAGTTATCATCAACTGAGTGTGAAGAATGATGATATTCCAAAAACTACTTTCCTATCATGATATTGGAATTATGAGTTTGTTGTTATGCCCTTCAGACTGACTAATGCACCTGCTATTTTTACGGATTTGATAATATAGTCATTAAGGACTACCTTGATAACATTGTGGTAGTTTTTATTGATGATATCCTGATATATTCCAAAAGTCATGAGGAAAATGAAGATCATCTAAGGTTTATTTTTCAAACTTTGCAGAAGGAGAGGCTTTTTGGAAAGTTCGGTAAATGTGATTTTTGGTTACAACAAGTCTCTTTCTGAGGGCACATTGTATCCAATGAAGGATCACAGTTGACCCTACAAAGTCAAATGTTGTAGAGGAGTGGCCTCAGCCTACAAGGATATCTGAGATTCCTAGTTTTCTTAGATTATCAGGATATTATAGGAAGTTTGTGAAAAACTTTTCACGACTTTATAATCCATGAACCAAGTTATCTCAAAAAGGGGTCAAGTTTATCTGGAAAAAGGAGTGTGATGAAAGTTTCCAAGAGTTGAAGAAGAGATTGGTTACTTCCCCTGTGTTAAGTCTTCCCTCAAGTGGAAAAGGATTCATTATTTTTAGTGATGCGTATCTAAAAGTGCTTGGGTGCATCCTCATGAAAAATGACTAGGTCATTTCTTATGCATCTCAATATATGACGATTCATGAGGTGAATTATCCTACGCATGATCTGGAGTTGGCTGTGGTCATTTTTTCTCTAATGATATGGAGGCACTATTATTATGGGGAGAAATGTGATATATACATGGACCATAAAAGTTTGAAGTACATTTTCACACAAAAGTAATTGAACATGAGATAATGGATATGGTTTGAACTTCTTAAAGACTATGATTGTTCAATTCATTATCTCCCTGGAAGAAAAAACAAAGTCACTGATTCATTAAGCAGGAAAGACCCAGTTTTTATTTCCATGATGAGGATTCAAAAATATCTTTTGATCAATGACCTAGTAAACCTAGACATGGGAATTATAAGAAAAGGGACATCATAAAACCTAACCCAAATGATTTCTCAATCGTCATTACTAGAGAAGATCAAGAAGGCTCAGAAAGAGGATCCTTTATTACAAGAGAAGTTTGGGGCTGTAAAGGATGGAAAGTTTCTGGAGTTTATTATTGATCAAGAAGCTGTAATGATATATTGTACAAGACTATGTGTTCCATTTGTTTTAGACATAAATAAGGAGCTGATGGATGAAGCTCATATCTCTACTTTCTCTATACATCCTGGAAGCACAAAAATGTATAGGGACCTTCGTGATCATTATTGGTGGGATAACATGAAAAAATAGATTTCTGATTACACATCAAGGTGCCTAGTATGTTATCAAGTGAAGGTAGAGAGAGAAATTCCTAAATGGGTATTGCAACCACTACCCATACCAGCTTGGAAGTGGGACAATATCACTATGTACATCGTCACTCGTCTTCCGAGAACTACCAAAGGAAACAATGCGATATGGGATAATGTGGATTGTCTCACCAAGACTGCCCATTTTATATATATCCGGGAAGATTTATCTCTTAATAAACTTTCCAGGATTTATGTGAAGGAAGTTGTAAGGCTGCACGGAGTTCCACTTTCTATCATATCTGATTATGATCCAAGGTTCACATAAAAATTCTGGAGAAGTATTCAACAATCTCTGAGCACTGAATTGAATTTCAGTACGGCCTATCACCCCGAAACTGATGGCCAATCTGAAAGGACTATTCAAGCACTCGAGGACATGTTGAGAACGTGCTCAATGGAATTTAAGGGTGGATGGGATCAACATATCCCTTTAGTTGAGTTCTCTTACAACAATAGCTTCTACTCGAGAACTCAAATGGAACCATATGAAGCTCTATATGGGAATCGATGTAGAACTCCGACTTTTTAGGATGAAGTTGGTGAGATAATGCTTCTTGGGCCAAATCTTGTGCAATTGATAAGAGAAAAAGTCCTTTCCATCCAGCAATACATTAAGGTTTCTCAGAGTCGGCAAAAGTGCTATGCCGACAACCATCGAAGGGACTTGGAGACTGATGTTGGTGACAATGTCCTTTTTCTAATTTCACCTTGGAAGAGAGTCATGAGGTTTGGGAAGAAAGGGATGCTCAGCCTTTGGTACATTGGCCCCTATGAAATCCATGATAACATGGTAGCAGTGGCCTATCGGCTTGCACTTCCTCCAAATCTAGCACAAGTTCATGATTTCTTCCATGTATCCCGATTGAGGAAGTACATAACAGACCATTCACATGTGCTAAACCTAGAGGAGGTACAATCGGAACATGACCTATCTTATGAGGAGCAGCCAGTGGAGATCTTAGATCATAGAGACAAGGTTCTACACATCAAGACTACCCACCTTTTTAAGGTGTTGTAGAGAAACCACATATATGAAGAAGCCACGTGGGAACCAGAGGAGTCTTTGAGGCAGATGTACCCACGCCTTTTCTTTTCTAAGAATACAAGTTACAATTTTGGGGATGAAATTTCTTTAGGGGGGAAGAATGTAATGACCTGAAATTTGCAGTGAATTTTTGTTTCCTAATTTTGTGTGTTGTTTTAGTTTATTCTCAACAAAATTATATCTTTAATTAATGGTGTGAGTATAATTAAAATGAGAACATTGGGTTTTTACTGTTATATGACTGTTGGAAACTAAATTTTACGGTTGTTGTCTCTAAATACAAGTGATCTTGGTTAATTAATACAGAAAGAAGATTCGATGGCCTCATCCAGTAGTCTCGGGCCGATCGAAGCCCATTTGACGAAACTTGGGAAGGAGGTAGCACCACTGGGATTTTCTCTGGACTAAACCCAAGCCGAACTTCATCGTGTAAAGCTAGAGCGGAATCTCCTTCGGGAGAAGTTCAAGCTTATAGAAATCACTGCTCTGGCAATGTTGGCCGACCCACCCTCAGATTCTCTCAACATAACACATCTTACACTTAGGTCCTATGCTGGGGTTATAAAGGGTTATGTAACAAGTCCATATCTACTATGTGTAATCCTTTTTGATAAATAAAATTGTGATTTCTTCCTATGGTGATGTTTGTGTTTTTTTTTTCAGATACTCTATTTAATATAGGAGGTATATTGATGAATTTTGGAAAAAGGGGATATTTTAAAATATTTATGTAAACCTTAAATAATTAATTATGTTTAATTATTTTTAAAAATTGGTCATCTAGAAATGTGTTCAGTAAGAAATTTAGAATCTAATAATATCAACTTATTTTTTGTGAATAGTAAATTATGAATAGTGATTTTATGCTTAGGATTAGTAATGTGACCAAATGGATTAGTAATCTCACTTAAATAAATTATTAATATAATTTAGGCACCTTGATTATGTAATGTGATTCAATAAAATAGGTAAATAACTGTTTCAGAAATTATTAGTCAAGTATTAGTTTTTTCGGGTGAATAATATTTTTTAATTAAAAATTAAAATAAAAATATTTTGAAAATAATTTTTATAAAATGGAGTTCATTATTTAATTCAGAGAATTGATATTTGGTTAAGGTAATTTTTGGGGATTTTTCTTAAAATAATGAATTTTCAGTGAATAATGAAAATATACTTTTTAGTTTCAGGTGTTTAATGAAATCATTAAGGATGTAATAACTATGTAATCATTATGGTAGACTTATTAATAGTAATATAAGGTATTAGGTGTCCCAAGTGGCCAATACCATGGGAAAGCCCACGGTTTTTCCAATACCACCGATGAGGTGTCCCTTGGCCATTAATGACTTGTCCCCTCACTTCCCTTATAAATACCAAGACTTTCCCTCATTATTTTCATTTACAAATATTCCACAATAAAGTTATGGTATCCTTACCTCCCAAGGAGTCCTCCCATGTTTCCCACAATCCTCCCAAGGTCCTGACCTTCATGCTTTCAAAGTTACTCTTCAAGGTAAGGGATCATTTCACCCTCCTTTTAAGTCATAAATTCCTTTATATTGAGTCTTATATTCTCCATCTATTTATGTTGAGGGTATGTTCTTATATGTTCTCATTACTGACCATTTTATTTCCAAATTATGATAGACCCTTTATTCTCTCATCAATTTGTTTTCTGAATTTTTAAGTGATGTCGTTAGGCTGCCAAATTTCTCGTAAAATGAATCACGTCTTCTCTTTTCTTTCATGTTTTCTTTATATGTGGTATGTCATTAAAATTTCCATACCATGATCTTACCTATATGTTATTATATATTAATATTTTATTATATTTTATTTATGAGTGGGTTACTCTTTTATCCTCTCTTTCCAATGTTTTCTAAAACCATGTTATATTGCCGTTATGCTGCAGGCATTTCGCCTCAAAATTTTTATCTCTTTCTCTCAAGAAATTCACATGTTTATTTATGTGAATACCCAGACCTATTTCGTTTCTATGGGTGATCATAAATATATAAATATTATATATTTGATTCTGTAATGGACATACATATAACCCTCACTCCCTTTCCATGGGTTATAAATGATATAATGACCTTATTTTCAAGAGCTTTTAAAACATCACGATTTTGAAATGAAACCCATTTCTTTTATTCTCTATGGGTTATTTATGAAATGTTTGAATATGATCTATGTGTCTCACATGTAAGTAAAGACATATTAAGGGTGCTCCATGATAGTGCTTCAATGCATTGGGTAAAGATTTAATCTCTAGAGATGATAAGTTTCACGATACATTGATGAATAACCTTGGTAATTTTTATGACACCTTGGGGATGAACCTTGGTGATATGTTCATGAATGTCTAAATGAAATGTTGTAGCCACATATTGAAGTTATGATTCACGTTATTTTCATTATGATATGCACATACTTTCATTCCTTATATATTTATGTTGTTATTCAAGTTCTTATTGATATCACAAGTACACTCATTCCCTTGTTTACCCTTACTAGGCCTTCTACTCACCCTTTACTTTGATGTATGTCTCCAGGATATGAAAGGAAATAATTGTACATAGGATGATCTTATGATTATGATTTACAAGTGGATTAGAATAAATTTTTATGTTTTATTCAAGTTTTATTATTCCTGATTTCCAAGACACTAGACTATAAAGGCCCTCTGTATGTAAAATGTAATGAAAAGTTATCTATTAAAAAGGCATGATGCCACAGTGACACCCAATATTAATGTAATTTGATTAATAGATAGAAAAAGCAGTGAAGTATCCAAAATGGTTAATAACACTCACCAATTATTGGGTAAACTATTGGGATTGGTATCTCCCTAGTACCCGCGTCCACAATTCTTGGATCAAGTACCTCCAAACGAGGAGAATACTGATATGTTTTCACTATAACTACGCTCATAGGAACTCAATAAAATCTCAATTCAGAATTCTCAGCTGTCACTTCTTCATGAGTTGAAAAAGGATGGACTTGGATTCCTTATTCATGAAGTGACTTGGTTTCATTATGTGTAGATAAATATGTACATATAAAGATATGATTTGAGACATCAAATAATAAGGGGATTAATATATTTAAAAAAAATTAAAATTATGATAGAACTCATGTCCATCTAATAAGATACTTAATTCCTAAAACTCATCCACAGAAGAAAGTATATTAATTATTTTAACCTATTATCAATATATATTTGTTCATTCCTTTTTTCATTATATATTACCTCACATCACACAGTATCCACAAAATTAGGGTTATCCAAGATGTGTTTCTCCATACCCAAATTTGTTCTGGCATCAATTTCCCCTTCTGAATTCTTAGCAGGCACAACATAATCATGCCCTGTGGAGTTAGGGTAAGCATTAAAACCTCCATTAGACCACCCAAGATCCCAATATCCCCCTTCTAGAGTGATAATGAGATGAAGAATGATTGATACTATTTCCTCCATAATGGGAAATATATCTAAAATATCATTAGTAGACAAAAGACAAAAACTACACTTGACACCTGATGGTGTTAATATGACAATACCATGACTCTCTACCATCCATATATAATAGGGGGTAGACACAAATACCTCTCTTGAAACTTTATATAAATGTACAATGGATTCATCAACATGAGTCTATTCCTCCCACTTGGTTTCCCCTTAATCCTTGAAGGACCCATTACAGTCCCGTTTTATGGTGAAATGAAATGAAGATTCTATAAAATGAAACCACAAACAAAAGTGTATGTCAACCCATCCCTAAATTCCAATGAAACAAAAAGTAATTATAGAAGTTCATAAATTTATCCAACCTTTATGCCCTCATTCTCTTCATCCTTTGAAACAGGTATGGGCTCATAGAAGTACCCTTTGTAATGGGAAGATAATCTGGCAGTCTTAGTGTTCCCCTCTCCATTTCTTCCAGCATCATCTTCTGAACTAAGGATAGTCTTGATTATTTAAGGGAATCACTAATACTCTAATCGTGGTACATGTGGGTCCATACCTTGGTCAATCAATAACCTTATATTTGTCTTCATCTTCATCTTCTTCTTCTTCATCTTTATAATTATCTTCTTCTTATTCTCCTCCATAATTGAAAACATATCCCCTTGAAATAAATTATGGTGGATAAAAGTGTATCAAATAGAAGGAATAATATAGAGATACATAATTAATTCTGATAAATTTATCCCATTCCACTTCTGTGTGACCAACTACTCTATCTAATATTATGTGATACATCATGTTAGATACACATTTTGTTTTCGGGATATAACCATTAGTTTCATATAACAACACCTCAAACACTTGAATATATTTCCCCACCTCAAAAAAAAACATTCATGGTGTATTACAGAGGGTTCATGAATATGATCCATATTTCAAATGCGTATTATAGCAGTGAGACACAACCTTGTGTCCTTGATGTCATGATATGCGATCTGTCAAAATTTGATCTCTAAGGGTTACATGTAATTTGTATCTAATGTATCTTGTCCTAAAGAAGGCCCAAACTATTTTGTCATAGAAGCCTTCTTAAACCTATCTTCTCTCATAAATGACCAGGTGACCAGAATATGAGTCCACTCTATGACTGATGACTAGGCCACCATGGCATAAAATATGTTGCATTCTCAGCCCTGGCCTACGTGGTGGAGTTTTCCAAAGATTTTCTTCAATAATTCACAACATCCTCATCATTTTCTTTGGTTAAAACCTATATTCAATTAATTTCACAACCATCAATTTCCAGGGATGAAACTCGATGAACACATTTTTTCAATACCCCCTGAGTGTATGATGAAATCCAATATCTGAAATACCAAGATTTTAGCCCATTGGATGCATGTGGTGCTGGATGTTATATAGAAATTTTAGACATATCGATGGTTATACGGTTCCAGAACTCTCAATCCACCATGAAGTATTTCACAATAAAGACATGCATGTGGGTGGGAGAAGCATAACTATTAGAGACAATTTAATTGGAAGGAAAATCAAAATAGATAATATGATTCACAGAAAGAAGGAGATGGAGGAGCAAGAAAGGAAACTATCGTCGCCGCATCCCGCAGTTTCGTCTGACCTAACTCACCCATGCAGTATCATTCTCCATTCTTTTGAGGCATTTCGACTCACAAAACAGACTAGCTTGGCTTCATAGGAGAAGAAGAAGGACCATGATGCTCCGAATAATCTAGCCTCCATCAAGAGTTTCTCTGGAGGATCCTTTATACCTCTTGCAAATCGTGAGCCGCATAGAATAATAAGGAAAGGGTCAACAACGCATGTATCAGCCTCTGAGGATGCAATAGCAACACATATTGATCTGTGCAAGCATTCGTTTATCGTTCACATCTCCGTAATGAAAGGTATGAAACCCTGGAAAACATCTGATATTATCTCTCGGTTGGCTGATATTTAGGGATTCAATGAATTCAAATGCATGTCCCTCGGTCGAGGTCTTTTTCATATCCTGTTTCCTTCTTTGGAGCTCAAAGGTAGAGCATGGATCATCGGTTCCTTCAATCTCAGGCCAGGTACGCTTAGACTTCACGAATGGAAATTGAGCTTCAATTTGCTTGATTTTAAGGATACATGTGCGAAAATATGGATAAAAATACATGGTCTTAACTGGGTTTTATGGAATGCTGAGATTTTATTCGACATTGCATCTGCCATTGGTATTCTGATTAGAATGGATCAAGTTACTGAATCAGTATGTTATGGCCATTTTCCTCGGGTCCTTATAGAGGTTGATCTCAGTACTACTTTAATAGATAAGGTGATTTTGTCTACTCAACAGGATGATATTTGTCTTCGAATTGAATATGAAAACACTCTTACTTTTTGCCTTCATTGTCAAGTAATTGGGCATGAAGAATCTACTTGTAGAAGAAATATTGTTTGTGACAACTGCCAACATAAAGGGCATGACCTACAGCACTGTAGGAAGTTACCTAAACAGGGTACAACACAAAGCACAGAGCAGAATTCGAAAGCTTCTGTCATTGGTATTGACCTTCTAAAGGAGTCTGATGAAAAGAAGGTTAAGTCTGCTGAAAAATCTCAATGGTCTCTTGAAGAAGAACTTAATGTCAAAAAGGGATGTTTTGAGGAACCCATCAAGAACAGATCTTCTCATAAGAGAGTTCTTTTATCCTGGGAAGATCTTTGGGATGATATTCACCTATCCATTAATGATAGTTCTGTTGTGGTAGATAATGGAGCCTCATTCAATGATATTTTGACATGGGGTCCCAAAGATGAGGATTATAATGAATCAATTGATAGCCTTGATGCTCTGGAAACTATTTCTCAAGAAGATGCAGACTCCTTCCTAATGCAAGAACAAATTTTGATCAATTCCAAAAGTAGAAGAGGCATGGAAAAGATGGATCTTCCTGTCATAAGGAAATCTAAAGATAAGAAGGAGCTGAATAATGGTAACTACACTTCGGCAAAGGAAAATTCAAAGGTACAACCAACAGCCTCAAATGTCAAAGACACCATTCTGTTTAAAGAATATAGAGAAACATCTTTTTCTATAGCTCCCAACAACAATATTGTGGAGGTCTCCCCTCTGGAAGGTAATCCTAGAGACCATGTTAAACTCAACTCACTTCCTGGTCATCCAACCAAGGTTTGTGCTTGCAATACTTCACTATTTCATGATAAAGACTGTAGGAATACAATAATTTCTATTTCAGCCTATTCTCCACTTAAAGAGGCTAATGCACAGGATGCTATGATTACCCATAGCTTGTGCCATAAAACCACTCTAACTGGGCAGCATGAACAGACCAGTCCATTGAAGGAAGCTATCCAAGCACCCTCTCCTGAAATGCATGCGGACTCTCCCAAATTGATGGGAATAAAAAATGACCAAGTGGCAGGATCTCCACATCCTCCACCAAGTTGTGGTGCCCCTCTATCGCAAATACATAAAGTTATGAAAAAGGTGAGTACCTGTAATTCGTTTGACTTACTTGAATCTGTTAGTAGTGATGACGACAGGAAATAAATGGAATATTGGGATGGAGTTATGCATGTGAACATTGATGTACCTTCTGAGTTCCCGGATGATGGTGGAGGTCCCTGGATGCAGGCAAAGGCTGGGCGGAGAGGGAGGAATCCACGTGGGAGGGGTGCTCAGACATCCCATCACAGTATGAACACTCGCTCGCGAGTGCATTGATTTTATTTTTATGCACTTGCATTTTTGTGTTTTCTCCTTTGTCTTCACTTGTATGACTTTATTTTTAATAATAGTGGAATTTGTGCCTCAAACCATTTAAAAAAAAGATAATATGATTCACATATAGACTCACTATAAAAATGAACCACCATTATGTTATCTCTTAATGTCATCATGTACACCAATAGATTGTCATTATATTTTCCATTATCAGTCATGGTTAGTGGATCACCAAATGAAAATATTTTCAACACTCCCAATACATTCATAATACTCAACACTTCTTCATACATCATGGTTAAATGTTGAATTCCAAAAATAGTTTTAATGAATAAGGGAAATCATACATCAAATACATTAACTATGATAAAACAAATAAGAACTAAAATGTGATACAATCCACCCCTATAGAAATTAAAAATTCAATTCAATTTTTAACGGGCCCTTCCCATTATATTCATACAGTAGGAACATGTAAATTATAACTTGGATAGGGGTATCCAAACCTATATATCCCCTTACTGTGAATATTCACACCAAAAAAATTTACTCTAGTCTTACACTAACTTTAGATTCTTGGAATAGCATCAAGTAAGTACTCAATCACATTGTGAGGTATCCAAATATTGAGTCTTAGCAAAATCATCAATATTGAACTTGTAAACCCAATATATATACTAGAATTTCTCCAATGTAGGATTTATTTTTTAAGTATTACCCCAGTTTTCCAAGGTGGGTAATCACATATGATATTGTTAGGGAAGACCTCCCCCATTTGGATTGATGAAAGCCTTCAAACATATTCCAGGATGAATTTCACCGCTTAGGAGAGGGTATTTGTTCCGCACATTATTAAGCATCATAAAAAGATTGTGGGAAAATGGAGGTGTCCATTTAGTATCATCCCACATTGTATTTATTTAGATAAACTCATAATAAATGTCCCATATAATAGGGGTTGTAATGATTTTATTGATTTCCCCAAGATAATAACAACTTCTCCATGTGTCAGATGGAATGAATATAAACAAGTACTTCATCTACCCAGTAACTTGGGGATGATTTCAGTGTTTTTATAAACACATGTTTTCACAAACCAGAAATCCTCGTATATGATAACGTCTTGGAGGTCCTTCTCAAATAATTCACTAGTATAGTTCACTCAGTTTTCCCACATGCATTCAAGACTAACTCACCCTCCATAGTGGAGGTCCCAATCTTCATTCCAACCATGATATTGATATGTTTCTGAGTCATGAAAGGTTTACTCATAATAGTGAGGTTTTCATTCATGGTTATGTGTATTCATATCATGCGTACAATATAAGGTATGTAAGAAACAAATTTTAGTAACCATTCCATCCTTGATATATAAACCGTAGAGGATACATTATTGGTTGGGAAATTGGTGTGCTCCCCAAAACAA
Source organism: Viscum album (assembly GCA_963277665.1). Classification (NCBI taxonomy): domain Eukaryota; kingdom Viridiplantae; phylum Streptophyta; class Magnoliopsida; order Santalales; family Viscaceae; genus Viscum; species Viscum album. The sequence continues at coordinate 687,959,764 of OY728123.1, read as the reverse complement.
GACTTTTGTAAATAAATATGATATTTTAGAATGATATAGTCTCTCATATGTATATGATCGTCCATGGGAAGATATTACATTTGATTACATGCATTAACACTATTCCAATTCTTTTCCATGTATGGTAGAGTGGATGCAAACTTCTCATAGCAATCTGTCCCAACATCTTTTATTATTTTTAAGGAATGTGAAATAGATTTCTTGAGTAAAGGCCTAAGTGTAGCAATTGAAAACATACAAAAATACATTGAGCTTTCTCAAAAATTAAAATTATTTATTTTATAAAAAAATAAGAAATATTGAAAAAGGAAAAGGATTATGCATTCCATTTGACCAGGTGCCTCATGCAGCCCCCTCAACCAAGTATCTTGTGTATGACCCATGAAAATAGTCAATGCACATGCACCTTGATGAGGTGAATCTATATAGAACAGATATCCATGTGGTTGTACAATGTACCAACATGAAATAGATTCCTTATAAGTCCTATACAAACAAAAATCATGAATGAGATGGGTGAATAAGATTTGGGTCGAGAGAAAAGGTACAAATGTGGAAGGATGAAATGAGGATAGGGTTCCATGTAATTTATTAACTTCACTGGACTACACATTCGACCTATACAATGGACTTGTGCACCAGACATTCACTCCATCCCTATGCATCTAATCTATGTTGGTTCCCTACACACTACACCTATTGTACCATCATGACCTTATCAACCATCTAATTCAAGGTTATACCCTCTTTTTTGGTTGGATCCAATCTTGAGGATTGGAACTTATTGATACTCTTCTTTTTCACATGAAATTTCAATGATAATTAATAGTACCTAAATTATGTTAGAGTGATTAAAATCCTCAAGGAGACTCAAATGAACATACATATGCTGGCTTATATGTATTCCCACACACATCAGAAGTCTTGTGTAACCCTCATAGGTGGTTTAGATGTACTATCAACCCCAACATGCGACACCTGTATGGATAACCTATACTGGGTAATTGTGTGGAAATTGTCCATTTACCAAGGTCCTATATATAATAGTAAATTGGACTCTAGGGCTTCTCATTTGAGCAACTAGAAAAATGAAAAATATCCATAAATCTATATTCGTGTATCCCCTTCGCCCAACTTCTACAATACAACTCAAGTTTCTCTCTAAAGCCATATAGATTAAAGAATTTAGGGGGATAGGGAGATATATGTCCCTATAGGGTATATATACAAAATAAACCTATGTAAGGACGTCTTCACCATGAGTTTACAACCACTATTGTGATGGTCCCTTCCCAAATTAGGGATATATGTGTGACACATCCATAGACACCTAAGGAGACCCATGGTGCAAAGTAAAATCAATCTTCCACATTATTTTTCAATAAATGTTTTATTTCCCAAGTAATCATAATATCTCACTAGCCTACCCCCCCCCCCCCATGTGAAGCACATACATATCATCCCACTCCATACGTTAATTCACATTTCTTGCCAAGAAAAAACCTACATGAGGTTAATTTTGATCCCTCTTCCATGCCATAAATAGCTGAGTTCCTCTACCATTGGATCCCTAGTTTGTGTGGAAACAATGTAAAACATCCACTAAATCCACCAACCCTAAATTAACATGGTGATAAGCACACCAACATGTCTCCCATTTTGAAATTCACTCCTTTAGCCATAGGTGTCCTATAGTGGTCCTACCTGATGGGTAGGGTTCTTGGGGTTCATGTTGATATTCATTACATTTGTCCCAAAGTCCTCAACCATAGGGACAATGTTAGGGATCTCTAAGTCTCAGAGACAATGGCTAGGACCCTGTCCTTCCCTCATCATCTCTAAGACCAGTGACCTTCAGTTCCTATAGAGAGGGAGAGAATCATGCAAGCCTTTCCCTTTGAGGTGTATTTCAGTATCCTCATCCCTTCCCTAAAACATGTTCTAGGGAATCCAACCTATAGTAGGACCCTATAATTTCATGCAGGACCACTCCTTAATTCATTCCTTCTCCATACACATTAGATGTATCTAAATTCTTTGAAATATGTGACTATCCTGGGTAAAATTATAGGAGGGGAAAAAGTCAATTTCATCACCCTTTATCACTTAATTTGGGAATTGGTCTTATAAATCCTTAGAAAAAGATGATTGTGGGGTTTCTCTGATCTAAAAATTCTTTGGGTTTCTCACACGGAGCACGCCATATGTGGGATTAGAGGTTATTGGTGATCATGACATCTGCATGATCAGAAAATCTAGAGAGTCGTTCCATGAGTAATCCTCATCCAAACATTGGGCCTCTCATTGGGTATATTCCCCAACCACACTCAAATCCATGGAAATACTCAAATAAAGTGTAAGAAAATACTAAATCCTTTCAACATACCACATTCCCTATGAAAAAACTAATAGAGGGACTCCATAGGAATGGGTTCCACAAACTAAACATTGTGGGATTTTATTCCAATATAAAGGGGATATATATGAATCATCTATGAGGTTCAAAAAGAACTCCCAAGAATCCTCAGTAATTTTCTCTTTGTCACAACACTAGTAGGTCCTTCTCCAACCTAGTACCAATATCTATTTTACATTCTATGGGTTTTATTGGCCTAAAACCTCCACCAAACATTGGCTAATCACCTTTAACCTCAATTTCCAGGTCACATGATTTTAAAAATTATGGTTTTTTACTTATCACGTGACCTTAAAAGGTGTGAAATATACACTTATGTGCAACCAAAAAACGAGGGTTTTGATTAATTTAAAAAGGATACATGTGAATCCTATCTTATTAGTCTGATCCTAATGAATGAATAACTCTCATATCCGTAGATGATAATGAAACAGTCTATATTTCCCAACTGTGTGGCACAAAACCAGCATCATAATAATATCAAAAATAATAATATATAATCAGTAGAAAAGATGGTACCACTACTAGAGAACTCTGTATACATATTTATTTTTTCATCAATGAAGAACATCATAAACATATAGACGATTATATATAACAAACATACTAATAATTTATTGTTAATTCAAGGGTGAACCAACTCATACTTTAGAGGTAATGAAGAGTTTTTTAAAATATCATACATATATAATTGAGTCCAGGGGTATGTAATAATTTCCCCCAAAAGGGTTTGATAATCCCAACCTCCTATCCACTAGACCAATGTTAGTTATTATGTTATGTTTTCCATTTTTTCCAAATGATAACCTTCCTTTTGATAGAAATTCCATGTGTCATCACAGATATAGAACCATTGGATCTTTCTGAATCCACAAAAAAACCATTGGAAGATATATTAATAAAATTGTTAACATCAATTGAATGACTATGAAAATTTTAAACCCCCACAACTAGTCTTTGGAGCCAGATTTTCATTGAAAAGGATGGTTGATTGAAACTATTTTACATTGTTTTTGTATATTAATGGTGTCATCTATGACTTTTCCACATAGGTTGGACATCTTCCTTATTCTCAAAAAATATTAATTATTACCATAGGTAGTACTATATCATATTCAGTCAATAAAATCCATAAATATTTATTTAATATAGATGAACGAAAAGGAATTTATTGTGCCAAACCTTCCAGATGGACTTTTTCAAACCTGGTTGAATCAGTTTCTCCCCTAATAATAAATATATGACCACATAGCTTTCATTTTCTATATTCAAAATTTTTACTTTTAATATATTCTTAGATTAAAAAATACACCACATATAACTCTTTAAAATCATTAACATCCTCAAATTCAAGTATGTTTTCATATATAATATTATCATCATATTTTAAATAAAAATTTCTCATTTACAATTGAATTTTAAATGTTAAGTTCTCACTACCAACTCTTAGACAAGTTTATACACTTTAAATATATATCAGTGCTCACCCAGTATCCATGAATAGAATTCATAATAAGAGGTGTCTTATCATATTCCATATCCTTCACTAAGTGGTCCATGGGGAAGATAATGTTTTCAGTACTAATCAAAATATATTAGATCAGTTCTCATTGTAATGTCATTATTTTAACTTATCATTGATTTATGAATCTTGTGGGATTCATTCATTCCAATCCTAGTATTGTTATGGGGTTTTATGACCTAATAGTAATTCTTACACCTAAATAATATAAATATTTACTAAATCCATTAGAAAAAATATAAATAGTGATTTATAAGCAACCCAAATATATTTTTTATTCTTGGGCACATCCTTTGATACAAGAACTGAACACTCCCATGTCAGTGTTGTTGTTTCGTTCACTTATATTTTTCCTTTTTTCATCAGTGGTTCATTCATTAATTTTACGTATAATAGAATATTTTCAAGAGGATCATCAAGAGTATTGTTAATATTTAATTTATAAAAATGTTCAAGGAATTTACCATTATGAGAATAATTTTTCCAATATGTTAGTAACTCTAGGATAGGTAGCCTTAGATTATATCATATTAGTTACTATTTTACTTATACTTCGACTACTATATTTTCCCTAACTTTTCCTTATACCTTACTCGCCTCTTCAAAATTATTTTCATAATTTTGTTCTTGCTGTAACATTCTTGATTCAGGATGGTCTTTGGTGAGTTTTACAACTCATATAGAAATGAAATTTAAGTATTCATGGTAATGCACTTTGAGGTATATTGGAAAAACTCTTACTGACCTCCCTATAATATTATCTATTATCTATACAACTCAAATATCTATAATTAATAGTATGGACTTTCATTCATTGTGTATTCATTTATCTATTTGATATTAAATATATTCATGGTCATAACTGTGGATAAATTCTCATCAAATTCAATGATTGACTTATGAGTAATATACCTTACGGTGTATTATGTTGGTAAGCTTGAGACTTTTATTGGTCCCCCTATTGTTGTGGTTGTTGTTTCCTATTACCTTGAAATTGATTTTTTTATTAAAATGAACATAATTTGTGTCTTATATATGTTTAACTTTTTTTATCCATCATAATGTCCATATTTGTTTAATAAATTCCACTTGGGAAACCATCTATCTATTTTCCACCATGCTGACATATGTTTTTTGTGTTCCATCAAATTTTTATAGAATGATGTTGGTTTTTATCACATCCGTAGATAGTAACATTCCACTAGTGTTATTTTCATCATTGACCCACCATATATATTTTCTAAAATCAACCCGTTACCCTATTTAATACCCTTATAGAATGTATGCATTATAAGAAATTATTTTTAATCCATGATGTTGGAAATTAATAATTATGTATTTAAATCACCCCCACACACTATATAACAATTCATCCTCAATTTTATTTAAATTTATAATTTTATCATAAATGAACATACAAATAAAGGGATGAATGAATTTGGTATATAAGTTTCCTTAAATATCAACCCATATTTTGATATAATTTAATAAAATGATTGGGAACCATTCATGTGACCGCTCATGTAATGATAATAGAAATAGGTGATGATTTATTACAATGAATGGAATGATTGAAGAATTTAAACTACTATAAGGTCAATGAAATATCCTAGTATCAAGGTTTTATATTTATGCGGATGTCTCCATAAGTGTATCATGTTTGAGAACATATGGATAATCACTATTTTGGTTTCAATGATTTTAGAGGCTACTGGAAATTCATGTATGCTTCTATGTTCATAAATGTTTAATTTTCTATCATATTCCATCAAATATCATAATCTAATATCTCTTTCTCCAACTCCACTATCTTATTGGGGATCTATTCCCTCAATGGTTGCAACTATATTCTTTCATAGGATTTTTTCCAGATTAAGACTGAACTTAAAGACCTATTTGTCTTTGGCTTGGTGCAGTAGTTGTGTTTAAAATTTTAAAACTAGAAACAAACACCATGAAAACACCTAGTATAAATATTTAAATTAAAATAAATCAATATAATTAAAAAAATTATAACCTAAATATGATTTTCACCCATCGTCAGAAATAATGCATGAAATTGAACCACCTGCAAAGTCTCGATAGTTTCATATGAGGATAATAAAATTTAAAATTATATAAAAAGGTACAAACATTAATACTAATTAATTATATATATAGTAATTGAATTTTTAGATGTAAAAAATTTAAAATAGTGAAAATATTTCTTGGAATTTGGAAGAATTTTTTTTTGAATTAGCTGTCAAGAGAGATGAAGAATCATGGATAACATATTAGGATTTGATTTTTCTTTCGATAATGAGAATGTGATAGAATAAAGTGAAGAAGGTTTGGGATTTTAAAATATGGTCTGAATGTCATATTAGTATTTTTTTTGAATTTATAATTTTTATAAGATGTATTTATAAATTAAATATATTTTTCTAGTATTGGGGTTAAAGTCGAGATGATGTAGATTCATTAGTTATTGAGTTCCCCCATGATGTATAAATCCCTATGCTCCCATGGTTAGGTAATTTAAGGAATTTCCAATTCAATATTTTCCTAATAAAAAAATTTTAACCTTAATTTCCATATACTATTAAATGGTCATTAAATTCATTAGACGAATTAGTTTCTACATTTTAGAAGTGACATTCGATATTTTCACTCAATATTCACGAAAAAATATTTATATTAAGGAATTTTATAATTTTGGAATCCAAAATACATGAGAAAATAGAAATATATATCCAATATAACATAAACCATTATTTACATAATCATAGACCATTGAGTGAGTTACACCCTCATTCTAGAAATGAGGGAATAAGATGTAAGTAGAAATAAAATATAATTCTATTTAAAAATGAAAGGATAATTGTGGGAGGACCATACATCTATATTGAAACTCCCACTAATCTTAAATTTTGTAATTAATTATCTACAAAAATTGCTTGAGATTATATTTATAGATCTTATGGGTGATCCTAAATTATTAAATTCAGAATTAATTTGGTCAAAATGGTGGCTCTGTCCAATCATAGTATTTTATACCATTTGTGTGTTATAAGTGAAGACTTACATTGAATTAAAAATTGATATAAAATTTATTACTCTCAATTCCTTATTTTAAAGAATGAAACATGTAGACATACAATTAAATTCATAGGCCCTCCTCTGAACTAGTTTTTTAGTTATTATTTTTATTATTTTAATTCCATTCATGTCATGAATTAAATTCACAATGTGAATTCAATTGTAGATGATGATAACTCTCATTTTCACCCTGATTCATTATATATGAAACCAAGAAGCATATTATGATACTATTTCATCATGAAAAAGCATTATTTTAGTGAAAATATTTTACTATTTTGTATTCAATTTCTTTTTTACATAAATTATTTGTATCCTTCCAATGTTGAACAAACCCTTACAAATATGGGAAATAATTAATCATATAAATTATAAAAATAATATATTTTAATATATAATAGCATGAATAAAATTTAATTATCATTTAAATAATCAGAAAAACATTTTTTTTTATATTTAAGAGAGTTAAATTATTAGTTTATGATGAATAAAATAATTTTATAGGTGGGGTAAGAAAATTACCTCTTCTTCAACATGCCTTATTTAGATCCCATCTCAAGGAAACTTTTATTAGACCTCTACGAAGTCCAAATTTACTTAATAATATGTTTTCTTTCTATAAATCATTTATAAGTAATTTTAAAAATGTTTTTTCTCAAATTATCTTCACTAATTTAAATATTGAGAAGAAATTGTGTGCTATATTATTGGTCATTTAGACTTGGAGTTGCACGTATCCCTTAAAATCGAATAAATCATATTTGTTAATATTTTTTAAAATATTAAGGTGTTATATTCTACCCCTTTAAATATATCATAACCTTATATTTTTTATTTTGTAAAAAATTGTAAAATTATTAAAATAACTTTGTAAAAATCCCACATAATACAAATAGATAATAAAATATCCCTTGAAAAGGGGTGGTGAAAAAATGTAAGGTTCCCCAAAATAAAAAATGATGGTTTCTCAAATTAAGATAACATTGGGGGAGTTAATATAAATAAATGGAGGATAAATATAATATCCAAGGTCTAATAGAGAGTAATTGATTACATAGTAATGAGAATGGTTGTGACCACAAAATTATAAGTCTACAAGTGGGTTAAAGACTATCAATTCATCAAGATTAAAGTTAAATGGATGACATTTTTATTTTTTGATACTTTTGATATAGTGTTTTAGGAAATATATACTAATTAAAAAACCCTAAAAAATAAATAAACCTTAAAAAAATTATTTCAATTCCAAATATAAGTATAACTTTCAAGTTTATAATAAGGTTATATTTTTTCTTCTTAACATAAACTGTTTGATAACAAAATTCCTAATATGATTTTTTATTTTTAATTATTACCTTATAGTTTCAAGGTATGATTCAAAATACATGAGATATTATTTAGATATTTAATCAAATGAATCATTATTTTATGACACCTACTATTTTAGAATAAGTTATCTCAACATTAGTTGTATTAATTTCATATTTTTTTCCTTCTCAACTTGGATTATTTTGTGGTAAGGTTCCTTGAAGCATGGGAATTTGGTTTTATGCATTAATCTTTGCTTTATTTTAGAATCATTGTATAACTATGGTTTGTTTTATTTATTAATATTATTCATCCTTATTAACCCTTTATCAATACATGAAATAGACTCCTATTACCATTAAGGAAGTACCTGGGTGTTTATTATCATAATTATCACATGTGAGAAGTTCTATATTTTCCATCATTTACTTCACCTTTTTTCATAAAACTCATTCATCCTCTTATTCACTTCATTTACATAGAAATATATGACTAGATAACTGTTTTGGGTTAAACATTATACCATTTAATCATAAAATGTGAACTTTTATAGACTAGTTTCTTTTGGGGGAATTGCATATTACCATCAAAGAAAACGTAAATTTCAATTTTCTGATTACATATATTATTCATAGAATTATTTTCTAATATTTTAAAATTTCCTTTATATTCAGTAACACTTTCATCTTTCATCAATCTTAGATTATGGAATTTTCATTATATATCGTATCTTTTCTTATGAGGAAATTATTAATTTAATAATATCACATTTAAATTTTTTTAATCCATTGTTTTTATTTATTTAAACTCTTATTCTCCCACATAAATGACCACCATTGATAACATCTCATACTAGAAAAAAAATATTCGAAAAATTCCCTTTCACCTCTATTACATTCTAATTATAGTAAATATTTTTGAGGGATTTAATAATTTTTTATACACATAGTTTACTAGTTCTCTTAAAAGTTGAAGGATTATGTTTCATGATGGGATAAATCATTATATAATAACTCTATTGATTAATTGGTGGAATCATATTGTTATGTTTATTCAAGAAAACCTATTTCAATTGTCTTAATTTGACTAGGATATACTCAATTCCAACCCCAACTATATAGGGTTTCTTAGTATTGAAATCCCTACATTAACTAGATATGTTTATTCAAATTCTATTGTTATTATCCATCATTAAATAGTGAAACCCACCTATTGTTCTAATAAACATAATCAATATTATGTCATAAATTAAAATATATATGTGGTAAAATGTCTCAATTACTATACATGGTTATCATAATATTCATATAATATATGCTCATTTAAATTATAGTTCCCATGGTTTCTAATAAAACTACACAAATAAAAACTATAAAATACTAGGATCCTAGTAGCATAGGGTTAGTTATAACATTATTAAATTTCTATTAAATAACAGAGACCAAATTTTAAAGGATTTGATAGTTTATTAGACATGGTAAACTAGATACAAATACGACTCACATATTAAACTAGAAATATAAAAACATAGAATAAGATTCATTCATTATTCCATTATGTAATTAATATTATCCTTCTACATATCATTGGGAAAATAAAAAAAAGGAATCAGCTTCCCATTAAGATTTTTGTGTAGTAGAAGCTATAGTGAGTAAATATGGAATTAATAACATGGATGAATTGATAATCAAAACATTTTACATTCATTCAATAAATTGAGTTTAATGTTCATCCATAGAAAATATCAAAAAATTAAAGTTATGGATAATGAAAAATTAATTCTCAATAGAAGAACATTATAATAATATACATTCACAATCAAGGCCTCTAAACTAATATATCATGAATCGTACCATCATGAACTCTCAATAATGAAATTATATTTTCTCCATGACCCCTCAATCAAGACATTATAATTCTATGGTAAAGCAAAAAAAATTCTAAATATTATGATACAATCTTTAAGAATCATTATATACATCATGTAAACCTATTTTTTCTCATGATACCTATTGATACATTAAGGGGATCTATGTAACTAGGACACACTTATCATGTTCACACTATATTCATTATATTTATGTTGAATGGCCAATACAATTCATTCTAAATATGATGTCTAAACTAACTATTATTAATATTTAATCAAGATCATAGAATATAAATACATCATAATTATATACTAGTTAGTGTAATAATAAATATGGTATTAACAGATCATTTACCCAGTAACATAAATGGGATTCTTAATAGGATAAACTAATTTTAAAATATCACTAGAAAAGTTTCTTGAGAAAAAATTTAATTTTTAATTTAAAATCACTTATTAAAGTTATCAAATATTTCTCAAAAATTTAAGAAATTTTTTATTGAAAAGTATATTTAAACGTGTAATGGAATATTCAGAAAATACAGTTTTCTTTACTGTGATACATTTTATCCATATCATGTTTGTTAAAACAAATACTCCTTTAAAATTTAAAATGAAAACCCCCAAAAGAAAACCATTGAATAAAATATTCCATTTAATTATTTATTAAAAATTTAATAATGGTTGTAAATTAATTTAAACAATAATTATGTAATATAAAAAAACATTCTTGGAATTTTTTTAGAATACATGGATATGAATGAAAATGGATTTTCAATCAAAGTGAAATAATATTTTTTTTCTTCAAAAATAATCATGGGATCTATTGAGTACCTAAATAGAGTAAAATGAAAGGAACATATGTATTTTCTACAAATAGTAGTATTTTTTGGAATATTCATGTGTTTATTAATATATAGATCATAAAAATTCATCATTTGAAACAATATAAAAAACAATCTAAATGAATAATGAAATTGTAACGTAAATCCCTTACCATATGTTTAGATAACCTCGTTAGTGATTTAATTACTAAATATAATAAATAAAAATTGTTTAAATTATATAAAATAACTAAATTTGTAATTTTATTATCATATATTATCCTTTTATAACATTCAAATACCCATTTATTAATAATTATTTATTAAATTCGTCGTTTCTGGGTGTAAACTATTTAATTTTTCATGACAGTTTTATTTTGGATGATCTATATATTATTATTTGATCATGGTTCCATAAGATATTGTAATTTATTATTGATAAAAATATAAAATATGTTCATTATATATATTTAGTATTATCCATAAATGGTAGAGACTAACTAAATTTAGTACACTCTTCAAGCAAACGGTAGGTCGTAAATTCTCATGTATAACGTTTTCACTTTTTTACAGATGTAATGAATGAAAGGTAAAAAATAAACTTAAAAAGGAATATTATATCATATATATAATATATATTAATAATATATATCTTTTTTAACATTCATGTGTAGTGGAATTGATAAACTAATAACACCTCTCTATAGAGTTAGTAGTTCACATTTACACATGAGTGATGTTATCAATGTTTATTTATACTTATCCCACATTAAAATATTTTCTAACTACTATAAAATAATTAAATAATTACCATATAAATAATAAAATGATATTATGTTGATGTGTGAACTATTTCTCATCTCTTTTTTTAATATCAGGAAACAATATTACTTTTGTGTACATGTGGATTACCAACTCCAAAAAGCGATGTGTTTCGTTTTTTGTCACCACCTATGATGGATGGATATTATTATGTATATTAGGTACTTATATTACTTTTATGAAATTATTATTATTACCATTATATAATTATATTGTGTTTATTATCTTTTTTCCCTTCCATCCATTGTAAAATGATATCAATTCTTGTGTGTACATGTAGATTACCACCTCCAAGAAATGATCTGATTCATTTTTCGTTACTACCAAACAAGTCTTCATATAAGAGAGGAGATGATGAATAAATATGAAAGTAAACACAATGAATTTTAATTATGTAAACCTAAAATATTATCTAATTTATTTTTATTCTAGTAAATACAGATATGGAATCACCAATCATTTGTACCTGTAGACTCCCAAATCCATAAAATGATGTGTTTCATTTTTCATGACCACCTTATATGGATGGTTCTAAAAATGTATTGAATAAATAAATATGATAAATAATTTTTTTTTGAGATTTTATGGGTAATTTAGCCATGAAATATTTGACCATGACCACTATAATGATGTTATTTTTGAGGTTATGAATTCATTGACCAGGAAATGTCCAACTAGAAAATCACCATTTTAATAACTAAGTGAAACATGTTAATAAATAAAATAAAATAAATAATGATAATGAAATGAGATTTAAAAATATTCTTCATCATGTAAACATGTTATATAATTTTAATAATTAGGAGGGAGGATATTTGAATGAAAAGGGACAGGACATTAGGTAGAGGATTTCTCCTTTAGTCAGTTTTTAAATTGTGTTAAAGTATTTATTCTCAATATCCATATTTATTAAAATGTTTCAAATAATTTAATTATTTATATTTAAATTATTATAAATAGTTATTTTAAAAAATCTTTGTATTTTTCTAATATTTTTAAAAAGTAATATTTGAAACATTTTCCAAATATGTCACTTTTTCCTTATTTTAAGAAAGTTAAAAATAATATTTTAACATATATGACATGACAACCATTTTCGGACATCAAAAACACTATTTTTTATTATGATTATTATACAATAAAGAAAAAACTACATGAAGGATATATTTCTAATATTCATGTAATTTTTAATTTTAAATAGTTTTTCTATGAAAATAGGATCTTACATTCATAATTATGAGATAACATACTATGTTATTTTTTCTGGGGTTGAATTAATGGTGAAGTAAATTTTTTAGTTAATGTGAATTATGGATGTTTTTATACAATTATTGTCTATTTTAAATTATTATAAACATAAAATGATCATAATAATGATCTGAAAATGGGTGAGCTTGATATTTCTCTCTAATTCACTAAGAAAAGTGATTATGTTTTTCAAAGTTAGTTTAATCATCATATTTATGATAATTTTCCATTTAATTAGTTCTATCATAATGATTATTATGATAGTGACTGTAAGGATAATTTAATAAGGTAACTAAATAATATTCATCAAATTTTTTTTAATGAAAATATTTTATTTTAAATGCAAAATAAAAAGGTGAGATTAGGTTTTTAAGGACATCATATAATCTTTTTTGAGAGTGAAAGAATTTTATTTCATGGAGATGTGTTGATTTGTTTCCACGTCTTCGAAGAAACAATGATGGTTAGGATACATCCATTATAATTTCATAATAAATTAATTATGAAATATATTAAGAAATAAATTTGTGTTAATCATAATGTAAAATGATATTTGAGTTCAACATTTATGATGAAAAAGGAAAACATTATTATGATGTTTTTAGATTAAACAAGGGACAGTTGGATTATTATTTTTATGTCCTTTACTAATCCTTGTTTTTCTTATCACAAATTTTCAAATGATGTTCACAATTCTTAATGATGAAAGGAATTGATAGTAATGTCAATGATCTGGTAATGAGAGTTATGTTGAATGTAGAATTTATAATTCTATAAATAACAATTATTGTGGGAAATTAGACATGGTGTTTAAGTGTCCACATTGTAATGTAAATACATTCAAAATTATCTAAATCATTAATTTATAAATTTTTTGTAATGTAAATAATGAAATATAAACCATAAATCTTTGAATTTATGGTATAGTTATATCCCTGTTATTATTAAGGATCCTTATAGCGCATGGATCACCAAAACCATTTTATAATTGGTCCACCTTAAAAAATACAATGGGTCTACAAGATGCTAAACATAACCATATTAAAGAATTCTAAACCCTAGGATATGACCAAAATATTCCATCATAACTACATGCACAACTACTAGGATATATGACATCAAAAACACAATCTAAACTAGTGATATAAAATCTACATTGAAACCAATGCACTTGTTATTGACTCAATTGTCTTTTATAACTATCTAGGATAAATAATCCATCCCGGGATTCCATAAGAATCCTCAGAAAAAATAATCTATCCCAGGATCACTAAGACATCTGTGGTATAAAATAAATACCAAAAACACACTCATACCAATCTGAAAATATTCTATAACTAGAACATTTTGTATATGAGGTATTTCACCCATCCAGATCATATATTGTCTATCTATAAAAAGAAAATCTCAAGTTAATTTTTTTTGGTGTTAATAAAATTAATTTATCAACCAGTTCCTAATCCAATAATATCAAAATTTTCTCATCTGATGTACAATACTTGAGGATGAGTATCCATAAACACCCCTATAATATTCCATAAAAACATTTGTCATCCAACCCCCGAACCCACCATCACTATAGCTATAATAGATATGCAGCAACGATATTTACGTTCTAAGGTGAAAACGACGTTCCCATAACAAAACACAACACATACCCTAATAGGGTCAACATAACATGGGGAACAAAAAATGGACCTCCATATATACATCAACCTCAAACTATGATATTATTACAACATTTAAATCCTTGAATGGTGAATTTTAGCCACATCTAATCCGTAACCATATCCTTTCCCACAAGGGAATCCAGAAGCCTTAGTACACTAACAAAGAAATTTTAGATGGCCCCTAAGATTATGTATCCTAAAAATGAAACCAAAATATTCTCCTCCATTATATAAAAAATAAAGGGATGAATCTCAAAAGATACCTCTAATTGAGTCTCTAACATCAAACCCGTCCTCTAGAACCTCCTCGGCCCGAAGGGAATCCTAAACAAACAGTACAACCATATATGAGACACCCCAAAATTCTAATTTCCAGGAAATAATTAAATGTGTTTGGTTACATTTTATTCACACAAACACAATGTAAATGTGCTATAACATATCAAAATATTATTATTAATCAACCTAATAGTGTAATAAATAGATCATTTTTCCTTTAGAAATAAATAGTCAATAATAGTTAATTTTGAAAATAATGTTTTAAATGAATGTATCATTATTTAAATTATTATTTCCCATTAGAAGGAAAAATGTAAATAATAGATTTTGATGTAGATTTTATAAGCCTATGTTATTAGTTTTTCACATAAACATTGGTGTTAATTTTATTTCTAATATTTTTAATAAAATAATTAGTATTTTGGTGAAAAGTAAAAGTGTTTATGTTTTATAATACAATATATATTAAATCACAGAGATGTTTTAAAAAATATTTTTAATATATATATATATATATAAAATAGATAATTAAAAAAAATATTTATAATTTATTAGAAAAATGAATATTAAATTAGAAAATTTATTCATGTTTTGATAAAAACTATTTTTCTAATATTTAGATAATTATGTTTATGAAATAGAAAATTAGGATTCAGATTCATCATAATGTAAAATAAATACTATTTTAGAAATTATAATGTTATGAAAATATTAAGAATCAATATCAATGATACATTTGTCCAACACATATAATTTTTTTATAAAATACTCTTTAAAAAAATGGTGTTACACATTACACTCGCTAACTGTATGATTAATTTCCCTATACATAAGAAGTTAATTTAAAAGAAAAATTATAATATTTTTAGAAATTATAATATATATATGATTTAATATGTAAAATTTTATTTTAGGTTTAAATATTATATATTTTTTATCAGTGTTAATTACTATGATAATAATGATTCAATTATTTTAAAATTACTGATTTATTAATATCAAGGATACTATATCAAATAAATTAAATTTAATCCCATCAAATAATTAATCTTAAATGATGTATAAAAACCAAAATAAATATATGAATATTCAATTAATATTTAATCAACCTATATATGATTAATAATCCATACATTTTAAAAATTCCATTTTTCAACAAAAATATTTTTTATACTCATTATATGTTTTAATTTAAAATTTATTTTCATTGTACCTATAAAATGAATTTTGTAGAATATATTTTATATTTAGTTTCATCACACCTAAATTTGGATATATTGTTTATTTTATTTATTTTAATTAGTCATAAAATAAAATAGTTAAAAACTTTTTATCTAACTTAAAATTTAAATAGTAAAATATTAAATGTTAATGGTAAAAAACACAATAATACAATTATTAAAAATATGAAAATTCTTGTTTAATTTTTTATATACCCAAAGACACCCCATAAAAAATATTTATAATTTTTTCTACAATTGACAGAGGAATATTTTTGTGGAAATACTAAAAGATATTGGGGGATTCCAAAAGTGCATTTCCCATCTCTTATAAAATGGGGTCACTTATACCCATTCTAAGATAAACCCACCATTTTTTATATACTTAAATATAAAATAAAATATCAACTCCTAGAAATATATCTCCCTATATTAATCACCAATTCAAACTAATTTATCATATTCAATTCAATACCAACAATGTTTGATAAGGAATGAACATTTATCCAATGTATGTTTTGTCTCCATCATTGGTTTTTATCCTTAATATTCATCAAATAAATAAATTATATCAATAAAATATAATTATTTAAGTATAATTATACTAAATATATTTTATTTGATAAATGGAGTAACCATTATTTATCCCTATCAATCCACTATGAAAAAAAGCATCTTTTAAATTTTGTACGGACTACCACCTCCACAAATCAACATCTCCTATTTTTCATCATCACCATTAATATATTATAAAAAGGAAATAATTGATTAATAACTATAGTTTATTTCATATAAATAGGATTCATAAATATCAATTTATCATTTACCTAATTTCTATTTAATTTATTATGAAATGGAAACATTAGTTGTGCATAAATTTGAACTATCACCAACACAAGCAATGAGTTTCATTTTTAATCACCACCCATCATGGAGGGCCTTCAAAATATATTTAATTTATAAAAAATTATTCAATAAAATTATTAATATAATTAACATTATGATAATATTTTATAATTATTTCTGTTGTTGTCTACACATACTAGGAGTTACAAAAAAATTAAGAGAGAAACATCATGTAACTAACATATGCAATGAATCTATATAATAAATAAATTGAATATAATAATAAATGATCCATTATTTTTTATCATATATATTTTATTTAATGGGATTTGGGATCCAAATCATTTTATCATAATTCAAGTGATTATTGATATAATTTTTCCCTTATTTTAATAATTATTAGAAACTCATATCCCTTTCATTATGATACGTTGTTTTACCTAGAACATTGATCCTCCATTCATGGATTATTCCACCCTAATTGTTTTATATGTTATTTTTTAATAATCTTTTAATATATGATTTTTTTTATAAAAATATGGTTTTTTAAATATTTTTACATTATTGGTTTTCAACAATGATAATTTGATGTATTAACAATTCCCTTTTGATAATAAAATGCTCTAAATCCACTTTTTCAATTAACTTTTATCCGTTTGTAAATTTCCATTATATGATATTACTTTAAAATTGATGGCTTTAAATGATTTTCTATTACACCTTTTGAAAAATTAATTTTTATGTGACTTATAGTCACCTCTTTTATGTAATTATTGATTTTTTTTCTAAAATATCTTCTATTATTTCATATAAATTTTCCATATCATATTAAAAAAAAATTTAACTAAAATTATTTATGTTTCATGAATTATCCTCAAATATATAAATGATTTATTTTTGTATAAATGAACTCATGATACCAAATAATACAATTTTGTATCCCTCCTATTTTGGTATCATTCAAACATTCTATTGCAAGTATGGTTTTCATATATGTCAATATCCATCCGTGTTTTCTTTATTACACAATGGTTGTATTGGTTTGATACCAGCCACATTATTTCTCTTGATGGATAAGTATAACGTTATACTAGTATTGAATTTTCCTTATACTTATTTCCTTATAAGATGAAAACATAACATTTTATATAATTCAGAATGAATGATGTTCACCTAGAAGGTATGTTGTTATATTTAGAAGGGTAAATGTCATGGAATGCAACATATTTTTATTTAAATACTTATGCTTATTTAAAAGGTGACTATTTATTGTTTGTCCATGCACCAACTTCCTCTAGATGGGTTATGGTCACGTTATTCATTTTACTGACAGCTGTAATATTATGAGAGTTCATTATATTTTTATTCCAATATATATGATTATTGGAAACATGAATTTGTGTTGTTTAGACATAAAATTTATTTATCAATATGTATTATCATTATGTTATACCTCTAACTAAAATGTGAAATGTATTGTAATTTTAATGAAAATGGACTAATAACATAGGTTGATTGGGTATTGATATTTTTTATTATTCATTATAAGGATAAAAATGTTTTATTGAGTTTTTGGTTCCTCAAAGAATGGTATGGATGGTCTTGATGAATATTCCATTGAAATAATTAGATATAATCTGGAATTGGGTGAGGCTTTTAAAGTATAGGTAAACCATGGCCATCAATTAAATAATTAGTCAAAAAAGTATGGGAATTTGGTTTATTCCATACCAATTAATAATTATGTCATGATTTTGTCTAAGAGATATGTAAATTTTCTCAACATAAGAAATTTAAAACAAGTTTTTTATGTTTGATATTATTCATTCCAAATGTATGAGATCAGTACTATTGATATCCATATTTTCATTTGTTATCTTGAATATCTAATTATCCCAGTTACTAGTTAGCTATATATTAATGTTTGTTACCTATTGGAAACAATATTTTTATTCCATGATTATACCATTATTTATTTAGTTATATGATTCTATTAATGAGTGTTTTATCTCAACAATTATTATTTTTCTATTTCACTAGGTTATTAATAAATTTTGTTTACAAGAAATTTTTAGAAGGATAATATGTGTTGGATGTTTTTTGTCAGATTTTGAAGACAATTAATTAATTAATTTGTTTTATATTTAATCAAAAAAATGTTATCACTATAAAATTAAGTTTTGCTATTTTAGTTTTTCTTCTTATTCCCTATAGCTCTATACCTGGAAAGATCATTCAGATCTTATAAATTTCTAAATTTTTATTCAATTTTCAATTAAGTATTGTTATATTGATAATTTTACAATATTATTTCAATATATTATATAATTTATGTGGGTATGAGTACCTGATTTGGAACTACAGGACTAGGGAATCAAAGTTAATTTCAAATGAAGGATATATAGAAAATTAAAGATAAGGTGATCTGTTGAGGATAATTTAATGGTTGATATTGTAGGTTTGTTCATAAGATCAAAGGTATAGATAAACCTTTTAGGTAAATTTATAGTTTATTTGTATGGAAATGAGGAACATTTGTTTTGAAGTTGGATAACAAAAATTTAGCAGAACACCTAAGAATAAGTCTAAATTTTAGAAAAACATATTTATGTTCTGGTAAAATAGATAAAATTCTGTTTTTACTTGAAATATATCCCTATCTTGACACTATAATGTTGATGGGTCTATTATTCATCTGAAATTAGGGTTAATCAACCAACAAGGTTTGGTTTTTCATTAAATAAATGATCACTCTGATGTGTGGTGAGTGGGCCTAAGACTGTACACCAAGTGAAACACTCAAAATAAATACTAATTAGTTAATAACATTATATATATAAATGATTATTAAGGACTTCATAATTACATAAACTAAATAGGTTAGAAAATCTAGATGAAAAATAACCATGTATAACGATATATTAAAATTAATAGTTATTGAATTATCTTAAGGAATCAATTGTTAAACAAAAAGGTGTCATAAGGGAATAATAATTCAAATTTATGTTTTCATTTTCATATTTTTTGATATTATCATACCCATTTTTGTTTTATTATTTTGTAGAAACATGATAAAAATTTTGATCCCCCAAAACATATGTATCTAAAAACCATTATTCCTTATATCTAGATAAGGGATTATACATAAATGGTTAATTTTTTTGTATATTTAAATAATGATGGAAGAGGATAGTTTCCTATACTTACCTAAGGAAGGGATGTTGTTATCATAATATAAATAAATTAATTATTATTTGAGTTATATTAATTATTGATTTCATATTTATCAATAAAATTTTGGAATATTGTAAATGTTATTGAGGATTATATGAAACATCTAATGACTGTTCTTTGGTATTTTTTCATTATTTTTTCTGAAATCACTTATTTAATAGTTTCAATGGCCTTGAGAAATAAAAATATGAAACTATTTTATTCTTAATATTAATATTGGAGAACACATATTTTAGTTATGGATAACTCATATTTTTAGTATACACTCAATGATACATTAATAATGTGATGATTTATTCTGATAAAAATGATTTAGACATCATAAAATTTAATTATATTTTTAAATTAAATTAAATACAATATATATTTTTTATGATTATCTAATTTTTTGGATTATGATATATATTGACAATTTTATGTCTTCCTAAACTACTTATTATTATATTTAGGTCAAAATACAGTGTTAGTTGTTGAAAAAAAATATAATCTCATTATAGTTAAATATAATGTGAATCAATAGGCTTTAGAAAAATGTAATTTATTTCTTTTATAGTATTAAGATATATACATACACGAGTGTCTCTTTCTAGGATTGGTTAATATCAGTTATAAAAGGATAAGTTGGATTTGGAGAGAATTTATTTCATTGATTGTTGTTATTAGAGTATTTTAACATTGATAAATATAATTTTAGATAACTAATTTAAGGACCATGATGATAAGTTTGAGTGAAACAAACACAATGTAACCTTTTGTGATCGAGTAAATATATGTGATAAATCAATGTAATATATCTTCTTAGTCATATAAAAATTTAATTATAAGAACAATATGTTACTAGCATAGTTCTCTAATGAGAGACATCTTGAAGTTAAATTTTCTAGTATTGTTTTATTATAATTCACTTATGATGATCAAAACTAATGTTAAATATTTTTGTTTCAATAGTGGCAGGAACTAGATGTTACCATGGGTGTGGGGGATAATGTGGAGGATAACTCAATGAAAAACCAAATAAAATGGGAGATAGAGTGAGAAATCCTGTGAATATACCAGTCTAATGATTGCAAAGTAGGATTAATAATTTGAATATAATAAAAACCCTAACCACACCAAATATGAGGAAAATATATTATAAATATATATCCAATGATAAATTTCATCTTTAAGATAAGTGTATGAAAAATGGAGAATGTAGAAAAATTGTTTTTCAGTAGCTAGATAATTGGGAATTATGAAAATCAATGTATAAATCTAAGGGTAAACAAGGTAAATTGTCACAAAAACAATTAAAACAAGGAAAATCATTGTAAAATACTACTCATAAATTTGATTTTGAGTTTTCAATATATGTTTTCTACTATATTTCTTCATGTATGTTTTCCCCAACTAATTGATATATAGAATAAATGAAACCCTCTAATGGTATTTTTATCATACAAGTCATTTTCAGGGTTTGTTGAATGTTTTTTATTATAAATGTAGATGTACACCCGTAATTAAAATTGTATTTCAAATTAAGATATGTTTAACAAATTTTTTCTAGTTCTTGTAATGTTTTTTCATATAGATAAAAAGCATTGAACACCCAAAATATACCCATTATAATGTAGTAGTTTATTCTTAATTATATGTTCCCAATAGAAATTACATTGACAGTGTATGTCAAATTGCATGAATAAAAATTATTTAAGTGGGTGTATTTAGAACCATAGAATTATAAATACCTTTTAATATATAATTTTTTTTGTTAAATTTTATTTTACAAAACACCTAATTCCATCAAGGAAATTTTTTTTATAATAACATTATTTATAAAACTATTATGGTAGTCAATTAAAAATCTTTCCCATTAGAAGATAAATAGGTATTATTTGTTATTTTTGAAAAAGGGTGTTTTTATGATAGAATATTACATTATATTTTACATTTCCCATTATTGTTTACTGAATTTTTTTATTTTATTAAATAAAATAAACAAATTTTTTATTTCATAATTTAAAAATATCTTAGAATTAGTTTTTATATATTTGTATAAAATAATTTGTTTTTAGGTGAAGAGTGAAAGATATGATTTTTTGTTAATACCATTTCATTTATATGTCATATAAGTATTTAAAACGTTTTTATATGAAAAAATTATTTATTAACTATAAAATAAATAATTTAAAAATATTATTTTCTATTTCCAAAACACATGAATAACATTTTAAAAAATTAATTAATTTTCTATGAAAATTATTTACATCGGTTTATTATATTAAATTTACACATGATGAAATGAGGATTTGGAAAAATATTAATATGAAGTTATCCATATATAAAAATTAATAATTTCATTAATATCATTAGAATCTATATCATTGATACTTTTTTCCTATACATAATCTTTATGTTTATAAGTAATATTTTCATAAAAATAGGTTTTTATAGATCACATTCTCAAAATTTAACCCTAATTTAACATACATAAAAAATTAATTTCATAACATGTTTATTATATTTAATATAATAATTTTTATATTATTTAATTTTCCAAATTTCTTATTTAGTTATAAAATTAATATTATTACGATTAGTAATAATTACAACGATAATTATGAATCAATTATTTTAGAATTATTGATTTATTAATGTAAATGGATTTATATAGAAATATTTAAATTAAAAATAATTAAATAATGAATTTAATATTATTTATAAACACATTAATCAATTTATTAAAACTCATTTAATTATTAATTGATACTAAATAAGATTTATACTCCATAATTATCAAACTGATGATCTTTTTATACAATATCTTCTCTATACATTATATGTTTTAATTTAAAATTTAATTTTTTAATTTTAAGAAACCCGACACTACATTATTTTTACACTTTAGATACATTTGAATTTAAATATTTTTAGTTAATTATTAAAATATAATGGGAAATTTCAAATATTCTTTTCCCCACTCATATAAAGGGGAACCTATACACATTTGAAGATAAGCCTCTAATTTGAAATTTCCGTGAATTACTAACAAAATTTAACCAACTATAAGTCTCAAAATCATTATCATTACCGATTGCATACTAATGTAGCCTTATCCCTTCAATAACAATGTGTTTTACAATGATGTATGGATTCACTAATATAAATATAATCACATTGTTATGTTTTTCACTTAATTGTTCACTACTATTAATATTTTATCAGTAAAACTATATTGAAAACAATATAATTATTATCTCGAGAAGTAATTATATCAATTCAATAACCATTATTTATTAATATTTCATACCACATTTTTATTACATAAACATTCCATTATATGGAACATAATACATGATTTTTTAAAGTATGTTTTATTGGAAATCTGAAACAAAATACACGATTAAATAAAATGATCTTATAATCCAAGTGAAAAATATTATATAGGGGTTCACCATAAATTAATTTTAATGCATATAATATACTTGGAGAATACATCAATGGAAAGGGGTGATCATGATCCGATTAAGGGAATATGAAATGGATTTATTTAACATGAAATCAAGAGGCATATCAGTAATAACAAGAGGTTTAATAATACAACATGATCATGAGAACATGAGGTATATGATAATAATAATAATAACATGATACATAACCTAGAAATGTGGATGCGACATAAAAATGATGTATTCATAAGAATATCATCATGGTTAATCACCAATGTGTTGAAAAATGAAAACTACAACGATTATTCACGAGGTCATTCTAAATCATGTCATCTCTAGAGATTAAATTAGATACCCAATGGATTGGAGTGATATCAGGGACCACCCAAAATATTTATTAATTACATGTTATTGACATTAATAGTAATTAATCATTTCATTAATAACTAGTGGAAACTCTTGAATAACTTTATTATCAAAATCACGACATAGAAAATTTCTTAAATCCCTGATTATTACAACATTATTAACCCAATAAAAGATAATGTGAGTTACAAATATATAAATATGCAAATCAATGAATAATTTTTGGTCTTGGTGAATACACATGGAAATAGAAGATATTGTGGTATTAATAAAAAGAAAATTAATGATAATTTCTCAGGTAAAAGAGAGCAATATATTAATCCCCATGACAGGTTTAAAACATAAATTATGGGAAGAGAAAATGGGAGGGAAAATGGTATAATATTGATAAAATAATTTTATTATATTAATGGGAGAATAAAAAGTGTGAAAAATTAGTTAGCTTGGTAATTATAGGACATACAACATAAAATGGAACTTGAATGGAAAAATAAAGTGGAAATTTCCCTTACATTGATGAGTTTTTTCTAAAACATAATGATAAATATTTTTGGGATTGATAATTCATAGAGGGACTAAATGGGAGGAAAAATCAATAGAATATGTTTTATGAGGGATTTGGAGTAAATGGAAATGGTGAAATGGGAGGGTATTTATAGCAAAAGTTGACGAGTTTTAAAAAAAATCAAATCATAGTTCATGGAAATCTAGGATAGTGAAATAAATTACTATTGGATTAACCATAGTTTTTATCATGGATATGGAAATTTGAGACACATTTTTAAATTTTAATCGACGAGAATATAACAGTATCTTTAACAGTTCTTTTGGAATGGAAAATTAAATTTTCAACAAATTAATGTTTTTAAAATCAAAATATATGATTTACTCTATGAAAAGAAAATTATAGGTTTATAAATTGATTCAAATATATTATAAAAATAAATATTAATAAAATAAGATTTTTTAGGTAATCGATTATTGGTAATTAATTACTATATTATTATGAAGTAAATATGAAGTCATAAAACATACTAAAAATCCAAATTAAGTTTTTTCAACTATTCATATAAAAATTATTTATCTTAGGAAATGATAATAAATTGAACATAAATGAATTATAAAAATTTTTACTTAAAATATACTATTTATTTTATTATAATGATTCTATTATTTATATAATTTTAAATTTTAAAAATGAAAAACATTTTTTTATTCAAACATAGTAGTTTTTAAAGAACAACCAAATTTTGGACACATATAAAAATTTTCCATGATATTATAAAATTATCTTATCATTTATATTTAAATAATAGTAATTTTAAATAATATTTCATTAAAAACATTATCAATAATACTATAGATTATTATTAAAATGCATATTTTTTTAAAAAATACGGTTTTGTTTTATTTGTGTCTTGAAATAAAATTATCAAATTCATCTAAATTAAATATATATTTTGTTAAGAAAAACTATTCATAATATGAAATTGGTGGAAGAAAAATTTTATTCATACAAATTAATTGCACTTTATGTAAGTAATTCCAAGACATGTAAGCCCTCATAACACCCACTTACGCCCTAAGGTTACGATGTGGAACAGTGGCAGTTTCATGGGGTGGCTAAGTTTACATTAACTAAGTTGTAATATCCACTAAAAAAACATATATCATAGGTAAAATTGTTCAAGATTCACTTTTTGAACATTATATTAGTCTTGGAATTGGGAAAACCTTAATGCACAACCTCCATCCCAATATCCACCAAATGGGATTCAAATAACAAGACTCTGATGGTTGATGCCACCATTTCTTCTTTCTACAACAATTATAAATTTTCATTACTACTTATAAAAAATAACTATAATGGTAAAATTCTCACTAATTGGTATGGTTCCCAATAGTCAAATTGGACAATCCTTATATTGACCAAAATTTATATAACGATCGAATCACAATGGTCACATTTCCTTTTATACCTTATAAATACCACTTTATGATATCACTATATGTGGACTACAATTATTTAGAATGTCATATATTCTCATTTTATAGTATATATATTTGTTTAAAAATATTTTTTCATTTCTATAGTATTTGAATTGGGGATAACGATTCTAATGGATTGCGGTGATCCATATTTTCCAATTTTAGATTTTCTATTTTCTATATTTTTTCCATTTTTAAAGATAATAACTTAATTGGTCTAATATATAACTAATGTAATAGTCATTATTAATGAGATAATTATTCTAGTTCCACTATATTTTTTATACGTGTAATGTGAAATAATATAACACACATTTTTTATGAAACGAAATATCATTTAAAAATCATGGTTTATTACTTTCTCTCATCTTTATAATTTTAATCCTTGAAATATCAAAAAATATTCGTGGTTGAGATTAAATTATGGTTATTTAATTTTTCTTAATTCCTCTAGTTTCAATATCACCTCCTAAAACATATAATTCCTCTACAACACTTCGACAAGGTGCATAATCTTTTTTTATAGAATATTGTCTATGTAGTCCAGTATCTCCCCTGAAATCTCCCAACAATGGAGGGAATGTTCCACTTGTACCACGAAAATATTCATTATATGTTAAGGGTTATTTATGTACTTACATAAGATATATATGTGAAATAAACTTGATCAAGAGCTAGATTAAGTGAAATATATCATCCATAGACCACTTTTCCATTGTAATTAGATATTTAAAAGGGTGATAGTGTTCCTAGTGCTATGATTCCCTTTGTTTACAAACACATGAATCTCTTCCATATAGATATATGAAGTAAAGTTTTGTCTCTAATATCAAACTCCATATCTATTTTATGGTAGTAGTCATAGATATTATGCTAACTCTGACCATATTTTTTATATTGTTTGAAGCAATGGACATTTTCTATAGACTCTTTCACAAGATCAGTCCCAAGTAGTTGTCTCTAGTAAAATTTATCCCAAAAATTAGAAATTATACATTACATCCCATATATATCATCATAGTATTCCATTTTAGTACATCATTGTAAGATTTTGTTGCATGATAAATCAACTAATGGGTGGTTTTGATACATACCACATTTAAATTCAATTGAGAATTTTCATAGTATTTTTTCTCATATGTATGAATAGTCCTTTCCGATTGGTCATCTATATGGGGATGATAAGCCATAAAAAATTCATTTATTTCTTTATATAATGTTGAAGGTATATCTAAATGATATAATTGAACATTGGATAATGATTCTAAATGATCGAAAGTGGTTCCCCATGCAATATCACGACATCCAATATATATATCATGGTAGGTTGGTCAAGAGAAAAATATTCCCAAATAGGGTTGAAATGGGAATTCATGGTGAGTTGATCCACTATAACCCATATCTAATTGTTTCCATACTATGTTTATGGGAAATACATGATGAAGTCCAAAGAGATATTGTTCTACATTCATGATTGTATGGGTACTTGTTTCAATACCCCATTAGGATGTTTTCACAATACCTTCACCCATTAGCACATGAAGTACCATGATGTGTAGTTATAAATCTCCCTTTTCAAATTATCCCACCAATAATGATCATGATGTTCCTTGTACATTTTAGTGATTATAGGATGTACAGAAAATGTAGATCAATGATCATTATCAAACAAATCCTTCACTAATACATAATAGGACATTAAATGTGTTGGCCTTTATTATGAATAGAAAAAGGGTTGATAAAGATTCTTATTATCAGTTCTAAATTAATGACCAATAAGGTGTATCTTTTATCAACTCCTTTTTTCAATCATTGATAAAATACACCCTTCATTATCTCTTTTTTGGCTTTGATAAAAGATTTAATTTTATCAGTGATTTATTTTTAACGCTTATAAAAGGTTCTCTTTATGAGAGCTTTATTTTTAGTGAACATAATGTAATCCTTTATAAGTAATTTTTAGCACTAATAGAAGTTGAAATAAAATGAAATAATTAAATAAACAACTAATAAAAAGGATTTATTTAATAAATATTGAAAATTTTAATAAATAAATTGAGGTTGATATTAATTAATAAATTGACTATACTATTTACAAGTTATAAATTCTGATAAATAGTATATACTAAAAGTATAGATATATGTAAAATGGAAATTAAACAAAAAAATTAAACAAAAGTAAATTATAAATTTTCTTAATTAAATAATCATTGATAACATAAATAAATAGTATATATTAAATATATATATATATGGATATATATAAATATGATTTATGTAATATAAAATATTTATGTTTTACATTAAATAGTAATATACTTTGGGAACAATGTTTTATAATAAAAAATAAATATGAATTAAAAATATTGAATAATTACATCGTTATATGGACATAATTGAATGTCGTTTTGAATTTAACATATAGATCAAATATATTGTATTGATTTGACATATACACAAAAAAATTATATTTATATACAATGCACAGACACATATAGTTTTTTGGGAATATCATAAATAACTATTATTTAGTTTACAAATATTTATTTACTATAAATGTCCTAATATTTTCAATATGTATTCATCTTTATTTAAATATATATGAATTTTTTAATGATTTATATTTAATTAATCCAACTTATCAAACTTTTCATTATTGCAATGTTTTCTCTTTTTTAATTATTCAATTATTACTCCTTTTTAACATGCATGCACATATGATTAAATATTCATTAACAATATTAAAAACATATTTGTAAAAAATATTTTTAAATAAATATACTTAAAAATATATTTGAATATTTTTATACATTTATAATTTTAAAAAATAAATAATAATTTATAAAAGTATTTATATAATTAAAAATTAAAAATTATATATATTTAAATAGTTATAGAATTATAATAAATTTATTTAATTATGGAATATGTTTATTATATTTATATTTATATACATTAATTAATAATTTATATAATTATATAAATAAAAATAATGATATAAATATTATCTAAAAATATATTTATATAATAATAAATAATTAATTATATATTCAATGAATTATAAAATTATTATTTTATAAAAAGTATTATTTTAAGTATTAAAATTTGATATAATAATAATTCTTTTTTTATAAAAATATTAAATTTTTTATAAGTAATATAATTATATTGTAGTACTTTCGAAGAATTGATAAATCACTATCATAATCACTGCTAAAAAGCATTCATAAAGTTCCTTTTATCAACACTTATTAACATAGCAATGATAAAAGGTATCTTTATCATCATTTTTGGAAGCACTGATAAAGGTGTCTTGATCTATTTTATGAACCCTAACCATCATAAAAAAGTTCACAATATCCAATGCTCTCTATGAAATCCACCTACTTTCAACGCTCCTCATTGTTGAATCCAAGATCTAATCTAGTTTATAGTCAATGCTCTAACTATTCCAACAGTCGAATCAAAGGGTTGAGTGATTGAAAGTTCCAATGAATGCAATGCTCAATTGAATTTCATATTTCATAATATCTCTACATTCCAATGATTATCCATCTAAACTTCTAATCCCAAAAACATGTATCCCAAAAACTTGAGTTGTGCAATCCTATATTAAAACAACCCCAAATTCATTGTTTTTAATATATATGGAAGTACAATATTACACGATAACATGTAGATCTCGTTGGGAAAACAATATAACTATTAGAATTGATATATATCAAACCCAATAATGGTTCACGTTTTTGGGAGGTATAATAGGATCACAATACCTATATTACAAGGCAACTATCTCTTTGAATTCATTATCTTGTGAAACATTCTTGCATATATTAGTCGGTGTAGTTCTGGGTTTGGAATATTCCAATTTATTTCATTTTAGAGCCCCTTTTCATATTATTATTGATAAATTAATTTTATAGGAATTCCTTGATTCACCTATAAACCATGGAAAATTGTTCACCAATCATAAACATCTCAGTATCATATCTCATTTGATCTGCAAAAAAATTTCATTGTTATTTTTCTAATACTCAAATAATATGTCTTTTAAATATATGAGTACCAACATCCTTTGATCAGTCCCTTCGATTTAGATGTTGTTATAAACTTTACCATTCTAAAAAAAAATCAATCTTAAGTATTAATCCAACATTAAATATCAGGTCCTTAGTGATTTACTTGTCTTGTAAAAGGGATTTCTAAACTGGAACATCTTTCTCTCATTTTCATCCATAAAAAACCTATCTATTTTCTCAACTTATACTCTCCCCTTAATAACTCCATTGAGGATCATTGATTTGTAATCCATTTGTTATACTATTATCTACATTTTTACTCATATATCTAAAAAACATTTAATAGGTTCCAACCTGGAAATGAAACTAAATTTAGGATAAATATAAATTTCATTGATCTTTGATTTCCCCATTCACATTATACATTTTTTAGTTAGAGGGAAATTTCTATATTCAATGAGTTTATTACTAATTACCCACTTGGTTTTGATAACATTTTTAACTTTCATTATTGGAACAATTACCCATGTATTTTTATTCTTACTCAGATCATGTTACCCATGCGTAGATTTGATCCTATTACCATCCTTGTCAGGATCTCTAAATGATTTACTCTCTACATAGAAAAAATGAGGTTTTTTATAGAGTCTTACTCCTTTTATTTTTCATTGAAACTATCCTATCACCAATGAAATTTAGTTCATTAATTTTTTCTTTTATTGTATTCCATGAAGATGATGGTCCCCCTTCATTTTCATTAACATAAAACTCTTATTTCTATTCTAACAAAGCCTCATGTGCTCCCACCTATGATACTAAATTAAACATTGATTTTCCCTAATGTTACATCATTAATTTAAATATTAACAATCTCCACAATCTAATTAATAAAAAATTTAAATAAATTTTATCATTTCCTCATAAAAACATCTCAACCTACCTTTTTATGTTAGTATTTAGTTTTATCACTATCTAATATAATCAATTTTCACCATAAAAAATCAATTTCATCATTCAAACAAAATTAACATAAATTTTTACCAACCCCAAATCAAAAAATGGTTCGGAAATTTTTCAATACCTTTCTAAAAATATATCCATCTTTGAAATGATAACCCACTCATTAATACTTTGTAAAATTCACTTCATTTCATTCATCACACATCTAATAGACATTGTATGTAATACTTTAATCGACCTAAAAACTGGTCATTCAATATCATTTCATTTTGGTTACACCATTATGAATCTCTTATTACCATCCATGTAATTATCACAAATGGGAGGCATTACCCCTTTTAGAGAAAACTATGGAGTGCAACTATCATCCTCATATGTTTCATCTCCCCCATATAGCAATTATTCTAATTTGATTCTTGGGACTCATCAACCAAATCATTAATGTTTCATGTAATACATTGAGTAGTATTCATTATATTTATGACTACATATTTGGTTATTTCAAGAAATATAGGTGAATATCCACAATGGATATAAGATGATTTCCAAACAGAAAAATGCAATGAAAAATGTTCCAAATATGAGTTTATGAGGATTAAAATAGTCAATAAATTTCATCATTGGACGAATTTATAGGATAACACCTACCATAGCGGTGTAATTCATTTCTTAAATTCAGTTACATATTTTCATCAAAGCATGCTGAAATTATTTGAAATAATAAAATGTTGAGTTTCCCTTGTAATAATTATCAAAAACATTCACCTTAGATAATTACTAAATTTTGTGTATTTATTTATTTATTATAAGAAATGAATGTTTTAAGAACCCAATAGGATATCTATACATTCACTCAGTTGATTAAAATATTCTATCTATAGTATCTTATTTTCCCCTCATTCTCCTCACTCATTGATTGATTTTTGGAAAGATTCAATTTCATTTTTATCTTCATTCTTTCTTTATTATCACCATATCCTTATTGTCAAAATTGTTTGAATAGTAAAATCATTATCCATAGAGTTAATGTATAGTTTTGTATTTATGTATAATTTACTTTTTTTAGTATTATTC
This sequence comes from Viscum album, assembly GCA_963277665.1. NCBI lineage: Eukaryota > Viridiplantae > Streptophyta > Magnoliopsida > Santalales > Viscaceae > Viscum > Viscum album. Next base: position 687,927,591 of record OY728123.1, on the reverse strand, counting down.
ATATAATAATTATTTTAATGTATAGTTGGATTCATTTTTTTGGTTTTGGTTGATTTGTTTTAAGATTTTCATTATCACGTGGTATTGGACTTTGAGCATGAAAATGAGATAATTACAAAATTTAAATGCAACAATAATGTATACGTCCACCAGGAAATGGTTTATTCCTCATACATATCTTATTAACTTTTGTCTTAATTTACCTAATATTTGTATGATAATTTATTTATCATTTTTATATAATACTTATTTATTTTTCATTATAGTTCTTTTGGGAAGTCATATTTTACATTGGACTATCTTCCAAAATCCAAAAAAGTGATCAAAATATTCTTTCTCCCAATGTTACCATGTTTTCCAATTTCATTTCCTTTCTTTGTCGAACTACCAGCATAGGATTTTAATTCGATGTTGTTAGTAGAAAAGACTTTTTTGTTTTTGAAATCCAGGGTAGTAGAGGAATCTCTTTTTCCGATTATGTAGACTTCTCATGATATAATGGGCACATGATCTTGCAATTATCTTTTGAATTTCATTAATGAGAAATGTTTTTCAGCTAAGAACATTGAGTAAATATAAATTGTTTGAAGTTCGAAATATAAAGATAATTGAAATGTTGTAACATTGAAAAAAAGGATTTTTTGAGACATTGGACAATGTACGAATCAGCTACACATCAATATGACAAATGGTGTTATTGGTATACCTTAATATGATTCTTTTTATTTTAAATTGATAATAATTTTAGAAAAAAGGACCAAAAATATAATCAAAATAATGAAAAAAACTTCTAATTTTTTAATAATTTTTTAAAATTAACCATAAGTAATTTGGGATATGTAGGAATTATTTGTACCGCAATTTGATGTAGGAGTGACCGTTGTGACTTAATTTTTCTGTTATCAGTTTAAAATCGACATTTTTGTTCAAAAAACGTCACTCACTAAAGACTGAGAAAACACAATCATTTTTTCTTGATAGTTTTGGAAATAGATTCATATATAATTTTGGACATATATGAATCACTCTCACTTTAAACTGATGAATTCTTTCATCAGTAAGAGTCAGAATGTGTCTATCCAGTTTAAAATTTCATGTTAGTTACAAACAATTGATATATTCGAAACCAAGGAAACAAATTTAGTTTATTTTGATAATTTATGAAATTTATCCATAAGTCATTTGAGGGATGTAAGAATCATATGCACCTCAATCTAATACATGCTGTGATTTTAATGACTTAAAGTGCATCTTTTTATTTAAAATTGAAAATAATTTTTGTAAAAAGGAAAATTTAATTACACATAAATGGTAATAAAAAAACATATATATTGTTTACATACTTTAGGGAAATGGTCCATAATTCATTTTCAACATATAGGAATCAGCCACACCTCAATCTGATACACAATCTTTTTAGTATGACTCAATGTGTCCGTAATCAATTAAAAATCAGTAGTTTAGTTCGATAAAATGTCACTAACAAAAAACCCAGAAAACATGCTCATATTTTCATGATAATTTAAGAAAACTATTCATAATTCAAGGGTGATATCTAGGAAAAATTCTCATAAAAACTGATACACGATGTGATCAGTATGAGTCAATGTGTGTGTTTCATGTACAAAATGACATTTTATTAAAAACAAAATGTGACATACTCAAAATGGAGTAAACACATTCACATTTTTTGATAATTATTTTATATTTTCCATAAGACATTAAGGATATACATGAGTTATAAAAACATCAATCTAATTCATGGTGTGACCTGTATGAATCAATGTAATTATTTTTATTTGAAAATTAACTCTAATTTTACTAAATAGAATAACTAAACTACTCAAAACTACAAAAGAACATTTGGATTGTTTTTATAATTTAGGAAAATGATCCGGAAGTCATTTCTGATGTGTAGGAATTAGCAACACCTCAATATTATGCAAGGTGAGTATTTTGACTCCATGTGCTCCTTTATATTTAAAATTTATATTAATTTTAGTAAAAAGGGCAATTTACCAACTCCAAACCGAGCCAATGTGTTTGGATTGCATTGATATTTTAGGGAAATTATTGATAAGACTTTTTTTATGTGTATGAATCACATGAATCTAAATCTAATACATTGTTTTATTAGTATGACTCAATGTGTTCGTAATTAGTTTAAAATTAACATTTTAGTTAAAAAAGTGTTAGTCACTAAAAACACAAAAAATGTGGTTGGATTGTTTTGATAATTTGGGAAAAAACATATGTTATGTAATGCCCCGAACCTAGTTACCCAGAGTCGGTGCATTATTACATAACATTGGCATGATCACAAAGAAATCTTGTCTCAAAAGACTGATCAGTTTAGTATTATTGGAAACACGATTCATACTTAAGTTCAACTTTACCGCTTGAAGAGAAATACAACACAAATATATTTCATTAGAAACATCCAACTCTCCTAGATTATGCCTATAGTTCAATCATAACTAACTTCTTCATATCCTTGGAAAATGAAACAAAAGAAAGGGGTGAGATAAAATGGTCATTAAGGGTAAGTAATACTGTAGAAAATGACATAAATATTAAGCATGGTAAATAATTGAAACCACAAGCCTTCACCAATAATGAACATGAATAAGTTTATGGAAAGATTATGAGATGAGTAAATAATTCCATAATAAAACATAATAATGGTTATTCTACTAGTTGAATGACCACATGAACCATCAATATTATTTCCATAATGAGGGAATGTATAATGCCAGACATTTTGAAACATTTTGTCAAGGCCTCGTCCAAGACGTCTAAAAATAATTAAGGCCTCGGCCAAAACCATAAATCAAACTGGGAAAGGGACTTGGCCATTTCCACGTTTAGATGTCTAATGAGACCTACCAATGCATTGAGGAGCTATAGAGGGCTCCACCTGTCACTTACTATGTCCAAAACATTCCTCATATTAAATTTTTTAAACATATCATAAACAATCGTATTAAAACTAGCATACGAAATGTCAATACATTAACCATAAATCATGAATTGTATAAAAATAGCACATACACAGTCAAACATATCAAGAAACCTTAAATACAATATGTATGTTTTGTATCATAATAAGTCAACTTAAAATCCATCAAAGGATGTTGACATAGATGAAATCGAAACACTTTTTAGAGAAATATATCTTTCTATTTTGAATTCATTGATGAGTAAAATAATTATAAAATAAAACATTTAATTTGAAATTATTCTTATAATCTTGTAAGGGACGCTTCGACGAGTTTATAACAATAGAAAATAGTCACATCCTCCGTATAAGTTAAAAAAAGACATTCTTACCTTAATTTTGTCAAAAAGGTTAAAAAGGGCATTGTTTGGAAAACGACGGAAAGATTACTTTATAAACATCTTTTAAAAAGCAAAACAAGGGTATAAATGAATTTTACCCATATTTTGTAAAATAGTAAGTATGTTTTGAAATACATTTCTAAGAAACATAGATGTGGATGATATAGAGGCCCCTATAGATAATTACGTATAAACAACCTCGGATAATGAAGAGATTGTGAAATAAACCCTTACCTTGTACTTTTCCTTGGTTGAGGGTTGGTTAAACTCCTGTATAATGGTGAAATAATTTTTATTAAATTATACAAGAATCATACACATTAATATGATATCATATATGATCTTTTAACATTTCTTTCTTAATAATGTCGTAGTATTTTCGTCGTTTTGGGTGTTAACATACTGGTTTTCATTTATATGTTTTGTTACATAAGTATTTATTATTATGGATAGGTTGTATCTTATTCATATCCATAATTATATAAAGTACTTAAAAATTATTTTTAATCATCAAATGAGAATTTGACTTGAATGGATACAATGGGGAATGAATCTCATCGCGTTCGTGGAGACGGTAGTCCGTACGTACGCACGAGGGACAATATCATTCTTTTTATATTAAAATAATATATAATTGGATGGTATATCATATATAAATAATCATTATCATGTTATATTTATTATTTACATGAATTTAACATCATTATTTTACCCATCCATATAATAATGTATCGAATAACAATTACACCACGACGTGGAGATGGTAGGTCGTACATACGCACGTATGGTGACATGTCATTCAAAGGATGGATAGAATACTGAATATGGTTGTACCATATTTATAATAACAACACAGTATATAGAATATACTGGAATTATTATTTTAGAATGGAAACAACAATGAAATATGAATTTGAAGAAGAAAGGAACTTGAAAAAGGGTGGTGAAAACATTACCTCTTCTTCAGGTTCTTCCTTTTGATTTGATTAAAAGGGATCCTTAGGTTGGATTTATGACTAAAGTATGGCCTCTAGGATCAAGGGAGGATATTTGAGAGGGTATTAGGATAGAGGATGGCCGAACCAAAGGGCTTTGAAGGTATGAATAATTGGTTAGAAGTGGTGTCCTTTTAAAAGGGGGAGGAGGGGCTCTCTAGGAAAAACTTAAAGTATTGATTTATAATAAATTTAGATTCGGTTTATAGTGGCTCCAAAGTGGATTATTCAAATTATAAGGTGGGTATGTGTCGAAATCGTTTCATCCAATAGCATTTAGACGATTTTGGGTCACTATATTAACCTTATCATTTATATTTAACTCTTAGTTAAATAGTTTGACATTTACCATGTCTCTTTGTATTTTTAAATTATATAGCTAATAAACATACCATATACATACAAGATAACCCCAAGTGGTTAATTAATGATACACCTATCATAATATAAGTCTCTTTTCCAAACCATAGATTTTTAGAATTTTAATATCCATTAATAATATAAAATTTGTTTTAAAAACTCTTTTATGTCAATTTTGACACTATTTGGTATTTGATTTTTGTGAAAATCATAAAAGCATTATTACTTAGAAAAAACTTAATTAAATGAATTTAAACATGTCCTATTAACCTATTAAATTAGTTTAATTCCTAAAAAGTCTCAAGTTACATTTATTTGGATATTTATAATATCAATTATGTTAATATTTCATTAATTAGGTAATTACTGCATCACCATTATCTCATAAATAAATTAACTTATTTAAGGTCTAAAAATTATTAATAAAATACGATTATGTAGGAAATATTTTTATCTTTATACTGAATATTTACAATTGAATTTATCTTATGTATAACCCAATATTAAGAATGTTTTAGTAATTAAACATTGATTTTAACTCTTTTAACTCTTCTTTGAACTAAATAATAATAAATGTACTAATCTAATCCATGTGGACCTAAATGATAATATTTTATTCCTAATATTGTTTTTGATCAAGATAAACTTGTCCAATAGAATTAAGACATGCATTAGGGTAATATTAATATCATTTTTACCCTTAATTACCATATTTACTTTTAACCGTGGTAAATAAAAGTAAAAAGTTACTTTTCATAAAAAATTATTTTTATCATATTGAACAACATTTTACTCCTTGATATTAACCGTGTCTCTCAGATTTTCGAAATTACACTCATAGAAGTGGTAAAATTATGTTTTATGTGAATTTTCAAATTCTCCAAGGAGGTGGGTAAAAGAAGGTGAAAAGTTAAATAAAATTTTTAGATATCTAAAATTATTCTAAACTAACTCTAATGAATTAAATTGATCTTATATAGGTATTATGTATCTATTTTTTACTTTAATTAAATTTAAATAAAATAAATAATTATTTAAATAAAAATTCGATTTTAAACTATAACTCACTGTTTTCACTATTCATCAAAAATCGAATGTTTTCATAAAAATACAAAAAATTCACCCTAAGCTAATTTCGATATTACAAATCAAAAAATGAAGTCCATTTTGAATGATGAAATTTATAAAATTTCAAAAAGTCGGTATTACTATTCATGACGGCTAGTTTGATTGGTTGTGGTGTGTTAGAACTCGAAGTTGCATACAACACATGCTATTGTATTATTCAAAGAGAAGCGTACCGTAGAAGCTCGGGGTGTTACATGTTATTAGTAATGTGTTCGAATTATAATCACATTAAACTAACACACTATGTGACCAATATGATACAAAGTTCATATTCTAGTTTAAAATTACATTCTAGTAAAAAAGACAATAGAGGTTCTCAAAACCATGAAAACACATTCATATTATATTTATACTTTACGAAAATGATCCAAAAGTCATTTGAGATATATAGGGATATGCTCCACCTCAATCCGACGAACAGTGTGAACAATATGACTCCACATGTGTCTTTTCATCCGATAAGTGTCATTTTGGTTTAAAATGTGCATCACATTTCCAAAATTTAGAAAACAAACCAATATTAAATTCTCATCATTCCATATAGTATTATATAATTAAATACAGGGTAATTTCTATATTATAGTTATTTACTTAATTTTCATAGACACATTTCTTGAAGATTAACAATAAGTGGGGTGACATAAAAGAAACAACCACAACTCAATCTGATATACAGTTCTCCTGGTGTGACACATTGTTTAGTTTCATATTGACAGTTTCTGTTAATTTATATCTATATATTATTACTAACATAAGAATTATTTTATTTTATATGTGTTTTTTTCTAGAGTAGGGTTTATTATGAAAAAATATGACTATAGTTTTTATATGTATATAATAATTTGTACTTATGTAATTGTATCATCCACTATTTTACATGTCTATAATATAGTGTTTTTTGTTTTTTTTGCGTTGTAAATTTTATTTAATTTAAATTATATATTCTTACTAGATTATTCTGTTTTTGTAGGGGTTTTGGGGTTTTGGTGTATTGTTACAACACACAACATAGGTGGTACAGTGTGTTGTTGTTGCATATAATAGTATTACCCTTTATCAGTTCTTTTCTCGAAGTAATAAATTAATATGGATTTTAATATTTCTATAGTAGTCAGTGTATATATAGGGTTGATAAAGGAAATTTTTATAAATATTAAAGGACAATATTGTAGTGATTCTTGTTTATCTACATGGTATATGGGACACATATCCTTGCATAAAATTTAAAAACACCACCTTCATAATTATTGAACAAAATCTAATTCCCATTCTTCATAGCCTCTATCTTCTTATTTTTTCCAAGAATCTTATCATTGAGCTATCTTTATTTGTTATAGAAATTTTGGTTGAGAAATAATTTGGTATAGGATTGATGATTTCATATCTCTCAAGATTCAGTTGAACAACATTACTTCTTCCTTGATAAATTGATTTCCTTGAATCATCATCACTTATAACATAATAAGGTTATTCCTACATAATTAATTAAATACTTTGTTTTCTCTTATAAGGGGATGACTAATTGAATAGTGATAATCTTTGATAACCTCCAAGATCACATTTGTCAATATTTCAATTCATTTGTCATAAATATATATTAAAAAAAATTTATTCTATGTATATATCAAATATCTCCCCATAAATATAATTCCTTGCTCTCTTTATATAAAAACATACTAAAACAAACTCCATTTGATGCATAGGATAATATTGTACCGGAAGCATCAACTTTTGAGATTCATAAGCCATCAACATTTTATTTTTCATGAAGATGCACCCACGAAATTTCAGATATGAATTTACATAAATAAAAAACCGATCTCTACAAGAGGTTAGAGTTAACATAGGTGTAGTGTCCATTTCATTTAATGTTCTTGAGAACATTATTCACAATTTTTTCCCAGATTAACTTAGCACATTTTTGATTTATGTTGTTCAATGGATTATAATTTCATGTATTGTTCTTCTGAAACCACCTATAATATATTTCTAAATAAAGTAAACTATTAATCGCAATTACTATAGTATGATGGGTCTACTCCCATATAACCTTTTTCTTGGATGTTTCATCTCAGATTCTTTCATTGGTTATAATTTTCCCCAATAATGCATCAAATTCTAACTGGAATTCACATTATAATAATTTTTTAAATAAATTCCCATCCCCAAATATTTCATTAAAAAACATAGATTACACTCACTCTCCCCATGAATTTTAGAATATATTATAATTTCATAAATAAAAACTAGCAAAAATTTATCAAGGAAATATTTAACGACTATATCTATCAAATCCATATATATATAAAGAGAATAAGTATAGTGATTAATTACACAATAGGAATGAATAAAATATTTTCAATGATATTTGACTCTGAAAATTAAATACAATTGTTTATATACACAAATAAAACTAGGATAATCAATCAATGATTATTGACTGATTACAGTAATTCAAGAAATTTAGGGATTGATTCATTATTTTTTTCATACATGAATGTAAAAAAAGAATTTATAAAACCAAAATAAAAATACCTTCATGATTTGAGAGAATACTGAGTGTCCCTACCACCACATCATTTGAAGCCTCTATTTTATTCTTCATGATAGAAAATGAATTACCATTCTCCCATGGAATATGGTGATGTTTACAGTAGTTTCCATTCATTATCTTCTTCTTCAGACATTGATTGGAAAATTTCCCTAGATTCCCACACTTGATGAATTAGTCTTCAAGTTGGTCATACAACATTTTAACTTTTTCATGACTGTCAAAAATTTTAGGAATCACCTCACCATGATTGTTCCATGCTCTATGGTAATCTTTTCCACGGTTTGATCACTTTACAATTCCATAAAATCATTTCCCATAATAATTATTCACACAATTGTTTCATGTGGGATGTTATAAATTCATTTCTAATCTTCCATTATCAAAATCATACCTTTAGGTTTTCTGAATTTATCTCTTATTTTCTTTCTATCTATGTGACCACTATTTGTCCCCAAACTCCAATTAAGCCTTCAATAAGACTATTCACATTATCCTTATAGAGTATATGTTCTCAATTTTTTATATTCCTCTATAGGTGGGGTCTCAATCCACAGAATAATATAAAAACCTTCCTCTTAGTATACATTAAAACACTAGAGGTGTATTGAGAAAGTATGGTAATGTAAATATCATATCTTCACACTAATTCATTTTCCTTCTTCATCAGCTTTATGATTTTCGTCTTTATTTCTGATTGCATCGAATGAGGAAAATATTTTTTGAAAAGGACCCCCTGAACTATTATAACATCATAGCCTCACTATAAATTCATAAATTCATGTTTTTAATTAGTTTATATGACTTATCAGCTTATCATTCTATAAGGTATACTACAATGGTGACATTATCTATCTCTGAGTAGTGGATTACAAAAATGTTCTTTTTGATAGATTTAAAACTATGTTCAATAATAAATTGGTTATTATATCCACTGAAATAATGTAGTTGTTTATGGATGATGTAATATTCAAAATTTTATTTCCCTATATGTGAATTTGGTGGCTTAACTTGATTCAAGTTATTATTCAAAACTCAGGATAGTGTATTCATCATCCTGGTGAAGTTTTCCATTACAACTTCCATCTGAAGTCCATCATTGCATCATCAACTGCACTCATCATTTACACAGTTCCTCCAATTTATCACATTTTTATAAACAAGAAAAACTTAGTGAGGAACAAGATAATTTTATGATTCTTATAATTCTAATGGAAGTTTTTGTGTTAAAAAAAGAACTCTTAAATATGTTATTGTTTAATAAAAATTACATTTTCAATGTATCCATCATAATGGTTCCTAAAATTGTTCTTGTTAACTAAATGTATCCCCATGGAGTGTCAGATAATGTGTGCATCAAGGACAATTTTGATGCATGATTTTTTTATCATGTATAGATTAGTACGGTGATTTAGGTTGTGTCCCCTATGTATATCTATTCCAGATCCACATCCACTTATAGTATCAAAATGTGGAATTATTTTCTTAGAAACCACTTAATGATTTATCAAAAACAAACTAGGATGTTTTAATATATTTATACTTGTCCCTAGGGTTCTTAAAAATTCTCACAATTCATAATTTCCATAAATAACTAAACCATCCTCTAATGCCAACTATGAAATCTTAAATTTTTATTATTTAAAATTATCATTACAAGAACAAATTATATGATCTTTTATTATCTATTTTCATGGAAATTAGTATCATCATAAATTGAAACATAATTTTTTTTCTAATACATGTAAATGTATTCTCAATTTATTCAACATAATTTTATTTTAAAACATCTCATATCCAAGGGACATACATCAAAGGAAAGGGGAGAGCACGATCCCATTAAGTGATATGCAATATATATATTTAACATGTGATCAAGAAGATTATCAATATGAACATGATATATAAAAAATAAATTGTCACAAGAAATTTAGGCATGTTATAATAAAAAAATGATATATAACATGAAAATGTGTCTATAATATAAAAATGTAGCATTCATAATCATATAATTGTGGTTTATCAACAATCTGTTCCCAATGAAAATTATCATTGTTATTAAATAAAGTATGAAAATGCTCCTCATCTATAGAGATTAACATCTTTACCCAATTAATTGGAGAACAACCAAGGGTCACTGTTTATATATCATAATTTCATATGATCCACATAGATCATAATAAATCATTTCATTAATAATCTTTTTAGAATGATAACATGCTTCTTCTTAAATTCATGGCGTAGAAATGATTTTAAAGGTATGATCATTATATAATTATTATCCCCTAAAATGTAATTTGGGTTAAAAATATTTGAATCTCAAAATCAATAAATCATGTTACATATATGTGAATACCCATGTAAAAGGAAGAGGATTGGGAAATCACAAACATAAAACAAATGACAATTTCTTAAGTAATAGTGATGATCAAATTTGATAATATGATTTGTATAAAACATTTATTAATGAATTATAAATTGAGAGGGGAAAAGGTATCACATTGATAAAATTCATTTATTGAGGTTGGGGGATAACATAAATTGAAAAAAATAAAATATGTTTTTAATTACAAGACATACCACAAAAAGGGATCATTATTGGAAAAGTGAAGTAGAGATTCCCTTACCTTGGAGAGTTGTACCAAAAGATGAGGAAGAAACATTAGTGTATTGAGGGAATATTTAAGAGACTACATAGTAGGAATAAAAATATATCAACCTATAGGATGGATTGGTATTTGAGGGTAATTGTTAAATTAGAGGGTATTTATAAAAGAAGTGGGGGAATTGTTTAATAATCTCCAAATATTGGCCTTGAAAATATATGTTGTGGAAAAAGAAAAACCATTGGCTTACCAATGATTTTACTCAAGATTTTTGTCATTTGAGTAAAAAATTAGGATATTTTATTCCAATATAACCAAAAAACATTTCAAATACGTTTTGTAAGGGAAAATTAAATTTTATAATGTAATCTTTTGAAAATCAAATATTTTGTTACACACATTAAAAACTCACTTATAGGTTTAAAAATTGATTATAAAATATTAAAATAATTATCATTAATCAAATAATATTTTTTATTATTTATAATGTGTTTAATAATTATTTACGTTATTATCACATAAATTTGAAATCATACAACAAGATAAAATGCCAAAACTGTATTTTTACTATTCCTAGAAATATACTATTTTTAGAACATTATCATAAATTCACCCTATACTAATTTAAACATTTTTATTTGAAATATAATTCTTTTTTATCCTAATAATTCAATTAATATGATAATTTTATATTTTAATTATCAAAATCTTTATTTATATTAAAATAGCAGTTTTAATGGTATAGTCAAATTTTTGATAGATATTTACATTTCTAAGTAAATTGTGAAATTATTATATCATATATATTTTGAAAATAGTTTTTTAAAAGAATATTTAATTGAATAAAATATCATTCATTATAAATATTTTAATATATAAATTTATATCCTTCTAAAATATAAAATTATATTTTATTTTTGTCCAAAAATCAGTTTTTCAAATTCGTTCAATTAAACATATATTTTATTTATTAGAACTATTATTAAAATGTAATTGATGGAATAAAAATTGTATATATTCAATAGAATTACAAATTAAGTAAATTCTTCATAGAATTGAAACAACTTATTGCACAAATGTACACCATAAGGGTATGGTGTGTTATGGTTATATATTCATGGGGTTGATTGACTAATAATGATCGAGTGGTAATCTTCAATAAAATTAACTTCTCTTACATATCCTTTTATTAGTGCATCACATGTTAAATGATTTCATCAGGTTTCTCAGGTTTGAACACCAATGACACTGCCTCCCTCCCATGTTCTGACAAATGGGCTTCAAATAGAATGAATCCACTGGTTGAGGCCATCGATTCTCATTTTTTTCATCTTTTATCATTTATCATTACTAATTATAAACAATAATTATAAGAGTAACATAATAAATAAAGGGTATAGTTACCAAAATTAAAATTTGATAGTGGTTATATTCATTAATGGTCATATATTACCAATTCTTATATAAGTTCGAATACTAACGATCACATTTACTTTTACCCTATATAAATTCCACATAATTTTCCATCAATATTTAATAAAATTTCACCCAATGATATATATTCTAATTTTCTAAGATTTTTATTGGTTTAATAATTTTTTTTCATTCCTGTATTGTGGTATGTATAGTTAATTATTCAAATGGATTAGGGTGACCCATATTTCCCCATTTTATCTTTTTTATTTTATATTTTTTTCACCAATCGTAATGCTTCGATATTTGATTGGTTTCATTGCTAGATAATGTAATGTACATTAATAATGAAATGATGGTTTGTTGGTTCCAATATATTTTTTACCTTTATGATTTAGTATAATAAAACTACATTTTTTCTAAGAAAAAAATATCATCTAAAAAATCTCGATGGTTACAATTATGCAGCATATTATAAGAAAAAACATTGTTAGATCTTAGTGCATACTACCACCTCTAAAAAATGATGTCTTATAATTTTTATCTTATAATTAATTGTTTATAAATAGCATTTAATATATGAATAAATTATATATATATTATAATTTTTCAAAAATTTATTAATGACCTCCATCTCATTTGTTGAGAAATTGAAACATTAATTGTGATAAAGTGTGAAATATCACCTAAAAAAGCAATGACTGTCATTGTTCAGGAAATAATCATGGTTTCCCATAAAAATATATTTAATTTATATAAATTACTCCCAAAAGAATTAGTTTTCTATATGTTATGTTTAAATTTTTAAAATTCATTCATTAATGGTAATCAAACATATGGATTGTTGAAAAATTTATCAAGAAATCTAATGTAGCCAACATGGTCCTGAAAAATGTCTAGAAAATAATAAAAATATGAAAATAAATGGTGAAAATTAAATAAATCAATGATTAATAATGTATTTAAAATTATATCTAATAGATTTAATTTTATTTTTTGTGATGTTAGGCATATCTGTGGAACAAATTTAAACCAATGTAAGAATTTTCATCTCAAATTAATCTCTTTGAGACATGTTTTTAATTTTTAACATAGATTCCTTTTTTAGTTTATATAATACCTATATGTGGAGGAATATCATGAGTATTACTTTAATAATTGTATGTTAAGAAAATTTTGAGCCCCATAATTTGATGGGATTTAATTATAGTATTATTGAAGCCACATGGAATTTCATGGTCTCTATTGTGATTCAATGAGATATAGTAAATTATTTTATTCATGTTTTCTTTGAATCATGTATCTGATAAGGATGGATAACTATTTATCCCAAAATTTTATTTAATGTGATGCTTAAATAAAATTGGATTCCATCATTCATGATCTTATCGGTAAAGTTATTTCCATATTAGTATATATTATTATTAAAATGAATGATCTTCATTGAGTTATTTTGTTTTATATTGAATGTTTTTTTAGTTTTGTTTATCAAATGATAATATTTTATAATATTTTATTTTTAATGATAATTGTTAAAATTATTTTCTAATATAAATAATATTTTCTTACGATTTTTACATTGTTGGTTTTAAACAATGTAAATTTGCTGTATTAAAAATTTCATATTCTTAATCTAATTTTTTGAATATATATTTTTCAAAAAAAATTAAATCATTTAAAAGGGAAAATAATTATATATTATACTAAAGGTAACTATTTTTAATGATAGTCCGCTTTTTCTTTTGAAAAATATTTTTTTTCAAGTGATCTGCAACATCCCAATTAATGTCAATGTTTAAAAATATTCCTAACAAATATTTGAATATTTAACTTATATTTTTCTTTTAATTTTTAAAAGGATTTACCCTTATGTGGTTTAGGATTCATGGTTTGTCCTATAATATATAAATATAAATATGTCTTCATTTGGGGTGAAAAAGTCATGGTACCAAATAATCTAATTATGTATCCCATCTTGAGTGGTCCCAACCAATAACGTTTTTCATTCATGTCAGCATGATTATATTCATTATTTATTAAATTGGATTTATGTCATTTAAAAACCATCAACCATATTTCTATGGATAGATTATGATCATATTATTTAAAAATTGTCTTAACCAGAGACTCATTTCTTAATACAGTGTGAGAATCAATTTTAATAGAATTAAGATTATATGATGATCATATAGAAGGTATGCTAATCTATTTAAATGGGTAAATTTATTAGTGTTCTATATTTTTCTATGTCAATATAGATTTTTATTACATTGTTGACATTGAATTATTAAACTATTCCCCATCATCCTATAGAAAGGTTATGATCATGTTATCTATTTTATTGAAATGAGTAAATGTATTAGATTTAAATATATTTTTGTTGAAATATATATTATTACAAGAAATATTACTATGTAATGTTTTAATGTAAATATTTTTTCTTAGTATGGGTTATGAAATTTTTATCACTTTTATAGACATGGGGATAAGTATTACCATTCTTGTTCATTATTTACTACCAACAAAGGTTGATCATGTATTGTTATTATGTTTTATTAATTATAGGGATAACCATGTTTATTTATTAAATGGTTCCACATGGAATAATATGAAACGTGTTAATGATTCTTATGACAAATTAATTAGACATAATTGGATGAAGTTAGAAGTCCAGAAATATATAGCACCTTAATTCATCGACGAGAATCATGCGGCCCAATAGGTTTCTCTATATGGGGTATTCCAACCAATTTTTCAAGATATCTTTATTTAAAGAGTGTCTAAAAAATGTTTCTTAAAATAAGGTGATGAAATTAGTTTTTCTATTCCCAAAAATATGTATTCAATTAGTATGAGAAAAATATTGTTGATATCCCTATTTTCATTCATTTTCATGGATATATCATGATATATGTTTCATGTAGGTTATGGATTAATGTTTTTTTAAATTCCCTCGATAATATATATTCCAGGTTTTTCCAAAAATAATTCAATTATATGTTTCTCTTACTGGGACTTTGATCTAACCCTATATTATATTTCCATTTTGATATGTAACGAAGAATGTTAATGTAGATGAAATTTTTATAAGTAAAACACATGTGGGATAATTTGTGTGACACATTTAATACTTGTTATGGGTTATGTAGTTTCACATATAATTGGAAAAAATTCTATTTAATATATGAAAAAATTAATGTGTTAGTTAATTTTACCATAATTATCTAGAGATAAAAATTTGAAAACATCATTCAAATATAAGAGATTAAATAATAATTATTGATTTCATAATTATGGATGGTAATATCGCAGATTTTATATCTATTATAAATAAATCTATATAATGTATTTGTCTTTTAGAATTAGATTCAGGATTGTGGGTTTAGGTCATCATATTAAGGGAATTATTAAGGGTCCCTTAGACCCATCTCTGACTTTACTCATTGGTGTCTTGCCATAACCAATACCAATTGCATTTTCCTAACATTAAGGGTAAAACAGATCCAATCCTCAAATAATCAGTTTAAAACATCATGATACATAATCGGATATCACATCCATGTTAAACCTCAATCTAATCCCCAAATAATTTTTTGATAGATCAAAAACTAAAATTGTCAACATCATCAATCAAAGTCAACCAGTAGTTTTACATATCACACTAGGGGTCTAACATCATAATTTGGTTTGGAGTATTATAAAATAATTCCACAAAGAAGATATCCTGAAAACCATTTCCCAAGAAAATTCCTCTCACCCTTATCCAATAAACACCAAAAGTAAATGAACATTTTGATTCATAATGAAACCACATAAAATGGGGTACTCTGAATCCCAATCTAACTATTGGGTGATGAATCAGTAAAACCCCTTTAAAATGGGAAGTACACATTCCATACCCCAAACCATCCCTATGTTTTATATACCTTTTTCAAACATTGAATTTAATTCCCTAAGAACATTACCTCTCTCCCTCATACATGGTGTGTATGATGCATGAGTTACTTAGTTGTGTAACCCACAAGACCTCATACCAATTACCTATCTAATAGTCCTATAATTTATTAAAAACACATTAAATGAATCATCCATGGGGTAATTGAATATATAACCCATATGGTATTAGGAAACGCACTCAATATGTATTCAGTAAGTGCACAACACTTAGTATTTGGTCTTGCATACAACATGGAAATGTGTACCCATATAGGAAGTCTAGATAAGCACCAAACCACACTCATAATATATTTCCAAAACATGTCCCAACAACACATGTGTTATATTTGTCATCTTCTACCCTTTACCGAATATAAATAATAAAAATCATTTTTTTTTCAAACAACATTTCATGTGATTAGGTTTCACAAATCAAACAAACTCTATGATCTGAAAAATCCCTTACATCTCTCTAAAAATATAATACAATGACCCTGAAGTGGTCTCTAACAACACATATAAGGATTTTAAAAAAGAATCTCATATACTGGGAGATAATAAATAATGAACTACCCTAGGATGTATGATGTCAATGATTAATGGGTGTATCAATTCCATGAAACTGTTACATCCTTATTAAGCTATGTAGACAAAGTCAATGGTGACCCCCACTCTCTATCCCCCTTATTACTCTCATTATATTTTGTGTCAATGGTATTTTACCTCTTAAAATATATATTATTCCACAGGATAGTGGAAATAAAATAGATAAAGATAAAATAAATAAATAAATAAATAATTAAATTATAAAATAAAGGTCATTAAATGGTCTAATGAAGTCCTTGAACATAAGTAGATTTTTCATAATGGAAAGGAAAAACCACCCGATGTAGATTCAAATATGATATAAAAAGATTTATCTTTTGATTATTTAAAAATACTTCACCGTTATAACCTAATGGACTTATTATTATTTGTTAAATTAAATATTTAATATTCACTAAAAATATTAATATATGTTAATTCCACCAAAGTTTATCCCTAGATTAATCCCACTGATCTGCGTTTAGAAGTCTTGTTAGATAATTATTTCATGATCATATACTAGGACAAATAATAATTTTTATAGTACCAAACCCATCCTAAAAAAATAAAAATTTAACATGCTCTTCTCATCCCATAATGAAAAAGGCCACTAAAATCACCCCACAATAATTTTTCTCTCCCCCTTATATGTCTTGATGCCTAACTAGTCATCATGTTATCACAATGATCACTGGAACACCTCTTATCTGATTCACCCCCATATCATGTCCTATCCAACTTGAGTCTAGTTCTAGAACCTTTAATCCACCCAAGATTCCAAATCAATATAATTAATCAAAAAACAACACTTGAAATTTGATACATCTTAGTTTTATCCATACACCAAAATTTGTTCCCCCTAGACAATACATTGACCATCCCCACCATACTAATGACCCATACAATACAAGGGACATTCTTTTATAGATGATAATTAACTCGAAAACATGGGTAAATCCTTATCATTGACCCACAACCAAAATATTAACCTATATGAACCCTGAAATATCTATTACCAAATGTAACATCTAAACATGGTTTTCATTCCCACACCTGAGTGAAAAAATGTATTATAATCCACCTATTATTCATAGATATCCATGAAAGGTATCATATTTACATAACAATCCCATTATAATGAGGATCATGACCTATAACTTCTAATGGTACACTCCCTACCCTGTGAATGTTCTTACACAAATCAATGATAAATACATTAATAGGTACAATATGTCCACCCCACTATGGTTCCATGAAGACGCAAACAAACATAAGTGTATCCACACCTAGTATATCCCAATGATCCACAATCTAACTATAATTACACAAATCCATCATGTAAATTTTTTCATGAAAGAGTATTTTTTCCAAAACCCATGTCCATCACCACTATAATCCTTATCAATATGTCATTCCCTAAAAACAACTCACAAAATGTCACAGAAAAACCTACTCAATCTCAACTAAACATAATGGTTTCATTCTCCAACATACCATGATCACACAACTATACCAATGATCACATTATTCACTACATAATGAAACTATAGAAATTATATTAAACCATTAACCATAATCTACATAAATTTAGTCCAATCGAATTGGATAACCCTTAATACTCATATTAATAAAATTCATCTCACACTAGACATATATTTCCACATGACGACCATTAACCTAGAAATAAATCTAGAACCACAAGAATATTCCATTGCACTAACTATGACACTAGAATCATATCCAAAACCAATTGGAATATAAAAAACAAAACCTTATCTCTTAACCCAACCTTGATAGTATGTGAAATCTCATTACTTTTCCTCTCAAGCTCAACACAACTACATACCAATCTATAATCCCTTTTATGAAAAACAAATCCATTTGGAAATTGTATCTCAATTCAAACATATCTTGAGTATCAAATATCATAATTCATCTTTATTTATTGTATAAAATTACCACACAAATCCTCTAAGGGTACATATATACCACTCAAATAAGGGACTACATATCCATCACTAACAATAATCATTCAGTAAGATCCACATCGACTATCATCAACATGAAATATATTTGGTTTTGTTGAGTAGAATGCCTCTTAGAATCTATATGGGAAAATTATACATATGTTAATCTAAAATCTTATCACAAATGAACCAATATCATTAATGAAACCACATATTGGAATTTTCATATCCTATGAATCCTATATTCCTAGAATTATAGCCATAAAGGGTCCTCTTACAAAAGATCTAAAAGGAAAAACCACAAACTAATAATTGAATATCATCATGATAGTCAAAAATTAATTAACCAAATATTACTAAAAACTTATGAAAACAATATTGCTGTCGTTGAATGTTGGGTTTTCTATTCGAATATGTATTCAAGATGCACTTGTCCAATTTCAATTATAGGGTCCAACATATCCCTAATTATTGTACATCGTGATCATCTATGAGTGGTGGGGTGAATCTGTGTGTCGATTTTTCCTTCAGATTTATTGTATCATGTCCCCTTATTTTTAGGAACATGTTAAACATATATGATGGATTCACACATTCATCAATTGAATAAATTAATAAGGAAAAACATATAAATTTTACAAGGCTCACCACTAAGGGATAGTCCAAAGAGAATATTCCAAAATTGGGTCATTCATACAAGAATCAATTATGCATCACTAGTTTTTGTGGTTTTAAATTATTTTGTCACAATATCTTTATATTAGGTACACTTATATTTAAATCTATTCTTCGATAACACACAACCACACTGGGATCACTAATAATGTGTCCTCGTCCTACATTAATCTATATGAAGTCTTCATAACATTAATTACGTGATGCTTGGATTCACATTCTCATGATTGTATGATTTTATTCTCATCATTTAGACCTGAATTATTATATATAATATATTCTAATTTTTATATAAATTCCCATTATTTTTTAGTGAAAACCCTTCTTTGAGATACCGTACGGAAATTCATCACAAGGAACTGGGAATATCATGTACCCCCAATATACTTTATATCCCCTTGTGTATGACACACACCTCTTAGAAGATTGTGAACTATAATTCACAAACCACCACCCAGAGAAACCATCCTCCATTGTGTACATACCCAATGGGTAATGTACATAATCCTATGAACTTTATATTCATAAATGAGGGAGTCTAGTACAATAATACTTCCTAAAAAGTGTACTCGCCAACTAAACCACATACTAAACATCACACATCACTTATTAAATAAATATTCCAACAACATGGATTATTTTTTACTTCTGTGATCATAAAAATACCCTCTAAATTTATATAAGATATGATTAATACATAATAAATGTGCCAATAGTATATTACTGAAAAACCACTCCATGAAACTCTTTAATCACTATATTTACATTTTAATACTTTGGTTACTATCATTAACTTACTATAATATAAAACTTGTATTTTATTACATCTTGATATCGTGTACTCAAATCTACTCTAACACTGCATATTCACCTCTTGTATACCTTTATGAGCTCACCTCTACTCTAAATCTTCAAAAGGACTCTTTTATACCTCACCATACATCAAAGTATTCTAAAGAGAGAGAAGTTTCGAAAGAGATACTATTGGGGGACTATACCCCGATATCATTTTTTAAAATTTTCATCGATAATTACCCATAGTAAGAATCAGAGTTCACACGAATAGAAGAATTCAATTGTAAATAGATTTCAACATATAGACTTATGGTTCGTCTATAATACAACAAATAATCCTCCATTATGCCAAAAACATGTTTATAATAAATAAATTGGAAAAAATATATTATGATCTATTTTCATCTTTAAGTAGTACCAAAAATTGTTCTCCAACATCAATCAATCTACATTTTCTTGATTCTCAAACTACATTCAATAGATAGAACTTGATCATCCTATATCGGGCTACCACCCAATTATGTAGAATAAAAAATTTACCAAATCCACTATTCATACTATGGTTATCCTGAATGTATCCATAAGGGTTTTCAAACACTCTAATATACCCACATAGAGGGTGAGAAATAAATCCTTAGTAGACCATCACAAATAGTGATACATAACATCTAATAACATAACTAGTGCATGAACACATGATATGAAAAATCACATTTTGGTATTAACCACTACATTAAAATAAACAAATAAACATAAAAATAAATAAGTTTCCCTAAAAACATAAATAAATAAAAGATTCTTTATGGATACTCAATTTTCCTTGCACCCTAGTTCCATTATATCTACTCTAGTTAAATCTAAGTGCATTAGAATATGTGGATATCCAAGAAATATAAGAACATGTTCAACCATGATAATATTATGTAGGTCTATTATTAAATACAAAAAAATATGAATGAATGATATACCCTATATGATAACTATATGAATCCATGAAAACTAGACACACAACTACTGAGACTGAGCACTCCAATATCACTATATGAATAGGAAAAAATAATTTTTTTATCACTACCAAACCTTTTAGTACACTATAATTATAGTAAAACTATTTGGGATAAATAATCCATCTAAAAAGCTTTCATGAATCCATGTATAATGATATAAGTTGTTAGCACAATCAGTGAAATTAGGAAACAACCACTATCTTTTGTAAAATCTAAACTAGAAATTATACTCAACCAAATCATCTAGTTTCTCCAAAGAACCACCTACAATCAACTAAATAACATATTATATTATAAAATCAATTATATGAAAAATTATCATTCCCATAATATCCTAATGGTATCCAATAACATCAAATACATGGGTAATAACATCATAACATATCTTTGGCATAATATATAAAACATTATTTTATCAATGATTGATCCCACTATCCATACATCCACACCAAGTTCACACTATTTTTCTATACAAACTATGGTGTTAGCTAAACTCTCTAACACTAAACTCTGCACTCACCCTCAAAGGGGAAAAATAATATATGTCACCCAAAATATCCCCTTGATAAAATCTATCTTAGAACATGGTTGAATCCTAAAATGATAGTCCTCATATAGAAACAATGATTCACAACCCATAAATTACCATACCCACCACAAAAGTGTAATCCTCAAGAAAAAATATTTCAAAAAAATATTTCAAAATTGACCTAATGAAAACATATTAAATTGGAAACCCTGGATATCTCTTCCATAATATAAATCCTTTTTGATGATGCCATTATACAAATCCTCAACCAATGTCACCTACAAAAAATCCATCCTCATCTATCTTTTAGCCTAAAAGGAAATATTTAAATAGAACCATATCCATAACAGAATCCCCAAGCTGGACATTGATTATTATTAACTTTTACTCAATGGAACTAATACATACCAAACACCTAGGGTGTTATCCTTTCCAAAAGACTATAACTAATCTAATACTCAAACAAATTAGATATAAGTGTCCTGAAATCATATCAAGAGATCCCATCTAGGATTTTAATAGATCCCCCTTTCAAAAATTATATAAAATTCACCAAATTGAACACCACATAATCCCCAAATAAAGTCATCTAATAAGTTCGAATCCCTTAATTGGGGGATCACAACACACTTCTCTCAATATGACTCAATAAAAAAGAATCAACATCGACTTCCCACTAAACATAACTCACGAAATAAACATATAAAAAATGAACACTAATAACCATGAAGAATTAATTGTCATGTTATATATGTAAAAACACTCAAAATTCACTTATCAAAAGTAAACAATATTGTTAATTTGTGGGAAAATAACAAAACCATTTAACATGGGATGTAGAAGACAACAACATTTTATACACTACATGTAAACTCAACCATCCTCCCAATCCATGTTACTATATTTGACTAACCACATTTTTCTAAAATTAAATAGTTTCTATTCCTCAGATAAAGAATGTATGATATATGTCATATTAGATCATGTACACTAGAAAACATCTACCTAGTTACCTCACATAAGGTTTCTCTCTGTATTGAATACACATGCATTAAAACTCGCATGGGTTACCACCCCATATTACCCTCATGATGTTAATTGAAACACCACATAGAGATTTTTTCTATTGTAAAATATAATCCCCTATACCAAACATGAACATTACTTTTAGATTATTATTCCATGTATACAGTGAGTAATTTATGATGTGAACAAAGAATTATAATGTTGATATTCATTATTCCACAATTTAAATTAAAATTTACATAGATAATTTTTCCTTAAAAAAATTTATTTAAGTCCCTAGGATTTAATGAAAAATTCATGATATGATGAAATTAATCATAAACATATTTAATGTTGTCTAGATACACATAATGATAAGTCACATTTGATGTTTGAATATCTGGTGTTGGGAGATCATGAAAATGGATACCTTCTCTAATTAAGTTAAAACATGGTGATGTCTTGTAAGTTGGATAATGGGAACATTCCATTCAATAAGATCATGGAATGTTTTGGGTGTCATTAGTAGATCTTTTCTATTAAAATATGAATTATTCTCCCTAATTGAGATTAGTATCAATGTATCCCATTTGATCATCTCATTTGATTTAATGAAAAGAGCATGAAATTTATTTCAGGGAGAGGTATATTGTGTTGGATATGTCATTAGTTGTATGGTATATGTTGAAGAACAAGATATAATTTACTACTTCTATGACATGTAAGTGATATTTTGGTTGTGTTTGTTTATGTGGACAATACCATAATAAATTGATGCCCATGGTAGTTGAAGTTAATTCCTTCCAATTGGATCAAAAAATAATAAATCAATAAAGGATAATGACAAACGATTGCATCCTATATTATGAGATATCATATGAAAATGAGATTATATAACATTATGCATTTTTGTAGGATAGTTTTTATTGATATGAATAATAATTATCTCTTTAGGGGACAAGATTGTCTACCAGAGCTTGTCTTTGTTTGTGAATACTATTAACCACCACTAAGACGAGGTCCTAGAGGGTCAAATATGCTAGATTATACAAAAATCATTCTTATTATGGTGAATAGTTATATAGGACATGGGAAGCCCCACCATGGGGTCTAAAAGTCTTCCATGTTTTATTGATCACTGAAAAATAAATAAATTCAATTTTTTAGTATAGAATAAATGGGTTGAATTTAAGTATTTAATGTATTTATAAGTGTTTAAATAAATATAATGAATATTATTATATAAATGAATATTATTTTAATATTTATAGTTTTTTTAATATTATCAGGAATTATGAGTTGAATTAATGAATTTGGGATTTTATTATAATATATATAATATCTATTATTATCATATGAGAATAAATAAATAATATTTATGAAATAGTTAGTTATTAATAATTATTTATTTACTAATTATTTATTGAAAATTAAATATATATGGGATTGGGGAACCATAACTAGGAATTTTGGACATCCACTATATTATTGAAGGAGAAGCTCATTAAATTTACTATTCATCATTATGAATTTATAGCTTCAATATCCTTTAAAATACTAGTGGGATAATTTCTCTAACCATGAAATAAATCGAATAATTCCATCATGGATCAAACTAATGTGTTTGAGGTGATCAACATGATGACAATGAAATAGTCGGATCTTCACACTAGCTACTAGAATTTGATTATTAGTGTAAGCAACAACTCTTGATTGTGTGTGGATAATCTAGAATGGTATGATATTAGATACCTTGAGTAATATTTATTAGTGAATAGATTTATCAATCATTTCATAGAATCAATTTTGGAACACATTTATTTATTTATTTTCATAGAAATATCTAGTTGAGATATTAAGACCTATATTAGGGCCAATATTAATAGATACTTCATAGTTTCATCACTCTGGTGATGAAAATTTTTAAATCCCCTTCCCAACATCTTCCATTACATTCCTCTGTCTAATATGTTTGTATCTGAATGATTATGTGCATTTTATGAGACAAGAAAAATTATCATTCTTTAAATTTAAGTATATTTTATTGATTCAGTCTCAATAACTCTTATAATGGTTCTATAAAATTAGGAATTTCCAAGATAAGTCTTCCCAAAAAATATTTATTGATCAAAAGCATAGTTTTTGGGTATTAATACCTCTATTAATATATATGTATATACTTATATGTATAATTGTGTTATTATTTTAGTGGGTTTTTCCAGTGAAACACTTCTTTTATAGCCAAGGATACAGTCATAACAGTGTTTCATGTGGTGTATTTCAATAAACAGAATAAGTAATTATGCATATAGATAGGATTAAAATATATTTGGATCAATGGGGTGTTCTCAAGATTGTAAATTTTCTACAAAAAAATAATAATATTCATTTGACAATTTGGTTGCACGACTATTGGCTATCAATAAAAATTATATATATCAATGCTTTCATGGGGAAATTTTTATTCCACCATGGACATCCCACCAAGTTGGTACCCCTTCCCCATTTCCAATCACTCATCCACTACTGGATCACACCACCCTACACAACGTTTTGTTGCCCCGGTACACTCTCCTCATTGGTTGAATGTCATTTGATGCTTTGAAATTCTCACCTCGACAATACCCAACATCATCAGCAGTCATCGTCTCATTCCGTTATCCAGATCATGCTGCAATAGCAGACATTAGTTCCACCTCCCCTATTGGTTAGAACAAAAATTCTCATTGCTTATATAAGATACTAGTGCCACCCTCATTAGTGATGGCTGCCACCCACACTGATCATCACCCATCACCACATCCAATTCGGTGTTTCCACCAATTGTGGTGTCACTGTCCAACCTGATGCAAGGATAACCACTATATTCACTATTGAAATGATACACTACCAACCATTTATCCCTTTTCCAAACTCCATCTCTATCATACCACCTCATGTGGAGTCCACTTCCATCCAACGGCTCGAACGCCTTAAAATTTTTATTATTATTGAATGTGACCCCCCTTTTATGGGAAGAAGGGGGAAACCCTAACAGACATCATCCAATTAAAACAGATAACACGACCCAAAGGACATGATAGACAAACCAAACTGACAATATGCAGTAACCCCTCCCCAGTAATTAATCGTGAATAAACTCTCCATAAATGAAAATCTAAATGGCTGGTAAGTGTCCTATGTCAAAGCACAATCCTGATCCGATGGCACACACCATACCCTCTCAAGCATCCAAATCCATAAATCTCTGTAACAATGAGTAGCTCACTCTAAAACCTCCTCTGGGTCCAAATCTGCATGGTCACATCAAGGTGCATCACCGTACCAACAGACCTCATAAAACATTTCACCATTCCGAGAAGACAGAACCAAAAAAACCATCAAAAATCAATCATCCTGAACCAACACCATGATCCTCCACCCCTCCACTGCTGCCAGAGAAGCCCAGACGACAATCCAAAGAGCGCCAGTTCAACCACCGTCACCACGGCTATAAGGCCCAACCCTACGCCAAGGGACCATCACTAATGAGGGGATTGAGGTCTTCCTGAAACAGAAATGCCTCTCTGGGAATGGATCTGTTCCAATCAGAACAGCAAATGAACCCTCACCAGGTTCCGACAAAAGCCACAAGATGAAAAGAATGAAAGACCATCGAAGTTGAAGCATTAACACCCAACCAAATCCAACCAGATAACAAATCCACAACTCGGAAAAATTAAAATCATGTAAGAACTCAAAGAGGCAAGAGACCTCCCCCCCCCTCCGAAGAACTACAGATCTAACCCTAAGCTGCACCATAAACGTTGGAAGAAACCCCTGATCCCGCCGGACAATCGGACATCCGAGAAACCAGCCAAGTGGAAGAGGGAAAAGAACCCTGGTCACACCAAACAACCAAGAGCCCAGCCATCTCCATCACCTATGCGCGCTGGACAATCTGACCACCCGAAACAAGAACGAGCCACCCCATTCCTCGACACCACTGGAAGGAGAACCACCAAGTTGACCGCCAAAGTTCCGCCGATAGGAAGAGATTCCAAAACGTCGGTATCGTCGTCAGAAAAACCGAGTTGATCCAACCGCAAAACCTCCTCCGAGAAGGGACACCGTCATCCAGCAATGGAGCCCACGCCGAGTCGGAACTGTCGTCGCTGCGAGCAAACTCTAGCCCGAAGGGGGAAGGAATATTAAAATGGGAGAAAACCCTAGTTTCCACAAGGAGTGTACTTCACCAATGTCACTTAGAACTTGTTGGACAGATACCACCACCAGTTTCAGTCTTCATATCCCCACGGTGACCCCATTACATGGCCTCTATTAGGACATATTTCACCTGGTCCATCCCATAATGTGTCTGGGTGGGCCTTTTTAGACCATAACAACCCTTCATTGGGTCTTTTTATCCTGAAACCTTCCTGTAGGGTTACGAACTGACCTATAATTGACATGTGTGGGGTTTCAGGGATTGAAAAAAATTATATAATCAAAATTTACCTTATTAAATTTATGTTTTAAAATATTGTATTTTAATACATTAAAATATTTATTTAATTCTGTTATTAAATTAAATTACTTAATTAATTTATTATTTTTAATGAAAATGAAATTAATATCAGGACCCAATGAAGTTAGATTATTTTAATTCAATTAATATATTTAATTTTTTAATATAATATGAACTTTAAATTAATTTGAAATTCATTTTTATCATGATTTTACCTTACACACTGAACATTCTTGAGATTTGAATTATCATGTGTATGTCTAGTTAATTTCATTTAATTATTTATTACCTACATGTGATTTTTTAAAAGGTATTTGATTTTATGATGGTCTTCACATCATCTTATTTTTGGTAAATATGTATAATGGACTAGATGTATAATTTATCTATATATATTACGCTTCTAGATACCCCAATCAATTTCTTGAAAGTATTAATGTACTATTGAAAAAGATTGTGTAAATCATGGACCATGCCAATTAGAGCTGAATTTAAACGATAAACGGACACACTGGCCTATGGAAGAGATACATCATGAGCCAAGACCCGACTCACATATTATTCTCCTAGTTCGCGGTTGATACGTTATGATTAAATAGACCAACCAATGTCTCATTTTCATTACTATTCAATTAATTTTATTTTTTATATGCATTGTTTATTTTTTTTATAATATAGTTTTTTTATGATTATAAAACATATGGTATAGAAACAATTCTTCTTAACTTATTGGTTAAGGTCCACTATGTGAATAAAAACATATAGAATGTTTTATTTTTTATGTTCAATAAGTTGAAAGCCAAGGGGAAAAGGAAACTGTAAAACATTTGTAGAAAATGAACCTTTGAAATGGCCTTTAATGAAATCTATGTTTAAAAAGTGGTTATTTTATTTTCATAACAAGATATAAATCTATGGATGATTAAATTTAATGAACTGGATTGATGATGCAATTAGTTGTTTACTCTCTAGGTATGTTAATCAATTCTATGTAATGTTTTAGTTATATATTTTGGGTATTAAATAAAATATTCCCATTACATATTTTTATTTAAATATAATAATCATGTATGTAAATAAATATTATTATAATTAAGTCATTTTCAATAAGTGACTGATAAAGAGTGGTTCTTATGTCAGCGGTGAGAAGCACACAACTTCTAATTTCCATGTAAGTAGTTCCTGCTAATCTTTTTCTTTGTATTAATAAAAAAATTAATCTCACCTGTCCCTTTGACCCAATGAGATATTATTTTTATTCTATAAAGAACTTTTTTTGTGGTTTTTAATACACAAACAATAGTTTTTTTTACTTGAATCATTGGAAATATGTAATGAATTCAAAAATATAAGATTTATATACGCGGTTATTCCAAGCATATATTTTCGAAATAAAAACAAAATAGTTTTCAAGGTTATGAAAATTGTGATTTTAGACCCACTGGAGCTATATAGATTAAGAAATATCAATATCCTTATTTACATGGTTGTGGAAAATGAAATTTTTTAAATAAAGTTAACCCATAAATCTTTCGAAATTATTTCAGTTGGAGAGAATAAAATATTAAAAGGGTAATCTAGTGGTAAGTATACTTCCTAAGATTCTGTTAAATGTTTTTGAAATGAGAAAGGGAAGTGTGATATATGAATTTTAAGAAGATATGAGATTCTTTAGGTGGCTATATTAAAGAATGACTTGACCAATCATTCCTCAATAAATAAAATATAGTTTGGAGTAATTCCAAAACCCATGTTATCATATCCACAGAAAATATTTTATATTAATAATGATGATTGATATAAATTTTTACTAGTTTACATTGATAAAAAATGTATCCTAGATAAATTATTATAAATGAATTTACTTTTACACATTATATTAATGATGTAAATAAAATGAAAATCAATGTTAAAATTTTTGAACTATATATATATCTATATATTTTGAGACATGCATTTAAAATTATGATATTTTTCCATTACCATATTAAAATTATAATAAAAAATGGATATAATTTGAGTCTTATTATGATATAAATCCATTTTTATTTGAACATGTGTTTAAATTAAAAGACATTATTTATGATTTATACAATATTGTATCAATAAAATATAGTATGCATCTATAATAATGATCCTAATGTATTATAATGATATTAAAGTAATACTTATGATATAAACTATATAGTAATGTTTTATTATGTATTTTTTATAGAGGCTTGGAATATATATTCAAGAATGTGGGATCCAAATTGACTTGGATTTATTCAATACTAGAGTTACACAAATAGTTTTCATATGAATGAGTTCCACATGAGGTGTGGGATTGTATTGTTCCAAAGTCAAAAACTATGTAAAAAGGATAAAACTATAGTAATTATTTTATATTCACCATGCATGATGATACTTTATTGATTGATAATAATGAATCCTATAAGTTAGTAGTATATTAAAATTAGTGAAAATGGACAAAAAAATTAAAATTACATAATTAATTTCATATGTGAAAGTAAAAGTGAGTTATTATTTTTAATATGAGGTGGGGTATTCAAGTGAGACAATGCATGAGTGGTAAAAGAGATATACCAATAAAGAAATATTTGTAACACCATGTTGATATTCCAAATCAATTAGAATTTTAATTTTCATAACTAATATTTATAATAATTAAATTTATCATTGGTTTTGAAGACCACCCATCATAGAATATATCTATACAATGCATCAAGAAAGGGGTGATGATATCGGAGATACCCAATAATGGTGCATGTTACTGATATTTAGTTATATATTAACATAAGATTCTTTATCATAGAATATTTAGTTTGAATGAATATCATTCATGTGTATACAAAAGGATAGTGGGAGAACCATTATTTTCAAATTTAAATATATTTTTATCATATAGAAAATGGTTATTGTTAGTATTGTTACTTAATACAAGGATGAAATTAACACTCTAAAGATTGACATACTGAAGAAAAAAATGTTCTGGTCAAAAAGATCTACAGAGGTAGATCTAATAGTTTCTTAGAATAAATAAATACTATATATACATACAATTTATTGAAAAATAAATGTTTACATAATTAGAGAGAGAAGTGACTCCAGTTTCAGATGTCATACAAATCCCCATGAAGGTATGTATAATACATAGGATGAGAATAAGTTGGTTAGTTGAATTTTATATGATTTTTTGATTGATCAATTACATATTCCATGACATTTAAAAAAATATTATATTGGAAATATATACTTTACAGTAGTCAAATATCAGATTTGTTCAATAGAACTACAAGGGAAATAATCAGAATTATATATTATACTTTACCAATAACATAATATATATACTTAGTATGTGGATTGTAAGAGATACTAGTTATAAGGGGGAATAGAATAGTCTTCCTACAAGAAAAATATGATCTAATATATATCTTATGGTACGAAAATGAGGATTAAAAATGAATTCATCCCATTTTTATCCATGTCTACAAATACTAATTGTGTTAATGGTTTGGATGTTGCTAAAGAAGCAGTGTAGAATTAACAATGATTTGTTATTGCTCATAGAAATATATATTAGTAATTGAAATATTATCCTAATATAAATTATAATATTTCTACTAGTCTTACTATCCATGAAGTCAATATTTAATAGTTGGAAAATATTAATATATTTAGGGATTCCATCTCTAGATGTGTCTTACCCAAAAATATGAGGTTGCATAATGAATAATATACAGACAAAAAAGACCTCAAAGACCCCTAGATTAATTAATTACATAGTGGAAACATAATTATATCATGTGAGGGATAACAAGGATAGTTATCAAGTTGGATATATTTTATTTAGGAGTGGTGTAAAAGAGGGTTCACAAAACCCAACATCAATAGTACTGTTATATTAAAAGAATTTGTATACAATGAGTTATGTATGAAGTACACATACCATTATAGTGTTCATATTTATATTTTAAATATTTTAATGTTAATTTATATAGACTATTTTTCTTACAAAAATTTCATAATAGTTCCCAATAAATAATGAGAACATTGAGATACTATGAAATTAATCTTAAACATATCTCTTATGGTTTGAATACAACAAACAATCCTGAAAAAGTTGATGTATGGATATTAGTTGTTATTGGATCATAAGAATTGAAACTTATACACTTGATGTTCACACTTGGTAATATATTATTGGTGAGATGATGAGGCCATAACCTCCAATAGGAACCCCACATGTTTCAAGTGACATTAGTAGTTCAAATATACAAACATGTATATTGGTATCCTTAGATGAGATCAATATCAATGTGTTTTGTTTCATCACATACATTGATGTAAAGAAAAACCCATGATATTTAAGAAATCAAAAGGTATATTGTATGGGATGTTTCATTGGTGGTGTTGAATTAGGTAAATGATCAAGATAAAATTTTCACTTTTGAGTTGAGGAAGTGATATCTCAGTCCTGTTTGATTGGGATCATAGTAACTTCATAAATCCATGTTCATGGTACTCAAAGATAAGTTAGTTGAGTTAGATAGAAAACTAATATAGTTATATAGGATTATTACATAAGTATATGTCCTGATTTATGGGATATTATATTAACAAGATAATATATTACATATTGTGTGTTCATATGCTGGTTATTTATTCAATGATTATTATGTATCTACTTAGAGGAATTGATGGGTTGGTCAAATCCACTCTTATTATATTTATATAATTCATTATTTTTGGGATATGGTCTAAGAGGGTCATAAACATTGGAATATTAAGGAATATTCCCTATTATGATGAATAGGTATATAAGACATGATAGGCCACACCATGTGTTCAGAGAGTTCTCTGGTTTTTATTGATTTGCGAAAAATGAATAAATTCATCATTACATGATTATAGAATTAGTTGGTTGAATTTATGTATTAAAATTATTCACAAGTGTTTATGTAAATACAGGGAATAATATTTTAGGAGTGAATATTATTTTAATATTCAATGTTTGTTTAATATTATCATAAATTATTATTCAAACTAATGACTTGGGTTTTATCACATAATATATTCAATATATATTACATGTATGTAATAACATATAAATATTTATTATGATTAAACTAGTATATTGTAATTATTTATTTATTACATATCTATTAGAAATTAAATATATAGGCAGTTAGGGAACCCAAACCATGTATTTTGGACATCCACTATATTAGTGGAAGGAAAAAGATTATTCTATATACAATTCATTAGTTAGAATTGAGAAATTATCTCTCCTACGGAATTATAGATATAGAGACACTCTAATCAAGTGAATGATCAAAAAATGTCTTAATAAATCAATGGATGGGGATTGAGGTGATTAATTGTTTTTGAATAAATCCTTGGAGCTCAATGATGGCAGTTAAAATTTGATTAAAAACATAAAAATTGTTTAATAATGCATGTGTGGATTTTCATGAGGGTTTCATCTTTAGATCCTTTGAGAAATGATAACAGGATAATATCTATAGATGAAAGAATTTCTAAATCTGATGAGGTATTTGATTATTTAATTTATGTGAATTGAAATGTCTTCATGAGATCCTCGGACCTCTACTAGTGCTTAAATATCTGAAGAAGACGTTTTCTCATCTCTTCGGTGATGAAATATTTAAAATCCTCATACAACCATCTTCCGCTACATGGCCTGGTACAATTATTATCAATGAACCACACTTAGGGATGGATTTGTATCATGAACATCCATGTTCCACTACACTACATGTCTAATTGAGAACTCAACCATACCCTTATGTCTCACTAAATAGAATATCATAAAAATAATAGTGTTTTTCTTATCATCTTCCATTCCACTAAAATAAATAAAACATTTCATGATCTCTTAAACCATTCTTAATTTAATTAGGGTTTCCTTAACATAAAATCCTTGAGATAACTCGAATACCATATTTATCCACAAAATCACACCATAGTGACCCTAAAGGTTTCCCCAATATCCATTGTAATGATATATTTTTACTAATTTTTTTTAATATATGGCGATACAAGTAATAAAAACATCGATTCACAGTTCATAAAATTATGATACATCAAGCATGGATCCCTGACATATATCCATCTTATCCCAATCTAGATCCTCTAATGAATCTTACATTGATCTCTTTTCTTTCACCCTACCAATCCTCTCAGATGGTCACACGAAAAAGGGGGAGTTTCTCTTAGGATAGGTAGCAATCTAGGGGTGGATGAATAAAAATGGATAAAGGAAAAATATTAAAAAGAAATGAAAATAAAAACAAAATCCAATTAAAATCCCCAAACTTGTCCAAAAACACAAGAAGTGTTTACACCTCTTCCAGAAAAAACCCTTCATTCCATATTCAACCATGATATCATCGTTTTAGTTAGATAATCCCATTAAAATATATCCAATTAAAAAATGTGAGAATATTTAATATTTTAAAATCTAATATTAATTATTTTGTATGAATAACATGAAAATACTCCAGAAATATACATTTGGGTAATGACCTTATTCTGAGTAAAATAGTGTCATTAAAAAATTTGTCCAAGATCATAAATAAGTGGAAAATCTAGTTTTCCCCTTCTAAGTGTGATAAAAATATAAAAAAAAAATTTCCATAATTCTCTTATCTTGTAATGAATCAATTAATTACATTGATCACTCCCTATTCAATTTTATATTATCCCATAATATATCATGATTTAACAAATGCATTGGAGTGACATTAAATTTTTTTGATCAAAAAACACAAAATGAAAATAAAATATATGTATTATACAATATCATAAATAATATATCAGTTCATTATAGATTAATTAACCCATGGGAAGGAAATTTGATTAACAAAATAATCCATAGAACATCATTATAATATCCCCAAGCCCACACTAATAGATCCGATGTTGAAAACATCAGTATTACATTTTTGGATTTTATACAAACAAAGGTGACCCATTTTTTCCATAAGTACTATAAAAAATAAAAAGGAAAAATTAGATCACTTAAATTATCAAGGACCTTTTAGGTTTACTAATTTATTAAATTATTTAAATACACTTATATATCAATACCTGTGTTTTTAATTGATAATTTCTTCTATATAACCAATCGTTTCTTATTTATTATGTTTTTATCATTGTCATATATATGATACCATTCTAGTCATAATTTATTCAACAAAATTCATTATAACCATCAAAAAAATGAAATCTAAGAAGGGTGAGATCAAATTCTCAGAAAGGGTAAACATACACATTAACAATTGAATAATATCAAGGATTATATAATTAAATAATGTTATGATTCCCTAATCAAAGTGCATGAGTATAAAATAAGAATATTCATACCCCTCAATAATAGGATCATCAAACATGAAATCATTTCATAAGGATTTATCAATGGAAAGAGTCATCTGATTCAATAATCATGAGATGTGTGATATCATGTTTGATCATAAATACATTATAAAACAATAGAAATTATAGGTAAAATGTATTGCTATCTTTTAATATCATCATCTTATAACCCTTGAAAATGGATTATCAAAAATGATTAATTCCAATATAATTCCCTGAATAAAATTATCATAACCCAATACATTGGTGGGATATTATGGACCCACCCCTCCTTGGATTATTTAGGAACCAACAATCCTTTTTATATAATGAAACCACCCATCCTTGGTTAATAACATGACCACCCAACCTTGATTTATAATAGAACCACTCATCATCATAAAAAATTATCGCAGAACTTATCATTTATAAAGTACATAGAGCATTAATTTCCTCATAAACTCATAGAAAAAAATTATTTTTATAAATACATGATTAAAAAAATAAAATGAAGGGTTACATGAAAATATCATTGAAATATTATTAACCCGTGGTAAAGAAGAAGGATGAATAATAATCTCTTGAAACATGATTTTCCCATAGAAAAGAAATGGGTTTCGTATAAATATCATGAAACATCATTAACCCATTAAAAATAAATGGGATGCAAAAAAATATCTTGAAACCCAATTAATCTATGTAAAATAAATGGTATCTCAAATAATCTCTTGAAATATGAAAAACCCATTGGAAAAACATGATTCTATAAGAATCTCTTGAAACATGATTAACCCAAGAAAAAGAAATGGGTCCCATAATAACCTCATTCAAAAAGTAATAACCCATGGAAAATAAACAAATTCGCAACAAATTCATTGAAACACTCTTAACATATGGAAATAAATAGGTTCTATAACAACCTATTCGAAGCATGATTAACTTGTGGAAATTAAAGGGTTACAATAAAAATTTGTTAGAAATAATAATAATCTATAAATAAAAATAATTAGGATCGTATAATTATAATATATCCCCATTGGTGAATAAGTCACTAAAATGAATTTTGATATGTATGAATGTGAATACCGTTAAAAAATTATAATTTGTTTTTTAAAAATAATGATTTTTATTTTTAAAATAACTTTTAAAAAAATTGAAAAAATTTAAAATAAAACATTTCCTTGAAAAAACATGAATACATATAAAGGAAGGTTCAATGAAAACAATTTCCATGATTTAAGGAAAAACCATTCATATTATAAATGTTAAAAATTCATATTCATTTCATTAAATTTTGTAAATGGGAGCAAAAAATTACTCATTTGGAAAACAATTATGAATTTTCTTTCCAAAACCATTTAAAATAAGGTAATTAATTATGTAACATACATTTAGTAAATAATTTTTTTTTGAAGAACATTTTTTGAATCATGGATATGGAAGATAATGATAGTCAACCTAAAAATTTAAAATATTGGAATCAATTAAAAATAAATTTCTTGATTTTTATTAAATAAATAATGAGGAAATAGAAATTAATCATTTGGTACTCATTCATAACCATAGGTGAATAAAAAATATGTGTTACATGAAAATGACATCATATTATTTCCTTAAAAAGGAACATGTACATAAAAACTCTTGAAAGAAATAATATAGTCACATAAATCCTTTTACACTTGTGTTGATAATTAATTAGAATCCACATTAAATAATAAAAACCATTGAAACAACAAATATCATGAAAATAATGAAATAAATTATATTACATGAAAAAATATCAATAAATACCCCTCATAAAATATATTGGTTCATATCTGTAATGTCCCTAAAATTTTTTATAATTTTTTTTAATTATATGGAATTATTTCAAGACCATGAAATCTGACAGCAAGTGATTCTGAGGCCCGGGGTGCCCAAAATGATTCGTCGAAGTTTCGTTAAGTTTTAATTAGCGCACGTAAGCAGTTTTCCTGAAAAATTAGAATAAGTCCTAAATAGTAACTCATATAATAAATCAGA
The DNA here is from genome assembly GCA_963277665.1 of Viscum album. NCBI lineage: Eukaryota > Viridiplantae > Streptophyta > Magnoliopsida > Santalales > Viscaceae > Viscum > Viscum album. The sequence continues at coordinate 687,890,794 of OY728123.1, read as the reverse complement.
GGGAATCATTGTGTTCAGGATGGCGGGTTTAACCTAGGTGCGACTTAAGCTTAGTCGACGTGGGATTCCTGTGAGAAAACCCAAAAATGGAATAACTGTAAATAAAATAATTAACTAAATTATTTTATTTTTCAAGTGCTTATAACACACCAAAGGTAGATCTGATTGAAAATTTGAAACCATCGCTGATCTTATGAGGGCATGATTTATTTAAGCAGATATTAACTTTGGTTGGTGCAAGCCACTAGTGAAAGTTAGTTTTTGGTCGTAAATAAAATAATTAAGTGAAAAATATTTTATTGTAAAATACCTATCATTTTAAAGGTAACTCGAATTTGAAATCCAAGAGTACCATTTGGTTCATTGGGGCGTGTTTCACTTAGGAAAATTTTAAGCTTGACCTGCGCGGGTCGAGGGTAACTGTAAATAATTTGTCGAATGTTTTTGGGTACGTTCAGTAAATGTGTAAGCAGCATTTTATAACTTTTGAACTGGTGATCGGAATTGAAATACGAGGGCACCATTGAACTCACAGAACCTATATTCTCTTAAGGATACCTTCACCTTGATTGCAGTAGGTCGAGAGTGAAAGTTAGTTTTCGGTAATTTCATGGGAGAGTTAAGAGAATAAAAATAAAATAAAGAACAAAATTTTATTTTATTTTTAAAACATCCCAATTTGTATGTGATATGGGGGGACCTCCCAACCCCCTTTAACTCCCTCTTTACTATGAGTTAACTCTTATTTTATCCCCCAAATTAAATTTTCCAACTTTAGTTTAATTATTGTGCCAACAATTAATTGTGTTAATAAATGTAACTCAGTGAAAATTGGCTCCCCATAATTTTGGTGGAGATCATTGGAAAAAGAAATTTGGGAGAGCCTTGGATAACTAGGAATAACATCCTCCAAATTAAGAACATCTCCAATGAAGAATAATTCTCTGAATCAAGGAATGTGGAACCAAATTTGGGAGCATGGAGTAGGATCGATGAACACCGACCTCATCAACATCATATCCTGCCTCATGCTACCTCCAATAGGAGATTGAGGTAGGGGGTTTATTTTGAAGTATGATGAATAACTATTTGTTGATTCCCCATATTCTTGATTCTTAAATATGTTGGCCAAACCAAAATGGCCATCAATCCACACATATAATATGATCTTTTTATTTCGTTCTTCGCATGTTCTTCACGTGTTATTGAACGCCTAATATTTATTGGCTCTAGAAACACTGAGTTTTGCTAAGTGCGGTATATGAACGTGAAGCCCTCGATGCAAGGATCTCAAATTTGTGATCTTTTAACATATCAGGCATGGAATGAAGCTGCAATGGCTCACGAAAGGAGGCATCCAAATATTTATTAGTGCAGGAAACACAGAGTTTTACTGAGAATGATATATGAACGTGAATCCCTCGACGCAAGGATCGCAAATATGCGATCGTTTGATTTTACGGGCTCGGAACGAAGCCACAATGGCTCACGGAATGAGGTGCCCAAATATTTATTGGTGCTGGAAACACAATATTCTGTTGATCGCGACATATGGATGTGGATCCCTCGACCTGAGGATTGATAATATGTGATCATTTTATTTTTTGGGTTTATAATGAAGATGCAATGGGTCATAGAAGGGGCAACGTGACAGTGCAATTCCAGCGAGTCTTCAGGGCGCAACTCCCGAGCGATGCGGTGACTAGACATACACCAGGGTGCGGTTTTTCCAGTTCTCATGTAGGGTGGTGCGAGCAGGGCTAGGTCCATTATAGTGGGAGCGTGATCAATATCTGGGAGTTTTGAGTTTACATTGCCGAGCGTGTGCAGTATGGCTTGAAGTTGGAAAGATATCATGAAAGAGGTTAATTTAAGAGAGAAAGTGTTGACCAAAGATATGTTAAAATTTTAAAGCAATTAAAGATGAAATCCGTTGAATAATGGGATTCACACCAAATTGGAGAGGTTTGGGTTTGTGTGTAGAATGTGAAAATTGAAGTAAATGAATTCTAAATAATAATAATAATATAATAATGATATTATTATTTTGGGTTGTAAAGCCATATTTCTTCCATAACATATCTGTGTGACCCCGGTTTTACAAACCGTTAGTGGTAGTATGACCCAGACTTTGACCCGGAAATTATGAGTCCAATATTGCATGTATTTTTCATGTTTTTGGATCAGGTACCCGAAATGATCAAATAATAATAATATATTATTATTATTAAATCTTCGACCTTCTATTACTCCTGTATGCGATGTCCGATTGACTTTCTGTTAGCGATGAAGTGATTCTGTCATTAAGACGATCAATTTATGTCTAATATTGAATATTAAATTATTGTTTGTGTCTCGAGTCCATGAAACACAAAATAATATTATTAATATTATTATTATGTGATATTTTATTCGACATATCTCTCTCGTACGGTGTCGAAATGAAAAACCATCTACGGCACTGAAATACTAGAGAATAGGTGTTTGTTTAGAGATACACCATGTGAATTTCGGAGAAAGTTGGAGTTTTACTGGGTTGGATAATACACGAATTCAACCAGGCCCACAGGACTAAAAGGTTAATACCTTATAGATTGGGCGCCCGATTGATGCACTGTATCTTATGTTGAGACCCCTATTACATGATGTTACTTTGGGTTACTACTTCATGGGACTTCATGGTAGTTGGAGTATCGACCAGTGGCTTGAGGAACAGACCCTCCCGGAGACAATAAAGATTAGTGAGGGGACCCAGTAGCTGGCTGTTATGTGAAGAATGAATAGCGATCCTATTTGGGTCAACATCAAGCGATCCAGTGTGGGTCAGCACCTAGCTATCTTATGTGGGTTATCACCGAGTGTTCTTGTGGGGGTCAGCACCTAGCGATCCTGTGTGGGTCAGCACCGAGTGATCCTGTGGGGGTCAGCACCTAGAGTTCCTATGTGGGTCACCATTGAGCTATCATGTGTGGGTCATCACCTAGTGAACCTATGTGGGTCAGCACCGAGCGATCCTGTGTGGGTCAACACTGAGTGATCCTGTGTGGGTCCGCACCGAGCAATCTTGTGTGGGTCAGCACCTAGAGATCATGTGTGGGTCTGACGATATACTGGCGATGTACTAGGAACAAGTGTGGGTCTATCGATGTACTGAATAGGTACAAGGATCATGTGTGGGTCTGACAATTTACTAAGATCCTCTACGGGTCTAATGATGATTAGGGATTCTTCGTGGGTCTGCCTCTTAATAGAGTAAGATGATTAAGTGGTTACATTTAATCATCTCTACTATTGTACCTTAAAAATACTTGGTGTGGGCTGAGTCTTTACGTTTTTGGTATTCATCGGTGTGGCATACTTGTGTGGTAATTACCTTCGTGGTGATACCTTTGTGGTATTCTTCTATGTGGCAAACCTATGTGGTACTTACCTTCATGTTAATCTTTCCTTCATGGAACAGTTTTATTTTGTCAAAGGAGTTGGGCCTTGTGTTTCCTCATGAATTAGATGGGTAATATTTGATAACTTAGGTATTTGTATGGGAGTATACCTAAGTAAGATTGTCATTAGTTTACATACATTGTGGTTTATCCTTTTTGTATTTTGTGAGACCTTGAGTGTCTTAGGGTCCCTATTGAGTATCATTATACACACCCCTACATAGACTATGCCCACACCTTGTTATGTTTGGTGCAGATGACATACAACGTCGATCGAGGCTGAGGGTACCCGGACTAGAAGGGGCCCAGAGGTGGACCATAAGGCGTGCCAGTACATAGAGGATATGGGAGATCATGGAGGGATGATGAGGTGAACTGTACCTATGCTTCAGGTAGGAACCTCAGAGGACGACCTAGTAGCTGCATTTCTTTTTCATCAGTTGTATTATATTTCAGTTTTAATTGAACCATTTCTGTTAGAAATGTATTTCAGCCCCTTTTTACTTTCAGCACTCTTTTTTCTATAAATTTGTCTTGTGTGGGTATCTTTTTGTGTGCTTGGTTGTGTGTGTTTAGAGGTTATAATGAATATGACTTCCCACCTTTAGGGAATATGTCTTTGGTTCTAGTCGCCAACCTCTAGCCTGTGGAAGGTGGGCTTGGGGTAGTCACGACACAGGCCCCGGGGGACGGGTCGTGAGAAATTGGTATCAGAGTAGTTATTTCTACCATAGAACATTAGTCTCTGATATTTTTTACAGAAATAGTGTTAACTATTGTGACTATGGTTTTCAGTTTAGGGAATAAAGTGTTGGTACGGTGGTTGACGTATCCATATATCAGGACCTTGACTTCTGATTTTTGATTCAGTGCATGAAAACATTGATTGCATGTGTGTTTGGAAACGTTTTCTTGTGTTTTCTTGAGTCATCTCACCAGGTATAACTAAATGACCATGACTCACCTATTGTTTATTAGGATTCTACTGCATAGAAAGCCAACTCGGATTCCCCAGAGAGTACACGATGACGGCCCACCGAGCGACGAGGCTCCGGTGCAGGGCTCTATTACTATGATGGATCCTTCGGGTGGTGTACCAGCAGTACAACCACCCATTGGGCAGCAGTTACCACCAGCCGCACTAGCAGACGGTGCACACCAACTGAGCGCTTTGCCTGAGTTCTAGTGGCAGAGGCCTCCGAGGTATCTAGGTGTGACATATTCCCATGCAGCTGAGGGCTGGCTGGAGGCGGTTGCAAGTGTTTTCCGCCTATTTGAGACACTAGTAGAGTAGATGGGGATCTATGATACTAGTATTTTCTAGTAAGTGACCATGAGGGTGGTCCTCATAGTGATGAGGCTTCGGTATGTGGATCATTTCCCAAGATGGTACCTTTGGGTAGTGTGCCAGATATATCACTACCCATTGGTCAGCTGTTACAACCAGCGATACCGGTAGAGGACACATTTAGTCCTAGTGCCTTACATGAGTTTCAAAATTAGATACCCCTCAGGTTCCGAAGCAAGCCTAACTCACAAGGGGATGAGGACTAGCTTGAGGAGGTGGTTGAGAGTTCTCTATAGCTTAAACAGCTTCGGTAGGATGACAAGTCGGTAGCTCAGTATTCATCAAGGCATAATAACCATTACCGGTACTCGATGAATTTGATACGATCAGTGCTTCAGAGCTCAGTCTTCCGAGCGATGTGCGTTTAAGGACATCTGATCCAGCACTTTTCGTCTATGCATTCCTACTTATGTTAGGGTGTAAGATATAACCTTTGTGGTTGAATGTTCATTGGATGAGTAGATATAGCCAGTGAGTGTTATCAGTGGGAAAACAGGAAACTATCACCAGTCTCAGAAACTTGGGCGTGTAAAATGTCTCTAGAAGAAGAAGTGTTAGGGACCAATTAATCGGCATGGAAGTAGAAATGGAAGTAGAGTTAGGAGATCAGTATGAGGTGGGGTACTTTTCAACACGTTACAACCACACCCCCTTTTTTGGGGACCCCACTAGGCTCAGGGAGCTGGAGGACTGGGGAAGGGAGTAGTTGCATGTGGTCTAGGAATGCAACCCAAGGGCTCTAGGAATGATTCAAGGTATGTCTGTGTCTACTACTAGCTACTGTATAAATAGAAATATGTACCAATCATTCCCTATTTCAAGAATCATGTTCAATACCTAGAGTTTATGGTTATGCCGATGACTTGACCCTCATGTCTGGAGATACCTTTAAGAGGAGACTTGAGAATCACACTTACACCGACGGTGTGATCAAACCCTTGAGGTGAGAGTTTTAGGTTGAAACCTCTTGGTGGAAGTGTCGAGGACTTATGATGTTAGTTTCGGTATGGATGGAGATCCACAATTCATACTCATATTGAATTTATTACTCAAAAAAAGGTTGTGGTTTATCTAAAATATTGGGATGAGGATTTTACTAGTCATAGAAAAAGGAAACTCATGATGCACAGGATAAAAACCTACATAGGAGGGTCAGGCTTATCACTCGTGAGTTAGCCAGCCTCACCCTCGTGGAAGTAGGAGTTTTGAGTTTTCATTTCCCAACAGTAGTGGAAGAGTGTGGGGACATTTTTTCAAAATATATTATCAGGGTTACCTCCCCAAAGAGAGATAGACTTCAACTTTGGCTGGGTACTACCAGGTTTTTTGACCAGACTTCTCCTGGGTAGCAGCACCCTTGTCAGCTTTGACGAAGAAGATGGGGCCTTTCCTATGGATGGAGAAGTGTTAGCAAAGCTTTCAAAAGTTGAGACAATTACGATGGCTAGTGTTCCTCCAATACTACGAATTTTATAGAGTCTATACTCCTGAGAAGAAGAACGTGGTAGCAGACGCACTCAGAAGGAGGTCTAGTCTACAATTGCTAAGTGAGGAAACAGAGCAGCTAGCCGCGTTGCAAATATCCTTTGCGGATAGAGATGGAGCATCTTACCACCAGTCTATGACTGTCACTCCCCCAATTTATCAGTTAATTCTGAAGGCATAACTTGAGATGTAGACTGCGAGACTAGAAGTGCTCAAATATCCTCAGGACGGTCTCCTAAAAGATTTTCTAAAGGTGGGGAGAGCGTCATCCTCTTCAGAGGTCACACCATGGTACTAGTGATGCTTCAATAGGGGATGATGAGAGATACCATGTCTCCTTGCGAGTCTCCCCTCAATGAGGACTACAGAGATTTGCCGAGGTGGTAGGTTATCACCGAGGTTTATCAGAATATTTCTGATACATCGAAGGATTGGGGAGGTGGCATACCGTACGACACTACCATCATGATTGGACTAGGGTCATGATGTCTTCCACATATCCCAGCTAAGGAGATACGTTCATGACCCTTCTCAATTCATCGACCATGGAGATCTAGACTTAGATGATGGAGCGACATTTAAAGAGGTTAAAGTAGAGATTGAGGATCGAAATGAGCGGGTCCTTCCTGGGCGGTCGATTCCTCTGGTGCCCATTCTCTGGTAGCACATGAACCTCAAGAAAATCACATGGGAGTGGGAGGCTTAGATCTGTGCTCAGTTCCCCAATTTGTATCCTTAGTTTATGGTTTTGCTTTCAGAGAGGTAAATACCTATGGTGGAGAGAATGTAATGACCCGAAAATTCTCTATAATTTTTTTTAATTATATGGATTTATTTAAAGACTGTAAAACTTGACAGTGTACGATTATGAGGCCCGGAGTTCCAGGAATGATCTTTCGATGTTTGTTTAAGTTTTAATTAGCGTGCAAACTAGTTTTCCATAAAAAGTGGACGAACTATTAAATGGTAACTCAAATAAAAAATTTGAGGGCACTGTTGCATTCAGGATGGTGGTTCTACCCTAGGAGCAACTTAAGTTTAGTCGGTGCAGACCTCCTGTGAGAAAACCAAAAAATGGCATAACCGTAAATAAAATAATTAATTAAATTATTTTATTTTTCAAATTCTTATAACTCACAAATGGGATCCTCGATTGAAAATTCGATACCACCGATGAACTCATGAGGGAATATTTTATTTAAGAACATACTAACTTTAGTTGGTGTGGGCCACCCGTGAAAATTAGTTATTGGCCGTAAATAAAATAATTAAGTGACTATTATTTTATTTTAAAATCCATAGCTTTTAAATGGTAACTCAGATGGAAAATCCGATAGTATCGTTGGGTTCATTAGGTAGTGTTTCACCTAGGCAGAGCCTAACCTCAACCGACGCGGGTCGAGGGTGACTGTAAAAATTTTTCCATAACTTTTATTTGGGTACGTTTAGTAAACGCACAAGTGGCGTTTTATAACATTTGAACTGGTCCTCAGAATTAAAATATGAGGGCACTGTTGAACTCATAGTGCCAATATTCGCTTAAGGAGACTTTTACCTTGACTATAGTAGGTTGAGGGTGAATTTTAGTTTTCATGAATTTCATGGGAATTTTAAAAGAATAATAATAAAACAAAGAACTACGTTTATTTTATTTTTGAAACCTCTGAATTTGTATGTGCAGTGGTGGGGACAACCTGACCCCATTGGACTCCCTCTTTAATGTGATTTAACTCTTGGTTTCCCCCCCAAATTAAATTTTCCAACTTTAGTTTAATTAATTTTTCAACAATTAATTGAGTTAATAGACATAACTCAATTAAAATTGGCTCCTCATTCTTTTGGTGGGAAGCGTTGGAAATGGAGATTAGGGATAGCCTTGGAGAACTGGGAAGAACATCCTCCAAATGAAGAACCTCTCCAATGGAGATACATTCTCTGAATCGAGGAAAGTGGAACCAACTTTGGGAGCGTGGTGCGGGAGCGACGAACGTCGACGTCATCAACATCATCTCCTTCTTCACGCTACCTCCAACAAATGATTGAGGTAGTGGTTAATTTTGTAGTATGGTAAATATCTATTTATTGATTCCACATATTCATGATTCTTAACGATGTTGGAGAAACATACACGTCCATTGATCCATACATATACTATGATATTTATATTTCATTCTTCGCACATTAATCGTGCGTTCTTCAATGCCTAATATTTATTAGTGCTGGAATCACAAAGTTTGGTTGAGCGTGATATATGGACTTGAAGACCTTGATGAAAGGATCTCAAATATGTTATCGTTTAAATTTTTGGGCATGGAACGAAGTCGCAATGACTCGTATAAGGTAGTGGACAAATATTTATTAGCACTGGAAACATGGAGTATTGTTGAGTGTAATATATGGACACGAAACCGTCGATTCAAGGATCACAAATATGTGATCATTTGATTTTTCGGTCTTGGAACGAAGCCACAATGGCTTGCGGAAGGAGGAGGCCAAATATTTATTGGCACTGGAAAAAAATATTCTATTGAGTGTGACATATGGATTTTGAGACCTCAAACTGAGGATCGCAAATATGTGATCATTTTATTTTTTGGGTTTAGAACGAAGATGCAGTGGGCCACGAAAGGGGAAACGTGACAGTGTGATTCCGACGAGTCTTCAGGGCCCAACTCCCGAGGGATGCGGTGTCCTGGCGGACTCTGAGGTGTGGTTTTTCCAATGCGCATATAGGGTGGTGCGAGCAGGGCCGTGTTCATTGCAGCAAAATCGTGATCGACGACTGAGAGTTGAGAGTTTACATTTCTGAGCGTGTGCAGCAGGGCTTGAAGCTGGAAAGAAATCGTGAAACAGGTTAATTGAAGAGAGAAAGTGTTGAAAAAAGATAAGTTAAAATTTTAAAGCAATTAAAGATGACATCCATTGAATATGGGGAGGCACACCAAATTAGAGAGTAGTGGTTTTGTGGGTGGAATTTTATAATTGAAGTAAATGAATTATAAATAATAATAATAATATAATAAAGATATTATTATTTTTTGTTATAAAACCATATTTCATCTGTAACATATCTTTGTGACCTTGGGTTTAAGAACTGTCAATGGCAGTACGACCCATACTTCGACACGAAAATTAAGAGTCCAATATTTAATTTCTTTTTTAGGTTTTTTGTATTGGGTACCCGAAACGATCAAATAATAATAATATATTATTATTATTAAATCTTTGACCCTCTATAACTCATGCGTGTGACTTCCGATTGACTTAAAATCTTCAGCGAAGTGATCCTATCATTAAGACGGTCGATTTAAGTCTAATATTGAAAAATAAATTCTAGTTCTGGCTTGGGTACATGAAGCACTAGATATAAATCTTAATATTATTATTACGGGATCTTGTATTCAACATATATCACTAGTACGATGTCGAAATGGTGAACCGTCTGTGGTGCTGTAATCCTTGAGATGAGGCGGTTATTTAGAGATAATCTAGGTGAAATTTGATTAAAGTTGGTGTTCGGCCGGGTTGGATAGTACAAGAATCGAACTGGGACCTCAGGACTAAAAGTCTAATAACTTACAGACCGAGTGACCGATTGACGCACTGTCTGTTGCATTGAGACCCCTATTACATGGAGGTCTTTTGGGTAACTTATTAATCGGAATTAATGGAATTTGAGTATTAAGAAGTGGCTTGAGTAACAGAACCACATGGAGACGAGCAAGCATAGTGTGGGGACCTAGTAGCTGGTTGTGACATGAAGAATGAATAACGATCCTATGTGGGTCAACACCGAGAGATCATGTGTGGGTCAACACCTAGAGATCTAGTGTGGGTCAGCATCAACTGATCTTTTGTGGCTCAGCACCATTGGATCCTGTGTGGGTCTACACCGAGCGATCTTATTTGGGTCAGCACCAAGCGATCCAGTGTGGGTCAGCACCGAGCGATCATGTGTGGGTCATTACATAGCGATCCCATGTGGGTCAGCACCTAGTGATCCTGTGTGGGTCATCACCTAGCGATCCCGTGTGGGTCAACACCAAGCGATCATGTGTTGGTCAACACTAAGCTATCCTATGTGGGTCATCACCGAGCGATCCTATGTGGGTCAGCACCTAGAGATCTTATGTTGGTCTGACGAAGTACTGTTGATGTATTAGGATGCTGTGTGGGTCTATAAACGTACTGACGAGGTACTAGGATCCTGTGTGAGTCTGAAAATGTACAATGATCCTCTGTGGGTATTATAATAATTAGGTATCCTTCGTGGATCTACCTCTTAATAGAGTAAGATGATTAATTAGTTACCTCTAATCATCTCTACTATTGTCCCTTAGATATACCCGATGTGAGCTGAGTCTTTACCTTTGTGGTATTCTTCTATGTGTCATTCCTATGTGTCACTTACCTTCGTGGTGATACCTTTTTGGTATTCTTCTACATGGCATACCTATGTGGTACTTACCTTCGTGGTAATCTTTCCTTCATTGAACAGTTGTACTTTGGCTAAGGAGTTGGGCCTTGTGTTTCCTCATGAATGAGATTGGTAATATTTGATTATGTAGGTATAAGTATAGGAATCTACCTAAGTAGGTTTTTCAATGCTTTACATGCTTTTTGGTTTACCCTTTTTGGATTTTGTGAGACCATGAGGGTCTCAGGGTCCCTACTAAATATCGTTATACTCACCCTTGTATGGGATATTCCCTCACCTTGTTGTGTTTGGTGCACACGATGGACAACACTGATCAAGGATGAGGGTACCTGGACTAGACTTGGCCAGGAGGTGGACCATACGGTGTGTCGGTATGCAGATAATATGGGTGGACGTGGAGTGATGAGGAGGAGATTTGTACCTACCCATCAGGTAGGAACCTCAGTGGACGACCTAGTAGCTGCCTTTATTTTTCTTTAGTTGTATTGTATTTCAGTTGTACATGAACCATTGCTGTTGGGCTTGTATACCCGACGCTTTTTACATTTATCACTCTTCTTTTCTATATAGTTGTCTTGTGTTGGTATCTTGATGTGTGCTTAGTTGCATGTGTTTACAAGTTCTAAAGGCAATTCCTTCCCTGTTTTAGGGAATACAGCTTCAGTGCTAGTCGCCAGCCCCTAGCCTATGGAAGGCGGTCTTGGGGTAGTCATGGAATGGGTCCTAGGGGATGGGTTGTGACAATATCATAAACATATGTTCCAATGAAAAGAATTTGGTTTTATAAAACCATAGAAAGTTTATATCACTAAAGGGAGTTTTAATTAATGTAGATATTATGAGTAATGAATGTAAATCCTAACAAAAAAGATTAAATAAATAATAAAACAATTTATATATCATTTCATAGAAAAACATATCATAATAGTGTCAATTAATATGTTTTATAATGCAACAAAATGAAATTGAGTTAAGATATTATTTATCAGAGGGAAAATTTCAAGTTAATAACATTGGAAAAACTAATTAATATTGAAACATAAGATACGATGATGTGCTAAATATTTAATATATTTCAAGAAAAATGTGTTTTATATAATCCACACAATAAAATAATTTTATGAATATATCATATGTATCACAGAATTAAATGTAATGTGAGAAATCCATTGCCTAGAGTCTTGAAATTACATGTATGTAATTTAAATCATTTATAGTAATATTAAACTAATTAGTGGATGTATTAATAAATATTTCCAGGTTTAACACATTATTCTGATAACAAAATTTTTATCTTTAATGTCATATTCAAATATTTAATCTGCTATGTCTACTAAGAGTGTTTAGAGGGCGTTATGTTCATTATTTAAAAATAGATTTTTTCCATTGATAATTGTCAAATTGGTAAATATTTAAACATATAAATAATTATAATCAAGAAATTTTTATCATATTTAAATATAATTTATACTTTTAAGACCAATCATGAATTATTTTTATGAAATATTAACTACATTATGATCATGGAGATGGTACACCATACATATGTATGAGTATTGTTTCCATATTTCAATGATCATTATGGAAAGAATGTGTGAAATGTTTCATATTTTACTAAAATAATAATATCATAAATAAAATTTTATTTTTAAATATACTTATATATATCATTATTGTGATGTGGTGATTAAAAATATTAATTGCATCTCTATGTGGAGGCGGTAGTCCACACGTACATGGACGACATTATCATTTTTCAGTTGGTGAATGAAAATGATATATTATATATTTAGAATAAACTATATTTCATTTATATAGTTATGATATCATTTATATGACATAGATTTATAAAAGGATTCTTATTACATTCTATGTAAATTATATGTGAAAAAATGAATCAAATCGCTTAGCGAGGCGGTAGTCCACTTTAGACACTAACGACGTTATCATATCCCCCTCCAAATGAAATGAAAAATGGAATATTTGATATAATATCTAAATAAGTATAAATATGTTATAAATAATTATATTTACTTAAAATGTATTATTATAACATTTCATGATATGAGATGATGGAAAATAATTAACAACAGTTCAGAATGAGGTCAATTTGCGTATATAGGAAAGATGTTTTCATGTCCAATTTGTTAGAAGAGGATATGGATTTAGGTTAACAAATTGATTTAATGACATATTATTTTTAATGAAATATTTAATATTTTATATTATCATAGTTGAATAATATTTCATAGAGGTGGAAGGAGAAAGAAAAAACACATTATAAATTTTTTTACCTCTTCTCAAAAAACCACATTATGATTATTCCTAAAGTATTCCTAGAATGAATGTATGACCAATGATGGATTATAGATTGTGTGGATGTAATTTTTATTTCATAATTTAGTTAACAAAATCTGAACCTTCCAATTAAACAACTAGGTTATAATGGATTTATATATCACAAGTCGTTTAGGTTCGGTGTTTCAAATTGAATACACTATAAAACATAGTTTTATTTTATAACATATATTAGTATTTTATCCCCACACTTTAAAAAATTTCATCCTCATAATTTTATCTTTATCTTTGCAATAAAAGGTGGGAAATTTTTAAATGCGTTTTATAAACATGCATCATAAAATGGTTTAAAAAACCCTCTTGATCAAATACAACGTGATATATGAAGGTTTTCTGGAATAAACAATTTTATGATTCCAAATATGAGAACATAGAAAAGAAATTATTATTATTAAATGTTATAAAATTTTAATGTACGAATTATTAGGGAGAGTGATAGATTTCATTTATCACAATAATGTGAATAATCAATAAAAAGATGACAACCTCAAAATTATCAACCAAATATGATTCAAAAATGTCATTTATTTCATTAAAAATGAGAGAAAAAACTTGTTTCATGAAAACTTTTATGTAGTTGAGGATTTATATAAGAAATAATATGGAAATCATAGCGGAATATCATTAGTTAACAAGTATAATTTACCCTTTATCCAATTTTCACCACAATCTCATTTTTTCTCCCAATGATGAGTATTCAAGATGAATTTTTCATTAATAATGAACTAAAATCACTTTTTAAATATCACATATACTTGAAATGGATAATAATGTTATACCCCCCATCTTTATACATTTTTAAAATATCTTTTTAATCTTATGGTCATATATATGATACAAATTTTTTTTTAAAATTAACACAATACCCAAGATTATATAAACAAAAAATGATATGAATAACTTAAAAATAATTTATACAAAATTTAATGGATTAATTCAACTTAAAACTAATAATTATATATACTTCATCCCAATAAAATTCCACTTAAGGATTCATTAATCTCTTTAAGGTCTTATCAATTAAAATATCAAATGGGGTGTCTATGAATGTGAACTCATGATCAAATTTAATATTATAGTCCGATGATGGTGTAACGATCTGAATTTTTTATTAATATTTGTTTCCTAAATTTTTGTGTGTTATTTTATTTTATATTCAACAAAACTATATTTTTTAACTAATGATATGACTATAATTAAATGAGACCATTAGGTTTCGACTATTATATGACCATTGGTCAGTATTACCATTGGAAGCTAAATTCTTAACGTTACAATTTTTTTTATAAATACAAGTGATCTTGGTAAAATTAATACAGAAAGATGTTTTGATGGCCCCATCTAGTAGGCCCAGGGTGTTCAAAGCCCATCTAACGGTACTTGGGAAGGTGGTAGCACCATTAGGATTTTCTTTGGACCAAACCCAAGACGAACGTAATCGTGTGAAGCTAGAATGCAATCACCTTCCTGAAAAGTTCATGCTAATAGAAATCCCCACTTAGGCAATGGTGGTCGAGCCGCTCCAAGATTCTATCACCATAGAACACATTACACTTAGGTCCTATACTGGTGTTATAAGGAGCTATGTAACGAGACCTTAGTTGCCTTATGTAATCCTTTGATATAAATAAAAATTGTGATTTCTTGTTATGGCGATGTTTATGAATTTTCAAATGTCTAGATAAATATAGGATGTATATAATTTATGTTTTTTTTGAAAAAAAGGATATTTTAAAATATTTATATAAACCTTATTTCATTAATAATGTGTAATGTTTTTAAAAAAAATGGTCTTCTACAGTTGTGTTTAGAAAGAAATTTTGAGTCTAATAAGATAAAAATAATTTTTAGAGAATATTATATTATGAATAGTGATTTTACGATTTTGAATTGTAATGTGACAAAATTGTAACACCCCAAGATTCTACGGTACGTTTCCCTTCGAATAATGCGATAGCGTGTGTTGTACGCAACCTCGAGTTCTAACACACACCACAACTAATTAAACTAGCCGTTGTGAATAGTAATACCTACTTTTTGAAATCATATATATTCTATATTTCAAAATGGACTTCATTTTTGGATTCGGAATATCAAAATTAGCCTAGGGTGAAATTTTGGTACATTTCGGATAACTTTCATATTTTGATGAATAGTGAAAATTTCTAAATTTTAATTAAAAACAACTTTTTTAATCAAAATAATTAATAGTGATAAATTATGAATTTGAGTGGTTTTAAAGTATATTTAGAATATATTTTTACCATTCAATTTAATGTTTATCATTGGACATAATTTTACAATTAAACCGAACATAAACAAGTGTCAATCTTTTGATAGTTATTATCTCTTAAAAACACGCTTTTTGTTTTGACAGCGGGAATTAATTTTAAATTAATTTCTGCCACTTCTGTGTTTTGAATTTAGGAAAATGGATTCCATATTTGGAATCAGGAATTTCAAATTGTGTAAATAGGTAACTTTTATTTTTAGACATTTTGAATAGTTACTGTGGTAAATATTTTATTTACCATGGTTAAAGGGTAAATCCGGTAAATAAGGGCTAAAAAAATAATATTATAATAATAAAAAATTACACTAAAACGTGTCCTAACCTTATTGGTGGACACATACCCGACCATGGGCATACTTTGGTCAATTTGGGGACCCCTTGGAGCCACTTGTATGTGGTAGGGACACTTTATATTAATAAAGTTAAAATAAAAATAAAAATAGCATAAGCTTACATCTTTTAGAAGAACACTTTTTACATAGGGTTATACATGTTGGATTTTCGATTATAAATATTCATTAGAAAGATAAAAAGATTTACTACATAATGATATTTTATTTATAATTTTTAGACATTATATAATTTATTTTATTTATGACACAATGATGATGCAGTAATTACTAAAATAGTGAAAAATAAAAATAATTGATCTTATAAATACCCAAATAATTATAATATGAAACTTTTAATGAATTAAACTAATTTTCTATGATAATATGATATATTATGATTGATTTAATTGACTTTGTTCGAAGTAATCAATCTGTTAGGAGTTTCACAAAAATCAACTATTGAATAGTGTCAAAATTGACATAAAAGAGTTCTTAAAACAAATATTATATTATTAATTGATATTAAATTCCTAAAAATCTAAGGTTCGGCCAAGAGACTTATATTATGATAGGTTCCTCATTAATGGACCACTTGGGGGTCGCTTGGATGTATATAGTAAGTTTATTAATCATATTATATAAAAATACAAAGAGACATTGTAAAAGTGAAACTAATTAACTTAGAGTTAATACTTAAAGATAAGGTTAATATAAGTACCCAAACCTGTATAAATTCTATTGGATGAGTTGTTTTCGACCTATCCACACCTCAGCCTTTGAATAGTCAACTTTGGAGCCTTTGTAAACCGAATATGAATTTATTATAAATTAATATTTCTAACTTTTCCAAAGGTGCCCCTCACCCCTCTTATAAAAGGGCACTCCTCCTTCTCATTTCTTCACACCTTCAAAGCCTTTTGGTTAGGCCAAACTCTGCCCAAATACTCTCCCAACATCCCTCAATACAACCTAGAGGCCTTAGTTTGATCAGAAAGCCAACCTAAGGAGCCCTTTTGATCAAATCAAAAGGAAGAACCCGAAGAAGAGGTAATGATTTCACCACCCTTTTCTAAGTTCATTTCTTCTTCCACTTCTTCTTCCTTTGTTCTTACCATTCTGAAATAATAACTCCAGTATCTCACATATACTGTGATGTTATTATAAATATGGTACAATCATATTCAGTATTCTATCCACCCTTTGAATAACATGTCACCATACGTGCGTACGTACGGCTTACCGTCTCCACGTCGTGGTGTAATTGTTATTCAATATAATATTATTTGGATGGGTATAATAATGATGTGTAACTCATGTAAATAATAAATATAACATGTTAATGATTCTGTATATATGATATACCATCCATTTATATATTATTTTAATATCAAAAGAATGATATTGTCGCTCGTGCGTACGTACGGACTACCGTCTCCACGAACGCGATGAGATTCATTCTCCATCGTATCCATTCAAGTATAATTATCATTTGATGATTTAAAAATGATGTTTAAGGACTGTATATCATTCTGGATATGAATAAGATACAACAACCATGGCTTATGTAACAAAACATATAAAAGAAAATGAGTAAGTTAACTCCCGAAACGACGATAATTCTAAGATATTATTAACAAATCAATGTTAAAAGATCATATATGATATCATATTAATATATATGATTCTTGTATAATTTAATAACAACTATTCCACCATTATACAGGAGTTTAACCTACCCCAACCAAGGAAAAGTACAAGGTAAGGGTTATTTCACAATCTCTTCATTATCCGAGGTTGTTTATATGTAATAATCTACTGGGATCTCTTTATCATCCACATCCATGTTTCTTAAAAATGTATTTCAAAACATTTTTACTATTTACAAGAATATGGGTTAAAGTCATTTATACCTTTTTTTGACTTTTTATAAGAGGTTTATAAAGGAATCTTTCCATCGTTTTCAAAACAATGTCCTTCTTAACCTTTTCGACAGAATTGAGGTAAGAATGTTTTTTTAACTTATACGGCGGGTGCGGTTATTTTACGCCGTTATAAAATCTTCAAAGCTTTCCTTACAAGCTTATAAGAATATTTTCAAAGAAAATGTTTTATTTTATATGGATCTTAAATGATTTCAAAATAAAAGGAGATATTTCTTTAAAAAGAATTTTGATTTCATTTATGTCAACATCCTTTGATGGATTTTAAGATTATTTGAAGTTGATTTATTATGATACAAAACTTCTATATTGTATTGAAGGTTTTGTGATATGTTTGACTGTGGATGTGCTATTTTTATAACATTCATAGTTTATTGTGAAAGTATTGACATTTCGTATGCTAGTTTTAATACGAATGTTTATGTTATGTTTAAACCTTTTCATATGGGAATGCATTGGACTTAATAAGTGACGGGTGGAGCCCGCTATAGCTCCTCGATGCATCGGTAGGTCTCATGAGACAAACTAGTTTCTTGGCACAAGGCCTTGACAAAATCGTATTTGTAGTCTTGGCACGAGGCCTTGGCTATGTGGTTATGATAGTCTGGCATTATGCATTCCAACATTATGAAAGTGGTTATTTATTTTTGCATGTGATTATTTGATTAGTGGAATATCCATGTGAATAAGTAAATGGCATTATTTCATTTTATTTATGCCATACCATGTTGAAAGTTCATGTTTAAAAGGCTTTTGTTTTAGTTATACATTGCCTTAAATGTTTATTCTTATTGATGAAAGTTTCTGCTATATTGTTATCCTTACTGGGCATTTGAGCTCACCCCTTTTCTATGTTTTATTTTTCCCAGGAAGTGAAGATGTAAGTTATGAATGACCTGCAGGGATATTATGAGGGGATTGTAGTGTGGACTGTGGAAACATTATGTTGTTGTAGTAGTTTTTGATTTTATGATGTAATGTAAAACTCATGAATATATCTAGTGTTTCCAAGGCTACTAAACCAATCGGTCTTTCGAGATTTGATCTTTCTTGTGATCATGCCAATGTTATGTAATAATGCACCGACTCTAGGAAACTAGGGTCGGGGCGTTACAAAATGGATTATGTAACCACACTTAAGAAAGTTTTAATATATTTTATGCACCTTGATAAAGTAATGTGATTCAATAAAATAGGCAAATAACTGTTTTAGAAATTATTAGTTAAGTATCATTTTTTAATCGGGTGAATAGTTTTTTGATTTAAAAATTAAATTAAAAATATATAGAAAATTATTTTTTCAAATGGAGTTTATTTTTTAATTCAAAGAATCGATATTATGTTAAGGTGATTTTTGGGGATTTTTCTAAAAAAGTTTAATTTCTGGTGAATAATGAAAATACAGTTTTTATTTTCTGTTGTTTAATGACATCTTAAATGATTTTATAAGAGTGGTCATGTTCCAATTTTACCACCTTTGGGTTTAGTACAAGTGAAGGTTCATGTATGTACTTCTTCAAGAGGGATACATGAAAGACATCATGAACATGTGCAACATTTGGAGGGAGTTCAAGTTAATTGGACATTGCTCTTACGCGATCAAGGATTTCATAGGGTCCAATGTACCTGGGGCTGAGCTTCACTTTCTTCCAAATCCTCATGACTATCTTCCAAGGTGAAATTCGATGAAAAACCATGTAACCGACATCAAACTCCAATTCCCTTTGATGGTTGTCAGCATAGCTCTTTTTCCATCTCTGATCAGCCTTAATGTATTGTTGGATGGAATTGACTTTTTCTGTCCTCTCTTGCACAAGATCAGGCCTAAGAAGCTTTCGCTCACTGGCTTCATCCCAACAAGTTGGAGTTCTAAATTTATTCCCATATAGAGCTTCATATGGTTCCATTTGAATGATAGAGTGGAAGTTATTGTTGTATGAGAACTCAACTTAAGGGAGATGTTGATCCCATAAACCCTAAAATTCCATTGAGCAAGTTCCCAGTATGTCATAGAGTGTTTGAATAGTACTTTCATATTGGCCATCAATTTGGGGAAATAGGCCATACTAAAATTCAATTCAGTGCTCAAAGAATGATGAAGAATTATCCAGAATTTTGATGTAAACCTTGGATCATGATCAGATACACGAGAGAGTGGAACTCTATGAAGCCCCACCACTTCCTTCACATAAGTCCTTGAAAGATGATCAAGAGATAAATCTTCCTGAATGGAGAAAAAATGGGCAGTCTTGGTGAGACGGTCTAGAATAACCCATATCACATTGTTTACTTTGGAATTTCTTGAAAGGCCAATGATGAATTCCATAGTGATATTGTCCCACTTCCATGCTGGTATGGGTTGTGGTTGCAATACCCCTTTAAGAAGTTGTCACTCTACCTTCACTTGCTGAAATACTAGGCACCTTGAAGTATAGTCAGCAATCTCCCTTTTCATATTATCCCACCAATAATGATCAAGAACTTCCGTATACATTTTTGTGCTTCCAGGATTTATAGAGAAAGTAGAGTTATGAGCTTTATCCATCTGCTCCTTTATTTCTCGAATAGATGGAACACATAGTCTTTTACAAAATTTCAGTACACCTTCTTGATCAATATTGAACTCATGAAACTTCACATCCTTTATAGCCTCAAAATTCTGCAGTACCAAATGAACTTATTTTTTATCTTTCTTGATATTTTGTAGTAATGACGGTTGAGAAATCATTTGGGTTAAGTTTGATGATGTCCCTTACCTTATAATTCCCAATTCTAGCATTACTAGGTCATAGATCAAAGGATCTCTTTGAATTTTCATCATCAAAATGACAAATGGGTATTTCCTGTTTAATGCATCAGAAACTTTGTTTTCTCTTCCAGGATGATAACGAATTGAACAATCATAGTCTTTGAGAAGTTCCAACCTCCTCATGTTCAATTCATTTTTTGTGAAAATATACTTCAAACTTTTATGGTCTGTGTATACATCACATTTCTCCCCTTAAAGATAGTGCCTTCATATCTTCATAGAAAAAACAACTGCATCAAGCTCCAGGTAATCCGTACGTTAATTCTGCTCATGATTCTTCCACTATTGAGATGCATAAGCAACGAACTTGTCATTTTGCATGAAGACTCACCCATTCCCTTTCAGTAATGTGTCGCTAAAAATAATGAATCCTTATCCAATTGAGGGTAGAGTTAACACAGGTGTTATAACCAATCTCTTCTTCAACTCTTGGAAAACTTTCCTCTCACTCATTTCTCCAGATGAACATGAACCATAATCGAGTAAACTTGGTTAATGGATTATAATGTCATGAAAATTGTTTCACAAACCTCCTATAATATCTTGTTAATCCAAGAAAACTATGAATCTCAGTTATTGTTGTAGTTTGAGGCCACAACTCTACAAATTTTGTCTTTGCACGGTCTAATGTGATTCCTTCATTGGATATAATTTTCCCCAAGAAATCCACTTGTTGTAACCAATTTTCACATTTTCTAAACTTCCAAAAAATACTCGCCGTCCATAGAGTTTGCCAAATATCCCTTAGATGATCATCATGCTCCTCACAATATATGGAATATATCAGAATATCATCAATAAAAACTACCACAATGTTATCAAGGTAGTACTTAGAGACTCTATTAATCAATTCCATAAAAATAGCAGGTTCATTATTTAGTCCAAATGGCATAAAAGAAAACTAATAATGCCCATATATTGATTGGAAGGAAGTTAATGGAATATCTTCTTTATTTACCATAATTCGATAATAACCAGATCGAAGATCAATCATAGAGAAAAATTGTGCCCCACGAAGATGTTCAAATAAGTCATCAATTCTTGGAAGAGGGTATTTGTTCTTCACTGTGATCCCATTAAGTTCCCTATAATCAATGCATAGCCACATTTATCCATCCTTATTTTCCACAAAGAGAACTGGGGCTCCCCAAGGAGTCACACTTGGTAGAATAAAACCTTTCTCCAAATGATCTTACAGTTGATTCTTTAATTCCACCATCTCAACATTATCCATCCTATACGGGGTATTTGATATCAGATGAGATCTAGGTATGAGTTTAATGGAGAAATCTACCTCTCTTTGTGGGGGAGGTCCGTGCAACTCCTCAGGAAATACGTCAACGTATTTCTGGACGATGGGGACATTTTCTATCCTCAAACTCTCATTTCCTTCTTCTTCTTCACCGATCAATTCCATAAAGAATGATATATGAGGTTCATCTAGAAAAATATCAGGTTGATATATCTCTCCTTGGAATATAACTGTAGCTTTTCCATTCAATACTACTGAGATTTCCTTACTTTTTCATTTGATCTTAGCATTATACTTTGAGAACCATTCCTTACCTAGTATAATGTCAAATTCCAGCTTGGGAATGACTACTAGATTTGTGATAAGATTGTGCTCACTAATGTAAATAATAGAGTTTCTAAACACTGATGATGCTTGGATAATCCCACAAAAAGTATTGACTGATAACTCTACTTTTAGTAAATCATGGTTTGATTCTAAATTCTTTACAAACTTGGAGGAAATAAAGGAATACGTAGAACCATAATCAAACAATGTACTTGATAGCTTTGAGAGTACAACAAGACTACTAAATACCACATCATTTAGAAATTCTACTTCATCTGTCATGATAACAAAAGCATGGCCTTGATACCTTGTCCTTTGCTGAGGATGATGGTGGTTTACCTCCACTGCCCCCAGATTTGGACAGAGATTGGAAAAGTGACCATGTTGACCAAACGTAAAGCACTAGACATCATGTTGGGGATTCACCATATTCCCCTTTTTTTTGTTTGTGAGTTGACGTTTCACCTCACAACAACAATTACCCACAATATGGCTATCACTTCCACACTTGAAGAATTTCCCACTCCTGAGCTGGAAATTCCTCGAATGCTTCTTACCACATTTATTACATGTGGGAAGTAGTACTTCCTTTCCTCCTCTTCCCTGATCATAATTTCTCTCTAATCTGGGCACCATTGATCTCATCTTGTCAATGGATTTATGCGACCACCACATCTCTTAAAACACCAGTTTTACTATAAATGCACTCCGCATGATCTCCTCATAGCTATCAAAGTCTCAGTTGGCTATATTCTTCCTCATATGAGGTCTCAGTACACTGAAGAATCTATCAACCATACCATTTGGATCCATGAAAAAGATAGAGGTATATCGTGAATGTCGCGTGAAGTTTATCTCAAAGCTTCTGGAAAATTCATTATCATTTTGCTTCAGTTCGAAAAACTCCTTCTCCATCCATGTTCTAAAGGAATGAGGGAAATACTTACTAAAAAAGGTCCTTCTGAACTCTTCCCACTCCATAGCTTTATCCTCCAATCTTGGCCTCCTGTTTTTAATCAGTTCCCACCACTAATCAACTTCTCCTTATAAGCGATAGGTATTTAAGGTGACATTTTCTTACTCTAAACAATGGAGCACATAAATGATCTTCTCGATGGAGATGATCTGATGCTCAGTAATCAATTGTTCAGTCAATCCACTAATGTATGGTTGTCATTGAAACATAATGGATTCAATATAATGTTCTTCCCTTTACGGTGAGATTGGTCTCTCATCTTGATTCAATTTATTTCCCATAACATGAGCTAGTTGGTTCATCATTCGCATGAATGTTTTCATTCTGTCTTTCATTGGAGGGTTGTCAGTGCATTGTCCATTGTGGTCAGCATTTGTAGGGATTCTCCTATTGCCCACCATTTTCAAACATACCCCCCAGGAATGTCGTAAACAAGAGTGTAGCAAGGCCTGTTTTCGTGCACCAGTTCCCATTTGATTATAGATCAAAGCGGTGTTTTTAGGTTTTACACCTATGTACATCTATTCCAGAGCCTGCTCTACCTGCTCATATCCAGACAGTGATGTATTTTTTTGAAAACCCACTTACTCAATACTCACCAAAATACCATGAATGTTTCCTATATTTGAGATTTTCTATTGGGTTATTCCAAAAGTTTTCATATCCTAATTTCCATAAACAACTAAACTATCCATTTATACCAACTATGGCTTCCAACCTTTTTATTATATAACATTTCATTACATTTTACAAACAGAGGATCATTAAAGTCTAGTGTCTTGGAAATTAGGAACATAATACAATAAAACAACATAAAAAATTATTCTAAACCTATATTAAGGCTCCATAATAGGTTAATCCTTTTTAAAATATCTGCATCTCATATCCTGAAGACATACATCAAAGGAAAGGGTGAGAAGAAGGCCCACTAAGGGGTAAACAAGGGAATCAGTTTACTTGTGATATCAATAAGAACTTGATGAAAAAATATGAACACATGATATATGGAAAAAGTGGCATATCATAATAAAAATAACATGAATCATAACACGAATATGTGGCTACAACATTTCATTTAGACATTCATGAACATATCACCAAGGATCATCCACAAGGTGTCATAAAAATTACTCAGGTTGTCCACCAAGGTGTCATGAAACTTTTCATTTATAGAGATTAATTCAATACCCAATGAATTTGAGTGATATCAGAGCGCACCTTTAATATTCCTTTACATTAATGTGATCCACATAGATCATAACAAAAAATTTCATAAATAACCCATAGGGAATAAATGAAATGGGTTTCATTTCAAAATTGTGATGTTTTAAGATTGCTTAAAAATAAGATCATTATATCATTTATAACCCATGGAAAGGGAGTGAAGGATATATGAATGTAAATTACAGAATCAAACATTTCATATTAATATATATATATGAACACCCATAGAAGAAAAATAGGTATGGGTATTCTCCTAAATAAAATGATAGAATTTCATGAGAGAATGATATAGAAATTTTGAGATGAAATTTCTGCAGCATAACATCCATATAACATGGTTTTAGAAAACATTGAAAAGATAGGGGACAAGGGTCACTCACTCATAAAAAAAATTATAATACAATATGGGTACTGAATAATATCGTGGTATTTATATTTTAATTACATATCACATGAAAATGAAAAATTAAAGAAAAGAGAAGTTGCAATTGCTTTTATGAGAAATTTGGTAACCTAATGGCGTAACTTAAAAATTCAGAAAAAAAAATTGATGAGAGTAGAAAGGTTCTCTCAATAATTATAAATGAAATGGAAAGTAATGAGAACATATAAGAATATACCCTCAACATAAAGATATGGAAATTAGAAGGAACAATATAAAGGAAGTCATGACTTAAAAGATGAGGTTGAAAGATTCCCTTACCTTGAAGAGTTACTTTGAAAGCTTGAAGGTCAGGACCTTGGGAGGCTTGAGGGAACATTGGGAGGACTCCATAAGAGCGAAGGAGACCAGAACATATTTGAGGATGATTTTGGAATGAAATGTATGAGGAAATGGCTTGGTATTTATATGGGAAGTGAGGGAACCAATCACTAATTTCCAAGGGACACCTCATCGGTGATTTCAGAAAAACCATGGGCTTTACCATGGTATTTGACCACAGTATTGGCCATTTGGACACCTAATATCATATCACAATATTCATAAGTCTACCATAAATATTACATAATTATAAAATCATTTAAGATGTCATTAAACAACAGAAAATAAAAACTGTATTTTCATTATTCACCAGAAATTAAACTTTTTTAGAAAAATCCCCAAAAATCACCTTAACATAATATCGATGCTTTGAATTAAAAAATAAACTCCATTTGAAAAAATAATTTTCTATATATTTTTAATTTAATTTTTAAATCAAAAAACTATTCACCCGATTAAAAAATGATACTTAACTAATAATTTCTAAAACAGTTATTTGCCTATTTTATTGAATCACATTACTTTATCAAGGTGCATAAAATATATTAAAACTTTCTTAAGTGTGGTTACATAATCCATTTTGTCACATTACAATTCAAAATCCTAAAATCACTATTCATAATATAATATTCTCTAAAAATTATTTTTATCTTATTAGACTCAAAATTTCTTTCTAAACACAACTGTAGAAGACCATTTTTTTAAAAAACATTACACATTATTAATGAAATAAGGTTTATATAAATATTTTAAAATATCCTTTTTTTCAAAAAAAACATAAATTATATACATCCTATATTTATCTAGACATTTGAAAATTCATAAACATCGCCATAACAAGAAATCACAATTTTTATTTATATCAAAGGATTACATAAGGCAACTAAGGTCTCGTTACATAGCTCCTTATAACACCAGTATAGGACCTAAGTGTAATGTGTTCTATGGTGATAGAATCTTGGAGCGGCTCGACCACCATTGCCTGAGTGGGGATTTCTATTAGCTTGAACTTTTCAGGAAGGTGATTGCATTCTAGCTTCACACGATTACGTTCGTCTTGGGTTTGGTCCAAAGAAAATCCTAATGGTGCTACCACCTTCCCAAGTACCGTCAGATGGTCTTTGAACACCCTGGGCCTACTAGATGGGGCCATCAAAACATCATTCTGTATTAATTTTACCAAGATCACTTGTATTTATAAAAAAAATTGTAACGTTAAGAATTTAGCTTCCAATGGTAATACTGACCAATGGTCATATAATAGTCGAAACCTAATGGTCTCATTTAATTATAGTCATATCATTAGTTAAAAAATATAGTTTTGTTGAATATAAAATAAAATAACACACAAACATTTAGGAAACAAATATTAATAAAAAATTCAGATCGTTACACCATCATCGGACTATAATATTAAATTTGATCATGAGTTCACATTCATAGACACCCCATTTGATATTTTAATTGATAAGACCTTAAAGAGATTAATGAATCCTTAAGTGGAATTTTATTGGGATGAAGTATATATAATTATTAGTTTTAAGTTGAATTAATCCATTAAATTTTGTATAAATTATTTTTAAGTTATTCATATCATTTTTTGTTTATATAATCTTGAGTATTGTGTTAATTTTAAAAAAAAATTTGTATCATATATATGACCATAAGATTAAAAAGATATTTTAAAAATGTATAAAGATGGGGGTATAACATTATTATCCATTTCAAGTATATGTGATATTTAAAAAGTGATTTTAGTTCATTATTAATGAAAAATTCATCTTGAATACTCATCATTGGGAGAAAAAATGAGATTGTGGTGAAAATTGGATAAAGGGTAAATTATACTTGTTAACTAATGATATTCCGCTATGATTTCCATATTATTTCTTATATAAATCCTCAACTACATAAAAGTTTTCATGAAACAAGTTTTTTCTCTCATTTTTAATGAAATAAATGACATTTTTGAATCATATTTGGTTGATAATTTTGAGGTTGTCATCTTTTTATTGATTATTCACATTATTGTGATAAATGAAATCTATCACTCTCCCTAATAATTCGTACATTAAAATTTTATAACATTTAATAATAATAATTTCTTTTCTATGTTCTCATATTTGGAATCATAAAATTGTTTATTCCAGAAAACCTTCATATATAACGTTGTATTTGATCAAGAGGGTTTTTTAAACCATTTTATGATGCATGTTTATAAAACACATTTAAAAATTTCCCACCTTTTATTGCAAAGATAAAGATAAAATTATGAGGATGAAATTTTTTAAAGTGTGGGGATAAAATACTAATATATGTTATAAAATAAAACTATGTTTTATAGTGTATTCAATTTGAAACACCGAACCTAAACGACTTGTGATATATAAATCCATTATAACCTAGTTGTTTAATTGGAAGGTTCAGATTTTGTTAACTAAATTATGAAATAAAAATATATAAATACCTACATACATATCTATATAAATTATATAAATAATATAATTTATTGAAAAATGTTCTCTAAAGAATCAATTAGTTTTTAGTAATGTAATTCTATTGTTCAAAAATAAGTTTTCATCAAAATTAATTATAGTTTCATTTCTAAAAAAATATTATTATTAAATTTTCAACCATTTAGAAATTTATTTTCTAATTATATCATTAATTTTTAAATCATAATATCAAAATTTAATTAGGTTGAATTTTTTGACACAAAATACTGATTTTTCAAAGAATGGTAAAAATAATGATTTTTATAAAAATTTCATTTAGTTTCAATAAATTAAGAAATTTACACATCCTATTATTTTTTCAATATGATTTAACATATCATAAGTATTAATTAGTTAAATTCAATCAAAATAATTTCTTTTTAATAAAAATCATATTATATTTAGTAAATGTTTTTTGTTTGTGTAATAATTAGATTTTTCATAAACCAGTTTTAATGTACATAATGGTTCTCATATTTAATTAAATAGTAAAACCCATAATAACGAATTATTTAAAATAAATCTATTTATTGAATAAAAATAAATAATAATTTATAATACCAAAAATTTTATTTGTATACATAGTGTTAATATAAAAGATACTTTTTCGTACAAAATCCTCTTATTGAAAACCTGCATTTTAGTCACTTAGGTTGGTTAGATATTATTTTAAAATTTTCCAATTATGCGAATTGATTTTTATAAAATATAAATATTTGGAATAATACTAATTATTATTATCTAATAAGGTAAACATAATTTTTTACTATAATGAAATGTAAAAACAGTAAAAATAAAATATCGTGGCTAAAGATAAAACATGTTTACCAGTGATAAAACTAAAATGATAAGGTTCAAAATAACCTAAAATATTTTCTAAAAAATATTTCATGGATATATATCTCATATATCATCTCTAATAAAAGATAATAATCTATTATGGACCCTGTTGTGATATGAATGATATGGAGACACCTTTTCTTTAAAAATATTACAATTGTGCCACTCAACCCAATTATGTAGGTATTTATATATTTTTATTTCATAATTTAGTTAACAAAATCTGAACCATCCAATTAAACAACTAGGTTATAATGGATTTATATATCACAAGTCGTTTAGGTTCGGTGTTTCAAATTGAATACACTATAAAACATAGTTTTATTTTATAACATATATTAGTATTTTATCCCCACACTTTAAAAAATTTCATCCTCATAATTTTATCTTTATCTTTGCAATAAAAGGTGGGAAATTTTTAAATGCGTTTTATAAACATGCATCATAAAATGGTTTAAAAAACCCTCTTGATCAAATACAACGTGATATATGAAGGTTTTCTGGAATAAACAATTTTATGATTCCAAATATGAGAACATAGAAAAGAAATTATTATTATTAAATGTTATAAAATTTTAATGTACGAATTATTAGGGAGAGTGATAGATTTCATTTATCACAATAATGTGAATAATCAATAAAAAGATGACAACCTCAAAATTATCAACCAAATATGATTCAAAAATGTCATTTATTTCATTAAAAATGAGAGAAAAAACTTGTTTCATGAAAAATTTTATGTAGTTGAGGATTTATATAAGAAATAATATGGAAATCATAGCGGAATATCATTAGTTAACAAGTATAATTTACCCTTTATCCAATTTTCACCACAATCTCATTTTTTCTCCCAATTATGAGTATTCAAGATGAATTTTTCATTAATAATGAACTAAAATCACTTTTTAAATATCACATATACTTGAAATGGATAATAATGTTATACCCCCCATCTTTATACATTTTTAAAATATCTTTTTAATCTTATGGTCATATATATGATACAATGTTTTTTTTAAAATTAACACAATACCCAAGATTATATAAACAAAAAATGATATGAATAACTTAAAAATAATTTATACAAAATTTAATGGATTAATTCAACTTAAAACTAATAATTATATATACTTCATCCCAATAAAATTCCACTTAAGGATTCATTAATCTCTTTAAGGTCTTATCAATTAAAATATCAAATGGGGTGTCTATGAATGTGAACTCATGATCAAATTTAATATTATAGTCCGATGATGGTGTAACGATCTGAATTTTTTATTAATATTTGTTTCCTAATTTTTTGTGTGTTATTTTATTTTATATTCAACAAAACTATATTTTTTAACTAATGATATGACTATAATTAAATGAGACCATTAGGTTTCGACTATTATATGACCATTGGTCAGTATTACCATTGGAAGCTAAATTCTTAACGTTACAATTTTTTTTATAAATACAAGTGATCTTGGTAAAATTAATACAGAAAGATGTTTTGATGGCCCCATCTAGTAGGCCCAGGGTGTTCAAAGCCCATCTGATGGTACTTGGGAAGGTGGTAGCACCATTAGGATTTTCTTTGGACCAAACCCAAGACGAACGTAATCGTGTGAAGCTAGAATGCAATCACCTTCCTGAAAAGTTCAAGCTAATAGAAATCCCCACTCAGGCAATGGTGGTCGAGCCGCTCCAAGATTCTATCACCATAGAACACATTACACTTAGGTCCTATACTGGTGTTATAAGGAGCTATGTAACGAGACCTTAGTTGCCTTATGTAATCCTTTGATATAAATAAAAATTGTGATTTCTTGTTATGGCGATGTTTATGAATTTTCAAATGTCTAGATAAATATAGGATGTATATAATTTATGTTTTTTTTGAAAAAAAGGATATTTTAAAATATTTATATAAACCTTATTTCATTAATAATGTGTAATGTTTTTAAAAAAAATGGTCTTCTACAGTTGTGTTTAGAAAGAAATTTTGAGTCTAATAAGATAAAAATAATTTTTAGAGAATATTATATTATGAATAGTGATTTTACGATTTTGAATTGTAATGTGACAAAATGGATTATGTAACCACACTTAAGAAAGTTTTAATATATTTTATGCACCTTGATAAAGTAATGTGATTCAATAAAATAGGCAAATAACTGTTTTAGAAATTATTAGTTAAGTATCATTTTTTAATCGGGTGAATAGTTTTTTGATTTAAAAATTAAATTAAAAATATATAGAAAATTATTTTTTCAAATGGAGTTTATTTTTTAATTCAAAGCATCGATATTATGTTAAGGTGATTTTTGGGGATTTTTCTAAAAAAGTTTAATTTCTGGTGAATAATGAAAATACAGTTTTTATTTTCTGTTGTTTAATGACATCTTAAATGATTTTATAATTATGTAATATTTATGGTAGACTTATGAATATTGTGATATGATATTAGGTGTCCAAATGGCCAATACCATGGGCAAATACCATGGTAAAGCCCATGGTTTTTCTGAAATCACTGATGAGGTGTCCCTTGGAAATTAATGATTGGTTCCCTCACTTCCCATATAAATACCAAGCCATTTCCTCATACATTTCATTCCAAAATCATCCTCAAATATGTTCTGGTCTCCTTCGCTCTTATGGAGTCCTCCCAATGTTCCCTCAAGCCTCTCAAGGTCCTGACCTTCAAGCTTTCAAAGTAACTCTTCAAGGTAAGGGAATCTTTCAACCTCATCTTTTAAGTCATGACTTCCTTTATATTGTTCCTTCTAATTTCCATATCTTTATGTTGAGGGTATATTCTTATATGTTCTCATTACTTTCCATTTCATTTATAATTATTGAGAGAACCTTTCTACTCTCATCAATTTTTTTTTCTGAATTTTTAAGTTACGCCATTAGGTTACCAAATTTCTCATAAAAGCAATTGCAACTTCTCTTTTCTTTAATTTTTCATTTTCATGTGATATGTAATTAAAATATAAATACCACGATATTATTCAGTACCCATATTGTATTATAATTTTTTTTATGAGTGAGTGACCCTTGTCCCCTCTCTTTTCAATGTTTTCTAAAACCATGTTATATGGATGTTATGCTGCAGAAATTTCATCTCAAAATTTCTATATCATTCTCTCATGAAATTCTATCATTTTATTTAGGAGAATACCCATACCTATTTTTCTTCTATGGGTGTTCATATATATATATTAATATGAAATGTTTGATTCTGTAATTTACATTCATATATCCTTCACTCCCTTTCCATGGGTTATAAATGATATAATGATCTTATTTTTAAGCAATCTTAAAACATCACAATTTTGAAATGAAACCCATTTCATTTATTCCCTATGGGTTATTTATGAAATTTTTTGTTATGATCTATGTGGATCACATTAATGTAAAGGAATATTAAAGGTGCGCTCTGATATCACTCAAATTCATTGGGTAATGAATTAATCTCTATAAATGAAAAGTTTCATGACACCTTGGTGAACAACCTGAGTAATTTTTATGACACCTTGTGGATGATCCTTGGTGATATGTTCATGAATGTCTAAATGAAATGTTGTAGCCACATATTCGTGTTATGATTCATGTTATTTTTATTATGATATGCCACTTTTTCCATATATCATGTGTTCATAATTTTTCATCAAGTTCTTATTGATATCACAAGTAAACTGATTCCCTTGTTTACCCCTTAGTGGGCCTTCTTCTCACCCTTTCCTTTGATGTATGTCTTCAGGATATGAGATGCAGATATTTTAAAAAGGATTAACCTATTATGGAGCCTTAATATAGGTTTAGAATAATTTTTTATGTTGTTTTATTGTATTATGTTCCTAATTTCCAAGACACTAGACTTTAATGATCCTCTGTTTGTAAAATGTAATGAAATGTTATATAATAAAAAGGTTGGAAGCCATAGTTGGTATAAATGGATAGTTTAGTTGTTTATGGAAATTAGGATATGAAAAATTTTGGAATAACCCAATAGAAAATCTCAAATATAGGAAACATTCATGGTATTTTGGTGAGTATTCAGTAAGTGGGTTTTCAAAAAAATACATCACTGTCTGGATATGAGCAGGTAGAGCAGGCTCTGGAATAGATGTACATAGGTGTAAAACCTAAAAACACCGCTTTGATCTATAATCAAATGGGAACTGGTGCACGAAAACAGGCCTTGCTACACTCTTGTTTACGACATTCCTGGGGGGTATGTTTGAAAATGGTGGGCAATAGGAGAATCCCTACAAATGCTGACCACAATGGACAATGCACTGACAACCCTCCAATGAAAGACAGAATGAAAACATTCATGCGAATGATGAACCAACTAGCTCATGTTATGGGAAATAAATTGAATCAAGATGAGAGACCAATCTCACCGTAAAGGGAAGAACATTATATTGAATCCATTATGTTTCAATGACAACCATACATTAGTGGATTGACTGACCAATTGATTACTGAGCATCAGATCATCTCCATCGAGAAGATCATTTATGTGCTCCATTGTTTAGAGTAAGAAAATGTCACCTTAAATACCTATCGCTTATAAGGAGAAGTTGATTAGTGGTGGGAACTGATTAAAAACAGGAGGCCAAGATTGGAGGATAAAGCTATGGAGTGGGAAGAGTTCAGAAGGACCTTTTTTAGTAAGTATTTCCCTCATTCCTTTAGAACATGGATGGAGAAGGAGTTTTTCGAACTGAAGCAAAATGATAATGAATTTTCCAGAAGCTTTGAGATAAACTTCACGCGACATTCACGATATACCTATATCTTTTTCATGGATCCAAATGGTATGGTTGATAGATTCTTCAGTGTACTGAGACCTCATATGAGGAAGAATATAGCCAACTGAGACTTTGATAGCTATGAGGAGATCATGCAGAGTGCGTTTATAGTAAAACTGGTGTTTTAAGAGATGCGGTGGTCGCATAAATCCATTAAAAAGATGAGATCAATGGTGCCCAGATTAGAGAGAAATTATGATCAGGGAAGAGGAGGAAAGGAAGTACTACTTCCCACATGTAATAAATGTGGTAAGAAGCATTCGAGGAATTTCCAGCTCAGGAGTGGGAAATTCTTCAAGTGTGGAAGTGATAGCCATATTGTGGGTAATTGTTGTTGTGAGGTGAAACGTCAACTCACAAACAAAAAAAGGGGAAGATGGTGAATCCCCAACATGATGTCTAGTGCTTTACGTTTGGTCAACATGGTCACTTTTCCAATCTCTGTCCAAATCTGAGGGCAGTGGAGGTAAACCACCATCATCCTCAGCAAAGGACAAGGTATCAAGGCCATGCTTTTGTTATCATGACAGATGAAGTAGAATTTCTAAATGACGTGGTATCCAGTAGTCTTGTTGTACTCTCAAAGCTATCAAGTACATTGTTTGATTATGGTTCTACGTATTCCTTTATTTCCTCCAAGTTTGTAAAGAATTTAGAATCAAACCATGATTTACTAAAAGTAGAGTTATCAGTCAATACTTTTTGTGGGATTATCCAAGCATCATCAGTGTTTAGAAACTCTATTATTTACATTAGTGAGCACAATCTTATCACAAATCTAGTAGTCATTCCCAAGCTGGAATTTGACATTATACTAGGTAAGGAATGGTTCTCAAAGTATAATGCTAAGATCAAATGAAAAAGTAAGGAAATCTCAGTAGTATTGAATGGAAAAGCTATAGTTATATTCCAAGGAGAGATATATCAACCTGATATTTTTCTAGATGAACCTCATATATCATTCTTTATGGAATTGATCGGTGAAGAAGAAGAAGGAAATGAGAGTTTGAGGATAGAAAATGTCCCCATCGTCCAGAAATACGTTGACGTATTTCCTGAGGAGTTGCGCGGACCTCCCCCACAAAGAGAGGTAGATTTCTCCATTAAACTCATACCTAGATCTCATCTGATATCAAATACCCCGTATAGGATGGATAATGTAGAGATGGTGGAATTAAAGAATCAACTGTAAGATCATTTGGAGAAAGGTTTTATTCTACCAAGTGTGACTCCTTGGGGAGCCCCAGTTCTCTTTGTGGAAAATAAGGATGGATAAATGTGGCTATGCATTGATTATAGGGAACTTAATGGGATCACAGTGAAGAACAAATACCCTCTTCCAAGAATTGATGACTTATTTGAACATCTTCGTGGGGCACAATTTTTCTCTATGATTGATCTTCGATCTGGTTATTATCGAATTATGGTAAATAAAGAAGATATTCCATTAACTTCCTTCCAATCAATATATGGGCATTATTAGTTTTCTTTTATTCCATTTGGACTAAATAATGAACCTGCTATTTTTATGTAATTGATTAATAGAGTCTCTAAGTACTACCTTGATAACATTGTGGTAGTTTTTATTGATGATATTCTGATATATTCTATATATTGTGAGGAGCATGATGATCATCTAAGGGATATTTGGCAAACTCTATGGAAGGCGAGTATTTTTTGGAAGTTTAGAAAATGTGAAAATTGGTTACAACAAGTGGATTTCTTGGGGAAAATTATATCCAATGAAGGAATCACATTAGACCGTGCAAAGACAAAATTTGTAGAGTTGTGGCCTCAAACTACAACAATAACTGAGATTCATAGTTTTCTTGGATTAAGAAGATATTATAGGGGGTTTGTGAAACAATTTTCACGACATTATAATCCATTAACCAAGTTTACTCGATTATGGTTCATGTTCATCTGGAGAAATGAGTGAGAGGAAAGTTTTCCAAGAGTTGAAGAAGAGATTGGTTATAACACCTGTGTTAACTCTACCCTCAATTGGATAAGGATTCATTATTTTTAGCGACACATTACTGAAAGGGAATGGGTGAGTCTTCATGCAAAATGACAAGTTCGTTGCTTATGCATCTCAATAGTGGAAGAATCATGAGCAGAATTAACGTACGGATTACCTGGAGCTTGATGCAGTTGTTTTTTCTATGAAGATATGAAGGCACTATCTTTAAGGGGAGAAATGTGATGTATACACAGACCATAAAAGTTTGAAGTATATTTTCACACAAAATGAATTGAACATGAGACAATGGAGGAGGTTGGAACTTCTCAAAGACTATGATTGTTCAATTCGTTATCATCCTGGAAGAGAAAACAAAGTTTCTGATGCATTAAACAGGAAATACCCATTTGTCATTTTGATGATGAAAATTCAAAGAGATCCTTTGATCTATGACCTAGTAATGCTAGAATTGGGAATTATAAGGTAAGGGACATCATCAAACTTATCCCAAATGATTTCTCAACCGTCATTACTACAAAATATCAAGAAAGATAAAAAATAAGTTCATTTGGTACTGAAGAATTTTGAGGCTATAAAGGATGTGAAGTTTCATGAGTTCAATATTGATCAAGAAGGTGTACTGAAATTTTGTAAAAGACTATGTGTTCCATCTATTCGAGAAATAAAGGAGCAGATGGATAAAGCTCATAACTCTACTTTCTCTATAAATCCTGGAAGCACAAAAATGTATAGGGAAGTTCTTGATCATTATTGGTGGGATAATATGAAAAGGGAGATTGCTGACTATACTTCAAGGTGCCTAGTATTTCAGCAAGTGAAGGTAGAGTGACAACTTCTTAAAGGGGTATTGCAACCACAACCCATACCATCATGGAAGTGGGACAATATCACTATGGAATTCATCATTGGCCTTTCAAGAAATTCCAAAGTAAACAATGTGATATGGGTTATTCTAGACCGTCTCACCAAGACTGCCCATTTTTTCTCCATTCAGGAAGATTTATCTCTTGATCATCTTTCAAGGACTTATGTGAAGGAAGTGGTGGGGCTTCATAGAGTTCCACTCTCTCGTGTATCTGATCATGATCCAAGGTTTACATCAAAATTCTGGATAATTCTTCAACATTCTTTGAGCACTGAATTGAATTTTAGTATGGCCTATTTCCCCAAATTGATGGCCAATATGAAAGTACTATTCAAACACTCTATGACATACTGGGAACTTGCTCAATGGAATTTTAGGGTGTATGGGATCAACATCTCCCTTAAGTTGAGTTCTCATACAACAATAACTTCCACTCTATCATTCAAATGGAACCATATGAAGCTCTATATGGGAATAAATTTAGAACTCCAACTTGTTGGGATGAAGCCAGTGAGCGAAAGCTTCTTAGGCCTGATCTTGTGCAAGAGAGGACAGAAAAAGTCAATTCCATCCAACAATACATTAAGGCTGATCAGAGATGGAAAAAGAGCTATGCTGACAACCATCGAAGGGAATTGGAGTTTGATGTCAGTGACATGGTTTTTCATCGAATTTCACCTTGGAAGATAGTCATGAGGATTTGGAAGAAAGTGAAGCTCAGCCCCAGGTACATTGGACCCTATGAAATCCTTGATCGCGTAAGAGCAATGTCCAATTAACTTGAACTCCCTCCAAATGTTGCACATGTTCATGATGTCTTTCATGTATCCCTCTTGAAGAAGTAAATACATGAACCTTCACTTGTACTAAACCCAGAGGTGGTAAAATTGGAACATGACCACTCTTATTAGGAGCAGTCGGTGGAGATCTTGTATCGTGGAGACAAGGTTCTATACAACAAGACTACCCACCTTGTTAAGGTGTTATGGAGGAACCACAAATATGAAGAAGTCATGTGGGAACCAGAGGAGTATATGAGGTAGAAGTACCCACACCTTTTCTCTTATGAGGTTATGTGTTAAAATTTCGGGGACGAAATTTCTCAAGGGGGGAAGAATGTAACGACCCAAAATTTTTATTAATATTTGTTTCCTATATTTTGTCTATTAATTTATTTTACTCTCAAAAAAACTATTTTTTAATTAATGGAGTTAGTATAATTAAATGAGACTATTGGGTTTCGACTATTATATGAACATTGGTCAATATGACTGTCGGAAGATAAACTCATAATGATTCAATTTTTTTATTTATAAATACAAGTGATCTTGGTTAATTAATACAGAAAGAATTTTTGATGGACTCATCCAGTAGGCTTGGGCCGTTCGAAGCCCAGATGACAGAGATTGGAAAGATGGTAGCACCACTAGGCTTTTCTCTGGACCAAAACCAAGCCGAACGTCATTGTGTGAATCTGGAATGGAATCGCCTTCACGGGAAGTTCAAGATGATAGAAATCACCACTCGGGAAATATTGGCCGAGTCGCCCCAATATTATATCACCTTATCACACCTTACTCTTAGGTCATATGCTCATGTTATAAGGGGCTATGTAATGACACCTTAGATGCCTTATGTAATCCTTTTATATAATTAAAATTTTTTATTTCATCTTATAATGAAGTTTGTGAATTTTCAAATGTCCAGATAAATATAGGATGTATATTATTGATCTATTTTTTTTGAAAAAAAAGGATTTTTTAAAACATTTATGTAAACCATAAATAATTAATAATGCGTAATGATTTTCAAAAAATGGTCTTCTATAGTTGTGTTCAGAAAAAAAATTACAGTCTAATAAGATCAACATAATTTTTGGTCAATAGTAAATTATGAATAGTAATTTGATGCTTATGAATTGTAATGTGACCAAATAGATTATGTAAACTAAGTTAAAAATATTTTAATATAATTTAGGCACCATGATTAAGTATTGTGATTCAATAAAATAGGTAAATAAATGTTTCAGAATTTATTAGTAATGTATTAGTTTTTTTAATGTGAATAGTGTTTGTTATTTCAAAATTAAATTAAAAATATTTAGAAAATTAGTTTTTTAAAATGGAGTTCATTTTTGAATTCATAGCATCAATATTAGGTCAAGGTGTTTTTTGAGGATTTTTTTTGAAAAAGATGAATTTTCGGTGAATATTGAAAATACATTTTTTAGTTTGAGGTGTTT
Source organism: Viscum album (assembly GCA_963277665.1). Taxonomy (NCBI): domain Eukaryota; kingdom Viridiplantae; phylum Streptophyta; class Magnoliopsida; order Santalales; family Viscaceae; genus Viscum; species Viscum album. The sequence goes on along the minus strand of OY728123.1, from coordinate 687,852,575 downwards.
AATGACATCTTTAATGATGATATAATTATGTAATATTTCTGGTCGACTAATGAATAGTGAGATATTCTATGAGGTTTCCCAAGTGGAAAATACCATGGGCAAGCCCTTGGGTTTTCCAAAACCACCGATAAGGTGTCCCTTGGAAATTAATGATTTGTTCCCTCACTTCCAATATAAATACCAAGACATCCCCTCATAAATTTCATTCCAAAATCTTCCTCAAAAATGTTATGATCTCCATACTTCCCGAGGAGTCCTCTCAAGGTTCCCTCAAGCCTCCCAAGGTCCCGACCTTCATGATTTCAATGTTACTCATCATGGTAAGGGAATATTTCACCCTCCTCTTTTAAGTCATGACTTCCATTATGTTGTGCCTTCTAATATTCATCTATTTATATTGAGGATATGTTCTTATATGTTATCATTACTCTCCATTACATTTATAATTGTTGAGAGACCCTTTATGCTCTCATCAGTTTGTTTTCTGAATTTTTAAGTTCCACCGTTAGGCTGTGGAATTTTTCATAAAAGAAATTGCATCTTCTCTTTTCTTTCATATTTATTTTTCATTTGGTATGACATTAAAATATTCATAACATGATATTATTCAGTAACCATACTGTATTATGAATTATTTATGAGTGGTTGACCCTTTCCCCCTCTCTTTTCAATGTTTTCTAAAACCAAGTTATGTAGATGTTATGCTGCAGAAATTTCATCTCAAAATTTCTTTCTCTTTCTCTCAAGAAATTCTATTGTTTTATTTAGATTAATACCCAGACCTATTTAGTTTATATGGATTTTCATAAATATATAAAGATGATATATTTTATTCTGGAATTTACATACATATAACCCCCACTCCCTTTCCATGGATTATAAATGATATAATGATCTTATTTTTAAGCACTCTTAAAACGTCACAATTTTGAAATGAAACCCATTTATTTTATTCGCTATGGGTTACTTATGAAATATATGATTATTATCTATGAGGCTCACATGAAAATAAATACATATTAAGGGTGCACCCTGATAGCGAACAAATGAATTAGGTAAAGAAATAATCTCTCAAAATGACAAGTTTCACGATACCTTAGTGATCATCCTTGGTATTGTTTATAAAACCTTGGGGATGAACCTTGGTGATATGTACATGAATGTATAAATGAAATTTTTTAGCCAAATATTTAAGTTATGATTCATGTTCTTGTTATTATTATATGACTATTTTTCTATTTCTCATGTCTTCATATTTTTTCATCAAGTTCCTATTGATATCACAAGTAATCTGATTCCCTTGTTTACCCCTTACTGGTCCTTCCTCTCACCCTTTCCTTGGATGTATGCCTCCAGGATATGAGATTCAGTAATTCTACATATTATGAACCTATTATTATGCCTTAAAAGTGGTCTAGAAGAAATTTTTATGTTGTTTTTTTGTATTATGTTCATGATTTCAAAGACACTAGACTTTAACGATCCTCTGTTTGAAAAATGTAATGAAACGTTATGTAATAAAAAGGAGGGATTCCATATATGGTTTCCAATAAATAGATGGTGACTCTGTATGAAATTTTTTTTGTATCATAAGATTATATAATGGATTATAATTTGTGGAAAATTGTAGTTTAAATACATTATTAAAAATAAAACAAAAATCGTGCTAAAGTAAAATGATAGGACACAAACTTCATCTGATAAACACAACATGTGAATCAGAATCATAGATGATCTGATTATATCTGAGTATGTTTTAACAATTATCATTGATTAATCGATACATATAATATATAATAATTACTTATAAAAAACATTCAATCATAATATTCCCCATATATATATAGACATGTAAAATAAGAAATACCAAATATTGTAAATTAAGAATGACTCACAAGCTATATCAAAAGAATTCAATCCTTTTTACATTAGAGTAATTATGGTTAGAAAACCTAACTAAATGTTTTAATAGTTTCATACATGCTATAATTATATCTTCCCTTATGAAGAAATTCAATTATATGATAATAAATATAAGATCTATATCGCAATCCTCATAATCCCAAAATATAATGATCAACACCTATCTTTATATCCCAATAAACCCTCGATATTATGGATCATATTTACCATCTTCTCATACTCAGAGTCACTTGACTATTAAAATGATCGAAAACAGAATAACTAATAAATTTTATTAAGGATAGAACCCCGAAAAGGATTCCTTATAATGAAAAATATCAAAATTTTTATAAAGACTATGAAAGAGTAGTAAACGCATAAAAAACAGAATTCATGAGTTAAAAAATGCCGCATCTATAAACACATAAAATGATTTTATATTTATATTAAAATTTAAAATGGTGATATTTATTAGTTAGTGGTAATTTTCTTTGAAATAATGGGTCTTCAGATCTCATCTGTGACTAAATTTTTAATGTTGTCTGGTTCAACACCATTATTGTGGTACAATGCATTCTGAATGATAGAAACCCTCTCTATATATTCTTATAATAAACCTAGGATATTCTGAAGGAAGAATATACAATTTATCAATATGATAAAAAATATAATGATAAGACCAATGTATCAATTCCATTTTCAATTTTATGGTTATGACTTTTGTTAGTATGATAGAAAAGACGGTAGTATAACCATTTTTAGAATAATCGTTTTCCTAATTTTTTAGAATCATACTTGATCTGATAGTTCAAATTGAATAATGATATTTTAATATTCATAATGCAGTTCAATTATTTCCACGTTAGGTAAAAAACAATTTTTTCTAAATAAAATAAAAAAATACTTTGGGAATAAATAGTTATTAATACTAATTTTAAGGAAGTGTTTGTGACTTCCAAAACTAATGGAATAAAAATTAATAAGTAATACATTTTTATAGACAAACAACCAAATATCATATTTATATAAATCATTCCTCTAATACCAATTATTATAACCCTAGACCCACGCACTCGTATCTTGTGCTAAAAATATAAACATTACATTTCAGGGTCTGATACAGATAAGGGTGATCTAATTTTTTCCTTTAGATGTTGTAAGGTTTGGATGGAAAAAATTATAAACCCATAGAAAGAATTTTTAAAATGTATTTCAAGCATCATAAGATTCAGAGAAATATTTTTTTGAAATGATTTTATCTTTTTATATTACTCATTTCATGAAACATTAAATATAGTTTTTAAAATAACATAGTTTTTCTTCTTTTATATTCAAACCCAAGTTAAAATTCCACAACATTTAACAATTACATTTTATTTTGGTACAAGAAACACTATTTTCGGATTATATTACACCCAGTACAAAGTCCCTTCAATATCTTGTGTATCTCTGAAGGCTGAGATGTTACCGAACTACAATATACTATTAATATGATTATTAAAAAAATTTATAGGTACCACCTACTGATTGAAATGTAATTTACGAGTAAGTGTACTTAAATTGTGAAAATAAGATTTATAAATTTATTTTAAATGAATAAATTTTTTATAAATTAGTAGATCGTAATGAATGAACTTCCTGAAAATAAGGAGCTTACTTTTCTATGGAAACTATTTTTATATATAAAAACACAATTATATCAATAAATTATACAAACCACATTTTGATTTTTTTCAATAAAAGTTTCATTTTATATATTCAATAATTTTTTTTCATCTCATAATATATATTAAATAGGGATAATATAAAAATAAATCCAATTTTATGAATAAAAATATGAATTTTATGAAAATGGAATTTTACAACCTTTTAGTGGAAAATAAATTGTAATTATTATTATTTATATTCTTTTAATTATTATTTGATAAAATAATCTTTATTTTTTTGAATCATAATTTCAAAATTTATATTGGGATATTTCATGGTTTTTTCCTAAGATGTTTCATTTTTTTTGGGAATGTTGAAAAAACACTAAATTATAATTCAAATTTTCTTTTTAATATTATTTATTTATATATTTAAATAATTTTTTAATTTAATTAAAATGTTTATTTATTTCAATTGTACATAAATTAATCCAATTTATGTCACTTTATCCAAATTTAATAGTCAAATTGGATATGAAAAAATGTCAGTCTATTTGAACTTTTCTCTTTAAAAACACACATTGTCGTCTCATTTGTGGGTTTAATTATAAATTAATTTCTACCACTTATGGGATTGGAATTTGAAAAAATGTATTCCATATTTTTAATATGAATAATTTTTAATTTCAAATAATTGAAACGTAGTTTTTTACTAAAACCTTACAAAATGTGAATAAAATTAATTATTGTGATTAAGAGAAAATTAGCTTTATAAAGGACTGAGCCTTGATATTTGGGCCGAAAATAACATAGAAACTTTTAGAAAATAAATATATATTCATATTTCGAATGTATAATAACTTTTATATAATATTTGCAATTATAGTATTCACTTTACTTGGTAACAATGTTGGTGGAATTATTTTTTAATAAATTTATATGAATTCCACTACTAATCCACAATTAAAAGGCTCAAAACCCCATTTGGATCACTAATAATCTTCTCAAATATGTTCTGACAACCCTAAAATAATCATAAAATCCTTCATTTGGGTATAAATACTACCATGTATTCCCTTTTGTGCAAACCATGTGGAGTAACTGAATGGAGAGGTAATATTCTTCCTTAAGATACTTGGATTTCTTTTAATTCTCCAAAACCTAAAATCTAATTCTTCCATGCATATATAATAACCTCTTTATCATTAATACTACAATCTGTTTTTGTTCAAAATTTTCCACATAGAATTACACACTCATCCATCTAATAATAAATGAACATACATTTCATGTGTACGGAGAACTACCTCCCAACGAAAGGATGTGGTTCATTTTGCTTTTAACTCCTCTCATAGTTGAGAATTTTGATGGAAAATATGTTTTTGTTTTATATTTATGATATTTATAATTTAATTAATCTTTTTGAATTGTTATATAACAAATTACTTCAGGTTTTAATTTTTTTTAACGATGATATCATTGTTTTTTCATGTGTGGACCACCGCCCCCTCAAAGTGATGCGATTCATTCAGACATTACATGTAATATATTATGGAATAAATTAGTGAACAAATATGATATACATGAAAAAATAATTTTAATCTAATTATATTATATATAAATAAATATATATATGTTATTTTTTATTTATTTCCAAATGCCAATAAAACATAAATAATGTTCATGGATATGTACAACATATTGTCTCCATAAACAGTGTATTCTATTTCATATGTTTATATTTTATTGATTATTATAAATACATATATATAGAATATATATTATAGTAATATCTTGGTTTAAATTCTAAAAATAATTAAATCCTGATCTATGTTTGAGGATTAAGAATATCATGCCAAAAAATATACAAAAAACCAATAGGATATTACTCATAACATAACTTTAACATAGAGTTGTTTAAAAATGGGTAATATAAATTCAGAACCAACTAGTATATGTTGTTAGATATAATAATATGTTTCTTTGATATATTTATAATAAGTATTTATTTATTATATATTTGGTTTCAATGTGTACAATTAAATTCATGACATAAGGTAAGAGTTTTCACATCTCATTGTTTAATTCATTAGATACATTGCTTATTCACAAGTCATTTAATTTTTTGATGTATATAATATCAATTAATTATTTAAATGATTATTATAATTAAATAAATGGGTATTTACACATCCATTTAATGATATATCTTCTGTGGGGTTTATAGGTCAAAATCTACCAAATTAGTAAATAAATTTTGTCTCATGTTTCCTTCATTGAGATACATACCATGTTGGACGAGCCAAAAATCATTTTATCTAGTGTGGAATGTCTAGCACCAAAATGTGTGGAGGTTTTTCCATAGTATTCACTTGGATTTCATTATTTAATACCCCCTTTATTACCCCAGTTCCCTTTCTTCATTCTTTTTGAATGTTTTTTGTAACATATTTGGGATAATAAATGAAATATTATTATGTTGGATACATGCCATGACATGCACCTTAATTTTTCTATGGGTTGTATATAATTACATTTTGAAATGATATATCATTAATATCCTTATATAATGATATTTTAGGATTAATTTAATTTTATTTGATCATTTAAATAATGTGTCAATGTTACCAAATTCATAATATCTTATTCCAAGAATATCATCATTTATCAATATTTTTTATGTTTATGCTTCCATTTATGAAATCCTCTAATACATATCTCAGGATAACACTTTAATTTTATTCTCCATTAGTAATCCATTATATCATAATGTTTTATTACCATTTTTAGAATATTTTTCACCTGATATAATTAATAAAATGTTTTTAATGAAAAAAATGAATTTTTTTGTTTGGAATGAGGTTTGGGTTCTTCCAAAACCATGTTTTCTAGAAAGTTTTTCAGAATTTGTTTTTGTATAATGTGTTTAAAAAATTTTCAATCACATTTTATTTATTTCATGGAAAATGGTTTTCAATATGTTTTTAATCGTTCTTTAGAATTTTTAAAATTATGTCCAATGAAAAGTGAATTTTAAATGTTTTCAAAGATCCATTATAATATTAGAAATATATTTTAAAGGAAAATGTTATAATAATGATTTATGTTTTAAAGTGATATTTTCAAAGAGGGGAGATTTGATCCCTTTATAAATGTATTAAATTATTTTAAATATTAGTTTATATTTTTTCAATGTTTATTTTAATAATTTCTTTGAATATTTTCTATATTTTAGAATTTTAATTTTCCTTAATTAAGTATCTAAGAGATTTTCAACATGCACTTACATATATGATTAAATACACTGGTATAGTTTAAACGTTATTTTGACATTATCCAAGAATACAATTTATATTTTTTCTTGAGTGGATTATTTTTTAATGGACTTATTTTTGTGATTCATGTTTCCCTTCATTGGGTTATATGCTTTTGGAACATGAATTTTTTATTCACAGGGTATGCTTTAATGAAATGATTCTAATACCTACATATTTACCATAGTTTATTATGTGATTAAATTTTAGTTATACCCATTTTAATTCCATTGATATGAATTTATATTTATTAAAACATTCTATTTTCCTGGGTCATGATATAATGAATGTTTTATTTATCTTGTGGCATATGAATGTATGGCATTATTTTTTTGGGAGGGAAATTTATCTCCTTACAATGATCTGGGAGATGATAAATGTTTTGTGATAACAAATAGAAAATGAATTTGAACCCAAATACTAAAACCAGAGTTCATCCTAATCCTAAAATAAGAGGGTACACGAGAAGGAATACCAAGACTAAAGCAATAGGGTACACCAGAGGGAATACCATGACAGAGTCAAGAGGTTATGTGGGAGAGAATACCAATTCAAAAACTGGAGTGCACATGGTAGAGGATGTTAATCCTAAATCAAGAGGGTGCATTGGTGGGAATCCCCAGACCGAATCTATATGGAACTTGGGAGGGAATCCCAATCCCGAAACAAGATTGTACATTAGAGGGAAACACAAGACTAAAAAAGGGTGTACATGAGAGGGAGTTCCAATCCCAAAGAAGGTATATAGGTTATTCACTTATTCCTAACATGTTATTAAGGTATTTATATGTATTGTTTACATAGGATTTTATATACTTATATGCATCCCTCAAATTCCATGTCTTATTCCTATCATATGAATTCATGGATTATTCTCTTCATTCCGTTATGATTCATGTATTATGAACTGTAAAACATTATTACCTAATTTATTTGTTTCATCATTTATTTGTATGTTATGACTATATAATGTTATGACCATGTTCTCACACCCTTATGCTCATGTTTTTTCTCCCTTCTTAATCTTTATTGATCATCTAATCTCACCCATTTCTTATGTTTCAATTCCCCATGTTATGAGAAAATGTTTCAAGAATAAGTAATGTAGGGGAAGGTAATTATGGGATACATTTATGATCATTCACCATGATCAAAAAATGTTGTATGATGTTTCCAAAGATACTAAACTAAAACAATCCCTAGGAATATACTCTTGTAATGTGATGCATATTTATCTAAAATTATGTAATATCCATGTATCATAATCATGGTTCACTATAGTTGGTAGCAATGGAAATGGATAGTAAAAGTTGGAAAAAAATTATAAAACATTAGTAAGATACCACTATATATTTCTATGGATATTCCTAGGGATGTATTTAATGATAAGTATAAGGATGAGTTAATTCTAAGGAAAATGTCTTGTAATTTTGTTAAAGGATAGAGTGAGTGGTTTTCTAAAAATATATCCTTTTCAAGATACTACATGTGGATGTGGATATGGGATAAATATACATGGGGGTTACCTAAAAACACCATATTTTTCTAGACTCAATCAACAAACGGTGCACAACAGTGAGCCTTTGGGGAAAATATGACTTGAAACACCCAGGGGATATTATTTTGAAATACAAAAAATCATCATAAACCATAATTACATATTTAAGTTAAAAGAAAAAATGAATAAAATAGGATAAACCTATGATTTCATAGGCTAAAAGTATGTTCTATTATTTAGGAATCCTATATGTATTATTGAATGATTGTATAGATTTATACATTGATAAGTGTTTATCACCCTATTATTTCTGGTTTTAGGCAATGGATGGAACACAAAAAAACCATGTTAATGAAAAATTCAATGGAAAATGTAATGATCTTCCTCATGATAACACCAATGTTATGGGATATCGAATGAAAAACCATATCACTAATATCACAAAGAATTTAAAGCTATGAATCATGGTGGATATTTAGATAATAAAAAGAAGGAACAGTGATCTATTAAATCATTCAAGATGAAACTTCCAACTTCTTACAGTGGATTTGGTGACCCAATAATTTCATAGAAATGTAAATGTACCACTTAAAATATATTTTCCATTCTCTCATGTTCAGAGAATAAAAATGCCACTCAGATGGTCAACCTTCTGGGAGGTGAGGTAGATAAATGGTGGAATATTATTATGAATATAAAGTGCAAGATGGAATTAACTCCATTGATTTTGATGAGATCAAGAACCAATTTTTAAAAATAAAATTTCTCTTATTCTTTATATGAAGTTGTAAAAAGTATTCATAGAGATTTAAAATAATTATGATGAATCAGTTGGTCCCTATTAATAATATTTTATAAGGCTCTCAAGGTACTCATTTAATAATATCATCCAACCTAAATGAGAAATTGATAAATGTTTTGGAGGCATGAAACCTTGTCTTCCAAAGTCCATGTATATAAGCTAAATTAGTAGCTATGAATATATTTTTAGATGTTCTATCAAGATGGAAATTTTGGATGGAATTGAAGATATATCTCAGGGTTTTAAAAAGAAAATTAAGATGGGTTTCAAAGGATAATATAACAACCATGAAGAAAATAAAATTAGCCTCTATTATTCAAAAATTGGAGGAAGAAACAAGAATGTAATTATCTTAAGAGGACTAATAAATTTTTTAAGTGTTAAATAGAAGGTTATGTTGTGTGTGAATTTCCATGTAATTGAAAGAAGTTAGCAAATGATGTAAATAATGAGAAATACTCAAATAATTTATCCCACACACATCAAAGTTTCAGTTGCACGGAGTATATACACTATGTTAGGAAGTTTCCCAATCCAAGGACTAATGTGGACAATATGATGCTACACCCTATGAGGAAAAGGGATTAAGGGAAATCTTAGGCAATCACAATGGGTGAAGTGGTTCCTGATAATTAGGGAACACATATCTTCTCCTCATTAATACTGAAATTCATGTTTGGTTTTTTATGATGAATCCATTCAAAAATACATTTTTTTATCCATTACTGATGTTTCATGTGATTATATAAATATAGATAGATTTTGTAATAATAAAATCAAATTTTATATTCTATCAAAATAATTATGGAATAAATTTTCCAATGAAAAGTTTTTGGTATAAGATTAGATATTATTTAAGGAATAAAAGGTGAATAATATTTTGGAAGGGTTACTTTGTTAACCATTAATAGAGTGGTTTAAGTTAAAAATTGGGTAAATAATGAGAGATTAAATTATTATCTCAACATATAAGTATTTTTCATATTGGATAGAATGTGTTCACCATTCTTATGTGAAGATTAAAAATGAATGATGGATTAACCTATCATTTTACTTATGAATCTTATAATCTTTTATCACTTCATGGATAACAAATTCTGTTTAATTTTTTGGATTAAGACCTGAAGAATAAATTGATAAGGCACAAAAAGGTTATATTGTCCTGAAATAAAGTATGTGTATATTCTTATGATATTTCTTAAATGTTATGAAAAATGTTTCAAAATAAAATTTTTCTTATTTATCATCATTTTGAATATATCAATGACCTTTTTAGAAATATTTTGGTTATGTATTTGTGATTGTTATCTTTCCCCAAACCATGTTCGTTATTACTCTCCAATCGAAGTTAATAGTTTCATTTCTCTTCTATGTCTATGTTTTCACATTACACCGATGTTATTCCAAGTTGAATCCTAGTTATGTGTTACATTGGATAACCATAATATTTCTAGAATTCTATTTCTAAAGTAAGTTTTATCATTCATATTAATGATGTGGGTTTCTATGAAAAGGAAGTTTTGGTATTTAAAAAATAATAACGTAGAAAAATTTCAAGGAAAATTTTTATTTTAATGGGGATAGATGTAAGACCCTGTGATTTTTTGAAATATTCATTTCAATTAATTTATTCTTTTAAATATTTTCATTTCCAATAACATTAAATATAGTTTTTTAAGATAATAAGTTTTACATGTGTTATATGTAACACCAAGTAACTATTTTACAGCATGAAACACTTATATTACCTTTATGTACGTAAAAAATATATGTTTGTATTTTATTACATAAAATACCCATCAACTTAGATATATTTCATTATACACTAGACAATATTTTTACTTAACTACAATATCATATTAATATGAATATTAGTATATTTTTGTAGATACCATATAACCATTGAAGTATATGTTACAAATATGGTTAATTAAATTTTGAACATATAATCTAAATGTATATATAATATCAATACATTGGTTTTCAACTAGTAGACCTGAATGGATTAACGTTTTAGATATGAAGAAATTACTTTTCTATGAAAACTATATTTAGCTGTACAAATACAATTTTATCTCAATAAATTAAAAAACATTGTTTTGATTACTGTTTTCAATAAAATTTAAATATTAAATATTCAATAAATATTTTTCACACTTATATAAAATATTTTATAGGGATTAGATATTAATAAATCTAATTTTATTAAAAAAAAATTATTTGGCTAATAGGTAATTTTAATGCATTTTAATAGAGAACCATTTCAAATATTAATATTGAAAATTTTATAATTTTTAATTTTAAAAATTATTTTTATTTTTTTAAATAATAGTATCAAAATTTACATTGGGTTTATTTATTGAATTCTTTTGAGGTGTTTCATTTTTTAATTAACAGTGAAAAAACACTGAGTTTTAATTCAAAACTAATATTTCATATAACTTATTTAAATTGATAAAATATGTTTTAATTTTGTTTAAATGTATATTTAGATAATTTATAAATCACTTAGTCAAATTTATTTCATTTTAAAAAATATACAAGTGATATTGGATATGCAATCCTTTCAATACTTTAGACATTTTCATTTCGGGTTGTGTGGAATACCACCTCACGAAATGAATATTACATGGATTGAAATTATAACGGAAAATATAGTTTTGTTTTATTTAAATGATATTTAGGATATAATTATGAATATTTATTTATTATAAAACACATAGCTTCATGATTTATATTATATGTAAATACGATAGCTTCATTTTGGGATGTATGGACTACCGCCTCCCTAATGTGATCTAATTCATTCACAAATTACATGGAATGTAATAAAGATGAATTTAGTGAAATTATATAATATATATGACATAGTAATTCTAATAATATATATATATATATGTGATTTACATTATTTCTTTAAAAATAATAATAAAATAGAAACAATGTTTAAGCATACGTATAAACTACAGTTTCCAAGACGAATGTATTCCATTTCATATATATATATTTCACTAATTATTATAAATTCATATATAAAAAATATATATGATATGTATATAATGTTTTATAGTATTTAAATAAGTAAATCCTGATCTAGGTATGAGGATCAAGATTGTAAATACCAAACATATACGAAATAACAAACCAAATATTAGAAAAAACATAACATTAAAATAATATTGTAAATAAATGTGTAATATAAAGTCATAATAAAATAATATATTATATTATAAAAAAATGTTTCTATGGTAGATTTAAAATAAACATGTATAGGTTATACATTATTTTTGAACATGTACGAAGAATGTCCCGAATTAAGGTAAAGGGTTTCTCTTCTCAATTTTTATATCCATGAAATACAAGACTTATTCACCACTAATTTCTTCTCTGAGGTGTATATAAAAGCCATAAATTAATTTTATGATTATTATAAAAAAGTATGTGTTTATTTAAAAATACATTTTATTATCTTTTTTCCTTGGACTTATTCTTTAAAATAAATCAAATCAGTATAGTAATTTTTATCTCAAATTTCAGTCTTTGAGATAAATTCCATTTTATGCACCTATATTTTTATATGGGGTATATATAATGATACTAAGAGATGTTATTTATTGAATCTAACTATTTAATTCAATTTTATTATTCATGTAAATTTATCATTTCATGTATAGAATGAGACAATGTTACTATGTTTGTAATAGTTTGTTGCAATAACCTCGTCATTAATAAGTATTGTTTAAGAGTATGAATCCATTAATGAAATATTATTGTACATATCTCAAGAAAGCTAATTAATTTTTTTCACCTCTTTTTATAAATGATATATTCATGTTTTAGTAAAAAAAATTAACACTTTGGTACTTGAGATAATAAAGAAAATGTTTTCATGAAAATCTGACTTCGTTTCTTTCAGTGGGAAATCTATGTTCTTTCAAAATAATGACTTCCAAAAACAGTTTTAAAAAATGTATTATGTTTCAAATTAGTTTCAATAATTTGATATACCATTATATATGTTTTCATGGAAAATTATTTTCAAAATTTGATCATGTATTCTTTATATTATTTTGAAGTATTTTCAATGAAAAGAAATAATAAATGATTTCAAAATTCATTTATAATTTAGCAATTATATTTTCATGTATTATGATTTTCAATAAGCTTTATGTTTTAGTGAGTATTTTTAAATAAAAAAAATATATTTTCATCCATAAATCCTCAAATTATCTTATATATTACTTTAATGTTTTTCAAAGTGTTTTCTAAGAAAATTATTTTAAATATATTATTGTTTTTAAAAAGATAAATTTCCTTAATAAATTCTCCAATCAATCCTATAAAATCATTTTACCTCAAAAGAAAAAAAATAATATTTATTAAGATTTATTATGGAAATTATCTTGAAATACAATTCTTATTATTTACTAAATGGTTTATGTTTTGATGGTATGATGTTTATGCCACCGGATTCTCTTCCATGGGTTATATTATTTTAGAACCTGTTTTATTCCAAGGGGTATGATTTAATGAATCTAATAGAATATCTACTAATTTTCAATAGGTTATGATGCGATTATATTTTAGTTAAACCCATTTCATTTTAAGAGTTATGATTTTCTATTTATAAAACCCATCTCATTCGATGGTTTATTAAATGATGAATTTTATTGTTGTATGGTAAATGCATGTATGATTTCATTATTTGATGGGTGAGGCCTTTATATAACTCCAATGAATTGCGAAAAGAAAACTTTTTATGATGTAAAAGTGTAGAAGATAGTGTCTCCCATTCCCAAAACAAGACAGTACATAGTAGGGTATCCCAATCTCCAATCATGAGGGTACACGTGAGGGAATACAAAAAACCAAAACAAGAGGGTACATGATAGGGAATCCCAAGAACGAATCAAGAGGGTACATTCGAGGGAATCCCAATACCCAAAAAAGGGTTCACAAGAGTGAATTACATGCTTGAAACAAGAGGGTATATGGGAGGGAATACCTAGGCTGAAGCATGTACATGGGATATAAGCCTATGTATAACATGTTATGAATGTCTTTCTATGTATCCTTAAAATATGATTTCTATTATTAAGTGTTGGACTCAAATTCCATGTCTTATTCCTATGTTTCTATTTCATGGATTATACTCTAGATTAAATTATGATTTATTTAGTATTAACTACCAATATTTATGCAATGACTGATGTTTATGATCATTGATACGCAAGGTATGATCTTATAATGTTATGATCACATTCTCATTCCCTTATTGTCACATTAATCTCCATTGTTTACACTTATTGAGCATCTGTGCTCCCTCAATTTCTAATTTCTCTTTTCCCAAAGTTATAGAGGATAGTTTTAAATAGAATTAATAAAGGGTAATATCATTATGAGAATCATTAAGGAATATTAAACATGATTGAATATTTATTCCCATCTTTCTGAAGACACTAAACTATTATGGTTATTGGGAATGAATTATTGTAATGTGATGGATACTCATCTAAAATGATGAAATATCTTGATTTGTTAAGTCTGGGACATTATAATATTGATATATGAGAAAATAATCAAAATATAACCCTTAAATAACCCTTATAATTGGAATAACTATTTGGAAAAAAAATAATATAATTCCTTAGTGAACATAATCAATACCAAATGTATTGATGGGATATCAAAAACCCACCCATATTTAGTTTATATCCAAACCACTCATCATAATAATCCATTTCCAGGAGCCATAAATTGAATAATTTACATTTAGTATTCATTTCATTATAAACTCTTCGAAATAAACATTATTATTTTAAGACCATTATTAAACCATTGAAAAGAAATAGGTTCCATGAAGATCTCCTTGAAATAAAATTTACACATGGAAAAGAAACCAATTTCATAATAATCACATTAAAGATGATTAATCAATGTAAAATAAATGATTTAAATAATTATGTCTTGAAACATTATTATCCCATTGAAAGGAATAGTATCCATAACAATATCTGGAAATATTATTAATGCACGGAAAATAAATAAAAACTAGAAGAATCTCTTAAATCATGATTTATATAAGGAAATGAAATAGGTCCCATAAAAAACTCTTCAAACATGATTAATACTTTGAATATAAAATGGATCTACTATAATCTCATGGAATCATGATTACACCATTGAAAATAAATAGGTTCTATAATAATCTCATTGAAAAATGATTAACTAATGGAAAAGAAACAAGTTCAATAAATATATATTTGAGAACAATTAAAATAAATATATAAAAATACTTAGGATTGAATAATTACAAAGTATCCCCACTAAATCATGTGTAACAACCCATTTTGATGATGATTATGAATAGAAATACCATTAAAATATCATTAAAAACATTTCTAAGGAAAGAAACCTTCTCATTTTAAAACTTAATTTCAAAAATGAAAAACATAGAAAATATTGAAAAAATAAGTTTATTTTAAAACAAATGTAAAAATTATAAAGGAAGGTTAATTGAAAATAATGACCATAATGGTGGTAAAATTTTATCATGTTATAAATGATAAAAATATACATTCTTTTCAAAATATTCTGTAAAAGCATATAAAAAGTGACACATTTCTAAACAATATAAAATTTCCTTTAAAAATAGTTTTATATATACAAAGAACATGTAAAATAATTTTATCAAATAAATTATTTTTGATAGATTTTTTTTTGAAAACTGTTATGAAAACATGAATATAGAGGATAAAAAATTTGATCTAAACAAAAAATACAAGGTCAGTACCACGTAAAAAAATCTAATATAGGTTTCTCAAATCCAAAATGAATGAAATTGAAATTAATCATCTTAAAAAAATTTATAACCAGGTAAGATTAAAAGATATTTTGTTCAAGGAAATAATATCAAATTATTTCATAAAAAATAATCATGTTTGTAATTTTTTTTAAAAGAAAGTGGATTATATCTTAAAGAATTTTTCACTTTTGTAATTCCTTAATTGTAATCCCCATAAAATAATTTCATAAAATGAAACATTAATTATCAAAACATAATGAGATCAATAATATCACATTATGAAAAATATTTATAAATATCACAATGAATATATTTTCATATCCTAATCACATTACCCAAAGAATAGAAGTTAGGATGATTAACCCATTCCAACATTATGTCACTGCATTGACAGTTAAACAATATAGATTTTAGGTGTATAAAAATTAAACCCAAAATAAAAATAGAAATCATGAATAAATAAGATACCTATAAATTAAAACATAATCATAAGATAATAGAGTCGATGAATAATATTTATAACCAATGAAGTGAAATAATGTTAAGAAAATGTTTACCACTTAGTAACTGTCAAATCAATCCATATGGACAAAATAATTCAAATTGAAACATAAAATAACATTTTGTATAAAGGTTTCAAGATATTTCATTTAAAAAGGTTATTATATATGGAACACAATAAAATAAATTATGAATATGGAATATGTATCACAAAAGTACAAGAAACACGAGAAAACCAATACCTCAAGTCTAGAATTTCCTTGTATGCCGTTTAAATCTTGTACATTAAGATTACATAAATTATTTTATTTGATAATAACATTTTAAATGTTTAATACCTTATAAATATATTATTATTTTTATTTTAATGACACATTCAAATACATAATTATTTATGTCAACATTAGGTGTTTAGAGGACATTCATTTCATTGTTTTTAAACACATTCAACATATTGAACATGGAGAAATATTTCATTTTTTAAAAATCAATATAATAATAATCAAGATTTAATTTTCATATTTTTTTCATCAATTATTATTTTAAAACTATTCATGATTTAATGCTTTTGAAAAAATGAACTTCAATTAAATCATGGAGATGGTATGTCATACATATGCCAGATAAATGATTCCATTTTTCATTGATAATTACTGAATGATGGAATGTATTATTTTATCATTAAATAATAAAAATAATATCATAAATAAAATTTTATTTCTTCCAATATACCTATATATAAAGTTATTTTTATGTAGGGATGGGAAAAAATAATCACATCGCATTGTGGAGGTGATAGTCCACACATACATGATCAACATTATCATTTTTCAGTTTAAGAAATAAAATGATATTTTTTTAATACTGGAAAATATGTCAATAATATCATAATATTTTAATTTATATTACATATATTCCTTAAAATTATCATTATTACCTTCCATGTATGGTATTTTGAAAAAATACCGTATTTCTTGGTGATGCAGTAGTTCGTTGTACACATGAACATCATTACAGTATCCCCCATAGAATGGAAAGTAAAAAATATATTTGTTATATCAATACTAAATGACTATAAATATTATAAAAATATATTATATATACATTAAATCCATCATTACAACAAGATTCTATAGGTGATTATGAGAAAAAAATGACTTTGGTTTGTGAAGCGATAGTCCATGATACAAACAAATGATGATTTCATATCCCATTTCATAAAAGATTGGATGTATTTAAATTATGAAATATTTATGATAAAATATAATTATATATTATATATTATTTTCTTCATGTAATTATATTTTAATAAAATTTTAATGTTGTCAAATAAGAAATAAATAAAAAAATTATTATTAGGAATTTTACCTATTCTCAGACCACCTATTTAAGATTATTCCACAATTATTCCTATAATGGATTTCTTAAGAAAAAATAATTAATGGATACTATGATGATGGGATTGAATTATGGAATTTATTTTGGTAGTTCATGTATGAAATAAATGTTTTTGATGTTTGTAAATTAGATAGGACAGTTTGTGGGCATTTATAAGTGAGTTGAGTGAAATGTGTATAATTTTTAAACCAAACTTTGTACCCAAGTTTTTTACATGAATAAATTTTAAAAATGGTTAATTCATGAGACAGAGAAATAATAATGTTGAAATATGGCCATAATATTGTATTTAAACATATTTTTTGTCACTTTCACGAGTAACATTTTAGTTTAACCCCTAATAAACTCATTTCATCATAATAATGGTTATCTATTTTTAATATTTTCATTATTAATTTTGGAAAAATATTAAGTTAACCATGATATAAAAGATACATTATTTCAATTAAAAATATGGAATCCATTTTATAAATTCAATTCACATATTATAAAATAAATTAATTTAAAATTCAGCTCGTAGACACGATGAAAAGGCATGCTTTTTAGAATTGAATTTTGGATGAAAAAGATGATTTTATATTGACTGTATGACTTATAATAATTATTTTATAAAAATTAATTAATATTTATTTAAATATAATCTATAAATTTATTTTAATCTATTCCATATTTTTTCAATTAATTAAAAACTATAAACAATATGAATATTAAAATAGTTTTAAAAAATTCTTGGTTTTACACCCAAAGGAAAACTATTACTAAAATCCAATATGGTTTTGATTAAAAAGAAAGTTAATGATTAAATATAACTAAATAATACTAGTTTTACTTTAAATCATATTAAAAAAATAATTGTAATTCTTAAATTGTTAATTTATTTCAAATACAATAAATTTCTATAAAAATATGTATTTTTAAACTCTTCATTGATATATCAATATTTACTTATAAATCATAAAATTTTGCCCAAAGTAAATTTTAAAATTTATATTTATAAAATAAATTTAATTTTATAAAATAAATTTCATAAAAATTTCAAAAATCACTTAATATATTTTTTTCATTGAAATAAATAAAAATAATTTTTAAAGAAAATTATTTTTTAAGAATTAAATTACATTACAAAAAAATGATTGATAATTTACTAACAGTTTATTAGTATTTTATATTCAGTATGATATATATATATATTATATTATATTAATTAATAATATTCATACACTCCAATTTAATGGCTAGGTTATAATGGTTATATATATCACGAATTGTTAAAGTATTACTCTTCTTGTCATATATTCTATCGAACATAGTTTTATTTTATAAAATATCTGGGTTTTGAAATTATCATAACAGTTATTCCAAATAAATAATGTATATTGAGCCATTAAATCATATTCCATGTAAATCATAATATTTCATGAACTATTTTGACATAGATAAAAAATAATTTAATAAAACCATTAGAAATAAACATTAGAAATCAAAAGAAACCATCCTTATCATTTTGTAAAATTTAAAACATAAAAATTCCTCAAAATATATAGAATTTAATTTTAATTTTAAAAATATTTTTGAATTTATATTATGAATCCTTATGGAGAAAGTACATGATGGGAAAAAATATATTCAAACTATCACCATTATAATTTTTTTATAAAATTTATCTTGAATTTTAAAAATATAAAAATAGAATAATGAATAGAGTATTCTTTGAAAAAGTTTTTAAGTAAATAATTATTGGAATAAAAATCATAAGTATCTTAATTCATGAAAATAATATCCCAATAAACAATTAGTACATGGATATCGAGGAAAACAATTTTGATCAAAAAAGAGAAATAATTTTGTATTTTTTTAAAAATACATTCATTCAGTATTTTTGAGTAAAAATTTCAGAAAATTTATAGAATTAAAGAAGCCCCCAAAATAAAATTAATTAAATAAAATATATTGGTTTTATATGAGTAGAACTTTCAATTTCCCAAAATATAAATTGTAACATAAACAGTCTGGATAAAAAGTGGTATTATAACATAAACCCATACCCCAAGTGCTAAATTTATTTATAAATGTTATAAAATATTTAATAAAAAATATATATGTATAATAAATCCTTATGTTGATAATACTAATACTGATTTTAATATATTTTCCTCTTTCTTAATTTTCAAATACCCATTTATTAGATATTATTCATTAAATATTAATATTTATGTGACAATTGTTCTATTTTCCAAACATGTTTCAATTTTACGATTCTAGTAATTATAACATGGTTTTGGTTTCATAATATCCCAAGTCATAACCTTGATGTAAATTTCATATTTATTCATGTTAATCATTTTTATAACCAACCATGTATGGTAGTGAAAATTATTTCCTCACATTATGGATACCATAGTCTATACTTATTAACCTGTGATTATAACATTGTTTGATGGATGAAGTATAAGGGAGGTAAATGTTATTTTATCTTCCCATAATATTAATTAAATCATTAATTTTTAATGTAGTATTTAAATAAATCTATATAACCTTACATCAGAGTTGGTGATGAAAAAATGTAATACATCTATCTTTGGAAGATGTAGTTTTCACATACTCCTGAGCGAAGTGTTAAATTTCTATTAAATTGAAATATTGAAGACAAAGATTTTCCATTATAATTTTGAGATTTTATTATAACATTGATACTAATTGTGTTATTTTTGGGTGCATATATAATATTTGTTGGTGGTGGAAGAGGAAATAAATTTGAAATAAGTCAATTAAAGAAATTACATCTTATATGAGTATCCACATTTGGTATACAACTTAAGCCTTCATAGGTTGGTCTTTTGGTGAAAAAACCACTAATTCATGGGAATGAATTTTGTGGTATGGTTTGGATAGATATGGGTTGAGTTAATGTTCTCAATGTATGTGGAGACGTGGGGGTGGAGGTATCATTTTAGAAGTTGGTGGAGTGGTACCCAAGTAAAGAATTATATATTTAAAATAATATAGAAATGTTAATGAAAAAATGGAAACAAAATATTATTATTGATGATATGTTTATGGAGTTAAGATGATAGTAAACAATGAAATTAAATATTTTTTTTAGTGAAATCGTATGGCTATAACCCTTTATTATAAACCTTTTGACCAATTTTACCTTTACCTTTGGGATTTTTTAAATGGTAAATTAATGTCGGGAAATGAAATTGGTATCATAAAAACTATATCAACATGATGAATCCAAATATGGAATCCATTTTATCAGATTTAGTTTCATTGTATGGGTGAATTGTATTTAATTATCCACCTAAAAAATATGTAAAATCCTTTTTAATAAAAAATACATCTTTAAGGATAAGAAAAAATGTATTCTTATTATTTAAATATTAATAAAAATTAGATTAGTTTAAATTAATGTTATTAAAAATATTACTTATAAATTTCATTATAATTATTAATTAGTAGTTAAAAATTTATTTTATAACTTTAAAAATACATTTCAAACATAAAAAATATATATTTCTTGAAAATATCATGTTTTACTTTAAATTATTTTTAAATTTGTTTCAAACTAACATATAATAAATTTTTTAATTATAATTCATATTTATAAATGAAATAACTATAGTGAAATGGTTTGAAAGAAAAAATAAGTGGAATTATCAAATATATAAAAATATATAAAAATAAATCTATTATTGTTTACAAAACATTTTCATTAAAACCTGAATTATTGAACTATTATTACTTATAATTACATAACATTTTAATGTATTTATTTAATAGATTTTTTGGTTTTTTTACAGGAATGGGAATCGATATAATTTTTTTTCTAAGGTTTTCCAATCATCTTAAAATGTAACACCACAATATTTCATAGTAAGTCATTTTCATTAAAGTAATTCAATAGCTTGCGCTACCTGCAACACCGAGTTCGAGCACAACACAACTTAGCAAACAAGTTTCTCAAAAAACGGTTATGAATAGTATTAGCAGAATTTTAAATTTTATATACTCCATATAATTTTAACATCAATATTATGTATTTCTTAGACATAATATAAGAAAAAATTCAATTTTTTAGATAAAAGAAGTATTTTTCAAAAAATGGAATTTTACCACCTTTTAATGGCGAACCATTTTTGAATAAAGTATTTTTCACTTTTATATATTTAATTTGACATAATAAACATTTTCTTTAGAATTTGGACATTAAAAATTATTTTGGATAAATGTTTTGTGTGTTTCTGATAACTTTCATATTTTGATGAATAGTAAAAAATACAGAATTTTAATTAAAAACATATTTTATAATCCAAATTATTTATAGTGTTAAATTATAAATTTGAATGGGTTTGAAGTATAATTATATCATATTTTTATCATTTTATTCAATTTTGGTCATTAGAAGTAATTTTAAATTTAAATTAGACATAAACACATATCAATCTTTTGATAGTTTTTACTCCTCAAAAACCGCTTTCTAGTTTTAAAAAATGAATATTATGTTCAAATTAATTAATATAACTTTTATTTTTTGAATTTGCTAAA
This sequence comes from Viscum album, assembly GCA_963277665.1. Lineage (NCBI taxonomy): Eukaryota > Viridiplantae > Streptophyta > Magnoliopsida > Santalales > Viscaceae > Viscum > Viscum album. The sequence continues at coordinate 687,830,161 of OY728123.1, read as the reverse complement.
TTAAAATTCATTTTTAAATTTTTAATACCAAAATTATCTTTAGGTGAATTTTTGGTATTTTTCTGAAAACATTCAATTTTTGATGAATAATGAAAAACACTATGTTATTGTATAAAACCAATGTTTTATTTAAATAATTATTTATTTTTCTTAAATTTATTTTATGTCAAAATAGATAAATAATACAAATATATGTTCAATTTAATTCATTGGAGTCATTTTAAAATTGAATTAGATGTATAAAAGTTTATTGAACGTTTTAACCTCTTTTACCAACCTTCTAGGAACATTTGAATATTTGTCTGAAACGTAACTTTACAACATCTATGAATTGAAATTACAAATTCTAAGAGCCATGGTTGACATCAGTAAGTAAAATGAGGTTCAATAGGATGAAATTAATTTTTGGTGAATAGTAACTTTTCAATTTTATTTACCGTAGTTAAAAGAAAATAGTGTAATTAAAGGTAAAAATGATATTATAATTACCCTCATACATGTACTAATTCTATTGGTTAAGAGTATTTCTTCTAAAATCATCTGTAGGAATGAAAATACGATCCTTTTGATCTATTTTTATTAGATAAGGACAGTTATTATTATTTATTTAAAGTAGAGATAAAAGTGTTAAATTCATTGTTTAATAATTAAACGGTTTATAATATAGGTTTATTGAAAAGATAAATTTTACTATAAATATTCGTTATAAATATAATAATATTTCATACATAACGATTATTTTTTAATTTTTAGAAAAAAAATAATTAAATTTATTTATGACACAATGATAATGTAGTAATAACCTTATTATTGAAATATTTAAATAATTGATATTACAAATATTTATAAAATTGTAAATTGTGAATTTTGATGAATTCCAAGAATTTTATAGGTTAATATGAAATATAATGGTTGATTAAATAAATTTTGTTTGAAGTGAAAAAGTAGTTATGACTTTTACAAAAAAAACTAATACTAAATAGTGTCAAAATTTACATAAAAGAGTTTTTAAATCAAATACTATATTATTAATTGATATAATATCCCTAAAAATATAAGGTTCCACATAAAGGATTATAAAAGGTTATATATTTCAATAATTAACCACTTGGGGTTCTCTTGGATTTTTATTGTATGTTTATTAACCATTTATTATAAAAAACAAGAATACATCGATAAATCTAAACTATTTAACTAAGAGATAAATCTAAAAGATAAGGTTTATATGGTGACCTAAACCAGTCTAAAACATATGGGATGAGTGGTTTGTAATCCATACCAACATTAGACTCTATATAAATCCTTGTGGAGCCATTATTAACCGAATAATATTATACAATAATATAATATTTTAAACTTTTTCTAAAGTTACCCTCAGTACTCTTATAAAAGGGTACGTCCCCTTATCTTAATTTATCAACTCAATGACATTTGGATCAGCAGATATCTGCTCAAATAACCTCCCAAATACCCTAAATTAATCCTAGAGGCCTTACATTGATTAAAAATCCATCCTAAGGAGCCCTTTTGATCAAATAAAAAAGATGCACCTGAAGAATAGTTAATAATTTCATCACCTCTTTCAATGTTCATATCTTCTTCCACTTCCTATTTTGTTGTGGTTTCCATACAAAAATATTAAATCTAGAACCTTTTATACATTTTTATGTTACTATAAATATGGAACAAACATATTCATTATTCTATACATCATATGAATGACAAAGTCACCATATGTGCATATGTACGCCTTACCGGCTCCCCACCGTGGTGTAGTTTATTATTCAACACATCATTATTTGGATGGGTATAATAATGATTATAACTGATGTAAATAAAAAATATAACATGTTAATTATTCATTATATATAATATACCATCCAATTACATACAATTTCACCACTAATTGAAAGACATTCTTGCTCGTGGGTACATACAACTTACCATCTCCACAACGTGATGATATTTCATTCCCCATTGTAACTATTCAAGAATAATTTCCATTTGATATTTATAAATATTGTATAATTTCTTAATATAATATTGGATATGAATAAAAAATATCATATCCATAACAAACATGACATATGTAACAAAACATATATAGGAAAATGAATCAGTTAACATCCAATACAAGGACAATACAGAACAATCATTAACAATGCAATATTAGAATATCATATATGATATAATATGTTTGTAGGTGGTTCTTTTATAATTTAATAACTATGATTTCAAAATTATTCACGAGGTTAACCTACCCTCTACTATGGAAAAGTACAAGGTATGGGGTTTTCATCTCACTTCTTATTCCCATGAGATTCTTACTATATTGGCATTATTTCATTTTGTTTGGTGTGTGTACTTACAATGATTGTATCCCATGTGTAATATAATTTAAATTATGGTTATTTACATATTCATTCTATGATCCTTATTTCATGGGGAGTATGTTTCGTATGTTACCAAATTGGTAAGATAATTTCAAATTTCGATTTCCACTCATTGGGTTTTACGCAAACTTCATTGATTATTTTACTCCAAGACTATGTTTGAAATCACGATTTATTTTTTATGAAGTAGTTTACACTCCCCTTTGTGTGGATATACTTTTGATACAAATAATCACTCCATTGATAAATTCTCAAGTCATCGACATGAACTTGATAAGAGTAATCTTAACTCGTTTTTAATTCATTGAGTTAAACATCCACGTCATTGGTTTTGTTGTTACAAGAATGTGTTTGAACGTCCATTGATTTATTTACACTGAATATCCAATAATATTGAGTGTATTTATATTTTTTACAAATAATTATGTCATTTATGTATCGTTAATATATGTATACAGTTTTTAAAAGGGATTTCATCTCAATTTACATTCTATTTAGACTTTATTGTTGTTATGCACCAATTCAATTTTATATGGTGTATATATTGTAATTTGAGTTAGTATATAATTAATACCTTTATTCACATGATATTATAAAGTCTTTATTACTTCAATTGTTTGTATTAAATTGTATATCATTTGGATAGGAACTCACACCAAACTATCATTTTAAATGTTTTAATGATTTTTTCTTCTAAATATTTTCCTTTGATGTGCAGGTTTTAAAAATAGCTTTAAGGATTTATTTTTATGGAAATTAATGTTTTAAAAATAAAAATTACTTTTAAACATTTCAAAGTGGTATATGAAATATTGATTCAAAAATCTATTTTTAACAGCTTATTGATAAATTGTGAGACTTTAAAATGTTTTCAAGAAAATGATATATTTCTCTCAAATTTTTTTACTGATTATTTTCATTTAATTCAATATCCATTATCATTTTTGATTGAGGTTGATTTATTTTAAAAAAAACTTCTATATTGTATTGAATAATTTATTTTTGACTGTGGATGTTCTATTTTTATACCATTCATGGTTTGTGGTTAAAAAATTGACATTTCGTATGATAGTTTTAATACAAATGTTTATGTTATGTTTCCACATTTTTATTTTAGGAATGAATTGGACATAATAAGTGACGGATGGAGACCGCTATAGATCCCTGATGCCCTGTTAGGTCTCATGAGACAGACTATTATCTTTCCACACTGCGTTGAAAAAATATTTATTTGTAGTCTTGGCACTAGGCCTTGAATATGTGGTTATGATGTTCGACATTATGTATTCCATCAATATGAAATTAGATATTGATTTTACATGTGATTATTTCACTACTAGAATATCTATGTGAATAAGTAAATGGAATTATTTGATTTATCATTTCCATATTAACCTGAATTTTATGTTTAAATAGATTATGTTTTAGTGTTATTCAATTATATAAATGTTTATGCTGATTTAGGGAAGTTTCTTCTATATTGTTATCCTTACTGAGCATCTGAGCTCTCCCATTTCATATGTTTTATTTTTCTGTGATTTGAAAATATATATTGTGATTTACTCTCAAGAATAGATTTAGGGATATGAGTTTGATCAATGGGGACACAATGTGGTTTTTTATTTTATGATGTAACGTAAAACTTATATATGTATCTATTACTTCCAAGGCTACTAAACTAATCGGTCATTCGAGGCATAATATCTTGTATTCGTTCCAATGTTATGTAATAATTCACTAACTCTGTGTAACTAGGGTTGGGGTGTAATATTTGGTAACGTAGGAAGTTTAGTAAAAACTTTGGAATCTTGATTGAGAAAAATTCTGGTTAGAAAACACTACCCAAAGATAGTCTTTTAGGATTAGTATCTAAGAACTTCCAAAACAATTTCGTAATGTAAATATTATGTTGGTTTTCAAGAAATACATCTCTATCAGGATACTAGAGGGTAGAGGCTGCTCTGGAACATATGTACATAGGGGTAAAATCCAAAAACACTACTTTGTGCTAGACTCGAATGGAAACTACTTTGTGACAATGGGCCTTGATGCACTATTGGTTACAACACCCCCAGGAGATATTATTAGGATGATTGAAATTTTCTTTACAAACCGATTTGGAGGATTTTAATATATGATGATAATAAATAACATTCATTAATCCAAAGGTGTTTTAGATTTAAAATAATGTGTCATGATATTCACTAAATTTTTTTATGAAAATTTTTACTCACACTATGATTAATGATTTTAGTCAATAGCTGGATTACAATGAAGTCATAGTAACAATGAACATTATATACAAAGTGGTTATGATGGTGGAGATGAGGAACTAAATGTAATGTTGTTAGGCATAAAAGATATCATGTTCAGGCTGAAGCAAGTTTCCAAAAATATGATCAACAATATATACATTAACCAAATCCCAATCTCCAAAAAGATGAAAAAAGAGGAGAATGCTAAAATCTCAAGTAGTGGAGACTGTAGAGAAAAGAAAGCTCAATTTACATCATGCCAAAAATGTGGAAGGAGACACCTAAGAAAGTGTCTCAATGGAACACAGAAATTATTTTTTTGTCGGAAAGAAGGACATAAAGTAAATAATTTCCAAAGGAAAATGAAGAGTACTATGGAAGAAAATAAAAATGAATCTTAGAAACAATTTACAGTCATTTTCTGTAAATGTAGGGGACCTTGGCATTACCCGAGTCAATGCCTTATTCTATATGATTACCACTAGGTCAAGAAAGAAACTATGTGGAAATAAATGGATTGAGAAAAGTTTAAAAGTATTAATGCTCTTTTTTATGGTATTACTTTGGTAAACGTTTCCCTTTTATGTGTAACACTGCAGTTTGTTATGTGAAAATTCTATTTGAGGAAAATTTATCTTTTCTTTTGTGGATATAGTTATAAAGAACCATTTGGGTTTATATGATCCTTTAATTTGTGTCAATTAAATGTTATTAAATTTTGGGATAAAAATGTGTGGTTTAAGATAACATTTTTTGTTAAATTATTATATATTAATTTTGAGTAATTTTTCTCATTTTGGTAATGTTCAAAAATATAGGTTTTGAAAAAAGAAAACACACAAACCGTCTAACAACCCTTCATGTTGGACAAGGGTGAGGGATTAGAACCCACAATCAATGTACAACTGGGATTTATCACCTACCACTGTACTACTTGAAGTCCATGGATAGTGTGAATAATTATTTTTAGATAAATTAATTTATTGGTCAATAATAAGTTTATTTTTCAATCACTTGTTTTATCAAATCGAAATCCTTAGTATAGGAAAATTATTTAATGATTAAGTGATACATGTTATTTTGGAATACTTTCCCTTTGTTGGGAATAATATATGCCTATGTGAAATAGAATACTATAGGTTATCATTTGAGGAGTAATGGTGGAATTTAATTTTGGAAGAATCTATGTTTTTTATAAGGATTCAGGTTAATAATGGAATTGATTAACCTGTCATAGAGAATATGTGATTTGTTTAATTACACTTCTATATGAGAATTTAAGAGTAGTTGACGATATTTAGAGATAAATGTTAATATTTTATATAAAATACTGTGTGATTAAATTCTTCTGAGAGTTGGGTTTTTATATTATTTTAGATTATATTGAAGGATTTTTAGGACAATTATTTATTGAATAGTCTTTTTTTAACTTTGGGTATTGTTTGTTTAATTTTGGAAATTAAGATTCATATTTCATTTTATAAATGATTATCCATTTTTTAGATCATCTGATCTTGTACAAACCATTTGGTTTTGGTTAATTTTTGAAGAAAATGGAAAAATATAGTAAATCCTTTGTGGATTATGTGATTCTCTCGAAGTTGATTCTAGCACTTCAGGTGTGACCAAGTCATCTAGAATAATCATCATTTGTTGAAAAGATGAGTTTGTGGTAGTAATTTATTAAAGGAGAAACACTACATAAAATTTATGTATATCTCTTTATGTTCTTAGTCAATCTCATAAATAAATTCCTCAACATTATAAAATGTAAATAAAAACAAAAAAACGTTGTCAGTTAACTTTTCCTACTGGGAAACTAATGATAGTTTAACCCATCACAAGTTTGTGGTTTTCTTATTATTAAATTTATCATGATCATGTTTTCTATCACTCTCCTTTAGAACTTGAAACACTTTTTATCTTCCATATCCATGTTTTCCTACATGGAATCCTCGTATGGGTTATCTCAGGTGACCTTTGTAATTCTCTTTTTTTCTTTTAATGTGTTAGTTTTAAAGATTCTTTTTCCGATGTGGGACATTAAATAAAGTTCCCACGACCAATTATAAAATCAAGAGGAGGAAATTTCCAAAAGGGTGGAATAATGTAACACCTCAAGATTTCATAGTGGGTTATTTTCTTTAAAGTAATAGAATAGCTTGTGATACATGAAACACTGAGTTCGAGTACACCACGACAAATCAAACTATCTTTTCAAAAAATTGTTAAGAATATTATTAACTTAATTTTGAATTTTATATACTGTAAATAATTTTAACATCCATATTATCTGTTTCATAGACATATTATAAACAAAAATTCAATATTTTAGATAAAAGATGAATTTTTTTAAAAATACAATTTTACACCATTTTAAAGGGGATCCCTTTTTAAATCCAATTTTGACACTTTTATATTATTAATTTGACAAAATAAAATTCTTCATTAGAATAGGTACATGAAAATTTAGTTTGGATAAATTTTCGTTGCTTTTCTGATAACTTTCATATTTCAATGAATAGTAAAAAATTACTAAATTTTAATTTAAAAAAACTTTTTGAATAAAAATTATTTAAAGTGTTAAATTATAAATTTGAATGGTTTTTAAGAATAATTATTTTATAAATTTATAATTTAATAAAAATATGGTCATTGTATGTAATTTTACATTTAAATTTTTCGTAAACACATATCAGTATTTTGATAGTTTCTACTCCTCAAATGCTCACATTCTGGTTTTGACAATGAGAATATTTTTTTAAATTAATTAATACAACTTATATGATTTGTATTTTCTAAAATATACATCATTTTTGAATTTGGGATTTTAAAATTTTCATTAGGTGAATTTTTGTTTTTTCTCTAAAAACGTTCAATTTTTTATGATTAGTGAGAAACACTACGTTATTGTTTAAAACATATCATTTATTTAAATAATTATTTATTTTATTTAATTTTATTTTAAATAAATATAGATACATAATACCATTATAAGTTCAATTTAATTCATTTGATTCATTTTATAATAAAATTATATGTATAAAAGATTATTGAACTTTTTAACGTCTTTTACCCACCTTCTAGCTACATTTGCAAATTTACAAAAAAAACATAATTTTACTTATTCTGTTAATTGAATTTCAAAAATACAAGAGCCACCACCGTTCACATTATTATGAAAAATGTGGTTCAATAGGATGAAAATATTTTTTTGTGAATAGTAACTTTTCCATTTTATTTACCACGATTAAAAGTAAATAGGGTAATTAAAGGTAAAAATGATATTATTATTACCAGAACACATGTAAAAATTCTATTGGATAAGTTTATTTCTACCAAAACAAACCTTAGGAGAAAAAAATCATCCTTTTGATCCACCTAGATTAGGTTAGGACATTTATTATTATTTTATTTAAAGAAGAGTAAAAAGTGTTAAATTCAAAGTTTAATAACTAAACAATTTTTAATATTGGGTTATACATAAGATAAATTTGACTATAAATATTCATTAGAAATAAAAAATTATTTCCTACATAATGGTATTTTATTTAAAAAATTTAGACATTAAATAATTAAATTTGTTATGACACAATGATAATGCAGTAATTACCTTATTATTGAAAGATTAAAATAATTGATATTACAATTATTAATATAATTTTAAATTGAGATTTTTGATGTATCCTAAGATTTTTCTAGGATAATATTACATTTTTTGGTTGATTAAATAAATTTTTATTGAATTGATGATGTTTTTATGACTTTCACAAAACCAAATACTAAATAGTGTCAAAATTGACAAAAATCGGTTTTAAAAACAAATACTATTTTATTAATTGGTATAATATTAATAAAAATATAAGGTTCATCAAAAGGAATTAGCTAAGGATATATTTATATATATCAATAATGAACCACATGGGGTTATTTTGGATTTTCATAATTATTAACCATTTATTATAATAATACAATAATTCATGGGAAAAGTTAAACTATTTAGCTAAGAGTTAAATCTAAAATTTAATGTTAATATGGTGACATAAACCTATATAAAACCTATTGATAGAAAGTTTTTTGACCCATCCCCACCATAGCCTCGAAATATATCCTTTTTTATCCATTATAAACCGAATATCATTTTATAATAAAATAATATTTCAAGCTTTTCCTAAAGTGACCATCACCTCTCTTATAAAAGGGTACTTATCCTCCCCTTATTTTCACATCTTTGAAGCCATTTTTCTAGGCCAAATGCTGCTCAAATATCCTTCAAAATACCCTCACATAAACCAAGTGTCCTTAATTTGATCATAAATCCAACCTAAGGATCCCATTTGATCAAATCAAAAGGAATCACACGAAGGAGAGGTAATAATTTCATCACCTATTTAAATGTTCGTTCCTTCTTCCAATTCCTCTTTTTTTTGTTTGCGTAACAAAAATAATAAATCATGTCCTTAAACATACTGTGATGTAATTATAAATATGATACAACCATATTCAGTACTCTATCCATCACTACTAGAAATCATTCTTTTCCCTATATTTTTATACCAACAGTTCTTTTAAACCATTGGTATTGGTGTTCTCTACCAACGGTTTGCATAAACTGTTGGTAAAGATGTATTTCGATGGATTTTTCCCAATAGTTTCATAAAATCATTGGGAAATTATTGTTTCCCAATGGTGTTTAATAACCACTGTGAAAAGAAACCCCCATATTTGACTAAGACGGGCAACCCCCCCCCCTCGGATCTAGAAGCAGATTGCGCGACTCCCAGAAGCCCTTGAGAAGCCCCAGCACAGGTGCACCTCTTCCATCCGATCATCCTCCAGGATAGACTCCTTCCACCTATTCTCAAGGATATCCTTCCACCTCTTCTCAAGGATATCCTTCTATTCTCAGGGATATCATTATTCCCTATTTCTAGGGATTTTGGAAAATTTTATGATTCACTACTCCATGAATTGTGTACTTAAATCACTATACCCACGAATTGTGTACACAAATACCAACATCTATGTACACATTGTCGAATTAATGTTTCATTAAACATATACATTTATAAGGGCATTGTGTCTCTTTCATGTGTTCAAATTTTAATGATTCATTGTTTTTTTAATCTCAATGCTTAAAATATTACAGCGTCATGTATATGAACTCATAAGAAATTATTTGTAACATTTATTTATATTATTTCATGAAAATCACTCCTTTCATTAAGATTATGTCAAACCTAGAGATCATATTCATCCTAATTTTTGTACACTATGTGTATTATATAACAAGTATGTATCATGTTCATATCAGAATATATATATATATAATGACACACTGCTCACTAATCATTTGCACAATATAACATATGGAGTATCTTCTTGGACATTGAAAAATATTATGTGGTCCCTAATTATTCTTCACAGAAGAAATAAGAAATACTTAACCAAACAATCCAATGTTCTTTATGAATAAAATATCTATAAAGTGAACTCTCGGTGAGACCTCTCGTTTTCCCATGTTGTACATCTTCCTTCTTCATGAAACTAATTTCATTGAATGTAAAATTTGAAATATTAATGAATATTAGTTTTCCTAATATAAGCATTAATCATTCTGACTTCAACATCATACATGATTAATTCAATCACCTTTTGAAAACACAATGAACATTTTCACTGATTTTTGTTTCCTCAAAATGTATCGGAAAATCAGAAAATAGATATACTGAATCTTGCTTCTCATATGGTTTCATGGATACATGTTCATCTCAAAAATCATGACTGCGTGGTTCAAATATCCATAGGACCATGGGATTATTATTCTTCACACAAATGAAGTTGTTTTCGGCTACAATGTGTTTTTGTTTTCACTTTTTATTTTGTAGAAAGGGGAGATTTGTGGTCATTAATCATGGTTGTGGGTGGTCATTTAGGCTGTAAGATAGTATGAATTCATTTTCCTTGATATATCCAATATTATTGTTGATTTATGTTCAATTTTATTATCTTTGACAAGTGATGTTGTTTAATAAGTTGTTATTAATGGTTGTAATAATGACAATATGGTATAAGGGTTCACATGGTGTGTATAACGGTTTATATGGTGTCTACAATAATCCAGTGTCATGGGAATGTACATGGGAATGTACACAATGTACATGACTTGGTTTGCCATGTAAATATACATGGACAATCCCTTATGGTGAAAAGTATGTTTGAATAAATGGGGTGCTGAAAATGTCCCATCTACAAATGTCTTTGTTTCATGGGTATGACCCCATGATGTGTTGGCCATACTAAATAGTAGGTAGTAATTAGCTCAGTCAAAACACTTTCATCCCTGAAATTCAAGACTACATGGTTAAATGGAAGAACCCATGTTCTAATGACATGCATAACATGTTTTCTAACTCACCTCACCTAAAAATAAACTAGAAAACTAGTTAAATTCATGAATCTATCCAAAACATAGACTATAACATTGGTTAAATGGACGAAATAAACCTCTTCACTAAATTCCATACACATTTGGGAAAAAACCATCACTCACGAACATCACTGTAATGTATTGGATTTTCAAAAAACACATATCCCTTAAATTTCATAAAATTACAATAGGCACTGATTTAAATATTCCATGTTTAAAGGTGGAATCTTTGTAGATTTGGATAATATATTCTCATCACTATAAAGTGGAATTCCATTCGGTGTTTTGAGGTCCACCCAGGACAACCCCCCTCCTTCCTGGACCCAGAACAACCCCCCTCCTTCCTGCAACCAGGACAACCCCCCTCCTTCCTGGACCTTGGATAGCCCCCCCTCCTCCCTGGACCCCAGATAGCCCCCCACCCACCTTTTTGCACCCAAGACAGGCCCCCTACTTCCAAGAACCTGGACTGCCCCCCACACTCCTCCCTGGACCCCGGACAGCCCACCACCCTCCTCCCTTGACCACGGACAACCCAAAACTCATTATTCATATATGATATAAAACACAATAGAAAATGAAGGTCCCTCTTCAATGAGTGTCCATCTGGGTTCGGGTCACTGATGAGTGGAATCCTGGTTTGGGACGTCACAATTCTTCGATATCCTTTTTTATAGGAGTTTCTAATCAAATCCATACCAATAACTATTGAAGGTCCCTCTCTAAAATCTATTGAGTCATGATATGATAAATACACCCTACCAACCTATGATCCATGGCCCCAAACCCAGGATCCTTTAATCCATGGTTAAGGTCTAACTTGATGAGGCCATAACTACTTTTTATGTGATCCTCATCCTACTCCTCATCCTGATCTCCCAGAAGAAGTTAAAGTATAAAACTCATGTACTCCCAACAAGACCCTTAAAGATTATGTATTCCTTTATCCACTTCTAATATCTTACTAGGAAATCCTTGAATATAGGCATTAGAAATTTTGTATATTATTTTCTTATATACACTGTGTTTTGTTGTATTTATTAATATGATTATCATTTTGAGTAATGTGTCTGTTATGATTTTATTTAAAGTAAACAATTTTCATTTACCTAAATATGTTTTTATGGATCTTCAATATTATTGAGTTACTTTGAAATGACTTATTGAAATTTTTTTACAGAATGGATTGAAGTTGGATGTATGAAACTAATCGGATTTCAACCGATTTTCAAAATAATTTGAATATCTTTTTAGATTTTTCATTTGACAAGGCTTCAAATAGTGGATGCATACTTTTCCCATGTTTTAATTGAGTTGAAAGACCTTGGTTTATTCATGAAGAAGTTATATATCATATAACCAAATATGGTTTCCATTCAAATTGTTATATGTTTTATCACAATGGAGAGAAAATGGAATCTCAAAACATTGATGACCCAAATGATAGGACTGAATTGGAGAGTTTGATATATGATTAGTTTCTATTTATTCAACATCATGAGAAGGAAAGGATGTCCAACCAACAATATTTTGATACAAACACCCATGATGCATCCAATGAAAATGATGATGTTGATAGGGTGACAAAATTGAATGATGTTGCGATGACTCCAGTATATCGGAAATGTGTTAAAATGAAAAACTTGGAATTTTTAATCCGATTGTTTCATGGAAAACTATTTATGGGATTTCAAATACTGCAATTGATTACATTCTTACCTTCATGAAGGACTTACTTCCATATGGTGTAGATATTCCTTCAAACCACTACATGGCATGGAATTTAGTTGATGAACATGGATTCTCATATAAAATTCATGCTTTCCCGGATGATTGCAGCTTATTTTGGGAGGAAACTGTTGAATGAAATGATTGTATCAATGTGGAACATCCTAATGGAAGTCAAAAGTTGATGGAACACCATCTCGTGTGCCACAAAAAGTAATGTGGCACTTTCCATTGATCCCTATATTACAGAACCTTTTAATTTCTCATGGAATATCAGTAAAAATGCAATGGAATGACACCGAGAGAAAAAATAATAATGAAGAGTCGGTTCACCGTATAGATGGATTTTCATGGCAGAGATTTGATTCTTGATATCCTGAATTTTCAGCCAACATGCGTAATGTGAGACTGGGTCTTTCATGTGACAGTTTTAATCCATTTGTAAGATTCTTACTTCGCACATCACACAGCTGGTTTTCATACACATTTATAACCATCCCCCATGGTTGTGTATGAAAAATCCTTACACTTTCTTGTGTATTCTGATATCTGGCCCTTCTGATCCCATCAATGATATAGATGTATACATGAAACCTTTAATAAAAGTGTTGAAACTTCTTTGTGATGTGGGTGTGGCCACATACAATGCATGTTCTAAAGACATATTTCATATGTCTGATGCACTTATGTGGACGATCAATGATTTTCAAGCTTATGCAATGATGTCTGGATAGAGCACAAAATGAAAATTGTCATGTCCTGTTTTTATGAATAATAATTGATTGAGAAGACTAAAATATCTTCGTAGTTTAGTTTTACAGAACATCGATGATTCTTGACAATGAACCATCCATATAGATACAATTGTAGAATATTTGACAATACTATGAAGACTGATGATCCACCTCAGCATATGTCTGGAACTAATGTGCTTAATGAATTGAAAGATTTTATCTATCCATTTGGGAAGGGTGTAATGAATTCCAGAAAGAGGAAAATGATTCCAATGATACATGTTACAATTTTAAGAAGAATAATATATTCATTGAGTTGTTGTATTGGTCAACCAACTTGTTTCGTCATTTCTTAAAAGTAATGCACATTGAATTTAATATATGTGAAATGTTTCTTTCGATTCTCCTTAATGTCAGGGGAATACAAAAGATGATTTACGATCTCGGTGTGACATGGTAGATTAGGGGATCAGACCGGAATTGCATCCTTTCTAAATCAGTGAAAATAAATGGAAAGTTCTATGTTCTTCTTATGTTATGACACCTGCTAAAAAAGATCATTTTCTGGAAGTGATGGAGACTATTAAAGATCCTGATGGCTATTAAAGAAACATATCAAAAAAGGTCAATATAAAAGAGTTGAAGCTGAAATCTTTAAAGACTCATGATTATCAGGTCCTTTTGCATGAGTTGATTCCAATAGAAATCTGTCACCTCTTGTTGAATAATGTAAGTGTCTCGATTAATCGGTTGTACTATTTGTTTAGAGATCTTTGTGCAAAGAAGTTGTCCAAATCCTTCTTGCAAAAAATGATGGCAGTGACATCATTGATTTTGTGTGGGTTAGAGAAAATATCCCCCCCCCATCATTTTTACATGCATGTTGCATCTAACTATCCATATTCCGACTAAAATACTTCTTGGAGGACCCGTTGATTTCTGTTGGATATATCCAACTGAAAGAAACATGTACACATTGAAATAATATGTTCGGAATAGGAATTATCCCGAAGGTTCTATTGTGAACGGTTACTTGGCTCAAGAATGTAAGGATTTCTACTCAATGTATTTGTCTGATCTTACTACAAGAATAAACAGACCAATGAGAAAATAAGAAGAACCATATAAAACAATTTGACCTAGTTTTCTATCAGTTCCTCAGATAGGAGGAATTATGGGATCATATACGTTGATGACTTTAAGCCTTGAAGAGCGAGAGATGGCACATTGCATAGTGTTATTAAATTGTGATTTTTTCAATGAGTATATCAAGTAAGTAAATTCTATATGTATCTCTTATCTTATCACTTGTATTTTTAAATATTTGTTAAACTATTATTATTTTTATCTACAAGGAACATAAAGAATTGATATATAGAAAGAATCGTTTTTTATCTTTGAGAAGGAAAGAGGCTTTGCATAGAAAAGTATTTTCTTCTTGGTTGAAATTGATGGTAAAAATATTTTTCTATTAACTAAATAAAAATAAAATTTAATTAATTTTACTATTTGTTTATATTTCAGGAATCGAGTTTTCCTGCAGATTCTGTTTCTGATGAAATATGATCTTTGGATTTTGGCCCTAATACCATGGTTTGTTCTTGTAAATTACTTGTGATCAATTGATACAAATTTATTATCACTGAACGAGAAAGAAACATGAGAACACAAAATGATGGTGTTTTGATAACTTCCACAACAGACAGTTATGTATGTTCATTAGATAATAGACCTCGTTCTGAAAATGTATATTATTATTGAGTCGTAGAGAAAATAATAATTTTTAATTATTACTCGCATATTCGTGTCACAATGATGAAATGTAAATGGGTTGATTCAATGATGAGGAAAGGATCCTTTATTAATGAATGCGGATTTTGAGTTATTGAAATGACTCAAACTCTTTCCACCAGCGAACCATGCGTATTGGCTTCAATGGTGAAACAAGTTTTTTATGTCAAAGATAATCAGCATCCTAAATTCGGTGTAATTATTGAAGTAAATAACTGAAATGTTTTTTATTATGGTGATGATGAAGTTGACACTATCCGCACTACAATTGGAAGCAATCCGTTTATTACTTATGATGACTGTAATAGCTCAATTGTCAGAGTTGATTGTGAACCCAAAGTTGTGGTGGGAAATATATAGAATCATACACTCGTGTTCACCTATACTTTTCAACTACATCGTTCAGAGTGTGTATCCTAGTAATTACCTTCAAACCACCATTAATATTCTGTTTCTTTATGTTTTTTTATCGGAATGTTTTTTCTATATTTTGTTTTTTGGGTTACAAATTAGTTATCTATTTCTAATTACTTCCATATTTGTTTTCATTGCAGGAAATGATACCCATTGAAGAGTGGCAGCAGAAAAAGATAATAGTAAATAGTAGTTGCATGACACAGATGGGTGTTCCTCCACTCATCCCTTTTGTGAGTATTTTATTTCAAATATATATATTTCAATAACATAGAATATCATGTGTTTACTTTTGTGTTAAATTTTTTTTCATGATCCACCCCCTAGATGAGATATATCCGACGAGGATCCAGATATTTATCCAAGTACAGAGGCTGGTGGTAGGGTGGGTGGTGTCAGAGTTAGACGATCATCTGGTGGTCCCGGTACTGAGGCTGATGGTACATGGGCTCACGGTCCGAGAGTTAGGAGATCCACAGGTCGTACCTGATTAGACTATTCCCCTACCAAATATGTATCTTCTACACCCCATTTTGATCCTGGCGTGTCTTTAGGGACTCATTGGATATTTAGGCCTCCGATTTTTACACTACCAGTTGGCCAGATGTCTCTGCCATCATCTTTTTCTTCTGGTTCATTATCTCCGAGCTATTATACTCCACCTTATTCGACTCCTGCTCCGACACAGTATGTGGATGAGGATCATACACTGAGGGACACTCCACCTATACAGGATATTCCTTCAGTTTTTTCACATCCAGGGACTCCCATTGATCCGACTACCATAACTATATTTATAAAACTCTAACAAATTTTTATACCAAAATTAATTTATATTATAACTTATACTGATATTTTTTTTCTTTTATAACAGATTAATCTACTGATAAGAGGCGGAGGAGGGGGAGTACTCGCATGCATGCAGTATGGAACTTCTAGACAAAGTTGATAGTTGAATACAATGATGATGGAAAGATGATTGATAAATCTAGGCAGGAATGTCGGGGTTTTTTGGCAACGCTAGCCAAATACTCTGACATCATTCCCGTCAGCCCTCTCTCTTGGAGACATCAGCCACACGAAGTCAAGGATAATGCGTGGGAAAAAATATGGGTAAAAAATATATTGTATTTACTATAGTATTTTTTTTGTATTTATGTGAATTAATCTATTGGGTGTCATCTTTGGTTTAACTTCCCTGATGGCGAAGGTGCACGAGCAGCGCGTTTAAAGGATCTCGGAGAGTTTTGGAGAGATTATAAGCATGATATGTATTTTGGCAGGTGTGATAGAGTGTGAATGGAGTTGGAGACAATACCTATCGTGGATGACTGCCCGATACAGCAATATCTCCAAATGATTACCCATTGGGCGACTACTAAATTTAAGGTATTAAACCCATTTGAGGTATTTAAATGATATTTTTTATATTTTTCATTAATATTTTCTTATTTATTATTAAACATTATTTAGTAAAATTCTGAAAAAAAATAAAAAAAAATTGATTCAATGAAATACCTCCACACTTTGGGGTGCACTACTATTCCAGATCATGAGAGGCTGCTGCTACGATATAGTTTTCTATTACTTTTAATTAGGACATGCCCTTTTTATTGTTTCCTACATAAATTATGATATTTATTGAATATTGAATATATGATTATACTTTCACTTTATATTGTTTCAATGTCATTAGAAAAGCACAAATTGAATATTGAAGGACGTATCCCTCGAGAAAAATTGTTTTGCTCGAGTAGAAGGACAAAAGAAGGAACTGTGGTTAATGAACATACAGAAGAAAATTTTGTTTATTTAAAAGTTTAATATCTATTTTGAAATTTAATAATATATTAATATTTTTAATATTCTACTTTAGAGGCCCTTAACACCCAGGAGACTAACAATTTAGGTCCACACAATCATTTCTATCATGTTTTGGGAGATTAGCACTGTGGTAGAGTATGCTGCCGACCTAGAATGAATATAGTCCTGATGAGGTATTGGTCCTCTCCCGGTATCCATTATATTACCACAATGTTGGAATATGTCAAACATCATGCAATATAGTATGATAAAAGGGTTATTGAATTGAAGAATAAGTTCAAACGATGGAGAACAAATTTATGAAACTGATCAAATCTTTATCTTCATCATTTCCACCAGAGGACAACACGGCTTGTCAGACATATATGTCGTTAATGGGTGAATTATCCAATGCACCAAGTGATACTTCTCATGTTATTTGATATGATGAAGTTTCTGGTAATGACGAAGATGCTGAAGAGGAAGAGGGTGAGGATGAGGATGAGGACGAGGGCGAGGATGGGTCCGAGGGTGAGGATGGGGCCGAGGGCGAGGATGGGGCCGAGGATAAGCATGGAGATGATGACGATGATGAAGATGAAGATAGATATGGCAGTGAGGATGAGGTTTATTATGAAAATGGTGATGGTGATAGTGATCAGGGGCCAATTGATCCATTACATTTTGAATTTTGTATAACTCTTTATTTTTTGTACCTGTTTTTTCACTCCGGTATGGATATTTTTGAATTTAGTATAACTCTTTATTTTTGACCAAGTATTGGACACTATTGTACTTACTTTTATAACAAAAATAATAACTTTGGGTAATTATTGCATCCACTAAAGCTCCCACCATGTCTATCCTTCCAAATATGTCTTCTTTAGAAAAATAAACATTATCCAATACCACTAGGAAGGTTGGAAGGCTAAAAAGAACTAGCATCAACCAAAAATCATCCCTTAGTCCCATATCAAACCTATAAGCTTTTATGTAACAATTTTTGAAAAGATATAGTGCAATATTCACCAAATCAACAAAGTGGTTGGAGAACTCTAAATGAGTATGCTTCACTTTCTCCATCTTCAGAAACTCAAAAGCATTTTACATGTGTAAAGTTTCATGATAAAAAGCTGGTTAAATATCTTATTGAATGAAACCCAAGTAAGAACTTTTTGAAACTTCTCCTACACTATATAATCAAAACATTTTCATTCTGGTCATTTGTGATGTGTACGAGTCGTCAACTGTGCCTCAATCCGAGGCATAGTTTGGCCAATACCACTCAAAGTGTCTCAATTTTATTTGAAATGGACAAAATTCTAAGTGAAAACAACAACAGACATGCAGAAAACCGACCAAATGCATCTATATTCTATTTATACATTATCAAAATGATCCATGGGTCATTTGTGAATTGTATGAGTCAACCCCGCCACAATACAAGGAACAGTGTGTCCGATACCACTCAAAGTGCCGCACTTTTGATTGAAATGGACACTGTTTTATGTAAAAACAACAGCCATACGAAAAATGGACCAAACATATTATGAGTGAGTTTATACTTTAGTACAACGATCCATGGGTCATTTTTTATGTTTATGATTTAATTGCACCTCAATCCGAGGCACGGTTGGGCTGGTACCACACAAAGTGCCTCACTTTTATTTGAAATGGATAACATTTTAAGTGAAAACAACAACGGTCATACGGAAAACCGACCAAACGTATTCAGATTCTTTTGATACTTCTGTAAATCAATCCATGGGTCATTTTTGACGTGTAAGAGTCAACCCCAACTCAATCCGAGGCACAGTGTGGTGGGTATCACTCGAATTGTCTGTCTTTTGTTTAAAATGGACACTGTTTTAAGTAAAAACAATAGCCATATAGAAAATGGACCAAACATATTCTGTTTGTGTTGATAAATTATAGAAATGATCCATGGGTCATTCAAGATGTGTATGAGTAAACCACTCCTCAATTTGATGCACGGTTTGGACGGTACCACTCAAAGTGTCTCAGTTTTATTTGAAATGGACAATATTTTAAGTGAAAACAAAAACTGGCATATGGAAAACCGACCAAACACATCTATATTCTGTTAATACATTATCACAATGATCCATGGGTCATTTGTGACTTTTAACAGTCAACACCACCTCAATCAGAGGCACTTTGTGTCCGGTACCACTCAAAGTGTCCCACTTTTGTTTGAAATGGACACAGTTTTAAGTAAAAACAACTACCATATGGAAAACTAACCAAACATATTCTGATTGTGTTGATACTATAGGACAACGATCCATGGGTCATTTGGGACATTTAAGAGTCAACCTCGCCTCAATCCGAGGAATGGTTTGGCCGGTACCACTCAAAGTGTATCACTTTTATTTGAAATGGACAACATTTTAATTTAAAACAACAACTGGTATACGGAAAACTGACCAAATGCATTCATATTATGTTGATACTTCAGGAACACTATCCATGGGTCATTTGTGACATGTACAAGTCAACCTTGGCTCAATATGAGGCACGGTGTGGTGGGTATCACTCGAAGTTTCTGTCTTTTGTTTAAAATGACAACATTTTAAGTGAAAACAACAACTTACATATGGAAAACCTACAAAATGTATTCTTGATTGTGTTGATATTTTATCAAAACAATCTATAGTTCATTTTTGACATGTATGTGTCAATTGTGCCTCAATCCGAGGCACAGTTTTTCTAGTACCACTCAAAGTGTCTCACTTTTATTTGAAATTGACAACATTTTAAGTGAAAACAACAACTGGCATACGTAAAACTGAACAAACTCATTCGTATTATGTTGATACTGTAGGAAAATGATCCATGGGTCCTTTTTGACGTGTATGAGTCAACCCTGACACAATCTGAGGCACAGTGTGGTGGGTATCACTCGAAGTGTCTGACTTTTGTTTAAAATGGACACTGTTTTATGTAAAAACAATAGCCATATGGAAAACTGACCCAATGTGTCATTATTGTGTTGATACATTACCAAAATGATCCATAGGTCATTTGTGACATGTAAGAGTTAATTGTTCCTCCATACGAGGAACATTTTGGCTGGTACCACTCAAAGTGCCTCACTTTTATTGGAAATTGAAAACATTTTAAGTGAAAACAACAACTGACATACGAGAAATGACGAAACGCATCCAGATTCAATTGATACTTTACAACAATGATAAATGGGTAATTTTTGAAATGTACGAGTCAACCCCGCCTCAATCTAAGGCATGGTGTGGCTAGTACCACAAGTGTCTCACCTTTGTTTGAAATGGAAACAGATTTAAGTAAAAAAACACAGCCATACGGAAAACTGACCAGACATATTCTAATTGTGTTGATACTTTAGTACAATGATACATGGGTCATTTGTGACATGTATGAGTCAACTTCGGCTCAATCTGAAGCACAGTTTGGCTAGTACCACTCAAAGTGTCTCTCTTTTATTTGAAATAGACAACATTTTAAGTGAAAACAATAACTGGAAAACAGAAAACCAACCAAATGAATTCGGATTCTTTTGATACTTTAGGACAATGTTCCACTGGACATTTGTGACGTGTTTGAGTCAACCTCGACTCAATAAGGGGCATGGTGTGGTAGGTATCAATCAAAGTGTTTGTCTTTTGTTTAAAATGGACACTGTTTTAAGTAAAAACAACAGGCATATGGAAAACCTAAAAAACATATTTTAATTGTGTTCCTACTATAGAAAAATGATCCATGGGTCATTTTGGATGTGTATGAGTCAACAAAGACTCAATACGAGGCACAGTTTGGTTGGTAACACTGAAACTGTCTCACTTTTATTTAAAATGGACATCATTTTAAGTGAAAACAACTTGCATAGGGAAAAAAACCAAACACATTCGGATTCTATTGATACTTCAGGAAAACGATCCATGGGTTATTTTTGACTTGTACGAGTCAAACCCGACTCAATCTGAGGCATGGTGTGGTGGGTATCACTCGAAGTTTCTGTCTTTTGTTTAAAATGGACACCGTTTTAAGTAAAAATAACAGACATATGGAAAACTGACCAAGAATATTCTGATTGTGTTGATACTTTAGCACAATGATACATACGTCCTTTGTGACCTGTAAGAGTCAATTGTACCTCAATCCAAGGCATGTTTTGGTTGTTACCACTCAATGTGTCTCACTTTTATTTTAAATGGACTACATTTTAAGTGAAAACAACATCTGACATATAAAAAAATGACCAAACATATTCAGATTCTGTTGATAATTTAGCTCAACGATCCATGGGTTATTTGTGACGTGTACGAGTCAACCCAACCTCAATCAATAGCATGGTGCGTCTGGTACCACTCAATGTGTCTCACTTTTGTTTTAAATGGACAAAATTTTAAGTGAAAACAACAACTGGCATACAGAAAACCGACCGCATTCAGATTCTGTTGATACTTCAGGACAACGATCCATGTGTCATTTGGGACATGTATGAGTCATCCCCGCTTCAATACGAGGAACAGTGTGGCCTGTATCACTTGAAGTGTCTGTATTTTGTTTAAAATGAACATCATTTTATGTAAAAACAACCAGTATATGGAAAACCGACCAAACATATTTTGATTCTGTTGATACATAAGCACAAGGATCCATGGTCCAGCCTCACGTAATCCAATTCTCATGTGAGGAACTCCTTCCCATATTCTAAAACACATGACATTTATTACGCTAAGGACTACTACATTCCCTAAGTCACAAAATCTAACTGATACACACCCATTATCATCAGCACTAAGTTCAAAGACACCTGCCCCAAACCATGAGACATTATATTTGTGTTTGGTTGACGTCATTTATCCATTTCCATATTATGGGGTTATTAGCATCTAATTTCTTTATTCAATCATGTATATGTTATAAAAAATGAAATTTTGAATATATTATTAATTTTTTAAAAAATATATCATTACGTATTTAGTTTTTTATGTATTGTATTCATAATTAATAATTAAATTATGTATGTATTCAATTTAGTATTAAATTATGAATTTAATTTCGGATTGCACATGTAATTGTATCTCAGAATTGTATTATAAATCAATTATGTATTTTTATAATTTTCTTATGAGTAATGTTTTCATTCTATATGTGTATAGTTTCTCCAAGGTGGAAACTAATTGATTTAGAATTTTGTTTTTAATTGTATACGTTTTGATTCTTAGTCTGTATTCAATTTAGGCCTAGAAATGTAGGCCTAGAAATCACTCAATGAGGCCTGGATAGCAGCAACTCCCCACTCATAGCAGCAGCTTAGAGCGGCCTGCTGCTGCAATTTTTCAGCATGACCTATGCCAACGGTTGGAAACAATTGGCATAGAGAGTTTTATACCAGCATGGCCTATGCCAGTGGTTGTAAACCGTTGGCATAGGGTGTTTTATAACAGCATGGCCTATGCCAACAGTTGTAAACTGTTGGCATAGGGAGTTTTATACCAACTCTTTACCAATGGTTTCAAACCATTGGTGAAAACTTCATACCAATGGTTATGTGAATCCAATGGTATAAGGTCAATTTCTTATGATATTCCAACGGTTTTCCACAAACCATTGGCATATCTCATTCCCTATGCCGTCCCCGCAATTTTGATAACCGTTGGTATATATTATAACAATGGTTATCCAGCATTTACCAATGGTTTTGAACCGTTGGTAAAGACATATTTTCTAGTAGTCTATCCTATAAATGACAAAGTCACCATCCGTGCGTACATATGGCTTATCGTCTCCATGTCGTGGTGTAGTTTATTATTAAACACTTCATTATTTGGATGGGTATAATAATGAATATAACTAATTTAATTAATATATATAACATGTTAATTATTATTTATATAAATTATTCCATCCAATTACATACTATTTCAACACTAATAGAATGATAACATCGC
This sequence comes from Viscum album, assembly GCA_963277665.1. Taxonomy (NCBI): domain Eukaryota; kingdom Viridiplantae; phylum Streptophyta; class Magnoliopsida; order Santalales; family Viscaceae; genus Viscum; species Viscum album. Next base: position 687,806,656 of record OY728123.1, on the reverse strand, counting down.
TCGTGTGTACATATGGCTTGCCGTCTCCATGACGCAATGAGATTTTGTTCCCCATCATAACCATTCATGAATAATTTTCATTTAATGATTAAAAATAATTTCTAAGTTCTTTATATCATTCTGGATATGAATAAAATTCATTCTTTCCATAACAAACATGAATTACATAACAAAACATATGAAGGAAAATGAATCAGTTAACACCCAAAAAACCGATATACTAAAATATCATTAAAAAAGATATATTAGTAGTTCATATATGATATAAGATTGATGTATGTGGTTATTTTATAATTTAATAATAATTATTTCACCATTATACAGGAGTTTAACCAACCCTCTACTAAAGAAAAGTACAACGTAATGGGTTTTCATCTCACTTCTTATTCCTGTGAGATTCATATTATATTTCCACTATTTCCTTTTGTGTGGTGTATGTACTGCCCATGATATTATTCATTATAGAGTATAAATTAATTTAGTGGTATTTACTTCTTCATTGTATGGTCCTCATTTCTTGGGGTGTATGTTTCATATGTTACGAAAATTGGTAAGGGAATTTTTAATTTTTATTTCCAATCATTGGGTTTTATGCACACTTCATTAATTATTTTACTCCAAGATTATGTGTGAAATCACTATTTACTTTTTCATGTAGTAATTTCCACTCCCTTTTTAGTGGATATAATTTTGATACACACCATCATTCCATTGATAAATTCTCACGTCATTGATATGAACTTGATAAGAGTAATTTTAATACAATTTCAATTCATTGAGTTAAACATCAATGTCATTGGTGTTGTTGTTACAAGAATATGTCTGAATGTCCAAAGATTTATTTAAACTGAATATAAAATCTTATTGAGTGTATTTATATTTTTCAAACATAATTATTTCATTGAATTATACTTATCATAAGGTAAAATTCTTTATAATGGGTTTCATCTCAATTTACATTCTATTGACACTTCTTTGTTGTTATGCTCCAATTCACTTTTATATGGTGTATATATAGTACTTTGACAAAGTATATATTGAATATCTTTATTATCATGATATTATAATGTTTTTATTACCTGAATTATTTTTATTCAAGCATGTATCATGTGGTTAGAAACTCTAACAAAAATATCATTTTAAATGTTTTTAAAAAAATTTATCATTAATGTCCATGTTTTAAAAATGATTTTAAGGATCTATTTATATGGACATGAATTTTTTAAAATTTAAATTCCTTTAAGTTTCAATTTTTTATGGGACACTTAGATTTAAAAATCTATTTTTAACAGCTTCTTGATTAATTGAAAGACTTTTAATTATTTTCAAGAATAGTGGATATTTCTCTAAAATAGTTTCCCGGATTATTTTCATCTATGTAACTATCCTCCATTATTCTTTATTTAGGTTGATTTATTATAATACAATATTCCATATTGTATTGAATGAGTTATGTTTGACTTTTGATGTGATATTTTTTTCCCATTCAATGTTTGTGGTTAAAATATTGGCATATCGTATGCTTGTTTCTATACGAATATTATGTTTAAACCTTTTCATATGAGGAATTGATTGGGATGATTATGTGATGGGTGTTTCCTGCTATATCTCCCCAATGCATCGTTAGGTCTCATGAGACAAACTACTATCTTAGCATAAGGCCATGAAAAAATCATTATTTGTAGCCTTGGAATAACGCATGAACTGTGTAGTTATAATGTTCGACCTTATGCATTCCGTCATTGTGAAATTAGCTATTGATATTGCATGTGATTATTTTACAATAATAATATCCATGTGAATAAGTAAATGACATTATTTGATTTATCTTTTCCATATTATGTTGAAGATTATGTTTAAAAGTCTTATGTTTTATTCTTATACATTGTCATAAAGGTTTATTCTTATTTATTGATGTTTCCAATATATTTATATCCTTACTAAGATTCTGATCTCACCACTTTCTTATTTTTTTATTTTTCTTAGGATGTGATGATGTATATTACAATTAACCTATAAAAATAGGCTAAGGGGCATGAGTGTGTTAAAAGTGTACACAATGTTGCTATTTTTTTATTTTACGATGTAATGTTAAACTTATGTATGTATCTAGTACTTATAAGGGTAAGAGAATAATCATTTTTAGAGACTTTCTCTATTTTTATCATGAATATTTTATGTAATAATGCACCAAATCTACGTAATTAGTGTCGGGGAATTACAAAAAAAATCAATACAAAGATTAATCTAAACTACTGAGCCTATGGTCATCAGATCTACTAGAAAACTAATGAAATTTGAGTGTTATGACATGTGGAGACCCAAACATGACATACATGGATGTTACTTTACTTTTGTGGAATACTTAATACATAACAAAAAATAGACACCCATGGACTGTTATAGATTAGTTTCATTGGAAACTCCAAACATAATCTTCGGATCATGGTGAAAGATTTTCAACATCTCCCATAAATATCATCCCACTTTATTTCCTTACATAAAACCTTTATTTATATCCTAGGTAAAATAAAACATAAAAATGGTGAGCTCAAATGCTCAGTAAGAGTAAACATGGAGAACATAAAACAATCTATATACATTTGAACGTAAAAACATGAACATAAAATCTAAACATGAAAATCCTAGGCAATGACATAAAACATGGTAGTACACAAGTCATAGATCATAAATGAACATTTATTTTGATAAAGTATCATAGGGATAAAACATTTAATTTTGGAAAACCATTAAGCACATGATATTATTTCCATAGAAGCCAAGGCATTGCTGCCAAGACCATCATAGTGGACAAATTCCTTTACTAAATCGGGTTTACTTGTCGTTCCAACCATTTATTACTGAACCAGAGTCACATTCCATTCTATACATGTCTATATCATGAGATATAAATCATTACCCAATGCATTGGAGGGAGATATAGGTCCCAACCATCTCAAAATGAAATCATTCTTACGTGTTCCACAAAATAAACATATATCATTCATCATAACACAAAAAATCAAATGGGTTTCATAAACATCATCCCATCATAACTTAATCCATATAAAACAAATGGATATCATTTAATTATAAGAAAAATCAATCAATGTAAATAATACAAACATTTTACTTGAGACATAATCATACTAAATAATTTCATCTTAGATGGAAAATAGTTTTGATAAAACACTTGAAATGAATTCTTGAGGAAAATGTCCTTTATTATTCAACATAATTTTCAAAATGCCATGAAATATTAAAATAAAAGGATTTTGTTGAATGTAACCATGAAATAGTGTAGAGTAAGTTTCGTGGAAATAAGTCGTTATGAAACTGTAAAATTCTTTTCATGACTTATAAGTTAAAAAACATTATTCTTGTACTTTTGCTGGAAAAGTCAAAAAGTACCTTGTATGGTAAAGAAAAGAAAGATTCCTTCCATACAACATAGTAAAAGTCAAAAAGGGGAATTTAAACATACATGGAAGAATAGTAAACAATTTATTAAAACGTTTTTATAAAACACGGACATGGATGATAAATATAACCCCAGTAAATACTTACGAACAAACAATCTCGGATAAGAACAAGATTGGAATAATTATCCCTTACCATAGGTCATATTTCTTCCATATGTGTTCAAAACTCCTGTATAATGGGTTTAAACATATTATTAACTTTTAACAGAACCATAATAATATTTATGATATCATATATGATTCACTTATGACTTTATATTACCCGTTCTTTTGTCAATTCCATGTTAAAGCAGCGTTTTGGGTAAAATCATTTCACTTATCGTACGTGTTTGTACTTGTTCCCGATATTATTACTTATATAATGATTTACATAATTACAGAATATAACACGTGATTGATATATAATATATATTCAGAATATAAATATATATGATAGATCGATAATTGGAATGAAATACAATGTTCCTAGAGACGGTAGGCTGTATGTACGCATGAATGTTGTTTTCGTTTCCTTATTGAATTGAATGGAATTATGTAAATGAACATATATGTACATAAATACAGTATCATTATTATGTCATATAATTCATGATTATTTATTATGTATACTTTATAATCATTCTTGAATGGTTAACATGGAGAATGAATCTCATCGTGTCCTGGAGACAGTAATCCGTACATACGCACGAGCGATGATATCATTCCCATAATTGTTGAATTATATTGATGTGGATTATATAATATCAATGAATTAGTATCATGTTATAATAATCATATATTTTTATTTTTTCCACCATTATACCCATCCAAGTATGGTGGTGGTGGAAAATAAAATTACATCATGGTGTGGAGACGGTAAGCCGTACATACGCACACGCGGTGATTTCGTTATTCATAGGATGGAAAAAGGTGAAATGGGGTGGTTTCATATTTATAATAACAAATCAGTATATGAGTGATACTTATGTTATTACTTAATAATGAAACAAATAAAGAATATGAAGTAGAAGAAGAAATAAATTTGAAATAATCGGTAAAGGATATTACCTCTTCTTTGACGCGCCTCTTATAAACCTCCTCCTAGGGCACTAATGTTGGTTCTTGAAGAAGACCCAGACCATTAGTATGTTTCTAGAAAATATTAGGAGAGAAATGGAAATGGTTTGTCCGAGCTTTAAGGATCAAAATTTTGTGATGAAGAGAGGGAGGAGGTTCCCTTTTATAAGAGAGGAGAGGGGCATTTTTGGAAACCTCCAAAATATTAATTTATAATAAACTGAAACCCCACTTAAAAACATAAAAAGTGACTCAAATTAGGATATGAGGTATGATAGGGTTTTAATATAATAAACCAATAAAGTTTATACATGTTTTGTTTTTATTTTAAACCTTATCATTTTGATTTATCCTTATTTAATCTATTTAATTTTATTTGGAGAAATAATATTATAATTTTGAAATTGTTATAAATACTTACTTATGTGTTGTGAATTTTCCATAATTGGATAAATTATTAAATTTTATACCATATAATTTTAAATTTTAAATTTTTAAACATTATTGTGATTTTTAAACAATTTAATAATATATTATTTTTATAAAATATCAACAGTATCAATTTTGACACTATTCAATTATTTTAATTTAAATAAAATCCACAAAAACTATATATTAGAAAAATAATATTTAATTGATTAATAACATGTCATATTCTTCAAAATAATTCATGGAGCACATTAATTTGTTCATATAATATTTATTTTAATATTTTTAAAACCATTTATTTGATATTTCAATCAATAAAATAATTTCTACAACATTATCGTGTCACCGTTAATGATAATAATTTAATCCATAAAATTTCTAAATAAATTCACATGAAGCATATAATTTTATTATATTTTTTTGACTATTTATGTTCGATGTTTTTTGATGTTTATCACTAAATTAATATTATTACACTTATAAGATATAATAGAGTGACATGCTGTCACTTTCTTTGGTTTTAATAATAATTACATCTTTTTCATGGTCCAAAGTCCGTGAAATAAATTTATTCTGACCCTTAGATGATAAGAGTCAACTTTTATTCATCCAATAGAATTTTGGCAGGTGTTAGGGTAATTTTATATTCTTATTTTTTCCCTTAATTACCCTATTTACCTTTAACTATAGTAAATAAAATTTACAGTAGTTACTATTCATAATGTCTATAAAAAGGTAGCCTATTAGAATTATTTGGACCTAATGATTCCAAATATGGAATCCATTTTTCCAAATTCAGAACCTTGATGTTTCATTATTTAATTTAAAATTAATCCTGCTTTTGAGAACATTGGGTTTTAAAAGTTAAAACATTTCAAAAGATTGAAATATTTTTACCTATGAATTCGATGTAAAATTAATGATAATGACTTGAATTATATTAAAAGGAAAAAATATATTCTATTTATACTTTAAAACCATTTAATATTATAATTTATCCATATAAATTATCTCGATGAAAAAAAAAATTTAATTAAAATTAGCATATTTTTATTATTCATCAAAATATAAAAGTTAGCGGAAAAATATTAAAAAAATATCCAAAGATAATTTTTATATCATTATTGAAATGAATAAGTTTATTATTTCAAATTTAACTTATAAATGTTTCAAAAACTAGATTTAAATTGGGTGCGCCTTCAAAAGGTGGCAAAACAACATTTTTTGAAAAATACATATTTTACCCAAAAAAATTATTTTGTTCTCATATCATGTCCTATAAAATGTGTAAGATGAATTATAATGTCATAAATTTAAAAATGTAGATACTAATATTCCTAAATTCTAGTTCATTATAATATTATAACAATATATTATTATTTAGGGAAACTCAGTATTGTGTACAACACATGCTATTGAGGAAGGTGGCTCTTGTGTGAAACACAAGCCAAGAATAGTGTTTGCGTATAATACAAGCTAAAACGGTGTTGAATATTGTGCAAGATAATTTTTGTGTAGCATAAAACACAAGAAATAAATGAAATTAAAAAGAATATTTCTCATAAAATCTCGGGGTGTTACATTCTACCCCCCTTAATGAATTTCTCCCTCCAAATTCATTGGGGTTATAAATGGTTTACTACATGAAAGTTTCATTCATATAAACCCACATTGTAAAAAGGAATACTAAAACTTAATTTTAAAACTAAATTATGAAACGGAACGGTTACCCAAATTAACTCATCATTGGGTTTCCACATAAGAGAACAAAGGAGAAAATATGGATATAGAAGAGAAATCTAACCATGAATTTCTAATGGAGAGTGGTAAATAACATGGATATGAAAAAACCAACAATCACAAAGCCATAAATTTGTGATGATCTAAGGTACCATCTGATACGTTGGATATGTGGTTACTAGGATAACATTTTTTGATTTCATGCACCTTTCCCAACTGATAATTTTTTTTAATTAATAGAAATACTTACTTGATTTTGGTACAATATCACTGTTGTTAATGATTTGAACAATTTCCACTTCATCTCTTAATGAAATGAAGTTGAATTTTTCATTATTTAAGTGTTATAAGATCATGTGATAGAATGATAGTTCATTACATATGTCTCAAAGATAAGGTTAAAAAAAGTTATTAAATACACATAAGTCCATATATGGTGAGAGTAATCATATATCATCTCAAAAATGTACTTATGATTCATCTATCATACCACTTAAAAAAATAAAAATAATTTCTACAAACCAGGGACTTCATGTAAGAGAATGGTAGGTGATAATGGCCCGGCACACTTCCGTTGTGGGTTTGATTCCCGCAACCATGTCTGACGCGACGGGTTGTCGCTCGTCCTACGAGTTGTCCTTTATATAAAACTATACTATTATAACATTCTAGAAATAATTTCTAAAAAAGTTCTAGCCATAAAAAATATTATCTAACGTCCATCTTAATTCATTCCATTCTTTAGGCTTATCCAAAATACTTCTGTCCAATCTCATAGTATAATGAAAAAGATTGCTAGAGAGGTCATCTACCAAGCATTTGAATACCATCATTTATCCCCCATATATCATAAGATATGTCTTGTTGTTCATATTCCAAACATGTGAATACCTTAATCATGTATTCTCTTGAAACATGAATTACAATAGAATGTTAGTGAAAACATGAATGCTATCAAAAGTTAATTATTTCCACATACCAAAATCCCAAAATTTATATATACTAAAACCATGATGTCACTTTGTCCTTATATCAGTCATGATTTCATTAATACTATCAAACATATTATTTTCTATGTATCCCTTCATAATGCGCTTATCATCTTCTTTCCAAAAATATTTCAATCACTTTTCATGGAAACTGCTACCATACAATTATTGAAAACCAATACATAGATATTGAAATACTTCATAATACTATAAATGAGATTCCACAACACTATTTTGGAATCCTGTTACATATACACATAATCATTCCACCACTTCATTGTCATATTCAAAATCACCAATAGTTATTGCATGTGACTTTAATTTTTCCTTTTCCTTAATATTTTATTTATGTCGATCATCATTAAACCTTGGATTAGGGCATTGGGTAGCATAATGTCCCATTTCATTGCACTTGTAGAATTGATGTTTTGGTGGTGCGTTCTCTATAGTCTTTTATCTAGTCACATCATTAGTTACCTTTCTCCAATTACTTCGACACTCAGCTGCTCGATGACCTTCTTTTCCAAACATAAAATATTTTCTAGTCCCTTTAAGACTATCTCCACCATGCTTCTTTATACACATTGAGCATAACGAAACATTCGTCTTCTTTTCACCATTGTTTTGAGATTTTTCCTTGAACTACATATTTTTTTTCTTGTAAAAACCATGATATGGATATGTAACACCAATTTCCAGTTCTACCTTGATAGCACAATGAACAATTTCTTCATAGCTACTGAAGTCTCTTTTAGTTACTTCCCTTAAAAGACTTGTTTTTATGCCACAGAAAATTATATCAACTTTACATTCAGGTTGGATGATAAAGCCCGATGCATACCTTTCAAGCCTTGTAAAATTAGGCTCGTATATACCAACTAATTAATCATCCTATTACATAAGATCAAGGAACTCCATTTACATCATCGTTCGAAGAATACGAGGAAAGTACTTATTGAAAAATACGTTCTTGAACTCATCCCATTCGATGGATTCAATTTCCTCTTGGGGCCTCATATTCTTACTGAGAGTCAGCCACTAGTCTGCTTCACCTTCTAAATGGTAATCAACCAGAATGACTTTTCAATGTTTCGAACAGTAAAGTATGGAAAATATCTTTTCAATGGTATTGATCCATTGTTCAGCAACAGGTGGACCAGAAGACCCACTGAAAGAAGGTGGACATTGCCTCATGAAGGACTCAATAGAATATTGTTCCCTTACATCCTCATTTGGAAGTACAGAATGATCCATAGATTGTGTAAGTATAGAAATAAGATTTTGCACTCCATCTACCATAACATTGGTTTGTTCAGGAGTACAATCATTGCATTGTCCTTTACATTGATCAACAAGGTTCCTTCAAGTTCCAGCCTCGTCTATAACCCAAAAAGAATAGTGTGAGAGGAAAAACTCATGCTAGGAAAAAAACATAATAAAGGGGGAGTTTCTTCAATAAATAACATCTTAGGTTTAATTCTAAGATCGTTACCATAATTCTAGGACTATAACCTATCCGTATACTTATCTTTAAGGACATCCCTAGAGATACATTAGAAATATTTATAGGATCTCACTAAAGATTTCACATCCTAGTTTCCAAGGGTTAACTAAACCTTTCCTCTAATACAAAATGTAGATACCCAAACTTGACGTATATGGACATTACTCTACTTTTGAAGAATACTTAATACATAACAAAAAACAGACACCCAAGGACAGTAATAGTTTAATGTCTTTGGAAACTCGGAACATAATCTTCTAATCATGGTGAAAGATCTTCAACCTCTCCAATAAAGATATTACCCTTTTGTTTCCTTACATAAAACCTTTCTTTATTTAATGGGGAAAATAAAACATAAAAAGGGTGAGCTCAAATGATCAGTAATGATAAACATGGAGAACATAAGACAATCCATAAACATTTGAATGTAAAACATGAACATAAAATCTAAACATCAAAATCCTGTTCAATGACATGAAACATGGCAGTACAAAAGGCATAGATCATAAAGGAACAATTATCATGATAAATTAGCATAGGGATAATGCATATAATTATGGAAAACCATTAATCACATGATATTATTTACATAGTAGCCAAGGAATTTCTTCCAAGACCATCATAGTGGACAAAGTCCATTACTGAATTGAGTTTACTAGCCATTCCAACCCTGTATTACTGAATCAGATTCCCTTGTCATTCCATCCATGTCTATCTCATCACATATAAATCATTACCCAATACATTGAAGGGAGATATAGGTCCCACCCATCTCATAATGAAATCATTCTTATGTGTGCTGCAAAATAAATATAAATTATTCATCATAACCCAAAGAATAATGTGGGATTCATAAACATCATCCCATCATAAAATAATCCTTATAAAACAAATGGATATCATTTCATCATATGAAAAATCAAAACATGTAAATAATATAGACATTATACGTGAAACATAATCATATTAAATAATGTCATCTTAGATGGGAAATAGTTTTGATAAAACACTTGAAATGAATTCCTGAGGAAAATATCCTTTATTTTTCAAAATCATTTTCAAAATGCAACGAAATTTTCAAAGAAAATTATTTTGTTGAAAATAATCATGAAATAGTGTAGAGTATGCTTCATGGAAATATGTTGTTATGAAACCGTAAAAATCGTTTCATGGAGTATAAGTTAAAAAATCATTCTTCTTGTACTTTTGCTTGAAAAGTCAAAAAGTTCCTCATATGGTAAACAAAAGAAAGATTCCTTCCATACTATATAGTAAAAGTAAGAAAGGGGTAAACATGACTTTAAACATACGTGTAATAATATTAAAAACGTTATTAAAACGTTTTTATAAAACACGGACATGGATGAAAAATATAATCCCATAAAATACTTACGAATAAACAATCTCGGATAAGAACGAGATTGGAATAAGTATCCCTTACCTTAGGTCAAATTTCATCCGTACGTGTACAAAACTCATGTATATTCAGTTTAAACATATTATTAACTTGATAAAAAACCATAATAATATTTATGATATCATATATGATTAACTTATGACTTTATATTACCCGTTCATTTGTCAATTCCATGTTAAAGCAGCATTTTGGGTAAAATCGTTTCATTTATCATACGTGTTTGGACTTGTTGTTCTTGATATTATTACATATATCCTGATTTAATTAATTCCATATTTTAAATCATTATTTATATATAATACATTTACAGCATATAAATATATATTCTAGATCAATAAATGGAATGAAATGCACTGTTCATGGAGACGGTAGGTCGTACGTACACATGATCGCTGTTTTCGTTTCCTTATTGAATTCAATGGAATTAAGAAAATGAAACATATATGTACATAAATACAATATCATTATAATGTCATATATTTAATTATTATTTATTATATATACTTTATAATCATTTTTAAATGGTTAACATGGAAAATGAATCCCATCGCGTCGTGGAGACGATAATTTGTACGTACGCACGAGAAAAAATATTGTTCCCATAATTTTTGAATGGTATTGGATTGGATTATATAATATCTCATAATTAGTATCATGTTATAATAATCATATATAGTTATTATTTCCTCCATTATACCCATCCAAGTATGGTGGTGGTGGAAAATCAAATTACACCACGACATGGAGACGGTAAGCCGTACGTACGCACACGTGATGATTTCATTTTTCGTAGGATGGATAGAACGTGAAATGTGGTGGTTTCATATTTATAATAACATATCAGTATATGAGTGATACTTATTTTATTACTTTATAATGAAAAAAATAAGAAGAAGTAGAAGAAGATATAAATTTGAACAAAACAGTGAAGGATATTACCTCTTCTTTGGCGCACCTCTTATAAACCTCCCCTTTGGGCACTAAAGTTGGTCTTTGAAGAAGACCAATACCTCTATTATGTTTCTATGTATGTGGAGGAGAGAAATTTATAGCATGTGTCCTAGATTGAAGGATTAAAATTATGTGAAGAAGATAGGGATGAGGTGCCCTTTTATAAGAGAGGAGACATGCACTTTTAGAAACCTCCAAAATATTAATTTATGATAAACTAAACCCTCACATAAAAACATCCAAAGTGACTAAAATTCGGATATGAGGTAATATAGGGTTGTGATATCATCAAAAAGTCAAATTTATATATGTTTTTGAGTTTATTTTAAACCTTACCATTTTGATTTGTCCATATGTAATCTATTTAATTGTATTTGCTGTAATAATATTCTATTTTTGAAATTGTTATAAATACTTACTTAGCTGTTTTTAATTTTCCATAATTAGATACATTTTTACATTTTCAACCCTATAATTTTAAATTTGTAATTTTTAAATTTGTTTTTATTTTGAAACAACTTAATAATATGTTATTTTAATAAAATATCAATAGTGTCAATTTTGACACTATTCAATTATTTGAATTTAAAAAAATCCCAAACAGAAAATATATTCTAAAAAAATATTTAATAGATTCCTAACATGTCATATTAATCGAAATAATTCATGAATCACATTAATTGTTTCATATAATATTTATTTGAATATTTTTAAAACTACTTAATTGATATTTCAATCAATAAAATAATTTCTACATCACTACCGTGTAACCATTAATGATAAATATTTAATCCCTAAAAATTCAAAATAATTAACATGATGTAGATAATTTTATTATATTTCTGGTGACTATTTTTGTTCTATGTTTTATGAAGTTTATCACTAAATTAAAATTATTACACATATAAGATATAAGAGAATGACATGTTGTCACTTTATTTGGATTTAATAATAATTATATCCTTTTCATGGTCAAAAGTCCTTGAAATGAATCTATTCCGACCCTTAGGTGATATTGGTTGAATTTTATTAATCTAATATAATTTTATCAGGTTTTAGGGTAATTTTATAATCTTATTTTTACCCTTAATTACCAGATTAACCTTTATCTATAGTATATAAAATTTACCGTAGTTACTATTCATAATGTCTAAAAATAAAAAGTAGCCTATTAACATAATTTTGACCTACTGATTTAAAATATGGAATCAATTTTTCCAAATTCAAAACCTAGAAGTTGCATTATTTAATTTAAAATTAATCCCGCCATTGAGAAAATGGGTTTTAAAAGTTGAAACATTGCAAAAGATTGAAATTTTTTTACCTATGTATTCAATGTAAAATTAATGATAATTAATTACATTATATTAAATGGTAAAAATATATTCCATTTATACATTAAAACCATTCAATATTATAATTTTACTACATTAATTATCTCAATGGAAAAAGGTTTTTTAATTAAAAATTAGCATATTTTTACTATTCATCAAAATATGAAAGTTAACATAAAAATATTAAAAAATTATCCAAAGATAATTTTTATTTACTTATTGAAATTAATACATTTGTTTTGTAAAATTGAACTTATAAACGTGTCAAAACAAGATTAAAAGTGGGTGTGCCATCAAAAGGTGGCAAAACTGCATTTTTTTAAAAATACTTATGTTACCCAAAGAATTTATTTTGTTCTCATACCATGATCTATAAAATGTGTTAGATGAATTATAATGTCATAAAATTCAATATTTAGTAACTAATATTCATAACGGGTAGTTCATAATAATATTATAATAATATATCGTTGTTTAGTGAAACGTAGTATTGCGTACAACACACGCTATTGAGGAAGGTTGATCTTGCATGCAACACAAGCCAAGAATACTATTTTCATATAATACAATCTAATACGTTGTTGCATATAGATCAAGATAATTTTGGTGTAGCGTACAACACAATACATCAATGAAATTAAAAATAATATTTCTCATAAAATCTAGGGGCGTTACATGACAAGTATGAACTATGGGATGTTCTTGAATTTATTATTATTTTTGAGACAACTACTCCTATTAATGATGAGTTTGAGGTAACTAGAGATAAGGGTGTTGATATTAAATCTAAAAGGCCAGATGACCCTATCCGGTTGTTAAAACTAAAGTAATTTGTTAAATCCCATAAGGAAAAAGGAGGATACATATATAATGTTTCCCTTGCTTTGTTAGAAGATATTTCAATGGAATATTTTGAAATAAATGATTCAAAATCAGATTTTGGTCTAATGTATGAGATATCAATTCATGTTGATATTAATAATGTAAAAGTTGATTGGATAAACAAATAAGATATAATATTGGCTAACGAAATCAACATGCGGAAGATATATTTTTAGGAATATATTCACACATGGGATAGGTGGGCCTATAACTTCAAGGATCTCATCAAATATGACCCACATATGAAGGTTAAATATTTTACACGGAGACTATATTGGGTGAATAAGTCAAAAAATTTAAATGTTTTCTTAAATATCTTGATAATATCTTACATGGTTTGAAATTTTGGGTTACCTGTAATCATTGCCATTTATTACTTTACATAAAAAGTGTTTTCAAAAATATTTTTTTTAATTGTGGATTTAATATATATTACTGAATATTAATTTTTATTTCAATAATATTTATCATATAATTCCACCAAAGTACAAAATTTCAACAATAATGCTCAATTCAAACTAACTGTTTAAAATAATTCATCAAGAATCAATTATATTTCTTTTATAAAATTTTATCTATTTTAAAAAGTAGTTAATTTTATCAATTTCATTTAACAATACAATAAATCCATGAAAATTATATTTTCATATAGATTTATTTAATTTAGTTTTTTATCATTTACATTATAAATTTTCAAACGTGTTGAATTTATTAAAGATAAATATGTTTTAATATATTATATTATTAAACAATGTTTATCGAAGGTGAATAGTAATGGAAAAATGTTTTAATTTGTGTTTGATGGAATTCCATGTGTTATGATCTATAGGAGAATTGTTACTGGATGAAATGAGGAGGTAATGGTTGGGATAAATGTGGGTGATCATTTATGAATATTATCTCATCAGATAAGTAAATGAATTGAAAAGTGAAAGTGATTTGTTTTATTAATGATAAATATTAAATGGGAAATGGTAAGAATACATCGGGAATTGAGATTTTTTGTTTCATCTATTTCTTGTGCATGAGTATATTAGGTTTGTGGTATAGTATTCACACCATATTCAAGTGATTAATAGTGTTAATGTGGTGGTTATGATAGATACAATGATGTTCTTTGGTATGGAACCACAGGTTAATCTTTTATGTTAATTTATATATATTTCTTTTCCATTTTGATTCCATATGCACCCCAACTTAATTGTATAAACTTACAGGTTCAAATTTTTTTCTATTTCAATATGTTTTCTCCAACATCAAGATTAATGTTTTAATATATTGTTGGCTACCCCCTCTTTCATGCACTCCCTTATTGATGCTTTATCAATCTTTATGGCTTGATGATATGATTAATGGGTTTTAATGGACATAATTTCGGGTGTTAATAGTGTGATATTTTGGGATAATGATACATGATAGGGTCCTTGACATAGTAATAGGAGGAAATGAGGTTGATTCTAATCATATTGATGATTAAAAATTATAATTGGAATGTGATGAGGTTGTGATGTATTTTTTTGTATGTGGTGACTACGAAGCTTGGACCATGTAGTGGCATGTGGTGATTGATATGTAATGATGTTGATTGTATGTACTTGGTACGTGAAATTTAGTTTTTTTTATCGATCACATGGGAGAAAAAGAACATTTTCTATTCGGATGTGAGAGTGAAAAAATAGTTAGGAAATTGTCTTGGGGTAACTTCAGGATATATATTCTTTTTATACAATTTTATTAATCATAAATATGATGTTTCGTGAGTGTGAATTTATTTGATAGGGTAGTAGAAGACCTATAATAGGCTTTGGTTGGTCTTACAATTAATTCATTTTGGAATTATTCTACCTCTTCAACATTTGAATGAGAGGTTTTTTGGAGGATCCTATATAGAAAACTTGTATTCTCACCCCTCTATATTTAACTCCTATTTTTATCATTTCCAATGACTTGGAGATAGATCATGGCATTACCATAATAGGTTTTCAGATAATCGTAGTTTCCCAAACCGTAGGATTTATTTTAGTACATAATTTTCATAATTTAATTTTTTTATAAAATAATCATGTATCATGGTTATACCAGTTCGTAATTTATATTATTGTGTTTCTATGTTGTTTCTTTTTCATGATCCTTGGATTTATAATGTTAATTCCTTCTATTTTAATTTATTATACCATTAGTTTTGGTGTCCAACCTATGTCTTATTGTTTTTATTCTATTAGGGTTATTATTTCCTACCTATAGGCCTATCATGGGTTCTTATATGGTATAAATCATGGATATTTTATAAAAGTGATTTGAACAAGTTTTATGATGGTGTTTGGAAATAATCATGAGTGAGTATTTATAATTTTTTAGGGAACCATTATTAGTCGATCATAGTATATGATGTAGTATGTGAGACCAAGGAGAACCCATGTAAATAAGGATATTATGATCCAAAATAAGTACCATAATATTATTGAATTTTCTTGGTGAGGTTATAATGTTTGAAGTGTTGAGAATTTTAAAACATAAATTTATCATAGTTATTTATAGTTTTGTTTACAATTTTTTTTATTTTATGTAAAGATTAAATTAATCATGTAAAATGAACCTCAGAATAAATATATTATAATATACTAGTATTTCCCATTCATTAATAATACAATGGATCCTTATAATCATCCATGTGTGGCTTAGGTGGGAATGGTGTGACAGGTTAGTCATGTTGAGCATATCAGGCTAGATCCTATTATAGAGGCTGAGTCATAGAGAATTATTTTTAGTGAGATATAGCATTGGGGTTCGGAAAAATAATGGGGACAATGTCACTTATTTTGAGAAGGATCCTAGTTGGATGAGATCAAGATCTTTTTCATCTCTATCAATGTATGGATATAGTACAATGTCTAGTTTTTTCAGTCAAATGAGAGGAGCTATGCATGAGTAGTGGATTTATTTTCTTGATTATATAAATGAGGAATAAATTTCATGGTTTGATTTTAAATGGATCTTCTATTAATATTTTCCTTCATCTATATCACGGTTAGTGAAAACATATGAATTTGTATCCCCCATATAGGTGTCCTTGAGCATATGGGAACTCATTATAAAATTCAAGGATCTTTTTTATTTTACCTATAACCATTTTGAGATAAGGAATCCACAATATAGAATTTAGGGGAGGCATTTTATCCTAATATTTTGTATTAACTTATGTCATCATTTTTCCTATTTATACGGAGTTACAGAAGAAAAGAGATGAATTATAGAGAATTTATGCATATATGGGATCATCATGGGAATCATGTCTATATGAATTTTTTAGTAGTATAGTTATATATAAATGATCTTTTATATTTGAGAATTTGGGGTCCCAATCAGATTTTTGATGGCCCTATTGGTATTCATTCAACTTCTCTTATGTTAGTATATCCTAGGAACCATGGGGAGATATGTTCAAATGAACTTTACCAGTTGAAGTTTTTTTCACCCTTAATTTTATTGCTACATCATTCTTATTGATTATATAAGTGTAGGTGGTCTTTCTTGTCTATTTAAGTATCCATTGTAGATTCCTCAGAGGCTATATCAAAAGCTTGAATATAAAATTTTGATTTAGAAAGGGTATATATACATGGTATAAAAAATCGATATGATTTCATCTACTTGTTGATATATAAGGATGAGAAATCCAATAGATATGGACATCGGTATGGTTATTGTAAAAGAATATTTGGACTTTTTCTGTTTCAAATCCTTAAATTTATCACCCCATCTAGGAAAGAAATTGTATGTGTCACGTTAAATTTATTTCTCATCTGGGTACCCACATTATTTGATCTAGGAGATTGAAAATAATTTATGGATCCTTACATGGATTGTGCTTTAGAACCTAATGATGTGTGTCTTATAGTTCTCTTGTACGTGACAAATCCATTTGGATTTTAGTTATTTTTTTTGAATGTGTGATGGTGTAATGCCCTATTTTATTCTAAAATGTGAAAATGTGTATAAATTTTAATTTTTTATTTGGATTCTAATTAGGGCTAAAATTAGATTTCTCCTACCATAAGATCTTCGATAATTTTTCTGACTTCTCCATTGGTCTCAAAATAGGGTGTTTACTATATGATAAGATCTTAGTGTAAATCCCATAAATTTTGATTTTAATTGAATAATTAATAATTAATATTAAATTAATTCAATATAAATTAATGCTCACATTTTTTGGAAATATATATTTTATGGAGTGTCTGGTTGGGATTTTTTTTTATTCCGGAATTTTAGTGTTTTCCTAGGTGAGGTACATACTCATGTAAGGCATTTGGTTCAACCACAATCTCAATATTCATTAACTTTTTTTTTATTTTTTTTCTTTTATCCCATTGCTTAAAGTAAATTCCCTAAATGGTTTTACTTCATTAGAATAATTATATTATAGGTAAAGTGATAGATAGGGATATATTGAGATATAGAGAGAGAGTGTGTGTGTGGGTGTGTGTGTGTGTGTTGAAGGTTGGTCATGTCCTGGAGCTCAGGAGGTGTCAGATTGTTGTGTAACAATGATAAAACACAGATACATGTACATTTTTTCTAGATTTAGCGTAATGGTAGGATTTCATTATTTTTATGATGTAAATCCATATATAATTACCACATATTAGTTTAATATCCATATTTTTATTCATATAGACCTCCTTTGGATTGATTTGTTCTTAAAATGATGAAATTGGGTGTTTCAGGCCGATTAAAGGGGTTCCCATTTAAAAATCTTCACCTCATGAAATCTAGTTTAATAAAAAAAATATTATGTGTTCATACTATTTAAGAAAGATGAATTTCTATAGGTTTATACCATGTTCTTGGAGTGCACTATTTGTAGTCATACTCAGCCAAGAAGATGAGTACGTGGATTCACATACCTTGTACGTGCACATGGGAATTTAGATTATACAGCCAGAACCTAAGTGGTTTACATTAAGTGATGATGTACACTTCTAGGAATAAACAAATTGGCAAGAAATATGTGTTAGACATGAATGTACCATATTTTATTTCATGTGATACACATGAATTTCATTAAATTTACCTATGTTATATATGCCATCTCTAACTAGAGTACATTTACCTATGGGGATTTGATAGTACATCCATTGTATGAGGGTATACACATGTGTTCATCACCCATGCTTCCCTTTTTGTGGATGTTCATGTGTTTTATGCCCCAATTACATAATTGGATGTATTTTTATTCGATTTTGAGTTCTCTACACTTAAAAAGAAATGGAGGAGTCATTTCTGTGATTTGAGGGCTACTAATATGCATTTGGTAGAAAATGATCTTGATTGAGATGTTCTTCCTATATCAATCAAATAAATTTTCCTCTTGTGAGAGAGAAATTATTATATGATTTTCCATGAACCATCACCCTTGATAGATTCTTATTTATCTTTTACCTTAATGATGCTACCCTAGAAAAATCCCCCCCTTATATCTCATGTTGATGTGAGATGTTATAGATAGGGTTTGATTTATTTTACCTTGATATCCAAGCCATAAAAAAGGATCCCATGTCAGACTCATCTACTTATCTATAATTTTTTAGGTCTTGTGTAGATTTCCTACTCATATGTTTGGTCCTAGAGGATCCCATGTATGATGCTTCTATTTGGTTACTATTTCTACATATTCATTTAGGATGACTATGATTTCTTATTGTCTCTAAGGATCTCATGTAGGATTACTCACCTATGTTTTGATCTAGTTGTCTTAGTGGGGGCCCATGTACATGAATGATCATATGAAAATGAATTATGGTTTTGGGTAGATATGGTTTATGGTGTCACTTTATAACCCCAACCAAATGTGCGAGGATAAGATGTTGTTGTAGTTGTTGTGGTTTGGGCATTCAGCCACCATCATTATTTCTTTATGAATTTACTTGGTTACTCTTGGTTAAAAATGTGATTCCATGTTTTTAGCCAATGGGACTATCGAGAAAGAATACTTTTTAGGCATTCCTAGAACTATTTCTTGGGATCCAACTTCTTATCCTTTTATTTATTATCATTGTTTGTATTCTAGTACATACATCATGGGATCAAGCAATTGAGGATACACATTTATTATGATTCCTAGATGTACATCCTTGGGTCTAGCTTTTCAACTTCTTGTTTGACAATTACATTATCATTATGGTCAAATTTAATACTTTGTATGTGGCTTATGAGCCTATAATGGTCAAAGGATACCATTTTTGGAAGTCCAATTTTTTACTAAGATTCTTCCCCTACTAAGGGTTACAAATGGAGGGATATACAGATGTATTAAACACATGTTTGATAAACTCATGAGTAAAATTACTATGTCCTTAAGTGATTCCAGGGTTTCTCCTTATGTTCTGGTTGACACACTGTTACTATTCATGTCATACCTGTCTGGGAGTGGGATGTTGAGACATTTATTGAATGGGTGTAGATCATGTACCTGTATTTAAATATAATTCCCTATTTTTTCATAATGTTTATCCAGTTATGTATTATCTTTTTGAAAATTTCAAGATTGCATATGGACCAAGCCTAAGGACTAAAACATTGGACTATATTTAAATATGGCATGAGTGTAATGCCATAAATTTCATGCCCAATTAACACAATGATTGTTTATTACATAGAAGTTTTCATTATAGATATATAAGTATAGTGCAAGTGATATAAAGGACAGGAAACTTATCCCCCTATGGTGGCATATCATTCTTAGATATATTCCGATAATGGATGAAGTATGTATCATCGATGGGGATTACATAACAATGTATCGACCAAAATACACATGGTTTGTGTGGTACGGAATCCATCTCAATGACTTATTTATGGGATATTAGGTTGATAAATATAAATGGACCTATGTATTGATTACTATTTCACATCATTTGTTATATTTGGTCGTATACTTTGTAGGGTAACATTTGGACTAAGCATTCACTTATGATAATATATTATAGGTTCACCTTTGGGGGATACCTTTTAATATTTATTTATTACACACCATATGTGAACCTAGATTCATGTTCAGAGATTATATCTTGATTTAAGTTGAGAATAGATGTGGTACGGATAGGGCAGTGGTCTGGGTATTCATGATCAAGTTGAGATACTCATATTAATCCTTATGATTGGATTAGATTATATAGATAGTGTCCTTGAGAATCTATATTTTGTTTGGATCAAAGTTAATACTTGATCAATGTAAATTCATTAATGTTCAATTTATTTATTCCTTCATATTTTATTTTCCCATGTGATGTATGAATGACATGGTCATTCATGCCTTTAATAAATTTCATTTATTATTACATACAAGTTATATTTTCTGCATATATACATTATTTATTTCTATTTATCATTATCATTAATTTATTCTATTTTCTTACACATATATAAGGGAATATTCTTCCAACAGACCCACCCTGGGTCCTTAATACTAGTTGGTATACTCTGGATTTAGGAGGTGTGCATGAGGCCTTAGGGAGTACTAGCATGGGGAACATGTTTAGTGAAATTAGTGATGGTATGTTACAAAGTAGTATCATATTATATCTATTTTCATGATATGTTACACATTGAGGTATAGTAGGAAGGACTATTAAAAGTTTTTTCAGAACTAGATATGGATATCATACTAGTTTTTGAAGAAAAATTGTTCTAGTAACAAGTCCCCCTTTACCAATATATAGTATTATTGTTCTAATATTGGGTGTTTTGGTTGTCTATGATTTTTTCTTTTAGTGATAAACATGTTGTGTGGAGTTTATGACATACAATGGATTTATTGATCTCCACCAATTGGAGATATTTTATTGATATAATTATGGATCTTGATATATTAGTGATAGGAAGTGATTAATATTGACTCTTGGCTAGACAAAGATTTTGGCGTCACCTACATGAAACATGAAACATATAGACCACATGATTGGACATACCTTGGTGTGATTATCTTATTGAATAGGATAATTTTCTGAACTATATACAATAACCGAAATGGTTTTTTCATATAGGATATTTGTGTAATTATACTCTCTTGGGAAGAATTCAATATATATTTCCATCAAATGGTGGGTCGTGTTGATTAATGGTGAGACTTTAGACATTGTGAATGATTACTCAGTCCTTGTGAAAAAAGAGTGGTAGTGAACCTAGTAGGTTAATAGGGTAAACAGTTCTCAATGATTAACCTCTTCTGTGGTGTTGTTTTTATGGTTTGGTTATTTAATGTTTCAATAACAGCCTCTATAGTGTCTTCCCACATATACTGAAATGTAATTATACTTAAATAAACCACATGTGAGTGATATAAGACATGTATTTTCAAAACGATGTTGTGATTTCGTTGTTGACATGATATTGTTATCTCATTGGTTCGAATATTAAAATATTGATAGGTATCGGAATGTTTATAGTAGACTAGAACAACAAAGTTGTATTACCTAATACTGATTCCCAATGAGGGTAAGTTCTAATATTTTTTCACTCATATCATAAATCTATAGGGAGTAATTCCTTAAGAGGATGAAAAAACAGGATAAGGTCATAGTTTGGCAGGTTGAACGGGATTGACCATAGTAAGTTGATTTTGTCTTTACCTCCTTCATAGAGGTTTGACAAATGCGTTAGATTCTGTACATTTATCTGGTTTTGCAGATGACTAGCCATGAGATGTGACCTTATTGGGAGGTTTGATATATGGTCTTAGTAGATGGACCTAGTGACATTTTTATGAGTATTTTTTAGTAGGGTCACTTCATTGTGTAGAGTACACAAGTAGACCCAAAGGAACATTAAAGCTATATAGAGGTATATATATATGAAGAAACACATGGCCAGACTATGTGTGATACATGAGACGGTTCCCCATATGATTTACATAAGATTTACATGACTTAGACAATGTTTAAATGGGTTTTACATGCCATTTATTGATGGAATACATTCCCATGTTGATATTTAATAGTACACATCATGTACTTGGGTATACATACCATGTAATTCTCTATTACATTCCCATCTGTGTTTTTAATCTTTTTATTTACCAATTATAGAATTTCACATATGAGTAGTCTAATTTTTGTATTTTTCTATGTGGATCGCAATGATGGAACCCATGACATGATTTAAGGGCTCATAACGCAGTTTTTAGGGTGAATGACCATGATATATCTATTATTTATCCTATATTCAAATACCTTTATCTCCTGAGAGACAGACCGTTATTTGATATGGTCAATGCACCAGCTCACTTGATTGATGATAATTTATATTTTACTATGAGGATGTATCCCTTGCGATGTGATCCACTCTTACCATGGAGTCTGTGATATGTTAGAAATGTGGTCTTGGGATGTGTTTTAACCCAAGAGCTGAGTCCTGGTTTTGGATCCCCAATAGGATTCATAATGTTATGTATTGTTTACATGGATCCCATATAGTATGACTCAAATTATGTTTTTACCTAGAGAATATCATGTAGTATTCCTTTTTTTAATTACTCTTTTAAAGGATAATGGTGTAGGATTCCTCATATTTTTTACTATATCTAAGGATATATTGTAGGATATCTCTAATTTTCTTTGACCTAGGGGACCCAGTGGGTTCTCTAACTCTTGAAATAACCTACCTTATTGTGTTATGGGGTTGGGTAGAGATGAAAGTGGGTATCACCTCAAAACAATTACCAAACATGTGAATCATAGAGTTTATTTCATTAGTGGTGGATTTAGGTGTTCAAACCTTTAATATTTAATTGAAAATTCACATGGTTAATATCATAGAAGTTATTATTACTAGATATTAATCCTAGTTTTTGACCAATGGTATTGACACAATGTTATTTTTTTGAAGGACTCTGAAATGTACATCCAAGGATATTGCTTCTAAGCCTTTAAATGATTATCTTTATTGGAATTATTATATGTACTTTAAAGGATCTAGATGTTGAGACTATATGTTTATTTACAACTCCAAATATACTTAATTGGATCCATGTATTAATCTTCGTTATTTGACCATTAAATTATTGGTATATTCATATGTACTTCTTAGGACATGGAAATCGAGAAAACATATTTATCATCATGTCAGATGTACTTTATGGGATGTATCTTATGATCCTTACATGGTTTGAGATTACCATTTAAAAAAGTCTAATTTTTCAGTTGGATTCATCCCTGACTGGGGGTTATATATATGTTTTTAGGGAGATATTAGACCCCTAATTGAGATACTCTCACAAATGATTCTGACCTCATAGTGTTACATAAAAGATGCTCCCTAGGGGCTATGGGAATACCATTAATATACCATCCATACTTTTCTAGGGGTGGATTATTTATCCATTTATTGAATGGGCTTCAATCATGTACTCAGATTGAGATGTGATTCCTTTTTGGATGCCTAAGGGTTATCCCAATTACTGATTATCCAAGTAACTATGTCATGGTTTCCTAGAAATCGGGACCTAGAAATAAAACATCATACTCGTTTTTCCCATGGAATGAGTATTATGGATACCATTTTTTCATATTTATAGGTTTTATGGTTAATTCCTATAATGATTCATTATAGTGATTGGTAGTTATTACGGGTTATCCCAATTATAGGAAATGTATCCCCACATCATGATGTATCTTTCTTAGATATATTTCAGTACTAGATGATGTAAGAATTTCATAACATTATTATAGACCCAATGATCAAAAGGATTACACATGGGTTTAGTGGTATGACATCTAGATCAATTTATTAGTCATAGTATTTCCATTCGACCAGGATTCATGGACCCAAGGATAAGAAATCAAATTAATTATTAAATTCATTTAGGTCACAGCATGGATGAGAATATGGAATGAGAATATACTTATGATATTATATTATATTTTCAAGGTTGTAGATGGTCTATTGATATTTATTTCTAACCCACTATACATGAACCTCGGTGTGTGTGTGGGAGTAGACCAAATTCACTCTCTTCGGTTGAGCACATAAGTACAACAAAAAGGGTTGATCCCTAGGTTTTCGTTATTATGTGAAGCCACTCATGTGGATTCTTATGATCATTATGGATATTCGTGAAATTTCAATGGAGGCCATGTAGTTGGTTCAGATAATAGTTTATAGTAGAGGTACACACATTCATATATATTCCTTTTATACACTCTTATATTTGTGATTGTCCTCGTGGGTGATCAATGATGTATGTTTGATACATATATTTAATCCTATACTAAATTTCATATATTATAATGACCAATTTATATTTATTTCTTCCAAAATATATTTATTTATTATTATTGATGATAATGGGGTATTTATGATATTTTATTATTCTGATATGATGGAATAGTCTTCCAATGGACACTCCAAAGGTCATATCACATGTTACTCACACTCTAGCATTGTGGAGGTGTTCATGAGGCCTAATGTTGAACAGGATCAAGGAACCAGTTTTGTGGAATCTGGAATGGGATGTTGTAGATGGTATTTCATACTAATAACATCATATCATCAATTAGTGTGGAATTTCATCCAGATATAGACACAAACATACAATGACATTTTTATCATGATGTTTTTGTATTAATTTTGTGTAATCATTTATTTCAACTAGTTTATTGTTTCATTGTACAATTTATAATTCTTGTCTTTGCTATTTTGTTGGGATAAAATAATCAGATTTGTTATTGGAATCTATGGCCTCTTTTTTTCCTAATCTATCAGAATCATTATTTGAATCAATGGAGGTATATGCAGTGATGTCTCTTATCTTTATCATGGAATTTTATAATTTTTTTCCCAAAGTGGAATTTGGATCTACTTAATTGACACGATGTCAATTTAATTATAGAGTTTCATCATAGATATTCAATATTATCAATAGATCATTAACATATAGAACCTTATTATTCATGTTATTTTTGGATTCAAATCAATCAATTAATTCCAAATATATTCTTCTGTCCCTACATGCCATCATAATGTACTCTGGTATTATTTCTTAAGAAGTATAAATTTGATATTTGGTTGTATATATGTTTTTAGTGGTTAAATTATTATATGGTAATGAAACATTATAACATTCCTTGGCCATATTATTTTTTGGATTAGTTACATAATTCAAGCTGATTTTAACCGATTCATTTTTGGTATATATGTATTTCTATTGTGGAAAGGAATATGATAGTCCTCGGACTATTTCATTGTTTGATTGTGATCATGTTTTGGTCACATTGATTTCATGTTTATGTTATATAGTGTCATTACTTCCCAATTTATTTTCTTATGAATCATAAAATCCATGTTCTATGAGTTCTTGGATAAATTCATGGAACTATTTGTTAAACAAAAAGTTGGGTACATAGTGTTTGAATATGAAATTTTTAATAATATTTAATATATTTTTAAAGTAAATTTTTGTAACCTTATCCCTCAGAAGTTTCCTAAGAGAAATATTTTTATTTGTGAGGTATAATATCTCTTCAATGT
The DNA here is from genome assembly GCA_963277665.1 of Viscum album. Classification (NCBI taxonomy): domain Eukaryota; kingdom Viridiplantae; phylum Streptophyta; class Magnoliopsida; order Santalales; family Viscaceae; genus Viscum; species Viscum album. The sequence goes on along the minus strand of OY728123.1, from coordinate 687,780,347 downwards.
GTTGTAACAATTTGGAGAAGAAGTTAACCATTTAATTATAAAGGTAGTTGTTTCTTATGTATAACCCATGAATGTTACATAGGATTGTATATTCGTGTATTAATGAATATTAACCTATGATCTTATTTAAATTATCATTGATTTTATTGCAATTAGTTAACTTGACTTTTATAGACCTGTATTTTTTATAGACTAATTATTTTCCTGGAAATCTTGACTTCCTAAAGGAAAAAATTATTAGTGATCTCATTCTTCAAATACCAAAATAAGTTATAATGTCTGAGGTTTTTAGTGAATGTTCTTATCTCATTTTGTGATAAATCACGAATACGGAGTGCGAAGTTGTCTCTTTTTGTTCAAGGAAGTCACATCCACTTGAGTTTATATATAACACCAATGATATTGATTTGGAAACTATTTCATTTTCTATGGAGGTAAGTAGAAAGTAACTCACTTTTAAAAGGTTTTTTATCTTTTAAGATCAAAATAAATTTCTTTGTAGCTTCCCAAATCAGGATATTAATATGTATTAGAAAGGGTGGGAGGAGCACTTATAGATCAATAAATTTGATATATCCAAAATCATTGAATGGGTATGTAGTTATAGTTTTATTGAGTGGGAATTCGTGTGGATATACTATTTAGGATATGATTTATTCTTAGGATGAGAGATACGATCATTGATTGATGCATCTTAATATAGGAAATTTGGTTCCTCATGGACATAAAATATTTCCCTTAGTAGAGAATCTTGGTATATATAAGATGTATAAAATAATAATGAGTCATTTCAGGAGAATGGAAAAAATGTAGTATGTGGAAAATATTGTGTAATAGTCTTTGAATGTCAACACATTAAGGAAGAGTATCATATTACTATGGGGTAGTTACAATCATTGGAAATTACCTAGTTGATGGGGGAAGAAATGTTTTTTGGATTTTTTCACTTACTATCCTCAATATCAAAATGGATGTCATTTTATTTTTGTTATTACGGACCAATGATGATATTGGATCATTTATTAGTTATCATGGAGTTGGTTTGTATGGAATTATGAGTGTTTTAATTTATAGATGAGATAGTGAGGCTTTATGAGGTACCAAAAAAATTATTTCTGAACTAATAACTAACTTTAACTAATATTTATATTGTGTTCTTCAATGTTCCATTGGATCTCAGTCATTCCATAACACCACCATCCATCCTCAAATAGAAAACATGATATAGTGGACCATGACGATGCTAGAGGATTATTTTAGTGCTAATAAATTTTTATTTTGGTGTATCGTGGGTGATAAACATTCCTTTGGTTAATTTATCATATTATAGTCTATTTCACGGTAGAATTATAATGGGTTTGAGAAAAAATTATGGTCTTCATTATAGAGCTCCATTATATTCGATCGATATTGGGTAGTCTATGGTGCATACACTATATGTTATGAATAGTATCACCAATAAGGTTAAGATGATTTGAGAGTGGATGAATGTGGTGTAGAACTAACAATTATTTTTATTGATGGAGGAGTCATAAAGATTTCATGGTCAGATATCTTATGTTATTGTGGGTTTACCCTCTCATGGATAATAGTGTCAGGTTTGGAGGAGTAATCATAATACATACATTATTTATACATTTGAGGTGTTGGGGTACATTGATGATGTTTCATATCGATTATCATTTCCCATTATTGTTGTTCTATGTACCTATAGTTTCTTTGTGGTGTAGTTTCATCGATATCATTAGGATTTGCCCCATGTCATCGATTAGAGGGAGTTTTAAATAGATTTTTATGAAATGACTGGGGTGTGGTCAATAAAGATTCAATAATTTCTTGAGAACATTCTAATTGTGAAATATATTCCCTTATATTTTTATGTAGTCATGTTGGATTCATGGAATGTGTATAGGGATGATAGTCACGAATTCAAGTATAGAATCATAATTTGTTGTGAATCTTGATCTGTATTGATGTTGGGATGTTTTATTTATGATGATTATCATGATATTGATTATTTCTGACACATATGTTTTCTATTATTATGGTATTATTCTATTTTATAGATTTATCATGGGGGAGTTTCTATGTTGATGGTTATTCTTTACCCTATCAGTTTCATTTTTAGTCAAATTTATTAGAATAATTTGAGTTGTATAAACTTTTAACACCTAGATGTTTCACCCATATAACATTTATTTGTTCGGATATTGGGGTTTTCATGAGAATATTGGGGGAAGATAAGTACAATTTGAGGTGAGATTTTAATTGGAATATTGTTTCACTATGTGGACTTAGGTGTCAATATGTGAATGGATAGTTGGAAAATAAGGGAGTTTTTTATCATGTGTGGCATGTCTTGAAGTCTGTGGTCACATAATGGGTTGAGTGTTGTGATTAATGTTATATGCCACAAATGTTCTTCTCTAATCTATTTCAATGATAATATTCGAAATCATGGATAATATGAATTGTAGCATGACCATTTTGAGGGTGGTTTTGTCTAAGTGAAAACTACTTTGGTTTCAAGGGATTACTCTTAAATAACATTTTATTTTATATATTATTTTTATTTTACACTTTCAATTCATGATTATGTTTTTTTGGGTGTATTGTGACCCTTTATAGATTGTATTTAATAAATATATTAACCAGGATTAAAATTGTTATAGATATAATATATAAAAGCTTGGGTCTAAAGAATTAACATGAGATAGAGAAATTATAGTGTAAAAAATACTTACCACAAATTGTAAAATAAATTTTCTAGTTTTATATAAATTAAGAATCTAATATAAATATCTTTCATTTCATTCATTTCACCTCAAGACATGGGTGTCTTGAGACTCTTTCTAAGAGATCCTTGATCCACATTGTTTATCATTTTAGTTTTTTCACCAAGAGAATTGATGTTTGTGAACCATGGTGAGTTTTTTATTTCCATCTATATTTCCAATTAATCCTACTTCATGGAGGGGTAATGGGATCATCTTGGTTTCTATATTATCGATCCTAAATTCATAGGTTTTTTTGAGGATTTCTCATTTTTTCTTTAGAATTCATTATGTGTCATTTCTTTGGTAATCATATTATTCACCATATTAATGAACAATGGTTATGATAAATTTTTTTCTATGGGTATCAATAACCCTATTTTGTGTATTATGTGTAAGTAGGATGATTTTTATTTCTTTATGTGGATTGAAATTATTAACATAATGATGTAAAGGAATCATTATATATAAAATGAAATTTATGGTAATGTGGTTATTCAGATGTGATTATAAGATTACATAATATTTTAAATGATTGGTGATTTTTCATAGTTGTGAATATTATAATTTATGTCATTGATATATTTGTTCATGTTGTGATTTATTTATTGGGAACTCCTTTCATAAATGGTCAAATATTTTAAGAATTCAATAAACTTCTTTTGTAGAATTTATAATTTTTATCTTATAACCCATTTGAGATATATTGAGCTTAGTATAAATCCATTTTAGTAAAATATATTTATATAAGTTCCTAATTTATTTAATAAGTTATTACTTATTATTATTATTCATATTGTTGTCATTATGATTGGAATAGTCCTGATAGTGGAGGGTTATGGCTAGTTTTTGGGGGATGGAATGGGGTGTGTAGTGGGTATGACAGATTGTCTCTATGGATGTCATGAGAAAGAGTGGTTGTGATGTAATGGGGGTGTATGGGTTGATTTGATGTATAATAATAGTTTAAATGATTTTTGTTTCAGTTGAGGACACATTATGTGGATTTTGAGGCGTCTATTGGCATGTGATGTGTTGTCGTTGATGTAGTGAGTGTTTCACTAGTTTGGGAATTATATTACTTTTTTTTGGGGCTATAGAATTTTAATCTTAATGTTGAATGTAGTAAATAGTTTGGAGTATAATTGACTGATAAAAAAGATATTAAAAATTTAATGGATGAAATAAATTTTTAATGGTTTGGATAAACATGGATAGTGATTGATGAATGGATTTCAATTAGAAATGAGAAATAATTGAATAATTAATGTCATCTAGTTGGTTGATGGTAAATATGAAATGGGTAATGGTAATAATAATGGTGAACCTATTATTTATAATTTCATTATTTCGTTTTCATGAGTGGGGTTGGTATGTGGTACAGTATTGGAATCAGTTAAAAATGATAATAGTAATATCTTGGTTTTTATGTGGGTAGTATAGTTTCTTTAGTATAGAACATAAGGTTGTGATTATGTGTTAATATATATATATATGTTATTCATTTTCCTTACAATTTATAAATATATTATTTCTTCTATGGGGAATTGAAAATTATTCAATTTTATATGTATTTCCTTGGATTATATATTTTACATCCCATATGAGAGATATTATTTTCCTTTTTAGTTTGTATTAGATGATAGATAACTAAATGATAATGTTATTATATTCCCTACTTTTGGTCTAATAAGCATTCATCAAGAATAGATCATGGAAACTAAGTATGAGACTAAAGTTCGTAGTAAGTTTTTTTGAAATAAAAAACACAATGTTCAGGTGAATTTGAAAATTATTTATATAAAAAATCATTTCAGCTATATATATTTAAATTTGAATATTGTTAATTATCAAAATATACATTAATTATTATGAAACAATATAGAAAATGTTGTATTAAATAAAATTTCCTTATTTATGGACCATTTTTTCCAATATTTGATAATAGAGAATAATAGTTAAAAATTATAGAGGTGGTGAAATTATATCATCACAAGTAAATGATAAATTGAGAGTTTATAAGAATATGATATATTTTGATTGTATTTTTTTGAATCATGGTGGATTTCAAGGCATCTTTTAGGAATATCATGGGACAAAATAAGATATCTCTACTATTATATAGGGGAGGATTAGGTTGAAAAATTTATGAATGAATCTATTTATACTGATATAATTTCATTAATTACAATTTTTCTAGTTGATATTACAAAAATTGAAGAAGAAAACGAGTCTATTGACAATAATTTTCAGACATCAATTGAAGAAATTCATGATTAGTGAAATAAAAATTGAATTAATTTAAATTTTGAAACTAAATGTGTCAATTAATGTGTGTGTTTAAAATATAATTTATATTTTAATTTTGGTATATATAACTGTTAAGGTGAGACATTTAATGTTAGTACTTGTGTTGGTAAGGTGACTTATGGAATGGACAATTTATACTGAATGTTAATGTAAGAGTAAGGGTAATAAAAGAAACTGATAGAGAACAAGAGTATAATGTAAATAAGTCCAACGAAGTAAAAAATAATCTAGAAAGATGTGTTAAAGGATAAAATTAAAAGGATAGTGGTGAGATTTTAGAGGATGGGGACATAGATGATATTTTAAAAGACAAAACTATGTAGAAATTTGTAAGAACCCAGTTTTTTCTGTAAAAGACTTTGGAATATTTCTGGATGTTATTCTAGAGCAGCGCCTTCAGACGGCGTGCGATTCCAAGCCCCGGTGTGGCCGGAATTAAATTTTCAGTGCGTTTACACTGGGCACGCCAAATAAATGGGATAACTCCTAAACCGTGATCCAGATCAGGGATCTGAGTGTATGGATGGGTCCATAATGGGGTGTTTACCCTAGGAACGACATAAAACATGTTGGTGCGGGATGTTTGGACCCCTCGCTCGCTTTCGGAACGTTAAACGGATAAATTATTTAATTTATTTATTCGTTTAGTGGTGAAACTCAAGTATCTCTTAAATGGTGGCTCAGATTTGAAAACCTATGGCTCCATTGAGTTCAGAACGTGCCGTTTACCCTAGTAGGCGTATAAGTTTCGTGGGCGTGGGTTGTTTGTGAAAAATGGCCCCGAGGGTGTTTTCGTAATTTGACAGCCTCGGGCATGGGTGTTGTAACTTATGAACTGGGCCTCGGATTAAAATTACGAGACTGTCGTTGCTCTCAGATCATGGTTTTTATCCGAGATGAGGGTTAACACCGATCCCGTTGAAATTTTGGGTTCGGGGCTGTCTGGAGGTCGTTTAAGTGATTTGTACTTAAACACCCCCACCCCCTTCTTCTTCCTCTTCTTCTTCTTCTTCTTCTTCTTCCTCAAACCCTCCCCTATCCTCCACCTCCGGAAAGGCAGCTCTGGCATGGCGATCTTCGGCGAGGTGCAGTGGTTCCGACGGTCCTCACACGAAGCGTCGGGCTACGCCCTTCGAGGTAGGAGTTTGTCGTTTTTGTTTTCAATTTCCCGCAATCATTGAGCACGATTTCCCCTATCAATTTTTGTCCGATCGTTGAAAAAATCCAAAATTTTCATAGCACGTGTTCTAAGATTTCCAACGCTCTTATCGGATCGAATATCTGAGTCTCGGGGTGCCCGAGATAGCCCCAAGAAGTTCCAGCCGAATTCCTGGCTTTTCGGCGGTTCCAGGCGGTGGACAGCGGTCCGGGACGGCGGCAGCAGCGGTGCTTCCCCGGGGGCGCGGCGGCTTGTCTTGGCATGACGGTGGCACAGCTCTCGGCGGCGGTTAGGGTTCCTCAGGCGGCTGGTGCGGCTCGGGCTCACCGGCGAGGGGCGAGTTGTACGGGAGATCGGGGTCGCAGGCGCGCGACCCGCGTGACGCGGGTCTCCGCGTGGAAAGAGGACCAGCCATGTCGTCTGGTCGATGGAGGAAGCGCCGGTGCGGCGCGCGGGCGAGGTGGCCTGCACGAGGTGGTGGGCCAAGCGTGGCGGCCCGCGGGTTTGGTCGGGCCTGACCCAGGTGGTTGGGCCGGCCCAAGGGGGTTCTCCCCTTCTATCGTCGGACGCCCGTATCGTTAACTACAGGTTTCTGTTTTGTGTGCCATCAGTGGCAGCATGGACCTTGCATATTGGCGGGATTTTTGAGATGGTTTCAGGAATTTTTATTTCCCCAAATGAGGGGCTCGGAGGCGCGACACCTCTTAAATGAATTGACATTTTCTTTGAGGGATATTGTTTTGGACGGCGTGGACGTGTCTGAGGTCCATTTTGAGCGCTGTCAGTGGAATTGAGACCCTGGCGTCGGGCTGAAGCTTTCCAGGGAGGTTTCGGGCGTTGAAGCCGGAGTTGAGGTGTGGGCCCCACAGCCCATCTGTTGAGCTGCGAGCAACGTTTAGCGACTTTCTCATCGGTCGTCCGTTCGGGGCGTGCGAGCAGTCGATTCTGGATGTTTTTCTGAGGGGATTACAATGGTGCAATCCGCCCGCTCTAATTTGGCATGATGGTGTGGGGCCCGCGAGGGCCATTTGGGCGTTAGTGGTGATTTTTCATCTTTATCACCGGGCGACTGTTTTGGACAAGTGAATATTCCATCTTGTGTGCTTTTTCGAGAGGATCGCAGTGGGGTGATCCATCGGCAGCACTTCGGGACAGGGTTGCGGGTCCCGCGTGGTACTGCTCGTGTGTGGTGAGACGGAACAAATATTTTTCTCTAGATATCTGTTCCGCTCAACTGAGTAGTGCTTTTGGCGTGTTTTTCCGAGAGCATTATAATGGTGCAGTTCACCCGACCTTTTTTGGGGAGGTGGTGTGGGTCCCACCCGACTTGGCTACAGTGAATAATACCTTTTTCACCGAGTGTTCACTCGGGGCGATTGAGTAGTGAATCCCATGTGTTTTCCTGAGGGGATCCCCATGGTGTGATCCGTTTGTTCAGTTTCGGGATCTAGGGGTGGGCCCTACATGGGTTGGTACGGTGAATAGTATCTTTTTTAGCGGTTGACCATTTTAGGAGAATAAGTAGTCTATCTTGCGTGTTTTTTCATGAGGTTCACAATGGTATGATCCGTTTGGTTGTGGGGGGACCCATGCATAATCTTATTAAATATGGAAATGTGAAGGTGCCCCAGTGGCGGTTCTTCTACTGTGGTTGTAGCGGACCCTTGGCGTGTGATCGCGTACACTCCCAGGTGAGTGATGTAATTCTTGAATATATGTGGTTGGCCGTGCCCTAGTCATTGAGGCAGAAAGTTGGAGATGTTACGTCACGCCTTCGCGTTGACGTTGGGTGGCGTGTGCAGGATAGCCCTTGGGCAGAATGTGAGATATACTTTGGGAGTATACGGGGGAGCTTGGAGGTACGTGTTTTTTGTCCCTGAGACGTTTGTGTTCTTGGTTGTGGTTGACTTGGGGCCACATGTCGTGTGAGCCCTACATGCGTGCAGTGTTCTGCTTTGCGTACTTTGACCTCCCACGATGTAGAGGGTCCCTCTGTGCTCGTTTGTTTGACCAGTAGTGTTGAGTAGTCTCCCCCTGGTTTCTTTCTCGATGGATCGGTCGGTAGCGGTTCTAGTGACACCCAGTGATGGAACGGGCGATGATCCTATTTTGGATGAGTTGTCCTGGAGTAGAGCGGTTGTGCGCTACCCACTCAGTGCTCGGTTGGCCAGTGTTGTACCATCTAGTAGGGATGTCCAGAACAGTTCCGGGTTTACCATCCAGCAGGGCTGGGCAGTGGGTTTGTCACGGACTTCTAGGGTTTACCCTCCAGCAAAGACTGGGCAGTGGGTCACCCGATGACTCTTTAGAGTCTACCCTCCAGTAGGGCTGGGAAGTGGGTCGCTAAACATCTTGATTCAGGTCTACCATCCAGCAGGGCTGGGCAGTGGGTCGCATGTCAACTCGATAGGGTTTACCCTCCAGCGGGGATGGGTAGTGGGTCACCCGTCAACTTCTTCTAGGTTTACCCTCCAGCAGGGTTGGGCAGTGGGTCACCTGTCGGCTAATTCCAGGTCTACCCTCCAGCAGGGCTGGGCAGTGGGTAGCCTGTCGACTTGTTATGGTTTACCATCTAGCAGGGCTGGGTAGTGGGTCACTCGATATCTTATTCTAGGTCTACCCTCCAGCAGGGCTGGACAGTGTGTCACCTGATGATGTATTATGGTTTACCCTCCAGCAGGGCTGGGCAGTGGGTCAACTGGTGTCATATTATGAATTACCCTCTAGCAGGGCTAGGCAGTGGGACACCCGTTGATATTCCAGACTCAGTCCTTTCTACTAGGCTAGTCTGTATCCATTTCTCTATGACTACCGGAGTGGGACCCTTGGTTGTACGGGTCGGTGATGTGACAGCTTGACTTCGAGGAGACCTCTCGACAGTGGGGCAGTGACGAGGTGTGGTTTGACTTAACTCAGAACTCTCAAGTACGAGGGGAGCTTCCCCCACCAAGATGTGCCCTTGCAACGCAACCTAAAACTGTGCAGGCGAGTCTGTGTCGCCCAAAGCCTATAGTGTCGAGGTGTGGTGAATTGAGCCCCTTGACTTGTAGTTCAGGGTAGACGTGTCCGATGTTGGGCATCGATGGTGCTTACTTCTGGGATTGTTGGGTACTTTTTTCTTGGGCTGAACTACGGGATGAAGATCCCCTTACGATCTTATTTGGGCTTCTTGTTTGAGCATATGGACTTGTAATTACCTTGTTCTGGTACCCCCTTCTTGGGTTTGGATACTCTCCTTCTAGGAGAGGTGAAGACTCGCGGGGTATGCCACGTGCTCTCCGTGTCTAGCTTCTCATGGTTGGATGAGTCCACTCACCTACTATAGGTAGCAAAGACTCTACGGGAAGATCATCTTCTCACCATTTCTAGCACCTTGTGTCTGGACGATTCTACCTTCCTTTCTCTTGTTGGGTTGAGCTGGACACTTTACTGCACTCTCTATTGTACTTCTGTTCTACTCCCTGTTCGATATACTGCTCACCCTACCGTACCTCCTTTGTTGCTCCCTCGAGCCTTTGGGTTATCCTACTGAGTATTTTTATACTCACCACTTCTTGGGCTCTGACCATACTCGGTGTGCCCTTGTTGACGACGGATAGGTGGAGCGTGACTTCTGAGGAGCCTAGAATCTTGGGAGCTTGGACTGCATGCGGTGGTCAGAGTCGGGTTCCAGGGGGGACCCTTCAAGCTGTTTCTTTTGTTTACCTGTTGCCGGGTTGTAGAACTTTTCTGGTTGGGCGCGTGTTTTTCCCCATTTATTTTCAATTTAAATTCAGCGCTTTCTTTGTACTTTTAGAGGTCGATGCACATTCGGTGGTTTATATATATAGCTGCTTCACTTTACCGTGCTTGTCTTTTCTTTTACTCTGCACTTCTGCATTGAGTGTGCTGCGTGTGTGTGCGTACAGGTACTTATGAAAAGGCCTCCCCGAGTTGTTGTGCCTTTGGCGCTGGTCACTAGCCCCGGGCCTATGGAGGTGGGCTTGGGGTAGTTGCGGCTCGAGCCCGGGTAGGTTCGGGTCGTGACAAAGTAGTATCAATGGTCGTTCGTTCCTTGGGACGTTGTTCGGATGTCCCTAAAATAAAAGGAACTGGTTGGGATTTTGGGCCATAGTGTCAACGTGTCTCAAGAGATGCTCTCAGGCCAGGGAGTATAGTGATGGTGCGACGGCTGACGTATCCATTCACCATGACCCTGATAACCCGCGTGTCGACTAGGCTTGCTGAGACACTTGTGGTAGGGAAATTTTTTTGTGCATCACATATGACTGAGTCTTGACTGTACTTCTTGAGTTAGCTCCTCATCATTGTTGTTATTGGTATATACATATATGCTCATCTGACCGCGAGACTCTTTGATAATATTCAGGATGTCTCCGTAAAGAAAGCAAGCCAGGATACCAGCTTTGGTTCATGACGACGACCCAGTGAGCTACGAGGCCTCTGTCCAGGACCCATCATGCGAGCCTTTTCTCCGAGTGGGCTGGTAGTAGCACCCCCACCTATTGATCAGCAGACTGCTTCAGAAGAGCAGGCTGAGCTTGAGTGCAAGTTGAGCTTGCTCCGTGAGTTCCAGCGGCAGGGACCACTGAGGTTCAGTGGTGAGCCAGACCATCAGGCATCATAGGGATGTCTAGAGATAGTGGTTCTCCTTTTCAGGCTTGTGCAGACGCCAAAAAATCTTATGGTGGATTTGGAAGCCGAACTTTTTCGTGGAGCAGCTAGGCGTTGGTGGAGTTTGGTGACTCAGTTTTTTTATGAGTCTTCACATTCGTGGGGATACTTTCTGTTGTAATTTTGTGAGTAGTTTTCCCCTCCTCCTTGCGCTCTGTTCGTATTCATGATCTCCTGTAGTTTCAACGGGGAGGGATGATGGTGGCCAATTACGCGGCTAGTTTCGAAGACTGTGCGTGGTTTTACCCGAACTCGGTCCATGACGGAAACACCCAAGAACGGAGGTTTGAGAAAGGTCTCCGCTGAGAGATTTGTGCTGTCCTAGTGCCCTTGTGCATTTCCACTTCTGTCGAGGTGCTAGAGAAGGCGCCGGAGGACACGACCTCAACACAGGTGGCCTTACCACTGTAGGTTTCGAAGACGTGTTCATATACAACTGTGGCGGAAAAGTGCAGGGCCTCAGCTGAGGGTTCCATTCTGTGAGTGGGCTCCGGGCCGTTGTCGTACACCACAGTGGTGCCGGATGGCACCATGACAGCTCAGGGAGCGGCAGTGTTATGCTTGTGATGGGTGAGGTCACTTGGCATGGGACTTCCTGACCTGGCATACACAGATCCTCGAGCAGGCAGCAGATGTACCACCATGGTAGAGGCAACATCGTGATCGGAGTAGTACACAGAGAGGTGGTGCTAGCAGAGTAGTGGAAGGAGCTGGTAGTGGGGGACGATCTTACGAGGTCTTCCCAGCACCACTAGGTGGTCCATGACAGGCTCCGGGAGTTGGTAGTTGGGACCCCAGACAACCGCGAGCTATGGATGTCTACGATCTTGTAGAGCATGAGGTGATAAAAGGCATGCTCTACAGCTCTTCTACTTCATGTAGTTGAATTTTTAGACTCTGTGTGTGGAGTTCTTTCCTCCCTGATCCTTGCTTGAGGTGTTACCAGGGTGATGTGGGGCGTCGATGTGGCCCTATGTCGAAAATGTAAAAGGCATGAGTCTTTTTTTCTCTCTAGAAGATGGTGTTGACTACTTCGACTTTCGAGCATGTAAGAGAGCCTTGGTTGTGGGACATCGACTATGAAACATTTCGTGGCTAGATATCTTTGGGTGTTTCACCATATGGATGTTCCGAAGGAGTGAATCACTGGGCCTTGTTCCAGGTGCGGGCGGTGATTCCAGTCGCGGCATGTGACGTAGAGGTTTGGTCTGGGAGGTGAGCTACCCCCAAGGTCCTTCGGACCGTTTGAGAACATGCAAAGGGATGGAGAGGTTCCCTACCGCCTTTCCCTAAACTCAAGGTCCAGAGTGGGTGCATGACGTCTCCCACGTGACTCACCCGAGGAGATGTGTGCATGCCTCTACGCACATCATTGGCGAGGGCAGACCTCGTGTGAGCAGATCAAATCCTTTGGTCTGTGTGCGGTGGCGCAGAGCTGTGCGAGAGTTCTTCTGGGTACGGGGGAGCCAGGTGTGGGATTAGTACCCTGAGTTGTTTCCTGGTTTTTCTTTTTGGGGATGAAAAGCATGAACGAGGGAATGATGTAAGAACCCAGTTTTTGCTGTGAAAGACTTTGGAATATTTCTTGATGTTATTCCAGAACAGTGCCTTCAGACAGCATGCGATTCCGAGACCTAGTGTGGCCGGAATTAAATTTTCAGTGTGTTCGGACTGGGCACGCCAAATAAATGGGATAACCCCTAAACGGTGATCCGGATCAGGTATCCGAGTGTACAGATGGGTCTGTAATGGAGTTTTTACCCTAGTAACGACATAAAACATGTCGGCGCGGGATGTTTGGACCCCTCGCTCGCTTTCGGAACGTTTAACAGATAAATTAATTAATTTATTTATTCTTTTAATGGTGAAACTCAAGAATCTATTAAAAAGTGGCTCAGATTGGAAGAATTAGGGAACCATTGAGTTCATAACGTGTCACTTACCCTAGGAGGGGTATAAATTTCACTGGCGCGGGCCGTCTGTGAAAAATGGCCCCGGGGGCGTTTTTGTAATTTGGCAGCCTCAGGCGTGGGCGTTGTAACTTATAAACGTGGCCTTGGATTAATATTCTGAGACCTCTGTTGTGCACGGAGCGTGGTTTTCAGCCTAGGGGAGGGTTAACCCCGATCCCGTCGAAATTTTGGGTTCGGGGCTGTCAGGCGGGCGTTTAAGTGTTTTGTACTTAAACACCCCCACCCCCTTCTTCTTCTTCTTCATCTTCTTCTTCATCAAACCCTCCCATCCCCGCCACCTCTGGTGAGGCAGATCCAGCGAGGTCATATTCCAAGAGTTTCAATGGTTCCAACGGTCCGCACATGAAGCGTCGGGCTATGCCCTTCTAGGTAGGGGTTTATCGTTTTCGTTTTCAATTTCCCACAATCTTTGAGCCCGTTTTCCCCTGTCAATTTGTTGCCTGATCGTTGAAAAAACCCCAAAATCGCATAGCACGTGTTATAAGCTTTCCAATTCTCTTCTTGGATCGAAAATCTGAGTCTCGGGGTGCCCGGGGTAGCCCCGAGAAGTTCCGGCCGAATTCCAGGCTTTCCGGCGGTTCCAAGTGGCGGACGACGATCCGGGACGGCGGCAGCAGCGGCGGCTACCCAGGTGGCACGGTGGCTCGGCTGGGTGTGACGGCAGCGCAGCTCCCGGTGGTGGTCTGGGTTCCTCAGGCGGGTGGCATGGATTAGGCTCACCGGTGAGGGGCGATCTCGACGGGAGACCGGGGTCGTAGGCGCGGGACCCCACAGGAAGACCGAGACCCGCGTGACGCGGGTCTCCGTGTGGAAAGAAGACCGGCCATGTCGGTCGATCGGTGGAGGAAGCTCCCGTGTGGAACACAGGCGATGGGGCTCGCACGAGATGGTGGGCTGCACGCAGTGGCCCGTGGGTTCGGCTGGGCCGGACCCAGGCGGTTGGGTCGCGGTCCCAGCAGGCCGGCTGAAGCGGGGCGGTTCGGCCCAAGGGGGTTCTCCCCTTCTATCCTCAGATGCCCGTATCATTAGCTACAGGCGTCCGTTTTGTGTAACGTCAGTGGAAGCGCGGACCTTGCATCAAGGTGGAATTTTTGAGATGATTTCAGGAATTTTTAGTTCCCAAAACAAGGGGCTCGGAGTCGTGACATGTCTTAAATGAAATGATGTTTTCTTCGAAAGATCTTGTTTTGGACGGTGCAGACGCGTCCGACGTCCGTTTTGAGCGTCGTCAGCGGCATTGGGACCCTAGCGCCGGGGCGAAGCATTCCATCAAGGTTTCGGGCGTTGAAGCCGGAGTTGAGGTGTGGGCCCCATGGCCCGTCTTTTGAGCTGCGAGCAGCATTTAGCGAATTTCTCATCAGGTGTCCCTTCGGGGCATGCGAGCAGTCGATTCTAGATGTTTTTCCGAGGGGATTTCAATGGTGCAATCCGCCCGCTCTAATTTGGCACGATGGTGCGGGGCTCACGAGGGTCATTTGGGAGTCAGCGGTGATTTTCCATCTTTATCAATGGGCGACTGTTTTGGACAAGTGAATAGTCCATCTTGTGTGCTTTTTCGAGAGGATCGCAGTGGGGCGATCCGTTGGTAGCACTTCGGGACTAGGGTGCAAGTCCCGCTTGGTACTACTCGTGTGCGGTGAGCCGGAACATATCTTTTTCTCTGGATATCTATTCTGCTCAAGTGAGTAGTGCTTTTGGCATGTTTTTACGATAGCATTGTCATGGCTCAGTTCACCCGACCTTTTTCAGGGATGTGGTGTGGGTCCCACCTGACCTGACTATGGTGAATAGTACCATTTTCACCGGGTGTTCATTCGGGGCGATTGAGTAGTGAATCCCGTGTGTTTTCCTGAGGGGATCACAGTGGTGTGATCCGTTTGTTATGTTTCGGTATCTAGGGGTGGCCCCCACATGGGTTGGTATGGTGAATAGTACCTTTTTTCACTGGTTGACCGTTTCAGGTGAATAAGTAGTCTATCTCGCGTGTTTTTCTGTGAGGATCACAATGGTACAATCTGTTTGGTTGTGTGGGGGCCCTTGTGCGATCTTATTAAATGTGGAAATGTGAAGATGCCCCGGTGGCGGTTCTTCTACAGTATTTGTAGCGGAATCATGGTGTGTGATCGCGTACACTCCTGTGTGAGTGATGTAATTCTTGAATAGATGTGGTTGGTCGTGCCCCAGTCGTTGAGGCAGAAAGTTGGAGATGTTATGTCACGCCTTCACATTGACATTGGGTGCCGTGTTCACGATAGACCTTGGGCTGAAAGTGAGGTATACATTGTGAGTATACAAGGGTGCTTGGAGGTACGTGTGGTTTGTACATGAGACGTTTGTGCACTTGGTTGGGGTTGACCTGGGGCCACACGTCATGTGAGCACCACGTTCGTTCCGTGTTCTGAATTTCATACTTTGACCTCTCACGACGTAGAGGGTCCCTTTATGCTCGTTTTTTTGACCAACAGGGTTGAGTGGTCTTCCCATGGTTTCATTCTCGATGGATCGGTCAGTAGTGGTGCTAGTGATACCCAATGATGGAATAGGCACTGAACCTCTTTTGGATGAGTTTTTCTGGAGTTGAGTGGTTGCACGCTACCCGCTCAATGCTCGGTTGGCTAGTATTCTACCATCTAGTTGGGATGGCTAGAACAGTTTTGGGTTTACCATCCAGCAGGGCTTGGAAGTTGGTTTCTCACTGACTTCTACGGTTTACCCTCCAGCAGAGACTGGGCAGTGGGTCACCCGACGACTCTTTAGAGTTTACCCTCCACCAGGACTGGGCAGTGGGTCTCATGTCGACTTGTTAGGGTTTACCCTCCAGCGGGGCAGGGCAGTGGGTCACCCATCGACTTCTTCCAGGTTTACCCTCCAGTAGGGCTGGTCAGTGGGTCACATGTCGTCTTATTCTAGGTCTACCCTCCATTAGGGGTGGGCAGTGGGTAACATGTCGGCTTATTCTAGGTCTACCCTCCAGCAGGGCCGGGCAGTGGGTCACCTGATATCTTATTCTAGGTCTACCCTCTAGCAGGGCTGGGCGGTGGGTCACCTGATAATGTATTATGGTTTACTCTCCAGCAGGGCTGGGCAGTGGGTCACCCGGTTTCATATTATGAATTACCCTCTAGCAGGGCTATGTAGTGGGACACCCGTTGATATTCCAGACTTAGTCCTTTCTACCAGGCTTGTCTGTAGCCATTCCTCCATGACTACCAGAGTGGGACCCTTGGATGTACGGTTCGGTGATGTGACAGCTTGACTTTGAGGAGACCTCTCGACAGCAGGGCAGTGACGAGGTTTGGTTCGACTTAACCCAGAACTCTCAAGTACGAGGGGTGTTTTCCCCACTGAGACGCGTCCTTGCGACGTGACATAAAACTGTGCGGGTGAGTCAGTGCCGCCCAAAGAGGATAGTGTCAAGGTGTGGTGAATTGATCCCCTTGACTTGCAGTTCAGGGTAGACGTATGGGATGCTGGGCATCGATGGTGCTTACTTCTGGGATTGATGGATACTCGCTTTCTTGGGCTGAGCTACGGGATGGAGATCCCCTTACAATCTTGTTTGGGCTTCTTGTTTAAGCATATAGAGTTGTATATACCTTTATCTGGTACCCCCTTCTTGGGTTTGGATACTCTCCTTCCATGAGAGGCGAAGACGTGCATGGTGTGACATGTGCTTTCCGTGTCTAGCTTCTCATGGTTGGACGAGTCCACTCTCTTTCTATATGTAGCAAAGATGCGATGGGAAGTTCATATTCTCACCGTTTCCATCTCCTTGTGTCTGGACGAGTCTACCTTCCTTTCTCTTGTTGGGTTGAGCTGGACTCATTACTGCACTCTCTGTTGTACTTCTGTTCTACTCCCTGTTCGATCTACTGCTCACCCTTCAGTACCTCCTTTGTTCCTCCCTCGAGCCTTCGGGATATCCTACTGAGTATTTTTATACTCACCCCTTCTTGGGATTTTCCCTCACTTGGTGTGCCCTTGCAGACGACGGACTGGTGGAGCATGACTTTCGAGGATCTTTGGAGCTTGGGAGCTTGGACCGCGTTCGGTGGTCGGAGTCGGGTTACAAGTGGGGGACCCTTCTAGCTGTTTCTTTTGTTTACATGTTAACGGGTTGTGGCACTATTCTAGTTGGGCGTGTGTTTTTCCCCTTTTCTTTTCAGTTTACTTTCAGCACTTTCTTTGTACTTTTAGAGGTCGATGCACATTCGGTGGTTTATATATATAGCAGCTGCACATTACTCTGCTTTTCTTTTCTTTTACTCTGCACTTCTGCATTTAGTGTGTTGTGTGTGTGTGTGTACAAGTACTTAGGCAAAGGCCTCCCTGAGTTGTTGTGCCTTAGACGCTGGTCTCCAGCCCCTGGCCTATACAGGCGGTCTTGGGGTAGTTGCGGCTCGAACCCTGGTTGGGTTGAGTCGTGACAAAATCCTATGTTATTATAGGTAAGAAGATTCCATCACATATAACTATAGATGAAAATCAAAATTTAAAGGATAATATATTCCTATTTGTGTATGGGAAACATTTTTATGTTCATCAGTTAAAAGAAAAAAATCATTTGTTTAAAATTTGGATTAAAAGATGTCAATACACTCTAATAGTATGTAATAAAAATTCATTTTTATAAACATAATTTGAAAACAAAAATGTTTAAATTATTGAAAAAAAATATTTTAATTATTTGAAATATATTATTTAGTCTCAAATAATGATAATTAAGGATAATCAACCAGTTGATTCATGTTTCATATATCTTTTTCTATCCTTCTAATTTTATTTATATATCATTTATCTTATTTAGAATCTATAGTTGATATTTCCACATTAAATGAATGAGTTGCTGCAATATTGTTTGATAGTACCTATGTAATTAATTTATTATAGTTTATAAATTATTTTTTAACTAAAGTCATGAATGTAAGGAATTAATAATTAAATAATGAATATAATAGTCCTTATCTTTGATGTAATATATAGTTTTTTAATTTTACATGTGTTGTAAATAGAATCATGTTCAGTGTACTATTGATTTAAATGATGTTTTCACAACATTAATTAAATTTCTTAAAATTATTTTATCTTAAAATAAATATTATTATAAACATTTTGAACATATAAATGTAGTAGATATTTAAAATATCATAAAATAATTTATTTCTAATGATGATCTATTACATAAATATCATGATGTGATTTTTACCTTATGAAAGTCTCAAAAAAAATATTTTTACATATCAAATTAGACAGTATAAAATTAAATCTATGTAATATGGCTATAAAAATTTATATAAATAAATAAATAAAGTTTTTTACAAAGGAATAATTGAACGAAAAATATATAAAATTAAAAATAATTATTTTGAAAAGGTTTAAGTAGTTTGTCAATGAATTCTACAAATTTTTTAAAATAATTGATTCTTTAAGAAAAAATATGAATTATAAATATAGTGTGATTGAATTTTTTAAGAATACACCACATTTCCTAGACTATATTGGGTGAGAATCTTGAAAAATTTTCTATGAGGTGATAGTAAAAAATCAATCAATTATATATATATTTATTTGGGAGGAGTTACATGAATGAAATATAGAATGAATATGGTTGTTTTTTAAGTCATTCTTATAAAGTATTACTTGTGTTCCATAAGGATTAAATTATTTAATGATTATATATAGTTCAAAAATAATTTCAATAAATAATGTAAAATAGTTCTTTGACAATGTTCCACCAAATATTCATCCTATATCTCAAGCTCATTTACAAAATATCATTTGTCATCATAAATATTTTTAAGAGAGATATATGGGTGATCCAAAATTAAAATGTCCTAGATATATGAAAGTAGAAAACAAATCCTCCACCTACATACTTTCATGGAGTATTTGATTCTCCTACCAAACCAAGTGTATATACATATGCCATCATATAGTAATAATAATGACTTTATATTATTACAATCTTCAAATTATTTGTATCTTTATTATGACTTATGAACACAATTTTTTGAGTAATTATTAATAATTTTATTACACCATTAAATATATTTCAATTATATGAGTGTATTATATTCTTGAGGTACACTTCGTACACCACTTTCATTTTTTATATCAAAAAATTGGGAAGATTAGTCATGAAAATTAATATCATGTTTTTACTTTCAAATAGATGAAATATTATATTTCATAGGTAACTATAGATTAAATATTATAATTAATTTTTATAAATATTTTATCGGATTTGTGACAATCGAAAAAAGTATAATTTTGTGTTATTATAAAAAATACTTGATATTAAATGTTTTTATAATTACCAAACCAAAATTTATTTAGCTGATGATCTTAAATTAATTGAGTTTCCACATCATTATTTTATATTTAAAAAATATTTCATTAAAAAAATAGTTATTTTTTTTGTGATCATTAATTTCATGGTAGGAATTTTATAAGAATATATTATTTCATAATAGTTGGGTAATTAATGATCAGTCATATCCCTTCATAATTGATACTCACATAATTATTTTTTAATGTAAAATAAATTATGTATGAGATAATTACTTTTATATATTTAAAAAATTGGAAATTTTTCCTATGTATTAGATATTTTTTATTGGATTGTTTCTAACATAGCTGCTGAAATTTTGATTTAACACCTATATATTAGGATTTTTATGATAAGAGATATTACCTATTGATTTAGATTAAAACCTACTCTTATGTATGGAAGTTTATCATAGTGATAAATATTTTATATTAAATAATGGAATTATTTATTCTTAAATAGTTTTAGAATTATTCTTATTTATTAGAAAATTTATACATAAATATATAGGGAAATATTAATTCCAACATAATGATAATAATAAAGAGTTTATTTATATTTTTGAAACACTTTTGTAAAAAAAATATATGTGATGATAAAATAAAATCAAAATTTTATGAGATATTTCGGATTGATTCGTTATTATTGATTTAAATGTGAAATATCTACTAAACATTGAAATGGTTATCTAATATGTTTTTAGTTTCTAGAGAGTTTGGAGAAATATTATAAAGAATAATTAGATATAAATGGTTGAATCTATCTTATCTTGTATAAATAAATTTATATTCATGGTTGTGATCAAGGAATTAGTTTTAACTAAATTAATTTTTTTATTATATAAAATTTCTTGATAATTAAGATGTGAATAATACATAACTCACATGATTGTTATTGAAAACATGAATTAACGAATTTATAGAATTATGAATTTCTAAAAATGAAAGTACAATATATACTATTCTTATACTACTTATTGTATATGTGTGATAAAAATGATAAATCCATACATATAATTTGTTACATTGATTATCTTCATAAATATATGGATATAATCATATTTATTGTTATATAGAATAAACATTTTCAATATGATGATTTTTTTTCAGTTTTTAGCATGAATATAAACAATATTATATTTGTCAACTTTATTATATTATATTTATATAGAGCACAATTCATATTGTTAGTGTGGTTCTGAGGGTTAGTGAATTCTTTGGTATCGATAGACCAAAAAAATATATTATAATTAGTAAAAAAACTATGTTTTAACTAATTTTTCAGAGATTTTTGATCTATTCTAAAATTATCTCGGTAAAAAAAGATACATTGTAATGGTTTTTGATTAATTGGTATAGGTTTAGATATTTGAGTACCTTAAAATGAAAAATAAATGATTGACCCAATAATGTTAATTATTTTTTAAACCTTATATTAAATACTGAAAAGGATTATATTCAACAATTGATCAAAGTGGGATGATATTATTTTATAAAGGGAAAATTATAAACACAATTAACACCCCCTATTGATCATTGTTACTAAAAAATATGGGGATACTTTGTAATAATGTAATTATTTCCTAATGTAATAGGAATTCAATTTTTTATTTCAATTAATGAACAAAATCTAGTAATTAAACAATAGATAATATGAATCATTCATTATAATTTTGGAGATTATGAGATGGTTATATTAATACATATTTTTATAACATGAAACATGTATAAGAATCACTACATTTTTGACCTTTTAAACTGTGTTCATAATTCTTAAAATTTAATGTACTCCATCCACCCGATAATATAAATATAAATAAATATGTCTACATATGAAAATATTTTATTAATAGAAACTCTTGTTTTGAGTCTCTAAACATATTCTCTTATCACTCAATTGTATATGTTTTTTAAAAAAATTAGAAATAAACATTCCTCCAAAAATAAATTATATTATTTTAATTTTTATAGAAAAAATAATCAAACAATATTACGTAATAAACTATTATATTTTAAGGGAAAGTTTTGTAGTTTCCATAAGGGTATTAGAGTACCAATGAAATTATAGAGATATGTTTTAAATGGAGATAATAAAGATAGTTTTTTAAACCCCAACATTGAAAATTATTTAATTTTATTATTTTCCATATATTAGATCCTTTGGATGAGGTTTGGGTTGAGTCTTGGTTTATAATATTGATTAATGAGAAAAATTTGAGGTTTTGAGCTTAGAAGTATGTGGTTCACGAATAAGGAAAGTAGTGTGCCCTCATCCATGTAATTTTGAACCTTAAGGGTTGGTGTATAATCCATGGTTCATTACTTATTCATTTTTTTGAAAACCATGTGGATACCATATGGAATGGTTATAAAATGGGATAGTACCATTTTTCACTGATGGTGCATGGTTGGTCAAACAATGCAGCAAAACAGTACCGGTTGACCCCTTTTGTCCTATAGGGAAAGCATGGTTGGTGTACAGTTTGTAAAACCATGCGGCCAAACCATGTGGGTTTCCTACATCATTAAAAATAGTGACATTACCTATTTTACATGATGGTGTTTTAAGCCCATTTTGGGATTATTATCCCTTTCTTAAACTAGGCACACCATAGGAGAACCCAAGATCCTCCTCTCTTTCCCTCCTTTAATTTTTGAAAAACGTTTATGGTTCAAAGGTGAGTTACTTTGGATATTTACTTAACAATATCCACATATTATTATATCCTCTTCATTCTTAGTCACTCATGGTTGGGTTTCTCTTTTGGATGAACCCTAGTGGTTAGTGTTGATGTGAATCTTTTGAATATTTGGTTATAGGGTGTGAAGATTGGACCATGGGGTACAATTATACTTTTTTGTATGTTTCATTGAATTCATACATCATTGAGGTAGGTGTTTCCATCCATTACCTATAGGGAACATTCATTCGATTCTTGATCATTCCTTTAATTGATTTAAATTATTATAAAATATCTTATTTTGTATTTGAATGATTTATAAGGCATTTTTAGGATGGAAATTGGGTATGAAATTGTTTTAAATAGCGTTTGTTTGATTATAAATTTATTTAAATTCATCAAATGTGTCTGATTAAATTCCTTTTGTTTTCTAAAATTGAAATTTAGAACTTGTGGTGTTATTGGGATAGGACTGTATTTTCAATTCTTGTGGAAGTGATACATTAGTCAAAATGTGTGCCTTGGATTCCACTCATGAATTAGTAGTTTGTGGAAAATGATTGGAAATGGTTTTTATGGATTATAAATGGTTATAGATGATCATTTTGTTAGGTTACAATTTATGTTGGATTAAAAATACATAATGTTCCTTTAAATAGTTGTTTTAAAAGTGACATGAAATGAACAAGACTTAAAAATTGTTTTTTCAAAAGAAATGGATTTTTTATCAATCCACTTTATTATGTTTCATAAATATATTCTATGAGTTGGTTTAGTGGTTGGAAGCACATTTGAAAATTGTCTTGCAATCCATGTGGGTTTGAAAGAGGCTTTTCCTATAGAAAATGTACATGTATTATTTGTTCTATTCATTTTCAATTTCCAAATGGGAATTATGAGTTGTGTTAGAGGTGTTTGTGGTGTTTCCATATGTCCCTGGTTCCTTGAGTTAATTTAAATGAAGTAAAGTCATGTTTTGAAATTTTGTAAGTGAAAGTGGTGTTTTATGCTGGGTTGGAGAACATATATGGAAACAAATTTGTGGATGTTCAAGGATTGAAAATGTTAATTTTTGTGTTGGAACATTGTGATCTATTTGATATGTATATTTTTACATGATCTGATGTGAATTATCGACATGAACATTGTGTTATTTTTGGAAATAATTTTCATAACATATGTGATATGTGGACCGATTGGCATGTTGGAATATATTTGGAAAATGAATTGAGAACCCGATTAGTGTGAGGACTAGTTGGTGATGAATAATAATTGTGAAATAAATGGTTTTTTAATCAATTTTTTTATGATTGGATTATATTTTAAAACCACTAGAACATGGGATGTCATCCACTCTTCAGATCATTCATAGGACTATTCTGGTATTGAGTCCATTAGACCTTGGGATGTGATCTCATATAATGGATCATGTACAAGAACATAGTTGGTTATGGTTTTTATATAATTGTTTCTCGTAGATTTGTTATTAATATTATCTTGGGATTCATGGGAATCATCTAATGGGTCCAATAATAATTTCTTGTCGACACTAATTAGATGGGTTGGTATCCCCATGAATTAATATGGGTAGGTTGGAAGTTCCCCTGATTTGTCTAGTTTAGAGTATCCAGTTTGTTAATTACTATGGAGTTACACCATATGTTGGTAGGTGAGATTGATTTTAGTATGTATATGGAATGCTCTTGGGATGTTCAGGAAATGCTCTGGAGACACTATTTTTATGCTTTGTTCATTTATGCTTCCAATTGGATATATTCTTGAAATTTGTGTTTGTTCCCTTGATTACATTACATTCTGCACAACCCCTTTCAATTATCTATAATTGTTTTACATCTGAGTTCTTTATTTGGAATGGTTTGTTGAAAGTGAAACTGTTTTTGAAAATGAACGTTATGTGTGTTATTTTGAAAATGGAATTTGTGGAAAGCCATGTTTTTTTATTTAAGTTGTAAAAATCCTACTTTCATAATTAAATTCAAACTAGAATTTGTGGAATATTTTTTGGGGGAATAAATGCATGGACTCTATAGTGATTACATACTATGCTATTTAAAATCAAACCCTACTTAAACCATTCAGTGTTGATGGACAGAAAATTATTTGTAGGTGTAGATTTTTGGTTCAATATCTCTTAGAGAAGGTTTGTCTTGTCTCTAGCTGTGACCAAGAGGTCATGTTGAGATTTTGTTTTGTGGTTCTATATTAATTTTTAATTTTGTTTGTTTTTTCTAAATTTCATGTATTTGTATTAGTTTCTACATTTCCTGACATTCAGTTCTTGTGGGGTTTTCTCATTGCTTAGATTATTAATTTGATACTGTATTTTGGAAGAAATCATTCTTATTGTGATTAAATTGATTCTTGACACATGTTATTACACATGGGGATCTCGAAATCCCTATTGGGGCATGGCTCAGGCAAAGTCCGATCTCTATTTGGGTGAAATCCTATCTTGGTTCATGGAGATATGCTATCAGAGGAGGCCCTTGTTATTCAATGTTTCAAGAAGTTATTGACTAGGACTCTTCAAATATAGATGGCAGTCATGGGAATGAAATCATGAACCATATCTCATTCGGATCCTTCAGTTACCAGGTATAGTTCAGGATTTGAGTCTTTTTTTATTATTTGTCTTGAGTGGGTGAGAAATGAAAATTGAGGAGAGACAGTGTGGTATCATGATATCATATGAAGGAATGGACCATGTGGATTCTGAGTGAACATTTTAGGGTCCTCTTAGCTGTTCATTCTTAGTGGGGGAATGTCCCACTAACCATGGTTCTAGGTATTTCATGGCCGCTAGTCCCTCATCTTGGTTGTTCAATGTGAGTTTTATTTTTTTTTCAATTACGGTTGATGTTAGTGGGTATTTATAATTATAGTAGTTTTTGAAATAAAAATTAATTTAGAATTAACATCATATTGAAATGTTAAATGAGCTATTAAAAGTGATAGTGATTAATAATTTGGAATGGTTTGGGAAATGTCGATGTAAATATGAATTTAGAATTGGCTGAATGCTTGGGTTTGAGGGTAAGAAGTTTTGTGTGGCCCTTGGTGTTCCTTAGGATCGTTCCCATATGTTTGGGTATGTTTGTAAAGTGCATGTCGTCACCTGCGCATGGATGATATAAAAGGATTTGGAATAAATATATGTGTTATGGTTCATAGGATACCATAGTTGAGTATTTGAAATGAAATTCTTCGGTCAGTTTTTTTAAATGATGTTTTGAATGGGAAAAGTTATTTATATATATTTTACTTTGAAAGGTGGGTATAAGTTTTGTAGAAAATAGATTTCTGTATATTAATAGAGTTCTTATAAGAATGATGTTTTAAAAATTTAAATGAAAGTTGTGGGTTTTTAAAGAGAATTTCTGGTTGTGTTTTTATTAGTTTGTCTTAAGATCTTATTGTTCTGGCTTGAGATGTTCTTTGTGATTTTGTTTATTTTTCATGGTGATTCTTGTTTTTTCCTTTTGTTGTTCTTAATATGCCACCCAGAAAGGTCCCTAATATTTATAGTGGTTCATGACAAGTTTTGATTTCATCGCATTTTTTTCTATATTCCATCGTGATCACGGTCCATTAGTAGTTTTGGAATTGCATGAGGTAGTTGATAGTGTCATTAGTTAATTTGGAACTTCTGAAGTTGTGATAGTGCATGGAGTACTGGTTTTTATTAGGGTCCAGCTTTGGATTAGTGGAAGGTGTTTGATCCTTCACAAATGCATGTTGGGTTGACATGAAAGGTTTTTAATACAACTTTCATCTGATGGTTCATAACAAATGAGGTGAAGGAATAAAAGGTGGAAGAGAACCCGAGTATTCAGTAAGGCCAATGGTTAGTAAAGGATTATATTGAGAACTTCAAGGTGCTGGTTTAATTATCTTAGGATATATAATCACATTATCTTTTGAAAGATCTTCCTTTTGTTTGGAGTCTTTTTTCAAATATCAAGGAGCGAGTCCTTTCGTCTAGTGAATTTTAGTTCAAGAAGTTGGTGGTAGAGGCATTCTTAGTAGAGATGGATTTCAGGGTGAATTCCATTTTAGTTCATACTCTTGAGGGTTCATCGGCTTGTGAGGTGTGTGTACCAGAGGAACCTATTTCTGAAAATACCCTTTTATTGGTTATTAATCCCAATTCATTGAACCATTAACTCTAATGTTTCCAGTGCAGTTGGTCTGGGATTTTGAAGGAATCATGTGGAAATTCTCCAACGACTAATCGTTGTTGTGGTTATTTTGAACATCTAGAGATGTTTTGTAAGAAGTGTTTACCAAATAATAAATCTTCATCAGAGTTTTTAGTTTCTATATGTGAGTTAGTAGATGATTTAAACACCAGGTAACCATCCATAGGCCCTAGAGTGAAGCTCATGTGCTGTCAGGAATCGATAGGGGTATGAGGAACCTTATCCCGGATTTGGTCTTACGTGTTTGGTTGGGGACGTTTGATGGTTGTTTTTCTATTTTTTTAATATCATAATTTCATATTTATATTTTAATAGTGTGATGGACTTGTTATTTTATTAATCGGTGGGGTTATGTTTATCAAAATGATGGTACTAGAATGCTTGTTGTCTCTTAGGTGTTCTTAACCCCTATTTGGGTAGTTTTGATTAAAATTTTAGCTCATTTTGAACGGTTGAACCATTAGGTTCTATGGAATTGTTGTTTTCATCTCTGTTTGGACAAGATATATTCTATTGGTTTACACTTGTGCGTGGGTTTTTTGTCTTGGGTTCGGAGTTCTGGTTTTTCATAGTCACCTAGAAAATTCAAGGATCACATTAATTAGTACATATGATATTTCATTAAATATTTTTAAAACCATTTATTTGATATTTTTATTAATAAAATAATTTTTTCATCACTTATGTGTCATCATTAATATTAATTATTTAACATATAAAAATTTTAGAATAATTTATATGATGTAGGTAATTATTTTATATTTATATATACTATATATTTCTGATAATATCTCCTAAATAACATTGTATTATAATTATTATACTTATATAAAATGAGATTTTAATATTTTGTCACATTCATTAGTTTGTGTTACATTCATGTAATATTTATAAATAAGTGACCATCAAGTAATTCAATTTTAAAAAATTGATAATAAGGGTCTAATTAAGTCATATAATATGATTTTTATCGGTATTAAGGTAATTTTATAATATTATTTTTACCCTTAATTACCCTATTTTCCTTTAACTCTAGTAATAAAAATAATTACCAAAGATACTATTCATAATGCCCAAAAATAAAATTATCCTATTAATGAAATATGGATCTACTAATTCCGAATGTGGAGTCCATTTTTAGAAATTAAAAATACTGAGGTTTTATAAATTAATTTAAAACCAATCCCGTTGTCGGAATGAGAGAACGCGTTTCTAAAAAATGGTAAAACATTGGAAATGATTGATATGTTTTTACATATGAATTTAATTTAAAATTAATTAAAATGACCACATTATATTAAATTGTAAAAATTTATTATATTCACACATTTAAACAATTGAATAATATAATTTAACATATAAATTATTTCAATTAAAAAAGTTATTTTCAATTATAATTTTTCTTATTTTTTCAATTTATGAAAACATGAAAGTTATCAAAAAAATATTAAAAAATCAATCAAAGTAAATTTTTATATCCTACATCGAAATAACATGATTATGATGTAATATAAAAATTATTAATTTGTTAAAATATTAATTTAAAAGGGTTATGACATTCAAAGGTATAAAATTAATCTTTTTGTAAAAAATAGGTTTTTATATACCGAATAAGGTTTTATTCAAATCCTAGGATTAAAAAAAATATATTCGATGAATATTAAACATATTATATTAAGAATATAACACATAAAAATCTCATTAATTTCATCACAAAAAGTAATTCACTTAACAAAAATAACTAATTTATATTTTTAATAAATAATTGATCCATAAAGAATTCACATTGAATTTTCATAAGTTAGTTACAACTATTCCCTTTAACCTAACGATTAGGATATAATGGAAATTTTATACTAAGGGAATCTCGCAGTTCATTTAAACTCATGATTGAGTGTTATATAGTCTACAGAAGAATAAAAAGATTTTAAAGAAAGTATTTCATAAAGAAACATCCAGGAGTTACATTCTACCACCCATAAACTGAATTTCCCCCCTCCAAATTCATTACATTGAAACAAACATATAATGATACTTCTCCCTCATTATATCCTCAAGTTACCATGAAGCTTATTCAAGTTGGTGGTTCCACTATAAAACATTTACCAAGCGAGTGGTCTTGTTTCATTGAACTTTTTCTGTACGATCTGGATTTCTTATCTGTTTTTCTTTATAAGATAAATCTTCCTCCAATTGTACGACTTCTATGCATAGTACATATGACGGATTGAGTATGTACTTTATCATGAGGGATACATGGAACACATCATTAACTTGAGAGAGATTTAGTGGAAGCACTAATCGGTAAGCTATCATCCCAACATGATCCATAATTTCATAAAGACTGATATTCCTACGGCTAAGCTTGCCCTTCATTATAAATCTCATTACACTCCTTCAGGGAGATATTTTTAGAAACACCTTATCACCCACTTCAAACTCTATGTCTTTTCTTTAGTTGTCAGCATAACCTTTTTTATACTCTGATCTTCTCTTATGTGTTGTCTAATAGATTTAACCTTTTCTACCATTTCATTAACAATATTAGATCCTAATAGATTTATTTCCATAACATCATCACAAAAAGTTAGAGTTTTTCACTTCTTTCCATAGAAGGCATCATAAGGAGCCATTAGAATACTAGATTGAAAGATAATATTGTAATAAAACTCCACCTATTATGGAGGTTGATCCCAGCCACCATTTAGATCCAGAGAGAATGCTCTAAACATGTCATCCAGAGTTTGAATTGTACTCTCAGACTGACCATCTGTTTGAGGATTATAAGTAGTGCTGAAACGTAACTCTATATCCATAGTTTGCTGAAGTCTTAACCAAATATAAAGTAAAACCTCATATCCAGATCACATATAATTTAAAGTGGAACTCAATTAAATATTACCACTTATTTTACATTTATCCTATAAATCTTATCAAGAGTGAAATCCTCTCTAATAGAAATGAATTATTCCAACTTATTATGGTGATCAACTATAACCCCTACTGAATTATGGCCTTTAGATTTTTTGGGAAGTCTAACAAAAAATTCCTTAGTGATGTTTTCCCATTTAGATTCTGGTATGGGTAATGGCTTTAACATACCCTTAGAATTCTATTTCTCAGCCTTAACTTATTGATAAACCATGCATCAACAGACATATTCGGCAACATCTATATCCATTCTCTCAAACTATAAATACTCTTTCAGGTCCCTTTACATCTTTGTGCTTCTAGTATGAATAGAGAATGAAGAACTGTGAGCATCATCGAATATATCCTTCTTTACTTGTTATTTATGAGGAATAAAAACGTGGTTCCTAAAACTTATAATTCCATCAGAATCAAGGTTGAATTAACGAACATTTCCCACATTTTTTTGTGACTTGACAACTTCCTTTTGTGCTTCCGTAATCGTCAGTTGTATATATGGATGAACATTCATTTGAGAAAGATAACATTTATCCCCTTCTATTAAAATTTACAAATACATCCTTTTTAACTCCATATATATTGGATTTTTTATCCTCATCATGTATATACTATCATGGTCTTTTCGACTAAAAGAAACTTCTACTTTGTTCACTTTCATAGGGTTGTAATGTATTGACCAGTCGAAACCATTAATAAACTTCAACTATCTTGTTTGGTGAATGTTAATCTCCTTTTATTTGAAAATATACTTTAAATTTTTATGATCAATATAAATATCACACCTTTCACAATAAATATAATGCATTTATATCTTTAATTCAATGATTACTGCATCTAACTCTAAATCTTTCATTGGGTAATTTAACTCATGAATTCTCAACTTCTTTAAGGAATTAGCTATCACCATATAATTTTTAATGGGAAAATATCCCAACTCCATCGTGGATGCATAAATTTAGATCACAATCTTTTCTCCACTATAAGGCCATGTGAGAACAACTGCACTACCTAACCTTCTTTTTAGCTCTTTGAAATTCTCTTCAAATTCCTCCAACTAAATGATAATTACTCCTTTTCGAAGTCAAATTGGTGAGTGGATTAGATAATAATGTAAAATATTTCACAAAACATCGATAGTATCCAGCCAAACTATGAAAACATTAGATCTCAGTTACCATTTTTGGACTCGACCATATTTCAATAACCTCTGTTTTTGTTGGATCCACATATATCCCCTCTCTTGAGATTATGTGACCCAAAAATGAAAATTTCTAAAGCCAAAATTCAAACTTGGTAATTTTTTCATAACAATTTTCCTTTTCCTATGTCTTCAGTAAAATTCTAAAATAATCTTCAAGTTCTTCTTTGGTCATTGAATAGGCAAGATTATTGTCTATAAAGGATACCACAAACTGATCACAGCTAACGCAACATATAATTGTTGATATAATATAGTGATACCCTAAGAAAAGTCTTGAAAAATAAAATATTTGGTGGATCCATAGTCATATAAAACATTTTTTTAACACCCCAATCTTCCATGGTACACTTCTTTTTGAATAATACAGTACAGTGTGTTGTACGCAACTTCGAGTTCTAACACACACCGCAACCAATCAAACTATCCATTATGAATATTAATACCCTCTTTTTGAAATTTTTATAAATATTATCTCTCAAAATGGACTTCATTTTTGGATTTAGAATATTGAAATTAGCCTAGGGTGAAATTTTGGTACTTTTCAGATAAATTTTATATTTTGATGAATAGTGAAAATTAATAAATTTTCATTAAAAACAAATTTTTTAATTGAAATAATTAATAGTGATAAATTTTAAATTTGAGTGGTTTTAAAGTATATTTAGAATATAGTTTTACCATTTAATAAAATTATGGACATTGGACATAATTTCACAATTAAATCGTACATAAACAAGTGTCAATCTTTTGATATTTATTATCTCTTAAAAACACGCTTTTTGTTTTTGCAATGGGAATTAATTTTAAATTATTTCTTTCCACTTCTATGTTTTGAATTTAGAAAAATGAACTCCATGTTTTGAATCAGGATTTCCAAATTGTGTAAATAGGTATCTTTTATTTTTAGACATTTTGAATAATTACTTCGGTAAATATTTTATTTATCATGGTTAATGGGTAAATCCGGTAAATAAGGGTAAAAAATAATATTATAATAATATTAATTCAACCTAAAACGTGTCCTAACCTGATTGGTTGATACATGTCCGACCATGAACATATTTGGGACGATTTTGGGACTCCATGGATCCACTTGTAAGTGATAATGACACTTTATATTAATTAAGTTAAAGTAAATAAAAAAATGACATAAGCATATATATTTTAGTAAAATATTTTTTACAAAGGGTTATATATATTATATTTGCAACTATAAATATTCATTAGAAATATAAAAATATTTCATACATAATAGTATTTTATTTATAATTTTTAGACATTTAATAATTAAATTTATTTATGACACAATAATGATACAGTATTTTACTTATTAATGAAAGAATCAAATAATTGGTATTTTAAATATTAAAATAAATATAATTTTATAGTCTTGATGCCATAAACTAATTTAATTGATTAATATGACATTTTATTATTTCTTAAATTAATTTTTTTTGAATTAATAATGTTGTTAAGACTTTAACAAAAATCAATTATTAAATAGTGTCAAAATTGACATAAAAGAGTTTTTAAAACAAATATTATATTGTTAATTGATATTCTATTCCAAAAAATATACGGTTCGGAAAAGGGACTTATATCATGATAGGTTTATCATTAATTTACCACTTGGGGGTCTCTAGGATGTATATAGTAATTTTATTAACTATATAATATAAAAATACGAAGTGACATGGTAAATGTCAAACTAATTAACTAAGAGTTAAAACAAAAAGATAAGGTTAATATAATGATACAAACCTGTCTAAAATCTATTGGTTGAAATTATTTCGAACCATACCCACCTTATACATTGAATAATACACTTCGAATCCATTATAAATCGAATATGAATTTATTATAAAATAATATTTCTAGATTTTCCAAAGTTTCCCTTCACCACTCTTATAAAAGGACACCACTTCTATCCAGTTATTCACACCTTCAAAGCCTTTTGGGTCGGCCAAAATCATCCTGAATACCCTATCAACTATCCTACCTTCATCCTAGAGGCCTTACTTTAGTCCAAAAGCCAACTTAAGTATCCCTTTTGATAAAATCAAAAGGAAGGACACGAAGAAGAGGTAATGTTTTCACCACCCTCTTTCAAGTTCCATTCTTCTTCAACTTCTTCTTTATTTGTTATTCTCATTCTAAAATAATAAATCTAGTATCTTATATATATTGTGATTTTATTATCAATATTTTACAACCATATTATGTATTCTATCCATCCTTTGAATGACATGTCCCCATACGTGCGTACGTACGACTTACCGTCTCCGCGTCGTGGTGTAGTTGTTATTCGAAACATTATTATTTGGATGGTTATAATAATGATGTGTAATTCATGTAAATAATAAATATAACATGATAATGATTCTGTATATATGATATACTATCCAATTATAAATTATTTTAATATCAAAACAGTGATATTGTCGCTCGTGCGTACGTACGGACTGCCGTCTCCACGAACGCGATGAGATTCATTCCCCATCGTATCCATTCAAGTCTTATTCTAATTTGATGGTTAAAAATGATTTTAAGGACTTTATATCATTCTGGATATGAATAATATAAAACCTATCCATAACAAACATGACTTATGTAACAAAATATATAAAATAAAATGAGTAAGTTAACACCTGAAACGATGATAATACTAAGATATTATTAAAAAATAAATGTTAAAAGATCATATATGATATCATATTAATATATATTATTATTTTATAATTTAATAACAATTATTTCACCATTATATAAGAGTTTAACGTACCCTCATCAAAGGAAAAGTACAAGTTAAGGGGTTTTCATCTCACTCCTTATTCCTGTGAGATTCATGCCATATTGCCACTATTACCATTTGTGTGGTGTATGTACTGCCTATAATTTTATTCTTTGTGTAATACACTTTAATTTATGTATATTTACATATTAATTGTGTAATAACTCTTTCATGGGGTGTGCATTTCGTATGTTACCAAATAGGTAAGGGTTTATTTCACAATCTCTTCATTATCCGAGGTTGTTTATACTTAATTATCTACTAGGACCTCTTTTTCATCCACATCCAGGTTTCTTAAAATTGTATTTCAAATCATTCTTACTATTTTACAGAATATGGGTTAAATTCATTTATACCTTCGATTGACTTTTATAAGATTTTTATAAAGGAATCTTTCTGTTGTTTTCCAAACAAGGTCCTTTTTAGACTTTTCGACAAAATTAAGGTAAGAATGTCTTTTTTAACTTATATGGCAGGTGCATCTATTTTCTACCATTATAAACTTGTCTAAGTTATCCTTACAAGCTTATAAGAATATTTTCAAAGTAAATATTTAATTTTATAATTGTTTGAATCTTAAATTATTTCAAAATAGAAATAGATATTTCTATAAAAAGGGTTTTGATTTCATCTATGTCATCATCCTTTGATGGATTTTATGTTTATTTGAGGTTGATTTATTATGATACAAAACTTCCATATTGTATTGAAGGTTTTGTGATATATTTGACTGTGGATGTGCTATTTTTATACCATTCATGGTTTATGGTTAATGTATTGACATTTCGTATGCTAGTTTTAATACAATGTTTATGATACGTTTAAACCTTTTCATACGTGGAATGTATCAGACTTAGTAAGTGACAGGTGGAGCCCGCTATATCTCCTTGATGAATTGATAGGTCTCATGAGACAACTAGAGGTGGAATTGTCCGAGGCCCTTTCCCAATTTGATTGATGGTTTTGGCCGATGCCTTATTCATTTTTAGACGTCTTGGCCGAGGCCTTGACAAAATCTTTCAGAATGTCTGGCATTATACATTCCCTCATTATGGAAATAATATTGATGGTTCATGTGGTCATTCGACTAGTAGAATACCCATGATTATGTTTTATTTTTGAATTATTTACTCAGATCATATTCTCACCATAAATTTATTCATGTTTTTTATTGGTAAAGGCATGTGGTTTCATTTATTTACCATGATTAATATATATGTCAATTTCTACTATATTACTTACCCTTACTAAGCATTTGAGATCACCCCTTTCTTATGTTTCATTTTCCCAGGATATGAAGAAGTGAGTTATGGGTGACCAGAAGGCATAATCTAGGAGGCTTGGATGTTTCTAATGAAATATATTTGTGTTGTATTTCTTTTCAAGCTGTAAAGTTAAACTTATGTATGAATCTTGTTTCCAATAATACTAAACTGATCGGTCATTCGAGACATGATTTCCTTATGATCATGCTAATGTTATGTAATAATGCACCGACTCTGGGTAACTGGGGTTGGGGAGTTATAGTTGGTATCAGAGGAAGTTTAGTACAAACCTTGGAAACTAGATTTAGATAAACTCTGATTAGAGAACATAGCCATAAGAGAGAATTTGAGGATCAGTATTGAAGAACTTTCTATAATTTTTTTTATTGTAGAGATTTTTGAGTTTTCTGAGAAATACATCCCTATCTGGATACGAGCAGGTAGAGGTGGCTTTGGAAGAGAGGTACCTAGGGGTAAAACCCGAAAACACCACTTTGAGCTAGACTCGAATTGTAACTGGTGCATGATGACGGGCCTTGCTGCACTCTTGGTTACAACACTCTTGAGGGATAATCTTAGGATAATTCTAATTTTATTTAAAAATAATTATGAAGGTTTTATGAGTATATACATCCTCAAAGAAAACATTTTTATGATTATGGATTATATCCATAAACTGTTCAATTTATGTTAAGTGTTTTGCATTTTGGATTTATGTGTTGCGATTCATAAACTAATCTAGTGTATGCCATTTTTTAGAAATGGAGCCTAGTGGAAGAAATTGAAATTGTATCAATGCACACACTCCATGTAAGGATTTCCATCATGCTCAAGATAATTATAGTGGAGTTGGTGATGCAATTGGTGCTGATCAGCTAATCACCATACTGGGATAACTCACACAGGTTATGAATAATAACCTTACCCATATGGAGCACCCTGATCCACAGCGTGAAGGATCAAATCTATATCGCTTCATGAGGCAAAAACCATCAACATTAAATGGGAGTAAAATCCATTAGTAGTTGAGCAATGGATAAATTCTTTAGAAAAAATATTCCATTCCTTGGGAGTAGTGAAAGGGAAAAGGTTATCATGGCAGTTTACCACCTCACTAGAGATACTGATCAATGGTTCTCATTGATTCAAAACATGAAGGAAGATGATGAAGTATCAAATATGGAATGTAGGGAGTTCAAAGATCTATTTTTAGAAAAATACTTTCCTCATGACCATCGAGCAGATATGGAAAGGCAATTTCTGAGTCTGAGACAAAAGGAGGATGAGAATGTCGCAGTGTATGAGGCTAACTTTACAAGGTTAATAAGGTATGATCAAGATTATATATGTAACACAAGAATTAATATTGATCGTTTATTTGATGGGTTAAAATTGTTTCTCTGTCAAGCATTGGTCTCACAATCCTTCTCGTTATACAAAGATATTGTATCATGTGCTATCAAGAAAGAAAAATAATTCTATAAGTCTTATGACTTTAAATCAAATCAAGAGAAGAAGAGATCTGTTGAACACTATGGGAAAGGAAATAAGGAAACAGGGAAGAAGGGAAGTATTTAATTTTCACCTTGTGATAATTGTGGAAGGAAGCACCCTGGTTCCTTTCTAAAAGGAAAAGTAGTATGCTGTAAGTGTGGACAGAAAGGTCATCTAGATGGTGATTGTAAAGGAAAGAAAGATGCTACCAATGTTCAATGCTACAATTGCAGGGAGAAGGGACATTATGAAAATAGATTTCCTAAGCGTCAGGGAAACATACCTCAAAAAAGGCCTAGGGACCAAGGCCCAGATTATGCAGTCACTACTGCTGAGGTTGAATCCCCAAAAGATGTGGTGGAAGGTAATTTAATGGTTTCCTCAAGTTTAGCAAATGATTTATTTGATTCTGAATCATCGCATTGTTTCATATATTCCTAGTTTTCTTTGAAAATGATATATTTCCATTTTTATTTAACAAGGGAGTTGACAGTCAAAACTCCTAAGGGAAGTATCATTGAAATAATGTTTTGTGAATCAGTCCCCATTAGAGCACATAAATGTTCTTTATCTGTGGATCTCATCATCATAACTATGATTGAATATTATATAATTCTAAGTATGGATTGGCATTCAGACCATGATGCAAACATTTATTATACAAAGAAGGAGGATACTATTTTTGATGATAATGATAAGGAACTCCTTATCTTTAGAACGGAATCGTCATGCCCTAATTCTTACATAGACCCACCCCCAGTAGCTCAACTAAATTAAATTATTTGGGAGGAAGAGAATGAAATGAATGTGGGTGAGGAAAGGAATGATCAAATCGAGGATATACCTATTGTGAAAGAATATGAAGATGTGTTTCTAGAAGATTTACCTGGACATCCTCAAGAATGAGAAGTTGAGTTTTCCAAAGATTTTGTTCCTAGATCAAGTCCTATATCGAAGACCCCTTATAGAATGGACACTATAGAATTAGTTTAACTAAAGAAACAACTAGAGTAATTGAGTAATAAGGGATTTATTCTCCCTATTGTTTCTCCATGGGGAGCCCCTATTCTTTTTTTAAAAATAAAGATGGATCTATGAGGTTATGTATCGACTACATGGATATCAATGCTATAACAATAAAGAACAAGTATCCCCTACCTCGCATTGATGATTTATTTGACCAAGTGCATAGAGCTCAATAATTTTCAATGATTGAACTTCGACCTGTTTATCATCAGTTGTGTGTGAATAAGGAAGTCATTCTGAAGACATCATTTCCATCTAGGTACGGGCATTACGAGTTTACAGTAATGCCTTTTGGGTTGACTAATGCACCCTCTGTATTCATGGATCTAATGAATAGAGTTTTCAAGTAATATCTCAATGAATTTATGGTGGTTTTTATTGATGATATCTTGGTATAATCTAAAATCTACGAAGATCATTAAAATCACTTGCGCATTATCCTGAGGACTCTGAGAAGACATGAATTATATGGTAAGTTTAGCAAGTTTGAATTCTAGCTTCCGGAGATTTCTTTTCTTGGCCATATTGTCTCTAAAGATGGAATCTCTGTTGATCCTTCTAAGACCATGGATGTCCAACAATGGCACGCACCAACGAGTATAACTGAGGTATGAAATTTTATTGGTTTACCATTTTATTATCGATGTTTCCTCCAGAATTTTTCCCGGTTCGCTAACCCATTAACAATGCTCACACATAAAGGGGTTAATTTTTTTGGAGAAAAGAGTGTGAAGAATGTTTCGAAGAACTGAAGAGAAGATTAGTCAATTCTCCTATATTGACTCTATCATCATGGAATGATACGTTCGTTATTTATAGTAATTCATAGAATAAAGGACTTGGTTGTGTCCTAATGCAGAATGATAGGGTTATTGCCTATGCGTCACGACAGTTGAAAATTCATGAGAAAAACTATACTACTCATGATCTAGAGTTAGCAGCTGTGATCTTTGATTTGAATATACGGTGACACTACCTCTATGGTGAAAAATATGAGATTTATACTGATCATAAGAGTTTGAAGTATATTTTCTCACAAAAATAACTCAACATGAGGCAAAGGAGATGGTTTGAATTACTCAATTATTTTTATTGCACGATACACTACCACCTGAGGAAGGAAAATAAGGTGGCAGATGCTTTGATCAGAAACGATCATGGAGTTTTGAACAATATGAGAATCGAAAGGGATCCAATTT
This sequence comes from Viscum album, assembly GCA_963277665.1. Lineage (NCBI taxonomy): Eukaryota > Viridiplantae > Streptophyta > Magnoliopsida > Santalales > Viscaceae > Viscum > Viscum album. The sequence continues at coordinate 687,742,322 of OY728123.1, read as the reverse complement.
TCATGGGTTTAGTGAAGATGGACATGAGAATAACCATGGAAGGTGAAACATCAATGCTTTTTCAAATGGTTGTAAAACAATCATTACTAGAAAGGATTAAGAGTTCTCAGACCGATGATGAAGAATTTCAAAATAAGATTAACGTTGTGAATGATGGGAGATTGAGGGACTTTGTGTATGAAGAAGGAATTTTAAAATTTGGTAAGAGGATTTGTGTTCCCGGTATACCTGATCTAAAAAGGGAATTGTTAGATGATGCTCATAGTTCCAATTTCTCTATACACCCTGGGAGAACCAAAATGTATAGAGATTTGAAGGAACATTTTTTGTGGGACAACATAAAGAGGGAGATTGCTGATTTTGTGTCAAGATGTATGGTTTTTCAACAAGTGAAAGACGGAAGGCAATAGCCTGGAGGAGTCATGCAACCTCTTCCCATACCAGAGTGGAAATGGGACAATATTATGATGGAATTTGTCATGGGGATACCAAATACTCCTAGAAGGAAAGATGCAATATGGGTTATTGTTGATCGTCTTACCAGGTCAGCACATTTTCTTTCTATAAGAGAGGATCTACCACTTGAACGTCTAGCAAGACATTATATTATTGAAGTTGTGAGGATCCATGGATTACCCCTATCGATTGTTTCGGATTATGATCCCTGTTTCACTTAAAGATTCTGGAAAAGTATTTAGAAGGCCTTGGATAATGAACTTCATTTGAGCACTGCCTTCCACCCTCAAACAGATGGACAATGAAAATGGACTATTCAAACCATAGAAGACATGTTGAGATAATTCTTACTTGACTTTCTTGGTATGTGGGATCAATATTTACCTCTGGTGGAATTTTCCTATAACAATAGCTTCCATTCAAGTATTCAGATGGCACCATATGAAGTATTATATGGAAAGAGATGTTGCACAACAACCTGTTGGGATGACGTTGGTGGAAGAAAAATCGTAGGCCCAGAACTGGTGGAGGAAACAATGGAAAAGATGAAGGTAATCCAAAAACACATTAATATAGCTCAAAGTAGGCAGAAGAGCTATGCTGATAACCGAAGGAAGGATTTGGAATTTCAGGTAGGAGATCATGTTTTCTTGAAGGTATCTCCATGGAAGGGTGTTATACATTTCGGTAAGAAGGGTAAATTGGGTTCCAAGTACATCGTACCATTCAAAATTCTAGAACGAATTGGGGTGGTAGCTTACTAATTGGAAATGCCGCCAAGTCTCTCCAAAGTTCACGATGTTTTCCACGTATCACTGTTGATAAAATACATGCTTGACCCAACGCATGTACTCACCTATGAGGAATTAGAACTAGAACCTGATCTATCTTACTACAAATAGCATTTCAAGATTCTTGATATGACAGAACAAGTGTTGAGAAAACGGACGACTCGTCTGGTAAAAGTTCTATAGAGAAACCATTATATGGAAGAGGCAACGTGGGATCCTAAGGAACTCATGATAAAAAACCACCCATGACTTTTCACGTGGTAGTATTCTAGAAATTTCGAGGAAGAAATTATTTTATGGTGGGGAGAATGTAACACTCCAATATTCCACGGTACGCTTCTTTTTGAATAAAATAGTAGCGTGTGTTGTACACAACTTTGAGTTCTAACACACACCACAATCAATTAAACTAGCTATAATGAATAGTAATACCATATTTTTGAAATTTTATAAATTTTATCTCTCAAATTGGACTTCATTTTTGGATTTAGAATATCGAAATTTGTCTAGGGTGAAATTTTTGTAATTTTCGTATAAATTTTATATTTTGATGGATAATGAAAATTACTAAATTTTAATTAAAAACAAAATTTTTAATTGAAATAATTAATAGTGATAAATTATAAATTTGAGTGGTTTTAAAGTATATTTAGAATATATTTTTACCATTTAATATAATTTTGGTCAATGGACATAATTTTACAGTTAAACCGGACATAAACAAGTGTCAATCTTTTGATAGTTATTATCTCATAAAAACACGCTTTTTGTTTTTACAATGAGAATTAATTTTAAATTAATTTCTGCCACTTCTGGGTTTTGAATATAGAAAAATAGATTCTATATTTGGGATCAGGATTTCCAAATTTTATAAATAGGTAACTTTTATTTTTAGACATTTTGAATAATTATTTTGGGAAATATTTTATTTACCATGGTTAAATGGTAAATACGGTAAATAAGGGTAAAACATAATTTTATAATAATATTAATTCACCCTAAAACGTGTCCTAACCCAATAGGTTGATACATGTCCGAACATGGGCATCTTTGGGTCGATTTTGGGACCCCATGAATCCACTTGTAAGTGATAATGACTCTTTATATTAATTAAGTTAAAGTAAATAAAAAAATGACATAAGAATATATCTTTTAGGGAAAATATTTTTACATAGGATTATATATATTATATTTTCAACTATAAATATTCATTATAAATAGAAAAATATTTAATACATAATAGTATTTTATTTATAATTTTTAGACATTGAATAATTGAATTTATTTATGACACAATAATGATGCATTATATTCCTTATTAATGAAAGAATCAAATAATTTGTATTATAAATATTAAAATAAATATAATTTGATAGTTTTGATGCCATACACTAATTTCATTGATTAATATGACATTTTATTATTTCTTAAATGAATTTGGTTCGAATTAATATTCTTTTTATTACTTTAACAAAAATCAATTATTACATAGTGTCAAAATTTACATAAAAGAGTTTTTTAAACAAATATTATATTATTAATTGATTTTCTATTCCTAAAAATCTACAGTTCGACAAAAGTAATTATATCATGATAGGTGTATCATTAATGTACCACTTGGAGATCTTTGGATATATATAGTAAGTTTATTAACTATATAATATAAAAATACAAAGTGAAGTGGTAAATGTCAAACTAATTAAATAAGAGTTAAAACTAAAAGATAAGTTTAATATAATGACCCAAACCAGTCTAAAATCTATTGTTTGAAAGGATTTAGACCCATAACCACCTTATACTTTGAATAATCCACTCTGGATCCATTATAAACTGAATATGAAATTATTATAAAATAATATTTCTAGCTTTTCCAAAGGTGCCCCTCACTCCTCTTATAAAAGGACACCACTTCTAACCAATTATTCACATCTTCAAAGCATTTTGGATCGACCAAACTCTACCCAAATACCCTCTCAACTGTCCTACCTTCATATAGGCCTTCCTTTAGTCAGAAAGTCAACCTATGGATCCCTTTTGATAAAATCAAAAGGAAGAACCGGAAGAAGAGGTAATGTTTTCACCATCTTTTTTCAAGTTCTTTTATTCTTCAACTTATTATTTATTTGTTATTCCCATTCTAAAATAATAACTCTAGTATATTCTATATAATGTGATGTTATTATAAATATGGTACAACCATATTCAGTATTCTATCCATCCTTTGAATGACATGCCACCATATGTCCGTACGTGCGGCTTACCGTCTCCACGTCGTTGTGTAATTGTTATTCAAAACATCATTATTTGGATGGGTATAATAATGATGTGTAATTAATGTAAATAATAAATATAACATGATAATTATTCTCTATATATGATATAATATCCAATTATATATTATTTTAATATCAAAATATTGATATTGTTGCTCCTGCGTACGTATGGACTACCGTCTCCACGAACGCGATGAGATTCATTCCCCATCGTATAGATTCAAGTCTAATTATCATTTTATGGTTAAATTTTTTTAAGGACTTGATATAATTTGGAATATGAATAATATAAAACCTATCCATAACAAACACAACTTATGTTACTAAATATATAAAAGAAAGCGAGCAAGTTAACACCCGAAACGATGATAATACTAAGATATTATTAACAAATAAATGTTGAAAGATCATATATGATATCTTATTAATGCATATGATTACTCTATAATTTAATAACAATTATTTAAATATTATAAAAGAGGTTAATCTACCCTCAACAAAGGAAAAGTACAAGGTAATGGGTTTTCATCTCACTCCTTATTCCCGTGAGATTCATGCCAAATTGCCACTATTACCTTTTGTGTGGTGTATGTACTGCCCATAATTGTATTCTTTGTGTAATACACATTAATTTATGTGTATTTACATATTCATTTTATGATACCTCTTTAATGCGTTGTATGTTTCGTATGTTTCCAATTTGGTAAGGGTTTATTTCACAATCTCTTTATTATCTGAGGTTGTTTATACGTAATTATCTACCAGGACCTCTTTATAATCCACATCCTTGTTTCTTAAAAAGGCATTTCAAATCATTCTTAATATTTTACAGAATATGGGTTAAAGTAATTTATACCATTTTTTGAATTTTATAAGAAGTTTATAAAAGAATATTTTCGTCGTTTTCCAAACAAGTTCCTTTTTAGCCTTTTCAACAAAATTATGGTAAGAATGTATTTTTTAACTTATATGGAGGGTGCGGCTATTTTCTACCATTATAAACTCATCGAAGCTTCCCTCAAAAGCTTATAAGAATATTTTCAATTTAATTGTTTTATTTTATAATTATGTGACTCTTAAATGATTTTAAAATAGAAATAGATATTTCTTTAAAAAGGGTTTTGGTTTCATCTATGTTAACATCATTTGATAAATTTTAAATTTATTTGAAGTTGATTTATTATGATACAAACCTTCCATATTGTATTGAAAGTTTTTTGATATGTTTGTCTATGGATGTGCTATTTTTATACCATTCATGGTTTATGGTTAATGAATTGACATTTCGTATGCTAGTTTTAATACGAATGTTTATGATATGTTCAAACCTTTTCATATGAGGAATATATTGGACTTAGTAAGCGATGGGTGGATCCTGCTATAGCTCCTCGATGCATCGGTAGGTCTCATGAAACAACTAGACGTGGAAATGGCCGAGGACCTTTCCCAATTTGATTTATGGTTTTGGCAGAGGCCTTAATCATTTTTAGACGTCTTGGACGAGGCCTTGAAAAAATGTTTCAGAATGTCTGGATTTATACATTCCCTCATTATTGAAATAATATTGATGGTTTATGTGTTCATTCGACTTGTATAATACCCATGATTATGTTTTATTATGGCATTATTTACTCAGCTCATATTCTTTCCATAAAATTATTCATTTTTATTATTTGTAAAGGCATGTGGTTTCAATTATTTACTATGCTTAATATTTATGTCATTTTCCACTGTATAACTTACCCTTACTGAGCATTTGAGGTCACCCCTTTCTTATGTTTCATTTTCTCAGGATATCAAGTAGCTAGTTATGAGTTACCAGTAGGCATAATTTAGGAGGCTTGGATGTTTCTAATGAAATATATTTGTGTTGTATTTCTTTTCAAGTTGTAATGTAAAACTTATGTATGAATCTTGTTTCCAATAATACTAAATTGATCGGACTCTGGGTAACTGGGTCAGGGCATTACAATTTTCTACTTTAGAGTGGATTATATGTGAACCTTTCTTCACATCGTTATTATACTCCACGTCTTCAATAGTTAATCCTTGTGACTTTACTTTTTCTTTGGCCTTAAGAGTTTATTGACATCGATCATCATCAATATCCCTTGCATGAGGTTCTTGATTGGAATAATTTCTATTTTCCTTGTACTGGTATCATTGAATTATTGGAGGTTCATTTTGTGTAGCCTTTTCTTTATTTTCATCATTAGAAATCTTTTTCCCATCACATTGTCATTCAACTACCTAGTGTCCTTCTTTTTCACACTTAAATCATTTACTAGTACATTTAAGAAAATTTCATCCATGTTTCTTTCCTTGCTTTGAGAATAAGGAAAAAACATCTTCTTTTCTGTATGGTCTATAAATTTTCCACTAAGTATATTTTTCTATTCATATCTAACCCATATGACTGATGGGATACTCTTACCTCTATTTCAACCAGCAGAGCACATCGAATAATTTCCTCAGAGCGAGTGAAGTGCCTTATGTATAATTCCATTCAAATAATTGGTTTTAAGCCACTAAAAATTGATCAATTATACTCTTAGGTTGTATAATAAATCCATAATAATACCTTGAATGTTTGGGAAAATATTCATCATTGATACCAACATATTCTTCATCCTTTTGTTTAAATTCAAGGAACTCCTTCCCTATATGTTTTCAAATAATACCAGTAAATTACATGTTGAAAAATAATTTACTGAACTCATCCCATTCCATGGAATCAATTTCATCTCTTTTTCTCACAATCTCGATAACATTCCCCCATTGATCATCTTCACTTTCCAAATGATATACTTATAAGATGAATTTAAAATTTCCAGAACATTGTAGAACTGAAAAAATATTTTTAGTTATGATGATTCGTTGTTCGGCCACTAATAGATCAGATGACTTAGTGAATGAAGGTAGATGCTACCTCATGATGGATTTGTCAGAATGTAGCTCCATATTTTGGTTGTTTGGAAGACATGCATGATTCATATCATGATAAAGTTGTGTGAACATGGATACACAATTTTTAATTATATATTCAATAACATTTCATTGCACATAGGTACAATCATTTCATTCCCATTCTCATTCATCATTAATGTGGTTCATTCATGTTCCAGCCATTGACTAAAACCAAGAACCGTAGTCTGAGAATAATTAATCATAATGGGAAAACCCCAAAAAGGAATAAAAAAAATTCATTTTAAAACACATTAGGAATTATCCTATGTTATTCGTGAACATATCTAAAACACTAGGATATGATTGTAAACTATACCCAGACATATCCTTCGGGTTCTTTCTAAATTTCTCTCATAATTGTTTCCAAAGGATAACTATACATTTTCACAGATACCAACTATTATGGAATATAAATTACATATAGATATTAATTCATTTTTGAAGAATATTTTTTACATAACATAACAAAAACCAAAATAGGACCATAGAGGTTTAGTGACTTTAGAAACTGGGAAACATAAACAACTGGTTCATAAAACATCTACATTGTCTCCCTCTTATTTCTTCAGAACTATACACCCTTTTGACATATCTAACTTAATACCCTTCTTCATGACCTATGGAAAAGAAACATATAAATGGGTGATCTAAAATGATCATTAAGGGTAAACAAGGGAAATATCGATCATATCATAATCATAAGAACATAACATTTCAAAAATCGTATACTCCATATAAAAGATCATAATATCATATAATGGGATAAATCAAAAAAGTGAAATGTAATCCCAATAGTCATAACATAAGACCTGGAATTTTGTGGTATACAAACATAATCATATAAAATCATGTCATATTATTCAAGGCTCATTTCCAAGACCCTCATAGCAAAAAAATCCATTACTGAACTGTGTTCCCTCCTCATTCTAACTTTGTATTACTAAACACGATTTACATGTCATTCTAGTAATTTCTATATCATGAGATTTAATTATTTACCCAGGGAATTGGAGAGAGATATAGTTCTCACTCATCTCATAATTAAACCATTATTACATGTTCCACAAAAACATAAATCATTTATCATAGCAAAACCCGTGAAATAAAGTGGGATTCTTAAACATCATTCCGTCCTAATCTATATAAAATAAATGAATTTCAAAATAATTATTCCACCTTAAAAACAATAAAATAAAGATAATAATAGAGATATAAACATAACCCTATGTCATATTATGTGTAAAATAATTTTTGTAAAACAATTAAACCTAATTCTTGAGGAAAATATCTTTTCTTTTTCAAAACCATTTTCTTTTATAAAAATTCCATTCAATTTTAAAAGAAATTAGTTTTTTGAAAATAATATTGAAATATTGTATAGGATTCTTCATTGAAATACAATTTCATGAAACCATAACAATCCTTACATGCTGTATGTGTTACAATAACATTCTCCTTGTAATTTTTTCGGAAAAGTCATAACGTGCATCCAATCAAATAACCACAAAAGATTCATTTCATATTTTTAAATATTAATTAATAAAAGGGTAAAATTAACATTGAAAATTTATAGCATAATAGAAATAATTTTAAATAAATAGGAAACATAAATCTGGATGGTAAATATACCCCAGTACATGCTTACGTATAAATAATCTCAGATAAAAAATGAGATTGTAAGATTATCTCTTAAATTAGGTTTGAAATGATTAGTATGTATCTAAACCCATTTTATAATTATTTAAATAATGTTACTAATTTATTACTGAATAATAGTAATTTTACAATATAATTTTTGATCATATTTGTATCTGTTTCTTAGTAACATTTCATTGTTACTCGTTATTCGGGTATTAACTACTTTATGTTCTTATGTATGTTTTGTCGGATAAGTCCCTATTCCTATTTTTATGTTATAGTTATATAATTTACAGCATTGTATTAGTATAATATATATCATATTTATTCATTAAATTAATGTATATAATCATGGTTTGATGGATATTGTGTAGAATGAATCACATCGTATCGTGGAGGAGGTAGGTCATACATACACACGAGGAGTGATATCATTACCAAAAATACTAAATGGTATTGAAGTGGATGTTTTATGATTATTCACAATTAGTATAATGTTATAATAATCATATCTAGTTATTATTTCCATCATTATACCCTTCCAAGTATGGTGGTTGTGAAAAATTGATTACACCACGATGTGGAGATGGTAAGTTTTACGTACGCACGTGTGGTGATTTCATTTTTTGTTTGATGGTTATAAGATAAAATATGGTTGTTTAATATTTATAATTACATATTATTGTATGAGTGATACTTATTCTATTACATTATAATGAAACAAGTGATGATGAGTAAGTAGAATAATGATGATGTTTTAAAGAATATGTAGAATAGATTACCTCTTCCTTGATATGCTTCTTGTAAATATAAGGCCCCAGCCTTAAACCTTACTTAATCTTGAGTTATTACAAGATTACACATTGAGGATCTTTTCGGGTTAAGATTTTTAGAGAATTAGATCATAAAACATGCATTACATTCCACATATAAACAAAGTGGTTACACTAAGATAGTATTCTTCATTCCCATCAATGGAAACACATTTAAAATAAAACATGGATTATTTCTTGACACATCCTTGACTCGATCATCTTATCATGTACCTTTCCCTTGACCTGGGAAAAACATTTCAAAAACTTGGGATGAGCATAAAAACTCAGTATGGGTTATAAAAAAACAAGGAAAGGAAACATGAGTTCATATATACATAAGAATGAAATCATACTTTACCCATAAAACATAGGCACTTTAACATACCTCATAAAATCATGAATAAATCATAGAAATCATAAGACATAAAGGTAACTTGAGGCATTCATAACATTCTTACGTAGGGAGTAACCCTCTTGGTTACTTTTAGAATACCCATCACAGTATATTCCCTAAATCTCTTCGGAGAAACCTTAACGTTTCACTCCTTCGCGTTACCCAATGCATTGGAGAGCTATATCGGACTCACCCGCCCTTAGTTTATCACGGAACCACCCGTCTTCATAATAATGCCCAAGAACCATAACATAATCGTATCATATAAAACATGCATAAAGGAAACATAACATTTCCACATTTCAATCATAAGATATCAATACAACATAAAAAAACATTGTGAAAACCATTTTCAATATCAAAATAAAAGAAAAGTAAAACACGGTATTTATTTTTCTTTTAAAAAGAAGGTATGGCTTGTAGAGGAAGCCGAAACTCAAATAACAGTCACGATGGCGAAGAAGTCGTTGTCGCCGCATACGTACGACAAAAAAATTCCCTTTTTTCGTTTAGTAAATGATTCTTATAAAAAAGATTCCTTTTGAATAAACGTAAAAGTCAAAGGGGTTTATACACCATATAAAAGAAAGTTGTGTATAAAATAAAATATGCCTCAATGAAAGGAGATTGAGACGAAGTCCCATACCTCGTATCTGACTTGACCCGACCGTTCTTTAATCTCCTGAATAATAAACTTGAGTTAATATCTAATTGCTTATGAACCTTTTTCAAGTTCATTATTCCTTTTATACCATGTTATGGACATCATGTAATAAATTAAGTTAATAATGTTTATTTTGTCGGTATTTGGTTCTTAAGTCAAAAATAGACTTCTTACACTTACATGTTGTTAATTTGGTCAAAGGTTCGTTATATCCAGAATGATATTAATGATTTGGATAGTATATATATCATATATATTCATCATATACATGTATTTATAATATTACATCACATTTATAGGTAAGAAATAAAATGCACCGTTCATGGAGACGGTAAGCCATCCGTACGCATGAACGCTACTTCCATTTCTATTTCATATTTTCTGGAATGGAATCATAATGATATAAGAGTATATTATAATTACAGTATAATAACATTTATAATATCATTAACTTTATCCTTTACACATCCCACATATGGTATTAACGAATCAAATCACTTTCAGGGGGCGGTAGTCCGCACTTCCTAAAATGAAGATATCGTGTTTACCCATAATGGAAACCATAAAGGTATGCCCAAAATGAAAAAAAGAAGCTTAAGGAAAAAATAAACATATTATATATCATATATAAAAATAGTGACATCATAATGGCCACCATTGAAGGTGTTAAATGAGTATTGAACAATCATCGTTTCGGGAGGCATAATTTCGCCATCCATGGAAACCGTATCTTCTTTAACCATTTGATGTAGTTGTGTGAGAGTGTAGCTCAAATAAATCTTATAAAAACATCCTAGTATATTGAATATACTGTTGTTGTTACAAAAGAAGTAAATAAAAAGAGTTTAGGGGGTTGGAGAAGCAAAATAAAACAAATGAACAAGAGAGAATGAATTACCTTTAAAAGTGTATCTCCTTTTGATTTGAGCCTAAAGGCTTCCTTTTAAAGGATTCTGCCCAAAGGGAATCCTCTATGATGAGGATAGGGATGTGGAGAGAGTAAATGGGCAGGGTTTGGCCGAGAAAAAGGCTTGAGGAGTGTGTGAAATGAGGTAGAGGTGGGGGCATTTTATAAGAGGAGAGGAGGGGCACTTTTGGAAAGTAAAGAAATATTACTTTATTTGAAAATGTGTTTCTGTTTTAAAAGGTCCCACATTTATATAATTCGTGGATAAGGTGATAATGGTTCTAAATCCACCCATCCAATATGTTTTGGACATGTCTAGTTTATAGATTTTACATTATCTTTCCATTTTATTTAAATCGTCAAATAATGATGTCATCGCTGCATCATTATTATGTCATAAATAATTTAATTTATTTAATGTCTAAAAATTATAAAAAAAATACTATGATGTAGGAAGTATTTTTATCTTTCCAATGACTATTTATAATCAAAAATCTGATCTTTATAACCCCATGTAAACTTTTTTTTCGTAAAACATATTATGTTTGTGTCATTTTTACTTTTACATTAAATAAAAAGTAATTTATGTCATTTCCCAACCAAAGTGGATCCATGGGGTCCCCAAGTTGACCCATGGCTTGTCTTGGTCGGCCATGACACAACCAATGAGGGTAGGACATGTTTCAAGCTCATATTAGTTTATTAAATCATTATTTTTACCTTAAACTACACTAATTACCACTAATCGTGATTAAAACTTAATAAGTTACTATTCACCAAAAAATTATTTTAATCTCATTGAACCACATTTTACTTCTTAATGAAAACCATGTATGTCGGATTTTTGAAATTCAAAACACAAAAGTGGCAAAGTTTCATTTAAACGAAAAATCAGTTTCTTTAACTACCACTTAGTGGTTTCACTATTCATCAAAAATTGAAGTTTTTCAGAAAATTACCAAAAATTCACCCTAATATATATTTGATATTCCAAATTCAAAAATGAAGTCTATTTTACAAAATTCAATACATATATGTCACATTAATTAATTTAATAATTAATTCCCGTTGTCAGAGAAAATAGCGTGTTTTCATGAAACAATAAGTATTAAAAGATTGACACCAGTTTAAGTCCAATTTCAAAGTGAAATTGATTCCAATGACCACCATTGGATTAAATGGTAAAACTATTTTCATATTAAACATTAAGACCAATTCAAAAGTTAATCTAATCATATAAATAAATTAGATTAAGAAGCAGTTTTGATGTAAAATGCAGTATTTTCCACTATTCATTAAAAATGAACATTGTCAGAAAAATACCAAACATTCACACAAAGTAAATTTAGATGTCCCAAACATAAAGAATAAGTTTATTTTGACAAACATAGCTTATAAAATTGTCAAAACATAGATTTAAAAATGGTTTGCCATCAAAAGGCAGTAAAACATTCTTTTTAAAAATATTAGTGTATTCCATGCTTAAGATTGGATTTATTTTCATTTTAAGCCTCTAAGACACTATCTTAATCATTAATAGACATAGATAAAAATATCTATTATTCATTATTTACTTGGGATTTTACAGTAAATCTCTTCATAGAGCACTAGAGTTGGTTGTTTAAGATTACCAGAACCTATAGAATGAAAATATTGAAGTATATAAAGAAACATTTCTGGTTGTTTAGCACATTTTTACTATTCATCAAACATGAAATTTATCATAAAAATATCAAAAATTCATCCAAAGTAAATTTTTATATCCCAAATCAAAATAACATGTTTATTATGTCATATAAAAAATATTAATGTGTCAAAATATCAATTTAAAAGGGGTTCACCATTAAATTGTGTAAAATTAATCTTCTTTTAAAAAAATGGATTTTATACATAAAATAGAGTTTTATTCATATCCTATGACTAAAATATCAATTGGATGAATATTAAATATATTTTATTAAAAATATAACACATAAATATCTTTAATTTCATCACAAAAAGTAAATCAGTTAAATATAAAAATATCCAATATATATTTTTCATAAATAATTGATAGCCAAAGAATTCACAGTGCATTTTTATAAGTTTGTTATAAATATTCCTACTAACCTAATGACTATGCTATAAGTGTAATTTTATACTAAGGGAATCTTCCAATTCATTTACAAATTATTTCATATAGCATGAGCTACTGAAGAATAAAATTATTTAATGATAATATTTCATAAAAAACATCCGGGTGTTAAAGATTCATATTGGTGACCTTCTCAAAAGTTTACTATAGTGTGTTCAAGTGAGGAAAAAGCACAATGCAGAGAACATGACAGGTCATGTGGGCATAATCATTAGAAAAATGACATGTTCAAGCTTGTGGGTGGGCCCATCGGTGGGGACCAAATGACTGCAGGCCAACTGGTGGTACCTGGTGGGCCAGGACCTGATGACCATTGTATGGCAGGTTGACTATATTTTCAGTGGGGTCCAGTTGTAACATTAGATATTAGAGTAGGAAGTCATAATTAAGTTAGGTATACTACCAAGTTTAAGATGTAGTTTGTAACACCCCATGGATTTAGTAATAAATTGAATCCTTGATACTTTGTTTTAAGTAGATTTTTATAACTAGACATTAAAATTAATTTAGCATCTTCTATGTTTTGAATTTCAAAAAACTATCATCCACAATTGTGTAAATTATGTTATTTAGAGTCTGATGGAACCAACATGTTTTTTTGGTGAATAGTATCATACCATTATAAATAGTAATATTAATAGTAAAATGACCCTAATTAATATTAAATTTCATTATTAAATTGTTTTATTAAGGATTTAAGATAATGACATCTTTGTTAATTTTTCAGTGTGATATAAAAGCAATTATAGAATATAAATTGTTATTTTTTGAATTAAGTGTGATTATTTAAAAAAAATTTAATAAATAATATGTATATTTTTTTAAAAAAAATATTTCATTTTTGAATTATAAATGCTAAAAAATGGTAAGGATAAATTATTTGATTTTTTCTGAAACAGTTTTTTTTAGTGAATATTAAAAAAATACAGTTTTGAATTTCGGTGTGTTAATGACATAATCAATGATGTAATAATGATGTAATAAATCTGGTCAAATTTTGTACAGTAAAATACGTTTTAAGGTGTCCCATGTGGCATATACCTTGGGCATATAACATAGGAAATCCCATGGTTTCGCAAATACCACTAATTAGGTGTCCCTTGTAAATTATTAAAATAATCCCTCACTATTGTTATAAATACCAACCCATTCATTCATTAACTCCATTCCAAATATCTCATCAACAATGATATAGCTTATTTACCTCCCTAGTAGTCCACCCAAGGTTTTTACGAGACCCCATTGTCCCAACCTTTATCTTATCATAGTTACTCTACAAGGTATGAAAACTCTTAATTTCATTCTTTTTCCATTCATGTTCTCTTTTATGTGGAATAACTTTCAAGTTTCCATATCATGTTCTTATTTTCATTATTTCTTGATCTATTTTTTATAATGGTTCATTTTGGGATGGGTGACCCATGTCTCCTCTATTTTTAATATTTTCAAAAACCATGATGCATGGTCGTTATGTTGCCGAATTCTTGTAAGGGATTTCTCAATTATTCTTTTATTTTAAGTTCCTTTATTTTCTTATCCATTCCTCATATCCTCTTACCCAAGAGGAATTAAATCTCCATAAATCATTTATATTCCATATTTTCTCATTTTCAGGGAAAATTCATCTTCATTCTTCTGCTCCTCTCCCACTTATTCATGGAATAAAAACATTGTCTGTGATGTGTCGAATTGATGACAACGTGGACGAAGTTATTTAAATTTTCATTAATTATTTCAAGTATAATCATAAAACCATTTTTATGTTTGAAGAAGTTTATAATATATGTTTTATGTCTCATCTATGGTTCTGTAATTTTTTTCTCATGGTTTTAATTTATAAGACAAAATGAAGTCGTTATTATAAAAAAACCACTAAAATGATTTAAACGAACATCATTAATGTTTTAACTCATGAATAATCCTCACATAAAAAATCAAAATGATAAATGGTATAAATTATGGTACTAAAAATATGAAAATACATTTTTATTCATATTCTGGAGTTTCACTTCGAATCGACAAAAAAACCGTCATCAACTGATTATGAAAATCATGTAAAGAACTCACCCGAAACAGTGCAAGGAAACAAATAATAACAATTAAAGGGATAAATGATGTAATGAAATGATCATATAAGGTACTATAAATATGGATATGATTTTTTAATATATTAATAACATTCTTTTAATTATTATATATGATGTTTAAACGAGTTTTAACTTAGAAAAACTTGAGGTAATTGAATTATTATCCATATTTCCATTCATTGGGGTAACCTTCTTCATCGTTATATATGTTGTATTAAAATTGATTGTGTGATGTTTTTTGCTTATATAATTTTGAATTATGTTTATTTACAGTGTATATACATAATCCATCCACTCTATTAAGTATCTCTTCAGTTGTATGTTATTTATAAGGGGATTTCCATTATAAATCCTCTTTTAAAAATCTATTTTACAAAATTCCAATGAAATTTTTTTATGAAATTATTCATGTTTTTTTATTATGTTATGGTTCTTGGGAATTTTTTATGATGATGGTTGGAACCTATATCTACCTCCAATACATTGGTTATGTGTATGTTGGAGGTTGGTTGTATGGTTACTCCAAGTGTAACTATGATGGTCACAGAAATTGTAAGGTAGTCATGAGGGTTACAAATTATAAGGTAGCTGAGAGGGTTAGAAGATTTTTTAAGTAATTCCATGGGATAAATTTATGGTTCTACTTATGTTCTTATGTATTTTTTAAATCTCTTGTTTCACAAAGTATGTTTATATATGGAGGTGATAAGTATGTATTTTGAAAATGATTTCTTACGTTACAAGTATTCATGGACAAATGTGTTCTTTCCTTAATTTTTATCCCTTACTGGGCTTTGGTGATCCACTCATGTTTTTAAATGTTTTTTAATAATTATAAGTATGTGCATGAAAATAAAGTAATCCATGTAAAATTTTGGATGAATTGTCTATGAAATCATGTTTTAAGCTTTAATGTTTTATATTTTGAAAAAATGGAAGCTGTTTTTATGGTATCCACTCTGTAATAATGTGTAAGGTTATGAATGTATTATGTCCCAATTATCTAAATCTATAAACATGAAAATATCCTCAATCTAAAAGGAAGTTACTTCTTGACTAAAATCATGATTATGTAATATAATAATTCTGGGTCCATATAGTTGGTATCAGAGTATGGTTTAGAAAACATTTGGGGTTAGGATGATGTTAAAAGAATACTGTAAATGATTTTTACTCTATGATTAATTTGAAATGTTATATCATTTAAATATTACCATGTTTCTTAGAATAAGATATCATTATTCAGAATGGTTTTCCACATAAAAAATAGGGAAACTGAAGAGGAGAGGCACTGATAGAACAACATCCTTCCAAATCTACAGGGAAAACTAGTAGGGATTGGAACCGAGTAGTTTTTGATAGTAATGGCTCAGTAAACATAATAAATAAATGGGGTGACATCCATACAAGAGAACAAACAAAGGTACCATAATGTAACATGATAGTAGTGGAACATTTTATGTAACAACACCCTCCTTATTTAAATGGATCATCTAACCCATTAGCAACTAAAGGATGGATTAAAGTTCTAGAAAATATATTAGATGTTATGGGATGTTCAGATAATCAAAAGATAAGTCTTTCTATTTATCATTTTGAAGGTGAATTTGATCAGTGGTGTACAATGGTAATAAATATCAGGGATAGAGATGATATTGATGCCATATATTGGGATGAAATTAATAGTCATTTCCTTGAAAAATATTTTACTATGATAGTGAGACATAGGATGGAGAAGCAATTCCTTGAATTGAAGAAAAAGTAGGATGATTCAGTGGTTGTGTATGAAGAAAACATCAACCGACTGTAGAGGTATGATCAAAATCATATTATGGATCTTGATTGAAAAATATGTATCTTTTACTCAGGATTAAAGACAATGTATCGAAAGGAATTGGCCTCTCGTGAATTCAAAATTTATGAGAAACTTGTTCGATGTGATGAGATGGTAGAGATGGAGTATGATGATGATCATGTGCATTTTGGAAATAAGGAGAAGAAAAGGTCAAGATGGAAAGTGATGGGTAAGAATCAACCAATAAAATATGATGGTAAGAAGATCCAATTTCTAGTTACTGAAATTTGTGGAAGGAAACACCCTGGGGAATGTCTTAGTAAAACTAGGAAGTGTTTTAAATGTTTTAAGTATGGAAATATGGCTCGATATTGTAATGAAAATGATCCTAAGACTATTCCTGATAAGAAAACGGTAAAGTGTTATAAATGTGGCGAGCTGGGTCATTTGGAAATACCTTCTCGAAGAGAGATCTAAATGATACAAAGAAGCCAGACTACTAGTAAAAAGGTGTAGTGAGATCCTTTTCGACTACGTCGGATGATGTTGATCGATCCAAAAAATTGGTATCAGGTACTCTATTCAATTACTCATGTTTTTTCTAATATTTTTTTCGATATAAAGTATACATATTCCTTCGTTTCTGATAAATGTTATGGTAAATTGGAACTATCACCTCAACAAATGAGACCAAAACCAGTTGTTAAAACACTAGGGGAAAATATTATAAAAAATAGGAATTAAAATAATCTTTCTATTTTGGTATGTGGAAATACTTTACCTGAAAAACAAGTTGTTTTACCCATGGTCGAGTTTGATGTTATTTTGGGTATCGATTGGCTTATTGTTTAACAAGAAAAGATTGACTTTATAGATAAAGAAGTTGTTTTTAGAAAGAGTTTTAGTTTGTATACAAGAAAGAACACATACAATTGAAAACATATCAGGAAGATTAGAAACTATTAAAAGATGTTAATGAATGTTATCTAGCTCATATTTTTGAAGACAAGGGAACTGTTCAGATTAATGATGTGCAAGTGGAAAATGAATACCTTGATGTTTTTCCTGATTAGTTACCTCGTATCATACCTGATCAGGAAGTCAAATTCATAATTGAAATATTTCATGATTCTAATACAATTTCAAAACACCCTTATCATATGGATCAATTAGAAATCATTGAATTGAAAAATCAGTTGTGGGATTTCCTTGATAAAGGCTTCATTCATCCTAACACTTTACCATGGGGTGATTCTGTTTTGTTTGTTAAAAAAAGATGGCTCCATGAGACTTTTCATTGATTATAGATCTTTGAGTAACACCACTATTAAAATCAATTATCATTTTCCTCATATCGTTGACTTATTTGATCAGCTCTTGGGAGCTCAGTACTTTTCCAATATTGACTGGAGATCCGGATACCATCATCTGAAGATGAAGGTAGATGGCATCCCAAAAACAGCTTTTTGTACTAGATATGGGCATTATGAATTTCTTTTTATGCCATTTGTGTTAACTATTTTCCCAACTTTTTTCATATGTATTATATATAGAATATTTCATGAGTTCTTGGATAATTTTTTGGTTGTGTTTGTTGATGAAATTCTAGTATTTTCTAAAAATAAAGAGGTGGATAAAAAACACCAAAGGGTTGTTCTACAAAGCTTAAAAGAAAAGAAACCGTATGTAAAATACCACAAGTTTGATTTTTTGTTGAAACATATTTCTTTTCTTGAGAACATTATAAATAAGGATGCAATAAAAGTTGTTCCATCCAAAAAAAAGTGGTGGATGAATGGCCAAGACCTAAAAATGTTACAGATATTCGTAGTTTTCTTTGATTAGCGGGTTATTACCGATATATTTTTACTAACTTTGCATGGTGATCTTGACTGATAACAAAGTTAACATGAAAATGGGTTAATTTTGTTTGGACAGAAGAATGTGAGGATTGTTTTTAGGAACTAAAGAATATATTGGTGAATGATTTAGTTTGGGACTTGCCTTCCCGAAATGGTGATTTTTCTTCTACAATGATGGTTCCTTGAAGGGACTTGGTTGTGTGTTGATGCAAAATGATTTGGTAAATGCTTATTCTTCAAGAAAACTTAATACTCATGAGTTGAATTATCCCACACATGATTTTTAATTGGAAGATGTGGTTGTTGCATTGAAAATTTGGAGGCATCATTTATATAGAGCCAAATATCAAATATATAATGACCATAAACGACTGAAGTATATATTTACTCATAAGGAATTAAACATGAGGAAGAAGAGATGGCTAGAACTAATAAAGGATTTTGATTACATGATCAAATACCATCCCAGAAAATCAAATAATGTGGAGGATTCCTTGAGTCAAAAAAACATGAATCATTAACCGTGTTACATTTGGAACATGATACCTTGATTAAGGATTTGATGAATTTAGGATTAGGAGTTGTTGGTTCAATAAATACCTAAATTTTGAATTAGTTTTCTGTGCATTCATTATTATTAGACATAATTAATAAATTAGAGAAGGAAGACCATGAGCTACAAAAAAGGTAGAATTGGTTATAGTGGGTAAGTAGACAGAATTTAACCTTGATAAAGATTATGTTTTAAAATATAGTAAAAGGATGTTTATGCCTTGTGATTCCTAGTTGAAGAAAGAATTGTTGTGTGAAGCTCATAGTTATCCATTTTTAGTTCATCCTGGCAGTAATAAGATGTACAGAGACCTTCGGGAGTATTATTGGTGGGATGGAATGAAAAGAGATATTGCTGATTTTACCATGAAATGTTTCACTTGTCAATGGGTTAATGTAGAGAAGAAGTTACCGAAGGGGATGCTTCAGCCTTTTCTAGTGCCAGAGTGGAAATTGGAGAATGTATCAGTAGACTTTGTGGTGGGAATAAAAAAGAACTTTTGATGTAACAAATCGATTTGGGTTATTGTTGATCGGCTAACAAAATATCTACATTTTTATTCTATTTGAGATACAATGTCATTGGATCATCTTTTTCAACTATACTTCAAAGAGATTGGCAGGTTACATAGAGTTCCTCTTTCCATTTTATCTGATCGGTATCACATGATCACTTCTATCTTTTAGAAGGTACTTCAGATGTCATTAGGAATATAATTAAATTTTACTTAAGATTTTCATCCTCAATCAAATCGGCAGATATAATGAATCATTTAGACTTTGGACGATATGATTCGATCATGTTCAATGGACTACCAATAATTTAGGATCAATATCTTTCTTTAGTTGAGTTTTCTTATAATAAATGTTTTAATACTAGTATATAGATGGAACCTCATGTGGCACTATCTTGGAAGCGGTGCTAGACTCCAGCTTTTTGGGATTAAGTGGGTGAAAGAATGTTGATGGGTCCAGAAATAGAAGAATAAGTGGCTGAGAAAGTGAAGATGATCCAACATCACATGAGGACAACACAAATCGGGAAGAAATGTTATGCAGATAACACAAGGAAAGAATTCTCTTTTGAGCTAGGTAACCATGTATTCCATAAAATCTATCCATAGAAAAGTGTGATTTGTTTCGATAAGAAAGGGAAGCTAAGTCTGTAGTTTAACGGCCCTTTTGAAAACCTAGAGAATGTTGTAATAGTTATAGACTATGTAGCTTTGCCTCTATGTTTTTCTCGGGTATATAATTGTTTTCACGTTTCTATGTTAATGAAGTATGTTCTAGATTGTTCACATGTCATGAGACCAGAAGTAGTTCAGCTAGAAGAGAACCTTTCTAATGAAGTGAAACCAATTTATATCAATGATAAAAGGGAACATGTATTGTGGAATAAGGCAATCCACCAGGTAATGGTTTTGTGGAAAAAACCACATGGTAGAAGAAGCAACATGGGAGTCTGAAAATGCTATGAGGGAAATAAATCATCAGTTGTTTAATGAGTATATATAATTTTGAGGACGCAATTCATAGAAGGTGGGGATAATATAACACCAAAAGGTTTAACAAATAAATTCAATCCTTGAATCATTGTTTTAATTAGATATTTATAAATATCTTTCAAACCTAATTTAGCAGCTTCTATGTTTTGAATTTTGAAAAACAGTCACCTACAATTGTGTTCAGTAAGATTTTTAGAGTTTGATAGAACCAAATTGTTTTTTTAATGAATAGTAACATTATATATGAATAGTATTATGAATAGTAATTTAACCATAATGAATATTAAAATGAATTATTAATTTATTTTCAAAAGGCTTTAGGATAATGACACCTTGATTAATTTTCCAGTGTGTTATAAAAGCAGTTATAGAATTTAAATTGTAATTTTTTGAATTATGGATGATTATATTTAAAAGTTAAATTAATAATATTTAGAAAATTATTTATAAAAAATTGATTTCATTTTTTAATTCTACACATTGAAAAATTGTAAGGGTAAATTATTGGTATTTTTATGAAATAGATGATTTTTTGGGGAATAGTAAATAAATACAGTTTTGAGTTTCGGTGTGTTATTGACATCATTAATGATAAAATAATGATGTAATAAATCTGGTCAAATTTTTACAGTAAAATAAGTTATTAGGTGCCCCATGGGGATTATACCGTGGCCAAATACCATGGTTTTTCAAATACCACTAATGAGGTGTCCCTAGGAAATTATTAAAATAATATGTCAATTTTTCATTAAATACCAACCCATTCCCTCATTAGCCTTATTAAAAATTTCTCATAAATGATATTTTATTGTCCTTTCCTATATAGTTGTCCTTCCAAGTTTTCCTCAAGCCCCCATGGTCACATCCATCATGTTCTAGTAGTTACACTACAAGGTAAGAAAGCTTTCAATTTCATTATTTTTCCATTCAAGTTCTCTTTTAATATTTATAACTTTCAAGTTTCCATACCATGTTCTTATTTACTTATTATTATTTATCTATTAATTTTATGGTTTATTTATATATGGGTGACCCTTGTACCCTCTCTTTTTAATATTTTCTAAAACCATGTTGCGTAGCCATTAGGCTGCCGAATTTTTGTAAGGGATTTCTCAATTATTCTTTTATTTTGAGTTCCTTTCTTTTCTTACTAATTCCTCATATCCTCTTACCCAAGAGGCATGAATTCTCCAGAAATAATGTTTATTTTATATATTATAATGTTCACTTAATATTCATCAACATTATTCTTTTCCACTCCCAATTATTCAATGAATGAAAACATTGTTCGTGATGTGTTGAATTACCAACATCATGGATGATGTGATTTCAATTTGCATTAATTATTTTAATTCCGGAAATGAAACAATTTTTATGGTTGAACCTAGTTTTAATATATGTTTTATATCTCATCCATTGTTTTTTAAATCTTTTTTACTCATGGTTATAATTTATAATACAAAATGAGGTTTTTCTTATCAAAAAACCACTAAAATGATCTAAAGAAACATCATTATTGTTTTAACATATGAATCATCCTAAAATAAAACATTATAATGATAAATGGTATAAATTATGGTAGTTTAAATATATAAATACATTTACATTCCAATTATAGAGTTTCACTTCCAATCGACAAGAACAAACCATCATGAACAGATCATGAAAATCTTGTAAAGAACTAACCTAAAATAGTGTAGGTAACAAAAAGCTAACAATTTAAGGGTGAAATGATGTAATTAAATGACCATATAAGGTATTATAAATATTTATATGACTATTTAATATATTAATAAAACTCTTTTAACTATTATACAAGAGTTTTAAATGATTTTTAACAAATACAAACTCGAGGTAAGGGAATTCTTAACCCGATTTCCATTCTTTGGGATAACATTCTACTGCATTATTTATGTGGTATTAAAATTGATTGTGTGATGGATTTTTATTATATTATGTTTAATTATGAATATTTATAGTATATATACATATTTCATCCACTCTATTAAGTCTCTCTTCAGTTTTATTATATTTATATGGGGCATTCTATTTAAAATCCACTTTTACAAATATATTTTACAAAATTCAAATGAAATGTTTTTATGAAATTATTCATGTTGTATTATTATGTTTTGTTTGTTTGAAATAATTTATGATAAAGGGTGGGACCTATATCTACCTATAATTCATTGGTTATGTGTATGTTGTAGGTCAGCCGTTTGGTTACTACTAGTGTAACTATGATGGTTACAGAAATTGTAAGGTAGATGTGAGGGTTAAAAATTATAAGGTAGCCAAGAGGGTTACAAGAGTATGTAAGTAATTCCCCATGATATGATTATTGTTAAACATATGTTCTTATTTATTTTTTTAAATCTATTTTTTCACAATTTAAATATATATATATTGGTGATAAGTATGTTTTTGAAAATGATTTCATACGATACAAGTATTCTGGGACTAATGTGTTCTTTCCTTCTTTTTATATCCCTTACTGAGATTTTTTGATCATCCAAAGTTTTAAATGTTTTTTACTAGTTATAATGATGTGTAGGAAAATTATGTATGCCTTGTTAAATTTTTTATTACTTGTAAAAGAAATCATGTTTTAATCTTTAATGTTTTATATTTTGAAAAAATGGAACTATTTTTATGGTATCCACTCTGTAACAATTTGTAGTGTTATCAATGTATTATGTCCCAATCCTATAAATCTCTAAATAGGAAATGATACTAAATTTAAAAGTAAGTTATTTGTTGACTAAAATTAAGATTATGAAATGTAAAAAGTTCGATTCCATATATAGGAACCATAATAATAATGTTATTCTTTAAAGGGGTGAATGTAGCACCCCAAAATGATAAAGGGTTAAATGACTAACGGATTTGAATCATGTCTACAAGGTTCACCTTTTGTTTTGGTAACCCACCTGAATATAACTCCAAATTTAAGCATTCAAGGACTAGATTAGTGATATTGATGGGGGACATTCCAGAATTTTTCCTATGGTGTGTTCAAGTGAGGGAAAGTCACTCTAAAAAGTATTTTATGGCCATGTTGGACATCAATTACTAAAATAACTCATTCGGGCATGTGGGTGGGCCCTATGGTGTTGACTACATTATTGGGGGGGGGGGGGAAGGTGGTACCTTTTGGGATAGGACCATACATACATGTTATGTTTAGGTGTATGTGCTATTAATGAGGCCCAATTATTACAATCGATATATCCCTTTTGTGGTTTATAAGCCAATTCTATGTTCAAATACTACAGATACTTGACCCTGCTCCTCTACTAAAGGTTTCAGTCTTAGTAAGAAATTATATACCTTATGTTCTTTTAGTCCCTAAATACAAAAAACCTCTCACCCTTGAGATTGTGTCTCTAACTACTTTGGTTATGTAGCATTACTTCTAACACAATGTAATGAGTAGGGTAATTCCTCTCATGTGGCCTCATGCAACCTGGAACCATAAGTAACCACGTAATCCTGCTATAATAGAACTACTCTCAACTAAACTATGGATGTGTCATAGTAAACAATATATTCATTACCTAGAACATTTAATGTGTGGATAGATAATGAGGTAATCCTGCCTTTCATCTCATGAAATGATCTTTCACAAGAATATGACCTGACAATCACCCATTACATGGTCAGTCTAAAAATGTAGTTCATATACCAGTATTTATAATAGTAGGTTGTGAGATGGGAAAATCATATCATGTGGTATCATATTTTTGGAAACAGAAGTAACCACTCGATCTTCCTGTATTGGAACTACTCTGAGCCCAAAATTGGAAGAATCATGGAACGTGGTATATTCATTACCCAAAATATTTAAATTGTGGATATTTGTTGAGGTCATCCATCATTTAATCTCCTAAAATGTTCTTTCAAAATAATATGACAAAAATATTCACCCCGTTCATGGTCTATCCATGCATAAGTGCAGCCAAATAGGAGAAATCCAGGATAATGTACCGATAATAATATGCTAAACCTGACAAATTCCAAATATCAATGAAATTATTTGTTTATTACCAAGATAAAATGGCTTCAAATTTATTTGGGTTCACTAGCACTCATTCCTATGATATTTCATCGCCCAAGAAGTTCAAATTATTAATCCTAAGACAATATTCGGTTACCTTGGTGTAAAGTTGATACCCACTCAATGTACTCAAGACGATGTCAATATGTTGGTCAAGATTATCTGTATATTAGGAGTATAATAAGATATCATCAAGAGAAACAACAAAAAACTATTCTATAATATAATTATAGATACTACTAATTTTGGCCATGAGTTGCACTGGTTTGTTATTCAAACCTAAGGACATCACTACAAAATCATACTAGTTGTATTTACTCCTAAATGTGGTCTGTGGTATGTCAGATGGTATGAATCTCAAATGATGATACCCTAATATAAAATCAATCTTGGGGAAGATATTATCATATTTAAATTGATTTAAAAGATATTTTTTTCATCAAATTTTATGTCAGTTCTAAACTATCTTCTAGTTCAACCTATGATAGACAACATAGAAGAGAAAATTCCAACTACCCTTATTGGAGAAGTGAATTGAAGAACCCCAAAGAGATATACATGGTCAAATGAAGACTATAAATTATTGATCATCAACATAAACTCTCAAATATTGATTCATTAATAGTTTAGTTCTTTATGGAGGGATTGAAACTGGATCTTCCCCTGAAATCAACTTGATCATGAACTCGATATCTCACTTAAGAGGTAAACCATACAAATAACTAGGGAAAACATCAGTGAAAAATCCTACCACTGGAGGAAAAAAATCGTGCTGCCTTCCACTATTTTCTAGGGTACAATTGGATCTATGAGCCCTCAAAAAATCAAATAATCACTGAATTATTCCCACATGACCAGCCTAAAGATCCCACTATCATGGGTGAAAATTACTACATATTTCTAGTTATATAAATGTAAATATCATCTAATAATAGTATACATGATCTTGGAATATGACTATCCAATACATACTGACAATAGATTTGAGTCCTATCATTTTAAGCGGGAATAATTCTAGAAATAAATGGTAACCATAAATCACTAGAGAACACATAGTGAAACTTTTGACATACTATGATTATACTTCCAATGGTGTGTTGATGGGCAAAGAACCATAAAATATTTTCACATCCAAGACAATAATATTTTCAAAAGGATTGTTTTGAAATGAATATGGTTCTATTGTATCAAATTGAAAACAATCTATAGAAGATGATAAAAAATAGTACCACTGACAGTAGATGATCATGCAACCACGACAGTCGAAGTAGTCTGAATAACTTGTTACCAATGTGTCCTTCTTCCTTCATCTCTAGTATGGCTATCCTATGATATTTCACATTTCTAGTATTACAAATCATGCACCTGGGTACCATGTCCCCTTCCTTGGCCAAAAAAGCTAGTGGAATTCCAACTACCATCCTGATATGGGGTAGCTGAGCCCCTTTCCATCTCAGGTGCCTATGTTAATCCCCTGCCACTTTTCCACTACAGAAACATCACACAGAACCTATGAAGATGAACTAGTCTACCACATATGAGACACCCAACTAAAAGATAATAACAATTTAGGTGCTTGTGGAGAAACAAGAAACCCTAATAGCATTGGAACAGAACACAACTTGATATGGATATCCACTGCCTTGAAAACACTTTCAACTATTTACTTAGTGGACACTGTCATAACAACACATATTTTAACATTAATAATCGCTCTCTATTCTCCCTAATGAATCTTCATGATTTATTCTCAAGGCCTCTCTCATATTTACTTCTGTGATGAGTGACTGGTTCATCATGTACTCAAAGCTTCTCAAGGAAAAAGTGTTTACTCGTAACCTAATATCATAATGAGGAATATCAAAAAAATGACTCTCCCTAAGGATTTAACCAACTCCAAAAGAGTCTCCAATTCAATGTTGGTCAGTGAAACATCATGCATAGTCCGTAACTGACATTACCTCCCACATTAGATGCATAAACTCATGATATTTTTCATCTCTCAACAACTCGAGATGGAAATGGATTAGGAAGTTCATCTCGATGTCCTTCCATGATGTCTCATCCTACTAACCATCTTACTTCAGACTATCCCTCCAACTCGTGGTAAGTACAAAAATAATACACTCACACACACACACATATATATTTTTTTTGATTTAACCCCTTTTTGTGTGTGTCTCGTGATTCATTAAAATCATATATACTAACATCATCTAGATCTAGGCTTTCTAGGGTCCTCCATTCCAAGTAAACATTGGGTGATTATATAGCTAAAACTTTTTTTAAATTAGAAATTGAATGAATAGTATAAACAACCTCACTGTCCAGGGATCGCATGACCCTTAGGAAGCTAATAAAAATAAGAACATCCATAGACTTCATAGGAATTATAGGAAGAATTGATTCAGATGTGTTAGGAGGATGATAATTCCAACTCTCTTGAAGATAAATTCGAATACAATGAAGCGGTAATTTTTTTCTGAAAATACACTTTCACAACATATAGAATTTTCTTGAAACATGTTCAACCTCAACAGGTGACTATAATAGAGAACCACTAACTCCTAGAATCCCTAAACATTGATTATTGTTTCTTAGTATGGCATGTCAACTCATTTCATTTATCTAGTGAAATATATGTATTATATCATTGTTCAACATGCATGTGTATATCTATGAAAAAATTGATATTCCCATATCATGAAAAATTCCTGTTAATATATCCCTATATTCCAATTATGATGCATTTTTTATAATATCTCAACATATTTGGCTATTAATACAAACCTAAAGATATAATAGAATCCTAAAACAATAACCTCGCAAAACATCTTAACTACTTAATGTGAAATCACATGATCTATGAAAAGCAAAAAACACAATAGAAATCACATCCATGGGTACTAAGATTTCCCTCCAAACGTGGTTTAACTACTTCCATGCACAAGCTCACTACCAAGTCTTACAATATCCTAATCTATATTCTACATTTTCAATATAGTAAAATGGAATAGATGAAAACTTTCTTAACAGATACAAATTTGTAACATGCCCAAATTCGGAACTCTCCCATGTGGAGAATAAAGGGTTGATTATGAGACCTCAAGAAAGCCTCCCTATACGCTTGAGGTCTCCGACTAGCAGTGGGGGTGTGAAATGTATAGTCGGTAGATTATACTCCCTGTTATGAAGTGTCATTGAAGTAAAAAATAAACCATATAATAACTAATGAAATCTAATTACATATATAGTGGAAGATAGTATTAAGAGAAAATAGAGTAATGAAATAACTAATAAACGAATAATGTAATGAATATTTGGAATGTAACTAATGTCATTATATAAAAAATACACAAAAAATATTAGAATACTCATATAAAGACTAAAAAATCCATGGTCTTGAACCCCACGTTGGAAAAACCTCCAATCATTATCCATCTAATAAGAAAAAAATCAATTGTAAGGTCATTTTCCATTGTCTCAACCTGCATCCACATAATCTTCTCAAGTACCAAATAACGGCCTGAATAGGGTGTGAGTATAAAATATTAGGTTGATACCACTATTTCTAAAGTAACAATCTTGATAATAATTGTATGTAATGACGTTATAATCATGTGTATTTATTAATTCAAAAATGAATAAAATAAAACAATGACCTAGTTTATCCCTATAATAGAATATCTTTGAGCTTGTTTTATAACCATTCCAACCACTACCATATAACCATGAAAAAATAACCTTCATTGGATCTATTCAAAAATATCACAGATCATATCTTATTACCCTACCAACCACAATCTTATAGTCATTTTATAGTAACAACACTCTGGTTCAAATACCTATAGGCCTTACAACAACTAGGTTAAAGCCCTATATGCATTACAACATGGGACTGGGAGAATACAACTCTCTATAAGCATTATAACATTGGACTCGGGAAATCCTACTGAATATTGGTATGAAAATATATAAGTGTACATGTTACCAGTTCAAGACTAATATATATTCATTTCATAATGGAACTCATGACTTTTCATATAGAATGTATATCACAATATCACATCATAAATATCGGTGGTAAATTATTTGAATTACCATTACCTTTCATATAACACATTCATTTAAATCAGAACTGATTAATAGTCAAAAAAATAAGAAATAAGACATATCAAAGGGATTCTACGTCAAGAAATAACCTAAGGTTTCATTTCATACTAAACACACATTAATATGTTATCCAATACCATAATTTTAATATTTTGATCACCCAACGAGTAGCCATAAGCTAGGTCAAAAGAAAATTGAATCCAAAGAACATAAAAGAATATTACCACTCATTTTTAATTGACATGGTGAATATTACATTACTGCAATCACAATATTTCATAAATATAGAAATTATCTAATAAAAGAGTTAATATTTAGACCCCCTACCTATAACTGATGATCTAATAATGCTTCCAACAAAAAATTCCCATGGGGATGAATGTGCTGAATATTTATAAGTGAATACATAATTAAAACCAATCAAGATAAACCTCAATAGTGATAATGGTAAAATAATTTCATAGAAAATGTTGGATAACCAATCGATACATATAAAATGAAAGGAGCACTTACTAGTGATTAGAGGAATTATTTGGAGTTATTGAAGGAATTTTGTCACTCTAAAATCATCTACAATGTGCCCTTGGGTTGAGAGGATAAGGTCTCAATGAGTTTGAAGGAAAAATAAACAGAACAACATACCTAAAATTATATGTTTGAGGAATTACATGGAATTTTATGTAGTCACATGACATGTTAATATTTTTAGATGGATATGTGGAAAACCCCATCAATTTTGATTTATATTATTAAAAATACCCGAACATTACATGACATGTAATGTCATTACATGGTGTGTAAATGTTATGAAGATTAATTTCAGCCCATTTTCCCTTTAAACAACCTAAAACAAATTTAAATATTATTAACCTTCCAAGAACCCATGGAACAAATAACACATTTATATAAGGACTCCATTAATTAAAACAAGAAGACATCCCTGAAAATTAATTTATTTTACCCCATAATGACACTCCACATGGATCATATAAATTTTTTCTAATTATTCTTATAAATATGAGGCAACACATACCAAAAATTAAATTTTAATGAAAACCCCAAAGAGACACATACCTGGAAAAATATGAGATCTTATAACATAAATGTGAAGCTTTGATATTATATAAAAAATAAGGCCATTCATCGCGAGTTTAGTGAAATGAACACCACATAGTAAAACATTGTTTCTAAAATAAAATATAGAAGTTTGAAGGATATGGCCTGAAAAATAATGATCAATCATGATACATTTTTAGATTATTGAGGCAATTAATCAGATCAGTAGTTCCTTTTTAGAATTTATTTTCTATTGGAATAATAATTATATGACTCCTTACGAGATGTATTATAATGACACCATTAGTTTTAAACAACTAAGTGTGTTTTAATTTACTTTAAATATAAAAAAATGGTGAGAATCATGGGATATTTGATTAGAGTAGTGTTGATGGAATCTTTATGATCTACCAACCTAATGGTAGAGGATACAAGTGTGATAATGAATAAACAAGAAATAAAATTGAATTGAAAGATGTGAAATTTCTTTAATAGTATGATAATAAAGTTTCACATAAATCATAATATTTTTAAGGAAGGGAAGATGATGTGGTTTCACATTAAAAATATTAAAATTTTCTAAATTATAATATCAATGTTGATTCTCCTCGTGATCAAAATTCAAATTCAACTGTCTCAAGTGATGAGTAACAAATATGGTCATCTCATCTTATGTTGTAGAAGAAAGTACAAGTTCATGACATCATTGATGGTCAGTAACAATATGTTTGAACCTGAATAACATGTATATTTTCATGACATCCTAGAAATTTATATGTGAGTAAAAAACAAATTATAATTTAAATAAATAAAGTTATGAAATATCCTTAAAAACTATGAGATTTCATTTAATATAAATTAAATTTTTTATATTGATTTTTTAAAAGTTCACTTTTATAATACATTAAATTAATTTTCATAATTTTTTTAAATATATAAATTTACAAAATAACAAAAAATAAAGGCAATATTAATATTTATATATTATTCTAAATTTTGATTTATAATGTTTTGAATTAAATATAAAAATTATAATATACATAATAATTATTATAATTAATATATTTTAAAAAATAATTAATTTTAATGTAATATATATTTTTAAATATATTTTATAATAATAAATTATGATTTTAATTTTATTAAACTGAAATATATATATTTTTAAGATTGAATATTTATAAAATATTATCGTTTAAATTAATAAAATAACTTATTATTCATATAAATTTAATTTAAATTTATAAATTATAAGTATTATTTATATAGATATATAAATTATGACAAAAATTATATTTTCCAGAATTTTAAATGAATGTTACTTAATTAGGTAAATACATAAAAACCAATACATAAAATAAAAAATTTAAATATAAAAATGAATCAATATTTGGGATTCACTATTTCAAGAGTGTTCGATCGCAGAGAATGACAAATAGAGTGATGAAAGGAGTTAATGAAAAGATTGATATAGAGTCTCAAAGGGAAGGTAGAGAGTGGTCAAGAACTGAGTGCATCGACGGGGAAATTGTGTTTCGTCTATCATTAGAGACGAGTGAAAAGTTTCAGACCTAGAGATCGAGAATATATTGAGTAAAAGATCACCCAAATATGGATATTCTGGAGACCAAGATTATTTGTGCAGTAAATCAAAGTCAATATCTAATATGGTAGGGTTTCAGACTTTATTTAGGGGAAACAAATATTCAATTTTCGAGTTATGCCTCATGTTGTCCAGATCTTCATGTTGGTTTCTATTTAACTCTTTAGATTCTAAATGTTATATGATTTTAGTTTCTTAATTTCATTATATGTCCCCTTATCCTATTTTTTACATCATTAAATGATGTTATCAATCATTTCCATCTATGTTCATTCTTCTTCTAGTGTTTTCTTCACTAAAAAAATTGATTCTTTGATTCAATACAGAACGAATCGAAATGAATCAATATCCAACTAGGTGAGATATTAAATAATATTGATTGACGATTCCTTTAATATTTGTGGTAAGATTTATTGATTAATTTTTTTAACTCAATTTTTTTGGACTAACAATATAAAAATTGGTTATTAATTTTAGCATTTTAGGATCCCCTTTACTGATTTCATTCTTATCTGTTCTGATCTACATTTTCTATGAATTAAATAGTAAACAATGTGATGTGATTATATATATATATATACATCACATTGAAATGTTTTAAATCTAATAAATAATTAGTTATTCAGAATTCAATGTGTAAATATTAGTGTCTGATGGGAGGGAAGATACTAGAGAGGCATAAGGTGGTGACCATATTTTGATTCTTCTGAGTTTTTTTGGGAGAAAAGTGTTATTATTAATTTTTTACATATGATTATGATAGACTTTAGTGAGCATATAATGGGTAAGAATAAGAAGAATTTGTCTACCTACATGTAGATAAATAATAATATGTAATTATTAGTAATGGTAATTATTATTTTTACATTTTTTTATTTTTTAAACAAAAGATTGATTTTTTTATTTTCAAATACCTCATTTTAAATTCTAATTGTAAATAAAAATACTATTTTAAAACATAAATTATAATTATTTTTAAAATAAATATTTATTTATATTGTCAATATATTCAAATTTATCATGAAATGGTGATTTTATGTTTATCTCTATATGGTTTTTATGTTTATTTGATTTTATAAATGAATCAAATTATAGAAAACTAATATGGAGTTTTCATTTAAAAAATTACTATGAATGATATTTAATTTATGAAAAATATTACGTTTTATCATTTCATGTAAATTAGAGTGAATATTGTGTAATGAAGACTGTCATTTTATGCGTGGAAATCATTTATACAATAATTAATGTCATTTAAACAATATGATATAGATGTTATCTAAAATTTTGAAAATTTAATTAATGTACTAGTTTAATTATTATCAAATACGATTTTTATACTCATGTAGTGATTAAAATAATTGTTTCATATAACATTATTTTCTAAGTGGATTTTATGTGTTTAGTGTAAAAAACAATTTTTAATTATATTTTAATTAACATTATGTGCATTATAGTAAGTGTATGGTGGTAATTCAAATGAAATAATTTGAAAAAGTTTTATTATGATTGTATGTATACAAATGAAATGGTAAAAAAGTAAATGACTATAGTCATGCTATCCTAATTTTAGAATAAAAACTCCCGAAAAAGTAAATATGAATATAACATTTTTAAAATGATTTTATAAAATTTGAAGTTGAATGTTATAAATATGGTATGGAATTGGGGTGTGAACCCATTGCTTGGAATGCGGGTAGGAAAAATGTAGCCATTAATGTATAAAGTGGCCTTAGTGTCTTTCTTTCATAATCTTTCATATAGTTTTTACAAAAAATAATAGTATTATTTTTAAAGCAATGGTTTGTGAATAAGTAATTTCAAATAAATTGATTATTTTCAAAGACTTAACAAATTTTAAGAATATTTTAAAATGTATATCTAAAAATATATTTATGTATTATCAACATTTTGTTCAAAACTATTTCTCAAAAGTTAATTTGAAAAAGATATTTTATAAAGGGGTTTTCACATGTTTTAAAAACCACTTACAGATAAAATTTAATCTACATCCTATTTTTTAAAATTTTATTTCAAAGGTATCATATAAGTTCTAAATCCTATGACATTTCTATTAGAGTCATCCTATAAAGTGAAGAAGAAATTTTGTTTTTTTTTCAAACCTAAAAAATTGTAATATGTAGTCTAATTATCTAAAACATATAAATGAAAAGATCTTTGGTTATACAACGGATTATGTATTTTTAGTTATATTTATAAAAAAATACACATCAAGTTTTTAGCACTGAATCCATAAGCATTGATTCAGAGAATTATATTTAGTATCGTAATAATAATATTATACATAGGTTTAAACAAAATATGATTATGAATATTTATAGAATGCTAAGTGGATTGATTTTAAGAATGAAGAACTGGATTAAATTTAGAAGAATGACACTTGAGAACTTTTTCACAAACTAAATAATAAGAATATGATTATTAAAATAATTTTGTTCGAATAACTTTAAAATAAAAAGGCAAGTGATAAGAATAACAAAATTTTTTATTAAATATTAATGAATAATTGAAGGAATTTAATTTTATTGGAAATTTTATCTAGTGTAATGATTATAATCTATTATAATCTTTCTTTCAATCATTGTATAATAGAAATATAAAAAAAAATTAGATGGATTTTGAGTCATATTTTTTTAATAGAGAGATAGATTAATATTTTTTTTTCAAACAACCATTTGGATTCATTCTTTCAAAAGATGAAAGATATACGAGAATGACAAATAAAAATTGTTTTGGGTTAAAGAAATATCCAATATTTGGTATTCCAATTTCTATATATACTTATGGTTGTCGAACTTAATGAAAGGAAGTGTTGATATTTATCTCTACATAAAATAAAATCCTGAGGACTCTCTCACATTTATTTTTTATGTTGATGGAATAATATTTTTGAGAAATGATAATTAAACTTGTGAGATGTTTTGATATGGGATTAAGAAGATTTTATATATTTATATTGTAGGAGTAAATAAATACATTCTTGGAATAAAGATTTATCAAAATAATTAGTAAATTTTCATATCCCAGTAGAAGTATGGTATGTTATATATGAAGATGTTTGGAATGGAAAACACAAAGTCAATTTTAACACCAATTTTAATGGGCGATATTTTTTCAAAATGACAATATAAAATAGAGGTTGATCCTAAATATTTTAGCATGATTCCTATGATTTTACTAATTATAAACACTTCATTCATTGATATAGTGTTTTTATTACTCTCTTTACGAGGTACCAAATTTCTACAGAGGAATCTCATCTCATTTATGGAAATTTATTTCTCATATATTTTAAAAGAAAAACTAATTTTGGGTTAAAATAAGATATCACTAGAAATATTGGTAATATGGTAACATATATATAGACTAGGAAGGGTGTGTAGATCATATAAAATCTATATAATGTGGAGTGTTTTTATTGGTAGAAACATGTGTTAGAAGGAATAAAATTAATTTATTTTCAATGAAACTGAACGTAAGAGAAGATGAGAATGTTGTTTTTAGAAAATAATTAATGAGAATTATATGGATAAAGGTACATTTGGATTATTTGTTTTTTTATATAAATTTTCAATTCATCTTGGGATTTTATAATCAATGATCCCAAGAATTCACTAAAAATTCACTAGAACATTTTTGTTTTGTGAACATTGATATCAAATATCACATTACAAAAGAGTATGTGGGGAAAAATTAATTGATGTTGAAATTTTTTCCTATAATATATAAATTTTTGATATCATTTCCATCCCAATAAAAAATTAAATATTTCATAATATTTAATTAATAAAGGGTGTACAACCTCACCCACTCAAAGAATAATATATATGATTTAATAACCTATCCATCAAGTCTCTATATTGTGTTCTTAGGATTGATAATTTATTTAACATTAGCCTATCGATTGGTATGTGTTTTTTACTTTCAAGGTAAATATTTTATTTATGTGGAGTTCTTAAAATGGTTAGCATGTTTGAACTATATTAACAGTTTGATTAAGTTGTAACAGGAAAATTAGTTCTTATGGGATAATTTTTTTATTAATGTTCGAAATAAAATAAGAAATGTCGTTGAAGAGGTGTATGAAAAAGATTCATTTAATTACTAAATATGGAAAATATGGTATTATTGTTTAGTGATTTTTGTATTATATAACATGTTTGATCACATATGTCTATAATTGTAAGGCAAAAAATCCATTTCATGATTTTCAATGTTTCAATGAATTATGTTTCACAGCATAGAAAAAATCCATTGTGGTATATTTTTGGGACCAATATTGTTGGAGATTTTTTTGAGGTTACTGGTTATAATAATGTTTTATTGATGAGATATCTTTTTTTATTATAGTAACCTATATTTATTTTTTGTCACATAAATGACATGACATTGGTAAAATCAATAAAACAACTTTAATTATTTTTAAATTGGTCTTCAGATCATAATACATGTTTCAATTATTTTGGAGATGAATTGTATTTTTAATAAGGAATACTAATTTAATATTAGGAAAAAATAAAGTAGATTGATTTGGAATTTATTTAAAAATGTAAAAATTATTAATTTTTATGAAGGGTTTTAGAGATGTGAAAATATTGAAAGTGAATTTGACTTTTTTTGAAATCCAATATGGTGTAACGTTATACGTATTTTTCATATGTTTTATAAAAAAATTTCTTATCCAACAATCCATAAAAAGGGGCCCTACAACAACAATATATGTGGGATAAGTTAACCTTGATCTAACCAAGGTAGCGTTTGAGGGGATAAAAATACAAGTGCTTCTATAGACGTACTAGGCTTATATAGAACCCATAGGGAGAACTCATATAAGTGTAGATGGAATGCACAATGTGTCTATGGAAGTTTACAGTTGGACCATACATGTGTGGTTTGTCAAGATGAGGACAGATTTTCAATGATTATATGGGTTCGAACCTCAGTTCAATCGTGGATGATCACTGAAATGGAGGTAATCATAAATTAGATCCCAACCAAAATGGTGTATAATGTTGGATTGCTGAAGTATGA
This sequence comes from Viscum album, assembly GCA_963277665.1. Lineage (NCBI taxonomy): Eukaryota > Viridiplantae > Streptophyta > Magnoliopsida > Santalales > Viscaceae > Viscum > Viscum album. Next base: position 687,705,598 of record OY728123.1, on the reverse strand, counting down.
AATTTATTAAAATTAATAAAATCACAAGAAAAAAACACTTTCCATCTTATTCGATTGATCTTGGCTAACTAATTGATTGAGCGACTTCATATTGTACCATAATCCTTTTTTGATGTATTTTATTACTCTTCCTCAGGATTAAATATCTTTTAATGATAACTATATTTTTATTTCCATTATTTTTATCAAATAAAATCATTCTATTCTACATATTTATAAAATTAAGTCTGTGATACTTTATTTGATGATAAATAGTGTTAAACATGGCGTGTGCTTGTGATATGAGTGTCATTATTCATGAATTGTTTTGATGAATGAAAATATTTCATGAATGTGTTTAGCTTGTAAAAAAGGATAGAACATTTTATGTTTTTTATATGAATGTAAGACCTAAACACATAAAGTCTAAATGTATTTTGGTCTCATGTTACAAATGTTTATATAACAAAAAATCCCTGATCATCCGGCATTAACAACTTTTTGGTGATTTTATAATAGTGAAAGAAAGGAGTAGATTCAAAAAAATATTTACTACAAATACTAACAGATAAATGGGATTTATTTTTGTATAAATAGAGATATATATGCCCTTTTTGTGGGAGTAAAACATATACTCCTTGAAACCTTGGTTTCATAACGAGGGGATCCTAAATCTCTATTTAGCTTCACAAAAGTTGAAAACCCCTAACAACATTACCTGGAAATATCGAACTCATGAGTATGATGAGGAATTGGTTCATGAAAATATCATTTTATAATGAAAATATGATAGGCATTATCTCTTTGTATACATTTATATTCCGGAATCACATTAATGTATTCAAGAAAGAATATATTGTGTAAAAACTATGCATGAAGATGAAGATGAAAAATATATCAGGAACCTTTTCTGGTTTGTGTGAATAATATTGAAAGTGGAAAGGAGAATAAAGAGTATTAATACATGCCTAAATGATTTCATAACCACATGATTGAAACAAAAAACAGAACATAAATATTAATTTAAATTAAAATAATGAAATTGATATGTACATAGGTTTATGAAGACATAAGACTAAAAGAATATCTTTTCTACTATTTGAAATAAAGGAATGGATAATTACTTACAAGAAATTCATCTATGAAATATATCATGCAACATAGTGTCATGAAAGTGATTCCTATTCAGGAAGGATTATTATTTTTGTAATAATAATATTTTTTATATAATTTATCAATGTGAAGAGACCATGTTTTTTTAATTAATTAAAGTACAAACTCATATGTGTGGATATTAACTTCTTGTTGTAACGATGTAAAAAAAGTTTATTTTCTAGCGGTTTGTGTGATATTTTATTATCTCCAAACCACACCAAGGACTAGATAATCTTAATAACCATTGAAACTTCTAAATACCTATGTTTTCATGGCTATGCATGTGTTCGTGTTTTGTGTGAATAAATATATATTTAACATGGGATGGAGGGTTTTACATAAGATGGAAAATATTATAATAAGAGATCATTGATCCATGTTTTCCCCATTTAAGGGATCAAAAAATAACAAATTATTCCTTTCACATGTGTCATAATTAATAATTCTTTTATATTATCATAATTATATTTGGAAAAATCCTGTGTCCAAAATCTAAAAAATTTATAAAATAGGTTCTAGAATAAAATAACTATGTGATTATCATTATAAAAGTATGAAAAATAGGAATTAGTAGCTCTTAACTTGTTCCAACCATCACAACATTATTCCCTAAATGGAAATCAAAACTCTTATCTTATTCCAACCATCCAAAACTCATTACCATAATTATTAAATTTTATCCATCAGATTTTGACAACATTACATTAATGTTTCAAGATATAACCTCAAGGAATCAGAACCAAAAACATAACATTACCCAAAGACATCACAACCAGGGGGAATGAGTTCATGTTATAATCATAATCCATTAAAACCCAGGTAAATATGAATCTTTAATTTCCTTGATACATTACTACCCTAAGACAAACAAGAACCAACAATATACATTAATCAATTACTTTTCATGTGTTTATATAATTTCATGTCATAGTCATGACCCATTAAACATATTTGTAAAGTATCAAGAAAATATAAACTACCATGAATGTAATAAATTTAACAAGAATATAGAAAAAAGTAATTGAAAATAAGAACACATGATAAAATTAGATGGAACATCAAAACAAAAAAAGCATAATGAAATAATAATTTAGTAACAATAATGTAACAATTCAGAATAATATTCATCATCCTAGACATATACACTATATAATTAGACAATGGTCATTCTAATATAGATCTAACATTAGTTATTTTTTTAATATAAGTCAACTAATTATCAATATATTTACATAAAAATCTTACAAAAAATTAAACACACACCCTCTCACAAAAAAAAAAGAAAATACTGACTAATTACTGATACATACTCAACACAATAATCCCGTCATTGATAATATAATTATAATTTTCATTTAAATCCATACAACAAGATATACCCAACATCACTATAAAATTATAAACATTCCTTATGACTCTAATAACTAGACTAGCTTACAAAACATTCCAACGGTGAAATCATTAATAATACCATAATCCGACTCTTCTAAAGTAACCCATTCAACTCCATAAACCCCTGGATTTCATAACTAGAAATGTTAATTCTATTGGAAATAATAATTATATAATTTTGATTTTTACTCATTCATGAGTTAATATATTAATCTAGTTATAATATTTGGATTTCCTTTCAATAAATTCTTTATTTTACCTTTACCTCACACATATGATTTCAGCATTACAATATATGAAAACACATTCACAAATAATTCAACATAATAATATTTATTTAATTAAAAAACATATATTCACTACATATCTAATTTTATATTATATCATAGAATAAAATCAAATTTATATTTTTTGAATTCCTTTTTAGATTTCCACTTACAATTGAAATTGCAGAATAATTCATATTTTTAGAAGGATTATATTATAATTATAATATATAAATATAAAAATATTACATAATCATCTAAAAAACATTGAAATACAATATCACTATTCATTAAGAGTAACCATTGAAAAGAAAAATGGACATATAGAATCGTAAAATTATAAAACTGACAATTTATAAACTGAATCTAATATGGAATATAAAATCAAACCATAAATATATAAAATAATTTCATATGGAAAGTGTGTATTTTCAAAATTCATAAAATAAATAACATCCTTACCCCCTCAAAAAAACTATCTCTAGGAAACCAAAATAAAGATTAAGATTATACTATTTAGGATGGTTTAACCAGAATATTTAGTTTATCTATAGTTATGGTAAGATGAGAATAATAGATCTTATAATTCCATGTGAGAGTGTAAATCAAATTATTTTATATTAATTACCATCATTTATTAAAATGTGATATAACTGATATAATAATGATTAATATTCAATATTTTTTTAAAGTCAAAAAAGTGGGTGTGGATCAATAATTGTTGATTTTATGGTTCAAAAACATATCCTGAAAAAATAGTTTTATAAAACTGAATAAGTAATAGAAATATAATACCTAAATAAAATATTTTTCATTTCGCTTCATGTTCTCCATTCAACACATAATTTTTAAAAATAAATTTTTCATTTCAAGTAATTGATTATCGATAACTAAAAAACATAATATATAAAGGAATAAGGGATAATATATATATTTTGGAAAATTGGGTAAAAATTGTATCCATCACTACTACAGATTATGAAAATCAAACCTCCATCATCAATTTTTCTAAAATAACATACTCATAAATTTTTTTTAATAGATCTCAAAATTATAATGTGAATAAATTCAATAAATTTATTCAAAATAAATAAGAAACAAATTATTTAACAACATATGAAATTTATCAGAATTCATCATTACCATTTATGAATTTTTATTAAATTATATTATTTTATAAATGATGAAGGCTATATTGGATTTTTTTCGTAAGATTTGTTTCATCTCACAAAATATCTCAACCCTCCCCATTCATCTTTTTTCTATACATGTTCACTTCTATTTTTGAAATGTATCAATCACCCTTCCATTTTATCACATCATTCCATCCCTTTTTATTTCATTATATTTAATATTATTTTTTAAAAACATATATTGCATATGTTAGAATGAACCATTATTACTTTATTTGACATCATATAATCGGATTAATATATGTAATATTGATTCAAATATAAATACTTACCACTAAAAGTTTTTTTTGATGATATGACTATTCATTACCCATAAATTTAATCTCATAACTAACATATATCAAAATTTATAGTTACAAAATAATCTAATTATGTCTTTAAATATAATACAACATTATAGTTTTAACATTTAATTAATAAATTAAATAAATATATTACATATTATTAATTTACATTCTTCCAAATAAATTTGAAATACTATTACAACGATACTTTTATGAAATTACATTTAAATAATTTTAATTATAAAAACATAAAAACATTCCACCATGGGGATCAAAAGTTTTAGTGTCTTGGGGAAACATGGACCATACATAACTTTTAAAACATAAAACATAAATATTTATTTAATTCCTCCTTCACTAGCTTCTTATTGTCCCTAGTGTTCTCCTTAGTTCAATTTGTCACCTAAGGATATACTTAAAAAAGTGGTGAGAAAAAATCATAGTAAGGGGATAGATAAGAAAATGAAATAGTGAATCATGGGGTGAGCATAACATAATCATCATAAACATGATAAGAATCATTAGATAATAGCATTGGATGTGGCAATGCATAAAAAGAAAACATCATTTCTTAGTTGTAAACTACCAAAAAAAGTTCTGAAAAAAGATATAATCATGTTCACGCTTACTTCACTATACTCATGAGGAAATTCACCTTACCCAATGAATTGGAGGTCTATATAATTCCAGGCACAACTGTCACGTCATAATATTTTCATTGTGCTATAAAATTTCTGGTGCACCTGCCCGATAATAACATTTACAGTATCAGGCTTGACACATGAAACATATATCAATATTGATCATAAAACAACCCCTGTAATGTATTATTTTTCACTTCATAAATCTTACATTCATGAACTTTGGGTTCCCAAATGAGATATCGAATAACATACTTGATACAAGAACCATCAACCTTGAGTGTGAAGTAAAGGGTGTGTTTTTTAAAGAAGTATTATTTTTGGAAAACATTGTGTTTGTCCTAAACTATAGGGGAAAACATTTATATCGTATAAAAGGTTTGATAATGATGAATAAATAATTTTTTAGGAATAACCATACATAAAATTGCGTTAAAGGGGGAAAACCCATAGAATGAAATTTGGGTTCGAGAGTTCCCCTTACCTTGTATCTGAATGCTTTATTAACTTTAATTTCCTATATAATTACTTTATATTAATTAATTAACAATTCAATAAAATTTTATACATGAATATGATTCATTGTGGTTTTATTATATTCTTGTATGAGCTTTTTTATGAGTTATTGTGTTTTAATTCATTGTTCTGTTATGTACTTTTTCTTACTTTTCATGAACGGTTCATTTGTACACATAAATATATGATTGTGTAAAACATGGATAGAAGACCCGAATTGATATTACATATTATTAATACTACTTCAAAATTTTATATGATCTTATAATTAATTTTATTATATTCCCATAGGATGAATCAATAGTTAAAATTTAATGACTATCGTTTTAGGTTAATTTAGGCGGGTGTGGGTCCCAAGAAACATGTTTTATTTTATAATTTAGTAAAATGTATAATAGTTGTTTCCATAACATAAAAGGGTCTAATAGAAACAAATTAAAATATTTTTTCAACCATTTAATGGTTTTATTTTCAGCCTTGATGGAGTTGAAGTAAAAATGGATGTGCATCGCCCACATTGTAGGTATGTTAACACATCACAAACAAAGAATTCATTTTTATAAGGAAAGAGAGATGGGGAGAAGAATAATGAATAATCTTCCATTAACATTTCATAATACCATTATTTCAATTATACTGAATTTTTCATGGCAATTGGATAATATAAGTGGATGATAATGGAATAAAAGAAATGAAATTTTAAAGGAAATTGAAATGAAAAGAGAGAGAAATTACCTCTTGAATATATCTTATTTGAGAAACTCTTTAGGGGAGTGTTTTTCTTCTTTTTATAAGACCATGTGATGATGGATGTGGGGGATAATCATGGAATTATATTTGAGAAAAAAAGTTATTAGTTACATGTATTGATAGGTTTGAGGAAACGAGGTTGTGAGGGTGATATTTATAGTGGAGGGAAGAGGGGTTTTCTCAATCTTATATTCACTAATTTATTATTTCTCCAAAAGAAAAGAAATATTGGTGATTCTATAACTAAATAAAGTAATGAGTTAATGTGTGTTTGATCCAATGTCCATTTACATCATCCAAGACTCTATAACAATGCAAAAATTCATTTATTTAGCATATTTTGTAAATTAATCAATTTCACTATTTAGCAAAAATTAATGTTTTTATGAAAAATGTAAAAAATTAACCATAAAAATATTTTGATGTTTAGAATCCAAAAATGAACTCCATTTTATAAAAATAATTTAATGAATAGTAGTAATTTAATTTTTAATTAAAATAAAAATTTATTTAGAAATAAAAAATTCAAAGTTAAATATGCTTTTCTAACAATTTAAAAAATTAATTAAGGTCTCATAAAATTATCATATAATCATATGAAAATAAAATACATGATTATGAATACATTTTATAAATATAAATTTTCTTTTATATTATTAAATTAATCATTAAATATTCATTATTTACAAAAATATCGGCACTCTAATATAATTACAACAAATTATCACTTATATGATGGATAAATTTTATTTATACTATCATTGGTAAGGTTCCTATTCACTTTGATGATTTACTATTCCTAACGGTCATATTACTATTCATAAGTGTAATAGTACTATTCATAATGGTATATTACTATCACCAAAAATTAAGTTGATCCAATCGAACTACCAGCATCTTACAGATCCCAATTGTCTATGTTAGATTTTTGAAATTCAAATCACAAAGGTGGAAAAATTATGTTTAAAAGTCACATAAAATGTAGTAGTTAATTTAATAATGATTTAAAATTGTGTTCTCTTATATGATATTATGTGATTATGATATTACTATAAGAAGGTATAAATTGAATTGATAAAAGTTTGGATCGTTACATTTTCCCCTCCTTTTGAAATTTCTCCCCTAAAATTTCATTTTACAAAAATATGTGTGGGTATTTCTCCTACATAGAAACATTTGATTCACATGTTACATAATCATAATAGTGGTTCATCCACAACACCTTGACAAGATGAGTTTTCTTGTTTCATATAACCTTATCTCTCCTATCCAGAATCTTTCCTAGCTACTCCTCATAAGAGAGATCATATTCCAGTTGTACCACCTCTTAGTTCAGTACATGTGAGGGATATGGTATGTAATTCATCAAGAATGATACATGAAACACATTATGAACTTGAGACATATTTCATGTTAGTGAAAGACGATTGGCCATGACACTTATGCGGTAAGGGATATCAATGGGGCCAATGTACCTTGAGATTAGCTTCCCTACCTTTCCAAACCACATTACACTCATACACAGTGATATCCAAAGAATCAATTTATCTCTAATGTTTAACTACAAGTACCTTCCCTGATTTTTAGCATATATTATCATCTGTCATTTTGAATCATTGATATGTTTCTAGATGACTTGATCCATACTTGTCATCTCTTGTAAAATATCAGGTTCAAGAAGATTTCTTTTTCTAACTTCATCCCAATATGTTAGAGTTATACATCTATTTCTATACAGATCTTCATATGGATCCATCTGAATTCTTGATTTGAGTCAATTATTTTATGATAACTCAACCGATTGGAGATTCTGATCCCATAAACCTTTAAATTATAACGAGTTGGATCATAGCATGTATTTTTGAATCTGAATAGTTCTTTTAGATTTGTTATCAGTTTTGGTGTGATAGGTCATACAAAAATTTAATTTATCACTTAATGAATGTCCAAGACCTCTCCATAATTTAGATGTGAACCTTGGATCATGATTAAATTCAGTTTGCATTGGAACCCCATAATGTCTCACCACTTCCTTTGAATATATCATTCCAAGTTGTTCGTGTTATAGAAATTACAATATAGTGATTAAGTGGGATGTCATGGTGAGTTGTTCAACCACAAAACATATAGCATTATTTAAATTGGATGTCTATGAGAGATCCATGACAAAGTCCATAGTTACATTCTCCCTTATCCACATGGGTATGGGAAATGGTTGAAATATCCCTTTGGACTTTTGTCTATCTGCTTTAACATGTTGACATAGCAAGCACCTTGAAATATACATAGAAATATACTTCTTCATGTTGTCCCACAAAATGTTTTCTAGGAGACCACGGTACATCATGTCGCTACAAATATAGAAAGATAAAGGTGAGCTATGTGAATTATCAAATAACTACTTCTTTATCCCAGGTGATGAAGGAAGACAAAGCTGCATTCCAAAATGAATCACACCATCATCATCAAATTGTTACTTTTATATCTTTCATTCCTCTACATAATTGACATTCTTTTATAACTATAGATCAGACCTTTTTTCCAAATTAATATTCTCTTAGATAGATTATTGGGAATTCATTTGGGTAACGTAGGATGTATTTCAGGATGTTATGATTTCCCAATCCATCATTTTCATATCCAAGAAGATAGGTTCTTTCTCAATTCGCATCATGGATTTAGTAGAAGGTTCTTTTCTACTAATAGCATCAGGATCCATATTATCTGTGCTAGGATGATAGTGAATTGATCCATCATAGTCATCTATTTTATCTAACCATCTATTTCGAGGAATTTTGATCTAATTTGATGTGAATATATACATTAATCACTTGTGATCAGTATATATGTCACACTTCTCACCATAGAGGTAGTGCCTCCAAATTTTTAAGGCAAAAAATCATATATTCTAGCTCCCAATCATCTGTTTAGTAGTTCTGGTCATGGATCTTAAACTGTCTTAATCCGTAGTCTATAACATTATCATTTTTCATGGGTTCACAACCCTATAATTTCATTGAAGCGTCATTTTATATCAGAAAACATTATCCACATTTTTTAATGTGAGTAATGGTTCAGTGATCATCCTTCTCTTTAGTCCCTTGAATCTTTCCTCACATTCTTCCATCCATACATTCTTAACCCCTTTACTTGTTAACATTATTATAGGTATTTAAAATCATGAAAAAATTTCACAAAACCTCAGTAGTACCCACCTAATCCATGAAAACTATATATTTCCAAGACACTTGAGGGTCTAATCCATTTACCAATCTATATTTCTTTAGAGGGGTACAAATAAATTCCCTCAATTATGATCACAAGTCCCATGAATGTGGATATCGTCATCCAAAAATCACACATACAAAATAAGGAATACAACTTTCCCATTCTAAATGTCACCAACACAAGCCTTAGATGTTATTCATGTTCCTCCTTTCTCTCATATTTGATGAGAATATCATCAATAAAAACTACCACAAATTTTTTGAGGTAATTTATAAAGACTATATTCATCAAATCCATAAAGATTTCAAGGGAATTAGTATTTACAAAGGCATAATAAGAAACTCATAGTGCATATACATTTTATGGAGGGAGGTGTTCTGAACCTGATCCTTCTTCACCATTAACTGATGATATACAGAATGAATATCAACCTTTGAGAAGCACCGAGATCCTCATAGTTTATCATATAATTCATCAATCATTGGGAGAGAAAACAAGTTAATTATGGAAATCATGTTGAGTTCCCGATAATTGATACACAACTTCATTGATCAATCCTTCTTCTTCACAAGGAGCACTGGCGCACTGTAAGGTGATGCACTAGGGAATGTGAACCCTTTTCCCAAATGCTCTAGTAGATTCTTCATTAACTCCTATTTTTAGTAGGATCCATACTATAGGTGTAGATGAGCCTCATCCCCATTGGTGAGGTATCCATAAGTGCATCCACGAGACCCAGGTTCGAAACTAGGTAGAGGTATATTTCCGGACTATAGTAGTCAATGTAGCAGTCATTGTAGTAGTACTGTAGCAGGTACTATTTAGTACTGTAGCGAATGGTACTATTCACCTTCGGCCACTAATTTGGGCTTGGTGTCTTTAAGGATTTCCTGTCACCCATGCCAATGGGTTAGTAGGGATTTTGGGCCACCTTTAAGGCCTTCGGGCCACATCAAGGCCATCGGGCCACATGTAGTTGCACCAGAAAAACTCTACAAAAAAAGGCGTAGCCCTAGAAGAGGATTCTGAGTAGGTGCACTTACCAGAGCGAAGCCAAATAGTTTTTTCATAATGAGAGGGTATGACTTTGACATCTGGATCAGCCTACGTTTGCACAGGAAGCCTAGCCAGACGACCATGTGAAGGTGGAGAGCTACTATCATGATTAAGATGCTGTAGAGGGGCAGTTCCTTGTAGATAGTCTGGTTGAATTCCATAAGACCTTCGGGTCATGTAATCTCCTAAGACTTTGGGCCATTTAATATATGAACCTACGGTCCTTGTAAGGGTTACCCCTCTTCCCTTGAAATGGGGGTTATCAAAAATTAATAAAAATGAAGGCCTTCAGGCCATTCAGGGGGGAGCCATACTATAGGTACACATTGATATAATATTAGCTACGGGTATGTCTTCTATTGAGAACATTACCTCTTGATTTGGTGGATGTATGGGTAACGCTTCAGGAAATAAATCAATTTATTCTCTCATTATGTTAATTTACCCAGAGTGGATAATTTCATTTAACTCAACCATTTTATTGATGTATTCTTCTTCATGGGGAATCAACACCAATATCATTGATGGATTTTTCAATAGAGATTCATTAAATTCCTTGAATTTGTATAGGAGGATAGGATGGTGTGGAATATGAAAAGATATATACTTTTCCAAATAGTTGATATGTTCTCTATATAACGAGAGCCAATTCATTCCCATTATAACATCTAATTCCACCAAGGGAACTATCGCATGATTTTCTAGAAGAATATTCCCATATAAGATAACAAGACAGGAGTCCAACACATTGGTGTCCATGATTCCACCACTTAGGGTTTCTACATCATGGTTTTGAGGCTTCAATTCTATAGTTCTAGAAAACATGCATGATATAAATGAATGGTAGAACTGAAATAAAATAATAAATTTTCCATTCATGAGTGAATAGGAAGTATACCTTGTACAAAATAAATTTCTAGCTCAACAGTCATAGTAGTGATGACATAAACCTTCCCTTTATCTTTTGTATTTAGTGGCTGATGACACTGATTACCCTCAAGGGCATTGTGTTTAGTGCACCGGCATGAATAGTGCTCATTCTATCTACAGTTGTAGCATTGGAACATCTATGGAGATCTTCATTCCTCCACCACATTCTCATAACTTATCATGTATTTTATACACTCCTGAGTGGGGTGGACTTTTTTCCCACATATGAAGCATTTCCTTGTCCCCAAGAGTAAAATCTCGTGATGCTTATTCACATATTTTTGACAGGTGGGTGGTTGAGATTTCTTTCCACCCTCATCATTAAATCCTCTGGTATGAAACTCCATATTACATTTCTTATCACTATATATTTTATACCATTCTTTAAACTATATCTTGACTTTGATATCAAATCATACAACTTCTTCATAACTCCCAAACACTTGAATTGCAAGATCTTTCTAAAGGTTTTCTTTTAATTCACTAAATAATCTATCAATTTTGTTTCATTATTCATAACAAATACCTAAATTTACCTTGAAATCCTTGTGAAATTTAATTCATAGAACGTGATAGATTCTTCTTCCATTTTATTTTTCTCTATGAATACACTCCCTATATTAGTATAAATATTTCCAAGGAAATACTTCTAAAGAACATTATCTCAATGTATTCCCACTCCATCTCCTCAATTTTGTCTCTCGGCATGGTGTTACCAATCAAATCACACCACTAGTCAACCACTCCATCGTGAAGATGAATGGAAAGAGTCTCCTTCTATCTCTCTAAGAATAGTGAAGAATAGAAAATATCATCTCCATTCAGTTGAATCACTATTCTGTAACTAGTATACTGGATGATCCACTAAACATCAGTGGTCATTTCCTCATAAAACACTCGACTACCAGTGACTCCCTTTTATGTGAAGGAGGAAGTTCCACATTATTCATGTTATTATTAAGAAATTGAGACAACTATATATGAATCGAAATAATGTTTTGAAATCCACCTCACAAATAATTTGGCATGTCAATCGGGCAATCACTACATTTTCCCTAACATAGTTTGTTGGCTTGGTTTCTCCTGGTTCGCACCATTTTCAAAAATAGTAATGTTTAGAAGAAAAAATAAGTCAAAAAGTTATGAATAAATAATTTATTCCATTTATTATTTAACACTAATAGATTATATTATGGGATCCATATGTTTAGAAAATATTATTTTACATTACATATACTTAGTCCCGTAATAGTTTTTTCACTAAGGTTGTATAATCCTCATTCCAAACTTAACAAAAATGTGCCACTTATACAATCTATAGAGACCCTACTTTTATTTCTTTAATTTTACATAATTTTATTGATAAAAAACTAAAAAATATTACACCATGTGGATCCAATGGTTTAGGGTCTTAGAAAAACTATGACCATATATAAATTTTAAAAAATCAAGCACAAACATTTATTTAATTCCTTCTTCTCTATCATTTTATTTTCCCTTGTGTTCTCCTTAGTACAAGTAGTCACCTGCGGATATACATCAAAAATGGGTGAACTAAAATCCTAGTAAGAGGATACATAAGAACATGAAACAGTGGAACATGTGTTCAGCATAACTTCATCTTCATAATCATGATATGAATCATTATATAATATCAAGAAATGTGGAAATTATTTAAAATGAAACATATTGTGTTAGTATTCACCTACCACACATTGTTTTAATCAAATATATCATCATGTTCACACATACTTCACTTTACTCATGATTTTATTCATATTACCCAATCCATTGGATTTCTATATAATTATGGGCACACCTGTCACATCATAACATTTTCATTGCATTATATAATTAATGGTTCACCCTTCAAATCAAAACATTTAAATTATCATGAATGTTTCAAGAAACATATATAAATCATGAACATAAAAACCCCATGGAAATGAATTTATCTATCCTAACAATTAGATAATATAAGTTGATGATAAGAGAATAAAATAAATAAAATTTTAAAGGAAATTGAATGAATCATGACAGAAATAACCTATTTAATATATAATCTATGAGAGCCTCTTTAGAAAGATGATTTGATATTTTTATGAAACTATGGGCTGATGGAAATGGGGGAGGAGATTGGTAAGATATTTTCTCAGAAATTGGAGATGGAACAATGCTTGGGAGGTGTGAGGAAATGAGGTTGTGAGAGGTGGTATTTATAATGGAGGGGATAGAATTTTTCTCCATATTATATTAATTAATTTATTATTAATAAATATGAATGATTTAATTTTTAATTGAAGTCATAATTTACATGAAAAATATAAAATTTAAAATTAGAACTACTTTTCTAACACTTTGAAAAATTATTTAAGGCCTTAAAAAATTATCATAAAATCCTAAGACATTAAAATACCTATTTATGAATACATTTAATTAAAATAAATTTTCTTCTAATTTATTAAATTTACCAATAAATATTAATGACTTACAAAAATACCCACACTATATTATAAATAGACCGTATTGTCAGTTATAAGATCAATAAGTTTTATTTATTCAATAATTGGAAAGGTTATGATTCACTCGGTCGATTTAAAATTCATATGACTCATATTACTATTCCTAAGTGTAAAATTACTATTCATAAGTGTCTGTTACTATTCACCAAAAATTATCTTTGTCTAGTAGGACTCCAAATATATTACTGATCACAACCATGTATGTCATATTTTCGTAATTCAAATAACCAATGTGGAAATAATATGTTCAATGTTCACATAAAATTTTGTAGTTCATTTATGAATGATGTGGTATTGTGTTTCCTTATTTTATTTTAGGTGATTATGATATTACTATAATGGATAAACAAAATTGATAAAAGATTGTGTCATTACTAATACCCTAATTAATATTTCTAATAATAATTTTAAATTCAATAAGATAAAAAAATATTTATCGATTATCATATATAAATACTCAATTAAAAATTAATTAAACTATACTTTGAAAATCCATATGATACATAATGTAATTCCCTTTTTTGAAATTAAAACATTGTTGATATTTTATCAATGTAATATAAATGTAATATAATTTATTCAAGGTTTAAGATATTGTATCATATATTTTGTTAAATATTGTTTTTAATTTTTTAAAAACCTCTCTGTAATGACTCTAGTTTAAGTGATTTGATATGTTTAATATTTCCAAATATATCCCTATATTTTTTTCTATGTATATAGTGATTCATTTTTGGAGATAAATGAACCCATAAATACTATATTAAAAAAATTAATATTTATTAAAGAAATTGATTGAATATTTTCATAATAAATTGGTTCCACATTTATTGGGACCTTATATAGAAAATCCAATGTTGTGGTTTTTTTTGGATAGAGGTGTTTACCCTTATCACATCATAATGTTGGAAATCATTAGGCATGTAATGACCCAAACTTTATTAATGAAATTTCATCTTGATATAATTAAATGTATTATTATGAAAAATAGTGTTATAAAATATACACTACCTTGGTTTTATGTTTTTAGATTTCAAAATTCCTATATAATTGTTAACGTTGTGAATATAGTCGTTGAATAGTGATCACATTCTTAGTATAAATATAGGGCTTTAACAAATCCAATTTACTAAGATAAAGGAAGAGATGGCCTCTTCCAGTAGAATTGCACCATACGAAGCCCATTTTTCAGAGGTTGGAAATGAGGTGGCATCACTATGAATCACTCTTGACCAATCCCAAGTCGATATTCAACACGTTATGCTTGAATTGAACCGCCTCCATGAGAAGTGGATGTTAATAGAGATTGCCACATGGACGATGTTAACTAAGACTCCCCAAGAGTCTGTCACCATCGTACACTATACCCTTAGTTCTTACGCAGGTGTTATAAGGTGTTATATAACAGGACCCTAGCACTATGATTATATGCATTATTTTTGTATATAATAAATAATATACAACCATTTTATTATTGTGATTTTGCAAATAGTTTTTAAAGAAGTAGTATTTTTAGTTATTATTCAATTAAGAAATATATTTTGATAAATTTATGGATATTGGAATTAAATAATATTTTAATAAAATATTATTACTAAATTACTTTTTATTAAATATAAATGATCATATAATTTTTATGAATACAATTTTAATTTTTATTAAGGTTTGAAAGTTGTTATTTCAAAACCCCTGAATTTTTATTAAATGTTGGTTTTTAATTTAAAAGTAAAAATTCACCTATTTTGAAAATTATTTAGATAAAATGAATATTATTTTTGGAATTAGGATTTCAATATTATCCAACAGTGGATTTTTCATAATATTCTTAGATAGTCGAATATTTGGATAAAATTAAATACCATTAAATATATTATGTGTTTTATGACATCCTAATAACCCATAGTGATGTAATAAAATATTATAAAAATAATTTTCAGCCAATCTATGTTTTACCTTTAAAATAATGTGATCTTATATATTTTTTGATTAATTTTATGGTGTCTTAGTGGGCCCTCCTAGACTTATAAAACATTTTCACATTTAAAATGAATTTATTGAGAGTGCGACTCACCTCCACATATGAAGGACTAATATTTTAATATGTTCAGAAATTTGAATTATAAAATAAATTTTTCCACTCCCTTTTGGAAAAACCCATGGGAAAAAACAATGGATTTGGCTGTGGTTTTGATTAGTTTAATGTGTAGTGTCCAAAACCAAAATAATAAATAATTACCTCTCTTTTCCTATATAAACTGACCGAATATACCACATCACTTTACTGAAAACCCTTGTATCACATCCCTACCCAACCCTCCTATCTCTAAAATCCTCCCAAGCAACCCAAATCTCTCATTAATCTTCTCTCAATCCCCTCCCAAGCCTTGGGGATCCCACATCCATGTAAGGGATTTCTTCCTTACTCATTTGTTTCCAAATTTCATTATATTGTTATGCCCTTTTATTTTCTATTACTAATTTTGGTGTATGGTTTCGCACCTCCCCTATAATTCCCTCTATTTGTTTTAATTATTAAAGTCCCCTTTATCTCTCATTAATTCCTCACATGTACACCCATTACTATGTCAAAATTCTGTAAGAGATTTATCTCTCCTCATTTACATTCTAGAAATTCTTTTACATTATGAATCTAAATTCCATTAAATATTTGTGAAATGTATCTATATTACCCACATAAAATAAATTTTATGTACATATTATGAGATACCCCTTTCTCTACCATCAACTATTTTAATGAATTCTTATGTCACGTTGTTATCCTGTCGAAATTGGAGACCGATTCTCCAAGCCAAAGTCATTGTGTAGTGAATACAATCCCCGTTTCTCTATAATGGGTATTCACCTTTATTCATATTTACTTATTGATTATATAGTTTCATGTATTTATTCCATATTCCTTTATCTTAGAATAAATTATGATGTCGAATGATTCCATGTGGTATGCTCCATGTGGCACACTTATGCATGACATGAAATGATTAAGAAATGTGTGCCCTAATAGCGCTCTGATGCATTGGGTAAAGACTAGTATCATAATATTTCAAGTGAAATGAGGGTATAAACATTATAATTTATGTGAAGTGAGGTTTTAATCATTCTACATGTGTTATTTTCCTTGGCTCATGCTAATATCATGTTAAATATTGTTGCCACATTTCCTTGTTATGACAATCATGTTACATAATGAATTTATGTTCATGTATCTCTGGTGTAGCCTTGATATGCATATTGCCTAAATGGTACTTTATTATTCATGCTGTTCCTTGTTTACTCCCATACTGGTCATTATAGCTCGTGCTTTTCTTATTCATGTCCTCATGTTATCCCATGCAATGCTATGTACGAAGGAGTGTTCTGGTCATGTAATAGAGTTTTTCAATAATGATGTGTATTTCATGTTTTTAGATGTTATATAATGTTACTAATCTTCAGAGAAACTGGACCTCTCACTCTTATATGTGGTATCAAGTGATGATTTTATGTAATAAATCATGTTTAAGTGTGTCATAAAGTGCAGGGTTGTAATCATTGGTATGAGAGGATAGGTTTAGTTATTTTTTCGATTAGGATTAGAAAACCCTAGTCAATTACATAGAGATAAGACTAAGTATAATAAAAACATCCATAATATTTTATAATATTTAGTAATTGGTTTATCAAAACAATACATTCCTATCAGGATATGAGAAGATAGAGGCAGATCTTGGACAGATGTATCGAGGGGTAAAACCCAAAAACAACGTTTTGAGCTAGACTCGAATGAGAACTAGTGCACTTCAATAGGCCTTGATGCACTCTTGGATATGAAATTATCAGGGGATATGCTTTGGTAAATTCATAATAATAGTGTGAACCATTATTAAGGGAATTAAAAAATTTCCCCTAATAATATATGTTGGGAAGTAGATCATGGATAACCTATATAGAAGCATTCAAATTCATAATTTAATGAAATAAAATAAATTTATAAGTCTTATGTTATTGTATTTGGATTACCCTTTATGTGTTACTGCTATCTTTCCATTTATTCTAGCTAATGTATGGTAAAAGGAGGAATCGGGCTGAAAAACGATGCGAAGATCAATGTGATTACTGTTCTAATGAGATGCCAAATATGATGGGAGCGGGAACCATGAACCATGTCATAATACTCTCTCAGTTAACTCTTGTTTTGAATAGTATTTTGGGTCTAGAGGAACGTTAACCCCCCCCCCCCACCCCAAAATAAATAACATGTCGCAATTGAGAGCATCATGAGACAAAGTCTTACTACTTTTATTGGATCATATGATCCCTCAATTTCCAAAAACTGAATCAAATCTGTTGAAAAGATCATCTCCATCCTTCAATGTTCTAAACAAGAGAATGTTTTATAGCTCTTTATCTTTTGGGCCGTGAATTTGATCAATGGTCGAAATTCATCAAAAATATGATGCCTAAGGAAGATATTGAGGTGTTGGAATGGATGTATTTCTAGAAAAAAAAATTTGATAAATATTTTCATCGCACCCTCCAACATAAGTTGGAAAGGAACTTCCTTTCCCTCATGAAAAAAGACGATGAATCCATTTGAGAGTACGAGTAAAACATCACAAAGCTTTCACGATATGCCTCAGGAAATATAGTTACCCCCAAATGAAAGGTTGACTACTTATTTTTTGGGATAAAACCTTCACTATGTAAATCCCTAGTGATCCATGACCTCGACAGCAATGAGAAAATTGGCTGATGTTCCCTCAATGTCAAAATGGAGATTGGTGAATATCAGGGGTATTATGGGGATAAGAAGAAAAAGGTGGGATTTAATTCTGGAAATCCGATGGATAAATCCAATGGTGCTAAGAAAATAGAGTACCCCACTTTCTAATGGTGTGAAAAGAAGAACCCCAAAAATTTATTGACGGGGATGAGGCAATGCTTAAGGAGTAGAAGAGATGGAAACCAGAACATTAAATTCCGAGAATAAAAACCAGTGGCTACGATAGAGGAGAGAAATGCTTTTTTTGACCCTCAATGCATTGTTCATTGCTTCAACAGTGAAGAACCAGGGATCATTTCAACCCATTTTCCTAATCCAATGGTTTTCGAAGGAAACCAACAACATCCAAGGAAGAATGGGTGAGAGTTTTACAACACTACTAGGGAAGTGAACCCTGATAGAGATGTGGTGACAGGTACATTAGTTATTTATTCAAGAATAGTGAACATACTTTTTTATTTTTATTCAATGCATTATTTTTAATCCCAAATGTTTTTTATAAAAATCCTAACACAACCATAAATTATGGAGGTAAATATGTTACTTAGAACTGAAAATGGGGAAATCATTTCATCCCATAAATATAACTCCTCCCCTGTCATAATTTGGGGATAGAACATCCCAAAAAACGTTTTCATACTCCCTATTGTGTACTTTGATGCAATTCTTGGCATGGATTGTATTTCCTTATATATAGCCAACATAAATTTCCATGATTGGGAAATCACTCACCATTTGCAGAATCAACCCCTGATTTTGTACAAGTTTAATTGGGAGGATGAATCTTCTTTAGAACCATCATCTCAAGTGTGGATATTACTTACCTATGATCACATGTATCTTTATCAGATGAATTATTATAATGAGTAAACTATCCTTGAATATGTGCCTTTTATATGGGAATTTGTTGAATTATTTCCTGAGGAATTGTTTAGTCTTCCTCCTAAATGTGATGTTGAATTCTCAATTGATCTTCTACCTAGGGAATTTTCCAATATCCAAGACTCCATATAGAATCGTTTTTGTGGATATTGAGGATTTGATGAAACAACTACAAGAGAAATTGGGTAAAGAGTTTACACAACCAAGTTCTTCACCATGGGGTGCACTAGTTCTGGTCATCAAAAATAAGGATGGATAAATGCGCATGTGCATTAATTATCGTGAGCTCAACAAAATCACGATAAAGAACAGGTATCCTCTTCCAAAAATTATTGACTTTTTCAATCAGCCACATTGAAAAAAATACATGTCCAAGGTGGATCTTTGGTCTGGATATTATCAATTAAGGGTGAAGATGGATGATATCCCGACAGTTTCTTTTCATACTTTATACGGGGACTATGAATTCATAATAATTCATTTAGGACTCTCTAAAGCTCAATAAATATTAATGAATATGATTAATAAACTCTTTATAGATTACCTAGAAAACCTTTTGGTATTCTTTATAGATGATATTCTAATATACTCCAAAACCAAGGAGGAGCATCTAAGCACAGTACTTGAGACCCTGTGAAAGGACAAGCTCTATGGAAAGTATAGTTCATGTGAGTTATGGTTGAAAGAGGTTCCATTCATGGGTCATATCATCACAAGCTATGGGATATCTAAATATCCCTCCACGATAGTTGCGATTGTGGGATAGTTGATTCCAATATATGTAATATATATTCGTAGCTTCCTGGGGTTATGTTGATATTATCGCTAATTTGTGAGAAATCACACATGAATTTCCAACCCTCTTACCAAGCTAACACAGAAGGTAGTAATGTTTTCATGGAGGGATGAATGAGAACAGAGCTTCAGGGAGTTTAAAAAGAAGGATTATCACTGTGCATGACCTCACACTACCCACATGTGGAGGAATTATGTGGTATTTAGTGATGTTTTGAAGATGGGACTCGACTATGTGTGGATGGAAATTGAAAAATTCATTTCCTATGATCAAGGAAATCGAATGTTCAAGAGAAAAACTATCCAACATATGATATGGATTTGGGTGTAGTAATCCCTGCTTTAAAAATTTGGATACATTACCTATTTGAAGAGAAGTGTGAAACATACACAGATCACAAAAGCCCCAATTATATACTCACACGGAAATATTTGAATATGCTCCAACGAAGATGGATAAAGCTCATCAATTACTATGACTGGTCAATCCATTACCACATTAGGAAAGAGAACAAGGTGGAGGTTTCTTTATGTTGAGAGGACAAATAAATTCTATTGTTGATGATAATTTAGAAGGATCTAATCTTCATAGATTTGATGAAGATGGACATGGGAATCATATTGAAGGTAACATCATAAAACCTTTCACAAATGATTTTTCAAATGTATCTTTTGGAATGGTAAATGGATGCTCAAAAGTTTGGTGTGGGAATTCAGAATAAAGTGGACACTATTAGAAAAAGAAAATCCTCAGAGTAAAATGTTAATGAAGAAGGATTTGTGAAATTTGGGAATATACTATGTGTTCTATCAAATCCAGAGTTATAGAAAGAAATTTTCGATGATGCATGTTGTTATAATATCTC
Source organism: Viscum album (assembly GCA_963277665.1). NCBI lineage: Eukaryota > Viridiplantae > Streptophyta > Magnoliopsida > Santalales > Viscaceae > Viscum > Viscum album. Next base: position 687,684,363 of record OY728123.1, on the reverse strand, counting down.
CATTCACGAATGCACCAAAATGATTTATCGAGATCTTCAAGAGCTTTATTGGTGGGATAACATGAAGAAGAAGACTGCTGAGTATAAATCAATGTGCATGGTATGTCAGCATGTTAATGATGAGAGGTATATTTCTATGGGGATGATATAACCATTACACATACCAATATGGAAATCAAAGTACATCTCCATAGACATTATTAATGGAATTCTAAAGAAATCCAAAGGAAACAATTCCAACTGGGGTTTTTTGGGTTGTTTTAAAATGAATACACACTTCATTTAAATTCAAGAGAATTTCACATTGGATCAATTGGTATAGAAATACATCAATGAACTGGTAAGGATGTATGGAGCACAAATATCTATTTTATTCGACCAAGATCCAATATTCACATCTATGTTCTAGAAGAGTCTCCAACACACTGTGAATAATGAGATGAACATTAGTATGGATTATCATCCTCAAAATAATTTCCTATATGAGCATATTATCCAAACACTTGAGGGAATGTTGAGAGCATGATCAATGGACATCAAAGGAGGATGGGATCAACATCATCCTCTTGTTGAGTCCTTTTACAATAACAGTTTCCACTCAAGCATCTGAATGTCACCTTAGAAAGAACTATATGGGAAGAGGTGGAGAACACCAGTATGTTGGGATGATGTTGGGGAGCGAAAACACCCAGGTCTATAAATAGTCGAAGAAATGGTGGATAAGGTTAAGACCATCTAGAAGAACATTAATGCTGCTTAGAGTTGACAAAAGAGCTATGCTGATAATTATTGATAGGACTTAGATATTGTTGTTGGAGTAATTATATTATTATACAAATTTTCATGGAAGATAATAATGAGATTTGGGAAGAAGGGAATGCTTAGTCCAAGGTACATTGTCCATTTTGAGATCCCTGGTCTCATTAGAGCAATGGCCTATCAGCTAGCACTCCCAACGAACCTATCTCAAGTACATGATGTATTCCATATATCAATATTGAGGAAGTACATACATGACTGGTAAAATGTACTAAATACAGAGGTGTTACCCTTGGATTATGACCTATCTTATGAAGAGAAGTTGGTGAAGATCTTATTTCATAGATAAAAATTTCTACAAAATAAGACAATGCCCCTCGTAAATGTGTGGTGAAGAAACAGAAAATTTGAGATAGCAACTTGGGAACTGGGGGAAGTGATGAGGCAGAGTTACCCACATCTGTTTTAGTGTGGGGAAAATATATTTCAAGGGATAAATTTATTAATGTGTAATATTATAATGACCTAGTATTTTATTAATGAAAATTCCTTTTGATCTAATTAAATGTATTATTATGAAAAATTGATATATACAATATGAACTTAATTGGTATTATGTTTTTTATTTAAAAATACTGTTAAGAATTGTTACCATTGATAATATATTAATTGAATAGTGATCACATTATTAGAATAAATATAGGGCTTTAACAAATCAATTTTACTCAGAAAAAAGAAGTGATGACCTCATCCATTAAAATTTCTCCATAAGAAGCCCATTTGTCAAAGCTTGGAAAGGAGGTGGCATCACTGGGCTTCTCTCTTGACCAATACCAAGCTGAGATTCAACACATTATGCAATAACAGAACTACCTACGGCAGAAGTGGAAGTTAATAGATATTACCACCTGAGAGTATTATCTGAGCCTCCCCAAGAGGTTGTCACCATAACATACCATACATATAGGTATTATGCAGGTGTTATAAGGGGTTATGTAACAAAAACCTATCACTTTGATTATGTGCATTATTTTTGTATACAATAATGAATATACATTCATTTTATTATTATTGCTTTCTATATATTTTTTAATGCAAAAACTATTTTTTTAGTTAATATTAAATTATGAAATATTTTATGAAGAATAAATGAATTTTTGAATTAAATAATATTTTAATAAAATATTATTACCAAATTATGTTTTATTAAGTATAAATGATTGTATAGTTTTTATGAATATGATTGTAATTTTTATTATGGTTTGAATATTGTTTTTCAAACCCCATGAATTTTCAATAAATTTCAGTTTCTATTTTAAAAGTAAAAATTCAGTTATTTATAAAAATTTTAGATAAAATGAATATTATTTTTTGAATCAGGATGTTGAAATTATCCAATGTTAAAATTTACCAAATTATATAGAGAAAGTCAATTTTTTGGATAAAAATTAAATACCATTTAAATATATAATGTGTTTTATGACATCATAATGACCCAATATTGATGTAATAAAATAAAATAAAAGATTTGTCGGACAATATATGTTTTACCTTTTAAATAATGTGATTTTATATTTTAATATTAATTTTATGGTGCCTTAGTGGACCCTCCAAGACATATAAAACATTTTATCTTTTTGAATGATTTCCCTGAGACTATGACTCACCTCCACCTAGCCAAACCTAATATTTTTAAAATTTCGCCCATTGGAATTATAAAATAATGTTTTCCTCTCCCCTTTGGAAAAATATATGGTATAAAAACATGATTTGGTTTGTATTTTTGATTATTTGAATGTGTAGTATCCAAAACCTAAATAATAAAGAATTCTCTTTCATTTCCTATATAAACTCATGCATTATACCACTTCTCTTCACTAAAATCCCTAGGATAACATCTCTAACCTACCCTAATCTATCTAATGTCCTCTGAAGGCACCCTAATCTCCCAAGAATCATCTCTTGGCCCCTCCTAAGCCTTTGTGATCACACATCTTAGTAAGAGATTTCATCTTTTTTCATTTTTTCCAAATTTCATTATGTTGTTAGGCCCTTTTATTTTCAATTAAAAATGTTGGGCTATGATTTTGTACCTCCCCTATTCTTCAATCCTTATTTTTTAATGATTAGTGACCCATTTACCCCTCATTAATTCCTCCCACTTACGCCCGTTACTAGGTTGAAATCACATAAGGGATTTCCATCTCCTCATTTACATTCAAGAAATTATTTTACATTATGCATCTAAATTACATTAAATATGTTGAAAAATGTATTTATATTACCATCATACATTCCATTTCATGTAAATATGATTATATACACCATTATCTCTCATCAACTATTTTTAGGAATATTTACATCACGCCGTTATGCTGGTGAAATTGTACCGTGATATTCTAAGACAAAGTCATTGTGTAGTGAATATCATACCAGTTTTCTATCATGTGTATTCACCAGTATGCACATTTACTTATTGATTATATATTTTGATGTATCTATTACACTACCATCTATAGTGAAATAAATTATGATGTTTAATGATTCCATGTTGTATGATCCATGTGGCACACTTATGCCCGAAATTAAATAATTAAGAATAGTGCACCCTGATAGCACTTAAATGCATTGGGTAAAGACAAGTATCATGATATGTCAAGTAAAATTAGGGTTTAATCATTATAATGCAATTTAAATGAGGGTTTACTCATGATCATTGTGCAATTATCCTTGGATCATGGAAATATCAAGTTAAATGATGTTTCCACATTTCCAAGTCATGATAATCATGATATATCATGCCTTTATGTTCATGTTTCTCTTGTTCCCCACAGATATGCTTATTTCCAAATAGGTACTATATTCTTCATGTTATTACTTGTTTATTCCCTTACACAAATTTATAGCTCACCGTTTTCTTGTGCATGTCTCCAAGATATCCCATACAATGCTTATTACAAATAAATGTTGTGGTCATGTAAAAGAAGATTTCAATAATTATATGTATTCTATGTTTTAAGGTGTTATGTAATGTTAATAATCCCCAAATACACTAGGCCACTAAATAATTTATGTTGTTTGAAGTGAATATTTTATGTAATAAATCATGTTTAAGTATGTAATTTTGAGTTGGGTTTTTATAAGCCGTTGGTTGAGGGGGGCTATTTGTAGAGATATTAAGGGAATTAAATAATACCTTCATTTAATTTATTTGATGGATAAACCTAATTCCAAACCTCTATATACGGTTATCTATATAAAATCACTATTATTAGACACAAAACCTAGATATATTATATAGCATGAGATGTTAGATCTCCGTTGGTGTTACTAACACAAGAACATAGATCAATGAAAAATAATCAAGGTTTTTCTTAGGACAGATAGAATACCTAGTAGAATCAACACCATATTCTCTTGAGGATGTGTTTTTCACCAATTATTAATCTATTATTCTAGTAGGGATAATTATTTTTATTTCCTCCACTCATTATTTTAAATTTTCAATCTTTGATTTTCGTATATTATGACTTTCAAGATGTTATCATTCATCGCATGAGCCCAATATTTAATTTGAGTTATTGGAAAAAATTTATTAATTTTTTACAATTATTTCTCCCTTCATTTAAAATTATGACATAATATTTATAGATTTCATTGAACAATGATGGTTATTTGTTTTTCAAAAATTTAACCTATAGGAATTTACAGTTGTTCTAGTACATGTAGGGATCGAATCCATAGGGATCAAAGAAGTGAACTTGAGACACGTGGATTTTATGGTAGGATTGGATATAAAGTGGCTAACATTTTGTATTTAATTGTGTTTAATAACTAATTAGATAATAAATAACCAAAAAAGATACAAAATGACTTTAATTAAATTTATTATATTTGATGGGCTGATCCTATTTTGTTGTTAGGGATATAATGGATGTAAATTTTTTCATTGGATTTTTCATTCACTAGTTTAAGAGGTATCCAATCAATGAAGTAACTCCCCAATATCATTATCCAAATTAATTCATATTAAATGTCAAGGCTAATCACCATCGAGATTATTGGATAAAATTCATGATCACTCCAAGGAATTAGATCATACCAGAACTCAAAATGTGTTTTCATTAAAGTTTATGAAGAAAAAGAGAAATCCAATCATCAAATAAGAATATAAAAATAAAGAACTAATTTAAATATTAAATAAAATAAATTAACATTCAATAAAAAACCTGCATACTCACTTGTATCATTCCATAATGGTTGTATACCTCCATTGATGCTAATCTATCAACAGAATGAGTATTTAGACTTATGATAAGGGAATTGAAGAAGAAAAATATTGAAAACGATCACTCCATCGTTGTGTGAAAAAACCCTCAAGGGTTGGTGTGAATAATTTAAAAACGTGATTAAATAGTATAAATGATATATAAATACATATAAAATAATATAATAAGACTAGTTTTTATTAATAAATTAAGGTTAACAAAAAAACATACATGGGAAAAAATTAAAGATGAAATTTCAAACTAAAAGTGTTAAATTACAATTGAAAGAATAACATTTTATAGAAATAAAAATTAAGTATCAAATTCATTTCACCAAGGTATACTTATATAGACATATTATGAGCCTTAATTTTATTCCCCATAAATAATTTCATTCCCCATTAATTGAGAGAGTCAAAATGGCGGTGAGAAAAACATTGGAAATTTGACATTTCAATGTTGACTAGGAAAATAGCCCAGATTCATTCCCATTATTGACATGAAAAATTTTATATGATTATAGAAAAATAACATGGGGTAACAAATGGAAACTTTATTATTCCATGTTTCTTATAATATATTTAAATATTTTAGGCAAATTGGACCCCCTATTTGGATGCTATGCTCAATCTAGTGGAAGGAAATTATGTGTTTTCAAATCTAAAACATCATTTAAATATCATATTGGGATCCCTTTATCTCCATGATAATTAAGATTCAGATATAAAAATAGTTTAATGAAATTATCACCATATTTTTCTCATTCTTAAAATAAAAATTTAGTTTCCTTTTTCATGGATTGCAGGCACTACTTTTGTTTGATGGACCATAGGCCCATTATAATTTGACCAAAAGAATTTGAATTCATGCCCAAAAATAATCATCATCCTTTAGGATTAATTCTTAGATCATAAATTTTAACATGTTCCATGAAAATTGATAAATAATATCCAAAAATATCAAATTCAAATAATTAAATTAATTAATTCTACAATCAGATAATTGATTGGTCCCAAATTTTCATTTTAAACATCCATTGCACTTATGATGAGTAATGAAGTTCAATTTCAATAATGAAATGAAAATGATGATTATGTACATTAACAAATTAATATTAAAATATTAACAATCAATATTATCCCATTTAAGTGGATAATCACACCCCAATCTGGAGTTTTTCTTGTCCTGATAAAAAAGAACTTCAAAAATATGAAATTGAATTCCTTTCCTGGAACACATTTTAAAATTCATTTCTCAACAAAATACATCTTTCCAAAATATCATCAAACCTTTCAATGTCATTTTACACAAGATAGGTTCAAAATAATATCCTATTCAAAATCCAATTCTTTTGTTAAAATTTATTTTCCCCATTTCATCCAATTTCATTTAAGCAAGATGATGTGGATTGTATCTCAAAAGGAATGGTGTCCTATTTTCTTGTTCCAGGGGAATCGAAAGGAAGTTATAGGTGGTAATAACATTAAACCTTAAGATGAGTAACCATTTTTCTTTATTTATTTGTTTTTTCTTAAACCTCAATAGATAAGAATATACTATCTCTAGGTAGGAAAAGTATGGATTTATGATACTTAAGTGTATTATCCCACACATATTTTCAATTCCATGATCTACAATTGAGATATAAATCTTTTCTATGGCTGATACTACTATGGATTCATGATCACCAAGTGTAAGAGGAAACACATTTGGAAAAAACATTGCTCCATTTGGTCATTATTTTATTTTTTGGATACTCCAATTAAACTAAAAGTGACCCCAAATCCAATGATATGATTAACGGGTCCCAAGAACTCAATTTGGAACCCAATATCCAATAGAAGTGCATTTTAGAATTTTGATTAATAGAATGAAGATGTAATATTTTACAAATCATATCGGACAAATAAACATTACAAAAAAAATGCTCATGATCTTAAACATGCATTCAAATCATAATCAAGGCATTCAAAATCATTTGAAATTAATTTTTAATATTTCCCAATGTACATTAATTCATTCAAGTATAATGAATTGATTTTTTTAGTAGAATTATTTCTATCATAAAAACGAATTTGTTTTTTCAAAAATCTCAAAATGTCACTACCACCATCTTAGAATGAAATTTCCCTCAGTTTTAAAAGAGAATAAAATAGAGAAAATAGAATTAGTATGAAAGAGGGGGTAATTTGATTTGAAATGAAATAATGGAATAAAACCACTTCGATTGAGGTTGATGCCCTATAAATATTCAATTGAACTCTTTGTATTCATTTCACAAGTGGACTCTTTAGTGATGATTGATGGCTAGGATTAAAATATTATATGTCAAGTGTTTTATTTTAAAATACTAAAATGCATCAACTACTAAATATCACACAAAATATAAATAATATTACAATGGAAACCCAAGGGGGTTCCTTTGAAAAATACACAAAATAAATATAATAAAAAATGCATAAGTCAGGTTGCCTCCCAAAAGACGCTTAATTAAATGTCATTAGCTACACTTGGACCCCAATAAATATCCAATTACATCTTTCAACATTTTAATAAACCCATATTTTCCACTTAAAGACGATTGATATTGATTATTTGATTGAAATGTGTTTAATATAAAATCTTATTTTCTAAAATTATTGAGAAATTCCAAGGAATATCAGATATTGTTGTTCAAGTTTCTTTTTTATTATTACCTAAGAAATTAAGGATCATTCCTAAATTATTATTTTTATGGTATGGGAGAATTAAAATAGAAAGGTCTTGGTTGTATCCTATAAAGGTATAATTTATTAGAGACAAAAGGTTCATAATTTTTAGGTTGGGTTGATTGAAATTTCCTATAGAATACTAAAAATTTGAATCCAAATAAATTTCTACTACAATGTAATTAGAAATAATTGGTTACTTTTTAATATATGATTCATTCAAATAATTTGAAATTTGAATGTCTAAAGTGGGTATGGACTCAATTTATGTTATTTCTTTAAATGGTTCAGTGATTCATGGTCCCGAAAAATCATCTGCGGAACCATATTTTGAATATTCCATCCATGATTACATATTTACCTCTTTTGAATCCAAAAAATAAATTTCCTATTGATTTAAAGTAAAATTAAAAATTATATCATGTTCTTTAATTACAATATATTCAATGTTTATTTCTTCAAAAAAATTATGAGAGGCGTGTGTGTTACTATATTCTTCTGTCAATGTTGACGATGTGATATTTTGATTGGGAATGGGGTCTACATAAGTTTTAACATTTTTTAGTTCTATCCACAAAGATGAAACCTCGTAATTAATTATCTATATTTGATTACTAAATTATTAAATCAATTTTTATGAAATATGAAGGGTGGGACATTAAACAACAAGGAATTACTCAATATTTAACCCTTATATCATCATTGAGAGGGAGGGAAATTTATCTTTTAAACATTCATTATCCCATTGATTGTATATCTCATAAGGTAAGGGGTAATCATATAAGGTTTTTCAGAGAAATAATCTAGGATACTGGTTTCCCAATTTTTATTTGACATTTTATTCCCAGATGGGTTATTGATGGGGTAATTTGGAAGGAAATCCATTGGAGTGGAATGAAAATTGGATTGTATATTTTCAAGACACTCACAAATAGAAAGAGGAAAATATAATAGAATTGGTTGTGAAAATAGAGATGGTGGGTGATAATTGATGGTGACTGTCTAAGATAACTTACTTGGGTCCCTATATATGGCTCTAAAATTTAGTAGAGCCCAAATTTACTCTATAGGTATATGCAGTTGTTGTAGTAATGGTAGGGATCGAATCCACAAGGAAAGAAGAAGTGAACTTGAGACACTAATATTTTATGGATTGATTGGCTATGAAGTGTCCAACTATTTTATTGAGTTGAAATTATTATCTAATTATTTAATGAAAAACAAAAAATGAAACTTAATGTCTTGAATTAAATTAATTAATGTTTATGGGACGATCCTAGGTTATTGAGAGGGACAAAATGAATGTAATTAAATTTCATTGGATTTTCCATTCACTAGTTCCAGAGGATTATAATAAATGAGAAAGCTCACCGATAACATTATTTGATTTAATTAATACACAATTTCAAGGCTAATCAAAATTGAACTCATAGGATCACATTCTTGATCACTCCATGGAATTGGATCACACTAGCAATCCAAATGTGTCTTCAATAATGTTGATGAAGATACATAGAAAATAAATCGTCGAATAGAAATATTAAAATAATTATCTTATTTAAATATTAATTAAAATAAAATAACATCCAATATATACCTTTTATACATCATTAGATCAAATTATAATAGCATTTAACATTCATTGATTCTAATCTATCAATGAAACTGGGAAATAGACTTATGAGGATTCATTGAAGATGAAAATCATTGAAAATGATCTATCCACCATTGTGTGAAACCCCACAAGGGTTGGTGTGAACAATTCAACATCTTTGATTCAATATTATCCAAGTGTTATCAATAATGATATAAAATTTGAAGAAGAATAACTATTATTAAGAAATGAATGTTAATGAAAATATACGTGGGGAAAAACAGAAGATGTGATTACAAATTTGAAGCATAAAATTTAATTTTAAATGGAGATTTTATTTAATTTACTAACAAAAAACAAAAATTCAGGTGGTTTAAATAAATTAAAATAGATTAGTTGATCGTAGGTTTTCATATGAGTTTGACTGGATGAATTTATTTTCCTAGAGTATTGGAGATCACTAATTCAATATGTTTGCACAAAATGAGAAAATTCCACTAACTCATTTCCCAAATTAATCCATAAAAAATCCCTTGGCTAATCACCAATTCACATATAGGATCATATTCCTAATAAATTATAGGAATTGGATCATAATGTCACTCAGATTGTCTCATAGTTAATGTTGGTAAAGATGAAGAAGAAAATAACTCATCAAATACAAGTCTTAAAATAATGAATTTATATTACTGAACAAAAAATAACATTCAATCCAAACCAATAGAACTCCCTTAAATCATACCATAAGAGGTTTATCCCTCCAATTATTTTATTCCATCAAATAAAGTGGGATGTAGGCTCATAAGGGTGGAATTGAAGAATATAAACATTGAAATAAACTAACACTCCACCATTGTGTGATTGAATCCACATGTGCTAGTGTGAATATATACACTCCTTGATTCAATGGTGTCATCCTTTTAATGTAAATTAAATTATAAATAAATAAGAATAATAAGAACTTTTAATTATGAAACTAATGTGATTGAGAAATTTATATGGAAAAATGAATGTGTGATTACAAAACGAAAGTTAAAAATTAAAATTGAAAGAAAAACGTGCACACCCAAATCCCATCACTACCATATCCTTATATAGGCATATTAGGAGACCTCAGTATACTCCCAATAATCAATTATATACCCCGTTAATTAATATATTCATAAGTTAGGTGTGAATAAACGAAATTTTATGTTACAATTTTGAACACAAAAATAGGACTAGATTCATCCCCCTTTTGGATGTTCAAATTTTATAATGTAGATAGCCAAATAAAAAGGGTTCGTAGAAAGAAAATAAATTCATCCATGTTTCTTATAAAAAATATTACAATTTCATGTCAATTGGATCATTCGTTTGGATTTTATGCTCGAATTGGAAGGTTGGCTTTATGGGCATTCTGATCTAGAAATTAATTTAATCATCATCTTTGACAAGTTAGATCATCATGAAAACGTAAGAATTAGCATAAAGAACTATTTAATAAAATCATACACATAATTTTACCATTATAGTTTTAAAATTATGGATTTATTGGGCTTGTATAGTGGGCCCCCATTTTTATGACGGGCCTTAGGCCCTTTAGGCTTTACCCAGAAAATTTCTGCACTCAAGCTCAAAAACTTGCATCTTCTATTATGATGCATCCAAGGATCCTAAAAGATAAGATTTCTTAATAAATTGATAAATCATATTCCAAAATATCAATCTAAAATAATTATCATTATTAATTCCCTGAGAAGATTATTGACTGGGATGAAATTTTTACTTCAAACATGAATTGCACTTGCGCTGATAAATAAAGTTCAACATATAAAATTCAATAAAACTGCTGTTTTTGGACATTGAAACAAATTAACATCAATATCTAATAAATTAATATTATCCTCTTTCATTGGATAATCACACCCCCACCCCAACTTGAGTTTTTATATTCTCGTGCAAAAACTATATCCAAAATATGAAATTGAATTCCTTTTTCAAAAACATTTTAATATAATTTTCTCACCAAAAGACATCATGCCAAAAATTCATGTAACCTATCAAAATAATTTCACATAAGTTTTTTTCAAAATCATATCCCTATCACAAGACCATTTTTGTTTAAATTCACTTCCATATATCATCTAATTTCAATTTAGCGTGATGATGTGTTGTGCATTACAAAAGAAATGGGACATGTTTTTTTGATCAAGTGGGGAAATGGATGAACTATGGGGGAATCACATTAAATATTAATATGAGAATCCAATTTGTTTTTTTATTGTTTTGTTTTGTTTTACTTGAACCACAATAGATAATAAATGACTAACTATGGGTAATAAAACTATAGAGTCATGATCTCTTGGGGTCTAATTCCACACATATTTTCAAATCCCTATTCTAAAGTAGAGATTTAAATTCTATCTCCAGGAAAGACAACTATAGAGTTATGATCCCCAAGTGTCATACACCGCACATTTGGAAAAAACATTACTCTACATGGTCAATATTTCATATTTTTTGAATGATAATCAAATTAAAATAAAAGTCACTCCAAACCCTATACTATAATGAAATAAATTTATTATACATGTAGATGATTGATTGGGCCAAAATTTCCACTTTATACATGAATTGCACATTCGATGAGAAATAATTTTTAATTACTATAATGCACTAAAAATGATGTATATGGACATTGAAATGCTTGAATATTACAAAATTAACAATTAATATTAGCCAATTTCAGAGGGAAATCGGTTATAAATTCATTCTTTTACCTTTTTAACAATTATTCTTCACATTCTTCTTCGTTGGTCTATGAGGTCAATGATTCTATATTTTCTTTTCATATTTTTCAATGACCAAACCTCCATATTTGTGTATGATGTGTAAAATAACATGGAAGTAGTGTATTGTAGAAGGATAAAGGAATATTGTAGAGTTTTTGTGATGGATTATACGATTAGAATCTTGAATGACGGTATATGAAGAAAAAAAATATAGTCTGTGAAATATAAGTTCTAATTTCCAGCCACCCAAATCCATGAATCGATGAGTTGTTGTTTCAGCCTTCTTTTTTGAGGAACTTTTTCTAGTAATGAGGCAATTTATTGTCAAAATTTTTATATTTGGAATATTCATTAATAAAGGATTCATTAACGATAAAAAATGTCTATATTGTGTGTATCCCATAAAACATAGGTAGTGTATAATAGTTCTCATTCCATATAAGGTTTTAGCCTTATTGAAATTTCATGTCCCATTTGACCAGGACCACTCACCATGTGATCCTATCCGGTGAGCTAAACCCTGGGCCAAAGGAACATTCCCCTGACCTTATGTGGTCAGACCTTCCATGTACCCTAAGGGGCACACTGTGTATATGTACATGGCTATCCAAGCCATGTACCATGTGTGAAATCCTAGAACCTTAGGTGAACAAACACATAGTGTAACCTAATGTATATTTTTTCATATCCACATGGATGGACATTATATGTCTTGAAATGGACATGCCCCGGTGTCTGGGCAATGCCCCATGCCACATGATCACCTATACACATCATTTAATTATTAGAGAAACTTATTCAATGCTTGTATCCTCCCTCAGGACTCATATTGGCTTATGAATGTCATATCCTATGTTTTATTCTATGTATGATGTGATGGTGGCCATTATTTCTACATTAGAGGATTGGAATAAGGTTATTTATGTGGAATAATTCTTTTAGTGATGTTATGTTAGTTACAGTGAGTGGGTGTGATCATAAATGTTTATCAGGGTTGGTACAACCCTTAATCCAATGTTATTTAGTCCACCATATACTTAAAACAAATTTAGATGGAACTTCCACATATTAATAAGGGGAAAAATAATCTATCTTTGGAGTGGACTCGCCATCATTGACCATTAGTGTTGGGGGTTTTTTACATTAGAGTAATGCTCCCTCAAAAGTTCTATATAGTGGTGAGGTGTAATTACTTCGTATTCCTAAGAGGATACTCAAGTTGGAAATATAATATATCTTTCTCCATCTGATGTTCTATATTGTATTTAGGATTATATTCCCTACCCTCTTTCTAATATGGTTACAAAATATTATTTGATATGAGATGTGACCCTTGATCATAAGGTAAGGATCTACATTACTAGCTAGGTTAGATTAGGGATATCCACTTTCTCTCCCCAGTTTTGTTTTTTTGAGAATATATACTATTGGGTTATTCACCCTTTTTCATATATTTTGAGCTGAATATTATTATTTCTATCTATATTATGGTTTTTTGGGTATTGTTTTTAGTTTTTTATATACTCAACTCTAAATTTTATTTTCCTAAAAATATTGTGTCTTATGAAGATGATATACTGATTTGTGGTGATATTTGTGGACCTACTATCATAGGCATATAATAATGCCTAGTTTCAATAGATATGTTTACTAGTCACTCTTTGGGATTCTGAGATTATATCTCTTTTGTCTTTTCCTTTTTCTAGTTTCATCAGGCTTGGACCTTATTTCTAGAAAAGCATGTATGTTCCCCATAATATCATCACATTCATTGATGTATATTGATTTATTTCCTATAGGTTTTTTCATGCATGGTTTACTCTCTTAATGATGATTTTTTTATTATATCATTTCATATTTGTGGGGAGTTGGTTGTTCATATGTTTATAAATACATAGGATAAGGCCTATAATTTTTCTAATAAGCTTACTTAGTACAACTATCTAGCCCCAACCACACTAGAGGTGTGATTAAATTTCCCCCAAGGACTATTGTATTCCATGAGGAGTCCTAGTTGGTAAAGTGGTGATAGAATGGTATTAAATTTTGTTTGTACTTGTGTTGGTGTTTAGGGTTGGAAATTGTTATGAGGTTCAATTTGGAATATATAGGGAAAGCTGAAGGATTTTCTCGAGTATGGCCCTTAGTTCAGGGAACCCAGGGATGGTTTGGAAGCAGGAGAGCCCATTTACCATAACTCTTAAATTCAAATTTTCCAAATGATATACAATTGAATTCATTTTTTTGGAACTAATGGTACATGCATCATATAGTATTTTATCTTTTTACATTCATTTGTTTCTTGAGTCAACCCCCATGATGTACTCATCTGTCTATGGTATGACTTATTAACTTTCTGGATGCCTTTGTGATGAAATATAGCTATGATATTGTTGTTGGGTTGTGATGTTGACCATTTGAGATGGGGAACCATAGTATAGGGTATCTATTAAATACAATATATTATTGAATATCAAGTTCAGGACCAAGTCTATGAGGTGTTTTCAATAGTCCAGTTGTGATACAAAACACCCCCAATGGGACAACATGATGTTTTATGTCAAATTCAGTATCCATTAATTACAACTATTCAAGATGGCAATTCACAAAGACAGGTAATGCTTCTAGAATTTTAGGATCATGGGCCACCCAAATTATGGGGTGATATAGACACTCAAGTGAAATAGGATTAGCTGGATCATTTTTTTTTTTGAGTTTTTCATCTTATGAATTCATCACCCAAAGTAATGGTTGAACATGAAACCAAACTCTTTTGTGGTGTATTGAATATTTTTTTGTTTTTATTCACCTAAAATATTGATAAGGTGACACTCACTTGGTAAGAGATTCATCACATATTATATAATGGTTTTTATCCCTCTACCAAACCATCAGTTCTCTATAGAACAATTATAAAATATTATGGTATATAGAGAGATTTATAGGAAGGGATCATTGGGATGAATGATATGGTAGTAGGAATCATAGATCAGAGTCATCTTAATAGATAATATAATTCATTCATCATGGTCATTGTGTATGATCCATACTAATCCTTTAAATCCTATGTGGGGATCTGTAGTGCATAAATCAATTGGTGGTTTTAGTTACCATTAGTGTTCATAATCTCAAAATCCTTTTAGGGTAATCATACAACACAATAATGGATTATGAAATACATATAGTAGGGAAAGAAATTATTCTCAGTACTACCTGACTCTTTATGTTGTAGTTTTAGGAAAAACGGTTGATGCTTATAATCTAGGGGCTCTAGAGAAGATAAAAGGTGAATTCCATATCCCTCTATCCTTTATCTTCAATTCATTTCCATTAACATCACATCCTTGTTCTATTTTTATCCCAATATTGGTGATATATGATATTGATTATATAATGTATGGAAGCAGGATAAATCCAAAATAAAGACATGTTCTCTTATGATGAAATCTACGTCCATGTAAGTGAGTTAGTGTAAAAAAACCAGATAGAGTCATGTTGTGATGTTGGAGTTCTTTTTATTTGTATGTTTGAGGTCACCTTGATTGTTTTTGGGTATCAATAAGAACCTTTGTTATAAAAAAATTAAAATAGTATGATAGCACCATAAATTCAAATATTATGACATGGATGTGTCAAAGAGATCTATGGAATGACCTAGGACTCCTTTGATTTATCTATATAAAGGTTCATTCCACTAAGTTCGTTCAACATCCCTTATTTTGGACATCTATATTTTAATGAATCCTTTAGCATGACCTTCACATCTAAAGACTCATAGTGACTAAGTGTAAATGATCTCACATCACATCAAGTTTGGTGTCTTGACACTTTGAGGAGAGTTATTCTAATATGATCTTTTGATACTGGAAATGAGACCATATGATGTTTTGTAGCAGGTTTTAGTGGGAGTAGTGAGTTTTACCTCATTGTTAGAAATTAAATCCCATATAGGGATGGTTGGTTTTGTATAAGGGACAATTCAATCAACTTATAATTAGGGGTATAAGAGTCCCATACAATGGAATAAAGTCTGAGAGGATTTATTTTATTCCAAGTTAGTCCCACTTTGGAATCTCTATAGTTTTTTATGAAAAATGTGGATGATATCCTGAATATTTTTATTGTTTATCATTACCTAAATTATGACATGATCAATAAATATTTCCCATTTTCAATGATTTTCCACCATTATGAATATATGGAAGGTGTTAGATAGTTTTTAATAAATGATCTTAGGCCCATCTTCCATTAATTGAGAGTTCATGAAGATGATATTTCAATAATGTTTTTTTGATGCTTCTATAGATACTATGAGTTCCCAATGATGCATTTCAATGTGGATAATGAACACAATTTATTCATAACTCTAATTAAATAAATAATCCTCCCAAAAATGGGCCAGTTCTTAATTATATTTATCAGTGTAATTCCACTATACTCAGTATTAAAGAACAACCATTAATAGTATTTAGGGATTTTTATATAATTAAACTGGGAAAATCATCTATACATTGAGATCATGATGTTTCATTCTTAATTTCAACTATTTCGCTTTATTGGGAATGTATCCTCTATTCATACTTTAGTTATGGATAAGATAATGATTGATATGGTATGTTATTAGGAAATAACCAAAAGTATGTCATAGGTGCAATGTTTTCAAGATTTGGAATGGTAATAATGAAGGGGTCTTTAGTATGTGTTGTTTTTTGCTTCCAATATTGATGTTATATAATGTTTTTTGATACAGAGGTTGATTGTTAATTCATATAGGTTGTGGTAGTTGTTACCCCATGAGCAGTTTTACATGATCCACAACATAGAGTTGGTAGTAGTATTCTTCACCCTAATTATGTGGACACATTATCTTCTAGAAGAGTGCCTTTTATTTACTCATACTAGCAGAAGCTCAATAACATCATCACTGAAAAATGTATTAACCTCAGATAGAGGCATAGTTAAATGTTCTTGAAAGAATATTTCAACGAGATAATATATATTCTAGTAAAATAAACATAGTTTCATAATCTCATAGCAATAAATATCATCCATGCTTGGTATATGAGGCACCAGATCATTATTTCTCATTGAAACTATCCTAGGTGGAGGATAGAGGAAAATCATACCTTCAAGACATTGTGGTTACTCTACTACTTCATCATCATGTGTAGGAATCATAGTTAGTAGATTTTAACCATGAGTTTATTGTGACAATATATCCGTAGGATATTCTCCTAATGGATTTTTTGAATTATGGGAGAACATCATTATTTTGTATTGATGGATTTTTGTTCTTGTCACATTTTGTGAGGAGGTGTTGAGGGAGATTCAACCTTGCCCCTTGGTTGTGCATCTAGTTGTAGAAAATTAGTGAATGAAAAATTATTGGTAATCAATGTGGGATGGAATGAGATAGAGGTTTGTGTTGTATGCATCTTGATGCCTCATGTGTCATTGGTTAATTGATAAAAATCTTGTTCTATAATTTTTTACTCAACCTATTAAGATCCTGGAATTATGTTTGATTTCATATCATTGGTTTTTTATAATGTTTATTAAATGGGGTGTGAGAGGGCATGATGCTATCTGGGTAATTATTGAATGAATTGCCATTTCATGAAAGATTATTCCAATCATGTATTATATTTTTCTTAAGACATTTGGTTGGTTATAGGTGTATGATATCCTCCATTTTCATGGGGTACGAACTATTATTATCTCTAACCATGATTCTTGGTATATGTATTGGTAATGGAGGGGATAATATAAGGCTTTTAAGGAAATGATACATATTAGGATCATTTTACCCCTAAGTGTATGGATAGTCTAGGAAAACAATCCTGATTTTGGAAAATGTGATGCGAGCCATTATTTTGGATTTTAGTGGGAGATTTGTAAATCACATTCCACTAGTGATGTTTTCCTCTAATAGAATTTATCAATCTACTATAGGAATAAAACCATGTGATGTTCTGAATGGCATACCCTACAGGTGTACCATATATAGGATTCAGGTTCATGGCACATATCTTGAGGGTATATAATTGGTTTAGTTATTGATATTCAAGGTTTAGGTGATCCATGAATGTCTTATTAATTATTTTGATGACAAAAACCACATAGAAATTGATTTCATTGACCCATGGAGTTCTATCCGAAACAAATATCTTATGGATGGTGTCCCCAGGTCATGGACTTTGGATTTTGGGTAATAGAGGGACCATTTCATAATAGTCCTTTTGGATTTTTTATTTTTCATGTGAGATTGGTGTGGTTTATTACTTTTTATCCATACACCTATAATGATACTCTGATCATGACATCTTTCTTACGTGAAAAAAGTAGATGAATTCAGGACCTATATCATGTTATAGATTATAGTGATATGGAAATTTTAGAAATGTTAACTTTACTTGAGTACTCAGTGTAAATCTAGGACTAATAGGATGAGATCCTACATGGATGAAATATTCCTCATGTTTCAGTTCTTTGGTAGCATATGAGAGTTTACATGAGGTCCCTTGAATGTGAGATCCATATATAGACTTTATAACCCCAAATTTTTGCTTCTCGTTGTATTTTTTGATAAAATATCCTTGGAAGAGATGAAAATGAAATGAAAATAGTTTAATTCGTTTGATCTATTGTATACTATAAAAGATATCTTTTGGATTATTCTATAGAGTTGGAGTTCTGTTTTGGGTGATGTAGGATCATTGAATTTTTATATTTACTAAATTAATATATAATGAATAATGTGTGATCAGAATTTCATAATTAATCAGTTTCCAATTAATTTGGACCATATATAGGAAATCTGAGGAAACATCTATTTTTAGTAATGCGGGGTTTACCCTTGGCGTTTCATAATGTCGGATGACATTGGTTTGTCGGCTAAGGGATACCATTGGAGGGTACATTAAATGAATAAAAATTTCTATTCATTTATATTATATCTTATAGAAACCTAATTCCCATCCTCTATATATTATTTTTATAAAAAATACCCATTTTTATCCCCTTAAACCTATGTGATTAGAGGGGAAGATAACTAAGAGATTTTTTGGCATTGGTGACTTAAGAACTTGGATAGATGTTGAATTATCAAGTAGAACCATGAAATAAATAATTGAAACAATATAATCATAAATTATTATCATTACTTTGATTTCGTTACTAACAAATAATAATTTTTAGAGGTATGGCTCATTATTTTGTGTTTTTATACCATTGAGTTTAAATTGACATGCATGGATTTCCATAACTGACTACTTTTAAGTAGTTTACCTACATTATATGAGACCAATATTTAATTAGTGTTCTAAAAACATAATTATTTTTTTTTAATACTTTATTTTACCCATTCGTATAAATTATGAAATGTTTGGATGGGATCGAACTAACCAATGATGGTTTTTATTTTGTTCTTATTCCTTTCCCATTATCATTATTCATGATATAAATTATTGTACTAAGGGGTTGTGATCTACATTTTTAATCTGGATGATAGTTTGATCGAAAAAAATATTTTTGTTGGGTGTTTGAACAATATTATCTGTGTTTATTTTCAAAGTAATTGATGCAGATTCTAGGTTTGGGTAATGGATTTGAGCATTGATACCCCAAAAGATAGAAGTTGGTGCGACAAATTACCAATCAGATAATCTATGTTTAATGTTTAGTTCTATTGAGGCATGGTATAAATGATCATATATCTTCCTCATTAATTTGGGTTTATTTCAAGTGGTCCAGTAGTTAGGAAGGTGGAGTAAAGCATAGATCATGTTTCCTTAGGAATAAAGCATTCACTGACTTGAAAAAACCAGACTAAAATCTATGTGTCCCAATGAAATGTCACAATGTATAATATTATTCTTTATGGATATGGTTTCATCTTTAGATAAATGTCAAATTCAATGTGGCTGGGACCACATGTTGTGTGATCTTATTAATGAATCCAGACATGGTGTCAAAGGAATGTTCCAAGGACCCCATGTGTTAAGACACACCTTGTACCCTAAAGAGAATTACACACATATATATACATGGATATTCGATCCATGTACCATGTTCACACACCTAAGAACCCAAGTGATTTTATATTTCATGCAATCCCGTGTAAAGCAACATGGATGACCATGTTGTGTTCTGGTGAGGAGATTACTAGTTGTCTAGGTGACGTCAAACAATATGTTATAACATGTACATTCCATGTAATTGTTCCAAAAATATCTACCTTTTTTTAAATTCTTTAAGAGTTGGATTTGGGATCACAGTTTTCAAATCATTAGTATTATTCCATGTAATACATTATGGTGTCTATAATTTTTACATGATAAATATGATGTGTTGTGGTGTAAGAAGGATTATTCGTTCAGCAACACATAGCATGTGGATGTTTATGAGTGTGATCATTGAGTTATTTCTAGGTTGGATACTCCCATTCCTAACCAGGTTGAAGGAACATCATATATTTTATACTTTTAGATATTAAACTACAACATAATATCGTTAGACTGATCCCTTTATCATGGGAGTGAAATCCTCATAACTAATCTCTAGTAGTGGGTGGGTCCTCCCTTTGGGTGGTGCACCCTCAACTATGAGATGTAGTGGTGAGGTGCAGATCCTTTATACACTTGGAAGGATACATGATATTAATTGATCGTTGATAGTTCACCCCAGAATATTCCATGTAGTTGTGAGGTGTGTTCCCACCACATTGTTTCTTAGGAGGTTATACATTACACTTGGCTACGATATGGGACCATTGGAGATATGGGTAAACTCTTACTTCATAGCTATCATGGATGATGGAGATCCCCTTTCTCTTTTAACTAGAGTTTCAACATATATATCTAATTTCTTGTTCTTCACCATCATTCATATTGGTTATGCTCATTGGTATTTTTTTATTTGCTCTATCATTTTTGAGGTTTTCTAAATGGTATATATATACTACCCCCAGAATGGTTCTTGGACACAAATGTTGTGCAATGTGAATATGGTAGAAAGATTAGAAGAGATATTTTTAAAATAGATTTAGAAGGTGTATAGCTTAACATGGTGTCATTGGTCATATTTGGGGTTTGTATCAGAGATTGTGAGCCTGAATCTCTTTATTATTTCCCTTTTCCCTATTTTTAGGTTAGGACCTTATTTATAATTTGGGGTGTATTTAACACTTTATATATTAACATTGTATTGTTTTAATTCTATTTATTTC
Source organism: Viscum album (assembly GCA_963277665.1). NCBI lineage: Eukaryota > Viridiplantae > Streptophyta > Magnoliopsida > Santalales > Viscaceae > Viscum > Viscum album. The sequence goes on along the minus strand of OY728123.1, from coordinate 687,663,034 downwards.
CTATAGGTAGTTGTATACATGGTTTACACTATATATGTTTCAATAATTATTATATCTCTACACTATTTTAAGGAGCTAGTTGTGTATGTGTATATAAGTACATAGTATAAGTCCTCATGTTTCTGTAATATGTCTACTCGAAGCTAGTCTCTATCCCCTAGAATACTAGATGAATGTTTATAGTGTCAGTGTTGGATTTTTTTATTCATGTATGGGTCTCGATGTTTTAGAACATGACAATATATTTGCAATAAGAATATTTTTAAAAGTATTATTAAATTTCAAAATATTATTAATAAATTATTTCAAATCATTAATAAAAATATTATATTAAAAAAATACTCATAATTATAAAATGGTATACTTTCACAAACCGTATATACCAGATAAATGACAATGTAAGGGCTTGGGAAAATCATGTCCTTTAAACATATAGTAGGTTTAATGAACATAAATTGTTTAAAAATTTTCAAAATATGGGTTTATAATGTGTAATAAATTTTATAATTTAGTGTTAAATATTTACTCAATAGACTGAGAGATTCATGAAATAGACCATGATAATTAACTCAACATATAATTTATTGTATTATCATTATAAAGGAAGATAGTTGTATGGTTTTCCAACATCAATGTTTTATATCATAATTATAATATGATTTAAATGACAAATTTTAAATCATATTTTTATAAATTATTATAAATCATAAAAAGAAGGATCCAAAGACAATCTTTTGGTTTATATATATTGAATGATTATACGTTTAATATTTTTTATACAAATATATGGAATTCCAATATATTTTTGATATTGATTATATGGTATGTATAAAATATTTTATGATGATAAGTATTAAGTATTTAGTTCATTATTTCTGGATTAAAATTGAGACTTCCCTTATTTGAAATTTGGCATAAAAGAGAAATGGTGTAATTGGTTCTAGTGTGAATGGGATATAATGTTGGGAAGTAGATTGTATTTGACATTATAGTTCAGATATTTTTTTTAAGTGACTACAGAGCTCATGGATAAATGTTTGGAAACAATTTTATACAATTAAGGATGAACAATAATGTGATGAAGATAAAAATCATTTTATTGTTATTATAATTATCATTTTTTACAATAGTTTATAAATAATATTGAAATTTAGTTAATTTATAGGATTTTAAAATTGTTGTGCCAAGGATAATACCATTTAAAAACTAATTTAAATTCACTTATCATAAGATTGAGTTTACCTATGGCCTTAAAATAATAATAATTAAAATGATTTATTCTCCCAAAATGGGGGTAAACCATATGTAACGTTGTTTTGGTCTTCCTATTTTATTATTACTATATTGTAATGGGTTTGATATAATTTTAATGTGAATTAAATATTATTCTTGAAATTAAAATTTAATTAAAGATTTTTTTTAAATTACTAAAATTGTTTCACCCCTATCATAGTACTATGTACACACATCCTTATGATTGTCTAGTCACATTAGTGAAATTCATATTCCCTTACACTGTAATTTTTGATAATTTATTCTAATTTTTTATTATATTTAATCATAATAAATGATATTAATGTTTCAAAAAATATATAGAAACCTATTTGTTGATGGAAAGTGTTTTCAATTATGGAACAAAAATTTGTCCATAATATTTAATTTGGGAGTCAATATATTTTTGAATCACACACCATGGGATTTACCCTTAATTGGAAATAATATTCAATAGATCTTATTGAAATGAAAAATAATTGGGAATAATTGCATCTCACATATTGTAATATATGTCCCTTTATCCAATAAGAATTGAAAAATGTCAATATATTGAGGAATTTAATATAAAACAAACAAAAATATGATTATATGTTTAATGGAAAAAATAATTAAATTATGTAAAGTGGTATAAGAAATAAATTAATCAACTATACGATTATGTAGTAAAGATAAGAAATTCATAAGGGAGAATAAAATATAAAATTAAAAGATATATTTCCTTCCAAAATAAGTCGACGATGTTTCCACTATTGATGATAATGATCGAAAAAGAAAAAAATGGATCACACAAGAAGATACATTTATATAATGGATCTTGTTATTGAGGAAATAAAATCATATTAAAGTGAGGACGACAAGACTTACATGACCACTATTATTTAAAAGAATGTTGTGGAAAATATTGGCTCTATGAAGAATTGGAAGGAATATATTTATCAATAGCACAAGAATAAATATTTATATCATAAGATGACTGTTGAGTTTTTTAAAAACTCATATGTGATTTAATTAGATCTAAAACACTGAAAAAAGGAAATTCATATAATAAGGATTGTGATAATTATTCTAAATTTATTGCTGAAAATAATATTTTAGAGAAAAATAAATATAAAATTATTGGATTTGTGCCTCTTGTAAATAATGGTTCCTTAAATATTAATGGATTTATCATAGTTGAGATGGATACATAAAAAAATTCCAATGCACAATTACAATTTAAGGGATTTATGTATACAATATTGTGTTTGATTTAAACATTTTAATGGTGGAAACTTTGTAATTCTATAAAATAACATATGAATAAAAAATATGATGAAATATATAATGATTTTTTTCTAATGGAGAACGAAATAGTGGCACATATTTGTTAATTTTGGAATAAAAAATATTCATGATAGTTTATAACTAAATTTGAAGATATATTTTAAAAATATAATAATTGGACAGTGACAACCCATTCCGATGGGGAACATGCCTCGCTCCCCAAGACCACCTCCAATAGGAATGTGGATGGAGACTATCACTGATAAGGAATATTACTATCATGGGAGGAATTTTCTAATTTCCTGTTTTCACTCACACATCTCCAAGCTCACATATTGATTAACTATAAAATAAAATGGAAACCAAGTCATGAACCCATCTATATCCCACACTCAGAGTAAAAAAGAAATACTGAAAGAGTAAAAGGGAAAAAAATTCACACCAATGGAAAATGTAAAAGCATCCAACCTTATTATAAGGATGAGATCACAGTTAAAAGGAAAAGATAGAATGATCCTCATCCATGCACCTGTAGACATATCGGTCTGTCTATCTCACTAAGTTATGACAACCTCGGGACCTCTATGGACTTCTTTGAAAGGCATGTGGTCTGCACCATAAATGAAGCATGTGTTAGAAAATATCATATAGGGGTGAGTATAAAATTACTCAATAGCCACCCCAAAACCCCAAAAGAGAAAGGGAGTAACTAAAATAAAAAAATTCCACTCAACCTTGCCAAAGAGAAACCCAATCAAGAGAGAAAATCTATCTCAAACCTTCCTCGACTATAAATGACAAGTTAGATCGGGCTACAACAGGTCTATTTTACACCCACATGTGAAAACACACCAAGGACTCAATGATATCACCCATATATACTCATCTTAGACACTATGTCTCCCGAGGATCCAACCTCATAGACAACAACAATATTTTCATCAGAGGATCTAACCAAAACATAAAACTAAGAGAACTCACCCCACGATATTATCCATCCCAGATGGAATCCATCTAAGAGATTCACATCATTGGTAACAAGTTTATAATTCTTAATGGTATTTCTGCGAGAATGTTCTCCATTGGGAACATCATACATGGCATGAATATACTTTCTATCAGTAGAGTTCTTATCATTGTTACCACAGGCCCATTGTATGATAATGAAAAACAAGTGAAGAGGACCACCCCTCACCACTGGACATGGTTGATGGAGCACTGCTTCAGACAATTCACTAAGAGCATCCACTCAAACAAGGGAGAATGGAGGGACCCACAACTTTCCACTACCCTATAGTCGAGGGAGTGCTACTCCAAACTATCCCGAAAAACATTTTCCACTCTTATAAGGAGTTCCATGTACCTCATTCCGTCGAGGGAGAACAAACCCCTATCTAGGTATCTTTAATCTCTAATGGATGGGAATATTCCTCCTAACGGTATCCCATATCCGAGGGATCATAAATCCCAATGGAGGACCCACTCCCCACTGCTACTCATAGATGGGGGAGTACTACTCCGTATGTGGGGAAATGTGCATTGATAAAATATGGGAGTACTACTCATGAATGACATGTTACATGATATGACAGTGGATTTCCACTTTGTAGATTGAGGATCCACACCCTAACATAGTAGGGTTGTATCACTCTATGGATAGAGGACCTACTAAATATAACAATAGGGTAGTACTGACTCTTCCAACTCATTCACTATGGGAGACCCACACCCTGATATGATATGGGAGTGCCAACCTGATTCTTGATGAGCCACTACTTGGAACCAGGGATTTTATTTTCTAGAAATGGATTTTGGTTTGTGCTTTTTTCAATCCTCTCATGGATGATCAAGGATGTTGTAAGGAAAGGGATAATATAGTTCATGACGAAAGTAATATTGAAGGTGGCATCGTTTCACTCTATAAAATTTTTGGGTTCCATAATTAGGAGAAAGGAAAGCATTGTGAAAAGTGGTATTTATCTAAGGCCATATGAAAACATGGAAAATTAAAGATTTCATAAAATATTGGATTCAGGATTTTTGTTTATCAAAGGATTAATGAATTGTGATGGTGTGCTCTGCGATTATGAGAATTTGATCCTTGAGCTTCAAGAAAGGTAGTTATCTGGATTCACCTTATCATAAATATGGTAAATGAATAGATTTCACAAATACTAGATTGAGGATTTTGAATATATGAAGTATTTATATTTTAGATGGGGTTACTTTTTTATTATGTGAATTGAATATTTGTGGTGACACAAATGTTTTTATAGAAGGAACTGATACTATGATGAGCTTCACAAAAAATGGATATCATTGGAGAATTATAAAGTGGATGAGAACCGTGATGATTTTTTTTACTGATCCAAAAAATATGATAGAGGTAGTGTAGCTTCATGATCGACTGAGCTTATAAATAAGAGGCGACAACAATTCCGTTATCATGAAAATTTTCAGAGAAAATTTTGAACCGCTCAGATTTTGTGAAGCAAGGGGTGCTCTGTGAAACTGGAATTTTATGAGAGCTTGAGCATTGCGAAAATAAAATTCTAGTCATGACTGATTTCAATGCTTCTATTTATTTGTGTGCTTCTTGAATATGTTATGTTCCTCATTGGACCAGTGTGCTTCAAGAAGGAATGTTGGTCCGTCATGGATGTGTGATTTGTGATGTCAGGTAGTTCAGTAATGGAAATGAAGGTTTTCAAATTAGTGTTATTTGCGATGTAGTGATCATTGCAAAGGAGTGAGATCTTTTAAATAGTGAGATCTGCAATGGAGTGATCCCTAAAAATTAGTGAGCATTACGAAGGGGCTTCCTGAAGGGGCTTTACAAAAGGTATTTACTAAATATTTGGTTTAAGTGGACAGGGCTTTGAGTGTTCATCATCTCAGGTCTAAAGTGAAATAAGAGTGTCATGCTTTGTTAGGGATAAATAATTTAATTCAAAATCATTTATGTGACCTTCAAGTCAAAAAACAATGATAGACTACTCACAAAGTAGTGAGTTAGGGTTAGTCAGCGGATGATTTCCAATGGAAGTAGTGAGATATTTCTGAAATCTAGAAAATTTAGTGTTCTAGGAATAGATTGAACGTGACTAACATTTTTATTACAAATGTAGTTTATATTAGTGGATTTTGGTATGACCAACGTACTATCGGAATACACTCCTTGGATGTAGAACATAGCGGGGAACAATGTTAAAGTGTTTTTTGGTCTCTTGGAATGTGATTGATTTATTGATTTTACTATCCATCATACAGGTTTAATGAGTTCCTACCAATGTGGAAACAAAATCCATCACTTTAAAAGAAAATTTGACACCCTGATTCACCCCTCCCGTATCAGGTTTCCTTGGGGTCCTACACAACTCCCTAACACCACATGTGAGTAAAAACTCTACTATAGCAACATGTACAGAGAACCCACACCCTGGAACAAACGAGGTGTACCTCCACCTAGAATAAAGGACCCACACCCTCCCTGGTAAGGGATTATCAACTCCATATATATGTCATATAAGGAGTACCTACACCCTGGTATAAAATGTCTGTACTTGCTCCAAAGATATAAGACCTACTCCCTGGTCAAATAAGGGAGTTCCAAATTTACTTAAATAATGTCATGGGGAAACACGCACCCTAGTCCATCAGGGGTGTAACAAACCTAGTGGAAACTACCCAAAGGTAACCAACATGTACCTATGCCATGGGGAGTCCCATCTCCACCAAAACAGAGATGTAAGGAAAACCCGTGTCCTCGTCAAACATATGAGTAACAGTATTAGAATCTCTCAATAAGGACCACATAGTTCTCAAACATCATCTTAGTACATCTCCAAAAGGATTTTTTGATTTACACAACCTCTTATCAAGTAATTATAACAGAGGCCACCATCACATACTATACACAAAACCACTTAGGATAAGATAATCAATAGCCTGAATCCGAGTTCTAGAGAAGGATATATAAAAGTCAGAAGCTCCCGGGAGGATCTCCCTGTAGTACACATCTTGCATCATAGCATAGACAACATGTGAACCTTCCCAAAAACCCTCCCATGTATCAATTACACATGGGTTCTAACCCATGTTGGTGTATATGTCCTGTAGAGGGTGTACATGTAATATACCTCATCTCTCTGCCCCTGGTCATGATCCTCTTCTACAAAAACTAGATGAAAGTGTCCCTTATACTCCATGGATCCCATATTACGTGGTGTGTTCTGATAAATGGATGCATACCCATGTAGTTTTCCAACGTCCATGTATCAGACCCTCTGTCTTTGTATCTTGGCCATTTGTTTGTACGTGACCATGTATTTTCAAATGGCTTTCCCAATCCACAACCCATGGGCACATGGTTTAGGGAACTACATTGTGTGTAAGCCCTGTCCATGGAATGTAGTTCCAAATGATCATATTCCCTGAATAGGAAGAGCTAAATTGCATGTGTCACTGAACAACACACTATGTAGATGGTGATTCTAGTTTCGAGTCACCTACAAAATCACTCGACTCACCCCGATTAAACCCAAATACCATAGATCTACCTAGTACGGATCAACAAAAATTGAAATAGGGATCTAGAGCAATTTAACAATATAAAATGAAAGAGATCAAGACCAAAACTCAAATCATCTGATCTAGTGGGAGAAATGCTAAATCGTTGGATCAAGAATGATGCACGGATCATTTTGGCTCTTGATTTGATGACAATTTTCATCCAAAACTGATATTGGTAGCACCTCATCACATGTATTCAGTTTTTCTTCCTTTCATCACCAAAGGTACGTAGAGGTAGGGGGAATTTTCCTCCTCTATATGTCATGCACACCTATGGATGGAAGGGGACGGGTTTATGTTAGATAATTAATTAATTATTCAATTAATTAAATCCACCTCATAACGACCTATCACCAAATGGACCCCAATCCAAACTCTCAAAAAAGACAACCTTATGTCACGCCTTGGGTAAACATAATTTTCAAGACTTAATGGTGGTCCCAAAAATCTGATAAGTGGCTCCGAACAAGAGTTATTTATGTTTGATGTGAAACCACACACATTAAAAAATATATTAATTTTTTTAATATCGTTGCACTGAGGATCCCACGGCCTTGGAATCTGGAACCTAATCAATAAATTTATTAGGAAATATTTAAGAAAATATTCCAAAGTCCATCGGGTCAAAAAACAAGTAAGTACATTCGCCCGACCATAGGGATTTTCATCCCCAAAAAGAAAAAGCCTAAGAACAAGAGAACAAAACAGAACATCCCACAAGAATCCCACACCAGCAAGCTCACCAAGGATTTCTATGTATCTTACAAGAACACACATAAAGTAACCACCAATATCAAACCAATATAATGTATAGATTATACCTATACATCATCGTTCAACAAATGAGAACATGATTCCTTAGTTTCAACTACTTGGAAAACACCAAACACCACGGTACATCCGTAGTCATGGGGTCTAGTGGTATACCACCTCGCTAACCAAAAATACATATTGAAGGAACCCTAAAATTCACATCTACCTTTGTATTTACTATGCAAAATCCACCTAAAACCTTTTTTTCAATCGTGGATGATGTTGGGCATGAGAGGGTTTTCACAAAAAAGTGGTGCCAAAGAGTAAACATTGGGTCTTACTGTGTCCTTCATCTATAGAAATCTATCTGTAACATAGCTCACCAAAACATAAATAGTACCACAACAACATGTGTAATCCTAGTTGAGTATGGATGGTAGGAATCCAATCCATACAATGAAAACAACCCAGGGTCTTACTCTGCAGCTACAGAATGATTCTAAGCAAGGATCTTTCTCTTCTAGGGTCATCATCATAAAGGGTGTAAAGTAAGAAAAACTCCTCCAGCATGTCCGTGACATTCTCCGAAACATCATTGCATAACCTCTCTATAAAAACTCAAGTCTAAGGAACTCATCCATGGCACCTTAATACTATCCCCTTTTGGTAGCACATACTCACCTTCACAGTTCTAAACAAATCATAAAAACCCATCTCAGTGGGAAAAGCATCCCCCTTCATCCTAACATCATTGATATTTAAAAAATAACCACATCCTCTGAAATCATGTTTACTGAAAAGATGATTCAAAACACATGAGGGTACTAATGGAAAAAAAATGGGCTGTTTGAACGTGCACTGGGTCTTATTGGGCCCCCGTATCACAACTACCAACATGGGGTTCTATCGATTCCACATGCCACCCTGGTTAAAACTCAAGAATAAGTGGAATGAAAATGGTACAAAACAATAGTGTGCTTTAATTGATATTGTATAATGTAGAAATTACACAATGAATTCCTCTATTTGTTCACAATGATTTATTATCAATGGTTTCAACAGCCTGTAGCTAACCTCACCCACATCCTCTAGCTCCCTAAGCTTAGCGCAGACCACCTAGGGGTGGTGGTGGAAACACCATGAACTGCTTTCTTCCTCCTTCTTCTCTACTAGCTCTTTCTATTCATCTTAAAACTTATAGAACCCATTTATCCAAAAAAATCCTCTACCAATATGGCTCCTCAGGTGGATCCAAATCTGCATCCAGTTGGGGTTGAAAAATCTCTAGCAAGATGTCTATATCCATCATAAGTATAACACAACCTCTCTTGCAGTTGACCAGATCCTTAGCACTACCCTATGATATAGACCCACACATTTGTTTCTGGGAATTGTAATTCCTCATGAGTTTTGATCCTATCACCTATCATCTTTCATCTCCTACAAATGTCTCAACCTCCTGACCACTACTCTAGGTCAGGTCCACCCATTCCTCATCCATAAAACATTCCACCACCATATCTCACTTGTCCACTACATATTAGCTGGGAATGCAATGAATAATCATAGACACCCTGATCTCCTTACACAAGATCTGCTCAAAGGTCTGTGCTCAAAATTTCAGATCCCAAACCATATTCATGGAGTATTATGACAAGTCTCCAAACCTCGCTGAAAACTCTGCCACTATCATTATACCATGTCAATGTTGGAGAATATCTTGGATATGTACTAATCTCAACATGTCTCGCTAAAAGACTTCCCTGGAGAGTCACTCAAAATAATTCCATTTGAGCATCACCTGTTAGGGATTATGTTTCACCAAACTCCAACATCACCAAGATGAAGCCTATAGAAGGATTGCCACTAGGAAAACCATTAATTGGGAGGTTTCCTCCCAAAGAATAAAACTTGTGTGACTGCCACAATGAATTCATCTACCACCTAGGGGTATAGATCACCCTGGTACCTCAGAGTATCATGCCTATAGAAATCATGTGTTTCACTCATCCAGTGTTCATCCTCATCCTAAAATTCTGGAATGACCTGCTTCTCTATGGGCAATGGCACAACCGTAATACCACCTACAGTTAATGCCTCAGAATCATATTCCTTTAATAAATATTCACCATTAGGTTGATCGTTAACACAATTACACTATATAATCATGTCTGGAAATATTCACAGAGGCGTCCTGAAATTGAATCAAAATTAACCACTTTAAGGTAGTACATTATAGTAGATTACTCAAGAACGATAGAAAAAACCCAAACCTAGTCCTATATGATGCATTGACCATTTATTTTCTAAAAGAGAAGTTTCCTAATGTACTGAGCCAAAAAAGTAGGTTATCAGAGTCTTGGGGAGTGGATACATCATCCACCACACCAACACTAGAACCTATGACTTGATAGATGAACATGAATCATCCTAGAACTATTTTTATGCAAACTAAACAAATATCATGACACTATAGTCCAAATGGGGAGCCGACCACCTTTGATACCACTCTTCACGACCTGGCCTGGCGGGGCCCAACCCCAACTACCCAAGACCACCTCTAATAGGCCGGGGGATGGATACTAGCATCGAGAAGGAATATTACTTACAAGGAATGAATTACCTATGTCCTTTTATGCATGCACACAACACTAAGATCCAAAAATGATGAAATGTAAAACCCTAAGGCTTCCAATGCATGAATACATCTATATCCCATAACCATAGTACAACATAAGTATTGAAAGGATAAACGTTCAAAACAAATCACACAAAATACAACTATAAAATTGTCCATTCTACTCATAAGGATGGGATCGTTGTCAACTAAAACTACCAGAATGCCCCTTGGCCAAGAATTAGTAAACACCCCGGTATGTCTATATCACTATGCGTTATTTACCTTAATTTCTCTATGGAACCATTCAATAGTCTTGTGGTATTTACAAGACATCAGACATGTGTGGGGAAATATCGTGCATGGTTGTGTATAAAAATAACGAGTCAGTGCCCCAAAACCCAAAAAGAAAAAGGGAACATCTAAAAGGAAATAGTCTGCTCAGACTAGTTAGAGGGAAACCCAATCAAGGGAGAAACTCCATATTGAACCATCCTTGGATGTAAATGACATTTCAGCTCAGTCAACAAGAGTTTTCAACCCCAACATGTGAAATCACCATAACGACTCCCAGAAATCACCCATGTATACTCATCTCAGACACTATGTCTCATAATGTTCCAACCTCATAACCAGAAAAATGATTTTTTTCTTAGGATAAAACCACAACATAAAAAAAGAACACACTCCATGAGTTCATCCATCTTATATATAACACATCTGAGAGATTCACTCAATTAGGAACAAATCTATCATTCAAAATTGTTTTTTTGAGAGAACATGCTCCATCGGGAACAACATACAAGGTCTGACTCTAGTTCCCAGATCCACTGGTACTATCATCATTACCTCGAGCCCAACGTAACCTAATAAAACCCATGTGAATAGAATCTCTACTCACCTATTCACACTATTATGGGAGAACTTCTCTAGACAATTCACTATATGCTTCCTCTCTAACAATAGAGAACTGTGGGAATCATCCCTCACAACTACCCCACAGTCAAGGAGGTGAAACTCCTAACTAACCCACAAAACATCTTACACTCATATAATGAGTGTCCCTCTTCTCAGTCCATTGAGGGATAACTAACCCATATCTTTGTATCATTAACATCTAGTGGATGGGCCCACTTGTTTTAATTGTTTCCCAAAACATAGGGAGCCCCAATACCATTGGAGGACCCACTCCACATAGCTACTTGGAGATGGGGGAGTACTACTCCTTATGTGATAAACTATTACCTTATCCAATATGGGTGTTATAGTAATGCTGCACCCAATCCCTAATTAAATTGGAGAGTTCCACTTCTTAGATTGAGGACCCACACACGAACCTGGTATGGGAGTACCACTCTATTGCTAGGGGATCCACACCCTAGAACGACTGGGTAATACTAACTCTGCCAACCCGTTCTCCATGGGAAACCCACACCCTAATATTATTGGGGAGTACCAACCCTAGACATGAGGACTAGCTCCCTTAAAAGGCCTAGGTGTAATGAATCTGCTGGAACAACATGTATGGAGAACCTGCACCCTAAAATGATAGGGTGGTATGAAATCATATACTATAGGACTCAGACCCGACCTAGTAGGGTAGTACCCACTCCATCTATACATCAAATAAGGGAGAATATCACCATGGCCTAATATGGGAATACTGAATCCATGGATAGAGAACCTGCTCCCAGGTCCAAAAGGGGAGTACCTATTCTACCTCATGATCATCCTGGGGAAACCAGAACCCTAGTCCATCAAGGGAGTAACACCCCCAGAGGAAAATACGCAATGGAATTGAACCCACTCCCACGACAAGGGTATTACCATCTATATCTATGTAGAGAGGTAAGGAAATCTTGTTCCCTAGACAAATATCAAATTAACTGTTCTAGAATCACTCTATACGAGCCACACCAATCTACATCATCATCTCAGTAGCTCTTTTCAAGCATCCTGATCAATATACCCAACCTCGTATCTCAAAATACATAATAGAGACCACCATCACTTCCTACGTTGAAAAAATCTCAGGATAGAATACTCAAAAGCCTGAATCTGAATCCCAGAGGGGGAGATATGGAAGGAATAAGGTCCCTCGAGGATCTCCCAGCAGGTACACGACATCAACTAGGGCACACACAACATGTGAGCCCGCTCGAGAACCTACATATGTATCTATTATACACAGGATCCAACCCATGTTGGTTACACGATAGGTAGAGAAGGTACATGTTCTGTCCCTCATCTTTCGACCCCTAGCCGTGTTCCTCTTCTATATGGAAAGGTCAACTGTGTCCCCCACGTGATGTGTATCCCATAATACATGGTGTATTCGGATAAACAGATACCTTCCCATGTAGATTTCCCATGTCCATGTATTGGACCCCATGTTCAGGTATCATAGTTATGTGTTAGTAAAAAACCATATATTTTCACATGGTTACCCCAAGTAATGTACCATGGTCACATAGTTTTGGGAACTACATCATGAATAAGACCTATACACGACACGTAGTCAAAAATGTTCAACCACTCCCACAGTTAAACCTACATAGTGGGAGTCACTAAACTAAACACTATTTAAATGGAAATTCTTGATGGGAATCACCTATAAAATCACCCGATTCGCCCATATTGAACACAAAACCCCAAGATCTACCTAAGAGGGATCCACAAAAATTTCTTTAGGGATCTAGAACCTTATAAAAACTCAAAACTAAAGGGTTCCAGAGGAAAACTCAAATCTTCCTACCTCATGGGTTAAATGTCAAAGAACTGGATCTATAACGATGCTTAGATCAATTTGGTTATCAATCTGATTATAATCTATGTCAAAAAATAGAGATCATCAACACCACATTACATTGATTTGGAACTGTTTCTATTCGTTTTGGATGGAAAGGAGTGGGAGGGTGATAAGTTTCCTCCTATTTATGTCGTGTACCCCAATTTAGAGGTGTGTATGGGGTTTCGTTAGATATTTAATTAATAATTCAATTAATTAAATCCTCCTCATAAATCTCTATCACCAAATTAAACCCAATCAAAACTCCAATCGCAGACGACCTTAGGTCGATCCAAGGAAAAACATGGCCTTCCAGACTCAACCGCACTAGCGGAAATCCAATCCAAGAATCTAAATGTGAGTTAATAATGTTTCAATTGAAAATGTGTGTATGTGAAAAAAAATTATTTAATATTTTTTAATATCATCAAACTAAGGATCCTCAGGCCTTGGCATCCCTGTTACTAATTCATATAGACTTTTGAGGTCATGAGATGTAAATATTATAATGGTGAATACTATTTTAAATAATTTTTTGATAATTACAAATGATTTATAATATTTATATTTATGATATATCGTTTTCATTAACATGGATTTTATAAACTATTTAGAAGAGAAGATGAAAGATAATTACTACTATATATCAATAGAGAAAGATATTATAATTATAATGAGTTACAATTTGATTATTTTGAAAAATATCTTAATAATAATGAAATCATGTGATAGTATTGTTATCCATACACTCCACCAAAAAATATAATTTATTAAATGGGGAAAAATGTTAATAATGTTTTGAAAATCCATTTTAACTACAAATAAAATAAAAATATCCTTTTGAAGAGGGGTTGTTTCTACTATTGTACGAAATTTAAAAATATTTTAGAATGTAAAAAAATTGATAAATATATTTATTAGATATTTTATAAAAAGAATAATTATTTCTAATACTTTAGTGTATTTAAAACTCCCCATTAGATTAATACCATGACTAATAATTAGAATAACATTGAAAAAAAATATTTGTATATCCTTATGGGATTTATTTCATATAGAAGATGATATATATTCTAAATAAAATGGTTTTAAAGGATATTAGAATTATATTATAGGTAAATAAGTAAACATACTTCTATTTAAGTTGAAATAATTATTCAAAAGAGGGAATATTCCAATCTAGAAATTGAGAATATTTCCTAAACAATTCCTCAAATAGATTTTGAAAATTAATAAAAATATGAATATATATAGTAGTTATTATAAAGAAAATAATATTAGTGACTAAAAATTATAGTTTTCAATGATTATGTAAAATGTACCCTTTGAAAACAATACAAGAGTTCAAAAAAAATAATTTTACACAAGAATACGATAAAAATAACAGGATACAAAACTTTATTTTCTCATGTAGAGGAAAACACTAGTTCAATTGAAATAAATAAAAATAAATTGACTTATTTTATGAATGAAGTGAATGAAAAAATTAAAAATAACTCTACATGTGATCTCCTCCTTTGTAGAAAGTTGAAAACATCTTGATAACAATGTTGGTCTTCCGAAACTAGTGTTATGATAATGTTTATGTAATCATAAAATATATTAGACATAAATGAAAATGGGATTATAAAGTTAAGAGTAATTATTTTGGAGAAATGTTTTCATTAAATCCACAGTTAGAGACTATCAATATTATCATTGTCAATTATTGTCCCTAAAAAAATAATTTATATAAAATGGATGTTAAATAATAATTTCTAACCAGTTATTTAAATGTAAAAGTATACATTGATAAAATTGAATGTTTGGTTTTTGATAATGATGGAAAAAATATACAAGGTAAATTAAATAATATATTTATTAAAATACTTCAATTTCAAAAATTATTTTATAGATAGTTATTTACAACAAATTAATTGAAAAACTTACTATGGATTTTTATAAATATTTGAAGGAGATAAATATAGTTACTCAATGATTAATTTTTCATATTGATGAAATTATCTTTAGTGTTAGTAATAATAATATGTTCATTTTTTTTATTTAATAGATGTGAAAATCAATGAAAAGTGAATTTTAGGTGAAATAAATATATTAGCAAAATTAAAAATTGTGTAATAGATGAAATTTATTTTACCCTATCAATAGAAATATTCTATGGATATAATAAATATAATTGTGAGGGAAAATAAAAACATTAGAAAACTATAATAATTTGGATGAAATTGAATACTTAAGGGGCTAATGTATTGGGCCTTATCCTCTAACACGGATAATTACCTGATTTTCATCATAGAAATCCAAAAAACACAACCCAAAGATCAAGTGTTCTAGTTTGTATTGATTAATAGTTTCATAAAAAATAATAATTAGTATAAAATATAGAATAATTATCTTAAATTAAATAATGTGATAATATACCTTTTTTATCTTCCAAAACTAAATAGGATAACTTGGGGGACATAAAAAAGAAATGGTGTGATAAATAATGCCTGATAAGGGAATAATCATGATAATGAATCATGAAATATGAGTAATATTTTATAACAAGATGTCATAAAATACAATGACAAAGAAATATTATTTGGAATAATTTCAAATGATAATGGAATCATAAGATCATGACATCCTAATAATGTGGAAACAACATAAAACATAAAATATGAAAATATAATTGATCATTGTAAAGGGAACATAACATGATTGACATATTTCAATTGTTTATCATGTTTATTACATTATTCCATTCATATTATTTAATTAAATATAAAAATTTCCAAATGATTTGGATCATTAACTAGGAACATCCATAATAACTTTTAAATTCATATGTGTTCTAGATAATGGAATCAAACGTATGGGACAACCATATGAAATTTTCTTCAAAAGTAATGGGTTACATAATATTCCCAAAATGCATATTCAAATAATATTTCATAAGGATTAAATAGTGATGATAAAATTAAATAATTTGGAAGGTCAAATTTTAATCAATAATCATAAGTATAAAATAGGGATTTATTATTAAAATATATTGTGAATCAATTGATAATTTGGTTTATAAATGATTTTTTGGAATATTGTTTTAATAAATCAGTAAAAGGGCATTGAAGAAATAAATTATATAGAAATTTTCTGGAAACTAGAGGTAAAAAAGAATTTATAACCCTAAATTTAAATATTTTATTAAATCATGGATAGGTAAAATAATGTATGAGAGTGTTCTATGGCAGGATTATGGTATATTAAATTTCCCATTAATAGGGTTTTATTTTAAAGAAGGAATTGATAAATTAATGAAAGGAATGTGTAATCATATCAAAGAAATGTGGAAGAAGAATCATATATATGTAATATACATATATATAAAAGTTATAATCATTCCATGATATTACATAGATATATATATTGACCTAAAGTGAGAATTTCATAACCTAATGAAAATGGGGTAGTTCGAAGAGTTCCCTTACCAAATGCCCAGATTTTCTTTGCACTTTCACATAACACAATGAATAATAAAAATATATTTATTAAACATAATATATAAGACATTATATAGTATTAATAATTTATTATATATGATTTGTGTTAGTTTATATATATTTTATATAAATATATTGTCTATTTTTAATGTCCTAAGGTAGTTTGTTATCTGTGTCCGGGGTCGCATTAGTTGAAGGTAATTATGAGAGTTCATATGGTTTGGTTCCATAAATCTAGAGATTTGATGAATTTTATTAAATGATTTTCAAAAATAAAAAAAAATTTATCCCAAATAATTAACAATAAATCAGGATTTAATGTGTATAAGTCATGTTGTTATACAATTAGTTCATTTAGGATTATTTTTCAATTAGTTGATATACAATTAGTTCAAGAGATTACATGATTTTATTTGAGATTATTTGTATTTAACCACTCAAGAATAAGAATAAATACATAAATATTTATCTCTGATTTATTAATAATAATTTAATTTAAAACAAATATTAAGGTCGTTGTGTAAAATGAAATTTTTATTCCATAGAGGCAGTGATCCACCATACAATGAATAATGACTAAATTTTTAAATAGATTAAAAGGAGGGTATAAAATGGATATTACCCCATAATAATAACATGTAATTATATTTAAGAAACTGATATTACTATATAATGGTGGATTTCAAATATATGGGGGTGCAAGAAGAAGAAAAAAATTGAAAGTGGCTTGGTTAAAAATTTACTACTATCATTTGTTGTATCCTTTAAGTATAATGCTTTATGCTTCTTGTAATGGTAATTGTGAAATACTAACACATTTATATTTTATATTCAGTGATGGGGAGATATGTGGATATAGTTTGGGAAAGCTCTGAGGCCTATATTTTGTGTGGAGAAGGTGTGGAAAGGGTTGTCATTTGTATGGGGAGGAGAGAAGTGTTTTTAATATAATATCCAATAGTTTTATATTTTTTCTCATGACTATAAATATTGATGAATCTTGAAAGTCAATATTGTTTTTTGTTTTTTGATGTAGAGATAATCGTTTCTTATAACACCCATTATTCAATTAATAATGTTATAAACTTATAATAAAAAATGCTATATTTTTCATATATTATTATTCACAATAAATTCATCATTTTTTATAAAAATATGAAAAAGTATCCCAAATAATTTGTATACATTTATATTCTAAAAAAGTAATACATTTTATCAAAATTATTTTTATATATATAATAAAATCATTTTTTAAATAAAAGCATCATTTGACTAAAAAATAAAAATGTTAATATTATGAACAATTATATAACACTTTATATAGTTACATATAATGTCGTGAAATTATATTATTGTTAAGACCTGGAAATTCTGTGGAATGTTTTTTAATACTTGGGAATTTTACGAGTCCCCAGTTTCTGACGACGCTTGATTCCAAGGCCCAGTGTGCCCAGAATCAATTTCTGACATTTTGTTCAGGTACATTCAGTAAACCTACATGCAGGATTTTATATCTTTTTAACCGGAGCTTGGAAATGGAATTTGAGGACATCGTTGAACTCGCAGCACTGATATTTTTTTAAGGATACCTTCACCGCAGTTTCATTTTATCGAGGCTGGAAGTTAATTTTTGGGGTTTCTAAATAAATTAAATAAAAATATGTCTAGAATATTTTCATTTTTGTGGTGGTTTAATCCTCCAATGGGAGGTTGGAGGTGTGGAACACCCGCACATAACATCCCATGGGAGGATATTATGTGGCGGGGCCCACACGAGCTCAAACCCCCTTAAACCCCTTGTCTTCTCCATTAATGAGGGAAACTCTTCACTTCCCGCATAAATTTTGGATCCTCTTCTGCTTCCCTCTCCAAATTAATGAGCCAACACCACCTTTTAATTAAGTGATTTAACTTAATGAATTTGAATCTATTTGAATTCATTAAGGTAACATTATATTAAGATGTGTTATTTTATTATTTTGGGATTGGATTAATCTTGTGGTGGACCCCTGGAAGAATTGAGAAAATGTCCTCCCAATGAAGAACGACATCTTCTCTCAATGAAGAACGCTCATCTCCACTGAGGAACGATGACACTATCTTCTCCCCCTCCAAATGGGGAAAGAAAGGGAAGACGCCTCCCATAATAAACGTCGCCCAAAACGACGTCATATCCTCCTAACGTCAATGGAAAGACTGCGCTTTCCGTGACTCCTTTAAGCGAACATGGATTGCGAGGTAGGGGTTTTGAATTCTTGTACTTGTTCTACATTGTTGAAATTATTGTTTCAAAACCAAATTATATCACCGTAACATGGGTAAATTCAGACCACACTAACACGGACGACCCTTTCCCCTTTTGATCTTTTTTTTGGTTAACTATGGGAGCGGACAACGGTGGTCAGCGTCTAGCCGGTCGTGAGAAGACTGACATCGCAAGACCATCAGGTCACCGGAAAGGCGCGACACCTTCGTACCGCATGGAGGAATTCCAGGACGCGGCCAAGCCGGGCCGCGGTGGAGGGGCACGACGATGTCACGTTGCGCCAGTGCTACAGTATGTCTCGTCTAGGGCGGCTCACGGTGCCGTCACGCTGCGCCGTTGGAAAAATACCACGACCTTAGGCCGTAGGGGACATAAGAGGACAACTGGACAAGGTGGATGCCGATGCACACTAGGCTGGACACTATGGGTCCCACGGTTACAAGGGTCAGCGCCTTACGTCGGCCGTTTTGGGAGCCGATGGGTGTAACACCCCCCCCCCTTTACGCGGCCAGCCGGGCGCCACACGGCAAGCCGAGCAAGGCGCCACATGGCCCGCCAAGCCAGGCACTGCACGCCCATCTGGGCCGAGCCACAAGGCCAGCCCGACGCCGCACGGCCCACCGGGCCAGGCCCCATGGCCTGCCGGGCCGGGCCACACGGCCAGCCGGGCCGGGCCACAGGGCCAGCCAGGCCGTACCACATGGCCAGCCGGGTTGGGACACACGACTAGACGAATCGGTCCGCACGGCCAGGGGGCCGGGCCACAACCGGGCCGAGCCGCCCTTGACCAGCAGGGCCGCCCCGGGCCAGGGCGCCATCAGGCCGGACCACCATCGGGCCGGAATTCCATTGGGTCGGGCCACTCCATCGGACCGGGTCAGACACCTATTCGGGCCGTTTAACCCAAAAATCACATTTTCATCTTTATTTTCGGCTACGAGTGTTCGAACAATGAACAGTCTACGGCGACGGAAGGATAAGAGCAGAATGATTCTTTTGTAATACCCCACTTGAGGTTTGGATGTAGTTGGGGTATGTTAAGGTAACTTTGGACCTAAGAAACAACCGGGCCCCTGGAACAGAAATGCCAATAACTCTCAGACCGGACATCTGATGGATGCGCCATCTGTCGTGTTGGGTTCTTTATGATGAGACGGAACTACGGGATACATCTACTTTGGACATCGTGATAGTTGATGTATCGAAACTTGGATCGAGGAGCAGATCCTCCTGGAATCAAGCGTGCTGTGTGCAGGAATCCTTGGTTGGGATATGACGATACTATACCGGAATCCTTCATGGGTTCGATAGCGATGACTACTATACCAGAATCCTCCGTGGGTTCGACAATGATGAATACTTTACCGGGATCCTCTGTGGGTCTGACAGTTCTGACTTCTGTTCCTATATCCTGTGTGGGTCCTATAGAATAGCTAGCCATGTATCCTGTGTGGGTCTGACATCTTAGCTGGTCCTGTATCTGGTGTGGGTCCAACAGATTAGATGAATGAGTGACTACATCTGATCATCTCTATCACTCTACAAAAGATGTATACCTGTGTGAGATGAGTCATGTATTTCAACCATTATCATCATGGTGATTGACTTTACATCGTTTGTGGAATGGGTTATGCTTGGTCTCAAGAGTTGGAGTTGTACTGTGATTGGTAACTTATGTATATGTATGGGTATATACCTAAGTAGAGTTGGTTGATACTTCTTGATTGTATCTTACTTTGGTGGTTTTTCCTTAGTGTATTCTGGGAGACCTTTGGGGGCCTCGAGGTCCCTTACTGTGTATTGTTATACTCACCCATGAATGGGCTTCACCTGCACCTTATTGTGTTTTGTGCATAAAATGGTATGTAGTGATCGAGGTTGAGGGTGACAGATGGGAGGTTTCCTAGAGCTAGACTAGACGGGATGTACTACAAAGAAGATTTGTTTGAGTTTTGTACCTACACTTCAGGTAGGATTCCCCAGTGGACGATCCATGAGTTGTTTTCCCTTTTTACTTGTACTTTTTGGTCAGTTGGGTTTGTATACTGGCCAACATACATTCACCACACTTTTATTTTCTATATTATTACTTGTTGATTCTACATCTTGAGTTCAGACTGTGTGTGATACAGGTTTAAAGGCAATGCCTTTCCTTTTTATCGGGATTACGCTTTTGGTGCTAGTTGCCATCCCCTGGCCTATGGAAGGCGGGCTTAGGGTAGTCACAGCATGTGCCCTGAGGACAGATCATGAAAAATTGGTATCAAAGGAGTTTGTTCAACTGTAGAACTTGGACACTGATTATTTTAATGGAAACAGTGTTAATTGTTTTGGGTGTGGTTATCAATTTAGGGAAACCGGTGTTGGTGTGGTGATCGACATATCCATACAATAGGACGCTAACTTCTGATTTCCGACTCATTTCACGGAAACACTGATTGCATGTGTGTTTCCTTAGAAATGTTTTCTTTGTGAACACTTTGTTTCAGCTCACCAGGTATACTATTTTAACTGTGGTTCACCTGTTTCTTTTCAATATGACCCCACAAAGGCAGCCAGCTAGGGTTCCGAGTTACGTACGAGATGGTGGCCCGCCAAGCGATGAGGCCTTGGTGTATGGCCCCATCACAGTGGAGGTACCAGTGGTACCACTACCCGCTGGTACACCGGTACAACCAACTCCAGCAGCAGAGAGTTCACGTCGTCTGAGTGCGTTTCACGAGTTCCAGTGCCAGAGGCAGCCCATTTTCTGGGGATAGACGGACCCACAGGCAGTTGAGGATTGGCTGGAGGCTATCAGGAGAGTTTTCAAATTGGTAGGGACACCAGCTGACCTCATGGTTATCCTTTTCGCGAGTCTCCCGCATGAAGCAGCAGACAAATGGTGGAGCCTGATTCTCTAGGATCATGACGAGGAATCATTACTTGGATAGACTTCGAGACTCTATTCCGCTCAGAGTTGTTCAATCCACCCTTCATGTGGTGCGGATACTGGAGTTACTTCATCTACAGTAGGGCAACATGACAGTAGCTCAGTACTCATCGAGGCTCACCAACCTCTCGTGATAATCCACGTATATGGTACGAGACCCATTCTTCAGGGCCCAGACCTTCGAGCAAGGACTCCGGCATGCGATCAGGGCTTCGATGATCCCCCTCAGCATCTCGACGCAGGTGGGGGTACATGAACGAGCACATCTAGTGGAGAGTTTCCTCACTAAGCAGTAACCAGCAGCGAGACCCACCACAGGGCGACACAGAGTGGAGTCTTCTACAGTCAGTAGTAGAAAAATGTTGCAGAGGTCTAAGCGGAAGAAGTCGTCAGGAGGGAGACCCCAGGATACAAGTTCGGTTGTGCGGGGCACATGAGACAGTTCCAGCTATACAAGGAGCAAGAAGTGTTATGCATGAGGCGGGCAGGGCCACATGGCTCGTGATAGACCGACCTGCCATGAAGATGAGTAGAATACAGTAGAGGGACCTCCCAGGAAGAGGCAGAGGTTCGACCGTGGTGGTCCTCTAGGAGCAGGCAGACGTGGCAGAGGTGATGGCCGAGAAGTGGGTGGTGGACGACGTTTCAAGGCTCTACCACCACCACCACCACCATGAGGTACACCCCAACCACAAGGAGGTGGCAGGCAGAGGCGGGCTCAACTCTAGGCAGTCAAGGCCTACGACCACGGCACACCTTAGATGATTTTAGGGACAATCCGTGTCTACACCACCCTTTCATCTGTACTTATATACATAGGTGCAAGTCATACATTCATTTCCACTGCCCTTGTTTGGAGCGTGGGGATTTAGACAGAGTTGTTGGCTCGATCCATACGACTAGAGGCTCCTATGGGAGAAGACTCGACAATTACACACTAGTGACGATAGTGTGAGCTTACTCTAGGAGGCGAGAGTTTAAGCTAGGATATCCTCGTAGCGGCGTTGAGGCCTTACACTGTCATGTTGGGTATTGACTGTTTATCCAGAGTTCATGCTCATATTGACTATATTAGGTGAAAAGTGTGGTGTATCATCATGGATGGGACCAGGTTCACCTTCACTGGTGAGAAGGGAGCCTTTCCAGCGCAGGATGGACTTACACAGAGGAGGGGGCAGCCAATCAAAAATCATTTGGCTAGTCTCATCCTCGGAGCGGTTGATGTGTAGAGTCTGAGTTTTCCTATTGTGTTGGATCAGTACGTGGATGTTTTCCCTAATGATGTTCTAGGACTACCTCCTCATAGAGAGGAGTACTTCTACATTGACCAGTACCATGGGACAACACTGATATCTACTCCAGCATATCGAATGGATCCCACTGATTATTGTGAGTTGCGGGTATAGCTGGAGGACTTGCAGGGGAAGGGATTTATCGGACCCACTGTTTCACCTTGGGCATCTTTGATTTTGTTCGCCAAGACGGCAAATGTATGCTTGCGTCTGTGTGTTGACTACCATCACCTGAATTAGGTGACCGTGAAGAAAAAGTACCCACTCTCGAGGATTGATGACCTATTTGATCAGCTCAAGGGAGCACGATGGTTCTCGAAGATAGACCTTAGATCAGGCTATCACCAGCTCAGAATTTGATACGAGGATGTGCAGAAGATGGCCTTCAGGTGTCGGTATTGACACTACGAGTTATTGGTTATTCCCTTTGGTGTAACCAACGCTTCAGCGGTGTTCATGAGTCTAATGAACATGATCTTCCATCCTTACCTGAATAGCACTATCATAGTCTTCATCGATGACATACTGATCTACTCGACTTCTATGGAGGAGCATGCCTACCATTTCCGGGTAGTACTGAACACACTCCAAGAGCACCAGCTTTATGGTAATCTCTCGATGTGATAGTTATGGATTCGAGAGGTTCACTTCATGGGACACATCATCTTGGAGGCTAGAATTGCAGTGGATCTAGAAAATATTGAGGTAGTTATTTCTTGGGATACACCCAGGAGTGTGATGGAGGTACAGTGTTTTCTGGGACTGGATGGGTACTATCAAAGATTTGTGCCATATTTATCCAGAGTTTCAGCACCACTTTCTGCTTTGATAAAGAAGGGTAAAACCTTTGTGTGGTCAGAGAGATGCCAACAGATCTTTCAAGAGCTGAGGCAGAGGTTGAATAGTGCACCCATCTTGAGGATTCCAGAGGAGGGAGTTGGGCACGTAGTTTACTGTGACGCATCAGGGACCGGACTCGGGTGTGTCCTGGTGAAGAAGAAAGTTGTGATCGCGTATGGTTCTCGGCAGTTGAGATAGCACGAGCAGAACTATTCTACCCATGAACTGGAGTTAGCAGTAGGGGTCTTCGCCTTGATGATTTGGCGACACTATCTGATGGGTGAGAATTTTACAGTCTACTCTGATCTCCAGAGACTCGGGTACATATTCTTGTAGAAGGACTTGAAACTGGGATATCGAAGATGGCTCAAGTTCCTCTAGGACTATGACTTAGATATAGTATATACTCTTGGGAAGGGGAACGTTCTAGAAGATTCTCTCAACAGAAGATCAGGCATTCAGCTTATAGGAGAGGAGACATAGCAGTTGGCTGCATTGTAGATATCCCTTGTGGATAGGGATGGAGCAGCCTTTGGTTGTCTCTCACTGTCACTCCTCAATTTCTTCAGTGAGTTAGGGAGGCACAACATGAGGACGTTTACTGTGAGACGCGACATGCTCATATATCCTCCGGGCAGGCACCTGATGGATTTATTGAAGGTGGGTAGCACATCATTCTTTTCAGAGGACGTACCATGGTTCCATTTTCACTTCAGGAGGAAGTTTTGAGGGAGTTCCACATGTCTCCTTTACCAGTACATCCATGAGTCACGAAGATGTATCAGGACCTCTGACGATAGCACTAGTGTCCAGGTATGAAGAAGGCAGTAGTAGAGTTTGTCTCGTAATTCCTTATTTGTCAGCATGTGAAGGTGGAGCACCAGGTTCCAGCAGGCATGGTTCAACCCATAGAGGTCCCAGAGTGGAAGTGGGATGGGATATCCATAGATTTTGTGACAGTACTTCCACGTACATCCAGAGGAAATGACTCTATCTGGGTGATTATCGACCGACTCACAAAGTTGGCCCACTTTCTACCGATCAGAGAGCAGGGCTTAGTAGAGATCTTGGGATGCCTCTACGTACGTGATATCATACGGATTCATGGTGTGCCATCGACAATAATCTCTGATAGAGATGCTCGTTTTACTTCCCATCTATAGATGGGGTTGTAAGAGGATTTCGGGACACAACTTCGTTTGAGCACTACCTTCCATCTACAGACGGATGGACAGATTTAGAAGACCGTTCAGATGCTCAAGGACATGCTCTGTGCATGCGTCCTCGACTTCCGTTGCAGCTGGGAGGATCACTTACCATTGGTAGAGTTTGCATACAACAACATCTACCACTCCACCATTGGGATGGCACCTTACGAGGCATTGTACGGCTGACCTTGTAGATCACCTCTGTGCTGGACTGAACAAGGGGAGACATCACTTGTAGGACCAGAGATGGTGCATTCTACAACAGAGAGGGTGCAGATCATCCAGGAGTGAATGAAGACTACACAGAGCAGGCCGAAGTCTTACGCTGATTGGAGATAGAGACCACTGGAGTTCGAGGATGGCGACCACACCTTTCTATGGGTCTCACCTCGATGAGGTCTATGGAGATTTGGACAAGGTGGAAAGTTACCTCGATGATTCATCGGTCCTTTTCAGGTCCTCTGCAGGGTAGGTGAGGTGGCTTACTGCTTGGCTCTTCCACCTCAGTTGTATCGGGTGCACGACGTCTTCCACGTATCTCAGCTGAGGATATACATGCATGACCCATCCCACGTCATCGACCTTTGTCAGAGGGAAAACATAAAAAAAATAAAAGAAAATAACTACATGAATCTATTGTTCAATTAAAAGTGAGTTGGTGATAAAGGTGATATATATAATATTTTTTCTAATGCTATCATTAAATTTTATTTTTATTTAATATATGTGGGGTAAAATTTTAATTTTTTCAAAGAATATAAAATATTAGTAGGAGAAATAAGGATATGAATTATGGGGTGAATTTAGTTGTTAATATATTAAAACGACATACCATTCCCTGTAATTTTTATAATTACAAGAATGATATTTCTATAGAAACATAATTATACCAAACAGTATATAGTTAAATGGTCATCATTGGGAAGATAATATAAAATTAAAGTATTCAAAAACTAATATACTATCATTTTGATCATTAGTGGAATGAAAAGATATTTTATTAAATTTTTTTTGAAATATGTAACACCCCTAGAAAAGTGAGACTTAAAAAGGCTAAATTTTACTACCCATGCCAACAAGGTGCACCTTTCTTTTCGAGAGCCTGTCTGATTAGTACTCCACGGTTAATCATGCTTGGCCTGGAGTAGTAATCAGGATGGGTGACCTTCTGGGAAGTTTTCAATTGTGTGTGTGAGTGAGGACAAAACATGCTGAAAGAATATGCGTTGGCCTGTGGGGACAGTCATTAGTCT
The DNA here is from genome assembly GCA_963277665.1 of Viscum album. Lineage (NCBI taxonomy): Eukaryota > Viridiplantae > Streptophyta > Magnoliopsida > Santalales > Viscaceae > Viscum > Viscum album. The sequence goes on along the minus strand of OY728123.1, from coordinate 687,636,493 downwards.
GATAAGTGACCCTAGTGAGTAATAGCTTATGATGTGCTGGGAAGGAAACCAAGGTATTACAGGAGACCCATGGGGTCAGATGATAATGTTCATGACCAGGGGAGGTGGGTCATGACTAATGCTATCAGAGCCAATACCCTGCCGGAAGTGCTTAGGCACTACCTGGGATTGAGGCTTGGGGTCCACAATGAGGGTGTTGTGCTTTAAAGGGGTTGATAATGTAACACCCATGGAAATGTGAGACTTAAAAAGGTTAATGTTACTACCCATGTCAACAAGGTGAACCTTTCTTTTCGGGAGCCTGTCTGATTAGAACTCCATAGTTAAGCATTTTTGGCCAGGAGTAGTAATCAGGATGGGTGACCTTCTGGGAAGTTTCCCAGGGTGTGTGTGGGTGGGAAAAAACACACTAAAAGAACATGTGTTGATATTTGGGGACAGTCATTAGTCTGATGAGGGACCCTAGTGAGTAATATCCTATGGTGTGTTGGTAAGGAAACCAAGGTATTACAGGAGACCCATGAGGCCAGATGATATGGTTCATGAACACTTTTAGGTTTATTACCCCATGGTACATCTATTTCAGAGCCACATCTACATATAGTGTCTAGAGTGAAATTTCATTTCATGAAAACTAAGAGACCTATAAAATACAAAAAAAAATTGTATGTTTCCTATAAATAGACTCATACCTTTTGATTAACTATCATATTCTTGTAATGACCCCAAAAATTACCTTACCTCACTCAAATAATATATATTGAGACCTATTCCATTGAAAAATATCATTACATGATTTTAGACCAAAAATTTCCACAAAAAAAGATCGATGATCTAGAGGCAAAGTGTCTTTGGAAGTCTAGGTTCATAATATATCTGTATGAATATAAAATATAACATAATTATTTAAATCCTAATAATTTCTTCCTAGATCTCTTTTTGATTTTAATACATTATAGGATAACCTAGAGAATACATGAAGAATAAAGGTAATCAATAAATACTAGTAAGGGAATAAGAATGAAAATTTCGAATATCATGTGAATTAAATTGAATGAAATGATATCATAAATGAAAAAAGTCCTACTTAATTATATAAAATTATGATATAATGAATATGGAATCATAATATCATTAAATCCTAGGAATATGGTTATATTTTGAAACATGAGAAAGTATAATTCAGTGTTCACTCCCATGACGACATAATATAGTGGGTATAATCGCATCATTGATTAGGTTTATTCCCTAATCTCATACATATAATATTATGGTATAAAATAATTATCTAATTAATTGGAGCACTATCTATGTAAACCAGAAATTACATTTACATAATTATAGGTGATATAAAAGGGAATCAATTGTACAAAATTCGAATAATAAATACCCACGTAATGTAATGGGACCTGTAATCATTCCTGAATTAATGTTAAAATTATATTTATTAAATATTCCAAATATACTTATGATTTAAAATTAAGTGAATTCGTTTTGGAAACAATATGTGTTGGTGTCAAATAATATGTTAATTTAAAAAAAATATATGAAAATGTTTTTATATTTATGTATAGAAAATAAATTTGGAAAATGGTGTTGTAAGGAATTGGTAATGGACTTATAAAGAAGGAAATAATATGGAATGTTATTTGAACTAGAGGTAAACCAAAATGGTTAACCATAAAGTAGTTATTATTTTAGAATAACTAGTAAAATAATATTAGAGTGTGTTTCATGAATACATTAGGGGATATCCAATTTCACCTAAGTTAGGATTTAATTAAAAAAGGTATTGAGAAATGAATGTAAAGAATGGATAAACTTAGTAAGTAAATTTGGAAGAATATAGGTATAAAAATAAGAGACAAATATATGTAATTTTTAATAATTCCATAATTTTATGGATATATAGAAAGTGATGTAGAAATAAAAGTATAGAACCCAATGAAAAGAGAATGGTTTAGACAGTTTCATTTCACCATGATCATATTTACTATACACATTAACTTAATTTCATCCCTAATAAAATTATACCTAAAAACTATTATCAAAAATTAATTCTACTATAACCTACTTATTATTATGATTTTATGTTTTTTAGAACAATGTTTTTGGAAATTTCATGTCTATCTCAACTTTCCATGTTCATTATGTTCACGTGTCCAAGATCATATTTGTTATCAGTAATTATTAGAGTTTATATGATTTGGTTCCATAATTCAATTTTTTTGATGAAATGGATAAAATTAGTTTAAAAATAGTAAGATGTTTCTTACTATCCAAAATTACAATATAATCCCAATTTAGTATGTATATGTAGTAATTCTATATGGGTAGATAATTTAGGCAAGTTTTCAAATAATGAAAATTTTAATTATTTTTGTTTGACATTAATATATTTTAGATATCCTTGAAAAATTGATTATATACTCACTAACCTCATTTATAACAAAAATAATTTAGTTTAAACTATTCCAAAATGTGATTGTGGAAATATAAATTAACTTTTTCACTGAGGTGGTGGACCAACCATAATTTGAAAATTGTTTTTAGCTTACAATCAATTGAGGGGAGTGTCCAAAGTATATATTACAACATAATAATAATGTTTAAATATATTTTGTATATGGATATTACCTTTTTTGGATGTATGGATAAGATACATGGGTGCTAGAAGAAGAAAAAAATTAAAGAGTATCGATTGAGAATTTACATCTTCCACTGGTTGGGTCCTATTAAGAAACACCTAAAGGCTTATAGGAATAGTATTTGGGTTATAACATCACTTAGAGGTAATGTAGAATATGGTCATGAATATAATTGTTTATATTCTTTTATTATCCATGAATTATTAGTAGTGAGTAGAATTATTGTTTATATGTGGTATTTATAAGGGGAGGAGAGTGGTTTTTTATATAATATTCACTGGTTTACTATTTTCTTCTCAAGACTATTAGTAATGGTGATTATTGTTACTAAATTATTTACTTGTATCATTTTATTAAGAGATAATTTTTATTTTGTGGCCCCTTATGAATCTAATCATCATTTTAACTTATATTTTAAAATTATTTATTTTTTTATGTATTACTATTCATAGAAATCAATATTTTATAAAAATACAGAAAATTCCACTTTATAGTTTTTTAGATTTTAGTTTCCAAAAATTAAATATGTTTTTAGAAAATAATATTCAATATATGAGAAAACATATATTTATGTAAAATCATTATTTATTATAAAAATATATATTTTTCTATTATGAATAATCTTTTGACCCTATGAAAAATTAATTATAGTTTTATAAATTTATATAATCATTATAATGAAACTAAATATTTTTTTAAGAAACATTTTATTAAAATAAACATTCATAAAATTTTTTATATTTATTATTATAATTATAATAAAAATATTTGTTTTAAAAAATTCCAAAGACATATTTTTTATCAATTTTAAATCAATTATTTATTTAATAATGTTGTCAATTTTCACTATAATAATTTCGTCATTAAAAAATATTTTTTTATAATTTAAGCAATAAAGATATCATTCTATGGAGGATGATATAATTGCTAATGGTCATATAATGGCCACATTATAATGGTCACATTGTGAATATATCCTTGTGATAAAAACCACCTTTACATTGTATATATATTCCACTATTATTGTACCCCATCATTCACGACTTCACATATAATGATTATACTTCCCTTAATTATTACTATCCTATTCTTGATGCTTCTATATGTTATTTAATATATTTATTATAAGAGTGATCTTTATTGGAGGATTTATAATTGTGGGGATTACATTATTCTATGGATTATTTGTTTTAGTTTACGTCCATGTATAATTACTAGAACATATTTTCAATATTGTTTAATGATGTGGGATATTACAATAAAATGTAGAAGTTTTTTTATTTTCATCTACATTAAAACATAATAAAACATTTTTAGTGAATCCTGATTTCTTTTACTAATTGAATGATTCTTTTGTCCAATACATAAAAGAAACTATTGGTCAGAATTAATTTAAAAAATGACTATAAAAATAATGAATTTGATATTATATAAGATGAAATATTTTATTTAGTGAAACATTGTTTTGGATAACAGATTTTTTCTATAGAATAAATCATGAAACATATAAATGTATTATAAAATAGGTCAATGTATTATTTAATTATGGTTTTTATTTGAAATAAAAGTTGGTAATATTTTTTACTGATATAAATATACGAATTATGCCTAAAATATTTGTTATAAAATCCATAATTCATGTTTTATATTCATTATTGATAAATTATTGGTGGTTTTATAATCAAAATACCATAATTTCATAACACTATGTATAATAGAAATTACGTATCTGGTAGCTACAAACAAATTTACTCAATTTTTATTGATAAAGGGTAAATATAGAAATATGAAGTTGAGTGTTTATTTTCTATTATGGATAGATTTTTATATAATAAGTGTGATGAATTTGTCATAAATTTTTATAATAAAATCTATATAAAAAATAAAGATATCAATACTCACATTATTAGTGAAAATGTTATATATCAAATAAAAGAAAATAACTACATGAATCTATTGTTCAATTAAAAGTGAGTTGGTGATAAAGGTGATATATATAATATTTTTTCTAATGCTATCATTAAATTTTATTTTTATTTAATATATGTGGGGTAAAATTTTAATTTTTTCAAAGAATATAAAATATTAGTAGGAGAAATAAGGATATGAATTATGGGGTGAATTTAGTTGTTAATATATTAAAACGACATACCATTCCCTGTAATTTTTATAATTACAAGAATGATATTTCTATAGAAACATAATTATACCAAACAGTATATAGTTAAATGGTCATCATTGGGAAGATAATATAAAATTAAAGTATTCAAAAACTAATATACTATCATTTTGATCATTAGTGGAATGAAAAGATATTTTATTAAATTTTTTTTTTGAAATATGTAACACCCCTAGAAAAGTGAGACTTAAAAAGGCTAAATTTTACTACCCATGCCAACAAGGTGCACCTTTCTTTTCGAGAGCCTGTCTGATTAGTACTCCACGGTTAATCATGCTTGGCCTGGAGTAGTAATCAGGATGGGTGACCTTCTGGGAAGTTTTCCATTGTGTGTGTGAGTGAGGACAAAACATGCTGAAAGAATATGTGTTGGCCTGTGGGGACAGTCATTAGTCTGATAAGTGACCCTAGTGAGTAATAGCTTATGATGTGTTGGGAAGGAAACCAAGGTATTACAGGAGACCCATGGGGTCAGATGATAATGTTCATGACCAGGGGAGGTGGGTCATGACTAATGCTATCAGAGCCAATACCCTGCCGGAAGTGCTTAGGCACTACCTGGGTTTGAGGCTTGGGGTCCACAATGAGGGTGTTGTGCTTTAAAGGGGTTGATAATGTAACACCCATGGAAATGTGAGACTTAAAAAGGTTAATGTTACTACCTATGTCAACAAGGTGAACCTTTCTTTTCGGGAGCCTGTCTGATTAGAACTCCATAGTTAAGCATTTTTGGCCAGGAGTAGTAATCAGGATGGGTGACCTTCTGGAAAGTTTCCCAGGGTGTGTGTGGGTGGGAAAAAACACACTAAAAGAACATGTGTTGATATTTGGGGACAGTCATTAGTCTGATGAGGGACCCTAGTGAGTAATATCCTATGGTGTGTTGGTAAGGAAACCAAGGTATTACAGGAGACCCATGAGGTCAGATGATATGGTTCATGACCCGAGGAGGCGGGTCGTCATAAAATAAATTTTGTATTTCACTAATATATTAATGAACAGATGAGAATGAAAGTATTTATTATAATAATTTGGGAACTATTTTTGTAACTCCTCGACCATAGTTACCAAGAGTCAGTGCATTATTAAATATCATTGTCATGTTCACAAGAGATCATGTCCCGAAATACCGATTAGTTTTGTAGCCTTAGAAGTTATAGATATATTAATAAATTTTACACTACATCACTAAATAATGATATAAATAATTATCCACCTTTTGAACACACTCATATACCCTAGCCTATTTCTATAGGTTAATCATGATATACTTATTCACATCAGGAAAAAATAAAACATAGAAATGGGTGAGCTTAAATGTTCTGTAAGGATAATAATATAGCGGAAACATTCATAAATAAACATAAACAATTATAGCATTGTATAAGACTAAAACAAAATAATTTTAAACATAAATTTCATAATATAGAAAATATAAATCAAATAATGAAATTTACATATTCACATGAATATTCTACTAGTCGAAAAATCGCATGTAATTTCAATAGATAATTTCATAATGACGGAATGCATAATGAGGGACATCATAACCACATAGTCAAGGCCTCGTTCCAATACTACAAATATAATATTTCCAAAACCGTGTGCCAAGACACTATTTTGTCTCATGAGACCTACCAATGCATTGAGGATATAAAGAAATATCAACCAATCACATACTAAGTAAAATTCATTGCTCATATTGAATGAGTGAAAAATAATCTAAACCTTTGTATTAAAACTAGCATACGAAATGTCAACACCTTAACTACAAACCATGAATGGCATAAAAATAGAACATACATAGTCAAACATAACTAAATTAGAAAAATATGTAAGATTTTGTTATAATAAATAAACCTCAAAAAAGAATAAAATAAAATGAAGGATATTTACATAGATGAAAAATATCCAGTAAATATATTTGTGTAAAATATCTCATTTTTCTTGAAATCATTTAAAAGACTCTCTATTTATCAATGAAGTCATTTAAAAAGATTTTTGAATCATAGTGTCCCATACCACATTGAAAATATTGAAAGGAATTTTAATTTCAAAACATTAATGTCCATATAAATAAATCCTTAAAGATATTGTTAAAATATGGACATTAATGAGAAACATTTAGAAAAATACATATTTAATAAATTTAAAATGATATTTGAGTTAGAGTTCCTAACCATATGAGAGACGCTTGAATACAAATATTTGAGTTAATGAAAACATTATAATATCATATGAATAAAGGGATTCATGATAAACTATGTCAAAGTATAGTATATACACCAAATAAAAGTGAATTGGCATATAACAACATTGATGTATCGATAGAATTTAAATTGAGATGAAATCCCTTATAAAGACTGCATCCTTAGGTTAAGGTTAAATCAATGACATTATTATGTGTGAAAAATATAAATAAACTCAATATTATTGGATATTTAGTGTAAATAAATCATAGGACATTCACACATATTCTTGTAAGAACAACACCAATGACTTTGATGTCTAACTCGATGAATGGAAAATGAGTTAAGATTACTCTTATCATGTTCATATCGATGACTTGAGAATTTATAAATGGTGCCATTTTGTGTATAAAAAGTATATCCGCACAATGTGGAGTTAAAATTACTACATAAATAAATAAATAGTGATTTCACACATAATCTTGGAGTAAAATAATCAATGATGTTTTCTTGAAACACAATGATTGGAATTCGAAATTAGAAATTCCCTTACCGATTTGGTAACTTATCAAACATACACCCCATGAAAGACGGATAAAAAAATTAAGTTTTAAATACCCATAAATTAATTTATCTTACAAGAGTAATACAATCATGTGAAGTACATACACCACACAAAAATAAATAGTGGGAATATAGCATGAATATCACGAGAATAAGAAGTGAGATGAAAACCCCTTACCACGTTGTAATCAATCGAGTTGTAGGACCAAAAGTTAATAACCACCAAATGAATCACCAAATAACATAAATATAAATAAAATATTTATAATATATATCAAATGGTAGTACACAATACACAATATGTACTAAATAATTGTTGAACAATGGAAATCTCATTAAATTAAATGTCATATAAGAAACCCCTTACCTTGTGTCCGACTTGACTTGTATGTTCTATGTTATTCTTGAATAATAAACTTAAGTTAATTTATACTTCCTTAAGAACATTTTCCAAGTTTATTATTCCTTTTATATCACTTATTACCTTTCTATAACAATTATGAAATTGTTTGAGTTCATATCGTACATTTTGTCGATGTTCGGAACTTTAGTCAAAAATGAAATTGTTATAATTACAAATTGATCATGTGGTAAAAATTACATAATATAAAGAATTATATTCATGATTTAGATATCATATATATCATAAATATACATTTTATATGTATTAATAATATTCCATATCATTTGAAGTTATGAAATGAAACACACCGTTCATGGAGACGGTAAGTCGTACGTACGAATGAACGCTACTTTCATTTCTATTTTATATTTAAAGGAATGAAAACCTAATAATACATAGGTATTTTATAATTCCAGTATAATATCCAGGTTATTTAATTTAAATAACTCCATCCTTTATAAATTACAAATATTTCATGAACGATTCATATTACTTTGAGGGGGTGGTATTCCGCGCTTCCTCAAATGAAATTATCATATTTACCCATTATGGAAACCATAAAGGTATGACATAAATGTAAAATACCAAAGTATAGAGACAATATGAAGATAATATATATCACCAGTAAATATAGTTCCATCTTAATGTCCACCATAATAGGTGTTAGGAGATGATTTAACAATTATTGTTTCGTGAGGCAGTAGTTCGTTGTCCACATAAACAATATATTTTTAACTTATTGGATGGTGGTGTGTGTAACTGTTCTTAGAATTATTCTCATATAAACAAACTAGTATATTTAGGATATTTTTTTGTTATAAAATAAATTAATAATATATTTTAGGCGGTTTTAGAAGTAAAATAAAATAAAAGAACTTAAGAGAAGACATTACCTTTAAATCGGGTAACTCCATTTGGTTTGAACCAAAAAGGGTTCTTTGAAGTGCCTTCTGCCTAAGGTAAGGCTTATAGGTTGAAGAGAGAGATCTTGATATATTATTTGGGTAGAGGTTGGATGATCCTAGTGGATTAATAGGTGTGATTAATGGGTTATTGGTGAGGTCTTTTTATAAGGGGTGGAGGGGCTCTTTAAGTAAGTTAGAAAATATTTTTTTATTATACAATGATTTTCAGTTTTTAAAGGTCCAAAACATATTCAAATAAAATATAATAGGACTATTGTTAAAAATAAAATCATAAAATAATAATTATACAGGTTTTGGATATTTTTTTAATCTTCATTATCTTATTTATTTAAATCATTCATTAATGAGGTATACAATCCATCATTATTGTGTCATAAATATTTTTATTTATATGATGTCTAAAAATTATAAAATAAATAACCTAATTTAGGAAATAATTTTAGTTTAAATTAATATTTATATTAAAAATGATAACTTATATAACCCCAGGTAATAATTGATTTACAAAAAGATATATGTTTATGTCATTTTTTCATTAATTTAAATTAATTAATATAAAGTGTTATTATCACTCTTTAGTGGCTCTATGGGGTCCCAAAATAGACCCATGGAATATTATGGTCGTAAATGTATCCACAAATATGATAGGAACACATTTTAGGGTAATTTAATATCATTATAATATTATTTTTACCTTGAATTACACAATTTACATTTAACCACAGTAAATAAAAGTCAGAAGTTACTATTCACAAAAAATTATTTTAATCTCATTGAACAATGTTTTAATAAATAATAAAAACCATATATTTTGGATTTTTTAAATTCAATTCACATAGGTGGAAAAGTTTTATTCAAATGAAAAAGTCAATTTTTGAACTACTACTTAGTGTTTTCACTGTTCATCAAAAATTGATTTTTTTTAGAAAAATACCCAAAATTCAGCCTTTTCTATATTTGATATTCTGAAAGAAAAAATGATGTATATTTTACCAAATTCAAAACAATTTTTTTTTCATAAATTAATTTAAAATTAATTCCCATTTTCCAAACAAAAAGCGTGTTTTTTAAGAAATAATAACGATCAAAAGATTGACACTAGTTTATGTCCAATTTCAAGGTGAAATTACACAAAATGACAAAAATTGGATTAAATATTAAAATATAATCTAACTAAACATTAAACCCAATTAAAAATATAATATAATAATATAAATAAATTATATTAAAAGTCAGTTTTGAATAAAAACAAATCATTTTTTACTATTTCAAAAAATAAATTTTATCAGAAAAATACAAAAAATATACCAAATGTAATTTATGAAATCCCAGTTATAGAGAAGAATTTTATTTTTTCAAATATAAAATATAAAAATTTCAAATATTTAATATATAAAGGGTTCGACAATAAAATGCATAAAAACTGAATTTTTTGAAAAATATTTCTTTTATCTGAAAAATTGAATCTGTCCTTATATTATTTCTAAGACTCACAAAGGATGAATGTTAAAATTATATAGGATATATATAATATTCAAAATTTGGTTATTAATATCCATACCTGATTTATAAATGGCTAGTTTGATAGGTTATGGTGCGCTTGAACTCAGTGTTGTGTACATCACACGCTATTGTATTATTCAAAGAGAAGTGTACCATGGATGCTTGTGGTGTTACATTATTCCCTCCTTAAATAAATTTTATCCTCCCAATTTGAAATTTTAATTCAGATAAAAATGTTTAAAAAATAAAATACCCTTGTGGAAAACCTACATTGGAAATATGATTAACAAAATTTAGTCTTAATAAGAGGGAACGTGAAATGAAAAAGTCACAATCAAATTAGGATTTAGAATAGATAACATTGGTGGAAATTATAATTGTAGGGAAAATGTAAATATTTATAGGGAGTGATTGAGGACATAAATCACAAACAAGTGAATGGAAAATTGAGGGACTCAATTACATAAATCTATGATAAATAATGTAAGGTATTAGGATATTATTTTTTTGGGTTAAAATCTTTTCACTAAGGTTTAAGAATTAATTTCATCATAGATTATGAAAAAACATGTGATAAGTACAGTTCCATCCTTTAACTATTTTCTACCACAAACTCATCATTCACTCCAAACGATGAGTATTTAAGAAGACTTGGTCACACCTAATCTTCTAGAATCAACATATAAAGAATCATATAATCCCAAAATGATGAACTATATATTTACCTTTTGTTTAGAGATTAACCACTACCGAAATAGTTAGTACAAGATCAAATGATCCCCAAAAAGTATAATCCTTTAGAGAAAGAAATACTAATCTTAATTTCTAAAATTAAACCAACAATACCCAAAGTTGAACTAATACCATTCAATAAACAATTGTCCTTAAAATCATTCACTATAATCCAAACAATGATTGAAACCCAAAACTCAATAGAATTTGATTACATAGTCTTCCAAGTTAAATTGTATATCTAAATAACATTGACTACTCTTAATGTGACACACTTAAAAGTAATTAACCTAATTAAATATTCTCTACAATAGGTTAATCATTTCCATAAATAAAAAAAAATTGATATAAATAACCAATAAAACATTGATTAAAATCCACCATTACTCCACAAATGAAATCCCATAGTATTCTATTTTCCGTAGGAATATAGTGTTCCCAACAAAGTGAACGTCTTCCAAAATAACATTTATCACTTAATCACCAAATCATTTTCCAACAATATAGATATCCATTTGATAAAACAAAAGATCACAAATCAAATTATTATTGACCAATAAAATAATTCATCTAAAAATATTTAGTTACACTAACTAGGGTCATCAAGTAGTCCAGTGGTAGGCAACAAATCTCAGCTGCACATTGGTTGTGTGTTCGATTCCCACATCTTTGTCTGAAGAGATGTGTTGTCACATGGTATGCATGGTTTCCTTTTTCAAAAACTATATTTTATAACATTCCCCAAATGAGATAAATTCCATTAAACAAATATAAAATAATTTATCAACAAATGATATCTCATACATCTCATTTTCAAACTAAAAATTAATAACATGTAATTGTCTCAAATTCAAGGATCATATAATCCCAAATGATTTTTTATAACTATATCCTCAAAATAAAAGATAATTCTTACCCGAATAGTATCTTCACATAACAAACTGTAGGGTTACACAAACAATAGAAATGTATTCTAATGTAACCCCATCAACAAAGAGAACTAAAACTTTTAAACATTTCACCATCAATTTATTTCCACATAGCTTCTTCCTTGACCAAGAGGTTATCCTATTGAATAGGGTAGTGACTCATGTAATTACCAGGTCCCCTAAATTTATATAAAATTACTGTAAATGGATTCTTGGGATCATTTTTATTTCCTTCCATAGTACGCTTCATTTTTCCTCAAAAATATTTTACTTTATGTCTTTCTTTCCCAAACATAAATCATTTCATTGTTCCATTGAGACACTTTCCTAGGTGTCTCCTTCCACATTTCCAGCATGATGGAAATTGAGATTTGTTTCTCCATGGTCTCCACTTCTTCAGCTCTTATTATTCTATACCATTATCTTCTTTGTTGAGTCCAGGAATTGGTTAATATATATGTTGGTGATCATATTTTTGGGAAAATGATTCAGAATGAGCACGATATCTTTTACTCCTATCAACATTTCATTTCATTGCTCATTTCTACCAACATTTCCACCTTGTATAACAAGTTCAATGTTACAATGACATCCTTGGAATCTATCCATTAAATAAAACGAGAAAGAATTTTGTGAGTAAAAATAGGCTTAATATCATTTAGAGAATATAATGACACGTTATTTTCAATCTAAAACACCTTATAATTAACCAAGGTTATTGATTCTAATCTTATATTAAAATCCTTCAAATCATTTTGTAATGAAAACATGAATTACCCTAAGAATATCCCATGGGTGTGTCAATACAAAGAGTGCAACAAGGCATGTTTTTGTGTACCAGGATACCCTCGGTCAAGACTGAAAATTCTTGTTAGAGTTTTCACTCTTAGGTAAATCTATACTTGAGCCACCTCTACCTGTTTGTATCAAGATAGGGATTTATTTTCATGGATATCCCACATAATATTTACTATACCAAAAATTTTGGATGTTCTTCTATACTAATCCAAAAATTCTATCTTAGGGTTGTGTTTTCAAATTAGAGTATTTCTAAATATAGCTTCTAAGGTTTGTACTAAATATCCTATAATTCCAACTGTAACACCCCAACCCAAGTTACCCAGATTCGGTTCATTGTTACAAATCATTGGTATGATCACAAGAGTTCATGTACCGAAATACTGATTAGTTTAGTAGCCTTTGAAGTACTATATACATACAGAAATTTGACATTACATCATGAATTAATGAAAAACAAAATTTTCCCCCTTTGAACACACACATATCCCTTTGCCTATTTCGGCAGGTTAATCATGATATACTTCTTCACATCCTAGTAAAAAAACATAGAGAGGGGGTGAGGTCATATGCTCAGTAAAGATAACAATATTGCACAAACCTTCATAAATAAGTATAAACATTTAAGGAAGTGTATAAGGCTAAAACAGAAGCCTTTTAATAAAAATATTCAGCCTAATATTGCAAGTATAAATAAAATAATTCTATTTACTTATTCACATGGATATTATACTAGTCAAATTTTAACAAGTAATTTTTATCGAAAATTTCCTAATGATGGAATGCATAATGTCGTACATTATAACCACAGAGTCAAGGCCTCATGCCAAGACTACTAATAAACTTTTGTCAAGGCCTTGTTCCATGAATCTAGTTTTTCTCATGAGACCTAATGATGCATTAATGAGCTATAGTGGGATCCACCCATCACATACTATGTCCAGAGCATTCCTAGTATGAAATGGGTGAAACATAATCTCATTTTTTTTTTATTAAAACTAGAATACGAATTTTCAACACTTTAACCACAAACCATGAATGGAATATAAATAACACATCAAATGTCAAACATAACTCATTAAATACAATATAAAAGATTGTATTATAATAAATCAGCCTTAATAAAGAATACAATTCCATTAATGTTATTTATAGATATGAAAAAATTCTGTAAAACGTTTTGAGAGAAATATCCCCTTTTTCATGAAACCATTTTAAAGTCTTACTATTTATCAAAGAATTTATTTAAATTTTTTTTTGAATCAAAGTGTCCCATACCAATTTTATAATTTAAAACATAATTTTAATTTCAAAACATTAATGTCTGTATAAAGAGTTCCTTAAAAACATTTTTAAGTCATAGACATTAATGTGAAATATTTAGAAGAATAAATCATTAAACCATTTAAAATTATATTTTAGTATGAGTTCATAACCAAATGATAGATGCTTGAATACAATTAATTGAGGTAATAAAATATTTATAATATCATGAGAATTGAGAGATTCAAGATATAATATTTAAAAGTATAGTATATACACCATATAAAAGTTAATTGGCGGATATCAACAATGATGTCTCAATAGAATGTAAACTGAGATGAAATCCCTTATAAAGACTATATCCTTAAGATAAGGATAAATAAATGACATAATTATGTGTGAAAAATATAAATACACTCAATATTATTGGATATTAAGTGTAAATCAATAAGAGGACATTCACACATATTCTTGTAACAACAACACCAATGACGTGGATGTTAAACTCATTGAATGGAAATTGTGTTAAGATTACTCTTATCAAGTTCATATCTATGACTGGAGAATATATCAATGGATTTATTATGTGTATCAAAATTATATCCATGCAATGGGGAGTGTAAATTACTAAATATATAAATAAATATTGATTTCACTCAGAATCTTCAAATAAAATGATCAATGAAGTTTGCGTGAAACCGAATGAGTGGAAATCGAAATTGGAAATTCCCTTACCGATTAGGTAACTTACGAAACATACACTCCATTAATGAAGGATCATAAAATGAAGTTGTAAGTAAAAATAAATTAAATTATATTACAAATGGAATAAAATCATGGTTAGTTCATACACCACACAAAAGTAAATAGTGGCAATATAGCATGAATATCACAAGAATCACAACTGAGATGAAAGCCCCTTACCACATTGTAATCAATCGAGTAATATGACCAAAAGTTAATAACCAAAAAATAAATCACAGAATACCATGATGAAAAATATAATAATGATAATATATAAAAATGGTAGTAAAAAATACACCACATTCAATAAATAAGTGGCGAACAATGGAAATCTCATAACATTAAAAGTGAGATAAGAAACCCCTTACCTCGTGTCTGAAAAGACTCGTATGTTCCGTGTTATTCATGAATAATATACATAAGTTAATTTATAATTATTTAATAACAATTTTCATATTTATTATTCCCTTTATATCACTTATTACCTTGCTATGAAATTAGTTAATTGTTTGAATTCATATCTTACATTTTGTTGATGTTCAAAACTTTATTAAAAAATGAACTTCTTATAATTACAAATTGTCCATGTTGTAAAAATTCCATTATCTCTAGAATGATATTAATGAATTATATAAAATATATATCATATATATCTAGTTTATATTTATTTATAATATTCCATATCATTTGATGATAAGAAATGAAATGCACCGTTCATGGAGATGGTAATCCGTACGTACGCATGAATGCTACTTTCATTTATATTTTATATTTAATGAATGAAAACCCAATAATACCTAGATAAATAATAATTCCATTATAATATCTAAGATATGTAATTTAATTAACTTCTTCTTTCATATGTTCAACGAATGGAATGAACAATTCATATCACTTTGAGCGGGCGGAAGTCCGCGCTTCTTCAAATTAAATTATCATATTTACCCATTATGGAAACCATAAAGGTATGATATAAATAAAAAATAATGAAGTATAGAGACAATATAAATATAATATAAATCTCTTGTAAATATAGTTCATTTTTAATGGACACCATAATAGGAGGTAAGGGAAGATTGAACAATCATCGTTTCGTGAGGCTCTAGTTCACTTTCCACATAAACAGTATTTTATTTACCTATTAGACGAAGGTGTGTGTAAGTGTAGTTAGAATTCGTATCATATAAAACACCTAGTATATTGAGGACAATAGTGTGGTTATAAAAGAAATGAATAAAAGATTTTATTGGGTTGGAGAAGTAAAATAAATGAAATGAACTTAAGGGAAGACGTTACCATTAAATCAGGCAACTCAATTTCGTTTGAACTAAAAGTATTTTTTGATGTGCCTTATGCCAATGGTATGGCTTATAGATGAAAGAGATGGATCTTGAGATAATATTTGGGCAGATTTTGGACGAGCCAAGGTTCTTGAGAGGTGTGAGTAATTGGTCAGAGTGAAGTCTTTTTATAGTGGGGGGAGGGGCTCTTAAAGAATGTTTGAAAATATTACATTATTATAAAATGATTATCAGTTTCTAAATGTCAGAAAATTATTAAATTAAAATATAAGATGACTATTATTAAAAAAAAATCCAATAAAAATTGGTGAGGTTTTGGATATTTTTTTAATCTTTATTATCTTATTTATTTAAATCATTCGTTAATGAGGTAAACACTACGTCATTATTGTGTCACTAAAAAATTATTTATTTTATGTTTAAATTTATAAAACAACCATGATGTAGGAAATAATTTTTATCTTTCAAATTAATATTTATAGTTTAATAGATAACTTATATAATTCCATGTAATAATTGATTTACTAAAAGTTATATGTTTATGTCCTTTTTGTCATTACATTAAATTAATTTATATAAAGTGTCATTATCACTATTAAGTAGCTCCATGGGGTCCCAAAATCAACTAAAAGATAACCATGGTCATAATTGTATCATCCAATAGGATTATGACACAATTTAATGTAATTTAATATTATTATAATATTATTTTTACCTTGTATTTCCCTATTTAACATAATCCGCAGAAAGTAAAAGTCAAAATTTACCATTCACCAAAAATTATTTTCATCTTATTGAACCGTATTTCACTTACTAATAAAAACCATGTATGTCAGATTTTCAATAGTCAATTCATAGAAGCAGACAATTTCATTAAAATCAAATAGTCTATTTTTTAACTACTACTTAGTGTTTTCACCATTCATCAAAAATTGATGTTTTTTAGAAAAATACCAAAAATTTAGCATACTCTATATTTGATATTCTGAATTCAAAAATGATGTCTATTTAAAAAATTAAAAAAATAGAAGTTACATAAATTAATTTAAAATTAATTCTCATTGTCAAAACCAAACGTGTTTTTTTAAGAACTAATAACTATCAAAAGGTTGACACTAGTTTATATCCAATTCCGTAGTGAAATTACCTATAATTACCATCATTGGATTAAATGGTAAAATTATAATCTAATTAAATATTAAAACTAATTAAAAAGATAATCTAAAAATATAATTAAATTAGATTAAACGGCAGTTTTGAATTAAAATACAGTATTTTTCACTAATCATGAAAAAAATAAATATTTAAAAAAAAATACAAAAAAATTACCCAAAATTTTTTTTTATCTCGCTATTATAAAGAGGAAATTAATTTTTGTCAAAAAAATATATAAAAGTGTCAAATATTGGATTTATAAAGGGTTAAACATTAAAAGGTAGAGAAACTACATTTTTTTTGAAAAATACTTGTTTTATCTGAAAAATGGAATTTTTCCTTATATTTTGTTTAAGAAACAAATAAGATGAATGTTAAAATTATATGGGATGTATATAAAATTAAAAATTTGGTTATTAATATTCATAAAATCTTTTTAAATAGCTAGTTTGATAGGTCATGGTGTGCTTGAACTCAGTGTAGCGTACATCACATGCTATTGTATTATTCAAACTTAAGCGTATTGTGGAATCATGGGGTGTTACAGTTCAATAGTTAATTTATTTTGATGATTTTAAATGAAAAAAAATTTATTTATCTTAAAAAAATCACTCTAGTGTTATGGTGCTTAGTATTTATTATTGAGAAATAGATAATAAAGGGGTTGTATTATTATTGGGAAACAAATTTAGTAAAGATATATTTTTATAATTAAATATTAAAAATATCATAATTTATTTGATTCTAATAGTAGTGGAAAAAATTTATAAATTTAAGAATTGAATATAGATTTATCATATTGAAAACAATCAAAATTGTGGGATAAAATAACACTTTTGCATTAAAGTGGGCATTTAAATGTTCCTTGAGATATTTGAGTTCACATTGAATTAACAATAGGCAGGATAAATTTTCGATAAATAAAGATATATTGATAAGGTATCATAGATATATTATCCATTTTTATGCTCTATATTTAAATTAATGTAATTTGGTTGATTAAACATGATGAAGTATATGATAATGATATTTCATTCACGATGATTTGAGTTATTATATAATAAATACGATGGAAAAATATATTGGTTAGATGAATATAATGAATTTAAAACCAAAATATTCATTAGTGTAAGGTAGAATATCTTTTCTACTCAATGTATTGAGTAGGGTGATTTAGTTAGTTATATTAATAAATACATAAGACTAGTATGAAGTCTTTAAATTAAAAAAAGAATTAAATCAAGACGGTAAAACAATTAAAATTTACATATTATGTATTATAATCTAAAAATAAATTCGTCTTCAATAAAGGAAGATATATGGGCTAAGTTAAAGATTTACCATAGTAATGATGATATTTTGGAATTGAAACAAGTTATTTCACTCAATATTATGTGTTGAATCTATTAAGTATAGCTAAAATTATAAGTTGTTCTTTTTCATTCATCATGTAATATAACCATTATTTATAATCAATGGAATATTAAAATATTGGATTTTAAATATGAATCAATGACTTGATTTCACACTTAATGAAGAGGTAATAAGAGACCATAATGGTATTTATGGATAATCAATGTTGTGGTTTCAAATATATGTACATATAAATATATTAAAATCCTAAAAATTCACATCCATGACTTATTTTAAAGGTACATTTTAAATATTTTCCATTATTTCTTTGTTGAGGGGGTTTCCCATGCATTTTTTGGAGGAAAGGGTGTGTTTTAATAATTTGGGCCAAACTGTGAGACCATTTCCGGATTCAAAAACCAATTTTGTTTCTTTTATAACTCTTTTATTGTTTAACATATTTCACCTATTACACTTCCTAAATGGCCTCCCCTGACCTATGAACACCACAATATCAATTTGGACACTTTAGGAATCCATAATCATGGTAGATTTGGGTTTTTAATTATGTTATTTGGCCAGACCTGAAGCCCGTTTAATGTTTTAAAAATATTTTTTTTAATTAATATCTTATTCAATTTTTATGATTATTTGGTGATTCCAAGTATCACCTGAGCCCACTAAACCCAAGTGCGCCCCCATTCCCTTTTACCGCTCTTTAGATCTCATATGCATCAAGAATTAGGGCAGAACTTCTTTGGATTTCTCTATTTTTCTAGAATTTAAGAGGTAAATTTTTTCCTTCAGAACTACTTATTTTTTTACAATTTTCCCCCATTTCATTTCTCACGTGACCTTCCAAGCCTTATTCAAACCTCACTTTCATTTTTTCCTAATTCTAAATTCAGCTACTAGTGTATTTGTGGCGATTTCTTCAAGATCCATCCATTATATGGGTCTCCTTCCTTCTTCTTTCAATTTTCCTAGAGTTACATCCTTTTTCATGGGGTTTATTCCCTTATTATCGAAGTTCATTATGTCCATAATGTTGGGATTGGAACATAGGGTTTGATCTTGAGTTTCTTGGTCCATTATTCTATTTTTAGGCTTAATCTATGTCCCTTTCAATGTGGCAGTGGTGAGGTTGAATTTTTGCACAAATATTAAAGGGTTTTGATACATATGGTAGGTGAAAAATGGGTAACAAATTCTTGATGAGTTAGAATTTAGGAATTTATATTTTTAGATCACTTATCCTTGATTATCCTTGCGGTGAAATCTGGTTTTGGGGACGTTTTTAAAAAAATTATTTTTAGGTACCAATTTTCTGTTAAATTGTCTATTTTACATGTCTACTTTATGTTATTCCAAATGGGGATGTTTTAGAACTCATGTAATGGGTTTATGGAAATTTTTTGGGTGCATACATTTTGGTTTTGGTAAATATGGGTTTGTACATTGTGTTCAAAGTGGGGTTTTTAAGGGATTTTGTGTACAAAACATTGTTAAATTTTGTGATGTTATTTTATTTAAATCATAATTTTTTTATAGGGTTGGGTGAGTGGTGCCAAGAATGTGTTGATTCTGTTTTGAGTTGATTATTACCAGAACTATTTTTTATGTTATAATGAATTTTGGTATGATGTGAATGTGGTTTGAGCACAAATGGGGAATCTAGGGTATCTAGGAGGGTGTATATGGACTAGTTCTCATTTGATCTGGAGTGGTATTATCCCTATTTCACTATATAAGTGGATAACAATAGTACTAAAAAACATTATTGATGATTTTTGTGGTCCACTAGGGTTTTTTTATGTTGCCTACTAGTTTCTTGTGCTTGAGAATCGATTTTTTCTATGGTTACATTACACCGAGGTACGAGGTACATGGGGCCTGAGACTAACTAATGCCTAGGGGTGTTCTCGAGATTATTTCGTGTTGACTATTTTTTAATTATATATGTAACATGGTGGGTTTTTAATGAAAATATATTATCTTTCATGTTTTACTTGAATGTGATCACTCATCAAAAATTCTCTTTGAAATCTGTTTACAATTAAAAGTATCATTATTTAGAAATTATTTACACCACGTTCTACATATCAAAACGGCATGATTTTTATCTTGTATTGTTTAATCTATGAAATATATTGTTTCTATAATATTGGGATTAATATCACACCCTAATTACACCCCTTGGGATTAATTAGACATGATCATGTTTTACGCAGGAAAAGGCAAGGCCTTGGGTGATGGTGGTTCCAGTTGTTAGCTCTCTTCTATGGTGTGGTGTTGTGGATAAGGATTATGGGTGATGTCCCCTTATCATGTAGAGTCCTTGGGGATGCTATGATAATAATTTTATGTTTCTTTTAACCTCTTGATTTAATTATAACCTATTTATTCAGTTCTTCTTTTTGTTTAAATCTTGTTTGACATGAATTTTCAGCTTCAGTTTTTCAATTTTATTGATGTTTTATGTATCCTACTCTGGAAAATATTTCCCAAAACAAAAAACAATGATACCCAAGAACTAATTCCAGCATGTGGGGAAAGGGAGCATCCTTTGGTCTTTACCATGGGCTGGGTTTGGTGCCAGTTTTGATGGGGACCATATTCGGTTCGTGACAAAATGTTATCAAATGAGGTTTATGTTTTTGGGTAATATTATTATTTTAGGATTATTCGGGCAATAAAAGAGCTATGAATATTGGGAATTGTAGTTTGGGTCATAATTATGGTTCTTTTCCCACACCTCTCTCGGTAGTCCTCGACTCACCATGGTACATTGGAATTGTTTGTTTGAATTCACTTCTAGGTGAGACATGTGGGTTGCAGGCTACACATGGACATCAGACGGGGGTGGGGTAGTTTTTTCTTATATCATTGTAATGTTTCTAGATTATTTATATATTTTTTTATTAATGAAATTCTCATAATTGTTCTACTGATTTTTTCCCTTGTGAATTTTTTCCATTTTGAAGCGATATGCCTGCTCGGAATGCTCCCATCCACCCATAGGAGGAAGCTGAAGAGGGTTCTCCCTCACCACATGATCGGAGGTTAGTAGAGGTTGTGGATCAGGTTGTCCAGGATCTAGGACATGGATCCTCTCCTGTTCCATCTCATGTTACAGAAGATGGGACTGGTCCTTGGAATGACAAGTCCTCTATGATCAAGAAAGATAAGCCTCCTACTTTCTGAGGTAGCATAGAACCCTAGGAATCAGAGGAATGGATCGAAAAGATCAAACAAAAGTTCATGTTCCTTGATACACCTAAGGAGATTAGTGTGAAGTGTGGCTGTTTTATATTAGAGGGTCCCAACCACAGGTGGTGGGAATTGGTACTTTAAATTGGGTAGAATGAGAAGATGTGCTAGGGTGATTTCTAGGTCATCGTCAATGAACAGTACTGTTATTAATTCATGGAATATTCTAGATCTCAAGAGATCATGGATCTTGTGAAGGGGAGTCTTTCATTCATGGATTATTCCAACCATTTTGCTGAGCTGGATCAGTATGCCTCTGAAATCATTTCTAATGAGAAATCGAAGGACCGGAGGGTTGTGAAAGGCTTACGACCATAGATATATACCCAGGATTTATTGTTTAAGCTGAGGACCTATGATGAGGTGGTTAACCTGTAGTTTATGGTAGAGATTCACCCAAAAGGGAGGGTCATATTATCAAGTATTGTATCATTAGTGGGAAGTGGAATCTCTTCAACGAAAAAAAGGAAGTAGGAGGAGCAGGGGACGAATAGAGGTGGTAGTTCAGGCCACTCTTCCAGGCTTCTTTCATCTATGGATTCTGATGCGAGATCAGTCATCTGACACTAGTGTAGGTGGTCGGGGAACATCTGACCAACATTCCCATTTACTCTGAATCCCTATTATCAATGTAGAGGTATGGGTCACTTATAGTGCTTTTATAGGGTGGAACGCCCACTTTAGTGTGGGGAAAGATCAGTGGATTCAAGAGGTGCTTCCGATCAGTTAGATCCATCAAGGAAGGTGGGATTATAATTCTGTGGCCATGGTT
This sequence comes from Viscum album, assembly GCA_963277665.1. NCBI lineage: Eukaryota > Viridiplantae > Streptophyta > Magnoliopsida > Santalales > Viscaceae > Viscum > Viscum album. The sequence goes on along the minus strand of OY728123.1, from coordinate 687,613,764 downwards.
CTAGGGTAGGGTCATCTTTTAGGTAGATCCTATTTAGATCACAACCATAGACTTGTGGTCATCTTCAAGAAGAGAACTGACATCTCTATTTGGTGGATCAGGAACCAACAGGATTAGAGGTAGGACTGTCGACAGTTTGATGTTCCATTTTGATTTGAACATCAATTGTTACTTATCATTTTGATATTGGTGTCTCTTTTTAATTAATTTCTCCCTGTTTTGTGGACACACTGAATTTTCCAACTGAGCTATTGTCTTTTTGTGATGGAGTTGGTGATGTTTCTGGGGAAGAAGAAGAAGCAGTGTCTCGGGTTCCTATCTTGGGATCTTTTCGTGTTTGGGGCTGAGATGGAGTGGGACCTATTGGTCTTAAATATGGATCTATTTTACATAATAAATGGAATTTATTGGATAATAAACTTCTAGTAACACATCGATTTCTATAGGAGGTGGGTCAGTTTCACGGCACCTGATGGGAGTCGTCTCTTTTTTCATGGTAAATGGGATCCACAGCTCAGTTGTACGAGACCTCCAGTCCCAGAATTTGGAGACATTGTTTTTTAGTAATTTTAACTCATGAAAGAGTATTATGTTCATGCTTCTGATGGTGGATTGCCTCATGTAGTTGACATGTTTTCAGAGGTATTTCTGGATAATTTTTCAGGTTTTCCCTCGGAGCGGGATGTAGAGTTCTTGATTGATATCACACTGGGAACATAGCTGATATGTATTACATCATATCTCCTGGACCCCACCGAACTGAGGGAATTAATGATATAGTAGGACTATATAGAATTTTAAAGATTCATTCACCCGAGCGTCTCTCCTAGGGCATCTCCTATGTTATTCCCAAAAAGGATGACAAATCCCTCTGGTTGTGCATTGACTACTGGAAGGTGAATAAGGTAACAATAAATAAAAAATATCTTTTTCCCCAAATAAGTGAATTGTTCGATCAACTGAAGTGGTGAATGTGGTATTCTAAAATTTAATTGTGTTTGGGATATTGTCAACTCAGGGTGAAAGATGCAGATATCCAAAAGACATCCTTCCAAAACAGGTACAACCACTTTGAGTACTTGGTCATTCCTATCAAATTGACCAATTTTCCAGCGGTCTTTATGGAACTCATGAACAATAATTCCCATTAGTATATCGATATTTTTTCCATGTTATTTTTGGATGAAATCATTGTTTATTCGAGATATGAGGAAGAACATGATCATCACTTGTGGATCGTTCTGGACACTTTGTGAGAGCATCGCCTTTAGGAAATGTTGTCCAAATGCACTCTCTGGATTAGGGAGGTGAATTTTATGAGTCATGTGATATCAGAGCACGTTATTTCAGTGGCACCTGAGGTGGTCTGTGTGTTTATGTTATGGGAGCAACAAAATAATGTGTTCGAGATCAGGATTTTCCTCAGCCATGTTGGGTATTACAGGCGGTTTGTTCAGGATTTCTCTCTCTTTACTTCACCAATGACCGCGCTCACCCAGAAAGGGGTGATATTTTTATGGGGCCTATAATTTCAAGCATTCATTGAGGATATGAAGAGGTGGTTGACTACCTCCCCCATTCTGATTTTTATAGAGGCTGGATAAGAGTATGTGGTGTGTTGTGATGGTTCAGGTATTGGTATTGTGTGTGTGCTTCTGTAGTATGATCACATGGTGTCATATGGCTCTCTCCAACTCTGAACACACTAAAATATTTACCCGAATAATTACTTGGAGTTAGCAGCTATGATGCATGTTTTGTATACATGGAATCCCTACCTCTTTGGGGAAACGTTTGTGGTCTACACTGATAAAAAAATAATTCCCTGTATCATCTTATATAAGGAACTCAACATGAGGTAGCGTCGTTGGATATAGTATATGCTGGGGATCGTCTTTGATATTTTATATACCCCAGGAAAGGGTAACATGGTGGCCGATACATTAAGAATAATTGTCCTAGTGTAGGCGGTGGGGATGTCCGGTGATGAATGGACTCTAATGGAACTCTTTTTTCAGATGCATGTGGAGACCAAGGAAAAAAACTAGGGTGCATTCTTGGAGATATTTCAGTTGAATCCTTCTCTGGTGGAGCTAATTTAGCTGGAAGAGATTGGTGATGAGCTTTTTCAATTGTAGAAGTAGTTTCTTCATGGTGGTGAGATGTCTTCTGATAGGTTGTCATCCCCCAAGGGAATCTTGTGCTTCATAGGCCGTTACATAGTGTCATTATCTTTGCAGATGGCGGTGATGCTAGATAGTCACAAGTCATAATGGAATGTCCATATGGGTACCACCAAGATTTATTATGATGTCTGTAGGTAGTTTGGGTGGCCTGGTATGAGGCGAGTCATCGCGGACATCATGTCGAGATGAAACATAAGCCAGCAGGTGAATGAAAAGCATTAAAGGCCCTCCAGTTTGATCCATCCATTACCCATTCCTACCTAGAAGTCGGAAGAGGTTGTCATGGACTTCATTATGGGCTTGCCTTGTACACCTTGGGGTAATAATTACATTTGGGTGGAGATTGATCATCTGAGAAAATCAACCCACTTCATTCTGACAAGAGATTTTGCTAAAGTGGATGAGTTGGGATGTTTGTATAATAAGGAGGTCGTAAGGCTTCATGGGGTGACATTAGCAGTTTTTTCAGATTGAGACTACATTTCACTTCTAAATTTTAGGAAGGCCTTAATATGTCCTTGTGGTTTTATAATATGATGACAATGACATACCATCCTCAAATAGATGGTCAGATAGAACAGGCGAATCAGATTTAGAAAGACATTCTTCATGCATGTGTTATGAAATTTCGGGGTTCCTGGGATAGCAATTTGGAATTGGTTGAGTTTTCTTATTATAACAGTTACAAATACTTGATTCTATTGGCACCTTTTTAGGTGATTTGTGGTTGTCGTTGTCGGTCCCCCCTATGTTGTGGTGAGGTAGGGTTGACCTCACTACTTGGGTCGAGTCTGGTGCAGGGGACATCTGATAAAGTCAAGTTGATTATGCATAACTTATTTATAGATTAGAGTCTCCATAAATTATATTCTGACTAGAGGAGTTAAGACCAAGTGTTTTCTGATTGTGAATGGGTATTCTAGAATGGGGCCCCCCATGAAGGCTTTCGGTGATTGGGAAAGAAAGGGAAGCTGACGCCATGGAAAGTTGGACCTTTTAATATCATCGAGAGTATCGGCATGGTGGAATACTGGTTGGCCTTACCTTATCAGTTGAAAACCATCCATTATGTCTTCTATGTCTCTTAGTTGAAGAAATATATCCTTGATCCATCCCATGTACATAATTGGGTGGAGTTGGATATAGGGTCTGGTTTATATATTTTTGAGCAGCCGATGCGAATAGAGGACATTATTGAAAAGTTCCTTCAAGGAATGTCTATTCCACTGGTCTAGGTTTTTGGTAGAATGGGAATGATACACCTTACACTTGGGAGTGGATGTTGAGGGTTGAGAAGGAGTACTCATTCTTGTTTTCTGATCATGATCCATGATTGACTTTCTCGGGAATAAAGTCAATCATGGCGGGGAGAACTATCACATCCATGACTTATTTTAAAGGTAAATTTAATTTAATTTTCATTATTTTTTTGTTTTTGGGGTTTCCCAAGTATTTTTTAGGAAAAGGTGCATTTTGATGATTTGGTCCAAACCGTGTGCCTATTTGCCAATTTAAAAACCAATTTTCATTCATTTATAACACCTTCATTTTTCAACATTGTTCACCCATTCCACTTCCAAAATTGCCTTCCCTAACCTATCAACACCACAATATCAATTTTCATCCATTGGGAATCCATATTAATTGTGTATTTTGTTTTCTAATTATGGAATGGGGCCAACCCGGAATCCCATTGCTAGTTTTTCATAAAAAAATAATTTAATATCATATTCAATTTTTTTAATTTTTATTTATTCCAAGTCTAACCCAATACCACCGAACCTAGATTCCCCCATTATATTTTCCATCTCTTTGAAACTCATATTCAATGATAATTAGGGCATAACATCTTAGTAATTCTCAAAGCATCCATATCTGAAGAGGTAACTTGGTTCATTCATAAAACGTTTATTTTTTAAACTTTTCTCAGCATTTTCAATCTCACATGACCTGATAAGCCTTATTTGAACCTCAATTTCATTCTTTTATGTTTGTAAATTCATCTAATGGTGTATTCGGGTGATTTTTTCAAGATACTTCAAGTAAGTGGATTCCCTTCCTTATTCATTCAATTTTCTTAGAGTTCCATCCATTTTCATGGGGTTTCTTCACTTATTCATGAAATTCCTCATGTACAATAAGTATGGTTTTGAACCAATGGTTGGATATAGGGTTTCATGGACTATTATTATTGTTTATTCATGATCTAATCCCCTTATGGTGTGATAGTGGCGTGATTGAATTTGCACACAATGATTCAATGGATTTGATAATTGTGGTAGGAGATTATATGGGTAATCAATGCTATAAGAGTTATATTTTGAGAATTTCTATTTTTATCACACTTTTACTTCATTATATTTGCATTGAAATATGATTTTGTTAACGTTTGTTAAGAAAATGATTTTTAGGATCCAATTTTTTGATAAATTGGGTGTTTTACATGTCAATTTTATGTTATGCTAATTGGGGTTGTTTTATATCTCATGCAATCAGTTTATGGAAATGTTTTTGGGTGCATAATTTTATCTTTTGGAAAATACGGGTATGTAAAAAGTTTTCAAAGTGAGGTTTTATGGGATTTTTTGTGCAAAACATTTTTTAATTTTGTGATGTTATTTTATTTAAATCCTAATGGTTTTATTGGGTGGTGTAAGTGGTGAAAAGCATGTTTACCAACTATTTTGATTTTATTATTACCATAAATGATGTTTTTTTGGAGATAATGGATTTTTTTGTCATGTGAATGTTATTTGATCACAAATTGGGAAGCTCAGGTATCTAAGAGGGAGGATATGTACTAGTATGTTGGTGATCGGGAGTGGTTTTATCCCTGTTCCACTGAAAAATGGATAACGACAACACTAAAAATACTATATTGAGGATGTTTGGGGACCAATTGGTTATGGTTATGTTCCCTACTAGTGGATCGTGCATGAGAATGGAATTTTTCTATGGTTACATTACACTAAGGTATGAGGTACATGGGGCACGGGACTAACTATTGATTAGGGGTGTTCACAAGATTATTTCTCAATGTATCTTTTGTAATTATCTTTGTAATATATTGTTTTTTTCTGTAAAATACTGTAGCTTAAATTTTTTTACATGAATGTTCTCACTCATGTAAAATTCCTATTGAAAGCTATTTATATATTTTCATTATTTAGAAATTATTTTCCCCACTTTTTGCTTATCAATATTGGCTTGATTTTTATCTTGTATTGTTTACTCTATGGAATATCTTTGTGGTATCCTCTTGGACATATTATCACATCCCACTTACACCACATGGTTGTGAGTATACATTATCATGTTTTACATAGGCAAAGGCTAGGTCTTGGGAGATGGCTGTTCGGGATGTTAGCTCTCTTCCGTGGTGTAGTGTTCCGGGGATGACTTGTGGGTGATGTTCCATTGTCATGTGGAGTCCTTGTGGATGCTTTCTACTATATTTCCGTGTATTTGGACAACTTGTTTTATTTATATACCTATGTATTCAGTTTTGTATTTTGTTTAAATCTTATATGGAATTAATTTTATGATTCGATTAGTCGATTGTTTTTTGATGTTTTATGTATCCACACTCAGGTAAATCATTCCCAATCCAAAATCAATGATAACCTGGTACATTTTCTGGGCTGCATGGATATGTGACACCCTTTGGGACTTATCACGGGCTGGTTTTGGTGACATTTTTGATGGCGACCGTATACAGTTCGTGTTATAATACTTTTCCAAAATATGGATGTAATATATCTATTAGATTTAAAGATAAATTAGAAAAAAAATTATTAATTTTAATTCAAATTTAATTTCACACTGAATATAAATTTTAAATTAATTATAATTAGGAATTTTTTATATTGTACAATAAATTAGTGGAAACAATTTTGAGTATGCTGTGCATATATTTATTTCATTGAGATCCTATGTAATTATTACAGGATATTTGATGAATTATTGGTCATAATTATAGATTATAAAAAATATGAGTAAGTTTAACATCGTCTTTTATAATCAGCATTCTCATTTTATTGAACCATTAATTGTAAAAAATAAGGATGATTGTTAGTGGAGTGATGGAATTCCAAAATTTTTTAGAATTGGATGATACTTCTTCAAAAAAATTATAATCAAATTTATTTTACTAATAGTTTAATCTTTTATGAAGATTATACCAAAAATAATTAAAACAAAATCATACACATCATGGGAGAAAATTTAAAATTGTTTTGTATATTAATTTTTTCATTAATTACATCATTAATAACAGGATGATAAATTATATGTAATGGGATAACATTTTCAATTTATCAAGTAATAAATGGTTAATTAAAAAGGATAAAAAACTAATTGTAACTGATTCATGAAAGCTCTTATAGTTTCATCCACACATTTTTACACACATCATAACCACCATGAACATCCAAATAATTATTTGCAAATGGATAATGAATAATTTTCTTATCAACAATACTGGAGGATATTGGACATCCATTGTAAATTCTATGTTTCACTATGTTGAATACCAAATAAATCAACACTATTATTCATAAAATAATGAGCATAATTGTGAAAAAGTAATAAATGACCCAAATTTCAATTACAGTAATCAAGAATCCATTTGTAAAAAAAGTACATCATTAATGGTCCCCAAAAACCTAGTGGCATAAATATTGTTTCAAATTGTCTTATTATAACATTTTTATTATATGTGCTCTATCTAATAGATTTATATTTCAAAACAACTTAGAATATATTTTTGTAAAACCAAAATCTCTATCTATAAGACTCCGAAACATACCGCTAACTTTATATAAATTCATAAAACACCAAAAAAATCATAAAAATTCCGACTAATTTAATGGAAATAAGAAAGAACATTTACCCAGATAGGTAAAAAAAATAAAATAAATGAGGCTATTATATCATATTGATGAAATTTTGTAATTTTATTACTCTTTTATATAGTAATGTTCTTTATTTCGTCCCATGTGATGAAATTGAAATATTTTGTCTAAATAAATAACCACATCTTGATCTATATACATTGTAACACTATTTCCAACATGATACCTATAATAAATAAATTATTTTATATACATCGAAGACATTTTGATATTAATTGTTCATATAACATATCAAAAATTATATTTCATTATTGTATCAATTGTATTATTATAAGTTATTATATAAAAAATATTAATAAACCATATTATAACTCATTTCTTATATAACCATTTCATTATATGATATGTGTATATTTTTAAATTATACGTAAAACTATAAAAAGTTAAATTTACAATTATAATTGATAAAAATATGAGGTATTATACTAGTATATAATTTAAATTCTAATAATAAATTCCTAATAATTTTTTTAACATTTCACTTATTGTTATGTAAATATAGTAAATAAATATTACAATATATGTAATGTATAGTTGTTTCGCAGTTTTTCTATAACTAACAAAACAACCTAGAGAAAATAACAATAAAACATAGGTTGTGCGTCATGCATACAGTTAATCTTAATCTCAAATATATATATATATATATCACATTAATATAGGTATATAATTAGTTGAAAGTAAACCTAAATATTTATCATTGATTAATAATCCAAAATACATTTAATAGTTTTTTGACTCCTTTTATAAACTAAAAATGTGATTTTTAGTTAACTAGAATTCATCACATAAATTAACTATCTAATTACACAAGTATATTTGAGTTGTTTCATGATTCTACCCATATTGATCACAAATTTGACACTAAATTCCAATTAAATAATTACATATTTAAATTAATGATTATTACATTCATTTAATTTATTTTAAATATAATAATTACTAATAAAATAATATATTTGACTAGCATTTTTAATGTTACTTCCCTAAATAGTAAATACTAATCTAGGATCCCTTATTTTCTGTAGTGGATAATATTTCATGGTCTCATTAATAATAACAATATAATATCCAAATATTATCCTATTATTTATTTAGAGACACCCAAAACATCATATTATTATTTTAACAATAAATAAATAAAATTATAAACATTATAATGTATAAAAATAATTATATAAAATTAAATTATTGAAATTTTCATTCTTTTATAGAGATTATTATTTATGACCATCAATATATTTTTACGATTTATATATATTAAAATAAACCATTTTTGTAGGTCCATGAAACTTTATTTTTTTTAAATGTCAAATTTATAATATAAATTTAATATAAATGTATTAATAAAAATAAATGATTTTTTAATATTATTAATATAATATCATTAATGATGTAATATGATATATATGATAATAAGTACCGAAATAAATTACTCTATATTTTTGAATGATTCCATTGAAGAGTTTATTTTCCTTTAAATTTTGATTGTTCTTATTATATTAATGTTACATTTTAATATTCATTTTCACCAAATATGTCTTGGGAACTTATTGTAAACCCAAATGAGAAATGTTTAATTCCTAATGTTGGAATTATGTTCATCATGAATCACTTTATTACCAGAAATGAATCTCTAAAATAATTTTACTTTTTTAAAAAAATAGAAATATTTTATGGTTACTACCATGGGATAATAACACGTAGCATTATTCTTATAGATACCCTAACTAGATTGACCACTAATAGTGTGTAGGGTTGAAATAGTGGTGTACTTTTATGAATTAATTTCATTTAATTCTACATATTGAAAATGATAAGGTTATTAACTGTTAAATTATATCTCATAGTCTTACATCATATGGAAAAATAATAATATAATTCATAAAACATATTATTTTCATGTTTTGGTGTTAATTCATAATTTATTTCATATTTTTCAGACCCTAAATGTGGATTCTACACTAAAATTGTATCATAAATTAAAACAGAATTAGTGTTAACTAGTTATACACTGTAGTATTTGATTCTATAATTCATATTAGTTTTGTACACAATAGTCTAACTATACTATATAGGTTTTTTATAACCCAAATCTGTCTTATCCCCTCGAAAAATAAATAGAAACCTATACATCAAGCCTCTTATGAAACTTGTATTACACGCTAATAATAAGCCCTTCATTCGTATCATTATTGACCCAATTGTAGAAATCCATCTTCCTTGATTAGAATGATCTTCTTCAATATAAATTCAATATCTTCTCCACTAATTTAAAACATCAAGATCACCAAAAACTTATCTCCATGATCATATAGTCTTGAAACATATTTATAAGATATCTTGAATGATATGGATCTTATTTTCCTTCTGAAATTTCATACATAATAGTCTTGTCATTCAGGTATCTTCTAGTTTCTATCTCAAGTACATTTTATTTTTTGTGAAAGATAATATCTTCTTTATTAGTTTCAAATTCCTAGGAAATAATTATTCCTTCTTCTTGATAATTTCCCTACCTTAGTTTAATGTTTTCAAGAGATACATAAAATTATTTCAATATTATTTTGTTCATGAATAGTCATAAAAATCTGAAATGTGGGTTCCAATGTCCATTATCACTTGAACACTTCTTAGAGTAAGATCATTTTACATTATCATTAAATAAAATCGTTAATTTATTTCTATATGTTATTGATTCATCAATTAATACTCATTGATATCTTCAAAATTATTTTGATGAATGTCTCATAAAAGTATCACATAACTTGTTTGATTCGACTTTATGCTTGAATTTATATATTATGCAAGGAAACCTGAGTTTCTCACTATATTCATGATATAGGTTAGAAGTGTCTGTGGTAACTAGTATTCCTTCACATTACTAGGTTTTGTTCCCAAAATTCTTTATTTTTTCATGAAGAGATATGGTTATACAAGTTTCATAGATCTTCACAACCACTGTGAAAACTAGAATTGGTTCATGGATTCTCATTATTTTTGTAGACGCATATGGTTCCCTAGTTTATTTTAAATAATATTATAAAAACTATTTATTTCTCTAATTTCTTGAATATATATAAATGGATTTTAGGGGCTACTTCCCCCTCACATGAAAATGGCCTGTATATTTTTCTCTTCTTCTTTAACCGTTCATGAAGATATCTTATCCATTTTATAAAAAATTAACCAGGAATTTATGTTACTTTTAGAGAATAGATTATGTCTATTTTCTCAACAACACATACATATTCCAATTCAGGCCTATATAATTATATTCATCTTCTCAACCACCTATCCCAATGATTTTATACTGATTGAAGGCTCCCTGAAATCCCAATGATAGACATAAATTATAAATATACTGAATTCATAGCCCTCATCTCCTCCATGCTTATGATATGACAAAGATTCACTTGGATATAATCATGTGATCATGTGACAGTTCCATGGAAACATGACAATGAAAATGTGGTTGTTCATTTTAGGATCTTCTTGCTTATGTTATTCTTTATGAAATGTTGTGGTGATTATCATCATGAACATATGTTATTGATTCATTATTCTTGAGGTGGATTATTGGACCTCTTCTCAGTAACATTGAATTGACAATAACAATATAATGATCATGTAATAAACACATGCATGATGAAAAAATGATTTCATGAATGTCATTGGGTTGATAGATCTAGTGTTAATATCATGTTTTCTCAATATTTTAGATTAGAAACCCTTTGAAGGATAAAGGTTGAAAATGAAGGATGACTTTGTTGGATCAATTAGATGGAAGAGATAATGTTATTGAATGTATCTCAATAAGTGCATATGTTTTTTAGAAGGTAAAAAGAAAAAAAATAATTTGATTCCCTAATTTGTTTTTCATTCTTTCAAGTTAGACATAATAATACAAGTCATTCCATTTATTTCTCAAGTCAGAACTACGTCCTGCACTTATAAATAGTACACACATAACATAGACAGGCCATACCAGGCCCTTGTATAGCCTTCCATACAATTTAATGTTCTCTATATTGATATACTGAACATTACAATTAACTATATATTGGTTTTATGCATGCCCACTATCACAAATTCCACACATTCCTTGCCATGTGAACTGCCTCCCTTATGCATTACCTCCTAGGTAACATATGTGGTTGAGTTGGGTCTCTTATTATCCAAGGGATGACCTAATTTTATTCTAAGTCCCACAAAAAAATAGTTTGAACACATATATGCATATAATTTTTAATACAATTCCTTTCTCAAATTATAGTTCTAAAAATCAAATTCCACTAGCAATTAGTTTATTTTCATGCTCTTGAAATAATTTCATGGTGTTCTATGGAAAATTTATTCAACAAATTAAGGGATGATTTTTTAATTTTTATTTAATTACAAGTTTTAAACATAGTGTAAAATCCAAACACATTTAACACATTTCATAGTCAATAATATTAGTTCAAAAAACATAACAATTAATATTGAAACTACCCCTTGATCTTCTTATTTTGAATTATTAAAGCTACTTGCATCACTCAGTCTTTAGAAATATAGGGGTGATTTTACAATCATGTTCTACAATTAATTTACATCAATATTTTCTCATATAATACTTACACATATATTTATTTTATGATACATTTAAAATAAAGACAACATTCACCCTTTAACCATTCACTTAGCCTCTTCATTCTACCTATTTTTATTTTTTTCAAGCTTATTAAATTTATAGAGAAAATATTTTTCTCCACATTATTAGAAATAAATTGAAAGTTATAATATGTATTTTCTAATTTCATCAATTTTTAATTTCAGTAGGGTATCGTCTTCTCCACTATTAATTTATTTCCTCATCCATCTCCACTTTTTGGGGAAGGATGACAACACATATTTTTATTATCAATGAAAGATAAGAAATAAAAATCTATGTATATATGTAAATATCCTTTGTTGAAAGAAAGAGTGTATATTCAATGTGATACATTTTTCCATAAATTGTGAATAATGTGATATTAAACTCATATGTCTCACTTATTAGGGTCTTAGTGATTTTAAAACAATCAAATAATTAAATATAATGTAACCCAAAAAAATATTAACAAAATTCAAAAATATGAGGTGTAAAAGCCTAAAACTCCCCATTATTAGCTCAATATTTACACCTTTATAATAATTATAAATTTATATAGAGTTTCAAAATTGGATTGATTATCATACCTCATATTTTAAATTTACAAATCTATTTTGAAATTACACATTTAGTGTGCAGTGAATATTTAACATCTTCAACTCATAAAATATACCATCAAGGGATTCATGAATCTCCTTCAAATTCATGAATGTTAGTATAAAATTATATATATATATATATATATATAATGGGGTAATTTTTTATTCATTAGTATTTTCATTAAATTTTACATAATCTTCTGAACTCCGTCTATTATTTTCTTCCCATCACATAATGGGATGATTTCGTTATACACTTCAATAGGTTTTGAGTCTGGTTTTTTAATAATCTCTCTTCTTCCATTGAAATTATTATTTTTGGGGAATTTTGTTTTCCACATCTAGATTCGAGATCATCATGTTTGTAGTTGTTGAAAACATATCATCATCTTTCACCTCACATTCTATATCCACTTGATTTATTTTAGCGTTAAATTTTTTCAACTTCACCCATTATCTTATTAAATTTCAGTTGATTAGGACAAAAACTAATCACACTTTCATGACTCATATTTTCATCTCAAAATCTTCAAAAAAATTAATGTTATTTATTTGGATTCTTTTACCTTACAAAAAATTAGCAATATCTCTGAAAATACTTTCTTGAATTTATCATCTCTGTGATCATCGAGCATATATCTTCTATAATATTATTTTTAAAATTTATATCTGTTCTGAATTAGAAATATGAATGTATTTATGGTCACAACATTCATTAATAGATGAATTATTATCATATATTTATAATTAATCTCCTTCATCCATTCCTAATTTACTAGAAATATCATATAATACTTACAAGAGTAGGATTGTTTCCTACACCTTTCACATCCACATAAAAAACCTCTAAAAATTGATATTCCATATTTTTATATTCTATATAGATGCTTGTCATTTTACATTTTCAATCCATGAATTTATTTTCCTAAGAAATGTTATTTTCCTAAAATGTTTCTCTAACTTTACTATAGGAAAGGATATATCGTTTTTTTTTGTTATTCTAAGAAGGTTTATATTTATTTTTCATACCTACATTATTTCCATTTCAACTTTTATTCTTCTTTTGGTAATAAAATTTTTACCTTTCATCAGATTATCTTCTCCCTGGTTATGGATTTTATTATTTTCATAGATTTTAATGTTATTTAAAAGTTATAATTCCATGTTCCAAAACACATATCAACACCATTAATATCCTATGATCATTTTTCTTTTTTATTTGGTTCAGTATTTCTGGGTTTCAGATAGTCTATACCTCTTTATTTTTGAGTGGAATGACTACACTTTTTAACAATTCTTGAAGAACATATATTTTTACATATTCTATGACCATCACTTATAGTGGTGGGATTATTAGTATTTTTCTTCATATATAACTTCATAAAATTAGGATTAAAAGTAGAATCTGTAAACAAAACAACATTATTATGTAATATAGTTTTTTTATGTGATACTTTCTTCTTGGAGGATGATTTCATTTTGTTATAGGAAGATATCATTGTATATTTTGAGTCATTAATATCAATGAAAGGTTTTGTGGTATTATCTATTATTTAATAATTATTATGATTTTCATTCTTTGGATATTAATGAATTTATATCCCACTTACACCTCTAAAAAATTCTTGTTTGGTGAGATCTTATCATCCTCATGTAATATTATAATATCATCAAAATTATATTTTAATTCCATCAATTGTTCTTTATTCATTTTTCATGATTTGGATGAAGAATTTTCATGATAATTTTATTTTTTATCTAACTTCTAGTTGATAATATTTGACCTACATAGAAACATTATTCAATTTTTTATTTCATGGAAATATTATGTAAAGTCTGTATCAATAAATTCATTCATAGAAAGAAATATTAAAATTATTCAAGTGATTCGAAAAAATATTTAAACAAAAATAGATATTATTTCATCCTTTTTTTATAATATTTGTGGGAGTGTTGAATATCAAAATATTTTAAGCAGAATCTTCTTTTAGTCGAATAAAATCTTCATCCAACTATAATTTTTCATCTATATGACTATTGATACATAAAAAAATTTAATGTGAAGCATAATTGGAAAACTTATTCAGATTTCATTTTATTTTTGAATAATGATCACTTTGTGATACAAAATCATCACATCTTGAAAAAAATATATGAGAAGATTCATCATGATGAGAATTATTACAAATTACATGACTCTAAATACCTTCATATATTATTACCTAAATAATTACTATAAAATCATTTTCCTCCCATATTTCTTATCTTGTATTCCCACTATTGCAAAACAAGATAGAAATATCCAAATTTTTATCCTCAAGTGTTACTTAATTTTTATCTATCTAATTAACTTCACTAGTTTACTTAAATCTTCACATTGTAAAATGTAGAATGGATATTTAGAGGTAACCATTTCACTAATACCACTTATAGATATTGAGGATGGATTGGTCACTAAGAGTGGTGGTGGGGTGAATAAATGATTTACTTTTATGAATATTTTCATTCAATCCATGCACTAGGAATTGTTATGTTTCATGATCCCCTCTATTATTTATCATGGTATCGCATAATATAAAAAAATATGTGAATGAGTGAAACAAAATATTTTCAAGTTTCATTAAAAAGACACACACATTACTATGTTGGTTTGAACCCTAAAATGTATTCTCCGCTGCAGTATTATCATTAATTACAATGGTTTAGGAAGTAAATGATTACACACTCCAACATTATATCCAAAATTTGTTCTTGGTTCTACCCAAAATAAGCCAACACTTCCTTCTATATTGGATATACCTCCCTACCATATTCTCTACTCCTTGACTAGTTATATACCCAGCCTTGAGCCTCATTGAAAACTATTTAGAAACAACAGTCACTAGATTATTCATCTTGGTCTTGAACATATAATAGAAATTACTCTTTCTTCTTCTAATTTATTATCTCACACAAGTGTTCTTGATGTTCTCCACTTGGGTAAAATATCATGGTCAAAAATAATGATTTGGGATTTTATTTCTCGATGTGAGAATAATTCACACCAAATAGTAACCATTGTAGTTATTCTTAGCCAACTAAGTACCAATAAATAATATACTTCTCTTCAAATTGACCTTTCACTTCTGCCTCAAGTAGATTTGATCACCTAGAAATGATAAGATCTTCCTCAATATTGTTAAATTCTTAAGAAATAAATTATTCCATCATCTTGATGATATACCAAACTCACTTGAATGTGTGAAAGTGATGCCTGAAATTAAACTAATATTATTTTTTAAAATAATAATATTAAAAAATATCATATAGATATTACAAATATAAATTATCATACAAAAAATTCATTGTGTATTTAAATTTAACCTGATCAATATATATTCAAAATATTTTATGTGAATATGTTGTGTGTTCTTTAATTCAGGTTCATAGTAATATTAATACTTATTTTGAATTAAATATAACCTAAGATTCACTCAATCTATTTTATTTTCCTCAATTCATGCATGTATACAATATTCCCATAAACTGGTGTTTCTTAGTACCCTCACAAAATAGTTATGCAATGGGTGAAATAACCAATACTCCTTCACTTGGATAGGTGGGACCCATGAAATTATTCTCCTACATGTAAGGGGTTCAAGTGAGAAAATATTCATATATCATCCCCACATTCAAGAAAGTGAGAAATTATTTACATGTTCTCCTTCATAGTGAATACATGTAAGGATCATTGGTTTCTTATCCTTTACATGATCAATGATTTTTGGATCTACTCTATTTCATCCCAAATCTAGGAGATGTATGTTCTAGTGTCCCCGACCCCAATAGCCTAGAGTCAGTTCCGACATTATTACATTGGCACTTGATAAAATGAATCACATAAGGATAGATGAATAGTTTAGTAGGCTTAGTAAACTAGATACATACTTTAATCAAATATTGAAGTTGAATAGAAAAATTTTAACACGATTTTTTTTGAATAATAATGTTATTACCTCTAGTGTATCCCTGCATACCATTCATAGTACACTTCATGGATTTCAATGAATCGAAAAAAATGTGGGATCAATGTTCTCATCAGGGGTTAAACACAATGGAATATATTATGGATCAATAAGAATAATAAATTTGTAATATTAAATAAATTAACACACATTCCATTAAAATAACTTTCCTATATGTATAGATAAAGAAATATCAATTTGGTAAGGTAAATGATTTAGAATATGTTCCATATATTATGTAATATGAGAAGGAAATGAATCCAGAGTTAATATAATTGTGAAAATATCATGGATAATAATAATAATGTAATAAAACTAAATTCTTAATTATAGAAAATCCGTTTTCATAGAAACATGATACCTTTACCATCAAAAACTCTGACATGATATTTCAGAACCTACTGGCTGAAAACCAATTTAACTAATTCTAGATGTCCGAGTCATCGTATGAGACTAAAAATGTGTAAAATGTATTTCTAGAAATACTACCCAATACATGACTTTTGTAAAAAACATGGATCATCATTTCATGTATGAATATTGTTTTCAGGTGATTTTGAGAAAAGGGGAGTTTTTTTATATTTTAGAAGTACGCGCCATGTACTTGGGAGTACACACTGTGTACCTGGCAGTCACATTTAGCCATGTACTAGCCATGTAAAGGCTCAATCATGGCCGCGTGTGGTGGCCCAGAAACCACCTAATGTGGGGATATGTTAAGTAAAGTACATAAAATGAACACTCTGTGTAATTTTTCATTTATTTGATAAATTGGACCGAGTTCATATCTAATCCCCATAAATACCTTCTTCTTCTCGTGTCTCAAACATGATAGCGACGTACGAACGATTCTTCTCTAAGCTACTGATCCATCATCCATTCTCTGATTCGATCTCTGGTGGGTGCCTTGGAATCCCACCGGTGATTCCTTCCATCATCTAGAGCATCTCCTCCTAATTTCTTCTCTATCTCATGTTATTTAAGGATAAAAATATTTCATGTTTTTGTAGATCTATGTCATTATAATATGAATCAAGGGACTAAGTTCAAGAGTGTTCATCATACAATGTCAAGGTAGGTGGTTTGTTTCCTTTAAATTTTTTTAGTTTTATATGGAAAATTGAATATTACCCATGTTTCAGGTATTTCAGGTTTAGGAAATTAAACCCTACATTATCTGCCATAGATTTCTTATTGGATTAATGGTTTTTTGATGAGCTGATATCTGAAATTTCATATTTAAGTAAAAATCCATTAGTTTGATTCCTTATTTGAATGTTTAGGGTCGTTTGGTCTAGGTTTCTTATGAGGCAGACCCTATTTCCCTTCCATTCCTAATAGGATAGAACTGTTTGACTTTTGATTCTTGTTAAATTCATGTGATATGAATTAGAATTATTTATCCATTTAGTTGTTGGGATTACATTGGTATTCTTGATATCATTTTTGCATGAATGAATTTCATAGGGCTATGAGAACCTGGTGTAGTTATAACACAGGGGGAATTGACGTTGAGTTCTTCCTCAGAGTGTCTATTATATTTCATGTTAGAAGACCACATGGGAGATTGAGAGTGAGTGCTTCCACAGAGATTCTATAGTTTCCATTATTAGACTGCAGGTGGAATTGATGTTGCGTACTTCCCCAAAGAGTTTGTAGTTATATGGAAATGCCATTAGGGTAATAGAAGATGAGTGCTTCATCATAGTGTCTTTGCAATTTTATTACATCACTTGGTAGAGGGGTTAGACTATGTGAGATGCCAAGAGGTTTAATGTTAATATTGAATGTTTGTGACATGTCTTCCAATCCAAAGAATAAGCTTGGATTCGGTCATGTTATGTTGTCTTATGAGACACCTATTTGGGATACATATCTGATTAAATGTAGAAAATTAAAATCTAATGAATGTAAATGGAAACAATATGATTTGGTTTCTTTTGTGCACTCCTAGTTTCTTTGCATCATTTTAATTATTACCTACTACATATACTCGCAGACAGTTATGAAACGATATTGGGGTGGTTTCCTACTAGTATTCATATCACACCCTATTTGGGTAATGCTTTTGGAACCACACAGATAATATGGTTGCTGGTATAGACAAGGGAAGGCACCCTCCTACATCAGGTACATGATTGCTGAAGAGTTGGAGAACATGAGACCAAGATGAGGAATGAGATGATATTGGATTTATTTTCTATTTTCAGTCTTTTTTTAGTATTTTATTTCTATCATTTTTACTTTTTTGGATATTTTCTTAGACATATGTGACATTTATCATTTATATATGTGCTCCAGTTGTTTATTTAATATCAATATTTATCTATTTACTAATTGTGTGGTGTAATTGCTTAATCTAATTTTATTATTTGTTATTCCACTATTCATACTCTTCCACTGAATTCATAGTTTCCCCAATATCAAACCCAATGCCCTCATTTCTATTGGACAACCTTTTGAATTCTAGGATATGTTATTGAGGACTTGTGACCAATCGAGTACATGGAACCTTTGGGTGGCACCCAGATCAGGGACGTTAGAAAGTGGTTTCAGAGGGGGTATGTTTCTTCTTTGTCTTACTTTATGGATCCTATAGACAATGATAGATAGAATAGGAAGATGGTAATTAGTTGTTCCTGGGAGTAGCTAACCAGTGCATAGGGAAAATCCATGTTACCTCAATTATTACAATTTTTCTAGTTTTTAAATTGTTAAATATGATTTGATTTCACCATTGAGTGATTCACATGATTTTTGTTGTTATTTTTTATATCATTGAGGTTCTATTTTTGTTGTTACCCGATGAGATGAGAGTATTACATCTCATGAATCATAGTGGAACTTTCTAGTGATCACATTTCATCCATTTTAACATTCCATTTTGGATGCATTTCTGATTTCATACTATTGCGATAGATGTCATGTTATATATGCATATCGCTATGATAGATTCCATGAGAGAATACATAATATTTTGATAGGATATTGTAAAATTTAAAGTTTCATTCGAATGGGAACCAATCTTTGGTCCCTAAGGTGCTATGGGCCCTCATGGATCATAATTTGGTGGATCATATGGAACTTTAACTAAATTCAGTTATGATAGGACATGAAAATGATGCCATGATTTGATTCGCAGGGACTATGGGCCCCCACAGAATGGAATTTAGAACTCTAATGTATATTTCAATATTTTAAGGGACTTAGGAATATTTTTTGAGGCTTATTGTCTATATAAATCCATAATAAATGGCTTGTGGTGAAAGATATACGCAATGTATCCTTCTGTTCGGGAATAAAATGTTACTTCTTAAGTACACACCATGTACTCTATGTACGCAATGTGTAGTCATTTCCCATGTGACTGACTGTGTGGGAAGAGACATAGGGTTGGTAAATGTTTGGTGGAACACACCATGTACTATGATTACACACCGTGTTTTATAGGCCAGATATCCAGCCATGTGACTAATGACACAGGTGGATGAAACATAGGTTTTATAAATTGTGTCCTATTCTTACATGTCGGGCATAGTTGACTATGTCTCCAATCATGTGACTAACAACATGGGTGGTTAGAACATAATGGGTACATGTTGTGTCTAGGGTGAAAACTCTATGTAGTGTTACCTTGGAAAGAACCATGTGTTTGTTAATGTAGAGTAACTAGGGTAGGGTATATGATTCATGTACACGCCATGTCACAAGTAGAAGACGTCGTGTGTATGGGTGTTGCACAACCATGGTTGGAAGAGGTACACACCCACCATCAAACTTAATGGAACACACCGTGTGGAGGTTATACACTCTGTGTAACCTTGTTTGGTAAAACATGATTATTTTCTTATCCCAATCATTTATTTCACTTCTATGTTTAAGCCCTTGATAAACTTGAATTGAGGTGTGCTCTTGACCTTGCAGAGTCATGCCACCAAGATTTCCCCCAGTTGTATGCTACATATAGTGCAATGATCAGACACTGGAAATGGTAGATCAAGGACTACGAGACGATCCTCCTGTCATGCCAATTTTGGAACCAATGGTTGTACTAGACATAGGTTTTGATGCATTGTTATGAGAAGGCTTCCTGATAATGATGAAAAATTTATAGGGATCACCGCATCTTGCCCCACCTATGGCAGATTTGATTTTGATTTTTCAGTAGTAGTGTCCTCCCACATTTTCAGGGGAAGGTGTACCAAGGGATGTAGAGTCCTATTTAGAATAAATGGTGTCTATTTTTTAGCATATGGAGACACCTCCAGAGAGAAGGGTGAATCTCACTACGTACTTGATACATGATTCCTCCAAGAGAAGGTGGAATGTGATATCACAGACAGGATGATAGTAGTTTATTACATGGGATGTCCAAGAGAGAAGAGCTGGACTCGAGTATCATGGGATGAGAGGTGTTATAGCCCAAATTTCTAGTTTATATCTAGATGACCAGGGGACTTCACAGATAGAATTTCCTTCAGTGGTGGATCTTTTTAGGGATATCTTTCTAGATGACTATTCGGGATTAGATACAAAGTGAGAGTTATACGTTTCTATTGATCATTTTCCAGGGGAATCAACAGTGTCTATTCCACTTTATAGGATGGATACACCAGAGTTACAGGAGCTCAAGAAACAGTTAGTGGATTTGTAGGAAAAGGGTTTCTTCTGACCCCATACTTCTCCTTGGGGTTTTCTTATCTAGTTTGCAAAGAAGGTGGATAGTACCCTTATACTTTTTGTGGATTATAGGAAGTCGAACTAATTGATGGTCAAGATCTTATATCCCTTACTGAGGATTGATGATATTTTTTTCGATTATTTTTTAGGGGACACATCGGTCTCTTTGAGGATGCGCTTTTTGATGCCCCACATTCATGATTTCCAAAGGCGGGTGGCATCCGTCACTTATTTAAGGATATTTTCTAATTTCTCAAAATCGGATGATGGGATGTCGCTTCCTCCTTCCATGGATTCCTCCTCAGAACTTGTTTCCTAGTACAGGTATCACTTATTGACTTATCATGTTGTTTGTGAAACTTTTCCCAGTTCCATGTATTCATGGACGCTAGTTAATTATGTTGCTTCTGTCTAGACATTACCAGGGGTCATGTCATGGAAACAACTTTCAATCGAGTGAGTAGTAATGTAGGACATTACTGTTGTGTCTGGATACAGGATGAAAGATGTGTCTGGGATTCTTTCCTTTGTGATAGGTCTTCTCAAGGTTGAAGAAGCCCGAGGCAGCCCACGTCAAGTACGGGGAATTATATGTCATAGTCATGTCTTTGAGGTTTTCCTAAGCTTCCCATATTTCACATGTGGTATTCCATGACTTTAATGTCTGGAAAAGATAGATTGTACTGAACAGAAAACTAATAAATGTATATATGATGCATGCTGCCCCATGAGGGAGCACTGATGCAGGGGATAACATGTGTTTTGTTACCTGATGGATACTAGGAGTAGCGAGAAAGTGAGTGAAATTATCTCACTAGGATGTGGAGGCCTTGGTAAGAATCAAGATGGATGATGTAAGGTTTAAATAAGAATATGTGGAATTAGATGGAACCATCATGATGGTGACGGTAGTGTTAGTATTAATCCTCAAAGAGACCTACTATGTATCCTCATGGTAGAGAGTCAAAGTCCACATCGTTTGGTGGGGTGATGGGACACTTAGGGAGGATACCCAAGAGGATGGGCACATGGATGGGACCCAGAGGAAGTAGAAAATCTAGGTTGAGGAATGATCTTCCCATAACACAAAGTCTTGAGGGAGAAACTAAGTTGAGACATGAATGATGGGATTGAACCTCAAGGAGGCTTCCTATGTATCCCTGTGGTAGGGAATCAAAGTCTGCATAGATCAGGATGGGTAATACAATCGGGTTTTGTGTAGAAGATAATGACCTAATGAAATTTTGGGGCATATGTGTGGTTAGCTGCCCAAAGGTTGGTCTGATGCCTGATCGTTTTGTCGAGTGTGTAAAATTAGATGTTTATTTTTAATTCAAATTTCTGTAGTATAGCAGCAACCATATGTCGTCTCTCAAATGAGATTTAGATAATTAATTAAAAAAACGAGGTTCTAATTAAAAAACTAAATGGGGATTGGGTTTTTATAACACATGGGTTTTGTTGGATTAAGAACAAAAATTTAATGTTTATTACAACTGAGAGAAAATGGTTGGAGAAATCGTGATCAACCCGTGTAAGTGTCTATTGATACTCAATCCTTCATCGCTATCAAGGGTAAGGGAAGGATCACTAATTCCTTGATTTTATTCATACCAAATATAGTATTGGTATGTGAGTTCTTACTAGGATACCACCTATGATTTGATCAATCAATGATATTGATTATCCTCCACCACTAAAACTCAACAAACATGAATCGATGTAAAAAACAGAACTCAATCATGGCATCACCTCAATAATGTGATGAGATGAATCGATTTGTGTCAATGATAAAAATATTCCACAATACAAACAACATGAATATTCATTGGTTCAATCTCCTATATTTTATCAATCGACGCAATCTATATGCACACTCATGAAAGGGAGGGGTGAGAAAAGAGGCAACCACACTCAAATCATCGCAAGATCTGGGTTAAGCATGGAAGCATGTGGATTCATGTTACTTTGATTTTTATTTGATTATACTAGAATAATCACAAATTATGAAAGTATAAATAAATAAAAATTGACAAAAGACATGGAAAAAAATTATCTTATGATGATTACAAGTGTGGAACTCAGGATTACAACAAAGGACACTCCCCAAATAGATCACTAAGATGTTTAGAAGTACATGAGAGAGAAGAGAAATAAAATTGTTGATGTGAGCTCTCCAATTTGTCTAACCTTCACCCCTGGTCTTGAAAAATATGGGAATATAGAGAATGAGTAATTTTATGGACAAAAACATCACACCTTCCACAAAAGAGGTCAAGTGCCTAAGAAACTAGGTCACTATTAAAGTCAAAAAATTTAATCCTTATTTATTCGTCTAGTTGAGTGACAAAAACTTGTTCAATTGTCATTAAATTAGGTGGAGAGATGAACCTTCTAGGTATCTATCCATGGTAGGTAGAATGTGCCCAATTGGATCTCTGAGGCCAATGTTAGGGCCCAAATATTGAAGGGTGGTCCAATCAGGCCCGCCCAGAATGTCTTCACATTGTGGGCCTATTTTGGGCCTCCAAATGTATGAATGGGTCTTCATTATCATCTAGAGAATTGTACCCCAAATTGTTTGTTACACTAATAAACCGATTTATATCCCAATTGAATGCACGGATTATCCACATAACAAATAAATTTCCACACGCATGCTTAGGATTTCTTGCAGTTTGGCCCATTTTGCTTGAATTCCATCAAGAGCACTCCAAATCACCTCCTCCTAAAATGTACACACCAAAACAAGTAATGATGCCCTATTAGATAGTGATAAACATTAATCAATTGACTCAATCATAAAGTGGAGTTTATTATTATATTTGTAATATTCATTACAAAACTAGTTTAAAACATTGGTATAAGGGTGAAATAAAATAGTAAATCGTGGTACGATCACACCCCCCACCAAAATATTTTCACTCCTAGGAAATGTATAATATCCTAATAATGTATCATTCTTAAATAAATCATGTGAAAACATCCAAGATTCTTTTGAAATAAAATTCCTCACGTCTCGTTTATGGAATTAATTTTTCCTTTCATCATTCTCTAATCACATTTTAATTTGTTCAACTTCATTTGTTCACCCATGAAACATGTTGCAGCCTACCTCACTTAGAAATTTTACCTCTTCACTCAAGGAACAAATGAATGTGGAGTTATTCCCTTTTCTTAGAGTTCATCTTATCTAACTATATTCATTCCATGATTCTACGTTCTCTATCTATAGAAACTAGTGTGTTACTCAAGAGGACTTCAATCAGGTTGTTCTGAGGTTCAAGGGTTGGTAGGATTTAATTTTTAAATATCTGAGGCTGAAGAGGAGTGTTTAATCTCTTATGTATAAAACATTTTAAAATTCATCAATTTTTTACAATGAATGTACACACTCAATCCCTAAATTTTTTTATCTCCTCCAACTAATTCTCCAAATTATCTATCTCTGTGGGTCACAACCAAGCAGTGAATAATAATGAGTAAACAATCTCTTTTCTCCATTTTTTTCTTTTTTATGTGTTTTTTTCAGATTCATAGAACTATATTTTTTTAGTTTTTTTATATTAAGAGGGAATCATATATAATTAAATGTTGTAATATGGATTATAAACCAATTGCCCAACGAAAATGTAGGCATCCTTTATATCAACCCATAACTATGATTCTTTTCCCAGAATTCCCATGGAAACACCCCCACCACATGCTTAAAATATAAGAAGAATATACACAAGATATGGGTAGGTAAGAATATATTAGCGTGTAACGTGGCTACCTTATAAGAATTTTAGGGTCTCTAAAGCTTATGAAGGATAAAATGTAAAGTTGGACAAAAATAGAGGGTAATTTTACAAAAAACTTTTCAATAAAATATTTCCTCTATCATGAATGTAGCATACATGAATCTTATGGCTTCAAATAGAGTCAAATCATGTTCTATTTTATCTACATGATCCGAGACTCTCAATAAAGTAATTAAAAAGAATAATTTTCAATAATTTTCTTAGAATTTCTCTCGGGTAAGGGATTAAAATATAATTCATTTCTAATGAGGTGTGGGACTCAAAAATCCATTAAACACCTAAGAATTTATTGAAAATACAAAAACTAGAAAAATATTCCACATAAAAATTAAATTGGAATATATTTTTTCAAAAATAATGTAATTTTACACATAATCAACTCAGGAATTAAAAATGATTTTGGATATTCTTTTTAGGATCAAGTGTTATAAAAAATAATGTAAGGAAAAAGAAATCAAAAATGAAAACACATTTTTTTAATAATTTTGTTTTTTTAATCATAACTATGAAATATCACCCTCCCCCACACATAAATGTTACATTGTCCTTAATGAAAGTATTTTAAATAAATAGAAAAATAAATAATGGTAGGGAGAAGGGACAACCTGCTAAGTGGTGTCATATGTGGAATCTATTAGTTTGAATTCCTCCATGATATTCTTTGGAAAATACTCATAGAAGTGTTTGATCCTCTGTGCATTGATACTAATCCTTTTTCCAATCTTCTCATGAAAAACTTGTATAGAACTAAAAGGGTAAACATCAGTAACTATATAAGGACTGAGTCATCGATAACGAAGCTTACCTAGGTGGATTTTTAGCCTCTAATTATACCATAGAACCTTATCACCAATATGAATATTAGGCTGATGAATCATAATATCATGGATAGCCATTGTCTTCTGTTTATAGATTTGGGAGTTCTCATATGAATCACATCAAATTTCTTCCAACTCTTGAATCTGAAGTTTTCTATGCTCACATGCATCTGAAAGATTAATATGAAATTTGTAAACCTCCAAATATGCATTGTGTTTTACCTCCACCAGTAGGTGAAAATATTTTCTAATCATAATTTGGTATGGTGACATTCCGATTGGAGTTTTAAGAGCTGTATGGTTCACCCAAAGTACATCATCCAATTGCAAACGCCAATCATTCCTATTGGGTTGTACCATTTTTTCCAAGATTTCTTAACTTCCCGATTTTAAATTTCTACATGTCCATTTTGGAGGGGGGGATATGTAGTGGAGACTTCATGATCAACCCCATACATACGACGAAAATTTTTTATGTTGTGTTTGCCAAAATTGGAACCCAAATCACTAATGATGAATCTTAGTAAACCAAACCGAAAAAATTGGGACCTCTCAAAATCAAAAAAAAACTCATGATTCACCAGTCTTAGTATCCTTTTCTTACACCCATTTAGACATGTAGTTCACTGCTAATAAGATGTAGGCAAAACAAAATGAATATAGAAAAGGTCCCATGAAGTCAATGCCCTATGCATAAAAAATTTCCTTGAATAACATGGGCTGTGTGGGCATTTCATACCTCTTAGAGATATTCCATATGAATTGACAACCACTACATTACCTACAAAAAAGATGGGCAACCTTATACAATGTTGGCCAATAAAGGCCTGAGTTAAGGATTTCATGAGATATACATTGATAGCCAAAGTGGCCATAGGCCAAAGTGTGGAAATATGTCAAAATAGAGGTGAAATCATGGTCAGGGAGACACCGACAAACTAATAGGTGACCAAAAATTCTCCAAAAATATGGGTCATCCCATATATACCATCAAAAATCATGTATAGGTGTCTTGGATTGGGATGTGATGAAATTTGTGGGAACCCTATAAGTTGCTTGAAAATTCACATTATCTGCATACCATGGGTTAAGGTCCACGACATCATAAAGGTTCTCATGAGGGAAGAATTCTCTAAAGGGGAGGGATGATTCAACATGGTGGTCCAGTGGTGGAGAAATCCTACTAATGTGGTAAGCTACCAAATTTTTCACTCCCCTCTTATCTCTAATCTCAATGTCAAACTCTTTGATAATAAGCATCCACCATATGAGGTAGAGTTTATCTTCAAGATTCTTTTAGAGAAATCTAAGGGCATTATGGTCAAAAAACACAATCACTTTTGACCCATGAAAATTTGAACGAAGTTTTTCCAAGGAAAACACAATAGAGTGGATTTATTTTTTAGTGGTTGTGTATTTTACCTTGGCAGGGTAAAGGTTATGTGAAGCATATAGAATGACATGAGGATCCTTCTCAACAAACTACTACAAAATGGGATTTATCAGCGCTCAAAACAGGCTTTAACAGTGCTAAAAAGTGTTTTAAAGATCATCACTTATAGAGGGGAGACGCCTTTATCAGTGCTCAAAAATAACTATAAAAGGTATCCTTTATTATCGCTAAAAAAGCGCTCATAAATTCCCTTCCTATAGTAACATAAAATTCTGCAGGAACACACCCAAACAATACCTACAAAAATATCAGCATATCAGCAATTATACACATACAAAATTAAAACATAATTCATAATGTAATAACAACAAGTATACACAAAAAACATGTACAACCATACACCATTAACAAATAATTAATAAGTTAATTAAATACATAATGAATTCAATTCCTAATTCAAGGGGTTGGGGGGTTGTTCAGGGGTTTGGGGTGGCTGTCCAAGGGGGGGTAGCGGGTCCAGGGGGTGGGGTGTCTGGGGGGATGGGGGTGTCTGGGGGATAGGGGTGTCCATGGTGTGGGGGTCCAGGTGGTTGGAGGGGATTTCCAAGGCTGGTGGGGTCATGTCCAGGGGGTGGTGGGGGCTGTCCCTGGGGGTGGGGTTGTACAGGGGGTGGGGGTGTCCAGGTGGTGGGGTGGTGCCAAGGAGTGGTGGGGGGAATCCAGGGGTATGATGGGGTGTCCAGGGGGTGTCCATGGTGGTGGGGGTGTCCAGGGTGTGGGGTGGTTTCTAGGGAGATGGGGAGCATTACAGTGGGTGGGGTGTCTAGTGGTTGGGGTGGTGTCGAGGGGGTGGGGTGGTATATGGTGTTGGTGGGGCTATCCAAGTGGGGTGGGGTGCTGTCCAGGGGGTGGGGTTGGCTATCCAAGGGATGGGGGTGTGTAGGGGGGTGGGGGTGTCCAGTTGGTGGGGTGGTGTCTAGGAGGGATGGGGGTGCCGTCAAGGGGGTTGGTGGGTGTCCAGGGGGTGGGGGTGTCCATGGGGAGTGGGGGGGGGGGGGTTCTATCCATGGGGGTTGTCCATGGGGGTGTCCTGGGGTGGGGTGGTTTCCAGGGGGTTGGGGTGGCTTTCCAGGGGTGGGGGAATCGAGAGTGTGGGGTGGTGTCCAGAGGGGGTGGGGCTCCATGGGTTTGGTGTGGCTGTCCAAGGGGGGTGGGGTGGTGTCCAGGGGGTGGGGGTGGCTGTCCATGGGGGTGGGGGTTTCCATGGGGTGGGGGTGTCTAGGGGGTGGGTGGTGTCTAGTAGGGGTGGGGGCATCCAGGAGGTGGGGAGGTGTCCAGGGGGTTGTGGGTGTCAAGGGGTGTGGGGGGATATCCAGCGGTGGGGTGATGTCCAGGGGGTTGGGGAGGCTTTCCAGGGTGTGGCGTGTCAAGGGGGTGGGGGTGTCCAGATGGGTGGTGGTGTCCACTTGGTACGGAGGTGTTCGGTGGGGGGGGGGGTCCAGTGGGTTGGTGGGGTTGTCCAAGGGGGTGGGGAGGTGTCCAGGGGGTTAGTGGTGTTGTCTGAGGGGTGTGGGGTGCTGTCCATGCGGTGGGGGTGGTTGTCCATGGGGTGGGGGTGTCAAGGTGGTAGGGTGGTGTCTAGGAGAGGTGGGGGTCCATCCAGGGGGTGGTGGGTGTCTAGCGTGGTGTCTAGGGGGGTGGTGGGGTTGTCCAAGGGGGTATGGTGGTGTCCAGGGGGTTGTGGGGTCATCTAACGGGGTTTGGGTGGTGTCTCGAGGGGGGGGGGGGTTGATGTCCATGGGGGTGGGGGTGTTCAGGGGGTGGGGGTGGTTTTCCATGGGTGTGGGGGTGTCCAGGGGGTGGGGGTGGTTTTCCATGGGTGTGGGGGTGTCCAGGGGGTGGGCTGTTTAAGTGGTGGGGTGGTGTCTCGGAGGGGTGGGGGTGTCGTCTAGGGGGTTGGTGGGTGTCTTGGGAGGGTGGGGGTGTTTAGGGGGGTTGACTCATACGTGTCACAAATGAACTGTGGATCCTTACCCAAAAGTATCAACACAATCCGAATGCGTTTGTTTGGATTTCCGTAAGTCAATTGTTGTTTTCACTTAAAATTCTGCCTATTCTAAACAAAAGTGAGATACTTTGAGTGATACCGGCCACACCATGCCTCGGATTGAGGCTGGTTTGACTTGTACACGTTACAGATGTACAGTGGATCGTTTTCCTAAAGTATCAACAAAATGAGAATTTGTTTTTACTGATTTCTGTATGTCAGTTTTTGTTTTCACTTAAAAATCTGTCCATTTTAAACAAAAGAGAGACACTTTCAGTGATTCCGGCTACACTGTTCCTCCGATTGAGGCGGGGATGACTCGTACATGTCAAAAATGACCCATGGATTGTTCCCCAAAACCATCAACACGATCTGAAGGCTTTTGGTTGGATTTTTTTACGTCAGTTGTTGTTTTCACTTAAAATTATGTCCATTTTAAACAAGAGAGAGAAACTTTGAGTGATACCGGACACAACGTTCCTTGGATTGATTAAGGTTTTACTCTTAAATGTCAACAATGACCCGTGTATCATTCTAATAATGTATAAAAACATTTTGAATCCATTTGGTCATATTTTCATATGTCAGTTGTTGTTTTCACATAAAATTCTATCCATTTTAAACAAAATATAGACACTTTGAGTGATGCCGGACACACCGTGCCTTAGATTGAGGTATGATTGACTCATACACATCACAAATGACCCATGGACTGTTCCCCAAAAGTATAAACACAATCTGAATGTGGTTGGTCTGATTTATGTACATCTGTTTTTGTTCCCACCTAAAATTATGTACATTTTAAACAAAAGAGAGACACTTTGAGTAATACCAGTCATAACATGCCTCAGATTGAGGCAGGGTTGACTCTTACAGTTCAAAAATTAACTATGGATCATTATCCTAAATTATCAACAAAATCCGAATGCGTTTTTCATATTTTCGTAGAACAATTGTTGTTTTCACATAAAATTCTATCCATTTTAAACAAAAGAGAGACACTTTGAGTGATACCAGCCACACCATGACCCATATTGAGGTGGGGTTGACTCGTACATGTCAAAAATAACCCATGGATCATTCCTCAAAATTATAAACACAATCCCAATGTGTTAGGTCAGATTTTCGTACGTCAGTTGTTGTTTTCACTTAAAATTTTGCCCATTTAAACAAAAGGGAAACACCTTGAGTGATATCGGAAAAATTGTGCCTCAGATTGAGGCGAGGTTGACTTGTAAACCTCACAAATTACCCATGAATCTTTCCCTTAATGTATCAACACAATCCGAATGAGTTAGGTTGTATTTCAGTATGTCAATTTTTGTTTTCACTTAAAAATCTATCCATTTTAATCAAATGAGAGACACTTTGATTGATACCGGCCACACCGTGCCTCATATTGAGTCGAGGATGAATCGTAAACATCAAAAATGATCCATGGATCATTATCCTAACGTATCAACACAATCCTAAGCATTTTTGTCAGATTACTGTATGTCGGTTGTTGTTTTAACATAATATTCTGACCATTTTAAACAAAAGAGAGACAGTTTGAGTGACATAGGCCACATCGTGGCTCGATTAAGGCGAGGTTGACTCGTACACATAAAAAATGACCCATGTATCATTCCCCTAAATTATAAATACAATCTGAATGTGTTTGGTCATATTTCTGTACATCAGTTGCTGTTTTCACTTAAAATTTTGTCCATTTAAAACAAAAGAGAGTCAATTTGAGTGATACCAGACACACCATGCCTCAGAATGAGGCGGTATTGACTTGTACCCATCACAAATGACCCATGTATCATCCCCATGAAGTATCAACACAATACGATTTTTTTGGGTCCCATTTCCATACGTCAGTTGTTATTTTCACTTAGAATTTTGTCCATTTTAAACAAAAGAGTGACACCGTGAGTAATACCGGCAACACCGTGCCTCATATTGAGGAACGTTTGACTCTTACACATCTGAAATTACCCATGGATCATTCTCCTGATGTATCAACACAATAAAAATGAGTTTGGTTGGATTTCTGTACGTCAGTTGTTGTTTTCACTTAAAATTCTATCCATTTTAAACAAAAGAGAGACAGTTTGAGTTATACCAGCCACACCGTGCCACAGATTAAGGTGAGTTTGACTCTTACACATCATAAATGACCCAATAATCATTCTTCTAAAGTATCAAAAATATCCTAATGCGTTTTTTCAGAATTCCGTATGTCAGTTGTTGTTTTCACATAAAATTATGACCGTGTTAAAGAAAATAGATACATATTGAGTGATACAGGCCACAACGTGCCTCATATTGAGGAGAAGTTGACTCGTACAAATCTAAATTTACACAAGTATTGTTCCTCTAAAGTATCAACACAATACTAATGCATTTGGTTGGATTTTTGTATGTCAGTTGTTGTTTTCACTTAAAATTATTTCCATTTTAAACAAAATAGAGACAATTTAAGTGATACCAGCCACACTGTGCCTCATATTGAGGCGGAGTTGACTCTTACACATCAAAAATGACCCATGGATTGTTCCCCTAATGTATCAACACAATACTAATGTTTTCTGTTGGATTTCCATACGTTAGTTGTTATTTTCACATAAAATTATATCCATTTTAAACAAAAGATATCCACTTTAAGTGATAATGGCCACACCGTACCTTGGATTGTGGAAGGGATGACTCTTACATGTAAAATTGACCATTGGATCATTTCCCTAGGTATAAAGACCTCTCGAATGCATTTGGTCAGATTTTTGAAAGTTAGTTGTTGTTTTCACTAAATATTTTGTCCATTTTAAACAAATGAGAGATACTTTGAGTGATACTAGCCACATTGTTCCTCGGATTGAGGCAGGGTTGACTTGTACAAGTAAAAAATGAACTTTGGATCATTATTATAAAGTATCAACACAATCCAAATCCGTTTGGCCAATATTTGTACATCAGTTGTTGTTTTCACTTAAAATTCGTTCCATTTTAAACAAAAGAGAGAATCTTTGAGAGATAACGGCCACATCGTTCCTCAGATTGAGTTAGGGTTGACTCATACACATCAAAAATGAAATATGGATTTTTTTTCAAAATTATCAACATAATATGAATGCGTTTGGTTGGATTTCCATATGTTAGTTGTTGTTTTCACTTAAAATTATGTCCATTTTAAACAAAAGAGAGACACTTTGAGTGATACTAGCCACACCGTGCCTCGGATTGAGGCGGGGTTGACTCATACATGTCAAAAATTACACATGGATAATTACCCTAAAGTATCAATACAATCTGAATGTGTTTGGTCAGATATGATGGTATTTTGGAGATTTTACTAGTTTTTCTTATCCAAAGTCCAAATAAAAGTGGTTCATCATTCTTGCATGTTGTTGGTGAATATATTATGTTAAAATGGGAAAATGAATCATTAGAGAAATGATGTTTTGTTTAATAAAAATTACAAATTTGCTAAAACATTTACATAGAACAATGTTTCATCTTTTTAACCCCTTAACCCCTCTAAAAAATGACCGCCAATTGTACACGTTCTCAAGTCTGATCTTCATGCTATTTGTGTACAATATTCCATCAGGTATGTGGCCCACTTATTTCTGAAAAAATATATTTCCTCTTGTGAGTATGAGGCTTTTAAACAATCAGAGTAGTACTGAAAAATATATAAATAAAAAATTAATAAATAATCTAAATGAAATAGTATTTGTTTTTGAAAATATCTCTTTAGGGATGCTAGTTTGTTGACGAAAAATGATCTCTTTCATAAATTTATAAACATAATAATTGCAGTCATTATGGTTTTTTTGTTTTTGACACTGAATTTTTTTTGATCATTTAGAGTATAAGTAACTTGGGTTGAGATGTGTTTGGATAGGGAAATTTTATTATATATACCCTAATATTTTTCCAAATGTAGTACTTGGTCTCCTCCTTATGTTTATCCCCTGTCCACATTCCTTTTTTAGAAGATAACGATACACCACCCTATCATAACAGAATCCTCAGTAAAAGATAATATAAATTATATTACTTGATGTTTAGACCTAAAACGTACGATGTGGTGTCTTACAGATTCTCAAACTCTAGCTTGTGTGGTCATTTTATTGGATATCCTTGCATTGAATCAAGAAAATAAATATTTGAAGTATCCAAGTTCACCGCAATTAGCATCCAATGATGCCTAAAAACACAAAATGGAATATCTAATAAAATAAGTGAAAATAAAATTGATTTTCTTTAATCATATCTTTTGACCCAAGCATGCTTGGTATTAGGAGAGTCTGTCATCCATAATCTTGCATTCAAATGTTTTCAGCAATCCATTCACTATTTCATCATATTTTTATGGATATAATTTTTTTACATATACTGATGTGGTATGAGGACTAACGAGTCCGAATTTTGGATCATGGGAAAATTCCTTCAATATTTTTTCATATATACGTCTATTAATAATATAAAATTCATTTAGTCATAATTTTCACATTATATCATCTTTTAGAAAACCCATTCATGAAAACATACCTCATATTTAAATTTACAACTATGATGCCTAGCCAACCATATTAAAGGATCTCATTTACATTTTTAGAAGAAATGAAATCTTGAATTTCCTCTCCGTATATATTCATTTCAAAAACCACTATATGACTACTACCGCCTCTTAGCTTCATATCCACATGAGTCTTTAATGCTAGTAAATGTGGATAGAGAATAGTTGGTGCTATTGTGATTTTAGTAGCATTTTGGTATCAGTTGGTTGATCCATTTTATTTTTTTGAGACAATGTTTATTGTTAGGCCCTTCCCTTTCTCTGTATATAATAACATTAATTGGTTCAGACCATTTTTTCATTAATTGTAAAAGGTTTATCTTGAAAAAAATGGAAATAAATACCTCTTTTTCCATGTGTACTCTTACAAGTTGTGTCATCCATGCAATGAATGTCCCAATAGCCTTTTCGATCGTATGAATATCAGAGTCATAAAGTGGAATAGGTATCTCTGAAATTGTTTCATGAGCGACAATAATCGTTACTTTCAGATGATATTTTGGAAGTGGTCTTTTATGAAGTTTGTCCTCTAGGATGTTGAACACCGTATCCCTCTCTACATGGTGATTAGTGGGGGTTGACAGATATAAATCACATTCATTATCACCCTATAGAAGATTAGTACATGGAATGTATCAGTTTTTTTCTGAATCACATTTCATTTGAAGAATTATTAGAATAATTATTACCATGGATAAGACAGTTCGTTAAGGAGAATGGATCGCCTAAAATCTGGTGGGACTGGGGAGGGATCTTCACGCACTGGTTGTTACAAAGTTGTGTCTTCCAATTTCTTCCCACCCATAAAGGTTTCTAGCAACACTACCTGCCATTGAAATCATTCTTCAAGAGATTCTAGTCTTTCGCTCCTTTGTTTCATTTTTCATCTCTATCATCCTTTTGTTTTTTTTCTCATAATATACTAGGGGGTTCACCCAAAACCCCACACCTCTAACACTACCATATTGTTTTATCCGCTTCAAAGCCGTTGATAATAGGTCTGCATCTACTATAGGAGAAACTGATTCCAATAGCTATCGGATATAGGAAAATAACTAATTATTTTTATGTAATAGCAATTTGAAACCAATATTTTTACCGTGTCATACTTACCCATATTTCCCACACTTTTTGTGTGTTTTCATCTACAAGCTTCCCTTGAACCGATGACGCGTCAATCTTCTTCTAATCATAACTCACGAAACCCTCTGATGCACTCCTTCAGCTGGTGATGAAGGCGTCGGGTCCGGCTCCTCCCCCTTTTGCAGGGGATGGGGAATCAGCATTCCCCGAGATAGCAAGGCCTTAATTCCAGCCCTTCTACAATCCTGATGTTCATCCTTCTTTTCTGAAAGCATTCATGAGCCCTAATGTTTTGGATCTTTTGGATGGAAACCCTAATCTTCATATTTTGACATCTGATTTCATAGAATCCTCTTTTTTGTTGAATCTTACTCTGGTTTCTCAATTCAGATATAGGATAGCATCCGTCGATCCATTCGACAGGTTTGATTTCTCATCATGGGATCTTCATGAAAGGGCGACCGTCGGGTTGCTGGACAAGAATCATATTATGATTCGTTTTGATTTAGAAGAGGACCTCATCAAGTCTTGGTCAAGAGCTCCTTGCAGTTACAATGGTATTCGGTTCTTCATTCTTTGATGGTCATTTGACTTTTATATGAAATGGGATTCACCTTCGTAAACGATTTGGGTCAGTTTCCCTAATCTCCCATTACCTTTTTAGAATCCCTCTGTCATAATAATGTTGGGTAATCTTGTGGGTAAATTTTTGTGTGCGTATAGCTGCACTGAAGCGGTGTGACACTCGATTAAACCTCGTGTATGTGTTGAGGTGGATGCTACTAGGGTTCCATTTGTGTTTGTTTAGAATACAATTGGTGAGGAATATAGGTGTAAATAATAGGTTATTTATGAGAACTGGTACGATTTTTTCTTGAAATGTAATCGTTTTGGACATCGTCCGTAGAGATTTAGAAGAGATTCATCAACACAGGTACTGAAGCCTTGGCGTCCGGAGTACCAGGCTTCGGTTAGGAGGGAGGATGCAATAGGGAAAACCCATGTAACCCAGTCGATGGTGGGTCAGGAGTTGGGGAAAACTAATGTTGAGGGGGAAAATTGTGGTCCTGAGTCGTTGGGCCCTTTGGACCAGAATCTGGTAGAAGGGGTTGGCAAGGTATCTGATAGGAATGGTTTTAGCTCATCCATGATGGATTTTATGATGACTCAATGCAATCTGGAGGCACTTGATGCAGGAAAGAGAAAAAGACATGGGAATTCTAACAATCAGATCTCTCAGAAGAATGGTGACCCATCTGTTGATGATAATTTGGGGGATCATCATCAGATTGATGCTATAGAGATGATGGAACAGAGGGAGAAAAGTGAAAAAGGTTCCTATGCTATGGAATTGGGCTGAACTGAGAGATATCAGGATAGTGGGGGACCAGGTATCTCTCCTAATCCTTTTCTTTCTTTGAGTAACAGGTTTCAATGACTTGCTGAGGAGGGTTTGAATTCTGTTCCAGTGGAGCAGGATGAATCCTTTGAGTTTAGTTTGAGGTATTTCTTGGTAGGAGAAGATAAACATGAAGATTCCTATAGGGTTATGGAGAAACCCACTTTGGTGAATACCGTTTATCAGCGGTGCAAATCTTCCAACATGGGAAATGTTTTTGAGGGGAAAAGAAAATGATTATTTAAAGATTATGGCGCCGCGGGCAAGTATTTTTCTGGGATTGACTACCACATGCCTGATCAGAGGAGAGGAAGAGATCACGAGGGTAAGGAATCAACCTCGGATAACATCCTTTGGAGGAAGGGGATGCTTTCCAGGCATGAAAAGGAGAATATAGGTGGTATGGTCAATATCTCCTTCAGTGATATAGTTCTAGGTGGAGATAGAACCAGGGCTGAGGATGGAGGAGGGGAAGCTGGTACTCCAAAAAGAAAACGCAGGAAGGATTACTCATATCTGCCTCGACCGTTGTGCACCAGAGCTTCCTTTACGTGAGATCATGGGGTGACCTTGGATTTTTAAAAATTCCTCCTATCTATGAAAGATGGTCTTGGGAAAATCACTTTGGAAAATGTGAGGAAGGACTATAATGGTGATTTTATGAGGCATTTTAATACGGATTCTGAATGGGGAACTACCACCGTGGAGGAGGACTCTTGTGTTGGTTGCGATGATGGGTATGGAGATTATGGTTTTTAGTTTTTTGTTGTTGTTATGAGTGTTTGTTTTCTTTGTCGGTTTTGGATGTGTTTTGTGGGCTTGAAAGTGACTTTGGGATTCTCACTTTTCCTAAAAGTGTTTGTAAAATTAAAAAAATTATCTCTAGGAGGAGCTTCCCTTATTTATTCACAGGTGCCTCCTTTCGTAGCACATGACATGGGATGGTTGTTTCTTTGGTTTAGCCTCATCAATCTATATATAAATATAGAAAGATAATTATGTTGTTGTTTCTTGGCACCTAAAAATATTACTGTAAATTTAAAATACGTACCATTTTCTTTTCTAGTGAAGTGTACCCCATCCTTGATTTACAATAGGGGTATGTTGGTTTTGATGCAGGTTCCTTATTTTCAGTAATAATTTTTTGATTCATAAATGAAATATTGACAATTAAATGGATGAAGACATGTATCCTCAAACAACGTATTATCAACCACAATGTACCTAAAACTTCTCATCCCCATGGTGGCCAAAAAATGCATCCCATTCTTCTTGGGATATCAGGTTAAAATAGACAAGGGGTGGGTGCAAGTTTATTTTACCTTTGGAATCTTTAAGGTGACATTTTCTTAAAATAGTATAAAAACCTCAATGAGTCCTTCCTGTAAGCCTTAGTACATAATTCTTGAGTAAATCATCTACTATAAATGTACTCTGTAAGAGATTGAGAAGTGTAAGACACTTTATCATTATTCTCTTTTCTAGTAAATTCAAGAATTAATGTCATAATGTTACCGTAATTTCTTCCCAAATCACAGCCTTCAACCCAAACACAACATGGAGCCATGAATCTATGTCAATCGGCACACGTTTCCGAGTCACAATTCCAATGTAACTACAATACATTGACTTGTTGGGATTCACATGTTTCCCATGTTCATTCCATCTGACATCAAATTTGATGCCATTTATTTTCGTCTTACGATGTATGGCTAACACCGTCAAACTACGACACACCTGTGTTTTCTGCAACACCTGTCCTTCATCCCTGACCATTTCACTGATAACAACATCATATATATATGTTCATATAAAATTCTAGCAATGACATGTGATGATGATTGTTGGATGACAAAACTAGGAGCAGAAACTGGTTTAGAAACTTGTCGTCGCTCTATACTATGAGTAGCTACAACAGAAGTATCAGTAGCAGCTACAGAAACAGCTTAAGATACTTGTTCAGCTTCAAGGTTAGGAGCACCAGAATGTACAGAAGTCATTATCTGCAAAAGTAGTTAAACTGTTAATTTAGATTACATAAATTTATTAATGATAATATAATAACATGAGATAACAAGATCTATATTACAATCAAAATATAACTTGTTTATTGAACTCTCTTTCTTTTTTTCAAAGGATGAAGGGATTTGACACCTGTATCGATTATGCAAATCCCTTCATTGTGGTCTCCTCTAACATATAAAACATCATCTACATTGGGTCCACTGTGATATTATTGTAAAGTACCACTAAAATGATGGTCCTCAATTTAATTTTCATTGGACCATTCAGTGGTTTTGGACTTAACAAAACAATCAACCACTTTAGGTTAGCGGGATCTGAAACATAAAATACTTATACCACATGTGATGTCATTATAAACTGTTTGTATGTGTACCCTTCTTTACTAAAATCAACTTTCACAAATCCCAATTCATATATTTTAACACCACTATTGTTATCAACCCATTTGCATTGAATGATCGGAAATTTGAATGTAGTATAATCAAACTCCCATATTTGTTTGATAATGCCAAAGTATGCTATATTTACATAAATTGGATTTCTGTCCATACTACTGGAAACATGTATCTCTTCAGCCACAAGTGTAAATCCACAATTTTTCATCGTATTATCTTCATCATGTTCATCTAGTATAGAATGTATAGAAATTAATTATATAACAATTGTAAGATAATACATACACACTTGGTCCGACAGTTAGCCAATGAAGTCATTCTAAAATTGAATTCATATTTTCATCTAACTCCTTAAAAATATGGTCTTCAAACCATCCTAAAACTAGTTATTATGTGTATTTTTTATCTATTTTTCATCCCTTGAGGGATTCAAATTCCTTTGAATTTCTTTGTGGGTTTCAATATATGGAGAAACCTCCCATTTTTTATGAAAAACATAAAGGTGGGCCTTCTTTTGATCTGTAATATTGATTTTCACAAAATCTCTTCAAGATATTCTCTCACCCTCAATGCGTCCAGTGTGATGAGATTTCAGGAGACCAATGCTTTCCAAATCAGATAGGTATTCAGTTCAGAATTCAATGGATTCTCAATAATATATCGCTCCACTATGCAACATTGTGGCCGACTACAGTTTTTGACATATCCTTTCACAATATTGATACACCGTTCAACGGGTTATATCCATCTGTAGTGCACAGGACCAAAAAATGGAATCCCTCTCACCTAGTGAAACATCAAATGAACCATCAAATCAAAGAATGTTGGCGGGAAGAACATTTCTAACTCACATAATATGAGGAAAATTTCACTTTTCATAGCTGGAAATTTCACCGGTTCTAAAACTTTGTTACATATAGCATTGAAAAAGTAACAATGATTGCTTAATTTATGATGAACATTATTGGGAAAATTGTAACATAATGCTATAATAATTAAATCTTGAATCAAAACATTGGCATTAATGTGACTTCAATCCTTTTATCTTCAAGTCATTCATTTACACAATGCTCTTGATATTTGATGAATATCCCTCTGGAAAATTTACAGCATTGAATAATTTTCAAAACGAATATCTATCCTCCCTGGAAAGAGTATAAGTAGTTGGAGGATGAAAAATTCGATTTTCACCCTTCATAGTAGACAACTATTCTTATATTCCCATGTCAACCATGTCCACCCTTGACTAAATTCATCCTTTGTTTTCCCAGGAGCATTTAGAAATGTTCTGATAACACTGTCACATACATTTTTTCCACATACATCAAATCATGAAAATGTCTAACATACAAACAATTCTTGTATGGTAATTCAAAAAAACTAATTTCTTTTTCTAACCTATTTTGGTAAGGTTTTTCAAAAATGGTTTACCAAAAAAAGTTTTCACATATTTTACTTTCTCAAATAGATAATCACCTGTTAGTGGAGACAGTGTTGTGCATTGTTCTGAACATCCATTTAATGATGTCGTCCATGATTGGAACTTATGCTGACGAGGTAAAAATCTACGATGTCCTAGAAATAGAGATTTTGAGGAATGATTCAACCTAACTGATTCTATATCTTCTTCACACATGGGACACCCTTGAGTTCTTTAATGCTATAGCCTGACAAATTTCCATAATTAGGGATATCATTTATCATCCCATACAACATCACTCTCAACATGAAGTGTTCACTTTTATAAGCATCATACACCAAAACACATGAATCCCACAATAACTTCAAATACTCGATTAAAGGAGAAAAATAAACATCAATATCATTACCTAGTTGTTTTGGTCCTGATATAAACATAGATATCATGATTTATTTCCACTTCATTCATAACCAGGGTGGCAAGTTACAATTTAACAACATAATTTTCCATGTACTGTGAGTGCTGGTTTGAAAACCAAAAGAATTCATTCCCTCTTTAGATAATGTAAGACGAAGGTTTCTTGTCTCTTTACCAAATTCATGATACTCATAATAAATTATCTTCCATTGAGGAGAGTCAGTCAGGTGATGTAATTTCCCATCATTATTTTTTTATCTGCATGCCATAACAATTGTATTTTACTTTCATCACTGAAATATAGATGCCTAAAACATGGAATGATGGGAAAGTACTATACAACTTTTGTAGGACTTTATTCATATTTCTTGTATCTATAAGCACAAAAATTTTGGAATTCGGTAAGTGGTTTTTTCTCCTTGAGAAATAGTATACAGACTTTCGGGCAAGCATGTATTCTTTCAGAAATCATACCCATCAAGAATAGCATTCGTTTAGATTCATATGTCTGGTTTGTGAGAAAATTATATTCTGGGTGCATGTAATTCAAGAGAGAAAGTAGTTCTGTAAAACTGACATCACTCCATCTGTTTTCTACTTTCAATTTATACAACTTCAGTACTACTGAAAATTCTATATATTTACTACACCCAGTATACAATGGCATCTTTGCACTAGTCTTTAACTATTAAAACAATTTTTCAGAATCATAGAGTTGATCTTCAACTATCCCTGTCATTTCCACAATACAATATTCATCATCATTGACACCTGTAATCGCATCCTACATACGGTCTACATCATTATCCATATTTTTATTCATATCTGATGATCCATAAGACACAGTTTTATCCCAGCCAGTAGCTATATTTTCTTTTTCTCCGTGTCTATTCCAGCATTTATTACCATGATCTATTTTGTGACATATCATATGTTCTTCCAAATCCTCTAGAGTAATTAGTTTAGAATAAAAAAAACATAAACACAAACAAATAATTTGAGAAAAATCCTTTGCGTGATCCTTTTCCTACTTGATGAAATCTTTCACTCTGTTCTCATACTCTATTGTCAAACGATTAGCAACCATCCAATCATTATTCATCTCCATCCTATTTGAATCTCAAATATTAGTATTTATGATTCAAAAAAACCAAACAAGACTTCCAATTATAGTAGAACCAAACTACTTATAAAAATAGAGATTAATATAGCCTAACCATTTCCAATAATGATTT
This sequence comes from Viscum album, assembly GCA_963277665.1. Lineage (NCBI taxonomy): Eukaryota > Viridiplantae > Streptophyta > Magnoliopsida > Santalales > Viscaceae > Viscum > Viscum album. Next base: position 687,572,144 of record OY728123.1, on the reverse strand, counting down.
GGAAATCAACATAACCAGGGTAGACCCCCCATAAAAATCAACACACCTTCCAACCCCGTTACCAATAGTTATATCACCAACCACCCTTGTATAAAAACATTAAACAACCTATTAACCACCCCTACCAGACACCTCATTCATAATAAAATAACCACATTTAACAGCCCAAAACTAGTGACCAAACTCAAAAAAATGAAAACAACCGGGTCACGAGGGAAAAAATTACCTGGGTTTATCCAAAATTACTATGGAATATCATAGGTTTTGTTACAAAAATTAACATAATAAATAGAAAATTAAGGTTAGTCAACATAAATTATCTCATGAACATCTAAATAATATGCTCAACAACTATGGGAAATATAACATAACATCCACACTATTGGATACAATTTCTATATTTGAGTGGTCCTAATCACTATCATAAATAGAACCTTACCCATAAACACAATCACCAGAATATCATGAAACCCACAAAGTGTAACCAATTAATAATGAGGCGGGTACTATCAAAACTCTTCCTTTTCATGAAGGGGTTTATAAAAAGACCACCTTTTCTAGTATATATAATCACACTCCACTTGAAGGATGAGGAAAAAACACTCAACATTAATAGAATATTCATGTATAACAATGTCTAGCTTAAGGATGCATGAGAATACCAAACCTTCATATATATTACACTTGGTGGAAAAAAAATCTAATTCTAAACAGCATAAGGACCCATGGGGAATCATAAAAAAGTCATACATTAGTTCAAATCATCTACTAACCAAGTATAAGAATCCACTACGAGTGTTATTTCGTGACATAGATTGTTAGAACTCTATGTCAGTTAGCATCTAATCCAACAGTGGTGATCATGGAGAATAATCCAAATATCACCCACATGAAAAAATCTCTCACAAAACCTATCCACGAAAAATAATCCTAAACAGATAAGAGGGAGACTTACCTTGAGTAGATCGCACCCATGATGGAGGGAGAGAAGAAGCGTTGAGCGGTCAGAGAACCTTCTGCACTACTTTAGGAGGGGAAGGCGAGAATTCCAGAGGGGGAGGTGCATGGGAGGAGTCGCCACCATTGAGAAATGGGGTATAAGGGTTCGCGGGGAGTAGGGTCCAGCGAAGAGGAGGAGAAGTAGGGTTTCAGGGAAGGAGGATCTGTGGAAGGGGTTTTAGGGGGGGATATGGAGTAGGGCTAGTGGCGGAGGTCCAGAAAAGAGAATATAGGGGGAGGGGAGTTGTCATAGGGGTACAACACCATGAGGGATTGATGGTGTGATAAACATAGGATATTGTGCAGAAGATTTTATAAAATATGGGACAATGGTTAGATCAGTGCTAAAAAGCATTGATAAATGCTACCTTTATCACCACTCCAAAAGCATTCATATAGAATCCCTTTATCAGCACTAAAATTTTAGTGCTGATAAAGGGATCATTTATCATATCTTTTCCAGTGCTGATAAATGGATTCTTTATCAGCACTTTTTTAGCGCTCATAATGAGTACACATTATAATCGCTAAAACATTAGCACTGATAAAGTATTCCTTTAACAGTGCTAAAAATTTATTACTGATTAAGGAAGCCTTTATCATCATTTTTATAGCACTGATAAAAGGTGGTGCTTCCCTTTCCTATTTTTGTTGTAGTGACCCTTTATGATAAAACATCCCAACTGCAAAGTTAGAGGAATCACACAAAATCTCAAAATGGTGATCCCACCATGGTGGTTGGATGATGATAGGTGATGTGAGACTCCTTTTTAGTGAATTGAATGCATCTTCACAGTTTTTATCAAACACAAACACAGACTCTTTTTTCAATAATCGGGACAATGGAAGTACCATCTTACTAAATCCTTTAAGAAATCGGTGATAAAAACCAGCATGACACAAGAAATATCACACCTCACAAACAAATTTTGGATATAGGAGGGATGGACTTAATTAAATTTTAGATTTATCAACTTGATTTCCCTTATTTGAAATGACATGGCCAAGACCAATCCCCCATTCAACCATGAATTGAAATTTCTCATAATTTAAGACAATGTATTTTTCAATGAAGTGGTGGAGGAAAAAACCCATGTGTTCCCAAAAATCAACAAATGAAGAATCATATACTATGAAATCATCCATAAATACTTCCATAAAACTCTCAAGGTACTGAGAAAAAATACTTAATATATATCGATGAAAAGTACCAAGAGCATTAAAAAGACCAAATGGAATCATGTTGTCTAAAAATGTACTGAATGGACAAGTACATGCTATCATTTCTTGACCCTCATGGGCATTATAGATTTGTAAATAACCCGAATATCTATTAAGGAAACAATAATGGGACTTACAAGCCAATCATTCTATCATTTGATAAATGAAATGTAGAGGAATGTGGTCCTTTCGTGTGTCTTGAATTAGTTGACGGTAGTAAATACAGACTCGCCAACTGTTTTGCACACGTGTTGGAACCAATTAACTCCTTTCATTTGACACAAATATTATTGTTGTTTTTTAGGAACAATTTTCACCAGTCTATCCCATTTACAATCTGATATTGGATAAATGATACCCACAATAATCAATTTACAGACTTCCAATTTTACCACTTCAAGGTGAGTGAGATTCAACTAGCGTTGAGATTGTCTTACAGGAATAGCCTCATCATCCCAAATTATATAGTGCATACAAATAGATGGGATAATCTCAGGAATATCAGCCAATGTCCATCCAATTTAATTTTTACACTCTCTCAAAAGGTTGATCAGCTTTGATTCCTATTGTGGAGAGAGGTTATTGGAAATAATGATGGGAAATGGGTCAATACCCTCAATATATGCATATTTTAAATTAGAAGGAAGTTGTTTATGTTGCAACACCGGTGGTTTCTAGATTGATGGAGGGGATTTAGTGGGAGTGAGGTCCATTAAACATTCTATCCAGTCATGTTTATTCTCTAAAGATAGAGAATCTATTGAAATGAGATTTTCAGAATCCTTGATGGTTATGGGTACCTCATAATGGACACACTCATCAATTAAATACCAAAATTTAAACTTTTTATAACCCACACAACACTAAAAACGTGAATCAAAACTCAAATATTCCAAATTGATGAAGAGGGAAATGAATCAGGGTATGGGTTGAGAGGAGAATTGTCTGTGTGTTCATCATTTAAGAGCACTTCCATCGAATATACAAGAATAGTGGAGTTCTCTTCAATGGGGTGTTTCATAGAATCAAGGATGTTAAAGCTTTAATTTTCTCCTCCAAACTCCATGGACAACATACCGTTGTGAACATTGATGATCGTCGTTGTTGTTTTAAGGAATGGTCTCCCAAGTATGAGAGGGGAATGTCCTTGGGATCAAGTATCTTCCATGTCAAGAATTTATAAATTAGAAGGGAATATGTGATTATTCACTCTTACATGGACATCCTCAATCACTCCTGGTGGATATCTAGTACTCCTGTTAGCATGTTGCACAATAATGCATGTTGGATGATGTTCTCCAACCTGTATAGAAGTATACATGAAGTGAGGCATTACATTAATGGATGCACCTAAATCTATCATAGCATTAGAAAAGAAGGTCTCCCCTATGGTAAAAGGTATCGTGAATGTGCCTAGATATTTTCACTTAGGTGGAATTGCTAGTTGAATCATGGATGAAACAATTTTCCCAAGGTTGACTCTTTCATTCCCCTTTAGTATTCTTCTATGTGTGCAGAGTTATTTGAGAAATTAGGCATAAAAAAGAATTTTCTTAACTACATCCTACTATGGAATATTAACTTGAATTATTTTAAATATATCCATTATTTAATTGTCAATATCATTATAAATGTTTTCCATATATTTAGTGAGTATTTGCGGGAATGGAAGGGGAATGGATTGTTCATGGTAATGATTAATGATAATTTGATTACTCTTTATTTCAAATTTTTCATTTCATGAAACATTTGAGGGTTGGAGAAGAGATTTTTCAAGAGGGGGACAAACCTATGGTATAGAATCAGTAGAATGAGAAACTTCTTTACAACTACGAAGTGTAACTACATATACGTACCATTGTCCTTCAGATTGGAAATGGGATGGGATAGTAGTTGTTTATAACCCTGCATCCTATGCTCACTAATGGTGTTCATAAATTGTCCCACATGAATCCATAGGTTTTGAATTTCCGATTGTGCGGTCTGACGGAACTTGTAGTTCTCGGTTGCCTTTTGTTTCACCATATATTTGAGGATTTTTTCATATTTGGGAGAAAGAGGATGATTTTTTTGAGAAGTTAAAGGATAGGAAGGGTTCATACCTTGGACTTGGTGATACCAATTCTTCTTGGGGTATCTTGGGATTCTTCTTTGTCAGTACTGTGGTTGTGCTTGCCACCCGGGGTTTGGATTTGGCATGAATTGTTCTTGCATTATGGGAGGTGCTTGTTGGCATTGACTCCCAAGGAACACGACTGCATAAGACACATGTGAATCTTGATATTGTGGGCACTGGTCAGAAAAATGGGTATTTTCAGAACAAATACTACAATGTAATTGAACTGGAGGAGATTGTGAGTTACATTTTTCTTGATCTAATTGCCTTATAAGGGTCTTCATCCCATCATGATTGTTATCTACCATTATTTCTTGAGATTAATTACTTACCACATCAAGTCCTCAGGTTATGCAATAGATCATGTACTAAATTTTTGTACATTTTGAGCCATGTTACCAATTATCTCACGACCAGAGGAAGGTGTTTTACCAACCAAGGCACCACCAGCTACTACATAAATAATTCCAAAATACATGGGGATAATTCTCTCATAGAAGTATTGGATTAATAGTTCTTCAATAATATGGTGGTGGGGGTAGTGTGACCAAAGTCTTTTGAATCTATCCTAGTATTCATGAAGGTTATCTCATTGTGATTTACTAATGCCACAAATTTCTTTCCTAATTGATGAAGTTCAAGAGGTAGGGAATAAATTCTCTAAAAATAGTCATTTCAGGTCATTCCAATCCTTAATTTGGGAACGAAAATAGTATAGCCAATCTTTTGGATACACCATCAAGGTATAATGGGATGTCCCTAAACTTAATTAGGCCCTAAGAAACATTTTGGGGTTTCATGGTGGAGCACACTATGTGAAACACCTTAAGGTGTTTATGAGGGTCCTCACCCAGAAGACAATGTGATTTGGGATATAGGTGAATGAGGCCTGATCTCAACACAATGTGGGATGCTTCCTCAGTATATTTTATGTACGCAGTATGGTACTCCACATATGTGGTGTTCAGTTCTTTTAAGGATCGATTATTTGAATCCATGTTTTCATGGATTTGATTGGGTTAAATTTTTTATTGGTTTATGAACACTTGAGGTTCCATAATGGGTTCTTTAGTGTTTCCATACTGACCTTCTCTAGATGCCTTTATTTGTGTGTGATGTTTCTTTTCAATTTCTAGGTCAAATTCAACCAGGTTTCTTTTTTTGATCGGGCCGTGAAACTATGTTTTGATGTTTTTTTAGAATTTAGTATGGATAAAATCACTTAATAAGGGTTAAAGTAGAATATAATTCTATAATAAATAATTATAGAGAGAGTGAGATAAGAAGAATAAGAAGAGAGAGAGAGAGAACACACAAAAAAACCAAAAATAGAAACAGAAAACCAAGAAAAAAAATCAAATGGGGGTGGGGTATTTAAAGGAGTACTAATTAAGAAGTAAAATAAATAAATAAAAGGAAATAAATAGAAAAAATTGATCTTGTCTCCATATAATTAACAAAAAAAATTTATCACTTTGTCGAGTGCGTCAAATTAGATATTTATTTTAACTAGAATTTCTGCAGTATAGCAGCAACCCAAAGTCGTCTCTCAAAGGAGATTTAAATAATTTATTACAAAATGAGGTTCCGATTAAGAATTTAAAAGTGGAATGGGGTTTTATAAAACATGGATTTTTTTTCTTTAAGAACAGAAATTGAATGTATGTTACTACTGAGAGAAAACAGTTTGAGAAACCGTGATCTACCCTGGTAGGTGTCCCTTGATGCACAATCAGTCATTGCCCTCAAGGGAAACGGAAGGATCATTGATTCCTTGATTTTATAAAAAATGAAACCAGTAATGGTATTTGAGTTCTTACTAGGTTACCTCCAAGGATTTGATCGATCAACAATATTAATTATTATCAACCGCTCAAAATCAACAAACATGAATTGATGTAAAAAAGAGAACTCAATCAATGCATCATGTCAACAATGTGATGAGATGACCCGATTTGTGTCAATGATAAAAATATTCCACAAGAAAAGAACATGCATATTCATAGGTGAAAGATCTTGGATTTTATCAACCTACATAATAAATTTGCACACTCATGAAAGGGAAGGGTGAGAAAAGAGGAAACCACACTAAAATCATCACAAGATTAAGGTTATGCATGGAATCATGTGGGTTCTTGTTCCATGGATTTGTATTTGATTATAAAACAGTAAACACAAATTTATATGGTAGAAATGAAGAACAATTGACAACAAACCTGGAAATAAATTACCTTTTGAAGATTACAAGTGTGGAGCTCGAGATTACAACAAAGGACACTCCCCAAATTGATCATTAAGAGGTTTAGAAGTACATGAGGGAGAAGAGAAATAAAATTGGGGAAGAGAGATCTCCAATTCGACGAAACATCACAACTGGTCGTGACAGATAATATAATGAGGATAACAAGTGATTTTTTGGACAAAAACATCACACTTTCCACAAGAGAGGTCAAGTGCCTAAGGGACTACATCACTATTCAGGATATCATTTTTAATCCCTTTTTATCTGAATGGTTGACCAACCAAAACGCATTCCATTGTCATGAAATTAGGTTGAGAGGTGAGACATAGAGGTATTTGTCCTTTGGTGGTTAAATTATCCCAATTGGATCTTCGAGGCCCATGTTATGTCCAAAATATAGAAGGGTGGTCCAATCTGGCCTGTACGGGATTTCTTCACATTGTGGCCTTATTTAGGGCCTCCAAATTAACAAATTGGGCTTCATGATATTCTTGAAAAATTAACCCCTCATTTTTTCACACATAAATCCATTTTTATCCCTTTTGGATTCACGGAATATCCCCAGTACAAATAATTGTCCATAAGCATTCTTGGGATTTCGACCAGTTTGGCTCTTTTTCCTTGAATTCCATCACCGGCTCTCCAAATCACCTCCTTATACAGTGTAATCACCAAAACAAGTAAAATTTTCCAATTAACCATTGATAAAAATTAATTCATTGATTCAAACAAAAAGTAAAATTTGTTATTATATTTGTAATATTCATTACAAAACCAGTTTAAAAAATTGGTATAAGGGTGAAATAAAACAGTGAATTGTGTTACGATTAATGCCCGGGGGGTGGACCATAGATGTGGGTCCTATATAATGGGACTACAATGTCGTACCATCAATTCTATATTACTTCAGCTTACCACTAGATATTGATACAACACCTTACCAGTAGTTTGGGTTAAAACGACTTTTCGTCGATAGGGAGTCAAAATGGCTTACCGTCAATTGGGATTGGACATCATTGAGTATTCTTATGTACCCTTTCTAAGAGAAAAGGATTAAAGACCCCATATTTTGAATGGATACATTTTAAAATCTTTTGGGACAAAAGGGGAATATAGTTTAACGTCATGTAGGATGAGGGTGAACCGACGTGAATAGGTCAAAACAAGTAGGTGTTGGGCTTGAACCTTCGAAATGATTCCTACGTACCTTACCTAGTTGGAAAGGATCAAAGTGGAAATAGTTCAGAATGGGGTTTATAGTTTATCATATTAAGGGGAAAATAGGAAAACTAAGAATGAGTGGTTGGGACCGATGGGTGGTGGGATTGAACCTTAGGAATTCTTCATTCGGACCATGCCTAGGTGACAATGATCAATGTACACGTAGTTCAAAATGATCTGGGGAATACACTATAAGGATCCCCATGAAGAATTTCCTGGTCAAGGCTTAATGTAATCCTATATGAGTCATTCTTGGTGTGATAAACAAGAGGTAGCAATGTCCTGACGATCACGTCATGAAATGTGCGTCTGCGAGAAGCGGAGTGGGGCTTACACATGGTTAGCATCCCAAAGAGGAAACAAGTTATTACACAGGGTAGGCGGCCCAATGAGGAAATAGGGTATTACGTGTGGTTAGAGGACTAGAGATATAAATATTTGAACTAATTCCATGATGGAGGCCCGATGGAGACAAATCCCAGAGGGAGAGGGACGGGGCAATGAATGACCTTGTTCCCATATCTGATTTGGTTTTTTCATGGAATAAGAGCGGAAGAACAAGAGTTCAAACTCCTACATGAATTTCTAGGAGATTACACCAAGATGGATACCATCCCCCATGGGTAGGTGTCGCTCCAACATAGAGTATCTCATTCCATGTGAGGAAGATCTCACTCTAGTGGAGATGATCAGGTGTAGAGAATGTCCAAAGTGGGTCATCCTGTGTGTATTTCACAGAGCGAGACCACAGTTTAACGTAATGTGCTGAGGATGATGGTGCTTAGAATTTTAATGTCTTTATCTCAGATGGGGTGAGTTCACTCCACACCCCTAGTACATACATAACTGATTCCCACCCACCCTTGAGAAAGGGAAGGCATCAGCAATTTCATTGAGAGGTGGTGTTGTTGAGGGATTCACTTAGGGGCCCACGTTAGTTTTTCTATGAGATGAAGCAATAGTTGTTAGTGAACCTATGAAAATAAGAATAAGGATAAGCAACACAACATAAAGCACCACCCAAGGGTCCTTGAAATAACTTCGTATGAACCTAGAGTGTCATACAAGACAAGGTTGTGCATTACAGGGGTGTTGTGCATAAGAGGGACTCGGAAACGGTTTCTTAGGGTGAGGAAGCCGCATGGAAACAGTGAGGGGAGAACACAAGATGAGAATCTCCACATAGGATGGTATATTTTCCCATAAGAGGGAACTGTGGCACACATGATGGGATATTTGTGTGAAAAAAGTTCTTATTTAAGGAGAATTTTTTGTGCCAAATGGATCATTTGTGCGCAAATACCTTAGGGTAAAAAGAAAACAGGCTAGGATCAATCCCAATTGAGCCCACCCAAGAGGACCCATGGGAGACCTTTCATGAATGATCCAATATGATGAGGCCATAATATTGTGAACGTGGTCACGTAGGAGGTGTATTCCTCACATCAGAGCATTGTTTCATCTTCTTTCATCATCCCTGAAAGGATCTGTGATACATATATTTATAGCTGTAATCCTTGGAGGTGGCACGCAAGAGGAGTTTCGCACAAATACCCATTTGATGTCACATTGGGAATGAAATATTTTTCACTCCTAGGAGAGTCTTGCACTCAATAATCTATTCTTTTGCACCCATTATAGGGACATTTTTTGAGACGAAACCTTGAATGGATCACTTTGATGACACATTGGGCATGCAATGGATTGTGCACCGAGGGGAATCCTTCACGGATGCTTGAACCCTTGCCTGATAGTGACTTTTCTGGTTTTCAACAGGCCACTATAGAAGCCTCCATTTGAAGTCGCATTGGGCACGCAAGAGTTTTCATGCCACTGGGAATCATGAATGCACCCCATAATTCTTTTGCACAACTCCCTCTATGTCACGAAATAGTACAATCATTGTCAACATGCCCTTTGGTTTTTCTAAAAGTGACCTCTCAAAAACCTATATGAAATTAATCATCAAGAAATACCCCCACTCAGAATCAAAATAGAAGGGGCACCCGAAGTCGGATTCTAAGGGTCACACTAAAAATAGAAAATATCCCTATAAGTGTGTGAAAAATGGTGTTTTAGCATGAAAACCCCATCCGCACACAAGAAAGGCATGGTCCACACCTATAAATACATATAGGGCCACCCTTAGGTCCCAAATTTGACTTTTATATATGACAGTATTTTGAACTCATGCGTGAAAAATCTCCACATCTCCACGCATGTTATTGCGGCCGATTCTTACTTCTGCATGTTCCCTGACCACTTTCTCACTGTCATCCATTTTTTCATGTAGACTATTTTTAGCTCATTCTTGCATGCCTTAGGCTGTTTTAGGTTCCAATTCTCCAATATTTCATGCATAATCATTCAGGTTTCCAAAAACTCAACAAAAAAGGTTGCTCAATAAACTGATGTCGAGAGAGAGGCCACCATAGCAACATGGTGGACTCAAATGATCATGAATCCTAAAATTCTTCATATTATGAGGGTATTTTCCAATAATAAAATGAATTTTGGATTTATTACAAAATATTAAAAAGTTTACATCCTAAGTGATAACATGCCGACATGGAACTTCGGAATTTTGGAAGAGGTGATAATGCCTAGATTTGAAACTAATACACCATGGTCATTTGTGACACGAGAGGATAGTCTCCCATAGTTCAACATCACAAAACAACCATCTTTCTCAGGAAACACAAAACATATCCATCAACATCAGGAATCCGATTACTATGTCTATTTTAGGGATCGATCTTGTTCCCATGGAATCTCCTATTATTTATGAGAGCACCTTCAAAAGCAGTATTACTGATGAGATGAAGGGTTGGAAGGAATGAGACTTCAGGTACATGGGACATTTCACAAGAAAATGGGTATGGGTGTACTTGGTATTCAAAATATGCGAGGTCTTCGGGCCATAGATGTGGTCTATAGGGCTTTTTGATGCTTTTTGGACATCACAATTTAACTTCTACTGGCAGTAGGACTTCTTACCAGAACTATTCATTCATTGGTCTCCTGACACTGACACATTTTACCTCCACCATGGGGAGGTAAGTATGAGTTTGTGGTACATCAATTTCATTGGAGGAATCCCCTTTTATGGGTATAAATATGATGACTTCCTCCCAATAGAGAATGTTTGTGGGATAGATTACACACCCCCATCCTGACATGGTATTTGCTGGCGCTAGCTAATGAGGAGTTGAAAATAAAATATGTTATGAAGGAAATATCTTATCTAGGATGGATCAGTCGTTATTTTATGCTGGACAACATTATAAAGATTCCAATAAGAGGGAAAAAATTCTCGAACACATCTCATTGGGGAAAGGTGGGATCATACTAGATGGTCTTAGAGGCAGGAGAGTATCGATCATGGGGATTCTTTGTATATGAATATTGGGAACTGAATATATGATATTCTAGGTTCCATGATATATTCATGAGCAGGAGGTTTTTTCCAGTTAGGGATATGAGGATGGGGGATCGCCCAAGGACACTAGTGATGGCCAGGATCATGGTGGAAAAGAACAAGGTTAACTTGGGGGGTGCCCATATTGGCTAGGCTATATAGCATTTTGGGGAGTATCATGAGGAGAAGTATGCCCATAAAGATATACGGACTATTTGTGATCTTTAATGTCTAGGTCGCATCCCACATTAGGGTTTATGACTTCTTGAATTCCATTCTCCCACCAAGTGATGGTATGCGACCATCCATCTTGAATTTTTTTGGAATCTACCCATTAACACTCAGTGAAGAAGGGATCAAGATCAAGATCAACTGTCATACCCATTTTGACATTCACCCCTTTAGAAATCCCATTGGTCAGATGGTAAATGATGGTAGGGGGCCATTGGAGAAGATAGAGTACCTGTAGAGCATCAGGGACTGAGTGATGTTAGCCTAAATTGATGGAAAATATTATGTGAACCGTATGTGTCGACCTGATTTTCCAGGTAGTTTGGGTGGACATAGAGGATGCTCAATAATGTATAAATAGTGGTTTGGGAAGAGAAATATCCATGAATTCTCCTCAAATTTTGTCTTATGATCATGACTGTAGGCCTGGGGGAAATCATCACTCTCCCCCTATAGATGTTAGTGTTGGCATGTCAAAACAATATGTTGAATACCATAAAAAGAAGTACCCATAGAGATTCAACCAAAATGCTTCCATAAAATCAAAAAACCTTGTGTGGAGACCAAAGATATAGTAGATAGATTAAATTATATAGGAGAGGTGAGATGAAGAATGGGCTAGGTGTCCAGCATGACACGGGTTGACACATCCTCCGTAGAAGCATCACAAGGCGAGAACGTGCCTCCTCCTTCTTAGGAGTGGAGGTCCCGTAGGTGGACTCGTGGGCTAGGAATGGAACATCCTTGGATGTAGCTCAATTACATCTTGAAACCAACCACCGATGCTATCTTCTCATCCCTATGGTCTACCTGGAGGACGCTGCAACAATCTATGTCTACTGAAGAGCTCTGGCAGAGCCTGGTGCATACCAGGATTGACATTCAAGTCATATGTTGCATCCCGGTGGTGTAAAGTGTAACATTTTATTATTGGCATGCATACTTGACAAATATGGATATGTACACATTCCTGAGAGGGTGGAATAAATATCCACATATCCTAGTGAAAGTGACGGTTGGCTTGGAGCATGACTCAGAAATGTTTTCATCTGAGGATGAAGATGTAGAGGAGGAAGAAGAGGAAGAGGAATAGGAGGAAGAAGAGGAAGAAGAATAAAAAGATGAAGAAGAAGAGGAGGAAGAAGTGTTTGACGGTCTTCGTGGTGAAGGACCTTTAGAATCACCTTCTTTCCAGTGAATCCCCAATGGGAGTGGTGAAATTGCAGCCTCTGACACAGAACATGCTGAGTAGCTCAAGGAGAGTTTAACACAAGTCTCAACTGGCCTTTCTCTTCTAAAAATCCTAGATTATTGACCAAATTTTATCCTACATAGGAACACATGAACGATTTTGTGCAGGAAGCCTTCCATTTAGGGGATTAAGAAGTTCCCATGGAGTTAAAAGAACATCCTTAGGAACCTGTCTTAAGAACCAAAAAAGGTGGGGAAAAAGATATGGTTTGAGTAAGAGGTGTTGTGTCAGAAGGAAGAGATTAAGCCGCATCCCTGAGTTTCCCACTGCTCTGATAATTCAGTAGGATCCATTTATTATGATCAAGTTAACAGGTCCAGAGGGATCTCCTATGGAAACAGCTCCTATAATCACACAGGCACTGGATACTACCACGCATGGCTCCTGTAAATCATTATCATTGTTGGATCTCATTTTTATTAGGAAATTCATCTAACCATGATACTGATTCCTAGTGAATTGATCGCGAGTTTGGCGGCTTGGAATATCATCAAGTTTGGAACATCTGTAGGAGCCCTGTTAGAGATTCCATCAGCTCCTGCAGATCCAAATATTCGAGCCAGCCCAGCCCTAGTACTCAGTGAATTGGAGGCTACAATTATGGGAGATAATGCATCCAGGGTGGAACTATAGTTTGGTGAGGGAAAAGTCACTGGAGAAGAAATAATTCTAGAATATGACGATTCCACTAAACTCTTATGTCCTTTTACTATGTATAAGAATATAAATCCTGAGGAGATAGATGATTCTAACACAGATGCGGCTGGGGGAGCCAAATGACGCGGTGTAAGGCTTGGAAGGGGATGGAACGCTTTCTCAGTCTGCCGCAGGAATAATGGCTAAAATATATGGGGTCTCTTCACACGTGGATACACTTTATTAGCACCAAATGGTTAGATGATCACTGTATTCATATAATGATTCCTGATTACATGGCTGAGAAAATATGGGAGAATATCCAATGCTCTGAAAATTCCCAATGTCAGAAAGAGTCAGAGAATAACCAGGAATTTTTTAAGGATAAGCAAGAAGTCTGACACCTTGAATAGAAAGAAAAAGAAAGGAAGGAATTTATTCCAACACACTTTGATCTCATCGAACAGTTGAGGGCTGAACTGGAAGATTCCTAGGAGCGGGTAGTGCAGGCGAGTCACCAAATGATTGAGGTCTAAGCTGAACTAGCATGAGCACATGATAGTGATAATGAGTTACATTATGCAGTTACTGATGAATAGAGGGATCTCAAGGGGATAGTGGTAGTCCTAGAGGCCATAATCTAGAAGGTGGAAACACTGGTGCAATTTATAAAAAATGTTGATCCTTTAGGGCCCTTTTTTGGCATAACTCATAAACCTATACATAATTTTTTCATTTTATTATGAATTGGGTGCATGGTAATATCATTTGTTTTCTCTTTTATTTAAACAAATTTTTACAACAATCATGAAGTGATTAACATATGATCCTTAAGTACACATGGCTCGCGCTCGAAGTGAGAAACAAGGGGTGGTTCTATCATTTCTTCCATTGAATGTGGGAGTTCTAACCATTATTTTGGTATGCAGAGTGTGAATGACCCATCTGGTCAATATGGATGAAAGAGGGAAGCCTGACTATAATGAGATTCGCATAACATTCGAATTGTTTTTTTCCTAATGTGTTCTTGTGCACGAACAATGTAATGATAGGGGCGTTGGAATCAATATGAATATAGGGGAGTGGAAATTGTGTATCATGATACCCAGAATTCGGAACACAATTGTTATGGAATGAAAATAGAGGAAAACTCATGATCGTGATAGAAACATGTTATCCTTATTGTGTTAGTCTGAAATGGGGACAATAAATGAGCATCGACTGCTGAACATGTTCGAAACATGGTACCTGACTTGAGATTCCATTCAATATCCCTCTAGAACATTATCCTAGGACATTAGTTGATTTTGGAGTTTGTGGACTAGAACCATCTACTTTTTACATTATTCATTAATGAATACTTTGCCACATGTTGATTGTTCTTCTACGTGACAATTCATGTGATAATTTCCCAAGGATTGCAGTTGCATTAAAGGGTCATAGTGGATCCCTACTATGATGAGAACCCGAAAGTTCCATAACACTGTTATTGAATATATGTTATATATCTGGATGATGTTATTTGAGGGACAAAAATAATACAATACATTAGGTGCGAGGAATCCTAAAACATTGAGGAACCTTCTCATGGTGTGCGCCTTTGGTAATATCCCAGAGGATATTATGAGAACGAGACCCGCCAGTAGGAATTATACATTTCATAGTGTCGTTGGATGTTCCTATCTACGGACGAGTGTATTGGTCCATAGACTTTAAGATTATTATTAATGGGTATTACAAATCGTTCTCTTAGATGTATTGACGAAAACTGTGACGACACACTGTTCGCAGTGAGGTTGGATCGATACATTGGGTGCGTAACAAGTGATACAACATTAATAGATAATGTGAGAATGGATTTGTCCCTTCTGTTCAATAACGGATGTAGACATCTCATGCCCTTTGATGGAATTGATATAGCCTAAATAAATCCATGTCCATGGTGAGGAATGGGAAGGTTCAATTCCGGAATGTCAAAGAAAGAATAATCAAGCACATGGGATGATGGCACTAGCATGCAACCCGCTTGATTTGAGATATTGAGATAAAGGGATTAAATTAAATGGTAAGCATTCATCTGAGGTGACACGTCAATGCAGTGTCAACTTCTTTCTATTGGGTGCCTTGTCCCATTGCTAGAGAATAATCATGGACTTTAGGCAAGCCCACCTAATGCCAATGAGAAAGAGGCCTAGAGGGTCACACACTAAGTGTATCCAAGTATCTCAAGTCGAATATAGGTTATTCTCATACATGGTTTAGTAATTATTCAAGGAATCCTAAATCATTTTAATGTTGTAGGACAAAAGGAAATGAAATCAATATATACACGTTATGTATTATTGATTACACGCCGTGTAGTTTTCAATGAAAAAAAGTACACGCCATGTATTAATGATTACATGTTGTGTAGTTTTCATGGATAAACAAGTACACGCCGTGTATTAATGATAACAAACCATGTAGTTTTTTTAGTCGGGATTTTGAGAAAAAAATATCATTTTATTAAATGATATGTATTGTCATCAGCATGAGCGCATGTCAAGAAATTAATCATTCGACATGGGGGTTTTAAATAAGAGTTAATGAAATAAATAAAATGCATAACGCATTTATTTATTGTTATAACTCTATAACCTCAAACCTGATTATAAATATCATCACAACCCAACACTTTTCCACAGATAATCATTATGCACAACAATTTTGGAGAATTCTCTCAAGACCGAAAGAACTCATTTCTCCGTGAATGCTCTCAAGACCGAGAGAGATCCTCTTCCATATGATCAAGGTGATATAAGGTGGAAAACACAAGAAATGTATTCTCCACACTATGACCTGAAGATTCATTTGGTGACATCCATAGCTAAGTGGAGCACGTGTGGATCACCGCTAGAGGAATCCTACACATGGATTATACAACGCAATGATGGATCCCATCAGATCGTGATCGGAGACATCAACAAAAAAGGAATTTAATAATGGTAATTCATTTCAATTATTTAAATTCATTATATCCAACATATGATGATCCACCTTTGTGGTTCTGTGACTATTCTTATTCTTTTCTATTTCTGTGATTCAATCCTTGGATTCTGGCATTTATCGTCATATTGATCCCAGATTGATCTTTGTTAATGACAAAAATCCATGTGGGCACATACACTGACTAGCTTCCATTGCACTCAGAACCTACAAGTGGTATTAGAGGGGTCATATCGTTGATTATAATTAATTAGTTTTTCATTGGTGATCTACAAATTTAATAATTTATCAATTTCAATTCAAGTTAACCATTCTTCAAAATCTGAATATCGAGATTTTTTCCTCCTCTCTCGGTTCTCTTTAACCTTATAGAAATGAGTTTTTCTTTTAATTTTGATTAAAATGAAATAGAAAAACTCATCTGGAGGTGCCAAATGCTTCTGGTCGTACAACAACAGAATACACAGCATGTATTTGGAAGTACACTTAGTGTAGTCTATGTTCAATGCATTGACTGATCTTCTAAATCAGGACATGTATTGGATCCTATCAAAGTCATTTATGACACCGTGTGTTGACCAAAAACATGTGGCACACAGTTTCTGGATTACACATTGTGTGGTCCAACTGAACACGGCGTGTAGTCCGTTTAGGTTAGGGTTGGACCGTGTACCTCGTACAGGACTTGCCCGGCTGGATACAATGCAACACGGATACTACACGACGTGTGTCCAATTGTACATTCTATGTACTCCGAAATATTCCTAAGTACAAAAACATGGCATGTCCCTGGGCGTGTACTTCGGATGGATGGTGGACAAAATTACACGCTATGTAATTGGAATACGCACCGTGTACTTATCAAAATTATGTATATTTATTAATAATTTATTGTTATATTATACAAACCCTTGAGACGTTGACCATAGTGATGGTGTAAAGATGAGGCACAACACGTTATAGGTGATATATATATATATATATGTCTGTGTGTTTTATTTAACATCTGTATATTGAATGGGAATTTACTGGGCTGCCTCCAAGGTACATGTTATGTACAATGATAATTTTTAATTAATTTATTTGTTGAAAATTTTGATGGATGAGAATCTCAAGGAAATTCAGAAAAATGGTTTAAGAAAAAAGTATTGATTAACTAAAGATAATTAATTTGTTCGAGTGTGATTTATCTTAAACAAGAACAATTAAATAAATTAATTCTAGTTTTAATAATGCATAATATCATTGTAGTCATGGATTATCATGAGCTAGACCAGGACCATTGTATGTGAATGGATTATTTTAATTTATGGATTTAAATTAAATTTTTTGGCATGTGAGCCTTCAACTCATTAATATGTAGGGCCTGTACCCCCAAGGTTTCTTTTCTTTAAAAACCCCTTTTTACCCCTCACCTACTTGTGAGATAAAAGCATATGTAATGGATGCAGCTCCCAATCTAGTGGAGGTGGCTCAAGTTTGAAGCGAAGGTGAAACCAATCCAAGTAGATACAAATGTGGACAGGTGGAAAGATGTAAACACAAACCCGAAAGGTTCAAGGTGTTTCTCCCCTATGTCTTACATCAGTTTATCAAACTCTAGATAAAGTAACCAATAAAACATGCTCATGATCATACAATTTATTTATTTCTGTTAGTTCCATGGTTTATTTATTGTGGGTGTGTTGTCATGATCAGACAATTAATGAATTAAACAAGCATGCAAGATGGAAATAAAATAAGACAGAATTATATGTAAATATTATCATAGATATGGTTAATCACTTAAGTATATCCCACTTAATGTTAAAAATCATGGAATCAAAGATAATAAAATGGAAATTTACATATAAGGATAAAATACCTCAATGAAATATTATGTCGGTATAGCCTTCCAAAATCATGGTTAAAATCGAAACATAGTTCAAAGTGCTTGACCAGCCCTAGTTGGGGTGCTTTCAATTATCAGGGAATTCTAATTCAAGGTTTTGGGTTGACATAACTTGGTTCACATCAAGGGTTGACTGCCACAGTAGTACATGGTGTGACCAAGAGGTAAAGGTTGAGGAAATCCAAAAATAAAAGGATTTTAGGATTGGGGAGTCCACTCAGCGGATCACGGAGATCCGAGTTAATGAATTTGGAATCTGAAATGTCTACCTAAAACCCTTAAAGTTGATTGACTAACTATACATGGGGTAATTCAATGGGAAATATGGATCCTTACCATTAGAATATTCAGGAAATAGAATATTCTGAAGTCAATGGTGAGGGCTATTGGATTTTGATAATATAGTGGGAGACGAATATGTATTAATTTATTTATTTGTCTCGGTTTTGTATTAAAGTACTATAAATTTTATCATCATAAATTGTAGAAACGGAAAGAAAAATGACTTCAAACATATCATTGCAAACCACACTCGAGAAGGAAAACCATCTAACCCGTACCAATTTCCAAAAGTGGTATAGGCGTTTACGCGTCATCCTTCGACACAAAAATAAAGTTGTATGTGTTGGAAGAGCATGATCCAGTTACACTTGGAAAAGAGGCTATTGATGAGGAAATATCTCTCTATGTTAATCATATGGATGATGCCACAAATGTCCAATGTTTCCTACAATCATCCTTCTCTAATGATCTTTTGAAGCAACATGAAAACATGGAAGTGTATAGAATGATGTCTCACCTTATGGATCTCTACCATGAGAAGGCGAGACAAGAGAGATATACGACCTCCAATTATTTGTTCAAAACTATTCATGGAGAGTCTATGCCAGATGGGCCTCATGTATTCAATCTTATTCGCTACATTGAATTCGTGGACTTCTTAGGGATTATGTTCCAAGAATAATTGCTTATAGATCTCATCCAATGATCACTGCCCAAGACCTTCTCAAGCTTTATTGTCAACTACAATATGATAAGTAATGGGAAGATTATATCGAAACCTCTGACCTTAAATTGCCAGGTTGATAACGACATGGGGCATGACAAACCCGTAGTCCTTATGGTGAATATGAAAAGGAAGGACATGGAAAAGGGGCTAAAGACTTTAAATGGTCTGAATCCCCCGAGCGTTGTCCCTCAAAGAAAGGGAAGATCCCAAGGCAGGGTAAGGAACGTGAGGCCGTATGTTTTTCATGTGGCGAGCAAGTCCACTGGAAGAGGAACTGCACCCAGAAGGATGGGGATACTAAATGTGTGTTCGTTATCAAGTGAAATCCTTCCATTTCTACACATTGGTAATTAGATACAGTTTATGTGGATCAAATTTGTAATCAAATACAGGAACCAAGTAGATTTAGAAAGATTTCTAGAGGAGAGGTGGATCATCAAGCTGCCAATGGCGTGAGGCTGGCTACATTAGCCATTGGTGATTACCACCATCTCATTGCCAACTGGGATGATTTTGGTTTTACATAACTTTTATTATGTTCCTAGTTTTACCAAGAAGATAATTTTTGTTTCTTTTTCAGAAATGGATGGATTTATTTTCATGTTTGGAATGAAGGGTTGTCTCTTTTATAAGAACAATGTATGTAATGGTATGGAAAATTTACATAATGGTTTCTATGTATAAAATTTTGAAAACCAAGTGCTGGTAATCGATAATGAAACAGAATCACATGACTAGTACATCACACAGTTGTGGCATCACCATTTAGGTCATGTAAATGAGAAGCGCTTGACAAAGCTCTACCAAGATGGCTATTTAGACTCTACTGTGCTAAAACCACTTGATAGGTGTCATTCATGTTTACAAGGAAAAATGACCAATACGCCTTTTGGTGGACAAGGAGAAAGGGCCACTGAGCTTCTAGTATTGGTGTACAAGGATGTGTGTAGAATATTTCCAGTAAAAGCTAGAGGTTGATATTCTTACGTTGTTACTTTTACTGATGATTTGAGTAGATATGGATATGTCTACATAATGAGGTATAAGTCAGAATCCTTAAAAAAATTTAAGGAATTCAAGAATGAATTAGAGAATGAACTTGGTAAGAAGATAAAGAAACTTCGATCGGATTGAGGTGGAGAATATCTGAACCAAGAGTTCATCGATCTTCTACGGGAGTCTGGGATTCTATCTCAGCTTACTCCACCTTATACACCATATTGGAATAGTGTTATTGAATGGAGGAACCACACCTTGTTGGACATGGTGAGTTCGATAATGAGTCATGTAGATTTTCCATTATCCTTTTGGGGATATGCATTACAAATTGCAGCATACAATTAAACCGAGTACCAACTAAGGTGAAAAATGGAATTCCCTCCAAGTTATGGAATGTAATGAAACCCATTTTGTCGTATACACGTGTATAGGGATGCGATGAATTTGTTAAGGCCTTCTCAGAAAACAAACTAGGACCCCGGGGAATGAGGTGTATCTTTATAGGATATCCCAGGGGAAAAAGATATTACCTATATAACCCTCAAGATAAGAAAGTTATTGTCGCCAGAAAATCCATCATTCATGAGAGGGAGGAAATCCTCAAAAGGGATAGTCGAAGCCAGATTAACTTCGATGAAGTTGATGCTCAAGATACACAAGATTTGGTACAGTAACAAGTTTCACAGGTCCCCGTTGAAGAGGTTCTAGAAACACAAGTACTGCGTAAGAGCTCAAAATAGGTAAGGGAAGTAGAGTGATTTCGTTTCCTAGTCACCGAGTATGGTGAATCATTATTGTTGGACAATGATGATCCTCTCTCCTACATGGAAGTAGTAGAAATATCAGACGCTTTAGGATGGCTAGAAGCTATGAATTATGATTTGGATTCCATGTATCGGAACCAAGTCTCGGTTCTGGTCGATGAGCTAGTTGATGTAAAGCCTGTTGGATGCAAATGGGTATTCAAGAGAAAACTGGATATCGAAGGTGAAGTTAGCACCTATAACGTATGGAAAGTGGCAAAAGGATTTAGACAGCGTCATGGAATTGACTATGATGAAACTTTGTCACCAGTTTCCATGTTTAAATCCATATGAATCATACATGACATAGAAACATACCATGACTATGATATTTGGAAAATGGATGTCAAAACAGCATTCTGTAACAGGAACCGTTAGGAATATGTCTATATGACACAATAAGAAGGGTTTGTGACACCAAGTGATGCCAAACGGATTTGCAAGTTGCATAAATCCATTTATGGATTAATGCAAACATCCATGTCATGGAACATTTGATTTGATGAATCCATAATTGAATTTGGTTTCATTAAGAATGAATGTGAGCTATGTGTTTTTAAGCGGTTTAATGGGAATGTGATTTTTATCCTAGTAGTATATGTTGACATCATATTGCTTATTGGAAATGATGTACTAGTCTTACAGTTAGTTAAGGACTGGTTGAACAAGTGTTTCTCCAAGAAAGACTTGGGTGAAGGAGACTACATTCTACGGATCATGATCAATCGTGATAGATCCAAGAGGCTTCTAGGACTAAGTAAGGGTACATATATTGACCAGATACTAAAGAGATTTAGTATGGAACAATCCATGAGGGGATTGGTTCCAGTGTCACATGGCCTACCTCTCTCTAAGAAAATGTGTCCACAGACACAACAAGAGAAAGAGATAATGAGTATGATCCCATACTCTTTTTCTAGAGGATCCATCATGTATGCCAAGTTATGTACCAGCCTTGCTGTTACCTATGCACTGAGCATGGTAGGAAGATATCAAGAAGATCCATGAGAACAACATTGTACTGCTGTTAATTCTATCGTTAAGTAACTGAGAATAACTAAGGATATGTTCCCTGTGTATGGAGGATACAAGGAAGTATTCATTGGAGGGTATGCTGATACTAGTTGTCAGACATATCAGAACCATCTGAAGTCACAATCTGGATATGTTTTCAATCTAAATGGAGGATCTGTGAGCTGGAAGAGTTTAGAGAAGCCAGTTGTATCCGATTCTACAGTGGATTTTGAAAATATAGTGGCTTCTGATGCAACCAAAGAAGCCATCTGGATTTGTAACTTTTTCCAAGAGCATGAGGTGGTTCCTAGAAGTAAAGATCCTATCACATTGTATTGTGATAATACTGCAGCGGGGGATCTTGAAAAAGAACCAAGGTCATATTAATGGAAAAATCACATACTCTGAAAGTATATCCTCTTGAGAGATTTTTATCAATGGGGTGAATTTGCAGTGATCAGAGTTTCCACGGAAGAGAACGTGGTGGACCCCATTACTAGAGGCCCATCTCAGTAGAAGAATGAATATCATGTGAGAGATAGTGGGTTAAAGGTTGTTAATTCCTGGATCTAGTCTAAGTGGGGGTCTGTTTGAGTTGGTTCCCAAGAACCAACTACTTTGTACTTTATTCATTAATGAAAACTTTGTCACATCATGATTGTTCTTCTACATGACAATGCATATGATAATGTCCCAAGGATAATTGTTTCATTAAAGGGTCATAGAGGATCCCTTCTATGATGAGAACATGAAATTTCTATAAACCTGTTCTTGAATATACGTTCTATGGCCGTATGATGTTATTTGAGGAAGAAAAAAATAATACAGGCCATTAGGGGTGGGGACTCATAAAACATTGAGGCACCTTCTCATGGTGTGCGCCCTTGGTAATATCTTGGAAGATATTATGAGAATGAGAACTACCAGTAGGAAATTCACATTTCATAGTATCATTGGATGTTCCTATCTATAGAATTTTTTATTGGTCCTTATACCTTAATATTATTATTAATGTGTATTACAACTCGCACACTTAGATGTGTTGATGAAAATTGTGACGACATATTGTTCGCAGTAAGGTAGGATATGTTGGGTGCATCATGAGTGATACTACATTGATAGATAATGTGATAAAGGACTTGTCCCATCTGTTCCATAACAGAAGTATATATCTCAGGCCCTTTGATGGAATTGATATAGCCTAAATAAATCCATTTCCATGGTGAAGAATTGGAAAGTTCAATTCCAGAAAGTCAAAGAAAGAATAATCAAGCACATGGGATGATGACACTAGCATGAAACCTGATTAATTGGAGATATTGAGACAAAGGGATTAAATTACACGGTAAGCGTTTGTATGAGGTGACATGTTAATGTGGCATCAAAATATTTCTCTTGGGTGACTTGATCCGTTTCGAGATTGTAATCTTGGACTTTAGGAAAGCCTGCCCAATGCCAATGATAAAGAGGTCTAGAGGGTCACACACTAAGTGTATCCAAGTATCTCAAGTAGAATAATGATTATTCCCAGATGTTGTTTAACAATTATTCAAGGAATCCTAAATCATTTTAATGTTAGAGGAAGAAATTAAATGAAAAAAATATATACACATTGTGTATTAATGATTACAGGCCATGTAGTTTTAATGGAAAACAAGAACACACCGTGTATTAATGATTAACCGCCGTGGAGTTTTCATGAAAAAACAAGTACATGCAGTGTATTAATGATTACACACCGTGTAGTTCTTCCACTAGGGATTTTGATGAAATTATATTTTTTTATTAAATGATATTTATTGTAATCAGTGTGGGTGCATGTCAAGAAATTAATCATTATACATGGGGGTTTTAAATAAGAGTTAATGAAATAAATAAAACGCGTAACGTATTTATTTATTGTCATAACTCTATAATCTCAAACCTGATTATAAATTTACTCAAAACCCAACAATTTTCTACAATGAATCATTGTGCACAACAATTCTGGAGAATTCTCTCAAGACTGAATGAACTCCTTCCTCCATTAATGCTCTCAAGAATTAGAGAGAGCCTCTTCCATCAGATCAATGTGATCTAAGGCGGACAACGCAAGCAAATGATTCTTTGCGCTAGCACCTGGAGATTACTTTTGCGTTGTCCAGAGATACGTGGAGCATGTGTGGATCAATGCTAGAGGAATCCATCACTTAGATTATATAATGCAATGACAGATCACATCAGATCGTGACCGGAGACATCAACAGGGAAATAATTCCTTCAAAGTAATTCTTTCAAATTAATTAAATTAATTATAACCAATATCTGATGATCCTCCTTGGTAGTTTCAAGAATATTCTTCTTCCTTGTCTATTTCATTGATTTATTCTGTGGAGTCTAGAGTTTAGCATCATATTGATCCCGGATTGGTCATTGCTAGTGAAAAAAATCCAAGTTGGCACATACACCCACAAGCTTCCAATGCGCCTGGAACCTACAGTCGATCTATAGGCTGAACATACATTCTTCTAGGGGGTTCCTTCAGGAATGATAGAGAATGATGATCCAAATAAAGGGCTTAAAAATCTTGGAGGGTGGAGAGATGGGTTGTTCAAATGGAGTCCAACACTCTCGAAATTACACCACCCTGGAGGAAACACATGAGGTGGGTGCATCACTCTGATTTGGGATCTTACCTACTTCCCAAAAATACCTCTCCAGTGAAGATCAAGAATTAATTATAGTTTTAAATAATACTATTGAAGATTATAGACATGTAGTTAAACGTCATACTATTAGAGTGATGCACATAGTTTTAAATTCATACTCCCTAGACCGAGGATAATTGTTTAATGTCATGTTTCAAAGATCGCAGGCTCCCAGTTTAAGGTTATAGAGATTGGACCTTGATTGGGGCCGAGGGGTCAGAATGGTTAATGAACCTGTGGCTGGGCCCAAGGAAACATTCCTCAGTATCACTACATATCCCATAAGGATGAGAATCAAGAAAAATTTAGTTCTTGAGCACAACATGGTCAGAGACCCACGCTAGCAGGGGAGATCCTTTCTGTTGAGGAAGATGGCGCATCCCATAATTATCATGGGGAATCATGAACTTGTTCTGGGTAGGGCTACATTTTAAATTCATGCATTGATTACACGGTTACCCAGAAAGGAAATGTGTGGTACAATACATATCCCGATGTTATTGAAGACTATAATATTCCACACCACACAATGTTTTCCCAGTGGGATTCTTTAGATCATAGACTAGAGGTGGCCTAACATGGGGCGGGGCCCATGGGAAAGTACTCATGCATTCCTACATACCCCATGAGGATGGAAATAATTCCATATGTAGTTCTGGAGGACCCATGTAGTTTAAAATAATATGGATAGACATAGGGTAAATGGGGAGATCCCAATGGGGTGCATACGCAGTGCAGCTGTAACAGACTCGATGTGAATATGAACAAAAGAAGTCCACAATAGAAAACATAAACCTAGGGTAAATCATCGGTCAGGGGACTGAGGGGGACAAAGATTGGGCCGGGCCCAAGGCAACGTGTTTGGGAATTCCTACTTACCCCATTAGGATAGGAATCAATCCATATATAGTTATAAGATTACATTTTAATGTCATGCGGGATGAGTGGCATGCCTCATTTAGCTTCCCTAGTACACATCCTACCAAAACCACTAATACGACATGATTCATGTTTGATGTTAGAAAAAAAGAGTAGTGGTTGACCTTTACTTAATGTGTAGAGTCATAAAACTGAGTGTGTTGGAATTACACTTCAATATAAGGGAGTCAAATGACGTGAATCACAAAACCTGAGATCAAGACCACAATGATGGTGGGGTGATGAGAATGGATAACAGCTGACCATGTTCGAAATAGAGCACGTGTTTCATGTTATCTAGGCATTTTGATAGGTAAATGAGGGTCAACCATGGACAATGTTCAAAACACATGACCTATCATAAAATTTTATCTGAGGTCTTTTAGGGTGTTGGACTATGACAATAGGTGACCCCATGTGGCATGAGACCATGCCGTAATGGGTGTCCCTTCAGACGTGGAAGAGGAAATAGATCCAAATAAAGGACTCATGAATCAAGGAAATAATACTAGGTAATGTCCATGTGAAAACTCTACACATTGGACTCTTTTACACAATTCTTGTGAGTATTCCAATTAGATGTGTCAGATTGAGGGAGTCTAATCCCTTTCCATGGACAAGGGTCTTGGGGTCACACACTCCTATATTAAGGACGTAGAGTTGTCCATTAAGATGGGACTTGGTGTAATGGAATGTGTGCATGGTAGAGAAGTATCCAAACCTGACACATAGTTTTTTTTGGGAAGATCTTATTTTATGGTTGTAGAACTCGAGGGATGTTAGGAAGGGACAATGGAGACACCTCATACAGTTGCTACAAATCCTTCCGTGAATGAGAACACCAAATTTAATTTCCACACCAAATAATCCAAAAAGAGTATAGGCCCAGGGGCCAAAAAAAGGGTCGAGATTTAAGATTCCTGGTGTTGGACCCCTGAACGAAATGTCTGTGTGTTCCTATATATCCCATGATCATGGGAATCAAGCTACATGTAGCTCTGGGAGTGTCCTGTAGTTTTACATCTTGTGTAAAGGACGTGGAGAGATCATAGTTTTATATTCTTAGAGATCATAACATTGATGAAATGGAGTAAGGTAGACACATGGTGTGGTAAATATAAAACTGGATGTGAATGAGGATCGTAGGAGTCCATATCACAACACATTCTTCACGAGGAGGTATTTGGTCGAGTGACTGAAAATGAAATTTAGTTGGGCCAAATTCAATGTGTGTGGGAATTCCTATATACCCCATCATGATGCGGTTCCTGACATACATAGTTCTGTAAGTTTCTTGGTAGGGTTCCACTACCAATAATAACATTTTCATGCGGGTCTGGCCCACGCACCATTAGAATTAGAATTTGATAGATCTTGTTTTCATTTTGGGTAAATGTGTGTTGTTATTTTTTTGGAAGCCAGAAACCAAAGATGGAAAATCCAGGTGTCTCTTATGGAATCAATCCATATTTAGGCCCTGAAAAATGTTATGGTGGATAACTGATACCCAACATGTTTTCCCCTCTAGTAAGCACATCACAATGTGGTGATGTTTTTCATCGTGTGGAATAGACGATAATACAATAGTTTATGGGCATATGATATTACCAACCCTTGAATTTTAACATCCTGTAGAAAATACGCAATAGTATAAAGTCATGTGGGACTATGAAGAAATGTTTAGAGCCATATAGTTTGGACACCTACATAAAAAATTATTTTTAGAGGGGAATGCACAGGGCGTGATAAATCATAATAGACGTGAATGAGGACGAGCTCCAAAACACACCATGTGCATTTCTGGGGAAGAAACCTCATGCCAAGGGGATAGAAAAGGTCAGAGAATATGGTTTGTGACCAATGGAAAAAATGTATAGGTGTTACTACATATCTCATGAGGATGGTATTCAAGCAATACATAGTTATAGAAGTTCATTTTAACATCATACATGAAAATTGTGTTGTTTTTCATCTTGCAGCAAAGACGCAGAGAGATATTAGTTTTAAGGCCTTAGAGCTCGAACCATAGAGAAGAGAGAGTGTTCCAAACGAGTGAAAACATTGAGAAAACCCATAATCCCACGTGTGTTATGCTCGATGTGGGAAACTAGGGTGGGAAAGGTTTCTGCAACACATGTCATTCATGAAAAGGGGAAATAGGTGAAGAGACCCTAATGATGCATCAACATGGATTTTTCCTCCTAATGTGAAAACGTGTGTGAGGGACTGCACCAAGAGTGTCAAAATTCCACTTGGAAATGATAGAGTGGAAAATAATGTGAATCATGAAACCAATATTTAGGGCTCAATGGGGGTGGTGTGACGATGGAGGATATCTATTGAACGTGATTGAAACACAACATCCTTATCATGTGTCCCGAAATGGGAACAAAAAATGAGTGTCGATTGATGAATATATTCGAAACACAAGACGTGTATCAATATTCCATTAAATATTATCAGGGACGTTATCCCAAGATGGTAGGAGTGCATTGAGGCATAGAATCCATTCCATTTAGGGGTCCTTTCGAAAGTGAAAGATGATGAAAGACCAAATTAAGGGGAACAAGAAGCATGGAAATGAGCGATAACACATCTATATAGAATAAAACACTCTTAATCCTAAACCAGAGTTCTCCTGGGCACATTGGTGAACTTCAAATGTGGGTCAAGGGGCCCAACATAAGAGTTGTCAGCTCGAAAAGATGACCCTAAAACATGGAAAGTGAGAGACCTTAGGAGGGAGAGGTACATGGTGTGGTGTTACAAACTCGACATAAATGAGGGAAAGGAGTCTATACCAAACTACATAACTCATCCCATTGAACATAGGCTTGGGGCTAGGTATATTAGGAGGTTTATAAGAAACATGGTTGGACCTGGAGACTAAATGTCGGGGAGGTTTTACGTATCCCATTAGGATGGGAATCAGGCCACAAAAAGTTCATGAAAGTAGCATGTAGTTCAACATTGTGAGGTAAGGTAGATGGATGAAGGTGGGAATTTTAAAGGGTATATGTGTGGCACAAAAAATATAGTTCTACATGAATGAGGACATAAGAACATACCACACTGCATAATTCCAAATGAGAACTTGTGCGAGGGGGAAGAAAAGGTATAGGGACCGGAGACGGGAATTCCTAGCCAATTTTTCGTTTAATGTCTTGCGATGAGGATAGAGAAAGATCTTAGATTACGGTTATATGGATTGAACAATATAGACAAGAACCTTCATGAGGGTCTTACCATACCAAAGCACTTATGCCCACATGAGCAATGCTCGATGTGGGAAACAAAGGAATAGGATCAGGATCTACCCAACATAAAAGGGTAGCGAAATGAGGGAGTAAGATCATTCAGGGTCGATCCTGACCAAATAAACACACATTCCTAAGGAAGACATATGATTGAAGGGATAACAGGGAAATATTAACCACTACACCCAATATTTACGACATACCGGGGTGGTTCTAGCGATGGGGAATGGTTGTTGACTTTGTTCGAAACACATCTTCCACATCATGTGCCATGAAATCAGAACAAAAAATAAGTGTCAACCATTGTCCATATTCACAATGCAGGACTTGTAGCTATTTTTTTTGAAACCCCTAAGGATGTTGGCCCAAAATGGTAGGAGAGTTCTGGGGCCTTGCATCAACGTCTTCTAGGGGTCCCTTTTGGATGTGAAAGATGATAGAGACCCAAATAAATGGAATGTGTGAATAATGAATATTCCTGTGATGTTTAATGTCATACGGGAAGATGAAATAGGTGGAGATCTCTAGAGAGGCGGATACATGGTACAGTTATGATGAATTCGACATGAACGAAGGAAAAATCATGCACCATGTGATCTATTTTGACCTACGGGGAGATCATGCACTTTGGGGGATATGCCTACCGACTAAATTTCCAATCATTCATACATGTCCCATGAGGATGGGAATCAATCCATACATAGTTATGAATGTTCCATTCAATTTAACATCATTTTTTTGAGTATTTGGGAGATTATAAGAACAAGGAGGGGCACATGGTGTGTTCATCATAACCTTGACATGAGTGGGGGCTAAAGATTCTTATAGTACCCCATGTAGGATCCTCCAGGAGAACAACACCCATGGGAGATAGTCAAAGAGAAGCATTTGGGGGCTAGACTCTATGACCAGGAATTCGAGGATTCTTATATATCCCATAAGGATGGGAATCAAGACATACATTTCCCTTGAATGTTTCATGTAGTTTAACATCATTTGGTAAGGACGTGGGTACATAGATATATTTTTTAAGGTCGTAGTGATTGAACCATAATCTTATATCTATTGCTTGCAGTTTAACATCATGAAAGGCAAGTGATGAGTAGTTTTACATCCTTCATCTTGGAAGAATAACACTTTTTAATGTCATGCGGTGAGGATGGAATAGTTTAAGGTCATGTGATATCGTTTACTCAGGTAAAGTTTTTCTTGCGGAATATGGAATTGGTGGGAGGAGTTATATGCTCACTACCCATGGTAACCAGAGGGTATGTGCCATTGTGGTAAATGTTGTTGATGATGTAATGTATTTCCCATTTGGACTCCAGTTTGGGTGGTTTCCTACCTCGTATCATCAGCATTTTTAGAGCCAATACCATGTCACCTTGAAAAAAAGAGTGGGGATGAACATTCTTGTTGAAATCTCTGGATATTTTTTATGCCTTTCTATATTGTGCAAGGCACAATGCCGGTTCTCGTTGAGTTATTCATGTTCATCCAGAAAAACATTAGCTGCCTTATCTGGTGCTTTCTGATTGTAGACAACTATGTGTAATGAGGGAAACAAAACTTCAATGGTCGGGATGGCTTTTGTCTCGTACACTCAGGAATATAGGGCTACCTGAGTGGAATAATGAGAGGTCATTTGATAAGACCCAAGTGTGTTTGGGAGATTTTCTGGCCAACTATTATTATTCTTAGTAACCATTTTATTCAGGATTTTAGAGAGGGTTTTGTTGAATTCCCCGATCTTCCCATTTTATTACACGTGCTAGTGGGAGGTATGGTTAGAATGGATGTTGTACTTGGCATACAATTTTCTCAACTCGGCTGTCTAGAAGTTGGTGTCATTATTGGCAAGGACAGCGTGAGGGACTCCAAAATAGTAAATGATTTTGTAGCTCATAAATTCAATTATAGAAAAGGTCATGACCTCCTTGAGCGTAAATTTCTCAAAACACATGGAAAATAAATCTGTCGCGGTCATGATGAATTTGTACGGGCAATTCGTCGTCAGTGGATTTGGTCCCTTGACATCGAGTCCCTAGACCGAAATGTGATGAGAGTACATGGTAGTGTGGAGAGGCTCTGGTTTCTAATGAACAAATTTATAATGTGTTTTTAATTCATCGAACCTCTTGGAAAAATCGATTCAGTCACAAATCAAGGATGGCCAAAAATCCCCAGTGTCTGGATCTAGGGAGATAGCTTTGGACCTATTTGATGAGCCCCACTGGAACTGATATGAACTTATTTCTTAAATAGAAGAATATAAACTATTTGAATGTAGTAGGGTATGAGTCCATAAAAATAAATTTTTTAGAGGATCTTCTCTAGGTTGGGGTCACTCTGGAAGGTAAACTGCAATGTGCAGCATCGGATTCGCTCGTGCTCAGCTAGATTGTCCATGAGACTATTGTGCTAGAGGCACTCGATAAAGGGGGTCCTCTATTTTGGATTCACCTTGAGTACTACACTTGAGGGACCTGGGGGTCCTAACTTGGAGTCACTAATGGTATGGTGGTTTATTTGCGAGCTATCATCGTCACCCTGAGGGACATGGTTGATGAATCTCCGATGTGGAATGTGGATAATATGATCATCCTGATCAGGCTCTACAAGAGATGCATCCGGGATGGTTAGGGCATCAGCTGGACCATTTTGGGGTTCAGGGACATGGGTATCATCTTGATGAGACTGTATCTTGGCTTTCAGCTGGTAGGTATGTTTCAATAGGGGTACGAGCTCTGGCTTCAGGAAAACATAGTCACCACTGATCTGTTCTATGACTAGTTCGGGGTCCCCTTTCACATATAGGTGTAGAACATCTGTCTCGAGGGCCATCTCAAGGACAGTAATGAGAGCCTGATACTCTACCTCATTGTTAGTATTGCATTATAATAGTAGTAATGAATATGGTAGAATGGCTAGTGGTAGCATGGTGAAGATGATACCCAGGCCCACTATGTTCAGTATAGGGTCATTGAGTCTTCTGCCGGAAGGGTCTCAACAAGCACCATCAAAGTTCATTTTCAAACACATAACAACATGGTATACCTAGGGGATTACCTCATCTAGAAAATAATGGTCCAGGGACTGTTCTACGGGAGCTTGATGGGTGGAAAATAATTTTTCCAATGTTATCCCCTTAATAGCCTTTTGGGGGATGAAACTGATGTCGAACTGTAAGAGGATTACTACCCAATGAGCTTGACAAACTATCAATATGATGCGGTTCAGGATGTACTTCAGTGGATGCACTTGGGACATAATCTTTATCTCTTGGTTCTATAAGAAGTTTCATATTTTTTTCAGTGAAAATACAAGAACATGGTATATCTTCTCGATGGGGTAGTATCTGGTCTTTGTATTGAGGATCATGAGGCAAAGGTAGTAAAAACTATTCTTCATTCTCTTGTTGTTCTTCAGGGCTAGAAGAGCGCCAAGAGATCATTCCAGGGTGATCACATAAAGGACCATTGACATTCTGTAAATGGGTGTCATCATGATCGAAGGAAATAATATATACATCTTGATTTCAAATAAAGTAGTCTACCATTCCATATCTGATTGATAAATAGTGCCTTTCGTCATGATCTAAGAAAAGGGATTACACGTTCCAGCCAAATTCATAATGAATAGGAATATGTAGGCCAAGTGGATATGGAATTATCGATGTTCCCGAATTTTTCTTGGAGGATACATCTTACTGATGGCCTTAATATTCTCTAGATCGATCTCAATGCCTTTATATCTGACAACGAATCAAATAAACTTTAATGAGGTGACCATGAAGGCACACTCCAATGGGTTCATCTTCATATGTCATGAACGGAGGATGTTAAACACTTTCTTAAGGTCCTTGAGACGGTCCTAAAGTTGGTTATATTTGACCACCAGGTAGTCCATGTAGCATTCCACCAATGTTCCGAATATCGTCTTAAATATGAGATGCATGGAACACTGATAGGTGGCATCTGCATTCTTTAGACCGAAGGAAATTACCTCATAGAAAAAGTATCACGTAGTGCCCTGCAGTATATAGACTCTTCATCATTGGGGTCCATTATAATATGGTAATACCTAGAATAACCATCCATGAATGGGAGATCCCAGAACCTAGTGGTGGCATTAATCAACCGTTACATCACAAGATGGGGAAAATAATCATTCGGACAGTGATGGTTATGATTCTGAAAATCGATGCAAACCCTGATCTGTCCATTTTTTTCTTGACGGGCTAAATTTTATCAAACCATATTTGGTACTGGACCTCCTTAATGATGTTGGATCTGATGAGATTATCAACCTCATCCTCGAGCATGGCCCTATGAGAAGGATGCATCGTTCTTGGAGGTTGTTTGAACCAACGATGATTTTCTGGGAGGCCAAAGAGGTGGAAGACGTCCAAAGGATCTAGTCCTGGAATCTCATTATAAATCCAAGAAAATACATCAATATGTTGGTTTTGAAAGTCGACATATCGTTTTTTCTTCTCTGAAGGTATAGGCGCACTGATCAATGTGGGTTTCAGATCCATCTCTCTATTGAGGTTTAGCTATACCAATTCATCAACCATAGTGGAGACACCTTCTTCGATAGTGGGAGGAGCATCCTCCAAATCCACATTTTCATTCATGGACGAGGGATCCTCTACGGGAGGGGATTCCTATGAATTAACAGTTCCCAATGGGATGCTGGTTCCAACCTTAGCGGTGGTAGTCACTGCATCTTGGGAGTCTTGTGCTGTTGAAACCATAGCGATTAAGGTTGTCGACCCAAAACCATCTAGTATTCAGCCTAAGGGACCATTCGTGATGATATAAAAGAAATATTGGCGCATTGGATTGATTTTGTTTTTCTTATCCTAGTGAAATAAGAAAGTGTGACAAGTTGTTGTTACTATGGGGCAAACATTCTGATCCCTTGTGAGAGTATGGGGCTGTGGGATCTCCCGAGCTTGATTCATCTAGGAATACAAGGAAATCTTCTAGATTCCCCTAAACATGGGAATTTTCCTCAACCTTGTTCTATAATCAAAAAAAACATTTCCCCATATCCATGTATGTAGCCTCTAATCAGTGGATCAAAAAAATTTAGGCATCATCCAGGTTTTTTCACGGATCAGTCACAACTGTAGCGTGTTCAACCTCATTATCCTGAATCTCCTTCTCTGTGCTCTAGTAATGGTCGATATCTAGGTTGCGGGATTCATAGAGGCAAAGAGAGATGCATCCCCTTGGATCAATCCCACTCAACTATTATGAAAGTGCATAAGGCACTAGTGATACGATGAATGGACAAGTGCATGTAGGTGAAGCCATGGCCTACAAATGAATGCATTGTAAGAAGTTTCTTACAAGACAACCATGAACTCGGTGTACGCTACCAGACCACAAAAATGGCTCATTAGGAGGATCTTTCCTAATATATTTAGATCTGCCCTGTCATAACCATGAATTTTTAGGAAGGAAGAACTCAGATCATCCTCGGACAACCCCTTTTTTCGAAGTGTCCAGGTCGGGATTAGGTTATTTCTACAACCCATATCGACATGATAATGATGATCATCCACATCATTGAAGTGGATGGTAATGTACAGTGGTAGGATGTGACCTTGTATATGAGACACATTATCTTCTCTAGAGAAAGATATAATGTCATGAGCTACATCACGCTCGACTACCTTAGAGTGGATAGCTTCTGCATCTACTACCTCAATCTCAAACTAGAGGGGGATTCATAAATCCTCACAGAGGGCTTCACAATTACCAAATGAAATGTGAAGAGCCTCATGGATATAGTTCCTCATAGGATTTCTAGAAAAATTCTTAAGGATGTGATACTTCTGTTCCATGTGTAAACTTATTCTTTCAGGAGGTCATTCTGTGGAAGGGGGTATAATGGGCCCTTATGGCTAAACTTATAGGTGAGAGGATCTAGAAATGTCCCAATTCTAACTAGTCTAAACTCTTGAAGAGTCTACTAGATGTGGGAAAGATGACTGAGGCTGCTCCATTGTAGAGTGTGGCCGATCGAATCTCAGTCGAGGTAGCTCTTTCTGATTATGTAACATAAATGACGGTGAAGAAGTACATGATGACACTGGATGAGTATGTTGGGAATGCTGAGCTTTTCTATGGGCCTAATGTTTAGTTTCCGTGTATTTTACATCCTAGCTTGAAGTATAGACCGAGGCACTCTAATGACCCATTTATCCATGGCTTTTTCAACGTTGGTGATGTATGGGGACATTGGGAGGATATGTCTAGCGCTCCTCTTCATCTGAAATCATGTAGGGGTTCACCATCTCTACGATGTTAACTAATGAATACCCTTGATCATTACATAATGAATCCTCTACCATTGGATAGATTATAAGGGGAATATCCATCTTTGGGGGAATGATGTTTCCAAGAGTACGCGATGTAGGCATCATCAGTGGGGGACTTTGATTTCCCTTGCATCAACAATGCTTTCTCTTCTGAGAAGAGGTAGGCAAATATGTTGACACTGATGTAGTGACTATGAGTGACGTAGTATATTATAAAGGCTTATGTTGATTCAGAATTCCACATATAATACCATCACTATAAAATAATAACTTATTAATCTTGAAATTTATTAATAGAAAACATATCTATTGGTAAAAGTGAGCAATTCCAATAGATATTATGTTTTACTGGTATTAATTTTTACTAACAACGTTTATTTTTACCATCGATTATATTTGTTGTAATTGATCGTCCAATGCCAAAAAATAACTTTATAGAACAGTTAAATCTATTTATTTATCTAACAAATACCAATATATTATTAATAATAACTATTACATATATATATATATATATATATATTATTTTTTCATCCAAATTCAGTATCGATTTCATGGTGTTTAATTAAAAATAACAATTCAATTTATTTTTATTTTAAATTTTCTCTAAATATCAATTATATTTGTATTTTTCAATTATATTTATTTAATAAGAATGTAATTCAATTTTATAAAAAAATAGTTTAAATCATTAAAATATTTCATATATTTACAAATATAAATACATACTATATGAAAACAGGGTTTTCCAATTACACGTGTCTCCTCTCTTCCCCTCATCTGTGCATCCGCCTCCACCTCACCGCATCCACCTACCTAGCCCTCTGCCTCCCTGCATTCCTAGCTAGCCACATCCATGGAAAGTTTTCATCAATCCTATATTTTCATCTTCTATAAATCTACTTACTCTTTCCGTTCATTCGATTTTTCCATTACCGATGTCATCTCCTTTCTTTCAACCAGTGAATCAAATTTCCCTAGTTTTCCATATCCCTAATCTGGTTCCCTCTCCTCATCAACTACTAATATCCCTGATGAACAACTATACTCATCATCGATCTAGGGTTGTCCACTATCAATCCTCTCAATCCCATGTCCTAGGGTAACTGGTTGAAGGGGTAACAAGATGTTGCCTTCTTCTCTCTCCCTAGTATTACACCCACCCTCCTTGATCCACTGGTCCTAGGGGTTCCTCATCGCTACACCCTAGATGCACGCCTCCCAGCTTTCCTAGGCATCGTTCTTACCCTGCTTTATCATGATCGTTAGTGCTATTATTTTTCTTTATATTCACCCAATTAGTGTTTTTATTATCTTATCCTCCATGTTCACATCCCTGTATCCAACGCTGCATCCCCACTATGACACTCATCTACATATCCCCCATCATATCCCCCCACTTATTTCCCTACAATAAGATTAATTGAATGTATGGATTACATCTTGCTGCGGCAGTTGAGTCTCTCTGGGGATTAAGGTTTCGATCAACCTTGTAATGTGTATGATCTTCTTCAATATTCTATATTGGGAATTAATTTTATGAAGTTAGTGTTAGGTGATTTCAGTCTCCCATGATGTTTGATAGGGTAATGGGTTGAGGCATTCAATATACTTCTCTCTCTTTTTTTGATATGAAAATTTTAGGCTCCAATGAAGTCATTCTTATGTAGATGAAATTCATTCATCCTTGATATGCTTCATTTTTTTCTACATGGATTGCTGGTTTATGTAGGCTCTCTTTCAATGAATTCATGCTTGATTATGTATATCTGTCATTAAATAATTTTCATTGTCCAGAAAAACCTTCTGTTTTTGCTGGTCAGTACCCAGATGTGATTTTCTATCTTTGATGCTTTTATTCTATGGATACCCAATGCCACCAGTGAGGGATTGAATAAAAACTCTAAATCAATTCCAAAAGGGAATCAATTTCAATTCATGCCTTGGGAAACCATTTTTCTTATTCCATATCTATGTCGGTTCTCCCACATTCATCACCCATTTAGTCAACCCTAATATTGTAGGATTATTTTTCATGATTCAGTTAGTATTTTTCAATTGGGTTCCCCCGTTATAAGTCAATCAACATCAATTAATTCTCATGACCCCTCATACCATATCATATTCTAAAATTCTATCAGCTTTATCTATTTATCATATCTTCCAGGATTCAGCATGGTGTTTGGGCGGTCATCTTCAGTCATAATCAACCTCAAATAACTTAAAAATAATCTTGTCACCTATTCAGTCGACTCCATCACAGGTTCGATTCCCTACAGTCAATTAATTCATTAGCATTATACAGTTCATTATTTTGACTTATTCCTGACACAATAAATGACTCTATTGTGGAAGAAATCCCACACATAGGCATGAAACCTCCATCAATAGAAGATTCACATGAAGGTTTGCAGTTGAAAATGGTCCTCATGATATGATGAAATGGATTTTCCATAAGTTATCATAAAATTAATATGTTGTTTGATCTCTAATAATATTACTCTAGATTACTTCGAAGAATAGTCTAGACCTATACTAGATGTTATAGTTCTTAATTTTTGTTTCTGTAATGTGAACATTTTTATTTTATACTTACTAATTAATTTATATTTTCCCAATATATTTTTTATAATTTATTAATTACTATATAATTTATAATGTCTAATAACCTAGACTCAATGAATCATTTTCCAATTTATTTGGATGAAACATAGAATGATAACTATTCACTACATATTTTTGTTGTAGTTATAGATTAAATTGATCAATTTCTAGACTATGTTATGTGATAATTAAATAAATTATATTATTTTGTATACAAGTTGGGTTTAAGTTTTTTTTACAAGTATTAATTATAAATTTCTTCAATATACACATTATGCAATTATATAATTATTATTTTTTATATTATGAAATTATACACATTAAATTAAATATTAGTTATGATTTATTTTTTGTTATAAACTTTGATAACAATTTATATAAACAAACACACATTTCATTTTAATTAAATTTAATATATATTTCAAATTTTATATTTTTTTATAATTTTTTAAAGATTCATGAAACCTATTTTCTAATAATATCACTTTAGGCACTTTTTCAGTATTAGCTACACCATTTTAAATTTCTCAATAAACCTTAACATCATAAAGTTAATGACAACATTCATATATTAAAAGAGCTATTTCAAACAAATTATATAAAATATAATCAATATATGTTAAATGAGAAAATGGATTAAAATATTGTATATACATTTGGTCTTAATTCTTTTATTAATGTTTTTTTATTTTCATTATCAAATTATTAGCTTTATTTACAGAAATTTTAATTATAATTTATGGTCATTGTTTTTATTTGATTAATTTAATTTTATCACATATATGTTTGATGTATGTAAGATACTTTTTATCTTATCATAATAGTGAGTGATATGTGTGACTAATTATAGAAAAATATTCTAGTAAAATTAAAATTTAAAAAAATAATAATTTTCAACCACAAATTATTGATATGTTTATGTTACCATCAATTAGTTAAAAATTTTGGTCTAAGGAATCAAAATATTATAGAATAAGTGAGATGACCAGGGTTCAACTAAATAAATGGAGGTACACCCTTTCTCTCAATGTCTCTCGTGATAAAATTTTCATTTGAGGATATTTCATCCCCAAGATTCAATTGGTGATCACTCAACCATTATTTTTATATGTTATAACAATCATGATTTAAAAATAACTATTTGTAAGTGGTTGTTTATAATTGATTACTACACAATATCGTTCTACCTCATGGAACTAAAAATTCAGGAATTTAGGGTTTTTTCTCTAGTTTGAGAATACAAGGCTTTAGAATGTTCCTATTTTCTTTTCAATAATTTTTTTATAAAAAGTTCTCATTGATCAATCATCAAACCTACATATTTATATAAAAACCCAATACATAATGTAAAGACCTGGATTTTCCAATGTAATTTTTTTAACTATATGGGAATTTTACGAATCCACAAAAATTAATTGCGCGAGAATCCGAGTCCCAATGAGCCCATAATTATTTTCTAAACATTTTTTTCCTGGTATGTTTAGAAAACACACATGCAGAGTTCTGTAACATTTGAAACAGTACTCGAAATTGAAATCCAAGGACACTGTTGAACTCACATCACCGATATTTTATTAGGGAGACCGTCACCACAACCACAGTAGGTCGAGGGTGAAAGTCAGTTTTTATGTTTTTCGTGGGAGAGTTAAAAGACTAAAACTAAAATTAAATAAAGAAAATTTTATTTTATTTTTAAAGAATCCATTTTGAATAAAGAAGGTGGTCGGGCATTTAATGCTCTGAATTAAATGCCCAGTTACACAAAATGTGTAACCACATTCCTCCTAAATTAATAGGATTCATTAATTCTGAATTAATGAATCAACCTGTTAAATTAAGAGTTATTTTTATTAACTCTTGGAATCTCTCCATTGAAGTTCCAATATTGAATATTAACTTATTAATTTGGCACCACACCTCTTGCGTGTAAAATTATTGGCAATGGAGGGCCTTTGGAGAAACAACCTCCAAACGAAGAACCTCTCCAATGAAGAACGCTATCCTAATCAAGAATGAGGAACCAACATTGGAGCCTATTGCGGGAGTGACAGACATTGGAGAATTCATCTTCATCTCCTTCCTCACACTGTCTCCAATGACCAAACAAGGTATGGAAATTGTTATTTTTATTTTTTCTTCGTGATGAATCATTATTTCAATCATTGAACCACCTTCTATCAACTTAACGTGGAGGGTGTGGGTAGAATGAACATGGTCCGATCCCTATACATTATTATTGATGTGTTCTTTGTAGGCCACAATGACGACACCATCGCAACCATGTAGCCGAAGGAGTCCGCGACCAATCAATAATAACAGTGAGAAGACTGTGGCCAGCATGCGAGCTGGCCGCAAGGAGGTGGGGCAGAACATGTCTCCACTACCAGTTGAGAAGGAGGCCAAGGAACATCATTCATGGTGGAGTAGGGTGGTGGCTGACATTCGGCCATCCACGAGGCGGAGTGGTGGCTTGCGTCTGTGCCACCAGTGCAGGAGGCCGCAGCCGCTGGGCCACAGCAGATACTGGAGGGTGGCTAAAACCCGACCAGCTGCAAGTGGAGCAGCGGCGTGCATCTGTGCTGGTGGGAGGAGAACCGGCTGACCTCGTCACACCGATCAGGACCAAAAAGAGGTTTTGCGTGCCTGCAGGTTGAACGAACTGTCCACTAGACCGTTCGGGTAAACCAAGGGGGTGCCTCCACCCCAGGTGTCGGCTAGGGCAAACCCCACCTTGGCGGCCACCCGACTGTGGGTTGCACCGCGAGCCACCCCCTTCGCTGGCTGGGCCAGGCTCGTCGTGGTCTATGCCAACAGGGCTGGACCCGGACCGGGTCGAGTTGACCCGTATCGGGTCGGTTCGGGTCGGTTCGGACTAGACCACAACCCATCTGGACCCAGTTTCACCTTTCTATCTAGAACATGTGATCTGGGTGTCCGTCTGACGAACTGTCTGTGGCGCCAGGATCCCTGGATCGAGATTTTTCTTTTGGTATACATTACTTGAGTTTTAGGATAATTTTTTAGTACAATTGGGTTGGATCGAACCCTAATCTAACCGGGCCCTCGAAATGAAAATGCTAATAACATATAGACCGGGCATCTGATTGATTCATTGTCTATTGTGTTGGGTCCCTTATGATGTGAAGAGACGCTGAGATACTTCTTTTTAGAACTTGGTGGTAGTTGAGGTTCTACTGATGGCTTGAGGAGCGATTCTCCCAAAATTTCTATTAGTGGGAATCTTGTGGCATGCAGTGAGGTGAAGGTTGGAGATAGATCATACGGAGGTTTTTACCAAGTGATCCTATGTGGGTCAGCACTAATATTATGTGGGTCAGATCCTTTCTGGTTCAGCGCTAATTGATCCTGTGTGGGTCAGCGCATACCAATCCTATGTGGGTCTGAACCTGTGTGGGTCAGCGCACAGCGATCCTGTGTGGGTCAGCGCATACCAATCCTATGTGGGTCAGATCCTGTGTGGGCTAGAACTAAGCGATCTTGTGTGGGTCAGTGAATATCAATCCTATGTGGTTCATTACGGGGGTTATTACCAATCGATCCTGTGTGGGTCAGACTCCGTATCGTTAGCAGTTGTGCCTCTTGACAGAATACGATGATCTAGCTTCGCGAATGATTGTCTGTACTTCTATAAATCACCAATACCTACTATGATATGAGTCTTTACCTTTGTGTTATTCTTCTATGTGGCGTAAATTTGTGGTACATACCTTTGTTTTGTTACCTTCATGGAATTATTTCCATCATGGAACAGTTGAGCTTTGGGTTAATGATTTGAGCCTTGTGTTTCCTCACGGATGAGATTGGTGTACATGATAACTTAGGTATATATATGGGTATATACCTAAGTAGGGTTGAATATTGTTTACATTATTTTTGGTTTATCCTTTATGGATTTTGAGATACCTTCGGGGTTCTCAGGGTCCCAATTGAGTATTTTTATACTCACCCCTGCACAGGCTTCGCCCGCACATGGTTGTGTCTTGTGCAGACAAAAGACAACATTGACTGAGGACGGGGGTACCAGCACTAGAGGATGCTCGAAGGTGGACCATAGACAAGGTGTATTGCAGAGAAGACCGTTTGAGAGTTGTACCAACACATTAGGATGGATCTTGGGTGGGTGTTCATATGAGCTATTTTTCAGTTTTACTTGTACTTTCAAGTTTTACATGTACTTTCCAATTGCACCTGTATTCTGGCCCCCTTTACTTACTGTACTACCTATGATTACTATATAGTTTACTTTGAGAATATATCTTTTTGAGTTCTTAGTTGTGTATGATTACAAGTTATAGAGGCAATGACATCTTGGTTTTAGGGATATTCCATTCCGATGATAGTCTCCATACCTTGTCCTATTGAAGGTGGCCTTGGGGTAGTCACGACATGGGCCCTGGGGGACAGGTCATGACAAATTGGTATCATAGGTGTTTTGTTATACCGAAGAACTAGAACTCTGATCTTTCGAATTGGTAACAGTGTTAACTGTAATGAGTGTGGTTTTTAGTTTGGGGAGTCAAGTACTGGTGCAGCAGCTGACGTATCCATACACCCGGACCCTGACTTCTAATTTCTAATTCAGTGCATGAAAACACGGATTGCATGTGTGTTTTTGAAATTTTTTCTATGTGATCTTTTTGAGTCAACTGCTCGACAGGTGTAACTTAATGTTCATGGAGCACATTTTTCATTTCATGATGCCTCCACGCAGATAACCAGCAAGGGTTTTGGGTAGAGTACATGATGAAAACCCACTGAATGATGAGGCTTTGGTGCAGGCTCCCCTTACAGCAGTTGTACCATCGGGAGGTGTTCCAGTAGCCCCACTACCCATTGGGAAGCTGATGCCACCTTCCCCAGTAGCAGAGAGTGCACACCCATTAAGTGAGTAGCATGAGTTCCAGCCCCAGAGCCCACTATGGTTCCAGGGCAAGAGGGATCCCCAGGTAGCTGAGGGTTGACCGGAGGCCTTGGTTAGAGTTTTCTAACTGTTAGGGGAACCAGTTGACCTCATGGTGATCCTTGCTGCCACTCTTCTTTAGGAAGTAGTAGGAAGATAGTGGGGCATGTTTCTCAATGTTCACGACATGGTGAGTCTCGTCTGGGTGGACTTCGAGAGCCTTTTCAGGGAATATTTCATCCCAGCGACCCTATGCTTAGTGCGTATACAATAGCTTCTCCTCTTGCAGTAGGGTAGCATGACTGTGTCTCATTATTCAGCAAGGTTCACCGACCTGTCACGCTACGCAACTGACTTGGTGTGGGACCCTTTCATTAGGGCACGTACCTTCAAGTAGGGGCTTAGACATGATATTATAGATTCGATGGTTTCTCTCGACATTCCGACGCAGGCGGGGTTTTTAGAGCGAGCACTCTTAGTGGAGAGATTCCTTGTTGAGCAGTCACCATCAGTGAGAAACACCACGAGAGGACACGTAGCAGAGTCTTCCGCAGCTGGGAGCAGAAAAATGACTCAAAGGTCTAAGAGGACCAAACCTACTGGTAGACGACTGCATGATAAAGGGTCGGTGGTTCGGGGCTCTTGAGACAGAGTAGGATAGGTGAGGGGCATGTAGTGTCACTCGTGTGGTGGGCAAGGTCACATGGCTCGGGACTGCCCAACCCACCATACGAATGAAGAGTAGATGGTCAAAGGACCTCCTAGGAAGAGGAAAAGATTTGATCAAGGAGGTCCGCAGGATGGAGAGAGATGTGGTAGAGGAGAAGGCCAT
The DNA here is from genome assembly GCA_963277665.1 of Viscum album. Taxonomy (NCBI): domain Eukaryota; kingdom Viridiplantae; phylum Streptophyta; class Magnoliopsida; order Santalales; family Viscaceae; genus Viscum; species Viscum album. Next base: position 687,528,554 of record OY728123.1, on the reverse strand, counting down.
GTAGCAGGCGGTGGGTGGAAATTTGAGGTTCTACCACCACTACCTCTAGGTTCTCCTACCCAACCATGTGGATCTGGTGGATAGGGACAAGCTCAGCTCCAGGAAGCTAATGCCTATGACCATGGTGCTATAGAGATTGTATGAGGTACAATCTGTGTCTATTTAACCCAAACTGCAGTACTTATTGACACAGGAGCGACTCACTCATTTATTTCCATGACCCTCGTTTGGATCTCGGAGATTCTAGTGGAGTCATTGGCTTGATATTTACGGATAGAGACTCTTACGGTAGCATATTAGACGATTACACACTAGTGCCAATAGTGTGATCTTACTCTAGGAGGTGAGATATTTGGATGTAATTTTCTACTAGCGGTGTTGAGGACTTACGATGTCATCTTGGGTGTGGACTATTTTTCAATAGTCCAGGATTAGATCGACTGTATTAGGTGGAAAGTGTGGTGTGTCTACATGGATGAGACCAGGTTTTCCTTCATCAGTGAGAAGAGAAAGATTGAAGCATAGGTTGGAATTAACTAGAGGAGGGTTCAACCAATCACACATCAGTTTTATAGCCTTACCCTTGGAGCGGTTGGTTTTGAGAGTTTGAGCAATCCTATAGTGGTGGACCGATACGATGATGGTTTCCCTGATGATGTTCTGGGTATACCGTCTCGCTAAGAGGTGGATTTTTAAATCGAGTTATACCCCGAAATAATTCCAATATTAACTACAGCATATCAGATGGCTCAAGTGTAGCATCGAGAGCTGTAGGTACAGCTTGAGTACTTGCAGAGCATGTGGATCATTATTCCCAGTGTTTCTCCTTGTGCAACCCTGATTTTGATTACCATGAAGGCTGATGGGAGTCTGAGACTCAGCGTGGAATATCGGTGCCTGAACTAGGTGACTGTGAAGAACAATTAATCACTCACGAGGATTGAATATCCCTTTGAGCAGCTGAAGGGATCACGATGGTTTTCGAAGATAGACCTCAGATCAGGCTATCACCAATTCAGGGTACGATATGAGGATGTGTAGAAGATGGCCATCAGATGTCGGTATGGACACTATGAGTTTTTGTTCATTCCATTCAGTGTGACCAATTCCCTAGTAGTACTCATGGGACTCATGAACATGATCTTCTAGCCATAACTCGATAGCTTTGTATTAGTGTTCATCGACGACATCTTGATATAATCAGCAATAAATAAGGAGCATACCAGTCATCTGCAGATAGTTATAGACCCACTCTAAGAGCTCTAGCATTATGGTAAGCTCTAGAAGTGCCAGTTCTGGATCCGAGAGGTTCAATTCTTGGGATACGTCATCTCAGAGGCTGAAGTTGTAGTGGATCCAGAGATTATTGAGGTAGTTCTTACATGGGAGCCACCCAGGAGTGTGACAGAGGTTCTGGTTTTCCTAGGTTTGGCAGGTTACTACCGGAGGTTAGTGCCTTCCTTTTCTAGAGTTGTATCACCATTATCATCTTTGACAAAGAATGTTCAATCCTTCATGTAGTCGGAGAGATGCCATCGATGTTTCTAGGAGCTGAGGGAGAGACTGACGTGTGCCCCCATCTTGATGCTACCCGAGGTAGGCGTTGGGTACATAGTCTACTATGACATGTCAGGGACTGGATGTGGATGTGTCCTGATGCAGGAGTGCACAGTGATCACATATGGTATTTGACTGCTGAGACAGCATGAGCATAACTTCGTTACCCATGACCTAAAGTTAGTAGTAGTGGTATTCTCCTTAAAGATGTGGCGACATTACTTGATCGGAGAATGTTTTATAGTTATCATTGATCACAAGATTCTCTGATATATATTCTCTCAGAAGGACCGAAACCTGAGATATAATATTTGGATTCAGTTCCTCTAAGATTATGACTTCAAGATAGTCTATAATCCTGGTAAGGGGAATGTAGTAGTAGATTCACTCAGTAGGAGGTCTGGTATACAATTGTTGAGTGAGGAGACAAAATAGTTAGCCACTTTGTGGATATCCTATGTGGATCGAGATGGTGCAACTTATCTTTCATCTATGATAGTTACTCCCCCACTACTTTAGCGAGTCAGGGAGGTGCAACTTGGGGACACAGACAGTGGGGCTCAACATGCTCAGATATCCATAGGAGAGGAACCTGAGGGAATTTCTGAAGGTGGGGAGCACCTCATCCTCTTCATAGGACATAATATGGTACCAGTGGCTCTTAGGGAGGATGTGTTGAGGGATTTCCATACGTCCCCTCTAGCGGTACATCTAGGATTGGAAAATATATACCAGGACCTTCGGTGTTAGCACTGGTGGTTGGAAATGAAGTAAGAAGTGGTAGAGTTTGTCTCACGATTCCTCACATGTCAGCAAGTGAAGGCACAGAATCAGGTTCTCGAAGGGTTAGTTCAACTACTAGAGGTCCAGAGAGGAAGTGGGATAGAATCTGCATGGACTTTGTGATAGGACATCCAGGTATGTCCAAGGTTCTTTATTCCATCTGGGTGATCGTTGACCGACTCACCTTGTTAGGACACTTCCTACCTATCAAAGATCATGGATCAGTAGAGAGCTTGTGATGCCTCTACGTACAATAGATTGTATAGATTCATAGTGTTAAATCTACGATTGTCATCGATTATGATGCATGTTTCACTTCCCGGCTATGGAAGGGGTTGCAGGAGGAGATCAAGAATCAGCTTTGGTTGAGCACCACCTTCCATCTTCAGACAGATGGTCAGACTAAGTGGACCATTCAGACCCTTAAGGACATGCTTCATTCATGCATACTAGATTTCAACTGTAGCTGGGAGAATAAATTGCCCTTGGTGGGGTTTTCATTAAACAACAATTATCACTCCACCTTCGGTATGACACCATTTGAAGCATTCTACGGTCCACCGTGCTGATCACCTCTGTACTGGACTGACCCAGGGGAGTCAGCAATCATGGGACTGGAGATGGTATGAGCTTCCATGGAGAAGGTTCATATCATCCTAGAGAGAATGAATAAACCATAGAGTAGGCATAAGTCTTATGCTGATAGGAGAAAGAGATCTTAGAAGTTCGAGAATAGAGACCATGTATTTCTACAGGTCTCAATTCGATGAGATTTTTGTAGATTTGTCTAGGGTGGCATGTTATCACCGAGGTTCATCAGTCCCTTTCAGGTCCTTAGCAGAGTTGGCGAGGTGGCATACCACTTATCCCTTCCACTGCAGTTGGAGAAGGTGACCGACATTTCCCATGTAACCCAGATGTAGAGATATGTACATGATCCTTCGCACATCAGTGACTGGGGATAGCTTGAAATCGATGATGGGGAAACATTTTTGGAGGTTCTAGTGGATAGGGAGGATCGATAGTAGAGAGTCCTACATGGATGATCGATACCTCTAGTGCACGTACGATGGAACAACGGGAACCTCCATGAGATCACATGGGAGCGGGGGGCACCGATTTGTGCTCATTACCCCTCTTGTTTCCTTAGTTTGTGTTATGGATTTCGGGGAAGAAAATCCCTTAGGTGGGGAGAATACAAAGACCCAGATTTTTCAATGTAATTTTTTCAATTATATGGGAATTTTACGAGTCCACAAAAATTAAAGGTGAATGATTCCAAGACCCGGTGTGCCCGGAATGAATTTCTGAACTTTTTTCGATACATTGAATAAACACGTGAGCGGTGTTTTGTAACTTTTGAACCATTGATCAGAATTGAAAAATGAGGACACCGTTGAACTCACAGCGCATATATTTTCATTAGGAGTCCTTCACCTCGACCGCAGTAGGTCGATGGTGAAATTTAGTTTTTATGTTTTTCATGGGATAGTTAAATGAATAAAAATAAAATAAAACAACTTTTATTTTATTTTTAAACCCTCCCATTTGAATCACGAAGGTGGTATGTCATGTAATGTTGGGCATAAAATGCCTGGTTACACAAAATGTGTAACCACTTCCTCTTTAATTAACTGGATTCATTAATTATGAATTATTGAATCAACTTGATAAATTAAAAGTTATTTTTTATTAACTCACTTAATATCCCCATTGATGTGCCAATATTAAATATTAACATATTAATTTGGAACCACACCTATCGCGGGGAAGAGGATTGGAAAAATAGAGACATTGGAAAAACATCCTTCAACTGAAGAACCTCTCAAATGAATAATTCTCTCTGGATAAAGAATTAGGAATCGACTTTAGAACCAATTGTGGGAGAGATGAATGTCAGGGAATTAATTTACATCTCCTACCTCACGTCGTCTCCAACAAGAAAACTAGGTAGGGAAATTGTTCTTTTAATTTATTCTTCGTGATGAATCATTGTTTCAATCATTGAACCCCCAACTACCAACTTAATGTAGAGGGTGCGGGCAAAATGAACATGGCCCGATCCATCCACAACTTTATTATCAATGTGTTCATCATGGTCCGCGATGACGGCTATGTCACAACCACCCCTCCGAAGGAGACCGTGACCCATCAGCCGCGACGGTGAGAAGACAGTGGCCAGCATGCCGACCGAACATGAGGAGCTGGGGTAGTGTGTGCCTGCACCACTGGTTGAGCAGGAGGCCGTGACATGTCCACCACGACAGAGTAGGGTGGCGACCGACATTTGGCTGGCCGTGAGGCAGAGCAGCGGCGCGCGTCTGCGACGCTGGACCAGGAGTTAGCGATGGAGGCTGGAGGGAGGTCTGCACCTATTCGTCCGCAGGTAGAGTAGTGGTGTGAGTTTGTGCTTCTAGGAGGAGAACCATCTGGCCGTTTCCACTGGCCTCGTTACACCGAGTGGGACCTCCAAGTGGTTCTTGCGTGCCACCAGGGGGACCAAACAGTCTGTTGGACCGTTCGGGTAAACTGGGGGGGGGGGGGATCTCCACCCCTTGAGTGTCAGCTAGGGTGGACCCCACCATGGTGGACCACCAGACCATGGGCTGCATGACAGGCTGGGCCGGGCGACGACCTTCGCGGGCCGTGCCAGACCACGGGACTGCTACGGCCTAGGCCAACATGGTCAAACCCGGACCGAGTAGGGTGACTCGAACCAGGTTGGGTCAGCCCCAACCGAGTAGGGTCGGACCAGGCAGGGTCAGGGTAGCCCATGCTGGGTCAGGACGGGGCGGTCCGACCGGGTCGTACCAGACCCTGACCTATCTGACCTAGTTCCATCTTTTTAGGCCATAACTTGTGATCCGGGCGCCCGTTTGATGAACCGTGTATGGTTCCAGAATCCTTGGATCAAGCTGGTCCTTCTGGTATACTCCAATTGAGTTTGGGGATAATGTTGGAGTATGTTAGGTTTGGATCGAAAATGAATCCAGTCGGACCCTTAGAACAGAAACTCTAATAACATACAGGCTGGGCATCTGATTGATGTGTCGTCTATTGCTTTGGGTCCCTTATGACGTGACGAAACATTGTGATACTTTTTCGTGGAACATCATGGACGTTTATGTTCAAATGAGGATTGAGGAGTGGTTCTCAAAAATGTGATATTATCAGGAATACAATGGCTGGAAGTGAGGCAGAGGTTGGAGGTTGGAGACAGATCATACAGAGGTTAGTACCGAGCGATCTGGTGTGGGTCAGCACCAATCCAGGGTGGGTCTGATCCTATGTGGGTCATCACTCAGTTACTCTGTGTGGGTCATCGCATACCAATCTTGTGTGTGGAAGAACCTTTGTGGGTAAGTGTTCAGCGATGTTGTGTGGGTTATCACATACTAATCTTTTCTGGGTCAGATCCTATGTTGGCCATTGAGAGGGTTAGTACCTATCAATCCTATGTGGTTCATACTCCATATGGTCAGCAATAGTTCCTCCTGTCATAATACGATGATCTAGCTTCACGAATGATCTTCTATAATTCTATACTTCACTAATACCCTGTGTGAGCAGAGACATTACCTTTGTGGTATTATTCATTGTGGTGTACCTTTGTGATACACACCATTATGGTGTTACCTTCATGGTATTATTTCCTTTGTGGAATAGATGATCTTTGGGCTAATGAGTTGGACCTTGGGTTTCCTCATGGGTGAGATGGGTTTAGTATATAACTTAGGTATATGTGTGGAAATATACCTAAATAGGGATGTATTTTGTTTCTATTCATTGTGGTATATCTTTTGTGGATTTTGAGAGACCTTCGGGGGTCTCGGGGTCCATACTGAGTATTGTTATACTCACCCCAGCCCGGGGTTCACCCTCACCTTGTTGTGTCTTGTGCAAACTACGAAAAGTGTTGAATGAGGATAGGGGTACTAGGATAGGAGGATTCTCGGAGGTGGACCTTAGATGAGGCATATCACAGAGACAACCATTCGAGAGCTATACCTACCCTTCAGGTAGGATCCTTAGTGGGTGTTCGCAGGAGCTATTTTTCAGTTTTACTTGTACTTTCCAGTTTTACATGTACTTTCCAGTTGGAATTGCATTCCAAACCACTTTACTTACTGTACTCACTCTGTTAACTATACAGTTTACATTGTGCTTATATCATGCTGAGTTCTTGTTTGGGTGATATTACAGGTTATAAATGCAATGCCTTCCCGGTTTTAGGGATATTCTTTTCCAGTGCTAGTCACCAGCCCCTGACCCATGGAAGGCCGACTTGGGGTAGTCACGGCATGGTCCCTTGGGGATAGTTCATGACCCATTAACATAACACCAAATAATTCAATCATACTTACTATTTGGGTTAAAAAGACACCGTTAAACAGAATAAAACACATGGACATCAAATAAAAAATCCCACTTAAAAACACACAATTGGGTATCAAGACCCAACATTTCTAAGAACAAATATGGATTAGAAAACAAGATCTTGGACAGTACATAGACCAAATCAAAACAAATGAAAAACAACATAAATGAAATTACCATTAACGATGGAGGAAAGGAGTGTTGTTAATTTGTAGGTAGAACATCTTGATGTCCAGGACTTGTGGAACCCATGCCTCTTCCCTCTAAGACCCTTGATTCCTTCCCTGCTGATGTCAATATATTCTTCTCCATGTGCTAATGGATGACCTGGAGATCCATTTGAGCCGTGTCCTTTACCTCTAAGTGTACGAATCTATTAATTCAATCTAAATAGAAAACACCACATACAATACAGAAGGTACATAATAAAAAAAAGTATATAGGATTTCTACATTTTTTGGTCCAAATGTTGGTACATAATACTTGACGTGCTTGTATAAAAATTGTGAGGAAAATATATTCACTATATAATGTAAATGAATATAAAAGGATGTGGGTAGTTTTATTCCACATATCCTAAAATGTGGCCCATGAAATTATAAGTTTAGTGTAGTGTAAGTACTTAAGTCTATATAAATAAACATTAACTATCTTGGATCAACTAATCAATATCTTGAATGGTTAGTCCTCAATAAAACTAGTTGCCTCTGGTCATCAATAGGCCCTTTTTGATCTCCTAAAAATGATATTTTTTTTATTTGAATTTTAGAACATCAATAGAATAATAATTTTTATCCAAATGAATATGCCTTTAGATACCAGAATATACTCAACAACACTACATACACATCATCCTTATTTTTCAGCTCAATATCAGAATGATCATTAAAAATATTTATTTGCATACTTCATGTTGTACTCCACCTCAATATTTTTAAAATTCAATGATACAAATAAATATTTTACTGCAACAATAATGCCAGACATCCTTCATTATCATATGAAGATATTAATTGTTGAATTCGTTTGTAAGTTAAACTATAATGAGTCAATGAAATATATTACATGTACTCCAAAATATATATACATGACATTAAATTATTAATCTAATCTTTTTTGAGAGAATAATATCCTAAACAATATAAAAAATATATTACACATCATAATAGAGTTATTCCCTTTTCAAATTCTTCAGATCTAATATAATCAGACATAAAAACATATTTATTGAATAATGTTTTTAAAATATTCGATTTTTACCCTTTTTCAATGAAATACCAAAAATATTTATAGTAGTAGTCAAATCACCCAAAACCTATAACCTAGATATTTCTAACTCATCTCTAATCAGTAACTGAAATCACTTTTGAAGTTACTATAGTATTCCCAAAACATATCAACTCAAATCTCAATGAATATTAGTTTTTAAATACATGGTTTTCTCTCTATTGTAATAAAACATCACTCCATTAATTCTGACATAGATTTTATTCAAATATATCCATCATCCATGTGATTATAATCATTAAAAGAACCATCCTTCACACTAAATAATAGATTTCTATATTCCAGAAAGCCCTTTACCTGATGTGTGTTGGATTTTTTATGGGTTTTTTGCATGTAGTGTTTTTAGGGGATGTTTTTTCACTTGTGATGCTTTATATCCATCCTGAATATGATATAAAATCCATGACGTTGAAAATATCATTGATTTGGTTGTTGCATCTCAATGTGTTTAGTTGTTTTCCAGAGAAACATATAAGTGGAACACAAGGCCTGAGTTTTGGGCATGGTTAGCTAATGAATAAAATGTCAATATTGAAAGCCTTTCAAACAAAGATAAAATAAGACGATCAAGTAGTTTATTGAGTATCATAATGCAACTACTTTTACTACTGGAATGGTAATGATTTCAGGTATGTTTTATGCAATGTGAGTTTTAGAATGTTCATTTTTTTATAATCTCATCAGGTATCTCTATCAAAAACCTGATGGTGTAAGATCATTACATGTCATTATTGTTTTGTAATTGTTTTGTTCCTTAATAAATTTTATTGGGGCATAAATTGGGTGACCAATATGTCACATTCCATAGTTTTAAAAACATATTGGAAAAAATGTGTGTTTTTGTGTTTTAATCATAGTTATTATGAGAATCCAATTGTTTTTTTTCATTGAACATGCACCAAATCTATCTAATTCACTATTTGATTAAAAAATTTCATATTTTCTGTTATTTTTTAAAATCCTTGAGAAGTCAATGGGGATGATGAAAATTATATATTACAAAAATAATTTTTTTCTTACTTCCATTTATTTCAATTTTGGATTCAATTTGTGATGATATTTTTCACTTATTTGTGGGTATAATATTTGGTTCTTTGTGATGTAGATATTGGAGCTGAAGGGTGTGGCATACATGAGAATTGATGTTTCTCATTAGAACTATAGCTTAATCATTTTTGGTATGCTATTTTGATGTGAGTGGTGGGGATCTTGGAGGTTGATGTTGTGGTATAACAATTACATGAGGTTTCATGCAGTTGCTAGAGATGACACGTTGGTTCTTGGGCATAGATGGGTCACTGATTATGGAGCTGGCTGGAAGGTACTGGGGAATGGAAGGATCCTAGGCATGGATGGGTCACTGGTACATTGGTGGGGGAGGATACTATTGTGGGATTGATCTCGTGTTTTTGTATTTCATTTTGTATTGAATTTAATTATTAATAAAAATAATTTTTTTCTAGGTTTAAAAATTAGTCTAAATATTCTTTTTATGAGTAATTAAAATTGATTAATATTATATGATAAATAAATAAATATAACATGAAATTTTACTAGAAATAAAAATTTAATATTTTTATTCAAATGTAATTTATAAATAGATATATATGGTTGTAATATTATTACAAGAAAAGAAATTTTTCATAAATTTTTTTTTCTAAGCACTTTGACAAACACATATATTTTTTGATGGTATTATTATAATTGCAATAGAACTATTTTATCTGTTGACATAACATTTAGTGACAGAGTTTTTACCGACAGTTTACTGACATGACATTTCATGTTGGAAAACCATTTTACCAACAAAAATGCACTTTAACAATAGATATATCCATTTTGGAAAATGATAATTTTTTTGGATTGAATGGGAATTGGCGACTACCTTACGAGCTATACAGTCATCAAACTTTTGAGACCCACAATTGGTTACCTGATGCCACTCACCCTTGCTCTCATAGCCGCTGTTTGGATTCACGAATATACATGCCACCTGTTCTAGAGTTGGGTCTATCCTGACTATTTTGATATCATCTTGGTATTGATGCCAGTACTTAAACACATAGAACTCTTTCAGGGTGTTCCATAGGATCTAGTTATAGGGTTAGTAATTGGGGTGATCAGTGAGATCCACCTCTTTAGGCCTATTACATTTAGAGAACCATAGAAGTTCCAATTCCAAGGCACTTCAGAAATAAACAGGGACCTTATCCTCGTTGAATGCGTAGGTTTGGTTTCTCATATCTGAGAAGGAGGATCTGGGATCCTTTATCTAATGAGGGGATGGAGGATCCTGTTGAGGATGTGGAACCTGTTTATCTTACATTGTTGGTGTTTTCCTGTTATGTTGGGTGCCTACTAATTCTAAGGTGGGCGCTACTGGTCTGAAGGATAAACCATAGGTTGAGGGCCTCTACGAGGCGGTAGGGTGTCTCTAATGGTAATACACCCATTTTCCTTGGGGACTCTATTTGTGCTACCATAATGGGATCGGCCTTAGCTGCTCTCCTCGTAGAAATTGAGGGAGGTAACAGATGTGCCTTCTTGCCCTACTGCAAGGCTTCCTCTAGCCACTAGGCCTTATCAAGGAAATCCTAGAATCCCCCATGGCAATTCTGAGTAATGAGAGAGGGTACCAATTCCATTTTGACATTCCCCACACACATTTTCAACATCTGATACCTAGTCAGTGGCATATAGAGGGAGTAGGTGAGGCCATTCCACCGTGAGACAAATTCTGTGATGCGCTCGTCATGCCTCTACTTACAAATGAAGAGGTCTACAATTATCTTCTTCTAGGTGGTAGATATTAAGTAGTAAAGATAATATCTACAATGATCTTCCCATCTAAAGACTGAAATAATGGGTATCTAGAAGTACCAGACAAATAGGCCCTTCCAATGTCTCTACAAAACACCAGATTATGCTAGGATCTTTCTACACAGGTGTTCCCAGCATGGGTACACACCCGGAGAAGAAGTGGTCCATATGTTGCAGCAGGTCTCCCATCCCATTAAAAGGGGAAAGGATGGGGTTTTCGATACTAGGGCGTGCTGGAATACCATTGATCCATACCAATTATGGATTTCCATCTTGTGAAATTTCCACCTGTCATGTTTCCAATACCACGAGGTGAGAAATGAATACCACCATCAGGTCATCTGGGTGGGGGTTCTTTTATTGATGATGATACCTGACCCTCATTTCGTTGGTAGGTTCTTCAACATGATAAGTTGGCCCAGTGGCTTAGGGAGTGGCTTGTTGGATGACTTGAGGAGTAGCAGGGGGAACCTGAGATGGGTCCCCAGGATTATCACGTCATCCTGGTGGTGGTGGTGATACATAACACGCCTTCTATCCATAAGCTCTAGCTTTTATCCTATCTATGTGGCAAGGATGTTCAGGGTCACTTAGGGGAAACTCGTTGAGGGAAAGTTATACCTGCCCCTACTGCCCCGGTTGAGGACCACTATAGTCTGGCCACTTCTCCGTGACACTTTTATCAAGGATTCCATTGACCATCTTCTTGTGCTCCATGAGCTATTGGCACAATGAGACTTTTTTTGAGATTTTCTTTCATCTTATGCACTTTCCAGATGCATCAGATAGTTTGAGGGCCCTAAGGTGATCCATGCCCTTATTGGGATTCCGGATGAGGACTAATGCATCGGTGGGCATGAGAAGACCTAATAGATTTATATGTTGGACAATAACTGTTGAGAAAAGTATTTTTTTCAACAATGCGTATTAATGTTATTTAAAGGGGGAGATTATTGAAAATAATACTCTGTCTCTTTATGATAATTTTGATGCTCACAAATACCCTTAATTATTTTCTAATGGTTTTACTAAGTATATTGCAGGAGTTTATTAATTTATTTTACTCTTGAAATATTGAGAATTTATTACTTAGAACGGAATCTATTTTAGCGTGTTTGGGAAACACTGTTCACATCTTATGTAGATGAATATAGCACGGAATCTGTTTGAGCACGTTCTGGAATCACAGTTCATACCCTATGTGGATAAACATAGCGTAAGGATGAAAAGCATGTATTATTTTTGAGATAAGAGAAAAGTATAGTTAAACAACCACATGTTTTCAACAATCTATAGAAGAAGAACCTTACGTTATAAAGGAACCCTGCGTTTTGGTTATCAGCAAAGTATGGAAGGAGAACCGTACGTAAATTATAAAGGTTACGTTTATTTCTCAAAAGTATGGGTCATCAAACTTACTTTTGAAAACAACCATACGTTCTTGGAAAAGTATGGATCAAGTAAATGTATGGATCTTTTACCATATGTTTGAATGTTGAAGATAAAGTATGGATGATCAACCCTACGTTTTTCATCAACCTTACGTTGTCAACCCTACGTTTGAAGACTATGTTATTAACCCTATGTTTGGAGGCCATGTCATCAACCTTACGTTTGGCGTCAGAAATTTTGGCAGACGGTATTTATGTTCAACAATCAGTAAGCTGGTTTCTGGGAGGATTTCAAGCCGGATTTAAAGTCATTTTTAAATTACGACATTGACTGATTCAAAGACATTTTATTAATGGTTTTAAGATCGAATTAAAAGGAGATTTTTATGCCAAGTCTTAAGGGAAGTTACGACTTCTCTATAAATTCAAATTTTTGAATATCGTGAATCAAAAGGAGACTTTTATGGATCTAAATTTGCAGGAGATATGATTTATTATATATGCTCTCTATGAAACATCAGGTACAAGGGGGTGTGATCGATCTATTATTAAAATAGGTGGAAAACAGAGATTTCAACTATTCACGATTGATCTGCTGATTCAACAGGAGCGTAAAATCTCTATCTGTTCACGAAGAAGGAACTCGATAGAAGATTCACCTGTTCTACATCGAATATCTACTGTGGATATACTACTACTGGGGTTGTGAACTATATCTCTATATATACTACAACTAGATCAACTTAGAACTTCTTCATCTTGAAGATCAATATTTCTAGAGACTTCGATCCATCTACTGTCATTTGCATTCTGTTGCAATTGTGAAGAGCAACTGGAAATTTCTTTCTGAAATTATTTTTATTCTTGAGTAACCAGCTTCTCGTTCAAAGCTGTGTAGGTTCATGTTTGAACTAGAAGGCTTTGTTTTTCCTTGGATTGTAAAGGTTTCAACTGCCTATACTCAGTTGTGAATCAGTCTGTGGAAAAGAGGACCAGATAGTGAAAATCACCAAGATCGTGGAGTAGAGTGTTGGTGGAGTGGACTTGGGGATTTCTGTTCCCCGAACCACTATATATCTTTGTGTTCTTAATTTTACTTTTTTCTACTGCAAGATCAAATCCGATAAAGTATAAAGGAAAGAACTCGTTCAAGAGAAGAGTTATTGAAAAAATTGCAACAGACACAATTCACCCCCCTCTTGTGTATAATCTGTAGATTCAGATCCAACAATTGGTATCAGGGGATGAGCTTCTGATAGAGCCTTAGAAATCTATAAGTATTTAAGGATTATACAAAAGATTATTATGAATGATACAAGAGAAGGTATGTCAATGGTTAGAGCACCATATTATAATGGAGACAACTATGGTTGCTGGAAATCGCGCATGATAATATATCTGAAAAACCATGGATATAGAGTCTATTCAAAGATTCTGACTCCTTATGAGATTCCTGAAAATCCTGAGGCATGTAGTGCTGCTATAGAGGCAGAGTACGATATGAACTCGAAGGCTATGAATGCACTTATCTGCGGTCTAGGACCAGATGAAATTAACATAGTATCTCAGTGCCCGATAACATATGTGATGTGGAAAACAATAGCTGTGGCATATGTAGGAATAGATAATGTAAGACAAATGAGATATGAAACTACAAAACTGAAATTTTATACTTTTAGAATGATTGAAGGTGAGAGCATTACCCAAATGAATGGGAGAGTGACAGGAATTGTCAATAACATAACTGCTCTAGGAGAACTTATCAAGCAGGCTGATCAATCATTAAAAGTACTGAGAGTACTTCCTACTATATGGAATGGTATCTCTGCTGCAATCAGAAAATCAATACCTGTCAAAGATCTAACTATGAGAGAGCTGATTGGTACACTGATGATGTATGAAGCTTAAATTAAAGATGAAGCTAATGAACATAAAGTGCTAATCAAAAGATAAGATACTACCTTGAAGGTAACTTCGCTACAAAAGAATAGAAGGATGAAGAGAAATGAAGTCAAAGCTAAATCAGAAATCTCTGACTCATCCAACTCAGATGAAGAACTGGCTCAACTAGCTAGATAATTTAGAAAATTCTACAACAAGAAAAGAGGCTTCAAAAAATCCTTTAAGGGAGATAATAAGGATGTGAGATGTTCTGAATGCAAAAATATGGGACATATCAGACAAGATTTCCCACAATTGAAGGATGCAAAGAAAAAGAAATTCCCTAAAAGAAATGACTTTGAGAAGAAAGACAAGAAAGCTATGAAAGCCACTTGGAGTGTATCTAAAGACTCTAGTAGCTCTTCTGAATCAAGATCAGAAAAAGAAGAAGTTAATCTAAAGGCAAACATCTGTTTCATGGCAGAAACTAATGAGGTACACTCATATTAATCCTCTGAATCACATTTTGAATCAAGCTACGCAAATGAAAAACTTGCAGCCTAATGCAATATACTTGAATAATGATATGAATCACTATTTAAGAAACATAAGTCACTAAAGAATATACATAAATACATTTAAGATGAAAGAGACACAATGCTGAAACAACATAAAGAATTAACTGATAAATACAATTTTATTAACACCAACTATATTAATTTTGAATCAAGAATAAAATCACTGCAGGACAAAGTAGAATCTTACAAATAGACTGCATTGGTTTTTAAAAAAGGAGAGAATTCATTAAATAAAATTCTTGGAAAACTGTCATTAAAAAGGAGATATTTGGAATTGGAAGTAATGGAGAAAAACAAAAGCTATATAAATTTTTTTGTTCCTACCTCTAAAAAGCTTAATTGTAATTTTTGTGGGGAAAAGGGACATGTAGCTAAAAACTTTTTCATAAGACAACCTCCAATTTGTGGTATTAAGAAATCCTATGTTTCAAAAGACTTATAAGATTCAGCTAATTTTAAAATAACAAAGAAAATCTGGATAACCAAATCATTGCTAGCTAACATTCCTGGATCCAACAAAATATGTGTACCAAAGCAATTTTTTTGAATGTCTTTGCAGGTAGAAGGTCACCAGAGAGGAAAAGATATATGGTACATGGAAAGTGGCTGATCAAGACATATGAGTGGAAACTCATTGAATTTTTCTTAACTCACTCAAAAAGAAGGAGGACTTGTCACATTTGGTGATAATGCCAAAGGAAAAATCATTGGCATTGGAACTGTTGGAGATCCAAAAACAGTCTCAATCAAAAAAAGTACATTATTTACAAGGACTAAAACACAATCTGATAAGTATCTCACAACTTTGTGATGATAGATATACTGTTGATTTTACTAACCATTTTTGTACTGTTTCTAAGGATAAACTGTTTAAATTTATAGCACCAAGAACTGAAAATGTCAATACTTTGGATTTAAATTCCTTGTGTAAACAACAAGTAAACTGTTTGACTGCTAAAGTAAGTGAATCCTGGATCTGGCAGAGAATACTTGGTCATTTCAATGTATATGTTTTACATAATTTATCCAAGAAACATTTAGTTTCTAATTTACCTTGTCTCAAATTTGAAAGTGAAAGAATTTGTGATGCCTTTCAACTTGGAAAGCAACACAAACCATCCTTCAAATCTATTAATAAGGTTGCTACATCTAAACCTCTAGATCTTATTCATATATATTTGTTTGTACCTTAAAGATTAGCAAGATTAGCTGGTAAATTATATGTAAATGTTTTAGTTGATGACTATTCAAGATTTACATGGATTTTCTTTTTGAAATTTAAAAATGAAGATTTTACATTATTTTAAAGTCTCTGCAAATTTGTTCAAAATGAAAATTGTTTCAATATAATCTCATTAAGAAGTGATCGTGGTTGAGAATTTGAGAATCTGGAATTTAATTCCTTTTTCTCAAATATGGGTATTAAACACAGCTTTTCTGCACCCATAACACCTCAATAGAATGGGATTGTAGAAAGAAGAAATAGAACAATTCAAGAAATGGCTAGAACTTTGTTAAATGAATATATCCTACCTATATATTTCTGGGCAGAAGCAGTGAATACAGCTTGTTATATAACTAATAGAGTTTTAATTATACCTCTTTTGAAAAAGACACCCTATGAACTATGGAATAATAGAAAACGTAAAGTAAATTACATTAATGTTTTTGGATTCAAGGTTTATATCTTAAACACCAACGATAATCTTGGTAAGTTTGATCCAAAATTTGATGAAGGTATTTTCTTAGGATATTATGCTACCTCCAAAGCTTATAGAGTTTATAATAAGAAGTCAAGAATTGTTGAAGAATTAGTACATTTGAAATTTGATGAATATGTTCCTTTTGAGAAAAGGACAGAACAAATGGATGAACTTGACTCTAATGATAACATGAGACTTGAGCATTTAAATAATGATTTTGAAAATGATATAAAAGAAATTCAGTCCAGTTCATAGGAACATGATACTGAAGAACCATTAAATATATTACCTAGACAATCTAGAATCTAAAAGAATCATCCTTTACAAAATGTAATAGGTAACATAGAAACTGGTTTTAAAAATAGAAGAAACTTAGGAAACCTAGTGGAATTCCCTGCCTTACTATCTCAACAAGAACCCAAGAGTATAGAAGAAGCTTTAGATGATGAAAGATGGGTAATATCAATGCAAGATGAATTAAAACAGTTTAAAAGAAATGATGTTTGGGATTTAGTGGAATGACCTAAGAATTATCCTGTAATAGGAACTAAATGGATTTTTTGAAATAAAAAGGATGACCAAGGAACAATAACTAGAAATAAAGCAAGATTAGTAGCTAAAGGATATAATCAAGAAGAGGGAATAGATTATGATGAGACTTTTGCAACTGTACCTAGGTTAGAAGCCATTAGAATACTTTTAGCCTATGAATATTATATGAATTTTAAATTATTTTAGATGGATGTTAAATCTGCCTTTTTAAATGGTTATTTAATGGAGGAAGTTTATGTTGAGAAACCTCCTGGTTTTGAAAACTCTCAGAAACCTGATTCTGTTTTTAAGCTTACTAAATCTCTTTATGTCCTTAAACAAGCACCTAGAGCATGGTATTAAAGATAATGTTATTTTCTTTTAAAAAATGATTTTACTGTTGGAATGGCAGACCCAACACTCTTTAAGAAAACTGTGAAAAATAATGTATTATTGGTTCAAATTTATTTTGATGATGTAATCTTTGGATCAACAAAAAAAACTCTTTGTCATGAATTTTAAAAATTAATGCAAGAAGAATTTTATATGAGTATGATGAGAGAATTAAATTTCTTTTTGGGTCTCCAAATATTTCAAAATGATTTTGGAAATGTTTTAAATCAAAGAAAATACATTACTGATTTACTTAAGAAATTTGGACTTGAGAACAGCAAGACATTTACAACTCATATGTGTACTAATATAAAACATGATTTGGATGAAACTGGGAAATCAGTTGACAACATGTTATATAGAGGTATGATTGGTAGCTTGTTATATCTTAATGCTAGCAGACCAGATATAATGTATTCAGTATTTCTTTGTGCTAGATTTCAATCAAATCCTAAATAATCTCATCTAACTACTGTTAAAAGAATTTTCAGATATTTAAAAGAAACTACTTTTCAATCTATTCTTTATCCTAAATCATCTGCTTTTAATTTGATTTCATATTCATATGCTGACTTTTGAAGCAGTAGACTAGATAGAAAAAGTACATCAGGTACATGTCACTTTTCAGGAAAGTCCTTAGTATCATGGTCTAGTAAGAAACAACATTCAGTTGCCCCAATAACAGGTGAGGAAGAATATGTTTCTGCTGGCAGTTGTTGTACACAAGTGTTGTGGATAAAAAAAATTCTTATGGAATTTGGATTGAATTTTAATAATACACCTATTTTATGTGATAATACGAATGCAATTAATATTTCAAAAAATCCTATTAGTCATTCTAGAACTAAGGACATTCATATAAGGAATCAATTTTTAAGATATCATGTTATTAAAAATGATATATTTTTAGAATTTATAAATACTGAAATTCAATTAGAAGATATTTTTACAAAACCTCTTCCCACTGGAAGGTTTGATTTTATTAAGGGGGAGCTATGTTTATTTAATTTTAAATAATTTTTTTTATTTTATTTTGTTTATTGAATATTTCTTATGTTTTTCTTTCTTTATTCGTATGAAAACATTATTTGTTTTTAAATATATGTAATGATGAGTGATTACACAGGAATCAAGGCTGTCATAGCCTTTTAACTTCTAAACCCTTTCACTTATATCGAAACCCTTTCGAAATCTGAAAATCACACATCCTATTTTGAAACCCTAACCTTCGAACTTCTGAAACCCTAACCTTCAAACCTTCAGAGACTCCCGCAGAAATGGTAAGGACTAAAAGATCCATTGAGTCTAAGATGAGAAATTCCAAGAGACAACTCGCCGAGGGAAGAAAAATCTTTCAGGTTAAGTTAATCGATCTTGACTGGTTATTTCAGAAGAATCTATTATTGAAGCAAGTGCTGTCATTTCAGGATCTTGAACAGATGTCAAATAGTGAAAATACAGAATTTCTGTATGAATTAGAATGTAGAATCTTCTACAAATCTGTACAGTTTAGTCTGGGAAATACCGAAGACAGTATGATGGCTAAAATACCGGATATGGATTTCTCAATTTCTTTAGTAGAGATTAGTCAAATTCTCAACTGCCCTCATGAGGGAGTTTTTCATTTTACAATGAAGAATATAGGAGATTCTGTGCATAAATCCGAAGACATTATGTCTTTTCTTTTCGGTACCATGACAATAAAGATAATGTTTTTTAAGGATTTGGAGCCAAATTAGAATATTTTGGTAAAATTTATTCAGACCGGAATAGCTCCATGGATTAAAGAAATGAAGAAGATTTTGTACCCTAATATGTATATAATGTTTCTTATGTTGAGTGATATTAAGATAAACTTTTGATGATACATGATAAGGTACCTCAGTTACTGCTGTCAAAGCGAGGTCAAAATGATTTTCTATCCCTTTGGTAGATTTATTTCTAAGCTGCTGTTTAAGAAAGATACGGTGAGATTAGTGGATGAAAGATTTAACTGTCATCATAGTAATACGTTTAATGCTAGAACCTTGAGGAAAGTTGGATATTTATGTAGGATAATTAAAGGAAAACTTTTTCCAGTAGGAGCTGAGGAAGACTCAGAGAGTGCACAGGATCAACCTGCTAAGTCCAAGGAGGGACAAGCTAAATCCAGAGTCAAAAATGTAGCAAGAAGGATTCGCTTTGAAGTGGTAGATGTTGAGGAAGACAGAAGCCAGGAGGGACTTCAATCAAGAAGAAAAAGACCATTAAATGAGGAAGTCAATTCCCTTATTTGGAAACTCCAACAGATGCTTTATTTTCTTATTCTTCTGTGAGAGAAGATATTTCTGATAATACCATGGAAGATGTTACTGAGAGAATGGCTCTAGTAGAGAAATTAGGAGCTCAAGAAGAGCTCAAAGGGAAAATCAGGAACAGATTGTTTCTGATGTTGAAGTTTCACTTCAACAGGAATCAGAGATATAGGCAGTGCCTGGTGAAGAAGTGGCCAGACCTCAGGAAACTTCTGAAAATATTGTTCTTGAAATTCTAGTGTAAGACAAAGATGAAGATGAATGTGATGAGCATGCTTCTGAAGCTCAAACAGAGGTACTTCAAGAGGATTTTTCTGTGGAGGAGTTTGAAAACTCTAAGGAAAAATCTGTGGACCAACCTACTCAGGACAAAGAAAAATAGAAATCTGACGTTGAATCATTGACTTTGGTATTGTTGCATCAACCTGAGAATGTGAATCAAGCACTTGGTGCATCTGATTCATGGAAATAATTAGTTGAAGAACTGTACAGAAAAATATCTCAGTTGGAATCTGAGAATGCTTCTCTGAGAAATGCTTTAGACATAGAACATTTGATGTTTCAAAAGATGAAAGAGTGTACAATTTCAAGGCAAGAAGATGAAATTTTTAAAGAGGATATGATGAATGCTGTTACACAATTAAAATCTGAAATGGTTATGAAATCAGATTTATCAGATCTGAAGTTGTTTGTGGAGAACAAATTTGCATCAGTTGCAAATAATGCTGTTAGTGGATCAGGTCCTTTTCCTGATTTAATATGAAGGTTTCAGGCTATCATAGCTGGATTTAGAAATATGAATGACAGGATAAAAGATCATCAATGTAACAGTACTCCTTTGTCAGTGTTGCTGGACAATCAAAAATTCTTAGTGGATCAACTGACATCTAGTGAGCCATCAATCAGAATTCTGTTAGATCAATTATTAGAGAAGTTGTCAGTATTTGTTGAAAAAGAGGAAAGGATGCATGAGTTTTTCGGAGTAAATTTAATTAAGGATATTCATATGACTCAAGAGAACATAGATCTCATTATCAAGCATGGAGATGGGATGATGAAGAGACTTTGGGAACAGTTTACAGAAATCAAGTCTGCAATTCAGAGGAGATAGACCATGTTGCCTATCTTACCCAAACAATGATTCATGTGTATATCATTGTCATGTATATACTACAATTTTTGAATGAAAATATACTTCATTCTTTATTTTTCTCATTCCATATTTGTTTTAATAACTTTATTTTTAATATGCCAGTACTCCAGATTTAATTATTGATAAACTATTCGTAATAGAATTTACTAAAAGTTCAGTGCAATATTAAACATGTTCAAATCCATGATTTTTCATTCTTTTTTATATCACAAAAGGGGGAGAATTTGGATAAACATGACATAAATATTTCGGGGGATAATTCATTTTATTGAGGGAGAAAATTAGATGAGACATATGGATTTATAATTATCTTTTTGGTGGGGAAGTTTTTATTTAAAACTTTATAACGAATTTTGAAAGTTAATTTTGTTTTGTTTAAATAATTTTAATTATTTTATGGGTTTTGTGATCATCAAAAGGGGGAGATTGTGGAGAAAAGTATTGTTTTCAACAATGCGTATTAATGATATTTAAAGGGGGAGATTATTGAAAATAATACTCTGTCTCTTTATGATAATTTTGATACTCACAAATACCCTTAGTTATTTTCTAATTATTTTACATAGTATTTTGCAGGAGTTTATTAATTTATTTTACTCTTGAAATAAAGAGAATTTATTACCTAGCACAGAATCTGTTTTAGCGCGTTCTGGAAACACTGTTCAGATCTTACGCAGATGAATATAGCACGAAATCTGTTTTAGCGCATTCTGGAATCACTCTTTATACCCTACGTGGATAAACGTAGCGTAAAGATGAAAAGCATGTATACTATTTGAGATAAGAGAAAAGTATGGTTAAAAAACCATACGTTTTCAGCAAAGTATGGAAGATGAACCTTACGTTAAGAAGGAACCCTATGTTTTGGTTATCAGAAAAGTATGGAAATAGAACCGTATGTAAATTCTAAAGGTTACGTTTATTTCTCAAAAGTGTGGTTCATCAACCTTACTTTTGTAAACAACCATAAGTTCTTGGAAAAGAATGGATCAAGTAAAAGTATGGATCTTTTACCGTACATTTGAATGTTGAAGAAAAAGTATGGATGATCAACCCTATGTTTTTTACCAACCTTACATTTTCAACCTTATGTTTGAGGACTATGTTATTAACCCTACGTTTGGAGGCCACGTCATCAACCTTACGTTTGGCATTGGAAATTTTGGCAGACGGTATTTATGTACAACGATCAGTAAGCTAATTTCTGGGCGGACTTCAAGCTGGATTTAAAGTCATTTTTAAATTATGACATTGACTGATTCAAATCCGTTTTATTAATGGATTTAAGATTGAATTAAAAGGAGATATTTATGCCAAGTCTTAAGGGAAGTTACGACTTCTCTGTAAATTCAAATTTTTGAATATCGCGAACCATAAGGTGAATTTTATGTATCTAAATGTGAAGGAGATATGCTTTATTATATATGCTCTCTTTGAAACACCAGGTACAAGGGGGTGTGATCGATCTATTATTAAAACAGGTGGAAAACAGAGATTGCAACAATTCACGGTTGATCTGCTGATTCAACAGGAGCGTAAAAGCTCTGTTTGTTCAAGAAGAAGGAACTCGATAGAAGATTCACCTATTCTACATCGAATATCTTCTGTGGATCTACTACTTCTGACATTTTGAACTATATCTCAATATCTACTACAACTGGATCAACTCAGTACTGCTTTGTCTTGAAGATCCATATTTCTAGAGACTTCGATCCATTTACTGTCAATTGCATTCTGTTGTAATTGTGAAGATCAACTGGAAATTTCTTTCTGAAATTATTTTTATTCTTGAGTAACCAGATTCTCGTTCTAAGCTATGTAGGTTCGTGTTTGAACCTGAAGGCTTTGTTTTGCCTTGCATTGTAAAGGTTTCAACTGCTTGTACTCAGTTGTGAATCAGTCTGTGGAAAAGAGGACCAGATAGTGAAAATCCCCAAGCTCGTGGAGTAGAGCATTGGTGGAGTGGACTAGGGGCTTTCTGTACCAAGAAACACTATACATATTTGTGTTCTTAATTTTACTTGTTCTGCTGCATGATCAAATCTAATAAAGTATAAAGGACAGAACTCGTTCAAGAGATGAGTTATTGAAAAAATTGCAAAAGACACAATTCACCCCCCTCTTGTGTATAATATGTAGATTCAGATCCAATAGTAACCATTCCCAATGGATCCAATTGTTGTGGCACACCCTCAGGGGGTATGTTCTCGTCAAGGATCTCTAGCTCATTCTCCCCCTTTGATAGATCGGCCATGTTAACCATGACTCTAGGTAGAGTCATATCTTCAATATCATCTTGCATGTCATGCTGGAAGCAGATAAAAATAAAATGTATGGTAGAATGTTTCCCCCAACCATAGAACTTAATGTGGGGGTAATCCTACTTGATAATTATATGGAGAACCCTAATGCTCTGAATGCATCATTGTTAGAGGGTCTGTTGGGGACTAGGAAACTCATGGTGCTGGCACACATGAAGTGCAACTAAGTCCACCATACAACATTACATGTCAATATCTTCATTGTTTCCCGACTCATGTGGTAAGCCACTCGCTCATAATAGATACATAGTTTCATTTCCAAAAGGGTTTGGTGAAATCACATGACCTCCTACTCGGTGGACGATTCTGATGCACTGATGTTCATGGTTGTGATTGGCCAAAACAACTATGGGAAATGATCTACTTCCTGGATGTCCCAAAAGCTCCTTGGCTCAGACTTGGGATCTTTCCATTGGTTTCCCCACTCATCGACTATGGATGACTGTGTGACTAGAAACAACACTAAAGAGGACCACTGAGATGGTAGAACGGATGTTGGAGAATACAAAAAAAGAGATGAAAAGTCTCCACATCTCAGGATTTCCTGCAATGAATGTGGTGACTAGGCCACTACATCTCAGGAATATGGGAAAGCGAACACGGCTTCTGGTGCAGCCGATGCAGTCGATGATTGTGGTCCATTATATTTTTCATCGTTTACCATTCCCCATAATAACTCTCCTTGATCTAAGGTTAAGGTAGAGAATGACCCTATTGACGATATGGAGGATTGCACAACCAAGATCTCGAGAGAGGCTAAATCCTCTTCCTGTTGGATGTATTTGCAGAGGGATATGGGAATCTGGTGGACCTCAAATTCTTGAAGGATGAGGATGATACACCCTGTTCGTTCCGCATCCATTTACATAGAGGATCAAGGTGAGGGTTCCATTAACGAATTTCATTCTACTTTAAAATCTGAGAAGAAGACGTTCTTAATTGCAGTCTAAATCTTCTCAGTGTACTTTTTATAGTGTCAGTGACCAACCCTCCAACCTCGGGATGGATCCTTGGGATGGAGATTGTTTTTGGATCAGGGAAGGCCTCTCTCCGAGCTGGTGTAGGGGAGAAGAGGACATCCTCTCGGATGAGCTGGGGTGCGAGGAGAACCCGAACAAATGTTAAAGTGAACATGGGGAGGAACTCATTGTCCACTTGAAGATGCACAGAGGGAGTCTCCACAGGAAATACTGGAGAAGATATGACCTCTATTGGAGCTGGTTGGGGAATTTGTA
Organism: Viscum album; assembly: GCA_963277665.1. Classification (NCBI taxonomy): domain Eukaryota; kingdom Viridiplantae; phylum Streptophyta; class Magnoliopsida; order Santalales; family Viscaceae; genus Viscum; species Viscum album. The sequence goes on along the minus strand of OY728123.1, from coordinate 687,504,250 downwards.
GGGCCACCATGCTTATTTCCTTCGGAAGCATCGTTATGAAGAGATTCCTAATACCAGTCGAGATGAACACAGGTAGGACCTCCATGTTGGGTTCCAATGAAGCAAGGAAAACCTCCACATATCAGATTGCTAGGACGAGGAGGACCTTCGACGGTTGATGTAAGGAAATGGGGAAGTTCTCCACATTGACAGTTGACTAGATGGGTATCATATTCATATTGGAGACCTGTGATAGGAGAAAAAACTCTATACATGAGTTCACAGGTGAGGAAGAGGATTAAATATTGGGTGACAATGAAGTGGGGTGGACCTTCCCTCAGATTTATTTTTTCATAGGGAAGACTTACATAATGAGAAAGGGAGTGGGGAGGACCTGTGCCCTCATTGTCGATAGTACGGGGATGACCTCCGTACTATATTTCATTGCCGCTAGTTGACCCACGACAGATGCCATCAATTTTGGTGATGAGGAGTGTCAACCCTGCCTGCCCGAGGGGTGGTTGGGTCCTTGATCTAAGAAGGTCATATGAGTTCCCCAGATCGGCATAAACAAGAGAGTGATGATATGGGCCAGCAGTGGCATGGTCCACGGTAGTCGTTGATGTTGATTCTCCCCGACAAGCGTCCTCCTCAGCCTGTGCTCGACACTGGCATCGTGTTAACCAGACTATGGTCGGTGGAGCATTCACATAACTCACCTTCTCCTCAGCCTATGGGGTCAGGTTTTGATATTGAGATGTCCTGGTGGGAGCCCACCTTGGGAGCCCCTGGAATAGGATTTTGGTGGGGTTGTCCCGGCCATCCCTCACCTCATTGGTATAGGGGTGAGGGTCATTGAAGTGTTATAGGGAGAGGCTCCTGAAATGATTATATGTCGTAGTGGGGAGAAGTGGACCATTGGAGTGGTGGTGATGATGAGTCACAAAAGCCTCTAGGTCTTTTCGAGCCATATACCGGGTTGGGATAATCCTCACTTCATTCTATCATCAAAATAGGTTGTTAACCACCCTTCTCTGAATGAATTTAGATAGGGATATGGGACGTGTGTGCCCATTGTGTGTGGAAATGGAGGCTTCCATGGACGATTTGAGGCCATGTGGTATTTTCTTGATGTCGTTTCCCTAGCCCCTACATTAGTGGGTGGGTGGTAATCAGTTTCTTGTTGTAGCAGCATGGGTCCTGAAAACTAGGGAGATTTAACAATTAATGCATAAATAAGAAAGGGGCATCTAGTTCCCCAGTGCCATTCCATCTTCCATGGTGGGTAAGAAGTATTTATGTTGACAATGTCATAGGCCGGGATGTCCAACATTCAACTAACCCAATTTCTGGAGAGTTTCATGCTAGGCCCACTATTTGCATGTTGTGACCTGCCACTGGATACAGGGATCTAGTGACATGCTAATCCACTGATGTGTAATATGCTACCAATATCCAAATTGAGGAGAAGAGATTCATTTCAGGCAAACCATTTCTATTTCAGACTATTTCGTCATGGAACACATTCGCCTCTTGGAGGACGCGATGTTTGTTTCCCTGTATTACCTCTTTCCAAAGGTGGGAAGAATCCATCACTTATTCAGGGAAGTTTTCCCTTTTATTGAAATGGGTTGATAGGATGTCAGTTACTTCTTCTATGGATTCCTCCTCAGAACTCGATTCCTAGCCTAGATGTCCATCATTACCTTAAGTTATTGTTCGTGAAACTCTTCCCAGTCGCATGTATTCATGGACTCCTGTTAATTACACTACTTCTATCATGACATTCATAGGGGTCATGTCTATGTATCAAATTTCAGTTGGGGGAGTAGTCAGGTTGGACATTGCTTGTGTGTCAGGATGCTGGAAAACTGATGCGTATGGGATTATTCCTCTTATTATAGAGATTCTCAAGGTTGTGGAAGCCTAATTCACCCCACAATGAGTGCGGGGAATTATATTCCATAGGCATGTCTCTATGGTTTATCTCAGCTTCTTATGTTTATCATGGGGTATGCCACGAGTTTAATGTCTAGATGATATTGATCAGACTAATCAAAACACAGATAAAAGTGGATTAGATGGGTGGAGCCCCATGAGGTGACACTGATGTTGGGACTAACATGTTGTTAGCTACATAATTACTAATAGGCGCAACGAGAACGTTGGTAGCATGATATCACTAGGTTGTGACGGCCCAGGTAAGAATTAAGACGGATGATGGATGGTTGAATGATGTGGATGGGGAATGAGGTGGAACCATCATTACATTGATTGTAGTGTTGGGATTGACCCTAAAAGAGACCTCCTACGTATCTCTGTGGTAGGGAGTCAATGTCCACATAGATCGGTGGGGCGATGGCACACCTAGGTAGGAGGTCCGTGAGGATGGACACATGGATGGTACCTACAAGAAGTAGAACCTCATGTTTGGGGACCGATCTTCTGAGAACAGAAAGGATCGAGGGAGAATCTGGGATGACAAATGAATGATGGTATTAAAACTAAGGGTGCCTTCCCCCATATCCTCATGGTAGGGAATGAATGTCCAAGTAGTTCCAATGGGGCACTAAATCAGGGTGTGCACAAAGGACATCAACCCAATGAAATTCTGGGGATTATCGTCGATTTCGGACTACAACGACTTACCGATGGATGAGGATATAACATCTTATCTTTGGTTTTTCTTACAAAGGCTAACCATTTATTTGGAGTCACAATGGTTTACCATCGAATGGGATTGGACCTTATGGAGGCTTTCTACATACCCTTTCAAGGATACAATGATCGAAACCCACGTAGTTCGAATGGTTATAGTTTAATGTCTTTTGGGAAAAAAGAGGAATACTGTATAATATCATACCGTACAAGGGTAAACCAAGTGAAGTGGTCGGAACAAGTAGGTGTTGGGATTGAACCTGATGGAGGCTTCCTACATACCTTGCTTTGGATACAAGGATCAAATTCCACATAGTTCGGAATGGGGGATACAGTTTAACATCATGTAGGATGAAAAAGTGAAACGAAATGAAGTGGTCAGGAATGATGGGTGTTGGGATTAAATATCATGGAGGATTCCTACGTACCATTACTAGGATACAAGGATCAAAGTCCACTTAGTTTATAATGATTTTAGGATTAAATGATACAGCGGCTTGGGGAGGACGCCATGGTCAATGCTTACTCTAAGTCCACGTGATTCATGTTCGGTGTGAGAAATAAGAGGCCGCAAAGTCCTGACGATCACATTATGAAATGTGAGTCTGTGAGAAGTGGAGTGAGTCTTACATGTGGTTAGTTCCCCAAAGCGGAAATAGGGGCTTATGCATGGTTACTGGACAAAAAATGAAATAGGGGCATACATGTGGTTAAAGACCCAGAGAGATGGAGATTGGGACTTACTCCACGATGGAGACCAGATGTCGAAAAAACCTAGAGGGAGAGCAATGGAGTAATGAAGGTCCTTGTCCCTCTCTATCCTTTCGTATTTAGCATGGAAGAAGAGAGGAGGAGAAATAGTGCTTCCTCCGACAATAAAGGCTAGGGGATTACAACAAGATGGTTTCCCTCCCCCATAGACAGTAGCCTCTCCAACAATGTGGATCTCATTCCATGCGAGGAAGATCTCACTCATGTGGAGATGAGCGAGCATAGTGAATGTCAAAGGTGGAGGGGCCCACATGTATTTCATGGTGTGAGGCCACATTTTAACATCATGTGTTGTGGATGATGTTGCTTGGTAGTTTAACATACTTTAGCTCGGACGAGGTGTGTTCACTCCGCACCCCTAGGACTTACATAACTGATACCCACCCACCCTTGGGAATGGAAAGGTAACCACAATTCTATGGGAGGCGGTGTTGTGGAGTGATCCACATAAGGTCCCATGTCATCATGGATATCTGAAGAAGAAATTATCATCTGTGCGCCTATGAGGTCAAGCATAAGGCTAATAAATGTAAAGTAAAGCACTGCCCAAAGGACCTTGAAATCACTTTGTACAAACTTGGAGGGTCGTACGAGAAAAGGATGTTCATGAAATGGGTGTTAGGAAAAATAGATGCTTGGAATGAGTGTCATAGGGTGAGTAAGACACATTAAACCCATGATGGGAGCATTTAAGATGAGAAGCTTCATGCATGATGCAATAGTTGCATGCAAGAGGGAACAGTTGCACGCATGATGCGATAATTTCGTGCAATACAGTTCTTATGTTAGGAGAATATTGCACTCAAGATGGATCTTTTTCACAGAAATTCCTTAGGGTAAAATGGAAACGGGTGAGGATAAAGACCATGTGGTCCCACCCTTAAGGGGACCCCTAGGAGTCCTATCTCGGAAGATCCAATAACATGAGTCCATAGTATTTTTCTCGTAGTCGCAAAAGAGGTGTCTTTCATGCAGTATAGCATCAGTTCGTCTTCTTTCACCATCCCATGAAGGAGGGGGAGGGGGTTCTTCTATTTATTTCCTAAAACCTCTATGGCGGTGCAAAAGTGGAGATGTGCACAAGTTCCCATTTGACGTCCCATTGGGAGCAGAAGGGTTTTCATGCCTATGGGAGTCTTGCGCACATGAATCTCATCCTTTTCTCCCTTTCCTTAAATATTTTTCGAGACAACATCGTAAACGGATCCCTTTGACACCGCATTGGGCATGAAAGGGTTTGCGTGCTGACGAGAATCTTGTGTGTATTCCTGGACCCTTCCTCTCCAATTCCTTGGCAGGATTGTGGTGGGTTTCCATGAAAGCCTTCATTTGACATCCCATTAGGCGCACAAGAGTTTTCGTGATATTGAGAATCTAGAGCGCACCCCACAATTCATGAGCGCAACTCAATCTACATCACAAAATAATCCATTCATTCTCAGCATGCCCTTTGGTTTCTTTTAAATATCACACTCATGTACCTATCTGAAATTCGACGTTAAAAAATATATATGATCATCTTTTAAGATAGAGGGTATTCTTGAATATTGACTTGAGATCTGGTTATCACCAGTTGCATGTTTGACCATCAGATATAACTCTTACATATGTTTGGAGTATGTATGATCTTATATGTGGTTGTTCCATTCAGCCTCATGAATGCACCAACAATTTTCATGGCACTAATTAACTGAGTCTTATTTCCTTGCTTGGATTATTTTTTGGTAGTCTTTGTGGATGATATCTTGGTGTACTATCAAAATTGGCATGACCATGACATCCATCTTGAGATCAGTTTGAGTACACTTCGAGAACATCAGTTATCTTCGATGCTCTCAAAATTCCACTTTTGGATGGATGAGAATAACTTTTTCGGTCATGTTATCTTAAAGAGAGGTGTATCAGTAGACCAAAATAAAGTGAGACTAGTAGTTTCTTAGGTGAATTCAAAGAACAACTTTGAGGTATGGAGTTTTCTTGGGGATATCTGGTTACTACATGCACTTTATACATGACCTTTCATTCTTAGCAGTGCCACTGATGGGACTATCTAAGAAGGGTGTAATGTACTTGTGGAAAAATTCCTGTGATTCATCATTTCTTGTGAAAAAGGGAGGATAACTTCAGCATCGATGCCGATCTTACCAGAGCCTAAAAAGAGTTATAATATGTACTACAACACAATAGGTATCAGCATGGGTACAATACATATGTAGGGTAAAGGAGTCATTGTGTACAGGTCAAGGCATTTGAGGCCAAATGAGAGGAATTACACAATGCACAATCTCATGTTTGTTCCAGTTTTTCAGGATTTATGTTTTTGGATACATAATCAGTTGGGAGAGAATTATGTGGTGTACATTGACCCCAAAAGTCTCAAGTATATCATTACTCGGTTTGATCTGAATTTTAGACAGTGAAGGTGGGTTTAGTACCTTCGGTCTTTTGACATTGAGATTTCCTATATGCATGGGAAAGGAAACGCAGTGGCGGATGCGTTGAGAAGAAGGCCTCAGATACAGGTTCTTTAGGAGGCCAACAGTGAGTGGTATCTTAGGACTCTATTCAATGAGATGCATTTATAGGTGAATGAAAGGAAAGGGTAGAAATTTCTTTCTTCAGTAGCTATTACCTCTAATCTTCAGGATTGGTACGAATGAGACATCTATCCGACCACGAAGGCCTATTCCTGCAGGAGAGTGTGTCAGGAGAGGACCCTACTTTTAGATGGACCATTGGCAAGGAAATGATCATAAATTTTCAAGGACATGTATGGGCGTCAACATACATACATGTGGAGATTATATATGATTTTCATTCCTCTGTTTGGGTAGTTCATCTGGGTGTCACCAAGATGTATTTATAACTACACCGTCATTACAAGTGGCAAACTATTAAGAGGTATGTAGATGGTTTTGATATGAGATGTTCCACTTTTCAGAAGGTAAAGGTGGAGCATTAGTGACTGCTATGGCTTTTGAAGTAGTTACCCTTTGTCGAGTGGAAGGGGAAAGATGTCGCGATAGATTTCCTAACAGGGTTACTAATATTTCCTCAAGGGAATGATGCAGTTTGGTTTGTCATTGACAGGCTCAGGAATGTTTCACACTTCTTACTGAACAAAAGGGAACATCAGGGTAGATGAGCTTGGAAATATGTACATCTGAGATATTCTACATTTGCATGGGGTTTTGTGTTAAATAATTTCAGAGAGAGATGCCCAGTTTACTTCTCGTGTTTGGCAGAGACTATAAAGGGATTTGGGTACATAGGTACTTTTGAGTACATCTTACCATCCCAAGAAATATTTCTAGAAAGAGAGCATGATACAGGTTCTGGGGAACATGATTTGATAATTCATCCTAGATTTTAGAGGTTCTTGGGAGAATTAAGTACCTATGGTTTTGTTTTCCAACAATAATAGTTTTAAAGTAATTATTCATATAGCACATTATGAGGTTTTGTACGGTAGGTCATGTCGATCACCCATATGTTGGCTGGAGGTAGGATATGTAGCGATGAGGGGACCTCGTCTTGTCCAGTAGACCAAAAATTAGGTGAAGTTAATTCTAAATAGGATGGCTACTACACAGTCACGACATAAGTATTATGCTGATTGATGAAGACGACCAATGGAGTTCGAGGTCAGAGATTAGATTTTATTTCTTTTCACACTGAGGTTGGGACACATAAGGATTAGAAGATAGGGGAATCCTTCACTAAGATACGTCGGGCCATTTGAGGTTTTGGAGAGAGTCAGGCTTGTTTCCTATCGGCTGTAGTTACATCAGAGGTACCAGGAAAGGCACAAAGACTTCCACTTTTCTGAGCTACGAAATTTATTCTTAGACCCGTTACATGTTTTTCAACCTGAAGAGGTTGAGTTTGAATAGGATACATCATTTGAAGATCATCCTATCCGGATTATTGATCTTAGAACAAAGATTTTCCAGGGCCAGTTGGTTCCTCTGGAACATGTTTTGTGGTAGCACGACCGAGTGCAGGAAGAGACTTGGTAGAGGGAGACCGATGTGCTATGGAAGTGACCAGAGATGTTCAAGGATTCTTTTTCACCAAAACTTTAGGGAAATTGGGGAAGAATTTCTTTAAGGTTTAATGTTTGTATGAACCCAGATCTTCATTTTAGTTATGGATCTTATCTTCGGGTATTTTTGAGAAAAAGGTGGGTTTTTGGAAATTTTGGAAGTACGCTCCATGTACTTGGGAGTACACGTCATGTACCAGGATATCACATTTAGCTGTGTAATAGCTGTGTATTAGCCAATACATGGCCATGTGTGGTGACATTGAGACTACCTAAAGAATGGCCTCGTTGAGGCATGTACTCAGTGTGTACGTTAAATGAACATGCCATGTAATTTTTCTATTATTTGATTAATCAGACTGGGGACACAGCTAATCCCCATAAATGTATTCTTCTTATGGTGTCTAAAATAGGAGAACAACGTACAACCAATTCTTCTCTATGCCACCAATCCATCATCTGTTCTGTGATTTGATATCTTTTGGGTTTGTTGGAATCCCAATGGTGAGTCCTTATTTCTTATAGAGCCTCTACTTATGATTTCTTCTCCCTCCCTCGAGTTATTCAACGTTGAATGTTTTTGATGTTTTTATAGATCCATGTCATTGTAGTATGATTCAAGGGCCAGAGTTCGAGAGTCCTCATCGTAAAACATCTATGTTGGTTGTTCAGTGACTTTATCTGTTTGATTTTGAGTTTTATATGAAAAGGTTATGATTAGCCATGTTTTCAGTATTTCAGGTTGACGTAATTAAACGGTATTTTATCTGACTTAGATTGATTTTTGGATTAAGGGGTTTTTGATGTGATGTTTTGTGAAATTACATGTTTATGGAACACCCTAGAGGCATGTTTCTTTGTTTGAATTTGTATGGCCATTTGGTCTTGGTTGCCTATGAGGAAGACCCTGTTTCCTTGCCTTACTTGATATGATGGAACTGTTTGACGTTTACTGGTTGTTAAATGATTGTTATAGGAATTATAATTTTTTATACATGTAGTATTTTAGATTACATTGGGCTGCTTGATATCATTTATGCATGAATGAATTACACAGGGCTATGAGAACCTGGGGTAGTTAGACAACATGGGGGATTGACGTGGAGTTCTTCCTCAAAGTGTTTGTTATATTTCACGCTATGAGACAATAGGGGGGATTGAAGATGAGTGCTCCCTCAAAGTGTATATAGTTTTGATATGAGACCACATGGGGAATTGAAGTTCAGTTCTTCCCTAGATAGTTTATAGTTATCTGGAAACACTATAGGGGAATTAATGGTGAGTGTTTCCCCAGAGTGTCTTTTCCATTTTATTACATCACTTGGCCAGAGGGGTTAGACTGTGTGAGCTACCAAATGGGTTAATGAAAATATTGAATGTTTTTTATGCATCTTCCATGAAAAAGAAAATGCATGGGTCATTAAATTATAATGAATATAAAAGGAAAACTGTAGGATTTTGTTACTTTTTATGTACTCATAGTTTCATTGTTTCATTCCCATTATTACATACTATATATACTCCTTAAAAGATAGGTATACATATTGTGTTGGTTTCCTACTATCATATTTCTCATATCCTATTTGGGTCATGGTTTTACACCAAAAATTATTATATAGTTTCTTGTATAGATAAGGGAAAGTTTTCTTTTATATCAGGTACTTAATTGGTGAGGAGCTGGAGAGAATGGGACTAAGTGGAGGCTTGTGAGGATGTTTGAGTTATTTTCTATTTTTATTACTTTGGTTTAGTATTTTATACCAATCTTTGTAACTTGTTTGGGTGTTTTCCTAGACATATGTCACATGCATAATTTAAATATGTGCTCCAGTTGTTTATTTAATTTCAGTCTTCCATTGTTTACTTGTTGTATGGTATTATTTCTTCCACTACTATTTATTATTTGTTATTCCATTGTTCATACTCTGACAATGAGGGCATAGTTTCACCACCATCACACCCAAGGCCCACGTTGCTTGTCGACAGTCTCTGGAATTCGTGAAAATGCATGTGGGGCCATGTGACAAACCAAGTACATGACACATTAGGGTGGCACCCAGAACCGGGATGTTACATCATTCATGTTCATATAATTACTCATATATTGAATAATATTTTTAATTCATAAAGGATTTTACTAATAATTTAATATCTATATTGAATAATGGATAAACATTTATAAATATATCCCTAGATAGTCAAATATCTATGAAGGAAAACATTTCATGAAAAAATTGTATATAGTGTAGGAAATAAACATATCCATGATAAAAATATATTTTCATTTAGGGTAAATTTAATGTCCATAAGAAATTGAATCATTCATGTTCAAGTTATTGACATAAAAAATGAATCAAGAAAGTGAATGTAAATACATTCTACGGTCAAAATTAGAATAAACTATATAGAGGAATATTATGGATGGTATCAAAACAATATATACCCATTTGGGTATGAATATAGGGTTTCATTAATTTATGAATAGAAATAATATAAAAATATATTTAGAAAAATATTTTGCAGAATAGATCCTTTTCATCGTGAAAATCAATTTTTTTAAAAAGCAATTTATAAAACCCTTTTCTTTCAAAAACATCATTTTTTAAACATTTATTTAAAAATATCCTCATAAAAATTAAAATTAGGATTATAATAAATGATATACATAATGGTGTTTATTTATATATATTTTATAACTATTATAGATAACATTTCATTACCACTATAAAAATGTTTTCAATGTTCCTTGTTCAAAAACAAAACAATCTTTCCTTTGACATTTCCGATATAATCCAAATGAGAGTTATCTTAAAAATCATTATATTACAATTAAAACAATTTTTAAATAGTGAAAATTGATGAAAATTAAATTACTAAATAATTTTGAAAATATTATAAACCTTTTTGAAAGAATATTTAAAAACATGGTTTTGGAAGAAGATTGATTTCTCAATGAAGAGAGAAATGATGTTAGATTTTCTTAAAAATATTTTATCTATTAATTTTTGTACCAAAGAGAGGAGAAATATAACTATTACATAAAATATTATGAATAAAAATAGTATAAAAAATAAAAAAAAATTATCAGTAAATTTCTTAATTATTTCTAACTACTTAAATTCAAGAGTAAATAATCTTTATTATAAAGAGATTATAAAACAACCCCTTATAATGATAATAATGCTAAAGTGAGAATTAATAATTGAATTGATTATGTGAATCAACGTTAAATCCACATAAAAATTTTCAAATAATTCATGAGATAATAAAAATTCAAATACACATAATCTTATGATTTCAAAGACAACAAATGAGTAATATAACACAATAAATATTAATTGAGTTATGAAATTCATTATTACTTGGTAACATTTAATTATTACACCATTAGATGAAATAAAAAATTAAAAAATTAAATAACATTAATAATAAATTTCTCAAGCTATTACATGTCAAAGTGTTAGTATATACACAATATATACCAAATTTGGTGCATAAAAATATAATGTTCTTTAATGAAATGAAAAGTGGAGAAATCCCTTATAGTAAACATTATTTTGGTTTAACCGGATTTAAACTCATTTTTAGTGGTTTTAAAAATGTTATTACATATTTATAGACTTTATTAATATATATAATATGATATATGACTAATTTATGTTATCTTTTCACCAATCTGTTAATAATCATTCATTATTTTCATCATTTCGGGTGTTAATTGCCCGGTTATCTCACATGTGTTTCATCATGAAAGCTGTAATTATTTAACATATTATATAGTAATATCATCTCCCAAATAAAAATAATAACATAATTATCATATTTTGACATAAATTAAACATTTCTATGGATCAAAAAATATTATTATAAAAAATTATGTGCAGTACAATCCAGGAGAGGGTTTTTCATACATAGGCATGAGTAATATTTCCTTATTTCAATGATTACTATAGAAAGGCGGTATGTAATTTATATATATAGACAATGATCAAAATATTTTTGAAGAAATTTTATTTCATTAAATATTCTAATATATATCATCCATGTGGTGTGATGACGAAAATAGAGACACATCGCTTCGTGAAGGATGTAGTCAACTTGTAAACAAACAATGTTATTGTCTTTAGATGACTGAAATTGTAATAAATAAAATGAGATATATTATCTTTAAATAATGATAAATATATCATAAATGTTATTATTATTTAATTTTTGTCACATATAATCATTGACAGTATCATTCTCACTTTCCATGTGAAGTGTTAGTGAAAGAAGAATCACATCCTTTCACAAGGCGGTTGTCCCCCGTACGCATTATCGATATTATTTTATCATCTATGAAATAGAAGGTAAAAAATTATATATATAATAGATGTTTTTATATGTATAAATTTTTTATAAATATCACGTATATATATATATATATACTTTTTATCCATAATCCTAACCAACCATGAAATAAGGTAAAGGAAGAATGAATAACATATGTTCGTGTGGCGGTAGTTCACCGTACACATGAATGCGGAATTTATAAACCATTTGATGAAGGTGGATATTTTTTTAGGTCATGATATTATTATAACCAAATAAAATGATATGGACGATATTGTGTTTTTTAAATCATCATTGTATAATAAAAATTAAATATTATGGAGAAATAAATAATAAAAAAATGATCATTGAAGAAGTTTGGAAATTTGATGGCTATCCTCATTAGGTTTTCACTAAATCATTACAATGTTATTTTTCAGCCCATGAAAAGTAATTTAGTTGAGTGTAGGGAATCTATGAAGTGATTTGGTAAGTTATTGTTTGATACACTATGGTTTTAATGTTTTATGGGGTTATGAGACAAAGTGGCCTTTTATAAGTGGGGGAGAGGACACACATAGTATATTTTAGAAGAATTGAGTGCTACCATGTTTTTAATATGTATAATGGTCTAAAATGGATAACTATTTAACTTTAATGGTGAAATGGTATATATATGGAAATACAGTAGTTTTCAGACTTGTTATAGGTCATTTTTACTGTTATCTTTTTAATTTAACCCCTAATATAGCCATTTTATCCTTAACTGTAATAATTAATTTCTATTGAATTTCGTATTCTTTTTGGTAAAAATATTAATTTTAACTTATTATAAATTTTAAATTATGTTGATTCAAAATATTAAATAAAGTTTTACAAATGAAAATCATAGAATTGGTAAATTTTAATTTAAAACAAATCTCACTGATGTGACAAGAACACAAGTTCTTAATGAGAAAATATTAAATAGTTTACAATGTTCTTATATTAAAATTCAATATAAACCTAATTCCAATGAACTAAAATGTTTTAATTGATATTTAATTAAACTAAATATACATTAAAACTAATTAAAAATATAATTTATCCTTTAAAATAATTTAAACTAAAAGGTAGATTTCATTAAAAATATAGTATTTTTCACTATTTATAAACAATTAATGTTTTAAGAAAAATAAATTAAATCTACATAAGATTTACTTGAAATTATTATTTAAAAATTAAATTTTATTTTGTTATATAATTTTTCTAAATTTGGTAGAAATTAATTCCAAATGATGTGTGTAATGCATGAATAATCATTCTTTTAGAAAATTATTTTTTTCAAAAAATATTACATTTTTTTAATTGTTTTTTATTTTTATTCAAAATATATAGAAAAATAAAAAACATGTGAACAATATATATTTTCATAAGTTAATTATTCATATTTATACCCCCATTTAAATATATATATGATAACTGTTGTATTAAATCATAATATTTTAATAATATTTCACTGTTAGTTTAGATTCGTCATTGTGTGTATCATAAGAAAAACTCATTATTGCATATAATGTAAGATAAATTAGTTTAACTTGTAATGAAATATAAAATCATTGTTTCATGTCACATAAACTACCAAATAAAATTTTCATATTTTATAATATAGGGGGGTGATATTTTTTCCACCTTAAATTAATTGCGTTATTCCAATTTGATCATGATCTTGGTAATAAAGGGTTCAAAATTTAGAAATACCATTATTGAAAACCCTGAAAATGTAAAAATATTTAATAATATATCCACTTTAAAATAGATAATTGGAATTTCCATTGTCATATTGAATAGAACATAACACATTTTCCATGTAGTATAATATTTTTGGAATGTGAAGATATGGTCATGTAAAAAGAGTATAAATAATTATAGGGAGTGATTAAAGTTATTGATCACAAGAAATTGAATGAACAATAGAATGTTATGGTCCAAAAAACCATAATTATGTGACTGTTTAAAATACCATTGGATTAATTGGATATGAATTTAATATGATGTCATTTTTTTCAAGATCCTTCTCTTTAGTAGAGGAATTATTTAACTATATAGGATTATAAGATAATACAATTATAATAAATATTTATTTTTCATAACTAAAATTTCATTATTTTGTTGTGATTTGATCAATTTATAGTTTATTTCTTAATTCATGAAATAAATATCAAAATATTAACCTTATTACACACAAAGAACTAAAATTTACGTTTTACAAATCATAAGATCCACCAAGAGTGACATGTCTTTCAACATGTCTTCAAATATTAATAAAAATCTAATATGGTTAGCATAAGTTATAAAATATATTACACTAATCTATAAACCTCAATAATAGAAATAATTTTTCATCATCAATATTTATATTTCAAATCATTTTACAATCATCAATGACATAATAACTAGGACTTCATATATGCTAGTGCTAGGAGTTAAATCCTTTTCACACTCTAGTTGTGGGTTCAATCTCCACAGCCTTTCCAGACATAATGGTTTATCACCAGGTCTTTGAGTTTTCCTTTTTATGAAACCATAAAATTATAACTACTATAATAATCTGGAAAAATATGATGTAGATCCTTTAAATAAAATTAATCATTAAATAACCTTTTTATGTTTTTTAATAAAACATATGTTTTCCAGCAAGCTTAATAATATTATGTGACACTTAATATAATTTAATTAATAACTATGTTAACCATTAATGTTATCTATACCTATATACTTATGTATGTAAAATTAAAATTCATTGTTCTTAAAATAAAATTTTCAGTAAAACAAAAACATAATTTCTCGAAAAATATCCTTAATCATGTGACATTCCTATAAGAAAAAATTGTAAAGGTGAGTTTAAAAGGTTGAAATTATTATCAAACATAAACTTATATTCCATGATGTTGTTAATAACTACTTTTTTATTTAATTCACTTGTGATTATGAAATAAAACAAAATAGTAAATGTTCTAGGATTCTAATAACTAAATTAACCGAGTTAAAATACATCAAAAATTAATAATTTGAATACCAACAAATAAATTATTCATCCAAATTAATTGATAATTGATCCTTTATGGGTAAAGGGTTTGTCTTAGGCCATTCACTATCATTATATATAGAAATATTTCATAATATCTTTTTAAATAAAATGTGTATTATCCTATGAATATCCCCTTAAAGTGTCAAACTAGGTGTGTAGTGAGTATCGTTGTTGGGCACTAGGTGATTACTTGGTAAAAACCAATGCACCCTTCTAGAGTAATTTACTCTAGGTACATCAGTTGAAGAATCACATCCACATATAGTATATAGATAGGGATGTATTTCAAGTAAAACCCATATAATCTCTACCATACCACTAACGTAGGATGATCTTCATTACATATCTTCAATGTCTATATGATGGTTATATTCCCTAATCTATGTTTTCCTAAATCTAATTTCAAAGGATTCTAAAAACCCTTATTTGAAAACAACTATAGTGACCCTAACCCCAGTATCATAGAACTGGTTCCCAATTTATTACATAAACATAAGATACAAGGAATCACTTCTTAATGCGATGAGTATTTTACATTTCATTGTAAATTAGATACATACACGACTATTATATTACAATAGAATACCAATATTAACGCAACTTTTTCAAAGAATAATATTATTCCATCAAGGGTATCGTCGAATATCATTCATAGTACACTTAATGACTCATGATAAAAGAAAATAATCTGGATTGTCTCAATTTATCAGTAACTGTTAAGTACATATAAATCAATTATGAATCAATAAGAAAAATTAATATGGGCATGTAAATAATTGAAGAAACATTACATTTAAATAACTTGACTGCATGAATAGGTAAGTCATAATCAACATGGAATGGTAAAGAACTCAACACATATTCAATATAATCAATAATATAAAAATACATTGTATCCAAGGAAAACTTCATGTGAATATCTCATTTATACTAAATATAGTAACTAAAATGAAGGAAGTGATTAATTATTGGATGTCATGTTTCCTAGGAATGTGTTAACTTTACATTCAAGAGTGTTCAAAAAATGGTTTAGAACATACTCGGTGAAAACCCTGTAAAACAACATCTAGCCAACTAATGAATTCCATTATTCTACCGATGCACTAAGGGGATTTCTAGAAATGGTCTCTGACCCATGTCCTGTAAATCTAAATAATTCATTATTCATCGAACAATCGATTTAATCCATCAATAATATAATTTCATATTATTTTCGTATATATATATTACATATAAATATATAATTATTTATTACTAAACATAAAAAACAATGAAAACCCATATGAATTTAGTGCCTTTAGAAACATTGAAACATAAACAACTCGTTCATCATATTATATATCATATCTAAAAAAGTATTCACATCAATCACCCTCTTTGTAGACAACCTACCTAAAACCTTTCTTTATAACATGGGGAATGAAACATAATATTGGTTGTGATTAGATTCCTAGTGAGAATAAAAATAGTATATATCTATTTGTGGTCATAAGACAAAATATGGTAAGAATAAGGTTATTTGATCAATACCATAACATACAAAGTTCATAATAAAAATTTTATATATTATAAATCTGATTTATGGAAGACACATTATTATTTTATAAAACATAGATATTAAGAGTGATAAATCATCATAAATCAATCATGATAATTTACCCAATGTTAAAAAAGTTTGGAACCTTCATAAATATGAAAACCCATTTCATATGTCAACATTAACAACCAAGACCATCAAATTTGTGGGTCTAGAAACAATTGTTTCTCATAGTGGATCATGACTCACCTATTTCCCATAGTGGATCTAACCCATAACCTTATTTCCCATTTTTATCTGGTGAGATAAATTATTTACCTAGTTTATTGGAGGAATATACAAGTATAACTCATCACATAATGGAAAATAGGAATATTTTTTTCAAAAGAACATAAATCATTAATCATATGATAACACATGGGAAGATATGGGTTTCATAAACATTTAATTTTAGAAAAAACCATTAAAAAGAAATGGGCTTTATAAATACAATTCTATAATTTAGAGAAACTAACCATAAATAGAATATGGATAATTTCCTTGAATAATATACCAATTAATCTATATGTAACTTCAAAAATTGTCATCTAAGATTGAAAATAATTTTTAGATACTGGTTAAAAAACTTAATTTAAAAAATATCATTTCTATATTCAATTAATTTTATTTTAAAAATGATTTAATATTATAAATAAAGACATTTTTTTTGAAAATTACCATTTATGATTTTAAATGAAACCAGAAATAAATAAGGAATCATGATGCTAGGAAAATTTTATCATGTTTTATGAGTTAAAAAAACATTTCGTTCATGGTATTTCCATTTAAGTGAAAATAACATCTTTTAGAAAAAAATCCTATAAATTTTTTTTGTAGAAATTGAAACATGTGTAAAAATGAATTTTATCAACACATAATATAATAGTAAAAAAATTTGGAATCAATTTTGTAAAACATGGACATGGAAAAATATGATTTATAAGGTAAAATTTTAAAATATAATATTTAAAATATTGCCCCTTATAAATATCATATCATTGAAGTGAGCATTCATCAAATGGATCAAATACGATTATTAGTTCAGAATCCTAAAAATAAAAGTGTAAATATAAAATAAAATAATCAAAAAGTTAAATCTAACATATTCATAACATGTAATAATAAATTAAGTATATTTTTATCCAAATGAGTGGAAATTTCATTAATCAACCCATTACCACTTTGCAGTCTACCAAATTGTCTTACCCATAAATGTAATAATTATAAAATTAACCATTTAATACCATGATGATAATTCGATTAAATGGATGATATATCAAAAAGATTATATAAACCACATAGGAGAAATAAGTTGTTAATAAAGCCTATATATCACATAAAAATGGTGAGATGACAAACCTTTCACTCATGCTTCCCTTTAGTTTTTCATATATTATCCTCCTCATGATTATCAACTACTTCAATGACACCTTAAGGAACTTGGAATTGGTTTTTTGGTGATACTAGAAGCACATATACTTGGGGATAGTGGGTAAGATAATTTGTTATATATATTTTAATAGATTCAAGGTTTATGTGATGAATGTGGGTGGTGAGGGATTTTATTTATAATTGAGGAGGGGTAGTTTTATGTGATTAAATAAAGATAATTTTATATTTAAATTTTACCCCATCTTTTTGGAATTAATTACAATGAATTTAGATGATAATTAATTTTTGTAAAGGATTGTTATGGTCAAGAAAAAAAATCAAACTCCCATTAATTTTTTTATTTTATTCTATTACCTTTTATCTTTAATCCCTTATATTATTTTACATATACTCCAATAAATTTTTTTTACCACGGTTTCTTTGTTATGAATAAAAATGAAAATGATAATATATCCCAATTTCAAACATCTCATTACATATATATGAAATTTTTTTAAATAAATTTGAAAACATATCACTACAAAAAAATGACTTATACCAACATAAATTTATTGTCAGATAATATATCTATTGGTAAAAATGAGTAATTCCAATAGATATTAATATTTGTTTGTATTAATTTTAATTACCAACACTTGATTTTACCAACAGATATATTTGTTAATATTCATCACTCAATACGAACACATCTTTTACCAAAAGTAAATTCTATTACTCTAGCCAAAATTTTTTACTAATACATAAATCTGTAATTAATAATAACTATTACAAAAAATTCTTTTTTCATCAATAAATTTATTATAATAAATTAGTATAACAATGAATTTATCAATAACCAATCAAGAAAAATCCATTTTCTTTATATATTAGTATTTTTTCACCAGATTCAATATTCATTTTTTGGATTTTATTAAAAACATCTCATTAATTTATTATAATTTTTAATTTTATTTAAATATCATTACTGTATATTTTTCAAATTTCTTCATTTAATAAACATTTCAATATTCTTTTATAAAAAAAATTTAAATCATTATGATATTTGATATATTTACATATATTTTTTATACGTACTATATATATTTGGAAATTTCTTTTTATATTATGTTTTGATAAATATAATTATGTTTAATAAAAAAATTTAACAAAAAAATATCTAAATTTAACATTATGGGATTTTATCTAATGAATCGGATCCCTAGATCGGCGTTGGATGTTCCCCTGAATCGTCCTTCATCTCCAAGGGGTTAGCGGAATGGGAAGAGATTGATTCATCTTCTATGTTGGCCGATATTCTGGAAATAGAACAATTTCTGAAGGTTCCAATGGTATTCGATGGTAATATATCAGTGGTTCCTAGAGACTGCTCGACCTCCGATTGCTTCCCTCGTGCGGTATTTCCATTCTTGTTGGTGGGATACTTTGTTGGATTTTGTGGAATATATGGTGGTTTTGAGTTCTTGTTGAAGTTTTTGTGGTGGATGATTTTCAAATCGATGAACCCTGGGGAGGCGTCTTGGGGTCCTGGTGTTGTTCGACAATAGTTCTGGTACCTGAAAACAATGGATCATGGTTCACCGAAGGGTTCTGTGTCATGGATCAGACAAATGTTCTCTAGTTATCCTTGGTACATTTTATCATTATAGCTCTTTCAATTGTGACTAATTATTCACTCAAGATGCTGGTGTTTCTACTGGTTTCATGTTCAATGTGTCAAATTAGAGTTCAAAGATATCTGATTGTTCTGAGTTTATGTGCTACTAGTACTTTTACTATTTCTTGAGTGGGAAAATATTTCACTAGATAGAATTGATGTTTTCTCAGAAAGGATGGTTGAACTGGAATCTATTAATTATTATGCATTGATTAATGATTTGGAAAGCCTGAAAGGTTGCTGCTATAGTGAATATTTTGGGAATATAGTGATCATGTAGACTGAAATGTGCACTGTTGTTTGGTTATAAACTGGGGAGAGTGATGCTATATTAGTTGTTTTCAGTGCTTATGAGGTGTTGCAATGTCTTCCATTATTTTTTTCGAGTTGGGTATGGTTCCCACTGAACCAAAAGGTGTCCTTAAAAAAAACGGAATTGGAGGAAATCGGTGGATTCCTATAATTGGAATTTTATGAAGAATCTTATACGAAATATTATTTATTGATATCTTGTTTTGAACATCGTCAACCTGTGTTGAAATTCTCCACTATGCATGTCAATGATTTTTCAAATCAGCAGCATCACATAGTGGTGGGCCTGCTTAACTCAAATTTTCTTATTCATTTATTCATCGAAGATGATCTGGACACATTTTTCACATTCTCTTGAATACTTATATTTCCATGCCTTTAGGTAGACATTCACCTTTCCCATGAAGCAATACTCCATTACTAAAATGGTTTGTGTGTGGTTATCCGTTCTCCCTCTTCTATTTCAAAACCCAGTAAGGCTAAGAATCATGGGGAATCCATTTAGGATTTTTTTAATGCTGATGGTCATAATCCCTCCACAAAGCATCAAACAGTTTCTAGAATTTGTGTCAAAATGAATATTGTTTCTCCACCTCCTATGATTGTTTGGACTGGAGTGTTGTTTTAGAAATGTTCAATGATGTCAAATACACATTATTTCAGTTTATTATTATTTTTATTTGATTCAAGGCTACTTATTAATTCCACATAGAAGTCAAAAAAATACTACGAATTACCAATGTCTAAAATTTGTATTAATTTGGATTGAAAATTAATGCCGAGATAAAATACTATCATGTTTTTCATTATTTTGTTTTAGTTTTTGTTTCACATGATTTATTAAAATGATATTATTTTATCATTTTTATGATTTAAGGATGATTATTAATATTATCTATTGTTTTCTGTTTCAAGGCCTTTGATATGACATATTGAGGTTCCTCGTGTTTTCATTTCATTTCAGCATTAAGCTTACCGCCAAGAGACACAATGTATTTATATGATATACTAATTATTTATTATTTTTAATATTTAGTTTTAAAATTCATTTTATGTGTTTTATGTAGTTGTGTTTAAGTGACAAAACTAGAAATAAGGTGCTATAAAATAGGATGTGAAGGTGGGTGTCCTTATGTGGGTTTGCTTATGATTTTTGGACATTCATGTTATAAATGTTTACAACAACAACCCATGTTGAACTCTATGCTTATGTGGGTAACTCAGATCCATCCATTTGACTATAAGATTCACTGCATACTATAACTAAATGATCATGTAACAAATAATAGGTATTCCATTTGAGTCTTTGTAGCATCATCTTATTTATACATGCCATACTCATTGAATCATACACTCTTTATTAATTTTATTTCTTCAAAACCAATTTTAACTATTACCTTTTAAATTAGAACACTTCAAAAAGATAATGTCTTAAACATTGTTTTTAAATCCTTACACAAATTCTATGTTAAATTTAAGGAGATCTTGAATTTAACATATCATGTCCTAAATACATTAGATCAACTCATTTTTTGGATTAAGAATGGAAATCAAGGAATACTATTGTTGTAAATATAGTAGTGGATGGGTGGGTGGATTTCATTGGGTATGGATTCTAAAGCCTTGGTTTTTCATATGTTTCAAGTAATTTCTAATATGATTGCATTATTAGTATTATCATAACATTCAGGTCGATGCATTTTAATTTCTATTCATATTTTATCTTATGCACTGAAAATGAATATATTAGTATAATTCAATATTTCAGTATTTGGAACTTTTCATTAAGTTTGAAATAGTCATTTTTACTCTATGAAGTTACCATTTTTTCCACTTTTTAGGTTATAAGGTTGAAATAAATTTATTCTTATATCTTCTCCTAACAAAATGGAATTTATAGGATTAACATTTCCATTTCCATTCCAAATTCCATTCAATTTTATATGAAGGTGTTTTTCAAACAACATCCCCAATGTTTTTCAGTGCCTCTCATCCACAGAGGGAACTCATTGAGTTTTATTTGGTAGAACAATTAATGTTCTAATAGAATGTACAAATGTTTTTTTATAAAGAGCAGTCATAACATCATCCATTTCTTTATTCTTTGTAGTATATATTTCTTTATTTCTGGCTGATTCATAGTATTAATTCCACTAACATATCCCTATTTTTATCTAAGTATAGTGAATGTTCTACTACCGTAAAGTCCATAACAACATAATTGTTTTAATTCAATTTTTCTCAAACTTTAATTATTCCAATTTACATAAAACTCATAAATGTATGTGATGTGACATAGAACACACATTTCATTGACTGCATATTCCTTGAGAAGTCATGTCATGTTAGTAATGATCTTTACATATTATTAAATATTTTTAATCATTACATTTTGTTAATGTAAAGCTAGTCATGGTCATTAAAATATAATGAAAAAAGGAACATAATAAATCATTGTCTGTGTTGAGTGCTTAGGGTTTAAATGATGCAATGCGGTCAAAGTTTTAATTCCAGGATGATGGAAAACAGAGAGATGTTGGTTATTGTTTATGAATCTGATGAAAAATTATTTATGCCACGTAATTACAGACATTGTTTGTTCAACATGGCCAGGGTTAGATGATCCTTTGAAATAGTTTAGAGCAGTTGAGATGATTTCACCATGTTTTCACATTCATATTCCATGGTCAGTGAAAAAATCTGGATATATGTATTTTAGAACATTGTTTTCACATTCCAATGCCATGCTCAATGTACATATTTAAGTATTTGTATTTTAGATTATATCTCCTACATTTTTGGCTACATATTTACAGTTTGATTCCCATTTTTGACATACTAAAGAGTTTATGGATTTGGATGTATATTCATTTTTTTCAGGCTGCATATTGAATGTTTTGAGTGTAAATCAAAAATGACAATTTTTTATGGTTTATGATAAATTAATTCATAGAACATATTGAATTTTTTATGGTTGGTTGGTTTTTTTTGGCTTCATGTTCAGTTTGAATTTTTAAAGACTAAATAACTAATGACTTTTGGGCTGCATATTGACAGTTCTAGGGATTCGATTTCATTGATGGTTTGTTTGTATTTGTTTTGTATGTAAAATGATTTCATTTGTTTTAATGGAATTTGGGTTTCTTTGGCTATCTATGTTTGGTTTTTAGGTGGTTTCAGGGATGTGAATGTCCAGCTACATGATTTACAAGTGTCAAGTGTGTTCTTTATCCATTCATTTGGTTTTTGGATAGGGGTTTTTTGTATTAACTCATTGTTATTTTTCTATTTATATGACATTCATTTATTAAGTAGGAACTCGTTATCATAAACAAATTCAATCAAATCTCAATCCAGCCATATTCATAGCACTAATTCCATGATAGAATTTCAAACAGGAAGCTTGAAGGATCCATTGTTCAATTGCGAGTAGGGGGACCTATTTCCATTTTAATCAATTGTTCATCCCTTTCCTTTTGATGTCAGATATTTTCAATCTGAGACAGAATACGTTTGTTCCTTCTAAACATTATCTCACCAGGGAGTACATCAATGGTATCTGATACATGAAGGATTCCAACATTCCCCACTTTGAGATACTTATTTAATTCAATATGCTCATCATATCCATCTATAGATATGCAATCAGAAGTCGAATCCAGTAGTATAACACATTTGGAGACAACATAAATCTAGAGATGATCACTGAATATCTTAACTTGTGCATCTTGAACTGGTCAGAAAGAAACATCACACAATGTCCAGATAGGTCGTGAACATACCTAACTACTATAGGCATGTGTGATAGTTCTGCAAGCGTTAACCTCAAGTTTATTTCTATACAGATCAATTTTTTATAATTTCATTTATTTGACCTTTAATATTTGAATTTCTCTTTTTTTATTTGAAACAAATTTGTGGTTATGATCTTATATTGTGTGTGGTGTAGAGATCGTGGAGCTGAATGATGTGTCATAACTGTGATTTGTGGGTAT
Organism: Viscum album; assembly: GCA_963277665.1. Classification (NCBI taxonomy): domain Eukaryota; kingdom Viridiplantae; phylum Streptophyta; class Magnoliopsida; order Santalales; family Viscaceae; genus Viscum; species Viscum album. Next base: position 687,480,487 of record OY728123.1, on the reverse strand, counting down.
TCTCTTTGATTGTCAAATTGGAGGCTCGCTGGTCCTGTGGCACGGATGGGTCGCTGGTGCTGGAGCTGGGTCAGTGGGGCATGGATGGGATGTGGGTACTTGGGGGTGGGTGTGTGATCTATCATGATGGGTGATCTTATTGGGGGTGTGGGGGGATCCGACATTTTTTAATCTTAACATTTTTTGTATTAAATTTCATTATTAATATAATTAATTTTTTTCAATGTTTTTACATTCTTGTAAATCATCTTTGGTTTAATTTTTAAAATAGATGAATTATATATGAAATATTAATAAATATAAAAATTTATATTTTTTATTCAAATGTAATTTATAAATATATATTTTATATTGGTAATATTATTACTAACAGAAAAATTTGTCATAAGAATTTGTTTCTAAACACTTTAACCAATATATATATTATCTGTTGGTATTATTATAATTGTAATAGAACTATTTTATCTGTTGCAGAAACATTTAGTGACAAAGTTATTACCAATGGTTTAGTGACAGAGAATTATGTGTTGGTAAAACGTTTTACCAACAGAAAATTAACTTTTACCAACTGATAGGTCCCTATTGGAAAAAGCTAAATATTTTGTAGTGATCGGTTTTAAAATTACATTTAAAAGTAAACCCCCAAAACACAATGAAAATATGTTTTTTAAATAATGATCTTTTAATCCCAAAAAATGTGCTTATACAAAAATATGGTATAAATATTTTTTTAATGTAATTAATTATTTTATATCTAATTGAAAAATACTCAATTTATATTTCTATCAATATAAAATCATAAAATTAATTTTTAATATAAATAAAATAATAGGTGTTATAAAAAGTATTATTTTTTACTATTTAATGAAAAACTAAAAATTTCAAAACATTCTAAAAAATACATACTAAGATATTTTTTAAAATATTAATGAAAAAATGATGTTAATTTTATCAAATAAATTTTATAAATGCTTAAAAATTAATTGTATTTATTTTCACATAAAAATAAATAAAAATATTTTTTTGAAGAAAACATATATTTGAAGAAAAAAATGACATTAATAAAAATTATGTGTTTTTTAATGACTAAATTAATAATCTAAAAATGAATTTTAAATTTATATATTTAAAATGTAGTTAATACTATTCATTATTTATAGTTTAACAGCTAGGTTATAATGGTCATGTTAAAATAATAATTTTTTGGAGTTTTTTTAAGATTAGTGATTGGTGATACATAAGCTATCAAGAAGGTTAAATTTATTTAAAAAGAGGAATACCAAATAAATATTGGGGTGTCACATTATACCTACACAAAAATGTATTTTAGCCTCAAAATTCCACACCAGGTCATTAATGGTTTAACATTTGAGAACTTATTCATTGAAACCCACATCATAAAATGAATATTAAAAATACCGTGAAAAGGGGAATGTTGGAAACATAATGATTACATAATATAAAGCATAACTAGGTTTCCACTTAAAGAATTTTTTTTAGAAAATTTAAATATAGATTTGAAAGTGAATAGTAATCCTCAAGAACTAATAGAGAGTGATAGAGAACATGGCCAAGATATGGTTAATCACCATAAAACATTTACCATATAGTTATAAAAAATGTCAAGGAAATCATTAATAATGATGATAATAAGATAAAAAAATATTTTAAAATACTACTAGGAGATATAATTAATTTTGTTCAGTTCATAATTATAATATCATACTTTGGTTGTGCCTTGATCTATTTCAAATTCATCTCTTACACTAAGAAATTAAGTTGAAATTTTAATTCCTGAAGAACTAGGGGATCATAACATCTATAATGGAATGTCAAGCCATTATTTGGTTTTTTAATATGATCACAAATAATGGAAAAAATAAGTTATCCAATACACATATATCATTAGATGGTAATGTAATACATTATTATTTAAACCCATATCTAATGATCAATTTAATTTCTTTCATAAATGCTTACACTTATGAACCTTAAAAAAGATTAAAATAAAAATCTTTTGAAATTAGGTGACTAAATTTTCAAAATCATAATATCATTAACCCCCCTTGAAAACATCACGTTGCTCTTAATTTTCACACACAAAACATGTGAATATCTTTACTATGTATTCTCTTATAACATATTAATAATTTAAATTACCGTAAAACCATAGTGAAAACATGCATGATTTCAGAAATTATCTCTTTACACGTGCTTTAAATATAAAAATTCTATAAACTCAATCCATAAAACACATTTTATCTATATTAATAATCAGTTCTATGGACATCAATACTATCAAATATCTTTTAATCTCATTATTATCAAAAAATCATGCACATATTAAGGATTATCATTTCCATAATCATGTGTTCTAAAAAAATATCACCTTACCACCTCAATCACTTTTCATGGTCACTAGTAACATTCAAACATATACATTAAAATACTTAAGGAAAAAATATATTCAAAAAATCCTTTGATGTTTCATTACTCTATAATACCATAAAATTACTTCTAATAAATTATTCATGAATTCCAATATATAAGCACTAAATTAATCATCTTCCTTCTTATAGAATTAACTAGGATTCAACTTTTTTATTCCTTAAAACATCTTATATATCATATTTCATTCATACTATACTCATCATTAGAAATATAAACTTTACTCACACAACCTTTCTGATTCTCTTCATGAGAATTCAACCTAGGGTATCGATTCTCATAATCTCCTTACATTATAAATTTAAAACATATAACTATCAAAGATTTCTTATTAATACCACTATTCTAATACATTTCATTAATCAAACCTTTAATATTTTCATTTAAATTACTTTCTTTTTTCCTCCTTTTCTACACCCAAAGAACATTATAGTTCCTTTGAAAAATTGTCCTTGACACCTCTTCCCACATTCTTTACCTAGGGAAATTGAAAATTCATTCCCCTATAGTCACCTTCATACTTCCTCTTTTTTATTATATGGCACATAAATCTCACCGATGTTGAGATTATTGGTCCTATTATGACATTTATTATTAGGCATAATAATAATGTTTCACCTTCAGAATCCAATAGCAGTTGGATTCTCATAAGGTATATCATTCCATTATCCATTACATTCCCCATTAACTTGAGTCCCCATTTTTTTAAGCAATTTATAAAACCAAAAAATAATAGTGTGAGAAAAAATAATCATAGAGAGAATCCACGTAATCAAGAGAAAATGATTACAATATTTCAATCTATAAATCATTAGTTCTAACTTAGTTTATTCCTGATCATTACAAAAAATCTAGGATTTTAACTGATAATTACCCTTAGGGTTCCAACAACTATTTTCTCAACCGATATTCTAAAGGATAAGTAAAAATTTCTCACATTACAATAATAACAACAAATAATTTTTATAGATAAATACTAATTCCAAATAGATGAATATTCATTAACTGGACAAAAAACATGTCATAACATTATCGGTTTAGTGTATTTGTTAACATGGAAAAATAAACTACATGTTCATAAAAATATATAAAATATCTTAAAACATCTGCACATATTGAACCCATATTAGACATAGCATTCTTAAAAACATTCTTTATAACCTGGTGAAGTTAATTTAAGAAATGGTGAGATGAGATGCTCATTAAGGAAACAAATAGGACATATAAATCCATGATCATGTGAAATCATAAGATAAGAATAAGGTTATACGATCATGACAATAAATTATGAATTTTTACCCAACCATTCTTAGATGACAACCATGATAAATGGTATAAAAATTATCATTTTAGAAAAAAAACCATAAGAATGAGAAATAATTATAAATGATTCATGATCCAAAATAACATGTCATAAAAGTGTGTGAGCATTATAAATATTGAAAACTATTTAATATGTAATGGATAATACCAAGACCATAAAAATAGTGGATTAGGACACACATGTTTCCTATAGAGGATCAAAATACACATGTTTCTCATAGTGGATTAATCCTATTAACATGTTTACCATTATTATCACCTGAGATATAATGATTTAACCAATTAATTGGAGGTATATATAGGTCCCACCCATAAAATAATGAAATCCATGAATATGTGTTCCACAAGAACAAAAATTAATCATCATATCAAAAATCATGAAAACAAATGGGTTTCATAAAAATTTTATCATAGAATAACCCTTGGAAAATAAATGAGATTCAGAAATTTGATTCCAACATATACATAAACAAAAATTAAAAATAATGAATTTATTATCCCTGAATAATATGTACAATAATATATTTGGAAAATCAAAATTTTTTATCTAAGATGGAAAATAATTTTTAACATATCGCTTGAAATAACTGTTTAAAAAATAAAATTTACATTTTCAAATAATTTATTTATAAAAAGTTTTGAAACAATAGAGGGAAAATCATTAAAAAGAACCCTGTCTGATTGTAATGGAAACATAAAAGAATTAAGGGGTAATAATGGTGGGAAATCATCTCATTTTATACAAGTTAAAAAAATACTTGTATAATTTTTTCAGATAAGTCACAAAGAACATAATTTAGAAAAGTAAAAATATAATCCTTTTAAAGAAATTTGGGAAGGCTATGAAAATATTAAAAATGGTTTTAAATAAACTATAACAGAGTAGTAATAAAATTTGGGAAACAATTTTAAAAAACATGGACTTAAAAAAATATATTTCAATGGGAAACATTAATCAAATTGTTTTTAAAATAATATACTTTATGAAAATCATATCATTGAAGTGAGAATTAATCAAATGATTCAATTATGTGTATCAGTTGAAAATACACAAAAGAACAGTCTAAATGCTATATACATTACAAAAAACGTCATATCACACTACATATTTTGATGGAATAATCAATTAAGTATATGTTTAACACAATGAAAGGAAATTGAGTTTTGAATTCACCTAAAACTATGTAATCAGATGAATCATATTATCAATAAAATTAATAATTATCAAATGAAGCATTTAATACCATTAAGAGAATGAGATTCTTGATATGATATATAAAAGGGAAGTATATATTCCACATAAAGGGAATAATTTGTGAATATGGTCAATATAAAAAAAAGTAAAAGTGAGATGAGGAACCCTTACCTCAGGCTTTCCATTAGTTTTGTGTACTTTAACCTCCTCTTGAATATCCCCTACTTTAAGGATAACTTAAGGAACATAGAATTGGAATTTGGGTGAGAATAGTAGTACATGGACATGGGGCGAGTGGGGAGGAGAGGGTTCGGTTGATATTTAAATAGATTCAGGTCTTGTGAAGAGAAATAGGTTAGTGAGGGGTGATAGTTATACTTGAGTAGGGATGCTTCTAAGTGATTAAATAATGATTATTTTATATTTAAATCCAACCACATTTGGGTGGAATTAATTCCAATGAATTTGGATGATAATTAATGTTGTAAAGGCTGTTTATGGTCATGTAACATATAAACAACCCATATAATGTTTTAGTTTCTTTTGGTATACTATGATTTTACCCTTTCACTATAACATACTATAGTGTTTAACCAAAAACAAGTTAAATTACGTTTTTACCATGGTAAATTTTTTATTCCTAAAAATGATAATGACCTTATAACATAATTTGAATCTAGTAACTCCAAATATGAAATCCATTTTTCAATATTCAAAACAAGAAATGTTTAAAATTACATAAAAAATTAAACCATCAAAATGCGAGGTAAAATTGTTTTCTTTGAAAAATGTGCATTTAAGCCAAAACAATATACATATAGAATCATAAGGTATAAATATTGTATAAATTTAATCAATTAGATTATATCAAATAAAAATGTACCTTTTTTTCATTGATATATAGTTAAAATAATATAATAACTTGTTAATATAAAGAAACTATGTGATTTATAAAAATCAGTATTTTTACTATTCACTGAAAAATTAAACATTTCAAGATATTCTCAAAAACTCATACTATTATAATTTTAACATTTTCAATCAAAAAATGATTTTATTTATATAAAATACATTTTATAAAATTATAAAAAAATCATTTATACTTATATTCCCATATAATGCAACAAAAATCAATTTTTGAATAAAATGTATATTTAAAAAATGAGTTTATTAAAAATTTTGTGTTTTTTGACTATGAAAAAATTAATAAATTAACTATTATTGGTAAAATTATATATTTCATTATGTGTTTAATAAAATTCATTCCTTCCAACATTATAACTAAGTAATAAAGTTCATTATAAAATAATAATATTTTTGAGTTCTTTTTAGCTCAATGTTTTGTGAAATGTAAGCTATTTAAGAGATTAATTTTTTTAAAAAATATTCATACAAAATATTTTGGGTTTTATAAAATCATTCTTTGTTTTCCAGAGTTTTTTAACAGTTTGAATTCCTCACCTACTTTCAATATTCATAGTTTCCATTGTAAACCAACATTATTTTTTATTATGGGAATATAGTTATGAGAGATTCAATAACCCCAGGCCTTGTTTTTATATTATACTTGGTGATAGTAAATTTTTTAGTGGGTTTGGATGGATTTGGGGAGCATTAGAGGCTAAAAACACAATTATCTGGGGTGCATTGATTGGGACACATGATTTGGACAAACTGTGCGACCACTAATGAGAAAATATATGGACCTCCCTATCTATAAGACACGAATTTAAAAACCATGATGGAGGGGTAAAAAGGTGATGAAATACCTCTATATTTTTTAGTACATGAAATTCACATGTTTATTGTGTGGTTTGAGTATTTATGTGGTTCAATCATGCGAGGTGCCCAATTAGACACTAGATGTCACTAGTTTGTGCACTATGAGACGAACAATGTGAGATAATTGGGTGCCTCATTTAAATAGGAAAAATACATTTTGACCTCCTCCTTCAAATATATTCTCCCCCCTTCTCCTTTATATTACATGGATGGAAGGGAGGGTTCTCTATTTTTTCTCTATCTTAGGCATTGAACCACACCTTACATCTGTGATCCAATTATTTCATTGGTGGGTGCATTGGAACAATAATAGTAAGACCTTAAAATCACTTTATTTATTTCTTAAATTCTCTCTATATACAGTGCAATAAATAAATTTGATCCATTTTACCCTATTTATAGGGTGTTCATATAAAAAGACCATTTCATCCATGCCATCTTGATTTAGAGGCTAAGATTGTATGAGGGGACAACTGCCAACATGAAGTATGAGGTGCTTATATTTCTCTATGATTTATTAATTGTTTCTAGGGATTTTCTAGGAGTGCACCATTTTCTGATTGAGAGATATCAAAATAATTTCAGAATAGTATTAGAAACTAATTAACTGAATTTAATTGATACCTATGGGTATGCTCCTTTAGGTCAACAAATGGTTTATTCCTAATGAGAGGCTTCAAACGATGAGAAGATTAAGACGAGGTGATGTTTTATAAAATTTTTAAAAATCAATTTTTTTATTTTGAATTAATGAGTTACATAGGAACTTTATGGGACATGCCTAAGGATTGAGATTTCATTGTCCATATGGATTAAGGTGATTTAATCATTAGGATGTTCTTGGTTTAAGGAATATTTGGTGATGTAAATCACATGATAGGTGACTTCATTATCAGGATGAGCTGATGATGTCATCAGGTTACAGGAATGGATCATATTATTTTCATGATCATTAATAATTGGATTGAGCAATATAGTCACAGGGGAATGAGGTTTTTATTCTGTGGTGTACGAACTTACAATGTGATTTCTACTCACTTTTGTTGGAAAATACACCATTTGGAGTTTAGTGAGCACAATATGACTCAAATGATGAGGTGGTATTGACCAATCGTGTTGGTAGAGGCCTTTGTTAGATATGTATTAGGTTTATGGTTGGAACTTATTTTATAGATTTCCAAATGGATATTGTGGAGCTATCCATTGATATATTTTTAGATGTCAATTGGGGGAGGAGGCCCTCTATAGAAAATGCCATTAGACCATGACTATTTTTGGAAGAATGGACATAATTGTTCATCAATATGTCAGTTGTTAAGCCATTAGTGACATTAATTTGAGGTAAGACATCTCTATGCCTCAAACATCATGATTTTAGTGCATGAGGTTTCTCATGAGTCAAGATTCGTAGGAAATGGTATTTGATTATTGGGGAGAACCTTTAGGATGTCAGATATTTTTGGACATGATGTTTTAGTTGTAACGAGTATCCATATTATTTTCATAACTGTCGAACATGATGGTTCACTCGGTTTGATTCACATTAGGGGATTCCTTGGGCTTAGTCTAAGGATCCAATCCATTAAGGTGTTACATTATTGGTCAAAGTAGTTGATCACTCCCTTGTGGATTCTATGAATAAGGGAAGAAATTTTTCATTATGCAATCACTATGTAATGTTATATTTATTACTTAGACATTCCTTCTTAATTACAGATGTAGGATATACGCATGTAGGTTGTGGCCTACTGATATTATTTCTCAAACCTTACAGGGACCCTTTGGGATTCATTAAGGCTTTAATAATTTTTATATAGGAAGGGTTTAGGCTATGGATATGGAAAATAGTTTTGAGATTTTTATCATGGGATGGACAGAAAAGGATCCTTGGTATTCACATAGTTGATATTTCTTTTTGAGTTTTGTTCAATATCAGCTGAAAACCATATATGTGTGGTTTGATGTTCACTATTTAAGACCGATAAATTTTTTTATATGTATATATTTTCTTGTATTCATGTTATTTTTTAGTAGATAAAAATGTTATATTGGTTTTTTTAATTAATAAAATGTTATTGATCTTGTCTATTATTATTTATTCTATTACTATTTCTTGTGGTCTCTCCATGGTTGGGCTACTGTTCTAGTGTCTATTGGTCTCTCTTATCCACTAGTTTATATACAAAAACACACACACACATACACACACACACACACACACACACATATATATATATATTGTAACATTATTATAGCATCATCAGAGGGTAAATTATCCCCACTATCACCCCATTACACCACTAACTAGTAGTCGATAGCCTTTGGAATATGGGGAGGCATGCCTAAGGCTATTAGAGCTCATGTCAAAGAATTGTATGGGTCGATTAATAGGTTAGGAGCTACCAATGGTGTCAGATGAGTTTAATTTAACTATTTATTTTTCTTAATATTTGTGAAAAGGTATACCATATTTTAGTACGTTTTTGGAACTGGGCTTAGAACTCATGTTTAGGATCCTACAGCCCCATGGTTGAGTTAGAGACCATGTTTCCAGGGGTGGTAATTTTTGTTCTTCATTGCTTGTTTGAAAGTTGTTATGATTTCCCCCTTGTGTGGAGCACTTGGATTTCATTTCACCTATTATTATATGTGACCCTTAAACTAGTATGGTAAGGGGAAGTTATTTGACACCTATCCTGGTATGACAAGTGAGGCATGATTATGGTTTTTGATTAGGAACATAGAATGTTTAAAATAAATAAGCATGTGATGTGATAAAATACTCTGTGTTATGTGATATATATGAGTGTATGTATGCCTGGATCATATAGGAGTAGGCAAGGATGATGATATGGGGTTATGTTGATAACCATGTTGGGAGATGAGGTCATCGGTTTGAGGCGATAGGGTTCGTTAGGATAGGCGTGGCCCACGGCATATGTGATACCTGGCACAATTATGGGTGGGTAAGTGCATAAGAGGCCAGATGTCATGAAACATGGTTGTGATGGAGGAGGGTAAGGGTAGTGAGTTTGTGGTGTCTATTTCTACTTTCCCTATTTTCATAAAATATACGTGTTATCTAGCCAATATTACCATTGTATTAGTATTTAGAATTTTTCCACCTAAATCGACACTAATGGAGCCTCATGTGGGTTGTGGTTTGGGGATGCCAAAACGATCATAATTGGAAATACCTTTGGTTCACAATTGGCCTAAATATTTTTATTTAGATCAAGAGATGTAGGTACAGACATGGGTATATGTTCATGTTCAGGCATGGAAGACATAAAATTTTATATCTTTTGGGGTGTGTCTTAACGAGATACTCATAGAAATCCTAGTACATGTTATATAGGGAATTGATAGGGGACAACAATGAGAAGAGCCTTACATGGAAGACCTAACATGGGAGTTCAATTCATATAGAACACCACTATTATAAGTAGAGGTTGGACCTTAGGTGGCTGAGAACTGGATTGAGTTGATGAAGATGATCTTCAAGCAGCATGAGACTCCCCCATCATAATGGGTGACGCTAGCTATATAAATGTCTAGGAGACCAGCTAAACATTGGGGTGGCATGAATGTTTAGGTAGGAATACATGATGGAATGGATTGTAATGATTTTGAGGAATTGTTTTTTGGGCAATTCATACTTGAGACACTAAGGGAAGATATATCTCGAGAGTTATTAATCCAGCAGAAAGGTCACATGTACATCGTGGAATATGTAGCTATATTCACTAAGTTTACTCACTTCACACCTGTTTTGGTGGGAGACGACACCTGAGGGGTGATTCGTTGCATGTGAGGTTTAAAAAATTCCATTCAATCTCATGTAAACATATTTAGGATAGTCTCATTCTCAGAGGCAGTGAATCAGGAACACATAGCTGAAGGAAAATTGATGGGTCTGTCATATTCTTTATGAGTGACAATATAAAGTGAATTTAGTGGCAATGATTTATATAGTAGGATGTGAGGACGAGATGTTTTCCAACAAGGTGTTCTTGCTATATACATGACAAAACCACATCAATGTAGATCCTAGATTTCATGCTTCCTATATAGGGATCTAGGTTAGATGAAAATGCAGTACGATTGGGCACCTAAGAAGGGTCGATCATGAAGATAGGCAGGGAACCTCAACAGGTTCTGGAAGAGGCCCTCTCACACAGCTAGTATTCAAATTAAATGGATGAATCAAGGTTATGAGAATGGACCAAGTGTTATACAGAGAGCTGTTAGCTAGGATTTTACTATTTATGAAGGTCATAGAAGAGACAAGGATACCTAGAAATGAGGTACGTGTAGGGTGGATAGTGTAGTACCATATATAGACAAGGCCTCAGGTAATTGAGCTTCTGGCTAGATGGATGCAGGGAAGCTATTAGATGAAGATATGGTTGGGGACCGGTTATGGTTAGAGGTATGTTTTTTGAATGATCTTGGTTTGTTTTATTTTCTTTATGATGGGCCATTATGTAGGAATGATTTTTTGGGTGAAGAAGGTACACTAAATGTATCTATGGACTATTAAGACACTATTTTGTAGGTTTTAATCAGTTCAGATATGTTATTTATATATATAATTTTGTGTGGGGGGGTGGTGGTGGGGGTCATGTGTTTGTGTGACAAGTTTGGCACCATGATAATATGGGAGCATTATTTGATGCATGGATTTTGTGGTGCCTTCAGATCAGGTAATCAATGTGATTTGAGACATGATTGAGGTGTGATAAATTAGGATTGATTTGGAATTTTTTTAAGATGTGGGACCTCATAGGTTACATGTGGACATGGGAACAATGTGGAAATATATGTATATGTGGTACATGATTTGTTTTGGGTTTGAAACAGGAGATCCTCATGACTATTAAAAGTGATTATGCTTCAGGGAAGGACTTTTGACTCCGAGGATTGTTTATATACCATTAGTTTTATTTGTTTTTGGTTCATGATGTGACCCGGGTAGGTAACTCCAATGGTAGGGATCCCATGTGGTAGATGAATTGTATCCTTTAAAAAACGGTAGTCCAGGATAGTTTTAATGATATGGATATGTTTAGTACCATACTATAGATATCTTTTATTTCTTGGGGATGAGAGATTTGAATGTGGGAACATAGTAATACCCATATTTGTTGGACCGAGTTGAATTCCACACTCGTTTTAAATTTTCAATGTTTAGTGGGTAGACCAACACTATTATTAATTATATTATCTTAATTCAATGTGGTTCCTTATCCCAAGATTTTTTATATTCTTATTGATGCTTTAAAAGTCTCTTAGAGTTTGGGTTTTGTTATATGTGTGTCTAAGGAAAAAAAACCATTATTTTGGGGTGCATATACCAGGGTGAACGGTTTGGGAAAACCATGTATCCTATAAGAAAAAACTATGTGATCCTAATGGTCAAAGGGATATGGTTTGTAGAAATATTCAAGTGTGAGAACATGGCCATGATAAGCCACTATAATTTCTTTCAATGGTGATATTCATGGTTTGTTCATGGTTTTGAAAACAATGTGTTTGAACCATGTGAGGTTCACTTTTGGAGAGTCGGTTCTACATGATTTTCTCTAAAAGTTAAAGAAGAAAAATTAACTTTTCCCCCTCCTCATATATTTTCCTTCTTCCTCCCACATTCTCCATCATTTCACGTGGAAATTTCGTTGTAGGGGAGGGGGCTCCCATTCCACCCCTCGTAATCTTTGAGCCACAACACACACCCAAGAACTGATCTTCTCATCATCTGGAACATTGAAAACTCAAAGATGAGATATTTAATACCCTTTATTACTTTTTTCCTTGTTATCTCCATATAAATAGATAAATCCTTTTGATTTGTTTTACCCTATTTTCTGGAATTTTTTCTAAAATGAAATTCCTTACAAATAAGCACCAATTATAGGAAAATACAGGATTAGTAGAAATATACCAACATTGAATAGGTTATTCTTTTCATTATTTAAGATTTTTTGGTTATTTTGATGAGATTATTTGATCACACCATTGTGTTGACCGATAGAGACCATATTAATTCCATTCATATCTTCTAAAATAATTATATGAAATTAATAGATGCCTATAGTAAAGCTTTATCAAGTCTACATATTATTTAATCATATTGAGAGGATTTAGAACATGTGAAGTATAGGTTGGGTTTATGATTTATTTATTTTTCATTTCACAATTAATTTATATTTAATTTTCATGTTCCATGGGAATTTGACAGGATCGACCTAAGGATTGAGGTGGAATTATTCATCTAGATTGTGACAATGTAATTGTCAGGATGGGATTGGATAGAGGCATATAGGGTTATTTTGATCATATATTGGGTAAAAATGATTTTAGTATGAGGGGACCATTACTTTAGTTTATAAGAAATAATTCATTGACTTTTTTTGTAGTTGGCCATTGGTTTCAGAAACAATGTCTGAGGGGTATGATGTGCCAGATGGTGTGGCTTAATGGATATATTTGGTGATTTACACTCATCTTTGTTTTATAATGAACAATTTAGAGTCATGTTTACATAGGGGGACTTAGATGATGTGGTAGTATAGACCACTCATGTGGTTAGATTCCTCAATTATATGCATCATAGGTTTATAGTTGGAGGTGCTTTCAATAGAATTCCAAGGGGATGGCGATGAGACAATGATTTACAGTTTTGATGTTATCAATTGGGGGATTAGGTTCACCATACATGATTCCATTGGGCTATGAAATATTTTTCCGGAAATACATCTTCATTCCTTGGTATGTTCACTATTTAGTCAACAATGATATGACTTCAAGGGTAGACATCGTTAGGCCACAAACGTCGTGCATTAAGATGATGAGGTTCTTTATGAGATAAGGTCAATTGGAATATGTATTTTATTATTCAAGAATGGCTTTTAGACATCTTATATTATTGGAAAAAATGAGTGTATAACACCCCATTATTTCATAGTACATTATCTCTTTAAAGAAATTAAATTGCTTACACTACATGCCACATTGAGTTCGAGCGCACCACGACTTACCAAACTAGATGTTCAAAAAGTTTTTATGAATAGTATTAACTGAATTTTGAATATTATATACTCCATATAATTTTTGAATACATATTTTTTCTTTCTAAGACATAATATAAGAACAAATTCATTTTTTATATAAAAGAAGTATTTTTAAAAAAATGCAATTTTACAGCCTTTTAATGGAGAACCCTTTTTAAAACCAATATTTTATACTTTTATATATTAAATTTAATTAAATTAATTTTTTTTAGAATAAATACACAAATAATTAGTTTGGATAAATTTTTGGCACTTTTCTAATAACTTTAATATTTTGATGAATAATGAAAAAATACAAAATATTAATTGAACACTACCTTTTCAATCAAAATAATTTATAGTGTTAAATAATTCATTTTAGTGGTTTTAAAGTATAATTATATTATATTTATTTTCATTTAATATAATTTAGTTCATTTGATGTAATTTCACATTTAAATTGTACATAAAAACATGGAAATCATCTGATGGTTTTTACTTCTTAAAACCCCGCTTTTTAGTTTTGACAATGGGAATTAATTTTAAATTAATTACTGAAACTCGTATGTTATTACTTTCATAAAATAGACATCAATTTTGGATTCTAATTATCAAAATTAACTCAGGGAAAATTTTTGGTATTTTTTTGAAAACATTCAATTTTGGATGAATCGTGAAAAACACTGGGATATTGTTTAAAAATGACATTTATTTAAAAATTTATTATTTTTATTTAAATTTATTTTAATGTAAAAAGAGATACATAATAACTATATTAGTTGAATTTTTTTCATTGAAGTCATTTTATAATAATATTAGATGTATAAAATTTTATTAAATTTTTTAACGTTTTTTACTCACCTTCTAGGAACATTTGAAAATTTTGATAGGAAGTAATTTTAACTCTTTTGGGAATTGAATTACAAAAATCCAAGAAAAATTAATGACATAATTAAGTAAAATGTGGTTCAATATGTTGAAAATAAGTTTTGGTGAATAGTAACTCATGAATTTTATTTACCACGGTTAAAAGTAAATAGGGAAATTAAAGGTAAAAAACATATTATAATTACCCTAACACATGTCCAAATTCTATTGGATAAGTTTATTTTTACAGGAATAATCTTTAGGAATAATACGTGATCCTTTTGTTCCACTTGGATTAGATTAGGACATTTATTATTATTTTATTTAAAGAAGAGTTAAAAGTGTCAAATTCAATGTTTAATAACCAAACGATTTTTAATATAGGGTTATACATAAGATAAATTAAACTATAAATATTACATAGAAAGATAGAAATATTTCATACATCTTGGTATTTTATTTATAAATTTTATACATTAAATATTTATTTTTATTTATGACACAAGGATAATGCACTAATTATCTTATTATGGAAAGATTTAAATAATTGATTTTATAAATATGAATATAATTTTAAATTGAGACTTTTTAAGTATTCCATGAATTTCAAAGTTTAATATAACATGTTATGGTTGATTAAATATTTTTTTCCGAAATGATAAATTTGTTATGACTTTTACAAAACCCGAATACTAAATATTGTCAATATTGACATAAATGAGTTTTTAGAATAAATAATATATTATTAAATGGTATATTATTACTAAAAATATAAGGTTACTCCAAAGGACATAGATAATGATATATATGAAAATCATGAAACACTTGGGTATCTCTAGTGTAAGAACCCGTACCTTGTTTTCAGGTATGTTTTTCATTTTCTGGTCATTTTTTAGAAAAAATTGATTATTCTGGAAATTTTGGAAGTACACATCATGTAAATTATGAGTACACGCCGTGTACTCAGTTACGGTAGGTAGCCAGGTGCGGGCCGTGTAGCGGCCAAGCACACGACCATGTGGGGGTGACCTGGAGGCCTCCTAAAGCGGAGTACAGAAATGGAAAGTACACGTTGTGTACTTCAAAATTACATTCTGTGTAATTTTTTTTCATTAAACGCACCAGGGTCACGTCTAATCACCAAAACGATCTCCTTTTAGCTCTCGTTCGATCGAGATCTCCGTACGGCTGTGGATTTTTGAAGAGCCACCGAGCCTCCATCCGATATTTGATTTGACCACCGTTGATTGCATTGGGATCACCTCGGTAAGATATCTCTTCTACATGAGCTTCGTTTCATGATACCTCTTATTCCACAAGTTATCCCTTGTTCAATGTTTTAGACGTTTCTGTAGATCTACAACATTCTAGGTCGATCTAAGGGCTGAAAACGGAGTATATCGATCTCACAATGTCGAGGTTGGTGGTTTCTGCATTTCTATTGATAGTATTTGTGTATTTTGGGCAATTACGCCCAATACCCTTGAACAGGGAATTGTGCATTTACTATTTTACCCCTGTTGTTTTCCTTCCATGCTTGTATGCTTGTGTAGAGGATAATTGGACATGAATAGGGTTGATTACTATGCTTTTGATGTCTTACCCAAGAACGTTCTATTGAAGACTATTGGTATGCTTAGCCTTTTGGCCGCCATGCCTTTTTTCCATTCCTATTGCTATAGGGTGGAGAGTTTGTATTATGACATGCTTGATATTTTGTAGACTAGTTATCCATGTAGTTCTGTAGGTTTACATTGGCCATATTTCATTTCTATTCTCGTTGACCTACACAGGGTCATGGGAACTAGGTGTGGTAGAATATAAGGGGAATTGACAGCGTGAGTTTCCTCAGAGAGTATTTGAGAGCTTAAGTATATAAGCGGAGATGATTGAGTGAGCATCCTCAGAGAGCCAAGGACCACTTGGGGTATAAGGGGAATTGACCGTGTGAGCTTCATCAGTGAGTCCTTGATTGCTTTAGACTATAAGGGGAATTGACCATGTGGGCTTTCTCGGAGAGTCCTTGATTGCTTTAGACTATATGGGGAATTGACCATGTGAGCTTCCGCCGAGTGTCCTTGATTGATTTAGACTATATGGGGAAATAACCATGTGAGATTTCTCAGAGAGTCTTTGTTTTAATTTAAAGACTTGGGCTATAAGGGGAATTGACCTTTTGAGCATCCATAGAGATTCCTAGACCTTGGGGATATAAGGGGAATTGACCGTGTGAGCTTCCTTAGAGAGTCTTTGAAAACCTTAGAATATAAGGGGAATTGATTGTCTAAACATCCTCAGAGAGTCTTTTTTACCTTTGACTATAAGGGGTATTGACGGCGTGAGATTCTTCAGAGAGTCTTTATATATTCTTATAACTTAACTAGAGGGGATATGCTATGTGTACTTCATAGAGTATTTCTATTCTTGTTTTGTTGTTTTGATATATGGAATTGTTCTGCTGAGTAAATATTGTTTACTACATATTTACTTTATTTTTAATATATTCACTAACTATTAGGAACATATCATTGGGTGGTCTCCTACTGGGATTTAGTCTCACACCCTATTTGGGACCAAACAGATTATATTGTTGCAGGTGTAGATAAGGGAAATCTCCCTTCTACATCAGGTATTTGACTTGCTGTAGAGCTGGAGAGCATGGGACCAAGATGAGGCTTGTGATGCTGAGGAGTTGTCTATTTTAATTTTGATAGTTTGGTTTAGTACTATTTGTATTCCAGTATTCTGATTTGTTTGACTGCATTCCAAGACTCATGTTACCATGCATCATTTATATACGTGATTTAATTGTTTGCTATACCAATATTCATATTATTTTTGTTGGTATATTTACTACTTCCGCTATTGTGTATTTGTTTCCTTTACATTGTTTTACTCTTCCAATGATGGCATAGTTTCCCCACTATCACATGCAAGGCCCTCGTTTCTATTCTGCATCCTCTAACATTTGGGTAAATACGCTAGAGGTACTGTGACCAACTGGGTATGGGGAACCTCTTGGTGGCTTCTGGAACTAAGATGTTACAAAGTGGTATCAGTGGAATTATTTTCTCTTGACATTATATTTGGAGCCTTTAGTCAAGGATAGGAAAAAATAGGTACATTTTAATATGTTGTGCCTGGAAGTACCTAACGCCTGTATAGGGAAAAGCCAATATACCTTGTTTATTTTAAATTTTCTGGTTTTTCAGTTATAACAGTTGATTTGATTTCACCTAGAGTGATTCACATGATTTGTGTTGTTATTGTTTATGTTATTGAGGTTCTATTTCTATTGAAATCCGATGAGATGAGGGTATGCCGTATCATTCATCATATAGGAACTTGCTAGGGATCCCATGTCATGCATTATTGCTAATCCATATATTGTGAATTATCAATTTCATTTTGTTTTGATAGGTGTTGTGCTAGATATTCATGTTTTTGTGATAGTTGTTGCGATAAAAATACCTGCTATTTGATAAGGTATTGTAGTGTAAGGTTTTCATTTAATGAACGCCAAACTTTGGTTCTTGAGGTGTTATGGGCCCTCATGGACCAGAATTTGGTGGTTCATTGCCTTGTTTTCCATGTTATAATGTGTATAAGATGCCAAATATTGATTCGCAGGGTGTATGGACCCTCACTGATCAGAATTTGGAACTTTCATTCTTCAGTTCAGCGTTTTTCTGGGTTCTAGATTAGTTTCTGAGCCTTACTGTCTCTAAAAATCCATAATACACGCCGTGTAATGTTATGTACACGCCATGTGTTATTTTGTTTGGGAAGAAACTATTTTTTCTTAAGTACATGTCATTTACTTTATGTACACATCGTGTAGTCTCTAAGCGTTCCATAGGTCGTGTGAACAGTTACATGGAATGTGGAAAGTCTGGTGGGAACACGCTGTGTACCAGTCGAACACGCCGTGTATTATCGACCCAGTGTCATCCCATGTAACTAACAACACGGATGGATAAAACCTTAAGATATACACACCATTTCTGTCTTGAAAACAACTTGTAGTCTGACCTAGGTACTCGACCGTGTCATTAACAACACGGTTCAGTGTTATACTTCCACGTACATGTTGTGTTGGCGTTGAACACAGCGTGTAGTCTGACCCAGGTACCTGGCCATGTCACGAACAACACGGGTCGGTGTTATCCTTTCACACACATGCCATGTCGGACTTGAATGTGATGTGTAGTGTGAGCCATGTGTTAGGCCGTCTCACTAACAACGCTGTCCAGGTGAAGCTTGTCTAGTACACACAGTGTCTACCGTGAACATGCCGTGTAGCCTTGTCTTAGGAGAGTCATGTGGATTAACCATTTAGATGTACTCGGACAAGAAAAGATGATTCATGTACACCCCATGTGGTAATCCAACACGCCATGTGTTTGGGGTGTTACACGACCAGTTCAAGAAGGAGCACACACTCGTGTAAATGAATTATGGGAACACGCCGTGTAGTAATTGTACACACTATGTAGTCATGTTTTGTAAAAAATGAGTTCTTTCTTTATCCTATTCCCTTATTACACTTTTGGTTTTCATCCCTTGATAATCTTGATCTAAGGTGTGTGCTTGACCTTATAGAGTCATGCCACAGAGATGTCCTCTGGTTGTATGCCAGTTTCCAGGTGGTGAGTAGACACTGGACATGGCTGATAAGTGACTACCTGTTGATCCTCATGTCGTTCCAGTCTTGGCACCATCCTTTTTACCCGACATAGGTGCTAACGCAAAATTTAAATAAGGATTTTGTGGATGGTTCAGAACATTCAGGGAGTGCTTCCTCTTACCTCGTCGATGGTAGATTTGACACGGGTCTTTCAACAGCAGTATCCTCCCACTTTCTCAAGGGATAGAGGACCCTAGGATGAAGAGTCACGGCTAGAAGCCACACTGAATTTTTTCGAGCATCTGTAGATACCTCCAGAGAATAGGGTGAAGCACTATACCTACATGCTTCGAGAATCCTCCAAGATGTAGTGGGATGTGATCTCATGGGAGGGACGCTAGCAGAATATGGCTTGGGATGATTTTTGGCGCATCTTCTATGATTAATTCTATATGGAGACCATGAGGGCCGATCGAGCCTGAGAAATCACGAGACTAGATCAGGGTACTCTTACTGTTATGGAGTATTCCTCTCACTTCACAGAGTTGTATCATTTCATGCCTATTCTAGGAAGTGATGAGTTGTTCCTTGCACGGAAGTTTGAGGATGGTCTGAGGCACAACATCCGATCTCAGGTGAACATCTTCAGGTTGACTTCGATATCATATATCATTAACCAGATGCTGATCACAGAGAGTAATCTGAGGGATTCTGGAGCTGTGAGCCAGGGAGGTTCTCCATCCAGTGTTATTATTCCTCCTACTGATAGCAGGAAGTGCCCTAGGGAGACAGAACAAAGATATCAGAGTTGGACCGATGCATCTATTGGTAGCCAGGTGGTGTGCTACCAATGCGGGAGGAAATGGCATACGAGGCCACATTGCCCAAGGGACCTTGTGGAGTGCCGATCATGTGGAAATATGAGTCACTTTTAGTGCTTCTGTCAGTTCTTCTCACCAGTAGTTGGTGACATGGGTTCTTCTATGACTCCGCATTTAGGAGTAGCACCACCAGTTTCTCACCAGTCTGGGAACAGGAGTTCTTCCGGCCATTTAGTCCAAGTTGGGGATCGTGGCCGTGGTAGCCAGTCACCCTGTTTTTAGAAACATCAAGGTGGATCAGCTTAGATTGGTTAGGCAGGGTCACTGGGTTGCGGTACAGGTTATACATTTACAATGAAGCAGTCCCAACAGGAGCAGAATCCCAAACCCTCTACCATTCAAGTTACGATCTTAGTAGCATAAGTTTTAGCTTCTTCTATTTTCGATACATGGGATACCCTTAGCTTTATATCTTTTACTGTAGTGGGGAGCCTTTGTCTCTAAATCTTTTATTCTACTGATATCTTGATGCTTGACACTTCATTGGGGACGAGAACAACAAGTGTACGTCAGTGCAGAGAGTCCCCCCTACAGGTTGGTGGGTTTCACTTCTGGTGGGATCTCTATGTCCTAGAGATGAAATGATATGATGTCATTCTTTGGATGAAATGGTTAGTACCATTCCAGGTAGTCGTCGACTCTTATCGCCTCAGGGTAAGTTTCACGTCACCAGAAGGTCAATAGTTTCTTCATAAGGGAGAATGGGATGTTCAGGTGAGAAGAGAAAGACCCAAGAATCATGGGCTGGGAGGATTTAAATCCCATATTGATAGTTTATATTTGGATGACCATGGGACAACACAGTTAGACATTCCTCCAGTGTTGGATCATTTCATAAATGTCTTTCTAGAGGAATTTTCAGGTTTTACTTTAGGGTGTGAGGTAGAATTTTATATTTAGATTATTCTAGGAGCGGAAACGATGTCCATTCCTCCTTATAGGATGGCTACACATGAGTTGCAGGAGCTCAGGAAGCAGTTGGAGGATTTGTAGGCAATTGGTTTCATCTGACCTAGTACTTCTCCTAATGGTTCGCCTATCCTGTTTGCGAAGAAGGAAGATGGAACCCTCATGCTTTGTGTGGACTATTGGAAGTTGAACCAGTTGAAGTTTAGGAACTGATATCTCTTACCCTAGATTGATGATCTCTTGGATCATCTTCAAGGAGCCCAGGTTTTCTCGAAGATGGACTTAAGATTCAATTACCATCAATTTGGAATTAGAGATTCTGATAAACCTTTCACAACCTTCTAGAGCATGTATGGTCTATACGAGTGTGTGGTTATGCTGTTCGGTCTTATGAACGAACCAGTAGTTTTCATGGCACTAATGAACCGAGTGTTCCATCCATACGTGGATTTCTTCATGGTGGTTTTCGTGGATGATATCTTGGTGTACTCTCACACTCTACATGACCATGCCACCCATCTTTAGATCGTTTTGAGTACACTGAGAGAGCATCATTTATATGCTATTATCTAAAAATTCCACTTCTGGATGGATCAAAATCACTTCTTAGGTCATGTAATCTCAGAGATAGGATTATCATTAGACCCAGAGAAAGTGAGGGAAATAGTTTCCTAGGAGTAGCCTAATAACGTATTTGAAGTGCAGAGTTTTCTAGGGTTATATGGATACTACAGATGATTCATACAGAACGTTTCGCACTTAGTAGCACCACTGAAGGGTCTGACTAAGAAGGGTGAAAAGTTCCTCTAGTTAGATTCTTGTGTGTTAGCCTTTTAGGAGAGTAAATGTATCTTGACATTAGAACCGATACTAGTCTTGTTAGATCCATGCAAGAGTTATACTGTATACTATGATGCATCAGGTATTGGGCTGGGAGCTATGCTTATGAAGGGATATGGAGTCGTTGCATACGGGTCTCAGCAGTTGCGGCCACATGAGAGGAATTAACCAACGCATGATCTCAAGTTGGTAGTTGTTATTCATGCCTTACTCTAGTGGATAAATTACCTTCTTGGAGAGAAATTTGTCGTTTTCACTTATGACAAGAGTGTCAAGTACATATTCACTTTGTGTGATCTGAATTTGAGACAGTGACGGTGAGTTGAGTACCTTCAGTCTTTTGACATTGAGCCTGCCTATACTCCAAGGAAAGACAACACAGTGGCTGGTGCGTTTATAAAAAGGACTCTGATACAGGAAGTTCAGGAGGTCAGTAGTGAGTGGTAGCTTATGGCTTTGTTCTCTGAGATGCATTTCGTAGTGCATAACAATCAGGGGCATATGTTTATTTCTTATATGGTTGCTACCTTTAATCTTCATCATCAAGTGAGAATGATAAAACTATTAGATTCTGAAGTCCTAGTCTTATGGGAGAGCGTGTCAGGAGGAGACCCTATTCTGGGATGGACCATAGGTGAGGATGAGATCTTGTGTTTCTAGGGGCTCATATGGGAGCCAAAAGATATACACAAGGAGCTGATATGGGATTTTCATTCCTTAGTTTGGCAGTTCATCCTGGTGCCACCAAGATGTATCGTGAACTACACTATCAGTTTTGGTGGCCAGGTATGAAGAGGGATAATGCTAGTTTATTCATGAGGTGTTCCACCTATCAGCAGGTGAAGGCAAAGCATCAGCGTCCAATAAGGATTTTACAGCAGTTACCCACTCCCGGGTGGAAGTGTAAAACCGTCACAATGGATTTCGTGATAGGTTTACCGAGGTCGCCTAGAGGGAATGATGCTATGTGGGTTGTCATTGAAAGACTTACGAAGGTTTCCCACATCTTTCCAGTCATGTAGACCTTCAGTGTAGATGATCTGGGACAGTTGTACATCCGTGAGATTATATGTCTGCATGGAGTCCCACAATCCATTGTTTCAGAAAGAGATGCCTGTTTTACTTCTCGGGTCTAGCAGGGGCTTCAGAATGCTTTGAGTACACAGGTACAATTGAGTACAGCTTACCACCCCCAGTCAGATGGCTAGTCTGACCGTACGATTCAGGTTCTTGAGGACATGAATCATGCATGCACTCTGGCTTTTGGAGGTTCATGTGAGAAGTAAATACCTCTTGTGGAGTTTTCCTACAATAATAGCTTTCAAACAACTATTCAGATGACACCTTATTAGGACTTTTACGGTAGGCCATTCCGATCACCTTTATGTTGTCTGGAGGTAGGGGAGGGAGCTATGATGGGACATCATCTTGTTCAAGAGACCACAGAGTAGATAGGGTTGATTCGAAATAGTATGGCTAATAAACAGTCTCGAGAGATGTCTTATACTGATCAGTAGAGACAACCACTAGTGTTGGAGGTTAGGGATCAGGTTTTCCAACGTGTCACATCGAGGTTGGGACACATGAGGATTATGAGACAGAGTAAGATTTCTCCGAGGTACATCAGGCTGTTTGAGGTAGTTTAGAGAGTTGGGCCGGTTTCATATCAGTTGTAGTTACCTCAGATGTACCTGGATATGCATGTCATTTTTCATGTTTATCTACTCCGACGTTAATTTTCAGAAATGTCTCATGTCTTTCAACCTGAGGAGGTTGAACTCGAAGTGCATGCATCATTTGACCAGAATCCTATCCGGATTGTTGATCGGAGTACAAAGGATCTCCATGGCTGGTTTGTTCCTCTAGTACGACTGCTATGGTAGCACGTGTGGGTGAAGGATGTGACTTGGGAGAGGGAGGCCGATGTATGAGCAAAGTGGCTAGAACTGTTCAACATTTTTTCTTCAACACTGCACTAGGGAAATTCAAGGAAGAATTTTTTTAAGGGGAGATGTTTGTATGAACCCAGACCATATTTTCAGGTATGTTATTCCTTTTCTGGACGTTTTGGAGAAAAAGAGGAAATTATGGAAATTTTATAAGTACACGGCATGTAATCAGTTACTTCAGGTAGCCGGGTGTTGGTCGTGTAGCGGCCATGCACACAACCATGTGGGGGTGACATGGTATCCACCTAAAGAGGAGTACGGAAACGGTGAGTAAACACCGTGTACTTCCAATGTACACGCTGTGAACTCTCTTTTTTTCATTAAACGCATCGGGGTCGCATCTAATTACTAAAACGCTCTCCATTTTGGTCTCGTTCGACTGAGAGCTCCATACAGATGTAGATATTCGACAAGCCCCCGAGCCTCCATCTGATCTCCAATTTGCCCGACATTGATTGCATTGGGATCACCTCAGTAAGCTCTCTATTCTTCTTGATCCTAGTTTCATGATTCCTCTTCTTCCTCATGTTATCCTTTATTGAACGTTTTAGACTTTTTTATAGATCTATAATGTCCTAGGCCATTCCAAGGGCTGAAACCGAAGTATATCGATCTCAAAATGCCGAGGTAGGTGGTTTGTGACTTTTGTTTAAAGTCTTTGAGTATTATGTGAAATTATTCCCAATACCCTTGAACAGGGTGTTGTGCGTTTACAATTTTACCCATGTTGTTTTCCTTCCATGCTTGTATTCTTGTGTAGAGGTTAATTGAATATGAATAGGGATGATTACTATGCTTTGGATGTGTTTCCCATGCATGTTCTGTTTACGACTGTTGGTCTTCTTATCCTCTTGGCCGCCTTGCCTGTTTTCCATGCATGTTGATGTATGGTGGAGAGTTTGTATTCTGACATGATTGATATATTGTATACTGGTTATCCATGTGGTTTTGTGGGTTTAATTTGGCCATATTTCACTTCTATGCTCATTGACCTACACAGGATCATGAGAACTTGGTGTTGTACACTATAAGGGGAATTGATGGAGTGAGGTTCTGCAGAGAGTCTTTGAGCACTTTAGACTATTAGGGGAATTGACCAGGTGAGATTAATCAGAGAGCCTAGGAACACATGGGGATATAAGGGGAATTGATTGTGTGAGATTACTCAGAGAGTCCTTGATTTATTTAGAATATAAAGGGAATTGACCGTTTGAGATTCCTCAGAGAGTCCTTGATTGCTTTAGACTATAAGGGGAATTGACTGTGTGAGATTCCTCAGAGAGTCCTAGATTTATTTAGACTATAAAGGGAATTGACTATGTGAGCTTCATCATAGAGTCTTTGTTTTAATTGAACGACTTGATCTATAAGGGGAATTGACCGTGTGAGTTTCCTCAGAGAGTCCATGACTACCTTAGATTATAAGGGGAATTGACTATGTGAGCTTTGTCAAAGTTTCTGGTTTACATTTGGCTATAAGGGGAATTGACTACATGAGCTTCCTCAGAGAGTATTTATATAATCTTATAATTGAACCATAGGGGATAGGTTGTGTGCACTTCTTAGATGGTTACTGTGCTTGTTTTTTTGTTTTGATATGTGGAAATGTTCTGCTGAGTAATTCTTTTTTAATGCTTCTGTACATTATTTATCGTATATTCACTAACTATTAAGCACATATCTTTCGGTGGTTTCCTACTGGGATTTAGTCTCACACCCTATTTGGGCCATTCTTTCGGGCCCAAACAGATTATATTGCTGCAGGTGTAGACATGAGAAATCACCCTTCTACTTTAGGTACATGACTTGATGTGGAGCTGGAGATCTTGGAACCAAGTTGAGGCTTGAAATGCTGATGAGTTGTTATCTGTTTTCCTTTTTTACTTTGGTTTAGTACTGTTTTTATTCCAACCTTGTGATTTGTTTGGATTCTTTCTTAGACACATTTTACCATGGATCATTTATTTTTGTGATTCAGTTGTTTATTATAACAGTCTTCCTATTATTGTTCTCGGTATATTTACTTCTTCCGCCATTGTGTATTTGTTTCCTTTCCACTGTGTTAGTCTTCCAATGAGGGCATAGTTTCCCCACTATCACACCTAAGGCCCTCACTGTTAGTCGGCAGCCTCTGGCGTTTGGGGAAATGCGCTTGAGGTCATGTGACCAACCGAGTACAGGGCTCCTATGGGTGGTTTCTGGAACTGGGACGTTAAATCTTGTATTTTTAAAATAATTTTAATAACCATTTATTATAATAATACATGAAAACATGTTAAAAGTTAAATGAGTTAACTAATAGTTAAATATAAATGACAAGGTTAATATGAAGATGTAAACCTATCTAAAACATATTTTTTGAGAGTTTATTGACCCTGCCCCACCAAAGAATCGAAATAAATCCTTTTGGATCCATTATAAACCGAATAAGATTGTATAATAATATAATAATATAATATATCAAGCTTTTCCTAAAGTGACCCTCACATCTCTTATAAAAAGGTACTTCTCCTTATCTAAATTTCACACCGCCAACTCTATTTGGCTCAGTCAACCCCTACTTAACTCTCCTCCCAATAACCCCCAATTAACCATGGAAGACTTAATTTGATCATAAGCCATCATAATGATACCTTTTGATTAAATCAAAAGGAAGAACCCGAAGAAGAGGTAATTACTTCATCACCTCTTTCCAAGTTCTTTTTTTCATCCAACTCTACATTATTTGTTGTTTCCATACTAAAATAATAATCCAGTAACTTATACATATTGAGATGTTATTATAAATACAGTACAACCATATTCATTATTCTATCCATCCTATGAATGATAAAGTCACCATACGTGCATACATATAGATTATCGTCTCCACGCTGTGGTGATGTTTTTATTCAACCCTTCATTTTTTGGATGGGTATAATAATGTGTATAATTGATGAAAATAGTAAATATAACATGTTTATGATTCGTATATATATAATATATCATCCAATTATATACGATTTCACCATCAATAGACTGATATCATCACTGGTGCATACATACTGCTTACCGTTTCCACGACGCGATGAGATTCACATTCACCATTCAATGATGATTATAAATACATATATTATTAATAAGTATGTAATATATGAAATAATAATGCTACTATAAATATATATATATATATATATATATATTTCATTAACTTAGTTCCGTTCAATACGATATGAAATTGGAAACGACGTTTATGCGTACGTATGACCTACCATCTACATAAATGGTGTTTTCTATTACATATATAAATATATTTTACATACTTATATTCTGAATATATATGTTACATAAATAATATTTTATATTATTGAATCAATTAAATCATCATATATGTTATAAGATCAAGAAGAACAAGTTAAAACATGTATGATAAATATAATGATTATTACCTGAAATGTTATTTTAACATTGAAATTATGATTAAATAGGTAGTATAACACCGTAAATGAATCAATAATGATATCATAAATTTGTATATGGTTATTTTATAATTTAATAACAAACTAGGGTCATTATACATGAAGTTAAATGTACCATTGGAAAAAGGAAAGTACAATGTAAGGGTTAATTCCTCAATCTCATTATTATTTGAGATTGTTTAGGTTTAAGTATTTACTGGAATATTTTTATAATCCATGTCCATGTTTCATAAAAAAGGTTTTAAAAATGAATATTTTATGGTTTTTTGGAAGGTACTATTTATCAATATCATCATTTTAAATGTTTTAATGATTATTTTTTCTAAATCATTTTAATTAAGGTCAATGTTTTAAAAATGATTTTAATTATTTATTTATATGGACATGGTTGGTTTAAAATGTCAATTACATTAAAAAGTTTCAATGGGTTATGGGACACTTTGATTAAAAAATCTATTTTAAATGACATAGTATATAAATTCATGACTTATAAATTATTTAACAGAAATGGATATTTCTCTCAAATAGTTTTACTGATCATTTTCAACTATGTCAAAATCCTTTAATGGAAATTATAATTGATTGAGGATGATTTATTATAATACAACATTTCATATTCTATCAAATCAGTTATGATATGTTTGAAAATAAATGTGGTATTTTTATACCATTCCTGTATATGGATAAAGTATTCAATTTTCATATGCTAGTTTTAATATGAATGTTTATGTTATGTTTCAACATTTTCATATAAGGAATGCATTGGACTTAGTATGTGATGAGTGGAGACCGCTATTGTTCCTAGATGCATTGTTAGATCCCCTGAGACAAACTAGTGTCTTGGTACAAGGCCATGAAACAACTTTTATTTGTAGTCTTGGCATGAGGCCATTAATACGAGGTTATGATGTCCGACATTATGCATTCACTCGTTATTAAATTAGTTTTTTCATGTGATTATTTTACTGGTAGAATATCCATGTGCATGTTTATATAGAATTTTAAGATTTATTATTTCCATAATATGTTAAATTTTATGTTTAAAAATATGTTGTTTTAATTATACATCTTTCCTTAAATGTTTATATATTCCGCTAAATTATTTACACTTACTAAGTAGCTCATATCACCACTTTCTTTTGTTCTATTTTTCTAGTATTCGAAGATGTGTATTTTTATTAATATTATGGGTTAAGATATGGAAATAATGGCTTCCTCAAAGGATCAATTATATTGTGTTTTATGTTATATGTTGTAATGTAAAGTGCATGAATGTAATCAATTTTCCAAGACAACTAAACATATCTGTCCTTCAGGGATTGATTCCTTGTAATCATGCCAATGTATTAAAATAAGGCACCAGCTCTAGGCTTCTCTGGTCGGGGCTTTACAATTGGTATTAGAGGATTTTTAGTACATTCCATGGAAAATATATTTAGATTAAATCTGTTTATAGAACATTAACATAAGATATACATTGAGTATTAGTGTAGAATGACATCCTCGAATTTTGGTGATGTAGATATATTGTGAATTTCTCCAGCAATACACCCCTCTCTCGATACGAGCAGGTTGAGGTGGATTTGGAACAGATTTCCCTAGGATTTAAAATACCGACAAAGATTTCCAGGATTGACTTTGGGTATCCAGGTACATGAAAATGGGCCTTTCTACACTTTTGGTAATGAAACTCTCATGGAATATGGTTAGGATAATTCACATTTTCTTTAAAAAATCTTATGAATTATTTATGGGTAAATACTTCTTAAAAAAACATTTTTATGATTACGGATTATATTCATAAACATTTCAATTTAAATTAGGTATTTTACAAATTTGGAATTATGAATTGCTATTCATAAACTAACCTAGTGCATGTCATTGTTCAGAAATGGTGCCCAATAGAAGGAATGCGAACATCAGTAATATGTATGATCAAAAGTGTAACAAATATATTATCTTTCATGGAATTAATAAATCATTTTTAAGGTAAATAGTCTCACTCATATCTGCATCATATGAAGAAATTATATCATATCATAATAACATAAGTAAATAATTCTCTGAGTCTTATGGATTTGGAGGGAAGCAAGAAAAGAAGAGGATGGAAGAGAGAAATATGGATACATGGGAGAAGGGAAATAAAGATTTAACCACATGTGATAACTGTGTAAAGAATCACCTTGGTATACACATGAAGGGAATGGTAGTTTGTTATAAGTGTGGAGAAAAAGGACACAACATTCATGATTGTGATTATAAGGAAAAGGTTTCAAATGTACAATGTTTCATCTGCAAAGAGTTTGTACACTACGCAAATCAATGTCCAATCATCATAGTATACCAAAAATGATGTTATTGGGTAATAATAATGTTATGATACTACCGCATGTGAAGGGGAATAACTAGTGTTATTATGTTCTTATTAAATAATTATTTCACTTGAGTGTTATATCAATGATGTACTGGTTATATGAATTATATAAGTAAATATGGATTGTACTGCAGAACTATTTCAGTGAGGATTTGATATTATATGGTTCTAAGAAAAGTGTATCAATTGAAAGTTAATATTTTTGGAAGATACATGGTTGAAGGAAAGATAAACCATTATATGGTTCTGATACCGAGGTTGTGATTTTGGAATAAGATATGATTGATTTGGTTAAAAAAATTTAGATATTATTGACTACCATGAAACTAATTAATTCTTTGTTTATTCCATCATTGATGGAGCTTACTTCATTTTTCTATACAAGGAGTATATCTAGTATTTTAAAAGGAATAAGGGAGCATGAATGTAATCATAAAGGCTTTATAGTAATTCTTTTTTTATTGTGTTTTAAAAAGAATACATGATGAAGGTATTCACATGTTTTTACATGGAAAAAAGATCATCATTATGTTTACCTTCCTTATAAATTTTGGACTGTGAGTTTGGAGAAAAGTATTTTGGATAAGTCTAGAAGTTGGAATTAACTATGTTTGTCATTTGATTCTACTATTATGGTTAAATAATTTCATAAGATTATTTTTGGATTGTTATAAAAAGGACAAACCGAAGGTTGGGTGACAACCCGTCGCGTCCAGAAAGGCTACGAGACATGAACCCACAACCAAAGGGAGACAAGAGTGCATCACCAACCATTGGCCCACGTGATGTCCTGGATTGTATA
Source organism: Viscum album (assembly GCA_963277665.1). Taxonomy (NCBI): domain Eukaryota; kingdom Viridiplantae; phylum Streptophyta; class Magnoliopsida; order Santalales; family Viscaceae; genus Viscum; species Viscum album. The sequence goes on along the minus strand of OY728123.1, from coordinate 687,449,980 downwards.
ATGTAGTTTTTTTAAAAGGCCTCATAAGTTAATTAAAAATTAATTTTTTTGAAACACTATACAATTTGGATAAATAGAATATTTTTGAGTTCTATTATCTTTTGGAGTGAAAGATGAGTTTGTGGTAGAAATTAGTCAAAATATGGAACTCTACTTATTAATTATATTTTTATTCACTTATTAAATTAATAAAATAATTCTTAATCTTTAGGTAAGGGATCTTAGAACACAAAATATTTTATCCTAATACCTTATGTTTTGTTGAACCAGTTATCTTTTAAATCATCTTAGTTTGATGGCTTTGAGGCCCTCAATTTTACACTTCCTTGTGATTGATAACCTCAATCACTCCCTATAAATATTTACATTATTCCTCCAGTTATGTTTATATAATTTCCCCCAATTTTCTCATATTCAAAACCCTAATTTTGTGGTGACCTTTTCATTTCCCTTTCCCTCTTATTAAGACTAAATGTTATTAACCCAATTTCTGATGTGGGTTTTCCTCAAAGGTATTTTCTATTTTAAACCTTTTATTTTAGAAAACAAATTCAAATTGTGAGGATTAAATTTATTGAATGAGGGTATAATGTATCAACCCATGATTTCATAGTATTTTATGTCTGTAATGTAATTCAACAACTTACGCAACATGCAACATCGAGTTCGTGCATAACACAACTTACAAAACAAGCCGTTCAAAAAGTGGTTATGAATAGTATTAATGGAATTTTGAATTTTATATACTCTATATAATATTATAAAAAATTTAATGTTTTTATTTGACATAATATAGCAAAAAATTCATTTTATTTAGATAAAATATGCATTTTTTAAAAAAAATGCAATTTTACCACCTTTTAATGGAGAACCCTTTTTAAAATCAATATTTGACATTATTATAAGTTAAATTTAATGAAATTAAATTATTACTTATATGAGGTACATTAAAATATATTTTTTATAAATTTTTCATACTTTTCTGATAACTTTCATATTTTGATGAATAATGAAAAATACTAAATTTTAATTGAAAACAACTTTTTTAATTGAATTAATTTACAGTGTTAAATTATGAATTTGAGTGGTTTTAATGTATAATTGTATTATATTTTTTTAATTTAATATAATGTATGTCATTTGATGTAATTTCACATTTAAATTGTTCATAAACACGTGACATTCTTTTGATGGTTTTTACTTCTTAAAAACTAGTTTTCCGGTTTTAATAACGGGAATTAATTTTAAATTAATTAGTGCAACTCATATTTTTTTAATTTCGTAAAATAGAAATCAATTATGGATTAGTAATATCAAAAATATCTTCGTGTGAAAGTTTGGTATTTTTCTGAAAAAAATAAATTTTTTGATGAATAGTGAAAACATTGAGTTATTTTTTAAAACTGAATTTTATTTAAAAAATTATTATATTTATTTAAATTTATTTTTAAGTAAAAATAGATACATAATAACTATATTATTTCAGTTTAATTAATTGGAGTCATTTTATAATAATCTTTGATGTATAAATTGTTATTGAAATTTTTAATGTCTTTTACCCACCTTCTAGGCACATTTGCAATTTTTCCTTAAACATAATTTTCCGCTTCTGTGAAATGAATTTCAAAAATACCAGAGGCACAATAGAAATATTTATGGAAAATGTTGTTAAATAAAATGAAAATAAATTTTGGTTAATTGTTACTTTTGAATTTTATTTACCACGGTTAATAGTATATAAGGTAATTAAATGTAAAATGACATTATAATTACCCTCACACATGTTCTAATTCTATTAGATAAGTCAATTTCGACCAATGTCAACCTTATGAATAAAATATGTTCCTTTTTGTCCACTTGGATTATATTAGGACATTTATTATTATTTTATTTAAAAAAGATTTAAATGTGTTAAATTCAATGTTTAAGAACTTGTCCATTTTTATATAGGGTTATACATAAGATAAATTCAACTATAAAAATTCATTAGAAAGATATAAATATTTAATACATAATGAACTTTTATTTAAAATTTTTAGACATTAAATTTTTTATTTAATTTATGACATAATGATGATGTAGTAATTACCTTACTATTGAAGGATTTAAATAATTGATATTATAATTATTAATATAATTATAAATTAATACTTTTATTGTATTCCAAGAATTTTATAGGTTAATATGACATGTTAGTCTTGATTAAATAAATTTTTTTGAAGTGATAAAGTTGTATGGGTTTCAAAAAAACCAAATATTAAATAGTGTCAAAATTGGCATAAATGAGTTTTAAAAAAATACAATATTATTAATTGATATAATATTTCTAAAAATCTATGCTTTGACTAAAGGACTTATATAAGGTTATATATATAAATAATTGACCAATTTGTGTTCGATTTTATTTTTATACTATGTTTATTGACCATTTATTATAATAATACAAGAAAACATGGTAAAAGACTAACTATTTAACAAAGTGTTAAATCTAAAGAGATGGATAATATGGTGACCTAAACCAATCTAAATCCTATTTTTTGAGAGGTTTTCGACCCATGACAAAATTATCCTTGAAATAAATCTTTATGTATACATTATAAACCGAATATGATTGTATACTAAAATAATATTTCAAACTTTTCCAAAAGTGACCCTCACCTCTCCTATAAAAGGGTACTTCCCCTTCTCTTAATTTCACACCTCCAAAGCCATTTGGATTGGAAACAAACTGCTCAAATATCCTTCCAAATATCCCCACTTAATTATAGAGGGATGTATTTGATCATAAGACAACCTAAGGATCCCTTTTGATCAAATCCAATGTTAGAACCCTAAGAAGAGGTAATTACTTCATCACCTCTTTCGATGTTCTTTTCTTCTTCCACTTCCTCTTTCTTTTTGATTTCCATACTAAAATAATAACACTTGTACCTTATAAATAATGATATGTTATTATAAATATATTTAATCCATATTTATTATTATATCCATCCTATGAATGACAAATTCCTCACACGTGCATACGTACGGCTTAACGTCTACGCATCGTGGTGTAGTTGGTTTTCTAACACATCATTTTTTGGATTTGTATAATAATGAGTATAATTGATCTATATAATAACTATAACATGTTAATTATTTTTTATATATAATATACCATCATATTACATACTATTTAACCATCAATAGATTTATATCATCGCTCGATCATACGTACAACTTACCATCTGCACGACGCGATGAGATTCATGTTCACCATTCACGATGATTATAAATATATATATTATTAATAAGTATGTAATAAATTAAATAATAATGATACTAGAAATATATATATTCCTATATCTTATTCACTTACTTCCGTTCAATATGATATGAAAAAGGAAACGGCGTTTATTCGTACGTATGACCTACCATCTCCATAAATGGTGTTTTCCATTTCATATATAAATATATTATACATAATCATATTCTTAATATATATGATACATAAATAATTTTTTATATTATGGAATCAATTAAATCATGATATATGTTTTATGATCAAGAAGAAAAAGTTAAAACATCTATGATAATGAAAGCAATTATTACCCGAAATGTTATTTTACCATACAAATTATTATTAAATATGTAGTATAAAGCCATAAATGAATCATTTAGGATATCATAAATATGAATATGGTTATTTTATAATTGAAAAACATTCTATGTTCCTTATAAAGGAGTTTATATTTAACCTCAACAAAAGGAATGTACAAGGTAAGGGTTAATTAATCAGTCTTATTATTATTCGAGATTGTTTATGTGTAAGTATTATTGGTAAATTTTTATAATACATGTAAATAATTACTAAAAATTCTTTATAAATTAATATTTTAATGTTTTTATAAGGTAATCTTGATCAATATCATCAATTTAAATGTTTTAATGATTTATTTTTCTAAATCATTTTAATTAATTTCCATGTTATGAAAATGATTATAAGGAATTATTTATATGCACACGACTATTTTAATATTATAATTACTTTCTAAAGATTCAAAGTGGTATGTGACACTGTGATTAAAAAATATATTTTAAATGAATTCCTTTTCAAATTCGTGACTCTTAAATGATTTCATAAAAAGGGATATTTTTCTCAAAAAGTTTTACTGATCATTTTCAAGTATGTCAACATATTTTTCTAGATAGTATTCTTGATTGAGGTTGATTGTTAATAATACAATCATCTATATTGTATCAAGGGATTTATGATATGTTTTATTGTTGATGTGATATTTTTATACCATTAATGGTTTATAGTTAAAGTATTGAAATTTCATATTCTAGTTTAAATTCAAAATTTTAAGTTATGTTTCAAAATTTTCATATAAGGAATGTATTAGACATAGTAAGTGACGGGTGGATCCCACTATAGCTCCTAGATGCATCGGTAGGTCTCATGAGAAAAACTATTGTCATGGAAAAAGGCCTTGACTAAAATTTTATTTGTAGTCTTGGCATGAGGCCTTGACTATTTGGTTTTGATGTCCGAAATAATACATTCCCTCGTAATGAAATTGGTTTTTAAATGTGATTATTATACATGTTGAATATCCAAGTGCTTGTTTACATGGTAATGTATGATTTATTTTTTCTATATTATGTTCTATTTTTTATTTTAAAGGCTATTGTTTTATTACACATCACGCCTTAAAAATTTATTACTTCTGCTTAGTTATTTACCCTTACTGAGCAAATGATCTCACCCATTTCTTATGTTTTATTTTCCTAGGATTCCAATAAGTGTATTGTGAATGATATTCTGGGCCAATCTAGGAGAATAACGGATTTCTCAAAATATTATTTATGTTTTGTATTATTTCAGAAAATGTAATTTAATGTTTATGTATTTAAACTATTTTCCAAGGCTACCAAACTGATCTTCCCATCAGGACATGATTCCTTGTAATCATGCCAATGTATTAAACTAATGTACTAGCTCTGGGATTCATGGGTCGGGGCGTTACATTATTGATTGGAATGAGGTACTGGGTGATTTTATTAGTTGTGTAACTTGCGAGTTAACCAGGTTTTATTTACATTAGGGGATTCCTTGGGCTAAGTCTAAGGTTTCCCTCCACTATGGTATTCCGACGATGGCCAATGCGGGTGATCACTCACTTATGGATGATGAGCATATGAGGGTAGGTTATTATTATAAACTCATGTTATGGTTTTAAATTTATTATTTAGGTACACTTTATTAATAAAAGATACAGGATATGCATGCGTTGGAGGTTTGCTACTAAGATTATTTCTTACATCCTACATGGGCCTTTCAGGATGCGTGAAAACAATATGTATTTTCCTTTAAGTAAGGGTTTAGGCTCTAGAGCTAAACTATGGTGTTGAACTATTAAACATGGGATGGATGGAATGGGACCATGGGTTCATACCAAAGGTGTATTTTATTTTTTATTTTTCTTCTTTATTAGTATGCTATTATATATGTAGAGACTATAGTTTCCCATTGGATACCCTTATTATAATTGATATTTTTGTCCTATCTAGTAATCATGTTCTATTTTAGTATATACAACTGGAATTTTTTGACGTTTAATTCTACAAATTGTATTGATCTTGTTAATTATTATTTTTTCTACTCTTTTTTCTTATGTTTCCTCTTTGGGAATGTTACTTTTCCTGTGTTTAGTGGCCTCTCATTTCTAATAATATATATATATATATCACAAAATTATTATATCATCACTAAAGGGTATGATCTCCCCACTATAACCAATTTAGACCCTCTCTTCTATTTAGAATACTTTTTCTTCCATGGGGGCATGCATAAGTCCATTATATCATGACCCAAAGCACTATTTGGGTGGCTAAATGGGTTAGAGAGCTATAATGTGTATAATCATTAAATATATATATTTATAAAAGGCTAAAAATTTAACAATGTTTCCACAATTGATCAAATAAAAATAAATGTAAATTCCAAAAATAAAAATTGTAAATGATTTTGAAGTTAATAATATCCATGATAAATAATATTTAAATTATTTGAAGACTTAATGTCCATAAGAAATTGAATAATTCAAGAACAATTTAATGACTAAAAATATGAATCATGGAAGTGAATATCAATACATTATTTTGGAAAATAATCATAAACCATCCAAATGTAGATTAAGGATGGTATTAATATAATATATACCCGTTGGAGTAATAATGAATTTTTACCATCATTGATGGATATGAAAAACATAAAAATATATTTAAAAAAAATTATAGGAAAATATCATTTTTATCCTAAAAATATCTTTATAAAACAAAAATGTTAAGAAAAAACTTTTATTTGAAAATAACATTTCAAAATCATTTTATTTAAAAATATTCTAATATACATATAAAGGTATCATCAATGAAATAACATTCATGATAACGATTAATTTTTTATATTCCACAATGGTTAAAGATAACATTCCTTTTTCTTTGTAAAATTGTAGGAATGTTCCAATATTTAAATATATAAAAATATTCCTTTAATAACTTTTGTAAAATGTAAACATTAATTATATTAAATTTACATAATATTATATTGAAATAAATTTTTTAAGAGTAAAAAATGGGAATATTCCTTTAACAAATAATTTTGAAATGTATTAAAAACGTTTTTACCTTTTTTTGAAAAAATTTCATTGGATGAAAAGTATTTCTTTCCAAATAGAGACATAATTTTGGTTTTTTATAAAAATATATTATCAATTAATTTATTTGAAAAAGAGAGGTAAAATATCACAATAACATGAAAATATATTGAATATCAATAATATTTGGAAATTTAAAGGGTTGTATTAGGAAATTGACATATAATTTACAACAAATTAAATTAAATTTTAAAAAAAATCTATTTTAATGAGATTGTGAAATAAACCCTAAAATGATCATAATTTTAGAGTAAGAATTATTCAAGGAATAGATTATGTGTATCAACTGTAAATACATGTATTAAATGTTTAAGTACATTATAATATATTCAAAAATAATTATACACCTAAAATTAGGATATCAAAGACAATAAAAGAGTAATATAAACCATTGAAAAAATTGAGTTAACAAATTCATTACCACATCACAACATTGAATTAAAATCCATTTAGATAAAATAATTCAAATTAAAAAATATATTATAATTAATAATGAATTATTCATGATATTATATTTCAAAGGGGATGCATATTCACTAAATAAATGTGATTAGTTACTTAACATAAAAATGTGCCTCATTGAAATTAAATTGAGGCGAAATCCCTTACCATATGCTTCCTTTTTCTTTAACATGATATAACTTCATGTATAGTGGTTTTAATAATGTTATTAAAATATACCAAAAAAACATTAATATTTATTATATTATATATTACTATTTTATAATATCTTATCACTATTTATTTAAAATCATTCATTATTTTCATGGTTTTGGTTGTTAGTTTTCTTGTATTCTCATGTGTGTTTATTTATAAAAGTTATATGTCTTTTAAATATTATATAGTTATATCATATCCCATATAATAATCCTGAAGAAATATCATATTTTTACATTAATTGTAATTTTAAAACTGATCATGAAAGGTGTTTATTAAAAATGAGCTGGATTACAATCATTGAGATGGTTGTTCGTACACACACATGAGTAACATTTCCATTTTTCAATGATCATTATCGAAAGGTGGTAAGAATTTTTTCTCCTTATAAAATGATCATAATATCATACATGCCATATTATTTATTTTAATATACTTATATATTTCATCCATGTGGTTTGTTAATGTGAAGAGAGTCACATCGCATCAAGGAGGCGTTAGTCCACACATACCCAAATGATCTTATCATATTTATGTGAGTGAAATGGAAGGAAAGAAAAAAATTATTATCATTAACTAAGGATTAATAATACATAAATATATCAATTATTTCATTTATATCACATATAATCACGGACTTTATCTTTATCACCATTCCATGTGAAGCGTTGCTGAAAGACAAATCGCATCACCTTCCAAGGTGATTGTCCGACAAACAAAATAGTGAAATTATCGTATCCCTTACGAAATAGTGGTTAAAAATATATACATGATATAGCAGATACATTGTAATAAATATGTTATAAATATCATATATATACTTATATTCATAATCATACACCACCATTAATGGTTATAATGGAATAACGAATAACATTGGTGTGTGAGGTTGTAGTCCACCAAAAACAAAAACTATGATTCTGTAACCCTTTTTATGAAAGTGGATGTTGTTGTAGGTCATAAATGTTTTATAAAAACATTTAATTATATATATTTTACTTAATTTATAACATAATCATGCTTTAATATCAATTTAATGAGGTGTAGAAAAAAATAAAATAAAGAAGAAGGTTGAAGAACACTACCTCTTCTTCGGGTATCCTCATTAGGTCTAAAAAAATACTAAAAATGATACATTATTCACAAAATAAGTCTTAGAGGATGATTTTAGAGTAATTGAGATTTTATTTTTTATGTTATTGGATGAAACAACGTGGTTTTATGCAATGAAGTGGAGATGATAGAGGGTCCCTTTAATAAGTGGGGGAGAGGATACACTTGCAATTTTTGAAAAGAAATGAATGCACCCACATTAATCATATTTTGTAAGAGTCCAAAAATAATAATTCTAGAATATTTAATTTATAATGGTATAAATATGTCCCTCTAATAGTTTTTAGATAATTTTATATGTCATACTTACCATTAATTTCCCACTTTCACCCCTAGTAAACACATTTTTTCCTTAACCGCATTAATTAATATTTACTACATTCAATATTAATTTTTTGTAAAAATTATGTTGAATGTATTAGAGATTATAAATAATTTTTAATTAATATACTGAATTAATTTTTCAAAATTCATTTCACATAAGTGGAGAATTATAATTTAAAATTAATCTTATACATGTGATTATATAGCGGGTTTTAAAGAGAAAATGTTCAAATGTTTACAATGTCTTTATATAAACATTCAATACAAAAGGGGTTAAATGTAACTAAAATGTAAAAAATTATATAACATTGAACTAATTTTTTTAAAAATAATGATAAAAATAATTTAAATAAAATGTCATTATTCCATTAAATTTTAGTATTTTTCACTACTCATCAAAAAATGAACCTTTTCATAAAAATACCAAAAATTCACTATAATATAATTTTAATATTATTATTTCAAAAAACTATATTATTTTTAATTTTTTTCAAATGTTGGAAAAAAATAATTTTAAAAGAAGTTTTTAATGGGAGACTAATATGTCTTTTAGAAAAAATATTTGTCAGAAAATATATATTTTTCTTTAAATAGTATTTATTTTAGTTTTAATCAATTGAAAACTAATGAAAAAAATTAAAATATATATTTTTGTAATTTATTTATTCATATTTATATACTCTATTCCAATGATTATTTGAAACCTATTATATTAAAAAATTAAAATTTTATAATATTTCACATTTCGTTTAAGCTCGGTGTTTTGTGCAATACAAACTAAACAAAATGTTTCTTGTAATGAAAGATAAATATATAGATTATTATATATAATATAAACTATTATTTTGTTTGACATACACTATCCAATATATTTTTAATATTTTATAATTTTAGGGTGTTAGAGTTTCCTTGACTTAACTAAATTATGTCATCACAATTAAAACATGATCCTGGTAATCAGGGGTATGATATTTGGAAAAACTATTTTTTTAAAATCCTCATCATAATCAAATTTTAAAAATTATCCACAGGATATGAGAGAATGGTAAGTACCATTTTCTTATGAATAACACATAACCAGGTTTTCAAGAAGGAGAACATTGGTGGAAACTGTAGATATGGACATGAAGGAATATCATAAAATAATTGTCGACAGTGATTGAGATCATTGATCAAAATAGAGTGAATGAGCAATGGAATGTTAATGGAATCAATGAAATAACATTTTTATGATTTAAATGACAATCTAATTAATCAGTTATGAATGTAATAAGTTAATTTTTAATGATCCATTTCTTAATGTTGTAGATTTATATTACTCTATAAGAATATGGAGAAATATACATACATGATATATTTTAACATCATAAGTACAATTTTATTATTTTGTTGTTCTTTTATCAATTTCCAATTACCCTCTATCACTATGAAATAAATATCGAAAAATAAAACAATTTATTCCCAAAGCACTAACATTAACTTTTAATAGATTGTAGGATCTGTAAAGAGTGACAATTCTTTCCGAATGTATGAAACAATATTCAAGATCAATTATTGTTAGCACCTGTTATCCAATATTGTTAAATTAGTATCTAAAACCAAATATTAACATAATTGGTTCATCATTAATATTCATTTATTAATCATTTAACTAAAAAATTACATATTAACCAAGAGTTCACATAGGACACTCATAGGCACTAAAATCTTTTTCCCCTATGTTGTCTGTTCAAGAACTGTGGTCTCTCCATATGAAATGATTTATAACTCAATATATGATTATTCTATTATCTAAAACCACAGTAATATAATTCCTATAACAATATCATAAAAATTGATGGACATCATTGAAATAAAATTATTCAATAAATAAACATTGTACTATTGTTTTAAATAATAATTATTTTTTTCATCAAAGTCTCATAATATTATTTGACTATTTATAAAACGAAATTAAATATTATATCAACCATGATGATATGAATACCTTTAAACTTATATTTAAAATATTTAATTGAATTATTCTTCAAATTTATTTTTTAACTAACACATAGCCACAAATTTCATGAAAAATATCCTTAATATTGTGAAACTATGACCACAATGTTTTTTAATTGGTGTTTAAGATATTGAACATATGAACAACATTAAACTCATAACCTATTATGATGTTAATAACTCTTAATTTAATTAATACACATATGATTTTAAAACATGACACAATAATAATATTCTATATTATTAATATAACAAAAATATCATTGGTTTAATAATTATAAAAATAAATTCATGAATCCCATTACATAAATAATTCATATATTTTATTTCTAAATTAAAAATACCTTATTGTAGGGTTTAACCTAGGTAATTAATTATAATAATATATTCAAATACCTCATAATAGATTGTAATGAAAATGGGTATTATCCTAAGAATATCGCATGGGTGTGTCAAACTAGGTGCACAGTAAGGCTCGTTGTCATCAAACAAGTAAAAATTAGGTCATGATAATTGTGGACTTTTTGAAGTAATTACCCTTATGTACTTATTTCCAGGAAAAAAACTCCACTTTTAGTTTCTTAACATGGATTTATCTCATGGGAAAACCACATAATCTCTACCTTATTAAATAATTGGGATGTTATTCTATACTTATACACAAAGTCTATAGTATGTTTATGTTACCTGATCAATGGTTTCCTAAATATAATATCCATGATTTCTACTATAATTCCTCTAATTCAAACTATAGTGACTCTGACCCCAGCATCCTAGAGCTAGTTCATTATATATTAAGTTGTATTAAGATTCATGGAATCACATCCTGAATGACTGAAAAGTTATTTATTATTGGTAAACTAAATAAAAACTTCACTCTAATATTATAATTGAATACCAAAATTACATGATACAATTTATTTTTTAGAATAAAAATATTCCTTCTACAATATCCTTTAAAATCATTCATACTATACTTCATGGATTCCTGGTAAAGGAAACAAAATAATGGTGAGATCAAATGCTATGAAATGGTGAATTATAGTAGAATATTTGATTAATTAACTAGAATAATCCATAAGGAATGGTAAATAAATCAAAACACTTTAAATTTTAATAACTTCACTACATAAATATATATGGAATATTCAATATAGAAAAGTAATTAACTGGGCACACATTCTATATAATCAATAATTTGATAATGAAATTCATGTAGAGATGATATACTTTTGAAATTATCATGATTATAATAATAATAACTGAAAAATATATAAGTTATTAATTATTAGACAACTTGTTACCAATGAACATGATTCCATTACCATCAAGACATTTCACAAGAAGGTTAAGAACATAATTTGTGAAAACAAATTTTACTAAGGTTATCCATCTTATTCATCCCCTGAGAAAATTATTACATCAAGGGAATTTATATAAACAGTTCCTAAATATTTTCATTCAATTCCAAATCAGTCCACATATGTTGAATAATTGATCCAATTCACATACAATGTTCAATATTATTAAATATATATATTTATTAATATATGATCATTTATGAATATTTCATTAGTTATAGATTTAATTTTCAAAGTAAACATCGCTTGTAAAAATGGTGCACATTTAATAAAATAAAAATATCCATGAAAAATAATATTGAAATTTTCTGGAAGTTTAATGAACAGTATAATTTTAATAATTGAAGACCAATTTAATGACTACAAAACTAAATTGAGGAAGTTAATATAAATACTTTCATTGGTCAAATTTATCATATACCATATATGGGAATTTTAAGGATGGTATCTATACAATATTTACCAATTTGAGTAATAGTAAACATTTTTTCATTATGTATTAGAAAGAAAATATCTATTAAAACATTCTTGAAGAAAATATCTATTTGATCTAAAAAAATTCTTTTTAAAACCTAAAACAATTTCAAATCCTTTTATTTAAAAATAATTTTTTAAAAATAATTTTTAATAAATTATCATCTAAAAATGGAAAATGAATCTTCTATTAAATGATAGTAATGATAGGGGGTAATTCTGTACATTTCAAAAATGTTAAAAAGACATTTCATTTTTCACTATAAAATTTTTAGTAATGTTTCTTGTTCAAAAACAATAAGAAAATTTGTTTCAGAGTTTTTATAAATAAAAAATAGGAATTTTTTTTGAAAATTAAATTAGATAACATTAAAAACATTAATAAAGAAAAAAAATTTGAAAGTTATAATAATAAATCAATATGGAAAAGATAATAATTTTTTTAAAACTTTTATAGAAAACATAGTTTATAGAGAAAATAGATTTTCGACCAAAGAGAGAAATGATGTCTAATTTTCATAAAAACATTATCCCCATTCATTTAAGTATCTATGAATACAAATATGGGAATATTACATTAAAGGTTAACAAATAATAATGGTGGGTAAAATGAAATGGTTTGTGAGAAAATATCAAAATAATTTTCTTCATTTTAAATTCAATATTAGAAAATCTATATTAGAATGAGATTGCGAAATAAATCCTTACAATGACCATAAGGTTGAATTGAAGACTCATAAATTAATTGATTATGTCTATCCACAATAAATCTAGATAAATGTTTTAAAAATTAATCATAATATTACAAAATTAATTATAAATATAGTATTATAATATAAAAGACAATGAAAGAGTAATATAACAAAATGAAATGAAATTTAGTTATGAAATTAATCATAATTTGGTAAAATTTAATTGAAATTAATATAGATAAAATAATTTAAGTTAAAAAATAATATATAAGGAAGAATTAATAATTCATGACATTTCATGTAAAAGGGGAAATATTTGAATCATATAAAAGTAATTAGGTTCATAACATTACAATGTGCCTCAATGAAATGAAATTGAGACGAAATCCCTCAACTGATGCTTCCTTTTGGTTGAATTTTATTTTAAAAAACAATATAGAGGTCTTAAAATTGTGATTAAGCTATAAAATAAACATATAAATATTGTTAATGTCATATATTATCCTTTTATAATATATTATCATGTGTTTGCTAACAATCATTCACCATTTTCATTGGCTCATGTGTTATTTTATTTGTTTTCTAATCATGATTCTTCATGAATGATCTAGTTCCTTCATGAATTATATATTAATATCATTTCCAGAATAGTAATCATGAAATAATTATCATATTTTTTCATCAATTTTACTTTTAAAACCAATCATTAATGATGGTTATGAAAAATGAAGTACATTATGATCATGGAGACGATTGGTCGTACATACACATAAGTAATGTTTCCATTTTTCTGTGATCCATATGGAATGGATGAAAGTAATATATTATCATTATATAATTATAATAATATCATATATAACATATTTTTTCATTAAATAAACTTATATATGTCATCCATTTGGTCTGGTGAGGAAATGATAGTCACATCACTTCGTGAAGGACTTATTCCACATATACATGAACGGTTAAATAAGTGAAATGGAAAGAAACAAGATAATATATATTATCATTAATGAATTATAAATATATAATGAATATTATTAGTTTTTAATTTATATCACATATAATCATTATCCTATTATGGATCACCTTCCATGTAAAGTGTTAATGAAAGACAAATCAAATCACTTCGCAAGGTGGTAGTCTATCGTACAGACGAGGGACGTCATAGTATCTCCTATGGAATGGAAGGTAAAAATTTATATATGATATAGTTAATATATAGGAATAATTTTTTTAAAATATAATATATATACTATATATCTATCATCATAACCAACCTCAAAAGCCGGTAATTGAAGAACAAAAGATATCGGTTAGTGAGGTAATAGTCCACCCTACACACAAATGATGATTATATAAATGATTTCATATAAGTGGATATGGTTATAGGTTATTAAATTATTATAATAATATAATATTATAATAAATATAATTTATTTATTATATCATCATGGTATAATAATAATTTATGTATGTGGAGAAAGAAATAAAATATAGAAGATCAAGGAAGAACATTACCCCTTCTTCAGGTATCATCCTTAGGATTGTACTAAATACTTCCTATTTTGGATTTCTAAAAAAACTAAGGTATTTAGGATGAGGTGGGAGGAATTTTGATGTTATATGTGGGTTTATTTAATGAATCAAAGTGGGTTGAACCTTTTAATTGTAGTGTAGAGTGGGTGGCCTTTTATAAGTGGGAAAGATAAAACTCTGGGTATTTTTTAAATGAATTGAGTGCTCCAACTTTTTCTTTTGTAATAAGGTTACAATGAAAACAATTATAAAAATATAGTGTTTTAATGGTCTAAATATTGGAATCTGAATTATTTTAGACATGTTTATAGGTCATTCAAATTTATTTTGTTTTCAGTTAACCCCTAGTCATTCATTTTTTACCTTAACCTCAGTAACTAATTTTCACTGCATTAACTATTAATTTTTGAAAAAAATTATGATTTCCACATTACAAGGCATAAATAATTATGATTTCAAAACAATAAAACTTTTTTTTTCATATTTAGTTAATTTAATAAGAAATTTTAATTTAAAATTAATCTTGTAGAAACGATGAGAAAGGAGGTTTTTAAATTGAAAATGTTCAAATGATTACAATGTATTTACACCAAAAATCTATATGCTAGTGATTCCAATGACCAAAATTTTATTAATTTCTAAAATAGTTAAAAAAATTTAAATTAAACATAATTCATAAAATAATTTATCATTTTATATAATTTAAATCAAAATGAATTTTTCAATTATTATTCAATATTTTTTACTATTCATCAAAAAATGTATATTTTAATAAAAATTCTAATAGTTATCCATAAGATAATTTTGATTTTATTATTAAAAAATGAATTTTATTTTTAAAATAAATTATGTTATTTGGTAAAATATAATTTCTCATTATGTGTGCAATGTGTGACAAACCCGTCTTATAAAAAAATATAGTTTTTCCATAGAGTTTCTATTTTTCTTTAAAATGATACTTAATTTATTATTAATAAAATAAAAATAATAAACAACATTAAAATATATATTTTCAAAACACATTTAATCCAAATTTTACCAACTATCCCAATATATTGAAGATAACTGTTATGTTGAATAATAATATTTTAATAATATTTCACATTTTGTTTAATATGAATGTTGTTTGTAACACATTATAAACTAAATTTTACATATGACTCAATATAAACATAGTGGTGTGTGTAACACAAGATAAAAAAATGTTCTGTGTCACATGAGCTTTCAAAAAAAATGTTCTTAATATAGATTCTTGTGAAGTTACACTTGTGGGGACAACTTCTCCTACTCTTGAATATAGAATACAGGTGTCTACTCATTCATGTAAATAATCATGATGATGACTTCTTCTCCATATGAAAAAAATCACAGAAATGATCTATTTATAGGGGAAAATATATTCTATAAATTCTATCTAATAACTATAAATACCCCCATTTAATCCTTTTTATTTGTAATAATATTATCCACTGCCTCTCCTCAATATATAATTCTAATTCAAGGCTTTTAGAATTCCTAAATGATTCGTGAAATATTAAATATATAGAATTTCATGAATCTTGACTTCATTATTCTCTTTTAATGAAAAATAAATTCATAATTGTATTAACTTATTCATGTGATAAATTTTGCAATACACTATCATGTGACCAAGGCTTCCCAAGATGGGTGATTATTTCACATGTTCTTCTTTAGATGATTCAATAGTGATTTTTAGCATTGTTTCATGAAATCGATGCTTCATTCATGTGATGTCTTAGTGGAAATTTTCTCTATAAATTTTCATAATCCTTGGAATTAACATTATAATATGATTGTTCAGGAAGGACAAAAATTTTTTACATTATGTTAGATTGATCAGGATTGTGTCGAGCACCAATTGTCCAGGGCTAATGTGTAGAAAATCCATTGAACATTGAAGGGTGGAGTAAGAGGATTATATCAAGGAATAAATCATAAGATAAAGATAATTTAATGATATAAAACCTCTTATAAGAATATGTTTTTTATAGAGTTACAATAAGACACATAATTTGGGTCCCACATCATATTTTTCATCTATCGAGTCTCACATAATAGTACAAGTCATCCCACTAATTACTCATGATGGAACTAGGATCATCATCCAAAAACGTAACACACATACACATCAGGGGCCATTCCACATCTGTTTCCCCCAAAGAACCAACTTTTTCACCCAATGGTCATACCAGGCATTCCTGTGCACACTATGTGCGTTCCATATTGTCCCACTCTCACACCTACCACCAATAGAAACATTGTTGACCTTCCGCAAAGGTGGATAACCACCTAGTTAACATATGTATTTGAGGTGGGTCCTTGGTTGGCCAGTGAAATTACTAATTGTTTGAAAGGGACACCAAATAAATTCCCATATTAATTTTAAATATAGAATTTATAATACTATGTCATTCTAAAATTATATTCCTCAAAATAAAATTTCTCATGCGATTAATATATATTTTTTATACTCATAAGATTATTTTAGAGTCTTATTCCCAACATTTTACATCCAATTATGGAATAGTTTATTCATTTTAATGTTGTCACTTGTTTTATAAATTGTTTTAATAAAAATGAAATTGGTATACACATTAATAATTAAGACATGTTCAACAAACATTACAATTAATAATTCAATTATGTATTGATATTATTCTATTTTATTATCAATGTAAGTTTCCTTATAAAATATATGGACATAATACATTCTTTATCCTTTAGGAAATATAATTCCCTAACATAATAAAATCCTAATATTAGACTTTCTACTAAATTAAATTTATGATATACAGACAACAAAAAAATATTCAGTCCTATGTATTTCACATTGTCTCTTTAATTATTTATTTTTAACATAACAAATCAAAAATATCATGAATATATAAAGCATAGATGTAGTTATTTTTCTTCTTTTCTATTATAATCATTTTATATTCACCAATAAGGTATTTTCAATTCTATACTATTTTATTATGATCGATATGGGAACATTATATTTCAACATAATAAATATATTCTGTCAAATTACCTTTATAAAATTTATTATAATTTTTTTCTCACCTATACATTCAATAATAAAATTATCTTAAAAGTAATATTAATTATATTATTTACAATTTTTGTATAACCAAGGGAAATTATGATAATTGAAATTGATATTTTCTATTTTAATTTTTTTTTATATAATATTTAAAATCCTTAAAAATATGAAATAATATGTTTTTTAAAATTATAAATTTTATTAGTGAATAATTTATTTTCACATATATTTAATATTATATAACCTTATTTTATTAAAACACCTCTACAGATGATGGTGGAGCTATCACGAACCAGTCCGAGTCGACCCTGAACCGGTCACCCAGGCCAGCCCGCGACAAGTCCCGAGAGGCATTCCCAATCCTCCCGGGATGGAGACAAGCACCAAGGGAATCAGTATAGTACACAATGGAATGATTTCACTTATATATGAACAATCCAACAGACAGTGGAAAGAAAACGAAAACCCAAAATACATTTATATAAAAATTGAACTGGACATTATTTGTACAAGAAACTGAATGTAAAATTAAGCCAAAAACTCAACTGACCAAACACGATAACCAACTAACTCTATGTGACCTCACGGGTCAATCTCCAACAAAATGATCACACATTTCCCAAGGTGATCGAACTCAATCTGGAACCTACACAAGGGCTAGAAATAGAAGAAGACTATAGGCGTGAGTATTAAAACTCAGTAGGTTAGCCCGATATTCTATTCCCAATGCACATTCCATTAAATTAAAATAAACATAAATTTATAGTTTTAAATTCAATATATGAATGTATGGTTTTCTAATGAGGTTCAATGCTAAAATAATTATCACAGGAAAACAAGCATGCTTCATAAACAAAAATGAAAGTAAATTTTTTTTTCAAAGAGGTGCAACTTCAAAAGGAAAATAGTTTTCAAGAGGTCTACTTTAAAGAATTTTAACTTTTAAATAAATCACACACACTACTTAATTTACCAAGAAAACACACCATATGCCAACAGTGACTACAAAAGATCCAATAAGAACAAGTAATGGGAACATCCCTAGGTACTAGTCAGTTGTGAGTCCCAGGTACCTCATATCTCGGTGAAAGTAACCATAATAAATATTTGTTCTCATGAACAAGCCACTAGTAGGTAATATACCCATAACCTAGTGGTCCCCAATAATCATAATCATCATAGTTTAGTTAGTGTTTTCATCGTCAAACATGTTAAGTGAAGTAGGGGACAAACCCCACAGAATCACTATCATACTAGTACACGTCCGCCCCCTAGAAACCCAGGATTCCCTTTAGTGCTCAATAAAGTTACACATATTATAAAATACACATTTCATATCCAAATTACATTCCCAAACCATAAAAACACAAACATCCCCTAAAGTTTCTTCACATTTCTTACATGAATCAACAAACCGTCAAATATTTTTGTAAAACAATATCAAGAAGTGTATTGAGGCTTTGCACAAAAAACTCATTCAAAAACACTCATTAAATTATAAAAACACATCCAAACCATACCAAATCATATTTATCATCCCTAAAAACATTTAATAAAATCATTTCATGGACCATAAAACAATCCCAATTTCACAATATGGTATATCAATGTAAAACACTCCTTCATTTTTAGGAATGGCCAAACGAGCCTTTAAACATTTTCTCAAAACTAACATTTGATGATGTTATGCATTTCAATTTTGTTAAGGATGTGTGTAAACACCATTTATAGAATAAAAAAAATTCATAAATCCCTTAAAACCCTTAGGTGACCTATTCAAAAGACATACATTTTTATAAGAATGTGAAACGAGCCATTTTTGGCAACTCGATCCAAAACATGTTGTAAAAAAACCAATTCTTTGTAAAACAAAATCCAAATTTAAAATCCATAAAAGGATCCCAAATTAATTTTCTTAAATTCTGCCAATTTATTTAAAAATCAAAAAAAAATTATTTTAAATTGCAGTAGACACATAAAAGCCAACTCGACAATTTACCGAACACATGGCATGAACTCTTTAACAAAAAAACATATGTTAAGCACTTAAAAGGGATAAAACACCACTTTAATTCCATAATTTTATTAAATCTACTGATACATATTCAAAATATCATAGACTACACGCGAAAGATCATGGAATAACTTATCAAACAAGAGGAGTGCACATTTATACCAAAACAACTATATTTGTAACAATATAAGTCACAAAACATAATTTTCAAACAACACCTTTAGAACAAAAGTTTCCCAGAAGAAAATATCATATAAATAAAGAAATAATAGAATTAAAATAAAGAACCATAAATGATAAAGCTTTGTGCAAGGGGTATCCTACCTCAAATCCTTGGCGTAATGGAAACACACACCCGAAATCACCCGTCGTGGGTTTATAAGCAATAAAAAAATAAATAACAGACCTTAATGAATATAAATTCAATAAAAAACCATGGTATAACAGAACCCTAGGTCGATCATGACTAGGGGAGATTACTGAACCAAAAAATAATGAAAGGGTGAAGAAGAAGGAAGATAGAGGAGATGAAATATCACCTTTTCCACAAGAAAACTTTTGGTATTCCATTAGTTATGCACCACTACAGAAAAGGTAATGGAATTAAACATCATGTAGATTCTATTATGGTTTTTAAGAACCAGGTAATGAATATTTGTTTTAAATAGTGCACGAATTTAATGATTTATGTGTAAAATGATTTACCTTATCAATTCCGGGTGATTTGAGATATCGTGGGAATGTTCGACCTAATATGAGACCCATATGAGCTCCAAAGAGGGTAAATAGATTATTAGGGTGAGGATAGGGATATTGGATTCTAGGGGGAGGTGGAATCATCTAAAAATATTAAAAATTGAAAAATATATAAAAGAAACGGATTATTTTTTAAAAAACAGGAAATGGGCTCATGGGCTGGCCCAATACCTAAATAAGTAACCCCAATTCCCCATTCTTATGAATTTATCTGGGGTCAAAAAGGATAAGTAAGTTTTCATATATATGTATAGGAAAATTGGGAAGTGTAATGGGTGAAAAATGTTAAAAAACAAAGGAGTTATAAAAGAAACAAATTTGGTTTTTAAAATTGGAAATGGGCTCACGGTTGGCCCAAATCAAGAAATAACCTCCTTTTTTTCAAAAACTCCTAAAAAAATAATGGGGAACCCAAATTAGTGTGATTAGACATATATGAAACATAAAAACTCAAGATTAAACTCACTAAATACCCATGAAAAGGATCTATATTTCCAATGGACCGGATCAATATAATGAAAAAAAATCGGGTGTGACAGGAGCCATATATGACCCAAAAATCCCTACTATAATATTACACTTGTTGGTAACTACAACATAGTGTATACATGAAAAAATAAGAGGTACAACCTATATCAATTCCGATAAATACTATAAATACATTCCATACCATGAATAATATGGAAGCTATTATAAAATGATATCCAAATCAAAGATTAGAGAATTAATATAGTAAAAATATACCAAAATATAACAAAACATAAACACTATTAAAAAAACTAAATTCATTTAATCCGATAGAAAAAAACTACACTTATACTATTGGGGTATGTAAAATTATCCCCAAACACCATGAACATTCAATCACCCCTAGTAATAATGAAAACAACACATATGAAATTATTTTAAATAACCTATAATCCTTATTGTAAAATTATGAATGGGTATATCCATGAAATTAGTATCTAAACCCCAAAAGGAACAAAAAACTCAAGAAATAGTTTGAATTAATAAGAATTAATTAATAAAAATTATATAGACATTGTTTTGATATTAATGCACTATAGTCTAAAACAAATTGCTAACAAGGTCATCCTATAAGTTTTTGTATAAAATTAAAAATGATAATAGTTTCTAGCAAATTTTTATATCACAAATGGTGACATAGTTTATTTAATTATAGTAATCATATGTCTTTATAAACATCCAAATAATTATAAATTAATACAATGTTACTACTCAAACAAGTCCGACCAAAATATTAATCTTGTCCCATTTAATTTGGTCATAAAGGAAGTCATAATCAAGACCTAAACATCATGTATACATCAACCACATGGAAAAATCATAAAATAATATTATCTTAAACAATGGTGAAAATACCTATAAAATTTTATAAGGAAATCCCACATCATAACAGCTTGTATAGTACTCTAAAAAAACATAATAAATAGGATAGGGAATCAGTCTAAATATTTTCCATCACATGATCTTTTTGTCTCATTGTATGTTAGTTTTAACAATATAACAAAACCCTTATGTGGTAGTTGTACATTTATTAGTACACCCATCTTATTTAAAAATAATTAATACATGTAATAAATCATATAACATGCCTAATGGTCAACCCCGCATAGTAGGGGTACTCTAATTTAAAAAATCATTGGTACTCAAACCTCAATGAATGAACAAGATATAATATTATTATTAGAGTATGGGAAATAAATCTATTCGACCACCACTAAATTATTTTTTGGTACTATTATATGTTGGAATATAATTTTGGTCTTACCTATATGGTATAATATTAGTTGTAATAATAGTTGTAATGGAATCACATCTGGTCCTTCCACAGCATGAAATTTATATATCTATCTCCAAGCGTTAATTAGGGGTATTGAAACTCTTATCTCCATAAGACTCTTGAGAACACATAACTTTTAACACTACACTCTATCTAGGAAATCCTAGTATGTAGATTTCATAAGTTCAAAAAATCCAAATCATGTCGATCTAGAATAATTGTTTAATATTATCAACATATAGTATAACTATAAGGAAAAATCTCTCAAGGTGTCGTCTCAGTATGTTTTGGTTGTGATTGTGTTTCATGAAAAATCCAGATTACTATAAAGGGGTAGGTTTTTTCTGAAGTAGGTGTTAAAGGTGGCATAGTTTCCCAATGTTTTCCACGTTTTGGGTCCTCAAATTTAGCAGTTTGGTTTTTGGAAAATGAATATTTATGTATATGAAGGAATGGTATGTGGACCATGAAGTATAGTTCGTGGATTGAAAATGAGGTATGTGGAATTGTACGTGGATGTAAAATGGTTCATGGGGAGGATCACGGTTCGCAGAAGGAAAACAGTTCACGGAAATCGTTTCCGAGATGGCATGAGGTAGGTGGAGTTAATGAGATATGCAGGATGGAATGTATTTGATATAAATGAGGTGGAGATTTGATAAGCTGCAAAGGGAATCATTTCTCAATAGGTGATGGTGATTTTGGTCCTCATGTAGGAAGAATGGAGGTACATGAAACACATAGGTACGAATGGTTCGTGGTAGATGTGGTATGCGGGGAAGTCTTTACCACATCGATGATTTGGTAAATCAGGGAATAAAATATTTATCGGATCTATTTTACTATATTAGGAGAGATAATCCAATCATTACTAAGATTGTTTTTCATAAGAATACGTATTTTCTCTGAGAATTCGATCATGTCCAAAAGATTTTTGTTAGGAGGATTCTATGAAGGGTAAAGTAGTTCATAGAATAGATTCTATGAAAGGGTGTCTGTAGAGAATTGTAGTCCGCAAAGGATGATGGTGGTCTTTGGAAAAGGTATCCTATGGATGATAGAATTATATGGAAGTGGAAGTCATTAGAGTAGGCAAAATGTGGAAGTCATATGTCGAAGTGGAATGTGGAGGTGGTAGGTAAGGGTGGTTCATAGAGACAGTACATGGATGGGATAAACATTGGTTGAAGTGGAGGAAGTTCACGAAAGAAGTTTTCTAAGATGCATACCTACTATGCAGTTCACATAATAGGGATGTTGTTTCATGAACAATATAAAAAAGCTTGAATGAGCATTAGAACAATTTGAAACATCAATTTCATCTAGCCTAGAAGTACACAAAAAAGTGGATGACATGTATGGGTGAAAATTGGGAATTCAATAGAGAATCAACATACGGTTTAGGATGACTGCTTTCATGAAAATAAAGGGACCTATTAGTCCATAAACCTTTATTAGATCCCTTCTAGGAGTATGGAGAATTATAATAAGAATATGGTGATCCTTTCCACCAGTACTGAGCTAAATAACAAGACATAGGGAGTGAACTTTGGGAATGTAGTGAATAGACCCTAAATCTTGTAAAGGATGTGAGCCTAGTCATAGAAATGATATAGCCCAAACCCTGCAATTATTAGTTTGTTTTAGTAGATTTTTTCATCGGCACATCTTTGTTGTATACTTCTTAGACGTAGCCCAGTGAGGGTGAACCATGTGAAATCATGATGTCTTAATAATTATTTCATTTTTGATCATATATTTCTATGAGACAAAGATAAAAGTGTGTTATTTAATAAGGAAACAATATTTTATGGGGTATTAGTTATAATATGTCAAACATTTTTCACCACTTATAACACCCAAAAAAATTTATGGTATGATTTTATTAAATAAATTCTATTCATAGACTATATTTCATGAACCACTGTGTATTTTCTGAATCAAAACATTATAGGAGAAACTTATAATCTATCCATTAATAAAAAAATTTCCACTTCTATGTTTTGAATTTCAAAAAACAGTCATCTAGAGTTGTGACCAGTAAGTCTTTCGGAGTCCGATAGAACCAACTTTATTTTTTGAAGAATAGTATCATACCATTATGTATAGTGATATGAATAGTAATACGACCCTTATAAATAGTAAATAATGATAATATTTTATTTTCTTAAGGTAAAAAGATAATGGGATCTTAATTAATTTTTCAATGTTATATACAACTAATTATACCTTTAAAATTACTTTCTTTCGAATTAAATATGTTTTTATTTAAAAATTAATTTAAAAATACATAGAAAATTATTTTCAAAAAATGGGGTTCATTTTTGAATTATACACATTCAAAAATGGTTAGGGTGATTTTTTGGGACTTTTCTAAAATAAATGAATTTTTCGGGAATAATGAAAATACAATTTTGACTTTTCGTTAGTTAATGACATCATAATGATGTAATAATTAAATATAAATGTATGGTGAACTTGTGTACAGTAAATTATTGCATGAGGTTTCCCAGGTGGCTAGATACCATGGGCAAATACCTTGGGAAAGACCATGGTTTAGCAAAAACCACTAATGAGGTGTCCCTTTGAAATTATTAAAAAATTACCTCTCTTTTTCTATAAATACCTACTCATACATTCATTTTATATCATTAAAAATCTCTCAACTTCTAGGAACTAGTTTCTTACCACTCTATGATTCCTCCCAAGGTGTCCCTAATCCCCCAAGGCCCCATCCTTCAAGATCAAGGAGTTATTCTACAAGGTAAGGGAATCCTTCATTCTATTCTTCATGTCGACACTTCTTTTTTGATAACTATTTGAAATTACTTTCTTATATGTTGGGGATTGATTTTATTTATTCTTATTACAGAAATTTTTATTTTAATATGATTATATACCCGTTTTTTCTCATCATTTGAATTTTTTGAAAATTTAAGCGACGACGTTAGGCTGCTGAATTTTCATAAGGGATCTCTCAACTTTTCTTTTATTTTCTAGATCATCTCTTTTATTTTTTTCTTCACACCTCCTCTATCTAAATGTCCATGATAAACTCTAGTATAATATATATAATGGAATTATATCATGTTAATGGAATAACTGTCATCAATATTCTTACTCACCCTTTTTATTTTTATAAGTGAAATCAACACCCATGAGGTTCCAATTTATAACCTTTGTGGATGACAGAGTTTTGCTCTTAACATTATCCATAACTACTGGTCATGAAACCAATATAATCGTTGAATAAAATCATAATATATTTATTTCATTTAATTAATGTTCTAGAATCATTACACACTCATAATATGGAATAATAATACAAAACGAGTTCATCGTATACAAAACTGCCAGGCTAAATCAAAGTGTTTATCAAAAACATTTAACTAATGATTAATCCTAAAGTATATAAACTATAATAATTATAATATCATTTATATATCTCTAATTTCACTAATAATATATTTTAAAAACTCTAGATATTTATCCAAATTGGAAATGAACTTCAATTCATAAAAGCAAGTAAACATATCCTGAAAACCATGGAAGAAAATGTATCCAAAACTATAAAATTGAACTTCTTAAACCCATTAAAAGGGCAATGAATGGACCTAATAAGGTTATAATATATCAATTAAATGTGTAGGGGGTTATTAAATTATTAATTAATGAATATAAATTTTATTATTCAGGTCATTATAACAAACAGAGAGGACACTCGAGCAAAAGGTAATGGGTTTCTCATCTCACTCTCATTTTTGTGAGATTTTCATATTTCGCCACATATTTCATATATGTGGTATATGTGTACTTCCATTTGATATAAAATAACATTATTCTCTTTATATTAATTTTATTCAATGATTCATTTGATGTTCATTAAATTATGGTCCTATGATTCGACTGATCACATTGTGGTAAGAGATTTTGTCTCAACTTCTATTTGGTTGTGGCTAACGATGCATGGTGTGCCTAATAATACTTATGTGGTGTACCTACTTCCCATTTGAGATATATTTTCATTTGAAATTATATTTATATTAAATATCCATAATCTCATATCATGGATATGCTTTCTGTCTAAAACGTATACCATTTTACATACGGTGTTTATTTGGAAAGTTATTTTAGTTGAGGAAATATTGATGAATCTGTATACTCTACTCTATGTGGATATTTAAAAGTCATATTTAACTTATATTGAATCATTTTATAAAGAATTATTTAGACATGAGATGGTGGGTGGGGCCTGCTATAACCCCTCGATGCATCGGTAGGTCTCATGAGACAAATCAGTTGGTGACAAACCCTTTGAGTTTGTTTCCAAAAATCAGACGGGTTTCTACCCATAGAACTAAACCGTTTTAATGGAATTATGGTTTCATGTTCCAGAAACAAGATATCCATTTAATAAGAATTCTATTTATTCATTACCAGTTATTATTATTATCCATGAGTTTTTCAGTATGACAAAATCTATGGATGCAGATTCATTCTCTGTTTATTAATGGCATTAGTAATTCATTTATTCACTATGCCATATTGATTATGTCTAATTGATTATGAATCACTTATTATTATATTCATGATTCTGCAATTTGTAACCCTTACTGAGCTTTTTATCTCACCCCTTTCATTGTTTACCCTCAACATGTGATGAAGAATACATATATCGAGTTCAAGTGGTTAAAGTTTTAGTTTTCGTTATTCATTGTATTTTTGTAAACTTTTCCAATGTAATTTGGGAAACATCTATGTATCTAGTTTCTTCAAGAAAACTATATTTATCATTCCTTTGGGATTTTAATTCCTTTGAACCTTCCCAATATCAAAAGTAATGCACCGGCTCCAGCCAAGAGGGGCCGGGGTATTACACCACCCCTGTCAGGGTATTTGATCTAGTAGACCAAACAATTGGTATCATAGGAAATGGTTAAATGTTAGAGAATATCACTCTGTTGAAGAAATGGAGCTTGTCAATCATAATGAAACTATGATATTTGAAAAAAAAAATTATAGAAGAAACAGATACATCACTACATCAACTGATTAGAAATGGATCTCTTCATAGTAGCTATAAATTGAATATCATCTGATATCAATAGCGGTGCTTTTTTAGAAACTGAAAGAAGTGAATTGGACACATATGCTAAAGAGATTAATGTTATAGGGGAATACCTATCAAATAATATCTATACAAAGGTGATTTCATGTAAATCATCACATTCTATGTTGTAAAATCTTTTTTATAACAATAATTGAGATTCAATGGTCAAAGAGGAAGAGCTATAGTATTTTTTGGATCCTGTATGAATATCTAACAATAAACCCAACTGAGTATATTGATTCATTATTTGATAGGGTCAATGTTTTGGTGTAATACATGTGTTTTCTTGGAGAAGTCACTGAATGTATAATGTTTATTATGTGTATCATGAGGATAACTTCCAACTCGGTTTAATTTAAATGTTTTCGTATTCCAAGATAAAGCACCAAAAGATCTGACATTGGATAACATGAATAATACCCTAGTTGCATATGAAATGGTAAATTATTATAATGATATTTTGGAAAAGTGGAATTACAATAAATTGTCATTCATGTCCAGGAAGAAGATATTTTTTAAATATAGTTAGGAGGATGATAATTGGGATTATGTCTAGAGAAATCTTTATTCAAACCTATATATGGGAATAGTAATGTTTATTATTAAACTTGAACTTGCATTCTTCTGATGTGGAAATATTGGAAATTTTTCAATAAAGTGTCATAAGAATCATGAACATGATTATGAAGACAATGGTGAAATTCCATGGAATAATTATTTCACAAATTTGAAATGTAGGAGAGGTGTGAAGAAAAATTTCAACCAAACGTAGAATCTTCTTTAAAAATAAGATTAATGTTCAGAAGAATATTAGGCAGAATAGATAGATGACAACAATGACCATAAAGGATATGTTGTGGTGGAAATTGTGGAAATTTCTCAAATAAAGGATGATTGTAATAGTCATGAGGGGTTAGTAGAAGGAATAGTTAATATTCAGGCATAATTAAAATCTTCTATTGAAGATATAGATATTTGGAGAGCCAAAACAAAGAATTCTAATAATGTGGTTCATGAGGCCAAACTCTATATGCAATATAAGAAATAAGAGAATCTTGTGATGAATAAATAAATTGAAAAACTAAAATTTTCAAAACATGAAATCTTAGAATATGTGTTTGAGAACAAAATCAAAATTGAAGAACAAAAAATATAGATTGATAGTATGACATAAACTAGAAAAGGATAAATAAAATGTATCGAAGAACTCGAAGATAAAGTCGTCGATCTGCTAAAAAGTGTTAAAAATCTAGAAAAATTGTTGACTCACAGAACAACATTGGGAATACATGAAAGAATTGAAACATAAATGATAATTTTTTAAAGTGGTTGTCTAGTAGAATAGAAGAAACAGTCAAACTTAGATGATAAGGTTGGTATAGCATTGGTCAAAAATAGAAAGCAGTAATGTTTGAACTCAGACCAAAAGAACATACTCTGAGACTAAAGATTGATATGGGTATGATACATAATTATAAGATTTAGAGAACCCAAGTGATAACCACTGGTGTAATATTTCCAAATAGGAATACACACTGCATAAGATTTTATTTTTGTATAAATATGGGAACACACAAATTTTGTGTTCCATATCCAAGACGTTCATAGGGTAACATGACCAAAAGAGGAATCTATACAGAGCTCAATTTTTTTGATAATAATTTGATGATCCCTATTTCATGTGTGGAGGATTCAGACACATGGTAGGATATTTCTCATCAACAAAGTGGTATGTGCTAAAGAAATATAAGGTGGTTATAAGAATAAAAAAAATGTATCATTGAATGATATGAAAATGAAAAATCTATTTTTAGCTATAAAATATGTTTTTGGTCCATCATATTCTAAGAAATGTCTGGAGTATCAATCCATACAACATATAACGTCCAAAACATCGATAAAAATGAAATGATTTGAGCATGAAGTTGTAGAAATTTCAATCATGACATCATATCACACAGAGATATGAATCATTGATAGTTGATGTTCCTCCCACATGACAGGAAACAGGGATCTGGTAAGGGGAATCTAGTAATAAAAATAAGGTATCATAATATTTAGTAATCATGATATGTTCAAAATCATTGCCTTTGGAATGAAATCTTTGTGAGAAAAATAAATGAGATGTCCAGATGCGTTGGTTGTTGAAGGTCTTAGTCACAACTTATTAAGTGTAAGTAAATTTTGTGACTTAGGACTTTCCATTAGATTTTCCATGAAATTTTGTGTCATCAATGTAAAATATGGTGTTATTGTATTATAAGGAAATTGTAAAAAAGGGATTCTCTACAGCATTAGTGGAGAATGATATATGTGCTTTTTGTCCAAGGTAGATCAAAATATTTTCTAGTATGATTGTTTTCTCCATGTGAGCCAAACATCTTTTGAAGATATATTAAAATATGATGCTTCACAAGATCTCCCTATATTATCACATGATTGTATACATTCCGGTGATGCCTTCCAATAAGGGAATATCATTCAAAATAAATAACAGGAATAAGAGACAAGGTCAACATGAGTTCTTGAGTTGGTTCATATTGATGTGTATTGTCAAATTTCACCATGTTCTATTGATATAAGGAGTTATTATGTTCTATTCATTAATTATTATTTAATAATGGCATGGGTTTCAATCATCACCCACATATATAAGGTATTTAATTGTATAAAAAAATATCGATGAGATGTTGAAAAGATGTTGGGATTAACAATCTAAAAGATATGAACAGATAATGGAACAGAGTTCCCCAATTTCCAAGTAAAGGATTATCTTGAGAAACATGGGATATGTTATCATGTTTTAGTGGTAAAAAATCTATATCAGAATGGAGTAGTTGATAGATAAAATTTGATTTTCAACAACATGGTCTGAAAAATTATCATTGAGAAAGAATTTCAAAATATTTTTTTGAAAGAATCAGTTATAACAGTAGTCTACTCATTTAATATAGCATAACAATGTTTGAAAAAATATAACACCCATATGAGCTATGGAAGGGAAAGAATCCACCATTGAAGTACTTTTGATTCTTTCTATCTAAATAGTTCGTTCTCAACAAGGAGAAACATGGGATGTTTAAATCCCATGTTGATGAAGGGATATTTCATGCCTACTCAAAAAAATAATTGAATATAAATTATTACCAAAGATGGTAGTAAATATTGTTCAAATTCAGGATGAAACCATTATAGAGATGAAAGAGAATCTTTAGAAAATACATAGTCAGTCTAAGGAGGATTGTGATGAAGAAATACGAAGATTAGGGGATTCTCTAGTTGAATAGGCCGATTCAGAAGAAGACTCAGATGATGGGAAGTATGAGGATAAATAAGTATCTATACGATGACTAGTTAAAAGAGATAAAATTGTCAGAAAAAAAAATAATTATTGCTCATATAACACCAGTGCAGACAAGGAGGATGAAGACTCTACAACAAGAAGCATAATTATCACTGGTTGAACCTAATTGAATTAGCGAAGTATCTAGATATGAGAATTGGGTTCAACCTAGGAATGTTGATATTGACTAATTTGAGATGATTCAAACATGGGATATTGTTTAAAGGACAATAGAAAAAAATTCATCGAAACTAAAGGGTTATTTGGAAACTAAATGAATGAAGATAGTGTTGTGATTCAAAAAAAAGAATGAATACTGTGAAAATGGTAGTCCCGCATAGAGGGTATCAATGTTGATGAAACATTTTCACTTGATTCAAGGCCAGAACCCATTCAATTATTTTTTCCCATGATAACACAAATAATGTTCATTTTTTCCCCTATGGACGTAAAATTAGATTTCTGAATGGGGTTCTAGAAGAAGAATTTTTTATTGAGAATCTAGAAGGTTTTTTCATTTACAAATATAAGAAAAGATTTTTTCTGCTGAAGAATTATTTATATAGTTTTATTGATGTTCCAAGATCATGGTATTCAAGGTTATATAGGTTTTTGAAAAATAATGTTTTTAGCATGGTGGAGTTGAATACAATCTATATGTCATCCATAATAGTAATCAAAGGATAATGGTGATGGTATATGTCGATGACATAATATTTGGAGGATTTGATGAATCCTAATTTGTATAGTTTTCTGAATTCATGAAAAGTTTTTTCAAAATGTCAATGATTGGTGAACTGATGTTTTCTATGGTTTATTTTAACACATGAAAAATTGGAACATCTGTTTCCAAATCTAAATATGAAAATGAAGCATTCATATTGTTTGAAATGAATAATTACAAGGATATAGACACTCTGGTGGCTACCCTAATCAATCTATCTTGATACGATGAAGGCAATGCTATCAATATAATATAGTACATGAAGATCATTGGAAGAGTATTTTAATTAATAGTGAAATAAACATATATTTTTTCCATGTGTCAAGAATCATGTTATAAAAGCAATCATAAGTAAATAAAAAATATTGTAGAAAAAATAATAATTTGGTATATCATGGGAACTATGGAATTCAGTTTGATTTGTAATGAAAAATCTAAGCCTGGTCTATTGGGATATATAGATGTAGATTCCTCTGGTTCAATTGATGACATGAAATCAATATCTGGAGGTTCTTTCTATCTTAGTGGATTGTGTTTTTCCTAGAAAATAAAAACAATATTTCAATTAATTGATAAACATAGAAGTCGAGTATGTTGCAGTCACCTAAGAAGGCACACAGTTATTGTGGATGAATCAGTAAAATGAGGATTTTGGGGTTGATGTGAAATCTTTGATCTAAATCAATTTTGATAATTAGAGTCCTATAAATCATATTCAAAATACATTTCATCACTCAAATACAAAGAACATTTAAATAAGGTATCTTTTAATAAAGGATAATGTGGATCTAGGGATTGAGAAGTTGAAGTATCTTCCAATATAAAAATAGGTTATCGACATTCTGACAAAGGCCTAACCCAAAAAATCTTTTGAAATCCATAGAATGGATCTGGGAGTTCAGTCGACTCCCCACATATTAAAAGGTGTGGATGTGAGACCCCCTCTATGAGGTATGGTGTGTATTCTATTATGTATTGATATGTGTTTTACCCCCTTGAAGACTATAAATGAGTGACCTTTTGTATCATTGAAAAAGGGGGAGAAATTGTTTCTTTTTTAAGGGTGAAAATGACTCAGTTAAGGAAAAGGGAGAAGTTTCTAGGTAGAGCAGTGAGATATGGGTTTTTGAAGCTGTTAGGGGGTGAAACAATGTTGGGGAGTATTAAATATGATGATTCAAGAATTTATATATAAAAGGATATATTTCCGGAAATCTATGGTTCATGATGAAGGTAGATGAATGGTTTTATGAATGAAGTTACTCATTGATGAAATATTCATTGTAATATCATTTCTCCCACTGAGAATGGATCATGTGGGATTAGAGTATGTGTTGAGAAAATCCTTGATCACTATCCAAATTAAAATAAGAGATTGATGGAAGAAGTTGATAGAATATTTAATGAGATACTAAATTATGAGAGTGTTTTCAAAAAACCCAAAGGGGTCAAATGTAGGGAAGAAAAAATTCAGGGTGTCTTCTTGATATGTTATTGGTATGATTGTGTTTTTTGATAAAGCCACATGACTGTGAATGGGTATGGTTGGTTTTTTCCAAAGAAGGTGTTTAAGGTTGCATAGTTTCCTTGTCTTTCCCATGTTTTTGGGCCTCAAAATGAGGAATTTGGTTTTCAGAAAGGAATATTAATGCATAAGAGTGAAATTTATGTTGAAAATGATGTACATTTTTGGGATTACAAAGGAGGTACATGGAATGGTAAGAAGAAGTAATGTAGTTCATGAGGAGGTTCATGGTTCAAGGAAGAAAAATAGTTGATGTAATTATTTTATTGGATGACATGTGTTATAGAGAAGTCTTGCGTTATGCAGGACAGCCTATCGTTGGAGGAAACTATGTGGTGATTTGAGAATCTTTGAAGGGAGTAATTTTTGAAAATGTGATGGTGATTTTCGCTTCTGAGTATGAAGAGTGGTGTTATGGAAACCTCATAGGGAATAACGGTTCTTAAGAGAAGATGTGCTTTGTGAAGTATGTAGCGAATCGAATATTTTTTTAATCATGAACTAGAATATTTTTTATATCAATTTTTTTAAACAAGGAGTGTTAATCCAATACTTACTAACGGAATTTTTCATAAGAAGACACCATATCTCTAGTAATTCAAAAAATTCTGAAAGTGGATAGTGAGGAGGATTCTGTGAAGGGTAAAGTAGTTCGTGGATGAAATTCAAGGATATGGTGTTTGCTGAGAACTATAATCTGAAAAGGAAGAAGGTGGACCAAGGAAGAAGTAGTCAGTGAAAGAATGTATTCCATATAATTGAAAGTATTATGAAATTTTATTACATGAAATCAGTACCTGAATGTGGTACGCAATGGTGGTACATGGAGGTAGTTTACAGAGACAGTACATAGAGGAGTTATGTGGTGGAAAAAGTGGAAGAAGATCACGGAAGAGGTGGCCCACAAAGCTAAAATGCTACACAGTTCACAAAATAGGAAAGTTGGTACACAAAGGACATAATGATTCATGAAAAAGCACTAGAATAGTTTATGAATTCAATTTCTGTTATACTAATAGTAAGCGGAAAAGTGGATTTCATCTACAGGTGAAAAGGGGGACATAAACATACCATATCCCTACAGGTGAGGATGCATGATTTCATGATAATGAAGGGACCTACATCTCCATAAATAGTAAGTGGATCCCTTATGAAGGTAGTGACAAATGGAAGTGGAAGACATTGATCCTTTCCACTAGAAGTCAGCTATATAAAGTGACATATAGAGTGACCCTTGGGAATTTATTCATCACACACAAAATATTGTAATGGTAGTGATCATGGGTATAAAAGTGATCTATCCCAAACCTCATAATTAGTAGTGAGATTTAGAGGATTTGGTACATTAGAAAATTGCAATTTTATGAACCTTAGATATATCCTTGTAAGGGAGAACCAAGTAAAATTGTCATTTCCTATGTATGATTTCATTTCTGTTCATATATTTCTATGGGATAAAGAGATAAGTATTTTATATTTAACTATGGAACAAGATATGAAGGGGAATTAGTTTTAATCTTCCATACCCTAATTCATCTCGTCACAGGATATTTGATCTAGTGGATCTAATAATAAATTGCATTTTAACTTACAATTAACCCATATATCATTCATCACATTGAATAATTGAAAAAATAATACAATAAATATAATCATATTTATCATTATTATCATCAAAATAAAATTGAAATTTTCATCGGGACTCTCATCAAGTCATTATCATTCCAATGTGGAGTTATAATCAAAATATTCATTTAAGCATTTTAATTCATCACAATGAAATCCCACATATCATAAGTCTTTTTTTCAAAATACACATCATCAACATCAATATTTGAGTAACATTTTTTAAATAATTTTATATCTTCACCATATGAGCATACTCTAATCAACGATGAATCAAAAAGTATCATCTTCCTATGAACATTCCATTTACATGATATATTAAACCACATATAAACTATATATTCATAATCAAAATATAATTTTTAATCATAAACCATAATAAATCAAAAAAATGGAATTAAATTGTATTAATCTAAAAACATAATCAAAGAAATATGTTCTACTTGAAATATTGGTCACATGTAATCCTCATTATAATTTTCCCCTCTTGGTTTTACAAGAGGATACATAAGAATATTTTTCATAATAATCATTATTAAACCATCCTTGTGTGAATCAATTTCAAAAAACATAATTTTAATTTTCATCAAATATTAAATATTGATATTAACAAATGGAGGGAATATTTGTTTGAATCTCATGAAACAAACC
Source organism: Viscum album (assembly GCA_963277665.1). NCBI lineage: Eukaryota > Viridiplantae > Streptophyta > Magnoliopsida > Santalales > Viscaceae > Viscum > Viscum album. The sequence continues at coordinate 687,414,507 of OY728123.1, read as the reverse complement.
ATGTTGTAATGTCCCAGATTTTTTCATGTATTATTTTAATATTATATGGGAATTAATTCTAGACCAGGCTCTGGGACGACATGCCATTTCCAAGGCCCAGTAAGCCCAGATCAAATGTTTGAATTTATTCTTTTATAATTCAATTACGTGCGAGTGTCGTGTTCCTTAAAAAGTGGAATAACTCCCGAACGGGTGCTCGGATTAGAAATATGAGGGCACTGTTGCGTTCGGAATAGAGTTTTTACCTTAGGCAAGGCCTATCTTCGGCCGACGCATGCCGGTAGTGAAATATTGTTTTTGGACGCAACCATAATAACATATTTAATTAAAATATTTTATTTTGAATCCTAGATGAAACAAAATATTTTATTATTTTAAATAGATATTTCGCAGGGAGGGTCAGGGTTACAACCCTTATAACTCTGATTTTATGTGGAGCGCTCTAGAGAAGACCACCCGACGCGGCGACGAAGTTCTTGACGATTTTTACCGGCAACAACGACACGACAACCAGATCATCTCCAACGAACGCCGCAGATCCAGGTAAAATGTTATGCTTTTGATTTTCTTCCCCATCTTTGATTATCACGACAAACACGGACTAATCCATGAACAGATTAACTCACAGATCGATCATTCTTGCGGAATGAGATTTTTGTGGGAATCGTGGGGATTCGATTCTTGATACTGTTTTGGTTTCATTCAACCTCTTAACGGTGATGGACCAAGATCGACATGAACATCGATCGAGGTTCATCCCTCTCGATTTTTATTGTGTTATTCTTCCCCAAATTCTCACGTTCTTCACTGCGTTCTACACGTTCTTCACGGGGATATGTACAAAAGATCATTACGCACCTGTTGTGCGATGCAACGAACCCAAATTAAAGATATGGTGTCGGTACAACCCTATGGAGGTGCTGCTACGGTGGAAACTAACGAATTGAAGCGGATTGGAATATATCTTTCTACAAATGATTTTCGCACGGGTGACCAGAATCAGATTTTGGAGCCGATCAAAGGCCTGAAACCCACAGATTCGGCATCACGATGACAAAGCTACCCATGTTCTTCAGTTTCGTGGAAAACAGACTAGAGAAATGCGATCTGTAAGATCATACTAATCGCGAGGAAGAAGACGTCGTTTCTGGAATTTTCTAGACTACATGCCGTGTAGTATGGGCTACACGGTGTGTGTTCGTCGGCGGACCACCTGGCGTGTACTCCGGGAGTACATGGGCATGGGGCGGGTACATGGCCAAGGACACACCATGTATACCCCTCCCTGTATAGACCCGAACAGATACACGGGATACCCCATATTCTGGTACAAGGGAAGGCGATACAGACACGGGCAGAGACCATGTACGGGCACATGGCCAGCGTACACAGAGCGATCCCCAGGTGCTCAGACATAGTGTGTGATTATTCTACACGCTGTGTAGTTTCTTTCTATTTGACAAGCCGGATGACATGGCCCGGGTACACAGGAAGTACCCAGGGTCAAGGAAAACGGCGTGTACATTTTCTACACGCCGTGTATTTTGGTTTTACATGTCATGAACAAATGACATGAGCTGTTTACACAGGCCATACCCAGGGTCAAGGAACACGACGTGTAACCATACTACACCCCGTGTAATCTGTCTTAAATGACTTGAGACACTTGTCTTCTGTGACTTGGTCTAGTTTTCTTAGGGTTCGTACCCTTGGTCTTTTCCCTGAAGGTTCTGGTATCATTTCCTTTACACAAGAGTATGAACCCTTCAGTAGAACTTCCTAAATAGAGTTGTTGGAATCCCCTCTATGAGGCTTAGAGCCGTATCCTCTATTCATTCCTGAAACCCTAGGTAGAGTTCTTGGTCTCGACGTGACCAACATTACCCAGGCGCCGATCCTCTGCTTAGCGGATTAGCTCAGACTGAGTTGTCATAATCACCCCATGACTTGGTTGTGATCCTCATCTGAGCAACATGTTCTCAAGGTACTTGTGTAGTGTGTCCTCCCTGAATGAGTACTTTTTATCTCTCTCTCCTAAGACATAGGAGTGTCTTCTCCTTGTTACGTGCTTAGTGGAATCATCGAGCTTGATCTTAGTGGTGGTATTCGTGATAGTCGATTTTTCATTAGTATATCTAAATATTCTTGTTATATGTTCAATAAACATATACTGTGTAGAGATGACTCTATTTTTCCTTTGTGGTATTTTCCCTTGTTGTATTTCCTTTGTGGTTTCGGGGTGTCCTACTGGGTATTTTTAGACTCACTCCTGCACAGGCTTTGCCCGCACATGTCGTTTCTTGTGCAGACGAGCGAGCCTTTGACATGATTCTTAGTGGACTAGGACTGGACGGTGCTCAGTGAGATCAGGCAGGCCGAGGTGTGTTCCTACAGATACAAATTGTAGTCACAGTACCTTTCCTTATAGGTTGGACTTTGTTACAGAATTTCTTTTGGTGGGATTGTACTTTTGGCCTAGGGTTTTACACTTGCTGTAATTTACATTCATGTGGTACTCTGTTGGTTGGGATTTTTTTGTGTGTATGCATGCATTTCCATTTTTAGTAGTTTTTACTTTTTATCATTGTGGGCTTGGATATGTGTGTGAGTGTGTACAGGTTCATAGGAAATGCCTTCCATGTTAGTAACATGACTAATCGGTGCTAGTCACCATCCCTTAGCCTATTAGAGGCGGGCTTGGGGAGTTGTGGCTCGGGACCCACTGGGAAAGGTCGTGATAGAGTGGTATCAGAGGTGGTCGGTTCTAACTTAGGACCGAGAGTTTGTGAGTTGGATTGGGGAAATAGTATTGAGTGTTTTGATTTCGGATTTCAGGACAAGGACCTCATTGATGGTGTGGGTGACCGACATATCCATACACTAGGACTCTGATAACTTACTTTTTGACTCGTAACATGAGAACTCTAGTTGCATGAAAAAAAATAATGGTACATGCATCATATAGAAATGGGTGGTGGTTTCCATGTCCTTTTTGAGTTATCTCTCCACATATACTCACTTACTGAGATACATCTTGATTCTTTAATAGGATGCCTCTGTGACGCGCACCCACTAGGATCCAGCAGATTGATTAATAGGATGACCCCTCAGTGAGGAAGCCTCTATATAGGGACTGGATCCCCCAGTTTTACTATCGGGTGGTGTGCAAGTTATTCTACCACCTGTGGAGAAGTTTTTAGTGCCTGCTATAGTAGTGGGCGAGGAGCGCAGGCTGAGCGAACTCCACGAGTTTCAGAGACAGAGACCCCTTAGGTTTCGAGGCAAGCCTGAGCCTCAGGTAGTAGAGGACTGTCTTCAGATAGTGGCCAGAGTCTTCCGTCTGGTCAGGACACCAGCAGACCAGATGGTGATCCTGGCAGCAATCCTTCTGCAGGGCTCGGCAGGACGATGGTGTAGTTTGGTTATCTAGACTCATGACGTGGCGACACTTGCATGGTCGGAGTTTGAGCGTCTTTTTAGAGAGGAGTTTTCACAGGGTACCCTGAGAGAAGTACTCATACAGGAGCTTGTTCAGCTCCAGCAGGGAACCATAATGGTGGATGACTATTCGTCGAGGTTTACGGACCTCTCATGGTACTCGATTGATATGGTCAGATATCATTATGTTAGAGCTCAGAATTTTGAGTGGTGGTTGCGCAGAGATATCCAAGCTAGCATCATCCCTATGAGCATTCCTACTAATTATGGGGTTCTTGAGTGGGATTTGGTGGTCGAGAGCTTCTTGGAAGAGCAGAGACATCCGACAGTTGTCAGTAGTGGGTGAGCTAGAGCAGAGACCTCAGCAGCAGGGGACCGACGTCAGGGACCCAGTCATGGGAGACATTTCCATAGGTGATCCCATGACATGGGATCTACCGTACAGGGTTCACAGGGTTCATCCAGCTAACCTCGGTAGAGGTGATTCTACTCATGTGATAGCAGGGAAAATCTCTCTCGAGATTGTCCGACCCGTCATACTACTGACACGGGAGCAGTGGATAGACCACCGAGGCAGAGGAAACGTGTGGATCAGATAGATCTACAAGGCAGCGGACGTGGTAGGGGTGCTGGGAGAGCAGCTAGAGGTGGTCGGAGGTTTGAACTTTTACCACCACCACCCCCAGGAGGTCCACCCCAGGCTTAGGGAGCTGGTGGACAGAGGCAAGGACAACTGCAAGTGGCAGAGGCTTATGACCCAGGTACATCCAGAATAATTAGAGGTACTATTTGTGTCTTTTCAACTTTGGCCGCCGTACTGATAGACACAGGTGCTAGTCATTCCTTTCTGGCTACTTATCTTGTTCGAGACCTTGAGATTCCAGTTGAGCCGTTGACTCGACCCTTACGCTTAGAAATGCTGACTAGGGAAGATTAAGAGATCACACACCTCTATAGACAGTGTGAACTGACCCTTGGAGGTGAGAGTTTCAGTTGGAACCTCTTGGTGGGAGCGTCGAGGCCTTACGATGTCATTCTTGGTATGGATTTGCTATCCACAGTTCATGACCAGATCGACTGTTTTAGGCGAAGGGTGCGGTGTGTCCACAATGATGGAACGACATTCTCTTTTGTCGGTGAAAGAGAGACCCAGACAGCATAGGATAGACTCATGCATAGGAGGTCACAACCAATTTCACATCAGTTGGCTAGCCTAGCCTTTGGCCCAACAGATGTTACGAGTTTTCCAGTTTCTAGCAGTAGTGGCTGAGTACGATGACGTCTTTCCGGAGGATGCCCCCGGGCTACCTTTTTGTCGGGAGATAGATTTCTGCATTGAGTTGCAACCTGAGACGACACCGATATCAGCATCAGTATATCATATGGCTCTTGCAGAGCTTTGTGAGCTGAGGGTGCAGCTGGATGACTTATAGAAGAAGGGCTTTGTGAGACCCAGCATATCACCCTGGGCGGCCCCAGTTCTGTTTGCAAAGAAGGCAGCCAGGAGCATGAGGCTACGGGTGGATTATCGGCACTTGAATCTGATGACCGTGAAGAACCGGTATCCACTACTGAGGATCGATGACCTCTTCGACAAGTTGAGAGGGGAATGATGGTTCTCAAAGGTTGATCTACAATCAGGCTATCACCAGTTGCGAGTACGGGATGAGGATATACCAAATACAAATTTCTGATGTCGCTACGGTCACTATGATTACTTTGTGATGCCCTTCGGCATGACAAACGACCCGTAAGTTTTCATGGGACTCATGAACCGGATCTTTCATCCCTATCTAGACCGGTTTGTAGTGGTCTTCATCGACGATATCCTTGTGTACTCTGCGTCTGAGGAGGAGCACACAAGACACCTAAGGATGGTTCTGGACACACTCCGAGAGCACCAGTTGTATGGGAATCTCTCGAAGTGTTAGTTTTGGTTATAGGAGGTCCACTTTCTGGGACACGTTATCTCGGCAGATGGGGTAGCAGTAGACCCAGCCATGGTGGAGGCAGTGCTAGCATGGGAGCCACCCTAGAGCATGACGAACGTGTGGAGTTTCCTTGGGTTGGTAGGCTACTATCGGAGATTCATCCTTCATTTCTCCAGGATTGCAGCACCCATGATAGCATGGACCCGAAAGGGGCAGTCTTTCGTGTCGACTGAGATATGCAAGTAGGCTTTCTAGTAGTTGAGACAGTTTTTGATGAGTCCCCTGATCTTGAGATTACCAGAGGAGGATGTCTAGTATGTAGTGTTCTACGGTGCATCCGGAACCGGTCTTGGTTGTGTCCCATGCAGAGGCAAGTAGTTATTGCCTATGACTCACGTCCGATGGGGCCACACGACCAGAACTATGCAACCCATGATCTTGAGTTGGCAACGGTAGTCTTCGCATTGAAGATGTGGCAGCACTACCTGATGGGAGAGTGGTTTACCATCTACATTGATCACAAGAGTCTCAGATATATCTTTTCTCTGAAGTATCTGAATTTGTGACAAAGACGATGGGTTGAGTTCCTCCGGGATTACGACATTGTGATTATTTACACACCCGGGAAGGGGAATGTCGTAGAAGATGCTCTCAGCAGAAAATCCATTTCACAGTTGCTTAATGAGGAGACAGGGCAGTTGCCCTCTTTACAGTTATCCTTCGTAGATGGAGATGAGGGAGCTTCCCTTAAGTCGATGGTTGTTACCCCTACACTCTTACAGCGAGTCGGGGAAGCACAGCTCGAGGATGCAAATTGTGAGACTCTATGTGATCAGGTATCCACATGCATTGATGCTGATGGATATACATATGGTGGGGAGCACGCTGTTCTTTTCAAAGGGAATACAGTACTACCAGTGATGTTACTAGAGGAGGTTTTTCGGGAGATCCATAAATCTCCTTTGGTGGTGCATCCAACTATGGAAACGATTTATCAGGACCTCTGACGTCAGTTATGGTGGCTAGGAATGAAGAAGAGTGTGGCAGAGTTTGTTTCATGGTGCCTTACTTTTCAGCAAGTAAAGGATGAGCACCAAGTGCAACCTAGTTTGACTCAGCCCCTTGAGGTTCCAGAGTGGAAGTGGGACAGAATATCCATGGACTTCATGACGGTTTTACCATGTATGTATAGGGGAAACGATGTCATCTGGGTGATAGTTGATCGACTCATCAAGTCGGACCACTTCCTAGAAATACGAGAGAAGAGTTCGGTAGAGATCTTGGGATGCCTCTAGGTGAAAGATATAGTTCGACATCATGGAGTGTCATCCACGATCATCTTAGATCGTGATGCTTGTTTCACATCCCAGTGGTGGAAGGGATTGCATGAAGCTTTTGGGACTCAGTTATGCTTGGGCACATCATTTCATCCTGAGACTGATGGTTAGACGGAGAGGACCATCCAGGTCCTGGAAGATATGCTTCAAGCATTTATAGATGACTTCGGTCATAGTTATGAGGATCACCTACCATTGGTGGAATTTTCTTAAAACAACAGTAATCATTCCACTATCGGTATGGAACCATTTGAGGCTCTGTACGGGTGACCTTGCAGGTCACCACATTTCTAGACTGACCTAGGAGAGTCATCCCTCATGGGCCCCACGATGGTGAGAGCTACAACAGAGAAGGTGCAGGTCATCCATGAATAGATGAAGACTGCACAGATTCGGAAAAAGTCTTATGCCAATAGGAGGCAGAGGCCCTTGGAGTTCAAGGAAGGAGACCATGTGTTCCTTTGGGTCTCACCTCAATAGGGATTGTGGGGGTTTTTCCGAGGTGGAAAGCTATCTCCAAGGTTCGTTGGCATTTTTTAGATTCTGAGTAGAGTTGGAGAGGTGGAATATCTCTTGGCTCTACCTCCTCAGATGGACCAGGTACACAACGTCATCCATGTGTCGCAGCTACGGAGGTACGTGCATGATCCGTCACATGTTATCGACTGGGGAGAGCTGGACACCGATGATGGATCGACCTTTGCAGAGTACCCAGGGGAGATCGAGGATCGGCATGAGAAGATCCTTCGTGGGCAAGCTATTCTCTTGGTGCGTGTCTGGTGGCAGCACGATAATCTCCAAGAAAGCACGTGGGAGTGGGAGGCTCAGATTCACATGTAGTACCCACATTTTTTTAGTATCCTTTGTTTTGGATTTTCGAGGGTGTAAAAGCCCTAAGGTGGGTGTGATGTAATGGCCCGGATTTTTCCATGTATTATTTTAATATTATATGGAAATTAATTCGAGACCAGGCTCTGAGACGGCATGCCATTTCTGTGTCCCTATAAGCCCTAAACAAATGTTTGAATTTATTTTTTTATAATTCAATTACGCATGAGTGCGGTTTTCCTAAAAAATTGGAATAACTCTCGAACGGGTGCTCAGATCAGAAATTTGGGGGTACTTTTGCGTTTGGAACAACGTTTTTACCTTAGGAAATGTCTAACTTCAGTCGGCGCAGGTCGGTAGTGAAATCTGGTTTTTGGACGTAACTGTAATAAAATATTTAATTAAAATATTTTATTTTTAATCCTTGTGGAAAAAAATATTTTATTCTTTTAAATAGAGATTCTGCAGGGAGGGTCAGGGTTACAACCCCCCTAACTCTGATTTTATTTGGAGAGCTCTGTAAAATTCCTCCCGATGTTGTGACGATGTTCTTGACGATTTTCACCGGCGATGATGACACGACAACTGGATCATCGCCAACGAACGCCGCAGATCCAAGTAGGATGTTTTTCATTTAATTTTTTTCACCGTCATTGATTCTCATGACGAACGCAGACTAATCCATGAACATATTAGGCCGCGGATCGGTCATTCATGTGGGATTGAATTTTTGCAGGAATCGTGGGGATTTGAATCTTGAAATTGTTTTGGTTTCATTAAACCTCATAATGGTGACAGACCAAGATCGACACGTACATAGATCGAGGTTCATCCCTCTCAATTTTTGTTGTGTTCTTCTTCCCCAAATTCTCGCATTCTTCACTGCGTTTTACAAGTTCTTAGTGGGGATATGAATGACAGATTGTTGCGCACCCGTTGTGTGATAAAATGATCCCAAATTGAAGATCTGGCATCGGTACAACTCTACGGAGTAGTGGCTGCAGTGGAGACAGACGAATCGAAGCGGATTGGAAGATATCGTTCTTCAAATGATTTCCACATGGGTGACAAGAATTGGATTTCGGAGCCGATCGAATGACCGAAACCCACGGATTCGGAATCACGATGACGAAGCGACCCATGATCTTGAGTTACATGGAAAACAGACTAGAGAAACGTGATCCGGAAGATCGGCCGAAGCGCGAGGAAGAAGATGACATTTCTGGAATTTTCCCGACTACACGCCGTGTAGTATGGGCTACACGACATGTGTTTGTCGGCGGACCACCTGGCATGTACTCTGGGAGTACACGGGCACAGGTAGTGTACACGGCCAAGGACACTCCGTGTATACCCCTCCCTCTCCAGACCTGGCCAGATACACAGGATACCCTATGTACTGGTACACGGGCAGGTGACACGGCGGAGCGAGCTCCAGGTGCTCTGACACGGCATGTGATTCTTCTACACGCCGTGTAGTTGCTTTCTATCCGACAAGCTGAATGAAACGGGCCGGTTACACGGAAAGTAGCCGGGGTCAAGGAACACGTCATGTACTTTTTCTACACACCGTGTAGTTTGGTTTTACACGGCTTGAATGAATGACACGGGCCGTTTACATGGGAAGTACCCAGGGTCAAGGAACACAATGTGTAACCATACTTCATGTTGTGTAACCTATCTTAAATGACTTGAAGCACTTTTCTTCTATGACGTGGACTAGTTTTCTTAGGGTTCGTAACCTTGGTATTTTCCCTGAAGGTTCTGGAATCATTTATTTTACACAGGAGTATGATCCCTTCAACAAAACATCTTGAATAGAGTTGTTGTAATCCCCTCTATGAGAGTTAGAGCCAGATCTTCTATTAATTCCTGGAACCCTGGGTAGTGTTTTTGGTATCGATGTGACCATATTTACCCGGGAGCCGATCCTCTGGTTAGTGGATTAGCACAGACTGAGTTGTCGAAATCACCCCATGACTTGGTTGTGATCCTCATCTAAGCATCATGTTCTCAAGGTACTTGTGGAGTGTGTCCTCCCGGAACGAGTACTTTATATCTCTCTCTCCTCAGACCTAGGAGTGTGTTCTCCTTGTTATGTGCTTACTGGAATCTTTGAGCTGGATACTAGTGGTGGTATTCATGATAGTCGATCGTGCATGAGTATATCTGGATATTCTTGTTATATGTTCAGTAGAAATATACTGTATAGAGTTGACTGTATTTTTACTTTGTGGTATTTTACCTTGTTGTATTACCTTTGTGGTTTCGGGGTGTCCTACTGTGTATTCTTATACACAACCCTGCACGGGCTTTGCCCGCACATGTCGTCTCTTGTGCAGACGAGTGAGCCTTTGACATGATTCTAGGTGGACCAGGACTGGACAGTGCTCAGTGAGATCTGGCGGGCTGAGGTGTGTTCCTATGGTTATAGATTGCAGTCCTAGTACCTTTACGTACAGGTTGGACTTTATTACAGACTTTTTTTTGGTGGGCTTGTACTTTTGGCTAGGGTTTTACACTTACTATACTTTACTTTCCTGTCTTACTTTGTTGGTTGAGATTTTTTTATGTATACACAAATTTCAATTTTTAGTAGTTTTTACATTTCATCTTTGTGGGCATGGAGATGTGTGTGAGTGTGTACAGGTTTATAGGTAATGCCTCCCATGTTAGTAGCATGTCTACTCGGTGCTAGTCACCAGCCCCTGGCCTATGGGAGGCGGGCATGGGGAGTTGCGGCTCGGGCCCCACTGGGACGGGTCGTGACACAGGTAGTGCACACAAAACAATTTATTAGTTAGGTTTGTGATAATTAGGTCACTTCATATTTTTAAAAACATAAAATACCCCTCAAAATTACTTGTATATAATTAAAACATATATAAAATTTAATATGTGGATAAATATTGGATTTGAACTACTTATTTAATGAATTTTGAAACGTAAGGATTATATTATTCTATTTGTAAATATATATTACAATAATTACAATAATTATATCTATTTTTTTATTTATATTTTATTAGCCCAATTTTCAAAAAAATATTTTCATTCATTATTTTCATCCACATTCGTCTATGTTCGTTCTCAGATATCATATGGTCATTCCACTTCACCTTCCGTAAAACCCCATCATAATTTCCCTTCTATATGAATTGATGTATAAACTCAATTGTTATGTATATGGTGATCTATAATTTTGGAGACAAAATTAATCTATTTCTTTCATGTTTCAATATTTATCCCTCTCTAGAGCTTTTCTTATGGCGGTGGAATTTGTGATAAAATAAGATTGATGTGTAGGGAATATATTAGCATTATTTAGGTTTGTAGAATAAAATATTATAAATAATTTATATAAATTATTATAATTGGGTATAAAATTGATAGTTTCACAAAACCGTAAATTTTTTTATATTTTATTTTTATGGAAGTTTAAGTGGTTTTCATGAAATTTGGAAGGGGATGTTACTATTAGAAATGTAGTCCTTTCCACTCTCTATAAAATTATCCTTTGACATTCAATTCATCCATGCTTCCAGACTAGAGATTATCTCTTGGCCATTCCACGTTTTATGGATGTCGTTACACTCTCCAGTGGGTCTGTACTCATATATAGAGGGTTTCAAAGGATAGTGAAAATAATAATGGGTGATTGTGAAAATGTTTTTATTGATGATTGAAATTTTTAGTTTACAAAATAAAATTAATAGTGAAGTAGTGGTGATTTTTGTTTTTGTTTCTCTCTAAAATGATTAATATATGAAAGGATTATGGAATTTTCATATAAATAGAAACATGTAACCTTGATTTAAACAAATCATATATTGAGATAACATTTATGTGAATTGTTAATTGATTTTTTAATTATTTTTTTGAATGTTTCTTATAAACCATTTAAATGTTGGTTTTGAATCATTATTTTTGTATAATTAATAATTAGTGGTAAACTGATAATTCTATATCTATATCAAATTTTATAATGTGTTTTAAAAATAATATATTCATTTTAATTTTAAATGATATATTTAAAAAACTAATTTTAATGGCTTAATATGTTTTAAATTGCATCTCAATTAGTCATTTTGAAAAATGATTTCCCATTTATTACTTATTGTTTTGTGGGTATTTCAAATTTTTTAATAAAAATTGTATTTTTTCCAAAACACATAATTATATTTGATTTTTTGGTATATTTTTATTATAAATGTCAAGGTTTTCTTATTTATCTTGAGAAAATTGTCATTTATTAGGGATGTATGGAATTTTTTTGTGCTCCATTATATATTATTAATGAGTATGAAAAATGTTGTATTGTGGAGAGATAAATATATAAATAATAAAACACAGCATGTAATAGTTCATTTTAGTTGGGGTGAAACCACCACCATTTTTACGATACATATTTAATTTACATTAATTATACTCCTATGTTATTAGTTGAATTAAACAAGACCCACATATGAGGATTTATCGATAGTTGTGACAGTTGTGGATTATTACCAAGATAACATAATATCTTACATAACAATATTTAGTTACCATACAGTTTATATGTATTAGGGTGTAATTGTGAAAACATTATGATTTTCAACATGTGTTTTTACACAAATAACTTTGGCGTATTATGTAAATATTTTATTGCATGTTAGCGAAATATATTTTTATTATACATAATAAAATAGTCAATTTTTTCGTTAATATTGTAAACATATTTCCAATTTTAATGGAAATACATACCTGAAAATACTATTTTAGATTTTTTTATAATGTTTTATAATCTATTATTATTCCTTTCATTTTTGGATTACTTGGACTAGGGGTTTATTTGGATTCTTGGTTAAATCCTACTAAGTTTACAGTCTTCCCTAATATGTGTAATTTATTGCACATTTAGATATTGTTTGATGTCAAATTTTTCAAAAAGAAGAAGAATTTAATTTTTCATGGTTATTCATAGATTTATGCCATAATTCATATTTTTATTATTATTATCAAATGAAAATTTTAAGGGGAATGTGTGAAACATCACAAAATCCAACCATTTTCGACCCATCAATAGAGTAAAACTACAATCCCACATTAGAATTCAATAACCGCACCTGGATGATTTTCAAAGGTTCAAAAGTTCAAAAGCAACAAGCCGTCAAACAGAACTGGATCACGTGCTACTGCTCTTCCCAAGAGACCAACCCTCGATATCCTCACTACCATCATCACATCTCCACCATCAGTCATCATCACAACCCACCGCCATCATATCACTAGTGCTGGATAATTCCACGTCATCGACGGTTGAAATGTTGTCACTATCCACCTCCCTACGCCGCTTAATCAGACTCACATCCCAAAGACCCTTGCAGACCACCACGCAGCTCCACCTTAGAGAGAATGATGGAATCTGGATCCAGAGTAGGGAGAAGAGTAGCCTTTTGCAGAAGACTATGGATAGAACCTTGTAACCATCGACGTTGGGGAAATCCAACACCGACGACACCATCAAATGAAACCTCAAAATGACAACATCACACCATGGATTCATATGCAAAATCCACATCATCATCCCTTTACCTTTGACATCACCGTCCATTCCAATAACCGACACTGCGGAATAGAAAATCACCGAAACTAGATACCAAACATGATACCAAATTGACTTAACATCCAAGATAACCTCAAATAGAAAAAGAATTTGAAGAAAAGTACCACAAACCATCATCGAATATTTTGAGGAAGAATCACCAAGAATAATTGAAAAACTGGAAACCATATTCACCAAAAAAAATCATCATGCGCATAGAGCACCGAAGGCTGCTGAGCCGCACATCCCAAAACGTCAAAGTTTACCCCCATCCCAACACTGACTTATATAGTTTCAGAGGAACCTCGAGGTCAGAGCAGGGCTATTAGCGCAATAGGAGACCGAAAGCCAGAAATTTCGAAGAGGAATAAGACCAAAAGTTGTACAATAAAGAGGAAACTAAATCCAATAGTGACTGAAAACCCCTCATCTGTTGAACCATAGAACCCAAAGCCTAGTAGAAACCTCTACTCCATCGCCGACTTGGAGAGGCGCAGAGAATCATAAAACAACAGTAGGGTAGGGCAGACAAGGTCTTCCACGACCCACCAAAGAATGAAAAGGATGAGGAAAAATAGGAGGAAGGCTGAAGGAGGAGGAGAAAGGAAGATCCATCACTGTAGAGAGGGGCTCAGAAACCCTAGGGGTGGATCCTCCGAGAGAGAGAGAGGCCTGGAGAATTTAGTGCCATCCTCTTGGATACTTCTCTTATTCATAGATTCATAATTGTAATATTGAAAAATTATTTTAGGTTTCATGGAGTTTTTTTCAAAAATTATTGATAATATATCATTAGGATTTACTCTCATTATAGTCATTTTATAAAACAGAAATCGTTTCAATTTTAATATTTTGAAATATAAATATTTAAAAAATATTTCTACATTCACATTGATTTATATTATTTCCTAATTGAGGGTAAATCCATCTAAATAGTTTATTTTTATCTATCAGAACATTTTTCAATACATTAGTTATCATAAATCATGTTTGGGGACTTGTGGTGATTCTTTTTGGGTATTGGGATTTGGGAACCTAGGTTGGGTCTATAGAAAATGGTATTTTAGAGTGTTTAAGTTTGAAAAATATTATAAATCCAAGATAATAAGATTGTTGGGACTTAGAATTTACTCATTATAATATGAATTAATAATTGTTATTGAGAAAATAACGTTTCCCAAATGCCTATATAGAATAATGTCTCATTATAACTTTTCTTGAAGTTATTCAATTGAAATTTACCTGATAGGTTATGTTGGGAATGTGATGTGATATAATATTATATATAAAATGAATTCATATCCAGAAAATTATTTTGAAAGTTATTTTATAAAATGGATTTCCTATTAGTCAATAATTACTAGTTAAAAAAATAATGCTCAAAAAATAAAATTTATTTGATTGTTCCTTTATTTTTTTAGTATATTGATGTATCATTTTGATCCACACATATATAATGTGGAATATATTTTAATCATTTTATATTAAAGAAATTATTTATATAATATATTTACATTCTACCAAGAATAATTCATATAACAAAAATAAGTGAAGAATTAATGTTTGACAAGTAGATCCTTGTTGAGTAAGAGTGATTATAACGAATATCCAATACATGAATTTAGAATAAAAAAAGATAGCATAAAACAAAATATTTTTTTTTGTATGAGAGTTATATAATTGAAATCTACCATGGAATAGAGTTTGTAAATGAATGGTTAGAAAATATAAACAATATATTTTTAATTTCTAAATTTGTAAAAAATATTAATGTTGGAGTTCACATACTATATTTTGGATGGAATAGATTTCATGTGTTATTAAATGATAGGGAAGGATGAAATTTTTTGTGATCTTGATAGTAATGGTTTTCAGAATAAAACAAATGGATAATATTTTCTATAATAGTAGATGCTGAAATTTGTTATGTAATTCCTAAATCCCGAATAATTCAATATAATAACAATATTTTATGTGTCATAGTTAAAAAAACGTTTTAATTATATACATTAATCAGTGATAAATGAAATACATAAAATCTATTAGAAATATATGATTTTAATACTATAGATTCAATAAGTGGTCATTTTCCTAATTTTACATACATTCCTGGAGGTGGTATGTAAAACATCCACTGATGAAGGATACCTATGGATTGTGTTTAATACATTAAATATTCTTCCAAATAGTATTAAATAAAAGACTTATTTTAATGGGAATCAATTTTAAAAAAATTAATTTTGATGTAGTAAGTAATTATGTCCCTAGTTACCTTCCCATGTGAAATTATATAGATATTTTTTAAATTTTTAGACAGGGTTCTTATAATGAATCACTAGCCTTTTGTGTGTAAAACATTCCATCTATGGGAAACAATGGGTATTATGAGGAAATTGTGTTTCATTATCTATATAATAGAAAACATTGGTGTATCTAATTTAGTGTAAGGATCATAGATATATATGGATAAAATAATATACCCATGTTTTCAAAATTTTGGGAAGATATAAAATCCTTAAAAGAACAAAGCTATATTTTTATATTCTAGAATGATATTCAGTTGATTGAAGATAAATCTAGACTAACTTTAATTTGACATGATATATTGTTAATTTTTACGCTCATTAATTCACTATTTTTATTAGATAATATTTTTAATATATATCTTCACGATTAATACATAATTTGTGGTTATATGTTAATATACTACTATATACCATGAAAAAGGATAATATATTATGTTAAAGAAAATATCAATGATTGAAATTTCAATACTATCCCTTTATAGTGGTTGATGTGGATATTTTATATTATTTTCATTACATAAGATGAGAAAATATACCCTTATCTTAATGTTGGACTAGGTTATCAATTAGAAATCCATAATCATCTATTATAGTGGAAATGTTTCTTATTTATCAATTCAATTATGTCAACTAATTACTTTGGGATTTGTATATTTATTCTACTTGAAGGTGTCAAAATGTTTTTTTAATTGGATTTAGATATTATGATTTTTATTTTTTATTTTTTTACCCATTACAAACATATTTCCATTATGATTAACTATTTTAAATTTATAGTTATCTAAATGTTTTTATATTAGAATTTTTTTTGAGAAGCCACTAAAAAGGGAAGAAATATTATCTATTAAACCTCTATATATAATGAATAATATATTATTTCCCTCATACATCATCAATCCTATGTATTTTTATGAGTTGAAAACCCAATTTTTTTTTGTGGTAGTGGAAAGGGTTTTTATGATTTAGAATCCAACATTGGGTGGTACTAGAGATGTTTTCATTAAAATATAATGGTATATTACAATTATGTATTGAATATTAATAAATTAATCAATTAAGGATAATGATTAAATTTCCCTTACATTTTATGGATGATTTATTTTATCATAATGTAGAATGTAAATGGAGTTTATAGATTTAAATTCAGCATGGATATATCAACTATGGGTATGATAAGAGTACATATCGAAGGTGTATTTTCCACATTGTTATTATGATTGGATGTTTTTTTCATGCCTTGTAGGGTCACTATTATACCTTCAATGTTTATGGATTAAAATTTTTTAACATCACAAAAGTTCTTGAAGAAATATTTATCAGTGTTCATTACTTGAATACTAGTTTAATTTTGTTCTATAGTAGATCAAAAATGAAAATAATGAGTTTTTTTTGGAATTTTATTTGAAGATAAATTCAATGAAAAGTCCTAAAAATGTATAATTTTGATTCATATATAGAAGAATCTTGGAGATTATTTTGAAATAAATGGTTCATTTTTTATCCATATTAATATATGTCTTTAATATCATCATAGGGGTATATTGTTTGGGAATTCAAAGATTCCATGGACTATTGAAATTTTTTGGATGGTCCCTAAATACATCACTAAAATGTATTCACTAATGACACAATTTACTATAAGGGAAGTAAAATTTGATATGGATGATAAATTTTAAAAATATTTTTACGAATAAATGATATGACTTACCTCAATTAAATTTTATTTTCAAAATTTTAATACTAATATGATTTTTTAGAGTGAAGGTATGTAATTTGGTATTGGTATCATAAATGGGTGTATTACTGGTTTATGGAGAATGGATGTGAGTTGTGTCGTTAATGTTGTCTTTGGTTTTCAACACATTATTTAATACATGTAGGAAATTAAATTTAATTTAAACTCAAATTACTCATATAATTTTAATGTAATTTTTTAGTTTGTAAGTATTTTGAGAAGGTTTGGATATGATGAATGGAGTTTGTAAAAATTTAAATAGATGGTAGGTAATTTCATGATTAGGTGTTGTGTTGACCATGAATTGTTTTATAGATTTAATGAAAAAATTATTGCTATGAAATAGAAACATGTGTCTTTGTAATTAATGGGTTTTATATAAATTTTAAAAAATCCCTATAAATCAACAGGATCCCATTTGTGTTGTGGGTTAGGTTAAATTGATTATGGTCTTATGAAAAACATGATATATTATAATGTTCCCATTTTTTCTATTTTATGGGGTGAAAACTCATATACACGTAATGTGACACATAGATGGTGGAAAATGGGTGGTGAAGATATATAATAATTCTTTTTGGTGGGGAAGAAAAATTATAAGCTTTATGTCGAAGAATATTTATTGTGGTTGTAGTTTAAAAACATAAATATTGATGTGTATAACACAAAAATGATATAAATTGGGAATGAAAACATTTTCAATTTTTTGTGAATCAATGGGTGTAATATAAAATGTTCTATGATGATTTTCAATTTTTTAAGGGTATATTCAAAAATAAATTAAAGAGGATTCAGCTTTTTTATGTTATGGTTATGAACTTAACCCATCATAAGGAGAATATTTTTCAACTTTGTATAATTTCTACTAATATAGCTTAGTTAATGATACAAATCTTACGCCAATGTGATTTATTAATATCCCACGGAATATAAAGGGGTACTAGTTGAAATAGATTGATCAATAAATATAATTAATTTTATGGGAAGTTGGAGAACATGGATGATTTTGATGAATCAATTTAAAATTCAATTTCCAATTAAATATGATGTGTGTTGGTATGAAATGTAGTTTATTTCATAATTCTTATATATTTCAATAAATAAATATAATAATAAACATATGAAATAAATTAAATTCCATGGATCTTCATTCATCAAGTTCATAAAGTTAAAACCCATGGTATTTTATTATTGTAGTTACTCATGAAGTTTATGTGGATTGTAAAGGATTGTTCAGTGGTGTTCATTGATCATTTAAATCCAATGACTTTAATATAATTATATTTCAAAAATATAAATTTGTGATGAATGGAATATGTTTTTAGGTTTTCAAAAATTTAATTCACTTACTATTTGAAAAATAATTTACATTGTATGTAAGTGATGTGAATGTCGACATCATCTATAAAAAATTATAGCTTCACTTGAAGAGTAAAGAATCAAATTATTATATCTTTTGTTTGATTATTAGTTTTTATTTTAGGGGTTCTAGTTACATTATTTTAGATAAATTTATATGTAACACTATTTTTTAAATAAACCATATTAATTTTATTCATAATGAATAGTGTATTTTATGATCTTAGGTTTCCCAGATCATTCCAACAATGCATATGTTTTTTATGGAAAACCATGTAAATTCATTGTTCTCAATGTGATTATTTTTTTGGGTTTGGTTATTCTCATTTAACTTCATAACATTATTTAAATTCATTTAAAAAATTAATAATTATAAAATATAACTCTTGGTGATCATTTTTATAGCTGACAATGGATGTTCTATTTTATGATGTCAGTTTTTCTTAGGATTTATTTTGTAATGTTTCAGTTTAAGTCTATATTTTCTTATTAGAAAATGTTTTATATGTCCATGGGCGGGCATGGGCATGTCTCGGAGGGTTTAGGGGTTGAATGAAATAAAATTGGATCCTTTATTATCATGTTTCATGGTTTTTTCAAGGTCATTGAAAATCATGCAAGGGGAAGGCCGAACTGTATGGGCCAAGAAAGATCAATTTCGCACAGTTGGAATACAATTGTCAAAATGTATGGGCCTCCCCATGTAACTAAAAAACCCATCACACCTTAAAAGATGAATTTCACATTTTTTTTAGAGGGTTTGGAAACAAATTAGGTGAATTATGTCACCCATTAAATTTAAAAAATTTACAGAATTTACCCTTCATGATTCTGATGTTCATACCTAGTTTGGTACCCAATTTCCACCCTTCAAACCCTAGTGATGAACAATGATGACCTTATCATACATAGGTCCATTCTACTTCACTTATATGATTTTTTGAGCACTATTTGTTGTGGATTGATTCTCTGGGTAAGTGTAACGCATCCCTTCTTTCTCTTTTTCAGATTAGGGTTTTTAGTTTCTATTATCTTATTATGATTCCCTAAACACATCATTTATTGATGAAATCTAGACTATGAATTCCATGGAGGAATGGATCAGGATATAATTCTATGATTAAGAGTATGTTCATCAATGGATTTGAGTTAGGTTCTCTATATGTTTTATCCCATAGTTTTTTATTGATTTGTGCATATGATATTTTTTTATTGGTTCCCCATTTTTGTAGTTTTAGTTCCAATAGTGTGATTTTGTAAAATGGATGTCTAAATGAAAAATTTAACCCCTCATAATATCTTCAAGATTCAATGATTATGACTTGACCAATTTAGGGATACCCATGGGGTGCACTGACCTTCCTGAACGTTGGTTACAAAAATGATACTTATAATACAATATTGTGCTTAGGTAGAGTTCAAAGTGAACATGATGGGTGGGTAATTTGATGATTAAAATGGGATAAGGATAGTTGGTAATAAGATTTATAATAGATTAATGGGTCTTTGGAATGACATGGAAATGGATTAATTGGGTAAATTAAGATTGTGTTAAATGTATAGTGAATTATGTTAAAATTCCTTACAGGATTAGTTCATAAGAAATGATGGTCATGTTAAAATGGTGATGGATTTTAAATTATGGAATATGTTAAATTGTTTTTCATATTGGAATTGTGTAATATGTTAATGATTTAATTCATGGGAATTAGTTAATATTCATAGTGAGTTACGCATATAAAATGGGAAATGGGCCAATATAGTTATGTAATGTAATTGGAAAATGTGATAATAGAATATGGTATGATATTATTTCACATCTTGACTATAATGGTTTATGGTTTCCATTTGTGTAGGTTGTGTTCGGTTTTAATATGGTATGTGTGTGGTGAATGGATAAATAAGAATGTGCCCATGGCTTTTTACTGTGGGTTATTGACATGAGGTTCTACATCCATGGGTTGAGTTATAATAAGGCTCCAAACTCCACCCCTCAATTCATGGGTTAGGGATGGGGATGTTGTTCTATTACTGTATTGGTTTCATTTGATGAGACCACCTAGACTAAGGCATCAAGGTGCGTGTGTTGTATATATTGTGGCATGATTACCCCTAGTTAGGCAGGAAACATGACTCATCCCCATTTATGCATCTAAAGTTTATGAATATGCCTAATCCATTAATCATATGATAAAAATGATTTATATAAGGGAAATAGAATAAGTAATATTGTTGGAAACATTTTTTTAAATGGTTTAAGTGAAAAGTAGTGAACTAATACCCCCTATGTTACATTTTTCTCATATTATATTTTTTTGGTATTGAATGCACTATCTATTGGATGGGATATTTTTTAGACACTGTTGGTGGTGTCACACTATGTTTTAGTCACATATTGATCAACCCGTCACTAAGAACCTGAGCATATTTCTTGTTTTTATGTCAGGATTTGGTAAAATGCCTTATTTTGGGGTGTTTATTTTGTCTTGGGATATGCATGGATGAGGTACCAGACTTGGAAACATTACCCATTTTCCAGATTCAGTTGTCTTTATTTTATTTTATTTTTTCCTACACTTTGTCATAGTGATCATGGCATGAAATATTTACTATTTGGTTGTGTACTTGTTCACTAGTGGGGAATTGGTTTGTTCTTTATGTTCTTTGGTTACCACATTTTTCAACTTTTTCTTAATTATATGATGTGGTCTACTCTGGTAAAGAGGTTATAATCTCCACACATTACATATTTTTCCAAAAATTATAGTTAGAAAACTCTAGCATATAGGGAGGCCAGCTTGAGGTCTTGTGGGGACCCAGCCCATGGACCTAGTTTAGTGGCTACAATGATAGGGACAATAAAAATTTCTATTAGGGAAGGTCTTTATGTTGAATTAATATTTGCGATGGTAGAAAAAAGATTAGCATGTGTCATCACATGGTAATGTGCTCGTGCTTGGGAGTGGCTAAACCATATATGAGGGAATAACAAAGTACCATGGGAAGGAATTATTGTTTTGGATGTGCGTTGTTACTTTTTTTGACATTTCACCATTGGGTGATGCACTTATTGTGGGATTTGATTGTTTATGATATTTTTGGATCGTGTCCATGAAAGGACAAGATTGTACATTCATGAATCATTATAGGAACCTAGTTACAAGGGTATAATGCATCATTATTGGAATACATGGAATGGGTATGTGAGGAATGAAGGGTATAATTCCATTAAGTTTAAGAAAAATTTATATAAAATATTATCTAATAAAATGGTTCAAATGGATAAAAATTTAATAATGGTTAATAATAGTTTGATAGATGTGCTTAATTAAGGTTTAAAATTGAGTTTATATAATTAATTTTTACAATTTCTGACATAGGAAATTTCACTGAGAGGATGATATATGTGATGAAAACAGAAATGGTTATAGACATGGTTTCTAGAAGGAGACTCATGACAATGTATGTTAGTTTACCGATGTCATCCATGACCCAGAAAAGGTATGGTCATAGGTAGTGCTTTATAGGGGATAATAAAATTTCGATGGTATGTGTTTGAAATCAATTGTTTATGACTAGTAGTGATTGGTCTTTTAAGTAAACACGGAAGCTTTATGTTATTTGTTCTAACGACCCCATTTATATTTGTAGATAAATTCCACCATGATCTCTGGTGTAAGTTTGGTGATAAGAGTATGTTTTTGAAAATTAACATTCATTAGTACAGAAAGATAATTCTGTGATATTGGAAAACATAGAACCCCTATTTTGGGATACTGTTTCTTACATCAGAAAAATAATGGAATGTGACCTAGTGTGAGTTTTACCAAGCATGTTTGAGCTGGAAATAGAGTTTCATCCACAACACCCTCTGAACTTTTCCTAAAAGGGTTATCTAGAAGAATTCAAGTTCAAAATAGAATCCATACAAAATATTCATGGCCATTTGGAGACATCTTATGATATGAAAGTCATGTTGGAATCCTATATATTGAGTGCTTGGGAAAAGCATTTTTGTGACATCATGGAGGGGAAAAAACAAGATGATGGAATGTTATGGAATGATTCTCTGAAACCATTTCTAGATACTTTCTTTCAAGATACATTGAGGTAGGATAAGGATATTAATTTTATGATTTTGACTCATAGGGAAATGTTTATGATGGATTATGCTAGTTGTCGCATAGATTTTTGATTCTTTGTTCCAACATTGACAGGAGATGACATTGTTGTGGTGAAATGTTAATAGGATGACATGAGACTTGAGATCGGGTCTCATGGGAATATATTCCATCTAAAAAGCATTGTTTATGTTGTGGATCAGGCACTTATCTTAGAATGGTACCTGAAGGGGAATTCTGGCAGTAGACATATTACACTTGTGGTATGGGCATGTGGTGGGGCCTCTTATGGTATAAAGGGTTGATTTTGGAGATTACATCAGGATATAAGTGTGAAAAGTAGTCATAAGGGGGGTTTAGTATCTCATGGTGGAGATCCGGTGTTTTGTTATCAGTGTGATAGGATGGGACCCAATTGGTGTCCATGTCCTCAACCAACAGTTGAGTTCTAATCATGTGGTATAATGTGGAATGTGTAGATATTATATTGGAATCCACGATAGTTGTGAATTAATCGAGGCTTGAGGTAGATTTCATGTATGGGTAGGGTGTTAGTTAACCCATTTTATGATGGAAATTGGAGATCGATGGGTCATACAAGTAGAGGCATAAGATGTGGTACTCTGGGGATATTGAATCAATATTAGTAGAGAAGTGCAGTTCCTGGAACGCAGGACAATGCCTAGGGAATTAGGGTAGGTCAACTTCACACATTCTGGTCTACACATGGAGGTAGGGAGCCTAGATCTTTGAATGATGGATGTACGATCTATATAGCTTCCATGATTTCTAGTGCTTTTTGTCACAGATTCAACACATTCCTTTTTCTCTGATCTTTCTTTATTTGTGTTGGGACTATTAGTGGATCGACTGACTCTCCATTAGTGGTGAAGGTTGAGGATATTCTACATTTGATTTTTGGGATTTTGTGGTTGGTGGGTACCATTTTATTATGGGACTTGTTCATCCTTGAAATTTCATGTTCTAACATGATTCTATGTGTCGATTGGCTCGTTTTGTACCAAGATCATATCAACTATTACAGTTAATGGGTAATATTTTCATCTCATGAAGGGGACATGTATATCTATCTTGGTGAATGGGATGTTAGGGAATGTTAGGATGGGCCATTGTTTTAGAAGTTGGGTTCGGTCATAGCTCAAGTGTCTTGTTTAATTCTTGATGATTAGGGAATGGAGTAGGATGTATTTCCTCCTATACTAGATCAGATCTAGGATGTGTTTCCTAAAGAAATATCAGGGCACCCACCCTGGTGATATGTTGAGTCTATGACAAAAATTATTTTATGGGAAGATCAAGATGCTATTCTTCCATTTCTAATAGAGCCATTGGAAATCCAGGATCATAAGGTTTAGTTATAGGAACTAGAATGCAAGGGGTTTATTCATCCAAGCACATCACTTTGGGAATCTCTGGTTTGATTTACCAGAAGGCTGATAGATCATTGGGAATTTGTGTTAATTATTAAAATTTTTATCAAATCAAAGTTAATAACTGAAACCCACATCATGTAATGGATGATATATTTGACCAGCAGAGAGTTACATTATTTTTTTGTAAGATTAATGTGAAATCGATGTATCACCATTTGAGGGTGATACCTTCTGAAATACTGAAAATGTATTTCAGGATATCTTCGGGTTTTAGGAGTTTGTGGTGAGGTTTTTCTAGTTGATAAATGTGTTAGAAGTGTTCATGACACTAATGAATAAAATATTTCACCCTTATGTATATCATTTTGTAGATATCATTGATGATGACGTTAGGGTGTTATCTAATAATCATGATGATCATACCAAACATCTTCACATCATCTTGAATGTGATAAGAGATCATAGCCAATACATGAAGCTATCCTTATTTCACCTCTGTATTGAAATGGTGAATTTCATGGGTCACCTTATCTCAGGGAAACCTGTATTACAAGAACCAATAAAAGTGCTAGGAATTGTGTTTTGGGAGAAGCCCCGGAATGATTTTGATGTTTGGTTTTTTATAGTTTTGGATGTGTATTAACATATGATTATTAAAGAATTATCCCTATTGAAACTTCCACATTTAGGTTTGACTAATAATGGTATCATGTTTGAATTGTCTAAATCATGTTTTTATTCTTTCCAATAGTCAATCAAACGATTGACTATACCACCATTTATGATGTTATCCAAGTTCATCTAGGGTTATATAATGGTTTTGGATGTGTCTTGTGTTGGTCTTTGAGAAATGTTGAGGTAGAATGATCTTTTTGTTGTGTATTTTTATTATGGCCCTGAATTTATGAATGAAAATACCCCACTTGAGATCTTGAGTTTGTTTCAATTGTGTATTCTTTAAAGATTTTGGGGCACTACTTATTTAGACAGTGATTCACAGTGTCTAGTGATCATAAAATCCTAAGGTACATCTTCTCCCAAAATTATTTGAATCTTTAATAGTGAATAAGGGTTGAGTATATTCATTATTTTGATATCGATCTGGTCTACCCACTGGAAAGGGTAAATAGTGTTACTAATTACATAATTCAGAAAGCTAAATTTTTGGTTGTCAATGAGTTTTGCATCATGTTGAAAATGATTTTTTTTTGTTTTCTGAAATGCATCTAGAGGTACAATATGTTCAAGGGCATATGAAACTTGCATCCATAAACATGGAGTCTGTTATTTAGACCTAGGTTATAGAGCGTCGTCATGAGTATTTGGAATTTTTGACTACGAAGGAATTTGTTAAAGGTGTGGATCCACCCTCTGGTTTTATATTTGGGGATGATTGGATAATATATGTTTGTGACCATTTTATTGTGCCAACATGTTTGTGGGATGATTTGATGCATGGGTTCCATGCATTAAAGTGGTCAGTGAATCCTAGTTTGAGAATATTGTATCATAATCTCTATAGTTAGTATTGGTGGACAGTGATGAAGAATGAAATTCAGGGTTTAGGGTAAAGGTGCCTTACCTTTCTCTAAGTTAAGAATGAGCATCAACAACTCTGTCACTTGTTACCACCAATTCCATTTCTATAATTAAAATAGGATTATGTAATTATGGACATCATAGTGGGTCCTTTGAGGATATCATGGAAGAATAATGCAATCTAGGTAATTTTGGATATGTTGAATAAGGCGACTCATTAATTATAGATTCAAGATACTTTCACCGTTCACCAGTTGGGACAGTTATATATTCAGGAGATTGTTTAGTTTCATGGGATATCATATACTATAGTTTGGGATCATGATCATTATTTCACATCACACTTCTACTTGGGGTTATAGGAGGCCCTTGGTACTTAGGTGTTCTTGAGTATGGATTTCAACCAGTAGATGAAAGAGAAATCAGAGCCAACCATTATGGTGTTAGTGAACATGTTGTAGACTTGTATCCTATATTATAGTGGATCAAGGGAGAATCACTTGTCACTTATAGAGATTTCATAAAATAATAGTTTTCATACTATGATTTGAATGGCATAATTTAAAGAACTATATGGGAGGACATATAGATCTATGGTATGTTGGTTAGAGGCTAGATAATCTGAGTTGTTGGGATCGAGTCTCTTGTAGAAGAAGTCAAAATAGATTTAGTTAATCTAGAAATGTATGGAAATGAATCAGATTCAGAATAATTCATTTATGGATAAAAATTATCATGAACTTATGTTTTGGTGGGTTATCATGTGTTTTTTAGTATATCCAATGTTGGTTCACCATCGAATTCGAAAACAGTTTACATTGGCACCTAGGTACCTGGGGTCGTTTGACATTACTGAGAGGATCCGACAGGTGGGGTATTGATTGGATCTCCCATAGCAGTGTAGTGGTATGTAATTTTTTTTAATGATTTGTCTCTTTTTTAGTGTAACGCCCTGACCCCAGCTACCCAGAGTCGGTGCATTAATTACATAACATTGGCATGATCACTATAAAGATCAAGTCTCGAAAGACCGATTAGTTTAGTAGCCTTGAAATAACTAGATACATCCATAAATTTTTACATTACATCATAAAAAAACATCTTGTCTTCATATCCCCTCATACTATCCCTGCAGGTCATTCATAAATTACTTCTTCATAATCCTTGGAAAAAATAAATAAAACATTGAAAGGGGTGAGCTCGGATGCTCAGTAAGGATAACATTATAGCAGAAGCTTTCATAAATGAGCATAAACACTTAAGGCAAATTATAACTAAAACAAAAGCCCTTTAAACTTGAACTTCAGCATAAAATGGCAAAGGTAAAATGAAATAATGCCATTTACTTACTCACATGGATATTCTACTAGTCGAATGATCACATGCAATATCAATAACCACTTTCATAATGATGGAATGCATAATGCCAGACTATCATAACCACATAGCCAAGGCCTCGTGCCAAGACTACAAATAAGATTTTGCCAAGGCCTTGTGCCAAGACACTAGTTTGTCTCATGAGACCTACCGATGCATCGAGGAGCTATAGCGGGCTCCACCCGTCACTTATTAAGTCCAATGCATTCCCATATGAAAAGGTTTAAACATAACGTAAACATTCGTATTAAACTAGCATACGAAATGTCAATACTTTCACCACAAACCATGAATGGTATAAAAATAGCACATCCACATTCAAACATAATTCATTCGATACAATATGGAAGATTGTATTGTATCACATTAACCTCAATCAATAATAATTAAGGATGTTGACATAGATGAAAATAATCATCAAAACTATTTGAGAGAAATATCCCCCTTTTCTTGAAAACATTTAAAAGTCACACTATTTGTCAAGAAGCCATTTAAAAGTATATTTTTGAATCAAAGTGTCCCATACCACTTTGAAACTTTTAAAAGGAGTTTTAATTTTAAAACTTTAATGTCCATATAAATAAATCCTTAAAACCATTTTTAAAATATGGACATTAATGAGCATGATTTAGAAGAATAATTCTTTAAAACATTTTAAAATGGTATTTTGGTTAGAGTTTCTAACCAAAAGAGAGACACTTGAATACAAATAATTGAGGTAATCAAAACATTGTAATATCATGAGAATAAAGGAATTCATGATATACTATGTCAAAGTACATTATATACACCACATAGAAGTGATTTGGTGTATATCATCAAAGAAGTCTCAATGGAATGTAAATTGAGATGAAATTTCTCAAAAAGGTTGTATCCTTAGGTTAAGGATAAATCAATGACATAATTATGTGTGACAAATATAAATACACTAAATATGATTGGATATTCAGTGTAAAACAATCAAAGGAAATTCACACATATTCTTGTAAGAACAATACCAACGAATTGGATGTTTAACTCAACAAATGGAGAATGAGTTAAAATTACTCTTATCAAATTCATATCAATGACTTGAGAATTACCAATGGAGTGATTATGTGTATCAAACTTCTATCCACAGGAAGGGGAGTGGAAATTATGACATAATCAAATGAATAGTGATTCCACACATAATCTTGGGGTAATATAATCAATGAAATATGTGTAAAGCCAAATGAGTGGAAATTGAAATCTCAAATTCCCTTATCGATTAGGTAACTTACGAAACATACACCCATGAAAGAAGTATCATACCATGATGATGTAAATACCCATAAATTAAATTATATTACACAATGAATACGATCATGGGAAGTACACATACACCACATGCAATAATTAAGTGGTGATCAATGGAATTCTCACGGAATTAAAAGTGAGATAAGAAAACCCTTACATTGTACTTTTTCCTTGGTCGATGGTAGGTTTACCTCCTGTATAATGGTGAAATAATTGTTATTGAATAATAAAAGAATCATTTACTTTAATATGATATCATATATGATCTTTTATCATTGATTTGTTAATAATATTTTAGAATTATCGTCATTTCGGGTGTTAACGGGTTCATTTTACTTTATATTCTTTGTTATGTGAGACATATTCGTTATTAATGGGATGTATATTATTCATATCCAGAATGGTATCAAGTTCTTAAACATCATTTTTAAATCATCAAATTATACGATGGAGAATGAATCTCATCGCGTTCGTGGAGACGGTAGTCCGTACGTACGCACGAACGCTACTTCCATTTAATTTTTATTTTAAAAGAATCGAATCCAAATTATACATAGGTATATTACTATTCCAGTATAATATAATATTTTATATATGTTACTTAAGTTCATTTACACCATCCTTTATACGTTCCATGTGTGGTATGAACGTGTCATATCATTTTAAGGGGGCGGTAGTCCGCACTTCCTCAAATGAAATTATCGTATGTATATACAACATGAAACGAATAATGGTATGAAATAAAATGGAATTACAGAAGCTTATATATAAAATATATATCATTAATATCATATTTAATTACAGTGCCATCCTAATGGCCACCATGAGAGGCGGTAAGATGTATTTGAACAATCATCGTTTCGTGAGGCGTTAGTTTTCCATCCACAGAAACATTATGTTCATCATCCATTAGATGGAGTTGTGTGAATGTGTAGTTTGAATCCTTCTTATAACAACATCCTAGTATATTGAGGATACTGGTGTTGTTACAAAATAAAGGAAATAAAAAGATTTTGGGGGTTGGAGAAGCAAAATAAATGAAAATACTTTAAGAGAAATTGTTACCTTTAATTTAGGTAACTCACTTTGGTTGGAACCAAAGGACTTCTTGAAATGCTTTCTGCCTAAGGGGAATCTTCAAGGAGGAGGAGAGGGATGTGGGGAGCTTAGTTGGGCAGAGTTTGGACGAGCCAAGTGGCTTGAGAGGTGTGAGGAAATGAGAAGAAGGAGTGCCCTTTTATAAGAGGGGTGAGGGGCACCTTTGGAAAAGCTAGAAATATTAATTTATAATAAATTCATATTCGGTTTCCAAAGGCTCCAAAGTTGACTATTCAAAGGATGAGGTGGGGATAGGTCGAAAACAACTCATCCAATAGAATTTAGACAGGTTTGGGTACTTATATTAACCTTATCTTTAAGTATTAACTCTAAGTTAATTAGTTTCACTTTTACAATGTCTCTTTGTCTTTTTATATAATATGGTTAATAAAATTACTATATACATCCAAGCGACCCACAGGTGGTCCATTAATAATTAACCTATCATAATATAAGTCTCTTGGCCGAACCTTAGATGTTTAGGAATTTAATATCAATTAATAATATAATATTTGTTTTAAGAACTCTTTTATGTCAATTTTGACACTATTCAATAGTTGATTTTTGTGAAACTCATAACAGATTGATTACTTCGAAAAAAGTCAATTAAATCAATCCTAATATATCATATTATCCTAGAAAATTAGTTTAATTCATTAAAAGTTTCATATTATATTTATTTGGGTATTTATAATATCAATTATTTTAATTTTTCACTATTATAGTAATTACTGCATCATCATTGTGTCATAAATAAAATACATTATTTAATGTCTAAAAATTATAAATAAAATATCATTATGTAGAAAATCGTTTTAGCTTTCTAATGAATATTTATAATCTAAAATCCAACATATATAACCCTATGTAACAATTGTTGTTCTAAAAGATATATGCTTGTGTCATTTTTGTATTCATTTTAACTAAATTAAAATAAAGTGTCATTATCACTTACAAGTGGATCCATGGGGTCCCAAAATAGACCCAAAGATTCCCATGGTCGACCATGTATCAACCAATAGGGTTAATACACGTTTTAGGGTAATTTATTATTATTATAATATTATTTTTTTAACCCTTATTTACCGGATTTACCCTTAACAATGGTAAATAAAATATTTACCGCAGTAATTATTCAAAATGTCTAAAAATAAAAGTTACCTATTTACACAATTTTAATATCCTGATTCCAAATATGGAATCCATTTTCCTAAATTCAAAACACAGAAGTGGCAGAAATTAATTTAAAATTAAATCCCGCTGTCAAAACAAAAAGCGTGTTTTTAAGAGATAATAACTATCAAAAGATTGACACTCGTTTATGTTCGGTTTAATTGTAAAATTATGTCCAATGACCAACATTATATTAAATGGTAAAAATATATTCTAAATATACTTTAAAACCACTCAAATTCATAATTTATCACTATTAATTATTTTGATTAAAAAAGTTGTTTTTAATTAAAATTTAGTAATTTTCACTATTCATCAAAATATAAAAGTTATCCGAAAAGTACCAAAATTTCACCCTAGGATAATTTCGATATTCCGAATCCAAAAATGAAGTCCATTTTTAAATATAAAATATATATAATTTCAAAAATTAGGTATTACTATTCATAACGGCTAGTTTGATTGGTTGTGGTGTGTGTTAAAACTCAAGGTTGCGTACAACACACGCTACTGTATTATTCAAAGAAAGCGTACCGTGGAAGCTTGGGATGTTTCATTTTAAATTTTTGATGTCCCCATTTAGTCAAAAAGTTTAAAATATAGTATTTAAAAAGGGTTCACTATTAAAGTTGATAAAAGTGAATTACTGAAAATGAATTTGTTCTTTCATTATATCTAAGAAACTCATAATATGGATTCTAAAATTATAAGGATTATATAAACATTAAAATTTATCTAATACTATTCATAACCTCTTTTGAACGGCTTGTTTGGTAAGTCATGGTGTGCTTGAACATGGTGTTGCATGTAGTGAAAGTTATTGAATTATTTTGAAGAAATAACACACTATGAAATCTTGGGGTGTTACATTCTCCCCTCCTTCAATAAATTGCGTCCTCGCAATTTGAAATTGTTCTTCGAAAAAAAAAAGTTGAAAATAGATAATATATTTGTGGGAAAACCCACATCGGAAATCGGGTTACTAAAATTTAGTCTTAATATGAGAAAAAGAGAAATCAAAGGGTCACCACCAAATTATGATCTCGATTAGGAGAACATTGGTGGCAACTAGAGACATATAATTGGAGGAAAAACGTAAATATTTATAGGTGGTGATTGAGGTCATCAATCACAAACAAGTGTAAAATTGAGGTCCTTATAATCATCAATCTATGATGATTTGAAATACCATCGGTTCAACAAAACATAGGGTATTATGATAACACATTTTTGACGTTTCAAAATATCTTAGTTGAAATCCCACATCGAAAAATGAATTAATGAGGCCTCTATTTAAAATAAAGAGTCGAAAGTATGAAGATTACCGAAAATAACACATACTAGGGTTCCATGAAGGAAAATATGGATATGGAGGAGAAATCTAACCATCAATTATCTGATGGAGAGTGGTAGAGAACATGGCTATGAAAAGGCCAAAAATCCCAAAGCCATAAATTTGTGATGATTTAAGGTACCATCTAGGACAACATTTTTGTTCTATGTTTCTTTTATTAATGTTGGGGATTTTATTTATGAGATTGGCTAAGAACATTATGAGATATACTTAAATTTTAAGTAGATTTTCATTCTTTAATAAATTTCCACCACTAACTCAATTTTTTTTAAACGATGAGTATTCAAGAAGACTTGGTCACACTGGAAGAGCTAGAATAAACTTCTATAGAATCACATGATCCATGCAGGATAAACCATATATTAATCAAAACCAAAATGGTTAGTGAATGATCTAATGATCCCCCATAAGGATATTCATTGAGATAAATATGCACTAATCTTAATTTCTAAAATTAAACCAACAATACCCCAAAGTTAAATAGATACCATTCAATAACCAATTGTCCTTAAAATCCTTTAATATAATCCAAACTAATATTGAAACCCAAAACATAGAAGAATTTGATTATGTAGTCTCCCATGTTACATTGTATCACCAAATTACATCAAATACTCTTAAAGTCACATACTTAAAAGTAATCATCACATATTCTCTGTTATAGGTTAATCATTTCCATAAATAACCCAAATCACTATAAATCAACAATAAAAATGTAGATAAAAATCCACCATTACTCTACAAATGAAACCTCATTGTATTCTATTTTCCTTGGGCATATAGTGTTCCTAACAAAACGAACATCTTCCAAAATAACATTTATCACTTAATCACCAAATCATTTTCCTATACCAAGGGTATTCATTTGATAAGACATAAGAACCCAAATCATCTTATTATTGATCAATAAAATCATTTAACAAAAAAAATAGTCACACTAACCAGGGATTTCACGTAGTCCAGTGGTAGGCGATAAATCCCAATCGCACTTTGGTTGTGGGTTCGATTCCCACGGCTTTGTCTGACGCGATGGGTTGTCACACGGTCTACGTGTTGTCCTTTTTCAAAAACTATATTTTATAATATTACCAAAATGAGATAAATTCCTCAAAATAACATAATTTAACCACAAATGTTATATCATACTTTGCATTTTCATCCCAAATTATAATAACTTATCATTTTCTCAAACCCCAATGATCATATAAAACCAAATGGTTATTTATACCTATATCCACAAGAGAAGAGACAATTCTTCCTCAAATATCATTCTCACATGGCAAACTGCGGGGTTACAAATACAAGAGAAAATTATTCCAAAGCAAACCCATCAACAAGGAGTGCTAATACTTTTTAAATTTTTCTCCAGCCATTTATTTCCACATAGCTTCTTCTTTGACCAAGAAAATATCCTATAAAATAGGACATTCACTCAGGTAATGGCCAGGTCCCCTACATTTACGACAAATGACTGTAAATGGACTCTTGGGACCATTTTTATCTTCTTCCATAGTACTCTTCATTTTTCTTCGGCAATTCTTCACTTTATGTCCTTCCTTCCCGCACGTAAAACATTTCGTTGTCCCATTGAGACACTTTCCTGGGTGTCTCTTTCCACAATTCCTGCATGATGAAAATTGAGGTTTCTTTTCTCCATGGTCTCCATTGCTGGAGATCTTATCATTTATCACCTTTCTCTTCCTTGTTGAGTCTGGGAGTTGGTTAATATATATGTTGTTGATCATATTTTTGGAAAACTGATTTGGCATAAAGACGATATCTTTTACGCCTATCAACATTCCATTTTGTTGCTCATTGCCACCATTGTTCCCAACTTGTACATCATTCTCAAAGTCACTATGACTTCCTTGGAATCCAGCCATTGACTAAAACCAGAAGGCATTGTGTGAGTAATAGTAGTCGTAAAATCATTTAGAGATTAAAATGTCACCATATTCTCAATTTGAAACATATTAGGATTAACCAAGGTCATTTTCTCTCATCTTATGTATATATTACTTAAATCGGTTTGTAAAGAAAATGTAAATTATCCTAAGCATATCCCCCGGGAGTGTCGTAACCAAGAGTGCAGCAAGGCCCGTTGTCGTGCACCAGTTCCCGTTCGAGTCTAGCTCAAAGCGGTGTTTTCGGGTTTTACCCCTAGGTACATCTGTGCCAGAGCCGCCTCTACCTGCTCGTATCCAGACAGGGATGTATTGCTCGGAAAACTCACAAAATCTTTACAATACCAAAATTCTAGGAAGTTTTTTTTTTATACTAATCCTCAAAGTTCATCTTAGGTCTACGTGCTCTAATCAGAGTTTATCTAAATCTAGCTACCAAGGTTTGTACTAAACTTCCTCTGATACCAACTGTAACGCCCCGACCCCAGCTACCCAGAGTCGGTGCATTAATTACATAACATTGGCATGATCACGAGAAAGATCAAGTCTCGAAAGACCGATTAGTTTAGTAGCCTTGAAATAACTAGATACATCCATAAATTTTTACATTACATCATAAAAAAACATCTTGTCTTCATATCCCCTCATACTATCCCTGCAGGTCATTCATAAATTACTTCTTCATAATCCTGGGAAAAAATAAATAAAACATTGAAAGGGGTGAGCTCGGATTCTCAGTAAGGATAACATTATAGCAGAAGCTTTCATAAATGAGCATAAACACTTAAGGCAAATTATAACTAAAACAAAAGCCTTTTAAACTTGAACTTCAGCATAAAATGGCAAAGGTAAAATGAAATAATGCCATTTACTTACTCACATGGATATTCTACTAGTCGAATGATCACATGCAATATCAATAACCACTTTCATAATGATGGAATGCATAATGCCAGACTATCATAACCACATAGCCAAGGCCTCGTGCCAAGACTACAAATAAGATTTTTCCAAGGCCTTGTGCCAAGACACTAGTTTGTCTCAT
The DNA here is from genome assembly GCA_963277665.1 of Viscum album. NCBI lineage: Eukaryota > Viridiplantae > Streptophyta > Magnoliopsida > Santalales > Viscaceae > Viscum > Viscum album. Next base: position 687,379,706 of record OY728123.1, on the reverse strand, counting down.
GAGACCTACCGATGCATCGAGGAGCTATAGCGGGCTCCACCCGTCACTTATTAAGTCCACTGCATTCCCATATGAAAAGGTTTAAACATAACGTAAACATTCGTATTAAACTAGCATACGAAATGTCAATACTTTCACCACAAACCATGAATGGTATAAAAATAGCACATCCACGGTCAAACATAATTCATTCGATACAATATGGAAGATTGTATTGTATCACATTAACCTCAATCAATAATAATGAAGGATGTTGACATAGATGAAAATAATCATCAAAACTATTTGAGAGAAATATCCCCCTTTTCTTGAAAACATTTAAAAGTCACACTATTTGTCAAGAAGCCATTTAAAAGTATATTTTTGAATCAAAGTGTCCCATACCACTTTGAAACATTTAAAAGGAGTTTTAATTTTAAAACTTTAATGTCCATATAAATAAATCCTTAAAACCATTTTTAAAATATGGACATTAATGAGCAAGATTTAGAAGAATAATTCTTTAAAACATTTTAAAATGGTATTTTGGTTAGAGTTTCTAACCAAAAGAGAGACACTTGAATACAAATAATTGAGGTAATCAAAACATTGTAATATCATGAGAATAAAGGAATTCATGATATACTATGTCAAAGTACATTATATACACCACATAGAAGTGATTTGGTGTATATCATCAAAGAAGTCTCAATGGAATGTAAATTGAGATGAAATTTCTCAAAAAGGTTGTATCCTTAGGTTAAGGATAAATCAATGACATAATTATGTGTGACAAATATAAATACACTAAATATGATTGGATATTCAGTGTAAAACAATCAAAGTACATTCACACATATTCTTGTAAAAACAATACCAACGAATTGGATGTTTAACTCAACAAATGGAGAATGAGTTAAAATTACTCTTATCAAATTCATATCAATGACTTGAGAATTACCAATGGAGTGATTATGTGTATCAAACTTCTATCCACAGGAAGGGGAGTGGAAATTATGACATAATCAAATGAATAGTGATTCCACACATAATCTTGGGGTAATATAATCAATGAAATATGTGTAAAGCCAAATGAGTGGAAATTGAAATCTCAAATTCCCTTATCGATTAGGTAACTTACGAAACATACACCCATTAAAGAAGTATCATACCATGATGATGTAAATACCCATAAATTAAATTATATTACACAATGAATACGATCATGGGAAGTACACATACACCACATGCAATAATTAAGTGGTGATCAATGGAATTCTCACGGAATTAAAAGTGAGATAAGAAAACCCTTACATTGTACTTTTTCCTTGGTCGATGGTAGGTTTACCTCCTGTATAATGGTGAAATAATTGTTATTGAATAATAAAAGAATCATTTACTTTAATATGATATCATATATGATCTTTTATCATTGATTTGTTAATAATATTTTAGAATTATCGTCATTTCGGGTGTTAACGGGTTCATTTTACTTTATATTCTTTGTTATGTGAGACATATTCGTTATTAATGGGATGTATATTATTCATATCCAGAATGGTATCAAGTTCTTAAACATCATTTTTAAATCATCAAATTATACGATGGAGAATGAATCTCATCGCGTTCGTGGAGACGGTAGTCCGTACGTACGCACGAACGCTACTTCCATTTAATTTTTATTTTAAAAGAATCGAATCCAAATTATACATAGGTATATTACTATTCCAGTATAATATAATATTTTATATATGTTACTTAAGTTCATTTACACCATCCTTTATACGTTCCATGTGTGGTATGAACGAGTCATATCATTTTAAGGGGGCGGTAGTCCGCACTTCCTCAAATGAAATTATCGTATGTATATACAACATGAAACGAATAATGGTATGAAATAAAATGGAATTACAGAAGCTTATATATAAAATATATATCATTAATATCATATTTAATTACAGTGCCATCCTAATTGCCACCATGAGAGGCGGTAAGATGTATTTGAACAATCATCGTTTCGTGAGGCGTTAGTTTGCCATCCACAGAAACATTATGTTCATCATCCATTAGATGGAGTTGTGTGAATGTGTAGTTTGAATCCTTCTTATAACAACATCCTAGTATATTGAGGATACTGGTGTTGTTACAAAATAAAGGAAATAAAAAGATTTTGGGGGTTGGAGAAGCAAAATAAATGAAAATACTTTAAGAGAAATTGTTACCTTTAATTTAGGTAACTCACTTTGGTTGGAACCAAAGGACTTCTTGAAATGCTTTCTGCCTAAGGGGAATCTTCAAGTAGGAGGATAGGGATGTGGGGAGCTTAGTTGGGCAGAGTTTGGACGAGCCAAGTGGCTTGAGAGGTGTGAGGAAATGAGAAGAAGGAGTGCCCTTTTATAAGAGGGGTGAGGGGCACCTTTGGAAAAGCTAGAAATATTAATTTATAATAAATTCATATTCGGTTTCCAAAGGCTCCAAAGTTGACTATTCAAAGGATGAGGTGGGGATAGGTCTAAAACAACTCATCCAATAGAATTTAGACAGGTTTGGGTACTTATATTAACCTTATCTTTAAGTATTAACTCTAAGTTAATTAGTTTCACTTTTACAATGTCTCTTTGTATTTTTATATAATATGGTTAATAAAATTACTATATACATCCAAGCGACCCAAAAGTGGTCCATTAATGATTAACCTATCATAATATAAGTCTCTTGGCCGAACCTTAGATTTTTAGGAATTTAATATCAATTAATAATATAATATTTGTTTTAAGAACTCTTTTATGTCAATTTTGACACTATTCAATAGTTGATTTTTGTGAAACTCATAACAGATTGATTACTTCGAAAAAAGTCAATTAAATCAATCCTAATATATCATATTATCCTAGAAAATTAGTTTAATTCATTAAAAGTTTCATATTATATTTATTTGGGTATTTATAATATCAATTATTTTAATTTTTCACTATTATAGTAATTACTGCATCATCATTGTGTCATAAATAAAATAAATTATTTAATGTCTAAAAATTATAAATAAAATATCATTATGTAGAAAATCTTTTTAGCTTTCTAATGAATATTTATAATCTAAAATCCAACATATATAACCCTATGTAACAATTGTTGTTCTAAAAGATATATGCTTGTGTCATTTTTGTATTCATTTTAACTAAATTAAAATAAAGTGTCATTATCACTTACAAGTGGATCCATGGGGTCCCAAAATAGACCCAAAGATTCCCATGGTCGACCATGTATCAACCAATAGGGTTAAGACACGTTTTAGGGTAATTTAGTATTATTATAATATTATTTTTTTTAACCCTTATTTACCGGATTTACCCTTAACAATGGTAAATAAAATATTTACCGCAGTAATTATTCAAAATGTCTAAAAATAAAAGTTACCTATTTACACAATTTTAATATCCTGATTCCAAATATGGAATCCATTTTCCTAAATTCAAAACACAGAAGTGGCAGAAATTAATTTAAAATTAAATCCCGCTGTCAAAACAAAAAGCGTGTTTTTAAGAGATAATAACTATCAAAAGATTGACACTCGTTTATGTTCGGTTTAATTGTAAAATTATGTCCAATGACCAACATTATATTAAATGGTAAAAATATATTCTAAATATACTTTAAAACCACTAAAATTCATAATTTATCACTATTAATTATTTTGATTAAAAAAGTTGTTTTTAATTAAAATTTAGTAATTTTCACTATTCATCAAAATATAAAAGTTATCCGAAAAGTACCAAAATTTCACCCTAGGATAATTTCGATATTCCGAATCCAAAAATGAAGTCCATTTTTAAATATAAAATATATATAATTTCAAAAATTAGGTATTACTATTCATAACGGCTAGTTTGATTGGTTGTGATGTGTGTTAAAACTCAAGGTTGCGTACAACACACGCTACTGTATTATTCAAAGAAAGCGTACCGTGGAAGCTTGGGATGTTTCATTTTAAATTTTTGATGTCCCCATTTAGTCAAAAAGTTTAAAATATAGTATTTAAAAAGGGTTCACTATTAAAGTTGATAAAAGTGCAATACTGAAAATGAATTTGTTCTTGCATTATATCTAAGAAACTCATAATATGGATTCTAAAATTATAAGGATTATATAAACATTAAAATTTATCTAATACTATTCATAACCTCTTTTGAACGGCTTGTTTGGTAAGTCATGGTGTGCTTGAACATGGTGTTGCATGTAGTGAAAGTCATTGAATTATTTTGAAGAAATAACACACTATGAAATCTTGGGGTGTTACATTTAGTATCACACAAACCAATCTCAAGTGATTGATGTTGAGAATGTTTAGATTGAGTTTGATGTATCCTTGGAGGAGCATCCAGTTTAGATAATGGATTGTAGTGTGAAATTCCTATTGGGAAACTCTGTACCCTTGGTCAAATGTTTTGGAAGAATGCTAATTTTCATGAAAAAAATTGGGAGTGGGAGTTAGCTGTGTGGTCACTATGGCCAAATCAGTTTTTTTCATAGGATGATATGTTATGGGGAGAGCGGCATAAGGATGAGATATTATAAGATTGAGAGGTTGTAGGTTACCTATTTTTAATGAGGTGTTTTTTTGATGAATATTATATTTAACTATGTTTTTTGGGTTAAATATATGCTTCATAAGTGAACAGGTATTCTAGGGTTCCTTGATGGTTCGGGACAAGAAATAAAAGGGGAAAGGTTATTTCTGTGCATGTTTTATAGTTTGTTCATGGTTAGTGAAAACTGTGTGAGTGGATGGACAAACCATGTGGGCCTAGAAAGAGGCATTCCACATGGATGGAACATGACTGTCAAATCATGTGGGCCCCACTAAGTGACAGTGTTAAAAAACTCCCATTAGTTTCTTTGGAATAGTTTTTCATTGTTTTTAAAACTATGCAGGTAAATAGTGTTCCCCATTAAAGATGAAAATTTTACAAAATGTCCACTTTAGGATTTATATGCTCATACCAAAATTTCCCCCCATTTCATCCCTCCCATCCAGCGTCACGATAATGGATTATCCAATAGTACCAAGTTCCATTGTACAAAATTATAGTCTATTTGGAGTTCTATTGGTTAAAGATCAATGAATCGGGTAAGTTTAATGCATCCCTTTCTTCTATTTTCTATATTAGCGCTTTTATTTTCTCACATCTTCTTCCAAATTCCTAAATTTTTTTTATGGATCCTACGTTTGGAAATCAATAAGTGATTGGTTCATTATATAAGAATCTACTTAGGATTGTGTTAATCAATGGATTCTAGGTAGGTGGTCTACAAATAATATTCCACTATTTTTATATGGATTTGTACATATGATATCATATTATTGTTTCGCCTTTGTTGTGGTTTTAGTGTCCTCGGTTAGATTTGGTAAAATGGGTGTCTAAATGAAAAATTGAACCCCCTTATGATCCTCATGGGATGAATTGAGGATGATCTGACCAATTTTGGGGCACCCATGGAATGGGATGACCTTTTCAAACTTGGTTGATAGAAATGTTTAGTATAAAATTATATTGTGCTTAGGTAGAGCCCAAAATGAACATTATGGCTTGGTATTTTGAATATTAATATGGGATATCAATAGTTGGTCCTATGATTTATAATGTCTTAAGATGTTTTCATAATGGAATGAAAATGGATTATTTTAGGTAATTGAGATTGTGTCAAATGGATTTTCAATTATGTTAAAATTCCCAGGAGTATTAGGGTATATAAAAGGGTGAACATGATAAATTGGAAATAGCTTGTAAATTGGGGAATATGTTAAATTTATTTTTATTTTGGAGTTTTTGAATATGTTATTAGGTTAAATAATGGGAAATATTTAATATTCTTAGTGAGATATGTATCATACATGGGAAATGGGGATAAATATTTATGAAATTTAATTGGAAAATGTGTTAATGGATTATGGAATGTCATTAATTCCCATATTGTTGTTTATGATTTGTGTATACCTTTTGTGTTGGTTTGGTTTAGTTGTAAAATTGTATGTTTTTGGGTAATGGATAAATAAGAATATGCACATGAGTTCATAGTGTGGGGTATTGACATGAGGTTTTATGCCCACAGATCGAATCAGGAAGAGGCTCTAAACTCCACACCAAAATGCATCGGTTAGGGAAGAGGATAATGTTTTCTTACTCTAATGGTTGAATATGATGTGACAACATAGACCAAGGATTCATGTTCAGTGTGTTTTATATGTTGTGGTGTGATTACTCCTAGTGACATATGGAAATTTACTCACCCCATATGAATTGAATATTTGTAGGAATTCCCAATCCATTGAACATGTGATGATAATGAATTAACTGAGGTAAATGTTATAAGTAATAGAGTTGGAATCATGGTTAGAAATGGTTTATGTAAAACATTGTGAACTAATGGAACCTAATTTTTCATCTTCTCGTATTATTATTTATTTTTTATTTCATGCACTATCTATTGGACTAGATATTTTGTAGACACCGTTTGTGGTGTTCTACTGAGTAGTACTCAAAACCTTCTCAGGCCTCCATTGGTTTCCCGAGTAGATTTCATGGTTTCAGATCAAAATAAGGGATAGGTCCATGAGTGAGGGAAGTGAGTTGGAATTGGGATATGAATGGATGAGGATTTGGACATTCAGGCGGGACTTATTTTTGGGATTTAGTATTTTGTCTTTATTTTGGGTTTTTTCGTACACATAGGCATAGTGATCATGACATGAGATATTGATTATTTGGTAATGGACTTGTACCCTATTTGGAAACTATTTGATTATATATTTACTTAGGTTATAATATTTTTATATTATTTTTTAATTATCTATTTTGTATTACTCTGATAATAAGTGTATTGTCTCCCCCAATAGATTATTAGACCCTATCTACTAGATGGAAACATCTAGTGTATAGGGAGGCATACTTGAGATCATGTGTTGACCCAGCCTGAGGCATCAGTTTAGTGGCATCTGGTTTGGGGACGTTACATCTATAGTGGAATAATATAGAAAATTATATACTGATTCACACCCCCTCTCAATGTATTCTTGAGGATCTTATAACAATTATTATCATGGTATAAGAATATGTATTATAGTTGGGTTATATGTTTCTTTTCAGGAGAAAACATTAATAAATATTGGTTGTGAAAAAGTAAAATATTTCGTAGATGTTTTGTACCTATAATTTTAATCAATAATAAATGAAATAAATTAAGTAAATTCAAAGTGTAATTTTATATTTTAAGAGATAAACTATATTATTTTGAAGGATATCAAGAAAACAAAAATATTTTCATATCATACTTTTAAAACAATTCCTTAAGTTAAAAAATACATTATATAAATAGTATCACAATATGATAAACCATAATTTTTATTTCATTGAGGATAATCTACATAATCTACTAGTTTTACATTATATGTGAAAATTACACCAAAATTAAATGGAACTTTATTCAATTTTATAAATCTAATAAATTCAACCCAGCATAAAAACATAGGAAGGGTAAACATACAAAATGAATGATCTCAAATGCACAATAAGGGAAAACTACTCAATTAATCATAATTTTTAGATCAGAAATATATGATAAACCATGTATTGGGTGAAATATCTTATTAAAAGATCATGGTATAATCTTTGGAAGTCATAATTTTTTTTTAGAATTAAGTTTCATGATATGGAAATATAAGTTCACTGAATGGTCCTAGAGGAAGAAAGAAAATATAAAATTTATTAGAATAATATAGAAATAATCATGAATCATTTTATCATATCATGATAAAACTGATTATTATAGGAATATGCTATAATCATATGTATTGGGAAATATTTCCTTCATGATACAGTCAATCACACCCACACTATCACATAAAAATAATATTTTCAATAGATACTTCTCTCCTCATAAATTACTAACCAATTCATTATAGGATATTATATATACCCCTAAAATAATCATCCAAACATATGTTCCCCATATTAAATTATTCATTCATCATTTCATAAAGAAAATATGGAATGAAAATGGATTTTGTAACATTTTAAAAATAATATCAAATAAAACACCGTCATGAATTACATAAGTTTATTTCCAAAATTTAAATCACAGGAAAGGATTATTTCATAAAGGCATTATGTGGTTTTTTATAAAAAGTAACTCCAAAGAAATAACATATTTTTTGATAAATATGGAAATTGATGTGAATATAAAAAATTTGTCTGAATACATTTCATCACATTTTAAAAAATAGAATATATTATGAGTCATTTATGAAAATATCATTTCAGGGAAGTTAAATAAATATATTGTAAAACATTATCTTGAAAAAAATATAAATAATATATCCTTGAAAGCGGATTGATTTTTTTTTCTAAAGTAAATTTTTAGTGGATGATAAAATGTATAATTAGGGAAGTAAAAACACATTTTTAAATATTAAAAAAATAGCATTATCTTTAACAACATAAAAAGAGTGATAAAACAATCATTTGAAAATATGTAAATATAATATGAATATCACCAAAAATAATATTTATTTATATTTGAAAATAATAAAGGAGAACATTTTTAGAGGAGTGAACATTACCATATAATAGAAATAGATTACTTAGAGAGGATGAGAGTAATTTCTAACCTCATTAATTTATTTGGAAGAGTGAAATAATTCAAAGAAGGTGTTTTCATGGGAATATTTAATTCCATAAGAAATGTTGAGGATGGTAAATAAAATATCCTCATATAATAGATGAAAAAATATATGTACAAACATATTCACATTAGAATATGTATGACTTAAGAAAATACATTGAGTAAAGGAAAGCCATTACCTTTACTCGAATCCTTTGTGAAAGTGATTTGTTCTATAGTATAAAAAATAACCATATTATTCACTTATTTTATAAAAATATAAAAATATATTACCATTTAATCTATTTATTTAAAAAATCATTATATGTTCATTATCTCATTAATGTTTATTTTCATTATCGAAGGTCTAAATTATTTTACATGTGTTTTATAATGGAGATATAAAACCACATTATTTGATACCAAATTCAAAATTAATAAATAAAAAAATATATTTAAATCATTTTTTGGAATTATCAATGATTATTTATGTTCATTTTTAAGAAGAATTGTGAATGATGTGCGATAGGAGATTTTACAATGAGCTTGTTTCATATAGTTTACTAGTATCAATAAATTACATTATATTATTTTTTATACATTATTATCAATATAAATGTTATATAATTCTCTTAAAGATCATATATATTCATCAAATACAAATTAAATCCTACAATGTATTGTGGTGATGAAATATAAAAGATTCCACTCTCTGGTGGTCGTACTCTACACATACCTAGTGAAGTCATTTCTATTGATTATATAATGAAATGATAAAAAAAGATGATTTAACTTTTTAAAATCTTAATAATTTATAAATATCATATTTATTAATCAAATACCCCCTTTATCCATCCATTAATTATGGATATGAGAAATATAACATGTCACATCCTGGAGGAGGTGTTCTGTACATACGAATGCATGATGTTTTAAATTAATTAAAGACATGTGTGGAAGATATATATTAATTCTCCAATAAATAAAATAAACATTCCTTATACTAATAAAACTGTAGTTGTTATTTTATTATATTACAATACATATTATTGAAAAATAATATGACATAACTTAGAAGGACTAATATGGAGTGATTATGATTTTTTATCTTTATAATTTTAATGACTTTTTTTTAGATTTATCAACTAAGATGTGTTAATTGGATGATAAAAAAGTATCATGGGATTATATTGGTTCATTAGGGGGGATTTTGATAGAGTGTGTGTTGAAAAAATTGTTATGCAATGTGTGGAGAAGTGGTGTGGTGTATATCTCTTTTAGTAGTGGAAGGAGGGAAATAATTATAATAAGATGTTCATTATTCATCAAATGTTTCTCTAAAAGTGAAAATTAGTGAAGTTTAAATGATTTTTTGTTGTAAAATACCACAATACCTTATTTAGGGACATTTTGGAAATATAATTTATGTTTTTTACCCACTTCTTTATCCCTTTTACCATTTTAAATTTTACTATTGATATAATTTTTACAATCATAATTTATTTTTATTTATTAAAAATCAAACCATATTTAATAATTTTGAACTTATAATAACAAATATTAAAAACCATTTATTAAATATAATTTATAAAAATGAGGAAAAATTATTTTAATTTAATAAATTTATAACACATTAAAAACAATTTTATAATGAAATTTAAATTATATTAAAAAATGTAAAATATTTTTTAGTTAACTAAACATAAAATTTAAATATTTATATTATTATTTATAAAATACATATTTCTTAATCTGGAAGGATTATTATATTTAGAATTCATTATTATATACAATTTATTTAGTAAAAGTCATTGTATTTGTAAAAAATGAATTTTGTATTATTAACATAAATATCAATATTTTTAGAAATATAAGAAAATTATATTATTAGATTATATTTTTTTAATGAATCCACAAATGACGTAAATTTTTTAATTAATATTTTATAGTTTATTTATTCAAATTGTCAATGAAAATAATATAATGGAACCAATTTTAATTGGACACAGATTTTTAAAATATTAATTGTTCTTAATAAAATTTTCTATCAATTTTTTATGAATTTTAACATTAAAATATTTTTTCATAAAATAATATATATTACCATTATTAAACAATGATATGTTCATTTTCTTCAGTTAAAAATTCATAGCATATAAAAATCCAATTTAAGGAAAATAAAAGTTTAAGCCAAAAAATGATCTTATTATATGTCTATCTATTCTAATTGAATTTAATCAGTGCATTACTGTTAAAAGTGTCCCTTAGTTTATGTTCAATAGATATTTAATAATATGGTTACCTTAATTTATTCCTTCTGATGTAATAATATTTTAATGATAGTTATATTTACAATACTAAAATGTGACAGAGTACACTTAATTATATTATTAATGTGAAACAATATTTTAAACACAATAATTATTTTCATGGTGATTATTCACTAAAATATTTTGTTATTATAGAAATAATACAATCATACCAATGTTTCATTAGTTAAAATTTTCTAAATTTTTCTTTATATTTGTGTGTTTCTTAGGAAGAAAATGTATTGATGACTTCAGTTATTCAAAAGAATATATGGAATAATGGCCAGGGACATTAAATAATTATTTTATAACGTTCATGGAATTGATATAACAAATTCATGAAGATAATGATATGAAAAGAAATATAGAATATTTGGTGAAATATCTATCAATATAAGGTGTACCTAAAACATGAATAAATTTAATATTTAACATTAGAAGTATGAATATATAATGATATGTATATTAATTAATTCTTTAGAAGAGTTCATTTCATTACATAAAAAATTATTGGTTTTGATGATACTCATTAAAATGCAGAGGATTTCCATATGATACTTCACATATTTCTATAAAAATTGGATGTATAGGTATAAACACAATAATACAGTTATATCAATAATTTTTCATCTTATGATCACATAATATACTGATTGATTTTGAAATTAGAAATTTTTTTAAATTTAATAATAATAATAAATTTCAAATGGAAGTATCATTTATTTCTTTTAAGTATGCGGGGAGTTAAAAATATGTAAACAAGGAATATGATAACTCAACTGATGATGAATATATTGAGAGAAATCTTGAAAATTTGAGGTCATTCTTATCATTATTTCCTCATAAAGGTAACAAAAAGTAAAAAATTAATATTTTATTAAAGTATGGTCAATATATACCAATAATACATTCTATGACCAAATAAATATAGTTTAAGGAGGAAGGAAGTAAATATTTAAATGATTCATCATGATGTTACACATAAATTAATATTTTTAATTCATTAAATATATAATTTCTTATAGGGGCAAAAGTAATAATTAATCAAAATTAAATATGAGAAATTTAATTTGTAAATTTGGGGATAATGAATGTGGTGAAAAAAATGTTTTTTAAAACATAAATAGAAGCACAAGAAATGATTTAAATAACAAAATTGATTGGCTAATAGTTCACATGTAATGAATAATAAGATTATGACAAGGAGGAAGATAATAAGATAGAGTTTATATTGAATCATAACATAGTGTTATTTCTATAATGGTATGTACATTTAAAATCCATAAATATTAAATCAATATCATTGATTTCACATTATAAAAATCTCATTATATATTAGTTTTGTATATTTTTTAGAATTAATATTTTCAATATATAATAAAGTTAACACTTAAACATATTGTAAATTGGGTTAATAAAAATTGGACATTTTTTATTTAGAACCATGTTTCATTCAATTTCCTTTTTCTTTTTTAAATATGAGTCCTATGATTTTTTTTACCATTCCATAGTTAATAATAATATATATATATGGTGAATATGAGTAAATATGTGGTATGAGCATAAAAATCTAACATATTGACATAAAAATAATTAAATCCCATTAGTTCTATGAAAACACGAAAACCCATGAAAATGATAACCTTTTTTTCTAATAAAAAATTGTGAACATAAATAAATATTTTCATATATATAAATAATCCTTTAATCAAATAATAAATTTTAAAACCTGTTATCAAGAACCAGATTCCTATGAATTCATATTGGGGTATGTGGGAAGTCCTGAAAACATTTCATTCAGAAACAAACATTTCACCTAAGAATGTACTTAAGCATTTGGTAACTCAAGAAATAAAAATATTTCAATTAATAATTTTTTTTAAAAAAATAAAAAAGGTTTATAATATAATAATATTATTCATAACATGTGTTCCCTCATGTGTAGTCAATTTCAGAATAACATAATACCAATCCATTCCAAAAGAGTAATTGAACATGTTATCTCCCTCGTTTTTAACATCGAAGACTAAATCATTACACAATGCATTAGAGAGAAATATCGAGATTTCCCATATTATTGAACTATATCCTGAATACCTATCATCATATGATTCTCAAGAATCATATGATGAATAAAAAAAATTTTAGAGATCATTATTCTATCATAAGATCATTGAAATACTCTTTTGAATCCATAAGAAAAATAAACACCCATTTTGACATTAAATTATAAAAAATATACATATCTATTAAAATGGTGGAAAAAAATTTAATGAAGTGTTGGGAAATTAAAATATAATAATATTTTTAACCTAAAGATTAATCAAGGAAAAATATAAAAACTCTGATGCTGGGATGTGGTTTTTAGGCCATATATGTTAAAACACATTTTTTCATGCCATTATGAAAAATTAAAAATAACTCATAGGGAAATTTTTTACAATACTCTTATTTAAAAAAATTATAAATAAATTAAGATATATTAAAATATTAACTTCATAATCCTTTGAATCTTGAATAAAAAAATTCAGGAATCATTTAAAATAACATGGGTATAGTGGAGAAAGATTGGGAATGAAAACATTTAAACTTGGTTTTAAAGAAATATCTCTTACCATAAATCCTTTCCATAATTGAACATTCTCTAACTACTAGATAATAATATTAAATTTTAAAAAAACATAATAACCTATTTCATTATCATTCCAAAATCATTATTGAATTTATTTCATTTATTACATTATTTAATTTATTTATTAAAATGTTTAACTTCATATTTTATGTTTTGGGATAATTTATATTATAACATAAAAACAACATCGATTCATTTCCAGGGACAATAGGGTTATGGTTACATTACCTCAAAATTATTTAACATAGTATATTTATTATATTTTTTGTTTAGATACATATATAAAACCAACCACTAATGAGACCATGTAAAATAAATCACATTGTTTAATAGAGATGTTAGTCTATACATACACTTGAATGTTGTTTTTCGTTTTCTAAAAGGTTGAAAAGAAAGTAAGTATTTAAAATTTCATATATATTAAATCATTAACATGTTATAAATTTTATATTTAATCATTAGTTACATTTTTATGACCATCCATGTCAGGCGGTAATGATTAATGAATCATATCATTTTTTGAGGTAGTTGTCCATAAATATATAAGAGTGACGTTATCATTTTATATCCAATGGAAAATAAAGAATTTTAGTTATGTATTATCATTAAAGAATAATAATTACCTTATAATTATAATATATATTAATTTTTCCATCATGTTAACCATCTATAGGAGTCAGTGATGAAAAACGATCGACATCGTTTTGTATAAGGGGTAGTCCACACATACAAATGATCAAATATTTAATTTCACATAGGATGAAAAAGGATATGAATATCTTTTTACAATTAAAATAAAAAACATAATGTATATGTATGTCATTTAGGTAATTATATCATCATGGATAAAAAATATTTGAAGGTAGTTGATGAAAAAAAACCTGAAAACACTTGGTTAATAGTTATAACTCTACTTTTGGAAACATCCATTGGATTAATAGTTATACCTCCTACCTCAAAATATGAAATAATTTTTTATTCAATTATTTATGTAGAAGAAATTAATTGTAACATATTCATGTCCAATGAAGTGAAAAAATGTTTTTTGGAAAATTAGTTTTTAAGCCTAACATTGAATTTATTCCAAAATCAAGTGTAATTATAATTTCTATGGATTTATTGGTGTCTTTATTAGGAAAAGGATAATAATTATTCTTTAACAAAATAAACCATATAAATATACAATTTAAATACATTATAATAAATTAATTTTGTTATAATAAATTTTAATTTTAATAAATCAATCATAATTCAATATTTTTATAAAAATCCCAAACATTCATCATTAAATTAATTTTATATGATTAATATAAAAAATAATTTCTTTAATGAAATTAAAATTATTAAAATTATAATTTTATCATTTGAGTAATACTATATAATACAATTTGAAAAAATATAGTTCTAAAAAACTATTCCTTTTTCTGTTGAGAAATTATATAAAATTATTCATAAAACTAAAATGAATATAAATTAATATGAAAAGTAATTATAAATAATAATATTTTTTTATTTATATAATTATCCAGTGTGTAACATTATTTCCAACTTTTTGAAATTATTCCCTTGAAATTTAATTCATTTCATGAACAATTGAGGGCATTTTTAAATCATTACTTTTTTTGTTCCCATTTTTCTTCCTCTATAAAAAGATTAAATAATAATACCATAACCCAGTAAATAACCTTATTTAGTAATACAATCTATATAAAATCGAAAATATATTCTATATTTTTATAATATGACTAATTCCATTCAAAATTTACTACCCAAAAGCTCAAAACATGAGGTCGGTCAAGTACATATTTCCATAACTGTAAAACAAGAAACACATCATATACACAAGATAAACTTAGATGTAAGGATATAAGGAAAACATATAATCCCAATTTATAAATTATTTTATATGTTCATTATTCTGCTATATTAACATTCCCTTTATACCAAAACACATAACACCTTTTCAGTGATATATTTAAAGGAAGATAGGATCCCCTACAAAAAAATGAATAGTCTTCCCTCGTTTTATCTACAAAACTCATTTTACTCCTCTTTATTGACCATATATATTTTGGAATAATATGTATCTTAGTAACTATTTTTTATACTAGTTGAATTTATAAAAAACCATTTCCCTATCTTTTTCCCAATACAGTAGACTTTGACCTCACTTGCATTATAATTCCACAAAAGGAGCCATATTTATATGAGAATGACAAAAATTAGTATAGGAAAATAAAATAAATTAAGATATTGATTCTAAAATTACTTATAATAAACTGTGATATTTTGAATTATATCTCTCAAATTATTAATCATTCAATCAGATTTTCCATTGAATAGTGGGTAATAATAGGTACAAGAATTTAATTCATCACCCAATGATTTTTGAACTCTATTCCTAAAATTTATTTTATAAATGTGGTCATGATAAAATACATGTGGGATAATTAATATATTTAATCTACTTATCATGATATGATATTATTTATTTATTTTATCTAATGATATAATCAATAAAAAATGATTAAAATTCAAATATTCATCCAAAAAATCATAATTATCCCTTATATCAATATTACCACAAGATTAATTTCAAAATACCCCCATGAAATCCATAGATATAATCTCTTATTTTTATACATGAATAATAAAATGATTAGGAATCCCGAGTGGTATGTTTCGATCAGCATTGATATATTTTCATTTCAAATATTTCATGTTATAATTATCCCTATCATTTTTCTCCCCACCCCAATAATATTACTTTGAAGGTATTAATACATCATATTTCTTCTTAGATGATGGGAAAATAGAGATATGTGAGATTCAATATATAATTAATTATTCAAATGGGAATCAAATATCACAAAAAACCACTTATAAATATAATAAAACATTATTTTTCAATGTAAGATTCAAAAAACATACACTACGCAACCAATTATATCTTTTCATCCAAATAATGATTTTATTTTTTATCATACTTAATTCAGTCTAACAATGCTGGATGTTGGGACACTTGAAAAAAATTAATGTGAGTTTATGAAGGTATATTTTGTATACCAAAATATATTTAATCAAAAAACAAATTATCATTTTAAAAATATAAAAAATTTAATGATGTATTCTATTTTCAACTCAAGGCACCTGATGCATTGATTGATCCACCAATATGACAGTCAATTATGAAATCATAATCCTTTTTAGTTAAAACAATCTTCTACACCTCATTTTAAATTCATTCTAAGTGAATATGTAAATAAAATTTTTATGGTCAAAGTATATTTCATATTTGACACCATATAAATGATATAACAAAATTTTTAATGAAAAAATGGAAGTTAGTTCAAGGTCATTTGTAGTAAAACTCAGTTCATGATAATTAAATTGAAATGAAGTATATGAGATTACCTGATCATGTTTCATCAAAACACAACCATGACCCTTTAAGGAAGAATAAATCTAAATAACAATTTCACTATTATGATAGAATGGATAAAAATAAATCATTAACTAATCATATTTTTTCATTAAACATTCATTATATTCATTTCCCTGGTGAATGTTACTCAATATTTAGTTAACATGGAAAATATGATTGATTACTAAGATTGTTTCCAATACATCATCACTATTAACAGGCGAATCTTTGAAAAAATAAAATATTCACTTATATATTTGGGTTCGACCAATATTCCACCACATTATATTTAGTTGGATAAACCATTATTCCATTTTAGAATATTATATCTAAGGAATGAAATATACTATAAAAGAAATTCATATTTTCCAAATTATCTAGACACAAAGATTTCATCTAATGTATATAGAAAAAAATGTACATTCTTACCTTGTTCCTGATATCTTTTATAATAAACTATAATGTCATCAATGAAAGCCACTACATATTTTTTTAAAATATTCATGGAAAAATCTATAAATATGATCCATAAATAATGTGGGTGCATTTTTTATACCAAACTTAATAAACAAAAAGTTATAATTTCTATGCAATTTATTAAATTGTGGCCTCAGAACATATTTCCTCTTCATTTAAATCTAGTGACAACTTGACCAGTGATCGATAGAAAAAAAATATTGATAATAAAAAATATATTCCAAGATGTATTTAATATGAGAAAATTAACACTTTTTTTGCATCCAAAACATTATCCACTTGTATGTGACTACACCTAGTTGGGACATGCCTCAAGAATGCCTCCCTATATGAAAAATAATACAGACTAATAGTGAGGGTATATGATGGTATGGTGGGGAGATTATCCTATTGGTTTTATAGTGGGACACATAGGTTCATAATATATTATTTTTATAACTTGTTTAAATACCCTAATATGGGGGGGGGGTAATATAGGTATCACATATTAAAATGACTACCCTTTTGGATACTATTTCATTATAAAATAATTCTCTCTTCTCTCTCTATACCTTAACAATGAATGTGATAAAATAAAAAAATTATTTATACATTGTAATTTAATATGGTTCACCAGCACAAGGATACATTCAAGGAGCATACACATGTAGTGAACCTATGTATGAAATCCTCTAAAGTTAATGACTATTAAAATGTTCATAGTATACTCATTGTCCCTCTTAGTTTAAAACCACTCCCAATTTGAAATCTCACTTCCCTCTCAACTAAAGTTTTAGCATTTCCCCTTTAAGTGATTCAGTAATTGATATGAAAATGATTGAAATATTTTCACACATGATTGATCCATAATGTTCTATTTTCATTTAATTTATGAAATACATATCATCTCATAAAAAATAATTTATGGACGTACCTTTCATGAAATATTTTTACCATATAATTACATCATTAAAAACTTTTCAAAATCCCTTCCATCGAGTATCAAGAGTGCTTCTTGAGCTGTCTATAACTCTTACATGGATCATGCCTTGAGAAAAAACACTCTTTTGTGATCTAAAGTGTACTGAAAAATGATTCTATCTATAAAAGGACCATCTTTATGGTTTGAACTCCCCCAAAAACCACCTCCTCTATGAACAACGTTTTTCATGGACCGCTTTCAGAATTTTCCAAATAATTCCACAGATTGTTCTCTATAATGTGTTTCTCTCTAATTTATCATAATATAGTGGTCCTTTATATAGTAATATAAACAAAAAAACTATCTAATCATAACTATATTTACTTAAATTGGGAATTAACAATCACCATGTATTACAGTCCCAATACGATTGGTATAGTGACAAGTTTCTCTTGTGGTGACCATTGAAACACTGCCTTTGATCAAAAATTAATAACTCCTTTATGGTGGCCTCTAACCCATCATCATTGTCCCAACCCCCCCAGAACCCTTTACAATTCTCAATTCACAACTTATTTAAAAAATTCCAGGCCTTCATTGATTTTGATTCATTTCTTCACATACATTCTACACCTTTTAAACCAAAAACTCATATGCATTAAATATTCAATTATTAGAAAACCCACCATGAACTTCATCATGTGTTATGTGGTCCAACACTTATTCAATGTAGTAATCCATCCATTTCCCTAAAAAAATTATTTAAGGCCCAAATATATGGAAAAAATTTGAAAACTATTCCACCATCAAGACACCTTACTTCATAAATAACCATACTGAATGTGGTCAATCATATTTTCTACAAAACCAAAAAACCCAAAAATAATAAAAAAAATACCTGGGGAAAATTTTCCCATCATATATAAAAAAACCTAAAAAATAATATAATAAATAAAAATTGAAAGGTAAGGAATCTATATAATATAACAAATAATAGGGAAATAGACAGTTTCATATATTACATAATGATATCATGATAATATAAAAATTGTTGGACTACAAGGGGAACATTGTAGTATAAGTACCTGTGATAATGAAATAAAAAAGATATAAAATTGTGAATAACTATCTCAAATAGCATCATAGTCATAGGATCATTCCTCTACTCTCATAATACCTCCTTGAACATAATTCAAGCATTCACAGCAGGGTACTTCCACATGTCCCAGATTACATCAATGAAGTTATTCTGGATACCAATAGATAGAAAAAACATGGTCTTAGTAAAACATTATTGGACACCATGAATGAAATATAATAATATTCATTATATATTTATACATTGAAATCATATGCCTGAATAATAAATAAAAAATTGGCACATAAATAGACCATTTCTGGACTGATATTCTCACGGGTTACCCAACTGACCAATACATTCTTTGGATTAATCCATAATTCCCCATTGAAAGTCAGCATGTGATAGTAATAATATTGTAACCAAGCTGTAAATTGGCATCGATGAACTTATAAGGTTAATACAAATCATGGTGTTAACATATGAACATTTTCAATAATGGTTTGAGTGTAAACCAAGGATATACCATGAACATTTCACCCTCATAATAAGAGTGTTGTTGATTCCTAGGAACAAATCTTGGGTTTCCTCTAGATAGACTTGATTTCACCCCAAATAGATAATTTAATGAGGTCTCTATCCTAAATAAATAAGATGAATCAGAGGATACAATCCAAAGCATTCTAAATCTACATAGATGTTGTAAATGAGTCAAAATAAATATGTTTGGGAAGTCATGAATATAAGATAATGACCACGTTCAAGAGGGGTATCAACTCATAGAAAATAGATCCTTTGATCAGGTGGTGTCCTTTGAAGAATAAAGGAAAACTATAGTGGGGAATCCAAAATATTCCCAGGTTAGTACATCCTATAGAATTATACAATGGTTAAAAATAAATCCTAATCATGACCTCAACGATGGATCATTTGATACATTCACACAAATTGATATTATTCTAAATCCATTTTTTAAATTAATATTTCAAAACTTACCATGGGACATGTGACAAGGCCTTTCCATTTACATACCATTAATTCTATATAATATTTCAATCAATTTAACATAACTATGTGAATCACAAAAGTCAACCCAAACTGTCAAACCATGTCTACATAAAAGTGGAAAATCACATATTATAGTGTATATTACATGCCAAAAATATGTATATAATAAAATTTTACACCCTAATAATTTTACTAATATTTAAATTTTTTTTGCTAAATAAAGTCATAAAAAACAAGAAACAAAATAAAACAAAAAAGAGTGAATCCAGACAAGGGGGACTGAGTTGATGCATCCCAAAAGAGTATCTTTTGATAGTCCTCTTACATTAAAAAGGAATGAACCCTACGATATTATAAATAATAATATACTCATCCTCTATACCTGCTCAAGCTAACCCATCTTCCATAAAAAATCACTCTCTCTTTATACTCCTGATACTAAAGTCCATCCGGATAATTAATATGCACTTCTTTACATAGTACTTCAACTCCCATGGTGTGTCCACTATCCCTTAGAGGCTTCAAACTGGAGCTTTTTAGTACGATTAAATTTCATAAACCAAAATATTGAACATTTCGCAAATATAAAGTCTAGTGAGAATAGATCATACCTCCACACCCATGGAATTTTTAAAAACGTAAAGAGAACTAAACCCAATAAGAAATCAACCATTAAAATTCATCATAAGTTCACCTCCCATCATCATCTAGTCATTGAAAGATACATCAACATTTAATTTTGGTCTCTAAATTGGAGGGATCCTACTGACCTAATAACTCTACAATGATTGTGTAACACCTGCAGCCACTGATAACCTAAGAAAACATTTATAACATAGATCAGATTTACACCCACCTATAATTAGAGGACCCAACTCCACAACCCATGACATCATTCAGATCATCATTTACATCAAGGAACAATGATAACCCTTCCTTACGGTATTTCAGGCTTCCTAGAGTGACCAATAAACCATTAGTAACATGAGGACATGCCCATGAATTTCATGTTCATGTGATCCCACACATTGCATCTATCATTGATAAAAAATTCCCCTTAAACATGTTGGGAAACCCCAATAAGGATCATAACCCACATTTCCATTCATTCTAAATGTACTAATGCACCGTCGACTCCCTCCTAGGACTATTTTAGAAACAAAAATATGAGCGAAAAAGTTATTGCCTTTGTGCTATAGGTTTTCATATGTGGAAACATCTTAGTTCTTGATGTGCCAAATGAGAAAGTACATTTTAGTTTGATGTTTCTTGCACCAAATTTTTGAAGGCCACACATCTAGCATGCTCATTTCACAAGAAATGGCTCTATAAACATGATGGGTAATTAACCAGAAGAAAAACCTATGAAGCAACACCGGTCAAGGGAATCGAACTAAAAAAGTTTTCAAAAACCACATTTTGGTCTACATAAAGATATCCTCCATAAAGGTTGGATGATTGTTAGCCACCATGGATGAAATTTTAGGAATTGTCTACCCTAGAAAATTGATTTTCACCCCCACCCAGTTGTACTTCCTAATACCAACATCCCCTCTTCCATTCAGCAAAAGAAAGTAATCCTTCAAGTCTACCAAATTATTCATCATGAATTTTGAATGTCCTGAAAGCACCTAATTTATCATACAATCCTCATATATTTCACCATTATTATCCCACATGAATTAGGAATATATTTAATTTCCTTTAACAACATCCCACACCATACGAGCATTCATGGATTGAAAGGTTTCATAGATGTTATGGATAACCACCACTTATTCTTCAATAGTCATATACATAGGATTCCATAAAGCCCCATGACATTTTCCCTCTATAGCATCCCAAATAAAATAAATCATGAAAAATTCCATCATGAAAATTTTCCTCTTTGGTGGCCTGATGATCGATTGGACATGCATTGAGAAAGAATTCAGAACACTATTAATCACTGTAACCCTCCCTCCAATGGGAAGGGACTTGTTCTTCCAATTACTAATCCTTCTTATAATTTTGTTGATGATATCATCAAACAAATATTTCTTAATATGAACATTAAAAATTAGAGCCTTGGGATACTTATAGGAAGAGGCCTCATGTGAATCCATAATAGCTCTTGAATATATCCACATCTTTGACCTATGCATTTATTAGAGATAAACACATAACTCTTTCCAAAGTTGATGATTTGACCACAGGCTCTACCACATGTTATCATGATTTCCATAAATTATATTAAGGATCTTCTCCTTGAATTGGTAAACACAATCTCATCATTAGTAAACCCTAGGTCAGAGACCAGATTACCACCATATTTGTTGATAAATTGATACATCCTCCCCATCACCAAGCTATGATTGATGTTATTTGATAAAGAATCCAAAATAAATAATATGGAAATGAGAGATAATGGGACTCTCTCTCTGACAATGTGAAGATTTCTAATGAATCCAAATCCCTCCCCCGTGAGAGAAATAATGATCCAGGGAGATGAGTTTCAACAACATCCCATATCGCAGAACCATTCCTAGAATCCCAAACATCTCATCATGTTAATGTTAAATCCCCAATATAGTTGATTATATGTTTTTTCCATATCTAATTGAATGATGAAATTATAACTAATAGATAATTTGTTATGATCCCCCATCAATTTATTGGTCAACACCAATCACCCCCTGAATTCTCCAAAACATAACAAAACAATGTTTCTCCTACAAAATAATTATTGGAATTACAACAATCAGCCTTCTGCCAATAATATGTGTGAGAATATTACAATAAAAGGTACAAAACAATAATGGTATGACTTTATTAACCATAGTGGCATCTTTAGCCTTTGGTATTAACACTTCCCTAGAAGCATACAACCTTCATAGAAATGAACCTCCTATGAAGAAGTCTTGAATGGAACCAAAAACATTATCCATAATAATATTCCATTTTACTAATTATAAATCACAAAGAAATCCATTAGGTACAGGTTCAATATCATGTTTCAAGCTTAGAATGGTATCTTTAACCTATTCTTTCTTTGGTATTTCTGACAAAACAATTGTTGCCACTGTCTCTCACATACTACTACATGAAACACAAAAATTCATCATCTTTATTAGAGCTATCTGGACCATCACTCTTGAAATTACCATGTCTTTAAAAAATATAGTCAATGTGATCACGGGAAAGAATCCTTGCACCCTCTAAATATGAGAAAAATTATCAATATTAAAATTCTAGATTAATGTTCTAATTTCATTTTTTCCCTTTTAAAAAATATTGTAAAATAACATTTTAATCCCCTTCCTTCAACCACAAATCCCTCTATTTATTCCTATTGGCCCTCTAAAACTCCAAAAGTTTCCTAGACAAAACATTACACTTATCATTGAGGGTAGATAAGACCTCATCATCTTAACGATCTTGGATACCCTCCTCTATATTTTCAATTTCAACATATAGATCATCCAAATTAACATCATTTACTACTTTCAGCGCCTTTTAATCCCGAATTCATTTCATGAGTCTCATATGATAGTAAGATATGAAAATACAATTACTCCTAAATTCTATACATTCCAAAGATGATCTCATCATTTTCATGAATCCGTCTCTCTGGTTCTATCAAGGAAAATATAAACAATTGGATTTCATTGAAACACTTTTTTTCAACTCCACCATAAGAGGAATGTGTTCAGAAAGGGACCTACCTTGATGATTAACTAATGCCATTAAAAAAGAATTCAATCCCTGAATATTGGAGAGACATCGGTCAATGTGACTCAAAATTATACTCATCCTATTTCTATTATAAAACCATGTATATTTGTTACAAATAAATCTTAATTCCATGAGACTAGTAGTTTCAATAAAATTTCTAATATCTTGTATACCACTTTTGAAATCACCAACCCCTCCTTTTTTCCAAAATATCTGAAAAATATTTATTCCCCCCACCACAAAACATGATTTTTCCAATATTGAATCATTTTCAGATGATTTCAAAGTGTTTTCCTTTCCATAGCATCAATTATAGCATAATAAAATGGTAAAGTGTATTCCAATCCATCCAGTGAAAATTTTAGTAGTTAAACATTGAGAATTTGTGTCAAATATTTGACCATCTATTCTTACCTCTTGAAGACAAAAATTTGGTTATTAAATGGAGTAGAATGTCCTTAATTTTCAAAAACAAATACTGTTTCCATATAAAAAATCTTACATATCTCCTTCTTAGGTTCAAGAATCACCACCATCAAAGCATGGTGGTTCCTATGTTCTGAATAAATGAAATAACATTTGGCTTGAGCCCATGACCCTCTAGTATTCAAAAATAAAACTGAAACAATTTTCTATTATACAACTATATATCAATAATATATATAATAATCATAAATTTATTATATAAGTGGTTCATACACATATGGAGGAAGTCAAACCTGGGGTAAGGGTTTCTTGTCTAACTTTTACTTCTTTAAGAAATACCCCATATTCAACACTTATTCAGTTTTGTGGTTTACGTAATTCCCATTTGATATGTTATATAATGAATCTAATTTTATTAAGTGTATTTAATGTTTCATTTTATGAATATATCTTTCATATATCTTATTATTCTAATGTTACCAATGTGGTAAGATTTTATTTCACAAACTCATCATTATTCGAGAATGTTTTTCATTAAGACACCCTTAAAAATATTATTCAATATTTCTATCATAAATAAATATATTTTATTTTACTATTGTTACTCATGATATTTTTGAGGTATCATTTCCATTATTTCACTATTTTGTAAATAAATTTTTTGAGAAAATGCTTTTACAAAAATCTCATATGTTTTCACTCTTCAGAAGAATATAATTTTTTATCAGAATTTATGTTTTCTAAAATAGTCTCTTTAAATTACCCATATATAAATGATTATTTTAATAACAATTCTTATCTTATAATTTAAAATTTTATTATAATGAAATATCTTATCACTTTTAAAAAAGGATTTGTAGGATTTTAGTAAAAATATGACAGTAATAATAGTTTTTACATGTAGTGTATGGATGAAATATTATTCCATAATGATCACTTAATGTTTAAAATAATACTTTAAAAGTTATTTAAGGTTATTATTATATAATATTATCATTAAAATGTTTTTGAACATTTTTTATAAAAATATTTTCAATCGGAAAAAGGTTTTCTTACTAAAAAATGATTTAATGAAATTTCTATTCGCCAATGGAATTAACAATTTTTTTTACTTATGATATACTAGAGATATGATTTATTGATATCATCCTTATTAATTATTTTCATGGTTAATTATCATTTTTACTGAAGATGTACAATTCAATTACCATTCATGTAATTACTCTGTATGGTTTATGATTATGTTTATTTCATTAGGGTATGTATTAATATTTTTTATGTGTAGTTGGGGTGATTCTTGAGTGGTAAAAATCAATATCATGAAAAAAAACATATCAGGTTTCAAATCCAAGAACTACCCTTGAGGGGACCTTTGATTAAATCAGTGACGCATGAATGGGGTAGGTAGGTAGTGACTTTGGCATGATGTAGGCAAGTGATGATGCATGCGGGGATGTTAGCATGATGCTGTCTGGGAACATTAGGGTAGTATAATTAGCTAGTTTGAATTGGGCCTATGGGATATGTAATAGGTCTCCCTCTACTCAAATATAAATATTTATTTTCTTTCATAATAAAAATAATATTTAACCTCATCTTTTTTTTATGAAAAAATATTTTGTAAGTTATATTTTCAAAATTAATTTTTATATTGACTAAGCTTTATCCATTTAATATTTTTAATATATTGGTATTAGTATGTGATGGATGGGGCCTAGATATAGATCACCCATTGAGGCATTAAGAGGTCTAATGTGAAAAATTAGTTGACCAAATTTGATGGGTTTTTACCCAGAGATTTAAAATGACATATAAAAGGTCTTGATAATATGTTTCATATGTATGAAATTATGCATTATATCATTATGAGATTAGTTATTGATGTCCATGTAATTATTATACTAGATAAAATATAAATTGATAATTTTCAACATTTTGTGATTATATATATAGATTAATTTGATCACCAATATATCTTATGTGTTTTTCTTATTTTATTGATTTAGTGACATGTGTTTAAATTATTTACTTTTCCATATTGATTATTCTTATTTATTCATGATCTTCTTTTTTTGTCTGTTTACCATTACCAAGCATTTGATCTCCCCAAATTATTCTATTTTATTTTCCCCATGATACCCAGAAGTGTTTTCTAATTGATATATAGAGATACACTGTGAGGAATAATAGTGTTCTCATAGAAAACACATTTTTTAAATTATTTTTTCAATTTTAATGTAAGAGCCAAGTTTGTATCTAGTTAAAAAAGAATATTAAACTATTAGGACTTTTGAGATGTGATTCCTTTTTTCTTATTCCACTATAATAATGTAACTGTTGGATTTGATATACTTTGGTTAGGGAAATTACAATTGGTATTAGAGGGCGTTTAGTTGGATCCTTGAGAAAAAGATTTAGGAAATTATAGATTAGGAAATATACCTCTATGAAAAACATTGAGGAAAAATATAAACTAACATAATAATGATTTTTTAATGTATATATTGTGTGGATTTTTTAGAAATACATCCCATTATATAAACTAAATGTTGAAGTAGTTATGGGTTTTAAGTACCTAGGGGTATTAATTCAAAAAAGGAACTTGAGTATTGACCTCATCAATACCTGGTAAATGAAAATATGCCATATTGTGCACCTATTTTGACACTGTTGGGGGATATACATGGGATAATTCAATGATTATTTACAAATAATTATATAAGTATAGTAAAATATTTTTAGGATTTTGAACATTCCAAAATAATCCACGATTTTGATTATGAGATTATCCATGCATAATTTTTTTTTAATTTATGCTAAATGTTTACCATGCTTGGAGATTATACATTATGATTCAATTTTTTTTTGATTTAATCTAGTCTATTACACTATTTAAAAATGGAACCTAGAAGAAGGAATGTGAATCTTATCTATACACATAATCCAAAGAGTATGAATAAAAAATTCATAGATAGTCTTAAGACAATATTTGGAAGGGAACATGTCTCCCAATCATTATCATAATTTGAGAACATGGTCCCATGTGCTTTAAAAACAGATAATGAATTATCTATGTTTTATAACCTTTAAGGGAAAAAATATAAGAAGATGATGGAAGAGTAAAAAATATATAATGTAAGAATGTAATGATGTGGGTTCCCACATGTGATAATTGTGAAAATAAACACCATAATACTTTAATAAAGGAAATAAGACTCTCATTCACATGTAGAGATAATGGAAATAATGATATTCAATGAAAGAGGAAGAAAGAATCATTTTACATTTAGTCTTTCAAATATAAGTAGATGGATCACTACATAAATAAATTCCCAAAGAATCAAGGGAATATACATTAGAATAAGGTAAGATATCAAGGTATGACGTATTCTATTACTACTAGTGAAATGTAATGATTAAATTGATAGTATATTTTTTCCAATTTTTTTATTAAAGTATTTTATCAATGATATTTTAGTTATAAGAATTATATAACGTATGAAGACTATACTTTAGTACTTTTCATTAAGGATTTGAGAAAATATGTTGAATGGTACCAATGACTGGGAGAACTGATTTAGTTAAAAGTTTATTTCTTTGAAAAAAACTATTGAGGGAACAAAAATGTTAATATCTTCAAGTCATTGAGATAAAAATTTTATGTATTTTTTTATGGGATACAATTTTTGACCAAACAATTTAATAGTTTTTTGGGGATTTATGTTATCTTTGCTATAATTTATTCCATATTTGGATTTGAGAAAGATATTCAAAAACCAGATATGTGATTTTGGGATTAATTAATGATTTCATTAATGATTTATGTTTATTAAGGTATTCACATATTTATAATGTTGAATTAATATCCAATTTATATTTTATAGATAATATAATGTGGACTTTCAGACCTCCCTTTAGAAGTTTTTGATATTTAATTTGGTTAGACATATTTTTTACAGATCTTAAGGTCATCCATTTATGAAATGGAATATGTTGAATTTTAGTTAATATTGAGGTATTAGGGATTAATGTATTATATTAGAAAAATTTTATTAACAATTTTTGTTTTGGAAAATAAATAGATATAGTAGGAATTGATTGTTATTAATTTTTTTTTATAAATATTCGATAAATATTAATTTTTAGTGCTTTAGTCAACGAGTTACTATTTAATATTAATTTCAAGGAGTAATAGATGATGTATGAATAGATAGAATTAAATTTTTTTTGAAATTATTCCTATGTAATAGAATGATATTGAGTATTTATATTTTCATATTTTTATATTCAAGAAGGAAAAATTTTCAAAACACATGTAAAAGGTTCTTCAAAAAATTACCTTAGTAGCTTCATATTTGATGAGTCATATGGTCCCTTATATCATCACATATTTAGGGTTTAATGGTTCTATATTATCTCTTTATTACAAAATTTATTGTGATCAATTAAATCTCTTACCTTCACTCATTTTTTTGGGAGTAAGGATTCCACTTCACTGACTAAATCATCACTTCCCACCTCTATTATCCTACATGAAAGTTGAGTTATAGGATTATTTGAGATGACCTTTGTACATACCTTTATCCATTATCCAGAGGTAATTTATCAACATTTATCATGAAATTGTATTTCAAGAGGGGTATTTTAAAATATAAATCCCTTTATTATTGAGATAAAAATTAAATTTTGATGACGAAATTTATATATGGGGTAGACTGTAACACCACGATATTTTAAATGAGGAACATCATATTCGATAGAATAAATGATATGAAACACAAAAAAATTTATTGGATACAAGACCCCAAATATTTATTATATATTCCATTTAAATAAACATAATCACTTTTATAGCATACATGGCATACAACATTGGGATTCCAAAAAATTAAATACAATATTATAATATTAGGATTTAAAAATAAAAAATAAGACCTATAAATTAAGATAATATGAATGAATAGTAATAAATAAATTATTAAAATTTAATTTTGTACAATGGTATAAAATTAGTTAAATGGTTATCTATCAATTATAAAATATAATAACCATTTGAATGAGAATGAAATGTTTTCTGAAAATATTTTTTTTTCTAATAGGTTGATTAATAGTGCATTGTGCACATAAATTAAAGTTAAATTTTTGTACATTTATAGAAACTTTATCTAATAAGAAATAATCCATTTTTAAAATCTAAATATCAAAATTATACATTGGTTATTTATTGAAAATTTTCTATATGGATTATTTTTCTGATAAATAGTTGAAAATAGTGATTTTTGTGAAACATTCATTGTAGTTTAAATTTCTTATTATGTTAAATTTTATATGAATTTATTATTAAACTAACATTAGACTAATTATATTAAAATTTTAATAATTTTTATTAGTGGAATCAATGTTATATTGATTTTTCTTATTAAATCATTTTATATTTGTGAGAATTTATCCTTTTTAAAACTCTCTTTCATCGAATATGCAATTTAATTTTAACTTGAAATGTTCCTATTTTATTAATTTAATTTAAAACAATGGATTAAATACTTGGAATTATAATAACTTATATGATCTAATTATTTCAACATATTTTTTGACCATCATGAGTAGTAAATCTAGTAAGATTTAATTACTAAAATTACGGTTAAAATGGGTTTTCTAGTGGTACAAATAATGAGACAATTGTAAATTCCAATTACATTTTTAAGGAAATAAGAATCCCCTGTTTTTATCATGAATTTCTTGTGTATCATTTTGGGGTTCATTACGTGAAATTTTGAAATTTTCTTAAGGATCTTGGATTGTGTATAGTTGGTACCCTATTTTCACAAATAATGATCCCTGTTAGTGAAAACTGTGAGAACCCAGGTAGTGAGGTTTTTCACTATTGGAATATAGTGTGACCAATTGTGTAGCTAATTGTATAGAAACCATTCATCCCTTTATAGAGGATCATGGTTAAGTAACATGGTTTGACAAGATGTGGCCATGTCTAGCTAATCAGAGACATGAGATTTAATAATGCCAAGAATTGTTTAAAATTTTCCAAAACACTTTTTTGGACCACCTCTCAACCATGACTCATGGTTTCTTTATTTACAAGGATTATTTTCCTCTTAGTGACCCTTTTGGGATCCTAAAACTCGTCTCTATGGTGGATCAAAAATATGAGATCATTATTCCACCCTTTCATGGAAATAATTTTTCCCCATTCATAATATCACATTATCCTCCTATATATTTATTTGTGTTTGATATATCACTATGTTCGTAGATGATCTAATATCAATTTATTTAGATACAAAATTTATTTTTGATTTTTATATCCTTTTTTTTTGATTTTATTCATTGGATTTTACCATTGTGGGCATTGTAATATGTGATCTATTTGTTTAGTAGGTTATTCAAATTATGATTGGCCAATTTATTTAACCATAAATGGATTGATTTAAATTAAATTTATTTCAATTCGATTATTAAAAAACCAATTTCAATCGAATTTTTATTTGAATTTTATTTGTCATGAAATTTGGGAAAAACACCCAATTCTAATTAATTGGGGTGTGATTAAGGAATTTCAATGAAATTGGGAAATTAAATTGGAGGATTAAATTATGAAATTGACTTTTGAAATTTAATTCAATTGTTTTTGGAGAAAAATATAATAATTTTTTTTAACATGGTTGGTTTTATCTAGGAAAAGGTATTAGTTTATTTAAACCCCATTTTAGTTTTTAAATAGAAATTATAATACTGAAATGAAAAATGGGATAATTGAATTTTGAATTGTTTTGAGATAAATTTCATATTATTGACTATTTTTTATGACATAATTCCTTGGTAGTTAGTGATTTATATAGAACAACACTCTTTTCATTATTTACAACTCTAAGAAAACATCGCCTGATGGGATTTTGATGAGTCTTATTTGACCAGTGTCTGAGGGACATGTGTATACTTATTTTCATTAACACCTATTCAAGATTGTGAGGATACGATAACCTAGAACTAATATAACATTTCAATGATGACTATATTTATCATTTCTTCTTATTATTATTTATGACTTTTTTAAGCTGTTTTTCACTTTCCTTGTGAATTATTATAAACCATTTTATATAAAATGTTTATTAATCAATTATTTTAAATATTTCCATTAATTTAAATGTAAATCATGCTTGGTTTTTTTCCATGTCTTTTTTTTTAAAATTGAATTAATTATTTGGTTAATTATCGTTTTATCTTTGTATATAATTCTTCATGAGACCCAACTGGGATTTTAGATCACACACTACCTATGGCTTATAGTGTTTAAAGAATATATTATTCCAGGTTGGATCTAGGAGAAAACACCACTTAGAGGTAGTTCTTGTTTTTTAACCTTATGACATGTAAATCTTTATCCATTGGGGATTGGTCATTTATCATTTATTTTTTTGTAATTTTCATATACACATTGGGATTATATACCAATTGTAATTATACTATTTTTCTTCCTATTGAGAATTATTTTGATCATACTTATTGCATCTGTTTCTTCTAATGTTTATGTAGAAAAATGGTTCCAACCCATTTCTTGTGTGATTCCAATAGCTTTTTTCTAACTCAGGGGTATCGGTAATTCCCTTTGTTCTATGTCAGGATTAGCTTGGTTATCATTGTACAGGGGTATCTAGGTTGGTTTCTGACAAATTATTATCAAAGGTTATGATTATGAATATTTAATTTATGTCATTATGCAATTTTGTAATTTTCTCAAGACATAGGATGTACTGGAATGTGAGTGTCCAGACATATCACATCTTAATGAACCATAATTCACTAATTTTTGTTTGGGAATTATTACATTAAGATTGGTTATATAATTTTCTTTTCCTTTGTTTTTGATATATTGAAATCCAAGTCTTGTTTACCTATATGTTGTGGTTAGTTTCCTTATTTATCTAGATTGAGTGTTGATCTATGTAACATTATCACATATTCAATTTTATATATTGATGATTTGTAGCATCATTTCACTAATAAGACATATGAATATGATCCAAGAGGATGCTTCTGATGATACATAATGAGAAAATCCTCTTATTGACCTGAATTTGTTCGATAGTTTTGTGGAATCCATGATCTTGGAAAAAACATACACATATTAACATTCAAGCTCCAAATGTGGAACCTTATAGGGTTGAATTAAGAATTAATGATTGAGAATTCATTCACTATAATCCATCGGTGTTCCATAGATCAAACAATCCTCATGAGGTTGAGAATTGGGTGATAAGG
The DNA here is from genome assembly GCA_963277665.1 of Viscum album. NCBI lineage: Eukaryota > Viridiplantae > Streptophyta > Magnoliopsida > Santalales > Viscaceae > Viscum > Viscum album. The sequence continues at coordinate 687,346,823 of OY728123.1, read as the reverse complement.
GTGGAACAATTAATTGAGTTTTTTGAGATTCCTGATTTTATCAACGTGAACTGGTCCATCGTCATGATAAAGTGACCATGAAAAAGATAATGAGACACAATAGTGAAGGTAAAGAATAACGATTTATTAAAGTGGAAAGACATTAAAGATATTTTCACTAACCATTATTTTATATATTTGATGGTGATTGATAAGGCTTTTGAGTTTTTCAATATCGACTAGGCTGATATGACCATGATAGAATATGAAAATTTCTTTGGTAAGCTTGTTCTGTTCTCACGTGATATTGTATCAAATGAAAATAGTAATACATGACTATTCAATATGTTACATCAATCCGATATGTGATATCAGATTTTTTAATGCTCCCTTCATATAATGATATGATTGTTAGGGAACTCATAGTTGTGATAGAACATGCTAGAAAGTCAGGGTTGATTGGATATCCCTTTCCTCCCAATGGAAGTTCTATGAATTACCATAAAGGTGTGAGTTATCATGATAGATCTCTGGGTGGTTCTCAGAATCAGGTTTCAATTATTCATCCTTCAACACTTGGTAGAGTCCTTTTAATTTTCAACCAGTGTGGAAAACATGGGAACTCAAAATTATTTTTCACGGAGGCGCCCAAGGTATGTGGTTCCTATAGATGCTCAACTCACTTGAAGAAGTTAATTCATGTCTATTACACTCAATTTAGTGGAACAAAATAAATAGTGAGCATAATTTACGTGGTTAATTAAAATGATTCAAGGACTATGGGGTTCCAACCATAGGCCTCCAGAACAAATTTTCTTTACCCAATAGAAGAGTTTCCAAAGGAACACGATATTGGTTCAGTGACTGTGATAGGTACCATCATTATAGCCTCATCATTAGTGACTTGTTTATTTGATACTAGGGAATATAATTATTTAATTTCAACCTGTATAGTGAATCTTTATAATATTCATATAATGATTTTATCATATTTTAGGGATATTTCTACACCCCTTGGGAAAAAGAGAGAGAAGGGTCTCTGTTTTCCCACTTGTTTATTCTCTCTATCAATGACTAATCATGTTTTGGATTTTTTTATTCCCAACCTAAATACTATTGATCTCATTTTTAGGATGAATTAGATCATTGTTAATAAATCTAAAATAGACTACTATCTTTAGTAGGTCTCTATTATTTCTCTTGATGTAGTTTTCTATATAATTTAGAGATAATAGGTACCAAGGACCAGTTAAGTCGGATATTCTTATCCAATGTTTGGGAATGTAATATGTATGTTCTATTTGGATATGGAATGAATATTTTACTATTTATCTCCCTATTATTTTCATCAAATTTATATATGTTCTCCCTTTTTAATTCAATTGTATTGAAGTGGTAATGTAGTTATATTTTTCTATCAATTTAATATCATGTACTAAATTGGTTTAAATTATTTCTTATGGAATGGATCTATCTTAAATGATAGAGTTAAGAACTCAATTGGATGATATTTTTCATAATGGAATTATATTCCCGAGTGTGTAATATTTCGAAGTGCCTGTCCTCATTTATAAGAATGATGATTGGTCACTTACACATTGCATTGATTAACAAAAAATCAATTTGTTACAGAAAAGAAAAAAGATATACCACCAAATATTGATGCTTTTCTTGAATAGTTAAATGGGATGAAGTGGTACTCGAAGATTGAGATTCAATCAAGTTATGATCCGTTGTCGATGAAAGAATATAGAATTCAGAAAACCTCCTTCTAGAGAAGGTTGGTCCATTATGAGAGGTTTGTTATATCATTTGGTCTAACCAATTCTCTTGTAGTCTTTATGGGTTTAATTAAAAGGATATTCCATGGGTTTCATAATTATTTCATGGTTTTTTTGAGGTTGAAATAATTTTTTAATCTATGTATGAGGAGGATCATGTAAATAATATATGAGTAGTTTTAGAATTGATGTGAAATCACTAACATTATGACATGCTATAAAAATGTGATTTTTGGTTTTTTAAGTGATTTTATTGGGAATCATACATGAAAAACATGGTATTTTATTTGATCTAGAAATGGTGAAATTTTTTATAATAGTGGAGTAAACCTGAAATATATTAAAGATTCAGAGCATCATTCGGTTGATTAGGTCTTATAACTGATTTGTAAACAAATTATCATTGTTGTTTTCACCCATTAATACAATAACATTGAAGGGTGTTAGGTTTGTTTTGGATGAGAAATTTTTGAAGTCTATTGATGATCTAAAAAATCTTGTGACTACGATTCTGGTGCTGACACTTCCAGTGGCCAATAAGGGTATGTACTCTTCTATGATGCATTAGGTTTAGAATTGTGATATATTCTTATGTAGTGTGGTCACATTATCTCATATGTTTCTTGATATCATAGGCTACATGATAATATTTATCCAACTAATTAATATAAACTCATAGCTGTGATGAATGAGTTTATGATTTTTTGGCCTTGAAATTATAGAGAATGGATTACTGTGTATTCTAACAACAATATATTGAGTGATATCTTCTCTAAAAAAATAATCAAATCTCCACCAAATGAATTGGGTAAAATATCTATAGTCTTTTGATTTCTAAATCAACTTTACCCCAAGGAAATGGAATTTCATTGCATATACTTTGAATAGGAATCATCTAACCCATTACATGAATGAATCATCAGAAAAGTGAAACTTGATGGTTCTTTTTGAAACATTTCATATTATAGTCTAGGAATCAATGGGTAAAGTTATTTTGGAAACTATTTTGTTGACCTCTTATCTTCTCAAGATGATTGTTTAAGAACAATTCCTTTATAATTAATTTAGTATAATTATAGTCTCTCTTTATGGTAGGGAGACAATTTTAAAGGGTTATTCTCCACGAAGGGTATTATATGCATCTGGAAACAATTAGTTGTACCTTTTCCTATAAGGAATGATATTGTGGGTTATTTCTACAAATACCATAGGTTGTGTAACCATGAATCATGAATATGTTTCATTAAATTTTGAGAATATTTTGATGGCCATGTTTGAAATGGAAAATTAATGATTTTTTCTTTTATTATTATATGTGCCAGAAGGTCAAGGCTGAGCACCAATGGCCTTCAGGTTATCTTCAAACACATTTAGTGCTAAATTGGATGTGGTATGAGATATATATGGACTTCATGTTGGAGTTTCTATATACTTAAGAAATTAAAATGTGATATGGGTTGTGATCTATAGGTTAACTAAACCATATCACCTCATTACCATTAACGATAAAATCAAATTTGATGAGTAAAGAAATATCTACATGAAATATATTTTTCTGTGGGAGTTACATATGATATAGTATCTGAGAGGGATATTCACATTACTTTCCAATTTTGGAGATTACATTAGAATGTACTGGGAAATTAGGATCATTTGAGTATGGAATACCATTCATAGTTGGGTGGCCTGAATGAAAGAGCTACAAAAACTATTTATGATATGATTCACACCTACGTTCTTGAAATTGACGGGGATTGGGATAACCATTTGAGGATGGTTGAGTTTTCTTGTAATAGTAGATACCAGTACATGTTTATAATTACTCTTTTTGAGGCCATGTATAGTTGTCCTTGTAAATATCTATTGTGTCGGTTAGAGATTGGTGAATGTTACATGGTAGGAAAAATTTTGGTTCAAGAGAAAATAATAAAAATTAATTTTATTTATGAGATAATGTTTATGTAATTGATATTTTACAACTATTATGTTGATCATTATAAAAGTACATTGGAATTTTTTTTTGGTGACTAGGTGTTATTGAATGATTCACCTCATTTGGGTTATTGAAGGATTTGGAGGAAAGAGAAGCACACTCTTTATTTTGTTGGACCTTTTGAGGTTTTTGTGTTGGTGAGGAGAGTGGATTATAATTTAGAACATCCACCACATCTTATTTAGATACATAACATGTTCATTCTATCTCTGATATGAATGTATTTTTCTTATCCGTCTCATGTTATAAGATATAGTGATCTTAACGTTGAGCTTTATTTATCTATGATTGATCATCCTGTCAAGAAATTTGATTCTAAAAAAGGTACAGTTTGGGAGGTTGATACTTTTCGTTTATGTTCTATAGAAGCATGGTTCTGACACTCATGATACGTGAGAGATAGAGGAGCTGATGAAAGAGTAATGGCCTCATCTTTTTTATAAGGAATCTTCTTAATATGATTTTTGGGAACATAATTTTTCTATGGTTGTGAGGATGTAATATCTTCATAATTTGTTTTGTCAATATTCAACCCCTATTTTGATAGTTAGTTGGTTGTGTCTTGTTTAGGGGTTCTTTGGGTGAAATTCGACAAATTTGGGAAGGCCCTTGGGTTGTCCATGATTGGTTCATAGATTTCTTAAACCATATACCCTGCTAGTGAAAATCATGAAAACATAGGATGTGAGGAATTGAATGGTTCGTGAAAGGATTGAAAATTATGGGCTTGTCTAGAAGAAAATATGAACCACTTTATAGGGGTGAGAAGTTAGGGATTATGGTTTTGAATAACAGGTGTCCCTACCTAGCTTATCATGCATGCATAATTTGATTATTCTAAAAATTGTTTTAAAATTCCATAAACACTATTTTATACCCCTAATCAACCCTAACTCATGATATCTCATTTTATGAGGTTGAAATGGACCCTTAGTACCCATTTTGGAACCTCCAAAATCCACCCAAGGTGGATCCAAGCTAGGTGGTCATCATTCGATCATTTCCCATGAACAATTCATTCAATGTCTTTTATCTCAAACTCTCTTCCAATATCATCCTTAGGGATTAATAAATCATTATGTTGTTGTAGTATCTAATATCAATTTTATTAGATCTTGTATCTATGTTTTATTTTATGATATCTATTGTTGATTTTCTCTATTGGATTTTTCCATTATATGTTATATGAGACATGATCCCTTTTTTTTGATAATGTTTTTTTGTTTATAATTCGATAATTATTTTTACCTTAATGTTATTGAATTAAATTAAATTTATTTCAATTGCATTTTGGAAAAAAAATCACATCAAAATAGGATTTGAATTTTCTTTGTCTTTAAATTTGGTAAACCCCCCCCCCCAATTCCAAAGAATTAGTGTGTGATTTTGTAATTTGAAGAGAATTTTTAAATTAAATTATCAAATTAAACTCCGAAATTGATCTGTGAAAATGATTTAAAATTTTTATTTTGGGAAAAATGTATTAATTTTATTGATAATATTTTTTGTTGGTTTTATCCAGGAAAATACATGATTTGAATAAAAACAAGTTTTGGGTTTTAAATGGAAATTTTCATACTAAAATAGAAAATATGTGACTTTTTTGAAATTGTTTGAGATAAATTTCCCAATATTGGTAATTTTTTTAGAATATTCAAGCCTAGTTAGATATCTATCTAATTTGGAAAACACCATTTTGTTGATTTACGACTCTAAGAAACATAGTTCAGAAGATCACATCCTCGATGGGATGTTGATGAGTACACATTGACAAATGTTTCAGGGACATGTGTGCACATATTTACTTGATCAAATATTTGATTTTATTAGGGTTTGATAACCTGAAATTGTTGTGCATCTAGGAATATGACCATGTTTTTATTTATTTATTATTTTGATATATATCCTATTTTCTTAAAATATTTTATATAAAATATGTATTAATACATTTTTTAATATTTTTATCAATTAAAATATAATGAATGATTTTTTAGTACCATCCGTATTTATTTAAAATTTAAATCATTTTTTGGTTTATTAATGTGGAATATTATTATGGAATCATTGGTGAGACCCCTTTTGGATTTTAGATGATACTAAACTAGTACCTTAATGATTTTATAGATTATATTATAACAGGTTTGAGTAATGGGAATGAACTACATGGAGGTGGTTCTTATTTATCATCTTGGGACTTTGAGAGCAATGTCCATTGGTACTTGGTTTTTTTATTTTCTATTTCTAGTAAATTTTGTTTGTAATTTGGGATTATAAACCACGTTAACATTAGGTAATATTCTCCTCTTGTAGTTTCCTATTGATCATAATGAATTATATTTGTTTCTTCAATTTTTTGTGTGGAAAATTGTTCCCACGTCTATCTTTTGTGACAACAGGTCCTTGTTGGCATCATATAAGGATCAAGAACCCCTTTCAAACCATGTCAGGATTAGCTCAGTTATCAGCTTACCCTGATATCTATGTCGGTTCATGAAAATAATTGAACAAAATTACATAAAACTCATCCAATCACATGTGTTGGATATATTTCAATGATATCACCTATCTGGTTAGATGAATTCCCATTTTGGAGGAAATTTTCTAGAGAAAAACGTGGGCCTCACATTTTATTTTTATAAATTCTATGAGTTTCCTCTACCACCCTTATTAATGGCCACCCCACACCTGCACTAATGATACATGAAAAAAATTTATTCAAAATCACCCTACTAAATTATCATCTGTAATTTACTCCCCATATTTGAGTGGAATTAGTTTAAATATATATGCAACTAAAAATTTCTTTATGTATAAACCTAATGATGTTGTTTTAATAGTAGTGAAATTTCCTAAATATGCATATTATTTTTAGTTTAATTACACTTCATTAAAACCAATTTAAAATATGATAATATATTAACATTAGTATCTTCTATATAAATTTTTTTATTATGTTAATTTAATAACCTAGATATATCTCCACATCAGTAAAATTGGAAATGAAACTATCAATCACGTGTATAGAGGACTACTTCCTCTTGAGTTGATGTAATTATTTCTCCACCACTACCTTTCATTACCAGATATAATGATAGAGTGGATATATTTGTAAGATATTTATTAAATTATTATAATTCAATAAGTATAATATCATATATATTTTCTTACAATCCATTCTATTAGTGATATGGTAATGTGACATGAATTTACGGAAGACAACTACATCCTGAAGCGATGTGATTCCTTTTTTTAGGATTTAAAAATAATTTAATTAAATGAAAGGTTAATGTTTATATTTTATATTTATGATCAATGAATAATTATGGACTTTTAATATCACATCAAACGTTTTAACTTTCAATCATTTGCAAAACAATAATGTCCCTCATATGTATGTGAGGACTACCACCCCCACATAACATTGTGAAATGTTTTTCTTTTAATTTTTACATAAATGGTAATAAGGATTTATTTTAATTATATAAGTTCAATATAATAAATAATAATTATTTATGAAAAATTATTTAATATTTATTTTCCATTCCTTCTATCCATCAAGGATAATGGAGACAATGTTCTTGCGCACATATGACATATCATATACATGAATGATGTAATAAATTGTCTACTAATTTTTTTAATATATTTCAATAAATACCTATATAATGAATATAAATTATATTTACATCATGTATTGAATTATAGAGAGGATGTAATTATGATAAAATTATATGAACATAAATTAAAGAATATAGACATAAATAAAAAACAAACGAATTATCACAAAACACTGTTATTTTTAAAAAGAGTTTTTAATAAATGGGTTATAGGAGAGTATAATTAAATATTTTATCATATGATATATATGATTATGGTTGTTTAATTGATCAATAATATACATATAATTTTTATAAATGAGGTTCGTACACATACTAAAAAAGATTAACCTGAGTGAAGAGTTCCTCATCTCACATTTTCTTCTGTGAGATATACACAATATTTTCGACTTATTCTTTTTAGTGGTGTCCATAATAACCCTTAGAACCGTAATATATTTAATTTATTTATATTCATTTCTATTAATGTTAAATGTTATGACTATTTATTTTATGGAGATTACAATTCATATGTTATTAAGTGGAAAGGGTTTATTTCACTAACTCATCAATATTCATGAAGATTTTTTAAGTATCCCTTTGGAGAATTATTTGATATTTTTAGGTTAAAGTAAATCTATTTTAATTTTATATTGTTATTAAAAGTATTTATTTAAGTATTGGTTCCATTTTAAATACTTTTTCTATTAAAAGTATTTAGAAAATGTTTTTTTGGAAATATGACATTATTTTTATCATTAGTCAAAATTTATTTTTCATTTAAATTATTATTTTCTATTGATATTTTGATAAGGATTTTTAAAAATTTAAAAATGATATGTTAAATAAATTCTTTTCCATTTTAACTTTTTATAAAAATACATTTAATGGAATGTTATGAACATTTTCAAAAGAAGAATCATTTGGAATTTACTAAAAATCTAAATAAAATATTGTGTATCGATGTGTAAAAAATGAATGAAATATTGCTCCATTATTACCACATAATTTTTTTATATTATTTTAAAAAAATTCATTGGATATTTTCAAAGAAAATTAATTTTATAATTTTTTTTGAACTTTTTTTTAATAATGTTTTCCATGAGAAAAAGTTTTTTTCTCAAATTTTTTTAAATGAAACTTTTATGGAATTTCTATAAATAAATGACATAAAAAATTATTGTAATTATTATACAATAGGGAGATGTTGTATTTATATTATAATTAATATTTATTTGTATGGTTTATAATCAGTTTTATTACTCATGTAAAATTATATTTCCATTCACTATATTACTATGGATAGTTTATGATTATGCTTATTTTACTGGGTTAAGTATTAACATTACATATGTTAGTTTCTAAATATTAATATTTATGTTGATTATGATTTATCTATTTCATATATGTAATTCATCAGACATTGTAAGTGATCAGTAGGGACTGATTATAGGTTCCCCTTAATTCATCTATAGGTCTCATGGGACAAATTAGTTAGCCATATTACACAGGTTTCTACATATATATATAAACTACATTGTGTTTTTTATTGGTAGTATGTTTCATATGCCTTTCATCATGATTTCCCTCATTAAGAGGCCAGTTATTGATTTCCATGTGATTATTCGATTAGTTATAATATCCATGGCCAATTTTTAATCTTATGTTATTTTTTATATCTCTTTATTTGATCATTATTTATTTCTGCAGTATTATGATTAGTTCTTAGACTAATTGTCCTGTTTTCACTTATTTACCTTCTGATATTGATATTTCATATTTATTCATGATATCTTTCACTATATGTATACCCTTACCGAGAATGTAATCTCTCAAATTTCTTATGTTTTATTTTTCCATAGATATCAGGAAGGTTATTTTGACTGATATGAATGGATACACTATACGGAGTAATATATTTCTCAAATAAGACACCATGTATTTTATGATTTCAATTATAATGTGAATTGAAATTATATATTAATTTTCAGAGTATTACTTATATATTAATCACTTCATGTTGTTGTTAATTCTATATTATTCGAATGTAAAAATATAACCATTGTATCATGGCTACTATGGTGGGTTTATTTACACAAAACAACCCTATGAGTGGTTTGGACAACTATGCGTGGTGAATGTGTCGAGGAATATAACAACCAGACCCAAAGGGGTGACACTAGTCAAGGGAGACAATCTACAATGATAGCTTGTGTCTATGGGAGTGTCTCATCGATTCTGAATCATTATTTAGTGGAAAATACATTTTATAGGTGACACATATAAGTTCATGTTTTTGGCACAACAATGCACATTATAGATGATGAAATATTTAGGGAAAAGCATGAGACCACATAATTTACACCACTAGATGAATCCAAATATGATATCATCTTCATATTTGATGTATAATAGGGGAAATCAAAAAAAAATATACGAATACCTATAAAATAAGTCGTAATATATAGCATGGGTTTATCATTCCATGGCATTAAAGGAATCAATAATGGAATGAATTATATTGTAGAAAATATCGAGATTAATCCAATGTGACTAACAATACATGAATCAGAAAACATATGATATTAAAGGATTTATGCCTATGAATAGTGAGAAGAGGTCCAGTCATCACGACCATTTTTATGTAAAATTAAATGGAGAATATAGGTTTTATTTTTTAAAATAATGGAGTGAAAAAAATTATAATTTCACCCTTTAAAAATGTGCACATTTTTTGGCCACCTAAATAGAATAACCATGTGTGACCCATAAAAAAAATATTATCCAAGACAGAAGATCCCTTTTATGGACTAGTTCTCACTTAAACGAACCTTACATGGCCTATGTATACTCTAGGTAAAAAAGAAACCTAGACACACACAGCTAGGCACATAGCTAACAAATTCTTATTCTATCATTGTGTTTGTCCTCTAAAATAGTTCATAATTATTTTTAATGGACATGTGGTGTCCCACAGATGGTTTGACTAACCATATTTCATTATTAATGGGTTGAAGATTTGAGCATCATTTTTAATACTATCCATGCACCAACCATACACCTCTTCTTATTTCACTATACACTAAATATTTCTGCTCCGAACACTCCATAGATTCTCTTAAACCCTTTATAAAATTCATATACAAAACTATTTGAGTAAACAATATGTGAAAAAAATATATAGGATTTATACCTCCCGAAAAATTAGTGACATTACAACCTCCCCTTCTCAAAAAAAATTCACCCTAGAGTATCAATTCTAGGGGTGGTTATAAATTTGTTGATAATATTTCCATTCATTGTGCACATAGTTTGACCTAACGCTCTAACGTTTTTTCTGATACATGTTCATGATTTTATAAATCCTAAAATGTATGGATTGAACTTCCATGTTGTTTATTCTGTATTTGGAAAATAATACACATCATATACTCCTCAAAATAAGTATAAAAATCTAACTGTACATTATCATGATGTAAAATAAGTGATGTTCCAATATTATAACGGTGAAGCTATGAAACATAAATTACATCTTTCATGGTCTAGTACCTATGAGGTAAATGAAACCAATATCCTATCAGCTTGATTCTCACTAAAATTACAAATGAGTTTAATAAAAATATGTTCCATTATACCTTATTTCAAAATCTATTGATTCCCCTATCTTGGTGAGATAAGGAATAATACATGATTACCCAACTCAAATTATAGAGGTAAGTGATGAAAATCATCATTATATTTATTCCTATACATATCATTTTTCATATGATTCATGATTTGAAATACCAGATTTGATATCTCCTGAATGAGTTGGGGACCTATTAGAATTGTCACAACTACCTTTAACCATCACATCATTGAATCGAACATCATTCTATATGTGTGGATGATAAATATCAATCTGTTTTGGAACTTGTAATATGTTACAACAATAAAATTCATAATTAATTATGATAACTTTTAAAAACTATCTATGACAACCCATAAAATGTAACACCCCCCATATGATTTCAAAAAACCCTCCATGAAATCCATAGTGACATCATTCTATTTCCAATCAAGAATATGTAATGGATGCAAATTTAACACTAATCATTGGTGTTTTGCCTTCACCTCCAGACTCATTGAATATCAAGTAAAAAAATTTATATATCTCTTTCTTAATTATAATAAAATATTATTGGTTGTGTAAGTTAGGATATATCTTGATAAATCCAAGATGTACTTCCAAATAAGTGGTTGGATACTCTAAAAAATATTTCTCCTCAATTTCTACTGAATCCCAGACATTTCAATGAATGTTTAATACCTCATCCCCAATAATTACCCTACTATGATGTTGATCCTATCCTAAAGCACTCTCCCCTATGACCAAGCCCACAAGATATCAATGTTTCCCAATATTCACACTATCTAGAAGTGGAGAGTTTACTACTAAAGAAATAGGATCATACTTCCAATAACTATCCCAAACCTCAAGATGCATCTCAAGATGAAAAGCCATTATATTCCATTTACCACTGGACCCCCTAATACTTTTATTTATGATTCTAAAATCTCATAGCACTGACAAAAACATTGTATTTCAAAGGTTTAAAAATAAACTAAAAATAAAAATAATATATTTATTCAACAAAGCGTCATTTTTTTTGATTCATAAAATAGTACATGAAAATATAGTTGATGTTTTTTTGATCCATTTATAAAAAAACTACTATCCCTATATTTAATTCCACTGAAAATGCATGGAATGAAACATAATTTCTTACTAGTGATCATGAATCTAGTAAATCATTTCAGGATGCCTCAAATGGAAAGATCTATATTCAATGGAATGATATATCTTCATTAGAATGTATCTCATCTTGATACCTAATGAATCACTATAAACCATATAAAACCATCAAATTTAAAGAAAAAATAATATCATTACTAAAATGAGCCTTAATTTTAACTCATCAAATGCTTCCTCAACTGATTCATACATTGCAAACATAGAAAAATCCATAGTAAATATTATGAGTTGTTTTGTAATGCATGAAGTGTTATATTTAAAATGATGATAATATGTGGACATCACCAGGAAATCCCATATGTTAATAAAATTCCTAGAATTCTTCTTGGTAACCACTGATCTCACTTTCTCTGGTCCAAAGGACACTCCTGCCTCGGATAAGATGTTTCCCATGAATTGGTCCATATCCATCAAAAAGTGGAATTTAGTGAGATTAAAATATAATGGGTGCATTATATATGTTCCCAAAATGATAAAAATATGATTTTCATGATTTTATCAAATATATTAATAATATTATAGGTAAAAAAACTAATTAGTCTGAATATTTATCGAAAACATAATTAAATAGATCCACTAAAACCATCTACACATTAATGAGACTAAATTACATGGCCAAATATTCATTCAAGCCATATATACTATGAAATTCTATATGTGGTATGACTGATGGTCAAACATGAAAATGAACATAGCACAGTATAAAATTAGTCTTTGAGAAAACATTGGATCCTCATATCTTTTCAGAGTGGCAATCTATATGATGGAAATGATACCAGTTATTAACTATTAGCTGGTTCAATTTTGGGTAAACAACACAGAACCTTGGGGTCCCAGACCCCTTTTTTGAAATAAGAAGGTATAAACCCATGTTGAATTCATATGTTTTATATACAACATGACATCCAAATCCTCCAATTATCTATTGAGATCCTATAGTTCATTAGTTTCAATCCTATAAGGAGGATTAGATGTTGGAGTTTATTATGACATTAGATCAATAAAAAACACTACATATCTCTTATTGGGTATCCTGCAAAAGATGTTAGATAATATGTCACATAAATGATCCTCCACCAAACAGAAATTTGTAAGCCACATTCCATGATAATCATGGAAGAGGATATAAATCTTGGATATCACTGCACATATCCTACAATTCTTGTGTCGACGTAAACTAGTTTGACCATCCCATTCCCCTATATAAATATGGTTTTCTTCATTAGGTGCTGTGAAGGAAAACCTCCATTTATAACAATAAACATGATCATGATAGGGTACTTAAAAATTCAACCCATGAATGATATTGAAGTTCAACATCATGAGGATGAAAATGTTCCATAGGAAATGCTAGCTTTCTATCTCAAGGGGTAACTCCTGGCATATGTATGCATCTTCTGGTCAGATACCTAGTTTAGTGTAATGTTCCATCAATCAATATAACAACGAAATCCCTAGATAAATAAATTCCACGATATCCATAAATATAATGTATTTGGAAACACCTGTGTCAAATATAGAAGGTATTAAGGTCGAATCAACTAAGATCATACCTCAGAATGATGACAATGTTCACCATGCTCCTCAAGTATAGGGTTTACTGCATTTATTGAGATTGATCTATGGCCCTGAGCTACACCATGACAAGCCTAAGTTGGACCCCTCTATTGGACCTCCATCTCAGAGATCTTGCTACCCAGGTGATGACCACATCCTAAGATAGAATAAATTGTAGTACTCCAACTTCTTACATGACCTGAATTATCTAATCCAGCTACCAATGGTGGTGATGGTGTAGATCTAATCCAAATGGACTCCAGATTAATTTTTCTATAATAAACACTAATGATGACCCACTCTTCCACATTCTTGGAAGTCAACATTTCCACTAGTATATTAGGACTTCATATGTCCTAACCTCCCACACTAGTGTTGTACCACACAACTATGAATGTGGATACATTGGATTCCACTCCCTAACAAGAAGACTCTAGAATTAATTCCTACCTCTAGATGAAATGCCTTCCTTTCTAAGAGATGATCCACACTATCCCACAACATTAGACTCCATCATGTTCCACTATGTGTTGAGGTCCTGGTTGACTATCCCATAAATAGACATAAGATGGAAAAAGGTTACCTGTCACTTGATGGAATACTTGAGATCATCCCAGAATCTCCTTACTTTATACCACTCCTCAAAAAGGATATTGTGAAATAAATTCCAATTATCCATTAAATGAGTATATTATCCCATGAAGGATATTTTTCCCTACTCTTGTTGTACAAAATCTCTATCTCATTCAACCGATAATGTCTCCCAATTGAAATAATCACAGAGGATAAATTGGAAATAACTCTAATAATCAACTTAATAATAATCACTATGGTTCAAATATTACAACCATATCTTGGTAGGTCCTCTATTTTTATAAATTGTGAGATCCAACTACCTCTATGGTTATTTATCTTGATTCTTGATAATAATAATCATTCCTCTCTCTATGAGTAACCATCCTGAGGATAAAAATCCCTTGAAATGGTAGAAGGGTACTATTGTTAGAACCCTTGAGTCAAATATAACATAGTCATTGCATGGAACATACCATCATGTATAGATTGTACTAAATTTAGGAAGCCTTCTCAACTATTTGTGTTGAAGCATATTCTTGTAATAACATGAGGTTTCATAGGTGGAACATTGGTAAAATCACTAGTGGTTTAAGTCCCACCATGTACATGATGAGTTTCATAGAATCATTTTCTTTATAAATAAATTTTCAATGTTGACATGTGTTTCATGATACACTAATTAAAACATTTTTTATATACTACACCATGATATTCTTGCACTATATGCAACACAAACATATCTATCATTACTTGTAACACCATGTTTCTATGAAGCATAATTTTATAGTTATAATAATAAAGTTATAACCTAAACATTAAATTTTTTAATATTAATAGATGTAACAATTCTTTAATATTATTTATAATGGTTTGATATAAAAAAACATATTGATAATAAAATATTTTATATCAGTAAAGTCATCATATGTTTGAAAAATACAATTTTCCCAAATGAACTGCATTTATGCACTCAAGTGGAAAATAACTAAATTAATATTATAAAAATTTTGGAACTGAATTTGATAAAATAAAATTAATTTTTCAATTTAGAATTTCAAAATTATTATTGGCTGAATTTTAGGTATTTCTTTGAAAATTCATTATTAGATGAATATTGAAAAATATGAATTTTATTCACTACTACATTTTCATCTAATGTATTTACATAGTTAAATTAAATATTATGTTGGTTTTACAGTCACAATAGAAAATTTATAAATATATTATTACAATTAGGGTCATAAAAATCATTTTCAAATTGATATTATATATAAAAGTTTAATGATCTTTTGAAAATTATCACATTAAAACCCTCTTTTCTTTCCACACCATTGGGATTAGAATTAAACATAATTTCTCTGACACTATCGTAAGACTTTTTAAAAATTTCCATAAAATGTTGTAATAAGTATAATACTAAAATTATAATAATATTGACTTAATTTTTTACCAAATATACTAATGAATGTTATTAAAATTAATAAAATCTATTAAAGAAAAATTTAGCTTAATTAGGGAAAAAACCATAAACTTAAGGTCCAAAATGACATTTAGACTTACAAACCCCATTCTATATCCATATATCATCCATAAACCTAATATTATTTGTTTTTTTCGTTTTTATGAAGTTTTGGATAAGATGATCCCATGAAAGAAAAATGGCTCTTTTATTAATAAAAACCAAATAGTACAACCAATCTAAAATATAGAAAATTACATTTATCCCTTTGAAAATGGGGATTAAGTTTAATGGAATAATATCAAACTAGTCAATACATTCCCCATAAGGACCTTTGTTGGAAATACTATCATCCAAATAATTTCTATTGAATAAACATGAGTAATGTTGAATTCAATGGATGAGTGAAACTCCAAACAATTACTCCATCAATTAACATGTCTCTAGAGGATATAAATAGATGTAGTTCTGATATTGTGAATAAAAATGGAAGAATCATATTCCAAAAAAAGCATGTTCATTCCCTTATCTTTAGAATTCTTCAAAGTAGTGATAAACCCACGAATCTTCACTTCAAAATTGGAGATAATTCCACTGGAAATACAAGAACAAACTAGAACATACCCAAGACTGTATTGGAAGATAGCTTTATAGCCTGAGTGTCCCGATTTCCCTATAGAAGCACCACCAATATTGATCATAGTCCATACATGGATAGGGTTTTCATGAAGTCCTCCAGAGTATCCATTGGATCATGAAAATGTACTTTAACATCTAATCACCTTAGAACTGATAGATCACTGATAGTGTTCTGACAATAAGCCTTTATAGTAACTTACACTTTTCTCAAAACAACATGAACACTAGTAATGGCAGCATGAATGTTGAAGAAAACTCAATAATAAAAGCACATATTCCTTGCGATCCATATTATACTATCTAATTCAGTAGAAGCAACCTAAAAATAAAACATAATAAAAGGGGAAAGTGGGAGACAAATCCATCATTTAACAAAATCCCGAATAGAATGATCATAGGGAATTTTGGTATCAAAAAGATATATCCATATTGAAGAGTTCCTAACAATTTTAGTAATATATGATCCTGGTAAACTCGATGTTGATAGAAAAGAACACAAACATAATAAAAGGAGATACCACAATCTTGTAGATAGTTATCTACCTGGAGTTTACAGTGATCCAGCCCTTAGATCAAGATGAACTGAGAATGAGACATGGGGTTCATATTAAAAATTCCAAACCATTAAAATCTCATAGAAAGAATAATGACATGAGAATAAAATGTTTATGAAGTCAGAATTCCAGAAGCAGACGACTCCCAAATCCATAAATCACCCAAAGAAGAAAATTAGTAGTCATGAATAATATGTTTAATATCATTCGGAACAACATCCAAAACAATTATTTGATCCTCTATTTAGATATAAAGATCAATATTGTATTCATCCTGATTAATTGAATATAAAAGTGGTAAACTAGCCCATTTTTTCTTCCCTAAATTGAGATAAGAGTCACAAGAAATACACCATATTGCATCAAAATCAATAAGATTCATATAAGACTTAAGGGAGGGCCAAACTGAAGAGTCTAGATGACTAATGATACCTGATGTGAGCCTACCAAGTAAACTACACCATAGGAAATAAATATCCTCAGAATTTCAATTAACAAGTTTCCAAACAAAATAATCGTGTCGTCACTAATTAAATAATATATGATTTTTGATTCCAAGACCCCCTTCTAAAAAGGATTGAAACAAGTGCTCCAGGACCAATGGACCAATCTACATTGTAGAGTGCTTGCTGTCTATATGATGTTATTAATTTCTGCACTAATAATTTTGATGAGGGAATCATTCCATTTATATAACATTAAACAATAGACAAATTCAGAAATGATGATAGCATTAACCAAGAAAACATTACCGGTCATCGAACGGGTTTTACCTTTCCACGATGAAAAGTGGTTTCAGATATGACCAATAATAAAATACAAGATAGTTTCTCTTTGAAGTCTCTAGAACATAGGAACACCATGGTAAGTGAAAGTGAAGGTTCCCTATCTGTTTTCCAAATCAAAATGATATACCACTTCATGCAAGTGAAATGTTTATTCCAAAATAAACAAAATATTTATTCCAATTAACCTAAATATTTGAGACCTAATCATAATGTGAGATATATTTCATGATATTTCATATGTTTCTCTTATCCCCTTGTTTGAAAACATTTGATCATTTGAATAGAGAAGATTACTTATAGAAGAATGACCACTACTAGCACCAGTGACCATCAAACTTCCATTAGAAACTATAATGGAGAGAAATATTCTATGATAATCATCAAAGATAGTAAAGATAATAACAGAATATGGATCACTATTTCTGAAGCCTATAGATAAATAAAAATACCCCTTTGAAGATATATTCAAAATAATAATGATGTAGACAGATTTACTGATATACATGATCCAAGAAATAAAGGTTTCCTCAAAGACAAATATGGAAAAAATATTAGATGATAATGCCCTAATCTATTTTCTCCAAAGCCTTTTTTATCAAGCTTAAGAGAAATGACCCCCAAAGTATAGGATTTGTGACAATATTAACACAGTTAGATGTAGGGATGATGAAAACCAAAATTGACCTTCCATTGATGAAGATAAATTAATTGAGGGAGAAAATTTTCCTAGAAATGGGATCCATGTTAGTAGCAAGAATTTAAGTGATGACTATGTATAAAGTGTTGATCAATGAAACATTCCTAAATAAATGAATCTCTTTAGTATTCTCCACCTTATAAATAATTTCAAGGAATTGATCATTTAGGTCTTGTATAGTTTGTCCACCATTGAAGAAATAAAGGAGAAACTGAAAAACATCATCACAATTGATCTCCCAATAGGTCGGAATAAAGAATTACTAATGCCTTCAGGGTTAGGGGAGCTATCTAAATTCAGATTAAAAATACCTTCCTTAATCTCAAGTTAAAAATGAATTGAGATGAGCCTTGATTTATCCTCACAGGTAAAAATAATTTCAATAATTCCTTAAACTAGAGTATCAATAGTCATTGAACCATTAATAATATTTTTATAATAATAAGTAATATGCTCAGAAATATCCTACCTATTATCCAAAATTTAATCACTGCTCCTATGAAAAGAAAGTGGCTAGGAATCATTCATTATTATTTAAATAGAGTTAAAGAACACTGAATTAATATCCATGCCTTTTATCTATTTATCCTAGAATGTATCGTTTTTCATAACATATTTAATATTGAGGAGGTTATTGAGTTTAAAAGTCAACTCCACTTCCAAAAATTTACCTCTAATGAAATCTACATGGGTACAATGCTGATGAATAGACCAAAGGGATGATTCATAATTATGAATTTCCATATCAATGTTGTTGAATCTATTTTTACTCCCAATTTTGAGATTTCCCTTAAGGATATTTATTTTGAGTGTGTAAGAATAAACATTAGTCTTGCAACCCACTGAACCCCAAACATGAAGAATAATATTTTCACATTAAAAGTTTAAAACTTGTTCATTATTATATCTGAAGGGAAAGGGATACTTAAAAACATTTCATGTGAGGTCAATCATGATAGGGCGATGTTCATATTTGAGTTGAGATTGGGTCATACCGGAAATGAATTACGAAGATCATAAGGAATATTAATTAACAAAATCCCTATAAAATTTTCTTGCAACCAAACCACTGAGATGTATTCTATTTAGAGTAAACATCACACCCAAAATATTGTTTTCCATCAGCTAATTTTTTTCAACACATCCATTGAAATCCCATGATGAAATTGAATTGGTCATAGTTCCCATTTTTTCTTCAAGTCTATTAATTGAATTGAAGTCACCAACGATGATCCATGGTCCATATATGTTGTTTTTGAGAGAGTTTATATCATAACTAAGGATTCTATGATCCTACTATGTGTTATTTGAATAAATGAAACAGAAAACATGATGGATTCCCATATCAGAAAAGGGGCATGTAAAATGTTGTTTACCTAAACCAACTATATTAGGATCTAAAATACAGTAGTGATCCATGACCCAAAAACTTTTGAACTCTGATAAACTAATGTTGAGACCCAGTAATGTGAAACCCATATTTTTAAGACTAGAATATCTATTTGGGAAAACTCTTTTGGCTCAGATAACCCAATAAAAATAAGTCTGTGAAGCTGACTGTGGACCTTGAGAGACCTGACTATGATTTCATTTTCCAAGCAGTAGATATTCTAAAATAATATCCTCATTTGGAACATGATTTGGTTTATTCCCCCCTCTTATTCTCATTTCTATAATTCATTTGGATGATTTTAGGGGGTCTTTTGACTTTATTAATGGGAATCACTGGTGTTTGAATTAGTATTTTAAAGACCTGGAAATTTAAAGGAATTGTTTTTCTTAATTTCTTTAGAATTTTACGGGTCTGCAGTTTCTAACGGTGCCTAATTCCGAGGCCCGGTGTGCCCAGAATCATTTTTTGATGTTTTGTACGAGTATGTTCAGTAAAAGTACATGCGTGGTTTTCTATCTTTTGAACCAGTTCTCGGAATTGAAATACTAGGACACCGATGAACTAGCTACACCGGTATTTGCGGAAGGAGACCTTTATCACAGTTGTGTTTTCCCAGAATGAGAAGTTAATTTTTGGGATTTCGTTAAAATAAATAAAAAAATTATGTGTTACATACTTTTTTTGTTAAGGGGTGGTTATCTTCAACAATGAGGTGTTGGAGGTGGGGACCACACCCCACATAACCTCCCATTAGAGGATAATGTATGGTGGGTCCCACACTAGAACCTATCCCATAAACTCCCCCTTAAACTCCCATGAACCCCCCTTTTAAACTTTTTAACTTCCACCAAATGGTGGAGCCTCTCCACCCCCTCCCTTAATTGTGCCAACACAATTAATTAATGTCTTCTTTAATTAATATGTGGTGTCAACAATTCAGTTGAATTATTTTGAATAAATTTATATTTTATTATATTGTGGAGCCTTTTTATTATATTGGCGTTGATAAATATTCTATGGTGGAACTTTTGGAGAATTAGGGAGAGAGGATTGTTCCCTGAAGAACATGATGAGCGCCCTTTCTCTCCAACGAAGAACACAAGGCCTCAAACTTCTTCTTCTTATTCATTCTTCTTCCTCAGCGTCAAGGGAGAAGACACCACCCGCAAGGAACATTGCCAACGACAGCGACTCTTCCTCCAATACTGACGGAATGACAACGTCTTCTGCGACGCTGATTTCCGCGAATACGACAATGTACCTTGAATCAAGGTATGGGTTGTTTAGAGTTGTTCAGATATTTTTTTTCCGAACTTTGTCGTTCAAATTTCGGAGTTCATATTTTCACACTATTAACATCATAACGAGGAGGGTTCGGGCCTCACGAACATGGAATGAACCTCCCCCATACTTGTTGGTATTATTTGGCAATTTAGGAGATGTTGGAAGAGGCGATGATGGTCGAAGTCGGTGGTGACTGGAGGCGGCGACCACCAGAGGTAGTGGCGTCCGCGCGCCGACCGCGTGAAGAGACTGGTCGACCAAAACATCGGGCACACTGGGAACCACATCACCCACAGGTGATGCGCGATAGAGAGAACTGTGGACCGCAACTAGGGGCCGCTTTCTGGATGAACCGACCTGCTACTTCCGGCCGGGCAGAAGACCACGGCGCCTCGTGGCGTCGTGCTGCAATGGAATTGCGGCTCGTGCGGGGTTGGGCGCTTCAGTGGGAGAACCGACTAGCCACCTGCCGGACAGGCGGAAGAAACCGCGGTGCCTCTTAGCGCCGCGTGGGAGGACAACAGCCTGTTGTGTGGGACGCTCGCATTGGAAAAACTTACAGTCTTCATTTGGCCAGGCAGCAAGGAGGGAGACACTGCTCGCTGTTGTCGGGCGAGCCGAACGGGCCTGCAACTACGGCCGGGTCCGCGGGTGGGTCGTGCCCCCAACGGGTTGGGCCGACCCCCTAACCAGTTCAGACCCACCAGGCCGGGTCCCTGGGCGGGCCACGCTCCACCGAGCCGGGCCGACCCCCAGCCGGGTTGGACCCACCAAACCGGGTCAGGCCGACCTACCAGCCCACTGGGCTTGATGGGTCGGGCCAGTTTCACTTAAACGTGAATATCTTCTAGAACGCGTGTCTGATCAACACATTGACTACGAAACTGGGATCCTCGCGACAGGGCTGTCATTTTGCGATACTCTATGTGAGTTTTGGACATCATTGGAAAATGGCTGGGTTTGGAATGAGCATAAATCCAACCAGACCCCTTGAACAGAAAGGCCAATATCTCTCAGACTGGGCGTCAGATTCAGGCGTCGTCTATCGCGTTGGGTTTCTTTTGAGGAGAAGAAACATCAGGATACATAAACATATGATTTCATGATAGTTGATGTATCGAACCCTTTTCTCGAGGAGCGGACCCTCCCGGAATCGAGCGTGCCGTGTGCGAAAACCCTATACCTGGCTATGACTGCGTTGACTTCTGTACCGGAATATTGTGTGGGTTTGATAGTGACAAATACCGTACTAGAATCCTCTGTTGGTTCAACTACAATCTGTGTGGGTTTGATAGTACTGAAAGAGTAGCTAGACTGTATCCTCTGTGGGTCCGGCAGCTTAGATAATTCAGCAACTACATCTGATCATCTATATTACTCTAGAATAGCTGGATTGTATCCTATGTGTGTCTGATTGCTTAGATGAGATAGCTGTACTGTATCCTATGCGGGTCTGACAGCTTATACGAGATAGCTGGAATGTATCACGTGTGGGTCGACAGCTAGCCAGACACTATCTTGTGTGGGTCTGATAGTTTAGATGATCCAGTGTCTACATCTGATCATCTAATATCTCTACTATTGTTGCATACCTGTGTGATCTGAGTCATGTATTTCAAACAATGTCATCACCGTGTTTGACTTTAAATCATGTGTGGACTATGTTGTTCTTGGGCTCGTGATTTGGAGTCGGACTTTGACTGGTAACTTAGGTATATGTATGGGCATACACCTGAGTAAGGTTGGTTGATACTTTGTGATTGTATCTTTATACTATGGTTTATCTTTTTCTGATTTTGTGAGATATTGAGGGTCTCGGGGTCCCTATTGAGTATTGTTATACTCACCCCTGCACGGGCTATGCCCGCACCTCGTTGTGTTGGATGCAGACGACAGACAGCGCTGACCTAGGTAGAGTGTATGAGGACTGGACGGTACCCGGAGGTCGATCTCACGAAGAGTCGGTACTCGGAGGAGATGGATAGACATGGATTACTGAGGAGTCCATATGTACCTACCCTTCAGGTAGGAACCCCAGAGGACGATCTAGGATATTCTCTTTACTTCCATCTTTTTGTCCCTTTTTACTTGTACCCGTTGTTCAGTTGGGTTTGTATACTGGCACATTTACTTTCCAACACTCTCTTTTGTATTCATTTTACATAGTGTTTACTTACTGTTGTGTACCTTGTAGTTTTTTTTACTTTTATAATGGAAATTGCCTTCCCAGCATAGAGTTTTATGCCTTTGGTGCTAGTCGCCAGCCCCTGGCCTATGGACGGTGGGCTTTGGGTAGTCACAGCACAGGCCTCGAGGACGGGTCGTGAAAAATTGGTTTCAGAGGGGTCCGTTGTACCATGGAAATAAGGACTCTGATCACTGTTTTATGTAAAGAAATAGTGTTAAGAGTATTGAGTGTGGTTTTCAGTCCAGGGAGTCCAGGGTTGGTGCGGTGACTGACGTATCCATACAACAGGACCCTGACCTTTGATTTTCAGCATAGTGCACGAAAACATTGATTGTGTGTGTGTTTTCTTTGAAAAATTTTCTTTTTAGTTACTTTGTGTCAGCTCACCATGTATTCTGTTTAACCGTGGCACACCTGTTTCTTTTCAGGATGGCCCCAAGAAGGAAGCCAGCTTGGGTTCCGAGTTACGTACGAGATGGTAGCCCACCGAGAAACGAGGCCTTGGTGTAGGGCCGCATCACAACGGAGGCACCAACAGTACCACTACCTGCTCGACCACCGATACCATAAACCCCAGCAGCAGAGAGTGCAGGCTGCCTGAGTGCATTGAACGAGCTCCAACAAAAGTGGCCGCCCATGTTCCGCAAGGAGATGGACCCACAAGCATATGAGGATTGTCTAGAGGATGTCGTGAGAGTTTTCAGATTGGTAGGGACACTAGCCAACCTTATGGTGATCCTTGCTGCGAGTTTCCTGCATATAGTAGCATGCAGATGGTGGAGCCTGATGCTCCAGGTGAATGATGAGGCATCTTTACTGTAGATGGACTTCGAGAGTCGCTTCTGCTCGGAGTTTGTTCCAGCTACCCTTTGTGCGGTGCGGATTTTGGAGTTACTTTATCTGCATCAAGGCAGCATGATAGTAGCTCAGAACTCAGTGAGGTTCACCGACCTATCACGCTACTCCACGGATGTGGTGCGGGACACATTCTTCAGGGCCCGGACCTTCGAGCAGGGAATCGGGCATGAGATTAGGGCATTGATGATTCCCATTAGCTTCCCGACACAGGATGGGGGTGTTGGAGCGAGCCTTCTAGTGGAGAGTTTTCTCGCTGAGTAGTCACCAGCGGCGAGACCCACCACAGGGAAACACGTAGCGGAGAATTCTGCAGCCGGCAGTAGACAAATGACGCATAGGTCCAAGAGGACTGGGCCATCAGGTGGGAGACCTCGGGATACAGGTTTGGTTGTGCATGGTACACGAGATACAGTCAATAATACGAGGAGTAGGTAGTGCTATACATGCGGCGGGTAGGGCCACATGGCTCATGACGGCCTGACCCGCCATGCAGATGAGAATCAGACAGTAGATGGACCTCCCAGGCAGAGGCATAGGTTTAACTGTGGTTGTCCGCCGGGGGCAGGAGAATGTGGTAGAGGAGTTGGCCGAGTAGTGCGTGGGGGATGACGTTTCGAGGCTCTACCACCACTACCGCCATGAGGTCCACCGTAACCACATGGAGCTGGCGGACATAGGTGGGATCAGCTCTAGGAAGTCAAGGCCTACGACCGCAGCACACCTGAGATGATTCGAGGTACTATCTGTGTCTACTCCACCCTTGATGCAGTACATTTAGACACAGGTGCGAGTCAAACTTTTACTGTTGATGCCCTTGTTTGGAGCTCGGAGATTCCAACAGATCCGTTGGCTTGATCCTTATGGCTAGAGACTCCTATGGGATTAGACTCGATGATTACACACTGGTGACGATGGTGTGAGCTTACTCTAGGAGGTTAGATCATCGGCTGGGATCTTCTTGTAGCGGCGTCGAGGCCTTACGACGTCATCTTGGGTATGGATTTGTTATCTACAGTCTATGCTCAGATCGACTATATTAGGTGCAATGTGCGGTGTGTCCGCACGGATGGGACCATGTTCACCTTCACCGAAGAGAAGGGAGCCTTTGTAGCGCAAGATGGACTTACCTAGAGGATGGGATAGTCTATCAAACACCAGTTGGATAGTCTCATCCACAGAGCGGTTGATGTGCGGAGTCCGAATTTTCCTGTTGTGGTGGATCAATAAGAGGATGTTTTCCCTGACGACGTTTTGGGACTACCTCCTCACAGATAGGTATACTTATACATCGATATGTACCCTGGTACAACACTGATATCTACTCTAGCATATCAGATGGCTCCCGCCGAGCTTCATGAGCTGTAGGTACAGCTGGAGGACTTACAGGGGAAGGGATTTATCTGACCCAGTGTTTCACCATGGGCCTCACCGATTTTGTTCACCAAGAAGGTGGATGGGAGCATGCGACTGTGTTTCGACTACCGTCGCCTGAATTAGATGACTGTGAAGAACAAGTACCCACTCCCGAGGATTGACGAACACTTTGATCAACACAAGGTTGAACAATGTTTCATGAAGATAGAACTCAAATCAGGCTATCACCAGCTCAGAGTTCAAGACGATGATGTGTAGAAGACAACATTCAGGTGTCGGTATGGCCACTATGTGTTCTTGTTTATGACCTTCGGTGTAAAAAACGCACCAGCAGTGTTCATGAGTCTCATGAACAGGATCTTCCATCCTTACCTCGATCATTTTGTTGTAGTCTTCATCGATGATATACTGATTTACTTGACTAATGAGGAGGAACACGCCTACCATTTGTGGGTGGTAATGGATACACACTGAGAGCACCAGATTTATGGTAAGCTCTTGAAGTGCCAGTTATGGATTCTAGAGGTTCAATTCTTGGTACACGTCATCTCGGAGGCTGGAGTTGTAGTGGATCCAGCAAAGATCGAGGCAATACTTGCTTGGGAGCCACCCAGGAGTGTGACGGAGGTGCAGAGTTTCCTGGGTCTAGCTGGGTACTATCAGAGATTTGTGCCAAACTTTTCCATAGTTACAGCACCACTTTCATCTTTGACAAAGAAGGGGAAACCCTTTGTGTGGTCAGATAGATGCTAGTAGAGCTTTCAGGAGCTGAGTCAGAGGTTGAATAGTGCGCCCATCTTGAGGCTACCAGCGGAGGGAGTAGGGTACATAGTTTACTATGACACATCGGGGACCATACTAGGGTGTGTCCTAATGCAGGAGAGAGTAGTGAACGGGTATGGTTCATGGAAATTGAGACAGCACGAGCATAAATATTCTACCCATGACCTAGAGTTAGAAGTAGTGGTCTTTTCCTTGAAGATGTGGCGGCACTATCTAATGGGAGGGCGTTTTACAGTCTATTATGACCACCAATGTCTCAGGTATGTCTTCTCGCAGAAGGACCTGGACCTGATACAAAGACAATGGCTCAAGTTCCTCCAGGACTATGACTTAGAGATAATATATACTCCTGGGAAGGGGAACATTGTAGCAGATGCTCTCAGTAGGAGATCAGGCATTTAGCTGCTAGGAGAGGAGATAGAGCAACTGACTGCATTATATATATCCATTGTGGATAGAGATGGAGTATCCTTTCCTCAGTCTCTAACAGTCACTCCACCACTTCTTCAGTGAGTCAGAGAGGCGCAACTAGGGGACGTTGACTGTGAGAGACAATGTGCTCATATATCCTTAGTGTAAGAACTTGATGGATTTTCTAAAGGTGGGGAGCACGTCATCCTCTTTAGAGGACATACTGTGGTACCAGTTGGACTACAGGAGGAGGTGTTGATGGAGTTCAACACTTCCCCACTAGAGGTACATCCAGGAGTGGCGAATATGTATCAGGACCTTAGACGACAGCACTGGTGGCAGGGTACGAATAATGTAGTAGTAGAGTTTGTCTCATGATACCTCACTTGTCAGCAAGTAAATGTGGAGCACCAGGGTCCAGCATGCTTGGTTCATCCCTTAGAGGTTCCAGAGTGGAAGTGGGATGAGATATCCATGGATTTTGTTATAGGACTTCCACATACATCAGGAGGACATGACTCTATCTAGTTGATTGTAGACCGACTCACCAAGTCGGTCCACTTCCTACTGATCAGAGAGTAGGGATCAATAGAGAGCATGGAAAGCCCTTACGTTCAGGAGATTGTACGACATCATGGTGTAACATAGAATATCATCTCCGATCGAGATTCTCGTTTCACTTCTCGGCAATGGAAGGGGTTACATGAGGCTTTTAGGACGCAGCTTCGCTTAATCACCGCCTTCCATCCTCAGACAGATGGTCAGACTGAGAAGTCCATTTAGACTCTCGAGGACATGCTCCATGCATGTGTCCTCGAATTTGGTCACAGATGGTAGGATCACATACCCTTGGTGGAGTTTCCATACATCAGCAGCTTCCACTCCACCATCGGGATGGCCCCTTACGAGGCATTGTACGACCGACCTTGTAGATCACCTCTGTGCTGGACAGACCCAAGGGAGTCATCCCTTGTTGGTCTAGAGATGGTGCAGGCTATGACGGAGAAGGTGCATATCATCTTGGGGCGGATGAATACTACACAGAGCAGACATAAAACCTATGCTTATTGAAGATGGATACCACTGGAGTTTGAGGATGGTGACCATGTCTTCCTATGGGTCTCACCTCGACGAGGTCTATAGAGATTTGGTTGGGGCATCAAGTTATCTTTGAGTTTTATCGGGCTATTCCAGTTCCTCAGTAGAGTAGGCGAGGTGGCTTACCACCTAGTCCTTCCACCTCAGTTGCACCGAGTGCACGAAGTCTTCCATGTATCTCATCCAAGGAGATACGTGCATGACCCGTCCCACATCATCAACCACGGGGAGCTGGACATTGATGATGGGGAGACATTCATGGAGGTCCCTGTGGGGATTGAGGATCCACAGGAGTGGGCCCAGCATGGACGGTCAATTCCTCTAGTGCGCGTTTGTAGGTAGTACGGAAACCTCCAGGAGAGCACATGGTAGCGGGAGGCTCAAATGCATGCTCAGTAACAACTTTTGTTTCCCTAGTGCAAGTTGTAGCTTTACTGGGACGTAAATCCCTGAGGTGGGGGTAATGTAAAGAACCGAAAATTTCAAGGAATTTTTTTTCTTAATTTATTTGGAAGTTTACCAGTCTGCAGTTTCTGATGGCCCCTGATTCCAAGGACCAGTGTGACCAGAATTATTTTCTGATGTTTTGTTCGGGTACGTTCAGTAAACGTACGTGCATGTTTTTCTATCTTTTGAACCGATTCTTGGAATTGAAATCAGAGGAAACTGATTAACTCAAAACGCCAGTATTCTTCTAAGGAGACCTTTACCGCTGTTTCATTTTCTTGGAAGGAGAAGTTAATTTTTGGGATTTCATTAAAATAAATAAAAAAATTATGTGTTACATAATTTATTTTTTAAGGGGTGGTTATCTTCTCCAAAGAGGAGTTGGAGGTGGGCCCCACACCCCACATAACCTCCCATGAGAGGATAATGTGTTGTGGGGCCCACATGAGCACCTAACCCCTCAACTCCCCCTTAACCTCCCTGGACCCCCCTTTTTAACTTTTTAACTTCCACATAATGGTGGAGCCTCTCCACCTCCCTCCCTTAATTGTGCCAACATAATTAATTAAAGTATTATTTAATTAATTTGTGGTGTCAAAAATTATTTTGAATTATTTTGAATAGATGAAAATTTTATTATATTTGGGAGCCTTTTTCTTATATTGGCCTCGGAAAATATTAAGTGGTGGAAGATTTGGAGAATTAGGGAGAGAGCATTCTTCCCCGAAGAACAAGAAGAACACCCTTTCTCTCCAAAAAAGAACACAAGGCCCCGATCATCATCTTCTTCTTCATTATTCTTCCTCCGCATCAAGGGATAAGACACCGCCTGCATGGAACATCACCAATAACAGCGAATCATCATACAACGTTGATGGAACAACACCGTCTTCCACGACGCTGATTTCTGTGACTACGACAACGTAGCATGAATTGAGGTAGGGTTTGTTTATAGTTGTTCATATGTTTTTCTCCGAACTTCATCATTCTAATTGTAGAGTGAAAATTTTCCAATTGTTAATGTCATAACAAGGAGGGTTCGGGCCACACGAACACGGCCCAAACCTCCCACATACTTGTTGGTTTTATTTAGTGAAATAGGCGGTGTTGGAAGAGGTGATGATGGTCAAAGTTAGCAGTGAATGGAGGCGGTGGAAACCAGAGGTAGCGGCGTCTGTGTGCCGACTATGTGAAGAGACCGGTCGACTAAACCGGCCGGCCCGCTGGGAACCGCGGCACCCGCATGTCTCGTGCGGTGGAGAGAACTGCAGGCCGCAACTGTGGGACATCTTTTGGACGAACCGGAAGGCTGTTGCCATCCGGGAAGAAAACCACGGCGCCTCGGGGCGTCACGCTGTGGAGGAACTGCGGCCCTCACTGGGCGGGCCACTTCGGTGGGTGAACCGGCCAACAACCTGCAGGCCGAGCAGAAGAAACTATTGTGCTGCTTGGCGCCGCATGGGAGGACAATGGCCTGCTATGCGGGCCGCTCGCACTGGACAAACCGGTAGGATTCGGCCTGCCGGGCAGCAAGGAGGGCGGCGCCGCTCGGCGCCGCTGGGCAACCAGAACCGGCCCGCAACCACTGTCGTGTCTGCAGGTTGGCCGCACCCCACAGGGTCGGGCTGACCCCCTAACCATATCTGACCCACCGGGCTGGGTCCCTAGGTGGGACACGCTCCACTAGGCTGGGCCGACCCCAAGCTCGGTCGGACCAGCCAAACCGAGTTGGGCCGACGCGCCAACCCACTGGGCTTGACGGGCCAGACCTGTTTCACTTAAACACGAATATCTTCTAGACCGCGCGTCCAATCAATGTGCCATCTAAAACACTAGGATCCTCACGATGATGCTTTCGATTTGAGATACTCTATGTGAGTTTTGGAAAACTTTGTAAAACGGTCAGGTTTGGAACGAGCGTAAATCCAACTGGGCCCCTCGAATGGAAAAGCCAATATCTCTCAGATCGGGCGTCCGATTGAGGCACCATCTTTCGCGTTGTTTTCTTTTGACAAGACAAAACTTCGGGATATATCAACTTAGGACTTCATGATTGTTAATGTATCGACCCCTTTGCTTGAGGAGCAGACCCTCCTAGAATCGAGCATGTTGTGTGCGGAAAACCTAGAGCTAGCTACGACTGCATCGTCTTCTATACCGGAATCATGTGTGGGTTCGATAGAAACGACTACCATAGTAGAATAATCCATGGGTTCGAGGATGATGAAAACTGTACCAGAATCCTATGTGGGTTCGATAGTACTGACATAGTAGCTGGACTGTATCCTGTGTGGGTCCGACATCTTAGATGAATCAGGGACTACATCTGATCATCTCTATTACTCTAGAATAGCTAGATTGTATCCTGTGTGGGTCTGACAGCTTAGAAGAGATAGCGGGACTGTATCCAATGTGGGTTTGATAGCTTAGACGAGATAGCTGGATTGTATAATGTGTGGGTCCGATAACTAGTTGGACTATATCCTGTGTGGGTTCGATATCTTAGATAATCCAGTGGATACATATGATCATCAAATCTCTCTACTATTGTGGCATACCTGTGTGAGCTGAGTCATGTATTTCAACCAATATCATCGTAGTGTTTGACTTTACATCCTATGTGGACTGAGTTGTGATTGGGCTCGTGAGTTAGAGCCGGACTGTGACTGGTAACATAGGAATATGTATGGGAATATACCTGAGTAGGGTTGGTTGATACTTTTTGATTGTAACTTTCTACTGTGGTTTATTCTTTTTGGATTATATGAGACCTTGAGGGTCTCGGGGTCCCTTCTGAGTTTTGTTATACTCACCCCTGCACGGGCTATGCCCGCACCTTGTTATGTTGGATGCAGATGACGGAAAGTGCTGACCGAGGCAGAGTGTACGAGGACTGGACGGTACCCAGAGGTAGATCTCATAACGAGTCTTCACCTGGAGGAGACATACGGATGTGGAGTACTAAGGAGTCCATATGTACCTACCCTTCAGGTAGGAACCCCGAAGGACGATCCAAGAGCTGCTCTATACTTCCAGTTGTTTTTCCCTTTTTACTTATACCCGTTGTTTAGTTGGGTTTGTATACTGGCCCATTTATATTCCATAACTCTCTTTTGTATTCAGTTTATTTAGTGTTTACTTCATGTTGCGTACTCTATAGTGTTTATTTACTTTTATAAAGGCAATTTCCTTCCCAGCATAGAGTTTTACGCCTTTAGTGCTAGTCGCCAGCCCCTGGCCTATGGAAGGCGGGCTTGGGGTAGTCACGACATGGGCCCTGAGAACGGGTCGTGACAAGGACACTAATTTCTAAACATTCATGCTACTTTATTTCCGTCTCTTTTACTACAATAGCATTCTCCTCAAACCCAACTTCATTGGAACTTCATTATATTTTTTGTGTATTTTGTTGAGGTTCTCAATTCAAGGGAAGATAGTCATGGAATCAAATAAATACTCTATAATATAGGATTCTGTCAAAGAAAAAAATATGATAGATACAGAAAAATAAACATTTAGACTAACCAGGTTGAGATAGAGAGAGGGTTATTATAGACCAGGTGCCTACCTATAATAGCTTCCTGATTCATGATGACAAGGGTATTCTATTTCATATTTATATATTCTATAGATTTTTATAAACACATGTATAATGAATATATATTGTATTTATATCATTTTCATCTTTCTGAAAATCATTATATATGTATGAGGATGAAAAATGTAACAAATTAATACACTTATGAAAAACAAAGAGGATATTACCCAAATCAATTCCTTAATTTGGAATTGTTAATATTTAGGTAACAAAAATTCATAATAGAACTATATTCAATATTAGATATATTAATATCATTATATAATATATGAAAAAAAATCTTTTAATTATTATAAAAGATGTTTTTTTGGGAATGAATAGATTGAAGTCACAATGTAAGGGGATTTCTAGTCTCACCATTATTTTTGTGAGACTTATGTTTTATTCAACACACATTAATTTTCCATCCTTTATATAATCCATATGAATATTTTATAGAATTTTTATCATTAAATTTATTATTATAAATTTTATTATCTATTTTTAGGGGTTTTATGATTCAAAATATACAAAACCAGTAATGTAATTTTGTCTCAATATTCCTTCTTTGAGACACAGGTCATGTTATGCCCCTATATATTTCAAATAAAATCTATATACACCAGTTGACATGTTATATCATGAATAAAATTATTTTAATGTTATATCAATATTCATTTAATTTTATTCTTAACATTGTATTATGATTAAAAGTTTCCCAATTGGTAATATTTTAAAGCTACAATATCACCATTTATCAAGATTATTTATGATTATACTCAAATTAATAAAATAATATGATCCATATATCATGAAATATAATGAGTTAAAATTCCTTAGGGTTATTCATTTTATATCCAATAATGTTTCCATAATTCCACTTTTTTACAAAATATTATCATGAATGTGTTCATAAGAATGTTTAAATTTAACTCTCTTCGTTTAGAAATATATGTTCCTTCAAAACCATGATTTCTAGAAATAATCAAAAAACATTCTACTATTATCCTATGATCATTAAACGAAATTTTCACCCAAGGTTTTATTTTTTAATCAAATTGGTATTTAAAAAGGAATGTTAATGTCATTTTATGATAAAGGAACTTTTCTAAAAAATTTACAATACAAAATGAATGTTTGGCATGTACGGATATACCTACTCTAATAAAATTCATTGCCATAAAGATTATTTTACTTGATTAAAATGTTATTCCATAAGATTTTTTAATAATACTCGTGAAATTAATTTTTTAATGTGTTTTTAAATGAATTTTTTCGAATATTTTTAATTTTAAAAAGTGATTAAAATGATTTTGAAAACATCTTTTATTGGTTTTCAAAAATATGTATTCAATGATAAGTATTAAAACGATTTCAAGCCATCATTATTTGTTCTAATATTATTTTTAACAAAAAATGTTTTCATTTTTTTCACACTTCATTTATAAGTTTCTAAGGGAAAAGGTTTTCAAAATGTCTTCATGCCTTATATCTCTCTTTACAATTTATTTTCAATGAAATTTTTTTATAAATGTTTTCAACATTATTTTATAATATTTCAATGGATAATGTTTTCAAAATGATTTTATGACTTTTTTTGGAAATATTTTCATATAAAATGGTTTTCCTAAAGGATTTATTCTTTAAAATAATTTTTTTAAAATAAAAAAGGTTGTTTTTCAAAACAAAATATTTAAAAATATCTATCAAAATTATGTTCCATCTAGGATTGAATCCTTTGGTGTTACTCTTTCATTTCTGGGAAACGATCCAAAGGTTTCATTCATATTCTTTCACTGAAAGGATTATGTTTCCATGAAAAGAGGTTGATGAAACATGTTTCTCTATCACATGTTATATGTTTATGAAACTCGTTCCTATTACATGGGTTTTATGCTTATGAAACCAACTTCTTTTAAAAAGTTATTATTTGATGAAATTATTGTGAAACCTATATTTTTTCATTATTTGATATGTGATTACATGTTATGACACCCATTTTATTTCATGGGTTATAATAGGATGTTTATTAACCCAGTTCTTTTTCATGGGACATGATATGATGGATGTTTTATTATGTTGTGGTACATGTATTAATTATTTTATTATGGGAAGGGTGGAATATATGTATCCCTCTAAATAAATGGGTTATGATTTATTTCTCATCGGATAATTATGAGATTCATGTTAATGGGATGATCTACTATGGAATTATGGGGAAACCTGATCACTTAAAAAGGAAAGGGCATTGACGGGGGATGATAGTGTATCCCACCGAGTAGGTTTTGTCGCCATGAAAATATAATCTGTGGAAAAACTATCTATTATTGGAGGATGGAGAAACCTAATCCACTATGGGAAAATGGGGAGACCTGATCAATTACAAGGGAATGACTTTAAATGGATATAGTGTAGTGTATCGCCAAGTAGGTGGAGTCCCCATGAAGTGCCCTGATAAGTCCTAGATTTTTGTATTGAATTATAGGGAATGATTTTACATGTTTATATGTATGAAAAAATACCATGTATTATTCCTATGTTATTCATTCATGGATTATACTCTTGTTTCATTAAATATTCTTGTCTTATAAATAAAAATTCATTATTTTATAATTTACATTTATGATCTTTCATATTCATTGTATTATCTTCTAATATTATGATTATTTCCTTATACCCTTATTCTCATTTTTATACTAACATATCTCCATTTTTTTCCCTTAATGAGTATCTGATCTCACTCCTTTTTATGTTTCCTTCCCCAGGAAACAAAGATAATTGTTATGTAGGATATGTATAAGAAGGGTTCTAGTAATGAAGAACCTAGTGGTAGATAATATATATCAATAATGTAAAAGAGTTAATATTTCCATTTTTTTAAAGGAAATTGAAGAATATGGTATTTGGAGGTCTATTGGTATAATGTTTTAAGTATGCCACAAAAAATAATCAATATTTTTTTATATTAATACTATGTTATTATAGTTGGATTTAGAGACAAGTTTTAGTTAACTTTGCTAAAAAAGGATGATAAAACATTATTATATCCCTATGAATATTTATAATGATATTTGTAGGTATGTATCTAAAGATAAGATTAAGGATGAGGAAACATATAATAAAATGTCATAGAATTTTGGTAAAGGATAGTGCGAGTGGTTTCCATGTAGTACATCCATGTTTGAATACTGTAAGTGGACATGGCTTTATAAAATTATGTACCTAGGAGTAAAAAATATAATAAGGTGAGTAAGGCCTTAATTGAGTATGACATGGTACAAAAAAATGGTCCCTACTTCTCACATGTATTGAAATTCCAAGAAGATATTCTATGGGAATTCACAAACTCATCATGAACCATAATGATGAATTTTAAAATAATTTGGATATTTATAACATAGGATAAACCAAAGGTTTCATTAATTAAGGATGGTGTCTTGATTTAGACATCATATATGTTTCTTTTCCGGATTAGGTGCTTTCCCACTACGATAATGATTTATTACCCAATTATTAACGTTTTATATCAATTGTGGTATCCTAAAATAATGTGGTTAATATTGAATGTGAGAGGAATTTTTCTGATAAGAAATAAAATGGGATGTTCACTAGAGTGATGGAATTTGTGATCAGGACTAGTCATTTTTCATGGAACTTGATTATCAATGTGTAAATTAATCAACTCTAAGACTCAACACTGATGAGAAGGAAGGTGATCTTTGAGATTTTGGGTAATTGAGATCATGGAGGAAGGAATATTCAGTTCCCTTGGTGTCAATAATGTTGAAATAATCACCCATGTGAATGTCTTTGAGGATCAAGATTAGTTTTAGATAGTGGAAAATAATGACATAAAGAATGTAATGAAAAAGGAAAAATAAAGTATTTTTTTAACAAAAAATATGGGAATATTGGCCTCCATAACACATTATTATAGGTTAAATTCTTTATGTCAATAAATAATTATGATTATGTAAATCAATTTCATATGTCTAAATCTCCTTATGAGAATATGCAAGGAGGTTCGAGTAATTGTTATATTACAGTTAACATTGAGACAATAAATGTAATTTTAAATGAAATATTTATTATGTAATAGGAAAAGGTAGTCTCATTATGTATTATATATGATGTTGAATAATCATTGTCATTATAAAGTTTCATTCAATAATAATTTTATATGAATGGTGAATTATACTAGGATTTTTATGTTTATGTTTTTACTAAGTATTTACATGATTATGTTGAATTTTTTTCATATAAAATAAAATGGATTTAATGAAAATGTGATATTTTTACTAAAGGAATATAATACTTAATATTAACCTTATGTTTCAATATTTTATTAATAAATATATTTTGAAAAGAATAAGTTAATTGGACAGTACTGATTACCTTGGATCCAATTAAGTACTTGTTAATATGTGTTGTATGCTATTATTGATGAAGTTTTCAACATTTATAGATTTAATGAATAGATCCAATATACTTTGGAATAGGTAAAATGAATGTTTTCAATAATGTTGTATGGAAATTCAGTTCATTCCCAAGTTTCAGGAGAATACATTATGAAAGTATTCACATGAATGGCATGTGACTGAATATAGTTTCTATATGATATATAGGGGTCAAATTTTAGCTAATTTTGAGACATTTACATTATTTCCTTTTGTAGTTCTGTATTTTCATCATTAATAAGGGTTATGCAGATAACTATTTACTTAATTTTTTTATTATATGTTAGATAATGTTTATGAGGTTAATGTTCTATCTCACCACTTGAGGATTTATTCATATTAGATAACTTTTTTAGACAACATTTTATTGATTGTTATTGATGATATATGAGATGTATTATCATTAATATCATGATCTATAAGTAATTCCAGAATGAAAATTCACCTTCTATTTCAGAGAAATACGTGAATTCTAAATTGATCAAGGAATAACAATGGGGGAGGTTTTCTTGAAATTATGAAAGTATATCATTTCACACAAATTATTAAACATTATTAAAACCATATGGAAATAAAATCTTGTCATAATACTTTTTTTTTCAAATTATGGACTTTTTTATCATTATAGATTTATTAATTTCTTCCCTTAAACATTACATTGATCATTAAATTATCTGTTATTAATATCCTCAATCACTCCGTATAAATATTTATTCATTTCATCCAAGTCCATATTTTAACTTTCCCCCAATGTACCCCCTTGTTAAAACTCATTTTTGAGTTATATTGGGTAACCATTGTGATTAAAATATTCTATTTTAAAATGATCTTTTTGTATTTATTTTTATGTTGTGGGTTTCTATGAAAGGAATTTTAATGTATTAATCCTTTTATAGCCTAGATGAATTTCAAGGGAGATATTTATTTTAAGGGGGTAGAATTTAATAGCACAAGATTTTTTATTGTTTTGAATAATGTAAATTTTTTTCATTTAATTATAATCTAATTGAAACATTCTTTATACAGTTCACCAACACTATATTGCGCAACATGAAACACCAACATGGCTTATGTTATATGCTACAGCGAGTTTTATGAAAAATAATTTTATTATTATGATTATATAGTTATAACATAGAAATTAAACATACTAATATTAATAAAAATAAAAAATGTAAAATATTATTCATAATGTTTTTATATAAATAAAACATATTTATAATAAAACTATTAATATCAGTAACATTTTTATATGTTTGAAAATACTATTTTTTCAAGTGAACTAATTTTAGGTCCCTATTCGAACAAAAATAAAATTAGGCTTGCACAATTTTGGAATTTAATATGATAAAATAAACTAAAGTTTTGAATTTATAGAGTCAAAATTATCTTAGGGTTAATTTTATGGATTATTTGAGAGACATCATTTTTAGATGAATAGTGGAAAATACTGAATTTTAATTCAAAATTGGTTTTTCTTTTAAATTATTTAATTAATAAAAAAGTATTTTAGATTAGTTTTATGGTCTCAATAAATCAATTATACATATATTAATAAAATTTAGTTCATTTAAATTGTTTTTATTGAAATTATTTATAAAATCATAATGAACATTTGAACATTTTCACATTAAAAACCTGCTTTCCCACCACGTATATAAGATTAACATTAAACCTTATTTTTCGACATCTAATAAATTAATTTAGGAAAAAGTACATAAAAATTTAATCAGTATAATATTTATAGTTTAATAAGATCAAAATTTTTTTGACCAAAATTATTAATGAAAGTGATTAAAATTTTTTATAGTGATTCAAGTAAAATTAAACATATTAAAGGACAAACCCATAATCTTAAGGGCCTAAATGACCTATCCCCTTGTCCAAATAGTATTAAATGGACCAATTTAGGCTATAAGGCTTCAATTATTGAGTTTTTTTAATTACTTTTTTAGTTAAAAACGTGGGTACACAAAACTTGTATTCAAAAATGCCATGTGTGTCCCATCCTTCCCTTATAAAAGGCATGAAACTATTCCATTTTTCCCATTGATAAAAATCATAATTTAGTAAAATATAAACCCAATTAACTTCCCAAAATCCCTCCCATACACCTTTAATCATCCCATAAGGTATAAATCGAAACAATTATGGCCTTTGGTGCAATCTATGAGGAGTTTCCAAAAGAAGATGTAACATCCTTCCTCAAGATCCATTAATTTATTTTATTTCTGCACTACATAAATTATTATTATCTCATTCATAAATAATATATTCCTTATAAAAACATATTTATATTTATTTATGATATGTTTTATACAAAAACTCACAAATACTTCAATCTAATGGGAAACAAACTACCATTCTGGTATACTGCAAACTACCTCCCCGCGAAACGATATAGTTGTTTTTTTATTTTCCACCTATCAGGGCTCGGAATAATGATTCAAACTCTATTTTAAAAAATATATATATTTTTGAATTAAATTATTTATTTATTATTATGTAATTATTATATACAACATACCTTCATGCCTTCATTTTTGTGTAAATATGATAATTTCATTTGGGGAACGGTGGACTACCGCCTCCTTAATGAAATTTGAATAATTTACACACAAAATGGAATGTATTAATTATGGGTTTAGTGAAATTATGTTATATATATACATTATAAATTTAATATAATGATATTATATATATATAAATATTTTATCTACTTTCTATCTTTCATTATGAAAAAAATGGAAATAGTGTTCATGCGTACAGATGATCTTTGGTCTCGATGAATGGTGTATTGAATTACATATTAATATACTCTATATATTATTATAAATACATATATACTTAATATAAGTGATATTTATATCATTTATTTCTATATAAAAATATTTCTATAAGAATGAGGACCGAAAATATAATAAATTAGGATTCATGAAAAAAACAAAGTAGATATTTATTGAAGTGAAACATTTGCGTCGAATTATTAATTAGGGGTAACATAAATTCCTAAGAAAACCATATATGGAATTAGATATAAAAATATAGTTTTTGAAAATATTTACAATAAACATATATTTATTATATAGGAGTTTTTATTGTGTTCAAAGGGAGTCAATAAATAAGGTAAGGTAATATCTAGTCTCTTTTTTATTTCTGTGAGATTTAGGTTTTATTCCCCACTAATTTCATTTTTGTGGTGTTTATAATTCCTAGGAATATATAATATGATTATTATAATGAAATAAATGTGTATTTATATATCCATTTTATGTTCTATATTTATTTACTTTATGTGTCAAATGTAACTGAAATGATAAATTAATTTTGTATCAAATTTCCTTCTTTGAGACACATGCTGTGTTATGAACCCATATTTTTCCCTGTGTTGTATATTCTATCTTTGACATGTTATATGATAAATATTCTACTTTTAATGATATTTAAATATTCATTTAATATTATTCTTTACATTTTTTTTATGATTCAATGTTACCAAATTGGTAGCGATGTGTAGCTACAATCTCATTGATTATAGATTCTATTTATGATTATGCCCAAATTGAGGAAGTAGTATTAACCATCTCTCAATAAATGTCATGGTATTTATTACCCTATGGTTATTCTTGTTATATCAATTTAATGAGACCATTGTTTTACTATTTTGTGCACAATATTATTTAAAAGGCACTTTTAATAAATTATGACTTCGCATCTCTCTTCGGTTAGAAATATATGACGATTAAAACCATTTTAAAAAAATACTATACCAATATAATATGATCATTTAAAGGAATATTCACCCATGTTTTATATTTATAAAAAAAAATTTTTAAAAATAAATCTTCTTCTCATTATCTGGTTGAGTAATATATCTAATCATTTTTCGATGCAAAGGAAGGTTTAGAATGTAATAATTAACTCGCTATCATGACTATTATTCCCTTGTGGATTATTTTACAAAATTACAATATTTGTTTTTAGTGAAGTTTGTTTCTAATGATTCTATAAGTTTTATTTAAATTTTTTTTGATGAAAAGGTAATTAAAAAATGATTTCTATTTAAAAATGGTTTTAAATTATTTTCAAAATAACCTTTTTATGTTTTCTAATGGTTGTTTTCAAATTAAAGGATTAGAAAAATTACAATTCCTCCTTCAAGGTCTTCACAATATTTTTAAATAAAAAAATTTCATGCTGTTTAGAATATTTTCTTATATGTATTCAAGGTAAATAGATTTCAAAATTATTTCAAGCCTTATTTATTTGATTTCAATTAATTTTAAATGAAAAATTATTTCAAAAAATTTTCATGATTATTTTATAAGTTTTAAAGTAAAAATATTTTAAAAATGATTTCAAGCCTTATTCATATGTTTTCAAATTGTTTTCAATGAAAATGGTTATAAAAATAGTTTAATGTTTTAAAAGAATTTTTTAAATACGAAAGTATATTTTCCACAATAAAAGTTTTTTTAAATGAACATTCAAATTATTTTCCATCTAGGATGAGATCTATTGGTGTTACTCATAATTTTTTGGGAAATTATACCATGGATCCATTCATATTTTTTTTCTTCATTTAATTTGTTTTGATGGAATGATGTTTATGATACTCATCTCTCATTTGGGATTATATGATTATAAAAATAATTCATCCACCCAAGGATTTACGAATATAAAGCCCAATTCTATTCATGTGTTATTATTTGTAAACATTATTAAGAATCAAATCCATTTACACAGGTTAATATATGATTATATGTTTATTACCCCAATTTCATTTCTAGTGTTATGATAGCATGTTTATGAAACCCATATCTTGTTATGGGTCATGATATGATAAATGTTTTATTATCTCGTTGAGTATTAATGAATTATTTTATTATGAGATGGGTGGGACTTATATCTCCCTCTAATGAATTGGGTGAATATTTATATCTCATGAGAAGATATTGGGATTCAAGTCGACTAGATTTATCAACTATTTGAAGATGTTGAAACAATATCCATTAAAAGGAAATTAATGTGACTGGAGATGGTGGTGTGTCCTACCTAGTTGGTGTAGTCACCATAAAGATTGAATATTGGGAATAATGATCCATTATGGGAAGACTGGGAAACCCAATCCACTATGGGAATATTATCAAATCCGATACCTTACAAGGAAAGGATTGAAATTGGGTATGGTGGTGTGTCCCACCTGGTAGTTTCAGTACCCATGGTGTTCCCTCATATGTCCTAGATACATGGTTTTACATATAGGAAATGATATTACATATTTATTTTTATTCCACAATTCCATGACATATTTATATTATATGATTTCATAGTTTATGCTCTTGTTTCCCTAATGAATCAAGTCTTATGAACTACTAATATTTAAGCCATTATTTTTGATTATGATATTTGATATGCATGGTATAACCTTATAATGTTATGATCATGTTCCCATAAACTTATGATCATGTTTATTCTTACCAATCCCCTTTGATTACCCTTACTAAGAATATGAACTCACCCCCTTTTCGACTTCCTTCCCTAAGATATGAAGATATATATTATGTATGATGTTTCAAAGAAGGGTTATAGTCATGAAGAACCTAGTCGGAGATAATTTTTATATCTTATGTAGTAATATTTTTAGTTTGAAGCATCAAATTGAACTAGACTAATATGGTACATGGCCATCTCTTTGTATAATTTTTTACGTATTCCAAAAAAATTATGTAATTTATATGTACATTAAGACTGGGTTGTTATAGTTAAAAATGAAACAAAGGTTTATTTATCCATTATAATATAGTATAATTTTTTTATTAATATAACGACAAATAATTCTATGGTTACTTCTATGTTCATTCATATGGATAAGATTAAGGATAAAGAAAATTTTAAGAAAAGTTCCTAGAATTTTGGTAAAAGATATAGCGAGTGGTTTCTTATAAATACATCCATGTCCAGATACATCACGTATACATGGTTATAGAATAGATGTACTTAGTATAAAAAACTCCATTAAGGTGTATTGGTAATGAATTGAGCATAACATGTCACACAAAAATGGTGCTTTATGCTCTTATAGGTTTCACTCTAAGGGGGCATTCATTGGGAATTTTGAAACTCTTCACAACCACCAAGAATGAATTAAAAATATTTTTCCCATGAATAATCTATGATAAACCTATGGTTTCCGGTATTAAGTAAGGTGTCATAATATAGACATCCAATATGTGTGTTTTGACGATTATGTGGCTCCCAACTATGATAATTATTTATAACTCATTTTTTTCTTTTTTTAGTCAATGATGGGAACCTGAAGGGACTGGATTAACAATTAATGTGATAGATAATTTGATGATATGCATTCAAATGGTATTTTCATGAGATTGATGGATTTTTATATCCATCCTAGTCATTTTTCATAGAATATGATTAATAATTATTAATATAATAAACTCTTAGACACCCCAAGTAAGGTAAGGAAGGAGTTCACGGAGATTTTGTGTAATGGAGACTATGGAAGAATGATGATTCATATCACATTGTGTCAAGAATGTGGAAAGATTCAACCAAGTGAATGCCATTGAGGAACAATAATATGTTTGGACTAAGGAAAATAATGACACAAATAAGGTAACAGAAAAGGAAAAATAAAGGGTTCAATTTACAAAATGAATAGAAATATTGGCCTCCCTAATACAACCTGAACGGTTTAATACTTTTCATGTGAAATGAATGGTCATTCTATAAACAAATTTCTCAAGTGGAAATATCCTGAAGAGAATTAGCAATGTGGTACGAGTAATGGTTATATTTCTGATGATGATGAGACTTTAGATGAACTTTTCAATGAAATAGGTATTATGAAATTGTATAAGGTGGCCTATTTTTGTATTATTTTTAAAGTGAAATAATAAATGTTTTTATATATTTGGATTCAATAATTATGTTATATGAATGGTAAACCATATAGGGACTCTTTAGTTCTTGTTCGTCTCAAATGATTTATAGGAATATGTTGGATGTTTCTTATAGAATAGATATATGATTTAATGACAAGGTGGTATTTTGACTAAGGGAAGATAACACTAAATATGCTCATTATATTAAGATAATTTTTTTGGATTAATATATTTTGGATATGAATAAGTTATTTGAGATTACCGATTACCATGGAACCAATTAATTTCTTATTAACAAGTGTATTATTCTATTTTCGATGAAGTATAAAATATTTTTTGAATTACATAATAAATTCAATATACCTTAGAATAATGAAACTTGAATTTGTTTCCTTAAGTAATTAT
Organism: Viscum album; assembly: GCA_963277665.1. Taxonomy (NCBI): domain Eukaryota; kingdom Viridiplantae; phylum Streptophyta; class Magnoliopsida; order Santalales; family Viscaceae; genus Viscum; species Viscum album. The sequence continues at coordinate 687,303,229 of OY728123.1, read as the reverse complement.
AGTAATTAATATCATTACATTATTTCAAGAGAATACATGATATGTATTCAAATGTATGGTATATTATAGATAAAATCTATAATATTATATATCAGGAATCAATTTTGAACTTATTTTGAGAAATTTAGTTATCTTTTTTTTAACATTTTTTATTTTCATATTTCATATGGGTTATACGGTTATCCATTTGAAGAATTGTTAAGTTATAATTCATATGAATTTTATGAGATTAAAATATTGTCTCACCATATGTGGATTTATTCATATTTGAAAAAATGTTCTAATAATGTTAGGTTTGTGATAACTGATGATAGATGAAATGGATTATCATGGATTTCATGATCTCTAAGTGCTTTAGGAAAGAAAAATTCACAATAAATTTTAGATAAATAGATTAATTGTAAATTGATTAAGGAACAACAAAGGATGAGTATTTCCTAGAAATATGCAACTGTATCCTATCACAAAAATTCTTCAACATTTGGAAAATGATATAGAAATAAAATGTTGTCCTAATACATTAGTTTTTGTTGAATTTATGGCCTTTTAAATGATCATATATTTATTAATTTTAGGACCTGAAAATTCCATTAATCATTCATTTATCTTTTATTTAATAACCCTATCACACCCTCTAAATATTTACATTTTTCCTGCCAACCAATATTTTAACATTCCACCAATGTACTCTCATGTGGAAACCAATTTATGAGAATCTTTGGGTAACCATAATGTTTAAAAAAATACCTTTGTAAATTATTTTTTTTAATTCATTTTTACAATGTGGGTTTATATGAAAGGAACACTCAAGTATTAATCCATTAAGAACGTTGATGAATTTTGGGGGAAAATTAATTTTTATCTAGGGTAGAATGTAAGAACCCAACTTTTTATTATTATTTTTTGAATAAATTAATTTTCATTGATGTTTTTCATTTCATTATACACTTATTCAAACGTTAATTATATTCTACACCAAGAGAATCTTGTGATACATCTGACACCAACTTGACTTGCCTTAAATACAACACTGAGTTCGTATGAAACAACATTTTATTCTTATAATAATATATTTATAATTTAGATGTGAAATATATTTATTTGAATAGAAATAAATAATTTAAAAATATTATTTATATTTTTTTATATAATTAAAATATATTTATTATCAGACATGTAATATTGGTAAAATATTTGTTTGTTTTAAAATACTTTTTTCTCAAATGAACTCCTTTAATGTCCTTATCTAGAAAATAATATAATTAATTTTATCTAATTTTAGGATAATAATTTTATAATATAATATTAATTAATTATTTTAGAAATTCAAAATTATCATAGGGTTAATTTTACATATTTGTTTGGAGAAAGATCATTTTTTGATGAATAGTGAAAATACCAAATTTTAATTCCAAACTAAATTTTCATTTAATTTTTTTGTAAAGATAAATTAAAATATATATTTTTTAAAGTATAAATTGATCTATTATAATTTTATTAATACAGTTTTGTTCTTGGAAATATTTTTTATATTATAGTTTTGTATAAAATCTTATTTAACATTTGAACATTCTCACATTAAAAACTTGCTTTCTCGCCACAATGGTTAGATTATCATTAAAAATAATTTTTCCACTTATAATATATGAATTAATAAATATGGATATATAAGATTTATTTAGTATAATATTTATAATTTAATAATATCGATATAATATTTTACTAAAACTATTAGTTAAATTGATTAAAAGTTATTTAAGTGATTAAGGTAAAATTATGCTTTACAAGGGACTAAACCTTAAAAATAAATACCAAAACTAAATATAAACTTGTCAAAAACCCATTAAATAGACATATTTCGTCCATAAACCTTCCATTATTGAGTTGTTTAAATTTTTGATGAGTTTTCATTGTTAAAAACATTGGTAAACCCATTGTTTTTTCAAATATTCCCAGGGCATCCCCTTCCTCCCATATAAATTCAAACCAACCCCCCCCCCCCCCTCTTCACACCTATAAAACCACATAATTTAAGAAAATATCATACCCATTAACTTCCAAAATTACCTAAATTCCACCTTTAATCATAAATTTGTGAATAAATACAAATATGGAAGCCCTTGGCTGCAAACTAAAAAGAGTTACCCAAAGAAGGGGAAACATCCTTCCTCATGCTCCCTTACATTATTTTATTTCTCTACCACCAAAGTTTTTCTTATTAAATTCATAAATAATAAGATGATTTTACTAAAATGGTGATATATTTGTATCATAAGGTTTGTACCTAAACTCACGCACACTTCAATCTTAGGGGTACTAAACTTACTGTTCTTATGTACGGGGAACTACCACCTCATGAAATGATGTTGTTATTTTATCGTTTTACACCACACATAACTAGGAATAATGATAGAATTTCTATTTTAATATTCTATTTATGATATATATAAAGTAGTTATTATTTTGGAATTATTATATAACACAATACTTCATGCCTTTCATTTTGTGTAAATATGATAATTTTGTTTGGGGAAGTGTGGACTATCACCTCCTCAAAGCGATGTGATTCATTCACCACTAAATTGAATGTACTAAGGATTGGTTTAGTTAAATATTAGTATATATAGACATAATAATTCTACATTAATGATATTTTATTTATATATATATAAATTATTTACTTACTTTCTTTTAATATGGAAAAATTGGAAACGGTTTTGATGCATATGTACAGCCTACCATCACCATGATCTCTATATTCCATTTCATATTACAATATTCTATATATTGTTATAAATATTTATATAATTAATATAAGTTTTTTATCATGTTTTACATTCTAGAAATCATTTTATAATTATGATGACAAAAAAATATAACAAATTAAGATACACACAAAAATCAAGGTGGATATTACGTAAAGAAAAAAATTAACTTGGAATTATTAATAAAAGGGTAACATAATGTCCAATTAAAGACATATATGGAATTATATATAAGAATATGATTATTCATAAAATATATAATAAAATTATATTTATCATAGACGATATTTTTATTAGTACAGAGAGAGTTAAGACATAAGGTAAGGGCATATCTATTCTCACTTTTATTTCTGTGAAATTTTTATTTAATTCACTACTTGTTTATTTTGTGTGGAATATATAATTCCCATAAATATATTATATGATTTTTGTTAATATATTTATGGTTATTTAAATATAATTTTAAATATCTCTCTTTCATGGGGTTTATGATTCAAAAGGTACACAAATGATAAAGTAATTTGGTCTAAATTTTTCTTCTTTGAGGCACATGCCATGTTATAAACCTATATTTTTTCATGAGGTGTATAATCTAAATTTTACATGGTATATAATTAATATGATACCTTTTATTATAATTTAAGATTCATTTAATTTTATTCTTTCCATTGTATTGTGATTAAATGTTAAAACATTGTTAATGGTTCATAGCTATAACCTCGCCATTTATAGTGATTATTTATTATTATGCACCAATTGAAGAAATATTATGATATATATCTCAATAAATATCATGATATTTACTAACCTATTATTATTAATTTTATATCCAGGTAATGGATCTATTGACCCACTTTTGGGTTAATAATATAATCAAAAAAGTGCTTTTAAGAATGTCAGACTTTACTTTTTTCATCGGTCAGAAACCTATTTTCAATCAAAACATTTTTTCTAACATAAGATAAAAAATTATTTTACTGTTATATTCGGATATGTAAAATACATTTTCACCCATTTTATACCATTTTAAACAAAAAGGTTTTTAAAAAAGTAATGTCCTTTTCATTTTCTTGTCGACGAACATTTTAGAACTTTTTACAGTGGAAAAGAAATGTTTGGAATGTATAGATTTACCCACTATCTTGACCGTAATTTACTTGAAGAATATTTTAAAATATTTAAAATTTATTTCTAATGAAACTATTTTCATCCTATTCAAGATTTTATTCATAAATTATTTTAAATGAAAAAATAATAATTTTTTTTCTTCAAAATATTTATTAAATTATTTTAAAAAACACATTTGTCGGTTTTCAAAATTTTGTCATAATAAAAATGATTAGAATGATTTCAATCCTTAATTATATATTTTCTAACTATTTTTAAATTAAAAAAATTCAAATATTTTTGAAGGTTCATTTATATACTTTCAAATGAAATGGATTTCAAAATGATTTAAAGATTTCTTTTATAAGTATTAAAATTATTTTTCCATAGAAAAGTGCTTCAAAATGTTTTCAATATTATTTTATATGTTTTATATAAAAATAGTTTCAAGATGATTTCAATACAGCCTTATATGTTCTAAAAAAATTCATATAAAAAATATTTTAAAAATGGCGTTATTTTTGAAACGCATTTTTTAAAAGAAGAAAATATATTTTCCCCAAGAAAATTTTTTTATAGGATATTTTCAAATTTTTTACCTATTGGATCAAATCCATTGGTTCTACCCATGAATTTATGGTAAATTATCTATAGGATATATTCATATTGTTTCTCTTAATAGTTTATGATTTTATGGCGTATTGTTTAGGAATCCCATTTCACTTTCTCATGATATATGATTATCAACCTCATTCCTCTTCCATGGGTTTTATGCTAATATAACTATATTCTGTTCACATGTTATTCTTTGAATATATGATTATAAAACTTATATTTTTCCAGTAGTTATGATATTATTAAATTTTAATGACTCCAATTTCATTTTATGGGTTATTATAGGATTCTTTTGAATACCATATCATTTTAAGCATCATGATATGATGGAAGTTTAATTATCTTGTAGACCATGTATGATTGATTTTATTATGATATGGGTGGGACATATATATCACTTCAATTATTTGTGTTAAGATTTATATATCATTATATAATGACGGGATACAAGTCGATAGGATTGATCAACTATGGGACGATGTGGAAACTCGATCCCTTTAATGGAAAGGACATAAACTAGGGATGTAGGTGTGTCCCACCCAGTTGGTGTAATCACTATTAATATGGAATTTGGGGAAAAATCAATCCACTAGGTGAATATATGGAACCTGGTCCACTTTGTAAAGATGGGAAAACCTGATACCTTATAAGGAAAGGACTACAACTGGGTATGGTGGTGTATCCCATCTAGTAGGTGTTGACCCCATTAAGTTCCCTCATATGCTCTAGATATGTGTATTGGATTACAAGAAATTATATTAGATGTTTATTTTTATTCCAAAACATCATGCCTTATTCATGTTTTACGATTTTGTAGCTTCGGATCTTGTTTCCCCTAGGATTCATGTCTTATTCACTATTAACAATTAACTAATTAATTGTGAGTATGATCTTTGATATAATGGATATGACCTTATAATGTTATGATCATGTTATCATACCCTTATTCTCTTGTTTATGATTAAATATATCATTTGGTTACCCATACTAAGCATTTATGTTCATCCATTATTATGTTTGTTTCCCTATGATATAAAGATATTCATTAATTATGTTGTGTCAAAGAATTTTTATAGCCATGACAAACCATATTGGAGATAATGTAACTCACTTTTGTAGAAATGTTTATATTTCTATGTTTCCAATGGCACTAGACTAACACAATTTTTGGGCATATGTGTTTGTAAAGTTTTAAGTATTCCCTAAAAATATACTGAAATATATATAAGTTAATACATGGTCATTATATAACACCTCTGGATCATGGTCATCACCACATAACTGGCTCACTACATGAGGCCTCAATGGTGGCATGTTTCTATAATTCCAAATTCATTATTCATAAGAAGAATTTATATCTGATCGATTGCCTGACATGAAAAAATAGGCAATATATAATGGTCAACACCCATTTACCATCTTCTAAACTGTGGTCTATGTAATTTTTAAATTCATAAGGAACATGGGATATGCTCCGAACATAGACTACTATGGTTAGGTCTCATTCAAGGCCTCATATCACACATTATAGCTTCCTATATATTTGGAGGTTCAAATGCATGATATAAAAGAAAAAACATTATATTCAAATTGGGATCCTCATTTAATGGAAACCATTCCAATTAGATTCCTCTAGTTTCACAATGTAAGTGTATTTTGACAAGGACCAATTATATGGGTAAAAATTACTATTTTATAAAGTCATGTTAACTTTATAAATTGAAAATGGAAACCATTTATTTGAAACCACAAACATTCCAACAATTTCATAAAATACATTATGAATCAATTGTGTAAAAATTTGATCATTATGGTTTCACCATCAATATATTCAATAAAAAACAATTTTGGATGATGTAAAAACTCTAATTAACAAATTATTTTTCATTCTACAGGGAAAATTATTCAAATCAGAGATCTAGATATCAAGGTACAATATCTTGTTTTTTGCAGTTGAAAAAATAATATATAAATTCAATTGAATATGAATGAAATATAATAAAAAATATCCAATAATTATGTGTCTAATAATATACCCTTACCATAATCATCCAGGGTTAATTTCAATACATATTTATATTAAAATCCACAAGTCACTTGCGTCTCCCAACGTTTAAATCAGTACAAATCCAATAGGGAAAAAATGAAAAGAAAGTCACACCCCATGTAACAAGGAATTATTCCAAAATATGGTTTAGATACTCCAAGTACCTATCTTATTAAGAAATACCTACACTTTCTTATCTCCTTTTTACTATCCCTAAATATAAAGGAATGAATATAAACCCCATTTATACATCTTCGGAATGTCCATATCCTTGTTCACTGATAAGTAATGGGGCTTGGTCAACCACATATAAACAAGAGAACCACCCCATACACCAGAGGCTGGTGACTATAAGAATGAATATATAATGGTATGGTGGGGTAAGTATACCCTTGTGATCATAGTGTGACACAAGGTAAAATAATATATAAGAATATAGTGGCAACGGATAATAGACCAATAATGGATGTTAAATAATCTAGATAATATAATTAACAATAGGAAAATATGAGTTTTTATATACAATTTAGATATGTCCCAATTTTATATAAAATGGGGGAATATAATGTAAATATAGTAGAATACCTACATGTGATCAGGTAATGAATAGTATACAACAGACGAAAATAAATCTACAATAGCATCACGATCTTATACTCTATCTTATATTTTCTTACTCATCCCTAGAATAGAATCCACTCTTCTAAAACCTGGGCCATCCCCTTCTCCAAACCTACATCAATGATTTCAAACAGGGTACTAATAAGACACCGAAATATTGTGTGAGTAAAACACATTAGGAAACCACCTATGTATTCTAAAACTATCAAGTTAGTGAGTGTAGATTGAAGTAATGTATGGGTAAAAATGTAAAATAATTACAAAAACAAAAAACTCATTGAACACGCATCTAATGTCATAACTAGATGAATAATATCAATTTTTTATCAATTTATCATGTCTCTAAGTAGGTAACCATGTGATAGTAATAAAATAAGACTCATGGTGTAACCATGGTGTCTGTGACCTTATATAGTCATACAAACCCTTATTACTAACACACATAGTATGGGTATAAGGTTCTGAGTGTAATATAGTAATGTGAAACTACATTAAACTCCAATAATATTATTTTTTATGATCCATGTGAACATATTCTTTTTATCCATGTTTTATGGTTTATTATTTCTTTTAGAGATAATCAAAGGCGGTCCAAAAACTAAGCCATCAATCCAAATCTACAGAGATAATACAAGGAACTCTAAATATAGAGAGATATAAAATATGAGTTTAGAATATATATTTGGGTAGTCATCAATATAAGATGAGTACTGGCTACAAGATCTGCATCAAATCTATGTAAATTCATCCTTGAATCTAGTGGCATCATTTGTGGAGTTAAGGGAAATCCAAGAAAGGAATCAAAAAATACCATCTTATAACATCTCATAACAGTATATAATGATAATAAATAAATCCTTAGAGTACATTAAATGTTATGGGTCATGTGATACATTTATACTATTTCATATTCCATTGAATCCAATTTAGTCATAGGAATTATACGCAATTTACCATATATAAAGTGACATGGCCATTCCATTCAAATTCCATTCTATTCATTTAACATTTCAACTAATTAAATTTACCCATTTGAATCAAAAAATTCAATACAAACTCACCATTAAATGTAATTCAATCATATATTCATTGTGAATATTTTAATACATATATTTAAAACACCAAATTTGGTGGTATTAGTCAAGGTAGAAAATCACTGATGATGTTATGGGTCCATGAATGTATCTCCTGAATGGTTAAAAATTTTATTAGAAGAAAAAATTAGAAGTGACACACACATTATCTAACATGCGGAACCATGTCACAATTTTTAAATTATTAATTTTTTAGGAATAAAGAAGAATAAATCTTTGATTATACCTTTATATAACTCTATATTTGATATTAGATTCATATTAGAAGTATAATATGATAAAAAAGTAAATATTAGAATACCATTAAAATTGGTAATATTAGAAGGCATGAATATAGAATTACATATATAAAAAATTAATGAAGTTATGTGATTGAGGATCTTACTAATAATGATTTAACTTGACTAAAAAAACATCAATCAGACATCATATAAGGGAAGAATATGTAAATCCTCGAAGAGGGATAATAGGTTCTCTAATGATGGAAACTATTGTGTAAAATGAAATGTGGAATATGGATTTAAATTTTATAGTGGAAGGTGGGAAAAATAAAATTTCGCCCTTTAAAAATCAGGCTCATGGTTTGGTTGTCCAATTAGACAAACCATTCACCACCTCTACACCAGCACTAACCCAGAACGATAATCCCTCACCCCTCCTAGTACATGGTTGCACAAACACTCATGAACAGAAATCCACATGGCCAGACTTGACTTGGTGGGTGTTTATAAAAACCGTGATCAAAAAATGCATTACACATCTAAAATAGGCATTCACTATATTATATATTTGTGTGTCCTCCTTCATATGCTATGACTAACCATTCATCTTAATTATAGGGATGCATGTTTGTGCCACTCAGTTACAACTAAAAAATTTATAACCATCCAACCCTTCCCACATCTAAAAAAACCAGATCTCCAAGCTTTGAATAAACACTAGATTCTCACAACCACACCCTCAAAAATATAGACTCTTTAATTATCATAAAAAATTTGTTTACACTAATATATAGTTATTCCATAACTCTCTAGAATGTTTGTACATTAAAAAATTTCATTAATAGTTATGTTATTTAGTGCTCTATAATGAATGAAATGTCATATCGATCCATCCTTAATTTCAGAAAAAAACAGGACCACAATGAGATTAAGTGATCAGATGAATTAAAATCTTATTTAAAGGCCCTCATCATCCCAATTTAAATTCCAAATGTTCTTCTATATCTCTTCAATAATGAGGTTTTGAAATTATCGTCTATTTTTTAAATAATTTAACAATGATTTTAACCTCCCAATCAGTAATAATACCAAAAAACACCTCAATTAATTCATATATACCAACATTTAGTATTGGAACATAATTAATTTTAATGCATCCAATATTTTATATAGTATGTTAAAAAATGATCACAACCACCATTAATCAGTTTCTCTCTTCATGATATTTTATCAATGGTATGAAATCATTTTTAAGCAATCTGAATATAATTTTGGGAAAAATTATGTATCTGCACCATCTATATTATCATGCTAAACTAAATACCAACCCATAACTAGAATATCATAAAACTCAATAATGGTCAAGAAAATAAGGTTTGTAGGAAAACCATTCTACAGATGATAATAGAAATACTTATATAAATTCTTGCATCCTTTATACTACCATAATGAGTTTTCTACCATGAGTCACTACTTATATTTTTGAGATGCTATTCCAATTTTTATTAGAAAATAGCCCCTCTATAAAGTAATTTGTGGATCCTAAATAAATCAAAAAATAATAATAATCTAAATAAACAAGTAATATACCTACAATCATTTCATTTGAGGGTCCCACATAAGCCATTGTATAAGATATTCGGTTATAAACCTCAGTATTTTATATTTTATGATTACTACTTTTAATAACATTATTTGGATATAAATTAGTATAATTTCTAAACTCATATCAATTAAAACATCACACAATGGGTTAATTATTTTATTACCATTACATCGTTAATTATAACATTATTCCTTAATTCATGAGCCAAATTACTAAATATACCACATTCATAATACTTTATTGATCCTATAAAAATTTCATAAAATGCAATTTAACACAAATTGAATGTTTGAGTGGATTACCTCCATATTTAATAGTTGAATGCTCATTATTACAACCCAGAATTATATTGATGAAATTCGCCTTCTTATAAATATTTCATATAGTATAAATTATGTAAAAATAACAAAGATAACAAAATAAAAAAATAATAAATTAATATTCAATGAAATAATAAGATTTTTCAGGAATTAAGGAACTTATACCAATGGAATAGTAATAGGACCATAAGAATAGTAATATGACCCATAGGAATAGTAATCTAACCAATAAAATAGTAACCTAGACTTTGAATGTATAAATACAATTTAGGTATCTTATAAAAAAATATGATATATTTATATCATCATATAAGTAAATAAATGTATTAAAAGTGTAAAATTAATTATTGGTATTTTTTTAAGTCATAATTATTTATTTAAAATTTTATATTTAATATTATGATTTAAAAGAAATTTTATTTTCATAAAATAGATCAAAATATTAATATTTTTTCCTTATGATTATAATATAATTTTATGATAACTTAATTGATTTTTCAATGTGTTATAAAATCTATTGAAATTTTAAAGTAAGTATTTATTGAGTAAACAATGATTTTAATTAGAAATTTAATTTCTCAGATTTAGAAAATTATTTTCTATAAATTTAGTTAATTTTATAATTCTATACATTAACAAATGGTTATGGTGAATTTATAGTACTTTTTTAAACTAATTAAATTTTTGTTGAATAGTGATATACTGTAATTTACGGTATATAACCTGATATGTTAAAAAACTATTTCATGATTCATTGATGATATAAGGAATATAATTTATAAAACCCCTTAATTATTTAATATATTTAGGTATAAGGTTCAAATGTTTCATAATATTGAGCTAAAATAATAAAATAATGAATAAAATGATAAAAAACCCCTCTCCTACACTATAAATACCACCCCTCACCACATACTTTCCTCAAACATATAAAAATGTGAAGATTGTATAAATTATAATAAAACAACTTCCTAGGTCTCTTACCCATATTGAGGATCCATTGGTCTAAATAAATGACCAAAACTAAAGAGCATCAAAGAGTTTCTCAAAGAGAAGTAATTCAGGAGGTAAAATCCACTTTCATTTTCTATTATTATCTTTTTTTCTATTCCTCTTTTCACCTCCCATTATCCCTGTGACATGATAACTCTAATATATTTTATATATGAGAATTATATTTTATTGATGGAACAAAAGATCATAAATTCTCCTCCTCTATCCCTTTAATCTAATAATGAAAACATCATCTGTAAGGTGTTGATTTATCACATTCAAGGATGACGAGTTTTCAATTTCAATTTCCTCATTCATGTATTATAATAAAACAATTTTTAATGGATAAAATAGTATAAAATATAGGTATTACATCTTATATAATTTTATTTAACTAGTATATATACATAATATCAATTAATAAAATAAAATATCTTTATGATGATTGAAAAATTACTAAATGAATCAAAATGGTTATCATTATAGTTTTATCAAATAAATCATCTATAAACCCAGAAAAAAACTGAAATATTAGACCATTTAAAATTATGGAAGTTCATTAATAGAAAATAATTTTAATTCTGGAACACTATTCTCATATAACAAGATTTTTCCTACATGTATACAAGTAAAAAAGTTCATGAAAACCAAGGAAACAAATACTCCCAAACGATCAAATTGAATCTCATAACCCACCAAAAAATACGTAAAAGAACATAATAGAATAATAATAAATAAAATACAAGTAGAAAATTATAAATTAATTATTTAATTAATTTACTTTTATTATCTAGGACATTATGTTCTAGTTCATAACACTTTCTGACATAAGGTAAGGGATTATCTCTAAACCCTCATTTTTTCATCAGGTTATGCTTTATCTCTCTTTAACCCAATTTAGTTCCCTTTTATTCCTATTTACTAATTTTATTTTCAGTTTGAATGTTCCAAAAATATATAAAAAGTTAAATTATTCTTTTTTAATGGGTGAATAAATTATTTCTAATGTTCACTTCCCAGTTCATCTTGATAATCAATTCTGATTAAAGGACAATTCTTGATTTCTTACGGGTTTTCAAGTTCACTCCATAATCTATTTTTAAGCCCCATTATTTTTCTAAAATCAATAAATTTTTCATGAAAATATATATTGGTTGATTTATGGGTTTATATAAAATATTGTGATTTTTTCTTTAAACTCTTATTAGTATTTTCCTTAAACCGCAATAAAATGATTCATTTTTATGTTTCTTAAACACTCTTTTTATATATTTTCACTTAATTTTTACATCACTAATTATGATCTATTTTTATTTTACCGGATTAATCCCCATATATGATATAAACCATTCATTCATGGACATCTTTAGGGTATTCCCTGTTGTTATTCCTTGTGACATGATTACGATACCCAATTCATTCAATGGGCAACCCTTATGAATGATTCTTCATGTGGAAGACATATTAATCATCATGTTATGATGGATGAACCCTGATAGAGATTCAATCAATTGGGTAATGTTTAGTCTCATGAAACATAATTATAAATGTTCAAAGAGTTTAACATTGACTCATGCTTCTCCATGTGTAGTAGTGTTGGTGGTTAACCATGACTAATTCTTCTCAATGTGTACTAGTCTTTATGGTTATCTGTGAATCGTACTCCGCCATGTTCGAGGTTCTTAAAGATTATCCTTGACTCATTCTCCTCTATGTTTAATAGTCTTGGTGGTTATACATGACTCATGATTAGGTCATGTTATATTTTGTTTCCAAATTTCTCAGATTCCATGATTACGTGATCCCATGTAATTTATGTTATGAATCCGTATGTTTATTCATATTCCTTAAATTTTTATTTAATAATTTTATTTCTTCTAACCCATGTTATATTCTTTATTCATATGATTATTTCCTTACTGGGTTTTTAGATCATCCGTTTTTCCATGTATTCCCCTGGTTATCCTATAATGATGTAAGGGATCAAATAAAGTTATGATAACATTATGAAGATTAACTAAACGATTTTTTTGGTTCATTGTTTTCAGTTTTATGTAGATAATCCTCCAAATAAATTAGAACTAATTATCATTGGTTTGTATTTGGATGCTAGTTATTCTTAAAATCATGTCATCACATGTGTAAAAGGATGAGGTTGTTATAGCTGAAATCAGAGGGAGGTCTGGTTATTTATGGAGATTATGACTATAAAAAATTAGTTAGAAACCTAGGGATATTTATATCACCTAGGATAGCATATATTTAAACATTTTTTATCAAAAGTTAGGAATTTATTTTCATTTAAAATTTTATACCTCTATGTTCACAATTTGATTTTAATATTCTTATTATCTCTGTATTTAATCCAATTATATTACAATTTATTTTCTTAGTCAATGTATAGACATAGGAGAACTCGTCGAAACTATCATTGTGATTGGAAAAGTGATGATTTTACTAATTAAATACCATATATAATGGTAATGGTTTCTCAAAACATTACAATTGTTTCTCAAATGGATCTTATTTTGAATAGTAACAGGAATTGTGTGGAACATCCTCCTTCTCTTAATAAATTGAATGTTGTGGTTGAAAACATTATGTGAAAATGGCCTCTATTGTTTAGTGGATCATCCAATACCCCCCACATAAAATTAGTGATTAAATCCATTGAGATGATATTCTATATCCTCTACAACATGGAGGAAGATAAATTTTTATTGGTGGTCTATCATTTTGATGGGGGATATTATTAGTGGTGGACACTAATCAAGAACATAGAGTACAAGGATGAGATTGATTCCAAGGATGTAGACGAAACAATAATATATTTTTCAATAAATATTTTACATGAAACCTCAATCTTAATATAGAAATATAGTTCCTCATATTAAAGTAGATGGAATATGAGTCAATCGGGGTCTATGAAGTAAACTTCACAGGGTTCGCATGATACACATCATTCTTTTTCATGAACATGGAAAGAAAGTGGGATCCATTTCTTAGAAGACTAAAGACTATTCTAGAAAAATAATTAGTTATTCATGAACATTATAGCTATGCTAATATTTTTTTAGTTTCCATAAAGAAAAAATAGAGATCAGATACTCTTAGTGGTCTCATAGTCCGAAAGATAAAAAATGTAAATGTATTTTAATATGTAAGGATCAATAGATAAATCCCATTATGAAAAAAACAAAACATACCACATGTCAAATATGTGGTAATAAGAATCTTGGTAACTATCTAATGGGAACTAAGAGATTCTTTATGTTTATAAGAATAAGTTATCTGAAAAATAAATTTGAAAAGGTTATGTAGAATCCCACTAATGTGAAAGAAGGAATGGTGGTTCATATAAAAACTCGTCTGATACATAACTGTATCAACAAAAAGAAATATTGGAATTAATCAAACCATTTCCCTAAGATAAGAGTGGTTGAATGGAATTAACAACAAAAATATCCAAGTAAATAAGGATCATAATATGTTATCACTTCTATTGAGATGGATTCAATATATTATGTGGTGACAATGATGCTAGTTATTCATTCACGAATAGTGAACGTACAATTTGATTTTAGTTCTACTCTTTTATTCATATCTTTCTTGTTTAGTACAACTATTAAAACACCAACTTAAAATTTCGAGGATGAGTTATCTATGAGAACAAAAAATGGGGTAATTATTGTATCCAAAGAATATAACCCATCCCAGGTTAATTGTTTTGGATTGAACCTACTAGAATATGTTTTCATATTTTCTTCGGTGGAGTTTGATGCTATATTAGGTAGGGATTGGCTGTATTTAGGAATATATAACATCAACTTTTAGGAAAGGGAGATCACTATTCACATTTTACAGTATCAACCAATTATCTATAAGTGTAAGGAGGAGGACGAATCTTCATTATAATCATAGTCTTAGTTTTGGGGATTATTTCCTTATGAGAAATCCTATCGAGCACAAATGATTGATTCAAATGAGAGAATCGGGCTGGAAGACATGCCCATTGTGACGAAAAACACTGATGTGTTCCCCTAAGAGTTGTATGGTATTCCTTCTAATTGAGAAGTTTAGTTATCAATTGATAATATTCCAAGATATATACCTATATCAAAGACATCTTATAGAATGTAGACCATTGAGACGGAATAAAAGAAGAATCAATTGACGGGGAATACGGACAAGGGTTTTATGCACTTGAGTACTTCAACATGGGGTGCAACAACCCTCTTTTTCAAGAAGAAGGACGGATCAATGTCCTTATTCATTCATTATTTTGATCTCAATATAATTATGATAAAGAAAAAGTATCCACTACCATAGTTAAATGAAATTTTAGTTCAACTGCATGAGCTTAAGAATTTATCTATAGTATACCTTCAGTCAGTATATCACCAATTAAAGGTGTCGAAGGAAGATATTCCCAAATTACCTTTCAAATGAGGTATGGGAACTATGAGTTCATAATTATTCTCTTTAGAATCACTAATTCTATAGAAATATTCATGTAATTAATGAATTGTCTTTAGATAATAACTTGAAAAATGTTTTGGTAGTATTTATTGATGACATTCTGATATAATCAAAGGGAAAGGATGAACATTGGGAGAATTTGAATATTGTGTTCAAGACTTTACGAAGGGAGAAAATAAATTCAATGTACCATAAATATAATTTCTGGATAGAGGTAGTACAATTTTGGGGCATGTTATAACTAATAATGGAATATCTATATACCCTTCCAAGACAACGACGAATGAGGAGTCGCTCAGGCCAATATCTATAATGGGAATATGACATTTACTTATTCTATCAGTGTATTACTGATTACTTTTGAATAAATTCGCATGATTTTCAAACCCATTAACCAAGATGACTAAGAAGGGAGTGACTTTTTCTAGACAGTTCAATGTGAAGACATCTTCAATGAGTTGAAAAAAGTATTATCACTGCCCCAGTACTCACACATTAGACATGTGGGGAAATATTTATGGTTTTCATATATTCATAAAGTAAGATTCTAGGATTTTTAATGATGAAAAATGAGATAATTATTATATACACATCATGGATGTTTAAAATTCATGGGAAAACTATCCCATTAATCATTTCAAGTTGGTGGTTGTGTAAAGAACTAGAATTTCCGTTGTTTTTTTAAATACATGGGAGTTTTACGAGAACGCGAAAACTGATGGCGCGTGATTTCGAGGATCGGTGTGCCCGGAATCAATTTCAGAATTTTTTTTCTGGAACATTCAATAAATGTAAGAGAGGGTTTTTATAACTTTTGAAATAGTGCTTGGAATTGAAATCTGAGGGCACCATTGGAATCACAGTGCTAGGTTTTGCTTAAGAAGGATTTCACCTCGATGAAAGTTGGTCGATATTTGAAGTTAGTTTTTGGGTTTTCTTAAAAATGTACTAATAAAATAAAGTTTGCGACAATTTATTTTATTGGAGCCACCAAGTAAGTGTTGGGTGGTTAAAACCTCCTCTTGGAGGTTGGAGGGGGGGCACCACACCTTAACCTCCCATGAGAAGTTGTGATGGTGGGGCCAACCCGAACTCAACCTCTATTATGAGGATAAATGTGGTGGGGACCACATAGAGCTTAACACACTAATAATGGTAGGAGAGGAAAACATCCCAAATCCCCTCATTAATGATGGGGGGAGCCTCTTGACCTCCCCATTAATCAATTGCGCCAATGCATGTGATTTATTTAAGGGGAGCCTCTAGACCTCCCCATTAATAAATTGCCCCAAAGCATGTGATTTAATTAAGTGGATCCTCTTGAACTCCCCAATAATTATTTGTGGCATCACCATGAATTAATTAAGGAGAGCCTCTTAATTTATTTCTCCTATTTGAAATTGGTGTGCCAAAAAAATAATAGACAACATATATTATTTTTGGCTTGGAAATTCTCAATTTGTGGGAGCATTGGGAGGAGGGTTTGGTAGAAAAGAAGTTCTCCCAATGAAGAACGAAGAATGAAGAACGCCGACAATGATCTTCCATAGACTTCTTCCTCAGACCTCTTCCCCGGATACCTACTGACGTGGAGCCACTTACACATCTGTCATGTGAACTCAGAATTGGAAGTGTGCGGCAGACACGACGAACGACGACTATGTCTTCTTCCAACGATGTCTTCGTCGACGCCTGACAATCCAGGTAGGGGTTTATTACATGTTGATATTCCTTTTTTCTTATCTCTTACAATGATTTGAAAGGAATCATTGTGGGTGACTTGTTGACCATCATCTTCTCTTGATGATCCTTTTGTTAACAGCCCTAAACACGGATGGTGAGGGCCAACTAACATGGCCTAACTCCCTATGCCAATCTCTGGTGATGTTTCTCCGGCATGGAAATGTAACAACGACAAGGCGACGAAGGCTGCAATGACAAGGTCGTGCTACGCATGACCTCCGTGAACTAAGCCGCCCCACGTGACCCAGTCGAACCCGCCGCTTGCCCACGGCCTCCCGATGCACTGTCGAGTGCCCATTCGGCCTCTCGACGTGTTTCCTGGTGCCCATCCAGCCTCCTGGCGCGCTGCCTGGTGCCCAAGCCGCCTACCCGCGGCCTCCCGACCCGCTACCCATGCCTGCCCGTGGCCTACCCGTGCCCCGCCGACCTGGCCACTAGCCTTCGGGCCGCCCGACTCACGAGCTGACCCAAAGCATCCCTCACAGCATTGTTGGACGAACCAGCCCGGCCTCCCGAGTTGAGTCACCGAGACATGCCTCTCATGGCCCTGGCCGAATTGGCCCCAGCCTTCGAGCCATGCCGCCTATGCGGTGGCCTCTAGGCCAAACCGTCCTTACAGTCCGCTGGGATGGTCCCAATGGACTGGGTTGAACCTAAAGGGCTGATCCAGCCAACGGGCCGGGTCAGACCCAACTGGTCTATCGGAGTCGACCCAGACCGGGTTGGGCCGGGTCGGTCCGACTGGGTCGGACCGGACTTGGGCCCACTACTGACCGTTTACATTATTTTGGCCATATCATTGGCACCGGACATCCGTTTGGCGAAATGTCAGCGGTGCGGGTTAACATGGAGCATGACGGTCCCTTTGAGAAACCCCATAGGAGTTCGGGGTAAAATGGAGATATGGTTATGTTTGATTGTACATGAATCCAACTAGGCCCCTAAGACTAAAAAAATAATTACTCACAGACCGGGCGTCCGATTGACACGCCGTCTGTTGCGTTGAGACCCCTTTAACGAGGCAGACCATTGAGACACACTTTCATGGGACTTTGTGGCAGTTTATCTATCAACTCATGGATTGAGGAGCATACCCTCCTGGAATCAAGCATTCATTGAAGAAAACATGTGGCTGGTTGCACTCTAACGACTATTCCTAGATCCTGTGTGGGTCCGACAGTTATGACTTCTGTTCTTGGATCCTATGTGGGTCTGACAGAATTGCTGGTCTTGGATCCTGTGTGGGTCCAATAGATCCAACTACTGTTCCTGGATCCTATGTGGGTCGAACAGTTCCAACTAATGGTCCTGGATCCTGTGTGGGTCTGATAGCTTATATAAATCTGTGACTACATCTGATCATCTCTATCACTCTACAAAAGTTGTATACCTGTGTGAGTGGGGTCAGTAGCTCTTGTGTTTCCTCATGAATGAGATGGATTACTTGATAACTTAGGTATATGTATGGGCATATACTTAGGTGGGGTTATCTATTGATTTCATAATCTGTGGTTTATCCTTGTTGGACTTTGTGAGACCTTGAGGGTATCGGGGTCTCTAATGAGTATTGTTATACTCACCCCTACATGGGATATGCGCGCACCTTGTTGTGTGGGATGCAGACAACGAACAGAGATGACTGAGGCTGGGTAGCAGGACTGGATGGTACCCGGAGGTGGACCTTATGATGAGTCGGTGCACGGAGGAGATTGACGGACGTAGAGTGTTGAGGAGGCCATCTATACTACCCTTTAGGTCGGAACCCTAGAGTACGACCCTATGGCTGCTTTACCTTTCTTCCATTGTTCTTGCTTATCAGTTGTACTTATACTTTCCTATTGGGATTGTTTTTCCGGCCCCTTTATTTTTTAGCACTCTTTTGTATACAACATTACTTAGTGTTTTTCTTTCAACTCATACTATGTAGTGTGAGATTACTCTATATAAAGGAAATTCCTTCCCAATTTTAGGGAATTACACCTTTGGTGCTAGTGGTCATCCCCCAGCCAATAGAAGGTGGGTTTGGGGTAGTCGGGACACAGGCCCCAGGGGATGGGTCGTGACAGGTTGTGATCATTTCATTGAATATTTGGTGATATTATCTATAAGGGTAGATTTGTAAGATATATATTGATAATAAGATCATTAGTTATATATTCCAATAAAAGGATCATAATATGTTCTAATTAATAATATTTTAACTAATCATATAATATGACATCTTAATCCACTAAAATCTGGTTATAGAAAACATGGTGGAAGCTGTTGTAAGTAGAAAAGATCCAACATTATTATGAATGATGTTAATTGAGAAGGATCCAATGATATTAGACTATAAAATGATAAACATGGTAATTGTTATGTGAATATTATCATCCATCATTTCTCAAATAATTTCTAAACCATCCCATTTATATAAAATTAAGTATTCTTAATGAAATGATGAGGAAATTCTAAGAAATTTATAATATATTAGAAATGGTAAATCCTTAGAGTTCAAAATTGATGAAGAATAACTTTTATGTTTTGTCTGATGAATATGTGTACCAATGAATCAAAAGTTAATGAAAGATATTTTGAATGTTTCACATAGATCAACATTTTCTATTCACACAAGGATAATATATATGTATTGATCTTTATAATAGAGCTATTGATGG
The DNA here is from genome assembly GCA_963277665.1 of Viscum album. Taxonomy (NCBI): domain Eukaryota; kingdom Viridiplantae; phylum Streptophyta; class Magnoliopsida; order Santalales; family Viscaceae; genus Viscum; species Viscum album. The sequence continues at coordinate 687,282,958 of OY728123.1, read as the reverse complement.
GGTAATATGAAGAAGGAGATATCTGAATACACATCAAAGTTCCTAGAATTTCATCAACTGAAGGATGAAATGAAAAAAATATAAGTGGCTGATGTATCCCTTACCCATACCAACATGGATGTGGAAAAACATCACCATAGATAATTTCACTGGACTTCCAGATAAATAAAGAGGAAATAGTTCTGTATGGGTTATTAGGGCTCATCGTATAAAGATATCTCACTTTATCTCAATTTGATAGGAATTTTCACTAGATTAAATTTCATGGATATACTTTAGAAAAGCAGTAAGGCTATATGCAGTACCACTCTCGATTATATTAGATCAAGATCTGGGATTTAACTCCATGTTCTAGAAAACTCACCAACATGCTATAAAGACATAGTTGAACATCAGTACGACCTATCATCATCAAACTGATTGAAAATCTAAGTTGAATATGTAGACACTAGAAGAGATAATATGATAATGTTCTATTGACTTCAAGGTAGGTTAGGACCAACACCTTCCTTTTTTCATGTTCTCTAACAAAAATAATTTCCTCTTCAGAATTGAAATGGTTTCGAATGATTCCATTTATGGGAAACGATGCAGAAAATTGGTGTGATGTTATGAAGTCATCAAACATAAGATACTTGAACATAAAATGGACAAATAAATTGTGGAAAAGTTGAAAATCATTCAGCATCACATAAATTCATCATAATATTGGCAGGACATATTTTTAGAAATTCATTTATGGGGTATGGAGTTTAAGGTTGGAGGCATGGTATGACTATTCATAAATATATTGAAGAGGATCCTGAGATCTAGTGAGAAAGGAAAGCTAATTCCCGGGTACATCGAACCCTTCGAGATCCTTGGTCGTGTCAAGGTTGTGGTTGATAAACTAGCACTTCCACCAACCTTTTCTAGTAAATGATGTCTTCTACATATCCCTCTTGAGAAATTACATACCACACACATCACATGTATATAATTCAGAGGTGGTATAGTTTGAAAATTAAATATCTTACATTGAGTATAATGTGACGATCTTGGATCATAGAGATAAAATTTTAGGAAATAAGACTATTCCCCTATTAAAGGATCTATGGTTTATCCATAAGTAAAAGGAGGAAACATGGGAAATTGTGGAAGAAATGAAGCAGAAGTACCCTCACATGTTTTCTACTTATTTTTTTAATCAAAACTTCTATAGGGAAATTTCATAAGGGAGATGAATATAATGACCATGGATTCTACCAAATAAATTTTCCATTGTAAAATTATTCTCTATATTATAAATCACATAAAAATTACATAGTCTGAATGGCCTGAAGGCCTTCATTTTTTTATTATGGATAATCCCCCTTTTAAGGGTTAAAGGAAAACCCGTACATGACCCGTAGGCCCATGGCACAAGGCCCGAAAAACATGTTATACATGACCCGAAGGACCAGAGGCATACCATGCTCAATACATGACTCGTAGGCCCAGCCCGCTGGAACTGTCCCTCCCCATCTTTCTGCGTCATTGTTCACCAAGCTCCCCACCTTGAATTACTTATCGGCTAGCATTGCCCCGTACAATGCTGCACGGTGTGTGGTCCGGATGGCGGCTGCCACACCCTCTCATTCTTCCAATCTGGTTAGCTCTGTATCTGGTTTCTACAACTCTTGTTGCTCTGATCCTCTTCTAGGTAATGTTCTTTCTGAACTGGGCTACTCCATGCTCTACGTAACCTGAAGGCCATGTGGCCCGAAGGCCATTGATGACCCAAAGGCCCTGGAGACCCGTAGGCACAAACCGATGGCCCGAAGTCCCAAATCAGGTGAATAGTTCTAGCTGCTACAGTACCGAACAGTACATGCTACAGTAACTGCTACAGTCATACTACAGTACCTCGGAAAATCACCTCCACCCGGTTTTGAACCCGGGTCTCTTGGATGCCAAGCATGAGCCCTTACCACTCGGGTACGGGCTCGTTGGAAAGTGTTTAACAGTTAACGCGTGTATAGGTGCGTCCTTACACCACCCGCCTGCCACACATCCCCAACTAGGCCCAAGGTTGACAACCCTTGGTCTTGGCCCAGTTCCCTCGGAGTCGAGGGGATGAGAGGATCACTGGCAAATGGTGCACGTTGCCTTTGCAAGGACTCGAACCCGGAACCTCAACGACGGGACACCACCGCCTTGAACCAACTCACCCATACCCTACGGGCACATAAACATCACATAGATAACACAATACAAACAATAAAAATAGTAATGAGTTAAATAATATTAATTTTTATAAACTATAGAACATATACCTATGGAATGGTAACATTACCATTGGAATAGAGATATAATGGTTATGAGTAGTAATCCAACCCATAAAATGGTTAAATCAGCTTTGGAAGTATAAGAAAAATTTAATTATCTTATGAATGAATGCATGAAACATTTAGATCATAGTATTAGTAAATAATTGTTTTAAAAATGATTAATTTTGTTTTGGAAATTCTGTATGTTGAAAATATTTATTTATAATTTTATAACTAATATAACGATTTAATGTAAAATTTACATTCATAAAATATATTCATCGATTAATATATTTTTTCATATTATTATAATATAATTTTATTATACCATAATTGATTTTTCAAATTGTTATAAATTCAGTTATAATTTTAAAATATGTATTTTTTGATAAAATTATTATTTTTATTAAAAAATATATTTCTAATATTTAGAAAATAATTTTTATAAAATGGATTTCATTTTTTATTTCTACACATTGAAATAATTTTTAGGTTTATTTTTTTATTTTTCTAAAATAGAATAGTTTTTTGTGAATACTTAAATATAGTAATTTATGTAATATTACATTTTATGTTAAATACGCTATTTATTGAGTCATTTATGATGTAATCAAAATAATCTCAAAATACAGTTATTTATTTAATATAATTTTTTTATGTATAAAACTATTGATAGTCTTGGGTGAATATAATAAAATAGTGAATAAAATAATCTAGAAACACCCATCTCCTCTAATATAAGTACCACCACTCACCATATATTTTCCACACACCTATAAAGCATTTAATCTTGTATAAATTCTTCCTAAAAACTTCACATGTATCTCCTTTACATCCAAGATCATTGTTAGAAATAAAATACCAAAACACAATCACCTCAAGGAGGTTCTCGTGGAGAAGGAATTCAAGTGGTAAAATACCCTTTCATTTTCATATATTCTATCTTTTTTTCATTTATTTTCCTCTCATCACCTCAACGTATCCAAGTAAAATGATAACTATAGAAACATTTATATACTAAAATATTATTATGTTAATGGAAAAAACCATCGTCAGTTATCTTCCCCTCTCCCATTTAAAAAATGGAAAATATCACTTATGATGTGTTCTTTTAAGGCATTCAAGGAAGAAGAGTTTCCAATTTCTATTTCCTAGTTGAATTTTGGTCATAAAAACATTTAATGGATAAACTATATTATTATATATTTATTAAATATTATATAATGTTCGATAACTAGTATATATTCACAATATTAATGAACGAAACAAAACTAGTTTGTGATGATCGAAAAACACAAAAATAATCTAAATAATTATCATTTACATTTATCTAATGAATCAACCTTGAATATGGATAAAAATGAAATATAAGTCCAATTAATAATATATGTGTTTAATACAAACATATAACTTCAATTTTGGAGAAAATATCATTTTACATGATTTTATGTACATTTATATAAGTAAAGTGATCATGAAACCCAAGGAAATGAATGCTATTAAATGATTAATTTGAACCTAATAAACCAAAAAATATATCATAAATTAAATTATTAAAATTAAAATAAATAATATAAAAGTATAAAAGGTTACTAATTAATGGACTTTATTTAATTATACAAGAAATTGAGTTCAAGTAGAGAACACATTCGGACATAAGGTAAGGGATTATCTCTAAACCCTCATTTTACCTCAGATTATGATTTATCTATATATAACCCAATGAGATTCTTAGTTATTCATAATTACACCTCCTATGTTCTATGTTTATGTTCCAAACAAATGTACCTAGTTAAAAGATTCATTTTTGAATGGTTAAATAGAAGTTTCATAAGGTTCCCTTCACAGTTCATCCCGATAAGCAAGTCGAATTAAAAGGAACCTCAAAATATCATACCATTTCTCAAGTGAACTCTATAATCTTTTTTAAGTCAAAATTATTACTCTATGATCTATAATTTTTTACATTAAAATATATCTTGGTTAATATCCAGTTTTATATAAAATATTATTCCTTTTTTCCTTAAAATGCGTTGTAATATTTTCTTTAAATCACACTAAAGGTTATCATTTCTATTGTTTTATAAACAATATTTTAGATGTTTTCGCTATAGTTCATCACCGCTAATCATGATATTTGAATACTTTCTATTTTTAATTTCTATGTATGATTTGAATCCATTGATTCATGGACAAAATTTTGAAATTCCCATCTCTTTATGCCTTATGACATGGTAATGATACCTAGTTCTGTCTATGGGTAACCCTTATGATTGATTCCTCTTATGGAAATCATATTCATGAAAATGATATAATGGGTACTCTCAGATATTTCCCTTGTTTATTGGATAATTTTTAGTCTCTGGAGACATCATATGTAATGGTTTTGTGGATATCCTTGACTCACGCTCGTCCATGTGAAATGGTCTTGGTAGTTATCCTTGACTCACACTCCTCCATGTGCAATGGTCAAGGTGACTAGCCTTAACTCATGCTCTTACATTTGCAATGGTAATAGTTGTTATCCATGACTCATTATCCTCCATGTTCAATGGACTTGCTGGTTCTCCTTGACTCATTATTATCTCATGTTGTATGTTTTAACATTCTAATACCATGTAATTGTATTGAAACCTTTCTATTATATATTATATACGAATGTATTACTTTAACCACCAATAATTATGAGTTTAATTTAATATATTTCACTTTATTTACATTACCATGTTCTTTTAGATATATATTTTTTCGAGAATTTTCAAAATAAATACATTAAATAGTGAACAATTCAAAATAGTGTACATTTTTTCACAATGAAAAGGGAAGTATGTTTACCCCCTATTTCATGCATGGGACATTTTATTGATTTATGGAATGTTCAAAGGGTACTGTTTAACCATTCTATAATTCCATATCACCCTAATAACTTGTGAAAAACATTTGAAAATACGGAATAATCACAAAAGTATTAGTAAGGGACATAACCATAAATGAGTCCCATTAGTCCTATAGAAAAATGAAGCCCAATGAAAATATTTTCCATTTTCCATAATTGAACATTGAAAACAAAAATAAAAAATTGAACATATGAAAATAAACCATTTCTAAAAAAAATTAAAAATTTATTTTTCATATAAAAACATTTATGTCATTTTTAGGAATTTTGGAATCCATGAAAAAATGTGTTTAAAAAACAATCATTTCACCTTTAAAAGGTCATAATCTTTACTGGCATCATGAAATTAAAACAATTCCATAAAACCACCATTTTCAAGTATAATATAATTATATTAGTGTATAATATTCATAACTAATTTTCACACTTATTTAATTTATTTTATAAGAACTAATTCCTAATTAATTACAAGGTAAAAATACATGTTTATCTCCCCCATTTTCACCTTCGAAAACTAAGTCATTAACCAATGAAAAAGAGATCAATATCAGGATAATCCATCACCATATACTATATCAGACTCAAAGCTAACAATATATTATTTTAATATACCATATAATGGAAATTTTTTTAATCATATCCATTTCTATAATATATCCCTTCAAAATATGATTTGAATCCCAAACTAAAAGAACTATAGATTTTTATACAAATATACATTAAAATATATCATTCTTTTAAAAACACTTATAATTTCAAAATTAATATAGGATAGGGAAAATTAAATAATTTAAAAAAATCTATCTTCTAAATTAATCATTATAATAAATAACTTCTATGATAATGCGTAATTGAAGTCAAACAGTATATGTTTAAAAAATTCAGTTTTATAAAAAGATACAAATATCCCATATGTGAAACATTGAAAACATTTATTTATCAATATTTAAAAAAAAGAAAAATATTTTAGAAAACAATGTTTATAAAACTTTAATTTTTAATTAATAATATTATTATAAAATTTCAATGTTCATGCATATGGAGGAAAAATATCTGGAAGGAAAACATTAAAATTATATTTTAATGAAAAACCCTTATACCTTATGACTCATCTAGTATGGTATGGCCACTATTTCTAAAATAAAAATTTCTAATAGTTATATATATTTTTAAAAGGACTTTTATTTTCATTATAATTATCATTATTCAAATTATTTTAATTATTACCAAATTTTATTTGGTTATTTATTAGATAGGTTAAAAATTTCCATTTTGGTGTCATTTTGTTTATCCACTCAAAAAAATCATTTCATTGACCATAGTCAAAGGTTTTATGGTTAAATTACCTTCATAATATTAAAAAAAATTATAATTATTTTATTTATACATTAAATATACTTTTAACACCAACTAATTAAAGAATTATTGAAAAATTATTCATATCATTTCATGAACACTATAACTCATACATATTCATGAATGATGTTTTAAATTTGATACTGGTTGGATTGAAAATAATTTATATAATATTTCACTTTGATAGAATAAAAAATATTTTAATATTTTAATATTTATTCATTATATCAATCCTTAGGGGAATCTATATGAGGTGTTAATGAAAATTAAATTACATAATTTTGTATTGGTGGTAGTCCACATGCACACTTGACCAACGATATCATTTTCCAACATATGGAAGTGTAAGATTATGAGTAATATATGAGCATTAAATAATAATAATTATTTAATAAATAAACTTTATATTTGTTTTATCCTCCATTGTTTCAATAATAAGAGGTGGTGATGAAAAATGAAACACATCATGTAACGGAGGTGGTAGTCCACACCAATGCAAAAGATAAGTTATTATTACCCTTTGGAAGGAAATGAATATATAAAATTGTTTTCAAATAAACATAACAAATTTTAGTAAATTTTACATACTTCATTAATTATATGAAATTGGATTACTTTGTTTTTATAGATGTAGAAAATAATATAAACATAGAAACAATTAGTTATGAGTTTTACTCTTATTTGCGAGACCTCTATTGCATTACCCATTAAGATTTCATTGGATGGTATTTCATTGACAATAATAAAACTAAGGAGTTTTGTGGGATGTTGAAATAGTATTTGGGGATTTATTGGTTGAGATAAATGGCTCAAAGCTGGTTATAATGAGAAGATAAGATATATCCTTTTATTAGTGTGGGGAGTGGCACACATGGAATAATTTATAAGTCAAGAATATTATAAATTTATTTTTTTATGGTATTGTGGCACAAAATTAACCTAATTAAGAATATAATATGAAATGTTACAAATATACTCATCCAATATGAATTATGATATGATTCTATGGCCTTATCACTTAGATTTTACCATAATTAACCAAGTTTACCATTTTAGATGGTAACTAAATTTTACCTTTCTAAGTATTAATTATGAAAAAAAAATAAAAATAATTATAATCTATGAACCATTTGATTCAAAATAATTAATTCTATTATCAAAAAGAAATTTATTATTGTTTTAAATAATTTTTGAATGCATGAAATAAAAACGCAATGAATTAAAACAAGATTTTATGCTTATAAATGAATTTACAGAAAAATAAAGTAGAATGATGGATCCAATGGAATTAAATTTTTATTTTTATTAATATTGGATTATTTATAATTTCAAATAAACAAGAAATAAACCTTCTATTTCAAAATAATTGAAATTATATAACATTTTTTAAAAAAATTATAATTTTTACTATTCACAAAATAATAAATCTATTTAGAAAAATATCCTAACATTACCATTAGATATATTCAATATTTTGACTACAATATTGAAGTCATAATTAAAAAAATCATCACTTAAAATTGATAATATTATATTTTAACAAAACGCTAAAATATAGGGAATAAAAATTTAGTTATATAAAACTATTATTTAATATATAAATTATATAAAATAATTTTCAAAACTATAATGTATATGAATCCATAAATTTTATACTTATAATTCACTATATTTATCTATTTATATGATAACTTAGTTTGTCATGATTTATCAAAATAGTTTCATAATCATAAAAAACAATATGAATTTAACGAAAGTCTCCAAAATCTCCAATGATTTTGACTGTGTTCCATATATAAAGGAATAAAAAATTCTAAAAAAAATTATATAATGAAATTTTTTGTTTATGAAGAAAAAATGTGAGTTTTATTTAATAAATGAATATTAAAAAAAATATAAAATGAAGAATTTTAACAAAATCAATTAGATGGAACGATTTAAGTGAGATAGTTCAAGGTTTTCATTATGAAATATGTATAGGGAATTATGAAATTTATAATTTTGAATTCCTATAGAATGTGCCCCAACTTACCCTACATTATAATAGATTTCTATCCATTTTCAGACTCAGAGACCTCAGAGACTTTGGTGCAGTCAAAACATGGATCTTCCCCAAACCTGGAATGTGATGTTGCAATGAGTAATGCTTCTCGGTTTGGTGTATCTTGGATAAGAGATCAACATAAAACTCCTGGGCCAGAATAGAGTTATGTTTTCTTCCCCATACCCCCCCTTGTCATTCATATTTTTGGAAATTTAAGTGGACTCCTTCAAATTTGATCTGCAGGAGAAGACCGTGATACTCTCTCTTTCATGGTCAGATATCAAAGAATCTATGGACATCCTCATGTGAAAATTTGTGTCTTGATTTGGAATTGATAAGTATCCAAAGTATCTAATCAAATACTTCATCTGCACCTAGGGTCTTGATATTTAGACCGGAGTTTGGGATTAGAAAATTAAGTTATTTTTTATTATCATGGCCTCATAAGAGTAATTTTCCAAGTCTGGGCCTATGGCCCGAGATCACTGAATTGATGGTGGTTTTCCCTCCCCCCTATGATCAATGGAGGTTCCCCATGCGCATGATTCCCCACTTTTGGTATAGTCTATAAAGCTCCATGGATTTCCACTCACATTTCATAACCAGGGATTGTTAGAGAATATAAGGAACTTATTGGTGGGTTACTATTCATGGAAGACATCACCCTATAGCTTCATGACTGAGCATCGACATAGATCTACGTAGCCATAGATCTATTTTATACCCAATGGGTATAGTTATTTCTCCTTGTTTAAGGATTGGTAGAATGGAAATAGATCCTCCCTTACCCCATGATGACTCACTTCTGTGTAGGCATGAAACATCATGGCCACTCACTGTCAGACTATAGAATGAGAAAATATTTTCACACATCATATCTCTAGGAAAATCTCATGATCAGAAGAATATCTCCACACCAAGAATATGGATAATCTCATATGCCAGTAGAGGTGGATTAGGTGGACATTGAGGTGACTAGTGATCCTCATTCCTTGGCCTCTAAATCTCTCCTACCCTACCATCTAGTTGTCATCAGGATTCCTCCCCCCCCCCACTTGCATGGATCTCTTCCCATGACTCATGTGATATCCTCTCTTGTATTCCCCCCTCCTCCTACCCAAGCCCCATTTCATCTCTTTGTATCATTATAAGGTTCATGAAGGATGGAAAAAGGGATGGATCCCCTACATGTTGATCCAACCCTACTCCCTTCCATCCCCCATGACCCTAGTCCTTCACCTAGCATGGAACCACTAGATAACTTCTACACTTTGTTCGTGCAAGTGTTTTATTCCAATTACTTTCATTATTATTTCAATGAAATCATATTCTTTAATTCTCAACACTAATAATTGGAGTTGTATCCCCTCCTCTCCTTCAATGTCCCCAAATGTTGTATGCATAAGGTCTCAATATATGAGTATGTTAGTTGGATCTTATTTTTAATGGAATATGCCTTATATTCCTGGGCCTAGTTCCAAGAGGCCCCACTTCAATTTTCATAAGCAGAATATCGAATCCTTGCAGCCTTGTTTCTCAAGATAAAATATAATTCCTCTCCAACAAGGAATACATGAGTATGTTGTCTATTATATTTGTCCTGGTAACCAAAAAATACACTCCAAGTTTGGGGATTCTACCAAAACAATCATCATGTGATATTTTATGCACACAGAACTAGTGTCCTAGCTTATCTGGGTTTTCTTAAACTCTTCCATTGATTTGTATAAGTTAGAATCCTTAGATCATCCAGAATTATTTTGGTTATATGTGGATAAAAAGGTATTATTTTTAACATTATTTATTCCAAATGTGATTCATAGCTTCATGGTCTTCTCTAGTGTGACAAAATATCATTCAACCCTATGGATGAATCATTGTTGGTGGGACATAACATCAACACATTTTTTGAAGCATCATATAAAAAGGGTAGTGTGTTCAATACCATCAGGGGTAGGTTGTAATTTTATTATTTCATATATCTAGAGGGTCTCTTATATGTTGACTTCCTAAGTGACAGATACTCCAGGTATAATAACCAAATAGGAAGAATTCATAAATGGTTTAGGTTACAATACTAATTTAGAAACCTACAAGACATCAATTCTTTCTTAAGAACAGAGATCACCCATATGGTTTGAGCATTATCAGACCACTCTCCCCTCCTCATCCATATAGAATCTAGCCATATGGGGGGTGTAGGGTTCTTTCTCACTAATATGTAGTATCATATGCAAAGATTACTCTCCATGATTCTGAATTCTTGGGACAAACCCTCTCAATGATGGTGTTAGATAAGACTCGTAAACTAAATATATCACCTGAAAAATGATCTCACCCATCAGTCTATATCTCTCCCCTCCACTCATACCAACTTGGAATCGATTAAAAATGTGGTTAAATGTTATGAATTAGGGTTGTAAGAGACATGTAATGACGATATATTCATATCCCCCAGGAAAAATAAAAAACATAATGAGAAAATTATATAACAAGAAATATTCCTCCGTGAAAGGTATTTTTGCACGTGGGTGATATAAGAGGACTGATATATTGATTTCATCCATTCATGTTTAATGTAAAAAACAATGAGTTGGCAGCCCAATTTTATGCCTAAATAATTGTTCCATAAAAATAAATTTATATTGACCAGTGGTGCAGTTTCCTCAAAATATAGCACCATTTTATGAAATCCAAACCCATTTATACATAATTTTAACCCATGTGGATAGGTATATATCCATAGTTAAATACCATATTTGATCTTCCCCCATGAAATGAGCTTCTTATAATCATTATTGATGATAAGAAAATTTAGGCATCACATAAATCACTGTACCAAGATATTGTACTAGGCCGGGATAGGTTCTCTATTTCCTTATATTTTAGCTTCTTATAAATCATCAAAAAGTACATATTTGAAACTATCTTTTACCATTTTCATTCTTGATCCCCCCCCCCTCCCCCACACTTCATAGGCCACGACCATGGTGCTCATTCCAAAATTGAAATCTATAAATACCATTTATCAGTACAAAAATATGAGTATGTAATGTATGGAATATGTGATCTCGGATTCTACTATAAATAAAAGGCTTTCACAGGTGATTCCTTCTTGTATATCCATGAAACACCATGACTTTTTCTTAGGATCGATGATTCATGGAAAAATTGGGATATAGAAATAGATGTTAGATGAAATAAATAGAGATGTGGTAGGTTATAACATACTCATAATAGTTCACATGGACAAGTAAAATTATTTCCTTGAGTGGTGATTCATTATTCAAGTCATGAGGTTCCTAGGGTTCTTAGAATGGGTAGTTGATTTTCTCTTATGATGTTATGTTTTTTCATTGTTTGAAATCATTTTAGGGGAAGAAATGAGGATACATAAATATGATTATGGTTAATATACAAGGATACCCCCAATAATTCAATATCTATATCATGTCCCAATACACACTAATAGATATATAGGCATTTGTATTTATTATGGTATCATTAAACTTTAACATTGTAAAAATAATTTCACCAGTGTCTCCAGCCTTGTATTTAATGATGACGTGATATTATATATAAAATTAAATAGATATTTTATCAATGTATTTACTAAAATTATGGAATCATATACCATTCAGAGTCGATAGATTATAAATAGGGAGAAAATTCAAGTGTTTCTACAATCATCATGCTTGTCTAAATGGAGGAGCAACAATGATTCATTTTTGGGTATTGGTAGGAATGAATTACATTTATATTATCTAGGAGATCTAATATTTCCTTGTATAATTCACATTAGGAAAATTTATGTCATGGTGATCATGATCAATAACCAAATATTAAACATGAAAAACGGGTTCCTATCTTTTTGTGGCCAAATTATCCTTGTTAATTGTGTGTTCACATCCATCCCCATGAACATATTTTTGGTGTTCAAGGTGCCAATTTTTGTTTCTATAGATATTGATAAACTATTAAACTTCTTATTTATAGATTCGTAGGATGAGGGGAGGTTCTACAGGGCCTCTTGGAATAAGCTCTGCAGACCATTGGAGAATTGAGGTATTTGTGTGAGGAATGTATGGAATATAATATATCGTAATAAATGAAAACAAGCATGGGAATTCTAAGAGGGGTGATCTTTTTGCAGTAGTTTTATAAATTTAAAATATGGATATGTTCTGATATCATAAAATGTGAACCCTTCCCCATTGTGTGAGTCTCTATAGGGGCATATCTCGATGCTATAGAACCTCTCTCGATGGCTCATTGGTCATGGGGACATTAGTTGGTGGCAATGTAACTAGGAAAGAGAGAATTTAGGCATCCACAGATGACCCTCCCTCGATATAAAATTCATGAAGGATATCTCAAATTAATTTTTTGTTCAAGATATTTTTGATCCAAACCAGATTTTTTTTCAATGGTATCAAAATGGGGCATACTCTAGATGTGTGCATTTTAATGGGAAATGATTTATGTACCTCCAATGAAAAAGAATATAGAAATAAAATGTATATACAATAATATAGTGACATGTGGGGAGGAAATATATGGTGAAATTAAGTCTTAACAAATTTAACTTTTTGTTTTGGAGAATTCAGAACCATGGTCTTCCAATGGATGTGGTGGTTCAAAGCAGCAGTATTCAAATTGTCTCTAAATGTTCTGGTTGTGGGACTTACTATGATGAATCACCGTCCTACCTATTCTTCCAGATTGAGTGGGAAGTAATTTTACGGAGTATATTGGGTGAGTTTGTTAGCTTCAAACCACCTATGGAGACCATTGAGGATATTCTCTAGCAATGGTTTATAGGAACTAAGAGGAACAATCATGAGGAGTGGGATTGCATTCTTCTTCTCGTGAGGGGATGTTGGAGCGTATGGGATACCAGGAACCTAGTGCATCAGATGGTTCTCCCTGTGACTCGACCTTGATGGAGAGGAATATATTCCTTGGTTTTTAAGATGTATAAATTATGAATTAGTGGGAGAAGTCCCCATTCCCCAAATAATTCATTGCGAGAATGTAACCCCCTGATCTATTTAGACCACAACATGAGGGTCACAGGGTTTGTGGGAACCCCCATCCAATTTAATAAATTTTACCATTGATGTATCTTATAGTCAATAGTGTATTTGGGGAGGATGTATTATCTGATATTCCACGTTTTCTATTATATCTCATTTTATATGGGTGGTAAGTAACTTTGAGTAGAAGAAGAGGACTTTCTAAATAGACTTTAACTATACTACATGAAACATTTCTTAGTGTAAATACTTGAAATGGGATCAACGATTATATGGAGCTCTATTAAACGTCTAACTTCCACTCCTTGGTAAATAACATACCTGGTTTAGAAATTTAAATATGTTCCTTCCATCGTTACAAAAATTTCTCACACACGGAATTAATGAAGACGTGTGGTGGAGTGTTTGGATTTAAATGAATCCTAAGAATCCCTCCTCATTGAGTTTCTAGTATTGATTCTCTTCCCTAATTTTGGGAAGGTATTCCCATTGTATATGCTCTAGGTCTACACTACTACATTCCCCATTTATTATCTTGAATTGTATTTTATGTTTCTTAATTATAAAAAAATATAATCTTTCTGCATTATGAAATTTGTTCAAAATTTAGAGAAGTGTTTATGAGGATTATTATATACGGAATAACCTCTTTAGAGTTTTTAAAATTGACTTAATCAAAAAAATATGTCAATAAAATGGAGTAAATTATCATGTATTTGTGAATTATATTTATTATTATATGTTAATTTCAAAATCTTTAAATGTTATAGAAAAGGGAAAAAACTATTTTAAATATATGAATTTTGTAAATTCATTTTTTTTATCAAAAATATGAAAACAATTATACATTAAAAAATTAATAGAATTATTTTAATAATTATAGTAATGTATTGAGAGTTTATATTAATTTTTGTTCAATAATAATAAATAAAATTATATTCCTAAATGCCAATGGGAATCATGAAACAACGTCTGGATAAAAAGATATATTCTGAATAATGTTTTCAACTTATGGAAATTGTTGGTATTTTTTTAGATTAAGAAACATGTAAATAACATTTTATATTAATAAGGATTATTTTTTTAACTTATAATATTATTATATTTATATTTTATGTGGATTCATCCAACATAAATAATAATATTTCATTGAAATGCCTAAATATCAATAGTGAAAAAATAAAATAAATTTTTTATGTTAACAAAATGATGTTAGTGAATGGTTCCGGAAGCGGAAAATTGTCTTACTATATTGATAAATAATTGACTATGAAAAATGATAAAAAAATTATTAAAAAACAAATATTAAATAAAAAATAAATATATTTTTGGTGTAAGTCTCAATTAAATCCTGAAAAGGGAATGCCCATTGATTTTGGACAGTGGGTGTTCATCTCACAAAACAAAATAAATGATCATAATGGAATTTTAAAAGTCAAAAGATTGTTTAGTTTCATTATGATGTGATTTTTAACTAAGAATTAAATAATTTGGAATAATATATATTTTAGAAAATATATCAGAGTCGTATAGTACACATTATATGTACTGGTTTAAGTAAAATATTCAAAGTGTTTCAGAGAATTACGATAAATTTAATGAGGTTATTTTTTATTATTGATAAATTATGAAAAAATAAAAATTTTCATAAGTTTTATATAAATAAAAATTAAAAATGAAAAAATATTTTACATCATAGATGATGGAAAGTTATCATATTTGACAATTATAGTGGAGAATGACTTCTAGAGTCAATAACATGTCCATATTTGATTAAACAATTGAACCATCTTACCCAATGATATAATTTTCATTATATTCCTATATTTTAGTGATAAACTAGTTGGATTTTATCCATATCCTAAATGATAGTGTTTCCAAATCATTATACTAGAATATGGATATTAAAAAATCAAATCCATTTGTGCTTATTCTTTTAGATATTTTTATATTAATGAAAATTTATTTTGTAAATTACGATAAGTAATTAATCTATTTTACCAAAATTCATTTATTACATGGACTGTATTTTTGAAGAATAAATTAGAGGACTTGAATATGATTATATTTTTAGATGTAGTTCAGAAGAACAGTTTGATTTCTATTAAAAATTAATTACAACATATAATGGACATTGGAAGACATTAACAAAATTTAAATCTTATTTTTAATTTTAGGGAATCCAAAATGAGTTTAATGAACCACACAACACAAAAAAATGTTTTTAATAGAAAAATAAAATATTGGATGTGATGGACCAAAATATATTAGTTTCACAGAATACCGTATTATTATTTTAGGGATATGATTTTAGGATAGTGATGAATATTTAATCCTACATTTTTTATTTTATCAAAAATTTTATATTTTTCAATTTTAAATTTTTAAAATTAAAAATCATTTATTTGAGATAATAAGGGTGTTTGGAAGACACATTATTATCAAAGTGAAAGAACAAAAAAGGGAAATATTTAGCTATGATGTATTGTTGTAAGTATCTTTTGTTTTTCAATAAATCTACAATGAAATAACTATAATAACAATGAATCATGGAGTTTTGTGGATATTTATTATGCGAGGTATTTGGAACATTCATCACATGAGTATATGATATTTTGATAAAATTATAAAAGTGTGTAATATGAATCTTATATTATCTTAAATTGCACAAACAATTCTAGATATAAAAAATATTGAATTGATTTTTAGGATAAGTATTATGATTGACCCCTATCATGTCATTTTAACAAACCAAATTAATTTCACATTATGTAAATAGAGAAAGTAAGGGTCCAAAATTTCATTGGTGACCATGGATATGTGAACCAATATAAGTGATATTTGATATAACCAACACATACAACAATATTTACTAATATAGAATCACGGAATGTGAGTGAATAATTTCAAATCAGGAATGGGATTATTTTATTAATGATTATGTGGATTTGAGTGAGAATTATACATTATACTTATTTCCAATGTTGAAATAAATGGTTTACTAAATAAATTATATATTTTTTCATGTTTAATGAAATGGGAAATGTAGTAAAAAAATAAAACAACTTTTGGTTTAATGTTTTATTTAAATATTAAATTAATATCCATTGATAAGTCATTGGATTCACCTATATGTCCTGAAAAATTGATTTTTATTACTTGTTAATCTTATAGAAAATTCAAATTTCTCATATTTGATGACATGTATAACTTCCAAAATTTGGAAGTTGAAGAAAAATATTATATTATGAAACATAATGGAATATTTGTTGGAAATGATGAAGTAATATTTTATAGGTTAAATAAGGTAATTTATGGGTAATAATATTAATAAAATTTTGTTCGAATGTTTGAATCATTGTAGAAGATAATTAATATGATAAATGGAAGAGTAGAAAATAGAATCTACATAATATAATGTAAATAGATATCAATAATTTTTATTTTGATATTTATTATATATTAATCACTAAGAATAAGGAACATTTTCAAGGAGGTTTCTTATTAAATGAATAATATTTTGAGATGTTCTAATTGGGGGAGATATAGTACTTCGTGGGTCTTCAAATTTCTCAAGTGATATATCATATTTACCATTATAAAAAGTTTAATGGTTCAGGAATATTGAATAAGATTTAAATGTATAATTCCAAATATATTTATGAAATGATAATATTTATAAAAAAATCTATATTTATTTAAATACTAAAGAGGTGAATTAGATAGTGTTCAGAAAACTCATAGGATGTTTACTCTCTTTAACTACATGTAGACTATAAATTTCATACTTTTTCACATTAAGTGCATAATATCAATTTAAACTGAAGGTATATAATTTTATTATATCAAAATAAAATTATAATATAATTAAATGTAATCTTCATTTTGGGATATCATATTACTAGAAAGTGAAGTTATAGTTTTATGGACATATTGATGTAGATTTAGCGTAATTATTGAGGGTAGAAATTTAATTTCCATGTGATTAATGTTCTAGTAATATAGGTTCATAGAATTGAATACTATGATGTTAATTATTATTGAATAGTGATTTTATAAAAAATATATGTTACTATATCTTGATCAATAACCCATTGTGTTGATCTCATGTTTGGTGTGGATTTATAATTTCTGGGGGTTGAAATAATCATAGTTTATTAATATTTTGTAAAATACATTATTATATTATTGAATAAGGAACATATATATTATATTATACTTTCTACATTTATAGGTTTATAAAGGATTATAAAATTTAGTGTTTTTCATAAAAAGGAGATATGATAGATGGTTTTACCCTCTCATTTCATAAGTAATAATTTCCTAATTTGAGGTGGATGACGGTGTTTCAACCCAGCTCATTGATAATATATTTTATGGTTAATATCTCATATCACTTATTTGTTAATATTTTATCTATGGTGTAGATAATAATATAAATTTAGTTAATATTTTTTCCATAAGGGAAAAATATATTTAGGTGGTGCCTTCTAAAGATGTAATGTTGTGAATTCATCATGTGTTTGATGGTGATTAAATTAATTATTATAATATGTTTACTGAGTATGTGTGTAGGATATTTATAACGAATTATCTAATAAAGTGTTTATTTCAAATACAGTTTAGATGAAATTTTAATACAAGATTACAATTTATATATAAATGTGGGATTTTTATATAAACGACACTATTAATGTGATATTCTTTTTTGGTTCGAAACATGGAATTCCATAATGTATAAATATATTAATTTTATACCGATTCATTGATACGGTTGAGAGTGATTCAGGTGTGATGATAAAAAAATCATATATTGGGAGATTATGGAGTCCAATATATTGTTTGAGATTGAATGAACACAAATTAGTTTAAAAAAAGATATATGTTATAGGTAAATAGGGGTGTTGAAGCTAGATCTAACATTAATGTTTTATGTATTTTGTCAATAAATTTTTTAATATATGTTTTACATTTATAAATTGATAAATTCAAAAGATTCTGATTTGGTTGAAGCCATTTGGGAGGTTGGAAGTGGTCTAGAAGTGATGAAATAAATTTTTAGCTATTCCGAGGGAATATATTCTTGTTAATGTTTTGGTATTATGAAGGACCAATTTTGGTTTATGTTTCAATTTAAACAAGCTTCAATTGGAATGGAATTATTATTTTTTTATATCATGGTTACAAGAAAAGGTTTAAAAAAATTTATACACCATGGGTATACTACATATTTCATAGTCTATATTGAATTCATTTTTATAATAATAAAAATTGGTTATATTATACTAAGGTAATTTTTTACTGATCTGTGGTGGGAATACTAAAATGTTTTAATTTAGAATCCAATAAAAATGAAATAGGGTGTGAAATAACAATCTTCTCATGGTTCATTGTTGGGAAAAAATAGGAAACACTTTTTCTTAGTCTATTTTCCATAATAGTGGTATAAAAAATTGAATATTTAGGAGAATAGCTCCAATATTATGGAAAGAGGAAATATAGTAACATTACCTTATTTGATGGAAAATTTACGATAACATGTTATAGTATATCTTTAGTAAATATATTTTAAGGGTGGTTATAAAACTATATAAATAATTTTATCATTCGTTAAGTTGTTGTGATGGTCTCAATTTGTTATGGATAGAGTAAAATTTTATTATATATTGTTATTTATCATTTGGATTTAAGGGTGAATCAAGGGACACTCTAATATGATTCAGTTGGTCACCAAATCATCGAATGGGTTACATGGTACACATGATTGCTCAAATGGAGAAATTTGAATTTTTTTACGTTAAATATACCAAGAACAACATAAAATGACCATGGAAATATGAGATGTACTTTTTCCAATATCATCTTCCACCTTTGAATTTTATTCACAATTATTAGAGTGATTAACTAAAATATATTAACTAATGTACAATCAAGTTAAAATTTAAAAATACTATAAAGAATATATAATTATTTTGTTTCACCAGCCAAAATGAATAAATATATAATGAGTTTGATTTGATGAAACCCATCATCAATAGATAAATCAACATATATAATTTTTATATAATGAGAAGGGTTTATCATTATAATTATGAAAGAAATTTTATCTTTTTCGATTTTTATCAAACTATAAAATAAACAATGTTATTAAAATCTATCAAAGAAACAATGAGAAAGTCTTGAACTATATTTGAATTTTCTGAAATTTTTTTTGTGTTTATTTATTTTTTATTTAAACCATTATAATAATTATTCATTGATATTGTCATTGATAATTATATTATTAATATTATTTAATAGGTATTTATTAAATTATTTTTATTATTCAAGTATTTCACATTATATTTTCTATGAATTGTCTCACCCCATTTATGAAAATATTAATTACACAACAAAAACCATATTAAACTAAAAGTAAAATTTTAATTTCATATTTTAATCAAAAGAAAAAATTCTCTTAAATTTATCTACCTTATTTTATAGATATAAAATCAATATAGACCAACGATTCTCCACTGGTATATTTTAGAGATATAAATATTTGAGCTACGTTTTCCCATGAATCAATAATTGAGCAAGAAAACAAAACACTCAAAGTAGTAATTATTTTCGTCACAACATGGAAATATAAATTACAAGGTGACCATATTATTCAAGAAAAAACACTATATATTATGGCATGATACCATAGTTTCAATTTAAAAGTAACACAATATCCAGGTTTCCTTTAGTATGACCAATGACATTACAATGTGACCCACGAATATATCTACTCTAAAAAATCACAAAAAACACAAAACATAGACATTAAAAAATAAATAGTATTTATGATTTAATAAATATATTAATGGATAAACCTCCTCCATTAAATTAATTTTTTTCTCTTAGGAGGAATTTCAAATGGCTTGATCCTTCACAAAAAATAAAATCTTTTCTCAATGTAATGTGAAATAAAAAAATAATGTCTTCCTAATTTCAGTGTAATATCCATTTTATGATTAAACATCACCAAAACATCATTAAATTATTATAATATGTTTTAAAATCTAATTTTTCATTTCAAAATGATGAATATAGAAATTAATATATTTTTAACTTATACAAACCCATCTCTTTTGTGATGGAATGAACTATATTGTGATCTTAATTACAACACAAAACTTTTCCTAGAATAAATCACAATATCAATTCTAAAAACTATTTATGTTTTTTAGAATATCCATAAAACTTTATCTTATAAGAATCAACATGGATCACATGGGATGGAATATTAGTCATTCATTAATAAAATGATGATGTGTTAACCTCAAAATTAAATAATTATTAAATTTACATTTGATAACTTCACATGAAAAACCACACCCTTATATAAATAAATTCATTATGGATTAAAATCATTAACTCAAAACCATATTGTATAAAAAATATCTCCATATTATTTTATTTTCAAAAATCATCTCCATTGGATTTCGGTATCATCCAAACTATCTGATTATGGCCAACTATTGAATATAAACCACCATTAAAAAATTATAATTATCTATAGATTAATAATTCAATCACTATATGAGAATAATCAGTGTAGTAAATAACAATAGTGAAATAAAATAGAAAATAATTCCATTAGGGTAACTGACATCAATTTAAAATGATTATTTCTATTTGTAACTATTCTTTGATGTTTAAAACACAAGCAACCACCACTCATGCTCAATAAAAACATTAAAATAGTTACCACAAAAAATTCATATCTTTATATTTTTAAATAACTTTCTATAAAAATATACTCCTCCTTAATAAGTTATTTTTTCTTTAATTAATAAAAATATAAATCTTTGGATTCATAATGTTATTTATTCCTCATTTGAAAATAACATCCAATAAAAAAGTTAGAGAGGGGTAAATATCCACATTACTTATATAGGAATGAACTTAGTTTGAACTCTCTCAAACATCCTCATTTTTATTATTAATACATTAATATTTATTTAATTAACACATCCGTTATTTCTCTATTGTGTGGAATAATTTCAGTATTTATCAAACATTTATTAACTATCTTTTTGATAGTGGTGTTCATTATATAAACATTCATTGATAAAAAATGATGAAAAATATTTATTAATTTATTTATGTGTCATTGATTAGTATATCCCATGAGCAGTGATAACTTAACATATACCATGATATCTTCCAATTTAGTTTTTATACATTAAAATTGGGTTATCAATTGAGTTATAAAAACATAATTTTAATTGAATTTCTACAAAGACATTAAATTATTCTTCATTTTTCATAATTTCACACAACATTAAAAAGTAAATAAATATCCACTAGATTTTAGTCCTCTATTTTCAATATTTTTAGCCCAACATAAATATTCAAATCTAATGATTTGAAGCCTCCCATATTAGTTATATTAAAATAAATAATTAAAAATCCATTTAATATATTTAATAATTTTAATTAAAATAATTATATGTGATTTTTTTGTTCTAATTTAACATTTTTAATATAATTTCACAAAATAAAAATAATCCATTTTCCATCCATCATTGTTAACTCCAAATAATTTTTATAAAAATTCATTAAAAATATTCTATTCTATTTTAATTTATTGAAATAATGGATCCTAGTAAAATTTTGATATAATCAAATTATTACTCATTTATATTAAATATCACATAATTTTTACATGTATACCTATTTTAATATAGAATTAAATGATCTCCCTATTAATAAAATTTCAATCCCAAGAAACATTTGATCTTCTTATGAATGGATAACTAAGACATTTTGTTTTTTTTCCAAAAAATCTCTTAAAAGACACACAGAAAATTTCTTATAAAAATAGTTACATTTGTATATATAATAAAATTAGATAACCTCTTTCTCATCTTTCATATTTTTTTTGTTTTCTACACTT
This sequence comes from Viscum album, assembly GCA_963277665.1. Lineage (NCBI taxonomy): Eukaryota > Viridiplantae > Streptophyta > Magnoliopsida > Santalales > Viscaceae > Viscum > Viscum album. Next base: position 687,260,412 of record OY728123.1, on the reverse strand, counting down.
CATTTCATGGAATTTGGTGACTTCATACATAATTTTTTTAATACCATGTTCAGGGTTCATTCCTTACACCATATAATTATTTCTGGAAATTCATCTCATATCCTTCCTCATATCCTTGAAATAATCCATCAGGTTAAAAAATAAACATTCTCCTCCTAATATGAATTTATGAAAGCTAACATGAATACCATTTTAATGATATTGTATCATTTTTGTGTAGTGATATTTTGAGAACCCATAAAATCATCAAGGCTAGAAATCTTTGTAAAAGACTCCTAAAAATAAATTAACAGAACTTATGAGTATCCTTTATATATAAATCCTTCTTTCATATCACCATAGATAACATTTAAATAAATTATAAAATACCCACATTTTCTAGATAAAACACCTTTCATTTTTATTAGTTAATAATATACAATTATCTGAGGACATTTTCTACTGTGCAAAATTGAAATATAATTTCTAGAAAATAATTTATGTTGTATAAAAGGAACCCCATGTTTTAACCCAATAATGAATTAAATTATAATACCAATAAAATAAACATCGGAATATTAAAATGGATGTGATAAAAATGGTAGTTTCATTTAAAACAAGAATTGAATACAATGACACTAAAATTAATTATGCTCTATTAAAAAATTTGTTATATCAAGGTATGTTTCTCATGATTATCAACTAATATTACTCTCAATGTATATATAATATATTTAAAATTACCATACTCATAAAATTATTAACTATAGAAGATACATTATCTCATTAAATGATACCTTCTAGGATTCAATTGGAAAAAATAAACTATTCAAAAAAAATAATTGAGAATCAATTGATTTGAAAACAATTTCATATTAAAAACTCATCAATGAAACATATGATTGAATCCAATTGTTTTCCAGATTTTGTTCTATGTTTAAAATTTTATCCTAAAAAAACTTTTTCACTCATTATTAGAGGATTATGGAATTAGTAAACTGATGTATCCCAAGTTAACACTCATAATAAATTAGTGGTATGAGAAGTGAAAAAAATTATAAAATAATCAAACAAACTACATTTACGAATGAATAAATTAGTATTTTTTACTTTTATTTGTTTTTATAGAATACTAGGAATATAGAAACAACATAATAAAATGAATAACAATGCAACAAAAACATGGAATTTTGTTTTCTATACCAATGAGTAAAAACCCATAACTCAAAATGAAATCAATAGAAACTTCCATGTTTTATCACAAGTAGGGTCGAGATCACCATGGTGATAAGGGGAATGAAAATGGATAATGAAAATAAAAATAAAAACAATATTTTCATAGATTTACTTTGTATCTTACATTGATTCTTCAATTTTTATAAACCCATGAATGGGTGAGAAGGAAATTATTTATAATAAAGTGGTGTGGATGTTTTTATAAAAAAATTAATAAAAAATAGATACATTTTTATCCCCGTAGAGATATTGATTTGGAATGGTGGCCCACAAAGATATTTATAAGAAATACCATAGAGGTTTAAAAAAACAAATCAAATGTACATGTTTCAAAATTTTATGTCATGTTTCATAAATTATATGTTTTGGACTAGAATATAGTTTAAGTTACATCTAATTACACCTACCATAAAAACAACTTAATTAATAAATATACCCATTTAATTTATCAAGATATTGGTTTTTAATTCACATTTAATGTCCTTGATAATTATCCCATTTTGATTCATGTATCCATATTTTTGACTAATATAATGGTGATTGGTTGGTTTTTTTACATTTATAGAGTTTCTAATTTACATAATTGTTTTTCAGACCCATATATTTCGATTAAGAACTTCATCCAGTAAAATAATTGATTTAAAATAACAATTTAATTCATTTAAAAGTAATTTTTCAAGTTGGATGAGTGTAGATAATTTTAAGATAATAATAGTAATCTTATTATTTTTTTATAAAAATATAAAAAATTGTGTAAGATATATTTTTTATAAAAATATAATGAATGAAATATATTTTTTAAATGAGAATTGATCAAAGGATGAGATGATAGATCTGATTAGAAAAAAACCATGTGTACATATAAAAATATTATATAATTAAAGTTGCAATATTAAACTAAAAAAATAATTTTTCCACCTAAAAATCATTTTTATTATGTTAAATACAAACTTCACAATAATTGAATAAATAATAAACGGAATCACCAAAACAAAAATATAATGTATCCTAATGGAATCTGAATTACCTAAATCCCCACTAATAATGAAAATCCATTCAATAACATGTTAATCCCCATTTTCATTTCATACGAACCTTCCTAAAAAAGTATTTCCATCTCACTCAATGAATTTAAGTGGACAGATTATCAGTCCGATGTATAATAATGATCTCAATAGGCATGTAATATAACTATATGATATGATTTGGATTGTTTTATATGAAATAAATAATGTAAAATTTGTAGAGGATATGCTCTAAAGTGAAGTAAATTCATGAAAATAGCATTACATAAGTGTGGTGTGCACCACACACCCCTTTTAATATGTAACATCTTAAAACCTATATATTTAATTAATAAATAAACACTATCATATTCAATAGACATAATATTTATTCCCTCTACCACCCATTTGTATCAGTATAATCTAGTTAATTTTATATATGGAATTTAATCGTAGATTTTTATTTTTAAGTGAATGAGAGAAATATTTTGATCATTAAATGTTGTTTTAAAATCCCATAACAACATTATAAAATTAATTTACACACCCAAGCATCTTTTTAGATTTATTTTACTCATTAAAAAACCCAAATATTAAAATTTTCATTTCCATTTAAACAGATTCTTTAAATCAACACATCATAACTCATATTCTCCCCTCCTAATAGTTATGTTCATCAAAGATAATAAAATTACAATATTGATGTTTTTAAAGGGATAAATAAGTTATAATTATTCCTATTTAAATATTTATGTATCGATTCTATGAAATTAATAAATCCCATATTTAATTGTAGACCTAAAGATATGTTTAATTTAAAAGGGGATTTTAAAATTCATTCTCAATCACACCTCACAAAAATCACAATAATATTAGTTTTATTGAAATAAAAAACATTATATAGATTTCAAAAAATTCATCCCGACATAGAGGAAGAATAAAAATTTAAGGATGATCAAAAATATGTTTCAAAATAACCCATGTTTTTGAAATAAAATTAATATTGGATATTACTTGTGAAAATTAGTTCTAACCTAAATAAATCATCATGAAATGAACATATAGGAAGTTAAGAAACATAATCTTTGTTTGTAATCATTATATATCATTAATGCTAAATTCATGAAATATGGAAAAAAATAAAATAAAATTGTTTGAATATTACAAAGTATTTGATTAAAATCAAGATCTTAAAAAGACAAATAAAATGATAAAAATGAAAACATTATAATTTCTTTATGTTTTTTAAATTTTTTTGAATTTTTTTATTATTAAAAACACAAATCCAAACTACATGATACCACCCACTACAACTCCTAAAAATTAATATATCTTCAGTTTTATAAAATTTAATATATGTATATATATATAATTTAATAAAGGTAAGAAGAAATGTAACACCCCATGAATTTAAAAATATATTTATTATAGAATTCATGGAAAAATTATTCTCTAGAAACACTAATTTTTAATTACCTATCCATGAAAACATAAGTTTGTCACTTCTGTGATGTGAATTTCAAAAATCTGACACACATGGTTACGATCAGTAAGTTATTTGGAGTCTGATAAGAAAAACATAATTTTTGGTGAATAGTAACCTACACTTATGAGTATTACCATACCCTTATGAATAGTGATATACCCTAATGAATATTAACATTACCTATGATAGTATATAAATAATAATCAAGTGGATTACGATATACCTATGTTTGAGAATAAGTCAATAAATGTTATAAAACTGTTTTTATAATAAATTATGATTTATTTAAATATTAAATTAATAATATTTAGATTTTTTTTCGAAAAATGGAATTAAATTTTGGATTATATAGGTTGAAGAATTGTTACAGTGAATTTTTGGAATTTTTTCGATATACTCGAATTTTTTATGAATTGTGAAATATGGTAAAATACCTTATATACAAATTATCAGTAAATACAATATTTATGACATCAGAGATGATGTAAGACAAATTGGTTCTACCACACATTCATTTTATACTATTATGGGTCATGGAATCATCACTATTTTTAGGTCTTTAAGGAAATTAATAAACTAATGATCAAAAAATTATGAAAACCCTTCTATCATCCACTATAAAACCCCCCTCACTCTGTCTTCTCTTCACTCCTCTATGCCTTGACACTCCTCACTTTTCTTCCAAAATATAATTCCTTAGTCACTCTCTACACCCAAGATGCTCTTGGCCTTACCAAAATACCAAAATACCTTCCCTTAATGAGGTTCTCAATGAGATTATTTCAAGAGGTAAATAACCTTTCTTTTTCATTTAGGTTCACTTCAATTTATCTTCTTTTGTCATCCTATCCTCACCTCCACTATCCAAATTACCATTATAGATCCATTATCAACTATATAATGGAATTATATCCAGTGAATGGAAGAAACATCATAAATATCCATATTTGTACTCTCTCTTTTACTTTATAAACGAAATCAACATCCATGAGGTTCCAATACATAACCTTCATGTAAGAAGAAGTTTTGTTCTTCAATTTCTCATTAATTACTGGGAAAGAAACCATTATTATGGTTGAAAAAGACTATAATATTTTTATAAAAAATAAATTAATATTCAAGAACCAGTATACATACATGTTATTAAATTGTGTGACCAAACTAATTCAAAATAATCCAAATACAGCTAAAATAATCTCTGAGAATGTTATAAATTTTACATCTAATGATTAATCCTATTTCCATGTAACAAAATTAAAGAAATTTCCATTAAAAATTCTTTAAGCAAATAATTTATAATTAATTTCAATTCTGGATATTTACATCCATTCCACATGAACTCCATTACCTATGAACAAGTGAACCAATCGTGAAAATAATAAAAACGAACACTTTGAAATGACGAAAGTCAATATAATAACTTATCAATAAGGGAATCAATTAACTAAAAGGAAATATGATAAAATAAATACATGTATAATATATTCTGAAATAATTTATTAATATATATAATTTCATATTCCAAGAGCAAAAATTCATGAGCAGAACACATTCGAACATATGGTAAGTGTTTCTTTATCTCACTTTCATTTTTTTGAGATTATCTGTATTCACTATTAATATTTATGAATGGTGTATTTATACTTCTAATTGATGTAACATTTAATTAATATATTTATTTTTCATGTTATTCAATGTACCATTTGAATCTTTTTAATTTTGGGGCATACAAATCGACTGATTAAAAAGTTGTTAGGGGTTTTTCCACCTGAACCTCTATTTTCATTCGGGTTATTTTTATTGTCTAAATACCTCAATAAAATTTTTGTAGATTATTATGTACTCCTTATAAATTATATGTGAGTGTTCTATATATGTTTACAAACCATAATCCTACTTTCATTTAATGGTAGTTATCTATTCTAAAATGATTATTTAAAAATTATTCCTGAAAAAACAAGCATGATTCGAGGGAATTTCTCATATTCATACCTATTTTAAAGGGCAACATATAATATATTTTTTTGGAAACCATTGACTTTATAAAATAAAAATTTAAATTAGTAAAATTTAATCTTAATTAAATATGAGTTTTATAAAAAAATTCCAGAAGAACTATTCCTTTCGATGTAAATGTTTTTTTATCTCAAGAATTGCTCAACAATTTTATAACAGTATATTAATCTATTTAGACACTATTGTTTATTATTATGTATTATTGGGATTAATATTTCATGGTATCATAAAAATATTTAATTTAATTGTTTATGATTTTTTGGGTAAGGATGTTATATCATAAAACCATTCACCAATTTACTATGAATGGTTAGTGTTTGTGCTTAATGTTCAAGTAAAGTTATTGAAATTTCAGATATTAGTTTCAAAATTAATGTATATGTGGTTTATATTTATCCCATTTCATATGAGAAATTAAATGGACATATACTGTGTCGGGAGGGTCCCGCTATTTCCCCTCAGTGCATCGGTAGGTCTCAGAAGAAAAACTACAATCATTGCAGAAGGCCTTGACAAAATGATTATTTGTGTTTTTGGAATGAGGCCTTGATGGTATGTTGATGATGTCCCTCATTTTTCATTACCTCATTATGAAAATAGTATTGATGGTTAATGTGGTTATTTTATTAGTATAATAACTTTAATTATGTATTATTTTGGAATTACTTACTCTGCTCTTATTCCAACCATAATGTGTTCAAGTTTTTGTCAAGGTGGTATTTTTTTAGTAATTCAACTTCCCTAATGTTCATATGCCATCCAATATATTGTGTACCCTTACAGAGCGTTTGATCTCACCCCATTCCTATGATTCATTTTCATAGAACCTGATAAATTTTATTATGAATGACATTCTAAAATATCCTAGGAGTTATCGATGGTGTCTTTGGAGTTTCTATATTGTATTTCTTTTCAAGTTATAATGTGGAAAATATATATGTATCTTGTTTCCAAAAATACTAAACTACTTGGTCCATCGGGCTTAATATTCCTTGTTTATATGCCAATGTTATCAAATTAGGCACTAGATTCGGGAAACTGGGGAAAGGTACTTACTATTAGTATCAAATGAAGTTTAGTAAGAAAACACATAAACTATATATAGAAAATATTTTTTTGGGAACAAATCCCTAAGATGGTATTTGAGGATAAGAATATATGAACATAAATTTATTTTGGAAAATTAATAGATTATGTGGATATTTCTAAGAAATACATCCATGTCAGGATACAGATAGGAAGAGGTTGCTCTGTCCTAGATGTACCAAGGAGTGAAAACTCTGACAATTGGTTTTGGGCTTGACCCAGGGTATCCTGGTACATGACAACGTGCCTTGCTGAACTCTTGGTATTGATATTCATGTGGGATATGCCTAAGATAAATCACATTTTCATTAAAAACAATTATGATGGATTAGTTCCCTAATATACCCAATGTTTATGGTTCTAGGATTTGTTAAGACTAAATTTATGTTATGTGTTATACAATGTTTAGAGATATAGATAGTTCATAATTTTATAAACTAATATATAATATGTATTTGATTATAAATGGACCCTAGTAGAAGGAATGAGAACTTAACTAATTCACATGATGAGAAGAGTAAGAAGGATAATATATCTGATGGTCTTAAGCCACCATTTCAAAGGAAGATTTTCTTTCATGTATCATCATCAAATGAGGAAATACTATCATGTGTTGAAAAGGTATTAAAGGAATTATTTCAGTCCTATTTATTTGGAGGGATGCAAAATAAGAAGATTATAGAAGGAAAAAATATGGATAATGGATATAAGGGAAAGATTTACTTTCCCACATGTGATAATTGTTGAAGGATACACCTTGGTATATGCTTTAGGGGAAAAGGTGTTTGATTCAAGTGTGGGGAAAAAGTCCACCATGATCATAATTGCAAGGCAGGGAAATAATTTTCATTTTTTCAATGCTTCAATTGGATGGAGACGGGACACTATGTGAATCAATGTCCCATTCGTCAAAGGAATATACCCCAAATAATGATTTTGGATAATGATCATGTTATGATTAAACCTTATATGAAGTAGAATGATTAATATGCCTATTAAAGATTCGTGTATTTTGAATATATTTTTTTCAGTAATGTACTAGTTATAAGATTTATGAGATATATAAGGATTGTACTGTAATACTATTTCATTTAGGAGTAGAGGTTATGTGATAAATGGTACAAAGGAAAAGTGATTCAGAAGAAAGATAATCATTTTAGGAAAAAACATTATTAATGGGAAGAAACCCCATAATATATTTTTGATGTTTAGATATGGATGAAGAAAGAGTTGATTCGGATATGTAATGAATACCTTAGAGCTGATTATAGACTTTTTGAGAAGTGTCCTATTCAATCATCGATAGAGTTTGCAGTACTTTTGGATTTAAAGAATATATACAATAACATGTATCTTACTTAGAGAATATATAATAATGCATGTTTCTAATATGGTTTTTACTATAATTCAAGTTATTATGATATTTCGAGAGGATACATGATGAAGTTATTCACATGTATGGAATGTGAAATTTATAGTTTCTTCATATTGATTAAGGGTTAATGATATGTTCATCTTGAACATTTATGGGACTTCATTATAATGTGTTGAATCATTATATTTTTTAATTTTTAACAATTTATGAAATGGTTTATGTCGATCATGGTATTATCTTTTAGAGTTTAATGTATTGCCTCACAAAATGGAGTAACCCATTCTAATTAATGATATATATATAATTCGAGTGAAATAAAAGGTTGAGTTTGTAATTAAAAATGTATATTTAAGCACTTATAAAATGGAATAATTCCATGACTCAAGGAAAATAGTATCAAATAATTTTTATAAAATTTTCATAATCATTGATAATATTGATGATTTTTTATCCTATAGTTTTGTAATAATCAACAGTCATCTAATAATGTCCTCTATCATATTCCATTACAACCTCATAGTTAGTATGTAAGGAGGGGATAATGTAACTCTCCATGAATTTACAAATAGATTAATTAAAGAAGTCATGGATCAATGAGTCTCATCAAACACCACTTTGTAATAACCTAGCCATGTAAACAAAAGTTTTTCACTTCTGTGACATAAATTTTGAAAATATGACATAAACGGTTGCAATCAGTAAGTTATTTAGAACCCGATAAGAAAAACATAATTCTTTTAGAACAGTAACCAACCCATAGGATTATTAACATACCCTTATGAATAGGGATATACCCTATTGATTAGTAACCTTACCTATGATAGTATATAAATAATAATCAAGTGGAAGTTTGATATACCTATATTTTGGAATAGGTAAGTAAATGTTTTAAAACTGTTTATAAGAATAAATTATGATATTAATTAAATATTAAATTAATAATATTTAGTAATTTTTTTGAAAAATGTATTTTAATTTTTGATTATACACGTCAAAAATGGTTATGGTGATTTTTTTTGTATTTTCTAAAATACTCAATTTTTATGAATAGTGAAATATGGTAAAATACTATGTATACAAATTGTCAGTTAAATAAACTATTTATGACAACATAAGTGATGTGAGCTAACTTGGTTCGAACTCAGACACATTTATAAATATTCTTGGTAATGGAATCATCCCTATTTATGTTCTTTAAGATAATTAATAAACTAATGATTACAAAATTATAAAAACCCTTTTCTCCTCTACTATAACCCCCCATAACTCCCTCTTATCATCAATTCTCTATGCATTTATGATCCTCATTGTTCTGCCCAAATACCCTTACATAGACTCTCCCCCCATCCAAGAAGCTCTTGGTTTTACTAAAATACCAAAATATCTTTCCATAAAGTGGTTCTCAAAGTGGTTTTTTCCAGAGGTAATGAACCATTCTCTTTCATTTAGTTTTATTTCAATTTATATTCCTTTATTATCCTCTCCTCAGATCCTCTGTCAAAATGACCACGATAGATCCATTATAATATATATACTGTAATTATATCATGTTAATGGAATAAATATCATCAATATCCTTACTCTCTCTCTATTTTATTTTATAAATGAAATTAATGTCTAAGAGGTTCTAATTTATAACCTTCATGGACGATGAAGAATAATTCTTCAATTTATCTTTAATTACTAGTCATGAATCCATTTTTATGGTTGAACTAGACATTAATATATTTTTTATAACCTAATTAATATTCAAGAACCATTATAAATTCATCTTATTAAATCTTATGAGCCAAAAAGTTCCAAATTATCAAAATACCGCTAGAATAATCTATGTGAATGTCATATATATTTAATCTAATGATTCATCATATTTAAATGTAAAAAATGTTTGAAATTACTATTAACACATCTAGATCCTCATAAATAATATATAAATTATATTATATAGATTTACATCCATTCCACATGAACACCATCACTTATGAAAGAGTGAACCGATTATGAAAATAATGAAAACAAACACTCTAGAACGACCAAATTAAATATAATAACTTATCAATAAGGGAATAAATGAAGTAATGATAATTAGGATAAAATAAATTCATGTAAAATAATTTTTGAAATATTTTATTAATATTTATAATTTAATATTTCATGACATTATGTTCGAGAGCGGAACACATTCGAACTTAAGGTAAAGGTTTCTTCATCTCACATTCATTTTTGTGAGATTTCCCGTATTCACTAATAATACTTATGTATGTTGCATGTATACAAAACATTGATGTAACATATCAATAATATATTAATTTTTCATTTTATTCAATTTATAATTTTAATATTAATAATTTTGGGGCCTATGAATCGATTGATTACAAAGTGGTAACGATTTTTTCACCTGAACCTATATTTTCATTAGGGTTATTTTTATTGTCGAAATACCTCCATGAAATTATTTTGTATTATTATTTACTCCTAATAAATTCTATCTGGGTGTTTTATATATGTTTATCAACCAGAATATTACATTAATTAAATGGTAGTTATCTGTTTTAAAATGATATTTTAAAATTCATTCTAAAATATAAGCCTGATTTAGGGGAATTTATCAAATTATTTCTTATTTTAATGGTAACCTTATAATATGTTTTGGGAAACCATTTCCTTTATAAAATCAATAATTTTATAATTAAAATATAATCTTACATCATGTGTGGTTTTATAAAAAAAATTCCAAAAGAACACAACTTTTCAAGGTAAAAGGGTAATTATCACAAGAATTCATCGACGATTTTATAAGACTATCATTATATATTTAAACACTCTAGTTAAATTTTATGTATTATTGGGATTAATATTTCAGAGTACCATAAACCATATTTAATTTATTGGATAATTATTATTTTGGGTATGGTTTTTCTATCTTAAAACCATTCACCAATTTACTCTGTGTTGTTAGTGTTTTTGCTTAATGTTCAGGGGAAGTTATTTACATTCCATATATTAGATTCAATATTAATGTATATGGTGTTCATATTTATCCATGTTCATATAAGTAATTCATTGAGCATATAATGTGTTCGGTGGGGCCTGCTATAGCCCCTCGGTGCATCGGTGGGTCTCATGAGACAAACTAAGGTCATGGATCAAGCCCTTGACGGAATGATTATTTATGTTGTTGGCAGGAGGCCTTGATGATATGGTGATGATGTACCACATTATGAATTCCACCATTTTCAAAATAGTATTTATGGTTCATGTGGTTATTAAACTTTTATAATACACAAGATTGTGTAATATTATGGCACTACATACTCAGTTCTTATTTCATCCATAATGTGTTAGTGTTTTTGTTAAAGGCATATGTTTTTAGTTATTCCACTTGGATAACGTTTATATATCATCCTCTATATTGTTTACCCTTACATATCGTTTGATCTCACCCCTTCATTATGTTTCATTTTCTTAGGACATAATTAAATTTATTATAAATAACATGCTGAAATGCCCTTGGAGTTATGGATGATGTCTAAGGAGTTTTTATGTGGTATTTATTTTCATGTGGTAATGTTGAACTAATGTATGTGACATGTTTCCAATAATACTAAACTACATGTTCATTTGGGATGAATATTCCTCGTTCATATTCCAATGTAAATATATAAGGAACCAGCTTTAGGGAACTAGGCTTGGGTCCTTACAGTTTGTATCAAAGGAAGTTTATTAAGAAAACAAGGAAACTATATTTCGATAACATCATTCAGGGAAAAAATACCTAACATACTCTTTGCGTATAAGAATATAAGAACACCCTTTTATTATGGTAAACAATAGATTATTTGGATATTTATAGAAAATACATCCCCGTCTAGATACAAATATGTAGAGGTGGTACTGGCGTAGATGTACCTAGGAGTTAAGACTTTGACAAAGAGTGTCGAGCTTGACCTATGGTATCCTGGTACACGACCAAGGGCCTCGTTGTACTCTTGGTATAGACACACCTGAGTTATAAGCTTTGGATAACTCAAATTTTATTTACAATCATTTATGATGGATTTGCTATCTAATGTAACCAATGTATATGGGTCTAGGATTTATGATGCATAAATTTATGTTATGGGCTATACTACATTTAGAGATATAGAGAGTTCATAATTTTATGGGCTAATATATAATGAGGATTTAATTAGAAATGATGCCTAATAGAAGGAATGATAACTTCACCAATGCACGTAATGAGAAAAGTAAGAAGGATAATATCTTTGATGGCCTTAATCCATCATTTCAAAGGAATATTGTCTCCCATGTATCCTCATCATATGAGAATATCATATAAATTATTGAAAACAAATGTTAGGACTACTCTAATTCCTATGTATTTTAAGGGATGAAAAATAAGATGATGATGGAAGGAAAAACATGGATAAATGAAATAGGGAAAGATGTATCTTCCCACAGTTGAAAATTGTTGGAGGAAACACATAGGTATATGGTTTAGGGGAAAATTATTTTTATTAACGTGTGGAGAAAAAGTACACCATGACCATAATTTCCAGACGAATAAAGAATTTTCCTATACTCAATGCTTCATCTACAAGGATATAGGACACTATGCGAATCAATGTCCCAATCATCAAAGGAATATCCCCCAAATAATGATTTTGGATAATGATCAAATTATGATGTAGCCGGAGATGAAGTAGAATGATTAATATTCATAGTCAAGAATCATGTCTTTTGAATAATGTTTTCTCTTTAATGTACTAGTTGTATGAATTTTGAGATATATAAGTATTACACTATAGTACTATTTCATTACGAATTTGAGGTTTTACGATGAATAGTACAATATAAAAGTGATTTACAATAAATATAAAGATTTTTGGAAAAACATGATTAAGGGAAAAAAATCCCTAATATATATCTGATGTTAAGATACTGGTGAAGAAATGATTGATTCATATAAGTGCGGACTACCTGGGTACTGATTATTGAATTTTCGAGAAGTGGTATATGCTATCATCAATGGGGTTTAATGTAATTTTTTATTTAAGGAATATATCTAATAACCTGTATCTTACTCAAATAATATAGAAGAATTCATGTTTCCAATGTGGTTTTTACTATAATTCAAGTAATTACCATATTTCAAGAGGATACATGATGAAGTTATTTACATGTCTGGAATGTAAAATTTAGAGCTGCTTTATGTTGATTAAGGGTTAATGATAAGTTCATCATGGAATTTTAGAGAACATCATTATACTATTCTGAATCATTATATTTTTACTTTTAAACCATTTATGAAATGGTTTATGTTGTTCATTGAATGATCTTTTTGAGGATAACATATTTCATCACCATATTGTGTAACCCATGCTATGTGATGAGGAATATATAGTTCAAGTGAAACCTATGGATGAATTATTATGTTTAAATGTATATTTATATTCTAATGGTGTTGAATAATTCCTCGACTAAAGAAAAATAGTATTAAAAAAAATTCCTATTTTCAAAATCATTGATAATATCAATGAATTTTATTTAGTTTATAGTTGTTTAGAAATAAATATTCATCTGAAGATGACCTTTATCATATTCTATCATAACATCAAAGTTAGATTTTTCTTCAATGACTAGGTTATTATTTGAAACAATTGTCACCTAATTAGAAAGCCTACATTTTGGGGTGACCATCTCATCTCCCTTAACCCTTTATTCGGAAAATCATTTATTAAACCTATTTTTGATGTGAGTTTACATAAGGGAATTTTCATGTATCAACTATTAACTTTGAAAGTAAATTTTCGAATTTAGAGGATTAAATTTTTGTATGGAGGAGATAATGTAACACCTCAAGAATTTACAAATAGATTTATTGTAGAATGCATGGATACCTGAGTCTCTACAAACACCGCATTTTGATAACCTGGCCATGTAATAATAAGTTTTTCACTTCTGTGATGTGAATTTTGAAAATCAAACAAACACGGTTGCGATTAGTTTGTTATTGGGAGTCTGATAAGTAAAACATATTTTTTTGTTAAATAGTAACCTACCCTTATGTGTATTAACAAACCCTCAGGAATAGTGATATACCCTAATAAATAATTACCTTACCTATTATTGTTTATAAATAATAATCACATGGAAGTATAATTTACCTATGTTTTGGAATATGTAAATAAATGTTTTAAATCTATTTTTTAGAATAAATTATGATTTAAATTAAGTAATAATTTTTTAATATTTCGATTTTCTTGAAAAATGGACTTCAATTTTTGATTCTACACATCGAACGATGGTTATGGTGAATTTTTGATATTTTTCTGAAATACTCAAAATTTTGTTGAATAGTGAAATATGGTAAAATACCGTATATACAAATTATCAGTTAAATACACTATTAATGACATCAAAAGTGATGTAATCCTACCTAGATCAAACTCACATGAATTTATTAATATTATTGGTACTGTAATCATCTCCATTTTGGGTGTTGAGGAAAATTATTAAACTAATGGTTAAGAATTTACGAAAACCCTTCTCTCCCCCACTATAAAAATCCCCCCTCACTCTCTCTTCTCTTTAATCCTCTTATCCCCTTTTCTCCACAATGTTTTTCCCAAATACCCTTCCATAGTCACTCCCCTCATAAAATAAGAACTTTTTATTACCAAAATAGAAAAATCCATTCCATTAATAAGGTTCCCAATGTGGTTATTTCAAGAGGTAAAGAACCATTCTCTTTCATTTAGTTTCATTTCAATTTATCTTCTTCTATTCTCCTCTCCTCACCTCCTATATCCAAATTAACATGATAGATCATGTATCATATATATACATGAATTATATAATTTTAATGGAATAAACACCATCAATATCATTACTCTCTCTCTCTCTCTTTTATTTTATAAACAGAATCAATGTACATGAGGTTCGAATTTATAACCATCAGTGATGAAGAAGTTTCGTTCTTCAATTTATGCTTCATTACTGGTCATTAAACCATTTTAATGGTTGAACAAGACATTAATATATTTATTTAAACCTAATTAATTTTCATTAACCAGTATACGTACATATTATTAAATCATATGACCAAACTAGTTCATAATAATCAAAATACAACTAAAATAATCTAAGCGAATGTCATAAATATTTCTTCCAATGATTTATCATTTTTCCATGAATCCAACTGATATAAATTACCATTAATACATAAAAATTCTCATAAATAATATATAATTTCAATTCTGGATATTTACATCCATTCCACATGAACTCCATTACATAAAAACAATTGAACCATTTATGATAATAAAGAAAATGAACACTCCAGAACAACGAAATTCAATATAATAACATATAAATAATAGAATAAATGAACTAAATAGAATTATGGTAAACTAAATACATTTATAATAGTTTTTTAAATATTTTATTAAGATGTCTAATTTCATATTCCATGACCATAAGTTCAAGAGCGGAACACATTCATTCTTAAGCTGAGGGTCTCTTTATTTCACTTTCATTTTCGTGAGATTTTCCATATTCACTAATAATACTAATGTATGGTGTATTTATACTACCCATTGATGAAACATATAATTAATATCTTTATTTTTCATGGTATTCAATGTTTCATTTGAATATTAATAATTTTGGGGCATTCAAATCGATTGATTGAAAAATGGTATGGGTTTTCCCACCCAAACCACTATTTTCATTCGAGATATTTTTATTGTCTAAATACCACAATGGAATTATTGTAGATTATTATTTAATCATCATAAATTAGGTTTCAGTGTTCTATTTAATTTTACCTACCAGAATCCAACTTTCATTCAATGGTAGTTATCTATTCTAAAAGGATCTTTTAAAAATCATTCCCGAAATACAAGCCCGATTCAATGGAATTTCTAAAATTCTTACCTATATTAAAGGGCACCATATAATCTGTTTTTTGGAACCATATTATTTATAAAATCACTAATTTTATTATAAAATAGTATTTTACTTCACTTATTGTTTTATAAAAGTTATTTTCCAAAAAGAACTCTACTTTTCAATGAAAAATGGATTTTGTCTCAAAAATTAATCAAATATTTTATTAGAGAATCTTCATCTATTTCAAGATCTTTTTAATTATTATGTATTACTAGGATTAATATTTCATGGAATCATAATCCATATTTAATTTAATGATTTAGTTTTTGGTGTGGATTTTCTATATTAAAACCATTCACTAATTTACTCCAAATGGTTAGTGTTTATGCTTAATATTTGGGGAAAGTTCTTTACATTTGGTAAATTAGTTTCAATATGAAATTATATGTTGTTTATATTTATCCTCTTTCATATGAGGAATTAATTGGTCCAAGAATGTGTTGGTTGGGGCCTGTTATATTCCCTCGGTGCATCATTATGTATCATGAGACAAACTACAGTCATGGAACAAGGCCTTGAAAAAATTATTATTTATATTGTTGGCACAAGGCCTTGATGGTATGGTGATAATGTACCGCATTATGCATTCCCTCATTAGGAAAATATTATTGATGGTTCATGAGGTTATTCGACATGTACAAAAAACGTGATTATGTTTTATTATGGAATTACTTACTCATCACTTATTCCATCCATAATGTGTTCATGTTTTTGTTAAAGAAATATGTTTTTAGTTATTCAACTTGCATAAGGTTTATATATATTCCGCTATATTCCTCACTATTACTGAGCATTTTATCCCACCCCATTCATATGTTACATTTTCATAGGACATGAATAATTTTATTATGAATGACATGATAAAATAACCTAGGAGTTATGGATGGTTTCTAAAGAGTTTCTATATTTTTTTTCTTTTCATGATGTAATTTTGAACTTATGTATATGACTTGTTTACAGTAATACTAAACTAATCGGTTCTTTAGGATGAATATTCCTTGTTTATATGCCAATGTTATCAAATAAGGAAATGGCTTTGGGAAACTAGGGTCGGTTCCTTACAGTTGGTATCAATGGAATTCTAGTAAAAAAACATGGAAACTTGATTTAGAAAACATAGTTTAGGGAACAAATCATTGTGATAGTATTTGAGTATTGGAATATAATAACATCCGGTTATTTTGGTAAGGAATAGACTATGTGGATCTTTTTAGAAAATAAATTCCACTATGGATACAAATAGGTAGAGGTGGCTCTGGAATAGATGTACCTAGTAGTGAAAACTCTGACACTGAGTTCCAGGCTTGAATTAGGGTATCCTGGTACATGACAACGGTCCTTGATGAACTGTTGGTATTGAAATATCTGAGAGATATCCTTAGGATAAGTCACATTTTCTTAGAAAAGAAATTATGAATGATTTGTTACCTAATGAACGAAATGTATATCGTTCTTTGAATTATGATGCATAAATTTATGTTTTGGGTTAGACTAAGTTTAGATATTAAGAGAGTTCATAATTTAATGAGATAATATATAATATGTATTTTATTTGAAATGGAGCCTAGTAGAAGTAATGAGAATGTCACCAATGCACGTGATGAGAAGAGTAAGAATGATCATATCTCTGATGGTCTTAATCCACCATTTCAAAGGAAGATTGTCTCCCATGTATCATAATTGTATGAGGAAATAGTATCAGGTGTTGACAAGGTATATAAGGACTTATCTGAGTCCTATGGATTTTAAGGGATGAATAATAAGAGGATGATTGAAGGAAAAAACATGGCTAAAGGAAATAAGGGAAATTTTTATTTTCCAACATGTTGTAATTTTAGAACGAAACACCATGGTATATAATTGTTGGGAAAAGGAGTCTGCATCATGTGTGGAGAAAAATTCCCCCAAGGTTACAATTTTAAGAGAAGGAACGAATTTTTTGGTATTCAATGCTTTAATTTCTAGGATATTGGATGTTATGTGAATTAATTTCCCATTTTTCAAAGGAATATTCCCTAAATAATAAATTTTGATAATGATCATGTTATGATGATATGGAAGATAAAGTATAAAGATTAATATGATTGGTAAAAAATCATGTCACTTGAATATTGTTTTTAGTAATATACTAGTTTAATAATTAAGTGACATATAATGATTATACTTCAATACTATTTCATTAAGTATGTGAATTTTTATGATGAATGGTACAAAGAAAAAGTGATTCAGTAGAATGATAAAAATTTTAGGAAGAAACATGATTGAGGGAAAGAAAGCCACTAATATATATCTGATATTGAGGTACTGATGAATGCATTACTGAATAGGATATATACTAACTACCTTGGAACTGATTATTGACTTGTCGATAAGTGTCTTATGCTATCATCGATAGAGTTTACAATACATTCGGATTTTAGGAATATATCCAATAAAATAAATCTTTCTAAAATAATACAGAAGAATTTATGTGTCCAATATGGTTTTTAATATAATTCAAGTTATTACCATATTTCAAGAGGATAAATAATGATGTTATTCACATGTCTTGAATGTGAAATTTAAAGATTCTTCATGTTGATTTAGCATTAATGATATTTTAATCATGGAAATATAGAGGAATTCATTATAATGTGTTGAATCATTATATTTTATAAATTTTAACCATTTATGAAATGGTTTGTGTTCATTATTGTATGATCATTTAGAGGTTAATTTATTTCTTCACCAAATGGAGTAACCCATTCTATGTGATGAGGTACAGATAGTTCATGTAAAATAAATGGATGAGTTTATTTGTAGTAATGTATACTAATACTCTTATAGAGTGGAATATTTAATCGACTCAAGGAAAATAGTATTAAATAAAATAAAATCCTATTTTACTAATCATTGATAATATCGATGATTTTTTATATTATATTTTTGTAGTAATAAACATTCATCTGAACATGTCCTCTATCATATTCCATTAGAACTTCATAGTTAGATTTTCCTTCCATGTCAAGAATTTTACTTACAACTAAGGTCACCTCATTCAAAAGCATAATTTTAGGGGTGACAACCTCATCTCCCTTAACCATTTTTAGGAGGATATTTTATTAACCCTATTTCCAATGTTGGTTTCCATAAGGTAATTTTCAAGTATAAACCATTAACTTTAGAAATTAAATTTCAAATTTCAATGATGGAATTTTTGTAAGGACGGGATAATGTAACACCCCAAGAATTTACAAATCGATTTATTATAGAATGTGTGGATCACTGAGTCTTTACAAACCAAAATTTGTAATAACCTATCCAAGTAAACATAAGTTTTTCACTTCTGTGATGTGAATTTCAAAAATCTGGAATACATGGTTGCGATTAGTAAGTTATTTGGAGTCCGTTAAGAAAAAAATATTTTTTGGTTAATAGTAACCTACACTTATGAGTATTAATATACCATTATGAATAGTGATATAACCTAATGAATATATACCTTATCAATCATAGTATATAAATAATAATCAAGTGGAAGTTCTATGTACCTATGTTTTGAAATTAGTAAATAAATTTTTTAAAATTATTTTCTAGAATAAATTATGATTTTAATTAAATTTTAAATTAATCATATTGAGATAATTTTTAAAAAAATGGACTTCATTTTTGGATTCTAAATGTCAATAAATGGTTATTGTGGGATTTTGGTATTTTTCTGAAATACTCAAATTTTTTATGAATAGTGATATACGTTAAAATACCGTATATTCAAATTAGTAGTTAAATACACAATTTATCACATAATAAGATATGTAATTCCACTTGATTAAAACTCACATGAATTTATTACTATTCTGGGTCATGTAATCATCATTATTTTGATTCATTAGGGAAATTAATAAACTAATGATTAAAAAATTATTGAATCCCTTCTCTCCACTATAAAAACCCCCCATCACTCCCTCTTCGCTTCACTCCTCTAAGACTTGATGATCCTCAATGTTCTACCCAAATACTCTTCCTTTGTCACTCCCCACATTCAATAAGTTTCTGGTCTTACCAATAATACCAAAATCCCTTCCCTTAAGGAGGTTCTCAAGGATGCTATTTCAAGAGGTAAAGAACCTTTCTTTTTCATTTAGTTTAATTTCAATTAATTTTATTTTGTTATCATCTCCTCACCTTCTCTATTAAAAAGACCATGATAGATCTAGTATAATATATATACTATAATTATAAAATTTTAATGTAAGAAACATCATCAATATGATTATTCTCTCTCTCTTTTATTTTATAAATGAAATCAACATCCAGGAGGTTCTAATTTATAACCTTTGTGGACGACGAAGTTTCATTTTTTCTATTTATCCTCAATTACTATTCATGAAAAATATTTGTTGGTTGAACCAGACATTAATATATGTATTATAACCTAATTAATATTCAGGAACCATTATACGTACAAATTATTAAATCATATGGCCAAACTAGTTCCTAATAATCAATATACCGCTAAAATAATCTAAGTGAATGTCATAAATATTTTATCTAACGATTCATCATCATTCCATGTTTCCAAATGATATATATTACCATTAAAACATATTTATTCTCATAAATAATATTTAATTTCAATTATGGCGATTTACATCCATTCCACATGATCTCCATTACTTAAGAACAAGTGAACTGATTATGAAAATAAAGAAAATGAACACTCTAGAATGACGAAATTCAATATTATAACTTATCAAAAACGGAATAAATGAAAAAAAATATTATAAAATAAATACATGTATAAAATGTTATGAAATAAGTTATTAATATGTCTAATTTCATATTATAGATCCTTATGTTCAAGAGCGGAACACATTTGGACTTAAGGTAAGGGTTTCTTAATCTCACATTCATTTTTGTTAGATTTTTCATATTCCCTAATAATAATTATATCTGGTGTACATATACATCCCATTGATTTAACATATCAGGAATATATTTATTTTTCATTTTATTCAATGTATCATTTCAATATTATTAATTTTGGGGCATATGAATGGATTGATTACAAAGTTGAAAGGTTTTTTCCACCTAAACCTCTATTTTCATTCGGGTTAATTTTATTCTCTAAATTACTCAATAAATTTCATGTGGATTATAATTTAAACATCATAAATCATTTTTTAATTTTCTATATATATTTACTAACCATATTCCTACTTTCATTTAATGGTAGTTATCAGTTCTAAAAGGATCTTTTAAAAATCCTTCTGGAAATACAATCCCGATTCAAGGGAATTTCTCCAATTCTTACCTATGTTCAAGGGAACATTATGATATGTTATTGGAAGCCAATGTCTTTATAAAATAAAAAATTTTATTATGAAAATATGATCTTACTTCACTTATGGTTTTATAAAAATAGTTTTCCAAAAGAACTATTCTTTTCAAAATAATAGGGTATTTGTCTCACGAATTACTCGACGATTTTGTAAGATTATATTCATCTATTTATAAAAAATTGTTGATTTGTATGTATTATTGGGATTAATATTTCATGTAATAATAAACCATATTTAATTTATTGGATTGTTATTATTTTTGGTGTTGATATTCTATCTTAAAACCATTTACCAATATACTTTTAATGATTTTTTATGCTTAACGTTCTTGGAATGTTATTTACATTTCATATATTAGTTTCCATATGAATTTATATGTTGTTAATATTTATCCATATTAATATGATTAATGCATTGGACAAATAATGCTTTGGGCGGGTCCACTATAGTCCCTGATGCCTCAGAATGTCTCATGAGACAAACTACGGTCATTGCACAAGGCCTAGACAAAATGATTATTTATATTGTCGGCACAGGGCCTTGACGATATGGTGATGATGCCTATCATTATAAATTCCCTAATTATGAAAATAATATTGATGGTAAATGATTATATTCCACATGTATAATACCCATGATTATGTTTTATTTTGGAATTACTTACTCTGCTCTTATTCCAAACATAATGTGTTCATGTTTTTGTTAAAGGCATATGTTTTTAGTTATTCATCTTTCCTAATGTTTATATATATTCCTCTATATTTCATACCATTAATGGGGGTTTGAGATCACCACTTTATTATGTTTCATTTTTTCACGACATGAATAATTTTATTATGAATTCCATGCTGAAATAACCTAGGAGTTATAGATACTGTCTAAGGAGTTTCTATATTGTATTTAATTTCAAGTTGTAATTTTGATCTTATGAATGTATCTTGATTCAAAGAATACTAAACTAATAGGTCCTTTTGAATGAATATTCCGTATTTATATTCTAATGTAATCAAATAAGGCACTAGATTCCGAAAATTTTGGGCCGGTACTAACAGTTGGAATCATAGGATGTTTAGTAATCAACCATGTTAACTAGATTTAGATAACGTAGTTTAGGGAAAAAATCCGAAATATAGTCTTTTTGGATAAGAATATAAGAACATCCTGCTATTTTTTAAGAAATAGATTACATGGATCATTATAAAAAATACATACTTGTTTGGAAACAAATAGGTAGAGGTGGCTTTGGCCCAAATGTACCTTGGAGTGAATAAATTAAGGAGTTTCAGGCTTGATCCGGTGTAGCCTAGTACACGATAGTGGGACTTTCTAATCTCATGGTATTGAAATGATCGAGGGATATTATTAGGATAATTCCAATTTTATATACAGAAACTTTTGGAGTATTTGTTTCCAAATGTAACCAATGTATATGGTTCTAGGATTTATGATGCATAAATTTATGTTATGGGTTATACTATGTTTAAAGATATAGTTATTTAATAATTTTATGAGATAATATATATTATGGATTTGAATAGAAATGGCACCTAGTAGAAGGAATTAGAACATCACCAATGCACGTGATGAGAAGAGTAAGAAGGGTCATATTTCTTATGGTCTTAAGCCACCATTTCAAAGGTAGATTATCTCCAATGTATACTCATCAAATGAAGAAGTATTATCATATGATGAAAAGGTATGTAAGGACTTCTCGAAGTCCTATGGATTCATAGGGATGAAAAAAAAGAATATGATGGAAGGAAAAAACATGGATAAATGAAATGTGGAAAATATGTTTTTTCCCGCAAGTGATATTTGAGGAAGGAAACACATTTTTCTATGCCTGAGGGGAAAATGAGTTTTCTTCAGGTGTGGACAAAAATTACACCATGCTCATAATTGCAATACCAGGAAATAATTTTCATATTTTCAATGCTTCAACTGCATGGATATGGGACACTATGCGAATAAATGCCCCAATTGTCAAAAAACATATAACCGAAATAATGATTCTGGATAATGATCATGTTAGTATGCTACTGCAGATTAAGAATAATGATTAATATTCCTAGTGAAGAATCATGTCATTTGAATAATTATATTTTTAGTAATGTAATAGTTTTCGGAATTATGGGATTTATAAGGATTGTACTGTAGTATAATTTCATTATGGATTTGAGGTTTTATGATGAATGGTAAAAAGGAAAAATGATTGAGTGGAAATAAAACATTTTAAGAAAAAACATGATTGAGGACAATAAAACACTTAATATATATCAAATGTTGATATAATGATGAAGAAATGATTGATTTAGATAAGTGTTGACTACCTTGGAACTGATTACCGACTTATCGAGATGTGGCTTATTCTATCATTGATGGTGTTTACATTACTTTTGGATTTATGTATTATATCCAATAACAAGTATCTTACTCAAAGAATACAGAAGAATGAATTTATCTAGTATGTTTTTTTCAAAAATTCATGTTATTACCATATTTCAAGAGGATACATGATGAATTTATTCACATGTCTTGAATGTGAAATTTAGATCTACATTATTTTAATTAATGGTTAATGATAAGTTTATCTTGGAAATTTATAAGAATTCATTATAATGTATTAAATCCTTATATTTTGGAATTTTTAACCATTTATGAAATGTTTTATGTTGATGAATGTATGATCCTTTATAGGATAATTTATTTCTTCACCAAATGGGGTATCCCATGATAAATGATGAGGTATAGATAGTTCAAGTAAAATAAACAGATGAGTGTGTAAGTAGAAATGTTTTTTTATACTCTTATAGAGTGGAATAATTCCTAGACTCAATAAAAAAGTATTAAATGCAATTTTATCCTATTATCATAATCATTGATAATATCGATGATTTTTTAGTATATATATTTTTATTAATCAACATTCTTCTGAATATGTCCATAGATATATTCCATAATAAATTCATAGTTATATTTTTCTTCCATGTCCAGGTTTTTAAATGAAACTAATTTCACTTCATTTGAAAGAATACTTTTTGGGGTGACCGGCTCATCTCACATAACCCTTTTCTAGGAGGATATTTTATTAACCCTATTTCTGATGTGGGGTTCCATAAGGGAGTTTTCAAGTATCAATCATTTACTTTCTATGTTCAATTTCAAATTTTGAGGACCAAATTTTTGTTAGGAGGGGATAATGTAACACCCTAAAAATTTAAAAATAGATTTATTATAGAATGTATTGATCATTGAATACCTACAAACCCCACTTTGTAATAACCAAGCCATGTAAACATATGTTTGTCAGTTTTGTGAAGTGAATTTCAAAAATCTGACATACAAGGTCGCGATTAGTGTGTTATTTGGAGTCCAATAAGAAAAACATATTTTTTGGTGAATTGTAACCTCCCCTTATTATAAATAACATTCCCATATGAATAGTTATATACCCTAATGAATAGTAACAATGACTAAGATAGTATATAAATAATAATCAAGTGGAAGAATTATATACCTATATTATGGAATAAGTAAATACATATTTTAAAACTTTTTTTAATACATTATTATTTTAATTAAATATTAAATTAATCATATATAAAAAAATTGAAAAATGGACTTCAATTTTTGATTCTACACATCAAAAAATTATTACGGTGGATATTTTTTATTTTTCTAAAATACTAGAATTTTGGATGAATAGTGAAATATGGTAAAATAATGTATATTCAAATTATGAATTAAATACACTTTTTATGACATCATATGTTTTTTAAGCCCACTGGGATCAAACTCACATTCTTTTATTAATATTCTTCGTCATGTAATCATCACTATTACAGGTCTTGATTGAAATTAATGAACTAATGATTAAAAAATTATGAAAACACTTCTTTCCTCCACTATAAAACCCCACCTCACTCCCTCTTCCCTAAATTATTATAAATCTCAAAGAATATCATTGTTATCCTCAAATACCCTTCCTTAGTCACTCAAAACTTCAAATAAGCCCTTTTTCATAGCAAAACACCAAAATAGCTTCCCTTAAGGAGGTTCTCAGTGAGGTAATTTCAAGAGGTAAAGAACCTTTCTTTTTCATTTAGTTTCATTTCAATTTATCTTATTTTGTTATCCTCTCCTCTCCTTATAATTTCAAATGACCATGATAGATCCATTATCATATATATACTGGAATTATATCATTTTAATGGAATAAACATCATCAATATACTTTCTCTCTCTATCTTTTATTTTATAAACGATATCAACGTCGATGAGATTCCAATTTGTAACCATTGTGGATGACAATGTTTCGTTCTTAAATTTATCCTTCATTACTGGTCATGAAAACATTTTTATTGTTGAAAAGGAATATAATATATGTATTATATCCTAATTAATATTCATGAACCAGTATAAGTACATATTATTAAATCTTGTGACCAAACTAGTTAATAATCAAAATATCCATAAAATAGATAAGTAATGTCATAAATATTTCATCTAATGATTCATCCTTTTTCCATGTTACAAAATGATAGAAAATAAAATTAAAACTTTTTTATGCTCACCAATAATATTAAATTTTAATTTTGGATATTTACCTCCATTCCACATCAACTCCATAACTTAACAACAAGTGAACCGAATAATAAAGAAAACAAATACTCTGGAACGATGAAATTCAATATAATAAGTTATCAATAAGGGAATAAATGTACTAAATGGATTTATGATAACATAAATACATGTATAATTGGTTCTGAAATAATTTATTAATAAGTCTAATTTCATATTCCAGAACCATAAGTTCAAGAGCAGAAAACATTTAGACTTATGGTAAGGGTTTCTTCATCTCACTTTCATTTTTGTGAGATTTTATGTATTCAATACTAATACATATTTATGATGTATTAAAACTTTTCATTAATGAAACATATCATGAATATGGTAAGTTTTCATGTTATTCAATGTATCATTTGAATATTATTAATTTTGGGGCATATGAATCGATTGATTACCTATTGGTAAGGGGTTTTTCCACCTGAATCTCAATTTCCATTCAGGTTATTTTTTATTATCTAAATACCTCAATGAAATTCATGTGGATTATTATATACTCCACTTAATTTATGTGTGAGTGTTCAGTATTTTTTTACCAACCATAATCCTTTTTTAAATTACTGTTATTTATCTTTTATAAATGGATTTTTTAAAAATCCTTCTCGAAATACAAGCCCGATTCATGGGAATTTCTCAAATTCTAACATTTTTTCAATGGCACCTTATAGTATGTTTTTTGGATACCAATGTCTTTATAAAATCAATCGTTTTATTATGAAAATATTATATTACTTCACTTATGGTTTTATAAAAATATTTTTCCAAAAGAACTCCTCTTTTCAATGTAAAATGGTATTTATCTCAAGAATTACTTGACGATTTTATAAGAGCAACTTCATCTATTTCAACACACTTGTTGATTATTATGTATCCTTGGGATTAATATTTCCTAGAATCATCAACAAAATATGGTTTAATGGTAAATGATAATTTTTGGTGTGGATGTGCTATCTTAAAACCATTCACCAATTTATTCTGATTGGTTAGTGTTTATGCTTAATGTTTGGGGAAAGTTATTTGAATTTAAAAAATTAGTTTCAATATGAATGTATATATTGTTAATATTTGTCCTTGTTCATATGAAGAATTAATTGGACATAAAATGTGTCATTGGGGCCCACTATTTCCCATAGGTGAATTGGTAGGTCTCATGAGTCAAACTACGATCAAGGCACACGTCCTAGACAAAATGATTATTTTTGTTGATGAAATGAGGCCTTAACGGTATGGTTTTGATGTCATCCATTATGCATTCTTTCATTATGAAAATAGTATTTATTGTTCATGTGGTTATTAAACTTGTATAATACCCATGATTATGTTTTATATTTTTAGTACTTACACAGCTCTTATTCTATCCATAATGTGTTCACGTTTTTGTTAAAGGCATATGTTTTTAGTCATTCAACATGCCTAATATTTATATATATTCTGCTATATGTCTTACCCTTACTGAGAATTTGAGATCACTCCTTTTTGATGATTCATTTTTTTTTGTACAAGAAAATTTTTATTATGAACGACATTTGTAAATGACCTTAGAGTTATGGATGTTTTCTAAGGAGTTTCTAGGTTGTATTTATTTTCAAGTTGTAATATTGAACTTATGTATATATCTGGTTTTCAAAAATACTAAAATACTTAGTCCTTTAGGATTAATATTCGTTTTTTATATTCCATTGTAATCAAATAAGGCATTGTATTCTGGCAACTAGGGTCTGGTCCTTACTGTTGGTATAAAAGGAAGTTTATTAAGAAAACATGGAAACTGTATTTAGAAAACATAGTTTAGGGAAAAATCAATAAGATTGACATTGAGGATAAGAATATAATAACATAATGGTATTTTGGTAAGAAATATATTATGTGGATATTTCTAGAAAATAGATCACTATCTAGATACAAATATGTAGAGGTGGTTCTTGCACAGATGCACATAGGAGTGAAAACTATGGCAAGGAGTTTTGAGCTTGATCTATGGTATCCTGGTACACAAAAATGGGCCTTTCTGTACTCTTTCTATTGGCATGCATGAGGTATATGCATAAGATAATTCAAATTTTCTTTACAATAAACTATGATTTATTTGTATACTAATGCAACCAAAGTATATGGTTCTCAGATTTATGATACATAAATTTATGATATGGGTTATACTATGTTTCTAGATGTAGAGAGATCAAATTTTTTTGAGAAAATATATAATATATATTTGATTAGAATTGGAACCTAGTATAAGGAATGGGAACATCACCAATTAAAGTGATGAGAAGAGTAAGAAGGATCATGTATATAATTTTATTAATCCACCATTTCAATGGAAGATTTTCTCTAATGAATCATCATTATATGAAGAAATAGTATCATGTGTTGACAAGGTATGTAAGGAATTCCCTGAGTCCAATTGCATTGAAGGGATGAAAAATAAGATGATGATGGAAGGAAAGAACATGGATAAAGGAAAGCATGGAATGATTTATTTTTTCACATGGGATAATTGTTGAAGTAAACACCTTGGTATATTCTTTAGGTGAAAAGGATTTTACTTCACGTGTGATGAAAATGTCCACCACACTAATAATTCCAAGATAAGGAATTAATTTTCCAATATTCAATGCATCAACTACATGGAGAAGGGACCCTATGTGAATAAATGTCCCAATTGTCAAAGGAATATACCCCAAATAATGATTTTGTATAATGATCATGTTATGATGCTACCATAGATGAAGTAGAATGATTAATATGCCTATTCCAGAATCATGTTATTTCAATAATTGTTTTCACTAAAGTACTATTTGGAAGAAATATGAGAGATATAAGGAATACATTGAAGTACTATTTCATTATGGATTTGAGGTTCTATGATGAACGATACAAAGGAAAAGTGATTCAGAAGAAAGATAAACATTTTAGGAAAAAAGATTGAGGAAAAGAAAAACCTTATTATATATCTGATGTTGTGATACTGAAGAAGAGATGAATGATTTGGATAAGTACTGACTTCCTTCAAACAGATTAATGACATATCGAGATGTGGTCTATGATACCATCGTTGGAGTTTAAAGTACTTTTGGATTTGATTAATGTATCCAATAACATGCATCTTATATAAATAATTCATAATAATGCATTTTTACAATATGGTTTTTACTATAATTCAAGGTATTACCATATTTTAAGAGGACACATGATGAAGTTATTCACATGTCTGCAATGTAAAATTTAGGGATGCTTCATGTTGGTTTAGGGTAAATGATATGTTCATCTTTGAAATTTATAGGACTTCATTATAATGTGTAGAATCATTAATTTTTGGAATTTTTAACCATTTATGGAATGGTTTATGTTAAAACTTGTATGCACTTTTAGAGGTTAATGTATTTATTTACGAAATAGTGTAACACATGATAAGTGATGAGGTATAGATAGGTCAAGTGAAATTAAAAAATGCGTTTGTAAGAAGAAATGTATATTTACACTCTTATAGAGTGGAATAATTCCTCTAATCAAGGAAAATAGTATTAAATAAAATGTTTTCCTATTATAATAAACATTTATAATATAAATAATTTTTTTAATATTATTGTATCGTAGTAATCAACATTCATTGGAACATTTTATCTATCAGATTCCATCAAAACATCATAGACATATTTTTATTCCTTGTCAGAGTTTTTACCTAAAACAAATGTCACCTCATTCAAAAGAATACTTTTTGGTGTGACCACCTCATCACCCTTAACCCTTTTTTAAGAGGATATTTTTTAACCCTATTTCCAATGTAGGTTTTCATAATGGAATTTTCAAGTATCAACAATTAATGTTTGAATTTCAATTTCAAATTTAGAGAATGAAATTTTTGTTAGGAGGGGATAATGTAACACCCCAAGAATTTACAAATAGATTTATTATATAATTAAAGGATCACTAGGTCTCTAAAAACACCACTTTGTAATAACCTGGACATGTAAACATAATTTTGTCATTTCTGTGATGAGTATTTTGAAAATCTGGCAAACATGGTGGTGATTAGTAAGTTATTTGGAGTCTAATAAGAAAAACATAAATTTTTGTGAATAGTAACCAACCCTTATGAGTATTAACATACCCTTATGAATAGTGATATACCGTAATGAATAGTAACCTTATAAATGATATTATATAAATAATAATCAAGTGGGAGTATGCTATACCGATGTTATGGAATATATAAATAAATATTTTAAAACTGTTTTTTAGAATAAATTATGATTTAATTAAATATTAAATTAATAATATTTAGATTTTTTTTGAAAAATAGACTTCAAATTTGAATTCTACACATCAAAAAATGGTTATGGTGATTTTTTTGGAATTTTTATGAGATATTCGAATTTTAGATGAAAAGTGTAATACAGTAAAATACTAGATATAAAAATTATCAGTTAAATACACTATTTATGGCATCATAAGTGATGTAAGACCACATGGTTCGAAATCACATGTATTTATTACTATTTCTGGTCATCGAATCATTACTATTTCATTTATTGAGGGAAATTAATAAACTAATGTTTTAAAAATTAAGAAAGCCCTTCTCTCCTATACTATAACCCCCCCTCACTCCCTCTTATCTTCACTCATATAAGCCAGAAATCTCCTCGATGTTCTTCCCAAATAATATTCCTTAGTCACTCCTCACGTACACAAATCTCTTGTTCTTACCCAAATACCATCCCTTAAGGAGGTTCTCGAGGAGGTTATTTCAAGAGGTAAAAAACATTCTTTTACATTTAGTTTAATTACAAATTATCTTCTTTTCTTATCCTCTCCTCACCTACTATATCTAAATGTCAATGATAGTTCTATTATCATTTATATAATGGAATTATATCATGTGACTGGATGAAATGTCATCAATTTCCTTACTCTCTCTCTCTCTCTCTTATAAACAAAATAATCGTCCATGAGGATCCAATTTATAACCTTCATGGACGACAAAGTTTTGTTCTTCAATTTATCCTTTATTACTGGCCATGAAACAAGTTTTATGGTTGAACAAGATATTAATATATTTTTTATAACCAAATTAATATTCAGTAACCATTATACATACATATTATTGAATTGTATGAGAAAACTAGTTCCTAATAATCAAAATAAGGATAAAATAATCTAAGTGAATTTCATTAATATTTTATCTAATGATTCATCCACATTTAATGTAAACAAATGATATAAATTACCATTAACACTTAAGAATGATCATAATTAATATATAATTTCAATTATATATATTTACATCCATTCCACAAGAACTCCATTACTTAAGAACAAGTGAACCGATTATGAGAATAAAGAAAACGAACACTCTCAAACAGAAAAATTCTATTTAATAACTTATATATGGGAATAAATGAAGTGAATTGACATATGATAAACTAAATACATGTATAATAGGTTCTGAGGTATGTTACTAATGAGTCTAATTTCATATTCTAGTACATTAAGTTCAAGAGAGAAACACATTCGAACTTAAGGTAAGGGTTTCTTCATCTCACTTTCATTTTTTTGATTTTAGATATTCACTACTAATACATATTTATGCTGTATGTATACTACCCATTGATGTAACATATATTGAATATAATTTTTTTTAGGGTATTCAATTTATTAGTTGAATATTTTTAATTTTGGGTCATACGAATCGATTGATTACAATGTGGTAAGCCTTTTTTCCACCAGAACCTCCATCTTCATTCATGTTATTTTTATTGTCGAAATACCACAATGAAATTCCTGTGGATTATTATGTACACTTGATAAATTATTTGTGAGTGTTCTATGTATTTTTACCCACAATAATTCAAATTTAATTGAATGGTAGTTATTTTTTCTAAAAGGATATTTTAGAAATCCTTCCTGAAATACATAACCGATTCAAGGGAATTTCTGATATTCTTACCTATTTTGAAGGGAACCTTATAATCTATTTCTAGAAACTATTTCCATTATAAAATCCCTAATATTATTATGAAAATATTATCGTACTTCACTTATGGTTTCATAAAAATATTTTTCCAAAATAACTCTTCTTTTCAATGTAAAAGGGTTTTTATCTCATGAATTACTCGACGACTTTATAAGAGTATATAAATCTATTCACAACTCTAGTTTATTATTATGTGTTATTTGGATTAATATTTCATGGTTTCATAATCCAAATTTAAATTAATAGTTTATGATTTTTTTGGGTGTGGATGTGTTATCTTAAATCCATTCACCAATTTACTCCGAATGGTTAGTGTTTTTTCTTAATGTTCGGGGAAAGTTATTTAACTTTAACATATCAGTTTCAATAGGAATGTATATGTAGTTTATATTTATCCATGTTCATATGAGGAATGAATTGGATATAGAGTGGGTAGGGTGGGACCCACTATAGTCCCTCAGTGTATATAAGGCCCCAGCCTTAAACCTTACTTAATCTTGAGTTATTACAAGATTACACATTAAGGATCTTTTCAGGTTTAGAGTTTTAGAGAATTAGATCATAAAACTTGTATTACATTCCACATTTAAACAAAGTGGTTACATAAAAGATAGTATTCATTTTTCTCATCAACGGAAAGATATTTATAATAAAACATGGATTATTTCTTGACACTTCCTTGACACTATCATCACATCATGTATCTTTCCCTTGACCTATGAAAAATATTTCAAAAACATGGGATGAGCATACAAAAACTCAGTAAGGGATATAAAAATATAGAAAGGTGAAATCATACTTTGCTAATAAAACATAAGAACTTTAACATAACTCGTCAAATCATGAATAAATCATAGAAATCATAAGACATAAAGGTAACTTGAGGCATTCATAACATTCTTACGTAGGGAGTAACCCACTTGGTTACGTTTGGAATACCCATCACAGTATATTCCCTAAATCTCTTCAGAGAAACCTTAAAGTTTAACTCCTTCACGTTACCCAATGCATTGGAGAGCTATATCGGGCTCACCCGCCCTTTGTTTATCACGAAACCACCCGTATTCATAATAATTTCCAAGAACCATAACATAATCGTATCACATAAAACATGCATAAGGAAACATAACATTTCCTCTTTTCAATCAAAACATATCAATACGACAAATTGATAAAAAACGTTATGAAAACCATTTTCAATAAAAAATAAAATAAAAGTAAAACATGGCATTTAGTTTTCATTAAAAGAAGGTATGTCTTGTAGAGGTAGTCGAAACTCAAATAATGTTCACGGCGGCGGAGAAGTCGTTGTCTCCGCATACGTACGACAAAAACATTACCTTTTGTCAATTAGTAAAATGCTTCATATAAAAAAGATTCTTTTTGGATAAACGTAAAAGTCAAAAGGGTTTATACACTGTATAAAAGAAGGTTGTGTATAAAACAAAATATGCCTCAGTGAAAGGAAATTGAGACGAAGTCCCATACAAAGACGGTATCCTTGGATTAAGGATAAATCAATTACATAATTATGTGTGACAATTGATTACACCAAATATAAGTGGATATTAACTGTAAAACAATCATAGGTTATTCACGAATATTCATATAATGACATATTCAAGTAGTGCAAGTTTATCCCAAAGAATCAAAAGTAGGTTAAGAAGTTCCCTTGAAAAAATTCGACAGCCTAATGGCATCACTTGAAAATTCAGAAAATGAGTTGATGAGAGATAAAAAGGGTATCTCATCACTTGGAAATAAAATTTACATCAATAAGAACATATCCCAACATAACAATATGTAAATTAAAGGTCCCAAGAAAAGAATTCTTTTAAAAAGAGGAGGGTGAAAGGTTCCCTTACCGACTTGGGTATCTTTCGAAACATACACCCCATGAAAGAAGGACAACAAAACATTGATGTAAATAGCCATTAATTAAAGTATATTACACAGAGAGTAGAATAATGGGAAGTATATATACCACTCAACGGGAATGGTGGAAAATGTAGCATAAATCTCACGGGAATAAAAAGTGAGATGAAAAATCCCTTACGAAAACTCTACAGCCTAACGACGCCACGTAAAACTTCCAAAAATGTATTGATGAGATAAAATAGGTTCTCTAAACATATTAACATTAAATTTACATCAAGAGTAATATAAAAGAACATCCCCCAATATAAAAAATAGGAGCATAAAATAATTGACATAAAGGATAGTACTTAAAAAGAATGAGAGAGGTTGGATCTCTTACAAAAATCCGGCAGCCTAATGGCGCCACTCAAAACTTCCAAAAGTGATTGATGAGAGAAAGTAGGGTATCTCATTTTATGAACATAAAAATTACAGTAAGATTAATATAAAAGAAAATCCCAGTCATAAGAAATATGAGCATAAAATGAATGACATAAAATAGTGTACTTAAAAAGAAGGAGAGTGGTAGGATCCCTTACCACGTGTTTGAGATGACTCGATCGTTCTTTAATATCCTGAATAATAAAATTTGGTCAATTTATAATTTATTAAGGAATTCTTTTAAATATTATTATTCAGTTCTTATCACATATTATAATGATATAATAATTGGTTAATAAAGTGAGTTCGTATCAGACGTTGTTATCGATGTTCGGTACATGAGTAAAAATTGAACTTGTTGGAAAAGAATTTTACATGTAGTTATAGGTACATCATATCCATAATAGTATTGATGTTTCAAATATCATATATATCTATTATATATTCATTTAATAAAATTTTATAGCATTTGGAGATAAAAAAATTGAAAGCACCGTTCATGGAGATGGTAGGCCATACGTACGCATGAACGCTACATTCATTTTTTGTCATATTAATGGAATTAAAAACAAATGAGAGATATATATATTATAATTACAGAATTATATCCATAAATTAGATTTAATGTATTAAATATATATATCCATTATATATATGTACTTTTAATAGTACATAACATTTGGAGATAAGAAATGAAATGTACCATTCATGGAGACGGTAAGCCGTACGTAAGCATGAACGCTACATTCATTTAATTTTTTATTTCAATGGAATGAAATAATAATGATATAAAGGTAAATTATAATTCCAGTAGGATATCATATGTAATACCATTAATTCCATCCTTTATATGTCCCACATATGGAATTAACAAATCAAATCACTTTGAGGGGGTGGTAGTCCGCACTTCCTAAAATGAAAATATCGCGTTTACCCATAATGGAAACCATAAAGGTATGCCATAAATGAAAAATACAGAAGCTTAAGGAAAAAATAAACATATTATATATCATATATGAATATAGTGAAATCTTAATGTCCACCTTTGAAGGTGTTAAAAGAATATTGAACAATCATTGTTTCGTGAGGCAGTAATTCACCATCCACATAAATAGTATGTTCTTTAACCATTAGACGGAGGTGTGTGAAAGTGTAGCTCTAATACTTCTTATAAAAACATCCTAGTATATTTAATATATTGGTGTTGCTACAAAAAAAAGTAATAATAAGAGTTTCGGGGTTTGGAGAAGCAAAATAATTCAAAAGAACACAAGGGAAGACATTACCATTAAATCGGGTAACTCTCTTTGATTTGAGCTCAAAGGCTTCATTGGAAAGGATTCTACCCAAAGTGGGGCTTCAATGATGAATATATGTATGTGGAGAGACAAACTGGGCAGGGGTTGGTCGAGCCAAAGGCTTGAGAGGTGTGGGTACGGTGGTAGAGGTGGGGGTCATTTATAATAGGAGAGGAGGGGCACTCTTGGAATGATATAAAATGTTACTTTATTATAAAATTATTTTCGGATTTTAAAGGGCCAAAAATTATATATTTCGAGGATAAGTTGATAAGAGTTCGAAATCCACCCATCCAATAGGTTCTTCACATGTTTAAGTCTTAGATTTAGCATTATCGTTTTATTTTATTTAAATCGTTAAATAATGAGGTAATCGCTGCATCATCATGGTGTCATAAATAAATTAATTTATTTAATGTCTAAAAATTATAAAAAAACGATCATGATGTAGGAAATATTTTTATATTTCTAATGAATATTTATAGTTAAAAATATGACTTGTATAAGCACATTTAAAAATTGTTTTAGTAAAACAACTCATGTTTGTGACATTTTTATTTTAACTGTAAATAAAAAGTTATTTATGTCATTTTCCTACCAAAGTGGCTCCATGGGGTCTCCAAGTTGACCCATGTATTTTATTGGTCGTCCATGACATATCAAATGAGGGTAGGACATGTTTCTAGGTCATTTCATATTATTAAAACATTATTTTCACCTTAAATTACACTAATTACCTTTAATCGCGATTAATAAAACTTAAAAGTTACTATTCACCAACAATTATTTTAATCTCATTGAACACATTTTACTTCTTAATGACAACCGTGTATGTCGGATTTTTGAAAATCAAATCACAGAAGTGGAAAAGTTTCATCTAAACGAAAAATTAGTTTCTTTAACTACAACTTAGTGGTTTCACTATTCATCTAAAATTGATGTTTTTCGGAAAAATAAAAAAATTTCCCCCTAAGCTATATTTGATATTCCGAATTAAAAAATGATGTCTATTTTACAAAATTCAAAAAATAAAAGTTGCATTAATTAATTTAAAAAATTAATTCATGATTTCAAATCAAATTGCGTGTTTTTAAGAAACAATATCTATTAAAATATTGACTCTAGTTTAAGTCCAATTTCAAAGTGAAATTAATTCAATGACCACTATTGGATTAAATGGTAAAAATATATTCTAATTTCACATTAAAAACAATTAAAAAGATAATCTAATCATATAAATAAATTAGATTAAAAAGATGTTTTTAATTGAAATACAACATTTTTCACTATTCATTAAAAAAATGAACTTTATCAGAAAATTACCAAAAATTTAAACAATGTAAATTTTGATGTCCCAATTCTAAAGAAGAATTTTATTTTGTCAAATATAACAAATAAAATTTTCAAAAGTGGATTTAAAAGAGGTTCACCATCAAAAGGCAGTTAATCGACCTTTTAAAGAATATTAGAATGTTTACGCTTAAAATTGGATTTATTCGCATTTTTAATCCTCTTACATTTATTGTAAAAAGAAAAAATATTTGACAAAAATATATAATCATTTTTTAGTTAGTTATGTTCATTCCTCCCATTACAAGGGCTAGGTGTTAACTACCATTTATAATAATATTATTTTATTATTAGAGTGCAACTTAAGATTCCCAAGAAACTCATTGTTGCGTATTGGGTACGCCATCGAGCATAACGTCCCCTTTAAAGTAATATTATTATTTTATTCACAAATATGGATAAATTTGAAAATATCATATTCATTATTTTCTTGGGGTGTTACAATGTATTAGTAGGTCTCATGAGATAAACAACTATCATGGCACACGACCATGAAAAAATAATTATTTATGGTGTTGGCTCGAGGCCTTGACAGTATGGTGACGATGTCATGAATTATTAATTACCTCATTTTAAAAACAGTATTGATGGTTCATGTGGTTATTATAATAGTGGAATAACCATGATTATGATTTATTATGACTTTACTTACTCATCTTTTATTCCCACTATAATTTATTCATGTTTTTGTTAAAGGCATGTGTTTTTAGTTATTCATCTTGCCTAATGTTTATAAATCTTCTTGTATATTTCATACTCTTATAGTGAGTTTGACATCACCCCTTTCTTATGTTTCATTTTCTCTAGACATGAACAATTTTATTATGAATGACATGATGAAATAACCTTGGAGTTATGGATGTTGTCTAAGGAGTGTCTATGTTGTATTTCATTTCAAGATTCAATGTTGAACATATATATTTGTCTTCTTTCCAATAATACTAAACTACTCAGTCCTTAGAGATGAATATTCCTTGTTTATATACCAATGTAATCAAATAAGGCACTGGATCTGGGCATCTGAGGTTTTTTCCAAACAAGAAAGTACGACCGTGCACGTTTTTCTGTGGAAGCATCCCTTAATTTGTGTTCATCTAGTAGACAAATTTAGAAATTTCAAATGGACAAGTTTTATCCACTACCCATTTTATGAAAACCATTCTCTACTCTTTCAAAGAAAAACATTTATTGTACCAAAATAATAATTTTTAGTTAATGTATATTGATTTATCCATCAAGAATAAAATTTACATGGAAGGATTCTCATCTTAGAATGTAAAATGAGGACCTTATCAAAAATATTGAACATCAATTGATGAATAATTTCAACATGGATGGACTCTTACATCTCTTTATAGATCTAATGGTTCTCGTATACTTCATATCATATTTCATTCCACTCCCGAATATATTATTTCTAATGGTATCCTTTATCTTGAACATTCAAATTAATTTTTTTAAAGATAAATATACACAAATACATATCTTTATAGGGATGTGATAAGAAATTATAAACCTAATTCTATAATATGAACTTATGATTTGGATTTTGAAAGATATACATTATGCCCAAATTTCATCAACCATCCATAAACTCCAATCAATACACTTAAGTTGTACTGTTTTCGACATTTATTACATAGATTCTTGATTCATAATTATGATTCCCCATTTGTGTGGGGGTTATATACAAAAGATACATATTGAGAAACCCCATAAGTTTTCAAAAGATTCTCAAATTTTTATTATTGAAATAAGAAAATAAATTTCAATGGATTTGCCTCTGTAGAACAAACCCACTAAAAATATAAGATCCTAGAAATTCAAAAACCACCTATGTTTCATCCATATAAGAATCTATTTCATCAACCTATTTGGATAAAAAATAAATATCCAAAAGTAAAAACCTGAATCCAAATGAATTTGGTAAGGTTTCTTGAATTCAATTTTCCTTGTATAAAATATCTCAAAACAAACATGTGTTTATTGGGCATTTATTTACACCCAAATTTATTCTCAATAGATCAACATTATCTATATGAAATAAAAAAATAGATTGAAATATCTATATAATGATGATGAATAAAGTCCCGAGTCATTGACCTTTTAAGATCTAAGTTGAGATCCAAAGTAGACCCCACCACTAAAAGTAAGGATGAATTTTAAAACAATTACGTAATCCTATATAATGACACATTGATGAGGACTCAAGTCTTTCTAAATCCTCCACCAGTATCGGTGATATGAAATGTTACATTTTGATACATTTCCAAGTCTCTATTATTTTATAGTGCTAAAGTAAATGGGGGGTTCTAGAAGAGTATAAAAAGTTCACAATATCTACATACTGATGGGTAGGGTACCCAACATCAAATAGTCTCTATTTAAGGTAAATATCTTCAATAGGGATGGATGAGCCAATAAAACGGTATAACAATAGAAAAATTCTTCTAATGTGGGCAGCTAAATGATTTTATAGCCTTATAACTTGGTCAAAATCTTAGAGGAGCAGTATCCACCATATGAGTTGAAGATTAGACTTCCGGTTCTTAAGTATAACCTATGGGTATTATGATTATATATGAAAATTACATTTAACCTAATTATATATAACTATATTGTATCCATTGAAAATAAAATTAAAAAAATCCTTTTGTCAGTAGTGGAGAAGTTTTCTGATGAAGGGAAATAGTTATAAGAGGAATATTAAATAAAAAGCGGATTGTTATCATATATTATTAATTAAATACCAATACTAAAAACTTATATAAACTATAAATTTTTATGAAATGGAGATCCCAATATAGTGGCTTGATGATGGGATGTTATGTGGACTTGTTTTTAGTTTGTACAATTAATCCTCATATGTTTTATAAAAATAAACATCAAATCCTTATAAAATAAATGAGATAAGCGATATGATATTATTAAATTATAAAATGGTTCATTGGTAAAAACCTTGCGTAGACAAAAAGAAACATCATATGAACAATTGAGATTTAAAAGTTAGTAAATTATTTCAATTACCGGCATATCAACTTGAATTACGTCACTCAAAATGATATTCACAAATATTATCCATTATTATAAAATAAAATGGATTTTATCATAATTTAATTCATGATATTTTTAAATCAAATGATGAACAGAAACACTTCGGTGTTCTAAACACTATTCAATACAAGATCCAAAAACAATAAAATAATATGTGAAAAATATGATGATTATCTCATATTACTAAGATTAATACTCATAATACACCACTAAAATTTACAAGGAGAATTAAAAAACTCAAATTCATACACTTATATGAAAAAATACATAGTTTACTGTTGAATATTGTTTTCATAATCCTTTGGCACATATTGATTTTAAAATTACCCATATATCCATAATGAAAATAATAATTGGACATACCATCCAATATTCATAACATTTTTCAATGAAATGGAGAGGAAATTGATTCTTTTTTGTGTCATAAATTATATTATATAATTAATTAAAAAATCACCAAAAACTATTCAATTGAGTGGGAACCAATTAATTGTTTTCATATAACAAGAAATGTATTTCTATTTTACAATTCACACTTTGAACTAGGCTAACCAATTTACTAAAAAATATAGGATTGATTATCCCAATAAGAATTATTTTTCTAACATCTATTATAATAAATTCATAGAAGGTGGAATATAGTTATAATTGATCTTGTAATATAGGTTTATCCACATCATGTATGTGTTTTGGGTTTAACAAAATGAACTACCTCATCTTGGGAATATCCAAAAAAAATTAACATATCACCTTACACTCACTTGAAAGGTCTACCACTTTTAATTCCTTCACTACAGATAAGTTATTAGAAATATTAATGGGAAATCTTTTAGTAAACTCAAGATAATAATATTAAAAATTGTAGGTATGTGGTCATAATTCCAAAACCAATAGATTTTGGAATGAGGGAAGGGATTTAAGTGTAGTGTTATTATTGACACTATCTACAAACTCATGTTTATTCATTAAAGAAAAATAATTAAATTAAATGAGTATTATAGATTTATTGATGACCATGAGTTATTCATAATAATTACACACAATAATTAATGACAAAAAATAACACTCTTACAAACAGACATATAACCCAAAAGAAGAATCACAATAGAAAAAATAAATGAATGAAGAAGTTTTTGGAGAATCAGAATATGGTTAATCGAAATAATGTTATGTTTTTCTATCATTATGGATCACTTAATATATATATATATATGTATCAAAATTTGAGTGATTCTCAAATAGGTTTTTCAATGAATAAAGAGTTTTAAACATGTAAATTTTATCCTAAAATGGAATGCAATTTGATCCATTGTAATTGTTTATTATTGCATATTATTATTTAAAATTTTATTCTTTAGTTGGAAATATTCACTAGGATTCCCCTTCATAAAATCTATACAACCAAAGAAAATGTACCCTGAGTGAGGTAATACATTAATTAGAGAGCTTAAATAAAAAAAGTAATCCAAAATTAATGTATCCCTAATTTTTAATGGAATTTTAAATGTTCTCAGAACCTTGAATTTTTTTGGCATTACTTATTATATCAAGGATGAGAAATAGTTATATTGTTAACTCTCTCGTTGTCATTCATTCACCACCAATGGGGGAAAATATCTTTAAAAATTTATGAATAATTTGGAGTGTTGTAACTCTAAAAAATAAATTAATGATTAACTATAAATTATTATGATAAAACATTCTTACCTTATCAATTTAATTAAAAAATTCTTTTTAATTGGAAATAAATTTGGGAAATGTAATAGTAATTTAAGGATTATGGGACTCCAAGATTATTTTTTTACTTATTTTATTCTATTTATCTTATCATAAATCCCTTGTTATTTGGGAATGAATATTTTATGTAGGAAGAAAACCATTTTTTAGAACCATTCTATGGGGAATGTTATTTACCATAACAGA
The DNA here is from genome assembly GCA_963277665.1 of Viscum album. Lineage (NCBI taxonomy): Eukaryota > Viridiplantae > Streptophyta > Magnoliopsida > Santalales > Viscaceae > Viscum > Viscum album. Next base: position 687,218,433 of record OY728123.1, on the reverse strand, counting down.
ATATGTTGGGAAATACATTACCATTCTATTTGGGACTAAAAAATGTTGGAATTTTATTTTTCCCTATCATTTCCTCGTTATCTCACTTATTGTGTTTTCCTATTATTCCACATGAGACTGTTTCTCTTGAATTTCTCATCAAGTGGTCTATTGAAACTGGAGTATTGAGGTTTCCATTTAAATCAGAATGTCCACAAGGTTGGTATTACAATTTATAAGAGGAGGAGGGTTATTCAGAGAATCTGATCAATAAAATAAATGTGTACCTTTTCCTTTTTATGACTAATTATTTATTGAATAACGTCAGTTTCCCTTTTTTATTAATATTCTTATGGTTTCCACATAATGTTTTCATTTGGGATTAAGGATTTTTACTTGAAGTGTGGTCCTTACTAAAATGAATTCTGAGAGAAAAATCTATAAAATAATGAAATGAATCCTATAGTTGGGTGTATTAATTTGAGAAATCACATTTATTTGTAAAAATATCACAATGTAGATTTATATGTATATTTTTAGGTACCTTGACCTTGAGTTTATTTTCTTAAAATTGAATGTATTTTAAAATGTTGGTCATGAACCATTATCCAGATATGAATGGTTTTACTTAGGAACTCCATTGGTGGGAAATATTTTTCATGTCCAAATTTTTATTCGTATTTATCCATTTGGGTTATCAATTCAAAAGAATGAATTTTTATTTTATCAAATTTATAACCACTATCTATCACATCTATCAATCCATGGTCAATGGGAACTTGTTACTCTTATAATTATTAATTAAAACGAATCCCAAAAATATATTTTTCAAGATAAGTAGATATAAGTGTAAAATATTTATCACAATGTTCATGAATAGTCTCCTATTTTATTTCCTAATTCTTTAATTGTTTTTTAATGGATGTTATTTAGGTTTTGGGAATAAAATATTTATAAAAATATTTTCAAGGTCCCACCATTAGTTATGATTGGAAAATAGTATTACATTTCATTGGATACAATATCTAGGGAGAAAGGGGATATAATGATGTTTTTGGAGTCTATAGAAAAACCATGGGGATTCATGGTGGAACACTTAGTTCAAGAATCCATGATATGTTTTTGGGGTCCTCACTAATAATGGCATGGAAATTTGGAATTTTTTGTATGGGACCTAATCTTATCTCAATGTTGGATACTTTCTCATGGTATTTGATGTATGTCGGTTGGTACACCACAATGAGTTTTCTAAATACTTTTATAGTAATATTATTTTCATCTCTAATTTCATGGATTGGATTTTTTTCACTCATAGTTTAGGTTGAGGTTTCATAAGGATTCACAATTAGTTTTTCATTATAACTTATTTTCTATACTCTTGATGATCTAATGCTTGACTATTGTGTTTTTCTATTTTTGGGTCATATTCAATTATTTTGTATCTTAATGATAGTGTCATGAAAAAAAGTAGTGAAATTTTACAAGGAAATAAAGAAAGACATAAATTGTTATTGTAAACTTCATCAATGTTGCAAAAGCATAATTTCACTATCCTACGCATTAAATTAGACTATTAATTATAGGGAATAATTTCATAGTATTGTATAGACCATGTGTTATTTCTCAAAAATTCCTTTGATCATGCAAATATTAAATTAATATACTTCATAATGAAACATTAAATTTTTTAACATGGGGTATTATATGAAAAAACAATAATATTTAATTAAGATAAAAGATTATTTAACGATAAATTCTAACCCATAGTTGTATGTCGTTATTGATGCTCAACCAACATTAATCTCAAAAGATACGGGATAAATCATATATTCATTATAATATACCAAGTTGAACACAACAATATATAAGATCTCATTATAGGCTCCATGATAGAATTTAATGGAAGTGAAAAAATACTTCACCAACTACCATTCAGAATCAATCATTATGCAACCAATGTCATTATCTCCATATGGTACTAAAGCACATGATGAATTTTATGTGTTGTCCCGATTTGTTTTCTTGATTCAAATATTATAACACTAAGATATAAACTCTAATGAGTTTAGGATTGTGGATTTTATCAGCAAAAATAAAATAAATATAATACCCCATAATTAAATCAATGGTTACATATTTTATATAAATATTTCATATAGTATAAATCACAATGAAAAAAAATTTATAACACAATACAAACTTTATAAATGAATAATGAATGGAATTATATGTATTTAATGAAAATAATGAACTTATACCAATGGAATGGTAACATGACCATTTGAATTCTGATATGACCCGTATAAATAGTGAACTAGCCAATAGAATTGTAACCTCACCCATGAAGGTATAAATAAAATTTATTCATCAAATAAATAGTTATTTGATATAATTAAACCATAGTAAAATTAAATATAATATTTAGAAATTTTTAACTAATTTTTTATATTATTATAAAACAGAAATGTTTATTTTAATTTTTATAATTAACAAAAGTATTTAGAAGAAAATTCATTTTCATAACAAATTTTCATAAATTTATATTTTATTATTATAATTACAAGAAAATTTTGTGATACCTTGATTAATTTTTCGAAGTGTTATAAAATTAGTAATAATTTTAAAAGTTTGTACATTCCAAGTAAATAATGATTTTAATTAAATATTAAATTTCTCATATGTAGAAAATTGTTTTAAGAAAATGGATTTAGTTTTTTAATTATAATCATTGAAAATAATTAGGTTTATTTTTTTGGATTTTCCCCATATAATTTAATTTTTTGTTTGTGATTAGTATAATATGGTAATTTACAGTATATATATATTAAAAGATAAATACACTATTACTTGATACATAGATGATTTAAGAAACATAATCTCTAACTAATCATAATGATTTTAACATATTTATTGATAATTATAAAATTATTCAAAGTATTTATGAAAAATAATAAACTAACCAACAAAATAATGAGAAAACCCTCATCTCCTCTAGGATAAGTACCACCCCTCACCAACTCTTTTCCTCACACCTCTAATACATTGGTTATTATACATATTATTTCCAAATATCTTCCTAAGTCACTCCACCATTTATAATATCCCTTGGTATCAATGAAAGACCAAATCCCCTTCCATAAGGAGGTTCTCATGGAGGAAATATTCTATCAATAAGATCATCTTCATTTTCGTTTAATTTTTGTTGACTTTCTTTTATTTTTCCTATTCTCTCCTAAAATTCCCTTATCTAAGTGTAATTAAAAATCAATTATATTATATATGAATAATTTTTATTATTTCAATTAAATAATTCAACATAATTTCTCTTCCCCACTCCATTTTTACTAAAAATTAAAACATCATCCCATTATGTGTTTATTTATCGCATTTAAGGTCGAAGAAGATTTCAATTCCATTTAACTACTTTGAAAATACTAACAAAAATATTTTTATAGTTTTAAAAGATTATAATAAATTTATTAAATCATATCAAATGTTTTGGGGCCATTTTATATACATAATATTAATTAATAAATCAATACTTGTTTGTGATGATCGAAATCCCCCCAATATAATTTAAATGACTATTGCTAACATCTTATCTAATGATTCGTCCACTCAAAAAATTAAAATATTCATTATATAGTAATATTATCTTATGTATATTTAATAATAAAATAAATATTTAATTCTAGAAAATATTTTCATTTTATAAGATTTCCAATATATGTATATAAGTAAACAGATCATGAAAACCAAGGAAACCAATACTACTGAATGATGAAATTGAATCTTATAGCCCAAAAAAATGTCTTAAAAAAACTTAATAAAATTATAATAATCAAAATACATGTAAATAAGGTTATGAATAAATTTATTAATTTATTTAATATATATATATATAGAATATTAAGATCATATACATAAAAATTTCAGACATAAGGTAATGGATTCTTCATGAACCTCTATTTTTTTGTTTGTATTATTATTTAGCTCTCCTAAACTTGATATAATTACTTTTTTATTTTTATATAAATATTATAAATTATATTTATATATTCCAAATTCTTATATAAAAATCATTGCATCGTTCTTTGAAATGGAAATACATGTTTTAAAAAAGGTTCCCTTTTCAAATATTCCTAACAAGAAAGCCTCATTAAAGGGAACATCCCGATTTCATACCCATTTTCATATGCACTCCAAAATCTATTTTAAGGAATAATTATTTTTATGGAAAACAATATTATTAACATAAATAACTTTCTTGGATTATCTTTGGATTTATACAGAAAATTATTCGTTTTTTATTTAAAATAATCTTGAAATGTTTCCCTTAAATTTCACTAAAATGTTTTGTTTATAAAGATTATAAATCCAATTTTTACATGTTTTCAATCTAGTTTGACAAAAATAATCATTATCTATTCTTTGTTTTCCATTTTAATGTCCATTTATTAATTAAATTGATTATTCCATGGACACGATTATGATATTTTGTTTTGATATTCATCTTGACAAGATTGTGATACTCAATTATTTGAATGGGTAACAAATATGTTTATGTTTGATTTATTATTTTTTATTATTTATGTAGAACACATATTCAAGAACATGTTATTATGGGTGCACATATATAGAGATAAAATTCATTATATAACAATTAGTATCTTCAGACATCATGCGCAATGCTCTTATTTTTTAGAATTGACTTCTGGTCCATGTGAAACGATCCTAGTGGTTATCCATGAATAGCTTTCACCATATGACTTGATCCACGACATAGGATTATGTCATATATTATGATTCTTTTAAATTGATATTATTCTTTGATTCTATGGTCTCAAGTTCTATATTCTATTATAAAATATGTTTATTCAGGTTTCATGACATCTTATGTCATCATATTGTAGCTTCTAGCCCATTTGATATTCTTTATGATTTTGTTTATTCCTATACTAGTATTTTTTATGATTCCAATTTTAATGTATTTCATAGTCTATTATATGAATATTTATGTTCTCAATGGGTGTTATTATATCATTTTTAATATTAAATAATATTTTTTTTTATTTTATTCTTCACGTTTTCAGTTTTATATACCTAATCCCCCAAATACACTAGACCTTACAATACATGGTTTGTATTTTATGGTCAATTATGATTTAAATCATGAAATATTTTGAATAAAAATCCAGGTTCATAATTTTTTATATTAGAGAAAGGTCTAGTTATTTTGTGATGATTAGGTCTGAATCACTTTTATTAGAACCCTAGGGGAAATTATATAACTAAAGTTAATCCAGATTAAAACTTATAGTATCAAAAGTTTTGATATACTTTTCACTTACATTTTTTACTTCTATGTTTAATTTTTTTTATTTGGTTATTAAATATGTATTTAATCCCTCTAATTGTGTCTTCTTTTTCTTCATTAATTGCTGCAAATAGAAGAACTCATGTCAAAATTAAATGTGATAGGTAATGTGGTGATTTCTCTAAGGATATTCCAAATATGATGGGAATATATGCTCAAAACATCATGATATCACCTACTTGACTAACACATGTTGGGAATAATGACTTGACTCATGTGGAACCCCCCCACTATACTAATATAGAGCATATTGTGGTTGAATTATTTATTCAGAATGGGATCGCATGTTTAGTAGATCTTATGATCCCCTCCTCATAGAACAATGGATTTAATCCATTGAGAAAATATTCTCTATCCTCTGGTTCAAAGAAGAAGACAATGTTATGATGGAGGTATATATTTTTGATGGGGATTCTAATCAATTTGGGAATCTAACCATGAACATAGAGTCCAAGGAGGAAAATTATTCCATGGATGGGGAATATTTAAGGAAAATATATTTCAACAATTATTTTCCATGAACCCTTCATATCAAGATGGAAACAAAGTTCCATGCACTAATACATAATAAAGATGACTCCATCAGGGTGTATAAAAAAACACCACTAGACATACATGATGTGCCTCAAAATTTGAAATGAACACCAATATCAAGGTGGATCGCTTCTTTAGTGGACTAAATCCATGTCTAAAAAATGCATTGAAAATTCATGACATAAATAGCTATGATAAAATTTTTTATTATGACCTTAAGGTTGAAATATAGATTGGACACTCTTAGTGGTCTCATGGGATCGGGGGTGAAAAGAAAAAAATAGAGTTTATTATGGGAGGATCAGCCCATAAATGACCTGATGAAAATAAAAACTAGCATCCAACATGTCAAAAGTGTGTGAAGAAGCATCCTGGGAACTTTCTAAAGGGAACAAATAAATTATTCAAATGTCGAATAATGATGAATTTAGATAATAACATACCAATGTATATGAATAATCCAACCAAATTAGAAGATGAAATTAATTATCAAATCCACACTCATTATGTAGTATAGTGCTTCAACTACAAGGAAATAGAAATTATGTGAACCATTTCCCTAAGCTAAGGGTTTTTTGTGTAAATAAACAACAACAATATCCAAGACAAAATGGAGGGGAATTTTATATCATTACTACTAATGTTAATCTAAAAAATAATGTGGTAACAGGTACACTATTTATTCATTCATGGATAGTGAATTTAATATTTTATTCTCATTCTATAAATTATCTCATATCTTTTTTGTTTATTATAAATATTCAAGCACCAACTCAAAATATGAAGGTTGAGTTTTTTGTGACAACATGAATTGGGGAAATAATTGAATCCAAAGTATATAACTTCTACCTGATAAATTTTTTTGGATTAAACATTCTAGTAAATATTTTCTTACACCCTTTAGAGTATTTTGATTCTATATTAGTAATGGATTGGTTGTTTTTATACAAATCCAATGTAAAATGCTAAGAAAGGGGTATCACTCATTAAAACCCAAGGTATACAACAATTTTGTTCACGTGTAAGGATGAGAATTAATATCCATCAAAATCATTGTCCCAATTGTCAATATTATTTCCTTATCAGCGATCTTATCAATGTAAAATGATTGGGATAATGTAGAGGACCATGCTCGAAGGCATTACCCCTGCTGAATTTCCCGGACATCCTCCTAATCGAGATGTTGAGTTCTCAATTGAACTTATTCTGAAAACCCATCCTATAAAAAAGACACCTTATTTAATGGATAGGATTTAGTTGGAAGAAAAAAATATGAATTTAATGGAGAATATGGACAATGGTTTTATATTCTTGAGTGCTTCACTATGGTGTACACTAGTCCTCAATGTCAAAAAAGAAGGATAGATCAATGCACCTATGAATTGATTATCCTAATCTCACAAAAATCATGATAAAAAACATGTGTCCCTAACCATGGTTAAATGACATGTTAAATAAACTATGTGGGGTGAAATATTTATGTAAGGTGGAACTTCAGTTAGGATGTCACCAACTAATGGTGATGAATGATGTTATATTAATTACTTCTTTTTGAATGAGGTATGGACTCTATGTGTTCATAATGATACCCTTTGGGATCACTAATTCTCTAGATATTTTCAAGGATTTATTGAATCGTGTCTTTAGAGATTACGTTGACCAATTTTTGGTAGTCCTTATTGATTATGTTATAATATACTCTATAAGTAAGGAGTAACATGAAGATCATATTAACATTGTTCTGAAGATTGGGTTGATAGATAGACACTATGAAAAGTATAGTAAATGTGTGTTCTGGATAGAAGAAGTATCATTATTTGGGTATGTAATCACCTAAAAAGGGTTATTTTTTACCCTTATAATAAAAAGACAATCGAAGAGTGGCCTGGGCTTTCATCTATAATAGAGATCCATAGTTTTTCTCAGTTTAGATGAGTATTACCTTTGACATGTGAAGAACATATCATGATTGTTTAACCCACTAACAACAATTACTCAAAAGTTATAAATTTTTTTATGGTCCATCGAATCAAAAGACTACTTTAAAGAGTTAAAAATAGTCTTTTCACTGCCCAAGTAATTACACTACCGACGATTGGTGAACTATTTATACTGTGCAATGATTCTTCAAAAAAGGGATTGGGATTTTTACTAATGAGAAATGTTAAATGAATAGCTTAAAAATCAGGGTAGTTGAAAATTAATGATAAAAATTATCCCATTTAAGATCTAGTGTTGGAATATGTGATCTTTGCACTGAATATGTAGTGAAATTACCTCTATGGGGAGAAGTTTGAAATTTATACTGATCTTAAAAGCCTAAAGTATATATTCACACATAAGTTGCTTAATATATTCTAGAAAATATTCTGAGATCTCATTAAGGATTATGACTATTTAATATAACACTATAATGTTAAGGAAAATAAGATGGTGCCTGATATAAACAAAAAGGATCCTACATCTTTATCAATGATAAGAATTGAGAAGGATCCAATATTATTAGACCTTTAGCGGATAATAATGGAAATAATTAAGTAATTAATGTCATAAAACCTTTCTCAAATTATTTCTCTACCATTACTTATGTAAAAAAAGGATTATCAATAAAATGATTTGGATATTCTAAAAAATACAAAATCTATCAGGAATGGTAAATCCTCAGAGTGTAAAATATATGAGGAAGGAGTCAATAGATTTTTTTCATGGATATGTATACCATATAATCCAAAAGTATAGAAAGATCATCTATATAAAATGCATAGATCAGCCTTATCTATTCACATAGGGATCACAAATATGTACTGAGATCTCTGATAGAACTATTGCTTGGAAAAATGAAGAATGCAAACACTGAATATACATCAACGTTATGATAGTGAATGATGAAATATAGTCTAAGGGGTTGGTGAAACCATTACCCATATCAATATGGAAGTGGGAAAAGTCACCATGGGAATTGTCACTAGACTTTTAAAGACATCCATTGGGAAACATACAGTTGGGGTTATTATGGAATGTCTCAAAAAGATCTATCACATTATCAAAATTTGATAGGACTTATCCCTATTGAAATTTACAGAAATATAAATCATATATTTTATAATGATTCATGGAGTAAAACTATTTTTTGTAACTAATTAGGATTTAAAATTCACAACTGTGTTCTCGAAAAGTCGCCAATATTCTCTGAACACTATGTAGAGATTCAGTTTGACCTTTCTCTGTCAAACTAAAGTCTAATATGAATAGCTTATTTATACACTAGAAGACATGTTGAGAGTGTGTTCTATAGAATTAAAAGGAGTATGTGACCAAAATACGAATCTAGTTGAATTTTCATAGAACAATAGTTTCTACTCGACCATGCAAATGGATCCATATAAATCCTTTTATCAGATAATATTCTGATCACTAACTTGCTGGGATGAAGTCGAAGTATGTAAGCTATTAGGACATGAAAATGTCATAGAAACGTGGGAGAAGATGAAACCCATTCAGCAGCACATCAAGATAGCCGAAATTAAATAAAATAGCTATGAAAACCATCATTGATGAGACCCAATGTCTAATGTTAGAGACATTGTATTCCTTCTCAAATCACCATGGATGGGGATCGTGAAATTAAGGAAGAATGTAAAGGTGGGTCCCACATACATCATCCACTTAAATATTTTTGATAATGCTAGAGATGTAACATCCCAAGTAATTAAGGAATAATAGATATTTTTATCTATGTCTATTAATGATTAAGATAGTGTTTTAGAGGCTTAAAATCAAAATAAATACAATCTTATGCATGGAATACACTAATATTCTTAAAAGATTGTTTTACTGCCTTTTGATGGCAAACCCTTTTTAAATCAATATTTTGACAATTTTATAATCTATATTTGTTAAAATAAACATATCCAATAGGATTGGGACATTTAATTTTACGTTGGATAAATTTTTGGTATTTTTCTGACAATGTTCATTTTTTAATGAATAGTGAAAAATACTGCATTTTACATCAAAACTACTTTTTAATCTAATTTATTTATATGATTATATTATCTTTTGAATTGGTTTTGAAGTGTAATTAAAATATATTTTTACCATTTAATCTAATGGTGGTCATTGGAATCAATTTCACTTTGAAATTGGACTTAAACTGGTGGAAATCTTTTGATACTTATTGTTTCATAAAAACACGCTATTTGTCATGACAACGGGAATTAATTATTAAATTAATTAATGTGACATATATGTTTTGAATTTTGTAAAATAGACTTCATTTTTGAATTCGGAATATCAAATATAGCTTAGGGTTAATTTTTGGTAATTTTCTGAAAAACATCAATTTTTGATGAATGGTGAAACCACTAAGTGGTACTTATAAAAACTGATTTCTCCGTTTAAATGAAATTTTTCCATCATTGTGTTTTGAATTTAAAAAATCCAACATACATGGTTGTCATTAAGAAGTATAATTTGGTTCAATGAGATTAAAATAATTTTTTGGTGAATAGTAACTTTTATGTTTTTAATCGCGATTAGAGGTAATTAGTACAGTTTAAGGTAAAAATAATGCTTTAATAAAATGAGATGAGCTTGACACATGTCCTACCCTCATTGGTTGTGTCATGGCCGACCAAGAAAAGCCATGGGTCAACTTGGGGACCCCATGGAGCCACTTTGGTTGGGAAATGACATAAATAACTTTTTATTTAATATTAAAGTTAAAATGACACAAACATGAGTTATTTTACTAAAAAAAAATTTATATGGGGTTAAACAAGTCAGATATTTTACTATAAATATTAGATAGAAACATAAAACGATTTCCTACATCATAGTATTTTTTTTATAATTTTTAGACATTGAATAAATTAAATTATTTATGACATCATGATGATGCAGCGATGACCTCATTATTTAACGATTTAAATAAAATGGAAAGATAATGTAAAATCTAAGACCTAGACATGGAAAAAACCAATTGGATGAGTGGATTTCGAACCCTTATCACCTTATCCTAGAATTATATCAATGTGGGACCTTTTTAATCCGAAACTCGTTTTAAAATAAAGTAACTTATCTTTACTTTCCAAGAGTGCCCCTCCTCTCCTCTTATAAAAGGCCCCCACCTCTACCTCCTTACCCACACACCCAAAGCCTTTGGCTCGGACAACCCCTGCCCATTTTGTCTCTCCACTTCCCTCTCTTACTCCTTGAATCCTCACTTTGGGCATAAGTCTTCCCAAGGAAGCCTTTGAGCTCCATCCAAAGGGAGTTACCCGATTTTAAGGTAATGTCTTATTTTGAGTCCTTTTGTTTTATTTTGCTTCTCCAACCCCATAAACTCTTTTTATTCTTTTCATTTGTAACAACTACAGTATCCACAATATACTAGGATGTTGGTATAATATGGATTCGAGATACACTTACACACACCTACATCTAATGGTTAACGAACATACTGTTTCCGTGGATGGTGAATTTATGCCTCCCGAAACGATGATTGTTCAACATTCTATTAACACCTTCAAAGGTGGCCATTAAGATGTCACTATATTTATATATGATATATAATATGTTTATGTTTTCCTTAAGCTTCTGTTTTTTCTTTCTGGTCATACCATCATGGTTTCCATTATGGGTAAACGCGATATCTTCATTTAAGGAAGTGCGGACTACTGCCCCCTCAAAGTGATTTGATTCGTTAAATACCATATGTGGGACGTCTAAAGGATGGAACTATGATATTATATATGATATTATACTGGAATTATAATATACCTATATATCATTATGATTCCATTCTATAAAATATGAAATAGAAATGAAAGTAGTGTTCATGCGTACGTACGGCTTACCGTCTCCATGAACGATGCATTTCATTTCATACCTCTAAATGATTATGTAATATAATAAATGCATGTATATACCGAATATGTATGATATATACATAATGATTATAATTCTGGATATAATGGATACATGAACGACTTGTAATTATAAAGGGTTTATTTTTTACTCAAGTACAAGTGATCGTTAAAATGACCGTTATTAACATAAATAATTACATAGTGGTAATGACATTGTAATAAGTGATATAAAAGGAATAATGAACTTCAAAAAGGTTCTTAAGAATGTAGAAATTAAATAAAGTTTTTTATTCAGTACATTAAAGAATGATAGATTCAAGTCAGACCCGAGGTATGGGACTTCGTCTCAATCTCCTTTCATCGAGGCATTTTTTGTTTTATACACAACCTTCTTTTATACGGTGTATAAACCCCTTTGACTTTTACATTTATTAAAAAGGAATATTTTTTATAAGAAGTGTTAACTAAATGACAAAAGGGAATTTTTTTGTCGTACGTATGCGGCGACAATGACTTCTCTGCCGCCGTGACCGTTATTTGAGTTTCGGCTTCCTCTACAAGCCATACCTTCTTTTTAAAAGAAAAATAAATACCATGTTTTAGTTTTCTTTTATTTTTGTACTGAAAATGGTTTTCATAATGTTTTTATATCAATGTGTTGTATTGATATCTTGTGATTGAAAGGTGGAAGTGTTATGTTTCCTTTATGAATGTTTTATGTGATATGATTATGTTGAGGTCCTTGGGCATTATTATGAAGACGGGTGGTTCCGTGATAAACTAAGGGCGGGCAAGCCCGATATAGCTCTCCAATGCATTGGGTAACATGAAGGAGTAAAACGTTAAGGTTTCTCTAAAGAGATTTAGAGAATATACTGTGAAGGGTATTCCCAATGTAACCAAGAGGGTTACTCCCTACGTAAGAATGTTATGAATGCCTCAAGTTACCTTTATTTCTTATGATTTCAATGATTTATTCATGATTTGATGAGGTATGTTAATGTGCTTATGTTTTATGGGTAATGTATGATCTCATTCTTATGTATATATGTACCCATGTTTCCTTTCCATATTTTTATATCCCTTACTGAGATTTTTATACTCATCCCAAGTTTTTTTGAAATGTTTTTCACGGTTCAAGGGAAAGGTACATGATATGATGATAGTGTTAAGGAAGTGTCAATAAATAATCCATGTTTTATTTTAAATATGTTTCCATTGATGGGAATGAAGAATACTATCTTTATGTAACCACTTTGTTTATATGTGGAATGTAATGCAAGTTTTATGATCTAATTCTCTAAATCTCTAAACCAGAAAAGATCCTCAATGTGTAATCTTGTAATAACTCAAGATTAAGTAAGGTTTAAGGCTGGGGCCTTATAGTTGGTATCAGAGGTCGATTTAGACAACTTTAGGTGTTAGAAAAGTGTTAAATTATAATATGATTGAAATGATATAGCATTTTCAGATAACCATGTTGCTTCACCTAAGGTATTTCAGTGTTAAGAATGGTTTTTCGTAGAGAAAACAGAGACGTTTTTTTGGGAAGGCATACTGAGGGAAATGACCTTTCAAATTAGTATCCAGAGATGGTCAGAATCAGAACTAAACAGTTTTTTGTAGTGATGGATCAGTTGACTCAGTTGAAAAATGTTGGTTGTTTTCATCGATGATATTTTGGTGTTTTCTAAAAGTAAAGAGGAGCATGAAAGTCATTTAAGGGTTATCTTTCAAACCTTAAAAGAAAAGAAACTATATGGTAAATTCAGCAAATGTGAGTTTTGGTTGCAACAAATTTCTTTCCTTGGTCACATTATTTCAAAAGATGGCATAACCGTTGATCCTGCAAAAACAAACGTTGTTGAAGAATGGCCAAGACCCACAAATGTAACTTAGATTCGTAGCTTCCTTGGTTTGGTAGGCAATTACAAAAGGTTTGTTAAAAAAATTTCGTAGTTATCTAGTCCAATGACTAAGCTAACTCGTAAGGGTGTTAAGTTCATCTGGACAAAAGAATGTGATGATTGTTTTCAGGAGTTGAAAAGAAGATTGGTGAATGCTCCGGTTTTGGAACTTCCTTCCAGGAATGGTGAGTTTGTTATATATAGTGATGCTTCATTGAAGGGACATGGTTGTGTCCTTATGTAGAATGATCAGGTAATTGCTTATGCTTCACGCCAGTTGAAAACTCATGAGGTAAATTACCCTACACATGATTTGGAATTAGCTGCTGTTGTCTTTGCTTTAAAAATTTGGAGGCATCATTTGTACGGAGTAAAGTGTGAAATATATACTGATCACAAAAGTTTAAAGTATATATTCACTCAGAAAGAATTGAACATGAGACAGAGGAGATGGCTGGAATTAATCAAGGATTATGATTGTACAATTCACTACCATACGGGAAAAGCAAATAAAGTGGTTGATGCTTTGAGTCCAAAAAGTAATGCTTTATTAACCATGCTACGTTTGGAATGAGATACTTTGTTTTTTATTTGATGAACTTTGGCATAGAAGTTGTTGGTGCAGGAAGTCCTTCTGTTTTGTTTCAGGTATCAGTGAAATCTTCTCTATCAGACAGAATCAAGCAAGCACAGAAGCAAGACAGCGAGTTGCAGAAAAAGGTAGAGCTGGTTTAGAAAGGTATGTTTCCGGAATTCAACATCGATAATGATTGTGTTTTGAGGTTTGGGAAGAGATTATGTGTGCCTTTTGATTCACCGTTGAAGAATGAATTGTCATGTGAGGCACATAGTACCCCATTTTCAGTTCATCCTGGCAGTACTAAGATGTACATAGATCTGGGGGAGTATTACTGGTGGGATGGAATGAAAAGAGATATTGTTGATTTTACTGTGAAGTGTTTGACATGTCAGCAGGTTAAAGCAGAGCAGCAGTTACCTAAAGGGTTTCTTCAGCCTTTACCAGTTCCAGAGTGGAAATGGGAAAACATATCCATAGACATTGGTGTGGGATTACCGAAGACATCTCGAGGTAATAATGCAATCTTGGTTATTGTTGATTGCTTGACTAAATCTGCTCATTTCCTTGCTATACGAGATACTTTTTCCCTAGATCAACTTTCCCATTTTTATCTTAAAGAGATAGTCAGGTTAAATCGAGTTCCTCTCTCCATTGTATCTGATCGTGATCCTAGGTTCACTTCTAACTTTTGGAAAGGCCTTCAGAAGTCGTTGGGTACTGAATTAAAATTTAGTATAGCTTTTCATCCTCAATCAGATGGGCAGTCAGAACGAACAATTCAGACATTGCAGGATATGCTACGTTCTTGCTCTATGGATTATCAGGGAAGTTGGGACCAACATCTTTCTTTGGTTGAATTTTTATATAATAACAGTTTTCATTCCAGTATACAGATGGAACCATTTCAGGAATTATATGGGAAGAAGTGTCGAACTCCAGCTTTCTGGGATGAAGTGGGTGAAAGGAAGTTGATGGGACCATAATTGGTAGAAGAGATGACAGAAAAAGTTCAGCTGATTCAGAAACACATGAGAACAGCTCAGAGCAGGAAGAAGAGTTATGCGGACAACAGGAGGAAGGAGCTCTCTTTTGAGGGAGGTGATCATGTTTTTCTCAATGTATCGCCATAGAAAAGTGTGATGTTATTTGGTAAGAAAGGAAAGCTGAGTCCATGGTTTATTGGACCATATGAGATTCTGGAGAGAGTTGATCAGTTGCATACCGAGTGGCTTTACCTCTGAGTTTATCTTAGGTACACAATGTTTTTCACGTTTCGATGTTGAGAAAGTATATGTCAGATCCATCTCATGTTTTGAGACCAGAGGTAGTTTAGTTGGAAGAGAACCTATCTTATGAGGAACAACCGGTCCAGATTATTGACCATAGGGAGAAAGTGTTACGGAATAAGGTGATTAAGCAGGTAAAGGTTTTGTGAAAAAACCACATGAGGGAAGAGGCAACATGGGAATCTGAAAATGCAATGAGGGATAAGTACCCCCATTTATTCGATAAGTAAATAAATTGTGGGGATGCAATTTTCAAAAAGTGGGAAGGATGTAACATCCCAAGTAAGTAATGAATAGTAGATATTTTTATCTATGTCTATTAATGTTTAAGATAGTGTTTTAGATGCTTAAAATCAAAATAAATACAATCTTATGCATGGAATACACTAATATTCTTAAAAGATTGTTTTACTACCTTTTGATGGAAAACCATTTTTAAATCAATATTTTGAAAATTTAATAATCTATATTTGTCAAAATAAACATATTCATTATGATTGGGACATTTAATTTTATGTTGGATAAATTTTTCGTATATTTCTAACAATATTCATTTTTTTAATGAATAGTGAAAAATACTGCATTTTACATCAACACTGCTTTTTAATATAATTTATTTATATGATTAGATTATCTTTTGAATTGGTTTTGAAGTGGAATTAGAATATATATTTACCATTTAATCCAATGGTGGTCATTGTAATCAATTTCACTTTGAAATTGTACTTAAACTGGTGTCAATCTTTTGATACTTATTGTTTCATAAAAACACGCTATTTGTCATGACAGTGGGAATTAATTATTAAATTAATTAATGTGACTTATATGTTTTGAATTTTTTAAAATAGATTTCATTTTTGAATTCTGAATATCAAATATATCTTAGGGTGAATTTTTGATAATTTTCTGAAAAACTTCAATTTTTGATGAATAGTGAAACCACTAAGTGGTACTTATAAAAACTGATTATTCCGTTTAAATGAAATTTGGTCATCATTGTGTTTTGAATTTAAAAAAATCCTACATACACGGTTGTCATTAAGAAGTAAAATGTGGTTCAAGGATATTAAAATAATTTTTTTGGTGAATAGTAACTTTTATGTTTTTAATCGCGATTAGAGGTAATTAGTGTAGTTTAAGGTAAAAATAATGCTTTAATAAAATGAGATGATCTTGACACATGTCCTACCCTCATTGGTTGTGTCATGGCCGACCAATACAAGCCATGGGTCAAATTGGGGACCCCATGGAGCCCCTTTGGTTGGGAAATGACATAAATAACGTTTTATTTAATATTAAAGTAACAATGACAAAAACATGAGTTATTTTACTAAAAAACTTTTTATATGTGGTTACACAAGTCCAATGTTTGACTATAAATATTAGTTAGAAATCTAAAAATATTTCCTACAACATAGTATTTTTTTTATAATTTTTAGAAATTAAATAAATTAAATTATTTATGACATCATGATGATGCGGCGATGATCTCGTTATTTAACGATTTAAATAAAATGGAACGATAATGTATATTATAAGACATACACATGGCCAAAACCAATTGGATGAGTGTATTTAGAACCCTTATCACCTTATCCTTGAATTATATCAATGTGGGACCTTTTGAATCCTAAACGCTTTTTAAAATAAAGTAACTTATCTTTACTTTCCAAGAGTGCCCCTCCTCTCCTCTTATAAAAGGCCCCCAACTCTACCTCCTTACCCACACTCCAAAAGCATTTCGCTCAGCCAAACCCTGCCCATTTTGTCTCTAAACTTCCCTCTCTTACTCCTTGAATCCTCACTTTGGGAAGATGTCTTCCCAAAGAAGCCTTTGAGCTCTATCCAATGGGAGTTACCCGATTTTAAGGTAATGTCTTCTTTTGAGTCCTTTTATTTTATTTTGCTTCTCCAACCCCCTAAACTCTTTTTATTCTTTTCTTTTGTAACAATTACAATATCCTAAATATACTAGGATGTTTTTATAATATGGATTCGATCTACACTTACACACACCTACATCTAATGGTTAACGAACATACTATTTCTTGTGGATGGTGAATTTATGCCTCCCGAAACGATGATTGTTCAACATTCCTTTAACACCTTCACAGGAGGCCATTAAGATGTCACTATATTTATATATGATATATAATATGTTTATGTTTTTCTTTAAGCTTCGGTTTTTTTCTTTTTTTTCATACCATTATGGTTTCCATTATGGGTAAACGCGATATCTTCATTTAAGGAAGTGTAGACTACCACCCCCTCAAAGTGATTTGATTCGTTAAATACCATATGTGGGACATATAATGGATGGAACTATGATATTATATATGATATTATACTGGAATTATAATATTCCTTTATATAATTATGATTCCATTCTATAAAATACGAAATAGAAATGAAAGTATCGTTCATGTGTACGTACGGCTTACCGTCTCCAGGAACGGTGCATTTAATTTATTACCTCTAAATGATTATGTAATATTATAAATGCATGTATATACTGGATATATATGATATATAGATAATGATTATAATTCTGGATATAATGGATACCTGAACAACATTTAATTATAAAGGGCTTATTTTTTACTCAAGTACCAATGATCGTTAAAACGACTGTTATTAACTTAAATAATTACATAGTGTTCATGACATGGTAATAAGTGATATAAAAGGAATAATGAACTTGAAAAAGGTTATTAAGCATGTAGAAATTAACTAAAGTTTATTATTCAGGACATTAAATAACGATCGAGTCAAGTCGGACCCGAGGTATGGGACTTCGTCTCAATCTCCTTTCATTGAGGCATATTTTGTTTTATACAGAACCTTCTTTTATACGGTGTATAAACCCCTTTGACTTTTATGTTTATTCAAAAGGAATCTTTTTTATATGAAGCGTTTACTAAATGAAAAAAGGGAATGTTTTTGTCATACGTATGCGGTGATAAGGACTTCTCCGCCGCCGTGACTGTTATTTGAGTTTCGGCTTCCTCTACAAGCAATACCTTCTTTTTAAAAGAAAAATAAATACCATGTTTTAATTTTCTTTTATTTTGGTATTGAAAATGGTTTTCATAATGTTTTCATATCAATGTGTTGTATTGATATCTTGTGATTTAAAGGTGGAAATGTTATGTTTCCTTTATGAATGTTTTATGTGATATGATTATGTTGAGGTCCTTGGGCATTATTATGAAGACGGGTGGTTCTGTGATAAACTAAGGGCGGGTGAGCCCGATATATCTCTCCAATGCATTGGGTAACGCGAAGGAGTGAAATGTTAAGGTTTCTCCGAAGATATTTACATAATATACTGTGAAGGGTATTCCAAACGTAACCAAGAGGGTTACTCCCTACGTAAGAATGTTATGAATGCCTCAAGTTACCTTTATGTCTTATGATTTCTATGATTTATTCATGATTTGATGAGGTATGTTAAAGTGATTATGTTTTATGGGTAAAGTATGATCTCATTCTTATTTATATATGTACCCATGTTTCCTTTCCATATTTTTATATCCCTTACTGCGCATTTTATGCTCATCCCAAGTTTTTTTGAAATATTTTTCACAGGTCAAGGGAAAGGTACATGATATGATGATAGTGTCATGGAAGTGTCAAGAAATAATCCATGTTTTATTTTAAATATGTTTCCATTGATGGGAATGAAGAATACTATCTTTATGTAACCACTTTGTTTATATGTGGAATGTAATGCAAGTTTTATGATCTAATTCTCTAAAACTCTAAACCTGAAAAGATCATCAATGTGTAATCATGTAATAACTCAAGATTAAGTAAGGTTTAAGGCTTGGGCCTTATAAGAGAGGTGGAATATCGAGTAGAACTTCCACAAAACATTTCCCTGATACATAATGTATTCAACATATCCCTCTTGAGGAAATACACATCGAATCCTTCACATGTACTAAATTCTAGGGCTATATAGTTGGATAATGATCTCTCTTATGAGAAGAATCCATTGATAATCTTGGGTCATAGAGATAAATTTATACACAATAAGGATACTCAGCTAGTCAAATTATTATGGTGGAACCATAAGTTTGAATATGAAAATAAGGAAGTAGAGGAAGTTATGAAGGAGAACTACCCTCACGTGTTTTCACCATAGTATGTAAAATGCAATTTTGAGGGAGAAACATCATAATAGGGAGGAATGTATTAAATTAGGATTCTATCAATGGAAATTTCTTTTATATAATTATTTCATATAGTATAATCCACATAAAATTGCCTACAGAACACCATAAAAATTGTACAAATTAATAATGAATGGAAATTTTTGTATTTATAGTAATTAAGGAACCAAAACCAATGTAATAGTAACATTACCTTTGGAATAGTAATATTACACTAAAAAATAGTGAACCGACTAATCGAATAGTACAATCACCCATGAATGGATAAATAAAATTTAGTTATATTATAAAAGGTAATATAGTATAATTTTATCACAGTATATTCAAATATATGTTTTAGAATTATTTATTAAGTGTTGATATTTTTATAAAACATAAATGTTAATTTTCAATTTTATAATTAATATATTGATTTAAAATAAAATTTATTTTCCTTAAATTTATTCAAAAATTAATTTTTTTGTTATTATTGTAAGATAATTTTAGAACACTTTTTTAATTTTTTTAATGTGTTATAAAATCAGTTATAATTTTAAAATTGGTATTTTAAAGTAAATGATGATTTTAATTTAAAATTAAAAGTTTAAAATTTATATAACTATATTAAAACAATTATTTCCTTTTTTAATTATAAACGTCCAAAATGGATAGTTTGGATTATCGGAATTTTTCTTATACAATTGAATTTTTGGTGAATTGTAAAATATAAAAATTTATGGTATATATGCAATATATGTTATGTATAGTATTCCTTGAGTCATCAAAGATGTAAGAATCATAATATATAACCCCCTTAATTATTTTAAAATATTTAGTGTTTAATATGAAACTATTCATGATCTTGATGATATATAATAATCTAGTGAATAAAATAATGAGAAAACACCCCACCCCTCCACTATAAATATCACCCTCACCTCCACTTTTCCTCACTCCACTAAATCCATGACGTTTTTCCCAATTCATCCAAAAAATCTTCCCAAGTATCTCCCTTATTTCTATGAGACCTTATTCTTAAAAAAATAGAAAACCCCTTTCCCTAAGAATATTTTTATGGAGGATAAATTCAATTGGTAAAATCCTCTTTCATTATTTTTCAATTTATTTTCCATTAATTTTCTCTTCTTATTCTCTCCTCACATAACCTTATGCTATGGGAATTAAAACAAAATTATCAAATATATACTATAATTTTTTCATTATTAGTTATCTCATATCCTTTTTTACTACAAATGAAAACATCATTTGTGATGTGTCAATTGATCGCATTGAATGACGTTGAAGTTTTTAATTTTATTTCCCTACATAAAGAAAGATCATAAAAAAAATATATCAATTTACTAGATTATGAAATATTTATTTAATCCTATTATTTTTTTGGATCAATTTTAGCTAAATATTATTAATTAATAATACAAAAATAGTTTCTGAGGATCCAAAAACTGCCAAAATAATCTATAACTTTATCACCGCCATCTTACCTAATGATTCACCCTCACCAAAAATTACCAAATGAAATATATAAATATTTTTTATTTTTTATTTATATTAATAACATATAACTTTAATTATAAACTACCATTATCATTTTACATGGTCTCTTTATGTGTATACAAATGAACCAATCATGAAAACTAAGGAAACCAATACTCCCAAATAAAGAAATTGATTCTCAAAACCCATAAAAAGGACATAAAAGAAATCATTAAAATTATATTAAATAAAACAAATTTATAAAAGGTTAATAATTAATTAATTACCTAATTTATTCTTATTACCCATGACATTATGATCTTGTGAAGAATTTTTTCAAACATAAGGTAAGGTATGCCTTTCGAACCTCTATTTTTTCATCAAATTTCACTTTATCTATATTTACCCTAATTTATCTCTTATTGGTTTTTATATAAATATTATAAATTATATTTAAGTATTCCAAAATATTATACCCATATCATTCAATCCTTCATTGATAGGGAAATAATTATTTTAAAAAGGTCTCATCCTCAATTTATCCTGATAAGAAAGCCCGATTAAATTGAACTTCCTAATTTATTATCCATTTTTACATGAACTATAAAATATGTCTTAATATACCATTATTTTTATAAAATAAATAATTTTAACATGAATAAATATCATGTTTATTTTATGGTTTAATAATGAAAATTGTGTATATTTACATTTTAAATAATCTAAAAAACTTTCCCTTAAACCGCATAGATATATTTTATTTCTAAAGTTTATTAAACAATTGTTTTAAATTTTTTCACATAATTTTGAAATATCTTATCCTGATAAATGTCTATTTTTCATTATTAATTACCATGTATTAATTAAATCCATTATTTCATGGACACCATTTTGATATTCATTTTTGATATTCCATTTTACATGATTATGATACCCACTTCTTTCAATGGGTAAACCATATGTTTGTGTTTTAGTACTTATATATTATTCTTTATTTGGAACACATATTCATGAACATGTTATAGTGTGTGTGAATATAAATCCCTCCAATTCAATAGGTAATGTTCAGTCTCGTGAGATTTCATATGCAACAGTCTTGGTGTTTATCATTTACAAATGCTCCTCCATGTACAATCAGTATTGAAACATGATTATATCATGTTTTGTATTTATTCCCCATTACATTGATTCCATTGTTACTTGATACCATGTTCTATTTTCTATACTCCCATATGTTTATTTATGTTAAATTCCTTTTTATGTCATCATATAGTGCTTTCTAAACCATGTTTTGTTCTTTATTGTTATGTTTATTCTCTTATGGGGGTTTTAGATCATCCACTTTTCCATGTATTCCATAAATTATTCTATGAATATGTAAGGTATAAAATGGTTATAGGATCTCATTAGGAAGATTACATACAATAAGATTTTATTTTGGATTAATATTTTCAGTTTTATGTACTTAATCTTCCAAATACACTATACTATACTATCCTTGGTTTATATTTAATGGTAAATTATGCTCTAATTCATGTTATAATTTGTGTAAAAGGTAAGGGTGACTATAATTCAATAGAAATCAAAATAATGAAATGGTGAGAGAATAAACAAACCGTCTTGGATCATCACACAATACCACTTTTTCATGAAAGCATGTGGATTTTTTTCAATCATTCTTTTATGATCATAAAATCATGTTAAAAATAAAAAATAAAAATGATGGACAAAATAACACAAACATGTAACTTTTATGAATATCAAAAAAATAACATGAAACATGTGATTACATGAATACAAACTCTTTGGGTCAATCATAATGGTTCTTTATAGGTATAAGGTGTGATGCGGAAATAAATTTTATAAATAAAACATTAATATCTTAGACCCCTCTTCACTTGTAAGAGAATTTCCACATTTTTTAAAATGTTTTATTCTCTATTAATGGATATATATGTTTTTATTTTCTAGAAAATGGTGTGTTGTATTCTCCCTGTAATTCTACCCATGGATTTGGAATGTATTTTTTAACCCCTAGATGGAGGAATCTAAAATAGTAGTTAACTATTAAAATATTCGAATTTTTATTTTATTTCCTATAAAAGTATTTCATACTAATTGGACATGTGCTGAGAATGATATTTTGTTAATTATAAATTTCAATTTTTTGTCCCACTAAACTCCTCCACATCTCTCCAATTACTTTCACTAGATTACTTCCTTAATGAAACATTATTTCCATACCATTCTATAGATATTTATTCCACATAGATGGATATCATTTAAAAATATAATAATCATATTGTGAGTCATGTAACAATGTTTATGACACATTTAATTAATGTTGTTCAATTATATTTTCCTGAAGAGTTTTCAATTTTAATGTTTTATTTGGGGATTAGGTGTATAGATATATCACATGATTATATTGAATTAAAAAAATATTTCCAAAAAAATTACAATAAAAGGAATAGTTCAATTTGAATCATTTTAGTTAATGTAATTATAAGACTAAAATACTTATTATTTTCCTTGTAAATATCAAAAAATGTGAAATAAATATTTTTTTAATTCATCATTATATAATGAATGAAAAATGATGGTTGAATGTAAAATGTTAAAATTATTAGATATTATACCACAAAAATAATGTAAAACTCATGTTTAATGATGAAAACATTATATAATTCCTTTCACAATTACCCCACTGGACTAATTATTTTAACAACTAGAAAATCATTTATACAATGTTTAAAAAACAACCCATTGTATTAATGGAAGAAAAACACACCTAAAATATACAAATAAAAAAATCATTCAAACTACATGAATTTAGAGTACATAAATACTCCCAATCATAAAAATATATTCAATATAATGTTAATATTTATGATCATTTTGTCCCACCAATATAAAAATTTATTTTACTCTCACTGAAGGATTGAAATTGAATATTTTCTAGTTATGAAGCACAAGAATGATCTTTATTGAATAACAAACATTTTAGTGTCTCCAATTAATAGATTCAGGACTTATTAATTAATGAGGGATTTTTAATGGTGTTTTAGGATAAATCATGGTATACATGTAAAACATATCAATGGTAGAATGAGGTGGGTCTGGATCAATGATTAATTAAATGAATAAAAATATTTTCTCCCAATAATTATGTACTCCCTAACAATGAAAAATGTATCCTCCAAACAACTATTGATTTCGTATTTAAGTCAACAATTGAAATATACTACAAAAATAATATTTTTTACCACTTTCACTATTCATAATAATTATACCTAGTTTATATTAGATATTAATATTTTAGATCATATTTTTGATTTTTGAGAATATTAGATAAATTCTTTGATCATAAAAACATGGTGTAAACACCCAAACCTTCTTCCGAATTGTAATTTTTACAAAATAAAAAAATTACAACATGAACATCCTCCACAAAATACTATCAATTGTTATTGTAATTTTCATTTCATTTTGAAAAAATTATTTATATTGTTATAATATTTCCCATCTTCTACCCTACCACACTTATTCCAAGACATTATCAAGAAATTAATTCTAGAGAATGTTTCTAAATGAGGTATATTCCCTAAATACGTTTGAATGTACTACATGAATCCATCAAAAAAATATATGATATATCAATAACCATTCCTTAACTATGATTTATTGAATGACACTACTATTGATCACATGGAGAAATAAATATTCATATTGTAAATATTCTATTAGTTTTACATAAATAAATCTATAATTTAACAAAAAATTACATGGTATGTAATGAATGTGATGAGTTTCATTCATATATGTTATATATGTACTGGACATACAATTATTCCTGATTTGTCACTTGAAAAAATTAAATAACACCCAAATATATTTCTTACGTGTCATATAAATTTCTACCATTTAGTGGAAGTGGGTGAGTATGTGATTTCGTAAAAATAGGATGAGACTCCTCCTCTAATAATTATCTTGTTATATTTATCCTTTACATAATTTAATCTAGTAGAATTTGGGAGTAGGATATATGTTATCCATTTGATGGATTATTTTGGAAATACCAGAGTATTCACTGAAGAGTGGGGATGTCATTTGGCTTCTATCTGTTATCTTTATCAAAACCATGCAATGAAGTTTGATGATATTTTATATTCTATTTAGTGTATGGTATTTATGATAATTTTATTTCTTCGAATTTATTTTATATATAGTTTTCATATATAATGAATTAGGGATCCTTCATCATGTGTTTAAATATTTATTCTTAATATAAGTATTCTCATTATTTTTTTTAAAAATCCAATATTGGTGTCAATGGGACCCCATGGATTATATTATGAAATCCTTCCATGAATCGAAGAAACAAGTTACAAAATAACATTGGATTTAAATGTTTTGAAATATGTAAATACATTATACCATTATATTATAGAGGTATATAAAGGAAACTATGGAATTAACTATTTGGTGATGAGTCTTGCATTGGTAACCATTTTTTACCTATATCCTTGGGATCAAGTAAATTTCATATTCTAATTACATATATAAGTGAAATCACATTATGGTATTTTGTGAATTCTTAAATAAGTGTAAAGTCATTTATGTGAAGGTTATACATGTGTTTTAAAACATGTGTATGGGTTACTGAATTCTAAAATGTTGTAGTAGGAGATTTATATTTACATTTAGGTAGTAATCAATAAAAAAACAATTTTTTAAAGGTATTCACATAATTTCCATTACATAAAGAAGTTTACTGTTACATGAAGTAGTTATTGTATGGATAATCCTGATTTTTTTATTTTTTTAAAGGTTTTCATAAAGGAAAGCGCTTAGTACCATTACATGGTTTAAATCTCAAAATTTTCATTACAATTTACTATTTTATAGAATCTCTACATTTGGGTAGGGTGAATATACCCTTACCTAGAATATGGATTCTGCATATGGGTAATTATAAATGTTTAAACTATTTATTTTAAAATCATTAAAGGATTTTTTTATAAAATGATTTAAATCATATTTAAAGGTACTCTAGTAATATTTTAGTTATAATAAATTTATAATATAATTAATTAACTATAAATTGTATATAATTAAATTATTAATTAATTACGAAACATTTTTCTCATAATATTAAAAGTTAATATTTAAAATACCATTTTCTACTATTTATATGGAATAAATTTTAATCATGAAAAAGTATGTATGATTTAAATGTTGTAATTTATAAAGACATATAAATTATGAAACAAGATAAAATATAAAATATATAAAACCTTAATTATGTGTTTCTCATAAATAACTATTTTGAATTTTTCAAAATAATTAGGGGCCTTATATGGATATTATTTAAGCCACATAAAAAGTGTTTTAATGAGTGGTATGATGATGGATTAAATAATTATTATGTATATGATATTAAAAAATATAAAATTTTAAACTAATTAAAACTAGATTATAAATAGTTAATAAATATTTTAATATCATATATTTCAAATGAAATTTCTATATAATGTTTAATATGAAAGAGTTCATATTGAATAAATATGATGTGTCTCTTTTAAAAATTTTATAATGAATATAAAATTTTTATGTTATTATTTATTTATTGTTCAAAATCCTAAATCTAATATTATAAAAACATTATAATTAGATTTTATGTATGAATTATTCATAAATGTTTATATCATTCTTAAATATATTAATTGTTCATTAATTTTTTAGATATTTCCAATTATAAAAATAATTATTATTTTTATATTTTATGAATGTTTTTTTTCTAGTATTTATCTAATAATTTTATTCTTGGATAGAGCATTTCACATTTATTCTAGGAATAACTCCATACTGAATTTAGTTTTTTAATAAAGATTATGAATATTTTTTGTTAGATTTAGGATGAATTATATTATTTTTTTGAGTAATGTATCTTTGGGTTGAGGAACATGTGTTCAGACTACTTATATAACTAGAAGATTACGCCATGTCTAGGCTACTGAATGGGGTTGTCCATCTATTGTATCAAGATTACACTTTTGAATAATCTTAATATTATATTACACCAAACCATTATAAAAAGTGTAACACACAAATATTTAACAAAATATAACCCTTGAAAATAAATATGAAGTGTTCAATAACTTTCTAAACCTACAAAACCACTTGTTAAGAGAAATATAACATACTATAAAAATATTACTATGTGATTGTTAGATTATATCAATTTAAAGTGGATTTATAAATAAAAAAATATCATTATGTAAAATATATGTGACAGTTTTATATAAATCAAATTAATTAATTAATTCATAATAAATTGGTACTCTAATTTCTCAAAAGGCGTTTTATTCTTCAAAAAAAATTTCTCCAAATGTCTTTTTTTCATTTTGTACATTGAAAATATAATTAATTATTGTGAATTTTAAAAAACATTATTTTAAATATTGGATATAATATTTTTATTTCATATATAAAACTCATAATATGATTAATTGTTGAGGTATTTCAAAAATAGTAGATTTTTGGGTGAATAATAAAAAAGTTTGATTTTTCAAGTATTTCTACTTTTGTAACATTATTGTGATTTAATAATGACTTAATAAATATGAAAAAATAGAGATGAAACTTTGATATATTAAATGAGTTAAATAAAGTGTTTAAAATATTATTTTTTATTATTGGAACCAATGATTTTGGTTTGCGAACATATGTAATAGTTTATACAAATTAAAATCTATTTTTAGATATCATCATTTAATGATATGATTGAAAGGATTAATTAAGTTTTATATTAATAAAAAAGGCTAAAACCTATAATTTATATTAAATAACCAATACTAATTAAGAAAATAAATTTTTTATAATATTTCAATGTAAAATGATTACCACTCATAAATGAGGTATTTTCGTAAGAACTATTTTCATGAATTTTTATTATTTTATTAAATGTAACCTTTTACAAATATAAAAACTAAATCATATAAAATATATTTAATTTTTGATACTAGAATATTGAAATTATTTTTGAACTCCCCTCTTAATTTTAGTCATATAATTAGGTATTCATTGTAAGAGCTAAGTTATCACATTTGAGGTTAAAATCGAATAGAAGTTGTTTATATGGGATATATATGGTTTAAAATGTCTCAAAAATATATCGAAATTTTCTTTTAAGAGTTTAATTAAATATTATAAAATACTTTTTCATATTTATTTCCTTGGTGAAACATGACATCACTATGATATATATTATAACTATATATTTTGTGTAACTTAAAGTGTGTCATGCCCCTCACTTATACAAGGGAACCTCGACTAATTAATCATTCACAATTATTGATTGTTATAAATGAAAAAATAATTTCCATAAATAAAATCTTATATCCATTCAACACATCTAAGAGCTTATTATCATTTAAAATACCATCCTTTATATGATTTAATTTTAAGTAAATGGATGGTTCTCAATGAAGATGTATAAGTATTTACAGAATACTATTAATATTATTTCTTCTTCTGGTCCATAAAAAATATATTTTATCCATTATTAAATAATTTAGTATAATTATTTTTTATTTTGATGATGAAACAACCATTATCCACCTATATTCTATCTTATGGTTAATGAAA
Organism: Viscum album; assembly: GCA_963277665.1. Classification (NCBI taxonomy): domain Eukaryota; kingdom Viridiplantae; phylum Streptophyta; class Magnoliopsida; order Santalales; family Viscaceae; genus Viscum; species Viscum album. Next base: position 687,189,602 of record OY728123.1, on the reverse strand, counting down.
ACATAGATTATGTTGATGTGTGGGATACCACCTCCATGAAGTGATGAGTTTCATTTTTATTCACCAAATAACATTGATGGTAATAATGATGGATTTTATGAATATTTATAATATTTATGACATTATTATATTTATTTAAAGTCAAATTATTATTTACTTTTCCTTCATTCAATCAATCAAAAAGTAGAAACCCCCTTCATTTGTACATATGAACAACCATCTCCCTGGAGAAATGTATTTAATTTTTCATCACCACAATATATTAATAGTCATAAATGTTTATATAATCATTAAATATTATATTCATGAAATAACTAACAATATGGTTGTGATGGATCCATAATCAATATAAAAGGATAAAGAATATTGAATTGAAACAAGCATGAAAATTGATAAACTTATCACATAAAATAGTGATTTTAAAAAGGAATTATAAGTTAAATGTTGAAAAGGTGTTATAATAAAATCACATATGGTACAATATATATGATTATCTTATTAAACTATATTTATAATAAATATATATTTATTGAAAATAGCCAAACCCTTCTATCCTGAAGCTGGTGGTAACTTTTTTACATTTTCATAAGATATAAGGAATATTATCATGAAGGACGTAATATTATAGTAGACATGGAAAACTATATACATATGTAAAATTCACATTATGATTGAAAAACAAAATAAATTTTTTTTTCTTTGAGAGCGTCATTATTCCACATAGTTTATGCTTACATACCAATCACAAAACCCTTTTCTGTATCCTTGTGAAAATAAAACAATAGAAAATTGTGTGATTAGAATATCATCAATGGTATGAATACAATAGACTTTATCATGAATAAATCAGCATAATAAACATGCTAAGGTAAATAACATAATCAAAGTTCATTTAAAAATTAACATGAGCATAAATGGAATGAGTACATTCTGATTAAATTATTCCATATAAATAATCACATCATATTTAAACATATCCAAAACTATTATACATAGCATAATAATCAAATGGACATAAATAAATTATCTAATAATGAGTAAACTGATAGTTTTGTACATATAAAACATATTTCCATGATCTTTCACAAGATTGTTTAATTCTATGTATAGAAACACATCTAATATATCTAAATAATTTGTCTCAGAAGACAGGTCGATGCATTAAGAGGATCTCTATAACTAGGACCCACACCTAACATAGTCATTCCAAAGCATTAATTATATGAAAGTAGTGAATCATAATCAACATAAACATTATTTTTGAAAAATAAACATATGATCGATAAACACATTCCCTAATCAAATAAACCTAATGAAAAACAATATAGAATAATATGGTGAATGGTAATAAAATTGTAAATCATATTTGAAATTGATCACAAACCATACAAATAAGTAGTAAATATAATAACATTTCAATATATCTGCATTGGATTTTACATACAATAAAGGGTTGATGTCTTTAATGAATATAATTACCATAAAAGTATCATTAAAATCATTCATGAGTAAAATTACCATTAAACATAAAAAGTATCCTTTTAAAAGGAAGAGTTCAAATATCAATTTGAAAATAATTTTACATGGAATATATATTTTAAAATTAAAAAATAGTCTTCAAAAAATTGTGCGATCATGATTTGGGTATATTTTGTTTCTTGTCGTACCTGTTAAAACAAATATTAATTTTATATTATTATTAAAATCCACAAATGAATGTTTTTCAAAATTCCATGAATATTCCTCTCGAAATATATAATATAAAAATGGAAAAAACATTATTCAATAAATCATTTTCAAAACGTTAAAAATATCTTTCATTTTTTTGAAAACATGGATTTTGATGAAAATGTATTTTCAATCAATGGGTGAATTAAATTCAATTTTTCAAAAAACATATTATCAAGCATTTTAAACAATAATTCATAGAAAATGGTACTATTACATTATAAATTTTACAAATAAAATGAGTATAAGAAAAATTATTGAGTGTATGATTGAAATTTCAAATAATTCCCCTTTAGATACTTTTACAGAAATAATCCTAAATAGTGATAAGGTTGTGAAATAAAACCTTACCACTTTGGTCACATTTGAATCATAATCTCCATGAATGAAGTAACATAAAATGAATATTTTAATTACATTAAGTCAAAAATATTAACTGTATATCATATCAAAAGTGGAGGTATATACACTACACAAATAAATAATCCATGAATATGGAATATGTCTCATATAAGTAAATGTGAGATGAGGAACCCATACCTCATGTTTGACATCATTATTATTTAGAAAACCTCCTATATAAAAAATATATGTTTATTAAAAATATATTACAAAATGATAATCACATATATAATACCATATAAGATTTAATTATAGTCTTTTATCACCCATTTATTAATAATTTTTTGTTAAAATCAATGTTTTGAGTGACAGTTACTTCATTTTTCATGTATATTTTAATTATTTAATTTTTTTTATTTTAATTTGATCATGGTTAAATAATAATATAAAAATTATCCATGATCTAAATATCAGATATATTCATTATAAATGTATTTATACTAATCTAGTAATGATAGATATATAAAATGGATTATACCATTCATAGAGATGGTAGGTCGTACATACGCATGAATGGTGCTTCCAATTTTCACAATCGATTTAATGAGAAGAAAATTAATATTAATTAACCATTAAATAAAAATTATAATTTCATATATATAATTTATAAAAATAAAATACATCCTTATAATCATCCATGTAATAATTAAAAGAAAAATATTTTATGTGTAGACGGGAGTCCATACGTATGTGTGGGTGACGTTATTATCTTCCAACAGATTAGAAGGATAAAATTTATATGGGATATTATAGTACTATAAGTCTTAGTATTTCACAAATATCAAATTTATTAATTAAATTTGTACTTGATACCTTCCATGTAATTTGTAAGAGAAAAATAATTCATATATCTTCATGAGTTTGTAGTCTGGCGTATACTTGAGAGATGTTATCATATCCCCCATGGAATTGAAAGTATGATGGAAATGTGGTATAATAGTTTTAAAAGTATGATAGTTTCACAAATTTCATATATATATATTTATATGTGTGTGTGTTAAATATATCATTATATTCATCTGTGTAATATGGTGATGGAAAAAGATTACTTCGATTCACAAGGAGGTAATTTATTATACACTCGGTCTATATTTTCGTTTCCCCTTTGATTGAAGTGGTTATGTATTTTGTATAGGAAATAAATATAATAATATATTAGTATATATTATGTACTATTGTTACTGTATTATCATAGTTCAATAATTTTTTAAATAATGGGAGGAAGAAATAAGAAAAATATGCATGTTTTATAATTTTACCTCTTTTTCAGAAAGACTCATTAGGTTTATACCTAAATCCTTTCTATGAGGGATTCATAATAAATATAATGAATATAAGATGTTTGGTGGAGATTAATAAAGTTTTTAGGTGTCTATTGGCTAAACCAAATGGATTTTGATGTTTTAATAGGAGTGGAGAGGGATGGCATTTATATATTTGGGAAAGGACATATATGGAATATTTGTAATGATAATGTGATACCCACATTTTTCTCAAAAAAGAATCATAAAAATGGTTGATTATTATAAATTATATGTGATAAGTTCTAAATATGGAAACCAATGGATATAGTAAAAGGATTTACTTCCTTGTTAACCATAATATTCTTAGTTTAACCCCCTCAGTAAACTCATTTTTACCTTAAATTTGGTGATTAATATTTATAATTGTAACTACAAAAATATGAATAAAAATTATGTTGTGAATATTAGATAATATAAATTATAATTATTAAAAATATTTCATAAATATTTTCAAATTCAATTCACAAATTTGGTTGAATTTAACTAAAAAATAAAGCATAGAAGCGGTGAAAGTGAAGTTTTTTAAAGAGGTAATTCTCATAAGAACTGACTGTTTTAATGTGAAACTTTAATATAAAAATAATTTCAATTCCCTAAATTATAAATATTTTAATATAATTGAAAAAATTATATTAAAACAAATTAACAATATATTTTTCCTTTCTAAATAATATATATGAAAATATGGGTTTCAAAAAAATTCAGTACTTTGACTATTCATAAAAAAATAATATCCAAAATAGATTATAAATATTTACAAAAAAGGTTTTTTCGGATGAAGATTTAAAAATTTTAGTTATCATTTTCAATTATTTCTTCTCAATGTGGTGTAAATTAATTTAAAATTATGGGTGCAATGCATGACTAATCCTCCTTTCTGAAAAATATAGTTTTCTTGGAAAAATTTCCTTCTCTTTAAACTGGTTCTTATTTGATTTATAATCTATAGATAACTATTGAATTTAATTTATAAATTTTTAAAATATATAATTTCTATAATTTATTTATTTCTATTTATACTATTCATCTAAACATTTATGATATAATGGTTATTGTAGAACAATAAAATTTTAATAGTGTATCTCATTTATTTTAAACCTGGAATATCATTGATTAGAAGTTATAATAGTGATTAATCTAATCAAATATATATTATAGTCACGGGGTTTCATATTGTTTTATAATATTTTTTCATGTCATATAAGTAATATATCACGATGTTCCTATTTTCAATATGAGGTGTTATATTCTAACATCTTAAATAAATTCCACCCTCACAATTTCAACATGATCCTAAAAATATAGAGTTTTACATTTTATTGTTTATTTTCTAAAAAACAATATCCTAAATGGGATGAATAAAAATTCATCTTGATAAGATAGAAAGGGATGCATAATGGTCATCCATAATAACACATTACTATGTTTCCAAGTAGGTAATCATTGGTGGGAAATGAAAACAAGGACATCGATGAGAATACTAATGTCAAAGGATTAATATTGACATACATAGAAAATGGTCAAGAAACTGTTAAAAAACAAAGAAACTATAACTATATGATGACATAAGTGATAGTAGATTCAATATAAATGAAATTAATATGAAATCATTTTTATCGCGTTATATTTTTCAAAACGTTGATGGATTTTATAACTATTCTGATTGAGAACTCTATAAAATATACTTATAGTTTTATACTTTTTTTGTTCTTTTATAAGTTAAAACTTAGTATCATACTATATAATATTAATATATAATACTAATTTCTGAATCCTAAATTTAAAAAACTTAAATTTAATATATCCTTAGCTCAATAAAATTAAGACAATTTATTCCCCTATCTTTATATATTTTCAAGGAACAAAATTTTATTCTCAACTTTTGCAATAAAACCAAAAGTTCAACATAATCTATCCAATAAATATTTAACCACATGAGTCAACCAAAATATGTCTCCTTAAATATGAAGCGCCAAAATTTAGAATGGAGGGCAGTAAATCGATGTTATATTCCTTAGAAAAAATAAAATGGATCTTATTTTCACGTTAAAAATATGTGAATAAATTAATCACCATAAAACCTTAATGAAAAATATATAATTAAAAAATAAATAAATAGGTTTTTGAATGTATGCCATAAATCCGAACATTTAGTAAACTCCAACAAAGATAACATAAATCACTAACCAGTGTCAATGTTAAAAAACTTATCCTAGAAACATATATTTATAATTATTATATCAACATAAAACACATATTAATGGTTATCATCGATCAATCATGTGTTTTAATAAAATATCATCTTTCCAGAAAATCTATTTTCTTGGGACCTATATTATTTATCATATTCATTTTAATCCTTAATAAAATGCTAATATAGTGAAATACTTATACATTTTATAATTATTTTAACAATAACATCATTGATAAAATAATTCTTAAACATAATTATTGATTACAAATAAATAAGTAATATATTCCACTTCGACCGTATAAATTTCAAAATCATTATATTGATCCTGTAACATCTTCTATGGTATATTCCCTTCCTGGTTGGAGAAATTATTACTTTGGTAATTCATGTCATTACATATGAATCATTTCACATTATAAAATAATTTCTTTCCCTTTAAGTCATGAGGATGGTGTTATTTGTCTCTAAAATTACAGAAAAATTCCATTTCCTTCAGGCAAGTACAATGTTGATTCATTCTGCATTAATTACATTCACGATAATCCTTTTTTACCTCATTCCCCTAATCTATTTTTCTCTTTAATACACTTATTAACTTGCATCCCATTGAAGGTATAGTTTTATAAAATTATTTCACTCTCTTGATATCACATGATAGTATGTCCTCGTATGATTAATGTTTTTAGGAGACTAATTCCCTTCAAATGATGGGCTGAATCCAATTAATAAAATGATCATTATTACACATTGAATTAAACTCATTGAAATACTTCTCATCCTATCAACTATGTTACTTTTATAAATACTAAAATGCACTAAATTAGATCGCAACATTATAAAAAATAATTTAAAATCTCAAAACTATAGAAACACTTTACAAATTTGAAAAAAAATTACATTCATTGTCTAATAATTATAAATACGACCTCTTTGGGAATATTTCCATGTCATAAAAATATTTTCAAATCCTTCATTATGTTTTTTAGAGGAAATTTAAATTAACATAAGGATATCTCATGGGGTTTTTAAAAATGGGTGAAGAAAGGCCAGTTTTCATATGCCAAGTGACTCTTGATTCAAGATCAACATTCATTTTTAGAGTTATTACACCGAGGTACATCTATTCTAGATCCACATCAACTTTTAGTACCAATAAAAAGATAAATTATTAGGAAAACAACATAATACCTACCTTACTAAACCATTAATATGTTATTTTATACATATCCTCAATGTTTATCTTAAATTAATATTCCCCAATCTATGATTTCTTAAATCAATTTCCCATTTTTCTACTAAATATATTTTAGTACCAAATATGAATACCTTGAACCTCATTTCGTGGAGCTATATGATACTTTATTACATTTTAATATGATACAACTAATCATATCCCAAAGGATGGAACATTTTAGTAGACTTGGTAAACTCGAAAATAACTGATATTAACATTACAACTGAAAACATAAAATTTATAATGTTTTTTATTCGATAATTCCATTATTCCTAATAGTGTATCCATCTATAATAATATAGAAAACAACCTATTATCTTGTGAAAAAAAGAAATTCCAGATATCATATACTCAGTAAGGGAATGTGTACAACCAAAGCTGTCATGATTAAAAAATAATAATCAAAATAAAAAGGTTATTAATTAAAACAATTTCCATTTAAATAGTAACTTGATCAAAATATGGTTGAAAGAAATGATGATAATATAAAGATATATAAACAACCACATAAGCTTCATAATTATCCATATATATTATAACTAATTGAATAATCATGTGGGAATCAACAGAAGATATCATAATAAGGAAATTCATAATGATGGACACATAAATCATACTGTCAAGACTATTGAAAATACATTTTCATTTTATGGGTAGAAAACTATAAAATTTGGACAATTGATTTGTCTTATTAAACCTATAGATGCATGAAAGGGATATATATAACTGGTACCTAGACATACCTTAATAATTCCAATATATTTTTTATATTTTAGTGGTTAAACATAATTAAAATAAACATTCATGTTGAAAAACTAAAATAAGAACTGTTAATTCATACATGAATCAAATAAACTTAATCTTAAACAAATCCAGAAATAACCTGGTAAATGGAGATAAATTTATACATCCTAAACCAAACTGATCATAAACTATCTAAAATAGTAATAAGGATTATATAAAATCGACTTGTACTCAGTGGAAAATACGTACAATATTGTTTTAATGTATTTAATGAAATAAAATTCCATAAAAATTTAATAAAAACATTATTTAAGAAAAAGACATTTTCATTTTCAAGTAACCATTTACGAAAATCACAAAAACATTTGAAAATACATTTCACTGAAAATAATAAGTGAAACATATAAAATAGTCATTATGACATTGAATTTTTTATGGAGTTAAATTACATTCACCTCATACACATTAAAACTAATATTTATTTCATGTTTTTGGTATAATCAAAAAGGGCCATGTTTTGAAAATGAAATGATTTTTTCATTCAAAAAATATTGTTAAAAAATAACACTGGGTAAAAATTTATTTAATTAATCATTTTATAAAAGTTGAAATTATTTTTTGAAATTATTTATAGAAAATATGTATTTTATTGTAAAGGGATTTTTGACCGAATGTACAAATAAAATCATGTTTTCTTGAAATCATTTTCTAAAAAAGTTTATGAAAAAAAGAGTGGATAAATCATACTAATACATGAAAAAGGTCATGAATTACAATTTTATAGGAAAATATAATTTTTTAAGTTATAAATATCAAGTAATTCACCCAATTGAGACTTGAATAAAAACAATCCTGATTATAGATGACATCGTGAAATAATCCCATGGCACTTTGGTATCTTTTAAATCATTATCCTAGCGAATGAAATAACATAATATGAAAATTTAACTATAATGAATATAAATAAAATTAATATATAAAATATTAAAAAGTGGAATTATATACACCACACAAAGGAATATGTGGTGAATATGGTGTACGTCCCATCGAAGAAAAACTAAGACGAAAAAACCCTTACCTAAGGCTGGGCTACCTTCATATTTGACTAAAAATATTGTATAATCACCATAGTTTTATTATTAATCTATTAAATAACCATAATAATTTAGCTAACACCATATTCTATTTTTTTATACTATTTTTTATCTTTTTAATATGAATTCAATTTGAAAATCACTGTTTTGAGTGATAATTGGTTTATTTTTCAAATATGTTTTAATTTACTTATTTTGGTAATATTATTTTTATCCCGGATAAATCATATATATAATGCTTAGAACTATATTAATATATTATATATTCATTATATATCTTTTAATAGTTATCTGTTAATGATAGAGACCAAAAATGGATTATATCTTTCATTGAGACAGTATGTCGCACAAACACATGAACTCTGATTCCATGTTTCTCAAATGATTGAAGAATTTCGGGTATTGTAGAATATGGTAAGGTATGATGTTAAATATGATATTATATTTATATAATTATTATTTGTTCTGTTTTTATATAATTATTTACTTTATCCTTAATACCTTCCATAAGAAGCATAAGTGAAAAAATGAATCACATCTCTTTGTGAGGTGGTGGTCCTTTGTATACAAAGGTGGCATTATTATCTCCATCGTTGAATGGAAATTAGGAATGTGTATGTGGTATCATAGTTAGGGAAGTGTATAAATTTTAAAAATATTTTATATATACGATAAATTCATCATTATTTATAGCCTGAAAAGTTGGAGATGAAAAATGAATCCCAACAATTTCGATAGGCAGTACTATGTCTTACACATGATCGATAGTTTTACATCCCATTTGATGGATGTGGAGACAGATAAGAGTTATTATATTATAATAATGACATATAATTCTTGATTAAATAATTTTTTTATTATATTAGTAAATTTTAATTATGTTTTAAAGTGATTGAATAAGAAATACAATAAATATGCACGATTAATAATTTTACCTCTTCTTAGGATAGCCTCATTAGGTTTCTACCTAATGAATTTATATGAGGGATTGATAATAAAAAATAACACTTCTAGGATGTGTGTATGTTTTTTAGTAAGGTATTTAGGATGTTATTTTCCAAAAAAATGTTTTGAATTTTGAATATGGGAGGACAAGTGGAGACCTTTTATAAGTGGGAAAGAGAGTACACATTGAATTTTTTAAATGATAAACTGATACCCATGTTTTCTCATTCTGAAAGCCCATTAAATTATTCCATATCAAAAATTATAGGTAATAAGTCAAAAAATATATACATAAAATGGGTGGTCGAAAACTTTTATATCATTTTTAACATTTATCATCATGGCTTAACCCCCATTAAACTCATTTTTATCTTCCTAAGGGAAATTAGTTTTTAATCTATTCATAGTTCATTATGGTTAAAAATTATGTTATTTTATTACATATTATTAACTAATTTGACCCCATATATTTAATCCATGTTTATGAATTTAACAGATATAAATGGAAGAATTATATTTTAAATTACACTTCCGATGCAATGAAAGATCAGTTTTCTAAAGAGACAATTCTCATAAATATTGAATGTTTTAATATAAAAAGTCAATATGAAACATATTGTAATTATTTAAGTTAGATATATTTTAGTAATATTGACTTAACTTTACATTAAATTTAATTTATATATAATTTTCAATTATAAATATTTTAAACAAAATGGAATCTTCAAAAAAAATATGTATTTATTTACTTTTCATAAAAATTTAATGTTTTTAGAAATTTTCCAAAATTCAAAGAAATAAAATTATGTAATATAGAATTATAAAATTAATTTAATTTTCTAAAATAATTTTTTTACAAATTGGTCAAATTTATTTCTAAATTTTTTGCACCAAACTAGACCTATAAACCTTTCAAAAAATATGATTTTTCAGGAAACATTTATTTCTTTATTAAATGGCTCATATTTTATTTGTAATCAATAGATAATAATTGAGTTTATTTTATAGAATTTAGAACCATATAAATTTTATAATACAGTTATTACTTTTCATATCCCCCATCTTAACATCTAGGTTATAATGGTTATCATTAAATCATAATATTTCAATAGAAGATCAATTTTTATTTAAACATGGAATTCCATGAATCACAAGAAATTGAAAAGATTGAATATAAAAAATATATTATAATGAATAATTTTGTTTGTTAGATCCCGTATCATGGAAATTTATGTTCTTTTTTATGTTTTAGTTTTAATCCTTTTTTTTGGATAATTAAGTGCTTACCCAAGCCCTTAAGGAGGCTCGGGGGTGTTCCGAGGGTTCGAAATAGAAAAAACGGAGGAAAAGTTGTTTTTAGTAGGTCTCATGTTATGTGCATGATTAGTTCTAAACATGAATAAAGACAAAGAAAATATGCAGGAGGTGGGTTTTTGGATAGTGGCCTCTGCACAGTTTCTGCACGGTTTGGAAAATTGTGCGGGTAAACTTCGCGGCCCAAAAACATTTAAAAAATTACAATGCAGCCACTCTGGTATTTTAATACCCAAATCGACATTTCCTCCCATTTCTACCATTTCACCATTATAAAGAACCAAATATTCCAAGACATCCAATTGATCAATATATTTCATTTCGAAGTCATTTTTTGTGTCATTGGTTACAGATCAATGCTCTGGGTAAGGCTAATCCCATCCTTGCTTCTCTTTTGAGTGTATGGTTTGTATCTTTTTCTCCTCTATTTCTAAAGCTCCTGAACTCTACACTCTGGGTGAGATCTAGGTTAAAGCTTCAAGGTTTGATTGAAGAGTAATCTAAGGGCTCAATTAAGGTTGTTTGCACCATGAAATCGAGGTAGGTAGTCTAAAAGTTATATCCCATGGTTTATTTGTGGATTTTTGAATGTGTGGGGTTTTTCATGGGTGTCTCTTGGTATGACGTGGTCACCCTTTGAATTTTTAGGTAAAATAGTTATTAAAAATTTAAATGGAAACCCCCACAATCCTCATAGGATGCGTCAAGGGTGAGGAGATGAATCTAGGGCTACACTTGGGGTCGGCTGGCTCTCCTGAGCCTAGATATTTGGAAAGAACAAGTGATATGGTTGTGTAATCTTGTTGATCCCTTGATAAAAATGTTTATGTGATTAATTGTGTTGGGATAAGAGATAGGTGATTCCCTTAGGCTTGAAAATTTCCTAAGGGATATGGGATATTATGTGTAAATGATTAAAGACCATAATGGAATGGATTGTGAACATTGTAATGAAACCTAGTGAGTTATGCATAATTAAAAAAGCCTAGTGAGATAGGCACAATGAATAAATGCATAGTGAGATAAGAATAATAAAAGGAAAATCAGGATAATTGGCTAAATCATGTGAAATATAGTAAATGTGTTAATGGTTTAAGGCATGGTATTAACTCTTATGTTATTATTATGATTTATGCTTCCCTTGGGCAATGGTTGTGATGTTTGTGTGAATGGTTAATTGATACATTTACATATATAATGTTCTCAAATCATGGTAGTGTGTGGTATTGACTGAGGTTCTATTCCCATTGGTAGAGATTGACTGAGGCTCTAAACTCCACCCCTAATGCATGTGTTAGGGAAGAGGACTCATTCCCTATTTCACTCTTAGTTTCATCCTCCTGGACTAAGGCTTCAAGGTGAAGATATGGTTGACATGAGGAATTTTTTACTTGTGAGATTGGAAAAATGTGTGTTTTTTCACATTTATGTGATTGTGTACTTCAAGTCATGTATCTTGTTGTGTGTGATGAACCCCTGGTATATGCATTGGAAATGGTATGTAATGGGAAATGGGATGAAATTACAAGATAAGGAAATGGTAATAAATGTTAGTAATGTACCTAAACTAGTTAGGGGAACTTAATATTTTCTTTTCATTTATTATTCATTTCCATTTTCATGAAAATTTGTTTATACTATATATTTTCTAGGCACCATTGGTGGTGGCCTACCAAGCTGTACTCACACCCTGCTCTGGCTGCCAGGGGGTACCCAAGAAGACTCCATGTTTTCAAGTCAGGAGAAGGGAAATGACCCTTTCTGGGTAGTTGGGTTGGCCCGGGCGTGCATGGAGGATGAACTGGATATGGTGTCGGGACCATTTTTTGGGATTTTTCAATTTTCCATCATTTTGGGTTTGTTCACATTTTCACTTATAGCATGGCATGACATATTTACTGTTGGGAATGGTTGTAGCCCATTTTGGAAATGGTCGTTTATGCATAAACTCATATTATTGGTTGTTATTCCACTATTTTGTTATCTTCTATTGTGTCTTACTCTGAGAAAATTTTTTATAGTCACCGTAATTGACTATTTGGACCCCCAATGCTAGTCGGTAAATTTGGTGTATTGGGAGGTGTGCTTAAGGTCATGTAACCACCTGGCTCAGAGCACCGGTTTAGTGGATTATGGGTCAGGGATGTCACAAACTGGTATTAGAGGAGTTCCTTTATCATTCATACTATTTGGGGATGGTAGATAGGATATTTGGAGTTGTTGGGCCTTGGTAATGAGCTCGTGTTTGGGAGTAGTTAATCCATTTATTAGGGAAAACCCAAGTATCCCTTTTTGGGAAATTATGTTATTTATTGTGCGCTATTGCGGTTGAAGATATTTCGACATTGGGTGATTCACATGTTGTGTGATGTGATGGTTTTATGATATTTGGTTGAATGAATCAATGGGATGAGGGTTTTTGATTGATTCATTATTGTAATCTCCTAGATAAGTAGGTGGAATATATTATGGTAGGAATAGAAAAGTTGGGTGTGTGAGGCAGGAAATATAGAATGCACCTTGTGTTTTGATAATTGAAAAGAGAAAATGTTGTAAAGGAAGCAATGTTAGTGGGTGAATATAGGAGAATAATATGTGATGATTAATGAAATATGTGTAATTAAGGGTTTTTAATGAATTCAAAATGTTGTTTGTAACATGTTCTCTATGACTTGTGTTGATGTATGGTTGTTTACACCTTGTGGACCATAGCCTGCAGGATGGATGGTTGGGGAGTTGTTTTAGGAATATTATGGTTTTTTGGGATGGTGTATTTATAGTGGGTGGTTGTGGCAGGTGTAGATCCTTCTTGTTGTGAAGTTGTGAAACATTTATGGTATGTATTCTAAACCACATGTTTGGGAATGTATATCAATTCCTCCATGATGTCGAGCACAGGATAGGCAACAAGAGGATGTCGTTAAAAACACTCCTCTAGTGAGGAGAAAATGAATGTGGTGATCCGAGGAAGTAGATAAGAATATTTCCAAGAGAATTTGGACCATTTTATGTAAATTATGGATCAGGACCTTGGGCGGGTTTCACCGAGTATGTTTAAGCTGACCATAGAGTTTCAACTACCACACCCTCTGAATATTACCAGAGAGGTTGGCCCAAAGGTAGCATAGTTCTGGATAGAGTTGGTCCAGGTGATACTTGATCATCTGGAGTGTAACACCCCATGATTTTATAGTACGTTTTTTCATTAAATTAATTCAATAACTTGTACTACACGCAACACTGAGTTCAAGCACACCACGACGTACCAAACTAGCTGTTCAAAAGAGGTTATGAATTGTATTAACTGAATTTTGAAGTTTGTATAATCCTTATAATTTTAGAATCTATAATATGAGTTTCATAGACATATTGTAAAAACAAATTAATTTTCTTCAGATCAAAGAAGTATTTTTCAAAAATGCTCTTTTACCGCCTTTTAATGGTGAACCCTTTTTAAATCCAATATTTGATTCTATTATATATTAAAATTAACAAAATAAAATTCTTCTTTATAATCGAGACATAAGAATTTAGTTTCAATAAATTTTTGGTGTTTTTTTGATAACTTTCATATTTGGGTGATTAGTGAAAAATACTATATTTTAATTGAAAACTACATTTTTAATAAAAATAATTTATAGTGTTATATTATACATTTTAATTTTTTGGAAGTATAAATAGATTATATTTTTACAATTTAATCCAATTCTAGTTATTTTAAGTAATTTAACTTTGAAATTTGACATAAACAACTGTCAATCTTTTAATAGTTATTATTTCATAAAAATACGCCTTTTGGTTTTGACAATTAGAATTAATAATAAATTAATAAATGAAAATTATATGTTTTGAATTTGGTAAAATAGAATTCATTTTTGAATTTAGAATATCAAAATTAGCCTAGGGAGATTATTTTTGTATTTTTCTGAAAACTTTCAATTCTCGATGAATAGTAAAAAACAATGAGTTATAGTTTAAAAGAGAATTTTTATTTAAAAAATTATTTATTTTATTGAAATTTTTTTTACGTAAAAATTGATAAATAATACCTATATAAGATCAATTTAATTCATTGGAGTCAGTTTATAATAATTTTCGATATATAAAAATTTTATTGATCTTTTTACCGTCTTTTACCCACCTCTTAGGAGCATTTGCAAATTTACAGAAAACATAATTTTACCACTTCTGTGAGTTGAATTTCAAAAATCCGAGAGACACGGTTGATATCAGTAAGTAAAATTTGATTCAATAAGATGAAAATAATTTTTGGTGACTAGTAACCTTTTACTTTTATTTACCACAGTGAAATGTAAATAGAGTAATTAAGGGTAAAAATGATATAATTATTACCCAGAAACATATCCTAATTCTATTGGATAAGTATAATTAGAGTAAAAAACCATAGTAATAAAATATAATCCTCTTTGTTCCACTTGTATTAGATTAGGACATTTATTATTACTTAATTCAAAGAAGAGTTAAAAGAGTTAAAATCAATGTTTAATAACTAAAACATTTTTAATATAGGGTTAAACATAAGATAAATTCGACTATAAATATTAATTATATAGATAAAACAATTTCCTACATGATTTTAGTTTATTTATATATTTTAGACTTTAAATAATTTAATTAATTTATGACACAATGATGATGCAGTAATTACCTAATTAATGAAATGTTAAAATAAATGATATTATAAATATCCAAATAAATGTAATTTGAAGATTTTTAGGAATTTCACTAATTTTATAGGATAATATGACATATTAGGGTATGTTAGATGAACTTTTTTCAAACTAATAATGCAATTATGAATTTAGCAAAAAAAAATACCAAATGGTGTCAAAATTGACCTAAAAGAGTTTTTAAAACCAATATTATATTATTAATTGATATTCTATTCCTAAAAATATAATGTTCAGTAAAAATGTCTTATATAATGATATTTATATCATTAACTAACCACTTGGGGTTATATTGGATGTATATAGTATCTTCATTAACCATATAATATAAAAATACATAGAGACATGATAAATGTCAAAATATTTAACTAAGAGTTAAATCTAAAAGATGAAGTTAATATAGTGACCCAAACCTGCATAAAACCTATTGGTTGAGTGGTTTTCGACCCATCCCCACCTTATATTTTAAATAATCTTTTTTGAGTCATTAAAAACCGAAAATGGATTTATTATAAAATAATATTTCAATATTTTTTAAGGTGCCCCACACCCCTCTTATTAAAGGGCACTCCCTGTTATCTCTAATTCACACCTTCATAGCCATTTTTCTCGGCCAAACCATGCCCAAATACCCTCTCAACTGTCCTAAATTAATCATAGTGGCCTTACTTTAATCCAGAATCTATCCTATGGATCCCTTTTGATCAAATCAAAAGGAAGAATTTGAAGAAGAGGTAAATATTTCATCACCTCTTTCAAGTTCCATTATTCTTCCACTTCCACTTTTATTGTTGTATCCATTATAAAATAATAACTCTAGTAGATTCTATATAATGTTATTTTATTATAAATATTGTACAACCATATTCATTATTATATACATCCTTTGAATGACATGTCACCATACGTGCGTACGTATGGATTACCGTCTCCACGTCGTGGTGTAATTGTTATTCAATACATTTTCATTCGGATGGTTATAATAATGATGTTTAATTGATGTAAATAAGAAATTTAACATGATAATGATTCTGTATATATGATATACCATCAAATTCCACACCTTTAACGAAATGATATTGTCGCTTTTACATACGTATGGATTACCATCTCCACGACGCGATGAGATTCATTTCTAAGTTCACCTTTCATCGACGATTATAAAAATATATATTACTAATAAATATGGAATACATGAAATAATAATTCTACTGGATATATATATATATATATATATATGTATTTATGTACTTACATATATCTTATTCACTTACTTTCGTTCAATATAATATGAAAATAGAAACAATGTTTATGCATATGTACGACCTATCGTCTCCATAAATAGTGTTTTCCATTTCATATATCTATCTATTATAAATATTTAAATTATAAATATGAATTATTTATAAATAAAGGTTTATATTTAGGAAGTATTTAAATCATGATCTAAATGATACGATCAAAAATAACAGGTTAAAATATGTACGATACAGAAAGAGATTATTACCCAAAATGTTAATTTAACATGAAAATCATTATTAAATGGGTAGTATAAAGTCATAAATGAATCAGGTATGATATAATAAATATGAATATGGTTTTTTTATAATCTAATAACATACAATGGTCATTATACATGAGGTTAAACATAGCTTCGGCCCAAGGAATATGCTAGGTAAGGGTTAATTTCACAATCTCTTTATTATTCGATGTTGTTTTCACATAAGTATCTACTGGGAAATATTTATTATCAATGTCCATGTTTTATAAAATAGTTTTCAAAGGGATTATTTTTAAGTTGATTTTTACTAAAACATCATTCTAAATGTTTTCAATATTTATTCTTCAAAATCATTCTCATTAGTGTCCATATTTTCAAAATGGTTTTTAAGGATTTATTTATATGTACGTGAATATTTTTAAAATGTTAATTACTTTGAAAAGTTTAAAAGTGGTGTGGGACACTTTGATTCAAAAATTTCATTAAATTTCATCCTTTTTAAATTTCATGACTTTTAAATGATTTCATGAAAAGGAAATATTTCTCTCATAGGGTTTTACAAATCATTTTCATCTATGTCAACATCCTTTGATGGATTTTAAACGTGTTTGATGTTGATTTATTTTGATAAAAATATTTTATATTGTATTGAACGATTTGTGGTATTTTTGACTATGGATGTGTTATTTTTATACCATTCATGGTTTATTGATAAAGTATTGACATTTCGTATTCTAGTTTTAATATGAATGTTTATGTTATGTTTCATCCATTTCATATGAAGAATGCAGTGGACATAGTAAGTGACGAATGGAGCCCGCTATAGCTCCTCGATGAATTGGTAGGTCTCATGAGAAAAACTAGTGTCTCGACACAAGTCCTTGAAAAAAACATTATTCTTAGTCTTGGCACAAGGCCTTGACTATGTGGTAATGATGTCTGGCGTTATGCATTCCCTCATTATGAAATTATTTTATACATGTGATTATTCAACTAGTAGAATATCCATGTGCATATTTATATGGTAATATTTGATTTATTTTTTCCATATTATGTTCATGTTTAAGATTAAAAGGATATTGTTTTTATTACACTTCTTGCCTTAAAATTTTATAGCTTCTGCTAAATAATTACCCTTACTGAGCATCTATACTAAGCCCTTTCTTATGTTTTATTTTATTGTGGATCCCAAGAAGTGTTTTATATTTGAGATGCAGAGTTAAGATAAGGGAAAAATGGCGTTCTCAAAGGATTTTTTTCTGTTATATGTTAGAAAGTGTAATTTAATGTCCATGTATGAAATCTATTTTCCATGAATTCTAAATTGATCAGTATTTCGGGACTTGATTCCTTGTAATCAGGCCAATGTGTTAAAACAATGCACTGACTCTGGGAATCTAGGGTTGGGGCGTTATAGTTGGTATTAGAGAAATATTATAAATAACATTGGAAACTAGATTTAGATAAAATCTAATTAGAGCACATCACCCTAAGATGGAATTTGAGGATTAGTATAGAAGAACTTCATAGAATTTTGGTAATGTAGAGATTTTGTGAGTTTTCCAAGAAATACATCTCTGTATGGATATGAGTGGGTATAGGTGGCTCTAGAATAGATATACCTGAGGGTAAACCCCAAAAACACTTCTTTGAGTTAGACTCGAATGGGAACTAGTCCATGATAACGGGCCTTGATATAATCTTGGTTACGACACTCCTGGGGGATATGCATAAGATAATTCTCATTTTCATTACAAACCATTATGAATGGTTTATGAGTTTATACATTCTCAAAGAAAACATTTTTATGATTATGGATTATATCCATAAACTATTAAATTTATGTTATATTTTTTACATGTTTGGATTTATGTATTGTGATTCATAAACTAATCTAGTTTATGCCATTGTATAAAAATGGCACCCTGTAGAAGGAATGTGAACAGCAGTAATACGTATGTTCCAAAGAGTAAGAAGGATCATATATTTAATGGTATTAATCCAACATTTAGAAGGTAAATTGTCTCCCATGTATTCTCAACATATGAATAAATAGTATCATGTGTTAACAAGATATGTAAACAATTATCTGAGTCTTATGGCATCGAAGTAAAACAGGAGAAGAAAATGATGGAAGAGAGAATGATGGATAACGGGAAGTGGGAAAAGAAGTATTTTTTCATATGTTATAACTGTGGAAAGAATCACCTTGGTAAATTCATGAAGGGAATGGGAGTTTTCTATAAGTGAGGAGAAAAAGGACACCAATTACTTGATTGCGAGGGTAAGAAAAAAAGTTTCAAATGAACAATGATTCATCTTTAAGGAGTTGGGACACTACTCGAATTAATGTCCAAATCATAACAGTATACCCCAAATGATGCTATTAGATAATAATCAAGTTATGATACTACCTCAGATGAAGAGGAATGACTAGTGTTCTTATGTTGTTATTATAGAATTATTTCATTTGAGTATTGATTAAGCAATATAATGGTTATATGAGTTATGGAGATAAATAAGGATTTACTACAGTACTATTTTATTTCGTATTTGAGATTATATTATTCTAATAAATGTTACTTAATATTAAGCTACACTTTTTGGAAAATAATTGGTTTAAGGAAAGTTAATCCTTAATATGGTCCTAATAATGAGGTAGTGTTTTTAGAATAAGAGACGGTTGATTTGGATAAAATATATTGGATATTTTTTACTTCCATAAAACTAATTAATGATTTGTATATTCCATCATTGTTGGAGTTTACAACATTTTTGGATATAAGGATTATATTCAATATTATATAAGGAATAAGGGAGCATGAATGTAATCAATATGGTTTTATGGTAATTCCGGATATTGTAGTGTTTTAAAAGAATACATGATGAAGGTGTTCGCATGTTATTACGTGGAAAAAAGGATCTTCATTGTGTTTACCTTCCTTATAAATTTTGGACTGTGAGTTTGGATAGAAGTATTTTGGATAAGTAAAAAGGTTGGTATATATTATGTTTGAAATTGGATACTATTTTTAATGTAATTTTTGGATTTTATAAAAAGGACAACACAGAGACCTTGTGAAAACCCATCACATCGGAAAAGCTGCGGGAATCGAACCCACAACCATAGTGCGACTGGGATTCATCGCCTACCACTGGACTACCTGAAGTCCCTGGATTGTATAATGTAGTTTGTTTTTTTAATGGGTCTGATAGGTGAATTATAAATTCATTTTTTTGGAACCCTATATGAATAGGATAAATATAATATTTTTTATGATCTATTATCTTTTAGAGTGAAATATGTTTTTGCGGTAGAAATTAGTTAATGAATGGAACTGTACTTTTCAAGTATATATATATATATATATATTCTTCTCTTATTCTATGATGAAATTATTTCTTAAACATTAGGTAAGTGATCTTAAAACTGAAAAATGTATTATCATAATACCTTATGTTTTGTTGAACCAATGATGTTTTAAATCCTCATATATTGATGGCTTTGAGGCCCTAAATTCTAAAATTGATTGTGATTTATGACATCAATCACTCCGTATAAATATTTAATTTTTTCCTCCAATTATGTGTCATTAATTTACACCATTTTTCTCATAATCGAGATTATAATTTGGTGGTTACTTTTTTATTCCCCTTTTCCTCATATTAAGACAAAATTTTATTAACCCGGTTTCCGATGTGGGTTTTCCCACAAAGGTATTTTCTATTTTCAACTTTTTATTTGTGAAGAAAAATTTCAAATTGAGAGGACACAATTTATTGAAGGAGGGAAGAATGTAACACACCTTGATTTTATTGTACCTTATTTCTTCAAAGTAATTCCATAACATCCACTACACGCAACACCGAGTTCAAGTGCACCATGACTTACCAAATTTTCCGTTCAAAAGACGTTATGAATATTATAAACTAAATTTTGATCTTTATATAATCCTTATAATTTTAGAATCCATATTATGAGTTTCATAGACATAATGTAAGTACAAATTAATTTTTTTTGGATAAAAGATGTATTTTTCAAAAATGAACTTTTACCGCCTTTTAATGGTGGACCCTTTTTAAATCCAATATTTGAAACATTTATATATTCAATTTTACAAAATAAACTTCTTATTTATAATCGAGACATAGGAATTTAGTTTCAATAAATTTTTGGTGTATTTCTGATAAATATCATATTTGGGTGAATAGTGAAAAATACTATATTTTAACTCAAAACAACTTTTTTAATCAAAATAATTTATAGTGTTAAATTATAAAATTTAATGGATTGGAAGTATAAATAGATTACATTTTTACCATTTGATCCAATTCTGGTCATTGTAATTAATTTCACATTGAAATTGGACATAAACACGTTTCATTCTTTAGATAGTTATCATTTCTTAAAAATACACCATTTGGTTTTGAGAACGGGAAATAATTTTAACTTAATAAATGGAACTTCTATGTTTTAAATTTCGTAAAATAGACATAATTATATAATTTGGAATATCAAAATTATCCTAGGGATAATTTTTGGTATTTTTCTGAAAACATTCAATTCATGATGAATACTGAAAAACACAAAGTTATAGTTTAAAACAAAAAATTTATTTAAATAATTATTTATTATATTTAAATTTATTTTAGGTAAAAATTGATAAATAATACTTATATAAGTTCAATATAATTCATTACAGCCAGTTTATAATAATTTTAGATATATAAAATTTTTATTAAACATTTTACCTTCTTTTACCCACCTTGTAGAAGCATTTTCCAATTTACAGAAAACATAATTTTACTGCTTCTATGAGTTGAATTTCAAAAATTCAAGAGGCACAGTTAATATCAGTAATTAAAATGTTATACAAAATATGAAAATAATTTCTGGTCAATAGTAACTTTTTACTTTTATTTACCACAGTTAAAAATAAATAGGGTAATTAAGGGTAAAAATGATATTATTATTACCCAAAAACATGTACTAATTCTATTGGATAAGTATAATTCGACCAAAAACAACCTTAGGAATAAAATATGAACCTATTTGGTACAATTGTATTAGATTAAGACACTTGTTATTATTTAATTCAAAGAAGTGTCAAAAGAGTTAAAATCAACGTTTGATAACTAAAACATTTTTAATATAGGGTTACAAATAAGATAAATTAGACTGAAAATATTAATTAGAAATATAAAACAATTTCATACATGATTTAAGTTTATTTATTTTTTTATAAATTAAATAATTTAATTATTTTATGACACAATTATGATGTAGTAATTGCCTAATTAATGAAATATTAAAATAATTGATATTATAAATATCAAAATAAATGTAATTTGAAACATTATATGAATTACAATAATTTTATTGGATAATAGAACATACTAGGGTTGGTTAGATAAATTTTTTTCGAAGTAATAAATCTATTACGAATTTAGAAAAAACAAAATACCAAATAGTGTCAAAATTGACTTAAAATGGTTTTTAAAACATATATTATATTATTAATTGATATTATATTCCAAAAAATCTATTTTTCAGAAAAAAGATATATATAATGATATTTATATCATTAGTGAACCACTTGGGGTTCTCATTGAAGTATATAGTATGTTTATTAACCATATAATAAAAAAATAAAAAGAGACATGGTAAATGTCGAACTATTTAACTAAGTGTAAAATCTATAAGATAAAGTTAATATAGTGACCCAAACCTGCCTAAAAGATATTGGATGAGTGGTTTTCGACCCATCCCCACCTTATCCTTTAAATAATCAATTTATGAGCCATTAGAAACTGAAAATGGTTTTATTATAAAAAAATATTTTTAGCTTTTCCTAAGGTTCCCCTCACCCCTCTTATAAAAGGGAACTCCCCCTTCAATTTAATTCCCACCATCAAAGCCATTTGGCTCAGCTAACCCCTTCCCAAATACCATCTCAACTTTCCTCCCTTCATCCTAGAGGCATTCCTTTAATCATAATGTCATCCTAGAAAGCCCTTTTGATCAAATAAAAAGGAAGAATCCGAAGAAGAGGTAAATGTTTCATCACCTCTTTCATGTTCCATTATTCTTCCACTTCCTCTTTCATTGTTGTATCTATTCGAAAATAATAACTCTAGTATCTTCTATATATTGTGAATTTATTATAAATATGGTACTCCCATATTCATTATTCTATACATCCGTTGAATGACAATTCACCGTACGTGCGTATGCACGACTTACCATCTCCACGTCATGGTGTAATTGTTATTCAATACATTATTATTTGGATGGGTATAATAATGATGTTTAATTGATGTAAATAATAAATTTAACATGATAATGATTCTGTATATATGATATACCATCCAATTCCACTTCTTTAAGGAAATTATATTGTCGCTCGTGCGTACGTACAGATTACCATCTCCACGACGCGATGAGATTCATTTCCAATATCACCATTCATCAACGATTATAAAAATATATATTACTAATAAACATGGAATATATGAAATAATAATTCTACTAAAGATATATATATATATATATATATATATATAATTATTTATGTACTTACATATATCTTATTCACTTACTTCCATTCAATATGTTATGAAAACAGAAACAATGCTTATGCATATGTACGGCCTACCATCTCCATAAACGGTGTTTTCCATTTCATATAACTATCTATTATAAATATTTATATTATGAATATGTATGATTTATAAATCAAGGTTAATATTCTGGATGTATTTAAATAATGATCTATATGATACGATCGAGAATAACAAGTTAAAATATATACGATAAAGAAAGACATTATTACCCAAAATGCTAATTTAACATGATTATATTTATTAAATGGGAATTATAAAGTCATAAATGAATAATGTATGATATAATAAATATGAATATGGTTTTTTTATAATCTAATAACATATAATGGCCATTATAGAGGAGGTTAAACGTACCCTCGACTAATGGAATGTGCAAGGTAAGGGTTGATTTCACAATCTCTTTATTATCCGTGGTTGTTTTTACATAAGTATCTACTGGGACATATTTATTATCCATTTCCATGTTTTATAAAATAGTTTTAAAAGGGATTATTTTTAAGTTACTTTTCACTAAAACATCTTTCTAAATGTGTTAAATATTTATTCTTCTAAATCATTCTCCATAATATCCATGTTTTCAAAATGGTTTTTAAGGATTTATTTATATGGACGTGAATGTTTTTAAAATGTTAATTCCTTTGAAAAGTTTCAAAGTGTTATGGGACACTTTTATTCAAAAAAGTCTTTAAATGTCTTCCGTTTTAAATTATGTGAATTTTAAATGCTTTCATTAAATGGAGATATTTCTCTCAAAGAGTTTTACAAATCATTTTCATCTATGTCATCATCATTTGTTGGATTTTAAACTTGTTTAAAGTAGATTTATTATGATACAAATCTTCCATATTGTATTGAAGGATTTGTTATATGTTTGACTTTGGATGTGTTAATTTTTTACCATTCATGGTTTGTGGATAATATATTGATATTTTGTATGCTAGTTTTAATATGAATGTTTATGTTATGTTTCATCCTTTTCATATGAAGAATGCAGTGGACATAGTAAGTGACGAGTGGAGCCAACTATAGATCCTCGATGCATCGGTAGGTATCATTAGACAAACTAGTGTCTCGGAACAAGTCCTTGAAAAAAAAATTATTCATAGTCTTGGCACAAGGCCTTGACTATGTGGTAATGATGTCTAGCGTTAGGCATTCCATCATTATGAAATTATTTTTTACATGTGATTATTTGACTAGTAGAATATCCATGTGCATATTTATATGGTAATATTTGATTTATTTTTTCCATATTATGTTTATGTTTATGATTAAAAAGTCTATTGTTTTTATTACACATCTTGCCTTAAAAGTCTATAGCTTATGCTAAATTATTTACCCTTATTGAACATCTAAGGTCACCCCTTTCTTATGTTTTATTTTCCCAGGATCCCAAGAAGTGTTTTATATTTGAGATACAGAGTTATGATAAGGGAACAATGGCATTCTCAAAGTATTTTTGTGTGTTTTATGTTAGAAATTGTAATGTAATGTTCATGTATGAAATCTATTTTCCATGACTTTTAAACTGATCGGTCTTTTGGGAATTGATTCCAAGAAATCATGACAATGTATTAAAATAATGCACCGACTCTAGGAATCTAGGGTCGGGGCGTTACATGGAGACTCTTATTCGTATGTGATACAAGTTGGTAGCTTATATATTGTAGGTCCAGGAAAAGCATCGGTGGGACATCCTAGCCCAGACTATGTAGGTTGAGGGGATGTTGTGGAAAGATGTCTATGAAAGTTTTCTAGAGCATTTTTATCACAAGAAACTGATCTAAGAGTGTCCTGCAAAGTTCATGAGCTTGACTCAGGGGAAAATGCCGTTTCTGGAGTATGTTGGCTGCTTCACTAGCCTGTGACACTTTGTTCTAGCAATAGTGAGGGATGAGGCGGTAGTTACGAGGAATTACCAGGATGGGCTGAGACACGAGATCATGTATCACGTGAATATATATCGCTTGAAGAGGTTTACAGAGGTAGTGGATCAAGAATTTATATTAGAGGGGAACCTGAATGGTGATTCAAGGAGTGGTCATGTTGTCCCAGTTGGGCAGACACGTGGTGAAACATCTGAGGGTCGAAGGCGTTATTTTGGAAGTTTATATTATGGAAGAAGTGTGGCATGAGCTCAGAAGAGAGGGCCAACCTCTCATGATGGTGATCGAGTGTTGTGTTATCAGTGTGTTAGGTCGGGGAACATGCGTGGCCAGTTTCCTAAACCACCAGTTGAGTGTTAGTCGAGTCATCTTTCGAGTGTATTTAATTTTTTCAATGATGTATTACTCTGGTTTTCACCCCCTTCATCCCTTAAAAGGGGGTTTTATACTTTATAATAAAAAAAATTGAAGGCCTTCGGGCCTTTGGAGGAGCGTCAGTCAAGTCAAATATTGGTACATGTGTAGAGGTTCTACAGGAACCCTCAGCAGGAGTGTATGAATGTTGGTGATAGGAATATTCTAAGCAGAGGCATAGGATTAGTTTCTCTGTATCAGGTAGGCAGTTGGAGCTCGATAGGCTGTACTAGTAGGGGTGGTGGATGTGAAACTCTAGGGAAGGATGGCCCATATCACTAGGTAAATGAAGTGAATGGAACATAGGTTGGGGCCCATGTTAGAGCGGTATTTCATATTGATGAAGTTTAGTCTGCACCTGGTGATGGTGAGGTTGTTCCATCAACTGTTCTAGGTATAATAATTGTATATTCTACGCTTGATAGTGTGTTGTTTGAAACTCGTTTCACAAAATATTCTATTTCTGATCATCTTGTTGTAGCATTGGGACTTCTCATGGAGAGTATGTTTAGAGCTAGGTCGATTGAAACTCTATTGGCGGTGCGAAATGAAGACATCAGGAAGTGTAAGCAATGTGCTATGGAATTCGGTGGGTATCAATTCCTCTGGGTCATGTTCATTCTAGAGATTTCGTGATTTTACATAATCTTTTTTATGTACTGGTTAGTGGTTTATTAGGTGCACCTAGACTGTTACTATCACAAGGTATTTTTCATGTCACTTGAGGGTGACGATTATATCCTTTTTGGAAAGTGGGATGTTCAAGTAGGTAATGCGAGAGCATTTTTTCTTCAGTTGGGTAGGCTCACGGATCAGGTATCTTGCCTTGTTCTTGATGATGAATGAGGGTAACAATCTATCTTCTATCCAGTAGTGGATTAGTTTCAGGATGTGGTTCCTTATGATTTCTTGGGGTTTCCACCCAAGATGGATATTGAGTTAATGATTGAGTTGCTGCCTGATGTGGAGCTAGTTTTTATTCCTCTATACCGAATGGAATCGGATGAACTCTGGGAGTTAAAGGTTCATCTTGGGGAGTTGGAGAGTAAGGGGTTCATACAACCTATTGTTTCTCCTTGAGGATCTCATGTTCTTTTTGTAAATAAGTTTGATGGGTCATTATGGTTGTGTGTTGATAATCAGAAGTTAAATTAGATGACAGTGAACAATTGGTACCATTTTCATAGAATTGATGACATTTTTAATCATCTGAGGGGAGCATTAGTGTTTTCTAAGATTGAAATGAGATAATATTATCACTAGTTGGAGGTGAAGCATTCTAACGTACTGCTGACAGCTTTGAGGAGTTGGTATGGGTTGTTTGAGTTAGTGGTGATGCCTTTCTGCTTGACCAATGCACCGACGATGTTCAAGGCTTTGATGAACTAAATCTTCTATCTTTATCAGGATCATGTTGTGGTTGTCTTCATTGATGACATCTTGGTGTACTTGAAAACTCATGATGATCATTCCCAACATCTTGACATCATTATGATTACACTAAGAGAGCAATTTGTTATTCGAAAAGTTGTCAAAATGTCAGTTCTGGATTAGAAAAGTAATTTTTCTGGTCTATGTCAACATTGTGGAATGTGTGTCAATGAATCCATATAAAGTTAAGGTTTTCATGTCATGGGTGTAGCCCAAGAGTGTTTTACATGTTAAGAGCTATATAGGTTAGTCCTGGTACTACCAGAGGTTCATCCAGAATTTCTATCACATGGAAGCACCACTATCAGGTTTGAAAAAGAATGGAATATTGTTTGAGTGGTATATGGCTTGTGAGAATTCCATTCAAGAGTTGAAAAAGTGATTGATGACAGCACTGATCAAGATCTTACATGATTCGGGTAGGTAGTATTTACTATTTTGTGATGCATCCTTTATCGGGTTTGGGGCTATCTTGATGCAAGATGAGTGGGATGTGACTTATGGGTAAAGGTAGTTGAGAACCCATGAGAGGAATTATACTACTTATGATCTTGAGTTGGCTAAAGTAGTGTATGACTTAATGTGCTGGTGGCACAACTGCTTGGGGGAGAGGTTCACGGTGTATACTGATCACAAGAGTCTAAATTATATTGTTTCACATTTGGATTTGAATCTACGGAATCGAAGATGGGTTGAGTATCTCCAGTCTTTCGACTTTGAGATTTTATATTCACAGGGAAAGGGAACAATGTGGCTAATGCTTTGGGAAGGAAGGCTTAGAACCAGGTGGTTCAGGAAACCAGCACCGAGTGAAAGGTGATGTCTTTGTTTGTAGATATACCCCTGGTGGTGCTGGTGGAAAATGGTTAGGTGGCTCTTTCATCTATGGTGTTTGAGCTGGCGCTTTTGATCCGAGTTGGGGAATTTCAGCTCAATGATCAAGAGATTCTAGCCCCAAAGAAGAAACTAAAAGGTGGACATCAACCTTCTAGTGGGACGTCAGAGTGGAAAGGGTTTTTTGTGTTCATGTTCGTGCAGTTGTGCCCATATGCCTGTTGGAATAGTTGATGTGTGAGATCCATGCATCCAAATGGGAAGTGCATCCTAGATTGACCGTAATGCATCATGATCTTTTTAGGTAGTTTTAGTGGAAAAAAATGAAAAATGAAGTTGCAGGCTTTGTGGAACGGTGCCTTAACTGTCAGTAGGTGAATGCCAAGCATCAATTCACATATGGATTGTTACATCCATTGCCAATTCCTAAATGGAAGTGGGTTGATGTGGCAATGGATTTTGTGGTGGGTCTTCTGAGGATGCCTCATAAGAATGACGAAATATGGGTGGTTGTGGATTGGATATTGAATGTGGATCATTTTTTACCAATTCAGGAGACTTACACAGTTTATTAGTTGGGTGAGTTGTATGTTTGTAAAATAGTTAGGTTCCATGGTGTACCACAAACTATAGTTTCGTATTGTGATCCCCATTTCACATCATGCTTCTGGTAGGGGTTGCAGAAGGCTCTTGGTACGTAGGTGCTTTTGAGTATGGATTTCCACCAACAGACATATGGGTTGCCGAAGCATACAATCCAAGTGTTGGAAGACATGTTAAGGGCTTCATTATTGGACTTTGGTGGTTTTTGTTGGATGCACATGTCGCTTGTTATATTTTCATATAATAAAAGTTTCCAGGAGATGGTTTAGATGGAACAGTTTGAGGCTCTCTATGGGAGGTCATATAGATCTCTATTTTGATAGTTGGATATTAGTGAATCTGATATGTTCACTTCTAGAAATTAATGAAATAGACACAGACGTATAGCCACAGTTATATTGTTCTATGGAAATACATTTCTAATTACCTTGCTTTAATTAAAATATTTTGTCTATACCGCATTTGTCAATTATTTGGTATCGGGATCGTCCTCCCCAATTCGCTACTCACCTCACACTGCTCTCCCCGACGACTTCTCCCCCTGAATAATTCTTCTCCCCAACCTCTTCTCACCATGGCTCCCTCATCGTCGATGACTTCTCATCCCCGACCTCACCTCAAAGTGTCTCCCTCCATACTAATGACTTCCCCTTCCCGACCACTCCTCCCCGACCTCACCTCACCACGACGAATTCCACTCTGACAAACTCTTTCCCCACGGATCCCTCCTCCCCGATGACCACTCTCACAATGGAACCCTCCTCCCAGGTGACTTCTCTCACCGTGGTGCCCTCCTCTCTAATGACCAGTCACCAAAGTGCCCTCCTCCCAGAAGCTTCCAATCAACACTGGTATTTTATACCATATCATTTCATCAATGTTTTGATTTTACGGTTGTACTGTGGTTTGAATTTCATTTGATGGTTATTTAGATCTCCCTTCCTTAATAATATAGGTTATATGGGGTCTATAAAATCCATTTATGAAGGATCTAGATCTACCTACTCATCTTCTGGATTCCTCTTGGGATGAACTAATTGTCACCACTTATAAAATTATTTATTCTAAGAAGGAAAGCAATTGATTATGTAAGGGATTATTTATAGAATATTTTCCTTCAAATACATTAATGTGGTGTCATAGGCTAGATAAAAATATGGATTTTGTCATGTTGTTTATATTATTACCCATCATGATCATTCTTTGTTTATCTCACATGAAATATTAGTTGTTCCAAAAAAAATAGAAGGTATTATAGATATTCATGATCCTTCAGGGATAGATAATCTAATTTAATGAGACATAGGTTGTCCAAATGAATGGAATCTAATATTGATGGTTGATAAGTCCCATATTGTTAGGTAAATTCACTTGATGGTATATATAGTCCATCTCAATCATGTATCACATAATTTGAAAACCTTGTTTATGTCCCTCAATATTGATTCTCTTCAAATTATCTATTTCAATTTCATATTTTTTGCATCTATTCTCAGTGGAAAGAGAATTTAATCATCTATGTGGTTGGTACGATATATCCATGAAATTTACATTTTATTTAGTTGAGGCCTTCCATGTCAACAAATATCTAAATGTTTTCAGGATCTCTAAGATATTTAATCAACCTCTTAAACCATGTTAACACTAATTCATCATGTACTTTAATGATAACCATATTTTGGTTGGATATAATATTATTCTGATCATATTTTTTTATTCCATGATATATTTTATCAACATGGATAATTATAATACATTTCAATTATGTAATGTGAATAGCTGTGATCAAACCCTGTTCACTCTTGTCGGGGGATTCATTTCCATAAAACTTTTTTATGTGGAAAAATGACTATCATTGATATTTTAAATCTTGGTAGTCCATTTTAGATTATGGTCACTATGAGGTTCCTCTCACTCTCTCTATCTTAAATGACCCATCAAAAGATTTTTTTTATAGGTAAATGTGAGTGACTTTTCTATGGATTGCATTAAACTAGATCGCAATGGAGGAGGATGATCATAAGGAGGATGGAGCCAAGATAATTCTTCCTCTGAAGTCCCTCCTAACCAAGAGATGACCAAATACCATTAAGGGGAAGGGTGTAATAATTATCCTATCTATATGGTATGAGGTTAAAATACCACCATTATGACTATCTTTGAATATGAAATGGTTGTAATAATATCCCTGTAATTATGGGGTGGGATTTCTCTTATATTACTAAAGAGGTAGTTTCTTCCTAAATATTTATTTCTGTTTGGGCTTCAACTTGGTAATGAGTTTGGAGTAATATCTTTTTTGGGTGAATAGTTAACATGAGTAGGGGATTCTTTATGGTGGTATGTTTTTTTTTCAAGAAATTTGAGGCACGTTTATCCTTATTGCAATATTAATTTATGAGTCTATTAATAAATTTTACTATCTGGTATTTTATTTCAATGATTTAAGAATTCCATTATTTTTTTCACATATACCAACTTGAATATATGGAACTGGGCCTTGAGACCTATTAGGGGGTGCAGTGTACTGCAAGGGGGGTAGGGGGTGCAGGAGGAGGGGGGTGTCCGGGAGGGGGGTTTCCGGGGTGGGTGTTGGGGTGGAAGTGTGCATGGGGTGTGGGGGAGTATGGGGTGGGGGTGTCCAGGCAAGGTAGTGTGTAGTGAGGGGGAAAGTGGTGAAGGGGGAGAGGGTTTTCCACAAGGGGTGGGAGTTGGGAGTGTAATGTGCATAGAGAAGGGGTTGTGGGGGTGGAGGGGGAGGGGGTAGGGGGTTCAGGTGGCAGGGATGTCTGGGAGGGGGTGTCCATGGTAGGGGTTGGGGGGCAGTGTGTAGTGGTGGTGTCTAGGGGGAGAGTGTGTTGGGAGGGGGAAGGGTGTGTAGGGGGAGGGGTTGTCCAAGAGGGGTTGGGAGGTGGGGGGAAATGTGTAGAGATCAGGGTGTGTGGTGGTGCTTGGGGAAGGGGGTTGTCCAGTAGGGGGTGTCCGAGGTGGGGTTTGGGGGGGGGGAGTGTGCAGCGAATGTTGGGGTGCAGGGGGAGGGGGAAGGGTGTGTAGGGGGAGGGGGGTTGTCCAAGAGGGGTGGGGTGGGTGGTGGGGGCAGGGAGCAGGGGGTGTGGGGGTGTTCGAGGGGGTGGGGTCTAGGGGGGTGTCCACGAGGGGGGGGTGTTCAGGGGGGGGAGTTTGCAAGTAGGGAGAAGGGGTATAAGGGGAGGGGGCTGTCCTAGAGTGGGGGTGTAGGGGTCTATGGGAGCAGTGTACATGGGGGAGGGAGGGGGAAAGTGACGTGGGGGTGCCAGGGGATGGGGTTGTCCATTGGGGGGGTTGGGGGCCATCCAGGAGGGAGGGGGTGTCCGGGGGGTTCCATGAAGGAGGGGGAGGGGTGTTCGTGAGGGGGTTTTCCATCAGATAATTCTATAAAAACATTATAGTTCATTGTTTAAACATCTAGGTTTTAATGAGTGTGTTAAAGATACACCAAAATAATCATATCTGGTCATAGAAAGGTGTGATTATTCATGATTTTTTATAATTTGAACCATTTTTGAATTCCCTTAACCATAATATTTGATACGATTTTTTTATTGACATTTTATTGATGGTTACTTATTATCTTATGAAACAAAAAATATAATTTTAAGTAATTTTCATGATTATTTATTTAATGTATATTCATATTCCTTATAATGGAAATATATTGGATGTACAATGTTGATCGGATCACTGTTGAATTTCAGAAGTAGTTACAATATTTATTGTACTTTACATTCACTAATGAATCTGATGGAGTATTGATTCGACTCTTGCATTTTGATTGTGTTGGAAGACCATGGTTAACTCCTGAGGAAGTGAGTTATTATATCACTAAACAAGGGTTCCAAAAAAATATCATGTGTGGTATGACAATGGAGAAAAAACCCAAGTGGTGAATGAAATTGATTCAGTGGAAAGGATTGGTATGAAAAATCTTATTTTCGATCGGTTTCCTTTTGTTCCTAAAGTCATCTCTTCATGTAGACTAGTTCAAGAAGAAATCAATATCAATACATAGTTTTCATCTATTAATCAAGATGATAATGTTGAGATTATTAGAATGCTGATGGAAGATGCAAATACCCCAATATATTAGGCTTCAGAAAAAATGAAAAAACTTGAGTTTTTTAATGTTATTATATCATGGAAAACCAATGTATGGATTTAATAATACTATGGTCAACTATCTCCTTATGTTTATTATGGATTTACTTCCTGATGATGCATGTATTCCATAAAATGATTACATGGCTTCAAATTTTGTTTAAAAATTTGGATTATAATCTGTTAAGATTCATTCATTCCCCAAAATATTATTGTATGTTCTAGGAGGAAAATGCAGATTTATGTTAGTGAAAACTTTGTGGCACATCAAGTTGGAAGACTAATAAAGATGGAACACAATCTCGCATACCATATAAAGTGATTTGGATGTTCCCATTAATTCTCAGGCTTTAAAAACTATTTATTTCAGCAATAATGGAAAAGAATATGAGATCGAATGATGATGAAAAAAATAAAGATAATGATGAAATAGTGCATCCTACAGATGGGTTGTCATTGATGAAATTCGATAGGTTACATTCTAATTTTGCAGCTAACACACGAAATGTTAGATTTTGGTTATCCTATGATTTTTTGAACCCCTTTAACCAAAATGTATAATGCACACAGTACATGGCCTATTTTCATTCACATTTAAAACATTCCTTCATGGACATGTATGAAGAAGCCATTTACAATCATGATTATATTGATATCTGGACCAAGTGATCCGGTAAATGATATTGATATATACATTCAGCCATTAATATAATAGTTATAGGTTCTTTGGATTGTTGGTGCACAGGAATACGATGCATTCCTGAAGGTGTACTTCATGTTTCATGTATCATTATTATGGACGATAACTGAATTACCTGCCCACAAAATGATGTCTGGATGGAGTAATAATGTCAAAATGATCATTCCCTATTTGTATGAAAAATACACATTATCTAAGATTAAAGTTTCAATGATCTTTCGGCTTTATAGGGAATTGATGATTTCGAGTGATGGATCATCCATATAGGAAAAATCAATGACAGTTTGATAATGTCGTCGAGACAGATGAGACACCTCAACGAATGTTAGGAAATGATATTGTTAAAGAACATGATGATTTGACTTATGTTCTTGAAAAAATTCAATCAGATATAAGAAATAGAAAACATGTTAATTCGAATTCCATGAGGAACTAGAGGATGAAAATAATATTCTTTGTGTTGTCGTACTGGTCATAGAATCCATTTCATCATTGTTTGGACGTAATGCATTTTGAGAAAAAAAATTGTGAGATGCTACTCGATGCTATTTTAAATGTAAAAGGAAAAACCAAAGATGATTTGTGGTCTCGTCAAGATTTGATGGATTGGGGTATAAGAGAAAAACATCATCCTGAGTTAATTGGTCAATATATGTGGAATGTCCTTATTCCCTGTTATTCGAAGACAAATGTGGAGAAGAAAAATTTTCATTAGGTCTTGGAAAGTTATATTGTTCAATATGGTTATTCAAGTAATATTTTGGAAATGGTGAATACACGGGATGTGAAACTAAAATCTCTTAAAACCCATGATTACCATGTATTAATACATGAGTTGATTCCTATATCCATTGGACATTTACTTTCACATAATGTTAGAGTTGATGAGATTACGTTTTGTCATTTTATCTATACCATTGTGCCAAAATACTGAGCAGAAGTGTTGTTCATGAATTACAAAGAGATGCACAGATTATTCTTTGTGACTTGGAAAAAAGTTTTCCACCATCATTTTTCACATGTATATTACATATGACTATGAATCTTCCCACAGAAGTTCCTTTTTGTGGTCCTATTTTGAGTTTTTTGGATCTGTCCTATAGAAAGATTGATGTTTACATTGAAATCATAGGTGATAAAAATAAATCACCCTTAATGCTTTATTATGAAATGTTATTTTTCAAAAGAATGCATGGAGTTTTGTCCATCGTACTTGGATAACGTCACTACGAGGTCTAATCGACTTATGAGAACTGATGATGAGCAATATGATCCCATTGAGCCTGCATTTCCTTCACTGCCCCAGAAAAGGAGTGATATTTGGATTGTACTCATTGTGTACTTTATGTAGGGAAGAGTGGGAAATTCTTCATCGTACAGTATTATTCAATTGTGTTGTGCTTGATGATTATATCAAGTAAGTAAACGTATAAATAAGAATTTTTCATTATGTTATTTCTTCATATCTTCTGAAATTTTTAATCTTTCATATTTGTAGAGAACATTTAGAAATTATAACAAAGATACATCACTCTCTATCTATTAAGAGGAAGGAGTTGTTTCACAACAATGAATTTTTTCCTTGGTTAAAGTCAAATGTAATAGATTTTTTTTCTTCTTATAAAATAATCACATGTCTCTATTTAATATTCATTATTCGTATCTTTTAGTTTTAACTCGACTAATGAATGACGTATTAGCTGAAGTAAGATCATTCTCTTTTGGTCCAAATGATGTGGTACATGACTGAAAGGAAATGGTTTTCAATGGATTTAAATTATTTATAAATATCTGTGCAAAAAATGGCAACAAATAATGAGAGTTTCATGATAAGAACCACAATAGATTGTTATGTGAGTGCATCCGATGGAAAAACTTGGTCAGAAAATATATCTTATTATGGTGTTTCTGAAAGAATCATTTTATTAAATTACTATTCTCATGGTCATGCCATAATGATGAAATGTATGGGTTTTGATTCAATGACATGACAAGGAATTCATATTGGTAACTGTGGATTTAGAGTGATTGATATGAATCGCCAGCTTCAAACTGATGAACCTTATATTTTTGTATCACTGTATAGACATGTGTTTTATGTAACTGACCCATTACAACTACAATTGATTGTTATTATTGATATCATTCATAGACATATTTTCTATGAAGACATGGATGGATACAATGTTTTGGATGAACCTATCAGTATTTATTCCAATGTTGCATTTGATGACACTATTGACCCAATTTCTAGAACAGATTGTGAAACAGAAATTTTCACAGAGCACACATAACGTTGACAATTTTTTAACTATTTACCTAGATTTATCATAATATTATATGTGTTTTTT
Source organism: Viscum album (assembly GCA_963277665.1). Lineage (NCBI taxonomy): Eukaryota > Viridiplantae > Streptophyta > Magnoliopsida > Santalales > Viscaceae > Viscum > Viscum album. The sequence continues at coordinate 687,153,474 of OY728123.1, read as the reverse complement.
AAACATACATACATGATATATAATTAACTAGTATATTTTATACCATTTTCAAATATAAATCTATTTAAATTTTGACCAGTTTATGTTTAAACACATCTATATTAATTCTTGATCATAGAAATGTCTTCAAAATTTTATCATTATAAATATCACATTGAAAATGTATCTCATTTTTTATCATATAATTGTATTATTTAACATTTTTCATTATTTATATTTATTTGAAAATATTATTTTAAATTTCTAGGTTAAAATTTATGAATATAATGATATTAGAAGAAATAGAAGAATATGAAAAAATGATGAACATATGTCTCCTCATGCCAACATTGTATGTACAATTTATGATTGAATATTATAATCATTATTTTTATTTATCCTATTATCATTCATTTAATTTAATCATCTATGTTTTTAGGCTATTTTGTCGTGGAGACGGTTTCATTATACTATTGAGGATGATAGTATGGTGGGCGTATTGATTCTACAGTTTAGCCTACTACTATACTGCCTTAGTCACCTGAAGGTCATCGACCCATTATTCCACCTCCATATTATCCATACCCACATTTTCCATATCTATTTCTACTCACACCCACATTGGATGGTAGTTCTTATACTACCATCCCTTCTTATTTTCCATTCCCACCATCCACTATACAGGGCAGTACGCCCCCATATATAGCACCAAAATATCCATATCCCTAGAAAACCTTATGTGTATAGGGTTATCCATCTACTGTACATAGTACACCTACTGTAGATATCCCACCTACCATAGAGGCTACTCCCCCTCTAGAAGATGCACTTCGGGGTACAACAGATCCCCCATCTACTAGTTTGTGTTTAAACAATAATGTAATTGATTATTGAAAAACTCATATATATTATTATGCTTTATTTCTTTTTTGATGATTAGATACAGTCTCAAATAGGTGAAGAGGACACACAAAAATTTGAGAGGATTGGAATCAACATAAGAATAACATGGTTGGATACATTAAGGACAGAGCGATAATTAAAAAAATGGTACAAAATGTAAAAACATTATAGGAACACATGCTAGGCACATCAATATCAATCTGGTTCAACCAATAAGTTGGAGGGATGTTGGGGAAAAAATAAAGGACAATTCCTCAGGTAGAGATCTAGGTAATTAATGTTAATCGCGTTATATATATATATATATATATATTAATTTATACCATTTTCTTAACAAATATTTCTCCCATGGTCGCTCTGATATAATTTTCTTGATGGAAAAAATGCCAAGGCAGCATGGTTAATAGATTTAGGTGAATTGTGGAGATTATACAAGTATGACTTATATCTTGGTTGGTAAAAGAGATTTGGCACAGAGCATGAAGAAGTACCATTGATTCATGATTTCCCAATATCACAATACAAATATATGATTGGCTATTGGAAGAGTAAAGAGTTTAAGTTATTTTTTAAATATATGTATATATATATATATATATTAGTTTATTTATTTAAAAATGAGTTTTATTTATGTTAATGAATTTATATAATTATATGTTTATAGGATAAATCAGATAGAAATAAATTAAAGAGGAGTGGAATGAAACATGTTTATACTCATGGACACACTTCACTCCCAGATCATGGGAAAACAAAAGTAATTTAACATTTAAAATATTTATCATCATTTAGTGTACTTTTTTGGACATCCAATTTTGATTTACTTCTTTTAATTTTCCATAAAAAAGAATTCAATATCGAGGGTGTCTTTTCTCACTCAACTTTGTTTTGTATAAGTAGAAGAAATAAAGATGGTATTGTTCAAATTACTGACATCGAGTAGGAAATTTTAAGTATATTTCAATTTCATTTATTTTGACGAAATTTAATTTCTTGTATTAGTTTATCATTTTAATTTATGTTGTATATCAATCAACAGAATACTTTGGAGACATTTTCAGAAACATAACCTGATAATTTGGGCCTGAATGATCATCTACATCAGGTATTAGAAGATACGCATCAGGTCAGAGTGCGTTTTCAACCTTGGAAGAAGATTGAACCATCTCGATACTGGTCTACTAACAACGTTTCTTTGAGTACTGGTTCTGGTTTGGTCATAGTGGAACTGATGATTTCTAAAATCAAAGAAGCCACTCAAAAAGCAGAAAAGGAGATATATGAAAATATGATGAATGTTATGTATGCCATTACTTCTACACTTTCACTAGATTCAACTATCATGGTTTATGCCTGTTTGATTTAGATGAGTTATTCTAATGTATATTCTTCTACTAGATCTAGAGCTGGAGTTGGAGCCAGAGGTGCAGCCAGAGCCGGTCACAGTGTCAGTGTCGGTACCGATGTGGATGTTGATGATGATTTCAGTGGCGGGAGAGGTTTTGATGGTGTTTCTATAGGAGGCATGGATGAGGGTTGTTATGAATCTAATTATAATGATATTGTGACTCAGTATTGAAGGTAATTTTATATTTGGATTGTTAATATGTGTAATTTTATTATGTAGTGAGGTTTGATTATTGTAATACTGAATTGTGTTGCGGTGTTTCTGATTGTTACGACATATATTGAATTGTGATATTATGAGATATGTCTGTTTATGTATTAGTTGAGTTTTATTATTATTATATTGAATTGAATCATCCTCTGACGTGACCATAATACATCTTTGATGACACTGCTCTAAGGTGGCCCCTAAATCTCTTCTAGCACACCTCGGATGGTATGTAGTCCAATTTTCCATTTTTTTGCTTGAGGTGGCCACTCAATTAGTTTCACTGATCATATTGTGAGTTTGATGACTTGTAATAGTATGCCAGATAGTAGTGAATGCTATGCAGAGAACTAACAAGAAAAACATAGCTGATGCAATTGATTTTATCCCACAACATTAAACTAGGATTGACATGAATATAAAAATCTAGAGGTAATGGTTATTTTATACCATTTTTTACACAACATTATTAACCATTTGTTTTGTTTTTAATCAAATTTACATGGCATACACCATGCATGCAGAATTAATGATTTCGAGTTTACTCTTGAGTGTGCAATATTCAATCTTCGGGACGTTGGTTTATATCATGGTTGGATTGTTTATCCTTATTTATGCACTTTTGAATCATACACCTTTATATTTTGTTTATAAAAAATAATAAATTATATTCATACCCTGATTATATTAATTTATTGGAAAAATATGAATATTTTTTAATGAAGTAGGTTGAATATGAATTGAATGTAGATATAATATAACTGTATAAAAAAGTGCATGATGATAAGAAATGGAGGTATCTAGAAAACAGGTAGATATCATTCAATTTATAAGATAATGAACCAAATAAAAGATAATTCCTCTTTTTATTTGGGCCCTTATCAACTATATAATCTAGGCCTTACATGGCTTCACTCAGTTTCATGTATGTCATCAATGAATTGTGAGTCTACATTCATTGATAAGGATCTCTAAACCCTGCTTTAACTAATTTCACATATCTATTTTCTCATTCCCTAAAAAAATAAATCAAAATATATCTTGAAAGACAACATCTATGTAATTCCATTGGAGTCTTCTTATATGAATGGATATAATAACTTCATTTCACACTATTTAATTTCTTGATTAGATCAAATACATTAGAGTACACTAAGGAACTCTTACATTGACCCATATAGTATCTTTCCTGATACTTCTAATGTTCATTCCACATCCTAATACAAGATGTGTCTCCCCTTTTAATGATAGAAAACTCATTCATGGGTATTATATAGTGTTGAATTAATCATTCTACATATCCTCATATATTACCTTCTTGATTATCAATTCCTTGCACAACACATTTGGGTAGGATGTCAATTCAAATATCCTTACCTATAGTACATATAGTTTGATATACAGACTATGGAATATTGACAACATATGAGCCGTTTGGGCCTTGATTGCAGACGAAAATTGGGAAAATCATATCATCTCTATGGAAAAAAGAAGATTACACAAAGACATTTCTAGTGATCTTCTACATCTCTATAAACACAATGTAATTATACAAATTCATCAGGTTAGTAATTTATTATTCATGGAAGACATCCATCAATGTTTTATATGAATGATCAACCTGTCTTCTATCTTGATTAATGGTATTACACCATATAATGGTTTATTTATAGAAAATGTAGGTCTCTAGCATCACCCTTTCACCCATAGGCTCTCGCCTAGTGTCTTCCATATGAGTGTCCTTCTCATTTGGAGAGTGATGCTTAAGATGGTTGGTGTTATCAATAGACTGATTACTTACCTATTTGGGATAATGTGAAACCATGGTGGCAACTGGATACCAATCTAGAATGGGTTGGTCTAAAATAAGAGGAGTCTAATCTGGGGTACTGGGTGCAGCATGTTCATATATTATTAGGGAACTCTATATTTTAATTGTGGTTTGTGTCAGATTTTATGTTGAGGGCTACTCATTAAGTACATCTATAATCAAAAAAATATGTTTTGTTTTTTTTATTAGGTTAAAAAAATAAGTTATCATCACCTTTTTGTGTGCATGTCCATTCCCCTTGCTTTGGTATTCCAGAAAATACTCATGTTGGGAAGTTGGGCTGCTAATATCAACAGAAAATTTGAATATAGTGCCAGATTTTCTGGCCAATTTTTTCTGTCAGAATAGGGAAAGGGTTGACATGTCAATGGAAGAGGAAGGATACAAGGCAAGGAGGTCTTAGGAAGACAAAATCGTTGTACTAGGGTTTCAGTGAACAATAACCCACAACCCTATAATAGAATATAAAGTTGATTGATATGGAACTGGATAGAGGCATCCATGTAGTGAAACCACTCCTCCAAAGTGAGGGTGGGTGAATATGGTTAGGCCTAGGAAAAAGATAACCCCGTTTAGTCTTTTTCTGTGTGATACTATTTTTTGATGTTCCTGGAGATAGATCCTCACTATCAATAATAGTGTACTCAGGTGCCCACTCATACTATTTCTCTATCAATATAAATAGACCCAACATAAGTACAAGAATACAGTCAATCAAATATAATTGTAACAAGGATGATAGTGGGATTGAGGCCTCAAATATGATGAGTTTATTTGCCATATGTGTAATAAATTTTCCTCCAACTGGTGTAACATCCTTCCTCTTACCTATTAGATTGGGAATGGGAAGAAGAGTTATTAAACGTAGGTGGAATCCCTAGATCATAAGAGTTTATAAATATGTTATAGGGGAATACAAGATCATTGGGGGATGATTTTACTATAGATGATAATAACCTAATGAATACAAAACAAAGACATCTAGTTCTATATGACACATTTAATGAAATTCAATTCAACCCAAACTAGATGTAATATCAGAGTAGAAGATGGAATAAAATAAAAGATACTACATAGACATGAAACATAGTAGGTAATCCCCAATTACATTACAACATATACCACTAGGAAGAAGAATAATTTAGCTCACATTTTTATTTATAGAAAAATATAAGTAGATGGAATTGTGGGGGGGGTGGAGTAGGCTGGGGGTTGGGGGCTAGTGTAGGGGGAGGGGGTTTGGGAGGGTGGGTTAGGGGGAATAGTTTTGGGGGGAGGGGACTGGTCTGAGGGGGATGATAGTATAGGGGAAGGTGTGGGGGTGGTTCATGGGGGGATGGGGGGCTATTGTAGTGGTGTGGGGCTGTTGTAGGCTAGGGGGATGGGGGCTAGTGAAAGCTAGGGGGATGTGGTGGTGTATGGAGAGGGGATTGGTTTGGGGGGGACTGGTTTCGGGGGGAGGGGATTGGTTTGGGGGAGGCAAGTACAGGGTAGTGGGTGGGGGTGGTGTAGGGGAAGGGGTGGGGGTGGTGCAGGGGGGGTTAGGGGGATGGTGCAAGGTTTTGGGTGCTAATGCAGGCTAGGGGGCTGGTGCTGGCAAGGGGAAGCGGTGGGGTGGTGTATGGGGAGGGGTAGTGGATGGTTGTGGGGGAGGGGACGGTTTTGGGTGAGGCTAGTATAGGGGAGGTGGGGGTGGTGGTGTTGAGGGGTTAGGGGATTGAGTAATAATAATAGAAGATAACTTTTCTACATTGTAAAATTGATAAACCTGTATAAACTAAAAATAAAGGTGATTTCTAGAAGAAGAACTTGCATAAAAATGAGGTTTCAATCTATAATATCAAGAATGATATAGGCATGAAGAGTTTAAAGGTATTTCATACATTCATGGAATGTATTTTCTAGGTTAAGAACAATGTCAAATCTCTATTTCTCACATTTAGGTGCTGATGGAAGTTTATATTATTCCCATATTTCGGTGATTTTTGATTTTTGAATAGGCAATTGAAGGTATTGTTTTAAAAAATTGACGTTTATTAATGATCATGTTATTTAGTATTTGTATGTACATATCAATATCAATATTATTTTTTCATTGTTGGTTATGGATTCAAGTATCATTTATTATGTACCATTAACACACTAATCCCATATATATAAGAAGTTGTTATGTCTCATTTTCCCACTATTTTCTTATTTGTGGTTTCTTACGATGAGGCTGGTTCTATCCTCCACCATTGATGATAGTGAGTTCAAAATCGTATTGGGTATTGTTTATTCCATTTTTATTCTTTCGCCTAATTTTAATTAGTGAATTTTGGATTTTTGGATTCCATATATTTTTGCAGTGCGTTTTGGATTTGGATGAGTTGGATTCGACTCTCCATTGATGAAGGATTACATGTGTATGAATAGGTAGGAATATACAAATATAAGTTCCCAAATTATATATATTCACTCATGGTAGTATGAATATATATATTAGGGCTAGGTGTGATTATATATAGATATGAAAAATTCATACATGTGTAAGTGTTAAGGGGTATATGCTACTATAAACATATATCTAAGGACCCCCTTGTGCATATTTTCCGATGAAAATATGTACATAGGGGCTAAGTGACCTTATATATATGTGAAGTTACATATGCATTCAAGAAGAAAAAAAAGAAGATTCATCATGTCTTCATCAAAAGAAATGCACCTTGAGGTTGTGGTTGGTTCCCTTTGACTAAACCTTTAATTTGATTTCTATAATTGTCTTAATGTTTTAAATATTTTTTTCTATAATTTCTTTATAGTTTTAAAAAAATTGTTTTCTAATAACCACTATCTTTGTTAATGAAGAATATGAATATATCACTTGAACTTATTTATAGACCTTATTCAATGATGTTAACAAATTCTAGCATTTTTTAGATACTATAAAAAGAGTGATAAAAACCATAAATTGATCATCCTTAGAGACATTCATGATCTCATTCAACGTCCAAAAAAATTCATCATAAAAGACCACTACGTAATTTTACAGATCTATTAGTTCCAATACCAAACTTCCTGACATTTTCTGTGGTATCATGGAACTAACCCATAATAATTCTCTTGAAATCTTGCATAAGGATTGGTGTGAACATATCACACTATAGGTACCGAATCTGTAAGGATACATAATTCAATTTTGAGGGAAATTGATCAACTCCGGTTTAAAAAATAGGAACAATTGAAGGTTATGAGGTGAAATTTATATAGGGTTGAAACATTTTGATAAACTCAAATATGCTTAATACAACACATTATAAATCTTTTAGGATTCTCATGATTTCATTCATGAGAGACATAACCTCATCAAGAACATCTTGAGACATGTAAAATTGGCCCATTTAAAGATTTTGGAACATATAACTTTGAGATACAACCATAACACAAATATCATTGAACTTAGAATTGGTAGTATAGACATCCTTCAAATATCTAACTAGACCATTCACATCCTTATTCTCTTTGAAACTTACTTCAACAAAAACTACTTTAATAGGAGGGAATGATCAGAGACTTCTAATCAACTGTGTTTGGGTTGTCATTAACTCAACCAACTTGTCAAAATCATCCTTGGGAATAGAGGACATATTATGTTCTCTAATCTCATCATCTATAAATTTAAAAACCTATTTCACCTCATTTTAATCTCCAAAAATATAATGAAAATCATTTAGCATATCAGAGGAAAAAGATTATATTTTATAACATTATGAGATCTTACTAATAGAGGGTGATTCCTCAAGCACAACAGGAGGTGGTGATGGTATAGGTGGTGTAGGAGAATGTTCAATAGTTTCCATAACCACATCATCTGTTCAATATCCATTAGCACAAGATCCAAGGATAATTGGATCAATTGACTGATGTTTCACCTCCGGTACAGCTCTTCCTTCTATAGTTTAAACACTAGGCATAGTCACAGTTGGCCTTTTTGTGGAATTAGAATAGTCGTCTCAATAACTTTATCTTCATGATGAAATCTATCAGGGGGTGTGTGGGGTGGGTAGGGGGAGTAGGGGCATGGGGTAGGGGCAGGTGGTGTACTGGGGGCAGGGGCAGGGGGTGTGCAGGTGGGGGTCAGGGTGGGGGCAGGGGGAGGGGTGTGTAGGTGGGGGGTGGGAGGGGGTGTGTTGGGTGAAGGGGGGATGGGGTGTGCAGGTGGAAGGTAGGGGCAGTGGGTAAGAGGGTGTCCTAGTGTAGGGGGAGGGGGTTTGCATATGGAGGGGTATGGGGTGTGTGGGGGCAGGGGAGGGTTGTGAAGGTGGGGGAATGGGGAATGGGGTGTGCTGGGGGAGGGGGATTAGTTGAGTGTTCCACCCTGAGAGTTCCTCTCATTTCTGTAGGAACATTGTTTTTTTGCAGGAGAGGATTTTAATATGAAGGAGACATATTTTTTATTATGTAATCCCTAGGCTATTGTAGGGGTGTCCAGGAGGGAGGGGGTCGAGCGAGGGGGGGTGTGTAGGGGGAAGGGGTGGTGTACGGGAGAGAGAGTGGGGTGTCTAGGGGGATGGGTTATGTAGTGAGGGGGAGTCCAGTGTCTAGGAGGGAGGGTGAGAGGGGGTGTCCAAGAGCGATTGGTCTGTAAGGGGGAGGGGGTGTCTAGGAGGGAGTGGTCTGCAGGAGGGGGGTTGTCCAGGAGAGGGTCTTTGCATGGGGGCAGTCCAGGGGGGCTTTGTAGGGGGAGGGGGTTGTCCAGGGGAGGGGGTTTATGTTGGTTGGGGGTTATCTATTGTCCAGGAGGGAGGGGTCTGCAATGGGTGTCCAGGAGGGAGGGGGTTTTCCAAGAGGGGGGATTTGTAGGGGGAAGGTTTATGTCCATTGGAGGGGGGTTTATGTAGGGTGGGGGTGTCCAGTGTCAAGGAGGGAGGGGGTTCATGAGGGAGGGGTATGCATGGTGGATTTTCAGGAAGGAGGGGGGTTATCCGGGGGAGGGAAGGGGTTTTATGTAGGGTGGGGGTGTCCAGTGTCCAAGCTGCAGCAGCTGTCCAAGAGGGAGGGTGGGTTTGCAGGGGGGTGTCTAGGAGGCGGGCTTTGTAGGGGGTGTTCAGTGTCCAGAAGGGAGGGGGCGGCAGGGGGGTGTCCAAAAGTGAGGGGTCTACATGGGTCTTTTCCGGGGGAGGGTGGTTGTCTCAGTGAGGGGGGAGGGGTTTATGTAGGGTGATGGGGTCCAATGTCCAGGAGGGAGGGGGTTCCAAGGAGGGAGGGAGGGGTCTATAGGGGGGTTGTCTAGGAGGGGGCATTGTAGGGGAAGGGGGGCTGTCTAGGGGAGGGGAGAGGTTTATATAGGGGGTCCATGAGGTAGGGTCTATAGTGGGAGCTTTTTAGTGGGAGGGGGCTGTGCAGGGGGTGGGGACTATTATATTATGTTTTTTAAGACCTTATAGAAATTGTTTATAAATGTGGCTATTGGTCTATGATACGGTTTTTAAATGTGGATAATGGTCTAATACCACGGTTTCTATCTATGTTAATAAACTGTGTCCATCCACTAGTATAACCACGGTTCTAAACCATGGCTATAGAGATATTACCGTGGTTTGAAATGTGGCTTTATTACTATAGTTGCAGTCTGAACCGTGGATTTAGACATATATCCACAATTCCAAACTGTGGCTATAGGTCTATGCCTATAGCCATGCCAAACTAATCCACCGTTTATCAAACCATGGCTATTACCTATATCCACATTTTGAGGACTTATAGACTCGTTTCTAAACAGTGGATATAGCCTGAATTTCTAGTAGTGGTTGGGACTGAGTCATGTATGGGAGACTTCGAAGAAAGATTAGTTTATTCAAGAGAGGGTGGAAATGGATCAGAGTTGGAATAATTCGTATGTGGATCAGAGTCATAGACCTATGAATTTTGAGTTTTGTGTTACTGTGTTCCTTTTATTGTCGCCAAGGTTGGGTCACAGATGGATTCAGAAGCATGGAAAGACAGCGCCCAGGTATGTGGGGTCATTTCATATTGTGAAGTGGATTGGGCCGATGGCATATCAATTGTCTCTTCCACAGCGGTATTGTGTGATTCATGATGTCTTTCATTTTTCTTAGCTTCAACAATATCACACTAACCTAACTCACATGGTGGATGTTGAGAATGTAGAACTTGAAGTTGAGGCGTCCTTTGAGGGGCATCCTATTTGTGTGCAGGATCGTAGTGAGAATATTTTTACGAGGCAGGGTTGTTCTACTAATGCGAGTATTATGGCATCATGGGAATGTTATATAAGAAACATGGTAGTGGGAATCAGATATACGGTCTCAATGGCCCGCTCTCTTTCCCTTGGAAGTGCACTGAAGCTTGGGAGCTCGCTCGAGGACAAGCCTTTATATGGTGGGGAGGTTGTAAGATCATAGATATTAGAAAGGTATGTTCTCTTTTATGTTTTGGTTTTAATCCCTTGTTTGGGTTAATTATGTGCTTTTCCAAGTCCTTAAAGAGGCTCCAGGCTGTTTTGAGGGTTTGGGACACAAGAAATGGAGGAAAGTGGTTTTCTGGTTAGGTCGTATGGTTTTTTTACGGTTAGTGCTAATCGTGTGAGCAGCCTAGGAAACCATGCAGGTGTTGGTTTTTTCTATAGTTCCCCCTGCACAGTTTGTGCACAGTTTGGAAACCCGTGTTGGTAAACCATGCAACCCCAAAATAATTAATAAATAATATTTTTTTCCACTTTGGGATTTTCATACCCAACTTAGTATTTCCTTCCATTTATTCATTTTCACCCTAGGAATGAACCAAATCTCTTAAGAGCTCCATGAGATCAATATCCTAAATTTATAAGTTGTTTTTGTTTCCATTTGTTATGGATCTATGCTTCAGATAATGCTAATCATATCCTTGATTCACTTTTGAGATTGGGGTTTGTATATTCCTCCCCTCTATTTCTGAAGACCTAAAACCTACTCATTAGGTGAGACATAGGTTAAAGCATAAAGGGAAGTTTGAAGTTGAATCTAATGGATCGATTAAAAGTTATTTCACTGTAGAATTGAGGTAGGTGGTCTAGAAGATATATCCCACGGTTTATTTGTGGATTGTTTCATGTTTGGTTTGGTTATTGGGTGTCTCTTGGTATGTCTTGACCACCCTTGGAATGTTAAGGTAAAATGGTTATTAAAAAGGTAAATGGAAACCCTAACAAGACCCATAGGTTTCATCAAGGGTGATGTGATTAATCTAGCGCTACCAATGGGGTGGGACGACTCTCCCAGACCAATGGATTTGTGAATAACAAGTGAGATTGTTGTGTAATCATGTAGATCCATTGATAAACATGTTTATGTGATTAATAGTGTTGGGATAGGATCTAGGTGATGCACCTAGGATTGATAATAACCTAACAGATATTGGGTTAATATTTGGAAATGATAAAAGTCCATAATTGAATGGATTTGTGAGCATGGTAATAAATCCTAGTGATTTAGGCATAATGAACAAAGCCTAGTGAGATAGGCACAATAAATGAATGCTTAGGGAGATAATAATAATAAAAGGGAAATCATGCTAAGTGGAAAAATGATGTGAAATGTTGTTAATGTGTTAATGGGTTAAGGCATGGTAGTAACCCTTATGTTATTATAATGATTTATGTGTTCCTTGGGATATGGATATGATGTTGTGTGATTGGTTATTAGATACATATATGTATTGAATGTGCACATAGCTTGGCAGAGTGGGGTCTTGCTTGAGGTTATATGCCAATGGGTTGAGATGGAATGAGGCTCTAAACTCCACCCCTTAATGCATGGGGTAGGAAATAAGACTTATGCTCTATTTCCCTATTAGATGCATCCACCCCGGACTAAGGCTTTGTGGTGAGGATATGGTTGACATGAGGAAGTTGGTCCTAGTGAGATAGGAAAATTGTGTGTTTTTTCTCATGTATGTGATTATGTACTTCAAGTAGTGTTTCTGATTGTGTGTGAAGAACCCATGGTATGTGCATTGGAAATGGTAAGTAATTGCAAATGGGATTTAATGGTAAGATAAATAAATGGTAACAAATTTTGGTAATGGACTTAAACTTCTTAGGGGTACATAATCTTTTATTGTTATATATTATTCATTTCCCTTTTAATGCACAATTTCATATACCAGATATTTTGTAGACACTGTTGGTGGTGGCCTACTGAGTTGTACTCACACCTTACCAGGAATATTTTTGGTACCTGATCATAATTCATGTTTTTATTTCAGGACAAGGGAATGGTCCCTTTCTAGGAAGTAGGGTTGGCATGGTTTTTCATGGAGGAGGACCCAGACATTGTGTCGGGATCATTTTGGGGATTTTCTAGTTTGTCTTAATTTTGGGTTTCATCAATTTTTCACTTGTAGCAGGGCTTATCATATTTTATGTGGACCATGGTTTTATCCCATTAATAATCAAGTATTATTGGTTGTTATTCTGGTATTTTGTCATATTTTATTGAGGCTTACTCTGATAATGGGGGTATAGTCTCCCCAAGTGACTATTTGGACCCCGCTGCAAGTCGATAACCTTTGATGTATGGGTAGGCATGATTTAGGTCATGTAACCACCCGGCTCGGAGCACTGGTTTAGTGTCTTCTGATTCGGGGATGTTACATTGTTTTTTTATCATCAAATATTTTTTGTAACATTACATGCACACTATTGAACATGATGATCTTATATTAAAATAACATCGTGTTTTATTTATTATAAGGGATATTCAATCATGAAACAAATAATATGACAGTTAATGATACCTTTTTATTCTACAATCTCATGTCATTTCGGAATGTCCATGAAAAATTCATATTGAGGGATATTATATTGATATTTTCCATTAAACATGGTCATTTTTCATCTTATATGGTAATTTTATTAAATTTTATTTAGTATTTCCATTATTCTCCCTTTGGTACTTAAACTAATTGACTAAATGTTTTCGAAGAAAAGTTGATCTTATTTTATCTTTGGAAATTAGATATTTTCCACCATGTCCATGATATTGAAAATTTTTCTATGGGTGTTATTAACTATATATAAATCTAATAAAATTTATTATTTTAAATACCTATGATATAAATTAAAATGGTAAAAAGTGGACCTTTCTAAAAAAAATTAACAATCCATGTATACCTTTTTCAAAGTTGTGAATTTTTTTATAATGATTCTCAGATGAACATATTTTAATTCCATCAAGAATTTTATTTTCTTTAAAAATCATTTACTTTTTTCCTTTGTTGTCTTCAAAAATAAATATTTTCTCAATATTTTTGGTAATATTTAGTTATAATGATACCAAAATAAAAATATGTTTTATAATATATTTAAAGAAAGCTCATAATGATAGTTTTATAGTATATATAACCTTTTTCAATATCCTTTAATTATTTTTATGAAAAACTGGTGATTTGAATTTATGATACAATCCAATTTCATTATCTAGATGGAGTATGATAATGATGATTTATCGATGATTTTATAAAAGCTTTTTCATTCCCACAGGTTAATTATTTTTTTGCTGAAAATTTTTCAAACCGTGTTTAATTTCTAATGATTATTCTATAATGTAATGGTTATATGTTTTTATAACCTATTTTCATTCTGTGGATTATGATATGATGACATGAGGAATGGTTAATGATCATAAGTCCTACATATATGAGGTTTTCATTATGAAAAATATGGGACCAAAATTTTATATGTCTCCTATGTATTGGGTACTAATGATAGTGATGATACTCTCATAAGAGTCTATGGAGTTAATGAAATCCTAAGAGATGATGTAGTTAAAAAGATGGATTTTACTCATGAGTGTTTTTTTGGAATTGATTGGGTAGGCATTTCCTAAACGGAACATCTTCCATAATGATAGTTTGGGGTGTGATCCTTGACATAGAAATTGAACTTCTATGTTTAGGCTTATCCAAAAACATTTTCCATAACATTATGATATGTTCTCAAGTATAATGATTTATTATTGATGTTTTTTTCTCTTACTTCTTAAACATTTTTATTCAAAAAAACATTATACAATGATTTAGTATTAAAGATATTGGAATAATTGTGTTTGATCTCTCACTGTTAACATCATTTTCTCATACCATTATGATTATTTTATTAAAAATTATGATCATTAATAGATATATCCATTTTTTACCGTTACTGAGCATAAGATATTAACCATTATTTTGCTTCCATTCCATATGTTATGAAGATAATTGGGAATGCCTTAGAATTTTATGATGTGAAAGGGTATTTTTGAGTGATATTGATGATCATTAATGAAATATGATTACTATTTATCTAGTATCTATAGACACTAATCCTTTACAACCCCCATGCATTTACTAGTCTTAAATTAATTATATATTAATCTATAAATATGAAATGTTAATATATTTCAATTTTGGGTCACAATTATTGGTATCAAAGCATGAGATAGATAATTTTTGGAGAAAAGGATTATAGAACTTTGTATGAAACTAAAGGGATAATTAAAATTATAGAATTACACCCCAATGTTTTGGTAAATTTGATATTTTTTGGTTTTCAAATAAATTAAATCAATTTATGGATAATATAACATGGATAAAGTATTGGTAAAGATGCAACTAGGGGTAACAACTCTAAAAGGTAAAAATTCAGTATTAACTCGATCATCACTAGTGCATGATGAACAGGCCTAATAAAATTCACATTGATAAAATCCCTATAGAGATATTTTTGAGATAATTTATATTTCCATTATGATCCATTAAGAAATATTTTAATTAAAAATTACTATGGATGACCATGTTCGATCATTGTGTTCCATATATGGAAAATAAGGTTTCCTTATTTAGAAAATACATGATTTTTTTCATGATTACATGATTAAAATCATTGATTATTTTTCTTAAACCATGATGTTTCATATTATTTATCACTAGACCCGTGAATCATTTTTTCTATACCAAATGTGGCTAGTAATGTAACAATAATGTACATATGAAATGAAATTAAATGGGAGAAGGGATGTGAAATCTTACAGCTATACTCACTCAGCTATTATAGGCTATAAATAGTTACCTGAATCATGATGAAAATATAATTATATCGATTAAGTAATATTAAATTATCGATTACATTAAGATGCAACATCCACCTGCCCTTGATTGTTCCACTAATGCATTTATTTTGGAGAATTTAATAAATTTTATATAAAATTTACTCTATATTCTCCTATGTATAGACTAGGTGAAGGTAAATTGTGTTGTTTATCCATTGATGGTTGAAGATTATAAATAGTGGAATTTGATTAAGAATATAAGGCAAGAAGAAGAAATTCACTCTATGATACAGGAAGAGTTTATCTTATTTTTTAGTAATTTTTTCCCCAAAATGTTTGAATGAATATGGAAAGGTATTTCATAATACCAAATATCAATGGTGATGAATTTATTAGAACGTATAAGGAAAATATCAATCCTTATTCATGTATAATTCTTTATTTATCATCGATATTGAGAGAAAATTTGACCTAATAATAATTTCTTCAAACCAAGACTTGAATTGGTATTGAAAATAAAAGTCTTTTCTTTCTATAAAACATTTTTTTGACATTCTCTCAAAAACAATTGAATTTTGAAGCTCTTATAATTCACATGTTTTTTTGGGATGAAAATAAAGATGGAATTTAAATAAAAATATAATAATAAAACCCATGGATGAATGAAAAGTAACCTTATTTAATTACATAAGAGAGTAAGTAATCATGGTGAAAATTTTATTATGGGGAATGGAATCTAATTTTATTTTGGAAAAAAATGCCATTAACTAAAATATTTTTGTATTGATTAGAAGAGGCCAAAAAATAGAAAAAAATGTTGAATGTCTCAAACAAATGATAAAACAACACTCCAATGTTATAATTTCAATTAGTATAGTAAATATTCCAATAATTAAATGACTCTAAGGGTTAATGATGATAATTGATATCAGAAACCTCTTATTCCAATAGGCAAATGGAATGTTCATTTAATTAGAAATGTTTATCTGGGTCACGAGAATGAAGTTGTAAAAGGTAAAAGTACAATTAAATATATGATTTAAAATATATTATTTAATACTTTCTTGACCAAATATTTTATTTATAAATATATTTCTAGGGTTACCTTGACACCAACATAATAATTTTATGATGAGTTAGCTGTAAAAATCTCTTATTGGTTTGATGATCACACCTTAAGCCTATATCTTCTCCCGGATTGAAGTTTTTGGTAAAATGATTAATGAAAATATTTTGATTCTATAACTAGTTCAATTTAATGGGATTTTGGGAATATGATTACTCTCTATATATAAATCCCATATAAATTTTTGAATAAGGGGAGAAATTTAAGATATTCTGAATTAAATTTTTATTATCATTTAGTGTGAGGATGAATATGAACTTTTAATGGATTTTATATATGTTGTGTGGTTGTTTCTACCTATTCATGAGGGATATTTGTCTTCAATTCTTGGTGTGAAACTCCACAATGAATATATTCCTATTTCTCAAGAATATGGGGATATATTTCCTAATATATTCCTAATATTATCATAAATAATGATTTTAATTTTTTAATTGAACTTATTCATGGCATTGAACGTATTTTTATGAATTTATAAAAAATAGATAACCAGATAGAGTTCCTGAATTGATGAAATAACTCCAAGTGAATCTTGAGAAGGGATTAATATTCCTTAGTTATACACCAATAGATGCACCTATTATTTTTATTAAGAATTAATATGGTTATATGAATCCTTAAATTGATTATCAAGAACCTAATTGGATCACATCCAAGAAAAAGTATCTATTTCCCCCATTGATGCCCTGTTTGATCAACAACCCAAATCTAAATACCTTTAATAGATATAACATTATCCTATATATCATATTATAATTTTTAAGAAGTAATATATACACAATTAAAACCTTCTATATGAGTTATTTTTATAACTTTAACATGATTCAATTTAGAGTTACCAATTCCCCCATTATCTCATGGATTTAATTAATTGTGTTTTAGTGATTACCATGAAAAGTTTCAAATAGCCTTTTTTGATGATATTAATATTTTTTTAAGGTAATGTAAAAGATTTAAAGTCAATCAATGTTTATATTGGAGACATTGAGGAAGAATAATTTATAATCAAAATTATGAAATTGTGAATTCTAGATACACAATGTTTAAATATTGTGAAATATAATCTCAAGTTAGGGTATATAGTTGGATACTTTAAAAAAATGTTATTGAGAAATGGAACAACCTAATAATTGTAATGTCTATCCATAATTTTTTTGGTGGGATAGATACTACTGATTCATTTTGAGATATTTTACATGGATATCTTATAAAATAAGAATATTGATATGGATGGTATCCAAGTTCATGTGGATTGATAGATGTTTGGATAATTCCACATAATAGAAAACAGTGTTTTTCTATGCACCATTGATTATAGTACACTTTAGGGGAGAATTGATTATGATCTTTAGTGAATCATCATTGAAGGAATTGGTATGATTCATAATTAAGAATTATATGGATACATCCTATTCTTCAAGAAAATTTAAAATCAATAAAAAAGTACCTAACTCATTATTTTGAGTTGGAAACAATAATGTTTTAAATGTAAATAGAGAGAAATTATATTTTTGGTGAAATATTTGATAGATATGTTGATAATAAAACCGTGAATTATATATTCACATATAATTATTTAAATATACAATATAGGTGACGGTTGGAGTCTGTTAATGTGTACTCCTTCGGAATACATTAAAACCCAAGGAAGTAACACATAGTTTTTACAAGATGAATAATTAAAAAGATACATTGAATTTTTATTTATAAAATATGGATATATAAATAAAAAGGATAGGGTAAATATATTTTCCTTCATAGATAAATTTTCAATCATATAACAATGTGAGGATTAAAAAGTCACAAAAGGAAGTTATGGAAATATAAAGGATATGAGGAATTTTCCTAAGTTCAACAATTATTTTAATGGAATGATAATGTGAATGAACTGAGTATGTGTCTTTTTAATTCAATAATTGGATAAATTGTTAGATTGTGCTCATATTTAATCATTCTCTATCCATCGAGGATGTACAAAGATATCTAGAGATTTTAATTAATATTTCTAGTTTCAAAAAATAAAAAGCGATATTTTAGAGTATATATCAGGAATCATGGTATATGAGAAAGTTATGGATAAGAGACAGAAGCCTAAGGTGATACTGCAGCTGTTATCCATATAATATTGGATATCAGAAAAAATCACTATGGATATCATCATCTAACATCCATGAATATATAAGGGCCCCAATTCTATTCTTGTTTTAGTCAACCACCTTACTAAGTCTAAAAAATTTAATATCACTAAGATACAATTTCACTATTGACTATATTTATTGAATATACATTAATTATGTTATATGTTTGTAAGGAGTACTACATTCAATTGTTTCAAATTCGGACTCATGTTTTACCTCAATGTTTCTGTGAATTCTTCAATAATCGTAGAATATAGGGTTAATATTTCTCTATATATAATCTTTTGAAATAGGTCCAACATGAAAGGGACATTCAAAACATATATGATATATTGATAGAATGATATATATATTTTAAAAGTGGTTGGGATCATCACCTTCCATTAGTTGATTTTAGTTAAAAAAATATCATTAACTTGAGCATTCAAATGGATTTCTCTTATGACCTCAATGGATAGAACTTCAAAACTTCAATGTGATTGGATGATGCAGGAGAAAGAAAGATATAGTGACCTGAGAAAGATGATTCAATGATAGAGAAGGTTATATCTATCCATAATCAATTCAGATAATCTTAGAGTAGATAGAAAATTTATAAAAAAAATCATATGTTTGATCAAGAGTTTGATGTTAGTGATAAGGTTTTCATACAAATATATCCCGGAAAAAATGTTTTATTATTTAGTAAAAAATGGATTCATGAGACCTAGATATAAAATCACCCTATAAATTATTTATCATATTAGCATTGATTCTTATCACTAAGAGATTCTACTGAATCACTATCAAGATGTGATGTGTTCTATGAATCTACCATGAGGAAGTACATTCCTTATACTTTATATTTCTAAAATCAGAGATCCTACCACAAGAAAAAGATCTCCCTTATGATTAAAAACCCATAGAGATTCTAGATTTAAGGGAGAAAGTGTTCCAAAACATGACCAATCTCCTTGTTATTGTTTCATCAAAAACCATACATTTGAGGAAGCTATATGGGAACATGAGGATGTGATGTTGTTGAGGATTCCTCTCCTATTTATATCAATGTAATGGAATTTCTAAGGTGAAATTTTTGAGGTAGAATATAAAAATTGGATATTTAATTATATGGTTCACATTAAAATAAATTTTATGTCTTTAATATCTTTTTTAATATGAAACATTGACGTTTATATGAGTTATTATTGGATAATAAATATTATTATATGACCACTATAATATTTCCATTAAAATTGAAGATACGATAAAGAATCCACAAATAATGAAAACTTTTATAATAGTTTTATATAATGAATAATGATTTATTAATTCATAATAAATAAATACTCCATTTTTAGCAAAGTTGTTTTATTTTTTAAAATACATTCTTCCTATAAAATGGTATTTATTACATTTTTGTGAAGATATTATAATTAATTTTATACATTTTTAAAAATAAAATTTCATAAAATTGATATCAATTTTGGATTCATAATATCAATTTTATCATAGGATTAAATTTTGATATTTTACTTTAATACTTGATTTTTTGGTGACTTGTGAAAATACCAATTTTTTAAGAACCAACAATTTTATGATATTAAATTTATGTAAAAAAGACTTAATAAATTGTGAAATAATTTTCCCAACCTAAAATATTTTAAATGAGTTAAATAATTCCTTTTAATTTTTTTGAATTTTGGAACCAAATATTTTATTTTTTTAATATATGTTATATTTTATTTAAATTTAAAAAATATATTTGGGTCATTACATTAAATGTCATGTTAGTAAGGTTAAATTAATTTTTTCCTAAATATAGAAATTTTAAAACATGTATTTTTTTATTAAAAAATCATTTAGGGAAATTAAGGTTTTTAATTTTTTTAACGTAAAAAGATTTTTACACTTAAATTTGGTGCTTAAAAAACTACACGATTTTTTATTCTTATGTTAAAAATATTTTCTAAGAATAATAAAAGTTGTGTATAAGAATATTTTTTCTGTATTTGGTGTAAAAATTTCACATTTTTATTTGAATTAAACTTTTACTTTTTTTTCATATAATTAGTTTATCGTGGTAGAAATAAAGTTGTCATTGTTATGGTTAAAATGGGTTTAAAGTTGTTTAACATTGATATAATGTGTAAAAAATATACCAAACCTATATAAATGTAATTTTTATAGTCTACTTAAACGATATAAAATCTAATTCTATAATTTTTATACCATAGATCCACTTGACATAATTAAGTTATATATTATAATTAATTGTATAAGTACTTCTTAGTGTGTAATATCCCTCATATATAAACGGTAACCTCTTATACTCATTCAAAAATTTTTGGCATTAAAAAAATATAATACATAAAATAATGTCATCCTAGTTTCCATCCACACATAATAGATATTTTAGTCATTCCAAAATACCACCATTTCAAGGCATTTGGTGTATTCCAAAGGAGGTTTATCAATGAAGAGGTGTAACACCTAACTGAGTACTTTCAATTTCATTTTATTTTAAACCTATTTAGATAAATAGTACCCATTATGCAATATTTAAATAATTTTATTATATACACAATTTTTTTATTTTGTTTATGTAATAAACATTATCCATCTCATTTATATTTTATCAAAATAACATCTCTCATGTTTATGTGTGGATTACCCCCTCTATGAAGTGATTCATTTCATTTTTCATAACCTCTTCATATTGATGGTTATATTGATGGTTTCAAAATATTTATATGATATTTATGATATTATTATTGTACATAAATCATAGTTATTATTTAATTTTACTTCATTTGATCCATCAAAAAATGGAAGCATCAATCATGAATACCTATGAAAATAAATGTAGTACGACTTTGAAACTGAAATATGCATATAAAACGAAGTAGTTATCAATTAGAATAGTGATTTTAATAAAGATTTTTAATAAATAATAGATTATATGTTATAAAAAATAAAATATGGTATGATATATATGATTCTTTTTGGTAATAAATTTATAGTAAACCTATATTTATTTTACAGGAGGTTCAAAAATGTAATATAAACGATTATAATTTAGGAATAGAGTTGATGTTATAATCTCATTTCATTTCTTGATTATCTATGATAAATTTCAATTGAGGGATATTTTATAGATATTATCCTCTAAAACAAATTAATTATATTCTCATTAGTTTTTTTTATAAAAATTTACATATTCTTACCAGTTTCATCACATTTTTCATAAAAATATTTGAGAATTTGAATTAATAAAATATGATGTTATTTCCCATTTTACTGACTAAATTTTTCATCCAAGTCCATGATGCGGAAAAATAATTTTATGAAATTACCAAAAAATAGTTGAAATTTTTTAAATTGAATATTTTCATTACTTTTTAAATTATTTACGGATTTTAAAATATGAATCTCTTTATGGAAAAACATTCCCAAATAATATTTTTTTACTTTCTTTATTTGTCTAAAAGGAATGTTTTCTTTTAACATATTTGACATAAACTGATTTTACCACCATCATGAAAATTAATTTATTTGAATATTACTTTACAATATCCCTTTTATATTTTCATATAATCTTATCTTATTAATTATCTTGGAATTTACAATTGAAATTTTCTACAAAGAAAGTGATATTATATCATATTTTTTAGGAATTTATTTCATGATCTATTAGAGGTATTTTACTCCATTGTTTTCATACTTTAAATATTTTTTTGCTTCATCGGTCATATGTTCTTATTATTACATCCAATTTATTTTTGTAGATTTATAATTATTATTATGATTTAATTAATATTCTATAAAAACCATTTCAATCATATAGGTTAAATATGTTATGATAAAACCCTTATGAAACCCAATTATTTTTCACAAGTTATTCTATAATAGAATGATGAAACCTTTAAGAAACCCATTTACTTTACATGGGTTATAACAAGATGATATGATTAATATTTTATAATAATTTGGGAAACATATGTATTTCATTCATTATGTGATGAGTGGGATCATAATTATAAATTCCCCAAATGTTTTTTATATTGATGACAGCGTTGATAATATCTTAACATATGAATGTGTTAATAAAATCATAAGAGATAGTCAAGATAACTATATTTATGTCACTCCTAAGAGAATTGTTGTTCTAACTAGGTAGGAATTTAAATTATAAGACCTTATCCACAATGATTTTCTTTATAGTGGACCTTGAAAAATGACTAATTTTTTATAGTTACGTGTATGTCAAAAACAATTTCTTAAGGTTATCATATGTTCAAATGGATCATGAAATATTATTTATGAAAAAAATTCATATGTTTTATGTAATTTTTTTTAAAACCTTATCCCATGATTCATGATTATAGATCGTTGACTGAGTGGGTTTGATTATTATAAGATATGATCATGTTTTATACAATTATTCTTATGTTATGCTCACCTATGATCATTGTTTAATTTCAACTATTTTTACCCTTATTAAGAAATTGATCACACACTTTCGTATGTTTCCATTCTATAGGATATGATAAATCATTTTAAGTAAGTAATGTCTGAGAACTGTATTGTGTGAGAAGATCCTCATGACAGATGTTGAAGATACTTCGATAATTAAAATGATTATGTATCTAGTATAAAAATAAAGAAAACCATTTAGTTTGTTAGGTGTATATTATTGAGACACGTATTTAACATTCATATAAAATGAGGAAAATAAATGTATGAAATGTTCATGTTTCCACATGATATTTTGATGTACCCTGTTAATATAATTCATTCCTATATGAATGAATCTACTTAACAACTACTTATGCGTGTGTAATAAAAACATATAGGTTGTTTAATGTGTTAGATATCAAAATTATATGGACATATTATTTTTTTGGAGGGAATAATATTCCAAACTAAAGTACATGAATCATGCATACAATAAATGGAATAACACGAGATTATATGGTTACATTTTAAACCCCCTCAAATACTTTTAGTGATATTCCTTATAAAGAGACGATTTTCAATAACTCGATTATATAATTGGTTATTTCTGTTCCATATTAGGTTTCCCATGAATTATCTTATGAAATTATAAGAAGTAGTTAATTACATTGTATTATCTTACTAGATAATTTTTTGCCATAGTTGGGCAACCCTAGATTTTTCTAGTGTTAACCTATTTTTGGTATTTTATTTTTCTAACACTTAGTTAGAGAACCTAAAGGATAGAATATTAGGGGAATAGAGTAAGGTGGACCTATATTATGTATTAGGATAAATAGTTATAATATCAATTAACCATGAGTTTCAAAGATTTTATTTGGATATAACTCTTCCTAAATAAATATGTTTTTAGATGAACATAATAGGAGACTAATTTTCATACTGAAATATGTATCATGACCCACTAATTGATATGATATATTTAAAATAGTTTCATAATTTTACCGGGATCCCATTTAATATAACTCTTATTAAATGGTTATTATAAAATGATACACCTTTAATAAAGGTATCTATTTTAGATAAAATTCTCTATAAACATTATAAACATTTATATTAATCCTTTAATGAAAATTCCATATGAAAGATCCTCTTATGTCTTTAAGGTTCAAAAAAATTCAAATAAATGATTCATGATATAAGGAAAACATCTTATGGGAAACATTTATATCTTATAGAAATATATTCCCATATAACATAGTTTTGATGTTGTTTTACTGTTAAATCTATATTATTATGGAATTATATAGTGATTTATTATAGTTTTAAATTACATTAGATGAATAAGGACTTAAGGAATATTATTCTCCACATTTTTAATAAAAATGATTTTGTACATCAATGATTTAATAAATTATCATTTCATATACATATATTATTTGGTATGTCAATGTATATTGAAATTTTTGGAATATGTAAAATTTTTTATTATGACTATCAGTTTCCATAACTTTTTATTTGTTATAAAATTCATTTATTCTATTTTTCAAGATATATGATATCAACAGTATAATTTAAAAAAAATTAAATTATATATAGATAGAAATAAATGAATTAAACATTATCACTTGAGATTATCATTCATGTAATTGAGTTGTAGATTTTCTGCATTTATAAAATGGAAGCTTTAAGCTTCGATAAACAAGTCATAAGATGTTTTTTTAACTAATAATTCTCTTAATAAGAGAATATAAAAAAGAGTTATTAATAAAATGAGATTATTATTTTCTAATACACATTGTGGCAATTTATTTTATTTTATAAGATGAGATATGTGTAGACTAAATTAAATTTATTTTGTTAATGAATTCATCTTATGTCCATTTATGAAAATTTTCAATTAATGTGAATTCATTCATCAACATTTTACATGATATTCTAAAAATATTTATAGTAGATGAAATAGGGTTATGATGTTTAGATTATGGTATTTTACTAACAGCATTAGTGGGTAAAATTACAAACCTGAAGGTTAAAATTTAGATGAAATGTTTAATAATGTTTCATCAAAAAGACAGTCAATGTTATTAAATACTATGATTATTAAGATAGAAGGTAGATAATTAAATATGTTTGGATATTGCATGATATAACTGAAGGATATTTTAGCACTATATGTAATGTCTATGTTAGTTATGGATGAAAAAGAAATAAATTATTTTATCTTTAAAGTTATGTGATTCTAAAAATAAACTATACAATGTTTTGTAAACATATAGAAGTTCAAAATTAAAGGAATAATTTATCTAGTTGTAGTGTATATTCATGAGATGAAGTAAATAGTTACTAAATCCAAAATTTAAATTTGAAGTATTTTATTAAATTTAAACTAATTTAAGTAAAATATTTGTGACATCACCTCATTTATCTTATGTGTAAATAGATTATGTTTAATAATAGTGTTTTTTATAAGAATGTACGAAATGATTAATTCTAAAAAACGGTTCATGATTTATAAATTTATAAAACATATTTTTAAAATGAATACATAGATAAAAACGTTTTTTCTAGGATAAAATGTTTAGCCAAATATTTTTAAAAATATATTGGAAAATGTTCGTTCGACCCATCAGTGGTTTATTTTAATAAGGACTTTTTTCAAATAAAATATTTTCTAAACTCATTGAAAAACATACATATCATATAGAAACAATAGTTTATTTGTTAAATATATCTACTAAAAGAAAACCGATAATTTTTTGGAAACATTATGGCTGTTAGTATCATAGAAATATATTATTTATGGAATAAAGTGTCTAATAGGAATGTGGGAGTATTTTTTCTTTTAGAATTTCCAAGTTAAAAAATAATTTATTACACAAATTTTATTTTTTTTTTATTTTCTAATAAATATAATAATATTTTTAAGTTATTTAATGGTAAATAAAAATGAAAATCGTCACATTTAGGTACAATTTAAAAGGGAAATAAATTATCTCTTAAATCATTATACTAGTCCAATTTATAAACTAAATTACATTTTATATCCAAAAATATTGTTATAATATGATGGTAAAAGAGTAAAGGAATGTGTAACATTAGTTACCATAAAAAATTGCATTTCACATTATCCTAAAAGAGTGAATGAGTAATGTAAAATAATAATATATATAGTTAAATTATTTAAGGAAATTTTTTGATGGAATTTGATTCTAAGAATAATGATGATGAACATTTATATAGTATTAAGTAGCCAACAAAAATTAATATTGTAACTTTTGAAGATGTGAAGTTAATATGTTTGAATATGTTTATGTACTTCGATACTTATGAATATGATTCATAAGTCTTTCCACTATGAAAACTATATTTCTTAAAAGTTGTTTCACTCTAAAATGATAATTGGGAGAATTATATTATATGGTCACATAGTGATGTGATGTAAATTATATAAAACCGAATTTGATTAAAAAATACAAAAAAAGTATAGAATAATATGGTTTATCTGGTAGTTTATCATGAATAATAAGATAAACCATTTTATCTGATGGTTATATTAAATATTATTAAATATTTTAAGAATATTTAATGATATTATATTTGAGGTAACAACTTTTTTATCTTTAATTCATGTCATATATGTTGAAGTATATAAATATATAAATTTCATGATGGAAAATTACAATTAACCACTCAATGTATGAATTTGAGATTATCCCTAACTAGTGTTTTCTATGTACTATTATATTATATGAGGAAATTTCAAGTTGATTATGAGTAAGATTTTTTTATATAGGTTTATAATATTCTTTTGAGAGAGAAAATTTGGATTCATTGTCTTTGCTAAATGACCATTAAAGTATTCTACAATTGACTGTTATATAGATTTATTTTGAATGTTAGGGGTTTATGTATTATAGTTTAGTTCCCACTAATTTAGGATTATAATATACCTATAATATTTAGCCTCATAATTTAAAACCATATATATAAAGATATGAAAATTTTCATAGTTCATATCGGTGTGTTTGTCTATGTTTCATATCATGTAGTCTGTTGAAACTTAATGAATTTTGGATTTTTCCTCACATATAAGGATTATGGAATATGGTTCCTCAATTGGTTTATATTATGGGAGTATTTGGATGTTCTTATATGTTTTATATTTATCTAGATAAGGGAAATTTGGTATTCTAATTCATAAGAAATAATAACATGTAATGTATTTATCGATTAGATCTGTCAACACATTGAAAACTAATCCCTGGTAAATTGGATTTTTTAGAATGTCATGTTCAGTGACCCAAGGTCAATCAATGTATTTGTTGGTCAGAGTGGATACTCAAGAGGGGGGTGAATTGAGTTCCAATTAAAAATTTCTGTTAAAAATATTTCTCTTAAAATTCCTCAATTTAAAAACAAAGTTACACTGTAGTGAATCTATACAGAGTGTAAAGGTTCAATTAGTTTCTCAAAGATTAATTAGGTCTCAGTTAACTTAATTTGAAGATTAAATTAACTTTTGAAACTAACTTACTGGTTTACAATAAGTATAAACACTTTCTAATTTAACTATCAAAGTACCTTTAAAATAGTTTTGTATTTCAATGTAATAAGCAGAGGAATATGTAAAATATATATGTAATACTTATAGAATTAAAATAAAAGCATAGAAAAGTTAACCCAGAGGTTCAGTCTCAAGCCAAGACTTAGTCCTCTCAATAATTTATATAAATTGATCCACACCCTGGATCGGGGGTAAACCACATTACACTACTGTCCAGGTACAAAGACCTCTACCACAGTTCTTTGTGGGAAAAACAAAAAAACAGCTCATAGGATGTTCAAGTCTTACTCAACCTCTACCACCATCCACAATGGGAAACAATGTGTTATGGAGTTTGAGTGAGGATTTAAGAATCCTCCAGTTTAGCACAGGAGACAATGTATGTGTAAAATAAACAGGGTACACACACTGCTCAAAATGTAAAGATAGAATCACTAAAGAGAAGTTTCATTGAGTTTAGAAATGCTTTAGTGATTAGCAGTGCAGCTCTGGACTTTTTTGGTTTATTAGAAAAGCTTCTTAGTCCTTCTCTGGTTCTTATCAGAGAACAAAGTGTCGTTTTCTTCTTTGATTCTTGGTCCATCTTAACAGCATGAGTGCATGAAATGTTTGTTGTAGTTCTTCACTCAAGATGCAGCTTTTGTTCTCTTCTATAATAAGTTTCTTCATGTATGTCAAGGATTCATGGAGTATAGATGTAGATTAGAGAAAAAATGCTCCACATTTTAATGTTGTACAGCTCTTGGCTCTTTCACCCTTCGTGTGTCTTCTTTGTTCTTTCCAAGAGTGTCAAATGCATTCATTTTTCTATATGATCCAGTCTTCTCTTTCCATCACTTTATAGCTTTCAACTTCGGTAGAAAAGAATAATCGCCTTTTCCATGGGTACTAGGTACGGTTACCTAACATGAAACAGAAATCATTAAATAACAATAACTGCATTAAAACCATAAAATTTAACAGTTAACTAAATAAATAAATAATTAATAGTATAGGGTTTGATTGGTTGGTCAAGCATTAGTAGCATTATATTGGTAGACGTGCACAGTGGACTTCGTGTCGCAGAACCTTCCATTGATAGCTCTTTTGAACTTGCATCGGTAGCTCATATACCAATGTCTTTAGTTCTATCAGTAGCTATTGTTATTGGTGGTTGTCTCTCCATCGATAGCTCTTTTTATCAGTAGTTTATCGGTAGACTTATACTATCAGCATACTCCTATCAGTAGCTCGATATATCGGTGACTATACTTGTATCAGTAACTATTTGTGAATTGGCTATATCGGTATACTTCTGTCTATCGGTGGCTCTGGTCTATTCTGTATCGGTATCTCGGTAGACTGGTTCTATCAGTAGAATTCTTCATATTGGTAACTACTGGTAGACATGCACATCGGTAGATTTTCTATTCTATCGATAGACTTTGTTTCTGCTTACAGGTAACTCTGATTATATTAGTGACCTTAGTGTATCAGTGACTTTGTCTATCGATAGAGTAATTCTATCGGTAGACTGAGTACCGGTAGCTCTAGCTAAAACGCAGACCAGTAACTTAATACTTATCTATTTCATACACAACATATATGAATGGGTTAAAATTACTTCAGAACATATATAAACATGGATAAAGAAAGATTAAACTATCTCAGGGATTATTTTAATATTATTATCATCTTGAGTACAGATTGAAAGAATTAATATAAAAAACATTAGATTGAGATTATCAAAGTATATGAAAGCATAGTTGGGATTATCAAAATAGTTGAGTTCAACAATCTCCCCTTATTTTATAATCACAAATTAGTATATTATCATTAAAAAATTAATATATCAGAGGATATATAATTAAGATCAATTTTCTCAGAGAAAACAGTATGGTATAAAACATAATTTATCAGAGATTGAATTAAATGTATCAGAGATAAAAGAAAAAACCATGATATCAAAGGTAAAATTTAGTGGTATCATAGAACATCAGAGAACTTAATTAAATGATATCATAGGATGAGATTAAAGGCACTTGTATTAGAAGATGAAATTCGGAGGTATCAAAGAGGAAAAGCACGATAGCTCTTAGATAAAATTTATCCCCGTTGATAGCACGTAGAAAAAATTTCATAGAAAAAATTTATCCCCCATTCATTAATATTTCTCCCCCTTTGTGATAATCAAAAAGTGGTAAATAATAAAGAGAAGTGGAACAATAGGAATAGAAGAAAATCACTTGTATTAAATGTGAAGAAAATGTACAAAGACAGAAAAAAATACATAGGATTCCTATCAAACATTCCATCCACTAGATCAATCCACATCCTCAATGTGAGATTTTCCCTTGGGGTCAGAAGAGGATGTAGGTGGTGAGGATTCTAGTGAAGTCTTAGGAATTCCGGAAAAGACCACAGGAGGATGAGAAACTAACAATGTGTTTGGCCTGTATTGAGTAGTCCTTTGTGTGATCATAGGTGTGAGGCTTCGAATGGCTTGAACATGAGTCATATGAATTTGAGAAACAATAGAGGTAGAGGTAGGAAAAGCATGAGGGACAATTACTGGCCTAGCATCAACATGCAGAAAAGGCAGCAACAGATTTCTGAAATCCATAATGATTCCTCCTCCTCTTTCCATAGCGGATATGAAGTCATCATTTTTCTCCATAAACTTGTACAAAGCTAGAGTCAATTCTTTTATCTTGCTGACTTGTTCTCTGAAGGCTAGATTGATAGGAGGGAGTTTCATATTCTCAATCAGAAGCTTAAAATGAGTGGTCATTTGGGTATTTGTGTAAATTTTGGAGAAATAGGAGTCCACCTTTTCTTTCAATTCCTTTTGAGAGGCAGAGGCTTCTCTCATGTAGTCTGGGACAATATTCATAATTTCTCTGGCTAAATCTCTGGTAGAAAGAAGAACTCTAATCAGCTCATATGAGTCTACATAGCCACTAGTTGAGGAAGAACCAAGCTCTTCTTTCATCATAGCTCAAAACTGATTCAAATCCATTGAAGGTTTAGATGCAAGAGAACCAACAGAGGAAGATATAGTCTCTTTGAATCTTTTGGTCAAACCACTGATAAGATTTTGAACATTGGATTCCTGGGTTTTAATATGATCTTTCATAGAATTTTTGAAACCTTCAAATACTGAAACCATCTGACTTACAACACTCTTCACATAAGCTAAGTCCTTATCTTCTTTGGATTTTGAGCTCATGTAAGAGTCTAAAGAAACAACAGATTCCTTTAGAGCTTTAAGATCTGCTTCAAGTCTAGAAACATGAGCCTGGCATTCATTAACTTCCTCAACTATTTCTCCTATAAAAGTTGATAAATTACAGGCAAGAGATAGTTCAAAATATCTTTCCATCATAACCATTTCTTCAGTTAAACTGTGCTTCATTTCAGCAACTGAGGCATGAAAATATTCTTTCAGCTCATCCCTTAAGATATACATATCAGCCTTGGTAACCAAATCAGCAGGTGCAACTGCTAAAGATGCTCTTTGAGAGGCTAAACTGACCACAGAGTCAGTTATAACTGATTGAATTAATGATACCATAGAAACTTCCATTTTCTTTACCATTTCCACAAAACTTTCCTTAAGATTTTTCTTTAAAGTATCCATGTCATGCATTCTGACCACATATTCAGGAAATAACTCAGAATCGACATCATAAGTAATCTTAGGTCTATTATAAGATGCCTCATTATCTGAATCTAAATAGTTTAAACCACAGACTATAAAACCTGGGTCATCTACCCAATCATCAAATCCAACATCCACTATAACAATTCCAAACTTAGATTGATTCTCCCCCTTAATGGGTGTATCCTTAATTAGGATAACATCATTCTCAACATCATGCTTAGCAGCATTCTCAACAGGTCATTCATCCTGAGGAGAATCTTCCACTGTCAATTCCATCACTACAGCAGCAGGAGGGTCTTCTAGATTAGGCAAGGGTATGTCAACTTCATTTGCATCCTCATTAGGTACTAAAGATTGTCCAATCACTGAAATCAGGCTAAAATCAGCTGATAGAGATGATTCACTCTCATGAACATCTTCTTCATTTTCTACAGAAGCCACTTCAACAACCTCTAAAGCATCTTCTTCATTATCTGATTTATGTTGATCTAGATTTTCAGGAGCTAGGATAGGAGGAAAATCAGGGTCTCCTCCTTCATCCACATAGGAATCTTCCTTTTCTGAATCATCACTGTATTCTGGCTCCTCTTCATTAGGTCCTAGACCTAGATCCCTCACATTCTTTGGTCTTGAAGGATGATTTAAGAGATTAAACTTTTCATACACCCTCTTGTCATCATGGACCCATTCTCCTCTCCAAGGGTTCCAATATATTTTCATGTACTTAAAAACCGTAGTTGTGATACATAATTTATTCTTCACTACCACGGTCTCATCTTGAGACTCAAAAACCCCTTTTACCTTGATCATCATAGATATTATCTTAGCAAAGAATAGGTCATTTGTCTTTGATTTCATCCTTGTCATATCTTCCATATGGAGCATCCGAAATCTGCACAAATTAACCTTTACACAATGTCTTATGAGGTGCAGGAGATAAATATCCTGATATCTCAAATTGGCAATGTCTCCTCTCCTCAGTATCAAGACATGTTGAACAAATTTGAACAAACATCTGTTCTCTCCATCCATTTCTGCAGCAACTACTTGTCTTTGACTTCCATCACCAGTCAGCTCTTCCAAAGCAGTCTCATAATCGAAAATTTCACTGGTAGGTGGCATGGCTCTCATGACATATCCAGACACTCCTTCATGTGGAACTTTCAATCACTCATCCCATTCAAAAAATGAAAATGATATCTCTTTTCCATTCACAAAAGAGGTTACTCAATTTTCATTCTCCGATTCTTAGAAGGTTACAAAATCGTAAAACTTTTTCACTAATTTTGGAAAGTAAGGGCCATTGTTGTTTGAAAAACACTCTACCCATTTTTTGATCTTAAAGAACCTCG
This sequence comes from Viscum album, assembly GCA_963277665.1. NCBI lineage: Eukaryota > Viridiplantae > Streptophyta > Magnoliopsida > Santalales > Viscaceae > Viscum > Viscum album. The sequence goes on along the minus strand of OY728123.1, from coordinate 687,120,817 downwards.
AGCACTAAGGACCTGCTAGGCAGCAGCCATTCTACACATAGTTCCTTTTCAATCACAATAAATTGATTTTTTAGATGAGGATTCACTGGTCGTATCCCCAACCTTGTTCTAGCAACACTTTCACTACCACTTGCTTCTTGCTCAATACTTTTCTTCTTTGTTTTTGGCTCAACAGATTCATCTCTGACAGTAGGAAGTTTGGTCTTTTCCATCACCGGGTAGAAGAATTTATGGTTTTCTATGGATTCGGGAGCTAAGGATAGAGGGTTAAGGTTTGAGGCATAGTGGATTTTGAAGTAGCTCAGACTTTAGTTTTATAATTTAGGAACCATAAAATAAATAAACAAAATTAAATAAAGTAGAAAACCGATTCATATTCTGGCGGTAGAAATAAGTTTTAAAACAGCGCACAACTGTGAGAATTTCTATCAGTGAGGTTACAACGGTGAGAATTTTACATCGGTGAGAATATCACATCAGTGAGAATATCACATTGGTGAGAATATAACATCGGTGAGAATATCACATCGGTGAGAATTTTACATCGGTGAGAATTTTACATCGGTGAGGATAACTACCGATTTAGGTTAAACATTCCTAACTCGTGTCTAATGTAACATAACCTATCCTAACTCAAAGGTTTTGTGAAAATGTCGGCTAGTTGATGTTCAGTGCCTATAAACTCAAGAGTAATATCACCCTTTTGGTAATGGTATCTCAAGAAATGGTTCCTTACATCAATGTGTTTAGTCCTAGAGTAATAAGCAGGGTTCTTCGAGATATTTAATGCACTAGTATTGTCACAGTTGATTGACACGTACCTAAAGTCATATCCATAGTCTAAAAGAGTGTGTTTCATCCACAGAATTTGTGCACAGCAACTACCAGCAGCAATGTACTCTGGTTCGGCAGTGGATAATGCTACAGAATTCTATTTCTTACTACACCAAGATACTAAAGACTTTCCTAATAAATGACATGTTCCTGAAGTTCTCTTTCTATCCAACTTGCAACCAGTAAAGTCAGCACCTGAATAACTCATTAACTCAAAGGGTTGTCCTTTTGGGTAAAAAAACAATGTTCACAAAATGTTTAAGATAATTAAAAATTCTTTTAATAGAAAGTAAATGTGTTTATTTTGGATTAGATTGAAATGTTTCACACATACACACACTAAACATAATATCTGGTCGACTAGAAGTAAGGTAATGTAAGCATCCAATCATACCTCTGTAATTGGTTTGATCCATTGGTTTCCCAATTTCATCTGCATCCAATTTACAAGAAGTACTCATAGGAGTTTCACTTTCCTTAATACTATCCAAACCAAAACGTTTTAAAAGATCCATTGTATATTTACTTTGATTCAAGACAATACCATTTTCATTTTGAAACACTTGAAATCCAAGGAAATATTTATGTTCTCCCATTAAACTCATTTAAAATTCTTTTTGCATACTCTTTGAAAAATAAGTACATAAAAAATGTTCAAAGGATCCAAAAATAATATCATCAACATAGATTTGAACTATTAAAACGTCTTTAGAAATTCATTTAATAAAAAGAGTTGCATTAGTAATCCCTTTAGTAAAACATTTTGAAATACAAAAATTACTAAATCTATCATACCAAGCTCTTGGAGCTTGTTTTAAAACATATAAATATTTAGAAAGTTTAAAACCCTGATTTGGAAAATGAGGATTAATAAATCCAGGTGGTTGTTCAACAAAAACAACTTCAAAAATAAAACCATTTAGAAAAGCACTTTTGACATCCATTTGATATAACTTGAAATTCAGATGAGCAGCATATGCAAGTAAGATCCAAATGGATTCTAATCTGGCTATAGGTGGAAACGTTTCCTCATAGTCTATACCTTCTTCTTGACTATATCCTTGTGCAACTAGTCTAGCTTTGTTTCTAACTATGTTTCCAGACTCATCAACTTTGTTTCTAAAAACCCATTTTGTGCCTACTGTTAAAGTTTCCTTAGGTCTATCAACTAATTCCCAGACTTTGTTTCATTCAAATTGATTTAACTCTTCTTGAAAATAAATTACCCAAAATTCATCATTGATAGAATCATTGATATTTTTAGGTTCTAGCTATGAAATAAAGGCTTGATGTTCAACCTGGTTTCTTAGAGAAGCTCTAGTCTGTGTTCTTCTATCAAGATTACCAACAACAGCATCCAAAGGATGATTCTTTAGAATTCTTGTTGATATAGTAAAGGTAGGACTAGAAATTTCAGGTTCATCTATAGGATCGGGTTCCATAGTAGCAGATTATAGAATATGTCTAGAACTGGATATTTTTACAGCAGGTTCTTTAGATTTATCATTAAGGTTCAGAATACTCAAATATTCCTCAAGATTTTCAAGAGAGGTTTTAGGATCATGTGGATCAGTTTCATCAAACTTGATGTGAATAGATTCTTCCACACATTTTATTCTTTTATTAAAGACTCTATAGGATTTTCTAGTTAAATAATAACGAAGAAAAATTCCTTCATCACTCTTAAAAGCAAACTTGTCCAGATTATCCTTTGTATTAAGAATAAAAACATTGCATCCAAAGAATCTAAAGTAACTAACTTTAGGTTTTCTATTATTCCACAACTCATAAGGGGTCTTCTTAAGAACTGGTCTAATTAAAACTCTATTAATAATATAACAAGCTGTATTCATAGCTCTAGCCCAAAAGTAAATAGGCAGTTCATATTCAATAAGCATGGTTCTAGATATTTCTTGAAGAGTTATATTTCTTCTTTCTACTATACCATTCTGCTGAGGTGTTCTAGGAGCAGAGAATTTTTGACTATAGCCATTGTGTGTGCAATAGGATTCAAACTCTTGATTTTCAAACTCACGCCCATGGTCACTTCTTAGATTTTTTATCTTAATTCCACTAATATTTTCTACAGATTTGGAGTATTTAACAAAGTAAGAACAAGCTTCAATTTTGTGAGCTAAGAAGTATACCCAAGTATACCTAGAAAAGTCATCTACTAAAACATAGACATAGTGCATCCCATTTAAACTAGAAACTCTTGATGGTCCAAACAAGTCCATGTGAACCAACTCGAGAGGTTGAGAAGTTAAAACTTCTTTCATTGATTTAAAAGAAACGTTATGTTGCTTTCCCTTTTGACAAGGATTACAAACTTTTTCACTTGGGAATTCATGTTTAGGTAGGTCTCTAACCAAGTTCTTTCTAGTTAGTTTTCTACGTTAATAGATGTTTCAGAGTCCTAATCCTCTATACCAAAGCCAAGACTCTTTATGAAAAGCATTTAGTCAAGTATCATTTTGTTTATATTAAGAATTTTAATCAATTGCATAAACATTTTCATTTCCTAAAGCAGAAAATACTAAAACATTATCAGAATTAAAAACATTACAAGAATCATTTTCAAACTTCATATTAAATCCATCATCACATAATTGAGAAATATATAATAGGTTATATTTTAGTCCATCAACAAATAAAACTTTAGAAATTAAAACTGAATCATTGTTACCAATTTGTCCTAGGCCGATGATCTTTCCTTTAGAATTATCACCAAAGGTGACATGGCCTCCATCAACCTTTATTAAACTTTTGAAGCATGAATAATCCCCAGACATATGTCTTGAACATCCAATGTCCAAGTACCATACCTTTTTGTGAGAACCCTTTAAGCATGTTTCCTACAAAATAGATTTAGATAAGAAATGATTTTGGTACCCAGATCTTCTTGGGTCCAGAAAGGTTAGCAATCAAAGCTTTAAGTACCCATATTTGTCTTATGGGTCTCATATAATTTACAGAATAAATATATTTTGAACGATAAACATTAGTTGATCTATAACCATATGAATAACTGGTTGAAGCATAGGGTTTTCCAGAACTAGAATAAGAAGAATTTTGTCCAGACTTAGGAATAAATCTATTCTTTACAAGCTGTCTCTGTCCAGGTCGGTATCCCAAACCAGTAGTGTATTTTGGTGAAACTTGTTTACCTAAAATTTGAGTAAGTGTGTCTTTTCCATTTGTAAATTTCTCTAAGTCATTTCTAAGTTTCTCATTTTAAATTTTCAGTTCTGTATTTTCCTTTAACAGTTGAGCATTCTTCTCTTTTTCAATAGTATGTTCGGTTTTAATAGTAGTAGTGAGAGAATGTTGTTTCTTTAATGATTTGTATTTATCCTTATGTTCATTGCATGTCTCCTCCAGCATATTACAGTATTCAAATAATTCCTCACTTGTCATGTTTTTAGAATCAGAATCAGATTCTGCATTATCTTTAGAATAATAAGAATTTAAAACAGGAGTATCTAAAGTTACCTCAGATGTGTTGGTCATGAAACACATGTTGGCATGATTCTTCTTAGAATCAGAAACTTCATATTCACTTGTGCTGTCTTCAGATGCACTCCAAGTACCCTTCATAGCATTCTTGTACTTCTTGTCCTTATAATCATATTTCTTTTTGACTTTTAATTTTGGAAAATCATCCTTGATGTGTCCTTTCCTTTTACACTCATAGAAGACTATTTCATTATCCTTGTCAGCTTTCTTCCAATCCTTTTTCCAGTGTCCCTTGTTTTTATACCTTCCATTGTAGTTATATTTCCTGAAGAATTTCTTCTTCCTATAAAACTTCTTGAATCTCCTGGCTATCTGATCCATCTCAGCATCACTATCTGAATCAGAATCTTCACTGGTTGAACTCTCAGTAGGTATTTTCATTTTCTCCTTGTCTTTACTCTTTGAGGCAGTATACTTGAAAGCTACAAATTTTCTCTTAGTTTCATCGTCTTCCTCCTTATTAACCTTGAGTTCTTCCTCACACATCATTAATTTACTAATATGCTCCTTTACTGGCAGTGCTCCAATGTCACATGACTCTCTAATTGAGACAGAGGTGCCTCTCCAACGTTCTGGCAGACATCTTAGTATCCTCATAATTTGTTCCTTAGCTGGAACGACTTTCCCAAGTGAACTCATTGTATGGACTATCTCATTAAACCTGAGATACATATCAGAAATAGGTTCATCAGTTTTCATTTTAAAATTTTCATATTTAATAGTATAAGTATCCAATCTCATTTCTTTAACATTGGTTGTTCCTTTATGAGAAACACTCAAAGTATCCCATATTTCAAAGGCAGTTTTACAAGCAGAAATTCTATTAAACTCTTCATCTCCTAAAGCACAGTATAGAGCATTCATAGTTTTATAATTATTATTGTAATTAGTCTTTGTAGGTTCATCCCAAGTTGTTCTTTCAGTTTCTGTAATTTTATATTGAGACTCTATAGCAGTCCAAATATCAAAACCCATACTTTCTAAATGAATTTGCATTTTCAGTTTCCACTGGGCATAGTTTGTACCATGGAAGAAAGGTGTCCCGTTAGTAGCAGCACCCTCTAATCTATTATACATAACTAGATTTTAGAAAATAGTTGTAAAGAGATAAAAATTTAGAACTAATAGAAATTTAAGATCTTTAAAGATGAAACTAAAATCATAGTTGAAAAACAGAGTATTTCAAAAATACATGAACAAAAACAAACCTCTGATACCAAATTTTGGTCGGAGTGGATACTCAAGAGGGGGTGAATTGAGTTCCAATTAAAAATTTATGTTAAAAATATTTCTCATAAAATACCCCAATTTAAAAAAAAAGTTAAACTATAGTGAATCTATATAGAGTGTAAAGGTTCAATTACTTTCTCAAAGATTTATTAGGTCTCGGTTAACTTAATTTGAAGATTAAATTAACTTTTGAAACTAACTTACTGGATTACAATAAGTATAAACACTTGTGAATTTAACTATCTATGTAGCTTTAAGATAGTTTTTTATTTCAAAGTAATAAGAAGCGGAATATGTAAAATATATATGTAATACTTATAGACATAAAATAAAAGCACATCAAAGTTAACCAAGAGGTTCAGTCTCAAGCCTAGACTTTGTCCTCTCAACAATTTATATAAATTGATCCACACCCTGGATCAGGGGTAAACAACAGTACACTACTATCCAGGTAAAAACCCCTCTACCACAGTTCTTTTTGGGAAAAACAAACAAGAGCTCACAGGATGTTGAGGTGTTACTCGACCTCTACCACCATCCACAGTGGGAAACAAAGAGTTATGGAGTTTGAGTGAGGATTTAAGAATCATCCAATTTATCACAGGAGACAATGTGTGTGTAAAATAAATAGGGTACACAGACTGCTCAAAATGTAAAGATAGAATCACTAAATAGAAGTATGATTGAGTTTAGAAATGCTTTAGTGATTAGTAGTGCATCTCTTGACTCGTTTGGTTTATCAGAAAAGCTTATGAGTCCTTGACTGGTTCTTCTTAGAAAATAGAGTGTCGTTTTCTTCTTTGATTATTGGTCCAGCTTAACAGCCTGAGTGCATGAAATGTTTGTTGTAGTTCTTCACTCAAGATGCAGCTTGTGTTCTCTTTTAGAATAAGTTTCTTGGTGTATGTCCATGATTCTTGGATTATGGATGTAGATTAGAGAAAGAATTCTCCACATTTGAATGTTGTTCAACTCTTGGCTCATTCACCCTCCATGTGTCTTCTTAGTGCTTTCCAAGAGTGTCATATTATATGATACGGTGTTCTCTTTCCATCACTTTATAGCTTTCAACTTCGGCAGAAAATAATAATCGAATTTTTCATGGGTACTAGGTACAGTTCCCTGAAATGCAATAGAAATCATTAAATCACATTAACTGCATTAAAACCATCAAATGTAACCGTTAGCTAAATAAATAAATAATGAAGAGTATAGGGCTTGACTGGTTGGCCAAGCCTTAGTAGTGTTCTATTGGTACACGTACACGGTGGACTTTGTGTCGCAGAACCTTCCATCGGTAGCTCTTTTGAACTTGCATCGATAGCTCATATATCGGTGTCTTTAGTTCTATCGGAAGATCTTGTTATCGGTAGCTGTCTCTCCATCGGTATCTCTTTTTATCAGTAGTCTATCGGCAGACTTATACAATCAGAAGACTTCTATCGGTAGCTTGATATATCAGTGACTATACTTGTATCAGTAACTATCTGTGAACTAGCTCTATTAGTAGACTTATGTCTATCGGTAGCTCGGGTCTGTTCTGTATCGGTAGCTCGGTAGACTGGTCCTAGCAGTAGACTTCCTCATATCGGTAACTACTGGTAGACATGCACATCATTAGCTTGTCTATTCTTTCGGTAGAATTTGTTTCTGCTTACCGGTATCTCTGATTATAGCAGTGACCTTAGTGTATCAGGGACTCTGTCTATCGGTAGACTAAGTCTATCGGTAAACTGAGTACCAGTAGCTCTAGCTAAAATTCCGACCAGTAACTTAATACTTATCTGTTTCATACACAACATATCCAAATGGGTTATAATTACTTCAGAACATATATAAATTTGGATAAACAAAGATTAAACTATATCAGGGATTATTTTAATATTATTATCATCTTGAGTACAGATTAAAGGAATTAATATATAGAAAAACAATAGATTGAGATTATCAAAGTATATGAAAGCATAATTGGGATTATCAAAATAGGTGAGGTCAACTGTCTTAGATAAAGGGGAATTATTATAATCAATGTTTTTATATGAATCATAATAGTGGAAATTTTATATAGATACATGTGTTCAACGGTGATCTTGTCTGATCCCTCTATAGCTTAAGTTGAATTGAAATCATTATAGAATCTGTTATTTTGTTATATATAAAGATATTAAAATTAATTCTTATTCTAATTATATAATGGAATGTGGGGTCTCACATTGTTGTTGACTAAATGGGGATAGATTTTTTTCTTAGTTAGCTACTGTAATAATTTTTTAGATACAATAAAAATGTTTTTTTGTATGGTTTTTAATAGGGTGTTTCATTTGATGTGATACAAGGTGATGTTAATTATACTATTCCTAATAGTTTTATAGAAGATACCATAATTAATTTCAAATATGATTTCTTTATTTATTCTATATGATTTATTATAAGGTGAAATGTGAACGAGTGTATTTTTATGTAGTTCAAGTGGTTGATTGAAGGAGATATGAGACATGAATCCATATGTATTAGATTCATAGAACCATGATAAATATATATCAATCTGTTAGATGGGATATACCATGCTAAAAGTTATGTTTTTTAAAAATTATAACCATTTATCTCAAATAAATCCATCCTTTATTAAACTATTACATGGGATGTAATGCACGAGTGAAGTTGTATTTCTATATGAAATACATCTACATACCATAAAATTTATTAATTTATATCAATTCAGGGGTAAATGAATTTAAATCGATTTTTAATCCTGATGTGTTATATAAATCACATTCCTATGATAGATGCGGGTGGGTGTTTTATTTCTTCATGCCAGGTAAAGATTCCACCTTACTAAATATATCTTCATCATTATCCTTTCTATAAGAGTCTCTATTAGGCCATAGAGAAATGATAGATATCGTAAATATAATAGATGATTCAGGTGCAACTCCATGATACACTATAGATAAGGAATGTGTTTTGACTACCCTTATGGATATTTATCGAACACATGTAATGGCGTTTAATTATTTTCAAGATTCTATTTAGTTTACAGAACACATAGACATAGTATTTCACCGTTTTTATATTAAAAAGGATTCATATATCATGTATGGAATATCCTTTGACATTGGTTTAGTCTTTTTTTCTTAATTTAATAATTGTTATTAGTAATTAATGAAACCCTATACTTGGGTTGGGATAAATGGATTGTAATGTTTATACCCAACAAAGTAGTTCTCGGATACTAGGTAATTAAGAATTATAAATGTATGATTCAGATTGAAGAGTAATTAAATGTAATAAATGTTTTCTCAAAATAGGGCCTCAATAACACATTTCACATTTTATGAACTCTGTTATATTTAAATAAAAGAAAAAATAGAAATATATAGACACCAAAAATATCCACGAGACATTCACAAAGAAGTGAAATATAAATAAGATGCAAAAAAATTATAAACCACTCAGTATTGGGAAAAAATAAAAATGTATTGATAGTTCTATTAAAATGAGTTTCCAAATAAATAAAATAACATTATATGAAAATATTATCATTCGTAAAATATATTTCAAATCTTTAATCATTTAATCATTTATATTTTATAGTCTTGTAATGTACGAAAAAAATCAAGAATTTGTAAATTTACTAGAAAATTAAATTAAGATAAACATCCCAAGAACCCAATAAAAATAAAAACAAAAATTAAAATAATTTTCTTTTTAATATGTATATTGAACATTTTTTTTAATTTTATTTTCTTTAAAAAAATATAATATTTTAAAAATGATGTCTCCCTACTTTGAAATATAAAATATAATTGTCTTAAATTATTAAAAATAATATAAATAGATAAGTAAATAATGGTATGGATAGTATATAATGTGTTATGTGTTGTCATAGGTGGAGACCTTCAGATTGAGTTCCTCCACATGATATTGAGCTTAAAAGGGAAATCCATTCAGTTAGTGTAAGAGTAAGTTCACTTTTAATTTGATTGGATGTAAAAGGGAATAAGAAATTTTGGAAATAAGTGTTGAATATTTTCATCAAATTAAAAATGTGGTTATTTTTTGAATCCTAAAGGATTGGGTTAGATTTTTTATAATGAGTAAGAATATGATCAAGTTGATTCTTAGATGTTTATTGAAAATTATATTGGTGGATTGATGATGGACTTTGTTAAAAATGTTTCTTAAAATATATTGTTTTGGTTTAATTGTCCACCAAAACGGAATGAATTCTAGAGGAAATCCAAAAGGTAGAAGTAATTCTATAAAGAGCCTCCAAGATCAATATAAGGTACAGAGATATGTTAATGGTATCTAGGGATAATGGAGAGTGGGGGCCATTTCATATCGCAAAGAATGTTTCCATGGTGTATTGATGCTTCCCAAAATAGAAAATTATACATCTTGGTTAGTTGGTGTGGTGAATGGGAAAATAAAGGTATGTGTGACCATTCCATGTCATATGTTCTATATAGAGAATGAGTTTCAAAATATATATAAACTGATAGTACCATGTTGTGGTAGTCCTCGTGAAAGAGTTAAAATGAAACTATGAAACATATAAAATTACCTTGTGTGGTGGAATGGTGTTTCAGTAATAATGGAATTAATAGAATCCCATGTGGAGTAATAAGGTTATCTGGAGTGTCATGACCCGTCCCTCGATGCCCATGTTGTGACTACTCCATGCTCGTCTTCTACAAGCCATGGGATAGAGACTAACACAAAAATGGAATATCCCAAAAATGGATGGCATGGCCTTTAAACCTGTACACACACACACATCCCATGTTGCTGAATGTAAAGCTTAAACTAGGATACCAACAACAATTATATCACATGTGTAAGAAACTACTCAAGAAAAGGTGCAACTAAAAGGATAAAGGGGACCATAGTACAACCGAACTGAAAAGGAATGTACAGTTAAAGGAATTACAAGATCTTAAGGTCATCCAACAAGGATCTTACATGAAGGGTAGGTGTAGCTCACTATCGAATGTGGCTAAAGCATACGACATCTATAGACCCACCACCACACACCACCTAGCCCGCGTTCTCCATGATCACAGTCAACATTTTTTGTCGTCTACACAAGACAAAATAGGTGCCACCAAAACCTATAGAGGGGTGAGCATAACAATTATCAGTAGCGACCTCAAAACTAACTTGGGTCGCACAAAAATCCATATTGGAAATCGTAAAATATTTCACAAATATTAGAGTCACTAGAGTCAAATCGATAAAGGTAATGTGTTGATAAAAAAACCAACGGTTGCAAACACTAAACATAAATAACTACAAAGGAACTCATCACGGATGATTCTTTTTGGCTATCTATGTAACCTAGCCCTATTTAGTAGTTGATTCACGAAGCCTCACTGTGTATTTGTGTCATCAGACCTGGCTGATAGCAAATTCACAAAGCCTCACTGGGTAGCTGATTCCTGAAACATCCCTGGGTAGCTTAGTCATGAAGACTCACTAATAGATGAGTCACAGAGCCTCCCGGGGAAGTTGAGTCGTGCAACCTCATTTGGTAACTAAGTCATTAAACGTCACTGATAGCTGAGTCATGGAGCCTCTTTGGGAAGTTGAGTCATGGAGCATCACTGGATATCTGAGTCACACAGTATCACCGAGAGCTGAGTCACAGAGCCCCACTAGGTCAACTTCCATGAAATATTACTTAATTGATTTCATAAGACTGCTCAATCACGTGAGTAACAACACCATAGACAGCGCATAAATCATATGCACGATTTGGGAGATACGTCCCTTTTTTTAAATAGGGGTTGGTTGTGTCTGGGCCTAGTCTTACTGGTTTGGACCGACCTAACCAACCCAACCAGGGGTCCTGCATGACCCCATCCAATTTATCTGGCCCATTGAGCCTCACCAGACCTATCCGAGGTTGGTTGTGGGTCTAGTCTGCCCAGTCACCCAGTGACGAGATTTCATCTGGCCCAGCCCACACTGGCTAGCTACTTTCTTTTCCCATCATGGGTTGCCCCCACGGTTTGAATTTATCCCATAGGCTCGGTCCCCTAAATAAAACTAGCATGAAACAAACAATTCGCACCACTCAGGGCATCCTGATCCAGTTGGGGCATGTGTGGTCAGCCACCCCCATCATCAACACCCGACATGGATGGAGTGGGCAGCTCCTTCTATGAAGTAGCACGTTGCTACCATGTCTAGTTAGCCATTTCTGGCCATGACCCTCCTCCACCAAGGCACTCTAAGAGCGACGCCTATCTCAGCACGGCCAGTGAGAGACAACCACTTCGTCTCGTACACGGTGCCCGGGGTGGCACCTGAAGCACCTTCTATGGGCCACCATGTCCACTCCATTTGTCAGATCTCAGATTTACCTGTGCCCTCTGACCTCTCGGGTGCCCACCATCCCATCCACAACCTCAGATCCCCTTTCCACAATTTCAAGGATACATCAATGAAGAACGCACAAGGGGTGGGTCTCGGGCCTTGTTCATGTTAAACTGCGCCCTCCGTGTTAGATGTTTAAAAACATGGGAGGCTTTGGATCACATTTTTATCAGATAATCAGAAATCCCGGTGAAAAACCCACAAGGAAAACACCCTCCTGAAAGAACTTGTGACTCGCGGATCAATTTGTTCATGGGTTTATCCACGTTTATCATTTTAGAATAAGAATGGGGAAACATAAAACAATTAAACCCCAACTAGGATTGAGGATTCTTAATTGACGACGGTTGATGATATAACTCATCATTGATACTCAGTCCATTCACATTTTTCATCATTCGTCATCTCTCGAATTTGTCCCACTAGTTTTATTCATCCTTTTCTCTCTCTCGAATCCATCCCCCCAGCGTTCATTGATCCTTTATTTGATGGAATTTGTATATGGAATTCATATTCAGAGAGATGGAGATAGAGATAGAGATAGAGAGAGATTCCTCATTCGTTAGAGTATTTCCCATGGTTGTTTTTCAACTCTAGATCTATATTTAATTAAAAAAAATGATGTGTGTTGTGCACAGCCACATTGTCTCATTAATGAGGTTCATTAATTCTTCAGCGCCACTTCATAGATACACTGCAGCACTGACTGGTCACTACGTTGTAGTGGAAATAGTTTGACTAAAATAAACATTGAATTTCATCTCAGTTTATTTTATTTTTCATTAAGAGTCTGAAATTTTTCTTTTTTGGTTAACCCTCTCCAATCGAGGTTGGGCCCTTATTAGGAAAATCCTGATTCTCTAAATTCAATGTGCCTTTTGTTTTTTGATCTAGTCACCAGTTCAAAAGTTAGAAAAACATGTTCATACGATTACTTAACGTACTTTATAAATACTTCCAAAATACATTCCAGCCTTTCTAGAACTCAGAATCATGTTTCATCTCAAATAATGATATCTAAATAATTACATGTATTTAGAAACATTACATGGAAATTATAGAACATTACATTACTCCTTCCTTTCTGGTATTTACATCATCATATGCCAAAACAAGGAAAAAAATGGGGGTACTGAGCACAACATCGAACCTCTATCTCCCATGTTCTCTCTCGATGGTTACTATGATGCCACCAAATGGGAACTAGAGGAATCAACCATCCATGAAGGACCCACTCATGTCGATCCTCTATCTCTATTGGAAGCTCCACAAATTTCTTCCCATCATCAATGTCCATCACTCCTCATTTTATGATGTTCGATGGATCATGCATGTACCTCCTCTAATGCGACACATGGAAAACATCATGCACCCCATCCATCTTAAGGGAAGGAGCTAGGTGGTACACCACCTCTCCAACTTTGCTTATAATCTGAAAAGGTCCCGTAAACCTTGAAGATAAATTTCTACCCTGACCAAATCTCTACAATCCCCACCGTGGTGAGACCTAAATGAGAAAATAATATCCCTCCTTGAACTCCAATGTTCTTCATTTCCTATCAGTATAATATTTTTTCTTCCTCTTTGCATTCCTCATCCACTCTTGGATGATTTACACCGACTCAGTGTTAGCCCGTACCAATTATAGTCCCATGAGTGATGACCCTCCTGGCTCTATCCATTATAGAGGTGATCTGCAAGGAACCCATACAAGGACTCAAATGGTTCCATTCCAATGGTGGAGTGGTATATGTTTTCGTACGAAAACTCCACCAGTGGTAGGTGGTCCACCCAACTGCGTCCCAAATTCCAGACATAAGCCTGAATCATGTCCTCTAATGTATGAATGGTCTGCTCTGTTGGACCATCTATCTGGGGGTGAAAGGATATTCTCAAAAATAGTTGAGACTCAATATAATCCTACAATACCTTCCCCAATTTGGATTTAAATCATTCATCACAGTCTAAGACAATCATTGAAGGCACCCCATGTAGCCACACTATCTCCTGGACATAGAGGAATCCCAATCCTTGTACTGGTCCCGGCTCGGGGATGGGTTGGGAGTGAACCGACTTTGTGAGTCAGTTGATGATCACCCTGATCGAATCATAGCCCCGAGATGTGTGTCGTAACCCCATCACAAATTAAATCGAGAAACCATACCAGTTCCACTCTAGTACCTCCAATGGTTGGGTCAAGCCTGCTTGAACCTGATACTCATCCTGCACTTGCTGACATGTTAGGCATCGTGAAATTAATTTTTCCACTAATTTCTTCATCCATGGCCTCTAGTATTGATGTTGGAGTTCCTAGTTCATCTTCACCACAGCAGGATGTACCTCAAAAGGGTGTGTATGGAACTCCCACAACACATCCTCCTACAATATCACCAGTACTATTGTGCATCCTCTGAAAAAGATGACAAGCTCTCTGCCTATCAAAATTTCTTTAGGAGCTTCTCATGTGCATAATCGAGCACGTCGGGACTCCCAGTCAACATACACAAGTTATGCCTCCCTGACTCATTATAGGAGTGTTGAAGTGATAGTAATCAACTAAAGGTAAGCTTCTCTATCATTATCCATGATGGATATCTTCACTGTGGCTAACTGCTTCATCACCTCACTCAGCAACTGTAAACTAGACCTCCTGCTAATGGTGTAGGTCACCACATTCCCCTTCCCTGAAGTATAGACTATATCAAAGTCATCGTTTTTGAGTAACTCTAGTAATTATCAATGTCTCATGTCCTAATCATTTTCTGATAAGATATACCTAAGACTCTTGGGGTCAGTGTAGAAAGTTAATTGTTCACCCATCAAGTAGTGTCCCTACATCTTCAAGGAAAAACCCATTACTACTAACTCTAGGTCAAGGGTCGCATAGTTCTTCTCATGCATCCTTAAAATTCATGATCCATAGGTGATCACTTCACACTCCTATATCAGGACACAACCCAATCTAGTCCTTGATGCATTTCAAAAGACTACATACCCAACACCCACATCTGGTAGTCTCAAGAGAGGGGCACTTGTTAGTCTCTACCTCATCTCCTGGAAACTCTACTGGCACATCTTCATCCACATGAAGGGTTTTCCAATTCGTTTCATGGCTGATAAAGGTATTGATACTCTAGAAAATTAAGTCACAATATTTCATTAGTATCCATCTAACCCCCTGAAACTTTTCACCTCAGTCACACTCATCGGGGGCTCCCAAGAAAGCACTGCCTCTATATTCTTCACACCCACAGAAACTCTAGCCTCTGAGATGATGTGCCCTAGAATGTGGACCTCCTACATCCAAAACTAGAACTTCAAGATCTTACTGTAAATTGGGTTCTATTGGAGTGTATCCTTGACTATATGCAGGTGTGTATCATGCTCCTCCTCCAACAGTGAGTACACTAAGATGTTATCAATGAAGACTATGACAAACCAGTCAATGTATGGCTGGAAGATCATGTTCATGAGTCCCATGAACACTACTGGTGAATTGGTCATCCTTAAATGCATCAGAAAAAACTCATAGTGTCCACACTGGAATATAAATTTTGTCATAGTTACATCATCATCCTGTAACTGAAGATGAAGATAGCCTGATCTGAGTTCCATCTTCAAGAACCACCTCTCTCCCATAGGCTAGTCGAAGAGGTCATCAATCCTCGGAAGTGGATAATAGTTCATCACGGTCAACTTGTTTAGGTTCTTGATGTCCACACATAGTATCATGATACCTTATTCTTTCTTGGAAAACAATATGGAGGTCGCTCATGGTGAAACCATGGGCCTCACGATGCACTTACCCTGCAATTCTCTTAACAGTAGCCCCAACTCATGGAACTCAGCAAGGGCCATTCAATATGATGGTGTGGATATCATTGTCGTTTTGGGGTATAGGTCGATGCTAAAGTCTACCCCCTTATAATAGTGTTTTCCAAAAACATCCTCATGAAAGACATACCCATACTCATCCACCACTATAGGAAAACTCGGACTCCTTTCATCCACTGCACTGAGGGTGATGCTCACCAATTGGTGAGGGATTGGCTACAACCACCAATGAGAATGTTTTTCATGTGCTGAGAAATTTCCCTTCTCCCTGATGGAGGTAAACCTTGTCCCATCCTCACAGACACACCACACATTGCTCCTAATATAGTTGATATGAGTATGTACAATAGATAACCAGTCCATACCAAAGATAACATCGTAAGGCCTCGATTCCACTACTAGTAGATCCTAGCCAAATCTATCACCTCCTAGAGTAATCTCGCACTATCTTCACAGGTTTTTAATCATCAAATCCCCTCTGGTTGGAGTCTCTAATCATAAGGATCAAGCCAATGGCTCAATCGAAATCTTTGGGCCTTGAAATAGGTCTATGGAAAGGAAACTGTTATTGGAACATGTGTCTATATGAATAGATTCTAAGATAGAGTAGACCCATATCGAAATCATAATCATCTCTGGACTTCCATTGGAATAGGTCTCTATCAAATGAAGCAGGCCCCGCCCCATTCCACCTGCTCCTAGAGCTTATGTTTCACTACTTGGGGGTGGTGGTGGTACTACCATGAACCGTTATCCATCACCTACTGCTCATCCAACTCCCCATCCATGTCTTCCACCCTACATACCTCCTCGCATGAACCTCTACCTCTTCCATGGTGGTCCCTTGAGAACCTGATGATTGACTGTACAGTGGGTAGGGTAATATCGAGTTATTTTCCCCTACCTATAGCACATTAAGCACAACCTTTCCCTATCCTATTTTCCATTGTATGTGGGGCATATCACTTCCAATCTAGTATCATAGGGTCATCCCTTGGAGGTTCTGGTCACCTCTGAACATTGTGTGAGCTTTTTTTTGACCGTTGATGAGGAATGTACTACATTTTGTTCAATGGTTTCTCTCATAATCGGTACAGGTTATTCCATAAGTTCTCCACTAGAAGTGCACACTCTAGAACCCCATCCTGTTTAGGGATGCTGAGAGAGATAAGCGATGTTATGATGTCCTGTCTAAGCCCCAGGTCATTGGTTTGGACCCAGAATAAAGGCTCAAGCACCATATTAGAAGCGTATCAGAAGAGGTATGTGAACTTCATAGACTACTCATACATGGTTATGTTGCCCTTCCGTAATTGTTGAAGCTCATGTATGTGTATTAAGTGAAAAGTCACAACGAAGAACTCCTCCATGAAATGGTGCTCGAATTATTACATGGTGAGGGCCACCTACTCGTTCTTCTATAGTGTCAAGATCCACCATCTCCCTATCACGCCTTATACAAGGCTATCATCTTGATCCACCATCTGGTCTGATGGTGAACTCACCGGGAAGAAAACTCTCATCACTGCCTCTAGCCAAACCTTAGCTGCATGAGGATCTGTCTCGCCATGAAACCTTAGCGGCCTCTACCTCTGGAACTCATGTAATTTTCTCAGTCCACATGCATCGTTTGATGATATGGATAGTAGAAATTGCTGCTTGATGGATGGTGCGCCCTCTGATACACCACCCAGAAGTGCTATCTCTGGAACTTGACCCTACACCAATGCCTTGTTACTCGACGGACCATCATTGTGATCCTGTACTGGGATCCTGAATAGCTTTCTACATGGATGTATCCTTATAGAAATCATAATAAAACATAGTTAGTTAATTATAAATGGTGATCTAACACTGACTCAAAAATATTATGATAAACATTTTGAAGATGAAAGAATTTAGTGTTTTCAAGAACTGAGTCAGAAAGCAGAAATCAGGTTCCTAATGTATGGAAGCATTGGTCGTCGCACCAACACTAGACACCCCAAATATGAAATTTGAACTCGAAACAATTAACATTGTTTCACAAAAATAAAATAATCAACTCATGGTCTTTGATGTTGAACCGACCACCTTTGACACCACTCTGTCATAACCAGTCACCCATGGCTTTTGAGCTGACTACCCCAAACCCGCCTTCCATATGCCACGGGCTGGCGACTAGAAAAAAAATGACATATACCAAAAAGAGAAGGAATTCCTATAAACCTGTACACACACACATCCAATACTACGAAAGGTAAATCTGAATCAGGGATACCAAGAACAAGTATGTGACATGAGGAATAAACTACATAAGTGAAGATGAAACTGAAAGAAAAAAGGTGCTAGAATACAACCCAACTAAATAGAAAAGTACAATAAAAGGATTTACAAGATACAAAGGTCATCCTACAAAGATCCTACCTAAAGGGTAGGTATAGGTCACAGTCAAATATCACCGAAGCATACTCTACCTTTAGATCCAACTCAAAGCACCACCTGGCCATGGCTCTCCAAGATCCCAGTCAAATATTTCCATCGTCTGCACAAGACACGATAGGTGTGGGAGAATCCCATGGTAGGGGAAGCATAAAAATACTCAACAGGGACAAAAAAAATAAACTCAAGTCTCACAAAAATCCAAAAAGGAAATCACTAAAGAATGAATGAAGATTAGAGTCACTAGATTCAACTCGACATAGGTATAACTAAAAGTGTTGATAGAAAAAAAAAGTTACAAACACTTAACATCAATAACATTAATGTATATTGTCCGTGATGAGTCCATTAGGATAGGTAGGTCACCTATAAATATTTAGTAATTGATTCATAAAGCCTTGATGGGTAGCTGAGTCATGAAGCCTCACTGATAGCTGAGTCATGATGCCACACTGGGTAGCTGAGTCACAAAGCCTCACGTACATATGAGTCACAGAGACTCGCTATGTGACTAAGTCATAAAGCCACAATTGTTATTTGAGTCAGGAATCCTTGCTGATAGCTCATTCATGGACCCTCACTGGGTAGTTGAGTCACGCAACCTCGCTGGGTAGTTGAGCCCCAAAGCCACACTAATAGCAGAGTCAAAAAGACTTGCTGGGTAAAAAATTTTGAAATCGTACATAGATGATTTCATAATGACCACCCAGTCACGTTGGTCCGAACTCCACAAATGGCATGTCCATCAGATGCACGGTTTGGGAGATACGTCTCTTTTAGTAAACATGGGTTGGTTGTGTTCGAGCCCTATCCGACTGGTTTGGACAGACCCGACATACATGAATTGGGTTCCTGCATGATTTTATCCTATCCATAAAGCCCATTACGCCTCACTGGACCCAAAAGATGATGGAAATGGGTCATGTCCCCCCGATCACCCAGTGACCCAATTCTATCCAGCCCGGCCCGCACTTACAGGCTTGTTACATTTCCCATCTCAGGCTGCCCTACGGCCCGACATTAACCTATCATCATGGTTTTCTAATTCAGACCGGCTATAAAGAAATTATCCAGTCTCATTCAGCTGAGACTGGCTATGCCGGTCTGGTTGGGGTATGTACGGTCATTTTTCCAACCACACCCCATGTCAACACATGGAACTAATGGAGCGGGCCACCCCTTCTACGCATACCCATTCTTGTGTCGCGGACCTCCTCTATTGCAGTGCGCACCGGGTAATCCACCTCTACCAGCATGGTTGGAAAGAGCCGGCTGCTTCCCCCCACACATGGCTCTTGGGTTAGCATTGTCTCCTTCTTACGGTGGCCTCTGCACCAACGAAACCTTCTGCAAGCCACCTGGTACGCTCCTGTGGTCCGATATTATATACATCTACACCCTCGGGCCTCTTGGCTCACCTCCATCACCTCCACGGCCTCGGATCCACCTTTTCATCATTTATAGGATATGGCCACGCATAACGTACAAGCAAAGGGGATTGGTCCTTGTTTAAGTCGGTATTCTCCATCTACATTAGAAGTTTAAAAATAGGGCAGGCTTGGGATTACAGTTTTATTGGATAATCCTCAATCCTGGTTGAAAGAATCCCAAGGGAAACACCCTCCACAAGAACACACAATCCACAGACAACCTATTCGTGGGTTGATCTTCTTACATCTTTTTAGAATAAAAATTGGAAAAACCTAAAATAATTAAACACCTATTTGGATTGAGGACCCATTGCTAACATGGGACTATGCTATAAGTCATTGTTGATCCTCAATCTGTTAATATTCTTCATCATTAATTGTTTCTTGAATATTCCTAATGTGTATTTGTTTCTGTTATTCGTCTCTCGAATTCGTCCCACTAACATTCATCAGTCATTGATTTGATGGAATTCATTAATGTAGTTCTTCATCGGAGTGAGAGAGGGATAGATAGAGAGATATTTTGTGTTCTTTAGAGGATTTTTGTAGGGTTTTTTTAAACTATGGATCCCTTTTTAATTAAAGGAATGAGATTTGATTTGTGTCACCATGACATCTCATTAATGCTGTTCATTAATGATTTAGAGTCATCTTTTCACTACATTGAATCAATGATTGGTCGTTACTCATAGTATAAACAATTTGTATAAAATAAACTATGAATTTATTCTTTTTTTTATTTTATTTTTCATTAAAAATACTAAATTTATATTTTTCGGTTGACCCGCATCGATCGAGGTAAGGCCCTTTATAAGAGAATACTAGCATTCTGAATTCAATGGTTCCCTCATTTTTTTTATCATGGAATCGGTTCAAAAGATAGAAAAACATGCTCGCACCATTACTTAACGTACGTTAAATAAAATATCTAAAATATGTTTTGGAGTCTCGGGGCCTCGGAATCACGTGTCGTCTCAGAGCATGGTCTTGAAAAAATTCTATGTAATTCAAAAAATTACTTGGAAATTATGAGACATTACATCGAGGTTAAAAACACCAAGGAACATATATTAGTGAGTAAAACTAAGGAAATTTTTTTTTCTGACATGTAACAGAAGAGTCTTCATAGTTAGGAGTTTATACTACATCAAATAATATATTCTCAAAGTGTTCAACATAGATAACTAATATAGACCACGTTGTGGTGATGGAAATGGTGCCCTGAGAGTCTAACTTTGATTCATGTGATAGACCATTATGGTCATGGTTCTAGGTATGGTGAAGTTATTTTCTCAAAAAATAAAATTTTTTTATTTGGATTCTATATTATA
This sequence comes from Viscum album, assembly GCA_963277665.1. NCBI lineage: Eukaryota > Viridiplantae > Streptophyta > Magnoliopsida > Santalales > Viscaceae > Viscum > Viscum album. The sequence goes on along the minus strand of OY728123.1, from coordinate 687,099,840 downwards.
TTGAATAATGAAAAATATTTCATAGGGTTGGGGAATGAATGGACTATTTATCCTAGAGATATATAAACCATGTTACATTGTTCAATTAAATGTTGTGTTGGTGGGAATATTTATAAAATATCCTTTAACTATAGAGTATTTTATTCAGAAAATTAATGAACCATTTTTAATTAATTTAATAATCATGGGCATAAAATTTAGGTCATGAAACAAGAAAAAATAAAAAGTTATTATAGTAATTCAATAATGGAACTAAATAAATAATAAAATCAATTTTTATAAGTGATGGCCTTTAATGAAAATGTAGTTATGGTAGATTGTGTTTATGTAGGAAATTTTGGGGAAAATAATAGGTTGTTTGGTAGTTTTTTATTATCCATATTGATGTTTATCAGTGTCTGATTATTTGGGCCACGATCCCCTATTTTATTAGGGATTGACTAGAAGTAATATGTATGAGATTGGGAGACACCTACGCATATTGCATATGTAAACTCATACAGGAGGATTGGTATAGTGAACAATAGTTTTCATACATAAATAACACATCATATTGGAGAATAATCAATACATTACAGTACAATATCTGTTAGAACCAAAATGGTTTAGTGTTTTTCAAAACATTTTTACATAAACAACTAGTTCATCAAATATTTAAATCATATTCCCCATAGTTTTTTTATAAATATAACCCTTTAAAACACATCACACTTAAATTTTTGTTTCATATCATGGTGAAAATATGATGTAATAATTAGTGATCTTAGATACTTAGTACTGAAAAAGGTATATATCAGTGGTCATGTAAACATAAATTGATCATAACCGATATGAGAACCTGAGATTAAACATTGGATGTTTTACCAAGAAATTCATGGATTATAAACCTGGGTCATGGAAAAAATCATGATTATTCTTGAGACATGAATAAAAAATGGATCAAAGAACATGTCCCATGTGAACAAAACATTGTAATAAGATCATTTCATAAATGAGTGGAATTGTGTGTGGAATAATCACAATCATATAAATATTATGTTTAGGATTCCCACCATGACATTGATAACCTGTTAGTATAGGGTTAACTACCTAGGTACACGATTGTTTCTTTGGATAACCTCCTGTATAACCTCATTATAAAATGGGATAACCTCATGTTGACCCTCTTTTAGGATTTGGATAAACTCCCTTGTACCCTATTTTGGTCCTGGGATAAACTCATATATAACCTTTGATCTCATAAAATATAAATATTTACACAATGCATCGAAGGGATATATAATTCTAGGCCCTCCCATTACAATATCATAAATACATTCATATGTATGTATTATGATCATAAAAACAATCATCATAACATAAATTTTGTAAAAGAAAATTGGATTCATATATATTTCATTATAATAACTATAAACAATCAGGTTATAGGATAATGAAATTTCCATTGGATCATATTCCTTGTAAGGAATAAGTGACATCAATTGATGTTATCATAGATGAAAATTTCTGTTAAAATGTCATTGGAATATTTCATTGGGAAAATGTATTTTAATGTTTAAGTCAAATATAAAAATATAAAAATTTCCAAAAAAGATTATGCAAAATTTTTTGAAAAGAAAATTGGAAACCGGTAAATAAATCTATACATAATTTACCATTAATGATGGAAAAAATTGTATTTATTTCATTTACTTTTAAAAAAAATTCTTTCACATTGTCAATAAATGGTCAACTTTTCATTTTTTGAAAAATAAAATGAAGATTCATTTTAAATTGTTTTCATAAAAATTAAATAAAATGAAAAAATATTAATATATATATATATTCATAGGAAAATAGTAAAAAAATTGAATCCTTTATTAATAGTACATGGACAAGTTATAAAAACATTCCTTACCAGAGGGAAAATAAATCCTTCTTTTTCAAAAAATTTTCCAGATCATTTTACATGATTAAGGGAGTAAAATTTAACTATTAATTGAAAATTAAATTAGTAAATATAGGTTAATAAAATTTAATTTGATTTATCAGATAAGCATTATAAATTTTTATCAATGGAAATACATGCGTTAAAAATCTTGATTATAATTTGATTAGATCATAAACCTCATAATGCTTTTATAACATTTGAATCAAATACTTGTGAATGGGATAACCTTATATCGATATGTATATCCCCATAATTTTTAGGAGAATAATCATAAAATAACCACATGGGTATTATATACTATAGATAAAATAAATAAGGTGTGAATATGGCATGTGAGTTAAATAAATAAATGTTAGATGAAAATTCGTTAACGCTTTAGTAACTTATGAATCATAATCCCTATGAAATAATACCTCAAATGAAACATTTAATATCATGGAAATAAGTATATTATTAATATATCTTGTCATAGGGTCTTTATATACACCTCATTAAATAATATTGGTTCATAATATTATATATGACCCAAAGAAGACAATTTGAGATGATAGACCCCTATATCAAGTTTTACATGCTTAGAAAATGATCTAAATTCATGTAACATTAAATTAAATTAATTTTAATTCCATATCAAAATCATTTAAAAATTTATAATATCATATATGATTCATGTATATCATTTAAACACACATTTATTAATAATTCAATATTAAAATAATTGTGTTTTGGTGTTAAATGTTCCATTTTTTCATGAGTATTTCAGTTCTGTAGTTTTATTAATTCAATATGATTATGGAAATATAATTTAAAATTTTAATCATGATATAAATATCATATATATGATATATATTCAATAAATATGTCATTATTAACATCTGTGTAAAGCATAAATGAAAAATAGATCACATCGCTTCCGGGAGGTGCTAGTCCACCCAGACACACATGAAATGTTATTCTTGTCCAATAGATTAGAAAATAAGAAGTTATATATTATATTATAATTGTAGAAGAATAATTATTTAAAAAATATCATATATATATATATTCATTATTTCTATTTTTATTAAGTGCAAATAAAATTTGGATTAAAATGAATTTCATTACAATGTGGAGAAGGTCATATGTATGTACCCATGACAAATATTTTCTCATTTTTTTGGATGGAAAATATATTTTAATTAACCTTACATCATAATTTTATCTATGTTTGTATATGATAATGAAGTTAGTATTTTAGTATGGGTAATACAAGTTTATCATAAGTACACTAAGAAAGAAATTTGAAAGAGTCGGTAAATATGATTACCATTTCTTTGGTAGACTTCCATTAGATCCATTATTAATGTCCATTATAAAGGTATTTTAAGAATACCACCACCTATTATTTGATTCCATGGATATTTATAATATTCATGATTGTTTTTTATTTTATATAGATTTATCAAGTGGTGTGAGGAAGATTGGAAGAGAGTTTCCATTAATAAGTGAGTAACGGGACCCTCCTGGAATTACCAAAAGTATTAAATTAATTTAAATTAATATTATGGTAAAATTTTCTGAAAATTGGAAAATTTGTAATATATGGTTATTATGTGTTCAAATACTCTATTTAAATGAAATTTAGATATGTTTAGATTATTTTTTCACCCATATCTCTTAGTTTTTACCCTTTGTTACCCTATTGAAAATTACAGTGATATCAAAGTATTATTTTACTCATTAAATGTAAATAATTTTACAATAAATATAAAAGTGACATATAAATGGATTCTGGTTTATATTTTCTACCATATCTCTTTAAATTATCCAAATATAAGATATTTATTAATTTTAAATCATTTAGTAAAATATTTTTTATCATACAATATAATTAATGTCATTTTTTAAAATAAATGAAATATTATAATATAATACGTTCCTAAATCATGTAAAATGGTTAAAAATTATATTCATCGTAATATAAAGAGTTTATAGTCTTAATATAATTTCTAAATAGATTTTTTACATGTTTGGATATCATTTTAGACCTTATCATTTGGATTAATCCATTGGTTAAACAATTTTAACAATAACTAAGATAATGAATTTTCAAATATTATCTAGAAATATTTCTTCATATAAGGTGAAATTTGGATCATAAATGGAGAAGGGATAAAATTTTAGTCCTTTATCATCTTAATTTTGTTGGTGTCTAAAATGAATGTTGTGAAACCCTACGGGTCAATGACTGATGGTCGTAGTGTTTCACGCCGTGATATTTGGGTGCCACACTATGACACCTTGTCCTTTGTTCCACATCTTGGCATGGAGTGTTGTTGGGAATGTAATATCATCTATAAAAATACAATTCATATCATAAGTACTTTTTAGTGGGGGATGGGAAGTGAGCCACCCTATTGGGTAGTGAGCCCTGCACAAGAATAAAACCACAAGGGGGTCACCCAATGCAGACAATATTATGATTGGAGGGTATTTCAGATTTATTTAGATCCTGAAATTGGTATCATATGGGATATTTAACCTCACATATGTAGAAACATACCTAAGGGTGGATCTTTGGAGTCCCAAATTAATATAGTGCAACCCTATGGAGCAAGGATGACTGGTTTCAAAGGGTTACCGTGAGACATATGGGTGTCACACCCTGAAACATTGTCCCTTGCCCCTATTAGGTCTTGGATTGGTGTTAGGTATGGAATATAAACCCCAAGAATACTCTACCCTTCACAAGTCCATTTTATAGGGGTATGGAAAGTGAGCTAACTGGGTGGGTTGTGATCCCTACTAAAGAAAGATACCTTGTGGTAGTGACCCATTGTGGAAAATATAGTGATTTGAGGGTCTTGTGGAACAAATTTAGATCTCAAAATATTTTCCAAAAACATTTCTATTCGTTTAAAATATTTTAAAAAAATATTTAACCAAAAAATACTATTAAATTCATTTTAAGAACAATTCAATTAATTTTTTTATGACAACAACATGGAAGAAAATATAACCCAAATATAGAAATCAAAAAATATATATTATTTCATATGTATCTTAAAATTTTGTTTTAATCATTTATTCATCCAAATAATATTACTTTTAGTGTTCTTAAAATTATTTACTTGATATTTTGACTACTTGAAGTGGCACTGGGTCGGTGTGGCATAATAAATTTAGTTCATTATTTCGTTACTAAAATGTAAAAATATTTTTCTGTGATAAAAAATTAATTTATATATAAAATATATATTCATAATAAAATATAAGTTTCTTTAACCCCATCTCAAAATTTTATTGACATTAAAATAAATAGAGTCATATTTTTGAAATATATTGACCTAAAATAATATATTAGTCATTTTCATTGAAAAGGGACCCAAATTATAATAAATTTTAATATGGAATGATAATTTTTTATAAACACAAAAAATAGAATAAATTATAGTTTTATGCTTATTTTTTTCTTTATCATATAATTTCTAACCATGATTACCCAGTTCACTCTTAACAAGGTGACAATATTTACTATGGTTATTATTCATAATGACTAAAAAAATGGGAAAAATTTTAAAATGTTTTATTGATGACTTCAAATATTAAACTATCATTTAAATATTCCATTTATAGTAGTGGAAGAAATCAATTTTATTATAAATATGTAAAATAAAAATAAAAAAAAATTTAGAAAAAAATATATATCTAAGCCAAAAAATAAGCTTATAAAAAAAGGTAAATTTTTATTCCTATGTAATAAATTATATTATATATTATTAAATATGTATTTTTTTACTTTAATAGAAAATTATAATTACAATGATATTTTTAAAGGAAAATAATGGATGCTTTTAAAAAAAATAGTATTTTAACTATTCACTACAAAATCATTCTTTTCAGAAAAATATCAAAAATGAAACCAAATAAAATTTTGATATGATTACTTAAAACATTATGTTCATTTTTTAAAATAAAATTTCTAATGGATAAAGAAATAAATTATAATTTCCACCCATAAATTGAAATTGAAATTATTTTTAAATAAAATCCATTTCTGAAGCATAAAATGACATCACATAAAATTGAGTTCTATTTTTCTGATTATTATTAAATACATTAATATTGAATATGACTAATATACATTATTTTCATAAATCAACTTCTCATATTCAAAAACAAAATTTGAACTATATGATAACATTTAAATAATAATACTTTTATAATACATCTCATTTCACTTAATCCTCGATGATGCATGATAAAATATATATCAAAATGGTTGTAATTATAAACTATATTTTAAATGTTATAAATTATCCCACATTAAATAAATCGCATCCTCACAATACTAAATTGTTCATGGAAGTATTTTTTTACTTTTGAAAATACTTTTCATGAAAACCCAAACCATTAAAATGTTTTATAAAATATCCTCTTTTTTTAAATGGTGGGATGACATGTTGCCCAAAAAAGAAAGGATCCTTTAAAAAAAGTAGAGTCCAACACTCATAAATCTAACAATGGGAGATTTACCAATATCCCTCTTAATAAGGGTAGAATCTCACTAGGAACTTGATCATACCATAAAAAATCCACAACAGAGTTTCTTTTATTCACAAGATCGTCTTCAATGAATTTCCTTCTTGATAAATAAGAGTGATAATATGATCCATAGAGAAAAGGGAATCGAGAAATTTGTTCCACTAGTTAGTCAGATTCCATGATAAATGAGACAATCTCGTCCTGATTTAGAAATAATAATAGTAGATTCACTCTCATACTAGATATTATTCCAACCTCAATTCTTAGCTTGTTCCACCACAAAAATGATTCCAAGTATCTCTACCCCAAGATAATAAGAAAACCCACAGGAACCATGAAAACAACCAAGGATCCCCCTCCCCCCACGATGATCCCTGGATATAGAAACATAGTAATAAATCCTCAGATTTCCTCTAAAATCTCTATCATAATTAATTATTATCCAACAAAAAAAAGGTTTCATCCATCGTACATCAAAAGTTCCAAAGTGTGGCTGACAAATTTCATTGACACCCATCAGATACATAACCAACATATCTTGAATAGAATTAAAAGAAAAAATGATTCTTCACTACTGAGGCCTCAGGAATAATAGAAATGATTTCCCAAAGATCAGCACCAAATGTAAAAGAGAAACCATCATGAAGACCTCTATTTTGAGAATAGAAAATAATTTGAAGTATTTCTACTAAGACAACCAGGAAGAGATCCAGAAGATAATGGGAATGTGTAATCGAGCATCATCCTTTGATGAAATACTAGAAAGAAAATGTGGGAGGTATCAAGGACACAAAAAGATCATCTATAGTTTTCCACATTAATGATGTAGCAACACATATAAGAAAAAATTTACCAGCATACTCCCTATGCAGATGACATACAACACATGAAGAACATAGAGAGATTCCACATTACTAAATATAAAAATTAGTATTATTTTTTTGGTGAACCAATCTAAATATAAGGATGTAATGTGAAGGTCTGATAAATTTCCTCTAATTTTTCCCCATCCATTTAGAATCCATGATATTCTAAAAAGAGTGCCTTTAAATTATCTATGAGGATACAATTATAAAAGTAGAAGGTTTCCAGGCCTAAAAAAATTTATGTTGGAGAAACAATATATGTTAATAATATTGATGATAAAATCTGGGATTCCCTCCTTGTTTTCCAAGTGATCCATGATAGGGTCATCGATATCTGAACTAAATTCCTCATTCACAAAGGCATTATCAAGGGAACTTTCTGTCAAATTAATTTTCCAAAATGGAAGATATGATTCTTTTGAGACCAATAATCTAGATTGAGAGTCAATGGAAGAAAAAATGTATTTAAAATAATGCCACATAATGGAATCCAAATGATTAAAAACTCCATTTTCTGAGCCTACTCATGAATTTTCTCCTCAGAAAAGAAATATCTTCAGAAGTTCTATTAATATGTCTTAGCATAAAATAATCATGTAAAGAATAATTGAAGATCTCAAGGCTCTTAATTCCTAAACCCCATACATCAAAAGGATTATAATTAATACTCCATGAAATTGTGGCCAATTTTTGTTCTAGAATATTTCCACTCTAGATGAAATTTCTAATAGAGGAATTAATTATATTAATAAGTAAGATAGTACATTTATAGACCATAAATAAATAAAAAAATTATGAAACAATTTCATTCTTTACCAAGATAACATTACTAGTTAGGGAGAGGGATTTTCCATTCCAATTATCAACTTGTCTTCAATGTTTTCTAGGAGTGTCAGAAAAATAACAAGTCTTTTCATTCCCATGGAACATTAAAACAACCAAGTATGTGAAAGGAATAGTTTATTCATTAATACCCAACTCCCTAATAATAAAAGTCTTCCTCGGGGGAGATAAATACTTACAAAAAAATATAAATTATTTTCTCCAACTGGTTTCTTAGATTGAAAAATTTTCATAGGGTAAAAGGGATCATGTTATGTTTTTGATATCTTTTATTTCTTTTAATGAATGAAATAATATCACCATTATAAAATAAATTATTGGGACCAACAATTCATCTTTAAGCATTAATAGATTTTTAATTTCCCATTGCTGGCCATAATGGAGAGTAGTCTTCCAAGGTAATCCTCCAAAATGGAAAAAGTAATAACTAAAATGGGATCACCCTACTTGACACATCAAGAACAATCTATGTATCCCATAAGGGAACCATTAATAAAACAAATGTGAGAAGAACCAAGAATGATTTTGACCCATGTATTAAAAATACAAGAAAATCCAAACGTATGAAAGATTTTATACATGAATTCCCAATCCATCAAAAAAATCCTATCTAAAATAAAGATTAAGGGAAATACTTCATCCTCTAGTGGATTTATTATGTAGGTTAACACATTTCAAGGTCATGATGGGATAGTTCATAATGTATCTTCCTTTTATAATACTAAACTGATTTGGGGAGATAATCTTTCTATCAATTAAGGAAAACATCATTTACAATATTTTTCAAATGATTTTATAAATGGTATTACCCAGAGAAATAGACCTAAAAAGGTGGATCTCATTGGGATTCTCCAACATTGTGTAAGGGAATGAAACTGAGCATTTAAACCATGATAAATAGAACCCCTTTAAAAAATGAGTGACTAGCCTGTTGACATCAACCTGAATTATATCCCAAAAAGTGTGAAAGAATAAGATACCAAAGCCATCTGGACTAGGATAACTATCATATTTCAGGCTAAAAACTTGGTTCTTTATTTTAATTCCCATATGGACTGAGTTAAGAAGAGAATTATACACTACAGTCACAAGTTTGGGAATAATTCCCTCTATTGGTTCTTTGGAAATATATGAACTATTGAAGAGTTATTTAAAATATGAAACCACCTACTCTAAGAGATTCTTCCTTTTATCAATAATTTTAACCCCATTTTTGAACAAGGAATTATACCTAAAAACCATTTTAATTTTCAATATTGAATTACAAAATATTTAGTTCCAATGATCATAAATTAAACACATTTTCCTAAATGTATCTCTTGGAAAAGCATCCATGAGATTACAAATTTTGTTCAACATGGATTCCATTGCAGATTCCCCTAGAACACCATCAGAGATGTTATTAAAATTGTTATGTTCCTACAATTTTTCAAGATAATTCTCAAGGGATTAAATTTCAATATTGAGGGAACTGAAATGCTCCAAGCACTATATTTTTAGATTCATTTTAATAATTTTTTTAATAACATAGGAAAAAACAACATTCATGTAATCATAATAATTCCATGTATGTTCTAAAATTTTCCTCCATTGTGGATGAAAGATCAATGATTTGTGAAATCAAGAAGGAAAAGGAGGTTTGTAATCTTTTCCCACAAAATTATCCAATAATGGATAATGTACAAAATTGACTCTATAGAGGGTTGTACATGATATATATCCCCAAAAATCCATACAAGCCTCACTGAGAAAGGATCTATCAATTCTTCTTGCAAAAAACTTGTTAAAAACATTCGTAACCCGGGTTTATTTAGCTCTAACCATGTTGAATTAAAATATCCCATTATAATAAATACAATTCTTGAATTCTTTGGATGAAATATAATTAGTCAAAGCACCCATATTTTCATATGGATACATGATTGTATTGAAATCCCCTATAATAGTCCAGGAACTAGAAATAATGGAATTAATAACTTCAATATACATCAATAAATTCCTTTTATCCTGGTAACTGTTATGGGAATAAATAGAGGAGCATAAATATTGATATCATAGATAATAAAAAAAGAAAGTGACATGTTGATCACTATTAGAAACCATGGAAGTATCATATATAGAGTAGTGAGCCAAGACCCAAAGATTTTTCACCACTTTCATACACCTATTAGAATCAACCAAATTAAAACTCAAGGTCTCTAGTTTAGCAGTGATAGAAGAAAATACTCTCTAATGTTCTTATAAACCTATAAGAAGAGGCATGTGTTGATGAATGAAATTCCTCAGGGATCTAACAGTTTCATAGTTTTCTAGAACCTATAAATTCTAGAAAAGTAACTTCATTTGATTCTATGATCAAGGATAAAACCACCTTTTATGGTCAACATTATTTTCTGCTTCCCTGATTTGGGAGGTCTTCCTAACATTCATTTGGAACTCGATACTCCTTGTAGGTGATCATTTATATCATAGTTTCTTGATTTACTAGGTCCAATATTGAATTTTTTTACTATTAATAGGACCAAGTAGAGCAATTAGATTAATTTCTATAGCACTAGGGTCATTTCCTCATAGGTTATCATCCTTCAAATTAAAATCAGAACTAGCCAAAACAATATCATTTGAACCAATTTCTCTAACTGGTACTAAGTCATGAGATACTTCATTATGAGAAGTATCGACATGGCCACTGAATGAAAAAGGTTCCCCAAAAATCACATCCTGAACTCAGTTTCCAGCAGTTATATGTGCCATGGGGACCAAAGCATATTTTTTCGTATCAGAAGTAATGATAGATAAATGAACTAGAGGTGGAGCTGTATTATCAAACATATATGGTTTATCACTTTCTTGTAATTGAATAACAAAATCACATATAGTTTTCTCCAATTACTACATCAATAAACAATCATCCATCTCTTTTTTCATAACAAAATACCAGATTATAAATCTTAGTTGAGAGTGTCAAGACCAGATTATGACCCTCCATGCTATTGGATCCCCCATTGTTGTCCCCTTCATGACAAATTTGAGAAGGGTGACTAGGATGATCAGGTATCTTTCCCTGTTCCACATCTTCAGAAATATCTTCCCTGGAATTTATTATAAAAACAATAAAATTGGAAGGAATAGGTATATCCTTGTTGATCCCTCCTTATCAACAAAAAAATCATATTCTTTTTATTCCGGTTGATTCATTTCCAATAATTGTTTTGGGTACCACATTCAGTTTCTTTTGATGTATCCTATAATTAACTGTAGAGTGGCCAACAATCATGTAGATTTCGCAAAAATGAGGAACATATTCATATTCCATTTCCACATCAATTTTATTACCATTAGTATGAAAAGTGATACTATCTGGTCTTTTGATTTCCAAATTAACATCAACAAACAGTCTTGAAAAGTAAACAAGATCCCCTCCAATGTTTTCAGATCCATTATAATAGGATTGTCAATGCAAGAAGCAATATAATTAAGGATCTTAGGATTCCAAAATATCAAATTCAAACCATGAATCCTGAGACAAAACTCCAAATTTGTTTGCTTCATATAAAAGGGTTTGAATTTAACATCCATTCAGATAGACTCAATGTAACATGTTTGAGATGTAGGTTTCCAAGATCCCATGCTCTGTTAAAACATTATCCCGATTTAAGGATTATATGAAAGAACCATATCCCAATAGGAATTATATTCCAATTACTAAAACCCCATAAGTGACAGATCCTACATTTAAGATTAATGTAATTACATGGTTTTTCTCCCTTGGAATAAATAACATGACCACATATTAAGAATTTACAAAGATCAATTAATTTTTCAAATTCCTCTAGGTCTGCTACCACAGTGAAACAAAAGACTTCTAATGTTAGAGGATCGAGACGAGCCTATTTTTTAGATCTAATAAACCAGGAAGAGATTTGACAAAAGATACTCCCCTATTTCTCAAAGCATAAGGATCAGATGAATATAATGATAAAAAAGGACCCTAAAATGAGGGGAAATTATCCTTTAAAGAATCTCCCAATCATCATTAAACGAATCAATGTGCAAAATTAAATGAAAATCCAAGATCGAAAAAAATCTTCATTGCTTGATTCAAAGAAGGGTTATCCCACTCTCACCATATTTTATGTATAAAAAATCCTCTTAAAAAGTGGGATAGTCAAAAAATGAAGCCACCTATAATAAAACATATCTAGGTTTCTTACTACTATAACAAGAGTGGGAAGTTAGAATATGGACACAGTTTAAAATTAAAGGCCAAATTATTATTAAGAGTAGTAGAGAATATTGTGAGGAAAGATTTAACAGCTACAAAACCTTAAATTAGTGAGGGGTGAAAAGACTGTCAATTCATGAGAAATAAAAGTCAGAAGGATTAAAAATTGATTTCAAGTTTATTTTCCCAAAAGCTGTGGAATTAATTTACTATCAATGTATAGAACATAATAAAATTTGGTTACTTTATTTCATTTCATTTAAAAATAAAAACATCATCCTTTAGTTTATATTATATGAATTTCAAATTTATCTCTTTTTCAATGATGAATTATCCACAACTAAATCACTAAAATTGACTTTTATTGGATTATAGGTTCAAGGAATAAAATAATTCCACATTTATTTAAGTATTTAATAGAAAAAATGTTTACTAAAATTTATCCAATATAATAAATTAATATCTAAAACCTCAAAAATAACACCCAAAGTTCATCATAATCAATTGAATTAATATTTAACCTTATGTCTCCTAAATAATATGTTTGACCAAATTCAAAACTCAAAACAAAAAAAATATTTAATCTATTATTTCCTTCTAATATCAACATTAAAATTTATCCCCAAACAACATAAAAAACTCACAATGTCAAATAAAAATCATTTAAATACCTTTAGCATAAATTATCTTAAAATATATTAATAACCTAAACCACTATAAACCTGAATGAAAACATAACTAATTCAAAAAATGAACAAAATCCTTATCCGTTAAATAGAATCATGAACAATGGAATATATTCTATAAATCAAAAAAAAAAATACAATATGTATCATTATAGATGACCTAAATAAATTTATCATGAAATCACTTACCAATTGTTTTTTGTCACCAATAAAATCCCATTTACTTTATCAATTTCAATCAAATAATTATCCTAAATAAACATTATTAACTCAACAATATGGACATATTAAGCATGATGATTTACATACCCAAAAATATCACCTTTCTACTTAATTACTTTTCAGATTTATCAATACTAGTCAACATATGTTTTCAAATCCTTAATGAAACACCATTGTATAATAATACTTTTTTGTTCCATGATTCTTATACCTAAAATATCATCAATAAAACACTTATAGAATATAATTCCTAAATCATAATACATTAATTATTTAATAATTACACTTCCATGATTAACATAACATAGGGCCTTTCTTGGTTTAGGATTTAACACTTGGACAATGTAATTGACTAAAATAATTCCAAAGTTACCCATATATATGAAATAAAATTCTCAATAATGTTTTTCTCATTTACATTCATTTACACCCACAAAAAAGAATCCCCTTCCATTGATACATTGTCCTGGGTGATCCTTCCTAAATTATTATCATGAATTAAATTAATATTTTTTTACATTATGTTCATTACCACATGGACATTCTTAAAAGTACATCTTCCCAATATTTGTTACATTAAGAAACTCACTAAATTATACAATGTCAATCATATATCATCATAACTGATTAAGAATAATAAAAATTTTATCCTTCAATATAATATTTAATTTTTTTACTCAGGAGTACAATAATTCCATTATATATCACATTAGGCATTGACATGGTTCCATCGAGTTCCACCCTTTGACAAAAACAAAAACTGGAAATAATTGGAATTTCTGTGGTTTTTTTAAATACTTGGGAATTTTATGAGTCCGTAATTTCTAACGGCGTCCAATTCTGAGGCCCGGATTTCCCAGAATGATCCGTCGAAGTTTTTTTATGCTTAAATTAACGCGCGTATGGAGTTTTCCAGATAATGTGGAAGAACTCTTAAACGGTTACTTGGATTAGAAATATTATGCCACTATTGTGCTCAGAAAGGTGGGTTTAACAAAGGTGTGACTTAAGTTTTGTCGGCGCGAGCCTCCTGTAAGAAAACATGAAAATGGCATAACCATAAATAAAATAATTAAATAAAGTTATTTTATTTTTCATATGCTTAAAACTCACAAAAGGTAGATCAGATTAAATATACAAGACCATCGCTAAAGACAAGAGGGTATGCATTATTTAAGTATATATTAACATTGGATGGCATGGGCCACCAGAAAAAGATAGTTCTTGGCCGCAAAAAAAATTAAGTGACAATTATTTTATTGTAAAATTCAAAACATCTAAATGGTGAGTCAGATTAAAAATCTGAGAGTACGGTTGTGTTTGTTGGGTAATGTTTCATTTATGAAGAGCATAACCTTGACCGGCATGAGTCGAGGGTGACTGATAATAATTTTACGAACATTTGTTCGGGTACGTTCAGTAAACATACGTATGGTATTTTATATCCTTTGAACTGGTTCTCAGATGTGAAATCCGAGGTCACCATTGAACTCGCAGCATCGGTAATTGCGTAGTGAGACCTTCACCGCAACTGCATTCTGACGAGTTTGGAAGATTGTTTTTGGGGGGTTTTTAATTCAATTGAATAAAATAAAGTATTTATTTTATTTTATTCCTTGGTGGTTAAAACCTCCAAGAGGATGTTATAGTGGGGCCCGCCCACACATAAACCTCCCTTCGGAGGATATTACTTGGTGGGTCCACCTGAAGTTGTATCCTCTCATGCAATCAAAGGGGTTGGGCCCACATGAGCTTCTTAACCCCCCTTAACTCTTGAACTCCCCATTTATGTGGATGAAACTCTCTCTCATTAATTGATCCACTCCACCTTCCCCATTAATTTTGTGCCAACTCAAGCAATTAATTAATTGAACTTCTATTAATTAATTGGCACAAGTTGAATTCATTTGAATTAATGTCATGAATAAAATAATAGACAAAGATATTATTTTGGATGTCACATATTACTTTGGTAGAGCCTTAGAGAAATAGAGAAAGAATTCTTCCCATGAAGAACAAGAAGAACATCTCTTCCCCCACCGAAGAATGATGACGCCATATTCTTCTTTCTTTATCGTTATTCAACCGAGTCAAGGAAAGGGAAGCGATGCCCATGACATCTCCAACGACCTTCTTCCTCGTCAAAGGAGAAGACGTCGCCCACAAAGAATTTCGCCAAAGACGACGCCACCTCCAAACGCTCATCATCCAACAAAGAGTACCCTTCTTCTTTTCTGATGCATGAGCATGAGAATTGGGAGTGCATAACGAAGACGACAATCGATGAATTGACATCCTACCTTTTTCCGAGATCGTCAACGAATAAAAAATTCAAGGTTGGGGTTAACATTATTTATTAATTTACCCTCTGTTCTACATCGTTATGTTTGTGGAATGGTGTGCCAAATGATATCATCATAACAAGGAGGGTTTAGACAGCACGAACACAGCCAGTCCCTCCTCATTTTTTTTGGTTCTTGATTGATGACGATGGAGGCGGTACACGTTGCGACCGACAATGAGCTGAACGCGAAGAAAGATGGTGGCGCTAGGCCGTTGGGTCACCACAAGGGCATGGAACCGCTGTGCCATGCAAAGAACCAGGCCACGGCCAGGCGGGCCGCGGCGGTGCCGGAGGGGCAGGGTGTCATCGCACCACACCAGATGGAAGAGCCACGTCCAGGAGGGCCGCGGTGGTCGGACGAAAAGCGTGGCACCGTTGCGCCGCACAGTGGAGCTGGAGGCCATGGCTAGATCGGGCCGCAGCGGAGTCGGCACGTCGTCCTCGCGCCGTAGTGGAGGAGACAAGGGTGGATGGTTTTAATGGCTGCCAGTGCACGCTAAATAAAAACAGTGCCCAGTTCTAGTTCAGATCGAAAATATTGGGATGTGGCACCCCCCTCCCGCAGCGTGGCCAGCTGGGCCATACGGGCTAGTCGTCCGGGCCTCCCTTGGCCTGGCCACCCCCGACCGGCCCACCCTCGCCCGGGATGATCGCGGGCCAAGCCTCCCTCGGCTGGGATGCCCTTCGGTCGGGCCGTCTGAAGAACCGTGGCCAGGAGGACCGCAGTGGTCAGACGACAAGTGCGGTGTCGTCGCGCCGTGTGGTGGAGCTCGAGGCCGCGACCAGGCGGGTCCGCGACAGAGGTGGCGCGGCACTGTCACGCCATGGTGGAGGATACAAGGGTGGCCGGTTTTTTCGGTCATTGGTGCGCGCTAAATAGACCTGGCGCCCAGTGCCGGTTCGGATCTGAACCAGAGGGGGGCACCCCCTCCTACAGCATGGCCAGCCGGGCCACGCCGGCTGGCCAGCAGGGTCGGCGCCCTCGGTCGGGCTGCCCACGGGCCAAGCCACCCTCAGCCAGGCCGCCCTCGGCCTGGCCATCCGCGGGTCAGGCCGTGCTTTGGCTGGGCTGCCACAGGTCATGCCACCATGGTCGGGCTGCCCCTCGACCAGGCCGCCCTTAGGCTGGGTCGCGCCTTCGGGCCGGGTCGCCTCGGGTCCGGCCGCTCCCTTGGTTTGGGCCACCCGCTCGGGCCAGGACGAACACTCGGGTCAGGCCGCACCCGCGGACCGATTCAGACCCCGGTTCGGACCGCGTCGGACCGAGTCGGTCCAACTAGGTTGGACCGGACCCGAACCCGCTATGGCCATTTACACCTTTTAGCCCACATCTTGGGCTACGGGTGTCCGATCGACAAACCGTCTGTGGTGATGGAATTCTTAGAGTAGGACGGATCTCTTGGCATACCCATCTTGTGTTTTTGACATAGTTGGGGTACTATAGGGTTGGTTTGATCCTAAAAACCAACCGGGCCCCTGGAACAGAAATACCAATAACTCATAGAACGGGTGGCCGATTGAAGCACTGTCTGTCGCATTGGGTTCCTTATGATGAGACAGATCTATGAGATACATAAACTCAAGAAATCGTGGTATTTTATTTATCGTCACTTGTATCAAGGATCGGACCCTCCCGGAATCGAGCGTGTTGTGTGCAGTTACCCTAGGGATGGCTGCGACTGAGATGACAGGATCCTCCGTGGGTTTGATAGCGATGACATTGTACCTGGATCATCTGTGGGTTCGACAGCGACGAATACTTTTCTGGGATCCTCCGTGGGTTCGATAGTGGTGACTTTTGTACCGTGATCGTATGTGGGTTCGACAGTGGTGACCTCTGTACCGAGATCCTTCGTGGGTTTGACAGCGATGACTTCTTTACTAGGATCCTATGTGTGTTCCACGGCGCTCATATTGTTCCAGGATCCTATGTGGGTTTGACAGAGGAGATGATTTAGTGGCTACAACTAACCATCTCCACCCCTCTACATGAGATGATTACTTATGTGAGTTCAGTCTTGTCCTTCAGTTGATATCATTGAGATGACTGATTTTACTTATTTTGTTGAATGGGTTATTATTGGGCTCCAGAGTTGGAGCTGGACTGTGACTAGTAACTTAGGTATATGTATGGGAATATACCTAAGTAGGGATGATCGATACTTCGTGAATGAATCTTACTACTGTGGTTTATCCTTGATGGATTTTTTGAGACTCTGAGTGTCTCTGGGTCCATACGAAGTATCCTTATACTCACCCATGCACGGGCTTTGCCCGCACCTTATTGTGTTGGATGCAGACGACGGATAGCACTGACCGAGGCGGAGTATACGAGGACTGGACGGTACCCGGAGGTGGACCACATGACGAGTTGGTACCCAGTGGAGACTGATGGATGTGGAGCACTAAGGAAGCTATCTGTACATACCGTTTAGGAAGGATCTGTGGTGGATGATCCAGGAGCTACCTGTCACCTTCCAGTTGTTTTGTCTTTTCTTTGTACTTTACAGTTGGGCTTGTATACTTGGACCCATTACTTTTTAGCACTACTTTTGTATATAGTTTCTACTTAGTGTTTTTCTTCTAGTTGTGTACTCAGTTGAGTGTGTTTACATTTATAAAGGCAATGCCTTCCCAGATTAGGGATTTATGCCTTTGGTGATAGTCGACATCTTCTGGCCTATGGAAGGCGGGCTTGGGGTAGTCACGACACATGTCCTGAGGATGGGTCATGAAAAAATGGTTTTAGAGGATTCGGATCTACCATAGAATGTAGGACTCTGATATTTCATTTTTTGTAAAGAAATAGTGTTAAGAGTATTGAGTGTGGTTTTCAATCCATGGAGTCCAATGTTGGTGCGGCGGCTGACGTAACCATACACCAGGACCCTGACTTCTGATTTCTGACTTAGTGCACGAAAACACTGATTGCGAGAGTTTTTTTCAAGAGTATTCATTGTGAACTCTTTGAGTCATATCACCAAGTATAACTTATTGACCATGGTTCACCTATCCTTTATCAAGATGCCACTGCGTATACAGCCAGATAGGGTTTCCGAGAGAGTACACAATGAATGGTCCACTAAGCAACAAGGCTCCATTTTAGGGCCCTCTTTCTATGTCGGCACCATCGGGTGGTGTACGAACAGCACCACCACCCATAGGGCAGCAGACTCCCCCAGCCGCACTGGAGATGGTTCCTGCTGACTGAGCACATTTTACGAGTTCTAGCAATAGAGGCCTCTGATGCTTCGAGGTGAGATAGATTCCCAAGCCGTAGAAGACTGGATGGATGTGATTACTGGAGTTTTCCACCTATTTGAGACACTAGTAGAGTAGATGTTGATCTTAGCTACTAATAATTTTTAGTGAGTGACCATGAGGATGGTGCACATAGTTATGAGGTTTCAGTACTTGGACCGTTTTCCGAGATGGTACCTTCGGGCAGTGTGCCAACTATATCACTGCATGTTAGTCTGCAGACACTACCGGCAGTACCGGTAGAGGACACTTGGTAGCTTAGTGCCTTACATCTGTTCTGGCACTAGATATCCCTCAAGTTCCAAGGAAAGCCTGACCCACAGGCAGCTGAGGACTAGATTGAGGAGGTGGCTTAGAGCTTTCTAGAGCTTATGCAATTTGGGCAGGATTTCATGTCGATATTTGAGTATTCATTGAAGCATTCCGACCATTCCTATAACTCGATGAATACGATCTGAGCAGTGCTTTAGAGCACGGACATCTGATCGAGGTGTACTTAAGGACATCTGAGCCAGCACATTTTCCTCTATGCACTCTTACTTAGGTTAGGGTGTAGAGAGAACCATTTTGGTTGAATGTTCTTTGGCTCAGAGGATACATCCAGTGAATTCTAGTAGTGGGAAGCTTCAAACTAGTGTCAATCTCATATACATCTCATAGACTAGGGTGTTTGAGATGTTTTTCTAATAGGAAGTGTTAAGGACAAATGAATATGTAGGGAAACAAACGTGAAAGTTGTTCTAGGAGAGCAGCATGAGGTGGTGAACATTTTGACATGTTACAACCACCCACATTTGTAGTCCCCGCTAGGCTCAGGGAACTGAAGGGAAGGGGAATAGAGTAGATGTATGTGGTCAAGGAGTGTGACCCAAGGGATCTAGGAATGATTTGAGGTAAAAACTGTGTCTACTAATAGCTACCTTATCAATAGACTTAGGTACCAATCATTCCTTCCATGAATCTTTTCCCATACCTAGAGTTTCCAGTTAAACCATTCACTTGACCCTCACACCGGGAGATACCTTTGGGAGGAGAATCGAAAATCACACATATGTCGACGGTGTTATCTGACCCTTGAGGTGATATTTTCAGCTGGAACCTATTGGTGGCAGCGTCGGGGCCTTACGATGTTAGTTTGGGTATGGACTGGGAAACCACAATTCATACACAGATTGACTGTATTATGAAAATAGGTTGTGGTATATCTACAATGTTGGGATGAATTTTCCTTTGTTGGTGAAATGGAAAACCCAGGCAGCACAGGCTGGAATCATGCATAAGAGGGTGTCGTCGATCACTCATGAGTCGGCCAGACTTACCATTGTGCGAGAATGCTCCAATGTTGCATCACCACTATCAGCTTTGGAGAAGAAGGGGAAACCCTTCATGTGGTCCAGGTGATGCCAACAGAGCTTTCAGGAGCTGAGGCAGAGGCTGACTAGTGCCCCAAATCTTGAGGCTTCCAAAGGCAAGTGTTGGGTACGTAGTCTATTGCAATGCATCAGGTACCGGACTTGGGTATGTCCTGATGCAAGAGTGAGTAGTGATCGCTTATGGTTCTCAGCAGTTGAGATAGCATGAGCATAATTACCCTACCCATGACCTAGAGTTTGCAGTAGTGGTCTTCGCCTTGATGATGTGGCAGAACTATCTTATGGGATAATTTTTTGTAGTCTACTCTGACCACCAGAGTCTCAGGTACATCTTCAGGAAGAAGGAAGTAAACCTGAGATAGAAACGATGGATCGAGTTCCTCCAGTACTATGACATCAATATAGTCTATACTCATGGGAAGGGGAAATTTGTAGAAAATTCTCTCATCATGAGATCACGCATTCATCTGTTAGGAGAGGCGGCCGAACAGCTGGCCGCGTTGTAGATATCCTTTGTGGATCGAGATAGAGCAGCCTTTATTCAATCTCTTGCAGTCAATTCCCCACTTATTCAGCGAGTTGGGGAGGCGCAGTGTGGGAATGCTGACACTGAGACACGACGTGCTCAGATATCCATAGGACAGGCACCTGATGCATTTTCTGAAGGTGGGGAGCACATCATCCTATTTAGAGAACGTACTATGGTGCCAGTGTCACTTTAGGAGGAAGTGTTGAGGGATTTACACACATCTCCTCCAGTGGAACATCCACGAGACGAAGACCTCTGGAGTTCTAGGAGGGAGACCACGTCTTTCTATGGGCCTCATCTCGACGAGGTCTTCGGAGTTTTGGATGAGGCAGAAAGTTATCTATGAGGTTCATCGGACCTTTCTAGGTCCTCAGTATTGTTGGTGAGGTGGCTTATCGCTTAGCTCTTCCACCACAGTTGCACTGGGCACACGATGTCTTCCACTTATCCCAGTTGAGGAGATACGTGCATGACCCTTCCCACATCATCGGTCGTGGCGAGCTGGATGTTGACGATGGGGAAACATTCACAGAGGTTCCAGTAGAGATTGAGGATTGACCTGAGTGAGTCCAACATGGACGGTCGGTAACACTGGTGCGCGATCATTGGTAGCACGGAAACCTCCAGGAGAGCACATGGGAGCGGGAGGCTCAGATGCGTGCTCAGTACCCCCATTTGTTCCCTTATTTCTAGTTGTAGCTTACGAAGACGTAAATCCATGAGGTGGGGAGAATGTAAAGACCCAGAATTTCTTTGGAAATTTTTTAAATACTTTTGAATTTTACAAGTCTGCAGTTTTTGATGGCGCACAATTCTGAGGCCCAAAGTGCCTGGAATGATCCGTCGAAATTTTGTTAAGCTTAAATTTACACGCATATGGAGTTTTCCTGAAAAAGTAGAATAACTCTTAAATGGTTAATCGGATCAAAAATATGAGGTCATCGTTGCACTCATTATGGATTTTTTACCATAGGTGTGACATAAGTTTAGTCAGTGTGGGCCTCCTGTGGTAAAACCTGAAAATGGCATAAACATAAATAAAATAATTAAATAAAGTTGTTTTATTTTTCATATGCTTATAACTCACAAACGGTATCTCGGATTAAAAATCTGAGACCACAGTGGAACTTTTGGTGGTATGATTTATTTAAAAAGATACTAACATTGGTTGGCGGGGGCTACCAGAAAATGTTATTTTTTGGCCAAAAAATAAAATAATTAAGTGACAATTATTTTATTGTAAAATTCATAACTTCTTAATGGTGAGTCAGATTAAAAATCTAAGAGTACTGTTGTGTTCGTTGGGGTTTTTTTCATATAATAAATTCCTAACCTCAACCGACATGAGTCAAGGGTGGCTGATAATAATTTTCCAAACTTTTGTTCGGGTACATTCAGTAAACGTACGTACGGGATTTTATATATTTTGAACTGGTGATGAGAATTGAAATCTGAGGGCACTGTTTAACTCGCAGCGTCGGTAATTACTTTGTGAGTCCTTCACCACAATTGCGTTCTGACGAGTTTGGAAGATAGTTTTTGGGGGTTTTTAATTCAATTGAATAAAATAATGTATTAATTTTATTTTATTCCTTGGTGGTTAAAACCTCCAAGAGGAGTTTAGTGTGGGGCCCATCCACATATAAACCTCCCTTGGGAGTATATTACTTGGTGGGGCCACCCGAAGTTAAAACCTCTCTTACAATCAAAGGTGGTGGGGCCCACACGATCTTTTTAAGCCCCCTTAACTCTTGAACTCCCCATTTATTTTGATGACACTCTCATTAATTGAGCCTCTCCACCTTCCCCATTAATTTTGTGCCAACCCAATAAATTAATTAATTGAAATTATCTTAATTAATTTGCACAATTTGATTTATTGTGAATTCATGTCAATAATAAAATAATAGACAAAGCTATTATTTTGGTTGGCACATAATAATTTGGTGGATCCTTGGATAAATAGAGAGAGCATTCTTCCCATGAAGAACACAAAGAATGTCTATTCTCCCACCGAAGCACAACGACGCCATCTGCTTCCTTCTTCATCGTTCATAAACTGAGGCAGGGAAAGGGAAGTGACGGCCACGACATCTCCAACGACCTTCTTCTGCATCAAAGGAGAAGACTCTGCCCGCAAAGAACATCACCAACAATGACGTCACCTCTGAATGCTCATCATCCAATGACGAGTACCCTTTTTCGTTTCTGACACATGAGCATGAGAATTGGGAGTGCATGAAAAATGCGACAATCAACGAATCAACATCTGCCCTTTTTCTGAGATCGTTAATGAATGAAAAATACGATCTAGGGGTCATCTTTATGTATGAATTTACCATCCGTTCTACATAGTTAAGTTTGTGGAATGGTGTGCCAAATGATATTAACGTAATGTGGATGGTTTGGACCGCATGAACATGGCCCGACCCCCCCCCCCCCCATATTGTTGGTTCTTGATTGATGATGATGGAGGTGGTACACATGGCGACCGGAAACGAGCCGACCGCAAAGAAAGATGGTGGTGCTAGGTCGTCGGGTCGCCACAAGGGAGTGGCACTGCAGTGCCACGCAAAGAACTGAGCCGTGGCCAGGTGGGCCGCGGCGGTGCCGGAGGGGCATGGTGCCATTGCACCATGCTGAAAGGAAGATCCACGGCCAGAAGGGCCACGGGGCCTATACGACAAGTGCGGTGTTGTCGCACCGTGCGGTGGAGCTGGAAGCGGCAGCCAGGCCGGGCCGCGGTGGAGGAGGCGTGGCACCGTCGCGCCACACGGAGGCTAGATGAACCATTTCATCATTTTACCGCGGTGGAGGAGACAAGGGCGGCCAGTTTTTCTGGCCGCTGGAGCGTGCTAAAAAGAACCGGCGCCCAGGGCCGGTTCAGATCGGAAAGGGGGGGCACCCCCTCCCGCAGCATGGCCAACCGGGCCACGCGGGCTAGCCAGAAGAACCCCCTTGGCCGGGTCACCCATGGTCAGGCTGCCCACGGCCGGGCCTCCCTTCCGTGGGCCACCACGGGTCGTGCTGCCCGTCGGTCGGTCCGCCATGGGCTGGGCAGCCCTCAGGCTGGGCTGCGCTTTTGGGCCGGGCCGCCTCGGGTTGAGCCGCCCCTTTGGGCCAGGCCGCTCCCTTAGTTCAGGCCTCCCGCTAGGGTTGGGCCGACCACTCGGGTAGGGCCGCACCCTCAGACTGGGTCAGACCCCGGTTTGGACTGGGCCGGGCCGGGTCCATCCGACTGGATTGGACCGGACCCGAACCCGCTTTGGTCATTTACACCTTTTAGCCCGCATCTTGGGCTACAGGTGTTTGATCGACTAACCGTCTGTGGAGATGGAATTCGTAGAGAAGGAAGGATCTTTTGACATACCCCGTATGAGTTTCGGACGTAGTTAGGGTAATTTTAGGTTGGTTTTATCCTAAAAACCATTGGGCCCCTAGAACGGAAACTCCAATAACTCATAGACTAGGCGACCGACTGACATGATGTTTGTGACGTTGGATTCCTTATGATGAGACATAACTACAAGATACATCAACTCAATACTTCATGGTAGTTGTTGTATCATCACTTGGCTCGAGGAGAGGACCCTCCCGGAATCGAGCATGCTGTTTGTGGGAACTCTAGGGCTTGTTGCGACTCAGATGACAGGATCCTTCGTGGTTTCAACAGCGACGACACTATACCAGGATCCTCTGTGGGTTCGACAGCGATGAATACTCTACCGGGATCCTCTGTGGGTTTGACATTGGTGACTCTTGTACCGAGATCCTCCATGGGTTCTATAGTGGTGACTTCTATACCGAGATCCTCCATCGGTTTGACATCGATGACTTCTATACTTGTATCATATGTGGGTTCGACAGCGCTGATATTGTTCCAGGATCCGACGTGGGGTCGACATAGGAGATGATTCAGTGGCTACAACAAATAATATCCACCCCTCAACATGAGATGTTTACCTGTGTGAGATGAGTCTTTTCTTTCAGTTGATATTATTGAGATGATTGATTTTACTTCCTTTGTGGAATGGGATGTGCTTGGGCTCGAGAGTTAGATCCGGACTGTGACCGGTAACTTAGATATATGTATGGGAATATACCTATGTAGGGATGATCGATACTTGGTGAATGTAATTTACTAATTTAGTTTATCCATGTTGGATTTTGTTAGACCTTGAGGGTCTCGGGGTCCCTACTGAGTATCCTTATACTCACCCCTACACAGGCATTGCACGCACTTCATTGTGTTGGATGCAGACAACAGACATCACTGACCAAGGCAGAGTGTATGAGGATTGGACGGTAACCGGAGGTGGACCACACGACGATTCGGTACCCAGAGGAGACTGAAGGATGTGGAGCATTGAGGAATCTATTTGTACCTACCCTTCAAGTAGGATCAGTGGTGGACGATCTAGGAGCTACATGTCACCTTCCAGTTGTTTTATCTTTTACTTGTACTTTAAAGTTGGGCTTGTATTTCTGACCCCATTACTTTTCAGCACTACTTTTGTATACAGTTTCTACTTAGTGTTTTTCTTCCAGTTGTGTACAAAATTGAGTGTGTTTTATTTTTTAAAGGCAATGCCTTTCCATATTATGTATTTATGCCTTTGGTGCTAGTCACCAGCCCCTGGTCTATAGAAGTTGGGCTTGGGGTAGTCATGGCACAGGTCCCAAGGACGGGTCGTGACAAAAACGCATAGTGTGTGCATCAATAATCGCCATATGAAACAACATAATATTGAAAAACCATTTATAGGTTGTCAAAATCATGATACCTTATTTTCAAACAATGTCACGTTAGGATTAACCTAGTTCATTCATGGTAAAAAATAATTGAAACCCATTATAATATTTCATAATGAAAATGTGAATTCAACCACTAAAATCTTCCAAGAGAGTCAAACCATGTACATAATAAGTGCGCACTCACTATGAACAATAATTATCATTGAGATATACTCAAACAAATATTTTCAGGGTTATTACCCCTATATTATTATATTCCCAAACCACGTCCACTTATAGTGTCTAGAAAAGTTTGTATTTCATTGAAAACCACATAAACATTATGATGTTATCCAATAGTTATACCATTTAGAGGTGTTTTTAACAATGTTCATTAATCAGAATCTCAAATTATTTTCATAAACCATTTATGATACCAAATCATCCAACCCAGACTCTGTATACATAAATATCACAACTTATTAGAAGAATATTCAATTCAATAC
Organism: Viscum album; assembly: GCA_963277665.1. NCBI lineage: Eukaryota > Viridiplantae > Streptophyta > Magnoliopsida > Santalales > Viscaceae > Viscum > Viscum album. The sequence goes on along the minus strand of OY728123.1, from coordinate 687,073,797 downwards.
ATTAAAATTCACACAGAAAACATGAAAGATTAGTGTCATTGGAAACATGGATACATAAAAAACAAGTTCATAAAATTCAAACATCATAACCCACCTAGTCCATTATGACAAGAACCATTCATAGGCACACAAAACATTAAACATTTCTTCAAATCCTAGGTAAAATAAAATATAATAAGGGTTCATCTCATATACATAAATAAAAATAGATATATCATTTATTATTTATACATAACATGAGTGCAATGGGAATGTGAACAAGAAATTCCTATTATAAAATCACACACCCTCTATTCTAATATCATAATATTGAGTCATTGAATAAATCATTACAATGTATTTGACAAGATTCATAAAGGAAGAAGATAACATGATTCATGAGAACATAACATTGACATAAGATCATGTCGTGAAAAATATACATAAAGTGTTAAATAGTCATAAAAATATTAATATAATATTAATGATACCAACTAAGAAATTAATAACATTATAGTATTTGGTTAACCACTCATGTACCTACATTAGGATTTGGATAACCTCACATGGTCCTTTTTTGGGATTTGGATAACCTCTCATGTACTATTTTTCAGGATTGGGAAAACCTCCCTTATACACATTGATCTTATATAACATTAATCATTAATAAATAAATTGCATTTCAATATAATTCTAGGACAACCCCTCATATAATCATACATCGATTCATATATATTCCACAATAACATAAAAATAGTCATTAAAATATAACCATGGAATGTAAAATAGGGTTTGTTGATAATTACTCATTATAACAATAAATAATACATTGAAACTAGAAAAATAGTATAAATAGATCATATAATTATTAAATCATAGGCAACACCAATGGATTTTCTCTTAGATAAAAACATCCTTTTAAAGGTCACTAGAATATTTATTGAGGAAAATACGTTTTTCATTTTTAATTCACATAATAAAATAAAAAAAATAAAATATTAAAGAAAAAGAATTTTTGAAAATAAATTCGTAAAATGTAATGTATGATTAAAATAATTGAACAATCATGGTTATGGGAAATTATATTTATGTCTTGTATATTAAAATAAGAACTCTTTCACCATTTTTGGCAAAAAGTCAAATGTACCTCATTTAAAAAATGGAATGAAATACTCATTAAATTTTTTTAAAAGAAGTAAATCATAAGTAATAATGAATTTACACATTAAACGGAGAATATTAAAAACATCATGAATTTTTTTAATGAAAACATGGACATGGATGAAAACATTTCCCTACCAAATAGACAATAAACTATGTTTTTCTCAAAAACATTTTCCCATTAATTTTAGGTACCAAAGAGAAATAAGTGATAATATTACATGAAAATTCCATGAATTTAACAAGGAGAATAATAAAAAATGGAATTTTTCATTTAATTATCATATAGTTTCCTCAATGTAAATTCAAGCGTATTTAACCCTGATTAAAATGGGATTGAAACATAAATCTCTCTCAATGTTGGTAACATTAAGATCAAAACCTCATTAAATATATATCCATAGATGTGTATTTATACTCCTATAATTTTCATGATAATTATCATAAAATAAATTCGTGATTATTTTATAAACCACATAAAAAATTGATGGTAAAAATTAAACGTGTCTAATATAAATAAAAGTGAGACAAAAATCACATACATCTTTTGTACTTTTGAATCATAAGCCCTATGAGAGAAATACATAAAATGAAATATTAAATAGATTTTAAATAACTATATTCATGATATAACATTTAAAAGATGATGTATATACACCTCATAAAACAACATATGTCCCAAATAAGAAAATTTGATATGATATACAATTTCCTCAAGTTCATCATTCTTATTAAATGAACTAACCTCCTTTATAATAAATATAAATTTTCAATAATTCATGTCATGAACAATTTACATAAATATAATATCATATATGATCAATTTATAATATTTCAACACCAATTTCTCAATAATTATATATTAAATTCAATGTTTTTGGTGTTAAATTGTTCATTTTTAAGAGAATTTGGGTGTGGTATTTCCAGTACTTATAATTTTATCACGGTTATATAGTCGAATTTTTTTTAATAATTATATATTTATAACATATGTAATATATAATTATCAAATATATATTTATTACCATCCATTTAATTATGAAAAGAAAAACAGATCACATTGCATTGTGGTGGAGGTAGGCCACACATATTCATGAGCGATATTATCATTTTACAATATATAGGAAGGTAAGAAGGAAGATATAATATTATAATTAAAAAATTATTATTATTTTAGAAATATAAAATATAGAAATTATTTAAATATTTATAAATATCCAAATATAATAGAAAATAAAAATGAATTTCATTGTTTTATGGGGACGGTAAGCCATAGGTATACATGGGAGAGATTTTAACTTTTCGTATGATAAAAAACCTATAGAAAATCGTTGTTCCAAAGACATCATATAATTTATGTATATTTATTATACTTGGGTGATTATTTTATGATGGGTATAGTATATTGATTGTAAGTAGAAGAATAAATAAATTTGAAAGAGTCAGTAAATACAATTACAACTTCATAGGTGGACTTCATTTAAATCCATTATTTAGGACACTTAGAATGGTATTTTAAATGGTTGAGTAAAAATAAAAAATTTATTGGGATGATAATAAAAAAATTTAGGTCTTGGTAAATATATATGGATGAATTTTTTTAATGAATTGAGGACAAGATGTTCCCTTTAATAAGTGGGGAGAGGGGCACTCTTGGAATTAAATAATGTATTAAATTAATATAAATTAATTTCTAGGATAATGTGACTTAATATATATATATAGTTATAATTATTATATATATAATAATAATATAAAATTTGGATAACAATCTATGTCTTTCCATACATCACTCTATTATTTAACCCCATGTTACCCCTTTTTAAAGCTAAAACAATATAACAAAATTACTCATTAAGGATCCATGATATTTATATAAAAATGAAAGTGTCCCATAAATTGAACATGGGAAATATTCTATGACATATCCCATTGACCATACGAAATACTATATATTTTATAATTTTAAATCATTTAATAAAATATTGTTTATTATAAAATACCATTAATCTCATTTATGGAAATACATGAAATATTTTAATATAATATGTGTCTAACTCATGAAAAATGGATGAAACATTTCTTTGGATAGAATATAATTATTATATGGTCTTTATAAAATTACCAAATCAAATTTACACATGTTTTGGTATCTTCTTAGACCTCATTTTTTGATTAAATCATTAGTTAATGAGTCATTAGTTAATGAGTTTTAACCATAACTGCAGTAATGAACTTTAAAAAATTAAAGCGTTATAATTTTATTTATAATGTGAAATTTGTGTCATAAATGGACAAGTTTTGAAATATTATACTATAAAAAATTATAATTTTCCACTTAAAATAACATTATAATTTTTTTTATAATTCAATAAAATATTAATTATCTTAATATGGAATTAATTATGTTTGAAGAACTATTCGTATAATTTAGAATTGAAAATAAAATTAATGAAATATAATTTAAATATAAACATTTAACAGTTATATATTATATAATATTTATCTTCAAAATTCATTGGAAACATTAAATCACCATAAAATTATTCATTTTATATTTATTAGAATTATTTACATGATTTTTCTAGTACATGGACAAGCACTAAGTTAGTGTTTTGTAAGAATTACATTTAAATATTTCAACACTAAAAATTATAAATAGTTTAGAATAATATGAAAAAATTCATTTATCCTTCAAATAAACATTTACAACTGAAAATAACTCTTTTCTCTTACTGTTACAATATATTAATGATATTAAAAGCAAGAGAGTGAAATTATTACCTTTATATTTAATTTAAATAATATATTGCATTTTCTGAGAAAATTGACAAAAAAATTAAAATATATATATATATATAATATTGTATGATAGTGGTATAATTACACTCATTAATAGTCTTAAATACCATTTTAGGGTTATTTTTTATCTTTTTTATTTTATTTTTACCCTTTCCCAATTTACTATTACCTAGGTGGAAATATTTAATAAGTTTACTATTCATATTGTCAAAAATTTAAATGTGACATGTTTACCAAATTGAAAACTAATGATAAAAAATATGGAACCCATTTTTCATGATTCAACTTCTATAATTTGAAGAAATAAATTTTAATATAAGGGTGAATAATTCAACGAATAACTGTTTTCAGAAAAAATGTGTTTTTAACACAGAAAATGAACATATATCATAGTCAAGTATAATTAATATTTTTATTTAACTAAATTTTCAATATATATTTAAATAATAAATATTTTAATATATGATAAAATTGAAATCATATTGAAACATTTAACTAAAAATAAAATACAATTTAAAAAATTCATTATTTTTACTATTCATTGAAAAATCAATATTTTCATAAAAATCAAAAATATTCACCACAAGATAATTTTTGATATGAATATTTTAATAAGTGAATTAATTTATTAAAATATAATTTATAAAATTTTCATAAATTTATTATAATTTCTACATACCAAATGACATAATAATTAGTTTTTGAAGAAAATCCATTTTTGATGTATAAAATGGATTTCACTAAGAATTGAGTGAGTATTTCATAAGTATTAATCAATTAATTGGTGTTGTAAAGGAATAATATAAATACTTTTCATAATGTGGTCACTAAAATCCATACCCTCCAATTCAACAACATGGTCACATTTAAATAATTATATTTTTATAAAACATCTCTTTTAGCTGAATACTCATTTTTTTTGTTATGTAATCTATCTTGATTATCAATATTTTAAAATAAATCTTTAAGGAGTTATATTAGAAGTAACTTGTGTGCAATTTAAGGAAGAAAAATATGTGTTCACCTATTGAACACTCTTTCTACGAAGATGGAGGAATTATTGTGCAACAATAATGATAAGGCTAGTTCTTTGTACAGTCGGGATGAAGTGGTATTACTAGGTGGAGGTCCATATATAATGGTTCATTAATTTGATCAATATTTACATCTTCATCTTATTTAACCTTATTCTTTATCATTATTTTCATCTAATTTTGGGGGTATCTATTAGTAATTAATGATGATTATTGCATCAAATCCTAGTGGAAATGTTCTATGTGATGAGGTTCACATGCAATATGTATAAGAGCCATAATATTAATGGAATCTCACTATCACACTGTATTTGGGTTAAGGTTTCATTCATAATGGATTTTTTTTTGTTACCAATTTTATTTTATAAAATTAATCATTTTTTGTACATGGGGATTCATGTTTTTTTTAAAGTGTTTCCTCGAGTGTTTATTGGGAGTGGGTTTCACCCCTTCCCCGATGGGTTTCACATCTCTAGTTCATCCAATATGTTTAGAACCAATTATATCATAATTGGTTTATTAGAATGGTTTAAGGATTTATTTTTATTGCATTCATTATACAGAATTTTTTTATTTGGTTTTGGATCCAATGGAGCATGGATTATATATATGGATTGTCCAACCAAGGAACGTGGATATAATCATTGAATATGGTGATTATCTTATAGTTTTACTTAACTGTTGGTATTTTATATTATTTTCATTAACTATTACATTAGGAAATTCCTCATTTAAAACAATATTCTTTGAAAATGGAGTATTCTCATATTAATATACTTGTCCAAAAATAATTTATATCATTCTATGCATTTAATTAGGGGTTACAGGTTCAATTGAGCGTTGATGGACTATTTTAGTGATCATATGGTGGTTTTAATTGAGATATAAATTATTTTTCTTAAATTCAATATCAAACCATTTTAAGTCGAATTTAAACATGAGTTTAGTATAAAATAGATTTCATGGGAAATGGGTAACCATAAAAATGGGGTTTTAAATGTTGTTGAATTTTAAAATGGGAAATTGAATAGAACAATAGTTTTGATTTATTGTTTTAAATCATGATTTCAAATAAAGAATTTATGTGACTATTATATGAGGATATATCAGTAGTTCGTCCAAGGAAAATGAAAGGGTAATGGGAGAATGTGATCCCTTTTTTAAAATTATTTTAAAAAATGGGTTTTAATTTTCTTTTCAAATTCTATAATGACTAATATTTCAAAGAAATGATTTGGTCCATTTGACCTTGTAAAGGGGTTTACTATTTCATAAAAATTATATGGTTATTTATCTGACTATTTATTATAATTAACTTTATTTTAATGTATTTTACATTTTTATTTGTGATATCATAAGTGTTATATATTTTTTACCACTACATGGGGGATGGATTGGTTAGCCTAGTATGGGATGTATTGTGAGCTTTTAGTGGTTTAATATTCATGGTACCATCATAAGAACAATATTTTATTACCTCAAAGTATTGGTCTTGTGACTTTTATTGAATATATGAAGTTTTTTAGGGGATTTATTATGGATTTTCATTGAGGTATCACACGTAAGTTATGATCAACTAATGAAATTTCATTATGTCGTTATGGGATACCATTACCATGATTGTAAACTGGGTGTGATTGTTTACAATCATCTTTCGAGCCAAATATGACATTATTTTTATTTATGTTTCCTCCTTTTACCTATTTGTACTCCCTCTTTATTATAAATTGGAGTTGATATGTGAGATAGTACCTAAAACATTTTTTTTCTCAATGACCATTTTTTGGTGTATTTGTCCCAGATTTTTGACTTGTCATTAGTGCGGGTCGAGCTTTGGGATTAGTAAGTGAGTGGGTTCCCTCTATAGTTTTGTTGAAAGTAGTTGAGTGGATTTCTCTTTAGTGATTTTGTATCATTATAGTATAATTTAAATCTATAAGGCTTGTAGTTTGTAATAAAATGATACTAATATGAAGGGACTCATGAATGTGATAAATCATTTATAATATTATCTTGTTGGATCAACTCAAGGTTGAAATTCAGATCATTAGATATAGACTATGTCACATATGAGGTTTTAGAATGATTTTATGTCAAAATAATGATGATTACAACCCTAGTTTGGATCATTCCCATTGGTTACTAGACACATTGAAGTGTCATAATAGACACTAGGTGAGTTAGGTGATCATTTGGAAGATGCAAGATTACCTACCTATGAAGAGAGTTATGTTCTATATTTATTAACTAGGGTATGACCATGGAAATTAAAAACACTTATTATAATAATAATGTAATACAAGATCTAAGAGTTTTGTCTGATGAAAAAATGGGTTTCAATGGATTAGTGTGCAGTAAAAGGGTGGTGTTGCCTCCATGTGGGAGTTATCCCATGTGATTTCAATTCATATATGTGATTTAGAGAGAGTTTCTCTATATTTATCCTATTTTTAGATGTAGTTAGGATTAATGGGTTGATATGGGGTAGTTCTTGTGTGTGGGGAATTTAATTTCATGTATTTCGGCCACATTCTTAGTTTTACCTTTTTCATTATCATAAGATTAATGTTTTGATAATATTTATTGATTCAGGTCCTATTTGACTTCCCATTTAGTTTAGTATAATAGCCTAATATTTGTTTCCTAGGTTTTTTATTCATTAATTTCATGTTTTGGAATTTCATGGAAGGATCCTTATTTTTTATTATATTGAGAGGTTTTTGTTATTTATATGGAATAAGATTATTGATGGGTTTGGTGGGAATTTTAAATAGAAAATATTAGTGGTTATGGTACTACCTCTTAATTGAAACATTAGAAGAAAATTTATAGATTTTGTGGTATACCATATTGGTTCATTAGGGTTTACATGCATACAAGTATAGGAATATGGGTGTATTTAGTGATATGGGTAATGCTAATTGAGTCTATGGGATGTTTATTTCCATCAGTTCGGATGGAATATAACTATAGATTTTTATGAGAAATCATGGGATGTGTTTCTAGGTTAGTTTAGATTTACCCCTCATATACTTACATTAAATATATAATAGTACATTCTTCCCGATGATCACTAACACTCAATGGGTAAAGTTTCTTAGGGGAGTCTTATAAGGTCATTAGAATCACCACTAACCCTTATAAATGGAATATATTTCAATGTACATGTGTATTCCTTTATCATTCATTAAAAAAAATCATATTTGAGATATGTAAATATATTGAGTAAATCAGCATATAATCAGATGGTTTTTTAGATGTAAATTATTTTGATCTTAGCTAGAGGTTTTTTTTTCAAATATGCATCACATATATGTGATATTATTCAAAATATTCTATTTTAATTTCTAAATGTTTGTTTTATTTATTATAGGTTCTATATAACTATTAATGCATTCATATATATTGATTACATTTAAATTCCAGACTATGGGATAGCCTCTTTGTTCATGTCTTATTTGAAAACTATTTGGTATATCCATTACACATAAAATTCATGCCAAATTTTTGGATAATTATGGAATCAAAATTATATGTTTTATTTGAGGAAATGGTCCCCCCATGACTGTTCTAGGACCTAACCATAATCTGGAAGCTTCTAGTGTACATGATATGGCCTTGAGTTCCTATAGACTCTTCTTCTTTGTTACTATTTTCCTAATTAGCATCATGGTGTTACACGATTTTATCAAAGATAGATTTCTTTAATATATTGTCTGTCATATGTGGATAAAATGTTTCAAAACATGGAAGGAAGACCAAGTGATTTTTTTGGATAACCTAGCTCCAATGAAAATCAATTTTAATAATAGATATCCAGTGATTGGTATTAGACACTCAAGTTTGAGTGAGGTGGTGTATAAAGAATCCCATTTCATGATAACTAAGACTTGGGACGTGTTATAAGTCTTAGTTAAGATATAGTAGCATTCTTCACGAATCATTATTGTGGAACATCGATGGAATTTATTGATTGATTATTGGTTTTGGTGTTTTTTATTATCTTCTTATGATCTAATATTAATTGAATAAATTTAAAATATATTCACAATTTTCAAAAATATATTATAATAATTAACTACAATATTATAGATCAATTGGGTTTTTTGTGATTTGATGGTTTCAATGTGATTATTTACTACCATATAACAATAACTATTTGGTGTTTTGGGTTTTTATTAAATCCTATTTTCAGAATAAAAATCATGTAGTCGAATGTGGTGTGTTTATGTGTGTGTTGATAGTAATAAAGTGGTATATCCCTCATCATGAATGATTATAATATGTTCATATGTTTTTTGAAATCAAGAAAACCCTATCAAATGCCTATATATATGAAAAAAAACATATTATTTTAATTCCATGATCACATATCCAACTTCAACAGAGATTTTGGTTATGCATCCCATTACATAGATATCCATGATCTATTTAACTATAAATACAAAAAAAATCTACATTTTGAGGGTCTGGGATTTTAGAAAGAATCCAGTGTGGCACCAAACCAAAATGAGTTTTGTATCTTCATGGGGACATTACTATAATCCGTTATTCCTATCCATGGAGGAGTTAATGAGTTTATTTATATAATACATATAACACCCTCACTAAAATTAACATCCACATCTATGAATCCCTAAGAGTGGCCCTTATTTTTCACACACCTAAAAACATTCAATTATATGGTCAAAATATCCAATGTGATCACCGAGGAACCTTTAATTTATATGGATGGTGAAGAATTATATAAGGAATATTCTTCTTGTTAATAATATAAATGTTCATATATCTTCTAATGGGACCATAAATGGACATATATATTTTTATGTGGACTTCCATGGTAATCCATCATTCAACATGGCTATCCATGACCGTGAATCCATCCTAGTGGCCATTTATAGTATTTTGAATCATAATTTATCCATCTTAATCAATGAATCATTCAATTAAAACATCACAATCCCGTGAATTTACCCAGAGTTTATGCATAATTAGGCAACTGCAGGAATATCCATTCACATATACGCACTTAATAGTAACAAAATCCCTAACTGTATACAGTACATGTTGTACTCTTATAAACATCCTTCCTAGAAATAAAAATCTATATTAGTTTTTTCCTAACATATAATTTTACCCAATTGGGTTTCCTTTTGGATCTCCTCCAACCCCTTAGAACTCATATTCATATTAATTCCACAAAAATACCATTAATTTAATTAATGATTGAGAACACCTTTAATAATTTAGATTCTATGATTCATAGAAACTCACACCAATGTAATTCTTCTTTTTATTATCAAATCCCAACGGGTGGTCAATTATACACCCACTTTAAAATATTGTACATCTTTCTTAAGGGATCATGGAATTCCTTATTTTCCTAAACACTTGAATGGATTTTTAGGCATACTTCTACTTTATATTTTAATTGCTTCATCTTTATCCCCAAAAATGTTCTCATTGATCGTGAAATCACCCATTAACGATACTTATGTTGAGGTATCCTTATCTATAAAACACCCATTTCTAATAACTTTGTATCCAATGTTCTCTATATAAATTCCTTCCTTCCTATAATAACAGAAAATTTTATTTTATTACTTTCCACATCTCATGGGTTTAATCATATATCTGTGGTTTATCTTCCAGTAAATATATGGGTTGATAAAAATGTGATAACATTATAGTGTAGGTAGCACCATGACTTCACCAGACTTGTCAATCATGTAAATCCACAAAGGCATCCATATGGTTAATTCCAACAATAAAATAATTATTAGCACCATTATCATAATAATCCTACTTACATAAACATAAATTTTAAGACACCATGGTTCTAGATACATGATCAAAAAAGATACACCACCAATCCATATCACATTACATTAAAAGTTATTACATTCCCTATGATATGGTTATATAATTATGACCTATAACTATGTGGGATTTTATTATTTTAACATGTATGTATAGGAATCCATTTTTAGGGGGCCAATATCATCCTTATTATATCATCCACCCATCTAGAAACATTATTCCTCCTAGGAGACCATAAACACTATCATACAAATTAAGTATTATTAGATGTAAAGAAAATATAATGTCATCCAAAAGCCTTTCTAGGATACCAAAAACACTAAAATACCCTGTAATATTTGTCATATAGAAAAAAAATTATTTCCCTTAATTAATGCACAATGACCTCAAACTACCCACTATACACTTTAGGCCTCCCTCACTGGTAAAATAATCCAATGTTACTGTAAGTCATCCTGGGAGACCATAAACCCCCACATTCCCTTTACGACATCTATGATGTAACTAAACAATTGAATAAACCTTAAGTCATATAAGTTGTACTTACACACTAGCATAAATTTTAATCCTTATAAGATTATAGGAACCTTTAGTGTAAATTTGAGACCTCGTGGGAGATCATAAAACCAATAATTCCCTTGAAGACTTAATAGTAGATTTTTAATACATGTGTAACCCATAATACTTCATAGATGGATTAAAAAATATAATCTATCCCAAACTAAATGGTGTCCTCTCAAATGGACCCATCCTATATCTATGAAATTCTCAATGAAAAAATTCTGCTATCCCACATATAAAAATCTAGAAGGCATATTTTTTCATGTACATGACAAAATTTTATGTAAAATATATTCTTCGTTCCTTATTGAATATTGTTAAATTTTGTAATACCTTTATATATGGATTTAAACATTATAGAATCTAGACACACCCATTAATCGAGTATAGATATGATTCATATTCAAAATAAGGGATGATTTAAATACATTATATATGTTTTAAATGATCATAATAGTAATTAAATCCCTTTTTAATAAGAGTTTTCCGAGTTAAAAAATTTTGACACAACTTTGGGTTTGAGTTAAATTTTTTCAGAGAGTATGAATTCTATATGCATGAAGTTAATATTTATTAAAATGAGTTTTTAGAAGAATAATATGATCCCAAATAATATGGGATTAAATATTTTATATTTAATATATAATGATGATTAAAGAATTATCTTGAGGCATGGAAGTGAAATTTCATGATCATATAATAATGAAACAAAGGTGGTTCCATTAATGCTTATAAATATATATGTGATGTGATATATAGAAATTGTTTTTTTTATAAGTGATTAATTCACATTAATATAACAATTATAATGTATTTTTTATATTATATATGAATATTTTGTTTAATAATATATGATGAGGAGTTTAGTTACATGGAATGTATAGATTTATAGATATTAAATCATTATGAATAATATAATAAGTAGGTTTTATACTTGTAATTTTCTATCATTGTGCCAATAAAGAATTAAAACTAATGAAACATGAACTATACTTGGATGATGTTTTATTATGTTAAACTAGTGGAACACTATTGAAAAAGTTAATAGAATATTTATATGTTTCATTATGATTTGGAGTTATAATTTTTTTATTAGAGGTGATTTGAAATTAAACTAATGTAATATGAATTGGATATTAATTCTTGTGCAAATTTTTTAGTTTATTTTAAAATTTCAAGAAATTATATATTTTGGAATAATTTGATAATTTTGATAAAGGAATTAAATGAATATTAGTTTTTGGAATCCAAAAAATTGCAATGGGTATGGATAAAATTCCATTAATATGTAATTTTTACTGAGTATGAATAAATTTTCTATTGGAATCTCAAAAATAAATGACACGGTGAGGAATAATATGAAAAACATCGGATTAACAATATAATATACATGTATCATTAGACTGAAAATGTTTTGGAAAATGATAGATAGTACCGTAAAAATGTATCAATAATAAAAATCATATATAAAATTTAATTTTCTCTACACCTATAAGAATAATTTTACAAAGAAGATACCTTACAAATAAAAATAAGAGTCATTGGACTCTTTCATGAGAGTCATTAAAGTTGATGGGTGATAAAGTGAAGAGACACATGAAATTTTCTAAAAGATGTATAGAATTTCATATAAATCCTTGGTACTTCACAAGAGTAAGTTTGATTCTATAATAGTAACATATTATTTCATAATAGTTATTATATCATTGTAATAATAATTTGAAAAAAACATATGGGTAATCATAGATTTCATAAGATCTATTTACAATTATAATAAAGATTCAGAAAGAGAATTCTAAAGTGGATATAAAAGCATCCTAAGAAATGTATGAGAAAAATTATATTTCATAAGGTTCATTTATTATTAAAATTATGAGTCTTCTGAAATTTAGCAGATATTATTTTATGGTTAAAATTGTCAAATGAGGACTTTTTAGGAGATTAAACCTTGATAGTGTTGTTCAATTATTCAAAGTATAATTATATTTATTCTTTTATTAAATCCATTATTCAAGATATCTGATATGTTGATAAAGAATATGACTTGATGTCTAAAAAATAAATATATTTATATTTCAAAATTACCAAAGAAGAATAATTAAGTAAAACATTCATATAACAAAAAGGTGTCATGTCCATTACCAAGTCACTCTTTACGAGCATGTAAATGTTGATTTTGAAGAATTGTTTTTCATGAAGAATTAAAAGGGAAGTAAATGTGCTCTGATAATTCAAGAATATCACTAGAAATATAATTGTGAGACCTTTAGAATGTTAAATGAGAATATATTTTATTGGTATTAAATAAGAATTAAGGACGACATACATCACTAAAACTATAATATATTTCTTTATATAAATATATAAATATATTCTCAAATAACTTTTTTTAATAAAAATGGTTAAGAATGATTTATAATGTAAATGGAAGAAAATATACCAGATACCACTACTATTGAATATTTTCCTTTTTTATTAAAGAAGTTGTCACCCAAAATGGTGATCATTAGAATCAAACCATGTGTTAAAATATAGGAAAAGAGCTGCTACAACTTCTGTTTATGGTATGGTATATCAAAAATAAAAGGAATAGAACCAAATATATGCATATTATCCATATAATTTAGGTTATGTAAGATAAAATAAGTCTAAAGATATTATTTTGAGTTTATTTAAACACACAAAAGAATTGTGAGAGACTAGCATTTAATTTATAAATAATCTTTTAATATGATAAATAATTTTGAGGACCTCATCTTACAATATAACTATATTGTAATATCCTATAAAAAAGATGTATCAACCATTGACTATATCATTTTTGAGATTTTTTTTATGTTTTTCAGTTTGAGGAAGCACTGAGGATTGTTTCACATTAAAGAATGTGATCGAAGGAGAGGTACTAATCTTTAAAACCATTTAACACTTATGTGGATAAATCCAAATTTTATATTTTATATAGAATTAAGTTGGTTCTTAAATTGTACCTAGTGGGGTCCTAAAATAAGGGTACAAAATTGAACCAATTATCAATATTTTTTTGATATTAAAATAAGATTTTATATCTATGTGATACAGATCCTTATACCCCACAAACGTAGTTATCCATCTTGGAGATGACACTCCCTAATAAACATTGTTGTACTTTTTTGTTGTTTTCTATATTATCAATAAATTCAGGGAAATCAATGAACATAATGAGTGATAAATCAATTTATTAAAGAATTTCATAGCTAATAAACGGATAATGTTCTAATTAAAAATACATCACTTGAAAGATATATTCCATAAATCCTTGTATATATGTATATGAAATATATATATATACTAGAAAAATTATGATTTCCAGGAATGGTATATCAAAAAATAAAATATAAATGATAAATTTTTGTCATTGTACAATATTAGATATCATTTATTATACCATTTCAAGATATGATTGTATGGGAAGTGAAATATTTACCTGAGGTATGTATACCCGAAAAAGAATATATTCATATATAATAACACGTGAATAAATGTAGATAAAATTAATGACCATCCTTGATTTCTTATATAATTAATTCAATATGATTGATGTAAAAAAATATGATTATGTTTAGATGATACTCCATGTGGTGATTCTCTCTTTCATCTCTCTAAGTTTTTATATGGAGGTACTTGCATACCATGGAGAAAATGTGAATCCTGTCTAAAGGTTGGATGAATCAGTATATCTAATAGATACATGTGGAGGTGGGATGATTTTTTCACTTTATTGACCACTCTCAAACTCATTAGAATTTTATTAGAGTTGATGTAGTTTCCAATCAGTGTTAGTTAATACAAATTTTTAGTAGTATTTTTCATTTCATTTTTTACATGTAGTTTTCATAATATCTATCATTGTGATCCTTATAATAGTGTTCTTAATCAATTCTTATTGATTTTATTATTTTTATTAGACACTAAAAAACCCTTTAGTGGTATTATAGTAATCCATGTTTAGGTTTATGAACATATCATTAAATGAGTAAAAAATTAGAAAAACAAAGAAACATTTCTTTTATGGATGTTTGGGTTCATAAAATGGTTCACCAATATATAGCTAGACTATATATTGCTAAGTAACACATTACACTTATGTAGATGAAATTAGTGAGGGTAAATAAATAATTACCCTTTGGAAGAGTGGTCTATGTAAGGGTAATAACATGCTCCCTTTAATAGAAATTATGTTTGTGTAAATGTAGTTTTGTTTCTAATAAGGGTACGTAATGGTATCTAGGTCATTTACCCATATGTGGTGATGTTTGTGAAAAGTTCATAACCTTATGAAAAATGTCATCATAAGGGTAACCACATTGTTAACTTTATGCAAATGGTTTACATCATGGTAGTACACATATGTAGTGATATCAGGATATTGCATAAAGGTAATACCTGATGTACCCTTATTTAGTGGCTGCTACGTAAACGTTGTAATATTACTTGAGATAGCTATGTAATTTTCATACCCTTACATGACCCTCTACCATTATGTAATTGTTCCTAAAGGCCATATAAAGGTAAAATAAGACATACCCCTACATGAAGAATTCATCTAAGGGTATTATCCTTATGCAGAATAAGTTATTTAAAGGTAATCACTATATTAATACAACTCCACTTCAAATACATCTTTGGTTACACTTGGTAATAGTTTATCTAGACCATATCTATCATTCCAAACCACTGATCACCTAAAAAATGGATTTTGGTGGCCCTCTGTGTTTTCTTTGTTTAACCCGTATGCACTGCACAATACCGAACCTTCCATAAATAATACATTTCTCATTGACCATCAAAATAACCATACTCATCCCTCAAAACCCCATATATGTGATTCATTTGTCAATCCACTCCTAAAAAATTATTTTTTCTGGATTATGTGGGTCTGATCGAGCATTTGACCACCTAAAATGTGAAACCAGAACCATGGGTTCCTACCTGTGAGGAACACAAATAATATTTGGGAGAAATTCAACATAAATTTTTTTTAACCATAGTTTTCCAAGAATTATACACCAACGATCAAGAATGGTGATACTGGGGTTAGAAAAAATTTTAAAAAACAAAAATAATCTGGTATGTAGGTGTATTCTTAGTCCACAATTAGCACAGATCAATTTAAGGGATTGATCTGCTCAATCAGTTTAATCAAAAAGGGTGTAATCCAAAAATAGATGAGTATTACCTAGATAATTGATTTATTATTGTTTAATAAGACATATAGAAATGATTTTATGTAATTTTCTGTATTCACTACATCTTGATCTGCTCCATTCTAGCGTTTTTTCATCACTTGATAAGATTCTTTAATAGTTGAATAAGAAGGAGATATAGATTTCTCTCAAGGATTATTTGAATAACCAAGTAGAATTTTACATTGAAGTGTTGTTTTATAACATTTTTTTGTATTAAAATTAAATATATAAATAATTTATTTTTTAATGAATTAATTCAATAAACTTAATGCCAATGAGCACAGAGACCGAATACCCAACACCAACCAGTTTTAGGTCATTTCTAGGATAAACACTGTGTTCCAAACTCAATCGTGGTATTAGATTTATGATCAAAACTTCTATTTAAAATTTATCCCATTTTACTTAAGAAGAGTTATGTATGAAATATAAAAATATATTTAATATTTTATAAAATTAATTCTGGGCACAACCGATCATGGAATCACATGACATCTCATCACTGAGCTAAGTAAATATATTTTGAAATATTTCAATTTCTTTTATCAAAAAAATGGGTTTCTATATTGTTCCCTAGATTATTTTCATCCCTAAAAATAAAAACTAAACAAAAAACTTGGAATACTGAGCCCGCCCTTGGCGCTCCCAATCCCAGGAACTCTCTAGAAAAATCTCAAACTTCGACAACACATGGACTAAGGGGATGATCTGTCCATGGAGGTTCCTCTCCTTCCAATACATGATCACCACTAGGTTCTCTACTAAGGTGGATGCATCCATGATGTGCATCTCCCCAATTTAATAATGTGTGTAGGGTCATGAAAATATCTTCTATGTTGTGACATGTGGAATATGTTGTGAACCCGCTCCAACTATGGGGATAGGGTGTGGTAGTAAGCACCCTCAACAACCCTATACACTATCATGAATAGCCTGATGAACCTCATGGATAACATACCACCCTGGAAGAACCTCCAAAATTCTCATAATGGGGAGAATCTTGAGAAGATGTGGTCTCCGTGATATTACTCCATGTTCTTGCAATGGTGATCTACATAAGATTATTTTATTCTTTGGTCCCTAATCATCCGCTCATGTATGACCTGGACATTTTCCATCATTGCCTTCACCATATTTTCGGCCACAATATATGTGTCAATAATATCTATCTATCATAATATTGATCTATAGTGTCTCTCATACATGTCCTCAAGAGACCACTATCAATAGTAGAGTGGTATCTATTTTTGTATGAATACTCTTCTAAGGGAAAGTGATCTTCCCATCTTTAGCCAAATTCTAACACACAATAACTCAATATATCCTCTAACACCACATGTTCTATCCATTTTTCTGGAGGTGAAAGGCTACACTTGTCCCCATTTGGGTCCTGAATTCCTCTTTCCTTCCTCTCTATAATCATGACATAAACAAAACATCCCAATCATGGACAGTCGCGAGGGACCCCCATGAATTTGAATGATCTCATTTATGTAAAACGACCCCAAACTCTCTACTAAACACTACCACCAAATAGAAATCAAGTGTGTCGAGTTTGTGAGCTAGTCAATTATCATCGAAAACGCATCATGGTCCTTTTTCATGGATATATTCCCTACCAAAATACCTCTATATGGGGTCTCATTTCCATTCTAGTACCTCAAGGGGCAGCAAAAAAATTGTCAAAACATGGTTCTTATCCTTCACCTATGGACAACTGGGGAACCCGAGAAGAACTTAACTATGTTGCGTCTCATTTTGGACCACCAAAAATGTTGATAAAAGTATTTGTACATATTCCCTATGTTAGGATTCACATTTTAGGGAGAAGTGGGGAACTCTCATATAACCTCCTCTCACAATGTAACTAGGACCAGTTTCCATCCCTAAAAAAGGATTGTATGATTCCATCCTTTAGAATATACATCTAGTGATTCCCCTATGTAAATCATATCACATAAGACCACAGATTAAATTTATCCCAGCTGAGACACTCTCACATGCTCGAGAAGCAAAGGAGTCAACACCATCGTCTGAAGAAATGTTATACCCTCCTTCTCCATTAGGGTCAGTTACAGAGAGGCTAACTCCTCAAAATCCTCCTACACCATGAAATCATGAGTCTTTTTTCTAATGGAATATGATACTATGTTTTCCTTCCCTATATTATATACTCTCTTAATGTCATATTCCTATAGGAACTCCAACCAATTCCATTGTCTTACATTTAGAACTCTATACATGAGGACGTAGCTCATAATCACGTAGTTTGAGTAAACCGAAAGTCGCTACCCTAGAAGTTAGTACTCCACATTCTAAGGAAGAATACAAATTATTTTAGATCTTGGAAATGAGTCGAGTTGTTCGTCTAGTGAGGTCTCAACGTCCTTTACCTGGGTGCAATAATTTTCTTCCACCACATTAGCCTACATCCAAGACAACCTACTGAGCCATTTAAAAATAGTACAAACTATAAAAATTCATATAGTAGTATCAGCACTAGATAAATCATCATACTCATCCTCCACTCCTCAATGGATCTCTATAAGTATATAGAACTAGAAAACAAAATCCCATTCTGTGTCAGGGTATTCAAAAGGGGGTAAAATCATGATAAGTCTGGAAAAAACCTATCATAATACCCTACCAAGAATTGGGATACCCGAACCTCTAACAAGACCTTGGGTGGATCCAAAGAAATAACTTCATTAAACTTCACTGGGTCCATGGATAATGTAACACCCCAAGCTTCCACGGTACGATTCCCTTCGAATAATGCAATGGCGTGCATTGTACGCAACTTCGAGATTCTAACACACCAAAACCAATCAAACTAGCCGTTATGAATAGTAATACCTACTTTTTGAAATTTTATAAATTATATCTCTCAAAATGGACTTAATTTTTGGATTCAGAATATCGAATTTATCCTAGTGTGAAATTTTGGAACTTTTCGGATAACACTTATATTTTGATGAATAGTGAAGATTATTAATTTTAATTAAAAACAAATTTTTAAATAAAAAAAATTTATATTGATAAATTATATTATCGAGTGGTTTAAAAGTATAATTAGAATATATTTTTACCATTTTATCCAATGGTGTTCATTAGAATTTATTTCACTTTGAAATTGGACCTAAACAATTGTCAATCTTTTGATATATATTGTTTCTTAAAAACAGGCTATTTGTTGTGACAGCGGAAATTAATAATAAAATTAATTAATGAAACTTATATTTTTGGAATTTTGTAAAATAGACTTCATTTTTGAATTCGGAATATCAATTATAGGTTAGGGTGAAATTTTGGCATTGTTCTGAAAAACATCAATTTTTGATGAATAGTGAAACTACTAAGTGGTAGTTAAAAAAACTGAATTTTTCATAAAACATAATTTTACCGCTTCTGTGATTGGAATTTCGAAAATCCGAGAGACACGGTTAATATCAAGGAGTAAAATGTGGTTCAATGAGATGAAAATAAGTTTTGGTGAATAGTAACTTTTTTACTTTTATTTACCACGGTTAAAAGTAAATAGAAAAATTAAGGGTAAAACTGATATTAATATTACCCGAACACTTTTCCTAATTCTGTTGGACAGGTGTATCTCGACTAGAAACAACCTTAGGAATAAAATATTATCATTTAGGTCCACTTGGATTAGATTGGTACATTTATTATTATTTAATTCAAAGAAGAGTTAAAAGAGTTAAAATCAATGTTTATTTACTAAAACATTTTTAATATAGGGTTATACAGAAGATAAATTCGATTGTAAATATTCATTAGGAAGCTAAAAGGATTTCATACATAATGATATTTTATTTATAATTTTTAGACATTAAATAATTTAATATATTTATGACACAATGATGATGCAGTAATTACCATAATAGTGAAAACTTAAAATAATTGATATTATAAATACCCAAATAAATATAATTTAAGACTTTTAATGAATTACCCTAATATTCTAGGATAATATGACATATTAGGATTGATTTAATTGACTTTTTTCGAAGTAATAATTCTGTTATGAGTTTCACAAAAATCAACTATTGAATAGTGTCAAAATTGACATAAAAGAGTTTTTAAAAAACATATTTTATTATTAATTTATATTAAATTCCTAAAAATCTAAGGTTCAGACAAGAGACTTATATCAAGATAGGTATATCATTAATGGACCACTTTGGGGTCTCTTGGATGTATATAGTAATTTTCTTAACTATATAATATAAAAATACAAAGTTACATGGTAAATGTCAAACTAATTAACTAAGAGTTAAAACTAAAAGATAAGGTTAATATAGTAACCCAAACCTGTCTAAAATATATTGGTTGAATGGTTTTTGACCCATACCCACCTTAACCTTTGAATAATAAACATTGGAGCCATTAGAAACCAAATATGAATTTATTATAAATTAATATTTCTAGCTTTTCCAAAGGTGCCCCTCACCCCTCTTATAAAAGGGCACTCCTCCTTCTCATTTCTTCGCACCATCAATGCCTTTTGGTTCGGCCAACCCCTTACCAAATACACTCTCAACTTACCTCACTACAACCTAGAGGCCTTAGTTTGATCCGAAAGCCAACCTAAGGAGCCCTTTTGATCAAATCAAAAGGAAGAACCCGAAGATAAGGTAATGTTTTCACCACCCCTTTTCAAGTTCCTTTCTTCTTCCACTTCTTCATTCATTGTTATTACAATTATAAAATAATAACTCCAGTATCTTATATATACTGTGATTTAATTATAAATATGGTACAACCATATTCAGTATTCTATCCACCCTTTGAATGACATGTCACCATACGTGCGTACGTACGGCTTACCGTCTCCACGTCGTGGTGTAATTGTTATTCAATATATTATTATTTGGGTGGGTATAATAATGATGTGTAACTCGTGAAAATAATAAATATAACATGACAATGATTCAGTATATATGATATACCATCCAATTATATATATTTTTAATATCAAAAGATTGATATTGTCGCTCGTGCGTACGTACGGACTACCGTCTCCACGAACGCGATGAGATTCATTCTCTATCGTATCCATTCAAGTATAATTATCATTTGATGATTTAAAAATAATGTTTAGGTACTTTATATCATTCTGGTTATGAATAAGATAAAACCTATCCATGACAAACATGGATTACGTAACAAAACATATAAAAGAAAACGAGTAAGTTAACACCTGAAACGACAATAATTCTAAGATATTCTTATCAAAGCAATGTTAAAAGATCATATATGATATCATATTAATGTATATGATTCATGAATAATTTAATAACAATTATTTCAACATTATACAGGAGTTTCACCTACCCCCAACCAAGGAAAAGTACAAGGTAAGGGGTTTTCATCTCACTCCTTATTCCCGTGAGATTCATTCCATATTGCCACTATTACCTTTTGTGTGTTGTATGTACTGACCATAATTTTATTCATTTTGTAATAAAATTTAATTTATGTGTATTTACATATTCATTGTATGATACCTATTTCTTGGGTTGTATGTTTCGTAAGTTACCAAATTTGTAAGGGTTTATTTTGCAATCTCTTCATTATTTGAGGTTGTTTATAGGTAATAATCTACTGGGATTTCATTATCATCCACATCCATGTTTCTTAAAAATGTATTTCAAAACATTTTTTACTATTTACAAGAATATGGGTTAAAGTCATTTATACCCATGTTTGACTTTTAATAAGAGTTTTAAAAAGGAATATTTCCTTCGTTTTCCAAACAAGGTGCTTTTTAACCTGTTCGACAGAATTAAGGTAAGAATGTTTTTTAACTTATACGGCGGGTGTGGCTATTTTCTGCCATTATTAAATCTTCAAGGCATCACTTACAAGCTTATAAGATTATTTTCAAAGAAAATTTTTTATTTTATAAATATATGTCTTATAAATGATTTCAAAATAGAAAGAGATATTTCTCTAAAAAGTGTTTTGATTTCATCTATGTCAACATCCTTTGATGGATTTTACGCTTATTTGAATTTGATTTGTTATGATAAAAAATTTCTATATTTTATTGAATGGTTTTTAATATGTTTGACTGTGGATGTGCTATTTTTATACCAATCATGGTTTATCGTGAATGTATAGACATTTCGTATGCTAGTTTTAATACGAATGATTATGTTATGTTTAAACCTTTTCATATGGGAATGAATTGGACTTAATATGTGATGGGTGGAGGCCGGTATAGCTCCTCGAAGCATCGGTAGGTCTCATGAGACAAACTAGTGTCTTGGCACAAGGCCTTGGAACAATCGTATTTTTAGTCTTGGCACGAGGCCTTGGATATGTGGTTATGATAGTCTGGCATTATGTATTCCATCATTATGAAAGTGGTTATTGATATTGCATGTGATTGTTCAACTAGTAGAATATCCATGTGAATACATAAATGGAATTATTTCATTTTATCTTTTCCATATTATGATGAAGTTAAAGTTTAAAAGGCTTTTGTTTTAGTTATAAATTGCCTTAAGTGTTTATGCTTATCAATGAAAGCTTCTGCTATAATGTTATCCTTACTGAGCATCTGAGCTCACCCATTTCAATTTTTTTTATTTTTCCCAGGATTATGAAGAAGTAATTTATGAATGACCTGCAGGGATAGTATGACGGGATATGAAGACAAGATGTTTTTGTTTGATGTAATGTAATACTTTATGAATGTATCTAGTGTTTCCAAGGCTACTAAACTAATCGGTCTTTCGAGACATGATCTTTCTTGTGATCATGCCAATGTTATGTAATAATGCACCGACTATGGGTAACTGGGGTCAGGGCATTACAGTTGGTATCAGAGGAAGTTTAGTACAAACCTTGGAAGCTAGATTTAGATAAACTATGATTAGAGCACGTACACCTAAGATGATCATTGAGGATTAGTATATAAGAACTTCCTAGAATTTTGGTATTATAGAGATTTTATGAGTTTTCCGAGCTATACATCCCTGTATGGATACGAGCATGTAGAGTCGGCTCTAGAACAGATGTACCTAGGGGTAAAACCCAAAAACACCTCTTTGAGCTAGACTCGAACGGGAACTAGTGCACGAAAACAAGCCTTGCTGCACTCTTGGTTACGACACTCCCGGGGGATATGCTTAGGATAATTTATATTTTATTTACAAATCAATTTAAAGTATTATATATATAAGATGATAGTAAATGACCTTGGTTAATCCTAATGTGTTTCAAATTGAGAATATGGTGACATGTTAATCTCTAAATGATTGTATGACTACAATTACTCACACAATGATTTCTGGTTTTAGTCAATGACTGGATTCCAAGGAATTCGTAGTGACTTTGAGAATGATGTACAAGGTGGGAACGGTGGTGGAAATGAACAACAAAATGGAATATTGGTAGGCATAAAAGATGTCTTCTTTATGCCAAATCAATTTTCAAAAAATATGATCAACAATATATATATTAACCAATTACCGGACTCAACACAGAAGAGAAAGGTGATGAATGATAAGAGCTCCAGTAGTGGAGACCATGGAGAAAAAAATCCTCAATTTCCATCATGCATGAAATGTGGAAGGAGACACCCAGGAATGTGTCTCAATGGGAAAAAGAATTGCTTTACGTGCGGGAAGGAAGGACATAAAGGGAAGAATTGCCGAAGAAAAATAAATAGTACTATGGATGAAGATAAAAATGGTCCCAAGAATCCATTTACAGTCATTTTCCATAAATTTAGGGGACCTGGCCATTACCAAAGTGAATGTCCTATTCTATAGGATATTTTCTTGGTCAGAGAATAAGCTCTGTGGAAATAAATGGTTTGATAAATGTTTAAAAAGTATTAGTGCTCCTTGTTGATGGGTTTACTTTGGAATAATTTTCTATTGATTTTGTAACCCCGTAGTTTGCCATGTCAGAATGATATTTGAGGAAGAATTTTCTCTTCTCTTGTGGATATAGTTATAAATAATCATTTGGTTTTATATGATCGTTGGGTTTGTGTAAATTATAAGTTATCGTAATTTGGGATGAAAATGCAAGGTATGAGATAAGATTTGTGGTTAAATTATGTTATGGTTATTTGGAGGAATTTATTTCATTTTAGTAATATTATAAAATATAGTTTTTGAAAAAGGAAAACATGCAGATCGTGTGACAACCCATCGCGTCGGACAAAGCTGTGGGAATCGAACCCACAACCAAAGTGCGATTGGGATTTATCGCCTACCACTGGACTACGTGAAGTCCCTGGATAGTGTGACTAATTATTTTTAGTTAAATTATTTTATTGATAAATAATAATTTGATTTTGGATCTTATGTCTTATCAAATGAATACTCTTAGTATAGGAAAATGATTTGGTGATTAAGTGATAAATGTTATTTTGGAAGTTGTTCGCTTTGTTGAGAACACTATATGCCCATGGAAAATAGAATAGTATGGTATTTCATTTGAGGAGTAATGGTGGATTTTTATCTATGTTTTTATTGTGTATTTATAATGATTTGGGTAATTTATGGAAATGATTAGGTTAATTACTTTTAATTATGTGACTTTAAGAGTAATTAATGTCATTTGGAGATACAATTTAACATGGAAGATTACATTCTTAATAAGTTTTGGTTTTCAATATTAGTTTTGATTATATTGAAGGATTTTAAGGACAATTAATTATTTAATGGTATTTATTTAATTTTGGGGTATTGTTGGTTTAATTTTGGAAATTAAGATTAGTGTTTATTTCTCTCAAGGAATATCCTTTTGGGGGATCATTAGATATTGTACTAACCATTTTGGTTTTGATTAATCTCTAAAGACAATGTAAATATATAGTTCATCCTGCATGGATCATGTGATTCTATAGAAGTTTATTCTAGCTCTTCCAGTGTGACCAAGTCTTCTTGAATACTCATCGTTTAAAAAAACGAGTTAGTGGTGGAAATTTATTAAAGAATGAAACTCTACTTAAAATTTATGTATATATCTTTATATTCTTAGCCAATATCATAAATGAATTCCACATCCTTATGTATGTAACTTAAAACAAAAAAATGTTGTCCGTTTACTTTCCTACTAGGAGACTAATGGATGTTTTTCCCAACACAAGTTTATGGTTTTCTTATTGTTAACTTTCTCCTGATCATGATTTCTATCCCTCTCCATCAGAACTTTACACTTAGTTTATCATCCATATCCATGTTTTCCTACATGGAATCTGAGTATGGGTTATCTTGGTTGACCTTTATACCTCTATTTCTTTCTTGTAAAGTGATAGTTTTATTTACTCTTTTTCCGAGGTGGGACTTTCCATTATATTCCCAAGCACAATTTTAAAAAATTGTGAGGACGACATTTATTTAAGGAGGGGAGAATTTAACACCCCAAGATTCCACGGTACGTTTCCCTTCGAATAAAGCAATGGCTTGCATTGTACGCAACTTCGTGATTCTAACACACCAGAACCAATCAAGATAGCCGTTATGAATAGTAATACCTAATTTTTTGAAATTTTATAAATTCTATCTCTCAAAATGGACTTCATTTTTGGATTCTGAATATCGAATTTATCCTAGGGTGAAATTTTGGAACTTTTCGGATAACACTTATATTTTGATGAATAGTGAAAATTACTAAATTTTATTTAAAAATAACTTTTTAAATAAAAATAATTTATAGTGATAAATTAAATTATTGAGTTGTTTCAAAGTACAATTATAATATATTTTTTCCATTTTATCCAATGGTGTTCATTAGAATTAATTTCACTTTGAAATTGGACCTAAAAAATTGTCAATCTTTTGATATATATTGTTTCTTAACAACACGCTATTTGTTGTGACAGCAGGAATTAATTATAAAATTAATTAATGAAACTTTTATGTTTGGTATTTTGTAAAATATACTTCATTTTTGAATTCGGAATATCAATTATAGCTTAGGGTGAAATTTTGGCATTGTTCTGAAAAACATCAATTTTTGATGAACAGTGAAACTACTAAGTGGTAGTTAAAAAAACTGAATTTTTCATAAAACATAATTTTACCACTTATGTGATTGGAATTTCTAAAATCCAAGAGGCATGGTTAAAATCAAGGAGCAAAATGTGGTTCAATAAGATAAAAATAATTTTTGGTGAATAGTAACTTTTTACTTTTATTTACCACGTTTAAAAGTAAATAGGGAAATTAAGGGTAAAAATGATATTAATATTACCCTAACACTTGTCCTAATTCTATTTTACAAGTGTATATCGACCAAAAACAACCATAGGAATAAAATATTATCATTTAGGTCCACTTGGATTAGATTAGGACATTTATTATTATTTAATTCAAAGAAGAGTTAAAAGAGTTGAAATCAAAGTTTATTTACTAAAACATTTTTAATATAGGGCTATACAAAAGATATATTAGATTTTAAATATTCATTAGAAAGATATACTGTGATGTAATTATAAATATGGTACAACCATATTCAGTATTCTATCCACCCTTTGAATAACATGTCACCATACGTGCGTACGTACGGCTTACCGTCTCCACGTCGTGGTGTAATTTTTATTCAATATATTATTATTTGGGTGGGTATAATAATTATGCATAACTCATGAAAATAATAAATATAACATGATAATGATTCATTATATATGATATACCATCCAATTATATATTATTTTAATACCAAAAGAATGATATTGTCGCTCGTGTGTACGTACAGACTACTGTCTCCACGAACGCGTTGAGATTCATTCTCTATCGTATCCATTTAAGTATAATTATCATTTGATGATTTAAAAATAATTTTTAAAGACTTGATATCATTCTGGATATGAATAAGATACAACTTGTCCATGAAAAACATGGCTTACGTAACAAAACATATAAAAGAAAACGAGTAAGTTAACACATGAAACGACAATAATTCTAAGATATTATTAACAAAGAAATGTTAAAAGATCATATATGATATCATATTAATGTATATGATTCATGAATAATTTAATAACAATTATTTCAACATTATACAGGAGGTTAACCTACCCCAAACCAAGGAAAAGTACAAGGTAAGGGGTTTTCATCTCACTCCTTATTCCCGTGAGATTCATTCCATATTGCCACTATTACCTTTTGTGTGTTGTATGTGCTTCCCATAATTGTATTCGTTGTGTAATACACTTTAATTTATGTGTATTTACATATTCATCGTATGATACCTCTTTCTTGGGTTGTATGTTTTGTAATTTACCAAATTGGTAAGGGTTTATTTCGCAATCTCTTCATTATTCGAGGTTGTTTATACGTAATAATCTATTCGGATTTCTTTATCATCCACATCCATGTTTCTTAAAAATGTATTTCAAAAAAATTACTATATACAAAAATATGGTTTAAAGTCATTTATACCCTTGTTTTACTTTTTATAATTGTTTTATAAAGGAATCTTTCTGTCGTTTTCCAAACAAGGTGCTTTTAACCTTTTCGACAGAATTAAGGTAAGAATGTTTTTTTTAACTTATACGACGGGTGCGGCTATTTTCCACCATTATAAAATCTTCGAAGCTTCCCTTACAAGATTATAATAATATTTTCAAAGAAAAGGTTTTATTTTATAAATATATGACTCTTAAATGATTTCAAAATAGAAAGGGATATTTCTCTAAAAAAAATTTAATTTCATCTATGTCAACATCCTTTGAAGGATTTTACGCTTATTTGAAGTTGATTTATTATGATATGAAACTTCTATATTGTATTGAAGGTTTTGTGATATGTTTTAATGTGGATGTGCTATTTTTATACCATTCATGGTTTATGGTGAATGTTTTGACATTTCGAATTCTAGTTTTAATACGAATGTTTATGTTATGTTTAAACCTTTTCATATGGGAATGCATTGGACTTAATATGTGACGGGTGGAGCCCGATATAGCTCCTCGATTCATCGGTAGGTCTCATGAGACAAACTAGTGTCTTGGCACAAGGCCTTGGCAAAATATTATTTGTAGTCTTGGCACGAGGCCTTGGCTATGTGGTTATGATAGTCTGCAATTATGCATTCCATCATTATAAAAGTGGTTATTGATATTGCATGTGATTGTTCGACTAGTAGAATATCCATGTGAATAAGTAAATTGAATTATTTCATTTTATATTTTCCATATTATGCTGAAGTTCATGTTTAAAAGGCTTTTGTTTTAGTTATAAATTGCCTTAAGTGTTTATACTTATCTATGAATGATTCTTCTATATTGTTATCCTTACTGAGCATCTGAGCTCACCCCTTTCAATTTTTTTATTTTTCCTAGGATTATGAAGAAGTAATTTATGAATGACCTTCAGGGACAGTATGAGGGGATATGAAGACAAGATGTTTTTTTGATTTAATGTAAAACTTTATGAATGTGTCTAGTATTTCCATGGCTACTAAACTAATCAGTCTTTCGAGACTTGATCTTTGTTGTGATCATGTCAATGTTATGTAATAATGCACCGACTCTGGGTAACTGGGGTCGGGGAGTTACAGATAAACCATGATCATAAATGAAATTCTCCAAAAAGTGAACATCATTAATTCAGAACTGTAAATTCCAGAGAATTTCATAAATTAGATTCTCTTGAAGGAAATATAGAACAATCTTTAAGTGCTCTACATGTTCATCCTCTAATATAGAGTATAGGAGTATGTCATCGTTGAAAATTACAAAAAATCGGCCCATGTATGTATGTAAAAATTGATTAATCAATGCCATAAATACAATGGGAGAATTCATCACACCAAAGGGTGTACCATGGAACCCATAGTGTCTGTAGTGAAATTGGAATTCCAAATTTTGAATATCATCCTCAGAAACACTCAAATAGTGAATTTTGTTCCCATGATAAATATTTGAGAATAATATCAACTCTCTAAAATGGTCATAGAGGCCTTCAGTCCTTATAAAGGGGTACTTTTCATTATCATGACCAGGTTTAGGCTATGGAAATCGACAAAAAGACTCAACCTCTCATCCACATTTTTATGAAAAACACTGGAATCTCCTAGAGGACACATTGGAATTTATGAAACCCTTCTCTTGAAGGTCCTAAAACTACAATAATAGCTCTTAGATCTTGGTAGGGTCCAATAGATATGTCATAGAATATATCAGAGTGGTTTTGGGATGCAAGTCAATGAAAAACTATGTCTCTCGCCTCTGAGGTAATCTGTGAACATATTATAGGATGAAGTACCTATAATCCTTCACAACTAAAGGATCCTAGATTCCTAAATATCTTGTTTTACCAAGGGATATACTCACTAACTGATGGGTGATGTGTTGTATCCTCCTTCATGTATTTCGCAGTTGTCTCTCCTTGAGAACTCTCTCTCCAGAAAAAGATAATCTCATCCCATCAGTGTGTATTCATCTTACATGTGTGTGGTGAAAGACTCAGAACATAGACATCCAATCCATACCCATGATGAAATAATAGGGTTCTATTGTGATGAAAAAAGGTCCCACATGATCCTCTCTCCACCAAGCGATATCTCGCGTTGTTGGAAGATGAAAGATACATAATAATCATTCTTTGTAGGGAGCTCAAGATGATGTTGTCAGGGTTGAACCTCAACTAGGAGATCCATCTCTCACACCAAGATTATAGAGATGAATTAATTAATGAAATAATTGTCTATAAATACTGAAGTAACAGTTTAAAACCCATAGATTGTACCTAGAATCATCTCATGAACTGTGGGATAATAAACCCCCACCCAATCCTGCTGATATTTGTAACCCAGAACACTATATCTCTTAGCTTGTAATGGGATTCCTTTCGGTGGGGGTGGTTGAAGGATCTCGTATCACCATCCATCACCCATAGCTCCTCTTGATTCTCTTCCAGCTCCACCTCCCTTACGACCACCCTTTCCTTAGATAGGTGATCCCTGATCATGGCACTGCCTTTGTCCTGGTGGTTCATAAAATAATTTCTTGTAATGCTCATCTTGTTTGGTAAGTTATTCTCAAGTAATGTGACCTCTCCCATCACATGTAATGAACCCCCCCCCCCCTCTTCGAGATTCCATGGTTCTTTATGATGTCCCTACACTACACAAATTTGAACCTGACTCTGATTTCGAAAGGAATTCCAATCCTGAGATCCGATCAATTAGAACCTACTAGATATTATAGGTGACTCATATAAGTGATTAGAACTTATAGATCTAGATATATATATTCCCTTTTACTAAAAAACTATCTATCACTGGTGCCCGCTCTAGTACCCTAGTGTGGTTGTGGATGTACAAGGGCGTCACACTGGAATGGATCTATCTGCGGAGTCACTAAAAAAATTATTTCATAGAAGTAGACATCACAGATCATGTTAAGATTGTTCTGGGTATGATCTATGAACTTTGATACATACTCATCCAACATTATCCTGCCTTACTGAAACTCCATAAGCTCTTGAATATGAACTAAACACAAGTAGGAGGGGGTGAACTCCTCATGGAATAGCTTCTGGAAGTTGGTACATCAGTCTATCGACTATCAAGAATTGGTGTAACAAGAATACACCATTGCCTAGTTATTCCACATAAAATCATATATTCTACTGAAACCACTTCATCTATTGGCGTCTGAATAAGACTTAAGATACAAACCACCAAATCTATCCAATCCTCTACCGCCTGAGTATTTGGCTCACCATAGAACCTTAGCACCCTATACCACTAGAACATGTGGAGAATAGTAAGCATGTGTGTATCCTTATCTTACTCTAGTGGAATTATCTATTTCTCAATAGGTGTTGTTGTTTCTACCATCCCACTTAGAGTATCGGTTGTGGAATGGACCCTGAACTCGGTCCCCATTGCTCATTGGATCATCTTCAGGATCCTTAATTGGTATCCTAGCTGGTTGGCATCGTGGAGGCATCCTAATATTTATCAAGATGTTCCACGATTAGATTACCATATATATATATAAATATAACAAAAATGGGGATATGACAAAAGAAGTATAGGCAATGACTCAATCCTATATGATGCATGTTCCATTTATCCCCACAACCAATGTCTTGGAATATAGATTCGACAAGATGGTGGTTAACGTCATGCTAAATGGATACATTGGCCACCCACACCATCAATGGATTCCCTAGCTCAATATACTCACATGAGATGATTTGAAATTTCTTCACTATACCCAAAACAATCCACATAATGGGATTTTCCAAACAATGTCCTAATAAAGAACCATCTCTGATACTAATCTGTCGCAACCTGGCCCAAGCTGGGGCTCTAGCCACAACTACCCCTAGCCTGCCTCCATAGGATAGGGGATGAATACAAGAACATAAAGAATAACTAAAATAGAGAGGAATTTTAATAATAATATTTATAGAAACACACACACCCATCTCTTTGAGAAATTTTAGAGGGAGTAAGAGTAAAAGAAGCTGAAATCTAAAGGATCAACGATGAATACAAAACAACAATACATTAAAAGAGTGTCATAGTGTAAATTTAAAATTAAAGGGAAAAAATACATGAGAAATTTGAAATAATTCCCAAAATGTATAAAATATATAATTAAAATACTAATATAACCTAGCTACAAAATCCCATGTTGTGACCACCATATGCAGTCCAAATTACCATGTATCCCAAAGCTCCTTTGAATTCATAGTTGACATGCCTATTGTATGTATTATAAATGACATATGTGGAAAAATCCCACCTCGAGTGAGTATATACATACCCAGTAGGAATCCCAGAAAGATGAAGGGGTTCAGTAATGTATAAAATAGGAATGGAAATACAATATATGCGTTATATAGTAAAGGAGAAAAGCTCAACCTAAACCAAGAGTCAATGTAACCTCATCCTGACACAAGGGTATCAATACGGTGCTCAAATGAAATACACATAGAGTATTTTATATGTATATTAGGAGTGTAAACTCATTCAAAAATGAGAAGCTACACATGAAAATCATGTGGCATACCCTGCGCATTTTTGCCTCCCATGGAAAGAGATTAACCAAATCCAAGGTGGAGATAAAGATGAATATATATAAGATAAGAAAAAAGGATCCCAAATGAGAGATTAAGGTGATATCTATATCAAAACTCAACCCAAGAAGAATATTATCCAGTGGTTCCAAAAGTATACAAATGATTCCAAACATCAAACTTTCATTCCATGAAGTAACTGTGAAAGTCAATCCATGCCTCATCGTTGTGCCTTTCGGTTGAGGGCCCCAAACTCGAGGTAGTGTACCCATGACCTAGTACATAAGGGGGGTTCCTCTCTATAATCCATTGGGGACCCACTACCTAGATCTAATATAGGGGAAACATGTTATTTTTCAAGGACTCCCCTTAATATCTCTACTAGATGATCAACTATGTATTTATTGAGGACTCCACTACCAAACTCTATTGGAGGGTCAACTATACAGTAATTGATGACTCCACTACCCATCTATACTAGATGCTTAACTTAGTATTCATTGGGGACTCCACTTACAAATATCATGTAGGGTCAACTAAGTTTTCATTGAGGACTTCACAAACTAGCTCTACTAGATGGTCAAATCTGATGTCGTTAAGGACTCAACTACCAAACCATACTAGAGGTTCAACTCTTTAGACATTAAGGACTCATCCTCCATGTTATATTGGAGGGTCAAATCAGTTTTCATTAGGTTATCCCATTACCATATCTATTGTGGGGTCAACTCAGAAGGCCTATGGTAATAATTTGTAATAAATATCATCATCGAGCATTTCTTAACTAAACATCATGCCCGAAACATTCCACATTGTATCTTGAAATCCATAACTTAGGGAAACATTGTGTTATATGTATAAAATATCCATGGTAGTCTACTCATTGAATAATATGAGTGTCCAAAAAAAGTAGATATAAAAATTTGATGTATCCTAAAAAGGAAACAAAGGGTACATTCCATGTGAGGAGACCTACATAGCATGTTGTCCAACTCCACTGCATGGTCATGTCCCTGGGGATAAATTTTTCCCAACTAATTCAAAAATACACATCGTATAAGTGGACGAAACCACGTGTCAAAACCAACCCGGACATGTCATGTCCCTCTAGTCCTATATATGTACTAAATTTTTGTCCATGTACATTATTACATGGTGTGGTGCTTTACATGGGGTTCTACTGGTGTGACATGGTCATGTTTGTTTACTCAGGTACACGACCATGTACCTGGACATGTTTTTCTACATGTTATTCCATCCTTTTGATCCACCACAAGGGTTTCCCGTCCAGGGAAGGGGTATAATCCTTGTAAGATGTATACACACCATGTCATCAATATGATTTCACAAAACCATAGCTACCACACTTAATGGGATATATTCCATGTGATCATCTATGTACATGGAGTGTTGTCAGTATTTTCTCAAAAATTACAGATCTAATTTCGTCTCCATGATCTAGGTATCACTGCTTCAAATCTATCATTGGTTCTCTTTGGGGATATTGTATCAGGATCATATCTATCATTCATGTCTTCCGCTCTCTAAAAAATCTTCTAGTGTCCCTTCGTGGTTTTTTCATTCAACATGTATGCATCGTACACCACCTTTCCTTCCATCAACAATAATTTTTTCACCGATTGTCAAAAAAAATTCTCATCTATCAAAAAACATAGATATGTGCTAGATTCTTCAATAAACACCTTCAATGTAGTTCCATCACGATTATAGTGGTCCAATCAGGCCTGGTACAACCCCACAATGTCGAATCGAGATTGTTGGGTCCTACCGATGCTGAACAGAAAGAATTTTTGTGAGAATGGTGCCATAAAATGTTTTAACCATTATTTTTCTAAGAATTATTTTTCCAATGATTATGAATGATTATTATTATTCCATAAAACAATTAAAATAACCAAAACAATTGGTCTGTAAGTGCATTATTAGTCCACAATTGGCATATATCTTTTGATGGGATCAATCTTGTCAATTATTTTAATAAACAATGTTGTAAATATAACATTTTCAAGACCTACCAAGATATTGGATCTCCCATAATTGATGAATGAATCCAAAAATGATTTGATGAAATTATTTCTATTCAATACATCCCGAACTATTATGACCAAGTGTTCCATCTTCATCCATGGTTATTCTCCATCGAAAGGGTATGAAGGATATTAGGAATTACCTTAGATTTTATATGACTAATGTAGATAATTTTCCATGGAAGTGTTTTTTTAACTTTTCACTATATTAAAATAAAAAGATAAATCAATTAATTAATTTTTTAACTGAACATACCACCAATGACAGATGATTCTAAACACCCTTCATCGACCTGTTTAAGGTCGTTCATTGGGTAAACATTATGTTTTGAACTCAACCAAGGTCTTAGATTTCTAATCCAAATTATATTTCAGAGTTATCATATTTTCATTAATAATATGTTCACACAATATAAAATATATTTCATATTTTTATAAAATTACTTCTGGGAACAACTGACCTCATAATGGCATGTGGTTTCAGTTCTTTTCTCTAAAAATATATGTAGAAATATTTCAAAGTAATAAATGGAAATAATCATGTCTACACCATGTGTTTAGATTTTGATATCTTGTTATTTCATGATTCCATAGGTTCACTATAGTTTAAACCCCTGATTAATGAATCAGTTAGTTTATAATGGAATAAGAACCAGTTTTGTGATAAGAAAAATTTATAGGCCCTAGGTTTTCCATTTTCTAAATAAGGCGAAGTGCATTGATATTGGATTCAAAATAGATTGTATTGTGTGAGTGTTTAATGCCTTATTTTTTGGCCTATATATTCGTGTAGGAAATTCTTTTTTATTCACTAATATTATTTTTATTTTCTATGGTCGTTATCTTTACAATGTGATATGTTATGAGCTTGGTATGTTGGAGCATAAGATGAATAATGTGATGTGGTTGAGGAGACCCAGATGAGTTGGAAGTAGTTGTTTCTTATGATGGATATATTCATTGTGATATGGATGTGGGAGATGATGGAATGAGTTGAAGTTAGGTTTATCGATAGGGTGATATCACTATATGTGTTCTTGAATTTAATTTGTTAAATTTCAAATTAATGGGTTTCTTTTTTATCTACATTCCTTTCCACACTACATGAGGCAACTATGTGTGCTTGGTTTCATTATTCCTCTTCGTCTTATAATATGATGGTTTTTCTATAGTTCTTGGATTATGGAATGATTCTAATATTGATTAAATTATTATAATCCCTAGGTTTGGTGTTTTGGAATGAAAATTTTAAAAATATTTTACTCTTGAGAAATTGTGGAATTGGTTAAGATTATGCTTGGAGGGCATAAAATTCATGCAATAGGTTAATTAATGACTCATTAAATAATTTTAATGGTTGATTTATTGGACAATAAATTAATTAACGAGAGGAAATGATAAAAATAAATAAATAAATTATTGTATCTCTATAAATTCATGTGTGCTTATAGGATATCTAATCCCTATAAATAGAAGTCTGGTGTCCAAGTAACTATAGTTTTAGTTATTTATAGGACAAGGTTATGCCCATATAGTGGTTTTCAGATATATTATATCATATATATTTCTTGATTTCAAATGCTACCACACCATTGTCACATAGGGTGATATACACCCATTGGACTCTGGGAGGGATTTTCCCCCAAGACCCAAGTGGGTGGATGGATTGCTGACTAACCCCTCTAGCCCCTCTCTCTTGTATTCACTATTATATATTCTTGGATTCATAGCAGTTAGTTTCCCTATATTAGTGTGTAGTGGTATGTGATGGATTTTTTTTATTTCACACAAATGTATTAAAAATATTGTATCCAATGGAATATTGTATTTATAATGTGTATAGGTTTTGGATAATTGTGGTACCTTACTCAGGGTATTAGTTGTAATGGCTTAATATATAATATATGATTTATGCTACATATCTTAGGGGACGTATTGGAGGCGAGAAACTACTTGGTTACTACATATGGATATTTTGAAGGGATGATGTGATTATGTGATGCATGAAGTGAATGTTTTCATCCCATATCCAAGGGTGTTCGGGTTAGCTTATATTAGAGAGAGATGGATCAAGACTTGTGATGTTAGGGAGGAGAGTCAAACCGGTTTGGATAATGGAGATGGGTAACCTTGTTGTCTCATTATTATATTATATTTTATCTTGTTTTCTTTATATGGTGAGATTTAACCATGGGGAGCCTGTAAAATTAGTATACCTATTTAGATGATGATTTTGTTTCACTGTTGTTCATTGGGATTTAGCATGCATTCTTTATCTTTTTTCTGAGAGGATCTCAGGCAGATCCTATATATAATATGGTTATTCTCACCCTATATATAAACTATTTTATAGGATATCAAGAGTTGTTTGGGTATTGGGTTTAATTTTACTAGATAATGGTTTTTCAATATCCATTTGGGCTTCATGGTCCCTGTCATCAATACCTTTCAGTACTTTTAGTTTCATTTTAGTTATTTAGTATTGTATGAAATAGAATCTTTTTCACATTGTATTCCATTATACATTTTTTTGAGAAGTTTTTTATTTATTTATGCATCTTATCTCTCTCTTACACATGTTCTATTAGAGTTTAATTCCTTCCATGTGTATATTTATTATACCCTCGGTGCTATTCTCCATCATGGGGATAACTAGAGGTAAGACTCATGCAGACACCATATCCTTTCTCATATATCCATTATAAGAGGAGTACCCTTTGGGGTAGGGGTCATGACATAGCTGGAACATATGTTCGGAATAATTGATATGATAGAGTTTGGAGTATGGTTCTGGTGAGATTTCATGAGTTGGTAGGGAAATGGTGACAACCATGTTTATTAAACAATGAAAATATGGGAGGTCAACGGATACATGGTCATTTAGATCCCTCTATGCTCTAATGGAAAATACATTATGTTTTATAATCCTACTAAATTAAGTGGTAAAAGTTATAGGGTAGAGTCCTAGGAAAGAATCATGACTCATTATTCATTAATCCTATGTTCGAAATGGAAAGACCTTAGGATACGTTAAAAAATTATCAGGATAACAAATAATTATTCAATTAATGCTAAATATTCCATGTTCCATGATTATGAGATCTTATTATTATTTTTTGTTTTGATGGCTTGGCTCTTGGTCAATGAGGTTTGTATCAAATGTGTTTATGATTATTTTCCAAAATATCATCATTGAGTGGATATTGACAATTATGAAACATAGAGGAGGATACTATGAGAGTATCAATGTAATAGTCTATAAAAAGTATGAGGTATAAATTTCAGATTCAACCACAAGAAGATTGTTTATATAATGGTAAAATAGTTGTCATTTCTGTTCCTTCTTAGAAGGAATGTTGGGGTTGATTAGAACTGATGGTGTTGTTTGGAGTTATGAGGCAGTGATGGTTCTTGTTCCTTTGGAATCATGAGAAGTCATCATGCTCATGGGAGAGGTTTTGAGGCTACTTCCAATATGATTCCCTTTCTTTTACCAAAAAGGATTCCAATATCTAGGAGCTTCTTATCCTTAAATAGTTTAGTTAGAGTGTGTCAGTATTTGGGATACGTTTTATGACCCTTCTGTGATGTACTAAAATATGTTTCCATATGAATAGGATAAGGTAAAGAATTTTGAGGATGATTTCTGTCTATATATCCAACACCATGTCACCCCATTTATGCTGAGAACGTATATCGATGTGTTTGTGAGAGAAGAATTAATTGAGAGTATGGTGTCCAAAACCAAATTGTTTTTATTGGGGAGTCTTCATGATTCCTCACAAAGAAGAGTTATGGTCTAGTTTTCCCAATTTCCTAGATTTATGAACTTTGATTCAAATTGTGTTTGGTCTAGACCCTCATCATCTTGTTTCTCTGGGGTAGGTGGATCTTTGACCTAGTAAAATGGATCATATGCTTTTTTTCAAATGGAGGTATATTTCAACAGTGAAATGTTTTCTCGAACATTATGAACAGTCATCATGGACTAGGTGTTCTGCATTTGGATACTCTGATGAGGCAGTTTCAGCCGAGGGAGTAGTATCAGAGTTTTCTAGTCTGGAATTAGTATATAGGAGATGTCTAAGTTAGAGTACATGTATAAGTCACTCTCTATCCATATAAATAAGTGTGTGTTCATGGATGTTTCTATTATCATGGTTAGAGAGGCTACAGAGTTGGATGTCATCAGCATCATGCTTTAGCATTTCTTGTATTGGGTGACCTAGCCATCATTTGAGGTACACTTTTCCTGGTTTCTGCATGGGTACATAATTTTTTTTATTCTACAGTGATCCAATCCTTTATATCACCCACCCTCATCCATGATTTGGGACTTCATGTATAGCATATTCGACTTCCCTTGGTGTTGGATATGCTAGTTCAAGGTCGAACAGACTTGTTTGAATTATGCAGAGATTTGAAGATAGTAATAAGGAATAATGACTCTAAGGGATAATTCATATGATGAATAATACAACCAAATTGCATCATCCTCATCATGAATTGGTTTCATTCAGTTTTGGATATCATTTATTTTCTAGGAGGCATGTTTTTCTCTATTATTCTGATAGAGATCTGTTTGTTTTAAATGTTGATAGAGACCCTCAGATGGGTCATAGAAAAATTTCATTCTTTTCATTATTGATTTTCGATCTGATGATGAGTTCATTTTATGTTTAGTATTTAGTGTTTCCCAGTGTTGGAGAAGAGTACCCTATATGTCTTTCCAAATTTGGTTGTATCATTACCCCATGAATAAAATATTGTGTTTAAGATCAATATTTTGTTATTAATATCACTTATCTCGATGCCTCCAAATAGGATGGTGGCTTCTATGTTATGAAAGTATAAATTAAAACATGATGATCTATTACAACTAGTTTTTGTTTGGCTATGTGTCGCCCCAAGGGGAGAACCAGTTTTATTCCGGAATAAGCTTATCAATCGATTGAGGATTTCTATCAAATATCATCTATTAAACCAAGTGATAGTGAAGGATTCCTATCCTCTTCCATGGATTGGTGATTTATTCTATGAGATAAAGGGATAAATTTGTTTTTGGAAAATGAATATGTGGTCTGGATGTCATTAGATGCTGGTGACGGGTGATGATATTCAGAGGACTAATTTCCATTATCATCTTGGGAATAATTTTTTTTAATGTTGTTTTGTGTGATGAATTCCCCAGCCATGTTCATGGGGTTGATGAATGTAGTTTAAAAATTTCATAGATGAGTTTATACCAGTTTCATCATTGATATCCTTTTGTTATCTTCATTTAGGAGGAGCATGAAGAGAATATGTGTTCCATTTTTAGAGTTCTGCATCATCAACAGTTATTCATGATGTTGTCTAAGTGTAATTTATAGGATCAAGGAGTCCATTTATTTGTACATGTTTTGACCTAAGAGGGAATAGTTATGACTCCTTCTAAGATAAAGGTAGTTTATTCTTGGGAATTTCACAAGACAGTGGCAGAGGTGTTTAATTTCATTGATCTCATATGCTATTACATGTGTTTCATGGATGATTTCTATCAATTTGTGACTCCATTGGTCTCCTTGACCAGGATAGATTGTGATTTCTTGTGGACCAACCGATTTTAGTTTTCTTTTGAGTACCTAAATAAGATATTGGTCAACGAACCTATCCATTATTTTCTTGTATAAGGTGTTCAATTTGAGGTTTTAGGTGGCACTTTATATCTTGGATCAATTTTTGTTCCAATACAGTATAGATCAATTATTTATTAGGGGTATTAGTGGTTATTTCCCCATGAGTGTAAGTATACCACCCATTACCTTGAGTTGGAGTTAATTATTTTCTCATTGAATTTGAGGAAACATTACCTCATTGGTGAGATATTTTTAGTTTTCATCAACCATAAGATTTGGAGGTATGTCTTCTCCTAGTGTGACTTTATCTTGCATCAGTGTTAATGGATTCAGGATTTAATATTTTATATATGGTATGAAAGGGAAATGTTGTAGATAATTTTCTAAGTAGGAAGTCATATATTGATTCTATGCATTAATATATAGATTTCTAGAGAGAGATGGAAAACCTACCAGTGATGCATCTTGATATGGGAGAGGTTAGAGGTTTAATATATCTTTTCCAAATGATAGTGAAATTATCATTACTATGTTAAGTTGTGTATTACCATCTAGGGTATTTTCTAGTGGATATTTGAAGGGACCATGTTTTTTACTATGCCCTTAATGGTTGGTCTGAAAATGGAAACCAATGGGTGTTGTTCTGGGAAAGGATTTCCATTCCTTCAGTGATTTGGGAGATGATTCTCTATAATTTCCATAGATCCCCATTGGAGGTACATTCTAGGATGAAAAAGATATATCAATCCTTAATAGTTCAATTATTATTTCTTGGTGTGAAGTGTACAGTTGTGTATTTGGTATATTTATGTTTTGTTTACCCGATGGTGAAGGTCGAGTACCATGTTCTGGGTGATTTTCTAATTCCAGAATATGTTCCATAGTGAATGTGGGAGGAAATATTAGTGGAATTTTTTATCAGTTTACCTGAATCTCAAGGATTCATTGATTATATATTGTTGATAGCGGATCATTTTCTCAAACCATCCCACTTTATTATGATCAGATAGTCAATTTCAGAAGATGGTTTTTCAATAAAATGTATATAGGAGGTTTTTCAAATATACAGAATCTTAAAGATGATCATCTTTGGTAAAAATCTTCATTATAATTCTATGGTCTAGATAGGTCTTCAAAATTATTTTTTTTCTCTCAGTTATACCTTATCACTAAATTTTATCTGAATATATATTGTCTGATAGAGTGGACCATCCAGAATCTTAAAGTAATGTAGAATTCCCGTGTCCAATATTTTTGAGGTTAATGGTTGAGGAACCATCAAAATTTTGAGTTTTATTACTTTAATAGTTTCAAATTCACAACTAGTATGTCTCTGTTTGATATTTTTATGGATGTCCTTATCATTATTAATTCTTCTAGACTAGGGTTTGATAGGTAGTAATTCTTAATCTGAAACAAGAATAGATTATTAAATAGATGGTATAGGTAATTCATGAGAGGATAAAGGCATTCTTGGATCCTCCTAAATCTTATGATGATAATAAGAGGTGACCTATGGAATTTTATGTTCAAGATCATGTGTTCCTAAATGTGACTCTGCATCATGTGAAACAAATGATTGACTATTGGTATAATATTTCTCCATAGTTTGTTGGACCTTTCGAGGTGTTGAATCATGTTGGAGCAGTTTCATATAATATAGAACTTCCCCAGCACGTGATAAGAATACATGGTGTTTTTCACATGTCATAGCTCTTTCATTATCTTAAGGATGACTCTCATGTCACTGATTGGG
This sequence comes from Viscum album, assembly GCA_963277665.1. Lineage (NCBI taxonomy): Eukaryota > Viridiplantae > Streptophyta > Magnoliopsida > Santalales > Viscaceae > Viscum > Viscum album. Next base: position 687,031,774 of record OY728123.1, on the reverse strand, counting down.
GTGATATTGATGTTGACGATGATGTGACCATTGAGGTCCCACCTGTGGATATCCAGGATCACCATGAGAATCTATTGTGTGGGAATGTTATTCCCTTTGTTCATTTCATGTTGTGGTAAAGTGGCATAGAGAATATTACTTGGGAACGTGATTTCAGGATTCTCACTCAATAACACAAAATTTTTGATGTTTAGATATTCTCTCATAATTTTGTTTACTTTATAGACTTTTACCTTTCTGGTTTATCAGATGGTTCCCAATCTTTGCTTGTTGGTAACCGTTCTATCATTAGTTAGGTATCTCTATGTGTGTCTATTTTGGACCCCTTTTCAATATCTCTCAGAGTTTGTTTATATATTCATTAGGATGGGAATTGTTTGATAGGTATCTGTTGTATGGGTTCGTATCTGCCTATTCCAAACCATTACATATTTCCAAATCCCATGGTTATTGGAGGAGGTGTAGAGTATTTCTATGAAATATAGGATACCAAAATATAGAAGAAATTATAATTCATGATTTTTAAGGGTTTCACATCATTATTGTGTGATTTATAGAGTGCGAGAGAGCCTGATTCATGGATCGTCGAATTGGTTACATGGATAAATCAGTATTGTAGAGCCTTTGGCTATGTGTATGGGTCAGCTATGTGGATCAGTTATGTGAATGTTCTATGTATCTAGAATGTATATGTGGATAAATTGGTTACAGGATAGGTCATCTAAATTAATTGGCTTTGTGGAGGGATCAGGTCTGTGAATCAGCTATGTGGAAGGATTGATAATGTAAAAATGGTTATATGAAAATTTTGGATACATGGGGCTTTGGGATACATGGTTATTTTTTATATGTGTATATTTTGGTTATGTGTAGATTTTAGATATATGGGTATTATTCCTTCTAGGGTATTTTTTCTACATAGTTCATTTGGCTATGTGGTGTGTCGATCTACGTGAAATCACATGCAAGCAGATTTCTGCCAGTTTCAAAAACAAATAGTTATGTGGACCCTTTGGCAGAATAAATCAAGGGACTAGAAAATAAAATTTACCAAGGATAATTATATACATTAATTCATGAGATATAAAAGGTTGTAAATTATTCAATATTCTTTGAATTTAATGATATCCACAATAGTTGGAATTAAATATTTTTCCAAATTAAAAATCCAATAATCATGTATTTCTCAACATATAAATGTACATATTTTCTTTCATTATTCCCTTATTTCCTTATCTATATATTATATGTTTCATAAAACATCCCTTATAGTGGTAGAACCCTTCTATCTGTTGGTCTAGATTTCTTGCAGGGATCCCATCTTACGTGCACCCCCTATTTTTGGATCAGAGAGACTCATGGAGCATTATTCTTTCTGGTAGGTGATTCATTGCTTATCCCATTTATTTACAAGAAATTGGAAATTTATTTTGGTTTATAACTTTGTATTTCAATGTAATTAACCTAGTATTTATTGAACATGACTAATAATGAATTGTTCATAATGATCATATGTTGTTTCTTTCTTCTGTGATATCAGTTTTCATCTTCATTTAGTATATATTCTGCTCTCAATGTTATTATTTTTATCATTTCATTTTATTATATGGATTATAATGTTTTTCATGATGTAATTTTGTATATAATATAAATATTTACTTAATTAATTAATATTATTAAGAATTAAAGAAGAGTCATGTTATAGTGAATATGGTGTTTCATATAATTTATTTCTAATACAATTTGATGCAATGAACATGTATAATTGAACATTATCCTCCATATGATTAATGGAATATTTCAGGAATTTAAATTATTTTAATTCTTCTTGTTGATAATAATTAATAATGAGTATGAATGAGAATGGATATTTTCTATGTCTATTAAAAATGGTTCTAATACTAAGAGCATATTTAGTTTTTTATAACTTGTTATAGATTTATTCCATAGTTTTCCTATTGATGTAACCTATGAATAATGAATCATTTAATTGAATATAAAAATATAACCAATTGTGTGATAAGGATAATTTATAGGGACTGAATTTCCTATTGGCTTCAAATGTCAAGTTCCATGTGATTAGAGCCAAGAGTGCTCATTTTGTATGAAGGATGGATGCCCTTTTTTAGGGACTAGATTTCACCATTGTCCATGTGTGATTGTTTCCTGATGCTTTTGTGATTTTCTATAGATATGATATTCACTATTCAATATGTAATTATCTTGGTATGTCATAGTTGTGGTTGAGTGATGTGATGTGGGCGGTGATGCCCGAATTATGTGGTAGAATTTTATGGCTTTTATTGAGAGATGTTTCGGGACATGCATGTGGGTGTATAGGATGAAAATAGATATGATTCAATTTGTATAAAATCATCATAACCCTTTATGTGATAAAACAATATTATTTCACTAAATGAATCAATTAAATGGCCAACAGTCAGGTTTCTTTTTTTATCTGTATTACATTCCCCACTCTTGAAGAAACTGGGTGTGCTTGTTTTAATTTTTCAACATGATAATATCATTGGATATATTTCAAATAGTTTCTAGATAATTTAATGATGTTAATTATGAATAAATAAAATTTTACCCATGGGGTTGGTTTTTTGAATGAAATTTCTGAGAAGATGTTACGCTTGTGAAATCATGGATTCATTTGGGATTATGTCTGGAGGGCATGGACGTCAAGATGGTGGTTAAAAATATAATTTAAACTAATTTTAATGTTCAATTTATTGGATAATAAATTAATTAATTAATTTAAAAGATAAAAAAATAATTAATTTAATTAACATATATATTTTAATGCTTGTGTTCTTATAGGATATCTAGTCCCTAGAAGTGGTAGTTGGATGTTTGGGAAATGATATCTACAGTTGAGAATAGGACTAATTTATGCCCATATTGTCCTTGTGCGATATATTGTATCATGTATATTCTATTATTTCTTATGATACCTCACCTATATTGTCTTGGAATATTGACACCAAGTGGAATATGGATGGTGTTTACCCCAAAATTCCAGTGGGAGGATGGATGGCTGACTACCCACTTTGGCCCTGCTCTCTTCTCTTGGTAGTTACATGTGTTGGTATGCATGAAAGTAAGTTTCCCAAAAAAAATTGTGATGGTTTGTGATGTCCTTTAGTTATTTCAAACACATGTTTTAGTGGATATAGTATCTGATGTCTTATTATAGGTATGACATGTATAGGTTGTGACGGATTGTGGTAACTTACTCAGTGAAAAGAAAGTATAAAATTGTGGTCTGATACCAGATGTATGATATATCTCATATGAGCTGTGGTGGCCTCAAAAAACTACCTTGATACTATATATAGATATGTGGATGGGTTTATTTGATGATTTCATACATGAGGTGAATGTGGTGATTCCTTTCTCTTGTGTATTCGATCTTTATTATTTTAGAGAGAGATGGCTATGTGTGTGTAATGTTTTGGTAGAGTGTAAAACTAATATGGATGGGGGAGCAAGGTACACTTGATGTTTCATTATTATTTTATATGGACTCCTTCATTTGGTACATGGTGAGATTAATCCATGGTTAAGACATGAACCTTATATATATGTTGGATATGGTAGCCTAGAACCAACTAATTTGTACTTTATTCATTAATAAATGGCGTATCACATCTTGATTGTTCTTCTACGTGACAATTCATGTGATAATGTCCTAAGGACAGCTGTTTCAGGAATGGGTCATAGTGGATCCTTGCTATGATGAGAACCCGAAAGTTCCATAACACTGTCCTTGAATATATTTTCTATGGTCAGATGATTTTATTTGAGGAACACAAATAATACAGGTCATTAGGGGTGATTACTCATAAAACATTGAGGCACCTTCTCATGGTGTGCACCCATGGTAATATCCAGGAGGATATTATGAGAATGTGACCCGCTAGTAGGAAATCCACATTTCATAGTGTAATTGGATGTTCCTATCTGCAGACGTGTGTATTGGTCCTTAGACATTAAGTTTATTATTAATGGGTATTACAACTCGCACACTTAGATGTATTGACGAAAACTGTGATGAAACACTATTCGTAGAAAGGTAGGATACGTTGGGTGCATCACGAGTAATACCTCATTTATAGATAATGTGAGAAAGTATTTGCCCCTTCTCTCCCATAACGGAAGTAGATATCTTAGGCTCCTTGATGGAATTGATATAGCCTAAATAAATCCATGGCCATGGTAAGGTATGGGTGAGTTCAATTCCAGAAATTCAAAGAAATAATGATCGAGCACATGGGTTAATGGGACTAGCATGCAACCTGCTTGATTAGAGATATCAAGAAAAAGGGATTATATTACATGGTAAACGTTCGTATGAGGTGACACATCATTGAGGCATTAACTTCTTTCTTGATGGGTGCCTTAGCGTGTTGCTAGATGCTAACCTTGGACTTTAGGCAGGCTCCACCTAATGCCACTGAGAAAGAGGCCTAGAGGGTCACACACTAAGTGTGTCCATGTATCTCAGTAAAATATTAATTTAACATGTTAAGTAAATATTATTCCCAACTGTGGTTTAATAATTAGTTAAGGATCCCTAATTGCCTTTATTTTGACACTAGTTATTCGAGAGAATATATTATGGGTGAAATAATATATTTATTAGCGAGTAATGCAGTTACATTTATTTTAGAAATAAATAGTCATTACTCAAGGTCTAATAAATGTGGTGGAGAAAAATGTAAAATAAAAGTACACGGCATGTATATTAAATATACATGCCGTGTAGTTTTATGGAAAACAAGTACACTCCATGTATTAATTATTACAAGCCGTGTAGTTTTCCATTCGGGATTTTGAGGATATAATATTGTTTTATTAAATGATATTTATTATAATAAGCATGGGAGCATTTCAAGGAATTAATGATTCGACACGGGGGTTTTCAATAAGAGTTAATTAAATAAATAAAATGTGTAACGTGTTTATTTATTGTCATAACTTTATTAACCTCAAACCCGATTATAAATATCCTCACAACCCCAACACTTTGAAAGATCCATTTTTGGTTGTGCACAATGGATTTGGATCCAAGAGATAATTCCCTTTCCACCAAGAACGCCCTCAAGTTACGATATCGAGATCCTCCACCGAATCAAGGCGGTCGAAGGCGGACATCGCAAGTGAAGGTTCTTTCGTGCTATCACTCGGATATCCCTTCAGCGATGTCCAGAGATACGTGGAGCACGTGTAGATCACCACTAGAGGAATCCTATACTTTGATTCTATGACGCAACGACGGATCACCTGATCGTGACCTAAGACATCGATGAAGAAAGAATTCCACCGAGGTAATTCTTGTGAATTAATTAAATTAATTATAACCAACAAATGATGATCCTATCTCAACGGTTTCGGGACTCTTCTCTAATTTTTCGTTATTTGTTCCATTCCGAAGATCCGGCATTTTATATCATGACAGATCTCGGATTTAATGTTGTTTAACGCTAAAATTAAAGTTGGGAAATCCTACCAACGCGCTTCCACTATGCCTGGAACCTATAAGTGGTATCAGAGCATTCATAATGTGGATTATAATTATTTAGTTTTTCATTGATGATTTACACATTTAATAATTTAGTTATTTCAATTCATGTTTAATCGTTCTATAAATATTAATCTCGAGATTTTTTCCTCCTCCCTCGTTCCTCGTTCACCTCATAGAAACCAACTTTTCTTTTAATTTTGATTAAAATAAAATACGAGAACTCATCCGGAGGATCCAAACGTTTCTGGCTGTACAAAACCAGAATACAAGGCATGTATTCGGAAGTACACGCCATGTAGTCTAGGTTCAACGCACTGACTGATCTTCCAAATCTGGTCATGTATTGGATCTTTTCTAAGAATTTAAGACACCATGTGTTGACTAGAAATAGGTGTCACACGGTTTCCGGATTACACGCTATGTGGTCCAACTGAACATAGTGTGTAGTCCCTTTGGGTTAGGGTTGGACCGTGTACCCCGTACATGGCTAGCCCGGCTGGAAACCTTGTAACGCGGAAACTACACGGCGTGTGTCCCACTGTACACGTTGTGTACTCCGAAAATTTCCGAAGTACATTAACCAGCCATGTCCCCGGTCGTGTACTTCGTATGGATTGTGAAGAAAAGTACACGCCGTGTAGTCGGAACTACACACCGTGTACTCACCCAAATTACACAGATTTATTAAAATTTATTATTATATTATACAAACCCTTGAGACGTGTTCCATCGTGCAGGCGTAAGGCTGAGGCACAACACGTGATAGGTGTTTTATATATATGTGTTTAATTTAATATCTTTGTAATGAATAGGAATTCACCGGGTTGCCTCCAAGGTACAAGTTACGTACAAGGATAATTTTAAATGAATTTATTTGTTTAAATTTATGATGGATGGGAATCTCAAGGATGTTTAGAAAAGGGTTTATGATAAAAGGATTGATTAACCAATGATAATTAATTGATTCCAGCGCGATTTATCTTAAACAAGAACGATTAAAGAATTGAATGCTATTTTTATTTATGCGTAAATATCGTTGCATGTATGGATGATCATGAGCTAGACCGAGACCTTTGTATGTGAATGGTTTCTTTAATTTATTTATTTAAATTAAATTTGTTAGCCTATGATCCATATCCTCATTAATATGTAGGGCCTGTGTGCCCAAGTATTCTTTTATGAAAAACCCCTTTTCTACCCCTCACCTGTATGTGAGATAAATGCATATGTAATGGATGGTGCTCACAAGATAGTGGAGGTGGCTCAATTCAGGACCCAAGGTGAAACCAATCCAAGGAGATACAATGGTGGACAGTTGGAAAGCTGTAAACAAGAACCTGAAAGGTTCAAGGTGTTTCTCCCCTAGGTCTTGGATTAGTTTATCAACCGCTAGATAAAATAACCAATAGAAAAATCTCATGATCATGCCATTTATTTTATTTCTGTCAGTTTCATGGTTTATTTATTGTGGGTTTGTGGTCACAATCACACAATTGATGAATTAAACGAGCATGCACGATGGAATGAAAATAAAACCGGCTTATACGTGAATATTATCATTGAAATGGTTAATCACTTAAGTAAATCCAACTTAATATTAACAAGAATGTAATAAAAGATAATAAATTGGAAATTTATCTATAAGGATAAAATCCCTCAAATAAATATTAAGTCGGTATAGCCTTTCATAATCTTGGTTAGAATTGAACCATAGTTCAAAGTGCTTGACCAACCCTAGTTGGGGTGATTTCAATTATCGGGGAATTGTAATTCAAGGTTTTGGGTTGACTTGACTTGGTCTGCATCAAGGGTGGACTGTCATAGCAGGACTTGGTGTGACCAAGAGGCAAAGGTTTAGAAAATACAATATAAAAGGATTTCAGGATTGGGGAGTCCACTCAGCGGATCAAGGAGCTGCGAGTTAATGCAGTTGGCATTTGGAATGCCTACCTAAAAACCTTCATGTTGCTTGACCAACCCTAGTTGGGATAATGAGAAGGGAAATATGGTTCCTTGCCACTAGAATATTCAGTCAAAAGAATATTCTGAAGTCAATGGTGAGGGATATTAGATTTCGATAAAATAGTGGGAGAATAATAAGTATTAATTTATTTATTTTTCTCAGTTTTATAATAAAGTACTAAACCTTTGATCATATTAATTTATAGAAACGATAAGAAAATGGCTTTAATCATATCATTGTGAACCATACTAGACAAGGAAAACCTTCTCACCGGCACCAATTTCCAAGAGTGGTAGAGGCGTTTACGCATCATCCTTCACCACAAAAGGAAGTTGTATGTGCTGGAAGAGCCTATTCCAGTTGCACTAGGGAAAGAGGCCAGTGATGAGGAATTATATATCTATATGAAACACATGGATGATGCCACAGATGTCCAGTGTTTCATGCTATCAGCCATGTCCAATGAGCTCTTGAAGCAACATGAAAACACGGACACGTATAGAATGATGTCTCACCTTAAGGATCTCTTCCAAGAGAAGGAGAGACATGAGAGGCATGAGATCTCCAATTATTTGTTTACAACTAAGCTTAAAGAGTTTGCGCCAGCAGGTCCTTATGTAGTCAAGATTATTGGCTACATTGAACGCCTGGACATCTTAGGCATTAAATTCCCGGATGAGTAGCATACAGATCTAAACCTATCATCACTACCCAAGACCTTCTCTAGCTTCATTGTCAATTATAACATGAGAGACAATGAGAAGAGTCTATTGGAGCTTCTGAACTTGATTATCCAGGTAGATAAGGACATGGGGCATGAAAAACCCGCAGTCCTTATGGTGAATAATAAAAGGAAGGACAAGGAAAAGGGGCCAAAGACTTATAAACGGTCGGAATCCCCTAAGCGTCATCCCTCCAAGAAGGGGAAGATCCAGAGGCAGGGTAAGGAACGGGAGGCGGTGTGTTTTACATGTGGAAAGCAAGGACACTGGAAGAGGAACTGCACCCAGAAGTGTGGGGACACTAAAGGTGTGTTTGTTATCAAGTGAAATCTCTCTATTTTTTATACATTAGGTATTAGATACAGCTTGTGGGGCTCACATCTGTATTCAAATGCAGGAACCAAGTAGATTTAGAAAGTCCACCAGAGGAGAGGTGGATCGTTGAGCTACCAATGGCATAAGGCTGGCTGCGTTGGCTATTGGTGACCATCACCTCTCATTTACAACTTGCATGATTTTGGTTTTACAAAACTATTATTTTATTCCTAGTGTTACCAAGAACATAATTTATGTATCTTGTTTGGATATGGATTGATTTGTTTTCATGTTTGGAAATAAGCATTGTCTCTTTTATAAGAACAACTTATGTTATGGTATGGCACATTTGAATAATGGTTTGTATGTATTAAATTAAAAAAACCAAGTGTTGGAAATCGATAATGGAACAAACTCACATGACTTATACATCACCCAGTTTTGGCATCACCGCATTGGTCATGTAAACGAGAAGAGCTTGACAAAGCTCTATCAAGATGGCTATTTAGACTCTACTGAGCTAAAACCACTTGATAGATGTCACACTTTTTTACAAGGTAAAATGACCAAGCCACTGTTTGGTGGACAGGGTGAAAGGGCCACATAGCTTCTAGGATTGGTACACACGGATGTATGTGGACCATTTCTAGTAGAATCTAGAGGTGGATATTCTTACTTCATTATTTTTACTGATGATTTGAGTAGATATGGCTATGTCTACTTAATGGGGTATAAGTCAGAAGACTTAGAGAAATATAAGTAATTCAAGAATTAATAAGAGAATCATCTTGGTATGAAGATAAAGAAGCTTCAATCGGATCGAGGTGGAGAATATATGAACCAAGAGTTCATCGATCTTCTACGGGAGTTTGGGATTCTATCTCAGCTCACTCCTCCTTATACACCACAGTGGAACAGTGTTAGTAAAAGAAGGAACCACAACTTGTTGGACATGGTGTGGTCGATGATGAGTCATGTAGGTCTTCCATTATCCTCTTGGGGATATGCATTACAAACTGTAGCATACACATTAAACCGAGTACCAACTAAGGCGGAAAATGGAATTCCATCTGAGTTATGGAATGGAAGGAAACCCACATTGTCGCACACATGTGTATGGGGATGTGAGGTGTTTGTTAAGGCCTTCTCAGGCAACAAACTAGTGCCTCGGGGCACGAGGTGTATCTTTATAGGATATCACAAAGAAAACAAAAGGATATTACCTATATAACCCTTCATAAAAAAATGTGATTGTCACCATACAAGCCGTATTTATTGAGAGGGAGCACATCCTCAAGAAGGATAGTGGGATCAAGATTGAATTCGACGATGTTGATAGTCAAGATACACATGATTTGGTACAACAACAAGTTCCACAAGTCCATGTGGAAGAGGTTCCAAAAACACAAGTATTGAGTACGATCCCAAGAGAGGTAAAGGAACCAGAGAGATTTGGTTTCCTAGTCACCGAGGATGGTGAATCATTATTGTTGGACAATGGTGAACCTCTCTCCTACAAGGAAGTAGTAGAAATCTCAGAAGCTTCAATATGGCCAGAAGCTATGAATTCTGAGATGGATTACACATATCAGAACCAAGTCTGGGTTCTGGTCGATGAGCCAGTTGATGTAAAGCACGTTGGATGAAAATGTGTATTCAAGAGAAAGCTGGACATGGAAGGTCAAGTTAGAACCTATAAAGCAAGGCTAGTGGATAAAGGGTTCAGAAAGCGTCAAGGAATTGACTATGATGAAACATTCTCGCTATTTTCCATGTTTAAATCTATAAGAATCATACTTGCCATAACAGCTTACCATGACTATGAGGTTTGGAAGATGGATTTCAAAACAACATTCCTTAATGGGAACCTTCAAGAAGATGTCTATATGACAAAGCTAGAAGGGTTTGTGACACTAGGGGAAGCCAAATGGTTTTTCAAGTTGTAGAAATCCATTTATGGATTAAAGAAAGAATCCAGCTCATGGAACATTCGATTTAATGAATCCATAATGGAATTTGGTTTCATTAAAAATGAATGTGTTCCATGTTCTTATAAACGGTTTAATGGGAATGAAATCTTTATCCTAGTAGTATATATTGATGACATATTGCTTATTGGAAACGATGTTCCAGTCTTACAGTCAGTTAAGGACTAGTTGAACAAGTTTTTCTACATGAAGGACTTTGGTGAAGAAGCCTACATTCTAGGGATCATGATCATTCGTGATAGATACAAGAGGATGCTTGGACTAAGTCAGAGTACATATATTGACTAGATACTAAAGATATTTAGTATGGAACAATCCAAGAGGAGATTGGTTCTAGTGTCACAAGGCCTACATCTTTCTAAGAAAATGTGTCCTCAGACACAACAAGAGAAAAATAGAAAGAGTAAGATCCCATACGCTTTGGCTATAGGATCCATCATGTATTCCATGTTATGTACCAGGATTGATATTGCCTATGCACTAATCATGGTAGGAAGATATCAAGAAGATCTAGGAGAACGGAATTGGACTGTTGTTAAGACTATCCTTAAGTATCCGAGAAGAACTAAGGATATGTTCCTGGTGTATGGAGGAGATGAGGAGCTTGTCATCAGAGGGTATGCTGATGCTAGTTTTCAAACAGATCAGAATGATCTGAAGTCACAATCTGGATATGTTTTCTGTCTCAATAGGGGAGTTGTGAGCTGGAAGAGTTCAAAGTAGCTAATCGTTGCTGATTCTATAGTGGAGTCCGAATATATAGCGGCTTCTGATACAGCTAAGTAAGCCGTCTAGATCCGGAACTTTGTCCAGGAGCTTGATGTGGTGCCTAGAAGTAAATATCCCATTACATTGTATTGTGATAATACTATAGCAGTGGCTCTTACAAAAGAACCAAGGTTACATAAACGGACAAAGAACATACTCTGTAAGTGTCACCTCTTGAGGGATTTCTATCAAAGGGGTGAAGTTGTAGTGAGTAGAGTGTCCACGTAAGAGAACATGGCGGACCCCATGACTAAAGGCCTATCTGAGAAGATGCATGAATATCATGTGAGAGCTAGTGGGTTAAAGGTTGTTAGTAGTTGGCTCTAGTCAAAGTGGGAGTCTATTGGAGTTGGTGGCCTAGAACCAACTAATTTGTACTTTATTCATTAATAAATTCCTTATCTCATCTTGATTGTTATTTTGCGTGACAATTCATGTGATAATGTCATAAGGACAGTTGTTGCATTAATGGGTCATAGAAGATCCCTGCTATGATGAGAACCCCAAAGTGCCATAACACTGTTCTTGAATATATGTTTTATTGCCGGATGATGTTATTTGAGGGACACAAAAAATACAGGTCATTAGGGGTGAGGACTCGTAAAAGTTTGAGGCACCTTCTCATGGTGTGTGCCCTTGGTAATATCCAGGAGGATATTATGAGAAAGAGACCCACCAGTAGGAAATCCACATTTCATAGTGTCATTGGATGTTCCTATCTGCGGACGTGTGTATTGGTCCTTAGACTTTAATATTATTATTAATGGGTATTACAACTCGCGCACTTAGATGTATTGACGAAAATTGCGACGAAACACTGTTCGCAGTGAGGTAGGATACATTGGGTGTGTCACGAGTAATACCGCATTAATAGATAATGCGAGAAAGGATTTGTCCCTTCTGTTTCATAACAGAAGTAGATATCTTAGGCCCTTTGATGGAACTGATATAGCCTAAATAAATCCATGGCCATGGTATGGTATGGGCGAGCTCAATTCCTAAAATTCAATGAAAGAATGATCGAGCACATGGGTTGATGGAACTAGCATGAAACCCGCATGATTAGAGATATCAAGAAAAAGGGATTATATTATACAGTAAGCATTCGTATGAGGTGACACGTCATTGCGGTGTTAACTTCTTTCTCTATGGGTTCCATGGTGTGTTGCTAGATGCTAACCTTGGACTTTAGGTAGGCTTCGCCTAATGCCACTGAGAAAGAGGCCTAGAGGGTCACACACTATGTTTGTCCATGTATCTCAGTGAAATATTAATTTAACAAGTTAAATAAATATTATTCCTAACTGTGGTTTAATAATTATTTAAGGATGCCTGATCGCATTTATTTCGACACTAGTTATTCGAGAGAATATATTGTGGGCGAAATAATATATTTATTAGCGAGTAATGCAGTTATATTTATTTAAGAAATAAATAAACATTACTGAAGGTCTAATAAATGTGGTGGAGAAAAATGGAAAATAAAAGTACACGCCGTGTATATTAAATATACACGTCGTGTAGTTCTATTGAAAACAAGTACACGCTGCGTATTAATTATTACACACCGTGTAGTTTTCTAGTCAGGATTTTGAGGATATAATATTGTTTTAGTAAATTATGTTTATTATAATCTGCATGGGCTCATGTCAAAGAATTAATGATTCAACATGGGGGTTTTCAATAAGAGTTAATGAAATAAATAAAACACGTAACACGTTTATTTATTGTCATAACTCTATTAACCTCAAACCTGATTATAAATATCCTCACAACCCCAACACTTTGAAAGAGCCATTTTTTTTGTGCACAAAGGATTTGGAAATACTCTCAAGCCAAGTGAGAAATCCCTTTCCACCAGGAACGCCCTCATGTTACGAGAGAGAGATCATCCACCGGATCAAGGTGGTGGAAGGCAGACATCGCAAGCGAAGGGTCTTTTGTGCTAGCACCCGGAGATCCCTTCGGCGACAAACATAGATACATGTAGCATGTGTGGATCACCGCTAGAGGAATCCTATACTTGGATTCTATGATGCAACGACGGATCACATGATCATGATCGGAGACATCGACAAAGAAACAATTCCACCGAGGTAATTCTTGTGAATTAATTAAATTAATTATAACCAACATATGATGATCCTATCTCAAGGGTTCGAGGACTCTTCTTCTCTTTTTCGTTCTTCATACCATTTCGAAGATCCGGTGTTTTATATCATGACGTATCTCATATTTAACATTGTTTAACGCTAAAATTAATGTTGGGCAATCCCACCAACGCACTTCCGGTGCGCCCAGAACCTACTGTTTCATTATTATTTTATACGGTCACCTTCATTTGGTACATGGTGATATTAATCCACGGTTAGGACAGGAACCTTGTATACCTTATTTGGTGAAATAATAATTTCTCATTTGTTCACTGTGTATTAGCATGCTTTCTTTGTCTATTAGGAAACATGATCCATTGAGGATCCTACTGATTATACTACTACGATCACCCTATATATATACAACCTATTTTCCAACTTAGCTAAAGTAACATGGAGATGGATCTTGATATTCTATCTAATGGTTTTACCGGATTTGTTTGGGATTCTTGGTCATTATCATCATTACCGTTTAGTACTTGTAGTTTTTCTTTCAGTTGTTTAGTACAATATAACATATGATGTTTTAACCTGGGATATGTTTATATATATATATATTAGTATGTGTTTACTATTTTATCCATATTATCTATCTCTTCTCCATGTTATCTTATAGGTTAATTACTTTTATAGGTTTTTTTAATATACCCTTGGTGCTTCTTTACAACCTAGGTCCTACTAGAGGTGGGACTCAGGAAGTCACCATCTCCATTCTCTCATTTCTAACCTAGGAGGGGTAACCATTAGGTAGAGGGGTTCAAGACACATAATATCACACATATGATAATTCACTAGATGAATCAAGTGTTATTTTAGAGGATATCTTTCATAATTATCCAAACTAAATATTTACATATATTTCCTCTCTTTTACATGTATTCTATAGAAGATCTTTATAACACCAAGAAATATTATTATATATATTTATTTAGATAAATTAAATTTAATTGATGTATTGAGAAACAAAAATAAATAAGCCTAAATGAGATATTATATAGTATATTATTATAACCTATTTTTTCAATTAGTGTAATGAATAATAATATAAAAATTTTAAAAATAAATATAAAGTATTTAGATAAAGAAAATATATTTATAGTAATGTCATTATATTTATCAAAAAATTTCTTTTCCTAAAAAATTGAATTTTTTTGAGAAAATTGTACAACTAATTTTTATCAATTCTACAAAAAAATGAAAAAAAACAATTTAGAAAATAAAAATTCAAAATTATGTTATGGTGGATAATTTTGAATTTTTTGAAAATATTAATTCTGCGATGAATAAGTGAAAAATAATTATTTTTATTGAATTTTGAATGTTTTTAAAGAATATAAAATTTGTTTTTTTTTAAAAAAAGTTTTAAAATTAAAATATGGTCATTTAGAATATTAATATTCCTATTATGGTGTTTGGAATTTTTTTTAGGTTTATCGTCATATAAACTCATTATATACACAAGAAAACATTTTTTAAAACTATTTTTCATCACATTTTTTTGAGTTTATTTTAATATTAATTTATATATTTATTAAAGATTGAATTTGGTAAAATTGATTCCATATTTTTAATCATAATGATAAATTTTGGTAATTATACCAATTTTATTTAATTTTAATTATGAATATAAAAAACAATAAAAAATTCCACTGTGATTAGGGGTATAGAGGGATTTTTGAGGGTTAAACCAAGATATAAGTGTAAATTTTCACATAAAAAATTTATAAAGTATATTATATATATATGTTTATACCTCATCTTATCCCTTTATCAAATATCTAGTTATTTAGATAAAATTTTCACCAAAATTAATTTATTATATTTTAAGCATTAAATAAATTCCAAATGTGTCCTCTCACCCACTTATAAAATGTCACCCTTCCTTTCTTTTATTTAAACCAATTTGAGCATTCTATATCAATAAAATCCCACCTGAATATATGATAAAAATCCCTATGAATTAATTATAGGTTACTTTCATCTTAAAATACCATTCTAAAAGTCCATATAAAAGGATTTAATGTAGACCAACTAAAGGAGTTATAATTATCTTACCCAGCCTCTTCTAATTTATATCTTCTTAAAACTCCAATAAATAATTAGAACTCAAAATAAATTAATAAAATAAGTTTTCTCTTTATAAATAAATCTTATTAAAATTATATAAAATCTATATCCACTTCAATTCCATTAAATGGGATGTAAAAGTACCTCTCATGTTTATGTGTGTATTATAACATCCATTTTCAAAACAATTCATTTTCCTTCACCATCCTTAAAGAATGGTTACTTTTATGGTTTTATTGTTTATATATAATTTTTATGAAATAATTATTACTATATAACAATAATATAAAATATATATTCTTACCATCAAATCCATTAGAAAATGATAATGTTTGACATGTGTCCATATGGACAACCACCTCTACGAAGTGATGCGATTATTTTTCATTAATGATATAAAATGATAGTAATAAGATTAGATTTAAAGAATATATATGATATATATATATCATAAAATAATTATTCTATAGTGGGAAATTATTATTTAACTTTCATTCATACCATCCATCAAAAAGAGAAAACAACGTTCTTGTGTACATATAGTCTATCATCTCCATGAACGTTGTAATTCAGTTTTCTATATCTAAATTTTATGGATGACTCTATATATATATATATAATGTATTTTATATTAATATCAATATTAAAATTATGGATATTATGAAACCATAATTAATTTATAAGAAATTGAATAACCAAAATAATATTCTCAAGAAAAATTATGTAGTTAATACCCTGAAATAACTATATTAATAAGAAATTATAAAAAAATGTTTGTTAAAATTTTACAAGTTGTTTATATATGATATTAAAATTACTAAAATTATTTTTTATATAATTATAATAAATTTAACTTCATTTTACATGTGGTTATACCACTTTTAAATTAATTTTATCTTGAGGTAAGTGATTTATGTAATAATATCGTTATATATTAGGATTATTTATGATCAAGTGTTTTATGATGAAATTTTAGGAAATTTCACACAAAACTAGATGAATATTACTCTAATATATTAATTTATTAATATTACATGTTTTCATTTTATTTTTCTCTATTTATGAACTCACGTAACTTAAATAATGATTATATGGAAAATCAACATTAATTCTCTCTTCAGCCAGAGATCATTTTTCTTTCATTTCCATGTTTTATGAAAATGATTTCATGAATGTTTTTATATTATTCAATTATTTATTAAAGTTATGTTCTCCTATGATTTAGTTTTTATAATATGTTTTAAAACGAATATTCTTTTCATTTATTGATTGGTGTAATATTTACTTTTTACTGAAAATGTGAAAGGTGTATTTGTTTTTATTTAGGCCACATGAAAATAATTTCCTACCTTCGAGACTGTTAAATGATTTGAATATCCCCTTATATGTTTACAATGTTATTTTAAATGAAAAATCTTTCCATAATATTTGTGAAAATTTTATAGTTTAAATAATTTTTTTCAAAATAAAAAATGTATATGTTTAACAAATTTTGCATGTTTTTTAATTGAAATTCCATTTATGATTATATCCCTTATGCTAATTATGATTTACTGAAGATATTATCCAAATATTTCATTGTATTATTTGTATGAATTGTTTAATATTATGATAATGATATTTTTATGAAACCTTTTTAATTTCCATTTATTTATGATATGGTGAATTATTGAAAGGTTTATGAAACTCATTTCTTTATATGGGCTATTATTTATGAGGAATTGTTTATGATCTTATGGAAAAAATATGAATATATTTTTATTACTTAATGTTTTTTCCAATAATTATATATCCATCAATTTATTCGGTTAAATATTGATATCTCATGACATTATAAAGAATTTAATGGGTAGTGAACCCAATTTAGTTGGGGACTCTATTTACTAGGATAGTATTGGAAGTGAACCTTGATTAAGAAAATAATGAAATCTATAGTGAACACAATATACTATTATAGTATTGTAAATGGTAATTTAATAAGGAAAATATTTTACATTATTAGGTTTTTTTTTCAAAAATCTATCTCTTATGCCAATGTTACACTCTCATGGATCATATTATTTAATTTCTTTATAATTCATTCGAAATGAAAATCCAATATTTATGTTATTACTAAATATCATGATCATTAATAAAGAGGTTTTGGTTTTCATATGATTTTCACAAGATTCCATTCACTTATTCATAATTTATTTATCAGTGATTATTGATATCTCTCTTGATTACCCTTAACTGGAATCATAACTGACACGTTATAATGTTGAATTTCCCCATATTATTAAGAATAACTTTTAGAATTATGTTTAATAAGGGTTATAATTAAGAAAAACATAGTGGGAAATGATGTAGATCTATTTTGGATAGGTAGTTTATGTATCCATGATTTAAAAGACACTAGACCTATATTATAATGTTATGGTTTTTAATTTTAGTTATTGAGTATTCATCTAATAATATGTGATACATTTGTATGAAATTTGTGGGTCAATATAATTGGTATCAAATAAAGGTTTATTTACCTTTGGAAACTATGACGATAAAACTTGAACAAGAACCATTTATATAATCCTATGTATATAAAATCATATTATGATTTGGTAAATAATGGAGTATTTTTTTCCTAGAAATACATATTTGTCTAGATACTATAGGTGTGTGTGGTTTTAGTACAAATTAATCTTGGTTTAATTACTTTAAAAATAGTTTTTTCAATATATCATAGCCATAATTATAGTAAGTTGTGGGTGTTCCAATATTTAGAACCTATTTTGATACTTCTAAGAGATATTCATGGAAAACACATATTTTCTTTTTGAAAATTTATGAAGGACTTGGTTAGATTATAAATAGGAATATACTAGGTTAAACCTAAGGTGACATAGATTTAAAAGAATTTTACATTTTATAGAAAACCTATAAATTTATTTCCCTTATTATATTGTTTTTAACTCAAATTATTGTTTCTTACACAGTTATGTTTTTATTTAATGGATATAACCCTGTAAAATCATGTTGATGTTGAATGTGATGTATAAGAAAATGATTTTCCTCTTGATTAACCATATTTTATGGTAGGTGGAATGAAAAATCTAATTTACATTCTTATGAAACATTCTCAAGATTTGAATCATGTTGAGAATAAAAATGGGGAAAAGAGGGAAAATAGATTTATTGAGTCCACTATTAGTAAACAACAACTATATTTTAGTGGGTATAGTAATCCAATAGTTTTTGGGCAGTGAATCAGTAACCATGAAAAGATATTTCCCATTCTATGGGGTTTTAAACATGAAAATATATTTTATTCGTTTTTAAATTGATAGAAAATCATATGAATGGTGGACTCTTATCAAGAACATGAATATATTGAAAAAATTGACTCAATAGATCGGGTGTTTTTAGGATATTATTTTTTGACATGTAATTTCCCCATATTCTTTACATGAAAATGGATAAGAAATTACTTCAGCTAAAATATAATGATGGTGAATATTTTAGTACCTATGAGGTAAAATTTAAATGGTTTATGGGGTATGATTATAGAATTATATGTTAACTAGAAAGAATTGTTGATCAATTCTGTAGTTTCTCTACACTATTTTTTATGGCCGCTAGACATAAGGGACTTCAGTAGCTTTGAATAAATCACTACATGTCATATTAAATTGGACATGGATATTATATTTACCCACCAATATCATGGTTTTGATAAGAAAATATATATATATATATATGGAATTAAAATACATTATTAAAACAGTGGGGATATGAAGAAGAACTTTACTTCATGCTCAAATTGTGGAAAGAAACATTTAAGTAATTATCCTAAGGTGACTACTAAATGTTTGATGTGTGGAATAGAATGACATTGAGAAATCAAATGAAAAGTGATGTGAATAATTTTTTTTCTAATAATGGGTAGAAATGTCTATATAATTCACCACACACAATTACATGTTTAAAATGCAAGGAGTATGGGAATTATGCCAACTAGTTCTCAAATCAAAATAGTAATGATGATTATCGACAGCAGAAACCTATGAAACATGGTGAAAAAGGTAAATATAGACAAATAATTATTACTAGTGAGATAAATGGTAGTGATGTGGTGAAATTTACAATTACCATCCACTCTAGAAATTCTAATGTATTATTTTATTCTAGATCAACCAGTTATTTTATTTTTGAAACTTTTTATAAGGGTATCACAACACCACCACAACGATGATATTAAATTAGTAATGAAACCCCATTATGGTACAATGACCACATCTCATGTATATTATTTTTCTCTTATTCATGTGTATGGGAATGTGCTTCCTATAAATATTTTTATTATCCCTCTCACTGAATTTGGTATTATAATATGCATGGATTGTGTTTCTATATATGAATCACATATGAAATGTTGATGAAGGTATGTCATGTTTTATATTATTAACCATATTTTGTTCATATATCAATGCAATGATATATATTTTATTCAAATGGATATAAAATCCATTATATGGTTCTCGATTCCAATTCAAAAAGGCATGTTTACCTTAGATGTTGGGGGAAAATCTCAACACTGATTATCTACCAATTGTGTGGGAGTTTCTTGATTCATTTCTTTAAGAGTTTTCTATTATTCTACTAAACCAATAAGTTTTTTTTTCATGATAACTCATACATGGTGTTAAACCTAATTCAATGACTCCATATTTAATATCCATAGTTTAGTTATAGAAATTGAAGTAAAAAATCTAGTTGAATATTGATAAGGGGTTCATTAATCCAAGGGTGTGTCCTTTGGTTGAGCCTATTTTTTATGAATAGTTATGGATCAATGTAGCACTTCATTGGATATAATAAACATAAAAATATCACAATAAAGAACATGTATCATCTAACTCATAGTTAGGACAGGTTTAATCAACTCTATGGAGCACAATGCACTTCCAAGATATAACATCATTTTGGATATCATCAATTGATGGATAATAAGAACTATATACCCAATAAATCCTTCCATTATAGGAATGGACACTATGAACTTATAGTGATTGCATTTTTTCTTAAAAATCCTTTAGATATATTCCAATATTTAATGAATAGAGTATTTATATATCACCTCAATCAGTTTATAGTTATCTTTATAGATGATATTATTATATATTCAAAGAGAAAGAAAGATAATTAAGTCCACTTAAGAACTTTACTAATAATCTTAACAAAGGAAAATATATGTGAAAAAATTACTAAGTGTGAACATTAGATTTAAAATCTTCATTTATGGGTTATATGATCTCAAGAAAGGGTGTGTCTAGTGATCCATAAAACACTGGAGTTATTCCACATTAGCCTAGAATAACCATGATGACTAAGATCCATATTTTCCTTGGATTATATATATATTATAAAATAATAGTGTAAAATTTCTCAGGGATGTCCAATATAATCACTGAGTTAACTTAGAATAAATACAAGTTTATTTGGATAAATGGATGTTAGGAAAATTTAATCCGACTAAAGTGAAACATAGTTCATGCACCTATGATTACAGTACCCAATAGTGGAGAAGTTTTTTTATCTATAGTAATGAATTGATGAAGAGACTGAGATGCATCCCCATGAAATAATGTTATGTGATAGTTTATGCCTCACCAATA
Organism: Viscum album; assembly: GCA_963277665.1. Taxonomy (NCBI): domain Eukaryota; kingdom Viridiplantae; phylum Streptophyta; class Magnoliopsida; order Santalales; family Viscaceae; genus Viscum; species Viscum album. The sequence continues at coordinate 687,010,614 of OY728123.1, read as the reverse complement.
TTGAATATTAATCAGAAAAAGTACCAAACACATGATTGAGATTTGGTTGTGGTAACATTAAATTAAATATTGGAAGAATTGTATTTATTGATAAATGTATCATATATATAAAGATCATAAAATATTGAAGTATATATTCAATCATAATTATCATAATATGTGCTATAGAAGGTGGATGGAGTTAACACAATATTATGATTTCTCATTGAAATACCACCCCAGAAAGATATAAATGTTGTTCATGCTTTCAGTTGAAAGGATCATGTTATATTATCTATGTTGAATATATAAAAAGATCCAATATTTTTTTTATTTTAAAAGTATGGATCTAGAAAACTTGAATTAAGGGGGAATATTATCTTTTATTAATGAGTTCCCAACTGTCAATCTAAGTAAAGATTATTTATTCAAAAAAGTAATAATTGGAACTATAAAATAATGTGATAAATGTTTCTAAGTTCAGTCTTGATTTTGATGGAATGATATTATTTAATAATAGTGTTTGTTTCCCTTAAATACCAAACATTGATATGGATTTATTGGGTAAATATAATATTTCATAATTATTTATTCATCCCAAAATTATGAAGATGAATAGAAACCTAAAATATTATTTAGGTTATGAAAAAAATGAAAAAAGATATTGTAGAGAATGTATCATAGTTCGTGGTATTTCCAAATTTTATGGATGAGAGATAGAAGACTAAGGGGATTTTAAAACCATTATCCATACCAAATTGGATATTAGAAAATATCCCCATGTATTGTTTTCATCAAACTCCACAAAAATTTACATGTTCTATAATGAAATTTAGGATACAATCTATTTACTTTTAAATAAAGAAAACTAATTTACTACCAGAGGTTATTTATCTTTTGATCATATTTTTTGAACATATATTTTTGATATTTTGAGGTTTCATTGAGTACTGTATTTTATTTTATATAATCAATATGTTATGTTTACCTCAATGTTCTAGAGAATCCCTCAATGAGATAATGATTACAAGTTTTGTTTTATTAATCCTTGTCATATCCCTAAATATGGTTAGTTTAGAAGAACCATTAACACCTTGAAAGATATTATAATGTCTTTTTATATGGATTCCAAAGATATTTGGGATCAATACATTCAATTAATCAATTTTTCTTACACAAATTTTGTAACATCCCAAGTAAGTAATGAATAATAGATATTTTTATCTATGTCTATTAATGATTAAGATAGTGTTATAGAGGCTTAAAATGAAAATAAATACAATCTTATGCATGGAATACACTAATATTCTTAAAAGATTGTTTTAGTGCCTTTTGATGGAAAACCATTTTTGAATCTATATTTTGACAATTTTATAAACTATGTTTTTCAAAATAAACGTATTCTTTATGATTGGGACATCAAAATTTACTTTGTGTGAATTTTTGGTATTTTTCTGACAATGTTCATTTTTAATGAATAGTGAAAAATACTGCATTTTACATCAAAACTGCTTTTTAATCTAATTTATTTATATGATTAGATTATATTTTGAGTTTTTATTAATGTGTAATATGAATATATTTTTACCATTTAATCCAATGGTGGTCATTGGAATCAATTTCACTTTGAAATTGGACTTAAACTAGTATCAATCTTTTGATACTTATTGTTTTGTAAAAACACGCTATTTGCTCTGGCAGCGGTAATTAATTATTAAATTAATTAATGTGACTTATATGATTTGAATTTTGTAAAATAGACTTCATTTTTGAATTCATAATATCAAATATAGATTAGGGTGAATTTTTTGTAATTTTCTGAAAAACTTCAATTTTTGATGAATAGTGAAACCACTAAGTGGTAATCAAGCAAACAGATTTTTCAGTTAAATGAATGTTTACCACTAATGTGTATTTAATTTTTAAAATCCGACATACATGGTTGTCATTATGAAGTAAAATGTGGTTCAATGAGATTATAATAATTTTTTTGTGAATAGTAACTTATTAAGTTCTTAATCGCGATTAGTGGTAATTAGGGTAGTTTAAGGTATAAATTATGCTTTAATAATATGAAATGACCTAGACACATGTCCCAAACTTATTGGTTGTGTAATGGCCGACCAAGACAAGCCATGGGTAAACTTGGGGACCCCATGGAGACACTTTGGTTTGAAAAATGACATAAATAACTTTTTATTAAATGTTAAAGTAAAAATGACACAAACAAGAGATGTTTTACGAAAACAATTTTTACATGGGGTTATAAATATCAGATATTTGATTATAAATAGTAATTGGAAAGATAAAAAGATTTCCTACATCATAGTATTTTTTTATGATTTTTAGACATTTAATAAATTAAATTATTTATGACATAATAATGATGTAGTGATGACATCATTATTTGACGATTTAAATAAAATGGAAAGACAATGTAAAATCTATGAACTACACATGTCCAAAACTTATTGGATGAGTGGATTTAGAAGCCTTATCACCTTATCCACGAATTCTATCAATGTGGGATCTTTTAAAACCGAAACTCATTTTCAAATAAAGTAATATTTCTTTACTTTCCAAAAGTGCCCCTCCTCTCCTCTTATAAAAGGCCCCCACCTCTACCTCATTTGACACACTTCTCAAGCCTTTGGCTCGGCCAAACCCCTGCCCAATTACTCTCTCCACATCCCTCTCCTAATCCTAGAGGATTCCCTTTGGGCAGAATCCTTTCAAAGGAAGCCTTTAGGCTCAAATCAAAAGGGAGTTACACTTTTAAAGGTAATTCATTCTCTCTTGTTCATTTGTTTTATTTTGCTTCTCCAACCCTCTAAACTCTTTTTATTTACTTCTTTTGTAACAACACCAGTATCTTAAATATACTAGGATGTTGTTATAAGATTTATTTGAGCTAAAAGCTCACAAAACTACATCAAATGGTTAAAGAACATACGGTTTCCGTGGATGGTGAAATTCTGCCTCCCGAAACGATGATTGTTCAATACTCATTTAACACCTTCAAAGGTGGCCATTATGATGTCAATATTTTTATATATGATATATAATATGTTTATGTTTTCCTTAAGCTACTGTTTTTTTTCATTTTGGGAATACCATTATGGTTTCCATTATGGGTAAACACGATATCTTCATTTAAGGAAGTGCGGACTACCGCCCCCTCAAAGTGATGTGATTCGTTAATGCCATATGTGGGACGTGTAAAGGATGGATTTAAAGTTATTATATATGTTTTTATACTGTAATTATAATATAACTCTATATTATTATTATTTATTTCCATTAAAGTATGAGATATAAGTGAAAGTAGCGTTCATGCGTACGTACGGCTTACCGTCTCCATGAACGGTGCATTTCATTTCTTATCCCCAAATGTAATGTACTATTAAAATTACATGTATATAATGTATATATATAATTAATGATATATCTAAATGATGAATATAATTCTGGAATTAAAATATACATACCTCTCATTTAGTTTTAATTCCACTAATATGACAAAGAAATGAAAGTAGTGTTCATGCGTACGTACGGCTTACCGTCTCCATGAACGGTGCATTTCATTTCTTACCTCTAAATGATTATGTAATATTATAAATACATGTACATGCTGGATATATATGATATATATGATATCCAAATCAGGAATTCCATTCTGGATATAAAGAACCTTTGACCACATGAACAACATGTAATTGTAAGAAGTCAACTTTCGACTTAAGAACCAAATATTGACAAAACAAACATTATTAACTTAAATGGTTAAATAATGTTTATAACATGGAAATAAGTGATATAAAAGGAATAATGAACTTTAAAAAGGTTCTCAATCAAGTAGACATTAACTCAAGTTTATTATTCAGGACGTTAAAGAACGATCGAGTCAAGTCGGATACGAGGTAAGGGAACTTCTTAACCCAATTTCCATTCTTTGGGTTAATCTCCTACTTTCAAATTACGTCATGATATTATTTTGTCCTACCTTGTATTTGTACTTTATTTATGTGTAATTATAGTGAATACACATAATAGATCTATTTTATTTAAAAAATTATCTTTGTAAGGGACTTCATCTCAATCTCCTTTCATTGAGGCATATTTCGTTTTATACACAACTTTATTTTATATGGTGTATAAACCCCATTGACTTTTACTTTTATACAAAAGGAATCTTTTTCTATGAAGCGTTTTACTAAACGACAAAAAGGAATGTTTTTTTATCGTACGAGGTGACAACCACCTTTTCCACCACCGCGAGTATTATTTGGTCTTTGGCTTTCTCAACAAGCCGTAATGTTTTTAGAATAAAATAAATACCATATACTCTTTTATGTATTTTGGTATTGAAAATGGGTTTGAAAAAGGATTCTATTATGTTAATATATTTATGATGTATTGTGATTGAAATGTGGAAATGTTATCTTTCCATTATATTGGTTTTATGTTTTATGATTTTATATTGGTACTTGGACATTAACGGGTGGTTACGTTATAAACCATATGACGGGTGGTGCCGTGAATACCAGGACGGGTGGTTACGTTATAACCTCCAATGCATTGGGTATGGAAGTCGGCCGTATGGCTATTCCATTAAGTATGTATGGAAATTGGCCATATGGCTATTCCATTAAGTGATATGTGTGGAAGTCGACCGTATGGTTACTCCACTTAAGTATGTTTATGTCCCAAGTTACCTTTATATATGTTATGTGTTCTTTATATGGGTTTTATGGTAATCCTTTGGTTACAAAAAGGTAAGTAATGATACTTTATTCAGTGAAGAGTTTTTATTACTTTATAAAGGTGAAAAGTATTACTTTGATAAAGTATACATGGTTTACTTGTTGTTTTGATAAACTAACAATTTTCATTCTTTGTGTATCCCTTGCTGAGCTTCTTATGATCACCCCAAGTTTTTTTTGAAATGTTTTTCACATGACTTAATGTGGAATAGGGTCAAGGATGGGATCAAGGGAATTTCATGCTATATAAAACATAGAACTAGACATGTTTCTTTTAAGAGTTTTTTTTATTATGAAAACTTAGTAGAAGTGACTACTTTGTAATATTTTGAGATGTAATAGTTATGTTCTAATTCTCTAAAACTCTAAACCTGAAAAGATCCTCAACGTGTAATCTTGTGATAACTCAAGATTAAGTAAGGTTTAAGGATGGGGCCTTATAGTTGGTATCAAAGGGAGGTTTAGACAACTTTAGGAGTTAGAAAAGTGTTAAATTATAATATGATTGAAATGATATAGCATTTAAGGATTACCATGTTGCTTCGCCTAAGATATTTCTGTGTTCAGAATGGTTTTCCGCAGAGGAAACAAAGCAGCTATGTTGGGACGACATCAGGAGGAAGAAAACCTTCCAAATCAGCAACCTGAGATGGTCGGAATTGGAACTGAACAGTTTGTTGCAGTGATGGCACAGTTGACTCAGGCTATAAATGGTGGTGGTATCCATGCACGAGATCAGCCAGATCAACCATAGAGGAACATGTCAGTGGTGGAACATTTCATGAGGCAACATCCCCCATCATTCAGAGGATCATATGACCCTGTGTAAGGTGAAGGGTGGATTAAAGCACTGGAGAAGACTTTTGATGTCATGGGGTGTTCAGAACATCAAAAGGTTAGTCTTGCTATTTACCGTTTTGAAGGTGAAGCTGATCAGTGGTGGTCGATGGTGAAAAATATAAGGGATAGTGTTGAGATTGAGGATCTTCACTGGGACGAATTCAAAGGTATGTTTCTTTAGAAATATTTTCCTAACGTGGTTCGTCTTAGGATGGAAAAACAGTTCCTAGAATTGAGGCAGGAGGATATTCAGTGGCTGCTTATGAAGAAAAGTTCACTCGATTGGCAAGGTATGCTCAAAACTTCATATGAGATCTTGATAGTAAAATAAAGTGTTTTTACTCAGGGTTAAAGCCAAAGTATCGAAGGGCTTTAACTTCTCGTGAGTTCAAAAGTTATGAAAAACTTGTTCGATGTGCGGAAAAGGTGGAAATGGAGTTTTCTGATGATCAGGTGTTCTATGACAAACAACAGAATAAGAGATCTAGTTGGCAGGAAAAGGGGAAGAATTCATCAAAGAAGTAAGGAGGTAAGAAAACCAAATATCCAACCTATGAGAAGTGTGGTAAAATGCATCCTGGAGAATGTTTATCCAAGTCTGGTAAGTTCTTTCGGGGTGGTAAGTCTGGTCATATTGCTCGTAACTATAAGGAAGATGATCAAGCAGGAAATGAAAAACCAACGGTAAGATGTTTTATGTGTAATGAAATGGGTCATTATGCAAACGAGTGTCCAAAAAAGAACTCAACTGGGGGAATACAGCCATACTACAAGCAGAAAGGGGTGGCGAAATCCTTTGCAACAACTTCAGCAGATGTTTGGCCATCGAATGAAGTGGTATCAGCTCCAGGGAGCTCAGTATTTTTCGAAGATTGACTTGAGGTCGGGGTACCATCAGTTGAAAGTAAAAGAAGCAGACGTTCCGAAGACTGTGTTCCGTACTAGATATGGCCATTATGAATTTTTAGTTATGCCTTTTGGGTTAACCAATGCACCTGCTGTATTCATGGACCTTATGAATAAAATTTTCCATGAGTTCTTGGATAAATTTGTGTTTTGAGGTTTGGGAAGTGGTTATGTGTGCCTTGTGATTCACAGTTGAAGAGAGAGTGGTTATGTGAAGCTCATAGTTCTCCGTTTTGAGTTCATCCGGGCAGTACGAAGATGTATAGAGATCTGCGGGAGTATTACTGGTGGAATGGAATGAAAAGAGACATTTCTGATTTTACTGTGAAGTGTTTGACATGTCAACAGGTTAAAGCAGAGCGGCAGGGATGCTTCAGCCTTTACCAGTGCCAGAGTGGAAATGGCAAAACATATCCATGGACTTTGTTGTGGGATTACCGAGGACAACTTGAGGTAATAATGCAATCTGGGTTATTGTTGATCGCTTGACCAAATCTGCTCATTTCTTTTCTATACGAGATACTTTCTCTCTAGATCAACTTTCCCGTTGTATCTTAAAGAGATAGTCAGGTTACATGGAGTTCCTCTCTCCATTGTATTGGATTGTGAACCCAGGTTTACTTCAAACTTTTGGAAATGCCTTCAGAAGTCGTTGGGTACTGAATTAAAATTTTAGTACAGCTTTTCATCCTCAATCAGATGGGCAGTCAGAACGAACAATTCAGACATTGGAGGATATGCTACGAGCTTGTTCTATGGATTATCAGGGAAGTTGGGACCAACATCTTTCTTTGGTTGAGTTTTTTTATAATAACAGTTTTCATTCCAGTATACAGATGGCACCATTTTAGGCATTGTATGGGAAGCGGTGTCGAACTCCAGGTTTCTGGGATGAAGTGGGTGAATGGAAGTTGATGGGACCAGAATTGGTAGAAGAGATGGCAGAAAAAGTTCAGTTGATTCAGAAACCCATGAGAACAGCTCAGAGCAGGCAGAAGAGTTATGCGGAGGACCGGAGGAAGGATCTATCTTTCGAGGTAGGTGATCATGTTTTTCTCAAGGTTTCTCCTTGGAAAAGTGTGATGAGATTTGGTAAGAAAGGAAAGTTGAGTCCAAGGTTTGTTGGACCATACGAAATTCTGGAAAGAGTTGGATCAGTTGCATACCGAGTGGCTTTACCTCCGAGTTTATCTCAGGTACACAATGCTTTTCATGTTTCAATGTTGAGGAAGTATATGCCAGATCTATCTCATGTTTTGAGCCCAGAGGTAGTTCAGATGGAAGAGAACCTATCTTATGGGGAACAACCGGTCCAGATTCATGACCATAGGGAGCAAGTGTTACAGAATAAGGTGATTCATCGGGTAAAGGTTTTGTGGAAAAACCACATGATTGAAGAGGCAACATGGGAATCTGAAAATGCAATGAGGGATAAGTACACCCATTTATTTGATAAGTAAATAAATTTCGGGGACGCAATTTTCTAAAGGGGGGAAGGATGTAACATCCCAAGTAAGTAATGAATAATATATATTTTTATCTATGTCTATTAATGATTAAGATAGTGTTATAGAGGCTTAAAATGAAAATAAATACAATCTTATGCATGGAATACACTAATATTCTTAAAAGATTGTTTTAGTGCCTTTTGATGGAAAACCATTTTTGAATATATATTTTGACAATTTTATAAACTATTTTTGTCAAAATAAATGTATTCTTTATGATTGGTACATCAAAATTTACTTTGTGTGAATTTTTGCTATTTTTCTGACAATGTTCATTTTTTAATGAATAGTGAAAAATACTGCATTTTACATCAAAACTGCTTTTTAATCTAATTTATTTATATGATTAGATTATCTTTTGAGTTGTTATTAATGTGTAATATGAATATATTTTTACCATTTAATCCAATGGTGGTCATTGAAATCAATTTCACTTTGAAATTGGACTTAAACTAGTATCAATCTTTTGATACTTATTGTTTTGTAAAAACACGCTATTTTCTCTGGCAGCGGAAATTAATTATTAAATTAATTAATGTGACTTATATAATTTTAATTTTTTAAAATAGACTTCATTTTTGAATTCATAATATCAAATATAGATTACGGTGAATTTTTGGTAATTTTCAGAAAAACTTCAATTTTTGATGAATAGTGAAACCACTAAGTGGTAATCAAGCAATCAGATTTTTCAGTTAAATGAATGTTTACCACTAATGTGTATTGAATTTTGAAAATCCGACATACATGGTTGTCATTATGAAGTAAAATGTGGTTCAATGAGATTATAATAATTTTTTGGGGAATAGTAACTTATTATGTTCTTAATCGCGATTAGTGGTAATTAGGGTAGTTTAAGGTATAAATTATGCTTTAATAATATGAAATGACCTAGACACATGTCCCAACCTTATTGGTTGTGTAATGGCCGACCAATACAAGCCATGGGTCAACTTTGGGACCCCATGGAGACACTTTGGTTTGGAAATGACATAAATAACTTTTTATTAAATGTTAAAGTAAAAATGACACAAACAAGAGATGTTTTACGAAAACAATTTTTATATGGGGTTATAAAGATCAGATATTTGATTATAAATAGTAATTGGAAAGATAAAAAGATTTCCTACATCATAGTATTTTTTTATGATTTTTAGACATTTAATAATTTAAATTATTTATGACATAATAATGATGCAGCGATGACATCATTATTTGACGATTTAAATAAAATGGAATGACAATGTAAAATCTATAAACTACACATGTCCAAAACTTATTGGATGAGTGGATTTCGAAGCCTTATCACCTTATCCACGAATTATATCAATGTGGGATCTTTTAAAACCGAAACTCATTTTCAAATAAAGTAATATTTCTTTACTTTCCAAAAGTGTCCCTCCTCTCCTCTTATAAAAGGCCCCCACCTCTACCTCATTTCACACACTTCTCAAGCCCTTGGCTCGGCCAAAACCCTGCCCAATTACTCTCTCCACATCCCTCTCCTAATCCTAGAGGATTCCCTTTGGGAAGAAGCCTTTCAAAGGAAGCCTTTAGGCTCAAATCAAAAGGGAGTTACACTTTTAAAGGTAATTCATTCTCTCTTGTTCATTTGTTTTATTTTGCTTCTCCAACCCTATAAACTCTTTTTATTTACTTCTTTTGTAACAACACCAGTATCTTCAATATACTAGTATGTTGTTATAAGATTTATTAGAGCTAAACTCTCACAAAACTACATCAAATGGTTAAAGAACATACGGTTTCCGTGGATGGCGAAATTCTGCCTCCCGAAACGATGATTGTTCAATACTCATTTAACACCTTCAAAGGTGCCCATTATGATGTCACTATTTTTATATATGATATATAATATGTTTATGTTTTCCTTAAGCTACTGTTTTTTTCATTTTGGGCATACCTTTATGGTTTCCATTATGGGTAAACACGATATCTTCATTTAAGGAAGTGCGGACTACCGCCCCCTCAAAGTGATGTGATTCGTTAATGCCATATGTGGGACGTGTAAAGGATGGATTTAAAGTTATTATATATGATGTTATACTGGAATTATAATATACCTATATATTATTATTATTTCTTTCCATTAAAGTATGAGATATAAATGAAAGTAGCGTTCATGCGTACGTACGGCTTACCGTCTCCATGAACGGTGCATTTCATTTCTTATCCCCAAATGTAATGTACAATTAAAATTACATGTATATAATGTATATATATAATTAGTGATATATCTAAATGATGAATATAATTATGGAATTAAAATATACATACCTCTCATTTAGTTTTAATTCCACTAATATGACAAAGAAATGAATGTAGCGTTCATGCGTACGTACGGCTTACCGTCTCCATGAACGGTGCATTTCATTTCTTACCTCTAAATGATTATGTAATATTATAAATACATGTACATGATGGATATATATGATATATATGATATCCAAATCAGGAATTCCATTCTGGATATAAAGAACTTTTGACCACATGAACAACATGTAATTGTAAGAAGTCAACTTTCGACTTAAGAACCAAATATTGACAAAACAAACATTATTAACTTAAACGGTTAAATAATGTTTATAAAATGGAAATAAGTGATATAAAAGGAATAATTAACTTTAAAAAGGTTCTCAATCAAGTATAAATTAACTCAAGTTTATTATTCAGGACGTTAAAGAACGATCGAGTCAAGTCGGATACGAGGTAAGGGAACTTCTTAACCAAATTTCCATTCTTTGGGTTAATCTCCTACTTTCAAATTACGTCATGATATTATTTTGTCCTACCTTGTATTTGTACTTTATTTATGTGTAATTATAGTGAATACACATAATAAATCTATTTTATTTAAAAAATTATCTTTGTAAGGGACTTCATCTCAATCTCCTTTCATTGAGGCATATTTCGTTTTATACACAACTTTATTTTATACGGTGTATAAAACCCTTTGACTTTTACTTTTATACAAAAGGAATCTTTTTCTACGAAGCGTTTTACTAAACGACAAAAAGGAATGTTTTTTTAACGTACGCGGTGACAACGACCTTTTCCACCACCGCGAGTATTATTTGGTCTTTGGCTTTCTCAACAAGCCGTAATGTTTTTAGAATAAAATAAATACCATATACTCTTTTATGTATTTTGGTATTGAAAATGGGTTTGAAAAATGATTCTATTATGTTAATATATTTATGATATATTGTGATTGAAATGTGGAAATGTTATCTTTCCTTTATATTGGTTTTATGTTTTATGATTTTATATTGGTACTTGGACATTTTAACGGGTGTTTACGTTATAAACCATATGACAGGTGGTGTCGTGAATACCAGGACGGGTGGTTACGTTATAACCTCCAATGCATTGGGTATGGAAGTCGGTCGTATGGCTATTCCATTAAGTATGTATGGAAATTAGCCGTATGGCTATTCCATTAAGTGATATGTGTGGAAGTCGACCGTATGGTTACTCCACTTAAGTATGTTTATGTCCCAAGCTACCTTTATATATGTTATGTGTTCTTTATATGGGTTTTATAGTAATCCTTTGGTTACAAAAAGGTAAGTAATGATACTTTATTCAGTGAAGAGTTTTTATTACTTCATAAAGGTGAAAAGTATTACTTTGATAAAGTATACATGGTTTACTTGTTGTTTTGATAAACTAACAATTTTCATTCTTTGTGTATCCCTTACTGAGCTTCTTATGCTCACCCCAAGTTTTTTTTGAAATGTTTTTCACAGGACTTAATGTGGAATAGGGTCAAGGATGGGATCAAGGGAATGTCATGCTATATAAAACATGGAACTAGACATTTTTCTTTTAAGAGTTTTTTTTTATTATGAAAACTTAGTAGAAGTGACTACTTTGTAATCTTTTGAGACGTAACAGTTATGTTCTAATTCTCTAAAACTCTAAACCTGAAAAGATCCTCAACGTGTAATCTTGTGATAACTCAAGATTAGGTAAGGTTTAAGGCTGGGGCCTTATAGTTGGTATCAAAGGGAGGTTTAGACAACTTTAGGAGTTAGAAAAGTGTTAAATTATAATATGATTGAAATGATATAGCATTTAAGGATTACCATGTTGCTTCGCCTAAGATATTTCTGTGTTCAGAATGGTTTTCCGCAGAGGAAACAAAGCAGCTATGTTGGGACGACATCAGGAGGAAGACAACCTTCCAAATAAGCAACCTGAGATGGTCGGAATCGGAACTGAACAGTTTGTTGCAGTGATGGCACAGTTGACTCAGGCTATAAATGGTGGTGGTATCCATGCACGAGATCAGCCAGATCAACCGCAGAGGAACATGTCAGTGGTGGAACATTTCAGGAGGCAACATCCCCCATCATTCAGAGGATCATCTGACCCTGTGCAAGGTGAAGGGTGGATTAAAGCACTGGAGAATACTTTTGATGTCATGGGGTGTTCAGAACATCAAAAGGTTAGTCTTGCTATTTACTGTTTTGAAGGTGAAGCTGATCAGTGGTGGTCGATGGTGAAAAATATAAGGGATAGTGATGAGATTGAGGATCTTCACTGGGACGAATTCAAAGGTATGTTTCTTGAGAAATATTTTCCTAACGTGGTTCGTCTTAGGATGGAAAAACAGTTCCTAGAATTGAGGCAGGAAGATGATTCAGTGGCTTCTTATGAAGAAAAGTTCACTCGATTGTCAAGGTATGCTCCAAACTTCATACGAGATCTTGATAGTAAAATAAACTGTTTTTACTCAGGGTTAAAGCCAAAGTATCGAAGGGCTTTAACTTCTCGTGAGTTCAAAAGTTATTAAAAACTTGTTCGATGTGCGGAGAAGGTGGAAATGGAGTTTGCCGATGATCAGGTGTTCTATGACAAACAACAGAATAAGAGATCTAGTTAGCAGGAAAAGGGGAAGAATTCATCAAAGAAGCAAGGAGGTAAGAAAACCAAATATCCAACCTATGAGAAGTGTGGTAAAATGCATCCTGGAGAATGTTTATCCAAGTCTGGTAAGTGCTTTCGGGGTGGTAAGTCTGGTCATATTGCTCGTAACTGTAAGGAAGATGATCAAGCAGGAAATGAAAAACCAACGGTAAGATGTTTTAAGTGTAATGAAACGGGTCATTATGAAAACGAGTGTCCAACGAAGAACTCAACTGGGGGAATGCAGCCAGACTACAAGCAGAAAGGGGTGGCGAAATCCTTTGCAACAACTTCAGAAGATGTTTGGCCATCGAATGAAGTGGTATCAGCTCCAGGGAGCTCAGTATTTTTGGAAGATTGACTTGAGGTAGGGGTACCATCAGTTGAAAGTAAAAGAAGCAGACGTTCCGAAGACTGCGTTCCGTACTAGACATGGCCATTATGAATTTGTAGTTATGCCTTTTGGGTTAACCAATTCACCTGCTGTATTCATGGACCTTATGAATAAAATTTTCCATGAGTTCTTGGATAAGTTTGTGTTTTGAGGTTTGGGAAGAGGTTATGTGTGCCTTGTGATTCACAGTTGAAGAGAGAGTGGTTATGTGAAGCTCATAGTTCTCCGTTTTCAGTTCATCCGGGCAGTACTAAGATGTATAGAGATCTGCGGGAGTATTACTGGTGGAATGGAATGAAAAGAGACATTTCTGATTTTACTGTGAAGTGTTTGACATGTCAACAGGTTAAAGCAGAGCAGCAGGGATGCTTCAGCCTTTACCAGTGCCAGAGTGGAAATGGCAAAACATATCCATGTACTTTGTTGTGGGATTACCGAGGACAACATGAGGTAATAATGCAATCTTGGTTATTGTTGATCGCTTGACCAAATCTGCTCATTTCTTTTCTATACGAGATACTTTCTCTCTAGATCAACTTTCCCGTTGTATCTTAAAGAGATATTCAGGTTACATGGAGTTTCTATCTCCATTGTATTGGATCGTGAACCCAGGTTTACTTCTAACTTTTGGAAATGCCATCAGAAGTCGTTGGGTACTGAATTAAAATTTTAGTACAGCTTTTCATCCTCAATCAGATGGGCAGTCAGAACGAATAATTCAGACATTGGAGGATATGCTACGAGCTTGTTCTATGGATTATCAGGGAAGTTGGGACCAACATCTTTCTTTGGTTGAGTTTTTTTATAATAACATTTTTCATTCCAATATACAGATGGCACCATTTTAGGCATTGTATGGGAAGCGGTGTCGAACTCCAGCTTTCTGGGATGAAGTGGGTGATAGGAAGTTGATGGGACCAGAATTGGTAGAAGAGATGGCAGAAAAGGTTCAGTTGATTCAGAAACACCTGAGAACAGCTCAGAGCAGGCAGAAGAGTTATGCGGAGGACCGGAGGAAGGATCTATCTTTCGAGGTAGGTGATCATGTTTTTCTCAAGGTTTCTCCTTGGAAAAGTGTGATGAGATTTGGTAAGAAAGGAAAGTTGAGTCCAAGGTTTGTTGGACCATACGAAATTCTGGAAAGAGTTGGATTAGTTGCATACCGAGTGGCTTTACCTCCGAGTTTATCTCAGGTACACAATGCTTTTCATGTTTCAATGTTGAGGAAGTATATGCCAGATCTATCTCATGTTTTGAGCCCAGAGGTAGTTCAGCTGGAAGAGAACCTATCTTATGAGGAACAACCGGTCCAGATTCATGACCATAGGGAGAAAGTATTACGGAATAAGGTGATTCATCAGGTAATGGTTTTGTGGAAAAACCACATGATTGAAGAGGTAACATGGGAATCTGAAAATGCAATGAGGGATAAGTACACCGATTTATTCGATAAGTAAATAAATTGCGGGGACGCAATTTTCTAAAGGGGGGAAGGATGTAACATCCCAAGTAAGTAATGAATAATAGATATTTTTATCTATGTCTATTAATGATTAAGATAGTGTTATAGAGGCTTAAAATGAAAATAAATACAATCTTATGCATGGAATACACTAATATTCTTAAAAGATTGTTTTAGTGCCTTTTGATGGAAAACCATTTCTGAATCTATATTTTGACAATTTTATAAACTATGTTTGTCAAAATAAACGTATTCTTTATGATTGGGACATCAAAATTTACTTTGTGTGAATTTTTGGTATTTTTCTGACAATGTTCATTTTTTAATGAATAGTGAAAAATACTACATTTTACATCAAAACTGCTTTTTAATCTAATTTATTTATATTATTAGATTATCTTTTGAGTTGTTATTAATGTGTAATATGAATATATTTTTACCATTTAATCCAATGGTGGTCATTGGAATCAATTTCACTTTGAAATTGGACTTAAACTAGTATCAATCTTTTGATACTTATTGTTTTGTAAAAACACGCTCTTTGCTCTGGCAGTGGGAATTAATTATTAAATTAAATAATGTGACTTATATGATTTGAATTTTGTAAAATAGACTTCATTTTTGAATTCATAATATCAAATATAGATTAGGGTGAATTTTTGGTAATTTTCTGAAAAACTTCAATTTTTGATGAATAGTGAAACCACTAAGTGGTAATAAAGCAAACAGATTTTTCAGTTAAATGAAAGTTTACCACTAATGTGTATTGAATTTTGAAAATCCGACATACATGGTTGTCATTATGAAGTAAAATGTGGTCTAATGAGATTATAATAATTTTTTGGTGAATAGTAACTTATTAAGTTCTTAATCGCGATTAGTGGTAATTAGGGTAGTTTAAGGTATAAATTATGCTTTAATAATATGAAATGACCTAGAAACATGTCCCAACCTTATTGGTTGTGTAATGGCCGACCAAGACAAGCCATGGGTCAACTTGGGGACCCCATGGAGACACTTTGGTTTGGAAATGACATAAATAACTTTTTATTAAATGTTAAAGTAAAAATGACACAAACAAGAGATGTTTTACGAAAACAATTTTTACATGGGGTTATTAAGATCATATATTTGATTATAAATAGTAATTGGAAAGATAAAAAGATTTCCTACATCATAGTATTTTTTTATGATTTTTAGAAATTTAATAAATTAAATTATTTATGACATAATAATGATGCAGCGATGACATCATTATTTGACGATTTAAATAAAATGGAAAGACAATGTAAAATATATGAACTACACATGTCCAAAACTTATTGGATGAGTGGATTTGGAAGCCTTATAACCTTATACAAGAATTCTATCAATGTGGGATATTTTAAAACCGAAACTCATTTTCAAATAAAGTACTATTTCTTTACTTTCCAAAAGTGCCCCTCTTCTCCTCTTATAAAAGGCCCCCACCTCTACCTCATTTCACACACTTGTCAAGCCTTTGGCTCGGACAACCCCTTCCCAATTACTCTCTCCACATCCCTCTCCTCATCCTAGAGGATTCCCTTTGGGCAGAATCCTTTCAAAGGAAGACTTTAGGCTCAAATCAAAAGGGAGTTACACTTTTAATGGTAATTCATTCTCTCTTGTTCATTTGTTTTATTTTGCTTCTCCAACCCTCTAAAGTCTTTTTATTTACTTCTTTTGTAACAACACCAGTATCTTCAATATACTAGGATGTTGTTATATGATTTATTTGAGATACACTCTCACAAAACTACATCAAATGGTTAAAGAACATACGGTTTCCGTGGATGGCGAAATTCTGCCTCCCGAAACGATGATTGTTCAATACTCATTTAACACCTTCAAAGGTGGCCATTATGATGTCACTATTTTTATATATGATATATAATATGTTTATGTTTTCCTTAAGCTACTGTTTTTTTCATTTTGGGCATACCTTTATGGTTTCCATTATGGGTAAACACGATATCTTCATTTAAGGAAGTGCGGACTACCGCCCCCTCAAAGTGATGTGATTCGTTAATGCCATATGTGGGACGTGTAAAGGATGGATTTAAAGTTATTATATATGATGTTATACTGGAATTATAATATACCTCTATATTATTATTATTTCTTTCCATTAAAGTATGAGATATAAATGAAAGTAGCGTTCATGCGTACGTACGGCTTACCGTCTCCATGAACGGTGCATTTCATTTCTTATCTCCAAATGTAATGTACTATTAAAATTACATATATATAATGTATATATATAATTAATGATATATCTAAATGATGAATATAATTCTGGAATTAAAATATACATACCTCTCATTTAGTTTTAATTCCACTAATATGACAAAGAAATGAAAGTAGCGTTCATGCGTACGTACGGCTTACCGTCTCCATGAACGGTGCATTTCATTTCTTACCTCTAAATGATTATGTAATATTTTAAATACATGTACATGCTAGATATATATGATATATATGATATCCAAATCAGGAATTCCATTCTGGATATAATGAACTTTTGACCACATGAACAACATGTAATTGTAAGAAGTCAACTTTCGACTTAAGAACCAAATATTAACAAAACAAACATTATTAACTTAAATGGTTAAATAATGTTTATAACATGGAAATAAGTGATATAAAAGGAATAATGAACTTTAAAAAGGTTCTCAATCAAGTAGAAATTAACTCAATTTTATTATTCAGGACGTTAAAGAACGATCGAGTCAAGTCGGATACGAGGTAAGGGAAATTCTTAACCCAATTTCCATTCTTTGGGTTAATCTCCTACTTTCAAATTACGTCATGATATTATTTTGTCCTACCTTGTATTTGTACTTTATTTATGTGTAATTATAGTGAATACACATAATAGATCTATTTTATTTAAAAAATTATCTTTGTAAGGGACTTCATCTCAATCTCCTTTCATTGAGGCATATTTCGTTTTATACACAACTTTATTTTATACGGTGTATAAACCCCTTTGACTTTTACTTTTATACAAAAGGAATATTTTTCTACGAAGCGTTTTAATAAACGACAAAAAGGAATGTTTTTTAATGTACGCGGTGACAACGACCTTTTCCACCGCCGCGAGTATTATTTGGTCTTTGGATTTCTCAACAAGCCGTAATGTTTTTAGAATAAAATAAATACCATATACTCTTTTATGTATTTTGGTATTGAAAATGGGTTTGAAAAAGGATTCTATTATGTTAATATATTTATGATATATTGTGATTGAAATGTGGAAATGTTATCTTTCCTTTATATTGGTTTTATGTTTTATGATTTTATATTGGTACTTGGACATTTTAACGGGTGGTTACGTTATAAACCATATGACGGGTGGTGCCGTGAATACCAGGACGGGTGGTTACGTTATAACCTCCAATGCATTGGGTATGGAAGTCGTCCGTATGGCTATTCCATTATGTATGTATGGAAATTGGCCGTATGGATATTCCATTAAGTGATATGTGTGGAAGTCTACCGTATGGTTACTCCACTTAAGTATGTTTATGTCCCAAGTTACCTTTATATATGTTATGTGTTCTTTATATGGGTTTTATTGTATTCCTTTGGTTACAAAAAGGTAAGTAATGATACTTTATTCAGTGAAGAGTTTTTATTACTTCATAAAGGTGAAAATTATTACTTTGATAATGTATACATGGTTTACTTGTTGTTTTGATAAACTAAAAATTTTCATTCTTTGTGTATCCCTTACTGAGCTTCTTATGCTCACCCCAAGTTTTTTTTTGAAATGTTTTTCACAGGACTTAATGTGGAATAGGGTCAAGGATTGGATCAAGGGAATGTCATGCTATATAAAACATGGAACTAGACATGTTTCTTTTAAGAGTTTTTTTATTATGAAAACTTGGTAGAAGTGACTACTTTGTAATCTTTTGAGATGTAATAGTTATGTTCTAATTCTCTAAAACTCTAAACCTGAAATGATCCTCAACGTGTAATCCTGTGATAACTCAAGATTAAGTAAGGTTTAAGGCTGGGGCCTTATAAATTTATTACACTTAAGCATTCAGATGGATCATTATGAATCCCTCAATGTGATGAAGTGTATAACTCCAATGTATTGTCATGAAGTTAGATAAAGAAATATATTAGGACCAGACTTAGTAGAAAAAATTACTATGAAAGTAAAAGCCATTTAGAAACACAATAATTTATCTTAGAGTTGAAAATTTTGTTATCCAGACAATCATAAGTGAAATATGGAATTCAATATCATTGAAATGGTTTTTATATGCATTTATACATGAAATAAGGTTAAGAAATTATTAAATAAGATAAAATTGAGCCTTTTATTCATTTACCCATTCAATATTATTGATCATGTAGTGATTGTATCCTATCACTTGGCACTTCCACAAAACCTATATTTGGTTAACAATGTGTTCCACGTATCTATCCTTATGAAGTATGTACCTGATACTTTATGTCATCCATAGAAAATCTTTATAGACTATTTGGGGGAATTAATTTCTCTTGGTAGAACCATGATCCATAAATTTTTTTTGGAATCTTCATGTTTTAATGATCACATATCATGTTTGGAGATTACTAGATTCCTCGTGTTTTAATGCTTACAAATCTTATTTTACACTCTTATGACTCATGTTTTAAACTCTCATGGGATCATGATTCAGAATCTCACAAATCATGTTTTAATATTGTAAACTATGTTTAATCTTGTTCAATTATGTTGTAGTATCATTATGTTTAATATTAATCCATTCTGGGAATATTTCTTCTTAAAATAGCTTATAAATATTTGGCTAAGTCTGTGAAATTTTTAGTTTGCTACTAGTTCTAGATTTTTACAATGGACATGACATGCTTTTAATTCTACTGTTTTCTAGACACTGTAATAAGACACCGTTCTGAATTTTTACGAAGGACTAGACACTGTTATCTCTGACATTGTTTCCTAGACACTGTAACCATGCTACCAGTTTTATAATTTTCAAAGGACATTACACCACAACATTGCTACTGATTCATGATCTCACGGTGATTGTCTCACCATGACTGTCTTAACATGACTGTGGTACTATGACTATCTCTCCGCAACTTTGACATTATTCCATACATAACCTTTTTTTATTGTATTTTTCAGTTAAATTAAAAAGTATCTTCTAGCGATCATATGTGAGTATTTTAATGATACTGATATAATTAAAGATCTTTTTCAGTTTTGTTAGCTGATTGTATGAGGTATGAGGTGAGGATATCGTGCATCATGTCAGCTCCAACACATGCACACAAAAGAAAAAAATCATTGATGCATGAGAAAAAAATACAGATGTGGAATACATTGGAAAAGATAGAAGAACACCAATACATTCAATAACACTCTGAAGGAAGAACATTCAATACCTAATAGATGTAAACAAAGAATAACCTATATTAAACCATCTTTAAAGTATCTTTACAGCATCTCAATGGAGAAGAGGATAATACCAATACACTGAAAACTAGAACACTCGACTCATGCCACCCTTTTTTTAGAAGAGGAATGGAACATTTCATATGTTGCATCCATAGAGTCCAGAGCTAGATCTCATGAAACACAGAGCCTTCAAAACATTATATCATTATATTATTCTCTGTTGTGAACAATTTTATTAATCTTTGGGTAGTGTGTGTATCTATATTGAAAACACACACTATCTCCTGCGCAGAACTATAGGATACAATATATCATCACTCAAATATCATTCGACACATTGTTTCACCCACGTATAACTATAGAAGAGGTTCTGTATGAACTAGTAGTTAATTTTTTCCATGTATAATAGTGGAAGAGGTCTTGTGAAAAAGAAATATCTTATACTATTGTTAACCCATATCTTGGGTGTGGATAATATATATAAATATTACTTAGTTCTAGGTGGTCACCAAGTGGAGTGGACTATGTCTTGTCTTCAGACTAAACAACTTGGTTTATCCGTTGTCTTCCAATTTTGTCTTTCTGTATTTTAACTCATATTTTAGAATACTAAATTGTAATTTGATATTTAGAATTGGAAAGTTGTTATAACTATTTTTCCTTAATATAATAGTTCCAAAATTTTCATCAAAATCTTCTTTTTCTATTACAATGAATTGATCAATCTTCTAAGATACTATATGATTAGTCTGGCCGTTATAATTTAACAACCTTGGTTAAATGGCCAGTTTTATTTTTACATGGGGAGTATTTTAAATAATTTTTTTAATAATTTTTTTATAGGAACTCAATTCTCCAACCTCTTGAGTGTCCTACTCTAACCAATATTTGGTATCAGATGCAGTATTCAAATTATTGTTTTCTAAATTTTAAATTTGTTTTAAAACATTTTTCAAATATGAATTCAGTTGTGTTTTAAAGATAATTATATTTTTGTTAGTTCTAAATTTATAGTTCTTCAAAATCATATTTCGTTATAATGGATAAAATATTTGAATGTTCTTCTACCAAAAAAAACCATTCTTTAATGGAACAAATTTTGCACAATGGAAAATTAAATTGAAAATTAACCAAGAAAGTATGGGTTTTGAGATTTGGCCTTAAATTATAGATGAATATAGATTCTTTCTATTGATAGGAATACATTGGATCACCCACCTATGTATTTCTATAGAAATTATTACAAATCCATGAATGACTTATACTGTTCTTTAAGATATGAAGAGTTTAACTTAATCTCTGCATGAAAAATATCCCATGAAAATTGGGAGACTTTATATGTATCATAAGAATAAACCTCTAGTGTCAAGAAAATGATAATTAACACATATAATATTAAATATTAGAACATTAAAATGAATACTTATGAGCCTATTTCATACATGTATCTCATCTTTAATGAAATCATGAATACTATGATCTCGCTAGGATGAGTTGTTATAGCCAAGGAGAAAATTATGAGAATACTCAGATGCTTTCCAAATAGATGGAGAAGGACCTCTATCTCAATTATTAAATAATGTAATATTATCATTCTTATAGTCAAGGATATGAATGTAAAGTTGATGATTTAAGGGGGTGAATTAAAATTCAACAAGTAAGAAGAATATGAATGAAAGGGAAAGTCAGTGGATATCAAAATTACTGATTCAAAAAACAAAGTAAAAGGAAAGGATACAAAATTACTCTGATAGTACATGTAATGATGATTCGTCATCTAATAGTGATGAATAAGTGGCTCAATTATCTAGAATATTTAAGTAGTTTTATTGAAGTAATAAATTCTCCATGAATCCTAACTACAAAAGTAAATATGAAAACAAGGGGAGATGGAAAAATGATTGGATAAAAAGGGATACTTCTAATGAAATAGTCTATAATGAATGTAAGAGAATAGGATATGTAATGTCTGATTGTCCCAAGATAAAATATATAAAGAGATATGAGGACAAAGGAAGAAATTCTAAAATGGTCTTGAATGCAGCTTGGGGTGCTTCTTCGGACAGCTCAAGTGACTCAGATGTTTCACATGATGAAAATGATGAAAATCCAATATCTGTTTTAAAAAAACACATCTGAGGTAACATGTGTGTCTCCTGTACAAAATTATTATTATTCTAGAGATGAAAGTGATTCAGAAAATATGAAAAATTAAGAGATGTTTGAAAACTCCCAAATTATATAAGACACTTTTAATGAACTAAAATATAAATACATATCATTAATGAAAATGCATGCTTTGACTACAATTATTAAATATGATCTTCCATTTTAAAAAGTGAAAAATTCTCAACTCCTTAACAAAAAAATGAACTTAAATTGTCAAATGAGCAATTAAAAAAGGATCTAGAAATATTTAAAATTGGAAAATAAATATTAGTTCAAATTCTTGGTAAACAAGTAGTTCCTATGTATAATATAGGAGTATTATACCAACTGGGAAAAAGAAATATAAAAAACACATTTTGTATCAAAATATGGAAAATCCTGTTTTATACCCAGTTCTAGAAAATTTTATGCATGTTCCAGTTATGTGATATCTTCTACTATGTCATGTTTTTAGGCACCAAATAATTTATATTCTCAAATACATTACATTATTTTTATATAAAACCCATGAATCATGTATGGGTTCCCAAAGCAGTTATTACTAATGTTTTTAATCACAAGAATATTTGGGTAGAAAAATATTATTTTGTTTGATCCTTATGTTGGAATGTTTTTTGAAGAGATCGTATAAAATTATATTTTATTTGGATAGTGGATGTACAAGACATATTAAAATAAAATTACTCATTATTTATCAAACTAATAAAGATTTATGGTGGGAATGTCACATTTAGTGACAATGCTAAAGAGAAAATAATTAGACTCGACCAGATCAGTAACTCTAACTCAGTTTTAATTTCTAATGTACTTTTTGTGGTTGGATTAAAATATAATTTTCTTAGTATTTCAAAAAAAAATTGGTGATTATTTTCTTGATAAATTTCAAAATAATGATTTCAGTGTTTTTAATTCTATGAGTGAATTAGAATTTTCTTCTTTTAAAAATGAAATTGTTAATCCTATTAACATAGATTATTTAGTTTCTGAAAATGATTCATGCTTATGTGTATTTTACAAAAATTATATGATTTGGAATAGAAGACTATGACAATACAATATAAACTTCCTTAAAAATAAAAATATAAAATCCATAGTCAAGGATCTACCAAAACTTGAATTTCAAAATGAAAAAGTCATTAATCCTGGTCAAAAGTGTAGACATCACAAAATCTCTTTCAAACTAAAGAAAGAAGATTCAACTTCTCAACCTCTTGAGTTGGTTCACATGGATATTTTTGGCCTTCTAGAGTCTCAAGTATTAATTGGAAGCATTGTTTCTATGTTCTGGTAGATTATTACTCTAGTTATAATTGGACATTCTTCTAGGGTCACAAAAGTGAATTCAGCTCTCATTTCCCTACGTATACTAGAAATATAGAAAATATTAGTGGTCTTAGAATTAAATCTATATGAAGTGACCATGGTCATGAGTTAGAAACCCATGTGTTTGAATCATTTTTATCTCAAATGGCTATACTCAAAACACGTGTACCCCCATGACACCTCAAAAAAATGGTGTTGTAGAATGATGAAATTGAATCTTATAATAAATAGCTAGAACATGATTAATGAATATGACCTACCTATCTTCTTTTGGGTAAAATATGTTAATACAGAATGATATATAATCCATATATTCTTAATCATGACAATTCATAAAATAACTCCCAATCAGTTTGGGAAAAATAGAAAACCAAAGGTTTAATACTTCAATGTTTTTGGTTGTAAATCCTAAATACATAACACTAAGGATAATCTGGTCAAATTTTCCTCCAAGTGTGATGAAAGAATTTTCCTAAGATATTCAATCTCTAGTAAAACCTATAGTGTCTTTAATAAGAGAACCAAATGTATTGAAGAATATATACATGTAATATTTTATGAAATAGATCCCCATAAACCAAAGACCTCCCTATAAAATTTTGAGGATGATATGTCAAATCTGAACATTAATGATAAATCTTATAACCATCATATGATGGAAATTGTTAAAACATACAGTTCATGAAATTCTTCATATTCGTTCCATGATGAACATGAACCTATTGATGAATCTGAAATTTCTAGTCCATTTTTCTCTATATTTGTTAGAACCATTAAGAACCATCCATTAGATGTTGTTTCTAGATATTTAGACAAAGGAACTCAAACTAGATCTACTCTAAGAAATAGGGTTGAACATTAACCTTTCTTATCACTACTTGAGCCTAAAAACATAAATATGGGAATCAATGATGAATTTTGGGTGATGATTATGAAATAAGAATTAAATTAGATTTAATGAAATAATATTTGGAAACTTGTTGATAGAACTATAGACGTCTTGACCATAGGCACTAAATGGGTTTTTTGAAATAATGTAAACAAATCTGGTACCATAGTAAGAAAAAAAATCCAGATTGGTTTCTCAAGGTTATATTCAAGAAGAAGGGATTGACTAGGAAGAAATTTCATCACAAATTTCTACAAATGAATCCTTTAGAATCCTACTTTCATATACTACATATATAAATTTATAACTATTAAAAATGGATGTCAAGAGTGCATTACTAAATTGGTATATTGTTGAGGATTTCTTTATTCACGACCTCCTAGGTTTTACAAACCCTAATTTTTCAAATAATGTTTTCAAATTATCAAAAACATTATATGGTTTATAGCAAGCTCTAAGAGCATGGTATGATAGACTAAGTAGTTTTCTTATTCCCAATGGTTTTATAAAAGTCATAGCTAATTCTACTCTCTTTATGAATAGAATTTATAAATATTTTTAGTTGTTCAAATCTATAATGATGATATTATTTTTTGATCTTCAAAAAATTAAATATGTATTGATTTTTTAAAAATGATGCAAAATTAATTTGGAATTAGTTTAATGGGTGAGCTAAAATTCATTCATGGATTTAAAATATTTTAAAATGAGGAAGGTATTATTTTAAATCAATGTAAATATAATAATGATCTTCTAAATTTTGTTGGTTTAAATAATACTAAAAGTAGTGATACTTCAATGTGTACCAATTGTATGTTGGATCTTAATGAGAATGGTAAACATGTTGATCAACCAACTTATAAAGAAATGATTGGGTGTTTACTCTAGATTACTTCTAGTATACCTGATATTATCTTTAGTGTATGTATGTGTTCTTGTTTTCATGAAAATCTTAAAGAGTCACATCTTCTTTTCGATAAAAGGATTTTCAAATAACTCAAACATACTACCAATATTGGACTATTTTATGCTAGAGGACAATCATTTGACTTAATCAGATATTTAGATACTGATTTAGGTTGTTGTATGTTAGATAGAAAAAAACCTCTAAAACATGTCACTTTTTGGGAAATTTTCAAGTTTCATGGTGTAGTAAAAATCAATATTTTATTGCATTATCCACTACTAAAGCTGAATACATAGCTACTTGTGGTTGTTCTTCTTTTAATTTGGGGATTAAGAACACCTTTATAGACTATGGATATCAATTCATACATTTCCCTGAAAATTGTAATAACACAGGTTCTTTTAACATATCAAATAATCATGTTTCTCATTCTAAAAAAAATTTTGATGTAAGATACCACTATTTGAGAGATCATTATATAAAATGTGATTTTTCATTACAATTCCTTGGCACATACTATCGGATTGAAAACATTTTCACTAATCCATTAAATTATGAAAGAATGAATTACATCAGACATGAATTAAGAAATATTAACCTTGATTGAACAAGATTATTGTCTACGTATTACATTATCACTTTATTGTCTATTGATTACTGTCATAGGATTACTATCCCATAGCTTGTTGTTTTGTGTTTTTTGTCTCATTGGTTACGATCACACCGTGTTAAGTCACAAAGTAATATTGACACTATTGATTCTTTTACCAGTCTCACCATATTTTGTAGAGTTTATTTCTTTTTAAATATTTTTTTGGTATATCTTGTTTTATTTACCGAGTTATTGATTTGTGAAATGTTTGAACTCCCTTAAATGATAAATACATATCACATCACTTATATTGAGATCACTTATCTTGAAACAAAAACCATTTGTATATCTCAAACATCATTCTCTTATTATCATCCTTATTGAGCCCACATTTGATAACCAATATGAACCATCCATCCTCATTAACTCCTGAGAAATGCAGGTTTGAGAAGAAACAAAATAAGGTTCTTATTGTAATGCATGTGAAGCTGTTGAACCCTTATCCTGAGGATCACAAAGTCATGCCTGAAAAGGAAATATGTGAAAAGTGCCTCTTGAACAATAAGTCTCTAGTTCTATTATTTATAAAATAATAGGGATGGTTGGATTGGTATACCATGTAGAGAAGACCCATCTACACAATGTTTTTTCTAGTTTTATCAGTTTGTCTCATTAACCTTCAACTCCACGGATGATTTTGTGGTTAGAAGCTAGGTTAATGGTTAAATATGCACTTTTTATTTGACGTTATGGGATTCCTACCTAGTAATACCTCATGAAGGGATTTTTGAGGTCTAACAAAGAGTTCTTATTCCACCTAGTGATGTGTATAGTCTAGAAGAGGTTCTAGGATGTTTAAGTGGGAATATGAAGTAGATAAGGCCTATTGTGGAAAAACATGATGGTGAGTTGAGGTTGTCATTCACGTCCATTAAACATCTTAGTTTCCCAATGAAAGGATATTTTTCCACTATTAAGTATCATGATGTATTTTTAATTCATCTTTTGAATAATGGACACAAAATAAACTATTGTAAGTATATTATACTACACATTTGTGAAATAATTAAAACTACATCAAATTTCACTTCCCTTTTCTATTCAAAGATAATTTCAGCTATTATTCTAGCCAATGGTGTGGTTGGCTATAATGAAGAAGTTCTTGAGGAATTTTATTTTTTTATCTCTAAAGATACTTGTAGGAGAATTAAAATAAGTACGGATCCATGGAAGAAATCATGGGTTGATGATAATGATCGGTTGTATAAGGAGTTTAATCCAGTTGAAAATCCCTCTAGACCTAAAAAATGTAGGTGATCCTATATTTGAAGTTTAAGAGATTGTTGAATATTTGGTTTAAGAAACAGATGATGATGATAGTGATGGTTTTGTGAGAGTATCACCTAAGATATCTTCCCTCCCTTAGAGTGATGCTGATGTAAGGGAAAAGGTGAAAGAATCTTCTAATGTATGTGTTAGTATATATAAATATCTTTCGGTTGATAAAGAGATTGATGTTGAGGAAGATTTTGTTGTGGAGAAAGATATTTCTATTGAGAAATATCATGTTGTTGAGGAAGAACATACTACTGTGGAATAGTATTATGAACAAGTTGAACCTAAAATAATCTTATCTATTGAGGAAATAACGGAGCATTCATTTTATCTTTCTAGATAAGATACGGTTGAACCTAATAGAGATGAAAATTTGGGAATGGTTTAAGAGGTTGAGTATTTTAGTCCTAGAAGAGTTGCACCTATTTAGGGGGAGTAGCACCCCGGCTTAGAAGGTATTCATCTTCCAAATCATATTTAAAAATTTTCTATGGATACCTTGTATAACTTTTCTATTTATTTTGATGTGCATAATACCAAAGAGGCCACAGTAAAATAGATTGATCATTCAACTATCTTTCAATTGAAACAAATTTCTACTAGAGAAGTATCTCCTACTAAGGAATATGAACCTGTTTTAGTTCCTGTCTTTGAATCTACTCAAGAATAATCTGATTTTGTATGACACAGTGATCAGAATAGGTTTATAGACTACTTTTTATATGGTTTACGGAAGTTTCTACAATCTCAACTTTCCCTAATAAAATATCTCAGGGAAATAGATGTTTCACTACTGTTAGATAAATTTATATAGCAGATTCAACTGAATATTATTCAAGAAATTCATGATGTTTTTAATGAGAACATTGTTTTTAGTGATGAGGTAAAGTCTTTACAAGCTATGGTTAAATATATGCATAAATACTAAAAAACTGGTCAACCTCATGTTGCTCATCATAGTTAAGATTATACTGATAAGATTCCATAGAAGATTGTGTCTCTGATTCAACCAAACCTGATTAATGTATTTGAAAAGGTTTTTGATAACAACACCAATATATACAATATGAATCGATAGATTTCCTTGGGACACAATAGGTTGACTGATGAATATAACGGTTTTTTAAAAAAGCTTCTAAATCATCCTATGTCTATCACATTAGCTATTACAGCTTCATCTACCTGTGGTTATCCATATCAACCTATGGTTCATCCCTTGATCAGAATAGTTTTCAAATAATATCTTTAGTTAGTGTTATGTGGTGTTGATAAGGAAAGTATCTCTATTGTCATCCAGAACAGTGACCATGTACTTGATATGGTGAGGGTCCTTTGAAATATTTCAAAAGATTCTCAAGAATAAATATATAAGAAAATGAAATTATTATTTAATATAATTTATTCTAAGAATTATCTAAGTAATAACTCCAAGTATCTTATAGAGAATTTAAAAATACCACCAGGCACTCAACTATAAAAGGACCTAAGGAAAAATATTACGGAATTAAAACCCACTAGGAATATTTTTCTAGAAGACAATGCTGATTTTGATAAGCACATTATTTTTGGATGAGAGATCATCACAGACTTTATAAACCTATTAAATACTTATATCCATGTTCAGAGTAAAACAATTTTGGCTCCTGCAGCTACTCATTTGCGTCTTGGTCTACCATCTACTAAATATCATTCCTCCTCCACCTATTTTTCTCTAGTGACTATGTCTGTTAGTTGGGCACTAATTTAGATCAGACCAATCATTATTGAGAAGCCATTGCCTCATTCTTCCACCAGAACTACCCTTTCCCCTTATATATTTAAAGTAGTTCCACTATCATCCCTAACTACATCTTAAACCACCTCTCCATCTGCACTTCTTGTTTATCCCTATGATGTATCTGAAAAAAGAAAACCCAAGACTACTGACTCTACTAAGATGTGAATTCTGATTTTGATAGGGATATATTATATTTTCCTCTTTTCTTGTAATAATCACTATCCATTTATTTAATATAATTTGGTCTGTTTTTGTTTCTTCACATATTATATACTTTTTCTCTATATCCTCTCTTTTGGATAATCCAAAAGGGGGAGAAATAATATAAAGAAATTTAAAGAGGGGAACATATCACAATGGAAATTATAAGGGTGGAAATAACGAGGATACATAAGGTAAAATAATTACCCTTTTTTCTATTAATTATATATTTTCCTTAATATTTGGATATGATATGTACTCTATTTATTTATAAAAAATTTTACATTTAAATCCCATGATTTTTATCATCAATAAGTGGGAGATTGTTGGAATCCTCTTGTTTTAATTCTCACGAATCGGGTTTGTATATTATGGGAATCCTCATGATTTAATTCTTACATATCTTGTTTTACACTCTTATAACTCATGTTATAAACTCTCATAAGATCATGATTCATAATATCATAAATCATGATTGAATCATATAAACTATGTTTAATAGTGTTCTATTTTTTTAGTATGATTATATTTAATCTTAATCCATTCTATGAATATTGTTTCTCAAGAAAGGTCGCAGATATTCAGAAAAGTCTGTGAAACCGTAATCCTTCAACCAATTCGAGATTTTTGCAAAGGACCTACCACAATTTCTGTGCTACCGTTTCAGAAACATTGTAATAATACACCATTCAGAAGTTTGAAAAAAGACTTGAAAACATTATCTGAGACAATATTTCCCTAACATTGTAATCGTGGTACTGGTTCTAAAATTATCAATGTACCAGACATTGCAACGTTTCATCTAGATCCAGGTCTCTCCATGGCTATCTCACCATGATTGTCTTGCCATGATTGTGGTACCATGACTATCTCAACGTAACTGTGAAATTGTTCCATACTTAACCATTTTTCTGTATTTTTCAGTTAAATTTAAATGGTTGCAATAAAGGCCATTTTTGAGTCATTTATTGACTCTAATATAATTAATAATTCTTTTTTGTCTGGTCAATAGACAGTATGATGAACGAGGTGTGGAGATCATGTATCTTAACGTCTCCAACAGAAGCACCAAAAATAAAATAAAAGTATGAAGCTAAAGAAAAAAATATATATACAGTAGTGGAATACATTAAAAAAGATAGAAGAACTACCATGCATGAAAGAACCCATCTAAGGAAGAACATTCATTACCTATTGGCTATAAGCAAAGAATAATCTAATGTAAACCATCCTAAAAGCATATGTGTAGAAACTAAAAGGAGAAAAGGAACATCCCACTTCATTGAAAACCAACAAACTCAACTCACAACACTATATTTACAGAAGAGTACTGGAATATTTCATCTACTAAATCCACGGAGTCTAGATCATCATTTCATGGCACACAAAGCCTTCTAAACATTATCCAATTAAATTTCTCTTTATTAGGAATTGTTTTATTATTATATGCATAGTGTGTGTATCTAAATTGAAAACACACACTATCTTCTACACTGAACTAGAAGATACATTATATCCCCACTCAGCTATCATTTTACACCTTATTTTTCCCACGTATAATTATGGAAGAGGTCATGTGGGATATGTTTGTTAGTTTTCCCATGTATAATAGTGGAAGAGGTCTTGTGACTCAGATAGTCTCATGTACTGTTGTTAACCCCGATCGAGGGTGTGGATCAAAGATTTTTATATATATTTATTAGTGGTAGGTGATCACCAAGTGTAGTGTATTATGTCTCGACTTGATCCTTAACAAGTTACTTTATCCACTATATCTTTTAATTTAGTCTTTATATATTTTAACTAATATTTCAAAAAACTAAATTTAACATTGATTGTTAGTCTTGGATAGTAGTTTTAACTATTTTTCCTTATTATAATGGTTTCAAAATTTGTATCAATATCTTATATTTCTATTACTGAGAATTAATCAATCTTTTGAGAAACTATTTGAATAGTCATGTTATTATAATTTTTCTACCATGGTTTACTGGATCTATTTGAAACCAAGGCTATACCAACAGTTTAAAACCATTGGTAAAGGTTGACCAACCATTGATATATGTTATATGAACGGTTCTCCAAACTATTGGGTGATAAGTGATGGGGATATCTTTATACCATTGGTTATATGGAAAACATTGGCTTAGACCATTAAAAAATAAAATTTACCTACAGTTTTAGCCAACCGTCGCAATACAAAAGTACAACTGTTTGTAACCATTGATAAATATAACTTTATAACCTTTACCAATGGTTTACTAACCATTGATATATGTGTTTAAAAACATTTTTTATAACTATTGGTATATATTATATGTAGAACCTATATTCCAATTATTTTTGAACTGTTGGTGTAGTGTTTTACCAACGGTTCAGATAAAACAATTGGTATGGAAATATTTATTCATCTTTATATCAATGGTTTAAAAATTATCAGTATATAGTACTCCAAGATTATATATAATTACAATGTAGCCTTCCCTCTTACCCACCCTATACAAATTACACTTCAAGCCTACCCTATACCAAATTACACAGCATTCTAGATCCCCTCCATCCTCCCCTCTACAATATATAGAATTCAACACATGAAGATACAAAAAAAATATATTATACAATTATTATAAAACACCTTAAAATATATAATTCATGAAAACACTCGTTCCCACAATACAATGTAAAAAATTCAAAAAAAACACTCATGGAGGCGATCAATGTATTTTGAATGAAGCAATCTATTTTTGACAACCAAGTATTTAATCATTACAATGTTTTCTATGTCAAAGAGGATAACATACGTAATGGTAAGGGGTCCATTGTGAGTATAACCATAGTTTTTTTGGCTGATATGTTTGGGGTTCAAAATATAATCTTATGTAAGGGAAAAAGACCCACCTGAATGGTGGTCATAACCTATGCATATGTTTCTAGGGGTGGGTTAATTCTATATCAAGGGGGTTGATATGGGTGTGTCTCCATAATTCATATAACATTTCATAGGATCTAACATGGGATCCCAAATTCAATAAACATGTATTTATATTGTTTTTTCCTCTAATTAATCAATTTTTGACCTATTTTATTACAAATTCAAAAGTCATCAAAATAGCCTATACAAGCCTCATTATGACAACACACATCACCATACCATAGTTCCTTTCAAGATTGGCGTTCCACTAGTGTCAAGTGAACCCTCTAGAGAAATATAAATATAGATCTCCTACTTAGTACCTAGGTTCCAATAACCAATAAAGAATTAATTTTGATGAATAAGTAAGAAAGTATTAACATGAAGACATATGAAATGACCCTCCCTCACTTGTAACATCTTTAAAACAAATAAACACATATATATTGACCATATATGCTGTAGAGAAGTATATTACCACATCGTGTCTGAAACAAGCATATATAGTCCCAAAAAACCCATACAATGGGTAAAAAACTCAATAGAATAATTAACATGTTACTTCACAACCAAACATTTAAAAACAATGTTCCTAATATGTATTTAATGCTAAAAAACGGTTCATAATACAATGTACTTTTAATTTTTATAAAATATGACTTCAAAGTTTCCTTACAAACTGATATTAATCTCATATAAAATTTAAAACATTTCAAAGACACCACAAAAAACACGATTCTTAATCTATCGAATCATTAACCTTTCCCAATACATTAATTTTCCATCAAAACAATTTTCAAATGTCAGTTAATTCATTACATCGAGGGAAAATCCATATACTCATTTCAATCAAACATTTCAAATTAATTAGAAAAAACTTAACATATCATGTTCAAAACCTCCCATTAAATCAATTTCCTATTTAAAATATAGTTTTCACTCCATGAATAATAAAATATGATCAAAATCTATCACACGCCATTAAATCCATTTCAAATGGTCTCAATGGTATTTAATAAATCCTTACAAAAAAAAATATTCAGTATCAAATAGGAAATTCAAAAGAGAAACATTTATATGATTTCAAATAATTTAATTATATCTATATATACAATAAAAATAAATTTACAATGATATAAAAAACATATAATTTAAAATGATATAATTTCGTTGAAATAGACACCTTAAATTGGTGAAAATTTACTTCAAACCATTCAAAAATTTCACCTTTAAGGATGAGAAACCAAATGAGAGTCTACGATCATGATTGTAGAGAAAATGGATGAAAACCCCCATAATAAATGGATGAAAATGATATAAATAAGTTAACACTTACGGATTTGTAATGGTTGCACCATTACAGAGAAGACCAGAGGAATATTTGGGTTGTCCAGGTGGTGGGGTAGGGGGACTGCAGGGGGGTTGGGGCTGCAAGGGTGTGGGGGAGGGGGAGTGTGGGTTGTCAAAGGAGGGGGGTGGGTGGGATTTCATGGGGGTAGGGGCTACATGGGTGTGGGGGAGGGGGTGTGGGATGTTTAGGGAGGTGGGTAATCCTATGTGGGGTGGATTGGGTGAGTGTTGTCCAAGTTAGGGGGTCGCAGGGGTGTGGGGGAGGGGGTGTGGGCTATCCAGGGAGGGGAGGTGAGTTGTCCAGGTGGAGTGGGGGGTTTTCCAAGGGGTGGTTGTCCAATGGGGGGGTAGGGGTGTTCTATCCATGGTGTAGATTATTAATGTCTGATGACACTACCTCATTTTCATGAGATTTTTCATTAAATAAACAAAATATTCTATAACATATCATCCCTCAATGTGACATAAATATTATTCATTGTTATTGGGTAAATGTGGTGGGGTTGTCCAAGGGGCGGTCCAGGGGTGGGGGTTGTCCAAGGGGGTGGGGGTTGCCCAAGGGGGGTGGGTGGGGGTGTCCAGGGGTGGGCTGTCTAAGGGGAGGGGTGGTGTCCAGGGGGTTGTTCGGGGGGCAGGGCTATCTAGGGGCGGGGGGGGGGGCTATTCGGGGGGTGGGGGCAGTCCAGGGTGTGGGGTGTCTAGGTGGTAGGGTGGTGTAAAGGGGAGATGTACAAGGGGGCATGGGCTATCCAGGGGGGAGTGGCTATCTAGGGGGTGGGAGCTATCCCGGTGGTGGGGGTTGTCCAAGGGGTGAGGGTGTTGGGACTATCCAAGGGTGTGGTTGGGGGATGTCCAGGGGTGGGGGATGTCCAAGGGGGTGGGGTGTCAGGGGGTTGGGGTGTTTAGGGGGTGGGGGTTGTCCAAGGGGGTTGGGGCTGTTCGAGGGTGGGGTGGGGGGTGATCCAAGGGGGTGGGGTGTCTTGGGGTTGTCCAAGGGGGTGGGGGTGGGGGTGTCCGGGGTTGTGGGTGTCAAAAGGGGTGGGGGTGTCCAAGTGGTGTGGGGTCTATCCATGGGGGTGGGGGCTGTATATTGGGGGGTGGCTTTCCGAGGGGGTGGGGGTGTTCAGGGGCTGGGGTGTCCATGGGGCTAGGGGGCTTCTATAGGGGGGATTTTCTAGTGTATGGGGGAGTCCAAGGGGTGGGGATGTCCAAGGGGTGGGGGTTTCCAAGGGGTGGGGGGGTTGTCCAAGGGGATCGAGGATTTACAAGGTGTATGGGGGTGTCTAGGGGGGCTATCTAGGGGGGTGCGATCTATGGGGTGGGAAGGGGGGTTATCTAAGTGTGTGGGGGTGTCCATGGGGAGGGGGGTGGTTGTCTAGGTGGGGTTAGGGGGATCATCATTGGATATACTTAAGATATGTGATGAGACATAGATGTAAAGGGTTGTGAAAACATGGGAGGCCTAAATATATCGTGTGTCCATAACGACGCACCAATATCAGAATTTTGGATATATGGTATGTCGGTGGGAGGGGAAGTGTCTAATCAGGTACTCCGACCAGACCCCTAGCCCTCGTACCATCCCCTTATATGAAAACCCTGAGTACTGGGGCCACGATTTGGTTGGTCATCAAATAATAGTCACCTAACAGGTTGATCCAGTAAAAAGGTTTAAAACAAAATTAATCACATGACATTATATTTTATTTAAATATATATATTTGAAATAAAATACACAATACAACACTAGTCGTGGAATGCCCATCTCATCCATGCGATGACTCTCTTCCATCATCTATTTTTTTCACCTCTCTTCAATTGGTTTCATTTCATCCTTTTGATAAAAAATGGAATTAATTAGAAAAGGATAACTGATGTGTATCCCAAAAAATATATATAAGAGGGAATAAGGGGATTCATGGATAATTTAACTATCAATTGTTTTAGGTGAGCGTTAATGGATATATTATGAATTCAATAAATCATACATTAAACAATTACATATCCATAAAATTAATAAATTTATCCCAAATTTTTAAAATACATCCATTGAACCAATGGAATTTATATACATCATACGAGAACATCCCAAACTAGGGTTATAGAATCCAATCTCTATCCAATTGTTTGTTGACTTAAATCCTATTATTGATGACCCAAAAGACTATTAGTGTTAACCATGAATATCATACATGTAAATGACAGCACACCTAATTGTAAACACACCTCGAAATATCATCTGTGGATCGGATTTTATCATCCACTCTTAATATCATACATGTATTCTAAAGACACCTAATTGTAAACACACATCCAAATTTTGAGCTAGGTATGTGGCTAATTTATTCCTTGAGATGATAGCTAAGAGATAATTTTCGGTTGTGATACATGGTGTAAATATAGTATTTTCTACGTTTACAAAATTTTGTATGTGTCAAATATGGTCATATGATTGTGGTTTAGGCATATCAGCCAAGTTTCGATGGGACACTACTCATGGGAGTTTGAGCCTTGTTATATCATTAGATGATATGTATTTTCTCAAATGTAAAATTTGTATGAGATCAATATTTATAGTGGATAAGAACCTGAGTGATATTTCTTTGTAGAGATCACTTCTTCTGGAAAGTGTATGAGTGAGTGTTGGTATAGAACTTACACAAAAAGTCTTAATGTGTGAAAGCAACTATAAATTGGTTATATGGGATTAATATTTTTTGTAGAGAATCGGAGTGGATAGCCCCCCTATAAACCCACCCTCTCCCACACACACACTCCCCTATAGCCACCATACCACCTGTATTTCCCCCCACCCCACATGAATAGCCCAACACCACACCTGGACTCACCCCCCCCCCCACCAAGACAGCCAACCCCTCCTCCCTAGACACCCAACACCCCCTCCCCAACCAAGACAACCCACCATCCTAGACAACCCACCCCTCCCTAGACATCCCAAACCCCCTCCCCCACACCACTTTTCCTTTACCCCCTACAACCCCTAGACAGCACCCCCCAAACACACACACACCTAGAGAGAACACCCCTCCCTTGAAATCCCACAACCCCTCCCCCACCTAGAGAGCCCACACCAACCCCCCTAGACAGCCCACCCCCTGGACTGCCCACACCCCCTCCCCTGCCTGGAAATCCCCCCAAGACCCCCTGGACATCCCACACCCCTCCGTGGACAGCCCACACCTCCTTCATCACAACCATATAGACCCCTACCCCCCCTGCTTCCCCCTACCCCCTAGACAACCCACCCCCACCTGGACATCCCCCTACCCCTTTCATCCCTCCTTAGGATAATTTTATTTAAAACCATTTTATTCATTAAGAAAGGAAAATCACCGTGCATTAGGCTTTACATTCAAAACAACCCATTTAATTTATCAAAACAAGACAATTTCAACTTATAATTCTATATGGGTCAATTAGGTAATTTCATTGGGGAAAGAGGAGATCATCTTCATGGTTAATTCAAATTTAAAAACTAGGCCAACCACTTAGAAGGTGAAATGGGTCATTTTACATTTATATACAAAGTTGAAGTATCATTAAAGAATAAAAAGATAGACCATGAGTAAAATGAAACTTATTTAACTCTAACATGAAGGTATAAAAAACTATATGACATAAACCAATCATGATATAAATAACTAATCATTTCTATTTACATTATATGACTTCACACCTCATTAGAGGGGTTTTATTATAAAATCATGACATTTTTTATAAAAAAAATAATTTGTTTAATTAAACATCACATTTGTTATCACATATCTATTCCATACGTATGTGTCAATTTATCGAAGGATGTATTTATTCAACATCATACCCTACTAATTTATGTATATGGATTTTTCAAAACCCAATTAATTAATGAATTCATAAATTTATGGGGCCACAAACAGCGAACCTACCCATACATCCCACCCCATGACATCCCACCCCCCCAGACCACTTGGATAACACCCACCACCACCACCCTTCAAAACCAATATTTAAAAATAACTCCCCCCTACAAATACAAATATTATTAATGGTAAAATAGAGAATAAAGGGGTGAAAATCATATATATGTAATCTGTGTGAGAAACTACTTCAGGTTCTACAAAATCATTTACTACTCTCCATGTATCTTGAAGTAACACCTTCCATGTAGTCCAGGATTTCAGGGATGAATGTTTTTTCACTGAACTAATTACTAACCACCCTGTACTATGTCCAATACATCACCTATGAAACAAACTCATGTTCTAATGGGCCATTTCCAGCACCCTATTTTTTCAAATATACCTTCATCCATAAGGGATTGGCCTTGTATATTTACATGGATATCTGAGTTCGGAACTGTGTATACATTCCAAGAACCCTATATTATCATAGACACCATGTCTATATTTATACACACCATTTCAACCCTTATACCATGTCTCCATTATTATGACCATTAATAACAACTAAATAAACAAAATCATTAGTCATAGATAATCAAAGAGCACATAAATCAATAATTCTATTTCTTCAATTGGTATGAAATCCCTCATATCAATATCATCCTACTTTTTAGTAATAATATTAATTGAATATTATTTTGAACAAGATTTAAAATAAAATAGCAAAAAAACTCTTTAATTATATTATTCAAATCCTCATTCACTATATCCTTATAGAAAATAAATGAATTGTTACTATAGCCATCAAGACCCTAGGTGCGTTCAAATTATAAATAGAAGATTTTAGATTTGATCTCATCCTCTGATGGAATGTCAATAAGATCATGGTTCTGGTGATATAAAATTTATTAGGTTATATATTCCATCAATTAATGGTCATTGGGTTATATTTATGTGTTTTAAATCTTTCGAAACTATTTAAAAACAACATTTAAGAGGTTATTCCAATTGTGATAATGAATAAATTGATTGATCCATGGAAGAATGACCTCAAGAACCACTCCTTTTGGACAAATCAAAACCAAAAACAAAAAAACCAATGTAGAACAAAAAAAAATATGGTACCACTTAAATATTTGAAGTAAAGATGAAAAAAATTGAATGATTGAAGATGGATCGGTGGAACAATATTGGCAGTAATATATGGATATTGTATTTAGGGTAGCAATTTAGTATATGTGGAACTGTAATCCTACTCAAGATTTAGGGCAAAACATTCTCAACGGTATTAAAACATTATTGGGAAATATAGTTTATACTAATGGTTCAAAAATCACTGGTATATCTAAACAAAAGAGAGACTATCCCAATGGATCAAGGAAACCATTGGGATAGAGCTTATAATTTTCATACTGTACCGATGATTATTCTAAACCCTTGGAATAGTGAAATTGTATCAAAAGGCTTTCACAAACCATTGGGAATTCCATATTTAGATAGCCTTTTTCCAATGGTTTTTGAAAACTATTAGGACAGGGCACCTATCCCAACAGTTTTATGAAACAATTGGGATAGAGGCATTGGTTTAATACATACTTTAGGTGGTGTGTCCTATTTTATATTTACTTGGGAGAATATTTTAAATAAAATTCTAAACAAATATTTTTATAAAAACTCAATTCACCCCCCCATCCTCATGAATGTCCTACTCCAACCTGTAATTTTGATTTTTTTATGAATTGTAATACATCCTGGTTTGAAAACTATTAGAATTGGTTTCTATCATTTTTTGGATAGATTACATTGGTTAACATTGTTATATCCTCTATTCATATGCTTTTTATTTCTTTAAATTTACCTCATAATTGGTTATTAGGTATATTCAAATAGTTATTGAATAATTTATTTGGGAATCCAAAAGTGTTGGTAGATTTCATTAGGATTGTTGGAATAGGATAATTATGCCTTTAATTAAGGGGTTATTAATTTAGGGAATTTAGAGGACACCTTATCATATCATTTCTCCAATATTGAAGAAGATATTATGAAGGTTCATTTTCATTGGCCTAGATTCATGCGAGGATACTACTAGTTCTATGATGTGGTCTATTCGTAGTTTTGTGGTAGACCATCAGAGATTTGTAGATGTATGCAAGTCCATTTTTTGAACCTCCCTGATCAAATGAAGTGGTATTTGGGGAAGGGTGAGGTTAATTAATGGATATAAAAATAGTATGGAATTTTTCTAATCTATATGGGATATCATATACCAAACTATACTCTTCAAGAAGCTTGTCATTACCCTCATTTTACACAAGTGGTTCTCAATAGAGATAAAAAAATTGGTGTTTGATAGCATTTTTTCTTATAAGGATGACTAATGGATATTTTTTCATAACATGACTAGATCATTAAAATTTTAAAATCTTTCTACAAGCCTACATGTGATATAGGGTGAAAATGACTGGGTTAGATTTAAGAATATCTAGTGAAAAGGTAATCCTAAAAAGATTATTTTTCATGTGTGGAATATCTATCAGCATGCTCTTCTAGGGGATAGGGAGCTTCAAAATAAAGGTATCCATTTGGAGTTTTGGTGTAGATGTTTTTCACATTCCAGTGTTGAAAATTTTTCTCATACTTTTAAGGAAGGAGAATAGGTGGGATCTATGTGGAACATATTCGATGTCCTAGTGGGGATTGATCTACATGTGGATATTTTTTAGGGTGTTTTAAACATTTGGATGCTTGATGGTAGATGAATTGGAGAGTTAATTTTGAATCATATTCTTATTATTATGGGGTGATGGGTTATTTGGGAATCATTGAATATTTCCATGTTTTATGATCATCACTCTTCTCTTATATGTATCAAATTTAGATAAATAAGCAGTATAGTGGATCTAAGAGGCCTTTTCAAGTTGAAGGATAAGTTTCCTATTCTCAAGAGCATCTCATTTCATCCAGTTTACCCCTAGGATTTTCATTAAGGATGTTGTCAGTACCGGTGTTGGTATAGGCCAGTTTGTGGGATGAAATTTAATATAGATGAGTCTAGTGTACTATTGATTATGAAGGTAGTGGTTTTATCTAGAGTAGTTGGGGAGCTGTTAAGGTGGACGTTAATTATTTTTACGGATCTGGTACTTCTCTCATTGATGATTTTAACACCTATTTTAGTGGGGATCTTAAATATAGGATATATAATATCATCATTCATGAAGATGAAATGAATTATACTCAGTTCCATAGATTTCTCAATGGTCATTCTATCCCTCATTGGTTAATTGTTTATCATATTGGTTCATTTCAGGCTCTATTAGATTATAATGTCAACATGAATCAAACTTGGCATGAGCGAATAAGAGGATTAGATTCTATGGATTTTTTAGGGTATCATCAGGAATTTATTTTAATTTATTTTTTTACTATATTTCTTCCATAATACTTCATGCATATTTTCAAATAATACTTTTTCTGATTTAACCATTTTATTCCCCCTTGTTTTCCAAATGGGTGGTCTCCATTAATAATATTTCATATTATTAATGAGTATGAGAAATGGTATTACCCAAATTATGTTCGGAGTGGATTTTTTGGCCTAATTATTTTTTGAAAATGTTAGCTTTTTTATATATGGAATTACAAAAAGGATTTTTTTAGAGGAGATCAATAAATAGAAAACTATTGTAAATCATGTATCATAGAAATAATGTGCTAAGAAAAAGAACTAACCACCTGGTTAAAGAGAACTAGAGGAATCTGGAATTTAAAGAAGCTACATGGGAACCCATGGATATGATGAAACAGATATATCCCCATTTTTTATTATAGTGATGTAATTTTTTGAGTAAAATTTATTTTTATATTGGATTTAACAGACCATGATTTGATTATATATATATTTTTAAATAAATTAAATTTCATCAATAGTTTTTGATACACACCACCCAGAGTCTAAATGAATAATTATCATGTATAATATTGTTACTTATACATTAAATTTTTTTTATTAATAGAAATAACCTCATTTTAAAATAATGTATAATGATTTCGTAAAAAAATGTACTTTTATTAAATTATTTATTTGATTTAAATAAATAATTTTCTTCAAAACTGATTTTTATGGATTACTCTATGAAAATAATATAATTAATTATTACACTTTTAGAAAATTTATTCAGAAAAATAAAATTAATTTTTGAAATTAAAATTTAAAAATTAACTTAGAGTGAATTTTTTTGTATTATCCAAATAGATTAATTTTCCTATGAATAAATGAAAAATACATATTTTATTAAAAATAGTCTTTCCACATAAAAAAGTTATAATTTTTAAATTTATTTAAATGGTTTTAAAATTGAATTAGTTCATTTATGTTAATAATATTACCATTATTATAATTTTAATTAATTTTGTGTGTATTTTCAAATAAAAACATTTTATATGTGGGGAAAAAATTTAAACCATTTTTATCAAGTTTTATGAGTTTATTTTAAAAGTGAAATTTCATGAATTTTCAGAGTAAAATTTGGAAAAAGATATTTGAAATTTTTAATTAGAATGTTGAAATTTTAAATTATTCCCTTTTCATTTTTGGTTATAAAGAATAGTGGTGGTAAAAAATTATCCCTATGGTTTTGTTGAATGTGGGTTTATCAAGGGTTAAACAAAGAGATAAGGGTAAAGTTTCCAAATAAAATAGAATAAATCCAATTTATAGAACAAATTTTGAACTCGTATTTTACCACCTTTCTATATCTATGAATTTTTATTTATTTTTTATTGGAATTAATTTATTGTATTTAAATATTTTTTTAAATGACAAGTGTGTCCCCTCCCAATTTATAAAATGACACCCCTATTTTTATTATTTACACCAATTTTTAAATTATAGATCTACCAAAACCATCCCAAATCTCTTATCAACTTACCTATAAATAAATTATATATTCTATATTTCTCAACTAACTATCACAAGGATTATTAAGAAAGGATCTATAGGAGGTCAAATGAAGGATATGTAATCATCTATCCCAACCTATTTCGATTTATTTACTCTTTCGTCTCTTACAAATATATGGTATTATTCAAAAAATAAAAAATTTGACATAATAAATTTATTAAAATTTAATTAAGATTATGTAACCACCAGTATCTATCTCTATTCCATCAAATGGGGAGCGAAAGTGTCACTCTTGTGTATATGGGGACTATCACCTCCAAAAACTGATATGTTTAATATTCCATAAAAATATTTCATATATGGATAATATGATGGGTTCAAATCTTATATATAATTTTTATAAAATAATTATGAATCTATAATTATAATCTAAGATATACCTTCTTACCTTCAGATATTTTTTAAAAAAATAATGTCACTCGTGCATACATGTGGAATACCAACTCCATGAAGTGATGTTATCAATTTTTTATTTATAATTTTCATGTATTTTAATAATGAAATATTAAATATATATATATATATTATTAATTAATTAATCTATAATGGTTGATTTTTATCTTCTTTTCCTTCCATCCAACCTTCTGAATGTGAAAGAAACATTTATGTGTATGTATGTCTTACCTTCTCAATGAATGGTGTAATCACGTTTTTTATCCATAATATTTATATATGACTATAAATATATATAATGAATATATATGATATTTATATCATGATTAACATTTTTAGACTCTTTTACCATGCTCAAGGCGAATCGATATTAACTACTGAACTGAAATTCTCCTGAAAAACAAAACAGTTAACAACTGGAAATTATAATTCTAATAATAAATTATTAATAAATTAATGTTTAAATGTTATAATTATATCATATATAATATCCAAATTATATACATTATTATGTTATAGTCATATTGTAAATTTAGTTTTATTATATAGGAGGTTATATCACTTTACAATAATATCAAAATTGAGGAAAGGTATTTATGTTACAATCTCATTGTCTATCAGGATTATTTATGATCATGTTTCCAAAAATGATTTTTTATAACATATATCTCAATATACTCGTGATTTTTCCTATAATATGTTTTTTTCTAGATATAACATGTTTTCCGTTCATTATCTTATCATTAATAACTTGAGAAACTGAAATAATGTTTTAAATGAAAATCAATTTTTTCTCTCTTTGGTCAAATATCTATTTTCTTCAATATCCATGTTTTCTAAAAAAATTAATTGATCTTTTTATATCCTACTATTATTTTATAAATTCAATTTTACCCATGTTTGAATTTTAAATATAGTTTCAAAGAAATCTTCTTTTCATTTTCTATCTGAGGCACTTTTCAAATTTTATCAAAAATTTGAAAGAAATAATTATTTTTAAGAACATTAAAAGGATCAAATTTCCTTCCCTCATGGCCGTTATATGAATTGAAGCTACCATTATAGGTTCCCCATGGTTATTTTGATAGAAATTGGTTCCTTAATAATTGTGAATTTTTTATATTTTAAATAAGTAATTTTAAAATATAAAGTGTATTTTCCTCGAGATATATTCCAAGAGATATTTTAAAGGCTTCTTTGCTTACCACAACATCCATGAAGGTTAATTATTATTTACTAGGGATATTATCAAGGATAAAATTTTTATTATTTATTTGGGTGTTTTATTATTATTATTATTATATGTTTATGAAACTCGTTTATTTACCACAAGTTATGTTATGTTAAATCTGTTAAAATATTTATAAAAATATTTATTTTACATGTTTAATAATTCTTATTAATGTTTTATGATATTATGGCATGAAGATGAAAATATTATGAATTTTTTATTAATGGGTTTGAAATTAGATATCCCATATATGAGTTGGGTAAATATGGATATATCTTGAGATAATAGGGATAGTAATGTGGAGTGAAACTAGTTTAGTAGGGGACTCTGTCCCTTATAATAATCTTGGGAGTGAACCATGACAAAGGAAATGATGGAATGGGCAGTAAAATGAATACACTATGATTGTTTTGGGAGTGATGTTGACTAAGGAAATGATTTTTCATGATTATTTGTATTCCAAAAACATATGTCTTAGTCCAATAGTGTTCTCTCATGGGTCATGTTCTTTTATTACATTATGATTAATTTTTAATGAATTTCCAAGCTATAGTACATAACCCATGATTATGATATATGATATTATGGTTATAGATTTCAAATACAATGATGATATTATCATTCTCATATGCTCATGTTCTTTTTAAGTGATCACTGATATCTCCCATTTTTAACTTTACTGAGAAA
Source organism: Viscum album (assembly GCA_963277665.1). Lineage (NCBI taxonomy): Eukaryota > Viridiplantae > Streptophyta > Magnoliopsida > Santalales > Viscaceae > Viscum > Viscum album. The sequence goes on along the minus strand of OY728123.1, from coordinate 686,965,754 downwards.
TAGATCTCACCCTTTACTAGGTTTCACTTCCCTATGTCGTTTAGAATTTTTTTAAGTATGATATTACTACGAAGGTTTCTATTTATTAAGAACTTTGTTGGAAATGATATAGATCTATTTTTAATAATTTGTTAATCTATTCAAGTTTCCAAAGACACTACTCCTATATAATTCTAGAATAGATCACAATAATATGTATTCAATAATCATCTAATAACATTTGTTGTTTTGGTATGAAATGTATGGGTCTCTATTATCTCTAGGACTATAAATGAGAGTTAAAATATGTAAGAGGACACAAATGAATAGTTTTATACATGTTTTACTCTCTTCAGAAAAAATTGTGGTAATATGTGAAATACAATTAGATATTCATGAATTATTTAGAAGATATTTCGATTCTTAGGTGAATAAAATTGAATAAATTTAATATTCTAAGAAATATCTTGATGGGAGAAACATTCATTAAGAATAAAGGCCTTTCATCGAACTAACTAATGTATAACTATAGTTAAGATCAAATGAGATTAATTATTTTGAAAATTTATTATAACTAAAAAACTAAATTCTTCAATATAAACTTGATTACATTAAAAAAATAATGTGATGAAAGATTTAATTCAGTAGAGGTTGATAAAATTATCCTAAATATGAAATTTATTTAATATGAAATAAAAATAAAACATATTGAATTTACCCGAGCTATGTTTTCACAGAAAGGTGAGAGGATAAAAACCACTATTAATAATTATAAGGGTAATTCTTGTCCTAAAAGGCCACTATATTGAGAAAACAAGGTTTTGGATCATCTAAATATCAATATTTCACATTATTATTATAGATAATTATTTTGATTCTAATTTTGGTTCATGGTTTAGAAAATGTTTAAATATACATATACAAAAAATTTAAGAATAAAATTAATAAGGAATGGATCACTACATATGTGGTGGATGTGAGAAATCCTGAATTAGTAAAATACTCAAAATAATATTTTACTAATTAGTGATATATCATAAAATAGTAATTATTCAGTTTTGGAAAAACTACAGTTAGAGAGAAAAAATAATTTTTGTGCCTATTGTATGTGGTGTGTAATAATAAGGCGTAAGACTTTTTCTTTAGGGAATAATTTCTCACCAATTAATTATAATGAAATCCTATATTAAGGTGAAGAAAACTTAAGATGATGTAAAGACCACAAAATGAAGGAAAGAGTCAGTTTTTCTCAAATATATTTGAATGTATTGATGATTTATAGACAACCAAAAACAAAAGTGATAAAAGTAAAAAAAATGAATATCTAAATTAATGAAGCATGTACAAAATAATATAGAGAATAGAAGAATGTAAATTATAAATGAATGGAATTGAAGTACGTTAACCTTGTAAATGAATCAATATAAAAATATCAATAAGTCCACAATGTATTCCATAGAAAAAAAATAAAATTCTCTATTATTATGGGAAGGGGACACAACTTGTACTCATTCAAATAGGCCATGTGAATTGATAATTTTCTTAATCCATGATGAGATTCCATCTGACCCAACACCCGACCCAATTCATGGCATGGCTCAATGTGAATTCGTAATACTCAAGAGCTTGAAACCATTGACTTGGTGTCAATAATATTCTTTAGTAATTATTTCACCCATTTTCATAAGAATAAATAACCAATAGAAATAAATTTAAAAATAATAAGGAAACAATGGAAAATAATGTATTATAATTTCCATATTCAAGTTTTACAACTTTAGAAAAAAAAACCCAAAGTACTTCAACTGAAATGGAACAACAAAACTATCCCCAAACGACCATGTAACAAGATGGTCATCACCCTCAAGCCATTACCACCAACACCTACACAAAGTGGAACTCTAGAAAAAAAATCCACCCTCCCCATGAAACATTGTGCCTTTATGTGGGTAATACATAACAAGGTCTACATACACCCAACTTTATATTCATATTGTGAGACAAATATCAGTAGGATATCACCCAAAAAATATATTCCATTCCAAAAATTATAATGAAAATTAACATTAATGTTTTACAAAAAGGACTGTAGATGTTTTTATAGAAAACATTTTATACTAAACATGATTTACATATCAAATAAACATCTAAGTGCATTGTATGCCTATGTTAAGTACCATATCACAATAGAGAATTATGTCATGGGAAATACCTATATTCACAAGCTAAAATGGGACACTATCTATTTCATGTCATGGAGAAACGTGGTATAGAAACCACAACTCGAAATATTCTCATGCACAAGTCACTAGAGAGGAACCCATCTAGAGTTATAGTGGAATCCAAATATCAACATCGTCATCAATATTTAGTTAATGTTGTAATCATAAATCCTTCTTGACAAATCTATGTAAATTCACTTCTAAATCAATGAGTATACTAGACCTAGTCTGCAAACCTAGTCACTTAGTATTTCCTTTATGCTCAATTTCCAGTCCACATATCACAATGATCGTCACTTTTATACCTATTCACCAAGCAATGAAAGTACACATATAAACCCAATAACTTTAATAGGAAACCCATATGTTAAATAAATATGTACACTAAATCCATTTAAAAACATGTTTCTCACCACTTAAACATTTTATCAAACACCTTTATGAACAAAAAAAAGGAATCACACATGAAATACACATGTAACACACCCTATTTCCTTCGAAATCCCATTTTTCATCACGTGTGCATCTTGATTCCTTCTCAAAAAAGATTTAACACCTTATACAAAATATATAGAGAACATACTCTAAGAAATGAAATAATTAAATAGTTAAAAAATAATTTTTAAGCAAGGAACCACCTACCTCAAGTGTTGAAACATTTCAAAATTAGTGGAAAACCATAACCTCAACTCAAGAGAACAGTATTGTTTCTGACGCTTTCGCCAGGGCGCACATGTCTATCTTTTCGAGGCCGAAAGGCGTGGTTTTTTTCCCTATAATCCTGCTTTCCAATGGTGGGCGGAATATGTTACTTGTTCAGGCATGTTTTCTCTTTGTTTGAAATGGGATGATGGGATGTCAGTTCTTCCTTCTATGGATTCCTCCCCAAAACTCATCACCAAATCTGGGTCTCCCTTATAGACTTAAGACATTGTTCGTGAAACTCTTCCTAGTGCCATATCTTCATGGACACTAGTTAATTACACTACTTCTTTCAGGACATTCCAAAGGGTCCAATCAGGGAAGCAACCTTCGGTCAGGGGATTAGTCACGTTGGACATCCCGGGCATGTCTAGACACTGGGACACTGGCGTGTCTGGGTTTCTTCCCCTTATTAAAGGGATTCTTGAGGGAATAGGAGCCCGTGGAATCCCACGTCAAACGTGGGGAATTTTATGACATGGGAATGTATTTGAGGTTTTCCTCAGCTTCCCATGTTTAACATAGGGTATGTCGTAGATTTAACGTCTAGCGGAGAAAGATCAGTTAGATCGGAACACTGACAAAAGTGGATCAGGTGAGTGACACCCTAGGAGGGAACATCGATGTTGGGGCTAACACATGGTTAGCTACCCGATAGTTGTTGAAGTGAATGGGGAATGGGGTGGTGTGATCTCAATGGGATGTGGAGGCCTGAGTAAAAACCAAAATGAATGATGGATGGTTATGTGAATTGGGTAGAGAATAAGATGGAGTCGACTCGAGGATGATGGAGATGTTGGGCCTGAGTCTCGAAGAGACTTGCTATATATCCCTGTGGCAGGGAATCAAAGTCCTCGTTGTTCACCTGACAATGGATTTCCATCGAATACGGTTGACAATGGCTTACCGATGGATAGGGTCACAACGGCTTACTGCTGGATGGGGTCACAACAACTTACCACAAGATTTGGTCACAACTACTTATCATAGGATGGGGTCACAATGGCTTACCACTGGATGGGGTCACAAAGGCTTACTGCTGGATGGGGTAACAATAGATTACTGCATGATGGGGTCACAACGGCTTACCGCTGGATGGGGTCCGAACAGCTTACCACTGGATGGGGTCACGACGGCTTACCGTTGATTAGGGCACAACGGCTTACCACTTCTTAAGGGAGAATATAATTTAACGTCCTGCAGGATGGTGGTGAACTAACATGAGGTGTTCAAGTATGGTGGGTTGTTGGGCTTGATCCTCAGAGAGGATTCCTACATACCTTTCCTTGATAAGGATCAAAGTCCACGTAGTTCGGTTCAGGGGGGCATTTGGGGCTTACGCTCTGAGGCAGCCCAAGGTGTTGGTGAAACGACATGAAGGGAGTGAGGACCAATGGGTGTTGGGCTTGGACCTCATTTAGACTTCCTACTTACCTTATCTTAGCAAGGATCAATTTCCACATAGTTCAGGTTGGGGTAGGAGAACCGACGTGTAGTTGATCGGAATGACCAATGGGTGGTGGGCATGAACCTTGGGGAGGCTTTCTACTTACCTTGCCTTGGCAAGGATCAAAAACCTTGTAAATCATGTTGGGGTAGGTGAACCGATGTGAATATGATCAGAAGGACCAATGGGTGGTGGGATTGATACTCAAGGAGGTTTCCTATGTACAATGCCTTGGTAAGGATCGAAGACCTCGTAGTTCAGGTGGTGTTTGGGGGACTTACACTATAGGCTTCCTATAGAAGATTTCATGGTCGACGCTTCTTCTAAGGCCATGTGAGTCAAGCTCAGTGTGAGATAAAAAGGGCAGCAATGACCTGACGATCACGTCATGAAAGGTGTGTCTGTGAGAAGTGGAATATGGGGTTATGCATGGTTAGAGGCCCAAAGAGGAAACATTGTCTTATGCCTAGTTAAAATCCCAAGGTGATGATGATTGGGACTTACTCTAGGATGGAGGCCCAGATGGTGACAAATTCCAGCGGGAGAGGAACTTGGTACCCATAAGAGAGTAGGAGCATGGGTGATACCTTTTGCATGGAAAGCTAGGGGCTTACACCAAGGTGGTTTCCCTTTCCCTGCGAATAGACACCGCTCCGATAAAGAGGATCTCATTCCATATGAGAAATGATATCACTCTTTTGGAGACCAATGGGTGTGCAGAATGTCCAAGGTGGGGGAACCCCACGTCTGACACACGAGGCATGGTCACAGTTTAACGTCATATACTAAGGATAAAGGTTCTTATCACTTTAACATCATGCAGCTTGGACAAGACGAGTTCACTCTGCACCCATAGTACATACATAATAGATACCTTCCCACCCTTGATGGAAGGAAGGCATCGGTAATTCCATTAATGGGAGGTGTCGAGAGGTGATCCCATTGGGGGTCCACATTAGCATTGCTATGCGAAAACAAATAGTCGTTAGCATGCCTATATGAAGGAGCATGAGGTGAAACATCACAATAGTAATTATCATCCAAGAGATTTTAAAATTTTTCCGTGAAAACATGATGGGCCGCATGGGAACAAAGCGTGTGAAGCAAGTGTGTCGCGTATAAGAGTGGCTCAAACAAATTGCCTCAAGGTGATGGAAGAACATGGAGCGCGCATAAGAGAATGGTTCGGGGAAAGATAAGAAGTTCATGCACAAGATGCAAGGTTTTCACAAAAGATGAAGAGGTTTCCTGCAAGTGGTACGGGTGGGGTGCAAGATGGAAGGGTTGCACGTAAGATGGATGGTTTGCGGCCAAGTTGGATTGGTGGTGTGGAAGCCCGATGGGTTGCGCGAGAGACGGGCGGTTTGCACGCAGTTTGGATGGGTTGCGCGCAAGAACGCATGACATAGAGGGAACTTCCATGCATGATGGGACCCCTTGCGTGCAAATAACTTCAAGAAGAAATGAAATTCTTGAGGATAAGAGGGCCAATCCGAAGGCTCCCCTGGGGAACCTATCACGCAACAACCAACACCAAAAGGCCATGGTTTTTTCATGAGGTCATGGACTATGGGGTTTTTGCACAGCAGAGCGTCTCTTGGTTTTTGGTTACCATCCCCGAAGGGTATAGATACGGTTCGTTTTATAGCTGGAGTCCATGGAGTGGCACGCAAGAGCCTGGCGTACAAACTCTGGTCGGTCATCAGCTTTGGAGCTTAGTGGGGACCGGGCATGAAAACGTATCTGCGATGTTTCCTTGTGCATGGAAATGGGGTCAGGTGCGCAAATGTTCACCCGATATCCCCTTGGGTGCGGAAAAGCGGCCAGACACGCAAACATCCATCCGATATCACCTTCGGCGCGGAAACGAGGATAGGCACGCAAACTTCTGTCTGATGTCACCTTCATCATGGAAACATGGTCAGGCATGCAAACGTCCATCCAACATCACCTTCGGCGCAGAAATGGGGTCAGGCATGCAAATGCTCATCCAACTTCTCCTTAGGCACGGAAATGCAGCTAGATGCACAACCGTCCGTCAGACGTCACCTTCGGTGAGGAAATGGGTATGGGTATATCCAGTCACAGAGGATGGTGTTTTGGGCACCGAAGCGAAGGCCGACACGCAATGGTTTTCATGTTGGAAGTCCTCTTCCGCGCACATTCCCAAACTTGTGTGCACCTTCCCAAACATGCGCGCGTCTTCCTCCCAGGCCCTAGGATCTCCTATTTTTCATCCCTGATTCATTCATTGCTATTTTATCTTCCCAATTTGGGCATTCTCCAAGTTTCCGCATCAATAAATGACCCCCCACAAAATCAGATCCGAAAGGGAACCTGAAGGTTAGACTATGAGGGTACATCGAAAAATATAAAGAACATCATATGGGGTGTGAAAAAATGCGTTTTGTGCGTGAAATATTGTTGTGCACATGTGGAAAACCCATCAGAGCTTTATAAATAGGCCAACCTCCCCCCAGGCCATACTTTGAATTTTTCTATGCGAGAGGCTTTAATGCTCTTGATCACGAAAATAGTACTGATCAACGCGTAAGATTCCGCGACCGACTCCAAGTTTTGCGCGCCAAATTTTTTTTCCATGTGTCTCGACCTTCATGCATGCTGCCACCATTTTTTCACACCTAATATTCCACCATTCGCGTCAATACCTTCTAATTACAAAAAATGGTTGCTCAATAGATTGAAGACGAGAGGGAAGTTGACACTGCAGTAAGAAGAACCCAAATTATCGCGAACCCTCAGATTATTCATGTGATAAGGGTCGTGTCTGACAACCAAATGATTTTCAGCATGCTTATGCAAGCTCAAAAGGATTATGTCCTGAGCGGTAGCATACCGCTATGGAACATCAGTCTTCTGGAAGAGATGACGATTCTAGGTTTTGAGACAAACACACCGCGGTCATGGGTGATGGGCGAGGATACTCTTCCTCAATTCCACATTACCAACAATGGCCATCCTTCTAGGAAAACACAAACCACATCCATCTATGTCCTAAATCTGAAGACCAGGACGGTTGCTGGAAGCAATCCTATTCTGAAGGAATCTCCCGCTATTTTTTAAAGTACTTTTAGAAACAGCATTAGTGACGAGACGACAGGCTGGCAGGAGTGGGATTTCAGATATAGGGGAAACATTACCAATAAATGGGAATGGGCATACTAGGTACCTCAGACATGCAAGGAATTCAGGATAGAGCTACATGACATTGGTATTTTAAGGGCCTTTTGGACGTCTCGATTCCACTTTTTCCAACAACAGGACTTGGTAGCAGAGTTGTTCAGTCACTGGTTGCCTGATACCAACACTTTCACCTCCATCATGGGGAGGTGGACATTGGTCTATTGGATGTCCATTATATCTGGGGAATACCCTTGGAGGGGTATCAGTATTATGAGTTCCTCCCGACGGAGAATGTCTGGGGGGATAGGAACCGCACCCCAATCCTATCAAGGCACCTGCTGGAGCTGGCTAAAGTGGAACACAATATAAAATATATTGTAAAGGACATACAATATTAATGGTGGTTTAGTCTCTTCATGACCCAGGACATCATCATGAATATGCTAGGCTGGGGGAATAAATTTCTAAACACATCTCAGAGGAAAAAGTGAGATCATATTGGATGATTTTGGAGATGGGAGAGTATCGATCATGGGTATTTGGCATCAATGAAGGTGGAGACCCAAATGTGCGATATTTCGGGTTCCTTAGTGAATTCTTACACAGATGGTTGTTATATATGAGGGGCATGGTGATGAGAGTCCGCCCGGGGACGCTAGTGATGGATGGGATTATGGCGGTAAAGAATAAGTTTAACCTAGGGGTACCAGTGTTGGCTAGGCTATACAGTATTCTAGGGAGCATTTCGAGGGGAAGTACTCCCAACAGGATATGCGGGCCATTTTAGATCCTCCAAATTTGGTTCGTAGCCCACTGTGGAGGGTTTGACTTCTTGAATTCCATCCTCCCCTGGTAACGGTATACGACCATCCCTCTTGGACATTGTTGGGATCTTCCCATTGATGCTCAGGGATGACGGAGTCAATATCAAGATCGGTAGTCACACTCACTTTGTCATCCACCTATTCCAAACCCTAGTTTCCCAATTGGTAGATGATGGGAGGGGTCCACTGAAGTAGAGGGAGTACCTGCAGAGCATCCGAGGCGGTGTGATTGTGGCCCGGATTGATGGAAAAATCACTTGCGAACCCTATGTGTCAACTAGGTTCTCCAGGTAGTTCAGTTGCATGTAACGGATGCACAAGAAAGTATATACAGAGTTTCTGGAAGAGTGGAATCCCTTCATTCTCCATGTGTTTTGGATTATGTTCATGACGGTAGGCCTGGGAGAAATCATCACTCTTCCCCCCACCGATGTCAGTGTCGGACTAAAACAATCTATGTGGAACACTGGATGAGAACATACCACGGGGTGATTCTTTGGAAATGCATTGGACAAATCAAGGAAAATAGTGTAGAGCCCGAAGGGCAAGAAGGTTGGCGAGGTGATGTGGGGGAATTGTGGAAAAGAATGGGTCGGGGAGCTAGCACGACGTGGGCCAGAACATCATCGGTAGGGGAAGCGCATACCGATAACGTGCCTCTACCCTCTGGGGAATGCTTTTCTCATGAACAGCCTCAGGGTCCAACTAGGGACCTCTCAGGAAAGAAACTTAGGTACCTCCTGACACCGTCTGCCGATGCAATCTTCCCTTCTCTGTGGTGTTCTTGGAGAATGCTGCAACAATCCATGTCAACCAAAGTGTTATGGTGGAGGTTGATGCGCATCAGGCTCGATCTACCAGACATAGGGCGCATCTGGATATTGGACAGAGTAAAACTTCATCATCGTCATGCATACCTGACATTCATGGACATGTACGCATGCCAATGGGGGCTGTATGAAGAACCGCATCTTCTGGTGAAAGTAATGTTGGGCCAGGAACATGACCTAGAGAGGCTACCATCCGATGATGAAAGTGTACAGGAGGAAGAATAAGAATAATAATAAGAATAATAATAATAATAAGAAGAAGAATAAGAAGAAGAAGGACTGGAAGAAGAGGACCAAGTTGAGGGTCCTGGTGGTGATGGGGCTTCAGAGTCTCCCACTCACCAGTGGAGTTCCAGGGAGAGTGGCGAAATTGTTGGCTCTGAGGCATAATAAGAAGAGTATCATAAGGTATGGTTTAAACTTTATACTGGACTTTATATTTCCAAAGTCTCTGTCTTTCAACCAAACCCTATCCTATTTAGTAATGCATGGGTGAGAGTCCCTAGGAAGCCTTCCCCACTGGGGGTGCAGGTATGCATATGGAGACCAGGGAGCAATCTTGGGGGCCAGTCCTCAGGACTGAGCATAGTGGGGCACCGATTTCAGCAGGACTAGGCAATAATGACCCAAAAGGAGAGCCCCCTGTCCTCCCCATTGTCTAAGAGGAGCCAACATTGGTAATCGAGTTTACAAGTGTCGAAGGATCTCCCATGGGGGGGGGGGGCTCGCCATGACACTTTCATTAGACACCATGGCACATGGCTCATGTAAGTCCTTTCTCATTGGTTTTCCCTCTTTGCTAGAGAATTTAGCTAATCGAGATTCTAATTCCAGATGCTGTGATCACAAGGTTGGAGGCATGACAAACCGTCGAGTTCAGGACAACTGGAGGAGTTGGATGGGTAGCAACCATGTCGGCCTTTACAGAATCAACCATTCTGGGCAACCCTACCCCGTTACTCGGTGAGCCGGATATTGAAACGAGGGATGGTAATGCCAACGGGGTGGAACTATAGCCTGATGAGAGCATAGTCACTGATGAGGTGGAGGTTCTCGAAGAAGACCCTACTACCGAACTCTTAACTGCTTTCCTTGACTATCCGCCCGTAGATCTTGAGGAGATAGATGATTCTGATTCGGAGGCAGCCGATGAGAGCCATATGATGCAGCGCAAAGGGTGGAATTGTATCAAGTTCTTTCTTGGTCAGCCTAACGTGGAATGGATAAAACAGATGGGATCGCTCCACACCTGGAAACTTTTTCTTTGTGCTGGAGGGGTGGATGCTCAATATCTCCATTAAATAGTCCGCAACTACATGGTCCAGAAGCTTCACGAGAGCAGCTGACGCTCTGACATTTCCCAGTTTCAGAAAGAGTCAGGGAGTACCCAAGCATTTGTGAAGGTGTAAAAAGAGGACTGATTCCTTGAAGAACAGATGAAAGAAAAGTAGGTATTCATTGGAAACTATTATGAGCCTGTGGAACAATTCAAGGCCCAACTGGCAGACGCCCAAGAGAAACTCGTGGAAGCGGGTCACCAAATGACTTAACTTCAAACTAAACATGTGAAATCATAGGCTTGGGAAAGTTCACTATGCTCTGTGGACCCTGATGAATAGAGGGTTCTCATGGGGAGAGAAGCAATCCTAGAGGCCACAAGCCAAAAGGTAGCGGTTCTGGAACAATCTATCCAAGACACTGACCCTTAAGGGCCCTATTTTGGTCAAACTCATAAACTCATTTATCATTAATTCCTCTTGTTCTAAACTGCATGTATGGTCAGATTTATTTACTTTCTTGTTCGGTTCAATGAGTTCAGACACAATCCTGAAATAAATATCAATCCATTCCTATGCTCACATGGGTCATCCCAGATGTAAGAAACAAGGGATGCTCATACTATTACTTTGTTTGAACGTAGGAGTGATAACAAAGCTTTGGGCATCTGAGATTCGAATAACCAATCCGGATTTCCAAGAAGAAAATGGAGAGGCCTAATTAGAGTATAAGGACCTCAAAAAAATTGACGTATAGTCTTCCCAATGTGCTCTAGTGCACAAGAGGGGTAACGCCAGGGCATTTGAAATCATCCCAAACATAAGGTAATGGAACGTGTGAATCACAATACCCCAGATTCAGAACATTGTGGGGATGGCATGACAAAAAAGGATAACTATTGACGGTATTCGAAACACAGTATCCATATTGTATTAGCCTAAACTAGTGATGAAAAACGGGGGCCGACCGTTGACCATGTCTGAAACAAGGGGCCTGACTCAGAATGTCATCCATTAGTCTTCCAAAACATTGGCCCAAGATAGTAGGCAATCCATAGGCCTAGCATAAATATTGTTAGGGGGTTCCTTTAGACATGAAAGTGGAAGAGGGTCTGAATATAGGTCACACAGAGCATGGAAGGTGGAGTGGTGGTTTTTTTGAATGGAATCCAACACTCTTTAAATTAATCCACCGTGATGAAAACACATTAGGTTGGAATATCAATATGATCATGGATAATTCCAACTTCTATATAGGACCTCTCTGACAAGGAAGCGGACGCATCCCATGATTATCACAGGGCATCCTAAACTTATTCAGGGTAGTACTACAGTTTAATGTCAGGCATCAAGGATATACAGACCCTTATAGTTTAACGACATAAGGCAGGACGGGGAATTAAAGGGGAGATCCCAAAAGTGGAGTATGTGATGTGGTAGTTGTACACCCAATGTTAATGGGTACATAAAATTTCTACATCACACCACGTATCCTTAGAGTAAGTGTTTTTAGGTCATGAGAATAACAGTGAAAAATGGTCTAGGCCCAAGACGGACCATGGATTGGTAAGGAATGCTGGAGACACATGGTGAAATAAGTGTATGGCCTACCGTGAATGAGGATTTTGAGTCACGATCATCATTTATTACTTGGGGTGGGTTTTTCGTGAATTTATGGACCTAGGATAGAAATTCCAGGCATCGCCACAGGAATCAAGTTGTGTGATTCATTTAAAAATGGTATGGTGCGTGACCGATACCAAACATGAGGCCCCCTCGAGTGAGGATATCATGGTGCAGTTCCATTTTTCATCGTGTGGCCAGGACGATAATGCCACTTTTTAGGGTCTTGTGATGGGACCGACCAATAATTTTAATATCATACAGTATAGACGTAATATTTTAAAGTCATGTGGGACTAGGCATCATAATTTAAAGTCATATGGATTGGACATATGTGGGAGAGATGAGGTTCCAGAGGGAATGTTCACAATGTGATAAAGAATATCTAATGTGAATTAGGATGAGGTCCACGTCATACCGTGCATGATTCTGAGGAGGAAATCTCAGTCCAAGGGGCTAAAAGGGTCAAATGGTATGGGACAGGAGAGTCTATCCCCCTGTTGAGATAGACCCAAAGATGATATGTTCGGGTGCTTCTACATGTCCCATAATGATGAGAATCATGCCATACATAGTTCTTGAAGGTGCCTTTTAATTTCTTGTGGGACAACATACAGTTTAATGTCATGTGGGATAGGAAGTAGGTGGCTAACTCCTAGAAAGGGGTGTATGTGGTGTGGCTAATACAAACCCGATGTGAACGAGGACGTAATCCCATACCACGCCATGTAGTCCCGTAAGAGTTAAAGCCCCGAAGGAAGAATAATAGAGATAATTAGTGGAACTCAAGCAGGACCCATAGACAACATGTCATGGCATTCATACATATCCCATTAGAATGAGAATCAAGTTTTACATAGTTGTAAAAGAGTTCACAGTTTACGGTCTTGATGCTCGGACCATAGAGGAGAGGAATCCTTTCAAGTAAATGGGGACCCCAACCTAATCCCTAAGCCAATGTGAGTCAATATTAGTGTAGGAAACAGGGGAGGAAGTGGTTTTTGCGATACCTAGAATCCACGCAAAAGGGATGTCTTTGTGGGCCCCTGAATGATGCCCTTACCATGGCTTTATCTTCTTAACATGCAACTGTGCACTGAGGGATATTTCTAGGAGTTTCGAAGTTCCATTTGGACATGATGGGGTGGAAAATAATGTGAATCATGTAACAAACATTCAAGGCATAAAGGGTATGGAATGATTGTGGAGGATAAACATTGACCGTGTTTGAAACACAACATCCATATCCTGTGGCCTGAAATGGGAATAACAAATGAGCGTTGACTGATGACCATTTTTGCAGTGCGGGCCATGTATCGATTTATTGTCTAAAACCCTCAAGGATGTTAGCCATTAATGGTAGAAGAGCCCTTAGGCCTACCATCCATTCCATTTGGGGGGTCCCTTCAGGTGTGAAGGATTATGGTAGCCCAAATGAAGGGGAACACGAAGCCTGAAAAATGGGTGAAAGCATGTCCACATAGAATCTAACACTTCGGGTGCAAAACAAGAGTACTTTAGGGGACATTGGGGAACCACTGTAGAGGGTCGAGGGCCACAACTTGAGAACATCCAATTTTAAAAGATGATTATAGAACAAAGAGATGGAGAACTATTAATAGAAATAGGTACATGGGGTTGTTGTTACATACTCAAAGTGAATGAGTACATAATCCCATACCACACCATATATCCCTCTCATTGAAGAATGCATGCCAGGGGGCCTATATTGTAGGGAGATCTCTATGAGATGGGGCTGGACCAACAGATGAATAATATAAGATTTCCTATGTATCCCATGAGGGTTGGAATCAAGCCACACATAGTTTTGGGGGAAGTTGTGAAGTTTAATGTCATGCGGTAAGGATGAAGATATGGGAAAGGTATCTAAACAAGGGATGTGTACGACACAGCGAGTAGCCTAACGTGAATGAATACATAATCCCACACCACATTGTACCATCCTAAGTGAGACCATGGGCCAGGGGCCCACAAAGCCCGAGGGGCTGAGGCTGGGCCATGGACAGAATGTCATGTCCATCTTGCAATTTAACGTCTTATAGTGAGGACAGAGGTAGGTGTAGGGAACCTTATCTGAGGATGTGTACAACATGGCAATCAACCCGGCTTGAATGGGAACTTAATCCTACACCACACCATACAACCCTAAGTGAGAATTTGGGCGAGGGGCCTGAAACGACCAAGGGGCCTAAGGATAGACATTAGATGAAAAGTCTCGGCTAGTTTTTAGTTTAACATATTGTAGTGAGGATGAATGTGATCTTAGTTTAGGGTCATTTAACTCAGATGGTATATTCCTAGTTTAATGTCATATGCATGGGAAAGAGAGGGTGAATCATCATGCCTTTGGAACACCACAAAAAGGTGACGATGATAGAGAACAATTGTTGAGTAAGTTTGCAAGGCAGTATCCACCCTTGTGTGACCAGAAGGGGGGTGAACAATTGATCATCGACCATTGATCATATTGGCAACACGGGACTTGTATCATTTTTTTACCAAAATCCTTGAGGGAGTTAGCCCGTAACAGAAGGAGAGCCCTTGGGCCAAGAATCCATGCTATTTGGGGGATCTTTTGGATATAGAGGGTGATGAAAGCCCAAATCAGGGGAATCACGAATCATGGCTGGTTCTGTACTTGTGTGATGGACCATAAATTAAGGGATGGATTCCTCAAGGGGATATGTGTGGCATGGAGAAATAGCCCTACATAAATTAGGACGTGATTCCACAGCGTACCACACAATCCTAGATGAGAACTCAAGCCCGGGGGCCGAAGTGGTCGAAGGACCTGAGGTTGGGCACTTCGGCCAAAAATTGCCATATGGCCTCTCATGAGGGCATTACCTCATCATATATCCTAGGACTCGTGTGAGAAATTCTCATTGTGGGATACAAGGAGCATTATTAGCCTTTCCCCATCACATAAGGGTCTGACAGCTTGAATTACACTCCTGCTCGAAGCAGATATAGATTTGGAGAGATGGAGGGGAAGAATGAACTACTACACTCCATGTTTGGGACATATGGGGGTGGTGACAATGACAGAGGATATCTATTGACCATGTTCAAAACACAATGTCCATATCATGTGACCTGGAATAGAAACAACTAATGTGGATCACCCGCTGACCATATTCATAACGTGGGGATCGTGTCAATTTATTGTTCGAAATAATCAAGGAAGTTGGCCTGTAATGGTAGGAGGGCCCTTGGGTCAAGCATCCATGCCATTTGGGGGCCATTTTAGACATTAAAGATGATGGAGTCCCAAACATGGAGCGTGACTAAAGCATAATTGTGCATGTGCATTTCAATGTTAAGTAGGACGGTGAATGTGGTGGAAGTCTCTTGGGAGTGGAACACATGGAGGGGCTATGATGAACTCGATGTGAATTGAGGAAAAATATTGCACCACACCATATGTCTTGACCTGAGGAGAGATTCTTGATTTTGGGGCTGGACTGACAGAAAAAATGTCCAGACGTTCCAATATATCCCATGATGATGGGAATCAAGCCATACATAGGCCATGTAGTTTAACGTCGTGCGGTGAGGACGTGGGAGGATAGAAAAATCGGGAGGGGGCACATGGTGTGACCACCGTAATATTGACTTGAGTGGGGATAAAGAAGCTTACACTATACCATGAAAGGACTCTCTGAGAGAACTATACCTACGGGGATAGTTGAAGAGAAGAGTAAGTGGTCTGGACTCAAGGCCAAGCGTCTGAGCGTTCCTAAGTATCCCATAAGGATGGTAATCAATCCTTATGTAGTTCTAGAAGAGCCATACAGTTTAACTTCTTGTAGGACATTGAACAGTTTATCATCATGTGGGATGATGAAGAGTTTAATTTCATATGGGAAGAATAATTTTAGGGTCATGTAGGACCCGACAGTTTAGGATCATGCAGGACCATGCAATTTAGGTCCTTACAAGACCATCATACGTTTAAGGGTCGTGTGGGACCCTCATGCAGTTTTGGGTCCTGTAGGACCGTCTAGTTTAAGGTAGCGCAAGACCATACAGTTTATGGTCATGTGGGACCCTACAACTCCAGAAAAGTATTTCTTGAGAAATGTGAAATTGGTGGGAGGTGTTATATGATCACCATCCATGGTCACCATTGAGTATGCACCATTGGGGTAAACCTAGTGAATTATGTAGGGTCCTTCCCATTTTGGCTTCAATTTCGGTGGCTTCCATCCAGAAATTATTGTCAGCCTCAATGACAGGACTAAATCACCTTGCAGAAAAATGTGGAGGTGAACCCTCTTGTTGAAGGCTCTAGCTATCTTATTATCATGCCTTTATAGATTGTGCAGGGCATGATTCTTGTTCTCATCAAGCGCTTCCTACACAACTTGATGGATTTCAGCTACTTTATCAGGAACTTGCTGATCATAGACAGATGTGCGTAGTGAAGGAAACTGAATCACGCTAGGCAGGACGGCCTCAGATCCGTATAAGAGGGAATATAGAGTCACCTAGGTGGAATTATGAGTCGTTGTCCGATAATCCCATAGGGCATTAGAGAGCTTGCCTGGCCAACTCTTCTTATTCTGACCAACCATTTTCTGCAAAATTTTAGAGAGGGTGTTGTAGAATGCCTCGTTCTTCCCATTTTATTGCGCGTGGTAGTAGGAGGTATGGTTATAATTGATGTTGTACTATGTGTACAATTTCATCAACTCAGCTACTCTGAAGTTGGTGCCATTATCGGTGAGGACGGCGTGAGGGACTCCAAGTCAGTAGATGATATTGGATCTCACAAAGTCAAAGATGGAACTGACCTTGACCTCCTTGAGTGGAACTGCCTCTGCCCACTTGGAGAAGAAATATGTAGCCATCAGGATGAATCCACACTGGCGAGCTGTCGTCGGTGGATATGGTCCCACGACATCGAGTCCCCACACAACAAATGGCTAAGAGAACTGGGTGGAGTGGAGAGGCTCTGGGGGCCGATGCATGAATTTATCATGAATTTGGAATGCATTGCCTCTATTGGTGTACTCAATGCAGTCATGGATGATGGAGGGCTAGAAGTACCCCAATCTTTGGATCTGATGGGACAGATTTGTCCTAGTCTGGTTGGCGCCACATAAACTGGCATGAACCTCTTGCATGACCTGAGAAATCTTGACTCCTTGGATGATACGGAAGATAATACCACCAAACCCGTGCTTTTAGAAGATATGATCATGACTAGGACCGTCCTGGAGGTTAAACTGTAATGCACAGCATCGAATTCACTCGCACTAAGCCCAGTCATCATGGAGGTAACCATTTTAGAGATACTTGACAAAGGGGGATCTCCAGTCGGGAGTCACTTCAACCACTGCATCTGGGGGTCCTGATGTGGAGGCTCTGGTGGTAAGGTGGATCACTTGTAGGTCGTCATCATCATCTGGGGTGACAGGAGAAATGAATCTTTGATGTGCCATGTGGATAATCTGGTCATCCTAATCGGGTGGTGTGTGTTATGCAGCTAGGCCCTTCGATGCATCAACTCGACCATTCTGTGACCGAGGGACATGAGTGACTTCCATCCGAGATGGGAACCATGCCATTAGCTGGAGAGTGCGCTCCAAAAATGGTACTAGCTCTGGATTTCTAACGACATAATCACTGTTTATCTTCTTGATTACTAGTTTGGAATCTCCTTTCACATGTAAATGGGGCACATCAATCTCAAGATCCACCTTGAGGCTAGTGATGAGAGCCTAATACTTCGCCTCATTTTACATGTAGCCTTCTGAAAATAGGAATGAGTATGGAATAATTACTTGAGCCATGATAATAAATATGATACCCAGGCCCACTCTGTTGAGTCTTGGATCATTGAGCCTCCTACCGGTGGGTCTTCAGGAAGCACTATCGAAGTGAATATTCTAGCACAGCATGGATTGGATTACCTAGAAGATCTCCTCGTCAGGGAAATTGAGATCGAAAGACTGGTCATTAGGAGCCGAATGGGCAGAAAGGAAGTCTGCCAGTGCTTTCCCCTTAATAGATTTCTGATGGAAAAAACTGATATCGAATTGCTGGAGAATCACTTATCACCGAGCTAGATGGCCTTTCCGCATGCGGCGGTTCAGGATATACTTTAGTGGGTCTACTCGGGACACCAGCTGTACCTTGTGGTACTTCTTGTAATGTCACAATTTCTATATAGTGAATACCAGTGCAAGGTAGCTCTTTTTGATGGGGGAGTATCTGGTCTCCATATCGAGGAGCATGTGGATGAGGTAGTAAAGGCTATTCCCCATACCCTCATTGTTCTTCTAGGTGATAAGGGCACTGAGAGATGATTCCAGGGAAGTCACGTAAAGGACCAATGGCTTTCTGGAGATGGGTGGCATTAAGACTGACGGCTGGATCAGATACCGATTGATTTCCTTGAATGCAGTCTAGTACTCTTTGTCCCATTTGTAAGTGGTGGATTTTTTCATGAGCCAAGAAAAGGGCATACACTTGCCATCCAGATTCTCAATGAATCGGTGTATCTATGCTATGTGGCCTTGAAAACCACAAAGCTCCTGAATGTTTCTCAGGGGTGGAATCTGGCTGATGGCCTTGATCTTCTCTGGGTCGATCTTGATGCCCTTATATCTGACAACGAAGCCATGAAATTTGACGGAGGTGATCCAAAAGGCACATTTTAAAGGGTTCATCTCCAAGTGTTGAGAATGAAGGAAGTCAAACACTTTCTCAAGGTCTTTGAGATGGTCTTGGCATTGATGAGATTTGACCACCATATCATCCACATAGAATTCCACCAATTGTTCGAGGATCAGCTTGAATATGTGATTCATATCCCGCTGATAAGTGTCACCATCATTCTATAAACTGAAGGGCATGACTTGGTAACAGAAAGTACCTTGCGGCACCCTGAAGGCTGTGAACTCCTCATCTTCAGGGTCCATTCAAATCTAGTTGTACCTAGAGTAACCATCCATGAAGAAGCGGGCTTGGAACCTAGCCATAGTGGCAATAAAAAACTCCATCATGGGAAGTGGAAAATCATCCTTCAAACAGTGATGATTGGGATCCCGGAAGTCGATGCAGACTCTAATCTGTATGTTCTTCTTCCTGACTGTCACAATGTTGGCTATCCATTTGGTGTATTGGAACTCATTGATGAAATTATCCATAATGAGCTTATCAAATTCTTCCTCTACCATGGCACCATGAGAAGGGTGAATCTTTTTGGGAGGCTACTTGAACCCGCAATGATTTTCAGGGGGACCGAGGCGGTGGACAACTACCTGAGGATCTAGTCATAGTATCACGTCATAGCTCCAGGAGAATACATCACAATGTTTTTTTCTATAATTCTATGTACTTATGCTGCTCTTCGAGGGACATGGAAGCTCTTATCAATGTGTGTCTCAGGTCTACCTTGCTACTGAGGTTCACATGTACCAATTCATCGACCATGGCAGAGACACCCTCCTCAAAAGGAACGGGAGAATTATCCAAATCATATTCTTCACTTGCGTGGGAGGGATCCCCAGCATTAGGAGATTTCTTTAATTCAAAAGTCCCCATGGAGAGGCTGGTACCATCCTAAGCGGTAGTGGTCACCGCATCAGGCGATTCATGTGCTTCCAAAATGATAGAAATGAAGGATGTTGACCCAATATCATTTTGCCTTCGGCCCAAGGGGAATGCTTGATGATATCAAAGAAATAGTGGTGTGTTGGCTTGATCCAGTTGATTCCATCGTAGTGAAACGGGCATGTATGATGTATTTTCGTTGCCATGGGGCGGACATCCAGATACCTTATGGGAGTAGGGGCTCCGGGATCACCGAGGAGTGATTCATATAAGAATACAAAGTGATCTACCAACGACACTTGGAGCTGATAATATGCTTCTCCCTTATACTAGATACAATAAAACATTGCCCCATATCAGGGGTCATGGACTCCAATCGATGGATCGGGAAGACGTAGGTATCATACAGACCTGCCCAGGGGTTGGTTGCAAATGTGGCATGCTCAACCTCATTAGTTTTAATCTACTTGTCCTTGCTATTGTAATAATTGGTATCCAGGTAGCGGGATTCAAAATATTAAAAAGGAGATGTGTCACCTTAGAGCATGCCCAGTAGACCATTGAGGAAGTACATGAGGAACTAGTGATACAATGAGGGGACCTCCGCATGTAGGTAGAGCCACGGTCTGCCCATCAATGCATTGTACAATGTGTCTTGGAAGAAAACCACAAAGTTAGTGCTATCAACTAGGTCCCCGAACTGGGTCTTCAAACAAACAATTGTGACCGGGATCTGTTATGTCCTATCGTATCCCTAGATTTTTATGTCAGAGGGAGTCAAGTCATCTTTGTACAATCCCAGTTTCTGCAGTGTCCATATCAGGATAAGGTTAATCTTGGATCCTGTGTCAACAAGATAGATGAAAACCTAGATTCCATTGAATTGGATGGGGATGTACAGTGGGTGAATGTTCCCCTATATGGGAGAGACTTAATCTTCTCCATATAATGAGATAATGGGATAGAATTCATCATTTTCGACCGCTTCATCATGAAATACTTATGCGGCTGCTACATCGGACTCGAACTGGAGGGGGCTTCTTAAAGCCTTAGCAAGGGCCTCACGTATATATGACGATAGTCAAAGGGCCTCGAAGATGGAAAGCCTTTATGGGATGCTGGAAAGGTGCTTAAGAACAACGTACTTCCCCACCAGGAATGATCTTCTGCTTGAAGGAGGTTGCTCTGTGACAGGAGGAATGGCGGGCCCTACTAGCTGGACAAGCGGCTAACTGGTGCTGGGCATATCATGGTGATCACTAGTCGAATCCTGAAGAGTGGCTACCAGATGAGGCCCAGATGACTGAGAACGTCCTGTAGTAGGGCGTGGATATTCACGATGAGGCCTAGGTGGATCTGCCTGATCCAGTAGCATAAACTACAATGGAGGCGGGCCTGATGACACTAGATGAGGAGGCTGTGCATGCTATGCTCTGCATTGGGCATGTTGTTTGGTCTAAGTGGTGTGCATGACCTACCTAGAAGTGCCAAATAATATTGCTCAATGGCCTATATGGTTGTCACTCCGCCAACATTGGCATCGAATGAGGACGTTGGGGAGATCTGCCTAGTGCTCCCCATCATTAGGATTCATGTTGTGGTTTACCAACTGCACGGTGTTAACCGAAACATACACTTCACTGCCACTCAAAGAGTCATCCATCACTCGGTGGATTCTGGGAGGAAACCCCATCTACGTGGGCATGAAGCTGTCAAGAGTAAGTAATTAAGATGGAATTGGCGGGGTGCATTGCTTTCCATTGCGCCACCAATGCTTGCTCTTCTAGGAATGGGATGGCTGAGACGACGATGCAGAAGTAGTATTTGTGGAATTTGAAGGCTCCGGCTGATTCAGGCATGCAAGGATGATACCATGGGAACAAGTGACTATCTTGTGAGCCAGAAAATCTTCATACTTCTGGGACCCATTGTTAGAAACCTATTTCCACTCACCCCCACTGTCACTGCTGATGTCTGTCCTTACAACGATGCTTTCCAATTATGTGAGGGTCGGGCCCAACCTGACTATATTTTTATCGACCAGGTCAAGAATAAAGTCATTGAACACATAGAATTTCTTGAGAGTATGCCCCAAGATCCGGTGATAGGGGAAGTATTTAGGGCGATCAGTGAGGTTCGCCTCTTCTGGCCTTTTGCACTCAGGAAAACACAGAATCCCCTATTCCAAGGCACTCTGGAAATAGTCGGGATCCTGATTCTCATTGAATGAGTAAATATGGTTTCTTCTACCTGGAAAGGGGGACCTTGGAGCATGAACTTGAGGAGGGACTGGAGGAGCCTCTCAAGGAGGCTGAGCCTTATTGTCCTGCCCAGGTAGTTGTGGCGCATTACGTGGGGGTGCTTGCTGATTTTGAGGCGGCCACTGCTGGGTTGGAGGTTGCGTCTGTGGTGGAGGGCCTCTGCGTGGTTGTGGAGGCAGATCCAATAGAAATAATTCTAGTGGTCTGGGGGCCTGTATTTGGGCCACCGTGGCTGGGTCGATTCTGATATCCCTCCATGCAAGAATTGTAGGAGGCAACGGGCATGCCAGGATGGCCTGTTGTAGGGATTCTTCTAGGAACTGGGCCTTATCAGAGAAGTCTTGGAATCCTCCAGGGTAGTTCTATGTGATCAGAGAGGGAACAAGTCCCGTCTTAACATTTCCCACACACATTTTCAGTAATTTCTCTTGAGTCAGTGGCATGTTAAAGAAGTAATTAATCCCTTTATACCGGGCAATAAAGTCGATGACATGCTCATCAAGCCTCTGTTTTCAATTGAATAGGTCTAAGATACCTTTTCTTCTGCGTGGTGGAGCTGAACTATTACAGAAACTTCATGTGAAGGTCCTCCGAGCTCATAACTGATATGATGGGGAGCTAGTTGTACCAGACAAACGCAGGCCCTTCCAATGTCTGTTCAAAACACTGAATCTTGGCGGCCTCTTGCTGCACTGTAGTCCCTAACATAGGCACTCACCTTGAAATAAAGTGGTCCAGATGCTACAGGGGGGGAACTCGTCCCATTAAAGATGGAGAAGGGTGGATTCCTAAAACTTGGGGTGCTGGCATATCATCCACCCACACCAAATATGTCTTTCCATTAGGTGGGAGTGTCACCTACTGCGTTTCCAATTCCACAAGGTGGGAATGCCTCCATTGGATCATCTGGGTGGGAGTCCCTGTCTTGATGGGGATCCCTAACCATGAGTGCATTGGCGGGTTCTTCAACATGATAAGGCAGCTTAGAGGCTCGTGAAGTGGCCGGTGGAGCGACCTGTGGGGCAGCTGGTGGAATCCAAGCTGGGATCCTTGGATTTTAATATCATTCCAAAGGGTTTGGAGAGACATAACACGCCCTCTTACTGTAAGTTCCAGCTTCAACCCTGTCTGCGGGGGCAGGATGGTCAGGGTCACCTGGATGCAGCTCACCGAGGGGAAGTTGTTCCTTCCCCTACTGTACTGGTCACAGATCCCCATAATCTGGACATTGTTCTCCAGTGCATTCAGCCAAGCTTTCATCGAACAACTTTTTCTCTTCAGCAAGTTGTTGGCGTAATGCGGCCTTCTCAGGGACTTCCTCCCTCTTCTACACTGAGGCGGACTGTTCGGAGTGTTTGGCAGCTCTGAGGTGCTCTATAACCATACCGTGATTCCAACTGAGAACCAATGCCTCAGTGTGCATAGGGAGCCCTAATGTATTCCTCTACTGATGAGTAACTCTTCCCGATGGATCTAGTAGTTCTGTAACTCCCTTAATGGGTAAGACCCCATCAAGAAGCTCTAGCTCGACTCCTCGTCCAATATATCAGCCAAGTTGACCGTGACACTTTCTAGGGTCATGTAGTCAAAATCTCCTAGTGATTAGGAATTCTGTCGGATATGACTAAAGAGGAGGGAAACATACTTCCCCTAGTCATTGATTTTCACATTGGGGGAAGCCTCCTTGATAATCTTGAGGAGTGCCTCGAAACTCTGACGCATTGCTAATGGATGGCCTTACTGTGGCCCGGTGACTCGGGGCTCTAGGCTATAGGGAGTGCGGCCAAGTCAACTACATGGAATTGCTCACCAATTTCTTCAAAATGAGTTTGGATCCTCAAATAAACCACTAGGTGATAACGAAGAAGAAAGTACACCACCCAAATGGTTGGACGAAAACACGCATACTCCTATTGAGTAAGGAATTATAGCACACTGAAATTTGGCACTGTAACGAGCCATAACATCTCGGGGAAGTGGTCGAATGTGAGGATATTTCATAATCTCCTTGGATCAGATTCCAGATCTGGCCCTTCATTACTCTACTCATCAACTTGAGATGGTTGAGGAACTTGTAGCAGTACTGAAGAGGACCACTAGGATGGTAGGATGGCCGGTGGAGAGTATGGTGAGTGAGCCGAGAAACGGCCAAATCTAGAGATATCCTCCAAATAGTGTAGTGGCTTAGCCATCACATCATGGTAGGATGGGTTGATGGTTGTAGTTACTAGTGCATGGGTTACGACTACTGGCAATAGGCCGCGCTACTGCTCTCCCGATGTTGGTCCCCAGAATAGCTCAATGTGATCTCTAATCGAGGTAGATAGTGCTTCTGGTGATGACAGTGGTGATTGTATGACCATAACCTATGGGGTTGCCAAATTTTTATACTCCTATATATACAAGCAGAGGGAGTTGGTAATCCAATGGATCTCGCATTCTGGGAGTACTAGGCTGATGCGTCTCGTTCCTTCCCCAGCCCTAGACTCGGATCAGCGAGGGGAGGGTTCCCTCACTAAGTCATATTATTCTTCAGAATCTGAGAAGAGGAATTGTTTGATCTCTATCTGGACCTTCCCAGAATTCTTCTTATGGCAGCGATGACCTTCCTTCCTTCCCCTAGATGGATCTTCAGGACAGGGTTAGTTTCTAACCTGAGGAGGTCCTTCAGCTGCACTGGTGCTAGGGTGGAGAGGGTTTCCACCTATATAAGTCGAGGTGCGAGAAGTACCAGGACTGATATCAAAGGGGACATGGGGAAGACCTTCAAGGGTATCACTGGAGAAGGTAATACATATGCTGGAACTGGTAAGAGCATGGGGGGACGTCCATGCTCATTTCACCTAGTGACATCAGTACGAGGAGGGTCCTTATATTCGTCTAGTTGAACACGTTTATGACCTCCCTACCGGGTGCTGGTGAGGTGAGGCTGTCCTTCACCACTTTGGTTACTAAGGTGAGGAGGACCTTCTCCAGCTGCTACGAGGGCATGGCGAGGGTCCCCATGTTGAATAGTGACCGGATGTGTAGTGTCCCTATACCAACAGTCTGTGGTGGGAGGAATGACTCAATATCCGGTGTAGTGGCCATGCGATAGGCGTCCGTACTAAGTGTCACTATCGCAGAGAGGACCCCCATTTGGATTAAACGTGGCATAGGGAGGAGCTACATGCTGAGTTTGGAAGCAGTGAAGGCATGCATTCTCCATGGTAGCAGTATAGGGAGGACCTCCATACTAGGTGGAATCGCTATGGGTTTCTTAGCTGCAGCAATAACCTGTGTCGGCAACCAAGAGAGTCGAACCAGCCTACCCGAGGGGCGGTTGGGGCCTCAATTATGGTTGGGTGTATTAATTTCCATGTTCAGCATACACAGGGAGTTGGAAATATATGTCAACAGTGGCTCGGGCCACAATAGCAACTAACATTAACGCCCCTTGGTGGGCGTCCACTCCGGCTTGTGCCCGACACTGGCATTGGGATAGACGGACAAGAGCCGGTGGTGAAGTTACATGGAAAACCTTCTCCTCGGCCAGTAAGACTGGGTGAAGGCACTAATGCATCATAGTGGGATCCTGTACTAGGATCCCCTGGAATGGGTTCTTGGCTGGGCTGACCTGGATATCACCAACCTCATCGATGTAGGTCAAGGAGTCATCGAGAAATTGTGTGGAGAGGCTCCTGAAATGGTTATATGTTGGAGTAGGGTGTAGTGGGTCCCTGTGCGGTCCTCAGGGGAGGCATTGATGATGAGGTACAGATTCCTCTAAATCTAGGTGGGCCATATCCCGATTCAGGATAATACCCTCCTCCTCGTACTGGCGTAAGAGGTCATTGATCACCCATCATTTGATGAACTCTCATAGGGATATGGGGTGGAGGCGCCCATCAGTCGTGGTGGTTGATACCATCGTAGAAGAGGCAGAACCACGTGGGACCTCCACACAGTTACTGCCCCTTCCCCTGTATCGGTGGGCAGGTGGTGATCGAGCTTCGGGTGCAGTAGTTGGGTTCCTGAAATCAGGGAGATTAACTCATCAGTGCTAAAATAAAAATGGAATCAACAACCAGTTCCCCGGCGCCATTCCTGCTTCCCTGACCGGTAAGAGGGATCCATGCTGACAACATCGCAGATCGGGATGCCCAACCGTCTACCACCCCCAAATTCTGGTGAGTTTCACGCCAGGCCCACTATGTGCTTTGTGGGACCCGGCACCAGATAACTGGATTTGGTGACATGCTGATCCACTAATGTCTTGAATTTTACTATTCTTCATATTGAAGAGAAGATTCTTCACGTCAGTTTCACCATTTCTATTTTCAATGCTTTCACTAGGGCGCTCGTGTCCATCTGTTTGAGGATGAATGACACGGTTTAGTTTCCCCACACTCCTTCTTTCCAAAGGTAGGTGGCATCTGTTCCTTGTTCAGGGATGTTTTCTCCTTGATCGAAACAGGATGATGAGATGTCGGTTCTTCCATCCGTGGATTCCTCCTTGAAACTCATCACCTAATATGGGTCTCCCTTATAGAGTTAATATGTTTTTCATGAAACTATTCCTAGTTCCATATCTTCATGGACACAAGTTAATTACACTACTTTTATCGGGACATTCCAAAGGGTCTAGTTAGGGCAGCAACCTTCAGTCAGGGGTGTAGTCATGTTGGACATCACTGGAATGTCTGGACGTTGGGACACTGGCGCGTCTGGGTTTCTTTCCTCTTATTATAGGGCTTCTCGAGGGCATGGGAGCCTGAGGCATCCCATGTTGAACGCGTGAAATTTTATTCCATGGACATATATCTGAGTTTTTCCTCAGCTTCCCATGTTTATCACAGGGCATGCCACAGGTCTAACATCTCGTAGAGATGAATCGGACTAATCATAACACTGACATGAGTGGATCAGGTGAGTGAAACCCCCAGAGGGAACACCGATGTCGGGGTCAACGCGTGGTTAGCTACCTGGTCGTTGTTGAAGTGAATGGGGAATGGGGTGGAATTATCCTACCAGGATGTGGTGGCCTGGGTAAGAACCAAAATGGATGATCGATGGTTAAGTTAAGTGGGTGGAGAATAAGATGGATTCGACTCGAGGATGATGGTGATGTTGGGCTTGAGTCTCGAAAAGACCTCCTACATATCCCTGTGGCTGGGAATCAAAGTCCTCATAGTTCACCTGACAGTGGCATACCGTCGAATCAGGTTGAAAATGGATTACCACTGGATAGGTTCACGAAGGCTTACCAATGGATGGGGTTACAACAACTTATCATTGGATGGGGTCACAATAGCTTACCATTGGATGGGGTCACAACGACTTACAGTTGGATGAGGTTACAATGGATTACCACTGGATGGGGTCACAATGGATTACTACTGGGTGGGGTCAAAATGGCTTACCGCTAGATGGGATCACAATTGTTTACCGCTAGATGGGGTCACAATTAATTACCACGGGATGGGGTCATGATGACTTACAGATGATTAGGGATCAACGACTTACCACTTCTTAAGCGAGAATACAGTTTAACATCATGCAGGATAGTTGTCAACTAACGTGAGTTGGTATGGTTCGTTGGGTTGTTGGGCATGAACCTCAGGTAGGTTTCTTACGTACCTTTCCATGGAAAGGATCAAAGTCCACGTAGTTCGGGTCATGGGGGAATTTGGGGCTTATGCTATGAGGTAGGCCAAGGTGTTGGTGAAAAGATTTGAAGGGAGCCGAGATCAATGGGTGTTGTACTTGAACCACATGGAGTCTTCCTATATTCCTTACCTTAGTAAGGATCAAATTCCACGTAGTTCAGGTTGGGGTAGGCGAACCGATGTGGAGATGGATGGAACGACCAATGGGTGGTGGGATTGAACTTTAGGGATGCATCCAACATACCTTGCCTTGGAAAGGATCCAAGACCTCATAGTTCAGGTTGGGGGAGGAAAATCGACGTGAAGATGGTTGGAATGACCAATGGGTGGTGGGATTGAACCTTGGGGAGGCATTCTACGTACCTTCCCTTGGAAAGGATCAATGACCTTGTAGTTCTGGAGGTGTGTGGGGGACTTGCACTCTAGGCTAACCAGATAGGATGTCCTGATTGATTATTCCTCTAAGCCCATGTGAGTCCTGCTCGGTGTGAGAAACAAGAGGCAGGAAATACCTGATGATCACATCCTGAAAGGTGCATCAGTGAGAAGTGGAATTGGGGGTTACGAGTGGTTAGCGGCCCATATAGGAAACATGGTATTATGCCTGGTTAGTAGAAAAAGGTGATTTAGATTGGGACTTACTTTGGGATGGAGGCCCTAATGGTGACAAAGCCCAGTGGGAGAGGGACTTGGCACCCCGGAAGAGAGGAGGGGCAGGGGTGCTACCTCCTGCATGGAAAGCTAAGGGATTACACAAAGGTGGATGCCCTTTCCCCATAGACAAACACCACTCTGATAAAGAAGATCTCATTCCATGTGAGGAATGATCTCACTCCCATGGGAGACCATGGGTGTGAAGAATGTCTAATGTTGGGGAACCCTGCATCTGATGCATGGGGAATGGTCACAGTTTAACATCATGTGCGGAGGATAAAGGTTCTTTCCAGTTTAATATCCTACAGCTTGAATGAGGTGAGTTCACTCTGCACCCCAAGGACTTATATAACAAATACATGCCCTCCCTTGAGGGAAGGAAGGAATTGGTGATTCCATTAATGGGGGGTGTCAAGAGGTGAACCCATTGGGGGTCCACTTTAGTGTGACTATGCAAATAAACAATGGTTGTTAGTGTGCCTATGAAATGGAGCATGATGTGAAGCAACACAACAGGATGTATCGTCCAAGGGATTTTGAAATTGCTCCGTGAAAACCTGAGGGGTTTCATGGGAAAAGAGCGTGTGATGAAGGTGTGTCGCACATAAGAGCGGCTCGAACAAGGTCCCTCAAGGTGAGGGAAGCACATGGATCGTGCGTAAGAGTATGGGTCGGGGAAAGATAGGAAGTTTTTGCGCATGATGAAAGGTTTGTGTGCAAGACAATGAGGTTGTGTGAAAGTTTTATGGGTGGCGCAAAATATGGAAGGGTTCCGTGCAAGGCGTATGGTTGGTGCGCAAGTTGGACCGGTGGCGCGCAAGCCCAAGGGGTTGCGCGCGAGATGGGTGGTTTGCACGTAGTTTGGATGGGTTGGGCATAAGAATACCAAATATAGAGGGAACTTGCACGCAAGATGGGACCCCTTGCGCATAAATAACTTCAAGAATAAATGAAATTCAAGATGATCAGAGGGATTGTCCGAAGGTGCCCCCAGGGAACCTATCCCACAACAACCAATAACTAAAGGCCACGGGTTTTTCACACGGTCGCGGAAGACGGGATTTTCGTGCAGCAGAGCATCGCTTCATCCTCAGTTACCGACCCCGAAGGGGAGGGATAAAGTTCATTTTATAGCTGGAGTCCCTGGATTGTCACACAAGATCTAGGCATGTAAACTCTTGTTGGTCATCGTCTTATGCGCGCAGTGGGGACCGGGCATGCAAACTTACGTGTGACGTCACCTTATGTGCAGAAATGGGGCCGAGCGCACTAACATCTGTTCGATGTTTCCTTGGACATGGAAACGTGGATGGGTGTGAAATATTCCATCCAATGTTGCCTTTATCATGGAAAATGGGGTCGGGCGAGGAAACGTCCGTCCGACGTCGCCTTTCGCACGGAAACACAAGTGAGCGTGCAAACATCTGTCCGATGTCACCTTCTGTGTGGATACGGGGACGAGCCTGCAGACGTCAGTCCGACGATTCCTACAGTGAGGAAATGAGGTCGGGTGCACAAATATCCATCCAACATTGCCTTGGGTATGAAAATAGGGTCGTGCATGCAAACGTCTGTCCGACGTCACCTTCAGCGCGGAAACGGGGTCGGGAACGACAGGTCATGAAGGACGGTGTTTTGGGTGCCGAAGTGATGGCCGAAACGCAATAGTTTGTGCACTGGATGTTCTCTTTCATTTGTTTTACCAAACTTGTGTGCGCCTTCCCAAACTAGTGTGCGCCTTCCTCCCGGGTCCCCGGATCTCTTCTTTTTCTTCTCGGATTCATTCATTGCTCTTTTATTCACCTGATGTGTGTATTCTCCAATTTTTGGAATCAAAACCTATAAATGAAATATCAAACCATAAAATTTAATATTGAACCAAAATAATCAATATTCAATGTGATATAGGTCTCCTAATCATCTTCATAACCCAGCCCCATAGAAGGAGGAAGAGAAACACTAGAAAATAGGAGAAATTAAGGGATAAAGGCACTTACTTGATGGTTTCTTGAATAATCCCCACAAAAATAGCCTAAAAAATAAGATACAATGAATAAAATAATAGGGAAGGAGGTTCTTAGGGTTGGAAATCACAAGTAGGGTAGAAAATGTGTGTATTTAGGAATAAATCCAAAAAAAGGAAAATGTAAAAAACCCAAATTTTAATGACCTAGACATGCCGCTTGGTTTAACTTCACGATTTTCCAAACCATGCAACAACCATGAACCCCTAACTATCTAAGAGGCACAAACCACATGATTTGACTGCATTACTTGACTAACTATGTTCAAACTATGTGGTATCTACTGTCCAAACTCATCATCTTCCACACGGTTACCTAGGTAGGGGTGCACAGTTTCCCCTTACAGTGCACCAATTGTGTTCCACATGTTTCTGATCCCAAAGTCACAATTATTCACCGGAAACAACCTGTTGAAACCAATGGATAATCATAATACTGAAATAAATAAAATAAATAGAAAAAAATAAAACCATTGATGTGATAATTATCCCCACCATGAATATTCTACAACCCTATAAATTCAATCCAATGTTTGATCAGAGAACTAAAACTGATATTTTGTCTCAACCCAATACTTTCTCCCCTAATTGACTTTTATTTCATTAGAATTATTCCAAAAAATTTGAACCAATGGAATAGACATCCCATAAAACACTTTCTCCTAAGAATCCATAATCCACACTAACCTTTCAAATACATAAAAATTAGGTTCCAACTCCAACTCTTCCCAATTAAAAATATGGTATGGAACTGGGTTGTACCTTTTTAGCTCAGAGACATGAAACAATTCATGGATTGATGTCAATTGACAGTGAAAATCTATATTTTATGAAACACTACGAATCCACTAAGTAATCTCAAATGGTCCTAAATACCTCGGTGTTAGCATCCATTTCTTATCTAAATGATGATGACCCATGTGATGTGACACATTTAGACCAACCTATTCACCCACATATAACTACTAAGATCATTTTCTCTAATTGAACTATGATTTATGGAGACTTTGGGATATCAATAACCACTACCTAATCTGTATGAATTTATCATAATTATCTTTCATAAGGCTTGGTCCCAACAATGAGGTCTCACCCACCTTATCCCAATAAAATGAAGAATTCCATGACCATGTACAAAGATTGTTATAAAGATCCATTATAATGGATGATTGGTAACTGTTGTTAAAATTAATCTCTACCAATCCCAAATTTACAACACATAAACCACCGAAGTCCAATACACATTCCTAGAGAATGTCTTTGGAAATTTACTTTTCCCACTATACATAACCATCTATTTTACGATGGTATGTCGTACTCAACATGACATGTGGTATGAATGCCTTATAAAGGAGTTCTCAAAACATCAAGGAAAAATAGGGACCCCTATTAGAATTTTTTTGGTAGCATACCATCCGGCCTTTTAACTGCTTGAACATAGAATTAATCCACCTCATCAACTTTGGATGAATATCTTATTGGAATAAAATGTGAGGATTTGGTTAGAGGATCAATCACTACCCAAATATCATTCATCCCCATGGGTCTCTATAGAAATCCAATGAAAACTTCCATAGAGATATCTCCCGACATCCATGTTGGTATGGCTAATGGATGGAGAAAATTTGAGGGCCTTCGGTGCTCTACATTTACTTCCTAACATGTATAAAATCACGATACAAAGTTTTCTTCATCCCCCCATTCTTAGCCACCAAAACTATCCATGCATGTCATAGTACATCTTGGTAGCACAAAGATGAATGGACCATTATAACTGGTTGCTATCAGGTATCACCAGCCTTTTCATAGACATCCGTACCAAGAAAACCACTATAAGTAGAAAACTACATTTGGAGATAGTAACCAATCACAAGTTGTCTCCCCACCATGAAGGAATGAAATAGAATGTTGGCAGAACTCATCACTAGGCCTCTCCTACTAAAACAGTTCCATAATTGATGGAGTTCGTAGAAAACTCTCCAAAAATTCACCTCCACTATGCTCCTTCGTATCAAAATTCATTTGAGTAACATCCCCATCAAATCCCACTCACAATTTGGCTATTTCAGCCATGCACTAGACGTTCTTACTTAAAGAAACACCCATTACATTACCTTTACCCATGGTGGACACTGTATTAAATTCAGACCCCATATGGTACTCAACCAAATAATATTTCCTCAAAATCAGATCTTTTTGGGAAAAGATAAACGCTAATATCTTATGAAGATAATAATACACAAACATCTCCCAAAAACTATAATGGTGCCTTATTTTCAAGGTATGCATCACCGTTGATACCACCAGATCATGGGTCAGGTAATTCTTCTTGTGTGGTCAGACTTGGCATGAACCATGAGCCACCACATGATCATTTTTGATAATCACACTCCCGAGACCCATAAATGAGGTGTCACAATAAACCACATACCCATTTATATATTCTAGTAGGATCAAAATATGATATATGATAAATTATAATTTAAGCTTACCAAATGATTCATAACATTCTAGCCTCCATTCGAACATTAGCCCTTTTTATTTGATCATCGTCATGGGTGATGAAAGCTAGGAGAAATCATAAACAAACCGCTTTTAATACAATACCATACCCCAAAATCATCTGATCTTAGACACATTATTTATTTGTTCCCATGACATTACTACACTGATGTTCTTAGGGTCCACTAAATCCACCTTCTCTAAGATCACATGGCTTGAAAACATCACCTCCCTATTCTAGAAGGTGCACATTGAAAACTTTCAATAGAGAAGATGATCTGAAAGGGTTCCAAAAAAAATTATCAAATGTCACACATTATCCTCCCTAGTCCAAGAATTGACTAGGATATCATCCGCCAATAACATGAAAAATTATTTGATATATTGGTGGAATATTATGTTCATATGTTCCCTAAAGTTGGCTAGAGAATTTTCTAGTCTGAATTTCATGACCATGTATTCAAAATTTTCATTCCTACTTTAGAATGTTGTTTTCATAATATTCTCCTTCCTAACACAAACATTATGATACTCAGAAGGAAAATCAATATTATAGAACTACCTTTCCCCCTTCATATGATTGAAATGGTCATAAATTTGGGTAAAATGGTACTTATTCATAATGTTTACCGTATTCAAATTCCAGTAATCAATGCACTACTGAAAAGATCCATCAACATTCTTAGAAAATAGAATTGGGATAGCCCAATTTGATATACTCGGGTGAATGAATCCTTTGGATTTCAAATCATTCAATTGTACCATTAATTCCACAAACTCGGTGGGGGATATATGGTACGAGGGAACATATCTCAGTTGTGTTTCTGGTGCCACATCCTTAAAGAACTCCAAATCCCACTCTAAAGGCAAAACAAAAAATACTATGGAAAAAACTCTATGAATTATTCCCTCACATTAGGTAATCCAATCTTTGGAAAACCATCATCATCCTTTATAGATAGCGATGTGATCTGGTAAACAATATTTCCTAACTCCAGAAGTGGAGGTCGAGTAAGACCTGATCAAGGATACAATTATCCCTAAACAAACATGGGTACATCAATAAGGAGACCTAAAACTCACTCTCACGAGATATTAATTGATGTGATCCATAAAACATACTATCTAATTCATACTATGGATCACATCAAAAGTTTCCATATCAAAAATAGGAATATACCTTTCCAAATCGATCCTTAAAAAATTGAGTTCATAATAATGAAACTTAAAACCCTACTCTTTCTTCGTACTAAGTGATATTACCAATTATATCACTAACATCATAAACCATGTTGGAAACTTTATCACATCAACAACTTAGGAATAAAAAAATGAAATAGAAGGACCATTATCAAAAAAATATCTAAAGGTGATGCAATAAGAATGGTACCTCAAACTATTGAAGGTCCTGCATTAGATTTCACTACGGCTTGATAGACTATATAAATATGTTTATTATCTTCCTGAGCTGAAGAATGATGACTAGAATATGTCTTTTCCCTGAACTGACTCTTCCCAAAAGAATATCTCGCCCTACCACCACATCTTACCAACTATGAACCTGCTATCCTGGATGGATCTGACTTGTCTGACATTCCTCTAGAAGCTACAAATCCTTCACCACTATGATAGAAATGGGTGTCGTAGAAAAACTATTGCGGGATTACTATATCTCTACATCAATAATAAGGCTTGTGAGGATATGTGCACAATGGTCGTTTCTGCCCAACCTCCCCACAATGTTGGCACACAACTGACCCAGCTTCGAGTGTCACAAACGAGTTATGGCTGGAGGTATGTCCTAAACTACGACCTCCATTCTTACATTTCACATCCCAATTCCTCTATTTCTCTAATGAATTACCACTTCCCACTATTGACACTAATCCAGGAATACATGGTTTTCCCTTACTATTAATATCCACCATAATGGCATGATCAAACACTTCAGAATAAGTCTTAATAATGAACAAAAATACATATTCTTGGATATCTATCCACAACCCCATCACTAGCCTTTGATCTATCATTTTCTCAATAGAAACATTCTCAAGTGTGTACTGAACAAACTCAGCAATGTGGTTAGTATATTCCATCACATACCGATCTCCTAGGCTAAAATACATTAACTCTCGAGATCTTGCATAAGACAAGACCTCGGGACAATACTAATGATTGAATATGACATTGAAGTATTTACAACCCATATTTTCATGCATTCCATCTTGAACCATTGAGTCCCACCAAATCTGATAGGTACCTTACAACATGAACGAAGAACGTTTCACTCTAATAGCCATATGAGTATCGAGAAACTCAAATGTCCACTATATTTTCTCAAGCCACTTCTCTTCATTATGAGTTTTTGTACGACCTCAAAATGAAAGATGATTTTTATTAAGGAACTCCTAATCCTTGTCCATATGGGGACCTGGTTTGACCTCTATAACCTGATTAGTACCAAAGTCTATTCCTTGTCCCAAATCCTAGATGTCTTGAATCAATGCTTCCACTACTACCTGGTCAATTGGTGAAGGATAAATCTCTCCGACCACTTCCCATGGTTTCATAGGAACTCTAAAGGGAGGATTTTTTCTACAAGAAGCAATAACCTCAAGGAAACCAATTCATATAATAGTTAACACAAATTTAGAAAAAAATCAACAACAAAAACATTTCTCAAACCCATGAAAAAATCAAAAAATTACAAAATAATTCAGAATATAAATTCACCCAATCCACTCCATCCCCACCCAATGTCCTTATACAGTCTAGATATTGTATTTTTACCCTCAGGTTGAAATAAAACAAGATCACAACATTCCATGGATACTCAAGTACAATCATGAGGTGTGCTCACTACACCCTACTCGTAACCAAAACCTCAAGCACTGATAGTTTTTACTTCAATCTATCCAAAACTCTACCCCAAATGTGACCGAAAAGAGAATGACCTGTTCTAATACAAGTTTTTCCTGATCCAAGCCAATATTCCATCAATCCTAACACTCGACCCGATTCATTTCATGGCCTGAACGGCATTCCCAGTCCCAATGGGCTGGAAACCAGTGTATGGGTATCAATAAAATGTTTTGGTACAGATTTTACAAATTTTCATAAGAATAAATTGTCAATAGAAATAAATATAAGACGAATAAGTAACCAAATCTAACAAAGGTGAAATAATTTTCAGATTCTAGTTTTACAACTTTTGATAAAAACCAAAAGTATTATAACTAAATGTAAACAAAAAAACTATCCCAAAATATCTATGTAACAATTGGGACATTACCCTCAATCCACCACCACCACCACCTACATGAAGTGCAACTCCAGAAACCGGATCCACCATCACCATAAAACATGGTTCCTTTACCATGTTCACACATAAAAAGGTCTACACACACCCAAATGTGTATGCAGGGTGTGAGCCAGATCCTAGTAGGATGCCGCCCAAAAAATAAATTCCATTACAAAACATTATAAGAAAAATTAATAGGGGAGTTTTATAAAAAGGACCATTGACATTTTATAGGAATCATTTTAAAGGAAATAGGGTTTTCTTTTGAATTAAAAAAAGTGCACCGTATGAAAATGGTAAGTACTATATCATAAGAGAGCACTATGTCACTAGAAATACTTATAAGAACTAGCTAAAATGGGACACTAGGTACGTCATATCCAGGTAAATCATTTTAAATCAACAACCACCCACAATATTCTTTTGAATGATTCACTAGAGAGGAATCCATATAATGTTCTAGTGGTATCCAATAATAATAATAATAATAATAATAATAATAATAATAATATAGTTAGTGTTGTAATCTTAAATCATACTAGATGAATCTGGCCCAAGACACTTTTATTCAAATAGCATACTAGTCATAATAATCCCACCTTGTCACTTAGGATTCCATTTGTAATCAATTTTCATTCCAAATATCATATAGAAAATTGTATTCACACATCTTCATTGAGAAATGAATGTACACATAGAAACACAATACTTTTCATAAGAAAACCCTCTTTTAAATACATACGCACACCAAATATTTTTAGAAACAAGTTTTTCACCACATATAAATTTTATGAAACACTGTTCTGAAGAAGAATAGGGAATCACACATTAAATACACATATAACACAACCCATTTAATTGAAAATAAAATTTTCATCATATTCATATCCTGAATCCTTTTCAAAACACATTTTTCACCTCATAAACAATATATAAAACACATAAAAGAAGAAAATAAAGCCTAAACATTTACCAAATAAGTATTATGAATGTAACCACCAACCTCAACTATAGAAACATCCTGAAATCGTTGTAAAATCATAAATTTACCTCATGAGAATCTTAAAATTTAATGATCAA
Source organism: Viscum album (assembly GCA_963277665.1). Lineage (NCBI taxonomy): Eukaryota > Viridiplantae > Streptophyta > Magnoliopsida > Santalales > Viscaceae > Viscum > Viscum album. The sequence continues at coordinate 686,928,653 of OY728123.1, read as the reverse complement.
ACTATAAGAATTATTATTGAACTACAATAATCAAGATTAATCCCAAAATTGGTCACCCATCATTCTTAAGGACATAACCCCAAAGGAGGAAGAGAAACCCAAGAAAAGAAGAGAAATGAAGTGAGAAAGGAACTTACTTGAAGGTTTATTTAATATTTCCCACCGAAATCACCTAAAAATGGAGATCCAAGGAATCTAGGAGGACAGTTAGAGGAATCTAGGGCTATAAATCCTGAGTAGGGGAGAAAAGGGTTTTATTTGGGATAAAATATGAAATGGTAAAAAGGTAAAAACCTAAATATTAATGATCAGGAAATGATGCATGATTTTCCCACTTGCCTTTTCAAAAATAGCTGCAACCGTACTCCCCTCACAATCCAAGATGAATTTACCTCATTATTTTCCCACATGGATTGACTATCCATTTTCTAAAAATTCGGTATATACTTTCTAAACTCATCATCTATAACATATTTTTTCCTAATTATGGGCCAAATGTGTTCCACATGATTCCCGACACAAATTTACCATTTTACAACAAAAAATTCTGGGGAACCCAAGGGATAATGTTAATAATAAAATAAATAAAATAAATACCTCAAAATAAATTACTTGATTGGAAAATATTAATTGAATTAAGTATAAGAAAAAGCGAAATGAATTACAATATATGAATAAGGGTGATTTTAGGGTGAAGATAATGGATTAGAAAATATATAGATGTTCCAAGAAAGATAACCATTCTCTTAAAGATATAAATAACCTTGGGAAAACCCAATTGGATAACAAAATAAAATAGTAAACAGAGGTGATGGAAAATTTTTAAGGGAAAAATTGATTCCAAATGTGTATTAAGAATTTCAAGATAGGTTTTCCTGAAATGAGAAATTAACAATTTCCATAGAGTTGTGTATGATGATAAAGAAATCTAAACATGGTTCAAAGGAAAACATCATAATATTTCAAACTAATAATGAAAAAAATATGGTTATTTAATGAAAACAATAACATTTCATTATGTCTAATTATGAGAATGAAATTATACATAAAGGTGTTGTTATAGAAAGAAAGTGGTGAATGCCTCCAAAAAATAACACTACCAGTAACATTAGAAAACAATGAAAAAGTGTTCTAAAATTCATTGAGAAAAAAATAAAGGAATTTTCTCATTTAGAAATAACTCTCAACATTTATTATCTAATTATGAAGAATATTATATACACCATATTCATATAAATTATGGGGGAGTACAAATAAAGATGATTAGGATATAAAAAATTGATAAAGGATTCAAAGTAACCATTGTAGTTAAATACCAAAAATTTAATATTTTAAGGCTTAAATGTTAAAAATGTTATCCTTTATGATGAAGTTGTTGAAATATCCCATTAGGATGTCTGAGTTTGAAAAATTATAGGAACATCAAAATTATATAATTTGATATAAATATAGATTCTTTAGAATTCTATTGGAACGTTTAAATGAAAATTTATGCATTCACATTGTCCTATCATTTTATGGAAAAAATATTGATTACTAAGAAATGGATTTTGAATTAATAAATTATATAAAAGTGAGAAAATCAATGGAAAATATTAGAAGTTAAACCATCCTATTGTATTTTTAATGTACTGAATCTATGTGTTGTGAAGAGTATAATAATTCATTATAAATTAATTTTAATATAAAACTAATAGTAATTGTTATCAATCATTCATATTAGATTGAAAATTTATAAATGGACCAATAAAATGAAATTTTGAGTTTGTATCACACTTTAGTATAATTATAAATATCTTTGTTTTCTATATTAAATCCACTTTTTTCTATATCTATCATGACTAATGTATTATTCAAGTGGAATAATTTTAGTAACACTTCATTAAAGGAATTGGTATAATCCTCTAACATGTTATTACTATTTATTATCTATAAGTTTGAGAGATAATAAAATAAATGAGAATATTGAAAAGGCATATTAACATGCATTTTCAACGTGTAGGTATTGATAATAAATACAAGAGGGGTTATCCCTATTTTTTCTTTTTCTAGGTATTTTTCAATGAGCATGAATTATATTAGTATGGTGGAAATATATTTTAAATAAGAGTTATTTTTATTAATATTAGTGTTTTATGGAAATGTTCCATGGTATGTTATATTTTAAATATAAGATGAGGATTAGATAAATACCTTAAATAATTAAAGTGAAAATTCATACTCATGTGATATTAAAACCAAAGACCTGTAATGAATGAAGGAAAATAGAGATTTGATGTGATTTTTTTCCATTTGTTCTTGTATTAGAGATTCATTTAAATGGAAAATATTGTTGGAAGGTCCAATTTCTAAATTATATATAGATACTCTATTAAAAAAGTTTAATAAGATTAAGAGAGGTTGTGTTTCATTGAATATTTATATTGATACATTTTATTTCTCTATAAAGAATCAATGAATCGTGATGGGGTCTTGTAAAAGTCTATCTATGTGTTCACAAAGCGTTGAAACTGTTGATATAGTGATGCTACTATTTCGTACATTAATATTATATCATTTTAATGATAATCAACATAAAATCATTAAACAATGAGGATCAAAAGGTTTAGTTACTTGGGAAAAATATGACCATACATAACTTTTACAACATAAAACAAAATCATTTATTTAATTATTTCTTCTTTAGCTTCTTATTGTCTCTTGTGTTCTCCTTAGAACATGTAGTAACCTAAGGATATACCTAAAAAGAAGTGAGATAAAAATCCAAGTAAAAGGATGTGTAAGACAATTAAATAATAACACATTTGGTGTGAATAATCATAACATCATCATCATGAGAGGAATAATCACATAAGTAATGGAATGTGGCAGTGTAAGAAAATGAAATATGTTGTCTTAATGATCAACTACCACACATATTTTTGAACAATTATAGCATCATGTTCAAGAATATTTCACATTACTAATGTGATAAATCACATTACCCACTGCATTAGAGTGATATATAATTTTGGGCACACCTATCACATCTTATCATTTACATTGCACTATATAATTCTGGGCACAACCATCACATCATAATATTTACATTATCATGAATTCCACATAAAATATATATTAATATTGGACATAATATTTTCCATGGAAAGGAATGGGTTTTATTTCATAAATAATACATTCTCAAACATTGGGTTCCCAAAATAAAGATGGAATATTATACTTGACATAAGAATCGTCAACTGTGAGTGAAGTATAAACAATCTCATGAAGTGTGTTGTTTTAAGAATAATTATTTTGGAAAATAGTGTGTCTATTATAATCTCATTTAAAAAACATTTATATCATAGAAAAGGTAATATTATGAGGAATAAATTATATTTAGGTAATATCGATACTGAAAATGTGGTGAAATAGGGAAACCCCAATGAAAGAGAGCTGGGTTTGAGAATTCCCATTACCTAGTTTCTGAATGCTTTATTCACTTTACTATACTATATAATCGCAATAGATTCATTAATTAACAATTAATTAACCTTTTATACATGAATATAATTCATTACGGGTTTATTAAGTTCTTTTATGGTCCTTTGGATGAGTAATAATGTTTAATTTCGTCATTCATGAGTGTCTATTCCATAGTTTTCATGATCGGTTTATTTTTATACATGAATATATGTTCATTTAAAAAGAGTTTGAACATGATAAATTGTTATTATATGATATTAATGATCCTCTAAAATGATAAATGATCTTATAAAGGATTATTTTATATAATTAGATGATTATTCATTAGATAAATATTAATGATGATCATTTTAGGTTAATTTTGGTGTCTTTTCGAACATAACACACTCATTTTGTTTTATCATTTAGTATTATGAGTAAAAGTTATTTGCAAAACATCAAAATGGTTATAACATAAAATTTAAAATATTTTTTAAACCATTTAGTAGTCTTATTAACATCCTTGAAGGTCTTTTATGAAAATTAAACTACATCACCCATGATGTCGGTAAATTGACACATCACGGATGACGATTTCATTTTAAAGATAAAAGAGATAGATGGAGGCATTTAATTATGAATCTTCAATTTACATGATATAATTCAAGTATATGTAAGGTAATGGAGTTATAATTCCATTTGGATGAAGGTATTTGAGGAGATAATAGGAAAATAAATTGAAATTGAAAGAAAATTAAAAGAAAAAAGAGAGAGGATTTACCTCTTCAATTCTCCTCTTGAGATCCTCCTCATGGAACCTAGGCTTAGTATTCTGATGAGATGAAGAAAAACTAGATGTGGGGGAGGGGTTAGGGAAATAGTAATGTGTATAATTTAAACATGTCTTAGATCATAATATGAGTGAGTAGATGCGGGTGTGAGGGGTCGTATTTAAGGTTGTGGAGAGGGGTGTTCTCTTATTATTTTAATCATTAGTTTATTAATTTTTTCAAGAAAAGAAATAGTAAGGATTATTATGACTAAATACAGTAATAAGTGCATCTTATTTCAAACCAATAGTCTCTTATATCTTCCATGACTCAAGCATGACTCATAAATTCAGGTTTTTTAGCATTTATCATAAATTATTGTATTTTATTGTTCATTAAAAATTCATGTATCTTAGAAAAATCTCAAAAACATCCCTATCAAATTTTCCACAATTAAAAAAACTGAATGTAATCATTTTATTTAAATAATTTTATAGATATGATTAATTTAATTTTAAAATAAAATCATCATTTACATGAAAAATACTGATTTTAAAATTATAACTAATTTTGTAACACTATGAAAAATTAAATAACTAATTTTATTTTTCTATTAAAATCAGCATTTACATGAAAAATAATGATTTTAAAATTATAAATAATTTTTTAACACTTTGAAAAATTACATAAGGACTCATATAATTTCTAAAATACATAAGCCATAAAAATATTACTTTATGAATACATTTGATGAAAATAAATTTCCTTTTAAATTATTAAATTAATCATAAATTTGTAATTAAGTATTTATGACTTATAAAATTACCAATAGTTAATTAATAATTTTTAAAATATATACTTACTTATACTACAATATAATTATAACATATTTTCAAATATTAGATTCCAAAATATTACTTATAATTTCATGGGTGATTCTAAAATTCATTTGGCCAGTTTACCATTTATTACGGTCATATTATTATTCGTAAGGTCAAATTACTATTTCATCAATATTGATTCCTTAACTTCTAGAAATATTTTTTATTTCATTAATTCTTCCATTATAATGTTTTTATTTTGGTTTATTAGTTATTTTATGTGATTTATACTATTTGAAATTACTATAACAAGGGAAAAATTCCAATGATAAAAGTTTTGGTCGTTGCATTCTTCCACCCATATGAAATTTAGCCCAATTTTTTTTACCTAAATATGTAAGGGTACTTCTCCTTCATCACCTCCTCTGGCTCCCAAGTTGATTCTTAGTAAATATGGTTCCTCAATAAAACTATGAAAAGATGGGTTTTCTTGTTGAGTTGAACCTTATTTATTCTATCTAGAATCATTACTAGTTTCTCCTTATAAGAGAGATCATATTTCAGTTGTACCACCTCTGAGCTTATTATATGGGTGGGATCTGGTATGTACGGCCTCATGAGTGATATGTGGAACACATCATTAACTTGATCCACATTTGGTAGAATTTCAAGACAATAGGCATGGCTCCTTGGAGATCAGGTATCTCAAAGGGTCCAATGTACCTTGGGCATAGCTTCCCTTACCTTCTAAACCACATGAATCTCTTGTATGGTGATATTTTAAGGAATACTTTATCTCCATTGATAAACTCTTATCCCTAAAATGGTTTTCAGAATTCATCATTTGATGACTCTGAGTAGCATTGATATACAACTAGATGGATTGAACCTTTTCTGTCATCACTTTCACAAGATCAGATCCATGTATCTTTCTTTCTCAAACACTATCCCAACATGTTAGAGTTATACATATCTTTCCATATATAGAATTATATAGAGCCATCTGAATACTTGAGTGGAGGCTATTGTTGTATGTGAACTCAACCAATGGTAGATGTTTATACCATCCATGTTTTAATTCTATGGTGAAGCCTCTTAAAATATCTTCAATTGTATGAATAGTCCTTTTAGTTTGACCATCACTTTGGGGGTGATAGGTCGGGATGAAATTCAATTCAGTACTCAAGGAATGGTGAAGACTCCTCCAGAATTTCTATGAGCATGGGATCACGTTCAAATACAGTTGAATGTGGAACCCAATGTAGTCTCATCACTTCCTTCACATAGATATTTTTAATTTTTTTCCAGTGTGATATCATCCTGAATAAGGATAAATTGGGAAGCCTTGGTGAGTTATTCCACCACAACCCATATCACTTTATTTCATTTGGATGACTTTGGGAGACCCATGACAATGTCCATAAAGCCATTCTCCCTTTTTCACATGGGTATAAAAAATGGTTGCATCATCTATTTTTACTTTTATCACTCTTCTTTAACTGGATAAAATATTAAACACCATGGGATATATTCTGCAATTTCCTTCTTTATGATTTCCCACTAGACGATTTCTCTAAGATCAAGGTACAACTTGGTACTATAGGGATAGATTGAGGAAGTTGATCTATGAGAATCATCCAATAGCTCATTTTTTATCTTAGGTGATGAAGGCACACAAATCCTTATTCCAAATTGAATCACATCATAATTTTTGATATGGAACTCTTGAAGATACCCTTCCTTTAATGCATTCACCTTCATTTGTAACTGAAGATCATCCCTTTTTCCGCTTTAATCTTCTCTCGGATAGAGTGTGGGGAAATAATTTGGGCAAGTTAAATTTTATTCTCTGCCATTATTATTTCCAAATCTATAGTTTTCTTATCCATGAAGATATAGACTTTATCAATCCACCGCATGGATAGAGTTGCAGGTTCTTTTCATCTAAAAGCATCACCTACCTAGTTATACATGCTAGGATGATATTGAATAGAGAAATAATAGTGTTTGATTAGCTCTAATCATCTCCATTTATGCATGTTGAGATCCTTTTATGTGAATATATACATTATTGTATTTTTATTGGTATATATGTCACACATTCTGCCCTAGAGGTAGTTACGCTAGATTTTCAAGGCAAAAATCAAAGCTTCTATCTCCCGATCATGCATAGGGTATTTCAGCTCATGGATCATCTACTACTATGTGGACTAGGCTATCACATTTTCATTTTCCATGTGTACACAACCTAATACTTTCTTGGAAGCATCATCATATATCACAAAAACGTTCTATACTTTTCAGTAATGTGAGTACAGGTGCATTGATGAGCCTTCTCTATAGCACCATAAAGCTTTCCTCACATTATTCCATCCAAATATACATTAACCATTTCCTTGTTAACATAGTTAGTAGGGTTTAACATTTTGATAAATTTCTCAAAAAATGCCGATAATACCCATCTATTAAAAAAAATTATGAATTAATATGGAACTAGAGGGTATGTGACATTCCTCAATTGCCTTTGTTATTCCAGGGTCCACAGAAATTCACTCACATGGTATCACATGACCCCAGAATGTGACTTTCTGCATCCAAAATTCACACTTTCTGAACATGGCATACAAATTCTCTATCCTCAATGTCTCCAACACAATCCTTATATGTTCTTCTTGTTTCCGCATTCTCTTTGAGTAGATGATAAAGTCATCAATAAACAATACCACAATTTTTTCTAGGTAATGTCAAAATAATCTATTCATTAAATACATGAAGTTATCAAGGTTATTAGAATGTATTAACGGAATCTCAAAAAAGACATAATTCCCATACCATCTAAGGAAGGAATTATTTTTAATGTCTTATTTCCTAACCATTACTTGATGATATCCAAAATAGAGATCCAAATTGGAGAATATCTGAGCACCTCTCAACTGATCAATCAAGTTTTCAATCCAAGGAAGGGGATTCCTATTATTTATGGTGATCTTGATGAGTTCCCATTAATCAATACACAATAGAATTGATCCATCCTTCTTATAGACAATGAGCACTAGTGCACCCTAAGGTTATGTAATAGGTCATATAAACCTTTTTCCCAATTTCTTTGGAAATTGTTTCTTTGACTCCTCTAGTTTGACAGGGGATAACATATAGGGAAACATTGAGATAAGATTGGCTTTGGTTATAAGTTCTGTTGAGAACTCTACCTCATAGTCTGGGGGAATTCTAAGTAACTCTATATGAACTTCATCATTTTATTCCCTCGTGATGGTCATTTTCCCTAGTTTGATACCTTCCCTTTACTCAACCATTTGAGTGAGGCATTCTTCTTCATATAGAACCCACACCCATACAATTGAAGGATTTCTAAAAGGAGATTCATAATATTAAATTCATTTTTAATGGAGGATGGGATGGTTCAGAATATGAAATGTTATTTCCTTTCCCTAAGAGTTGATGAGTTCTCTATATAATGTGATCTAATCCATTCCCATTATAGTGTCTAATTCCACCAATGGATGTAACATGAGATTTTATGGAAGAATATCCCCATATACGCCTATAAAAGAATAGTCTAACACTTGGGTTGTAATTATTTCACCACCTGGTTTTTTTTAAAATAACTTTTACTTCTAGATTTCAGGGCTTCAATTCAATAGTTCTAGGAAACGTGCACAATATAAATGAATGCATAGAACGAGAATCAAATATTACTATTGCGATTATTGAGTGAATAGGAAATGTACCTGGAATTACCTTTTTTTACCCCACATTAGAATTATTGATGGTATAAGTCTTGCCTTTTTCCTTTTGATTTAGTGGTTTCTGGACTTGATTACCCTCAAGGACATGAGTCATAGTTCACTAGATTATACAGTAACCTTTCTCCCCAATGTTGAAGCATTGAACCATGGGTGGTGCTTTTTTTCCTCCACCACATTGTCCTACTTCCACATTTATTTTCAACTTTCATGACGTTAGAGGACTTATCTCCAACACTTGAGGAATTTCCCTATCACTTTGAGGTATTTCACATTATGCTTCTTCCCACATTATTTATATGTGGGTGTTTGATTTTTCTTTAAACCTTTCTCATTAGATCCTCCGGCATGAAAATATATCTTTCATTTCATATCACTATATACATGGGACCATTCTCCAAACTCTATCACAACATTAAGAACACAGTGAACAACTACTTCATAACTCTCAAATTCTCTAATTGTAAGATCCTTTTGAATGTAACACCCTGACCCCAGTTACCCAGACTCAGTTCATTATTACATAACATTGGCATGATCACAAAAAATCAAGTCTCGAAATACAGAATATTTTAGTAGCCTTGGAATCACTAGATACATTCAGAATGTTTACATTACATCATAAAGTGAAAACTACAACAACATCTTGTCTCCACACTCATATCCCCTTATACTATCCCTAAAGGTCATTCATAAGATACTTCTTCACATCCTGGAAAAAATAAAACATATAAAGGGGTGATCTAAAATGCCTAGTAAGGATAACAATATAGCGGAAATATTCAAAATAAGCATAAAAATTTAGGGAAATGTATAACTAAAACAAAATCCTTTTAAACTTAAACTTCATCATAATATGGAAGAAATAAAATGAAATAATTCCATTTACATTTTCACATGGATATTCTACTAGTCCAATAATGACATGCAATATCAATAACCACTTTCATAATGATGGATTGCATAATTCCAGACTATCATAACCACATAGTCAAGGCCTTGTGCCAAGAATAAAAATAAGATTTTTTCAAGGCCTTGTGCCAAGACACTAGTTTGTCTCATAAGACCTACCAATGCATCAAGGAGCTATAGAGGGCTCCACCTGTCACTTATTAAGTTCAATGCATTCCACATATGAATAGGTTTAAACATAACATAAACATTAATATTAAAACTATCATACGAAATGTCAATACTTTCTCCATAAACCACGAATGGTATAAAAATAACACATCCACATTAAAAAAACCTTCAATACAATATGGAAGTTTTGTATCATAATAAATCAAGTTCAAATAAGCTTAAAATCCATTAAAGGATGCCGACATAGAAGAAATCCAAACTATTTGAGAGAAATATCTCTTTTTTTTAAATCATTTAAAAGTCACATAATTATAAAAGAAAACATTAACTTTTAAAATATTCTAATAATATTGTAAGAGAGGCTTCGACGATTTTATAACGGTGGAAAATAGCCACACACACCGTATAAGTTAAAAAATACATTCTCACAATAATTCTATCGAAAAGGATAAAAGGACCTTGTTTGGAAAATGATGGAATGTTTCCTTTATAAAATTCTCATAAAAAGTCAAAAAAGGGTATAAATGACTTTAACCCATATTCTTAAAAATATTAAGAATGATTTGAAATACATTTTTAAGAAACATGGATGTGGATTATAAAGAGGTCTCAGTAGATAATTACGTATAAAAAACCTCGGATAATGAAGAGATTGTGAAATAAACCCTTACCCTGTACTTTTCCTTGCTCGAGGGTAGGTTAACCTCCTGTATAATGGTGAAATAATTTTTATTAAATTATAAAATAATCATATACATTAATATGATATCATATGTGATCTTTTAACATTTCTTTGTTAACAATATCTTAGTATTATCGTCGTTTCGGGTGTTACCTTACTCGTTTTCTTTTATATATTTTGTTACATAAGTCCTGTTTGTTATGGATAGTTTGTATCTTATTCATATCCAGAATTATACTAAGTCTTTATACATTATTTTTAACAATAAAATTAAAATTATTCTGGAATGGATATGATGGGGATTAATCTCATCGCATTCATGGAGACGGTAGTCCGTATGTACGCAAGAGTGACAATATCATTATTTTGATATTAAAATAGTATATAATTTTATGGTATATCATAAATACAGAGTCATTATAATTTTATATTTATTATTTACTTCAATTACACATCATTATCATACCCATCAATAATAATAATGTATTGAATAACAATTACACCACGACGTGGAGACGGTAGATCGTACGTATGCATGTATGGTGACATGTCATTCAAAGGATAGATAGAATACTGAATATGGTTTTAACATATTTATAATAACATCACAGTATATAGATGATAATAGAGTTATTATTTTAGAATGGAAATAACAAAGAAAGAAGAACTGGAATCAGAGAGGAACTTGAAAGAGGGTGGTGAAATCATTATCTCTTCTTCGGGTTCTTCCTTTTGATTTGATCAAAAGGGCTCCTTTGTTTGGATTTCTGATAAAAATGAGGCCTCTAGGTTGAAGTGATGGAATTTTTGAGGATATTTTGGTAGGGTTAGGCCAATCCAAATGGATTTGAAGGTGTGAATTAGGGAGAAGGGGGAGTGCCCCATTATAAGAGGGGTGAGGGGATCCTTAGGAAAATATAGAAATATTATTTTATAATAAATTCATATTCGGTGTCTAATGGCTCCAAACTGATTTATTTCGAGGCTAAGGTGGTTATGGGTCTAAAAAAGCTCTACCAATAGGTTTTAGTCCGGTTTGGGTCACTTTATTAACCTTATATTTTAGTTTTAACTCTTAGTTAATAGATTGATATTTACCATGTCTCTTTGTATTTTTATATTATATGGTTAATAAACATACTCTAAACTTCCAAGTGACCCCTCAGTGGTCCATTAATGACACAACTATCATTATATAAGTTCTTTGGATGAACCGTACATTTTTAGGAAAATAATATCAATTTATAATATAATATTTGTTTTAAAAACTCTTTTATGTCAATTTTGACACTATTGGGTATTTTGTTTTTGATAAATTCATTACAGGATTATTACTTCGAAACAAATTTATATAACCAATCATAATATGTCATATTAACCTCTAAAATTATTTTAATTCATAAAAAGTCTCAAATTACATTTATTTGGATATTTATAATATCAATTATTTTAATATTTCATTAATTATGTAATTACTGCATTACTATTGTGTCATAATTAAATTACATTATTTAATGTCTAAAAATTATAAATAAAATACCATTATGTAGGAAATATTTTTATATTTCTAATTAATATTTACAATCGAATTTATATTATGTATAACTCTTTATTAAAAATGTTTTAGTAATTAAACTTTCATTTTAACTCTTTTAACTCTTCTTTGAATTAAATAATAATAAATGTCCTAATCTAATCCTAGTCTACCAAAGAGGTTCAAATTTTATTCATAATGTTGTTTTTTGTTGAACTATTCTTATCCAATATAATTAAGACATGTTTTACTGTAATAATAATTTCATTTTTACCCTTAATTACCCTATTTACTTTTAATTGTGGTAATTAAAAGTAAAAAGTTACTATTCACCAAAAATTGTTTTTATCTTATTGAACCACATTTTACTTACTGATATCAACCGTGTCTCTTGGATTTTTTAAATTCCATTCACAGAAGCGGTAAAATTACGTTTTATGTGAATTTGAAAATTCTCCTATGAGGTGAGTAAAAGACAGGGAAAAGTTATATAAAGTTTTTATATATCTAAAATTATTATAAATTGACTCCAATGAATTACATTGAACATATATAGTTATTATTTTTCTATTCTGACCTAAAATAAATTTTAATAATATAAATAATTATTGAAATAAAAATTTAGTTTTAAACTATAACTCAGTGTTTTTCACTCTTCATCAAAAATTGAATGTTTTCAGAAAAATACCAAAAAATCACCATAAGATAATTTCGATATTCCGAATCCAAAAACGAAGTCCATTTTGAAAGATAAAATTTATAAAATTTCAAAAAGTGGGTATTACTATTTATAACAGCTAGTTTTATTAGTTGTGGTGTGTTAGAACTCGAAGTTACGTACAACAAACGCTGCTATATTATTCAAAGAGAAGTGTATCGTGGAAGCTTGGGGTGTTACATTCTCCCCTCCTTCAAATAATTTCATCCTCGAAATTTCTAGAATACTACCGCATGAAAAGATTCGGATGGTTCTTCATCATAAGTTCCTCAGGCTCCCACATTTCCTCTTCCATCATATGGTTTCTCCATAGAACTTTTACCAGAAGAGTCGTCCGGTTTCTCAGCAATTGTTCTCTGGTACCAAGAATCTTGACGGGTTCTTCACAATAAGACATATCGAGTTCTAGATCTACATCCTCATAAGCAAGTACATGCATTGGTTGAGGCATTTATTTTCTAAATAGTGATACATGCAATACATCGTGAACTTTGGAGGGACTTGGTGGCATTGCCAAATGGTAAGCTACAGAGCCAATTCGTTCTAGAATTTTGAAAGGTATGATGTACCTGGGACTCAATTTACCCTTATTACCAAAACTTATAACACCCTTCCATGGAGATACCTTCAATAAAACATGATCTCCTACCTAGAATTCCAAATCATTCCTTCAGTTATCAGCATAGATCTTCTTCCTACTTTGATCTTCTTTGATGTGGGTTTGGATTACCTTTACCTTTTCCATCATTTCCTCAACAAGTTCTGGGCCTACAAGTTTTCTTTCACCAACATCATCCTAACAAGTTGGTTTGCAACATCTCTTTCCATATAATGGTTCATATTGTTCCATATGAATACTTGAATGGAAGCTATTATTATAGGAAAATTCTCCCATAGGTAAATATTGATCCCACATACCTTGAAAGTCAAGTAAGCATGATCTCAACATGTCTTCTTAGGTTTTAATAGTCTGTTCTGATTTTCCATCACTTTGGGGGTGGTAGGTAGTTCTCAAATGAAGTTTAGTATCCAGGGCTATCTGAAGACTTTTCCAAAATCATGATGTAAAAAATGGATCACGGTCAGAAACAATCGATATGGGTACTCCATGAAGTCTCCCAACTTCATTAATATATAGTCTTTCTAGGCGTTCATGTGGTAAATCCTACCGTATAGCAAGAAAATATGTTGACTTGGTAACACGATCAACAATGACCCATATTGCATCGTTACTTCTAGGAGTCTTTGGTAGTCCCATGACAAAGTCCATCACGATATTATCCCATTTCCACTCAGGTATGGGAAGAGGTTGCATGACTCTTCCAGGCCATTGCCTTCCAGCTTTCACTTGTTGACAAACCATACATCTTGACACAAAATAAGAAATATCCATCTTCATGTTGTCCCACCAAAAATGTTCCTTCAAATCTCTATACAGTTTTGTGCTCCCAGGGTGTATAGAGAAATTGGAACTATGAGCATTGTACAACAATTCCCTTTTTAGATCGGGTATATCGGGAACACAAAGTCTCTTCCCGAATTTCAAAATCTCATCTTCGTATACAAAGTCAATCAATCTCCGATCATTCAAAGCTTTAATATTCTTTTTAAACTCTTCATAATCAGTCTGAGAACTCTTTATATTTTCTAGTAAATATGGTTTAGCAACCATTTGAAAAAGTATTGATGATTCACCTTCTATGGTGATTCCCATATCCATATTTACTAGATCCATGTATAAAGGATCCTTTTCAACTATCATCTTGTTCAAAACTCCATGATCCTTTCTACTCAAAGCATCTTCCACCTTATTTTCCTTCCCCAGGTGGTAGTGTATCGTGCAATCATAATCATTGAGTAATTCAAGCCACCTCCTTTGCCTCATGTTGAGTTATTTCTTTGAGAAAATATAAATCAAACTCTTTTGATCAGTATAAATCTCACATTTTTCACCATAGAGGTAGTGTCTCCAAATCATCAAAGAAAATATTACATCTTCTAACTCAATATCATTATTAGGATAGTTTTTCTCATGAGTTTTCATCTTCCAGGGTGCATAGGAAATAACTCTATCATTCTGAATAAGGACACAACCAAGTCCTTTTTCGATGCATCACTATAAATAAAAAACTCATCATTCCCTGATGGTAGAGTCAATATAGGAGGATTGACTAATCTTCTCTTCAGTTCTTCAAAACATTCTTCACACTCTTTTGTCCAAACAAATTTAACCCCTTTACGTGTGATATTTGTTAATGGGTTAGCCAACCATAAAAAATTCTGGACGAAACATCAATAATAACTTTCTAAACCAATAAAACTGCGTACCTCAGTTATACTTGTCAGTTCTGTCCATTCTTGGATTGCTCTTGTCTTAGAAGGATAAACAGAGATTCCATATTTAGAGACAATATTGCCAATAAAATAAATCTCTTGAATCTAGAATTCACACTTGGTAAACTTCCCATATAATTCAGGTCTTATAAGAGTCTTTAGGATAATGCACAAGTGATTTTCATTATCTTTGAAGATTTTGGAGTATACCAAGATATCATCAATAAATACCACTACAAAATCATCGAGATATTCCTTGAAAACTCTGTTCATTATATCCATGAATACAGAGGGTGCATTAGTAAATCCAAAAGGCATTACTGTAAACTTGTAATGCCTGTACCTGGTTTGAAATGCTGTCTTGAGAATTTCATCCTTATTCACACAAAACTGATGGTATCCAGATCGATGGTCAATCTTTGAAACGTATTGAACTCCATGCAGTTGTTCAAATAAATAATCAATGTGAGGTAGGGGATACTTGTTCTTTATTGTTATAGCATTTATTTCCCTATAGTTGATACATAACCTCATAGATCCATCTTTATTCTTAACAAAAAGTATAGGGGCTCCTCATGGAGAAACACTATGGAAAATAAATCCCTTATTACTCAATTACTCTAGTTTTTTCTTTAGTTCAACTAATTCCACAGTGGCCATTCTATAAGGGGTCTTCGATATGGGCCTTGAACCAAGAATTAAATCAATGGAAAACTCAATTTCTCATTCTGGTGGATGTCTAGGTAAATCTTCCGGAAACACATCTACATATTCTTTCACAATAGGTACATCCTCAATTTGAACATTCCTTTCCTCACCCATAGTTATTTCATTCTCTTCCTCCCCAATAATTGAATTTAGTAGAGCTATTGGGGGTGGATCTAGATAAAAATCAGGTGGTGACAATTCTGCTCTAAAGATAAAGTGTTCTTTATCATCGTCCTTAAAAATTGTTACCTCGTTCTTCTTACAATAAATCTCCACATCATGGTCCTAAATACAATCTATACCGAGGATTGAATCGAATTCAATCATGGGTATGACGATGAGATCAGCAGATAAAAAACATTTATATGCTCTAATGGGAACTGGTTCATAGAACCTTGTAGCAATGATGCTTCCCTTAGGAGTTTTATCTGAAAACTCCCTTGTTAAATAAAATTGCAAATATCTAATTTTCTTAGCAAACTGGGAAGATATGAAGCAATGATATGATCCAAAATCAAATAAAGCATTTTCTAAACTTGATTTAACCATTAAATTACCTGCCACCACACCTTTCAGAGCTTCTACCTCAGTAGTAGTGATAGCATAAGATTTTCCTTGATCCCTTGTCCTTTTCTGAGGTATGTTCCCCTGATGCATAGGACATTCATTTTCATAATGTCCCATCTCCTTTCAATTGTAGCATTGAACATCGGTAGCTTCTTTCTTCCCCTTGTAATCACGAGTTTGGTTTCCTTTTTCACCACACTTATAAAAGACTCTCGTTCCCTTTAAGAAAGTACCTGGGTGTTTCTTCCCGCATTTACTACAGGATGGATATTCAACCTTTCCCTTCTTTCCCTTATTTCCATTTCCAGATTGATTAGCAGATCTCTTCTTCTCTTTCATTGCTTTAAAGTCGTATGACTTAGAGAATTATTTTTCTATCTTGATAGCACATGAGAAAACATCTTCGTATGATGAGAAGGATTTTGAGACTAATGCTCGATGGAGAAACAGTTTTAACCCATCAAATAAATTATCAATATTACTTCTTGGGATTCATTTATAATCTGTATAATTCCTCACTAACCTTGTAAATTTAGCCTCATACTTTGCGACATTCTCATCCTCCTTTTGTCTCAGACTCAGAAATTGCCTTTCCATATCTGCTCGACGGTCACAAGGAAAGTATTTTTCTATGAAAATATCTTCGAACTCACTCCATTACATATTTGATAATTTATCATATTCCTTTGTGTTTTGAATCAATGACCACTATTGGTAAATATCTCCAGTGAGGCGGTAAACTACCATGATAACTTTTTCCCTTTCACTACTCTCCCAGGCATGGAATATTTTTTCCAAGGAATTTATCCATTACTTGGCTACTAATGGATTTGAAATCCCTTTGAATGTTGGTGGTTGTTTCCTCATGAAGCGATCTAACATTGATCCTCCACACCGTGGATCAGGGTTCTCTATACGGGTATGTTTATTATTCATAACCTGAGTGAGTTGTCCAAGTATGGTGATTAGCTGATCAGCACGAGTTGTGTCACCAACTCCACTATAATTATCTTGATCAGGAAGGAAATCCCTACATGGAGTGTGGTCATTGATACGGTTTCCATTTCTTCCACTAGGAGCCATTTCTAAACAATGGAATAAACTAGATTAGTTTATGAATCGAAATACATAATTCCAAACTTTTAAAACACTTAACTAAAATTGAACAGTTTATGGATATAATCTGTAATAATTAAAAAATGTTTTCATTGAGGAAGTATATATTCATAAACCCTTAAAAATGGTTTGTAAATAAAATGAGAAATATCCCAATAATATACCCCGGGAGTGTCGTAACCAAGAGTGCAGCAAGCCATGTTGTCATACACCAGTTCTCGTTCAAGTCTAGCTTAAAGCGGTGTTTTCGGGTTTTACCCCTAGGTACATCTATTCCAGAGCCACCTCTACCTGCTCGTATCCAGAAAAGGATGTATTGCTTGAAAAACTCATAAAATATCTACAATACCAAAATTCTAGGAAGTTCTTCTATACTATTCCTAAAAGTCCATTTTAGGTCTATGTGCTATAATCAGAGTTTATCTATATATAGCTTCCAAGGATTGCACTAAACTTCCTCTAATTCCAACTATAATGCCCCGACCCCAGTTACCCAGAGTCAGTGCATTATTACATAACATTTTCAAGATCACAAATGATCAAGTCTCGAAAGACCGATTAGTTTAGTAGCCTTGGAATCACTAGATACATTCATAAAGTTTACATCACATCATAAAGTGAAAACTACAACAAAATTTTGTCTCCACACTCATACCCCCTTATACTATCCCTGAAGGTCATTCATAAAATAATTCTTCACATCCTTGGAATAATAAAACATAGAAAGGTGTGAGCTCAAATGTATAGTAAGGATTACAATATAGACGAAACTTTCATAAATAAGCATAAGAATTTAAGGCAATGGATAACTAAAAAAAGCCTTTTAAACTTGAACTTCAGCATAATATGGAAGAAATAAAATGAAATAATGCAATTTAATTATTCACATGGATATTCCAATAGTCAAATAATCTAATGAAATATCAATAACCACTTTCATAATGATGGATTGCATAATTCCATACTATCATAACCACATAGTCAAGGCCTTATGCCAAGAATACAAATCAGATTTTGTCAAGGCCTTCTTCCAAGACACTAGTTTGTCTCATGAGACCTTATGATGCATCGAGGTGCTATAGCGGGCTCCAACCGTCACATATTAAGTCCAATGAATTCCTCATATGAACTAGTTTAAACATAAAATAAACATTCATATTAAAACTGGCATACGAAATGTCAATACTTTCTCCATAAACCATTAATGGTATAAAAATAACACATCCACAGTTAAACAAAACCTTCAATACAATATGGAAGTTTTTTATCATAATTAATTAACTTAAAATAAACATAAAATCCATCAAAAGATGTTGATATATATGTAATAAAAACTATTTGAGGGAAATATCCCCTTTTTTTAAATCATTAAAAAGACACATAATTATAAAAGAAAACATTTAATTTGAAAATATTATTATATGCTTCTAAGAAAAGCTTTGACGATTTTATAACGGTGGAAAATAGCCGCACATGCCATATAAGTTAAAAAAGACATTCTCACCTTAATTCTTTCGAAAGGTTAAAAGGACCTTGTTTGGAAAATGATGGAAAGATTCCTTTATAAAACTCTCATAAAAAGTAAAACAATGGTATAAATGAATTTAAACCATAGTGTGTAAAATAGTAAGAATGATTTGATATACATTTGTAAGAAACATGGATGTGGATGATAAAGAGGTCCCATTAGATAATTACGTATAAACAACCTCGTATAATGAAGAGATTGTAAAATAAAACATTACCTTGTACTTTTCCTTGGTCAAGGGTTGGTTAACCTCATGTATAATGGTGAAATAATTGTTATTAAATTATACAATAATCATATACATTAATATGATATCATATATAATCTTTTAACATTGCTTTGTTAATAATATCTTAGTATTATCGTCGTTTCGGGTGTTAACTTACTCGTTTTCTTTTATATGTTTTGTTACATAAGCTGTGTTTTTTATGGATAGGTTGTATCTTATTCATATCAAGCATGATATTATGTCTTTAGACATTATTTTTTACCATAAAATGAAAATTATTCTTGAATGGATACGATGAGGAATGAATCTCATCGCGTTCATGGAGACGATAGTCCGTACGTATGCACGAGGGACAATATCAATCTTTTGATATTAAAATCATATATAATTAGATGGTATATCATATATAAAGAGTCTTTATAATTTTATATTTATTATTTAATTCAATTACACATCATTATCATACCCATCCATAATAATAATGTATTGAATATCAACTACACCACGACGTGGAACCGTAGGCCGTACATACGCACGTATGGTGAGATGTCATTAAAATGATAGATATAATACTGAATATGGTTGTACCATATTTATAATAACATTACAGTATATATAATATACAGGATTTATTATTTTAAAAAGGAAATAACAAAAAAGAAGAAGTGGAAGAAGAAAGGAACTTGAAAGAGGGTGGTGAAATCATTACCTTTTCTTCGGGTTCTTCCTTTTGATTTGATCAAAAGTGCTCCTTAGGTTGGCTTTCTGATCAAAATATGGTCTCTAGGTTTAATTGATGGAAGTTGGGAGGATATTTGAGTAGGTTTTTTACGATAAAAATGGATTTTATGGTGTTAATTAGTGAGAAGGGTGAGGTCCCTTTTATAAGAGGGGTGAGGGGAACCTTAGGAAAAGATATAAATATTATTTTATAATAAATTCATGTTTGGTTTATAATGGCACAAAACTGATTTATTTCGAGGATAAGTTGGGTATGGGTCTCAAAAAACTCAACAAATAGGTTTTAGATATGTTGGGTCACTTTATTAACCTTGACTTTTAGTTTTAACTCTTAGTTAGTTAGTTTGACATTTACCATGTCTCTTTGTATTTTTTTATTATATGGTTAATAAACATACTATAAACTTTCATGAGACACCAAAGTGGTCTATTAATGATACACCTATCATTATATAAGTCCTTTGGCCGAGACTTATATTTTTAGGAATATAATATCAATTAATAATTTAATATTTGTTTTAAAAACTCTTTTATGTAAATTTTGACACTATTGGGTATTTTGTTTTTGATAAATTCGTAACAGCATTATTACTTCGAATAAAATTCATATAACCAATAATAATATGTCATATTAACCTAGGAAATTATTGGGATTCATAAAAATTCTCAAATTACTTTTATTTAGATATTTATAATATCAATTATTTTAATATTTCATTAATTAGGAAATTACTGAATCACCATTGTGTCATAAATTAATTAATTTATTTAATGTCTAAAATTCTAAATAAAATACCATTATGTATTAAATATTTTTATCTTTCTAATTAATATTTACAATCGAATTTATCTTATTTATAACCCTTTATTAAAAATGTTTTCGTAATAAAACATTAATTTTAACTCTTTTAACTATTCTTTGAATTAAATAATAATAAATGTCCTAATATAATCCAAGTTAACCAAATAGGTTAATATTTTATTCATAAGGTTGTTTTTGGTCGAACTAGACTTATCCAATAGAATTAGGACACGTATTAGGGTAATAATAATATCATTTTTACCCTTAATTACCATATTTACTTTTAACCGTGGTAAATAAAAGTTAAAAGATACTATTCACCAAAAATTATTTTCATCTTATTGAACCAAATTTTTCTTATTGATATCAACTGTGTCTATTGGATTTTTGAAATTCCATTCACAGAAGCGGTAAAATTATGTTTTATGTGAATTTTTAAATTATCCTAGGAGGTGGGTAAAAGACGGTGAAAAGTTATATAAATTTTTATATATCTAAAATTATTATAAATTTACTCCAATGAACTACATTAAACATATATAGTTATTATGTGTATATTTTGACCTAAAATAAATTTAAATAAAAAATAATTATTTAAATAAGAATTCGGTTCTAAACTATAACCTTGTGTTTTTTACTACTCATCAAAAATTGAATGTTTTCAAAAAAATACAAAAAAACCACCCTAAGCTAATTTCTATATTACGAATCCATAAATTAAGTCCATTTTGAAGATAAAATTTATAAAATTTCAAAAAGTTGGTATTACTATTCATAATGGATAGTTTGATTGGTTGTGGTGTGTTAGAACTAGAAATTTCATACGACACACGCTGCTGTATTATTCAAAGAGAAGCGTACAGTGGAAGCTTGGGGTGTTACATCGAAGCTATTGTTTTAAATCAATAAATAATATATCAATTTTTCTATCATTATTAATATAAAAACATGAATTTTACCTTGAAACCCTGGTAAAATATTCTTCGTTTTCACGACCCGTTTTCAGGACCAGTGTCGTGACTACCCCAAGCCTACCTTCTATAGGCCAGGGGATGGTGGCTAGCACCAAGGGAATAAATCCCTAAGCTGGGAAGGCACTTCCTTTATAAAAAGTAGACAAACACAATCATAGTACACAACTGGAAGTGAAGCACAAAGTAAAACAAAATACAAAGGTTGTGCTGAAAGAAAAAGGGCCCGGAAATACAATCCAAACAATATAGTATAATGAAAAGAAAAAACAGGTACAACTAAAAGACAAGAAGTTAGATGGTTTCTAGAAGCTCCTGGATCATCCACCATGGATCCTACCTGAAGGGTAGGTATAGATAGCCTTCTCAGCGCTCCACGTCCGTCCGTCTCCTCTGGGTACCGACTCATTGTGAGGTCCACCTCCAGGTATCGTCCAGTCCTCGTACACTCCGCCTCGGTCAACGCTGTCCATCGTATTCATCCAACACAACGAGGTGCAAGCATAGCCTGTGCATGGATGAGTATAACGACACTTAGTAGGGTCCCTGAGACACTCAAGGTCTCACAAAATCCAACAAGGATAAGACACAAAGTATGAATCAATGGATAACCATTACCTTGTTATATGCCCATACATATACCTAAGTTATCTAGTAACCCATCTTAGTCATGAGAAATACACAAAGGTCAATGACTCAGCTCAAACCAGGATTTTCATTATCGAAATCACAGCTACTGTAGAACACCTCCCATGTCCAGAAAAGCGGTCATGTCATGACACCAATTCACTTCTCACAAACCTTGGATTACTGAGGTACTCCTCCTATCGATTACCGCGGGTCTGCCGCCAAATACCAGGCGCTTCTCCACTGTGGGTCTGTCGCCAAATACCATGTGCACCCCCTAATAGCCTGCAGAGGTACTCCTCCTGTTGAGTACCGCGGGTCTACCACCAAATTCTAGGCACTCCTCCACCATGGGTCTGCCGCCAAATACTTGGCGCTCGCCACTGGGCTAGTCGAATCACTCCGAGTCAAAACGGTCAAGCAGTCGTCAGGTCTGTCAGCTACTAGGTTTCCACACTCTGTCTGCTCGTCACTGTAAGGATCCTCTCCATGAGCAACTGGGTAATACTCCAACTATCGTGATGTTCCACGAAGAAGTATCTCAACGGTCCTCCATGTCAAAGGTATCTCAATGTAACAAACGGAACGTCATTTAGACGCTTGGTCTCTAAGTTATTGGAATTTCTGTTACAGGGACATGGTTGGTTTTTAGGTTCAAACCATCCTAACCATACCCCAACTGTATCAAAACATCAAGTAGGGTATGCCACAGGAACCTGCTCTCTCTCATCTTTCTGTCACCATAGATGGTTCGTCGTTCAGACACCCAAAGCCCAAGATGGGGGCTAAAAGGTGTAAACTGGCCATAGCGGGTCCGGGTCCAGTCCGACCCAGTCGGACCGACCTATTCCAAAATGGGGTCTGACCCGGTCCACAAGTCCGACATGGTCCAAGGGGGCTGCCCGGCCCAAGGGCAGCCCAACCCGAGGCTGCCCGGCCCATGGCGACCCAGCCTGTGGTGGCCCAGCTGGACGCCCTGCGGGGCATGGCTGGCCACACGTCGGAGGGGGTGTTGTGCCCACAGTTTCTGATCCGAACCGGCACTGGGTTCTATTTTTTTTCTCCGCATGACCCTTCGGGTTCCACATGTAGTGAGCACCGGTGGCCGACTCAGCTGGTCACCCCTGGTTTCTCCACCGCGGTGTGACAGCGCCACAGTTTCTCTTACCTCCGCACGTCACAATCGCGCCGCGTCAGCTCCATTGCGGCCCGACCTGACCAGCTCCCCCCCCCCGCTCCTTTTTGCGGTGTGATGGCGTCATTCTCATCGTCCGACCGACACGGCCCTTCCTCTTGATGCGGTGCGACGGCCTTGCGCCCCTCCGGAACCGTCATGGCCCGCCTGGCTGTGGCTCGGTTTTCAATGCGGCATGGCAGTGTTGTGCCCTTGTGGTGACTCGATGGCCTTGCACCGTCAGCTTTCTTCACGGTCGGCTCGTTGTCGGTCGCCTCATGTACCACCTCCATCATCATCAAACAAGAACCAACAAAGGGTTGGGTTGGGCCGTGTTCATGTGGTCTGAACCCTCCTTGTTACGGTGATATCATTAGATTCTCAAGAAAACAACATACGACGGGGTACGGGTGATTATATTCAAATATAAAATAATAAAAATTTCCCTACCTAGAGTTTGGTGATGTTGACAGAATCATGGGAAAGTGGCGTCATTCCGTCATTGTCGGAGGAGGAAGAGTTCGAAGAAGACGATTTGAGATGATGTCGTCGGCATTCTTCGTGGGCGGCGACACTTCCCTTTCTTGTCCCGGTTGAAGAAAGAAGAAGACAGTGTTCTTCGGTCATTGTTTGTTCTTCATTGGAGTGAAATGGCACCAACTTGTTCTTTCCTCTCCTTAATCCTCCCAACAAGAATTATTTCAACCCCACAATAATAAAATATAACATCTTATTTTAATGTTGGCATAATGAATTCAAAATGATTCAAATTATTTTAGTTACATCACTTAATTGAATGGGTGGAGTTGGCTCATTAATTGCAGGGGGAAGGTGAAGAGGTTCCCCCACATAATTAGGGGTTCCAAGGGGTTAAAGGGGGTTAGAGGTGTTTAAGATCTCGGGTGGGCCCCACCAAATAACATCCTCCCAATGGGGGTTATGGTCAGGTGGGACCCACCACCGTAACCTCCCATGGGAGGTTTGGGTTTGGTGGCCCCCACCTCCAACCCCCCCGTGGAGGTTTCAACCGCCAAAAAAAATAAACTCAATACTTTATTTTTATTCAATTTAATTAAAAACCCCACAAAAACTATCTTCCAACCTTGTTAAAATACAATTGTGGTGAAGGTCATACAAAGAAATCACTGATGCGTTAAGTTCAACGGTGCCCTCATATTTTAGTTCAAAGCATCGGTTCAAAAGTTATAAAAACCCGTACGTACATTTACTGAACGTACTAGAACAAAACTTCAGAAATTGATTCCAGACACTCCAGGCCTCGAAATCAAGCACCATCAGAAACTGTGTACTCATAACATTCTCATGTATTTATGACATAACAATTCCACGGAAATTCTGGGTCTTTATATTCTTCCCACCTCAGGGCTTTACACCCCTGTAAGATACATCTCGAACTATGTGAACAAATGAGGGTACTGAGCACGCATCTGAGTCTCCTGATCCCATGTGCCCTCCTGGAGGTTCTCGTGCTACTAGAGAACACGCACCGTAGGTATCGACCGTCCATGTAGGACCCTCTCTTGTTGATCCTAAATCTCCACAGGGACCTCCATGAAAGTCTCCCTGTCATCGATGTCCATCTCTCCATGGTCGATGATGTGGGATGGGTCATGTACGTATCTCCTCAGCTGAGATATGTGGATGACGTTGTTAACCCGGTGTAACTGAGGTGGAAGAGCTAAGCGGTAATCCACCTTGCCTAATCTGCTGAGGACCTGAAAAGGTCCTATAAACTGCAGAGATAACTTTCCACCTTGACCAAATCTCCACAAACCTTATCGAGGTGAGACCCGTAGAAGGATGTGGTCACCATACTCGAACTCCAGAGGTCTCCTTCTCCTGTCAGCATACGGCTTCTGTCTGCTATGCGCAGTCTTCATCCACTCCTCGATGATCTGCTCCTTCTCCGTGGTAGCCCGTACCATCTCTGGTCCCACTAGTGCTGATTCCCCTAGGTCTGTCCAGCACAGTGGCAATATGCAAGGCCGGCCATACAAGGCCTCAAATGGTTCCATACCGATGGTGGAGTGATATCTGTTGTTGTAGGAAAACTCTTCCAATGGTATGTGGTCCTCCCAGCTGTGACCTAAGTCAAGGACACAAGCAGAGTGCATGTCCTCAATGATCTGAATAGTCCGCTCATTCTGGCCATCCGTCTAAGGATGGAAGGTGGTGCTTAGATGTCGTTGTGTCCTGAAAGCCTCCTACAACCCATTCCATAGCCAAGAAGTGAAGCGTTTGTCATGGTAGGAGACAATCGAGGAAGGTACTCCATGTAAACGCACTATCTACTGAATATAGAGGTGTTCCAAGCTCTCAACTGATCCCTGTTCTCTGATCAGTAGGAAGTGGGCCAACTTGCTGAGCCGATCAACGATCACCCATGTCGAGTCATGACTCCTGGATGTACGTGAAATACCCGTCATGAAGTCCATGGATATCCCATCCCACTTCCACTCTGGGACCTCTAAAGGCTAAACCAAGCCTTCTGTTACCTGGTGCTCTGCCTTCACTTGCTGACAAGTGAGGCACCGAGAGAGAAACTCTGCTACTGCCTTCATCATTACTGGCCAACCATGTTGTCGTCAATGGTCTTGATACATCTTCGCCACTAATGGATGTACCGCTAAAGGGGAAGTGTGGAACACCCTCAACACTTCCTCCTGATATGCAACTGGTACAAGGGTACTTCCTCTGAAGAGAATGATGTGCTCCCCACATCTAGAAAATCCATCAGGTGTCTGTCTTGTGTATATCTGAGCATGTCGCGTCTCGCAGTCAGCATCCCCATGTTGTTCCTCCCTGACTTTCTGAAAAATTGGAGGAGTGACTATGAGAGGATATAGAAAGGCTGCTTCATATCTATCCACAAAGGATATCTGTAAAGTAGCCAGCTGCTCTATCGCCTCTCCTAGCAGCTGAATACCAGTCCTCCTGCTGATTCAGGTGTCTGTCCTGTGGATATCTGATCACGTCACGTCTCGCAGTCAGCATCCCCATGATGCACCTCCCTGACTCACTGAAAGAGTGGAGGAGTGACTATGAGAGGCTGTAGAAAGGCTGCTCCATATCTATCCACAAAGGATATCTGTAAAGTAGCTAGCTACTCTATCGCCTCTCCTAGAAGCTGAATACCTGTCCTCCTGCTGATCACATCTGCAACAACATTCCCCTTCCTAGGAGTATATACTATCTCAAAGTCATAGTTCTGGAGGAACTCAAGCTATCATTGTTGTCTCAGGTTTAGGTCCTTCTGAGAGAAGATATACTAGAGACTCTTGTGGTTAGAGTACCACATAAAATGTTCTTCTGTTAGATAGTGACATCACATCTTCAAGGCAAAGACCATTACTACTAACTCCACGTCAGGGATAGAGTAGTTTTTCTCATGTTGTCTCTACTGAAAAGAACCATACGCAATCACAGCTCACTCCTACATCAAGACACACCCAAGTTTGGTCCCTGATGCATCGTAGTAGACTATGTACCCTACGACTTCCTCTGGAATCCAAAAAATGGGGGCACTAGTCAGCCTCTACTTCATCTCCTGAAAGATCTGCTGGCATCTCACTGACCACACGAAGGGTTGCCCCTTCTTCGTTAGGATAAAAGTGGTGCTGTAACTCTGGAGAAATCTGGAACGAATCCTTGATAGTATCCAGCCAAACCCATGAAACTTCGTACCTTCATCACACTTCTATGTGGCTCCCAAGAAAGTACATCCTCGATCTTCTCTAGATCCACTGCAACTCCAACCTCCAAGATGACGTTCCCTAAAAAGTGAACCTCTTGAATCCAAAAATAGCACTTCGAGAGAAAACCATAAAGCTGGTGCTCTTAGAGTGTGTCCAGTACTACCTGAAAATGGTAGGCATTCTCCTCCTTAGTATTCAAGTAGATCATTATGTTGTCGATGAAGACTACGAAAAAGCGAACAAGGTAAGGCTAAAAGATCTAGTTCATGAGACTCATGAAAACTTCTAGAGTGTTGGTTATGCCAAAGGGAATAACCAAGAACTTGTAGTGGTCGTATGAAATCTGAAGGCCGTCTTTTACACATCCTAATCTCGAACTCTGAGCTGGTGATAGCCTGATCTAAGGTCTATCTTCAAGAACCATAAATATCTCTTGAGAGGATCAAAGAGGTCGTAAATACACAGAAGTGGGTACTTTTTCTTCACAGTCATCTGGATCAAGCGACGGTAGTCGACACATACCCTCAAGCTCCCGTCTGCCTTCTTGGCGAACAAAATCGGGTCTGCCTAGGGAGAAACACTTGGCTGGATGAATCCCTTTCCCTCCAAGTCCTCAAGCTCTACCCTCAGCTCGCGGATCTCAGCAGGAGCTATCTGATACGCTGGTGTAGATATCAGTTCTATCTCGGGGTACAAATTAATGTAGAAGTCCACCTCTCTATGAGGAGGTAGTCCAGGGACATCTTCAGGGAAA
Source organism: Viscum album (assembly GCA_963277665.1). Taxonomy (NCBI): domain Eukaryota; kingdom Viridiplantae; phylum Streptophyta; class Magnoliopsida; order Santalales; family Viscaceae; genus Viscum; species Viscum album. The sequence continues at coordinate 686,900,570 of OY728123.1, read as the reverse complement.
ACATCTGTGTACTGGTCCACCACAACAGGATAAGTCAGACTCTCCACATCAACTGCTCCAAGGGTAAGGCAAGCCAACTGGTGAGTCAGAGGCTTCACCCTCCTCCGTGTATGTCCGTCCTTCACTACAAAGGTTCCCTTCTCACTGGGGAAGGTCAACCTGGTCCCATATGTGTGTAAACACCGCACTTTGAGCCTAATACAGTCGATCTGAGCATGGACTTTAGATAACCAGTCCATACCCAAGATGACATTGTAAGGCCTCGACGTCACTACAAGGAGATCCCAGACGAAGCTCTCACCACCTAGAGTAAGCTCACACTGCTGGCACCAGTGCGTAACCATCGAGTTTTCTCCCGTAGGAGTCTCTAGCTGTAAGGATCAAGGAAACTGCTCCATCGGAATCTCTGAGTTCCGAACGAGGGCAGTGGAAATGAAAGAGTGACTGGAACCTGTGTCTATAAGAACTACAGCTAAAATGGATTAAACATATATAGTACCTTGAATCCTCTCCGGGGTGCCATGGTCGTATGCCTCAGTTTCCTGAAGCTAAGCTCTCCCCTTTCCACCATCTCCCTGCGGTCGGGTGGTCCTCCGGGTGGTGGTGGAAACACCTCGAAATGTCTTCCACCACCACTTTCTCGACCATTTCTTCTGCCATGTCCGCCTGTTCCCTATGGACCGCCTCGATCGAATCTCTGCCTCTTCCTGGTAGGTCCCTCAACTGACTATTGATCGTCTGTATGGTGGGTCGGATAGTCACGTGCCATCTGACCCTACCCACCACATGAGTAACACTACCAGCTCCTGGAATGAGTGGCTCTGTATCCTCTCTGGGTACCCCAAAAAACCAATCCAAAGTCATGTGGTCGTCCACCTGTAGGTTTGGTCCTCTTTGACCTCTATGACATCTGTCTACTGCCAATTGTATAAGACTCTGTTGAGTGTCGGCTAGTGGTGGGTCTCGCTGTTGGAGACTACTTAGTAGGAAAATCTCTACTAGGATGGATCTCTCTAGCACCCCCACCTGCATCAGGATGATGAGTGAGATCATCAGAGCTCTGATCCCTCTCCTGAGACCCTTCTCGAATGTCCGGGTGCCAAAAAATGGGTCACATACCATATCGGTGGAGTAGCATGAGAGGTCAGAGAACCTCGCTGAGTACTGCGCTACTGTCATGCTGCCCTACTGCAGATGAAGTAGATCCTGTGTCTACACCGCTCATAGGGTTACTGGAACAAACTCCACCCGGAATAGGCTCTCAAAGTATTTCTAGAGTAGTGTCGCCTCATCATGGACCAAGAGCATTAGGCTCCACCAACTGTCTGCTGGTGCCTAACGGAGGCCGGCAGGAAGGATCACTATCTAGTCTGCTGGTGTCCCTATTGGCCTAAAGACTCTCACCACAACCTCCATCCAATCCTCAAATGCATGTGGGTCTTCCTCTCCCCAGATCCTGAGTGGCCTTTGGAGCAGGAACTCATGATGCGCACTCAAGAGGCGTGCATAATCTACTGATGGGGCTGGTGTCATCGGTGGCCCAACGGGTGGTGGTACTGCTGGTTCCTCTTCTAATGCCTCAACTAGAAAGGGGCCATGCACTGAGGCCTTGTCACTCGGCGAGATTTCAGTGCGTACAACTCTCAGGGCTCTAACTGGTCGTCCGTAGGGAGGCATCCTGAAAGAAACAGATGCGACACAATCATATTATTATACCTAGTGAGATGAACTGGTTGTGATGACTTAAATAATTACTTTTGAAACACACACGCAATTAGTTTTTTTGTGCACTAAGTCAGAAATCAGTAGTTAGGGTCCTGGGGTACGGATATGTCGGTCGTCGCACCAACACTGGACTCCCTGAACTGAAAACCACACTCAGTACCGTTAACACTATTTCTTCACAAAAAAGAGATATTAGAGTCCTATGTTCTATGGTAGAACTAAATCCTCAGATACCAATATGTCACGACCCATCCTCGGGACCCATTCCGTGACTACCCCAAGCCCGCCTTCCATAGTCCAGGGGATGGCGACTAGCACCAAAGGCATAAATCCCTAAGATGAGAAGGTATTGCCTTTATAAAAAGTAGACACACACAATCAGAGTACAAAACTGGAAGAAAAACATTATTTAAACTGAATACAAAGGTAGTGCTGAAAGTAAAGGGGGCAGAAATACAAGCCCAATAGTAAAGTACAAGTAAAAGACAAAATAGGTAAAACTAAAAGACAAGTAGCTGGAAGGTGTCTAGAAGCTCCTAGATCATCCACCATGGATCCTACCTGAAGGGTAGGTAAAGATAGCCTCCTCAGTGATCCACATCTATCTGTCTCCTCTGGGTACCAACTCGTCATGAGGTCCACCTCCAAGTACCGTCCAGTCCTCATACACTCCACCTCGGTTAGCGGTGTTCGTCGTCTGCATCCAACACAACGAGGTGCAGGCATAGCCCTTGCAGGTGTGAGTATAAAGATACTCAGTAGGGACCCCTAGACCCTAAAGGTCTCACAAAATCCAACTAGGATAATCCACAAAGTATGAATCAATGGTTAACCATTACTTATGTATATGCCCATACATATAACTATGTTATCTAGTAACCCATCTCAATCAAGAGAAAAACACAAAGGTCAATGAATCTGCTCAAACCAGGATTTTCATTATCAAAACCACGGCTGCAAGATAACTCCTCCTCTATCAAGACCAGTGGGCCTATCACAACACCAAGGTGCTTCTCACTGACATTGGACTGCTGAGGTACTCCCCATGTTGAGTACCACGGGTCTGCCACCAAATACTAGGCGCTCCTCCACTATGGGTTTGTCGCCAAATACCAGGAGCTCCCCCTAATAGCCTACAAAGGTACTCCTACTATTGAGTACCACGGGTCAACCGTCAAATATCAGGAACTCCTTATCCATGGGTCTACCGCCAAATACCAGGCACTCCCCACTGGGATAGTCTAATCACTCCGAGTCAAAACGGTCAAGTAGTCATCAGGTCTATCATCTACTATGTTTCCACACTCTGTCTACTCGTTAATAGAAGGATCCTCTCCACGAGCTATTGGGAAATACTCCAAATATCATGAAGTGACACAAATAAGTATCTCAAAGTTCTTCCACATCAACGGTATCTCAACGTAACAAATGGCGCGTCATTTGAACGCCCGATCTGTAAGTTATTGTCATTTCCAATCCAGGGGCCCGGTTGGTTTTTAGGTTCAAACCAACCTGACCGTACCCAAAATGTATACAAACCTCAAATTTGGTATTCCATAGGAACCGTCTCTCTCTCATATTTCTGTTGCCGAAAACGGTTCGTTGTTCAAACACCCATAGCCCAAGATGCGGGCTAAAAGGTTTAAAAGAACCATAGCGGGTCCAGGTCCAGTACGACCCGGCCTGACCCGGTCCGAACTGGGGTCTGACACATTCCATCGGTCCTACCTGGTCCAAGGGGGTGGCCCAGCCCGAGGGCGGCCCACCCTGAGGGAGGCCCAGCCCGAGGGCGGCCCACCCCGAGGGAGGCCCACCCCGAGGGCGGCCCACCCCGAGGGCGCCCCCCCCCCCCCCCCCCCCGATGGCAGCCCACCCCGGGGCGGCCCAGACCGTGGCGGCCCGGCTGGCTGGTCTGCGTGGCCTGCCTGGACACACATGGGAGGGGGGTGTCACGCCCCCTGTTTTTGATCTGAACCGGCACTGGGCAACGGTTCTATTTCTCCACAGGACCCTTTGGATCCTACATGTCGCGAGCATCGGCGGCCGGCACGGCGCCACGGTTTTGTTGGACTCCGCGCGGCGCCACAGTGCCCCTCCGCCTCTGCCACGGCCCGGCCTGGATGCGATCTCGATTTCCTCTACATGGCGCGATGGTGTCGTGCTCGTCATCCAACCGTCGTGACCCTCTTGGCTGCAGCCCTACCTCCCATCATGGTGTGATGACACCACACCCCTCTGGCACCGCCATTGCCCGCCTGGATAAGGCTCATTTCTCAGTGCGGCATGGCATTGTTGCGCCCTTGTGGCAACCCAGAGTCCTAGCACCGTTGGCTTTGTTCTCGGCCAGCTCGTTGTCAGTCATCGTGTGTGCCGCCTCCATCGTCATCAAACATGAACCAACAAAGGGGAGGGTCGGGCCATGTTGGTGTGGTCCGAACCCTCCTCGTTACGGTGATATCATTCGGTTCTCAAGCACACAAAATAAGACGGGGTATGGAGGATAATTTTCAAATATAAAATAACACAAATCTCCCTACCTTGAGTTCGGTGATGTTGACGGAGTCGCGGGAAGGTGGCATCATTCTGTCAACATCATGGGAGGAAGAGTTCGGAGAAGACGAGTCGAGATGATGTCGTCGGCGTTCTTTGTGGGAGGCGTTGCTTCCCTTTCTTTCTCGGGTTGAAGAAGGAAGAAGACGGTGATATTTGTTCTTCGGTGGTTCTTCATTGGAGAGAAATGGCTCCACCCAGTTCTTTCCTCTCCTTAATCCTACCAACAAAAATTATACCAACCCCACAATAATAAAATATAACATCTTATTATAATGCTGGCATAACGGATTCAAAATAATTCAAATTAATTAACTTACATCACTTAACAAAATTAGTAGAGTTGGATCATTAATTGGAGGGGGAAGGTGAAGAGGTTTCTCCACTTAATTGGGGGTTCCAAGGGATTAAATGGGAGGAGTTTAAGAGCTCGGGTGAACCCCACCTAATAACATCCTCTCAAGGGAGGATTTTCTCGGGTGGGACCCACCACCATAACCTCCCATGGGAGGTTTGGGTGCGGTGGCCCCCACCTCCAACCTCCCCTTGGAGGTTTCAACCGCCAAAATAAAAATAAATTTAATACATTATTTTTATTCAATTTAATTAAAACCCCAAAAAAACTATCTTCCACTCTCGTTAAAAAGCAACTGCTGTGAAGGTCTCACTAAGCAATCACTGATGTTGGGAGTTCAACGGTGCCCTCAGATTTCAGTTCTGAGAACCAATTCAAAAGTTATAAAAACTCATACATACATTTACTAAACGTACCTGAAAAAACATCATAAATTGATTCCGAACACTCCGGGCCTCAGAATCAAGCGCCGTCAGAAACTTCGGACTCATAAAATTCCCATGTATTTAGGAAAAAAATCCATGCAAATTCCAGGTCTTCACATTCATAATCCATGAAATATTCACCTTCCTTTCATATCAACTTTATGAATTCTATATCAATCATATTACAAATAGTTTAATGGAAATACTTATTAAGAAACATTATCTAAATGTCTTCCCACTCCATCTCTTAAATTTCATCTCTTGGATTGGAGTTCTTAATCAATGGGAAACATTGGCCAGCATCTCCATCAAGATGATAAATAGATATAGTCACCTTATATATCTCAAAAGAAATAATCATAGAAAATATATTCTCTATATATTTGAACCACTGTTCTACAACTACTAGATCAAAATATCCACTAAAGGATGGTGGTTGTTACTACATAAAACACTTGATAGATAGTTTCTACCTCTTTGGGGAAGGAGGATGTTCCAAATTATTCAGGTTATTTTCCTTAACCTAATACATTTAGGTAAGAATATCCCTGAAATTTTTAACTCCATCTCTGAAAGCATTGGGTTTGTCATTTGGGTAATCGATGCATTTTCCCTCGCACAAGTTGTTGGTCAGGATTCTCTGGATACCCACAATTTTCGAAAAGAAAAATGGATATAACGAAACATAAGTAAAAAATTTATCAATAATCTATCCATTTTTAAAATTAACTCTAAATTCATATCTTATGGGATCCCTATGTTTATAAAATATTCTTGTGTTCTTACATATATTTTGTCTCATACTATGGGTTTCACTAAAGGTTCTCTAATCCTATTTCACAAATTAATTAAACCTCCCTCTGATACCAACTATAGTGACCCTACTTTTTATTATGTTATTATTACATAATTTTAATGATAAAAACATTAAAACATTACTAAATGAGGATCTAAAGATTTAGTGTCATAGGAAAACTATGGCCATACATAAATTTTATAACATAAAACTTAAACAATTAATTAATTCCTTCTTCTCTAGATTCATATTTTCTCGTGTGTTCTCCTTAGTTCATGTAGTCACCTATGTATATACATCAAAAAGGTGTTAGATTAAAAGACCAGTAAGAGGATATATCAAATCATGAGGAAATATTAAATGGGGTGAGTTTAATAATAACATCAACAACATGAGAGGAAGCATTAAAAAAATTCATGGAATGTGGAAATTCATAAAAATTAAACATCATATCTTAGTGGTCTACTACCACACATAGTTGTGAACAAAGCTAGAATCATGTTCACATATATTTAACATTAATAATGATATAAATCACATTATCCAATGAATTAGAGTGCAATAAAATTATGGGTGCACCCGTTACATCTTATCATTTATTGTTCTCTATAGAATTACAAGTGCACCTATCACATCATAATATTTACATTATCATGCATGACACATAGAAAATATATAGAACATTGAAATAAGATAACCCAAGGAATGAAGTGGTTTTCATTTCATAAAGCATACATTCAAAAAATTTGGGTTCCCAAATGAAATAGGGAATAACATACTTGATATAAGAATCATGAACTTTGAGTGAAGAAGAAACAATCTAAAGAAGTGTGTTTTTTATAGAAGAGTTATTTTGGATAACATTATGTTTCTCGTAATATTAATCTAAAAACATGTATATCAAATAAATGGTAAGATAACTATGGAGAAATTATATTTAAGGAACATCCATACTTAATATGTTGTGAAATAGGGAAAACCCAACGGAAGAGAGTTGGCTTTGAGAATTCCCCTTACATTATGTCCAAAAGTTTTCTTCACATTAATGTCATATATATTCACATTATATTTATTAATTAAGAATTAGAAAACCTTTTATAAATTAATTTAATTCATTATGGTTTTATTAATTCCTTTTATTGTCTTTTGGATGATTTATAGAGTTTAATTTCACCATTTGGGTGTGTTCGTTTCAGAGTTTTCATGATCAGTTCATCTGTACACATGAGTGGAAATTTTTTTAAAATGAAGATTACATAAAGAAATATTATTATATGTTTTTAATTATACCTAATAGTTTTTAATGGTCTTAAATATGATTTTGTTATATACCATGAGGATTATTCATTATATGATTGTTATTAATTATTGTTTTAGGTTAATTTTGGAAATTTTCAGAACACAACGTACTCTTTTGGTTTTACCATAGTATATATGAGTATAAGTTATTAAAAAAATTAAAATGGTTATAATATAAACATTAAAATATGTTTTAAACCATTTAATGGTATTATTATCATCCTTGAATGCAATTTAAGTAAAATAAAAGAGCATCACCCACGATGTTGGTAAATTGACACATCAAGGGTGATGACTTCATTTTAGAGATGAAAGGGATAGAGGGAGAAGTTTAATGTTGGATCATCCTTTATAAGTATATAATTCTAATATATGTAAGTTAATGGAGTTATCATTCCATTTTAATGAATGTATGTTAGGATATAATAAGAAAATAAATTTACATTGAAAGGAAATAAAAAAGAAAAATTAAGAGGATTTAACTCTTGAATTCTCCACTTGAGATCCCCAAAGAGGCACCTAGGCTTGGTATTTTGAGGAGGAAAAGAGTTCATGAACATGGGAGAGGGGATAGGGAAGAGTATTTTGAATAGTTTATGCATGGATAAAATTTTTATAGGTGTGAGGTGAAGAGGGTGTGAGGGGTGGTATTTATTGTGGTGGAGATGAGTGTTTTCTTATTATTTTAATCATTAGTTTATTATTTTTCTCAAGAAACGAAATATGGGGATTATTATGAACAAATATAGTAATTAGGGAATGTGTGTTTGAAATAATGGTTACTTACATCATCCATGTGTCAAGCATGACACAAATATTTAGGTTTTTAGCATTTATTGTAAATTATCGTATTTTATTATTTACAACAAATTCAAGTATTTCTGAAAAATCCTCAAAACTCGCCCTAAATTTTTTTTCAAATGTAGAATTCAAAAATTAACTTCATTTTATGAAAATAATTTTATAAATATGATTAGTTTTATTTTTTTTAAATGATCATTTACGTGGAAAATACTGATCTTTAATTTATAACTAATTTGTTAACACATTAAAAAAATTATTTAAGGTCTCGTAAAATTATCTTAAAATCATAAGACATCAAAATAATAATTTATTAATACATTTTATGAAAATAAATTTTATTTTAAATTATTAAATTAATCATAAAATTATAATTAAATATTTATGACTTATAAAAATACCAACACTTAATTAATATTTTTTAAAATGTTTACTTACTTATAGTAAGATATAATTATATCATATTTTCACTAATGAGATGTCAAAAAAATTTATACTTTCATGTGTGGTATACTATTCATTTAGCTATATTACTATTTATAATGGTCATATTATTATTCCTAAGGTCAAGTTATTATTTCATCAGTATTGCTTCCTTAACTTCTCGAAATACTTCTTATTTCATTAATTGTTCATTTATAAATTTTTTTTGGAATCTATTCGATTTTATGTGGTTTATAATATATGAAATTACCATAAGAATCCATAAAATCCATTGAGAAATGTTTGGGTCATTGCATATGAAATATTCACTACGCTAGGAAAACAATTTCATGTGTTAAAGGAGTAGAATAGTATTGAAATATTATTTTCAATATTTTTTATTGTTTAGTATTCTTTGGAATTATAATAGTGTTTATTGTATTTAATTTTATATTATTATAATTTAATTTTCTGTTTTCTGAAATGATTAAATATGTTTTTAAATTTATTTTTATAGGTTCTATAAATTCTAGCTTGTAGAAAATTTTTATAAATTTGATAATGGAATTAAATGCATTATATTTTATAGAATTAAAAATAAAATGTCCTATAAATGGATGGTATTCCTGGAATACATAAATTCTCATTTATTATGTTTTTATTTTTTATTTGATGCATGAGTAGAAATTAAAATGTGAATAATCTTACATTAAAAGTAGTATTGAAAGAAATTATATAAATCTAATCAAATTGGATGAAATGTGGAAAGGGAGAAGATTCCCTAAAAACATATGAGTAACCAAAATAAAATGTTAATGTTTTTTCTTCTTAAAACCTATGAGTAAAATTTTTTAATGTAAAACACATAAATGAAAATTTTAAGATTTATTAGACTATCCTAAAGTAGTTATAAGAGAGGAAATGCAGAAAATGGAAGTGACCCACAATGTGTTGTAAGGATTATTTGGTATTTATTATGTGTCATGGAGATATCGTAAGAATCATATAAATTCCATTAAGTACATATCCAATTTTTTAATATTATATTAAACTTTTTTGAAGTCAACTATCAAAAATTTAAGGGTCATTATAGATATTGTAAGATCCATTTACTCTTTTGTTTAAGTTATAGTTAGAATGTTTATAAAATTATATATAAACTCACTATGAAATATAAGAGTAAAACTATATTTCGTAAGCATCATATCATATAAAAATTATTAGTATTCTATAAATTAGTAAGAAAACAAGTTACACTTAAATAATTATGAGTTTGAAAGATATTTAACATTGAGGATATTTTGTTATTTATCTATATATAATTAAAAAGATGTTTCTTTCCATTCCTTTATTTGTGTCATAAAATCTGAAAATGAAAATTTTTAATTGTTCTTCACACCATGAAGATTTTTTAATTCCATAATATATGATGAGGTATAAATCAACAAGATTTCAGACCAAATAATATCATTTCATGGCCTCACCAAAGCCACTTCATGTCAACCTGAATACTTGGATTATGAATGAGTCGTTTTGAATAGAATTAAAAGAGAAAGAAATGAGATGTGATAATCAAGAATGATCACTTAAAAAATAATAGAAATTCTTTTTGAAGATTATATGATAAAATATTTTACAAATATTAAATAAGAATTAAGGAAGAGATGCATTTTTAAGAACGACTGAAATTTCTATATTCAAATATAAAAAGATATTTTTATGTAATTAGGTGAATTAAAATGGAAGTAAAAGATGATGAAAATGAATGATAGGAAATGTTCTTCATATTACTACTGTTGATTATTTTATTTTTTATCAAAAAATTTGTTACTCAAGACAATGATAAATAGAAGAAAACCTTGTGTTAATAGAGAAAACGATAATAGATATTGAATCTATTTTTGATCATGTGTTTCAAATAATAAATGAAGAGAACTGACTTTGTGAATATTTAATATATTCACTATGTCAGAGAATATATAAAAAGTACAATTATATTCTTAAAAATTTCATCCCCTAATATGAAAAAATAATAATAAAAATAGTTAGATATTGGTATTTCTTTTATAGATCATCATTTTGGCTCAAGAATATAAAGTATGAGGTTCCTAGATTATAATATATCAATATTTTAATGTTTAAATAAAATGAGGGTAACCACATCAATATTAAATGTTTGTGATATAATATTAATTTATGTGTTTGATGCATCCATAAATATTGTTTCATATTTTAAAATGTTATCATATACATCATTTAAAGGACTGATACTAAATTTCACTAGTTATCTACTTGGAGGTGGAATATGCAAGATATTTTCTTTAAATAAGTTGAACATCAATGATTTCATTATACTTAGTGGGTAATATTATTATGAATACATGTATATAACTCTCACAATATTTCCATAATAATAAATGAGGACGTTTCTACACATGGGATGACAACCAATATTCACCCAGAATGTATTCATCCATCTAGGAGGAAAACCTTATTAACATACCCTGGGGTACTTTTATTTGTATTTTGATGTTCATTATTTCAAGTATGTAACCAAAAGAATAGTAATAGTGATTAATCTATTAATTATGTAATTTAATAGGTAATAAAGGTTTTGTTTTTTTAATTATAAATAAGTCACCAATATTTATTCACCCCTCCTCCCTCCCTTCTTTGTGTTGGCCATATCCTAAGTGATTTTTACAAATGTGATCAAAAAAATAAATTGGTGTTTTTATAAAGAAAGATTTCATTATCATATTCATAAATCTATATACAATATAATAATATCCTTGATTATATGATTTTACCTTTATCAATCCATTTATCGTGCATCTCCTATCTATTCCACTTTACCCAATACATTATTCATTTGAATGAATGAAAGAAGTGGGTGGGGGAAGAAATGACAGAAATAAAAAATGGTGATCTTGAAATGAAATAATTTAACTATAATATAAGATTATTTTATATTCATATTTACTTTTCCTTAACCACTGATGGGTGGTCATTATTTATGGCCAAAATATTCTAAATTTCATCCAAAGGTAGAAATTGTGTTGTTGTGATCACTAATAGAGAAAGAGTTAATCTAATGGTGACAAACACCCTAATAATACATCATGACTATGTTTCATTTTAGTAAACCTATATTTCTATTGTCATAACTACAAAATTTATTGACACCAAGAAATATAAAATTACCTTTAAATATGTCAATATGTTCAGTAGCTCACTCTACATGCAACCCCAAATTATAAAAACTATGATATATTCAAACCATAAAAAGATATCTTTTAAATTATTTGTAATGAATAATTGTAACATCTTATTGAAATATTTATATAAATAAAATAAAATACACTTCTAATATCAGTTAAATTCATTCTGTATAGCTAAAATGACTAATACGATCATCCTATTTTTAGAAATGTATTTCTCTACATATTTCCTATCTATGGGATAAGAATTTATATTTCAAGAAACATTTGATTGATTATAATAAATTATATTTGATATTAATAATTAATTAATAATATTTTTTCAATAGTAAATATTAATGAGAATAAATAATATTCATGAAACCTATTTTATTATAAAATAGTTTTTTATTATATCTTACAATTTTATTAAATGTTAAATTTATAATATATGGAATTTAAATTTCATAAAATTAGATTATTTTTACTATTAATAATATAAACAAGTTTTTAATATAAATTTTTTGTGATTTTTCTAGAAATAATGATTTTTAGGTGAATAATGAAAAAAATCATTTTTAAGAATAATATGAAATTTATGAAATTATTTGTTCATAAGTATGAATTATAAAATAATAAATTCTTTTTAAAATAAATTTTATAAATTTTATATTTGGAATTAAAAAAATAAATATATTTTATAAATTTACAGAACTATATTTTACATTTTACAACATATGATATATTTTTCAAAAAATTATTTTTCTATTACATTATATTTTTAGTATTATAAAATAAATTCTTATCACAATGAGATATTGAATAAAAAAGATAAAAAAAATGTATCATTATTTAAATATTATGTAATTACTACCACATTATTTTTATACATAATTTTTATGTAAACATATGTAAACAATAGTTACTGTAGAGAAATATTTAATAGAAAATGTAATGATTCATGGGGGAAAGGAATTGAAACTTGTTAAAACATAATTTCAATTAATTTCTGGAGATATTATCAATATTATATAGACCACCTCCCACTAATTTAGTATCTATTTTTGGAGCCATTTGATATGATTAACAAGTTCTCTCTTTGTATTAAGTTGAAATATTTATAAAACCATCATTCTAACACTTATTAAAGGGGGCTCTCACCACCCCTTCAATACCTCAATAAAAATATAGTTTCTTCATGAAACCCAAAACTTTTTTGGTCCCCTATAATATCATATCTCAATTTGGAAGTTCTTACAAAATATATTAAGCCATTCTATCCATTTAAAAGGGATATTTTATGTAAATCCCAATGTGTAAAACACGCATAATCATTTTTACTTAAATTATTTCTTCTCTGTTTTTATTTTAAAATTTTCTTTTTCACATACATATGTAAATAAATATGTTTTTTAACTATTTAAGGAAATTATTATTTGGGAATAAAAAATAATCAAATTTTCTGATTTCTATTAATAAAAACAAAACTGATATTCCTGAGTTACATAGATTATCGCCTCCAGACACAACATGGTTCACTTTACTAAACCCCCATAAAAGGATTGTAAAAAATTTTAATTTAATAAATAATTATGATACATATTTAATGATTATTATTCTGAAACAACAAACAATATTACTCCTTCATATAATTCAATGAAATTGAAATAATCATCCACATATTTGTGTCAACTAACTCCTCATATAACAGTTTATTTATTTTTTTCATTATCTTCACACATTTATTCTTATGGGAACGAGTTTAATGGATAAATATTAATTTTATTATATACATAACATTATTTTATAATAAATTAAAAAACCCATTAATTTCATGATCAACAAAAAATCTACATTAATTCAATCTTTTAAAACGAGAATACAAAGTGTAAAATGATATATTCTTTCAAGTAATGACATTATATAAATTATATTCTAATTAAATTTAAAATTATAATGTATAAAAATAATAAAAATTAAATAATAATATTAATCTTCTAGTATAATTTTTTTATAACTAAGACACTTCACAATCATCGATTAATTATGGTATGTCCATTTTTTGGATGGTTTAACTACATAGTTGAACAATACTATAAATTTATATCATGGATGAACAATAAAAATTATTTATAGGTATAATAAGATATAAATATTGAGATAATATTTTTTATCTGGAATGTTTATATCAAAATTTAACTCATTAATTATGAAATCACCCACTGTTCATTAAGAATCACTAAAACGCCTCAATAACTGAATTTATCCATATTGATCATAACCAAAACTACCATGAAATGAAATTAAAGATTTAAAAAATATAAAAAATATATATTCTAGTAACTTATATATCAAATAATTATTTAATATTAAAAAAAATATCCCAAAACCACTTTTAAGAAAATAATTCAAAGAGATAAAGATTAAATACACATGGTATTGAAAATAGGTAAATAAAATTCAAATATATATACATATATAATAATTCATAATGAGTAAAATAACTATTTATAATTATGTAAAATTTTCTTGGGTATTTATTTAGTGAACATAATTTAATTATTCAGTACATTTTATTCAAGTGTAGTATGACATTGTACTAAGGTTAGGGTTTCTTGTATCTATTTTTAATTCCTTAAGACAAAAATCTTATTATATTCCACATTTAATTTGTAATGGTGTAAATAATTCTCGTTTAATATTTTTATCGTTATAGTATCATTATGAATTTTATTTAATTGTTCATTTTAAATCATATCCATCAATTGGTTTTGACTCAAATGTTTCTAAATTATTAAGGGTTTCAATATCAAATTTATAGCTTTGAGACTTTTTTGGTATTATAATACTAATTTCATTTATGTGGTTTATATAGTTTCTATTTTAGTTTCATATAATTAACAATATTTTAATCGAATAAATTGAAATTTATTTACAAGGGCTCTCTTTCAAGGGGTTTTGATTAAAATGTTACTCAAGTCACGTGGGTTCTTTATCTCCAACATTAATTTTTAAGACATTTTTATGTTATTCACTATCTCTTCCATTTAATGGTGAATTAAATTCAAATGTATATATATTTACCGTATATTTCTTATTCATGGTAAATACTCTCTCATTGTAGTTCCTTTACATCAATTCTTTTACTCAATTATTTCTTGAGTTTGAAACAATTTGGTAACCCAGTTTTCATTCATTGGGTTATAATCATCCACTTGGTCATAAAAGTTGGGTACATTAAACCAATTTATTAAATTATGTTATATTATATATTTTTTCTATGAATTTACATTAATGTGTCCTAATAAACATTTTTTTAATAATTATTACATCAATTAGTATGTTGTTCATGTATAATATGAATAATATAGGCCCCATTTCCTAGATTTATATTATTTCTTTATGATCTTATTTATTCCATGATTGGGTTTTCCCAAAATAATATTTTATTTTAATTTTATTTCTCTAATTCTGTGGGAATGAAATATTTTGACACAATATAATGTTTTTGTTACACATTTTACAATGTATGTTTTGAATAAAGGAATTTTTCGAGAACATAAAATGGGGTTTTTTCATTAAATTCCATATGTTTTGTCTTCCTATTCACATTTCTCCAAGATAAAATATCTATATTTTTATGGACATATTATTGATGATTATTTTTTAAATTAATATTTCTAAAAGGTTATTCACTCCACATTTTATAATACTTTTGAATGCTACCTATAACAATTTCTTTTATGACAATATTAAAAATAATTTCAAAATAAACTGTTTTTGTATTCCCACTTATATTTTAATTTTTATATTATAATGGGTTTAACATATTGTGATTTATGATTCATAATATAACATCTTATTTATTTTTATCATTTTGGGGACTTATAATAAAAAATAATCTAATTCATGATCCCTTCTTGGGTGGTATCATTCAATCATTCTTTTGTATGTTAGTGTTTCTTCAATGCTAACATCCATCTATGTTACCTTTATCACATTGGGGTTTCATTATTTTGAAAACATAACCATTATTTTCTAGATAAATTATGATCATATTACTCTACCATTTACTTATTCATATAATTTTTACTCTATACATTGTGAAAATCACAGTTTAAATAAATCATATTGGAGGATGTTCTCCTACAATGGCTAATTTTATTATTTGGGGATGTATAAACATTCTTTATGACTATTGATTACTAATGAAGGCTGGTTATGTATTCACATTATTTATTGCTGATTGGAGATATATATGCATTTTATCCTCTTTTTTTCTCTATACATATGATTATTAGAAATTTGATTTATTTATTTTATCAGATGAAGAATGCATTGGATAAATAAAATGATGGAAAGGGGCCAAAATTATATATCCCCTCAATGCATTAATATGTATCAAGAGATAAAACAACATGTGTTTTGATGTGTAAATCACCCCATATTATTATAGTGTCTTATCAGAATACCATAACAACATTTTTTGATGTCTTTCATTTTTCAAATTAAAATTATGAGAACATTAATCACATTTATCTAACTTTTCATTAAATTTATTTGATATATAATTCTATCAAATTCAAATGATTAGGGAATTATTCTGATTATTTATTCCTACTATCTAATTTAAATCATCATTATTTTTTTTAAATATCCAGTTATATGTGTCCCTTATTTATAATTTGAGCTCAACCCATACTTATGTTCCCATTTACTTATTTGTAATGAAATATAGTACATGATAAATGTTTTGAAGGATGGAATGTTTGGAATATATTTTTTTATATGTTTAAGACCTATCAATAATTAAATATATTTTTTATAGTGGATGAATTTTTTTTGTTGAGAAAGGCATGGATTTTATTAGTTTATTATTTTCCCAAACATTCAAAATCTAAAAACCTAAAAAAGTGTTTGGGTAGTAAGATATGAAATAATAATTGCTTATTTTTTAAAATTAACTATTGTAATATCTAATATGTTACCACAATTGTCATGGAGAATATGTAAAGTATCTATTTATGGCACTAGATTTGGGATCATGAGTTTTGGGTGTAAAAATTAGTATCATATAAGGGTTTTTAAAACATTGTATACTATGATGTTTCATGTGGATAATTTAAGGATTGATTAGTTAATATTGATAATAATTTCATAATTATGGGTAACCCTTTAGGATTGTATATGATTTAATATTAGGTGATAATTTTTATTTTATCATGGGATTAGGATTAGATAAAGTTAGTTAAAACCATATGGATAAGAGGAATTTAGATTTCTAGGTATATGATAACATTAGGATGTTTTGTTAACATACAGATTAGGTGATTCTCCTAGAAATTATATTTATGTTTTGATACTTCAAGTGGATGTAGGCACTAGTGTAGATGTACCTATGGGTAATAACAATGAAAAGTATGGAATGGATATTAACTTGATTAGCACCTACTTCCTGAAAACAAGGCCTAATTTTAGACATTGATTAACACTCCTATGGGATATTCTTTTGTCAATTCTTATTTCCATTATGACCCATAATGAGTGATTTTAATCTTATTCGGTCAGATAGACTAGTAAGAAAGCTACCATGGATTACATAGATTAAAACACGAAGATTCATTTGATACGGTACATATTGATTAATGTGTTATTTTTTAGATTATGATATTTTTTATTTTAAGATCATATATATAAATGATTTTTTGGATTTATATTATTTTAATAAATTTCATGGTCATTTTGGATCTCTATTTTTAGTATTAGATAAAAAATTATGGGATAACCCATCCCAATGTAACATAGGCTGAACCAATAATGATATAGGTTAAAGTGATAGTGATAAAGGTTTAACCAATTTCTATACAAGTTTTTTTATAATAACTATAGGCTAACATGATATATTTATAATGTAATAAATTTTTAGTTTAAATCATACTATGTTTATTTATGATAATTCTATTTGAATGATCATCACACAAGTTTACTCTTTTAGTTTTAGTATTGGATGTAGTCTAATGGAACCAAGTTAACAATGGATTCCCTAGAAAATGTAGAAACATTCCCAAAAAACATCCAAGTGGTGTAAGGGATAGAGTGAGAAATAAAGTTATTATTCCAAACTAAATATCAAAATTTCTGATTATGAAAACGAATACAGTAGAAATCAAAGAAGATAAGGATCGAATATCCAAGAAATTTAGGTGAATATTATAACTAAGGAAAGAAGATTAATTTCCAATATGACAAAAATATTGTATGAAGCACAAGGTAAATTCTTATAAAGGGATAATTAAATGTAATAATGGTGGTGAATAATGTTATCAGACTCAAAGGTGTTAATGAAAAAGAGAATATATAAACAATTATTTCTTTTAATACAATTATAGAAGGTAAATATAAACATAAATTTTATAGTAAAATAACTCCATACCTTATATAATACATCAAACACAGAGTTTCACAACCTATGTACTAAAAGGATTTTGGTATCATATATTAGCTACATAGATATCATAAATTAAAAAACTCTCAAATGTTCTATAGAAATCTCATACCTCTATACAATTTTCTAGATATACCACAAAATATAAACATCATCATAACATGGGGATTGGAAACATGAAAAGGGGTGAGTTCTAATAATCAAAAAGGGAAAAATTGATAATAAATTATTAAATCATAAACATTATGGGGACATGTGGAAGATCAAAATACCTTACTAAATGAGTTTAGAACCATATATGATTATCAAAAAACATGATATAGAAAAAAAATATCATAAAAAATAACTAATTATTTATAAAAGAGATTACATTGAAAAATTCATCTCAACAATCATCTAATATTTGATCATGTTATAAAAGTGTGTAATAACATAAAAATAATTTATAACCATGAAAACATTGATTTTTTGAAAATAAAATTCAGATTTAAATTTTAGAAAAACCTGATAAATATCATTTTAAATAGACATCACCATAATCATAGGAAAATATTATTAAGAAAACCCATTATTTTTTACCTATGTGAACAAACTCATTATTTCCAATCCTAAAATGTGAGAAATCCCTTCATGTACATTCTTTTGTAAATACAATAATCAGGTCCATAACTGATTATCTCATGAGATATGAGCTTATGCCAATTAATTTTATGGTAATATAGGATCCCACATGTTATCATTCATACATATGTATTCCACTAAAATATAATCATAAGAATATCTTTATGAACCCATAAAAAAGGTTTAATAAACCATACAAATAACATCACAAAAAATAGAAATAAAATATCCTAAAATATATAAAAACGCATTTTACAAATTTTATAAAATCATAACTAAATATAGATTATTTTTAATACATATTATCATGAGATATAAACCACGGAGGAAAAATATAAGTGAAAATAAAAAATATTTTATATAACCTTTTAAACATTGTTATAAAAGATGTTGAGAAAAACTACCATCCAATATATTTTTTATAGGGGATAGGGAATTATTTGGAAAATATTTCTATAAATAATTCAAAATAATAGATACTTTAAAAACATAAAGGTTATAAAAAACTTTTAGGAGAATATATACAAATTAATTATAAAAGTATGGAAACCCATTTGTAAAAAAAATTTGAAATTCCATTTCTTGATAAACCATGACCAAAATAGATTAAAAAATTTTAATTTTGAAAATTGGTAAGATAATTATGATTATTACAAAAACAATTCATATTAGATTTCATAAAAATTGATAAAATTTTAATAAAATTTATGCATATACATTGAATAAAAATATATTAAAATATATGGAAATTATTCTTAACAAAATTAAATTGTATTTATAAAATAATATATTTTTCAAGGAAGAATCCATAATTTTGAAACTTTATTTCCTCAATAAAAAATAATTTAAAATTACAATAGAACATCATGAAAGGTTAAAATAATTAAATTTTGAATTATTAAAATCTAATTAAATTAATTATGTGTCCAAAAATATATTTTAGTTAATAAAATTTCAAACCTTAATTTTTAACTTCCATTATAGCACATGAGTCTTGTATATATAAAAAACATATTCACATACTTTATAACCCTTTTCATTTTAATATAATTTTATAAAAAATACTGCATATAGATTCAATTGAATGATATTAGAGTTGGTTACTCGCAACATGATGATGGATGAACAACGACTGGTTTCAACAACATGATGGGTATATGAATGTATTTCGGAATTAGTTTAATGAGTGAGAAAGATAGCCAGTCATTATATGGAAAAAATAGATAAAAAGATATTTTTATGAAAATTTTTATGTATAATAAAATGGAAATCAATATGATAACAAAAAAATATGTTATTGAATTATAAAGAGGATGGAGGTAATAAATGAGTGATTTTGGAATTAAGACGGCTAATCAAAATGGACTATGAAATAGATTTGATGAGAGATAACAGTTGTCACACCCCAGCCTTGAAATATTAATTATTTTTATTATATTAATTATTTTTAACATCGTTATCGATTACAAACTAATATATGTTTATATTTTAAATTTTTCTAGTGAAATGGGCTCACATGCATGGGTTTTGTATGGATATGAGTAATCGTCCAACAATCATGTGTGAGGGCCAATCATTGTAACAGTTTTGTTTGGCATGGTGGGAGAATAGTTTTCTTAGTATTGCATCTACATAGGGGTAACCATGTGAGTGTGTACGACCTAGGAAATGTCTAATACATGGTTGGTTCATGGATTGGTAAAGTGTGTGCAAACCATTTGGGATGTGCAATATTTTAAATTTTTTGTTTCAATTTTATTTTTCCCTTTTTCCTTTTCCCTTTATTTTTTCTATATATTTCCCTTTCTTTTTTACCTACTTGTTCATTACATGACCCTCCCCCTCCTCCTTTATAGTTTTGTGCTACCCCATTCATCGTACTTCCTCTCCACTGGTGTTTCCTTCTGATTTCTTCATTATTTTTAGTCGTCATCCTAAGGTAATCCCTATTATTCCCTCCTTTAACCTTATTTGTTTTAAAATTTTCCAATACCCTCTTGAGTTATATGGCTCAGGCGAACCCTGGGGTTTTTGGTGAGATGGTTTTTGTGATTTTCTTATTAATACTAAATGGAATGGGTCTCCTGCAACATCTTCTTATGTGATTTAACAACTTCCACCAGAGGTGTTGTATTTTGGAAAATTAAATTCTACCCACCAACATTTTGAGGTTCATCTTCATCTATTGTTACTAGTTACCCATGTTTAATTATGTTTTTTTGTGATATTTGGGTCATTGATATTATTTTATTATGACTTATACCGTATTGGGGTGTTTTCGAGCTAGACAACTCAAGAGAGTTTATATGTGCATTCATGGGTAAGTAATATATATATATATATTCACCCTATTGGTAAATATTAACTCATGTAGAGGGGAATAGGTAAAATCCAGCTATGAGAATTTATATGTGTGTGTGTGTGTGTATGTAAATGCATGTTCTTGTAGGAGTGAATAGTGGATTCAAGTTGTTTTCAGGTAAAGTAGCATGTCTTAGGTTCAAGGTAGTTTCCCTATGATCACATCATTAATTTGAATTCCTTGGTTGCCTAAAATTTCTAAAAGTGTTTTTTTTATATTCACATGGTATATATAAATTTTAGGCACAATTTATTGTGTCTCTTGGAATTTTTTCACTTATTTATTTATATATTTTTTCTATCAATGTTTACAATATTTCCTTTAAAAGTGAGTGACCCTAAATATTTAATGGTGTTTTCTAAATAATTCTTAACATGTCAAGTTTTTTTCCTAGATCCTAAAGTATTTTTTTCATGTGTGTTATCTAAAACATGGCATGTTTTTCACCATAATGTGTAGTTTGGAAATCCATTGACTCTAAAGGCCTTTTTAGAATTTTTGGTGTGGTTAGGTAACTATCAAATATAATGTCCTGTTTGGAACCGTTTGAGCATATTTTATGTTTTCTCCTTGGATTTGAAAATTATTTTGGAAAATTATTTTCTTTTGAAAATAAAAATTCTTGGATCATATTTTATAGTGTTGTGGAAATTGATTTTAAAATTCATATGATGTGAAGGACTTGGTGGAATATTTTTATGATTTGATATGTGATATACACCTATATAGAGGATAGTCTTAGTAGAAGGTCATCGTATAGGTGGTGTTGATGTTTGGGCGAGGATTGTATAGTGGTTGTCGGTTTCAGTTTAATCTAGGCATGTGAGAACCTCCCCATTCACCACATACTATTATCTTGGGATTCATGGAATTCATCTAGAGTGTTGAGTAATTTTTGTTTCCATCCCGGGTTAGATGGGTTGGAAACTCCTAGATTTCCTAATATAACACCAGAGATGTGCCACTAGTCAAGCTAGTTTATGGCATCAACTTTTTTATAGACTACAGAGCTGCAAAATACACCAGTAGGTGAGTACAAACTATGTGTTTCTATGAATTTCATCTAGATATGGTTAATAAATTCCAATGATTATATACTTGTATGTTTCTATTTCATTTTGTGTCACTTTTAGTAACTGATCCCATGACACCCTTACTTTTTTTTATATAAAAATACCTGATCCAAAACAGGTTTTTACTTAAATGATTTTATTTAAATTACTTATCATTATTTGGAAATTATATTAAATATGAAATGTAATAATGGGTTTTATTAAAAAAGGAATCATGTTGCATGTTTTTAAAAATATAGGAAAATCATATTTTTATATATATCATATTTTTAAACAAGTATGAATTCATTACACTTTATAGGTGAGGCATAAATTGATTTTCATCCTTGGAATACCTACTGAGATTCCTGATGAACACACCTAGTATATATTTTTAGCTTTAGGTTCTTCAATTTTGGGACCAAAATCAGATAGAGAATGGTTCTGTGATTGGTGGTGACCCATGAGGTCACTTAGTGGTATGTTTATCCATTTAGTTTTATTTATTTTTCCCTTGACTATGTTTTTTTTATGTCTAACACTAGTTTCCATCCTTGGAGGATCGAGAATACCTCTTGAGCCTTATCGTAGGATGGATTGGGTGGCCAGTTTGTGGTTGTCCTGGGTTGTTCATAAATAGGAGAACCTTTTTATTTGGTATGTTAGGCAGATTGGGTTTTGGATTTATGGGGAATATCAGGTAGGTCATAGGATTGTTCAATATCACCACCACTATTGACGAGAACTGAGTCACCAGGGGTTGTTGGGATTATAGTCTTTTTTATTTTTTTAGTTATGTATTTTCAGGTTTGTTCTGTTTCATGAACCTATGTATGTTGGGGGATAATAGTGTAAGTGAGATAGTGTTACACAGTGAACATACATGGTGTGGTGAACCACAAGGATCTCATGTGCAGGGTTCAATATGCTACCACTAGTTAGTTCTTGCTCAATGTACGGTCTGTTAAACCATGTGGTTGGGGTTTGAATGACCACTAGTTCCCTTTTTTATTTTGGTATTGTTTTTTTGTCTAATTTGTGTTGGTTTCAGTTTATTTTTAAAGGTAAATTATTTATGTAAATATTTTCCAAATTAACAAAAAAGTTCTTTCAATGAAAAATGATTTAGTGTTTTGAAAAGTTTTGGAAAATATAGGGTGACAATTGAATTGGTAAATTTTTATATGCTTGGTATTGATGATTAAATTGTATGTATGATATGTGCTATTTGTTATTGATTCTCACAAATTTTTCTGTGTGTGTTTGTGTGTTTTTATGGAAAGTTCACATTTCAATGTATGTGGGGATGCATATAATAAGGAGTTAGGTTGAAAAAATGTGTGAGGGTTTATATGATACCATGGGTGATGGTTTAAAATAAAATATCTTACATATTTTTTTCAATGTTTTTCTTGAAAATTAAAGTGTATTTCCTTAAAAAATAAGGCTACATTTTTATGGGTATTTTTTGTTTAAAATGGAAAAGTGGAGTGGCCTTTTAAATTATTAAGTGGATGTGGGGAAATTATTTTACATATGTAAAATAATTTTAATTTTGAAATTGAGGAATAAGTTTTAAAAAGGGAAAATATGGAAATTATGGATTCTAAGACAGGTTTTTTGTCTTGTATTGGGATGTTGTTATGATTTTGTTTCGTTTGAGGTTTTATTTGACCTTGATTTTCTTTTATGGTGTTTCAGTTTAGGATATTATTGATAGAATTAAAATGTTAACAAGTTAATTTATGGTTTAATGTTGATCTGGTTTTATGTATTACATTTTTTAGAGTATTCCACCTAGAATGGCCTGGAAGGTTTTTGGGGATTCTCTTTTCCAGTCATTGGCCCTACCTAGACTCTTAAAGGAGTGGTGGAGCTAAAAAAAATTAATCATTTCCTATTTTCTTTAGTGACCAAAGTCTGTATGAGGTTTTATAGTGTCTTGAGAAAGTTGGGAATGTTTTTGGATTTTTGGGGATTCTAGATGTTATGAGAGTGTGTGTTGTCATGGGTATGTTTGAAGTACTGGGACAGGTCCATTGGAAGGGGATCATTCCATTACCATTGAGAGTTGGGTTGTATAGGGAGATATTAAATACCGCTTTCACGAAATGGTCTATTCTTGAGGAAGTGGAAGATATGAAATAACCATAATTTTTTGATGTTTGATAGGGTCAATTGATGGTGAAGGAGTATATGGATCATTTCAATGATTTGTTTACCATTCCTAAAATAATGGTGGCAGGTGATCAATTATAATCTCTTTATTTTGTGTGGGCTCTCTGTCCATGGATCAAGGATGGGTTTCTGCCTCTAATTTTTCGTAACACTCACTTTTTTGCTACTCATGTGGTCAATTTGGGCCACTTGATCTATCTTTTCATAATCCTCCAAAGGATTACTGATGGAATAGCCATTGAAAATATCTATAAGGTTTTTTTTCTAGAAGTGGAAGCCTCATTAGTAGGTTTCCAGTTCATAGCTATTAGGATGAATATGATTCAAGACATCAGGGCTCTAACCATAGGTCCTAAAGTAAAACATTTTAGGTAGTTGGAAAATTTCATTGTATGGGGATTGTACATTCGACATGTTTTCTCCAACAACAGCGTGCATTACCTTAAAATATACCCATGTTTATATTTTATGTACTTGGTAACCATTTTGTGATGATCCTAGAATCCTCTATTGAAATTTTTTGTTAGTTCATTGTGGATATGAATTCTTAAATTTTTAACCTTCTCATGAGTTGGGATTTGGATTCATGTTTTCCTCAATTTGGATATGCATCTGAGTTGTGCAAATAATGAATCATGGTTTGGTTCAAAACATGGTTTAGAGTTTATCTCAATGGGGGCCCCTTGTGTTGAGGGTTAGATTGTGTGAGTTCCTGGGATGGTCAGTGATGGGTTTCCCATGCCGATATATGTTGGTTCATCTATTCTGGTTGGTTTCTTAAATTATAGAGAGACAACCCTTGGATCTCTTATTTTTATTTTTAACTATATATTTATTCATGTGTGAATTTTGGAGTTGGGATGTTACACTAAGGTTTATTGGTTCCTTTCATTTTAGGATTCACTTTAGAGGTTTTATTTGAATTATGTCTTGGTCTCAAATTTTTATTTGGAACATCTGTCTATGTTTGTGTTCAGTTGGGTTTCTCATTTAGACATGGTGACATTCTGGGGGAAGAAAGTGTAAATAGTGGGGATAATTATACCACCCCGACCATGAAATATTAATTATTCTAATTATTCTAATTATTTTTATAAACCCTAACAATTATGATTTGGTCCCTATTAAAATTTTAAAATTTTCATGAAAAAAGGGGTCATGTGAATGGGTTGTTCACTGTTTCAAGAAACCATGTGGCAACAGTGCCTGAGGGTTTGTCATCATCACATCATCATTTGGAATGGTTGGATCATAGTTTTATAAATCATTAATTTTCTTATGTGTAACCATATGAGGGTGTCAATCCTAGGTAGTTTCCATCACAAGGTTCATGCATAGTTTGTTAAACAGTGTGGGTCACCCATTATTTTATGATTTTGGTTTTTATTTTATTTTTTATTTTTTACTTTATTTTATTCTTTGTAATTTTCTTTCTTTCCCTCCTATCTATGTGTCTCAGGACCCTCCAACTCTCCACCTCCATATACGCACTCCACCCCAATCATAGAGCTCCCTCTCTTCCATTGTTTCATCTGGATTTCATCAGGATTTTTGGTTGACACCCCAAGGTAATCCCTCTTATTACATCATTCTCTATACTTTTGGCATTTTTCCTCTCCCCTCTCGTGGTTTGAAACTCAACCAAACCCTAAGGTTTTGGGTGGGATGATTTTTTATTATTCTCTTCTTAATAGGGAGTGTGATGGGTCTCTTTGGGCTTCTTCTCATGTGTTTCGACATCTTTCGCTGAAGGGGTATAATTTCGGATATTTTAATCTGCCTGCCATCATTTTGAGGTTTGTCTCATTATATTGTTCCTATTTTATGAATTTTAGTTAGGTTGTTCTTATTTTTGGGTACCTAATATAATTTTAATGTGTCTTTTACCTTGTTGGGGTGGTTTTGAGCCTCTGTATTCAAGGGTTCTTACATGTGGATGCATGGATAAGGAATAAATATATATATATATCCTCTCTATACATATTCTCTCATCGAAAGGGGAATAGGTGAAATGAAGCTAGGGGTGTATATAAATATATATATTTGTTTCTATGTGTGTGTTTGTGTTAGCAGCAATAGTATTCACATTAAAGATGTAGATACACTGCATGATGGGTGAGCAATTTATCATCTACTCTGATCAGAAGAGTCTCAAGTATATTTTCCCTTAAAAGGATCTGAATTTAAGATAGAGGAGATTGCAAGATTATCTCCAGAACAATGACTTTTAGATTTTTTATACACCAGGGAAGGGAAACATGGTAGGAAATGATCATTGTAGATGATTTAGTTCATAGTTTCTGAATAAGGCATCAGAGTATTTGGCCTTGTGGTAGTTATCCATTGTGGATGGAGATAGACCAGCTTACTTCCAAACATTGGTTGTTACACCTCCACTCATATAGTGAGTTGGGGAGTCACAGCTTGGGGATACCAACTGCGAGAACCTATGTTGTTATATTTACACATGGGAAGGTTCCTGATAGATATTCCCAAGGCGGGGACCACATCATTCTTTTCATATGATGCATAGTAGTACCGGAAGAATTGCTTGAGGAGGTTTTTAGAGAGTATCATATATCCTCTTTAGTGGTACATATAGGTGTTTTGAAGATGTACCAAGACCATTGAAATCAGTTTTTATGTCTAGGGATGAAGAAAAGAGTTTTGGAGTTTGTTTCTCCAAGCCTTAATTTTTAACACGTGAAGGATGATCACCAGGTTCTAGTAGGTTTAGCTCAAACCCTTAAGGTGATGAAATGGATGCGGGATGAGATATTGATGGACTTAGTTAAGGGGTTGTTGTGTACATCTTGGGGTCATGATTCCATCTGGGTGATTGTCGATTGACTCACCAAGTCATCCCATATCCTAGACATCTGAGAGAAGAGTTCGATAGAGAGGTTGGTATTAATCTATGTTCAAGATAGAGTATGTCTCCATTGGGTTCCATCGATGATATTTTTTGGATCGTGATGGTCATTTTACATACCATTTGTGGAAAGGTTTACATGATGTGTTTGGGACCCAGTTACTCTTGATAACAACATTTCACCCATAGACGAACATCTAAACGGGGTTGACTATTCAGGTTCTAGAGGACATTATAAATGCTTTCATGTTTGACATTCGTCATAGTTTGAAGGATCACCTACCACTGGTGGAGTTCACATTCCACAATATCTACCATTACAGTATTGGTATGGAACTATTCATGGATTTTTATTTGTAACCCTATAGGTGAGCACTGTGCTAGACCGTCCTAGAAGAGTTTGCACTCATGGGCCCAGAGTTGGTACGAGCTAATATAGAGAAGGTTCAGATCATATAGGATCAGATAAATGATACAAAAAGCAGTCAAAAGTCTTACGTTAATAGTAAAAAGAGTCCTTTGGGGTTAGAGAAAGTATACCATGTGTTCTTATAGGATTCACCTTGACTAGGATTATGGAAATTTGGATGTGCGGGAAAGTTATAGTCAAGGTTTATTGACTCTTTTCATATATTGTGTAGATTTAATGAGGGGGAATACCACTTAGCTCTTCCCCCATGGTTTTTATGGGTACATGACATCTTCCACATGTCATATATAAGGATTTTAATGTGTGACACATCACAATTCATCAACTAGGGTGAGCTAGACATTAAGGATGGAAAGACATTTTCTGGGTACCCAATAGAGATCAAGGATTAAAAGGATAGGGATACTTCAAGGGGGAGTGATCCCTTTAGTGCATATCTAGTGGCAGTACAACAATCTCCATGTTATAACATTAGAGCGGGATTCTTATATTTTTACACAGTACCCACGTCCTTTTTAGTAGCAATTTTTTTTTTGATTTTCAGGTTCGTAAATCACTAAGGTGGGGAAAATATAATTTCTTGAATTTCCTATTTATTATTTTTAAATATTACATGGATTAATTTTGAGATCATGCACTAATATGGAATATGATTCTGAGGCCCTATATTTCCAGAATAAATGTTTTAAATAAATTTAAATATTAAATATCATACACATGTAAATTTCCCAAAAAAGTGTAATAACTTCTAAATGGTTGACAAGATCAGAAATAAGAGGGAATTTTTGAATTCAGAGAAACAAATTTTCCTTAGGTGTGACCTAAAATTGGTTGGCATTGTCCAACTGGGAAAAGTTGTCATCATTGTTTTTAATGAATAAAATAAATTGATAATTTATTTTAGTTTTTCGCATTTTTTTGATGCAGCAATGCAGTGATGGCTTTATATTAAATAAACCATTAGGAAGGGATCTAGGTTTTGGCGAAATACCCTGGAATTCCTAGGAGGCTCTAGAGAGGAAACCCTACATATGTTTCTATGCGAGGGATGAAGGTACTGTGGATTGAAGATCGATGATCACCATTATTAACAGATTTTTCCAGTAGAATTTTAACTTTAACAATGAGATATCTAATTCGCAAATAGGATGTGTTTTTTTGTATTTCCATCACTATTATTTGTTTAAAATATGATTTTTTACTAAAAAACAAAATAGTTGATCCAATTTTTGGTCGTGCTTTAGAGGATGGGTTTTCATTACTGTATTTATGAGGTTTGATTTTTTTTATTATTAATCATTCTTATGAGAATGGGTTGAGACCAAAATGAACAATGGACAAGGTTAATTCCTCTGATTCATTAATTATGTTTTCCGCCTGTATGTTTACGTGGGTTCTTGGTTCTTCGATGAGTTCATGAATGATTCATCATGGTGCCTTCATTTCATGAGGAAATGATCTGAAAATTGAGATCCAGCATTAGGACAACATAATGGAGTTTCCAAGGTAATGGTGACTGATGAATCGAAGCGATTTTGAAGAAACTATTCTAAGAGTGACTTGAATCAGAACATATCAAAACTAATTTTAAAGACAATTGAAAGCCATAAATACCTAGATTTTTTGTTATAGTGGTGAAAAGAGCCGAGATCTGGAGTTTTAAGTGAATATACAAGTGGAACCGAAACTGATAGATCGAACGAGGCATGTCGAGGAAGATCCAGAATTTCTAAAAAGCCATGCTGAACACGGAGTGAAATATGATATTACATAGTGAGTGTCCCCCACTAATAATTAGCTAGGGTTTATGGAGATGGAAATTATTTCACATGATGTGACCCCTATCACATGGAATTTAGGCTCTCCCAAAAGACTCGGCATGTACATTAGATGTACATGGACTTGGGGAGGAGTAAATTGGTTTCCTGTATGGCATGTACTCCCTCACATGACATGGAATTGACAGAGTACATGGACTTCCCCGTGTATTAGTACATGGGAAGAGACACCGAGGTTGACATCATGTACTGGCACTTGACCAGAGTACACAAGTGGACCCCAGAGGGTAGGACATAGTGTCTGACTCATTATATAGTTCGTGAACATACTCTTCTATAGAACATGTTTTGAAGACATGGTTCATTGTACACGGATAGTTCTCATGGTGAAGGGACATGGCGTGTGACCCTACTATATGTTGTGTAAATATTTCTAAATGGATTTATTCTCTTGTATTTGGTATCAGGAATAAGTTGCATTAGGTTTTCCTCACTTTATCATTTTTCTTAAAATGTATGTATTAATCATTTCTTATGCAAACACATATGATCCCTTTAGTAGGAATTTATAGATATAGTTATGGAATCTCATGTGATTCCAAGAGAATAATCTTCTATTCATTCTCAATGTCCTAAGAAGAGTCCTATATAAAGACATGACCTACATTAGAGGGTCTTGATCCACTTCTTAGTAGGTAAATCTAGATCTTGTTTTTTGTGTCACCCCATTTTCCTAGTTGTGATATTCATATGTGTCCCGTATTTCCCTCATTATATCTATCAGTGTATCTCTCTCATGAAGGTTCATGGAAAATATTACTTCTCATATGGACATCCCCAGTACTATCGGACTCGGGAGTGTGTTGTCCCAGATGATTGGTTTGTTGAATCTTCGAACCGAATCCCTAATGTTAGTATGTTGTATTTATGACATACCTCTAGACTACGTGTATTGGATTTAATATATCTAGATTTTTTTATATATGATGTAGTGATATACCTATGCTTAGTTGATTGTACTTTCCTTTGTTATATTGCATTGTGGTATTGGGGTGTCTTATTATGTATGGTTATATTCACCCCTACACGAACTTTTCCCACATGTGTCATGTCTTGTGAAGACAATAGACCTTCCATTAATGTCCTATGTAGAATAGGACTAGATAGAGCTTTGTGAGATTAGGTAGGAAAATTTGTTTCTATAGCTAGAGGCAGCAATCCCAGTACTGTTTGTTTAAAAGTTAGACACATGGTTTATAGACTCGTTTTTGTAGGCTTGTATTCTATACTAGTTTACTTTACCTTATTTACATTCCTTTCATACTCTATGTAATGACCTAGAAATTTCAAGGAAATTTTTTTTCATAATTTCTTTTGGATTTTACAAGAACTCAGTTTCTGACAGCACTTGATTCCAAGGCCCGGTGTGCCCGAAATCAATTTCCGAAGTTTAGCTCAGGTACGTTCAGTGAACGAACGAGTGGGTTTTTCTAACTTTTGAACCGGTGCTTGGAATTGAAATCTGAGGGCACCAATGAACTCGCAGTGTCTGTAATTGCTTATGTAGACCATTTCCGAAGGTGCGTTTTCTTGGGATGAGTTGTTTAACATTTGAGGTGTAAGTGAAGAATAAAATAAAATTTGTAATCAAATTTTATTTTTCTTCTAAGTAGATTTATCCTTTGTGTGGAAGTTGGGTTGGTAACTTCCCTTGGGAGAATAAAGGAGAAGTGGTGCCCACACGAGCCCCCACCTTTTCACTTTCCCCATAACCCCTTGAAACTCCTCCTTAATGTTGTGACTTTACCTCTCCTCTTTTAATGAATACCAACACACTCTCTACTCAATTAATTGAACACATTAATTAATTGAATTAGTTTTTAATTTTAAAAGTGTTGGAATGTGTGAATAAATTAAGACAAAGTCTTAATTTATATTGGTTGATGGGTTGTATGGGGAAATAGAGGAGATAGAACTCGTCTTTTTCGTTGGAGAAGACGAAGAACGTCAAGAACCTGATGAAGAACGTCGTCACCGCAAGGAGTGAATGACGTGTCGTCCTTCTTCCCTCTCCGCAGCCGGTGAGAGATGCCTTCATCGAAGAATGACGACGCACCACAACCTTCATCATGCTAACACCGGTGATGCTTACAGAACCTTGTCCCACAACGCCGTCCACCGCGACGTTCAACTTCCGCGACTCGACGACGTGCGATGTCAATTTCGAGGTAGGGGTTATTTTCTTGTTCATGAATATTTTTCCTTTCCATCCATCGTATTAATCTTGCACTGCCTGTTATCATTATAATGGGAGGAGGTCGGACCGCACGAACATGTCTGACCCTCCTCCCTCTTCGATGTTGAGTTCTTTGTGGCATGAACGAAGGTGACGCGGTGCCATTGTACCGCGTGGAAACAAAGAAGAACGGGCGAAGAAGCGCGGCGCCGTTGCGCCGCGCCGTGGAGGCTGAACAAAGCTGTGGCACCATCACGCTGTTCCAGAAAGCCATGAAGAGGCCGCAGTTTGTTTATTTGACGTGCGGATCAATGGGAGACGAAGAAGTGGGCCGCAAGGGCGTTTGAATCCTTTCGCAGTGAAGATCGGGTCCTGGGAGGACCATTGGCGAAGACGACAGGCGAAATGGACCACCAGAGCGTGTCCGGTGGTCCGCAGAAGGCGGCGGCGGCGCACTGCCGGAGAAAACCGCCACGGCTAAGCCACAGCGGTGGTAGAAGAACCGTAATGGCTTCGTCCGTTCCGGATTAGGGCGGCGCGGCTTATGATGCGCCAGTTCGTCAACCGCGGGGGGTTGTAACCCGCCCCCACCCCCCGCACCCGCTGGCCACGCGGGCACCAGGCCGTCCAGGCCGGGCCGCACCCTATTGGGCCAAACCCGATCCTGGGTCGTGTCGACCCGGTTCGGGCCGACCCAGGGGGTCTCGGGCCAGGTCGGACCGGGCCCGAACCCCTCTTTTTAGGAAGTTTTCGTTCAAATGCCCATAACATGGGCTATGGACCTCTGATCGACGCACCGTCAGTTGTGATGTGATCCTTGGATCGAGACGGTTGTTTCGGTATATTACACTCAAGGTTTCGGAGAACTTTGGGTATGGCCGGGTTGGTTCGAGGATGAAACCAACAGGGCCCTCAGAGCAGAAACACTTATAGCATGAGCTCCGGACGTCCGATAGATGTGCCGTCGACTTTTTTGGATTTCTCTTGATGAGATGGATGTTTTGGAATACTTCACCGGAGGATTGGACGCAGATGGATAGTGGTTGGTTGGATTGAACCCGAAATCCAACCGGGCCCCTAGAACAGAAAAGCTGATAAGTTTCTGACCGGACGTCCGTTTGACGAACTGTCAGCGTCGTTGGTGATCATGTTGAGAAATGGTCCCTATGAGTATACCCTATGAGAGTTTGGGGTACCGTTGAGATACGGTCGGGTTGGTTTGCCCACAAAATCAACCGCTCCCCTAGGACAAAAAGGCTAATAACTCACAGACCGGGGGTCCGATTGACACACCGTCTGCTGTGTTGAGACCCCTAGGATGAGGCAGTACTTTGAGATACTTCTTTGTGGGACATTGTGATACTTGGAGTATCGACCTGTAGATCGTGGAGCAGACCCTCTCGGAGACGAGCGTACGGAGTACGGAGAACGTGTAGCTGGATGAGACCTGACGACTACTTGACTGACTCGACTTGGAGTGAGTTGACTAGCCTAGTGGATAGAGAACTACTATGATTGGGTGCAGACACATGGCAGATGGAGCACTACTGTGTTTGGGTGCAGACCCGTGGTACTCAACAGAAGGAGTATCTCTGCAGGCTATTAGTGTGGGGTTCACTACTGTGTTTGGGTGGCAGACCCCGGCAGGAAGCACTACTGTGTTTTGGTGGCTGGCCCGCGGTACTCGACAGGAGGAGTACCTCAGCAGTCTTAGGTTAGTGAGAAATACCTCGGAGTCGTAAAAGGATCACTGTACTCGATAGAGACGGAGATCTTCATTAGTTACGGTTTCGTTAATGAAAATCCTGTTTTGAGCTGAGACTATGACCTTTGTGTTTACCTCATGATTAAGATGGGTCACTATATAACTTAGGTATATGTATAGGCATATACCTAGGTAGTGTTTATCCATTGATTTTATAACCTTTGTGTTTCCTCATGATTGAGATGGGTTACTTGATAACTTAGGTATAAGTATGGGCTTATACCTAAGTAAGGGTTATCTGTTGAGATCCTTCTTTGTGGTTATCCTTGTTGGATTTAGTGAGACATTGAGGGTCTCGGGGTCCCTACTGAGTATCGTATACTCACCCCTGCACAGGCTATGCCCGCACCGCATTGTGTTGGTTGAAGACGACGGGCAGCGTTGACGGAGGCCGAGTGTTCGAGGACTGGATGGTACCTGGTGGTGGACTTAACGACGAGACGATACTCGGAGGAGGTTGACGGGTGAGAGTGTTGTGGAGGCTATCTGTACCTACCCTTCAGGTAGGATCCGTGGTGGATGAACCAGGAGCTACGATATCTATACCTACCCTTCAGGTAGGATCTGAGGTGGACGACCTAGGAGCTACTACTATTCTTCCAGATGTTTGTCTTCTCTGTTGTACATCCTTTCAGTTGTAGCTGTACTTTTCAGTTGGGTTTGTATTCTGGCCCTTTTTACATTTCAACACTTTCTTTTGTACTTAGTGTTTTACTTTCTCTAGTACTATGTGGTGTTCTGTTTACTTTTATAAAGGCAATGCCTTCCTAGTTATCAGGATTTACGCCTTTGGTGCTAGTTGTCAGCCCCTGGCATATGGAAGGCTGGCTTGGGGTAGTCACAGCACGGGCCTCGAGGACGGGTCGTGACACACTATTAGTTGGTATATAGTCGTTTTCATGCATTTTTTACTTAGTGTTTTTTACATTTAATAATTTTTTGGACTTGTAGATGGGTGTGTGTACAAGTACATAGGAAATGTCTCCCATGTTAGTGATATGCCTACTCGGTGCTAATCACCAGCACAAGGCCTATTGGAGGTGGCATTGGGGAGTCCTAGTATAGGTCCCACTGGGATCATCATGAAATAGTAATTTCCAATTGATTATATTTGATTCTTAGCACTAGTTTCCATCCCATGAGGATTAGGAACATCTCTCGAGCCTTGATGTGGGTCGGTTCTAGTGGATTGTTTCGGGTCGACTTGGGATGGTTTGTGAAAAGGGTAATATATCATCATTATATCATTATTTGGACCTTAAAATATTGATTTTGAAAACATGGAAGAATATTAATATTGAAATAAAAAATATATAATAAAAAATACTTAGAAAAAAGGGAAGGAGGAGAACCCTTACCTTTCTATGTAGCTTATTAAATCATGGGAGGACTCATTAAAACCATATTAACTCCTTATGTGAACTTTATATATATATATGGATGTTAAATTCATGATAAATAACATTTAATGGAGTGGTATTAGAGAATAAGTGGGATTTATCTCATTTTATATGTGAAAAATAAGGGATTTCCATGGAAACTAATGTTATGTAAAAGGTAGTAAAGGAACCACATGGGTGATTCTTGGTTTAGGTGAATTATGAGATTTGGTTGGAAAAATGATGAGTGAGAAATATGGGTATGAATTTTTTTTTCTAAAAATAATTTCAAGAGTGTATAAGTGATCATTTATTAAGTTATAAATTCAAGATACCCAATTTAACAATTATTCCTCAATTAATCTCGATTAAAAATTAACCATGGTAACAATTTTATTACTAAAAATATAATTAAACCCATAAGATAAAATTTTTATGTGAAAAATACAAATTTTAGATCTATTTAAACACATTAACGTTTTAAAATATGAGAAAATTAACTTTAAATTTTTTGTATAGAAACCCCATTTTTATAGAAAATGACATTTAAATTATTAGGTATTCTCAATCTATTTAACATTTATTACCAATTATATTTTTATTATCTTTTTGTATATTTATGTAAACATAATATTATAGTGTTTATTTAAAAATTATTTATTTTACTTTAAAATAATACACAATATTTAAAATATTATCATTCTTAGAAAAATAACTACTTTACCAGGGTAAAAGAATTACAAGGAAAATTTTTATAATTCCTAAAAAATATATTGAACACATTAATTAATTTAATTATTATGATTAAAAATATGGAAATAATTTTATCTGGACAAATTTATAATGGTTTTAAAAATTAATTTCTTATAATAAATGTATAACGTATTAAAATTGATTTTTTAGAAAAATATTAGTTGAGTACAAAAATATCAGATATAGGTTTATAAATTATAATAAATATTTTATATTTTAGTATATAAATTATAAAATATATATTTTCTAAAAAAATTCCCAACTTTATAAGTCATGTTTTTATACTAATAATGGCATAAAAGTCATAATATCGTTATAATGCATTATTCACCAAAAAATCTTTTTTAGAAGAACTCAAAAAAATTTGTTCAGATAATTTTGAAATTACAAATTTAAATATTTATTTTTTATTTCATAATTTCCATTATAAAATTTAATAATTTTGGTATAAAATTAATATATAAATTGTAATTGAAGAAATCTTTTACTGAAAAAAATAAATCATTTATATATTAAGTGTTCTTAATAATATTTCATGCCAATTTATAATTTAAATTCTATTAATATATTCGTTCATATATAATAATATTTTAAAATTTTTATTTTATCATTTTAGGGTAAAATATATAGTACTTTTTAAAATGGTTCTTTGAAAAAAAATATTACATTTAAACTAAATACACTTTTAAGGATACCATTAAAATTAATTATTTATATTCGAAAATTTAATGTTACTACTCCATTGACATTAAAATATTTTTTTGAATTTTATGTTTAGATCAAATCATATTTTAGTAATAATATTAGTTTTTATAAATAATCCAGAAATATATATATATATATTTAATAAAATATTTTTATTTCGTTTATAGTTAAACTATATAAAATTTACTACTTAATAATTGGATGATGTGTCGCATGCTTCCTCATATCATTTTAGAAAAATAGATGGATTCATGTAAGGTCAGAGTATATAGGAGGAGATCAGGATAGTGGAAGATATGGCGGATGATATCAATAAGAAGTTTCTTAGGTATAATTTCATTATCACGTTGGAAATGGACAACAATAAGATCAAATGGACTGTATATATATCTTGAAGGTCATGGATTGTTTCAAATTTAGAGATTAGACCCATGATATGACTTTTAGATGTTTCACATCTCCATGGATCTATTTTCTCGTATGGGGAGATGATTTTGATTTTTGATATCAATTTGAGGTCTATGGAAGGGTGAAACATTATCACCTCCATTGTTTATTCAAGCTCTAGAGGATCTCACAAAAAATAAAAAGTGTAATACGGTGATATGTAACAGCCTCCCATTCAGGAACACATATAGTAATGGAATTATGTCTCACATAATGTAAATGGATGATATTATGTTCTTAATGACGAGTAAGACAAGATAAATTAAGGGATTTACAATATTTATGAAGGCTTATAGAAGCTGGAGTAGGAAATTTATCAACCTTATGAAGAGTATTTTTTACCATCTCAAATATTTCTCATCCCATCATGGAAGGATAATTCAAGAAAAATTCATCATCAACATAATACATCACATGATGGAGTTCAAAGGAGTACCTATCTCATATCGAAAAGTCATGAAGGTATTGTTTGATAACTTGAAAATTTACCTTACTACCCATATTTAAAACTATAAAGAAAACTTCTTCCATTTAGAGATGGTTATCCCTAGTTAACAACACTCTTATGTTCATACAAATTAACTTTTTTGGTTCATAAACCCACCCAAATGAATCATTCATGATTTCGAAAAAACATGAATGAATTCATTTGGGGAAAAGGGGAGGGGGAGTTCCACATGGAATCATGGAAAAGGATTTTCATCCCCTTTAAAAGGTAGGTATCTCCTTGATGATTGTGATGGATATTATGCATGTCATATTTTCAAAATTTTCATGGGATATCATTAAGGGGATGTCTTTGTGTGCTACGTTATTACAAGAGAGGTATATAGAGTATTTGAGACACTTGGACATACATCTAGGTAGAATTTATATTTTGGATCAATGCAAGTGTAATTATTTCATTGTGCTGAAGGAAAATGTATGATTTGAGGTCAGGAGAGGAGATATCATGTAATAGAAGGACAATTGGGAAGCTTTTTTTCCCTTATTCTTGAGATTCCCAGTCCAGAAGATCTATTTTAAATACATAATCCTTCTATATGGTTTATTTTTTTATACTCTATGAGGATAAAATGATTCTACATGATGGAATTATTATTGTTTCTAAACCAAATAAGTTCATTTTCATGGGGTTAGTGTTAGGTTATTTCAGTTCTTGGGATCTTATTTGTTTTTTTTTTCATTCCAACCATTAGACTGGAGTGTGTTATAAAAAATTGTGGTTCAAGGAGTTCCTAGTGAATATAAACATTCTAATCTAATGATTAAAAAATGAGGACATTATAATTAATTATAACATTGAATAGAGGGGATTTAATTTGTACTTAGATTTCATTTTCTATGTGAAACCAAATATTAAGATGGTATGAAAATTTTTTCCAGGGTTATTCATCCAGCATCTCATGGAAAATTTTTGGTTAACCGCTGTGTTTTCTAGAGTATAGGGAAATAATTTTTTATTTTATTATCACTTGGTTATAGGGTATGGAAATTTATTCTCGAGAGGTTAGGATTTGTAGAATGGTTTTTCTATTTTTATATTGGGTGATTTGGGAGATGAGTAATAAATGGCATGAAGGAAAATGTAACCCACATTTTTCCATACAATTTATCATTCCTTTATAGGTGTAAAAGCTTGGTTATTTCCTTTTTGATGGAGAGGCCTTTGTTTTTCAAATATATTATCTCCCTTGTGAATCTAGAAATAGTGTAAATTCTCATCATGGAGGGTAGGTCAAGGGAGTCCACCAAGTATATGATTAAAATTAAAATTGGATGAATCGTGTTTTCAAAGAGATATGAGAGGATGAGTGCTACATTGAGATGTAATGGGGTTAGTGATCCTTGGATATATTTCATTTTATAGTCCATGAAACTCAATAATGGAAGAGACTTGAGCCTAACACACTAGTAATTTCTCAAAAAAATAACAATATAAAATTTTTATCAATTAAATCAGACTCTAGTCTTCTTGTCTGTTTCATTAGTGTAAATTACAATGTTCCATGGTATATACTTCATTTTATCAGAAATTTTTATTTACTCAATGATCATAGAACATAAGGTCACCCATACATTGAGGGAGGAAATTTTTTTTAGTTTATAGTATTCCTAGTAATGGGAGTCCCAATGATATCCATTTCATTTACCATACTATAGAATCCTCACTATGTGTTTTTAACCTTGTTTTTAGTGAAGACACTCTTAGTTTTCACCACTTTATACCCCCCTTATTTCTATATCATTTTGAATTAAAAATTTATTTTTGAGTGAGTGAATAATAATTCATTATGTGAAATAATTTTTTTATGTAATTTTATTTTAATGTTTTTAATATGAATGGATATATTTTTTAACTATAATTCATATCCATTTTTTTACATATTTCATAATAAAAATTGGTTCCTTGAAAAAAAATAAAAAAAAGTTCATAATTTTAAACATATGGTTTATAGAATAAATATTCTTCTAAAAATAACGGGGAATTATAGAAAGAGCATAGTGAATTATACGAATAAATTTTTAAATACAAAGACCAATGAGGAAACTACAAACCAACCACCATTTATGTAAGGGAAAACATATGAAACTACTACTAATGTTGTAGATAGTGGGATATCACACTATACATTCTAGTATCCTATCTCATGTAATTTTTCACCTACCACTAGATTTGAGAAATAAATAAAAACCCCCAGTGAAATGATTATCATATAAATAATTTTTAAAGTGTGGGGTAAGTAATTAATTATATGTCTATCTATTATTCCTTAATAAAATTAAATCTAAAATTATGAATGGTTCATCTCTCTATATGATGAACTTATAAAAATTCATATATATAAATATTGTTGCACATCCTAAATAAAGTCACATTCATCTAGCGGTGCACGATTAATTATGAGTTACCTATAGAGAATACTTTGATCTTATGAGTCAAAGTGTGACGAGATAATTTATTTAAATGGGAGAATGTAACAATCCAAAATTTTGATATATTGAGACCTTTAAATAACTCATTGTTATTAATAGATTTATCTACTCACAACATCAAAATAAAACGAAAAAATGATATGCTTATACAATTAACATGTATTTATTGAATTATTGAAAATAAATAGAAGTAATTTCATTATTAAATATTTACATAATGAAAATATGTTAGATGTTTAATATGAATTAAATTAAATTCACATAACTAAAATGACTAATTCAACCATTTTTTTCATCGATAATTATTCCTTAAAAATGTCACATTTATATGAAATGTGCATTTATTTTTGAATAAACCCACGATTAACGATAATAAAACATATTTAATATGAATTATGGGTTAATACTAGTTTAATAATATAAAATATTAATTAGGATGATTATTATTCTCATAATTCTATTTTCCTATAATAAATAGTATTTCATTTTATCAATCCTCTTTATTTAAAAGTTATATTTATTTAATTTATAATTTTATATTAAAAAATGAATTATTTTTGGAATAATAATAGTAATATTTATTGTTGGTGATTTTTTTTGGATTTTTAGAAAATATTTCTTATTAGGTGAATAGTGAAAAATATTATTTTCACAAATAACATGATTTCTGTGACATTATTAGTATCTGAACATGAAACATAAATTCTAGAAACCAATTTTATAAGGCCATATATATATATTTTATAAATGAGTTTAAAATTTCATAATTTCAATTTTTAATTTAAAATCTTTTTTATTATTTTATAACATAAGTTACATTTTTCAAAAAAATACATTATGCATTTATAATATTTAATGGTCATTTTTATCAATGATAGAAATAAACACAAATAAAATTGATTTAAAATTTGTAATTATATGTTTAAAATTATGAAATAATGACCTCTTTATTTTTAGTTGTAACGATCAAGAACCCTTATTAAAAAACTACTTACCACAACAAAATCTTAAATAGAAATACAAATAATTCAAGGGGTAAATGGATTGAAAAATATTAAAAATATTTTTTAATGTACTTTTTTCTAATATTTTAAACATTATATAACCCTACTCTTAATTATAGAGTATTTTGTTTTCCAAATTACATGTTTTTCATGGGATCCATTTATATTACAATAAAATATTTTTAAAAATTTCATTACCACCACTTTTAAAAGGGTAATCTCATGTTCCCTTCGGTGAAACTATAGAAAATAGTTTTCATTTGAAAACCATACAATTTTTCTATCCCATATAATTAAATATCTCTTTTTTCAGCTTCATTTCAAACTATATTTCCCTCTATCATCCATTCCTAATGGATCTTATCAAGAAATATCAAAGTGCTCAATGTGGGTAAAAATATTTTTACTTAATATCATTATTTTCTATTTTTCTTTTACAATTATAATTTTAAAATCCCAATATAATTAATTTACTATTTTTTCTATATTTAATACCATTATTATGTTATAATAATAATTAATAAACTTTTCTACTTTCTATTAAAAAACAAAACCTCGATTTGTGTGTGGAATAGTCTATAGCCTCTATGAAGTAATGTGTTTCATTTTCCTTCACTATTATACAAGGACAGTATAAAAGAATAATTTAATAAATAATTAAGATATTTATATAATATTAATTATTTTGAAATATTAAATCAAATTACTTAAACCTCACTTTCTATGAAAACTAAATCATCATCCAAGCATACATGTAGACAATCACCTCCATGGAATGGTGAATTATGTTTTTCGTTAACATTTTATAAGAATGGTTTTTAGAAAGGTTTTAATGGATAAATATAAATTTTCTTATATAATTTTTAATCTTATTTGAAAAAATTTAGAACCCATTAATTATATGATCAATGAAAGACTATTATTTATTCAATCGTATAAAATGAACATTTAGAGTGGAAAATGATAACTTATTTCAATGTAATGACTTTATATAAATTATATTCAATTTTTAATAATTAACAAGTTTCATTTTTCAGACTAATATGCACTAAATTATATCCTTAAATCACTAGTATAATTACATTACACCTAAACCCTCATAATCATCCATTCATTATGTGAGGTTCATGTTTGAGTCGGTTTAACCACCTACTAGAACAATACTTTGCATTTATATCATGGATGACCATGAGAACATTTTTACTGGTAAAAATGATAATAATTTTGAAATATATTATTTTTTTTAACTCAAGGTTATGTTAACATTTAAATTATTAATAATGAAATCACCTTTCATTCATTGAGAATCACCCAAACATGATTTTCGGTGATTTATTATTAGTGATCATAAGAGAAACAAACATGGAATGAAATTATATATTTAAAAGCTATACTATAAATCTATTCTAGTAACTTATATGATCTAATAATTATATAATTTATGAAAAATATTTAACGATTAAAATTTTATATGACTAGTTTATGGTGATAAAGATTACTTACCCCAAGTGATGATGTGGGTAAAAAATCACTAATAAACATTAATAAAATGACTATACTGAGAAATATTAATGGTTATAGTCATGAATATGTATCTTAAGTATATATTTAACGAACTTAATTTAATTATTCACCACATTTGGTGAATGTTTATAATGAATATGGACCATGTTATGGGTTTCTTGTCTCTATTTTCATTTCCATGAGTAATACTTCTTATCATACATCAAATTTTTTAGAACAGTATATCTACATAAAATTTAATATTTTATTATCATGATACTCTAATTTTTTATGGTATTTAATGTTTTATTGAATATAATAACCCATAAATAGTTGTCACATGAATGTTTCTGTGGTTCTAAGGGTTTTCATCTCAAATTCCACTATTTAAGGCATGTTTGGTATTGTGCACCAAATTTCATTCATGTGGTTTATATAATACCTATTTGAGTTATCATATCATTAATTATATATTAATAATTTAATTTTATGAAAAAATAAAATACCTCCCTTTCAAGGTGTTGGGATCATAATTTTACTAAAGTCACAAGTGTTCTTTGTCTCAAATTATAATTCCTTATGGCATGTTTATATTATGGACTAGGTTTTCTATTAAATTTTGTATTCAGTTATAATGGATGTATTTTGGTCATATATTTTTATTAATTAATGGAAATAATATTCAAATTCAGATAATTTCTATCAAATGTCTTTTAATCAATTATTACACCAGTTTTAATCCTTTCAGTAACCTTGTTTTTAGTTTTAGTGTTATCATCTTCCTAATTGATGTAAAATTTTGGTACATTATACCAATTGATTATATCATGTTATATTATTTTTTTATCGAATAATTTCTTTGACTTCTTTATAATACATTTTTTGAAATAATTCTTACTTTTAGGAGTATGTTTCTTGTAATGAAAATTGATAAACCAAGTCTTTCTTCCTTAAGTTACGTTTTTCAATCATGAACTTCATTATTACATTATTAGGTTCTAAAACCTTAAAATTTTATGGTAATTTCTCTCAATATATTTTAAAATTATTATAATTCAATGTAATATATTTTTTTTCTATTTTTACAATGTGAATTTAAAACAAATATATTTTTCAAGAAGATAAAATTGTGTTTTCTATTCAATTTAATATGTTTTATATTCCTTTTAAAATTTCAATAAGATAAAACATGTGTATTTTTATGGCCATATTCTTTAATATTATTTCTAAAAGTAATGTTTTTTGAAGATTTTTCACTTTACTGTTTGAAAATTATATTTGAAGTGACCCATAAATTCACCTTTAATGAAAGTGTTTAAAAAATTCAAAACACATTTTTATATTTCCAATTATATTTTAATTTTATTATTCAAAAGGTTTTACCTTATTGAAATTTTTGGTTCACTATTTACACTTTTTTATATTTGTATTTTGGGGTTTTAAACTCATGATACTGAACATTCTAACTCTTGATCACTTCTCGAGTGGTACTGTTCAAGAATTATTTTGTAAGTATTTTTTCATTTATGTCAACATCATTCTATGTTTCCTTTATTACACTAGGGTTATGGTATTTTGAAACCATCCACCAGGTTTCACTAAATTGAATATGAACATGTTATTCTTGAAATGACATATCCATATACTCATTACTCTATATAGTGTTAACATCACTATTTATATAATTCATATTGGAGGAAGTTCACTTGGAAATATATTTTATCTATTAACTGGTTTTTCATTGACTTTCTTGATGACCATTGACTTCTTAGGTAGTTTAATTACATATTTAAATTCTGAATACATGATTGAGTTTTTATTGAAATTATATATTCTTGTTATCTCAAGATATATTATTATTATAATATTTATTTATTTATTTTATAATATGATTATTTTGTTAGACTTAATAATAAGATGACTCGGACCGGTATTATATAGCTCCTCAATGCGTTGACATGTATCATGACATAAAAACATCATTTTTTTATTCCTCTTCTATATTAGTATAGTTTCACACCAGAGGGCCTTCACAAAATGTTTTGATCTCTATCACTTTAAATTCCATTCATATGAGATCAGTAATTATTATTATCCATGTATTTTTTTATTATCCTGGATATATAATGCACGTATATTCATTTGATTGTGTCATTATTTAGATTATTTGTTAATTCCATATTATGTACAATGTGTTTATGTTTTTT
The DNA here is from genome assembly GCA_963277665.1 of Viscum album. Classification (NCBI taxonomy): domain Eukaryota; kingdom Viridiplantae; phylum Streptophyta; class Magnoliopsida; order Santalales; family Viscaceae; genus Viscum; species Viscum album. The sequence continues at coordinate 686,856,322 of OY728123.1, read as the reverse complement.
AAATCTTCACTTATATGAGACCCTTATTGATCATTTGAACTGGACCATTTCATATGTTTCCATTCAATATGTTATAATAAAAGAAATTAATGTAACATTTTTGGAAGGATGTCACATATTTATTAAATTTTGGGGTTTTTTGAAGATATATCATGAAATAATTAGTTTTTATATATTGTAAAAATGTTCTCTTAGTCGATAAAGACATGGTCTTTATTAGATAATGATTTTTCCTAATTCTATAAAGCTCTAACCCTGAAAATATATTTTACCTGTGAGATATCAAATTATTTTTATTTATTTTCTAATTAAAGATTTTTATATCCCAGATTTTATAGTTGGTATTGTAACATCCCAATTTTATATGATATATTTTTTTAAAATAAATTTAATTTCTTCGGTATCATGTGATACATGAAACCCCCAATCTAAATTAACTACAATATATATAACATTATAATATACATGTTAAATTGGTAAAATGAATAGGAATGACTACATTTTACGCATATTTATAACGTTTTCAGATAATGAAATTTTATTTTTATTAAAGTCTTTAAATGCTTTAGGAAAATATTTTTCCTCAAAAAAGGTTTTATTTATTTTTTTAAGAAAATAGTACAACTAATTTTTACCAATTTTAGAAAAAATTTTGAAATAAGAAATTTCATTTTGGAAATTAACAATCTAAAATTTTCATTATGTGAGGTTTTGAGAAGTTTCTTAAATGATTATATTTTTCAATGAATTTGTGAAAAATACTAATTTTTATTGAAAACTGGAATTTAATTTAAATCATTTAAAAAGATGAATTTTTTTATAAATAATTAAAATTAAAAAATGTTCATTTATATTATTAATAATCCAATTATGGTAATGGGAATTAATTTTTTTTTATTTTTTCATAAAAAACACAGTATACTTAAGAAAACAAGTTTTTTGAAAATTGATTACCATCACTTTTTGTGAGTCTATTTTAAAATTAAATTCATAGAATTTGAGATATTGTATTTGATAAAATGGATTCAATATTTGGAATCATAATTTCCTTATTTTTTTAATTAAGACACCTTCTTTTTTTGTATAATTAATAGTAAAAAAATAAAACAAATTACACTAGTTATGGTTAAAACAGGTTTACTGAGGTGTTAAACCAAGAGATACGGGTACATTGTCTGATTAAACATGTATAAATACTATATTATATACATATTTCTTCCTAATACTATCAAAAAAATAAAATATATTCTAATTTAGACTCATTTTTCATGATAAGGACTTTATTATATTTTAATAATTTAATAAATTTGTAGTATGTTCTATCCACCAATTATAAAAGGAAACCCTTCCTTTATCTTATTTACACCTCTGGAAGCATTGTTGATAAAGAAAATTACGAAATATCTTATTAATTTTCCAAAAAACTAATTATTGATTTTTTTCTTTTTATGGACAATTCTAAGTGTCCTTACGAAAATATCTAAAAGAGGTTAGCCAAATGATAGGTAATCGTCTTACCTGGCCTCTTTAAATTTATTTCTTCTTCTAAATCATAAAAAATGGTGTTAATATTAAAATTATAACCTGAGTATCCTAAATAAAATAAATTTTTTCCCCAAATGGGAAGTGAAAGTATCACTCATTCATATGTATAGACTACCATATCCACGTATCAATACAATTTATTATCTATCACCATATTTAATGGATGATATTTATGTTGGGTTTAAATCTTATATATGAAAATTATGATATTATTATTATTATATATTATAATATCATATCTACCTTCTTACCTTTCATTCCATTGGAAAATGATAATGTCCCTAGTGTGTATGTTTGCACTAACTCCTCCACAAAGAGATATGATTTGTTTTTCATTTACATGTTACATGGATGGTAGTAAGGATAGATTAAATAAATATTTATGATATATTTTATATAATAATTATTCAATACAGTTTAATTATAATTTACTTTTATTTATTTCCTTCCATTGGAAAGTGAAAACATCGTTCGTGAATACGTATTGCCTACCATCCCCATGAATGGTGAAATTAATTTTTATATCCCTTGATATTATGGATAAGTATTTATATATAATGAATATATATTATATTTATATCAGGATTAAAATAATATATATTATGGTACCCTGATCAATGTATGATGACCAAAACTACCTAACCAAAATTCTCATTAAAAAATAAATAGTAAACACTCAGAAACGATTATTTTTTCAAGGAATTGTTAGTTAATGGATGATGAAGTGTTATAGGTGGATATTAAATTATATTATAAGTATTAAAATTATTCTATTATAGAATTATTATAAATTTAAATTTATTATACAGTAGGTTATAGGACGTTTTAATCCAGTTGAACATGTAGTAAGGGATTATTGTTACACTATAATTGTTTATAGGGATTGGTTGTGATCAGGTTTATGATGATGAAATTTAATGACCTATCTCTAAAGAATTCCATGAATTATATCCACCTCTATTTATTTCTAAAGATAAAATTTTTTCATTTCATTTTTATCCATTTGATAACTCCATAATTTGAAAAAAAATTTATGGAAAACTGATTTTATTTCCTTCTTTGATCGAAAAACCTTTTTATTCAATATCTATGTTTAATAAAAAAAATCCAGGATGTTATAATTTTCTAAAATTAGTTTTTAAATTCATTTTTATTGTCATTTTAATTTTTAAGAGAAAATATAAAAGTATTATTCTCATCATTTTTTGAAGATTATACTTTTGGATTTTTACAAAAAAATGAGGAAGGAATAATTATTTTTATAAACACGACATGAATCGAATTTCCTATCATCATGACCATTAAATTATTTGAATCATACATTATATGTTTACATGATTATTTTCCAATAAAATTGATTTGATAATATTTATTAAATTATTATTTTTTAAATAAGTTATTTCAAAATAAAAATTATATTTTCCTCAAGAAATAAAACAACTAATATTTTCAAGGAATTTTTATTTACGATAACATCCCTTGATGTTACTTATGATTTACTGGAGATATTATCTATTCATATCATCCTTATTCATTCTATTTATGGTTTATGATTATGATATTGAGATTTTTATAAAACCCATTTAATTTCTACGGTTATGATATAGAAAATTATTAAAATTTAAATAAAACTGGTTTCTTGTACATAGGTTATGATATATTATAGATGTTTTCAAAACATGTGGATAATATATAAATGGATTATGATTATGTAAAAAGTTGTATTGGAATTATACTTTTGTTCAATGTAATGTTTTATGATGGATATCTCAAGATATAATAAGGATTAAAAGTGGAGAGAGCCTAGTTTAGTAAGGGACTCTTTCAACTATGAATTCTCTATAGCGAACCTTGAATTAGGATACTATATAATGGGTTGTGAACCCAATACACTATATTACTCTTTGAAGTAATCCTTTACTATGAAATTTATTTTCGATAATTATGTTTATACATCAAAATTATGTATTATTCCAATTATATTCTCTTATGGATCATGCTCTTTGATTCCATTAGGTTTATAGTTTTTATAATGGCCAAGATTTATAACATGAGATAAGATTGTGATAAATAATATGAATTTCATGGTTTTAAAATATATATATCATGTTATCATACCGTTAATCTTAATTTAGGTTTAATTTATCATTGATATCTCCTATATTTACACTTTTAGAGCATCAGAACACTCACTTTCTTATGATTCTTTTATCGAAGTTATGATGAATAGTTTTAAGTATGATATGTCTAAGAAGTGTGATAGTAAAAAATAACTTATTGGGATATGATTTTAATTTATTATGAAAAACATATTTATGAATTAATGTTTCAAATACACTAAACCTATATGATTCTTTCCTAGATATTAATGTTATGTAATGATTAATCATCCAAAATGATGTTATATTTATGTATGAATGGTATGGGTCTCTGTAGTTGGTATTAGAGAAAGGTTTAGTTACTATTTTAAATAATGATAATAATTCACTAGTAAGAACCCTTTGGGTAACCTTGTGTATAGGAAAACATCATATGTTATAGTAAATAAAGGAGTGTTATTTTCCTTGAAAAAAAAACAACTATTAATAATATAAGTGGACAAGGTTTTGTTATAGATTCATCTAGGATAAATAATTCAAATAATAGTTAGTTTAGTATAACTTAGACATCATTATGGTGAAAATTGAGAGAAACCTTATTGAACATCTATTTTGATAGTCCAATGGGATATTCTTGGATAAATCCCATTTTATTTATGATCCATTTTGAAGGATATTAATAGAGGATGACCATGAATAATGTAGGTTAAACCATATGTGTCATAGATTGAAAATAAAGTTCCATGATTTAGATGTCCTATAAAAGAGTTTTACTGATTATATGGTTTATATCTATGAATATTATTTCTTCCACAATGTTTTTGTTTTATATAATTGATGAAAACCAAAAAAAACTTGTTAATGATGAATTTGATGGAAAATTCAATTACGTTTATCCTAAAAAACAAAATTTTATGTTATATTGAATGAAAAATAACATTATTATGATTATGTATCATTTGAATGAAATGAATCATGATGGTTTTACAAATTAGAAAATGATGGAATAATATTATATAGATTTCATCATATGGAAACATCCACATTTTTTGCGGTTCTTTTGATCCTCCAGTTTCTGATTAACAGATAAATATTGTTGAGAAGATATTTCACCTGTGTTCGGAAAATTAAAAATAAATTAATGTTTTTTTCATTTGGTATTAAAAAAATATAAATTGTGTACACCTATAAAAAAACATAATTAAGTTGGAATAAATTTACTCTATAAAGAGGAATGAGTTTTAGAGATTATTTTTCAATAAGTAATTTCCAATTATTCTTTGTATGAAAATAGAAAAGTGATTCCTTAAGCAAAAATAGAAGGACGAATAATATGTTAGTACCAATGGGGAAAATTTTATAGGACATCTAATGTATAGTTATAGTCTTATCATCGCACCTAATTTTAATATAGATTGATTATTTAGTGGAATAAAACCAATCCTTCAAAAGGAATTATACATAATAGACTTCAGAAACTATGAAGAAATCATTTGACGTGATATTAAGGATGATATTGAGATTTGAAATTTTTAAAAATAGAATGGATTTGATATGAAAAGAATGTTATAATTCAGAAAAATTGTAAAACCCAATGAGAGAAGGAGATGAGGTTTCCACCATTCTCAATGTGTGGAAGGAAACAAAGATTAAAATTACTTAAGGGGATTGGAAAATTATTTATGTTTGAAAAGGAAGTTCATCAATAAATTGAATGATATAGTCAATGAACGATGAATTTATCTAATGACGGACAAAAATATCCCCAAAATGCACCAACCGCCCATCTGTGCATAAAATAAATGGATTATGGGAATTATTATTACTAATGATCAAAGATTAGGTTTAATGATGATGATTGATGTCATCAACCTGTTTAGCCTGGAGATAAAGAGAAATATCATGTAATCACTATTTTAAATTAGGGGTATGATAATTATTTTGTGATTGTAACACATACCATATACAATAGAAATAATAATGTCTTATTTGATTCTAGATATTCCCACTCTTTTATAACAAAATATATTTCTATGGGTACCATAATACCACCACAAATCTTAGTTTTTGAATTATCAGTGAAACCCCATAATTGTATGATGATCAAATCTCAATCAGATGATTGTTCTCCAATTGAATTTTATGGAAATATGCTTCTTGAAAATATTGTTATTATCCCTCTTATTAAATTTTCTGTTATCCTAGGCATGTAATGGAATAATATATATAAGCCTCACATCAATTTCAAAATAAGGTAATTCATGTTTAATATTCTGAACAAATATATGATCATCTATCAGTGTGATGATAAATATGAACATATGATCGAAATAACATCCATTATATGGGTATTTACTCTTATTAAAAAGGGGTAATTATCTAAAATTGTTGGAGACAAACTCTAAACTAACTATATGAATATTGTTTAGAAGTTTTTCAATGAACTTAAAGAAGATTTTTTCAGTCTTCCAATGAATGGTGAAGTGGATATTACAATAGAACTCATTAATAGTACTAAAACTATTTGGTATACTCCATATATAACAAACTTAATTGATTTATATGAATTAAAGAAGAAACTCATAAAGAATCATGAAAAGTGATAAGTTACTCCTAGGGAATCTTGAAAAGGGTTTTATTCATAAAAATATATCCCATTAGGGTGAACTTGTTCTATTTTTTTATGAATAAAGACTATTCAATGTGACTCTATATTAATTATTGGGAACATAATAAGATCACTATAAAGAAAGAGTTTTCTCTACCCCATCAATACGTCAAATTTTTTTTTCTCTGCTTGTTTTGGGCATTAACAGTTCTTGAAAATCGTTGTCCACTGAAGCCCTGTTAAAAGTAGACCGATATCAGGGCTTGAAAAAAGAACTGATAAAGAAACACTTTAAAAGTGACAAAAAATATCTGATAAAGGGGGAATTTATCATCTTTTTTTCAAGCACTAATATAGGTGGCCTTTAAAAGAAGTGTATTATCACTATTAAAGAGTGTATTTATTAGTGCTAAAAAATCTTTGATAAATTCCCCCCTTATCCGTGCTCCCAAAACACACTATAAAAGGGGGGATTATTATTGTTCAGTACTCTCTATGCCACCCCTTTACCAATGCTTCCACCACCTTTATCAGCTCTTTTCAGGCACTCTTGTTCCCCCTTTAATAGTTCTTCCCCAACCCTTTTATAGTGCTTTAGGAAATTCTATCCCACCTACACTTTCCTAGATTCAAACATAGATATCCCATTTAGGAATTGAATAATTTCACAACTACACCAGATTTTTTTTATTTTTTATTTTTTTGTATTTATATTTTTAAATATATATATTTATATACATATTTTTATTCATATATTTATATAATTTTTTTAAATAAAATAATAATATATTAGCTTTTCTGTGTGATATATATAATCATGTTAATTTAAGTATTTTATATACAAATTTTCATTTACATGTAATAAAAAATTATATAAATATATACCTATTTATTAATACACATATATTAATGAATTTGTATAAGGTAAATAAATTGGATAATTTTTTAATTTAACTAAAATGAATAATAAATATTCATTTAATGTATTTAAAAACAAATTTTTTTTGTAAATAGTATGATATATATTTATATACGTGATTTATTAAAATTAAATGTAAGAATGTACGAATATATATAATTATAAATCATAAAACATTATGAAAAATAATAAAACATCAAAACCATAATTAATTATTAATAAAATCCATGGGAAAAAATTAAGTCTCCACTGAAGGGGGACAATAAGACCCCATTAAACAATTCTTAAATTTAATCGAATTTTAAAAAAATAGGATACCCCAACTAAAAACTCAGTTTTTTAGGCCATTTGGGCCTTTTTACCTCGAAAAACATGACCATGGTTCCCTTAGTCAATAGTGCACCGAGCTCATCACATTCATTGATTTTATAAGTGGAAGATCGTGAATGGGTACCAAGATAAAATTTTATTTACACATGATGTTCAAGTCATGTTTTTAATATTTCTTAAGTCATTCATTAATTTGTTTAATTTCACTACTGGAAAATGAGCATATACCCATAGTCTTGGAAATAACTGTGGGTCTAGGTCACTTATATAAAAATGATTTTACAATGACCATGGGTATTTGGATTTTTTTGGAAACTATACCAATGGTTTTGGTAAATCATGGGTGTAGTATAGAAATTCCCACATATACTTATGGGTTTTTAAAAACTGTTGGTATAGGGATGACCTATACCCATGATTTTTGAAAAAACTATGGGTATAGGTCAAACCTATACCCAAGGTTTTCCAAAATCCATGGGTATGGAGTTTTGTTAAAACCCTATACCTATTGTTTTTGGAAATATGGGAGTATAGATCAGAAATATACCCATGGTTTTGGAGAACTGTGGGTATAGATTTCTTGCATTAGGGTGAGGGGGATTTTACGGGACAAAAAAACTGTGTGAAAACCTATTATCCACATTTTTACACATATGTCCCCAGTTTAAATAAACAAATATAATTATATTTTTTTTTTCTGATACCCCCATTTAGTTTAGTTTTTAGGCACATGAATTGTATATAGGCAGTTCGAGGATCGAAACTGGCAACAAGAAAATTTTAAATCCTATACCCACCATTTCAAAATTGTGGGTATAGGGTTATTGAAATGGCGGAATAAACCTATTACCATGGGTCATAACCATTGGTATATCATTTTCAATTCATGGATATGACTCATAGCTATAACAATGGATTAATCTCCCATGGTTCTCTGAACCGTGGGTGTAGCCTATACCCGTGGTTTTATGGGCTATAGCCACAGTTCCAAACTGTGGGTATAAGGCCATATTCCGGTGGTTCTTTTCATAAAATAGTTATTAAATGACTATTAGTCATTAATAGTTAGAAAATTATTAATTAATAATATTCCATAATTTTTTTATAATCCATTTTCTTTAAATCTCCAATATATTAGGTGAAAATTATTATTTATCCTTATATAAATCATATTTAAACAAAATATATTTTATTTATATCAATTTAAATATTTTTGTATATTAATATATTATATTTAATGAAATATAATTTTTTTATGAAAGAAACCCATTATTAGTGCTAGTAGAATAGTACAGGTAAAGGGGGTCTTTATCACCACCTGTAAAAAAGCACTAATAATGCCCTTATCAATGCTCTTTTAAAAGCACTGATAAAGGACCATATTATTAGTGATTCCTTATGAGAACTGATAAATCCCCCTAGTACTTTTTTATAATCACTAATAAAATGCCCCTCTATCATCACTATTTTATTATTTCACATAAAGGGAGACTTTGTTAGTGATTTTTTAGCACTGATAAATACCATCCTTTAGAAGTTATTTATATAGTCTCGAAAAATCTATGTTATATTAAAGGTTGAATCTGTAGTACTTTGTATTGATGAATTGTTTGATAAACTGTGTAGAGATCAATACTCTTCAAATACAAACCTTTTTTCTGGATGTCATCAATTGAGGGTCAAGAAGTAAAATATACCTAAAAAATCCTTCTATAAAAGGTATGAAATGAATTTATTGTGATCAAATTTTGTCTTACTAATGCCGATGATCTATTTGTGGATTTAATTAATAGAGACTTCAAAAATTACCATGATCTATTTTTTATAGCCTTTATAGATGAATTTAATATATATTAAAATAGAAATGAAGAGCATAGAGATTATTTGGGGATTATACTAAATACCCTAAGGAAGAATAATAAGTATGAAAAATTTACCATGTATGATTTTGAGACACAAATAGTTTTGATTTTGGATCATATACTCTCAAGAGACAGTATATCTATGGGTCCATAAAAGAAATATGCAATGGAATATTAGACAAATCCAACCATAATGACTTACATCCCTTATTTTATAGGATTTTCAGGATATTATTGATGCTTTGTGTAAAATTTATACCATTTATTAAATCCACTCACAATGATAACTAAAAAAAGAACCAAGATATTTTGGATAGAAGAATGTGTGGAAACTTTTTAGCAAGTAATGAGAAGGATAATCAGTACACCTATGATTATACTACACCGGAGTGAAAAAGGGTTTGTGATCTGTAGTGATGCCTTAAAGAATTTATCGGTATGAATCCTTAGGAATAATAATACAATAATTGCTCATGCATTGAGAATGTTAAATTTTTATGAGAAAAATCACCCAACTCATGATTTGGAGTAAACTACGGTGATTTTTCATTAAATATGTGGAGGGATTTTCATTAAAAATCATTTTTGATATATATATATATATATGTATATGTATTGATTATATAATTTTCAAATATGTATTCACTCATAAAGAGATAAACATGAACTAAAGAATATGGTTGGTGATGATTAAATATTATGACTGCTCAATACAATTCCACCCTCAGAATGTGATTAAATGGTTGTTGATTTGACTCGAAAGGATAATGCGAGATTATTTATAATGGGGATCATTAAAGAAATAATATTTCTACACCTTCAAAGGGTGGTTGTTGATTTTTTAAGGAATGAGTATAATATTATCTTTCTCAAATTAATGTTCATTCATTTATCTATGAAAATATTAAAGAGGTGAATATGATGATTTATTCTTATAAAATAAGTTGAGAAATGTTCTTTATTCTAATATTTATTGTGATGTAATGATAATGTTGAAGAACCATTCTTGTGTATTTTCAATACTATAAATTAAAAATTATTTATTTGATTAATCTCATAGTTCATCATTCCCTATTCATCCAAGAAGTATAAAGATATATAGAGATATTAAAGATTGTTTATTGTGGGACAACATGATGTGAGATACTGTAGTGTATATTTCTTGGTGCTTGGTGTATCAATAATCTATGGTTGAGAGATATAATTCGAAGGGTATTTTATAACAATTACCCATACCATAATGAAAATTGGAAAACATCTCCTTGTATATTTTCATAAGACTTGATAAAACATCTAAGGGAAAAAATATTTTGGGGTAGTCAATCACCTTAAAAATTCCTGACACTTCCATTCAATCAGATCATATTTCTCTATGGATTAGTTGGACAAAATATACTTCAATGAAGTGTAAATGTATCATGGATTACCACATTATATAGTATCAAATCAGATTCAGATGTTCACCCCTATGTTCAATAAAATTCATTAGAAATATAATTATTCAATGTTTTTAGTATCGCTTATCATCCTCCAATAGATTTTTAGAATGAGATCATCATTAAAACCCTATAGAATATGCTTTGGTCATATTATATATATTTTAAAGGAATTTGGGATCAAAACATTTCTCTGGACATTTTTACTTATGAAAATATCATTCACTCTATCATTATGATTGCTCTTTATGGATCCCTCTATGGAAATAATTATTGAACTAAAACATTTTGGGAGGAATTTGGAGAAATAAAGATATTATTACCTGATCTAGATGAGGAATGGTTAATGAATATTAGATCCATTTAGTAACACATTATGGTATCTTGGAGTTGATGGAAAATTTATATTGAAAATAATTGGTTATATTTATAATTCAATGTTTGTGACAAGGAATTCTAATTAATTTATCCATGGAAAAAGGTTATGTGATTCAGAAATAAGGTAAATTTAATTCCAAGGCATATTATCCCCTTCGATATTCGTGATCATACATGGAAGATGTCTTATCGCTTCGAGCTTCCACCAAACCTCTCTCAAGTTCATGATGTGTTCTATGTATCTATATTAATAATTTACATACCTAATACACCACATGTACCTATTATATAGGTTATATTGTTGAATCGTGATCTTTCCATCAAAGAACAAACTATTGGAATATTGGATCATATAGATAAAGAGAAACACAACAAGACTACACATGTGTTTAATACTATGAGGTATAAAAAAATCAGAGAACCCACATTGGGATGCAAGGATGTGATGAAATAGATATATATTTGTTTTTATGTTGTTTTGATGAAACTATGAGGTTGAAATTCATTTTATTGGTGGAAAGATGTAATATCATGATATTTAATGATATATATTTTTTAAATAAATTTTATTTCTTTACTAGCTAACGATACACACAATTTTGAGTTTAAATAAAAAATAATATAATATACTGTAACAATATATCCATTATTTGTTTTTCTATATATAGGAATAACTAAATTTCTAAAAATATTTATAAATGTTTTATATTATTAAAATAAATTTTTATTATAGTCTTTATATGCTTCTAAAAATACTTTTTCTCAAAAATGTTCTTTTACTGATTTTGTGATAATATAATAAAATAAATTTTTAATAGTTTTAGAAATTATATTTGAAAAAATGAAATTATTTTTTGAAATTAACATTTAAAAATTAACTTATAGTTATTTTTATTATTTTTCCTGAAATGTTTATTTTTTAGGAATTACTAAAATATACATATTTTTATTCAAAAATTACATTTTCATTTAAAGAATTTACCATTTTCTATTTTTATTTTAAATTTTTTTAAAATATATAATTAGTTCACTCATTTTTTTATTAATCTAATTATAATCATTGTAATTAAAATAAATTTATTTTCATAAGAATACATTGTATACCTAATTCAATGTTTTTTTTAAATTGTTTTTCATCATGTTTTGTGAGTTTATTTTAAAGTAATTTATACCAATTTTAGAGATGGAATTTGAAAAAATTGATTTGAGAATTTGAATCCAAATTTCCAAATTTATTAAATTTTTTTCTTTTATTTTCTCTATAATGAATATTAAAAGTAGCAAAAATTTGTTTCTGGAGTTAATGTTAGAATGAATTTATCGGGTGTTAAAACAAATGATAATGAAAATATTAACAATTAAACTTTGATATATCGTATTTTATGGTCATATTTTGAAATAATAATATAAAAAATTTCAATATCTTCCATTTTTAAGAATTTTGTCTATAATTATTTTGTTAGTTTATTCTTTATATAAATTACAAGTGTGTCCTCCCCCCTTATAAAAGGACACACCTCCGTTTTCTTTTTTACAATAATTTTGCCATTATATCTTGAAAAAACAAGAAAATATATTATAAAATTACCTATCCATCAATTAAAAGTGATTTTATTCTTCAAATACTATTCCAAGGGTCCTTAAAAAGAACCTTAAAGGCCAATAGAATAGGAAGTAATCGTCTTACCTATCCTCTATCAATTTCTTTATTCTTATACCTCAATTGATTATATGGTAATAATCATTAAATAATATATTCAGTATCCTAAATATAATTACATGTTATTTTTATTATGATACAACCAATATTCACCTATATTTGATCAAATTGGAAGTGAAAGTTTCACTATTGATTATGTGTAGACTATCACCTCCATGTAGCGATACAATTCTTTTTCCATAACCATATTTCATGGAATTTTATTATTATGGGTTTAAATTTTTCATATTATATTTATCAAATAATTATGATTCATAAATTATAATGTCATATATACCCTCTTACCTTCCAATCCATTGTAAAACAACAACGTCGCTCATGTGTACATCTAAAATACCACCTCCACGAAGAGATGTGATTAGTTTTTCATTTCCTCATTATCCTGATGGTAATAAGAATATATTTAATGAATATAAATCAAATATATGATAAATTAATTATTCTATAAAGGTAATTTTTTTAACTTTAATTTATTCCATACTTGGAAATTGAAAACATCATTCATGAGTACGTACAACATACCATCTCCATGAACGGTGTAAATCATTTTTTATATCTACCTTTTATAAAAGACCATAAATATATAAAATTAATATATGTGATATTTATATCATGATAAAAATTATTCATATGATTTATCCAAAATCAATTTATAATTACTTGATATATTGAACAGAAATATCAATGAAAAATGAAACAGTTAACACTTAAAAATGATGATTTAAATAAAATATTATTAATAAATAGTCTTCGAAATGATATATATGGATCATATTTTATATTATATGTATGGAAATTATTTTGTTATATAATTATGATAAATTTAATTTTATTATAATGTTTGTTGGATCCCTTTAAAAACTAGTCTAACTTAAAGTAAGTTATTTATGTTACAATCTAGTTTTCAATTGGGATTTTTTATGATCTGGTTTGGAATGTTGAAATTTTATAAACTGTCTATAAAGTACCTCATGAATTTTCTTATCCTCTAGTAATTTATTGATATTACATTTTTTTCATTTTATTTACCACCCTTTACGAACTCAAGGGATTGCAAAAAAAATTATATGGAAAATTTACATTATTTCTATATTTGGTTCAAAATATTTTTTTCTTCCATATGAATTTTTTATAAAAATGATTTAATGGATATTTTTATAATAAAAATGTATTTTTAAAATTCATTTTGACCCATGAATTATGTTTGTATATATATATATAAGTAATATTATAATAATTTTTGGATGAAATTATTTGGACTTTTTGCAGAAAATTTGAAAGGAATCATTGTTTTTAAGATCAGGAGATAAACACAATTTCCTATCATCATGGTTGTCAAATGAATTAAAAATTCCATTACATGTTAACATTATTATTTTTAAAAAATGTTTTACATAATATTTGGGAAATTTTTAGACATATAAAATATTATTTCAAAATAAATAGTTTTTTTTTCTCATGAAATATTCCCAAGGGATGTTTTAAAGGAATTTTCAAATATTATAAAATACAATGATGTTAAATATTATTTAATGGGGATATTATCCAAGGATAACAACCTTATTGTTTCTCTATATGTTTTTTGATTATCACTGTGATCTATTTTTTAAACCCAATTATTGTTGAGAGGTAATTATATGGGAATTTTTGAAATTGTTATGAATCCTTTTTTATTTCCACATGTTAAGATATATGATGAATTTATTAAGATCTAGTGTCACAAATATGAATAGATTATTATTAGGTTATTGGTCAGCCAAAAATTATATTTTCCTCCAATGCATTGGGTTAATATGTATATCTCATGAGATATTATTGAATGCAATGATGATTGAACCCAGTCCAATAAGATACATTGTCCACTATGAAAGTCATGAGAGTGATCCTTGACTATAGATAAGATAAAATGGGGAGTGAACCCAGTCCAATATCCTTTTATGGTATGTGATCCATGACCAAGGAAATGATTTCCCATGCTTATGTGTAACCCACAAATTTATGTCTTATGATAATGTTATATTATCAAGGGTAATGTTCTTTAATTACATTATGATTATTGTCTTATGAATAGAAAGTATTTATTTCATAATTCAATATTGTGATATTTGATATTTGGCGTATGGTTTTAAAATATTATTATCATGTTACCATAACATTATAATCATGTTATGTTTAAGATATCATTGACATATCCCTAGTTTTCCCTTGTTAAGCATCAGAGCTCAATATTTCTTTTATTTCCTTTCATAGGGTTATGAATATTAGTTGTAAGTATGATATGTATAAAAAGGTTTATAATTATGAATAAAAAAGTGGTAAATTAAATATAGCTCTTATGAGTATGTTTTCTACGTATCCATGTTTTCTAATAAACTAGACTTATATGATTTCTTCCATGATCGTAATGTTATGTATTGAATATTCATCGGATAAGTTGTGATATTTATTTATGAAAAGAATGGGAAGTTATAGATATCAATGAAAGAATATAAAGTATTTGTTTATGGAACCATATCCAAGAGTTTGGTTCTAGATCATCCCATCATTAACCTATGCATACCAACTCCCACTTTCCCCATTATAGTACAAAATTTAACAAATAGTGAGAACACTTGTAGGGGTTTACATTATTGAGGGGTTTTTTTACCCATTCAATGGCATGGAAAAATATTAAATGAATTAACCTAATATGGTAAATATTATAGAAATTTTAAAGAAAGGTAAGTAATCCCCTCTATTTAATTCTATTAAATTTTGTTGAATCTTTCAAAATTACAAAAATACCCTTATTGCAAAGATTTAGGAGGCCATAAATAATTTCTCTAATAATCCAATAACTACTATTCATTCTTCCATGTGGGATTCTATAAATCATTGACACTACAAGAATCTTGTAACCCCTTTCATACAAAGGTTGTTTTATATTACTCTAATCTAAAAACATGAACCTAAGATCCAAACATGAGGTCCTAAAGGGAATTTCCTCACCCAACTATCCAATATACGGATCTTCCCCATGTTATTTTTGATACACCTGAGGTACATACCTTAGATAAAATAGTGATATGGGGATGTTTCCATGTATCATTTAGAGGAAGGTCCCAAATAATTTCAACGATTTCATTAGAGTCCATTTATACCAGTAATATATTTTTGAAGGAAAAAAATACCATGGTTATTCTCTCAATTTATATACTAGAACCATATGTGGAAACTCTATTAGTGGTAATGTTGAAAATCCCTAACCTGGGGAATCTATGTATAACCTTTAGTCACCACATGATTATTCTAAAAATATTCGGTGATAACTTCCATGATTCCCTAACTAGACAAGCAGAATGTTAAGGGTTACAATTAAATCATATCTTCTTTCTAGATTTTTTTTTCATGATCTGTGATCCTTCTAATACCACATTAGGAGATACACTCCATCACTTCATATCTCTGAATAAATTCACATGGTCTGTTAATTTTACCACCACTATAGGCATCTCTAATAATTTAGAATTAGAGTCTTATCTGATGTCCCAAAATATGTAGTAGATAAAAAAATATTCCATACATGGTAAAGAAACCCTCTTACTAATATGTCATCAAAATTCCAATTAACCCATATAAAAATCAATTTATTCTACCATTGATGGTTTTATTAAATCTTAAACTATTCTTAAGAAGATGTATAAATTTCATAATTAGATCATCAATTATTGAAAAACCCCAATAGTGGTCAAGGATTCATGTATATAAATAATATAGGGGTTATAAAACATCCACTACTATTAGAAAAATATATTGATTAATATTCCTATTATAAAGACAACTACGATGATATGTTGGATGTTACAAAAAAAGAAAAACAAAAATTATTATGTATTAGCCTCTTTTCACCCATAATTTCACCACATATAATCTCATTATGAAATAACATGTTTCATATATTTGATATAATCTACGGGTGATATAAAATATATTTTCCAGTTGCTACATGAAACATTTTATATTTTTTGAACATTGAAATATTCACAAATATATGTGACAATTTGTTCACCATAATTCACCTTTTGAATCTAAGTACTCCAAGAATTATAGATATTATGAAAACATAAAATGAATACTTATATATATACTTATAAAAATTCAATAACATATTTAATAATACTCCAAATAAGTTCACATTGGAGTGTGGGGAAACTAAATGGAATAATTTTTTTTGACATAGGTTCATCGAAAGGATTACCATAAGTGTTCTCCATAAAAACAAAAAAATTGTGTAATATAATAGTATCACTTTTAATATCCAATAACGTATATGATAATTTATTGAT
Source organism: Viscum album (assembly GCA_963277665.1). Lineage (NCBI taxonomy): Eukaryota > Viridiplantae > Streptophyta > Magnoliopsida > Santalales > Viscaceae > Viscum > Viscum album. The sequence continues at coordinate 686,839,100 of OY728123.1, read as the reverse complement.
AATCATGTTGTCCTAATGTATTTCCCATCTATTAATTAGAAAGGAGAAAATATTTTTCAAATCAACAAATCACTTAGATTAATAATGTAGTTGTGAATTATGTCTGAATAGATCATAAAAAGAAAAATGAGGGACCAAATAAGGCTATGTTTTACCCTATCAATATTAATCCTTGGGTAATATTGGTAGAGATGAATTTTCTCTAGGATAGTACTCTATATATTCATCATTCCATAATATAGTACATATAAGTGAATAGGTTAGTGTCATTATATTCATAGAAAAATCCATAGAATCCTTGAACCAGAAAGATTAGTGTATTTTTATCCAAATATCCATCTCCCATAATAATTGTTAAATCCAAAAAAATGGAGTTATTTGTAGTGTAACCCCTCCATAGTGGTTAATTTTTTCAATGATGTGATAAATCATTCCAATATTCCAAGGAAAGATCAATATCACTAGTCTAAAATCAAAATATATCCTTGGAGATAACATCTAAATGAAATTCCTTATAGAGTCCATTGGTTAATCATGGAGAGTTCCCAGAAATGTGAAACATAAACTACAATGGTTACAAATCCAAAATCCCTACATAGAAATTGGTTTTTATAATTTTTATGATTTCATCCTTAGTAGATATTCTAACCCTAAATAGGATCTATAATTTATAGATGTATATGGATATGTCATCCCCATTTTATATCAATTGATACATGATATAATGGATGAGTATATTGATATTGTATTATTGGGGAGAAATGATGATCAAAATATTGAATATGTATTAAAATAAAATATCCCAAATACGAAAACATGGGATAAGAGAATAATAACATGAATACCAAAGAAAAAACCAATAATTTTAAACCCCCCACCCTAACCTACTCTTATCAAGTGATCAATGTGATAATAAAAGGGATAATGAAATAGAAACATCTAAAATAAACAACTTTTATTACAGACTAAAAATATTGAAATATTATTAACCAAAGAGGAACTTTCTCGACTGAGAAAAGAGGATGAAGTATTATAGAAATATTACATTGAAAAATATCAAAATAATTTAACCAATTATGATAAATTTCTAGTGAAATCCCCAAACATATTGTAACGACTCGAAATTTTAAATAAATCTTGTTTCCTAATTTTATGTGTTATTTTATTTTATTTTTATACTCAACAAAAATGTTTCATTTGATAACATGAGTATAATTAAAATGATACTGTTGGGTTTTGATTGTTATTTGACCATTAGTCAATATGACCACTGGAAACTAAACGTTTTGACTATTGTCTCTAAATACAAGCAATCATGGTTAATTATTATAGAAAGAAGATTTGATGGCCTCACCTAGTAGTCTTGGACCGATCGAAGCCCATCTAACAGAGCTTGGGAAGGAGGTAGCACCACTGGGCTTTGCTCTGGATCAAATCCAAGCCGAACTTCATCATGTAATGCTGGAACGAAATCGCCTTCGTGAGAAGTTCAAACTGATAGAAATTACTACTCGGGCAATGTTGACTGAGCCGCCCCAAGCTTCTATCAACCTAGCACACCTTACTCTTAGGTCCTATGCTGGTATTATAAGGGGTTATGTAACGAGACCGTAACTACCTTGTGTAATCCTTGTTTTAAATAAAAACTGGGATTTCTTCTTATGATGAAGTTTATGAATTTTGAAATGACCGGATAAATTTAGTATGCATATTTTTGATGAATTTTAGAAAAAGGATATTTTAAATATGTTTATGTAAACCCTAAATAATTAAAAATGTGTAATGATTTTCAAAAAATGGTCTTCTGCAATTATGTTCAGTACTAAATTTAGAGTCTAATAAGATCAACTTGATTTTTGATGAATAGTAAATTATGAATAGTGATTTTATGATTAGGATTAGTAATATGACCAAATGGTTTAGTAATCTCACTTAAAGAAAGTTTTAAAATAATCTAGGCACCTTGATTAAGTAATGTGATTCAATAAAATAGTTAAATAATAGTTTCATTAATTATTATTCAAGTATTAGTTTTTTCGGGTGAATAGTGTTTTTTAATTACAAATTTAATAAGAAAATAATTAGAAAATTATTTTTATAAAAATGACTTAATTTTTGAACTCAGAGCATCGATATTATGTTATGGTAATTTTTGGGGTTTTTTCTGAAAAAATGAATTTTCGATGAATAGTGTTTTTATTTAAAAATTAAATTAAAAATATTTAGAAAATTATTTTTATAAAATGGATTTCATTTTTGAAATCAGAGCATTTATATTTGGTTAATGTGAAATTTTGGGATTATTCTGAGAAAGTTGAATTTTCGGTGAATAGTGAAAGTATAGTTTTTAAGTTACGGATGTTTAATGACATCATTAAATGATGTATTAAGTATATATTCAATATGGTCGAATTATTAATAGTAAGATAAGGTGTGAGGTGTCCCAAGTGGCCAATACCATGGGCAAATACCATGGGCAAGACCATGGTTTTGCCAAAACCACTAGTGAGGTGTCCCTTGGCCATTAATGCTTTGTCCCCTCACTTTCCCTATAAATACCCACCCTTTCCTCCCTTATTTTTCACTCCCAACTCTCCCCCAACAAAGTTCTGGTCTTCTTGCCTTCCAAGGAGTCCTCCCAAGGTGCCCCCAAGCCCTCAAGGTCCAATCCTTTGAGTTTCAAGAGTCACGTTTTAAGGTAAGGGATCCGACCTCTCTCGTTCTTTTCAAGTAATCTCTTTTATGTCATTTCTTTTATACTCCATGTTCTTATGTTGGAGGATGTTATTTTATACTCATCCTACTGCCTATTTCATGTTCATATGATGAGAGACCCCCCTTGCTCTCATCAATTCATTTTAAGAATGTTTAAGTGGCGCCGTTAGGCTGCCGAATTTTTAAGGGATTCTTTCACCTTCCTCGTTATCAAGTTCTATTTTCATTCAAGTCTTTCATGTTCCTTTTTATTATGTTGGGGTATGATCTCTTAATTTATCATACTGATCTTTTATGATCATATGATGAGAGACCCCATTTGATCTCTTCAATTCAGTATTTTGAAGTTTTAAGTGGCGCCGTTAGGCTGCCGAATTTTTAAGTGGTTCTTCACCCTCCTTGTTTTGAAGTTCTACTTTCATGTCAATTATTTCAAGTTCCTTTTTGTTATATTGGGGTATTATCTCTATATCTATCATACTGGACTCTTATTTTCATATGATGAGAGACCCCATTTGATCGCTTCAATTCAGTATTTTGAAGTTTTAAGTGGCGTCGTTAGGCTGCCGAATTTTTTAAGTAGTTCTTCACCCTTCTCGTTTTGAAGTTCTACTTTCATGTCAATTATTTCAAGTTCCTTTTTGTTATATTGGGGTATGATCTCTATATATATCATACTGGACTCTTATGTTCATATGATGAGAGACCCTATTTGATCTCTTCAATTCAGTATTTTGATGTTTTAAGTGGCGCCGTTAGGCTGCCGAATTTTTAAGTGGTTCTTCACCCTTCTCATTTTGAAGTTCTACTTTCATGTAATTTCTTTCAAGTTCCTTTTTTTTATGTTGGGGAATTATCTCTATATCTATCATACTGAACTCTTATGTTCACATGATGAGAGATCCTATTTGATATTTTCAAATCATTTTTGTTGAGGTTTAAGTAACGCCGTTAGGATGCCGAACTTTCATAAGAGAAATTTTTTTTTCTTCCTTCCATGTTTTTCATTTCAAATGTTATGTCCTTGAAATCTCATTACCATGATCATGTATCCTTCTTATTCTGTCCATGTACTATTTTATGGGTCATTTATGAATTTTTGACCCATTTTACCTCTCTTTTAATGTCTTCTAAAACCTCGGAACATTGCCGTTATGCTGCAGAATTTCTGTCTCAAAATGTCTATCTCTTTTTCTAAAGTCCTTTTATTTTATTAAGTGAATACTCAAAGCTCTTTCTTCTAAAGGGGTATTCACATATATACCAAAATGTTCTATTTTAAATTCTGGGATTTACATACATGAGACCCACCTTCCTTTTCTGTGGGTTTTAAAGTGATATAAAGATCATGTCTTTAAAGCAGTTTTTAAAAAGTTATGATTATGAAATGAAACCCATTTCCTTTATGCTATATGGGTTATTTATGAAATTTTTGATGATGATATATGTGGCTCACATGATAATAAAGGCAAATTTAAGGGTGCGCCCTGATAGCGCTCCAATGCATTGGGTAATGATGTAACCACTAGAGATTACAATTTTCACGATACCTTGGTGAATAACCTTGGTAATTTTTAAATGACACCTTGGGGATGGACCTTGGTGATATGTTCATGATTGTCTATGTTAAATGATGTAGCCACATCTTCAAGTTATGAAAAATGTTATTTTTATTATGAAATGCCTCATGATTTCTTTCTCATGCCTTAAAGTTCTTTTCATGTCCTTATTGAAGTATATCAAGTTCACATGTAAAATGTTCCTCTTGTTTCTCTTACTGGGCCTTCTGCTCACCCTTTATTTTGATGTATGTACCCAGGTTATGAGATGAAGAAATGAACCTAGGATGAACATAAGGAGAATACTTTCAAGTGTTTAAGAAGAATGTTTTTTTTGTTTCATGTTTTAAGTTCCTGGTTTCCAAGACACTAAACCTTAAAGATCCTCGGTTTTGTAAAATGTAATGAAAGTTTATGTGATAAAAAGGTGGGATGCTATAGTTGGTATCAAAGGATGGTTTAGTTATTTGTGGAAATTAGGATATGAAAACTTTAGGAAGAACCCTATAGAAAAGTTTAAATATAGGAAATCTTCCTGGTATTTTGGTGAGTATTGAGTAAGGGGTTTCCAAGCAAATACATCCCTGTCTGGATACGAGCAGGTAGAGGTGGCTCTGGCACAGATGTACATAGGGGTAAAACCCGAAAACACCGCTTTGAGCTAGACTCGAACGGGAACTGGTACACGACAACGGGCCTTGCTGCACTCTTGGTTACGACACTCCCGGGGGATATGCTTTGGTAAATTCATAAGCTTAGTATGAACCATTATTAAAGGAACAAGGATAAAAAAAAATAAGGATTCACATAAGAATATATGATCATGGATAACCTAGATTGGAACCTAGGGGATCACAAGTTAGGATATACTTTTATTCTACATGTTTATCCTTTTATGCTTAAAGTTTCCTTTTCAAGATTATTAGCTAAGTAAATAAGCCCCTAATTATAGTTTCTTTTCTTAGTTAATGGCGGGAAATGGAAGAACATGTCCCAAAAACCAATGTGATAGGAAATGCGACGATTGTCGTATTAATATGACAGAGGTGATTAGGGGATTAAAAGATGGTTATTATTTTGGAATACGTTCACTATTTTAGGGACCCTATATGATCGAGGTAAATAGATTACTATGGTATTTTCATTGAGGAGTAAGGTTGACTTATATTTTGAAGAATCGATAAATTTATGGTGGACTTATAGTAATTTAGGATACTTATGGGAATGATTAACCTATCTTGGGTAAAATATGTTTAGGTTATCTACTTTTGTTATAAGATGATAGGAGTGGTTGATGTTGTCTGGAGATGAACAATGAAGTTGTTTTGGAAGACTATGTTATCAAGTCCTTCTTGTATTTGGGATTCAATCTTAGTTTGGGGATTTTTAAGGACAGTTATTTATGGAATAGACTATGATGAACTTTGGGTAGTACCATGGAACTTTGAAGATTTAAAAGTAGTTTCCATTCCTATGGGATTCTTTCTTTTTGAAGAGTTGTTTTACCTTACCCTTTCTGTTTTTGGGATAATGTTTAAAGATAGAAGAAATAGATAGTTAATCTTTGGTGGATTATGAAGATGATTCTTGTGTTTTGATGAGACCTAGTAGTTTTGAATGATCATAATTTGGAGAAAAGATTAGTTTTGGGTAGAAACTTATTAAAGGGTGAAACTCTACATGAAGGTAGATATATTTCCTTATGTTATTGTTCTATGTTGTAAATGAATTCCTCAAAATTATGAAAAGGAACGTAAAACAAAAATGTTGTTGGTTTACGTTTCCTACTAGGTAATCAAAGATCGTTTACACACATCATAAGTTTGGGATTTTCTCATGGTTAACTTTCTCCTAATCATGTTCTCTATCACTCTCCCTCAGAACATGACCCTTTTTTTTCTCCTCCATGTCCATATTTTCCTACATGGAATCCTAGTGTGGGCTAACTCGGGTGACCTTCGTACTTCCCTTTATTTCTTTTAAAGTAATAGTTTTACTGACTCCTTTTCCGATGTGGGACTTTCAATGAAATTTCAAAACCTAATTTTAAAAATTGCGAGGATGCAATTTCTTAAGGGGGGAAGATTGTAACGACTCGAAATTTTAAATAAATCTTGTTTCCTAATTTTATGTGTTATTTTATTTTATTTTTATACTCAACAAAAATGTTTCATTTGATAACATGAGTATAATTAAAATGATACTGTTGGGTTTTGATTGTTATTTGACCATTAGTCAATATGACCACTGGAAACTAAACGTTTTGACTATTGTCTCTAAATACAAGCAATCATGGTTAATTATTATAGAAAGAAGATTCGATGGCCTCACCTAGTAGTCTTGGACAGATCGAAGCCCGTCTAACAGAGCTTGGGAAGGAGGTAGCACCACTGGGCTTCGCTCTGGATCAAATCCAAGCCGAACTTCATCATGTGAAGCTGGAACGAAATCGCCTTCGTGAGAAGTTCAAACTGATAGAAATTACTACTCGGGCAATGTTGACTGAGCCGCCCCAAGCTTCTATCAACCTAGCACACCTTACTCTTAGGTCCTATGCTGGTATTATAAGGGGTTATGTAACGAGACCGTAACTACCTTGTGTAATCCTTGTTTTAAATAAAAACTGGGATTTCTTCTTATGATGAAGTTTATGAATTTTGAAATGACCGGATAAATTTAGTATGCATATTTTTGATGAATTTTAGAAAAAGGATATTTTAAATATGTTTATGTAAACCCTAAATAATTAAAAATGTGTAATGATTTTCAAAAAATGGTCTTCTGCAATTATGTTCAGTACTAAATTTAGAGTCTAATAAGATCAACTTGATTTTTGATGAATAGTAAATTATGAATAGTGATTTTATGATTAGGATTAGTAATATGACCAAATGGTTTAGTAATCTCACTTAAAGAATGTTTTAAAATAATCTAGGCACCTTGATTAAGTAATGTGATTCAATAAAATAGTTAAATAACAGTTTCATTAATTATTATTCAAGTATTAGTTTTTTCGGGTGAATAGTGTTTTTTAATTACAAATTTAATAAAAAAATAATTAGAAAATTATTTTTATAAAAATGACTTTATTTTTGAACTCAGAGCATTGATATTATGTTATGGTAATTTTTGGGGTTTTTTTCTGAAAAAATGAATTTTCGATGAATAGTGTTTTTATTTAAAAATTAAATTAAAAATATTTAGAAAATTATTTTTATAAAATGGATTTCATTTTTGAAATCAGAGCATTTATATTTGGTTAATGTGAAATTTTGGGATTATTCTGAGAAAGTTGAATTTTTGGTGAATAGTGAAAGTATAGTTTTTAAGTTACGGGTGTTTAATGACATCATTAAATGATGTATTAAGTATATATTCAATATGGTCGAATTATGAATAGTAAGATAAGGTGTGAGGTGTCCCAAGTGGACAATACCATGGGCAAATACCATGGGCAAGACCATGGTTTTGCCAAAACCACTAGTGAGGTGTCCCTTGGCCATTAATGCTTTGTCCCCTCACTTTCCCTATAAATACCCACCCTTTCCTCCCTTAGTTTTCACTCCCAACTCTCCCCCAACAATGCTCTGGTCTTCTTACCTTCCAAGGAGTCCTCCCAAGGTGCCCCCAAGCCCTCAAGGTCCAATCCTTTGAGTTTCAAGACTCACGTTTTAAGGTAAGGGATCCGACCTCTCTCTTTCTTTTCAAGTAATCTCTTTTATGTCATTTCTTTTATACTCCATGTTCTTATGTTGGAGGATGTTATTTTATACTCATCCTACTGCCTATTTCATGTTCATATGATGAGAGACCCCCCTTGCTCTCATCAATTCGTTTTAAGAATGTTTAAGTGGCGCCGTTAGGCTGCCGAATTTTTAAGGGATTCTTTCACCTTCCTCGTTTTCAAGTTCTATTTTCATTCAAGTCTTTCATGTTCCTTTTTATTATGTTGGGGTATGATCTCTAAATTTATCATACTGATCTTTTATGATCATATGATGAGAGACCCCATTTGATCGCTTCAATTCAGTATTTTGAAGTTTTAAGTGGCGCCGTTAGGCTGCCGAATTTTTAAGTGGTTCTTCACCCTCCTTGTTTTGAAGTTCTACTTTCATGTCAATTATTTCAAGTTCCTTTTTGTTATATTGGGGTATGATATCTATATCTATCATACTGGACTCTTATTTTCATATGATGAGAGACCCCATTTGATCGCTTCAATTCAGTATTTTGAAGTTTTAAGTGGCGCCGTTAGGCTGCCGAATTTTTTAAGTAGTTCTTCACCCTTCTCGTTTTGAAGTTCTACTTTCATGTCAATTATTTCAAGTTCCTTTTTGTTATATTGGGGTATTATCTCTATATATATCATACTGGACTCTTATGTTCATATGATGAGAGACCCTATTTGATCTCTTCAATTCAGTATTTTGATGTTTTAAGTGGCGCCGTTAGGCTGCCGAATTTTTAAGTGGTTCTTCACCCTTCTCATTTTGAAGTTCTACTTTCATGTAATTTCTTTCAAGTTACTTTTTTTTATGTTGGGGAATTATCTCTATATCTATCATACATAACTCTTATGTTCACATGATGAGAGATCCTATTTGATATTTTCAAATCATTTTTGTTGAGGTTTAAGTAACGCCGTTAGGCTGCCGAACTTTCATAAGAGAAATATTTTTTTTTCTTCCTTCCATGTTTTTCATTTCAAATGGTATGTCCTTGAAATCTCATTACCATGATCATGTATCCTTCTTATTCTGTCCATGTACTATTTTATGGGTCATTTATGAATTTTTGACCCATTTTACCTCTCTTTTAATGTCTTCTAAAACCTCGGAACATTGCCGTTATGCTGCAGAATTTCTGTCTCAAAATGTCTATCTCTTTTTCTAAAGTCCTTTTATTTTATTAAGTGAATACTCAAAGCTCTTTCTTCTAAAGGGGTATTCACATATATACCAAAATGTTCTATTTTAAATTCTGGGATTTACATACATGAGACCCACCTTCCTTTTCTGTGGGTTTTAAAGTGATATAAAGATCATGTCTTTAAAGCAGTTTTTAAAAAGTTATGATTATGAAATGAAACACATTTCCTTTATGCTATATGGGTTATTTATGAAATTTTTGATGATGATATATGTGGATCACATGATAATAAAGGCAAATTTAAGGGTGCGCCCTGATAGCGCTCCAATGCATTGGGTAATGATGTAACCACTAGAGATTACAATTTTCACGATACCTTGGTGAATAACCTTGGTAATTTTTAAATGACACCTTGGGGATGGACCTTGGTGATATATTCATGATTGTCTATGTTAAATGATGTAGCCACATCTTCAAGTTATGAAAAATGTTATTTTTATTATGAAATGCCTCATGATTTCTTTCTCATGCCTTAATGTTCTTTTCATGTCCTTATTGAAGTATATCAAGTTCACATGTAAAATGTTCCTCTTGTTTCTCTTACTGGTCCTTCTGCTCACCCTTTATTTTGATGTATGTACCCAGGTTATGAGATGCAGAAATGAACCTAGGATGAACATAAGGAGAAGACTTTCAAGTGTTTAAGAAGAATGTTTTTTTTTGTTTCATGTTTTAAGTTCCTGGTTTCCAAGACACTAAACCTTAAAGATCCTCGGTTTTGTAAAATGTAATGAAAGTTTATGTGATAAAAAGGTGGGATGCTATACATATTTGATGATCCAACCCAACATGAAGAGTTTATCCTCCTATTTAAGGATGAAACTAATAAAAAAATTAGTTATGGGTAGTACCATCATGTTCAACGAGAAGACTCCATAATAGGACAAATGGAGTTCCCCTATTAAATTATAAACCATATCCAATACAATAAAGACCATCAGGGCATGAAATATTGCAACAGACAACATCACATGTTGAGATACTCAAATAATAATGTAACATCCCAAGTAAGTAATGAATAATATATATTTTTATCTATGTCTATTAATGATTAAGATAGTGTTATAGAGGATTAAAATGAAAATAAATACAATCTTAGGCATGGAATACACTAATATTCTTAAAAGATTGTTTTAGAGCCTTTTGATTGCAAACCATTTTTGAATCAATATTTTGACAATTTTATAAACTATGTTTGTCAAAATAAACTTATTATTTATGATTGGGACATCAAAATTTACCTTGTGTGAATTTTTGGTATTTTTCTGACAATGTTCATTTTTTTAATGAATAGTGAAAAATACTGCATTTTACATCAAAACTGCTTTTTAACCTAATTTATTTATATGATTAGATTATGTTTTGAATTTGTTTTTAAGTGAAATTATAATATATTTTTACCATTTTATCCAATGGTGGTCATTGGAATCAATTTCACTTTGAAATTAGACTTAAACTGGTGTCAATGTTTTGATACTTATTGTTTTGTAAAAACACGCTTTTTGCTCTGGCAGTGGGAATTAATTATTAAATTAATTAATGTGACTTATATTATTTGAATTTTGTAAAATAGACTTCATTTTTGAATTCGGAATATCAAATATAGCTTAGGGTGAATTTTTGGTAATTTTCTGAAAAACTTCAATTTTTGATGAATAGTGAAACCACTAAGTGGTAATCAAGCAAACTGATTTTTCAGTTAAATGAAAGTTTACCACTAATGTGTATTGAATTTTGAAAATCCGACATACATGGTTGTAATTAAGAAGTAAAATGTGGTTCAATGAGATTAAAATAATTTTTTTGGTGAATAGTAACTTATTAAGTTTTTAATCGCGATTAGTGGTAATTAGTGTAGTTTAAGGTATAAATAATGCTTTAATAATATGAAATGACCTATACACATGTCCCAACCTTATTGGTTGTGTCATGGCCGACCAAGACAAGCCATGGGTCAACTTGGGGACCCCATGGAGACATTTTGGTTGGGAAATGACATAAATAACTTTTTATTTAATGTAAAATTAAAAATGACACAAACATAATATGTTTTACGAAAACAATTTTTACATGGGGTTATAAAGATCAGATATTTGATTATAAATAGTCATTGGAATGATAAAACTATTTCCTACATCATAGTATTTTTTTATGACTTTTATACATTAAATAAATTAAATTATTTATGACATAATAATGATGCAGCGATGACATCATTATTTGACGATTTAAATAAAATGGACAGACAATGTAAAATCTATGAACTACACATGGCCAAAAACAATTGGATGAGTGGATTTAGAACCCTTATCACCTTATACACTAATTATATCAATGTGGGGCCTTTTAAAACCGAAAAACATTTTCAAATAAAGTAATATTTCTTTACTTTCCAAAAGTGCCCCTCCTCTCCTCTTATAAAAGGACCCCACCTCTACCTCATTTCACACACTGCTCAAGCCTTTGGCTCGGCCAACCCCTGCCCATTTACTCTCTCCACATCCCTCTACTAATCCTAGAGGATTCCCTTTGTGCAGAATCCTTTCAAAAGAAGCCTTTAGGCTCAAATCAAAAGGAGTTACACTTTTTAAGGTAATTCATTCTCTCATGTTCATTTGTTTTATTTTGCTTCTCCAACCCCCTAAACTCTTTTTATTTACTTCTTTTGTAACAACAACAGTATCTTCAATATACTAGGATGTTTTTATAAGATATATTTGAGCTACACACTCACACAACTACATCAAATGGTTAAATAACATACGGTTTCCGTGGATGGCGAAATTCTGCCTCCCGAAACGATGATTGTTCAATACTCATTTAACACCTTCAATGGTGGCCATTATGATGTCACTATTTTTATATATGATATATAATATGTTTATGTTTTCCTTAATCTGCTGTTTTTTTCATTTTGGGCATACCTTTTTGGTTTCCATTATGGGTAAACACGATATCTTCATTTTAGGAAGTGCGGACTGCCGCCCCCTGAAAGTGATTTGATTCATTAAATACCATATGTGGGACATATAAAGGATGGAACTATGATATTTTATATGTTATTATACTGGAATTACAATATAATCTTATATCATTATGATTCCATTCCAAAAATACGAAATAGAAATGGAAGTAGCGTTCATGCGTACGTACGGCTTACCGTCTCCATGAACGGTGCATTTCATTTCTTACCTCTAAATGTGATGTAATATTATAAATACATGTATATGATGAATATATATGATATATATGTTATCCAAATCATTAATATCATTCAGGATATAATGAACCTTTGACCAAATTAACAACATGTATGTGTAAGATGTCTATTTTTGACTTAAGAACCAAATACCGGCAAAATGAACATTATTAACTTAACTGATTACATGATGTTCATAACATGGTATAAAAGGAATAATGAACTTGAAAATGATTCATAAGCAAGTAGAGATTAACTCAAGTTTATTATTTAGGAGATTAAAGAAAGGTCAGGTCAATTCGGATACGAGGTATGGGACTTCGTCTCAATCTCCTTTCATTGAGGCATATTTTATTTTATACACAACTTTCTTTTATACGGTGTATAAACCCCTTTGACTTTTACGTTTATTCAAAAGGAATCTTTTTTATACGAAGCGTTTACTAAACGAAAAAAGGGAATGTTTTTGTCATACGTATGTGGCGACAACGACTTCTCCGCCGTCGTGACCGTTATTTGAGTTTCGGCTTCCTCTACAAGCCATACCTTCTTTTTAAAAGAAAAAAAATACCATGTTTTAATTTTCTTTTATTTTAGTATTGAAAATGGTTTTCATAATGTTTTTATATCAATTTGTTGTATTGATATCTCATGATTGAAATGTGGAAATTTTATGTTTCCTTTATGCATGTTTTATGTGATATGATTATGTTATGGTTCTTGGGCATTATTATGAAGACGGGTAGTTCCGTGATAAACTAAGGGCGGGTGAGCCCGTTATAGCTCTCCAATGCATTGGGTAACGCGAAGGAGTGAAATGTTAAGGTTTCTCCAAAGATATTTTAGGGAATATACTATGATGGGTATTCCAAACGTAACCAAGAGGGTTACTCCCTACGTAAGAATGTTATGAATGCCTCAAGTTACCTATATGTCTTATGATTTCTATGATTTATTCATGATTTTATGAGGTATGTTAAAGGGCCTATGTTTTATGGGAAAAGTATGATTTCATTCTTATTTATATATGAACCCATGTTTCCTTTCCTTGTTTTTATAACCCATACTGAGCTTTTTATGCTCATCCCAAGTTTTTTTTTAAATGTTTTTCACAGGTCAAGGGAAAGGTACATGATAAGATGATAGAGTCAAGGATGTGTCAAGAAGAAATCCATGTTTTATTTTAAATGTGTCTCCATTTATGGGAATGAAGAATACTATCTTTATGTAACCACTTTGTTTATATGTGGAATGTAATGCAAGTTTTATGATCTAATTCTCTAAAACTCTAAACCTGAAAAGATCCTCAACGTGTAATCTTGTAATAACTCCAGATTAAGTATGGTTTAAGGCTGGGGCCTTATAGTTGGTATCAAAGGTCGGTTTAGATGACTTTAGGAGTTAGAATTATATTAAATGATTATCCAAAAATATTTTTTTTGATATAGCAGTTAAAGATTACCATGTTGCTTCATCTAAGACATGTTTGTTCAGAATGGTTTTCCACAGAGGAAACAGGGAAGCAGTGCTAGGAAGGCATACAGAAGGAAATAACCTTCCGAATCAGCATCCCGAAATGGTCGGAATTGGAACTGAACAGTTTGTTGCAGTAATGGCGCAGTTGACTCAAGCGATAAATGGTGGTGGTATCCATGCACGAGATCAGCCAGATCAACCGCAGAGGAACATGTCAGTGGTGGATCATTTCATGAGGCAACATCCACCATCATTCAGTGGATAATCTGACCCTGTGCTAGCTGAAGGGTGGATTAAAGCACTGGAGAAGATTTTTGATGTCATGGGGTGTTCAGACAATCAAAATGTTAGTCTTGCTATTTACCATTTGGAGGGTGAAGCAGATCAGTGGTGGTCTATGGTTAAAAATATCAGGGACGCCGATGATATTGATGCTCTTGACTAGGATGAATTCAAAGGTATGTTTCTTGAGAAGTATTTTCCTAAGGATGTTCGACTTAGGATGGAAAAGCAATTCTTGGAATTGAGGCAAGAGGAAGACTCAGTGGCTGCCTATGAAGAAAGGTTCACTCGATTGGCAAGGTATGCTCCAAATTTTATCCAGGACCTTGATAGTAAAATAAATCATTTTTACTCAGTATTAAAGCCAAAGTATCGAAGGGCATTAGCTTCTCGTGAGTTTAAAAGTTAATAAAAGCTTGTTCGATGTGCTGAGAAGGTGGAAATGGAGTTTTCCGATGACCAAGTTTTCTATAACAACCAGCAGAAGAAGAGACCGAGGTGGCAGGAGAAAGGTAAGAATTCTTCAAAAAAGCTTGATGGTAAGAGAACTAAGTTTCCAGTTTGTGATAAATGTGGCAAAAGGCATGCTGGGGAATTTCTTCTGAATTCTGGGAAGTGCTACCGATGTGGTAAGATGGGACGTAAGGCTCATGATTGCACTGAAAAGGATCAAGGTGAAGGTAAGAAAAAATTTGATTTACAGTTAGTGAAATGTTATAAGTGCAATGAGATGGGTCACTATGAAAACGAGTGTCCGACAAGGAGCTTGAGTGATGGGAAGCAGTTAGACTACAAGCAGAAAGGGGTGGTGAAATCCTTTGCAACTACTTCAGCAGATGTCGGGCCATCAAATGAAGTTGTATCAGGTACTTTTTTTGTTTTTTCAGATTATGTCAGTGTGTTGTTTGGTTCAGGGTCTACACATTCTTTCACCTCTGAAACCTTTTCTAGTAAAATGGGAATACCATCTCAAGAAATGACTCCTGAACTTTTGGTAAAAACACCTGGGGGGAATGTTGAGGCAAAAAGAATTTATAAGAATCTTCTTATCCTTATCTGTAGAAAGAACCTACTTGCAAACCTTATTGTTCTACCTCTAGTAGAGTTTGATGTTATCCTGGGTATGGATTGGCTCTCTATTTACCATGCTAAGATTGACTGTAGAGCTAAAGAAGATTCTTTTCAGAAAGACTTTCAGTTTGTTTACAAGAATGAACCCTTACATTTGATAACATATCAAGAGGCCGAGAAACTTGTAAAATATGGAAATGAATGTTACCTTGCACACGTCGTTGAAAATAAAGGAACTGTTCAGATTAATGATGTGCCAGTGGTAAATGAGTATCCTGATGTTTTTCCTGATGAGTTGCCTGGAATAATACCAGATCGGGAAGTTGAGTTTACTGTTGACTTAGTTCCTGATGCTAAGCCAATTTCAAAACCCCCTTATCGAATGGCACAAATTGAACTTTTAGAGTTGAAGGAGCAATTGCAAGATTTATTAGAGAAAGGTTTCATTAGACCTAGCACATCACCATGGGGTTCTCCTGTTTTATTTGTTAAAAAGAAATATGGTTCTATGAGACTTTGCATTGATTATAGAGCCTTGAATAATATCACTCTTAAAAACAAATATCCTTTGCCTCATATCGATGATTTGTTTGATCAGCTCCAGGGAGCTCAGTTTTTTTCAAAGATTGACTTCAGATCGGGGTACCATCAGCTGAAGGTAAAGGAGGCAGATATTCCTAAGACCGCGTTCCGTACGAGATATGGCCATTATGAATTTGTAGTAATGCCTTTTGTGCTAATCAATGCACCTGCTGTATTCATGGACTTAATGAATAGAATTTTCCATGAGTTCTTGGATAAGTTTGTGGTGGTTTTCATTGATGATATTTTGGTGTTTTCTAAAAGTAAAAAGGAGCATGAAAAACATTTAAGGGTTATCTTTCAAACCTTAAAAGAAAAGAAATTGTATGGGAAATTCAGAAAGTGTGAGTTTTGGTTGCAACAAATTTCTTTCCTTGGTCACATTGTTTCTAAAGATGGAATAACTGTTGATCATGCAAAAACAAAAGTTGTGGAAGAATGGCCAAGACCCACAAATGTAACCGAGATTTGTAGCTTCCTTGGTTTGGCGGGCTATTACCGAAGGTTTGTTAGAAATTTTTCACGGTTATCTAGTCCAATGACTAAGCTAACTCGGAAGGGTGTTAAGTTTATCTGGACAAAAGAATGTGATGATTGTTTTCAGTAATTGAAAAGAAGATTGGTGAATGCTCCAGTTTTGGCACTACCTTCTAGGAATGGTGAGTTTGTTATATACAGTGATGCTTCATTGAAAGGACTTGGTTGCGTCTTAATGCAGAATGATCAGGTAATTGCTTATTCTTCACGACAGTTGAAAACTCACGAGGTAAATTACCCTACACATGATTTGGAACTAGCTGCTATTGTTTTTGCTTTAAAAATTTGGAGGCATCATTTGTATGGAGTAATGTGTGAAATATATACCGCTCACAAAATTTTAAAGTATATATTCACTCATAAAGAGTTAAACATGAGACAAAGGAGATGGCTGGAATTAATCAAGGATTATGATTGTACAATTCACTTCCATCCGGGAAAAGCAAATAAAGTGGCTGATGCTTTGAGTTGAAAAAGTAATGCTTCATTAACAATGTTGCGTTTGGAACGTGATCCTCTGGTTAAGGATTTGATGAACTTTGGCATAGAAGTTGTTGGTGCAGGAAGTCCTTCTGTTTTGTTTCAGGTATCAGTGAGATCATCTCTATCAGATAGAATCAAGAAAGCACAGAAGCAAGATAGTGAGTTGCAGAAAAAGGTAGATCTGGTTCAGAAAGGTAAGTTGCCTGAATTAAACATTGATAATGATTGCGTTTTGAGATTTGGGAAGAGATTGTGTGTGCCTTGTAATTCACAGTTGAAGAGAGAGTTGTTATGTGAAGCTCATAGTTCTCCGTTTTCAGTTCATCCGGGAAGTACTAATATGTATAGAGATCTGCGGGAGTATTACTAGTGGGATGGAATAAAAAGAGATATTGCTGATTTTACTGTGAAGTGTTTGACTTGTCAGTAGGTTAAAGCAGAGCGGCAGTTACCTAAATGGATGCTTCAGCCTTTACCAGTTCCAGAGTGGAAATGGGAGAATATATCCATGGACTTTGTTGTTGGATTACCGAAGACATCTCGAGGTAATAATGCAATCTGGTTTATTGTTGATCGCTTGACCAAATCTGCTCATTTCCTTTATATACGAGATACTTTCTCTCTTGATCAACTTTCCCGTTTGTATCTTAAAGAGATAGTCAGGTTCAATGGAGTTCCTCTCTCCATTGTATCGGATCGTGATCCCAGGTTTACTTCTAACTTTTGGAAAGGCCTTCAGAAGTCGTTGGGTACTGAATTAAATTTTAGTACAGCTTTTCATCCTCAATCAGATGGGCAGTCAGAACGAACAATTCAGACATTGGAGGATATGCTACGAGCTTGTTCTATGGATTATCAGGGAAGTTGGGACCAACATCTTTCTTTGGTTGAGTTTTCATATAATAACAGTTTTCATTCCAATATACAGATGGCACCATTTCAGGCATTATATGGGAAGCGGTGTCGAACTCCAGCTTTCTGGGATGAAGTGGGTGAAAGAAAGTTGATGGGACCAGAATTGGTAGAAGAGATGGCAGAAAAAGTTCAGCTGATTCAGAAACACATGAGAACAGCTCAGAGCAGGCAGAAGAGTTATGCGGATAACCGGTGGAAGGATCTATCTTTCGAGGTAGGTGATCATGTTTTTCTCAAGGTTTCTCCTTGGAAAAGTGTGATGAGATTTGGTAAGAAAGGAAAGTTGAGTCCAAGGTTCATTGGACCATACGAAATTCTGGAGAGAGTTGGATCAGTTGCATACCGAGTGGCTTTACCTCCGAGTTTATCTCAGGTACACAATGTTTTTCACATTTCGATGTTGAGAAAGTATATGCCAGATCCATCTCATGTTTTGAGTCCAGAGGTAGTTCAGCTGGAAGAGAACCTATCTTATAAGGAACAACCGGTCCAGATTCTTGACCACAGGGAGAAAGTGTTACGGAATAAGGTTATTCACCAGGTAAAGGTTTTGTGAAAAAACCACATGATTGAAGAGGCAACATGGGAATTTGAAAATGCAATGAGGGATAAGTACCCTCATTTATTCGATAAGCAAATAAATTGCGGGGAAGAAATTTTCTAAAGGGGGGAAGGATGTAACATCCCAAGTAAGTAATGAATAATAGATATTTTTATCTATGTCTATTAATGATTAAGATAGTGTTATAGAGGCTTAAAATGAAAATAAATACAATCTTATGCATGGAATACACTAATATTCTTAAAAGATTGTTTTAGTGCCTTTTGATGGAAAACCATTTTTGAATCTATATTTTGACAATTTTATAAACTATGTTTGTCAAAATAAACTTATTCTTTATGATTGGGACATCAAAATTTACCTTGTGTGAATTTTTGGTATTTTTCTGACAATGTTCATTTTTTAATGAATAGTGAAAAATACTGCATTTTACATCAAAACTGCTTTTTAACCTAATTTATTTATATGATTATATTATGTTTTGAATTGGTTTTGAAGTGAAATTAGAATATATTTTTACCATTTTATCCAATGGTGGTCATTGGAATCAATTTCACTTTGAAATTAGACTTAAACTGGTGTCAATCTTTTGATACTTATTGTTTTGTAAAAACACGTTTTTTGCTCTGGCAGCGGGAATTAATTATTAAATTAATTAATGTGACTTATATGATTTGAATTTTGTAAAATAGACTTCATTTTTGAATTCGGAATATCAATTATAGCTTAGGGTGAATTTTTGGTAATTTTCTGAAGAACTTCAATTTTTGATGAATAGTGAAACCACTAAGTGGTAATCAACCAAATTGATTTTTCAGTTAAATGAAAGTTTACCACTAATGTGTATTGAATTTTTAAAATCCAACATACATGGTTGTCATTAAGAGGTAAAATTTGGTTCAATGAGATTAAAATAATTTTTTGGTGAATAGTAACTTACTAAGTTTTTAATCGCGATTAGTGGTAATTAGTGTAGTTTAAGGTATAAATAATGCTTTAATAATATGAAATGACCTAGACACATGTCCCAACCTTATTGGTTGTGTCATGGCCGACCAAGAAAAGCCATGGGTCAACTTGGGGACCCCATGGAGACATTTTGGTTGGGAAATGACATAAATAACGTTTTATTTAATGTAAAAGTAAAAATGACACAAACATAATATGTTTTACGAAAACAATTTTTACATGGGGTTATAAAGATCAGATATTTGATTATAAATAGTCATTGGAAAGCTAAAAAGATTTACTACATCATATTATTTTTTTATGACTTTTAGACGTTAAATAAATTAAATTATTTATGACATAATAATGATGTAGCGATGACATCACTATTTGACGATTTAAATAAAATGGAAAGACAATGTAAAATCTATGAACTACACATGGCCAAAACCAATTGGATGAGTGGATTTCGAACCCTTATCACCTTATCCACGAATTATTTCAATTTGGGACCTTTTAAAACCGACAAACATTTTCAAATAAAGTAATATTTCTTTACTTTCCAAAAGTGCCCCTCCTCTCCTCTTATAAAAGGCCCCCACCTCTACCTCATTTCACACACTCCTCAAGCCTTTGGCTCGGCCAACCCCTGCCATTTACTCTCTACACATCCCTCTCCTCATCCTAGAGGATTCCCTTTTGGCATAATCCTTTCAAATGAATCCTTTAGGCTCAAATCAAAAGGAGTTACACTTTTTAAGGTAATTCATTCTCTCATGGTCATTTGTTTTATTTTGCTTCTCCAACCCCCTAAACTCTTTTTATTTAATTATTTTGTAACAAAAAAAGTATCTTAAATATACTAGGATGTTTTTATAAGATATATTTGAGCTACACACTCACACAACTACATCAAATGGTTAAAGAACATACGGTTTCCGTGGATGGAGAAATTCTGCCTCCCGAAACGATGATTGTTCAATACTCATTTAACACCTTCAAAGGTGGTAATTATGATGTAACTCTTTTTATATATGATATATAATATGTTTATGTTTTCCTTAAGCTATTTTTTTTCGTTTTGGGCATACCTTTATGGTTTCCATTATGGGTAAAAAGGATATCTTCATTTTAGGAAGTGCGGACTACCGCCCCCTGAAAGTGATTTGATTCGTTAAATACCATTTGTGGGACATATAAAGGATGGAACTATGATATTATATATGTTATTATACTGGAATTACAATATAATCTTATATCATTATGATTATATTCCAGAAATACAAAATAGAAATGGAAGTAGCGTTCATGCGTACGTACGGCTTACCGTCTCCATGAACGGTGCATTTCATTTCTTATCTCTAAATGTGATGTAATATTATAAATACATGTATATGATGAATATATATGATATATATTTTATCCAAATCATTAATATCATTCTGGATATAATGAACCTTTGACCAAATTAACAACATGTAAGTGTAAGAAGTCTATTTTTGACTTAAGAACCAAATACCGACAAAATGAACATTATTAACTTAACTGATTACATGATGTTCATAACATGGTATAAAAGGAATAATGAACTTGAAAAAGATTCATAAGCAAGTAGAGATTAACTCAAGTTTATTATTCAGGAGATTAAAGAACGGTCGGGTCAAGTCGGATACGAGGTATGGGACTTCGTCTCAACCTCCTTTCATTGAGGCATATTTTATTTTATACACAACTTTCTTTTATACGGTGTATAAACCCCTTTAACTTTTACGTTTATTCAAAAGGAATCTTTTTTATACGAAGCGTTTACTAAATGACAAAAGGGAATGTTTTTGTCGTACGTATGCGGCGACAATGACCTCTCCGCCGTCGTGACCGTTATTTGAGTTTCGGCTTCCTCTACAAGCCATACCTTCTTTTTAAAAGAAAAATAAATACCATGTTTTACTTTTCTTTTATTTTAGTATTGAAAATGGTTTTCATAATGTTTTTATATCAATGTGTTGTATTGATATCTCGTGATTGAAATGTGGAAATTTTATGTTTCCTTTATGCATGTTTTATGTGATATGATTATGTTATGGTTCTTGGGAATTATTATGAAGACGGGTGGTTCTGTGATAAACTAAGGGCGGGTGAGCCCGTTATAGCTCTCCAATGAATTGGGTAACGTGAAGGAGTGAAACGTTAAGGTTTCTCCAAAGAGATTTTAGGGAATATACTGTGATGGGTATTCCAAACGTAACCAAGAGGCTTACTCCCTATGTACGAATGTTATGAATGCCTCAAGTTACCATTATGTCTTATGATTTCTATGATTTATTCATGATTTTATGAGGTATGTTAAAGGGCCTATGTTTTATGGGTAAAGTATGATTTCATTCTTATGTATATATGAACCCATGTTTCCTTTCCATGTTTTTATAACCCATACTGAGCTTTTTATGCTCATCCCAAGTTTTTTTTGAAATGTTTTTCACAGGTCAAGGGAAAGGTACATGATAAGATGATAGAGTCAAGGATGTGTCAAGAAATATTCCATGTTTTATTTTAAATGTGTTTCCATTTATGGGAATGAAGAATACTATCTTTATGTAACCACTTTGTTTATGTGTGGAATGTAATGCAAGTTTTATGATCTAATTCTCTAAAACTCTAAACCTGAAAAGATCCTCAACGTGTAATCTTGTAATAACTCCAGATTAAGTATGGTTTAAGGCTGGGGCCTTATAAATAATAACCTTATTAGAGAAATTGGTTTCAAACGTACCCTAATCAATAAAAAATACACACACTAAATCAGATGATTTGACCCGCCAACATTAATTTTTAGAAATTAAAAACTTCTCATATATCAATAATACTGAATATGGAGAAAAAAAACATTCCCAAGTCTCTTCCTAGTGTACTCTAATCCTATAAAAAACATGGAAAAAGGAGTCCGAAAAAAATTATATATTGGGTAAAAAAATAAACAACTCCATGTTTTTAGGTACATTCATTTAGATTCTAGGCCAATGTCTAGTTAGTAATATCATAGTTGATAGTTTTTATATCATTTCTATTTTATATTGAAAAATAATAGAATTTATGTAATTTCAAATTGAAAATAATTTGAGAAAAAATATTTGGAAACAACATTTATAGATAAAATGGTTAAACATGTAATTTGGAGATTTTTCTACCCAGTGTGCATCATTTTAAAATGAGTTATTAAAATTTAATGATAAATTTTCCGTCATGTTGATCCTATAAGATTATAATAGTTGATCCCATGAGTTTAACATAGTAAAATTGTCCTTGGTTTATATTATCCATTGAAATAAGATGATATACCTCCATGAACTATCAATACAAAACAACAAGTTGGGGAAAGTAGAAATTTTTTTCATTTCTCTCAAACCATCACTAGCACCTAATTTAGCTCTCAAACCATCCAGGTTTTAAGTAAAATCACTGTCTAAAACTGAATAGAGAAATCAATAACACATTTTCTCAAAAAAAAAATGCAATATAGAAACATTTGTTCAATGAATTTGAATCTAGTATGAATAAGGTTTCTTAATTTCTGCCTTTGAAGTTTCCTAGGTTCCTTTTTAGGACATGGAAAAGAACATAATTTCCCTTCCAAAGGAAACAATTATTAATAAAGTAGGTCTTGAGGACTATACTAATTACTACCCTTTCCAATAAATATTATGTTAAACAATTCAGGAATACTTTTCATTCAAGGAAAATCTCTTTAGAAAATTGTTGATGAGGAATAAATAGTAATGTTTAATTTAAAGACACATGTGTATCATGTGGATTTCACCCATCTAATTGAAGAATGAGAGTGGATAAAAATTAAAATTGAAATAAAACTGATATTATATAATTATATTAAACAAATATTAACCAATCATGTATATACTATAATCATGTAATGATTAAAAAATCCAATAATATCTACATATTCCACAGTATCCCCATTAGTAACAACATTAGTGTCATATTTATATCAAAGTAGAAATAACCACAATTATCCAGCTTAAGATGTTGAGGATGAACCCATGTGGATTCCAAAACTATTTCCAACCCTCATGGACTTCAATACCTTAATTTTGGGAGGATCTGAATAGCTATATTATACAAAACCCTCTTTTGATGAAGAAGTATGATTAACCTCTGTCAATTTTGTTCAATTTATGAAAATATGAAAGGAAAAATAAAATTCCTATAAAATATAATTATACTATAAAAAATGTGTAAGACAAAAATTACGTAGGGAAAACACATCTAAATTCCACCAATGGTCTAAAGAGAAATATTGAGTTAGAGATTCATGTTTTTTATACTAAGAGAATTTTTATCCACCAAGATCATTAGAAAATGTGACCTCATATAGGAACCTTATGATATTATCAAGAGCCAATTTTATTGGTTAACTACATGTGTATGTAACTACCACATATAAAAATAAATGGTCCCATATGAAAAATTTCTTCCAATCATTATCAGGTAACGACACCATCACCCCAATTATATGGGTGTTATCTTTACAACTGTTGATTCCTATGATTCCCTTGGCTCAATAGTAGGATCCAAGAAGGAGGAATCACCAATTAAAAATAAAATATAATTTTGTTAAACATATTTAAATTATTTTATTATGACTATTTATCCTTGATAATCATATCTTAACTAAAGTGCTCTGAGAATCCATCATCGATGCCCTGATGAATTTGTATGATTTTGAGTCTAATGTGTTTTCCTTCAATGCATACCCTTTGGAAAATAAATATATAGGATTTCATTATTTCAACACTTTAAATGATAATTATAATGAAAAAATGTATAATGTCAGATTAGGCCTTTCTGTGTGTATTTATTACATAATGATGTCTTAATTAGAAATTTTCTGGTAGATAATCATTCCAAGATCGAACTCATTACATGTCAGACCCTTTACCCTCAAGGAGGATAAATTGGCCATATAAAACTAGAAAATACAAAGATATTATAATTTATAGTGGAATTCCTTTAAGAAAAACAATACATAAACAAAATTTTGAAATCATAGATTAAGTAATAAACTCATGGTATTCCTCAGGGACATATCATACAAACACATGCTAGAAACACCTTAGTTTCATGCCTATATAGACATACATTAATTATACCACTAATAACCAAAATATTTCATTAATAGAAATGTGGGTGAAATTCATAGAGATATCTCCCCATTTGATTATTTCAATGCTAGATACATTTATGTTTAGAACTACAAATGGGATTGAAGGTAGCACTAAGAGGTTTCACTCATACAGGTTGCTTCCCTTAGTAAATTAGAGGCCACCTCAACCTGCCCCTTGGATAATATAAAGGAAATATTCTTTCACACTATTAATCAATTTTTGGTGGCATATTCAGACCATAAAAATCAAATTTTTCTTCTATCTATATAAAAAAATCTACGTTGAATTACATTTTTATTATAAAGAAAACCCAAATGGTGTTATTCGACCAACCATCACCTTAAAAATTAAAAGTCATTATCTATTCCTAAGATAGGTAAAAAATCTTACAATGAAAATTTTCTAAAAACTAATATCTAAAAGATAAATAATTAAAATTAATCTAGGATGATTATGGTATAAAATAGTATCCCATAAATGTGGATAAAATATTGGTAGTTTCTACCACCATTTACTTGGCCACTATAGATGTATAATACGCTTCATCATGACCTAATATTAAAATAACCAATGTATAAATGATAGGTAGAATGAGTTTTTTAGGTTTATGAATAAGGTAAATCATATAACCCTCCCCATCATGATGAATAAGAGTTGGGTGATACTCCACCCAAGTTTGAAAAAGTTTCCTCAACAAATATTGATGAATTCATCCTGGTAAACCTTGGTTTATGGGAGGATTCATGGTCGAAATTAATTAGTGTGTTCATGACCCCTGAGAACATGGATCAATACATCATATTCATAGATAATCAAAGGAAATTCTTAATATTAAATAAAAAGAAGATACATAGTTTAAAACCCTTGTTTTTTTCATTTCCTCCATCATCCCGGAAATCACCGTGGTAATAAACAAGATAAAAGAAGAATAATCCCATCATATAATTCCATTATAGAGGCCATGTAGATAAATTGATAGAATAATTTTTCATCTGGTATGTTTAATATCATAAATGTTTATCTAACATTATTCTTGTCAAGAATAAGAACTAGCATATCAGAGTCTATATCGAAATTATGGATCTCAACCACACATACCCAAAGGAAGTTTTTTTTTGAATCGTAGAATTTTGTATTGATTGAAAGGGTTGTTTAAAATACCTCTATGTTATGATATTACTATTATATAATATATGTACACAAATAGGTGGAATAATCAGTGTACACAAGTTTTACTAAATAATTTTCATTCAGTTTTTACCCATTTTAAAAAAAATGAAACTTTGTACAAGTTAGGAAGAATGTATCTTCCATATTAACAAGAACAATCATTCCAAATTCAATACATAAAGTAAATTAATCATATAATACGGTATTTTTACAAGTTTCTCCCCCATGGTGGCTTTATATATCCTTTTTGTTTTCTGGTCAAGTTTGAGACAGTGATTATACACTAATATAATTCAATATATTATAGTGGGTTGGGAAGTTTGGATATCCACATTCGAAATTATACTGGAATCCCACAAATTCTATTTGTAAAATAATTCTACTAGTATTCACATACATGACACCGAAACAATAATAATGATTACATGGACACCAAGATTCTATAGCAACAAAAAAGATATATTTCTCATCGAGCATCTATGATATGTTGATTATGAATTTTCTCAAATCCAATGAAAGTCATCAAATTCCAATAAATATAATTAATAAAATTTAATTAAACATAACCTAGTACTATTCTTTAATAAGTATGTGATATCACTTCTACCTCAACTCACTCAATTTTTATAATTGTTAACTGAATCCCCTTAAAACATTGGATGTTTTATTCTTCCATCACTGTTTGAATAAATGATAGATAACACTTCCAAATTCAATTTAATAAATTCTTAAGAAAATTTTTCTCACGCTATGATTATAATTTCATGCATGTATATTTCATGAACTTCATTTTATGAATGGAATTATCAATTATTCTTCATTGTACTTTTTACATATCAAACATGAAAGAATGATTTGAAATACTTTTACTCTTGTTTATGAGTCAAAAATCATTAATGTTTGTATCTTATCACATGAATATTTTATTATATAAGTAAACAACATGCTTATTATTTATAACACATAACAGTATTCTAGTATCGATTTTCCACTTTTAGTTTGTTATTGAACTTCATGAAATCATGGTTCTTTTCACAAATATCATCTCACTATATTCAACAAATATTCCTTCATGTGTCACCTTTTTTCTCACTCTATATTATTATTTTTATAGTTATATAATGTTACACACTCGTTTACCACTGTATTCTCACTTAATATTCTTGATTTTATAAGATCTTGGTACATTTCTTCTTCACGCAACACTGTCATTGAATACACATCAACAACATGAACTTAATTTCAAGTATGAACATCACATATTGAGATTAAGTAATATAGTATTTGAAACTATTATTCTTCATTAATATATTTAAATAGTAAATTTACCCTTCATACTAATACAGGTCATCAAATGTATCTATCATGTTTTTTGTCAGAATAATAAAAGAGATAATATTCTTGGATACCTCCATATTTATATGAAAAGAGAGGTTTCTCCTCAACAAATTCACTTCCTCAATTTCACTCACTCTCTATTCCGATGCACTCTATTCTCTATAGTCAATTATGAGAAATATGTGTATTTATTGACATAATCCACAAACATACTCCACCACATAAATCACTATATGCATTGAACAATGTTCCTTGTGCGAACTGACTAATCCATGTATGCAAAAAATAAAATCAATATCATCATTTGGGGAAAAAAGTTTCTTACATAAGAAACTCCTTCATGCACTTATACCTTAAAATTTAGTCATCTTGAGGGATAATCATGCATAAGATATATTCATATTATTATATAGTCAAATATATTCAACCTTTACTATCCTGGTGATATTTTTATTTTGAATCGTACTGAAAACATCATCACAGTTTTTACATAACTTCATGTTATTTTACCAGTATAAAAACATCATTATGTATGACCACCTACTTTATAAAATGAAATACAAAGTCATATATAATTCTTCATAAACCCTTTCATTCCATTGAAATCCTTATTAAGAGGATTAGAATACCGAGGCATGACCTATATTGGAGTAAAATACCTCGAGCGGCTTATGTAGTTGAGCTCTCCTGTCTTGGTGTTGAACACAGTGGATACAAAACTCTGGTGAGGATCAATCATGAAGATGTTTGAGAACCAAAATATACATAAAGGATAGACCACATTAGAAAAATTTCAACCAATTTGTATCTTTTAATGTGAGGTTAATAGTTCTCACATCTCATGATACCAAATCTAAGAAAACTCCATCCTTCCTCAATATAATAATAAAAGTTGAACCCTTTGACTGTCAGATTTGAGAAATGGGGTTTAGTATCAATGTAGTTATCCATGGTTGATCCAATTTCCAACCTACGCATTATAACATGGTCCTATAAATATCCCTTGGTTGAACATTATTTTTAATAATCTACACTACAAACTTCAAAAATAGTTTCATGTATTAACTTCTATGAAATTCACTAAATTTTTAATACAATTAACTCCTCCCATTTTCAAATTATTTAATTTACATTTATAAATTTCAAAACCCTTATTGAACTATTAATTTTATTTCATGATCACAACATTAAATATATCATTAAGTTGAAAATCATAATTTAGAATCATAAAATTATTATCCATCTTCACTTTTTCAATTGTAAAAAACAATTTTTATTCTCCAAATATCATTATCATAAGCCATGGACATTATGAATATATTTATATTAAAAAAATTGAATGTTTATTTATTTAAATACACAATAATTTTTATAATATTATTTTCCCCATTAAAAATAATTCTAAAAGTATCATGTTGACACTCCATTTTAAAAAGGATGTGCAAAAAAGATTATGAAAATCACATTCTATATCTGACAGTATCATGAATATTTGAGAAGAAGCAAAGAAATATGTCCAAATAGACCAAAATAGAGAACTTGTAGCCAAGATGACAAGAACATGTCATGTTAGTAAAGGCAATAGGTATAGTCCCCTATACTGAGGACCTATGCTGAAGACCAATGTTAAGGACCTACGCGGCTGTATAATGTTTTACACCCCGACATGGAGAAGTTATGCTATGGACTTACACCCAAGACCGACGTTGAAAACATTCTCCGAAAAGGTCCCATCCTTACCTATAAATAGTTTCCTTGGTATCCCCACATCAATCACAAAAAAATTGAATTAACCCGTGAATATCTCATTTCATAGTAACATCACCTAGTTCCTCCAAATTTCTCAGGTACCACTATAATACATGTGGGAAGGGAGAATTAAAAGTGGATAAGCAAGATCAAGGTCCCTTTATTGTCTAAAATATTGCACTTTTTTTGTATCCCTATTCCATGAGACAAATTCACCTATGTGAGGTCCTTCTCCCTACTCAAGGATCTATGCAAGACCCATTCAAGGGAAATAGAGGAGACATAGGGTTATTTGGTTCAAGCCTCAACCAATTTTGGTCCCCCAGTAGTCTATTGTCAATGGCATATATAGCCCACATAGACCTTGTCACCCTGCATGGAGCACCGTCAGTTTTTCATAGGACCTATATGGCACACCTACATAGCACACCTATACGGTGCACCTATGCTGAGAACCTCCACTCAAGACCTATGTGAGCCAACCTTTATGCCCTTTCCAAATCCACTCATGGTAGTGCCTCCCTTTCTATGGTTCCCTTATCCGAAAGGGGCCATGATGAAACCACCACCAAGACACCTAGATTTACACAAAATTGGAGAGTGGCACACTAGCATGTCCTCTATTTGGGTATGTATTCCTATGGTCAGAGGTTACCCACACTTATCTATCTGGTCTTTACGGATTCGTAGGGTGCATGTGAGTTTGTTTCAGCATGTTCACGAGGATCGTTACCACAGGTAAAGTGTTTGGGATTTCTCGGTTCGGAGGATTAGGGTTTGGACCTTGTCTAACCCTTCTCGTCTCTAAGACTCAGAGCCTCCAGTTCCCAGAAAGGAGTGTGATGATCACACATTCTTTTCCCATCAATAGGGAATTATATCCTCCACTAGATGCAAAATAGATTGTAGAGAAACCATCCTAGTGTAAGCCCCAAGCCATTCATGTATGAGGTTACAATATTACTCTTTTATACCTCTTCCACCTTCAATTATTCCTTACATTTTTTCCCATATCTAATATGATGTGAATAGAGCGAAGGTTCATTTATGATTCCCCTTTTTTTGTATCCATGGTCCCCTTGGCCTCTCCCAATATAGGCATGTTCTCCTCCACCAGTGGAGGAGAAAGCATGTGTAGTTTTTTGAATCTTTCACATCCTCCTATTTCTCACACCAAGAATGACTCACATGGTCTTAATGGTTTTTAATTATCACAACATCCACAAAATCCACCATAAGTAATTAACTATGATAACTCTGATTCCCGCCACAATTGGGATATATAGGAAGACTTTCAGATACCCAAGCTCCATATCAACTCATCAATGAAATGAGAAATCAACCCCACCCACCCCCTATTTAGGGAATCCTCTTTAGGGGTATGCCCTAATCCTAAATCCCTTAATGAAAGAATACTCATTAAGTGTAATCCTTGAATTAAACCCCCTAAACCTCTATGAGTTAAAAAATCTCTCATGGACCCTGTTACAAGGGCATAATCTTTAGGAGTAAGCCCCAACCTATTTCTCCCAAATGGTCATACTCCCCTATGAGACTTACCAAACTACAAGGGATTTGATTCAAACCATAACAGGGATACATAAGAAACCTCCCAGAGGTTCCAACCCAACATTCTAAATAAACATTGTTCTCTCTGGGCCATATCACAAGAAGGGTATAATGAAATAAGGAAGATCTTATTCCTTATAATTTCCATGGAATTCATAGGAATAAGTCCCAAAAAAATCATTAACTTGGCACCTTTCACCTAGATTTACTTTCCAAATGATGTTAAACTATACGGTTAGATCCTTATCACATGACCTTAAAAGGTATTATGTGTCCCATTAAGCAGTAGTGAACAATGCGCGTTCTGATTCCTTTCAAAAGGATATGTTGGAAGCCCCCCTATGGGTTCTATCCCAACAAAAAACAACTTCTGTATCTCTGGATGATAATAAACTATAGAGTAACCTTTGTCTACCCAGATAACAATATGATACAGAGTAAACTCTCATCTTCCTAGATGATGATAAATTATAAAGTAACCTTTTTCACCTAGATGATAATTAGTTCCATAGTAAACTATTTTCTCTCTGGATAGTGATAATTTAAATCATGAAATCCATCTACCTGGATGACCATAAACTCCAGAGTACTACACTAAGTGTCTTAAAAACTATCATCATCATGATAACAACCAAATAATATTTTATTACTGTATATAAGAGGATACCATCAATTTAGAACCCTATATAAACATAGATATCTTTATTTATGAAGAACCTAGAATACATACAGATGATTCTGAATTTCCCACATGCTAAAAATTCATTTCTATTATTGGGATAAATAACATCATACTTGGGAATTAATAAAGTATTCATGAACATATATTAAATCAAAAATAGATTCTTGAAGTATGAAATAATTCCCCACAAATGTGATTGATAAGCCTGACCTCCCATCCTCATGAACAATGCTAGTTCATAAGTGTCATTCGTCAAAAAATGTAATGAACACCTACCTTTGGAAAGTAGGTCCCTTTTCATTCTAAACCATTGGGTGTTCTTGGTTCCATAAACAACACCACTGGAAACTATTCGTAAATAGTGATTCCAAACTAGAGCACACATTTTGGGGAAAATAAAAAAGTGTGAACCCGATGTGAATCTTTAACCCTGATGATACTATTACCCATGCTAGAAAAGGAAATCAATCAGTCATTTTTTCTCTAAAATAAATATTTCAGAGTTATTTTTTGTGTTTGACATATATACAGTCACACTTTAACAAAAACTCTCAACAATCGAAATGGTTTCCTTCACGTTTACAGTCGTCAACACACCAGCTGCTGCTCATGTGGAATCCTCATCAACATGAAGGACACCATCATTAACTCATCATATTCAAAGATGGGTATCTAATGGATGGTTTTGATAGTACCATAAGCATGGTACCATTCAATCATTGGAGACTTCCCGACAGGCCCTCCATATCATGAAAAACCAACGATCGTCTGGTTAGTGATGACTGGTGGGCCAAAAGTAGATAGTTCAAATCACTGTAATTCAAATGTTCCGGGGTCCTATACCCAAAATGGAATTGGTATCATTTTAGGTTAAGTGTTATTTTTTAAAATCCATGTTTCAATTACCCAAACATAATAATATTATAGTTGAAGTATTGGATTGAGCCACATGGAGATGAAGTTCCTATATTTTGTTTTTCTGGTTTATAATTAATTAGGTGAAGTCTGTTGAAATTTTGAGTAAATGTTTTTATGTTTCAATGATAGTGTAATTAATCATTAAATTTCTAGATAAATTACTTTTAAAGATAATGAAACACACAAAATTTTGATTCTTGATGAAAAATGGGATGAATGCATCAAATATGTGGATTTTTTATGATAATTAATTATTCAATTCTCTTATGAGGTTTTTTATGATAAATTAGATCTTTGGGCTTTGGATATAACAGAACCTCCTTGGACTAGTGAATTTCATTTAAATCAATAGTAACCAATTCCTTGGTCAGGAATTTGGTTTCTATTAATTTTTTTAATTATAATAAATTTTGAGATGATAAGTCCACCCAATGATCCTGGATGTTCTTTATCATAATTCTTCAGAGGATCTCTATAAGCCCCATTTTTAGTCTGATATAGGGTTTCCAGTGATATTTAAAAAGATTTTTTGTGGGATTATGAGGTAAATATAAATAACTTGATTAAAGTATAGTAATTGGTAAACAATAACCCATAATCATCCATAGCACCAATGCATAGGGGATTTAGCTTCCCATGGAGTAGCTGCTGACTAACGATTTGTTGATACCTTGGTGAGGAATTGCACAAAATTTGGATAGAAGATCATCGAGACAGTATAAAAAGCACCTCCTCTCTTCACTTCTCACATTCTCCTCCCGTTGGGTGTCTCCAGAATTGTCCCATTTTGGTATCTGAGTGTGAATATTAAATTAAGAGGATCTTCCCTCCTATTTATATCTTTTGTAAATACACAGAATGTACTCAAAAGTACATGGCGTGTACTACTGTCAACATTACTTTGGCCATTTTTCTCTACTCATGATTGTGCTACCACACATCCCTTGACATTGAACACGGAGCAACCTGGTTGGTGGGGGTAATTGGTGTGTAATGTCTCCCCATATGGCATGTAATGTCAAACCTCTACCACCAACTTCTTCTAGAAGGGGGTACACGATGCGTTCATGGTAATCACATGGCATGTAATCTTTGGCCGGTAATATGGGTGGGTATTTGGTCCTCCAAATCCATTTCTAGGTCAATAGTACGTGGAGTGTGTAAGAAGTACACGCTGTCTATATTTGAGTTTTTTTAACCCTTCCCAATTTGAGTCTTAGGCTGTAAAATACCTAAAAATCATCATGATCACCAAATTAAATCATTTTATCTTAAAATCAAAACATATATCTAGTTAAAAAAATTTCTTATAATCAATATATTATATGAAAAGGTATACACATTTCAGGAACATCAAACTCCCCCACACATAGTAATTTTCTACTCTTGAAGAAAAATATCAACATCAAATCAATAGAATCCATAATCTAAAAGCGAAGTATTCAACTATTTATAATTTTAAATACTATAGCCATAGAATATGGTTTTAAATGGCACAAAATATATTTCAATTCCAAAGATATTCTAAGGATTCCACCTATATAATTCAATTAAAAAATTTCATTATCTTTTATCCAAATTGTTTATGTTTTACTATATAAACATCCCATTTGATGATTTACCTCACGAAAAGATACCACATTCCACAATAAAGATTTATGTAACTAGATTTATGCTCAATATTAAGTATAATCACTCTATATGTAGGCTTCCAAGTGTTCTCATTCTCTAATTTAGAAGTTATATCAGAAAAATCATGAAGGCTTTCAATAAGTATCAAATATTTCCATGGCTAATGGCTGGTAGGTAATTATGAAAAATAATCTCAAAGGCATGAAAAGGAGGCTGAAGTCTTAAACAATTATGCCTGATATTCAAAATAAATCATAAGAAAAATGAACCCCCAATCATGATTTCTCAAATAGTATCATCACTATGATATTCCCTTTCCAATATGGTCCTATAAACCATGAATGAATCTTGTCCAACTTTTTCATTTTTCATTATATTTTGTCTACATTGGGACCACCAATAATTTAACGAACAATTGTTTTAGAACCCTTCTACCCAAATGAACAATTTTCACTCTCCTTCACACATAAGTGCACCATTTCTCACCAAAATATACCATGAGTGCAATAAAATCCCTCTCTGAAGCTCAAATGAATAATCATTAAAATTTATAAAAAAATTGGGTAGGATGGAAAAATAATCTTGTAATGTAACTTTTTATCAAGGAAGTTTATTATTTCTATGGGATCACAAATATCAGATGTAGGGTTGGTATCATATTAAAGGGGATTGAAAAATAATTAAATTCCTTAATCATTTTAATGTTATTCAAAAAACTTCATGTTTGAACAGAAAAAATCGAATGTTCTAGTTGTTATGAATATCCCAAGACTCTCTCCAAAAGGAGATTATATGGAAAAAAAATATGTCAAATATGATTAAAATACCTCTCATGAATAAATAAAAATAAAATTTCAATCATTTCATGACATGAGTACAAATGATCAGTCTTATAAATGTTAATGTTCAAGACTTGAAATCCAGAATCTAACTATATCAACAATCATTTAAAAAATACATTGAAAATTGAAATAAGAATATAACTTTTAAATTTACCTTTTATATATTTATTATTTATATTTATAATTAATCCAAAAAATTCCACAGTTTAAAATATATCAATTATTAATGATGTCTCTAAGATCAGATCAATGGAAAAGACAAGTGTAGGCCGAGACCCTCCCCCACACATAATACAACACATAGTCTCCCAAGAGCAATAAAAATTAAGAAGATAGTATGTGGGAAAATAGTGGGGGTAATATGATGGGAATAAATGGAATAATTAAAGAAAGAGTAAAAAAATAAAAATAAACACTAAAAAATTATCCCCCAATAGTGAACTGATAAATAGGGTATGTAGGTGAAATTGAGATTCCTAAGTCACTCCAAAGGACCTGTGACTACTGATGGATTATAAAAAGCAATCAGTAAAAACATACATCATCACATCCCATGAATATCAAAAAAAAAGAAATATATAATGGAAATAAATGTTCCAAAATATAGTCACCGGGTCACCTTAGAAGAGGCATCATATGCAACATGGGAATCTTCCAAAGGAGAAGTTGTTGTAGCGGAATCTTGAGGCATGGGCTCGACACTCTGAGTGGTAGGCACAGAAGGTGACTTTGATGGGATTGAAGGGGATGCAGTAGCGGGGCCAATAGTAGGTAGAAAAAAATTATGGTGAAATCTATATGTGGTGGATGTGTGGCGAAAGGAGGAAGAGTGTATAGATGGACGACAGTAGGTGAGGCCACTAGTAGTGAAATGCCCATGTTCTGGATGATTAGAAGCAACATACCCTCAATCTGTGTCTGCATCTGAGTGAGGGAAGCCTAGTGGGTCTGAACAAGTTCTATACATCGGTCTAGCTCAGCTAGGTGGAGGTTGGTGGGAAGATCAGCCGAGGGTGTGGGTGGAGGTGGGGAGGTGTAAGTCATAGAAGAAGAGGGGTGAAGGAACAACATGGAAGGCTGTAAAAAGGGTGTGGGCAGTGAGGAAACATTTGTGGGTGGATAAAGTATGTCGTGATCATAAACACTAGTAGGAGAAACTTGGTCAGCACTCTCCCCTAAGGATCTTGGGCATCCTACATGAGAATATAACCATCGTCCTGATGCCCAACCATCTGCATGTGGAAGATCTTGAGGAAGTATAGATGCCAAAGTGAGCCTAATGGGTTTTGTGGGAGATATGGATCAAAAAATACCTGATGGTGGGCCAACGGAGTGGAATAATAACTACTGTTTAGGATTCCCGGATGGCCATGGATTATAGAGTGGATTTTAGAAGCATCAGTGAAATAAAAGTCGGGGTAGTCATGCCTGAAAATACAAGTCATAAGGTCCATGTCATGTCCAGAAATGAATCCCATATCCTCATGGAAAGGAAAAAGGTTGGTGATGAAGCACAAGGGAAGCAAATGAAGGGGAGGGTCAATGAGGAGTGTGCACTTCTATGAGGTGGGGGTGTGCCTGTGGTTAGGCCTAGCAAGCTCCTACCACATCTCAATGAAGTCAGAGCACTCTGTGAGGGTAATGGTGGAGACAGAAGGTGGGGTGGCAGGATGAGGGTTGAAGTTTTACCCTCAGCCAAAATATTTCATCTTAAGGGGAAAAAGGGTGGTTTACTAGATGAAATAAAATAGGGGTAGCAGTATCGGTGGGAGTATGTTGGTAGGCAATCCCATCGAACATGATGGTCACTATGAACTCTAAAAATAAATTTTTGAATGTAAGAGTGCTTACCTATAGTGTCTTGAGGAGATTTGTATGGACATGGAGCTCCTCAATCTCCTCCCAGATACCAAGGTGATGGGGATTGCTGACGTATAGATTGTGGCCGCTCAACTGGATAATGCGGTGGGAGAATCTCCAAAATCTATCCACTGTAGGATGACCCTCAAGAAATACCATGCATGGATGTGGCTGAGGGAAGTAACCTAGTGGTATGGGTTGAGGTAGATCTATGAGGGTTGAGGTAGAACATTCAATTGTACCTATAGTAGGTGGAGTATTGGATACCTAATGTGCCTTAGAGGATGAAACAGTATAGAGTAGTGGGACCAGTGCAGGTTGGTCCACTATTGTAATTGAGGGTGGTGCCAAAGGTGTGGAGCCAGATCTGGGAACGGCGCCGCTGGAGATCTCAGCCACTGTGGTAGGTGGGGAAGAAGCCATAATGGGATTAGTAGGGGAAGAGGGTGGCTCCACAGAAGTGATCGTACTGACAGAGGTCACAGAGGGAGGTTCCATTAGAAGAGGAGGCAGAGCGGCCAATGCTGGGGGCTGGAAAACTGGGAAGTCAAATGCGGGATTCTTGGAATTTTGAAGATTAATCTGATGGTAAGGTGGACACTCACCCTCAACAGTGTAAGAGGACTACATTCTAGTCATGGTATTGTATCCTACCATGTCTAATTGAAATGAAAATAAAATAAAATTAAACAATAAAGAATGAAATTGTGAGAAAACTGAAAATAAAGTAGAACATGTTGTGTAGATTCAGGGTACATAGCATGTATTATAATTTATGGAAGAGATCGTGTATCCAAGATTGACACACCGATAGGCCATGTGGTCAGAAAATAACGAGTAAATGAAATGTAACATGGTGTACATTCCGTTTTATACAAAATGGAGTGGTGCCTGTGTAAGTGTCCAAACATAGCTCAACATAAGATGGGGAGATGAAACAGTACATGCTTTCTGAAAAGTTTACAGGACTTATTGATAAACATGGCGGTGCAAGGCATGTATAATTTCCACAAAGGGTCCTATGATGGGTCTAAGGACAGGGCTTGTTCCGAACATACATGATGTCTGTATTGATTGGGGAAGGGTTGTGTTCAAGAGGACACGACCTAGGCCAGATGGACAGGGGAGGCACATTACATGGCATGTACCCAACGTACATGCCATGTATGTTTAAAATGTAGAAAATATGCATGTGTGGTTGTGTACAATATGTACATGGTTTGTTTTCTTCGCACACCTTGTGTACTGCATGGGAGACCCAAATAGTCACCTGAATTGAAATCACCCTAAACACATATGAAAAGATGAAATATGAGGTGGAGAATTGTGTACCTATATCGAGGATCAATATGTTGAAGAAATGTGGATTAAAAACACTTTAAATTAATGAATTGGTGTTTCAGGAGGTGTACAACATGAGGGAGAATAAAATTAGGAGGTAGGTGTTACGCGACACAGGTTGAGGCCAGATAGTGTCCCAGCCTTTATAACTAAACTACACGACATGTCATAAAGTGTACACACAGTGTATGAGTTTTTTTAAATAACACATATATATAATTATGTTAATAATTTACAATAATTAGAAAAAAATCCATCTAAATTAAACCTATACACGTTTTTTATCAGATAAATACATAGCATATGTCCTAAAATTTGAAAAAAAGAACTATAACCATTGGTCCAGTTCTTGGGGAGTCATTAAAATCAGTTATCAGTCGTTCAGAACATAATCCCTCAACCAATAGAGAAAAGTTTTTAGTGTTTCACATTTTTTGTTACTTTTAATATTTAAAGTAGAGTAACAGTTCTACATGGTATGAATAAAATGCATGGTGTGTAGTTACAATTTGAATAAAAGGGTTGAAGAAAAGATATTATCCATGTTTGAACCCGGGTACTTTGAATACAGGGTTGAGACTCTACCAATATGCCAACTTCACCCGCATGTATTTTTTTATTTCTAAAAACTATTTAACTTATCATTGAAAACATGGTGCATATGACTTATATCGAAATGCAGACCATGTGGTTTTATTAATTTTAAAAATGATGGAAATGGGTCAGTTATCTGGATTCGAATCTTGGTCTTTTGGAACCTATTTATGACCCTCACCAGCCAGTCCATCCCAATAAAAGGTTTTAATTTATATAGAAAACATATATTTTGTTTTAAAAATACATCACACTCTGTTTAATTAAACATGGGTTTAAAAAGGATTAACCCCATGCCGAAGGTCGGTAGAGTGATTTGAAACGATGATGGCTCAAATATAATCTAGTGACCTTACAATTGGCACTGACATCATCCTTGTTTACTAACTTATTTAATATATATTTATGATATTATAATATACACTAAAAAAGTAAGTACACACCATGTGTATAGATGGTACACGGTGTGTAAACTCTCAGTTTCCTCCAAAGAAGCACCTTTGTTTTATGTCTTTGGTTAGACCTTACCTTAGTGTCTTTCTACCCAAATTTTATGGTGGAGATATTACCCACCATTTGTTATGTGTGAAAATAGGGCTTCAAATGCTACCCATTTACCCTGAATGTTTGACCATAGGCTTCTGCAACTTCTACCACACCATGGTGGAAAACCTTGATCACTTTAAAAGGTCCTGACCACAGAAAATATAATTTACATGTAAATAATCTCAAATGGGAATTAAATAATAGTACCTCATCACTGAGATGGAATTAGTTTTGAGAGATGTTGTGGTCATGGAATTCCTTTGTCTTCACTTTATATAGCGTGGAAATCAGATATGTCTCCTATTGAATCTCATCATGTTCCGTCAATTGAAACTTTCTCTTTTCTTCTGCAGCTTTTAGATCATAGTTCAAGGTCTTCACAGCCCAATAGGCTTTCTGATCATGTTCCACAGGTAAATGACATGACTTCTCGTAAATCAACCGGAATGAGGACATACCCAGAGGTGTTTTGAAGGTGGTTTTGTATGCCGATAAGGAATTATCAATTTTCTCAGAGCAGTCCCTCTATGAGTCTCCCACTATATTCCCCAGGATCATCATTAATTATGTGTTTGAGACTTTCACTTGTCCCCTAGATTAGGGATGATAAGGTTTACTTGTATTATACATAGAATTGTACTTCAGAAGTGCATTCTACATCAATGAATTGTCAAAATGGATCTCTCTATCACTGATCAATGCTCGTGGAACACTGAACCTGCTGAAAATATTTTTCTTCAAGAAGGCCATGATGACCTATGATTTGTTGTGTGTTGTGGTTTCTACTTTCACCCATTTGGATACGTAATCCACACAAACCAATATTTAAGAGTTTCCAAATGATGGGGAAAAGGGTCCCATGAAATCAATACCCCATACATCGATGACCTAGATCTCAAGGATAGGTTGTTGAGGCATTTCAACTTGGCACCCTATATTACCTATTTTATAACTCCTATCACAAAATGTTATAAAATACCAAGAATACTTGTACAAGGTAGGCCAGAAAAATCTAGATTGGAGGATTTTCTCTACTGTTCTGTTTGTCCTATGATATCCCCCAGCTATAGATGAATAGAAGAAATTCAGAATTCCTTGAATATCAATTTCTGGGATACAGCGGCGGATCACCTCATATTCACATGACCGGAAGATCTTCGGGTCTTCCCAGAAATATGTTTTCACTTCAAAAAAATCATTTCTTTTGTTGGAATTAAATATTAGATTGAAATACTCTTAT
Source organism: Viscum album (assembly GCA_963277665.1). NCBI lineage: Eukaryota > Viridiplantae > Streptophyta > Magnoliopsida > Santalales > Viscaceae > Viscum > Viscum album. The sequence continues at coordinate 686,799,184 of OY728123.1, read as the reverse complement.
AACCATGTAATTGGATATGTCAGCACACCATGGAAAATGTGTGATTCCAACTAAGAAAATATTCTCATTTGGGAAGTCCTCTAGGATTTCCCTATCATCATGTCCTTCAAAAATGAGGAAATTTTATTTTGGATAGGTAATTGGAAACAAATTTCTCACTAACATTATTATCATGGATCTCCAAGTCAGATTCTTGGAGGAGAAGCACCCAATGAATGAGTCGTTGTTTGGCATCCTTCTTGTTCAGAAAATATTTAAGTGTTGCATGGATAGTGTAGGAAATAACATTGTATAGAACTAAATATGAGTGTAACCTCTTGAATGTAAAAACCATTAGTATTATTTCTTTCTCTATCATAGTGTAGATAATTTAGGATTTGTTGGGGGCATTGCTGGAATAGTTGATTGGTCTGAAGATTCGATTTAACCACTGCCCAATCACTTATCCCACAGCATAATCACTTGTATCAAACATTATATAAATTTTTTCTTCCCAATTATGGGAAATCATGATAGGGGATTCTACCAATTTATTCTTAAGAATTTGGAAGTTTCTGGAGTAGGTTTTATCACTTCAAAATTAAATTTTTTATTATCAAACACTTTTAAGGGAAAAAGTGAGAAACCAAGTCAATCCCTAAAGGATAGGACAAAGTCATTAAAGTTAATTTGCAATCTAACCGTTTTGATCTCTCGAAATAGTTTCCATGATAATGTATTTACCTGGATGTCTAGTTGCTCTATTAGAAGGTCTTTAAACCTGAATTCCAGCTTTCCCCAAGACTGGATGTACTCTTATACATTGATCTTTCCGTTGTTGAACCCCCAAACCAGAATCAAGTCCTTCTTGTCAATCCATGCACTCTACTCATCATTGGTGTCCACCTGAAGAGTCTTTCCAATCAATATTTCTACCTCGTCATTGGAAGCTTTGATTATTAGTACTGTTTCCAGCATAACCTCATCCAAGATCAAGAGCATATCTAAAGAATTATTGGCCAATTCCCGATGCACCATGGGGGGACGTGGGCTGAAATCATTCAACTTTCCCTTCGACTTCTTTGCTGATCTGGTCTCCATCGGTAAATGTAAATATGAATAGTCCTTTTTCTCTTTCCGTTTTCCCCAATTATTCTTTCTCCGTCTTGTACTAGGGTACCTTCACCCCTGGTCCTCGTCCTCTATATCTCCATCAAAGCGGCTAGATCATTCATCACTATACTCTCTCTCTCTAAGGTCGTCTCCTCATTCACAGAGGTTATTTTGAAAGATTATTGGTTATTGGTGGACCTATCTTTGAAAAGTAAAAAACGAATATTCTATAAAAACTAGCATGCCCATGAATTATCTGGATAGTCTGAACATAAGTTGGGATATGTAGTTGTGAGATGAATTCAATTTTGGTTGGTCAACATCAATTCCCTTCATAGAAATCTAGTGGCCCCAAACAATTCCATTTTATCATAATTTGTCACTTCTCCTAATTTAAAACCAGATCGGTGTGCTCACACCATGGCATGACTAATTTCAAAATTATTAAGAAAGTGTTGAATGATTTTCCATAGAACAAAAAATCATCCATAAAGACTTCTAGAATCGGTTTGACGATATCACAAAATAATGCTAACTTTCATCATTGGAAGTTTGATGGAGTGTTTCACATGCAAAAAGACATCCTTCTATAGGAAAAAGTACCATATTGGCATGGAAAGGTGATTTTATCTAGGTCTTCAAGATAAATTGATATTTGGTTATATCTAGAATAACCATCCAAAAGGCAATAGAATTTTTACCCTAGTAATCTCTCCAGCATTTGGTACATGAAAGGGAGTGTGAAGTGATATTTTTGTGTGGCATCATTTAGTTTTCTATAATCTACACATATGCTCTATTTTAGGATTATTCTTGTTGGGATAAGTTAATTTTAATCATTAGTGATCATGGTGATACCCACTAGTTGGGTACTACGTTTAAAGGAAATACTGAAGGGTTTTTGGAGATCGGGTAGATTATTCCCACATTCAAAAGCTTGGTCACCTCATTATTTACTACATACTTCATGGGGGGATTTATCCATTTTGTTGGTTACTGAGAGAGCTTGTATCCTTCTTCAAGTAGAACCTTATGGGTGAAAATGGTTGGGATGATCCCTTTAAGATTTTCTACTTTCAACCAAATATCATGTTTTCTTCATTTAAGTACATGGATAAGTGAATGATCTTTATCATATGAGAGGGTGACATTGAGCATTACTGGTATAGTGTGATTTTTTCCCAAGTAACCATATTTAAAAGAAGATGTTAGAGGTTTGATTTCAAGTTGTGGGGCTTTCAATACTGTAGGAACAATTGTTTATACCTCATCTCGGTCGAGAATATTAGGAATAATTTCACATTTCCAATAATGACCACCCTGGCCAATGATTAATTACAACTCTTCTGGTTCGTATTCTGGCTGGATTTCATTAATGAATGGTTCATCACAGATAGAAAAAAATTCCAGGTCATCTTCCATGTGTCCCTAATGATCATCCATAGTGGTAAACGCATAATAATCCTTGTGTCACATCCAAGATACATACATAACAACTATGAGGACATTGTAAGATACATTTTCATCTCCCACTCCAAAGATTAATTCTCCTTGATAAACATCAATCAACACCTTCCCATTTTCCAAGAAGTGTCTTTCAAGAAAGAGATGTGCCTCTTGATCTTCCTCCATGTTAAGGATGATAAACTCTACATGAATAATCAACCATTCCACTTTCTTTATCACATCATCGAGTAGCCCTATAGGATATTTCATGGATTGATCGATGAGATGTACTACCACTCGGGTAGTCTATAAATTTTTTAGCTACAACTTCTTAACGAATTTGTAAGGAATAATATTACCACTAGCCCCGAGTTCACACAAGTCTTTCTCAAACTCACAAGATCCAATTCTAAAAGGAATTGCAGAACTACATGGATCTTAGAGCTCTGGAAAAGAGAGTTCTAGACCACTGCTGAACATTCCTTAGTGAGAGGAATTATTCCCAAACCCTCTATCTTACTCTTTTTGGAGATTATTTACTTCATAAACTTCGTATATGTTTCCATTTGAGTTAATTCCTTTTCGAAATAAGTGTTTATATCATGTTTCTGGAATACCTTTATGAATTTCTTGAACTGCTGATCTAGATTCCATTTCTTCATTCGTAGGGAAATGTTAAGGGGGTTAATATGGTTTAACCACTTCTTTTCACTTACCATGTATGTCCCCCTTTTCATTTTATTGTTCCAATATTGATGGGGACTCCTCGACATGGGATTATTTCTCTGAAGAGGGTCTAGGTAGTGTTGGATTCTCACCTTGAGTTGTAGTTATTTTCTGGTGAAATTTTTTCCCACTTCGTAAACTGATAGCATTGGCCTCCTCTTGTGGGTTTTTCTCAGTGTTACTTGTTAATGTACAAGGTTGTCTTGAACATATTTGATTAAAGAGATTACCAATATGATTCTCAAGGATCTGAATAGATGCTTCCTGATTTTAAAATATAGTTCTAGAAGTTGTTAAGAATTTTAACATAATATCCTCTAGCTTTGAAGGGGGTTCTTGTTGAGGTTGTTGTGTAGCTAGTTAAGGTTTTTTCTACCTCAGTTGTCACTCGAGATGAGGGTTTTTATACCCTTGTTGTTGTAAGGTTCCATAAGGTTTTTTTTCTGGGATATGGATTCTGATATTTCTATTGACTATAACTAGTTGGCCTTTGGGGTAGGGTTGAGAATTTTTTTGTTGTTTCCCCTATATTGTATTCTAGTTATCATTCCATATCGAGGGTACATTTTTTCACTTTATTTTGAGAAACATATCTTACCTCACTTTATGATAGACCACCACTTGTCCCTAGGCAGTCACCCATGTAATGGTTGTCACCAGATTCGTTGTATGCTGGGTGATTTTATGTTTGAACATTAGATGCATTTTTCCAATTCAATGAATCGATATTCTTGGACATCACTTTGAGTTTTCCAGAAATAATCCTAGTAGAATCAATGTTATACATTCCTCTCATTTGAGTACCCCACTCCGAGATCCATTGGATGTTTTTTCCAACATATCTTTGAGAAATTGGAAGAGTTCCTCCAAGGATTTCCGCATCACCATTCCTCCGGCAGCTGCATCCACCACATATTTGGTGTTATCATGAGACCACCATAGAATGTTTTTAATTTCATTCAAAATGTAAGGCCATGAATATGGATATTCCTTAACATTTCTTTAAAATTATCCTACGAATTATACAAAGACACTAAATAATTTTTCTTGAAATTTTGAATTTTGTTCTACAACATCACTATCATGGAAGGTGGGAAATATTTTGATAAGAACGTTTGGGCCAACGCCTCCCTAGTGAGGATCGAGCAATGAGGTAGTCCCTTGATCCAGTCCTTCGATTTATCCCTTAATGAAAATGGTAATAAAAAAAGTATAATGGCATCCTCAGACACCCCATGGTAGCAAAATGTGTTACAAATCTCCATAAAATTGGAGAGATGAGAATTGGGGTCTTCACTGGGTAATCCTACAAATTGCATTGGGTTTTGGATGATTTTCATGATGGTTGGATGGATATTGAAATGTTGGGATAGCATCAATGGTTTGAAAATTTATGTATCTACTAATTGGATAGAAGGATTATCGTACTCCATAAGGGTGCGATGTGGGGGCAGTTGATATCAAGGCAGTGGGGCACACATTTCTACTCAAGAGAAAAATAAGGCCCATGAACTGGATGCAGGTATGAAAACAACACATGTTGGAACTACTGGTGTTTCTTCGGGCCATACCCTGGAATAAATGGATCGTGATTCCATTATTGGTTTTTTGGTATGATCACAATTACTTTTACTAGCGGAAGTTTGATCCGCTCATTCTACATAGCTAATTGTTGGTTCTGATTGCAATATGGCACAAATAGTTATCCAAATCCTTAGACAGTAGCAAGATCCCCAACATCTATGTTCACCATGGGGGTGTCCTAGTATTGTTCATCCATAAGCACCCATATACTCCACCAGATCGTTCTTTTGATCTCCGAATGAATGAAAAGGATTTCCGATGATTTAGTGATCTTAAAACACGTGATTCATCAACTCGTGCACTTTTTGATCCTTCACAATAAAAAATAAAAAAACCAAGTGTAAAAGAGGAAAAATTAAATAATGAAAAAATATAAATGAGATTATGAACATAATTTCTAAGAATGTTTGATTTTTAATTTCACATTAATTAATAAAAACTGGTTAATCAAAACACCATTGAATTTCATGTCCTTAGAAAAAGTACTATAATTTGGTATCATTCCAACCGAAGTGTTATATTCAAAAATCCAAATTTTAATGAGTCAAACTGAATACTAGTATATTACAAGTATGGGATCAATCCAAATGGATATGAAGTTATTGTATTTTGTTTTTCTGGTTTGTAAATAATTAGGTGAATTCTACTGAAATTCAGATTTGATGTTTTAATGTTTCATTAATAGGGTTAATAAACTCTCAATTTCTTGATAAATTACTTTTAAAGATTATGAAACACACAAAAATTTCATTCTTGATCAAAAATGGGATGAATGAGTTGGGTTTGTGGATGGTTATGGATAATTAATCAATCAATTATCTTATGAGGTTGTGTTGTTCATGATAACTCACATATTTGGGTTTTGGATATAACCAAACCCCTTTGTTCTGGTGATTATTTTTAAATCATTATAAACCAATTCCTTGGTTTGGAATTTGGTTTATATTAATTTTGTTGATTATATCCCATTTTGAGATGATATGTCCACCCAATGATCATGGATGTTATTAATCATAATTCCTTAGAGGATCCTTGGAAATCTAGTTCTTGGTCTGATACAAGGTTTCCAGTGATATTTATAAAGACTATTTTAGGTATTATAAGAGAAATATAAATAACACGATTACAATATAGAAATTGGTAAAAAACAACCCATAATCATCCACACCCCCATCATAAAAGATATTTACTACTCCTGGAGTATCTAATGAATAAAAAATTTGTTATAACTGAGTGAGACATCACACAAAATTTGGATTGGAGATCACTGGAAAGGTAGTGGAAGCACCTCCTCTCTTATCTTCTCTCATTATTCTCCCTTTGGGTGTCTCCAGAATAGGCCCCTTTTGGTATCAGAGTATGAATATCAAATTTGGAGGGTCTACTCTCCTATTTATAACTTTTGTAAATACATAGCGTGTACTCAAAAGCACATGGTGTGTACTCAATTAAACATGACTTGGGAAATATTTCTCTTCCAGTAGGTGAGCTACCGCATTGCCCTTAACTTTAAACATCACGCTGCCTGGTTGGTGGAGGTACATGGCATGTAATGCTGCCCCACATGGAGTGTAATGTCAATATTCAGCCACCAACCACTTCTAGAAGGTGGTAAATGGTATGTTCAGGGTAATCACATGACATGTAATCTTTGGACGGAAACATGGGTGTGTATTTGGTCCCACAGATCCATGTCCACGGAAATAGTACATGGTGTGTGTAAGAAGTACATACCATGTATATTTGAATTTTTTTGACCCTTCCCGAATTGTGTCTTAAGCTGGGAAATACCTGAAAATCATCATGATCATTGAATTAAAGCATTTTTTCTTGAAACCAACACATATATCCAATGATAAAATTTTTTATATTCAATATAATGTATGAAAAGGTATGCACAATTCAGGAACATCACCAATCACCAATCCCTCCCACATTCCTGGGAGGTTGACCAAGAGGCCACTTATAGCCTCATCCCAAAGTCACAGGGGTCCTTCCTAAGGGCTCTTGCCGAAATTCTCCTTCTCTAGTGTTGTGAAAAAATAAACCTTCAACATGATGAGGGAGTTTCCTTTGGCTATCCAAACTAGGTACCTTAGGCCCGTGAATGAAAGACGGCCCACTTGAGACAACGAACAACTAACTAGGAGCATGTTTTTACCTTTTCCCCCTCCAAATAAGACCACCAACCCAGTTTGGTGGCAAATAGTGATTGGTCATATAGACCCTTTCACAGTAACTAAGCCAACAATAAAACTCATCATCCTGTCATTCTAATATGGTGGAGTACCATAAGCAGGAACATACACCTGCAAACACCCATCAAGCTTGTAAACAGCCTCATCTGGCAGCACATGCAGAATTTAGTCGGAAAGTCCCAGTAATATGGTGAGGGAAGACTTAATTATCTACACCAACACATGAGTACTATTAGTATCCAATAACAACAAATGGAGTATGGGAGTAGGTACATACCACCACTACAAAGATGGAATTGATTTTTATTACTGTTTTGTCCGCTGAACTCACCAATAACATCTTGGAAATGGTGAAAGGGAAGGCACAAATTCTTGTTCATATCCTAGAGACATACCAAGATATCATCCTAGAAACAATATTAGTATATGGGGTAGAATAATAACTATATTCCCATATATAGGGTGGCTCATCAATATGTCACAATAGAGCAGATACATACCTTTGTTCTCATTCAAGAGGTCTATGGGGTATAATCTATTATATCATATGGATTACCAGATCGATAAAATATACCTACTCTAACTCGAGATAATCATACTACTTTGATGTCCACACCAATGTAGTCGTATACACTTGTCTACGACAACCACTTTTCCTCCAATGTGGCCCCAACTACTTGTAATAAGGAATCCAAGAAAAAGGATTATCAAACATAGTTGGAAAATCATGATCCAGTTTGCAATCTGGTTCCTCTTAATGATGGAGTTATTTATTCCCCCAGACATTTATATATTGTAGCTCAATATTCTACCTTATCATTACCAAATTATGGGATCATTAATAGTAACTCTGAATTTCCTTTCCAGAAACATCCTTATAAAGGCATGTTTCATGACAATTCGGTCAATCTCGAGAACCTGTCTCTTGATGAGTGCCATGGTAACCCACCGTGTGTCTAGAAGAACAAGGGGAAAGAGGGTCTACCCCTTTTTTTAATCCATCATGATAGTCCTCCACATTATGTAATTCACTATGAAATTTTTCTCCATGGTAGTGATATGCATTTTGAAATAATTATCCAACCAAAAATGTAGTGATGTGAATGCCCTCTTATCTTGAGGAACTTGCAAATATAAGGCTAGTCATGTTTGAAGCCTTTTCACCAGTGGGTGAAATTATTTCTCAACTAGGAGACATACCAAGGTGACAATGATTCTCCAAACCGCCCTTGGTCCATTTATCTTCCAATGTAATAGAGGAACTCTCTACCAATGTTTTTGATTCTGATAAAGAGGAGGGAAAATGAAAATTTTGGTCTGATCAAGTAAAGAAACTTCTAAAAAAAGACAAAGAGGATATGTTGAGCATGAGAAAACAACTGGATAAGGGTTAATTACCGATCATGTCCTAGAATTTTTCTACCTCTCAATACAAAATTCCATAGATGTTGGCAGAATATTGTATTCATGATATATGCCTCAACATGTGGAAGACTCATCATCATTAAAATCCAAATTATTACCATATGAGGAATATCAAGGTCATGTCAAGATAATATAATGGTTGTAGTGCCAAATTTACTTGGAATCTCTCATGGCTTCCCGACATCCAAATATTGAGAAGCAACATGGATACCATCAACATGTATGACTCAATTCGTTAATGAGGTAGCGACAATTGATTAAAGCTATACCATCTGGTGTTCATATCAAAGGATTAGGTGCACATAAATAATTTCATTTCACTACACTCCAAATCCAATAAGGCCTACCAAAATTGGTCTCATGGAATGTTATTTCCCCAGGAAAGATACAAAAAAATGATTTTTATTCACGACTGAAGAAATAATCAGCAAGAATAGGCCTCGATCGGTTTCCACCAATCTTAGTCCCAAAGAGAAAAATATATTGAGATATGTTTCATCAATAATCTCAAAATATCGAGCAATACTCCCCCTTAGAGGATGTAAGACATTATATTTTGAAAATTTCTAATATATCACAATACACATTCAAAGTAGTCGATTTAAGTGAGTGTCAGATAATGCAACCACAAAATGTTTGAACTAGAATTCATAATATCAGAAGACTGGTTGTGCTGATATCATCTCTAGCAGTCCCGAAGCCACCTCAGCCCACAGGGTTGGGGTTATTTTTAACCTACCCCTCAAAGTCAACAAATAGAGCCCGAAATATTGAGAAATATGAACAAGAATTTCCCTAACCTGCACAGTTGGGGGCTTTTTCACATTCACAGTATGATCCTTTGTGGAAGTCAGTTTTCTCTCAACTAGGGAAGAATCCAAAAAATTGATGCACGATGGAAATATATGAGAATTTCCATCAGGTTACTATGTGCAAAATAGTTCCTAGGGAACCCAAAAATAAGAGGACAGGGTATTGTGGGGGTGAAGAAGATTGTGATCTCACAAAGATGCCAGCAGAATGCCAGTAATACATTATGCATCTGTTATTTTCATCTATACCATCATTGAAGATCCTCTAAAAAATTAATCAAGTTCAGTGGAGTCATAGGGTAAGGTTATTATTTAAAATACAGTCCACACTAATGAAAATGAATGTGTTATGGATACCTAAAATCAAATTCTAACCCAAAATTTAGGTATTCTATTGAATAATCAACATCAAACTCTTCGAAAGGAACCTAATAAGGGAAAAGTTAATGGTCAGATCATGTCTCTCCTTTCCACTAGGGATGGTCAATCCCTTTCACATGAGAAAACATTTTCTCAGGAAGAGGAGGAGATGAAGGATTTGAGAAGACTCAATGTAGAGTTACTCTGAGGCAACATTCCTACAAGATATGCTCCACAAGTAGATCCTCAACTTTTACTTCCTATAGGATCACGTCAATGAAGAGGGTTTGCTGAAACTAGTGAAGGGGATAAGGAATTCCCTCTATTTCAAGTACTACTAGAGGAGGGTTAGGAAAATACTTATAGGATTACCCCTTTTAGTTTCCCATGATAGATATCAGTGACACCACCACTGATGATCCAACTAGATTCTCCCCCAGTTCAGGATCCAGTCACTTCACTTGTTCGTACTCTAAAAGTTGCACCTATTCAAGTCCCAGATTAGCCAGATATTCCAAAAAAAATTTATGCAAACCATTAGGTCATTGACAAATCAATTGGATGTTATAGAAGGATGGTGTGAACCAGTTCAACCATAAAATAACTCTTATTCTGAATGGGTATATCCAACTCCTCCCCCACTAATATTTGGGAATCCTACATTTCCTATCTTCAATAGGTCATTAGATCCTGAGAATAACATGAAATATTTCACCTCTCATTGTGATATCACGATGGTGACCCCTGAGCAACAGGAACCAGTAGAAATAATATGCTTTTTACAATCACTACAGGGTCAGTCCTTTGTATGGTACACAAGTTTTTATTCTCGATCTATCAATGGAAGATAATATCTCCATCAAAATATTCTTTTCCAGCTCAGCACAATGCATCAAAAGAAAATAGTCTCTAATCTCCCAAACTACAAGAAAAGTTAGGATGAAAGAGTTTCATATTTCATTTCTTCATGAAAAGGATTAACATACTCCTTGAATATACCACTCACTCAAGAAACGTTGATACCCATTTGTGTAAAAAAAATATCCTCGATGAGTTGTGAATATCATTAATCCTTTTGAAATACACCGGAGGGTTTCAAGATCTGGCCTCAGTTGGTCAATAGGTGGCAATATACATAACGATGACCAGATCCAAATCCTGAAAATCCCATTAGCTTTAGGAAGAATAGCTAGAAAAGAAAATCCCACTATATTTACACTTATGTAGGTCCTTATACCACTACTACTTCCAAGCCCTCATCATATCGTAGGGATCCACCTCTCGAGCATCAACAACAATGACCAGCCATCAAGATGATTACAAAGCTCAAATGTGGGATTGATTGAGGGGTTTAAAAACAAGGTCTATTATTTTTTAAATTCCCATGTCCCTAAATTCTTAATCTCATCTTTGGAAAAAACATAGTTCAGTTTTTGAGGCCAAAGAAACCAGATAACGAAGGATATGAGGACCCCCCAAATTATTTACCCTTCCATCGGATGTTGGAGAAACTCATATAAAAGTGTTTTTTTGAGTACCACCGACAAAATATAGTGGAATTTATGAAGGTTAATCTAAAAAATTCACCATCCCTAGTAGCATGTGTTACTGATTCCAATCTAATGAAGTAAGGCAAGTGGAATGAAGTCAAAAGTAAGAATTCTCAGAAATTCAATGATTGTATAGTAAGGAAAAAAATCAACTAAACTCAAGACATTTTATTGAAATAGTCGAAATACATGAGTTTTTATCCTACCACTTATGTTATAGAAACTTTATCTACATCAAAAGTATAGTCCTCTGAAGTCCAATTTTAAAGAAGAAACATGGCTGAAAGAATAAGGGGAACGAAGTAGAAGAATATTTTGTTCCAAGACCAAATTTTTCCTTCACCATTGAGGATTTCATTCCAACCATATCAAAAGTATGAGCCCCTCCCTATAAAATGGAAAAATAGGAATTGGCCTTTCAGGAAGAATCTTCATCAGATGAAGAGTTTATAATCGGTTCTGTTAATATTATTTACATAACAGATCTATACTCAAATAATGATTCGGATTATGAACCTAATCTCTCAACACTTGATTAAGTAATTTGGGGAAGTGGTCTTCAAGGCCGAGGATTCAAGGGGAGAAGTGGTTATGCTAGAATCCACTACTCCAAAAACACCCCTTCTTGAACTGTTTATGTAGTACTAACTCATGGGAGATCTCAATAGTGAGATTAGCATGAAAAAGAGAATTCTCCCACACAAGGTAGGGTCTTCCCTAACATGGTCACCTTGGAAGACCAGTAATAGTCTATTCCACCACCTCCTTGAATATTGGATAGACATAGATATCCAAATCCACCAAGAAATGAAGTACTTCTAGCTACTACGCCAAAATATGGTCAGTCCACATCCGGAACATCATCTTCCAAGGAACCTAAAAAAGAGAATCTCCATGATGGAAAATGTAGACCTCTAGAGAAAAATTATTATGTGTTGAAGAAACTGGGATAAGTAACATCCAGGTTATCGATCTTGGATGTCTTGAGTTTATCAAAGGATCTTAGGGAAGCACTACTTGAGGTCTTGTCAAGACCTCAAGAGTTTGAAGTTGAGGTTGCTATCGTAGAGGATTACATTGTAGAGAATAATATAGAAGAATGTCTTGTGGTCTTATCCTTCATAGACCAGGATGAGGGTGTTCTCATACAAGAACACATCAGACCCTTGTACCTATCTAGAAATATTAAAGACACTGACATCTGGAAAGACTTTATTGATAATGGCTCTGGATTCAACCTCATTTCCATTCAGACACTTCAGCACTTGGTCCACACTAAATCACACTTTTCCCACTCTCCTTTGAAGTTATAGGGATATAAAAATAATGTGCAAGAACATATCAGTGATATTACACACAAAACTCAGTTTTTTGATCTCATATTTTATTTTTAGTTCATGGTTTTCTAGAAGTACATAGCTTTCAACATTCTATTGGGGAGACCTTGGAAACATCAGTATGTAGCCATTCCTTCATCGCACCACCAATGTATCAAAAATTGAATCAATGGTAAAATAGGAACATTTCATGGTGATAAGGCCCCATTAAAAACTAGTGAATCTTAGTACCTCGATTCATAGTTCTATCAAACAAATGGAAAATAGTCCATGGAAGATTATGTTGCAAGAATCAATTCCCTGAATGTTTTGGAGAATATCCTATCTAACCCATTCAAGAAACTCAATATAGATGTCTTCATTCCATCCACTGATCTTCAACAGTTCCATACATCATCAACTAGACTATTTTAATTTTTCATACGCATGGAAAAAGATAGGGGTATTGATTATTGTCCCATAATATTCACTTCATAACTTCTAAAAGACCATTCATTATCAGTTGGGATAGATATGGTTTCCTCCTTCATCGCACCACCAATGTATCAAAAATTGAATCAATGGTAAAATAGGAACATTTCATGGTGATAAGGCCTCATTAAAAACTAGTGAATCTTAGTACCTCGATTCATAGTTCTATCAAACAAATGGAAAATAGTCCATGGGAGATTATGTTGCAAGAATCAATTCCCTGGATGTTTTGGAGAATATCCTATCTAACCCATTCAAGAAACTCAATATAGATTATGTGCTACCCATTAATCAATTGAAAGGGTTGGCCCAAATCCAAGCACTCATTTAGTGGATTCCATAATGTCAGTTGTGATGATTAAAACTAACAACACATGAGAAATCCTTCAGTCACTAAACAGTGATTAATTTCTAAACAGAGATGTCTTCATTCCATCCACTGATCTTCAACAGGTCCATAAATCATCAACTAGACTATTTTAATTTTTCATACGTATGGAAAAAGATAGGGATTTTGATTATTGTCCCATAATCTTCACTTCATAACTTCTAAAAGACCATTCATTATCAGTTGGGATAGATGTGGTTTCCTCCCTTAGCTCTAAAAATTTTTCTTCATCACCTAAAATCCAAGAAGTGGAAGATGAATTAATACATGATGAAGAGAAAGAATAATTAGACATTAGGGAATCCCCTCCAGTATTGAAGAAGGAATACCCACCATTGTAGATGAACTAAGAGAAACAAATATGGGTATAGAGGAAGATCTACACCTCACTCCGATTAGTGCAGCCATGACTTCTGAATAAAATGAGGTATATACATCCTTTCTGAAACAACATCAGGTTATGATTACCTAAAATTATATAGATATTCCAGTTCTTCACCCCGAGGTGTCCACCCATAATTTGTTCTTACTAGAAGATCATCAGGGATACAAGCAAACAGCCAAAAGGACACACCAGACACATGCCTCAAAAACTGAGGCTGAGGTTGAAAAACTTATCAATGCTGACTTCATTTGAGAGGTGAAATATCCTAAATTTTTAGATGACATTTTACATGTGAATAATAATAATGGAAAAATTAGAGTTCTCATTGATTTTAGATATTTCAACCATCATTTTACCAAAGATGACTTTGTGGTTCCAATCATAGAACTCCTAAATGATGCAACTGCTGGTTACTAGGACCTTTCCTTAATGGATGGATATTCTAGGAACATTCAAATATGTATGGCCCTATATTGTGAGGAATATTTATTATTTATATCCCCTCAAGGAATATTTTTATATCAGGTAATTCCCTTTCTCTTAATGAATGTGGGTGCAACATACCAACATGTAATGCACCACATCTTCAAACCATTCTTAGAGGAATTTGTTTAATGCTATGTTAATGATCTAGTGGTCAAATATAAGCAAAATTTTCAACATATTACTAAATTGGAGACCATATATAGAAATATTAGATAGTATAATATGAAGATGAATCCCTATTTTCATTCGGGGAAACCTTGGTAAAAAAATTTCGTTATGTTATACACCATCATGGCATCAAAGTAAATCTTGAGAAGACTAAACATATCCCTAACATTTCACCACCTTGAAACATGAAAGAGGATAGAGGACTTAATGGATAGTTGGCATAAATGTGGTGCTTAAAAACCAATTAGGAAGGAAATTGTTTTCCCTTCACCATGTTAATGAAAAAAGGGGGTCACTTTGCATTGGGAAAATGACATCCAAGAGGCATTTGAAACCCTCAAGAAATAAATCTTAATTCCACCAGTATTGATGCCACCTATTGAAGGAAAATACTTCCTTATTTATGGGATAGTCTTGAAGAAATCAATGGTTTCATTACTTACACAAAAGAATGATGTTGGGAATGAAAACATCCTCTACTCTCTTTGTCAAACTATTATCGATGTAGAGACTTGATATTCAGATATTGAGAAGAGATTCCTAGAGTTAATCTCTGTAATTTAGAATCTAAGGAACTACCTGAAGAAACATTAGTTCCACTTTCTCTATCACAATAACCTGCGAAAATTTATCCTCAATGGTTTTATTTTGATAGGACGTCTGGCATGGTGGGAAGTTATTTTGCATCAGTTTCATATAATGTTTGTGCCTCATAATGTAGGGAAAGGATATGCTTTAGCTGACTTCATTACTGATCACCCATCTATAGAAGAAATATAATTGAATACTAAACTTCTTGATTAAGAAATCTTCTCTATTTATTATAACACCTAAGCATGGGAAATGTATTTTGATGATGCTTCTAGAATTAAAATGGGGAATATAATGAAAAATACTATGCTTAAAAATTCAAGTTAGTAATTGTGCTAATCTCACCCAGAAAAGGAAGTGTTTCCATATGCCTTCCGGTTATCTAAAGGTGGAACCAATAAGGAGGAATAATACCATGATCTTATTACAGGTTTGGAATTGGAAATCGATGTATAATTGAACCACATAGAAGTTATGTGTGATTTGTAGTTGGTAATAAAATATATTAATGGGGATTGCGCCATCATAAAAGAAGAACTAATTCCCTTGTGTTGTTATATTTAAGGGATAATGGTATAATTTCCCTCAAAACCAACATTTTATTAAATTACACATTCACAAAATTTCCAAGATAATGTATTTGTAAATTATTCTATAGTATTGGATGATCTAAACCGAGTTGAAACAATCAACAACATTTCTCATTATCATGTTGATTCACCTTTTATTAAAATCAAAATAGAGTAAATGAAATGAATCAGTCCCATTCCCGAACCATTTGGTCCTATCATGGGATGGATTACACCTGTCATGGAATATAATCAATATTGATTACTTCCATCATATGGAGCTGGAAGAGAGAGATTTTGGTGACGAGCAGTTACTTTCTCTCTTTATGATGGCCCAAACCACAAAAAATACTCAATATATGAGGATTAGATAGAATTATCCTCATATGTGTTTATGGGGAAGAAACTATTGTTTTCATGATATAAGTACATGTAAGATCCTACGGTTCCCACCAGTCTAGGTACAATTTTTCTAATCAAATCCGAAGGATCTGATACTTATGTCTTTCGATAACATAAGATTTCATGTATTTCACTAAGAAGTGTCATCCTTTCCATGTTCATGACAACTTCATCCATCATCCAAAAGAGTTGATACATATAGAAAAGTACTCCTATCCATTTTCTACATAGGTAAGGGATATAGTATGAACTTATCCTTGAGCTAAAGCTTAGTAGTTCAAGTACATCATTACTGCTACTGATTTCTTCTCAAAATGGGATGAGATAATAACTATCAAGGAATTCAAGACAAAAATCATTGTTAGATTTTTCAAAACTAATATAACCTCTAGATTTGGTTTCCCTGCCATATTGACAGATAAAGACACCAATTTATATTCTGATGATGTAGGGAAGTTGTATCAGGAATACAATTTTTAATACAACCATTCATCCATCTATCATCTATTGGCAAGTTGACATATATTGGATTTCAACAAAACCTTGTACAACATACTCCATAAAATGGTGGATAAAGATAAGAAATCAAGGCCCGATAAACACTTGCATTCCTTATGGTATTAAGTACTACTACCTATACTCCAACACAGTCAACCCTATACTCATTGGTATATAAGACAAAAGTAGTTATTCCCATTGAAATTTGGTTCCCATCACTCATAGTTTCCATTTTTTTCAATTATCCACCAATGAAAAATCCTAGAAATGGCATGATGAGTTGGAGAGACTAGATGAAAATAGACTGAATACCTTGCATCACATGGAAGTCTATCCGAACTGAATAGCACAAGCCTTAAGCAAGAAGGTTCACCTATATTAATTCCTCCAAGGATAGTTTGTTTTGGTCCTTAGGACACCAATGATACCAGGATAGAAGCCTCTAAAGATTGAGTCAAAGTGAGAAGGACCGTATTCCATACATATGGTCTATTCTACTGGATCTTATGCATTAATATCTATGGATCGAGAACTCATTACAAGTTCATCAAATGAAAGGTTCCTAAAGAAGTAATTTGTGTCATAACATAATTTTTCTCCTAGTTTTATGACGATAGAATACACTGTAACCATCTTCCATAAAAAGTGATGTTAAATTGTGTAGCATCATCATCCATGTTGTAACGCCCCGACCCCAGCTACCCAGAGTCGGTGCATTACTTCGTAACATTGGCATGATCACAAAAGATCAAGTCTCGAAAGACTGATTAGTTTAGTAGCCTTGGAAACACTAGATACATTCGTAAACGTTACATTACATCATAAAGTGAAAAACTACAATAACAAAGTCTCCATAGTACACTCTCATATCTTTGTCTGACTACCCCTGCAGGTCACTCATAAATTACTTCTTCACATCCTGGAAAAATATTAAAACGTTGAAAGGAGTGAGCTCAGATGCTCAGTAAGGATAACAATATAGCGGAAACATTCATAAGAAAACATAAGCATTTAAGGCAATGTATAACTAAAACAAAAGCCTTATTGAACTTGAACTTCAGCATAATATGGAAAAAGTAAAATAAAATAATGACATTACTTACTCACATGGATATTCTACTAGACGAATAATCACGTGAAATATCAATAACCACTTTCATAATGAGGGAATGTATAATGCCAGAAATTCTGAAACACTTTGTCAAGGCCTCGGCCAAGACGTCTAAAATGATTAAGGCCTCGGCCAAAACCATAAATCAAATTGGGAAAGGGCCTCGGCCAATTCCACGTCTAGTTGTCTCATGAGACCTACCGATGCATCGAGGAGCTATAGCGGGCTCCACCTGTCACTTATTATGTCCAATACATTCCTCATATAAATAGTTTTAAACATATCATAAACCATAACATAATCGTATCACATAAAACATGCATAAAGGAAACATAACATTTCCACATTTCAATCACAAGATATCAATACAACACATTGATATAATAAAAACTCTTTAAAAACCATTTTAAATACCAAAATAAAATAAAGTTAAAACTTTGTATTTTTTTCATTAAAAAAAAGATGGCTTGTAGAGGAAGCCGAAACTCAAATAATGGTCATGGCGGCGGAGAAATCGTTGTCGCTGCATATGTACGGAAAGAAAAAAATTCCCTTTTTGTCGTTTAGTAAAATGCTTCGTATAGAAAAGATTCCTTTTGAATAAATGTAAAAGTCAAAGGGGTTCATACACTGTATAAAAGGAAGTTGTGTATAAAACCAAATATGTCTCAATGAAAGGAGATTGAGACGAAGTCCTTAAAAAGATAATTTTTAAAATAAAATAGATCTATTATGTGTATTCACTATAGTTACACATAAAGAATATAAAATAAGACATAATAATATCATGACATAATTTGAAAGTAGGAGATTAACCCAAAGAATGGAAATTGGGTTAAGAAGTTCCCTTACCTCGTGTCTGACTTGACTCAACCGTTCTTTAACCTCCTGAATAATAAATTAGAGTTAATATATACATTATTGAGAACCATTTTCAATTTCATTATCCTTTTTATATCACTTATTACAATGATATGAACATTATGTAATTATTTAAGTTAATAATGGTGGTTTTGTCGATATTTGGTACTTGAGTCAACAATAAACTTCTTATAATTACAAGTTGTTTATGTGGTAGAATATACATTATCTCCAGAATTATATTCATTATTTAGATGTCATATATATCTTATATATCCAATATATACATACATTTATAACATTACGTAACATTTAGAGGTAAGAAATGAAATGCACCGTTCATGGAGACGGTAAGCCGTACGTACGCATGAACGCTACTTTCATTTCAATTTCCTATTTAATGGAACAAAATCATAATGATATAAATGTATAATATAATTCCAGTGTAGTGTATAATACCATTTACTCCATCTTTTATACATCCCACATATGGCATTAACGATTCAAAACACTTTGAGGGGGCGGTAGTCCGCACTTCCTAAAATGAAATTATCGCGTTTACCCATAATGGAAATCATAAAGTATGCCATAAATGAGAAATACAGAAGCATAAGGAAAACATAAACATAATATATATGTCATATATGAAAATAGTGTCATCAAAATGGCCACCATTATAGGTGTTAAAAGAATTTGAACAATCATCGTTTCGTGAGGCAGTATTTCACCACCCACAGAAACAGTATGTTCTTTAACCATTAGAAGAATGTGTGTCTAAGTGTAAACCAAATCCTTATCATAAAAACATCCTAGTATATTGTAGATACTGGTGTTGTTACAAAATAAAGGAATGAAAAGAGTTTAAGGGGTTGGAGAAGCAAAATGGAACAAAACAACATTAGAGAAGTCATTACCTTAAAAATAGGGTAGCTCTTTTTGATTTGAGCCAAAGGCTTCCTTGGGAAGAGTTCTGCCCAAAGTGAGGCTTCTAGGAGTAAGAGGGTGAAGTTGGGAGAGTATTTGGGCAGAGGTTTGCCGAGCCAAATGGCTTGAAGGTGTGAATAAGGTGGGAGAGGTGGGGGCCTTTTATAAGTGGAGAGGAGGGGCACTCTTGGAAAGTAAAGAAAAGTCACTTTATTATAAAATGAGTTTCGGATTTTAGAGGTCCCAAACTTATAAAATTCGAGGATACGATGATAAGGGTTCTAAATCTACCCATCCAATAGTCTTTGGACAAGTGTAAGCCTTGGATTTTACATTATCTTTTCATTTTATTAAAATTGTTAAATAATGAGGTCATCGTTGCATCATAATGATGTCACAAATAATTTAATTTATTTAATCTCTAAAAATTATTAAAAAAAATACTATGATGTAGTAAATCTTTTTATCTTTCTAATGAATATTTATAGTCAAAATTTGGACTTGTGTAACCCCACTTAAAAACTGTTTTAGTAAAATAACTCATGTTTGTGTCAATTTAATTTTAACATTAAATAAATATATATTAATGTCATTTTCCAACTAAAGTGGCTCCATGGGGTCCCCAAGTTGACCCATGGGTTGTCTTGGTCGGCCATGACTCATCCAATAGGAGTAGGACAAGTTTCAAACTCATCTCATATTATTAAAACATTATTTTTACCTTAAACTACACTAATTACCTCAAATCGCGATTAAGAACTTAAAAGTTACTATTCACCAAAAAATTATTTTGATATAATTGAACCACATTTTACATCTTAATGACAACCATGTATTTCAGATTTTTGAAAATAAAATCACAGAAGTGGTAATATTTCATTTAAACGAAAAATCAGTTATTTAACTACCACTTAGTGGTTTCACTATTCATCAAAAATTGAAGTTTTTCAGAATATTGCCAAAATTTCACCCTAAGCTATAATTGATATTCCGAATTCAAAAATGTTGTCTATTTTACAAAATTCCAAACATATAAGTTGAATTAATTAATTTTATAATTAATTCCCGCTGTTACAACAAATAGCGTGTTTTTAAGAAATAATTTATATCAAAAGATTGGCAATTGTTTATGTCCATTTTAAATGTTAAATTAATTCTAATGACCACCATTGGATAAAATGGTAAAAATATATTCTAATTATACTTTGAAACCACTCAATAGTATAACTTATCACTATAAATTATTTTTATTAAAAAAGTTGTTTTATGTATTTTTCACTATTCATAAAAATTTGGAAGTTCTCAGAAAATTACAAAAAATTCAACATAGGCTAATTTTAATATTAGGAATACAAAAATGAAGTCCATTTTGAAGTATAAAATTTCTATAAATTTAAAAAGTGGTTATTACTATTCATAACTGCTACTTTGATTAGTTGCGGTGTGTTAGAACTCAAAGTTGCGTACAATGGAATCTATTGCATTATTTAATGAGATGCGTATCGTGGAAGCTCGGGGTGTTACACATGTCGCAAGATGATAAAAAAATTACATGATTTCCTAGTTGCATTACCTGAACCTGAAAATACTGTTTTTCCTTAACACCTAACAATTAACCATATGGATGATGTCTCCCCCATTTTACATTAGGTAATTTTTCAAAATACCATGATTTGACATTCCATGTGGTCTCTTAAAAGGTGAGTAGCTTCCATAAGTATGTATCACACACATCAGTTCCACTCCTTTAGATAATTCATGCCCCATTTAATCCCTATATTTAAATCATACCCACATGGGAAACCATCATCAAGTAATACATATGTCATGATTCTAATTCAAATGAGATACGTATTGACGCCCATATCTATAATCTTTTGTCCATCCATGATAAAAAATATATTTCATTTCCTTTATGTATGCGTAAAATATGCACAAGGAATATTACTCCAAGAACTATGTATGGCTTGATTCTTTCTTTTTCATGATACATTGTGACACCTGGGTCTTATCCCCTGGTTTATCTATAATGTTTCTTTCAAATTCTATTACCTTTTCCCATACCACATGATGCTAAATGGAACTGTTCATTAAGAACTATGTGTGTCTTTATTTTCATCCAAATTAGATATGTAGTGACACTCCGATCTCCAATATCAGACCTAACTACAACCATAAAAGAAATAATTTCCCCTTTCCCTATGTGTGAACCAATTGTATACTGGGAACTCTTCCAGAACATTTGTATTGATTCTTATACCATCTATTATCTTTAGCAAAACAATTTTTCTATAAAATATCTGAATAATATTAAATCCCCCATCCTCACATCAATCCTTAGTTGAAGTGGGGAACTTCTTAAAAAATTACACGTGCCATTATTATTATTCGATGAGTTATTTAGTGACACCGAGATCTCCAATCTCAATTCCAGCTATAATATTTTAAAAAAAAGTTCCCTTCCCCCAATGTTCGTGGATAAAACCTACACTGATAGAATTTTCAAGATCTATTTGTGTCTTGATTTTGGCCCCAGCAAGATACATAGTGACACCCGGATCTCTAATATTGGGTTGATCCATGATTAATTAGTAATCTCATTTACATCTTATACATGAATCCAATTTAAAAAAGGATCCTATCAAGGACCGTGTGAGGATTGACCCTTAACCATATGAAATACATTATGACTCCAAGAATTTCATTGTTAGGATCAACCAGAATGTTTCCATCACTTCACGTTAGTTCACCTGTGTCCTAACTGAATGATGTTAAACTTCATGGAATTTTAAAACTATGTATATTTTTATTCAGTCCCTATAATAATACGTAGTGATTCCTGGATCCAAAATCATGTTCCACCCACCATTAAAAAAATTCTCCTTATCCCAGTTTAGGGTCCAAGCCTATACAAGGAAACCAATTCCAAGAACTATGTGTTTCTTTATTGATATTAATATGAGAGACATAATGACCTATAGATTTACAATCTTTGGCCTAACCACATCACAATATAAAAATCCACTACTATCCCACATATGAATGAAAACTTTATATGTAGGTGCTTTTATTTTGGGTCCTCTCCTTTGAGATCCCACTAAGGAAACAAGAAATGTATCCATTTTTAATATAAGTATGATCTATATACGGGACTCCAAACTCATTTATAATATCATTCCAAATAATTTTCATATGAATGATACATTACCCCTTTCTCATTTTATACTCCTATTCATGAGTACATTCATATCTTCATAATCTTTCTTTGAGTTTTGGTCGAAAAATGTCTGATACCTGAGATCCCTTTTTCCAAACTATGTAGTACATGCCCCCAGTTGGCCATGTATAATTTCACCTTCATAATGGGAATTTCATCCAAAGGATTCCATTGTTTTACTATGCAACATATTCCTTAGTTTTCCCTGCATAATATATCCCTCATAACAAGTATTTGAAATAAGTGTTAACTTTTTTCATGGAAGAATCATCTTCTGTCCCTCTATGCTTTTATGACGATATATAAGAACCCATAATTTAAAATGGTCATCCTTTTAATATTTTTCACATATCCTTTCTCTCAACCTGAAAGTCTTCAAGACCATGGTTTACACTTTTACCCTCTGATTTATTCAAAGAAATTTGGAATAACCTTGGGTCATTTAACCATAATATCATACATTGTTTCCTTAATATTTTTTTTCTTGGTCATATGACCTAAAACTACAAGAACCATAATTTCTAAGCTTGGATTATACCTTTATAGAGAGAATATTCCTCCAATTAATTGGAAATAATGAATGAAAATATAAATTCTAAATCAAGGTACTTTTATCCATAAAACCGAACACTATACTTACGGAATTATAAATCTCAATAATCATTTATTGAATTTAAGAAAATAGAATGTCAGAATTATTGAGAGATCCTTTACCTGACTGTGTAGTATGTTCCCTAGTTAGCCTAGAATAAAATTATCCTACACAATAGGCATGTTATCCTCAGGATTACACTATTTAAATATTAAACAAATTTCCTAGTGGGACTTGCATAATACTACCCCCACAATGGGTTTTTCAAATAGTGGTAACTTCTTTATTGGAAGAGAGCTTGTCTAAATTCTATTAGCCCTTCTCCCATGTATTTCTTCAAATTCGGAAGTCCCCACATCACAATTTACAATTCTCTATTTCCATGACTAAATATGGTATCACATTTCCAAACAAATTACCAATAATTAGAAAACCATCAAATCATCAATCATATCTAAAGATCTTAAATCAAATACCTTAATTCCCTTGATGCATGACTTTAAACCGACTGACATAATGTTCTTATTATTTGACTTCAAACTACAAATCCCCCAAATTTCCTTCCTACGTGACTTTAAACTGCACATCTCCTTAATGCCCTTGGTTCACTAATTCAAACAACACAACACCATCATAATTTTTTAGAAAAGACAGTTCCCCTCCAAAAATTGGTTATTTAACATGATATACCCTCCTTTATATGAAATTTTTTTATAGGATTGGTTTCCCCATTTAAGTCTTATGTCATCATAGTTGGCCCCTTTATTATCGGACACCTTTCCTTAGAAAATCCACCCACTACGGTCTTAAGACATCGAAATCTGAAACCCCTTTTTTCTATCAACAATAGAATTTAAGAATTCCTAGGAACTCCTTTACCTGAATATGCAGTACCTACCCCAGTTGGACTTGAATAAATAAATAACATAAAGGGTCTATCAACTTAAGGATAACACTACCTAAATATGCAGTACATACATCATTTGTCACTACATAATATGGACCCCATAATGGGTTCATCATTTATAGGTAAAATCTTTCTCAGGGAAGACCTGATCAATTTCTATACTTCATGTATTAGAGTTTGTGACCATAAAAAATCTTAACACAAGATTCCCCTTGGAATTATTTGTAGAATATTGGGACCTTCCCAGCAATCCTGCCTTTTTGGATTTTTAATCTCAAAATTCATGGTAAAATATTTTCGACCTAAAACACTAGAATTATTAGTCCAATTTACATGAAATTAAACTACCTACAAAAAGAGGCATTGTAGTCACCAAGATGAAAACCTGAAAATGGAATTCAAGTCAAAAGTCGAGTCTCAACTCACTAGACCTACACTCTGTATGGTTTATACAATATCGAGAAACATAAATTCAAAATACATAAAGTTTGTAGGGTTTTCCATATGACCCTAGGAATACTCAGACTATGTAGATTAGGTCTATTGGCCTAGATAAAAAAATTTGAGCACCCCTAATCCTGATCATTGTAATTATGATTAGATGGCATGAAGATATTGTGCTATGAAAATCAGCATCGATGTTATGATTATAGGAAAAGTAGTAGGGATGAATACACATATGATCGGAGACAAAAATCCTTTTCATTTATGTAGAAAAATTATAAGAGCATCCACATAATTGATTCTCTATGACTTATATTACAAAATTCTTAGAGAATAACTCTTCAATTATTGGATAGCCTTCTGATCCATACCAAACACTTGTATAAGATCAGTTAGATGACTAGATTCGGTCTCCTCATCTTTATGAAGTGCTTCCATGGAACCCCCAATGCTAGTTACCCCTTCCATTTGGGATTCTCCAAATGATTTATTACATTGTACAAGTCCCTCCGGAGTAGTATCCAACTCCTTGTAAAGGCATGACACTTTAATTTATTCCTCATTGATTTTCCATCTAAACTCTACCAATTATATGTTATGGTTGGGCTTTTCCAAGGATATTGTTGCTCAAAAACCATCAGAAATGGTAAATATATTTGCTTTTATAAGGTCCTGCCAATGTTTATGCTCTTTCTCCCATTCAAAAACATTTTCCTTCATAGTGGTATTAATCGGACCATAATCAAACCTTCAATATACTGGTATGCTAAATAATGATTGAAGTTGACCAAAATGTGAAGTTATCTATTCCAAATGTGACTTAGATATCATTTTCCAAATGATCCGCAATGTCTTTCTACATGTGATACTAAGGGAATCATGCAGCTCTAAGTCTGAATAAGAGTCACTGCTATGAGGTAGAACACATTTTGGAATCAAAGAACTCAAGGAAGTGAATTTCTCTACTCATTTAGAAGTACCAGATGCTTTACCATCCATTTCATGTTGAACCCATATAGAAGATTCACCTTCATACCTAACCAAAAAAGCTAATAATCCTAAATGATGTATCAGAATCATTGTTAACTTTCAAAGAGTAGCAGTGATAGAGTATGATCAAGATATTTGATGAAATTTTCCCACTAATATGTCATCATATTAATTATATTCATACCCACAGATTATCATCATAAATATATTTAATGGATATTTCTTTCTGGGGACATTCTTCTGAGCTTTATCAGTGGTCATGGTCGGTGGCTCTAGATTATCTCCAAACTCTAGATTCTCATTCCGTACTTCTTCGACATTAGAATAGGTAGGATGTAATTCGATTCCCTATTCTTTATGGGCCCTTTCAGTGTTCTAAGTTGAAAAAAGTTCAAGAGTTAAACATTGATGTGAAATATCTGATAATAAATGAACAATTATGTATAGAAAATTCAAAAAAAAGAACATACTTCCTTTCATTTCTGCATTAAAGTCCCAAAAATCCTGTATAGAAGATGGAATATCAGTTTCATGATTAAGATAATCCATAAATTTAAAGTATATGTGTTTGTATATCACATTACCCTCACCATTTAAGGTATCCAACTATATTGATCTATACCCACATTGGAACCCCTGACATTCCTTTCTAAAATATATTCAACTGGAATTTTTTTTAGGCCTTTCAGAATCAGGATCAGTACCAATGTGTACTTCAGCCTACCCAAGATCCTTATTTCTCCCTCCAAGAGAAATGAGAGTACCAGAATTAACTATAGAAGAATCTTTTGGAACTGAAAACAGATATGAAATATTATGGGAAAGGAATGTTATAAATATAATATAATACCCATAAGAAGTGAATTTTACATTACCATGAACCTCCTTTCTCTCAATATAATCAAGAATATATGCAGCCACATCCTTTGACATTTTTCCTATCAAAATAACATATTCATCAACACAAATCTATACCTACCCCAATGTTTCCTTCTTAGTCCTTGAAGGACCAGTACTAGATCCCTTAATAGAAGAAACCATTGTACATCCTATAAAAAAAGATGAACATGGTCAGAAAAGTGTGTCAAGCAAGTTTTAATACCCGATGACAGCACAAATACTCACTTTTATGTACACATCAAACCAAATTCAATGCTCTATTTCACTTATTTTCATAATATAGCAGAGGGATTTTACTAATAATCAAGAAAATTGAGACTAGCGGGTGAAAAATTACCCATTCGTGTATTCCTCGATCCATCATGTCAGATGCTCATTTCAAGGTTGGGACTTGGGCATTGGTTTCATATATAAAAATATCAATCTCCTTGAAGTACTCTATTACATCATCCAAATTATAATCTAGATGAAAATCAGAGATTGATTTAACCTCAATCAAATCCACAATTCTAATTCCATGTTTGGAGAAGCATCCATGCATCATTGAGATTACGATTCATGATTTCCCAATATTGGATTGCTAAGGGTCCCACATAGTTTTTTATTATTGCATCTATCTGTGGGTAGAATTAAATTCCATATGATTAGAAACCATATTCATTCCTCCATTATCCTTCATAAGAATTAGAGGATGATACAATAGCCTCCTCTTGATGATGCATAGATGATCTCCTCGGTACTAGGGGTGTTGTATCCCTAAACATTGTTTTCTTGTTAGGAATACTATGAGAACATTTTAAATTCTCTAAATCCACTTCATCATCTTTGTTTTTGGACTTCTTTCCA
Source organism: Viscum album (assembly GCA_963277665.1). Classification (NCBI taxonomy): domain Eukaryota; kingdom Viridiplantae; phylum Streptophyta; class Magnoliopsida; order Santalales; family Viscaceae; genus Viscum; species Viscum album. The sequence continues at coordinate 686,771,904 of OY728123.1, read as the reverse complement.
CAACTTCCATGACTAATAGTTATTGAGGCCTCTACCTAATATGTTTCTTTTTTAAGGGCCCTTGTGGGTTTGGGGAAACCCAAGCTTTAGCAGATCTAACCTCTATTCAGATTGATTCCTCTGATGGAGGTAGTGAAATTAACATTTTGGATGCTTCAAAATCCATCAGAATCTATAATTGACCAGGTACCATTAAATTCATTTCATTCCTAACATATGTGAGAGGGATGGTTCTTTATTGTTGAGGACATTTGAACTAGTGAGAAAACCTTTAAGGAACATAAGTCTCACAAATGATATCACTGTCAATGAAGATGACTAATACACTATCCTTGAATAACATCATGTAATCCCCCAGCTCATAATTATCTTCCTTACCATTATGTGCAAATGTCCTAGTTGGTGGGTTGGAAAATGGAAAGAAGTTGGAGTATCCAGATACATTCAGTGACTTCATTACCTCATTAGGCTTTAGTCTCAGAGGATGAATCATGGAGACTTTCTAAAAAAAATGGCGTAAAATGACTGTTGAGGATCCCAACTGAGTTCAATAAAAAATATCAACTGAAATGTGATTCAATCCTTACCCAAAACACTTCAAATGGTTCCTCAAGACTAAATAGATCCATCCCATTATATAAATGCAAACGGTTGTGATAAATTCTTTCTAAAATAGGTTATCCAACCCAATATACTTGCCCTCTGTAGTCATGGATGCAATAAAAATGTCCCGGGACTCGCACTGCCATTGGACTCAAAGATTGGATGTAGATAAATGCTTAGCCACATGGAATGGAAGACAACTAGGTGCACCTTTGTATCAATTTATGTTTTTGACATTATAACCCCAATATTTGTAATCAACATTATCCTATGTATGGAAAAAATTACCCAAGGAACCCTGATTATCTATAGTAAGGAAATGGTAGGGAATCTTCATATAAGGAATTTCTCTATCATTGTTTCTAAAAAATCATCCATCCACACTGTCTTATAGATTTCATCTCTATGATGATGATATTTATTTTATCTCTACAGATCCTTTGCTATTTTTAATAGCTCATGGTCCAAAGGTAATATCCTCTCAGAATCTTCCCATTTTTTCTTTTGTGGGATAAATGTATCATACATATCCCCAAAAATGGGAGCCCCAGAAATTTGATAGACATCCCACAAACTGATGCCAACCTCACCATGCATCAAATGTGAAGAATTTTTTTATGGACTCCATCATCACGGTAATTCAAGAATGATATAATTTTTGAAAACATAATACTTTCCTACCCAAGCAGCTCTATAAATGTGAACATCTTTTATCACTTTCCTAAAATCATCACATGTTTTTCCAACCCAAAATGTCAACATCCATTCTGGCTTGACTCCCCCTCTAGATCAGAGATCTTATTCTTCATTACCACCATTAGATTGATCTGTATTTGAAGAATGAATGTTTGAATCATATAAATGAAGATTTGGATCTAAAAAATGATCCTTCATATTAGAAGTATAGCCACTTTGATGTAGGAAGAATCAAATAGGGATTTTTCCCTCATTAATTAGGGTACCCCTTGGAAATATTTTGAAAAAATGATAGCTAATGTTTTTAAAAACAAAGCCTTTGGGAAATATTTCGTATATGTTTGAATGTGATAATCCTTTAGAATCACATTCCTGTATAGAGGAAGATAGTTTCTTTATGGATTCACATAGATTTGGAATCAAGGATTTATCTAATACATGAAGGGTTCTCTCAACAACATCATAATATTCTGGTCTAATGGCTTTCATAATTTCAGTCTAGTGCAAAGTGGCTTCCTCAGTTGAAGTCATTAAATGATCCATTTGGAACCTTCAGGAATGGACCAATTTATTTCATAATTTGGAATATTAACTCAATATTGTTCAAATTTTAACTTAGAGTAATTCGTGATTTTGGAAAAGGAATATCCTACACATGTTCTTTGACAAGGTATTGTGCATAGGTCCTTCGACAAGGTATCCCGCACAGGTCCCTCGATGAGGTCCTTCTGGGTTGCTCCTTCTAAAAACTAACTCCACACAACTTCTTAGTGTAGGTAGATATACATTGATAAAACCTTCAAATGGCCTTCCTGGGAGAATAAGGAAATATAACTGGACAAAGGATCTTCATGATGTGAGAGAAAATAGGAAATTTGGGTGAAGAAAATGAAAAAGACACTGTGGTATTTATAGGCATCTCTATCCTTTTCCACTGACATTCACTGAATGAACTATTATGAGGACCTACTTGGGAATAATACATGGAGGTTCATTGTGATCCATCATTAATTCTTCACAATCGTTTCCTTAGAGTCTTATCTTAGGACTACGACCTCATCTTTCAGTCAATTCCAATCCTTATGGGGTATTTTTTGGACAAAATTTTTAAAAATGATGGAAATAATATTATGAAAAGAACATTGTATATCATATAGTATCATGTAAATTTGAGAAGAATATAATAAATTTGTCCAAACGGACCTAAATAGTACACTTGGGACAAAAAAGACTAGCAGGGGTCCTCCTAGTGTATCCCAATGGCATATTCCCCTACGTAGAAGACCAAAGCCCAAGAACTATGTTGAGGACCTATGCGACTATATAATTGTTTACACCTCTGGATGGAGAAGCTATGATATATACTTATTAGTAAGAACTACGCTAATAACTCCCTTTGAACAAGTCCCCTTTTGGCCAATAAATAGGACCAGGGGGCTCCCCATTTCAGCTACTGGAAAACTTGGAAGAACCCCTGATGCTCTCATTGCGCAATACCTTCACCCAAGTCACCCAAATTTCTCAGGTAGCTCTCTAAAACCTGGTATAAGGGGGAATTAAAAGGGGATAAGAATGGTAAATGTCCCTTTAGTTTCTAAAATATGTCACCTATTTGAGTATCCTTATTCCATAAGATGAATTCACCTATGTGAGACTATTTCAATGGAACTATAGGAGACCCAGGGTGCCTAGGTTAATTCCTCACCTATGTTTTCTCCTACAATGGTTCATATCCTAAGGGATATCCAGCCCACACATACCTTTTCACCCTTCATGGAGAACATATATTAAATCAATTAGAGATACCTGGAGTAGGCAATAATTTCCCATAAAATAGTGTGATTATCCCAAACTAACATCCTCTCAACCAAGGTGAGTTCTTATTTATCATAGGTCAACAAACCTAATGAACCCTAGACTTTGTAAAATTGGTCCCTTTGGATATAGAACTATTGCGTGTTTCTAGTTCCAGAAACATATTTGTTGTAAACTGTTTGGAAATAGTGATTCTTAACCAGAACACGTGTTTCTAGGAGAACAATATTCAATTAGAAGAAATTATAATTATTAAACTCTACCTTTATAATATTATTTTCATCATCAATGGGGGGGAATTTTATTCATTTATTGGGTGTTTCCAATTTAAAAAACTCACACCATAAACATTATGGAATTTTTATTGATAATAAATTAAATAAAACACAAATAATTAGGTTATAATCATTATGTTTTTTATCAATACCTTGAACTTATACATAATTTTTTCATAAATAAATTTCAATATGTACCCAAAACTATTTAATAATTATTTTTTAGAGTTTATTTTCACACCCCCTTATTGAAAATAAATAAAAAGGTCAATATGTTTCGAATACTCTACCCTTATTCTGCAAAATGTTCAATTTCTTAATTTCAATATTCTCCCCTTTTATTCCCATCATCTATTAATTCTTCTATTTTTATAAGATATATTATTTGACAAAAATAAAAATTTACCTTCTTAATAGAATGATAACTTCACATTTTTTTAAAGTAATGATTCATCAATTAATCATCTATAAGTCTAAATAGACTAAAACTTTATAGAAAAAAACAGTGACCAATATATAAAATAGGGTAGTATATTAATTTTTTATCATGTGATAAAAACAAGAAATCTTTTTTATGGTTCAATAAAAATATTTTCAACTAATCTTCTATATTCATCATAACAAACCGATTAAGAAAACTTTGGTACAAGAATTTGTCTCCCCTTGTCAATCCATTTTTCTTTTTTTCTTTACGTATTTTTTTTAAACTATAACGATTGAAGAGTATAGTCATCAAATATTTCCAATGAAAATCTCTAAATTGTAAAATTTTTCAAACAAGAATAACTATAAACAATCTTTACTAAACCTTTAGTTATTAATGACATTACAATTTATATATATAAGTTTCAATTAATATAATTAAATCTAGTGATTTTTTGTAAAAACATTATTTATATATATGGATAAACCATATCCATAATCATTCTCAGGTTTTATTTTCATCATGGTTGACTTTCATCACAGATGAACTCCATGCACAATTTTTTAAAGCAATTAATGTGTTTCCATGATAAAAATGACACGAATTTAAATAAACTACATCATGATGCATATCTTTATGGATTACATACATTTTTTTAAATCATTCTTTTATTTTGGTGTCCTTCTGAATATATTCATCACATTAAATTCACTAAAAAGAAAAATAAACAAAAACTATGGATGGGAATAAGGTGGTTCACTAATTATTTTTAGTTATTGTAGTAGTGATGAGATTTACTTCTCACCCTAGAAACTATTTTCAATTTAGATCTAGAAATTTAAAAATTCTTTACGAATGATATTTATTTTATTTTCAAGATTTTATCATTTCAGGAAAGAATTTAATTCATGATATCTCTAGATTTTATCATTTTTGGAATATGATTCTTCAAATTAGTAAGAAATATAGTTTAATTATTCTATTCCTAATCTATCTTATATTCTCATTCCATATAATTAGGAATAATCATTAAGAATTAATTTTTCATTTTATCAATTTAACTATTGCGTGTAAACGCACTTGTAAAAACATTCTTATCACAAGAATTCACTGGTGGTTTTATATTGTTCTTAAAAAATTCCACCTTTCTAGGAATACAAGTAATGTGTTTTTCATAATCTTTTACATATATTTTTCACCTTCCATACAACTATTCATTAACATTTGTGTTATCTGTTTTAAAAATAATCTAATAAAATTCTAGATTTTCATATTGAATGTTTTTCAACAAATCAACCCATTTATTTATTTTTGGTATTGATCCATTTTTATTAATTATCTTGGTTCCTATAACACTAGTTTTTGTAGATTGTTTTCAATGTTATAAGAAATGTCCTCTTCTTACACAGTAAAATAACCTCTACTTTATTTTGACACTAATTTTATCATTATTCATAGGTATATCTCATTGAATATGTTTTTTCATAGTGTTCTATTATTTATACCTCAAGGAAGCATTGAATTATTTTCTTATTTTCTTCTGTTTTTTTTGTGGAATATTATTCATATTAGTATATTAATAGTTCAGGGTTCTTTTATACCAATACTCATCAAAATTGTAAAAAAATCTACTATATTAACCATTTAAGTCTTTAAAAAAAACAAATATGTACTTAATAGATTTATTCCTATAAAAATATCTATTTTACTTTAATTCAAAAGGATTTATTTTCACAATAAATCAATTCTATGTTAATACTAGCCTTATGTAAATATCATACATTAATAATTTATTCCTCTAGTAAATTCACGGATATAAAAACTTATAACGACACTAAAAATTGCGAATAAGTAATGATTTATTTTTCTGTGGTATAATTAGGTTATCTTTAACATCGTTCTTTTTTTGGATAAAATGGTTATTAATTTGATATTTATTTGGGAGTAGGAATCTATACTCATTTTGATTTCCAAATATGATGATACATTGAGATTTACATCAGTATTATTCACCCATGTTAGAAAATAATTCTTCTTGATTCTTGTACAAGATGAAGAAACAATATGATCACAAATAAAAACTTCTTGGACAAGTTTTACCGACTTCAAGGGGAATGATATAGATTTATCTTTAGATAGTCTCAATATCTTCCTTGCTCAATAATGATTATATTCAAAAGTAATGATCTTATCAAAAATATTATTAATAGTATTTACTATTTCATTATTTTTAAATGATCCATCTTGGGTGTTCTACAGATTTCGTGAATTTACCCCCAACATAGGATATTTCATATTTAGAGAGTTGTTATCATCTTCCAGTGCTTTCAATGTATCTCTAATTTCTCTCTAAGAAGTATTTAATTGTTCATAAATAATATTTTTCTATTTCACATATATTTAATCACACATATTATTGAGGATATTTTATTCATGCTCTGTTGTTTTAATTCTATCAAATCATTGACTTTTCATCTTTTTAATCTGATCTTCATGAAATTTAATGGCCTCTGGTAGAGAATTTTTCACCTCATTATTTCTATTTTATTTGACCTCTATAATATATTTTTTAACATTCTTTGAGTTACTATGTTGTTTATACATTACACTAATTAATTCTATAAAAACATTCTCAATCAGATCCTTCTCTCAAATAGCCATTTAATTCATCTTTAGCAAGAGTGATCTATTCATTAAAAATTGATAAAAACTATTCCTTTTACCCATAATCTATGTTGAACATTTATTTATATAAAATTATTATCCTTTCCTTGTATTTTATTTCCAACTAAGAATTCATGAAAATCATTGTAGATTTATGAGATTATTCAAATTCGTGGAGCATCTTAGTATGAACATTTCCAGTCACTAATTTCTCACACGCATTTATTCTTAAATATTCTTTAAATTGGTATATATTTTCATTTCTATTAATAAATTTTATTCTTTTTAAACAATAATTTGGGTGATAAGTTAACATATTTGAAATTTATTATCCAAAAATACCTCTATTTAATCAACTTCCTCTTACAGTAATGATTGTTCATCATATAATTACTTGATAAATATAAATTTTTATTTTAATATATTGATATTAAATTTATTTATATAATCATTAATTTCTAAAACAAATCATTGTGTGATTCAAAAAACACATATTCATCATGTCTTTCATAGGAATCATCAAATGTGTCATTATTAACTAATTTTTTATATATAGTGGATAAAATACCACATAGACTTGATTATGGGGTATCATATTTCTTCTTAATAGAATTTTTTATTTTTATTTCGTATTTATTTTTTCTATTATTTATATTTTTTTAGAAACTGCTTTATTGACACTAGTAGATTGGGAACTTTCTATTCCATCTAACGATGCATTGATTCTTCTTCGAATTCAAATCAGCATTTTATATAGCTATAATAAAAAAAATAGCTAGAAAATATGATTTTTACCATAAGTGTAATCTTTTCTTTAATAAAAATTTAATTTTATAGTGTATCATTTAGGTAAACATTGAGGGTTCGGATTACTATACAAATGTTTTGTCAAATTATTTTCATCCCCATTTAATAGATTTTTAATATATAATCGTCTTCACATGTTGGGATGAATGGTTTTTTCCTCTTAACAAATACAATCATATCACATGTAAAACTAGTAGAAAATGATGTGGAACATAGGGTATTTTTAATAAGGTTCTCCCCCCACATGGGTGGAAATGTCCTTGGTATGTTTAGATAAATTCTGATAAATTGATTCACCACGAATAAACCACCATCAATTATTGTGGGTTGGGAAGGTTCGATATCTTCTTCCAAAATTATATTGGAATCACACTAGTGTTCTTCATATTTTAATCACAAAAAAATTCACAAAAATGACTCCAAAATAATAATAATGATCACATAAACTCAAAGATGTTATGACAACAAACAACTTGTCTTCCTCTTCAATCCACTATGATATAATTATTTTATACATGATCAATTCCCCTAAATGTCTTCAACTTACACTAAATTTAGTCGATAAAAAATTATGAATGTTATCCCAATAATCTTCTTGAATAAGTAGAAGATATAACTTCTACTTATACTCACTGAGTTTTTATAATGATCAACATAATAATCATAAATACATTGTAAGCTTTCTTATTCATCTATTATCTCAATAAATGGAGGTAAAAACATCAAAATTAAACTCACTCAAATCTCATGAAAAAATGACCCACAAAATTATTATAATTTCATGACTATATATTGTGTGTAATTTATTTTGTGCATGTTATTATAAATTATTTTTCACTATTATTGTCATCCATTAAACATAAAGGAATGATTTTCAATATTATTATTCTTCTTTTTGTTTCTCAAAGATTTAATCTTGGTTAATTATTCTATTTATATTCTCATGAATGTAAATAGAAAAGTTATTATTAACTTTATGTAAAAGAATATTAATATTTCCTTGTTACTTTTAGGTCATGGTTAAACTTCAAGAAATTGCAGTGTATTTCACACATATCATATAATTATCATTAATAAATAGTAATTAATGTAGAACCTTTCTTCATACTATATATTATTATTTTTACAAGAATTTGATTCTACTCACTATCATGTCACTTTGTCTTTGTGATGCCTCAAGATTGTAGTTCATTATTTCTTTATGAAACACATCCTATTAAAAGACACAAACATCACACATTGAATTAAAAGTATGAACTTCATAAATAGAGATCACATAACACAATACGTGACACCATTGTTCTTCCTTCAAGCTTCTAAACAGGCACATATCCCATTATAAAAATATAGATCATTGAATAGATCTCTTATATACTTTTCTCATAATAATAGAATTGATAGTGAATCATGATATATATATATATATAATAGATCATTCTACTCAACAATTACTCTTCCATGGTCCCTATCACTCTCTATTTTTATGCGCTCTAATATCTTATAGAAAATGATGGTCATGGTGTGTATTAATAAACAATATCCACTGACATACACCACAGCGTCAAGTTCTATTCTCACTGATATAATTTTCCTACAAAAATTGACTCATCTGCATAAAAGAAGAATAAAATCATCATAAATATTTCACAAAATGTATCTTCTTTTGAAAACTACTTCACACACATTACCCATAAAAATTAGTCAACCTAAGCACAAACATGGATTAGATATCTTTATAGTATCATGATGTCAAATTCATGAAATCCTTAATTTTAATATGATATTTTTTCATTGAGTAAAACTATAAACATCATCATTGTTTTTACATGAATTCGTGTGAATAACCCATTTTGTAGATATCTCTAGGCATGATCACCTACTTCTAAACATATGGTAAAATCATAGAAAACATCATGTAAACCCCATACTACCATTAAACACTTTGAGGTGAGATGTATAAGACCATGGAGAAACCTATATCAATGTAAAATACCTCAATCACATCATTTAGTAAGTCTATCTTCTTATGGAATGAAACCAAGTTGCTCAAAACCTCAGGTGTGGCTCAAGGATGAAAATGATCAAGCCTATAAATGGAAATTTTCGATAGAACATATTAAGTGGTGGATGATATATATATATATATATATATATATTAATAGTGTTAGAAAAATTAAAACATCTCATGATGATACATCAAAGATATCTCCATTATTCCTCTGGTATATAAACAAAGGTGATCACATTGATCACTAGATCCAAGTATAAGGGTCTAGTCTTGATTCCCTTCTCTACTAGCTTGCACTACCAACCCACGGTGTGATCATTTCCACCATACATTTTCCTATTTTTTAGGCCCTATTTAATCTATTCTCTAGTCACTATGATTATATCCAGGGTTTATATTCTTTCCCACCTATGCAGTAGTACATGGGTCATGTGGTTGTCCCTTAGTTGACCATAATTTCTAATAAAATCCACAACAAAATTAGAAACTTTTTTTATAATGTCATGTAAGAACCCCAAAAATGACCTTTGAAATTTAAATACAATCAACACCTCCCATTTTAAATTCTTGTAATTTTCCTAAATAAATTAAAAAATATTCTTCATCTTTTATAATCCATTTTCAGGATTTCAACATTTCATGATATCATTAAATTGATGATCATCATTTATAATAATAATAATATGATTCATCTCTACTTATTCATTTATTGAAAATAACACTAAATCTCTGAAAATCAATACTACATGCCTTGAATAGTAATATTATCTCTAAAATAATCACAATTAAATACTACCTTGTTTAGTAAAAAAATATTTTCCTCTAAACTTATATTCCTATATAAAAATAGGTCTAAAATTATATTCAATTAGTAGCATTTACAACTATGAAACTAAGTTGTTATATTATGTTTTTCATTATCTAGGGGATAATTCATTCTACTTCATTCATTATCCATTTTTACTTCCCTAGACTCATACCAAACCCATATAATCATTTTCATTTATAAAAAATACAAAAAATAGAAACTATTTGTTTCTTCAATTTTTGTATAGGTTATCTAGATATAATAAAGTCTTGGTGGAAAATGAAGATAAAAGATTCATAGATTTCAGATAACCGTAAGGTGTCTATTTATTTTAAGTGATTCCCTTTTTTCTAGAAGAATGTTTGTGCCGCCTACCAATGTACCATGAACATTATTTTTAATCCCCTTATTAGGATGATAGTGGAGTTTTACATCTAATCCATTGTATTAAAATTAATAGAGTATTGTGACCACTTTTTCAACCATGAGATATTGTTAAACCAGAAATGATAACAATACCTTAAGATATATCCTCTAATGTCCATAGTCTAGGTCACATTATAGTTTTTTATAGATTTTTTATCTGAATATAAGGACTTGAGTTTTATATTTTATTTTAATAAAACCATTGAAATTAATCTTCTTTAGAACCTCTTGGTGATTAATTTATTGTAAGAATACATTTTATATATTTGGGATATTATTTAAAAACTCATTGGTAAATTCCTTACATTAACTAAATTTATGAATAATGTTATAAAATATCAATAGGATAAGGTTTCAAATATTCTTTCAAAAATATAAAACAAGATCTCTCTTAAAATCCCATTATGATGTCTCTTATGTAATGAAACTTCTCATACAATACATAAAATCTATATATCTATCACATAATACACTTTTATGCCAATAATTGATGATGGAAAGGAGAATAGACTGTATTAACTTAGTTAGACAACGTTTAAATTTAAGATTATATAATATATAGTAATGAAAAGATATCTCATTATACTATTTATGAAATAAAATCTAATAAATTAAATTAGGTTTCCCAAGGTCCAGTAGGTGGTTATTATGCATTCTTTGATTTATATTTTCAATTTCCCTATATTAATTAGGTGCCTTTGTTCATTATCCTCTAGTTATTAAACATTCCATGCATATCCTAGAAGGAAGCCAATGTACATTTAGTTTTAGACTTTCTATAATCCCATCTAACTCTATTGAAATTTTCTATGGTTATAAACTATCTAAAAAAGAATTCATCCACATCAGAAAATCTTCCTGAATATGAAAAATTCAGTTTAACAGTGCTTATCAGAGCCTAACTTGTAAATATATAGAGGCTCTATAATTCAAGAGGTTAAACATAAGGATCATATTAAATTTTCTAACAAAGAAAATAAACATATTTTTCTTTCTTCTATAAATTTTATGTAGCAATAATGTGACTTCCAAATATTTTAAAACAATATCATTACGTTTCATAGTGTATATGACATGCAACACCGAGCTTAAATGCCATGTTGAATATTTTATTGAAATAACCAGGATATTAAATGGGTGGGTTTGAATATTATTAACTACATTATGAAATTAATATATATATATATCATAATAAATGTAAATTTACTAATAAATTCATTGGAAATAAGCAATGAAATTTTAATAACAACATTTTGTTATAAAAAAGTATGCTTCCTTCCAAAATATATTTTGTTATGTTTTTTAGAAAAAATATAATATTTAATTTATGTAAAATTTTTAAATGTTATTTTAGAAAATTAAAACAATTTTTTATATTATAAAATCAAAATTAACTTATTTTAAAATTTTGGAGTTTTTTTAAATTTTTTAGTTTTCAATGAATAATGAAAATTACCAATTTTTCAAATATTATCATTTCTATTAATTAAATAAAATAATTAAAAATTTCCAATATATTTTTTATTTGTTAATAATGTTAAATATTAATCATTATATTTATAATAATCTAATTAATTTCTTTTTAATCATAAATTTTCATTATTTTGGTATAAGTTTATTTTTATTCAGAAAACAGAGTTTTCTGCAAAGTGTTTGTAAATACATATACTAGATACATTTTAATTATTTAAAATAAACCATAGAAAGAAAAAATTTAAATAAAATAAATATTTTATACATATTTTATGTGAATTTAAATTCATATAATTAATATTTCTAGAAACAATGTTATTATAAGATCAACTATTGCTTGAAAAAGCATTTTTGAAAACCCGTTTTTCGACAAGATTTCTGAGTATAATTTTAAATTTAATTGTTCCTATTATGTGATTTTAATTTGATAAAAATGATTAATTATTTATAATAATAATAATTAATATTAGGTAACATGGTCAAATTAATTTTTTTCATTATGAATAGTAAAAAAGTAAAAAAAAACTTGTTACCATGGTGAAAAACTAAATTTCTAAAATAAAGAAACCATTAAGGTAAAAAAAATGACATATTTAAGAAATGTGAATTTTATTCATGCTTTTTATTGTAATATAACCCATAAAATCCATTATTTATCATTTTTTTGGATCCTGTCTAGAGAGTGCAATCATATTATTGAATAGTTTTCGTTATTTACAAAAATGTCACTCCTCATCCATTATAAAAGGGAACCACATCCCTTAACATTTTCACACCTATCAAGAACATTGGATCAAAATCAACAAGAAAAATATAGACAAAATATTATTATAAACATTCTATATCTTCTAGTATTCCAAAAATACTATCTTTAGGGTCATTGATAAGAGATTTCAAAGGAGGCTCTTCTAAGTAAAGGTATTCATCTTCACCAAGATCCTTTTTTTCATATAATTTTACAAATTAAATTAAGTATTAAAAATAAAAAAATTAATTAAACTAGTATATAATATATACCAATATGTTATTATGTTAATTACATAACTTAAATCTAACTACATTTCTATAAAATAGGAAACCAAGCCATAGTTCGTGTGTATAATAGAGTACTACCTCATGAACCAATGTAATTCGTTTTCCATCATCACCTCTAATGTATATTTATAATGATGGATTTAATATTTATATATGTTATTAATTATATAATATTCATGATTTAAAATTAATGTAAATCACATGTTTTCTAACATTACCATCTATTGAAAAATGATTATGTCATTCGTGTTTATAAAGAAATATAACCTCACGAAGTAATGTGGTTCATTTTTTACTACCGTATCACATGGATTGTTTATAAAAGTTTATTTATATAACTAATATAATAATTATTATTTAATCATCAATATTTAATGATAAAATAAAACTTACCAACTTTTCATCATGATCTTTGAAGAATGGAAATGTTAAACATGGGTACGAAGGACCTACCTTTTCCCTGATTGTAACATAGTTCATTTTTCATAACCATATTTCATGGTTGGTTTTAAAAGTATAATTTATGTATAAAAATTATAATTGATTCATTATTATTATTTTTTATATTATAAAATAATGACCCTTTTAACCATGTTCAACACACTGATGTCATTGTGAATTTTTGAATTGAACGTCATCAAAACACACAACTTGGAAATAACTTATTAAATAATTAAATATGTCTGTAAAATAAATGAATTACATGGTTTAATTATAATGTATTAAACATGGAAAATGTTATTAATAAAAAAATAATTTATAAATGTTTTTTATACATGATATAAAGTATATAAACCGTAAGTATGTAATCGAGGTAAGGGGTCTCTCTATACCACTCTTTTCATCATGTTTTGAAAATTCTCTCTCTAAATCACTTTATATATCTATTTAATGTTATTTAGTGGTTATAAATTCAATATATTTTTATCAAATATATATATTTTTCTTATTATCCCTTCCTTTTATGGGTAGTATATTCCTCAGTTCATTTCTCAAATGCATTCATTATGAAATTTCTATTGATTATGATGTGAGGCAAGATTATGAAAAACTTTTTATTTCCATGGGAAATTATAATTTTATGAATTATAATTGATTTCTTATTTTTGGAACACATAAATCATGTACATTTGATGATTGGTGTTCCAAGATATCACTTCAATTCATTGGGTGAAACTTTACACTCAATAAGAGCCATGTACGGGTTAAAAAGTAAGACTAAACCATTATGGGACTTTATCCACCCTGTGATATTGTGTATGTATTTAGATTTCAATCATGTTTATGTCATTTTATCTATTTTTTTAATTTACAGTGTTGCTATGATTTTATGATATTATATTTTTTATTTTATGTTTCCATGTGATTACTCATGACTCTTCTATTTTATGATATCATGTTATACCATTTCCTATAATATTATGTTTCCTTATAATGTTTATTCCATTATAGGGATTTTTGTCTCACCTATTTTCCCTATGTATTCCTCCAGTTATACCATGAAGTTTTAGGGGATCAAAATGATTTAGGATCTCATTATAAAAAATAATAATGAAGTTATATTTAAGTCTCACATTGATATATTGTGAACCTAGTCTTTTAATGACACTAGTATTTATGATCTGGGGGTTGTAATAAATTGATGTTTTTTTAACAACAATATAATAGTATTTTTAAAGAGATTGGGTCACTATATTTGGTACCACAGTATGGTCTAATTATTTTTATATATTATTATTAGAGAACTTTATTAGAAACATGATTTTAATTCTATATATAGAATACCGTCTTAAAGTTTTTAAAAGGAAAAGATTTTGAGGTTTTTTCAATACATTAAATCCATATCTGGATATAAAAAGGGGATATGGATCTATAATTGTTACACCTAGGGGTAATAATAATTAAATGGGAACATTTTTCATTGACTCAGTCATTACCTTGTGTATTAAAATGATCCTTTCATTACACTTGATTTGAAAATTCTATGGGATAAGCATGGTTTAACTTGAATTTTCTCTATAAACCATCATGATGAATAAGATAATATAACCTATAAAACCTATGATATTACATAAATATATATAATAAACCTAATTTTTTGGGTTTATAATTCTAAGGTTGACCATATGTTTAAAGTCTTAGATAAACATTTTGAGGTTCTTTGTGATGTAAGTTTAAAAGGATTAAAAATATTTTTGGGGACGTTATGGGAATAAAACCCTTATGGTTTAGTATATGTTTTAGTGAAAGGGTAAATTGAGAGATAATTCTTAGAGATATTATTTAAAAAATGTTTAAATTCATTGATAATAATTAGGGTTAATTTGTTCATTAATGTTAAGTTAATAGTATTCAATTAGGATTATTTGATTTAGTGGGAAAAATATGTTTTATATAATGAGTTATTGGTTAAAATTATTTTATGATTAATTTTGTTTTGATTATTTTTGTCATATTTATTTAATTTTATCATAATTATATTAATATAGTTTTAAAAAAATGATAACATGCATACCAAGAAAAAACTCATTGTATCTTGCCAAGTCGTGGAGCTTGAACCAACAACTGAGGGGTGGTAAGAGAGAAGCGTCTACCACTGGACTACATGATATACTTTTTAGTATGGAATTTATTTCATGAAAAATTTGATAGATAAATAATACTTCTATTTTAGTAATCATTTTCTAGAATTAATTTTATTTATTTTATTCATGTTTATTAATGATATTTTAATAATGTTTCATTAGGTTGAGGTATTTATTACCCTTATGTATAACATGTGTTTTAACATAAAAGATTATTTGGGAAGAACATAATTAAATTTTTTAATGATGAGGCTATTTGTGATTTAGTGTTATTCATTTGTGGAATATTATAATTTGGAAAATTAGTGTAATTTTAGAATTAAAATGTCATATTTTGTTATATGAATGATTATACATTTTTTATCTTATGGTAACCATTTCAGTTTTGATTAATATTTAAATATTTTACGAATATATTATATTTATTTTATAGATATTATCAAATTATTAATGATAATTTTAGTTCATAAAGAATAAATATTTTATATTTTATATTCATTCTTTTAGAGTAAGAGTTGAAGTGGAAATTGATCAAATCACAACCAAAGGATAAAATTATGACTATAATATAGAAAGATATCAAGTAAATATATTACATTATGTTCTAAGTCTAGAATTTAAAAGGACTTATCAAATCTAGTAAAATGATATTGAAATGAAAATTTTGTATAATTAAAATCATTTTGGAAGAATTCATGGTCTTTTCATCCATCATAGATTTTGGGTTTTTTGGTCGTTAACTCTCTCATGATCATCCAATTTATTGTGATCAAGGATTTCTTTCACTCTACCTCATGACGTAGGAATTTTGATTTTATTCAATTTCTATATATACACTTCCAAATTATATTTTCCTATTTATAAACATAGTAATGTGTTATTCAAGATGAACTTCATAAATCATTTTATCTTTTATCAAGAAGATGTTTTATTAACCATTTATATGAAGTGGTATTTCAACAAAGGTATTTTCAAATGTAAATACTTTGACTATAGTGTTAAATTTAAAATTTTTAGGGGAAAATTTAATAATTGTGTATAATATAATACCATTATAATATAAAAGAACAAAATTATGTTTAATGTCTTATACGACATGAAACACCAAGCTTAAAAGGCCTTTGAAATATTTTATTATTTTAACCAAGCCACTAAATTGGAGGGTGCGAATAGTATTAAATATTTTTATAAAATATATATAATTTTACTACTAAATATAAATTTATTTATAAATTATTAATAAATAAGAACTCCAATTTTAATAAAGATATTTTATTCTATAAAAAATGTGTTTCTTTTAAAAATTATTTTTATTTTTTTGTGAAAAAATTATTATAATTAATTTATGAAACTTTTAGAAATTATATTTTATAAAATTAAAATTATTTTTTAAATCATCATATGAAAATTAATATAAAGTGATATCTTTTTAATTTAATAAAATGATTTATTTTTCTATAAATGTGACAATTTAGGATTTTTCAAATAATGTCGTTTATTTTCATAAAATATACTAATTTAAAAGTTATATTATATTTTTTATTAAAAATTAATGTGATATATTAAATAGTTTCTTAATAATTATCTTATTTATTTATTTTTAGTCATAAATTTCCAATATTTTGGTATAAGTTCATTTTTACACTAAAAACGTGGTTTTCTTCAAACTTTTTTTAAATGAAAAAAGTTTATCAATTTTAGTTAATTAAAATATAACTTTTTAGAGAAATATTTATATTAAATATATATACTATAAATATATTTATATTAATTTAAATATATATTTTTATTATTTCTAGTGATTAATTGAATATAAGATCATGTATTTCTTGGAAAATGCATTTCTTGAAAACTGTTTTTTAAAACGTTTTTCTTGTTTTGTTTTAAAATGAATTATGTTAGTTATGCAATTTGAATTTTAAAAAAATTAATATTTTTAATAATAATAATCAATATTATTTAATAATTTCAACATTATTTTTTTCATAAGGAATACTAAAAATAGTAAAGAAAAATTACCTAGGTGAAAAACTAAAATAGTAAATGTGAGTAACCTTAGAGGTAAATGGAATTACATGATTAAAACATATGTATTTTTGAATGTTGGAGGTTTGGATTGACTATATCACCCCACCAGTACATTATGTAAAAAACTTATAGGAACTTTTCTTGATAGTGACATCCATTTATTCAATAGTTTTGTGTATTTACAAAAATGTCACTCCTCAATTATAAAAGGGAACCACCTAACCTCTCCAATTCACACCTATCAATCCATTTAGATAAAAAAGCTAAAAAAATATTACCAGAAAATCTTTATAATAATTATATATATTATGTTATTGATAAAATAGAAACCTTATGGGTAATAGTATGATATTTAAAGTAGGATCTTCTAATAAAAGTTGATCATCATCACTGGGCTTCTTTTTTTTTAATTTTAATTTTTCCACCTTCAATTCTGTATTAAAAGTTCCATTTTAAAAAAAACATTATATAATATATATTGATATGTTTTTATTTTAATGGTATAACCTAAATTCAACTCCATTTCCATAAAATGGGAAATTATACCATTGTTCTTGTGTACAATTTATTACCGCCTCATGAACTAATTTAATTAATTTTCCATCATCACCTCTAATGGATATTTATGATGATGTATTTAATGGTTATTTATTATTTTTCTTAGATATTAATAATTATTTAAAATTAATATAAATAATATACCTTATTACCTTAACATCCATTTAAAAATTATTTCATTGTTTTTATGTACAGCGGACTACCACCTCGCAAAGTGATTGGGATATATTTTTATTACTAAAACACATGGATTGTATATATAGTTATATTTAATGAAATAATATGATATTTATGAAATATTTACCATTATGGAAAGATAAAATAACATTTATCATCATTACATAATTTTCATTAAAAAATGGAAACATTATCATGCGTACACAGTCAACCCACATATATCATTTTAAATTTATGAACTAGGCATACTCAAAGCCCATGACGTGGAGAAAAATGAGGATGTAATGAAATTTTTCATTAAAATAAATGAAATAAATCTTATAAGTATGTGTTATTAATATTAAAAAGTTTCTTAAAAAAAATAGTTTATATGATATTATTATATAGAAGATAAAGGACCTACATGAAACATTAGGACTCGAGGTAAAGGATCTTTCGAAACCACCCTTTTCTTCAGATTATGACTAATCTCCCTATTACTCACATTATCTATCAATTAAATTTTATTAAATGCTTATAAATTTTATATATATTTATCACAAAAATACAACTATCATAATATATCTACCATTTATGAGCTAATATATTCCTTATATTCATTTCTCAAATTCATTCAATATCAAATTTCTTTGAATAATGATATGAGGCATGATTATACAACCCATTTTCTTTCTTAGGGTAATTACTATGTTATGACTTCAGATTATTTTTCTCTTTTTTTCAATGATCAATGATGAACATTTTATTATGGGTGTTCAAAAACAGTGCTCCAATGAATTGGGTAAATCTTTAGTAACATGAGGGGTCAAGTATAGGATCAGATAGTAAAACCAATCCATTATATGAATTTGTAAACCATGTGATATTGTCTAGGAAGTTACCCTTGAATCAAGTTTATGTAATGTTATATGTTTCAATCACACTTCAAATTTTACAATGATCTTATGATACCATATTATTTATGTTAAGAACCATGTGATTACTCAAGATCCTTCTCTTTTAGGATATCTTGTAATATCATTGACTCACACGTTATTTTTTCTTGTCATGTTTATTCCCTTAATATGATTTTTAGAAAATTCATTCATCTATGTATTCCCTAGGTAATCCCATATAGTTTTAGGACCATAAAATTATTTATGAATTCATTTTGTAGAATAAAATAAATAAGTATTATTTTTGTCATATTTTTATTTATGATGAGCCTTATCTTCCATAGACACTTGGATTCCTGATATTTTGGTTTTAATTAATGGATTTTTATTTTTAAAATGATGTAATAACATTATTAAATGGATTTTTTCTCTAAAAATAATGAAATATAATTTTTTTTCAAAAATAATGGGGTTATAATTACCACTACAGATCTTGATCAATTTATTTGAAATCCATGGTTATTCAAAGGTGAAAATTATAAAAATTAGAGAAAAATATTGCATTAAAAATAAGAGCTAGTTATCCTACTTGATTACATATGAGAGTTAATGTAATAATTTTCCTTGAACTAATGATTAATTATATCTCACAATCACATAATTTCCATGTATTTGCGTTAGCCAATCTGGACACTATCGATACCAGTCTAGATCTAGATAAAATGGTTCTATGTGTGGATTATTAGTGAATATTGAAACCATTTTTCCAAAAAATTATAATAGAAATGGATTATATTTACCTTACACTTTTTTAGGAAGATACATATTCCCCACATATAAAACTCATAGTCACTTGTATGTCCTCAATTCTAGACTACCTTTAACTTGGGGTTTAACCACAATATCGAGCTAGAAGGGAAGAAATATATAGGTGATCGATGAACATCATCAATGGTGATAGTCCAAATATAGTTAAAACACTATACAAGTGTAGTTATAATGGGATATTCTTCATGCTCCTTAAAATAAGAGTGAAATGTAAATTATAAAATTGTTCCATGTAGGATCATGTGGTTTCCGTCAAGTAGGAACCTAGATCTCTCAAAAACTAAAGAGACTTGTTTACTTTAACCATTTAAATATTCATAAGTATATAATTTTCACAAATATATTGCATGCTGGAAAATTATAGTATACTTACAACCATTAATGTTTCTTTATTGTATAAGTAAATTTGTGTAATTCTCTATTTTTTCGAAGGAATTCAGGATCATGTACCCCTCAATGGAGATTTAGTAGTTCATGTTCTTTTTTAATTCCATTAAAATATTTTCATGTTGGAGAAATAAATACCCCTGAATGAAATTATGAAAAAGAAATCAATGATTGAATTCACAAATCCATCACCATATGAATATTTAGAGTTATACATACCGTACTCATATATAATGGAATGTTTTTTCTTTAAATGAGTTTAGAAATATATACCCATAGTATAAAATATTATCAAACAAGTCTTATTATTATCATATAATAGTAAAAGTATAGTTTTTTATCTTTTACAACACCATTTAGACATCCTATAAAAAATTTGGATAAAGAAAAATGGTTATATCCCAACAAACTCTTTCATGTGTTAATATATTATAAAAAATCATATAAACCATTACCCAAGAAATAAAATATTCTAACATATATTCAATAGAAGTAATGTTTCACATTGAAATTCAAATAATAACACTTTAAACATGATTTTATTCCTCATTTAATTATTATTATTAAGCATATATCTGATTAGATAAATATTGATAATATTGATGAAATGTGGTCCAAGAGGTTCATAACATAGAGTTATACAAAAAATCAAGTGACACGAGCAGTTAATAAGAAGTTTTACCACCTTTCCTAAATATAGAAGCTTTAATAGGGGAATTAAATTTTTCTTTAAAGAAAAATAAGGATTTATTTATACTATATATAGTGTATAGTCTAGTGGATATAAATTCTTAACTAATTAGGGTATAATGATAAAAAAATACAATAAATTAAATATCTCATAAGGTATCACTTATCTGATGTAAATAAAATAATCAAAATAAAAGCAATATATAATTTAAATAATGAAATGTATTTTTTTAAAAAAATAAAAAATTAAATTAAAATATATATTATAATGATTATTACTATATAAAATGAAAGAACAATTTAATATTAATCTTAAGTGGTATGTGGTTCAACACCCATATCTAATGGATACAGGTTTTGATACTCTATAAGTCCATAAAACTTATTGATCATAAGATACAAGTCCCACCCTATAATTATTCCATAGATTTTAATAGTGTATCTCTATCCCACTATTACTATTTGATAAAACTGATCGATAATAAGTCATTTCAATGAAATCCATCAAAATATTATTTAGAATAAAATAGAATCATATCTGAAAAATCATATAAATCACATCAAATCAAAAATAAATGATTAAAAATAGAAATATTAGAGATTTTAAATTTAGTTCCTTGCAAAAATATTCTTTAGGGAACATTTTGAAAACATTTACAAAAATTATCATAAGAGTATATATAGTTCAATGATCAAATGAAAAACTTACACTCCGGTATAATCTACAATCCTCGATGCCTTGGTCTAATATTATAATATTCTATGTGAAGGAAACTCATAGTGGAAAACTTCAAGATATTTTAATCATTTCACAAACATCGGATTATCAATTTATCTTATCTATAAAAGAATATAGTGAATTCATAGTGTTTTATTAATTCCAAAGATTGGAATCAACTCCCAAAAACAATGTTATTTGGAAGTTAACTCTATGAACACAAAAAAAACTTAACTCAAATTATGGATGAACTATTTTTTTGTTTTAAATAAAAATTATAATGAAGAATTCTTCTAATTAATTAATTTATAATCTCCCCCTTCTGAAAATAAAAATATGTATAAAAATAGGAAATTTCAACTAATATTAAAATATTTAACTCCATATAACTTAAAATAATAATACATCCCATAATTATATCATTTAAGAAACTAAAAATATATCTATTAAATAAAAAAACAGTCATTTTAACAATCCTCCACATTAAAATAACATATGATAGACTATTATTTTCACAATCTCCCACCATTTCTGATTTTCAAAAAATAACAAAAATTAGGTAAAAAATTAATAATAAATAATACATTTTTTTCAAAAATATTTAAAGATATAAAAAGAAATATATATATATATATATATATTTAAATAAATATACAACATAAAGTAAAAAAATAATCCTTTCAAAAATATACATGATAAGTCCAAAATATATATCCCTTAGAAAGTTTTATTTTCATACACAAAGATGATCTTCTTGCAATTAGGAGGGTTATAGATGATTAGTTGAAATAAAGTATTTATATTCCATATAAACACTTATAAATATAAAATGTTAAATTAATATATGAAAAAATAAAACTCCTTGTTTCTCAAGAATTTTAATAAAGTATGATCATAATCATATGAATCTAGAAAACAAAATTCAAAAATAACATTACAAAAACAATAGTTAATATGTAAGAAATATAAGTGAAAATATGAAGTTTATAAATCTATATTAGAATATTATAAATCTATATATAAGAGTTTCAAGAGCTATTTGTTCTTGAATTTTGAAATTGTATTTTTTCTGTAGAATTGGAATTAATAATTTAGCATTGAAATGTTCTTGGGTTCAGAAATATTTACAAATAAAACATTCATCACCCAAATATTCCAAGAACGTATATTTTTAAAAACTAAATGTTATTTTCAAATATATGTTCTTCAAGCTATAATTGATTAGGATTTATTAAAGGAATAATTTATCATTTAGTTTCCTCCACTCAGACAATTCATGAACAATACTTACTCTTTATTACAAATTAATTTGATTTAAAATAATAAATTTTAATTTATGTATAACCAAATATGGAAGCTATTATTAAGTGTTTTTGATACCTTATATGTTTTTCCAAATACTAAAATCTGAAGGTAAAGTTATAATGTTTCATTATCAAACTCTCCACTTTAGAATTATGTTTAATAACTTCACTAAGATCATCAAAATTTAGTATAAAAATTTTCATAGTACTAAACATGATTGTTAATTTAGAAATATCAATCTTATACCAAGAAATCATATCCTTAGATGTAGTATACTTCTAAAAAATCCTCTAGTAATTATCCTCAACATCTTCCACATAACGTCTTGTTTCATGATATGAGGTTGAATATTAACCCTTATCATTCTAAAAGTAAGGATATTTAGAGTATAAAGATAAATTTTTAAGTTAATCCATAAAAAAATTTCTCATGAAAAAAAACTCATTCTATGAGGATTTCATATAGAGATTAGAAACATTTTATTTATCATGACATATAAAAAAACATTCAAAATTAATATCTTCACATTCACTCCACATATCTCTCACCTTTAAAATTTTATTTCCATTATATTTAGAAGACCATTTATAATTAATATATATTTTTAACTCGGATAATTCCATTATAATATTCTTGAATTTTTTAACATAAAAAATAACATCCAAATAATCCTATATTATAATATATTTGTCCTACCTATATTTCATTTCATTAAAACTATTATGGTTTTGTAAATTATTCTTTCAAAAAAAACAATAGGCCCTATGGGGAAACTCGCTTTCTTTAATTTTCAAGACACTAACATTCAAATAATTCATTGAAATTCACTTTGATGTACTTCTCTTGTAATTAGTATCTTTTGGATCAGTAAAACAAAATATAGCTCCCCCATTTATCAGTTATTCCTTATTTGCATCTCTATTTAATATAATATTCAAATTAATGTTTTTAAAAAATATTCTAGTCTCATTTTAGAACGCTACATTTTATTTTCATTATTATATTATTAATTTATAATTTTTCATTCTTATACTGTTTTAGAGGTTTTGGGGTTTTATTTTTGTTTTTTCGATGTTTTTGGGTGTCTCGTGACTTCTAAATGGTTAGTAGAAACCATGTGACACACTTTCATGGGGTGACGTAGTTTATATAGAGAATTATTTATTGTTGGATCACAATTAAGGCAAATATGTGAAATAACCGTGTGATTATACTGTGAATTTCCCGTGTAAGACCCACAGTGGGTGAAACATTTCGTAAATTGTGCATCTAGAATATGTAGTCTTCTAAATTTTTTAATGTTGAAAATCTTCCATAGTACCAATCCCTAATTTTAATTCTTAAATATCCACCAATCTACCTCCTGGGATCTTCAAAACCACAATATTGCAACACCCTCCTTCCTCTCTTTCTTCATGGATCCTTACGTGTATTTCTTCCATGATTGGTCTTGAGCCTTCAATGTAAATACCTAATGTTCTATTCATGTACATTATAAATCTATTTTATATTAGTTAGAGATTCACCCAATAAACCTAGGAACCATTTTGAATGATTTTAGGGTTTTAAAAGTACCTAATATTAGGTATTTTTATATATAGGTATTGTAGACACCATCTTCATCATTGTTTGGGATTACACTATAATATAAAACTTAATATGTATGACTTTGATGTAGGAGTTTCATTGTAACATCTTCACATTGAATGAATTTGGAAATATTATGATTTAATTAAACCAATTTATATCATATTATTGTTATATATGGTTCATTCGATGGGTGATAAAATATTTTTTAATACATTTCTCAATTTTAATTAAGGGATTTTCATCACATTTATGTTTTCTATTTTGAATAAAATTTCTCTCAAACTGCCTAGTGAATGTATAAATTCCTTAGGGTATTTTTTTAATGAAATTTTAATTCAAAAGGGTTTCTTAACATAGTGTAATTTTATAATATATTATTTTAAATCAAATAAGTGGGGTTTAAAGATCATTGAAAAGAGAGTCTTCAAGATTTTTAAAATATATCTTTCTATTGAAAAATATTTTTCACGGAAGTTGTTTGGTTATTATTGATTTCTACCTGGATATCAAAGGTGTGTTTCAAAAATTAAACATTAAAAATTTGATAATATGTCTTAGAATCTTGGTCTTATATTTAAAGGACTATTTTGAACAATTTAAAATGTAATCTAATTAGATTTTTGGTGATTCCCTTGAATTTTCACTCCCTAGTTTATCCATTGTTTATACTTTTACCCTTAAGGGGTGTAAATTGATTATTATTATGTCATGTTTGATTCTTATTCACAAATATGAAATGGCTGGATTCTTTCAAGGGTGTTAGAGGTGAGATAAGATTTACTATTAATGATATATTGATGTGTGCGGATAATTGGTCTATTGTTACTCACCCCACTTGAATGAATGCATGGTAACCCTATGAATTAAGAGGGTGGTCTACAATTATGCTAAACTTGTAATATAACATGCATGATAGTATCCCCTAGTTTTTGATTCCTTGATTTAAGGGAGTACCCCCCCCCCACCCCACACCCTAATGACGAATGTATGGGAAAGATAAGAAGAATTTGAATTTTTTGGATATAATATAGTTCTGATGTTTTTCCGATCTTATTTGTCTTATCTTATACCATCTCTCTTCAAAACCTAGTGTTTTTTCATGTTCTTATGTCATAAATAACGATATATTATGCATGATTTAATTTTTACCCAATATATCCCCTTTTTTATATTATACAGCATTACTATGTTTCTTTTATTCTTTATGATTATATTTATTTCCATCTTTGTTGATATATTCTTTTTTTAATGGGGTTATTTCAGTTTAAAATGTTTTTTTATAAAAGTGGGGTTTTTCATAGAGAAAGGTTTTCAAAAAGGAAATAATAATGTTTAATGAAAATGTATATATTTATAAATATTAATTGTTGTTACAAATTTGTTGTTTAAATTATTTTCCCTTAAAATGAAACATTCTATAAATTTCAACTGAAGTGGTATTAAATGAAGAAATATAAAAAGGAAAGAAAAGTTTCATGTTTTATTTATGTTTTCTTATGTGGAAAATTATTTATTATTGTATTTCAAACTAGAACTGTTGAAATTTCATTTTTAAGGAACTTATTAGACTCTTTGGTGAGATTACACTAGGAATGTTCCCCTCACACATTGTACAAACCATTGGGTGAATATAGTTTATTTGTTTTCATTCAGGTTCCTAGATTATTCACATATAGTAACATTTTTGTTATGGTGTGGATGTATTAGTATGTTTTAAGCATCTATGATACACATATAGTGGTCTTATCTATTTCTTATTTTGTTTTAGATGTGTTGGGATTTTCTATATCTCACTACATAACCTATTATATTTATTTCTTTTTTTAGTTTCCTTTTTACTTGTCTTATTGAATTCAATGTATAATTAATTTATAAAAATGTTATTTGAAATTTTTATTTTAATTATGCTATGATTGGTTATAGTTATTTATTATAAAATTTATATTCCAAATATATGGAAATATGATATAAGGACATGCCATATTGGATTCCATGTACATTTACTTTGGTTATTAATTTATTTTTTAAAGGTGAAATAGATCCAATGTTCCTATTTCTTAATGAAAACTAAATATTTAACAACCTATGGGGATTTATAACACCCTTCCAACCATGTTGAAATCTAAGTTTGGTGAAAATTTTGGTCAACCAAGGCAAGTTCATGAAAAATGGTATCAGATCCTAGGTTTTAGAATGTCTCGGTTTCATTAGAACCCTTTGCGTTATTTGGACAGTGTCTTGGTAGAAATAAGATCATGTTAGTTAAAACTCAAGAGTCAATTCATTATTAAGTGATTGATCATCACCTTTCATTATGATTCTTAGGATTCTATGGGTAATCATGTTTTTTATTTTGATTCTTGGATCTAGTTTTTTATTCTTTATTTGATTTTTTATATGAAAATGATGTTATTTTTTTCCAAGAAGTGTTTTATAACTTACTTTAAATCTTCCATGGTTTTTTGGGTGAAAATATAAGAATAATAATGGGTTTATGGTTCATATACATGGTCATGTAAACCATTAAGATCCCTTGGAGAATGGTTTTGAGGGCTTTATTGATTTTGGTGTATAGATATCACATGGTCCATAAAACTATGTGGCCAAAACATGCACAGATCTATATCCCATTAATATTTTTTCAACTCCTATGAATTATTAGTTACATATAAAAGTATTTCAACTATTGGGTGACAAATTAAATCAGGTTTTGATGAGTGTTTTATGTATATGAAATCCATTTTTATCTATGTTTGGTATTGTGTTTTTCTTATTCCTAATGTTTTAAAGGTTTATTTTTGATAAACAATTATTTATTTCCTTTGTTTCTAATTTTTTTTATTCGAATGATAAAAATATAATCCCTTATTTTTCTGATTTACTTTTTAAATTGGTTGATTCAATTTAATTTATAAAATATTTAAAGTCTATTTTAAAAATATTTTGAAATAATTTAGGTTTCTCAATTTTAAAATGTATTCGTAGTTTTTAAATCTAGTGTGAGTGTTTTTTAATCACAAAATGGGGAGCTATAATAATGTTACATTTTAATATATGATTGATTTATAAAATATACTTCCATGGTTTAATTAATGGAATTAAAATGTTTATAGTGGTGGATTATTTTAAATTGATCTTGATTTAAATAAAAATATTTTTAATTTTTATCAACTAATTATAGATTAAATGGAAAATTTTTATGGTTTATGGTTTTATAAATTTTTTGATTGAATAAAAAGTTTGGGAATATTTTTTTAGAAGGTATTTGGTTTTACTAAAATTATTTTTATCTGGTCTATAAGTAAAAGAAAAATATCTTTTTTGTTTTCTTGCTTTTAAATGCGTACATGTGAGAAAATGGATTTTTCATTGTGTGTAAATAATGTTACATGTGTTATTCGGTTTTTATTTTTGGATAGGTAACTTAACCATGATGGTAATATCAAGTTTTATATGTGCGAAATAGACTAAATATATTCATGTTTCACATTATTTTCAATTATTCCACCTAGAAATGGCTTATGTGATAGTGTAAAAATCTATTTTATAGACAAACCTATTAGTGACTCACATTGACAATTAAATTAACTTCTTCTATTATAATAATGTAAAAAAAATTAAAATATATTTATAGATATGATTTTATTATCTTCTTTATTTTCATAGTGATCCTGGTATAGTTTTGGTAACATAATGGTTAGAGAAGGATGATGGTATCCTCAATTATCTGAAAAATTATAAGGCTTCAATAGTGAAGTTATTATGAGTGTTTTGGTAGAACCTAGTCAAGGTTCATTGGGGTTTGTAGGTATTTTTTCATGGTATGTGTTCTCAACTCTTTGAGAGTAGGTAGTAAAATATTAATAATTCTAATATTGTTTTATTCTTTGGGGGGTTATAAAATAGAGTTTATGAGATGGAATTATTATAGTAGTGTCTATTCCTATTTTTTAAACTGTTTCTTATAGTTTATGGCTTATAGATAGTTTAGGGGGATTTGATTTTTGATGGTAAAAACATGGGAACCTTAGCTAAGTACATGGGAATCGATAATAAATGTTGTTTTGTTTGTGCTCTCGTTGGATCCTAGCTATATTGTTTTGGATGCCACATGGGTAGAATTCATATGTGAGTTTCTAGGTTTCCCTCCTTTCATGTTCCTTATCCCATGTTTAGATCCATGTTTTTCCATGTTGTTCGTCATCTTTAATATTCTAAATTTTCTTCCTCATTTATTAAGAGATGATGATTTGGTCAGATATTGTTTTAAATTTATTAGGATTATCCTTTTGGTTGATGTTTTATTCATGGAATTTTTATTCTTGTGTCTAGGTTAGTTTGTGTGGTTCATTTGGGAAATATGGTTTCCATCATGTTCATGTTGAGGTTTTTTTTCTTGGTGATTTATCCTATGGAAAGTTCGAAAATCATCAATCCACTATTTTAGATGAAATGTAAATAATGGGCATCCATTAGTGGGAATTGGTGTACCTTAGGATTTTTTTTCTTATTTTCGGGTTGGATTTATATATATAGATGTCAGATTTTTTGAGGATGTACCAAATTCATTTTTAGGATTTGTTTGTGTTCGGAATTTACCTTCATGTACTATCCTACCCAATCATTCTAACCACTCCAACTAATTATTTGCGGTGTTGATTTTTCGTTATTTAATTCTCCTATATCAATACTAATAACATTTCTAAGGGAGGAATTGTTATGATGAAAATAATTTAAAAAACCATGTGTTTACAAGAAAATCCACCAGCGTCATCCTTCCACATTGGCTGGATCCAAGAAGATAATATAAAAATTGGTGAAGATAAGTTAACTATAAAAACACCCATGTAAAAACCCAAATTAAAATATACATCCAAGATCCATACAACTTAAGAAAAAAATACATACCATAAATTATGAAAATACTAGATGAATTAGTATCTATGTGACTAACTTCCACCTCCAAACCATCTTATTATGAAGGCAATGATGAAAATAGAAGTCGACATGTAGCAAGATTCCCTTCCCTTTACGCGGGTCCTACAAAACAACATCTACAACCACCCAAAGGAAAAATTAGGGTGTGAGTATAAATCCATTTAGGATTAAACCATAGAATCTATTCAAATTATAATATTAAGAATGATGTAGTTCTAGTATTAAAAAAATAAATTTTTACAAATAATTATTATAAATAAAAACTATTTGTTAATTAACCCTTCTTTTTCTATAAAAGCCATTTATATTCTCAAAAAATGATTTTGAAAAGTATAATTGATAAATTATTAGAGAATAAATAATAATAACCTCGAATACACATTATGGTAAACATTTTAAAAACAACCATGACTAATCTATCATATGAAAGATTGTAAGAAAATAACCCTGACCAATCCATCATGTGAGAATCCAATTAAAAATGAAAATACAAAATATATTGGTCCCTAGACTATAGTAATAAATACAAGATATTAATGAATACTAAACTATGAATAGAGTGTATCAAACCTGATATTGAGTCCCATTATGTTCTATCAATATTAAAAAATATCTTATGGCATTACGCATAATACGAGTGAAATTTTTGTTCCAAATACACACAGGTTTCCTAACATTCCATGTTTATCAAAATAAATTTAAAAATAATGATCCAAATTTATAAAGAATTTCGAAATCCAGTATAATCTAGTTCGATTCTTGGAAACCCATTTCCAAAAGAAAACTGCCATTCATGTATTCTATCAAACACTTAGTGTGCATAAATTATTTTTTAATCAATAAACCTTTAAAACATTACTTATTAACAAAATCCATTTTAATCACTAATGAATTCAATTCAATTAATATACCAAAGGAATTTAAAATGACAATAAGAAATTTATAGAATATCCCTTGGTATAAAAACACCTTCCTCAATAACAGAGGTATAACTAAACACCTTCAAAAAAGGAGACTTGGGAACAGTAGATCGAGTACTCAAGATCCTATATCCATAAGAAACAAATCATTCCTATTTCAAACCCCCTTATATCTAGCTTAAAAATCCCCTTAGGATTCTAAAATATGAGAGGAGAATATATCCAAAGAGTATCTAATATAAAAAGGAAAAACTAGAAAAAAAATAAAACATACCTGGAGTTGATCCTTCAATAATGAAGTAAATATTCCTAAAATCCAAAATATGATGAATTTTGAGAACAATAAAAGGATTAAGATGATCCAGTCTGTGGTTATGGGGTCAGTAGCAGTTAAAATATGATCTTAGGTATTTATAATTAAACATTTAAATAATTAAAATTCCACCCACATGGTTTTCTAGAGAGGATGAAAGGTTTGGAGTAATTGTGTTCCTTAACCATGTGTCATTTACAAATTTTCTATTTGGGGATTTGTTTTGGCTACATGGTTAATTTACATGTGCTCTATCTGTGTACAAGACCTCTTCCTAGGGGTTCATAGTTTGGAGGGGTGGCCACAC
The DNA here is from genome assembly GCA_963277665.1 of Viscum album. Taxonomy (NCBI): domain Eukaryota; kingdom Viridiplantae; phylum Streptophyta; class Magnoliopsida; order Santalales; family Viscaceae; genus Viscum; species Viscum album. The sequence goes on along the minus strand of OY728123.1, from coordinate 686,740,651 downwards.
GATTTGGAAAAACCATGAACCCCTGTCAATTAGACCATTATTGGTTATAGGGTTTCCTTGGACAAACTGCATAGTTTTCCTAAACAATTCACCAACCATGAACAATCCCAATGGATCCCAAAATTTTCAAAAACTCTTGAAATTACTTCTAAGTAATTTCAAAATAAATAATTTCAAAAACATGGGTCATGAATTACCTGTAATAAATTAACATAATGTTACAACCTCACCACCATAAAGTCTTTATATCCTCTTAATGTGATCAATATTATAGACTTATAAAAATGTAATACCATTTTTACTCATCAAAAATCTGTATACCTACATGTTGTTGTAATTATTTTCACACTACAATAGTACCCAGAATAAGGGTATCAATTTACCATGTAGTACCATATTCAAGAGTCCCATAATCTGAACTGGTAGCTCAAAATGGTGGTATTGAGATAATGATAAAAATCCTCCCATTAAATCACATTGAAAGGGTCTAGTCAAAACCTCCTAAACTAGAAAAAATAAAACAATTCCAGAATTTATTTCAAATTATACATTATGTCCAATCGATACTCATACTTTCTAAGACACTACATAATCTCAATGGTTCCAAAAAAAACTCGGTTCAAACTTACCCACCTTACCCAACAAATGATATTCCAAACAAGTTGAAACTTTGAGGAAAACCTGATCACTAAACTAAAAATCCTATGGCTGATGAATAGAGTCTTCATATGATTTTTTTTAAAGGTTGGGTCTGAAGCCTCAATTTATTATTTGAAAGCAAAGACCTCTTTAGACTGGGTAGAGGGAGACCCATTACATAGCCCAAAGGCCCAAGGCCAAGTGGCCTGAATACAAGGCTTGAAAGCCCATTTTTTGGCCCAAAGGACCCCTCGGTGAACAGTACCGCTACAGTACCTGCGCTGCTACAGTACCACCACCGGTATAGTATCTGCTATAGTTACTCTGCTGCTACAGTGTTACCGCTGCTATAGTGCCTCCACTGCAACAGTACATTCTACAGTACTGCTAGAGTACCTAGGAAATTCGCCCCTGCCCGGATTCGATCCTGGGTCTTTTGGATGCCAAGCAGGAGCCTGTACCACTAGGGTACAGGCTCATTGGCAAAAGGTGTTGTATGGGTAAAGAGGTATAGGTCTGGCCTTCCCACCTGTGCACCGCATGCCCCCAGCTAGGCCCAAGGTGGCCAACCCTTGGGCTTGGGCCAGTTCCCGTGGAGTCGAGGGGACGAGAGGATCACTGGCGTATATTGCACCTTGCCTTTGCGAGGACTCGAACCCAGAACCTCAACGATGGGATGACACCGCCTTGAACCAACTCACCCAGTGAGTCATCATATGATTATTGATGGCTCTAAATTTTGACCAAACTCTTCCAGATCAATTGCACCTTTCCTGTTATCTTTTGAATGATACTTAGCCCAAACGTGGACTGCCCTACCAACTCTTTCCAATATAATGGGGATGTACAATTATTTTTAAAAAACCTCAATTAGATCCATATTTATCAAATCCAAATAATTTTTCTTATATAAATAATCAACTATAGTAAAATTATTTTCCCAAACTCAAGATCTAAAGCCCGAAGAATATTCTTAAGAACTTTTATAACACTCTATATCTATCCATCTATCTACGGATGATAATACATTATCAATTTCAACTGGGATCACATCACCTCATAAAAACCTTGACCAATCCTATATGTGAACCTTCATTACCCATCATAAACAATTACTGAGGAAACCCCATGAAGTATCAAAATCTTCTAGATTTACAAGTCTCACAACTGTTCCACATTCATCATCTCCTTAATTAATAATAAATGATCGTATTTTGTAGTTTGATCAGTGATCACCATAATTAATTATTTTCCACTAGAATTCCATGTAAAATTAATGATGATGTTCATGGAATCCTCAACACACTTCCATACTGAAATGGAAAATGTCTGCAACAAACAAGTAGGTCTCTAGTGTTTTCCTTATTTATCTAACAAATGATCCACCATGATGAAAAATATTTAATATACCACCTCATACCAAGCCAAATATACCTAATCTCAAGTCATGATTCATCTTGGTATCCCTAGGGCGTACGTACTAGCATGAAATATGTCCACTGTACACCAACTCCTACCTCAAAAAAATCAGAACAACTGATATAAAATAGAATCACAAAACTCCATTGTGGGGATGATACTAATCACATGAGGTCTCTGCACCATAAATTTTTTACCTAATAATTAGAAAATGGTATATATCACCTTCTCAATATGAAAATACTCATAAAAATATGAGTAATATTTCATCGATACCAAAAATTCTTATCCACCAACCTCTTCTGCTCCCAATCTCATCTCAGCAAACAAAATCATCAGAGAAAACTTCTCAACTTACTATTTCATGTATTAGGTTGGTTATTTTATTCTCATCACATCAAAAATCAAATTCTCTTTTACAAAAGTGTGTACAATATCAAAATAAAAATTATAAATATACTCTACCTAACATCTATACTACAAACTCATCTTCGTCTAAGTAAAAAATACATTTTAGGGTCTTAGGAGCAGAATAAACTATAAACTACTACCAGAAGAGATAGTGATGCCACATTTTGAGTGCACGAATAACTACTACAAACTCAAGATCCTGGATAGGGCATTGCTTCTCATAAGTTAAAAACTAGAGAGATTTCGGCCACCATAAGTATCTCTTATATCAAGATACATCTGAAACCCATAAAAAATCGTAACAAAAAACATCATAACCTAAACCTGATTCTGGTACAATAAAAAATGTTTTTGAAGTCAACCTCACCTTTAGCACCAAAAAATATCTCTAATATTTTTGTTTCAAATCAATCATTACCCCTTTATATGTTAATTATATCATCGATGATGTGATCTTATAGAAATCCTAAAACAATATCTATATTAACCATCAACCCACAACAATATCTGGATCTCAAACTCATTTTTGGGTTTCCCCCAATACATAGTATATATTTTTTTTCTTAGGATCCATTAAGACTCCCCTGTCAATTAAAAAATTCCCTATAAATTTCACTTCCCATATCAAAAACTCACATTTGGAAATCATTCCATATAGATAATGTTTCTTCAAGGTTTGAATAATGATTTCCAAATGGTTCAGATGCTCCTCCTCTAACATGATATACACAAGAATATCATTAATGAACACAACAACAAAAAATATTCCAAGAAATAATAAATAATTTGGTTCATTGAACTCATAAATACCATATAATTGTAAGCGAGACTAAATGAAATAACTAGAAACCTCAAATGTCTATACCATCTCCTTAACATTGTTTTGAGTATGTTCTCTTCTCAAACTCTCCACTAATGGTACCTCAACCAAAGTTTAATCATTGAAAAAAAATAAATCCCTCTATGATGGTAAAAATGATGATAAATCCTGGGAAATGGATATTTTTTATTAACAGTAACCCAATTCAACTTCACATACTCTAAGAAAAGTTTGAGACTCTTGTATACCTTTTTAGAAAAGAGTATTGGTGAAGCCTATGGTGACATGCTTGGAAACATAAATCCCTTATCCTCTTGGACCTAAAGATGGAAATTATGTTCCACTAACTCGGTATGTTTCATTTGATTAGATTTCCTAGAATTGGTAATCTTACCAGGGAGTTGGTCAATAATAAACTCATCCTCAGTCAATGGTAGTAAACTAGAAATTCATCTAGAAAAACTTTGGGGTCTGAACACAATACCATTAGAAGAAAAAACCCATGAAATTATCAATTTTATTAAGAAACATCCCAAAAAACTAGAATTATATTTCCCCAATATAAGGAATAACATACCACTCCCTTATCGGTCTAGATCCCCACTAACCATGAAAAAACATGATTGAACACAAAGGAAGATACAAATTGAACCCTATAATGATCATATTCTATCTGGGCCTTGACATTTTTAATCCAATATATTATTTTTATCAAGTCATAGATGTCAATATCAAGAACTAAAAAGTTCCACACAACCTTACAATCAGCTATTATCACCAGACACATGGGATACATGAAATCTTATTCATACCTCTTTCACAAATAAATATAAAGAGAAAATATAATAACTTCCAAACATAATCTAAATTATTCAAGAATATTTGTTGATATAAAAGGCATAGTATCACATTTATCAATAAAATATATCAAAATAGAAGATTAAATAAACATCTAACTTTTAATAATAGTTTTCCCTACTTCAAATTCCTCTATCACACACCCCACTGTATAAATCTATCCAGTTTTTTACACATGAATATCACCTTTTCCTAAGGATTATACCCACCACTGTTGGAATCACCTGTATAAACTTTTGATCCTTTAGTGTTAGTGAATCAAGACTTACATCCCTTGGATAACCTCTCTCAAAAACGCTTTAAATGATCACATTTCCCATAATGATGACATGTCTTAAGAGTCTTTGTACATTTAGGCTTAGAATAATCACACCTTCCACATTAGTAGAATAAAAACAACTATTATCTTGATTAATCCTCTAAATCTATCCTATGATATAACTGAACACCCATGAACAACCATTTTTATCTAGAAGACACACCCTGGATAACAACTACATCAACTGAATCTTGAACTATACTATAATTTCTAGTTTTTACATCATTCAATAAATATAATTTGTCCAATATATCCATGAGGTTTTTAAAGAAAATGAGAATCAACATTGAACAAATATCAAGCCTCTGCCTCAACTCAATTCTCTAATCATTTAGTTACTCATTAGTGACTAGCTATGGTTTCAATTGAACCAACTTAGAAAAATAGGTGGAATACTCTAGAATAATACTCTCTCCTTTCTCCATGTTTCAAAGCTCACATGAATCTATTTCATGTAACCTCTTAGGGTAAAACTGATGATTGAATATTTTTTCAAATTGGTCCAAGTAAGATCCTCAGAAACATATCTTAAACAATAGAGTTGCACCATATCCTTCGCGGTCCCTAGGGAATGTATGGGGGGGAAAAATACCTTAGAGTCTTTAGGAGTCTTAATGATTTTTAATATCATCTCAATATTCTCAAACCACTCCTCTAATTCTTGGGGTTATTTTTCACCATGTAAGATAGGTGGATGCTTCATTGTGAATTTTGAGCCATGATCCACTACACATCCTTGGTTCCCCATACTCTCATGACGTAGAGTATGAATACTAAAAATTACAACATCTACAAAATAAGTGCCCACTAAATAAATTTCATGTATAACATATCTCACCAAATCTTTAATCGGATTTGGAATAGCTCTTCTATGAGGAATCATCTAATAAACACAATACAACAACCAAACTATCCTTTTGAGAAAAATCCCATAATCATTGAACCAACATCAAGAATTCATGTCAATGACTTAAAACAACATGAATTTAAATTAATATGAAGAATAATAATAGAGAAAACACTATAAAAATGATTATTCCCATTTAAATAAAATCCACATATAGTTCATTAAAATGACCGTAAACTCCATGTTTCAAACTGGGTAGAAGATTTCTTTCCACTAATGGTAACTCTAGTTCAGACATGGAAGTGAGAAGGCAAGGAACCCTCACACACTTACTTCCCTAATTATAATAGTCCTAAATCCTATATTCTTAATAAATATAACCAATCATAGGAAGTGTAAACGCACATCTGGCTGACCATCCCTATGATACTATTCTGTAAAAAAACTTTGGTCAACTAAACAAGTCACAGATCTTGACAACCATAGTTGTTAGTTGAAAAATGATATTGTAAATAAGTCTCATGTAAAATAAAACAAAACAAAATACTCATTTACAATGAATAATAGTAAGATGCATCAAAGATCCATATAATCCAAGCCAAATTGTCAAAACAAAAAAGTATGGAAAGACTAGACCAATAAGTCTCCCAGTGACCAACCATCACCACTAAAAAATCCCTCTAGGAATGTAATTACAAAAAGAGAATCTGGAATGATGCAAGATTCCCTTTTATTCACTTTTATCCTACAAAATAACTCCTACATCCACCTAATATAAAAAAGTGTACTTTAATGATAAATCATAGTAGAATTATTCCATAGAATATATACAAAGTATAATATCAATAGTTTTTAATTTTTATCTTCAAAACAAATACAATTATATAAAACTTTTTCATAAATCAAAACCATTTTAAAATCATTGCTTGTTTTTCATAAAATCCTTTCATATTCACAAAATTAGGAATATAAAATGTTTAAGTGAAAAATCATGAGAGAATTACCAAAAATATCCATGAATACACCATATGGTAAATATGTAATAAATATCAATGACCAATCCATCATGTAAAAGAATGTTAGAAGATATTTATAACTAAATACATCATGTTAAAGTTTGTTTGTAAATACCCATGACATGTCCATCATTTAATAATACAATAATAATGAAAATGTATATGATATTGGGCATTAGCCTATAGGAATACATACTAAACATAAAATAATCCTAAACCAGGCACAAGGTGGATCCAAACTGATATTGATCCCCATCATGGTATGTCTATATCCTAAAACCTCTAATTGAATTCTGCATACTACGTGTGACATGTCTTTTCGTGATGTACAAAAGGTTCCCAAAGTTCCAAGATTGTCCAAATCCATTTAGGAACAATGATCATTATTTATAAAACAATTTTAAATCCTAGAAAATATACTTTACTATTCAAAAATCAATTTTCATACCAAAAACCACCATTCAAGAAATTAAACCAACAAAATAAACATATTTTGAAGAAAAAACCATGATCCCAAAACCATTTAAAGAAAAAAATTCATAATCACAGACCATTATAATCATACACCATTACTTAGATTGAACAACCCATATTTTAATAAAAACCCATTCCCAAAAAAATATTTCTTTCTAATAAAACCATAATAGTCACAAATAAATTCAATTAAATGAATAACCCAAACGAATTTACCATAAAAATAATTTGTTCAATGAATTATCCATTTATATGTAAACACCTTTCTCAATAATTGAGTTATAACTAATCAACTATGGAAATAGAGATAGGGGAAGAGTAGCTCAAGTCCTTGTGATACCATATCCATAATAAACACATACATACTTTATCAAAAGCACATAAATTTTCCATATACATTTCATTCATGTTCAAAAATATAGTTGGAGTAGATATCCAATGAGTATTTAAGAATAAAAATAAAACCAGATTAAAAAAGAATAACAAAACTTGACTTAGTCCATCCAGAATAAAGTAAATCCACCTAGAACCAAATTATGATTCCTCTTGAACATTTGAGAAATATTATGTTGATCCAATATCTGGTTATGGGAAATTAGAGGTTAAATTTTGGTACCATTGATTTTTAAATAAAAATTTAAAGCATTAAAATTCTACACACAAGGATTGATAGAGAGGCCACACTATTAGGCGTAAATGTGCTCATTAACCATGCAGTCTTAATATATATTCTATTATGGATGAATGGTTTCACCACATAGTTTAATTAAACATGTTCCAATCATGTGTAACACATCTTCTTATGGGTGAAAGGTTTGGAGGGGTGGTCTCACAATTAGGAAAAGTCGTACACCCTCTTCAGTAAACCATTCTTCGATGGAAGGTTTCTTAGGCCAAACTATATGGTTTTCCCTAACCGTGAACTAACCATTCACAACACCAAGGGTTCCCAAGATTTTCTAAAAACTCTTAAAAGGACCCCAATGAAATAACCAACCAATGCATGGTAAAAATAGGGGCTGAGAAGTACCAATAATGAAGTAATGTCACATTATAGAAATTTTCATAGATTGACTTTTATTTTCACAATAATTCTACTTATTTATAGTTTTCTATTATTGTACATGAATTTTGAGATGTTTTATGGTTTTATTTTATGTTCTTGTAAGTTTGTAGATGTCAAAATCCATACATACGACTGGTATAAAATTTGAGACAACAAATATAGGGCTATTACTATTTAATGAAATTATTTTTTATGGTCAATTAATTGTGAAGAAATCTCTAAGGCCAAACCATGATATTTTTTTTGTGTTTTCTAATGCATTACATATTGTTATCCGAAGGCTTTTTTAACAACGTGGTGAAATTATTAAGTCTTTTTTATTTTAAAATTCTACGAAATTCTTATAGTATCCCACCCCCCAATTATTTTAAGACTTTAGAATCCCCCTCTCTTCACCCTTAGTTTAGCTGACTCCCAAGAATCCCTAACCCTCCTTCCTCAATTTCTCCATGGATTCTCCCTTGGATTTAATCCATTTTATGCCTTAATTTTTAAGGAAAACACCTTTAGTTATCTTCATCACCCTTATTTATCTTTTTCCTCTTGGTTTTAACTTCTCCCAATAATGATGGGTTCTATTTAATATAAATTTAGGTTCTGAAGTAAATATAATCTTTGGTATTTTGATTTCGATGTCTTATATATATTTTCCTTATCATTATTTGGGCTTCTTTAATCATAGTTTCTTCTTAAGATAAAAGTTTTAAATCATCCACCTAGAATGTACTTAAATGTTTAATTATCCATAAAATCATTTTATAATATATTTTTATTAAATTAATTTTCATTAATTTTTGTTATAGTGGTTTTTAAGATGTTTATAACTTGGATTGAAGGTATTTTTAGAAATTTTATGTATCTTGTTTTTAAATGGATGGTTTAAAAATTCTAACATGATATATAAATTTCATAAGGGATATTTTTATTTTCAATGGTAATTTGAAAAATAAAATTTTTATTGGAGTGATTTTCTATGAAATTATCTTCCACTAAATAGGGTTTTTTAAAATATAACTAAAAAATAGTTTTGGATTTGGAAAATAGGTCTGGGTGTTAAAAATAGTTATCAAGGAATGTTTTCATTTTTAATTTAATTAGAAAGTGACTTATAAAACTACTTTCTATAATTAAACTTTCCAAGAGTAGTAAAATGGTATGAAATCCCTATATAGTTTTTAAAGCCCCATTTTTTACTATCTAAAATGTAATTTTAGTTTATGTTTGGTGATTACTCAAATTTCATCCCCATTTTATATGAATTATTTAGGTATTACCCTTTAAGTGATGTAAATTAATTATTATTATTATATAATGTTTGATTCTTTTGATTTGATATGAAAGGGGTTGTTTCTTGTGAAGGTATTGGAATTAAGATGAGATTTATTATTTATTCTTTATTTATGTGACATGACCATTGGCTTGTTGTTTCTAAACTCTATATAATTTCATTTAATGGTAAACTAATTATCTTGGAAACTGGTATGGACTTATATTACACTAGTTATCTAACAAAATATCAAGTTCCCCATTCTCATTGGTTTTCTCATACAAGGGTTGGGCTATAAATGAGGCATGTGTGTGTAATTTGTATGGCTTGTTTCTTTGATTCTGACACAACATGGGTAAACATTTATTCTCAAGTTATATGTTTGCTTGTGAATATCTCCCCTAAGAACCTCTTGATGTTCCAATATTATTTATCCATTTTTTTTGTTTCCACCTAATGGATTTCACTTTTACACATTGTATCCACTTTTTTTTATTAATATAACTTTTTTTTATTTCATTCATTGTTATTATGTTCAGTGTCCACGTGATTAATGCCTTATTTTGTTTATAGTGTGGTCATGGATTAAAAATATTCTTATAAATACAGATTTTTCCTTATATAAATTTTTTAAAAAATGGAAAAATGGTAAATAATGAAACCTCATATATTAATAAAGTGAAATTTTGGTTTAATATTAAGAGTTTAAATTTCCACCTCATAAAATGAATCATGGGTTTTAAATTCAATAGAAGTGGTTTTAAAAGGGGTAATTTAAATACAATGGAACATTTCCTATTTGTATGATTTATTATGTGGAAATCTATTTTATGATTTTATTTCAAACTATAAATATTGAAATTTAATTTATAAGGTATCATAAAGACTCCTTGGTGAGATCCTTATTGGCATGTTTATCTCACTCCCTTTATTCACCTCTAAGTGTATGTTTCTCCTATGTTTTCATCTAGGTTCCCAGATTAGGACCTTATAGTTACTTTTAATTCGGTCCCATAATGATGAAAGTGTCTTAAGTTAGTGACTAACCATATGCAAGATGGAGTTTGATTTATGCATACATGGTTTTTTGGTAATATTGGGGTGTTCCGTATCAACCTGCTCATCTAATTGTATTTATATTGTTATTTAAAGTTTCATTTTAAGTATTTTTCAGAATATGTATCATTAATTTTTATAATGTTTTATTTGTAATATTTATTTTTTTATTTCGTGTTTGGTTTTAGTTCATAATTTTAAATTACTTATTTCATAAGCATGGTTCTCTAATATAAGAGATTTATTTTCCAGTTTCTTGGAATATTTAATTATGTATTTTATTTGTTGTTTATGGGTGAAATAATTCCTAAGATCTTTTCCATGATTTCCATACAGTATTTTATATCCTATTGAGATCAATAATACCCATCAGGCTAAGTGGTGAGCTAGGCCGGTTGATGTGGGTGGGTCAGCCTTGGCTAGTTTCTAACAAGAAACATGGTATCATGTTCTGTATCACTAATCATTTTTTTCATAGGCTACCACTATAGTTTATGCATATCGATCATTTTCACATCAATATAATCTTCCATAATCTCCCTCTCACCAAGATATTACAAACTATTCACTATAATCATAATATGATGATGCATATTTTCAACTGAATCCCCAAAAACAAAATCAAAGGCTACATAATCTACAAAAAACATTGCACTTATAGGCTCCATGGATTTATATTTTCTTTCCTCTGTTACCTTCAGATTTTCTGAAATACCATTTTTAGTTTCATTAGAACATATTTGACTATAAACATTTCATTACATATAATCCAAAAAATTATTCTAAACCGCACATTTCACATTATATTTTGATTTATCCTCATCATAAAAGTTACAAATTTCTTTAATTGGTATCTTATAATTCCAAACCATCATCTAATAATGATTTTCTTCAATTTTAATCAAAAATACATTTTCTTGATCTCTTTATTACTCATAATAATCACCATCAAATATAGGTGGATGACTAGGATTCAAATTCTCTAAAGTTATTATTAGTAAGCATTCATAAGGAAAATAATTTTTCTTCTACTAAAAGTTTCTATATAGAATCATCATCTAAAAAATATCATCAAAAAATATAGATACTAGATCTAATACCAAAGACTAGAGAAATTAAATGATACAAAATGTAGTCCCAAATATGGTTACTTCAAAAGGGTGAGTGAATTTTTTTTAATAGAATAATACAAATTTTCTCACTCAAGAGAGTATACAGTCTAAAAGATAAAGATTCTAAACTAATCAGATAATAATAATAATCAAATTCATTGGAATTTAAATTAATTATAAATTAATAGTTGATGACGGTAAATAAAACAACTATAATAGGAATGATATAAATTAAAATAGTGAAATTGAATTGTTGAAAACAATATATAACCTTATTTAAAGTATTTTATAATTTAAACTACCAATTAAAATAAAGTTAACTTTTCTATTTTAATCTAATGTGGTGGGAGGATCAGTATCCTTATACATGGGAAATAATTTATAATTCCCTAAAATATTTCCAATATAACTGATTAGATGATACAATTTCAAACATATAATTATTTTATAATTATTGGAAGTACTATCTCTATCCTTGAGCTCCCCATATAAAAATATAATTATTGGAAATTCAAATCCCTGAACTTCATCAAACTCAATGTTAAATAGGAAAATATTGTATCCTTAAAATCCCTTCAATTAGACTTGATCAAAAGAAAATGATTAAAAAGAGAAATATTAGGTATTTTCAATTAATTATTAATAAATAAAATTTCTAAGAAAAAATATGAAAATAATTATAAAATGGACCCCCCCCCCAAACACATTGATACAATGAAAATGTTAAATATAAAATTTTTCTTTTAATATAATTTATGATCCAAAATGCCTCATTCTGAATTTATAATCATTAATTTTTTCAACTCCAAATGGTAAACCCTCTGTAATTTTGGAATTACAACAGACATGTAATATTTAATATTATTTTATTTGATTGAATCTTGCTACTTCAAATAATTCCATACATCATCTAGATTAGAAATAACACAATAAAAGAAATTGAATCATAAGTTAAATATGTATATAAAACTTGAAAAAAAATCATGGTAACTCAAAATAAAAATAAATTTTATATTGGTTTTAAAAAAAATATATTGAATAATTCATTTAATAAGTTACTCAACATTGCCTTTGGTGGTTTTTATATAGACAATTAGTGTTTTCCTTAATTACATCGATGATACCTAGAAGGGGGACCTAAAGTTAGACCTCAAGTATGAAGGGCTATATATCATTCACCATATTTTACCTAATGGGGAATACTCTTTAATTATGATTAATGGATCGCATATATCAACTCCTATGAAAGATAGGTTTGTAAAGACAAACATCACATAAATTAAAATAAATTTTCATTGTTCTTATCGGATGAATTTAAACAATATGATACAAAGTATATGTTATATGATCTTATACAACCCAACATATGGTCCTCTATACATTTCCCTAAATTGTAAAATGCATGATCCTTGTCACATGACCTTAAACTACACAACACTTATTCTAGTCCATGTGACCCTAAATTAAATAATATTCCTTATGACAAAATATTATCAAGATAAGATACCATCCTTTTGATAGATATTGTGTAAATAATAATATCTTCCACCAACAAATGTATTGGTTTACCTAACCTATAAAAAATCCATTTCCAAAAATTAGGTATGCTCTAATTCTTATCATAATAAAAAGAAAAGTGATGTTAGATTCTACTATCATAGGTATGGATATAATTTATAATTCTATATTTTTAAGACACACTAGTGTGAGGGTTTTTAATTCATTATAGGTCTATCACATCATTCACATGCATTGATTTAACAATGCTTTTTATTGTTGAAATTTTTATGTCCTAATTCCTATTACTAAAAGTTACATAGTTACTCTTAGAAATCTTATCTCGATCATAGGAACATACTTTATTTTCGATCATATATATATATATTAGATTGATATTTTATAATGGGTTATCCTATAAAAACCAAATATTCAGATAAAATTTCCACTATATTCTTTGAATTACACGTGCCTTAAATCCAAATACAACAAGATATAGAGAAATTTTTAACTCTTCTATCTTTGTGACTGGACACATAAAAATACCTTTCTCGTCGTTCTTATGTATAACTCAATATTTATTTTAGGTTCCCTACCCTGTTATTACACTGGTATTCATCCTATTTCTTGGCATCACTATGTTATAATGGACTTTCCCATTTAACACTACATTATATTGGACTTTCCCTAATAACATAATTCATCACATCTATCTCCCAATGTAATCCAAAATGGCTTACTAAATTTAATCACATTTCTAAAACTTCATGTTAATCATATTTGATAAAATAAAATTTTTAATTATTTAATAAAACATTGAACACTTATCCTCAATATACCACACTTTGTAATATAGATATTTGAACTTATATAAACCGACCACTCCTATTGGTGTGAGAAATTATGATCTAAGAGAGAACCTTTTGGATTTTAATAGAACATGCACCATGTATAGGACCATATTATACCTATCCAATATCATATATCATTACTAAAAAGGGATCCTCAAGAATTATATACCATTAATGGTATTATAGTATAACCATAAATTTAAAAATGGATAGTGATCATCCTTATTAAACAATACCAATGATATAGTAATAGGCACATCATTAAAATATATTCAGTGTCCACCATATTCTATCTTTTATCATATAATTTTACTCAAATAAATTTTATTGGTTATGATTTATGTTTTAAAATATCCTCTTATTCATTGAATTAATGTTCTCACAACTATCATACTTTCAATCATTATGTATATTGTAGAAATAAATAGAACATTAACTTTAAATTCATCCCGACCTAGTTATTTTGGATTCTTTTAATAAATGTCTATGATATTATATTCATTGAATGAGTAGACCCCCTGACAATGATATCTCTAAAAAATCATTTTCTATTTGTCTTATTTTCTTTCAATTCATGTTATATAATTTAACCTATGATTGTTGCGGTGCAAATCACATCACCTTAAATATCATGACATTTTAGAATTGTTCCCTTGACCATGAACTAGGAAACACCCCTGGTAAAAGTTGTATAGTTGAAATATCTATCCATATTTATGGTCTGTGAAATATTCCATGAAATATGATTTACCCTTTCTACTCTATGGTTAATTATATTGATATTGGTTCCATCATTAATGTTTTTTCAACTATCTGCTTTTAACACGGAAATCATTCTTACTTGTTTAATGTTTTTTTGACCTTAAAGATCATCCCTTATTAGTCAAAGTTATACAACTGTAAATTTTAGGTTTTTAACATTGGCCTAGTCTACAAGACCTTAACCTAGAAAATTACAAAATAGAATTGATGGCCTCTTTTTGGAAAAGGAAAAATACTTTGACTGGTTTGAATACCTTAAAAACATAAAAATAAATCCCTATTGAAGGAGCCATGTTTTTCCTTGACCAAATGAAGTTAATATAAATCATGAGACCAAGTCTACCTATTTTCATACCCTATGATCCCAACCCATGTGTATAGGTAAAATTTTACAAACAACTTATGCTCCCCAATGGTGTTCCAATCCACTTTTTCTCAAGGTCCTTTATTTTCGTATAAATATGACCCAAGGACTCCCTATTTTCAGAATTTTAGAATATGAAGAGATAATACATAGAACGAATCACCCTAGTCCAATGACCTAGTCTCTAATTCCATTTAGTTAGCATATCTAAGAATAAAATCATGGTAAATTTACCAAAGGGGTGTGTAATTTGGTTTCCTAAAGATTAAAACCTTAAAACACATTTATGAAAACCCACTTATTCTGTAGCTCTCCAACCCTTAGGGGAAAACACTTATCAACTAACTCACTAGAGTAACATTAATCTAAAATCATATATGCAGCCTTCTTATCACTAAGATTCCTCTTCACCCTTGTATCACTCGGGTGACACATCAACCTCATGTCACTTGGGTTCCACATCATCCTAGTTCTATCAAGAGGGAACCACATCCCCTTAGAATATTAAGTTCTACACTACACCTTATAAATTCTAGGTAACCGCTATACCATAGTTCTCTAACTGGATCACCACTTCACCCATGTATTACTATGAAGAATCACCTTGTTTGGACCTCTCTATAGAGAAATACCTTTTCTAGACCTTACTAGGATAAAGCCTCTATCTGTCCCCCCACTATTGTGAAACATCTTGCTATGGTCCCTCACCAAGGTACTATAAACTCCGCATTATCTATAGTAGATAATATCTTCACCCAATTCTCACACATAGGCACACATTAATCAATGCTACCTTCAAAACTACCAGATGCACTAATCAATGATTTCACCCCATCGAGAACCCCTCCAATCATTTATTCTTTTGAAAAAAGGATTCACTCACCTATCTTCTCAAATTTATAAGGCCCTAAAAGGATTTTTAATTTTGTATCCCCATAATAATTAGGGTCCCCATCAAAGGAACGTTAGTGAAGCCACTTATGGCTCGTGTATTAAAACATTTCTAACCAGGGCGCAAGTTCAATTGGACTAGGTAAAAAGTGGATGTATTATTCCACTAAATGTTCCATGAGTATATAGGATTTGTTCAAGGGGTAATCCTCATCCATGTTCCCATTGATTATTTAATCATCATAAAACATAAATTCTTTAGGGACATCTACATCAAGATAGCACAAAATCATGCATAAACACCATTCATTCTCTCCCAGTTATCAAGAATAACTTTTTTCATCCTCCTTTGTGTAATGACTAATCAAGGACCCATCTATAGAAACTATCCTTATCCACTCAAGGATTAATTCCCCTATAGGGCCACACTTTTGTAATACCCACACACATATCCTTGCCTATATTATTCAAGAGACATGAATATTCCTTAACTATAAACACCAAACAATTACGCCTTCATTTATGACCTCATTTCAGAAGTTCATTAGTGAGTTTCATCTGGATATTCAAGGAAGATGACATTAATCATCATCATTAAGACCTATAATTAATAAAATCATCCTCGAAGGTTTATATTCACTATGATTTTAATCCTCTAAAGGACCGTATTCCAAGAGAAATATTTCTCATGGGTCACCAATATGTAAGACCCAATAAATCCTATGTTTTTTTCCTATTTGAAGATACATAACTATTACCCACACGATGTTAAGTTCTGCATAAAAATCCAAGACATCTGATGAAAATTTTCAAAACAAAGTACTTACTATGTGATGTTAAACTACACATTATAGTATTTCCACATGACTGTAAATTTTGAAACACAAAACATTTGAGATTTTATTCCAATTAACTAGGATGCATAAGATGTCTCTAAGGAAAAACTCAGTAATATGAAACATCTATACCCATCCAGATGGGACCATATTACCCTTGAATCCATTTAAATCATTCTTCTTCTATTCTTATTCATTAAAATCTAGAACATATAACCGTTATAATCATACTCCATAATGATTCATCCTCTTTAGGTCATACTACGGATGATGTCATACCCTACTCGGTTGTCATATCCCCACACACCTAGTCAATCATCTTGTATTTCATTATTACTTATGAAATATATCCATACTCATTGGTCCATATTCCCTTTAAAATAAACCATAATTTTTTTCTTATTCATAATTCCCACAGCGAACATCATTATAAAACATTCTACATGAATTCTATTTTATATGAATCAAAATAGCTTGGATGTGTTCATGGTTAAAAGACCATAAAATTCATTTCTATGGTTTTTTCTCTCAATATTAACTGTTATCACTTTTCTTATTAAGTATCACTGAACTACCTAGGTTCTGATTCCCCTCCCAAGTATATTTAGGAATCTCATTTCGTGGTCTCGATTATAGTTCCACAAACAAAATACCTTACAAGACAATGATAAACTCCAAAGTTCATATTGATTTTGATTTATACCATGTATTATTAAATCAAGTATCAATCATTATTAATTTAATGATAAGGAACCTTTGATTCAAACATACTCACAAATAAATTCCTTTTTATCAATAACTTTCATGGGATCAACTAATCCGGAATTGGAATTTTCAAAAGGATTCATAAATATGACTTAAATATCTAATAGATTCTCAAAGTGGAAAATAATTCCCCCTAAAATGTTGTATAAGAGCCTATCCTCCCATACACATGACCAATGTGAATTCCCATGTATCACTAGTAATGTCCAAATAACCACCTGCCATTGGAAAGAAGGTCCATATCGATTCAAAGTTCCATTATAGAAGAATCTTAATGTTTTCATTAGGAAAAATTTGTTATCCCAACATAAATTCATCAACCATGAATGTGAGCATTTGAATATGTTCTTAATTGTGATGTTCTATTAGTAGGTTTTCCTTTTTATGTCTTTTAATCCATTAAGGACTTTCTAATAATGGAAACCCATATATCCCAAGTCGATGGAATCACCCCAATGAAAAATGGATGCCACATATTCTTCTAGTTATATTTCCCCAAGGACTAAGAGGAAGTCATTAAATAAAAAGTGTCTTAAAAACATAATATGAATGAAATGGTATGGGAGTATTTACAAAATTATACCATCCCCTCCTTGGAGGCGGTGCATGAGTGACTCCAATAGATAAATCCTCTTGGATCTCCCTACTAAAAAATACAATGATAGGGAAGCATGTTTCCACCCATTCTTACCTCCAATAGATTTGGTAGCCTGTCACTACAGTACGACAATGTTCGCATCTGTTTTCTTGGGGAGGCTATAGAAAATGTTACCAACAATATCTCTATCATCCAGTAATTATCCAACAAGACTCCTATTGTGATTCAGAATTTCCATGAATGTTGTGTGGCCTCATCTCGTAAGGAGTATACCAAGGAGGAAACTCAGGACACTATATCATTAGCCACTCATTCCCAGAAATCATGAAATAGGACCCTTCAGGGTCATCCCGTCCACCAATACGACAATCAAATGCATATCTCTATTCCCAATGAAGAGGATCACTGTCATACACTTAAGAGGATGATATAGAAAGAACATACTCCAACTCATGTTGAAATATTATACCGACACACGTAGCTAGAAAGTAGATAATTAAGCTAAAAAATCCCAAAATCCCCAAAAGGGAGGTCTCATATTCCTGCCCTTACATAAGAAGCTAGTCCGAAAATCTCGACATTGATTGGAGGACCAAAGTAGAGTCAAATTTCCATTCTAAATAAATAATGGAATCATTTACCCATTCCCAAAACAAAATTACACTACTATATCCTAGAGGTGATAGAGGGTTAGGATCATATCCCTCCCCATTCCATTCATAGTACCCTAAATATCATAGAATATGTAGTTAAAAATCATTGTCATCATATCCCCATGGCCAAAAAGGGAAAGGCCCATATTCCTTTCCCAACCAATAGATTAACTGACCAACATACATTAGTAGCTACAAAGGAGTAATATTATAATCCTTTTCATATTCATGATGATCTTCGGTATATTCTAGCAAAGAATGAAGAATTTGATAAGTCTCATATCCCCTTTCCCACTAGAGTTCACAGACCAATTTTGGTATCCTCTTCACGGTTAGATAGTATCACTATCAATATCTCAAGAGTTTATCGGAGTATCATGATAATCACTCCAGATAATTATTATATATCTTCTCCCTATAAGTTGGATCAATAAAAAATTCTATAAATAGTACCATATCAGGATTATATTCCCTCCCATTCATCAAGGGTCCATCAACATATACATGTCTCCCATATAGAGGGGAAGGATCATACTCCCTACCCCCATCATGAAACCCTATAAGTATATCCTTTAAGTATATACTGATTAGTAATGGGATTATATCACCTTCCATATAACACTTGGGAGGCATTTCAAAATATCCCAATAATTACCTATAATGTATATCAGAAAATTTCAATGAATGGTATGGGTCACCTAAGAGGGATAAAACACATGGGGGTTGTTTCCCAAATTTCATGAACACCTTCAAGGATGGGGTATTTACCTCAGTTACAAAACCCTAAATATAAAAATGTTTTCATTGAAGGAAATCAATAAATTTGGAGTTTTCTCATAATTATTTCTTGAACAATGATGATGTTATTGGGGGCCTTAAGTATCTTTCCATAGAATCATGGGAATTCATTTTCTCATCCTCAAGAAATATGATTAGAAAATATTGAATTCATATCTAGTGTATCAACCATAGATTTAATCTATGTAGAAACATGATGATCAATCATTGAAAATTTTACAAGGGTGAGAGAATTGAAAATTGTGCCTATAAAAAAATTATCATTTGGAAATAAGGCCCTCCATCTTCAAAATTCCATTGATAATTCCTTCATGTTGAGAAAAACACAGTGGATTGAGGATAGCCACACAAAGTGCCTCATTTCTAACCAGTAAAATTTCCTCACAAATAGTGGATGGCCAAAAGAAATAGTTATCTTATATACCACAACTATATTGTCTATCCTTCAATTCCATTGAGGAAATTTTTACCAACCTCACTCTAATCAGTATTATAGTCAATAAATGACCACTCTAGTCAAAAAAAAGTGGAGGAATAACATTTAGAAGATTTAAATAATATCCCGGTAATAAAGAATTTATTATATTAATATAATATACTAGTTATGTTCCTATCCATAGCCTCACTTGAGTAATATATTAATAATCAATAAGTGATCAATTCATAAGTTATTTGTATCTAATCCTATATACTACACTTCACATTATTAGGATAAAAACCATTAACTTTTGGGGAGTATACTAATCATATAAAGACATTTCGTGAGCTATTATATAGAATTAAAATGTCTTCCCTTTTAACTTTTTGGCATCCAATGTTAGGAGTATAGCATATAAACCTCCATCAGGCATGAATAAATTCCATGAATACAATATTACAATTGATTTATAATTTCCCTTTTTGTGTAAACCCATATAAGGAATAATGAAAGGCATGGAATGTATATTAGAGGTTGGGGTTAACATGGATCATTGAATTTTACTCTAATCATCTTTTAATTGTGTCTTCCATGAAAGGCATCATTAAATTTCACTGCCTCATGTGATGTCTCAAACCAAATATCTATATAATCTAGATGGTTTAACCAATATGTTCATACCCTCTCCAAGGAAAAAAAATGGAGTAACTAATGTAATAAATCAATCGATAGGTTACAAAACTATGATTTGAAAATTTTGAGTAGGATTCATGCCTAAGGTTGATTAATACCAAAATTGTAGAGAAACCACAAGTAAACATAAATTATTACTCTGGACAAGTATTATATACACTCATACATTTCAAAAATAACATTAAATAAAATGGGAATCTATGATAGTCACCATAGAATAAATATAATAGTCCCCCTAGCATGTAGGTATTACGGAATTTTCATCATTTCTACCACCACCAATTTTATGATAAAAAACCCAGATGGATTTAAGATTTGATGGTGGAACAATCAAGTCAAACCCATTTGGTAGTAAAAAGGGGAATTTATATAAACAATTTTTCCTCTTCTATGTAATTTTTTATTCTCTAGAATTTTGGAAGATTTCAGGGATAAGCCTTCATAATTCATCCTAAAATGAGATTCTTCATTTAAATTAGTAATTTTTGAATACCATTGTAAACTCTGTCAATATCATCCACTGAAATTCACTTCTAAAGGAGTATTGGGAGGAAATGGAAAATTTTCATCAGGTTTGTATGTTGAAGAAATCCATCTAAATAGAAAAGTCATTAATACATCCCATACTGAGACACTTCAAGTATATTTTCATACCTATCACCAGATGCAAACCCATAATCATTGAGAACTCCGAAATACTCATGTACAACCAATTATATGAGATTAAACTGATGAAAAATGGAAAGGTGTGGCCAAATCCAACCATCCACCTAAGAGTATTATAGATCTCGCCATAAAGGTAACCTTTTTCTCAATATGAAGCAGAATTAGAGAGACTAAAACAACTCAATGAGGAATTAAATGTTAAAAATATTCTTTCCGAGTGTAAATAATAGGTTTAAATTAATGTTTCCTCTCAAGTGAATGTATAGTTATAAAATGCTTATTAGTCTATGAAAGTAGAGCCTAACCATATAGTAGGTTCTCAGTCCATAAAAATGATTTACCTCGTCAAAGTAGCTAAAAAATATCAAAAATTATATACATTAGCGACAAAATAAAACTATGTTGAGAAATTTATTCCAGAATAATAGGTAATTAATACCCATAGCAGACCCAAGTGGGAAAACCATATCAGACACCACCCATCATCACTAAAATATTGTCTATCTAGCCAACTATCCTGGTATAATTTCATGACTCTATTGAGTCTCTTGCTAATTTAGTAAAATCCACCTATGGACATGGTGTTTTGGTGAAACTATAAAAGAATATTTATCCCAAGTGTGTTTATAAAACTCCTACTCTATCAAGTTTTTCAAATGAAATGTTCTAAATATTCAATAGAACTAGATACCAGGAAAAACATCTAATTCACTTTTTATCTTAATCTGACCCATAATGGAAACACTCATGTAGCAATAAATAACATAGCTTGAATGTATTGGGTAGACTTTGGAAGGACCATTGTTTTACTGGTAAATTGATTTACTCAAATGATCCATCACTGGTATAGAGGAGATCTATCATTTTTTTCACTATAAATTCTTCACTACACTGAGGAATATGAAGATCCTCAATCACTCACATTGTAAGAAATATGTGAATGAGAGGATATCAGACTTTATCACTATATGGAAATGCTTGACATGTTCCTTGAATAGGAAACTCCCTCAATAATATTTATTGGAGATATGAAAAAAAAATCACTATGATCATTTTCAAAAATCACCGATCCCATAAAAATAAACAAGATGATTCTTAGAGTTTTCCACTTTTTTATAGAGGTTAAAAGATAATTTCTGATTAAATAAGGCCAAATATTTTCCAATGAAAATAGATAAAGGGAAAACCCCAAATAGAACAAAAGAAACAACTATTATTATCAATTTCACATTATTACTCACTTTAGCCTCTAGTCTGGCATGATATAATATAGTTCCTACACTTAAGTAATCGTAACAGTAGAAAAACCCCTTCCAAGAAGGGAAGGAATAACAAACAAATCTACCACAAGAAAATAGAGAGAACATGATATATAAATTTAAAAATAATAATGTCCCATGTTATTTTATTACCACTTTTGAAAAAAAAATCAATCTTACATAACCCAGGAGGCCTAATGAGATTAGCCTCACTAATAATCTTGACTACTGCACATACTACTGAATGTTAACGCACACTGTATAATAGTACAATTGAATACAAGAAAAAGGCATTATATTCCAATTAAACATGTTAAAAATATTAATGATTGGATAACCATGAAATTAGTCAGTCGAGTACGTGATATTCTAATGGAATAACTGAATCATCTAGTTTTCACCTTTGGTCCCTCAGAATAGTTTGGGAAAACTTATTAATAATCAAATAATTTTTTTACACAAACCTCACTTAAATAAGAAATCATCAGAGGAATCTGAATCACGGGTATCAAAACAGGTTAAGACCCTATCATAATTTATACCCCTATCAGTTTGAGGATGGGTTTCATACTTCCAAATGAGAGTATGGATATCCTCCCCCAAAAAAATTATTTTTTAAGTTGTTATATTGTGATTATCAATTTCATTAATGTTTGCGATACCATATCGGGTGAAGTGGATATATATGAATCATGGCCTATTTTTCGTAATTGGTGAAAAGGTCATAGAGATCAAGGTGGTCAATGGATAAAAGGATAAAACAAGATCTTTATTCAGGGGTTATCTAAGATAAATCCATCTATACAATAGATACATGATGAAAATCATTCTATTGGTTTCTACAGTAATATCATTCTGGTCTAGAATCTTCCAAGACTCATTTGGGTCCAATTACATTTGGGGATCTACTTTCAGATGTGTATTTATTTTATCATAATGTGGGATGGTTGACTTCATCCAACACACAAAAATTGAAGGTTTACACAAACCCATGTCAAAGAATTTATTCACTAATAAAATTAGTATTAACCACTAAATCACAAGATAGGTATTAGCCTCAAGATAGAAGAATGAGACCCAAGACAATAAATATGAAATATTAATGTATGTTAACATTGTTTTAGCTAATTTTATCAATTATGGATTACCTTCATCTCTCAATGAAACATCAAGAGGATATCATCATCGCCCTTTTAATACCTTATGATTTTGAGGTTAATGTCACTATAACAAAAGAATATCATTAGTCACTAATTATATCAATTTTTATATAGATTTGTTTTTAACAGAACATGATCATGAGATAACCATATGGGGGAACATCATACCCTTAAATAGTTCTTGAATAATTAATAACATCAGTGTCCATTGAGACATAATTTCTAATGTTTATGAAATCAATCTCATGCATTCTTGGACTTGCCAATGACAATATTATGGTGAATATGACATTTATACCTCTAGTTTTATAATTAATGCATTTGATTCTATTGAGAAATAACCACTTGGAATTATCAAGATCAAATACTAATTTTTATATCTTATATATTAATATAAATTCATATTTTGACACTAAGATACACCCTTCTATATTATTCTTATAAGTTTGTGGATTCATATGAATATTATACTTCCCACATCATACCATTACGGGCATAAGTAAATTATTGATGGGTATGTTGGATTTTTATATAGTGATAGTACTCCCTTTTATTACAATTTATCCTAATATATGGATGTTATATTAAACAAAAGAGGTTGGAAGAAACCAATGATAGATAATATTGACTAAATAATGACCCACAAGGTTTTGGGGGTAATTCCTATCAATCCATTTAATTAGATTATTAAAGAATATATAATAATCCAAGTTGAGTAAATTACCAATATGTTCATATAATTGATAATTGGATTGATATATGTTCTATCCATGAAACTGGGGTTCCCTATCTAATTGAATATCAACCCTCAGAAGAGGAGGAAATCACACAATTAAAGAATCATAACACCCATTCTCATTATATCAATTCCATCGATCAAAGACACTCTCCATCAAAATGATCCATTATTGTCTATATAATCCCTAGAGGCCTTAGTATAATCTTTAACCTCCAAGTTATCCATTGAAAATGGGAATTTTCCCACCCTATTTTATGAGTCTCAAGATGTTAGAAAAACTTTTAACCAAGATGATAGTAGAGAGGTAGGGGGAAATGTTATCAATTCCCATGATAATAAAACCCTCATGTCAATAATTTCTGAATTCGAATGAATTTCCTCATTATTTACAGGACGTAAAAATTTCCCACATTGTCTTCCAAAACCAAAAAATGTCCATTCCCCTCATGTTTCTAATATACTAAGTAAGAAGTTTAAAATTAGACAGAATAAGATATCTGAGATATCCATGCATCATTTGCGAAAGTTTCCTTAACCATTATTGATGAGATTATGCAAGTGAATTTTATAATGGATTAATATCTATAGAACACAATAATTTTTCCATGATTAACCTAGAGTAATGTGAAAATACATTTCCTTCCTAAAATAGCATCGAGATTTATTTACATTAAACAATAGTAAAAATTTAGCTTAGATCTTCATGTGGATACTTGTCATCTGGGCCTACCAAAGGACCACCATGGATAAAAACCCCTAGGAGATTGTATACTACTTATTTCATCAAGGTATAGGTCAATGTTCACAAGGTAATTAAATTAATATATATATATATATATATATACGGAATGTCTATTAACCCACATGGGTTGCAAACATTGTCCCTGTTAAAATTAAGAGTAGGAAAATTCAAGTCTAAAATGAATTCAGGGGTCAATCAGAATTTCCAAAATAATTATTTTTGGGTCACAATTATGAAATTACTAAATAATTAAATATATGAATTATAATAACATTCATTTTCAAATTGATATTCTAGGTACAACCAAATACAATGGACCTCAATGATAAAGAGGACACAAATTTATGAGAACTTAAAGGGGAGTATTGTTATCAAGTAAAGCATTCTGGGATGAAAAATATAGGTTCCAAATATCAACATAACATGCATTTTATATTCATTTATATATTATGAAATATCACATAATGATATTATTATGGTTTGGTATTCAAATATCAACAATATTATGATAATATTTTCAATATTGAAAAAAATTTCAACAAACTATAGAAGAATATTATGAAAATGAATCCCCTAATATGTTCTTTTGAAGAAGAAATCATGAAAGTTTCTAAGAATACTACTACATAATAATATCATCGATGTAGATTAATGATAGGGCAAGTAAATCCATGAAATTACACCTCCTTGAATGCTCAATGATATGAGAATACTAAAAGGTCCTCTCGCCTATATCAGGAGGTTCATTTCCAACCTCATTAAAAAATAATTTCTATTAACAAGATTTAGGAAGAAGGGAGTAACCTATTAGTGGGATCATGAATTTCAAGAATATTTCTACAATATCAAGTTTCATATTCTATACACATTCGTCTTGATGCTACTAATTGAAGGTAAACCACTCTTATTTTATATAGAAACCAAGTAATGATCGTTTGGTTATCTTTTCTCAGAAAAGAATGATACTGGATAGGGAAATGGAATTTTCTATTTGAACATAACTATACTAGATATGGAGTCCTACTAAATTGATATTGAGAATAATTTCCCCACATTAATCCTCATAGTGTTGATGTTTAAGCACTACCAATTTCATTATAAGTTTCACTTAATCCCTAATGTGAACCCAATCAAGTATTTCCTCATACTTCCAATGTAATATAGACATCTAGAATTGTGGGAAGTTATATTTCAACAATTTGACATACATTTTTTATTATAAAAGGTATTTAAGGGGTAGGCACTAGAGAATTTCCTTATAGAACATCCTACACCTTAAACTACCCTAGTAAATATAGTTGTTCTAAAAAAATAAGTCTTATATTTCCATAAATCTCCACAAATACAGGACATATATTTTTATGGTTACTCTAGGAGCCAGATTTATAAAATAACAGAGGATTTGAATCTTTACAATGTTATCTTA
Organism: Viscum album; assembly: GCA_963277665.1. NCBI lineage: Eukaryota > Viridiplantae > Streptophyta > Magnoliopsida > Santalales > Viscaceae > Viscum > Viscum album. The sequence continues at coordinate 686,714,229 of OY728123.1, read as the reverse complement.
GGAATTTTTCTCATCTCCACCTGCAAAGTAGTTTCTTCCATATTATTTTCTATTATCATAATATTTCACCAAAAATGACGTATAATATTAGGCCCTCATATTAGGTCTATATCATGATCTATAAATACAAGTGTTCCACCTAAGAATCAAGGGTGATTTAGAATTAGTGATTAAGTACATAAAATGTTAAAATTCTATTAATAATGAAAAGATGATTCTTTTTCTTGATTATGTATAATGTTTCACAACTGAATTCCCATAAAAACTAATGTTATCTCATTTTTTTATTCATATAATGTCTATGTTAGTGTGTTGTATAATGAATCTATTCCCATGGAATATCCAAACCAAGATTAAATAATTATATATATTATACATCATATAGTATTATCTCCATTTTTTGACATGAATGAGATTAATAAATTCAATGGTTCCCCATAACAAGGTGAACTTATATCCATGATTATAGAAGCCATATTTGGATGATTATTTCACTTAATGGACTATCTTCAAAATGGAATCCTTCGCCCTAATTGAGGTATGACTATATCACCCAATATTTTTCTATGTATTCCCCTCTTTTATTTTTTCATTGATCCTTGGTGGATGAGTCTTATTTGGAGACAGAAAAACTTTTTTGAAAAAATGACCTAAATTTCAAAGATATATTTACATTTTAATTAATGGATTTTACGTATAGATGTGTTAAATATATTTAAAATGGTTTTCTACAATTTGGAAGGATTTATATTTGGTTCAGGTCTTCTTATTGAAATGTTGTTGAAAACTACCTACAAAGCAGTTACATATCATGTATATGTTACACACCATGTATCCGCATTCAACCACATGTCATGAACTGGTTCATATCTTGTAGTGGTTACATTTCATGAACCAAATTCATGTCATGTAAATTTCAACCAGTTAAATATTTATCTAAGGTGATGGGTTTTTCAGCATATCCCATTAAAAATAAATACATAACATGTAAATGTAAGATATACCATGTATTTATCATGATTAGTGGTTTTATGTTGGAAGTATGGATGAATAATTTTTTCATTCCTTCACTTCATTTCCTCCTCTCAATCCATGTGCTACTCCTGGGGATTTGAGGTGATTTCAACACCTTCGGATGTCATGGTATAGTGTCTGATCTCTAGAAAATATCTTTGCTTTGGTCTTCATCTGCATTCTCTGATATTCTGTCAAATCAGTCTTTTATTTTGATCTTTATTTTGTAATAATTTTTATATTGATTCCGTGAGATCTAGGTTTCTTATTTTGAAGATATAAACATCTATTCTTATTGGCGATTTCCATTGGATGCATTGTTAAATCACGTGAAAAAGGTAGGGTGTTTTAACATAACCATATATTCTGCTTAATTTGAATATATGTCAAATATTTATATTGTTCCAATTTAAAATGTTCCCTAATAAAATTATTCATTGACTAATGGAAAATCATTGAATATAATATTTTCTAGATTTATTTGAATTCAATTATTGGAACAGTCTAGCTTATGGATGCCCATTGGGTGAGCAATCCATTGATTAAAATGAATTGGCTAATGGATCAATGTGTTTTTAGAATGACATGATACCTTATGTGATTTATTTATATAGAATCCATAGATATTGGGTTATTTATTATTGATATGAATATTGATAAATAGAGATATAAGTGAATGTTTAATTGGAAGATGAATCATAATTTTCATAATTAATCATCAATGCTTATGATGTGATATTGTGATATCCCTATTGTTACAACTTATTATGTGGATATATTATAATTCTTATATTTAGTGGGATTGTCTCTATCCCATGCAGTAATTTTTATATTGAGAAGGATCTTCTAGGTCCCCTATTTTTATGCTTATTTAGATCATGCTTATTCTACTCCCATGTGATAATGCTTATATTGTGTGTGATATGCCCATTCCCATGTTGTAATTCTTATATTGAGTGGGCTCTATCTATTCCCATTCTATAAAGATTATATTGACCAGGCTCTACCTAGTCCATTACTAAAATGATTATATTGAAGGCTCAGTCCATATTTTTTTTGATTATTCCATGTTTGGGGTTATAGGTGGTTTTTTCCATGGATATATGATTGTTTTTTGGCATGGTTGTGCTACATGCTAAGAAATATTCTATAATGTTGTTGAAGTAGGTTGATTTGTATATTGTATTAATTGATTCATTCATACACTTGTTTATCGCTTCATTTTATACACTTATTATCTGTCTGGTTATATTAAGGCACGATGTTGTCAACCTAGTGAGTTTTACTCACACCCAATTCAACCAATTGTTTCGTGCATAAGAGTATAATATATTTATAGATTGGTTAAGATCCATATGTGTCATTATTATTATTATTTCAAGATATATTTAGATATCTAAAATATATATTCTAGACTCTTCAATAGGCCATAACCCATTTTCACTTCAATCTAAAGGATTTCAATTGTTTGACCATGGCTTACATAATTATAAAACACTCAATCACACATTTGGATATAACTTTATGAAAATAATACTTTGTGACTCGTTATTTAATATTTCCTTCAAACTTCCATTAAAAATTGTAATGAGTGCATCCTAATTCGATGGATACATCTATTTTCTAATGAATACATTCCCATTTCTCTACACACATGCCCTCAATATGGAATTCCAACCAGAAAAATTTTTATCCTAAGAAAAAGGTCCTCTGATCCCCAAATGTCTAAACTAATTTATAGTATAACCTATCAATTAAATGTATTCAATGGTCATCCATTGTGTACATATCCAATTTAATCATTATTGATCCAAAAACATTGATTCATGATCTACATAATCATTATTACCTATTCAAAATTCTTGGTGTATTTTTATCACTTGAACCAAAATTGGGCTACTTTTTTACACTTCCTCTTCATATTTTGCTGAAGTACTATGAAATTATTATATGTGCTCTCACACATGATATAATATATCTATTAATTTTCTCTTAATTTATATCAGTCTTTATCAAATCCTTGTTAGATGGAAATTATCAAATTTTTGTCCAATCATTATGACCTTGAACTATGTAAACCATTCCCCGAGATAGAATGTCTGCAAAATAAGCCACTCATTCACATATGGTATTTATTAGTCTATATTTACTAGTCCATCTCATCTTCTTGGGTCAAATGTATTTGAAATTAATCTTATCACATGATAGTAAATGATGTATGAGCATAAAATCATCACCTGTTAATCATATTTTTACAACCTTAAACTCAAAACCTAATGGTAAAATCTAAATGAACTACTTAGCACTTGATGGTCAAAGATGTATGATCTAAAACTTTATCCCTTAGTGATGAAAATAACAAGATCATAAACTAATAGATAATGAGACATGAATATTATCTGTTTAAAATCTAGTAAAGGATTTCCTGATAAAAAATCATGTATCTCCACTCTAATATTTCAATATTCAAGTCTTAGGAATAAATTATAGTGAAAATGAAAAAGGTAAAAAGCTTGTAGAGTCCAATATATGGATCTAGAAAAATAATATACATTCTCACTAATCCCACTAGTTTAGGGAAAATTTATTTCAATGACATATCATATCTCTTCACCTTGATAATGTGCTCAATACATAGTGGCGTAAGCTATAGGGAACTAAAACCCTCCTTTAATAACATCTCATCCATGAACCTACTTCATTTCCAAAATGTTTGAATCCCCAAAACGCATTAATATCTATTGGTAATGAGTTAATCTATAATCAAGTGACACCTCTATTTATCTATGCACAAATTCTGTAATATAGATCTATATACACACTGCGAAAATGGCCTATCAACCACACTCATGTTTTCAACCTAAGTAAATGTCCCTATAATAATTGTACGCTCCCATAATATTATAGTATAACACATTATTCGAATATGTTCAGTAGTAATATCCATTATACATGTACCATCTCATCATCTCGAATTCAAACATCTTGAGTTATGATTTTCACAACCAATTATCTAAAAATTCTAGGGGATTTCAAGCCTTAAATGTTTAACCCCATTAATAATACTAGTTTTCAATTATATTATATGACATATCCTCTGTAAACCTTTGATTTTTCCTCATTGTGTGACCTAAACCACATGAAAAAATATTCTGAGCTTCATGAATATGAATTTAATTCCCCTCGCCATGTTGTTTTTACCAAAAACACACTCTCTATTCGTATTTGGTTTTTATTATCCCATTATACATAGATTTGTTTCCTCATTCTATTGTTTTGTAAAATAAATTTGACCTTAAACTACATAGAAATGTGGTCAAATGTGTTTAAATGAAAACATCAAGATTTTATGGCCAAAGAATTATGGTCATAAAAAATGTGCACTATTCATTGAGGTTTTCTGCATTCATGAAATCAATCTCTCCACTCATGTCAGGATTTATTCACCCTTGTTTCTATATAAGCAACCCCGCCATTTTTAGTCAATGTTTTTCATCCGTTACATCATCTAAAATATACCAGCAATTACAGAGACAGAGTACTCTCCGATTTGAAATCCCATAGAGGGTGTCATGGGAAAAGGGAGATTCATTACTTATTGGGGAAGAAACTTGAATGACGCAAACAAAATTGATCATTTGAAAAGAAACAAAGTGCTATAAAACTAAATAGGTTAAAAACAAAAAAGGTATGCCTAAGTAAAATATATGTTCCTACCTATGAATTATTCACCATATGAGGATTATTAAAATGTTATGGTTAGTAATAAGTGACACAAATCACATGAGGTCCACCATATATCCTTAAAAAAGGAAATCCATTCTTGTTGGGAACCTTATCCCCTGAAAAAACTATATTACTCCTCTATTAATATAATAATGTTATTCAAATTTAGGAAGATGTCATAAATGTGTATCTTTAGGGTTCTTGATCCATTTGTACCATTCTAATCATCTTTCTAAGACTCCCCTTCATGATCCTCATCATATTGTGTCACTGTATCCATATCCAAATTGTCTAGCACTTGTGTACGATGATGGAACCTTTTCATATATCCATCCATGAGCCATTCCTATGAGGAAACCAACCATTTCCAAATAGACCTATTCTAGTGTATAGTGACTAAACCTATGCCTATAACCATTTGTGATCCATTCCCATAAAGAAATCATTATGTATAAATTGTTTGAAGAACATTATTGGATATTTCCATTAAAATTAAATATTTATATGGATTAGAGTTATCTTGACACCACTTATTAGTGTATTAAAGGTTATTATAAATTGATAATTATGATGTAACATAGGTTAGAACACTAATAGAAAATGAGAACAAGAAAAAATCATTCTTCTTCATAATGGAGGCAACGAATCCATAAGTTGGAGTCTCTCCTATTAGCAGTGATACATCATATAAGGCACTATATAGATTTCTGGTGTTCAATAGTAGATTTATGGGATTCATAAATAATATTTTGAAATTCTTCTAGTCATACAGCTTTCCTTGTCAATGGGACAAATCCTCTCCACCTCAGTAGCTACCCTTTTACCTCAATCTAGGCTTCATCAAAGTGTTATTGGAGCCCCACCAATTTTAACTTATCAACAACCATCTCCTAGTAATAGAAACTTATATGCACAGTATTTTCATTATATGAAGAGTGTTTCTATGAATCAACTATTATATTATAGTATTCATGATGAAGAAACAAATCTCAATGTATATCATAAAAGGAATTTGATCCCACCTCCAAAAGGGATATATGGGCCGCTTCTTCTTACTATCTTTATTAGAGAATAAAATTTATGGAATTATAGATTCCCACATAATTTAATTCCCATATTCTTAAAAAATATAAATTTATTTTGAACTAAATTACATTACCACCTAGGTTGGACATGGGAGTTCAAATATTGTCTTCCAATGTTCACCATGAATGTTAATGGGAAACAGAGTGAAAGATTATATACTCTTGGTCTAATTTAGTTCCACTCTAGGAAGGTTTATAAAATTATGAGAATAATGCACTAATTGAAAATTCTAGGATGATCACTTTTGAGATTATTAGTACTAGTATAGGAGTATCCACTTTATGGTGTAACTACTAGTGCATTAGAGTGGGACATTCCAGGGTTAAAGCACTCACTTGTGGATACAGTATAATAAATCATATAATAAGTTTATATTATTAAATTAACAAAAAAGATAACATAAGGTAATTTGATCACTCACCCCTTTCTATTAATATACTGGATTCTATTATTGGAAACACCGCAGTTAGGAAAACCAAATAAGCATTCCCCCCAACAGGTGACTTATGATTATTAGGAACTAAGGAATTAATCCTTAACATGATCCTAACTATAGGTTCCAAAAGAGATTAATCATACCCAAATATGAAATTAACAACCTCCATGATTACCACCCCCTTATTTAGATGTGAAAAACTTCTAGGTGAGGATGATCAGTGAAAGGACACTCATAGTCCATCTTAGGAAGGTCCATTTTGTTTGTCACTTCTAGTGACTAGTTTTCCAATGATCAAACATAAAAAAATAGTATTTGGAGAAGAAAATAATATTTAAGTTTGGTTAAATAAATAAAATAAAATTATTTACTTCTATTACCCTTTTGGATCTTATGATAACACTTTGGGATATAGTTGAATTGAGTTCTATGAAAAGATCCTCCACCATCACCATGTACTAAAAAAGTGTATTGTGTCCTTTTGTTAGAATATAAATTTGTATTTTTTTATAAAAACATTGATATGTTTAGTTTTTATGCATAAACTATCTCCTCCTCCCCCACTAATAAGATCAGATGCAGTTATCATTAATGGAGTTCTTTGTGCTATGGGTGTAGTGTAAGATGCATTGTTCTAGGACTCACACATTGAACTATAATTGGTGTTCTCTAGAATTTCCCTTAAATATTTAGGGGAGGTTACAAAGTCCTATCCTATAATTGATAACATCATGATATCGTGATTTGGTCACATGCATATATATTTTCCAAACAAAATAGGGGTGGTTCTAAATAAATAATTAAAATTTATAGAAAACGTGTTTGGCTATTTCATTTTCCCACTATTGGCATTTGATCATAGTTGATGAAACTGTATTTTGAAACCTATTAAAATAATAGTATAGGGTGAAAATCGTGAAAATTATCCCCCTACAACCTCCTACATCAACTTGGAGACTAGGGATAATTCCCCTTCCTCTGGTGGATTCAGCTTCTAAACAAATATCATCATGCCAGTAGTGGTTTATCTTAGATATTTCATTATTTATTATATTGTATCTACACTCATAAAATGGTAATGGAATGTAATATTAGAGAGGGTTTCCCATAAAATTGAAATATATTTATATTTATCATCTGAGAAAATGACATCTTCATGATTGATAAATTCATCACACTCCTTAGTGGATCAATTAACCACCCCTTCTGTGGCACCCCAATCCATAATATATCTCACCTATATCAAGATGGGTATTTGGATTTCAATTGCACAAATAAGTATATATATCTCCCAAATTCATCTTCATACCTCTACAAGATTCATACATGGTATTATAAGGATCGTTAATACTTCTCTAATGGAAAACCAATTATGAAATTCAAAATGCATGGAAACACAAGTAACTAAGGCTACTAAAGATCTGTAAATTGTGTGTGAGTATCGAGGATAAACCCCTAAAAAAGAGAGAAGCGTAGGGATATACCTCAACTAAATGTATGGTTATCATGGTCTTTTCAAGGTAATTACTCACACTATTACTTAATTTAAAATAAAGAAATAAAATATATACTAAATGAAAAATAACTACAGTATAATGAAAAAAAATAAAGAGGGGAACCAATTTCCCAAGGTGGTTTCTCTAAATAGATTAATCTAACATCAATTGAAAAAAATATAATTAATTTAATAGAAACATAACAATAAATAGAATTTATTCCATTTTGGTAAATGATTCCAATATTACTATAGAATCTCAACTCCTCAAGGTCTGATGAATCAAAATAACTAAATCATTTTATGATCATATTAGTATTGAAGAAGAGCAATCCAATTTAATTTTTGTGAATTAATTATCTAAAATGTTTTTTGTATTAATACATCTCTATAAATGCTAGGTTAGTGGTATAATGATAACTGTGATAAAAAAATAAATATCAGCATGATAATATAGAATAAACATGTTTTCATATGAAGAATAGTCAAAAAAATACTTTGGTCTACACCCTTTTTAATTAGGATTTCTCTCTCCTATGGATCCATCTTATCACCGTCAAGTGATCATTAATGATGAATATACCATGAACCATAGAAGAGGGAATCAAATATATATAATAAATATATTAATTAATTAAACTATAAAATATTCCAAAATAATAGAACTTTAAAATTAGAAACATGGAGAAACATAATAGAAAACCTTATCTAGGAACATCCTTTAGGTTAAAAACCTAATCAGAGCTCCCTAGTGACCAAACTCCCCCTCCCTCGGGTAAAATAATTCTATAAAATTCCTTTCAATGTCACATCATATTACCCTACAAAACTAAATTTAAATACCTTGATTATTAGGGAAATAAAATCTCTTAATATCTGGTTACTTGAAATCTTAATGATTTTAATGAGTTTTCATGATGTGAATGTTGAGATGATCTATTCAAAACTCATCTTTTTTGAAAAATAAAAAACATACAATGTTTTCAAAAACATAAAAAGATATTATAACTCTTTATTAATTTATTATATTCCCATACTCATTATAAAAATTCTTCACTGATCTAAATAGGTTAAATCAATTATTCTTTGGCTCAACTCATTCATGATGTAAATAGTTATTCATTTCAAGAATGATATTTTCAAATATTCCATTATGACATTTATTAATCCTCTTGATCGTTATGTAGATTTTAGGTTCCTTATTAGGATTCTAGTTGTGGTTTGAATCATTATTCAGGGTGTGAATCTTGTTTAAAAATATAATCTTATTTCCCTCTTATCTTTATTCATGGAGTGAATTATAGTTCATGGTGTGAATCAAAATTGGATCATATTCTTCATTTATTCTTGGATAATTCTTACTGTGTCCCACTATGATACATCATGTTACAGTTTGTAATTTCTCCAACCATTTTTATGGCCCTATAGATTCAATAAATTCATTCTATAAATAGGATTTTCATAACATGAACATTTTTCAACACCCTAATATTCAATTTTCTTTGGTTTTCCTAAAAATTACTCTATATTATAAAATAATTAGTGGTTCTACATAAAAAATTAAAACAATATAATCTCATAGGAATAAAATACTTCAACATCAAAATCTATTAAACACATTTATAAAAACTAATGAAAACATATATAAAAATTGTGATATCAAGTTCTCCCACACTCGTACCTTTTCATATAATTGAGAAAGATCTTAACAATCAATAACAAAGGTTTCATACATCATCAATAGAAACATAAAAATCAATTTTTACATAAATAAAAGGTTATAAATAATGATTCTAGAAGCACAAAACTTACTCAAAGTGGAACTCATAAATCATACATCATCAATAACTAGAAACTCGAAACATCATTCCCTGTTAACCCACATATATAATCCTTTCATCAACATTCATTCCCTTTAAAATTTACCTCTTGGATAATGAAATTATTTATCACATCCGAACAGATAATATGGATTTATTCTCAATCACTAGTAATATGAATTTTATCCATATTTTTATAGGAAATATATACCTCTATATAGAAATATGACCAAAAAAATAACGATCACATTACATTTAAGGTTCAAATACATCTAAGGCTAATTCATGGTGGGTTATTTTGTGAAAATTAAAATTAATGTCTTAAAATGAGGGAAGAATTATTTAATGTATAATGAATTATATTAATATAAAGTTAACTTAAAATAATTTGTACTTAAACTTCCCTCTAAAAAGAAATGTTCCCCTCCTTTTCCCCTTATTTCCAAATGAGTATCAGAAAATAATCATGCAAAACTGTGATGAAAATATTATTTTTCTCTCAAGATCATTTCCTCTAATTTTTTTGATTGAATGTGTGTAATAAAAATCTATGTACCATTTGAAGTAAAATCTAATTTCACTTTAATACCAACCCTTAATATCCTTACAAAACTAATCAAAATAGTTATAAGAAGAAGGGGGGATTTGTTACTAGTGGGAGATCAATACATGGTGTCCCACATTTTCGATTTTTATTCATTTTTCTTTTTATTTTTTGTTTTTCCCAAAATTTAGAGGATTATATGTAATAAAAAATTATAAATTCTATGAATATTTTTCCTAAATAACAAATATATTCCCCCATTCCTATTCATGGAACCCTCACCTAATTATACTATTAAACAACCAACTCTATATTTAAATCTCAATTGAAAAATAATGTTTTGATATGAGAAAAATATGTTTAGGAATGAAAAATATGTTTCTAATATATCTCTTAAATTTCAAACTATTCCATTATTTTTGGGGGTTTTACAAAGATTAGAAGTATGGAAGGTCTCGGGGTTAAATAAAATTAATGAATGTTAATTTATGGCATAAATTGTTTTAATGTAGTATGAAATAATCCTTTATTAATAATAAAATCATTGAATTTATATTGTTTTTTAATATAATAACCCATAAAATAATAAACCCATAATGAAATGAATAAATATAAGGGTTGAACTTTCTTATATATTTAATTTTTTTCATTTCAAGTTTTAATGAATTGGGGAAAATATTACATCATAAAGTGGAAAAATTCACATAATGTACATTTTTTTATATAAAAATAAATATTTATGTTTACATCTATATTTTATTCAATGAACTTTTTCTTCATTAAATACAAGTTAACATATTGGAAATCTTTACCTTGATAAAATTTATATACATCCATAAATCATATGAAAAAATTGACAATGTGGGATAAAAACAAATATTAATAATGGATTTGAAAATAAAAGAATCTAAATAGTCCAATGAAAAAACATAAAAACCCATGAAGACATTTTTTTTGAATAAACCTTTCAACACATAAATAAAAAATTTCCAAAAGTGAAAATCAATATTATCTCAAATAAAACCTTTGAACCTTATAACCAAGTATAGGAAAAAACCATAAGGAATTATGTGTCATGTGGGAAATAATGAAAATATTACTTTTAAATGAAATTTTACCTTTAAAAATTATTTAAATACTGAAATCAAAATATTCCCATAAAACACCATTTTAAAAGGATAATATATGTAACTTGGAGCATCATATTTATAAACCATTTTCAATCATTTTTAACATTTGTGAGAATAATTGAAACCTAGTTTATTTAATAGGAGTAATCATCTAGGTTATCTCCCTCATTAATCATTTGAACACTACATCATTACTTAATAAATTAGAGATCTATATTAGCTCCACCCATCATCATGAGTTATATTGGGCTTACCTTTTGCCATATATAATTATCAATTTCCATATCATGAATAAAAAATTTATAAGAATACAATTTTACATAATAAAACTGTTTAAAACACATTTTAACCCAAAAGAAAAATTCATTTAATTTTTAAATAATCAGTAAGAGTTTTATACATTTTACTTGAATACTCATAAAAATAAAAAATTACCTAAAGGGAAATAATAAAATATTCATTGTAAAACCAGGATAATGTATACAGTAATATTAATACCGAATAATCTATATTATGGTGTGAACATGAAGTGAAGACTTATATATTAAAAACATTATTTTTCACTTTGGTAAAAAATTTCATAATTTAATGTATTATAAATGTTTCAAAGTTTCCTTTTAAAAAATTAAAAAGAAATTAAAATTAGTTGAAATTTACTTTTATTAGTCATTGGTGTATAAATAATAAAATTATTAGAGCATTTTGAATAACATGTATATAGAGTATAAATAGTATAAAATATTTAAAAAATATATATATATTAAGGAAAAACCTCTTACCATTTGTGATGAATCATTTCATACATTTCAATTCCCTCATATTATTTGGAAGATCACACTTGGATTACATGGTAAGACTTTTAGGTTGCTATTTTGGTGATACCATGACCTATAGGTAGTGTGTATTGATGTTGAGAACTTCTTTGGGTAGGGATTGGTTGAGCTAAAAGGCTAAAATTATATGAATATGTGAGGAGAGTAGGTTACCCTTTATAAGTGAGGGTAGAAGCACACTTGTAATTAATCAATGTATTAAAATTGTTTAATTTATTAATCATGAGAAAGTGGAACCAAAAACACAAAATTTTTAAGATAAGGTGATAGTGGTTAAAATTCCATTATGAAATAATAATTAAGATATTATTTTGTGTGCATATCACTAATTTGTTTTACCTTAATTAAAAAATTTAACCCTTTACCATAGAAAATAATTTTTAAAATGGTAACTAATCATAATGGCCAAAAATAAAGTAGAACTTTTCAAAAAAAAGGACCTCGTAATTCCATATATGTAACCCATTTTTCAATATTCAATTTTTTTATGTTACGGTAATTAATTTTAAAATAAATTCACAATCCATAACGAAAATAGTTTTAAGAAAAATTTCCTTTTTAGACATAAAAATGATTTTATAAAAAAAAGTATAATATGGATTAAAATAGAATTTATTGGATTATTTTTTCTATATGTGACTAATTTCACTTTAAAACCAATCAAAAATAAAAAGTCTCTTCTGAAATATATTAAAATAAATGATAGTTTTAATAAAAAAATATTTACTTTTCATTATTCACCTAAAAATTATTCTTTTCATATAAATCCCAAAAATTAAAAAAATATAAATTATATTTTATAATAAAAAAATAAATTCCATTTTAATAAATTCACTTTCTAAAATCTAGAAATTTAACATTATATGCATTGAGTAAAAATTTCGTTAAATAAAATTATTCCATTTTAAATAAAATTGTTTTTAAACCTATGATGAATTTTAATCCACAAATTTTATTCTTATAAATTATAAGATTAATTTACTTATAGGATTATCGGTGTTTTCCCTATAACAACCTAATATTTTATGAATTGTTTTTTGAATTAATTTAATCATTTTGATATTTTTCATTTCAAATAAAACTAAATATAGTTTTTATATTAAATCACTAAATTCGTATTTCATTATACACAAAACCAGGTTAATCTTACATAACATGATACACTGATATGGATTTCCTTACACAAAACACTTAAATTCTAAAAAACTAAATTTTGTTATTATAATTATCTAAATAGGATTAATATAACATAGTCGTTAATCTTAGTAATATGATTAGTGATAACTTCTTTTAAAATATAATTTTAATTTTTTTAATATATAAATCATATTGATAACAACGAAAAAAAGTTTTAGTGATGTATTTATATTTTTGAAAATGTTATTTTCTTAAAAGTCCAAATTTATATATCCTTCTTTGAACAATAATAAAATTAATTTTAGGAAATTTTAGAAATTGAATTTTATAAAATAAATTTAATTATTTAATTAATAATATCAAAATTATTGTAGGGTGAATTTTACATATTTTTCTAATAAACTTCATTTTTTGGATAATAATTAAAATTACTATATTTTAATTCAAAACATCATTTTAATATAATTTATGTATATAGTTAAATTATATTTTAAGTTCGTTTGAAAGTAAAACTAGATCAATTATAAATCTATTAATCTAATTTAGGTTATTAGAATAATTTTTATATTTAATTTAGATATAAAATAATAATTAACTTTTGAGTATACTCACCTTAAGAACCCTCTTTCTCTCCACGTCTGTGGTATTAGCATTAATCATTATTTGTCTACTTCTATAAATTTAATTTTGAAAAAAATAAATAAATAGTTTTAATCAGTACAATTTTTTTTATTCTAATATGATGAACTTAATTTTTGACATAAAATATTAGTGAAACTAATCAAAATTAATTATAGCAATTAAAGAAAAATTAATCATAAAAAGAGACTAAACAATATACTTCAGTGAAACAAAATGACCTAGAAACATTTCCAAAACCAATTAAAAGTCCATATGTATTCTATAAAACTTTTATTATTAATTTTGGTTGGTTTTGGATTACTTTTTTTAGTTAGAAAATTGGCTACACCTAACTTGGTTTCAAAAATTCTAAGTGTGTCCCCTCCCTCGCTTATAAAAGGCCTCCACCTCTTATTCTTTTTCACACCACTCAAACCGCTTGGATTTAGTAGATATATTCCAAATTAAATTCCCAACATCCTTATATTTCTCCTTAAGGCCTCTCTTTTGGAATAAATTCAACCAAGGAATCCATTTTATTCCAAGAAAAAAGAGTTACCCCAAAGAAGATGTAACATCCTTCCTCAAGCTCCTTTCTTTTATTTTCATCCTCAACCACCTTAATTATTTTTTATCCATGATTAAATAATAACATAAGTATAATAAATATATTGAAATTTTTTATTACAAGTTTTTCAACATTCACTTACACACACTTACATCTAATGGGTAACGAACATATCGTTTTTTTAATGGTGAACTACCACCTCATGAAATGATGTTGTTTGTTTTTTATTTACCACCTATCAGGGTTGGGAATTATGATTGAAACTATATTTTTATATTTTATATTGAATATTTAGGATTTATTTATACTTATTTAGTTATTATATAACACATTCCTTCATGCATTCCATTTTTTGTAAGTACGATAATTTTGTTTGCGGAAGTGTGGACTATCGCCTCCTCAAAGTTATGTGATTCGTTCGCCCCTTACATGGAATGTATTTAGGTTGAATTTTGTGAAAATATATGATATATATAAAATAATAATTATATTGGAATGATAATATATATATATATATGTGTGTGTGTGTGTGAATGTATTTCATTTAAGTTCATTCTTTTAATACGATAGTAAAACAGCGACAATGTTCATGTGTATGTACGGCCCACCGTCTCTATGAATTGTGTATTCCATTTAATACTTATATATTATATTAATTATTATAAATACATATATAATGAAAATATATTATATTTATAAATTTTTTTAAATTCTATAAATAATTAAATCATGATCTAAGTAATAGGTTCAAGAATAACAAGTCAGAATATATATAAAAAATAAAGCAGATATTACACGAAATGTAACATTAACATCGAGTTATTAATTAAAGTGTAATATAAATTAAAACAACATATATTGAATTATATATAATAATAAGGTTATTTATTAGATTTATAATAAACTTATGTTTATTATATAGTGGTTTTGATAGTTTATGAATAAATTAAAGAATTTAGATAAGGGGATTTCATATTACTTCTTATTTACATAAGATACATGTCTTATATACAACTAATTTATTTTTTGATGTAAGTATAATACACATGGATGTATTATATTATTATTATAATTAAATTTATGGGTATTTAAATATCCCTATAATTATATTTCTTTCATGTGGTTCATGGTTCAAAATTTTCAAAATTGGTAAGACTAATTTTGCCTCTATTTTTTTTATTTGTGACACATACATGATACCCACCTATATATTTCTACGAGGTGTATATACTACACTTTGATTTTTTTTTTCAAGAATCTAAATATTTTCATGATATTTTGATCTTAATTCAATTTTATTATATTCATATTATTATTATTCAATGTTACCACATTAGTAATGGTATATTTCTATAACCCCATCATTTATCAATATTGTTTATGATTATGCTTCCTTTGATGAAATATTATGATCCATATCTCAAGAGAAGTCATGAAGTTTCTTATCCTATGGTTATACATTATATATTCATGCATTGGTTCCATTTTTACTCTATATAGTAATTAAGATAATTAAGAAAATGCTTTTAGTAAGATCCTACTTTATTTCTCATTTTGGTTGGAAGGCTATGTTTTTTTAAACCATACTTTCAAAAATGTTTTAATATTATCCTATGATTTTTAAATTACATTTTAACACATGTGTTTCATTTTTAAAAAAAATTGTTATAAAACGAATCTTCTTTTAGTTTTAAAATAATGTCACATTTAAAACATTATAAGGTGAAAAATGAATGTTCAAGTTGTTAGAACTTACATATCATCCGGACCATTATTCACCTGAAGTTTCCATTATTATGTTACAAGTTTCTATTTAAAGAAACTTTATTCCAAATAAAATGTAAATTTTTTTATTTTAATGTTTTTTAAAATAAATAAAAATTTTCAAATTTCATTTAGGTTTTTAATAGTGTTTGAAATTATTTTCAAAGCATTATTTGTATATTTTCAATGAAAATGAATTCAATGATATCAAGATTTGTTTATAATTTGTTAAATCCATTTTCTAGAAAAGAGTTTCCAAAATGGTTTCCAGCCTAATTTTTATGTTTCCAAATTATTTTCAAAGACAAATGTTTTCAAAAACAATTCTAGCATTCATTATTAGTTTTCCAGGTGTTTTAAAAGAAAAATGTTTTCAAAATATTTTCAATATTTCTTTATAATTTTTCAAATCTATTTAAAAAGAAAAAATGTTTTCAAAAATATTTATATTTTAAAAAGAGTTTTTTTAATTGGAAAAAATATTTTTCTTATGAATTTTTTTTAATTAAATTAAAAATAATTTGTTATAATAAATGGAATTTTTAAATAGTTTTATGAAAATAATTTTCGAAAATAATATTATTTTCCTCAATAAATATTCAATGTTATATTTAAAAATATTTATCCATTTAATATGATGTACACTTTTTATAGTTTGTTAATATTTTTAAAATTATTTCTTTAATGGTTTATGTTTTCATGTAATGATGTTTATGATACCTATTTCTATTCAATGGGTTATATTCTTTTGAAACCTACTTATTTTCGTGGGTCATTCATTGGTGAAATGATTTTGAAACTTCTCCCTTATACATATGTTATTATATGATGAAATGTTATTAATTCCCATTTAATTTCATGTGTCATGATATGATGAATGTTTTTTTATGGTACATGCATGTATGATTTCATTATGTCACGGGTGTGACCTATATCTCCCTCCAATGAATTGGGTAATGGTAAATGTTTTATGAGCTCAAGAGGGTATATGGGATGGTATCCCTAGCCTGAAACAAGAGGTAATATCAAGCCTTAAATAAGACAGTACATGTGAGGGAATCCCAATACCTAAATATATGGGTACATGGTAGGACATCCCAATCCCAAAACAAGAGGGTACACAAGAAGGAATCCCAACAATGAAACAAGATATTGTCATAACTTTAAAACAAGAGGGTACATGGGAGGACACCCTAAGACCAAAACAATAGGGTACATAGGAGGGAATACCGTGACCAAAATAAGAGGGTTTAACGTAGGGCATCTCAATCCCAAAACAAGATGGTACATGGGAGGGCATCCCAACCATGAATCAAGAGGGTACATGGGAGGGAAGGCCAAGCCCAAAATGAGAGGGTACAAAGTAGGTAATCCAAATCCCAAACTAGGTTCAAGGGTTATTAACACAAGACTAACATGTTATGAAGGTCTTGGAAGATATCCTTGACATAGTATTTTCTATTCTTTTTTATGCCAAAAATTCCATGTCTTATTCCTATGTTATGTTTTCATTGATTTATATATTGATTCCATTATGATTCAGGATTTTAGAACATCCAATCATTATTCATTTTTTCATGATTTTGATCTTTTAATATAGGTTTTGGTCATCAATTGTTATTCTCATTTTATTATACCCTTATGTTCAAGTTACGCTTACATATTTCCATTATTTACCCTTAATGATAATTTGATCTCACCACTTTCTTATGTTTCATTTCATAAGGTTATGAAGAAATTTTTTAAATAGTATTACTAAATGGGAAGATATTTAAGAAATATATTGAAGATCTATCACTATAAAAGAATAATTTTTTCTATGTTTCCAAAAACACCAAATTATTACAATCCTTAGACATATTTTTTTATAATATGCTGAACATTAATCTAAAATATCACAATATCCATATATATTAGCCTGAGTTGCAATAGTTGGTTTCAAAGGAATGGATTAGTCAAAATTTGGAAACTAGGATGGGAAAACCTTATTGATATCCCTTGGTATATTTATAAGGATATGTCTTGGGGTGTTTCTAAGGATAATTCTATGGATGAGTTAATGTTTACGGATATATCTTTGAGTTTTGGTAAATGTTTGAGTTAGTGGTTTTCTATAAATACATCCGTGTATGGATACTAAAATTGGATATGGATCAAGTATAGATTTACCTAGGAGTAAAAACTCTGATAAGGTGTATCGGGACTGACTTGAGCATTACCCGGTACAAGACAACGGGCCTTACTCTGCACCTGGTTTAACACTCCTTGGGTGTATGTATTAAGAATTAAAAAACATCTTTCAAACCATCACGAATGATTTAAATATAAAATTACAATTAATAATCAACAATAATAAGTGTTTTTCACCCTTTGTTTTCTGTTCTTAGTCAACCACAAGAACTAGAAGGAACTGGGTTAACATTAAATGTTTTAGATTCTGAATATATGGGAATTATGCATATTTATTTATTATTTGGAAGCCATATGGAGAGAGTCATGAAGGTTGTAAGAGTATTGGATATACCATTGAAGATAAGGAGACCGAAAACGATATACAAAAGGTATGGAATTTTCTTCTAGTATTGTTTGCATTAAATGTATGAAGCATAACTTAAGACATTATTCATATTCAATATTCTATAAATGATTTATTAAGAAATGAGTAGATGAATCCCGAGTAATGGTTTATGAATAAATTTGAATGATTGAAGTGTATATGTTTGCGAATTAAAATATTATTTTATATGAATCATGAAGAATATAAAGATATTTTTTAGATGTTGTTTCATTTTTGATAATTATTTAAATGATAACGATGAACCATAAAATTGATTTAATTTTGATGTTATATTAAATAAAGGTAACCTTTGACAAGTTCGTTATTATGAGAAAATGATATTTTATATGGATAAATATGTGATGATATGGATAAAGTAAATTGGATATTATTTATGACATAAGGACTAACAAAGGATTGGTTTAGAAAATAATATATGTTATTATGGATGAAGTTTGAGACTTCATGGATTTAAAAAAAATATAGTTATATTTGGAATAAGGAAGCATGCATGTCTTCCTAAAAGGATTTGTGGTAATTTAGGTTATTACCATTTTTCCGGAGAATATATTATGATGGTATTCCCATGTTTGGAATGTGACACCCAAGAGAAACTTTTTGATATATGTGGGATCCATATTAAGATGATTTTTTCACTATCTTTCAATTGCATCTGATTTTCATATTTTGTAAGGGTTATATGGTCAACCACTTATGGGATTTTTAAGTTAAAATTTGTATAAAGTATTTATGTATTGAGGTTGTATTGAATACCTTAGATAAAACACTATTTAGTTATTAACCTAATTCTAAGGATGTACATCATATTTATTTTTGAAATTATATCAATGTGGTTTTTGAAAAGGAAAAAGTGCATGTCAGGTGACAACTCATCAAGTCCGGCAAGTTCATAAGTTTTGAACCCATGACCGATGGATAGTAAAGGCTTTATACCTACCACTTACCCACGTGATGTCCTAGTTTAATTGTAATAACTAATTTTTAGTGAAACAATTTGGTGAAAAATATTAATGATGAACCCATAGTATTAATTTTTAGAAGATTAATTTATTAACCATATGGAATTTGGATAATATTTAGAGACAAATATTTAGACTCATCACTCTTTTATGGTCCTTAAGATCCATTAAAAGTGTATTTTAGTGCTTTAGGAATAAAAGTTAATTACTGGATTTCCATTTCATTATGTAAAGGATGAATTATAAATTTATCAGAGCACAAAAAAAAGTTTTAAATTTTATTTATATAAGTATATCGTGTGTATTTCCCAATATTATTAGTCAATAAATTAGTTACTCAACACTAGGAAAGTGGTCAAAAATTGTTATCCTAATACCTCAATTTTCTCAAGATGGTGTCCTTTTAAGTAAATATAGATTTATTACTCTAAGGCCCTCAAATTTCCATTGATCATTCACTTGATTTTGATTTATTACCATAAACTTTCCTAATAAATATTTACTTTTTTCCTTATGGTTCATGTTTTCACTTACCACTAATGATATCCCAAGTGGAAACGAAGTAATGATTTACTTTGTGTAGTTATAATGTTTCCAACATTACCTTATTTTAAAGGATGTTTTATAATTAATTTTTTTTAAAAAATCTGTTAAATATATTTTCATTTATTAAACCTTTGATAATCAAGATGAATTTTTTGGGAGAAATTCATTTTATTGTGGATAGATTGTAACACCCTGCGATATAGTGAAAAAATAGAATTAAATTAATATTTTAGATATTTTAGATTTCATAAATCACTGAATATAGTTTTACCATACTAAATAAATATGTTTCCCTTTCATTATACACTACACCATGTTAAGTGTTCACATTATGCAACATTGACTTGGCTTTTGTTATACACAACAATGAATTATTACGAAACAACATTTTAAAATTATGATTATTTAAATTGTATTTCCATAAAATATAAATACAAATTAGTAATATGAATAGTAATAACTAATTATTAAATATAATTTATAATATATATATATATTTCATATTGATAAAAACATAAAACAAATTTGTAGTCTTATATGTTTGAAAATAATATTTCCTTAAAAGAATTACTTTTTATGTCCTTCTTTGAAAAATAATAAATTTTATTTTAGACACTTTTAGAAATTATATTTGATAAAATAAACATAATTTTTGAAATCATAATTTCAAAATTATAATATAGTGAATTTTTGGGTTTTTCTGAGAAACTTTTTATTTGGATTAATAGTGAAAAATATTGAATTTTAATTAAAAACTACTCTTTCATCTAATTTATTTATATAGTTAAATTATATTTTAAGTTGTTTTTAATATAAAAGTAGATCATTTATAAATATATTAATCCAATTTATATCATTGGAATCATTTTGATATTTTATTTAGATACAAAATCTTAAAGAACTTTTGAACACTCTAACTTTAAGAACCTTCTTTCTCAATACTCCTGTGGGATTAGAATTAAACTTAATTTTTTCACCTATGTGAATTGAATTTTAAAAAATGGATATAAATGGATCTAAAGAATATAATATTTATAGTCCTAAAATATTAACTAAATTTTTTACCAACAAGATTATTGAATATGCTTAAACTTAATGACAACGATTAAAGAAAAATTATGTTTAACAAGGGACTAAACCATAATATTATGGGCCAAAATGACCTAGAAACTTATCTAAAACCCATTTTATGGCCATATTTAGGTCATAACCCTTCTTTTATTGAGTTTTTGTTTGTTTTTTATGAATTTTGTAGGTTAAAACCTGGGTACACCTAAATTTGTTTCAAAAAATCCAAGTGTGTTCCCTCTCTCCCTTATAAAAGGCCACAACCTCTCCCCCTTATTCACACCTCTCAAAAAAATTGGTTTCGGACAAGATATACCAAATTAACTTTAAAAAACCCCTTAATTCATCCATATATCCAATCTTTGGGTAGAAATCCAACCAAGGAATCCCTTTTGTTCTAAGCCAAAGGATTTATCCAAAAGAAGAGATCAGTTCCTCCACTAAGCTCTATTCTTTTATTTTCATTCTTCACAACCTCAATTATTATTTTTGATTATTATATAATAAAAAAATTCCAAAATATACTTATTTTTTTATATTATAAGTCTTAGACCTACACTTACATGTACTTCTATATAATGGGTAATGAACTTACCGTTGTTGTGTACAATGAACTACCACCTCACAAAATGATGTTGTTCATTTCTCTTTTACTAACTATCATGGTTATGAATTATGATGTAAAATGTATTTTTATATTCTATATAAGATATATATAGTGTATTTATCCATCTATAATTATTATATAACCCATAACTTTATGATTTCCATCATGTATAAGTATGGAAATTTAGGTTGGGGAAGTGTGGACTACCGCCTCCTCAAAGCAACCTGATTCGTTTACACCATAAATAGAATATATTAATGATGATTTTAGTGAAAATATATGATATATATGAAATAATAATTATACTATAAATATAATATGTTTTTATACATATATTTAATTTACACACTTTCTTTCAATACAAAAATAAAAGAGAAACAGCGTCCTTGTATATGTACGGCCTACTTTCACAATGAACGATGTATTCCATTTCATACTTTTGTCTTATATAGATTATTATAAATATATATATATATATACTGAATATATATGATATTTATACTATTACTTATGTAAAGACCCATAAATCCAGTGGAAATGTTTTTTCATAAATACATGTGAATTTTACGAGTCCGCAGTTTCTGACGGTGCTTGATTCTGAGGCCTGGTGTGCCCGGAATCAATTTCTAAAGTTTTGTTCGGGAATGTTCAGTAAACATATGTGTGGGCTCTTCTATATTTTGAACCGGTTCTCATAATTGAAATCTGAGGACACTAATGAACTCGTAGTGCCGGTATTCCCGTAAAGTGTCCTTTACCGCGGTTGAGTTTTATCGGGAGTGGAAGTTAATTTTTGGGGATTCTTAATAAACTAAATAAAAATTATGTGTGACATAATTTTATTTAAGTGTTGGTTTTATCCTCCAAGGGGAATTTGGAGGTGCGTCCCACCCCCAAATAACCTCCCATTGGAGGATATTATGTGGTGGGGCCCACACAAGCTAAAACCCCTCAACTCCCCTTGAACCCCCTTTAAACTCTTGGACTTCCCATCAATGTGCCAACACACCCTTGTAATTAATTATTTTAATCCCTTGGAGTCCTTTCCAAACTCCATTCATTTAATTATGTGACCCAACTTAATTAATTAATTTGAGTGTTTGAATCCTTTTGAATTAATTACGCCAACATTAAAATAATTAATCATAATCTTTTATTTTGGGGTGGGCATAATCATTGGAGATCTTGGGAGAACTCTTGGAAAGAACATCATCCTCATGATGAAGAACGCTCCACATCACCAATGAAAGTGAAGAAACATCTTCTATCTTCCTCAACTAGAGCAATGAAGGGTAGCACCACCCCCACGAAGTACACTGAGGGGGTCGTCTCGACTCAAATTAGCCATGCTCTACTCCCTCCAACATTGACGGAACGATGTCCATCTTCCACGACACCTGTCTTCTGTGACTTCGACAATGTACATTGAATCGAGGTAGGGGGATTTGTTTATTTTTAAATGAATAAAATGATACCCTCGTTCTTTGATGAATGATTTAGTTCGTTGTTGGCCAATTTATATCACCTAATGTGGAGGGCGCGGGCCGAACAAACATGGACTGAATCCCCTCCATTGGTTCTTGTTGTTTAATGTCAGAGGTCGAGCCGAAAGGGTGTGGTTCCGTCGCACCATGTCGGAGAAGAACCGCGGCGACGAAAGAGGATTCGTGGCTGGAAGGGCTGAGGCGGATGAAGAAGCGCAAAAGGCTGCAGCCACATCGGGTCGCGATATAGGAGGCGTGATGCCACCATACTGCGCAGAGGGAAGCAGGTATGCATCACTGTCGCGCCAAGGTGGTGGTGCGGAGGCGCCAGGACGAGCCGGGCATTGTGGAACCGGACAGTGGGACGACCGACCGGCCCGTTGGAAGACCACGGTGCCCGCAGGCGCCGCATGGAGGGAGGTTGCGGCCCGCAACCACGGGTCGCTCGGATGGTAGAACCGGCTAGCTATGGTTGGTCAGGCTAGAGAATTGTGGCAACCTCATGCACCATGTGGGAAGAAATGCGGCACGAAGAACGGGTCGCGTGCGTCGGGCCGAACCGGCCCGCTATGGTTGGCCGGGCAGGGGAGGAGGGGGCGCCGCTTGGTGCCACATGGTGAACTAGACCGGCCTGCAGCATGGGCCGGGTCCTCGGGTGGGTCGCGCCCCACCAGGCCAGGCTGAACCCTGAGCAGGGTCGGGCCGACCCGCCAGCCCACTGGGCTTGACGGGTCGGGCACGTCTTCGCTTAAATGCAAATAACTCCTAGACTGCGCAACCGATCGATGTGCCGTCTGCGGCACTAGGACCCTCACAACCAGGCATTCCTTTTGTGATACTCTAAGTGATTTTTGGGTAAATTTTGAAAACGGCCGGGTTTGGATCAAGTGTAAATCCAACCGTGCCCCTGGAACGGAAATGCCAATAACTCTTAGACCAGGCGTCCGATTGACGAGTCATCTATCACGTTAAGTTCCTTATGATGAGAAGGATCTATGGGAAACATAAACTCAGGAATTAGTGATAGTTGATGTATCGACACTTGGCTCGAGGAGTATACTCTCCCAGAATTTAGCGAGTTGTGTACGAGAACCCCAGGGCTGGCTGCTACTATAATGACCACTATCCCGGAATCCTCTGTGGGTTCGACAACGATGACTACTGAACCGGAATCCTCCATGGATTCGACAAGGATGACTATTGAACCAGAATCCTCCATGGGTTCGACAGTGATGACTAATGTACTAGGATCCTCTGTGGGTCTGACTATTCAGACTATTATTCTTGTATCTTATGTGGGTTTGAGAGAATAGTTGTTCTTGTATCCTGTGTGGGTCTGACAGCTTAGCTGGTCTTGTATCCTGTGTTTGTCTGACAGCTTAGATGAATCAGTGCCTTCATCTGATCATCACTATCACTCTAAGAAAGATGTATACCTGTGTGAGATGAGTCATGTCATTCAACCATTATCATCATGGTGATTGACTTTACTTCCTTTGTGGACTGGGTTGTGTTTGGGCTTGAGAGTTGGAGTCAGACTGTGACTGGAAACTTAGGTATATGTATGGGAATATTTATAAGTAGGGTTGGTTGATACTTTTTGATTGTATCTTTATACTGTGGTTTATCCTTTGTGGATTCTAAAAGACCTTAAGGGGGTCTCGGGGTTCCCTACTGAGTATTGTTATACTCACCCCCCCCCCCCATGGGCTTCGCCCGCACCTTGTTGTCTTCTGTGCAGATGACGAACAGCTATGATCGAGGCTGAGGGTGATGGACGGAGGCTGCTCGAAGCTGGACAAGAAGGGACGTACTGCAGGGTCGAGTTGTTCGATTTTTGTACCTACCCTTCAGGTAGGATTACCCAGTGGATGATCCAGGAGTGGTTTCCCCTTTTTACTTGTACTTGTAGTTGTTTTTTAGTTGGCTTTTTATATTGGCCCACTTACTTTCAGCACACCTTACTTTTCTATTTTAGTAATTTTTGCCTCTACTGCTTGTGTTCAGACTGTTTGTGTTACAGGTTAAAAGGAAATTCCATCCCTTTTTATCAGGGATTCACCTTTGGTGCTAGTCGCCAGCCCTTGGCCTATGGAAGGCGAGCTTGGGGTAGTCACGGCATGGGCCCTAATGATGGTTTGTGACAAATTTGTATCAGAGGAGTCGGTTCTATCGCAGAGCTTGGACTCTAATTCTTTTAACGGCAATAGTGTTAAGTGTTTTTGGTGTGGTTATCAGTTTAGGGGAACCGGTGTTGGTGCGGCGGCTGACATATCCATACACTAGGACTCTGACTTTTGATCTCCGACTTAGTGCACGAAAACACTGATTGCGTGTGTGTTTCCTTGAAAAAGTTTTCTTCTTGATTACTTTGTGTCTTCTCACCAGGTATACTGTTTTAACCATGGTGCACATGTTTCTTTTCAGGATGTCCCCACGAAGGTCGCCATCTGGGGTTCCATGTTTAGTTCGATATGGTAGCCCACCGAGCGACGAGGCCTCGATGTAGGGCCCCATCGTGTCAGAGGTACCAGCAGTACCACTACCCATTGGGCCACTGATACCACTAGCTCTAGCAGCAGAGAGTTCATTCCGCCTGAGTGCATTGCACGAGTTCCAGCGCCAGAGGCTGCCCAGGTTCCGAGGAGAGACGGACCCACGAGAAGGTGAGGATTGGATGGAGGTTGTCATGAGAGTTTTCAAATTGGTAGGGACACCAGTCGACCTCATGATGATCCTTGCCACGAGTCTCCTGCATGAAGAAGTAGGAAGATGGTGGATCCTGATGCTCCAGGTGAATGAAAGGGAATCATTACTCTAGACAGACTTCGAGAGTCTCTTTCTCTCATAGTTTGTTCCATCCACCCTTCATATGGTGCAGATTCAGGAGTTACTTCATTTGCAGCAGGGCAGCATGACAGTAGCTCAATACTCAGTGAGGTTTACCGACCTCTCACCCTACTCGACAGATATGGTATGGGACTCGTTCTTCAGGGCTCGTAACTTCGATAAGGGACTCAGGCATGAGATCAGGGCTTCAACGATTCCCCTCAGCATTCAGACGCAGGCAGGGGTGATGGAGCGAGCCCTTATATTGGAGAGTTTTCTCGCTGAGTAGTCACCAGTGGTGAGGCCCACCATAAGGTGACACGTAGCGGAGTCTTCTGTAGCCGAAAGTAGACAGAAGACACAGAGGACCAATCAGACTAGTCCATCAGGTGTGCGACCCCAGGATATAGGTTCATTTGTGCGGGGCACACGAGGTAGAGCCAGCTATACGAGGAGTAGGTAGTGTTATGAATGGGGCGGGTAGGGCCACATGGCTCGTGACTGCCCGACCGACCATGAAAATGTGCAATAGAGAGTAGAGGGACCTCCCAAGCAGAGGAAGAGCTTCAACCATAGAGGTCCTCTGGGAGTAGGTGGATGTGGTAGAGGAGCTGGTCGAGCAGCGGGTCGTGGATGACGTTTCGAGGCTCTACCACCACCACCACCAGGACATCCACCCCGACCACAGGGAGCTGGCAGACAGAGGCGGGCTCAGCTCTAGGCAGTCAAGGCCTATGACCACGGTGCACCTGAGACGATTCGAGGTACTGTATGTGTCTACTCCATGCTTGTTTCAGTACTTATAGACACAGGTGAATGTAATTCTTTTATTTCCACTACCCTCGTTTGGTTCTCGGAAAATCTGACGGAGCCATTGGCTCGATCCTTATGGATAGAGACTCCTATGGGAGCAGACTCAATTATTACGCACTGTTGTTGGCAATGTGAGCTTACTCTAGAAGGTGAGAGCTTCAGCTGGGATCTTCTGGTAGTGGCGTCAAGTCCTTACGGCGTCATCTTGGGAATGGACTGGTTATCCATAGTTCATTCTCAGATTGACTATATTAGGTGTAAAGTGTGGTGTATCTGCACGAATGGGACCATTTTCACCTTCATCGGAAAGAAGGTAGACTTTTTAGCACAGGATGGACTTAGGTAGAGGAGGGGGCATCCGATCACACATAAGTTGGCTAGTCTCATCCTCAGAGTGGTTGATGTGCGGAGTCCAAGTTTTCTTGTAGTAGGGGATCAGTATGCGGATGTTTTCCCTGATGATGTTCTAGGACTACCTCCTATCATATAGGTAGAATTATACATTTACCTGTACCCTGGGACGACACTGATATCTACTCTAGCATATCAGATGGCTCCCGTCGAGCTTCGTGAGCTGCGGGTACAGCTGGAGGACATACAGGGGAAGGGATTTATCTGACCCAGTGTTTCACTCTGGCCATAACCGATTTTTTTTGCCAAGAAGGCAGATAGGACCTTGAGACTGTGTGTTGACTATCGTCTCCTGAATCCGGTGACATTGAAGAACAAGTACCCACTCCCGAGTTGTAGTGGATCCAGTGATGATTAAGGAAGTGCTTTCTTGGGATCCACCTAGGAGTGTGAAGGAGGTGCAGAGTTTTCTGAGACTGGCTGGGTACTATCTGTTTCCGACGCTTTCGCCGGGGCACGCGTGTCCGTCTGTGGAGGACGCGCAGCTGTTGCCCCGCATTCCCGCTTTCCAAAGGCGGGCGGCATTCGCTCCTTGTTCAGGGACATCTGCTCCTTGATCGAAACGGGATGAAGGGATGTCGGTTCTTCCTTCCGTGGATTCCTCCTCAGAACTCATCACCTAGTCCGGGTCTCCCTCATAGATTTAATACGTTGTTCGTGAATCTCATTCTTAGAGACATATCTTCATGGATGCCGGTTAATTACACTACTTCCGTCAAGACATTCCATGGGGTCTGACATGGTAGCAACCTTCGGTCGGAGTAGATGGAAACATCAGGCATGTTGGGGCATCTCTGGGTGCATGGACATTGGCGAACCTGTATTCTTCCTCCTGAGAGGGCATCTCAAGGGTGCATAACACGAGGCATCCCGCGTTGAGTGTGAGAAATCATATGCCATAGGCATGTACCTGATGTTTTCCTCAGCTTCCCATGTATAACACGGGGTATGCAGCATGTTTAACGTCTTGCGAAGACGGTTACGCCAAAGGCATTCCATATGAGGTATTCCTCAGGCATGTCATGTTTATCACGAGGTAGGCCTCGAGTTTAGCGTCTTGCGAAGACAAAATAAGGGTGGTCAAAACGTCCCATAGAGACGGATCGATGGTGGTGTGCCCCATAGAGGGGAGATTTCACACCGTAATGGCTGATCTGAACACCACTAAGGGCAGATCAGGGGAAGTGCACCCCAAGATGGGGTACATTACCATTGGTTGGGATTGAACCTCTTGGAGGTTTCCTACATACCCTATGTAGAGGACAGGGATCAAAACCCACGTAGTTCGTAGGGGTGATGAATCGGGGTGTACGCAGACGATAATGACCTGAAGATATGATGGGGCTTACACATGGAAAGCGGCCCATGCGCCATTCGGAGTAGCGAGGAGGTGGAAGGCATGATCCCACCGGGATGTGGCGGCCTGGGCGAGAATCATGATGGGTGATGGATGGATGAATTAAGTGGAGGGGAAATGAAATGGGACCATCGCAGGGGAGACAGTGAAGTTGGGATTGAGCCTTGAAGAGGCTTCCTACGTATCCCCGTGGCAAGGAATCAAAGTCCACGTAGTTTGGTATGGTGCCGGTAAACCGACATGAAGGTGGACCTTAGCCCGATGAATGTCGTCAGCGAACCAACGTGAAGGTGGACCTTGGTCCGATGGGCATCATCAGCGTACCGACGTAAAGGTGGACCTTGGTCCGATGGGCGTCATCAGCGTACTGACGTGAAGGTGGACCTTGGTCTGATGAGAGATGGGCTTGAAACTCGGGGAGGCTTCATACGTACCATGCCTTGACATGGATCAAAGACCTCATAGTTCAAAGGGTTTCATCGGTGAACCGACGTGAAAGTAGACCCGTGGGTCCACTAGTGGTGGGCTTGAACCTTGGGAAGGTTTCCTACGTACCATGCCTTGACATGGATCAAAGTCCTCATAGTTCAAAGGATTGATGGAATACAGTTTAATGTCATGTGGGACGATAGTGAACCCTGACGTGAATAAACGACGGGCGGTGGGTGTCGGCGGACCAACTTAAATGAGGGACCTTGGTCCAATGGGAGATGGGCTTGAAAATGGGGGCCTGGTACACCGACTAGGAGATGGTTTGGGCCAATGATTGTTGGGCTTGAACCTCAGGGAGGCTTCCTATGTACCATGCCTTGACACGGATCAAATTCCTCGTAGTTCGGATTGGGGAATATAGTTTAACATCATGATGGATGGGGGTGAACCGACGTGAATGAGGTCGGAACGACCAGATGGTGGGTTTGAACCTCATAGAGGCTTCCTACGTACCATGCCTTGACACAGATCAAAGTCCTCGTAGTTCGGGTTAGTCACAACGGCTTGCCGTCGGACTGGAATTGCAGTTTAACGTCGTGCTGGACGTAGGTGGAACTCGACGTGAATTGGATGATGGGTGGGCTTGAACCTCGTGGAGGCTTCCTACATACCACGCCATGACATGGATCAAAGGCCTCGTAGTTCTAATGGGGCTTTGTCGGCGAACCGACGTGAAGGTGGACCTTGGTCCAATGAGTGGTGGGATTGAACCTCTGGGAGGCTTCCTACGTACCATGCCTTGACATGGATCAATGACCTTGTAGTTTGGGTGGGAATGGGTGTGCAGTTTAATGTCATGAGGGACAAGGGGGGCATGCAGTTTAACGTCATGCTGGACGAGGGAGAAACTCGACGTGAATGAACGACCGAGCAATGTGTCTTGAACCTCATGGAGGCTTCCTACGTCCCATGCCTTGACATGGATCAAAGTCCTCGTAGTTCGCTATGGGTGGGGGTCAGGGTCGGTTCTCACTCTAAGCCCACGTGAGTCATGCTCGGTGTGAGAAACAAGAGATTGCAAGGACCTGACGATCACGTCACAAAGGATGCGTCCGTGAGAAGCGAAGAGGGGCTTACGCGTTAGGTGGCCCATGGTGCTGGGACTTACTCCAGGATGGAGGCCCATGGAAAAGGATGATGATAGTTTCGGGCTTGAGCCTTGAAGAGGCTTCCTACGTACCATGCCTTGACATGGATCAAAGACCACGTAGTTCTTCTGACGACGGCTTACCGCCGATCGGGGGTTTCAATGGCTTACCGCTGGATTGGGTCACAATGTCTTACCGATGGATAAGGATGTGAATGGCTTACCGCTAAATGGGGTCACACCGGCTTACCGCTGATTGGGATCACAACAGTGGATGGGGATTATGCGAGGAAGTTGCCCGGGTGCCGCTAAGGAGCGGCAATGGTGAATGGGGCTTAAGCTAGGAAGCTGCCCAGGTGCCGCTAGGGAGCGACAATGGTGAATGGGGCTTACGCTAGGAGCTACCTGGATGCTGCTAAGGAGCGGAAACGGTGAATGGGGCTTATGCAAGGAGCTGCCCGGATGCCGCTAAGGAGCGGCATGGGTGAATGGGGCTTACGCAAGGAGCTGCCCGGGTCCTGCTAAGGAGAGGCATCGGTGAATGGGGCTTACGCTGGGAAGCTGCTCGAGTGCCGCTATGGAGCGGCAATGGTGAATGGGGCTTATGCAAGGAGCTGCCCGGATGTCTTCCTCATGTCTAGCCATGAGGGCATCCCAACTCACTGGTGAGTTGAGGCCTTCACTTATGCACTGGTGCACAAGAGGGATAATGCCAAGGGGCGTTGGAATCATGCCACTGTAGTCATGGCATTGAGCATCTTATGCTTGGAGCATAAGGCATCTCTCTTATAGGGCAAGAGGCATCCTATGTTTGGAACATAGGGATTACTACAGTTTATAGTCATATAGATAGAACTACTGGCATCTCATGCTAGGAGCATAAGGCATCTCTCGTATAGGGCAAGAGGCATCCTATGTTTGGAACATAGGGATTACTACAGTTTATAGTCATGTAGATAGGACTACTGGCATCTCATGCTGGGAGAATGAGGCATCTCTCACTTGGAGCAAGGGGCATCCTATCGTTTGTTAGATAGGGAGAATACTATAGTTTATAGTCTTGTAGGTAGGACTGTTGCCATCTCATGCTAGGAGCATAAAGAATCTCTCGTATAGGGCAAGAGGCATCCTGTGTTTGGAACATAGGGATTACTACAGTTCATAGTCATGTAGATAGGACTACTGGCGTCTCATGCTTGGAGCATAAGGATTACTATAGTTTAGAGTCATGTAGAAAGGACTGTTAGGCAGAAGGTGCCTAGAAATGGTTGGTGTTGGGACTTACGCAAGGGAGGCCCTTTCTGGTTCAACCTGGCATAGGAGCCAAGTGATTGGGTTTGGAGAAGTCACCTGAGGAATGATTCGACTCAAGGTACCCGGGGAATTGATGATGAGAATCTTAACTCACGACATGGAATGAAACCAAGAGGATATGTCAACTCAAGGTGTTTCATGGTGTGTGGAGGAGTATCTCGAATCATGGTGCTCCATAGGTGGATGGTGGGAGCGCATAAGGGCACAATGGAAAATCCCGGCATCCCAGCTCGAAAAGTTCACGGTGCGACTCTCCATTTTTCATGGGGGTCTGTGATGGTTGGGAAGGGACCGGCCCAGAGGGACGGGACCGTAGCTCGGCACTGACACTGAGCGGGGGTGCGGGGGCGCAGCCCCCGCGGTATGGACCGGTGTGTGCGAAGGTAGGATCCTCACGAAGGATAGGTCTTCGCGAAGTATCTTTGCAAAGCATGGCCTCGCGGAGCAATAGTCTCTCGCGGAGCAAAGGGGTCTCGCGGAGCAAATGGGTCTCGCGGAGCAAAGGGGTCTCGTGGAGCTTGGTCTCACGGAGCAGCATCGCGGAGCATGGGCTCTCGCGAAGCTCGGTCTCGTGGAGCAGCATTGCGGAGCATAAGCTTGCGGAGCATGGACTCGCGGATCCTCCGCTCGCGGAGCAGCAACGCGAAGGAAGCCGCTCGCGGAGCATGGCTTCGCGGAGCTGCAATGCCGAGCTCTGCTCGGCCGCCCAAGGGGCAAAGTGGCTGTGGCCGTCCTTTTGGAGAAGGGGGGTGAGCTATGTATTTATAGGCAAGGGGCACCGCGAAGCCGAACTCCCGCTCCGCCTCAGGTGCTTCGCGACGCGCTCGCGAACATCAAATTCATTCGCGGAGAGGTACCACCTCCGGAGCTTCGCGGCAGGCTCGCGAACGTCAAATTCGTTCGTGGAGAGTTACTGCCTCCTGAGCTTCGCGGGACCGCGATGCTCGGGTGCTTCGCATCGGTTCTTCGCATCCGTGCTTCGCGAGGGGTCTTCGCGGCGCATCGCGAACGTCAAACGGGTTCGCGGAGCCTCTCGCCTCATTACTTCACGGCGGCGCTCCACGATCACGGAGGGGGGCTTCACGAATGGGCTTCACGAACCAGATTTCCAGCCAAACTTCAAACGTCCATAACTCCTAATCCGTAACTCCATTCGGGCCCTACGACCTACCAAATCGAAGCTTAAGAAAAGTTCTACGATCTTGGATCGTGCATGCAAGCATTTCGAAAATTTCAGGAATGCGGTTTCCGGGGTCTACACTATCGAATATTTTTTCTAGACTTCTCTAGAGTTGCAGCACCGCTTTCATCATTGACGAAGAAGGGGCAACACTTCGTGTGGTCAGATAAATGCCATCATAGATTTCAGGAGCTGAGGTAGAGGTTGACCAGTGCGCCCATCTTGAGGCTACCGGAGGAGGGCGTTGGGTACGTAGTTTACTGTGATGCATCAGGGACTGGACTCGGGTGTGTCCTGATACCGGATTGAGCAGTGATAACGTATGGTTCATGGTAGTTGAGACTGCATGAGAAGAACTATGCTACCCATGACCTAGAGTTAGTTGCAGTGGTCTTCTCCTTGAAGATGTGGTAGCACTATCTGATGGGGTAGCGTTTTAGAGCCTATTCTGACCACCAGATTGTCAGGTATATCTTCTCACAAAAGGACCTAATGCTGAGACAGAGATGATGGCTCGAGTTCCTCTAGGACTATGAATTCGAAATAGTTTATACTCCTGGGAAGGGTAATGTTGTAGTAGATGCTATCAGCATGAGATCAGGCATTCAGCTACTAGGTGAGGCGATAGAGCAGTTGGTCGCGTTGTAGATATTCTTTGTGGATAGATATGGAGAATCCTTTTTGCAGTTTCTCACTGTCACTCCTCCACTTCTTCATCAAGTCAGAGAGGCACAACGTGGGTAAATTGACTATGAGATGTGATGTTCTCAGATATCCTCAGGGGAGGCACCTGAGGGGTTTTCTGAAGGTGGGGAGCACATCATCCTCTTCATAGGATGTACCATTGTACTAGTTTCACTATAGGAGGAGGTGTTGAGGGAGTTCCACACTTTCCCTCTTGTGGTACATCCAAGAGTGGCGAATATGTATCAGGACCCCAGATGATAGCACTGGTGGCTGGGTATGAAGAAGGAAGTAGCATATTTTTGTCTCACGATGCCTCACTTGTCAGCAATTGAAGGCGGGGTACCAGGTTCCAGCAGGCTTGGTTCATCCCTTAAATGTTCCAGAATGGAAGTGGGATGGGATATCCATGGATTTCGTGATGGGACTGCCATGTACATCCAGAGAAACGACACTATCTAGGTGATTGTCGACCGACTCACCAAGTCTTCCCACTTCCTACCAATCAAAGAGCAGGTCTCAGTAGAGAGCTTGGGACGCCTCTACGTACAGGAGATTATACGGCCTCATGGTGTGCCATCGACGATCATCTTCGATCAAGATACCCATTTCACTTGTCGGCTATGGAAGGGGTAGTGGGATGCTTTTGGGATGTAGCTTCACTTAAGCACTACCTTCCATCCTCAGACAGATGGTTAGACTGATAGGACTATTTAGACTCTCGAGGAAATGCTCCGTGCATGTGTCCTTGATATTGGTCGCAGGTGGGAGGATCACTTAACCTTGGTGGAGTTTACGTACAACAACATCTACCACTCCTGTATCAGTATGGCACCTTACAAGGCACTGTAAGGTTGACCTTGTAGATCACCATTGTGTTGGACTAACCCAGTGGAGTCAACACTTGTTGGACTAGAGATGGTAAAGGCTATGACGAAGATGGTGCAGATCATCCAGGAGCAGATGAAGACAGCACAGAGCAGATAGAATTCCTATGCTGATATGAGACAGAGACCACTAGTGTTTGAGGATGGTGACCATGTCTTCCTACGGGTCTCACTTCGATGAGGTCTATAGAGATTTGGCCAAGGCGGCATGTTATATCTATGATTCATCGGACCTTCTCAAGTCCTCAGCAGGGTAGGCGAGGTGGGTTACCACTTGGCTCTTCCACCTTAGTTGCACCGGGTGCACGACGTCTTCCACACATCTCTACTAAGAAGATACGTGCATGAACCATCTCACATCATCGACCACGGGGAGCTGTACATTGTTGACGGGGCGACATTCACGGAGGTTCCAGTGGAGATTGAGGATCGATAGGAGTGGGTCCTGCGTGGATGGTCAATTCCACTTGTGCGCATTCGCTGGCAGCACGGGAACCTCTAGGAGAGCACATGGGATCAGGAGGCTCAGATGCATGCTCATTACCCCCCACTAGTTCCCTTAGTGTCCGCAGTTTCTGACGGCGCTTGATTCCGAGGCTAGTGTGACTAGAATCAATTTCTGATGTTTTGTTCGGGTACGTTCAGTAAACGTACATGCGGGTTTTCCTATCTTCTGAACCTATGCTCAGAATTGAAATCCAACGACACCGATGAACTCATAGCACTGGTAATCACTTAAGGATACCTTTACCATGATTGCATTTTATCGGGAGTGGATGTAAATTTTTGGGGATTCTTAATAAATTAAATAAAATTATGTGTGACATAATTTTATTTAAGTGGTAGTTTTATCCTCCAAGGGGAAGTTGGATGTGGGGCCCACCTCCACATAACCTCCCATGGGAGGATATTATGTGGTGGGTCCCACAATAGCTCAATCCCCTCAAATCCCCTTCAACCAATTTTAATCTCTTGGACTTCCCATTAATGTGCCAACACACCCTTGTAATTAATTATTTGAATCCCTTGGAATTCTTTCCAACTCCATGCATTTAATTAATTGAACCAACTTAATTAATTAATTTGAGTGTTTGAATTCTTTTGAATTAATTATTCCAAAATTAAAATATGTAAACATAATCTTTTATTTTGGTGTTGGCATAATCGTTGGAAAGCTTGGGAGAACTCTTGGAAAGAACACCATCCTCACGACGAAGAATGCTCCACGTCACCAAAGAACATGAAGCAACATCTTCTATCTTCTTCAACGGGATCAAGGAAGGGAAGCACTTCCGCAATGAAGTACATCGAGGGTGTTGTCTCGACTCGACTTCGCTGAGCTCTACTCCCTTCGACATTGACGGAACGAAGTTCGTCTTCTGCGATGCCCGTCTTCCGCGACTTTGACAACGTACTTTGAATCGAGGTAAGGGGATTTTTTTTTTAAAATGAATAAAATTATACCTTTATTCTTTGATGAATGATTTGGTTCTTCGTTGGCTAACTGATATCACCTAATGTAGAGGGCGTGCGCTGAACAAACACGGCTCGTTGCCCCTCCATTGGTTCTTGTCGTTTGACTTTGGAGGAAGAGATGAAAGGGCGTGGTGCCATCGCACCGAGCCGGAGAATAACCGCGGCAACAAAAGAGGAACTGCGGCCAAGAGGTCCGCGGCGGATGAAGAAGTGCGGTGTCGTTGTACCGCGCGGTGGAGCCAAAGATCGTTGCCACATAGGGCCATGGCGGAGGAGGAGAGTCACCATAATGCCGCACGGAGGACAGCAGGTTCGCGGCACCGTCGTGCCATGGGGGAGGTGCGGAGGCGGCCAGCCGATCTGGCCTCCATGGAGCCGGACCACGGGATGACCGTCCGGCCGACAGGCCGGCCCACTGGAAGACCGCAGCGCCCACAAGCGCCGTGTGGAGGGAGACCACGGCCCGCAACCGCGGGCTGCTCGACTGGGTGAACTGGTCGGTTACAGATATCCAGGCTGGAGAATTGTGGTGCCAGTAGGCGCCGCGTGGGAAGAACCATGGCTCGCAGCCCGGGTCGCGTGCTTCGGGCCAAACAGGCTAGCTATGGATGGTCGGGCAGGGGAGGAGGCGGCGTTGTTTGGCACCACTGGGTGAACCGGACCGGCCCGTAGAGTGGGTCGGGTCCACAGGTGCACCGCACCCCACTGGGCCGTGTCAAACCCCCAGCCGGGTCAGACCCGCCAAGCCGGTTCGGGCTGACCCGGCTGCCCACTGGGCTTGACAGGCGAGGGATGTCTTTTCTTAAATGTGAATAAGACCTATACCATGCTTCCGATCGATGCGTCGTTTTCGGCACTGGGACACTCGCAATGAGGAAGTCCTTTTTCAATACTCTAAGTGAGTTTTGGTTAAATTTTGGAAAATAGCTAGGTTTGGATCAAGTGTAAATCCCACTGGGCACCTGGAACAGAAATGCCAATAACTCTCAGACTAGGTGTCTGATTGATGCGATGTTTGTCGCATTGATTCCTTATGATGATATAGAACTATGGGATAAATCAACTCAGGACATCATGATAGTTTATGTATTGACACATGGCTCAAGGAGAGGACCCTCCCGGAATCGAGCAAGCTATGTGTGGGAACCCTTGGGATGGCTGCGACTGTGATGAGAACTATACTGGAATCCTCCGTGGGTTCGACAATGATGACTACTGAACCGGAATCCTCTATGGGTTCGATAGCAATGACTACTGAACCGGAATTATTCATGGGTTCGACAGTGATGACTACAGTACTGGGATCCTCTGTGGGTCTAACAGTTCTGACCTCTGTTCCTATATCCTATGTGGGTTTGACAGAATAGCTAGTCCTCTATCTTGTGTGGGTCCAACAGCTTAGCTGGTCCTATATCTTATGTGGGTCCGACAGCTTAGATGAATCTGTGACTACATCTGATCATCTCTATCACTCTACAAAATATGTATACCTGTGTGTTCTATGTCATGTCATTCAACCATTATCATTGTGGTGATTGACTTTACTTCCTTTGTGAACTGGTTTTTTTTGGGCTCGAGAGTTGGAGTCGAACTATGACTAGTAACGTAGGTATATGTATGGTAATATACCTAAGTAGGTTTGTTTGATACTTCGTGATTGTATATTTCTACTATGGTTTACCCTTTGTGGATTATGAGAGACCTTCGGGGGTCTCGGGGTCCCCTACTGAGTATTGATATACTCACCCCTACACGGGCTTCGCCTGCACCTTATTGTGTTCTGTGCAGACGACGGATAGTGGTGATCGAGGCCAAGGGTGATGGACAGAGGCTTATCAGAGCTGTACTAGATGGGATGTACTATAGGGATGATTTTTTCGTGTTCTGTACCTACCCTTCTGGTAGGATTCTCCGGTGGATGATCCCGGAGCGATTTTCACTTTTTGTTTGTACTTGTACTTGTTTTTCAGTTGAGTTTGTATACTGGACCACTTACTTTAATCACAGATTACTTTTCTATTTTAGTACGTGTTGCCTCTACTTCTTGTTTTCAGACTGTGTGTGTTATAGGTTAAAAGGCAATGCCTTCCCTTTTTATCCGGGATTCGCCTTTGGTGTTATTCGCCAGCCCCTGGCCTATGGAAGGCAGACTTGGGGTAGTCACGGCATAGACCTGAGGAAGGGTCCTGACAAATTATATTCTAGAAATAATTAAATCATGATCTATATAATGGTATTAATAAAAATAAATCAAAACATATACAAAAAAAATAAAGCAGATATTACCCGAAATGAAACATTAACATGGAGTTGTTAATAAAAAGGTAATATAAAGTCATAAACAAATAATTGATGGCATTAGATATAAAAATATGGTTCATTCATATATTTACAATAAACTTGTATTAATTATATTGTATTTTTAATGTGTATGAATAAATTCAATACTTAAAGTAAGGGGATTTCGTATCACTTTTTATTTTCGTGAGATACATACTTTATTCACCACTCATTTAGATTATGTGGTGTGTATAATCTCTGTGGATGTATTATATGATTATTATAACTAAATTTATGGGTTTTTAAAAATTAATTTTATTATCTTTGTTAGATGGGATTTATCATTCAAATGATACCAAATTGGTAAATTAATTTGTCTCAATTTACATTCTTTGAGACACATATCAAGTTATGCACCTACATTTTTCTATGAGGTGTATATAATTCCCTTTGACAAGTTATATCATGAATATAATTATTTTAATGATATTTTAGTCTTAATTTAATGTTATTATTTATATATTATTATGATTCAAAGTTACCCCAGTGGTAATAGTTTATTTTTACAATAACATCATTTATCAATACTGCATATGATTATGCTTCCATTAATGAAATATTATGATCCATATCTCAAGAACATTCATGAATTTTCTTAACTTCTATATATCCATTATATATTCATTTATAAGTACCATTTTTTCACTCTTTAGTTCTGAATAAAACTAAGAATTTTTTTTATGAAAATCCATCTTTATTTCTCCTTTTGGTCGGAAATTTGGGTTCTTTCAAAAAAATATTTTCTAAAAATGTTTTCATTTTTTGTTATATTATCATATTATGTTTAAATTAAATTTTTACCCATTTTTTTGCTTTTTTAAATAAATTAATAGGAATCCTATAGTTATTTTGTAATCAAGGCACTTTTCTAATCTTTTTAAGGTGAAAAGGGAATGTTCATCAGATATGGACTTACCCATCATAATGACTATAATTTCCCTAAATATTACTTTGTTAGGTTACAGGTTTCTTTTAAAATAAATTTTTTCCCTAATATTCTTGAAACTTTTTTATTTTAATGTGTGTTTTAAAGAAAAATGTTTTCAAAAATGTTTTATTTTTTACAAATTATTTTAAATGGTTATCAAATCTTCCTCTATATGTTTTAAAAATATTATTTTCAATGAAAAGGAAATAAATTAATTCAATATTTATTTATAATTTTTCAAAACCATTTTCTAGAAAAGGATTTCAAAAAAAAAATTAAATCCTTAGTTATATGTTTTTCAAATTATTTTTAAAGAAAAAGGTTTTCAAAATGTTTTTAATATTTCTATTTTTTCAATATATTTTCAAAAAAAATGTTTTCAAAATATTTTCAAACTTCATTTATAATTTTTTAAAGCTATTTTAAAGGAAAATAGGTTTTCAAAATTATTTCTATTTTAAAATGAATTTTTTTAAAAAATGGACAATATATTTTCCTAAAAAAATGTTTTAATGAAATTTTAAATAATATTTATAAAAAAATGGTTTTGGAAATGGTTTTATGAAAAACATTTTAAAATAAATGTTATTTTCCTTAATAAATGTTTCATTTCATTTTTCAAAATTCTTATCTGTGGATGATGGTTTACTTTGTTATAGTTTATGAATATCATTCATA
Organism: Viscum album; assembly: GCA_963277665.1. Taxonomy (NCBI): domain Eukaryota; kingdom Viridiplantae; phylum Streptophyta; class Magnoliopsida; order Santalales; family Viscaceae; genus Viscum; species Viscum album. The sequence goes on along the minus strand of OY728123.1, from coordinate 686,674,337 downwards.
TTAATTGTTTAATTGTTTTTGTTTTGATGGAATTGTGTTTATGGTGCCCATTTCTTTTCAACATTTTATATGGTTTGGAAACCATCTTCTTTTTACAAGTTATGATTTGATGAAATGATTATGAAACTTGTCCCCCTTCCATAGGTTATAATGTGATTAAACATTAATGATTCACATTTCATTTTAAGGGTTATGACATGATGAATGTTTTCTTATCTTATGGGACATGAATTTATTATTTCATTATGTGAATGGTGGGAACTATATCTCCCTCCAATTAATTGGGTATTGAAAAATGTTTTTTGACATCAAGTGGGTACATCATAGGGAATACCACTCCAAAACCATGAGGCTGTATTAAGCCTGAAACAAGAGGGTATATGATGGGGCATACTAATCCCAAAAAAAGAGGGTGTATGGGAGGTCATCTCAAGCCTGAAATAAGAGGGTGTCTTAATCCTAAAACAAGAGAGTACACAGGAGGGAATCCTAAGCCCCAAAAAAGAGGGTACAAGGGAGGGTATCCTAAGCTCAAAACAAAAAGTGTACACTGGAGGGCATCTCAAGAATGAAAAAAGAGGGAACATGGGAGGGAATATGAAGCTTGAAACAAGTGGGTATATGGGAGTATATCTGAATCCCCAAATAGGTACATGGATTATTATCTGAAGCCTAATATTTTATGAAGGCCTTGGTAGGTAGCCTTGACATAGGATTTTATATACCTATGTGTATGCCAAAAATTCCATGAATTATTTCTATGTTATGTTTTAATGCAGTATTCTCTTTTTTCCTTTAATATTCAAGTCTTATGAACTACCAATATTTATGCTCTATCTTAGGATTATAATCTTTTTTTGGGTAAGATATTTAAATATTAACTTCATGTTATCATACCCTTATGTTCATGTTATACTTTCGTATTTCATTTAGTTAGTCTTACTGAGAATTTGAGATCACCCCATTATTATGTTTCCTTTCCCTACTTTATGAATAATTTTTTTTAGTAGGAGTACTAAAAAGGATTATCTTTAAGGAATATGTGGAAGATCTTTCCCTATACTATATTAATGTGTTATGAGTTTTTAAATACACTGAATGATTATGGTCCTTGGGTATATATTTTTTTAAATGTGATGAATATTCATCTAAAATGATGTAATATCCATCTATGTTACACCTGGGTCTCTATATTCACATTATTCTCCCCTTTAAGAAATTGTTTCCTCTAAATTTTATTCATTTATTTAACAGGTGAAGGTATTTTTCCCTTATAACTTTTTCTAGTTCACATGTTACTTCCTCAATCATTTGATTCTTCGATAAAAACATAACATTTAAATCACATTATTTTTTATTAACAAATCATTGTTTTACAGAATATAGAATATATTTTCCTCATAAGAAAGATACTCTTCCAACTGAAATATTTCAGAGATCAATACATGAGATGCATTATAAACATATTTTCATAACAACAAAACACAAAATAAATCATATACCTTAGATAAACTCTAAGTTAAGTGTATTCAATAAAAATTTGATCCCAATTTTTCTATAACATAATAGGGTCTAATGAACCAAGAAAATAAATTTATTTTTAACAAAATTCATAACTATTTTCCATGTAGACACTTTAATAAAAACACGATCACCTACCTCAAATGAAAGATATTTAATCCTATTATTTTCATAACTCTTTTATCTAAACAGATCTTTCCATATATAGTGTTGAACCATATTTACCTTCTCAAATATATCTACAACCAATTATGGTACCAAAATATTCCATTCACTTAATTCATCCCAACAGGATCGAGTTCAAAACCACTTTCCATATATTTCAAAAAAGGATCCATCTGTAAAATGGAACAAAAACAATTATTATAGGAAAATCACAAAAAAAAATTATATTGATCCCAAATTCACTAATAATACAATTAATAATCCAAAATCATATCTTCCAATGTATAATATTTGTATCACCACTTTCTATCATATTAAGAATGAAATATTATAAAAATGTTTAATCCAGTACCTAATGATTGTTGAATTACCTTCCCAAAAGTTAATATAAATTTGGAATCATGATCATATATAATAGAGAGAGATAATCTATATAAACTAACTAACAAATTTAGATAAATTATTTTAAGTTGATCAAAATACATAGTATATCAAATAGGAATAAAATTCATAGATTGTTTCAAATGATCAATAAATAAATAAATTATTACTTTGAAATGTATTTGGTAATACCACCATAAAATTCATGGATATATTCTGTAATTTCTATTTAAATAATGGAAAAGTATGAATCACCCCTTAAAAAGTTTTTTCCTCACTTTAACCTATTTCAAATTCAAATATCTCATAGTAAAATAATCAATATCATTCTTCATTTTACTCCATCAATAATATTACCAAAGGGCCATATACATTTTAGTGATACAAGAATTAATTTAAAATAAATAATTATGACATTAATTCCAAGATTACTTATTAAAATGGTAACCAATTGGAATTATAAGAATCTTTCCAAATCTTATTACATGTTCTTTTTAAATGTAAAATTCAGTTAGCTTACCTTTATCATTCAATTCCATCTATTATTGTAAAACATGATCTTCCTTTTGAGAATTCATAATTATATCTAAAAAAGATGACTTAATTGATATATAAACAAAAAATGAGGAAGTTTTTATATGTACAATTTTTTTCCAACATTCATAAATTTATTTACCAAAGCATTATGTTCTAAACATAACATTGTTAATTATATATTATCTTTTCAACTTAAGGCATTGGATACCATGTTGGTTTTACCTTGATGACATTGAATTGTGCAATTAGAAATCTTTATCAGTTTAAAAAATATTCTTTTACTCATGTTAAAATATAATTAAGTAAAAAAATACATTAAAATGTATATTTTTAGTATATATTTCATATTTTATACCATAAAAATAATTATCTAAATTTTAAAATAAAAAACCACCACTATAAGTTGAGGATCACATGTAGGATAACTTTTACCATTGATTTTTAATTGATGTCCATAATATACAATTACTAGATAATATAGCATCAAGTAACAACCAATTCTCTTTAAAGAATAATCACTATAAATAAAAAAATCACTATTTATTATTTCCAAGGATAATGCTAGAGAATTAACCAATATTCTATTCAATTTCTGAAAACATTTATCTCATTCCTTTCTCTAGTTAGATTTAACTCCATTATGTGTTAACATGAATATTTAGATAGATAAATGAGAAAATTTATCAAAAATAATAGATAGATATCTAAGAATCCATGAAAACTATGAATCTTAGTGACATTTTTAGGCCTTTTCCACTCTTCCACCTCTTTAGTGTTTTCAAGACCAATAGTTATTCCATCTATAAAAAAAATATTCCCTTGAAAATAAATCTATAGTACAAAAATTACATTTACTAAGTTATCCATATGACTTATTTTATTTTAAATTAGGAAAAAACAATTCTTAGATTTTTCTCATTTTCCTCATATCATTTAGAGTTAACAAAAATATCATTAATAAAAACACCTAAAAATTTTATAAATACTAATGGAAAACTCTATTCATAAGATCTAAAAATCTAGTTGGTACATTCACCAACCTGAATAGAATAACCATTGAATAATAATTCCTATAACTAGTAAAGAACATCATCTTTATGATTAATTAAGTCTTTTCCTTCATATGTGGATATTTGTACATGAGATCAATTTTTGAAAAATATTAATTATCCTAGAGTTGATCAAAGAAGTCATATATATTATGAAATAGATAATTTTTCATAATAGTGATGTTATTGAGTGAACTATAATCACTAAAAAGTCTCATGGAACCATCCTTATTTTTTAAAAATTGAACAGGATCATAATAAGGTGAAGTTATAGTGTGGATGAAACCTTTATCAAGACATTCTTGTAACCTCTTTTTAAATTCCAAATGTTCTACTATAAAAATTTAATAAGGGGGTTTTGAAATTGACTTGGAATACATCACTATTTCAATAGAAATTCAACCTATCAATATAAAATAACACTAGGAAAACAATCATGAAAAAATATAGATATTAATTTTTCAGTAGCACATAACTAATTTAAGCTATTCCTATCATTTCGAAAATATGTACCAAAAATATTTCACTTACATTTTTATAAATTTCTTAGATTTTTTTTATCTATCACAAGTATAAATTATTTATTATATATATAATTAAACTCATTCAAAAAATAACTTCTTTTACTCTACAATCTATATTAGAATGAAAAACTAAAAGCTAATCCAAACCCAAAATAACATCAAACTCTAAAATGGGAAGGAAAATAATTTTATTAGGAAAAACAATTCCATAAATGATAGTGGGTTTTTTTATATATATTATTATTTCCTTTATACTAACCTTGAGAGGTTTCTACCATGGGTTATGACTTAATTTCATGAGAATTTATTTCCATTATACTTGCAAGTTCCCTATATATAAAATAGTGTGTATATTTGAAATCAAACAATACATTGAAATAATAAAAATAAACAAGTAATATACCTTTCAACACATCATTTTCGGGTAACGCATCTATAGTAGTAGTAAAAAATAAAATTTTCATACATTTATATTTTTGAAATTGATTATTCCCTCCTTGAGTAACTAACTTTGGACTTATGTTATAATTAATTCCCCAATACATGTATTTAAAGAATATTACCGGTGGCTTGTTACCTATTATTCCATTACTTCTCTAATTATAACTCTTATCCTTTCAATCATGATCCAAATAACCAATATTAACACATCATTAACTCTTTATTGATTCTATTAAACATTCATTTAAATTATTTTTACCTTATTTACATCATTATGAGGTATTACTTCAAAATTTATTAGTTGTATTTTTCTCAATTTATTTCTATATAGTCCTCTACATACTCTGGATTTCAAAAAGTGAATAGGTCTCAATTATATATCTAAATTTTCTTAACAAAAAAACCACCTCATGACTTTTAAATTACTGAGAGGCCAACACTCTACATAAACATGGTCTTATAACTGAGTAAAACTTTCAATTTTACTCTCATTGTGAAGAAACAAATTTGGTGCATGCCTGACAAGTCTGGAAAAAGCTTCTTCTTATAAAGCCACAAATTATTATTTTTTTAATTATATAAATTTTCTTTCCATTTTTAGTGGAATAATTTTTTAAAATACTTCTCATGAAAAATATTTCTAAAGATCATCCACTTTATGGAATCAATATCATTTGCATCCTTAAAATTCTTAACAAGAGACAATAATAGATTGACTTCACATTCAAAATGATAAGTAGAAATAATTATATTTTTATATTCTATATATATATAATCTTTGAATATTTTATCCAATTAATTTATCCATCCTTCATCTTAAATCATTTATGAGGATATATTAAAAGAAATAGCGTATTGATTCATAAAAATCTATTCTATAGACATGTTCCTCTATGGAGTATTAATTTTTTCTATTTCATGGGTACATCCATTAATAAACTGGATCAACTGAGATAACACTACCACAAACTAATATGTTCCAAATATTATAGGTTTCAGATTTAAAATGTTATTATCCTCTTAATGTCTTACTACTTTATCTTCCCTATTTTGTCTATGGAAAATCATTTTGAACAGACATGGATTGTATGAAGAAAAATAAAAAACATTAACATATATATCATGATAATATAACAATAAATTAGAGTCTAATTAAAGTTTTATAACATTATCCTAACCTCTAAATGTATCTAAACCTTTTCTATAACACCAACTATAATGATTTATAACAAAATAAACCCATAATGAAGTGATTTATAACTAGGGTTTCACTTAATTAGATTTATAGTATTTTTTATTTGATGGTTTTAGAGAACAAGGAGAACATTTATATAAAAAATTGGAAAATTTCCCACATGATACATTTATTTTACACAAAAACAAAGCCTTTAGTTTACAGCCATGTTTCTTTTAAGATACTTCTTCTTCGATTAAGATGACTCACCATAGCTGAGATCAGGAGCATGATAAAATTCATAATCATATATATATCATATTAAAATCATTTTAAAATATGTGATAATAAAATAAATTCTTGGAAAGGGATATAAAATTAAATGAATCTCATTAGACCAGTGAATAAACATGAAAATCGATGAATTTTTTTCAATTTTTCAGAATAAAACTTTTAGATTACAAATAAAAAAAACATCATGTGAAAATAAAATTTTCAAAAATAAAACCCTTTAACCCCTTTATAAATAATATAAAAAACAATTAATGCATTTTGAGACATGTAGTAACTCATTAAAACAATCCAAATAAAAATAAACCTTTATCTTTTAAACATTCCATACCTCATAAAATAAAAATATTTCAATAAAACCCTTTTTTTATAATAATATAGGTATTATGGAGAATGAAATTAATAACCCATGTTATAATAAATAAATACCAACGAATTTCATATGAGTAACCATACCAGTTATCTCCTTTAAGTTCACATTTGATGCCTACCAGATTACTCAAATCATTAGAGAGCTATATGAGGCACACTCGCTATCATAATCTATATCGAGCTCACATGTCATCATATATTAGGCTCAATTGAAATATAATTAAAAATAATATTTAGGAATTAACTTTTTAATTATAAAACTTGTGAAAAATCATTTTAACCTAAAATTAAAACTCTTTCCATTTTACTAAAATCATTAGAAGATATATCCTTTTTCTTTTAAAACCCTTAAAAATTAAAAATTCTCCAAAGGGAGAGAATAGGTTATTATTATAATACCCATTTTAACTTATATAGGAATATTGATGATGATAAATATCCTTGGTGGTGGGAAATTTTGATCCAACTATATAAATTAAAAAAATATTCTTTTCACTTTAGTAAGAAATTTGAAAATGACTCATATGATTGATGTTTAAAATATTTCTTTTTAAATCTCTAAAAATAATGTCTAATATAGTTTTAAATAAATTTATCAATCTATGATTTATAAATATGAAAGAAATTTAAACATTTTTAAGAACATGGATATGGAGGAGAAATATTTTAAAACGTTTATAACAATGATTTAAAGTAAATCCCTTGCCTTGAGTCCCAACTCATTTCAATAATTTTTTTACCCTCCTCTTCCTTGGAAAACTCACCTTGGATTACACCATAATCATTATTAGGGTTTTATTTTAGTGATACGATGACATGTCATACATGGGGAGATATTTTGGGAAGGTATTTTGGAAATTATGTTTCAAGATAAAAGGTTAATAGTGTCTAAATAAGTGACGAGAGGAGGTTCCCTTTTATAAGTGAGAGGTGTGGTGCACTTGTAATTAGTCAATGTTTTAAAATAATATAAGGTTTTAATCATTATAAAGTGACTCTAAAAGTATCCAATTTTTTATTTCATTTGATAAGGGTCCAAATAAAATTCTTTAATTGTAATTATGATAAGATGTTTTGTCCTTACCACTTAGTTTTTTTACCTTGAAAAACCTATTTTACCATTTACTTTGGTAACTAATTTTTACCACGGTAATAGTTAATAATTTATAAAAATGAAATTGAACTTATTACAAAATTTGATCCTTTTAATTCCAAATATTAAATCCATTTTTTAATAATAAATTTTTAAATTTGATATAAATTAATTTAACAAAAATATGCAAACCATAATGATAATAGTGTTCATAAAAATTAAATTTTTAAGTATAAAAATGATTTTATTCCAAAATAATATATAATTATGAATAATATGGAATTAATTATATTAAATTTTTTTCAAAGGGGATTGATTTCATTTGAAAACTAATCCATAACTAAATGGGATGTTTTAAATACATTAGAATAAATCATAGTATTAATAAAAAATTATATTTTTCATTATTCACTCAAAAATCATTCTCTCATAAAATCCAAAAAATTCACTAAAAGATAAATTTCACAATTTGATATGAAAAAATAATTCCATTTTTTCCTAATTCAATTTCTAAAGTCAAGAAATTCAACTTTTATATAAAATCATGTAATACATGGGAAAACAATTTAATTAAATAAAATAATTAATTTTTCTATAAATTTATTTATGAATTTATAATTAATATAAATCTATAAAATAAATATATAAACTAGTAAGATTGGTTATTTCTAGTATTACTTGTGTTTTCATATTTCATACCCTAAGATCACTCATGAAATAGAATTTGGGAAAATGAATTTCAGAATTTAGTCATAGAACCCTCTCAGGAATGGGAAACATAAATGGGAAATTTAAGTCATGGAATGAAAATTAGTAATTTCTATACTTAATAAATGATTTATGAAGTATATATCAATAATATAAACCAAATTATAAATCATTTAAAATAAAATATAAATTGATTCCATAATTTGAATTTTGATTATGTATACCTATATCTCTAACATTTATGGTCATGATAAATAAAACTTTCAAACAAAACTAACAATTTCTGGTTAGAACTAATTTATCCTAGTTAAGAGGTTATAATTCAAAGATATCAACAAAATGGTGGTGAATCCAATTCATTCTAGTTAATCTCATGTAATAATTTAGATATTTATCCTTTTTAAATAAAATGGTAATAAAGGGAAAGTAAAAAAACTATATGTAAATAATAAAAACATCATCTTAGAATGAAATAAAAAAATCAAGTTAGCTCCTTGAATCATTTTATTTACGTCCTTTAGTCTATACTATAACCTTTTTGTCACATAATGGTGTAATTAAAAAATGTTACCCAATCAGGTGTTAAAAATAATTTGGAATTCTTCACATCCTCTATACATTTTCTCTATCATTTCCATTATTTCTTATTTACATTGAGTTATAGTGGACTCTTAGTTTTGGATAGATATAATGAAAGAACAAAGAATTTAAAAAATAACCATATGTTATAGTTTTCTCCCTCTATTATATATTCTTCCCTATCCTTCTTTAATATTGGGATATATCTATGAATTCTACTAGCTACTCTATCTTTTTCAAGTGTTAGAGTATATTTTTTATTAAAATTTTAATATGTTTCCATCACCCTTTTCATAAAAATTATTTTTATTATTCATATTTAATTTCTATTTGGATATCTATTTTATTGTAAGAGTTTATTTCCCTTCTTCATCTAGTGTTGTAGGTTTTGGTTTATTTAAAATTTCATCATTCTTTTTGAATTTTAGTCTCATCAATTCTTATTTATTTATTTTCCTTTTCATTTTTTGTGATGAATTTGGTCATTTTAGTGGAACTCACATCCTTTATTCCTTGTTTTTTAAGTCCTTCCAACTTTAAAAAATCATATGTTCTAAATATTCCCCCTCTACTTATTCCCATTACTATATTTCATCACATTTGAGTCTCTCTCCGGTAATGGATAGCTTATATTTTCCTTCTATCATCAAATAAATGGATCTAGAATGACCTTTTCTTATTTTAATTATTAGTATGAGGGGGATTATTATTCTAATTATTCTTATTCTTATGAGCTAAAGAGTGATGGTTACTTTTCTTCATATTCTTTAAAGGTTGTAGGATCATTTTTTAGAATATATAGTGAATTTAGAGGACCCTTCATATCCATTAACCTTCCTTTATTCCACGTATTTTACTTCCTTGACTTCAATTTCTTCCTAGTCCTCTAAATTTGAATATACACATTGGTTATTTACAAAATAATTTAAAAATATAATAGTGTGATAAAGGTGATTAGTAATTTTTTTATGTTCTATGAGTTGTGACTCTATATCATTCATATCCTAATGCAAAACATTAATATAATTCATGATTAATCTAGTTAATCTATCTTGTGATTCTGGTCCAAGAGGATCCTGAGAGATAGGATCTTCTTAATTTTACTTCGCAACCCAAGATCTTCCCTAGCAGTCCTCATAATAATGAGCTATTTTATTATACTTGTAACAGGTTTCATTCCACTATTGATTCTATAATTCATTGTATATATAATAATATGATTAATTCCAATAATTTATTTATTGTAACAACTCTATAGAATTATGTGTAACCTACTTTGTAGAGTCCCCTTTGTACTCAGTCAAGACTACTAATGGGATGGCCTAATATCAATGTATCATTTGATCCATCCTACACACCACTATAGACTTCCAAGCATATAAATTCAAAAACATTAAAATACAAACAAAAATTTAAAATAAAATTCAAAAATGGAAATGGTATAAAAAATATTTTGAGCTAAGTAATGAAAATTGAGACATTATCCCCATTCCACTATTCCAATGCAACAATGATGAAAATTTTGTTATGTTTAGAGTTTCATTACCTCCCCATGATAAAAGTGTGAATAAGGATTTTAACTCTTCAACAATTTCATATCTATTTATATTCAAAGTGTGAATTATTTAATGATTCAAATAGAATAAAACAACTCAATTATGGCATGACTCAGTTACAATGTGAATAGATTTTTAATGTGTGAATTATTTTTGGGAAGCTTTTATTATAACCCGTAAAGCCTCTCAACTATTTCATACCTTCTAATACCATTATATAGATTTCATTTGGGGAATGAATCATGCTTCACGGGGTGAATCATGATTATATACCTACACCTCAAGCTCTTTTATATTAATTCACGAAATGAACTATATTTCTTGGAAACATTTGTAATGGGATAAAACTATTCATTTTTTATGAGATCCTTCTTATGGTTTCTTTCTTTAATACTTCATTTCATTACATAAAACTACTCTATCTCCTTAAATTTTCAATTGGATTCCTCAAGGTAATGTCGTGAATAGGCACACTACAGTGTGAAATTTTTTTATCTTCTCATAATTCCATATTTCCGGGTTTTCATCCAGATTTATCTATATTCCATAGTATTGAAATACATATCATAAAAACATATAAAAATAAAATCAAATATGATTATTATATTTCATAACCATAACCCAATGAGAAAATTTATAAAAAATAAAGAAATTATATATTCAAAATGGTGATATCAGTCTTATATTTGAAACATTGACCTGAATTTATATCATTCAGTTGAGGAATATAGATGAAAACTTGAAGTATACCCCCTAATTCTTAGATGTTAAAGGATTATATCCCATATTTCATGTACTTAATAGCTTCATGGTGTACATAGTACAAATTCTCCTCGAATAGTCATGTGGAAGAATCCAATTTCAACCATTTTCTACGCATTTCTACCTCATTTGATATTTGAGTAGTGGGATCTAGGACCACTTATCAATTGAGAAAAATGGATCATCTCATCTTAGCCTTAGGTCTTATTGGATCCTTGTCCCTTATTTACTATACAACTCATGGTTGGTGATGGACTAATGAATATGAAGCCTCATATTTTTCATTCTCATGGTAGTAAATTTTGGAAGTCCTCCTTCCATAAACCAAGTTCTCTTCAATGAAACCCTTGAATTGTCAATTTATTGGTTCATTACATGGGGGTTTTAGGTATGGTTCTCTAATATGAATTACATAATGTGCGTGTTTCGATAAATTTTAATGAACACAAGGCATCATGTTAGTTATATTTTAAATATTAATATTGTGATTCTAGAATAAAAAAACAAAATATTTAATAATTTATATAATATATGAACAGTAAATATGTTTTCATAATCATACATGATAATAATTTATATCATATTCTATATTGGTGGTCAAACAGACCCAAAAAAGAACATATTATAATTGATGAATAAGTATGCCAATCAAGTGATTTTTTTATAATATTATTATCCCATAAGTATGTTGATATTATTTAGATGTTATTTTTGTGATAGATTTTAATTTTGGAGTGGTAAATTAAAAAGTTAAATTAAAATAAAGGATAATAAGTAATTAATTATAATGTAGAAATCATAACTTCTCTTGGATGACTTCATCATTTTGAAGAAATTAGATCATTCTATTAAGATCATAAGCTAGACAATATGGAATAGGATATCTATGGATATATTTTTTCTTAGTATAAAATAGGAAACTAAATAAAATGTGTGCTTTGAGAGGGTATACGAGGAGTCATTTTATAGGTGGTCCTGATTATAATTTTCATAAATACTAATCCCTATGTGAATAAGGAATATAATTTCTCAGGGAATATGGATTAAAAGTGAAAAAATAATGAAGATATGATAATGGAATGTTGATAATTACATCATCCACTCATTTGAAGATAATTATTTATGATAATTTATGATTTTACCTCTTTATTTAACATTTTCACCACGTTTATCCTTTATCGTGGTAACTAAATTTTTACCTTGTTAACCTATATTTTTTAAAATAATTTAAATTCATCAAATAAAATAATATTTACATTCTAATTATAAATAGAGAATATTTTTTATTATATTTAATTTATAAAGACCATAAAATTTAATGAGAGGGATAGGAGAATTATTCTGAGTATCCCCTGTGTGCCAGAGGCAGAGCCAGATCATCTCTACTGGAAAAACGACAGCTCAGGAGAGTATACGGTGAAAGCTGGTTACTGGCGAGCTCTTATTGCTCAAATTACATAAGGAGATGCGAGGCCCTGGACATCAATTTGGAAGCTTAATGTTCCCCCTAAAGTTTAAACCGATATGATGTTTATTGGCAATACACCCAACATATATATACTCTTTAATAATAGTACTATAATTTCTATATTTCCCCAATTATTTCATATAAATTAATTACATTTAAAATTAAAAATTTATAATTCTCATTCCAATAGTTTTCATTTGAATTTTAGAATAGTTTTTATCCTTTGATGATATTCTTTATCATTATAGGTTTAGTTTCACTAGCAGTTATTTTCAATGTTAATGATGACCCAAGGTATATTTTATTTGTAAAGATATTATTCATTTTTATTTATTTCCCATTTTAATTTATTATCTTTTAAGTAATGTATTCTTCTATAGAATTTAATATTCCATGGTATGAAATATTTGGTATCATATGCTTTTTCTAAATTTTTCATTATGATTGATTAAATTTTTATTATTTTTATTCATGTTTTATATGATTCATTATTAGTAATGTTTCTATTTTTCTAAATAATAAAAAATTGTTAAATAATATTCATACATAATTATATGATGTTACATTCCCCCAAAAATAAATTACATCCTCACAATTTTAATTATCAATCACTAATGAAAACTATTATTGGTATCGATGAGATAGGCATGACTAAACATAAGATTTATAATGAGATAACAACCTCACAATATTATGTAAGACTTGAAAACAAAAAATCATCATAATAGGAATATATTTATATTTTCATTGGTCTCAACCATTTATTCTAAAACAATTCCCCTTAATTGGTTATAAGACTTAGGAGTTTCAATAGACATACCTTTCATATCATTATTTTCATGATCATGTTTTAATCCAAATACTAAAACAAAATGTTTTATAAATATTCATTTTAAAAACATGTAAAATAAAGAAAAACCATTTATGAATATATAATATCAATATTAATATTTCCAATCATATGACTCCTTAATTTTAGCCTATGATACTTTTGGTTCAACATAGGTTGCTTTCAGTTGGTTCATCTTAACCTAATCCCCAAAAACTATTAAACAATTATTTGAAACCAGCTAATATGACCCAATAATAACCAAAATATATTTTATATCTATTCCAGAATTTAATCAATACATATTTCAAATTTATGTGGTATCCTATAACCCAATGTTTATGTGGATTGTTAAATTATTTACATAAATGTCTTATTGCACATTGTTTATTCAACATCATCCAAATAATTCTCTAAAAAATACTTACTTTTAAATATAATAATAAATTTAAAACATTGGTATAATAGGAAACATAACATGGAGTGAGCTTAGATGATGAGTAAGGAAAAAATCATATCAATTATTCATAAAGGGTTAGATCGGAATAATGAAAGAAAAATTATCATGGGAGAAATATATTATTAAAAAGAACATAGAATCATAAACTTTTTCCATAATGCATGATAGAAGGAAATAAAACCTCAAAGGTATTATAAAAAAATCATACATTTACAATATTGTAAAAATATGAGAACATGAGATAATAGTATAGATCCATAGATCATAACATAGGAATGTGGAATAACATATAAATATGGAACAATAATAAGAATAGTAAATAAAAATAATTCGAACATAATTGACTATAATCATATCCATTCCTAAATTTATGTGAAAAGACATGTGTATCCATTCCCACACCTAAATGTTGAGAAACTCAAACCACAATAAATCCCATAAATAAATTTTTCAAAAAATATAATTATAATCATCTTTACATATAACATCATTATATCCTGAGATATACAATTTTACCTCATTAATTATATAGTTTATCAAACCCACCCAAAACATAACGATAATACATACATATGTGTTTCATATGAAATCAAGCATACAACTTATCATGAAAACAAACATTGAAAGAATATGGGTTTCATACCATTTTGGAATGATGTCATATAATATGAAATTAAGAATCGGTTTGGTTGATACGAAAAAACTAAATCACCAAGAAAAATAAAATCATAAGTTAAAGATAGGATTATTCATGAAACATAACCCCATCATAGATACATATTATTAAAATATACATTAAAATTGGTGAAAACTGTAAAAAATTAATATTATGATAAAAATATGAAGTTATCATTCACATTCCAACAAACATTTTTAGAAGGTGTGAAAAACATTATGAAAATATTATTCCAAATAAATAATAAATAACATAACATTGAAATTAAATAATCATTAAGTAAAAAAATAATGGTTTGAAGATATGAAATACACAAAAGTGAGAAATAAATGACTTTTTAGACCTTTTACGTTGTCTTATAGAAAACCCACATCGAAGAAAGAGTAATAAAATATCATTCTGTAAGGATATAAAAATATGAATATTAAATAATTAAAAAAAATATTTATATTTAAAAATAATAAAATAAAACATTGGTGGTATGAAATAATATGTATATAGAGTAGAAAGATCTAATGTGGAGGATGCGAATAATTTTAGGAAACATTATATTTTATAAAGAAATAATTCTATAAAAGTAGTAATTTATAACATGAAATTATAATTTCCCCAGTGATAAATTGGAAATAAAATAATAAATAGAAAAATGGAATAATATAAAAAACATATAAGAACATAGTCATAAAAGAAACATTATAACCCCAGGAAATATGAATTTAGTCTATAAAACCCTTACATATTTAGTAATAAATGAATCCAAAGAATATGAATGATTGGTCATGAAATAGAATTATAAATCCCATGAAATAAACTTTAGTAATGATAATATAAGTAAATAGTTCAATAATAACACCATATAAAATAATATCTCTCACATAATAAGAATCTTTCCTCAATAAAGGGAATTTGTGACGAAAACCCATTAATTTAAAATAAATTTTATTCTAAAATGAAATAATTTATAAAAACAAGTGAATATAAATTAATTTTAAAACCATTGAAACATTTACATAAAACTTAATAAATAAAACACAAAATTATGGTGTGAAAATGTGTTCATGAGAAATTCATTACAAATTAGATTCCTTTCACACTTTTGTAAATAATGTCAAAGTCAATAAGAAATGTAATTAATAAAACATTAAATTATAGAGATTCAATTCCATAAGATAATGAATATAGTCACTATGGAGTTAAAATAGATGAGTTTTTATAGATAAATAGAATTTTTTTTCCTAAATAGAAATATAGTCACATATAATCTTGATTTAAAAGTGAGATCAGAAAAGAAACCCTAAAAATTCCATATTTTATAGTATAAGAGACAATAAAGAAGGGTATTATGAAAAGAAATAAAAATTCCTTGAAAAAAATGATGATATAAATTATAATAATATAATAAGTTAAAATGTAACCAATAAATAATAATAAAGTTTATTAAAAATACATATAAATAAATGAAAAAATTGAGCTAACAAAAATTGTTACCTAGGATTCCAACTAAATCAGACATCCTCTAACTTCTTGTATAATAAACTAAGAATAGTTACTTATATATTTTAGATAATTATTTATATATATTACCATTTTTATTAATATTTTATTTTAAATTATTACATTTTGTAGTTTAAAATTATCATATATTGTTAATATTTTTAATTGTTCTTTATATATATCAATATAGAAGTCTTGATCATCATTACGTGATCAAATTTTCTTGATTTATAAAACTAAAAAGGTACTATTAAATATGTTAAAAATTATTAATGAGGCTCTAGGTTTATTCAGTGGGTATTTCAATTATTATTCTCTATAATGAATTCTATATTGTGCTTGTTTTGGTAATTTTAACAAATATAATTTTTATACTAATAAAATTTTAAATATTAATGTTACCATTATAAAAAACAAAAAAACAATTATTAATATAATATCTTACTATTAATTAAATTTTCATTACCTTTCAGGACATGCATTTTTTTGCATTGTCTGTTTAGGTGGTCAAACCAATCCAAATAATAACATGCAATAATTAATGGATAAGCATAATTACAAAGATATATTAATGTAATATCAATATTATTGATGTATAATTATATTATTTTTATGTCTTTATTTTGTTAAATTAAATGTTTTAATAGGTATAAGAAAAATATTAATGAAAATGAAGTTTAAAAAGTCATTACATATAGAGAATAAACTGTATATTCTGTAGGTAGCCTTATTAGATATCAAAAAATTAGGGAATTCTCTTGGGATCAGAAGCTACCAAATGTGGAAGAATATTATTAGAGGGATATTTTGGGTAGTAATTTTATATTAAACTGAAATAGAGGTTTGGTTTGAGGTAGGTAGAGTTGGGATCATTATCTAGGTAATCTTGAGTGGAATTTTCATAAATACTCATTCCTTAATATACAAGGAATGTAATTTCTCAAGGAATGTTGATTTAAAATGGAATAATAAAGCATATAAGATAATAGGATTTCAAAATTTCATTATTTACTCATTTATAAATAATATATTATTTTATTTTATTACATTACCTCTTAATTTAATCATTCTACCTCATTTTATCATTATGGTAGTAACTCAATTTTTACCTAATTAACATAATGTATCCTGAAAAAAGGAAATTGATCATATTAAATAAATTACAAATTATAATTATAAATAAAAAATATGTTTTATTAGATTCAATTTTTAAAACATATAAAAGATAATTTTATTATAATAACACATAACATGTAAAAACATTTTTTAGAAAAAAATTATTTGGAAACATAAAATGAGACTATTATTAATCCTTAATAAGTAATAATATTTGGATAGATGTTGATTTATTTATTTATTTATCATATCAATAATATATTTAAAATAATTCATTATTAGTGATTAATTTAATTTATTATGATAAAAAATTTGTTATACACATAAAAATATTTTAATGAAAAATATCACTTCTTAACATTAAATGGATTTATTAATATTTATATCTAATTAATAATAATTTCATGAATATAATTCAATATATAATAATATATAATACATTTCATTAAATTTATTAATCTAAATAAGATAAATTTAATTTCTAAAAAAACAATAATATATGGTAAAACAATGTTTTTAAATAAATATTATTTCATTGGCTATGAATAATGAAATTAGTATTCATTTTAGTTCCTCAATTTTTTAATTGATATTATTTTTTTAATTTAGTAATAATTAATTTTTATGAATCTATTTTATTTAAATAATTTTTTGTAATAAATAAGTTTAAAGAAAATGCATGTATTAAAAAAGAAATTTATTTAGAATAAAATGTATTTTAGAAAAGTAATTATTATTATTTCTATTAAATTTAAAAATCATATATTTTATTTTTAAATAAATTATTAATAATGAAAATTCAACATTTTTAAAATCTATAAAATCATTGTGTTTATTAACTACATAAATTAAATTCAAAACTAGTAAGATGTTTACTATTATTATACCCAACAGCTATATACTCTCTAATAATGGCCATATAATGAATATATTAGCCCAATTATATTATATAAATTTATTCAATTCAAACTTCACATATCAAACTTCTCAATCCTATAAATTTCAATTGGATTTTACAACCCAATTTGTCCTTTCATGGTGTTCTTTCTCATTATAGGATTATTTTCACTAATAGGTACTCTCAAGATTGAATATGATCCAAGAGATTTTCTATTTGTAATGTTATTATTGTTCTAGTTGTTATCCCATTTTAATTTAAACACTTTTAAGGGATGTAATCATCCATGGTATGTAATAGTCTATGGTATGAAATACATGGTATCATGTACTTTTGTTGTAATAACCCATTATTAATAAATAGAGTTTTTTTGTTTTTGTTCATGTCTTATATTGTTTATTTTAGGGAATTTTAAATTCATTTTAAAGAATAAAATAAGTAACTTAGGGAAATTAGTTGTATACATTAATATGGGTTACTACATCACCCTTCCTGAAATATCATTCTCTCATGTAATGACCCGTCTTTTATGAAGGTATGTATCATTGGATTCTTGATTCAAATTTCTTATTTATCCTGGTAAATGTCCCATATAGGATAAATAATGTTTTAGGAGCATCTGAGTCTCTTTTGGATCTCGGATCTCTAGAAATAAGACAAATATAGCTGGTGTCATGGTTAGTGTAATGTCAGTACTAATAGTGAAACATAATCATAAGGAGAAATTATTATACATAAGGAGGTCACATGGTTTTTCGATAATCAGGATATATAGGGAGAATGATCATGTAATATTGAAAGCATCTCATACAGATTAATTTCTCATTTCTTCTACATGGTTAGGAGAATTGCGCTCTTACCCATGTGATTGGGTTTCAAGGGTAGTGGCTTGCGTGTTTTTTGCATAATGTTTGGCAAAAAAATGTAGCTAAACCGAGTGACCTAGTTTTTTATGGTGAATTTAACTTTTTCCATTAATGAAATTAAATCCCTCAACCCTTTTTTCCTTTTACAATTTCTAGCTATAGGATTCCTTTCTCCACTCTTAAACGTTTTTTCTCCTCCTTAATATTTATTGAGATAACATCACAATACGACCTCTATTTCGAATTATGTTTGTCATGTTGGATTCCACCATGGAATATATTCAATCTTTGTGATTGTTCCATCCTTATTCCTTCCATATATGATACTATTTTAGTGCACTTTCATTTTCTATAATTTCATTTAATTTGTCTATTTTGGTGATTTCTTTTGTTCTTCTTCGAAAATAAGGTCGATGTTGGATGGGTGTTTGTCCAGAGACCTAATTTAGGTGGTCTAGAAATATTTTCTAAAGTTTTTAGTGTTTCCATAGATTTTTTTATGTCTTTCATGTCGGTAAATTACATGAAATTCATTAAATTTCATTATATATTCTATAATTAATTAAACCATTATTTAATACTCCCATTGAACCATATTAATTTATTAGAGGATGATGACCTTTTTATTTCCACCCCTTTAGGAGTTCCAAAAAAAATCCCCTCCTCGTATATAATTTTTTAAATGATCTAGCACTTATTATGTGTTTGTCTTATCATGGAAATGGAATTTTCCTCTTTTATATAATTATTTAGTTGGCCAAAGAACCTTCTTAGTGTTTGGATGATCTTAAAAGGTAGTTTCTTTTCCATGTAATTAAATGGATTAAATAAATTAAATGTTAATGGGTGGAAAGGTCATTCAAAGTGTTTCATGTTTACCCTTAAATAGATTAGATTATTGTACTACCCCTGGCTAGTTAGGTTTAATGTATATAGATTCATTATAAGAAATACCTCATGTTATTATTTTTATTATTATGAATTTCCCATTAATATTGGTTTTAGAATAATGTTTACGAGTTTTTCTGAGGATTCCATCTCATGAACCCTTTCATTTGGGGTTGGGAATTATTCCTTAAACTATTATACATCTATTTCAACGATGGGAAAGGTGCTCCATGTTCCCTTATTTTTGGTATTGGGAATGAAGACTCACCCCACCATCTCTTATGATGGTAATGATGTCTCCCATTTGTAGGAAATTATGGTATTGTACCCTTTCCGGATTCATTGACTCATTACACAAGTTATGGACACCTGAATTATTCCCTAGGAATAATTAGCACCTAGTATACATGTATATGGATCTAAATGTCCAAATTTGGAGTGTCCATATACATGTATAGTTATTATATATATATATGTGATTACAATATATATGGATACTAATCAGAAAAACACCAACCTATGCTGAAGTAGGTAGAGCCCTCCTGGTGTCCCATAGGAACCTAATCTCGTTGGTATTTGTTATTTAGAATTTTTTACAATTCATTTATAACTGCACTCTATATTTTCATATACACATGATGGGATATTTATAGACATTTTGTGTGGTGTCCTACTAAGTTTATCCCATTCCCTAATCATGTTACCATTGGTACCCTAGTATCCCTCATTTCTACAGGTATGGATAAGTTCAAGGGACCTATTTTGGGTTCTTGATCAGTTTTAATTATAGCTTAGAGCTTGGGAGAAGAGGACCAAGTGTATTATCATCATTATAGTGGAAATTTATTTTGGACTTTTGTATTTTTTTTATAGCATGTTGTATATTTTTGTCCCATGTATTCCTTATTTCCCTTTTTGTATATCATCATGGTATGACATCATTGTATTTTAAAGACCGCTGTCGTGGGCACCCTCAAATGATTAGTATGATTTTGGGGTACTTAGGTGCAATAGAGTGGCTGAACAAGGTCGTCTCTCAAAGGAGGAAGTGAATTTAACTACTTATTAGAGGTATTCTAAAAATAAAATAAAATAGAATAAAATAACTACTTGAAAGGATGGGGGTGGTTTTTTTTATAGTTTATGAACCTAGAAGAAGTTTGCTGGAAGAAGATTGCATTTTTTTTGTTTTTAGTTTGGAAATGAAGTTTGATTAAAATGACACAACAAAAAGATGTTTGTTTAGACAATATTTAAAAGACGTAATCGATCTAACTCTACCTCTTAAATCATTTATTAATAATTATCATTTAAATTAATATTCACTTAATTATGATCCCTTAATTTGTTAAATCCCAAACCCTACGAGAATTAACTTTACCACGAAGATTGAAGTGAATTTAACCTTAGGCTAACTTCGGAACATGCAATCGCAACACCCTGCTTTGATTGATGTTCTAAAATTAGATTATGGTCAGTGGTAAATTAAGGCACAGAACCACTCTGGAAATGAGGATTAATTGAGTTTAGGGATTATATTTTAACTCTAAAAATTGATCCCGTGTGGTTTTGAATTACCGGTTAAGGTTGCGCTCTCACAGTTCACACAATTCCCGACCTCGCGTGTTTTGTGTTAACTATTAAATTGCTTGCTTAGTTTCATTTAAATTGAAAACTAAATTAATAGATCATAATATGTGAATTACAGTAGCTCATTTATTCAAAATAAATGAATGAATAAGGATAGAGGTCGATCGATTACTAAAAAGAACTACTCTTCCATGGGTGGTGTAGTCATCGTGGAGACGTTTTGCATAAGAAACGGATTGAAAGGGTAGAACCCAATCTTGTCTCCACTCTTGATTCCAACCCAATTAAGAAGATTAATATAAGAAGAACAGTTATGAACACAGAAGATTATTTGAAGAAAAATTCAAGAAACAAACATGAAAGAAAAGAAATACAAAGAAGAGGTGAGAGAGGAGAGCCTTTTTGGAAGAGAGGTTTGCACAAAGGCTTACTTCTTCCAAGAGTTGTGAGGGGCTCCCAAGAGACACCCTTTCGGCCACACCTTCCCAAAGCCTCTACCAGCCCTCTCAAAGAGTTAAAACCCCCTTTAAATAGAGTTTGTGAGGGCTAGGGATACATAACTTTTTAAATGTGAAATGAAAATCTCGGCCAAATATTTTATTCCAACTGGCAGCGCCAATGTGACCTCCGAAACGCGTGCATTGACCGGCCTTCCAGAAGGATTATTTGTGCACAATCATGTCCCCGAGCTTTCCTCACAATGTGGGCTCAATCCAAGCCCGTATGTAGAAGCTATGGCCCAAATAAAGAACCCATGTCCATTCTGCCGAGTCCAGCCCACCATTGGATGAATTTCTCATTTACTCCATCCAAATGCACTCTTTAGCTTTAGTGTCCTGAATAAAGGTTTTAGATAATTATGTTAGGAACAATGTTACAAAATTTCAAATTCAAATAATAAATATAAAAATATTTAGCTTCGAAATACTACAGTGAACTATAAAGGGTAAAACTGGAATTTTCATCAAATATTCAAATGAATGATCTAATTCCAGATACTTTCTAATTAAACATATTTAACACAATGTGAGGAAATTATATCATTTATTATCAATAAAATATTCAATAAAATATTGTTTTATCAACTCCCCCACACTTACCCTTTTTCACTCCTGGGCAAAACCTCAAGTCAAGTAAACATCAATATCAAATCAAAACCAATTTTAAAACACATATCCTTAAGATCAATCAATTTCACACCAAGAATCAAAAGATATCATGCCTCATAAAAAAACATATTTCAAGTTCTCCATTTATATCATTCAATATATTTCCACTTCATTTATCCGCCCATGCACAAAACACCTACCTCGCTTGAATTTTCTATCATCACTCAAATATCAGTTTTTTTTTTTGCAATGTCTTTCTCATCCAAACTCATACAAGGGTCACCATAGGCTTGATAGATTCCTACATCGCTACCCGATGTGATTCAAGGACATATGTTTATCATGAGGACTTTTCAGGGTTGTTCTGTGGCTTTCGGTTGGTAGGATTGAGATGTGAAAAACTCTGAGGCAGAATGAGGAGGGCTTGACTCTTTTGAAGCAAAATTGCATTAATCTAATTTTCACTTAAATATGGTCTTCTCTTCAATCCCCATAGTATCAATTCAGCTCCATCATCATGAAAAGTCATGAAAGGTTTACACCGTTCATCATTTCAGCATAAAAAAAATTTCAATCTTCTCAAACATGATTTTCTTGAAAGCTCCAGATGGGCACAGCTTTCCACCTCAATTAGAAGCTCCAGAAAAGGCACAGCTTCACTTGTCATGAAAGCTCCAGAAAAGGCACAGCTTTCAATATAATGACTTTTTTAGCAGCAAACACATCTCTTCAGAATTTAATTTTCCACCCAAATTATCACATAATGTGGTGGCACAACACAAGACAGCTTCCCCCACACTTAAGCTCAACTAGATTATGCAATTTCACTTCAAGAGTTGGTTGGATAGGGAAAATTGGCTTGTAATGTGGCTTAACCTAACAGGCTGTGCATGGCTTCTAAGGGCTACAAGGATTAAATATTCAAGGTAGGCCATTATAAAAAAGGATTCTTTGAAATAGTGGTTTTAATACCAAACAAATGCCTCAATCATTTAAACACAAGTACCTCAAACCCTCAAGTTTTGACAGGAATAGATCAAATTCTGGTTAAATCAAGTATGGTTTGGTTCTCTCAAGAAGTGAGGTGAATGTAAATAATATGAAAATAATGGTTCAGAAGGCTCACAGGAAAGTGATTTCAAATATAAAGACAGTGAGATGTGGCATGGGATTCAAAATTTGGTGTACTTTCCATGAAATTACTAAATATTTGAACTTGAAACAAAGTCATTTCAGCATTCATTTAAGCTTAGTTTCAATGGCTAAATTGTTTCACTTATTGATATGGATTTAAAAATGGTGATGAGAATTATTTCAGCTCAAAAGTTTCAAAAACACACAGAAAATTGTAAAATAAACACACAAATTTTGAAAAACATACAATTTTTTTTGAACAGGAAGGCAATTGAAATTACTAAACTAAAAGGTTCCCTCCCCCACACTTAAAATATTGCATTGTCCTCAATGTGAACCTATGAGATGCTATATGCACATGAAATGCAGAATTTTTAAATAGGACAAATAATATAAAAGTGAAAGGGTTAGGAACAGCCTGATGTGCTCAAGTGATGATGGGGTCATGCAGTGTGATAAAATCCACTGCATCAGTAGGAAGTTCCTCAATGTATCTCTTCAGACGTTTCCCATTGACTGTAAAGCTCCTTCCAGTGTCCTCTTGTGTGATCTCCACTGCCCCATAAGGAAAAACATTAGACACAATATAAGGACCTAACCATCTGGAACGCAACTTACCAGGCATCAACTTCAGTCGTGAACTATAGAGAAGGACTTTCTCTCCAACATGAAACTCCCTTTGTTGGATCATTTTGTCATGAGCTGCTTTTGATCTTTCCTTGTAGAGCCTTGAGTTCTTGTATGATGATAGTTGAATCTCCTCAAGCTCTTGAATTTTCAACTTCCTTTGAATTCCAGCTTGGGCCAAATCCATGTTACATTTCTTTATAGCCCAATATGCCCGATGCTCTACTTCCACGGGGAGATGACACGCTTTCCCAAAAACAATCCGAAATGGGGACATACCAATGGGGGTCTTGTATGCTATCCTATAAGCCCACAATGCATCATCCAAGCGCTTGCTCCAATCCTTCCTATTTGGCTGCACGTTTTTCTCCAAGATTTGTTTCAACTCACGATTTGAAACCTCAGCCTGGCCATTTGTTTGGGGGTGGTATGGTGTTGATGTTTTGTGAGTCACCCCATACTTTCGAAAGAGGGAAGAAAAATTACTATTGCAAAAGTGTGTCCCTTGGTCACTGATGATGGCCTTTGGTACTCCAAACCTGCAAAAAATCTGTGCTTTGACAAAGTCCACAACAACATGAGAATCGTCAGTCCTGCTGGCCTTGGCCTCCACCCATTTACTCACATAATCAACAGCAACCAAAATATACAAAAATCCAAATGAACTAGGAAAAAGACCCATAAAGTCGATGCCCCATACATCAAAAATCTCACAGAATAGTATGGGTTGTTGGGGCATCTCATGTCTCCTAGAAATATTCCCAGTGTGTTGGCAACAAGAGCATGACTTACAAAACACATGGGCATCATGGAATAAACTAGGCCAATATAATCCAGAGTCCAAAACCTTCCTAGCTGTCTGTTGGGGTCCAAAGTGTCCACCACATGCAAGTGTATGACAGAAATGCAAAACAGACTCAAACTCATGATCGGGAACATACCTCCTAATGACTTGGTCACTACACATGCGCCAGAGGTAAGGCTCATCCCACACATAAAACCTAGACTCACTTTTTAATTTTTGGACTTGATGCTTCTTCAAATTTACTGGGATTTCAGAGCCAACAATGTAATTAACTAAATCAGCATACCAAGGATGCTTACCTGAGATGGTATAGAGATGCTCATCGGGGAAAGTGTCCCGAAGTGGTACCTGGTCCAAGGTGTCACCCTCTAGTGTGTGAGTAAGCCTACTCATGTGGTATGCCACCAAATTCTCTGACCCCTTCTTGTCCTTTATCTCAAGGTCAAACTCTTGAAGAAGGAGCATCCAACGGATAAGTCATGGCTTTGCATCTGGCTTCTTTAGGAGGTACCTCAAAGCTGCATGGTCAGAAAAAACAACTACTTTAGAGCCCAATAAATATGAACGGAATTTATCTAAAGCAAATATGACAGAAAGAAACTCCTTTTCTGTGGTAGTGTAGTTTGATTGGGCTGAATATAGCATCCTCGATGCATAGGCGATCAGATGTGAACGTCCCTCCACCCTCTGAGATAAGACAGCTCCAACCGCGAAGTTGGAGGCGTCACACATAAGCTCAAATGGAAGGGCCCACCGTGGGGGCTGTATGATTGGTGGAGTGGTCAGACACTTCTTCATCTCATCAAATGATACCCTGCATGAATCATCAAAATTGAAGTCAATATTTTTTGAAGCAATTGAGATAAGGGTAGAGCGATCTTACTAAAATCTCTGATGAAGTGTCGATAAAATCCAGCATGCCCAAGGAATGATCGAACATCACGCACACATATAGGATATGGGAGGGATGAAATAATTTCTACCTTAGATTTATCAACTTCAATTCCATGTTGTGAGACTATATGACCTAAGACAATTCCCTTTTTGACCATGAAATGACATTTTTCAAAATTTAAGACCAGATTCTTCTCAATACAACGATGCAACACATCACCCAAACTAGAGAGACATTCATCAAATGAGGACCCATAAACTGTAAAATCATCCACAAATACCTCCATGCAGGTCTCAATGAAATCTGAGAAAATACTCACCATGCATCTCTGGAAGGTACCTGGGGCATTGCAAAGTCCAAATGGCATCCTTCGGTAAGCAAAGGTACCGAATGGGCAGGTGAATGTTGTCTTCTCCTGGTCCTCTGCTGCAATGGGAACCTGAAAATAGCCAGAAAATCCATCCAAGAAACAATAGTGTGTCTTCCCAGCTAGTCTCTCAAGAATCTGGTCAAATAATGGAAGTGGGAAATGGTCCTTACGAGTGGATTGATTTAGTTTCCTATAATCGATACACACTCGCCAACTGTTTTGTACTCTCACAGGAACTAACTCATCATTTTCATTTTTTATAACAGTGAAACCAGTTTTCTTTGGTACAACCTGAACAGGGCTAAACCATTGTGAGTCATAAATAGGGTAAATGATACCCGCCTCAAGTAATTTTGCAACTTCTTTCTTAACAACTTCTAGGAGGGTGGTATTGAGTCTCCTTTGTGGTTGTCTCACCGGTTTAGCCCCATCCTCCAAGAGAATCCTATGCATGAAAATGGAGGGGCTAATACCTGATATGTCAGCCAAGGTCCACCCAATCGCCCTGATGTTCTCCCTCAAAATATTCAAAAGCTATTCTTCATGTTCAAAAGGGAGATTGTTAGAAATGATAACAGGTAATCTCTCACCACTCAACAAGTATGAGTATTTCAGATTTGGTGGCAATGGCTTGAGTTCTAATGATGGAGGGTGTAGTATGGATGGAGACATTGAAGGAACTGAAAAATGTGCACAAAGAGCATCAGTATCAGAATAGACATCATCAAAATCATATAATAAAGCATCAAATCCATCAGCATACTCAACAGCCATTTCATAATCAGAGTGAACATGATCAAAATCAGAATATGAATCCACATCAAAATCAAATCCAAGATAGGATTGTGTATCAAAAACATGTGCATAAGTTCTCTTAGACATCAAACTCGAACCAATACTCATAATCTCCCTAAGCATAGGACAATAAAATTCTATGGAGTTTTTATTTGGTGGTTCAAAATGGGAGATAACAAAAGCAGAATGGTCCTCAGAGGGGTACTTCATGGAATCCATAACATTAAATATCACAACTTCATCTCCAAACTCCATGGAAAGTGTACCCTCATTGACATTTATGATAGTTTTTGCAGTTTTGAGGAAGGGTCTACCTAAGATAATGGGGGCATGAGAACTTACCTGGTCATCCTCCATGTTAAGCACATAGAAGTCTGCTGGAAAGATCATGTCTCTTACCCGAACAAGTACATCCTCAAGAACTCCCGCTGGATATGCCGTAGCTCTATTCGCCAATTTCACCACTACTCTTGTTGGCTTCAACTCACCAACCTGTAAGGAAGAGAATACAGAGTGAGGCATCACATTTATTGAAGCTCCTAAATCACAAAGAGCATCAGAGAAGTGCAACTCCCCTATGGTACATGGGATGGTGAATGTCCCAAGATCCTTGCACTTTGTTTTCATTGCTAGAGTTGGTGTAATGAGTGCTGATACATTCCTTCCAAGGTTGATCCTCTCATTCCCCTTGAGCCCTCTTCGATTGGTGCAGAGTTCTTTTAAGAATTTGGCATACCTTGGGATTTGCTTAATGGCTTCAAGTAGAGGAATGTTGATCTCCACACGCTTGAATGTGTCCAAAACCTCCTTTTGCATTGCTTCTTCAGCCATCTTCTTGGTTTGAACAACCCTGTTTGGAAAAGGAAGGGGTTTAGGAGGTACATCATCAATCTTTTTCTTACCTTTATCTTTCTCCTTGGATTGCTCATCAGTTGGTATGGAATGTGGATTCTCTGGAGTTGAGGTGAATCCCGGTGGAATGGTAGGTACAGATGTATCGTTCATTTTCTTCCCACTTCTCAATGTGATGGAACTAACATTCCCCTTTGGATTTGGAGTGGGTTGGGAAGGTAGATTTCCGGAATTCTAACTTACAAGTTCATGGAGGGCGGTGGCAATCTGGCTCATTTGAGTCTTTAACTCCCTCAGCTCTGAACTTTGACTCTTCAGCTCATTCTGTTGATTAAGAACAATTTGCTTCAAAAGATCATCAGTATTAGAATCTACCTTTGGTGGGGGATTCCCTTGTTATTGGCTTGTTGATGCTTGGGCTTCAAATCTCCTTTGGGGTTGTTGGAAACCCTGCTGATAAGGCGGAGGCTGCTGGAAGTTTGGTTGAAAAGGGGGCCTTTGTTGTTTTCCAGAGTCATACCTCATGTCCGGTTGATCTTTCCACCCTTGGTTGTATGTTGGAGAAAATGAATCAAACTTCTTTTGGGGATATGGTTGTTGTTGCTGCTGAAATGGTCTCCTTGGGAACACTGCTGCACAATCTTCTGTCTCTTGTAGTTGTGGGCAACAGTCAGTTGGGTGGCTTGTCTCAGTGCAAATTCCACATGGCCTTGAAGGAGGGGGTTGGGATGTCTTTTGAGCCAATGCAATCTGCCTCACCATAGTTGTCAATTCTTCTAACTTAGTATCAATCAAATGACTTTCAAGAGAATAAGGACTTACTTGATGTACTCCTCGAACATGTGGTGTACCTCTATCACCGAATTGTTGAGAGTTTTGGGCCATTTTGTCGATCAATGCTCGTGCAGCTACTGGTGTCTTGTCCACCAATGCTCCTCCAGCTGCAGCATCCACCATGCTCCTCTCCATGGGTGTGAGTCCTTCATAGAAGTACTGGATGAGTAATTTCTCACTGATTTGGTGATGTGGGCAGCTTGCACACAACTTCTTGAATCGCTCCCAGTACTCATACATTGACTCCCCTTGGGCTTGCTTGATCCCCAATATCTCATTTCGAATGGATGTTGTCCTTGGTGCTGGAAAAAATCTTTGCAAGAAAAGACGTTTCAAATCATTCCAACATGTTACATCTTCAGGTTGTAAATAATACATCCAATCTTTTGCAACTCCATCAAGTGAGAATGGGAATGCTCTTAATTTAATTTGATCTTCAGAAACATTTCTTTGTTTTAAAGTTGAGCAAACCACATTAAATTCCTTAAGGTGTTTGTTGGGATCCTCACCAGATAAGCCATGAAACTTTGGAAGAAGGTGAATTAATCCAGATTTCAATTCAAAGTCTGATTCGAGATTTGGGTATGCAATACAATTTGGTTGATAGTTAATATCAGGTGCATCCAATACTCGAATGGTTCTATTAAGTTCATTTCCATTATTTCCAGCCATTGGTTCCTCTTTTATGTTTGAATTTGAATTGCTTCCAATTTCAATGTTTCCAAAAGAGAGGAATTCACCAACTGGTTGAATATTGAAACTTCCCGTAGATTGAGAATGTCTGATTCGTGCCCTAAGGCTACGTTCAATCTCAGGGTCAAGATCTAAGAGATCTTAGGGATTAGTTCGTGTCATAGATCAAATAAAAATGAAAAGAAAGAAAGTGGACCATAGTAAAATAAAAATGAGAAGTTTGAGTTGATGGTCCAAAAAGAAGTAGAAGAAAATAAAAGAAGAAGAAGAAAAATCAGATTGGGTAAAGAAGGAGGAAAGAAGAGAGGAAGAGAATAAAATGTAAAATAAAATAAATACCTATAATTGGTTGAAATAATTACTTGCCTCCCCGGAAACGGCGCCAATTTGAAAGAGCACTGTCGTGGGTTCCCTCAAATGATTAGTATGATTTTGGGGTACTTAGGTGCAGCAGAGTGGCTGACCAAGGTCGTCTCTCAAAGGAGGAAGTGAATTTAACTACTTATTAGAGGTATTATAAAAATAAAATAAAAGAGAATAAAATAAATACTTGAAATATTGGGGTGGTTTTTTATAGTTTATGAACCTAGAAGAAGTTTTCTGGAAGAAGATTTCATTTTTTTTGTTTTTAGTTTTGAAATGAAGTTTGATTAAAATGACACAACAAAAAGATGTTTGTTTAGACAATATTTAAAAGACATAATTGATCTACCTCTACCTCTTCAATAATTTATTAATCATTATCATTTAAATTAATATTCACTTAATTATGATCCCTTAATTTGTTAAATCCCAAACCCTACGAGAATTAACTTTACCACAAAGATTGAAGTGAATTTAACCTTAGGCTAACTTCGGAACATGCAATCGCAGCACCCTGCTTTGATTGATGTTCTAAAATTAGCTTATGGTCGGTGGTAAATTAAGGCACATAACCACTTTGGAAATGAGGATTAATTGAGTTTAGGGATTATATTTTAACTCTACAAATTGATCCCGTGTGGTTTTGAATTACCGGTTAAGGTTGCACTCTCACAGTTCACACAATTCCCGACCTCGCGTGTTTTGTGTTAACTATTCAATTACTTTCTTAGTTTCATTTAAATTGAAAACTCAATTAATATATCATAATATGTGAATTACAGTAGCTCATTGATTCAAAATAAATGAATGAAGAAGGATAGAGGTCGATCGATTACTAAAAAGAACTACTCTTCCATGGGTGGTGTAGTCATCGTGGAGACGTTTTGCATAAGCAATGGATTGAAAGGGTATAACCCAATCTTGTCTCCACTCTTGATTCCAACCCAATTAAGAAGATTAAGATAAGAAGAAGAGGGATGAACACAGAAGATTATTTGAAGAAAAATTCAAGAAACAAACATGAAAGAAAAGAAATACAAAGAAGAGGTGAGAGAGGAGAGCCTTTTTGGAAGAGAGGTTTTCACAAAGGCTTACTTCTTCCAAGAGTTGTGAGGGTCTCCCAAGAGACACCCTTTCGGCAACACCTTCCCAAAGCCTCTACCATCCCTCTCAAAGAGTTAAAACCCCCTTTAAATAGAGTTTGTGAGGGCTAGGGATACATAACTTTTTAAGTGTGAAATGAAAATCTAGGCCAAATATTTTATTCCAACTGGCACCGCCAATGTGACCTCCAAAACGCGTGAATTGACCAGCCTTACAGAAGGATGATTTGTGCAAAATCATGTCCCCAAGATTTCCTCACAATGTGGGCTCAATCCAAGCCTGTATGTAGAAGCTATTGCCCAAATACAGAACCCTTGTCCATTCTGCCGAGTCCAGCCCACCATTGGATTAATTGCTCATTTACTCCATCCAAATGCACTCTTTAGCTTTAGTGTCCTGAATAAAAGTTTTAGATAATTATGTTAGGAACAATGTTACAAAATTTAAAATTCAAATAATAAATATAAAAATATTTAGCTTCGAAATACTACAGTGAACTATAAAGGGTAAAACTGGAATTTTCATCAAATATTCAAATGAATGATCTAATTCCAGATACTTTCTAATTAAACATATTTAACACAATGTGAGGAAATTATATCATTTATTATCAATAAAATATTCAATAAAATATTTTTTTATCAGTATTCTACATAGGCAATGAATTTTGGTATCTGTTATAGTTTCTTGTTCTTTATGATTCCCCTATAGTCAACTTATTTATCTTATCTGTTGTTCCACTTTTATTTTAGGCCATAGTCTCTCCACTGTACCACCTCAGACCCTTGAAGGTAGTTATTAGGCTTTTGAATATTAGGACACATGCTTGAAGCTATGTGACCTAATGGATCAGGGAACCGGTTAAGTGGATCCTGGTTTGGTATGTTACAACATGGTATAAGATATTCTTTTTCCTTTTGTATTATTGTTTGGGTGTTAGAAATGATACTAGGATATGATTGAATTTGGTAATAATCTTATTATTATGATTATTTTACCCACGTATAGGGGAAACCCAAATTACCTATGATGGGTTATTACTATTATTCGATTACACCTATTATAGTTGATATGATTTCACCATTGGATGATGCACATGCTTTGTAATGTTATTATTGTTGGTGGCCTTGAAACATACTTCATTCCTTGGACTATTAAGGAAAGGAATTATTATCTCATGCATCATTATAGGCACCCTATGATTAATATTCCATCTATTTTTTCATGCCAAATCTACTTTCTATGTGCATTTTTGTACTGTATATAGTTACTTCCTTTATTCTTATATATTTAAATGTTCTAACATTTCATGTGGGGATAATAAAATTGGACTAATTAAAGTTCCTATATCAATCTAAATGTTATTTTTTCACATATATTGGTAATTTAAAAATAATTAGCCAATTATACCATATTGTTGGTTCTAGGCCTATTAGTTTTGGTCCATGATATATGTATATATTTATATAAATTAATACAAACTTATATGAATTTAAATCTTTAAAATTTAAATGATTACCACTAAATGGGATTGAAATTCCAAAGTAAAGGTTGTTTTCCTCTATGCACTGCAATTGACACTCCGTATAATAGAACTTCTCTTTATTGACATGATACCTAAACCCAAAATCATCCATAGTAGTGTGTACTAGGGAGTGTCTCTCACTATTTTATGAACTAGTATGGTTTTCCTTACCGCCTAGACCAAGATTTAGGAGAAAGAATTGAGGTTTGGTATTTTTTAAAGAAACTATGTGTGTTTTTTCTTTTATCAATATGTATTCTCTTAAAAATACTATATTATTTATTGAGGCTTGCATTTGGAATTTTTGAATCATGTCGCCATGATAGCCTCAAGTTGTACGCCAAGAAGTAGATGATTACCATGAACCCAAGGTGATGGGCTATGAGCCGCTTGTGAGATTCATGTAGTACCACCTATGGAACCAACTACTATTCGCAATATGGTAGATGATGCTCAGTTATTAGATGGTTTCTTCTACAAGATGTAGAATATTAAAGTTATTTCTTAACCTACCATGACTATAGAAGATATGACTCAGGTGTTTCAGCAAAAAATCATTCCACATTTTTGGGGGATGGAGGCTCACATGCCGCAAAGTCATGGATATCATTTATTCTATCTCTATTCGATTATCTATAGACACCTCTATAGAGGGGGGTCATACTCACTGCTTATATGTTAGGTATTTTTTCTAATAGATTCTAGGATGTTATTACTATAACGACCTGAACATTTCGAATGATAATTGTTTCCTAAAATGTGTGTATATTATTACACAATAGGACAATATCTCATTAAAAATGATGTGATTATATTTAAATGTGACCTTTGGGTTTCAACCTTTATATGAACATTGAACAATTATGACTATTGTTCAATATTACTATTGTAAATGATACTCTTAATAATAATTTTAACATTAAAATTGGTATTATGAATATAAATGATGATGGTTACTTAATGTAGAAAGAAGAGTCGATTGCCTCATGTAGTAGAATCATGTCTTACAAAGCCCATTTGTTGGATCTTGGTAAGGAGTGAGCATCATGGGACTTCACTCTTGACCAATACCAAGATGAACATCAACATGTTAATCTTGAACAAAATTTCCTATGGGAGAAGTTCAAGTTAGTGGAAATTACCCCTAGGGTGATGTTATCTGATCCCCAAGATTCCATCAGTATCACACACATAGCCCGTAAGTCATATGTGGGTTTTTTAGGAGTTTATGTGTCAAGGACCTAGTTACTCAAAATTTAATCTATTTTTTTAAATAAAATTTTTATTTCATGATTTTTTTTAAGAATAGTTTTTCTTAAAAATTGAGATAAAAGTTGATAAATTGATTTTTCAGAAAAAAAAAATTGAACTTTTTAAATTGATATAAATTATTATATTAAACTGACGTTTTATTAATAAATTTTAATGTAATGAAATAGGTTTATAAAAACACAATTTTTTATTTAAAAATGATAAAATAATTTATTTTTTTCAAGTATTGAAAATTTTAATATAAATGTTATGTGCACTATTTTTTTAATAATTAAGTATTTTTAGAGTTAGAAGATAAATTTATCATATATAGAGAATTATTATGATAAAAAATGTAATTTTTTAATTCATAAGGTCTATATTATGTTACTTTGAATTTTGGATATTTTAATAAAATCTTTTTTGGAGAATAATAAAAATATTGTTTTGAGGTTTCGGTGTGTTTAATGATATTGTAATGATATAATATGTAATTTGAAATTATATTTCACTATTTGTAATTAAAATATAATGTGATTTGTCCAAGGTTTCCAATACCATGGTCTATCCCATGGTTTTTCAAATACCACTACTAAGGTGTCCATGGAAATTAATAAAAAAAACCCACGCTTTTTCTATAAATACCCACTCATCCGTCCATTATATTTATTCCCAATTCACTATCCTCGAATATTTGATAGTACTACCTACCAAGTATCCCTCACAAGGTTTCTTCAATCCCCCAAGGTCCAGATATTTGAATTTTATAAGTCACTCTTCAAGGAAAAAGAATCTACCACACTTATCTTTTTCAAGCACCCTTTTATGTTATGCCTTTTTAATTTCTATTTTATTATGTTGGGACATGTAATTACATATCCCCATTAGTGAAAATATAATATACAAATTATGAGATACCCATTTTCTCTAATCAACACATTTTAGGAATTTTTATGTGATATCGTTAGGCTCCATAAATTTCATAAGGTAAATCTCATCTTCTCTTTTCCTTACTAATTTTCTTTTATGTGGTATGTCTTTTAAAATAACATAACATATTAATATGTCCATTTAATTATATCCCTATAATATATTATTATTCTTTTATTAATGGGTGACCCTTTTTCCCCAATATTTTTAATATTTTCTAAAACCATGTTTCATACCCATTGGGAAGCAGAATTTTCTTCTTAGAATTTCTCTTTTTTCTAAAGAAATTATTTTATTTCATTTTGTGAATACCAAAACATATTTATTAAACATGGTTATTCACATATATTTCAAAATTATCTATTCTATTCTGGGATTAACATACATTAAACCTTCCTTCCTTTTTGTTGTTTTAAAATGACTTAAAAATCTTGTTTTTAAAGAACATGTTAAAATGCCATGATTTTGATATGAACCCCATTTATTTTATTCTCAAAGGGTTATTTATGAAATTTCTAATCAAGATATATGTGGATCAAATGAAAATAAAAACATATTAAAGGTGCATCCTGATAGCACTCTAATAAATTGGGAAAAGAATTTAATCTGTATAGATGATAAGTTTAATGATACCTTGGTGAAAAAAAGTTGGTAATTTTAATGACACCTTAGTGATAGACCATAGTGATATAATTAGGTATCTCTAAATTAAATTTTTTTAGACACATTTACAAGTTATGATTCATGTTATTTTATTTATTATATACAACTTTATCATTCCCTTATGATATTCTTCATGTTCTTATTGATATTCCTCAATATCACATGTAAACTATTTACCTTATTATCCTTTAGTGGACTTTGAGCTCAACCTTTCCTTTGATGTATGAACCTAGGATATGAGATTAAATTAATGTACTTATAATGAAACATGAAGAATAATTTCACATGTAATAGAATAATTTTTTATGTTTTCATGTATTATATGCCTTTTTTCCAAGACATTAAGCCATAAAAATCCTTTATTTGTAAAATACTATGTAATGTTATGTAATAAAAAAGAATGTTTACATAGTTGGTATCAAATTAGGATTTAGTTATTTTTGGAAATTAGGATTTTAAAACATTAGGAAGAACCTTATAAAAAGTTTAAAAAAAGGAAAACATCTTGGTATTTTGATAAAGTATTAATTAAGTTGTTTCCAAACAATGAAATATCTACCTATATATGAACAAGTGTATGTGGCTCTAGAATAGAGGTTTCTAGGGGTAAAACCCAAAAACATCAATTTGATATTGACTCGAAAGAGAACTGGTGCATGACAACGGGCCTTACTGCACTCCTTATTTCACACTCCGAGGGGATATGTTTGGTTAATAACAATCTTTTCATGAACCATTATAAAGGATTTGTATTAAATGAATTTTTTTATAATGAATTCAAATTTAAGAATGATATATTAAGAAACAAAAATATTTTAGAGTTATAGTATTATTAAAAGAAACAAATTTCTCACTATGTTTTTGTTCTTTTATAAAATGGAGATAAATAGTAGAAACCGTGTAAATGGTGAGCGCAATGGACAAGGCGCTAACAGCCTTCCGATGGAAGAATGAATGGAATCGTTCTTAAGAATGATTAGTCAAATAACTCAAGTAATGGAAAATAACTTGAATCAAGATGAGATATTGGTTTCACCAGGAAGTGAAAAACTTTCCATTGAGTCCTTTATGAATCAACAACCACCAATGTTCATTGGATATATAGACCCATTGATTTCGGAATAGTCCATAAGAACTATAGAAAAGATGTTTTATATACATCATTGTTTATAAAAAGATAATTTTACCCTAGTTGTTTACCTCTTAGAATGAGAAGTTGGTCATTGGTGGTCACTGATTAAAAACATGTGGCCAATAGGGAAGATTGACTCTATGGAGTGGGGAGAGTTTAGGGGAATATTTTCCAGTATGTATTTCCCTCATTCGATGAGATTGAAAATGGAGAAGGAATTATTCAAGATGGAGAAGAAGGATAATGAATCTAAAAGAAACTATGAGATGAAATTCACATGAATTTCCCATTATACCTCTATCCTTTTCATAGATCCTAATGGGAAGGTTCATAGATTCTTTGATGGACTAATACCTCATATACGGATGAAATTAGTCAACATAGACTATGATAGCTATGAGGTAATAATATAGGGTGCAATGAAGGTTGAAATAGAGTTTCTTGATCCATAATGGTATAAATAATTGAATGAAAAAAAATATCAATGGATCTAATATTAGGAAGGATCATTGATCGGGGAAGAGAAGGATAGAAAGCATAACATTCTACATGAAAAAAAAATTGGAAGAAGCATTCGGGGAACTACATTCTTGGGGGCTATAAATGATGCATGTGTAGAAGATATGGCCATATCACTCAAAACTATCATAGTGAGGTGAAGCCTCAACATATCAAAACTAACAACAAAGGGAAGATAGTGTAGGCACTGCCTAAAGTATAATTCTTCAATTGTGAATAGTTGGGTCACTTTTCCAATTACATTCAAAGGATGAGGACAGTGGAGGGTAATAACCATCAATATCAGCATAGTCTAAGAGATAAAGGTAATTATTTTAATATCATGATATATGATGTTGAAGATCCAAATGATATGGTGGAAGGTACTATTATTGTTATCTCAGAGCTTTCAAGTACTTCTTTAAATTCTGGATCTACACATTCCTTTAATTCCTCTAAGTTTACAAGAATATAGAATCAACCCCTACTTTGTTAAAAGTATATTTATTGGTCAAGATTACCAGTGGGATTATCCGAACATAAATATAGTTATAAAATCTAGTATTTACGTTAGTGAGCACAATCTTATCGCAAATTTACTAGTTATTCCCAAGCTGGAATTTGACATTATACTAGGGATAGACTTTCTCTAAAATTATAATGCTAAGATCAAATG
Organism: Viscum album; assembly: GCA_963277665.1. Lineage (NCBI taxonomy): Eukaryota > Viridiplantae > Streptophyta > Magnoliopsida > Santalales > Viscaceae > Viscum > Viscum album. The sequence continues at coordinate 686,636,643 of OY728123.1, read as the reverse complement.
AAAAAGAAAATAAATCTCAGTAGTCTTGAAAGGAAACCCTATAGATATCTTTTATGGAGAGATATCTCAACTTGATCTTTGTCTTGAAGCACAACCCCTATCCTTCATTATTGAGTTTATCGGTGAAGATATAGAAGGAAACGAATGTATACTAATAAAAAATGTCCCTATAGTTCAGGAATACATTGACATGTTTCCTAAGGAGTTACATAGACCTCCTATAGAAAGAGAGTTAGACTTATCAATTGATTGTATGCCAGGTTCCATGAGGATATCAAAAATCCCATATAGAATGAAAAAATTGGTTTTTGAGGAATTAAAGAATCAAATCCTAGATCTTTTGGAGAATGGGTTTATCTAGCCAATTGTGTATCCGAGGAGATAACCTTTTATATTTTTGAAGAAGAAGGATAGATCAATGAGGTTATTCATTGATTATAGTGAACTTAATGGGATCCTAGTGAACAATAAGTATCATATTCCAAGAATTGATTATTTATTTGACCAGCTTCGTGGGGATTAATTATTATTTGAAATTGATATTCGATCTAGTTATAATCAATTGAGGGCGAATAATGAAGTTATACTAAATACTTCTATCCGGTCAAGATATGGGCATTATGAGTTTGTTTTTATGCCCTTAGAATTGACTAATGCAACTACTATTTTTATGGATTTTATTAATAGAGTCTTTAAGGACTACCTTGATAACTTTGTTGTAGTTTTTATTGATGATATTATGATATATTTCAAAATTATTGAGGAGCATGAGGATCATCTATGTGTGAAACTAAACACTCTGTGGAAAGGAAGGTTATTTGAAAATTTCATCAAGTGTGGGTTTTTGTTATAGAAAGTTTCTTTTTTGGTCACATTATAACCAATGAAGAAATCTATGTTGACCCTGAAAAGACAAAAGTTGTGAAGGTGTGGCCTCATCCTAAAATAGCAATTGAATTTGTAGATTCCTTGGTTTAGTAGGATATTATAGGAGGTCTGTGAAAACTTTTCATGAATTTCTAAACCACTAACCTAATTAACTCGAAATAAGGTTAATTTAATCTAGAAAAATGAGTCTATGCAAAGTTTCCATGATCTGAATAAGATATTTGTTACTTCACCCTTGTTGAATTTACCCTCAATCAAATAAGGATTTATTAGTTTTAGTGATGCATCACTGAAAGGGATTGGGTGCATCCTCATGGAAAATTACAAGGTGATTTCTTATACATCTCAAAATTTGAAGCCTCTTGAAAAAAATAATCCTACGCATGACCTAGAGCTAGTTCCTTTTGTTATTTCAATGAAGATATAGAGGTTTCAAATTTATGGGTAGAAATATGATATACACATAGACCGAAAAATCATGAATTATATATTCATGAAAAAATAATTTAACATGAGAAATAGGAGATGGTTGGAACTTATTAAAGACTATGATTATTCATTTCATTATCATCCCCGAAGAGAAAACAAAGTCTATAATTCATTAAGTAGGAAAGACCATGTTGTGCTGGAAATGATGTGGATTGAAGGAGATGCCTTGAACAAAGACCTAGAAAAATTGGACCTAGTAATATTAAGGGAACGGACTTAATCAAACCTTCCCAAATGATTCCTAAACCATAATTACTAGATAAGATCAAGAAATATCAAATAGATGATCCCTTGTTTTAGAATAAGTTATAGGCTATAAAGAATTTTCAGTTTCCTAAGTTCAATATTGATCAAGAAGGTGTATTGAGATTTCATAAAAAGTTATGCGTTCCATATATTCGATAAATAAAGGAGTTGATGGATGAACCTCATAGCTATAAATTCTCTATACATCCTAGATGAATAAAAATATATAGGGACATTCATGATCATTATTGGTGGGATAACCTGAAAATGCATATTTCCTGCTATACTAAAAGTCTCATGGTGTGTCAAAAAGTGAAGGTAGAGACACAACCTCTTTAATGGTTATTACAAACACTACCCATACCATCATGGAATTGGGACAATATCACTATGGAATTTTTCAATAGTATCCCAAAAACATCAAATGGAAACAATGAAATATGGGTTATAGCGGATAGTCTCACCAAGACTGGCTATTTTATCTATATTTAGGAAGATTTATCTCTTGTCCAACTCACCAAGATATACGTGAAGAAAGTGGTAAGGCTACATGGAGTTCCACTTTCTATCATATCTGATCAAGATCTAAGGTTCACATAAAAACTTTGCAGAAGTCTTCAACATGATCTGGGTACTGAATTGAATTTCAGTGCGTCCTATCACCCCCAAAATGACGAAAATCTAAAAGACTATTTAGATACTTGAGGACATGATGCGAACATGATAAATGGTATTTAAAGGTGTATGGGATCTATATATCTCATTAGTTGAGTTCTCATTCCATGAAATCTTCCATTAGAGTATTCAAATGGAACCCTATGAATATCTATATGGAAAGAGATGCAGAACTCCAACTTGTTGGGATAAATATAGTGAGAGAAATCATCTTTGGATTGATCTTATACAAGAGATGATATAAATGGTTCATTCCATCCAACAACATAGAATGGTTTCTTAGAGTTGGTAGAAAATATATATTGAAAACCATCAAAGGGACATGTAATTTTATGTTGGTGACAAAGTATTTATTTGAATTTCTCCATGGAAGAAAATCATGTAGTTTTGTAAGAAAGGAAAGCTCATACCTAGGTACATTGTCCCCTATGAAATTCTTGATCCAATAGGAACATTGGCCTATCAAAATGCAGTTACTCCAAATCTAGAACAAGCTCATGATGTTTTATGTATAACTATCTTTAGGAAGTACATACCTAACCCTTCACATGTACTGAATCTAGAGGTGGTAGAACTAAAGCATGACCTCTCTTATGAGAATAATCTGGTGAGATCTTAGACCATAGAGATATGGTTCTATGCAACAAGACTACCAAACTCATTAAGTTGTTTTGGAGGAACAATAAAAATTAATAATCCTGGTGGGAACCTGAGGAAATAATGATGCAGAAGTATCAACACCTTTTCGACTAAGAGAACAAGTTGAAATTTGAAGGATGAAATTTTTTAGGGGGTATAGTGTAATGACCAGAACGTTTTGAATGATAATTGTTTCCTAAAAATTTTTATTATATTATTACACACTTGAACTATATCTCATTAATAATGAAGTGATTATATTGAAATGTGACCTTTGGTTTTTGAACATTATATGAATGGTGTTCAATTACGACTGTTGTTCAATATGACAATTAGAAATAATACTCTTAATAATAATTTTAACGTTATAATTGGTATTATAAATATAAATGATAATGGTTAATTATTACCGAAATATGATTCAATGGAATAATCCTATAGAATCATGTCATACGAAGACCATTTGTTAGAGATTGGGAAGGAGGTAGTATCACTAGGCTTCACTCTTGACCAAGTCCATTCCTAGATTTAACATGTTAATCTTGAACGAAATCTCATATTGTAGAAGCTCAAGTTAGTGGAGATTACCACTCGGGTGATATTATCTGAGCCACCCCAAAAGTCCATCACCATCGCACACCTTACCCTTAGGTAATATGCATGTGTTTTAATGGGTTATTTAAAGGCCCTAGTTACTTAAAATTTAATCTGTTGGTTTAAATATAATTTTTATTCAATCATTTCCATTTTAATAATAGTTGTGCTTAAAAATTTAGATGGAATTTGGTAAATTAATTTTTTGGGTAAAATTGTACTTTTTAGAGAGCTGTTAATTATTATATTAATATAAGGTTTTATTAATAATATTTAATACAATTAAATAGTTTTATAAAAAAACTCCCTTTTAATTACTAATGATGAAATTATTTTATTTGTTTCATGTATTGAAAATTTTACTCTGTTGTTTACTATGCATTTTTATCTGCTATTATTTGTCATATTTGATTATTTTGATATTTAAAAGTTAAATTTATCATATTAAGTGAATTTTTAGGATAAAATAAATTTAATTTTTGAATTCATAAGGCCAATATTAGTCTATGGTGAATTTATGGTATTTTTATAAGATATTTTGTTTTTTGGTGAATAGTAAAAATAAAATTTTGAGTTTTCGGTGTATTTAATGAAATCATAATGATGTAACATGTGATCTAAAATTTTGGTAGACTATTTTGAATTAAAATATGATATGAGGTGTCCCAAATGGCCAATATCATGGGCAAGTACCACTGTAAAGCTTATTGTTTTTCCAATACCATTACTAAGGGGTCCGAGGAAATTAATAAAAAAACTCTTTCACTTTTACTATAAATACCCTCCCATTACCCCATTAGATTTCACATAAAATTAACTATCCTAAAATATATGATATTATATCCTCCCATGTAGTCCTATCAAGGTGTCCTCAATCCCCCAAGTTCTCGATCCTTATGTTTTAGAAGTTACTCTTCATGGTAAGGGAATCTACAACCCTTCTCATTTTCAAGCACTCATTTTATGTTATGCCTTTTAAATTTAAATGTTATTATGTTGTAATATGTCATTCTATATCACCCTTAATTTCCATATTATTTAACAATTATGAGATACCCCTTTCTCACATCATCACATTTTATGAATTTTAAAGTGACGTCGTTAGGCTGCCAAAATTTCATAAGGGAAATCTCTTCTTCTCTTTTCCTTTCAAATTTCCATTTTGTGTTATGTATTTTAAATTAACATACCATGTTAATATTTTCATTTTATTCTATACCTATACTATATTATGAGTATTTTAGGATTGTTTTCCCCTTTTCCCTTGTCTTTTAAATGTTTTCTAAAACCATGTTTCATACCCATTATGTCGCAGAATTTTCTTCTCAAACTTTCTCTCTTTTTCTCAGGAAATTATTTTGTTTTCTTTTCTGAATAAAAAAACCTATTTCTACTCCATGGGTATTAAAATATATTTAGAAATGATATTTTATATTCTATTATTAACATATATTAAATCCTCCTTCCTTTTTCGTGGGTTTAAAATGAAATTAAAATCTTTTTTTTAATCACTTTTTAAAACACCTGGATTTTGATATGAAACTAATTTATTTTATTATCCATTAGTTATTTATGATATGTCTTATGATTATATATAGGGATAAAATTAAAATAAATAAATATTAATGGTGTTCCCTGATATCTCTCCAACTCAATGGGTAAATAATTTAATCTCTAGATATGACAAATTTTATGATACCTTGGTGAATAACCTTGTTATGTTTTATGACACCATGGAGATGGACCTTGGTGATATTCTTATGAATGTCTAAATTAAATTTTGTAGCCACATTTAAAATTTATTAATCATGTTATTTTATTTATCATATGAATCTTTATTATTCCCTTATTATATTTCTCATGTTCTTATTGATATTCCTCAAGATCAGAAGTAAACTATTTACCTTGTTATCCCTTACTGGACCTTAATCTAACCCTTTCCATTAATGTATGTCTCTAGTTTATGAGATTAAATAAATGTACATAGGATTAACCTTGAATAATCCTTTCATGTGTAATGGAATAATGTTTTATGTTTTCATGTATTATGTACCTTTTTTCCAAGACACTATACCTTAAAAGATCCTCTATTTGTAAAATATTAAGTAAAGTTATGTAATAAAAATGGGAGTTTCGATAATTAATAAAGCATAATAACATCGAGATGTGATTTTTATAGAATTACAAACAATATTCTATGATGACTTCTTTCAAAATACATTGAGGTATTCTCGGGATAGAGAATTCATGAACCTATGGAAATGATTCATGTATATTTTGGAATATGATGCTTGTGTTACTGATTTGAAATTACTTCACTAGTATTTTCTAGTTATGATCTTATGAATTCCAAGAGATTAGAGGACCGGATGATATACACCAAATGATCCCATGCCAATATCTTTCAGCTGATGACTATTTCTGATATAGTCACCCAATACCTCATTACTTAGAGGAATATGAGGAAAATTGATGGTGGGAACTAGGGTGGTTCAGTACCCAGACCTGCTAGTGGTTCTCCTGGTGTGTGAAAGCGGAATTTCAAGGCTTCTTGTAGAGGTATTAGTATTCATACAACTCAATTGGATAACTTCTTTATATGTCACCAGTATGGGAAGTTGTGACAAACAAAAACTCATTTTATAAGAGATCGACATGAATTTAGGGGTTTTGGTAGGCTAGGGAATATCCATCACATTTATAGTACTTTTCCATTAGTTCATAAAGAGAGGGGATCTGCACCTACCCCACATTCTGGATTGGTCCCAGTATTATCTTTCTAGAAATGTAGATGGAATACCATCAACTACTCAGGATAAGGTAGTGGATGAGGCAGATGTAATCAAACTCAGGAAATACAATTCTAGCAGATTGGGCCTTCTTAGGGTAGTCAGATTATGAATCTCAGCTTCATTGAATCCTAGTTACGTGAAGTGAATCATATAACAGAGGATAGTAGTGGTAGACCTTATACTATTTGATGTACTACACTAGTAGGCTCTACTTTAGTGTGTGGTTTTTTGATAAAGTAAAATCACACTCTTTTATATCATAGGTAATTATGAATATTATGGACCTTGAGATTGAATATTTCTATGGTGTGATAACTCTTGATACCTTGTTGGGTATTCGATTAGAGAGTGTTCACCAATGGTTTCATCACCATTGGTAGGTTAACATGTACACAAGGGAGAATGGGATGTCCATGCATCTCAAGAAGGACCAGATAATTAGCGGATGGGAAAAGTGACATCCAAGATTGTCAGTTTTTATTGGCAGATCAGGGGTTATGACCTTCTGTATTCCCTCCTATGGTGTATTACTTCAGGGATGTCTTCCCTGATACTTTTCTAGGCTACCTGCCATGAGAGAGGTAGAATTAACCATTATGTCAGTTCTAATAGAGACACTAGTTCTCATTATTTTTTACATGGTGGAACCTAAAGAGCTTCTAGAGCTTAATAAATACCTATAGAACTTAGAGGCTAATGCTTTTATAGAGCCAATAACTTCCCCATCTAGTTCAACAATCCTTTTTGTAAAAAATTCAGATGGTAACCTTTTTATTTTTGTGTATTATCATCGATTGAACCGTCTTAAGGAGAAGAAATGGTATCTACTTCCTTGAATAGAAGAACTGTTTGATTAGATATGATGAGGGAGGGTGTTTTCAAAGATTAATTTGAGATGATTCTATAACAAGGTACTTGTAAGTTCATTATACATACCTTGAAAATCCTTTTAGAGTAGGTATGGTCTTTAGAAGTACCTTGTAATGACATTCGATCTCATGAAAATTCCAAATGTTTTTATAAATCTAATGAATCGGTTCTCCACCTGTATCTAGATTTTTTTATGGTATTCATTATGGCCAATCTTTGTGTATTAATGCTCTCAACATGACTATTCCCAATATCTTGAGGTTTTAATGAATACACTGATAGAGTACCAAATTCACACTAAGCTCATGAAATTGCACATTTGGATCAAGAAAGTCCACTTCCAAGGTCATATCATCTCATAAACAGGATTATCAATAGACCTAGAGAATGTGAGATCTATAGTTTTATGGGAACATCTTAAGAAAACTTTGACATATAGAGTTTCTTGGGGTTAACTAGATATTACAAATTTTTAATCCATGATTTATCATTGTTATTAGTGCCTCTTACGGGCTAGATTAATAAGGATGTGAAATTAATAAGCTCATAATTCTATGAAGTATCCTTTAAATAGTTAAAGGGAAGATTAACTTTATCATCGATCCTAATTCTATAGGATATAGGTAGGATCTATGTTCTTTACTATGATGAATTGGGAATCAGAATGGGAGGTGTTCTGATATAGGATAATTAATTTGTTCCATACGGGTCTCATCGGTTAAGGCATCATGAAAAGATTTACTCGAAACACGGTCATGATTTAGCTACTATAGTTCATTCTTTACACTTTGAGAGGAATTATTTACTTGGGGAGTGTTTTATGGTATTCTCAGATCAAAAAAGACTTAAGTATATCATTACACAGTGTGATACGAATCTCTGGAAGCATAGATGGGGTGAGTACCTAAAATAATTTGATTTTGAGCTTACCTACACACTAGGAAAAGGAAATGTTATTGGTGATTCTCAAAGTTGATATACTCGGACCCAGGTGGTTCATGAGGCCAGTGGTGAGTGGAAGATCATGGAATTGTTTTGTGAAAGGCATGTTGAGGTTCAGAAGTAGCATGGATATACTATACTTTCAACATTTGAAGTGACCTCTACTCTTCAAGAATGGGGTAGAATGAGGCCACTCTCATATCTTGATGGATTTTTCCAAAGGGAAAGTATCTCGGATGATGACTCGTCTTATGGTTGTACTATATATAATTATGAGACCTTAGTCATTCTTGGGTATGTATGGGTCCTAGAAGGAATCCGAGAGGAGCTGATGCATGAATCTCATTCCTTAGTTTGGGTGGTACATCCTAGTGTCATCAAAATTTATCAAAACATACATCGCCAATATTGGTCTCCTAGCATGAAATGGTAAATTTTTTGGATTTATCACTCGGTATTCCACCAGTCATAGGGTGAAGGAAAAACATCAAAACTTGGTAGGAATTTTAAAACTATTTTCTGTTACCAAGTGGAAATGGTACACTTTCTCTATGTATTTGGGACTGGTTTTCCAAGATAGCCTCATGGAAACAATACAGTTTGGGTAATTTTTGATCTGTTGATGAAGGTCTCGCATTTCTTACCTATTTGAGAGAACTTCTTGGTAGATGAGATAGGTAGGTCATAGGTTTATATGGAACTCCTAGTTATATTATTCTTGGTAGGGATTCTCCATTCACATATCAGTTCTAGAAAGGGTTGAACAAGGACATGGGTACATGGGTTCCTCTGAGCATGTCATATCACCCTTGGACAGATAGACAAATAGAGCACATGATTCTGGTGTTATAGTAAATTCTCAGTGCATGTTTCCTTAACTTTGGATTTTCATGGGAGAAACACATACTGCTAGATGAGTTCACTTATAATAATAGATCTCAGGCTACCATTCATGTTTCTCATGATGAGGATTTCTATAGTAGGCCTTATCAATCACCTTTATGCTGGATAGAGTCACGACATATAGTTTTTCATCAACCGTGTCCTGTCCTGGAGACATGATAGAAGGTCCAGTTGATCATGAAGCACATGTCAACAGCTCATTCTAGACAGCATCCACATTCTAATTGTCTTCAATGACTAATTGAGTTTATGTTTGGGGATAAATTTTTCTTATTATTTTTACCTAGGTTTTCCATCTATGAATTCAAAGGAAGGTAAATATTTAGCCCTGATTCATAGGACCCTTTGTGGTTTTTAATAAACTCAAGAAAGTTAATTACATGTTATCACTTACTCAGAGATATCAGACTTTGTATGACGTACTTCATATATCTCATCTTTTCCAGTATTATCCAGACCCATGTCATGTTTTTCACCCTGATGAGATTGAGTTAGATATGGATTCTTCCTTCGAGGATCACCTGGTCTGTATTGTGGATCAGAGTGTGAATACTCTCTGAATTAGACCATTACCTTTAGTATAGGTTATGTGTAAGCACATCCAAGTACACGAAAAGACCTGGGAGTGGTAAACTAACATATGATCCCATTGGATGGAACTTTTCCCAAATGATCCCTCGTTTCCCTCTAAATTCCTACTTGGGGATGAGTTGCTTTAATAAGGGGAGGTTATAATGTTATGAATTTTCAAGAAGGTACGTATAATTTATTTCTCAGTTAAAATACATTGTTTTATCATTGAAATCATGAACTATAACCTAAGAATGGTTTTGAGAGCATGTAAGGATTGTTCAGAACATGGACCACTAAAAATTGGAAAAAAAACTGGGATGAACAGTTATTGCAAGGTTAATGCTAACTGATTGAATTAATGATGTGGGGAACTTATTATGCAATAGGTGTCTCCATTATTTTTCTACAACTATACGAGATAGGGAACATTCCCATGCAGGACTGAATACATCTCAAACAAATGCATTTTTTATGGCTTTTCACACTATTTGGAAAACCATATGCCTATCTCTTGTTATTGTGGTTCAAGGGTTGTGGCTTGTGCATGGTTGGCACATGGTTTGGCCAACCGTGTGGCCAAACCATGTCACCTAGTTTTTTAGGGTGAATTTAACTTTTTTCCTGAATGAACTTAAATCCCTCATCCCACATTTCCCTTTTCCATTTCTAGTTACAGGGGCCCCTTCTCCTCTCTCAATGTCTTTTCCACCTCCTTTATAAGTACTAAGATAACTTCTCTATCAGGCCTCTATTTATGTTTTATTTTTTCACAATTTATTCCTCCATGTAATATCTTCAATCATTGGGCTTGTTTCATCATTCTTCCTTCCATCGATGAAGTTATTTTGGTGAAAGCTAATTTTCTCTAATTTAACGAAATTTGTCTATATTGGTGATTTATTTTCTTCTTATTTGATTCGAAGGTTGATTATATATGAGTGTTCATCCATATAAATAATGTAGGTTGTCTATAAATATTTTCCAAAATTTTTATTATTTCCATACCTTTTGATTATGTCATGCATGCCATATAATTCCATTAAATGCTTTAAATTGTCTTCTACCTTCTATAATGAATTATAACATAATCTGATACTCCCATAAACCCCTATTAATTTATTATAGGATTCAAAAATATTTATTTACACCCCTTTTTGTGTGCCAAATTTAATTATCTCTTTATATCTAATCATTTAAATGACCAGACCCTAACTATTTGTTCGTCTAGTCTTGAAAATGGAATTTCTCTCTTTTATATAATTATTAATAAGAACAATGCACATTCTAAGTGTTTGGATGAGATCTTAAGTAGAATTTATTTTATATATAAATATATTTTTAAAATAAATTAAATGTTAATGGGTGTAATGGTCACACCAAGTGTTTCTTGTTTACCGTTTTATAGATTCTATGATTGTATTACCAATGGAAAGTTGGGTTGAATGGATATAAATTTATTATAGTAAATCCATCATGTTATTAGTGTTATTATTATAAATATTCCATTACTATTTGTTGGTGAACAATAGTTAAGGTTTTTATTGAGCATGGCATTTCATGTTCTCTTACGTTCGGTGTTGCGCAGGATGTCTCAAACCATTAAACTTTTCTTTGGATGATGGGTTTGATTCTCTATATTCCATTTATTTGGGTATTAGAAAAAATGGATCACCCCACCATATCAAGTGACAAGAATGATGTATCTCATTCATGTTAGACTATGGGAGTGTACCCTTACTGGAACCATTGGATCATTATACTAGTTATGGATGCCTTAGTTTCCCCCTTGGTCCAGCTAGAACATAGTATCCATGTATATAGATCTAAAGGTACTCACTTATTGGGTTCATATACATGTATACATATTATATATATGTATATATGTATATGATTTTTATATATATGGATACTAATTAGACATACCCTAGCATATTCCATGGTTGGTAGATCTAGCCAGGTGTCGTATAGGAACCTGAGCAGGATGGTATTTATTATTCAATATTTTGTATTATTCGTTTATACCTACACACTACATTTTTATGTACACAGGTTGGAGTATTTATAGACATCGTTGTTGGTGTCCGATAGAGTTTTTCTCACACCCTACAGTGGCCCCCTTCAGTGACCATGTAGACCACATGCATGTATGTATAGATAAGGGAAAGTTCCCTCCTATCTGTGCTTAATCTATTTTACTTATAGAATATGAGTATTGGAGTAGAGGAATGAGCATATTATTATAATATAAGTGGAGCTGTCTTTTGGCCTTTAGCATTTTTTATAGCATGTTTTATATTCCTATACACTGTATTCATTGTTTTCCTTTCTATATATCATCATCACATGACATCATTATATATAGTTTAGCATATAGATTTTGGTATCTATTATTATTGATTATTTTTATGTTTTTTTATTGTATTTTTATTTATCTTATCCATTGTTCCAGTCTAAAATGAACGTATATTCTCCCCATTGTACAACCTTTTTCCATCACTGCTATTTGGCATCATCAGGTGTATGGGGATGTGTGCTTGAGGCCATGTGACTCAATAGATCAGGGCACCAGTTAAGTGGATCTAGGGTTAGGACATTAAATATCACAAGGGTTTGTGCATTCCACTAGAAAAAACCTCACTTAGGGAAATTCATACCTCTTGGAAACACCACTCACTAGGTAGTGTGTCAATTTTAGAAACACCTATCTTGAAATAGTGTTTCCTATCTGAAAACACCAATAAAGGGGTAGTGTGTCCAACCTAGAAACACTTCTCAGGGGTAGTTAATCCCACATGTAAATGATTCTTAGGAGGATATTTATCCTTCCTAGAAACACATATAAAAATCAAGTTCATTCAGACTTGAAACAATTTTAAGGGGTACTAAATCCTATCTAGTGACACCTATGAAAAGAATTGATTAATACCTTGGAACTCCTTTTATAGGGTAATGTTTTACCCATGAATAAAGTAAGTTATGGGGGTTGGGGATCCCATCTATATGAGATTATTTAGATCACATGTTTGCAAAGAACCCAACCTAGATAACAACTCTCATTTAATACTGTAGGTTTCCAGCACACCTAACCTAGGTCTCACTATCAATATGATAGGTGGAAGATGTTTCTCTATCAATTAGTCAATCCTAAAATAGATATCATATCTCCATTAACATTATCCCTTGGGAAATTGATATAACTAATAACACAACAGATTAGGAAATTTAATCATGATCACAGTTAGTGCATCACCCTAAAAATCATATCCATTGGTTGGTATATCATCATAACTCATGGTAACCACACTATTTTAACCCAATTATCTCCATCACTTGGCACTCTATATCATACTAGTACAATTCTCAATTTTCATGATAGATCTCAATTATTATATACCATTATCCCATTCACATCACTAAAATCACCTTTCACGCATGATTAGATAAATAGATAATATATTACTTAACCGATACACTAATACCATGGTGAACAGTACTCAGTTTTCAATCCCCTTGGCTCAATTTCTATAAATTTTCCCTTGAAACTCTTTTAATAGATCACACATAGCTGATCACTCTCAATAGTTCATTATGTCACCCTATCTAAGAGTCACTAAGACACATGATTCATTACCCAATGTCAAACACCCTTTTATTTTTCAAACACTATATAACACAAGCTCATAACCCAATTACATTCATAGAGCTACTAAAAGTCTATGAAATTCATGTAGGATCACTTCCAAATCCTTGTTAGTTCGTACCTAGTAATCCATACGCATATTATCCCACTTATCTTTCACATTGATTGAACACATTATCTTACTCCACTAATATTTCATACCACTCATGATAATTACATATGAGATGGAAAAATTAGGGGCCAAAAACCTCAAACTAGATTTAACCTCTCAATAATTGGCTATCCCATTTTATTGAATATTATCTAAGATCAAACCCACCATCATCTAATATCACAAGAAATTATTTTCATCAAGGACACCAGGAAATTAATTATAACACATTTATAATTAAATTAAAACATAATTCTATAATTATAGGAAATGGATATAATTTTTCCATCCAGTAGTTGGAATTTGTGGAAATTGAATGTTAAAAACTACTTACATATGAAGGAATAAATGAAAATAATTTGGTAATTCATTGTTATTTTATTATTTTTTAAACAATAATTTTTTATATTTTATTGAAAACTCAAAAAGGAACCAAAAAAGTGACCCAACTACCTAAAATAAAAGTGGAAAATGAGGGATGAAATGAGAATATGAGTCAAACTCCCCTAGTTCAACCATACAAATATAATAAACCACAAAAGTGTGGATAAAATATAAAATCCCTATTCTAAATTTCTTCTTATTTAAAATACAATATAGTCTATATTGAGTTCCCATTACGCCCTTATTGGATGCTGAGTGGCCCATCTAGGAGAATAGATCATCTAGACACACCATCATTACTAAGTACCCTACCACAAGGTACCATGTGGTATATAATCTTTTATATAAATACACAAGATACAATAGGATACTTGGGGTTCCCGTACCGATATCAAGTAGTATTAGTCACTCTTGGTAACTATTCCACCCTCTCTATGACATCATTGGTGCATTTAAAACTCCTCTAAACCACTATTAACATCCAAATACATCTACCATGTAATGATTTATCAACAAAAAATCTATCCCTATTTGAAAATTTTAATTGACCCAAGATCTAGTCTCACTACTCTAAAAACTACTAGACAACTAATGTTAAGGTTCATTATAGTTTTGGATATTTCCCTAGCCATTTTATTCATTTTTCCCTCTTGTTCATTTTATTTTTCTACATATTTTTCTTATTGTAACATTATTAATTAATCACTTTCCTATATGATTTTCTTATTCTATAGGGTAATAAAAATTAATAAACTACTTGGGTTTGCATCTATGTAATCGATAATCATTTATTGGGGACACTCTTTGAGTTGATTTTCAAATTTCCTAACCTACATTTTAAGATTTATTTTTAGTGAATATTGATTTTTAGAATTTATAATTATGTTCTTCATTGTGGGGACACATATTTTTAGGTACTCTTATTTTCAACTAATATGTAGCTTTAGAGCTATTTTTAAATGTTTAGTTGTGGGTTAGGGGAATTAAGGAGGCCGAAAATTGATAAATTCTAGTTTGGAGGATTTTTTTGAAACTTTTAGAGTTTCAGTTATCCCACTGGTCATCCATTTAGGCTCCTGGATAGAAGAAACTCTATCAAACAGTTATTTTCCTACTAGTGGGGCTCTTGGGTAGACCTGGTTCTACCTAGAAGCCACTAACCAACCAATATCATTGTCAAGTTCCAAGTAAGGCCTTCTGATTAATGTGGTGACTTTTTTATACTCAACTTCCATTCCTTGTTCTCACCTTAAATATTTATCTCTTTTATTCCCAATGACCTTTGATCCCTCTCTGATGATTATGGGGTCTCCTCTCTCATTCATCCCCCTCTATTTAATGACCAAACAACATATTAATCCTACGGTTCCAAATCTGGGGAGTTCTTATTTGTTCTAAATGGTTTCCATTATATTCTCCTTAATCAAAATAAATTACATCCTTTATTTATTTGTAATATATAAGGTTTTTGTAAGGATATAACAAGTATTCATTGATCAACTCTAGAATTGGTCCATTAATTCAATGAATTGGCATATTCCCAATATTCAAACCTCATTCCGTGTTAGAAGTAGATCTTCAATGGTAAGTATGACCTTTACCTACCATTTTGGTATGGTTTCTCATGACCTCAATCCAAGATTTATAAATCTTTACAAATAGGAATGGTTCTAGGATCCTTTGGTGATTTTAGACTCATACGGTGACCCTTAGCTTTGATAATCATTGCATTAATGGTAATAATCTCTTAAATTTAGTGCATTTTTTCTGTGAGTTCTGAGAATGATTTTTTGGGTGCAATTATAGACACATGAGACCTATTTTTTATTCATTATCACTTGGGAATTTTGTGTTTATATATCCCTGTGGCCTAGTTTTGTATTTCGTGAATCTGATTATGATTATTTGGATAAATTATTTTTTTATGTGATGCATAATTTTTCATTCGTATCTATAAGGAAACATCTTGGAATTCATAATATTGTACTCCTAAATATATTTTAGGTTTGGAGTTTTAAATAATTTGGTCACCACCATTACATAAATATATATTTCATCACAAAGTGAACACTTCTTCTCATTATCATGTTTTTCAAAAATAAAAAACAATTAATATATTACAAGTTCTTTTTTCATGACATATCGTCCTAATTTTATTAATGACCTCATTATTCACCCAAATCATTCTTAAAATCATATGAAAAAAACTTGAAAGTGTGGGATGAGAACAAAGAACACCTAAAGGGGAATATAAAAGGAAATAAAGAAATAAGGAAAAATTATATCCCAAGAATACTCATAAAAAATTTCCTTCTTCAAACTAAAAACATTCATTCCCAAGAAAAAATTCTCTACATAATGTTTTTCATAAAATATTTCATAATAATTCTTAATGGAAAAAATAAAACTCATTACTGTTTATATGAAATCATGAAAAACATATGAATAATTTTTCAATAAATGTATGCATTTCACCCTTAAGAAGTAGTAAACACTTTCTTTTAAACATGATATTAATATCATGCCTTATGAAACCATAATATTTCCATTAATATCTCTAACAATAATAGATAAATATTGTTGCTAACTTGTGGGATCATTTACATATCACTATTACAATTACTGAATGCATTGGATAGATATATCAGGCTCACCAATTGTTGGTTTATAATGAAACCACGCCTAATTGGTATATAAATAAACCAATTTCAAAATTAAAAAATCCCCAAGAACCATAAAATAATCATAACACATAAAAGTGTGTATGAAAATATTCTTTTCACCCATTGGAAGATATCTTTGGATGTCAAAATATACATTATATTTAAAACCCTTTTGTAAAATTCTCATAAAAAAGGGAAATATGGGTTTTATTTAAAAAATATTTTAAAGGTATCTAGACATCAAATAATATTTATGGTGATGAAAAAAATCATTGACGTCATGTACACTAAAATATAACATTTCGTTTCTCTTTTTTAAGAATGTTTAGAATAAAATATGTAAAAATATTCCATTTGAAATCCTTTGATAGAAAGTAGAAAGTGACATAAAATTTCCTAAATAATTAATTTATGTTCATATAAATAAATATAAAATTATTTTTAATAATATGGTTAGGGAAGAAAAATATTTATAAAATAAATCTTGAAATTATTTAAAATGAGTTTTTAAAAAAGAAAGTGTACCTTGCCTCATTTCTGACTCATCACGTACATTCCTTATATTCCTAAGTAATAAAGTTATATTATATATTTACTTTATTAAGAACCTTTTTCATGTTTTTTATTTCTTTTATTTTATCTATTTCCATGTTATTATAATTACAAAAATTATTCAATCTATGTCGGATGTTTTAACAATATTCAGCTCATATGTTCAAAATGAATTAAGTAAGTTGAAAACGGTCAAACAGATCATTAATCCATCATATCTATAATAATAATCATGAAGTAATTATAATTTTTATTCATTAAATATAATTATTAAAAACAATCATGAAATATGGTTATGAAAAATTAACTACATCATCATCATGGATATGGTAGGTAGTATGTACGCATGAATAATGTTTCTATTTTAAAACGAACATGATGAATAGAAGGTGAGTATTATTTTATATTTATAAAATTATTATTATATTATAAATATCATATTATTTCTTTAAATAGTCTTATATATTATATCCATTTAATGTGGTTTTGAAAAATGAATCACATCATTTCGGAGATGTGGTAATCCACACGTACTCACGAACGATGTTATCATTTTTTTATGGATAGAAAGGTTATATAATAGATGATAATTTATATTTATATATTGATAATTGATACATTAATATAATTTATATACATTTAATACATCATTATTAACATCCATGAGAGTATTTGATAGAAAACGAATTACTTTGGTTCCTGATGTGGTAGTCCACCACACACATGAATGAGGGTTTCATTTCCCATTTTATTGAAGATTAATATTGATATAGGATATTCCATTAACCTAAAAACATCTAATTTTAGTTAATATACTTGTTGTTTCATCATGTTTTAAGAATATTATAAGAAGGTATAAAAATAAATAAATATAAAACATTCTATTAAAATTTATGTGTGCTTTTAGGACAACCTCCTTTACATGACACCTTAATCCCTTGAAGGTTTTAATTATGAAAAAATAAGAACTATATATCATGGGTAGGTATGTTAGAAATAGATTTTGATAGCACATCGATGAGCTAGAGTTCTCAAAGTGAGTGAGTAATAGAGGAGAGTAGGTTCCCATTTAAAAGTTAGGTGAGGGACATTCTTTGAATTTATTAAAGTAAAAATTAATATAAATTAATTTTAATGGATAAAAGAAACCAAATTGATAGAATTTGAATATAATATTATTATGACTCAAAATAATCCCATATAATAAAATTTAGAAAATTTATTTATGTTTTTTCACAAATATCACTTTGCTTTAACCCCCCCCCCCCCCGATTAAACCATTTGAAAATTATTTCAATATAAAAAAAAATACAATTTTTGGTCAATAAAGTTATTATAAAAGTAAAAGTGTCCAATAAATAGAATATTATTGAAATTTTGAACCACTTGTAAATCTCTTATCAAATGATATGATTGTTTGGAATTTTCAATCATTTAATAAAATATTTTTTGAGATAAAATATAATTAATGTAATTTTTGGAAATCATTAATTAATTTGACTTTGGATACAAAATGAAAATAATAAATTAATATAAAATCCTTTCGCACATCCCTAATATGTTATTTTTATCTATAAAATTATTTTTACACCATAAATCACCCAAAAATATTACATTAATGGTTTTGAAAATCATATAAATGATTTTTCTACGGCTTCCACAAGCACTGAGTCAGTGTTGTATAGGAACTTGAGGTAATTATTTCATCAAAAAAATTAAAAAAAAATACCAAGATAAAAAAATATTCATCCTTATAATTACCATTTATAACTAAACATTAGTTATTTTTATCTATATCACAAAATATTATAGTTATTAAAAGTAATAGAGTGAAACATTTTACTTTATCCTTTACTTAAATATTATAAAAATAAAAATAAAAGATACATAGAAAAAATGTCATATTATTAAATTTTGGATTATTAAAGATGAAATAGACTCATACAATGAAATAAATGCAATTGTCTAAGTGAATTTTAATCCTTTTCACCTTACTTCTAACAGTAATTAACTCATTTTACCTTTATTACGGTAACAAAAAAAATTCTATGGTTTCTATTCATAATGACCAAAAATAAAAGGATCCTACTAACCAAATTTGGTCATTATAATTCCAAATATGAAATAAATTTTTCAATATTCAATTTCTATAAGTGTATCAATTTAATTTAGAATTAAACCTACAAAACAAGATAAAATTGTTTTTTCAAAGAAATGTCTTTTAAGTATAAAAAATGATTTTATATCAAATTCAAGTATAAAATCATTATAATGACCATAATTGGATTATTTATAGCCATAATGAACTAAATAAGTTTTAAAACTAATTCAAAATAAAATTTTAGTTTTTAAATTTAGGAAAATAAAATTAAATTTCTTATTAAATTCTTATTTTCACTATACCTTGAAAAATAAACCTTTTCAAATAATTATCAACAATTCAGCCTAATATAATTTATGTATTATTATTTTAAAAATGAAATTTATTTAGAAAAAATACATGTCTAAATTTTGAAAATCAAGTCTTTAAATATAGTGAATATATCTCTATAAAATTTGACTAATGAATGTTAATAAGACATTAAAATGATTTATTATAACATTAACTATGTTGTTATAGTACCTATATCATATTTTTTATTATTCTATGTTCTGTATTTGAGAATATAATTTGATCCTATTAGACTATCACGAGAGAGGGATAAATCAAATGAAAGGTCTCCCTTAATTGGACTATCCATTTGAGATAGATGTGTCAGACATGTCTTGGGTCTATCTCATTGAGGGGGATGCTTCGGTCATCTAGTGAAATTTCTTCCAAAATTGTTTTGAAGTATATAAATTCATTCTTCAAAGAAACAACTTAGACATTTGTGATTCTATGATATTTTTTTGTTTATTTTTTATCTATTTACATTCATGAAATGAACTAGTATATTCTATGAAATTATGTCAAGGTCTGTTAGTGGTGTCCTTATAAGCCTTGTACTCACACACTACTCAGGTATTTCAATGGCCTCATAGATTTCATGGAGAGGGATCTAGTGAAGGGAAAGGGTCATGTGGTGGATAGTTGATCAGGTTAATAAGAAGATGTAGAAATTTTAGAATGGACATTGGGATGGGTGTTTGTTTTTGTTTTTGTCTAGATACTTTTCCAATGTACTTTGATCCACCACCTGTGGGGATCCTTTACTTAGTTCTATTTTATCTTCCTGTCATGACATATTGATACTACATGGTTTATTTTTGTTTTGTATGTTGCCTCTATAATTATTATTTGTTTATTTATTTATCAATTTATCCATTATTATTAATGTTTATTTATTTCTTCCATATTTATACACTGATGTTCCCCTAATACCATGGTTATGGTATTCCCATGATGTTCCATAGGACCTCACTACTATCCAGAAACCTCTTGCTTAAGGGGAGTTTTCCATGTGGTTATTTGGAACCCCTACCTCATACTTAATAGTGTATGTAAGGGTGTTACAAAATGGTACCATGGAACCAAGTTTACTTATTTTTTCTTCACCTTGACTTGATTTGGCACAAGGTGGATTTGAGATTGGATGGTTGGGAATTGAGTAGGGTAACTATGTCATTCCCCAGATAGAACTGTATAGTGGGCCCCTAAGATTCCATTCAATATGGATTATTTCTTTTTTTAATGTTAATTTTTTTAAAAATAATCTTTTTGTGTTCCACATGATATTGGTATGTTGATATATGGGATTTGGAGTGTATTTAAGTATCATGTTTAGACACATCGGAGCACATGTCATATTCGTATTTCTTTTATTACATAAATTCTAAATTATTAAATGTCTGATGAAAATTTGAAAGGTTTTTGGTGTATTATTTCTCTCATTATTTATCTAATCCAAAATATTTTATGTCTGAGTGTATATATATGGTTGTGCCTAACATGGAGTCACTAAAGTCTTAGCTTGGGTTTTCAGTAGTGATTAGGGGTTATGACTTGTTCTTAGGGGTATCCTATTATGTTGAACCATGTTGTAAACCCTTTCATGTACCTATAATAAATTTTAATACTTTGTTAAGTTGTTTTCTTTATATATTATTTATTATGGTATTTTAAGAAATGTCACCCATTAAATATCTCGTACATCCAGTTTCACTACATTATTTCATGATGATGAAAATGAGAAGGTTCCCTTGGTTACTCTAGCAAGAGAAGATAAAGAACTGATATAGCTAGGAAACATTCAACTAGCTCATGTTTTGGGTGAAGGATCCCACATGGGGGTGACAATTGGTTATTCTCATGATTTTCATCTCCAGCATTGGCCACCCTTCCATGGGACTATAGGTCCCCGAGTTGTGTAGAACTATATTTGTGTCATAAAAATGATCTTCAACTTGGTATAGAACCCTTAAAACTAAAAGGTTAATCTTGAAACCATTGTAATTCAACGCGTTTCTATACAACGGTGGGATGTGTTGCTTCATGCTGGTGGATGAGAATAGATGACATGTGTGAATTTTATGGACCTCTTTCTTAAGGAGTTCTCCCTAATGTAACAAATATATACCATTCTCTTGATTAATATAGGTATAGTAAAGGATAATGGTGGTTTATTCCTATTAAACACACTACATATAGTTGTTCTATTATAGGGATGAGGCGAGAAGGCCCTAAACTTAAATATTTATCTTTACCTAGTATAGAAATTACTAGTTAGGAACTTATGTTTAATTAATTATTCTATAGTTCTTCATAAGGCCCTAACAATGGAGAATGGAATTTAGTAAGACAGAGTTATAGGCTTTATCCCAGCTATCACCAAATTAATAGGTACTTTCTCTATTATAGACCTTGATGTTCCTTCATAAAATAAGTAAAGGAAGTTAGAGGATAAATGTGAGGGAGGAATTCTATAGTCATATGTTGAAAAGGTTACTCAACACCCCTAGTAGAAGATAACTGTACATAGTTTTACAATTGTTGGAGGAAGGGACTATTTTTCAAAGACAAAACCTTTTCTATCAAGACCTGCACAACATGTGTCAATACCAGGGGTCTTATTTGGTTTTCTAATAGGGATTTGACGATACACCAAATAAAGTAAGGTTTTGGAAGTAAACTGTAGGCACAGACACCACAAGTGTTAGTAAAATAGGTGACTCATGAGCCTTTGGGATACCATGGAGTGGTGGATAGTAGTTATTATGTAGCTAATAAAGATTCATCCTATAGTGTAGATGATCCTTCCATAGTCTGAGGTACAATCATGATTTCTTCTACACTAACTATTTCATTATTTGATATAGGTGCATATAATTTTTTTATATATAATCATGTGTTTTCTTGGATATAACTTATTGTTAAATTCTTATATAAGTTTATATTTTTAAATAAACCTCTAGAAAAGAAATTATATCATTGTCACATATATCTAGAATGATTGATGATGGTTACATGGTATGAACATGTGTGGAGCTTCACAATTTTGGACAATAGTTTTCTATGTGATCCAAGGCATGGACTGGTTGACCAGTTACCATGAAAACGTCTACTTTTTTCTAATATGAGTGACTATTTCATCACTTAAAGGGGAAGGTATCATGATTTCTTATGACTGGGTTGTAGAGGTAGGAAATTTGGGACCATATTCTCTTCAGATGAAAGATTTCTTTATGAAAGTGGCAGGCATGATCCTCATAGTGGACTAGTTAGTATCTCCCTCCTCTTTTTCTATTATGGTAGAGATTTACCAAAACAGATTTCTATATAATTTATCATGTTTTCCTCCACATAGGGGAGTTGAGTTCTATATTGATCGTGTGCATGATGAATGGCCTATATTGATCCCACTTTCTCATACGCCACCAACAGAGTTAAAAAATCTCAAGGTAAATCTTGATGATCATGAAGATAAAGGCTTTATCAGAGTGATAAATTAACCTAAGGATGATCAAATTTTGTTCACTAATAAGGTTTATGGTAGTCTTGGTATTTATTGTGGACAATAGAAGTTTTAATTAGGTCACTATTAAAAACAGAACACCTTGTGGATAATTGATGACCTTCTCGATCAGTTAAAAATATCAAGGTAGTTTTCAAAGATTTATCTATGTTCTAGCTACCCCAAACATTAGCTCCAAGAGGAATACATCTTGAAAACAATGTTTAAGAGAAATTATGACTTGTATGAGTGTCTCATTATTCCCTTATGGATAGTGAATTCTCTAGTTTTGTTCATGAATCTCATGAATAATATCATTCACCAATGCCTAGACTAATTCTTCATTTGTTTTGTTGATGAATTACTAATATAGTAAAACAAATCAAAAATAAAATTCTAGAAACATTTACATCATATTTAGTATTCTTTGGGCACATAGACTTCGTTCCAAGTACTTAAAGTGTCATATTTGGATACATGAGGTACACTTACATGGGCATATGATTTATCAAACATGAATATCAATTGTTATATAGAATGAATATGAAGTAATGTATTGCGAATAGATGAGTAGTGTGTTTGAGATTTATATTTTTCACGGGTTGATTGGGTTCTATAAGAGATCCATTCAAGACATTTCTTGCTTGTCTACATTCATAACAGCTCTCACCAAGAAGGGATTAAATTTAGAATGGTCAGAATAGTTTGAAGAGGTCTTCTTAGTGTAACGACCAAGTTAATGTTAAAGTAAATTAATTTCATTCATTATTAATATTCATTAATTAAATTCTGTAAAGTTATATTAATTATAATAATATTAGGTAATTTTTTAGTCTAATGGAAAAAGTATTTGTTTTTAACCAAACTTTGTGTTCATATATTATATAGTTTTATTTAAAATATTTATTTAAAAATTATTGAAATAAAAAATGAAAAAATGGGATTCAATTTTTAGATTAACAAATAAAAATTTCCAAAGTTTGGAATTATGGTGTTTTTATGAAAGGATTAATTATTCAATGAATATATAAAAATACATATTTTTGAAAAAAAAAATATCATGAATTTTTATTAAATAAATTAATTTAAATTCCCCACTATGATTTGAATTTATTATCAAATTAAAATAATTATTATATAGTTAAATATAATCTAACTAATTAAATTTTTATCATATTTATACTAGATTTTTTTATAAGTATGTTTTTTTCTTAAAAACATTTTCTAAAGACAATTTTTCATTTTATTTTTTGTTTTAATCATATATTAATTTCTATCACTTCAAGAAAATGAATATTGAAAAAAGGATTTCATATTTTTAATCAAGATGTATAAATTTAGAAAATAGTTTTCTTTTATATTTTTTCATTATGAATAATAACCTTAGTAAACATGTTTCACTATGATAAAGGTAATTCTGGTAATTTAGGTAAAAAAATAATAAGATAAAGACTAAATATAGACATAACACTTTCCATTAATCTATTTTATGAGTGGGGTGGTTTCATCGACTTCCAATATTCAAATATATTGAAAAAAATTATCATGTTTCTTTAAAAATTATGTATATATTATTTCAAGTAAATATAAAGTCAGAATGTCACCCTCTAGCTCTTAATATCTATTAAATTTTGAGAAATAGATAAAAATAATTTATAATTGGTTCTAAATGGTTATTTGAATTTAAAATGATTTTTTTTCAAGTTAATTTATTTTGTGTTTTTATTGATGAAATAATTACCTTAAATTCATACCCAACACCGAAATGGTTCTTGTGCAATATGTAGAAGAACCAAGTAAATAATTCTAAATACTCTAAAGTAAAATTTTTTGGGTTATTTTTATGATCCCATGAATTTTATAGATAAACATAACATATTATGGTCATTTTAATGGTTTAAATTCAAATTAATTTTCTTTACTATTATTTTTAGTGTCAAATTAAATGAATAGATCCAAATAAAATTAATAATATTTTATAATAAATAATTTAAAATTTTAACAAATATTATATTTAGAAATATATATGGGATATAGTTAAAAATATCAACCATGGTCTATTTATGGGATACAGGTCATTTAGAATTTAATTCTTAACTCCAATGATGTGAAAAATATTGATATCACAATAATCATCAAAAGCATGAATAAATGTTAAAATAAAGAGATATGGGTAAAATATCTTCCAAACATGTCCAAATATTGTTAATGAGAAAATTTAGACCAATCCTCATCTTATATTCAAATTATTTTATTTTGGATCCATTTTTTCATGAAAAATAATTTATATTAATTTAATAATTTAAAAAATTTCTTGATTTCTCTTCTCCTCGCTTATAGAAGGGATCCTCCTCTACTATCTTCCTTACACATTTTGAGCACTCTATTTCAGCCAATAACTACCCAATCCTCTCCCCAAATTCACATCCCACATCTACGAAGTGATGTGATTTTTTATCATTACCACATAGCATGGATACTATATATGTGTATTTAAAGAAATAAAATTAAATTCATGATATAATAATAATTATTGAAAGATAAAATGATATATACCTTCTTTAATTAATTGTCTTTAAAAAATGAAAACTTTACTAACATGTATGTATGGCCTACCATCTCCGTGATTTTAATGTAATTAATTTTTCATACCCTTTTTTCATGGTTGGATATAAAAGTAAAACTAATTTATAAAAATAATAAGTATGTCATGATTATAATAATATGATGCAATAATTACCTCTAGAACAAAAAATCAACTTACCAAAATGATTTTGGATGTATGCTCTGAATATTATCAAAACATTTGATGTGAACATAATTAATTATTTAATTCTATATAATATAATAATAAATAAAATAAAAGGAATAATAAACTTTCAAATAGTTCTCAAGAAATTAATTAATTAACATAAGTTTATTATTTAGGAAGATAATGAACATTTTTCAGGATTCATACTCAGGGTAAGGGACACCTTACCATAAAAACCGTGTTTAAAATGTTTATAAGATTTATTTTCTATATCACTTTGTTCCATATCCATACTCCAAAAATTAGTTTATTGATGTATTTATATGAAAATAAATAAATTTTAAAGTATTTTTTTGTAACTTTTTACTTTCCTTTATTGGTTTTTTTAAAAAAATTATTTTTATGTATTTTAGATATAAAATTTTTACAAATAGGTAAAATTAATGTTTTATTGTAATTTATACAGCATCAAGTTTTTTTCCCACCACCTTAACCATTATATGATATTTGGATTCCTTTATAATCATTCATGTTTTCTTAAAAGAAAGACTCTCTTTCACTTTTTTCTATGTATTTTTAAAATGGTTTTTAAATGGATTTCAAATTTTAATATTCAAAAATGTTTTTTTATGGGTGTAAATAATATTTTTGTGAAGATGATATTGGAAATAAAAAAATCATGTATTATGAATATATTATGGCTCCTGGTAATTGTTTATGACTATGGGTGATCCTAATATAGCTCATGATGATGGATGATTCAGATTTGTCTTATAATGATGGATGAGCCTGATATATCTCTCTAATGCATTGGGTAAAGAGTCCAAGATAAGTGGTTTGGTATCTCCAAAGTGATTAGTGGAATTTACCAGCTATCTTATTCTATTTTTAAGTGGTATTATGAGAATGATATGATAATGATTTCTCAAGTTACCTATAATATTTATCAATTACTTCTATGAGTTTTAACAAAAATATTTTGATTTTAGAAGGTATGTTGTTAAGATTATGTTTAAAGGCAAATATATGATACTTATTAACTATGAAATCTATAAAATTTTTAAAAAAAAATTATTCCATTATTGCCAAGAAACCATTATGAGTTTTATTTTTCCTTAAGGATTTCATAAATAATAAAGAAAATTCTTTGGAATAGAATTTTATTTCTTGGGTAAGAAAATATTTATTTTGACATCAATGTTTATTTTGAAAAGGAAAACTTTTTAGGAGTATTAATGTAATTATATGTTTCTTTTTATATTTTTATATATCCCATACTATAATTTTTTTTCTCTTCCCATGTTTTGATATTTTGTTCACCACAAGGTTTTACGGATGAGTAAGTAAAATGATGAGGTCAAGATGAAAATTATAAAGATATGTTGTGAAAGTAAAACATGTTATATATTAAAAGTTTTTTATTGTGGAGAAATGGGACACTAAGTGGAATTATCCACTTTATGAATTAATATTTATTTAAGTCTTATAACATAACTATCTAAAACTTTAAAACAAAAAAAAATATACATAAATGGAAGATAGTTAATTTTTTTCTAAAGATACAACTTATAAATTTTTTAAGTTCAATTCCTAATAGTTTCTATTAGAGAAATTTTTTATATACTTTTAATGGTTTTTATAATATAAGTCAACACCCTTAATAGATACACATTTATGGTTATCATGATAAACTATTTGAATATTACCATGTATCTTTATCTAAAAAATGTCTTTTCATATTGGTTTTCCATGGAGGAAATAAAGAATATGAAATAGAAATTAACCAAGAGTATAATATACTTCCAATTTAGAAAATTGGAATGGTTGGAATTGTAATAGAGAAGTTTTTTATATGATATATTATTCAATATAGAATATAAAGGTTGTTGGTGTCTTTTCCAAAGACAAATTAGTTCTACCATAGATAAACATGTCTATAGTAGAAAATTTTATGAGACTACACCCACCAGAATTAAGTATATCTTTTGACCTAGTGGTGACTACAGTATGGATTATATCCCTATAAAATGCATTCAATGTTAAGGGTTTTTCTAATCATTAAAGGGTTACTCTTGTTATTTACTATTTTGAAGGTGAATTCGAACAGTAGTTGTCAATGGTTAATAATATCAAATTAATATAATATATTGGTTCCTTATAATGGAATGAATTTGAGAATATTCTCCTTAATAAATATTTTACTATGTTTATTCATCTTAGTATGGGAAAATATTCCTCAAATTAACAAGAAATGAGGAATATTAGGTGGAAATGTGTAAAGAAAACATCACCCAATTTTCAAGGTAGACACCAAATTTTATCTCAGATATTAATAGAAAATTTAATCAAGTTTTTTTAGGATTAAATCCATGATACTAAAGATATTCATCCTCTCATGAATTTTAAAGTTATGAGAAACCTATTTGGTTTTCCAAGAAGGTGGAAATTGAGTTTTTTATGATCAATTCATATATGATAAAAAGAATAAAATGTGGTTTTGTTGGAAAATATGGGAAGAATCCATCCAAGAAATCTGAATTTAAGAAAATCAAGTTTTCAAATTGAGATCAGTGAGGGAAAAATAATATTTTGGAATATTGTATAAAATATATAAAGTGATTTAAATGTGGAATGTTTCGCTATATGGTATGAGTTTTAAAATAAAAATATCTTGCAATTGTTAAGACCAATTATGATATAAAGTTGTTTTAAATATAACAAGAGGGTTGGTTTTGTGGATGCATGTGTAAAGAAGAGCATGAATGGTGGAAATTAAAAATACTACAAGAAGAAGTTTTTGGTGAAATCTTTTGAAAATACTTCAAAAGATATTTTCCCATAGGATGAAGTGGTGATAGTTATATTACATGTTTATTCTAATTATGATAAGGTCTTTTTTATTTAAGTTCTACACATTCTATCATTTCTAAGAAATTTACTAATAAAATGAAAATTTCACCTCAATAAATATAGTCATAACTTGTGATAAAATACCTAGGGATAGTAATAAGGAAATTAGAATTTAAAAATATATTCATATTATCATCTATAAATTTATTTTCCCTATAAACCTTATTGTCTTATCTATTGTATAATTTGATGTTATTTTGGGTTTGGATTGGATTTCAACTTATCATGTAAAGAAATATTACAGAGATAAAGAAGCTACTTTCTAAAATTAGTTTCAAGTTTTATTTAATAATAAGTTTGTAACCTTGATAACATATCAAAATGAAAAAATATTAAGATATAGAAATGAAATTTTCCTTCCTCATATTGTTGAAAATAAAGTAACTATTTATATTAGTGATTTACTAATATGAAACAAATGCCTGGTTTTTTTCTTGATGAGTTTCCCAGCATTTTACCCAATCGAGGAGCTGAATTTACTATTGAATTAGTTCTTGATTTTAGTCTAATTTCAAAAAACTCTTGTCAAAATACTCAAGTAGAAAATTTAGATTTGAAAAATATACTACATGAGTATCTTGATAAATGATTAATTCATCCTAACACTGCACTATGGGATTCTCCATATTTATTTGTTAAAAATCAATATAGTTACACGAGACTCATCAGTATTGAATCATATCATTGTTTAGAATATGAATCAATTTCCTCATATTGATAACCAGTTTGAACATATCTAGGGAACCCATTATTTTTTAAAGGTTTATTAATGGTCTGAGTAACATCATCATAAGGTAAAGGGTGTTGCAATTTTGAAATAGTGTTTCATACTATTTATAAACATTATGAGTTAGTTATTATTATCTTTGTGGTAGAAAATTATCTTCTTGTATTCATGGATCTTATTAATAGAGTTTTCTATGAATATTTGGATAAATTTTTTTATTCTATTTATTGATGATATTTTGGTTTATTTAAAAAATTTAAAGGATAATGAAAAACATCTAAGGATTATTCTGTAAACCCTAAAAGAAAATAAGTTTTACATAAAATTTAGAAAATGTAATTTTTGTTTCTATCATATATTATCACTTGGACATATCGTAAATAAAGATGGAATAATTGTCGATCCGTCTAAAACTAAAGTGTGTGATAAATTCCCAATACCTAAAAAATTAAACAGAGATTTTTATTTTTCATAGATTAGAAGGAAATTAATTTTGTTTTATTGAAAAAAAAATTATAGTTATCTAAGAAACTAACCAGGTTAACATACAAAAAATTTAAGTTCATATATATATAGGAATTCAATGAATGCTTCCAAGAATTGAAAATAATATTAGTGAACACCCCAATTTTTTCCTTAAATCTATAAACAAATACTTTATTATCTACAATGATTATTAATTAAATAGAATTTATAGTTTTTTATGAATAATGTTTAGGAAAAATTTTATGTTTTATTTTAATTAAAAAATAATAAGATAAATTATCATACGCATGACCTCAAACTTGAATATGTAGTATTTTCTCTGAAATTTTGGAGACACCATTTTTGAGTAAAGTGTGAAATACATACTAATAATAAAATTTTGAAGAATATATTCACATAGAAATATTTGAACATCGTATAGGGGAGATGGATTTAATTAATAGAGGATTACAACTACATAATTCATTACCATCAAAGTAAATAAAACAGAGTAGTTGATGCTTTTAGTTGGAAAGATAACGAATCGTTATTTATGTTATGTTAGTAACATGATCCTTTAGTTAAATATTTTTATAATGATAAATTAAATATTAGAAAATTTATAACTCCTTTTTTTTGGTTCAGGTGTCAGTACAATAATCTTAGTAAGAGAAAATTAAGAATGCTCGGATAGAAGATTGTGAGTTATAAGAAAAAATAATAATTAGTAATGGAAGGCAAGTAACTTATATATTATTTAAGTAAATATAATGTCAAAAATAACACTCTTGCTTTTAATATCTATTAAATTTTTTTATAAGGATAAAAATAATTTATTCCTAGTTATAAGTTTTTATTTGAAATATTAATTATATTTTTTTAATTTTAATTTATTCTTAATTTTATGTTATTAAATAATTAAGTAAAATTTTTAAGAAACATCGATACAGTGCTTGTGCAAATAGTAGAAAAATAAAGAAAATAATATTCAAATTTCTAAAAGTAATATTTTATGGGTGAGTTTTATTGACCAATGAATTTTATAGATTAATATAACATATTATTTATATTTTAATGTTTTGAATTTAAATTTATTTTTTTCATTTTGTTTTCAAAGTAAAATTAAATGAATAGTTCTAAAAATGACATTAATGATATTTTATAATAAATCATGTTTTATTAGGCGACTTAAAATTCATAAAAATATTATATTTTTTGAAAAAAATGGGATATGGTTGAACATATAAATCTTAATCTATTTTTGTGTCACTTTTAATTTTATATTAAATTTCATCGATCTTATGGTGTAATAAACATTGATATCATTCTAATCATCAAAAGGGTAAACATGGGGTTAAATCAAAGAGATGTGGGTAAAAACAACATCTAAACTTTTCCAAATTTTATTAGATAATAATATATAGATCCATACTAATATTATATTAAAATTATATGTTTTTTGATCCATTTTTTCTTGAAACTTAATTTATATTAATTTTATACTTTATGAAATTATAAGAGTTCTCCTCCCCTTTCTTACAAAAGTGAAACTCTTATCCTCCCTTCATTACACCTTTTGAGACTTCTATTTCATCCAATACCTACCCAAGTATCACCCGAATATCACTACCAATTTTATAGAGGCCCATTTTTATTATAAACCCATATTATGAAGGCTTTTGGTGTAAACCTAAAGAGGTTGTCTGAAAAAGTTGTATTGTTCTTAACATAGAATTTTCATTTTATTTCTTCTTATACCTCCTTAAAATTTTCTAAAATAATTATTAATTAATAAAATAATTATATTATATATACTAATATGTTATTATGTTAATATAATATCTTATATTCTTTTCTTATTCTATCAAATGGGAATCAAAATCTTCATAAATGTGTACGACAGACTACTACCTCACGAACCGATGTAATTAGTTTTCTATCACAACCTTTCATGGATGGTCATATTTATGGATTTACTGTCTATATATTATATTAATGAAATAATTATATTTCTGTAAAATTATTTTTTTTTTACCCTTTCATTCATTGAAGAATTATAACTTCGTTTCAGTGTACGTGTGGATTACCACCTCTACAAAGTGATGTGATACATTTTTCATCACCACATCCCATTGATACTATATATAGTTTTATTTAGAAAAATAATATGATATTTTTTATATAATAATTATTTTACAAATATAAAATTTTATTTTTCTTATTTCCCTCATTCTGTTTTAAAAATGAAATTGTTATTCATGAGTACGTACGGCCTACCATTTTAATGATTGTAACATAATTCATTTATCATAACCTTATTTCTTGGTTGGTATTAAAAGTATAATTAATGTATAAAAGTAATATTTTTTCAATATTATTATTATAGATATTATTTAATAAAGTACAATTTTACCATATTCAATTTACCAAAGTGATTTTGGATATTTGAGCTGAATATCATCAAAACATTCAATGTGAACTTAATCGATAAGGTAATTATATATAACATGGTATTAAATAAAAAAAATTAATAATAAAATTTAAAATTTTTATTTACAATTAAATAATTTATAGAATTTTATTAACCCTGGATATGGAGAACGTGCATGATGATCAAGACTAGTGGTATGGGACAATTTTACCATAAACCCTCTTTTTAAATGTTTTTAAGGTTTATTTTCAAAAATATTTTTATTCTATTTACATAGTCATAAAATTATTTTATAGATATATTTATATATACATGAATGAATTATAAAAAATATTTTATTTCACTAATTACTTTCCTTTAATTGTTTTCAAAAGGAATCATTTTATGATTTTTGTACAAAACATTTTCACAAAAAGGAATAAAGGAATGTTTTATTTTAACTTATACATAAATATTTTTATTTCACTAGGTAAGTTAATGAGATTATGTTTAGAGGAAATTATATGATACTTATTAAAGGTAAAATTTATAACTTTCTGAAAAAAAATCATGAGTTTTCCATTATTTAAAGTATTCCTTTATGAGTTTTATTTTTCCTTTAAGATTTATTATCAAATGTTTTATAAAAATATTTGGGTAGAGAAGTTGATTTCTAGAGTAATAAAATTTTTATTTTAATCTAATATTTTATTTTGAAAAATGAAAATTTTTATTATTATTTTTGGACTAAAAGGTTTCTTTATTCATTTTTATATGTCCCTTATTAATCTTTTTTCCTTATACCATGTTTTTAAATGTTTTTCACAGGGTTTTAAGGATGAGTATGGACATGGATGAGGTCAAGATGAAAATTTTAAATATTTTCCTTGAAAAGATAACTTGTTATATCTTAAATGTTTTATATTATATGAGAAATTGATACTGAGTAAAAGTTTATACTTTTTATGTATAATTTTTTATATAAGGATTATGACATAAATCTCTAATACTCTAAACCTATAAGATATTTTTTAATATAATAAAGTTAAATATTTCAAATGATATAATTTATAAATTGTTTAATGATAGGTCTTTATAATTATAGTTAAATAGGATTCCAACATAGGGTCTAATTCAGATCCTTCCTAGGAAAGGAATTGGGCATGCAGTGTTTTTAATACATCAAAAATCATATTAGGAGTTGTTATGATGTACAGTGATAAGGTAGTTACATATTTGTCTCATTAAGTATGACCCCATGAGCTGAACTACCCTACTGATGACATATATTTTGTGAACGTGGTTCATGTGTTGAAATAATGGATATATTTACTCTTTAATTTGAGATTTTTCATATATAGTAAACAAAATAATATATAATATATATTATTCTTTCCTGAATTGAATGTCCATTTGAATCATTAGGTTTATTACTTATAAATGGTTTACTTTAAGATATATTATGCTTCAAGGAAAGGTAATATAATTTTTTATGTGCTTAGAATGAAGACACAAGAAGTTGTGGAGAGAATGTTAGAAGATGGGTGGAGGCTTATGTATTTTTCAATAGATTTGATGGTGGGAATAATTGAGGATTTAGGGGTAGTGGTTTGTTCCCCCTTATTTATGATTTCGGCATTAGTGAAATTTGTAAGGTCTATTTAGGAGCTTTATCTAGAGTGTGTCATGATATGTGAAAGTTTTGTAGTGAGTCATTCTATTACGGTATGCAATAAAGATGAAACTTTTATGGTTTTGGTTCATATAATTATTATGTTACCTTCTTAATTAATAGAGGATGTGATGTTAACCTTACATGCTTTGTAGTGGGTATTACATGAAGTTTTGACTAATATGTATCAGGATTTTTTAAGAATGTTCTACTAGGCCATCATGAAAAGAGACATCATAGGTTTTATCTCTCATTGTATAACTTGTCAGAAGGTCTAGACATAACATCACATACCTAGAGTTTTACTTCAACCACTTCTAATACTGGTGTGGAAGTGTGATGAGGTAACTATGTACTTTGTGATAGGGCTTCCTAGGACCCAAATGTTTGAAGACATAATTTGAGTTTTAGTGTATTGTTTGACCAAGGTATCTCAATTCTTACAAGTCCAAGAGATTGAATCAATTCATAAGCTATTAAATCTCTATGTCCGAGTGATTTTTAGGATTCAAATAGTTCTTTTGAGTGTGGTAGATGATGGATATGTATGGTTCACATCATATTTTTTATAGGACCTATAGAATGTAATGGGGACTTAGTTAAAGAATAGTTCAACTTTTCATCCCCAAACTGATAAGAATTCAGAGAGAATGATCCATAATTTTGATGAAATTTATTGATAATTTATTCTATATTTTATATGATCTTGGGATTATCAATTTTCACATGTGAATGTTTCCTACAACAATAGTATTCAGTCCTTGATTCTGATAGCTCTATTTGAGGCTCACCATGGTTAGCCATGTTATTCACCACTATACTAGAATGAGTCGGATGAATCTTAATTTTTTGGGATGACTATAGTATATGATACCTTAGAGTGGGTTTCATTGCTTCATAATAGGATGGTTATGGCTCAAAATAGGCATTGGTCTTATAAATACCGAAGGATATAATCCTTTGAGTTTAAATTAGGTGACCAAGTTTTCTTACGAGTGTCCACTCGGTTGGAGAATAGGTGTCTATCAAGACAGGGTAAATTGGCATCATGGTAAATTGTTCCAATGGATATCACAAAACACATCATGATGATGGATTATCAATTAGACCTTACTCCATGGAATAAAGGTATGCACAATGCATTCCATATGTCTCACTGTCATAAGTATGAGATAGATCCTACACATGTGGTCGACTGTGAGGATATTGAGGTGGTATGAAATTTATATTTTAGGGAGAGACCCAACCAGATGGTGGAATGAATAAATAAGGTGTTAATAGGAAGGATTATTCACCATTTTTAGGTTATATGGAAACATGGTAAAATTAAGTAAAATAATTGAGAGTAGAAAACATTAATTTGGTAACAGTGGCCTAAGTAGATTGAATGACCTCTAGGGATAATTCTTGAGGGAAATAAATGATAATAGAGGATAATTGGGAAAAAAAATTAGTTACTCCACTTTTTAACTACTATATAAATATAGATCTTTATTTTAAATATTTATAAGTGGGTTAGGTGATACATGGTAAAACTGGTTCTACCCAGGGCCACCGATAAGCTAGTGGTGTCGTTTGGGTCTAATTAAGGCCCATTTTATTATTTGGATTTTTTTTCACCTAAGAAATGTTAAATTTTATATCATTATCAATTACTCTCTTTGATTCCTAAGGACTTACAAGCCTACTCCAATAACATTGATCTCTCCTCTCACCTTATGTCAATTTCATTTCATTCCCTAATAATACATCGAATATTGAAAGTCCTTGTTTGTTCTTAATCATTTACCTTATTATATCATTTATTAAAATAAATCATATCCTTACTTTTTTATTGGTTCTAAGTTTTTTTGTGTGATAGAATGATGATTCATTGATCGTTTGGGTAAATGGCCTATAGATTGAATGAATTTTCTTCTACGCAATTTTTAGATATAAATTCTTGTATGCAATAGATACTCTAGGGTATTTATGAACTTTTCCTTCCTTTTGGTTATGGGTTATCCTCAAAATAAATCCTATATTTCAAAATCATGCCAAATTATATTGTTTCTAATATTAAATGAGGTTTTTGTGCTCAAAAACTGACCCTTTCATTCGATCATCATTTCACCTAAGTTAGGAAGCCCTTTTCTTTAATGTATGTTTTTTACAGGTTCATGGAATGATTTTATGAATGAAATTACCAACCTGTTAAACCTATATTTAATTTGGGATCACATTAAAAGTATTTTTATAGCATAATGACCTATTATCTTATTAATTATTAAATGGTGACTCTTTCTTGATCTACCATTTGTATTTGTATAATATGTGGTATTCTTATTTATTTTATAGTTGTGCAAACAGGTTGTACCTATTGGAATATTCTATGATATGGATGTATCAAATGAGAAGTCCTCATGCATAGAATATTCCTTCTAGAGGGATTATTTTGACATATTTCTTGGTTATCCCATTAAGGGGGATGTGTTAGGATGTTTGGATATTCATTTTAGAATAGTTTAAATTAGGTAGAGCCAGTCTTAAAGAACCCAAAATGTATATTTGTGCGGGGGTGATATTTTGTTATTTATTTTTTTTATGTTTACTTACATAGAATGAACCAGTATATTCTATGAACTTTCATTAAGTGTTTTTGGTGGTTTACTATTGAGTGTTGCACTCACACCCTACAAAGGAATTTGGGAATTCTTTTAGATTTCATGGACAAGGATATGGTAAAGGTTAAGGTTCCTATGGTGGATGGTTTAGTAGGTCAGTAGAGGATGTAGATGTTTTAGACTGGACATTAGGCTAGTTGTCAACTACTATTTTTGTTTGTCTTATTTTCCTTTGTTCATTGATCCACCACCCATAGGTATCCATTACTTAGTTTTTTTATGTACACAGAATTCCATATTGATACTACATGGGTTCTTTTTGTGTATGATTACCCTTTATTGATTATTTATTTATTGATCTATTTATTCATTATTTTTTATGTGTTTTTTATCACTTACATATTTTTACACTGATGTTCACCAGCTACCCAGGGCATAGTATCCACTTAATGTTCCATAGGCTCTTACCACTAGTTAGAAACCTCTTACATGTAATGATTCATGAATAACATTGTATGGAACCCATGGCTCAAACTCTGTAGTTTATGTAAGGGTGTTACAATAGCATATTTCATTTTTTCCTATAATTAGGTTATGGTTTTCTCCAAAAAAACATTGATTGTATTGAAAAAAACATCCTATTTGTTGGAATCCAAGAAAAATATGTCTTTGTGAAATTTTTTCACCTCAAATCCTTGATTTCATTGATATCTTTGTCACTAAAAATTATTTCTCTATTAAAATAAATTAAATTTAAATCCTAATTAAGCAAAACATGGGATTTTATTGATAACCATAATCAAATAAAAAATTATTTTATGGACAAGATTTGAGCATTCATTTATCAATTGGAATCTAGAATATAAAATATAATTTTATTATACTTCTCCTGATTAGCATTTAAAAAATTATTATAAAACTGTTATAAAAACTAAAAACATTCTAGAAATAATTTATTAAACAAAGATCCTCTATTAATAGCATTCATTAGTTACTAATTACTTTCATAAAACCATTTGTAAAATATTATCATTATAAAAAACATATCTAATACATGATAGGGAATGTTTCTAAATAATTAATTAAACCTGTTAAATGTTTTATAAAAAAATTCAAGGTTACATTGATTGAAATTCAAAATTTCTTCAATAATATTCATTGATTTTGTGGAAATAAGTAATATTTTTTGAAAAAAAAATTACATTTAATACCAAGTAGTAATGGGATATTATATAAATAAAAGAATCAGTTCTTTATGTTTTTATCTTAATAAATATTTCGGGTGGAAGTAAATCATAGGATACACCATTAAGTTGGAAAGTATCAAAAAGTTCAAATAAATTCCCAAATTTGTTCCTTGGTCATATTTTGCTAATTTAAAAATTGATTTGAAACGAGATTATTTATAAAATTACAAGTTTTATCTTAAAATTGTTCTAAAAAAACAATGGGCGTTAGGATTATTGGTTGTATCAACAAACATGGATATAAACCTTACTCTATTAATTGTTTTTCCATAATTTTCCTCTTTTAAACAAATTTTTTTTCATCATAAATTTTATAAAATCTATCCATGTTTTCATATTTATTCTTCTTCTTCATAAACATTTCAATCTCAATATCATAATTAAAAATATTATTTTCTAACTCAACAAGATTTAACTAAGTTGGATGTTCATGAATCAACATAGTTTTCCTTTAAACTCATAAAATAAAATAAAAACATTCATCAAAAATAAATAAAATAGTAAATGGTTAAGAAAATTATTTCCTTAATATATCAAACCTCAAATTCTATAATCATATATGTCCCTGGTAATAATACTAAAACCATTTTCTAGTAATCAGGTATCATTTATTCCAAATAGAAATAATGTTTAGAAAATTAATAATAAATCATCCAAATCACAAATTACAAAATTATATTATATGGATAATCTAACTTCAAAGTAATTGATAATTTATATCCCTATAATTGTTATTTGGTTCAAAAAATTTCATAGTGTATTTGAATGATTGTAATTTAACTAATTGAATAAACATCTAAAAATAAATTTCTGTTGCCGATTATAATTCTAGAAAAATGAATTAGTCATAATTTCTATAATTTTAATTAATAAATCATTTTTATAGTATTAAATTCAAATAATCCAATGTAGTAGTAATTATACTTTAATTTCTAAATCATGCCTTTATTATAACAATTTATTTCAATTAAATTTAAAAATTTAGTGACTCCAACCCATTTTTGAACACATGTAAACAAAATCAATTCTATGATCAAGAAAAAACTCAAATAAACTAATTCATGCAATGACTGGAAACCCTTAAATCAATAAACTATTTCCATTTTCATTGAAAAATAATCATTTAGAAATAATGATAAATGAATGCACACAAAAAAATAATCATCAATAATAAATGAACATCACCATTCAATCATCAATTCATTGAAAATTATCTACCCAAAGTGTTTTACCTCTTCATATTTTCATAAAAATTAGTGAAAGTATTAATCCTTAATTTGGAATAGAAAAATATTTTCTAATATAAATTTTATAAACTAAAAATTAATGATCCTTGTCCTCCCAATAATTTCAACCAAAGTTTTATACTCATTATTTATTCTATTGAAATTATCATTATATTATTTTAATAGAACCCTTTAACATTAAAAACTAATGTATAGTCTGTTGATCGGTAGAATATTTTCCAACCATCATGAGTTGATTTTTAATCTCTTATAATTCACATCATAAGAAATATCATTTTGATCATGATATTTACTTTAATATAATCATATTTATAAAAAAACACCATAAAATTATAAACCATGATGTGTTTATCTATGATTCTCCTCTATTCACCATGATTAAAAAATAATGGAATAACCATATCTAATGGATTAAATTGATTTCATTTGTAATATATTATTTTTACCACTATAACATAGTTCCTACCCATGGTTTCATCTTCCTCATTTTATTTACCTCTATCAAAAATCATTAGCTCATTATGTCCTATTTTCCTCTAAGTTTTCAAAATTTCAATCCTACATAAGAACAATAATGTTTGTATGTACACTCTTACATGTCCTTTTCAATTTATAAAAACATTATAAAATGTATTGAAAATAAAACTAAAAATTTAAAAATAAAATAAAAATATTTATAAAATTATAATGAATTTATAATACTAAAATTATTAAATATTTAATACATATAAAATAATTAATATTATTAAAGGTTAAAACTATCCTAAATTATAATATAAATAATTAAATGATTTACATGACATTTTACATTTATATTTCATAATGATAGACTAGGAAAGAACAATCATTTCTTATCTCTAAATTTGATCTTCCTTATAACATCCAGATATTTTGTGATTTATTTGTTTCAAATTAATTTAATATTTTTTATATTTTTCATTTCATACAACCCTAAATATAGTTTATTTAATATTGAAGAATTATGTTTGTCTTGAGATATACACAAAACCAAGTTAATATTTCACTATACACAACATAAATTTTAGCTTTCTCTACACGTAATACCAATGGTATCCTGTGTTACATGCAATAATGACTTTCCTTGATGTCTTGTGTAACACGCATGACCAATTTTTCCCAAACAATAGTATATCACTAAAATGTTATTATTTAAAATAATAGGGTATAATCTAGCTGTTATATCAGTGGTCAGGAATAGTTCTAAATAATTTATGAAAATATGTGGTTTACATATATATAATATGAATTCATAGGATACCAATTAATTAGAAATAAATATAAAAGCTGATTTAATATAAAGAAAAATATTATTATTTTCACAAAGATGTTTTAGCCTAATAAATTAAATTAATTATAATTATTAAGTGATATTAATTTAAAATGTATATATAAATATATATATATATATATTTTATAAATTTAATTAAATATTTTTTATTCATCTAAGAGATTTTATAGACATAAGATAAGAACAAAACCAATTTTATGCATAAAAACTAATATTTTTTTAATAAAGTTAGTTTTAACACCTTCTAAAGGAAAATATATTTTAAATCACATTTTCAGAAATTTTATATATTTAATTTTTCAAAATAAACATTAGCTTTGGTTGAAAAACATAAAAATTAGTTTAGGATAAATTCTTCGTATTTATCTATATGTTTTTTTAATAAATATTTAAAAATACTGGATTTTAATTCAAAATATATTTTCAATTTAATTTATTTATAATGTTAAATTACATTTTAAATTTGATTAAATTTTTAATTAGATAATAATTTTATTAATTAATCCAATTCAGGTCATTCGAACCAATTTCACACTGAAATTGTATATAAAAACTTAGCCAACTTTTGATCATTTTTACTTTAAATCCTCGTGGAGTTGTCCTATCATCGGGAAAAAATTTAAATTAATTTCTGACACTTATATAAACATAATATGGATAAAATTATTTTATATTTGGTATCATAATAATTTGTAATTTTTAATAAGTCCAAAAAAAATAACCAAAAATATTAGTGACAATGATTAAAATTATTTACAATGGTTAAGAAAGAAATTTGGTTAATAAAGTACTACACATTAAATTTAAGACCCAAAACAACCTAGACACTTCTCCAACACTAATTAGATATACATGATTCATCCATTAACCTTCTATTCTTGTGTTTTTTGAGTTTGTTTTGAATTTTTTCGGTAAAAACGTGGATACACCTAACTTGTTTCCAAAAAAATACAAGTGTGTCATTTCCCATCCCTAAAAAAGGACACCATCTCTTTATATTCTTCACAGCTATCAACCCACTTAGGTTCATCCAAGATCACCCCAATCAATTTCCCAATATACCCACATTACTCCTTTAAGCCTCTCTTTAGGTATAAAGCAATCCAAGTAATCCTTTTGGTACAAACCAAAAGGAGTTACCTAATTAATGGGAGGTTTGAATGAGCATTATGAGTGTCAAGACAAAACATAAAGGAATTTCATATCACTTTTTATTTTTGTGAGATATATGATTTATTCACCAATAAATCCTTTTTTTGTGTTGTTTATATTACCCATATATGTATTCTATTATTCAAATAATTAAATATATAGTTATTTACATATCCATTTGATTGTATTTCATTTATGGGGACTATGTTTCAATAGTTACCAAATCGGTAAACGATTTTGTCTCAATTTACTTTCTCTGAGACATGTGTCATGTTATGAACCTATAATTCATAAGCTGTATATACTTCCTTTGAAATTTTATATCATAAATCTATTTCTATTCATGATCGTTTATGTTT
Organism: Viscum album; assembly: GCA_963277665.1. Lineage (NCBI taxonomy): Eukaryota > Viridiplantae > Streptophyta > Magnoliopsida > Santalales > Viscaceae > Viscum > Viscum album. The sequence goes on along the minus strand of OY728123.1, from coordinate 686,594,856 downwards.
TATTTAATTTCATTATCATAAATGAGGAGTATGGTTCACGTTTACTAAGTGTTAAGAGTTTATTGAAACAATCTAATCCCTTTTTGAGATTTTTTATAAGGGTGTTTAATTTGATGAAATATTATGATTCATCTCTCAGGAACACTCATTACTTTTATTATCCTTTGGTTATTCATGATATCTTTATATATTGGTCCCATTTTTACACTCTTTGACACATAAGATAGTTCAGAGAGTGTTTTAAAGGAAGTACAAATTTACCTCTCTCTTTGGTTGGAAATATAAGTTCCTTTAAAACCATGTTTCCTAAAAAGGTTTTCTATGAATATTATATTATTCTTATATAATAATTAAGAGGTATTTATACCCCTTTTTTTATTTTAATAATGTTTTCAAAGAAATCTTCTTATCACTTTATAAACAGTGAATTTTTCTTACCTTTATATCGTGTAAAAGGAATATTCTTTTTACCTCATACAGCTTGTATGGATTTACCCATCATCATTTCTATGTAGCTTTCACTCCATTATTAAAAGAATAATTTTTAAAAATAAAAAATTAAAAGTAATTTCAAAGGGAAATTGTTTTCAAAATGTTTTCCAGATTATTTATTAAGTCTTCAATTAGAAAGTTTTTCAAAGTATTTTCAAGATTTATTTTAATTTTTTCAAAGTTTATTCAAAGAAAATTGTTTTTAAATTATTTTTAATTTTATTATATATGTTTTCAAGGTAATGGGTTTTCAAAATGATTTAAATTATTCTTTGTACGATTTAAAGATATTTTCTAAGAAAATGATTTTTAAATGGTTTCATGAATTATAAAAGCCTTTGTCAATGAAGAAAGGATATTTTCCTCAAGAAATATTTTTGAAAGATATTTCAAAATTATTTTCTATATAAGATGGCATCTTTTTATGTTACTCATTATTTCTAGAAAAATAATCTAAAAGTTCAATTCATATTTTTTCTGTGAATAGGTTATGCTTGACATCATGGTCTTTATGAAACATGTTTCTCTTTCATGGGTTATATGTTTATGAAACCCATTTCTCTTTCATTTGTTATATGTTTATGAAACCCCTTTATCTTTAATGGGTTATATGCTTATAAAATCCATTTCTCTTTCATAGGTTAAATTCTTATGAAACATGCTTCCTTTCACGAGTATTTATTAGCTGAAATCATTATGAAACCAATATAATTTCCAAAGGTTATGATATGATTAAATTTTTATGATACCCATTTCATTACATGGGTTATGATATAATGTTTAGTAAAACCATATCTTTTTTTGGTTCATGGAATGATGTATGTTTTAATATCTTGTGGAACATGTATGTATGATTTTATCATGTGAATAGTGGGACTTATATCTCCCTACAATGCATTTGGTGATGATAAATGTTTAATGATCTCAAAGGGTAATCATGAGAAAATAACAAGCCCGAAACATGATGGTATACAGGAGGACATACCAAGCCCGAAACAAGATGGTAGATGGGAGTACATTGGAATCCTGGAGGAAGAGGGTACATAAGAGGACATACCATGCCTGAAAAGAGAGGGTATATGGGAGGACATACCAATCCCAAAATATGAGGGTAAATGGGAGGACATTCCCAGTCCAAAACAAGAGGGTACAAAGGAGTACATCCCATGCCCAAAATAATAGGGTATATAGGAGGGAATCACAAGACCAAAGTAGGTACACTGGTGATTAAAACAATCCTAACATGTTACAAAGGTTATTATATGATTATGTGTTTTACACAGTTCCATGTTTTATTCCTATGTTATGCTTTCATGTATTATGATATTTATTTATTTATGATTCATATCCTATGACTTGTAAATATTTATTGTGATATATAATATACAATTTATGATCTTTAAATTTTATGATCAGTTTTCATACCTTTTTGTTCATGTTATGCTTATGCATTTCTTTTATTTACACTTATTGAGCTCATCTGAGCGCACCCCTTTCTTATGTTTCCTTTACCCAGTTTATAAAGAAAGGTTTTAGGTAGAAGTTCTAAAGGTGGAGATCTTTATGGGATATTTTAAATATCTTTCCCTATGATAGATTATTTTCTTCCCATGTTTTAAAATACACTAAAATATTACAATTCTTGGGAATGTATTTTAGTAATGTACTGAATATTCATCTAAAATGATATAATATCCATGTATGCTAAGCCTGGGTTGATATAGTAGATATCAAATGAAAGGTTTAGTCAGCCTTTGGGAAATAGTATGAGAAATCATTAGTGATATCCCTAGATATATTTCTAAGGATATTTCTAGGGATATCTCAAAAAATAAGTAAAAGGATGATTTAATTTTTAGAAAAAATTACGGGAATTTTAATAAAGGATAGAGTGAGTTGTTTCTTCGAAATACATCCCTATCTGGATATTACAAGTTGATATGGATCTAGCACATATGTACCTAGGGGTAACAACTCCATCCAGATGTCTTAGGTCTGACTTGGGGTAATATGGTAAATGACAATAGTTCTTACTGCACACCTGGTTTGACACTCCCAAGAGATATGCTTTTAAAATTCACAAACTCTTCACAAACCACTATGAAGTATTTAAAAAGAATATGACTATGAATAACCTAGGATAAACCTAAGGTTTCGTCGATTAAAAGGTTGGTGTCAGGATTTAGACATATTATAAGTAATTTTTCATGATTATGTGGCTTTCATATATGATATGTGTTTCTCACCCTATGCTTTCTAGTTTTATTCAATGGATATAACTAGAAGGAACATGTTTACCGTTGAATTTTATAGATGTGGAAATTATGGGTATTCTGAAAATTGATTTCCCAAGTGGAAATCTCATAAATAAAACTAGGAATGTGGTATGAGTATTGGTTATACTTTTTAAGATAAAGAGACATCAAATGACAGGTGAAAGGTATGTGATGTTCTTCTATTATTACTTGAATTGATCATAAGAATAATGATCAGATTGCGGTTGAGGAACCTTAATACATGATTCATACTTTATATTCTAGGAAAAATATATTAAGGTATAAGTTGATGAAGCATGGTTAATGGTTTAAGAAGAATGTTGGATTAATTAATTATTTATGTTTTGGAATTCAAAAATTATGTTATATGAATCATGAAATGTATAAGTACTTCTAGTATAATTTTTCAATAAGAATTGAAATGGACATGTTAAATGGTGATGAGGACACTGAAAAGTGATTTCATATAAAGGTTATATTTTTATTAAGGTATGGTAACCCTTAATTAATTCCTAAAATTGAGATAATGATCTTTGGATAACAATATGCAGGATGTGAATAAGTAAATTGGATGGTGTGGATTACCCTATAATGGATTATTGAAAAAATGGTTTATGTTCTCAAGGATGAAGTTTATGACTTCTTGGATTTTAAGTATATATCTAGTAATAATTGGAATAATGAAGAATGTATTTTTTCCAAAAAGATTTATGGAAATTGAGGTTATTACCATGTTTCAATTTAATATATGATAAGGTTATTCACAAGTTTGGAATTTGATAACCAAGTGGAATTTTGTGCTATATGGGGGAACTGATGTTGAGATGATTTCATGGCTATATTTCTAAAGTTTTAGATTTTTATCTTTTATAAGGGTTATAAGGTTAACCATTCATGAATAGTTTATGTTAAACTTCATAATAAGTATTTATGTATTGAGATTGTATTGAAAACCTTTGTTAAAAAGAAATTTAGTGATTAACCTTATTTCAAGGATGTGCATTATATTTTGTAAATTATATTAGCATGGTTTTAAAAAGTGACCAATAGTGTGTCAGGTGACAACCAATCAAGTCCAACAATATCATGGGTCTTGAATCCATGACCAATGGATGATAAGGGTTTCCCACCTACAACTGGCCTACGTGATGTCCTGGTAAATGCATAATTATTTTTGAAGAATAATTATTAATGATGAAAGAGTAGTGTTGATTTTTATGTTTAGATATTAATGTATTAACCATTTTTATTTTTAAGAATATTTCTAGATAAATAGTTATACTTTTCATTATTTTATGGGCTTTAAGAACTGCTTAAATTATATTTTATCACTTCAGGCATCAATGTTAATTTCAAGACATACATTACATGATGTTATGGATGAATTATAAATTGGTAAAAGTGAAAATTAATAATAATTTTTTTTTATAGAAATAAATCAAGTAAGAATATTTCCTCATATTTTTGGTCAATAAAATAATTACTCAATGTTAGAATAATGATCAAAAGAAAATGTGTTGTCCTAATACCTTAATTTTGTTAAACTGGTGGCCTTTTAAATTATCACATATTTATGAATTTAAGGCCATAAACTTTTATTTGATCATTCACTTGTTTGTGATTGATGACCTCAATAACTCCCTATAAATAGTTATGATTTTCCTCCATGTCCAACCTTCACTCTCAACATATGTTCACCTATGTGGATACCTAATTATATGTTACTTTGGGTAACCATTATGGTTCCAACATTATATTTTAAGGGAAATTATAGTATCCATTTTTATGATGTGGGTTTCTATGAATGAAACATTCAAGTATTAAAGCATTGATAATCCAGATTAATTTCAAGGGAGAAATTCATTTTAAGGGGGTATAATGTAAAACCTCAAGATTTTGTGATTTATTTTTTTCGAACTATTTTTTTCTTTTTTATATTCTCTTTTCACACAACACTCAAAATAGTGCATTTTATATTAAATAACTATGTTTTGATTTTGTTATACGGAAAACTAATTTAATCGTGAACTGCATGAAAAATAAATTTTATCTTTCTCTACATAGAACACTGAGGTTATCTTGCGTTACATGAAACAACAACTTTCCTCGATGGGTCACATAACACACATGATCGATTTTTATAGAACAATAGTATATCCTTAAAATGTTATTATTTAAAATAATAAGATATAACATAGATATTAAATCATAGGTTATAAATATTATTATCAAATTTATTAAAATATATGTTTTACACAAATATAATATGAATTCATAGGTTACCAATTAATTAGAAATTAATATGAAAATTGGTTGAATATAAAGGAAAATATTATTATTTTCACAAAGCTATTTTAATATAATAAATTAAATTAATTATAATTAGTAAGTGATATTAATTTAATATATATGTTATATATTTAATAAAATATTTTTATATTCATCCAATTTATTTTATAGATATAAGATATGTAAAAATTCAAATTCATGCATAAAAATATTTATATTTTTATAAAGGTAGTTTTACCAGCTTTTAATGAAATATCCATTTTAAATATATTTTTTTCCATTTTATAAATATAATATGTCAAAATAATTGTAATATTTTGAATAGAAACATAAAATTATGTTAAGATAAATTTTTTGTATTTTTCTATAAGGTTTCATTTTTTTAATGAATAGTTAAAAATACAGGATTTTAATTCAAAACTGCTTTTTCAACTAATTTATTTTTAAGGTTAAATTATATTTTAAATTAATTTAAATGTTTAATTAGATTTTAATTTTATTAATTAATCTAATTTAGGTCATTCTATCCAAATTCAAATTAAAATTGGATATAAAAACTTATCAAACATTTGATCATTTTTACTTTAAAAACCCACAAAGTCATCCAATCAATGGGATTAATATTAAATTAATTTATACCACTTCTAGTAATATAATTTAGAAAAAATAGATTTCATATTTTTTAATTAGAATAATTTATAATGTATAAAAAGTTCAAACTGTTTTTTACCAAAAATATTAGTGAATGTGTTTAAAATTAATTACAATGGTTAATAGAAAAAATAGGTTAATAAAGTAATAAACCTTAAATTTAAGACCCAAAAAAACATAGAAACTTTCCCAACACCCATTTTCTAGAAATGATTCATATATTCCCATTTCATTATCAATTTTAGTTGGTTTTATGTGACTTTTTTTAGGTAAAACGTGGGTACACCTAACTTGTTTTCAAAAATTCAAAGTGTGTCATTTCACTTCCCTATAAAAGGACACTAACTCTTCCTCTTCTCCATACCTATAAAACCACTTAGGATCATAAAATATCTTCCCATTACACTTTCCAACATTTATCCCATCCACCTTTATTCTTCTCTTTAGGTGGAAATCAATTCAAGTAATCCTTTTGGCATAAACCAAAATGAGTTACCAGATTAAGAGGTGGTTAGAATGAGTATGATGAGAGTCAAGAAACAATGTAAGGGGATTTAATCTCACTTTTTTATATATGATATATGAAATATTAACCACCCATTCCTTTTTATAGTGTGTATACTACCCATTTTTGTATTATATGATTATTATACTTAAATATAGGGTTATTTACATATCAATTTGATTATATTTCTTTCATAGGACTATGTTTCAAATGTTACAAATTTAGTTAAATGATTTTGTCTCAATTTACATTCTTTGATACACTTGTCATGTTATTCACTTATTTTTCTCAATGAGGTGTTTATAATTCCTTTTAAATGTTATATCATGAATGTCTTTCTATTCATGATATTTTAATCTTCATCTAATTTCATTATCTTAAATTGGGAGTATGGTTCAAGGATACCTAGTGATAAGAGTTTATTGAAATAATATCAGTGCTTTTTTAGATTATTTATGATTATGTTTCCTTTGATGAAATCATATGAACAAACTCTCAATAACACACATATATTTTCTTCTCCTCTGGTTATTCATGATATTTTCATATATTGGTACTATTTTTTCACTCTATGGTACATAAGATAGTTAAGAGAGTGTTTTATGGAAGTATGAATTTAACTCTCTCTTTGGTTGGAAATCTGAGTAACATTAAAAACATGTCTTCTAAAAAGGGATTCCAAGAATATTATTATTTTTTCTTTCCAAACAATTCATTTTTATTACCTTTATACCATACAAAATAAATATTCTTTATACCTCTTATGGCATGTATAGATTTACCTACCATTATTTATATGAACCTTTCATTCCATATTTAAATGTTTAATTTACAAAAAAATGTTTTTAAAAGTAAATTTCATGAAAAATTGTTTTCAAAATGTTTTCAATCTTCATTCATAATTTTTCAAGAAAAAAAAATTCCAAAATTATTTATTCTTTCTTTTAATGTTTTTAATGTTTTTTCAAGGAAAAATTTTTTTAAATTTTTTTGAATATTATTCTATAAGTTTTCAAGAAAAAATATTTTCCAAATTATTTCAAGTCTCCTTTATAAAATTTCATTTTATTTTCTAAGAAAATAATTTTCAAACGGTTTTATGCATTAAAAAATAATTTTTCAAAGAAGAAAATATATTTTATTCAAGAAAGGTTTTTGAAAGATATTTCAAAATTATTTTCCATCTAAGATGAAATATTTTGATGTTACTCAGTCCTTTCTAGGAAGTGATCTAAAGGTTCCATTCATATTCTATCTCTGAATGGGTTATTCCTAACATCTTGGATTTTATGAAACCTGTTTCTATTTCATGGGTTATATGTTTATGAAACTCATTTCTCTTTCATAGGTAATATGTTTAGGAAGCCTGTTTATATTTCATAAGTTATATTTTTATGAAACTGATTTATATTTCATGGGTTAAATGATTATGAAACCTATTTCATTTCAAGGGTTATTCTAGAAATAAATTATTATGAAACCCATATATTTTCCATATGTTATGATATTATTAAATTTTTATAATAACCATTTCATTCCATGGGTTATGATATGAAGTTTAGGAAACCCATATCTTTTATGGGTCATGGTATGATGTAAGTTTTATTGTATTGTGCCACATGTATGTATGATTTTATCATGTGACTGGTGGGACCTATATCTCCCTTCAATGAATTCAATAATGATAAATGTTTTATGAGCTCAAAGGGTTCATGGGAGGCCATCCAAGGATTGAAAAAAGATGGTATATGGGAGGACATTACAATCCCAAAACAAGAGGGTGTATGGGAGGACATCCCAAGCCCAAATCAAGGGGGTACATATGAGGACACCTCAATCCCAAAACAAGAGGGTATACAGAAGTAAATCACAAACCCAATACAAGAGGGTATATAAGAAGAAATACAAATCTCAAAAAAAATTGTTTACATGGGAGAACATCCCTAACCCAAAATAAGTGGATACATTGGAGTTCATCGTAAGAGAAAATTAGGTACACAAGTGATTAATCCAATCCTAACATGTTACAAAGACCTTAGTAGGCCACAATGACATAGTGTTATTATATTCTTATGTTTTTTCAAAATTCCATGTTTTTTTGTTATGTTAAAATTGTATGGATTATGTGTTAGAGTTTTTTTCCTAGAACCAACTTTTTTTAATTTGATTACATGAATATTTGATATATTTAATATTATATTAAACATCTTATTACACACTATCCATTTTTCTTTATGACCATAATGTAATAATGTTCTAGATTATTTGTTCCATTGATAATTTCATAACAGTTTCCCACTATGATGACAACATTGAAGTGATTTGAAAATATTCATAATATAGTTCTACGGTTGGATAACATACAATGATGGGACACATTGTATATCGACCATCAGGTTTGAGTACTAGTAATCAGATGAAACTTCTTCTCATTAAGTTCTCACTTGTTAATCTCCAAGATGGTAGATTATGAGAATAGACCCACCAGTTAAAATTCCCCATGTTTTCGTGTCATAGAATATTCCTATATGTGAGCATGTATAATGGTCATTAAAATTTAAGAATATAATTAATGCATGTCATGACTTACCCACATAGATTTGCTGATAAAAACTATCATGCAATATGTTGGTAGGAAGTACGTTATGTTGGTTATGTCATGAATGGAATATTGTTAATAGATAATTCAATAAAGGACATTTCCCTTAAATATTTATAGAAGTTGATATCTCAGCCCTTGGATTGAAATAGAACTATTGTACTAAATTCTATTGTCATGGTGTAACGATGTGTTTATTTTAGATGGTCAAAGAATGATGTATCGGGAATATAGGTTGATGACACTATCATGAAACTTTCTTGATAAGATTATGTGACAAAGGGATTATGATACACATTGAGAATTTATATGTGGTTTTCATCATTTTTACTTTAAGTAATTTCTCTTGGGTGCCTTGACTCGTTGCTAGATAGTAATCTTGAACTTTAGGAAAGCTCGCCTAATTCCAATGTGAATGAATCCTAGAGGGTCGCAGACTAAGTTTTTTTGGTGGTCATGATTAAATTATATTTTAATTTAATTAGTGGAATAAATATTATTCTAAAGACTGGGGAATAATTTTATTTAAGTTACATTTACTGTATAAATTAAATAAATATTTATTCATCATATTGTGAATAAAAAAATTATTTATTTTATAGAATATTTAATAACTATTTTTTTACTATTTTTTTAATAAAATATTTATTTAAGAGAATAAATTATTTATTCATGTGTTTAATAAATACAATAGGGCTTCGAATAGACCAAGACCATGTCTGGTGATAAAATAATTACTTACAATTTGGTAAATATTATTTATCTATTTTTCACAAGTTGGAAACCAAAAAAATAATAATAATTTTATTATTATTATGTTTCATGTGATTTTATTAATGGTTATAATTATATTTAACGGTTTTTATGAAATTTTATTTTTTAATCGAAATCCCAACCCTATAAATATATAGTTGTGTTAATTGTGTAATTCATTTCGAACCCAATTCCAATTTTGGACATAGAAAATTGTTATGCACAACAAATTCTCTTTCGACTCCTCCTCCTATCTATCTCTCTATCAATAATGACAAACCCAATAGATAATTTTATCAATTTAAATGAACTAGAAATCAAGAACGAAGAACACAAGACATTTGATTTGTCACGCTAGCACCCGGGGAATGAGTTGCATTGCTCGGAGACAATTGAAGCACATGTGGATCACCACTAGATGGATTCTACTCTTGGATCCTCAAAAGTATAATGAAGGTAATCTAGAAGGGATATTTCAAATAACCAACAATCATCGATGATGAAAGTTACAAATCCCTGGTATTTATTTCTTTAGATATTAAATAAATTAATTATAAATTTTCCATACAAGATCGTCACTCTTGGTTTCGAGAAATGATTATTAAATGAAATTTTATTATATCACCCACCATCACACACTTCTGCTACACCCGTAACAAATAAGTGGTATTAGAGGGGTCACATTTAAATTTAAATTTATTTATTTTATTTTTGATCTATGTAAAATTGTGGTTAGATTTTATTTCATGTTTTTATTTCTTTAATTCGATTTGAATTAAAATTTTATCGATAGATTAATCATGTTTTTTTAGTGTTTCAATTTAATAAATGTTTAAGAAAAAATTATGAATGACCGTAGATTCCATAAGGAAGTTCCAATTATTGGCTGGTAGAATTTGGTAACATGACATGCGGCAGGAGAACACATTATATACCCATGCGCAATGTATCTAGATGTACCGAGTAATTAATTACATTTGGTGATTTTATTGCACACCGTGTGTTGACCGGGACAACTTGGAACACAGAAAGTGGATATAAGGTGTTTAATATGCATGTACACACCATGAGGTCTAGCCGATCGAACACACCAAATCCCCAAACATGTGACTTCGATATACAGAAATAGAGGTACATGACGTGTAGCTATATATACATGTCATGTAGTCTCCCATTAATGGAAAAAAAGTACATTAAATTTGGAATTGCAGCATTAAAACCTTATTATATTGATTATCTCACCATTGTGTGTTTGACAATTTAATAATAATTCTAAATAATTTTGGATGCTCAATTAATTTATTGTAATTAATATTTCATTATTGGTTTTGATGTTTATTTTCCAGGAATTCCATTCATTATGGGCATCACCAAATAACATTTGATTATCATTACAATGAAATAGAATTAATTTATTAATAAATTAATTAAAGTGTGTTTATTTTAAATAATAAAATAATGAATAATGAAATTAATGTTAGCCATTTACTTTTGTGTATTCGTTGCTTGTGTGAACATTCATGAGCTTGACCAAGACCTATGTATCTTTTGGAATTTATTTAATTAAATTTATTTCATGGTTTTTCAATTAATAAATATTAAATTAAAATATGGCATGCAAGTCATCCCTCCCTCCATTATTGTGTAGGACCTGCATATTTAAGGATATTTATTTAATTCCCTTTAACCATTCCTTTGATACCCCTCATCTACATGTGAGTAATAAATATTTGTAATCAAGGGAGTGTCCTAATGCATGTGGGGACAGTTAAAGAGGGAACAATAATGATGCCAACTTAGTGATATGTAGGTGGAAACGTGGAATAGTAAAGCTCATGCTAAGTCTGGCATAATGAGTTTTTCCCCCTTGTTCGTAGCTTGATTTAATATCTCCTCATTAAATAAATCATTAGATAAGCCCATGATTAGTTCATTTAATTATTAATTTATTTTCTATCTAACATATTAAAATTAAATTTATTGATACAAGACCACAATTATATAAATTAATGAATTACATGAAAAGACAGAATTTAAATAAAATTTATTATGCATAAATGTTTTATCCAGAAATGGTTGATTAATTAAGTAAATATTAACTTAAATATTAACAAGACATGTAAAGAATAAAACAAAATTGAAATTTATGAATAATAAAATAAAGTCCCTTAGTATAATATTAAGTCAAACTAAGCCTTCCATTACTTTATTAGGAACAAAACTCAATATAACTTTTTTTAACAACCCTTGTTGGGACACTTACATTTATAAGGGGATTCTTATGAAAGCTTCAGGTTGAATTAAATGTTTTACAAAAATAAAAGTATCCCTTGTTAGACTTGGTGTAATTTGGAGGTAAGTGTTGAGAAAATCCAAGTAAGGATTTCTGGATTGGGGAGTCCACTCAATAGATCAAGGAGCTATAAGCCCATAGTTGAAAAATGTTGAAAAATACTTGTCTACCTAAGTACCTTCAAAATTGATAGAACCACCCTTATTGGGGTTATGTGAAAAGGAATATGGATCCTCGTCACTTGAATTTCCTAGTAACTAGACATTCCAAGTTAAATGGTGAGGGATGTATTTGGGGTTTGGTTTAGTGGTAAGCACCCCGTAATCCTACATGAAAAACGGGGGTTCAAAACTCATTGGGCATATGTCACTGTAGAAGTACTGTATTAGTATTGTAGTAGCGGTGGTACTGTAGATCAGCGGGTATTGTAGCGGCGGTAGGGGCATTTTAGCAGCGGCGGTACTGTATGGTACTGTAGCAGCCGGATTACTATTCACAGAATGACAATTGGGCCAAAAAAATGGGCCTACAGGCTATGTAATGGGCTACAAGCCCACTGGGCCTTCGGGCTATGTAATGGGTCTCCCTCTACCCAGTTAAAAGAGGTCTTTGATTTGCTTTAATAAAAAAATGAGGCTTCGACCCCAACCATTATATATATATAAAAGTTAAATGGTGAGGGATATTGGGTTTTAATAAAACAGTGGGAGATTTAATAAAATAGATTAATTATTTCTCACAAAATTTGTAATCAAGAAATGTAATAATAATCTACTCTGTTAATTTTATAATAAAATGAAAATATCACTATCCCTATGAAAAATATTAGATAAAGACAATCTTTTCACTTATAGTAATTTCTATGTTTGGTTTTCATGCCTTCAGGTTATTCTACACCATTAACAGAAATCTTAGGTGCTAGAATCCTCAATGACAGATCCGTTTATTTAATAGGTGAGTGATGAAGAGTTCCTAGTATACAAAAAACATATGAACAGAGTGCTCGACATTCAATGTTTTATGAATTAATCTATGTATATTGAACTCATAAAGTCTCATGAAAACATGGATGTGTATAGAATGCTTGAGAACTTCTTTGGTCTTTACAAGGAGAGATCTATATAGGAACATTTTGATATTTCCAAGGTGCTCTTTCAGAGTAATCTTAGAGAGGGTTCCCCAGATTGGTCACATGTAGTCAAGCTCGTTGGCAACAATGATAACCTAGAGTTTCTAGGGTTTAAACTCCCTGAAGAACTAGGCACCGATCTCATTCTAGAATCACTCCCTTTGGGATTCACTAGTTTATTTGTAAATTTTAATATGAAAAACATTGAGAAGTCTCTTCCATATCTTCTTATCCTCCTTCTCCAAGTAGATAAAGATATGGAACATGAAAATCCTTTTATACTCATGGTTAAAAATGGAATGGGAAAGAAAATATATTTATGCCCAAACCTCATTTATGACCTTCTAATAAGAAGAAGATCAAAGGGAAGGCAAGGGAACATGATTTTTTCTATTTCATATGTGGAAAGAAGATCCATTGGATGAAAAACTTCACACAACTAAAGAAGAAATGGGAAGCTTTAGGTGCATTTTTTATTGATTGAAGTTTATCTATTTCCTCAAATTGGTTATTAGATATATCTTTTTTTTTCTCACATATGTATAAAAATATAAGAACCAAGTATATTCAGAAAATTTGTCCAAGTGGAGGTAGCTCAACGAGTTGAAAATGGAGCTAAACATGTTTTTGTAGCTATTGTGGACTACCACCTTACATTTCCAACAGGAAATGATATTGGTTTTAAAGGGTTTTTATAATGTTCCTTCAATTACCAAAAACATTATTTTAGTATCCAGACTATATACATGTGGATTAATTTTCATATTTATAAGTTAATGTTGCTTCTTTTATAAAGATATAATTTTCTATTATAAGGCCCATTTACATTATGGTCATTATGTTTTGGAATATATAAACCAAGTAATGGAAATTGATAATGAATTTACATCACATGAATCATACCACACCCAACATTGGAATCACTGTCTTGGTCGTATAAGTGAAAAAAGCTTGACAAAATTACATCAATATGGATATTTAGATTCTTTTTAACTAAACCACGTTTTTGTATTTCATGTATGTTTACAAAGAAAAATGATTGAATCACCATTTAATGGGAAAGGTGAAAGGGCTAAAAATGTTCTTGAATTAGTTCATACTGATGTGTGTGGACCATTTCCTATAGAATAAAGGGGTGGGTACTCATACTTCATAACATTTACTAATTATTTTAGTAGATATGGATATATTTACTTAATTTGTTATAAGTCATATTCTTTTAATAAATTCAAGGAATACAAGAATGAATTTTAGAAAAAACATGGCAGGAAGATTATGAAATTCTACTCATACCAAGGTGGAGAATATCTTAATCAAGACATCATTGATTAATTATGGGATTTTGGGATCCTATCCCAACTCACTCCTCATTATACGCCTCATTAGAACTGTGTAAGCGAAAGGAGGAACCAAACCTTGTTGGGTATGGTGAGATCAATGATGAGTCATGAATGCCTTATATTATACTTTTGGGGATATACCATACAAAAAGTGCACAAATACTAAGCCAAGTACTAAATAAATTAATAAATGGTATTCCATATGAATTTTTGAGTGAAAGAAAAACAATTTTATCGAATTTACATGTGTGGGGAAGAAAAATTTTTGTTAAGGCATCTTCAGGTAACAAACATGCATGTTGAGGCACAAAGTGTACCTATATAGGATACCCCAAGTAAACAAAGTGATATTACCTATATGACCCCTTATAAAAAAAGGTATATAGTGGAAAGGCATTCTATATTCTTTTAGAGGGATAACATATCCAAAAAAGATAGTGGGAGTGACATAAACTTCAATGAAGTAGAGGCTCAGGACACACAAAAGTTGGTACATGAACAAATTCCACAAAGCACCATGGATGAGAAAAATCTTCCATAGACACAAGAACTTTGTAGGTCTAAAAGTGAGTTTATAGAACCAGAACAGAATGATTTTCTAGTTACCTTGGACGGTGACTCATTATTAGTGGATAATAATGATCCTGTAACCTATAAGTAAGTAGTAATTGGCATTTATGTTTCCATGTGGAAATAATCCATGAATTTTAAAATGGATTCCATATACCAAAATTAAATTTGTATTTTGGTAGATTATCTATTTAATGTAAAGCTTATTGGTTTCAAATGGGTATTCAAGAAGAATCTGGATATGTAAGGACAAGTTATTACCCATATAGTGTGACTGGTTGAAAAATAGTTTAAATAGAATCAAGGTATTGAATACAATGAAACATTTTCACCAGTTTAAAAGTTTAAATCCATCAAAATTCTACATTCCATTATTTCTTACCATGACTATGAGATTTGGAAAATAAATGTCAGAATAGTCTTCCTTAATGGGAACCTTTATGAAGATATCTACATGACACAATATGAAGGGTATAATAATCCAAAGGGTTCCAATAAGATATTCTAGTTGACTAATAGAAAATTAAATTTCTATTTTCAAACACTTTTAAGAAAATTGAGAAACTAAGAGTCACTTTAAGGATAGTGATAAACTGTAAAATAGCACAACAGAGACAAACCAAAAACTTAGAGCATGAAATCTAACGACAAGGACATACCAACACAACCACTACAAATCATAATATTCATACTCATCACCACAACCAACACATGGAGTCCTTCTCCATAGTAGTGGATTCCCATTCAGAAGTTGGATTACAATGCCTCAAGAGATTATCACCTTGGTCCCGAATCCTCATTTGAAACATTGGGAGATTCCCTAGACAAGATTGTTTGGATAATCTATTTTTTTATAAAGTAACGATTACCTCTCCATCAATCTTAGATGATGATCTGGTAGTCATTGGTCACAGCAAGTAAGAGTAGTCCTTCCTTTTTCTTCATCTTGGAGTAGCAGACAACACTCCTTCATCCCCAGTCATCCTCTTTTCCCCACTTTGTACAATATCACTATATGACTGGTTGGCCAAACCACACACATTTTCTTTATCACCCCAATAAATACTCCCCCTCATGCTAAAGTGATTCTCTGAAACAGGTTTCTTACATCCCATGTCATTCCCCCTCCTCTGTTCAGGCGTGTTGCATTAAATAATTGAAAAACACCTAACCATAATTATATTAACTTTAATAGTTTCCTTTCCCACACCCTCAACCACTACCCTTAAGAAATATTCTTTGTACTCCAAATTTTTGATATACCTACTAGGAGTCTCTTCTATAACCATAGAGGCCTCTTCGTGACCCAAATCTTCCTCAAAATGATTCTCCTTGTATCCCCCCTCAGCATCACTAGATTCCTTCGGATTAGAATTCAATCCTGCTTCTATGAGGCTATAAAACATATTTCTCAATTGAATCATAGTCCTAGACAAAGGAACAAGAACCCCAACTTCCCTAGTTAGTACTAGACTGGCCACTTCGAAATAAGAGGTGACCCCCTCTCCTTCAACAAGATGCTCCCTAACCTCCGCAGTTCCATTCATGTGTTGTTCCACCTGATCCTCCACAATGATCGAATCATAATCCTTCTGTAAACACATCCTAAAGGGCCCTCCAAATACTTCCTTATCCTACTAAACACTTCAGAAACCTTCAAATTAGCTTGTTTCACTATAGCATCCATCGACTCGGGACCATGAACGCTCACCTCAGCCACCATGTGAACACCCTCCATGGCCTCCTACTCCAATGGACTAGGTGACTGAGAACCCCCAACATAGCCATCGAAGATAATTGTCATCTGTTCTGGACCAGTACCCTGGTAAACCATAGAAGCCTTACCCTTTGAAACTTCTTCCCACCTTGCCGAAACTTGGTATTCCTGATGGCGAGTCTCCAAATCCTGGGCTGAAGGTCCCCTTCGGCAAACTTCCAAAGAGTGTCCTAGGTGATTGCATGTCAAACAAAAATCCATGCCAATTCTCATGAACCACTCATTGATTTCACCTATATTCCTCACCAATACTTGTCCAAAAAAATTCAAAAGTTTACTGAGATGCATCCACTTTTACACAAACCTAGGGATTAACGGAATGGCACACTGCCTCGGTGTGGATATTAGAGCATAGAAACCTACCAATGGGGTTACCCAACATCCAAATAAAAGATGGATTTTGTAAAGGTAACCGATGATTTAGGAAGCTTACATAGACCTCCGCAGAGGGAGAATCGCATTTGATATGGAATTTGAAGGGCCATCGTAGGAGGAAGAAGCTAATTCCATTGAAGTTACAAGGGTCCCTCGAAATGGCGTTGATGCGGTCCACATCCGATTTAAATCGAATCATGATATGGGTATTTAAGAATCTAGGTCATGAAAATTCGTTTTAATGAATCCATATTAGAAATTGGATTTATAAATAATATATGTGAACCATGTGTTTACCAATTTTTTAGTGGGAGTCCATTCATTTTCTTAATGGTATATTAGGATGACATATTACTTATTGGAAATGAAATACCAGTCTTAGAGACTGTTAAGGAATTATTGAATAAATTATTTTCCATGAAATACTTGGGTGAAGCAGTATATATTCTTCGGATCATGATCAATCATGATAGATCCAATAGGATTCTCAGCCTAAGTCAAAGTACATATGTTGGAAAGATACTGAAGTGATTCAGTATAGAACAATCCAAGAGTGAATTGTTTCTAGCATCACATGGAATTAATAATTCCAATAAAATGTGTCCTTATTCCCAAGAAGAAACAAATACAATGGAAAGGATTCCATACAAAACAATGATTGGTTCAGTCATATATTTTAAACTATGTACAAAGATAGATTTCGGATACATAATAAGTGTGGTAGGAAGATATCAATCTAATATAGGTGACCTTTATTGGATGGCAGTCAAGACTATCCTTAGTACATAAGGGGTACTGAGGATATATTCCTAGTTTATATAAGAGATGAGGAAATAGTCATCAGATGATATGCATATTTTAGTTTCCAGATTCATCAAGAATACATAAAGTCACAAATGGGATACATATTCACTTTGAATGGAGGTGTTGTGAGCTATAAGAGCTTAAAGAAAGTTGTGGTCATAGATTCTATAGTAGAGTCTGAGTATATTTCATCTTCTAAGGTATCTAAAGAAGCAGTTTGGATGTACAATTTTGTCTAAGAAATTCATGTGGTACCTAGCAGTAAAGATCCCATCACACTCTATTGTGATAATACGAGAGTGGTGGCTCTCGCAAAAGAGCCATGTTCACATTAGCAGATGAAGAACATACTTTGAAAGTATCATCTCTGAAGGGATTTTTCTTGGAGAGGTGAAGTTGCAGTGAGCAGTATTTCCATAGAAGACAACGTGGGTGACCCCTTGACTAAATCCTTGATTCGTAGAAACATGATTATCATGTGAGGCCTAGCGATTGAAAGATGTAAGTACATTTAACTTCTTCTCATGATGTTATCACTTGGTAATCTTCAAGATGGTAGATTATGAGAACAGACCCACCAGTAGGAATTCTTCATGATTTGGTGTCATCAGATATTCCAATATATGATCATGTATAATGCTTTTTAGACTTTAGTAATATCATTAATGCATTTACTGACTCATGCACTTAGATTTGATGATGAAAACAATCATGCCATATGTTGGAAGGAATTAGGGTACATTGGGTGAGTCATGAATGACATGTTATTAATGGATAAGTTAGTAGAGGATTTTTACCTTCCAAATTTATGGAATTCGATACCTTATCCCTTTTATTTAAATAGAATTTTCTATGTAAATTTCATGTCCTTAGTGTAATGATGATGTTATTTCAGATAGTCAAAAAATGATGTATAAAGCATATAGGTTGATGACACTATCATGCAACCTTATGGATGAGATTATGTGAAAAGGGATTATATTACACAGTGATCATTCATATTTGGTTTTCATCATTGCGAATTTATGTTCTTTCTCTTGGGTTCCTTGACCCGTTTCTAGATAGTAATCTTGGACTTTAGGAAAGTCGGCCTAATGCCAATAATAATGAATGTTAGAGGGTCACACACTAATTGTTTCTAGTTGTCTTAATTAAATTATATTTGAATATCATTAATGGAATAATTATTATTCTCAAGACTAAGAAATAATATTATTTAAGTTATATTGATCACATAAATTAAACAAATATTTATTCACTGAATTTTGAATAAAATTTATTTATTTATTTTATTGAATATTTAAAAAATATTTTTGTACTAGTTTGGGAATAAAATATTTATTTAATAAAATGAAATATTTATTTAGGTGTTCAAAAAATACTATAGGAGTTCCAACAGACCAAGACCATGTCTGGTGATAAAATAATTATTTATGAGTTGGTAAATATTATTTATCCATTTTGTGTAAGTTGGAGCACCAAAAAATAATATTATTATTATTATTATTATGTTTCATGGAATTTCATTAATGGTTATAATTATAATTAATATTTTTTTTGAAGTTAAATTTTCTAATCGAAACCCCAACCCTATAAATAGACATCTATGTCTATTGTGTAATTCATTTTGAAACCAATTCCACATTTGGGAATAGAGAATTCTTGTGCATAATGATTTCTCTTTTGACTCCTACGCTCTCCCTATCAAGAATGACAAATCCAAGAGAGAAATTCTTCAGGACTGAATAAGGAACAATAAAGGACATTTGATTCACCATGATAGCACCATGAGAATGAGTGGTGTTTCTCAGAGATCATTGAAGCATGTTTAGATCACCGCTAGAGGGATTCTACCATTGGATCCTCACAATCGCAATGAAGTAAATTCAGAAAGGCCATTTCGGATGATTAAAAAGAATTAAAAAAGAAATTTCAGTTGCCCAAGTATATATTTTTATATATATTAAATAAATATCTTATAAATTTGATGTTGAAGATCCTCTCTATTAGTTTTGGGAAGTGATTATTAAAATAAATTTTAAGATATCACCCACCAACACGCAACTCTATTATTCCCAGAACCAACATTATGTTCTTCATTTTCATAGGATTCATGTCTTATGAAATGACAATATTTATTATGTTCTATAATATATAGGGTATGATATTTAAATGTTATTCTCAAGTTCTATACCCTTTTATTCATGTTATGATTATGAATTTCCTTTATTTACCCTTACTTAGCATCTCACCTCAACCCTTTATTATGTTTCCTTTCCTAATGTTTTGAATAAATGTTTTAGGTATAAGTACTAAATGTGGATATTTTTTTTAACGTTGGGGCCGAAGCCTCATTGATTATTTAAATCAAATAAAATACCTCTTTAAACTTGGTAGAGGAAGTCCCATTACATAGACCGAAGGCCCAGTGGGAATTTATCCCATTACCTGGCCCGTATGCCCAAATATTTGGCCCAAGGCCCATTCTGGGAATAGTGATGCTATAGTACAATGCCTACTGCAGTACTGCATAGTATCCACTGCTACTACAGTGCCCTGGCACAGCTATAGTTACCTACCGCCTCTATAGTTACCTGCCACCACTACAGTTACATGTCGCCACTACAGTTACCCGCTGCCGCTATAGTTACCTACCACAGCTATAGTGTCTGCCACCGCTACAGTGCTTGCTACTGCTACAGTACGCTACAGTACCCTTCTCCCAATGGGTTTTGAACCCCCATTTTTCATGTAGGATTAAAGGGTGCTTACCACTAAGCCAAACCCCAACTATATTACAGTAACGACCTGGATCTGGGTGCCACACAACGGGTTCCCCGAACCTGGTTGGTCCCAAGACCTCAAGATCATTTCCCCAAATTCCAGAGGATTTTGACTAGCAGCGAGGGCCCAGGTTTGATAGTGGGGAAACTATGCCCTCATTTTTCAAAGTGTAGTGCAGCGAAAAGGATAGATATCATGCAACAGCGGAAGGAGTAAACGATATACAACTGAAATGGACAACTAAAGTAAAAGAGAACCAGCAGTCATATATATAAAGATGCAGCATGTCACTAATTCTATGAAAGCAGCCAGAATAGTCTACACTACAATACAATACAATACAACTCAAAGTGAAAGGTACAACCAAACAAAACAAGGGAGAGAAAAATAGAACGTAGCAGCATCGCAAGCCAAAGCTCAGTCTCATGCCCTCCTACACCTCTGCTACAGTCATGTACCTATAAAGGGACCCTTTCCCCTATCGACACCTGCAGTAATATAGTCTATTTGGGCTGAAGACATAACCCAAACAGGGTGTGATAAATAAATCCCAGTAGGCACCCACCAAAGGCCCTTGCCCAACTGTCAGTGAAAATGCGCAACAGTAGTGTGCAGTAGTAAATGCAATAAACTAATCAATTCTCAAAAGTAACTAAATTTACCAGTTACATTGACATTTTAATATTCATTTAACCATTCCAATCATGTTCTTTAACTTGGCAGGTACAACACATGAAAATCACCATGGTGAATATTCATGATAACACTGTCCTCAAACATACAGTTCTTACCCTCAGGTAATCAGAATCGAAACCCACATGGGTCTGCCCATAGGCATAACAGATATTGACCGCAGGTGTATGAAGTGTCGTCCACAGGCACAGAGTCTACTGACCACAGGCACAGAAAGGTTTCCCACAGGCTAAACGAAAGATTGCCACCAGGCTAAGAAAAACATTGCCCACAAGCTAAAGGAACTGAGATAAGCCCAAAGCATAAACCAAAAATTTATATAAACATTCTATTAATAAAAATCAATGCACATTAAATCACAACATACCCTCGGGTATCCTATCCAAATGGTTGTACAGAGTAACGCACCCCCGGGGTGGTCTTGGATCCAAGCAGTGATCCCAAACAGCAGTTTTAACTTTTCATTAGATTACCTATACAATTCTAGATATCTTTTCAGCAATGTCCATAGCCATACGACACCCCAAATATGGGTTCGTATCACAACGGTACACAAAAACACACAGCAGTTGGAATTTAAACACCAGGCCACCTACCTCGATCATCTCTGATCGGTATCTGTGAATGAATCCTCCCAAAACAAACGAGAACAGCACAGATCTGAGATGAACATAATCCCGTTAAAACTCAAATATCATTCCCTCAGGAAATAATTGGCAAGAATGGTTCCAAGATAAGGAAGAGCATACCCATGCAATTCTAAGGGGATCGACGGCATAGGAATCAGGTTCTCGGTGTGCGGTCGGAAGATCCTCCAAGCTTTGGTCATCTCTCCTTCTCTCCTCTGGCATTATATGCTTCCTCTATGAAAAGAGGAGGAAACTGGCCGTTTTAATGGAAAAACTACATGGCATGTACTCTCAAGTACACGGCGTGTACTTATCATTTTTTAAATGTTCATCTGGCAGCTTCTTTCAATCATGGCACTATTCATCTGCCGACTGAATACACGGCATGTAAATACCCTATACATGGCATGTAGTCAGTCTTTACACCCTTCATTTCCAACAGGCCTACACACCCTATGTACTCATCCAACAAGACCAAAGTACACGGCGTGTGGAAAAGTACACGGCGTGTAGTCACAAAATTTGGGATTTTTCGCCATTTTCATTATTTAAAAAAAAACACTATAGGAAAAAAGGAAAAGAAGAAACCCATACCTCAAGAATAAGAACTGGGTTCTTACAAACTTTCCCCCTTAAAGAAATTCATCTTCGAATTTCCCTTACAAGGATGGAGAAGATAATGCTCAGAACAACTCTTGCCACTGATCACATACGTCGGTCTCCCGCTCCCATGTTTCATCTTACACTAGGCCATGCTTCCATAACACCTGTATGAGAGGAACTGACCGGCCTCGGAGAACCTTCTTACTCCTATCAATAATAAAAATCGGATTCTCCTCAAAGGATTCATCAATATTTAGCTTAACCTCCTCGGGCTGAAAGATGTGAGATGGGTCTGAATGATAATGGCGCAGCTGAGATACATGGAAGACGTCGTGCATGACCCGGTACCTCTATGGTAACTGAAACCGATAGGCAACCGGCCAGACTCCCTCGAGAATCTCAAACGGATCCACATACCTTGGTGAAAGTTTACCCTGTCTCCTGATCCTCCTATGTCCCAACCACATTGAAAGATGCAAGAAAACATAATCGCCGACCACAAACTCCAAGGGTTGTCTGCGGCGATCAGCATAAGATTTCTGACGAGACTGTGTAGTAGCCATCCGCTTCTAAATCAACTGGACCTACTCAGAAGTCTACTGCATGAGATGTGGTCCAAGTAAAGCTTCTTCACCTACCTCCAACCAGAACAAAGGTGATCGGAATGGCCTACCATATAAAGCCTCGTAAGGTGTCATCTCAGTATTTTCATGAAAACTGTTATTGTAGGAAAACTCAACTAGGGATATTTACTTCTCCCAGGAGCCTCCAAAGTCTAGGATTCATGCGCGCAAAATGTCCTTAAGCACCTGTATCCTACGCTCTGACTAGTCATTGGTCTGAGGGTGGTAAGATGGGCTTAGAAGCACCTGTGTACCCAGTGCCCTCTGAAAACTCACCCAGAAACAAGATGTAAAGAAGGTGTCCCTATCTGAAACAATAGAACGAGGGACCCCATGAAGACGTACTACCTCTCGGATATACAAATTTCTGAGATCATCCACACCGAAGGTCTCCTTGATCTAAAAAAAGTGAGCTACCTTTGTGAGTCTATCCACAACAACCCACACGACATCATTGCCTCAAGGTGAACTCAGAAACTCGGTCACGAAATCCATCGCAACATCATCCCATTTCCACTCCGGAATGGGAAACTACTGTAACAGTCTGGCTGGCCTCTGATGCTCCACCTTCACCTGCTAACAGGTAGAACATCTAGTAACAAAACCTGCTACCTCTCTCTTTATACCTAGCCACCAATACTGACATCTCAAGTCACGGTACATATTGGTAACCCCAAGACGTATAGCCCAAGATGAATCATGAAACTCCCACATCAGCTCCTCACATATGTCCCCTAGAACCCACACTCATCCATGGAAACTAAGTATCACATCATCGCATATCGTCCATCCAGGGGGAGGGTCCTCACTTGCCACCGACTCCCATAGAACCAGGCCTTTTGAATCTGATAGCTGTCTCATCCTCACTCTATCCAAGAGAATAGAAGTCACAGCCAAAGAGGAAAGATAGGGTATCCCCTGACTGTTGTACACCTCCAAATGCATCTCAGAGAACAAAGCCATAAGCTTCCACTCACCGCAGGCCTCCTGCACTGCCTATGTATGAGTCTTCCTACTGAGTGTATAAGCTACTGTATTCCCCTTACCAGGTGTATAGGAAAGCTCAAAGTCGAAGGACTCAAGGTATTCGACCCACCTTCACTGTCTCAGATTCAGGTCACACTGGGTAAAGATGTATTTTAGACTTTTGTGGTCGGTGAAAACCAAAAAATGCTCTCCCAATAGATAATTTCTCCAACAGTGCAATGCATGAATAACTGCAGCCAACTGGAGATCATGCGTCAGGTAATTCCTCTCATGTGGCCTCAACGTTCGATACCCATACGCAACAACTCGATCTCCCTACATCAACACTACTCCCATCCCAATACCTGATGCATCCCAGTAAACTATATAGATCTTACTTTGCTTTGGAATTATCTGGACTGGTGTTGATGTCAACCATCCCTTCAGCTCCTGAAAGGATTCTCACAAGACTCTGACCAAAGGAACTTCACACCCTTCTTAGTCAAACCCATCAACAACACTACTAAGAGAGATAAGTCATGTATAAAGCATCTGTAGTAACCAACCATCCCCAAGAAACTTTGTATCTCAAACATGTTCTTAGGATGCTCCCAAGAAACTACTGCTCTCACCTTCTCTAGGTCTACTTCAACTCCTGCCTCTGAGATAATATGACCCAGAAAGTGAATCTGGTCAATCCAAAAGTGTCATTTCGAGAGATTATCATATAGATGATGCTCTCTCAGTGTACACAGTATTATCTCAAGATGGGTGGCATGGTTGTGAGGAGTTTGAGAGTACACCAAGATGTCATCCACGAAGACTACCACAAAAGAGTTCAGACAAGGTTGGAACACATGATTCATCTGATCCGTGAAAACAGTTGGCGCATTCGTGAGTCCGAACGGCATAACCAAGTACCTGTATAGACCATATCTGCTCCGAAAAGCTGTAAGCGGTATATCTAATGGTCTACCCCATAACTGATGATATATTAAACTCAAGTCAATATTCGAGAACACTCGTGATCCTCGAATTTGATCAAAAAGGTCATCAATCCTCGGTAAGGTATATCGGTTCTTGACCATCAAATGGTTTAGCTTCTGATAATCCACACAAATTCTATTGGTACTATCCACCTTCTTAGCAAACAGGACAGGTGAACCCCAAGGAGAAGTACTGGGTCGGATGAAACCATTTTCCTGCAACTCCTCCAACTGCCTCTTGAGCTCCTGCAAATTAGGTGTGGCCATCCTATAAGGAGAAATGGACACCAGTGGCACTCCTGGAACAAGATCAATAGGGAAATCCACCTCAAGATACGAAGGTAGACCTGAAAATTCATCCGAGAAGACGTCCCTGAAATGATTAAACACTGGAGGGAAATCCTTCAGACAAGTTCCTCGATAATCCAGTTATAAACTCGTGATCTGGGCTATCACACCACCTCGCCCACGATTCTCGGGTCCAGCTCGGCTTTCCTGGAAATCCCATTCGCCCTTGTATAGAAAATCTCCACCCTCTGGTGATGTGAAACTCACCCAGCGACGATAGCAATATACAAAGGCTCAAAAGGGAACCAACCAGTCCATCCCAAAAATGACATCATAAGTGGTCATATCTAATACATAAAGGTCCCAAATAAAGTGACACCCACCAACCTCCTGGGGCACACCCTACACTGACACAGACCAGCCATTCTAGTTCCCAACGGAGTAACTAGTGCCATGATATCAGAAGAATAATAAACACAGAGCCCAAGGATCTCCACAAAGGCCACATATATAAAACTATGTGTAGCACCAGTATCAAAAAGTGCAGAATATAAAACAGAAGAAACTAGAATAGTACCTCTGACAGTGGAAGGTCTGGGATCCTGCTCTTGTCGGGTCTATTGCACTGCATATGCCTGCCCAGTGTCACGGCCCTACGACATAGTCTGGATACCCTGAGCTGACCCGCCCTACTGTCTCTAAGACACTGGTGGAAACGCCCTGCAAAAGTGATGCATATGACCTATCCTGACACAAGCTCGGCACTCCACTGGGTCGCGTGGACACTGCGGACTCTTGTTCCCCTCTTTACCACACTGGTAGCACATGACCTGGCCACCTGAAGTATTCTTCTGGATAGAACTACCACCATGAGAGAAATTCATCTGCCTCTTCCTCTTTCCAATAGAAATAGTGCCAGAAACTGGTGTTGAACTACCCTGGCCTACACCACTAGCTTCCCACAGGTTCCTCTTGGTGATTAGTTCCTGGTTAACAATCGCATATACCATAGGCAACCTGAAAATGTTCACTAATGCTCAGATATCTTACTAAAGACCATCCTCAAAGCGTCAAGCCCTCAACGCCTCATCACCTACCAAAATGGGTGAAAAACGTTGAAGCTAGGTGAAGAGAGCAGAATAATCCATCACTGACATGGCACCCTACTACAGATTCGTAAACTATTGAGCTCGATCTTCCCTCAGTGTCTCTGGGAAGAAGGAGTAATAGAAGGCTGCCTGAAAATTTTCCCACGCCATGTCTCAGTGATTCTCTGACTGGGTGGTAACATCCCACAACCTTTTGGCAGAATCACGCTACATGTATGTAGCAATCTTGACCCTCCTCCCAGGAGGCGTCTCCAGATTCTTGAAAATAGTCTGCATAGAACCCATACAAGACTTTGCAGCCTACGGTCCGCCATCCCCTGAAAACGTAGGCGGATGCTGCTGCTGGAATATACGATTGAGCTCTTCCATAGATGTGGTGGCCTGTGGTGCCCCCTGGAAGGTCTGCATAAACCGCATGAAGCCTTCACGGAACTGCGCCTCCACACCTATGTTCGGAATAATGGCAGGTGCCGCATCTGGCTCTGCTGGAGGTTCCATTGGTAGCCCATAGCCTACCATCTCAGGAGTATAATCATTTTCACTCTCCTGGCGAATAACTGATGGTCGTCTTGGTGGCATGACTCTTCATGGTCAAACACGCACTTTAGATCACGATTATCAAAGACCAAAAATGAGGAGTCCAAGAAGGGAATAGGAGAAAGAAATCATTTAAGAGTTACAAAACATGACTACACGGCGTGTACAAATTATACATGGCATGTTCTCATAGGACATCCACATGATCGTGTACTCTAGCTAAACTGGTCATGTAACACCCCAATCACACGACATGTCTCATGAAGACACAGCGTGTACGTGAATCCTTCTTCCCTACTCGAGTCCTTCTACACGTCTAAGACACATGGATCTTCTGAAAAAAAAACTACACAGCATGTCCTATAGGTAAACGGCGTGTATTTGACAAGATTTCACCGGCCCGTGTTGTTTGTGACATGACATGTGTACCCATGTCACACTACACAGCATGTTTCAAAAAGACATGGCGTGTTCAAAGAATCCCCAGACCGACCCATGATACTCACTACATGGTCGGATTACACATCTGACACTACACGGCATGTTCCAAGAGGACACGATGAGTACTAGGAGGGATAACAATGACTCGTGTTGTTAGTGACATGGTTGGGAACCTGGGTCAGACTACACGGTGTGTTCAAGGTAGACACGGCATGTATGGCTTAAGGTTTCCTTCGTTCGTGTTCATCGGGTCAACACTACACGGCGTGTACAATCGGTACACAGCATGTTTCCCCAGGCCATTCCCTACCTCGTGTCCCTGCCTACATGGTCTTTGACATGGGAAGAGACTACATGGCATGTACTGAGGGTACACGGCGTGTACTTAAAAAGTTTTCATTTCTTCCCAAACAGAAGAACACACGATGTGTTCCCATAGAACTACACAGTGTGTATCCTGGGTTCCCAAGATAGTAAGCCTCAAAAACTACTCCAGAACCCAAAAAAACACTGAAACCAACACCTAAGTTCCAAATTCTGATCTGTGAGGGCCTATACTCCCTACGAATCAAATCTTGGCATCTTATACATGTTATAACAAGGAAAACACGTTAATGATCCACCATATTCCGGTCATTGAGGGCCCATACTCCTCATGAACCAAATTTTGGTGTTCATTATATCAAAATCTCACACCAAAATACCCTAACAAATGGAATATATTTTTTCAAAGCATCTATCACAACAGCCTGCTTTTCTACCACAACAACATGTAATTCCTAATGCACCTACATGGCATGGAAATAATGCATGACATGTGATTTCTAGCATGTGCCTAAATGATACATGAGATGGAATACCCTCATCTCATCAGGTTGCAACTAAATAGAACCCAATTATAACATATAAATAGCACAATAACAAGTGTGTCACCCAACGGTGAAAATCAAGTCAACTTTAAAATTTGCAAAATTAGAATAATTACAACACGAGGTAAATTGGATTTTCCCTGTGCATGGGTTAGCTACTCCCGGGCACAGCTTATTACCAACTACCCTTTATGTCCCATCCCTGACTAAGGATCCAAATAGTAAGTGAAAGAAAAGAACCTCCTCTGATACCACTTTGTAACAACCCGGATCCGAGTGCCCCAAACCTGGTTGGTCACAAGACCTCAAGCAAATTTCCCCAAACATCGGAGGCTTCCGACTATCAATTGGGGCCTAGGTCTGATAGTGGAGAAACTATTCCCTCATTTTTTAAAGTCTAGCATAGTGGAAAATATAGATATCATGCAACAACGGAAGCAGTAAACCATATACAAATGAAATGGACAATTGAAGCAAAAGGGAACCAAGAGTCATATATATAAAGATGCATCATGTCACTAATTCTATGAAAGCAGTTAGAATAGGATACACTGCAATACAATACAATACAACTCAAAGTGCAAGGTATATCCAAACAAAACAAAGTAGAGAAAAATAGAACACAGTAGCATCGCAAGCCAAAGCTCGGTCTCATGCCGTCCTACTCCTCTACTACAATCATGTACCTTTAAAAGGACATGTTCCCCTATCGACATGTGCAGAAATATAGTCTGTTTGGGCTGAAGACATGACCCATAATGGGTGTGAGAAATAAATCCCAGGAGGCACCCACCAAAGGCTCGTGCCCAACTGTCAGGGAAAATGTGCAACAGCAGTGTGCTGTAGTAAATGCAATAAAATAAGTAGTACTCAAAAGTAACTAACTTTACCAGTTACATTTCCATTTTAATATTCATTTAACCATGCCAATCATGTGCTTTAACTTGGAAGGTACAACAAATGAAAATCACCATGGTGAATATTCATGATAACATTGTCCTCAGACATTCAGTTCTTACCCTTAGGTAATCAGAATCGGAACCCACAAGGGTCTTCCCACAGGCATAACGAATATTTACCACAGGCGTATGAAGTGTCACCCACAGGCACAGAATCTACTACCCATTGGCACAGAAAGGTTTCCCATAGGCTAAACAAAACACATCCCTCGGGATGAGAAAAACACTGCCCACTGGCTAAAGGAACTGGGCCGAGCCCAAAGCATAAACCAATAATTTATATAAACTTTCTCCCAAGAAAAATCAATGCACATTAAATCATGGCATACACTCAGGTATCCTGGATAAATGGATAAATAGAGGAACGCACCCCCGGGGTGGTCCTGGATCCAAGTAGTGATCCTAAACACCAATTTTAACTTATCATTAGATTATCTATAAAATTCTAGATAACTTTTCAGCAAAGGCCACAACCATACGACACCCAAAATATGGGTTCGTAGCACAACGGTACACAAAAAAACATAGCAGTTGGAATTTAAATACCAGACCATCTACCTCGATCGTCTCTGATCAATATACGTGAATGACGCCTCCTGAAACAAACGAGAATGGAATAGATATGAGATGAACATAATCCCTTTCAAACTCAAATAACTTTCCCTCAGAAAATAATTGGCTAGAAAATATCCAAGAGAAGGAAAAGAATACATATGTGGTTCCAAGGAGATCGACGACGTAGGAATCGGATTCTTGATGTGCGATCAGGAGATCCTCTAAGCTCCGGCCATCTCTCCCGCCCTCCTTCGGCGTTCTAAGCTTCCTCTGTAAACAGAGGAGGCTACGTCCCATTTTAAGAGAAAAAAAACTACACAGTGTGTACTCTCAAGTACACGGCATGTACTTCTCATTTTTTTAATTATTCCTATGGCGGCTTCTTTCCACCATGGCACTGTTTATCTGCTGACTGAATACACGGCATGTAAATACACTATACACGACGTGTAGTCGGTTTTTACATCCTTCATTACCGACAAGCCTACACGCCCTGTGTACCCATCCCACACGGCCAAAGTACATAGCGTCTGGAAAATTACACTGTGTGTAGTCACAAAATTTGGGATTTTTCCCCATTTTCCTTATTTTAACAAAAACACTAAAGGAAAATGGAAAAGAAGAAACCCTTACCTCAAGAATAAGAATAGGGTTCTTACAAGTACTAAAGGTGGAGATCATTATGGGAGATGTTGAAGATATTTCAATAGTATATAAGATTTTTTTTCAATGTTTCCAAAGACTCTAAACTATTACATTCCTCGGGCATGTATTTTTGTAATTTATAAAATATTTATCTAAAATAATGTAATATTTGTGTATTTTAATCCTAGGTCACCATATTCCTACTATATAATCTCTAAATAAATTTTGAACAAAATTCATTGAATTTTAATTTTATGATAAAACCCCCTCAGTTAAGGAAGAAATAAGTAAGAGATCTCCAACAAGTAATATCCTATACCAATGTACCAATAAATTAAGTCTTGAAATTCCTAATATAGCCATCCTTTAATAATAAAAGATAATTTTCATTTTTTTAGTGTTTTATAAAAACTCATCAATCCCTAAACCATTTACATTATATATTTAAAATGTATACATAATTTAACAAATGTTTTCATTGAAATATATATTAATAAAATATAAGATACACTTCAATAAACACAACATCACTTGATTTATAAGTTAATTAATATGGTAGTTTGTGTGGAAAATATTGAAATTTATTTCCTATTGAGTTATTTTCATTAAATGACATCTTCCAGATCCATTGTTTTGTTGAATCTCAACACAATCTATATTCTAATTGTTTTTAATTGATGTTTTTTGTAAGTAATATTTTTATATAGACTATATCATCCAAAACACATGTTATAAGAGGGTTGATTATAAAATATTTACTTTATATAATAGTGTAAAGTCACATGAACCATTTCACAAATGGAAGGTCTACTAGAATATATAAGTTTTTTAGAATTTATATTTGTGATTTAAGATCATATGATACCTTGGTTAGATAATATTGATGTGATGAATTTTGATAGTGGTTAAATCCCTTAGTAAATTTGTTGGTTTTAGTATTTTTTTGCATGATATTATAACTTATTCTTATGTAATGATTCATTATAAAATCTCTAAATATCGTATTGAAATCATTTACTTTAAATCATGTTTTATTGAAGTGTTGTGGGGATAGATAATGTTGCTTCAAAACAACTTTTTTGAAGAAGTCCAATGGAAAAGGAATTAATTTCAATCTTATAATTGAAGAATAGATCTAGCGTAAGAGATTATTGTTAAAAAGGTTTGTTAAATATTTCTAGGGTTAGGAATTGTGATTAAAATTGTTTGATTGAAGATTTTTCTGTTTCTGAAATGAATTATACATTCAATCTTGGTATTGATCTACCCACTACATTAGATTAATATAGAAGAGTTTCAATTATTTTAAATGTGATGACCTTTAATAATATTTTTTATAAGTCCATGTAATTTCATTCATAACTTTATTGTTTTTTATTCTTTATTTTGGTATTCTTATTATTTTTTAAAAACAATTACTTTGGATTGTAAGATCCCATACTTCTATTGAGGTGTGCTCTTTTTTAAGTTTTTGTTAAACTCTCTGTTTTGGTTAATTAGATGGTTCTCAAGTATATATGTATTCTTAAAGGTATTTAAAGGGTTTTGGAGACAAAAAATAATGAAGAAATGAGGGTTATTAGGGTAGGTAACATGGTTATTGAAGGGTTAGTAGTAATTGTGCGCCTTAACCATGCGACCTGTAGTGGTGATTCATAATTGAAAACCATGCAAGGGGAATCTTGTAATATGTAAAAATTTTAATATAACTATTTTTTAAAGCCACCACATAGTTTCTCAAACCTTGTGGGCTCATATGGGAACTATACGACCCATTTTCCCTTTGAATATAGGGTACCACACAGTTAACCCATGGTTTGGTCAATCGTGCAGCCAAACCGTGTGCCTTATTAAGGGGGGTGAATTTACTATTTTAACCATGAGGATTTAAGGGTTATTTACCAAATTTCTGCCCCATTATCTTTATAGTAGCCTTAGTGATGAACCAAACCCTCCTAAACATCCAATAGATGGTTCTCCCTTGATTATAAGCCATTTAATGTGACTTTGGGTGAAGATCAAAGCTCTGGATGAGTCTAACGCTCCTCTTCCTTCAATATTCTTCTTTAGGGTTTTTGTAGTTTTTATTATCCTTACAAAGCCCTAAATATATATTTTCTAGTAGATTTCTAGTTTGTGTCTTGAAAGGGTCTTTGAGTTTGAATCAAATTCAAAGGTTTAGTGAGAGTTCATCTACTAACTTGAGGTATGTGGTCTTCTTGTTATATCCTATAGTCTTGATACCCGATATGAAAAGGTATCTGGATGTGTGGTGGCATATTCTTGTTTTCCATTTGCTTCCTTTGGTATGAAATTTTTATTAGTTTAATTGAATGGTAAATTTAAACACTCTTGATCCTTGTGGGGTCCGATGAGGGTAAGTTGATCGGGAATATGGACTCCCATGGGCTAGACCACTCCCTTGAACAAGAATGACTGGGATTTTGAATGATATATTCTGGATTTTGTTATATTAAACCAATGGTAAATGTGATTGTAACACCCCAAGCTTCAACTGTTCGCTTCTCTTTGAATAATACAGCAGCGTGTGTTGTACGCAACTTCGAGTTCTGACACACCACAACTGATCAAACTAGTCGTTATGGATAGAAATACCCTCTTTTTGAAATTTTATAAATTTTATCAATCAAAATGGAATTCATTTTTGGATTCGTAATATCGAAATTATCTTACGGTGATTTTTTGGTATTTTTTTGAAAACATTCAATTTTTGATGAATAGTGAAAAAACACTGAGTTGTAGTTTAAAACCTAATTTTTATTTAAATAATTATTTATTTTATTTAAATTTATTTTAGGTTAAAATAGACACATAATAACTATATAAGTTCAATTTAATTCATTGGAGTCAATTTATAATAATTTTAGATATATAAAAATTTTATATAACTTTTCACTGTCTTTTACCCACCTCCTAGGAGAATTTGCAAATTCACATAAAACTTAATTTTACCACTTCTATGAATGGAATTTTAAAAATCTAAGAGACACATTTGATATCATTAAGTAAAATGTGGTTTAATAAGACGAAAATAATTTTTGGTGAATAGTAACTTTTACTTTTATTTACCACGGTTAAAAGTAAATCAGGTAATTAAGGGTAAAAATGATATTATTATTACCCTAACACATGTCCTAATTCTATTGTATAAGTATATTTAGACCAAAAACAACCTTATGAATAAAATATGAACCTCTTTTTTCCACTTGGATTAGATTATGACATTTATTATTATTTAATTCAAAGAATAGTTAAAAGAGTTAAAATCAAAGTTTTATTACTAAAAAATTTTTAATAAAGGGTTATACGTAAGATAAATTCTATTTTAAATATTCGTTAGAAAGGTGAAAATATTTCCTACATAATGGTGTTATATTTATAATTTTTATACATTAAATAATATAATTTATGTATGACACAATGGTGATGCAGTAATTACCTAATTAATGAAATATTAAAATAATTGATATTATAAATATCCAAATAATTGAAATTTGAGACTTTTTATGAATTCCAATAATTTTATAGTTTAATATGAAATATTATTATTGGTTATATGAATTGTATTCGAAGTAATATTTCTGTTATGAATTTATCAAAAATAAAATACCCAATAGTGTCAAATTGATATAAAATAGTTTTTAAAACAAATATTATATTATTAATTAATATTATATTCCTAAAAAAATAAGGTTCGTACAAAGGACTTATATAATTATAGTTTTATCATTAATGGACCACTTGGTGGTCTCTTTGAAGTTTATAGTAAGTTTATTAACCATATAATATAAAAATAAAAAGAGACATGGTAAATGTCAAACTAATTAACTAAGAGTTAAAACTAAAAGATAAGGTTAATAAAGTGACCCAAACCTATCTAAAACCTACTGTTTGAGTTGTTTTAGACCCATAACCACCTTATTCTAGAAATAAATCAGTTTGGAGCCATTAGAAACCGAGTATGAATTAATTATAAAATAATATTTCTCTCTTTTCCTAAGGTGCCCCTCACCCCTCTTATAAAAGAGCACTCCACCTTCTCACTAATTAACACCATAAAATCCATTTTTCTCGGCCACCCCTACCCAAATATCCTCCCAACTTCCCTCACTTCAACATAGATGCCTTATTTTGTTCATAAATCCAACCTAAGGATCCCTTTTGATCAAATCAAAAGGAAGAACATGAAGAAGAGGTAATGATTTCACCACCATCTTTCAAGTTCCTTTCTTCTTCCACTTCTTTTTTCTTTGTTATTTCCATTCTAAAATAATAAATCCAGTATATTATATATATTGTGATGTTATTATAAATATGGTACAACCAAATTCAGTATTTCTATATCCTTTGAATGACATGTCACCATATGTGTGTACGTACGGCCTACTGTCTCCACATCGTGGTGTAATTGTTATTCAATACATTATTATTTTGGATGGGTATGATAATGATGTGTAATTGAAGTAAATAATAAATATAACATTTTAATGACTCTGTATATATGATATACCATCCAATTATATACTATTTTAATATCAAAAAAATGATATTGTCGCTCGTGCGTACGTATGAACTACCATCTCCACGAACGCGTTGAGATTCATTACCCATCATATCCATTCAAGAATAATTTTCATTTTATGGTTAAAAATAATGTTTAAAGACTTAATATCATTGTGTATATGAATAAGATACAACATATCCATAAAAAACAAGTCTTATTTAACAAAACATATAAAATAAAATGAGTAAGTTAACACCTGAAAAGACGATAATACTAAGATATTATTAACAAAGCAATGTTAAAAGATAATATATGATATCATATTAATGTATATGATTCTTGTATAATTTAATAACAATTATTTCACCATTATACAGGAGGTTGACCTACCCTCGTCAAAGTAAAAGTACAAGGTAAGGGTTTATTTCACAATCTCTTCACTATTCTAGGTTGTTTATATGTAATTATCTAGCGGGACCTCTTTATCATCCACATAAATTTTTCTTAAAAATGTATTTCAAATCATTCTTACTATTTTATAGACTATGGGATAAATTAATTTATTCCCTTTTCTGAATTTTTATAAGAAGTTTATAAAGGAATCTTTCTGTCGTTTTCCAAACAAGGTCATTTTTAACCCTTTTTACAGAATTAAGGTAAGAATGTCTTTTTTAACTTATACGGAATGTGTGGCTATTTTCAGCCATTATAAAATCATTGAAGCTTCTATTAAAAGATTATAATAATATTTTCAAAGTAAATGTTTTATTTTATTATTATCTGACTTTTAAATGATTTCAAAAAAAAGTGATATTTCTCTCAAATAGTTTTGATTTCATCTATGTCAACATCCTTTGATGGATTTTAAGCTTATTTGAAGTTGATTTATTATGATACAAAACATCCATATTGTATTGAAGGTTTTGTGATGTGTTTGACTATGGATGTGTTATTTTTATACCATTCATGGTTTATGGAGAAAGTATTAACATTTCGTATGCTAGTTTTAAATACGAATGTTTATGTTATGTTTAAACCTGTTCATATGAGGAGTGCATTGGACTTAATAAGCGATGAGTGGAGCCTGTTATAGCTCCTAGATGCATCGGTAGGTCTCATGAGACAAACTAGTGTCTTGGAACAAGTCCTTGAAAAAATCTTATTTGTAGTCTTGGCACAAGGCCTTGAATATGTGGTTATGATAATCTGGCATTATGCATTCCAACATTATGAAAGTGGTTATTGATATTTAATGTGATTATTTGACTAGTAGAATATCCATGTGAATAAGAAAATGGAATTATTTCATTTTATTTCTGCCATATTATGCTAAAGTTCATGTTTAAAAGGCTTTTTTTAGTTATACATTGCCTTAAATGTTTATGCTTATTTATGAAAGTTTCCTCTATATTTTTATCCATACTGGGCATTTGAGCTCACCCCTTTCTATGTTTTATTTTTTCCAGGATGTGAAGAAGTATTTTATGAATGACCTGTAGGGATAGTATAAGGGGATATGAGTATGGAGACAAGTTGTTGTTCTATTTTTTCACTTTATGATGTAATGTAAACTTTATGAATGTATCTTGTGATTCCAAGGCTACTAAACTAATCGGTCTTTCGAGACTAGAACTTTTGTGATCATGCCAATGTTATGTAATAATGCACCAACTCTAGGTAACTGGGGTCGGGGCATTATTTTTGGTATCATAGGAAGTTTAGTACAAACCTTGGAAACTAGATTTAGACAAACTCTGATTATAGCACATAGACCTAAGATGGACTTTGAGGATTAGTATTGAAGAACTTCTTAGAATTTTGGTATTGTAGAGATTTTTTGAGTTTTCCAAGAAATAAATCCCAGTCTAGATACGAGTAGGTAGAGGAAGCTCTGGCACAGATGTACCTAGGGGTAAAACCCAAAAACACTACATTGAGCTAGACTCGAACGAGAACTAGTGAATGACAACGGGCCTTGATTCACTATTGGTAACGACACTCCCAGGGGATATGCTTAGGATAATTCTCATTTTCTTTACAAACCATTATGAAGGGTTTATGAGTATATACTTCCTCAAAGAAAACATTTTATTATTATTACGGATTATATCCATAAACTTTTCAATTTATGATAAGTCTTTTAAAAGTTTGGAATTATGTATTTTGATTCATAAACTAATCTAGTTTATGCCATTGTTTAGAAATGGAACCTAGTGGAAGAAATGGAAACCATATTAATGCACACATTCCATGTAGGGATTTCCCTCCTGCTCAAGATAATTATATTGGAGTTGGTGATACAACTGGTGTTGATCAACTAATCACGATATTGGGACAACTCACTCGGGTTATGAATAATAACCTTACCCGTATGGAGCACCCTGATCCGCAGCATGGAGGATCAATGTCGGATCGCTTCATGAGGCAACAACCACCAATATTCAATGGGAGTACAAATCCATTATTAGATGAGAAATGGATAAATTCCTTAGAGAAAATATTCCATGCCTTGGGGAGTAGTGAAAGGGAAAAAGTTATCATGACAGTTTACCACCTCACTGGAGATGCTGACCAATGGTGGTCATTGATTCAAAACACAAAGGAAAATGATGAAGTATCAAATATGGAATGGAGGGAGTTCAAAGATATTTTCTTATAAAAATACTTTTCTTCATGACCATCAAGCTGATATGGAAAGGAAATTTCTGAGTCTGAGACAAAAGGAGGATGAGAATGTCACAAAGTATAAGGATAACTTTACAAGGTTAGCAAGGTATGATACAAATTATATAAGTAACCCAAGAAGTAATATTGAACATTTCTTTGATGGGTTAAAATCGTTTCTCCATCGAGCATTGGTCTCACAATCCTTCTCATCATACGAAGATATTGTCTCATGTGATATCAAGACAGAAAAAGAATTCTCTAAGTCTTACGACTTTAAAGAAAAGCAAGAGAAGAACAGATCTGATGATCAATATGGAAATGGAAATAAGGGAAATAAGTGAAAAGTTGAATACCCATCCTGCATTAAATGTGGGAAGAAACAACCCGGTACTTTCTTGAAGGGAATGGGAGTCTATTATAAGTGTGGTGAAAAAATCCAACAAGCTCGTGATTGCAAGGGGAAGAAAGAAGCTACTGATGTACAATGATACAACTACAGGGAGATGGGACATTATGCAAATGAATGTCCTAAGCTTCAGGGGAACATGACTCAGAAAAGTCCAAGGGATCAAGGCCAATCTTATGATATCACTACTACTAAGGTAGAAGCTCCAAAAGACGTGGTGGAAGGTAATTTAATGGTTTCCTCAACTTTAGTAAATTATTTATTTGATTTTGGATCATCGCATTGTTTCATATATTCCTAGTTTGCTATGAAAATTAGATATTTCCAATTTTATTTATCAAGGGAGTTGTCAGTTAAAACTCCTCAGGGAAGTATCATTGCTACAATGTTCTGTGAATCAGTTCCCATTAGAGAATATAAATTTTCTTTATCTGCTGATCTCATCATCATACCCCTGATTTAATTTGATATAATCCTCAGTGTGGATTATCTTTATGAACATGATGAAAATATTTATTGTAAGAAGAAGGAGGTTACGATTTTTGATGATGATGATAAAGAACACCTTATCTTTAGAGAAGAATTGTCACCAACTAATTATTATCTAGATCCACCCCTAGTAGCTCAACTAAATTCAATTATCGGTGAGGAAGAGATTGAAATAACTATGGGTGAGGAAAGGAATGTTCAAATATAGGATGTACCTGTTGTTAAAGAATATGTAGATGTGTTTCCGTAAGATTTACATGGACATCCTCCAAAATGAGAAATTGAGTTTTCCATTGATTTAATTCCTAGTTCAATCCCCATATCGAACACCCCTTATAGAATGGCCACTGTGGAATTATTTGAAATAAATAAACAACTAGAGTAATTGAGTAATAAGGGATTTATTCACCCTATTGTTTCTCCATGGGGAGCCCCTGTCCTTTTTGTTAAGAAGAAAGATGGATCTATGAGGTTATGTATCGACTATAGGGAAATCAATGCTATGACAATAAATAACAAGTATCCCCTACCATGAATTGATGATTTATTTGACCAACTACATGGAGCTCAATACTTTTCAAAGATTGACCTTCGACCTCGATACCATCAGATGTGTGTGAATAAGGAAGACATTCTGAAGAGAGAATTTTGAACCAGGTATGGGAATTACGAGTTTACCGTAATGCCTTTTGGATTGACTAATGCACCCTCTGTATCATGGATCTAATGAATAGATTTTTCAATGAATACCTCAATGAATTTTTAGTGGTATTTATTGATGATATCTTGGTATACTACAAAAGCCAATAAGATCATGAAAATCACTTGCGCATTATCCTGAAGACTCTGAGAAGACATGAATTATATGGGAAGTTTAGCAAGTGTGAATTCTGGCTTCAAGAGATTTTTTTTCTTGGACATATTATCTACAAATATGGAATCTCTGTTGATCCTTCTAAGACAAGAGAAATCCAAGAATGGCCAGCACATACTAGTATAACTGAGGTACGCAGTTTTAATGGCTTAGCAGGTTATTATCGAAATTTCATCCAGAATTTTGCTTAGTTGGATACCCCATTAACAAATCTCACACATAAAGGGGTTAAATTTGTTTGTACAAAAGAGTGTGAAGAATGTTTTGATGAACTTAAGAGAATATTAGTCAATGATCCTATATTGACTCTACTATCGGGGAATGATGGGTTTGTTATTTATAGTGATGCGTCGAAGAAAGGACTTAGTTGTGTCCTTATGCAGAATGACATAGTTATTGTCTATGCATCACGACAGCTGAAATTCATTAGCAAAACTATCCTACTCAAGATCTTGAGTTAGCAGCTATAATCTTTGATTTTGAGATTTAGAGACACTACCTCTATGGTGAAAAATGTGAGATTTATACTGATCAAAAGAGTTTGAAGTGTATTTTCTTACAGAAAGAACTAAACATGATGCAAAGGATATGGCTTGAATTACTCAAGGATTATGATTACACGATACACTACCACCCAGGGAAGGAAAATAAGGTGGCAGATGCTTTGAGTAGAAAGGATCGTGGAGTTTTGAACAAGATGAGAGTTGAAAATAGTCTTATACACATGGATATAGTAATTATTGATATGGGAATCACCATAGAAGGTGAAACATCAATACTTTTTCAAATTGTTTCCAAACCATCTTTACTAGAAAGGATAATGAGTTCTCAGACCGATGATGAAGAGTTTAAAAAGAAGATTAATTTTGTGAATGATGGGAGATTGATTGAATTCGTATATAAAGATGGGATTTTGAAATTTGATAATAGACTTTGTGTTACCGATATACCTGATCTAAAAAGGGAATTTTTGGACGATGCTTATAGTTCCAATTTCTCTATACACCCTGGGAGAACCAAAATGTATAGAGATTTGAAGGAACATTTTTGGTGGGACCACATGAAGAGGGAGATTGCTGATTTTGTGTCAAGATGTATGGTTTGTCAACAAGTGAAAGCTGGAAGGCAACATCCTGGAGGAGTCATGAAACCTCTTCCTATACCTGAGTGGAAATGGGATAATATCATGATGGAATTTTTCATGGGACTACCAAAGACTCCTAGAAAGAATTATGAAATATGGTTCATTGTTGATCATCTTACCAAGTCTGCATATTTTCTTTCAATAAGGGAGGATTTACCACTTGAACGTCTAGAAAGACTATATATTAATGAAGTTGTGAGACTTCATAGAGTACCTATATCGATTGTTTCTGATCGTGATACAAATTTTACATCAAGATTCTGAAAAAGTATTAAGAAATCTTTAGATACTAAACTTCATTTGAGAACTGCCTACCACCCCCAAAGTGATGGACAATCATAACGGACTATTCAAACCTTATAAGACATGTTGAGATCATCATCACTTGACTTTCAAGGTATGTGGGATCAATATTTCCCTCTGATAGAATTTTCCTATAACAATAGCTTCCTTTCAAGTATTTAGATGGAACCATATGAAGTGTTATACAGAAAGAGATGTCGCACACCAGCTTGTTGGGATGATGTTGGTGAAAGAAAATTTGTAGGCCCAGAACTTGTTGAGGAAACGATGGAAAAGGTAAAGGTAATCCAAACCCACATCAAAGCAGCTCAAATTAGGCAGAAGAGATATACCGATAATCGATGGAAGGATTTGGAATTCTAGGTAGGAGATCATGTTTTCTTGAAGGTATCTCCATGGAAGGGTGTTATATGTTTTGGTAAGAAAGGTAAATTGAGTCCTAGGTACATCAGACCTTTCGAAATTCTAGAACTAATTGGGGTTGTAGCTTACCGTTTGGCAATGCCACCAAGCCTCTCCAAAGTTCACGATGTGTTCCACATATCACTGTTGAGAAAATACATTCCTGACCCAACGCATGTACTCACTTATGAGTAAGTAGAACTGGAACCTGATCTGTCTTGTTGTGAAGAGCCCTTCAGGATTCTTGGTACCAGAGAACAAGTGCTGATAAATCGGACGACTTGTTTGGTAAAAGTTCTATGGAGAAACAATAATATGGAAGAGGCAACGTGAGAACCTGGGGAACTTATGATGAATAACCACCCGAGTCTTTTCATGCAGTAGTATTCTAGAAATTTTGAGGATCAAATTATTTGGAGGTGATAATGTAACACCCCAAGCTTCCAAGTTACGCTTCTCTTTGAATAATACAGCAGCATGTATTGTACGCAACTACGAGTTCTAACACACCACAACCAATCAAACTAGCTATTATGAATAGTAATACCCACTTTTTTAAATTTTATAAATTTTATCTTTAAAAATGGACTTCATTTTTGTATTCGGAATATCAAAATTATCTTAGGGTAAATTTTTTGTATTTTTCTGAAAACATTCAATTTTTTATGAAAAGTGAAAAACACTGAGTTATAGTTTAAAACCATATTTTTATTTAAATAATAATTTCTTTTATTTAAATTTATTTTAGGTAAAAATAGACACATAATAAATATATAAGTTCAATG
Source organism: Viscum album (assembly GCA_963277665.1). Taxonomy (NCBI): domain Eukaryota; kingdom Viridiplantae; phylum Streptophyta; class Magnoliopsida; order Santalales; family Viscaceae; genus Viscum; species Viscum album. Next base: position 686,552,721 of record OY728123.1, on the reverse strand, counting down.
TAATTCATTGGAATCAATTTATAATAATTTTAGATATATAAAAAATTTATATAACTTTTCACCATCTTTTACCCACCTCCTAGGAGAATTTTCAAATTCACATAAAACATAATTTTACTACTTCTGTGAATGTAATTTCAAAAATCCAAGAGACACGGTTGATATCATTAAGTAAAATGTGGTTCAATAAGTTGAAAATAATTTTTGGTGAATAGTAACTTTTTACATTTATTTACCACGATTAAAAGTAAATAGGGTAATTGAGGGTAAAAATGATATTATTATTACCCAAAAATATGTCCTAATTCTATTGGATAAGTATAGTTCGAACAAAAACAACCCTATGGATAAAATATGAACATATTTGGTCCACTAGGATTAGATTAGGACATTTATTATTATTTAATTCAAAGAAGAGTTAAAAGAGTTAAAATCCAAAATTATTTACTAAAACTTTTTTAATAAAGGGTTATAAATAAGATAAATTAGATTGTAAATATTAATTATAAAGATAAAATGATTTCATACATAATGGTATTTTATTTATAATTTTTAGACATTACATAATTTAATTTATTTATGACACAATGGTGATGCAGCAATTACCTAATTAATGAAATATTAAAATAATTGATATTATAAATATCCAAATAAATGTAATTTGAGACTTTTTATGAATTAAAATAATTTTATAGGTTAATATGACATATTAGTGTTGTTTATATGAATTTTCTTCGAAGTAATAATGCTTTTATCAATTTATCAAGAACAAAATACTCAATAGTGTCAAAATTGACATAAAAGAGTTTTTAAAACAATTATTATATTATTAATTGATATTATATTCCTAAAAATAAAAGGTTCAGAAAAAGGACTCATATAATGATATATGTATCATTAATGGACCACTTTGGGGTCTCTTTTAAGTTTTTAGTATGTTTATTAACCATATAATATAAAAATACAAAGAGACATGGTAATTGTAAAACTAATTAACTAAGAGTTGAAACTAAAAGATAAGGTTAATAAAGTGACCCAAAACTATATAAATCCTATTGGTTGAGTTGTGTTCGAACCATCCCCACCTTATCCTCTAAATAAATCTATTTGGATCCATTAGAAACCGAATATGAATTTATTATGAAATAATATTTCTATATTTTCCTAAGGTTCCCCTCACCCCTCTTATAAAAGGGCACTCCCCCTTCTCACTAATTCACACCTTCAAAGCCATTTGGATCGGCCCACCCCTTCCCAAATATCCTCCCAACTTCACTCACTTCAACCTATAGGCCATATTTCGATCATAAATCCAACCTAAGGCGCCCTTTTGATAAAATCAAAAGGAAGAACCCGAAGAAGAGGTAATGATTTCACCACCCTCTTTCAAGTTCCATTCTTCTTCCACTTCTTCTTTCTTTGTTATTTCCATTATAAAATAATAACTCCAGTATCTTCTATATAATTTGATTTTATTATAAATATGTTACAACCATATTCATTATTCTATCTATACTTTGAATGACATGTCACCATACGTGCGTACGTACGGCCTACCGTCTCCACGTCGTGGTGTAATTGTTATTCAATACATTGTTATTTTGGATGGGTTTGAATATGATGTGTAATTGAAGTAAATAATAAATATAACAATATGATAACTCTATATATATGATATAACATCCAATTATATATGATTTTAATATCAAAATAATGATATTGTTGCTCGTGCGTACGTACGGACTACCGTCTCCACGAACGCGATGAGATTCATTCCCCACCATATCCATTCAAGAATAATTTTCATTTTATGGTTAAAAATCATGTTTAAAGAATTTATATAATTATGGATATGAATAATATACAACCTATCCATAAAAAATACGTCTTATGTAACAAAACATATAAAAGAAAGTGAGTAAGTTAACACCCAAAACGACGATAATACTAAGATATTATTAACAAAGCAATGTTAAAAGGGAATATATGATATCATATTAATGTATATGATTCTTTTATAATTTAATAAAAATTATTACACCATTATATAGGTGGTTAACCTACCCTCGACCAAGTAAAAGTACAAGGTAAGGGTTTATTTTACAATCTCATCATTATCTGAGGTTGTTTATACGTAATTATCTACTAGGACCTATTTATCATCCACATCCATGTTTCTTAAAAATGTATTTCAAATCATTATTACTATTTTACAGACTATGGTTTAAATTCATTTATACCCTTGTTTGACTTTTTATAATAATTTTATAAAGGAATCTTTCCATCTTTTTCCAAACAAGGTCATTTTTAACCTTTTTGACAGAATTAAGGTAAGAATGTATTTTTTAACTTGTACAGCGTGTGCGGATATTTTCCACCATTATAAAATCATTAAATCTTCCCTTACACGATTATAATAATAATTTAAAGTAAATTTTTTCTTTTATAATTATGTGACTTTTAAATGATTTCAAAAAAAGAGATATGTCTCTCAAATAGTTTTGATTTCATCTATGTCAACATCCTTTGATGGATTTTAAGCTTATTTGAAGATGATTTATTATGATACATAACTTCCATATTTTATTGAATGTTTTGTGATATGTTTGACTATGGATGTGTTATTTTTATACCACTCATGGTTTATGGAGAAAGTATTGACATTTCGTATGCTAATTTTAAATACGAATGCTTATGTTATGTTTAAACCTGTTCATATGAGGAATTCATTGGAATTAATAAGTGACGAGTGGAGCCCGCTATAGCTCCTCGATGCATCGGTAGGTATCATGAGACAAACTAGTGTCTTTTCACAAGGCCTTGACAAAATCATATTTGTCGTCTTGGCACAAGGCCTTGACTATGTGGTTATGATAGTCTGGAATTATGCATTCCATCATTATAAAAGTGTTTATTGATATTGCATGTGATTATTAGAATAGTACAATATCCATTTGAATAAGTAAATATAATTATTTCATTTTATTTCTGCCATATTATACTGAAGTTTAAGTTTAAAAGGCTTCTGTTTTAGTTATACATTGCCTTAAATGTTTATGCTTATTTTTGAAATTTTACTCTATATTGTTATCCTTACTTGGAATTTGATCTCACCCCTTTCTATGTTTTATTTTTCCCAGGATGTGGAGAAGTATTTTATGAATTACCTGGAGGGATAGTATAAGGGGATATGAGTGTGGAGACAAGATTTTGTTGTAGTTTTCACTTTATGATGTAATGTAAACTTTATGAATGTATCTATTAATTCTAAGGCTACTAGACTAATCGGTATTTCAGGACTTGATCTTTTGAGATCATGCCAATGTTTTGTAATAATGCACCGAATCTGGGTAACTGGGGTCAGGGAATTACAGGGATTAACTTGATAACATGGAAATATGGAATGGTTATCTTAACTTGAAGAGTTAAGTAATTGATGATGGGTAAATTAATGGATATGATTATTGGTTAATGAGGATTGTCCTCATGGTTAAGTGTATTAGAAAAGGAAATAAATATTTATAATGTGTTAAATTTTAAAATGGTATTGTGTTAGGAATTGAGAACATTATTGTTGTAAAGAAGCATGGAAAATTTTTTAAATAGAAATTTTACACCCTTATTGTTTTCTATAATGAAATGGTTAATGATGATGAGCCTATGTGATTGTGAAATATGGTAGTGTTATGTTGGAAAGATGCTCCACTCTCATGGGTAAGCTAGACTAATTCCCTAGGATCCCATATACACAATAGTTATTCAGGGAGTGTACTGATGCTCTCGAACCCCAGGGTATATAAAGGGAATTCTATATCATGGTTGGGATGGTCTAACAAAGCGTTCTGAATCTTGGTTGGATTCATGGACTGAGGCTCCATGTTTTTTCACTTGTGACCCTTTTGATTCCTAGGTCAAACAACTAGATCAATCCAAAGTAGGTTTGGTGAAAATGGGTAAAACAATGAAAATAGAAATGAAAGTAATTGGTCTAATAAATGTTAAATTATATAACCTATTTTATTTTTCTATTTTCATTATTATCTATTCTTTTATACACGTTTTATTATATTAGATATTTTTCAAACATTATTTTTTGGTGGCCTGTTGAGTTGTAATCACACCTTTTAGAGCTGCCATTGAGTACCCTAGCAGACTTCATAGTTGTAGGTCAAGACAAGGAAAAAGTCGACATTCTAGATGGTTGATTTGGGGCTCTGGGATGTGCATGGATGAGGGAAATGGTCTTAGTGTTAGGAAATATTTTGGGTATTCTTTAGTGTGTCTTTATTTTGGGTTTTCCATTATAGTTGTCACTATAATACATGGCATGGAATATATACTATTTGGTTGTGGGTATATACCTAGTTTTTGGGAAATTTTTTGGGGAACGCATGATTATCTATTATTTTGAAATATTTTTTATTATCTTATCTTTTATAGATTACACCGATAAAGTGGTTATATTCTCCCCATGTGTTCATTATTCCCTCAATACTAGTCGGTATCATCTAGAATATGGGGAGGAATGCATGAGGTCATGTAACAAACCGGATCAGTGCACTAGTTAGTGGCACATAGGTCAGGATATTACATGGATAGTTTGTAACTTCCAAGATTATTTCTTATTCATTTTTTTTATAAATTATTGTACTCGATTGTAAGAAATTTATACTTTATAAACTAATTAGTATCTATATTTTTTTAAAAAAAATTGAGTTTAAAAAAACTTCAATTCACCCCCCCCCCCCCCCCTCATTTTTGAAGCTAACATATGGGGAAAACATTTGGTATCAAAGATTGTATCTTTTTTAATACACTAACAGGTATTGAAGAAAAGATTAATTTTATAGAGTATGTTTACCTATTAAAATGTTGGATAATGTTAATCTAATTTATACACATATCATTAATGGTATTGATTATGAGTATTTGATAAATGAGATGATGAATTTTGTGCTTAATATAATAATTAATAACTTTAAGATGACTGTTAAAGAATAAATGATTCTGAAGAAGGAAATTCAAAACATTACATAAAAATAGATGTTATAGTATAATTCAAATTATAATGAACTAAATAAACTTATGTGTTCAAAGAATTAGAATATATAAATTATTATATCATTTAGTAAAATAGTTGATATGATATAGAAGAAGTTTGAGATATAAAATTTTTATATTTATAATGTTTTGTAGGCCCAGTGATGTATGTTACTGTAGATTATAAAAAAATTATTTTATTTCTAGATATATAGTTACACGAATGAATCAGTATTTACGAATATTTTAAAAATCTTGTAATATCTTGATAAAAATAGTTTAATGAAGATCAGATAGTGGAGAAGATCATTGACATATAACTAAGGGAGAGGGAGTCTAAGAGAATGGAGACTGAGAATATAAAGATCCTTAAAAATATAAATATATATGATATTATTTAAATTCTAACAAGGTATGAAAATAGACTGAAGAGGGATGTTGGGAATCAGATGTAGAAGAATGGAGTTTCTATTCCTACTAATACATCCAAAGAAACAACTTTGAAACTATCTACTTTGAATCATACTTCAAAGAAACTATCAAATAGTAGTAATATGGATCTTCGTAAAGGAGATTTTGAATAACTAATAAAATTTATGTACAAGGGAATTGTGTAAAATAATTTTCATAATGATTATCAGAAAAACAAATATGATATATATGAGAAGTTTGGAATAAGGTATGAGAAGAAATATTCTTTATTTACCCAAATTTAATGCATGTGATATCATTTATAACATATATATAACTTCCCATGATCTATATCTTGGATTTCGATACAAACTATATTAATTACTTTAATATTAAACTTTATTTCATACTAATCATATTTATCCATAGTGATACTCTATTTTTTCACAAGTATCATTACTCTTCCAACTATGATCATTATCCTAAATTATATGTAATTTGATCATAACCAGATCTGTAAAGACCATGACTTCCTTAACTAGGAATTATCATAGTATTTAAAATCCTTTTAGGGAGTGTTTTAATTTTAAGGAGGGTTGGGATAAGAAGAGATTAGAATACATAAAGGGAGAAGAGGAAGGTGGAGGAAATATTTGGGTCTAGGGACCACTGAGTATCTAGTGATGTGGGATTGGGTGCATGGTGAGGTTCAAGATACCTAGATAGTTTTGTTTGATTCACAAAGTTATCAGTGGTGTCCTAACAGGTACCTAGTAGACTTTTGGTAAAAATTCCCTTAATAAAGGGTTTTTTAGAATCTTCTACCATAAATTAAGTCATCTTAATTAAATTATTTGGTATTTTCATGTCATTTTCCTTAGTTTTAGCCACTATAAAGACTCTAATTTCCACTCATTAATTCCATCATTATATATTAAAACTAAGATCTAGGATTGGTTACTAATTCATGGTATTTATCTTGGTAAGGTTAAATCTTCCTCAAATACATACCTTTATGTCATTCCATTTAGGTGGCAGTTCTAATCTTCTATCAACCTCCTCTAAGGCTTATCAGATTAATTTTATTCTAAAATATTATTCTATTCTAATTCCTAGGATATGTTACCTTTGATAATATCAAGGTATTTCCCAAGTTTTATTTTGTAATTTGGTATTTTTTTTATTGATATTTGGCCAATCCCAAATTTTATATTACTCTTATAGTGATATCTCAATTCAAGTGGTTGTTTGATCATCCACTCTAGTCTGAAATGAACTAATTTAACAATTTAATTTACATGAATACCCTTTCCTCCTCTTATAATCAAATAGAGTTATATTAAAAATCATATGGGGCTGAGTGAAGCCAATTAAAAATCAATTTTTAAATTTAATAGTTATTTTCGTTAAATATTTTTTAGATAATGGATTTCACTTTTCATTTCTTGGTTAAACTAGTAATTCTATGGTTCCATGTTATACATTTATAAAATGATATCCATTTTATGATTTGTTTTCCATGGTGAACTCTTAAATAAGAATTGTTTATTCATATTAGTATTTATTCTTGTGTTTTAATTAGTAATAATTTTCAATTGATATAAGGGGATGTTTGATAATATCTCTAGCTATATTAGTTATAAATATTAGATCCAAATGTTTCTTAAATTATTAGGTATATTGGAATTATAAGTTTTGTATATATAATATTTTTTATAAGCTTGAGTGGGTTCCCTAAATAGAATACAAGTTAGACTCATGGGATTGGTGTTAAGACCTAACCGGTTATATAGGTGGAATGTTATGAGGATTTCAATTCCCTGACTTGTTATACTCATTCCCCTGGGGTATTTAATACTTGTTTCGACTACACTTTATATAGGTATTTTTTTACATTTTCACTTACTTTTTTGTAGTTTCTTAAATTTAGGTATCATTTTTTATGTGTTATTAATATTTTGTTCATAGTATCACTATCATCCTTATTTTATACTTACATCTTATTTTTTGATGGTTGACTATTTACTTTTACCAATAAATACCAAGAACTGTTCATAATTTCTATAATCCCACTCCTATTTTGGTTTTTTTAACTATAGGGGAAAACACACCTCTCAATAGTGAAAGTCTAGAACCTAAATGTTTATTCTAGAATTTGTAGATTTGAAGGTTTTCCTAAGGTGTTATAGTGATGTGTCACATGTTTTATTTAATTATTTAGATGAAAGACAATAAAAAATAGTATCAAATTCCTATAAGGGATCTTTGGTAAGGTATTCAAGTGTATACAATATAATAAGGCTATAAGGAATCATTAAGTAACACATAAGTATGTCTGCCTAGAATAATTATAATAGAATCCTAAGTTATCAGGAGTAGTATGAGTCTCATCTTCCTTCTTTTATCATATTCATTGAGTCCTTAAATAATATTTTGGTCTCATACATCATATTATGTGTATATAGGTAATCATGAGTAGTATATCATGTAATAATGTGTAATTACCATATTTATTTAACATATTATTTTTTACAGATAGTTTAAAAATCATATTAACTAAAACACTAATAATAAATAAGTAGTTTTTTATTATATTTATATATATTGATAATGAGTTGGTTAATATCACTTTCCAGTTTTTCCCTTTGAATTTTAGTTCCTTTATATTGTTATAATAGTTATATTAATTTATGTTACACCAACAACATGATTTTACTTATCCGTATATGATTCTTCCATCGTGTGAACGTATTTTAAATTTTTTTATAATGTTTTATAAAATGACAAGTTCTTTGTAAAATGAATGTGATGGTGTGAGGGATTTGGTTATACTTTTCATATATTATGTATTAATTACTTGGGTTTGTTCCTTTTTATGGGAAAGTATTAACATTACTATCTACTTAATTATATTGAATACCACTCATATGAGCATGTACAATCAAAAAGGAAGGGATGTATTTGAATATGTCAAATGTTTGAACACTAGTTAACCCACAGGTCTTAAAGGGTATCACTTATTTTCTTTAGGATGTTTTTTATAGATATCTATAAAAGGATCCTAAAAACATTGAAATTAGGATATATTTTCAATTTCAAAATCCACTGACATTCCATAGATATGTATCTCCTAAAGTGTAAAAGGTGTGGATTAATCCTCACCAATGTATTTTAAAAATTATCAAAAAACCTGAACAGTTTTGAGTTCATGTTTCTTCCATTATTACCCAAGTAGTGGAATATTGATGTTGAGACATGATAATTTTGGGTAATATGTTCCAAGGCCTCACCTAGACCAATTCTCAATAACTCTTATTGTCAAAATTATAACTTCATACTCTAATAAGGGTGAAGGTGAAGGATTTCATGAACCTTCGGAGAGGTTTGATATTGGTCATAGAATATCCATATCAAAGTGAGGATAAGGAATCCAAGGCTAGGAATTTTAAAATAGTTCTTAAAGAGATACTGTAAACATGTTTATCTCACTTTAAACTAATAACATTTTAAATGTAATTAAGAAGGATTAACTTATATAGAGTTTCTATAAAGAATTTTTGGGAGAAGGTGTCCCACTACTTGGTCAAATGCCTGGTGATATCTCTTTGGGAAGTTAGAAGTGATGCTAAGAGGTGTAAAATCATCGTGGATCTCACTAAAAAATATAGGGTAGTGGTGTTCTAATATCAATGATCTTAGAGAGTTCCTATGTATAGTGTTATTAAGGTTTTTGATCTATCCATATCAAGACCAATTGTAACTTCGAGGAAAAATAGTGTATCCCTTGTGGCTATTATAGTCCCCTTTAGAGGTTTTTCCAATGGTATACTTTAGAGACTGTTAGGTATAATTCTTAGTAGATCTAAGTATCTGAGCCATAATCATTTATAAAATTTTATTATTGGGATTCAACCAGAATCTGGAAGATATAGTCATAGTGGATAACATGTAAGTCATGGTGAACTATTTTTAATATAGTCTTTTAGATAGGGATTCATATCTTAGTTGAAGTATGAGGTCTGATAGTCATGAAGATGTCATTAATTCCAATGGGGGATACCAAATTTAAAATTTTAAAAACATGAAATTACTCACAATATCAACAATTAAGTAGCATAGGATTTGAAATTATTGTGGTTGATACCAAAAATATTGGTTGGAGAAAATATTTAATTTTATAAAATAGAACTAAATTATATAATGATTTAATGAATTGAAATCAATTCTAATGAGCATAATGATATTTTATAAAATATGAGGGATATAATGAAAATAAACACACCATGTATAAAAGATTTAGGTTCATTGAATTTATATATTTTAATACCCAAAATTTTACTAAATTTTCATCAGAATTGGTTTTAATTAATTCCAATAGTGATGGGAATTACTTTTCACTCACACTAATCATACCTTTTCTCAATGGTCGTTGTAAATCAGTTAATTAATAAAATAGGTTGCATAAAACCATTTTTAAATATAGAATGTTCTCGACCCAATTGGAATGGTTAAAAAATTAATCTACTTATCACTTCTTTTAAAATATTATTTCTATTTCATTTCAGTATGCAATGGTTGTGCATAGAAAAACAGAAAAATGAAATTTGGTAGAATTAAAGAAAAAATGAATGAAAAAATTTAAATTATAAATAAACCAACTATTTATTTATTAGAATCCCACATTAATTTATATGTATGTATATAAAATAAATCACACCTAATTGTAGATATGGGAGGGTGAAGAATAATAAATTAAATAAAATGATAAAAAATGGTGGAGAAATATCGATAGAGGAATTTGATGTGCACAACACCACGCTCTAGAGATCTTGTCTCTTTTCCAATATTATATTCTCTTCTCATATCCCTATATTTATAGGTGTATAGGAACCCAAAGATAATAAAATTATACATTTAATCGATCCATGTCATCCTAGGGAGTTATAGGGAAATAAAAATGGTGCCCTAATCAAAGTTTGTTGAAAATTAAAAATTATTGGGTTTTCCTAGCATGTTTCTTGGTGTGGTGCATAGGGTCGCACAATAACTTATTAATTCTTTCCTCTAATATTAATTTTTCATCTATTTATCATCCCTTTATGTGTTTTCAAGGATTATCACATCTTTAATAAGTGATTTATGGTGTGAATATTCATATTGCAGTGCTTTCAACCTTGTTTTTGCTAGATTCTTCAATTCTGAGTCTTAGAATCAATCCTTAACATATCCCATATCCTAGAGCACAATTTTGATCATGAATTTCTTCCCTATGTATCCAGATTTTATTTTTAATATTCTCTAAATTTAAATCAAAACAAATTATAAAGTAAAAAACTCTACCATAATTTAAATTTAATTTCAAATAATTAATTGACTAAATGGTGAATTAAATATTCAAGCATCACATTAGAAAAAATTATTAACACCTCATTTTTAAATAAATAAATTAAACAATTATTTTAATTTTTCTCTTCTGAATTAACCATGAATATTCATTATTAAAATAATATTTTTAAATCTATCTTCAATGCACATGACACTTGAAATTTACCTCACTTATATTTTTTTCTCATCATAAAGGAAAAAATGTAAATGAATTTTTTTGTACACCTTAAATCATGCTCTTTAACACATTCTTGAAATAAATCTATTTTCTCCACCCTATAGAGAAAAAATCACAAATAATCATGTGGGATTTACCATTATGATCAAATAACTCTGAGGCTTAAGCGTAAGAGTTTAAATGATGTAAAAATAAAAAAAAAGATAAAAAAAGGAGGCTGATGAATCAACGTCGTATAATGATTAATGCACCCTCTATATTTATTTTAATTTTTTATTCCCTTTTCTCAATTTTTTTAGTTTTTTAGTTTGGATAGGTCTCACATCTAACACCAAACCCCAAATTATAAAAATTATTCATTGATTAAATTATGATTTATTACTATCCAAATCAAAACCTTTTATTTTTTTATTTTTCTTAAGTGGTTGTGAAATAAATTACAATGAATGAAAAATTGTGAACATTCCCAAAATCACATAAACATAAACATACACTTAACTATTATAATAAAAATATCTCTTCCACCATGGACTCATCACCCCCACAGTCATTTAATTTACAATCAATAAAATTATTTAGAGTAGGGTAAGTGTAACACCCTAATATTTTATAATATATTTCACTTTAAATAATTTGATGGTAAGTGTTATATGAAAAATTGAGTTTAAATGAACCTTGTAATATTATTATTTTAATGTGATTATTGTAACTTCTTCCTTGAATTAGTGGATATGAATAGGATTAAGGTCATTATGTAATATATATATATATATAAAGTCCATAATAAATTAAAATTTATTTCTTTATTCTTAAGAAATAATCACTCAATTTTTAGTGAAGACATTTTATGTTTCAAAAATATGTTTTCTTCAAAAAAAAATTTTTATTACTTTTTATGAGGAAACATTATATTTAATTATTTCAAATTTTATAAAATAATTTTTATAAAATAATTTTATTTTAAAAATCTGTATAAAAAAATTAACATGGGGTGTAATTTTGATAATTTTCCCAAAAGATTGATGTTTTTTATAAATAGTGAAATGTATATATTTTATTGAAAATTGTATTTTTTTTCCAAGAATATACAAAGTTTATTTTTTAAGAATAATTTAAAATTGAATTTAGTTCTATTATATTTAAATTAATTAAATTATGTTTATTGGAGTCAATTATATGTTTGAATTTATTATAATAACATTTTTATACATAACAAGTCATTTTTCAAAAAAACAACTTTTATGAATGCCATGTGTTTTTATAATGTATGTCACCTCCTAATTGGCTAGAGTCGATGAATAATTGCTACTGGGACATAGGGTACATCCCCAAGATCACAAAGGAAAAGAATAAATGACAAGGGATTTAATACATTTGGGTGATTATTTTCCCTTTTAAAAATAAAACTACACAACCAAACTTACCATAACCAAAACCACTATATAATACATGATAAAAATGTATAACAACTCATTGTATAACAAATCAATCCAACTATATCATAGTACCAAGAAAAAACCATGATCAACATCAAATACAAGGTGGAAAACAAAACTAAAAAAGCTCAAAGATTCCAAATACATAACTCTACATCTCCCCACAAGCTCAATGATCCAACTTCAGAAAATATACCAAGCATCACGATGAACCACTAAAGAAATGTGATAATTAACCTTCACATATGTCTTGATAAAAAATATTTTAAAAAGAAGAAAAATTCCAAAGCAGGGGGTGAGTAATGAAACTCATTAGGCTTTCCCAAAATGACTTTCATACTCACATCACTATGATTGAATCAGTTAGAACATTTATATAAAACAATTTTTATAAAAATATTTAAAAACATTAATAGTTTATATCTAAATATAAAACAATGTCCAAACCAAAATATATTCTATGGAAAACATCTAAATAACTCTTTAAACCATTTCAAACTCATTTCTAACATAACAAGTCTATGATTTAACCACACACCCACACATGCATGGTTTAGTGATAGTTCCATACTCATGATCAGTTTCTCAAACATCAACCAATTTCTCACTATATGGCCAATCATTTGGTGTCATAATGACAGTTTCCCCTTATCTAGGGTCATGTCCCTTTTTTAACCCAATAGTTCATGCCCCTTATTCAAGGTCATGTCAAATGCATGAACTCACACCAAACCATGTATGCCAAAACAACCATTTCAATATATTTCAATAAAACATCATTTTTATTGAAAATATTCCCACAAAAAAACATTTTATGTAATACAAAAAAAATCTGAATTTTAAAATCATTATTTTAAAATTCATAAAAAATTCACTTTACACAATAACCAATTTCCACAAATCTAGAAACCATCACTAAATAAGGTTTCTACCATGATTTTTACCACAATTTCAAAATCAATTTTATTCAATTCAATCAATTTAAAACTATGCCTTCATGTTTTAAAAATATGAGTCGATAGTGAAGCAACCTACCTTAGTAATTATGGGGAAAATGAAATAAGGCATGAATTATTCAACAAAACTGGGTAGAAACTCCAAAACCCACCTTATATCTCTTTACCAAACATCAACACAGCCAAATATAATCATGATTAGCATAAAATATTAGGGATATATCCCCAAAATATTATATTTATGAGTCCAATATAGGGAAGATAAATATATCTAAGGAAAATCACATAGAATGAAGTCTTACTAATGGAATCAGGCTTCAACACACTATGATTCACTGTAGGGTCACTTATAGATCAAAGGGGGGGGGGGTATCTACAGCCTTAGGGAGGAATAAAATCAAAGTTACGGTATAAATTGAGGAAAAATTAATGGATTTGGAGTAAAATCAAGTTAGATACAACTTTTTAGGATCTTACTTTTAACCGTGTATGGTTGTGTCTCACACTTATAAAAACTATGAACCAATAGTGCAGAAACCTCTACCACTAAACACACCCCACATGGTTGGATCACATGATTAGATAAACAATACACCAAATATATTTTCTTTATATTTCACTTTTCATGGTTACTCTTAGATGGTTGCAAGTTTTAGAAAAACTATATGCCTAATCGTGCACCTTCCCAGAATCCCATGTTTGACTTTTCATGGTTTCCTATAAGAATTTTATGGTTTCTAATAACCATTTTCAAATCTTTCACCATTAAAAAGGACCCAAAAATTTTCTAAATGTATTTCAAACCCTCCCAATATTCACCCAAACACTTTAAATACATAAAATACATAAATGAAGGATTACTTACTTGATACAGTGGGTGCTACATTCTCCCCAAAAATTTTCTTTCTATACTCAAAAATTAGAAACACACCACTGTCAAAAAAGATTTCAAACCATTAATTAACCGTTTATTTCTACTATTCCTATGTTTCTTTCTGAATCTGAACATGTTGACACAAAACCAATACTATATTTATTCTTTTTCCATGAAATAATTTCTCTTTCTTATCCACAATTTGTACCAGCACATGTACTAATGAATCATCTGGATCTAGGTCAATGTAATCCCATAAAATCTCATGGTCAGGGTTAGGATGATAATTTTTCAACTAAGATACATAAAACACATTATGCACTGCACTAAACCATGTGGGAAAACACAACTAATATTCCACCTCCCCATATTGTTTAAGTATTTTAAAAGGTCTTATGTATCGAGGAGATAAATTTCCCTTATTTTACAAAATGATGATTCCTTAGCCTTGGAGATATTCCTAGGAACACATGATTACTCACCTAGAATGAAAACAGCCATCAGAGATGACCCGAATATGATTTAGAATTACTATTAGTTATCTCTATTATTTTTTTGATCAACTGGATCTTCTCTATTGACTTTTAGACAAGGCTTGTCCCAATAAGTAAAGTCTCACCTGTTTCCACCAAACAAAGTCGAGAACAACAAGGACACCCATATAATGATTCAAAAGGATCCATATATATCAAGGCCTAATAACTTTTGTTATAAAAGAACTCCAATAACGGTATGTTATCATCCCATGATCCACCAAAATCCATTACAAAATCACTTATCATGTCTTCCAATTTTTTCATTATCATCCCATATTGTTCATCCATTTAAGGATGACATGTCGTACTCATAGTCAATTGATTACCAAGGGATTATTGTAAGTATTTCTAGAAACGAGATGTAAACATTGGATGGTTTTTTGATACTGTCAAAACTAGTATTCCATTCCTCATTACCACTTCTCATATAGATATATTTGATATGTCCTCAAACATATAAGATTCATGAATAGGTATGAAATGGGATGACTTTGTGAGTTGATCCACTATCACCTATATAGAATTCTGTTTCCAAAACATCCTTGACAGGCTTGATACAAAATCCATTATTATTTTCTCCCATTTAAAAATGTGAATAGGTAAAGGATATAGAATACCTATTGGATGTTGATGTTATGTTTTAAATTGCTAACAAGTTATGAATCTCAAAACAAACTCATCCACCTTTCTTTTCTTACAGACCAACCAAAACTGTGCTTTCGATGGGTTATGAATCTTATGTATTCTAGGATGAACCTCCCATCTTGAATGGTGGTATGTATGAATAAGTTGTTCCTAACAAGCCAAAGGTACAACCATCCGACCTCAAAACCATATCACTGAACTTACATCCATCTTCTATCTCTCAATGTTCTCCCTTCCATTGAGTTTTGACGACATAGTAATGAATTCTAAATCAGATGTCTATACCTCAATAACTATCTCCTCCAAATTAGGATCCAATTAAATCAAAAATAAAACCACTTCACTGCCTTGGTCTTCACAATACAATTGCATGTCATATATCACTAACATCAACTGCCACTAATCTGAATCATCTATTTTTAATTAGGCATACGAATTTATGCTTAATGCATCTACCACTGAATTTACTTTAATTAGGGTATACATCAAGTCAAATTCATAAATTTGTATATACTACATCCATACTATTTTTCTTATATTAAAATACATTTGTGATAAAATAGGTTTCAAACTCTTATGACCATAAACACTATAAATTTTTTACCAAATATGTAGTGATGCCAATTTTTTAAAGAATATACTACATTAGATAAATTCAAATTTGGGTATTTCTTATCATGTAACTGTAACTTGAGTGATTGATAATAAACAACATGATCTTCATGTGTGATTAAAAATCCCAACCTAGATACCTAAGCATCACAATAAACCACATACCCTTTTCATGATTCTAGAAAAATCAAGATTGATGCTGATGTAAGGATAACTTTAAGCTCTTTAAAAGACTTCTGACATTCCTCACTCCATTTAAATGAAGCATTTTTCTTTTTCAAAGATATAATTGGTGAAGATAATATGAGAAATCATAAACAAAAAATAGGTAATAACTTTATGGGATGGTGGGATAAGATACGTTTCTCTCTCTCTCACTAAACTAGTGGCAGATTAGGGTATGGCAGCAGGATTTTTTCCCTCTGGTCACTTTGAGACCCACCGATTCTTCAGAATTGGGGCACCTAGATCTGCGGCATTGCTGATTTTTTAGGCTCATACTCCAGATGGAAATTGTGCGATGGCGTCCGATGGAGACACGAAGATGACTTCTGTAGTTGAGCAGCATGTGACGATGGCATCAAATGGCCTTGTGGAGACAAATAGAGGAACGCCTTTGACTGATGTTGTTCGATCTATTGATGGTGAGCTCGTGATAGTGTCTAATGGAGTCGTGGCACTGACTTCTGTCGTTGTAAGGTGTGTGGTGACGGTTGTAGAAGATTAGGGTTGTGATGATGGTAACCTAGCGATGAATACAAGATTTTTGGCACGGCCTAGATCTTTGTGTGAGCATAGTGTGATGAAATCAGTGGTAGCAGTGGATAGTTTGCCTGATGTATGAGCTACTGCAATATTGGTCCGAATTTGATCTTTGGATGCTAAAATTGAAGTCAATCTTCAAAAGCCCACATTTTCAGGAGTGGTCGGGAAAAACATCAAGCCATCCTCTGATTTGATAGAAAAATTCGAGAACCAGATTCATGCAGGAAATGGTTATGTGGAAGGGCCTTATTTGAATTGATCCTTTTCTTGCTTCAAATGTGTACCTGGATCTTCTATCCAAAAAAAGGGGAACATTGTGCACATTAAAGCGTATCCCAGCGCTATTTCTGAGCAGCTTAAAATGGGTGGTTTTTCAATCATTGCTCGATTATTTCTTTTTAAAGGATCTCAACCTTTCAAAATTGATGAACTTAAGAAGCGTATCTCATAAATTTTGGGATTTACATCCTGGAATTGTCTCTCTAGGACGAGGATACTTTTATATGATCTTCCCCATATAGGAAATGAAAATTCGAGCTTGTGGATTTGGTTCCATTATGCTCAAACCTAGAATTGGTCACCTCAGGGAATGGGATAAAAAATTCAATCCATTTGAGGTCGGTAACCCCACCACACAAATTTGGGTAAGAGTGTATGGGTTGAATTGGATTCTTTGGCACCCCAAAATTTTGTATGATATTTCTTTTTCAATTGGGATTCCTATCAAAATTGACAAGGAAATAGAAGTGGCTCGATTTGGTCACCATGCTCGGTTCTTAGTTGAGGTTGAATTGAGATCAAATCTGGTTGATAAGGTTATGCTTGCAACTGATGATGATATTAATGAATTGAATATCACTTATGAAAATATTCCAGAGTTCTACAAAGATTGTAGCATTATAGGTCATTACTCATCTACATGTAGGTGCTCAACTGTTTGCAGCTATTGTGCTTCACGTGTACATGAAATGAGCAATTTTCCTAAAAAGATTAAAAGTACACAAGTTCTGAAGGCTGATGATGGACCTTCCATTCCTGTTGATAAGCAAGGTGGTGTTCTTGATGTTTTTTTACATCCTATAGTTGAGAATAAAGGTCACATCTATACCTCTA
Organism: Viscum album; assembly: GCA_963277665.1. Classification (NCBI taxonomy): domain Eukaryota; kingdom Viridiplantae; phylum Streptophyta; class Magnoliopsida; order Santalales; family Viscaceae; genus Viscum; species Viscum album. Next base: position 686,534,770 of record OY728123.1, on the reverse strand, counting down.
CTTTTGAGAACAAGCCAAAATCTTGGGCTTCCATGTTTTGTGAAGAGGCGAATCTGAAAAATGTTGATACTCAATATCAAGGAAAATGTGCTGATTTGCATCAAATTCAAATTTCTGCATCTCCTCAATTGGCAGGCCATGTTTATAAGTTCAAAGTTGTAAAGGAGACTAAATATGTCACTCAAAAAGAATCTCACCATCCACCTTTGAATGATGAGATGGTTTCTTCCGATATCCAAAAGGGTAAGAAGCTTTTAAAAAATGGACTCCCCCAATGTTTCTAATCCTGATCATGCCTCTTCAAAACTCACTGTGGATAGTGAAGGATTTCAGCTCGTTTCTTACAAGAAGGGAAATCCTTCAGCTGTATTGACTGCAAGTAACCCTTCCTTTGGTCAACATATTGGTAATGATTCTAAGATGTAGTATACCAATCAGGGCTCTCCTGATGAGACTCAGGAGATCCTTGTCCAATCTACTTCAGTAGAGGGGGTTGCTTCTCCTGGAAAACACAATGATCAAGAAGATAGCTCTGATTCTGATAGCACTGATGCTAAGACACTTTTATAGAGGCTACAAGCGCTTCCTTCTATTATAGGAAGATCAAGAGGTTAGGGTTGGGGTCATGGAAGGGAATAATGGCATGCAATTCAAGAATAAGAAAGGAAACTAACTGCCAGATTAATGAAAAAGATATGTAGATAGTTTTATGCCTTGGACTTTTCCATGTTACCAATTATCTTTTTGGGTACTCTCTTTTTTTTTGCTTTTTTTAAGAGGCATTGCCTCCAACTTTAAAAAAATAGGTAATAACTTTTCAATATAAGGAAACTTTGTATCTTGAAGACATTCTTTGGAAATTTCCAAGATATAACTACCTCTATATTTTCTAAATCCACAAAAATACCTATTTAAGAGATTACATGTCCAAGGAAACATACCTCTTATATCCAAAAATCACACTTTAAACTTTTCTCATATAGATTTTAATCCTTGAAGATTCCCAACATTGTTTGCAAGTGTTTCTCATACTCAGCCCTTGTCCTTGAATACACCAATATGTCATTCACAAACACCACCAAAAAGTAAATTGAATATATTTAAATTATATATAATTCATAAATTACATAAATTCTATTGTTTAATTCAGAAGACTAAGAGGCATAACTACGTAATTGTAATGGTTATATCTTCTCCTGAATGTTGTCTTTGGAATATCCTCCTTCTGAACCCACAATGGGTGATATCCTAAGTGAAATTCAGTCTTATAGAACCATTGATATACCCTCAATTTATTGAATTTATCATTAAAGCATGGAAGTGGATATTGATTCTTTATCATTTCTTGGATAAGTTTATGATAATCCATTGAGAACTGAAGAATTTTATCCTTCTTTTGAAAAACAAAACCAGTGCATCCCATGGAGACGTGCTAGTCCGTATGAACCATTTTCTTTACAACTCTTCTAATTTCACATTCATTTACCCTAATTCTATTAGTTCCATTTGATAAGGCATAAGCGATATAGGAATAGTTATAGAGAGGAGATCAATCATATTCTCCACTTCTCTTATGTATGGAAACCTTCAAAAATTCTTGGGAAACACATCCTGAAACTTATCAACCATAGCTAGAGAACTAAAATTATCAATCTCTTCCATATTTGAAAAGGTCAAATCCACTAACTAGTATAATATCATTCCAAATTCTAGTACTAACAAGCTTGCTTCACCTGCCTTTTTATTCTTTTCCCCTATAGAGATATTTTTGATTCCCTCATTAGTCTTGAAACTAACCTGTTGGGTATAACAGCCGATGTGATCCTTGAACATTTTCAACCAATCCATACCAAAGATTATGTTGTAGACATAAATCTCAAGAACATAGAAATACCATATAAACATAGATCTATCAATAGTCATAGAACATATTCTACCCATAAAGGCTAGACATTCTCTTTGACTAAGAGGGATTTGATGTTTCAAAATAGAGGGCATCATATCAACATTTAAACCAAACAAATCAATAGAATGAGAATAAATAAATGAATGGAATTCACCTATATCACAGATAGATTTCATAAGTGTAGAATTCAAACTAATCATACCTCTCACCATTGATGGTCTATATTTATTATCCACCATAACAGGATTAGCCCCGTATAACTGCTAACTTACTTCACATTGTTCTTTATTGCCTTGTTGAGATTTCCCTTACTGAGGAGTCAAGGTATTTCTAGAATCACCAAAAATAGCTCATATCTACTAATGATATGTATTATTATTCCCTCTTCCCATCACAACATACAAAATATGCAACACATGAGAAGTTTTTGTAACACCCGATCACATAGCTCTATAATAGCATCATTGAAGATTTTCCATATGGTTGTAATTGTGGCATTCTCTCAGTGGTCCTATTGATTATCACTTAAAGTGGTAAAAAGATATATATTGAAAAAATATATCTTTTATTTTAGTTCTTGGAGGAAGATTCATTGTTCTAACCATCTGATTTTGACTTATCCCACTACCTTGAAAATAGGTGCCCTTCTCCACTTGTTTCTATAATTATAGTTCCCACCATTTCTCACAGGTATCAACATGATCCCTCCACCTGTAGCTCCAAATGTATCTCATTCTCCCACCATCACTCTATTGACCATATCTGTATAAATAATTATATATTGAATGGAAATATTTAATCAAATCTATTAACTTAGTCCCAATTCAAAAATGTGTGCCTTTAAGGACTCACAAGAGGAAACTTCATCCGTAAAGGAAACTAAATTCATAAATCTAGGTTCATACTCTGTCACTAGGATCCTCTCCTACTTCATGATAAATATGTATGTCATTATTACAATCCTGAATGTATGAGGATAGAATTGTTTGTTGGATAATTCTTCAAAATCCACTCATGCAAGGACTTGGTCTAATTTAGTTGGAAATGATAAATATCACCATTGTAATGTAATACCCTCTAGAATATAGGTCTCCAACATGAATTTTAGATCTTTTGGTGTTCATATGAAATTGAATATTTTATTCAACCTATTTAGACACACCTATTCCTTTTTTGGTTCTAAATAACCTTGAAATATGGGTTCATTAGTGATCTATTTTCCATGGATCATCCCTTTGGTTCCCTTTATCCACATCCTAAAAATCATGGAAAATACTCTGACCAGCTGTTGGTCCACCAATGGCTATGGTGCAACCACATTTTTAGTTGCCTCTTCTGGTTGTCTTCTTATATGACTATTGGGTATTATTTTCTATATCCAAAACAAAAATCTATATGTCTCACTCTCTACCAACTGATATATTAACAATTTCAAATTATAATATATCATAACATGGATTTTCAAAATGATACATTTTCCACACTCATTTGTTTTTAAAAAATCCACCATGATTTTGAAAATCAAACCATCTTCAAAATACCCATATCATGAATTTTCAAAATTTCACATTTGGAGACAATTATAACACTTTTAAAAATTCAAAAAAATTCCACAAATGATAAATCATTACTCAAAATTAAATATTCACTCCTAATGGAAATTCATTTCAATCAATGTAGGTCATGCCCTTTTCATTGGCTGAACCCATGATAATGAGATCACTACTGCTATGAGTTTCTACAAAACACTCATGTACCCAACACGCTGGAAACATGAATTTCAGAAAAAAAAATGGTTTGATACATCTTTTTATTATCTACATTTCAAGTCCCAACAATCCTACTCATTTTTATCATCCTAACTAAAGGAATAAAGTAGTCTGAATTTCATCTCCAAGACAGATAATGAATATCATTTGTCCCAATAGATTTGGACTAACCAGGACTAATACCACTTACAATTCAATTACTAAACAAGTTGATACCATTTGTTACATCCTTTCCCTCCTCATTAGATTTAATCAGGGTGTAATTGAAACTTGGCCTTATGAAATATCCCCAAGATGCCAAAGGCTGGTAATAAATACCAAGGGATTCAATACAATTGTGGGATGATTTTCCATTTTGAAAATAAAATAGAAAAAAAATACCATTACCAAATACACAATATGATTCATGATTAAAATTTAAAACAACTTATTGTATAACAAATCAAACCAACTATATTATAGTACTAAGCGAAAACCAAGATAAACCTGAACTACAAACTGGAAGACATAACACCATAACTCCCCACAGGCTTCATGCTACAACATCACAAAATATCACAAGTATCATGAAGCATCACTAAATAAATGTGATCTTTCCCTTTACATATGTCTCAAAAAACAATATATTCAAAAGAACCAATGTGGAAAAGTAGGGGTGACAAATGAAACTCAGTTGGTTTTCTCCAAATGGCATCCCTACTCATGACACTAGGATAGAACAAGTTAAAATTTTATATAAAAAGATTTAAAAACATTAATATTTTATATGAAAATATAAAATAATTTCACAACCTAAATATTTTTTAAGTAAAAAAACCAAAAGACTCATTAAAAATTTTATATTCTTTTTTATAATAACCAATCCATGATATACCCACACATTAGTACTTCAGTGATAGTTCCATACTTCTAAGTGGTTTGTCGTCCATCCAAAAATTCATCACTGAGTGGAAAATATCATTGTTCCCCAATAGAACATGCCCCTTATCCAAGTTAATGTCCCTCTTTGTACCCCAATGGTACATGCCCCTTATTTAGGGTCACATAGAAAGCATGAACTCATACCAACATGTGTATGGAAAAACCATTCTAAAATAATCATTTCAATATATTTAAATAAAAAATAATTTCTATTTAAAAACTTCCAAAAAAAACTTTTTCCATAACTCAAACAAACCCACATTTTAAAATCATCATTTTAAAATTCATAAACAAATCGCTTTATAAAGAAACCAATTTTCAAAAATCCAAAAACAATCACTAAAGAGGGATTCTACCATGATTTGAATAGAAATTTCACAATCAATTTCTTGCAATTCAATATTCTAGAAACTAATCCTTCAAAATATAAAAATAATAGTCGATAATGAAAACACTTAGCTCTGGAATTATGGGGGAAATGAATAACGACACAAATTCTTCAAAATAATAGGGTAAAATCTCCAAAAACTACCTTATATAATTTTACCTGACATAAAAACAGTCAAATATCATCATTATTGGCATAAATATCATAGATTTATCCCTAGAAGACTAGATTTATGAATCCAAGATAGGTAGAAGAAGTAGATCTAAGTAAAACCACCTAAAACGAAGACTTAAAATGGAATCAAGCTTCAACACATCAAGATTATCCATCAAATCACTTCAAAAATGAAGATGAGTGTATCCATAGAATTATGGAGGAATAAAATTTTATTTATGGTTGAAATGGGGGAAAATGATAGGTTTTTGTGTAAAACCAATTTAGATCCACTTTTTAGGATCAAACTTTTAACCATGCACAGTTGGGTTGCACGGTTTGAAAAACTATATCCCAAGCCTGCACCAGCCTCTGCCACTAAACACGCCCTGTATAGTTGGACCACATGGTTAGACAACCCATGCACTAACCATGTTTTTTATCTATTTCACTTGCACATTTACTCCTAGTTGGCTACATGGTTTGAAAAAACTTTGTGCATAACCATGCACATGCCTAGAACACCATGCTTCACTTTACACAATTTCCTTTAGAAGTTTCATAGTTTCTACAAACCATTATCAAACCGTGATCCATTATAAAATTCCCAAAAACATTCAAAAATTACTCCAAACCCTCCCAAACATCACCTAGACAATTTACATACTTAAAATACAAAAAAAGGTTGCTTACTTGAAAATGGGGGTGCTGTAGTTTTTATCTCAATAAATTAAATTGATAACTATTGGTGATTTATTTTAATTAAATTCAAATTTTATATTTTAAATAAAAAAATTTAAGATTCATATAATATTATTTATGCATGGGATAATAATAAATCCATTTTTTAGTTAAAAGTGTGTTTTTCTAAAAGGTTTTATTCATTATTTTTTCATTATTATTTTAAAATTAATTTATTCTGATTATATTTATTTAATTTGATGAAAATGGATTCCATATTTGGATCCAAATATTAAAATTTGGTAAATATATCCCTTTTATTTTTAAGCATTATGAATAGTAATCGTGGTAAAATTTATCACCTTAGTAAAGAGAAAATTGAGTTAATCAAAGTTAAAACTAAATGATAAGGCCATAATTTTTCATAATTATTATTATTATATTAATTTAATTATACCCTTATCACTTTGGGATCTAATGTTTTTTAATTTAAACATCTCCATTAAAATGGCCTGTGTAATATTTAAACAAAAAAAGTTACAAAATGTCACTCTCTTAGTTTTAAATATCTCGTATGTATCCACATAGGGAAAAAAGAAGTTATGAATGAATATAAATGTCTATTTTGAACATAATGAACTTATTTTATTGATGTAAATTTATATGTAATTTTTATAAATTATATAATTACCCTAAATAGTTATGCAACACTGACACAGAATTTTTTCAATTATTAGAAAAATAAAATAAAATGTTTTAAAAATATTAAAAGTAATATAATTTGAGTGATTTAAAGTTTTACTTGAATTTTATAGAATAATATGACATATTAGGGTTGTTTTAAATGATAACATTACAATTAAAACATTGTTTTATGTCTTTTAAGTCAAATAAAATGAAAAGTTTCAAAATTGATATTAATGATATTTTTTCAAAATAATATTTTATTAAATTATTTAAAAACTATAAACATATTTCAAGAGTAAAATTAAGATAATATTGGGCATAAAATTTCATCCTTTTTCCATTTATAATTCAATAGTTACCTCATAATTAAAATTAAAATCGTTTAAGAATGAAAACATTGTTATAGTGGTTAATGTTAAAATGAGTCAACCAAGTGGTTAAACAAAAAGATAAAGTTTAAAAAAATCACATAAACCTATCAAAATTTTATTGGTTTATTTAATTTAAATCCCATCCTATTTTAACTTAAAATAAATGGAATTCTGAAGAAATTTTATTAATAATGACACTGAAATAGTTTAATATATTAAGAAATTTGAAAAGTGACTCTTGCCTCAATTATAAAAGGGAACCTCCTACACTCACTTATTAACACATTTTGATCCATATAGATAAATCGTACCCTACAAAAATCCATTTAAAACGTACTTATACAAATTATTTAGGTTCTTTTCTTCCCAATTTACTAACCTTATGGTCCTTAAGAGAAGATTTAAATTAGTTGTTTCAAAGAAGAGGTAACCACCTTAACTGATCACTGATTATTTAATTGTACTTTTACCTTATAAAAATGTGTTATATTATTAATAAAATAATAAATTAAGTATCCCAAAAATACTGAATATGTTATAGGATTATGAAACCTCTTTTATTCACCCTATTTCCATCAAATGGTAATGAATGTGTCACTCGTGCGTATCTATGGCTTACTGTCTCCACATAGAAATACAATTCATTTTCCATCCCCATATTTCATGGATGGTTATTATTATGGGTTTTAAGTTTATATATGTTAATTATAAAATAATTATACTTCTTTAGTTATAATATCACACCTACCTCTTTCCTTCCAATCTATTGGAAAATGACAATGTTTCTTGTGTGTACGTGTAGACCACCACCTCCACAAAGCGATGTGTTTCATTTTTTGTTTTTAATTTACTTGGATAGTAATAAGGATTGATTAAATGAATAATATATATATATATATATTATAATTACTCTATAAGTATTAATTATTATTTAACTTTAATTTATTCCATCCTTCAAAAAGTGAACACAACATTCATGAGTACATACGGCAAACCATCATCATAAACGGTGTGATTCATTTTTCAATCTCTACTTTTATGGATAATTATAAATATGTATATAATTAACACACATTATATTTATATTATTCTTAAAATTATTTAAATTTTGGAACCATGATCAAATTACATAGACCAAACACTACCAAACCAAGACATACATGAAAAATGAACCATATATCACCCGAAATAGTGGTTTTAATAAATAATTATTAATTAAGGGGTAATAGAAAGACATAATTAAATCATATATGCAATGATATTTATTATTATGGTACTATAATATAATTATAATAGACCTATATTTATTATAAATGACGTTTGAACATGTATAAATGAATTTGGACTTGAGGTAATGGATTTTCATCTCGCTTTTACTTCAATAAGACACATGTCATATTAACTACTTGTTTCTTTTATGTGGTGTATATACTCTCCCTGAAAGAATTTTATTATTTTTATTTTTATTTTTAGGGGGATTTATATATCCATATAAGAATATTTCTTTCAAGTCACTTATAATTCAAATGATACCAAAATGGTAAGGGTTTACATGTTATAATCTCATTGTTTATCAGGATTGTTTATGGTTAAGTTTTAGATGATGAAATATTATAATCTATAAATCCGGAGACTCAATAATTTTATTATTATATATTTATTTCATTAAAATACATTCTTTAATTTCATTATCACCACCTTAAGTAATCAAGACACTGAAAATATTTTTTAAGTAAAAATGAATTCATTTCTCTCTTCAGTAAAAAATAATTTCTATTCCATGTCTATGTTTTCCACAAATGTTTTCAAGAGTATTTTTAATATCATAAAATTATTATTAAAATTCATTTGTTAAATGTTTTAATTTTAAAAACATGGTTTAAAATTAATCTTCATTTAATTTTCCAAACAAGATTCTTTTTTAATTTTTCCAAAAAAGTGAAAGGAATGCTTTCTTTAAACATATACGGCATGAACAGAATTTTCCACCATCCTGACCACTCAATATTATAAATATTACTTTATAAGTTTCCAATTTTATTTTAAAAGAAAATTATTTTCACAATTTTTTGGGAATTTTTTTTTAAATTGTTTTTCAACATGAAAATGATATTTTCCTCAAGAATGTTTTAAGAACCTTGTAATGGTATTTCTATTCATTAAAGACAAAAAAACCTTAATTTAACTTATGATTTACTTAGGATATGATCCAAGGATACCATACTTATTATTTCTATATATATTCTATGTTTATGATGATAATAGTTTTATGAAACTCATTTCTTTTCCATGGGTTATTCTATGATGAAGTGATGAAAATTTTTATGAAATCCATTTCTTTTTCATGGGTGATACTATGATGAAATTTTTATAAAACCCATTTATTTTAATTTTTTCAAATATATTGAATGTTTTCTGATCTTATGGAACACATATTTTTTATTTTTATTATTTTATGGGTGGGTAATAATTATATATCCTTTCAATGCATTAGTCAAATATGGATATATCATGAGATAAACTGGATTGGATTGTGGAGTAAAACCAATTTAATAATGAATTATGTTCACATTGAAAGTCTTGGGAGTGAACTGTGACTACCATGATTGTTTGGGGAGTTAATCTAATACACTATGATAATATTGGAAGTAAAATATAACTATTATTATAGTTTAGGGTGTGAACCTAATCCCCAATGATTTACTTGGTAGTGATCCTTGATTACTAAGGAAATGATTTTTTATGCTTACATGTATGCCTCAATTTCATTTATTATGTTAATGTAATACTCTAATGGATCATATTATTTAATTACATTATTAATCATGACTTATGAACTAATAATATTTACTCCATTTCTAGATATTATGAAATATGATATGGGGGTATAGATTTTGAATATTAATATCATGTTCTCATACCCTTATGCTTAGTTCAACTTATGTAATCTTTAATATCTCCCTTATTTACCCTTATTAAGAATCAGATATCACCCTTTATTGTGTTTATTTTCTCCATATTATAAAAAATGATTTTAGGATTGATATTTTTAAGAAGGGTGATTTTTAGGAAGAACCTAATCGGTGTCCCTTATGAACTAGATTTTTATGTGCTTAAGATTCCAAAGATACTAGACCCATACGATTCTTTCATGGATCTTTGCGATATGTAATGAGAATTAATCTAATAAGTTGTAATTATTGGAGTTGGTGGCCTAGAACCAACTAATTTTTACTTTATTCATTAAATAAAAACCTTATCACATCTTGATTGTTATTCTATGTGACATGTCATGTGATAATGTCCTAAGGATAGCTATTGCATTAAAGGGTCGTAGCGGATCCCTGCTATGATGAGAACCCGGAAGTGTCATAACACTGTTCTTGAATGTATGTTCTATGGCCAGATGATATTATTTTAGGGACACAAATAATACAGGTTATTAGGGGTGAGGACTCATAAAAATTTGAGGCACCTTATCATGGTGTGCGCCCTTGGTAATATCCAGGAGGATATTATGAGAACGAGACCCGCCAGTAGGAAATCCACATCTCATAGTGTCATTGGATGTTCCTATCTGTGGACGTGTGTATTGTCCTTAGACTTTAAGATTATTATTAATGGGTATTACAACTCGCGCACTTAGATGTATTGACGAAAACTGTGATGACACACTGTTCGCAGCGAGGTAGGATAAGTTGGGTACATCACGAGTAATACCGCATTAATAGATAATGCGAGAAAATATTTCTCTCTTCTGTTCCGTAATGGAAGTAGATATCTCAGGACCATTTATGGAATTGAAATAGTCTAAATAAATCCATGGCCATGGTAAGGTATGGGCAAGTTCAATTCCAGGAAGTCAAAGAAAGAATAATCAAGCACATGGGTTGATGGCACTAGCATGCAACCCGCTTTATTGGAGATATCGAGACAAAGGGATTATATTACACGGTAAGCATTCATAGGAGGTGACACTTCATTACAGCGTTAACTTCTTTCTCTATGGGTTTCTTGGCATGTTGCTAGATTATAACCTTGGACTTTAGGCGGGCTCAGCCTAATGCCACTGAGAAAGAGACCTAGAGGGTCACACACTAAGTGTGTCCATGTATCTCAGTTAAATATTAATTTAAAAAGTTAAATAAATATTATTCCTGACTGTGGTTTAATAATTATTTAAGGATGTCTGATCGCATTTATTTTGACACTAGTTATTCGAGAGAATATACTGTGGATGAAATAATATATTTATTAGCGAGTAATGCAGTTACATTTATTTAAGAAATAAATAGTCATTACTCAAGGTCTAATAAATGTGGTGGAGAAAAATGGAAAATAAAATTACATGTCGTGTATATTAAATATACACGCCGTGTAGTTTTATGGAAAACAAGTTCACGCCATGTATTAATTATTACACGCTGTATAGTTTTTCTTGTTGGGATTTTGAGGATTTAATATTGTTTTATTAAATGATATTTATTATAATTAGCATGGGCGCAAGTCAATGAATTAATAATTCTACATGGGGGTTTTCAATAAGAGTTAATGAAATAAATAAAATGCATAACGTGTTTATTTGTTGTCATAACTCTATTAACCTCAAACCCGATTATAAATATCCTCACAACCCCAACATTTTGAAGAACCATTATTGTGCACAACGGATTTGGAAATACTCTCAAGACAAGAGAGAATTCACTTTCCACCAATAATTCCCTCAAGTTACGAGAGCAAGATCCTCCACCGGATCAAGGCGGTCGAAGGCGGACATCGCAAGCGAAGGTTCTTCCGCACTAGCACCTGGAGATCCCTTCAGCGACGTCCAGAGATACTTGACACACGTGTGGATCACCGCTAGAGGAATCATACACTTGAATTCTACGACGCAACGACGGATCATCGAATCGTGACCAAACACATCAATGAAGAAATAATTCCAATGAAGTAATTCTTATGCATTAATTAAATTAATTATAATCAACATATGATGATCCTCCTCAAGGGTTCTGAGACTCTTCTTTTCTTTTCGTTCTTCGTTCTATTCCGAAGATTCGGCGTTTTATATCGTGACGGATCTCGGATTGAATGTTGTTTAACGTTAAAATTAAAGTTGGGCAAACCCACTAACGCGCTTCCACTACCCCTGGAACCTACAAGTGGTATCATAGGGGGTCATATCATTGATTATAATTATATAGTTTTTCGTTGGTAATTTACGCATTTAATAATTTAGTTATTTCAATTCAAGTTTAATAATTCTTGAAATCTGAATATCAAGATCTATTCCTCCTCCCTCGTTTCTCGTTCACCTCACAGAAACGATTTTTTATTTTAATTTTGATTAAAATAAAATAGAGGAACTCATCCGTAGGAGAAAAAAGTTTTTGGCCGTATAACACCAGAATACACGGCATGTATTCAGAAGTACACGCCGTGTAGTCTAGGTTCGATGCATTGAGTGATCCGCAAAATCAGGTTGTGTGTCGGATTCTTTCTAAGAATTTAAGACACCGTGTGTCGACCAGAAACAGGTGAAACACGGTTTCCGGAATACACGTTGTGTGGTCCAATGAACACGGTGTGTAGTCCCTTTGGGTTAGGGTTGGGTCGTGTACTCCGTACATGGCATGCCCGGCTGGAAACCATGTAACGCGGAAACTACACGTCGTGTGTCCCACTGTACACGTCGTGTACTCTGAAAATTTCTGAAGTACATTAACACGCCATGTCCCCGGGAGTGTACTTCGGATGGACGGGGAAGAAAAGTACATTCTATATAGTTGGAACTACACACCGTGTACTCACCCAAATTATGCAGATTTATTAAAATTTATTATTATATTATACAAACCCTTGAGACATGTACCATGGTGCAGGCGTAAAGCTGAGGCACAACACATGATAGTTTTTTATATATATGTGTTTAATTTAACATCTGTGTAATAAATGGGAATTCACCGGGTTGCCTCCAAGGTACAAGTTACGTACAAGGATAATTTTAAATGAATTTTTTGTTTAAAATTATGATGGATGAGAATCTCAAGGAAATTCAGAAAAGGGATTTAAGATAAAAAGATTGATTAATTAAGATAATTAATTGATTCGAGCATGATTTATCTTAAACAAGAATGATTAAAGAATTAAATTCTAGTTTTATTTATGCATAAATATCATTTCATGTATGGATGATCATGATCTAGACCGAGACCTTTGTATGTGAACGATTTCTTTTAATTTATTTATTTAAATTAAATTTGATGGCTTGCAAGCCATCTCCTCATTAATATGTAGGGCATGCGCACCCAAGGATTCTTTTATGTAAAAACCCATTTTACTCCTCACCTGCGTGTGAGATAAATGCATATGTAATGGATGGATCTCTCAAGCTAGTGGAGGTGGCTCAAGTCAGGAGCCAAGGTGAAACTAATCCAAGGAGATACAAAGGTGGACAGGTGGAAAGTTTTACACATGAACCCGAAAGGTTCAAGGTGTTTCTCCCCTAGGTCTTGGGTTAGTTTATCAACCGCTAGATAAACTAACCAATAGAAAATCTCATGATCATACCATTAATTTTATTTCTGTTAGTTGCATGGTTTATTTATTGTGGGTTTGTTGTCACGATCACACAATTAATGAATTAAAAGAGCAAGCAAGATGGAACTAAAATAAAACCGACTTATACGTAAATATTATCTTAGACATGGTTAATCAGTTAAGTATATCCCACTTAATATTAACAAGCATGTAATCAAAGATAATAAAATGGCAATTTATGTATAAGGATAAAATCCCTCAAAATAAATATTAATTCGGCATAGCCTTCCATAATCTTGGTTAGAATCGAACCATAGTTCAAAGTGCTTGACCAACCCTAGTTGGGGTGCTTTCAATTATCGGGAAATTCTAATTCAAGGTTTTGGGTTGACTTGACTTGGTTCGCATCAAGGGTTGATTGCCACAGCAGGACTTGGTGTGACCAAGAGGCAAAGGTTGAGGAAATCCAAAAAGGATTTCAGGATTGGGGAGTCCACTCAGCGGATCAAGGAGCTGTGAGTTAATGTAGTTGGCATTTGGAATTCCTACCTAAAACCCTTAAATTTCTTGACCAACCCTAGTTGGGGTAATGTGAAGGAAAATATGGATCCTTGCCACTAGAATATTCATGCAACAGAATATTCCAAAGTCAATGTTGAGGGCTATTTGATTTCGATAAAATAGTGGGAGAATAATAAGTATTAATTTATTTATTTGTCTCATTTTTTGTAATAAAGTAATAACCTTTGCTCATCTTAATTTTTAGAAACGGCAAGAAAATGACTTCAAACATATCATTTCACACCATACTCGAAAAAGAAAACCTTCTCACCAGCACCAATTTCCAAGAGTGGCATAGGCGTTTACGCGTCGTCCTTCACCACGAAAGGAAATTATATGTGCTGGAAGAGCCTATTCTAGTTGCGCCTGGGAAAGAGGCTAGTGATGAGGAATTATCTCTCTACATGAAACACATGGATGATGACACAGATGTACAGTGTTTCATGCTATCGGCCATGTCTAATGAGCTCTTGAAGAAACATGAAAACATGGACATGTATAGCATGATGTCTCACCTTAAAGATCTCTACCAAGAGAATGCGAGACAATAGAGGTATGAAATCTCCAATGCTTTGTTTACCACGAAGCATGGAGAGTCAGCGCCAGCTGGGCCTCATGTAGTCAAGATTATTGGATACATTGAATGCCTGGACATCTTAGGGATTAAATTCCCATATGAGTTGCGTATAGATCTCATCCTATCATCACTGCCCAAGACCTTCTCTAGCTTCATTGTCAACTATAACATGAGCGGCAATGAGAAGAGTCTATCGGAGCTTCTAACCTTGATTCTACAGGTAGATAAGGACATGGGGCGTGACAAACCTGCGGTCCTTATGGTAAACAAGAAAAGGAAGGAAAAGGAAAAGGGTCCAAAGACTTATAAATGGTCTGAAGCCCCCGAGCACCATCCCTCTAAGAAGGGGAAGATCCAGAGGCAGGGCAAGGAACTAGAGGCAGCGTGTTTTTCATGTGGAAAACAGGGCCACTGGAAGAGGAACTGCACCCAGAAGCATGGGGATGCTAAAGGTGTGTTTGTTATCGAGTGCAATCTTTCTATTTCTACACATTGGGTATTAGATATAGCTTGTGGGGCTCACATCTGTATTCAAATGCAGGAACCAAATAGATTTATAAAGATCGCCATAGGAGAGGTGGATCTTCGAGCTTCCAATGGTGCAAGGCTGGCTGCGTTGGCTATTGGTGAATACCACCTCTCATTGTCGACTGGGATGATTTTGGTTTTACATAATTGTTATTATGTTCCTAGTGTTACCAAGAACATAATTTATATATCTTGTTTAGATATGGATGGATTTGTTTTCAAATTTGGAAATAAGGGTTGTCTCTTTTATAAGAACAATGTTTTTTATGGTATGGAACATTTAAATAATGGTTTGTATGTATTAAATTATGAAGACCAAGTGTTGGAAATCGATAACGAAACAAACTCACATGACTCATAAATCACCCAGTTATGGCATCACCGCCTTGGTCATGTGAATGAGAAGAGTTTGACAAAGCTCTGCCAAGAAGGCTATTTAGACTCTACTGAGCTAAAACCACTTGATAGATGTCACGCTTGTTTACAAGTAAAAATGACCAAGCAGCCTTTTGGTGGACAAGGTGAATGGGCCATAGAGATTCTAGGATTGGTACACACGGATGTGTGTGGAGCATTTCCAGTAGAAGCTAGAGGTGGATATTATTACTTCATTACTTTTACTGATGATTTGAGTAGATATGGATATGTCTACATAATGAGGTATAAGTCAAAGTCCTTAGATAAATTTAAGGAATTCAACAATGAAGTAGAAAATCAGCTTGGTAATAAGATAAAGAAGCTTCGATCGGATCGAGGTGGATAATATCTGAACCAAGAGTTCATCGATCATCTACAGGAGTCTGGGATTCTATCTCAGCTCACTCCTCCTTATACACCATAGTGGAATGGTGTTAGTAAAAGGAGGAACTACACCTTGTTGGACATGGTGAGGTTGATAATGAGTCATGCAGATCTTCCATTATCCTTTTTGGGATATGCATTACAAACTATAGCATACACATTAAACTGAGTACCAACTAAGTAGGAAAATGGAATTCCATCCGAATTATGGAATGGAAGGAAACCCACTTTGTTGCACACACATGTATGGGGATGTGACGCGTTTGTTAAGGCCTTATCATGCAACAAACTAGCACCCCGGGGCACGAAGTGTATCTTTATAGGATATCCCAAGGAAATTAAAGGATATTACCTATATAACCCTCAATACAAGAAATTGATTGTCGCCAGACAAGCCGTCTTTCTTGAGAGGGAGCACATCCTCAAGAAGTATAGTGGGAGAAAGATTGACTTCGACGAAGTTAATGCTCAAGATACATAGGAGTTGGTATAGGAACAAGTTCCACAAGTCCCCGTGGAAGAGGTTACAGAAACACAAGTACTGCGTAGGAGATCAAGAGAGGTAAGGGAACCAGAGAGATTTGGTTTCCTAGTCACTGAGGATGGTGAATCATTATTGTTGGACAATGATGAACCTCTCTCCTACAAGGAAGTAGTAGAAAGCTTAGAAGCTACAACATGGCTAGAAGCTATGAATTATGAGATGGATTCCATGTATCAGAACCAATTTTGGGTTCTGGTTGATGAGACAGTTGATGTAAAGAATGTTGGATGCAAATGGGTATTCAAAAGAAATCTGGACATGGAAGGTCATGTTAGAACCTATAAATCAAGGCTAGTGTCTAAAGGATTCAGACAGGGTCAAGGAATTGACTATGATGAAACCTTCTCGCCAGTTGCCATGTTTAAATCCATAAGAATCATACTTTCCATAGCAGCTTACCATGACTACGAGATTTGGCAGATGGATTTCAAAACAGCATTCCTTAACGGGAACCTTTAGGAAGATGTCTATATGACACAACCAGAAGGTTTTGTGACACCAGGTGAAGCCAAACAGGTTTGCAAGTTGCATAAATCCATTTATTGATTGAAGAAAGCATCCAGGTCATGGAACATTTGATTTGATGAAGCCATAAAAAATTTGGTTTCATTAAGAACGAATGTGATCCATGTGTTTATAAGTGGTTTAATGGGAATGTGGTCATCATCCTAGTGGTATATGTTGATGACATATTGCTTATTGGAAATGACGTACCATCCTTACAGTCAGTTAAGAATTGGTTGAACAAGTGTTTCTCCATGAAGGACTTAAGAAAAGTAGCCTACATTCTAGGGATCAAGATCGTTCGTGACAGATCTAAGAGGCTGCTTGGACTAAGTCAGGGTACATACATTAACCAGATACTAAAGAGATTTAGTATGGAAAAATCCAAGAGGGGATTGGTTCCAGTGTCACATGGCTTACATCTTTCTAAGAAAATGTGTCCCCAGAAACAACAAGAGAAAGATAGGATGAGCATGATCCCATACGCTTCGGCTATAGGATCCATCATGTATGCCATGTTATGTACCAGGCTTGATGTTGCCTATGCACTAAGCATGGTAGGCAGATATCAAGCAGATCTAGGAGAATAACATTGGACTGGTGTTAAGACTATCCTTAAGTATCTGAGAAGAACTAAAGATATGTTCCTGGTGTATGGAGGAGACGATGATCTTGTCATCAGAGGGTATGCTGATGCTAGTTTTCAAACAGATCAGAATGATCTGAAGTCGCAATCTGTATATGTTTTCTGTCTCAATAGAGGAGTTGTGAGCAGGAAGAGTTCAAAGCAGCTAGTTGTCACCGATTCTACAGAGGAGTCCGAGTATATAGCAGCTTCTGATGAATCCAAGGAAGCCGTCTGGATTCAGAACTTTTTCCAGGAGCTTGATGTGGTGCCTAGCAGTAAAGATACCATTACATTGTATTGTAATAATACTGCAGTGGTGGCTCTTGCAAAAGAACCAAGGTCATATCAACGGATAAAGCACATACTCTGGAATTGTCACCTATTGAGGGATTTCTATCAAAGGGGTGAAGTTGCAGTGATCAGAGTGTCCACAGAAGAAAACGTGGCGGACCCCATGACTAAAGGCCTATCTCAGAAGAAGCATGAATATCATGTGAGATCTAGCGGGTTAAAGGTTGTTAGTATTTGGCTCTAGTCGAAGTGGGAGTCTGTTGGAGTTTCTGGTCTAGAACCAACTACTTTGTACTTTATTCATTAAATAAAATCCTTATCACATCTTGATTGTTCTTCTACATGACATGTCATGTGATAATGTCTTAAGAACATCTGTTGCATTAAAGGGTCGTAGCGGATCCCTGCGTTGATGAGAACCCGGAAGTTCCATAACATTGTTCTTGAATGTATGTTCTATGGCCGGATCATATTATTTGAGGGACACGAATAATACCAGTCATTAGGGGTGAGGACTCATAAAACTTTGAGGCACCTTCTCATGGTGTGCACCCTTGGTAATATCCAGGAGGATATTATGAGAAGGAGACCTGCTAGTAGGAAATCCACATTTCATAGTGTCATTGGATGTTCCTATCTTCAGACGTGTGTATTGGTCCTTAGACTTTAAGATTACTATTAATGGGTATTACAACTCGCGCACTTAGATGTATTTATGAAAATTATGACGACACACTGTTATCAGCAAGGTAGGATACGTTGGGTGCATCATGAGTAATACCGCATTAATAGATAATGCGAGAAAGGATTTTTCCCTTCCATTCCATAACAGAAGTAGATATCTCAGGCCCTTTGATGGAATTGATATAGCCTAAATAAATCCATGGACATGGTAAGGTATGGGAAAGTTCAATTCTGGGATGTCAAAGAAAGAATAATCAAGCACATGGGTTGATGGCACTAGTATGCAACCTGCATGATTGGAGATATCGAGAAAAAGGGATCATATTACATGGTAAGAGTTCGTAGGAGGTGACATGTCATTGCGTCGTTAACTTCTTTCTCTATGGGTGACTTGGCATGTTGCTAGATGCTAACCTTGTACTTTAGGCAGGCTCAGCCTAATGCCACTGAGAAAGAGGCCTAGAGGGTCACACACTAAGTGTGTCTATGTATCTCAGTTAAATATTAATTTAACAAGTTAAGTAAATATTATTCCCGACTATGGTTTAATAATTATTTAAGGATGTATGATCGCATTTATTTTGACAATAGTTATTTGAGAAAATATATTGTGGATGAAATAATATATTTATTAGCGGGTAATGTAGTTACATTTATTTAAGAAATAAATAGTCATTACTCAAGGTCTAATAAATGTGGTGGAGAAAATGGAAAATAAAAGTTCACGTCGTGTATATTAAATATACACGCTGTGTAGTTTTATAGAAAACAAGTACACGCCATGTATTAATTATTATACACCGTGTAGTTTTTCCATTTGGGATTTTGAGGATTTGATATTGTTTTATTAAATGATAATTAATATAATCAGCATGGGCACATGTCAAGGAATTAATAATTCAACATTGGGGTTTTCAATAAGAGTTAATGAAATTAATAAAACGCGTAACGTGTTTATTTATTGTCATAACTCTATTAACCTCAAACCTGATTATAAATATCCTCGCAACCCCAACATTTTGAAGAGCCATTGTAGTGCACAACGGATTTGGAAATACTCTCAAGCCAAGAGAGAATTACCTTTCCACCAAGAACGCCCTCAAGTTACGAGAGCAAGATCCTCCACCGGATCAAGGCGGTCAAAGGCGGACATCACAAGAGAAGGTTCTTCCACACTAGCACCTGGAGATCCCTTCGACGACGTCCAGAGATACGTGACACACATGTGGATCACCGCTAGAGGAATCCTACACTTGGATTATATGACGCAATGACAGATCACCGAATCGTGACCGGACACATCAACGAAGAAAGAATTCCAACGAGGTCATTCTTATGCATTAATTAAATTAATTATAATCAACATATGATGATCCTCCTCAAGGGTTTTGGGACTCTTCTTTTTTTCATTCTTCGTTCTATTCCAAATATTCGGCATTTTATATCGTCACGGATCTCGGATTGAACATTGTTTAACATTAAAATTAAAGTTGGGAAAACCCACCAACGCGCTTCCACTGCACCCGAAACCTACAGTAATATCTATGTATAAAAATTATGGATTTATATAGCTGGTATCAGAGGAAGGTTTGGTTAACCTTTGGAAACTAGGATGAGAAAACATTATTCAGAACCCTAAGGATAAGTCTAAGTACATTATAATATACAAATGTTTTTGTAAAAATCATGAATAACTTAGGTTAAACCTACAGTTTCATAAGAGAAGGTGTCATGATATGGACATCATAAAAATTATTTTTCATAATTATGATTTTTTTTTCACACCATCATTTTTTGTTTTAGTCAATGGCTAGAACTAGGAGGAATGATTTTAATGTTGAATGTGGTGGAAAATATAGTGATTCTGAGCAACCAAACGGGATGATGATAGAAGTGTAATATATTTTTATTATGGCCAATCTATTATCATGATAAATGATTAACAACATATACCTTAACCAACTCTTAGGCTCCCCAAAGTGTATAATGATAAAGTATACAAAGAACTTAGGTGGTGAAGACCATAAAGGAAAGTATATTCATCTTCCTACATGTCAATAATGTGGGAATAAGCACTCAATGTAATGTTTCAAATAAATGGGAAGATGTTTTCTATTTTGAAATAATGGGAATATATCTATTAATTTCCATGTAGAAATTAATTGTTCAATAAAGTAAAATTAATTTCATTCTAAGGTTCCATTTATAGATAAATATCTCATGTGTGGGGGATATGGGAATTATCTGATCCAATTCCCTAATCCAAGAGTTAGCCCCTAGACCAAGGAACGACCTACACTAGGCCAACCATTGAAGTGAATGAATTTAAAATTTTATGTATTGGGATTCAACTATTATAGAAATTATTTTTTATTATAATAATCATGAAACATATAAGAATTGTGTTAATTTTTGGAGGCATATATTTCTTCAAGTATGAATAAATTATTAGTTATAGACACCATCATGGGTTAATGAGTTTAAGGTTGATCATAAGTTCAAATTCTTAGACACCCCTTTTGAGGTTTTAAGTGATTTTATTTTAATGTAACTAATTAAATTTTGGGTAATATTTTATTTTGTTAACGTATATATAACCCTTGGGTTAAACATGATGTATTATTTGAGTTATAATTATCTTTTAATTAGTTTATAAGTATTCATAATCTTTATGGATTATAAGATATAGGATGATTAAATTTTTTTTAAGTATATTAGAATATTTTTAGGGATTTTAAAAAAATTATATTAATATAATTTTAGTAAAAAACATAAAATATCACATCAGGAAATCATGTGGGGCTTTAACCCACAATTGAAGGGTGACAAGGGTTCATCACACACCACTGGACTACATGATGTATTGGATAATATTAAATTTATTTTTTTAATGATTTTATAGATAAATATTTTTTCAATTTTGGGAAAATATGTTTTATCATATACATAACCATTGAATTTAAATTTTATTTAGAGATTAATGTTATTTTGGAAATAATTCATATTTTTGAGAAACTTTTATGATTAAGGTAAACTAAAAATTATGGGATTTTGTTTGAGGAATAAAGGTTGAATTGTATTTTGGAATATTATATGATTTTAATGTTTCATTATGGTTATTAAAGAGATTGAATGATTAGGAAATATACATTTCGATATGAGACATTAAGAGTGATTGATGTTATTTCAAGACAAATGTTAAATTTATCTTGGATGAATATGTGATCAAATCATTCTAATCCTTCAATTTCAATCGTAGTACGGAATATTTTGAAGAATTTTAAGGTTATTTATTTATTGAATGATCCAAGATGAACATTTAATTTTATTATTGAAGTTTTGGTGGTTAATAGTGTATTTCTTCATATGATGGTTTATTCATTTTTGATAATTATCTTATGATAAAAATTTTGGATTGTATCTAAAGTCTAGGAGAAGATATTATTATACTTTTTTGGATTATATGATCCATTATAAGAAGATTTTAGTGATTCAATAATAAAAATTCTTCTTGATAACACACCCTTTTCATAAAAATATGAGTTTGTGGTGGAAATCGATTAATGGATGTGATTCTACTTGTAAATTAAGTATATTTCCTTATTTGTTTAGTCTAGATTGTGAAATAATTATTCAAATATAGAAACATTGGTTTATAAACCAAAATGTGGTCATATTACCTTCATTTACAATGAATTTATGATCTTTTCATCCATTGCAAATTTATGGTTTTGTGGTCATTAACATTCCTAACAACGTATTCTTTATCACTCTCTATCAGTCATTTGGCATTAATTTTCACTTTCATGTCAATGTTTTCACTTCTCACTAATTTTATCAAATATATAAATATATATATGTTTTATTCTAGAAAATAATTTTATTTCTATTTCCCACTTTTCATAAGGAAGTTTTGTTAACCCTTTTTATGATGTGTGTTTTCAACAAAATGAATTATCAAATATCAACCCCTTAATTACCAATCAGGAGTTAAAATTCTGGGGATTCAATTTATTAAAGTTGTAATGTGACAAACATATATTTTATAATATATTTCTCTTTAAATAATACAATTTCATGTGTTACATGTAACACCCAGTTTAAACAGACCATGAAATATTATTACATAAATATGGTCATTATAACCTAACCGTTGAATTGGGGGTATGAATAAGATTAACTAACTTATGAAATATATATATATATATATATATATATATCCTAATAACTAAAATTTATTTCTTAAGGATTAAATAATAATTACTTAATTTTTACAAAATCCATTTTAGGATTCAACAATATGTTTCCTTCAAAAAAATGATTTTTATTTTTTTTGTGTGAAAATGTTATATTTAATATTTTTCAAATTTGATTGAATTTATTTGACTGAATAAAAATAAATTTTTAATTCATTATATCAAAATTAACATGGGAATAATTTTTGAGAATTTTATGAAAATATTGTTTTTTTCTACTAATAGAGAAAAATTATAATTTTATTCAAAATTGTATATTTTTTAATGTTTTTAAGAAGTTTTTTTTTAATTTAAAAAATATATAAAAGTAAAATTGTTTATAATTTATTTTTAATAATTAAATCAAGTTCATTAGAATAAATATTTTATTTTCTGTTGTATAAAAACATTTTTATACGTAAAAAAGTTATTTTTTTGAAAAAACTGTTTTTATATGCAGAATGTTTTTTTATCATAATCAATTAAATTTATCACAATTTTTTATTTTTTTTAATGAAATTTAAATATTATATATTATATAAAAATTTTAAAATTAATCTAATATTTTTTATGCATGGGATAAGAATAAATCCATTTTTATACTTAAAATTGAATTTTTTATAAAAAGGTTTTTATCGCATTTTGCAAACATATTTTCAAAATTTTTATTCCAATTATAGTTATTTAATTTGATAAAATAGATTATATATTTTTAATTAGGATTTTAAAATTTGATAAATTGGTCCCTTTTATTTTTAGGAATAATGAATAGTAATCATGGTAAAATTTATCATCTCGATAAAGGGTAAATCGGGTTAATCTTAGTTAAAAATAATTAATAAGGCCATAATTTTTCTTCCTAATTATTATGGGATAAATTTAATTCAACACTTAATAGAAACTTTTCCATTAAAATTAAAAATATAATATTTAAATAAAAAAAATTACAAAACGTCACTCTCTTAGTTTTAAATATACATTATGTGTAAACATTGGGACCAAAACAAGTTATGAATGAAATATTAGAAAAATAAAATAAATAATTTTAAAAATATTAAAATTAATATAATTTGAGATATTTATATTGTTTTAATATTTGAATATTAAATTTTAGTTCTATTTAAAAATATTATATATGAATTCCAATTTTTTATTTATGTATTTTAATCCAAATTAAATAAATTGTGTCAAAATTGACATTAATGATATTTCATCAAAATAATAATATAATAAATTACTTAAAAATTATAAAAAATTTAAAATGTATTATTAAGATATTATTAGGTCAATAATTTTATTATTTATCCATTTATGATTCAATAGTTATCTTATAATTAAAATTTTAACCCTTTAAGAGTGAAAAGAATTGTAAGCGTGGTTAATGTTATAATGAGTTAACTAAGGGGTTAAACCAAAATATAAATTCTCAAACACCACATAAACATTTAAAAAATTATTTTTCAAAGTTATTTTAACCAAATTATATATTTTATTCAAATACATGGCCTTTTTCAATCATTTTACTTGGTAATTACTTTGTTATATTTTAATCTATTAGGAAATTGTAAAAGTGCCACTCACATCAATTTTAAAATATCACCCTCTACCCTTACTTATTCGCACCTTTTTGTCCTTATATATTGACCATAACCTAAAAAATTACCTTATAAACTTCTTTATTCAAATTATAGAGGTTATTTTGTTCCCAAAAGACCAACCCTGGTGTCTTTAAGAGGAGATATAAAGGAGTTTTTCAAAGAAGAGGTAATCGCCTTAAACAATTATTTCATTTTTAATTTTTGTTTTAACTAAAATAAATTTGATATGTTATTAATAAAATAATAAAATCAGTAGAATAAATATTATTAAATGTTAATATGATTATTAAACAACTTTTATTCACCCTCTTTCCATCAAACAGGATGTAAAAGTATTGCTCAAGTGTATGTTTGGATTACCGTGTCCATGTAGCGATACAATTAATTTTCTATAAAAATGTTTAATATTTGGTTATTTTTAGGGTTTAAAGATTATATATGATAATTATGAAATAATTATAATATTTTAATCATAATATCACATCTACCTTATTGCCTTCCAATATGTTTGAAATTGATAATGTTTCTCGTGTGTACGTGTAGACAACCAGGTCCATGAAGCGATATGATTTTTTTCACTTACATTTTACTTGTATGGAGTTAGGGATATAATAATTATTTTTCAAAGTTTAATTACTATATACCTTTACTTAATTCCATTCATTGAAAATTAATGACATCGTTCAAGTATACATATGACATACCATCTTCAGGAACGGTGTAATTCATTTTTCTATCTCTACATTTATAAATAAATATAAATTTGTATATAATGAATACATAAGACATTTATATCATGATTAAAAAAAATTATATTATTTATAAATGATCAAAGTACAGTTACTAAAACTACGAAACCAAAACATACATGAAAAACAAAGACGATATCACCTAGAATAGTTATTTTAATAAAGAATTGTTTAAAAATAGATGATAAAAAGTCATAAGTAAATAATATATGGTAT
The DNA here is from genome assembly GCA_963277665.1 of Viscum album. NCBI lineage: Eukaryota > Viridiplantae > Streptophyta > Magnoliopsida > Santalales > Viscaceae > Viscum > Viscum album. The sequence continues at coordinate 686,509,438 of OY728123.1, read as the reverse complement.
TATATACACTATTATGGTTTTGGAATAGATTTATAATAATTAAATATTCATTATACATGATATTATAATAATTATTAAGGAATTAATACATGAGGTAAGGGATACTTTTACTTCTGTGAGATACATGCCATATTCACCACTTATTTATTTTATATGGTGTATATACTATCCATGAAATAATTTTATGATTCTTTTTATGAATTTTATGGGTATTTAAATTTTTTTCTAGATTTATTTCATACATGTGGATTATTATTCAAATGATATTAAAGTGGTAATGGTTTTTCTGTTATAGTCTCATTGTTTATTGAGATTGTCTATTATTAAGTTTCTGAAAATTAAATATTTTGATATGGCTCTCAATAAACTAATGAATTTTTTTATTCTATTGTTATTTATTGAAAATGAAGATTTTTATCTAATTTTCCACACCTTAAGTACTCAAGATACCATAAATAATTTTTAAGGAAAACTGACTTCATATCTCTCTTCGGTCAAAAATCCTTTCTCTTCAATGTTAATGTTTTCCAAAAAAATTCAATAATTTTTTTATCTGTTATCCAATGATTTTTCGAAGAAATTTTTTCATGTTTAACTTTTTAAAAAATGGTTTAAAATAAATATTATTTTCATTTTACAAATGAGGAATTTTTTTAATTTTTATAAAACTATGAAAGCAAGGTTTTCTTTTAACTTATATAGTATGAATTGAATTTCCCACCATCATGAGAACTAAATATTTTAAATATTATGTTATTAGTTTCTAAGTTATTTTTCAATGAAAAATATTTTCAATTTTTTTTTGAATTTTTAGTTTTTGAAAAGTGATTTTCAATGTGGAAATGGTATTTTCCACAATAATGTTTTAATAAACTTCTAATGGTATTTCTTTTTATCAAGGTCAAAAACATGATTTCAATTATTCTTTTCTAGGTATATTATCCAATAATATTATCCTTATTCTTTATGTATATTTTTTATGTCTATTATTAAAAAAAATTATGAAACTCATTTCTATTCCATGGATTACGCTATGATAAAGTGTTGAAATGTTTATTAAATCTGTTTCTTTTCCATGGGTTATGTTAAGATGAAATGTTTATGAAACTAATTTATTCTAATGTGCTATAATATGATGAATGTATTATTATATTATGGCACACATATGTGTGATTTTCATTATTTTATGGGTGGGATCAGAATTATATATCTCTCTAATGCATTGGGTAATGATTAATGTCTCATGAGATAAATAGGACAATAATCTAGATTAAACCTAGTTAAGTAATGGTATATATACCCTATGATTGTCTTGGGATAGATACTTGACTACTATGATGGTCTGTGGAGTGAACCTAATCAGCTATTATAGTCATGGGAGTGAACCATGAATACTACAACTATTTTGGGAGTGAACCCAATCCACTATGATAGACTTAGTTGTGATCCTTGAATATAAAGGAAATGATTTTATATTCTTATATATATATTCAACACTTCCATGTCTTATTAAAAGTTTAGGCTCTCTGGTACATGTTCTTTTATTATATTATGATTCTTATCTTATGAACTATCAAGAATTATTCTATGACTAAATATTATGATCTTTTATATGTAGGGTATGGATTAGAAATGTTAAGATCATATTAGTATACCCTTATGCTAATCTTATTCTTATGTGATCATTGATATCTCTATTGTTTACGCTTATTGATAATATGATATCACCCTTTATTATGTTTATTTTCCCCAATTTATTAAGAAAGGTTTAATAAATTATATTTCTCATAAGGGTTAGAATTATGAAGAACTTAATAGGATACTCTTATGAACCAATTGTTTATAAACCCAGGTTTTTAAATATACTAGACATATACTATATGGAATAGATCATTATGATATGTAAGGATTAACCATGTAATATATATATATAATCTATGTATGAAAATTATGGGTCTCTATAGTATGAAAGGATAAAATAGGATTAAAATGTGGATCTTCCCTAACAAGGTTATTCATGGATTCAAAAGTCCTTTTAAGGATTAATGTAAAGTTTTGTCTCAAGAAAAGTTCTAAAAATATATATCTCGATAATTTTAAGTGTGAATTTATACAATAATATATTTCACATGATACAAAGAATGTTCTTAAAGAAAACTTTTCTAAGTTTCAAAAGAAATATACTCAATAAGAGAATGGGGAAAAATTAGGCTTAAAAAATTTATGATTAATGAGAGAATTTGGTTAGGAAAACTACTTATGAATATTCACATGAAAAATTAAATAAATTAACATAAATATTATATTTTTTAAATCATAAAAAAATATCATAAAATTTTTTATAAAAAAATAATCAATTTCCTGAATTATGACTCGTGAAATCAAAAATAAAATATTTGTATTTACTAATAAATTCCTCTATTTTTCTCATTTATTTTGATTTTAAAATTAATTTAAAATATTGAGTGATGTTTATAATGAGAATTATTTGTTTCCTAGATCAATGATCAATAATTAACATTAAGTGTGGGCTATGTATATTTCCATTAATGTTTTTTATTAAATATGTTTATTATTGTTATATTTTTTATAATAAAATATTTTAAGAAGTACTAAAAAATATTAAATTAATACTCATACTCCCCTATTTCATGGTGTGATCCAGCTTGTGGTTGCTAAATTTATTATTTTTGCTTTTTATGCCTTATGTCGTCAATTTCAAAATATAAAAAAATAGATCATGGGTTCAAGGTATATTAAATAATGCTAAAAATAATATGGAAAATTTGTATTAAAATTATAATATAAAATTAATTCTATGAAATAAATAAAAAATTAATTTTATAAATAAAAAGTAATATAAAAATGGTTTTACTCATAGAAACATCTCTTTTTTAAATTTATTAAGATCATCCTTACCTTGGTTAGCTGATGACAATATGATAAAATGATAAACTTCTCATTTTTACCCATTTACTTCTTTGAAACCCATCCATTATAGCCCTTTTGCACATTGAAATCAGTTTGAAATATGGATGTGGTGACCAAAGTTAGGACAGTTTAAATAAAAGTAAGATGAATTCAGTGTATGTCCGAACATGGTAAAATTATTTTTTTAATTACTGGTTGTGGTTATTGAAATTATAAAATCACCTCTTTATGTTCCATATCCAAATACTCTTCTTCGTATTCTTTTACTTTATCTTGTTCTTCTACATAGTCGGTGTAGAACATAGAAGGTTCTTCATTTTATTATAGTTCTCTTAGATCAACGAAACATTCCATAAAAATTTTGAAACCATCTTCTTATATTGTTTTTATTATTATTTTTACTGTGATCTTGGTTTTATAATAAATCGATATATAAACTCAACAATCTCAGTTTCATCTTCTTATTTTTCCTCCTCATTCAAACCGACATTGGTGAGGGTGTCATTTTAAAAAAAAAACTTTGGAACTTACTTAAATATTTATATCCATGTAACGATGCTCTTAAAATGACTCATTTAAATATGATACCTTTTCAAGAGTGATGCTTATTCCACAATTATGTATGTTTATAGGAATGGTTCTTCTTGAATATTCATATTTTTAATCTTGACAACCTATTGTGTCGGATCCCTCAAAAGGATGTTTATTCTATCTTCTGAAGTCAAGGAACATTGTAGTCCCACCATGGAAACCGGAAAATCCTTATATTATAAAATAAATAATAAACAATAAAAAACCAAAATTAAAATCAGTAAACATAAATATATGAGAAATTTATTTCTCTGAAATATTAAATTTAAAATAATTTCAGAAATTTTCCCCTAAAATGGTGAAAATAATTTGATAGATTCAAAGGCATCAATAATTCTAATGGGGGATACTAAATTTATAAATTTAAAAATATAATACTATAATCACTAAATATTCAATTAATTTGTATAGGATTTGAAAGTCTTGAGGTCTATCCTATGGATACATGTTAGATAAAATAATTATTTTCATAAAATATACCCAAATCATTTAATAATTATAAGAATTGAAATATATTCTAATTAGATTGAATATTTTTGAAGAAATATGAGGCAGATAATAAAAATAAATGCACCGTTTATGGAAGATCTAGGTTTTTTGTAATGAATAAATTAGAATGAACAAAATTACACTAAATTATCATCATAATTGGGTTTAAGTAATTCCAATGGCCATGGAAATTACTTTCTCTCTCCCACTAACCTTCCCTTTTCACAATGATCAAGGTACTTTAGTTAATTAATAAAAGTGGTGACCTCTAATTATTTTTAAATATAGAATTTGGTCAAACCAATTATCATGGTGAAAACATGGTTCTAGATATCTCTTTATTTAAAATATTATTTCTCTTCCATCTAGACATATAATGGTCATGCATAGTGAAATTTAAAAAAAAATTGAAATAATTGATGTTAAATAAAAACTCAATTTAAATTAAAAATAATTTAAACATTTATTTATTACAATTCCCCTTATATTTCCATATATGGAATAAAATGAAAACCACCATCTCATGATATCAATAAGTGGGATAAAAATAAATATGATAAAATACTAAAATAAAATGGTGGAGAAGGCCTGATGGAGGACTCTGATGTGTACATCACCTCGCCACGAAGCACTAGTCTCTAATCCCATATTTTTGTATCCCCTCCCCCTAGCCTATTATTAATTGGCATAGACTCACCCCTAAGACATAAAATTATACATATAATCCCTCAATGTCAACCTGGGGATTTATGGGGTAATAAAACATAGGCCTTGATCAAAGTTTTGAAAAATTGTAAATTATTACCTCTTCCTGGCATGTTTTATAGTGTGACATATGGTTTTCTACTATGATTTTTTGATTTTTTTTTCTCCCATTATTTTTTTTACATTTACCGATTATATTGTCACATGTTTCAATGTATTTTCACAATGTAAATAGGTGATTCACAACATGAATATTTCTATTATAATGTTTTTGTCCTCATTTCTAATTAATTCTTCAATTTTGAGCCTCTGAATCAATCCTTCATGAATACCATGTCCTGGAGAATTATTTTCATCATCAATTTCATATCTATTTTACATTTTTTTCTTTTTAATACTCTCCAAATGTAACCCTACAATAAAAATTTTGGTTATAGTATGACACTCAAGAGGGGGTGAATTGAGTTCCTAGTAAAAAAAATTGTTTAAAATGGATTTAAATCAAATCATCCAAATGGGAATAAAATACATCCTAGTCAACCAAAGTAGCATACTTATAAATGTTTTTATATTTTAGAATATTTTTCAAAGAGTGATTATTTCTTAATTGAAATAATAAGAAATCTATTTTAACTTTTCAAATCAATTTATTAAGTTAAATTATAATATAAACACCATCTAAGATTAACTATCAAAGTGAATGAAATTTTTTCAAATTTAAATAGTTAATGTAGTAAAAATAGAACTTTAAAAGTAACGGTGTAAATAATAGTAAGAGGTTTAGTATCAAGATGATACTTAGTCCTCTCCATTGTGTGATCACCTTCCACCAATAAGTTTATATAAATAAACATGATCCAAAACCTGTATTGATGTATAAAAAAATACATAAAGTTTTGTTCAGGACACAAATACCTCTTCCACTATTTTCATGGGAGTGAAAAATTTGACAGGCCACACCAGGACCTATTCCCCTATTATTTTTTGGGAATACAAGGTGTAAAAAGATAAGCTGAGAAGATGTTTTTGTATCTTCTAGTTATGCATAGTATTCAATTTGTGTTAATAAAACAGATATAATTACACTGCTCATAATGTGAATAAAGATCACAAAAAGAGCATATAAAATAGTTTAAGGGATGGTGTTTCTCTTATTATATGAATTGTAGCTTTATGACTCCATGAAGGTAGCTTGAAATAAAGCTCAAGTCATTTTTCAAAAGTCTGTAGTTACATAGAGTATCGTAAAAGCTTCTATCTTGTGTTATATGAATGTTCCAAGTGTAAAAAAATATTCCTCCTTATGTATTATTATAATTATTGAAGTAGAAGTTTTCACACATGAAACATGACCACTTTTGGTGTGGCACACTTTTTGAGTCATATTCATTCTCATATATCACCACACACCTTCTATTTCTTTTTTTTAGAGATTCAATTTGTAGTTGTATACACTATAGTTGATATTTAACATGTTCTCAATCATGTTATAGTACCTTGTACCTCATACTGCAGTCTAATAACGATTTAAATGTTGCCTAAAAAAATATGAAAAAGTAAATTTAAATAATCAATATCATTATGTGCCACAAATATGACTATTAGAAATATTTATTCTAAAATTAAAAAAGGAAAGGTAGTGGTAATTCTTCTCAGCATTGAGCCTAGTTATGGAACTGTGACTCTTTGGAATGATGAATCTTTGGAATTTTGAGTCTTTTGAATGGTGTTTCTTTAGAACATAGATTCTTTGGAACGGTGATTCTTTGGAATAGTGAGTCTTTGGAATGGTGACACTAACTTAATGGGGAATCTTGAGCAGTGTGTGAGGAGTAGTGAGTCAAGAGTGGTGAGTCATACTTCCCTATAAATCCAGTGTAGTGAGTTAAGAGTGGGGAGTCATCCTTAACAGTGAATCAGAGTGGTGACTCAGGAATGATTTTTTATTATTAAAACTAGGAGAAGTAAAAAATATAACCTTTTTTAATGATTAAAAATCAGGTAATTAAACTTAACCAATACAATATAAAAGAATATATAATCATTCAAATTGTATTTGAGTATAGAGTATAATCTTAAATTATATCTAAGATAAAAAAAAGATTATGGTATCAGAAAAATAATAAATATCTTATAGTTACTAAACATAAAATAAATCATATGCCATTGTGATTTTAATAAATATCATATAGGTACTAAAGATAAAAGAAATCATATTCCATAGTGATTTTATCCCCCTTTTGGGATTCTCAAAAAGGTAAAAAATTTGAAAACATAAGTAATAAGGAAAAACAATTATATATATAGAAAAAAGTTTCTATTTAAAACCCCATGAAAATAATTAAAGAAACTATCAAACTTCAGGGCCACTCCATGGTAGGATCCAATGGTTCATTCCCATTATCATATGTGCTTGGAGAAGATGTTAATGGCTGAGGGACACTAGTTGGCACTAAAGTATAAGTTGAGGTAATGGAAGGTAATTCTTGGTAAATGATTGGCCTCGAATTGCTTATTTCCTCAGTAGGAGTCCTTATAAATGGTTGAATTGTAGGACGTAAAGGTTAAAAAGTGTTTGTGAGAAAATAAAAATCAAACTGTGGATAAGGATAAGGGTGCATATGTCTAGCAGTGTGTCCAGCATAAGTTGAAGGAATGGGAAAGTCATCTGGAGCTACAATTATAGTGGTCTGAACATGTAGATAATGGTTTAGTATATTGATAATTTCTATAATTATCAGGCCTCCTTTTTCCATATACCTAGTGAATTCATACTTATTTTCCATAAAGGAATGAAGAGTGGGAGTAAGTTCCTTATGCTCCTTAACTTTCTCTCTGAAGTCTTGTGTGATGGGTGGCATCCTCAGATTTTCAGTCAAATACTTAAAATGGATATCCAATTGATAATTTCTATAAATCCTTTTAAATTATAATTTTAATTTCATGGTGACCTCTTATTGAGCAGTAGTGGCATCTTTAGAGTAATTTCTTACCATGGAATGTACATGGTCATTGTTTTGAGGAATATTTCTCCAGATCTTCTAATCTAAACAACTCATCATAGTCTACAATTCTTCTCTAAAAACCAATCTAACTATCTCACCATTCAATGATTCTAAAGGAGCGGAAACAGAGGTCTATTCACCTCTTAACTCATCTCAGAAAATTGATCTCATCTGATCAAAATAAAACAGTTGAGGATGAGGTGAAGCATCTATAGAAGAATCCAACAAAGGTATTTAGAAGACATTAAAGGATACCAACCAATGAGGTTTTTAAATCTAAATTCATTTCTTCAACTAATGATTTCAGGGTTTTCAATTCATCCCTGAGCTGGTTATTCTCAATTCTAGCTTCTTGAATTTCATGAAGCATACAAGGTTGAATTTTTTAAATTACTTTCTCTAGAAGCAGTGCAACATCTATTTCACTAATATTTTTCATAGGTGTAGGTTTTGATCTCATAAGATCTCCAAAACCAGATTACGATTTCTCTCCAAAATATTTTAAATCATACTAAATTAAATATTTAGAAGGTTCGTAAGTAGTGGTATGGTTAGATACTTTAATAGATACTGGCCTTAGTTGAAACTTTTATGAAAAAGTCTATTTCCTTAATTAAGGATCCCTAAGAGTCAGCAAAATTAATATATACAAGGTATTTGTACAACTAATCCATATATACTGGATCTAAAGGGTTTGCTACTTCAACTCTCACCAAATTGGGGTTTTTATATCCCTCAACAGATGCTCTATTTTGAGTATAAAATGACTCTATAAACTGAATTTCATCATCATTTCCATCCAGTATGTCAAATATATTTTGAGGTTCCTCATTTTCAATAACATTGTTATTTGATTGTTCAACTAGTTCAACATTATCTTTAAAAGATAGAAAAACATCCATTTCATCACCTCCGTCATGAAATGAATGATCGGATTCATCATTATCACCATTATTTTCTTCCTTATCTTCTCTATTTTTATCAAATTCTTCGTCTCTACTTTCAAAATTTTCTTCTTCTTCCTGTTCATTTACATCATCCTCTTCTATATAATCATAATCAACTATTTCATTATTTTCCTCACTATCCTCTTCACATTCATCATTAGATTTTTCTACAAAAGTCTCTAGAGTTTCAAATGTACTTTTATAATCAATGATTGTTTACTCAATCTCATCATCATCATCAGCATCATCCTTCATAAGTGATTCCCTTATAGGGGAGATCCTGTGAAGTACCTTGAGATTCATGAGAAGGTTCTTCATTCTCTTTAGGAATAATAGAAACTATTACATCATTATCAAATTGATTCTACTCTTTAGCTCTCAATACAGTAGCCTCCACTTCTTTATCTGAGTGTTCTATTACTTCATCTGGTTCTAACCCAGGATCATTAATGTCTTTTGTTCTTGTGGTATGATCAAGAGGGTTGAAATTTTCATAAAATTTTTTATTATCCTCTGGAAACTATTTCTTCCACGGATTCCGACTTATTTTCATCCTCTTGAATATAACCTTGGTAATGAAAAAACCACAGTAGTATATAATATAATCTTCATTTTCTCTTACTAACCCTTTTTCTTTCAATATAGTATAAATGAACTTTGAATAAAATAGTGAAGTGAATCTTGAAGTGGAGTTAATCATATCACACATCTGAATAATAAGGTATTTGCGTTGATTGATTTTATATCCTTCCATTAAAAGATATATTAAGTATACATATTGATATTTTAATGTAGGAAAGTCACCTTTTATTAGGTAGATAAGGCGTGGTATAAACTTAAACACTAGTCTAGTTTATCCATCTAACTCAAAAGAAATAGGTCTTCTATGAATTCCTTCTCCAGTTTGATCTTCTAAAGCCTCTTCTAAATAGAAAATATAATTGGAAGGAGTGGAACTTCCCTGATGATATTCAAATGTACCTTCATTAGATACTCCTAAAAATACAGCCCCTGTTCTTGGGTAGAAGACAAATCTATGTCCATTTACTCTTATTAGTACCAAAAAATAATCATCCTCATTCAAAGAAAAATCAACATTTTGATAAAACTCAGACACTAGATTTAGATACAGAGGTCGTTTATTTTTGGAAAACCATTCCATCCAACCTTACTCTTTCAATACCATTAGTACAAGAGACCTACTTGAGAGAATACATTCGACAAAGATTTATTTTTCTGGTATAACAACTCAGTTTACAAGTTCAGGATTCAAACGTTCCTCATAATTTTGGCCCGAAACACTTTTATTATTATTTGATATTCATTGTTTATCAAGATAATATTCAAATGGTAACTTTATTCTAACCATTATGAGTATTGGGAGAGTTATAAAGTAATGGAAGGAAGGCACAAAGGTAGTGAAGGAGGATTAAAACTACAGTTTAAAGGTCGAGAGGCCTGATAAAATTATACAAGTTCCTAATTTATTATTTAGGGATTCTAAAATTGAATATACAAAATATATCAAATAAATAAGATAATAAAAATAGTAATCGGTAGCATAGTTAGAAAATAATTTCAAAGTCCAAATAATGGTGAGACAAGATGACAGTGAGACATCAACAGTGAGACATTAATGGTGATACATCAATGGTAAGACATAAATGGTGAGACATAAATGGTGAGAAATCAATGGTGATACATCAATGGGGAGACATCACGGGTGAGACCTCAATGGTGAAAGATCAATAGTGAGACATCAACAGTGAGTAATCAATGGTGAGACATAAATGGTGAGTCATCAACTATGAGTCATCAACTGTGATTCATTAGCGGTGAGACATTTAACTAAAATTAATCATTCCTAACTCTTGTTCAATGAAAATAATTCTATCATAATTCAAAGTCTTAGTAAAAATATTAGTAAGATGATGTTCTATACCAATGTATTCAAGAGTTATATCACTATTTTGATAATGATCTCTTAAAACATGGTTCCATACATCAATATGATTTTTTATAGAATGAGATACTGGATTCTTAGAAATGTTTATAGCACTTGTGTTGTCATAATTTATAGGGATATATCAGAATTGATATCTATAATCTAGTAATGCATGTTTAATCCTCAAAATTTGAGCACAAAAAATTCTAGAATCTATATATTCAACTTTATCAGTAGAAAGTGCAACATAATTTTGTTTCTTACTACACCATAATACCAGTGACTTACCCAAAAATTGACATGTTCCAGAGGTGCTCTATCTATCTAGCTTGAATTCAGAAAAATCAGCATTAGAATAGATAATTAAATCAAATGCTTGTCCTCTGGGATAGAATAGTCCTAAATTAGTAGTATATTTGAGGTATTTAAAAATTCTTTTAAGATAAATTAAGTGTGACTCTTTTGGGTTTTCTTGAAAATGAGCACACATACACACACTAAAAATATTGTTAGTTTGTAAAGAAGTTATGTATAGGAAACTTATGATCATACCTCTGTAATTGGTTTGATCTACTATTTTCCCAGCCTCATCAAGATCCATCTTACATGTAGTACTCATGGGACGATCACAACTTTTTGTGTTATCCAGACCATAATTTTTTATAATATATTTAGTATATTTAGTTTGATTTAAAATAATTATTTCTTTATTTTTAATGATTTGAAATCCAAGAAAGAATTTATGTTCTCCCATTAAACTCATTACAAATTCACTTATCATCATTTTTTCAAAAACTGAACATAAGAAGTTTTTAGAATATCCAAAAAAAATATCATCTATATATATTTTCACAACCAAATCATCTTTTGAAATTATTTTGATAATAAGGGTAGGGTCATCTATACCTTTTTCTAAAACCTTTTGAAATAAAAAAAATATCATTTCCTTTCATACCAATCTCTAGGAGATTATTTTAATCCATATAAAGCTTTTGTTAATTTGAAAACATGAATTGGAAAATGGGGATATTTTAAACTGGGGGGTTGTTCAACAAAGACATCCTCAAGTATATAACTATTTAAGAATGTAATTTTGACATCCATTTTGTGATTTTGGAAACTTAGATGAGCTGTAAAATATAGCATAATTATAATGGCTTCAAGTTGGGCTATAGGTATAAAGGTATCTTCATTGTTTATACCTTATTATTGATTGTAGCCTTGTGCAACTAATCTAGATTTATTCCTTACTATAGTTATAGATTTATCAACCTTGTTTCAAAGAACCCTTTTAGTGCCTATAGAAAAGGTTTCCTTGGGTTTATCAATAAGTTTATATACATTATTTCTCTCAAACTTATTTTGATCTTTATTCATATCCATTACCCAAAATTCTTCATTAATTTCCTCATTGATATTATTTGGTTCAAGTTAGTAAAAAAAGGTTTAATGTTCAATCTGATTTATTAGAGAATATCTAGTTGGTGTACCTTTGTCTAAGCCTCTAAATGAGCTTCTAAAGCTGGTTTTTAAGAATTCTAATGCCTCTAGAGATATATTAACTAGTTTTATATAGATCATCTACAAATTTGGGTTCTACTGGTTTAGGGTCTGGAAATTTTCTAGAACTGGATGATTCTTTTTCTTTTCTGTCAACAGAATCAGAATGTTTGGAATTTAGGTCCAGATCTGATAGATCATCCTTAAGATTTTATATAGAGTTCATGGGAACATATGTATCTATTTCATCAAACTTGACATGTATAGATTCTTTTACACATTTGGTTCTCTTATTAAATACTTTTTAGGATTTCATATAAACTTAATATCCTAGCCAAATTTCTTCATCACTTTTAGAGGTAATGTTTTCGAGATTATCTTTAGTATTAAGAATAAAACCATAGTAACCAATAACATTAAAGTAGTTAACCTTAGGCTTTTTATTGTTCCATATTTCATAATGATTTTTCTCTAAGATAGGTTTTATTAAGACTTTATTGATTACATAGCAATATGTATTCACAACCTCGGCCCAAAAATAGATAGGTAAGTCATATTCATTAAGCGTAGTCTTAGAAATATCTTTAAGGGTATTATTTATTCTTTCTACAAATCCATTCTAATGAGTTTTCCTAAGATCATAGAAGTTGTGACTATAGCTATTTTGTAATAAAAATGATTCGAAATCCTTATTTTCAAATTAATATATATGGTTACTTCTTAAATTCATAATTTTAAGTCTGCTTATATTTTTTTCCAATCTAACATACTTGGTAAAATAAGAACTAGCATCACTTTTTTGATCCATAAATAAAACCCATGTATACCTAGAAAAATTCATCTACAAGTACATAAATATAGTGCTTCCCATTTAAACATGAAACTCTAGATGGTCTGAAAATTTCCAAGTGAACCAAATCGATAGGTTGAGAAGTTGAGACTTCTTTATTTTGTTTGAAAGATATCTTTTGTTTTTTCCTTTTTGACAAGGATTACAAACTTTATTGATTACAAAATCAAGTTTCGGTAGACCCTTGAGTAACCATTTTCTAGTAATCTTTCTAAGTTGGTGTATGTTAAAATATCCTAGTATCCTATAATAAATCTAATATTCTCTATGAAAGTAACTTTAGCATGAAACATTTTGTGAAAGTAAAGAATCCTGATTAACAACATAAATATTTTCATTTATACAGGTAGTAAAAACTAAATTCTTTTTAGAGTCAAAAAAATTACAAGAATTATTTGAAATTTTTACATAGAAACCATCATCGTGCAACTGTGAAATGTTAATAAAGTTATAATTTAAATCAAAAACAAAGATTAATTTAGAAATTAAAATTGAATTGGTGTTACCAATTTGGCCAAGACTAATGATATTTCCTTTATAATTGTCACCAAATCTGACATGCACACCATAAAAATTTATTAATTTATTGATGTTTGAGTATAATCCTTTAATATTCCTTGAACACCAACTTTCCATGTACCATAAGTTCTTATAGGAACTTTTCAATCATCTTTCTTGAAAAATAGATTAAACAACAATTGATTTTGGCACCCAAATTATCTTGGGTCTGGAATTGTTAATAATAAATGATTTTGGAACCCACACATGCTTAATGGGTTTTCTGTAAGTAGTTTTTAAATTTTCATAGAAATAAACCCTATTAGGTCCTCTAGTAAAATAGTTTATAGAATGATTTTTAGAACTAGGTTTATAAGAAAAAATTTCATAACTAGAACTAGAAAAATATTTTCTAGATTTTGGAATAAATCCATTCTAAATTATTCTCCCATATCCAGGTTGGTAGCCTATACCTATAGTTTATTTTGGAGAAACGTATTCTCTATAAATTTGTGTTAGAATTTTTTTACCATTAGTATATTTTTCTATATAATTCTTTAAATGTTCATTAAAATTTATAAGTTTAGTATTTTCTTTAAGAAACTGAGCATTTTTCTCCTTTTATATAGAAACATAATATTTAAAAGAAATAGTAAAAGCATATTATTTTTATGTGGTTTTCATTTTCCCTTTAACTTGTTAAAATTATCCTTAATAATGTAACAATAATAAAATAATTATTCTTTATTCATGTTCACATCAACATCATTTTCATCTTTATCTCTAGAGTAATGAGAGTCATGTTCAAGAGATATAGCAGTTACCATAGATAGATTGGTCATAAATCACATGTTGGATTTATCAATGATTTCATCATGAGATGAATTAGAGTCACTAGAGGAGCCCTTAGAAGTACTCCAAGTAGATTTCATATATTTCTTGTACTTTTGACCCTTATTATCATATTTATTCATGTACATAATTTTTTAATAGTTATCCTTCACATGTCCTTTTCTATTGTATTCATAAGAGATGATGTCATTTGAATGGTCATATTTCTTATAATACTTTTTCCAATTCCCATGATTGTCATATTTTCTTTTATAGTTATATTTCCTAAAGAATTTCTTCTTTCTATAAAATTTCTTGAATCTTCTATCTATATGACCCATTTCCTAACCACAATCAGCTGATGAATCTTCATCACTTGAAATTTTAGCTTGAACTTGAACTTTTAGCTTGAACTTGAACTTTCTATTTTTCTTTTTTCTTAGATGTAGTGGTTTTTAAAGAAATAGATTTTCTCTTAGGTTTATCATCTTCTTATCTATTAACCTTTAGATATTCCTCATACATCATCAATTTTATTATAATATCCTTTATAGTCATTTCACTGATGTCACAATATTCTCTAATTGACACTGATATCCCTCTCCATCTTTCTGGAAGATATCTCAACAGTTTCACGATATGATCTTTTATAGTGATTGGATTTCCCAGTGAGCTCATTGTATTCAAGATCTCATTGAACCTGAGATAAATATAATAGATAGGTTCATCAGGGTTCATATTAAAATTATCATATTAAACATTGTAAGTTTTATGCCTTATTTCTTTAACTATTGTAGTTCCTTCATGTGAAACGGATAGAGTATCCCATATATCATAAGTTGTTTTACAACAGAAATTATATTAAACTCTTCATCATATAAGGCATAGTATAAATAATTCATGTATTTGAGATTATTATTATAAGTATCTTTAGTTGCATCATCCCAAGTATTTCTAGCAGTAGTATGAATTTAATAATCATCTACTATAGGAGACAATATTTCAAAACCCATAATTTCAATATGAATTTTTATTTTTATTTTCCATTTAGAATAATTGATTATTTTAAGGAAATGAAGGATATTTTTAGCAGAACCTTCATGTATATTATTCATATTAAAATACAAAAAAATTAAATATTAAGAGATGAAAATTTATAATTGACATAAAATTTAAGATCTTGAAGGAAAAAATATATTCACATTTAAAAAGGATTTGAAAAGAAATAATTCCTCTAATACCAAATGTTGGTCGGCGTAAGACACTCAAGAGGGGGTGAATTGAGTCCCTAATAAAAAATTATGTTTAAAATAGATTTTAAAAAAATCACCCAAATTAGAATAAAAGGCAGCCCAGTCAACCAAAGTAGCAAATTTGTCAAAAGTTTTGATCATTTATATGAAATGCTATTTTAACTTTTGAAATAAATTTACCAAATCAAATTATAATATAAACACTATATGAGATTAACTATCAAAGAAAAAGAAAGGATTTCATATTTAAATAGTTAAACAAGTGAAAAATAGAACTTTTAAATGCACAGTAGAAATAATAATAAGAGGTTCATTCTCAAGTTGAGAATTATCCATCTCTACTTATTTATCACCTATGACAAAGAATTTAATAGAAATAAAATTTATCCACAACCTCGATTGAGATATACAATAGCATATACAATGTTTTCCAGTAAATAAAGACCTCTTCCATAGTTTTCATGGGAGTGAAAAATGTTACAATCCATTCTGGGAACTATTCCACTATTATCCATGGGAATACAAGGTGTAAAAAAAAAGTAGAGAATATATCTGTGTATCTTCTAGTCAGGAATATGATTCAGTGAGTGTTCATAAAACATAAGTAATCACACCACTCATAATGTAAATAAATTTCACAAATAGAGAAGATGAAAGAGTATAATTTATAGTGTTTCTCTATGTGATATGAGTTGTAGCTTTGTGACTCCTTGAAGGTATCTTGAAATGAAACTCAAGTCATTTTTCAGAAGTTTGTTCTAAAACAGATTATCATAGAATATTATATCTTGTGTTGTATTAATGATCCAAGTGTATATAAATCTTCTTTATCGTGTGTTCTTCAAATGCTTAAAGTAGAATATTTCACACATGCAACATGGCCTATTTTGGGTTGTCACACTTTTTTAGTCATGTTTGTTCTCAACTATTACTAAACACCTTCTATTTATTTTGTGTTACATGTGTTTTCATATATTTAGTTTGTATATTTATACACTACAGCCACATACAACACATTCTTGATCATGTTTTGGTACCTTGTAGCTCATACTTTGGTCTGACATCGATTTAAATGTTGTCTTCAAAAGGCTGGAAAAATGCCATTAAAATAATTAGTATCATTAAGTTCCACAAATATGACTGTTAGGAATATTGAATATAAAATTTAAAAGGGAAGTTTGTGGTAATTATTTTGAGTGGTGATTCTAGTAATGGAATAGTGACTCTTTGGAATGGTGAGTCTTTAGAAAGGTGAGTATTTAGAATGGTGAGTCTTTGGAATAGTGAGTCTTTGGAATGGTGAGTCTTTGGAATGGTGAGCCTTTGGAATGGTGAGTCTTTGGAATGGTGAGTCTTTGGAATTTTGACTCAAACATAATGGTGAATACATAGTGGTACATTGGTAGTGATGAGTCAGAAGTGGTGAGTCATCCTTAGTGGTATATCTAGATTGGTGATCCAAGAGTATTGATCCATCCTTTGCGGTGAATCAGAGTGCTGAATCTAGAACGGTGAGTCAGGATTATAACAATCTTTCAATCTATATTATAAGTCCAAAATATAATATAACACAATAAAATGATTTGAAACACATTTAATAATTATTTTTTATTATTCAAACTATGATAGTTCAATAAAAAAACAATAAATATCTTGGTAATAATTAATAATTTAATTACAAAAAAATTTTCATTTAAGATACAAAAATGTATGCATGAAATGAAAACATAAAATAGGTAGGTAGTACATATTACAAAAATTATCCTATAGACAATGTTATATATTACCCTTTTACTATTATAGGTGTTAACCTTATATATTCTAATTTATCTTATTCTTTATTTTATATAGGTTCTTCACATTCCTTTATTTCTAAGAAATTATCCTTATTTCATGGGATTGAAGTATAAGCCATGCCTTTATACATGATAAATTGAAATATCATCATGGAAGAGGATAAAGTAGACCAGAAATTTTCTACCTTATTCCCTCATAGTGGAATCATTTAGGTATCTTTGGTATCTCATGGTTCTTAAGATGGATGCATTTTATGTCATCTTAAGGACAGACTTGTTAATTTTAACACCCCAAACTTATAATCCTAAATATCCCTTTAAAACTATGATAGCTTATTTTAGGGGAAACAATTAATAAAAATGAGCATTTACTTATTTCATTAGGGATTAAAATTACAAAATAGAAATAAATACATCACAATATATCTAAAAGAAACATAATTAGAAACTTTACAAAAGGAATAAAACCCCAAGTAAATAAAAATTAAATAAGATTTAAATTTTCCTCATATCAATATTTCTTAAGGACTATACCACTGATATTAACTATAGAAATAATAAAAAATATTATAAGTATAATAAAATTCATTTGAAATGAAATTATAGAATTATCTAAGTGATTTTGTTGAAGTGTATGTGATTATATATAAGAATATAATATGATCCTTATATATATGGGCATTGGTTTTATATAATCATTGGGATTATATGTTCATTGGTATTATATTTAAAATGATTCCATCATTAAGGATATGAATAATTAATGAGAAAAAATTATAAGAAGTATTTTATTAAAATGTGATAACATAGACATTGAATTGGATGGTATAAATAGAAGCAACTACATTATGAAATCTATGTATAAAGGGGAAAAATGGAAACAAGTAGTTTAAGTATTCCTTATTGGACTCATCATTTTAAACATGTAAAGGTGGTGGAATCATTAGGATTTTCCCAAAATCAAGCCCAAGATTAACCTCAATAAGTATGGATTGAATGAAATCATCTATGTGAGATGTTAAAACTCATTGAAATCACTAAGAAATTCATGCTAGTTGAATCACAATCTGTAACTACGACCATTGCTTATATTTCTGCTTGGTATTATATAGAGGTAATGAAGAGTTTTTAAAGTTGATATCTGGATGATATAATCACATTATTATTAATTTAATAAATGATTATATATTTTGAATATTACATATATTTTATACATTTGGTATTTTTATAAAATTTACATTTAAAGATTGAATTTAAATAAAGGAGAAATATTATTTTTAATAAAACTTTATTAATAAAATTCAATATATGGTTACTAAATAAATTCAAACATTAAGTAATTATCAATAAAATCATTTAATGTTAAAAAAATTATTTTCCAAAAAATGTTTTTTAAGAGTAATGTATTTTTTTAAAAAAATAATTAAATTAATAACTATAAAAAAATGTATTATTTAAATTTAATGATAAAATTTATATTTATAAATAAATTAACATTCATATAAAAATTATTACTTGTAAAGGAATTTGAATAAATTCATTTTATACTTAAAATTTACATTTTTCTTGAAAAAAATATAAATTATGTTTTTTTAGATTAAAATTAGTTTTTAAAACTTTTAGAAAATGAATCTAATAAAATGAATTTAACATTTACAATAATAATGTCCAAATTAATAGATTAGTTTAATTTTATTTTTAGTAATAAAATTAGGTTACTGAGATACAATTTGAGTTACCAAGATAAAATTGAAATAAATTAGAAGGGTTAAATTAAGGGGTAGTATCCAAAAATATCATAAAGAATTATCTCAAAATGAGTCGATAATGGAATAATTTACCTCTATATATCCAATATTTATAATTGTTTCTATTTTTATTAAATTTCCATGAGAAATTATATTCCTTACACATTAGAAAAAATCTATTTTTAAAAATGCCACTCAAAATCATCTATAAAAGGACTAATCATATACCCATATCTAAGCATACTTTTCCTTCATTTTACTCTTGAATACCAACCCATATTATCTCCCTAAAAATACTATCTCAAAGTTGATATTTTTTTCATAATTAAGGGTCCAAAATCCTTAATTTATAGAACTCCCTCCATGAGATGATTCAAGTCTTTAATGTAAGTATTATCCACTCCCTAATAATTTATCCTTTATATTTTTATCAACATCATCACCAAAATGATTTTTCACCTTAATAAAATGATATTTAAACCACTATTTTTCAATAATTCTGTTAATATGTCTATAAAACAACAATTTATTATATATTCATTTGTTATAATGGGTTTTTTTTGTGGTTTTACAACCTACACGAATGATGTTATGATGTTTATGTCATGGATGATTAAGAAAACATAAATATTGGTAATATGATGTAACATTGATGAATTTAAGATATTGTTTTGTAATTTCTTAATGGTAGTATATATAAATATATTCATTGATAAAATCAATTCATTTTGTTATACTAAAATTCAAAAAATAGGGGATTTTAATAGCTCTTAACAAACCATCATCCTATTTTCTATAAAAGAACAATTTTACATTATAAATATATAAAACACACATATTTGACAACCATTACCATTTTAAAAATTATGAACACATATTCAAGGATCAAGGACCGGAACCATCATACCAAATCTACCATAAAAAATTGTATAATTAATAACCAATGATCAATTTTAACAAAAATGATTAATAAATGGGTAATAAAAAATTATGAATGAATATTATGTTGTAAAATAAATATAAATATGGATTATATATAAATTAATAGTAAAACTAAATTAACTAAACAATAGGTTAGAGTTTTTTCACCCAAGTGGGAATCCACAGTAATGGTTTTGTTGATTTAATTTCCATTATATTATGTCAGATTATTTGTTCTTTGACTATGTTCTTCAATGTTTGTTATATTATTCCAATTATCTATTTAATATAGTATTTTCTCACTAACCCTAGAGAAATTACATCTTAATTTCGAAATCATCCTCTTTTATGGATTTTATTCTTTATTAAAGTATAATTTTGGTAAGAATTATTCTCATCCTCTCTAATATCTCCTTATACTCCATGTTCATATTATTTATTACCATTTAAGTTTTAATTTCTTATTTTGAAATCTAAATATATTTTATCTTATGTACTCTTAATATTTCTCTTAATCGTTTTACAAAATTAAATTTTATTACTCATTTATCGATGTTATTTTTCTCTAAAATTGCCTAAAGAGAATAAAAAGTCATTTTTTTCACTTTCTCATATTTTTTATATTCCACTCAATATTTATTTACATGATATTTAATTATTTTTAGGGTTCCATTATTGAGTATTATTTTAAAATAATTTTTTTAATGGTCTTTTTGTCACCTTTCCAAAAATGAATTTTGAAAGTGGCTTGTAACATCATATTTTTATAAAAAAATTAAAAAAAATTCTAAAAACTCTTTATAAGATTTCAAATATATTTTCTCTCTATATAAAAAATATATAACTTTTATAGGGTGAAAAATATTTATTGTTTTGTATTATCATATGGGAACACCAACCAAACCCTAGTGGGTAGCGATGATTGCACTGCATGATCCCCCCTCCCTCTTAGGGGGGAGGTTTTAAAAGTTAATTATACGGAACACTATCCATTAATTACCCCTTTATAATATCCAATTCTCTCCCAAATTTCCTCCATGTCTCTCTTTCCTCCAATGTCTAGTAACTTTATTTTGGGTCCCTAAAACTTCCTCTCTCACACTTGGAACTCTATGAAGCTTTGGATCATCATGTCCTCTACCTGGTAGCCCGATTTGGTCAGAGATTACAATATATAGATGTATTTAGTAGGTTCATCCATGGAACATGGGCATTGATAGATCACACCAAAGTTAGTTTTTTGTATCCATGGAACTTCTTCATTTAATTTTTGGTAACTATATATCTCACTTCTTCTTGTTCCAAAATTATATTATTTAATGATGTATTTGAAGTTTATTTATTTTTATGTGACTATAATTTCCATATGAATTATGATCCCTCTACCATGGGGATATGGGTTAGTTTATCAGAATTTAACCTCCCTTTTCAAAACCTTGTAACTCTTCAAATTATTATTAATATTATAGGATGATTTTTAAATATTGACGAAAGATTAAGGTCCCTAGGTCACCCTATATCTCCCAAAATATATTTTTAGGTCAATTTATTTAATCCCATATTAGAATCAGTTTGATTCAAAGTAGGTAAAAAATTTAGATTTCATCAGTGTTTCCCTCTGGAATCGAGGATGACCCCATTGATTGAAGGTTCAAACATTCCAATCGGTTTCTAACAGGTTTGTTCGTAGAACCGAAAACATCCAATTATTCCATATCCATTTGGACCTGCTTTCCAAAGGTAGGCGCTCATTAGTTGTCGACAGATGAGTCTTAGGAATTTGCATTGGTCGAGAGGATGGGAGTTCAGACTCATCACACCTTTTTTAGGGAAATTATTGTCTACTCTGGGAATCTCTTTATAGATTTAAGTTATGTTTGTGAATCCTTATTACATTACCAAGTATAAAATGATCTTTACTTTAGTCTGAAAATCAATGATTGATATATAAGAAATTCAGAGAATCTTTTATATGTATTCGAGGTTCTTCATCGATGAAGAATCATCTGTATTTGTTAGAGATTCTTAGTTGATGGTATCCTTAAAATACATAAAATTCTCTTTGTCATTATGATGACCATACTGGTTTTAAAGCCACTCAGTGGGGCACTTGAAGTTTATTGTCATTCAGGAGGACATGGATTATTTTAGAATTGGGATCGTACCCGCTGATGGGCTACCTACGTATCCTTTGTTTTGGAAAAGGAATCAGATCCCACGTAGTTCGAATAAGGGAGTATGATGTTTATGATTGATGTCTCAAAGAAAGTTGTCATAATTACTTTTACACTCTAAGCACACGTGATTCATGCTCAGTGTGAGAAACAAGAGGTATTGGTAAAACCAGACAATTGTGCCATGAAAGATGCAATCATAAGAAATGATGTGGGGCTTATTTATGTATGACTGCCCAAAATAGATGAGGATTAAGATTTACTTCAGGGAAGAAATTCATGAATAGGGTCCATAAAGGTATATGTACTTTATGGAGATTTAGATACTCTAATCTTGGGGCTTACTCTAAATGAAGATGCCCATGTTAGGAGGGGACTTATTATTGGGTTTTATTCCTGAGAAGGAGTCCTAGATCAAAAGGAAATTAAGACTGGGGTTTACTCTTGAAAAGGAGGCCCAGGTTTAAAGGGATCTGATAATTAATGGAATTGGGACTTACTCCTAAGGAGGAGGCCCATATTTGAGACTGGGTCTTACTCCTGAAAAGGAGGCCCATGTTAAGGGAATTATGGTCGGGGATTACTCCTGAGGAGGATACCCATATTTGAGACTGGGGATTACTCCTGAAAAGGTGGCCCAGGTTAAGAGAAATTATGGTTGGGGCTTACTCCTGAGAAGGATGCCCAGATCAAAAGGAAATTAAGACTGGGGATTACTCCTGAAAAGGTGGCCTAGGTTAAAGGGATTTGAAAATTAAAGGGACTTGGGGCTTACTCCTAAAAAGGAGGACCATATTTGAGACTAGGGCTTACTCCATAAAAGGAGGCACAGGTTAAGGGAATTATGGTTGGGGCTTACTCCTGAGGAGGATGCCCATATTTGAGACTTTAAGACTGGGGATTACTCTTAAGGAGGATTCCTAGATTAGGGGACTTGGGACTTACTCCTAAAGAAGATGACCAAATTAATGAGGAATTGGACTAGGGCTTACTCCTGAAAAAGAGGCCCAGGTTAAGGATTCTCTTGTCTTAAAGGATGATGTTGAATGAATGAAATATCAATTTTTGAGTGACATAAAGATGTGTAAACCATTATATTTTGAGATATTTTCCACGGAGTTCCTTTCAGATAAGGAAGCCAAATCAAGGAATCATGCCATAAATGGCTTTGAAGAGTGTCCTGAAGACTGAATCTTGAATAAGAGAGGTGGAATGTCATAAGAGGGGTGAAATGGGCAGGAAAGTCACCCAAAAAGGTAGGGGCGTGCAAGTCCTGGCAGGCATGCAGGTACTGCATGGGCATGCAAGTCCTGGTCGCGCAGGTATACCTGCGTGGCACATGGGTACTTGCGCGATTTTTAGACCTTAGAGTAATATTTGGGTGATCCTTGATCAAAGCCTTTAGAATCATCCCTATAGGCTTTCCAGAAGACGGCGCACAAGTTCTAGTGAAGAAGTAGGGCGGCTCGCAAGTGTGTCCATTTCCCTTAAGGGTAAAACCACTTAGGCGTGCAAGTGTTAGTGAATTCTAACACTTAGACCTTACTCCTCTTGTTTAGACCTTCCATTCTAGGTAAAGAATTACCTTATAAGTGTTCGGAAGACCTGAAGATGAGACTTGGGCGTTCAGAGCTCTATATGTGAATTCTAGAAAAATTCCTCATGAAAATGGGGGGCCCACAGGGTCTATTTATAGGCTGGAGAAGACCCTTGGCGTTTATCCTTTAGGTTGCGCAAGTCACTTGCATGACCATTAGGTGGCGCGCAAGTATACTTGCGCGACAGTGAGGGAACTTGCGCAACCTTTGTGCTTTTGAAGCCTTGTTCATGCCTTTGTAAATTTTTGATGATTTTTTCAAAGGATGAATCAATTTTTTCTAAGTCATTTCCCTTTCCATTATTTTAGACAAAGTGACGAAAAGGATCGTTAACAAAAGTCCCCCCTCAGAGTTGGATCCGAAAGAAATGAGGATGTGACTCTGAGGAAAAGAAGAAAACTAAAGGAAAGGTGGCGCGCAAGTGTTCAGTGTGCAACACTTGGCATGCAGGTTCCAGTCGTGCAGGGATGGAGCATGCTGGATGGAGTGCGCTGGGTGTAGGCGCACAGGTGGGCCTCCTGGCCTATAAATATGCGGTCATTTTCCGCGCATAGCATATGATTTCGGGATTTTCGAGCTCTCACCGCACAGGTCCCCTTCGCCGTGCAAGTCGCTCGTTTTCCGCTGTTTCTTCACTTTCGTGCTGTTTTCAAGGTAATCGGACTTGCACGGTGATACTTGCGTGCCAAAAACTTGCGCGACATATCCATACTTGCGCGCCAAGTTTAGACTTGCATGCCTTAATGCCTTTTCTATTTTTCTAAAATTCCTTCACAAATTTTATGAAAAATCAACTTACTTAAGAGTTAATTTATTCAAATTTTGTGCAGATCAATGGATCTTTGAACCGGAATAGCTAATGAACTGGCTAGTAAGAGGATTGATGATATGATGAACATCATTGGCCATGATTATTATACCGTCAAAAGTAGAACTCTTCCGAATTTGGCTAAGTATCAGATGAAATATCATCGTGAATTCCCCCAAAGAATTTTTTTGCCTTTTTATGGCTATGGTCATTTGCGAGAAGTTACTATTCTAGAAGCAAAGAACTATCTCCCATTTCCGTGGTTTCAGAATTATACCAACTTTGCTTCAGCAAATATCTCATGTGGAGGAGTATTTCTAAGTGCTAGAATAGTGGAGAAGGCCCACATGATGCATCATAGGCCTTGTACGCCAGATATGAAACCTCATATGCCTGAGCTGTGACCACATTGTTATCCTTCAATCTTCCGAAATGCTCAGATGGATCAATCCAAAGGCTGGAAGAAAAGTTGGAACTTCCGTCCTAGGGGAGGTGTGAAGCCAACTTGGATGTGGGCATACTGGGTGCGACCACATTGTTATCCCTTCCATCTGACTCATGGAGAAGTAGGTATCAGTCTGTGGTATGTCCACCAGATCTCAGGGGATCCAATTTTGGGTGATATGTATGATGAATTCATTCCTCCCAAGGTGAGTTGGAATGATTCAGGGAAGACTCCTTCTTTAGCTCGGGAATTATTTAAGATCTTCCACAGGCTCAAGAGTTCAGAGACCTCGTTAACTCATTCTAGAAAGGATATTCATCCAGAGGAGTGGATGAATATATTTCTTATTGAGAAGAAATAGAAGGATCCAAAGGAGAAGGAGCCGAAGGAGAAAGGATCCAAGAAAAATAAATCCAAGGATAAGAGGCCCAAACGTCCTACCACCTGCCCAAAACCTGAGAAGAGGGGTGCTCCTGGCACATTCTGGCCAACTCTAGAAGCATGAGAGTTTGATAAATGGGGATATGAGGTGAATCAAAGGATCCCAAAGAAGACTCATCTGGAGGGTTTCATGGCTATGTGGCTCAGCATTTATCTCTTTCCAGTCAGGGATTCGAAGGGAGGCGTCAGGCCTAGGACCTTCGTCATTGCAAAAAAGTTGGCTGAGGGAAAAATGGTTGGGTTGGCTACCCCCATTTTAGAAATTATTCACAGGATTTTACTTCATGTTTTCATGTGTAAATATCCTTTAAGAATAGTGGGACCATTCCAAGTTTTATGGGGATGGATTGCCACTAACTTCAGGACTTACAATTTACAGAATGGATTACAAATTCCTAGAAGTTATTTCAGGCCGTCAGTGCAAGAATTCTCTAGAGTTGCTCCATTAGATGTTAATGCCTATGACATGAAAGTGAGGATGAGCATGTTTAAGGAATTCAACTTATTTCCCTATGTAAATCCACCAACCAGGCGGTTTGTTGATGATGGAACATCCCACTTGGATTTGAGGGCATACATGCTAGCTTGTAGAGATGGTGTTCTAGTTGCTAGTATTGATGAAGAAATTATATGTGAGGTCTATGCTCCATATAGATTTTCACATCAATTTAAGTGTCTGAAAAAGATTGTTGTATCTCACCCAAATACATGTCAGGTTAGAGCAACATCTGATGGTTGCTCGGCAACTGTGGCTACTGACGTCAAGGGAGAAGACTGGGGCGGTATTTGATCTACCAGTTGAAAAAGTGGCACATAACTTGACTACATATTATGCCAAGAACTAGATAGAATCATACCCAAAAGGGGTACTGAATCACCCAATTTATCAGGTGGGTAAAAGGAAGAGGACTGTAGATAAAGAAACCCTCCCTCATGAAGGTGATGTTTCCCCACCGGAAGCTGATTTTCCAGAATCCTCCTCTAGGACTAATTCACCGGATTCCCATGATGGGGATGATGAGGCACAACAAGTGGAAAAGCATCCTCGTGCCCGATATAATCATCTGGTTAGAATCAAGAGACCTACTCCATCAACTCCTGGTGAGTTACTTCATTGTAGTAATTTAATCACTGCTACTTTATAAAGAAATAAGTATTATTTTCTTATTCTCTATCTTCAGTTTCAAAAGCTGGGAAGAAATTGAAGTCAAATATTGTAGGACCTTCCTTGCAGCCTTCATATCTAAGACTAGAGGTTGTCCAGTTATGGCAGAGTTTATACTGTGGTACTGAGACCGCCTAGCTGGATTTGTGTGAGGGACTACAACTTCCTGGAATAGGGAATCTTATGGCTTCTACAGATATCCAATATAAGGATAACCCCAATGAAGTGTGGGATTACATCAGAGAGTTTTAAATGCTCATATATGCCACTGATGAATCTGTTCCTATCACCTGGAGGGTGAAGGAATTTATTGATTGTGGCACCGCTGAGGGGACTGATGAGGAGTGGCACGATTACGTGGCTCCTGAAGATGTAAGTTTTCTTTCCTTATTTTCTTTGCAACTTGATTTCAGTCAAAGATTTGTTACTTAAGGGAGTTATTTTCTTCATCTTGCAGCTTGCAAATAAAGGAACTACTGAGGTTCCTTCTCCACAGTATAGCCTGAGTGGTACTGCCATCGGGGCTGCTACTGATTCTCCTCGTGAACCGGGCGAGGTATCTCCAGGCCAGCAGGCCATGAATGAGAAGCTGGAAATGAATTTTCATTCTCCAATCCAGGTGAAAATAAGGGAGACTGTCGATACTCCCAAAAAACAAAAGAAGCAAAGGAAACGAAGGAGGAAGTCCACAGCTAAACGCTTCATTTTTAGCGGTAAGTCCTTCGGGTAATCATGAGTCTATACCCATGAAAAGGTTTCTCATATTTCTGGAGATTTCAGGGGATTATTCAATTTCACCTCTGAGGGAAAGGACTAATCCTCCCTTAAGGACCACGGAGGGTGATGTGGAACAAATGTAAATTCAGGCTGACTTGGCTACTTCTGAAAAAGACCCAACATCTATTCCCAGCACTGCTCATGCTGCTGCTACATGTAGAGAAGAACCTGCACCAGAATCATTGGCGGCCGCAGAAACTGAATATTCCATCCTTCCTGAAGAGATTGTCTAGGGTTAGGGGCCGCAAACTGAGGGTCGCCAAGAGGATACATCAAATGATCCCACTAGTGAGGCTAACCATGATTCCGAAATATCATTGGATGAAATGATGAATCATGGCATGTCTTTTGAAGAATTTTATGATAATGATAAGTTGTCATGTGATTTAGAAGACCTTGGGAATGAGTGTTATCCTTCACCCAGTAAATAAAATTTTTTAATTTACACTTATAATCATGACTGAAAATAATATGCAGTTTCATCCATAGAAGCTGCTAAACTGCCAATGCCTGAAGAGGGTGTGGACATTGATGTCAACCCTACCATTGAAGAAACATTAGCTCAAGTGGAGCTAAATCTAGTAAACCCTCCTCAGACCCATCTTGAAGATCCTGTTGAAACTGGGAAAGCTAGGGAGGAGTCTTCTCAAGCTGCTGATCTATTGTTAGGTATGATTGGATTGAGTTTTCAAGATAGACAACCAACTTCTATTATTATATGAAACAAACCATAATTTTAATTGATCAAACATGGCTATCAACTTCAATGGTTTGAACTAGAGGTGAGGTCTCAACTTTCTTCCATACAGCAGTAGAAGGTGAAGCAACCAGGTTCATGGTGAAAGAAGCAGAACAGGGAACTTCCTTAAGTACATTAATCCTATATTACATGCCCCCCTGTGATGATGATGTTGAATCAGACCCAGAGGTGCTTAAGGCACTGAGCTTATCACGATGCAAGGCATGGAACAACATATGGAAAATCATATCTGAGGTGCCTTTAGAAGATCTATCATCAAAGATTCCTCGATTTTCATCCCAGTTTATCATGTTAGGACTTGGCGGTTTTGGATACCAAGAGATCCATACCACGGTAAAACAAGTCATCTTTAGGAGGCAGCAGGAGAAAAAGTGTCGCGAAGATCTTACCAGGGTGAAACTTTCAGTCAACATCAGTGAATTTGAGGTTGTGGTATCCTGAGCTAAGGCTGACTATCCTGCCAAGATGAAGGAGCTGAAGCATAAGATCAAATAAAAAGTCGTCCAAAAGATACACCTTCAGCAGCAGTTAGATGATGTTACTGGGGAACTTGACCAACTTAATAATTCACTAGGGGTAGTTCAAATGAATGGTATGAAGACCATTGTGGATTCCAAGAAATCACTCCATCAGGATGAAAAGATTGAAGTTGGTCGAGTGCATGATCTTCAAGTAGCTGTTGATGAAGCTCGGGATGCGGTTCATCAATTAAAGACTTATGTTCAAAGCCTTTTGTAATTTCTTGGAAAAAGAGAAGAGCCTCCAATTTGTGGATGTCCCTCTAATTCTTGTGCATAAAATGGAAAGAACGCTTTCATCTTCAATCACATGTGAACGTATTTTCCTTTTCTCCCTGCTTTAAATTTTACCTAAGCCAATGGGCCTAGTAAGCATAGTTTGATTTTTACTAGGATTATTATAAATAACCCTACAAACTTTGAATCTTTTAATTGCACAATATTACCTAAATCATACAAAATGTATGTTTAGTGAGCTAGAACTTGACTTTTACTCAGAGTTCCTTTGTCTTTTGTGGGCAGTTTAAAGTCATGCACATCAGACATAAAGAGCCTAATGTTTAAGGTTGAAATAGCTTTGACCGAATGAATTAGAATTGACTCAATTCTATGATAATTTATCTGAAAACATATTATCATACTCAAGTATGAGGGAAAATATGTAAACTATAACTTATGAAAATTTGGATCTGAGTAATGATATGAAAAAGATCTAAAAGGCATTAGAAGAAATATTTTTCAAGAATGAAGTTACCATTATTTAACAAACTCGTTAGTGGGTTGAATTATGTAGGGCCACCTAAGGGCATTGGCAACATAGTTAAATAAATAGTATCTTTTGGCTAACAAGTCTGTTATGTAGACTATTTATGCAAGGTCGCCTAAGGTAACGTGATGCATAGTCAGGAAAAAGAACTCTCGGAAATTTACTTTCCTAGTGCTAAAAACCCAGTGAAAGTTTATGAAGATTCAAATTTTCCAAAGTATAGAGTTTTCTGTATGGAAAGAGGTACTTGAATATGGAGAATATATTTCCAACCAAGATTATCAAAGAATTGGATGGATATCACTCTTATGAAGGTCTGAACCAAATGTAGGGAAGGAGAATATAAACCATAGACTTGAATACTTCTAGATCATGAAAAAAGATATGGGAAAAATATGTTAAGGATGGCTATTTTTTGCGGATCCCTACATACTATCATTTAAGACCAATAAGGACAAAAGAAGATTTCTTCCTAAGAATGAAGTTACCAGTATCTGACAAACCCGTTAGGGGGTTGAATTATGCAGGGCCACCTAAGGGCATTGGATACATAGTCAAATAATAGTATCTTTTGGTTGAAAAATCTGTTATGGAGACTGTTTATGCAAGGCCGCCTAAGGGCACATACTGCATGGTCAGGAAAAAGAACTCTCAAAATTTCAGGCCTTTTGTAATTAGAAGTTAAGAAAATGGTTATGAAGATCTGAAAATATTTAAGGTTAGGATTATGATGCATAAATATGGGCATTGTCCAATTTATACAGAGATACATAGATCAATTCTAACCATAATCATGTTGTGGATGGGTCCTGAATGGAAATGTTGGACTTCACTACGTATCCCATAAGGATGGGAATCAAGCCATACGTAGTTCTTGAACTACAGTTTAACATTGAGTGGGACAAAAGGATTAGAGATCTTAGTTTAGGGTCATAGAGCTTGGACCATTATAAGAAATACACAATGTGTGTTTTCATGGGGACTTTTCAGCCAAGGGACTGAAAGTAGAATTTGGGGTTAGGCCCAAAAGACTTGGGGTTGGATTCGAGGGACACTTGAATGTTCCTACGTATCCCATAAGGATGGGAATCAAGCCCACGTAGTTCTAGAAATACCCTCTATACAAATTTGGTTCGTACATGTGAAGGATGAAAAGGGACTTTAGTTCAATGATGGTTTAACCCAATATTAAATGTTTGGGCATTTCCATGTATGCACGTAGTCTTTGAAATGAAACATGATTGAAAAATCAATGTAAATAATGGTTCCCTCTCAGGTGAGGGTATCAAAGAATATTTGTAGTTTATTGTCATACTGGACAAAACATTGTTGTATAGTTTAACATCGTATAGCAAGTAAGAAAGTGAACCAATGTAAAGATATTGATTCTAGGTTCGGTTTCACGAATCAACATCATATGAGATGGAGGTGAACCGATGTGAAGAGATTGATTTTGGGATTGAACCTTGGGAGGTTGCCTACGTACCCAACCTGTAATTCAAGGATCAAAGTCCGCGTAGTTCAATTAAAGAATGAATTAGTGATCAAATTGTTCTTGGGGACAAAGATCTAAAATATAGTTTTGGGACTTACACATGGTTAGTAGCCCAGAGAGAGAGTTATGGTTGAAGTTTTCTCTAAGCTCATGTGAGTCATACTCAGTGTGAGAAACAAGAGGTAGAAACAACCCTAACGATGCATAGTTTAATGTCATGTTGGACAAAAAGAGGACTGTGCAGTTTAATGTCATGCATTAAGGACAAAAGAGTACACCATTTAACGTCATGTTGGATGTATTAGGGACTTTTTCACAGTTTAACGTCAAGTTGGATGAAAAAGGGATGATACAGTTTAGTGTCATGTTGGATGAAAGTGCGAATAGTTTAAGGTCATATGCATGGACCATGGATGGTGCATTTTAACGTCATGCCGGATGGAAGGGGGATTGTGCAGTTTAATGTCATGCAGTGAGGAAAAATTAGGGAATTTTTTTCACAGTTTAACATTGTGTGGGACGAAATTAATACAAATAGTTTAAGTTCATATGTATGGACCCTTGATGATGCAGTTTAACATCTTGCTGGATGTTGGTGTAGTTTAAGGTCATACCTGACCAGTGATGATATATTTTTTGTTTATACAAAATACTTCTTCAAAAATCTGGCATTGCTTGGAGTAGTGATGAGTTCTCCATCCACTGAGATTAAAGAATAAGCTCCATTAGAGTAGACCCTATGTATTGAGTAAGGTCTTTCCCATTTTGGCTCAAGATTGGGAGGTTTCTTTCCTGGTATCATTGGAGTTCTAAGAACTAATACCAATTCTCCCTGAGTGAATGAATGAAGATGAACTCTTTTGTTAAAAGCTCGTGTTATTCGATTCTGATAGACATCCAAGTGGTGCAAAGTGAACAATCTTTTCTCATATAATCATTCCAATTCATTCAATCGCTTTTGAGATTGTTCATCTGTAGTTGATTGATCACAAATGGAAACTCTGAGTGAGGGTAGTTGAACTTCAATTGTCAAGACTTCTTCTGTTCCATATAACAATGAATATGGAGTTGACCGCATTGCAGTGTGGGTGGTAGTCCGATAAGCCCATAAAGCATGGAATAGTTTGTCAGGCCATGATTTCTTATCATTATCCACCATCTTTTGCAGAATATTTGATAGAGTCTTATTGAAGGTTTCTATCTGGCCATTGGCTGCTGCATGATACTGAGATGAATGGTTGGATTTGATGTTGTATTCTTGATACAATTTCTTCACCTCGGATGAACAGAAGTTGGTGCCATTGTCTTTCAGTATGGTATGAGGGACACCAAATCTAGTAATGATGTTAGACTTGATGAAGCTAACAATGCATTTAGAACTTACTTCCTTGAGAGGTGTTGCCTCTGCCCATTTGGAAAAGAAATCAGTAGCAGTAATAATATACTTAAACTGCTTGGTCGTAGCTGAAGGGTAAGGTACCACCACATACATTCCCCATGTGGAAAATGGCCACGAGTATTTAGTTGTATGAAGCAACTCTGGAGTTTGATGAATGAAGTTGGCATATACTTGGCATGAATGACACTTATTTGTGAAATCAACACAATCTTGTATCATTGAAGGCCAAAAGTATCCAAGCCTTTGAATCAGATCAGACAGTCTATGTCTAGACTGGTGGGAACCATAGATTCCTACATGCACTTCTTTCATGATAGCCATTGTATCTTCACCATCAATGCATCTGAAGTGAACTCCATCAAAACCAAGATTGTAGAGAATTTTCTATAGGTTATCTGGGCTATCATAAAGAGTAAAATTTACCACACGTCACCGGATTTGTTCTTTCCCAGCTCTATCAGGTGGAAGTGTTCCATTTTGAAGGTATTCCCTGATAGGTGACATACATCCTGTAGTATGACCATACGGTGCAGGAATGGGACTAATTTCATTAATTTCCTCTATTCTGATTCGAACATAAGGTGAAATTGCACGACGGTGGGCAATACTTATGGTTGTCTCGTCCCGATTTGGATCTGCCAGAGTTGTGGCTATATTAGCCAATGCATCAGCTTGAGCATTTTGTGATCATGGGAAATAAGAAAATGTCAGTTCTGAAGGAAATACCGCCATTAACTCTCTGATGTAATCATACAAATGAATTATTTCTTCTTTTCTGATGGCATAATCCCCATTGACTTTCTTAATTACCAGGTCTGAATCACCTTTCACCTTTAAGTGATTCACTTGTGCTTGAAGCGCCAATTCCAAACCTGCGATGAGAGCTTGGTATTCTGCTTTGTTATTGGTACCACCTTCCCACAATAAGATGGAATAAGGTAACACTGCCTTTTCAGGAGAAATGAGAACAATTCCTAAGACAACTTTGTTGAATTTAGGATTTTCCATTTTCCTCCCTGTTGGACTTCTGGAAACACCATCAAAATACATTTCCCATGCCTGAGGACTTTCCTGAATAGAGAAGACTTCCTCATCAGGGAGTTCAATATCTGAAGATGTATCTTCCACTGAAGGGTGTTCAGCCAGGAAATCAGCCAGAGCTTGGCCCTTTATTGCCTTTTGAGACACATACTGAATATCAAGTTGCTGCAAAATAACTTCCCATCTTTCCAGATGTCCTGTAAGCATTGGATGACTAAGGATGAATTTGAGCGGGTTATTGCGAGATACCAATTGAATCTCGTGATGTTTCAGGTAGTGTCTCAACTTCTAAACTGCAAATATTAATTCCTGGAAGCACTTCTCAATACTTGAATACTGGGTTTCTGCTTCAAGCATAGTCTAACTGAGGTATTAGAGGATATTTTCATTCCCAGGATCATTCTTCTGAGTAAGAAAGGAACCCAATGATTGCTCTAAAGCTGTCACGTAGAGGATAAGTGGTCTTCCTTCAACAGGTGGCATGAGTACCGGAGAACTCAAGATGTATTTCTTGAGAATATCGAATGCTTCTTGACATTCTTCAGTCCACTGGTAAGTGACTCCCTTCTTCATCAATTTGGTGAAGGGTAAACTTTTACCTACAAAATTGGTGATGAAACGCCGAGTATAGGCTAAGTGTCCTTGAAGTCCTCTTAATTATTTCAAATTTCAAGGAGGTGACATACCAAGGATTGACATTGTCTTCTCAAGATTGACTTCAATACCATGATGGCGTACAACAAAGCCGAGAAATTTTCCTAAGGTTACCCCAAAAGCAAATTTTAATGGGTTCATCTTCAAATTATGTTATCGAAGCTTGCGGAATATGACTTCCAAATCATCGAAGTGATTATAACGTTGTTTGGATTTAACCACCAAATCGTCTACATAGAATTCAACAAACTTCCCTAAAAAGGGTTTGAAGATATGATGCATGGCACACTGATATGTTGCACCTGCATTCTTTAAGCCAAAGGGCATTACCCGGTAGCAAAACACACCCTAAGGGGATTTGAAGGTTGTGGATTCTTCGTCTTCTGGGTCCATTCAGATCGGATTATATCTGGAATATCCATCCATGAAGGAAAGTGCTTCATATCCAGCTGTTGCATCAATTAAAAGTTCTGTAATCGGAACTGGGAAATCATTCTTAGGAAAATGCCGATTAAGATCTCTGAAATCGATGCAAACTCTAATTTGTCTGTTCTTCTTATTTATAGGGACAATATTAGCAAACCACTTGGGATATTGAACTTCTCTGATGAAGTTAGCTTTGATAATCGTATCCACTTCAGCTTCAGTTTTGGAAGCATAAGTTGGGTGTGTTCTTCTCGCGACTTTCTTAAATCCTCGATGTTCTTCTGGTAAACCAAAATGATGAGTAGCAACATCAGGATCAAGCCCAGGCATCTCTGTATAGTTCCAAGAAAATATATCTCTATTTTTCTTTAGAAAGGAAATATACATATCTTTCTCTTCAAGAGTCATGGCCGCACTGATTAAAGTGGGGCGTCGATCTTCTTTTGTACCCAGATTTATTTCTCTGAGTTCATCCACAGTGGTAGAGATACCCTCTTCAAATGCTGGAGGAGAATCTCTGAGATCTTCCTCTTTTTCTTCTTCATGTGTTATTTCATCCATTTCTACTTGCATAGTAGATGGTAAATCATAATTTTCATGATCAGAAGAGATGTCAAAATTTGCACATCTTGAAGAAGAAGCTTCCATTTCCAACCCGATTGATGATGAAGGGTCTTCTTTGGGTAATAAAGAGGAGATTATGGATTGAGAATTGACATCATTGTTCACCTTTGATGTTGCTATAACTTCTTCTGGACTGATTGGTGAAGTATATACTAGTTGGATTTCAGAAGATGAAATGAAGACGTCACCATTTGTGCTTTCATCATTGCTTGGTGGGTTACCAATTTCTCCTATGTTGTCTGGCTCAATTCCCGTAATTGACATTATGGATCTTTCCATAAGAGTATTTTGATTTGGGTCTATCTTGTCAATTTTAATGATAAGCAACACATAATATGTACTCACATGTGTAAATGGATTTTCTGGAATCTTCTCCAAACCATATGGAGCGTTAACTTTGGTAATCTCCTTTGTTGTGAATTTCTCCCTTCCCTTCATGTGATAGAATTCCGCCTCAATGTATTGAGACTCACATGTCTTGAATGGGGCCTTATCACCATAAAATGTCCCAAATTGACCATAGAAACAATACTTGAGACATTGATGGTATGATGAAGAGATATCCACATGTTAATGTAGCCAGGGTCTTCCAAGCAAGATGTTGAAAGATGAGTCTTGATCAACAACCAGGAAATCTGAATTGGATACAAGATCTCCAAACTGAGTTCTAAGTGTAACTTTGCTCAGTGGTTCTTGTTCATTTTTATCATATCCTTTTAACATCATGGTAGAAGGAGATAAATCAGATTCTGTGAGGCCCAATCGACGAAGTGTACGAATGGGCATGAGGTTGACTCCTGAACCATTGTCAATAAAAGCTCTTCGGATGTCTATGCCATTGACCTTTCCAGATAAGTACAAAGGTCTAATATTCCCATGCACAACATCATCTTTATCTTCATCAGTAAAAGATATTATTGCATGTCATTCTGTAGGATTATTCTCTATGTGATAGACTTCAGCTGCAGCAATTTCAGTTTCAAACTCCTGAGGACTTGACAAAGCCTCGATGAGTGCCTCCTGAAGATCTTTTGACAGATTCAAAGCATCTAGAATTGATAACTTGGCTGGTACTTGGGCCAAGTGTTTCAATACATCATACTTTTTATCTAGAGGTCTGCGTTTCCCAACAGGAATATGTGGTTTAGCAGGTGCCTTGGAAGTAGATGCTTTGGAAGTTGATGCATCTTGTATTGGCATAGGAGTTGGCAATATTCCTGGTTTTGGAAGATTAGACCGATTAGATCCATTTACTTGCTAAGAGGAAGAATATGGAACCTTCAACCGGTCTTCCAAAATAACTGTTCCAGGACTGTATTTTCTATTGGTAGAATAACTTGCTTGTTCTTGCTGAGCTCATTGAAGGGCTCTACCACGAGTTTCTGCTGTGTACACAGTTCTAGTAGGGGTAGAATTGGAATAGTGGCTTCTGAAAGATCCACGTCTTCCCCTGTATCCTAAGCCTCTAGAACATCCTTTGATTCCTCTATTTGATACAGGGAATTCAGGCTCATCGAAATCGAAACTGCGACTGACATATGGATCTGTTAATTGAATCATATTAACAGAATCGAAAATCAACTCTTCATCCGATGAAGACTCTGCCTGATTAGCCTATTTAGGATGTGCCATTTGGTGGGATGGTGCCCATTGATTTGAAGTAGATGGCATGAAGTCTACCAGGGTCAAAGACAACTTAGGCTTTGTCACGTACTCAACTTCTTCTGATTCTTTTTCTTTCTTTGAATCATGCCATTTCTTGGAGGATTTTCCCTCTGATGAAGAGGGTTTTTCTACGGCATTCATGGCAGAAGGTACAATTGTTTTCTTCAATTACGTTTGCAAAATAGCATGAGTTCAGTTGATCATCTTTCTAACCATCCAATCATCATATTTTTGTGCATTTTTTCTTTTAACTTCTTGCCACTCGCCTTCCTCCTCTGGAATGGTAGCAGTAACACATGATACCTAGGCTGAAGAGCCTTTCAGTTTGACTTGTCCCAAGTTGACCATATTTTATAGGAGGTCTTTAAATAAAAAACACTCCTGGATGGGATGCCCCAACATTTGATGAAAGGGGAAATAATTGGGACAGTCTTCATCTCCTTCCTTGTTTGGCCTTTTAGGCCTTGGCAACTGAACCAAATTATTTTCCAGAGCCGAAATGAAGTAACCAAAAACTTGTTCATTTAGGAAAGAGTGTGTTTTGCTTTTCATATCCTCATATTGTTTTCATCTTTGAACTCTTTGATCATCTTAATGAAACGTCCTTTGTTGTTGGAACTCATGAGGTGGAGCCCTTCGAGAAGATGAAGGTTTTGAAGTAGAATCAGGTATAGTTTCTTGTTTAAGCATAACTCTAGCAGTTTCTGCTTTACCCATTCTCTTTCCTGGAGATGATGGAATTACACAAGATTTAGTCTTAGTCTGTATAAGTGAATCTTCAATATTTTGAGTGATTGAAGTAAGGTCTTGAAACCCTCCTGTGTATTTCACAGGGATCAGTGGTGTGCGTAATTCGTCACGCAGATTTGGCACACAGATTGGCAACATTTCCTCTTGAGGGAGTGCTAAATTCAGGGAATATGTTAATCCCTTCCAGCGAGCGATGAAATCATAGAATCTTTCATTATCCCTTTGCTTACAGTTTGTAAGATCGAAAACTGTTGGTTTTGGCAACGTTGAGCTAAATTGGAGAAGGAATTTTTGGCGAAGATCTTCCCATCCGGTAATTGACCGAGATTTCAAGCTTGTATACCAGACAAAATCTGGTCCTTATAAGGTTATCACGAAGAATCTAAGTTTCACTGCTTCTTGCTGTTCTGGAGTTCCCATCATAGGATCGCAAAAAAACACATAATGCATCAAATGTTGTTCAGGGTCGCCTGATCCATTGAAAATGGGGAATACAGGGTTCTCAAAACTTGATGGGGGAGAGATTGAATCTATCCATTCAGGGTAACCTTTCTTTTCTGGTTAAAACTGTGCACGCTTCCCTTACATAGTCTCTAACCAAGATGTTAATGACTCAATGGTAGTTATTAACTTTTGAGAAACATCTGGTTGAACTTAGACTTGGGAAGGTGCAATGATTGGAGCTTGGACAGATATGGTGGCTGGTACTGCAACTGATGGTAGTAGTGCCAATTGTTGTTGCACTTGACCTGTAGGATTAGACCTGTGAGGGTGTACTGATAAAGGAGGATATTCTTGATCCATCTGAGTAGCTGCAACAAAATCCCTTGGCTGACTGACTCCAGCACGCTTAGGAGGAATACTACCTTGAAGTAGTTCTGTGTTCAACCTCCTCAATTATTTCATTTCTTCCTCTTGTTGCGCAAATCTTTGCTCTAGTGAGAGTGATTGGCCTTCTCCAGAGGAAGGATATGTAACCTTATTCTTTCCCTTACCCTTGTTTGATCCCTTTTGGAGAGGGGGAAGTAGGTTATTTGAAGGAAACCCCAAATTTTGGGTAAACCTTTGATTTCGTGTACGCACACCTTCTTCATTTGTGTCTGTGTGTACAACTTCTTGAGAAGGAATCTCTTCATCTGATCCATATAAATGAGCCTCACCTGGTGGATCAGCAACAACGTTATTGATGACATTGATTGATGCATAACGCATCGCATCCCTTCTATCATCATTTCTGTAATATTGTCTTCTTCCATGTCTTTAATGAGACATTGCCTTTTGTTGATTCAATCCCTCAGGAACTTCTTGATGAACCGTAATTTGGAGGGAATCTCCTAATAATTTGGCTCTTCGTTCCTCTTGAGGCTTCTTCCCCAATCGAGAAAAGACCGAATTTCTCTGAGGAGGGGATTGATGATTTGAAAAAGTTCCCAGTCCGGTGGATTGGGGGTGTTCCTGTTGTTCCCGTTCAACTCCTTGAATCCTATTTGCTAATTCCGAGGGCTGGTTTAAAAGAGTCCCCAGTCTGGAAAGCTGGGGTGGCTCTTGACATGCTATGTCCGAGAATTTCATAAAAGCTATCCTGATCTTGCGGACCTTAGTCCAGAAATTAGGTGGATGCATTAACCTATATCCACTTTCATTACCCGGTTCAAAAGACCGTTGGATGATTTATGACACTTCTGTCACTTGATGATGTGCTTGCTCCATATGAGAGGCCTGTTAAATATTCTTGTTTGCTTGATGCAGGAGTAATTCAACAACTTTTTCTCTGTATTCTTGATTTTTATAGGAACTAGTTGAGGCCTGTTCTTGGGAAAGCTTTTGATTGCAAACAAAACCCATTGACTGTGGTCGGCCACGGGCAATAACATTGCATGAGACCATTTTTGGCGGGCTTTGCTGACTGGAGAGCACCGTGAAATGTAGTTCTCCATGAACACCCCATCCTATGACATGAATATCAGATGGGGAATTGGCAATTAACTGGTACAATCTTCTTAGTGTGCCAAGGCATGAACGCTGAAGGGCTCTATGCTGCTTTTCAGCCTTCGGATATCGAGAGACTGATAGAGATGCCAAGTCAATTTGATGTTGTAACCCTTCCATTATCTTAACATGATTTTCATATTCATCATAAGATAATACTTTCTTCTTCAACTGACAAAGAGTTTTCCATATGTTCAAACAAATATCATGAATTCCATCTTCCATCAACATCTCTGGAATGTTATACTGAGAGTCAGCCAGAGGTCAAAACATGACTGGCACATCACCTTTCACCAGTTGTTTTCTCATGTTCAGTATTTCCTCTTTATCATTTAATGAAGATTCTTCTACCTGATTTGACTAGAGCTGGTGCTTCCTTGTTGTTTCATCGGATTCAACAAGATTGGTAGAGAAATCACTGATCAAACTAGAAGATGCATGACTTAGGGGTGGTTCGTTGAATGATCTACACCCTGGGCTATCTTTTTATTGATAAAGTATTTCACCTACTAGTGATGAAGCATCATACATGACTGGTTTCTCATTTTCAAGTGCCTCAAGATAAGAGGGCTTTCTCGGCACTACATTGTCCACTGGAGCATTTTCTGCTCAATGTGCATCACTACTGCAGAGAAGAATTTCGTAGAAAAATTCATCATCATGGGGAGGCCCACCATGGTGGGATATATCAAAAGATGAGATATCTTGCTCCTTGGTCTTATGGCCACACATAGGGTTATTGTATCTCTCATCTGAAGATGAAAATTCAAGATCAACCGAACTGTCATGAAGCAAGCCTTCATGAGGAAGTGTATGTTGAAGACCTTCTGAATTAATGTTCCCAATATTGGTAAATGAGGGAGTAGAATCTTAAATTCCAATAGATAACTATCTTAGGGCTTCAATAACTCCATCATCGAGCAAGGCCTTATTACAGATTGGCTCTTGATCTCTTGACTGTGTTGGGTGGATCTTTTTCTTAGATGCCTTCTTGCTCACCTTGGAAACCACTTATTGATGAAAGTGGCTACTCTGAGTAGGTGTATGTGCCTGATCAGGAGAGATGGTCAGGTTAAGTTGATGATCTCCACTCAAATAAGGTGTATGTGCCTGACTTGGTTGTCCATATGATATGGGGGAGTATTCCCCACAACCCTCTTGGACTGGAACAGATGTGTGTGTCTGTTCCGGAGTGAACTGTTGATGTGTCACTCCACTGTTAGGGATAGATTTTCATTTCTTTCCCTGTGATGCTGCTGAAGCTATTATAATATCCTGGAAGGTATCCAAAATATGAGCAGGGATTTTCTTCTTCTCTTCCACCATTGACAGAATATGCTTGGTGACTTCAGCTGCTGGAATGGGGATATACGTCCATTCCGTGATTGGAGTAGGTGTATGTGCATGCTCTTGTCCTCCTTTTCCTATCAGTGAATCCTGAAAGTACTCAAGTGTGGGGGAAGAGAGTTGAGTCTGCCTCCTATTTGTCGTCGGAGCTTTCCGAATGACTTCTCTGTGTGCTACCAAGTGAGATAGTTGGTAGTCTTGATCAATACTAGCAGTTGTATGTGCCTGCTGATTGCACTTCGCCGAACGTGGTTGACGAGCTCCATCATATGCAGTCAGACGAGCCTGCTGACTAGATGATGATGTATAAATAGGTGTATGTTTCTACCTATAGTTCCTACCTATAGTACTCCACCAGAATTTTCTGGTAGGATTGGCGTGATGCTGCCAGACGAGTCTGCTGGACAACGGAATTAAAACGGGTAGGTGTGTGTGCCTACTCATTGCTTTCCACCAAGTTAGGTTGGTGGACTTTTCCGGAGATGTAAAAGATGAGAACCTGCTCACTGTTAACCAGATTTTTCCTCTGGTGATTCTTCTTGCCTGCTCGGGTTCGAGAAACCTAAGCCAAACGCCTAGAGTCGACACCCTCATCATGTTGAGGGCGCACTGCCGCACGAGTCTGGCGGTGATTGTTGATGGGAGCCCTTGGGAGGGACTCATGCTTCCTTGAATTAAGGCCCTGAGGGACCTACTCATTCACCACCCCAGAATATGGGAGTGAATGGTGATTTCGTTCCAGGGATAAAAACCCGAAATGATTGGAGATGGTAGTTAGCACCGTCTACTTATTGATCACTGGTCATCACTGCCTGGATGACCAGGGTGAATTGTTCACTTGGAGGTCTTTTCGAGCAGCCTCCAGTGTTGGAATGGTACCGTGTTGATGCTACTCCTTAACTAGTGTGTTTGATAGCCAGCATTGAAGACGCTGAGTAGGTGATGTCATCCTCAGAGAAGATGACGATCCAGCAGGAGTAGCAGCAGTAGCATTCGCAGCAGCAGTATTCACAGGTGTGAACTTGAGAGCAGCCATTCTGTAAATACAGAAGATCTTGGAAAAGAGTGCATGTTTGATATAACATACG
This sequence comes from Viscum album, assembly GCA_963277665.1. NCBI lineage: Eukaryota > Viridiplantae > Streptophyta > Magnoliopsida > Santalales > Viscaceae > Viscum > Viscum album. Next base: position 686,467,498 of record OY728123.1, on the reverse strand, counting down.
TAATCAAGATAAATTCATCCACTACATCTTTTGAATGATCACATGTTTCAATTATTGTGTTTGTGTCCCTCTCATTGAGTTTTAAATAGGGGCCTAACAAATAAGTAAAACATCGTTTTAACTTGGTTAAGGATTCACATCGGTTTCACCATTTTTTGTTTCCCTATGGAATCAGGGATGAACTTGTTGATTGAATGTTCAAACATTCCAATCAGTTTCTAACGGTTTTGTTTGTAGAATCGGAAACATCTAATGATTCCATATCCATTTGGACCTACTTTCCAAAGGTAGGCACTCATTAGTTGTGGACTGATGAGGCTTAGGAATTTTCATTGGTCGAGAGGATGGGAGGTCAAACTCATCACACCTTTTTGAGGGGAATTGTTGTCTACTTCGGGACTCTTTTTATAGATTTAAGTTATGTTTGTGAATCCTTATTACATTACCAAGTATAAAATGAGCTTTCCTTTAGTCTAACAATCAATGATTGATATGTAAGAAATTCATAGAATCTTTTATATGTATTCAAGGTTCTTCATCGATGAAGAATCATCTGTATTTGTTAGAGATTCTTAGTTGATGGTATCCTTAAAATACAAAAAAGTCTCTTGGTCATTATGATGACCATACTGGTTTTAAAGCCACTCAGTGGGGAACTTGATGTTTATTTTCATTCAGGAGGACATGGATTATTTCAGAATTGGGATCGTACCCACTGATGGGCTACCTACGTATCCTTTGTTTTGGAAAATGAATCAGAACCCACGAAGTTCGAATAAGGTAGTATGATTTTTACGATTGATGGATCAAAGAAATATGTCATAATTACTTTTACACTCTAAGCTCACATGAGTCATGCTCGGTGTGAGAAACAAGAGGTATTGGTAAAACTAGACAATTGTACCATGAAAGATGCAATCATAAGAAATGATGTCGGGCTTATGTATGTATGACTGCCCAAAATAGATGAGGATTAAGATTTACTTCAGGGAATAAATCCAGGAACAGGGTCCATAAAGGTATATATACTTTATGGTGATTTAGATACTCTAATATTGGGGCTTACTCCTAAGGAATATTCCCAAGTTAGGAGGGGACTTATGATTGGGTTTTATTCCTTATAAGGAGTCCCAGATCAAAAAGAAATTAAGACTGGGGTTTACTCCTGAAAAGGAGGCCCAGGTTTAATGGGATTTGATAATTAAGGGACTTGGGACTTAATCCTAAAGAGGAGGCCCATATTTGAGATTGTGGATTACTCTTGAAAAGGAGGCCCAGGTTAAAGAAATTATGGTTGGGGGTTACTCCTGAGGAGGATGCCCATATTTGAGACTAGGTCTTACTCCTAAAAAGGAGGCCCAGGTTAAGAGAAATTATGGTTGGGGCTTACTCCTAAGAAGGATGCCCTGATCAAAAGGAAATTAAGACTGGGGCTTACTCCTGAAAAGGAGGCCCATGTTTAAGGGATTTGAAAATTAAAGGGACTTGGGGCTTACTCCTAAGGAGGAGGCCCATATTTGAGAATGGGGCTTACTCTTGAAAAGGAGGCCAAGGTTAAGGGAATTATGGTTGGGGCTTACTCCTGAGGAGGATGCCCATATTTGAGACTTTAAGACTGGGGATTACTCCTAAGGAGGATGCCTAGATTAGTGGACTTGAGACTTACTCCTAAAGAAGATTCCCAAATTAATGAGGACTTGGACTAGGGCTTGATCCTGAAAAAGAGGCCTAGGTTAAGGATTCTATCATCTTAAAGGATGAGTTTTAATGAATGAAATCTCAATTTTTTATTGAAATAAAGATGTGTAAATCACTAGATTTTGAGAGATGTTCCAAGGAGTTCCTTTCAGATAAAGAATCCAAATCAAGAAATCATGCCATAATTGTCTTTGAAGAGTGTCTTGAAGACTGAATCTTGAATTAGAGAGGTGTAATGGCATAAGAGGGGTGAAATGGGCAGGAAAGGCACCCAAAAAGGTAGGGGCGCACAAGTCCTGGCAGGCGCACAGGTACTGTGTGGGCTTGCAAGTCCTGGTCACACTGGTATACCTACAAGGCACATGGGTACATGCGCGATTTTCAGCCCTTAGAGTAATATTTGGGTGATCCTTGATCAAAGCCTTTAGAATCATCCCTAGAGTCTTTCCAGAAGATGGCGCGCAATTTCTGGTGAGGAAGTAGGGCGGCGTGCAAGTGTGTCCATTTCCCTTAAGGGTAAAACCAATTAGGTGCGCAAGTGTTAGTGAATTCTAACACTTAGACCTTACTCCTATTGTTTAGACCTTCTATTCTAGGTAAATAATTACCTTAGAAGTGTTCGGAAGACCTGAAGAAGAGACTTGGGCATTCAGAGCTCTATATGTGAATTCTGGAAAAATTCCTCCTAAAAATGGGGGCCCACAGGGTCTATTTATAGGCTGGAGAAGACCCCCGGGCGGTTATCCTTTAGGGTGCGCAAGTCACTTGCACGACCATTAGGTGGCGCGCAAGTATACTTGCACGACAGTGTGGGAACTTGTGCAACCTTTGTGCTTTTGAATCCTTGTTCATGCCTCTGTCGATTTTTGATGATTTCTTCAAAGGATGGATCAATTTGTACTAAGTCATTTCCCTTTCCATTCTTTTAGACAAAGTGATGAAAAGGAGTGTCAACAATCAGATATTACATTTTGAGTCATGGTTAAATCATTACTTATCATCTTTTTATTAGGTTATCTTAATTAGGAGTTTCGTCACTCACTGAATAAGGGAGTGTTTATTATCAAGGGATTGGTCTCTGGAAAGGAAGGTATAGACTAGGTTAAGACTCTATGTAACCCAAATTTGAATGGATTGACTAGTACTAGTGAGGCTATCCCAGGTCAAGATACTAGTGTGGCTACTTCTTCTCAAACTATGAGGTCCTCTTGTTTAGTTTCTAGTAGTGGTGTCAAATAACTTAGGAGGTATTTCTCTCCCATTTCAACTAAGGATACAATAAAGAATACCAATTTGAATGTGGTGAGAGTAAATTTAGTCCCCAATGTCCTTAGGGTATTTAAAGCTTGAGAAATGAAGAATAAAGATGGGATTGAAGGTCTAAATGTTCCAGTGCATGATATGGGGTATGATTCAATAGCTCAGATGGTACTAAAGTAAATAGTGACACCTGAGTGATCTAGAAGTTTTTTAATTAGGGCCTGGTGAAAATTCTTGAAATAATGTAACATAGCAATTATACCATAGTGAATCTATTAAGTTGTAGAAGATAAACAATCAAGAAAGTTCAATGAAGAGGAACTTTCCATTTGTGAGTGTATATATCTGTGAGATTTTCCTATCAGTCTTGTTGTATAATATATATATGTTCTTTTATATAGATGATATATACAATGGAGAGTCTAAAAGAAAGAAAAATGTTATTTCTAAAAGGTGTAGAAAAAATGATATTGGTAAGAATCAAGATAATGATGAAATATAATGATGTAAAGGTGGGGGATCTTTTGAATATAATATGCAAGGAGCATCGAATATCACACAGACCGATTTGGATTATGAAATGGATTAATAGGTTGATGAGTTATTTTAATTAAATGTGAAGAATGTGAAAAGGGAGGATTTGATTTCAGGATTTATCCATTCAATAAAGGGTGAAAACCCAATACAAATAAGGATTATTCCAACCTACCCAAATCACTTGTCACTAAACCGGTGATTAAAAACATTGGTTCTCATGTTTGTGAAAAATATCAGAAAAATATATTTTTTTAAGGAATCTGTAAAAATATTTCAACCAATTGTGGGAGATGGTATATGAAGGTCAGAAGGAGTTTCAAGGATCATAAAGGTGATATGTAGTCTTAAAATCAAAACTACTAAAATTGAGGAATCCAAAGACATGTCCACTTTGAGTGAATGTGATGTTTGTGCCTCTACTATAAATCTTAAACTCAAATATTGAAAATGAGGTTTAAATGTAAAAGAAGTGGTGTGAGTACTTACATCTGATTTATAGCTTCTTGTACACTCTAAGGAAATATATAGTTAGGGGAAATGGAAATAAATTCATCAAAAAAAGGACATCAACCAAATGTATGAATTATTTATTCATGTTGAAATCAATGAAAAAAATGTTCCTAGATTAATGTTCAAGACTAAATTCTGATTTTTGAGTTCAATAAAGGTATTATTTTCATGGAAGGGTATATATAGACATGGAACAAAATTATCTAATTATGTGAGTACAATATTAAAGTTGAACTGGAGAGGAAAGAGTTTCCTATTAATTTTAACTTAAGAAAGGTTTAAGTTATTAATTTATTTAAATTTTTCAATAATGATGCAATGAAGTCCTATAAACACTAAAAAGTTTTTTATTGTTTTATGTTTAGGTCCTCACTAAACCCCTAAAAGTGAATATTTCCAAAATAAACTATTTAATTTTTATTCATTTATTATCTTCAATGTGGTTATATTTCCTGACTCACCCTCTAATTTAAATTATGAAATACATTTTCTGGGTGATTTATTTTGTGGTATCAACCAGACCATTTTTTGATTTCATCTTATGTGACATCATTTGAAAATATTATTTAATTAGACTTTTTTCCATGGGTTTTTTTAGGATAATATGTATAATTGATTTAATATAGCTCACATTTTTGTGTTTTATCATTATGTTATAAGTATATCTTATATGGACCTATAATAAATTTGGTAATTTTTTATATCTGAAAAGATAATTGTGTTATGTATGGACTTGATTGTGGCTAGATTTGTTCACAAATTCATATGTGGGTGTGATTGCGGTTATCTTTTATTAATAATTTATTTTTTGACATGATTAAAATTATATTTTCTCATAAATTTATTTTTGAGAATGATTTGGTTGTCATTTTCATAATTTTCTATGCTTATTCTTGTGTCACATTTCTATGTTATACCAAATGCCTATGTTATTCTCCATGGATAATTATTATAATCTCATGTTCCAAAATTATTAAAAAATGGTATATATATTATTTCATGATGATCTATTTTTGGTTATATATACTTCTATCATTCCTTATGGAAAACTATTATGATTATATCTTCTTTCTAATCAGATATTTCTCTAATTTTTTTATTTCTATTATGCTTATTATTATGAGTCGTTAGTAAGATTTTCCCTTATTGGGAATTTTAAATCACTCCTTATGTTTCAAATTTCCCCATAGAATTAAATATATGTTTATGTTTTATAGTAAGTCAAGTATGGATATTTTTTTCAGAGATGTTAAAGAAATAATGTGTAATATGACATTTAAATAACTAATCTTTAAATAAACTAAACCTTTGGATTTTGAGATTGTAATATTATTTATCATATGTAATGTTTAAATTTTAGTATTTATGTAAAATATATTTTTTTGTTTCATTTTCTTAGTTGGTATAGGGGTGGTATTTAGTTATTTTTTTGGATTACATTAATAAGTCTAACATAACACAACATAAAGAAACCAGGGTAGAATTGAAAGTATCTTAGGGTAAAATAAATGTGTCATAAAGTAAGTAATAATGAGGATAGATTTTTATATGGTTATATACACTAGCTATCTTAAGTTATTATTATTTATAAATCTTAATATCACATTTAGTTATAGTAATGGATATAACTTAGAGGAAATGAATTAACAATTCATGTGATAGAAAATACGATGATTTTTCCACTGAGTAACCAAACGGGTTGGGGTATGGAGTTCAAAATATCATGGAAATTATCACCTAAATATCTCAAGAAATGAGTAATAACAAGAACAATTTTGGACTCACAAACATGACAATGAAGGAAACACTCTCTATTTACACCTTAATATGAAAAAGGCCTAAAACTATTAGTTGATATTAACATCCTCTAGTTGAGGATAAAAGTATCAACACAATGGAAATTATATTTTCTATTCTACAGTGCTTAGAACATGAAATTTTTATTGTAGTTATTTATCATTTTGAAGGAAAAAATGACTAATTGTGGACTATCATTATTTAATTGAGGTAATAATGAAACCATTTGACTCTATGTAGTGGGTGGAATTTAAGAAAATACTCCTTACTAAATATTTTTTATAAGATCTTCATAATAAAATGAGGAGATAATTCCTATATATGAAGTGAAAGATGGATGAATCCATTGGTAAATATAAATAAAACTTCTTGAGACTCATAAGGTACTCCTCTGGTTTTATTATTGAGCCTAAAAGTAAGACAAATCCTTTATTTAGTGTTATAATACTATGTATTAAAAAGAATTAGTTATATGAGACTTTGATAGCTATGATGAAATTTTTTGATGTGGATTTAAGGTGGAAATTAAAATTGGAGAGTCTCATTATTTATATTGATTTAGAGATAAGAAATGGAAAATATATTTTTTTTATAGAAACTCAAAAGGTAAATCATAGAGAAGAAAGAAAATTCAACCACCTACATAATTAAAATGTGGGAGGAAGCACCCATTGAATTTCCGTAAAGAATTAGAAAAATGTTTTCTATTTTTTAAATAAGAACACTAATAAAAAAACTATAGAATAAATGTGAAGATTTTAAATAACACAATGTATGAGAAGAAGGTCCAAGTAATACCCCTTATAAAAATAAAAACTTCAAATGCAAGGATTTTGGGAATTCTGAATATAAAATCTCAAATAGAAGAGAAAATATGGATAATATGAATAATTAACCTCTATGGAAAATGGAAAATGGAAGAACCTACTAAATCACTAACACTAAATTGGATCATAATAGTGAATTTTTGTAATCTTCACTTATTATCCACTAAAGAATCATGATTTTTTTATTTGGTAATATTTGTTCACATTTCTTAATATCATTCAAGTTTGATAAGAATATTGATTCCCCGTCTAAATCATTAGGAATTGAATGATTTATGAAAACACCTGGTGGCGTGGTGATTTCATGTAACACCCCAAGATTTTAAAATAAGAACATAATATCCAATAGTATATACGACACCCAACACCAAGGTTAAATGACCCATGAAATTTATTATAGTTATAATCAAGACGTTAAATTGGATAGTATGAATATTATTAACTAATATATGAAATATATATATAGTTAATACTAAATATAAATTTACTTATGAATTCTTAACAATTAATCACTCAACTTTTAATAAAGATACTTTATTTTATAAAAAATATACTTCCTTCCAAATTTATTTTTATTACTTTTTATGTGAAAATATTATAATTAATTTATAAAACCTTTAGAAAATTAATTTTAAAAAACTAAAATCATTTTCTAAATCAACATATCAAAATAAAATTTTTCAAAAACATTAGGATCTTTATATAATGTTTTATTTTTCAGTGAAGAGTGAAAATTATCGACTTTTAAAATACTAAAATATTTCATTAAATCAAGTAATTTAAAAGTTATATTATATTTTGGATTTGATTTTAAAGTTAAATATGAAACATTTTATCTATAAAAATATAATTAATTTAATTTAAATCATCAAGTATAAGTTTATTTTTATGCATCAAAACCCAGTTTTCTATAAACTATTTTTAAAATGCATAAAGTTTTTCCATTTTAATTAATTAAAATAACCCCTATTAAATAAATATTTAAATTAAATGAATATTTTATACATCTATTTATATGAATTTAAATTCATATAATTATTATTTCAAGTCATAGAGTTAATATAATATCTTTTATTTCATCAAGGACGTATTTCTTGAAAAACCGTTTTTCGACATGTTTTGCGGATTTAATTTTAAATTAAATTTTAACACTTATGTGAATTTAATTTAACAAAAATATATATATTTTTATTCATAATAATTAATATAATATATTTATTTCATATTAATTTTTTCCATAATTAATAGTATAAATATGAAAAATATGTTACCACGGTTAATGTTAAAACTGATTTACCAAGGGTTAAACTAAAGAGGTAAAGGGAGTTTCATGTTTAAAACATGTTTGTTTTTGAATTTTTGAGGTTTTTCTCAATAATATAACCCATAAATTCCATTATTTATCAATTTTTTAGGCTCTTTTCTTGAGAGTAACTTCCCATTATTGAATAGTTTTGGGTATTTACAAAAATGTCACTCCTCCTCGGTTATAAAAGGGAACTCAATCTCATCACTTATTCACACCTCTAAAGAAATTTGTCTAGAAAAAAACCCTAACATTATATCTACTAAATATACTTATCCAAATTATAGAGCTTTGTTACTTCCCAAAATACCAACCTTGTGGTATTTAATAATAAATCCAAAGGAGGTTCTTCTGAGTGAAGTTAATAGTCTTCATAGAGCTCCTTCTTTTTACTTATTATTTTTACACCTTAAATTATATATTAAAAATTTAAATAGAGTAAAAAAATTATATCATATATACTTATATTTTATTATGTTTATTTCATAATATTTATCCATCTCTTCTTCCATAAAATGGGAAACAAAGCCATCATTCTTGTGTAAGGCGGATTACTGCCTCACAAACCAATGTAATTAATTTTCCATCATCTTATATCATTGTTATTAATAATGATAGATTTAATATTTATATATTATATTCATTAAATATTAATAATTCTTGAAAATAAACATATTTAATAACTATTTATCTTACCATCCATTCAAAAACTATAACATCATTCGTGTGTATGGAGGACTACCACCTCGTGAAGCGATGTGATTTATTTTTTTATTAGTGAATCACATGGATGGTATATGTAAATGTATATAAATAAAAAATATGATATTTATGATATAATTATCATTATTTGAAGATAAAATAAAAATTAATTTCTTTCTATCATGATCATTAAAAATGGAAATGTCACTCAAGTGTATGTACAGCCTACCGTCTACATAATTGTAACATACTTCAATTTTCATAACCATGTTTCATGGTAGGTTTTAAAAGTATAATTGATGTATAAAAATTATAATTATATAATTATTATAATTCTATAGATGATATAATAATTACCCTTTGACCATGGTCAAAACACTGATTCCATTTTGAAATTATGAACTAAACATCCTTAAAATACACGACATTGATATAACTGAATGAGTAATTAGATATGTAATTAAAATAAATGAATTAAATTTTTTAGGTATAAGAGATTAAAGAATTAATTGTTTTCTAATAAAAATAATAATTGATATAATTTTATTTTAAAAGAGATAAATGACATGCATGGCATGTTTGGACTCGTGGTAAGGGTTTCTTGTCTCACTTTTATTTATGCGAGATATATGCCATATTCACCACTTATTTATATTATATAGTGTATATAATGAAAATGAATGGATTTTATGACTACTTTAATGCAAATTATTTTGATATATATATCCATATGAGTTTCTCACTTTCATGAGGTTTTTATCCATAGATTACCAAGGCTGTAAGTGTTTCATCTCAAAACTTCCTTCTTTGAGATACATGTTATTTTATGAACCAAATTTTTTAAAATTGTGTATATACTATAACTTTACATATTATATCATTAATCCTTCCTAATTCATGATATTTTATGATATAATTCATTTAAAAAATTCATGGGAGTTATGATTCAAAATTTACCTAAAAGGTATGGTTTTATTTCTCAATCTCATTTTAATCGGGATTGTTTCTGATTAAGCATTATCATAGGAAATTTTATGATAATTTTATTCTAAAACACTTTAATTTTATTATAATATGTTTATTAATGAAATTTTCAAGTAATATTTCTATTGTCCTCTATTTTTTACATAAAATTATTAATAATTTTTTTAACAAAATGTGACTTCATTTCTCTCTTCGGTCAAAAATCCTTTTTCTTCTATATTTATGTTTTCTAAAAATATTTTCTGGTATATTTTTTACATTATGAAAAAAAAATTATTAATGAAATTTTTACCAATATTTTATGTTTTACAAAAATGGTTTTAAATGAATCTTGTTTTTATTTTCTGAATGAGGTATAATTTATCCTTTTTACAGCAATGTGAAAGGATTTTTTTAACTTATTCAAAATGTGTGGAATTACATTTAGTAAAGACCACTAAATTCATTAAATATTCCTTCTCAATTTTCTAAATTACTTTTTAAATAAATTATTTTCTATTATATGATGGAAATTTTTAAATTTTTAAGAATTTATTTCAAAGTGAAAAGGGTTATTTTCTAAATAAATGTTCCATATAATCTTTTAAATAAATTTCCATCCATGATTACAACCATTTATGTTATGGATTTCTTATAAATTATGTTTGTATGTGTCTCTCATATATACCAATATTATTCTCACTTGATATGAAGGCGTAATACATGCCTTATGTTCATCTCTAAAATTCCATAATTACAAAATTTCTTTTCATTATGATATGAGTCAGTATTATGTGACCCATTTTCTTTTCATGGATAATCTTCATATTTATTCTTTATGATTTTTTTTTATTTGGGTAAACCATAATCATGAACATGTTATTAATGGTGCACCCAGATAAAAATCCAATTCATGGTTTAAATCTTTAGTCACATGAAGCGTCATGTATGGGATTAGGGAGAAAACATAATATATTATGGGACTTTTCCATCAATATTATGTTGTATGGGATATTATAATTGAATCATTTTTATGTTATATTATATTTTTCATCCACATTTATTATGATACCATGATATTATAATACCATGTTCTTTATATAATTCTCCCATATCAATACTCATGATCCTTATTTTTCATGATATTATGTTATCCCTTTGACTCACATTTTATGATTAATTATCTTGTTTATTACCTTACTGGAATTTTTATCTCTCCCATTCTATCTATTTTTTCCCTATGTTATCCCATGTAATTTAAGAGTCTCAAAATGATTTAGGAGATCATTATGGAGAAAAAAAATAAAGAAGTTTTATTTTATTATTAATTTAATGCATCATGAACCTATTCATTCAAAGACACTTGACCTCATAATATTTGGGCTGTAATTATTTGATATTTCTGTTAAAATTGTAGAATAATATGTGTAAAAGGATTGGTTCATTATAGTTGGTATCAGATAAAGGGATTTTTATTTTTGGGTATTATTACGATAATAAATTAGTGAGAAACCTATATATTATTATAAGGATAAGACTAAGTATATTAAAACATCTTATAACATTGGTGAAGTATAGAGTGAGTGGTTTCAAGCATTTACATCCCTGTCTATATAATATAATTGGATGTGAATCTCAAATAATTGTACCAGGGGTAATAAATTTGAAAATGTTGTATTGGGATTTAACTTTATTAAAACTTAATTTATGACAACATTCCTTATTGTACACCTATTATTACACTCCTGGGGGATATGTTTTTGAAATTCACAAAATCTCTATGAACCATTATGAAGGAATTGAAAAAAAAATTAGGTTAAAAAAACCTAATATGAAAAATTACCATGGATAACCTATATTTAAACCTATATACTTATAATATTGGATACACTTATAATTTATAAGTTATTCCTTCTAGGTTTATAAGTTTCCATTTTTTATTTTAATACATTCTCATCTAGTTTCTTTTATTCTTTTTAGACAATGGAGGGAAATATAAGTAGGCATGCCAATAACCAATGTGATGGTAAATGTAATGATTTCCCAAACAATATGCCTAACCTGATAGTAATGGAATTTATACATCTTGTTTCAATTTAAATTTAGTTATATATAACTATAAATAATAATAGGATCATTTTTTAATTTAAAAACACATAAAATAAGAGAAGGGTGGAGTCTCATAGAATTTAAAGTGCTAAAGATGGTAAATAAATAAAGATTCAATTTCCAAAATTTCAAAAGTATGAGAAGATACACAATTTAAAATTCATTAATGGAACTAAAATATGGTTTATTAATGGGATATTTGGGTATAAATCATCTAATGTTTGATGAAAAATTAATATTTTAGTTAACAATATGTTTGGAAATAAAGTTAAACTTAAGCCACCACTAAAAGTTGAATGTCATATATGTGAGGAACGTGTTCATTATTCAATTCAATTCCATAATCGAAGGATTTATTCCTAAGGTCATATGTTATAATAATAATTGAATTTTAATTATTTAAGTTTTTTTGGTTTTGGGATTCAATAATCAAATTGTTTAAGTGTTTTTATTAATCTTATTATAGTTACAAGAATCATGTACCTTATAAGGATACTTCTTAAGTAATTTTTCATTCAGGTTTTTCATGAATATAATGAATGGTAATAATGAACTAGTAAGGTGACTAAATGGTAAGGAAAATTTTTATGGAAAACACATCGTTTGGGAGAAAAAACTCTTTGAGATGTTCCTAATGTTGGGGTAATTGATGTCATTTAAAATTATTTGATTTGTGGAAAATAATGAGTTAGATACAAAAACCTAGAGGTTTAAAAAATTTATTTAATGACTAATGTTATTTTTGAATATTTTCATAATATTCTTTGAAAAATTATAGGATCAAGGTGAATTATGAATATGATTATAACTATTTTTACATAGTTTTAGAAAAAATGAAAACTTGTAAGCCAAGGAACCACTCGTCGCATTCGAAAAGGTTGTGGGGTTTGAACCCAAAACTGAAGGGTGATAAGGGTGAAGTTCCTACCAATTCCCTATATGATGTACTATTTATTATGAAATTAGTTTTACTTAAATTATTTGATGTATAAATACTAATTTTATTTTGGGAAACGCATTTTAAGATAAAATATTTTTAAATTTTTAAAATTTTGAGTTAATTAATGATATTTTGGTAAATGTTTCATTGTTTTGAAGTATATGTTACCCTTAGGTATAACTTTTAATTTAAAATTAAATATTATTTGGGAAGAACATAATTAAATCCTTTAATTTTAAGGTTATTTTTTTGGGTTATTTACTTATGGAATGATTTAAGTTGAAATTTGGATTTAGAGATTAATGTGTAGGTGTATTCATTTTGGTAATTATATTACTATGTTCTAACCATTTATAGTTTTTTAATGTCTAAATCCAATAGTAATATCTTGAAATCATCTTGTGGAATCATATGATCTATTAGAAGTTAATTTTATTTCTTTAAGCATAAACAATTTAATCTTGAATACTCATCATTTAGAGAAAAAGAAGAGATTATGCTAAAAATGATTAAAGGATGAAATTATACTTTTCAAGTAATTATATTTTATTATTTTCATAATATATATCATAAAAATATCCCTCAAATTAAGGAAAAGGGTCTTGAAATAATAATTTTATTCATTTTTGATAAATCAAAGGTCTATTCTCTATAAAAAATGTTATAAATTTATTTCAAAAATGGATATTATTTTAAAATACATGTTTTCAATTTACACCAATGTTATAGTTATATGGAAACATATTTTTATAATATTTTATATGACCTTTGTATTTACCTTTACCTATTTTTAAGAGGAAGTTTTATTAAACATTTTTATAATGTGGGTTTTCCACAAAGTAATTTGTGAATGTCAAACCCTAGATTACTATGCACAAGTTCAAATTTCTAAGATGTAATTTATTTTAAGGGGGGAATAATTTAACACCCTAATATTTTAAAATAAGTCCATAATTTTCAATTTCATAAAAGACATGTTAAACCAAGATTAAATTACATGTGCAATATATCACCATTATAACCTATAAATTCAACTTGCAGGAATGAATAGTATTAACTAATTTATAAAATATATAGAAAGTTCCTAATAATTATAAATTTATTTATAAATTATTAATTAATAATCACTCAACTTTCTATAAATATAATTTATTTTATAAAAAATATGTTTACTTCAAAAATGATTTTTAATTATTTTTGCAAGAAAATATTATAATTAATTTATATAAATAATTAAAATTTTATTTTATAAAATTAAAAAATATTATCATATCAAACTTATCTTAGGTTGAAAATTTGGTATTTTTTTAAAAAAATTTATTTTTTACTAAATAGTGAAAATTACCAACTTTTCAAATACTGACATTTCTTTTCATTAAAAGACTAATTTAAAATTTACATTATAATTTGGATTTGATATTATAGTGAAATATGAACCATTTTATTTTTAATTATCTAAGTAATTTCATTTGAATAGTTAATTTTTAATATTTTGGTTTAAGTTTATTTTTATGATTAAAAACGATGTTTTCTTAAAACTACTTCTAAGTGCATAAACTTTATCCATTTTAATTAATTAAAATAACCCCAACGAAATATTTAAATGAAATTAATATATAATACATATATTTATATTAATTTAAATTATTATTATTATTATTTCTATTCATAGAGTTAATATAAGATCATTTATTGCTTGAAAATGAATTTCTTGAAAAACCATTTTTCGACACATTTTATGGGATTAGTTTTAAATTAAATTTTACAAAATATGTGAATTTAATTTTATAAAATTGATTAAATATTTTTAATCACCATAACTAATATTATATTATAATTTCAACTCAATTTTTGATCAAAATTAATAGTAAAATGGTGAAAATTGTTTACCATGGTTAATGTTAAAATGGTTTACTAGGGGGTAAACTAAAGAATTAAAGGGAGTAACAATTTTAAAAAATGATTTAATGGTTGAGTTTTGGATAAAACATATCATCCATTCACACCATTATTTTTAAATTTTTTAATAACTCTTCTTTTTAGTGACTTCCCATTTCTGAATAGTTTTGGGTATTTACAAAATTGTCAATCCTCCTCAATTATAAAAGGGAACAAAGACCATGAGTTATTCACACCACTAAATCAAAATTTTTTATATTAAACTACCAAAATATCTCCCCAAAATAATTATCCACATTCTAGATCTTCTTTTATTCCCAAAATACCAACCTTAGGGTCCTTAATAAGATAACCTAAGGAGGTTCTTCTAAGTGAATGTAATCATCTTCATCTAGCTCCTTATTTTTTACTTCACCTTTTTACACCTTTAATTATGTATTAAAAACTACAATATAATTGAATAATTATATAATATATTATAATATGTTATTATTTTTATGGAATTTTATTTATCCATCTCCTCTTCCATCAAATGGGATATGAATCTATCGTTCATGTGTACGACAGACTACCGCCTCACGAACCAATGTAATTAATTTTTAATCTTAGACTATCATGTATTTTCATGATTATAGATTTAATTTTCTTATGTTATATTCATGAAATATTAATCATTTTGGAAAATTAATATATCATATACCTTTTTATCTTACCATACATAGAAAAATGATAACATCATTTGTGTTTATGGAGGACTACCGCCTCGCGAAGCGATGTGATTCATTTTGTATTATCTCATCAAATTAATGGTTTATAGAAGAATATTTAAATATATAATATTATATTTATGACATAATTATCATTATTTTAAGATAAAATAACACTTTCATTCTTTCCATCATGATCGTTGAAAAATGGAAATGTAACCCATGTTTATGTGTGGCCCACTGTCTTCAAGATGGAAACGTACTTCCATTTACATAATCATAATTCATGGTTGGTTTTAAAAGAATAATTGATATATAAAAATTATAACTATTTAAGAATTATTATTATTATTTATATTATAGAATAATGATCCCTTTGACCACGGTCAACACACCGATTTCATTTCGAAATTATGAACTGAGCATCCTCAAAACACCCAATGTGGACATAACTAAATAATTAATTAAATATGAAATTTAAATAAATGAATTAAATGGATTAATTAAAAGGTATTATACATATTAAATTTTCTTAATAAAATAAATAATTTTTATACTTTTATTATATTGGAGATAAATTGCATATATGAAAATTCTAGACTCTGTGTAATGGTTCCTCATCTCGCTTTTATTTTAGTGATACATATACCGTATTCACCGGTTGTTTGTATTGTGTTATTTGTATAATAACCATGAGTATGTTTTATAAATCCTTTAATTGAAATAATTTGGATTTCAAAGTCCTTACGAGTCTCTATATTTCATGAGGTTTTGATCCAGATATTACCAAAGTGGTAAGGGTTTCGTCCCAAAAAAACATTTTTTGAGACACATGTTATTTTACACACATAATTTTATTTAAATGGTGTAAATATTTACCCTTTCAATATTATATAATTAATACTTCATACTTCATGATATTTTAAGTCACAATTCATTTACTATTTTCATGGGATTTATGATTCAAAAGATACCAAAGTGGTAAGAGTTTATATTTCAATCTCATTTTAATCAGGATTTTTTATACGTGAATTTACACTATAGAAAATTATTTAATAATTTTACAATAAAATAATTTAATTTCTTATTATATAGTTATTCATGAAATTTTCATGTAATATTATCTTTCTTCTATCTTCGGTTCTTAAAATGATTATAAATTGTTTTTAATAAAATCTATCTTTATTTCTCACTTGGATCGAAAATCCTTTTTCCTCCATATCTATGTTTTCTAAAAACAATTCAAGAATATTTTCAACATTATCCAAATTATTTATTAAATAAATTTTTACCCGAGTTTTATTTTTTAAAAAAAATATTTAAAAGGAATATTCTTTTTATTTTCCAAACGAGGTACTTTTAAACCTTTTTATAATAGTGTAAAATAAATGTTTTTCTAACCAATAAAGCATATACAGAATTACATTCCATAAATAACAACCAATTAATTTCATCTTACTTTATAAGTATCCATGGTTGTTTTTAAATAAAAAATTTCAACAAATTCTTCAAATTTTTTAGATTTTGAGGAAGTTATTTCAAAGTGAAAAGGGTATTTTTCTTAAGAAATATTCCATGTAATCTTTTAAAGACATTTTCATCAATGATGATAACCTTTGATGTTATGTATTTATTATAAATTGATTATATATTTCTCTCACCAAGACGATTTGAAGGGGCCTCGAGGCCCGTCTTGGTGCGTGCGGCATGCCTTGAAAGGAAGGACGTTGAGGTGGGGTTTGTCATGTGTTGTCGTGTCCCGTATGTAATGACAATGACCACCTAAAGAGAATTCATTTCATGCGTGAGGACCCTCTCTGGACATGGGGCATGTCTTCTCGGCGGTGTTGGACGCTACCCGGGATGAATGATACTACGTGTCGGCGGCCTTCATGTGCCTAAGGGGATCAGCCATGTAGCATCACCAACCACATCTACAATGTTTGAGGTATGACTGAGCAGACCACTCAGACCCCAACACAAGCCCAAACCGTCGTCCCGAGCAATCAATTCCATTCGATTAGTTTGTCCTTTGTACATGCACAACCTGATCTTTGAGACAAGCATATGACTAATGGAAGGATCAGCCAGGTAGCAATATACATATATTATTATACCTTACTTTGATGGGTTAATACATTATTTATGTTCATCTCTCAAATTACTTCATTATTAAATTTCCTTTGATTATGATATGAGACAAGATTATGCCACCAATTTTATTTTCATGGTTAAATATTATGTTTATGGCTTATTAATTATTTCCATTTTAGGTTACACATAATCATGAACATGTTATGATGGGAGAACCCTAATAGTTATCCAATTCATTGGGTATAGATTTAGTCTCATGAGGTTCCATGTATGGGATTAGGGAGTAAACCTAATCCATTATGGGAATTATTCTACCATGTGATTTTTTCTAGGAAGTTATCCTTGACTAGTTTTTATATCATGTTATATATTTATACCACAGTTACAATGAATCCAGGATCTTATGATACCATATTCTTTATGTTATTCTCACATGGGATTACTCTTGAGCCTTCTTTTTCAAGATATCATGTTATAACTTTTCATCACATGTTATGATTCCTTATAATGTTTATTTTATTATTTGGATTTTTAGCTTACCCCTTTTTTCTATGTATTCTCTAGGTTATCCTGTGAATTTTTAGAAACTCAAAATAATATAGGAGCTTATTATGGATAATAAAATAAATAATTTTTATTTCAATCTCACATTAATTTATTATGAACCTAGTCATCCAAAGACACTATACCTCGTGATCTTTAGGTTGTAATTATTGGATACTTATATTAAAAAATCATGGAATAATATGTGTAAAAAACTTGGTTCACTATATTACATCCAAATTATATAATTCTTTTCTGATCAAGGGTGGAAATATACTTCCTAAAAATATAGTTGTTTCTTCCCTTGGTGGAATATGATGTGATACCAGGAATTTATTTTAACATCCTAGTTAAATTACACTCCCTATAATGTTTAAGATGTTTTAATTTGGGATTTGGAGGGTTTTGAAGGCAATCTGGGAGTTCTAAAAGGGACTTGGGTTGGTAAATGGCTACAGGAGTTGGTTCATTCCATGAATCGTATACTAAAACTATGAATTACTCCAGGTAATAATCTATGATTCAATTTTAGGATGTGAAAATGTTCATACTATAAATTGATATTTGTATCTTGATCTTTTATTTTTTGGATATTAAGTTTAGATGGTTTTTTTAGGTCTATCAATCATCCCATGAATTCACATCATTAAATAGTAATTTACACCATGAATTATACATGTTCCAATGAATTATATGTTTTTAGTTCCTAACTCCTTTCTCAATATCCTTTTTCCTCACTCCCTATAACCCTAGGTCTTCTGTATGAACTTTTTGGTTAATATATTTCCTCTAATCTTCTCATTTTGGTGCTTTGATCTCTATATTAGTTGGTTGCGCATATTTTGGTAAGTGTGACTATTATCTTCCCATTTTATCTATTTATATTAGAATTATAATAAGTGTTGGTCTGAATTTCTAGTATATATGATCCTATTATTATTATTTTACAATCCCTTCTTGATCTATTATTCACTTTCCATCCATAGGCTAGTTCTCATGTTATTTGTGGTAGTGTATGATATTCTCAGGGTATTCCCTTGTATAACTTTCTGTCAAACCTTTTTCTTATATAATTCAATTATAAAATGATGGAATCAGTTTTAGGGCCTCTATTAATTATTCATATATTCATTCACTTCTAGTGTGTGTGGATCTTATCATAGTTTGTATACAACCTGAGTTTGAGGTTGGTAGTTTTGTCTATATCTTATATTGGGTGAACATTTAATGAAATTAATTTAATAAAAAGGTTTTTTGAAATTTTTGGAATAAATTTTGATTGATAGACTTGTATGAGTAAAAGGGTTTTGAGAAAAGTTGGTTTTCCTCCTCATTTTGGTAAAAGAAATGTGTTTTTTAAATCATTGTGAAATGGATTTTTAAATTGGTTTTAAATAATTTTTATGATGAATGGTTTTTTTATAATTATTTTTTAAATGTTAAATACCTTTCATATTGATTTTATATATCCCACACATGGGATACTTGCATACTTAGGTGTATGGTGTAGTATCAAGACTTTTCCATTGGTACTATAAGGGGGTTCACTTAATGGGATTATCTTTAATTCCTTAATTTGAGATGAATTGGATCAAGGAATTGATTGAAATTATAGGGTTTTCACTTTCTAGGGTGTTCATACATTCTGTATACATTGATTCATGGGCTCTAGGTACTTGAGTTCACACAATTATTTGAATTATATTGAGGTATGAGTGAGCTATCTAGCCTAGACTTATATTATCAATGGGGTTTTTTCATTATTTTTTGGATTTATAATATTTGGTTTGACTTGATATGATACATGATTTTATTTATGAAAATAATTATTTAAATTATTTCTTGAAACTATTTTACCTGGGTTTGTGAAATATTTGGAAAAGGGGTGTTATTTACCATTATTTTCATATAAAATTATTTAACCAACCATTATGCCTTTTTTTCCTTCAATATGATCATATTAGAATTATTATGTAGAGAATTTATATGGAACACCTGGGTAGGATCCTACGGAGCATGTTTAGATCACACACAACACGCTCCCTTGGGGTTTTGTAAAACTTTTTTTGTCTGATGGAGGAAAGGGTAAGGTTCCACAGTGAGGTGGCATAGTTTATGCCAGGTGGGTATGGTGTGGAGATATGGTGGGACATTTCCCATATATCACATAGAGAATTTTTTTATTCTTTGGGTTTCCCATCTAGTTTTAATGGAGAAGTACTTGATTTTTTTACTGACTACTTTTTGGTTATACTGATACCATTTGAACTCTTTTTTTATGGAATATTTATTTTTTATGTTTTTTGTATACATGTATATTTCCATGTATCTTGTTTTAGGTTGATCAAAATCATTCCCTCTAGTAGTTTTTTGATGCCTGAGTACTAGTATCCAACCCATTGGGATTAGGTAACTCCCTTTGGAGTAATATATATATTATATTGATCAGGTATTCAACTTCATGAATACACCTAATCCTATCAAGGTGAAATTAACAACATTAAAGATAAAGGGTCTTATCAAGTGGTAGTGGGATTCAATATCACAAGAAAACAAGCACATGGGATTATATTGGAAGAGTTTAAAGACCCTATTCTTTCAATAGTTCATTACAGAGTCAATAATGATAGATAAGTCCGTAAAGTTCCTATCTTTGTAGTAGGAAAATAATTCTATGTCAAATCATACCAACAATTTTGAAGATCTAGTTTGTTTTTCTCTGGAGGTGGTGATGAATGATCAGATAAAATATCAGAAATACCTATAGGGTTTGAGACCACACATCCAATATCAATTATATATTATGATTTTTTCACCTATGTGGAGATAGTCGATAGGTCTATGATGGTGGAAATGTACATGGTGGAAAAATTGTATTTTATTTCTCTTCTCTTGCACCTAGTGAAATTTTTAGTGGTGCATACGGAAAATAAGATAAAGTGAAAAAATAATCACAAGAATGGTGGAGGTATTTCTTAGCAGTGAGCCTCCTCTAAAACATCTGTAGCAGCTAATAGTGTACCCCCTAACTTTCTATCAATGTGGAAAGGTAGGGAATACCCAATGTTCTTACCCTACACTAGTGAATATTTTCAGTTCTTGTGGTTGTCGAGGATATCTACAGTGGTTCTTCCAATCATTATCTATGATCCATTATAGTCAGTGATATTCAACTCAAAAGGACATTGTAGCATAGGCATTTTCTTCAAATTCTATAGGGTTTTAGCCACATGCATAAAAATTGATGCACCTTTACATAGTAGATGAATTTGTAGTAAATTTTAATGTAGTACCAACTATAGTATGAGATACTATCTACATTTCACCTTCTATAGAAACCTCTCTATATGATATAGGTTCATGTCACTCATTTATATATACCAATTTTATTGATATAATAAAAATTATGATGAATCTCATGTTCTTTGTTATATATTTGGTGATTCCTCTTATAAAGGGGAAGGTGTATTGATTTTGTTGTCCTGAGTGTTCTCTATCAATAGATGATATGGTGTTAGTAAGAAATATCTTACTTCTCAATCAATATATTTTTTATGTCAATATCAAAATGGGTTTTCTAGTTTCTCATCACACTGAGATTAATTTTTTTCATCGTCATGTTCATTATCTATAGTCGATGGGAGCTCTCTGGTGTTTCAAGAAGAGTGGAACTCGAGTTTTGGTCATGCAGGACCTTCCCACATAGAGCTCAAGAGTTTGGTTTCTATAGTTTCTATTGATCATAATGATGTTTCCCTTCTAGGTGATATTCCCTTTATTGTTCAAGAATTCTCTAATGTTTTCCTAGATTAATTTTTCAATCTTCTTATAGGGAGGTATGTCGATTTCTCAATTAAATTAGTGTCGAGTATGAAGATGATTTCTGTACCCACTTATCATGTGGCTCCTATTGATCTAAAAGATTTTAGGATCATGTTTTTTTATCTTATTGAGAAGGGAATTATTCACCCTAGTGTTTCACTATGGAAATCCCCCTTGCTATTTTCTAAGAATCCAAAAAAATATTTACATCTCTGTGTGGACTATGGAAAGTTGAATAGGGTGACTGTTAAGAATAAATACCCTTTTCACCATGTGGACGACTTGTTTGATATGTTAAAATGAGAAAAGTGGTTTTCCAAAATTAATCTTTAGTTGGTATATCATCAGCTCAGGGTTCACGAATATAATATCTTAAATACCACTTTTAGGATCATTTATGGCCATTAGGAATCTTTTTTAATGTATTTTGGCATGAATAATGCTCCTATAGTTTTTGTGTAATTGATGAACTGGATATTGTATCAAAATATTTACACCTTTATCATGTTGTTTGTGGAGGATATACTTTTTTATTCAAGATCCAAGCATGAACATGAGTATCATTGGAATATGGTTTTGGAAATCCTAAGAAGTTACAGCCTTTATGGGAATATTTTTAAATGTAATTTATAGATCAAAGAAGTGACCTTCTTGGGTAATATGATTTCAAAAAATGGTCTCTTATTTGACCCTAAAAAGGGAATTATATCTTTCCCTAGGAAGAACCAGGGAACAACATTGAGATATAGATGTTCCTGGGTCTGGCTATATACAATTATTTGTTCATCAAGAATTTTTCAATGTTAGAATAACCATTAACTTCTCTTACCAGTAAATGGGTGGAATTAAATTGGGATACTAAGTGTAATACTTCTATTGTTGAGAAAAACAATATTCTGACATTAGCACATATTATGATCTTTCTTGAGCCTAGTAAGGGGTATATGGTTTATATTGAATATTCTAGTGCTAGTTTGGGTTATGTTCTTATAAATGATGATCACATCAGAGACTGTAGATCTTAGGATCCTTGACCGCATAAGAAGAATTATTCCACTCATGATTTTTATATTTCCATTTTTTTCAGTATCTTAAGTGTTGATGGTAATATCTTTCTGGGTATAGGTTCACAATATTTTCTGATAATAAAAGTTTGATCTATATCTTTTCCTAGAATGAACTGAATCTTATGTAGAGCTGATGAGTGGAATACCTTCAGGAATTTTAATTTTTTACATTGCCTGCACTCCTAGGAAAGGGAATACTATCGATGAAACCCTTAGTAAGTGTAAGAACCTGGATCTTCCTTTTAAGTATGGATCTTGATTTCAGGTGTTTTTTAGAAAAAGGAGACATTTTAGAAATTTTATAAGTACACAATGTGTACCTAGGAGTACACATCGTGTACCAAGTTATCACAGGTAGCTATGTATTGGTCATGTAATAGCTGATACATGGTCGTGTGAGGTGACCTAGAGACCACCTCAATAGGGAGATGGTTGAGGCATGTACATTAAATGAACACGTCATGTACTTTTTCTTTTATTTGATGTTTCAGACCTAGGTTGCGTCTAACCCTCATATTATTCTTCTTCTATCCTTGGTTTGTCCAGGAGAAACCAAGAGAGACAAATATTCTCTGAGCCACCATTTTTCTGTCCAAGGTCCAATCCGAACTCCGATGGGTGTGTTAGAATCTCCTCAGTGGGTTCTTCATTATTCTAGAGCCTATCCTCCTGATTTCTTCTCTCTCTTGTGTTATTATCGGTTGAAAGTTTTTGATGGTTTTGGAGATCTACGGAATTCTAGGCCGATTCAAAGGCCGACGTTCGTGATTGTTCTTCTTACAATGTCAAGGTAGGTGGTTTGTTGCATTTCACTATTTTTCTTTGAGTTTAATATGCCAAAGTGTCGATTACCCATGTTTCGGCTATTTCAGATTAAGGAAATTGAACCCAATTTTATCTTCTTTAGGTTGATTGTTGGATTAAGGGTTTGTTTATGTGATATTATGAGAAATTTCATGTTTAAGGAACACCCCATGGGTGTGTTTCCTTGTTTGAATGTTTAGGGATGTTTGGTTTAGGTTGCCTATGAGGTAGACCTTTTTTTCATGACTTTCTTGATAGGATGAAACTATTTGACTTTTTCTATTGTTAAATTCATGTGATATGAATTGGATTTTTTTATACATGTAGTAGTTGAGATTACTTTGGGCTTCTTGATATCATTTAGGCATGATTGGATTACACATGGATATGAGAACTTAGTTTAGTTAGACCATTGGGGGAATTGATGTTGAGTTCTTCCTCAGAGTGTCAGTTATATTTCATGCTATGAGACCACAATGGGGATTTACGGTGAGTTCTCCCTCATATTCTCTATCGTTTATATTATGAGAACACATGGGGAATTGTTGTTGAGTGTTTTCCCAAAGAGTTTGTATTTATTGTGGAAAGACCATAGGGGGATTGATGGTAAGTTCTTCCTCAGAGAGTCTATACCTTTTTATTGAATTATTTGGCCAGATATATATGATTGTACAAGTTACCCAGAGGGTTAATGTAAATATTGAATGTTTTTTATGCATCTGTCAATCCAAATCACAAGCTTGGATTTGGTTCAGTTAGGTTGTCTTATGAGATACCTATAAGTGATACTTACTTGATTAAATGTTGAACATTAAATGATAATAAATGTAAATGGAAATTATAGGATTGTTTATTTTTATGTGATTCTAGTTTCTTTACTTCATTTCCATTAATACCTATTATATATATATATATATACTCACTGATAGTTAGAAACAGATCTTGTGATGGTTGCCTACTAGGATTCATCTCCCACCCTATTTGGGTCATTCTTTTAGACCCAAAAAAGATTATATGGTTGCTGGTATAGATAAGGGAAAGCACCCTCCATCATCAATTACATGATTTCTATGGATCTAGAGAGCATGGGACCAAGTTGAGGCTTGTGATATTGTTAGAGTTATTTTTTGTTTTCAGTACTTTGGTTTTATTATTGTATTTCCAACATTGTGACTTGTTTGGCTACTTTCCTAAATACTTGTGACATGAATTATTATATATATATATGTATATATATGCTTTAGTTGTTTATATTATCAGTCTTCCTTTGTTTACTTGTTGTATTCTATTCCTGCTTTAGTTTTTGTATATTATTGTTATTCTGTTGTGTTACTCTACCAATGAGGGAATATTTTCCCCGCAATTAAAACCAATGCCCTTAATGCTAGTTGGTTGCATCTAGTGTTTGTGGAAATTCACTTGAGGCCATGTGACCAACCGGGTATGGGGCACCTTTGGGCGGCACCTGAAACTGAGAAGTTACAAAGTGGTATTAGAGGAATTATTTTCTTCTTTGACTTAATGTTTGGAGCCTATAGACAGGGATATGAAGTAATATGTATTTTTTAATAATATTTTCTCCGAAGTAGCTAACCTGTGTATAGAGAAAAGCCAAGTTACCTCTATTATTGCAGTTTTTTTGGGGTTTTTCAATTGTTACAATTGATTTGATTTCACTGCTGGGTGATACATGTGTTTTGTTCTGTTATGATTTATATCATTTAGGTTTTATTTCTATTAAAACCTGATCATATGAGGGTATTCCATCTCATTCATCATATAGGCACTTGAGAGGGATCACATGTCATGTATTATTGTCATGTCGTTTAGGGTGAATTACTGATTGCATGTTGTTTTGATAGATGTTGTTCTAGATATGAATGATATTGTGATATATTCCTTGATAGAATACCTAATTTCTTGATAGGGTATTGGAATATTTAAGTTTCATTTGAATGGGAGCCAAACTTTGATCCGTAGGGTTTTATGGGACCTCTTAGATTGGAATTTGGTGGATCATATTTAACTTTAACTAAATTCTATTATGATATGACATGAATATGATGTCAACATTTATTCATGGGAGTATGGGCCCCCACGGATTGTAATTTTGAACATTAATTCTTGTTTCAGTAATTTATGTAGTTCTGGAGTAGTTTCTGATGCTTACTTTCCAGAAAAAACCCAGAATACATGGCGTGTGATGATAAATACATTCCATGTATCCTTCTATTTGGGAAGAAAATGTTTTTCTTTAGTACATATTGTGTACTTTATGTACACTTCATGTAGTCTTTGACAGTGTGACTGACTGTGTGGGAAGAGACACGGGGTTGGGATGTGTTTGGTGGAACACATCGTGTACTGGTAGTACACATTGTATTGTAGAGACCGTGTCTCCTGTCGTGTGACTAAGAACATGGGTGGTTAGAACATAAGTGGTATATGCCATGTTTAGGGGGAACAAGATGTGTAGTGTTACCCAGGGGAGAACCATGTGTTTAGCCATGTGGAGAAACTCGCTAAGGGGGGAATAATTCTAGTACATGATTTGTATTTGGGAGAACACGCCATTTGTATGGGTGTTACATGAATAGGGTTGGAAAAGGTACACTCACTCCCATGTTAAAACCTCATGGAACATGTCGTGTCAAGGTTATAAACACCATTTATCCTTGTTTTAAAAAACTTTATTGTTTTATTCTCTTTCTTATTTATTAAAATTCTAATTTTCAACCCTTGATAATCTTAAACTGCGGTGTGTTCTTGACCTTTCAGAGTCATGCCACCTAGAAAACCTCTGGTTGTACACCAAGTTCAGGGAGATGATCAGACACCAAAACCAGTAGACCAAGGACTACCATCAGATCCTCTCATCATTCCTTTCATGGAACCAGTCGTCGTTTTGGATAGAGGTGCTGATTCATAGTTCCAGGAAGGCTTCATGAGGATGATACAGACTTTACTGGGAGCACCTCATCCTACCTCATCTATGGCAGAGTTGACATAGGTTTTTCTGCAGCATCATCCTCCCACTTTCTCAGGGGATGGAGGAACTCAGGAAGTAGATTCATGGTTAGAAGCCAGAAAGTCTATCTTTGAGAATCTTGAGACACCTCTTGAGGGGAGGTAGAAACTCTCAGCCTACATGCTTCGAGATTCCTCCAATAGATGTTGGGATGTGATATCATAGGCAGGACACCAGCGAGTTATGTCTTTTTATGAGTTTCAGCATGCCTTCGATGACTACTTCTACCCGAAGACCTTGAGGACCAACCGAGCCTGAGAGTTCATGAATTAGGAGTAGGGTACTCTCTTATTCATGGAGTATTCTTCTCGATTCATAGAGCTGTAGCTCTTCACACCCATTATAGGGGGTTATAAGTTATTTCTGGTGAGAAAGTTTGATGATGGTCTCTGGCATGACATCTGATCAAGGTGAACATATTCATATTGACTTCCATATCTTATATATTCAACCAGGAACTGATCACCGTGCGCATCCTAGGTGATTTTAGATCAGTGGGAAAGGGCGGTTCAGCATCAAGAGTTAGTACTCTTTAAACTGATTGCAGGAAGTGTTGTAGGGAGTCTACGCAAGGAGATCCAAGTAGGAGGGATTTTCCTTTAGGTAGCCTGGTGGTGTGCTACCAGTGCGGGAAGGGAAAATATAAGAATCCTCAATGGTCAAGAGACCCAGTTGAGTGTCGATCTTGTATAAATATGGGACATATTCAGCATTTCTACAAAACCCTCCTTCTAGTACCTAGTGAGGGAGGATCTGTCTCAACTCCTCATACCAGAGCAGGACCACTAGTTCCACATCATACTGGGGGCTGGAGTTCTTCAGGTCATTCAGGCCAAGTTGGTGTTTATGGTTGCAGTGGTCAAACACAGGGTTTTCAACAGTCGTAGGATGGATTAACTCAGGGATCTCAGATAGCTTCCTAGGGCTGTGGAGTAGGTTAGGCTTTTGCACTGGAGCAGACCCAACAGAATCAGGATCTCAAACCCTCTATAGTTAGAGGTACGATTCAAGTTTCCTCAGTTTTATCTTCTTCTATTTTCTATACATAGGATTCTCATAGATTTATATTTGTGCCTATTATAGAGAGCCTTGGGCTCTATATCTTCACTTATGCAAATATCATGACGTTGGACACTCTGTTGGGCACTAGAACGGCTAGTGTACGCCAGTTCAAGGAGTGCCCTCTTGAGGTTGGTGGGTGTCACTTCATATGGGACCTTTTTATCTTATAGATGATGGGATATGACTTCATTCTCTGAATTTACTGTTTAGTCTTTTCCATGACTTTTTCACTACTATCAACGTAGGGTGAGTTTCACATCACTAGAAGGTGGGTCTTTTATACACAAGGGTGAATGGGATGTCTAGGCGAGTAGAGATGGAACTGAGAATCATGGTTTGAGAGGTGTTATACCCCATATTTCTAGTCTATATCTTGATGACCAGGGGACTTCCTAGAAGGATATTCCTAAATTGGTCGGTTTTTTTCTGGATGATTTTTCAGACAACTTCTTAGGTTTTCCTCCAGAGTGAGAGGTATACTTTTCTATTGATCTTGTGCCATGGGAATCACTGGTGTTCATTCCTCCATATAGGATGGCTACACCAGAGTTGTAGGATCTCAAAAATCTATTATAGTATTTATAGAAAAAGTGTTTAATCCAACCCAGTACCTCTCCTTGTGGTTCTCCTATCTTATTTGTGAAGAAGGCAGACAATACCCTCATACTTTGTGTGGATTATTGGAAGTTGACCGGTTGACGGTCATGTACCGATATCCTTTTCTGAGGATTGAGGATCTCTTTGATCAGCTTCGAGGAGACTAAGTATTCTCAAAGATTTAATTTAATATGGTCATCATCATTTGTGTGTGATACTATCAGATATACCTATTATAGCCTTTCAGAGTAGGTATAGTCTATATGAGTATGTTGTTATATCGTTCGGTCTCACGAACACACTTGTAGTTTTTATGTAAATGATGAACCAAGTATTCCATCCATACTCGGACTACTTTGTGGTGGTTTTCGTGGATAATATCTTGGTTTGATATCACACTCGACATGTCCATTCAATCCATCTTGAGATCATTCTGAGTACACTGAGAGATCATTGGTTATATGCTAAACTCTCTAAATACCACTTTTGGATGGACCAAATTCACTTCTGGGGTTATGTTATCTTAGAGACAGGAGTATCAGTAGACCCAGAGAAAGTGAGATCAGTAGTTTCCTAGGAGAATCCAAAGTATTTTTTGATTTATGGAGTTTTCTGGGGTTTTCTGGTTACTACATGCACTTTATATAGGACTTTTCACGCTTAGTAGTGCCACTGACGGGACTGACTAAGAAGGGTGCGAAGTACATGTGGAAATATTCCTTTGATTCAGCCTTTCTGGAGCTGAAAGGGAGGTTTACTTCCTCACCAATACTGATCTTACCAGATCTTAGCAAGAGTTATTCTGTTTACTATGATGCATCAGGTATCAGGCTAGGTGCAGTTCTTATGTAGGGTGAAGGAGTTGTTGTGTATGGGTCTCAGTAGTTGAGGCCACACAAGAGGAATTACCTGACACACGACCTCAAGTTAGCTACAGTTGTTCATGCATTATGTTGTTGGATACATTATCTATTGGGAGAGAATTTTTTTGGTTTTCACCAACCACAAAATTCTCATGTATATTTTTACTCGGCATGATATGAATTTGATACTGTGAAGGTGGTTTGAGTACCTTAAGTCTTTTGACATTGATCTTTCCTATATGCTTGGGAAAGGAAATGTGGTGGCAGATTCATTTAGTAGGAGGACTCAAATACAGGTAGTTCAGGAGGCTAGTAATGAGGGGTAGCTTATGTCCATGTTCTCTGAGATGAACATAGAGATGCACGACAAATAGGGGCAGCTGTTTCTTTCTTTTGTAGTTATTACCTCTACTCTAATGGATCAGGTTCGAATGAGGTAGTTATCAGATCCCGAAGGCCTAGTCCTATGGGAGAGTGTATCAGTAGAAGACCCTACTCCTTGATGGACCGTAACAGAGGATGAGATCTTCCATTTTTATGGGTGTGTATGGGTGTCAGAAGACATACATGAGGAGCTGATGCTGGATTTTTATTCCTTGATTTGGACAGTTCATCCTAGTGTCACCAAGATATATCAAGATCTACACCATTAGTATTGGTAGACTGGTATTAATAGGGATGTTTCTGGTTTTTTTATGAGATTTTCCACTTGTCAGTAGGTGAAGTCAGAGCATCAGTGACCGAAAGGGATTTTACAGTAGTTACCCATTCCCGAATGGAAGTGGAATGATGTCACGATGGATTTTGTGATAGGATTACCGAGGTTTCCATGAGGTAATGATGTAGTTTGGGTTATCATTGACCAACTCACAATGGTTGCATACTTTTTACCAATCAAGGATACCTTTATTGTTTATGATCTTATAAGTATGTACATTTGAGAGATTGAACATTTTCATGTAGTTCTGCACTCTATCATTTCAGACATGGATGTCTGCTTTAATTCACATTTCTGGAAAGGGCAGCAGAAGGCTTTGGGCACACAAGTGCTTCTAAGTACAACTTACCATCCCCAGAAATGTGGCCAGTCATAGCACATGATTAAGGTGTTGGAGGACATGATTCAAGCATGTGTCCTAAATTTTGGAGGTTCTTGGGAGAATCACATACCCCTAGTGGAGATTTCCTACAATAATATTTTCCTTACGATAATTATGATAGAACCTTATGAGGCTTTGTACGGTAGGTCATGTTGATCACCCCTATGTTTGTTGGAGGCAGGAGAGGTAGCTATGTTGTGACCTCGTCTTGTCAAGAAGACCACTGAGTAGGTGGAGTTGATTTAGAAGAGGATGGATACTACACATTCTCTCCAGAAAACATATGTTGATCGACGGAGATGACCTCTGGATTTTGAGGTCAGAGATCAGGTTTTCTTATGTGTTACACTGAGGTTGGGACATAGGAGGATTAAGAGATAGGGGAATCTTTCACCGAGATATGTCATATTGTTTGAGGTTTTGGAGAGAGTCTGGATGGTTGCCTATCGTCTGCAGTTACTTTAGAGGTATTGGGCTATGCACGACGTATTCCACGTTTCTCAGCTACGACGTGACTTCTTAGACCAATCTCATGTTTTTCAACCCGAGGAGGTTGGGTTAGAGGTGGACACATTGTTAGAGTAGAATCCTATCTGAATTATTGATTGAAACGCAAAGGTTATCCATGGCCAATTTGTTCCACTGGTATAGGTGTTGTGGTAGCACATCCAAGTGCAGGACAAGACTTGGGAGGGGAAGATCAATGTGCGGTCATAGTGGCTAGATCAATTTGAGGATTCTTATTCACCACCTTGTTAGGGAAATTCGAGGATGGATTTCTTTAAGGGGGAAATTTTGTAAGAACCTGGATCTTCTTTTCATGTTTGGATCTTGATTTCGGATGTTTTTGAGAAAAATGAGAGTTTTTAGAAATTTTATAATTACACGCCTTGTACTTAGGAGTACACATAGTGTACTAGGTTGTCATTAGTAGCTGTGTACTGGTCATATAATGGTCGATACATGGTTGTGTGAGGTGACCTGGAGACCACCTAAAGTAGGGGATGGTTGAGGCATTTACATGTCATGTACATTAAATGATCATGCCATGTAATTTTTCTTTTATTTGACGTATCAGATCAGGGTCACGTCTAACCCTCATATTCTTCTTCATCTAGACTTGGTTCATCTAGGAGAGACTGAGAGCGATGAATCTTCTTAAAGCCACAGTTTCTCTATCCAAGGTCCAATCTGAACTCTAACGGGTGCGTTGGAATTGCCTCGGTGAGTTCTTCCTTCTTCTAGAGCCTCTCTTCCTGATTTCTTCTCTCTCTCGAGTTATTTGAGGCTGAACGTTTTTGACATTTTTGAAGATCTACGTCATTCTAGGCCGATTCAAAGGTTGACATTCAAGAGTGTTCTTCATACAATGTCAAGGTATGTGTTTTGTTTCCTTTCATAGTTTGTATTTGAGTTTTATATTCCAAAGTGTCAATTACCCATGTTTCAGGTATTTCGGGTTAAGGAAATTGAACCATATTTTATCTGACTTAGATTTATTATTGGATTAAGGGTTTTTTGATGTGATATTATGAGAAATTGCATGTTTATGGAACACCCCATGGGTTTGTTTCCTTGTTTTAATGTTTAGGTCCGTTTGGTCTAGGTTTCCTATGAGGCAGACCTTGTTTTCCTTTCCTTGCTTGATAGGATGGAACTATTTGACTTTTGTTGATTGTTAAATGATTGTGATATGCATTGGATATGTTTAGACATGTAGTAGCTGAGACTAATTTGGGTTTCTTGATATTTTTTATGCACGATTAAAGTGAACAGGGTTGTGAGAACCCAGTGTAGTTAGACCATATAGTGAATTGATGTTGAGTGATTCCTCAGAGTTTCTATTATATTTTATTCTAAGATACCACATGTGGGATTGAAGGTGAGTGCTCCATAATAGTGTTTATATTTTACATTATGATACCATGGAGGGTATTGATGGTGAGTGATCCCTCAGAGTGTCTATTGTTTACATTACGAGACCACAGGGGGAATTGATATTGAGTGCTTTCTGAGAGAGTCTGTAGTTATTGGGGAAAGACAATAGGGGGAACTGACATTGAGTGATTCCTCAGAGATTTTTTTCCTTTTCATTGCATTATATGGATAGAGGGGTTATACTTTGTGGGATACCCAGAGGTTTAATTTAAAAGTTGAATATTTGTGACGTGCCTACCAAGACAAAGCACAAGCTTGGATTCGGTCTCTTTAGGTTGTCTTCTAGGATACCTATTTGTGATACTTACTTGGTTAAATGTTGAAAATTAATTTCTAATTAATGTAAATGGAAATTGTAGGATGTGTTACTTTTTTGTACTCTTAGTTTATTTGTAGCATTTCCATTATTACTTACTATATATATATATATATACTCACTGATAGTTAGGCACGGATATTGTGGTGGTTTCTAACTAGGATTCATCTCACACCCTATTTGGGTTAGGCTTTTGGACCCAAATATATTATATGATTGAAGGTATAGATATTGTAAAGTTCCCTTCATCATTAGGTACTGTATTGTTGTGGATCTAGAGAGCATGGGACCAAGATGATGCTTGCGATGTTGGTGGAATTATTTATTCATTTCATTACTTTGGTTTTAGTATTGTATTTCCATCATTGTGACTTGTTTGGATACTTTCCTAAATACTTGTTACATGCATCATTATTTATATATATATATATATATTAGTTTTTATATTATCAGTCTTCTACGGTTTACTTATTTTATGGTATTACTACTTTTATTGTTGTATATTATTGTTATTCTGCTATGTTACTCCACTAATGAGAGAATAGTTTCCCCACTATCACACCCAAGTTCCTCACTACTAGTATAAATCCTCTAGCATTTGGGGAAATGAACTTGAGTCCATGTGACCAACTGGGTATGGGGCACCTTTGGGCGAAACCTGGAAATGGGATGTTACAGTAAGAATTTTCCCTCTAAACCTACCTTATAATTGAAGGAGGAGTGGAACCTTATAGATAGTTTTACCTAGTGGAATATGGATGTTCAAGAGGATGATTCAAGTATGGGTTTTACCAATGTTGATTTATCATCATCTCTTCTTGAATCTATTACATAGGTCTAGTAGTAGGATGATTATCTTAGAGGAATTTGGGAAACCTTATATGATGTGGAGACTCTTTCTGGTTGGTATCTCCCTTGTAATGTTATTATCTTTATTAGGGACTATTTTTTCACCCCATTATTTATGATAAATTTAGTGTTTCATTAATACTATGGTTATTCATAGTACATTCACTTTGGAACTATGAATATGAATTAATTCAGGATATATTTTTTATAGTGTATGGGTATGAAATGGGACATTTCTTATAAGTTTTCCTACTGTTACACATGACAATTGATAAATCTATAGCACCTAAAGCCTTCTAGTATGCTCTATACTCTTCTAAAGGTTTTTTGGACATGGGATAAAATTTCTAAGGACATAATTAATGGATTACCACAAACTCTTCAAGGGAAGAATTCTACCTAGGTACTGATTAATTAGTTTATAATGGTGGATCATTTTATTCTGATAAGGGACACCATCAAGGTTGAAGATCTCAGTAATTTATACATGTTAAAAAATTTGAGGTTTTATTAGTTCCATTTTTTCATTGTCTTTAATATGGATCCCAGGTCTACCTCTCAGTTCTAGAAGAGTATTCAGGAGGATATGGGGAATAAGGCCATATTGAATATATCTTACCATTCGTAGATGGATGTCCTGATGAAGTCTGCTGTAAAAATTATAGAGGATGTGCCTTTTGCCTATATCTTGGATTTCAATGCATCATGAAATATCCATCTGGGACTAATCATTCTTTCTTATAATAATATTTTCTAATCATTGATTAGGATGGTTTCCTTCCCTGTTTTGTATGGTCACTCATGCAGTTCACCTATTTGTTATGAAGAGGTGGGTGGAGCCTCTATTCTAGGACTGAGTCATGTTCAAGATATGTTAGCAAGGATTCAGTATATATTTCAACACTTGGTTTCATTTCAATGATAGTAGAAAACACATGTATATCATTGTTGTCATCCTTTGGAGTTTTTTTATTAGTGAACGATTCTTCTTGAACATTTCTCCTTGGTTGGGTCACTGTCATCTTGGGAAATAGGGTAAGGTAGATCTATGATATTTTACACTATTTTATATCACTGATCAAGTTGGAAAGGTTGTTTATCAGTTATTTTTATTGGCTTGGTTGAAGGGTATTTATGATTTTCTCCAAATATCTCATTTCAAGAAGTGACACTTTGATCCTTTCTATATTATAAGTTAGGAGTATATTGAATTAGAGATAGATGTTTCAATTATGGAGAATCCAATAAAGATAATTGATTATCATACGAAATTATTTCATCGTAATTCTATTATGTTGTTAATTGTTTTTGGTGGCATGGATAACATTATCATGAGACTTGGGAGCACTAATCATCAGTGAGGGAACAGTGTTCACACCTCTTTTTGGAGTATTCTTCTTCTATGTGACTTTCTAGGGGAAAAATAATATAGTGGGGATAATTATAATATATTGGTTAAGGTATATTCCCTTTAATTTTTAAAATATTTTACTTTGTGATTTGATGTGGTTTTAGAGGTGATACAGGGGTTTATAATAGACTTAGGTTGGTAACTGGCTATAGGAGCCAGTTTATATCGTGAATCATATATTCATGACGTGAATTAATCTTGGGAAGAATTTTTTATTCTATTTCAAGATATGTAAAACGTTCATGACATGAAATTATATTCACATTATGAACATGGATTTCAGGATTTTAATTTAAGGTGACGTGTTTTTCAGAATATGATCCATCCCATGAATTCACATAGTTAAATAGTAATTAAAATCATGAATTGTACTTTTTCCAAAAAAAAATATGTGTGTTTTTTACCTAAATAATTTTTCATTCACCATCCTCCTATATCCGTTAAACCGTAGGGTTTCTCCTGGTAATTTTGGGTGAATCCATATCTTCCTGGATTCTCTTTTTGGTGCTTTAATCTTTGGGTTAGTTAGCTACCCATATTTTATTAAGTGTGATCATTATATTTCCTTTTAATAATTTCTATAATAAATGGAAGAAATTTTAGGAAAACATTTTGGGATCTATGATCAAGTTATGATTCTTCTCCAATCCATTCTCTATCCATTATGTGCTTGTATTTTAAAGGCTAGTTCCCATGTTGATTTTGGTGTGGCGTGTTAGATTCTTGATGTATGGACTGATATAAATTTTAAATTGACCATTTTTCTTATGGATTGGTATAATAATATGTGAGAATAGATGTTGGGTACATTTTTCATTGTTATTTATTTCAATTCATTCTGGTGTGTGTAGTTCTCATTGCTGTAGGTGTGCGACCCGAGTTTGAGGTAGGTGGTTTTGTATCTATATTATGTTGGATGAACCTTGAATGCACTTAATTTATTAAAAAGTAATTATAAATGAATTGGAATGATTTTTTAATGATTTATTTGTCTGAGTAAAAGTTTTTTGATAAAATATGGTGTTCGCCTCATTTTGGTAAAAGAAATGTGTTTTTCAAAGCATTGTA
Organism: Viscum album; assembly: GCA_963277665.1. Lineage (NCBI taxonomy): Eukaryota > Viridiplantae > Streptophyta > Magnoliopsida > Santalales > Viscaceae > Viscum > Viscum album. The sequence goes on along the minus strand of OY728123.1, from coordinate 686,431,681 downwards.
AAATGGATTGTTAAATTGATTTTCAAAGCATGTTGTTTTTTTATTAAAGGGAAATATTGAATTGTTTTTTAAATGTAAAATACCTTTTAAATTTATTTGATATATTCCACACTTTGGATCCTTGGATACTTCAATGGAAGGTGTAGTATTGGGCCTCTTCCACTGGTTTTGTAACGGGGTTCACTTTTTGGGGTGCTCCTAAATTCCTAGATCTTAAATTCATTGGATTTATGAATTTATTGATATTATATGGGGTTAACTTTCTAGGGTGATCTTTTTTTACTATAATTTGATGCATGGTCTCAATGGACTTGAGTGTGCACTAGTATTTGATTAATATTGAGGTATGAGTGACCTAGATAGCCTAACTATATGTTATCCTTAGGGTGTTTTCCTTTTTGTGTTGGATTTATACTTCTTGGTTTGACTTGAGATGATGAATTCTTTCATTGATGAAAATTATTAATTAAATTATGCTTTGAAACTATTTTTTAGGTCTATGAAATATTTATAAAAGGGTAACGGTTTACCATGCCTTTGATATAAAATTTTTAAACTACTTATCATTCCATTTATTCATTAAATATGAGAATATTAGTATTATTGTGTAGAGACATGATATGGAACACCACGATTTGATCCTAATGATCATGTTTATCTCACACACTTCATACTCCCTTAGGGGTGAGTTGACCTTGTTTTATCTAGTGTAGAAAAAGGAAAACAAATTAGTGAGGTTAAATTGTGTATGTTAGCTAGGTACGGGTAGATAGTGGTGATACAGTGGAACATTTCCCATATAACACATAGAGTAGTTTTTTTCTGTGGTTTCCCTTAGAGTTTTTGTGGATAAGTACTTGGTTTTTTCTAGCTACTTCTGGGTTGTAACACTACCACTAGAACTCTTTTCCATGAAATATTTCTTTAATTTTTTTATTTTATCATTTATATTTTCCTTGTATATTGTATTAGGTTGGGTGAAATAATTCCCAATTATTTTTATTTGATGCTCAGGTGTTATTTTCTGACCTATGGGGATCAAGGAATTCCCTTCAGATCTTATTGATGTCAGATTCAAATCCTAGTTGGATGAGTTTTCTATGTTGGGTTTTGAAATGCATTTTTTCACCATAGATAGAGTGTTTATCGATTTTCATGATAGGGAAATATCATCTCATATCCCAAATGACCCCATGATCAAATATAAATGAAATTATGATTATGGACTCTATTTGAAATCAAATTCCTTAACATAGTCTTTTTACTAAATAATGAGGGATACATGTCTCAAATGATTAGGGAGGAAATCAAGGATAAATATGTTCCAATTGTAGAGTTATTATGGATGTATTTCCCAACACACTACTTAGTCTTTCCCAATAACGTGAAGTTTAGTTTTCAATCAAACTCATTCTTGGTTCTATTACTATATCATAGAGTCCTTAGATAATTACCCCCTTTAAATTAAAATAATTGATGAATAGGATATAATATATTATAGGAAAGGGTTTTATACACCAAAGTTCATTTCCATTTTCTGTACAATTCCTCTCTATTAATAAGAAGGATGGGCTCATAAATATTTTTATTGATTATCAAGAAATTAATAAAATCATGATCAATAAAAATTATCTTATAACCCATATTGATAGTTTATTTGATCAAATTATAGAAGATAAATACTTATTGAAGGTTTTTCTTCTATTTGGATACTGTAAATTAAGTGTAAATAAATAAGATACACCAAATATATCCTTTCATAAAAGATATGGAAACTATGAATTCAAAGTGATTCCATTCAAAATTATAAAATAACCTTATTTCTTCATGGATTTGATGAATTAAGTCATTTTAGATTAACTAGAAAAAAATATAGTTTGTATTGATAATATTATCATATATTCTAAGAAAAAAGAACATTAATATTAATTAAGGGTTATTCTAAATACATTATGTAAGGGTAAATTATATTCCAAGTTAAAAAAAGTTTCCATTTTGGATAAAAGAAGTGTCCTGATTGGGTTGTGCCATCATAAAATAGGGTATATTAGTTGATCATATAAAGATAGAGGTCATTAAATAATGTCCTATACCAACTTCTATGATATAGATCCATTGTTTTCTTGGATTTATAGAACACTATTGGTTATTTTTTGAGAAATTTATCTTGATTTTCAAATAAATTAACCATGTTAACACATAAGGGAGTAATTTTTCTCTAGAAAAAATTAATGTGAAGATATGAGTCCTAATAATTTTGGTTCGATATCAGGATAGTCAAGATTCAAGTATCTTATAAAGAGTTTGGTCACTATGACTTTACCTACTTTTCCCTACAGTCGAGAAGAGTTCGGGAAATATAGTGATTCTTCAAAGAATGTATTTGTATGTGTACTTATGAAAAATTATAAGGTGATATCATATGCCTCACATAAATTAAATATCTATAAGAAAAATTATCCAAATCATGATCTAGATCTAGCGGTGGTAATTTTTACATTAAATATTTAAAATAATTATCTATATAGTGAAAAGTATGATATATATACTTATTAAAAGAACTTAAAGTATATATTCACATAAAATAATTGATCATGCAACAAAGGAGATGATTATAGTTAATAAAAACTATGATTTCATAGTGAATTATTATCCTATGAAGGCAAATAAGATGTATTATGCAGTGAGAATAATGGATCATGAATCCTTATCCTTGATGAGGATTAAAAGGGGACCAATATTTATTGATATTTAAATAATTTATTTGGAAATCATAAAATAATGGATGAAAACCTACCTTTCCAAAATGATTTATCGGCATTAGATTTATATAAAGAAAAAAGGAGTCTCATAAAGATGATATGAATCTGAAAAATAAGGTATAAATTATTCCAAATTACAACTTTGATAGAGATGAAGTTATAATATTTGGAACCCATAAATGTTTTTCATCCATAATAGTACTTAATAAAATATTTTGTATGATGTTCATAGCTCATCATTTACTATTTTTATTGGAATCAAAAAGAATTATATAGATATTAAGTTGCACTTTTGTTGGTGAAACATAAAGTGGGATATTTTAGAAAATATATCTTGATGTTTGGTGTGACTATAAGTAAAATTTTAATGTTATAAATCTAAGGGGGTGATTTATCCATTAGTTATACTAGTTTGTAAATGAGATAACATCACCAATTATTTCATCATTTATATTCCTAATAAATCTAAAGGAAACAATTCCATCTAGGTCGTGGTGGATAAATGTATAAAATTGGCACACTTCATAGTTTTTGTAAATTATTTCTCACTCAATAAACTTATTATGTTAAACATAAAGGTAGTTGTCATAATGACCCCAAAATTTTTGAATAAAATTCATTTTCTTTTAAATGTCTTATGTATATAGAAAAAACATGCACTCCTTTTGTTTTATTATATCCAGTTTTATTTAAATGACCATTAAGTATCCTTAACATTAATAATGTAGCTATTGAACATTGATCACATAACTAGTATAAATATAGGGTTTTAACAAATCCTTTTGGAAGAGACAAAGGAAGTTATGGCCTCAAATAGTAGGATAGTACCCTATAAAGACCATTTATCAAAGCTTCCAAGGGAGATAGAATTTATAGTATTTTCCCTAGACCAATCCCAAGCTGAAATCCAAAAACTTAAGAATTATCAAAACTATGTATGGGAGAAGTTCAAGCTCATCGAGATCACGGCCCAAACCATGTTCACCGAATAGCCCCATGAAAGCCCCCCCATCATACACCTTACTCTTAGGGAATATGCTGGTGTAATAAATGGATATGTAACCAAACCATAGTATTATTATTATGTGCATTATTTTTTTATATAATAATTAATATACTTAAATTCTATTATTGTTTCTTTTTAAATGATTATTAAATCACAAATAATATTTTTTGTTAAAATTCAAATTTAATTCAGACATATATTTTGATGAATTAATGTAATTTGGAATTAAATATTATTTTAATAAAAAAATATTATTAAATTAACTTTATTAAATATAAATGATCAAATAATTTTTATAAAGTCAATTGTAATTTTTATTAAGGTTTGAAAACTGTAATTATCAAAACCCGTCAATTTTCAATAAATGTCAGTTTTTATTTTAAGAGTAAAAATTCACATAGTTAGAAAATTATTTAGATAAAATGAATATTCTTTTTAGAATTAGGATTTAGAAATTATCCAATGGTGAATTTTTCATAATTTTCTGAGACGGTCGAATATTTGGGTAAAAATTAAATATCGTATAAATATATAATCTATTTTATGACATCATAATGAACCAATAGTGATGTAATAAAATACTATAAAATGTATATTAGGAAAAATATATGTTTTCATTTTAAATAATTTAATTTTAGGTTTATTTGAGTTATTTTTTTAAGGCCTTAGTGAATCCTCCAAGATATATAAAATATTAAAATATTTTAAAATCATTTCCTTGAAAGTGTGAATCACCTCCACATAAGAAGGGAAACTATTTTAATATCCTCGGCCCTTAGACCTATAAAATAATTTATAACACTCCCCTTTTCTAGAAACCATGGGAAAAACCCATGATAAGGTTTATGGTTTTGAATATTTTATTGTGTAGTTTCCAAAACCAAAATAATAAAGAAATCCCCATCCTTTCCTATATAAACCCACCCAAATTCTCATTTATCATCACTCAAGATCTTTTATTCTTGAATTACCTCTTTCCCCTACTCCCTAGTTTCCACCCAAGGTTCCCCCAATCTCCCAAGAATCCTCCCTCAAGACTTTGGGATCACACATCCAAGTAAGGGATCTTCCAACCACCTCCTTTATCAAGTATTCCTTCCATGTTATGTCTTTTAATTTCATTTTTCCTATGTTGAGATATATTATTAAATTTCTCCATTAATTGAAATTTTATGTATAAATTATGGTATAACATTAAACTCTCATTCATCTGTCATATAATCCTTTATGTACACCCGTTACTATGCCAAAATTCTGTAAGGTATTTCTCTCTTCTCAATTCCATTCAAGAATTTATTTTATATTATGCATCTAAATTCCATTTCATATGTTGGGATTTTATGGTCCATGATGCCCTTACTTTCAATTTCATGTATAAATTATTGTAGACCACTTTCTCTCTCATCAACCCATTTTTTGAATTTCTATTTTACGTCATTATTCTACTGAAATTTCACCATGATTTTCCATGCCAAATTCATCATGTGGTGAATACCGTACCCATTTCTCTATCAATGGTATTCACCTTTATGATCATGTAAATATTTATTATGGAATTAAATTTATTTATTCCAAATTCATTTTTCATTTAATAAATTATTATGTTTAATGATTCCATGTTGTATGATCTATTTGGAACACTTATACATGAAAATGAATTTTTTATGAAGGATGCACCTTGATAGCGCTCTAATGCATTGGGTAATGTTTAGTATCATGATATTCCATGTTCAGTGAGGGTTTACTCATGATAATTCAGGTGAAATGAGTTTTTACTCATGAAAATCCATGTTCAATGATCCTTGGATCTTGTTAATATCATGTTGTACGTGGTTTCCACATTTCATGTTATATCATGCCTTTATGTTCATGTTTCTTTTGAACTACATTAATATGCCTATTGAATAACATGTATTATTTTCATCATGTTATGCCATGTTATTTCCCTTAATGATCTTTATATATCACCCTTTTCTTATGTAGTTCTTAGGTTATCCCATACGTTGCTATGTTTGAAAGAATGTTGTGGTCATGTAAAAGAAGTTTTAAATAAAGATGTGTACTTCATGTTTTAAGTTTTTATGTAATGTTATTAAGTACCAAAGACACTAAACCACTTGATATTTTGAGTTTTATTAAGTTCAAGTTTATCTAATAAATCATGTTTAAATATGAAATAAAGAGAAGGGTTGTTATAATTGGTATCATATGATAGATTTAGTTATTTTTGTGATTTGGATTAGAAAACTCTAGTGATAGACTTAGGGATAAGACTAAGTATAATAAAATAATCTCTAAATTTTTGGTGAATATAATGTAATTAGTTTATCAATAAAATAAATCCACATCTAGTTATGAACTAGTATATGTGGCTATGGCAGAGATGTATCTAGGGGTAAAACCCAAAAACACCACTTTGAGCTAAACTTGAATGGGAACTGGTGCATGACAATAGACCCTTCTACACTCTTGGTTCGACACTCCTTGGGGATATGCTTCAGTAAATTCATAAGATTAGTATGAACCATTATTATGGGAATAAAAAAATTCCCCTAAAAATATATGTTAGGAAGTAGATCATCGAAAACATAGATCGAAGCTTAGAAATTCATAAGTTAAGAAGATAAAAGTAATTTATATGTTATCCCTTTTTTTCATTGGATTATCCTTTATTTGTTTAATATTTTAATATATTTACCACTAATTTTTCCTTTAATTCTATTGAATGGCCAGTAATGGGAGGAATTGGGCTAACAATCGATTCGAATATCAATGTGATGACTGCTCTAATGATATTCCCACTGCAATGGGAGTGGGAATCGCAAAATTTGTTACAATTCTTTCTCAGTTAACTCATTTTTTTAATAAAAACATGGATCAATAGAAACATCCAACCCCCCTCCCCCCCCCCAAGAAATAAAAATTCACAATATAGAGTTTCAAGAGACAAAGGCCTACTACTTTAAATGGATCATATGATCCCTCAATCACTGAAAAAAAGATCAAATCCATTGATAAGATCTTATATATCCTTTAATGTTACAAAAAAGAGATGGTTATTATGGATGCTTATCATATGGAGGGTGAATCTAATAAATAGTGGAAATTTATCAAAAAATAAGAATCTCGAGGAAGATATATAGGTGATAGGATGGAAGGATTTTGGGGGAAAAATTTTGATACATATTTTCCCAACACCCTCCAACTTAATATGGAAACAGATTTCCTTACACTTAAGAAAATGAAAGATGAATATTTTGTGGAATATGAGGAAAACATCACCAGAAAGTCATGATATGCCTTTGGTTTTTTCATCACCCTTGAATGAAAATTTGACTTCTTCTTTGGGGGGCTAAAGCCTAGCCTACGAAAATCCTTGGCAACCCATGAATTTGATAACTATGAGGAAATTGTCTAATGTGCCCTCAAAGTCGAGATAGAGATTGGAAAATCTCAGGGGTATCATGAGGATAAGAAGAAGAAAGTGGGATTTAATTCTGGTAGTCTGATGGATAAATCCAATAGTGCTAAAAAATTACAGCACCCCTCTTGTCAAAAATGTAGAAAGAATCACCTTAGAAATTGCTTATTGGGATTAGGGAAATAATATTGGTGTGGAAGATAATGGAAACTATCTAATAATTTCCAATAGGATAAAACCCTCAATTTGATAGAAGAAAGGAATACTCTATTCAACCCTCAGTGCATTTTCCATTGCTAAAACTGCAAGGAACCAGGGCACTTTGTGAACCAGTGCCCTAATCCAAGGGTAATTGGAGGTGACCAACAACCTCCAAGGAATAAAGGGAGATATTTTTCCATCACTACCACCAAAGTTAATCCCGACAATGAAATTGTGAAAGGTATGCTGGTTATTCATTCAATAATATCAAATGTAATTTTTGATTCTGGTTCTATGCATTCTTTTATATCCAAAAATTTTAGTAGAATAATCCAAACACAACCACAAAGCATGGAAGTAGAGATTTTGGTGAAAATAGAAAATGGGGAAATTATTGAATCCTATGTATATAACTCCTCCCCTATCACAATTTTTTGATTGAACATCTCAACAAACCTCATCATACTCCCACTGGTGGAATTTGATTCAATTCTTGGTATGGATTGGTTTTCCCGATATAGAGCCAACATAAATTGACACAATAGGGAAATCACTCTCCATATGGTTAATAAATTCCCAATTCTATACTAGTGTGTAGAGGAGGATGAATCTTTTTAAGAACCATAATATAAATCATGGATATCAATTCCCTATCATCATGTGTATCTTTCTTAGATGATTGAGTCTAAGGAAAGAACCATCCTCAAAGACATTCCTGTTGTGAGGGATTTTTTTGATGTGTTTCCTGAGGAATTTTCTGGTCTTACTCCTATAAGATATGTTGAATTATCAATTTATCTTATAACTAGTGAATTTCCAATATCCAATACTCCATATAGAATGGATTTTGTGGAGCTTGAGGAGATAAATAGACAATTATAGGAGAATGTGGATAAAGGTTTTATATTCCCAAGTTCTTCACTATAGGGTTCACCATTCCTCTTTATAAAAAAGAAGGCTGAGTCAATGCACCGTTCCATTGATTATTGTGAGCTAAAAAATCATTAAAAAGAACAAGTATCATTTTCTATTAATTGATGACTTATTCGATCAGCTATGTGGAGCACAATACTTCTCCAAGGTGGATTTGCGATTGGGATATTACCAAGTAAGGGTGAATAAAGAAAATATCCTAAAGACTTATTTTCATAAATATTATGGGAACTATGAATTCATATTAATTCCTTTTGGAATCTCTAATGATCCAGAAATATTCATGGAATTGATAAATAGATTCTTTAGAGATTAACTCAACAAATATTTGGTAGTATTTATAGATGATATTCTAATATACTTAAAAACCAAGTAGGAGTATGAGAAACATCTGAACACTGTGATAGAGACCTTGAGAAAGTAGAATATATATGTAAAGTACAACAAGTGTGAGTTCTGGTTGAAGGAAGTATCGTTCTTGGGGAATATCATCACAATAAATGGGATATCTTTAGATCCTTCCAAAACAAAATCAATTGATGAATGGAAGAGGCCAAAATTTGTGATGGATATCATTAGATTTCTGTGGTCAGCTGAATATTATCAACGATTTCTAAGAAATTTCTCATGATTGTAAAACCCTCTTACCAAGATACATTTAAATGGAGTCATGTTTTCTTGGAATGATGAATGTGAAGAAAGGTTCATGATGTTGAAGAAGTGTCTTGTCACTACCCCTATGCTCACACTACCCACAAGTGGGGATATCTTTATAATCTTTATAAATTATTTGAAGAAGGTCTTAGGCTATGTATTTATGTAGAATGAAAAATTCATTACCTAAGCCTCAAGGAAATTGAAATTTTTTGACAAAAACTATCACATGCATGATTTGTAGTTGAAAGTGGTGATCTTTTCATTGAAAATTTTCCATCATTATCTCTTTGGGGAGAAGTGTGAAATATATACAGATAACAAAATTCTAAAATATATATTCACATAGAAAGAGATGAATATTCTCCAATGAATATGGATATATCTCATCAAGGATTACGACTATTCAATCCATTAACACCCTGGGAAAGTGAACAAGGTGGTGGATGCTCTAAGTAGAAAGGATCCATAAATTCTATCATTGATGAGAATTGAAAAGGATACAAAATTATTATATTTGATGAATATGGACATGGGAATCATAAATAAGGGAACATTATCAATCCTTTCACAAATGATTGCCCAACCGTGTCTTTTGGAAAGGTTAAAGGATGCTCGAAAAGATGATTTGGGAATTTAAAATAAAGTGGACACTTTCAAAAATGGAAATCATCATATTTCAATGTTAATGAATGAGTAATTGTGATATTTGGGTCAAGAATATTTGTACCATAAAATATGGAGTTAAAAAATAACTTTTTGATGATTCACATAGTTTGCATTTCTCCATTCACCCAGAAAACATGAAGATGTATCAAGATCTATGGGAGAACTATTGGTGGGATAATATGAATAAGTAGATTTCTAAATATACATCAAAGTTCCTGGTATTTCAGCAAGTGAAGGATAAGAAGCATAAGTCTAAGGGTATGATGCAAACATTACCCATACCAACATGGAAATATAAAAACATCACCATGGAATTTGTCATCAAACTTCTGAATTCATCCAAAGGAAAAAATGCTATTTCGGTTTTTATGGATCATCTTAAAAATATTTCACACTTCATTGAAATTTATGAGGATTTATCATTGGATAAACAGGAACTGATATACATCATATAATTGGTAAGGATGTATGGAGTACCCCTATCGATTGTGTCCAAAAGAGATACAAGATTTACCTCTATGTTTTGGAAGAGTCTCCAATAAACTTTGAACACTGAGTTTAACTTCATCATGTCCTATCACCCTCAAATTGATTGAAATTCTGAGAAGATTATCCAAACACTTGAGGACATGGTATTCCTCCACATATCAAAGCTTCTCAGAGTCAAAAAAAGGGTTATGATGACAATCATCATTGAGACCTAGAGTTTGATGTTGGAGATATAATATTCCTCCTCATGTATCTAGGGAATAGAGTTATGATATTTGGGAAGAAGGGAAAGATTATTCTAATGTGCATCGGCCCTTTTGAGATCCTTGATCACATCGAGGAAGTGGTTTATCTACTAGCATTCCCACCGAACCTATCTCAAGTACATGATATATTCCATGTATCACTCTTAAAAAAGTATATACTAGACCCATCACATGTACTCAATCCAGGGGTGGTACAAATGTAGAATGAACTCTCTTATGAGAAGAAGTCGGTGAAGATCTTATATTGTAGAGAAAAAGTTATACATAATAAGAAAATACCCCTCGTCAAAGTGTTGTGATGAAACCACAAGTTGGAAGAAGTGATGTGGGAACTGGATTAAGTGATGAGGTAGAGTTACCCACACTTATTTTAGTGTGGAAAAATAAAATTTCTAGGAAAAAATTTATTAAGGGGGGAAGGTTGTAACGACCCCAAAATTTATGAATAAAAATACCTTTCTTTTAAATGTCTTATAGATATAGAAAACACATGCACTCCTTTTGTTTTATTAAATCCAATAGGATTTAAATGGTTGTTAATTATCCTTACCATTGATAATTTATCCATTCAATATTGATCATATGACTAGTATAAATATAGGGTTTTAACATATCCTTTTGGCACAGATAAAGGTAGTGATGGCCTAAACCAGTAGGATCATACCCTCTGAAGGCCATTTATCAAAGCTTCTGAGGGAGATATTATTTCTTAGATTTTATCTAGACCAAGACCAAGATAATATCCAATAACATAAACATGAGAGAAACTGTTTACAAGAGAATTTCAAGCTCATCAAGATCTCGTCCCAAACCATGTTCACCAAAAATCCCCATGAAAGCCCCACAATCGCACACCTTACTCTTAGGGAATATACTGGTGTAATAAATGGATATGTAACCAAGCCATAGCATTTTAATTATGTGCATTATTTTTTTATTGAATAATTAATATACTTTTATTCTATTATTGTTACTTTGTAAATAATTTTTAAAGAACAAATTGTATTTTTGGTTAATATTCAAATTTAATTAAGAAATATATTTTGACGAATTAATGGATTTTTTAATTAAATAATATTTTAATAAAATATTATTATTAAATTAATTTTATTAAATATAAATTATTGTATAATTTTTTTGAATTCAAATATAATTTTTATTAAGTTTTGAAAATAGTTTTTATCAAAACCCGTCAATTTTAAATAAATGATGGTTTTCATTTTAAAATTGAAAATTCACTTATGTATAAAATTATTTAGATAAAATAAATATTATATTTGGAATCAGGATGTTAAAATTATATAATAGTGAATTTTTCATAATTTTCTAAGATAGTCAAATTTTTGGGTAAAAATTAAATACCTTATAAATATATAATGTGTTTTATGACATCATAATGACCCAATAGTGATGTAATAAAATATTATAAAAGTAATATTCGTCCAAATATATATTTTTCATTTAAAATAGTCTACTTTTAGTCTTATTTTATTTATTTTATAAATCCTTAGTGAATCCTCCAAGACATATAAAATATTTTAATATTCTAAAATCATTTCCTTGAAAGTGTGACTCACATCCACATAAAAAAGGGAAATATTTTAATATATCTATCCCTTATACAAATAAAATAATATATACCACTAACCTTTTCTAGAAAAAATGGAAAAAATCATGGTATGGTTTGGGGTTTGGAATATTTTATTGTGTAGTGTCCAAGAACAAAATAATAAAGAAAATCCCATCCTTTCCTATATAAACACACCTAATATCTCATTTCACTTCACTAAAGATATTTTATTCTATAAAAACCTTTTACCCATACTCCATAGAGTCCTCCCAAGGTTCCTCTAAGCTCTTAAGAAGCCTCCCCCAAACCTTTGGGATCATACATCCAAGTAAGGGATCTTCCACCCTCCTCCTTTATCAAGCATTCCTTCATGTTATGTCTTTTAATTTCCTTTTTTCCTATGTTTTGATATGTTATTAAATGTCTCCATTACTTTATATTTGATGTATAAATGATTAGATACCCTTCCACTCTCATTTATCCCTCATATGATTCTTTAAGTACACCCGTTATTATGCCAAAATTTTGTAAGGGATTCCTCTCCTCCTCTTTGAATTCAAGCACCTTATTTGAGAGTTATTCTTTTAATTTCAATTTATTACCTTGAAATTATTTGTAATAATTAAATTAATATCAATTTTATGTTACTTAAATTAGGTATCATTTATCCTTCTCCATTTGGACCCTTACCTAATCTGTTACTATACCGAAATTTCATAAGGGATTTATCTCCTCTCATCTCCATTAAAGAATTTATTTTATATTATGCATATAAATTCCATTTAATGTGTTGGTATTTTATGTTCCATGATCCCCTTACTATCCATTTCATGTATAAATGATGAGAGACCAATTTGTCTCTCTTCAACCCATTTTATGAATTTCTATTTGACGTCGTTATGCTGCCAAAATTGCACCACGATTTTCTATGCCAAAATCATCGTATAGTGAATACCATACCCATTTCTCTATCAGTGGTATTAACTATTATTCTCATGTACATATTGATTAGGGACTTAAATTTATGTATTACACATTAATTTTTCATGGAATAAATTATGATTTTTAATTAATCCATGTTTTATGATCTATGTGGCACACTTATACATGAAACTAAAATGTTTATGAATGGTGTGCCCTGATAGCGCTCCAATACATTGGTTAATGTTTAGTATCATGTTAATTCATGTTAAATGAGGGTTTACTCAGGCTAATTCATGTGAAATGGGGTTTTAATCATGCTAATTCATGTGTAATTAATTTTTACTCATGATAAACCATGTGCATTGAGCCTTGGTTCATGCTAATATCATGTTATATGTGGTTGCCACATTTCATGCTATATCTTGCTTTATTTTAATGTTTATTTTGAGCTCCATTGATATGACTATTGAATAACATGTATTTTCTTCCTCATGTGATACCATTTTTATTCCCTTACTGGGATTTATATATCACCCTTTTCTTATGTATGTCCTCAGGTTATCCCATGTATTGCTAAGTAAGAAGGAATGTTGTGGTCATGTAAAATATGTTTTCAATAAAGATGTGTACTTAATGTTGTAGGTTGCTATTTAATTTTCTTTAGCCCCAAATACAATAGACCTATAGATCTTATAAGTCATAATAAGTTAATTTTTATTTAATAAATCATGTTTAAATATGAAATAAAGACCAGGGTTGTTATAGTGGTAAGGGTAGATGGTGTACCAATTTTAATTATATCAGATAAATATTTAAGGTTCACATAAAAATTATATAGAATAATTCAAAAGTAATTAGATACATTGATAATCCTTATCAAGTCATCCTTATCATGTCATATTATCCTCAAAATGATGGTGAATCTAAAATCCCCTTTAGACGTTAGAATATATTTTATGATCTCTATCTATAGATTTAAAAGGAATTTAGGGTCAATATATTAAATTGTTTGAGTTCACATATAATAATAGTTTCCACTCTATAATATAAATAGAACCATATTAATCTCAATATAGGAATATATTTAGAACTTAAACATGTTGGGATGAAGTTGGAGTGGGGGGACAGTTAGGACCCGTTATTGGTTAATAAATTATATAAAAGGTAAATAACACTTAGTAACATATCAATATAGTGAAAATTATATAAAATTTATATAATGATAATTACCATTGATATTTGTATATTAAAGTTGGTGAAAATTTATTCCTTCAAATATCTACTTTAAAGAGGGTTATTAAATTCCAAAAAAAAGTTGATACTTGGATAATTAGTCCCTTTGAGATTTTGATCATCTGGGGATTGTAGATTATTTTTTAAACATCTTCTCATAACTCTCAAAAGTGCATTATTTTTTCCAAATATCACTTTTGAATAAGTACATGACAGATGCATCACATGTACTGAACTCAGAAGTTCTTTAATTGGAATATGATCTATCTTATAAGGAATAGCCAATGGAGATCTTAGATTAAAGAGATAAAGTGTTGTGAGATATGGACACCCACCTAGTTAAATTTTTGTGGTGAAATAATATATTTTAAAAAGTTAAGTCAGAACCTAAATATGTTATAAGAAAAAATTACCATTATTTTTTTCTTCACAGTAATTTAATATTGAATGTGAAATTATTTTAAGGTGGTAAAATTTAACACCCAAAACATATAATGCTAAATTCCCCATTAATTTTATGATAGATGTTTTTACATACAACATCAAATGATAATGATTATTTCCTTATTTTATTAAAGTAAAAAATTATAATAAAAAATTAATTACATTAAAATATATCTAAATTAAATATAATTATAAAAATTACAAGAGGAATAAAAACAAAGGTAAATAAAAATACTACAAGCTTAAAATTTTCATCAATTCAGTCATCATTAATCCTCATTACATAAATAATAACTATAAAAACAATACTATATGTTATAAATATGATAAAAATATTAATAAATATCATGGTAAAATGATATAAGTGATTTTGATGAGGTGTGAATGTATATGTATATAAATGTAATATGATCATTATATATATGGTCATTAGGATTATATAAATGTTGGCTATATAGATTCATTGGGATTATATAGATAATGATACCATCATTAGACAAATTAATAATTAATAAAATAAATGATAGGTATTATTTTATTAAAATATTATGGTTCTAACATATCCATTGAATCAACATGTATAAATAGGAGTAACTGCATTATAAAATAAATGTGGAAAGAGAATGTAATGGAATCATGTCATATAGGTATTCCCAATGATAGTCATTTCTTTAGACATGGAATATCGGTATATTCACTATGGTTTTCTATAGGCTAATCCCAACTTGAATTTCAACAAGTGCGGATTGAGAAAAATTGCCTATGGGAGAAATACAACATTGTGGAAATCATTATAAGATTCATTCTAGTTGAATTATCACTCATGACTAACACCATTTCTTATATTACCCTTAGGTATTATGAAAAGGTATTGAGGTATACTTTTATAAGAATTTTTTATGATATAAACATGTAATTATTAGTATAATAAATGATATATATATATATATATATTATATCTTTTATTTTATACATTTGGAATTTTTTATAAAATTTACTTTTAAAGAATGAATTTAATTAAATGGGAAATTTTATTTTTAATAAATATTCATTGATAAAACGTAATTAATTGTTAGTAAATAAATTAAAATAATAATTTTTTTTAATAAAATCATTTAATGTTAAAAAGATAGATTTTGAAAAAAAATACATATATTGTATTTTTTAAAATTAGTTAAATTAATCACTAATAAATAATTATTTTAATAAAATTTATTTATAATATATATATATATTAACATTAACCAAAATATTATTGCTTACCATGGAATGAGAGTGAATTCATTTTATGCTTAAAATTTATTTTTTTTCTAAAAAGTGTATTTTTTCCACAATATGCATTATTAAATTAAAATTAATTTTTATCAATTTTATAAAATAAATACTAAAAAATTGATTTTATTTTTTTAATAATCATTCACAAATCACAAAATGAGGTCAATTTCATTTTTATGACTAAAAATAAGTTACCGATGTAAAAATTGGGGTACTATGGTAATGGTAAAAGAAGGTTTAAAAACTAAGTTAAGGGGTAAAGTATAAAAAATATAAAATATATATATATAAATGATAGGATGAGGTAATTATAGAAATATAGTTATCCTATATCCATTATTATTTCTCTTTCTATCTACATTCCATGAAAAATTACATTTCTTATTCATTAAGGAATGAGTATTTGTGAAAATACCACTCAATTAGCTAACCTATAAATGGACCCCACCTATAAACTCCTAAAATAATACATTTATTTTGATTTTAATTTCACTACATACACATATTATCTACCTAACAATATTATATTTTGTTTGGTAACCTCTGTTCAAAACAAGGATTCCCAGATCCTTTATTCTGGAGAGGCTCTCTAAGAGAAGATTAAAGTCCTCAATGTATCTATTATCCACTACTTAATCATTTATTATTTATAATTTTAATATAAATATTATTAAATATGTTTTATAAATTTAATAAAATTAATTTTATACCATAATAACTTTGTAAAGGTGGTATTATAGCTATATAGTAACTTGTTCTCCTTTATTCATTCATTATAACGTGTTCTTATTAAAGTCGCTTTTACAACCTATATCGATGATGTTATAATGTTGGTATTTTGATAGATTAATAAAACATAAATATTGGTAATAATATGTAATAAATATTATTTTTAAAATTATTTAAAGGTAATTTTTATAAGTATATTCATTAAAAAATCAATTTTTAATTGAATCAAAATTCAAAAAAATGGGATTTTAACTGCTCTTCATAGACCATCACCGAAACTTTATTAAAAGGACCATTGGACTTAAGAAAAATATAAAACACACCTTTATGATCTTAATTACCATTTTAGAGGTTATGAACACATAATAAAGGATCAATTACTAGAACCTCCATTCCAAAATTATCTTAGAATGATTAGGAAAGTTTAAATTTAAATATTAATATTAAAAAAAATTATTAATAAATGGGTAATAATAAATTATGAATGAATATTGTCAAGTAAAATAAATATAAATATGATACTTATATAGATGAATTATAAATCTAAATTTATTATATAATATGTTAGAGTGAGTCTAGGCATGCAGGGATCAAAGTAAGTTTTTTATAGACTAAATTTTCATTTTGTTGGGCCATAATCTCTCTTCTATAACTATATACTTCTATATTTGTTATATTATACCTTTCTTCTATTTCATATGTTATTTTATATTTTACTCTTATTAAATTTTATTTTCATTTTAAAATCATCTTATTTAATATATTTCTTTAATCATAAAATTATAATGTTCTTAAGAATAAAGTTTACCTTCCCTATTAGCTCTTTGTGCACCATGTCCAAATTATTATTTCTAATGTTTTATTTTATTATTTTAAAGTCCAAATATATTTTATCTTCTATACTCTACATATTTATAGTCATCTATTTACAAAAGGAAATTTTATAACTCTTTCATCAATGTGGAATTTATTTAAAACTTCCTAAAAATATTAAAATGGTATTTATTTTCACTTTAATATATTTTATATCTTCTACTCCATATTTATTTAGTTAACCATTATTAATTTTCAAGGTTATTTTTTGGGGGTATTATTTTGAAAATATATTTTCAAATGTTTATCTTTTCAACTTCTATGAAGTGATTTTTTAAAGTGACTTGTAACCTTATCTATTTAATTAATGTTAAAAATAGTGTATGAAAAAACTTTTTATCTCAAACCTATTTTCCTATCTATCTAAAATATATATATTTTATATAGGGTTATATTTCATGAATCATACTCTAATTTCTCTTATTATGTTCTTCTTTAGGGTGATTAAATTTTTTTATCAACCAAATCAATTTTTGATTTCATATTGTGTGATATAATTTCAAAATTTTATATAACTCATCTTACTTTCATTCGATTTTTTCCAAATAATATTTATAGTTAATTTCCTATGGAATTCATATTTATGGTTTACCATTATGTTCCAAGTAGTTTTCATATATCCCTTAAATTAATTAGGTAATGTTTTATATCTAATGAAATATTAATATTTTGTTTGGATATGGTTACGGTTAGTTTTTTTCAAAACTTTAAGTGTGGGGATGATTTTGGTATTAATTTCTCACTAATTAATGTGTGGGGATTTTTTTGGTCAGATTTTATTGTAGCTTTATGTGTGAAAATTAATTCTATTAACTATTTTTACATTTTTATGATTTCATGTGCTTATGTTTGTTCCACATTTATGTGTTATGTCACATGAATATGTAATTATCTATGTATCATGATTATTTCATAATGTTCCCACATTCTTATTACATGGTATATGTATACTACCATGATTATCCTATTGAGGTTATGTGTCCTCAAATCATGCCTCATGGGAAAGTCCTATGATTTTATGTTTTTTAATTAGATATTTCTCAAATATTTATGTTTCTATCATGCTTATGATTGTGAATAATTAATAATTTTTTCCCTTACTATCCATTTTAGATCACTCCTTCTTATATTTACACATTCCTTAGGTAATTACATTTTGGATTATGTTTATAAATAATTTATGTGTTGAAAATTTTGTGAGATATGTTAAAGAAATGATGTGTAATAAGACATATACATAACTAATTAATAAATACACTAAAACATGGAGTTCTAGGATAATGAATTTATTTTAGATATGTAATGTTTAAATTATGGTATTTATGTAAACTATATAGTTGTTGTTTTCGTTTATCTCATTAACCAGGTTTTGTGCATATATTGACTATAACAACTAAAGAGTATCTTTTTCATCCCTTGAGGGTATTAAATACACTCTTTATAGGGAGTGATAAATCAAGGATGTTTGATCAGGTCCTAATTAGGATGATGTTGAATCTATCACTATAGAGAGAGCATGTCCTATTCTAAAGGAATTAGATTCTAAGGAATAATAATTATCTATTTATTTATTATACCTATACCCCAATGGATTCCTTGAAGAATTTTTTAGGCTTCCTTATAAGATGTAAGTGTATTTTACCATTAACTTAGTTCATATGTAAGAATGGATATTTATCCATCTATATCAAATGTATCTAATCTAATTGACTGAGCTAAAACCCTAACTAAAGGATTATTAAACTAAAGGATTCATTATACCATGCACTTTAACTTTTTTGTTTAACCAATTATTATATTATAATAAATACAATATATTTCCATGAATATTTGTGGAAATTTTAGAGATGAATCAGGTCACAATTAAGAAACACCACCCTCTTCCTACAATTTATAAACTCTTTATCCAATTGAATGGGAAAAGGTGGTATTAAAAAATTTATTTTTGGTCAGGTTACCATCAACTTCTACTTAGGATATAATATATTTATATAATATATTTACATATCCATTATGGTAATTTTGAGTATTTGGTAATTCCTTTTATCCTATTGAATGATCCTAATGTGTTTTTGGATTTTATGAATAGTGTTCTTCATCAATTTATGGACACCTTTGAGGTAGTATTTGTGCTTCATATCCTTGTATATTCAAGGGATTTTATTTGGAATGGTGGGTATCTTATTTTTATTATAAATAACATATGGAACATAATATTTATAATGAATTTTATAAATTATCCATATATATATTATAATACATGTTCCTTGTGAATTTTAAATCTAATGTAAGTATATTTATGCATACTGAGAAAGTGGTGTAACTGATTTCCTAGAAAGTTCCAATAAATGGAATCAAAGTTCAAAGTTTTATTGGGATATAGGGGTGTTTCCACCACATTATTCAATACTTATCCATAATTACTACTCTTATAACTACATTAACTAAAAAATGATCTAAGTTATATGGTCGGAAGAATGTGATTTAGCATTTAAAGAGTTAAATAATCCGCTGACCTCATCTCTTGATCTTATTATACCTGGCTAGTGGAGGAAATTAAGGTCGATTGTGATTCTTATTTAGGGGGCCTTGGATGTGTTCTAATGTAATATCATCAGTTGGACGCTTATGGTTCTAAGTATTTGTGGCCATATAAATGGAACTACCCTACCCAAGATCAATAATTGGTTATCGTGGTTCATGCCTTGAAGTATTTGAGGCACTACCTATATGTTGAATTCTTTGTGGTATTCATGGACTACAAGATTCTATAATAAATATTATTCCAATAGTAATTAAATATCAAATAATATTTTTTTGTTCAATACCTCCAATCATTTAACTTTAATATCCAGTATTCTTTTGGTAAGGGTAACGTTGTTGTACACACCCTTAGTCGGAAATTTCACCCTAAAATTTTAATATAAGAAAAGGATGAGTGTAGATTAATTTCTCTTATAAATGAAATTAATTTATATGTGCTCCATTATAATTTAGGAATGAACTTATAGAATCATCTACCGAATTAACAGGCCAAACAGTGCTATCGGGTCTGGTGGAACTGGCCTTAGGCACACCTCCATGTACACCAAAGATTTCGGACTAATAGTGAGGGTGTAAAAGAGTAATATTAGGGGTATTATACCCTTAAGGGATGATAATATAATGGTCCAATTAAAGATATATAACATGTACCGTAAGAATAAATACTCATAAGACTCGAACCAGAGCTTCCAAAGGTGGAAGCACAATCAATATTAATAAAAAGTGGAAGTATAATTGAATAAAGTAACATAAATAATGGAACAGGTCAAACATGCCACTTGGAGCTACTAAACAATGCATACATCCAATATAGGTCATACATATTAGTATACAGAAATAGGGTCACCCATGGATAACCATAGTGTCTATATACATATAGAGCATGATAAAACTGAAAAGGTAACTAAAATGGGAATCTTCAACCAATGTAGGATTGTAGGGTCCCATGCCAACATACAATGCAAAATAGCTACTACTGTCCAACTCATGATCCTGAAACCTTACCTGAACACAATATTATAGAATCTATACACATCTCTAAGGGCCCATATAGGGGGTGATAATGCGTTTTGGTAGGATACCACCCTAGTGTGCATACCCAACATAAGTGTTTCAGTTAGTGTATAATATAACAAAAATAAATCAGTACATGCGTAAATAAACATAGACTTACCACGTGCACAACAACCACAAAGAAACCATCACCAACCTTGGCTAATGTCGGAATCCCTGAAGAGGAGAAGATCCTTGGCCCATGGCCCAAGGTATCCCCTGATGTAATAATTCCAGGTGAACACTCAGGTTCCACCACCAAATAATTAACCTAGCACCTTGTTCCAACTAACACCTCGTGTCCAAAGCATAATCATTGACGTCCCAAAGCCACTCCCAAGAAAATAGTACCATGGTCCCTCATACCCCTACTCAAAATCACTTGTCAACTCGAAGTCTAATGTTCAGAGTCACAGTGAAATTTTTCCTCAAATAAATATCATTGTCTTCTCATAGCACAACTTCCCAAGGAACAGAAATCTATATCCTCTTGAAATAGTCCACACCCAATAGCCTCAATATGGTGACTACCATCCCCCAACATATAGCCTTGCCAATATCAATCAAATTCTCCCCACCTTTCCTATTTCTGTCTATGGAAATAACCCCCAAAAAATACCTAAGTCGTACTACAAGGGGCCTCTACCCACACAAGTGGTCTAAATCACCTCGTCATTGAGTCAAAATGTGTTCAAATGAATTTAATCAGTTCTTTTTCAATCACAGGTGAGCGGAAATCACATATATAGTACCTAAGCCACATCCAACCAGTACTTTGTACCCCTGTGACCATGTCAATCAAATATAATGGCCATTCTATCCAAATATCATGGTACTTTTCCATAACAGAATGGCCTCATCACCTCAAACTTACGTCCATGATACCCAATCCAAGGACAAACATCACTAAAAAATATCTGGTCCAAGACCAACCAGATGATCACATCGCCCTAATTTCAAATGGACATCACTATTCCAACCTTGGTCCAAGCCTTTCACAACACCATGGGTCTCATATTATATCACAATCATCGTATATAATTAATTAACTTCATATAAGTAGTTCAATTTAATATGATAAAATTGTAAAATTTAAATGAACATATCAATTCAATATAATTGAATTGACTACCTCCAATTAAAATAACCAACCCAACTCAAGGCAAAAAAAACAATTCAATTTGAAATTAAAATGTGAAATTAAATCAATAACTCACCCCGGCCTAACTACCTAAGGTGGTCGATAGCCTCTAACCCAGCCCCACACATATAAATGTAGCTAGGCCATACCCAAAGTCACCTGATTGAAAATTATAAACCATTATTAATAAAATGGAGAAACATAAAAGAACACAATAAGAATTTTTATGGGGGGATATAAATGATGAAGGTTAAGGGAATCCCCTCAAAAAATCATAGAACAATCAATAGGAAGAGAACATGTGCTAGAAAAAATCTAAATCCTTTATTTTTTTTTGATTTTCTTTAAAATGAAGAAGATATTTTAAAATATTACCCTCACACCATGCATGAAGAACTAACATATTTTAGTGAATGAGATCACTGCAAGAATGGATGTAATAAATAATATTCCAAGGGAAATCCACTTTACCTTTCAAGGAATTAATCAAAATAGTAGAATCCAATTCGATTATGAAAAGATGAATTGATCTTTCACCCACAAGTTTATTGTGAAAACATGTATAAAGGTATTGACCACTTACCTTGGAGTCATAAATTTATTTATGTCTGGTATTATCCCATAACTCCAATAAATTTTGAATAAATCCACATTTCTGTTGACCACCCTGAAAATATAAAGAAATGGTTCAATTGGATTTATCACACTATGAGACAAAATCAAAGGATAATATAAGCATGTGTTATTATATCCTCACCCATATGGTTCCAATGCACCCAACGTATCTAAAAACGGAGTCCATATAATGAATCTAGGACACACCATAGGAGGAGAGGAGGAGGGGATCCTCCTTTGCAAC
Organism: Viscum album; assembly: GCA_963277665.1. NCBI lineage: Eukaryota > Viridiplantae > Streptophyta > Magnoliopsida > Santalales > Viscaceae > Viscum > Viscum album. The sequence continues at coordinate 686,408,635 of OY728123.1, read as the reverse complement.
TATGTGACCCACGAAGGAAGGATGGAAGAAAGAAGGAAAATAGAAGAGGAGTAGAAAAGTAATTTTACACCTTTATAAGGGTTTAATTGTTAGCTTTAATAGTTTTCCAAACCATGCACAAACCGTGAGGGATACAGTGCAGGGGTAGTGACTATATGGCACTACTCATGTGGCTTGCTGCACGGTTTTCATTAACCCTGTGCAAAAAATGTGAAAACCTTTGAAAAAATTGCATACAATGATACATGTTCATGTTCTTCACCAAAAAATTTACCTAAACCACGTAGTAGTTCAAAAATAGGGAAAAAGGTTAGCTAGAATAGGCCACAAGGTTTACCCTAAACTGTGTGCATTGACCTGCAACACCAAAAGAGTCCTTCAGGCCTCCTATGCTCCCAAAACCCTTCCAAACACCTGTGACACTTTACAATCCTTCAAGCATGAATAAAAATGGTATTGGGGTGGCAGAAGACTTTTAATTTGCTTTAAATCAACAAAAAAGAAATTATTATACCCACCAATTCAAAAATTGAAAACGGGAGAGGTTCTCGACCCGACGCAAAAACCTGAGAGGTTACAATCTCCCCACCTTAACATATATCATACATGAGCTATAAAATAAAACCCATATATGGTAATAAACATACCCATATAGGTAAAAACATCCTATAATACCCTTTTCTGAAGGGAATAGGTCAACTATCTCAAGGGGGCTCCCCACCGTAGGGGTGACCTACCCCGGTTGCAACCCTACCCAAAACTCAAATAAAACAATGGCTCATCAACCATTCCAGGACTAAAATGTGATCCCATGAAACATATTTACTATTAAACCTCATTATGTGATCCCATGTCATACTTGACACCCCTATGAATCTCGCACAGTATTGGTGTCCACCTCATACCCATGTCACACATGGCACTAATAAGGTATTTCATCTCAATAGATGCTCAAAATAAAACACGGTGCCTCACACCTCAATCAAGTCTCTCATATAATTAATTCTCAGATTCCTATGCACCTGAATCAAGTACTATATCCAATGATTATGTAGTTTTAATCACCTCAAAATCCCGAATCCAATGATGCTCAACTATATAACTTGGTTCCACGCACCTCCTATATATATCACTCACCTCAAATGATTCCAACCAACTAAACAGAATTTTTTTAGTCCTTATAAATATATAGTGCACCTCGTGAACCCAAAATGGACCTTCCTCAATAGTCCATTTCAAAAATAAAATAAAATGAAGGTATAGTCACACCCACAACATACCTATGACCATCGTTGGCTCACCCGCCAGATCATCCCCTAGTAGATCCATAGTGTGCACCTGTCCTGAAGCCTGAATTCTTGAATCCTAGCCTACCTATAATGTTGCATCATCTAATAGCCACTGACCCCACTAATGGGTCCCTCTTTCTCTTCCACAACCTCTATGTGTAGCTGAAACTTGGCCACCATCACCTGGTACCACTCCCGAACCAATCTCATAAACCTGCTTCTGTCTCATTCCATGATTTCTGGCTATTCTAGAAGGATTCATGTAGAACCTCTCGAGATTCCCAACCTATCCACATTCCTAAAACTTCTTTGGAGGCCGCTCACACTAAGTATGGACATGTCTTGACTTACCACACTAAAGAAAACTACCAAACACCCACTTCAAAGTGTTCTAGATGAGTCATTGTCTGACTTCCCTACTGTAACTCATTCAGGCCTTGCTTCCTGATATCTAATGTGTCACCACTAAAACCCCCTGAAGGAATTGCCTAACTTATATAAGACCTATTTGTCAAGTTTACCTTAGCTATGATCACATGTTTCATCACCTCTAAGAATGAGACCAACCTAAATATGTTTACCTACACCTGAATGGCGTGTTGTAAACCATCCTTGAATCACCTTATCCTTGAGGTATTGTCGCTAAACATGTTTAGTGAAAAGTGAGAAAACTCAATAAACATTCCTATATAGTCCATGACAAACATGTCGACCTACTAAAGGCTTAAGAACTCATGGTCACTTTCTTCCCTCAGTGTCTCCAAGAAGAAATGCTTGAATAACCTTGCCCCAAAGTCCTTCCAGGCCAGTCCCCCATGTCTTCTTTATTGAACCTCCATGTCCCACCAATGATTAGATGACCCTCTAAGCATGTATGTTTATAGGTTGATCTTCCACCATGGAGGCACCTCTAACTACTTGAAGATAATCTTCATAAACTTAATCTAGTTCTCAGCTGCTTGCAGAACACCCTAACCTTGAAAAGGTGGTGAGTTCTATGACAGGAACTCCTGAGTGAGAAACACCATAAATGGATCTTCTCCCTGAGAACCCATTTAGATCCCCTATATCACACGTACCAGCCTCACTCAGAGCTACTCATTGATACATGCTCCAAAAGTAGTAAGATTTGGTGGTTGTCTCACCTGCACTAGAACCTATGGCTAAGTCTATCCCTAAGCATGTCCTTAAGCATGTACCTACTATGCCTGACCCTCAGGGGTCTAAACCTTCTTTTGCTCCTACGGCACTAAACCATCACCCACCTGACACTCCATCCCAACTGTCTTGGAGGAACCTATTCAATACCATCAACATGGTCAGACATCCTGAAAACATATATATATATATATATATATATATAATTGAAATATGGAAATTGGTAACAAGAATAACATCCTCATTATCCTTACCCTTTCCTATCACAACCATTCCACACAGCATCCCATCCTCATGGCCTCTTTACCCACCATCAACAGATCCAAGTATCAAACATTCCTTGGGCCACACATGTTCAGACAAACTACATCACCCCAAACCAATGACCAAATTGCCCAACCAGGTGATCAAAATCACCCCAATCCATAATAAATGCCTACTCTTATAAGATCCATGCTCATATCACAAATCACATGCAATTTATATATATATATATATATATATATATATCACATCATATATATATATATATATATTTCACATGGAATATCACATTCATCAAGAATTTCACATCACAGAATATTCATACTCATAATTAAAACAACCCAATATATGCCTAAGAAAATCATAAAAAGAATTTCATTCAGAAAACATGCCTCACCGAGCCAAGGTTCCATATCTCACTCCTTACCATACTAGCCCAAGGTCACATGTCATAATAAATAACAGTCACATTACAAGAATACCACTCAAGGTAGAAATCATATAAGTTGTAATCTGAGAAAAATAGAACAGAAATTCCTACCCATGGTAACTTGGTATATCCATCATACATGGGGCTTTAGGCACCCAAGATCAATTTATGACCCTATTATGACATGTCCTAATCTCCAGTCCATCACATCCAAAATAATAATAACAGCGGAAAAGAAATTGAAAATCATTATTGACCTCATTAGTAGCCAGCCTTACACTTATACTAAATCATAGTCAAGAACAAAACTGATACCACTTGTAGTATCCCCAACCCAATTATCCACTCGAAAAATGCTATCTACCTGGGTACCCCTAGCCTTAGGTGTGCCTCTTCATACGCCAAAGGTTTTTGACTAGCATTGAGGTTGTAAAAGAGTAATAGTAGGGATATTATACCACTAGAATTAACTTTGAGACCATAAAAAATACTATGGTTACCAAAGAATTAAACTTAATGGATCCTTAAGAACTAATTGAGGTAGTCCATACTCCTTGATTATAATAGATATGTCGTCATAAGGCCACAACATCCACATTAGATCATTGAATGAGCACAGAGCGGCATCTACTTAGAGGTAAATTCAAAGAAATAATGGATCAGATCCAAAAATTTCATCTAAGGTGTTCCTACACTAGAACCCAAGGATCATACAGAACCACCATGCCTCGATAAGAAAACCACACATCCAATGTGAAACAATATAACCATTCCAATAATCCTGAAATCTTTAAAACTTTATCATGGAATAAGATTGACACTCTCTTAGTTTATCGAGAATGATGTAAAGATATAGTAAATGCTCATCTATTAGTAGAATACCCTAAGATTATTTTAATGGTTTTCAGTTAATCATACCTAATTACTAGAAATAAGAATGGTCAAACCACCAATGGTTGACTTTCCATGAAAGAAACTTGGCTTCATCTACCGACACATAACCATAAACTGAACCACAAGCCTTCACCCCATGAGGCATTATATGACCATTCAAGTTTAACCACCGAAGGAAACCATTACCAATAGTGTTTTCCAGAGGTTTCATACAAATAAAAATATTTTCAACATTTTTCTACTGAGCAATCACTAACACGATTCAACACTCACTAACCCCAAGATCATTGAAGGAAGATTGACCATTTCTAGATTGTCCTTCTTGGTGTGTTCCTTGTACTTAGAAGGGCACGTAACCACCAGAACCAATGTGAAACTCCCCACCTTAGAAGTGTCCTAGTCACAAAGGGAAATAAAACTTGTCATTCATAAGTGCGATTAAACAAAATTCAACACAAATTAATGTGTGATGCTCCTCTGAGCCACAATCACTACGTCAAAGCATACAATAAATCCAAACCAATGATACTGTTGTGTCAAAACACCTGAGTCTCTTGGAATTCCTCCTGAGAATTGGGATAAAATTTATTCTTTAACACCATGTCACTATACTATGGAGATCACTCGAGATCTTACTCAATAGCACAAGGTTCAATAATTTATCCAAAATCAACCTATTCTTTAAATCATTTAACACTCATCAGGAACTGTGTACATGATCACATACTACCCCAAGGATTCAGAATCCAATGAAAAATCCTGAAAACTATCCATAGGCTACCATCCCTATGCATTCAATCATTGAATATCAATAAAAGATATTTAGTCCATCATCATATTTCCCCCATATGAACATTAACATAGACAACAAAATACCAATTCTTCCATCATTGAGGAATAAGAAAAGGGTCAAATGACCAATGATACAACTGAACATTCCCTAGTCATGTCTAACTTACTAAAACTAAGCATTTCCGGATGCTCACACCCATAATAAAGGTCAAGAAAAATATGACCACCTATCTGAACAAGGGTTTTATTAAAAATTCAAGAGTCAAACAGGGGACAACAGCACCTGAACATCACTAACATCATAAAATACACTGTACTAGAAAAGCATTCAAGTTCTAAGGGTTCTATTAACCATAGGTTATCAACTTATGAAAACACAAGCGTCAACCCTATCACTTTTTCATGCTGAATAAAATCATTGGGCTTAAAATCTGATCATCTAACACATTTCAAAAGTAAATAATGCCTATAGAAAATGCTCCAGCTTCTGTTATAAGGAAATCGCAAATAATATCAACCTACCCTTACACAAGGGTTTCAAATAGAGGACATTGCCTAGGGTTTCATTTCAAAGCCCTTCACTTTTTATTCACATTTAATTTGTAATCATTAAAATATTTAATCAAACATCGGGTACCATTTTCAAAACAAAAACTCATGGTACATGATTTTTACCAACTCCCCAAGGGAAAAACCAATAAATTATATCAAGATTCCATTTAAAAAATATTACACCTCTGAACATTCAGTCAAAATTAGGTAATTTATCAAAAAATTCCTTTTAAAAAAATATCGTGACCTACAAGGGTCCCATATTAACCAACTCATGCTCATAAAAATGTAACCCAATAGAAGTTATTAAATTATTAAAGTTTAAAACTCACAAATGGGTCATATCAAAATAAACATTCCCCAAATAACAAAATTAGGTCCAGTTGTGCATTTAGTGGTCAACTATTTGATTTTAGATCAAAATTAAATAGCCCTTTACAATTATATCTATTTCGCAATACATCATAATTTACATTTAACATGGGATTCCATTTCCCAATTCATGAAGCACCCATACACTTTAGGGATTGAAAATTGGATCCCATTAATGGAATTAGATTTTCTTAAATAATTGGATTCTAGAAGCCTTTTACAATGGCTCAAATAAATGGGTTACCTTTTCCTAGTTATAAGGTGCCCATACACCTTACAAATAAAAATTGGATCTATTCATAATTTCAATGAATAAATTTAATTCCATGCAACCATTTACATAATAAAACTAAAATAGCATGTCACTATAAGAATCTAACACAGATCAATATGCTATAATCACATAAGAATGGAATATTAATCATAGAATAATGCTATAAAAATAGAAAAAATAGAATTCATGTTAATGAATTACCTAAATAGGTATAAATGTAATCATGATGATAAAAACACAAGAATGTAATAATTCTCAAGGCATAGAATTATATCAGCAAGAAGCCTATAAATGTAGCTATATGGCATGGCATGCGCCTGATATGTGAATTCTTATGTACCTATTATGATGCATGTAATGCTTCATCCTTGTCATAATAGGACAAGGCTATAATTTTATAAAAACCATAAATTCATAAATCCCTAAGTAGAAAAACTTATACCATTCACTTAAGGTGAAATCATACCAAATGTAATAGTGAATAGATTGAAAAACAATTCCAATCCTATACACTTGGTCATTTCCCCGTATGTGGGGTGATCAGTCCCAAGCATGGATATTTACCAAGCACTAACACATTCCTGGTATCCTTTATACCATCCCAAAATAGTAAGAAAAAGGAATAATTAACTTTGATACCACTTTGTAATGTCCCAGCCGAACTTAACATCAAAACAATAGGTGGACTGGTGGGTCACATGGCCTCAATCTCATCTCCCTATATTCTAGAGGCTTACAACTAGAAGTTAGGGTCTAGGGAGGTGATAGTGTGGATAAAATACCCTCTTATCAAAGTTTTGCAGTGGTATAATAGAATAAATAAGAACAAAAAAGCATAAATAGTAAATAAGTAAAGACAAAGTAGTGGAAGATAATTATTATAATAACTGAAAGTATCCAATGCCAGTTTATAAAAAAACATGCATAAAGAAACACCAATTCAATATTCTATACAAGCAAAAATTTATAAACATTACTTTTGTATCTTGAATAATGCACACCTCCACTGGAGGGGTTTTATTATTAAATCATTACATTGTTTATAAAAAAATTAAATTTTTCAATTAAGCATTACATACAATTTACCAAAGGAAATAATTTTATAAAAACTAATATACATGGAAAAGCCTTAATTAAAGGTAGAAAGGAAATTAATTAATGCATCATTAAATTTAAGTTGAAATGGAATGGGACCATACCTTGAAGATTCTAAGAGTAATTGGGAGAATATTTGGTGGATTTCATTGAATGAGGGGCTCCTTGGTGAGGGGGTTGTGAACACCTAGAGGAAGAGGGGGATGGGTAGCTTGTGGGTGATAGGGAGAAAGGAGGTAGATTAGTTTTAATTTTTTTATTTTAATTTAATTTAATATAATTCAAATTTTAAAATAGGGTATCGTGCATGGTTTGGTATGCACGTTTTGGTAAACTATGCACCATATGTGCACCCTTCACTAGGAACTTTGAGAACCCCATACGGGTTGGCCGCATGGTTTGGAAACTATGTGCTAACCATGAAGTGAATAGTATTGAGGTATTACCCAATTTCCACTAACCGTGTGTCCTAGGAACACATTTTAGAAAACTATGTTCAGCCCGTGCGATATCCTATGTCCACTTTCATAAGGTCACACGGTTTCCTGCTAGGGATCGCATGGTTTCAGACAAACCATTCACCATCTAAATACTTCCAAAACCTATAATTCCCAACCCTAATGCTCCTAAAACCCCACGAGGTGCTAGTAAAACCTCTGGATCCTTCACCCAAGTCAAAAAATATTACTTTAAATCATTCCAACTCTTAAAATTTAGTTTCAAAGCTTGTTTTTAAAAAGTACATGTCCCATAAATAAAAAATTAAAATTCCTCTATATTTTCATCCAGTTTAAAAAAATTGATCATTACAGTGACCAAACTGATTATAAGTTCCATGATAATTTATTAACCTCTAAAATAAATCTTTAGAAAATAGTATCTTCCAATTTATATATATATCTTACAAAATGTCATCCCTTCTCCCCCTTTATTTAGGTTATCCTTTTCTTCCAGTGGTTGATACATTATTCCTATAATCCAATTCATTATTCATAAACCTTTTATAACACCAACAATGAACTAAAAATATTGTTTTATTTTTATGATCTATAATATATATAGATTTTCCATATTTTTGTGTATGTTGTTTTTTTGATATATTGCTTCTTATTTGGGATTTATTTGGGAAATATTTCGTCATATACTTATTTATAGCCACTTTGGATGTAGTGGTGGGATCCACAACACTTTTCCTCATCAACATTTGAACATATTTTGAATTTAAACCTAAATGTAACATTAAAACTGAATTAGTGTCCACGTTATTTATATATTTAAATAAAAACATTTAATTTTTAGCTATTTCATTATAATAATGATATGGACTCATAATGTTTTATCCACCATATAGAGGTATTGTTACATAATAAACCTCCTTGAAATTTCATGTATTTGTAGAACTCATTTCATATTATTGGAAGATATGAATTGAACAATTTCCAAATTGATCAATTTAACTTTAGGCTCCAATAATTTTATATTGTGAATTATTTTATCATCTTATATTAATTTCAATTTTTCTTCAAATTTCCTTTTCATATATGTGACTTATTCTTCATGAATTTAATTCATTTCTTTCATTAATGTTTGAATCTATTTAATCTTATTATATTTGAATTCCAACTATGAATTTATATTATTGAAGAAAGACTTTTGATTTTGTTCTAATGCATGAAATTTCTCTTCATACTCCTTTGTAGATTTTTTATTTTATTGAATTAAAATAATCCACTCACTCTCAAAGTTGGATCAGCTTTCTTAAATTTATATATTCATTTATTCTTTGTATCTAATTTGCTTGGAGAGTTTTATATAGTATTGTTCTCACTCCTTAGAATTTATTAAACCTTGAATATTGAAATATGTATTCAAATAAATATTATTCATTAAATAAATAAATATTATAATCATTAAACTCATGAATAAATATTTATTTTAATATTTATGTGATTAATAAATATTTATATTAATATATTCACCAAACTGGTGTATGAATATATATATATTGACTTGTGAATGATAAATGATAGATAAAATTATATTCATGTATTCTAAATTATAATATCTATTTATTGAATTTATGTGATTAACTTATCTTAAATAATTATTATTCCTTAATTCAAAAAGAACATTTATTCATAAAATAAAATTCAATATAATTTAATGATATTCTAGATATACATTGTGTGTAACCCCTAGGCCTCTTTCTTAGTGGCATTAAAACTTACCTAACGTTTGATAACTATGTTTAGAAACATGTCAAGGAACCCATAGGGAAATAATTTAATGTCGCAGTGATAGAAACCTTCCTATGAACAATATTATGCAATATAATTCCTTTTTTTATATAACATCGAGAAGGATATATACTTTTTTCTTCACCTTATATTATTGATTTATCTTTCTTTGAAATTATAAATTGAACATTTCAACGAACCACCATGGATTTGTATTTAATCATACAGTTCTATTTAAATTAAATATCTAGAGATATCTTATTTTATTATCTTAAAAGGGAGATCCTTTATTGACTAATTCAATTAATGTCGTGTCACTTATGATGCACCCAACACATGTTACCACTCCTTGAGTATATGACATCATGATTTTTATCAATACCTTAATGTATGAAATTTATGATATAAATTAATAATAATATAAACTTGATGGACCAATAAACATGTTTTTAGATAGGAATATCTAATGACATATAAATATATAGAATTAATATTGGAGGTTTTGTCCCCATAACCTCACTTATTAGAGATTACCATATGTAAATTTAATGAGAAGAAATCTCAGTGTCTTATGAGCCTCCAATGATTGAGAGTCAAACATCATATATGTCTCTTTAGACTGATGTTATCAAGAATATTATACATATGTTTATAAATATTTCATTGGAATTTCTATATTCTCATTTTTTTGCAGAACTAATATAAAAATTTGATGCAAAAAAATACTCTAAGGTCATAATCGCATTAATGTTTCATAGAATAAAAATCATAATGTGATAATATATTTATTAATATTATAGTAATAAAAATTATAAATTCAATTGGATATTGGGAACCAACTTCAACATCATGCTCTTTGTAAGTGAGAAGATCAAATTGGAACATTTATCAATGACCCACCAATGGGAGGAGTTTTTCATTAACTCATGCCAAAAATAATAATTATTTTTACCTATGAATATAACATGATGTCAACATCAAATCATTCTCACTAGGATGATCACAATCATTTACTACCTATCAATTATTTTTTAATTAAAAATAATGTTAAAGAAACTTGTGGAATCAAATAAAAATGTGGATTCATGATAATTTAAAAATATAGAATACAAAAACATGATAAATATCATGGGATAAGATTAAATGAACTACTTCTTGGATTAGTTCCAATGATATCCTTCACTGTCGCATAAATGGGTTATCATGCTCACTCTCTATCTATGATCAATCTCCATTATATGTACAATAATATATTATTACACTACTTATATGATTTAAATGTATTCAAGGACGTGATAATACACTTTTTTCTTATCTCCTCCTTGGTAAATAAGAATAATCATTCCTCAATTGGGTGCATTATATTAATCTTTTCCCTAGAATGAAATTGAACACCATTTTACACCTAATTCACTAACCAACGAACTGGCTAAAGGGATAAAAATATATATTTAGAGTATAAATAGATATCAGTTAGAAGAAAATTTCAAATACATTTTCACATGAATCCCACTATAAAAACTTCATGAAATCATAAAGATCAAACAAGATAATTAATCTTAATGAAAAGGGACTCTAAAAATCATAGAACTTAACCTTGGAGTTCCCTCATTTTAGTTATCTATCTATATAAAGAATGATTTCTCATAGATAAACAAATAAAAACATAGATACATTTAAATAGGATGAAACTATTATCAAAATGAATATTTGTTATGAACCCTATCTTACAAAATACTCCTCAATTTAAAATTAGAATTCATCCCTTGATCTTCATCACAATTTACCATGGGTCACCACATGGAAATAATCAATTCATAAATTTGAATGGATATAAAAATAATCCCATGATCTAAATATTTCCTTTATATTGATTTATTTTTATATAGATCCATACCAATCACACATGAATTTATTTTTGTGTCTTGATATTCTTCATGCCAGACACATCTACTCAAATATTCATAAATGGTTCTATAAGAGTTTATAAATCTTTCTTGATGATTCCAGGGTGATTTAAAGATTTGTGTATGATGATTTGATGATATAAAATTTTCCCAAATCCCATGGTGAATACGGTTTTATTCATGCATGACTGGTAGTTACACTTATATAGTTGTTTGGAAAACTGAGCTATTTTTACACTACATTCTTAAAAATTAGTTTAATCTCATATAGTATTGGTTTACTCTTACAAGGCCTTTAGATTATGATATTTACTATTTCATATACATCAAAGCTTTTATCTACTCTTACATGGATAGGTATTTGGTTAATTTAATCTTAAACAAGAGTCTGTAAATCCATCTAATCATACATGAGTTATATAACTCACTTTTACTCTTACATAAATTTATAAAATCCTTTTCAAAAATTTCCCAATCCTTATTTCACCTAAAAATCAAAACAAATTAAATATCCATCACCATAAAACCATAAAATCATGTTTTAAATAATAATATCCAAAATTTTGGCTGGCCTTTCAGAAAAGTTTCAAAATTATAAAATATTTTTTTATTACCAGATTTTTATATATTTACAAGAAAAACACTCAAATATAAAAAAAATATAGAAAATATTTTAAAAAATATTAAATCAAATTCCTCTACTCTTGATCGTTACTTATCATCAAATAATTAATTACTAAAAATGAAACCTAAATTCAATTCATCCAAAAATATGATTCCTGGGTCAATATATTTTATAATATTAAGTATTAGATAAATCATAATTCTAAAAAAGATACACATTTTCAAATACCACTCTCTTAAGTTCCTCATCTATAAATATATTTTTCACTTTCATGATACATCAAATACAGGAATATTAAACTTCATTTTCCCATTCTTCATTTGAGTTTAGTATTTATGTTCCCTTCCATCTCCCTCAGTAACCATGCAAATTTTAAAAAACAATAGAAATTTATTATGTATAGAACTAATTTAACCATTGACTACTTAAAAATATATAAATAAACCATATCAAATAGAAATCATCCCTCTAGATAATTTTAATACTCAGGTTATGGAAGAAAGGTGGGGGATCCAACTCTCTGATTACTCTTGACTCTTATTTATTGATTTTTTTTCTTAACACATGTACAATTCTCCTTGATATATTAAGATATTTAAATTTTGTTACCAACTACACATACTATTCTATATTATATTACTTATTTAATTATTATTTAGGATTTATCCTTGAAGTGTTACTTTTTCAAAATAAATGATTCACTGAATTTTGAGATCATTAATCTAGTGTATACATTTCAAGATCTTATTCACTAAAAACTTTACAATTAAAATCCTTTATACTAGTTCTATAAATGATAATATTAATATTTCAAAGGTGGACTTGTCTCCTGGAGCATGATGAACAATCTCACTCAAGTGGGTAACACAAAACCTACACCAAGATGGTAACCCTCCCCCACAATTAGATATTACTACTTCCATTAAAGATCAAAAACATAAAACAAAGGTAATAAATCACTAGTGAGATATTGAAATGAAACCTTTTTATTTTTGTAGTTATATTATAAGTTAAGTTCCTACTTTTTCCTTATATAATCTATATAATATAAAATAATAATATAAGTAATTTATTAAAAATAAAATACAATAAAATAGAAGGGGTAATAGAAAACATGGTTTATCCCCCCTGTTGGTATTGGTTTTTTACAATCCAAAGTTAGATAGTACCATCGCATCATCCCCAATATAATGGTGGATAAGGTTTTTCTGATATAAACCACCACATATTCCTTCTTCTATTGACTTTTGGAATCATAGTACACAATACAACTGGAAAAAGATATATATTTTTATTTAAAAGGTATATTTTAATTATGTATACATGCACATGAAGTGCCTTTTCTTCTACTTTTTTATTCCCCCATGTTAATGGATTTAATTAATATTGGGGGCTCCATATATTCCTTTATTATTTCATATTATTCCTTAGTAGTACACTTAAATGGAATTAAAATTACATCTAATATCACATTATCTATAGAGTGAGAATGAGCACTCATTTCTGCCTCAATAAAATCAAAATCATGAGAGTTCAACAATGAAATGTCCCACTAATGTACTTTAACATATGTTTAAACAATGATCTTAGAAGTTTGATGATCTATTTAGGAGGTTGGTAGTCATACACCTCCATATTCTCCTTAAAATTTTATACCTTGGGTGTATCATCATCATCTATGGAAAAATAAATGAAACTTTGAGATTATTTTTTCTATATATATGTAAGTTAATAAACTATTAGTTTATTCTAAATTTAATTTTTCTTGTGAAAATATAAAATTTTTGAACTCCCATAAATTAGTCAACTTATTTATAATCTTTAAATTCACCCTCCTATCAATATATATAGAGGTCTTAGAATAGTTTCCAAAGTTGTTCCTCCTCATACTCTACTATTTCCTCTAAAAATACATGTAGAGTGGTAGCGGTAGTTTACTCTATTCCAAAATATTTTCTTTTTATACCAATTCTCTTATAGATTCTACATATTTATTGGGAAAATATTTTTTGAGGGTATGGATGATTCTTCTACCACACTATCATAAAATTTAGGAAAATATAAATAGAATTCTCTAAGTTACTTAGAAAAAGGATCAAGGTACTAAACATCTATCATTTCTTAAATAAATATTATAAAATATCTGAAAGCATACTCATCACAACCAGGAATAAAATATAATATAATTTCTTGGTAAACATATGCCACCATTTCTTCCAATATGAGTTATCCTTACTCAAAGTACATTTTTAATATTTTATTTTTTATTTTTTTAAAATTTTAATAAGAATTAAGAATAGTAAATTGATAATTAATGTTCCTCCTCAAAAATAAGACCAGATTAATGGTATGAGTGTTTCATGAAATCCCACCAGTACAATTATTTTTTGTTACATGTTAATATATGATAGAGTCAACTAAAGTATCATTTTCACTACGATGATCGCAATCATATACTACTCTTTTGATATCTTTTATTTTAATTGAAAATAATGACAAAGAAACCTGTGGAATGGGATGAAAAATGTAATGCATGATAAATTTTAAATACATAATATAAATACATGACAAAACACTAGTTAAGAATAAAGGTACTAATCCATTGATGAGTTTCTATGATACCCTTTATTATCACATAAAAGTTTTTTTGTACTCTATATATATATATATATCTATCATCATACCCCATATTATGTTCAATAATATTTTAATAAACTAATATTAAGACTAATCAATGTATTCAAGGACCCAAAAATTTACTGATTGTTTATCTTATCTAAGGTAAATAAGAAAAAACATTACTAAATCAAGTGTATTATATTAATAATTTCTTTAACATGTAACTACACACCATTATATACCAAATTCTCTATCAGTGAATATATTAAATGGAGTAAAAAAATTGTATAGTAAAACAAGACAATAAGATGAAACAAAGTGAAATATAATTGTCACCTACCTCCCACTCTGACTACTTTATGAAATCTTCGAGATTTAATAAGAATTTAAATCTTAATATAAAATCACTTGGGAAATCATAAAAACTAATATTATAATTCTATAAATTTATTTATCTATAACCATAGATAAATATTTCATGCAAATAGAGAATGAAAAAAAATCATTAAAATGGGGTGAAACTATTAAAAAAATGAATCCCAGTTGGGAACCATCTCTTAGAGTAATCATATTTTCAATTTGAAAGAATAATTTATCCCTTGATCATTATCTCCTTTAAAAATGGTTCACCATGTGGAAGTCATACATTAAAAAAATTTAATAACTTCAAAAACCATACCACTATCCAAATATTTAATTTACCTTGATCAGTGTCCACATGGAGAGTTTTTTATACTTTTACCCAATTTGATTATACCAAGAACACATTATGTTAATTTTATATCTTGGTTTTTTTTCTTCTCTTAAATGTGTAAATAGGTATCAATACATTGTTTCAAATGATTTTCCAAATATTTCTAGATACTTCATGAGTGATTTTGTGGTTTCATGCATGATGATTTGATGATTCACATTATTCCTAACTCACAAAGTGATCCTAGTTTTATTATTATATGAATGGAATTTATACATAAATATATATCCAAATAACTAATATATTTTTATTATTCATTTTTTTTGAAAATTAATTTAATTATGTATAGATTTTTTTTACTCTAACATATCCTTTTTAATTTAGAATTTACAATTATATAGCCTTCAATTATTCCATTTAATCTTATGTAGTCAGGACTCCAACTATATTAATCTTTTGTAAGATTCTGGAAATCAATTTAATAATAAATTTGATATATAAACTCAGTGTTACTCTTACATAGCTCTGTGAAATAATTTTCAGGTATTTCATTATTTTTATTTTTATCTACATGAATTAAGATATATTTCAAAGATTCATTTATCATGATAAAATAGAAAAATCATGTTTAAAATAATAAAATCAAAATTTCGGATGGTTTTTCATTAAATTTTAAAAATTAAAATATATAAATTTCTTGCAAAATTGATATCTATTTATAAGAAATAGAAATAAAATTAAACTAAAAAATTATATAAATGTATTAAAAGAATATTTTCAATCAACAACATTTTTAACTTCATGCTTTGATACCAAATATTTTATCCAAACTTTGACTTATTATTATTCAATATATTAAATTCATATTATCCCAATAATAAATCAATCATTTAATATCCCATAGTATATATTCCCCCTTGAAACATCACTTTAGTAAAATTAACCCTTTATAAACTTGACAGTTTCTCTCCCTTTATCAACAACCCCAAATAAAACTTATTTGAGATTACAATGAGGAATGAATAACTCAATAAAACAATGCATGAGAGAAATCATATCATCCCATGAAAAACTTTTTTATATTTAATTTTAGTAACATATATTGAAATTTTCAATAAGTGAAACCACTAATTGAAAAATAATTATTGAATATAAATCACATTAAGGGGAGTATAATTCCCTTCCCTAAACCATTAAGTGGATAGAGATAGTTCAAATCTAAGAGTAAATTAATGATTATAATATACTTATGTTTATAATATATTTATCATTATATCCATAATTTTATCTTGATTTGAAACACTCTCTAATTTTACCAAACCTTTCTCAACTTTCTCCTAGAAATAGTGATACATATCTCAATTTAATTCATACTAAGATAATGTATATGTTCTTTATTAATATTTATATCACTCAAATTATCAAATATAATTTCAATATGATAATTTACCTCAATTCAAATTTCTCCAAGTTTTTTCTCCACCAATAGGAGTTATGTATATGATTATATATTCATATTATGAAGTGCCCAATGGTATGAAATATTGTTTTTTCTTAACTGAGATATACAAAAATATGAATGATAGAATTTACAACTAGAAGCATACCTCCTATAATTTGGTAAACCATTCCAATTGAAATCTATAAATACCAATAAATATTTAAAAAAATTTCCTTTATATAAAAATCCTAAATCCTCCAAGCCTTTTATATATTGAAGTATTATTTTCACAATAATTATATGGACTTATTTGGGATAAATTTGAAATCTTAATGGTTGAAATTTCCAAATATATATATATATATATAGTATTAGGGTTATTAGTAAATAATTTATTCTTATTATTTTCATACACTCAATATTGGTCAAATTATAATAGAAATAGGCTGGTAAATTCACATTAAAAATAAAATAATTAATTAAACAATGTTAAATAAGATATGTAGATATCATGAAATCATTTAATATTGTAAAAGTTACGTGAAGTGAAAATTGAAATTAAAAAATTAAGAAATTTACCAGTTGAAAAGTAAATGTGGAAAGTAATAAATGGAAAGGAAAAAATTTATAATGGATTTCATAAAAAGCACATGAATTTCCCTTAAATATCCTCTTGTAAATAAGGCTTGAGAGGGTTATATTTAACCCCTTGGTTTTAATGGATATCCAAGTACAAAAAGAATAATATCCCTTAGATTTAATGGAAACCAAGAACCAAAAAAAGAGTCCCTTTCTTTTAAATATATAAATACAAAACCAAGATAACCCTTGATTTTGAACAAAAAAAGAAAGAAACCAAATAGTATAAGGTGGAAGAAGAATTATGGTTTTCTTTGTGGCAAACTTGTTATAGTCTAATTGTCTACTCTCAATAAAATATAAAAAGATTAAATATGTTGAGAGAGATATATGATGAAATGATGATATTTTAAGGTGTTATAAAGATAAGGTGTAAAGGCTTAAGGGAAAAAAATAACGAGGGAAAAAAATATAGAAAGATGAAGGTTGGAGGTTCTTGATATTTATAGATAATGATCAAATCTTTAAATAGTGATCATTGATGTTATTAGTTCCCATTGATGATGTACACTTGATATTAATTGTAAATAGATGATAAATGTTTGAAATTTAAAGATACTTGAAGATCAATGAGGAATCCTGATGGTTGGTAATTGAAAAAGCATTATGTTATATTCATACATTGATTTGATGAATATTGAAGCCTCCATTTTCCTTTATTTATATCCTTCTAGGGTTATTGGGTGTTCCAAGGTTGATTCATGGATTTAATGAGTTGAATGGATATTTTTTACCTACAGTTAAATAACCACATAAGAATTCGTAATATCACCCTAGGATAGTTTCTTAATTCCACCATATTTCTGGTGTGAAAAAGGATCATAATATGTTCTTGAATCTCTACCAACTAGTTGTTACACTTCCACCGTGTATTTAGTGGAGTTTTTTAGGATACTAGTGGTTCCATTTGATCTACCATCTTTTCAATTAACTCTTATCTATTTTTTGGTGATTAATTGCATGTGTTGGACTATAAAATGGTCCTTTAAACCACATTGAGCACCTCTTTAATTTGGTTTCCTTCCAACCACTATAAGATAACAAAAACACTTGAAATACACTTGTAAAAAGATATCAAAACATTAGATTGTTTTTTATCATTAAAAATTATGATATTAAACAATATCCCCTTTTTTTATCATAAACACTTCATATAAAAAAAGATAATGAATAGGTAAATAATAAAAAAATGAGTTACCATGTTTTCGTGAAACCAATTATCCCTTTTTAGAAATCATTTATCGCAATTTTTGATACAATGAAATTATATCCCCTTTTATATATGAAAATTTTAATCATTTTTCTCCCCATTTAAGAAATAATATTTGAACTTCTATATTTTTTTATCTTTTTTCCTCTATCTTAAAAAATTATCCCACTTTGTGATTATCAAAAATAAACTTACTAAGCAACAGGGTTAAAGAAATAAGACAAAAAATATGATAAATATTGATGAATAATTTTACAAATATTGAAGATAAAATGGTTATTCATTAATGGTATACATATTATTTTAAAAAACCCTTCATATATAATAAAAAATTTTATCTAAATCCCCCTTCTAAAAAGTAAGAAAAGATAATGTGAGGGGATTTTCAAACTATCATACTTCAACATATATAAAAACACTTAAACACTAGAATCCATTTATATATTTAATAGTTTGGATTCTAAAAAATGTAAATAAAAAAATATTCTTCCAAAATAGAAACTTTTGAAAAAACTATATCTGAAACATATATAAATATATTCAAGTAATTATAAATTATTTTAAAATAATTAATAAGATTATTCCATGAGATATACATTTAAAAAATAATTTCATGAACTAAACATTTTCAAGATAGCACATTATTAGAAAAATATAAAACATTAACAAGCTACTTAAAATGGAGTAAATGAAAATGATCATTAAAAAGACTCCCACTATGTAAAAATTGAGAGAATAAAAACAAGAAACTTCCTAGATTTTATAACATTTAAACTACATGGATTTTACTTTATTTTATATCCACCATGTAATAAGATAATGAATCTTAGTGGAATAAACGAACAAGATATCAAATATGAGTGGATTTTGGTACCCAAATTTTGGGTATGGAAGTGTTATCTAATAAACCTTGAGAATGTGAAACAATAAAGGTCCCTAAAGATTTTTTAATAATGATTTAGTAACCCAAAAAATTTTGGAATGAAATTTTTTATTAATAATATTATATGATATATGAATATATTTATGTATTCTATATATAGAATTTTTTAAATGGAATTTATAAATTAAAAGATTAGTGTTATTATAATAATTGAAACTTTTATTTTAAGAAATACCTATTAAAATTGTGATTTTGGAAGAACTAATTTTTTTTTAAAAACCAAAACCATGATGGTTTTTTATTGGATGTCAAGAACCCAAAATCATTTAAAGATATTAATCACCTTGCGTGAATTGAGTGATTCATTTAAAGATCATTATTTTAGGATTCTAAATTCTCAATGTTTGGTAATAGTATTAATTTAAGATCCAAAATATCTTTTTATTTATAAAGAAGATCATTTTCATTAAAAATTTTATTTTTTCATTAAGAAATATTTTTATATATATTTTTATTTTGAAAGATTTTAATCATAAAAACACAAGTTCATTTTATTTATTATAAAATGAATAATATGATGATATATGAGATAAAAAATATGAATTATAAGAAGAGGGAGAAATATATGAACTAACATTATAAATTTCCTTGAGATATACCATGAGTCATTTAAGACTTGACTCACTTGAGGAGGTGAGTCTATGGATTCTTCACAAGTACTCTAGGTTTATAATTCAAGTTCTTTATTTCCATTATCATTTTATTTTAACTTATTTTTATAGATAGGGAAATATGTTCTAATATGAACCTTCAAGTTTCATTTATAATAGGTTACTTTTAGTACTTTAATTTTATTTTTCTTTTTAAAATATAAATAATCTTTATTATTTTTGGTCAAATTGTCCAATATCTTGGTCAATCATTCAATATTTGATTCATTATAAGATGAATCTTCATAATCAATGGAATTAAAATCAATATTTATTTTGGATTATTTATCTTCCTTGGCTTCTTTTGCTTATTTATCAACTTACCTTCTAATAGTGATCTTATATGTCATTAGGGATCAAATAATCTCTTCATCCACCATTATATTCCAATAATTTTATTCTTTTATAATTGTGAATTTGGGTGCCTAAATTCTTAGAATTACTCAAAGTATCTTCTTCACTTGGTTTTTTATAGAGAAATTATCTCCAAGAAACTTTTGACTAGTGAAAAAATTCAATAAAGTTCATAAAAAAATAGTACTGGACTCATTAGGATGTATTTAAAATCCTTAAAAATAATTCTTATACATGTATAATATAGTATAT
The DNA here is from genome assembly GCA_963277665.1 of Viscum album. Taxonomy (NCBI): domain Eukaryota; kingdom Viridiplantae; phylum Streptophyta; class Magnoliopsida; order Santalales; family Viscaceae; genus Viscum; species Viscum album. Next base: position 686,387,944 of record OY728123.1, on the reverse strand, counting down.
TTAACTTTTTTTGTTATTTAATGAGTAAATTATAGAAATTTCCATATTCCATGGGTCACTTTACAAGTGGAAACATGATTAATTTCATTTTTATGAAGACCACAATGTATATAATTCATATATTTTATATTAAGTTAAATGTTTTTAATATCATTTTGAGTATACTTATCTTTAGTTTCATTGGTTTGAACATATTCATTCATAACAATTTTCCAAACAGGGTAACTAATGCTTCTTGGAAAAGGTGACATTTCATTTTTCCAATGGGAATGGTTAGTAATAACAAATACATCACCAGGAGAATAAAAATTAGATTCCATAAAAAAATTTAACTTTTAAATAGATTAATATTTTTAAAATTGAAAAAAAAATTAAAACTATTATTTTTAAGCAAAACGAAAAACACCCTTTAATACCAAATATTAGTCATAGCGGGATGGATTGAGGTGTGAATTTTATTTAAAAAATAAATCAAAAATTAAATTATTCTATAAAAGATATAGTGATATCATGAAAGAATTCAACATTATCCAAGTAATGTGGATTTGAAATCAAAATAAAATAATTAATTGTATCCATAATGGAAAATTAAATTTAAAACGTAAAAAAGGAAATAAACACTTTGATAAAGGTATTCTGTGATAGAACATGAAGTTCCCATATGTCTCCTCCTATAAATAAGGATTAAGGGGTTTATATTTAACCCCATTGTTTTAACATATATCCAAGAACCAAAATAATAATATCCTTTTGATTTAATAAAAACCAATAACCAAAAAAATTATCCCTTTGTTTTAAATAATTATGTAAGAAACCACGAGAACCCTTTAATTTGAACAGAAAACGAAAGAAACCAAATATGTGAATAAAGAAGAAGAAAGATGGTTTTCTTTATGGAAAACCCATTAAAATCAGATTTTATACTATCACTAAAAGATAATAATATGAAATAAGGTGAGAGTGATATAAGATACAATGATTAGATATAAGGGTTTACCAATATAAAGTACAATGGATTAATAGAAGAAGAATAAATAGGTCACAAATAAAGATAGAAAGATGAATCTTGAAGGTTATTTATAATTTTTGATGATGAAAACACCTTTAAATGGTTTTTGTTGATGTTCTCAATTACCACTCATAATGTAGATTTTATCTTCATTATAAATGGATGAGAAATATTTGAACTTCAAAGATCTTTGAAAATCGGAGATGAATTATTGATCATTTGTAATTGCAAAGGGTTATGTTGGATTTTTTACTTTATTTGGATAAAGATACAAGACTCCATTCTCCTCTATTTATATGCTTCTGGGGTATTGGGTGGTCCAAATTCAATTAATGGCCTTAATAATCTGAACAGATACTTCTTTTATATCTCCATTGGTGCTCTAGTAGTCTTTTCGTCACACCTAAGTCAATATTTTCCCTTAAAATGGTTGCATGTTTTTTATATCAACCATTTTAGGATTTTATTTATGATCAATCCCCCTAACTACCTTGACTTAATAATGAAAATGTTATTATTCTAGTAATTACTCAATATTAATTGAATTATATCTATAAGTTTTTATAACTTTATCAATGGAACATGTGATCTAACTTTTCTATATTACTTTGAGAGTCATTTCTATTTCATGATATTCTAGTTTTCATATTATTTAAATGAAATCTACCACAATCTCATTGATTCATTTGACCCTATATTTCACTAATTTGGCCAAGTTATGAATAATTAAATCCCTTTATTCTATATTGAGATTTATCTCAACCACTTTCTTCAAATTATATGGCTTCTCATATTTGATATTTTTAACTTCATTATCTAACCCATCTTTCTCTTCTTGTTTCTCTACATATAAACCTTATATTAATATACCACAACATTGGCCTTTTTTTAACCCTATTAAACTTTTATTTATTTAAATATATCCTTAATATCAAAATTAAGATCAATAAAACCCCCTAAGTTTAGTATATTAATATTCACATTTCTCCTCAATTTTTAACTTTTTTATGATAGCTACAAATACTTACTCACTTAGATATTTACTATACTCAATATCATTATCTTCTGCTTCTTCCAATTTGTTACTCACCTATGAAATAAAGTTCCTCTTATTAAAAAATAATATTATTGATTTTATTTCCTTTCATGTATCTTTATCATGGTGGTATTGTCTTCTTTATTATCTCAAAACTTATTGGGACATTTAGCAGTAATGTATCCAAACTTTATACATTGAAAGTAAAAGAGTATAATATTCACTTTGAACATTCCCTTTCACCTTTATTGAATTTTAAAAATGGAATGACATTACCTTGAAAACATATTTTTCCTCTATATCATCTTTAATAACGATTTTGTTCATCACCTCAAATAAAACAACCCTATATATAAAATTATTTATAGGAACATCATTGTTATTTCTCATCTTGTATCTAATAATAATACTTTTCAAGCCATCCAAAAATACTATTCTAATATCCATTTCCATAATAAATGAAAACATTATATTATAGTAAGGTGTAATCCTTCTCAATATATACTTTACAATATTTAAATCTTTAATAGTTTCACTAATTTCTTAATGTACTTCATAATCACATTCGCACAATCAAAGAATGTGTCACTTGATTCATTTGGGTGCATCCAAAATTACTCACACATATTCCATAACACTTGAAATTTTAATTCTATCACCATTTTATTATTTTATTATATATTAAAAAAACCTTCCCAAATATAATTTAATGATTTACAATACATCAATTTTATGTATATTGTATTGGATAATACTCCCCCTTGAGTATTAAAACCTTTGGATTTGATATCCAACTTCTTGTGATCTATTTCTGTTAGATATGTTCAATCTATATTAACCAAAATTACATAAAACATAGTCATATAAACATCCATTATAAGTGATTTTAAATAGTTTATCATCTGATTCTCCCATAGTTAGAAGTTTTTTATTGAATATTAGAACCCCTTTATAATTTATGATTTCTCCAATATATTTCAAAGTGATAAAAACACTTCCAAATAAAAATATTATACTAAAATACCAATTTATAGTCCCACCAAGGTATAATACCCTAAGAGGAGTTGATCATGGTATATCAATTTTAAACTTTTTCCCTTTCAATGATCTTGTTCCATGATTATTCATGAAGGTCCTAAGAATGTATCGACCACTAATAAGGGGGGGTTCAATCAATAGTGATATTTTATAATTTCTATTTTCCGAAAATTAACCTCTATAAATTGTAAAATTTTCAATTCTATCAATATTATAACTCAACCTCACTCATATGTAAAGAGAATAAAATAAATCAGGGCATAGAGGTTTTTACAAAGTTTAGTCCCAATGTGGGTTAATAGTCTATTCCATATAGACTCTCATCAATCAATAGATATCCACTATATAATGTATTTAAATAAAAATGAGTGAACACGCATCAATATCCTTCTATATCCTAATATGAAATTATATTGGTTCCCACTAGTTACAAAGTTTTCTTATACTTCAGAGCCAATGTAATTTAAAAAATTTGAAAACTACTCACTAAAAACACTATCTATAAATTATTTGTTCAGCACCACTCAATCCATTACACCTATATCTAGTGTTCCACATTATGTTATTCCTCTATCAAATAAAATTATATTTTATTTACCTATATCTGATGCTACTTTATCCAGTACACCTTGGTTCGGAAAACTGTTTCTAGAACAACCCTTCTTCAACTAAGTGATTTCTTCAATGGCTATTCACATTGTACTCTCTTATAAAATTCAGTGATTTTAATCTGTAAAATTATAGAAATAGTAACTCATAATTATCCTACTACCCTTTATATACTCACACATCCTCAAAAAATCAAGTAATAATCATAGGTTCTAATTTTAATTTCCCACTCAACTAAAATTTCAGTTGAACATCTTCAACAGCTCCTATGAAATTGGAGTAAACATTCTTCATTAAAGTTTCCTAAAATCTCAAAATCAAGGAACACATCAAATATTACTTAAATCATGACTATATTTTTTATCATTAAAGGTACAACTCATCATTTTATCAATGTTTAGAGTGTTCAAACATGGAGGTAACTTCATTCAATAATCATGAATTTTCTCTATTTAGTGATCTTTTTTAAGAACACCTCTATCTAGTAGAATTTTTTTGATGAAATAATACTTAGAGATTATAAAAATTGTGTTTTCCCAATTTAATGACATCGTATTCTTAGTCCAATGACATCACATTTTCTTATCTGGAGATATTTCATTTCTCTCTATCTGATATAACTTCATATATTTCTCTATTTAATGGAATTGAATTTCTCTATTTGGTATAATCATAAGATTTCCTTTATATGATGAAGTTATTATGGTAATATCATAGGTATTACTTTGTCTAGACCTCATTTGTATGATATTATTTTCCAAAGTTTTTTAACCAGATCTATTCAATTCACTTTTTAGATTCTGTATGGTGGAACTTTATTTGGTGATTATCATCTCTCTCCATCTGATAGAATTCATACTTATCTATATAATATACTAATGAACACTTCTTCTATTAGAGTTACAATGTCTATGTATGATCATTTTTTTATATATCAAAAATTTATAAATCATCCTTAGTACATCCACAACTGTGTATATTTATAAAATCAAAATTTGTACAATTTGTAACATCGTCATTTTACAAATTCAACTTTGTAAAGATTGTCTCTATCATGAAACTTCATGAGTTAACTTATAATGAACCATGATTACTTTTATTAATCATGATGTTGGAAACATTCATGATCAATAAAGAATAATCTTACTTAGTAAGAGAAGTAACTCAATCTTCTTATAATAATAAGCAACACACTTTCATCCGAAACCCAAAAAACATTCACAAAAAATATGTTAACACCAAATAGAACAATCATTTAAAAAACAAAAATATATTTATCTTTAATATCCCCCTTTTATTTTTTAAAAACATTATCAAAAATTCTTTTTTAAATTTTTATCAAACCACATATTTCCTCATAGAGAGTGTCCTAACACCACATAGTCAGATTAAGTAAGGTTTTTAAATAAATTTCATCCCTTGATGATAAGAAATTTTGGGGTGATGATATTGATAAACTACCCCTTAATCATCTAAACTTATCAATTGTAACTTCAAGACCTTTTACTCCCCATTTCTATTATAACGCCATTTTCTATTTATAAAATATATAGTATATAGTTATACATATTCTCCCCATTTGAAAATAGGATCCAAAGATATATTGGGATTACTCACAAACTTTATTAAGTCAATAGTGGAAGCCGAACATATATTTTCAGCCTCAATTCATAAAATTGTTCCTTTAAATTATCTTTGTATAAAATGTCATCTATTTGGTCTTTCATTAAAATATACTCAATGATTACATATCTATTATACACTTAATCCTTACAAAAATGATATTTAATTTTTATGTGCTTTGATATGGAATGTTGTAAGGTATTTTTAGAGATATAAATGTCACTATATTTATCATAAATAATCATCAATGGTTTTATAACATTCACCATCAAATATTTCAACTAAACATTTTTACACATCATTTTTGTATATTCCAGGGTGGAAATAATATATATTTTTTTACATTGTACTTAATGCAACTTAACTTTGTTTCTTACTAAGAAAACTCACTAAAAATTCTCCCAAGAAGAATGTTCCTCCTATTTTAGATTTTTTATCATTTAAATATTCAACCCAATTAGCCTCAGGGAAACCCCAAAAGGTTAACTCATTAAATAATCTTTATATCAGGCTATAGTTTGATGTTTCTTTAACATGCCTAAGGATTATTTTTTCTTCCAAAATGTTTTATTAATTTTGATCACCCTAATACCTTTCACACAAAGTTACAACATAATAAATGTTTTGTCTTGAATTAGTAAGATAGATTAAAATTCTAATCAACATCCAGACGTAATTATGATTTACACTTTGGCAAAATTTTCCTTTAATCGTCTTTATTCAATAGAAATAGATGTACAAAATTCCTTAGAATCTATTATTCCAAAAAAAATTAATAATTCTATGGAATATGTTTCTTATGAAATATAGATATATCTTTCATTTTTCATGATTTGTAACCTAATAAATAAATTCATTTCCCCAATCAAAAACAACCTAATACGCCTTTAATGATATTATTTTAACTATTCACACATATATATGAACTTTAACACCTAAAATTATTATTTTTGTTTTGAGGAATGATGCAACTATTCTCTTATAAGGGGTTTCTCCCAATGGGGTTCATAGAAGAGAGTTTTCTTCTGGTCATTTTTATCTAGAATTGGATTTTTGAGAATGTGTGGTTTTTCCATGGATATCAGGTCTATGCATTCATGCACGGGATAGCTAGTCGAGTTGTGAGGAGTAGGAAGGAAGCCAATCTTAATGTTTTTTATGCTGGGTAGGGGCTCTTCCATGCTGGAAAATGATTTGTTCAGTCTTGAACTCTTATAACAAGGTGGTTTTTTGTCTTATGTCATTTATTTCATGTCAAGTTCTCCATCATCCCTTAAAAGGGAGATTATGCTAATAAAAAATTAATTTTCAATCAGTCAGTATGACATAAAATGATTATTTCATCAATAAAAACTATTAAAATAAAAGCTCAAGTACCTATTTCGTTTACATAAATATTATTATCATCCTTTTCTCTAGATAATTTTAATTTTTGGAAGAAATTATCAAGTTTTAAATACCCAACTTGAGGATCCTTCTTTATCCCATACAAGGAATTATTTATTTTTCACACAATAGTTACATCATTATAAAGTGTAAACCCATTGGATTTCTCCATATAAACTTCTTATTTAATTTATCTATTTAATAATACTGACTTAACATCCATATGATCGGATTTATAATTTTGATGAGTAGTTTTAGCCAAAAACATTATGATAGTCTCAATTCTTTCAAAAGAAGAAAAGGTTTATTCAAAATCAAAACCTTCCACCTGTGAAAAACCTTTAAAAAATATCCATGATTTATTACACATTACTTATACCTATCTATTGATTTTATTTCAAAACACATATTTTTTTCCTATAACATTATTTCCTTCTAATTGAGGAACAAGATACCAAGATTTATTTTTCTCAATTTGATCCAACTCTTTATTCATCACATTTAAGCACTCTTCTTTTTCAACTGATTATAAAAATATATTTTGGTTCTACCTTTAAGATAAGTGAAATCTAATTCTCAAATCTTAGTTTTTTTATAACTGGATATTCATTATTTTTTATGATATTAACAAATTCAACTTATTTTTGTGAAGTCTAATTTTTTTCACTTTTTATATTACTTTCCTCATCATTAGACAAATAAAAATCAACTTTAAAAATATTAGGATCATGGTTATCATTATTTTCATCAACATATCTAAGAGTCTTTATTCTATTTTTTGTTACACCATCATCATTATCTTAAAAAACTTTTATTATGTTATACTATTTTCAATTAATTTTATATTGAAGTAATCAACAAACTTATGTAGTCATTTATTCTAGAACATTTAACATTTTATATTGGATGCATATACCATAAAAACACATTCTTTTACTTTTTCATCAAACATTAATAAATCCAAATTCTTTATCTTTACTATAAAGGACTCACAAAACCCTAAAGAATTTCAATAAATTAATTTTCCTATAGAACATCTCATAAGGTTTCATTTTTTTATTCTGATCAAAGTAAACATCTATTTTGAACATTTATAGTTATACTTACATCTTAACTCTAGATGAATTTTTAATTATTATAATCATTGAGTGTGATTCTTCCCATATCAACTAAACTTCTATTTTTACTTCCCACCACTCCATTTTGTGGAGGAGTTTATAGAGTACTATATTGATGTTCAATTCTATGTTTATTCAAGTAGTACTCAAAAGAGTTTATTATATACTCCATTAAATTATTTGTTCTCAAATTCACTATATATACACCAATCTTCTAAAAACTTTGTAAGACCATTGAATATTACAGGTTATATACTATTGTAAATTTTGTAACAAAGATGGAAATTAGATCTGGGAAATGAACCTTTATAGAATACACAGATGGTGTGAAGGGGAATCATTTATAGAACCCCACAATAATTGAAATTATCATCAATAGGGATTTAATTTTTATAGAAAAGATGTTGAAAATGATAATTGGTTGGTAATTAGAGAAGGATAATATAGAAACTAAAACAAAAAATGTGGAAGTCTTTCCAAATAAAGAACCTATTACTTTTGAATCATTACTAGAGAATGGTGATCGTGTACAAGTTGAGTTTAAGCCTTATTAAACTATTTATTTTTAATAATTACTATAATATGATGATCAATTAAAAGTTTAGTTTAGTCAATAGTGATAAATAAAGAGAAAAAACACCAGTATAGGACTTGTATTATTTTATTGGGAGACAAATTATGTACTACTTTTTAATGGAGGGCGGTGACCCATATTCTTTTATAGAGTAAACCCATAGTCTATCTGTATCCTCATGGATAATATTGGTGTAGGAGGAACTTGAATCCCAGAACATGAATATGATTTGGTAAAATAAATGTTTATTTAATATCCATAGTGATGTAAAAGACCAAGTGTAAAGAAATCATGTGATATTGGTGGTCAAAGTATATGTATATAAGTAAGTCATTGATTTCAATGAAATATTTTTTTCCTATTGTTATACTAAAAAATATTTAAGTATTTCTAGTGATGTGTTATATAGGTATTTTACATCTAGTGTAGCTAAATTTTAATCCAAATTTTCTCCATTGTGATCTAGATAAAAAGGTTTGTATGCACAAACCAAAATATTTTTCAAAATAAGGAAAGTATAATCTGGTTTACATGTTAAAAAATTATTTTATGGTCTCAAGTAGGTTCCAAGATATTGGTACATGATATTTGATATCTATATCATAAGTCTTTGGTATAATAGACTCTATTAAAATGTCTGTACATATTTTAAGGGTTTGGATGATCATGATTTTTTTTATTTTTATGATGTATGAGGATGACATATTATTTACTTTCCCCAATAATGATCTGATCTAGAAGATAAATTCATAGTTGGATCAGGATTTTTATATTAAGGAATTGGTATTGGAAAATATTATTTTTGGGATGAAAATTTACTATTGTGGAAAGGATGGGGAGATTTTTCTATCATAAAATAATTAAATAATTATTGTTTTGAAATGAGTCAATATGAAAGATTGTAAGCTAGTATCTACCCTCATTATCATTAATCTCAATTTAGCCTCTACTATTTTTCCTAATGGTGAAATAAATAGAATGGAGATATCTTTAGTATCATATACATCAGTAGTAAGAAGTATGATGTTCAATATGGTTTGTACTAGACCAGACACTACACATACAATGGGAGAAAATAGTAGTACAAGGTGAATAAAAGGAAAGATAATTGGAACATAGTGAAGAGGGCCATGGGATATATAAAGGGTGCATCAAATGTTGCATTATGTTATAGAGAATCATAGTTCACTATCAAAAGATGTATTTTTTCCTATTTGGATGGATGGGTACCCTGATTTGATTTTTCACAGTGTTCTTGGTCTAGTTTTTCATTGCATCAGGTAGACAGTGTGGTGAGTTTCTCATTTTCATTATTGAGTGGGTAGCTCGAAATAGATATTGGTATGCTAAAACCTATAACTTTTACCTCCATCCACATTATGTGTGTGTGTGGGAGGGGTTCTCTACCACGTTGTGTTGGACCATCATGGTGCAACTTCTTGGTAGGGGGGTCGATGCTTCACTTTGACAGATTTCATTGTTGTATTGTCTATCAAAGAGAAATGAGACATTTTATATTTCTAATTTTGACCTTTTATTTCTATTAGGAACTCAGGTTCTATCTCAAACCTTTGGGTCATGTGGTTGTATGGTTTTTTCCATTGATTTTAATGGGTTTACTCTTTTCCCATTTTCAAAAGAGGTCTTGTTTTCTTTTTTTCAATTTAGGAGGCTTGACCTCTAAACTATTTCAAAAAAAAACCATACGAGAGGAGTTATAAGAGAGATTTAAAAGTTGTGGTTAATTATGGATTTATCAATGACATAGGAAAAATACATGGAATATACACAATCTTGAAAAGTGAAAATTAGATGAGAATATTACAAGAGGATCTCATGTATTGATGGGAAAACATTCCTTTATTTTGTAATATACAAAGTTCCTTAAAAATTCAAGGAATAAATATTTATATTCCAAGAAAATTATCATTTCTAAATAGTATCACTTTATTCTGGATTTGATGGAGGAAGGATATATTAGAAAAAAAATCACACAAAGGGAAATATTGAATAATTCATAAAAAAATAATATTGACTCTCAAAATTTCAGATGGTGTAGATCCAAGAAACACAACTAAAAATTTAGTCTGGTTCTAGCATTTATTAGAATTAGATAAAAATACTGATAAAGGAGGGCCTTTTTCAGTTCCAATAAAAAGGTACTGATAAAGGGGGCTCTTTATCATCACTTTTTTAGAATTGATAAACAGTATAGTTTATTCATGCTATAAAAAACATTGATAAAGGGGAGTTGTTTTCAGTGCTAAAAATCATTGATAAAGCTCCCCCTTTATCATTTTGTTTTTAGAATTGATAAAGGGGGCCTTTATCAATGGTAAAAAAAGTGTTGATAAAGGCCCCCCTTTCGCAGCAATTTTTTTGAAAGTACTGATAAATATACCACTTTATTATCCCTTTTTCTTGCACTGATAAATGGTATATTTCATAAAAATATATGTCCTTAAAAATAATATATAAATATATAAATATATTTATATTGATATAAATATAATATATTTTTTAAAATATGATTTAGATAAGGTTAAATACACATTTAAACTTAATATATAAGATATATAGTAAAAATTAATTATAAAATAATTTAAAAATTAATATTAATTAATAATTTTATAATAATTATCGAGTAATAGACATTTAATAATAATTGGATAATATAAAATTTCAATAAACTAATGAATGATCTAAGATAATTTTAAAACATGATTTGAACTTCAAATGGTCATTACTTTTGATTTGAGTGTCCATTTGAGATCTACCAAATATCAAATCAAATACTGGGAAAAGATATATGCTATGTTGATTGGAGAAACCAAGGTTATTGTTTTTTCAAGGTCAAAAAAACCAAAAGTCCTCTAAAACTCAGTTTTTAGTTAAGATGCCCTAATATTTTAATATTCAATAGTATTTCAAATTCATTTATAAGTGTATTATTTTCCTTTTTTTAGTAGAGACTTAATTTATTCATGGGGATTACATTCATATAGATATTATGGTTTTGAAATTTTATTTTTTTCATATTTAAGTTTTAATTAAAATTAAATATATGTATATTTTCTTATATTTTCTTATTATATATAAATTTTATGAATATATATTTAAACATATTTACATAAAATATTATAAAAATGTATTTAAAAAATATCTAACCATTGTTTTTACATTAAAAAATATATGAATATATATATATACTTATACAAATATATATATATATAAGGTTTATATATATGTGTATATGTATTAATAAATGGATATATATTTATATTTATATTCTAATATATATAACTGAATATTAATATATAATATATTTAAATAAATATTAGTATATATTTATCACACACACAAAAACATATATTTTATAAATGTATTTAAAAATAATTATATAAATATATGAATATATATATATCATAAAATGGTAATTAAAATATATTGGTGTAGTGGTAAAGGTGTTCAAGTTTCAAAAGATAGGTACAAGGATTGAATCCAAGCATGTTTGGGGGTGAAGAGGAGGTTGGACTTTCAAAAAGTGCTAAAAAGGTCCATTCTGAGCATTGAAAATGGGGGTGGAAATCAGGTTACATGTGGGGTGGGGGTGAGTGGGTGAAAATCACTGAAAAATGGGGGGAAAGAGCTTAAAAGGGGGTGTAGAACTCTAAAAATAATAATTCTCCCACTTTATCAGTGCTTAAAAAATAACTGATAAAGGGATCGTTTATCAATGATTTTTTTAGCACTAATAAAAGGATACTTTTAACAACGATTATATTAACAGTGATTTTATAGAGATGTTAAAGATAATTTTTAGCATTATTAAAAACATGAACTGAAGTAGTGAAAATCATGGAAAATAAATGAGAAAAATGTTTATCATATAGAAAGGATGTTTGGATATGTAATTGGTTCTTAATAAAGTCTAAATATTAGAGATATGTTGAAAAAATATTTTTTGATCATTTATCATAGGTAAAACATATCCCTAGAATTTTCCATATTATTTTCAACCCCTAAATTATTTATTGGGGTATAATAACCACTCCACTCAATTTTTAATAAGGATAAATTGGTGGCAGGTAATGGAGGGTTGCTAGATATCAATAGTCACTAGTAGTAGAGGAGAAGTAGGGGGAATAGTTTCCTATAAAATGAAATCTCCCCATTATGGATTTAGCATCAGCACATCACCATCTTCTTATATTCTATATATTTTCATTTGATTAGTATTCATGAGGTCGTTTCTATACTTATTCAAGAGAGAAACTAAAAAGGTTTTCTCCTTATAATAGTGAGAGATAGAGAGTGTGTCCATTTTTACCCATAGTGATATTTTTATTTTTATTTTTATTTTTACCCCTCTTTATTTAGGGTTTTTCCACATTGTATCTAGTGTAATTTATTTTTAACATTCTTTTACTTTATTTTTTATCTAATATTTACTATTTCAGTATGGGAAAATCATTATTGGCCTTAAAACCATGTTTAATGTCTAAAATAAGACTTATTTGATCCTTAGTTTTTTGTTTTGTAGTTATTATACCATGTTTAGATTCCCTGAGAAGCTTTAGAAGATTGGGTGTACAAAGAACTGGGAGATTATATAAGGTACAGAACTTTTATATATATCTCTATTTCATATATTTCTTTTCATAAATTTATTATTTATATATGATTTAATATTTATATTTTTTATATTTATTACCTTTCACTCTTAGGATTTGAAAACTAATGGATTTCATATTTCCTATTGGTCTTATAAATTGTCCTCTATCAAATTTTTTGTGTAGGATATATACACCTATAGGGGTAGAACAATGTGTGTGTATAGGGATATACATTGTGGCACTAGTCATTATCTCTCTTCTTTGAATATTTACCATGCCCTCTCCAGGTGATTTTGAGTGATGAATATTTTTCCTCTCGCATAATGGTTTTTACAGTTTATATATCTTAAACATCATGGAAATTTTCATGTATTTTTATTCATCATGATACAAAATTATTATTCTAGAAAGAGGAATAAACCTATTTTTGACAAGTCATTGAATTCATCAACTTACAATATTTTTTCCTATGTATAAAGTAAATATAATTTTAAATAGTTTGAGTGAATTGATCACATATTTTATTCATATGAATCACTATTTTAAATAAATCCTATACCCATGGTTTTATGAACCATGGTTTATGGAGTCGTCGATATAAACTAATAGAATTTCTTAATACCCTTGGTTTAGTTAAACCATGTGTATATATCTATACCCACTGTTAGGATAATCATGGGTATAACTTGTCACACCAAATTACATGTACCCAGGGTTCATTGAACCTATCCCAACTTAGTAGAAGTATCCCTTAAAACATATCCTGAGCCTATAAAAAAGGAAAACCATAGTACACATTCAATGCAATACATATATTATATATTTAGAATTCAACCAACAGCTTGTAATAATTTTCAAACCATTTACAATATTATAACATACATATACATCCATAAAACCAATCAATTCAATTCATAAAACCAAATACATAAGTCTCTTTATTTCTAACTCAAAATTAAATGTGATAAATATCTTCCCCATCACCAACATCCTCATCCTTATCACCATCAGAAAAATCCTCATCACCACCATCACCTACATCATCATCTGGAGCACCATCATCAACATCATCATCATCACCACCTCCACCACCACTAGTAGTATCATCAGATCGACCGCCACTAGGATCCTCATTGAAACCACTTGTGGAATCATATAAATAGTGCATTTATTCCATACATGAATCAAAAAACTTAAGCATCCTCTGATGGAAGTTATAGAAATAAAACTGACATAGATTTCAGGAAGTGTTTGTTGACCTATTTTCCTCTTTCATGATCCTTCATAGATGTTTTTTTAGCCTCATCTAATTTTTCATGGGAGTTTTATAGCTCGGTGTTGTGAGCAGATTTAGAGTCACCTGATTGGGGCCAATACCTAGTGGGAATGATTTTTTTCCCAGATCAACATCAAACTCTCCCCATGTGCTCCTCACTTAATACCTATCTCAAATAATCATTTAGATCGAAGTTATCATCTTATTTATCATAAAGGTCCTCTATGGAACACTTTTGAAAATATAAAAAAAGTTATTTAATTATGAATTATGTATGAAAATTTGAAATATCAATAAAAATTTACAAACTTTTCGTATTTTTTACATTTATATAACTTCCACAATTTTTCTTCCTCCTTGATAAAAATATTTTTTCTCAAGGCACAAAGACTTTGATGACCAATGGATATTTCTTTAAATGACAATGATTAGTATAATACTACATTGTTGAATAATATAAAAGAGATAAATCTATAACAGATTAAAATTATATCTATTTATGAAACTTATAAAATAAATAATCATCTAAATATATATTTAGTTATAAATTTAATATTAGTGGAATAATATAAACAATAAATTATAATTAGCATGATAAACATGGGTATGATATGGATTCTTTTAGTATGTTCATTTTGGTCTAATTATGTTTTTGCTACATTATTTAGTTATTCTGTCACTTGGTCATTAGGTTCTTTTTTTGTTAGTTTGTTTGGTAATTTTGTCATTTTGTCATTTTTATATTTTTTCAATTTTTCATTTTTCCACTTGGTTGTTTGGACATTTGGTTGTTTGGATATTTTACCGTTTGTTTGTTTGACCATTTGGCCATTTGGAAATTTGTGTGTTTGGTTGTTTGGTCATTTGGTCATTTGGCTATTTGTCCCTTTGGCATTTTGGTCGTTTGGATATTTGACCATTTGGCCATTTTCAATTTTTCCATGTTTCCATTTGGCCATTTGGCCTTCTGGCCATTTGGCCTTCTGGCCATTTGGCCTTCTGACCATTTGGCCTTCTGATCATTTGGCCTTTTTTCCATTTTTCTATTAAGTCATTTGGACATTTTTCTATTCGGTCATTTGGACAATTTTCTAATTAGTCCATTTATGAAAATTATGCCATTTCGTTCAATTAGTCCAATTATTCCATTTAGAAAAATTAGGCCAATTATACCAATTATGTCATTTAGTTCAATTTTTCCAATTAGTCCATTTTAGCCAATTTAGGCCATTTATTTGTCCAATTTAGGCCATTTAGGCCAATTTAGTCCATTTTGGCCAATTTAGGCCATTTAGGCCTATTAGGACATTTATTTGGTCAATTTATGCCAATTACTCTTTTTAGTCCAATTTAGGATAATTAGGTCGTCTAGTAAAATTAGATCATTTAGGCCAATTTGTCCAATTTGGCTAGTTAGACCAATTTATGCCAATTTATTCCAATCATGCCAATTTCGGCCAATTACCAATTAGGACAATTTAGGCCAATTAGACCATTTATTCCAATTTAGTCCAATTATGCCATTTAAGCCAATTTAGGCTAATTGGTCCATTTAGGAAAATTTATCCATTTAGTCCATTTAGTCCATTTAGTTCAATTAGGAAAATTAGTCCATTTAGGACATTTAGGTCATTTGGGCCAATTTGGCCATTTGGCCAATTTAGGTTATTTAGTCCATCTAGTCGAATTAGGCCATTTTGGATATTTTAGTCTAATTTAACCATTTGTCCATTTGTCCAATTGTTCATTTGTCCAATTAATCCAATTATTCCATTAAGGTCATTTAGGCCAATTAGTCCCAATTATTTCATTTAGGCCATTTAGGCCATTTATTAGGCCAATTTAGGCCATTTAGCCCATGTTAATCCAATTAGGTCATTTATATGGCCAGTTTATGCCAATTAGGACACTTAGTGAAATTTAGTACATTTAGGCTAATTAGGCTATTTATTTGGCCAATTTATACTAATTAGGAAATTTATTCCAATTTATCCAATTTAGTTTAATTAGTCTATTATGTCCAATTAGGTCTAATTAGGCCATTTAGGTCAATTAGGCCATTAGGCCCAATTGTCCATTTGGTCATTAGGTTATTTGGTCACATGGTAATTTTGATCATTTGGTCATTATGCCAATTAGCTAATTAGCAATTTTTTCATTTGGCCATTTGGGAATTTGGTCATTCAACCATTAAATCCATTATGCCAAATATTACAATTAGCTAATAGGCCATTAGTTCATTAGGCCATTAGGCCATTTGACCATTATGCTATTAGGCCATTAGGCCATTAGGCCATTAGGTCATCAGGACATTAGGCAATTTGGTCATTTGACCATTTGGTCATTTGACCATTTGGTCATTTTTCCATTTGGACACTAGGCCATTAATACATTAGGCAATTAGACATTTTTCCATTTTTTCATTTGGCCATTTGTCTATTTGGCCATTTTTTCATTTGGTTATTTGTCCATTTGGCCATTTGTCCATTTGGCCATTTGGCCATTTGGCAATTTTTCCATTTGGACATTAGGACATTAGTTCATTTTTCAATTAGTACAATTAGCCCAATTTGGTTAATTTGGCTAATTTTTCCAATTGGTCCATCAGGCCATTAGGTAATTCGGCCATTAGGCCAATCGGTCATTATTCCATTCATCCAATAGGCCATTCGGCCATGAGTTTATTTTTCCATTATTCCATTCAGTTATTAGGTCATTAGGTCATTAGGTTATTATGCCAATTGTCCATTAATTCATGAGGTCATTATGTATTTAGGCCTTTAGGAAATTAGTCCATTTATCCATTATACCATTATAAAATTAGGCCATTTATTCCAATTAGACCATTTAGGCTAATTTGATCATTTAGTCATTTGGCAGTTTGGCTAATTGTCTAATTGGTCAATTTGGTGAATTAGTAAAATTATTCCAATTAGGCCATTTAAGACATTTAGTCTAATTAGGTCAATTATTCCATCAAGGCTATTTGTTAGGAAAATTAGGACATTTAGGATAATTTAGGCCAATTAGGCCATTTATTTGGATGATTTTTTCCAATTAGGACATTTATTTGGATAATTTAGGTTAATTATGAAATTTAGGGCAATTTGGGACAATTTTGGCCAATTGGGCCATATAGGCCAATTAGTACATTAGGTTCAATTGGTTGTTTGTCCATTTTGTTACTCGTTAACTTGGTAATTTTGATTATTTGGTCATTATTATGTTAGTCCATTAGGAAATTTGGACATTTAAACATTTGGTCATTTGAACCATTAGGCCAATTAGGCCAATTATTTTAATTAGACCAATTAGTCCAATTATCCATTAGACCATTAGGTCATTAGTCCATTATTTCATTAGGTCATTAGTCCATTAATCCATTAGTTCATTAGTCCATTATATCATTATTCCATTTATCCATTTGTCCATTAATCCATTTGGAAAATTTTGCATTTTGGCGAATTTGGTCATTTGGCCAATAGTCCATTTGGCCATTTATGACATTTGTCCATTCAGGTCATTTGGCCATTTGTCCATTTAGTTCATTTGACCATTTATCCATTTAGGCCATTTTTAATTTTACCATTAGTCCATCAGGACATTATGCCATTATTCCATTAAGCAATTATTCCATTAGTCCATTATTCCATTAGGTCATTAGGCCATTACGTCAATTGGGCCAATTAGGTGAATAGGCCAATTGGTCCATTAAGATATTATTCCATTATTCTATTAGTTTTTTATCCCATTAGGACATTAATCCATTAGTCCATTATTCCATTAGTCCATTTGGACAATTTATCATTATTCCATTATGCCATTATTCCATTAGACCAATTAGAAATTTGGCCATTTGGCCATTTTTACATTTTTCCATTAGTCCATAAGGATATTAGGCCAATTGGTCAATTCTACATTATTCCATTAGGCCATTAGTCCATTTGGCCAATTATCCATTAGGATATTATGCCATTTTTTCCAATTAGTCATTAGACCATTATTCCATTAGGCCATTTGGCCCTTTGGACATTTGGCCATTTATCCATTTGAATATTATGCCATTTTTTCCATTTTCCATTACACCATTTGGAAATTTATCCATTTTTTCATTTGTCCATTAGGTCATTTGGCCATTTGACCATTTGGCCATGTCCATTTGGCCATTTTTTCATTTTTTTTCATTAGTCCATTGTCCCATTAGTCCATTGGTTCATTAGGTCATTGGGCCATTCGATCGTTGGACCATTCATCCATTAGTCTATTAGTCCATTGGGCCATTCGGTCATTAGTCCATTAATCCATTTGTACATTAGGCCAATTTTACATTATTCCATTAGTCCATTAGTCTATTTTTCTAATTGGGAAATTTTCTATTAGTCCATTAGGCCATTGGGACAATTGGTCATTGGTCCATTTGGTCTTTTGTTCATTTTCTATTTGTAAAATTAGGCCATTTTTAGATTTAGGATAATTAGTCATTTTTTCATTGGTCCATTAGTCCATTAGGCCATTAGTCCATTGGACTATTATTACATTAGTCCATTTGTACATTACACCATTAGTCCATTAGGTCATTAGGTCATTTGTCCAATGTTTCCATTTATCCATTTTGTACATTTTTCTATTTTGGACCTTTGGACATTTGGAAATTAATTCATTAGCCCATTGGGCCATTTAAACATTATTCCATTAGTCTATTTGTCCAATTTTCCATTTGGACAATTATTTATTTGTCTATTTGGACAATTTTCCATGTGGACATTTTTTCATTAAGTTATTAGGTCATTAAGATATTATGCCAATTAGGAAAATTTTACATTAGGACATTAGGCCATTAGTTCAATTATTCCATGTAGTACACTTTGGTAATTTAGTTAATTTGGTTCATTTAGGCCATTAGGTCATTTGGCCAATTAGTTCATTTATCCAATTTGGATATTTTTCCAATTAGACCACTAGGCCATTAGGTCACTAGGACACTAGGCCATTAGGCCACTAGGACATTAGGCCACTAGTCCATTAGTCCACTGGTTCATTAGGAAAATAGGCCATTAATCCAATATGCCATTAGGCCACTAGGTCATTTGATCATTTGGCAATTTTAAAGGGTAATTTTTTCCTTATATTAAAAATATTAATCTTAAGAAAACTTAAATTTCTTTATGAAAATATAACTAAGTAACAATATAAATATAGATATTATTTCTATTCATATTAAAGTACCAAGAACCTCTCATGATCAAACATTGTAGTGTGCTCCAAAGTGTGAAAATACATCATTGAATCTTTTTTATTTTTATTTTTTCCTAACACATTAAAAAAAATCAATACAATTAATAAGAATTAAATTTTATATGCAAACCCTTAAAGATTTGGAGTACCTAAAACTCATTACTCTTCCAATATGAAATCATTTATTGATATTGTGTTTTTGGATAGTTGGGGAAAATTGTTACACCCTCTAAATCATTACTGACTCTACTCTTCCAACAAACATATAACTCATGCTTATATGATCACAAAAATTCAGTAGGATCTATCAACCGTGCGACCTTAGCATCTTCACTGTTGGGAAAGTTAAAATGATGCTACAAAAAACATGTTAATTCATATAAATACAATAGTAATATAGATATAAATTTTACAAATTTTCTTACCCATATCTCTTCCCATGGTTTCTCCATGATTTCTTTACTGATATTACTCTATTATACTAGTTTCACTAGAATGATATCATTGTACTTGGATAAAATTATCATAAAGCTTCTACATTTCCTAGAATTTTTACCTATCTTCTGATTTTATTCATTATAAAACGCCATTATTTGAGTTTAGAAATTTTAGGATTCATGCATATAGGTAAACCCATGCCACCTACTAAAATATAACACTGAATAAGATGAAAGTAAAAAAATACAGAAGAATTAACTCATAGTACAATAGGAAAAATGATATGATATAATTTTAAACACTTATAATAATAAAAACCTAATGTAGGCTACTTATTAGGCTCTTGTGGATCTATGGCTTTTCTTGAATCTATATCCTCTTAAGTATATTCCTATTCCAATGCATGCACCGAGTGATCTTCACTCACTAAAGTGTAAGATGAAGGAACAGACTCATCAGATCCTTTATGGATAGTATGAAATGGGGCAGTGTAGACATGGAAAGATATGGGTAGTATAGTGGGGATACATCATGTTATATTGATATGGTAATGGTGATAACATCCCTATAGGTGGAATAGACATGGTTTGGGAATAATATACTAAATGACATGATGATGGAGTCGTGGGTGGTAAAATCCCTGGAGACTAAAGTAGAGGATGGAAAGGTGCGGTAGATGGGGTGTCCTATGGTGGGTCAGGGTGTGAATGGGTATGATGGGTTCTCATTCTAGCTCTAGGAGCACCCTTGATCAGAACCATACTAGTATGATAAGAATTATTCAACTATGGTTTAAATTTATATCCATATTAAAATATTATAAAGAATAAGAACATGACATTAAATGTAATATAGAACAAAAATATTTCAATTATTATACTTTCTAAGGGAATTAGAGGAGGAAACCCAAGCTCATGCATTCGTAGATCATTATGAAATAATTTCTTCCTTAAATATTCTTTAATATATTTCATAATATATATAAGAATGAAATGTTCATTTTCTAGAAATAAATTTTATAAATCATGAATACAACTTAGAAGTTAAATAGGTTATAAAAATTTCATTACATGTTTTAGAAACTATAATTTAAAACAAAGTTATACATTTTTTAACAACCAGTTTTAAACAGTATTTTCTGAATTGAAATAAATATAATTAAATTCAATGAAAATAGACAAAACTAAAACAAACATATCATTCGAAATTGAAACTAAATTAATGTAATTATAGTAGTACCAACTTTAGAAACCCACATCAAGGTAAACTGAATGAACTTTGAACATATATGGTTGCTTCTATATATTACCTACCAGTACTTCAGGTTCAACAACAACTCTCACAATGGGAAAATTTGTTTCATCAAATAAAATATTTGGTTTAACACTAATGAGGGAATAAACAGTGTTAATTTCATCACTACCATCATAAAAAATATTTATTTGGATTAATTCAATAATGACACTATAATCCAATCTCAGATGATCTTTCACATAAAACACTTTTTTCATTGATTCCAAAATGTATGGTTCATCGGTATCCATGAATAGACTCATTTCAATAACTTTGAATCCATAATCATTAATAAATGTGTCATTTCATATCATTGTATAAAACCATTTACATTTTATCATAGTGACTCAACCATGAGAGTAGTAATCTAATAAAAATATTTTCTCAACAGGTCTGTAATAAGACACATTTCCATATCAAGGCCTACAATATGATGCAATGGCATAATATTCCATTGTAGAAGTTAACATAATTTCATCATATTGTGTTCTCTTTTTTTCTTAATTAGTTTTAAAAAAATTATACCCATTTATTATTAAATATTTTCATTCATGTACCAAATAATTGGGACCAAAATTCAATGCTCTTAATTCTTGAGAGATGGAGTTAATAGGTAAACACAATACATTAAATATATATATTAATAATAAATTTAAATTAATATATATTTTTTAAGTTAATTAAATTAATGGTTATACCTTTAATTTTAACCAAGAAGGAAACTCTTTTTTTATGAAAAGACTTTCTCCTTATAAAATTAAGGTATATGTGAAAAGAAATAGTATGAGATAACATATAAATATTCAAATTACTTAATTTATATATTCATCGAGCAAACCATTGTTAAAAAAGATTGTGAAATGTACCATATATCACTATTCAAGGCTCAATGTCACCAATATATATGACCTAGGAATTCCTCCTATTTAGAAAATAGATTTAAATGCGGGGTCAATTTCCCCATTCTTCTCATTTTAATTTCTCATTGTCCATATATGTCTTGTTCTCATATAAAACAAATACATTGAGGTAAAATCCATACATTCTTGAGCCAGATAACCTATTATAATCAAAACTTCATGATGATTCTTTTCTTGGAAAAAATATTTAATTTTTCACATATTTCTTTCAATAGGATATATACAATTAAAATTGATGGGTCCCCCAAGAAGTGTTTGAGTTAGAAGATGAACTGTTAAATATAGCATGCAAGTGAAAAATGGTGTAGGAAAAAAATTTCCAACTCACACAAAATTAATGGTGAATATTGATCCATTTTTATCAAAAAAACATGGATAACCTTTTATCACAAAGGTCTCTAGAAAAATGGAAAGAGAGAATCACCATCACCCTTACATTATTGGACATTTAATTCTAGATTTATATCGGAATCAATTCACAGAGAAGTATGTGATAATGATGAGTTTTTAGGGATTTCCGCTACAACTCTATTATGTTGTCTCATTTAGATATGTTGATGGAATAGCCTTTAGAAATATTGATAATCTCCAATACATTGATAAATTGATTTTTCTCTAAAGGTTTCTTCACATAAGAATCAGAAGTAACTTTCCATTTTTTCACTAATACACAAGGGATGTAGTTCTGGTTGAATTTCGAAATCCAACAAGTCCTTTTGAGATCGAAAGTCAAATTTTTTCTTCCCCTTAATATTTAGATGAATTGAATGAAAATTTTCACAAATAATTTTATCAATGTGCATTACATCTAAATAATGATGTAACAGATTGGTTGACCAATATGGAAACTCAAAAAAGATACTTTTCCTTTTCCAATTGTAAGTGGATTCAGTGTCAACATTCTTCCTCTTTTTAGATTTCATATAATCTTTCCCTAATGAAAAAATAAAATATTTCAATTCATTAAGCACGTCACTTCCTGACATATATTGAGGTGGATATTTATTATAAACTATATTATCAAACCTTTAGATATTCTTAATATATTGACAATCCATTAGAAAGAATCATCGATGACCCATGAAACTGAAACTATGATGATATTTAAGACTTTTAGATTGTGTATTCTTCATAAAAATAGGAGATAATTGTTTTCGTTTTTGTCCTCCAACCATACATAATTTCATAAATAGGAAAATCATTTATAGTTCATAGAAAGGAATCACACATCTGGAATATATTTTTTAAAGAAGCATCGAATGTGTGTACACCCATATCCAAAATCTACGTAAACTCTCTTATTAAAGGTTTCATGTAGAAATATATATAATTTCTAGGATCAGAAGAGAAATATATTAGTATAATAAATATATTGAATGGTTTTTCAATATACATCCATTGAGGAATATTATAAATGTGAATAAAAATGGTCTACATATCATGAGTAGTAAGAATCTAACCAAATGGATTAAACCCATCATAGGATAGACCCAAACTGAAATTAAATTCCTTAGATGAAAATCGGGATGATGTGACTCAAATTACCTCCATTATAATCCATATGAAAGATAAAACAACTCATCATTAACTTTAATTCTCTTAGAATCATACCATCACATATTTTTTGAGCTTTTCGCAGACATGAATAGATTTTAAAGCCTTACAATCAATGTAAAGTTCCACATGAGTATTTATAGAACATAAGATGGTGTTCCATTAGAATTTTTCTTTCATCAAGATGTACCACATTATTTACAACCATTAAGGTCTACTATTTCCTCTCAAAATAAATTACAATCTTTTGGACAAGCATTAATTTTATTGGTAGAAAATATGAGATGCTTAATTAATTTCCACTCCATATAATGATTTGAGGGAATATCTGCATCATCAAGATTAAATTCCTTAAAAAAGGTAATAATATAATCAATAGTGATATTATTAATTCCATACATGGTTTTCTATGATATAAACATATTAAAATTTTCAACTTTGAAATTTTAGTATATTCCTAATATACAGAAGTTTTTGAATCATCCATTTATTTTTTCACTCTCCAATCATCATCATCTTCAGTATTTTCCTCATGTGTATTGATATAATTGTCTTCATACACTGAAATATTATCTCTCTCATGATGATGTGAAAATGGAAACCAATCAAATATCAAATTCTCTATACTATTTTTTCATTCCATTCATGAAAAGTAGAATATTGTTTCATCTCTCCATTGTGATTCCAAACATAATAGTTTTTTTTGAAATATATCTTTTTTATATGGTAGCTAACTTATTCCTAGATTAACCATGGTCTTCCAATACAGTTATAACATGGAAACTGTATACAGACTCCATATGAATCATTATTTTATGAAAAATCTAAAAAATTACCCAAATTCTTTTCAAAATCAGTTAAAATATGATTGGTATGATACATACAGCTTCTATTTATTCTATTATAAAGAAAAACGTTATTTTCCAATAAAAAATATAAACCATAATTAAAATAATATCTAAATTTAGAGACAAATTAAAAGTACAATGTAGAGGAAATTAAATAACACTATTAGGAAACCAAATTGAATACAATGACTGATAAAAGTGACCGTTATAGAATACTATTATCCATATAAACAAAAAACAAGGAATATTATAATCAAAAATCAAGGCATACTCATAGAAATCCAAACAAGGTGAATGTATTGGAATAAATAACAACTAGAGAATACAAACACAAAAATTTGTATTTCTTATCCATAGAGGTATTATAATTTGAAAACATAATTGAGGATAACATTTAGTAATGAAAGTATTTTATTTAAGGTTAAAATTAATTATATTATTAATACATAAGTAAAATATATTTTACATGACATTCTATTTCAATTTAAGAATTATTTAATTTGGGGAAGATCTCTTAAGACTAAATAATTAATGTATTCCATCGCACTTTATGAAAGCCATCCATTACTTCACCACTGATGAAACCTGTTAATTGAGGTAAAGTGTGGTTAGATGGTTTTTAATTCATTTAATGAATATTTTGAATAAATGGATAAATACTCAATACATGATAAAAAACTAAGGAATAATTTTTAAAAAATAACTAATTTATACTCAACATTTAATCAAAATAGGTGAAACTAAGGTTCATAATATTAAAGTTTTCTAAAAGAACTAGATTTTTATGTAAAACATAATCAATGGAATCCATGTTTTATAAAATGGATGTGATCCAAAAAAATCCATTATAACTTATATAATTATTTTATAAATCATAATAAAGGATTCTATAAATATTTGTACATAATAAAGGTTTTAAAATCCTTAAACATTTTAAATCTAAATATATAATTAATTAAAATAATATTTTATCATTCATTCAGGCCTAAATCGTACTAATGAATTATAAGGAACATGATTGAGAAGTACTATAAATAAAATAATGAATTCCTGAATAAAAAACCTTTATAGATAAATAAATATTCCATATTTACTTATAATAGTATAATAATGTACATCATCGTACAATTATTTCTTTTTGGATTAAAACAATCCAATAAATAGTTTATACATGGTTCATGATAAAACAAATTAAATTTCAATAATTAAATACCATAACTCAAGGATAATGATAAAACACTATTTTATTGAATATTTTATTGATAATAAATGATATAATTTCCTCACATTGTGTTAAACATGTTTATTTATAAAATATTTGGGATTTGATCATTCATTTGAAAATTTGGTGAAAATTCCAGTTTTACCCTTAATAGTACACTGTAGTATTTCGAAGATAAATATTTTTATATTTACGATTTTAATTTGAAATTTTGTAACAGTGTTCATAACTTAATTATCTACAACTTTTATTCAGGACACTAAAGCTAAAGAGTTCATTTGTTTGTTGAAATTGGGCCATGAAGTCAAAGTTGGGCTGGGCTCGCCAGAATGGAGAAGGTTCTGTATTTGGGCCATATCCTCTACATACGGGCTTGGATTGAGCCCAAATTTTGAGGAAAGATTGGGGACATGATGTGGCACAAATAATCCTTCGGTAAGGCCGGTCAATTCACGCTTTTTGGAGGTCAAATTGGCGGTGCAATTTGGAATAAAATATTTAGCCGAGATTTTCATTTCACACTTAAAAAGTTATGTATCCCTAGCCCTCACAAACTCTATTTAAAGGGGGTTTTAACTCTTTGAGAGGTCTGGTCGAGGATTTGGGAAGGTTTGGCCTAAAGGGTGTCTCTTGGGAGCCCCTCACAACTCTTGGAGGAAGTAAGCCTTTGTGCAAACCTCTCTTCCAAAAAGGCTCTCCTCTCTCACCTCTTCTTTGTATTTCTTTTCTTTCATGTTTGTTTCTTGAATTTTTATTTAAATAATATTCTGTGTTAATCCCTCTTCTTCTTATATTAATCTTCTTAATTGGGTTGGAATCAAGAGTGGAGACAATATTGGGTTCTACCCTTTCAATCCGTTGCTTATGCAAAACGTCTCCACGATGACTACACCACCCATGGAAGAGTAGTTCTTTTTAGTAATCGATCAACCTCTATCCTTCTTCATTCATTTATTTTGAATCAATGAGATATTGTAATTCACATATTATGATCTATTAATTGAGTTTTTAATTTAAATGAAACTAATCAAGCAATTGAATAGTTAACACAAAACACGCGAGGTCGGGAATTGTGTGAACTGTGAGAGCGCAACCTTAACCGGTAATTCAAAACCACATGGGATCAATTTGTAGAGTTCAAATATAATCCCTAAACTCAATTAATCCTCATTTCCAGAGTGGTTATGTGCCTTAATTTACCACTGACCATAAGCTAATTTTAGAGAATCAATCAA
Organism: Viscum album; assembly: GCA_963277665.1. Lineage (NCBI taxonomy): Eukaryota > Viridiplantae > Streptophyta > Magnoliopsida > Santalales > Viscaceae > Viscum > Viscum album. The sequence goes on along the minus strand of OY728123.1, from coordinate 686,360,914 downwards.
AGCAGGTGTCGCGATTGCATGTTCCGAAGTTATCCTAAGGTTAAAATTCACTTCAATCTTCGTGGTAAAGTTAATTCTCGTAGGGTTCGGGATTTAACAAATTAAGGGATCATAATTAAGTGAATATTAATTTAAATGATAATGATTAATAAATTATTGAAGAGGTAGAGTTAGATCGATTACGCCTTTTAAAATATATTTCTAAAAAAAACATCTTCTTGTTGTGTCATTCTAATCGAAACTTCATTTCAAAATTAAAAACAAAAAAAAATGCAATCTTATTCCAGAAAACTTCTTCTAGATTCATAAAATATAAAAAACCACCCCCATCCTTTCAAGTAGTGTTTTTATTCTCTTTTATTTTAATTCTATAATACCTCTAAAAATTGTTTTAATTCACTTCCTCCTTTGAGAGACGACCTTGGTCAGCCACTCTGCTGCACCTAAGTACCCCAAATCACATTAATCATTTGAGGGCGCCCACGACAGCGCTCTTTCAGATAATTAAAACCAACATTAACCCCTATATTTAACTTAAATATGATTCCTAGTACTAAAAATATCTAAATATCTAAAATATTCCACCAAAATAGTCTCAAATTTAAGTTAAATTCATAAGAATACTTAGGATAATTTTTAAAATTAATAAATTATAATTAAAATTGTAATTTTTGGAATTTAATAGACTATATTTGATCTCTATTAGACTATAAATTTAAAAACATGCTAATATAATTGAAGCCAACTTTCTCAAGTAAAATCACATGCATAGAAAAAAAATGAAAATAACCAGCAGCAAAAGATAAGAAGGATTCTGAACTCGCTAATATGATGTCGAAGAAGATCGAAATCAAAAAAATCATTGAATTAGGGTAGAGTACTAAAGAAGATAATTTTTCTCTGCTCTAGTAAAGTGAGAATAAATAAGAGTAGGGAAGAAAATATTACCTCTCAAAGATCATAATAAAAAAATTATAGAAATAGAGGAAGAACAGTTGGTCGATGGGGGCAGTGTCACCTGAGGAGGGGAGGGGTGGATGAGGCTCATGGGAGGGGAAAAATATTAGGGATTTTATGAGGAGGTGAGGGGAACCTAATTAGGATACCGATATTTTAAAGATATATACCCATGGTTTTTGAAAAAACATTGGTATAACTCAAAATATACCAATGGTTTTTTAAAATCATGAGTATATCATTGGGAAGAAACACTATAGCTGCAGTTTCTCTAAACTGTGGGTATAGATGCATGGGGATAGCCCCATTTTTCAGTAGTGAATGTAATTATTCTTTCTTGATTGACCCTGATAGAATTGGAACTATGTGTTTAGATATTAAATTATATCACACTGGTATTAGAATATTGATGTTGTCATGAAAAATAAGAGCTAAAAATAAAATATAATTTGGAGGAAATTTAAATAAGTCTTAAATAACTATAGACAAACACTTTAGTCAAACAAAAAAAAATTCTAATCTTTAAAAATGGTTATATTTTTTAGTTCATAAGGATATTAAATTTTTTTGATTTATCTTCCTATATGTTTCATTATTTTCTAACTGAGGAAAAGTTGAAAAGTATAGAAAAAGATAGCATATATGAATTTCTAGATGTTGTTTTAAAATATCAATATTTCTCACACATTGATTTATTAATTTAGTATCAAAAGGTATAGAAGTATTACATGGTCATAAACATATATCAATGCATGGTATTTTTTTGATTTTTCATATAGATCAGGTTCCCTGATTTTAGAAAGCATGATATAAAATATGTGATGATCCTTGATAATTTTTAGGATTTAGTGAGATATAATATGGGTTAAAAAAATAAAATCTATGTTATATATAACCTTCCCATGGAAAATCACTAAATACATTTTCCTTTAAATTTTGTAAGTAAAGTTATTACACTTTCATTATGTTGTCATTAAATGAACTAAAAATTTTCATATACCTATATGCATAAATGATATGTCTAGTGGGCCTTCAAAATCTATATAAAAAATGGATTGTACATGAAAATTTTTTCCAATATAAAAATTAGATCAAAACAGTATTAGGACCATAGGATCCTGGCTTATTTAAGCCCCCTAAATCACATTTTTCATGACTAATATCTAGTGGGTTATCTTATAATGTCAAAATATATTTTATTTGGGTTTTTTTATCATCAAACACATTAGTGAAATAATATCAAAAAATAATTCATTATAAATTATTATAGCCTATTTCATCACACGCGTATATACACTTGTACCCACCAACCTATTTACTCGTCAACCCAATCACCCACACATGAATGCACCCACCCTCCCACCACCAAATAGCTTAAAATACGATTTATAATATGTATAAAAAATAATAACACTTCAAATTTAAGAAAATTTCAATCCATCATTCAATAATTATGATATCTTAATTATTTTTAATTAAAAAATCAAAAACACACACATATAAATTCATTTGATGATATAAGTGGGTTTTTTTACGTTATTCAATTTAATGTGAAGTATATAAGATTCATGAAAGACCAAAAACCTAATGGAAAAAAGATGATTTTTAATATGAATGAAAAATACAAGCACTTTCACTTCAAGATAATTTAATGTCATAATCAAATAAATATGATATCATGATATATTTATATTAAAAATAGTGTGGGTGATTTCACACTCACACAATATATTTTGATAATATTGAGTGGTTTGTGTTTCTTCATTACATGTCATGTGAGTTATATAATATGCACACAATAACCAACACCAGATATATTAAAATAAGATTTCTAAAATACATAAAAAATACTAATACTTTTACTTCAAGTCAACATCAATAATCATTAAATAAATATGATATATTGATTTTTTTATTAAAAACATCATAGTAAATATAATACATTTATTTTTCATAATATTTCAAGTTTGTATATAAAATGAAGGATCATCTTTGAAATCAATTGGATTTAAAAAAATGAATATTTGGTTATTTATCAAACCATTCAATTAAATTATATAGAATTAATATCAAAAAATTACACAAAAAGTATAAACATAAAAATGTCAGAATAATCTATCATAAGTTAGAATTAATTATTATAGACTCAACACAAAATAAAATATTACTTTTAAGAGTAGAATAAAAAAATATACACAATATATGATTTTTTAACTATAATTTAAACAAAACTCTATTAATAAATTTTGTTTAAAAAAATCAAAAACACTAAATAACTAATATAATTTCACTATATAAGAAAAATGACATAAACATAAAATAATATTTTTTTAAAATGAACATGAACCAAAAAACATGTTTTAAAAGGAATGAGTGGTAGTATGAATTGAATGTATATATACATGACATATTTTGAAAAATAAAACTACAAATAATTTATAAGAATATTCATATACATATACATACATATATATATATATATATTAAAAACTAATATATTATAGAATAGATGTGAGAAGACCCAATATATGGTCCTTAAAGATCACTTATAGTTTTAATAATGATTGAAAAAGAGTATATATATCAAGTAACATTATATAAACTATCATAATGAAGTTTTTATATTCTTGATTCATTTCACAAAAAAAAATTCATAACGAAATAGGTATCTTATCCATAGAACCTCTATAATTTTATACAAAATACAATCTCCAGTGATAAATAAAACATGTTCTAATTAGGTTATATTCATGACACTAAAATAATTGTTCTCAAGAATAATATCATTATAATTATTCAACAATACAAGGTAAATAGTGTAAAAGATATTAAATTATTAATTCTTGAAAGATTAATACTTTCTAATATCATGAAATTATCGAAATAATCATCCATTAGTTTCATTCGTTACTCCTTTATTTATAATTAAATTAATATTGTGAAAAAAATGGATTTAAAGCACCCAGTAATCAAGTATATTTTAGTGAATAATTTATAGAAACATAATTTTAAAATTAGTTAATATTTAAAAAATGTAATTAAATTACCTAATTTCAAAAAAAAATATGTAAAGAAAAATAAAATTGTTTAAGAAAAATGAATCATAAATATAGTTTTTTTTTGTAAATCATTTAAGATCTATTTTTTATTATAATAAAATATAATAATATATTCTATAAATTTTTTATTTTAAACTTTTAAAATATTTTAGAACCATAAATTGTTATATTTATTATTATCTATTCAATTATTTATAATTTAAAATGTATTTATGATAATAATAATTTTATTTTTGATTATATACAGGTAACTCTTAATGATATATCTAATTTTATTTACTTATACTTATAGATAAAATTCAATTAGTAATTAATAAAAATATATTTTTTAGAATAAAAAATTAAGATAATTTATGGAAATTAATTTTATAAGTATAAACTTTAATGTCATTTATAAAATTAATTTTTTAATATATATACACATACACAATTTTTTATTTAAATATATATTTAATATTAAAAAATATATTTTATATAAATATATATTTTCTTTAAAAATATTTTTCAAGATCCACTTTTAGATAAGATTGATGTTGAGAATTTTTATAAACTTTATAATGTGAAATTTTAAGGCACCCTTCTTTTAAAATAGTATGAACATAACCATCCCAAAATAACATGTTTTTTAGAATTATTATAACACTAAAATTCTGAATATATTTAATTTTAGAGTTTTAAATAATTAGGACACATACTCATTAATAATACACAACCAAATATCACTCTTCTATATCCTACCTGCATACATTTATTTCCTAAACATTTTCTTTAATTAAAACACTTTCTTCATTCAAGAATAATCACCTTAACTTGGACTTCATTGTTGATAATACTCATCCTTGAACCCTTTAAAAATCATTAGAAACCATGTTATTGGCATATAAATCACAGTAAGGGGTAAAAAGACTAAAGAAAACACATTAGGCCATGAAATAGATGGAAACTCATGAAGAATGCATAGATATAAATATAGAACTCATAAAGTCATATTCAATCATAAATCCAACTGTAGTATTCATATAAATGGAATTCAAGTAGGGTAATAAATAAAATTCATATATAATAAAGAATTGAAAATATTAATCATGTAGGTTTCATGGGAAATTATATTCATATGACCCATGATCACTCATAATCACCCTTTTAATCAGTCATAATGGAATAACATATTCAGTTACCTACAACATTTTTTCACTATAGAATAAACCATTACCCAAATTATTGGGGGATATATCTCGGTCCTACCCATAATCATTTATAATGTAAAAAAATTATTACACAAATAAAACACATAGGATCTGGTAGTTTAACCCATAAACATACATATCAGAGCTTACCCCAGTGAATCGAATGAATTGAGTTAACCAATACCCTATTATGATGGAAATGAAATGAAATAACTGTGAACATTAATTAATTAAGGTTTTATATCAATTATAACATTCTTAAAAAATAATTTTTATAAATTAAAAATATTTCAATATAAGTTAATAAATTATATAAAAATTTAATAAGAAATATATCTTGAATTATGATGTTATTATAACCATAGATCTAATGGTTAAAAGTTTATAATCCATTACTTTTTTATAATTAAAGAGTTGGTGGTGTCTAGTGAATGTTCTAATGGGATAACGGAGTGTATGGTGGATTTGTAGCTGAAATTTCGTCTAGGGAAGTATTTTTTTTGGTGTAGAAGCTTATGTTGTGTTGTAATGCATGTGTTTGTGGCAATGAGATATTGGTTGTAGTATTTCTCCTTCAAAAAAATAGTTTTTTTAGTTCTTACTTTTTTTATAACTATGATGTGGCTTATAAGATGTGTCATGGGGTCCTGGAGAAGGAATTTTGTTGGTTATATCAATTTCAAGTTAGCAGCATTGTAGAGCTTGGTTATGGCATATCCTTCTTCTAGAAGATATAATTCTATGGTGTGATAGTTTCCTTTGTATTGTGGTCCTTCTCCTAGTTTATAGGACATGAAACATGGGCCTTCCCATGTTTCCTAGATAGGGTTTAGACTAGACACATTATGGAATGGTCCCTTACTTTACCTCATACATTTTTCTTGTGTCAACACATTTTTGTTGTGGTGTAGGGTGTTTCATCATGGACTTCTAATTTCTAGTTTTCCAATAAATTCACAAAATCATTAAATCCCCATATTCCTCTGATATTTTTTCACTATTATTGGTTGAATCAAAGGAAATTTTAGAAAGACTTTCTCCCTCTCCTTATGGTCTTTTATTCTTGGCATCTAGAGATTGAGTTTTGGAAATTATAAGGATATTCTTCTCTTTTCCATCTTAGTTTTACCCTATTCTTAATTTTGGATAAGGTTGTGCTTTGGATATGGATGGTTTGGTTGATGTGGTGGATATAGATTGATATAGGGTGTTATTTTCTAGGGTTTTTATCCATTATTGGTGTTACCTTGGTCATTAGGATACCGATTCTTCGTTCCATTATTTTTTAGTGATTTGAAAAGCCTTGGTTGAGGTATGAGATCCTCATTATCTCCCTTTTTAAGTGTATGTATGGAGATTTAATGATTTTTATATCCAAATATTATAGTTCGGATTAATGTATATAGTGAATTGGTTTAACTAAAATTGATGGGAATAGGGATAAATCGCATTTTTTTACTATTTTCATGAAATTTTCTCATGATGATACTTGTTGGTTATCATTGTTGAAAATAAAAATTTGTTAGTAACCTTGTTTATTTCATGGTTTCTATGAATTATGAGACCCTTTTTGTGAATGTTTATTTTAGATCACTGTGTATAAAAAGGGATAAACACCTATATATGTCTAAAGAACATATTTCCCATGGACATATTGAATTTTGTGATAATACCCACGCTAAAGAAGATGTGATGTTATGAATGACCTTGAAATTAAATTGTGGTTGATGCAAAAGTTGGAATGCATTGTTATGTGTTGATGTGATTGTTGTGTTATACTGTGTGGTGTATGAGGATCTTAGGAGGATTTTTTTTGTTATGTTGGTGACTAGGTTTGAGAAATAATATTTGTGGTGTAATTAAGGCTATAGTTTTGTGGCATGGGATGTGACAATAGCTGATATACAATGTTTAATTTATGTGATTATTACGGAAAGATGGTTTATTTGTGTTGATGTCTTAGATTAGGTTGTAGTCTGGAATTTGTTTACGTGGTATGGATGAGATTATTTGTTTAATGGTTGTGTTAGTTTCTTTATTATCCATGTAATGAATTTGAAATATTGAAACAAGAATATAATGGGCTATATTTAACTAATAATGGGTTGAAAATGATGTGTGTTATTTAGATTAAATGAATTAAATGATAAATAGATTGGTTTTGTTAATAAAAATGTATTATCTTAGTAAATGGGAGTTAGTGTAAACTCATTAATTCTAGAAATGGTGTAATTTTAAATTTAAAAGGGAAATGTTGTGTGAGTTGTGTGTGGTAGTTGTGTGGTGAGATGTATTTGTGGTGGCAATGTATAGTGGTGAAGGTTGTGAGGTATTGTGGTAATTTTGTGAGACATGTTCATGATATTATTATGAATCTATAGGTTGGGTACTGTGTGTTATTTATATATCATGTATTTTATGATATTTCATTTCACACCCGACCCAAGTTAAATAACCTTACCAACACCCAAATGTTTTGGGTTTGAGTTATTTTCCCCAACATCTGGGTTAGTGGTGAATTGGATGTATAGATACTACATCTTCCCTACTCTTCCTTCAGTAGTGGTGACAATAATAGGTTGGCATATAATATATACTAGGTATATGGAGGTTTTTATGTGTGGTGGGGTCATATGTTGCAATAAGAGGGCATTAGGTTGATTTCCTTCATGTTTATGATATCCTACAAACCTAGTTTGTGATGTGGTTGTGATATAAAAGGATTCCAGCATGAGATGTTGGTCCCTATGGGAGGTTGGGGAAGGTAGGTATTCATACTAAAGAACATCATAGATGGATTCGAGAGTGGAATGATAGGTGTTAATTATAAAATCTATTCCACTAAGAGATGTTGGTCCTTGCTTGAGGCTTTGGTAGGGAGGGATGTGTCTTGACCCACATTAGAGATGGATGGATATGAAAGACAATGATTTTGAAGGGATAGGATCACAGGACGTTTAAAATTGGAGTGTAAGAGTATCAAATCAGTGGGGAAGTGTCTTCAGGTGATTTTATTATATTATTTCAATGATATGTTATTATACTTGGATTCTTTATTTGGTGAGATTTCCATAGTGATGTTGGGATGGATAGATAACCTACTTAGGTGATTATTTATTCTGATATTTTCACCAATGATTTAGTATACTATTTTCAAAAGTTAATGAGAGACCTTGGGTATGATACTTAGGATTATACATGTTATTCTCACCCTATGTATATATAAAATATTTTTTCAGTTTCCATGATGACTTCAGGGACTAAGTTTTACATTACTAGCTTGGATATTGAAGAATATGTTGAGTATTTGTCATAGGGAATGCCTTTTTAGTATTCACTTGGATACTTTTATTGTATTTTTTATATTTTTTATTCATTGTGGGATGGTTTGGTTTCTCTTTTTATACTATATGGTGGAGTTTTGGGATGGTTATACATTCTTTATCATGATCATATATTCATTATAGAGGTTATTGCCTTCCATTTGTGATATTTTTATACCGTTGAAGCAAGTCGCCAACCCAGGGCCTACTGAAGATGGGAATCAGGGGTAATTATCTTTATCCCTTAATTTTCAGCTGAGTAGGGGTACCTTTGGAGGTAGGGGTTCATTATACAGTGGTATCGAAGGTTTATATTAAGAGATAGGATAGATCTTGGAGTTAGTTAGTTTTATGGATTGCATGACATAGACCAAGGAGACTGGATTGGACTTGATGTATTAGGGTCCCCTCATAATCTGATGTATAGACTCTAAATTTAATAAATAAACAAGTGAATCGGTTCTTCTTGTAGGGTGAAGACATGATCAAAGAACATGAATCATTCTTGTTTTTCTTTATGATAGAATGGGGTGGTTTGGATAAGTTAAAAATAAACTTAATTAAATAAATATAAAAATTAAATGTTACCAGGGTTATGGACTCTCTTGATTTTTTAGGAATGGATCTTGGTTGTCTTATGTGTGCAGTCCAAGAAGTGGTGGTTCAGTAGACTGATCTAGTTGATCATCAAAAATTCAATCCAAGAAATGATTATAGGTCATGTTAGAGGGACTTGAAGGATTTTCATTGGTAATAATCTATAAAAAATGAGGGTATCATCTTTGATCTATAGAAAGAATGTTTCTTAGAAGATATTGAGATCTTATTTGGTCTAATTTGAGCTTCGGATGTGTTATGGGTTTCATTGGTGGTTATTCAAATATGAGGGGAAGTGCATCAGTGGTGGACGTTATATCTCAGTGATTGGTAGTAGGAATATGTTTCATGGGCTAACTTCTAGAGGGAGTTATGTCTAGATTTCTAGTCAATTATAATGAAGGTGGAAAAGATACAGGAACTTCTCTCCTTTTAGTAGGGGAGCTTAAGTGTGTGAGAGCTCATGATTAAGTTTAGTGACCTTTTATATTTCTCTCATGACCTCTTTATAGAAGAGTATTCTATATCTCAACATCTAAAGGAGGTGTTTCACCCTGTGCTCAAATATGTTGTCACCGCATTTATGATTTTTACATACTTTGAGGTGTAGAAGAAAGTGGATCTGATTGAGTAGATGCACTCTCTGGGGGGATATCCATATGAAGAATGCCAACATGAAATCTTGAAGAGTATAAATTTATGTAGGGGATAGTGTATGTTAAGGAAGTAGAGGTTTCAATAAGTAGGGAGTCTATTATAGTAGCCTAATTTTCATTTTTTGTGGATAGTAGTTCCTGAGTATCTGTTGGGAGCTTCCCATTTTCATCATATACCTATGGGGGTTATGGTCACCATTAGTCTCGGTGCTATAATTCTAAAGGAGTTTAGTTTGGTTTGGGAGGTCACCCCCCTCTCTATCCACATTAGTAATAAATTACACTAGTTTTTTCTTAATAGAGGGTATATGGAGCTGGTAGAGGTAAGTCTAGAGATGGTCCACATCCTCAGGGGTCCAGGCTCGAGCATAGACATCGGGGAAGTTAGTAATTAGGTAGAGGAGTTGGGCATGGTCATATACCTACGGTGGAGGTTCATGTACCAAAAGGTCTAGAGGTTGTTCAAGGTATAATAATTTTATCAACTACCCTAGTTCCTACCTTGTTTAATTCAAGATATTTGAACTCCTTTATTGATCAAGATTTATTTCATGGGTTAAGACTAGAGGAGGGGAGGCTTCTACTACCCCTAGTGTTATCCATACTAGTAAAAGTTGAGGATTATTTGTTTGATGTGTGTTGGGAATGTTGGTTGATGATGGTATAACACCAATAGGTGGGGGACTTCTTCTTGTTGCAGTAATAGCTATATGTTGTTATCATTGGAATGGTCTAGTTGTATTATGTACATAAATTCATTTATTTCTTTCATAAGATACTTTTTTCTAATATGAAAGGCTATTGGGTGGTTTTAATTGGAAAGTAGAGCTATTGAGTAGGCGATAGGTGAGTGGAACCTCTTTTTTCATAGTTATCGAAGCTTCTAGTGGGAGCTTAGATGGTAGGTATTTTTACATTATTTTAGGAGTATCTTGATTTCTTCCTAAATGAGGTCATAACAATACACCCTTAGTGTGATTACAACTTTTTAGTAGAGTTATATTTGGTAACTTTTCCAATTTTGATGGATCCTTCTCAAATAGAACCCATAAAGATACAAGAGTTGAGGCTCCAAGTTGATGATATGATACAAAAGGATTTCATCCAACCCACTGTGTCCCCTTAGGGTGATATAGTGTTATTAGTAAATAATTAAGACTATAGTTGATGTTATTTATTTATCCATAAATTTTTATTTACACTCATTATCGGTTTTCAATGAAAAGTTAATAATTGGTGTGAAATACTCATGTTTTAAAATTAAATATAATTTTTCAGAATTATTTTTATTAATCCAGATTAGATTCATTTTACTAATTTAATTATAAATCTTACCTTACTTATACAAAAAACATTATTATTGTTTTTAGGATTTCTATTTCAATTTCCTGCATATCATTAAACTGGAGCTTAGGCCAATGCAATTATTTGAAGGGTTATATGGTCCATACCAGAAGGCCTAAAGAATTTTTCAATGAAACTGGACCAGCCATGATGATTGAATTTTTGGGCTCAATATAGAAATACAAATTTTATAAAACTCCTGAATATATTCTTTAATATACAAAATAATAATTGATAAAAATTTAATGCCCCAACTACACCAAAAAGGATCCTAACTAATGCTTTGAAGTCCAACCCACAATTTTGCCTGGAATTAAAAATTGCCCACCTTTATTAACTTTTATCCAAATAAAATTGACCAAATGAGCTTAAATTTTGTGGTGTGAAATCTAATATATATTAAATAATATTTTTAGAATAAATTATTCATATTTGATGGAATCTCCTTGTTCAAAAACCCATTAAAATTGTGGACTTTGAAAAATTATGGATAAAAATAGACAGTATCACATTGATTAGTAATACATCCATAACATTGGATAAAAAAGTAAAATTGATTCAAAAATTTGAGGGTATAATATAAAAATTAATATCTATAACTTTTAAGAAGAAGAGTTCTCTATATTCATCTTTCTGTATTGTTAAATTGTTGAGACAACTTGAGGTGCATATTTGTAATGAAAACAGCCGACCACCTTAGGCTATAAATATATCCCCCTCTTATCCTTTTAAGGGTTTGTAATTTCATATAATAATAGGATAAATTTTCATGACCATGTCCTTTCAAAAGTCTTGGTCTGACATACCAAAATCAATTTTCCACTTAATACACCTTTTCTCCCCTCTTTTTTTCAGGATTTTTTTCATTCATTTTCATTAGTAATATTATAAGTGTTTTTTTGTAATTTTGTTTAAATGTTGATTAAATTTTCTTCATAATATATTATTATTATTTACCTTATGTATTCTAATATTAATTCTCTTAAAATTACATAAATAAAGTTAAAAACAATACCTTCTTTCGCTTTCTCATTCAATCGAAAGTGAGTTTTAATTCTCTTCATTGTTTGCGTGTGTGTTCGATGCACAACTATTTTATTATATTTTTCTTTTTATTGTATTTTTAAGTAATCGCCATAAATAAATATTACCAAGTTATTAAACACCTAAATGGATAAGTAAATCTACCATTAGGGTGATTCATAATTTGGGGATGTTAAGTGATTGAGAGTTTTTGCTCAATGAATATTCTTTAGGTTAACATTATGCATGTGAAACTTAAAATGTAATGGCCTAATGACATGTTTTGTTTAAATTTTGGATTATATATATTATTGGAAACATAAATACACTACCATAAAAAAATATTTTATTGAGATTAGAACCCTAGTTATGTTATGTCTTGGATTAAATCCTCGACACTTGGGAATTCTGGTCAAAATAATCTTGTGAAGTGGGTGTTAATTTAATTAAATATAAAGTAAAGATCAAGTATATCATAATCTTAAATCTCCAATAATAAAATCACTACAATATTTATCAATTTTTTAATTCAAATATCATCCATAAATCAATTTAATTAATCTCTACCAACAAACCCCCCATTAAAAAGACAAAAAACCATGAATAATTAACTCTAAAATTTGTTTCACTGCCAAGGATTCGACCTGAGTGCCGCTATACACAGTAACAAAGCACAAAACCTTTGAAAAATTGATAGGAAATAAACCATTATGCAAATGGAACTATTTTTGAGGATGGTGTATCTTATATTCGGTATTTTTTTATTTTTTAGAAAGAAAACCAAAAAAAATAAAATAAAATATCCAGAAAAACACAAAGGAAATCCTCTTTCCTCATCTTTTCAAAATTTATCGTAATTCCATGTATCCTCCCAAAAAATCCATTTGATTTTTTTGACCTAAAAATCAAGAAAACACTTCACTAATTTAGGAGTAATATTAAGGATAATAAAATAAATCAAGACCCATTCATTTCCCATACAATTGTTTTAGATATGACCAATCTTAGGGAAAAATCTTAAAATAACTCTTCTCCCCTAATAGGAATGACCAACCCCTTAGTATTCAATCTCAAAATATTGAGGCTGATTTCAAACTCAAATCAGGTTTGATTAATCTTCTACCTCATTCCCACGGGCTAGCTAATGAGGATACTCATCTTCACCTCAAAGTGTTCCAAGTTTTGTGCTCTACCATGAATCCTAAAGGGGTATCTAATGAAAACAATCAATCTTTGAGAAATCCCTTTCTCCCTAGATTAATATTCCAAGTCATGGCTCTACTACTTCCCTCTTGGTTCTATAACCACATGGAATGACATGAATAGACTCTTATTAGAGAAATTCATTCTAAATTCTCATAATTCTTGTATTTGAAAAGAAATAAGTGGTATACATAAATTCCCTAATGAATCACTCCATGAGTACTAGGAGTGGTTCCATAATCTTTCAGAAACCTACCCACATCACCAAATCCCTGACTTACTCTTGATCCAATACTTCTATAAGGGGTTATTCGATACAGATAGAACTATCACTAATGCCACAAGTGGTGGTGCTCTTATTAAGAAAACTCTTGTTTATACATGAGATCTCATAAGTAATATAGCTCTAAACTTATAGAAATTCAAAAATAAAGCACATGCTTAAGTCAAACAAGTCTAAGAGAACCAATCCATGGAGCTTAAAATATGATTGAGTGGATGAGTGAAGTTTCAGGTCTTATAGTGGCTTCCAAATCCCCAACCTCATATTCTTCACAATATCCATTCCCTAGTCCTTGGAATTTATAGCCCACCATCTCATCCAATAGACACATTTCAATAGCTTTATTATGAACTATCTTATTCTTATAGTTCAATTGAGCTCAATTCAATATATTCTTAGAGGAATATCAACCCTCCATAATTAGGTCAATTCATTAGAAACTTCAACCAACCCCATTTTAAGCCCTTCTCTCCTACCTTTAACCTAGGCTTGAGGTATGGTAGTCCCATTTCTCATCCCCCTCAGTTCCCTCCTCAAAATCCAAACCAATTTCAATATTTTAAAGGTGGTGGTGACTTCCAACAATATTATCCTTTTGTTCCTTATCCTCAAAGGATCAATCCTCCTCTTACTCCTCTCATATTCCACTATCCTAATGAGACTTCCCAATTCCCAACCCAATACAAGCACTTTACCAAGAACCAAAATCAAGGTAATCCAAATGTGTGACATGAATCTTCTTCTAAGAAACCATGGGAAAGTTATATGGAAGATCTTTCCTCCTTCACCCAATATAGCCTTAAAAACATCGAGACCCAAATTGGTTAAATCACATCCCACCTCATCCATAAGTAACAATACAATTGTTCCCAACTCCCAGATCAACCATTTACCAACCCCAAGAATAATGTCAGTGCAATTTCACTTTGATTTGGAAAGACAATTTCCATGTCCTATGATGAATCCTCAAATGAACCATTGAATGTTGGGATTAAAAATGAAAAGAACAAAAGGCTAGAAAAATAACTTGAATCCACTCCCTCACCTCCTTCTATTTCTCTAAGGAACCCAATTCCTTTCCCTCAATCCATCTCTAATCTAATGAAGTCCTTTGAACCTAATCCTGAAATGCTTGACACATTTAGATGTGTTGAATTAAGCATTCCCCTCTTAGATGAAATCAAAAAAAATCTTAAGTATTCCAAGTTTCTTAAGGAATTTTGCACACATAATAGGAAACATAGGACCATAGATAATGTTTCAACCCAACATCCCATGGCCATAATGTTCAAAGATCCTGGGACCTTTACGGTTCTATTCCAAATAGGGATTTCCAACATTGATAATGCACTCATGGACCTAGGAGCCTTGATAAATTTCATTCCCAAATCCATCTTATCCAACCTTAGCCTAGGTCCCTTTCACACAATAGGTGTTGTCATTCTATTATCCAATCAAAGAACATCCAGCCCTGAGGGAATAATTATGGATTTACTTGTCTGATTTAATGATATTATCTTCCCAGCTAATTTCTATGTCCTTATCATGGAAGGTGGGACAACCTCTTCTCGATCTCCCCTAATTCTAGGAAGACCATTTCTCCTAATGTATAAAACTAATATTGATGTCAATGTGTTCATATTATCCATGGAATTTGGTGACCTGCTGGTCAAGTTCAACATTTTTTAAGCAATGAGATACCCATCAGAGGATCACTCTACCTTCTCAATCCATGCTTCTGAGGACACTTCTGAGAGTGTATTCACCCCTATTTAATCATGTTCATCATGTTATAATGAGAGAGTATGTTGTGATATTTTCACCATGATTAACCAAGTCATAAATGGGTAATTTTATGTTGACCTCTCATTTATAAACTCCATCGATCTAGAGGATCTTGAAAACTCTCTTGAATTCCATATCATCTCTGATCTCAATTGTTCCACCATAGAAAGTATTGAGGAAAAAGAATCAAAACCAACTGAAATACCTTCCTCCATTCCTGAGTTTTCTATCCCACAAATAAAATATGAGAATAATCTGAAACCTCTTCCTAAACACCTAAAATTTGAATTCCTTTTATATGATCACTCTTATCCTGTCATTATCTCTACCACACTTACTGAAACTGAGGAGTAAAACTTGTTCTAGTGTTAGAGGAAAACAAAAAGTCCTTAGGCTGGAACATAGATGACATATAAGGAATCAACCTTTCTATTTGTATACATTATATCCTTCTTGAAGAGTCATCCAAACTAATCATACAACCACAAAGAAGACTCAATCCGCTCATACTAGAGGTAGTTAGGGAAGAGATTTCCAAGCTTCTTCAAGATTGTATTATCTACCCAATTTTCTATAGTGAATGGGTTAGTCCAATTCAACTAGTACCTAAAAATGGTGGGATAATTGTTATCACAAATGAACATGGAGAGATTGTGATAGATCAGGTGAAATAAATGGAATTTATGCATCAATTATTAGAAATTGAAAGATAAAACATGAAAATATAACTACCCTCTTACTTTACATGATAAAATTACAAAATGATTATCCAAAAAGTCACATTATTGCTTTCTTGATGGATACACTAGCTACTTCAAAATCTCAATTGCACATTAGGACCAAGAAAAGACTACATTTACTTACCTCTTTGGAATATATGCATATAGGATAATTTCTTTTGGAATTTGAAATTATCCTACAATATTCTAGAGGTGTATTATGAGTATCTTTTCTAAATTCATTGAGCATTTCATAGAGTTATTCATGGATTAATTTTCCATTTATGGTGAAACATTTGAATCCACCTTGCATTCACATTCTAGGGTCCTATAATAGTGTGTCAAATGTAACCTTGTGTTGAATTATGAAAAATCTAACTTCATAGTTACTAATGTTATTTTTCAAGGGAACATGATTTAACAAGATTCTATTCAAATTGATCTATCCAAAAATTGATGTGATCCAATCAATTCCTGAACCTAGAACAGTTCTATACATCTGTTCTTCCCTTTTTCATGTTGGTTTCTATTGGTGATTCATCCATAACTTCTGTAGAATTTCCCTCTCACTAACTCGAATACTCAAAAATGATGTTATATTCCATTTTAATGGGGCTTGAAATAGATCCTTCGTTGAACTCGAATTTCTTCTTACATATAACCCAATAATCAAACCCCTATATTGGTCCTTACCCTTTGTATTGATGTGTGATGCTTCTAATAGGGTCATTAGGGTTGTTCTTGGTCAAAGAATAGAAAATATTCCTCATGTAATCTATTATTTATCAAAAACATTGGAATAAACTCAATCTCACAACATTGTGACTAAAAAGGAACTTTTAGCTTTGGTTTTTTCCCTGGATAAATTTTGGCCTTATCTCTTAGGTGAAAAAATAATCATTTTTAAAAACCATTCATCTTTGAAGTTATTACTTATGAAAATTGATTCCAAACCAATTATAATAAGATGGATCCTATTTCTCCAAGAGTTCAACATTGTGATCAAATATAGGTCTAGAAAAGAAAACCAGGTGGCTGATTACTGGAGTAGAATTTATAAATCTTCTCATTCTGAAATAATTGATCCTAAATTTCCAACTAAACACCTATCATCATTCAATCCAAAGTCACCACAGTATACCCCAATTATAAATTAATTATTTTATGGTCTTTTCTTGAAAATTTTTCAAAAGAAAAAAAAATGAAGCTAAAAAGTGATTCAAATTTTTTTTGAAGATAATAAACTTTGGGAAACTAGGGTTGACATGGTAATTAAGAGATGTGTTGATGAATATGAGCATTCCTACATCCTAGCGTTCAATCATTCAATGCCTAGTGGTGGACATGTTGGACCATAAAGGACCTCCTAAAATTCCCTTAACATAAGATTATTCTAGATTTTACTCTTCAAGGACTCACATGAGTTCTGTAAATCATGTCCAAATTGCCAAAAGTTTGGAATAATTTTTAAAAGAAATGAAATTACCCAAAATCCCTTAATATTTTTGTGAGATCTTTGATGTTTGGGGAATCAATTTCATGGGACCATTTTCTCCTTCCAATGGATTCTCATACATTATTATTGCAGTCAATTATGTTTCTAGGTGGTTCAAGTCCAAACCCACTAGGAAGGATGATGCACATATTGTTAGTGAGTTCCTAAAAAGCCACATTTTCCATCAATTTGGAACACCACGTGCCTTGATAAGTGACTTAGTCACTCATTTATTTAATCTTACCATGGAATATATTAGGAAAAAGAATGGGTTTTTACATAAAACATCAATTTCTTATCACCTCCAAACAAATGGAATGGATAAAATTTATAACAGAGAAGTGAAAATAGTGCTTGAGAGAATTGAAAATCCCACCATAAAAGACAGTTCTAAAAGACTTGGTGATGTTCTTTGGGCTCATCAAACTGCCTATAAAACACCCATTAGGATGTATCCATTTAGTCTATTTTTTGGTAAATTATTTCATTTACTAGTTCAAGTCCAACATAAGTCATTTTGGGCTATCAAAACTTGTAATTTTGATTGTAAAAAATCTGTTGAAGAGAGATTATTACAATTGAACGAGCTAGAGGAGATTCACCTCAATTATTATGAGAATTCCAATCTCTACAAATAAAGGGATAAGTCACTCCATGAAAAACACATCCTGTAAAAGGTATTCCATGAAGGTGAAAAGGTATTTCTCTTCAACTCTTGATTTTGGATTCACCTAGGTAATCTTAATTCTCATTGGGAAGGTCCTTTAATTATTAATAATGTTTTTCCATTTGGTTCAGTACAAGTCCAAGACCCTTCTTAAAAAAGGAAATTCATGGATAATGGGAATCGGTTAAAGCATATCCATGATAGGAAACACACCCCAGGAACCACATAAACATCCACTGACCCCCCACTAGATGTAAATGGCCACCCACCAAATCTAAACTAGGGGAACATCTTTACCTTTAACTCTATCCCCCCCCCCTCTATCTCTCTCTCCTTCTTATTCTTCCTCTCTCATTCTCATTTTTTAACCACTTTCTATTGGAACCAAGGTTATTATATGCTAAAAATGGAGTATGGTTTGTGTTTATTTTCAATTCTCATTGAAATATCAGGATGTTTGTAAGTAAAGGGATCATAGAGTTCAATAAGGGAACAGTATTGAAGGTGGGATTGTTTCACAGTGTTTGCCAAATTTTTGGGTCCAAAAATTAGAGAATGGAGAAGAGTGGTTTTGGGAAAGTAAGTTAAACACAAGGTTGAAGGAGGTTTGGAAAATTGAACACATGACATGATTTAGGATCAGTGCATGAAAGTATAAAAGGGGAAAAGGTGCATTCTAGATTTAAATGTGTGTCACTACTAGAAATATGGGCAAAAAACCCTCGTGGAACGGGCGACCGCCTTTGGTGGTCGCTATTGATGGGAAATAGCGACTGCCATAGGCGGCCACTAGACTTAAAAAAAACTACCTACCTATCACCCCCCCCCCCACCCCCCCACCATCGTTGCTTGCGCACCCCTCGCAATCCCTACCGTCCTCCGCTGTCGGCCCCCGCACAAGCCCTACCCTCCCTCTGCCTCCCGCCGCCTCCGCTTCCAGCTCCGCAAACTCACCCGTCTCTACACAATCCCTCTCCCTGGTACCTCTCCCGTAACCAAAAATTCCCTCTACCACTACCGGCCCACACAAGTCGGCGCCCATCACCGCAAACTCCCTCGCTTGTCTCCGCAAACTCCCTCCACCGCCGCCGGCCTGCATAAGCCCTCTCCCTGGAACCTCGCTCATCCCCGCTGTCGCACCAGGATTCCCTGTCAGCGCCCATCTAATCGCCGCTCCTCACGCCTCTCCATGCCTTCGCCTCTACGCCCACCTAGGTTGGTTCGTTTCAATCATTTTTTTCTATTGATTCCTTCACCACCAGTCATTCCTTTACCGCTTATTCTTAATCAGTATACAATGTTCCTTGTTCAATTCATGTTTTTATTCAATCAAGATTAAACATAACTTTGTTCTTGAACCTTGAAGAGTTTTATGCATCAACTTAGAGCCTCCAAGTTATTAGTTTTAGGCATGTTCGATAGCTTGGTTTCCAACTATTTTTTGAAAACAGTGTTTTTCATTTGATAAAGGAGCTTGTTTCTCCCTCATATTCCTCCATTCTCTATACCATAGAACATGAATTGGTAAAATTGGGTAAAATAGTCATCAAATATACTTGGAAAGGGACAAGTTCATGTGAAATATTAATCAATCAATATTATAATAAGATAAAAGGAATGACCCTAATAAAAATGAGGTCAAGATTAGTGAGGATCATGAGAGTTTTAAGGAAATGAGTTTTATTGTATTATGATTTTATACCCTTGTTCACCCCCTCAAGTTATTTCTCACTCAATTACCTTAATGCCCAAAAATAATTAATTTTTAAATGTTTATGAAACACATATTAAATAAATATTTGATAATATTACTTGTTAATATTAAAATAATATTGTCATGTTATATGGAAATACTTATAATTTGGATATAAATTTTTTTATGTGGAATTTATATGGGTAATGAATAAAATGTTCATTAATTAAAGTATAAGTAAACAATATAAAGGAGCATTTATTTAATATCAAAAATTGTTCAGAATAATTAATTTTAATTATTTAAATTAAAAAAATTTATTTATAGAATTATTTAAACAATATAAATATGGTTTTTATAATTGATATTATTAAGGATTAAATAATAAATATATCATCATAGAGATTTTTACATAATACATATTTATAATTTATATATATAATGTTTATATTTATTATTTTATATTTATATAAAATTCATATACTGAATAATATGAATGGGATCATATACGATGTAAATATAAAGTGTGTATATTTATTTAATTATAAAGTGTCTATAATGCATAGATATATTATAGTGTTTATTATTTAGTTTATTTATGAATTTTTTATGAATTATTTATCACATGTTAAAAGATATTAATTTTTTATTTATTTAATTTATTCCATGAATTATTCATGGATGTAAATTATTAATAATATAAATTGACATATGATTCATTTTAAGAGTTAAACTTCTATAATTTTTTATTCATTCATAGAAGGAGTTACATGCTTGGTATGATAATTGATTTTATTTTATTATACCTTAATAGTAGATTTAATTAGGTTATGAACTTATATTTTAAGGTTGATTCTAGTTTATATTAATTAAGTGTTAGAATTGTGATGAAATTGATGTCTTTATTTATTTAGACCAAGATGTTTTGAGGTTTTTTCTTAAGAATAATATGGTTATGAATGAATAAGGTTTGATTATGTGCTTTGTTTTATTATCCAACATAAATCCCTTAACATTTTTGAGATAAAAATGTGAACATATGGAGTCAAAAAAACAAGTTCAAATAACAGAGGCAAAAAGAATAATGTTATGGGACGATTTATTTTAAGTACCATCAAACCACGTCACCAAATAGAGCCTAATGAACTAAGTATAATGGATCGATTTGGTTAGGATTAGGTGAATAGATAGAGGATGGCATAAATTTTTTCACTATGTCATCAGAAAGTGATGTTCATATAAATAAATAAAAAGATTATTTGTAGTTACTTAATTTATTAGACATCACAAAGAGTTTCTTAATTCTTGATATGTTTGTGAAAAGGTTAAAGTTATAAAAAATGAGTCTATCGGACTGATGCTATCAGAAAAAGGTGTTTCTTTGAAAAGTTAAAAACTTGATATAATTATGTTTCAAAATTATATGCTTAAGGTTGTGGTTGAAGTTTAATTGAAAAAAAAATGTATTAAGTCTACTAGTCAGAGTGAATTTTCAAAAAAAAAATATTCTATCATAGAAAGACTATATTCAAAAGAGTTCCATTCAGATGGAATTTTACAAATTCATCCAATAGAGTCCATCAGATGAACCTTTATGAAGTCATGTAACATAGTCTACCACACTAACCAAGGTTTTATGTCTATCGGATAGAGAAATGGTTGAGATGAATTCGAATGAACATTTTAAATTTCATTAGACAAATGTTTTTGATTAAGGTTCATCATATAAAAATTTCTAGGTGAAGGAAACAAATGAATCTCTCTGAATTATCTCATTAGATAAAGAAAGATAAATATGAAAGATTTTCAAGATGTTTATACAAAGTTGTGAAGAAGGGGAGATAGAGTCACATGGGGGAGCAGCAGGGGGGAACCCTAACACCGACGATCCTGAGTTGAGTGCGAAGAAGGATTCTGATTCCTTGCTTTGTAATGATTCGTCGACTGGTAAAAAAAAATTGATTGTGTTAGCCATAAGGAAATGTTTCGGTCGCCTGCGAAGCAACCCTTGGTGGCTGCTACATCTGCAGTGCCTGGTGTGAGGAAATTTACGGATGTTGTGAATTCTTTTGGTAAGTTCCCTGAATTCGATTGTCCACCACCTGGGCGAATCATTAGGAAGGGATGTATTTCCCATGTTGTCGCGGATCAAATGGATATGGAGGAACGAGTCAACCTTTGTCGATTCTCGATCATTGCTCAGGTTCTTCTTCCTAAAGTAGGATTGCTAGGGAAATTTGATGATCTTTCTAAAAGAATCTTTCATATTTGGGGGTTTTATGATTAGAGGATGATCTCCATGGGTTGTTTTTATTATCATATTATTTTCTCTTCTGAGGAATAAAAGCGAAGAGCCTGGAGCTTTGGGTCTGTTTCTTTGAAGTCAGGTGTACTTTAAATTCAGGAATGGGATAGGAATTTACATCCTGAGAATGTCAAAGATACACATGCACAGTTATGGATCCGCATTCGAAGGTTAAACTGTCTTTATTGTCATCCTAGGATTATATGGGATATTACCTCCTCAGTTGGAAATCCCATTCGTATGGATAATCACTCTGATGATCCTAAGTTTGGTAATTTTGTGAGGGTGCTGGTGGAAGTGGATATGGCGTCGACACTGGTTGAGGAGGTTGTTTTAGCAACCAGGGATGATCGGTTTAATTTGGAAATTCAATATGAGAAGCAGCTGAAGTTTTGTCTCTCTTGTCACTTCTTTGGTCACATGGAGTTTGAAGGTAATAGGAACAAGGTGTGTGGTATTTTCAAGTTTAAAGGACATTCTGATAATCTTTGTAGGAATGGCAGGGAAAAGGCTCAAACTGATCCTGTTGTTGGGCCAATTCCTCCTAATTTTGTGTAGGTCTCTAGTGGAGATCCTTCCTCCAGTTCAGCACTTGCTCTTCAAGTCTTGGGTAAGGATACTCATGGTGAGAAGATTTCAGTACAAGTGGTTGAGCATGATCCTATTATTGAAACTTCAGATCAGGGTGCAGTGCATGTTCAGCCTGCTCTTCAAGGCTTGGTGAAGGTTACTCATGTTCAGCATATTTTAGTACAGGAAGATAAGAATGCTCCTGTTAATAAGACTTTAGATCAGGGTGCAGTGAAAGTTCAGCATGCACCCTCTATCTCTCAGGCTTCGGTTTATGATGATGTTTCTACTGTGATGCCAGTGTAGGGAAAATTGGTGGTCTCTCATTCAGGTTTTTTGGATGACTCTCGAGAATCTGCTCTGGGTAATGGTGTTGGGTCTTCTCAGGTTCCCCTGCAGGTGCAGATGCATGGGTAGACTGTTATTTCTCCTCCTGCTGAGCATGTTTTCCCGGCCTTTGTGCAGGGGCAGACTGCACTTACTGATCTTCCAATTGAGACTGCACTGCAGGAGGTAGTGTTGGTTGCTACTGAACCGGCTGCATCATATTATTTGGTTACTCAAACAGATGTGGCGATAGAGTCTGGTGAGTTATCTGGATAGCAAAATGTTGTGGGACTGCTTACTAAATCTATTCAGGAACAAGTGCAAGCTCTGGCTGAGTACACTGGGAAGAATCCAGCTCCCCAGTCTAGTGATAAAGAGAAAATAAGTGATGAATATGAAAATGAGATCTTCTCTCAGGTTCCTTTATCTAAGGTTGCGAGGAAATCTATGGTGTCGATTACTTAGGAGTCAATTGGTTCAATGAATAAATTCACTCCTTTACGTGGTGTTTTTTGGTCTGATGATAATAAGGACCCTGAATGTGATGAGCAACCTCAATTGGAAGGTTCACCTCCTATTACCTGCTCATTATCCCCGGAAGGAAGTAAGGGGAAACAGAAAAAGAATGAGAAGCAGTTTAAGCCAGTGCATATGCAATGGGATGAAGGGCCTATCACTAGGTCCAAATCCTCTCTCTCATGAAGATTCTCTTTTGGAATTGCCAGGGACTTGGGAATTCTCCCACGATCACAACCCTTAGGCATTTTATTATGACCAAAAAACCTATTCTCATTGGAATTGTTGAGCCTCGTATGTCTTTCTGTAAATGGAAGGCCTTCAGATGGTCAACCCTTGGGTAATCCTTGGTTTCTCATAGTGCTAGTCAGAACTCCTCAGAGTCTCTTTGGGTTTTGAATCATGATAGTGTGTCCTTGGTATCCTCATCTTATGATCACCAGTCGGTTACTCTCTCGGCTGAGATAAGAAGCCATGGTATGTCCTTCACTTTTTTTTATGCTTTAAATCAATATACTAGGAGACGTGCTTTGTGGTCATATTTGGTGAACATTTCTCTTGAAATGAGAAAAATTTGTGTCATTATTGGTGATTTTATTGGAAGTCCATTCCATATTATGGTTATGGAGTTAATGTTTGTGAAGGAAAAGCTTAAAGAGTGGACATATAGATTATATCTAACTTTAAAACATGTAAAAATCTTTCACTTATTCAACTATTAATCTATCTTTTAAAAATATAATGTTGAAAAATCTCTATATCATGAAAACCTTGTTAATATTGACTGTTTTTTTGGTTTTTTCTTATGATAGCTAATTTTTCATTCATGACTCTATTAAATCTCGCATGCTTTTATTCATTACTCTATTTTCTGATGCTATCATTCTATAATCCATTTTAGTCTAAAATGTAGGTGTGGTAATAGATTGTCCAATAATAGATTTTGAAAGTGTGTGGTTGGTTTTGGTATGTTCATGGGATTTCACTTCCATTCCATTATATATTCTCATGTTTATTATTCAGAGATATAAATTTTTTATTTTATCAATGGTATTTCCACATGAAATTGGTCAGTCTTTATTTTAAATATATTTTGTGATATGAAAAATTCATGTAATATGAAGTCTTATATAAATGTTACTACTTGTTATACAGATATTAATATGGATAAGAGTTGGATTGATCTTCCAAATCATACGTCTAAAGAATATTTTGAGGGCATTATGCAGTTTATTAGTTCACTGGAGGATTTCAAAGTGACTATATTAGTTGTCCATGTCGAAAATGTGCAAATAGATATCAATTCACATGAGATACCGTGAGGGAGCACCTATTCTTGAATGGATTTCTAAAAAATTATAAGAGTTGGACTCATCATGGGGAAGAATATATTCATTGTCAAAATATATATGTAGTTTAGATGGATGTTGATGCGAGGATGAATGATCCAATGCATGAAATGCTTACTGAAATGGTATGTGGGTTGGCTCCTGAAGGCATTTACATTCAGAATGTTGAGACCTCTGAGATAAATTTTTGCTCTGGTTTAGATCGTGATTCGAGGAGGTTTTATGAAATACTTGATTATGAAAAAATAGAATTATATTCTAGATGTATTTCTTTCAATAAATTGTCATTTATCATGGAGTTTCTGCATTTAAAGACTTTGAATCAGCGGTCAGACACATCGTTCAACATGATGTTGGTGTTATTGAAAAAGGTACTTCCTATCGACGCTAAGATTCCTAAGTCATATTACTATGCTCATAAGTTGACAGAGAACTTAGGTTTTACATATGAGACCATAGATTCATGTGCAAACAATTGTATGTTTTTTAGAAATGAAACTATCCATTTGAATATTTGTACGATTTGTGGCGCTTCCAGGTGGAAAGATAACAGGGGAAATCAGACTCATCAAAGTCAGACTACGAACCAGGAAAAACCGATTGCCATAAAGAAAATTCATTACTTTCCCCTAAATCCGAGGTTGAAAAGATTTTTTATGTCATCTAAAGTTTCTAATTTAATGAGATGGCATATAGAAGGAAATCAATAAAGTGATATGCTAACCCACCCGGCTGACTCTCATGCATGGAAGGATTTCGATCAGAGACACCCCGATTTTTCCAAAGATGGTCGTAATGTCCGATTGGGGTTTGCAGCATATGGTTTCAATCCATTCAAGTCTATGTTTGGTGAAACTCATAGCACATGGCCCATGGTTTTGGTTCCATATAATCTTCCTCCATGGCTTTGTATGAAACAACAGTTTATATTACTTTCCACTCTTATTGATGGACCTAGAAGTCTGGGGGATAAGATTTATGTTTACCTTCAGCCATTTATTGATGAGTTGAATGAATTTTGGGGTTAGGGCGTGATGACTTATGACTGTGAAACGAATGAAATGTTCAAACTACAGGATGCTTTATTGTGGACAATCAATGACTTCCTGGATTATGCAAATTACTACTATAATCTTCCTCTCATACTTGGAAGGATTTCGATCAGCTTTCATTCTCATGGACTATTGGATATGGTAATGCGGTGTCACTCTCAAATTACTACTATAACATGTGTGGCCCTAGTGGTATATTTCATGATAGTGTTGTATGGAACATTTATTGAATGATATCCTCTGAAGATTTACATTTATGGAAAATGAAATTGCACCCTAAAAAAGTGTTCATTCTTTCTATAGATATAGAGACATCCCTGTGTTGATTTACTAATGTTTTCTATGACTGCAGGCATGTCAGGGGAACAAGTAGCGGATCCACATCATCTAGAAAAGCCATCTACATCTCAGGGTTGAGGTATGTTTGAATGTAACTCAGTAAGGTGGTTCATGTGTATTTGATGATGGAAAGGAAATGAAAAAATAAACAGTTGAGTAGGGGCCCCAAATATTAAAAAAACAATTCAAATATATGGTAGTTCAAAGACCCCATTGGAACAACAATGGTGATCCAAGGATGAGAAGCCTTAGTTGTTAGTAAATTGAGAAGACCAACCCTCCTTAGTCTCCACTTCATCGACAAACAACCATGTTTAGACTCTAAATTCCAAACATTCTTTCATTGTACAACTCCAACTACTAAGACCAGACACATTGACCCTGCATCAGAAGTAGTGGAAGAGGTAACTCCCCTTAACTCATCACTAAACTAAAAACAAGAATCCCCACTGCTATCCTCCTTATGAGAACTGATTTTGAAAATAATTAGGCCACACATGGACCTCTTTCACTCTTATCTATGGGAGTGTAAGATATAAAATAGGTTTTTCATGAATATATCTATGTATCTTCTAGTTTTTCATAGAAGTTAGTGTATGTTTATAAAACATATACACACACACAGCTCGTACTGTAAACAAAATTAACAAATAGAAAAATAATAATGAGAAAATAGTTAGAAGGCTCTGTCAAATTGTAAATGCAACAAGAGACTCCTTAAAGTTGTGTTGAAATGTAGCTTGAGTTGATTTCCAGAAATATACAGCAAAATAGAATGTTGTGAGAACTTATGTCTCCTATT
The DNA here is from genome assembly GCA_963277665.1 of Viscum album. Classification (NCBI taxonomy): domain Eukaryota; kingdom Viridiplantae; phylum Streptophyta; class Magnoliopsida; order Santalales; family Viscaceae; genus Viscum; species Viscum album. The sequence goes on along the minus strand of OY728123.1, from coordinate 686,333,663 downwards.
TCTAGTGAAGTAATAGTATGATCGAGTAGTTATTATCCTCTTGTTAGTTTTTTATTGCATGATGTTCATCATTTTCATCTCTCTGCAATATCTTTGAGATTCTATAGTTTGTAGTTCTCGTGTTTTTACTCAGGCACATGCCTTAAATGACTAAGATCCTCAACATGAGACATGGGAAATGGTTGAATAAGGAATGCTTCTGGATCCACAATAATTATCATCTAGACATGCAGTTATATCTTAAAATGGTTAATGAAATACAATATTATATGTCCACCATTCTTTATATCCTTAGTAAAATCATCTTTGTTTTATATAAACATCAAAAGTGCATGTGTAAGATCCTTGAGCCGTTTCACTTGTCCCTTAAATTCCAGTGTAACAGGTGGTATCCTCATATTTTCAACCATGTACTTACAGTGAAAATCCAACTGATGTTTGGTATAAATCCTTTTAAAATGTCAATATACCATCTTTGTAATCTCTTCTTGGGCATAAGTAGCCCCTTTCGTGTAAAACCTTACCATATCATGCACACAGTCACTGTTCTGTTTTATTTTGATTAGGCTATCCTGATGACCACACCCAAATAAAGTCTGAACTCTTATCTTAGCACTATTCTGATAATATCAATGTTATAAGGATGAGCATGATCAATAGAGGTTGAGGCTTAATTTACAATATCTTTGACTAATGATCTCAAAATAGCGAGATCGGTATATGGAGGAGGAGGAGTGTCATCCACATAAGATGTATCTTCAAGACTGTTCATAGATTTCTGCAAGGAGTCTACATACTCAGATAAAATCCCATTCATAAGATGAATGAGTAAAACCAAATCATCACTTAATTATTTGTTTTCTATCATCACTTCTTGAACTTCAGAAACTATCTGAGGGTGAATCTGAGAGACAACTCTTTCTAAAATCACAGTAGCATCACTTTCTCTAAGAATTTCTATAGGTGCAGGTTGAGGTTTGAGAATTTCTCTAACAACTAAACACAAATCCCCTTTAAAGACATTGAATTCACTCTTACTTACATAATTATTAGGCACAAGTACAACCAAGGGAGTAGAAACAGGAGCTGGAGCTGGAGCTACTAGCAGAGTAAGTTCTATTTCCAGATTTTTCCCCACTAGAACACTTTGAGAAATAGCCACTTCTTCTAGAAATGATCCATCAGGATCAGATTTCTCAATATATAAATCTGAATAGTCTAATCCAAGAGTGACATATCTAGGGTAATTTTCCCATTCCTTAGCTATCACATCATAAGGAGTGAGAGTAGAAACATTAACTATCTTAGATGGTTTCCCACCTCAACAAATGCTCCCCTCTCAATAGGTGATTTCTTCCTGGAATAAATAAGTTCATTCACTTGAAAAACTGGATCTTCTTCTAAAACTAGAATTGACTCAGGATCTTTTTGAGATTCCTCTACTGGTTCCTTTTCCACTAAAACATTTCTGCATGATCTGTAGGTTCTACAGCACCCATCCTGCCACCTGCAACCTGCAACCAAGCCACCTGAAACCTACAACCTGCAACCTGCAACCTGCAACCTGCAACCTGCAACCTGCAACCTGCAACCAAGCCACCTGCAACCTGCAACCAACCACAGCACCCATCCTTCCACCTATAACCTACAACCAAGCCACCCATCCTGCCACCTGCAACCAAAGAATCACCCAACCTGCTGACAGCCCAAACTCCAACAAAAATCCAGAACCATCCAAGCTCCCAACCCGGCCAAAACAACCAGCAACAACCTGAACTAGCAGGAAGAAACGAGCCCAATCTGCAACATACCAGAAACCTGCAACCAAGCCACCCCATTGTGCGATATCTTAGGTATTTAGTCAAAAAATAACCAAGAGCATAAATGAACGATAGAAAAGTAGCCAAATAGAGTGGTTTTTTTTCAAGGTTCAATGCACACAAGAAACAGAGGGTGCAAGTCAGAAGAGTCCAGACTCCAAAAGTCCTTACATGAACCTCAGTCACTAAAACAAATAATAAAAATCAAATAATTTTTGAAAGGGTTAGGTCATGAAATGTGTTATGTAACATTGGAAAAACAAATACAGAAAAAAATGAGGTTACTCATTAAGGAATTCATTTAGTATTCCATGGTGACTCCAACTAATATGTATCTATAGGAGGAGCTTCCTATTCATGACATTATTCTTCCCCTACATTTATTAGAAGTAGAAAGATCATATAATCCTAATCCTAGATGACTTATTTCTTACTATTATCCTATAGTGATATCCAAATATATCATAACCATATGTGATGAGGAAGAAATCCTTGGATTTCTCCTAAAACTTATCTCTATATTTACCATTGATATGAAATTTTTTGATACTTCCAAATACATTGATACGGTTCACCACTGGTCTCTTATAGGACCAAAGTTCATCTGGATGTTCTTTTCCCATATATATATTTATATATATGCACATCTGTTTAATTATGTATAAAATTGTTTTCAACATGATCAGACTCGACCGCTTCTTCCTCTCACAAGAGAGGCCCTGGTCATGGAATTTCATCATGGAATTCTGACACAACCATAGTTGTTTCATTTAATGAGAGATTTCATCCTGTGGAACTGACCGCCCCGGCATTTATTTGCCATATGGGTCATATCATATGCTACCCACATCGATTTCCATTGACCACATGTGACTGGGCTTCTTTTCCTCAGGATACATTAGACCAACTTTGGAGGGAATTTCAGGTAAGAAGGCCATTTTTGTTTCTTCCCAATGTTTAAAAAATACTAACATGTGTGATTTTTTTTCTTAAATAGAATAACCTAAAATTGTGCCCCAATGAGTTTAGACCAGTGTGTATGGGAAAATTTTGAAAGCTATGGAAAGATCATAAAAGAAAAGTCAAGAGGGAGCCCTGGGCGCCAAATGTGGGTGCCCCGGACATTCTAGAAAAAGTCCCGAGAGGTGTTCTCCCATCTCAGTGGTGTGATATAGCTGTATATTAGTCTACTGAGGCCACTGAGGTTAGTATATTTATTATGGTATATATATATTCAAGAATGTGTGAAATTTTATTTGTTTGATATTTGAATTAATTTAATGCGGGAGGTGTTAGCACGCCATTCCGAGAATCGAGCATTGCAGGGACCACCTCACAGGCTTGGGACTCGTCACGTGTCTCAGATCTGACATGATGTATTTATTATTAAATTTTTAATTTATTATTTAATATGGTTTTGTGTTACATTTTTATATTCTATTGGTATATAGTTATGGGAGCAAGGTGCACCGACTGATAAAATGTCGGTGTGGATGAGTACTCGTGATCGAAATGATCCAGAGGCTACACCTCTTATAGTAAGTTATTGTACTCATTACCAATACTTCCATGTCCCCAATAAAATATTCATCTATAAAACCTTTCACATGGTCATCATCCCCAAAATTTAAAGTTTTATCCCCCAACCCCTTTATGTATTATAAGATCCATTTCACATCTTCCCAATGTTTTCATTTAGGATTTGACGTGAAACTGCTGAATATTACACAGGCTCAATTTTAAGCTGAGTTAGAACAACTGTCATAGGACTAGCGACAGCTTCCCATGCGAAGGGATGAGATATTCCATCGCATTATTGGTCGTGACGGGCATGGATACAGTCTGACCTATGGAACGGGTATTCCTTGTTCTGTAGTATCACGTGCTGAGGTTGTCGGTCTTGTTGTTGCTGGGCATACATAGCAACTGTTAAATATTGAGGCATAGTTGTGCGCTTCCGAGGAGGTAGATGCGCAACTGATCGCTGAGGTTAGAAAACTACGAGAATATGTGTGTCTGGGTGATGGTGCAAGGTATCATATGACGTAGGTTTATACTGAATTTATTTATTTACATTAAATTATTTTCGTTATTAAAGTCTTTATAATTTTTATTTGTTGTAGGTCCCTGGCACACCAGATGGAGGTAGCAGCCATGGCCACGCACGGCGCGTCAAATTCATGAGGTGTGTTTATTTTATATTTATTATTTAATTAATGTTATATATTGATTTAGAGTTTAAATTTAGAATTTTTTGAAGGTGATACTAGGATAGAATCTACAATGATGTGGTAGTTTCTTTATTTTCTAGTGTCTTTTTTATACATGGGAGCGGAGGTGCAGGGGGGTGGCGGCGTCGCACAGGTGGGGTGGCGGCGTCGCACCAACAACCCCCACCCCCATCACCACCTGCAGTAGCCTCCCCTCCCCTTATCCCCTTACTTGCACTAGCCCCCACTCCCCCCCCCCCCCTGCAGTAGCCTTCCTACCCTCCCCCCAGCCTCCTGCAGCCCCTCACCCCCTCCCCCCAAGCCCCCTGCAACAGCCCCTCCCCCATGGTGTGACCTAGCCCCCAGACCCAGCCCCCCACACCCTCCCCACCTGCAGTAGCCTCCCTCCTATCTACAGCAGCCTCCCCTCCCCCCTGCAACAACCTGTTCACCCTCCCCCCTAGCCCCCACCCCCTACAACAGCCCCTCCCCTATAGTGTGACCAATCTCATGCCCCACGTCCTAAAATGTGCCAACATAAACCATTTATAACCATCAGAGAACTAGAACTATTCATCCTCCCAAAAAACTATCAAACAACAAAATATAACATATTCTTGTACCATAAAACCACTACCATAATTTTAGAGATCTCCAATACATGGCGGAGCTAGTAGATTCTGCTAGATGAATAAAAAATAGTTGTAAACCCCAAACTCAATCCCCCACTATAGCATTGACTACTCAAGAATTTATTACCATTCCAATATAATGATACTCCAATATAACATAATCTAGCAACCCATATTAACCATGACTAATATCTAACCTATGAGGCTATGAGTAGATCAAGGAGGTAGAACCAAGAATAATATAAAATGGAAGGAAAAAAGAAACTGGTGATGGCAAGTTTTAAACCCACCATTAGAGAAAAATAGTTCGACAAGAAGATATGAACACCTCAAGACTAAAAAATGATGAAACTAGAAAAAAAAATATGGAAAAGGAATTGTGATACCCCACTCTTGTGGTATATGGTTCTCATGTGAGATACCTTAGGTCTAAGAGGATGCACACATAAACCCTGATTTGAGACTTGATCCTTAGGGAAAGGTGGGAATCCTAGAGGACCTTACTTTTGTCTTACAACCTAGTATGTCAGCTTTGGATTTGTTTGAGGTCAACCTACAGGACAGGTTATATTGAGGATTATTATTTCTTTAAAATAAATAATCTATTCTGTACAATTAATTATAGGCTAATTCATATGAGGTTATATAGTTTTTCTTTTAGTAACTATGATTCCTTTAGATTTTGAAATGCATTGTGGGTGCTTGTTAATCAAAACTCACTTCAATGGGATTGACTATTTGGGTGACTGATCTATACAAATAGTGGTTTTGGATTTGAAACGTTTATGAAAATGACATAATTATGTAGTAAATCATCCAGTAAATCATGGCAAAGGTGAGGTGCCTAATTTTGAATAGGAGATCTAGTAGAGCTTTTAGAGTGTGGAATACTGATATGTCGGGTACCATAGGTAACTTGAACTTATTGATGGATGGAAAATAGTATCATGATTCGGGTGGTGCGGGATTTACATCATCTATAAATATCTAGGTCAGTTTGTGATGGTATTGAGTGTTACCATTTAAAATATTAATCGGTAAAAGTCTAGGTGAAAGATGAGGACTGGTGATTTTTAGGTAGTGATGCTTACAAACATGGAGACTCTAATATTTGGGTAAATTAGATAAAGATTCATTATTAAAGAGTAATTTGAAAGGGAGTTGGGTAACATTAAACTGTTGACCTGTGGTTAGACAATTATATGCTTTGTCAGGAGATGTGGCGTAAAGAGTTGAAAATGGAATGTATAGCCTTGTTGGTGTGAGTGTGTATCAAGAAGAGTGGTTAATGCATGTATTTAGAATCTTAGTTTACTCATATTTTACAAAAAATCATTCCTAATATAATAACATCAATTTAAGTATTCTATGATAGCATCGGCTATATGTTAAGCTACCTAACTATCTACTATTATGGTTTAATGAAGAGACACTTTGAGGGTTTTGCATGAGGAGTGGTCTAAAGAATCCAAATGGTTCATAGTAAACCATTGTCCTTTTGAGGGTGGTGACCCTTAATATGTTTTAAATTTTGATGAAGTACATGGTAAGTATTCTTGAGAATAAATAATAATTCACGGATGAATTTCACATCAACGATCGGGATAAGAAAGTCCTTAGCCACTCCAGTTGTTATATCTGGGAGGGAATGTGCATGAGATATGGTAATCAGGTTCGCTTTTCATTAATGTGAATATAATTATTCTCCTATGGTGTGGAGGGGTATTTCAATTTTCAAATGGAAATACTCATGTGATATGGGTCATGAGGTTTTGGGACTGGTCTTTGGACTATTTGTTTTACTCTCCCAAGACATTGAGTAAATGGGACAATGCACGACTGGTTACCTCGGTAAATTCAAGGTATGGGTTCATATAAGGACTCAAGTGATGTCCAAATGTGGGCATAATTCTCAAGAAATTTATCATGATGCAGGTATAGTTGATATGAGATGCACCAATATTCATGTTGTTGCAGGGTGGAAGAATGGATGGACCAGGGGACATCACCGAAACTCATGTATGCGGTTTTGAGAGAGTACTCAAAACCAACATATTATTCCTTGGGACATAGGATTTGGAATTTTGTTTTTGGGTAACATGTTAGTGGTGGAATATGGGAGTTATAAAAAAGTAGTTAACCAGAGATGGTTTTACATGAGTTTGTTCTAATCAATTTAAATTTTCTTTGTTTATCTTTTGTATCTTCTTGTAGGTTTTTTGAAACAGAAGATTGGAATGAATTGGAGTTGTTTGGATCGCTAGACCTGTGAGAACTACATATTTTTTCAGATGTTCTATATTCTGGAGCTGTTTGCTATTTTTTGTGAGGCCTCTCCAGCTATTTGGTGTTGTTTATCTTTTCCTGCTATTCTGAAGCTGTTTGTTATTTGCTATGTGGTGTTGTTATTTTTATATTTTCTATTTGTTTTTTTTTGGAGTTGTGCAGTTCTGGAAGAAGAACTACACTTTTTTTTAAAAAAACATCCAGGTTAGCGACCGCCTTAGGCGGTCGCTAATGCTTCCCTCAAATGCTCCAGCGCCCGTTGGAGCATTCCCGCAGAAATCAAAAATAAAAATAAAAATATATTGTAGTGACTGCCTATAGCGGTCGCTAAAAGTCTAGGAAGATTACCTATAGCGGCCGCCATTGGCGGTCGCTATAGGTCGAGTTATATTACCTATAGTGACCACCAATGGCAGTCATTATAGCTCTTCACCGACAGGACAACAGTGACCGCCATTAGCGGTCTCAAAGTGGTCTATAAATCCCTTTAGCGACTGCCAATGGTGGCCGCTAAAGGGCCACTTTCTAGTAGTGCGTGAAATATGAGGTTGCGTGGAAAAATATTACACACCCAATGAGACATCAAAGGGGGTTTTGTGCTCTTGGAAATAATATTACGTGCATTGATAAATACATTTCAGAAACATTCACATAGGGTATTTAAGGCATATAAATAGGCAGCTACCCCCATGGAAGAATTAAGAATTTTCCATCAAAGATCTGGTTTCTCTACCATGTAAAAGATTTCGGTGTAAAATATTTGAAGATAGTTAATATTGCATGAAAGATTTTCCTTTAGTCTAAAAATACCAAGTGAACCTTGTGGTATAGTTCCGTGAAAGATCAAGGTTTCACGAAAGTCACTCTACAGGAAAAATCTCAAATCTTTCATGCAAAAGAAGATCTTTCATGAAAAAGGAAGATGTTGTGTGAAAATATAGTGTTGAGCTTCTAACTATATGTTGATATTCCTTTTGTTCAATCAATGCTTCCAAGTGCATCCTTTCAGAACTTTGATTCAAGTAGTGTCTCATTTTGGACAAATACAAAGATGTCAATGCCAATATTTTGAAGAGACCTTTAAGCTAATGAACTGATTAAGACTTCTCTCAACGCGGTGAGCTAGGGGGAGTCAATGGAAGTGATCCAGGGGATGTAGTGAGATATCCCTGAACCTTTGTAAAGGCAGTTTTCCTGGCATAGAGTGATTGTGTTTGAAACTTTTGCAATCCACTACTAGTGAAGAATATTGGACTTTGGTATGACTAAAAACCTGTTGGAGTATGCTCATTAGATTATCCCTTTGTTGTGAACCAAGTAAAAATTGATGTGTCATCTATTTTTATGTGATAGTTTGTTTTCAAATATTTCACAAAATATAGGTTTAATAATTTCCTACCAACATGGGAACAATATCCATCTGGTTAAAAGAAAAATTTGACACGCAAATTCACCCCTCCCCTCTTAGGGTATTTTGGGGTCCTTCACTTTCTTCATCAAACCCTTTTTTCTTATCTCTATTTTTTTGTGGGTGTGTATTTTAATAAAAAAATAAAAAATAATAAAATAAATATAAAAAATCATAATTAATCCCCATTAAAATTTTCAAATTTTTTCTAACCTTTTTAGGGAGTCCAATGACTTTTTTCAACTCAAGCATTTGGTATTTTCATCCTAACTTTGGATAAAGAATTTTTGTTCATGAATAATAATTTTTTAATGCTTAATTTTTTATTTAGAAAATCATTCTTCCCCAACCATGAGGAACAACACTAGATTTCATGCCAAGGTCACCTATGACCATCTTTTCATTTTTCTATTTTTTTTACCCCTAATTGTGATTCTTGGGTTTGTGGACCTTCGAGCTTAATTTCCTACTTTAGCATACATTAATATGATAGAGTAATTTTTTGATCCACATAATAATCACAATATCCAAATATCCTCTCATTACCCTTAAATTGATCCTCCTTTTGAATTCCCCTTTGAGCCTATGAAAACATTTTTTATAGACACATTATAATCCCAAAACCTTGTCCCACATAACATCTATATGGATTTTCATTGCATGATTTTATGAAATTTAAGTATGGGGGGATGGTTTTCATTTTGGGTATTCATTTTTTGATTTTCAGAGTGTTATTATATTCGTAAGGGAAAGAATCTTTTTAAGTGTGGTGTAGAGGTTTTCATTCATTTATTTTTGGGAATGGATTAACATTTATGTAATTTTGTACATGTTATTGAAAATTGTTCAAAAAATGAAAAAAAACAAAAAATATTGAGTTGTGTCTTGGGAAGGTGAAAAATAACTCTTCCACAACCTTTGATCTTGTTATAACTATTAAAATTTGTGTCATGGTGAGATCAAACATGGATTAGAATATTATTTAGAGATTTGTTTCAAATATCATCTTTTGAAAAAAAAAAGATAAGAAATATATAAATTAAGAACACTTGCATTATCTTTTATTGTTTTATTGGGTAAAGTTTTGTGTTTTTGTACATATTTAATCATTTCATCCCCTTACAATTTTATATCTCTGTTATCTTCCTTCAGAAATTCATACCCTTTGTAAATATGTGTTTCCATTTCCTTCCATTTTTCATTTCAAAAAAAATGTGCATTGCTTTTTCCATTTTGGTATTTTACTCCTCTTTTACACTCTTTTGGACATTATATTCCTATCATCCTATAGCCACTAAAAACCCCGAAAAATACCTCCTGATTATTTTACACTTTATAATAGGGAATTGAAGAAGAGATCTCTTGAAAACTCTATTATTTTCACTTTTGGTTGGTGAATGAGTGAACCTTCTTAAAAACATTTTATCATCTTGAGAGGAGTGAGTTATGAGTGCCCACGTTTTCCATTTCTAATTTTGATCATAAAAAATGAATTGTTTTTAGAACAATGTTTCCATAACAAGTTTTGGTGGAATTCATTATGGATTATTAAACAATTATATACCCCCCTTGATTAGTGAAAACAAAATTTAAATATTTGTTGGAAATTGAAAATGATTTGGTTGTGTTTTTATATTTGTTGTACATGAGGGAATGCACAATACTAAGTGTGGGGGAGTTGATATTATTCATTTATAAATATATTTTTATTAACTCCCATTACTTATTTTCAATGAAAAGTTCATAGTTTGTGTGAAATACTCATATTTTAAAATTAAATATAATTTTTTAGAATTATTTTCATTAATCCAGATTTGATTTATTTTAATAATTTATTTAAAACTATCACCATAATTATACAAATTGTTTGATTCTTGTTTTTTAGGTTTCCTATTTCAACTTCCTACATATCATTAAACTAGATCTTGGGCCAGTTCATCCATTTAAAGGGTCATATGGTGCATACAAAAAGGCACAAATAATCTATCAATAAAACTAGACCATCCATGATTATTGAATTTCTGGGCTCAATAAAACATCCCAAATTTAATTAAACTATTTAATATATTCTTTAATATCTAAAATAATCATGGATATAAATTTAAACACCCAAATACACTACAAAAGGACCCAATTGATGCTTTGAAGTCTATCCCACCATTATGTCCGAAAATTAAAAACATACCACCTTTCTTGACTTTTCTCTAAATCCAATACACCAAGTGAGATGAAATTTTATGGTGTGAAATATAAGATATATGAGATAAACCTTTTAGAATCAATGGTTCATATTTGAGGTAATCTTTCTTTTCAAAAACCCATTCACATTGTGACCTTCGAAAAAGTGTAGATAAAAATGGACAGTGATGCATTGCTTAGTAATATATCCATAACATTGAAAAAAAGTTCAATGGATAAAAACATTTGAGGGTGTACTTTAAACATCTATATATAAAGCTTTTAAGAATAGTATTTCTCAAAATTCTACTATATGAATTGTAAAATTTTCAAGCCAACTTGAGGGGAATATTTAGAATGCAAATAGTCCACCACCATGGGCTATAAATACATCCCCATCTTATCTTTGCATGGAGTAGGAATTTCATAGCATAGAAGGATACATTGTAATGACCATATCCTTTAAAAAGACCTAGTAGAACCTTCCAAAACCAATTTCTTACTTGAGATACCTTACCTGCACTCTTTGTTTCCATGTTCTTTTCCATTCATTTTCATTAGTAATCTTGTAAGTGTTTTTTTGTAATTTTGTTTAAATGTTAATGAAAGTATCTTTATCATCTAGTATTCTCATGTACCTTCTATATTTTAATATTAATTTTCTTAAAATTTCTTAAATCAATTTAAAAACCAATCCCTTATTTCACATTCTCATTCAATCTAAAGTGTTTTTTAATTCTCTTCATTTTTCATGTGTGTGTTTGGTGCACAACTCTTTTCTTATCCTATTATTTTTATTCTATTTTTAATTAATCACCATAAACACTTATTACCATATTATTAACCACTCAAATGGATGAGTAAATATACTATTTGGGTGAGTCATAATTTAGGGATGTTAAGTGATTGATAGATTTTTCTCAATTAATATTCTTTAAGTTAACATTGCGTATGTTAAATATAAAATGTCATGGATTAATGACATGTTTTGTTTAATCTGCAAGTTCCATGGATTATTGGAAATGTAAATACACTAATATAAACAAGTTTTTATTAATATTTTAACCCTTGTTAAGTTAAGTCTTGGATTAGTGACTCGACACTTGGGAATTCCGATCAAAATCATCCTGTGAAGCGGGTATTAATTTAATGCAATATAAATAAAATCTTAAGTATATCATAATCTTAAATAACCAATAATGAACTCACCCAAATATTTATAAAGTTTTTAAATAAAACATAATCCATCAATAAATTTAATTAATATCTGGAAACAAACCCCCATTAAAAATAAAAACAAAACATAAACAATCAACTCTAAAATTTGTACCATCACCGAGGATTCGACCCGAGTGTCTCTATACACATTAGTAGAGCACCAGACCTTTTAATAGTCAATGAGATACAATCATACATGCTTAAATAGACTACGATTGTGTGTAGACTATCATAGGATGAATCAGGTGATGGTCATTATGTAACATGCCAGATCTGGGCGTCACCCCAAGGTTCCCAGAACCCAGTTGGTCACATAACCTCAAGCACATTTTCCCAAATACCAGAGGCTTTCAACTAGCAGCGAGGGAAAAGGTGTGATAATGGGGAAACTATTACCTAATTTTCATAGTATACACAGTGGAAAACAAATATTAAATAATAGCGGAAATAGTAATATCATACAATAGAAACAAAACTCCATCCTAATCAACCAAGGCATAGAAAATAAGGCAAGCCTAATAGGCATCCTAGACCAAACAGCCATAAACAATAAATCAATGAAAATGCACCCACATGGTGTCCCATATACAAGGTATCTAACCTTACGCATATGAAACTACCCATTATCAATCAACCAAACCATAACATGTAATAAACAGGTTTTAATTCCAAAACACGCAATACCTCAAAAGTGGGTATACGGCACTTTTATCATATATAATCCAAATAAGAACAAATAAAGGAACAAACCACCTACTTTTATGTCTCACAATTGATATCCTTGAATGTATTTTCTTAAATCATCCTATATCGGCGTAGATCTACAAAAAGTTGAAAAATTCCCAACCATGAATAACTCACGAGATAGGAAGAATCAGGAATAAATGCTCTAGGGGTTTTGACAACTTACTGGTGGGATTCCAACGCACCCGATAACGACTCAATCAGATCTAGGATAGAGAATCGGGAGGGGTTCGAAGTTCATTGGATATTTTGTCACTCTTTTGTACGAACCATGGGGATAAGAAGATGTTTATGGACATAATACTTGACACCGCTCTGATATATCAAATAAAAATAAAAGTACACAGTGTTTTCATTAAACCTACACATCATTTATTATCCTTAACCATCCTCTGAATTAAGTGGTTTTCCAGGTCATCACACATCCATATACTTAGCCATTACATGGCCAGTACCCAACTGTATGTGGCAATCTAGGTTCATGACATGTACTCAAAAGTACATGATGTGTACTTAGAAAATACCTTTTTTCTTTCTTTTCCTCAAAAACAACCCAAAATTAGGATCCATAACTAAAATAAAGATCTGAGTTCTTATAAAATTCCCCCCTTAAAGAAATTCATCCCCAAATTTCCCTTCCAAGGTTGGTGAAGAAGAAACTATGAAACACTCCAGCCACTACAATCGTACATCATCCTCCCTCTCCCAAGTCTCATCTTGCACTCACCCGTGCTGCCATAGCACCTATACCAGAGGAACAGACCAGCCACAAAGAACCTTTGTGTTTCGATCCACAATCCGAATAGGATGCTCCTCGAAGGATGCATCCACCTCAAACTTAACTTCCGATAGGCAATCGGCCCAACTCTCTCCAAAACCTCAAATGGCCCAACATGTCTCTGTGAAAGATTACCCTGTCTCCTAATCCTCCTGTGTCCCAAACTTAGTGTGACATGTAGAAAAACCTGATCTCCGACCTCAAACACTGTATATCATCTTCTTCGATCATCATAATATTTCTGGAAATATTGTGCAGTAGCCATCCTCTTCTGAATCAACACCATGTGCTCAGTAGTCTCCTGGAAAATATGAGGTCCTAGCATAGTTGCCTCTCCTACCTCCAACCAACATAGGGGTGATCAACATGGCCTACCATAAAAATCCTCAAAAGGTGACATCTAAATCATTTCCTAAAAACTATTATTGTAGGAAAACTCCATCAGGGGTATGTGTCTCTCCCAAGAGCCCTAAAAATCTAGGATGCATGCTCAAATAATGTCCTCCAAAACCTAAATTGTGCATTTGGATTGGCCATCTGTCTGGGTATGGTAAGCTATAATTAGAAATAAATGTGTACCCAAAGCCCTATGTAGTCCCCTCCAAACATGAGAAGTAAATTGGGTGTCCCTATCTGAAATGATAGAGTGTGGAACCCTATTAAAATGTACTATATTTTTGATGTATAACTTTCCAAGCTCATAAACACTGAAGGTTTCCTTGATTGGTAGGAAATGTGCATCCTTCATGAACCTATTGATAACAACCCATAAAACATAATTTCTTCGACGAAACCTCGGTAAACCTATCACAAAATACATTGTGACATCATTCCACTTCCACTCAAGAATGGGTAACTACTGTAATAGCCTTCCCGGTCACTAATACTCTGCCTTCACCTACTGATAGGTAGAAAATATCATAACAAAACCATTTATATCCCTCTTCATGCCTAGCCACCAATACTGACGATGTAGATCTCGATACATCTTGGTGACACTAGGATGAACTGCCCATATGGAGGCATGAAAATCTTGCAACAGCTCTTCACTTATATCTAATGAAATCCATACACTCCCATGAAAAAGAAAAACATCATCCCCGCATATGGTCCACCTAGTAGTAGGGTCCTCGCCTGACACACTCTCTTGTAGGACTAGGCCTTCAGAGTCTAATAGTTTCCTCATTCGCACTCGATCCAGTATATTATAAGTAATAGCTATAGAAGAAAGCAACATATACCCCTATTTTTTGTGCACCTCCAATTTCATCTCATAGAACATATCCATAAGCTACCACTCACTATTGGCCTCCTGAATTTTCTATATCTGATTCCTCATACTCAAGGCATTAGCCACTGCATTGTCTTTCTAAGGCATATAGGCATGCTCAAAGTCAAAAGACTGAATGTACTCAACCCACCTTTTCTATGTCAAATTCAAATATCCTTTAGTAAATATGTACTTGAAGTTTTGTGGTCAGTGTATACCACAAAATTCTCTCCGAAAAGATAATGTCTCCAACAGAGAACGGAATGTGCAACTACGGGTAACTTGAGATTGTGTGTCGGGTAATTCCTTTCATGCGGCCTCAACTATAGAGACTCGTATGCAATGAATCCTTCTCACTGCATATGCACTGCTCCCAGAATGATACCTGATAAATCGCAGTACACAGTATAACTCTTTCCAGGTTCTAGAAAAATCAATATCAGTGCTAAATTCAACCTCTCTTTCAGCTCATGAAAAGCTGAATCACAGGAATTTGTCCACAAGTACATTTTACCCTTCTTAGTCAATCCCGTCAGTGGTTCTACTAAGCGTGAAAAGTCTTGAATAAAGAATCTATAGTAACCATCCATCCCCATAAAATTCCATACCTCAAAGAAGTTCTTCGGCTTCTCCCAAGAAACTATTTCTCTCACTTTCTCTGGGTCTACTGATACTCCTGTATCTAAGATAACATGACCCAAGAAGTGAATCTGGTCCCTCTAAAATTTGCACTTTGAGATCCTAGAATATAAATGATTCTCTATTAGTGTACTCAATATGATCTCAAGATAGATGGCATGGTTGTGTCGAGTGTGAGAGTACACAAAGATATCTTCCATGAAGACTACCATAAAAGAATCCAAGTAAGTATGGAACACTTGGTTCATTAGTTCCATGAGAACTGCTGGTGCATTCGTGAGACAGAATGACATAACCAAATACTCGTATAGAACATACCTACTCTGAAAGATTGTAAGAGGTATATTTGATGGTCTAACGTGAAACTGATGATAACCAGATCTCAAGTAAATCTTCGAGAACACTCGGGCTCCTCGAAGTTGATCAAAGAGATCATCAATCCTTAGAAAGGGATATTAGTTCTTGACCATAAATTGGTTCCACTTATTATAATCCATACAAAGTCTGAGTGTACCATCCATCTTCTTCACCAAAATAATAGGAAAACCCCAAATAGAATTACTGGGTTGAATGAAACCCTTTGTCCTCAATTCCTCTTACTATTTCTTGAGCTCCTATAACTTTGGTGTAGCCATCCTATACGGAGGAATGGACATCGGTGTCACTCCTGGAACAAGATCAATAGATAAATCCACCTATTGCTCCGGAAGTAAACCTGAAAATTAATTTGTAAATACATCTCTAAAATGAACCACCACTATAGGAAATTCTATCTTTTAAGTCCCCTAGTCATCCAAATATAAACTAGAAATCTGTTCTGTAATTCATCCCAACCCATGATGCTCGGGTCCATCTCTGCTCGCCTGGACATCTCATTCACCCTCATGTAGAAAAGATGCCCCCTCTAGTGATGTGAAACTCACCCGGTGGAGATAGAAGTCAATAAAGGCATGAAAGGAGACCAACAAGTCCATTCTAAGAATGAAATTGAAGCCTATAATCTCTAAGACATAGAGTCCCCATAAGAAATGACACCCACCAACCTCAAGAGGGAACTCCTTGTAATGACATACACTAGTCGTCCTAATTCCCAACGGAGTTTCTAGCATCATAATATCATTAGAAGTAAAGATACAGAGCTCAAGTCTCTACACAACAAAAACAGATTAAAAAATATGGGAATCCCCTGCATCAAAAAGTGCATAAGCTAAAACTGAGGCAACTTGAATTGTACCTCTAACCGTAGAGGGTCTAAGATCATGCTCTTGCTAGGTTTTCTCCATCACAAAAATCTGACATGTACCATGGACCTAGGACCCAACCTGGCTACTCTGAGCTGATCCACCTTGTTGTCGCTAAAAACCTATCATCTGGATTCCACAGCCACGACCACCTCCTCGGCCTAAATGGCATAATGAACTCTAGTTCCCCAACTGATGAGAAACTGGTTGCCCTGCTCCTAAACATGGATTCATAACAGATCCCCTCTCACTCACCACTGGTGGGAACATCCTACAAAAATTCTGAATATAACCCATCTTACCACAATATTGGCACTTGAATGGGTCCCTCAGGTAATTTGGTCTCGTATGCCCACTTTTTCGCACTGGAAGCATACCAATTGGCTACCTGAAGAAACAACCATGTGGAACTTCCTGCTATCAATCGAAGGAGTATAAGCCCTGGATGCTGAACCACCCTGGATCACCACTCCAAACTCCCTCAGTTTTCACTCGGTAATCAGTGCCTAGTTTACTATAGCAGTCACTAAAGTTAGCCATAAAACATTCACCTATGATAGGGTTTCATACCTAACACCATCCTCAAATCACCTAGCTAGTGTTAACTCATCACCACCCAAAACAAGTGTGAAAAACTGAAGCTCTATAATGAGAGAATAATAATTCATCACTGAAAGAGTGCCCTGCTCCAAATTCATGAACTCCCAAGCTCAGCTAGCCCTCAACGTCTCAGGGTAGATGTAATTATATAAGTTCCTATAAAACTCTTCTCAAGCCATATCCTGAGGAAATCCCACTTGTGAGATAAAATCCCACCATCTCTTGGAAGAACCATGTAGCATGTATATTTCAAGCTTCACCCTCCTCTCAGGAGGTGTCTCCAGATGCTCGAAGATAGAAAGCATGCCCTCCAACCATGACTCTACATCATATGGTCTTCCATCCCCTAAAAAAGTGGGAGGATGTTGCTACTAGAGCACCCTCATAAACTATTCTATAGTGGGGGGAGGATGTGGTGCTCCCTAAAAGGTATGCATCATCCTCATAAACTTCATGGAATTATGCATCAGCACCTGTGTCCGGTATAATAGTTGGTTCCAAGACAGGCATGACAGTAGGATCCACTGGTAGTCTGTGATCTACTATTTCTGGTGTATGATCATCACTCTACACCTGGTGTACAACTAGAGGACATCTTGGTGGCATGAATCTGCAAGGTCAAGCACACATCTCAGTTCAAGATTATTAAGGAATGCAACTTAGAAGTTATATAATGGAACAAGAGAAGGAAAGCATTCATGTTTTTCAAAATAGGGTTACTCTGTGTGTAGAACCACTACACAACAAGTTCCCTTTAAGCCTTAACATGGGCATTTACCTCTTCCAACCTGGTCATGTAACGCCCCATACACACGGTGTGTTCCTCCTAAGACACGGCGTGTACTTGAATATTCCCTCATTCACAAGTACTTTTATGTGGCTAGTACTACACAGTCCTACCGGTGTAATACTACATGGTGTTTTCACCCTAGACACGGTGTGTACTGAAAAGTTCTATCCACCCATGTAGTTAGTCACATGGCTAGATACATCGTCGACTATAGCACGGCGTGTTCTCCTAGTACACGATGTGTTCTACCAAAAGTTTTCCAACATCATGTCTCTGGTCACATAGTCAGTCATGTGGTTAATAACTATACAGCTTGTACATACCGTACATGGAAAGTACTTAAGAAAAGTCATTTCTTCTAGAACAAAAGAACACATGGAGTTTGTTCATAACATCACACACTATGTTGTTTGGGTTTCTGGACAGTAAGCCTCTAAAACATCTCTAGAACCCCCAAAAACATAATATTTTTCCAATTCATTCCATGTTATGATCTGTGAGAGCCCATACTCCCTAAGAACAAATTTTTGGCATCCTTATTCATATCATATCTTAACAGAATTCAATTGAAGTTAAAACATGATCCACCAAATTCTGATCCAAGAGGGCCCATAACACCTTAGGGACCAAATCTTGGTTTCCATCCAAATGAAACTTTACATATACCAATACCCTATCAAAATAGTAGTTATTTGTATAAAAATAGCATGCATATCTAGCATAACATTTATCACAACATCATGTAATCAGTAATGCACTCTAAATAGCATGATAAGAATGCATGACATGTGATCTCTAGAAAGTGCCTATATGTTTCATGAGATGGAATACCCTCATCACATTATGTTGAAATAGAAATATAACCACAATGATATAAATCATAGCAACACAAAATAAGTGAATCACCCAATAGTGAAATCAAATCAGTTATAACAATTGAAAAACCATAAAAATTGCAATATTCAAGGTAACATGGATTTTCCCTATACACTGGTCAGCTACTCCCAAGCACAACTTATTAAAAACTACATATTCCTTCCTATCCCAGTCTATAGGCTCTAAATAGTAAGGCAAAACAGAAAAGAACCTCACTCTGATACCACTTTGTAACGTCCTAGATCTGGGTGTCACCCCAAGGTTCCCCTACCTCGGTTGGTCACATAACCTCAACCGCATTTCCCCCAAACTCTAGTGGCTGCCGACTAGCAGCAAGGTCCAAGGTGTGATAATGGGGAAACTATGACCTCATTGGAAGAGTATACATAGTGGAAAACAAATATTAAATAATAGTGGAAGTAGTAATAACATACAATAGAAATAAACAGCGGAATACTGAAAGTAAATCCAATAGAAGCCGCAATATATATATGATGAATGTCATATGTATGTAATAAAGATATCCAAACAAGTCACAATACTGAAAATAAATATAGAAACCAAAGTAAAATAGAAACAAGTAAACTCCATCAGCATTGCAAGCCTCAGCTTGGTCCTATGCTCTCCAGCTCCAACAGCAATCAAGTACCTGATGAAGAAGGGCGCTTTCCCTTATTAATAACTGCAACCATATAATCTATTTGGGTCCAAAATCATGACCCAAACAGGGTGTGAGAAGAATCCCAATAGGCGACCACCAAAATATCTATGCCTAACTGTTAGTGAATATATATATTAGGTAATATTCATAAATGAAGTAATAAACTAGGAAGTACTCAAAAGCAAACAATCCTATAGTTTTCAATTACATTCATTTAAATTTATTATTTATCCTTTTAATAATGTAATCTCAAGATATATACTAATCTATATACTCCCCTACATAATAATAATAAAACAGATGTCTCGGAATACCATCTAAACAATTAAGTATGACTGAGTCCAAGCTTCTGCATTGGCTTTTAAAACTCGTCATAATCATTTGATCAATCATAAACAACCCTCTGGGAAAGATCTCATGGTCTAACCCCTTTGGTTTAACATAGAACCAATTCATTAAATAATGACCCTCTAGGAATCTCTCATGGTCTAACCCCTTCAATCTAACATATCACTAATCATTTACAAACGACCACATGGGCAGCTCTCATGGTCAATACCCTTGGTTCAACATGGCATCAATAAATTATAAATGACCTCTTGGGTAGCTCTCATGATAAATACCCCTGGGTAAACATATCATGAGGTAATTATAAATGACCTTTTGGGTATTTCTCATGGTCAATACCCCTGGTCAATCATATACACCAAGGATCTCATCGTCCTGTGTAAAAACAGTGCACATATAATATCAAAGCATCTCATGTAATTTGAAACTACTACATGGGTAATCATTCATAATCATATCACATCCATTTCATATAATCAATCAAAATCTATTCTAATCAATCAAGTCATGGTATAAAATTCAAGACTAATAGTAATCCTAGACCAAACATCCATAAACAATCAATCGAGGGAAATGCACCCATAGGGGATCATATAAACAAGGTATCTAACCTTATGAATATGAAAATACCCTTTATCAATCAACCAAACCATAATAGTTAATAAATAGGGTTTAATTCTAATACATGAAATATTCCAAATGTGGGTATGCATCACTTTTAGAATACATAATCCAAATATGAACAATGAAAGGCACAAACCACTTACCTCGATGTCTCACAATCGATATCCTTGAATGTCGGCCCTTGAATCAGCCTAGATAGGCATAGATCTAGAAAAAGGTGAAAAACTATCAACCTTGAATAAATCACAAGAGAGGAAGAATCGGGAAGAAAGGGTCTGGGGGTTTTGAGAACACAACGGTGGGATTCCAACGCACTCGACGACATCTCAATCGGATCTCGGACAGAGAATCGGGAGGGGTTTGAATTTCATTAGTTGTTCCCTCGCTCTCCTATATGAACCATAGGGAGAATAAGATGTTTATGTACATAATATGTGACCCCAGTCTGATATATCAAATAATAAATAAAATTACATGGAATATTCATTGAACCTACATGATGTGTAGTAGCCTTAATCGGCCCCTGGCTTAAGTGGTCTGCAAGTTCATCACACGGCCATGTACTCGGTCATTACACAACCAGTACATGGATGTACGGAATAACCTAGGTACACAACGTGTACTTAGAAAATCCCATTTTCTTCCTTTTCCTCAAAAACAGTCTGAAATCAAGATCCATACCGAAAATAAAGATCTTGGTTCTTACACAAGAACAGTTACCCTCCCCTAAGAATAGATGATATGTTCGATTACCTAAAGGGAGACAGTGAGGTATTGAAGATTGACCTATAGTCTTGATATAATTATATGAGGGTAAAAGATCTGGATATCGTGAAGAATAACTTAAAATTCATATATGGTAGATTAGAGTTCATGTTCATGTCATTTAAAATATGAATTCCCTATTTATGTTCCTGGGACTTATAAACTCTCTATTTTGTGAATTACTTGACTATTTTGAAGTTGTGTTCATCAATGAAATCTTGAAATACTCTGGATCAAAAAATAATAAATTCAATAATATCATAGTTTTCCTCAAATTTCTTTTAAACCACCAGCTATATGGAATGTTTCCAAGTGAAATTTTTTTAAATGGGAAGTGAATTTACTTGGACATGTTGTGTCTCAATAGGGTATGGTTGTGGACCTATAAAATTTATAGATAGTTTTTTCTTTGGAAGAACCCAAGAATGTGGAAGATTTTCATAGCTTTCTCAGTCTCGTGGGATATTATTAGAGGTTTATGGATGATTTATCTTAGATTACATCCATGATAACATCTTTTACTAGGAAGTAACAAGCCCTTATTTTCATTGATCAGTGTCAGGAAGCTTCTAAATACCTGAAGGATAGGTTGTTTAGTTCTTTGGTGCATTGATTTTTTGAGTAAGGGATAATTTTTTAGGTTTTCTATGATACTTCATTTCTAGGATTAGGATGAATCTTGATGTTTGAAAGGGAAGTTATCTCTTATAAGTATAGGTAGTTATTTTCCCATGATAATAATTATACCACCTACTTTTTAGAGTTTTCGATGGTATTGTTTTCATTAATTTTGTGATAGTATTGCCTCTCCAACGAATTCTTTATGGTCTTTACAGATAACATGAGTCTAAATTACATCTTCTATTAGTGGGGTATGAATCTTCAGTAGTAGATATGGATGGAGTGTCTCTAGTATTATGATTTTGAGACCTCCTATACACTGGGGAAAGGAAATGTTGTGGATAATTCACTAATAAGGAAGTCACAAGGATATGTTGTTTGGAATTCTAGTGACACTTGGAGAGAAATATAAGATATTGTAGAAATTTATCTCAACTCTATATAATTCAAAGGTAGTGGTCATATTTATCTAATTATTATGGATTCATCCTTGATGTGGGATGTGGAAGATTCATAGTGGGGAGACTTAGAGGTGGAGGTGATGTGAGACTATGTTATCTATGGTGATTCTCCAAAGGGTTGGTCAGAGGATAGTCAAAAATAAATAATGTTGTGTGGGAGTTTTTTCATTCCAATGGATATTCATGTGGGATTAATCTATAAGTTTCATAGGTCACCATTATAGGTACATTTGGGTGTGTCTAAGATGTATCATGGAATGAGGCGGTAAATTTTATCTTGGGATGAAGTGTTAAGTGGTGGAGTTCATGGCATAGTGTCTGGTTTTTCAGTAGTTGAAAGTTTTACATTATGTTCCTATGGTTTTATTATATGCCTTGGATATCCCCAAGTGGAATTGGGAGGAAATTTGATGTATTTCATCACCACATTACCCCAGGCTCTAGGAAAATCTGATATATATTTTTGATCATGGACCATCTAAAAAAGTAGACCTATTTTATGGAGAAAAGGGAGTTTAGTTTCATAAATTCTCTAGAAAGAATATATATGAAAAAAGTTGTGAGGGTTAATGTGGTGATAGGACAATCCATTATGATCTGGATCCTCATTTTATCTCATGATTATAGAAAGGATTGTAGCATTATTTTGGATCCCAGTTGCGCCTTAACACTACTTTCCATCCCCATATAGATGGGAAGATGGAGCATACTATCTAGAAACTAGATGGTATGTTGTGGGTTTTCATTATAGATTTTGGTGAATCATGGGTAAATAACCTTAATTTGGGGGATTTATCATATAATAATAGATATTATAATTCCACCAACATGCATCTGTTTAAGGAATTGTTGTTGATTCAATAAGGTTTTCCTTGTGACTTTTCCATTCCTTCATGTTTGGGGGATATTGTTAAGTCAATAAGGTTTCCTTATGACTTTACCATTCATTCTTGTTTTGAAAATCACAAACACCTTATCTCAAGGAAAATCTCATTTTACCCTGTGTTTTACTTATCTAAGGAAAATTTTCCTTCCCCAAGGAAACTTATCCTTACCAAGATTTTCATTGTTCATTATTTTGTCTAAGTATAAAATTCAGTTTCATATTCAAACCTCGGAATCATATAATACTTAGACTAATAGTATTTTGTTTTCAGACTCCGAATTCAGACTTCAAGTTCTCATAATTCTAACTCCGAACTATTATGAGCTCTGACTCTGAGTTCTTAGAATTCTGACTCTGAACTATTATGAGTTTTGAATCCGAGTTCTTATAATTCTGACTCCGAACTATTATGAGTTCTGACTCTGAGTTTTCTGAATTCAAACTCTTAACTCTTATGAGTTCTAACTTCAAGTTTTCAGAATTCTGACTCCAAACTATTCTGAGTTCTGACTCTGAATTCTCATGAACTCTGACTCTGAACTTTGAGATTTTTGACTCCGAATTCTCATAAACCCTGACTCCGAACTCTGTGAGATTAGACTCCAAACTCCTAGGAACTCTGATTCCAAATTTCCTTGAAATTCAGATTCCAGAATTCTATAGATTTCAGGTTTCTAATTCCTAGAAAAAATAATCCAAATATCCTTGTATTATAGACACCGAATGTATTTTTGGTTATACTCTGAACTTTCATATTTCCTTACATTCCGAATATTGGATTTTGGTTATGTAACCATATTTTTTCATACTCATGTTTTGGTTATAAAATGGTGTCGTGCTTTCATTTACTCACTAACTGTTATTTGTGTTACATGTGTACAAGTCCCTCCGAAATTCAAGGAAAAATATGACCATTGGAGGAGGGAGCCAACCATTGTAGTTGTGCTTATAAATAGGAGCTCATTTGAACGAGCTCACAACTTTTCAACTTTTGGAACTTTGACAACTTTGTTTACATGTGGTTGAAGTTATTTCTAGAGAGAGAGAGGATCTTATAAACTCTCAGGCTTCATGTAGAAAGTTTGAACATCTTGTTCAAACTTTTCTTTGTGCAGATTTTATTTGTACAGAGGTGCGATTTCCTTGAAATTAGAGACTTCGGGTTGTGAAGTCAGAGGTGCCGATTTCCTTAAAAATCGAGGGATTGTAGGGATAGAAATACAAATACCGATATTTGGATTGAGGACTTACTTGGGTTTGGACAAGACAGACTTTCTTGAAATTATATATCAAGGGACCGTTTATCCAGGGTTGTTGGATACCCTTCTCTTTGGGTTAAAATAGTTACTACTTGTTACTTGTAGTATTTCTATTTTTTTTTCCAATATAATTTTAGTTGTTGAGGAAAGTATAACTTTCTTATACTTTCTTAGACTAGTACTCTAATTATATAGGATTTTATATTCTTTAAGGTAGAATCTTATTTGTTGTAAACTTTTGTTAAGTTTCATTTCCAGATTAACTTTTCCAGAATCAGGCAAACTCATAGAACTTAGAGGTGTTGTGAATTTTTTTTATGCAAAATTTCCTTAAGTATTTTTAAAGTATACAATTCACCCCCCCCCCCCTCCCCCCTCTTGTATATTGAGTATCTACACCTTAGTTTGATACTGTAATCAGTATCATGTCAATCATACTATTGATCCTCACAATTGGTATCAGAGGTTGGAAACCTCATATCCTGAACCAATTTTACAATTGGTATCAGAGCATTGGTTCAATCTGAATTAATATCATGATTAGATTCAGAAGAGAAGTTTTCTTCTTCACTTTGAGAGCTGAATACCATAGCTTTAACTTTCCTTATGGAGAACCCATAAACAAAGTACAGTAAAGTTTTATGACCATCGTGAATAGATTAAAATATATGAGAGAAAAAGGTTTGGATGATGAGGCCCTTTTAGATAATATCATCGACATCATGACAAATGAGTGGGAGTCCAAGTGTACAGCAATTGATGAGAACATGAAAGTTACCCAAATTTCCTTAGATGAATTGTTTGGAACTCTTCTTCAGCACGAGACTAGAATGAAGAGAGATGATGATAATGTTAAAAATAAGAATGGTAATAGAGGAGTTTAATTTACAACTACTTCTAAACATATGAAAGCCAAGACTCCATAAAGAGTAACTAGATCAAAGTTAAAGAAAGTTATTATTCAGTCAGAATCTAGTGATATAGAAAAGTTTGAGAATGAATTAGATAATATTTCTTGGATAATGAACAAGATAGTAGCTCAAAATAACTATCAGAATAAGTACAAGAATAGATACTACAAATATAATAAAATGGGGAAGTTACTTGTTATGAATATAGAAGAATAGGTCATATCAGACCTGATTTCCCTCTATTGAAACATAAGGAAAAGAAGGAAAGGAATTCAAAAAGAAGCAAGAAGAAGTTCTATCATTCGAAGCACAAGAAAATACTTAAATCAAAAAATACTTGGAGTTCTAGCTGTAGAGATTCTTTAGGAAGTGAATCTTCTGAATATAAATCATCAGCACAGAAAAATATGGGATTCATTGCTACTACTTATTTCCCAAACACATGTCTTATGGCCAAGGTACGCTCTGCCGAGGCTTTAACAAATTTATCTCTTGATAATAATTATTATTATGAAGATATTACTTCTAATGAAGATACTTCATCTTCAGATAATAAAGAAATACCTTCTTATAAATAAGTATCTATATTTTCCAAGTTGTTAAAAGCAAAAAATTGTAAAATTTCTAAGAAATTAGACAAGGAAAATACTAGGGAATAAATTCTTACAAAAGAGATTTTAGACCTCTCTAGAGATCTTGAAGATAAGGATGAGCTTCTAGAAAAACTTTCTGAAGACCTTACGGAAGTAAATTCTGAGAAGGAAAAACTTTCTAAAGATTTTAAGAATGCTATTTCAAAAATAAATGTTTTTTAGTAAAAATCTAACTCTAAGGAAATAATTCTTGAGGATAGGAATTTAGTCATCAGACTAAAATCTGAAATATATTCCCTTAAGAATCTTCTTGCAAACTTTACCTCTGGTAAGGAAAATTTTGACAAGATTTATTCCCAAATCAAACCTCAAGGAAATACTACTGGAGTAGGTTATACTCACCGAAAACCTTTTTTCAAAAACAACTATTTTATTCCATCCAAAGCCCCTTTTTGTACTAAATGTCAAAGTGGTGGGCATTGGAAGAAATTTTTTTCTTTGAATAATGTTCAATCTCTTGGGGTTCATAAAGCTTATTTTCTAAATAAATGTGGATACCCAAAATTTTGTTGTCTAACAGTTCCGGATCCAAGAAAGTTTGGATTCCAAAAGTCTAACTTTCTTATTTTTAGGAAAATAAATAAGGTACCAATAGCAATACTTGGTACATGTATAGTGGATGTTCCCAACATATGACTAGTAACAAAAACTACTTTGAAAATATTATCAAGACGAAAAGAGGAAAATTAACTTTTGAAGATAATGCTAAAAGAGAGATTATTGGTATAGGTGAAATTGTTTTTCTTGGAAAAAATTTGATTTCAAATGTTTTATTTGTTAAAGGTCTTAAGCACAACCTAATTAGCATAAGTCAATTATGTAATGAAGATTACATTGTGAATTTTAGGAATGAAAAATGCATAGTACATAATTCCAAGGAAGAGTTTATTCTTTCTACCAATAGGAAAGAGAATGTTTACACACTAGACTTAGAAGACCTTAGGAACCAAGATTTACCTTGCCTTAGTGCAATGGAAGATCATTCTTGGTTGTGGAATAGAAGGATAGGACACTGTAACCTTAGGAACCTATGTAAACTCTCTAAGAAAGGACAAGTTAAGGATATACTGAAGCTTATATTTGATTATTCAAAAGTTTGTGACCCTTGTCAATATGGAAAGCAACATAAATCAAGTTTTAAATCAATCAGTGAAGTCTCAACTACTGATGCATTACAGTTAGTGCATATGGATCTCTTTGTTTCTACACAAACTGGATGCATTGGAGGAAAATATTATGTATTTGTCCTAGTTGATGATTACACTAGATTTACATGGGTCTATTTTCTAGTAAAGAAATATGAATCTTTCTCACATTTTAAAAGTTTTAGAGACGAAGTTAAAAATGAGAAAAATATTCCATTAAAAACTATTCATAGTGATCATGGTGGAGAATTTAAAAATTCTGATTTTGAAACTTTTTGTAGTAAAAAAGTCATTACTCACAATTTCTCATCATTGAGAACTCCTCAACAGAATGGTGTTGTTGAAAGAAGAAATAGAATTCTTCAAGAAATAACCAGGACTGTGTTGAGTGAATATTCTATAGCCAAACATTTTTGGTCTAAAGTTGTAAGTACTGCTTGTTATACTATAAATCATGTTTTGATTAGACCTTTTCTAAATAAAACACCTTATGAGTTATGGAATGGTATAAAACCCAGACTTTCCTACTTCAAGGTTTTTGGTTGCAAGGTATTCATTCTGAATACTAAAGATAACTCACACAAATTTGAACCAAAATCTGATGAAGAAATTTTCTTAGGCTACTCCACAACTTCTAAGGCTTATAGAGTTTTCAATAAAAACACATGTACTTTTGAAGAAACAATACATGTCAAATTTGATGAAATTGATCCCTTTGTTTTTAAACAAACTCAGCCTACATATTCGGATGTGTTTTCAAAAACTGATTATCAACCTTTGTTAGAAGATCTTTGTGATAAGGAAAATATCCAAGAAGATGTTTCTGAAGCATTTACCCCAAAAGAGTTCCTACCCTATGTTGATAAACAAGTCTTACAAAACCCAAATTAGTTGTTTCTAAAGAATCATCCCAGTGATAGTATCATTGGTGATGTAAATAAACCTATAAGAACTAGATGTTACTTAAGAAATTATGTAGAACATATAGAATTCCTTTCCCAATTAGAACCAAAAAGAACTAATGAAGCTTTAGGTGATGATGATTGGATAAAGGCTATGAAAGATGAACTGAATGAATTTGAAAGGAATAAAGTCTGGACCTTGGTTGAAAGACCTAAGGAAACTTTTGTTATTAGAGTAAAATGGGTCTTCAGAAATAAGTGTGATGAAA
The DNA here is from genome assembly GCA_963277665.1 of Viscum album. NCBI lineage: Eukaryota > Viridiplantae > Streptophyta > Magnoliopsida > Santalales > Viscaceae > Viscum > Viscum album. The sequence goes on along the minus strand of OY728123.1, from coordinate 686,305,468 downwards.
ATGGAATCATAGTAAGAAATAAAGCTAGATTGGTTTATAAAGACTATAATCAACAAGAAGGAATAGAGTATGAAGAAACCTATGCTCCAGTATCTAGACTTGAATCTATTCATATTTTACTTGCCTTTGCAGCATTATTCAACTTCAAACTATTTCAAATAGATGTGAAATGTGCTTTCCTTAATGGTTTTGTACAAGAGGAAGTTTTTGTTGAACAACCTCCTAGTTTTGAAGATACAAAACATTCTGAACATGTTTATAAACTTACCAAAGATTTATATTGACTTAAGCAAGCCCCTTGAGCTTGGTATGATAGACTTACAGGATTTTTGCTTCAAAATAATTATGTTAAGGTAAATGAAAATACAACCCTTTTTATAAAGAAAGATAAGAAAAAAAAATTGATTGTTCAAATTTATGTTGATGACATTATATTTGGTTCAACTCAACAATATTTAACTGATTCCTTTATAGATCTAATGAAATCTGAGTTTGAAATGAGTATGATGGGTGAGTTAACATTTTTCCTTGGTTTTCAAATTTCTCAAAAACCAGAAGGAATATATATATCCCAACATAAGTATACTAAAGATTTTCTTAAAAATTATGGATATGAAAACACTAAGAGTATTAGTACTCCTATCGGTACCTCAAATACACTTGATCTTGATGAAGCTAGGAAACCAGTAGATCAAACATCTTTTAGAGGTATGATAGGAGGCTTACTTTACTTGGCAGCTAGTCGTCTAGACTTAATGTATTCAGTATGCTTATTTTCAAGATATCAATCCAATCCTAAGGAATCTCATTTAAAGTTAGTGAAAATAATTTTTCACTACTTAAAGGGAACCATGGATTTAGGACTCTTTTATACCTCGGGAAATGATTTTATTCTAAAAAGTTTTTCGGATGATGACTTTAGTGAATGTAGAATGGATAGAAAAAGTACATTCGGAAATTTTCATTTCTTAGGAGATTCCTTAGTTTCTTGTTCATGCAAGAAGCAACACTCAGTAGCACTTTCCACTGCTGAAGCTGAATATGTAGTAGCTGGAAGTTGTTGTGCTCAAGTGTTGTGGATGCAACACACACTCACAGACTATAGTATGAGTTTTACTATGACTCAAATTATGTGTGATAACACAATTTCCATTACCCTTAGTAAAAACCCTGCACATCACTCTCGTGAAAAACACATAGATATTAGGAATCACTTTCTTAGGGATCACACACAAAAAGGGGATATCATTCTTCAATTTATCAGAACTCAAGATCAACTTGCTGATATTTTCACAAAATCTTTACCCTTAGATAGATTTGAATACATTAAATAGAAGCTAGGAATGATAACCATAAGGTAATATTCCTTGATTAAATTTCTGTTAAAACTAATATCCTTACAGTAATAAACTCCTTTTCATAGGGGGGATACATTTTCTTGTTAGTTTTCAAATTTTTTCATAATAAAGTTTTTCAAATTTTTTGGTAATGAAGTTTTTCAAATTTTTTCGTAATGAAGTTTTTCAAAAAATTTCATAATGAAGTTTTTCAAAAAAAATCGTAATGAAGTTTTTCAAATTTTTTCCTAATGAATTTTTTCAAAATATTTCATAATGAAGTTTTCAAAAAAATCGTAATGAAGTTTTTAAATTTTTTTTCTGTAATGATGTTTTCAAAAAAAAATCGTAGTGAGTTTTGTCATCAAAATATTCGTAATGAATATTTTCATAATCACAACTTTCGTAATAGAGGTTTCTACTCAAAATTTTTGTAATGAAAATTTCTGTACTCAAATTTTTTCATAATGAAGTTTTTTTTCAAAAAATTTCGTAATCAAATTTTCGTAATCTAAAGTTCTTCAAGAAGATTTTCCTATTACGAATAATCTTCCTAGAAATCCGAAAGGTATGTTTCCTTTATTGAGTTTTCGTAATCATTATTTACATGCTGGTAGTTTCATATGTTTTTTAAATTTTTCGGATTCTATTTTCCTTAAATCTGAATTTTTTCCTTTAAAAACCTCAAAAGATCGGATCCTACCAAATTTGACCTTGAGGCTATCATTTCAACTGTCAGATCTGATCATAAGGATATTCATCCATTGGATTATCTTTGGAAGTTCAACCATCATATCAATACCTATATAAAGGACCCCCAAAGAGTTATCCCACATCGAATTCAAGCCTTTTCATGCCAAATCTTCCCCCCCCCCTTCAAAATATCGTTCCAAACTTTTCAGAAGTGTTCAAATCCAAATGTCTGGTGAAGTTCCTTCTCAAGTGATGTCAACTATTAAGTCGATTCCGGAGTGGTAGATATACAAGGAGAGGTTGGTATATCTGAACTTCTTCAACAAATATGATTCTATTATTTCCAAGAACATCAAGTTGAATGGATGGGAAAGCATATCCATATCAAAGCCAAGAGATCAAGACTTGATATATCCGGATATGCTGATATAATTTTATGTATCAGTTTTTTTTTCAAGGAAGATGGCAGAGAAAAATTTTCCTTCAAAAGATATGGTGAAACTTATGCACTTTCATATACCAAGGCTGCTATCTTGGTAGGGTTATCTTATGAAGGGGAAGTGGAATTTTGTTCTCATAAACTACCGGATGTACAAGTAAGTTTTATCAAGGTAAAATCTATGTAGTTTCTTGGACTTACATATGTAAAGAATCTGAAAATCGCTCATTTGTATACAAAAAATCGGATCCTTGAATTATGGGTTCAAGGTTTCATAATTCTGAGAAAAGGTGATAAGGACACCTTGAAGAAGAGTGACATGTACATCCTATATTTTCTGGTAAATCTGAGGAAGATCAGTTTGATGAAGAATATTCTCATTACAATAGAGAATATCAAGAATAGAAATCTAAAGGCTCAAATTATAATGTATCCGGCTATTCTTTCCAAGCTAATAGTTTGGTGGCTTGACTCCTTCAAAATCCCTTGCAGTTCCAAGCTGAGGAATTTCAAAGTAATGTTAGTAAGTGATGATACATTAAAGAGAATTAATATTGGTTTCTCTAAAGATACTGGAGAGTTATATGACTTACCATAGGAGGAAGCAGAAGTCGTTCTGAAGAAGAAAGAAGTGGCAGAACCATCAAAAAAGGCTGGAAAGAAGAAGAATTGAAAGAGGTAGAAGAAGAAGAGAAAACCCCTAAAGCTAAGGAAACTCAATCCGCACCTCCAAAGTCCAAGAAGCAGAAATCTTATCTGGATGAGTTTGATGCAAAGTGGAGGGAGGATAATAAAAACTGGAAGCAAGGGGAGCCACAGTTTGTCCTAGATCCTGCTGAGGCTAAGGCTTTAAAAGAAAAGATTGTTGAGATCTCAAGAAGCAAGCCAAAGAGAAGAAGCAAAAGAAGAAGATTTTAGAGGCTGAGATTGTTCAATACCTTCTAAGGGATACTGAGATAGCATCCAATAATATCCCTATACCAAAATCATTCTTAGTAGAATCCTTACATGAGACACTAGGGAAGAAATTTCTCACTCCGAAAAAAGTACTTGAAAATGTTGTCGAAGAAAAGAAAGTTGTGGAAGAAGTAAAATAAGATGAAAGAAGTGATGATACAGTTGATATAATAAAGAAATTTGAAGTATTTCATGAGAAGTAAAGTGCATCTGAAAAATTATCAATCTGGACTTCTCATGCCGGATCTTAAAAACTTTCTACCCCTGGAATTGATGAGAAGGCTGAAGAGGAATTGAACAATTTATCTGAGGAAGAGATTCATAATCATGACTTCATTCATCCTGAAGATATTAAGGCAGGATCCGAGAAAGAAAATATTGATGAAGATAGAATTGTTCAGTTATCTGAAAGTGAGAATGAGTCTCCGGATGAGGAAGTTGTTCCAAAAACGGACAAGGGGAAACAGGTGATTGTGGATACACCTACCAAAGTCATTTTAAAGAAAAAATAAGATGGTGGATCTTCGAAGAGGAAGCTTGTAGAGCTAGAGAAAGATTCCTCACCAAGAAAAGTCTCATACTCAGAATAATCTTCCTTAGGACATGATTTTGTCATCCAATCACTGAAGAATCGTGTTGACACAATTCTGATCTTTCCAAGTATTGACTCGATATGTCAGATGATCCAGTATAGCATGAATCAAAAATCAGATTCAATATCATTTGTGATGGATAAGTGTGTAAAACTTGAGGCTGACTTCAAGAAATTCTTCATGAACTATTATGCCCACAGAAAATCCTGTAAGAAAGTGACCAGCTGGTCAAAGAAGGTAGTTGAAGATCTAAGAGAGATTGATCAGTTTCAACATGATGTTAAAGAAGCCTTTGATAATGAAGATGGTAAAATAAAGGATCTCACGGATAGATTTGAGGAAAATCTAACCCTTGAACAGAATACTTGGATTTAGGAGGTCAAAGATCTAAACGGGAAGTTGTATTATGTTGCCCAAAGTTGGAAGACGGAAAGGGATCTTCGGATCGAGATCAAAGATAAGATAGTCATGCAAGAAGGGTTATTGAAAGCTCGGGCTGAGGCTCTGAAGGATCAGGAAGAAAAGATCAAGGCTTTATAGAATAAAGCAGAGGATCAGTATCAAATCCTAAAGCAAGCATAGGAAGACCACAAGGAACTAAAGAAGCTGAAAACCATAGTGAATAAATTGATACCCAAAGAGAAGGAAGGAAAATAGATCAATCCGATATTTTGTTGTAATCATTCCCTTTTACAAATTTTTCCTATCTTAATGAAATTTTTGGTCTCTCATTGTTTTTTGGATGTTTTGTACTAATATTTTAGGTACTATATTTTCTTTTCCATTCCCTCGATTCCTTTTTGAAAATCACAAAGGGGGATAAAGGAAAAATAATTCTAATTAAAGAAGAAATATCACTAAGTAAGGGGGAGTTTATCTAAGGGGGGGTCCTCATTACGAATATTTCCATATTCAAGATAATGAAAAATCTCATTCCGAAAATCTAGAATATGATCCTTATTGTTACAAAGCCTAAGGGGAGTTAGTCGTATTCACCATTGTTTATGTACAAAGGGAGATAAGTTTTATTTTCAAAGTCTAAATTTTTTTTGCTAAGTCCTTATATTCTTTTTCTTAAGGATGTTTTTCCTTTCCAAAAAGGGGGAGATTTTTGAGTCAATAAAGTTTTCTTTATGAATTTTTCATTCCTTCATGTTTGGGGGAGATTTTTAAGTCAATAAGGATGGGGAATATGTTCCCAAGCGGCGGCCCAAATGGGACTAATCCTCCCTCCTGAAACCGATGTCCACAAGGGCTTCTTCAAAGAACGTCAAGCTGAAGATTAAATCTATTGTTCGTGAGGGGGACTTCTGCCACCCGCAAGTCATGAAAAAATTATCAACGCCCAGTGTGGATCTCATTTCTGCATGGGACTCAGACTCAGGCGAGGGCTCTAATTTCTATGACTATGGAACGGATTATGGCGGTTATCTCAGCAGCGGATCACTTCATGACTTTGGAGGTGACATTGATTAATCCCTTTCCTCTGTTTTCTGCTTTTGTTTGGGTTTTGTTTGTTTTTTTGTTTTCTCTTTTGTCTTTTTGGTTTTTTGGGTTGATTTGGCGTGTCCGGGGTTTTTTGGGTATGGGTTGATTGACCCTACCCCTACCCTGTTTTTTGTGTCTACTGTGTCTATTGTGTCTTTTTTATAATAAATTTGGGGGGGTCAGGAAGAGCCTGATCCTACACCGACCTTCATATTTTCAGACTCCTAATTTAGACTTCGAGTTCACAGAATTCTGACTCTAAACTATTATGATTTCTAACTCTGAGTTCTCAGAATTCTAACTCCAAACTATTATGAGTTCTGACTTCGTGTTCTCATAATTCTAACTCCAAACTATTATGAGTTCTGACTCTGAGTTTTCTGAATTCAGACTCCGAACTCTTATGAGTTCTGACTCTGAGTTTTCAGAATTCTGACTCTGAACTATTCGGAGTTCTGACTCCAAATTCTCATGAACTCTGACTCAAAACTTTTAGAGTTCTGACTCAGAATTCTTATAAAACCTGACTCCAAACTCTGTAAGTTCAGACTTCGAACTCCTAGGAACTTAGATTCCGAATTTTCTTGAAATTCAGACTCCATAATTCTATAGAGTTCAGGTTCTGAATTCCTAGAAAACAGTATCTGAATATCCTTGTATTATAGACACCGAATTTATTTTTGGTTAGACTCCGAACTTTCATATTTCCTTACATTCCAAATACTGGATTTTGGTTATGTAACTATATTTTTTATTACTCATGTTTTGGTTATAAAAAGGTGTCATGGTTTCAGTTACTCACTAATCGTTGTTTGAGTTACACGTGTACAGGTCCCTTTGAAATTCAAGGAAAAATATGACTATTGGAGGTGGGATCCGGCCATTGAAGTCGTGCCTATAAATAGAAGCTCATTTGATCGAACTCACAACTTTTCAACTTTTGGAACTTTGAAAACTATGTTTACATGTTGTTGAAGTGATTTCTAGAGAGAGAGGCTCTTATAAACTCTCAGTATTCATATAGAAAGTTTTAACGGCTTGTTCAAACTTTGCTTCATGCAGATATGCTTTGTGCAGAGGTGCGATTTCCTTGAAATTAGAGACTTTGGGTTGTGAAGTCAGAGGTGATGATTTCCTTACAAATCGAGGGCTTGCGGGGATATCAAGACAGATACTGATCTTTGGATTGAGGGATTACCTGGATTTGGGTAAGATAGACTTTCTTGAAAGTATAAATCAAGGGAACTTTTATCCAGGGTTTTTGGATACCCTTCTCTTTGGGTTAAAAGAGTTACTACTTGTTACATGTAGTATTCCAATTTTGTTTTCTGCTGTAATTTTAGTTGTTGAGGAAAGTATAACTTTATTATACTTCCTTAGACTTGTACTCTGATTATATAGGATTCTATATGCTTTAAGGTATAATCTTAGTTATTGTAAACTTTTTTTAAGTTTCATTTCCGGATTCACTTTTCCATAATCAGGTAAACTCTTAGAACTTAGAGGTGTTGTGAATTTTGTTTATGCAAAATTTCCTTAAGGATTTTTAAAGTATACAATTCACCCCCCCCCCCTCTTGTGTATTGAGTATATACACCTTAGTTTGATACTATAATCAGTATCTTATCAATCATACTATTGATCCTCAAAATTGTATGGATGGTGATGTCATTAATTATTGTGTTGGACCGAGGTTGAGGAGTCAGTGGTTCTCGGTCCTGATGTGATGTAGAGAACAAAAGAGAATATAAAGATGGTTTGAGATTGGATGAAGGTATCCCAAGACTACCAAAAAAATTATAATGATCGTAGGTAGATACCCCAAGATTTTGATGTTAGAAACCATGTGTTCTTGATGATTTACCCCTAATGGAGGCAAAAAATCTTTTCTTGGGAGAGTAATATTTATCCATTATTTATCAAGCCTTACAAGGTGTTAGATTGTATTGGTGTGGTTGTGTACTAGTTGGATCTACCACCAGGGTTGGAAAGGATCCCAAACATCTTCCATGTTTCTCAAATCCATTTATATCTTTATGATGTCTCCCATGTTATTGACTAGAGATAGTTTGTTATCAAAGATGTCATAAAATTTGTGGGGAGATTTATTGAGATCCAAGATCATAAAAATAAGGTGTTGTGTGAATAAACCATCCCCTTATTTCATGTTTTGTAGAGGTATTGTGTCTTAGAGTAGAGTACTTTGGAGCATGAGACACATATGTGTTCCCAGTACCCTAATTTGTTTTGAATTGTTTTGATTGTTTATTTTTTTTCTTTCATGATGTGATTTTTGAAAATTTATGGACAATGAGATGTAATGTTTACCTTTTTTAGAATTCTTGTCTGGTGGTAGTGTTTCATTTGTAACAATATCCTTGAGTGGTATCTCACATTGTGGTTTTTTATACCGCTAATTTTCCTTCTTCTAGGTTTTGTTTTGATTCTTAAGGATGAGGATTTATTGAGAGGTGTCTAATGTAACAATATAGACATTATGACCTATTAATTTCTATAAATTTAGGTGATTATGGATTCTAGGGAAAATTATAAAGGGATTGAGGAGTTAATATTGGAGGTATAGCTAAAATTTAAGTTGGGGAAGTATTTTTTGATGTGGAGGCTTATGTTGCACCGTAAAGGGGGTGTTTACATCATAGAGATATCAACTCAAATGTAGAGCCTTTGGAAGTGTAATTTTAGTGGTTTTTATTTTTTTTATAGTTTTGGTGTGACTACTAGGCTATGTCTTAGAGTCTTGGTGAAGGATTTTTTTTGGTTTTATCTATATTAGGTTAACTTCATTGTAAAGATGGGTTGTAGAATGACCTTCATCTTTGTGATAGAATTTTGTGGTGTGGTTGTTTCCTTTATGCCATAGCCTTTATCCTAGTTTATAGGATTAGAGATTTTTTCCTCATTGTGTTTTTCAAATGTGGTTTTTACCAGCCATATTATGGAAAAAACCTTCCTTTATATCATATATTTTTTCTATGTCATCACCTTTGTGCCTTGGGGTAGGGTGTTGTGTTGGGGCCTTCTATTCTAGTTTTCCTATAAATTCCTAAACCCTATCTTCCTCCAATATTTTCTATAAATTAGTAGGAAAATCCTAGGTTATTTTAAGAGTTATTTCACCATATTCTTATGGTATTTGATTCATTGAATCCATATATTGAGATTTGTAAATTCTAAGGTGATTTCCCTCTTTTCCTACTCAGGTTTTTATATGTTCTTCATTACAGAGAAGGTTGTACTTTGGAAATAGATAGTTTGGGTGATTTTGTGGATAGAGATTGATATAAGGTGTTTTTTTCTAGTTATTAATCTATAATTGTTGTGATCTTGGTAATGAGGATGTTCATTATTCATTACATTCTTGTACAGTGATTTGAAATTCCTTATTTGAGGTAGGGGATCCACATTCTCTCATTTTTTAAGTGTATGTGTGTGGATTGAATGCTTTTGACATCTAATGGTTTGATATTAAGGGTTTTATTAATGAAGATAATGAATTTATTTAATTTAAATTGATAGTAATAGGGATTAATTTCTTGTGTTTACTGTTTTTATGAAATTCTCTCGTGATGATATTTTCTAGTTTCCATTTCTAAAAATAGAAAATATTGGGAACCTTGTTTGAATTGTGATTTTTTTGAATTATGAGACCCTTATTGTGAATGATTGTTTAATATCACCATATATGAAAAAATATAAACACTTATATATGGATAAAGAACTATTTTCCAATGGAAATATGGAATTTTTTTATAATACCAATGCTAAATAATATGTGATATTATGAAATACCTTGAAATGAAATTAGTACATGTAGAATTTGAAATGTGCTTCTATGTACTTATGTGTTTTTTGTGTTGTATTGTGTAGTTTTTTATGATCTTATGGGGATTTTTTTGATGATGATGGTGACTGGGTTCAAGGTAGAATGTGTGTGGTGGAAACAATGTTATGGTTTTTTGGCATCGTAAGTGACATGGGATAATGTGTAGAGTTATTTTATGTGGTTTTTATGGTTATAAAGTTGGGTTGTGATGATGGGTTGGGTTATGTTGTTATGTGGTGTTGGTTGATGTGTGGTTGACAAGATTTGGTGTGGCATGGTTGTGTTAGTTTTCGGATTACCCATGGAATGAATTTGAAATGATGAAATTAGAATATCATGGGATGGATTTAACTAATAATGGGATGAAAACGATGTATGGGAATAGTCTTAAATGAACTGAATGTTAAATGAATGGGTTGTTCTAATGATAAATTAATCATCTTAGTAAATGGGAGTTCTTGGAAACTTGTTAATTATATAAATGGTGGAACTTATAATTGAAAAGGGAAAAAATTGGATTTTGTGTGGTGGTTGTGTAGTGTGATGTATTGGTGGAGGTATAAAAATAGTAGTTGAGGTTTTAAGATGTTTTATTAATGTTGTAATACAAGTTTTATCTCTTGTTATGAATCCATAGGTTGGTTGATGCGGGTTATCTATCTATCATGTATTTAATGTTATTTATTTATGAACCCCACCCGATTTAGATAACCTTACCAATGGAAAAATATTTTGGGTTTTGGATGTTTTATCCAACATAAAATATGGAAGTGAATCATTTGGTTAGCCACCCCCCTCTTTCCATATCTTTCTTCAGTAGTAGTGATGGTTACATGACATTGTTAGAGATCTCCCAATTATGTTGAGGTTATGATGTGTGGTGGGTGTCGGTATGGTAGTAGGAGGATAAAAGTGTGATTTATTTCATGTTCATGATAACCTAATGCCTTAGTTTATGATGAGGTTATGATATGTACTGATTCTAGTATGATATATAGGTCCCTTCCATAGCCTAGGGTAGGTTGGGATACATCTTGATCCATATTAGAGATGGATGTGGTAGTGGAATGATAGGTGTGAATGATAAAATTGTTGTTAGTGTGATATTTTGGGCCTAATTGGAGGTTGGGTAGGTAGTGATGCTTCCTGACTAACATCACAGATGAATAGATATGTGAGGCGATGACATGTAAGGGATGAAAGCATTGGACGTCGGATGTTGGGGTGTGAGAGCATCAAATCTATGGGGAGTTGGCTGAAAGGAACATTTTCTTATATTCTTTCAATGATATATTATTATACTTGGATTAATTATTTAGTGAGAGTTTCATGGTGAGGTTGGGATGGATAGATGTCTTACATAGGTGAATATTGGTTCTTTAGTTTGCTCACTGGTGCTTTAGTATGATCTTTTCACGTGTGCATGAGTGACCTTGGGTATGATCCTATTAAGTATATATTTTATGTTCACCCTATGTATATATAAACTATTTTTTAAGTTTTTGGGAGAAATTCAAGAACATAGTCTGACATTACTATCTTGGGTGTTGGAGCTATTATTTAGTCATTATCCTATGACTTATATTTTTTATTCATTTGGAGAATTTTATTATATTATTGATAATTTTCATGAATCATGGGATGGTTTGGTTTAACTTTTTATACTATGTGGTGGAGTTTCTTTGTGTTTATTCATTCTACCTCTCAATCCTATATTCATTATATAGGGTAAGGCCTTCTATATGTGAGAAACTAAAAGAAATAGAGAGAAGATATTCCCTTCCCAACATCATATATAAGGAAAAAATCAATAGAAAATGATTTATAAAACCATTAGATAATATTAATAACATATAAATATAAGAAAATTCATATTTGAAGAAAGAGAGAGAGAGAGAGATAGAGTCTCAAATAAGAGAGATTAAAAGAAAGAGAAACCCCTTACAACCTTGGTAATGCATAAGTCAAAGCCAATGAAAGAGGGAACATGAAACGAAATTGTGATTCTACTAAATTTAATATAAAATATAATTCAATAACTTCATGTTATAGTTTATTCATCATATAAAATTAAGTAAATTAATATCATGGATGATGTCTCAATGAAAGGATATTGAGACTAGAAACCTCTTACCTCGAGTCTCAATTCACTTCACACATCCCCTAACTTCCTAAATAATAATATGTTATTAATTATTTAATTGTTTTATAATTTTTTTATGTTAATTTTCTTATAATTATTCCTTTTTATTCATTTATTATCATGTATTATTCTTGTATTGGATTAATGTTTAATATTTCATTAGTTTTAAGGTTATTCAATCCATATTTCCAAAATAGATTTGGTATAATGGTAATGGTAAAATGTCTTTATTCAATGGTATAATGAGATCTATAAATGATAATTTATATGTTTTATATTATTCAAGATGAAATATAGTTCACTATATTTGTATATAGTTATAATTTATAAAATATTCTGTGTTAAGCTTGTTTTAGAAGCAATAAGAATGAATTCAATTGTTTATTATTAATATCATTATTATCCTATATATTTTATCATTAAATAATCATAAATTATATATTATTTTAATATTAATGTTATATTAAATATTTAAATCCATTTTTAAGATTATATATAGAATGATTAAGTGAAAAATAAAACATCATCATTCACTTAGGTAGCGTAAACCATCATGGGTTAATGATGTTTTTTAAGTCTTTAAAAGAAAATAAAAACTAATAAATAATTTAGTTTTATAAAAAAATTAGGAATAATTAAAATAATATTTTAAAATTACTTTTAAATGATATTCATATTGGTGAAAATATTCGTGGATAATGGAAAATAAAATAAATAAAATTTGAAACTTCAATTATGACATAATAATGTTGTATTAAAAGGGTTCAATGAGATAGTATGAATTATATATCATTAAAAATGGATCAAAAGGGTGTTAATAACATGGAAATAAAATATTTTCATAAAAATAATATATGTTTTAAAAATTATTTTTATGGTAAAAAATCTTAAATAACAATGGAAAGAGTGACTTGGGAACCCTTACCTTTCACATTGAATAATCTCCTTTGGAATAAGTTAAAGGTCATCAGAGGGTGGATTTTTTGGATAGACCATAGCCTTGAGAATATGGATAATATATTCTATAGAGGGATTTAGGTAGACTATAGAGATTAATATGAACTTTAGATGTGTTTTGGAATGGGTGGAATCTTTCCCATTTTATAGATAAGATATGATGGAATTTTTTTGCAGTTATTCAGTATTTTAGTATAAAATTTTTATTTTAATGTTTAAAGTGGATAATAAATGAAAAAGGGGGATATTTGAAACCATTTATGATCCATATGACTCAAGAATATTTTTTTAACTTTTTTTTATTTATAAATCTTTTTTAATAAAAAATACCATTTATATTGATTTTTAGGTTTATTTTAGAAATTTGATTTTAAAAATATATAGATAATTAATAAATTAAAATTTTAATATTTCTATAAATTATTTACCATCATATATATTTCTTAAGGTCACTAAAATAATTATCCTTTTTTACCTCTCTCATGGTGTTTTCATGAACATAAACACTTTTTAAAGTGTTTAATAATTTCATATAAGTGATTGGAAGTTAGTCTTGATGATTTATTATTATAATCTTTAAAAAAAATTAAATATCCTTTTAGAATTAGTAATGGTCATATTTAATCCTTGTATGGAGGCTGTATAAACCATATAAAACCATTCATTAAATTGGATTATCAATTTATTGAAGCTTCAGTGCAAAAAAGCTAGGGTCATGCCTGTTTTGATCAAGTCATGGTGGATAGGTTGGATGGTAGGCCAAAATGTAAAATCCATGGTCTCCATTCTCATGGTGTGCATAATTTTAGGAGGAAAAATAGTTTAGTATTTTTAACCAGTGTGTGGTGAAAGATATTTTAATATCTGGGCTACATTTAATATTGGTTAACCTCTTTAATTTAGATCTTCAATGAATTCATTACTCTAAAATAAATTATAGAATATTTATAAAGGATTTAAAAGATATAAATATGGGATAATTGATTCTTGGATTCAAAAATTACTTGTTCATCAAATCTCTACGTGAATAAATATGTTGGATCATTGTAATTATCTAATCCCTCTCCTCAATTATCTAACCTTTTTTCATGTCAAAGTCTCTCACCTTAGTATCCATCACTCTTTCTCTCTCTCTGAAATTGAATCCATCCTTTATGGGAGATAGAACAATGTATTTGTAAAGTATTTACAATGATAAAATATACTATATTCTTAGCTAATTTTATCAAGGTACTCATAACCACAAAGTGAGGGATGTGGTTCTTGGTTTTATATTAAAACTAAGGGTTTTGGTTCTTGGATTTCTATTTAAACCAATGTACAAAGTTCTTATGTTTCAATTAAAACCATAGGATGTGATTCATGGTTTTTTTAAAACAAATTAAAGATTGGTTCTTGGGTAATCATTAAAACCAAGGGATGTGGTTCTTAGATTTTCATTAATACTAAGGGAAGGTCTTAATAAGACATGTATCTCTAATTGAGGGGTGGGGATGTATGGGGCACCTTTTATGATATTATAAAATTACTTATAAAATTTTGTATGTATTATATTTACATTTCCATTATAATCACACAAATCTTGATATGCATTTTTTTAAAGGTGGTGACTCGGCCAAAGACCAAGACACAATTTATTCAATAAAAAGTAGAAATTACATAAGTCTAAAGGAGGGGATTTTATTACAATATTTTTCATAAAGAGGGAGAAGATCAACTGGAAGATCATCCATCCAAGTGATGCCCTGGTTGATTCCCTTATTGGAGAGCCCATCAGCAACCATGTTCGCTTCTCGGAAGGTATGAGTGAAAATGTATCTGATATCCTGAAGCAATGCAAGTTAGCTTATCCAACAGGTTGTAAGAGGCCAAGCAAGGTGCATTGTACCATTTCAAATGGCTTGGACAATACTGGTTGAATGAATTTCAATCCAAATGTTGTTCCATCCCTTTTGTCTGACAAAGTCAACTATAAGAATCACAGCCATCATTTCTGCTTCTAAATAAGATGCGAGACCACAACTACCAAAAAAGAATCCTTGGCAATGGAAAAGGAAGTATTTGAAAATATCACCACATACTATCGGTCCCAGGTTGCCTTTGGAAGCTCCGTTAACATTAATTTTGATCCATCCTGGGAACGGGGGATCTTAACACTTTCCTTTTCAGATAATTTTTGTCATCAAAACTAATCTACATAGAAAACGGAGTTTTGATATATTTAGTTTTTATTTACCTCTTGAAATTAATTTCAAGATCTCCCCTATATCTCTCATCTATTAATTCTTTTTTCTTATAATATGGAAGGTTATATTTTTGTCTTTTAAAATTTTTATTTCTATTATTTTCTTACATTTTTCAAAAAATTTATTTATATTATCTTTTTCAAAATTTATTTTGTTATCTTATTAAAAATATTTTAAATATTTTTAAAAAACTTGGTATCCACTCTTATATTTTATTTTTTAATTAAGATGATGTGATCATGAATGTTTTATCTTTGATCCATATCATGTTATTTACTTCTTTCTATATTATGATTTACATTGTTTTTCATAATTTTTATCTAATATTAGTTTTTTAATTTGGGGTAATCATTAAGAGGGGTAGTTTTAATGATATATTCAATTTTAATCCCTTATTTAATCATGTTTATAATGTAATATATTTTTATAATCAGTTGTTATCTTGAAAATATTTTATTAAAATAATTTTTTAAATGTCTATCTCATGGCATGATCATCTTAATTATTTTAAAATATTTTATAATTCTTTGAATAGATTTATATATGGTTTCTTGATTAAAATTTCTTATCTTTTTATATGTTGAAGAATTGTAGTTTGAAAATCCCCTTTCTTTAACGTCTCTTACATTTCTTAATGTGGAGTTAAATATTATTAGACATGTTTCATAAGGGTTGTTTTTAATTTCTATTCAATATCTATAAGTTAATATTATTTCTATAACCATATTACATTGCAAGTTTATTTTTGATAATCACACTGGTGGAGATACTTTTGGGGTAGTTAAATCTATTAGGTTTTTTCTTTTAAGGTATGAGAATATTTGAAAAATTATTTTATTAGGTAAAAGGGGAATAATTGTGGGAAGATGTTTCTTGGTTTTCGGGAAAAGTGTGATCAACTGTTGAGAATGTTGAATATATTTATGTTTGAATCTGGATAATTTTAAATTTCTTCAATATATTATTATCTATTTATATTCAATAATTTTCTTTTATGTTAACTTTTTTTACCATAAAAAGGTGTAGATTGTTGTACCTTTATCTCTCTCTTGGTGTTTTCATTATCACGAACACTCTTTAAAGTGTTTAACAATTTTATTTAAGTGGTTGGAAGTCATTATTAATGAAATATTGTTATAATATTGAAATAAACTTCAAATATACTTGAATAAGTCTTAATATATGTATTTAATACTTGTATAGAAGCTATATCCATCTTATAATACCATTCATTTAAGTGTAGTATCCATTTGTTGAAGGTTCAGTGAAACACAGCTAAGTCCATGAACATTTTGACCAGTCTGTAGTGGATAGGTGGGATGAAAATCCAAAATAGGAAACTTCTGGTGGCCACACCCATGGTGTTGTCCATTTTGGGAGACAAAATTGCTTATTATTTTACACCATGGTGTGGTGCTAGTTGTTTTGATAGATGGGGTGAATTTAATATTTGGGAACCTCCTTAATTTTGGTATTCAATTACTTCATTACTCTCTAAAAATTATAAATAAAATTAAATTATTTTAAGTCTATAAATAGAGTATCATAGAGTCTAGTATTATACAATCAATCAGTGCATCAAATCTCTACTTGAATCAAGATGTTGGATCACTAGAATTCTCTAAGCCCTCATATCAAATATCCAACCTTTTTCCTCCATATAAAAGGATCTCACCTTAGTCTCTCTCTCTCACTCTCAAATTATATCCATCCTTTAAAAGAGATAAAAGATTATATTTATAAAGGATTTTTGTTAAAAAAATAATCTCTATGCAAACCTTATTTTATCAAGTTGCACAAAACTACAAAGTTATGGACGTGGTTCTTGGGTTTCCATTGAAACCAAGGTATGTGGTTATTTTGTTTCCATTAAAACCAAAGGGGTGTGGTTCTTGGATTTCCATTAAAACCAAGGGATGTGGTTCTTGGGTTTCTATTCAAACTAAGGTAATATTGGTTCTTGGTTATCCATTAAAACTAAGGGAAATGGTTCTTGGATGTATATTAAAACCAAGGGAAGGTCTTAATAATACATATCTCTCTAATTGATTTGTGGATACATAGGGGAACTGTGTGTTCTATTAATGAACTCGTTATCAACTTGTGTTTTTATTATATTTAATTTTCCACTTGAATCATATAAATATTGATATGTATAAATTTCATAAATTTGAAATGTCATCTTTTCTTTGTGCTTAATTGATTAATTAACTTTGATATTGTTTTTAATATGGATCAAATTTATCACTTTATTGTTTTTCTGTCAAAATCATTTTATTTTAAAATTCATGTTTTATTTTATCACTTTTATTTTTAAATGTAAATTCAACACCCCTATTTCCAATCTACTCTGACCTATATCCTTTTCAAATATTATCACTAATTCTCTATTTTTTACTTTTATAATGCTACGCAAGCACTACTCCAACAGAGATAACAACTTCATAGTTATGTTGACATAAAAATTAATTTATATAAATTGAATAATTTTTACAAAAAAAATTATTATATTATTATGTAATATATTTTTAACAATTTTATATAAAATTATATATAATTTTAGATAAAATATATAATAATAGAATGTAAAATTTTATTTGAACTCAAATTCTTATTTTTAAAAGCGTTCATATGTTTTACTTAATCTATAATAAATTAAAATTAAATTTTTGACTTTTAAAATTAATATTTTTTGTATATTATATATTTTAGGATATTTTATAAATTTATAAAAGCTTCATATCATTCTAGATAATGGTAAGAAGTATAATTATACTTGAACTCAAATTCATATGTTAAAAATATTTGAAGTATGTTATCGGATCTCAAACCAATTTGAATTCTTATATTTCCATTATAAATTACTTTTTTAGGTATATTAAGTATTTTAAAATGTTACATATCTTTCTTGAGTTTTCTATAACTTCCTAGACACATATTTAATAATGGGTTATAAAGTATGATTCAAAATTGAACTTTATATTTTTAAAAGGAATTTATCTTTATTAATAAATATTTAATAAAATGGTATTTAAGTATTAATATTTAAAATAATAATGGTTTATATAAAGAATATCCTAATTAATTCCAAATATTTCATAATTTTTTTATAATATTCAAGATATTTATAAATTGATATATAATAAAATTCAACTAAAATTAGAACTCTTAATTTTTAAAATGAATTCAAATTAAAATGAATCCCTCATGTTATAATCACATTAAATTTGACTATTTAATTTCAAAATAAATCCCATTATACATTAGATAAAAAAATTGAAATAAAAATATCATTTATAAACTTTTACGATAATTATTTACAAAACATTATGATTATACATCACATGTGTTATTTAAAATCATGTTTTATTATTTATAACTCTTTCAAAAAAATACCTTCCAACTAACTTTGATATGAAGATTAAAAATATATTTTTTATTTTATTAAAATCAATCTAAAATTATTATAGAATAGTTTTTAAAATAAAAAATCAGTATTCATTAAAATACTATTTTCTTTAAAGGAATGAATATTTTTTTAAGTGAAAAATCATATTCTTGTTTAATATATTGATAAAATTATTTTTAAGATTATCATAATAATAAATATCAATATCAATACATATAATTGACATAAATTTACACCTATAAAATATCTAATAATTAAATAATTCATTAAATGGATAAAATTTCAGAATTATGTTAAAAAGGTATATTTAACCTTAAATGTAACTTAAATACTTTTCCAATATAAAATGAGTATATAACTAATCATATTACATTTAACTAATTATATAATGGGTATGTTACCTCTTATTATAAGTTTCATATAATGATAACCCCAATAGTCATATAATGGCGAGTAATAATGGCTACCTCAATAGATAGATAATGGTTACCTTCAACAATTATAGATTTCCTATATATAACCTTACTTCTATAAAAAAATACATTATATTTTATTATTTCATTATAAAAATTCCTATCATATTTATATTGTTTTTCATTCATTTTATAATTATATGCAGTGGTATGATTCTCATGGGGGACCTTGATGTTGAATACTTCAAGCTTGAATTCTTTTTATTTACTTGTTTTTATTATACCATTATAGTTTTATTAGACTTATAAAGTGTATTCATCATTTATATATAATGTTATATCAAAAATAACAACCATTTAGTTTATTTTATACTCATGCATTATTCTGTATAATAGAATCTCATTTTATTATGATAAACATATAATTTATGAGAGGAGATTACATACTAAAAATCTTGGTTATTGCATTCTACCCCTTAATGAAATTTAATCCTCACAATTTTTACTTCTTGAAAAAAATATAAATATCACACTTCATAGCTCTTGAAACTCTTTATATAGACTCTACTATCATATAACTCCCTTATAAACCCTTAACTATGATTTTTGTCTTATTTAATAATAATACCGTACCATAATCACAAATTTCAATCATTTACTAAGATTACTGAGCCATAATCTAATCATATTTTCTAGTTCAAAATATAAGCTAAACTATTGTGAAAATAATTCATACCTTTACCAGAATTCCTCATTTCCATTGTTGCATCATTCCTGAAGAGTAAGGGTCTATGAAGTGCAGTGATACTCTAAAACATTTTAAAACTATATTACTTATTTTTTCTAAATAAAATTGGAAAACAATACCTAAATTGATGTGGAAAACATAGTTTCCAAAAATTATTATTTTGATTTTACAGTTTTAAAACATCTACATAAACATGATTTTTATAAAATAATTTATTATAATCAGGCTTAATTATTTAAAAAAAATCACTAATATATCTAAATAATTTTTAAAAATACTAAAATATAGAACTTAGAACATATATATAGTTTGAATAAATCCTTCCTCTATATCATCTTTAAAATAATAAAGTGCATGATAATTTTGTGACATTGTTAAAAATATGTAAATTCCTTGATGATACTTTCTATATTTTGAGAGATAAAAAAATTGAGATTTTAAAATTTGATCATGAAAAATACATGTTCCATGAAAATTTATAGGTATAAAATAAGAGTTTGAAATCACTTGACTAAGATTTTATAATAATTATTTCAATTAAATCATCTAGGATGGTTAAGAAGTTGTAAGATATTTTGTCCCATCCATATTGAAAATAATCTATTAACAAAATTTTAAAAATTATCCTTAATATAATAAAAAAACTTTTGTAAAAATAATAAAGTAAGATGTTATTTTTAAATAAAGTAGAATAAAATATTTTTAATTCCAATTTTTTAAAAAAAATTATGAATGTTTCGTCTTATATTAACAATGTTCATAAACCATAATACACTATAAATCTTCCTAGCTTATTATATCTAAAATTAAAAAAAAAGTCATATAAACCTTATCCTTAATCATATATTCTCCCAAAATCTATTAATATTATATCCAAATAAGCATAATTCACTATAACATACTAACCCCTATGGTTAACTTTCACTTCTAACTTATGATCCCTAAATGACATAATAATCCCTAAAGTTTTCTTAATATTTTCAATTGTAATCATTCAATGGAATCCTAACCTATAAATTTATCTAAAACCTACAATGATAATAATTCTAATAGTACAAACATAACAAACCTATAAGTTTAAGTTTTCCTATAATTATTATAACACAGAAACTCCCAAGACCTTTAGGTTTATAGTTTTATAGATTTAGGACACATAACACTTAATAATACATAACCAAATATCACTCCTCTACACATTTCACTCATAAATTACCTTAATTAACATGTTATTTAATCAATAAACTTTCTTAGTTCAAGACCAATCATGATAATTTTAATTTTGAGTTAATTATTTATTTACTCATCCTTAAACCCTATAAAATTATTAAAAAACATAGTATGGTCTTATAAATCTCAATAAGGGTTATATAAATAGAAGGAAACTCATTAGACCATGAAATATAAGGAAACTTGTGAAGAAAAAATAGTAAGAAAAATGGAACTCATAATATTGTATTCAATAATGAAGTAAACTATGGAGTTTATATAAATGTAATTCAAGTAAATTCATAATGAAAAATTATATACAATTAATAAAATAATAGATTAATCATTAAGGTGTCTTAGGATACTATATTCATTTCATCTTTAATCACTTGTAAACAACCTTAAAACAACCTTAATGTAATAAACTATTTAGTTACTTAAAATATATTTTCTCTATAGAATAATTAATTACACAATGAATTTGTAGGATATATCCTAGTCCCACCAATCATCATCTAGAATTTCCAAGAATCATTACATGAATAAAACAAAAAGTAACTTTTATTTTAACCCATAAACATAAAAATTAATGTAAACTTCAATGAATCAAATGAAATGGATTAACCAATACCTTGGTGTGAGGAAAATAAAATGTAATCATGGATAATATATAAGAATAAAAGGTAGTAGATAAATAGGAATATTCTTAAATAAAATTTAAATGATATAAATAAATAATCATAGAAGTTAAGAAATTGTTTGTAAATTTAAGAAGAATTATATATTATATTTTTATGTCGTTATAACCATGAAATTGTGATTATATGTAATCCAAATCAAGTATAAATATTCTAAGGATAATTTTAAGGATGTAACATAATAAAAATACAATAAAATACATCAAGGAAAAATAAGAGAAAGTTGTGAGAGAAAGATATCGGATGAAAATATTAAAAGAAGAAAAAACATATCCCCTTCTTAACATCATATGAAAGAAAAATTAAATTGAAAAGAACATTAAAATATCCTTATATAACATTAAAAATGTAAATTAAGGAAAAATATCTAGTTAAAAAGATAGAGATACTTAATTAAGAGGGATCAAAAGAAACAAAACCCCTTACATCCCAGATAATTTATGAGTCAAAGATAATGAGATAGAGAAAGGAAATATAATTATATTCATCAGGAGTTTAATTTTAAATATTAAAAATTAAATTTTTTGGATAGTATATAAAAAAGATAAAAAAATTAAATGATTAGTATAGAAGATGTCTAAAAGAAAAGAAATTAAGATGAAAATACCCTTACCTAGAGTATTAGCTCACTTTGTTCACCCTAAAACTTTATGAATAATTATATTATATTAATTATTTACATGATTTAGAACCTTTACATGTTAATTTTTTATTATTTTTTATTTATTTATTATCATGTATTATTCATTTATTAGATTCATTTTCTTGTGTTAGTCCTTTTGAGGCAGTTCGAACCATAATTCCAAAATAGCTAATGATTATGATAATGTTTAAAGATATTTTTCCAATGGTTCAATAATATATAGTTGTTTCAAGGTAAATTTTTGATGTAATTATATATTAAAATGAGTTCAATAGCATTGTAGAGAGTTTCAATTTATAAAATATTCCTTGTCAATCTTGTTTTAGAAGATTTACAATGACTTTAATTGTTTCTTTTTAATATCATTATTTTAATGACTATTTTATCATTCTAGGATCATAATAAAGTCATTATTTTATTATTAATGTTATATTAAATCATTAAATATATTATTAATAATATTTTTGGAAGTATTAAGTGAAAAATAAAACAGCATCATTCACTTAGGTTACATAAAACCACCATGGGTGAATGATGTTTTCTAAAAGTATTTAAGTGAAGATAAAAAATAAAAAATAATTTAGTTTTGTTAGGAAATTTGAAAAGAATTTTGAAACTATTTTAAAATTGCCTTTAAATTTTATCCATGTTATATAAAGGGTAATGGGATAATGGAAAAGAAAAGACTTGGAAATTTAAATCTGATCTTTGACATAATAAAAGCTTATGAAAGTTGTTCCGTGAGATATAATGAGTGATATCTCATCAATAATGAATCAAACGGGATTTAATTGTGTGGATATAGAATTATGGTAAAAATAATATATTGTTAAAATATACTTAGGGGGAAAATATTAAATAAGAAATAATAAACTGAATTGGGAACTCTTGCCTTTATAATTGAGTTGTCTACTTTGGATTAAGTATAAAACATTTAGGGGAGGGAATTTTGTAACACCCCTACCTAAAACACCTAGTTTGGGTTAGAGTGCTACATGACCTCATGTGAACCTCCCCATATGAAATAGGTCACTAACTAGTGGTGAGGGTATGAATGGTTTAATGTGGATATTATACCCTCAGTATTTGTATCCATATGTCGGGATCAAAACAAAATATAAATAACATGCAATGAAATCACAATGGAAAAAATATCATCATGCTAAAATAAATGGCATCCAGGTCATACAATAGAAAAAAAAATACCCCTAATGTGGAAATTCAACCCAAGTATAACAACTAGTGGAAATAAAATAAAACATTTAAATGATAGTCTAGAGTTTATTCTGACATCACCTTCGGCCTCCAAGATCCACCTACTCACCCCCTCCCTAATGTAGGGCCCTTTACCTTATCTGGATTCCTAACAATAAAATATATATTTTCAGTGATATTATCTTGAAGGGTGTGAGTATAAACCTAGTAGGACTCCACTAATTCATCCTTATCATAAAGTTCACATTTATATAAAGGTGTATGTCATGATGGTAAGTAAATTCACAAACAATAAATCAATCATATTTCAAGAGATTATGTGAAAACTATGCTTCTATGAGCCCCAACTATACCTAATTTTTCTCCATGATAAAATAAATTTCTCAAAATTTATCCCATGTTAGGTATGGATACAAGGCTAACACATGTCTTGGATCAAGGCCCATAGCTAATCTAGCCCCGGGTTAGGCCACAAGGTCATTACACCCTTGGATAAACCTCTAGTCAGGTCATAAGGTTATCATGTCCCAACCTCTACTAGGTTGATTCACAAGGATTCCAAACCCCTAGATCAACCTTGGGTCAGGCCACATGGTTTTCATACCCTATACTTAGTCTCATGTTAGGCCACGAGTTCATGGTACCCTCACCCTATCTCTAAGCCCCATCATCGTCATCGGATCCACATCACACCAATACATTCCCTCACCCTTGGGGTTAAACAAGACACAAAAATCCACACGTCACTGTTATCATTGATACAAACCTCTATATACCAAGCATTCACACATATCAAGGAATAATATAAAATGAATAATCATTAAAAATAATGCATATGTCTCATGGGATATTCACACGCCATATGTAAGATCACAAGAATGAAATAACACACAATGGTTCTCACAACTACACAAGCACACATAAACACATGAAAAACATTCCAATCAAGTTTGTATAAAGGCCCTAAGTGGTAATGACTTCAACCTTGGTGTGTTGACATAAATTTCCAAGAGTCTTAACCAAACCATGTTAGTGCACTAATGATTCCAGGAACCAATCCCAATTCCTCGTGATCGGTATTCTAGAACCATGATTTACATATGATAATGTAGCATATTCTTAGAGATATATCAACTTATCCAATGAGATCTACCTCAAATGTTGTATCTATATCTATTAAAGGTAAGGGTGGTGATTCAATAGATTCGAAATCTATATAATAAATAGTCAATAATTTTATATTATATCATGATGGAATCCATAGATCCATCCAACATAGATTATACCTATGATTTATCTCATTAGAAGAATATGATTCTATCTAAAATAGATAAAACTGGCTATTTGGGAGTCAATAGATCAATCCAATCTTATAATTAAAAAGAGTGGGTGAAGAGAGATCCAATTACATCGAAATAGAGAACCTATGTACATTCTAGTTGAGTGAGAGTTAATCCTAGAGAGAGGGGTATCAAAAATATACACTAGATAAAAATTATGATGGTTCCCTTAGTGACTCAACCATCTAGGAACCACAGACTATCCAATAGGCTTTACTAATGGGTTGGTGGATATCATTCAGTAGGCTAGTAGTTATAGGAAAAATTCAAGGCTACTGTATTATCCTGAAGTTGATCAGTGTCTTCGAACCGACTATTTGGTGACACCAAAGTTCGACATGGGATACTTCCCGCTCCATTAGCTAGTCGGTTGCACACTAATATCTCTAAGACATTGGTTGGTTCCCCAATCTCCTTTGCTTATGATTCCCAACCCCTAAAAACCACTATAAATCCTCAAAAAAACAACAAAGATATATCAAAACTTAATTTAATATACCATGTAATTTTGAGGATATCACAAATCTCCCCTGATAATGAATTATCATCCTTGAGAACCTTGTCTTGTAGTCTGGATTAAACAACTCAGGCCATTGCACATAGGTATCTGACTCTCACACCCAATTCACCTCTTATATTCTTTTTTTCTTCCAAAAAATTGAATAAGTGGTATTTTCTTCCCACTCAAAACATTATCACTATGTTACAAAATCTATAGCATTCTCTCCATAAATGATGCATTTGGTTCTAAATCGACAACCTCATTATCGATCACATGTGTAGGATTGGGCTTATGCCTCTAAAGCTAATAGATATGGAACATTTTATTCATACATAAATACTTTGGATTGAGGTCCAATTGATAGGATACTATTATAATATTATTGATGATATCAAATGGTTCGATAAACTACAGCACCAACTTCCCCTATTTCCAAAATTATTGATGCCCTAACCGAGGTGACACCTGTAAGAAAATCCAATTTCCCACAGCAAACTCCTAGGATCATTTCCTACCGTAAACATATGAGTGATTCCTGATATTAGTGATCACCAATTGATTATTAATCAACTATACCAAATAATAGGTCTCGTAAACCATACTCATACTGATAATAACTACCTCACTTTCTTTATTCCAACACAACGATGAACGACATGACCGACTATAAAGATACTTGAACAGTTCCATCAAAATGGAAGATTAGTAACTATTATTGTATAAAAAATTAAATATAGGGTAAATGATCATCCCAAGATCCACCAAAATTTCGGATTCATGGTCTAAGTATATCCTCAAAAATTTGGATCATCCTCTTTGACTACACATGAGTCTATAAATGATACCACATAATCAGCTTTAACTGAGTCCCCATCACCTTCCAAAATCATTGTCAAAATAATGGTGTGAAATGATAAAATTGATTAGATACCATTATCATAGGAACTCTATGAATATACCTAATTTTTCGCACATATATTTCTCCCAATTCATCAACTAAATGAGTCTCTTGAATTGGTAATAATTTTTCCACATTATTCATCCAATCAACTATAACCCAAACTGCATCTCAACCTATCAGGGTTATAGGAAACCCTATAAAAAGTATATAATTACCTCATACCAGCTACACATGGGTATAGGAATATTTTAAATAAAACCACTTGGTTTTAGATTCTTGGAATTAACCTTATGATAGGTGAGACAATGAGAGACAAGGACTGCAATATGCTTCTTCATACCCAGCCACCAAAAACATCATCTGATACTATGGTACATCTTCATTGATCAAGGTTTTACTATCCAATGTAAAGTATGAGGGTATCTAATCATCAATTATCTCATGGAATTATTAATTGAAACTCTCCCATTAATGTAGATTGTGTCATATCTATATAAAACCATCATGGAATTGGGTTGTTCCCTACTAACTGTTCTTGCATCACTAAGCACTTAGAGCCTAACTCCTAACTATATTTCACTGGTTCCACCAAGGAATATATGATAACTAAGTGGGAACATTTCATCACCCCTTGATCCTAAAATATTCCCATATAACATTCATCTGACAAGATAATTATTCTTTATTCCTCCTATAATGGTCATACTTTAAGAACCTACATCTTTCTGCTAATATTGTTTGCAATAACATTACCATTTCTAGGAGAATAGATCATATCAAAGTCAAAATTATTTAGATAATCAATCAAATTCCTATTATATAGATTTATTTCCTGATAAGAGAATATGTATCACAAGATCTTTTGGTTCATGGAGATAGAAAACCTCTCATCAAATAGATAATGGAACCAATACATCATATAATAGACCATAACCACTAAATCTAGGTCATGCATAGGGTAGTTACACTCACGAATTCACATTGTATGAGACACATAACCAACTAACTAATCTCTCTATATCAAATTATATTTCAAACCAAGACATGAATCATCACAATAAACCAAATATCCAATCCTACACTCAGGTAAGACAAAAATTGAAGCTGATTTCAATCCCCTGCCTAGATATAGGAAGGCATCTTCAAAATGATTTTTCCACTCAAAATTAACACCCTTAGTGGTAATACTAGTCATAGGTGTTTCCAAATAGAAGAAATATTGAATGAACCATATTTAGTACCCACTAAAACCTAGGAAACATCTGATTTTGAATTCATTCCTAGGGTGTTCCCAATACATCATTACCTCTACCTTATCCTGATCAACTTATATTACCACCTAAAAATTACATGAACAAGGAATTTCACATATTGAATCCGAAAATAAAACTTCAAAATATTTTCATAAAGATGACGTGCTCAAAATTTAGTTAACATGGCCTCAAGCAGTCTACAATGAATCTATAGGGTTCTTGAGTATATTAGGATGTCATAAACAAATACAATGAAAAAAGAGTCAATATATAGATAGAAGATTCAGTTCATGAGAACCATGAACACTACTAGATAATTCATCAACTTGAAAGGAATGACAAGATACTCATTTTTTTATACCTACTCCAAAACATTGTCTTGAGTATATCCTCTTCTTTGACACAAAGATAGTGGTAGCCCAATTGCAAGTCAGCCTTAGAGAACAACTGGTCTCTACTTAATTGGTCAAAAAATTCATTAATACAAGGAAATGGGAACCTATTATTTAATATGACCTAATTCATATTTATATGTTCTATATACAGTCAAAGGATTCTATCTACTTTCTTAGAAAACAAAATTTGAGAACCCTAAGGAGAATTTCTTAGTCTGAAAAATCCCTTCACCACTATATCCTTAAGTTAAACCTTGAGTTCCTTCAACTCAGTTAGTTTCAAATAATTTAGATGGTTTAATATAGGTTACACTCATGGAATGAGTTAGATCTTAAATTTAATTTCTCTATTATGAGTAAGTCCTAATAAATTTTCTAGAAAGACATCATAGTAATAGTCCACCACTAGAGGAAAAGAGGATGGATCTACTGACTCATCCACCATAAGTACCATGTCCACTACTTACATTATAATAGCTCCAAACCAAATCAGGTTCAGTCTTGTTCTGCCTGCTATAACATCCCATTCATTGGTCAAAACAAACTTCTCCCCCTTATTCATAGCAAAGTATAGTCATATTTGATAGGAGTTGATTAGAACCTAATAATTGGTCAACTAGTCTATGTTAAAAAGAACATCGAAGCTAGTCATCTATACAATCATTAAATAGCATAAATTTATGTAACCAATTACTACCACTAGACACTCAAACCATCTCTAGAGAAATTATACATTCTTCCCCAAGGGTGTATTAAGATAGATCAGTTCATAAGATAATTTAATTGATTAGTCTATCCTGGTAATGAATCAAGAAGATATGAAATAATAGGAATCTCTTGTATCAGACAAATTATTAGAAAACATAGAGGTAATAATAATTTTACCTATAACTATAGAATTTCCCTATGCACCATCATATAGAACCTAATATACGAAATACACTCTATTAGTTTCAGTCCCATTACTCTATCCTTGAGACCCCTGGTTCAGCTGATTCCATAGC
Source organism: Viscum album (assembly GCA_963277665.1). Taxonomy (NCBI): domain Eukaryota; kingdom Viridiplantae; phylum Streptophyta; class Magnoliopsida; order Santalales; family Viscaceae; genus Viscum; species Viscum album. The sequence goes on along the minus strand of OY728123.1, from coordinate 686,277,044 downwards.
CCCTGTAGAATCAGGGCCTGTGGTTGATATCCCCTGTCAGTCTCATGACTCATGGCCTGTGTTTTCCCAAAATCTCTACATAAACTCTATTGAAATTCCATAAAAAAATGTTGAACATTCCCTATATTTAAAAATTTATTAATATTGTTTTTATAGCTAATGAAAACTTATGATAGTGTATTATCTATCCACAATTGAAGCACGGGGTGAAACCTCCTCCTACAAAGGATTCTAAAGAAAACTCACTCTACTTTGACTGCCTACTGACACCCTAATACCCCACATAAACCTTACTCTTCCTACTATTTGAAAAGGTACTACTATACCTCTAGGATTTTCACTCATCGATACACTAAGGGCTGAAAGAAAACCTAATTCCATATCCTCCTCCTGACCCTTCCTGATCATCAGGGCAACACATAGAGCCTCAAAAAATGTTTTCAAGTTGAAACTCCTCACCTAGTTCCTAGGCTTTGGTCAAAGGCCAATATCAAATTTCCAGTCCTTCTATGCCTCATTCCCAAAAAAAATAAGATATAAGTGAAGTAACTACATAAAATGAGAAGAATATGAAGACACTAAAATTGTCCCCTACTAAAGCTCTAAAAACTCTTGATATTGATCCATCTTTAGTATATTTAGGAAAAATATCTCAAATAATAGATTTTTGAAGGTGTCCCATGTTTGACCCTTATATATCCCTAACTAATTCATAACACCCCCACCATCCCCTCATGGGTCCCTGAAGAATGAAATCATCCAATTTAACATATCGATCCTCTAGATTATCCACTAGATCAAAGATTCCCCAAATGATATTGATCCAATCCTCAAAATTCAGGGGTCCTATAGTACCTTGGAAGGATTGGGGATGCTGAATATGGAAATCATGATCATAATTGATCATTATACTATGATCTCATCCACCTTGAACATGAATTATTTGAAATACTCTAAGTTGAAGTGATTCTACTACTAGAACCACTAGAGCATCTATTAGAGCATGCTCAGTTACACCCTCCTTCGCATATGGAGGAAATATAATATCTATGTCCCTTTTATAATCCTCATAACCTACTTATTTAGGTAGTCTTGTAAGATTAATTCATGGTGGAATTATATGAAATTCTAAATTAAAACTTATAAATGATTTTAATATCTTAAAGAACCACATCAATCAAGCAGTTATAGGCACACACAAATTTCACTACATAAAGACTCATCCTAAGTGATTACCCATTTCTACAAGGTAGAACCCTATTAGTATAACCAAAGAAATAGTCCAAGTCTTCCTCACCTACATGTTAGTTATATTCATATATACATAACAAAACATAGCATGCTCAGTCCAATTAATTAAAATGTTAGTGCATATGAATCATAGAAGCACATAACACATATTACCAAAGAAATTTAATTAATTGAATTAATATATATGAAAATAAACCATATTCATGACATGTGAACCTGTGTGCCTAGTCATGATACATGAATGAACCCAAATTCCATAAAATATAACATCACAACAGTACTCCATATCAACATAAATTTGTAATACCATAACTAGTAGAAGTAATCCCATCACTGATAACTCATAGGACCATTTCATAAGAGCTGGTTAGGAACTTATGTGACTCCCCTACCTGAGTTCCACATAGACTATATCCTTTATACCTTTCCCCAAACAAATTAAAGAAGAAACAAAAGAAAACTATCAGGACTCGATCCATTGAGACCCTATCTGGGCCGGTAGTAAGCTGATGTTGGCCCCCCAAGCTCACCTATAAAAGGCTAGGAGCTGGCTAAAAATGTTGAGTAGGCATAATAATAAAGTGGGAGGCATTATCCTAAATTACTTATACACATGCACACAACCAGGCCCATGTAACAATACATAGATAAAATAAATTATTGAACATCCAGGGTGTAATCAATGCTTGCAACAACCTCTAGGAAAGAATCAAAGTACAACAGGATAATACAAATTTTATAAGGTAAAAATACACACCCAACCAAAAAAGTGGTCCCAACATAAAAACAACTAGAAAAGGGGAAATAGTGATGATAGATTATCTCACAATATTCAAGTATGACCATTGAACATGGTCAGCACCAATAATAGTATTTCTCCACCAAAACCTATCCACCAAGTTCACTGTTGATCTTATTATCATCTGTATAAAAAAATATGTGGGAAAATCCCATACAGGGGTAAGTATATACATACCAATTAGGATGCCCCAAAAACCAAGAGAGAAAATAGATATAAAAATAGCCATCTCAACCCATAAGACAAGAGGGTAAAGAAAACCCAATATTTGATATGCTCATAAGAATCCCAAGTAAAGAGAGAAAGGGGATCTCCATCTCTAAAAACTTCTAAGAATGATGATTCAGCCTATATCTCCCAAAGTTCTATCTTTGATTCCCATAACCATGCGTAGCCTCACCAAAATTGGTTTGGAGGTCCAACATCTCACGACTTCACTCCATGGTCGAGGGAGAAACTAACTATAGTGGAGGAACCACTCCCCACTGAAGCTCGAAGATGGGGGAGTATCACTCCATAGATAGAGGAACTTCCCCCTATAACATGGGGTACCAACTATACCTATATAAATAGTATGGGGGACTTGTTCCTTGGTGTGATAGGGAAGTACCAACCTTTGAATATCTCTGATGAATAACTCAATTGTTGTAATCATCCAAGCATTGTTGTAAGAAGCATCCCACTCATAACACCTCGTATCATATCCATGTTTCCCAAAAAATATAACATTTCATATTATGTGGAAAATCACTCAGGATAAGATAATCACTAGCCAAAATTTGAGTCCCAAAGAAGTATATACACAAGTTAGATGTTCTTAATAAAATGTACACGATGTGAACATAGGGTCACACGATGTGTGACTCCACCTAGACACTTGGGAGTGTACTCCCTTAGACATGGATTGTCCATAAATGTGGCTCTAAACAAAATGTAAATAGTGTCACATGACGTGTACCTTCACATGGGGTCCTGAGCATGTACCCTTGGCACAAGGCTCGGCTAACCATGTGCATACATATAGTGTGTCCCTATGGGTACATAATGTGTCTGACCACATGGGGTCATAAGCAAGTGTTATCAAAATGCATCATGGTAGCCTAGGTAGAGTCACATGTTGTGTGATCCTAGGCATAGGGCATCTGATATTTAACTTGGCCAAAAACCTAGACATTGTAGAAATCCAAACTATATGGCATGTGTTCCTATGAGATAAACATCGTGTAGTCATGGATTTCACAGAAACCAAAGTATTTCTTCACTTGGATGCAATATTTGATAAATTCTTTAATTCAAAAAAATATTTAACTCACCCAAAATGGTCGAATCCAAAGGATTTCACCTCAAACCATCATTTCCCAGCCTCCGATGGTCAAAAAATGGGATTCTTGTTACCTATATAGTAATTGTGATGAAGTATGTCACCATTAGGGATCTCAATCCTTGAGTCCATCACTTGATACCCACAAAATGGATAAATTCATCTCTAAAACACTAATCTCTAGCTCGTTCCTACATACTCCATAGATATTTGGGTTTTTTCATGCATGATACTCACTTATAAATATCGAATCATGAACCCATGGTCCAATGATAAAGAGAAAAAAGAATGATGGAGATAAAATCACAAGAACAAGCTGAAACCATCATTGGATAGTGTAATCCCACCCAATGATTAAATAGTTATAGAAACTAAGGGTGAAATAAAAGGTACTGAAGCTAAACCAATAGGTTCAAGAACTCTTTAAAATCAGACTCATGTGAAGAATGTAGATCATATAAAATATATAGATATATAATACATGCTCATAAATTAAATCAAAATATGGTGTAAATCCATAAAATAACAAGTCCTGCATTAAGAATGGATCAATCATTGGTTACGAATGTTTCCACTAGTGATTAAGGTGAATATATCACTATGTTTTTCATTTGTCTCATGATTCTCCTCAATCATTGTCATTAATCAATTTTATTAGTTTTTTAATTCCAACGGATATCACTCTCTCCTCCTCTCTAATCTCCCAGTGTTATGTGGATAACCCTATAGATTTTCCATAATGGAATACTTATAGAGAAAGTTTAAGTTTTTTGGAAATTTGAGAAAATTAAGTAAATTAATTAATCAATTCACTTAACACACCCACCAACATATTCCTTTCATAGATATCTAACACTAACCAAATTTATTTCACACCTAGGGTAAACTCCATGTTCTAAAAACAACCATGGTCTTGAATATCCCATCTAAGATCTTGATCAATAGGAAAACCATTTATTCCAAAAATATGTGCACGTGTGATTTAATATATCTTAATATTTTTCTAATATATTAATTCTAGGGTCCTAAGACACCTAAACACAGTTCCGACTCTGAGGAAAAATCCAGAGATATATATATAAATAATCAAAGTACCAAACCAAAGAAACCAGACTCATTATATTCTTCCCTCCTATAAGGGTTTTCACATTGAAAATAACAATCTATAAAAAAAGTTCATGTTGCTGAACATAATTATAGCTCTCACACTCCCAAAATCTCTCCCACACACTCCTTTACTTATAAGTCACATGAACCAAAGGGATGGTTCATCCACATAGGATCCTCTCCTATTAGTCCTCAATTTCCACTGGGTACTCCGAGAAGGTATCACTATCCTTGATATCTAGCACTCACTAGGAATTGATGTGAAACGAGTCCTACACATATCTTATCAGAATTGAAACATGGAATACTTCATGCACATTGTATAACTATGGGGGAATGTCCAAGTGGTAAGAAACTTCACCAACCCTCTATAGGATCTTGAAAATCCTGAAAAACCTTAGTGATATCTCGCTTCCCCAGTTAAATCTTCGCAATCCTCTTCATGGGGAGACTCTTTTGAAAGCATGGTCTCCATATTCAAACTCTAAAGGCCTACGACATCAGTCTGTGTAAGATTTATAATGAATCTGATCCATCCTTATATAGTCAAAGATCACATGAACCTTATTTGTCATCGCATGAACCAGTTCTATCCCAACAAGAGATGACTCACTAAACTTGTTCTAGTATAAGGGTGGCCTACAGGGACTCTCATAAAGGGCCTAAAAATGTTTCATGATGATATTGGAATGATATATGTTGTTATAAGAAAACTACACTATTGTAAAGTGATCTTCCCATCTCTGGATGAATTCCAAAACATAGTATCTCATCATATCCTCTAAAAGCAAGATAGACCACACGGTTTGTCCATCTTTCTGGGGTAAAATCTCATGTTCATTCATAACTATATCCCAAAATACTTCTACAGGCCCCTCAACTACTATGAAATGAACCAATCATTATGATCAGATATGATCATCATTGGGACCCCATGAACCCATATGGTCTCATGCATGTAAAATTTCCCCAAACTCTCAATTGAACTTTTCTCCCTAATGGAAATAAAGTACACTGACTTAGTGAGTTAGTTTAAAATCACCTAGATAGCATCGTCACCTCTCACTACTGCAAAATAGGCATTTAACAGCACTGGTATTTATTAGATCTAGAAAAAAGAACTGATAAATGGAGTATTTATCAGCGATAAAGAAAGTAGTGATAAATTTAACCCTTTATCAACGCTTTTTATTGTACTAATAAAGGACCCCTTTATCAGTATTTTATTTTTAGTGTGGATAAAGGGTACCATTTATCGGCGCTTTATTTTTAGCAATGATAAAGGGTGCCCTTTATCAGTGCTATATTTTTAGCGCTCATAAAGGAATATTTTATCAATACGTCTTTAGCACTGATAAAGGTCTGAACAAAGAAAATGAAAAATAAAAATGTTTCTATTAAAAAAAATATTACAAATTTTATTAATTAAATAATTATTGATAAAAATGAATAAATTGATTATACTATATATAAATTATAAATACTAATAAATAGTATGTATTAAATATATAGATATATGCAAAATAAAAAATAAATAAATTAAAAACAAAAATAAGTAAATTGAGAAAAATATTAAACATTTTATTAATTATATGATTATTGATAATGTAAATAAATAGTATATATTAAATATATAGATATATACTAATGTATATAAATATAATTTATATAATACAAAATATTATTTATGCTTTACATTAAATAGTAATATATTTAGTGAATAATTATTTATAATTAAAAATTAATATGAATTAAAAATACAGATTAATTGCATCGAGTAATAGACATAATTGAATGTCATTTGATTTTTCAATTTAAAACATAAATCAAACGTATTATATTTATTTCACATATACGTAATTAATTCATTTTTATATACATACACACACACAAATATATATTTTTGGAATTTAATCAATTTATATTATTTATTTTATATATATATATATATACTATGTTTTAATATTTTCAATATGTATTCATCTTTATTTCAATGTATGTATATTTTTAATGATTTATATTAATCAAACTTATCCAAATTTTCAATATTGTACTCATTTTTAACATGTATGAACTAAAGATTAAATATTCATTAATAATGTTAAAAATATATTTGTAAAAAAATTATAAATAAATATATTTATAATTATGTATTTATTGTTTTTATACATTTATAATTATAAAAAATATATTTTTAAAAAAATATATTTATATAATTTAAAAAAAATTATAAAATTATAATAAATTTATTTAAATAATGAATATATTTACTATGTTTATATATATAATTATATAAATATATATAATGATATAAATATTATTTTTTAAAAAAGTATTTATATATTTATAAATAAATAATTATAAAATTATTATTTTATAAAAAATATAATTATAAGTATTATAATTATATATAATAATTATACATTTTTTAAAGTATTATTATTTTTAAAAGTGAAATAAGTATTTATCAGTTCTCTTTTAACACTGATAAAGATTCATTTTATCAACGCTTGTTAACTTAGTGCGGATAAAAGGTATCTTTATCAGTGCTTTCTTTGAAGTGCTGATAAAAGTGTCACGGTCTATTTTAAGAACCCTAACCATCATGAACCAGTTCATGATATTTGAAGCTCTCTATGGAAGTGACTTGATACCGGTGCTCCTAGTTGTTGAATATAAACTCAAATCTAGGCTATAATCAAGGATCCAACTATTACAAGGCTCAAATCCATGTCTCTAGGGATTCAAGGTTTGAATGCAACCATGGATAGAATGAAATCCAAGTTTTTTAATATCTCTAATTTCCCTCATTTATCCACTGAACCTTCTCATCCCACATATATTTATCCCAACAAGTCTATTTTCACTATCCTGTGATAAAACAACCCAAAATTCATTATTTTTTAGATATATTGAAGTATCATTTTCCCTAATATTATGTAGGTATCCTTGGAAAAACATTGGTACTGTACGACTTGAAATATATCAAACCCAATGTTGGTTCATGTTGTTTTGATGTATAATAGGATCTCAATACCAATATTTCATGACATCTGCCTCTTTTCAATCATCAACTTTTGAAAAAAATCATCCATATAGTGGTCGGTGTTGTCATTGGTTTGGAATGTTACATTGCAAATCACATAGATGATGAAATATTTGACATCATTGGGGTCCTATATTATGTCATGCAATAATTGGAACTGAGAGGGTTGAGTGAGGATTAATTTAAATATAGGTTTATACCCTTCAATTTGAAAGTTAATTCTATAAGTTGTTTCCAAAAAATGGATGATGAAATATCTGACACATGGGAACAACTGTATAATAATTTTTTTCCTGAAATTTTTCCTAGGATAATGAGCACTAAAATATGGCGTAAAATTAATGGATTTATTTAGGATGATTGTGAACTATTTCATGGGGCTTGGGATTGATTTAGGTGTCACTTATGAAATGTAAAAATCAAATGATTATTATGAATATGTAAAATTAGATGAGAAAAAAGATTATATATGTTTGATTTTTTGTCTTATTTATTTTACTACTTCTTGAAAAAATATAATGTTTTCAGTTTTTATTTTTAAAATATTTCAATTTGAATTTAAATATAATTACTTAAATAATATAAAAATAAAAATAAAATAGTTTTAAGGTTTTATAATACTTGTAATATATTATACTGATTTTGAGTTAAAATGTAATTGATATTTTTATTTTGGTTGTTGAAATATAGTTAGAAAATAAACAATTAGAATTATCTATATCTTAGGAAAAACCTCAACATCATGGTGTTTTAAGTAACAAAATATTTTTTTCATTATGTGGTCTTGAATAAGATTACATTGTTGATATAATTTATTATTCTCAATCCTTTAGGATTGATAAAAAATCTAAATTTTATATTTTCTTTGAAAAGTAACTTATTTAACGAGAAAAGTTTTCTATTATTTAAATTTTAAAGAATATTTTAAATAATTCATGAATAAATCATATACCACTATATTTAACTAATTTTGATAAAATAAAATATTAACATTGATTGATGTAAATTTAATAAATAAGTTTTAATAGAATCTATTTTATTGAAATAAAAATTATTTTTCATGGATAAAATTTTTACCCCTTTAGAATCCCAATTCAAGTCAGCTTTATTAGTTTGGATTTAATAATTTAATGTAATGATTTTTTCACTATAGATTCTTAATTATATTTAATTTTATGGTTTACTAATATAAACTTAAATCCATTTTTATGTCCTTATAGTGGTAATATGATGCCCCATATATGTGACCATCTCAATTACATGACACAAAAAAAATCATTACAATAAATTACCATGACTTTTTATGTTAAGAGTTTTATAGAATTAGAAAAAATTATCTAAAACTCATGTATTTTTAAACTAATGTACATTTTTTTGAATAATATATGCAACAACTTGATCCATAAGAATCCTTTATTGTTCTTATTTGTATCAAGCTCCTCACGTCACGTTGTTCTTATTAGAATCAAGCTCCTCATGTATAGATTTGATCCAATAATCATCCTTTTCAACCTCTCCAAATTATTTAGGCTCTACTTGGGAAATTTGAGGTTTTTTGTAGAGTATTACTCCTTCGAGTTTTCACTGAAACTTTCTAATCACTAATAAAATTTTATTCATTGATTTCAACCTTGATTTTATTTATTGTATTTGTTAAAAATATAGCCATCTTTGAAATGATAACCCACTCATTAATAATTATTAAAAATCATTTCAGTTATTTCACCACACATCTAATAAACAATAGGTATATTTTAATATAATCCAAATAAAAATAAATCATTCTTTAACATTGCCTTTTGGTTCCACCCTTAGTAATATCTGATTACCATCCATGTAATTCTCACAAATAGGAGACATTCACCTTTAATAATGAATATCTTATGTGTATTTATTTATTTATTTTAAAAAATGAATATTTTATGAACCAAATATGATATATTTACATTCTCTCGGATGATTCAAAGTTTCAATCCAATGTATATTATTTTCTCCTCATCCTCCTTACTTTTTTATTGATTGTTTGGTGAGATCTATTTTCATTTTTTTATCATAATTATTTCTTTATTGTTGGTATATCCTTGTGGTCAACAATTTTTTCATAGTAAATTCATTATCCATATAATTAATTTATTATTTCATATTTATGTTTAATTTATTTCTTTTTATTATTACTCATATAATAATTATTTTCTTGTACAAGTGGATTCTTTTGTTCTAGTTGGGGTGGTTTCTTTTTGAAGCTGGTTATGCTTATGAGGGATTGAACTTTAAGCCTACAACTAAGATAATAAAAATAAGGAAATGCATCAAGAATGCAAACAACTATTAGGAAAAGGTAATTCATACTAATTATTTAATTAATTTTGTCATCATTTTATCTACTATTTGTAAGTTAATTTCTATATCATTTTTATCTAATACTTATTTAGTTTTCTTTCATAGATCTTTTGGGAAGTTGTATTTTTTTCAACAATTTAAAACAAGACACAAAATAGATAAAATGATCATTTTTACCAATGTTACCACATTTTCCATTTTCATTTCCTTTATTTTTCGAACTTCCAAGAATATATATTTATTTAATGTGATTAGCTAAAAAAACCTTTCTCATCATTAAAATCCTCTACTCTAATAACGTTCAACAAGGAGAAAGGTTTATTAGATAAAAACATCGAGTCAACGTTAAGTGTTGGAATTTTGATATATAAGTATAATGGAAACATGGTAACATTGGAAGCTAGGATTTTTTTGAGACTTTGGGATGTGTAGGAATCATCCACACCTCAATCTGATACATAGTGTGACCGGTATGACTCTAGGTGCTTCTTTTAATTTAAAAATGACATTAATTTTAGAAAAAAGTACAATTGACATACTCAAAACTGAGAAAACAGTAACATCCCAAGTAAGTAATGAGTAATAGATATTTTTATCTATGTATATTAATGAATTAGATAGTGTTTTAGAGGCTTAAAATGAAAATAAATCCAATCTTAAGCATGGAATACACTAATATTTTTAAAAGATTGTTTTACTGCCTTTTGATGGAAAACCATTTTTAAATCTATATTTTGACGATTTTATAAGCTATGTTTGTCAAAATAAACTTATTCTTTATGATTGGGACATCAAAATTTACTTTTTGAATTTTTGGTATTTTTCAGACAATGTTCATTTTTTAATGAATAGTGAAAAATACTACATTTTAAATCAAAACTGCTTTTTAATATAATTTATTTATATTATTAGATTATATTTTGAATTGGTTTTGAAGTAAAATTAGAATATATTTTTACCATTTAATCCAATGGTGGTCATTGGAATCAATTTCACTTTGAAATTGGACTTAAACTGGTGTCAATCTTTTGATACTTATTGTTTCATAAAAACACGTTATTTGTCATGACAACGGGAATTAATTATTAAATTAATTAATGTGACTTATATGTTTTGAATTTTGTAAAATAGACTTCATTTTTGAATTCAGAATATCAAATATAGCTTAGGGTGAAGTTTTGGTTTTTTTCTGAAAAACTTCAATTTTTGATGAATAGTGAAACCACTAAGTGGTAGTTAAAGAAACTGATTTTTCGTTCAAATGAAACTTTGCCACTTCTATGATTTGATTTTCAAAAAATCCGACATACATGGTTTTCATTACGAAGTAAAATTTGGTTCAATGAGATTAAAATAATTTTTTGGTGAATAGTAACTTTTAAGTTCTTAATCGCGATTAGAGGTAATTAGTGTAGTTTAAGGTAAAAATAATTATTTAATAAAATGAGATGAGCCTGACACATGTCCTACCCTTATTGGATGTGTCATGGCCGACCAAGAAAATCCATGGGTCAACTTGGGTACCCCATGGAGCCACTTTGGTTGGGAAATGACATAAATAACTTTTTATTTAATGTAAAAGTAAAAATGACACAAACATGAGATGTTTTACTAAAACAATTTTTACATGGGGTTATAAAGATCAGATTTTTGATTATAAATAGTCATTGTAAAGCTAAAACTATTTCCTACATCATAGTATTTTTTTATAATTTTTAGACTTTAAATAAATTAAATTATTTATGACATCATGATGATGCAGCGATGACCTCATTATTTAACGATTTAAATAAAATGGAATGATAATGTAAAATCTAAAACCTAAACATGGCCAAAACCTATTATATGGGTGGATTTAGAACCCTTATCACCTTATCCTCGAAACAAATCTATGTGTGACCTATTAAATCCGAATACCATTTTAAAATAAAGTGACTTTTCTTTACCTTCCAAGAGTGCCCCTCCTCTCCTCTTATAAAAGGCCCCCACCTCTACCTCCTTACCCACACTCCCAAAGCCTTTGGCTCGGCCAACCCCTACCCATTTTGTCTCTCCACTTCCCTATATTACTCCTTAAAGCCTAACTTTGGGCATAATTCTTCCCAAGTAAGCCTTTGAGCTCAAATCTAAGAGAGTTACCCGATTTTAAGGTAATGTCCTCTTTTGAGTCCTTTTGTTTGATTTTGCTTCTACAACCCCCTAAACTCTTTTTATTCTTTTCTTTTGTAACAACTACAGTATCCTAAATATACTAGGATGTATTTATAAGAAGTATTAGAGCTACACTTACACACGCCTACATCTAATGGTTAAAGGACATACTGTTTCTGTGGATGGTGAATTTATGCCTCCCGAAACGATGATTGTTCAACATTCTTTTAACACCTTAAAATGTGGCCATTAAGATGTCACTATATTTATATATGATATATAATATGTTTATGTTTTCCTTAAGCTTCTGTATTTTTCATTTTGGGCATACCTTTATGGTTTCCATTATGGGTAAACGTGATATCTTCATTTAAGGAAGTGCGGACTACCGCCCCCTCAAAGTGATTTGATTCGTTAAATACCATATGTGGGACGTATAAAGGATGGAACTATGATATTATATATTATATTATACTGGAATTATAATATACCTTTATATCATTATGATTCCATTCTATAAAATATGAAATAGAAATGAAAATATCGTTCATGCGTACGTACGGCTTACCGTCTCCATGAACGGTGCATTTCATTTCTTAACTCTAAATGATTATGTAATATTATAAATGTATGTATATACTGGATATATATGATATATACATAATGATTATAATTCTGGATATAATGGATACATGAACAACATGTAATTATAAAGGGTTTATTTTTTACTCAAGTACCAAGGATCGTTAAAACGACTGTTATTAACTTAAATAATTACATAGTGTTCATGACATGGAAGTAAGTGATATAAAAGGAATAATGAACTTGAAAAAGGTTCTTAAACAAGTAGAAATTAACTCAAGTTTATTATTCAGGAGATTAAAGAACGACCGAGTCAAGTCAGACCCGAGGTATGGGACTTCGTCTCAATCTCCTTTCATTGAGGCATATTTTGTTTTATACACAATCTTATTTTATATGGTGTATAAACCCCTTTGAATTTTAGGTTTATTCAAAAGGAATGTTTTTTATACGAAGAGTTTGCTAAACGAAAAAAGGGAATGTTTTTGTCGTACGTATGCGGCGACAACGACTTCTCCGCTGCCGTGACCATTATTTGAGTTTCGGCTTCCTCTACAAGCCATACTTTTTTATAAAAGAAAAATAAATACCATGTTTTACTTTTCTTTTATTTTGGTATTGAAAATGGTTTTCATAATGTTTTTATATCAATGTTTTTTATTGATATCTTGTGATTGAAATGTGGAAATGTTATGTTTCCTTTATGCATGTTTTATGTGATACGATTATGTTGAGGTTCTTGGGCATTATTATGAAGACGGGTGGTTCCCTGATAAACTAAGGGCGGGTGAGCCCGATATATCTCTCCAATGCATTGGGTAACGCGAAGGAGTGTAACGTTAAGGTTTCTCCGAAGAGATTTAGGGAATATACTGTGATGGGTATTCCAAACATAACCAAGAGGGTTACTCCCTACGTAAGAATGTTATGAATGCCTCCAGTTACCTTTATGTCTTATGATTTCTATGATTTATTCATGATTTGATGAGGTATGTTAAAGTGCTTATGTTTTATGGGTAAAGTATGATTTCATTCTTATGTATATATGTACCCATTTTTCCTTTCCATATTTTTATATCCCTTACTGAGCTTTTTATGCTCATCCCAATTTTTTTTTGAAATATTTTTCACAGGTCAAGGGAAAGGTACATGATATGATGATAGTGTCAAGGGAGTGTCAAGAAAGAATCCATGTTTTATTTTAAATATGTTTCCATTGATGGGAAAGAAGAATACTATCTTTATGTAACCACTTTGTTTATATGTGGAATGTAATGCAAGTTTTATGATCTAATTCTCTAAAACTCTAAACCCGAAAAGATCCTCAATGTGTAATCTTGTAATAACTCAAGATTAAGTAAGGTTTAAGGCTGGGGACTTATAGTTGGTATCAGAGGTCGGTTTAGATAACTTTAGGAGTTATAATTCTATTAAATGATTATCCAAAAATATTTTTTTTATGGTCAAATTGAAGTGATATAGTATTTGAATATTACCATGTTTCTTCATCTAAGACATGTTTGTTCAGAATGGTTTTCCGCAGAGGAAACAGGGAAGCAGTGCTAGGAAGGCATGCAGAAGGAAATAACCTTCCGAATCAGCATCCTGAGATGGTCGGAATTGGAACTAAACAGTTTGTTGCAGTAATGGCGCAGTTGACTCAAGCGATAAATGGCGGTGGTATCCATACACGAGATCAGCCAGATCAACCGCAGAGGAACATGTCAGTGGTGGAACATTTCATGAGGCAACATCCCCCATCATTCAGAGGATCATCTGACCCTGTGCTAGCTGGAGGGTGGATTAAAGCATTGGAGAATATTTTTGATGTCATGGGGTGTTCAGACAATCAAAAGGTTAGTCTTGCTATTTACCGTTTGGAGGGTGAAGCAGATCAGTGGTGGTCGATGGTTAAAAATATCAGGGACACTGATGAGATTGATGCTCTCGACTGGGATGAATTCAAAGGTATGTTTCTTGAGAAGTATTTTCCTAAGGATGATTGAATTAGGATGGAAAAGCAATTCATGGAATTGAATCAAGAGGAAGACTCAGTGGATACCTATGAAGAAAGGTTCACTCGATTGGCAAGGTATTCTCCAAATTTTATCCGAGACCTTGATAGTAAAATCAATCATTTTTACTCAGGATTAAAGCCAAAATATCGAAGGGAATTAGCTTCTCGTGAGTTTAAAAGTTATGAAAAGCTTGTTCGATGTGCTGAGAAGGTGGAAATAGAGTTTGTCGATGATCAAGTGTTCTATAACAACCAACAGAAGAAGAGACCAAGGTGGCAGGAGAAAGGGAAGAATTCTTCAAAAAAGTCTGATGGTAAGAAATATAAGTTTCCAGTTTGTGATAAATGTGTCAAAAGGCATGCTGGGGAATGTCTTCTGAAATCTGGAAAGTGCTACTAATGTGGTAAGATGGGACATAAGGCTCGTGATTGCATTGGAAAAGATCAGGGTGATGGTAAGACCAAATTTGATTTACAGTTAGTGAAATGTTATAAGTGCAATGAGATGGGTCACTATGCAAACGAGTGTCCGACAAAGATCTTGAGTGATGGGAAGCAGTTAGACTACAAGCAGAAAGGGGTGGTGAAATCCTTTTCAACTACTTCCACAGATGTCGGGACATCAAATAAAGTTGTATCATGTACTTTGTTTTTTCAGATTATGCCAGTGTGTTGTTTGATTCGGGGTCTACACATTCTATCATCTCTAAAACCTTTTCTAGTAAAATGGGAATACCATCTCAAGAAATGACTCTTGAAATTTTGGTAAAAACACCTGGGGGAAATGTTGAGGCAAAAAGAATTTATAAGAATCTTCCTATCCTTATCCGTGGAAAGAACCTACTTGCAAACCTTATTGTTCTATCTCTAGTAGAGTTTGATGTTATCCTGGGTATGGATTGGCTCTCTATTTACCATGCTAAGATTGACTGTAGAGCTAAAGAAGTTTCTTTTCAGAAAGACTTTCAGTTTGTGTACAAGAATGAACCCTTACTGTTGATAACTTATCAAGAGGCCAAGAAACTTGTAAAAGATGGAAATTAATGTTACCTTGCACACATCATTGAAAATAAAGGAACTGTTCAGATTAATGATGTGCCAGTGGTAAATGAGTATCCTGATGTTTTTCCTGATGAGTTGCTTGGAATAATACCAGATCGGGAAGTTGAGTTTACTGTTGACTTAGTTCCTGATGCTAAGCCAATTTCAAAACCCCCTTATCGAATGGCTCAAATTGAACTTTTAGATTTGAAGGAACAATTGCAGGAGTTATTAAATAAAGGTTTCATTCGACCTAGCACATCACCATGGGGTTCTCCTGTCTTATTTGTTAAAAAGAAAGATGGCTCAATGAGACTTTTCATTGATTATAGAGCCTTGAATAATATTACTGTTAAGAACAAGTATCCTTTTCCTCATATTGATGATTTTTTTGATCAGCTCCAGGGAGCTCAGTATTTTTTGAATATTGACTTGAGGTCGGGGTACCATCAGTTGAAAGTAAAAGAAGGATACATTCTGAAGACTACGTTCCGTACTAGATATGGCCATTATGAATTTGTAGTTATGCCTTTTGGGTTAACCAATGCACCTGCTTTATTCATGGACCTTATGAATAGAATTTTCCATGAGTTCTTGGATAAGTTTGTGGTGGTTTTCATTGATGATATTTTGGTGTTTTCTAAAAGTAAAGAGGAGCATGGAAGACATTTAAGGTTTATCTTGCAAACCTTAAAAGAAAAGAAACTGTATGGAAAATTCAGCAAGTGTGAGTTTTGGTTGCAACAAATTTCTTTCCTTGGTCATATTGTTTCTAAAGATGGGATAACTGTTGATCCTGCAAAAACAAAGGTTGTTGAAGAATGGCCAAGACCCACAAATGTAACTGAGATTCGTAGCTTCCTTGGTTTGGCAGGCTATTACCGAAGGTTTGTTAGAAATTTTTCACGGTTATCTAGTCCAATGACTAAGCTAACTTGGAAGGGTGTTAAGTTTATCTGGACAAAAGAATGTGATGATTGTTTTCAGGAGTTGAAAAGAAGATTGGTGAATGCTCCAGTTTTGGAACTACCTTCCAGGAATGGTGAGTTTGTTATATACTGTGACGCTTCCTTGAAAGGACTTGGTTGCATCCTAATGCAGAATGATCAGGTAATTGCTTATGCTTCACGACAGTTGAAAACTCATGAGGTAAATTACCCTACACATGATTTGGAATTAGCTGCTGTTGTTTTCGCTTTAAAAATTTGGAGGCATCATTTGTATAGAGTAAAGTGTGAAATATATACTGATCACAAAAGTTTAAAGTATATATTCACTCAGAAAGAGTTAAACATGAGACAGAGGAGATGGAAGGAATTAATCAAGTATTATGATTGTACAATTCATTACCATCCAGGAAAAGAAAATAAAGTGGTTGATACTTTGAGTCGAAAAAGTAATGCTTCATTAGCAATGTTGCGTTTGGAACGTGATATTTTGGTTAAGGATTTGATGATATTTGGCATAGAAGTTGTTGGTGCAGGATGTTCTTCTGTTTTGTTTCAGGTATCAGTGAAATCTTCTCTATCAGACAGAATCAAGCAAGCACAGAAGCAAGACAGTGAGTTGCAGAAAAAGGTAGAGCTGGTTCAGAAAGGTAAGTTATCTGAATTCAACATTGATAGTGATTGTGTTTTGAGATTTTAGAAGAGATTGTGTGTGCCTTGTGATTCACAGTTGAAGAGAGAGTTGTTATGTGAAGCTCATAGTTCTCCGTTTTCAGTTCATCCTGGCAGTAATAAGATGTACAGAGATCTGCGGGAGTATTACTGGTGGGATGGAATGAAAAGAGATATTGCTGATTTTATTGTGAAGTGTTTGACATGTCAACAGGTTAAAGTAGAGGGGCAGTTACCGAAAGGGATGCTTCAGTCTTTACCAGTGCTAGAGTGGAAATGGGAGAATATATCCATGGACTTTGTTGTGGGATTACCGAATACATCTCGAGGTAATAATGCAATCTGGGTTATTGTTGATTGCTTAACTAAATCTGCTCATTTCCTTTCTATATGAGATACTTTTTCCCTAGATCAACTTTCCCGTTTGTATCTTAAAGAGATAGTCAGGTTACATGGAGTTCCCCTCTCCATTGTATCTGATCGTGATCCCAGGTTCACTTCTAACTTTTGGAAAGGCCTTCAGAAGTCGTTGGGTACTGAATTAAATTTTAGTACAGCTTTTCATCCTCAATCAGATGGGCAGTCAGAATGAACAATTCAGATCTTGGAGGATATGCTACGATCTTGTTCGATGGATTATCAGGGAAGTTGGGACCAACATATTTCTTTGGTTGAATTTTCATATAATAACAGTTTTCATTCCAGTATACAGATGGCACCATTTGAGGCATTATATGGGAAGCAGTGTCGAACTCCAGCATTTTGGGATGAAGTGGGTGAAAGGAAGCTGATGGGACCAGAATTGGTAGAAGAGATGGCAGAAAAAGTTCAGATGATTCAGAAGCACATGAGAACAGCTCAGAGCAGGCAAAAGAGTTATGCGGATAACCGGAGGAAGGATCTATCTTTCGAGGTAGGTGATCATGTTTTTCTCAAGGTTTCTCCTTGGAAAAGTGTGATGAGATTTGGTAAGAAAGGAAAACTGAGTCCAAGGTTTATTGGACCATATGAAATTCTGGAGAAATTTGGATCAGTTTCTTACCGAGTGGCTTTAACTCCGAGTTTATCTCAGGTAAACAATGTTTTTCATGTTTCGATGTTGAGGAATTATATGCCAGATCCATCTCATGTTTTGAGTCCAGAGGTAGTTCAGCTGGAAGAGAACCTATCTTATGAGGAAAAACCAGTCCAGATTCTTGACCACAGGGAGCAACTGTTACGGAATAAGGTGATTAATCAGGTAAATGTTTTGTGGAAAAACCACATGATGGAAGAGGCAACATGGGAATCTGAAAATGCAATGAGGGATAAGTAGCCCCATTTATTCGATAAGTAAATAAATTGCGGGGACGCAATTTTCAAAAGGGGTGAAGGATGTAACATCCCAAGTAATTAATGAGTAATAGATATTTTTATCTATGTCTATTAATTAATTAGATAGTGTTTTAGAGGCTTAAAATGAAAATAAATCCAATCTTAAGCATGGAATACACTAATATTTTTAAAAGATTGTTTTACTGCCTTTTGATGGAAAACCATTTTTAAATCTATCTTTTGAAAATTTTATAAGCTATGTTTGTCAAAATAAACTTATTCCTTATGATTGGGACATCAAAATTTACTTTGTGTGAATTTTTGGTATTTTTCAGACAATGTTCATTTTTTAATGAATAGTGAAAAATACTGCATTTTATATCAAAAATGCTTTTTAATCTAATTTATTTATATGATTAGATTATCTTTTGAATTGGTTTTGAAGTTAAATTAGAATATATTTTTACCATTCAATCCAATGGTGGTCATTGGAATCAATTTCACTTTGAAATTGGACTTAAACTGGTGTCAATCTTTTGATACTTATTGTTTCATAAAAACACTCTATTTGTCATGACAGCGGGAACTAATTATTAAATTAATTAATATGACTTATATGTTTTGAATTTTTTAAAATAGACTTCATTTTTGAATTCAGAATATCAAATATAGCTTAGGGTGAAGTTTTTGTTTTTTTCTGAAAAACTTCAATTTTTGATGAATAGTGAAACCACTAAGTGGTAGTTAAAGAAACTGATTTTTCGTTTAAATGAAACTTTGCCACTTCTGTGATTTGATTTTCAAAAAATCCGACATACATGGTTGTCATTACGAAGTAAAATATGGTTCAATGAGATTAAAATAATTTTTTGGTGAATAGTAACTTTTAAGTTCTTAATCGCGATTAGAGGTAATTAGTGTAGTTTAAGGTAAAAATAATGCTTTAATAAAATGAGATGAGCTTGACACATGTCCTAACCTTATTGGATGTGTCATTTCCGACCAATAAAATCCATGGGTCAACTTGGGGACCCCATGGAGCCACTTTGGTTGGGAAATGACATAAATAACTTTTTATTTAATGTAAAAGTAAAAATGACACAAACATGAGATGTTTTACTAAAACAATTTTTACATGGGGTTATAAAGATCATATTTTTGATTATAAATAGTAATTGGAAATCTAAAACGATTTCCTACATCATAGTATTTTTTTTATAATTTTTATACTTTAAATAAATTAAATTATTTATGACATCATGATGATGTAGCGATGACCTCATTATTTAACAATTTAAATAAAATGGAATGATAATGTAAAATCTAAGACCTACACATGGACAAAACCTATTTGATGGGTGTATTTCGAACCCTTATCACCTTATCCTCGAAAAACATCAATGTGTGACCTCTTAAATCCGAATACCATTTTAAAATAAAGTGACTTTTCTTTACCTTCCAAGAGTGCCCCTCCTCTCCTCTTATAAAAGGCCCCCACCTCTACCTCCTTACCCACACTCCCAAAGCCTTTGGCTCGGCCAACCCCTGCTCATTTTGTCTCTCCACTTCCCTCTATTACTCCTTAAAGCCTCACTTTGGGCAGAAGTCTTCTCAAGGAAGCCTTTGAGCTCAAATCTAAGAGAGTTACCCGATTTTAAGGTAATGTCCTCTTTTGAGTCCTTTTGTTTGTTTTTTCTTATCCAACCCCCTAAAATCTTTTTATTCTTTTCTTTTGTAACAACTCCAGTATCCTCAATATACTAGTATGTTTTTATAATAAGGATTCTATCTACACTTACACACACCTACATCTAATGGTTAAAGGACATACTGTTTCCGTGGATGGTGAATTTATGCCTCCCAAAACGATGATTGTTCAAAATTCTTTTAACACCTTCAAAGGTGGCCATTAAGATGTCACTATATTTATATATGATATATAATATGTTTATGTTTTCCTTAAGCTTCTTTATTTTTAATTTTGGGCATACCTTTATGGTTTCCATTATGGGTAAACGCGATATCTTCATTTAAGGAAGTGCGGACTACCGCCCCCTCAAAGTGATTTGATTCGTTAAATACCATATGTGGGATGTATAAAGGATGGAACTATGATATTATATATGATATTATACTGGAATTATAATATACCTTTATATAATTATGATTCCATTCTATAAAATACGAAATAGAAATAAAAGTAGCCTTCATGCGTACGTACGGCTTACCGTCTCCATGAACGGTGTATTTCATTTCTTACCTCTAAATGATTATGTAATATTATAAATGCATGTATATACTGGATATATATGATATATACATAATGATTATAATTCTGGATATAATGGATACATGAACAACATGTAATTATAAAGGGTTTATTTTTTACTCAAGTACCAACGATCGTTAAAACGACCGTTATTAACTTAAATAATTACATAGTGTTCATGACATGGAAATAAGTGATATAAAAGGAATAATGAACTTGAAAAAGGTTCTTAAACAAGTAGAAATTAACTCAAGTTTATTATTCAGGAGATTAAAGAACGACCGAGTCAAGTCGGACCCGAGGTATGGGACTTCCTCTCAATCTCCTTTCATTGAGGCATATTTTGTTTTATACACAACCTTCTTTTATATGGTGTATAAACCCCTTTGAATTTTACGTTTATTCAAAAGGAATCTTTTTTATACGAAGCGTTTACTAAACGAAAAAAGGGAATGTTTTTGTCGTACGTATGCGGCGACAACGACTTCTCCTCCGCCGTGACCATTATTTGAGTTTCGGCTTCCTCTACAAGCCATACTTTTTTTTAAAAGAAAAATAAATACCATGTTTTACTTTTATTTTATTTTGGTATTGAAAATGGTTTTCATAATGTTTTTATATCAATGTGTTGTATTGATATCTTGTGATTGAAATGCGGAAATGTTATGTTTCCTTTATGCATGTTTTATGTGATACGATTATGTTGAGGTTCTTGGGAATTGTTATGAAGACGGGTGGTTCCGTGATAAACTAAGGGCGGGTGAGCCCGATATAGCTCTCCAATTCATTGGGTAACGTGAAGGAGTGTAACGTTAAGGTTTCTCCGAAGATATTTAGGGAATATACTGTGATGGGTATTCCAAACGTAACCAAGAGGGTTACTCCCTATGTAATAATGTTATGAATGCCTCAAGTTACCTTTATGTCTTATGATTTCAATGATTTATTCATGATTTGATGAGGTTTGTTAAAGTGCTTATGTTTTATGGGTAAAGTATGATTTCATTATTATGTATATATGTACCCATGTTTCCTTTCCATATTTTTATATCCCTTACTGAGCTTTTTATGCTCATCCCAAGTTTTTTTTTTTGAAATATTTTTCACAGGTCAAGGGAAAGGTACATGATATGATGATAGTGTCAAGGGAGTGTCAAGAAAGAATCCATGTTTTATTTTAAATATGTTTCCATTGATGGGAAATAAGAATACTATCTTTATGTAACCACTTTGTTTATATGTCTAATTTAATGCAAGTTTTATGATCTAATTCTCTAAAACTCTAAACCCGAAAAGATCCTCAATGTGTAATCTTGTAATAAATCAAGATTAAGTAAGGTTTAAGGCTGGGGCCTTATAAAAACATATTCTAATTTTTTTTATAATTTAGGTAAATGATCTATAATTCATTTGATATGTGTAGGAATTATCCTCACCTCAATTTGATGCTAGGTGTGACCGCTATGAATCAATGTGTCTTTTATCAGTTTAAAATTGATAGTTTAGTTCAAAAAATATCACTCACTAGAAACAAATAAAATTCACTCAATTTTTATTTATAATTTAGTAAATTGATCCATAATTCATTTGTGACATGTAGGAATCAGTTTCATATCAAACTGATACACGATGTGATCATTATAGGTCAAAGTTCATGTTTCCAGTTTAAAATGACATTTTAGTAAAAAAACATGTGATGTAATCAAAACAGAGAAAATTAATTTATATTGTTTGTATACTTTATAAAAATGATCTATAAGTCATTTGAGATGTGTAGTAATCATTTGTACCTTAATCTGACTTACAGTGTGACCGGTATGACTCTAAGTGTGTCTTTTTATTTAAAAATGACATCAATTTTAATAAAAAGGACAACTGACCAACTCAAAACTGATAAAACGCATTCATATTGTTTTTATACTTTAGTAAAACGATCCATAAGTCATTTTAGATGTGTAGTAATCATGTTTACCTCAATTTGATGCACAGTGTGAATAGTATAATTCCAAGTGCATCTTTTTATTTAAAAATGACGTCAATTTTAATAAAAAAGACAACTAAACTACTCAAAACCAATAAAACTCATTAATATTGTTTTTATACTTTAGGAAAACTACTCATAAGTCATTTTTGACATGTAGGAATCAGACTCACCTCAATATGATACACGATGTTCCCTGTATGACTCAATGTGTCTTTTATCAGTTTAAAATCGACAGTTTATTTCAAAAAAATATCACTCATTGAAAACCATGAAAATGTGATTAGATTTTGTTGATAATTTATTAAATTGATTCATAAGTCATTTTTATGTATATTCATTGGTCTCACAACAATCCGACATATGATGTGATCGGTATGAGTCAAAGTTCACTTTTCTAGTTTCAAATGACATTTTAGTAAAAAAGACAAGTGAAATACTCAAAACTAAGTAAATGCATTTGGATTATTTTTATACTTAATGAAAATGATCCATAATACATTTGGGATGCGTAATAATTATTTTTACCTCAATCCAATTCATGGTGTGACCGATATGACTCAAAGTGTGTCTTTTTATTTAAAATTTACATCAATTTTAGTAAAAAGGAAAAATCACCTACTCAAAACCAAGAAAATGAATTCATGTTATTTTTATACTTTAAAAAAATGATTCATAAGTCATTTTTTATTCATAGGAATCATTTTCACCTCAATCTGATACATGATGTGTCCGGTATGACTTAATGTGTCTTTTATCAGTTTAAAATCAACATTTTAGTTTAAAAAGTGTCACTCACTAAAAACCAAGAAAATTCCCTCATATTGTCTTTATAATTTATGAAAAATATTCATAAGTCATTTTTGACATTTAGTAATTGGTACCATGTCAAACCAACACACAATGTGACTGGTATGAGTTAAATTGTGTATTTTCAGTTTAAAATGACATTTTAGTAAAACAAAGACAAGCGACGTACTCAAAACCAAGCAAACACATTTGGATTGTTTTTGATACTTTATGAAAATGATTCGTAAGTCATTTGAGATTTTTAATAATCATTCTCACCTTAATATGACATACATTGTAACCGTTATGACTCCAAGTTAATTTTTTCAATATATAAGTATCATTTTAGTTTAAAATGTGCATCACATCACCAAAACCAAGCAAACGAGCCTAGATTGTTTTCTTTTCACTTAAATTATATATTAGTACTTGATTTTTCTAATTTTTGGGTGTTTTTGGTGATGTGGTGTGCTATTACAGCACACTGTAGTATGCCCCTTTATCGGTGATTTTATAAGTGTCGATAAATGGTCCTTTATCTGTTTTTTTTAGCGCTAATAAACAACTAAGGCTTTTAATATCACTCCAATAGTCTGCACATTTTTAGCACTTGTAAAGTATATTTTTAGCATTGTTAAAGGCCTATTTTGTAGTAGAGTCTCACTTTACATGGAAGCCTCATTAAAAAATCCATTGATATTCCATCCCACTTCCATTTCAAGATCTCAATAGTTTGATTCAGCCTTGCTAGAACCTGATTTTCAGCCTTTACCTATTGAAACATGATACACTGAGAGAAAAACTCGACAATTATCCACCTTAGTCCATACCACAAAAACTACCATTAAGGTTCTATATAAATATATTACACACCTATATGCACATCCAAGTTAAAGGTATGAAACACCCTCAATACCTCCTCATGCAATATGACTGGAACTACTATTTGTCCCTAGAAAAAAATGACATTCTCTCCCACCCTCAGAAAATCTATCTGGTGAATCTCTTGAGGATATCTATTAATTTAAAATCTCATAGTCAATATCTCCCAACTAATCTTCCATCACACAATAAATAAACGGTGGATTCTCCACCATCGACTGAAGATAAGCTGCACCTATCTCCTCCAATATGGTCTATTTCAACAAATCCAACTTCTTTTATGCCACCACCACCAAGAAAGAATGTTATTTACTATTAAGTGAATCTTCCACCATATTTCCCTCCCTTAGATTATAGACTATCTCTAATTTTTAGTCCTTTATAAACTACAACCAATTCATATGTCTCTGGTTAAGATATCTCTGAGTGAAAATGTACCTAATAATCTAGTGGTCTAAGTAAAAAAATAAAATGCTCACCTAGAAGATAATTTCTCCACATCTTCAGTGTAATGACTACCACTTCAAACTAAAAGTTGTGGGTCACATAGTTCTTCTCATGGGGTCTCTACTGCCTTGAACCATAAGTAATCACTACCTTCCTCAGCATCAACATTCTTCTAATACTTTATCCAGAGGCATCAAAAAACACCATGTACTTGATGCACTCCTCTGGTAGTCTTAACATAGGCGCACAAGTAATCCTTATCCTAAACTTCTTGAAGTCACTCTGAAACTGCTGAGTCTAGGTAAACAACTTCCCTTTCAGAATCAAGGCAAGAAAAGGGGCTGAAATCTTGGAAAATTATCCCACAAACCTCTAGTAGTTACTTTCCAAACTAAAAATACTTCACACCATTGATGCACTCTTGGGTGTATCCCAAGTTAGCACTATGTCAATATTCACTATATCCATAACTAAACCATGCTCAAAGATGAAATTCCCCAAAAACTAAACCTCTCGAATCCAAAACTAACACTTTGAGAGATTATAGTATAGTCAGTGGTCCCATAATAAGTCTAGGACCAACATCAAATTCTCTACATGCTCCCCCTCTAACAAATATTATTTGATAATGTCATCGATAAAGACAACTATGAATCAGTTCATGTATGGTTGGAAGATCTTATTCATAATATCCATAAACACAATGGGGGAATTAGTCATACCAAAATTCATCACTATGAACTCATAATGTCTATAGTGACATTGAAGTTTTGTTTTCAAAATATCATCCTCATGAACCCACAATATATGGAATTTGAGTTTAAGATTTATCTTTGAAAACCAACTCGAACCTTTAAACTGGTTGAAAGTTTCCTCAATCCTCAAAAATGGGTACTTTTCAATGATCATTGCCTAATTCAGGTGAGGATAATCAACACAAAGCCTTAAAATATCATATTCATTTTTTATAAACAACACTTGAGCCACCTAGGTGGACACACTGGGTTTAATAAAACCTTTCTCTCAAAATTCTTCTAAATACACCCTCATCTCTTAAATCTCAATATAGGCTATATGATATGTCTAAATAGATATCATTGAAGTATCGTGGTGAAATTTGTTTCATAATTCAATCTCTCACCTCAAATTTTTTCTCGGAACATCTTGGGGAAAGATTCCTATATAATCATCCACTACCATTGGAGGATAGATGCTTGATGATACCACTACACCAAGGGATAAACTCTCTAACTTATGGGTGATAGGTTGTAGTTTCCTTATCATGAACCCCACCCACTCAACCATAAAATCTCTATTTCACATAAATTATAATATTTTACCATATATACTAAGTAATATAACTCTCCTATGATGACAATATATCTAATAATATACTATGGAAAACCAATACATACCTAGGATGACATTATAAAGTTTCATTGTAATGACTAAGATTTCCCATGAGAAACTCTCTTCACTGAGTTCCAACCCGCATTACCGAAAGATGTGAAATATAAAGTTTTCTCTCCCTGTATGAACCTTTATCCATAGATTATGGGCCAAAGACTCAATGGTAATCTATAACTATCAATAAAGGGATATGGAGATGATGTAATGGCTCACACCTATGTCTATAAGTACAGGATCTAGATTATAAAAGACATGGATTGTACCTCGAATCATCTCATGAGTAGCCTGATCATATCCATCAATATTATATAACTAGTAATTCCTTAGACCTATATCCCTATAGGACTAGTGTGGACCACCATGTGGTTATGGTAGAAGTATCTCATTGATTTTTTATCCATTGAATTCTCTTCTCTCTAGAGCTCCACCTGATCCTCTATCAGCACCGCCTCCCTAGGGGCCACCTTGTTTGTACCTAGGAGATTTCGGATCATGACGCTACCTTTATTATGGATGTCCATCCACTTCCTTAATACCCTCTATAGCCTGATGATTTGAGAAATCACAATCCATGTGACCTCACTCATCATAATAATAGTACAACACATATTTGGGCTGACTGGAGCCTCTATGAAAACCTTGTACCGCAAGTCCACATGTTTGTGTTTGGTCATGGTTATTCCTCCTACAAAATGATCCCAATGACTAACACCTACTATATAATACATATTAATCATCCCAATGATGTCCACTACTAGATCTATCATCCTAGCATCCCACTGTTAGGAAGTTCTCTATAACCAAAGCCCACTCTAACACTCCAGCATAAGTGGAATGCATAAGGAGTCTATTCAATCACGGATGTCTCTATGGATTCCTGACTCAAACTTTTGTTCCAAAAATTATCCATCTCTCACTATATCAAGATATTAATTCATGAGGTTGGTAAACCTCATGGTGTACTCAGCAACTGATATATCACCCAATTGCAGCTTGAGAAGATCCTAAATCCACAAAGAGTACAAGCTTGAAGGGTAATACACATCAAAGAATAGCCGATAAAAGTATAACTATTATATAATCTTCACATCATGAGTTTTAGTGATTAGACTCCACAAACACCCTACTACTCCTTGAAGAAGTTCTATTGTAAGCACAGCCATCTAATTGGTTGGGGTCCATACATGATAGAAAACTAAAACCACTAAATTAATTCAATCATCTATTACCTAAAGGTATATCTCACCGTGAAACATGAGAAGTATATATCACTATAACTTGGGTAATGTACTCATCCCACTTGAATCATCATTATGTTCTGCTAGAGATATCAGCAACCAAACTCATAGTTGATCGTCCACCTGAACCACTGGAGGTGGATCCATGCACTACTTAATAGGTGGCAGAACTAATCTATTCCTACCTAGAGGAAACACCTCATGATTTGGTCTTTGAAGTAAGGGATCATTGCTCAAATGATCATCATCATGATATTTTATTGATATCGTAGTTGTTTTTTGTTGTAGAGGCATCTTAAAAGTTAACTAGATGTACCATGGTTAAATAAGCACATATGGTAAAATGGATTAATAAGGACATAAAATTCATAATACTTAATCCTAGATGATGCATGTTCCATTTTTTCCCTAAAACCAATTTATATTAATGTTGAGTTGAAAAATAGGTAGTCAGAGTCTTAGTGTATTAATATATTAGCTAACACACTATAATTGGGTTATCTGTCCTAAGAGTTGGACTCGAGACAATTTTACATCATTTCCCTAAGTTCTCAAACCAATACTCACAAAAATGACCAAATCCAAACATTTACCCAAGGAAAAACCATCTTTGATACCACTCTATCATGAAATGACTAACCAATACCCCACCTAAGATGGATATAAACTGAGCGTGACACCCCAAGCCTACCTCCAATAGGCTATGGGATGGTAAAAAGTACTAAGTAAGCATAAAACTAGAGTGGGAGTATTTTTCTTAAAATACATGTATGCGATAACCATATTCATGCAATAGTGTAGAGATAAAATAAAATACCAAACATCCAAGGTATAATCAATGTGTAAAACAACCTCTATGAAATCATCAAATTACTACAGGATAATACAAATGATATGAGGGGAAAAAAAACACCCTGTCATAAATGAGTTCCAAACCTAAAAAAACTAGAAAATTGAAAATACTAAAGAGATCTCTACTCATAATATCCAAGTTTGTCCATTTAACAAAGTCTATTTTGGGAACCACTATACTCCACTGAAACCAAATCCACCAAGGTCAGCTTCGATCTTTATGTTGTCTTCATAATATATAATCCATACGAGAAAATCTCATGAATTTCTAAGTATACATATACCTATTAGGACACTGTAAAAACCAAGTGGTAATAAATAGATATAACAATAGTCAACTGAACCCATAAGGCAAGAGGGTAAAGAAAACCCATCATTAAATATTCTCAAAAGAACCCCAAGAAAATAGATAAAGTGGATATTTATCTCAATAAGCAACTAATAATTATGAGCTAGTATGAATATTTCAAATTTCTATCTCCAATTCCTAGAACCATGTGAAATCTCACTAAAATCATTATAGAGGACCTTCACCTCACCATTGCGCTCTACATTCAAGGGAGAAACTAACTCTAGTAGAGGACCCACTCTCTATTATAGCTCAAAGATAGGGGAATACCACTCCATAGATTGGGGACCCATGACTTCTATAGTATGGGGTATTACTAAATCTACCTATATAAATATTATGGAGACTCTCAACCTAGTTTTATAGGGGAGTATCTACCATGGCATCTCTCTAATGAACAACTTGATCACTATTGTTAGCCAAGCATCACTGAAAGAAGTGTCCTACTCATAAAACCTCATGAAATATATTTTTTGTCAATTGAATGCTATCATCACATACTATTAAAAACCACTTAGGATAGGCTAATCATGAGCCCAAATGTAATTCCTAAATAAGGATATACACATGGTATAATTTCCTCAAAAAAAGTAAATAGCATATACATAGGGTCACATGGTGTGTGACTCCACCTGGACACATGGGTGTGTCCTCCCAGGGATATGGTATGTCCATCCAAGTGGCTCTAAACATCATATAAATATTGTCACATGGAATGTACCTTGAAATGGGATCTTGGGTTCATACCCTCAGCACATGGATTGGCTAGCCATGTGCATACACACAGCGTGTCCCTATAGGTACACAACATGTATAACCACATGTGGTCCTAGGCATATGCTATTGAGACATGGAATGGATGCCTAGGTAGGGTCACATGGCATGTGGTATTGGCCATAGGGTTTGTGATATTTAACTCATCCAAAACCTAATTCTTCACAAAAACCCGGATTACACAGTGTGTGTTCCTTTAGGATATAGGTCATGTAGTCATGAATTTAACAAAAACTGAAGTATTTCTTCATGAGGATTCTATATACACAAAATATGTCACTTACACCATAGTTTTAATTACCCTAAATGGATGAATCTAAAGGTAGTCACCACCAACCATCATTTACCTTCCTAATATGGCTTTAAAATGGGATTTTGGTTACCTATGCAGTAACCATCATGCCATATGTTACTATTCAAGATCCCAATACTCAAAGACATCATCGGATACCTATAAAACACCTTGATCCATCTAAAAAACACCGATCTCCAACTTTTTCCCACATCTTCCATGAATCCAGGGGTTTGATCACACTCAAAATCGGCCCGGAAATGTTGAATCATGACCTTATGGTCCAATGATAAAGAAAATAAAGAACAATGGGGATAAAATAATAAGAATAAGGTAAAACCATCATTGTTTAGTGTGATCCCTCCCAAATATTACACAATTTTGGAAACCAAGGGTAAACTAAAAGGTCTTGCAGCTAAACAAATTGGTTCAATAATGATATTTAAAACTGAGCTCATGCGGAGAATTTAAATTGTAGTAAGCATGAAGATATATAATCCATGCTCATCAATTGATTCAAAATAAGGTGTAAATCCAAAAAATAATAAGCCTACCTTAGGAATGGATTGATCATTGGTGAAGAATGTATCCTCTGGTGATGAAGGTGAAGATATCACTATGTTCATTGTTCGTCTCATGATTCCTCATGATTGTTGCTTTTGATCCATGTTCTTGGTTTATCAATGCCAATGGATCTCTCCCCCTCATCCTCTCTAATCTCCTAGGGTTATGCAGCTAACCCTGAAGACTTTACATAATGGAATACTTATAGAGTGAGTATAGGGTTTTTGGGAATTTATGAAAATTAATTAAATTAATTAATCAATTTACTCAATACACCCACCAACATCTGCCTTTTATAAACATCCGATGTGGACCAACATTATATCAAGCCCAGGGTAAACCCTACATCTAGGAAACAACTGTGATATCAAATTTCCTATCTAAGATCCCAATCAATAGTAAACTCGTTTATTCAAAAAATATGTGTGTGAATTATTTAATATATATTAATATTTTAAATATATTAATTTTGAGTTCCTGAGACACCCAAACATAGCACTGACTCTGGGTCCCATCATTGTTTATCAACTCCATATCACACCAACACATGCTCCCCATCGATGGGTTAAACAAGACATGATGATCCACCTATCACCTTGATACTTGATAAAAACATCCATAGGACAAGTATTCATAGGAAATAGGAAATTGTATGGAAGGAATAATCATATCACACAATGAATAGGTCTCATGGGTCACTTGCACACACCATATGTAATATCACAAGCATAACATAACACAAAACAATTCTCATAGCTATGAACACACACACACACACATACCAAACATTCCAATAAAACTTATTCAAAGGCCCTGAGTGATAAGAACTTCCTACCTCCGTGTGTCGACATCAATTTCCAAAAATATTCATTGAACCATGTATGTGCACCAATGATTCCTAGAACCAATCCAAATTCCAAAAAATTGGTATTCTAGAACCATGATTTAAGAAGGATGATGTAAAATGATCTCAAAGATAGATCAACTAATCCAACGAGATCTGCCACCAATAATAGATCTAGATCTATTAAAGGGAAGGGTGGTGATTTTATAGTTCTAGCATATATCCAACAAAAAAACAAGAATTATCTATTATATCATTATAGAATCCATATATATAGCTAGAATATCTTAGTCCTGTGATTTATCTAAAGATAAAATGAGGTTTCAGGCTAAAACGGGTGAAAATTACCATTAGGGGGTTAACGGATTGATCAAATATTGAAAAACCAAATGGGGGGGAAGGAGAGATCCAATTATATTAAAAAAGAGATCCTAGGGTCATTTTAGTTGAGTTAGGGATAATACTAGAGATATGGGTATCAAAAAGGCACACTGGATAAATATTACAAGGGTTCCCATAGTGATCAGGTTTTCTGGGCACCATCAGTAGGTCAGTGGTTGTCAGGAAACTAGTTAGTAGCTCTAACAGGAATATTAGGCTATTTCCATAGCCACCATTTGGCCAAATTCTTCATACCGGCTAGTTGGTGGCACCCAGGTTCAATTTGGGCTATTTCCACCTCCACCGATTAGCCGGTAGCACCGTATCATATGGTTGGTGGAACATTGGTTGGTGCCCTAGGCTCCTTAGATTCAAATTCCTGACCCTCAAACACCTCTATCAAGGCTTAAAAATACAACTAAGATATTCTGGAACTTAAATTATTGTACCTTATAATTTAGAGGATATTATAACTTTTGGATAAACTAGATACTTTTGAACATAGATGATGATGTCTAGAGATGTATTTTTGGTATAATATAGAGAGAAAATAAAAATTTATATATTTTTTAGAATGGGAAGAATGATTCCCCATTATAAAAAATATTTTATGTCATTTTCACAATTATTAAATATTTAAGGGATAAAAATATAATTTTCAAGTGTAAGGTAGATCATAAATAGAAACATGGAAGATATTTCTGACCATTATTGATCAATATATAATTCAAAATAATTTTTTATGATTTTTTATTAGCTATTAAATCATTTTTAATAAAAAAATAGCATTTAAATAAATTTTTATTTTTTTAATTTGAGTTTAAAAATATCTAGATAATTATGAAATTTAAGTTTTAATAGTTATATAAATTATTTTTCATAATATTTATCTATTAAGGTTGATAAAATACTTATCCTTTAAAAATATTATAAATAAGTTACTATTTTTTAGTTTTCCAGTGTTGTGCAAGCACTACACCTGCATCGATAAATATTTTCATACTTTTTTAAAATAAAAATTAATTTATTTTAATTAAAAAAAATTATATGATATTTTGAAATTATTATCATGTAATACACATTACATATGTTTTTATAAATTTCTATATAATTTTAGATAAAAATATAATAATAAGAAGTAAAATTCTATTTGAACTCAAACTCTTGTTTTAAAAGAAGTTTAAATGTTTTACTCCATTTATAACTGATTAAAATTCAAATTTTGACATTGAAAGTCAATATTTTATGTATATTAAGTTCTTTAGGATGTTTCATGTGTTTATAAAAGGTTATATATCATTATATAAAATAATAAGTTTCATGACCCACCCCCATTTGGAAGCCCTCCTGGTCCTACAGTAAAGATGAGGGTGTCCCCCAAAGCTTACCTCTAAAATGTGACAGATTGGTGACCAGAACTGAGGGTATAATCATGAATATATAAGAGGAATTACCCTTAAAATACCAATAACATATAAATAAAACTATCAATAAATGTAATTAAATAAAACAAAAACTTATATCCCACAATGCATGTTAATTTCATACAAAAACAAAACCTCAAAGTAAATACCAAAATAAACTCCCATGATAATGACTTCCACAAGAACTCAAAGACAAAAGTAAATCATGACTATAAATATCATCAAATCCATACTAGAGACTCGAAAAATAGATTTATATATATAGGGGCAAACATACAAGTATACTCAATGGTATCCTTCTTAAGACCTCTTATGAAAATGTGAAATAAGCATACTAATGCCTTAGTGAATAAATAGTAAAACAAACACACACCTATTCAAGGTAAACTATAACCCAATTTCATGGAGTCTCACTCACCCAATGTGATATCCAAGTATAATAATATAATGAAAAATGGATATATGACATGAAGGTTCCTTATAACCACTTCTCCCACTGGTTTGTCACTCTCACTCCCCAATGACAAATGTCCCAGTGCTTCCATTCCTTCCATGACCATGCCATCACAAATCATGTACCATATCACCATAATATACCACATACCATAATCACATCATCATAGTCATCATCACATATCCACCACTACATAACACTACATGAAAATAACTACATAATCAACACATACCACATCACAACTACACATTATAACCTTATCACGGTAGGGTAACATTAACATCAAGGACATCAACCTTATTCCATCCTTCTACCATGCATGTCCATCACCTTTTATCATCATCAAAACCATATAAACAATTAAACTAGTATATTACATACTAAAATTGTTATCCAGTATAGCCCATATAAATATGCCTACCAAGATTCATCATAGCTAGTACTACACCTAGAAGGGAAAGAGGGAAAGAGGGGGTGATCAGTCATTCATTACCTTTAAAACCTGGATGTTGGTGGAAATACCCAAAACCTAAATCTATATGGATGTTGGTAAGGTTATCTGACTTGGGTGTTGGTGAATAATAAATAATAATAAAATACAATAAATTTCATATATCTACACAATCCCAACCTAAGGTCTTAAACCAAACCAACACTACCATCACCCACAACTGTCACCGCATCGTCACTACCATTCACTAACAACTGCTTCTATCTCTATAAAATATAAATCCTCATCTATTCATACAAAATAATTATAAAAATATTATTAATTTCCCATTTAATTAGTTCATATTTATGATTTCTATAATTACCATTCACCTAACATGTTACATTAATTATAAAATTCATTTATCAATATTTAATGAAAATCCATTCATTGATTACATTCACTTCATCCATTACTACCTCATTGTACTCTTCCAATTCAAATTACTAGAACACTTTCTAATTTTCAATATTTATAACCATATATCATTCCACTGAGAAACTATAACATAACCTCATAACAAAAAAACTATCATGATATTAACCACCGCACTACACATGCAAAAATTCTCAATATCATCCACAAAAACAATTTTTCCTCATTACTAGTCATATCACCACAACTATATCAACCAAAAAACCCATCCATAGCCCTTGCTACCAAACCACACCACATCCTCCCAAAAAACCACAACATTTATATTAATAAAAATTAATCCCCCATATATGATAGAAAACAAAATAAACATATAAGTAATTCAATTTTAAGATCCCCATATCAATATTTATTTCATATTAAATAATAATTCTATGTTTAAACATCAAATATATATTTATATCCATATATCTGATTTATTTAAAACATTAAGTGACCAACCCATTATTTAATGTGATTATAACATATCAACAATAGTTTGAAAATTATATAATAATAGTGTACACAAATCTCTAGAAACAACATCAACAAAATCATCAACATATAACAATATCAAATAATTTTATAAAGAACATTTGAATCACCCCTTACCCTTAAATTTTTCTTAAGTATAATTTATTATATTTAATAGTTTAATCTTTACCATTCATCCAAATAAATAAAATGAATGATACTTCCAAAATTTATACAAAAATAAAGAAGGATAATTCTTTAATCCTCTACCTCAATTGAAGCTTCACAATCACTACACAAGATAATGAAGAAAAACCAATCACAGACCACCCAACACGCAATGATCTACCATGAGGCCCATGCTTGACCATCCTCTATTGATTTAATAACACAAAAACACAAAAAGTGAATCATCATGGCTTTCAATTCCTCTTGTAGGAATACGTAATGAGAAGAAGGTCAATAATAAGAGAAGAAGAATCACCATGGATCATGGAAATGTTGATATCATGAAACTGAGGGATAAAACTAATAAAAGGATTATTAGAGGTCTTTAAAGATTACTCGCAAGTCACCTAGGGTTTAAGTAAAAAGGAAGTTATTTGAAATAATTTGAATGCGTTTCTATATTTATACTAAAACTGAAAATCTAACGAAACATTGCTTGATGGTTCATGGTCACGCTTTAATGGAGATGAATAAAACTCACATATGAAAATCACATCAAGTTCCCCCATTATCCCTCCCTAAATATCATGGTCAAAAATACCTTAACTCAACACATTTAATCAAGGACATGGCATAAAAAATTGGCCACACTACAATACTTAATTCTATGAAAAACATGGTACAATCCCTAACCAACTCACCTTACACCTGAAGAACCCCAAACCAAACAACAGTGTAATGAAAGGCATCATGGAACAACAAACACTAGATAGAAAAAACCAATAAATCAGTCACCCAACCTTTCACACCACAGTAAGAGTAACAACGATGCAATTCTCACTTGAGTGAGATTAACCAAGATCCTACATAAGATTAATCCCAATGATCCCATATGCAATCCACAAGTGTGAGGTAAACTCAAAATTCATCAAGACCACTACATCATAACCCGAATAATAATGGATCTACCAAAATTACAAGAGATTAAAAAATAGTACCCATTTTATAATAACCTAAAGACTCATCTCATGTAAGAATGACCTTGAAATCACCATGTTGTAACAAACCTCATTCATGTCATAACTAGGCCTCTACCTCAAAAAAAGTTGGTACCAAAATCTCATTACTCACACCTTACACCATAGTATAATAACAATGTTTCTGACCAACACTACATGGTTTAGGTAACTACACTATATAAAAAACATTTCCCCATACAACTCTTCATAATGAAATATATACAATCACGTTGTAATGCACTTCTCAATAATAAATTTCATCTCTTACTCCATATTCTTCATATTATCCTTTCACTAACACCTCCAAAACATAAATGATGAAATTTAATGGTATGATAAGGTCCATTCTATTACAATGAGAATTAAAACTTTAATTGATCTCAAATTATTATTTTAAAAGGAGTTTGGGTGTGTTACTAAATATCTAATTAGTTTGAATTCATATATTAACATTATATGTTGGTTTTTTAGGTATTGTGAGTATTTTTACATATTACGTAGCTTTATTGATTATTCTATAACTTCATGTTCCTAGTCACATATTGAATAATGGGTTGTTAATATTGATTCAAACTTGAACTCTTGTATTTTTAAAATGAATTAAACTTTATTACTCAACCATAATCAAATGGAATTTATATATTTAACTATTAAATGATAATTTTTTATATATATAATATCCTAACATATTACATATATTTCTCAATTATTATAAAATATTATAGATATTTATTAATCCATGAATTCACATATATTTACATTTATAAAATATATAATAATTTATTAATTCTATAAATATATTAAAATATGAAATTTTGTTAAACTAATATACTTAACCTTAAATAACACATAATTACATTGCCAATATAAAATGAGTATCTAATGGATAATATTTCATTTACTTAATGATATAATGGGAATCATGCCTATTATTTCAGAGATCATATAATGGTAACCCCAATGGTCATATAATATCTACCTTCAATGGTTATATTTTTATTATATATACCCTTAATTTTCTTAAAATCATACATTATATTCTCACCATTTATCCTAAAAAATCCTATCTATCACACCCAGACTTTGCACTGCATCATGTTTCTAATTTTTATTTTTATCTTAAAATTTTATCTGCTTCTAATTATTATTATTATTTTTATATGAAATGCGGGCCGATTCCAACTGGGGTTTTATGATTTTGCGCTGATAAATGATCATTTTGGCTTTGACATCATTCATAGTGTCGATGTCGAAGCCACACATCCTCACCTAGGTCACCCCGCGGCCTCTCCCAGTTCCCCACACAACCTTCCAGGTTTTCAAAATAAATTAAAAACATAATGGAATAATAAAATGATAATGAGTAACAAAATGTAAATGGAATGAAAATTTAATAAGTTGTTTTAATGATAATAATAATAATATTTTTTGAGAATAATAATAAATATTATTGTTAATATTATGTGATGATATTACAATTTTTATTATTATTATTTTTCTTATTTCATTTATTTATTTTATTACTTATTTATTTATTTATTTATTTATTTTTATTTCTTCTTTTTATCATTTCTTTTTCTATTTTCTTCTTTCTTTATTTTTATTTTATTTCTTTTCTCTCCCTCACCTTATCTCCCCCCTGGTTGTTCCGCACGACCTCCCACTAACCCTAAGCACGCAGCGCCCTTACTGCAGGCCAGCCCATCGCTTCGCACCCCTACCTCTTGGCCAGCAGATTTGGCCGCCAGACCTCCTTTCTAGCGCACCCCTATTCCAATGAGACCCCTACCGGTGCACCCACACTAGCCTACTCTCCCCTCATCCTCACCTCCTCGCATCGTCACCCCCACACACCCTGGTTGATTCACCCCCCCCCCACCTAGTTTAAAGCCAGCAACCCCTACTTCGTCCGGTTGTTCCCTTCCCCCTTCTATCCAACTCGTGTTGCACCTCCCCCTTGGCCGGCAGCCCCTGCTCCATTTGGCGGTCCCCCTATCCCTACCTCCCAAACTCCTCCATGTTTCCCCAACCACCGCCGCATGTCCTCCTCCTCGCTAGACATCCATGCATCACCGGACTGCCTCTTTCCTCTCCTACCTCACTCACAAAAACCCCCACGCACAGCTCTCCCCCTCCTGCTGACCTCCCCTTTTTCGGTCGTAATGTTCTAATGTGGCGCACCTCCGCACCTCTCCAATGTGTTTGGATAGCCCCCCAATATCCCCGCCACAGGTGCGTTTTTTTTAGTTTGGTTGGTTCTTCCTTTGAGAGACGACTAGGTTAGGTTTTATGTGGGTTTTGGTCTGGTTTTGATGTTATCTTTTGTCCAATTATTATTTTAGGGTTCCACTGAGTTTGATTGTGGTGCGTATTAGGTGCGGATGAAGATCCGCACAAGATTTGGGAAAAATCAACACCGAGGTAGGTGGTTCTGTGCCTTATCATCATTTAATAAATTTATTATGCTTATTTGAGTTTATAAAGGTGTTATTTAGTTCATTTTATGGTCTGAATGGTTTTTTTTAAAAAATGGTTGGTGCGCTTGTTAGTTATAAGTGAAATTTTGATTAAGAAATTGAAAATGTTTGGTGTTTCTTTGGTGAAATGTTTTCAAAATGGGTTTTAGGGATATTTTGGGTGGCACAAACTATGTTTTCAAGGGTATTTGAAGTGTGTATGTTTCAGTGTAAATTTTCAATGAGTAGCGAATCATTTTTGGGCATGTTAGCCTTGTTTTTCAATTGTGTAAATAATTTTCTATATTATGTTTGTTATGAGAATTATATTTTTGAAAGGTTATAATGTGTGTTTGATTTTTTTTAAGAACCATGTTTACATGAAATATGGCATTTTTTTAAACTCTCATTGCGTCATTTGGTAGTACTTTATAGGTTGGGAAAAATACATTTTAAAAATGTTGTGACATGCGTGCATGATGCAAATTGCACTTTCTTTTAGAAATTGTCATGTTTTTCATTTTGACCTTGTTGTGGTAAATTATAGAAGTATTTACTAAATTTCTTATAGAGTGATAATGAGGTTTTAGAAGGGTTGAATTGTGAATTTGATATTATAATGGTTTCTTTTTCATGCAATATGTTTTATAAATTGAATAATTGCTTATTTAAGTGGTTTTTTGAATGCGAAACATGGTTAAAAGGTTTTGGGGGTTTTTTGGGAGGTGAGAAAGGTGTTTTCAAGTAACCTTCAGTGCTTGTGTATTTAAATATACATTTTCAAAAGTAAAATAAATCACTTTTGGTGTGTTTTCCTTATTGTGAACTTTTGAAATTGAAATAAAAAATTGTTTAAATAATTGACGACTTTTTTTATATAGTTACCTCGTGTATCTAGTTTTAAAGTGATGCCTCTATATGGAATCAAGTGGTTTTTGGTGTAAAGTATTCTTGGTTTTTCATGAAATGATTTTATTAATAGCTCAAATGGTTTCTTTATACATTTATATGGAACAAAAATGGTATTTTGAAAGAGTTAAACACGTGATCATTTTTAAAGTGGGTTTTTATATAAAATGACACATGTCCTTAGTGTGTGTGTGTCTTTGAAATAGTTATTTGTTGTCTAAGTAGTTATTTTTGTGTGTAATGTTATGTTTGGTTTGTGAAATGTGAAGGTGATATACTATGTGAACGCGGAACTTTATTTTAGCACAAGGGAAAACCCCAAGTACCTAGGTGGGTGGATTAGGACTAGTATGCTAGATGTTACGGAAGTGGTTCGTCCTGGTTTCATATGGCAGGATTGACGTTACAACACTAACTAAAATTTTGTGATGATTGGAGACCACTAGGTTATGGATTTGTTTCCCTACTAGTGGCTCATGCATGAGAGCGTTGATTATTGTGGTTCCTATGCCATGTTTACACCGAGGTATGACTTCTCTAGTACATCACGCATACTAGCTGCCTTAGGGGATTTACCCACAGTGATCTACTATTCATGACGTGGTGCCTTCCATCGGTATATAGAGGACCACTTGAGTATGTGCGTATTCTTTATGTATTTTCTCATCCACTTTAAATTAGAATTTTTGAAATAATTTTTTCTTCTAGTACTCTTTTCTTTTCACTTTCAGCTCTTAAATTTTTTCCTTAAAAGCGTTTTAAAAGTATGGTTTTAAATGAGCATGTTAAATTATCTTTTTGATGTTGTGTCATGGAACCTTTTATTTGGTGGTATCTTACTGGACCTTTAGCTCACACCCTGCATACACCTTTGGGTGTATGCAGAATCTTTTGTCTATGTGTTTCAGGTTAAGGTATGATGTATTGGTTTGGAAGTTCATTTTTTTGTATGGCTTGGTTTTGGGATCTTGGAAGCAGCGGCTTGAGGATGTTGATCCTCTTGTTGCACGGAGGTTTGTGGTGTTGTTTTGGTTTCCCTTGGGTTCGTTTTCCTTTTTGACATTTGTTTAGTTGTAAAATTTAAATCTTGGAATTTATTAAAGGTGTTTGGATAAATTTTTTAGATCTGGTTTTTGGGTCAATATTGGTTATTTTTATAGTTCTAAATCGGGTAAATCATTCGTTCATGTTTCATTTGATACCCGGGCACTTGTGTCATCCCGTGGAGATCGGGAACGCTCTTCAGGCCATGTCATGGACCGAGTTGGGCATCGGGTTGGATGGAGACTCGGCCTGCTTCATGACACTATCATTTTTTTATTGATTTTTTATATTTATATAATTATATTTTATGGTATTATTCTCACAAGGGACCATGATGATGAATATTTCAAGCTTACAATATTTTATCTATATGTTTTTATTATCATATTGTATTTATATTGATCTTATAGAGAATATTCATCCTTCTTATATAATTTTATATTAAAAATAATAATCATGTATTTTATTTTATACTTGTGATCTATTATATATAATAGAATATAATTTTATTATGAAAAAAATATAATTTATAAATAGTGATTACATACTAAAAATCTGGGTCATTATATTCTCACCCCTTAAATAAATTTCATCCTTATAATTTTTACTTCTTGAATATAAAGAGAAATATTACTACTTAAAAACTATTGAGACTCTTTAGGAAAACTATTCAATCATATAACCTCTTTATAAACCCTCAACCAATATTGATATCTTATTCCATAATACTTCCTTCCTATAATCACAAATATTAATCATGTTCTAATATTAATCGATCCTAATCTGATCATGTTTTCTAGTTCTAAATTAAGCTAAACTTTTATGAAAATAGTTCATTCCTTTACAAGAATCCCAAATTTTTAATGTTGTGTAATTCATGAAGAGTGAGGGTCTATGAAGTATAATAATATTTTAAACCATTTTCAAAATATTTAACTTATTTCTTCCAAATAAAATTGGTATAAATAGACCATAATTTATCTAAAAAATACAGTTTCCAAAAATTAGTAATTTGAACATATAGATTTAAAACATTT
Source organism: Viscum album (assembly GCA_963277665.1). NCBI lineage: Eukaryota > Viridiplantae > Streptophyta > Magnoliopsida > Santalales > Viscaceae > Viscum > Viscum album. The sequence goes on along the minus strand of OY728123.1, from coordinate 686,235,495 downwards.
GTATAAACTTGATTTTTATAAAATAATCTGATAGAATTAGACTTGATGATTTAAAAATTTGGTTCACTCAATACATCAAAAGAATTTATAAAAATACTAAAAATTAAAACTGATAATATATATGTGCTTTTCAAAAATCTAATTCCACTATATATTTTTTAAAATCATTAATTTCGTTATTATTTTTTGACATTTTGAAAAAATTATAAATTACTTGATGAAACTTTATATGTTAAGAGAGATGGAAAAGTTTATATTTTAAAGTTTCAACATTAGAAATCTATGATCTATAAAAAAAATTAGTTATGAAAGTGGAGTTTGATATATCATATAATTGTGTACAAGTGATTTAAATGTTACAAGAAGTATTTAATCACTCAAAAAATATATTTCAATAATGATTAAAATTAAATCACATAGTAAGTATAAGAAAGTAGTGTGAGATTTTATCCCTTCCATATTAAAACAATATACTAACAAAATATTTTAAAAAATATTTAACGTAATAAAAAAACTTTTGAACAACTAATAGAGTAATAATTGATTCTTAAATCAAGAACAATAAAACATTATTTTTCATGTAGAAATGTTTTTTAGAAAAAATAAGTATGGATTTTTTATCTTTCAGTGACATGTTTCATAACCCCTAAAACATTATCAATATTCCTAACTTATTTTATTGAAATTTAAAATGACAAAAATCATCTAAACCTTAACCTCATTCACATATTCTCCCAAAATCCATTAATATTGTCCCCAAACAAGCATAATTCACCATAACATGATAACCCCTATGGATATTTAGGACTTCTAAATTTTTATCCCTAAATTATATATTAATCCCTCGATTTTTATAAATCTTTTAAATTATACTCATCCAACAACACCCCTTGCCATAAAGTTATCTTAACTTGACTCTAATACCAACTAAAATAGCCCAAAAATAATCATCCCACAATTACATGTCCTTTTATAAGTATTATAATAATAACATTCCCAAGAACTTTAGGATTAGAGATTTAGAGAATTATGAAATATAACCCTTATTAATAAATAACCAAATTCCACTCTTCTACAGCCTATATGTATTTATTTCTTTCATAAAAATGTTATTTAAGTGAAATGATTACTTCATTCAAGACCAATTTCCATAACTAGAATGTTGACATTGGTATTGGTATAATTCATCCTTAACCCTATAAAAATCATTATAAAACATGGTATGAGAATAAAAGTTATATCAAGAAGACAAAAAATAGATGAAAACTTGTTATACCATAAAATACAAGGAAACTCATGAAGAGTTCATAGAGAGAAACTGGAAACTCATATGCACATTTTCAATCATGAATTCAAATAAAACATTTGTATAAATGGAATTCAAGTAGGATTGTAAAGAAAACACATATTCAAGTAATAAGATAATAGAATAATCATTAAGGTTTTGTGGGATATTATATTCATATAACATGTAATGACTCATAATCACCCTTATAATCACCCATAATGTAATAATCTATTTGGTTATTTATAATAATTTTTATCTAGAGAATAAATAATTTCCTAATTTATTAAGGATTTATACCTTGGTCCCACCTATCATCATCTATAATGTCCAAAAAACATTACATGAAGAAAACACATGGGAGATTACATTTTAAAACATAAGAATAAACGTCAAAGTTAACCTTAATGAATCAAATTAAATTGGTTAACCAATACCTTTTTATGTGTAAAATTAAAGGTAATCATAGAATATATATATGAATAAATATAGTATCTAAATAAGTAGCTTCTTAAATAAAATGTAATTGATATAAATGAATTCCAATGAAATTTATGAAATTTTATACCAATTTAAGAATAAAACTCTCTTACATTTTGATATCATCTTAACCATGAAAGTATGATTGGATATAATCTGAAGGAAGTATAAATACAATAAATATAATTTTAGGAAATTTCTATAATAAAAATTTTATAGAAATCCATCTAATAAAATAGGTGAATGTGGCGAGAGGAAGAGATAAAGTGAGAAATGTGAAAGAAAATATATAAAATATTCTCTTCCTGGAATCATACGTAAGCCAAAACCAATAGAAAAGGACATTAAAAAACCATGAGATAACATTTGGAACACGAAAATAGAATAAAAATATCTATTTGGAGGGAAAGGTAGTCTTGAATAAGAGATGCCAAAAGAAATAGAAACCTCTAATTACCTTTGAACTATATGAGTCAGAGCCAACAAAAGAGAGAAATGAAACGAAATTTTAATCCCTATGAATTGAATATAATCTATGATAAAATACATTCATGGGAAAATAAATAAATCCTATGAAAACTAAATTAAGTGTGTGTAGGATGTTACAAAGAAATGAAATTAGGACAAGAATCCACTTACCTCAAGTACTAGCATGTTTTGTATGTCCTCTAATGTCACAACCTAACCTCCCTAATACATGAACCTGGTCATCTAAACCAATTATTCTACTATAATAAATTGGTTTAATTCCTATAATACCATGTTTTTTTACCCACTTGGTTCACTTATGTGACTAATTAATTTCCCCATAGGTCAACACATGTTCTTTTAGTATGTTTTTTACTCACTCACTCATACTCTGGTAAACTTCCTAAGAGGTCACCCATCCCAACACTACTTTAGACCAAAAATTCTTGAGAAAAGATTTATAATTAGGTAGGATCCATAAAATAAAGGTGAACCACATTGATATGGGTAGTAACATTTAGTCTTTCATGTCTCACTTTTCTAGGGGTGTTACACTCTCTAGCCATTTTAAGAAAAATGTCCTCCTTATGGACCCCACAAATCAAACTTATGCAGTGCCACTTTACTTTTGAATGTGTATTGGATTTGATACCATTTTTCATGACATGACATCCCTGAGTGATAAACCTGATCATTTGACCTCATGGTTCTCCTGTAATACAATAGTTTCCTTCCCATCACACTACAATATTTTACCCACCATAGTCACTTGTCAGACTAATAACTATCCCCACATGCTAACACATGTTCTTTCAGTGTGTTTTTTCCGGACTCACACACACACTAGTAACCTTAATAGGAGGTTACCCATCATGAAACTACTCCAAGATAAACATGCTTGACTATGTTGCTCTAATTAGTTAGTCTCATGAAAAGAAAGGTTCCCCTTATTGACATGGATAGTAACATTTAGTCTATTAAAACTCACTTTTCTAGGGGTGTTACATATAATGTTCTGAATACTCAAATTTTTATTAATTTTTTAGTTTATTCGTAATTTTTTTCATGTTTATTTTATTATTATTATTCCTTTTCATTTATTATCATGTATAATTCATTTATTATATTAATTTTTCTTATGTCGACCATTTTGAGTTTGTTCGATCCATAACTCCAAAACATATTTTGTATAAAAGTAACAATAAAATATTATTTTCCAATGGTTCATTAATTTTTAAAATTTAAAAGGTATATGTTTTATGTCATTATAGAATAAAATGAGTTCAATGGATTTCTAGATAGTTATGAGTTAGAAAATCACCCTCAGTAAGCTTGGTTTAGAAGCTTCATAATAACATCAATTTTTTATTTTCAATATCATTATTATCATGAATATTTTATCATTAAAAATTATAAAAAAACTCTTTATTTTATTATTAATTTTATATTAAATCATTAGATCCATTTTTAAGAATATCCATAAAAGTATTAAGTGGATGATAAAATATAATTGTTCACCTAAGTGTCATAAAACCACTATGGGTGAAAGAAGTTTTCTAAAATAGTTTAAAATAAGAAAAGTGATAATAAATAATTTATTTTCATAAAAAATTTGAGAATAATTGTACTAATATTTTTAAATTAATTTTAAAGGTTAATCATATTATATAAATATTAATATGATAATGGAAAAGAAAAGACATATAATTTGAAATCCAAATTTTTGAATAATAATGACTTATGGAAGAGGTTTAATGAGATATAATGAGTGATATATCATCAATAATGGTTCAAAAGTGTGTTAATAACATGGAAATAAAATAATTATAGAAATATTAGAGACGTTTTAAAATAATTTTATGGAAAACCAATCTAAAATAAGAAATATAAGAGTGACATGGGAACCCTTGCTCTTTGGGTCGTCTCCTTTAGATCGAATATAAAGCCTTAATACATAGGACTTTTTCAAATAAAAGAGCCTTGAAAACATGTATAAGGATTTATAGAGAGGTGTTTTGGTATAATATAGAGATGAAATTTAAATTTAAATATATTTTGGGATTGGGGGAATGAGTCCCCTTATATAGACAAGATTTGATAATATTTTCAAAATTATTCATTATTCAAGGGTTAAGAGTGAAATATTCATGGAAAAAGTGGATCATAAATGGATAATAGAATATATTTTTGACCATTATTTATGCACATATGAATAAACATTCATTTTTATGATTTTTATTAATTAATAAATCATTTTTAACAAAAAATCCCATATATATTTTTAGGGTCATTTTTATAATTTGAGTTTAAAATTTTATAGCTAATTATGAAATTATAGTTTTATTGTTTATATAAGTTATTTACCATCATATTTATCACTTAATATTTATAAATTACTTATCATTTCCAAAAATTATTACTGTGTCTCCAATTTTTACATTTCTAATGTTATACAAGCATTACAACCACATCAATAAATATATCCATATTTATCTTCTTAGTTAATTTATATTAATTGAATAATTTTTATATGATATTTTTAGTATATTATCATACAGTACATGTTCCATGGGTTTTTATAATGTTCAATAACATTTTAGAGAAAAATATAATAATAGAAGGTAAAATTCCATTCAAACACAAACACTTGTTTTAAAAGGATGTCAAATGATTTAATAAATCACTAACCAATTCAAATTCACATTTTGAAATTTAAAATTAATATTTTATGTATATTATGGTATTTTATAATTCTCAAAAAGTTTATAAAATGTTCCATATCATTCTAGATAATAATAAGAAGTAGAATTCTATTTAAACTCAATTTAAAAGGAGTTTTAGTGTGTTACTCAAAATTTATCCGATTTGAATTCATTTATTAACCTTGGAAAGTAAAGTTTTAGAAAATTTAATTATTTTTACACATTCCTTATATTTCTTGAATATTCCATAACTTCTTAAATACATATTTTATCATGTGTTGTAAAGTTTGATTCGAACATGAACTCTTATATTTTTATAAAGAATTTAACTATTATGTCATCATATTATCAAATGGAATTTAAATATTTAACATTTAAATAATAAATTTTTATATATATAATATCCTTACATATTCTATATATTTCTAAATCATTATAAAATATTCTAGATATTTATAAATTAATAAGAAAATAAAATTGAAATTGAAATTGAACTCCTGTTTTTTTTAAGAATTCAAATTCAAATGTGTCACTCAAATTATAGCCACAATAAATTTGAATATTGAATATCAAAATAAATCCTTTAAAACATTAAATAAAATATATTGAAATAAAAATATAATTTTTATGCTTCTACTATAATTATTTATCAAAAAATGTTATTATACATCACATTTACTATATACGGCCATCTATTGTTATTTATAATTTTTTAAAAAATACATTCCATATAATTTAGAAATAAATACTAAAAATATATTATTCATTTTATTAAAATCAATCTACAATTATTATAGAGTAACTTTTAAAAAACTCATTATACATTAAAATATATTTATTTGGGGGACATATATTTCTTTTCAAATGGAAAACCATGTTCATGTTTCATGCCATGAAAATTTTATTTCTAAGATTAGAATAATAATAAATATAAATATAAATCTATATAATCAACGTTAAAACCCATTGATAAAATATATTATAATTAAATAATTATTTAAATATATTAAAATATGAAATTGTGTTAAATAATTATTCTTAACCGTAGTTAAAACTTAATTACTTTTACAATATAAAATGAGTATATAATTGATCATATTACACTATTCATATAATGATTGTCTTGCCTCTTATTTTAGGTGTCATATAATGATAACCCTAACAATCATATAACTTCCACCTCAATAGATATGCAATGGACAACTTTAAATTTTATATTTTTCCAATATATAACATTACTTCTCTAAAAAAACATACATTCTATTATCACTTTTCATCCTAAAAATGACTATCATATTTATATTGAATTGAAATCTTTATTGAATATAATAAAAATAATTTCATGAAATTAGTATAACAGATTGTATACTTTCAATTAGAGAAGTTAAATATTATTTCACATTGATTTCATATTATAGACATATTGTTGCACTATATTTTTATAGTACGCATACTATAATTTAACACAATATATATTATTATATATAGATATATTCCAAATGATATGTATTCTCACATTGAAATTTGTTGATAACCATATATTTAATACACATGAATTGATATCATGACTATATAAAATTGAAATCATGTTAATAGTTGGTCTTATTTGCAATGAAATTTTATTTAAAGAAATTGAATATGAAATAACAAACCCTAATAAAGAGATAAAATATTGATAATAAATAATAATAGTGATAAATAATAATAGTTGAAACAAATATACATATCATAAAGTTGATGAAACATTGATTTCTATGAATATGAAACAATAATGAGAAACTTAGATACAACACTAAAAATAAATAATATTGAGAAAACACTAATAATAAACAATAATAGTGATAATGAATAATATATAATGAATATTGATGAAAAAAATAAATGAAATAATGTATAGATTAAAAAATAAATAATAGTGAGAAACGTTTACCTAGAAGATATAATAATAATGAGAAAAAATTATAAATGATGACCAAAGAGTTTGGGTATGGGAAATAAAAAACCGATAACGACTTGAAGATTTTTTTTCTGGGCACAGAAAAAGTGTGTGGTGGTTGGTGATATATTAAGATTTATTTTAATTATCATTACCAGAAACCATGAGCGAGGATCTTTCACTTCAGATTTAAAATTTATTTATTTAATATCTAAATAAATGAATACCTAGGCTTAGGAACTTTCTTCATTAATGAATGTTGATCGTCCAAAAAGATCTATTCGGATTACCTTCATTACACTATGAGTATCCAAGTATATAATCCCTCTAGTAGTGATTCACATGTTCTCCTATGATATCTAATCAACACCACTTGATCTCAGGGAGCTAGTGCAGTGAATAGAATGTCTTGTGTTGTTCATTCTTGATTTCTCGTTCTGTAGCATTGAAGAAAACACTATTTTATTTTTCGTTCTTAAGAGGGAGATAGAATAAGGAGTTGAGAGAGAATTTTTTGTGTGTAACAATTATCTATTTCAATTGCACTAATCGATTTTTGGATACTCTACACAATACGCATACCCATCTATTTATAGAGCTAGATTTTTGGTTAAAATAATAATTTAATTGCATTTCAGCCATTAAATAGTATCATATCCTTTAATGAAACCCCATGCCACATAATAATAATAATAATATTTTTTTGGATCATTCCAACTTGTGAAAATTGATAAATAATATTTACCATCTTGTGAATAATTATATTTCACTGAGAATTGTCTTGGTCTGTTCAAACTCCTCGGTATTCATTGAATATCTGAATAAATATTTTATTTATAAATAAATATTTCATTCACATACCAGCAAATAAATATTTATTAAATACTCAATAAAACAAATAAATATATTTTTATTCACATGTCGATGAATAAATATTTATTAAATTTATGTGATCAATATAACTTGAATAAAATTATTCCTCGATCTTGAGAATAATATTTATTTAATTAATTAAATTAAAATATAATTTTATCAAGATCAACAGAAATACTTAGTGTTTTATCCACTATTATTGTTTTTCATTATAATTATTCGGGCTTTTCTAAAGTTCAAGATTACTGTGTAGAAACGGGTTAAGGCTCCCAAGATAGTGAACTTCATTTTTCAACATCGAAAACCACATAAGAACTCTCACTGTGTAATATAATCCCTTTATCACAATATCTCATCAAGAAGGTTGTATGACAGTTTCATAAATATATATGATTGATACATATTTCATTGACTATCGGAAATAAACACGTTGTTACACCACGGCTATAGAAATTAGTTAGACAGTTCTACTCCAATCAAAGGTCCAAGATATCGGCTTTCATAAATATTGAAGGAAAAAATCCTTCCTCAAATTATCCATTAATGACATGTCAATCATGACATGGACAACATACCCTACTTCCAACCAACATATGGAATGATGGTTTTCATTAGTAAATCTAAGTGTGTGAGTCATGACATGAAGTAATGATAATCTTAATGTATAAGGACCATTACACATACTCACAAATAGGAATATCTGATGACCCCAAAACATGTGAAATTTCTAATATTGGGTCTATTATCATAATCTATCATCTTAGTGATTACCAAGTGTGAACTTCGTGATAAGAAGCCTCATTCACTTATGATTACTCACACCTAATGATATAAATACTATGTTTTCCATCATAGTATGTTATCCAACCACAGAACCATATTAAGAATATTTTCATATAACTTCAAGGTTCTCATCATAATAGGGAACGACTATGACCTTATCAATTCAAAAAACACTCTAGGACATTATTACATTAAATCCATACAAAACAATGAACAATATATAATATGATTTTTAATTAATATTCAATACATAGAATATTCATGTAATAAAATTAAAATCAGTGGGTCCTAGGACACCAACTCCAACAAACTCCCACTTATACTAGATCCAAATGCATATGACTTCGAGTCCACTATACCTCACCTAATAATCATGGTTCTGATGAGTAAAGGTTTTATTTAAGGTATTAACTGTATTGTTTTCCATGAAAGTAATGATCACTAAAACCTCACCTCTCTAATAAAAATTACATAATAGATTATACTTCTGAAGTATGTGTTTTGTTTTCTAATGTGACTTTAGATTTTTTTCAAGAGACTCTATTATAGTATTATCAAAATAGGGTGTGATAGGATGTTTACTACTAAGTATCACATCAGGCACTTGGATTAATTTTTTCATCCATACTACTTCCTTAGTTTCTTTAAAAGACACTATATACTAGAACTCTACTATAAAATTTGCGACCACAACCTTATTTAATATCTTCCATATCATAGCACCTCCATTAAAAGTGAAGTTATATCCCATTTTTTACTTCATATCATATTGATCAGTTTGGAAACTAGAATTTGTATATCCTCTTATGACTAGTTCCTCATCACCCACATAGAATAGGAACAAATCCTTATTATACCTCAGTTACTTAATGATAGTCTTGACTGCAATCTAATGAGGGTCACCTAGATCATTTTGATATCTACCTACCACATTAAATGCGTAGGAAACATGTATCCTATTATATATCATATCATACATTACTGATCAAATTATTTATTCATAAAGAACCCTTTCCATTATATTTCTTTTTTCATGTGTCTGAGGATATATTTTCTTGGAAAGATGAATGTCATGTGGCACTATAAAAAAATCCCCTCTTGGATTTTTCTATACTGAATCTATTCAATATAATGTCAATGTATGTACCTTGACATAGGTTGGGAATCCTCTTAGATCTATCATGATGGATATTGATCCCAAGAATATATTGTACCTCACCTAAGTCCTTCATGGATAAGAATTTATTCAACCATGTCTTAATAGACTGTAAGACTGGTATTTCATTTCATATGAGTAATATGTCAAAAACATATACTATTAAGAAAAAAACTGCATTCCCATTAAACTATTTATAGACACAGGTATTTCATTCATTCTTTATAAAACTAAATTTCACTATGGCCTCATCAAAACAAATGTCACATGACCTGAATGCTTACTTTAATCCATGAATATATCTTTTTAACTTGCATACCTTGTTGGAATCCTTTAGAGTCACAAACCCTTAGGGTTATTTCATATAGACATATTTCTGAAGGTTACCATTAAGGAAATTTATTTTTACATTCCTTTTCCAAATCTCATAATCATGTAAGGCTACAATGACAAGTATAATTCTGATGGATTTTGGCATTGAAACTGGTGAAAAGATTTCACCATAGCCAATGAATTGATGCTATTTAAACCCTTTTTCAACCAGTTATTCCTTATAGGTAATGAATTTTCCTTCCATGTCCATATTATTATTTAATACCCATTTTCAACCAATGGTATTTTCATCTAAAAGAGGTTCTACCAAAATCCAGACTTCGTTTTGGTACATGGAATCCATTTTAGAATTCATAGATTATTTCTATTTGGAAATATCTATTCTACTTACTACTTCCATATAGGTTAGAAGATCATTATTATAAACTAATAATGAGTCATAATCCTTGGTGACTAAAAACCATAATTTTATAGTTTTTTAACCTATCTTGTACTCCAACGCAGTACTTATGTATCCAAAACAATTTCTTCTTCCATGGGGCTTTGTAGAATCTGTTATTATACCAAATCTTATATTCCTTGATCCTTGACTTCATTAAAGTATATATCTCTCTCACTATCTATTTTATATATGTGATCCCTCTCTCCCAATATGGCATGTCTTTCCACTATAAAATTTTTGTATGAGGGATCATATAGGTAATTTCCCCTTATTTCCTTGGGATATCCTATAAAGGTACACTTCGTTCCTAGGGGTGAAAGTTTATTACCTAAAGAGGCCTTAACAAACCCTTCACTTCCTCAAAAATGTAAATTTGATAACATGGTTTTTCTTCAACTCCAAAATTTATATATAATATCATTTATCAATTTAGTTTGTACTTGGTTTTGTATGTGTACAGTTATTTGTAATGCATATCCCCAAAAATTTAATGGACTATTTTCATGACTCATCATTGATCTAACCATGTGTAATAAGGTGTGTTTTCTCCTTTTTCCTACACCATTCCACTGAGGTGTGTAAGGAGGATTTAATTGGGATAGGATCCCAAATTCCCATAAGTAATCAATGAATTATTTATTAAGAAATTCTCCACCATGGTCTAAGTAGAGATTCTTAATCTTCTTGCCATGATGGTTCTCAACTTCATTCTTGTATTCCTTCAATTTATCAAAATAATATTACTTGTACCTCATTAAGTATGCACATACATATCTACTAAAATCATCAGTAAAAGTTATGAAGTATGAGTACTCACCCCTTGCTTCAATGGGAAATGGTCCCAACACATCGGTATGAACTAATTCAATAATATATTTAGCCCTTTCACCTTTCCCACTAAATAGAAGGATTAAGTCATTTTGACTTGTAAATACGTGTGACATTCACCAAGTGGATTTGGTTAAAAAGAAAATAAATATCCATCTTGATGTAATTTAGTCAATCACTTTTCATTTAAATGACTTATTTGATGATTCCAAAGTTGGGTGTTGTATGAGTCATGTGAAGTAACTTTTTTATTGATTGCCACTACTTGGTTCATGTAATCCAACACATAAACATAGTTATTTAAATGTACCTTACCATAAAAATGCTATATTTATAAAAAAAAGAAACATTTATTCCTAAAATTTGAAAATTAATTCATCTCTATCAATTCTGGATATAGAAATAATGTTTTTGGTAATAGATGGAACATAATAATAACCTTTCAAAAACAAGATCATTCAGGTTGGCAATGTGAGGTGGTAGTCTCCGGTATTTATTGCAGTGAGTTTAGCTTTTTAGGATTCTTATAGATCTACCCCACCCCCCCCCCCAATCAATCCATCTGAATCTACTTGATTCATATATTGGAACAAATATGTGAGCACTAAAACATGTATCTAATACCTAATTTTTATAAATAGATAAATTTAACTCCATAAAAAATGAACATGAATCTTCACCTTGCTTCTTTGATTGGGTGCGTTTTTTCTTCTAGTGGCCCTTCTTGCCACATGTGAAATAGAAAGCATCATGTTCCCTTTTTCCCCTTGATCTTCATCTTCTTGGAAGGGAATGAAGAAGCTTTGGGTTTAAATATATTCTCTTTCCCTTTCTGGTTTTTCACAATTAGGATGAAAGGATTTTCACACTTTGTATCTTTATCTAATTGGTGAAGAAGAGTGATAAGATCTAGAATATACATCTCAATGTTTTTCATATTAAAATTCACAAAAAATGGATAATCTCTTAGGGAGTGATTCCAAAATGATGTTGGTACCCGGTTCTTTGGGTAGTTTAAACCCTATAACCTCTAGGCACTCAATTTAGCCAATCATATTGACTATGTAAGACCCATCTAGGGAACCCACTCCAATATTTCTATGAAAGAGTGCCTTTGAAATCTCAAATCGTTCATGTATATCTCTCCCTTAGTAAAGACCACAGAGGTGCTCAAGTATATGCTATATGCATCCATGTTTTTATGAGACTTCATATGTTCACTAGACATATATGAAATCATCAAACATTGAACATCTATTTTTTCATTCATATGTTTCTCATAGACTAGGAACTCTTCATCACTCACCTCTTTAGTAGGTGGAATAGGAAATGATGATTCTAGCATGTATGATTTCTGTTTATGGTGCAAAATAAACCAAAGGCGTATGTACCATTCTTGTAAGTTACTTCCATTTATGAGGTTGTATTTATCCAATATTGATTGTAGGGATAATGTGGATGATGATCATTCCATTTTTTTATACAATTAAAAGAGAATATTAGTAATTTTATTGATTTAAAAATTATGTGAAAAATAATAAATTGATTGATTTTATTAATTATTAAATCTCCCACTACTTTATTAAGTCCCAATATCCCTAACTTACCATCGAACTTGGAATTTTGATTTTCTAGGACATTTTAGTGGTAAGGATCTATTCCCCTTTGCATAACCACAACAAGAGTTGGTCAAGTTACTTGAAGTTATTTTGGTAGGCAGTTCTTTTCCAACTATGGACTTTCAACTCATTGATATATTAGGTGGACTCCCCAATCTTGAAATCCTTACTTGGATTTCCCCAAAACTTGCCTCCAAATTACACTAAGTCTATAAAGTGTTTCCCCTCTTAATGTAAAATGGTTAAGTCAATCCAAAACTTTAATAAGAACTCTCCTTATAAAATTAAGTGTCCTAAAAAGGGTTGGAAAAACACTTAGTTCTATTGAGTTTTATTCTAAATCAAGTAATGGAAGGCCAAGTCCAACTTAATATTTAATTGAGATATTTTAATTTTTTATGCATAAATTTTATCTTTTTTTATCCTTTACATGTTTTGTTAATATTCAGTGGATGTTACTTAATTAATTAACCATGTTGGATAAAACATTTATGCATAATTTATTTATTTAGTTTTCATTTTTGTACATTAGTTTATGTATATATGTCATCGCGGCCTTGCATCCATAAAATAAATAATTTCTTAGAAATAATTAATTAATTAATTAAATGAATTGTTCATTATATTTATTTAATGGTTGATTTAATGAGTTGACATTAAATAAACCTTTGAACTAGGGGAAATAACTCATGTTATTAATCTTGGAATGAGTTATAGTATTCCAAATATCCACCTATGTATCACCTAAGTTGGAATAATAATGGTTTCATCTTGAACCACCTACACACACCTTGGGATACTCCATTCATTACATGTATTTATGACTCAGATGTGGGTGAGGGGAACCAAAGGATTGGTTAAAAGGGGATTATATAAATATCATTGTACACGAAGTTCCTATATAATAATAGAGGGAGGGATGACTCATAGGAAATCATATTTAATTTAATAATAAAGAATTTCAAAATCATGTAATAAATTAAATTAAAACATCCAACGCATATTCAAATATTGTTCAATCTCATGAACGGTCATACATGCGATGAATACGTAAAAGTAACTGGATAGAATTCATTTCTTTATCTGCTCTTTATTATTAAGATTAATTCGCTATAATTAATTAGTTAATTCAATGAATTAACTAATTATTATTCATCTTAATGATTATCTAAACTTTATTAGAGATACCCATAATTTATGAAATTCAGGACAAATAAATGACATAACCAATAATAAAATATTTATTAGAATAAATTAATTGAGAATTTTGAATTTTTTAAAACCATTATTAAATTGTCAAAAACATAGTGGAGTTCCAATCAAAAAAATAAGCTTTTAATGCTTCAATTTTCCAATTTAATGTAATTTTTAATTCTGTACATTAATGGGAGACTACACGGTGTGTACATTCAACTACACACTGTGTATCCGGGTCACATGCCTAGGTTTGTGGTGTGCGCCCCAGCCAGACTACATGGCATGTGGATTCTAGCTACATGTTGTGTATCCACTTGTTGTCTTCCTAATATGCACTCCTGGTTCTTCGGCATGTGAATTGGTAGACTACATGGCGTGCATAGGCTAGATACATGTAATGTATCTCTTTGAGTCGTGTGTCCTTTTTCCTCACCGAGTGGCCTAGAATGTTCTTCAGATATGGGATTTGATGAACTACGTGTCGTTTCCACCATATACATGTCATGTATATCATAAATCCTCTAGGTTTTCAATCTCATGTGGTTTTGACCATGTATAATGACCACAAAAAATTCATGATTTATGTTGCTAACCCATATAGACTACACAACTTGTACACCAATATATGATATATAATCTAACAACCTGTGTGCCACCCTAACTGGTCAACATGTGGTGTAAACTGAATGTAATTACTATGTGGTGTGTCATGTATCCCCTAGTGCAACCAGATGCAATGCACTAGGGTATATGGTGTGTACTTCTGAGTACACATCATGTAACCCTATCTTATTGAACAAAAATTTGGAAGTTCTTGTTGTCATCTCTGATCATTTTTTATCTATTCTTAGACCTTTAAGAAAATGAAAATAATTGAATGAACTTGATTAATTTTTTAAAGCATGTTAATTCAAATCGGATTAAGAAACGAATAATATGAAATGAAGATCTAACCACAATTGTGCAAAGATCGACAATAAAATAAATAATTATAAATTTAAATGTGATCACATTGATACCACTTGTTAGTTCTAGGAAAATAGAAGTTTTTGGTGGTGGGTGATATATTAAATTTTATTTTAATTATCATTTCCTGAAACCATTGGTGAGGATATTTCATGTTAAATTTATAATTAATTTATTTAATATCTGAAGAAATGAATACCTAGGATTAGGAACCTTCTTCATTAATGAATATTGATCATCCAAATAGACCCTTTCAGATTGACTTTATTTTGTTATGAGGATCCAAGGATGGAATCCCTCTAGCGATGATCAACACGTGCTCTTATGATCTCCAAACAACACCACTCGATCTTTGAGTGTTAGCTCTTCAAATCGAATATCTTTTAATGTTCATTCTTGATCATTCATTCTTCAATCTTAAAGAAATAACTCTTGCGTTTCTCGTTCTTGAGGGGGAGAGAGAATGATGAGTTGAGAGAGAATTCATTGTGTTCAATAATTCTCTATTTAAATTGCACTAATCGATTTCTGGATACTCTATACAATAGACATAAATGTTTATTTATAAATCTAGGGTTTATATGAAAATAATAATTTAATTGCATGTCAGCCATTAAATAATATTATAATCATTAATGAAACCTCATTCCACATAATAATAATAATAATATTTTCTATCATGTGCCAACTAATGCACTTTGATAAATAATATTTATTGGCTTGTAAATAATTATTTATCACTGGACTTGATCTAGGTTCGTTCGAACTCCTCGGTATTTATTTAATACCTGAATAAATATTTTATTCATAAATAAATATTTCATTCATATAATGGTGAATAAATATTTATTAAATATTTAATAGAAATATATATTTTTATTCACATGTCGGTGAATAAATATTTATTAAATTTATATGATCAATATAACTTGAATAAAATTATTTCTTGGTCTTGAAAATAATATTTATTCTATTAATTAAATTCATATAGAATTTAACTGAAATTAACAGAAACACTTAATGTGTGACCTTATAGGATTCTTTCTCATTGGCATTAGGTGGATTTTCCCAAATTCCAAGATTACTATTCAGAAACGGGTCAAGGAATCTAAGAGAAAAAAATTAATATTACAATGTCAACAACCACACATGAACACTCACTTTGTAATATAATCCCTTTGTCATGATATCTCATCAAGAAGGTTTCATGACGATGTCATCAACTTATATGCTCGATAATCCTTTCTTTGACTATATGAAATAAACTTGTAGTTACACCATGGACATGGAATTTAGGGAGACGGTTCTATTCCAATGAATGGGAAGAGATATCTGCATATATAAAGATAGAATGGGAAAATCCTTCCTTGACTTATCCATTAATGACATTTCAATCATGATGCACCTAATGTATCCTACTTCCCACTAGCATAGGGTGCGACGGTTTTCGTCAGTAAATCTAATTGTGCAAGTCATGACATGAACTAATGACAATCTTAAAGTCTAAGGTCCTCTACACACACTCATAGATAGTAATATTCTATGAAACCAAAACATGTGGAATTCCTACTGGCGGGGCTTCTCTCATAATATCCAATCTTGAAGATTACCAAGTGTGAACTTCATAAGAAGAAGCCTCATATTCTTATGAGTGCCTACACCTGACTGTCTAGATATTATGTTTCCCATCATAGTATGTTATCCAACCATAGAACCATATTAAGAATATTATCATAACGCTTCAAGGGTCACATTATAGAAAGAAATTTCTTTTACCTTATCAATGTGACAGATAATTTAGGACATTATTACATGAGATCCATGTAGAACAATGAAAAATATGTAATAATATGTTTAATTAATATTCAATACATCTAATATATATGTAATTAAAGTACAATTTATTGGACCTAGGACACAAAATATAATAAATATCATAGTTAAAGTATCTAAAGAGGGTAATTGGATCTCATATATAATCCTAGAAAACCCAAAGAAATATATAAGTAATATAAAATCAATAACAAAATATGATAAAAGATTTGTAGAGGTATAAATTTATTATTATTATAAATAATTCATGTTGAAAATATTAAAAACATATTTAGAGAAAAATAAATAATGCACACTAAGGCCAATTTTTTTCAATGCATCAGAACATTATGAGTAAAACTCCAACTAAGTTACTTGTGATCCCTATAACTTGTTAAGGTTTAAGTTCATAAATCAATTCATAAAATGGAATTCTGAAATCAAATATTAAAATAAAACATGATTAAAAATTGTATGATAGGCTTGACTTATATAAATTACCATTGTCGATTTTCCATGTCCCTATAGTTGAGATATTGTTTCCAAATAGTAGAATAACTACAAAACATAAATTAGAATAATATAACCATTCCTTTTTATTCATATTAAAAATGAAAAAATGGTGAGGAAAGTTGGTTGATGATATGGATATATTTTAGAGGAGATTTGATCATCCTATGAGAGTCCATGGATGATAATGGTCTATAGACATCATCAATGAAAACTAAGGATATTAATGAAAAGAAAAAAATGACCGCAATGATAATATTAATAATAGAAATAATGAATTAATTTTAATGATAATATAATTTTATAAACAATCATGCATTGAAACTAACAAAATATTAAAATATAGAAATATAAAAGGTCACATGAGCTTTTTTGTTGGTGCTTTGGCTTATAAATGGGGAAAATATTTTCATGTGAATTCCTATAAAACTCATATTGATTCATGGTGATAACTGTAGGAAAAAAGTCTATGAAAATCATAAATAATTCAGCAATATTAAATTCAATCATTATACTTGTAAAATAATGAGACGTACTTGAGAGAATAATATGACAATCTAATTGATAATTTACAAAAAAAATCAGTGAATTTTTCAATCGTAGTTGTAAGATGAAATGTAAGTTGAAATGGTTCATGGATAACTACCAAAGACCTTTGGGGATTGGGAGTCACAGAAAAAATTGGTTTAACTACTAGTTTATAAAAATTTATAATAGCATCAAACTGGAATGTTTCTAATCAGATGAATTTCCAATTCTTGTTTCTATTTTCATATGCACTGAGAAAACAAAAAACAAATATATAACAACTCTCAATTTATATACAAGGCTAATGTACCATCCCTTGATTTATTGAAGCACTACAACAAAAAAACAACACATCAACGCATCATAAATTCATAACAAATAGATTTATATAATCTAAAACAACACATAAAACATCAAATGAATTCATCTATAAAACTGTAAAGGACATAAAATAAGAAATATGATAGAAAACAGTGAGTAAAATCAATAAAATAGACCACATAAACATGAAATTTCTATCAGATACACAAAAATATGTTGTTCGCTAAAAAATCATTCATAGTAACATTGTAATATTTCATATAAAATAAATCATTCCAATCAAGAACCATTTAAAATCTTATATGAAGTCATAAAAAACTCATAAATATGACTAAATTAACAATAAATCACAAACCAAATAAAATAGAAAACAAAGGAAACTAAATAGAATTTTTGAGGTATCATTAAGAATGATTATTTCTATTAGGGATTCTAGAATTAAATATTAGGATCTTGTTGAAAATCATCTTCATGATTAGATAACATAAGATTTATAATTTCCAAAAAAATCATCTAAGAAAGAAAAACCTTTTTATATGTATAAAATATAATAAGGTTATGAGACTTAATCAAATTAAAGTGCACGTTACGTAATTTATTAAAAAAATTCATATGAATTTGTAAGTTTTAATGCATCCTCATACTCCTCATTATCAAGCTATATTTGTTCCTTTATCTAATTAATATCATTCTCAACTAGATAATCCTTTATAAAATAATCAATATATTCCAATGGTAGATTTTCAGATTATGCATCAACAACATCATTAATCCTTGATTTACTAAGTCGTATTAAAGTAGTTCTAGTGACCATATTTATTTGAAATGTTTAATGATCTCTTCACTTTCAGGTCTTTGGGGTTGAACAATTACCAAACACACCATGTTAACAAGGATTTCATTGAAGACATAAAAACCCATTCCCCATATTCTAGATAAGATTTATAAACTAGCTAAAATACATTAAGAAAATCATTCTCAAATATTCTGAAAAAAAACATACTCATATATTCTAGGTGAGATGCACTAATTTTATTAATTATATCTTAGAAATGGTTATATTTACTTAATTGAAATTCCATAATTACATAATTAAAAATCATTCAGATAAAATATTTAATTTAGCATTAATTAATATGTTTCAAATTTCAATATGTAGTTTATGAAATATTGATTATGATATTTGGATCTTGAAAATGTGTGAAACTAGATGTAAGAGTTGTATAAAATTATGTAAATATGAGAAGATATGGAAAATTATTTAGAATATATATAATAAAATAATAAATTATATTGAATGAACTGATTATGAACTACATACACTTTGGAAATTATAATATACATATAAAAATATATATAGATTCTAAAACTAATATTGTAAGGCAATATGCAGAGCCAGAATGAATTCTAAAAAAATTATGAACACCATATATGTCATAATAATATGTATTATGAAAAAATATATGCAGAACTGAAGAACCTTTGTGGTGTTTTGTTTTAACAAAGTTTTTTATTTTTTGACAACTAATAATTTTGTTGAAGAATGTTTTTGAGTTACAGAAAGTTGAAGTTACTGGTTACTGAAGATTTTCTTAAAGAGGATGATGTTGAAGAATAAGAAGTCAGAAGTTAAGAAAGTGTTTAAAACTTTCTAAACAAAATCAGATGATGTTTTTCTGATCTTAACGTTCTCACAAATCATGAAAAGTGTCATGATAAAATCTGTTGAAGAAATAGTGAAGAGGTTTGAAAATTTTCACTAAGAAAAATTATGATAAAATTCGGAACCTATTTTATGAACCTAAAAATCAGAACCTGTTTCTGAAACCTGATTCCTGAGAAAACCAGAACCTGAATTCTGAACCTGAAAACCAGAATCTGTTTTCAGAACCTAATTCCTTAGAAAACCAGAACCTGTTTTCTAAACCTGAAAACCAGAACCTGATTTCAGAACCTGAATCCTGAGAAAACCAGAACATGATTTCTGAACCTGATTCCAGAAAAAAACCAGAACTTGAATTCTGATCCTAAAAACCAGAACCTATTTT
Source organism: Viscum album (assembly GCA_963277665.1). Classification (NCBI taxonomy): domain Eukaryota; kingdom Viridiplantae; phylum Streptophyta; class Magnoliopsida; order Santalales; family Viscaceae; genus Viscum; species Viscum album. The sequence goes on along the minus strand of OY728123.1, from coordinate 686,215,208 downwards.
TGGAACCTGATTCATGAGAAAACTAGAACCTAATTTCGGAACCTGAAAACCAGAACCTATTTTTAGAACATGATTCCTGAGAAAACCAGAACCTGAATTCCAAACCTGAAAACTAGAACCTGTTTTCAGAACCTGATTCTTGAGAAAACTATAACCTGATTTCTGCACAATTTAGAACCTGATTTCTGAGTAATTCGAAACCTGATTTTTGAATAGTTTAGAACCTGATTTCTATATAATTATGAACCTGATTTCTTCACAATTCGGAACCTGATTTCTGAGTAATTTGGAACCTGGTTTCTGAACAATTCAGAACCTGATTTTTGCATAATTCGGAACCTGATTTCTGCACAATTCAGAACCAGATTTCTGAGTAATTCGGAACCTGATTTCTGAACAGTTCGGAACCTAATTTCTATATAATTCGGAACCTGATTTCTGAACAATTTGGAACTTAATTTATGCATAATTCAGAACCTGATTTTTTCACAATTTGGAACCTGATTTCTGAATAATTCGGAACCTGATTTCTGAACAATTCAGAACCTGATTTCTACATATTTTGAAACCTAATTTCTGCAAAATTCGGAACCTTATTTCTGAGCAAGTTTCTGAGAAAATCAGAACCAAGATCCAACTTTATCATTCTGAGAAAGATATAAAGAGTTCAGAAAAACCCAAATTTCAACTTTGCGTAAATCTCGGAGAAATTTAAGGATATTTGAATAAGTCAAAGATTGAAGATTAAATGTGAGATATTTATGGATTTTTTGAGATTTGATGAAGTGGGAAATATTTTCAAGTTTCCTGCCTTTGTTTTCTAAGTTTCCTATAAATATGTGCTCATATCATTTGCTCATTTTCAACTTTACACATGCGGAAAAGGTGGATCACTGGAGAATTCAAACTGAAAAGTTCCTACCATCTTGAAGAAGTTTTCTTGAGTGTTTGAGAAGAAGAGAATCAGAATCATCTTACCTTGCTAAGAATATCAGTATTATCTTGAAGAAGTTTTCTTGAGTTTTTAGAAAAAGGAAATCAGAACCATCATTACTTTTCTAAGAAGACTGGTTTCAAAAAATTGGATTCAAGAAAACTGGACTGAAGATTCGGAGTGAGCAATTGTAGAGCAGCTTCAACAAAGTTCTTATTCTTGTGTTTGGCTCATTTTTTCTTTAAGAAAACATTGTAAACTGACAGAAGTTAGTATAATCTTTCCTATCGGGAGATAGGTAATATAAAAAATTAGTATGAATTCTAAAAATAGGTAATAGGAAAATGAATATAAAAAAATCAACAACATGAAAGTGGATGAAATAAATATTCCACTCATCATTTAAATATATAAAAATATATTGGAGAAAATATGCATGTATCATAGGTCATACTACTATAAAACATGTATTTCTTAGGTCATCTATGTGAATTTTTTATTTTCATCAAAACCACACACTTGTAGATAAGTAATAAAAATTTTAGAATTAATTATTTAGTTAAAATTTATAGAAGTTTCTTTAAATAATTAAAAAAATGAACTTATAAAGCCTGTGACATTGAAAATAAGCATACTGATAATACATGGACAATAAAGAGAAAATATATAATAAATTTTATATAGTGGATAATTTATAGAGTTAGTAAAATAGTATATAGGATAAATTCAATGTAGTAAACATTTAGAGATCTAATACATACATAAAAAACAAATAGTGCAATTTATGAAAATGAATATACTTAACAAATAGGGTAAAACAAAATTAACAGGAACTACCATGTAAGAAGATATGAAGTAGTTGTTTATATAATTTTAACCCTAAGGTATATGAGATATAATATAAAATAACATCAATATTATTAAGGGGTTTAGGGTAGGTAAAAAAAGGGAAATGAAAAAATTAATGGGAAAACATTGATAGGAAAAGAATTAGAGAAAGGGGAAAATAAGAACACAACCTGAATACTAATTTCCTAAAAAGGATACTATAAGGCTAACTATTCTTGTCACCTGAAATAGAACACACTGATTATAATAGATAATGGAAGGTATTATTCATACTATAGGAAGAACTAATGGAAACACAAATCTGATGAAGACAAGAAAACATGACAAGGAATAACTGATATCCATAGGTGGAGTGAAGAAGATCATGGATGGGGGAGGTGGAGGCAAAGAAGAGGATATCATTGAAGGGGGAGTGGAGGCGGAGGGGAGTCATAAGCGAGCAACTTAGTCAGGATTGAGATTTGTGGGGGGATTGGGGGTGGGGAATTAAAGAGATGGGATCATTGAAGCAGTAAAGGAGGTGCTTGATAGGTGGTTATGGGGTCAAGTAATGGAGGATATTAGATTTAGATTAAACCCTTCTTTGAATATGGATGAGTAAAAAGTAGTGAGGTGGATGCAACAAGGCAAAGGCGACGAGGGGAAGCAGGGAGCGGGGCAACTAGGATCGGGGGAGCAGAGGGGCGCTGAGAAGAGGATGAGATGGCAAGTGGGAGAGTTGGGGAGAAAAGTGGAGACTGATAGTAAAAGTGAGTTAGCAGGGAAGTAGAAAATGGAGGGGAAATGGGTAATGGGGAGAGTGACATGTGGGTTGAGATCCATGAGTTTTAGTATGAACTGGTAATTTCTCGTGTGTATATACAGTGATATGTATTAATCATTATTTTTAATAAGAGAGTATTTTTTGTAAAAGTTTAGAAGAAACAATAATATTGAATTTATTTTAATAACAAATAAGTGGTGAAAAATATTGAAATAGAAGTGAATAATATATGGAGACACCATTAAAATAGTTCAAAAAGATAAGTGATACATAATTATGGAATGTAGGTTCAGAAATTTTTGGCACATCGTAATGTAATAATCATTTAGTAGAATCATTAAGGAAGAAAAAATTATATTCAGTAGAATTCGAGTGCAATAATAAAAAAATAATTCAAATGGTTAATTAAAATTATAATATTTAAAATAATGAAATTTATATTGTGTGTATGCAACTAAAAAAAATAATTCAAAGGGATGGATTTAATTAAACTGCATAGGAATAGACAATAGAAAATAGTAGAATTGTTTTAGCTTTGTAATTTGGGCCAAGAAGTCCACAATAAGAAAATTTAAAATTCTATCATGGGGAGAGGAAATACATTACCATAGTAATGATAATTTCTAGCACATCAAGGAACTATTAGACATTGGCATAAAATGAAAATTAAAAACTCATAAAACACTTGAAAATTGAGAAATAAAAAGTAGTTTTAAGAGAACTTCTTGTTTAAAATTTAGTTTTGAGTCAACTGGAAAATTAATAGTCATTCAATAACAAAATTTTCTTCAAACATCAGTTTTTGAAGGATAATAATCCAAATCAGCAACACTTTGAGGTTAATATTAATTGATACCGAATAACCTGTTGAAAATATAAATAATGTCATTAGTAGAGAAAACGTGATGTTTTTAGAAAATATAAATAATGTCATTAGGGTTTTAGAATATTAGAATTTCCATACTAATTAATAAAACCTAATATCCTGCAAGGATTCAGTTTGTACATACTAAATCCAGATATGAAAGCATGCATATCAACCAAATATGGTCATCATTAGAAATATGGAAACACTTATGCATCAGAAATCTGTAAATAGTTATGAATATGTAATCTGTAAAAACAATTGTGTATGAGAAATTGGGAAACACTTTCATAAGAAATATATGAATATATATATATGATTAATCTGGAAAAATACATATAAACTATCTATAAACTCTTATGTATAAGCAATTTTCATACAATTATGTAAATGTTACGCCCATCTAAATGTAGGTGCACCAAACAGTTACCACTAAAAAATACGTTAAGAGGGTATCTAAAACCATCCATATAAACCTAATTTGGTTATTATAATCATTCTAGAAAGCGTTATTCATAAGAAATATGGAAGCAGTTATGTATAAGATACCTATAAAAACATTTATGTATGAGAAATTGGAAAATACTTTTGTATAAGAAATCCATAAATAGCTATGTATGAGTAATCTGTAAAAAGTGACATATAAACAATATGGAAACACCTACGTATAAGAAAACTGTTAAAAAATATGTAAATGTTGGTCCAATAAGAATGCAAGTTCACCAAACTACTTCCTCTAGAAAATACATTAATATTGTATCTAAAACTATTCATCTCAACATGCTTTGGTGATCATAAGAAATCTAGAAACACTTATGCATAAGCAATCAGGAAACAGTTATTCATAAGAAATATGTGAAAATGAATAGGTGAATAAAATAATGAAACAACATTAAGCCTAAAATATGTACAGATTATGAGGATTTTGGAATTTCATAGGATAATTTTAAGGATAAAAATAATTAATGGCTTTCTCAAGATTCAGTGAGCCTAAAATCTGAACATTTTTTATGGGATACCAAATCCAAGAAAGTCAATGATCAGATCTATCAGACCCCTCATTTGATGGTGCATAGGATCTTACCCAAATGAATAATAACATATCTTAGCAGTTTCCTTAATAATTTAGTTGAAAAAGATAAAAATATATGTTTGTGATAGTCAACATATAATCCTCCAAAATTGACCAAATAAAAAAATGAACACAACAAATAGAAATATAATGGAAAACTTGTGATAATTTATGCTCTGTTGGTTTTCCTAGAACCACAACCTATATATGTTCCAACTATTTATAGACTTCAACACTTCAGTTACTCTATTTCAAACACCTGGGTCCTAAACAAATATTACCCTTTTAATGGGTATAGTGTGATAGAAATTCGTTTCACCATTGGATAATATTATGAATTCTCAAATGATATCAACAAATTTTTACCCTTTTACTTCTACTCAAATTCTCTTAACCTACAAAACATTTAAGGGTTTTTGGTCATGCTTTAGGTAATGTGATTGTAGTATTATAAAATGATCACATGGAAAGTGATTGTAAGTAGAGTTTCCTTGCAGTATTTGGTATGAAAATAAATGTTTTAATTGTATTGAAAGTAACTATAATGTTAGGAATAATGTGGTAGTTGAGTCCATTCATATGTAAATGAAAAAACATTTCAAAATATAATATATTATAGAAATAACATAATACATATTAGGGACACAAAATATTTAGAACATATACTAATTGAAATAATGACCAAATAAGATTTAATACAACGAAAGTCACCTTAAATCGATGCAAAAGAAACCAATAAATAAATTAAAATTAAAATACAAAAAATTATTTAAAATAAAAACCAAAATTAAGCCTATATTTCAAGTATCATTGACGAAAACATAGTTTTTTACAGTGAAATATAAAAGATTATAACAATAATAGATGACAATTATTTTAACAACCATTATGGAAATATATAAAATCATAATATGAAAAACATATTGATAAAAATTCCATCAAATTATACAGAATAAATATTCTTATTTGTATTTATAGAACAATATCAATCTACTTGATGTTGTAGAATTTCACTGAATAATCATGTCACATTGTATAAATCTTCATCTTCAAAAGCTTTGAACTGACTTTTTTCATAGAAAAAATGTTTAAAAATAAGAATACATAAAAATGTTTAAAAATAGGAATATATATTAATGAATGATGAAATTACAGAGTCCAAAATATGAATATTAATATAAAATAAGTAATTATTGACCAAAAAAAGAAGAATATAACATTGGGTTTCTTAATATAAGGATGTTTGATAAGGTGGACTAGTTATAAGTGTGGTCTTGGTGAAAAGAGAAGGGGTGTTAATATTTTTCTGTTAGTAATGACCTTTTGGCTTGGGTGGGAAAGTTTGTCTTATCCCTAAGTTCTCTCTTTTTTCTTAGTTTACTTTTTTCAATTTTCCATCCTTCTATAAAGGTTAGTACACCATACTCAAATATACTCCAACATTTTTTTGTATTTCTCTTGGATACCAAACAGTTTTTCACTTACTTTAATGGGGAATCCACCATCTCTCAATCTATCATCAACATCCGGAAGTAAAATATGATTAATTTATCCAAAAATAGATGTTTATATTTATTCTTTTTATCCAACAGTGGGCCTAGAATTATATATACCTGCAATATATTCATATATATACAAATAATATATATGGAGAACATATATAATTATGTTCCCACAGGTTTGAGAAAAAAAATTAATAAAACATATGGGTAAAATCAAATAGAGTTTACATGGTAAAATCCTTACTCAACCTAAGGATCCTGTAAGTGTGAGGAAAAATAATATAGAGAAGTAGAGGAGTCATAACATATTACATAAAGTCCCATGGGGTATATAATGGACTTTATGTACTGAATGGATTTTTTGTGTTGTTATTTCCCATATCCCCATAGTTTATAGACTCAAAACTATCATTGAAGGCAGGATTAATATTGTGGTCATTGATAACTAGTCCATTGTGTGTGTGATCAATGCATGCATAAGTGTGGAGACGGAAATTATAATTATTATAATGATTTAATCAATATGAAAATTAAATTAATGGAAAGTAGAAAACTCTCATTTCCAATGTGGATCTTTTCCTTAGCAGTGTTTTTGAATCTTAATTTCAAACTTCTTATGCCCTTATTTTCCATTTAATTTCCTGAAAAAAATATAGTAATAACTTTGTTAGGTGGTTATGCATTTATTCATAAACATGAAGTATCATAACTTGAGAATAATTTTATTCTATTATAGTTATTTTAGAAAAATCATAGTGTATGGTATATTATAATTGGATATTATGATTATGTATTGATGTAAGTGTTTTTATAGAATTTTAAAAATATAATGTAATTTGAGATTTCATTGTGTTAGATAAAATAATGAGAAACATGAAATAATAGATTACAATAATCTAACTTCATAATAATCCTATAAATAATCATCAATAAGATGAATATATTGAATTGTAACATTTTTTGGATTAAATGTTGTAAAATATTTGAGTATCGGTATACAGACAACAATATTCATCTATACTAATCAATAAAGGATTGAACCACTTAAGTTGGAAGTAATGAAAATTGCCAATTTTAAAGTAGTAAATGAACAACAAAGCATATGGATGACAAGTTAATTGACTGATGTAAATAGTTACATGACTGATACACCTAATTTGTGTATACATTTCCACATATATTTCTAAAAAATAAAACATTTTTTCATCAAATACCTATTTCTTAGTGGAAAAATACTTTGATTTTGGTGATCTTGTTCATTTTCAGGTATTTTCTGGCCAAACACACAAACTGGGAGAACTCTAAGCAAAATTCCCAACTACATGGCATGTACATATCTACACATCGGGTACATTCAGATTCAGACACAGATTGGCCAGATGAGTACACCCCCAAGTCGTCAGAACAGAGACGACACGCCATGTAGGTCATACCTACACAATGTGTATAGGCTTCTAGATGCGATTTGTGGCATTTTTCAGATACTACATGTCATTTTTGGTGGTGAAAAATTCCATGTAACCTTCACCAACCGACCGTTGACACCGTGGAAGTCAAGGGCGGCACAGCTGGCCACCTACCAGAGAAAAACTGTGACAAAAATGCATTGATGAAACTACACAGCATGTTATTTCTATACACGTCGTGTACTTTTGTTTTCTATAAATAGAGGGATTGGCCTCCGGTTTTTAGGAGAGTCATTAGCATTCAAAGGAGGGAGGTTCTGTTTCCTGACTGTTGTGCTACCACTGTTCTACTACTCTGTCATTCCACCATCTTACCAAGGAATTCACCTCTCCTCAAAGTCTCTATGATGACCATATTAAGTATCGAGGGTTATGTTGTCATATTTTATTCCATGTGTAACTAAACACCCCATGTGTTGGGGATGTGTATGATGAAATAATGTTGTAATTTGGATTAATTTTTATGTTTGTTTTTGTTCTATTTAATTCTTCTTATTCTTCTTCAATTATTTCTTTTTATCATTTAAAATTTTGAGCTAGGCCAAGGTCAGAATATTCAGGGACTCAAAGAAATAATAATGATGAATACCTTCATGATCATTGAAAATATTCATCGACTCACAAATGGAATGATCTAAATAAATAGTTGTAAAACACTGACTACCGAACCAAGGAGTCAGATTCATCAGTTCCATACATAAATTACCAGACCAAGGGAACCTTGTCACAATTGAAACCCAGAGTGTTGGGTTATTATGAACAAAACAACCTAATAAGAAGTTCGTATAACCTCTATAATCACTATAGCCCCAATCCACTCCTTTTTCTATAAACCACATTAAAACCCATTTTTGATTTCTTTACCTTTAAACGTTAATCTTTACTTCAGTAAACAAAATGGTTTTCATAATAAAAAATAAAAATCCCACTCTAAATTCAGTATCCCTCACTAAGTTAATTCTAAATGCAATCAAATTCACACACTCATCAGTTCCCTATGGATCGACCCTGCACTTATGCTATACTAGCTTAAGAGTGGGTAATTTCAATTTGATACATAGACAACATACCTTCGGTGAAACACCAGACCAAATTTTGGCATCGTTACTAGGGAACTCTTCAGTTTGAGTGTTCAATTTAATTGTGTTTTAATTAATTTGGTGAAAATTAAAATTAAAATTTTTACAAAAATATATTTTCTAATCCCATTTTTGTTTATCTTTCTTTTTCCCTTTTATGCTTGGTTTTTATTTTGTACATGTGCAGGATCACAGGTACATGAGCAGATGCCCCACATGGTCCAAGAGCACCGAGTCATCAGTCATTCTTCTGATTGACTTAGAAATCAAATGGACATTGTTGAGACTTCGACGTGCACTTGTAGAAGAGAACAACAAGAACTCACCACCCATGGGGAAAAAGGAGGAGGGAGAGCCGACCACTAAAGATACAGCGGGGAACCCGTACCAGGACCAGCAGCCTCCCACTGCAAGTATGCTAGAGCAGTCCCCACAAGGAGGATTCATAGAGTTCCTCCTGAGGAACTAGTAGAGGCCACCACAACAACCCCCTACAGAGTACGGTCACCCCCAATAGGATAAGAAGATCTTTCAATGGCCATTCTTCTCCCCTCAGGAGCATCAATATATACCACCTCCACTCCGTCAATAGACACCTCCATGTCATACTCTTATGGAGTACGGCTTACCATCTATTCACAGAACTGACAAAGGCATCATCTTCCCACTACTTCAGGCCCAGCATTTTGATATCAAGCTTGTTATCATGTAGCTGATCCAAAACAAATTTCAATTTAGAGGCCTACCTAGTGAGGACCCAAACTCCCATATCTCCAATTTCTTGGAGGTCTGCGACATGTTCTGCTACCACAGAGTGTCTGAGGATGCCATTCATCTTCGCCTCTTCCCCTTATCTCTAAGGGATAAGGCAAAGGACTGGATAAATGTTTTTTCACAGCGATCTATCCTCACCTGGGCAGAGTTAGCCTAGGCGTTCCTATCAAAATATTTCCCACCTTCAAAGATGGTGACTTTGCAGAACGAAATACACAACTTCCAGCAGCATGACTCAGAGTCATCGTATGAGTCATGGGAGCGTTTCAAAGAGATGTTTCACAAATTCCCACACCACGGACTCCCACTCTTGATGCAGGTCCAGAACTTCTATGGAGGACTGATGACAAACACAAAGTCCATAGTGGATGCTGCTACTGGAGGTATAGTTATGAGAAATTCCTCCGAAAAGCTTTTCGATCTGCTAGAAGACCTTTCTGACAATAGCTTCCAGTGGCATTCTGAGCAGGGAAAAGAAAAACAAGGTATGCACAATATTAATGCCACTACTATGATTGCTGCCCAGTTGGACGATGTGTCCAAAAAGATCGACGTGCTGAATCTGAAGAGCACATCCCAAGTACATGCGACAAATAATCTGGCGTTCAGTGAATGTGATGACAACCACATCATGGGAGAATTCTTGGGACCTACCATCGGCCCTTCGATGAGTGAGGTGAACTATGTTGCTCAAAATCGAGGGTTGAACCAGTACCAGAACCCTACATAGCATGGTCACCAGAACATAGGTTGGGGCCCACAACAGCAGAATCCTCTGCCCCAACGATCTCCCGGCTACGGTCAACCCTAGTATCAGAGCCAGAACTCAAGGAAAAAACAGCATCATCAGGGCTCTTACCAGTAGCAAGGGTATCAAAACCCTCGCCTGTAGAATCTGCTGCAACCACTGCCTCCACCATCTGCACAGCGACCTCAGTAGGAGAACACCTCAATGTTAGAGGATCTCATGAACAATTTTATATATAATACTGAGACTAGATTCCATAATTATAAGGATTCTATTAGAAGCTTAGAGAACCAAATCGTCCAGCTGGAAAACCATCTCTCGGGGAGGCATCCTGGTACACTACTGGGTAACACTAAGAAAAACCCGAGGGAGGAGGCCCATGTCATCACACTACGGAGTGGAAAGGAGTTACAACAGAAGGAACTGTCATAGCCAGGTGCACCTACACCCCCTAATGATAAATAAGGTACATTTACAGACCCCTACTCATCCACAGGCCCACCAAAATATGCCTCACAGGGCAAAGGAAAAGAGGTTTTCAAACCCTTTGAGCCTTCCATACCCTTCCCAGAGAGGATGAAGCAGATAAAGATAGACCACCAGTTTGGAAAGTTCATGGAAGTGTTCTGGAAGATACACATCAACATTTCATTTGAAGAGGCACTATAAGAACCCGGATCTTATTTTCAGGTATTCTTTTCTCTTTTCTGTTGTTTTTTAGAAAAGTGGAGTTTTTTGAAATTTTTGAAGTACACGTTGTGTACTTATATGTACATGTTGTGTACTCTTTTGCCGCACGTAGCTGTGTGCTGGCCGTATAACGGCCGAGCACACAGCTGTGTGTGGTGACCTAGAGACCTCCTAATGTAGGGGCCGGTAAGGGAAAGTACATGTCATGTACTTATAAAGTATACATCATGTACATTATTTTTATTTCATTAAACAGACTAAGGTCACATATAATGGGAAGAACGCTCTTCTTCTTTACCTTCTTCATCTGAGAGCATCTGTATAGCATGGATCTTCACTAAGCCCCCGATCGAGCATCCTTTCTCTGATTTGAACTTCATTGATTGCATTGGGATCACCACAGTAATCTCTTCCTTCTTCTAGAGCTTCGTTTCCTGATTCCTCATCTTTCAAGAGTTATCTTCGGTTAAACGTTTTATACATTTTTATAGATCTATGAAGTTCTAGGGTGATTCAAGGATTGAGGTTCACATATATCAATATCTCGATGCTGAGGTAGGTTTTTTGTGTCTTTCTGTAGATATTCTTTGAGTTATATGTGCAAAAGTTCCCAATAACCTTGTTCGGGGTATTGCGTGTTTACGGTTTTAGCCTTGTTAATTACCTGTTATGATTGTATGCTTGATTAGAGGTAAATTGAATGTGAATAGGGTTAATTGATATTCTTTGTAAGTGTTTTCCCGTGAATTTTTTTTATGACTGTTTGGTCTCGCTTAGCCTATTAGGGTACTGTGCTTTCCATTCCTAGTGCTGATAGGATGGAGTGATCTTTTTATCTAACATGTTGTTATACTGTAGACTGTTTAGCCAAGTATTTCATAGGGTATAATTTGGCTATTATATATCATTGTTCTCTATTGACTTACATAGGTTTGTGGGAACCTGGTGTAGTAGACGATAGGAGGAATGGATGCTGAGGGATTCCCCAGAGTGTTTGTTTTACTGTTACGATACGAGACCATATGGGGGAATGAACGTAAGTGATTCCTCAGAGTGTGTAGTTCTTCGATGTGGGCTACAGGGGGAATTGGATTTTGAGTGCTTCCCTAGAGTTCCTTTTAGTTACCGATACGATTACTATAAGGGGAATTGACAGTGAGTGCTTCCTCATAGAGTCTGTGCAAAAGCTAAAACAGAGAGGTTAGACTGTGTGTACTTCCCAGAGGGTTACTTGTACATATTTGGTTGAACCAGAGGGGTTAGGTTGTGAGTACTTCCCAAAGGTTTACCTGTTTGTGATTATTCTCTTACTTGATATATGGAATTGAATGCATTGAAACTCTAGGATTGTTTACTTTTGAGTACTTCCTTGTTTACTACATCATTTTGATTATAGCCTGCCATATATATTCACTGACTATTAGGCACATATCTTTGGGTGGTTTCCTACTGGTATTTAGTCTCGCACCCTCTTTGGGTCATGATTTTGAGCCCAAATAGATTATATTGCTAAAGTTATAGATAAGGGCAAGCACCCTTCTACTTCAGGTACTTGATTGCTGAGGAGCTGGAGAGCATGAGACCAAGATGAGGCTTGCGATGCTGTTGGAGTTTATCTGTTTTCTTTTGTACTTTGTATATTTTTGTATTCTAGAATTGTGATTTATTTGGCTGCTTTCCTATACATGTGTATCATGAATCAATTATATATATGTTCTCTAGTTGTTTATTACTTTCGTTGTTTACCTATTTCATGTTTTACTGCTTCCGCTATTGCTATTTTTTTTACTTCCATTGTTTTACTCTGCCAATGGGGGAATAGTTTCCCCACTATCACACCCAAGGCCCTCACTACTAGTTGGTAGCCTTTGGAATTCAGGGAAATGTGCTTGAGGTCATGTGACCAACTGGGTACGGGGCACCTCTGGGTGGATTCCGAAACCGGTACGTTACAAAGTGGTATCAAAGGGATTATTTTATTTTGACTTACTGTTTAGAGAATATAGCCAGGTATAGGAAGGAATAGTTACTTGGTATTAAGTTGTTCCTGGGAGTATCTAACCCGCGTACAGGGAAAAACCAATCTACCTCGTTTATTGCAATTTTTCTAGTTTTTCAATTTTACGGTTGATTTTATTTCACCATTGGGTGATTCACATGTTTCGTGCTATTATCGTTGATGTTATTGAAATTATATTTCTATTACAACCCAATGAGATGAGGGTATTCCATCTCATGCATCATTTAGGCACTTGCTAGATATCACATTTCATGCATTATTTTCATGCCATTTAGGTTGTATTAGCGATTGCATGTTGTTGTGATAGATGTTGTGCTAGATATGCATGTTGTTGTGATATATGGCTTGATAGGATACCTTCTATTTGATAGGGTATTTAATTGTGTAAATACATAGTTTGAATGAATGCCAAACTTTGGTTCTTGAGGTGTTATGGGACCTCATGGACCAGAATTTGGTGGATCATTGCTCTGATATGTTTATATTTGACATGTATAAGATTCCAAGCTTTGATTTGTGGGGAGTATGGGCCCTCACAGATCGAAATTTGGCACTGTAATGTTCGTTTCAGTGTTTTCTGGGTTCTGAAGTAGTTTCTGAGGCTTACTATCCAGAAAAAACCCAGAATACACGACATGTAATGTTGGACACACACACTGTGTTTTCTTCTATTTGGGAAGGAACTATTTTTCTTAAGTACACATCATGTACTGTATATACATGCTGTGTAGTCTCTAACCATGTTACTGACTGTCTGGGAAGAAACACGGGGTTGAAAAATCTTGTAGAACATGCTGTGTGCCGGATGTACACACTGTGTGGTGTAGACTGTGTGTCCACCCGTGTGACCAACAACATGGATGGATAAAACTTAGGTTATACACACCGTTTCAATCTTGAACATGTCGTGTAGAGTAACCCTTTAATCTAACCATGTAGTGAACAACACGGGTTGGTGAAATCTTCCTAGTACACGTCGTGTCTGGAACAAACACACCATGTAACATCAACTGTGTGGCCGGCCATGTAACTAACAACACGGGTCGGTGAAGTTCGTCTGGTACACAGCATTTCTGGAACTAACATGTCGTGTAGTCTTGTTTTAGAGAAACCGTGTGGCCTAGATGTGTATAAGAACTCAGTTAGGGGAATATGATTCAAGTACACGTTGTGTGTTAGGACAACACATCGTGTGTATGGGGTGTTGCATGACCTGGGTTGGAAGAAGTACATGCCCATGTGAAGGCTTAAGGGAACACTCTGTGTAGGAATTATACATGTTGTGTATCCATGTTTTGAAAAAAAAACATGAATGCTTTCTTTATCTTGTTCCCTTATTACACTTCTAAGTTTTAGTCCCTATTAATCTTGATCTAAGGTGTGCACTTGACCTTACAGAGCCATGCCACCAAGACGTCCTCCGGTTGTCTGCTAGTTATAGGGAATTGATTAGACACTGGATATAGCTGATCAGGGACTACCAGCAGATCCTCCAGTTGTGCCAGTCTTGGCACCGACCGTCATTCCGAACACATATGCTGACACACAGTTCCGAGAGGACTTTATGAGGTTTATGCAGACCTTCCGAGGAGTACAGCATCCTACCCCCTCTATGGCAGAACTGATGCGAGTCTTTTAGCAGTAGCATCCTCCCACTTTCATAGGGGAAAGAGGACCTCAGGCTGTAGAGTCTTGGTTAGAATCCATGCTTTCTATCTTTGAGCATTTGGAGATGCCTCTAGAGAGGAGAGTGAAGCTCGCTACGTATATGCTTCGAGATTCCACTAAGTGATGGTGGTATGTGATCTCACAGGCGGGATGACAGTAGGTTATGGTGTGGGATGATTTTCAATGTACATTTTATGACTACTTCTACCCACATACTTTGAGGGTTGATCGAGCTCAAGAGTTCATGAGTCTAGAGAAGGGTACTCTTTCTGTTATGGAGTATTCTTCTCGCTTTATAGAGCTGCAGCACTTCATGCCTATTCCAGGAGGTGATGAGTTATTTCTGGTAAGGAAGTTTGAGGATGGTCTCAGGAACAGCATCCGATCTTAGTTGAACATCTTCAGGTTGACTTCCATCACTTCTATAGTCAACTAGGTGCTGATCACAGAGCGCAATCTGAGGGATTCTAGAGCTGTGATCCAGGGAGGTTCAGCATCTGGAGTTTGTATCCCTCCTACTGACAGCAGGAAGCACCATAGGGATTCTATACATAGGGATCCGAGGAGGCGGGACACTTCTTCTGGTAACTAGGTGGTGTGCTAACAGTGCGGGAAGAGTGGGAATACGAGGCCACATTGCCCGAGAGACCTAGTGGATTGTCGATCATGTTGCAAGATGGGTCATCTTCAGTGCTTCTATTAGTTTTTTTCACCGTAAACTGGTGAAAAAGGTTCTTCTATGACTCCTCATTCAGGAGCAACACCACCAGTTTCTCACCAGTCTGGGAACTGGAGTTCTTTTGGCCGTTCAGGCCGAGGTGGAGGTCGTGGCTATGGTAGCCAGTCGCCAGGCTTTCAGCGATAACAGGGTGGATCAGCTCAGAGTGTTCAGGTAGTGTCACAGGGCTGCAGTGTAAGTCATATTTTTTCATTATAGCAGACTCAGTAGGATCAGGATCCCAGACCCTCTACAGTTCGAGATACAAATCTAGTTTCCTCAGTTTTAGCTTCTTCTCTTTTCGATACAGGAGCTTCCCATAGCTTTATATCTTTTGTTGTTGTGGAGAGCCTTGGGTTCTGTATCTTTTATTCTGCTAATATCTTGACGCTAGACACACTATTGGGGACAAAAATGGCTAGTGTACAACAGTTTAAGGATTTCTCTCTAGAGTTTGGTGGGTGTCCCTTCTTATGGAACCTTTATGTCCTAGAGATGGCAGGTTATGATGTCATTCTTAGAATGGACTAGTTAGTTCTCTTCTAGAAATTTGTCAATTTCTATCGTTGTAGGGTGAGTTTCACATCACCAGAGGGTGGATCGTTTCTTTATAAGGGTGAATGGGATGTCCAGGCGAGCAGAGAGGGACCCAAGAATCATGGTTTGGGAAGAGTTACATCCCATATTGCTAGTCTATATATGGATGACCAAGGGGCTTCACATATGTACTTTCGTCCAGTGGTGGATCATTTTAGGGAAGTATTTCCAGAGGACTTTTCAGGTTTTCCTCCAGAGCGAGAGGTGTACTTTTCTATCGAGTTTGTGCTATTAGAGGCACCAGTGTCCATTCCTCCTTATAGGATGGCTACACCAGAGTTACTAGAGCTCAAGAAGTAGTTGGAGGAGTTATATACAAAGGGTTTCATCCAACCCAGTACTTCTCTTTGGGGTTTTCATGTCCTGTTTACGAAAAAGGTGGATGGTACCCTTAGAATTTGTGTGGATTATCGGAAGTTTAACCAATTGACGATCAATAACCAATATCCCTTACTGAGGATTGATTATCTCTTTGATCAGCTTCAAGGAGACTGGGTGTTCTCAAATATTGAATTGAGATCTGTTTACCATCAGTTGCACGTTAGACCATCACATGTACCTCTTACAGCCTTTCAGAGCAGGTATGGTCTATATGAGTATGTGGTTATGTTGTTCAGTCTCACGAACGCACTTGTAGTTTTCATGGAACTGATAAACTGAGTGTTCCATCCCTACTTGGATTATTTCATAGTAGTCTTTGTGGATGATATCTTGGTGTAATCTCACACTTGACATGACCATGCCGCACATCTTGAGATTGTTTTGAGTACACTGAGAGAGCATCAGTTATATGCTAAGCTCTCAAAATGCCACTTTTGGATGGATCAGATTCACTTCTTAGATTATGTTATCTCAGAGGAAGGAGTATCAGTAGACCCAGAGAAAGTGAGAGCAGTAGTTTCTTCGGAGCAGCTGAAGAATGTCTTTGAGGTGCAGAGTTTCCTAGGGATGGCTGGATATTACAGACGTTTCATACAGTACTTTTTATGCTTAGTAGCACCACTGACAGGCCTGACAAAGAAGGGTGCGAAGTTCTTATGGTCAGATTCTTACGAGTCATACTTTTAGGAGCTGAAATAAAGGTTGACTTTAGCACCAATACTAGTATTTCCAGAGTCAGGAAAGAGCTATACGGGTTACTGTGATTCATCATGTATCAGGATGGGAGTATTGATTATGTAGGGAGAAGGAGACTTTGCATATAGGTCTCGGTAGTTGAGGCCGCATGAGAGAAATTACCTGACGCACGATCTCGAGTTGGCTGCAGTTGTTCATGCTTTATACTGTTGGAGACACTACCTGTTGGGAGAGCATTTTGCGGTTTTCACCGACCACAAAAGTCTCAAGTATATAGTGTGACCTTAATTTGAGACATTGAAGGTGGGTTGAGTACCTTTATTCCTTTGACTTTGATCTTGCCTACATGCCTGGGAATGACAACGCAGTGGCTGATGCGTTGAGCAGGAGGACTCAGGTACAAGCAGTTCAGGAGGCCAGTAGTGAGTGGCAGCTTATAGCTCTATTCTTTAAGATGCATTTGGAGGGGAACGATGGTCAGAGGGCAGACATTTCTTTATTCTATGGATGTTACATCTACACTACTTGATCAAGTGCGAATGAGGCAGCTATCAGATTCTGAAGGCCTAGTCCTACAGGAGAGTGTTTCAGGAGAGGACCATATTCCTGGATGGATAGTAGGTGAGGATGAAGTCTTACGTTTTCATGGACGCGTGTGGGTGCTAGTAGACATATGAGAGGAGATTATGCGATACTTTTATTCCTCCATTTGGGTAGTTCATCCTGGTGTCACGAATATGTATCATGATCTACACTATCAGTATTGGTGGCCAGGTACAAAGAGAGATGTTGCTGGGTTTGTCATGAGATGTTCCACCTATCAGTAGGTGAAGGCAGAGCATCAGCGACTAGGAGGGCTTTTTTAGATGTTACTCATTCCCGAGTGGAAATGGAATGATGTTGAGATGGACTTTGTGAAGGGTTTATCGAGGTCGCCTCAAGGGAATGATGCAGTTTGGGTTGTCATTGACAGACTCGTGAAGCTTGATCACTTCTTGTCGATTAAAGAGACCTTCAGTGTTGATGAGTTGGGTAGGTTGTACATCCGAGAGATTGTATGACTACATGGGGTTCCACACTCCATTATTTAGGACAAGGATGCGTGTTTTACTTCTTGGGTCTGGTAGGGACTTCATAAGGCTTTGGGTACACAGGTACTTATGAGTACAGCTTACCATCCCCAGATAGATGGCCAGTCTGAGTGTACGATTTAGGTGCTTGAGGACATGCTTCGAGCATGCATCCTGAATTTTGGAGGTTTGTGGGAGAAGCACATACCTCTTGTGGAGTTTTCCTATAATAATAGTTTTCAAGAAACTATTCAGATGTCACCTTATGAGGCTTTGTACGGTATTCCATGTCGTTCACCCTTATGCTGGCTGGAGGCAGGAGAGGCAGATATGTTGGGACCTCATCTTGTCCAGGAGACCACAGAGCATATAGAGTTGATTCGGAAGAGGATGTCTATTGAACAATCTTGACAGAATTCTTATGATGATTGACAGAGATGACCTCTGGAGTTCGAGGTCAGAGATCAGGTTTTCTTTCATGTAACACCAAGGTTAGGACACAAGAGGATTAGGAGGCAGGGTAAGATTTCACCGAGGTACATTAGGATGTTTGTGGTGTTAGAGAGAGTTGGGTCGGCTGCCTATCATTTGTAGTTACCTCAAAGTTATTAGGCTATGCATGATATCTTCCATGTGTATCAGCTTCAACATTACTTCTCAGACTCGTCTCATGCTTTTCAACCTGAAGAGGTTGAGTTAGAGGTGGATGCCTCATTCAAGGAGCATCCTATCCAGATTGTTGATCGAAGTACGAAGGTTCTCCATGGTCATTATGTTCCTATGGTATGAGTGCTATGGCAACACGGGCGAGTACAAGACGAGACCTAGGAGAGGGAGGCCGACGTACGATCACAGTGGCTGGAGCTTTTTGAGGATTCTTATTCTACGCCACCTTGCTAGGGAAATTCGGGGACAAATTTCTTTAAGGGGGAAGTTTGTAAGAACCCAGATCTTCTTTTCAGGTATTATTTTCTATTTTCTATTGTTTTTTAGAAAAGATGAGTTTTTGGAAATTTTTGAAATACACACTGTGTAGTCTTTTGCCACACGTAGCCGTGTGCTGGCCATGTAACGGCCAAGCACACAGTCGTGTGTGGTGACCTGGAGACCGCATAATGTGGGGGCCGGTAAGGGAAAGTACATGTCGTGTACTTCTAAATTACACACTGTGTACTTTATTTTTATTTCATTAAATGGACCGGGGTCGCGTCTAATGGGCAGAATGCTCTTCTTCTTCGCCTTCTTCGTTTGAGAGCATCCGTATGATGCAGATCTTCACCGAGCCCCCGATTGAGAATCCATTCTCCGATTTGACCGCTTTCAATTGCATTAGGATCACCATAGTAATATATTCCTTCTTCTAAAGCTTCATTTCCTGATTTCTCCTATTTTAAGAGTTATCTTCAGTTAAACTTTTTAGACGTTTTTGTAGATCTACGAAGTTCTAGGGAGATTCAAGGCCTGAGGTTCATTTATATCAATCTCTCAATGTCGAGGTTGGTGGTTTGTGCCTTTCTGTAGATATTCTTTGAGTTATATGTGCAAAAGTTCCCAATACCCTTATTCGGGGTATTGTGTGTTTACGGTTTTAGCCTTATTAATTGCCCGCTATGCATGTATGCTTGAGTAGAGGTCAATTGAAAGTGAATAGGGTTAATTTCTATGCTTTGGAAGTGTTTTCCCATGCATGTTTTATTATGAATTTTTGGTCTCGCTTAGCCTATTAGACTGTTGTGATTTCCATTCCTAGTGCTAATAGGATGGAGTGATCTTTTTATCTGACATGATGTTATGTTGTAGACTATTTAGCCAAGTATTTCTTGGGGTATAATTTGGCCGTTATATATCATTGTTCTTGATTAAATTACACAGGGCTATGGGAACCTGGTGTAGTAGACCATAGGGGGAATGGAGGCTGAGGGCTTCCCCATAGTATATGTTTTACTATTACGATGCAGGACCATAAGGGGAATGGAAGTAAGTGCTTCCTCAGAGTGTTTGTAGTTCCTCAATGCAGGTCACAGGGAGAATTGGACGTTGAGTGCTTCCCTAGAGCACCTTTTAGTTACCGATACGAGACTATAAGGGGAATTTATGGTGAGTGTTTCCTCAGAGAGTCTGTGCAAAAGCTGAACCAGAGGGGTTAGACTATTTGTACTTCCCAGAGGGTTGTTTTTACTTTTTTGGTTGAACCAGAGGGGTTAGGTTGTGAGTACTTCCTAGAGGGTTACCTATTTTTGATCATCTACTTACTTGATATATGGAATTGAATGCATTGAAACTGTAGGATTGTTTACTTTTGAGTACTTCCTTGTTTACAGCTTCATTTTGATTATATCATTCCATATATATTAATTGACTATTAGGCACAGATCTTTTGGTGGTTTCCTACTATTATTTAGTCTCCCACCTTGTTTGGGTCATTATTTTGGTCCCAAACAGATTATATTACTGCAAGTATATATAAGGTAAATCACCCTTCTACTTTAGGTACTTTATTACTGAGGAGTTGGAGAGCATGTTATAGGCACTAATGTAGATGCCCAAGTATGTGAAATTCATGAAGGAGATCCTCTCCAAAAAAAGGAATATAGAGGATCTGGGCACCATTTCACTGACCAAGGAGTGCTCAATGGTCATACAACATTTGATTCCCCCCAAGCTCCAGGATCTAGGTAGCTTCACTATCCCATACACTATTTGACCATGTGAGTTTGGGAAGACCCTATGTGACTTAGGAGCCAGTGTCAACCTCATGTCCTTTGGATTTTTTAAGAAGTTATGGATCAATAACTTTAAGCCTACCCAAGTCTCCCTTAATCTTGCCAACCGATCCATAAAATATCAGAAGGGGCTACTGGAGGACCTGCTAGTAAAGGTGGGAAGGCTAATCCTCCCCACAGATTTCACCATCCTCAAAATAGAGGAAGACAGGAGGCACCTTTCATTATGGTAAATCCTTTTTGGCCATTGGGAAGGTATTTATCAATGTACACCAGGGGGGATAATTTTTAGAGTATGGGATGAACAAGTCTCTTACAATGTCCTCAAATCCGTCAAACATGCATCATTACCAGATCATGAGGGATGTTATGCAGTGACCACCATGGATGATCACTTGAGTAGAAAAGGATATGATCTGCTATGTTCTTCCACCTCAGATGACTTGGTTTTTCCAGACATTCCATTTGATGAAACAAAAGAGGACCTACAATTCCTTAAAGGCCAGGGCGGACACTACTGGCAGCGTGCTGTTATTCCTGACATTCTGGAGCAGTTAGAGGTACAACCACTTGTATCTTTGATTATAAAGGTGTCTACACTAGAAATGAAGCATCTCTCATCTTCTCTAAAGTACAGGTTCTTGGGAGACCATCAGACATTTCCCATCATACTTAGTGTAGCACTGTCAGAGGAATAGGAGGATGTACTTATGTAGGTTTTGAAGTGGCGAAAGTAGGCTATTGGGTGGATAGTTTGAGATTTGAAGGGCATAATCCCTACCATTTTTAACCATAAGGTATTTCTCAAAGAAGGGGTGAATCCATCGCGACAACCACATCGACGCCTGAACCCCCCCCCCCCAATGAAGGAAATTTTGAAGAAAGAGGTAATCAAGTTACTAGATACAGGAATCATATAACCCATATTATATAGTATGTGGGTGAGTCCCCTACAATTAGTACCCAATAAGGGGGTATCACTATAATTTCAAATGACAAAAACAATCTCATCCCCATACGTACTATCACGGGCTGGAGAGTCTGTGTGGAATAAAGAAAGTTAAATGACTCCATGAGGAAGGATCATTTCGCCCTGCCCTTCATATATTATATGCTAGAGAGACTAGTGGGCATGATTTTTACTACTTCCTCAATGGTTATTCCGACTATAATGAGTTTTCCATTACTCTAAAGGATCAAGAGAAGAGCACATTTACTTACCCCTATGGTACGTTTGCTTACCAAAGGAAGTCCTTTAGCATGTGCAACGCTCCTGACACCTTCCAGCATTGCATGTTGGTTATCTTCCATGACATGGAGGAACATATCCTGGAGGTTTTTATGGATGATTTTTCCATTTATGGAAAATCATTCACCACTTGCTTGCAGCACCTGAAGTTGGTTCTAGAAATATGTGAGAAAACTAACCTGGTTTTGAACTGGGAAAAGTGTCATTTCATGGTACAGAGTGGCATCATCCTTGGTCACAAAATCTCAGTGAATGGGATAGAGGTGGACCCAGCAAAGATAGAAGTCATTTCACAAATTCCCATTCCGACTTCAGTTAGAGCCATCCGTAGCTTCATGGGACATGCAGGTTTCTACAGATAGTTTGTCTACAACTTCTTAAAGATATCTCATCCCCTCGCCAACCTTATGACCAAGGATTCCATTTTTGAGTTCGATGAGGCATGAACCATATATTTTTATCACCTGAAGCAGCGCCTAGTGGAATCTCCAGTGATGATTTCTCCCAACTAGGAGGAGTAATTTGAAGTGATGTGTGATTCCAGCGATTACGCAGCGAGATCAGTCCTGGGATAGTGGCTTGACTAAATTTTCCAACCCATATATTATGTCAGTAAGATTCTCAACAAGGCACAGATGAACTACACTACCATAGAATAGGAGATGATAGCAGTAGTGTTTTCTTTTGACAGGTTTTTTCTTACTTAGTGTTATCTAAAGTTATTGTTTATACTGACCACGAAGCACTCAAGTACCTATTGAACAAGAAGGATGTGAAGCCACAACTGATCTGATGGTTAATTATCCTATAAGAATTTGATCTGGAGATCTGAGATAAGAAGGGGAGTGAGAATGTTGTTGCTGATCATCTCTCCCGTCTGGAGATGCCGCATTTAGAGAAGGAGGAAGATCGAGAGATAAACGAGGATTTCCCTAATGATAACCTTTTTTTAGTCGAAGATTCACCTCGGACCTAGTATACTGATATTTCTAATTATTTGGTTACAGGTTTCATCCACACCGACCTCTCCTTTCAGTAGAGGAAGATGTTTCTCTCTGATGTCAAGAGGTACTTCTGGGAATATCCTCTACTATTCCAATCTTGTGGGGATGGGGTGATCCGACGTTGCATCTTGGAAACTGAAGTTCATGGAGTCCCGGAATTCTATCACACTGTGCCAGTTGGGGTACATCATGGTCCCGACCGTACTATATAAAAGATCATGAAGTCTGGGTTTTTCTATCCCACCATGCATAGAGATTCCTGAGCCTTTGTTTCTCGTTGCGATCGATGCCAAAGAACATGTAATGTGGGTCATGGAGCTGATATTCCCTAAATCCCATCCTAGAGGTCGAGATCTTTGACGTCTAGGGTATAGACTTCATGGGGTCATTTCCCCCATCTTTTAGGTGAAGGTTTCGGGCGTAGCGGAAGCGCGTGGGTGGATGTGCCCACTTGGATTTTTGTCATTAACAATGATCAATCCGGGATCAATACGAAGATAAAAGCCAGTCTCCACGGATCGAATCACAGAAATAGACAAAGAAAAGAAAAGTCTCGGAACCACAAAGTAGGATCGTTACAGGTTGATTATAACTAATTTAATCAATTAAAAAGAAATACCTTTTGGGTGTTCTTTCGTCTTTGATGTTCTTGATCACGTTCTGATGTGATTCGTCATTGCGTCGCAGAAGCCAAGTGTAGACTTCCTCTAGCGGTGATCCACACGTGTACCTCGTATCTCGGGACATCGCCAAAGGAGTCTTTGGGTGCTAGCGTGGAGAAACCTTTGCTTGCGTTGTCCACCTTATATCATCTTGATCCGATGGAAGAGGATCTCTCTCGGTCTTGAGAGAGTTCTTGTAGGAATAGGTTCTTTCATCCTTGAAATAATTCTCCAGAATTGTTGTGCACAACGATTCTCTTATGTTAGGAAAAGAGTTGGGGTTTTGAGGATATTTATAATCGGGTTTGAGGTTGTAGAGTTATGACAATAAATAAATGCGTTATGAATTTTATTTATTTCATTAACTCCCTTTTGAAAACCCCATGTCGAGTCATTAATTCCTTGACATGTGCCCACACTGATTATAATAAATATCATTTAATAAAATGATATTTCCTCAAAATCCTGACTGGAAAAACTACATAGCATGTATTAATAAATACACAGCGTGTACTTGTTTTTCATTGAAAACTACACGGCGTGTACATTCAATGCACACGGCGTGTATATCTTGTTTTCATTTATTCATTTCCTTTCCAAAATGAAAACTACACGGCATGTATATTTAATAATACACAGCGTGTACTTGTTTTTAAAATAAAACTACACGGCGTGTAATCATTAATACACGGCGTGTACTTGTTTTATTTTATTCTTCCTCCAACATTAAAACGGTTTAGGATTCCTTGAATAATTATTAAACCACGTACGGGAATAATCTTTATTCTACTTGAGATACTTGAATACACTTAGTGTGTGACCCTCTAGGCCTCTTTCTCGTTGGAATTAGGCGGGCTTGCCTAAAGTCCAAGATTACTGTCTAGCAACAGGTCAAGGCACCCAAGAGAAAGAAGTTGAAGCTGCATTGACGTATCACCTCATACAAATGATTACTGTGTAATTTAATCCCTTTGTCTCAATATCTCATCAAGTAGGTTTCATGGTAGTGTCATAAACCTATATGCTTGATTCGTCGTTCTTTGACTACCTGAAATAAACTCGTCGTTTACACCATGGACATGGAATTTCATGCGACAGTTCTATTTTAATCAAAGGGCCGAGATATCAACTTTCATAAATGGAAGGGACAAAACCTTCCTCGACTTATCCATTAACAACATGTCACTCATGACGCACCCAACGTACCCTACTTCCCACCAACTATCTGCGTGACGGTTTTCGTCAGTAAATCTAAGTGTGCGAGTCATGACATGAGTTAATGATAATCTTCTAGTCTAAGGACCATTACACACACTCGTAGATAGAAATGTATGATGACACCAAGACATGCGGAATTTCTATTGGCGGGTTTGTTCTCATAATCTCCCATCTTGGAGATTACCAAGTGTGAACTCCATAATAGAGAGTCTCGTCTTCTTACAAGTACTCGCACATGACGGTCTGTATACTATGTGTCCTATCATAGTATGTCATCCAACCGTAGAACTTTATTTAATAATATTCTTATAGTATTTCAAGGTTATCATCATATTGGGGATCTTCCATGACCTTATTAATGCAACAAATATTCTAGGACATTATTATAGTATAGTCATGCAGAACAATGAACAATATATAATAAGTGAACATTCATGTAATCAAAGTACAAAACAGTTGGTTCTCAGGACACCAACCCTTACATTAAGAACACCTACATCCTGGTCTGCATCGACTACATATCTAAGTGGTTGGAAGACACTTCTATAACACACAACACGACCAAGGTAGTCATGGACTTTTTAAAGAAACAAATTTTTAGCAGGTTCAGTGTTCCCTGTGTACTAATCAGTGAAAGAGGGACCCACTTTGACAACACATTGATGAAAGGAGTATTGTAGAAGGAGTGAAGTGTCATATGGGGACACCATATCATCCCCAGTCTAGTGGACAAGTGGAGCTCTCCAACCATGATCTCAAGCATATTCTGGAAAAAAAAGGTGAACACTTCAAGGAAAGACTGGTTCAAAAGGCTAGATGATGATTTGTGGGCATATCATACCACCTTTAAGATGCCACTAGGGATGTCCCCATTCCAACTCATCTATGGAAATCCATGCCATATTCCAATAGAGTTGGTGCACAAAGCTTACTAGGTCGTTAAGGCCCTGAATTTTGATCTGAAGGAAGCTGAATAGAAGCATAAGTTCCAACTATCATAACTTGATGAAATACAATGGGAGGCATATGAGAACATCAAGTTATACAAGGAGAAGATGAGAGAAATCCATGATCAGATGATTTTTCAAAAAACTTTCCAAACCGGTGATCAGGTACTCCTTTTTAACTCCCGTCTTCAATTATTCCCAGGAAAGCTAAAGTCAAGATGGTTGGGACCATTCTGAGTCATATGATTATTCCACCATAGAGAAGTGGAAATTATTGGGAAGGATGGTCAACTATTTAGGGTTAATGTACAGTGGCTGAAGACTTACTATCACATGTAAGACATGGTGGGAACGCTCTCTACTATGCGTCTTAGGTAAGCAAAGGTAAGTCAGTCGAGCCAATGACCTAAAACAAAGGCACTTTCTGGGAGGCAACCCAGAGGGTACACAACATGTACCACCTATATACACGGCGTGTACTGAGTCATTTTAGTTTATATTCTTAATATTATAAATATATAGATTAACTAAATAATAAACAGGGATGATGGTGATGTCGATGGTAAGGTCACTGGAGTTTATTTGGGCCTTTACCGGTTCGAATCCCTCAATACCTACCTTCGGCATGGGTTTCATCCTTTTTATACTCATGTTTACTTACACAGCGTGTGTGGTATTTTTCATAATATATATATATATATATTTGTTTATATACAAGAAAACCCATGATGGGGATGGACTGGTTGGATAGGGTCATAACTCGGTTCCAAAAGACCCAAGTTCGAATCCTGACAACCGTCCCATTTCCATCATTTTTCCTTTTAATAAAACCACACATAATGTATTTCAATATACATCATGTGCACCGTGTTTTCATAATAACTGAAAAGAGTTTCAAAATAAAGGAATACATGTGGGTGAAGTTGACAGATTGGCGGAGTCTTGGCCCTGGATCCAAAAGACCTGGGTTCGAACTCGGCTAATCTCTCTACTTTATCCCTTTTAGTATAATTAAAAACCACATGTCGTGCCTTTACTTCATGCCATGTAGTATTTTCCCTATACATTAAATATATATAATTCATAAATATGAGCAGTAGGACAACCTTTTCTCCAGTGGTTGAAGGCTTGTGTTTGGATTGACCGATCACCGTTTCGAACCTCGCCCCAAGCACCGGACCAAAGATTGTACTTCTCTTTTTCCAATTTTATACCACATGATGTGTACTTCCCAATACATTACGTGTATAGCTTTATTTTTAAATTATATATATATATATATTTCTTTTATTTTAATTATTAATATTAATTATTATATAGTTTACTATAATAATTATATTATATACCTATGTAAAAAAAAGGGTACTACACGGCGTGTCTGTTAGAGTACACACCATGTACTCAAGCTATAAAAGTCAGAAACCCTACGCGACCACACCCCGTGTCGGATGGACCCCCCCCCTGCAACCGTTTTCTTCTCCAGAAATCTGTATGGCCTCTCCTCCTCCAATCCTCCATTTTCGTTCGCTTTAGGTACGGATTTCTTCCTCATTTCATTCCTCGATCAAGGTACGCCATTTTTCACTCCTTATTTCCCAATTTTCATAGAATTTAGGGTGTTTCGGATCAGCCATTAGTTTATCTTCCCATAGTACATGGGAATGAAATGAAGAACACACGTCGTGTACTTTTCACATGGCCAGGCACTGGAAAATTCTAAACTTGAAATTACACGGTGTGTCTGTTTGGTACACACCATGTAGAATCCAGAGTCATGCTTGGGTACTTCATTCACACGGCCACGCAAACCATGTTTACACACATGGAGTGTATGTTCTGTACTCACCGTGTATCCCATTTCTATGGGCCAACCGGTGTCTCTCACTCCACACGGCCATATGCACTATGTTCTTACACACGCCATGTCATACCTTCACACGACGTGTACATCATTTTTTGATCTACTCTGACAGCGGTCGTGTCTTTGAACTACACAACCAGGAACCTATTTGCGTATACATGGTGTGTATGTTTGGTACACACTGTGTATCCTTCCCTGGCCAGTGACATTCCCACTCGGTGTGTCTATCCAGAGAACACGAGATGCTAACCCGATTACACTACACGTCGTGTACTCTAGATATACACATCGTGTTCTTTTACTTTTCTGTTTTTCTCATATTTTCTTCTTTTCCTTTTTCTTTTATTTTTCTTTTGTTTTGTTTTCCTTTCTTCTTCAGGATATGATAGATGGAGACCCTGTGCGTGGGAAGCAGCCTGCATTTTCTACTAAGGTTGAGAGGCCCACTTTTCACCAAATATGAATCTGGACCATGACGACATTCGCCCCAGACTTCCTGGTGTACCAGCCTCCTCCTCTAGACATCTTTCCACCACTCACCACCCCGACAGAGTCTGGTACTAGTATTGCACCTCCACCACCCCGCACAGATCCTCCAAGAACCACCATTTCTTCACCACCAGCTACCACACCTCCTAAGACCTCCTTAGTAGCAGATGATCCTTCACTGTCCACCATGTCCAGGAGACCTTCACCTACTGAGGCCGCTTCACCACCAGAGCCAACCCATGCTACTGGACCACCTAGGCCAGCCCCTTCCAGTGCCCCCTATCCTTTCCTAGTATTTCCAGACATTGACATGGTGCATGACCGAGTCTGGCACTTCTCTCACCGCATGATCCAGTTGAGCAGTTGTTATCTTGATAGTATCGTGCCTCAGCAGCTGGGTATCTGGAAGGATTTGGAGGATCTCCTTGGGCACACACCATTACTCACGATCTTCCAGGTCAGAACTCCTATTTTTACAGATTTATTTTTGGAGTTCACTACTTCCTTTGAGTTCGACGGGCCCGAGTACTGGGTGACACCTAATGACACTGTCCTGGTGGTCCGATTTCTACTGGGCGATCAACCTTTTTCCCTTACTATGCCCAATTTTGGCTGAGGGTGTGGTTTTTATCCCCATACAGTCACCCCACCCCTTGTCTCTACCCTGACCCGCCCCGAGCATTCTAAGCTCATTGCCATGTGGCGGGATATTGCTGGGCCCAACCACCGCTAAACCCCCACTTCCCAGAATAGTACCCTCATCATTGACCCTATCCCCCATTTCACCCATCGGTGCTTTAGCGCCATCTTGTTTTCCCACCATGAGGATATGGGAGTTGTAACCGATCGTGACATGGAGCTCCTCACTTGTGTCATCCGGTAGAACTACCCGAACCTCCCCTACCTTTTCGCCTCTTACTTCCATGCCATGTTCATCGGCGGGCAACCTGAATGGTGGGTTTTACGCCACTTTCCTTGCCCATGCCATGTTCAACATCCCTCACAGAGAACTAGTGAGTGCGTGGATTTGATTATGTTTGGAATTAACTTGGTGAGGGATGTTGAATTTAGAGTGGGATTTTTTTTTTTTTTTTGATTATGAAAACCAATTTTTTACTAAAGTAAATATTAACGTTTAAAGTTAAAGAAATCAAAAATGGTTTTAATGTGGTTGATATAAAAAGGAGTGTTTTGGGGCTATGGTGATTATGGAGGTTATACGAACTTCTTATTAGGTTGTGTTGTTCATAATAACCCAACACTCTGGGTTTTAATTGTGACAAGGTTCCCTTGGTCCAGTAATCTATGTCTAGAATTGAAGAAATTGACTCCGTGTTCTGGTAGTCAGAGTCTAATAATTCTTTATTTAGATCAGTCCATTTGTGAGTCGATGAATACATTCAATGATCATGAAGGTATTCATCATTATTCTTCCTTTGAGTCCCTAAAAATTATGCCCTTGGTCTGGCTCAGAATTTTCAGTGATAAAAATAAATGATTAAAGAAGAATAAGAAGAATTAAACAGAACAAACACAAACATAATAATTAATCCAAATTACAAAACTCTTTCATCATCCATAGCCCCAACACATGGGGTGTTTAGTTACACATGGAAGAAAAGATGACAACAGAACCCTCAATACCTGATGTGGTCATTACAGAGACTTCAAGGAGAGGTGAATTCCTTGGTAGGATGGTGGAATGGCAGAGTAGCGGAACAACGGTAGCATGGCATCTGGGCATCAGAACCTCCCTCCTTGGAATGATAATGTATCTCCTAAAAACTGGAGGCTAAGCCCTCTATTTATAGAAAACAAAAGTACACTGCGTGTATAGAAATTACATGTCGTGTAGTTTCATCAATGCGTTTTTTGTCATATTTTTTCACGGGTAGGTGGCCAGCTGCACTGCCCTTGACTTTTGTGGTGTCGACGGTCAGTTGGTGAAGGGTACATGACATGTTTCTCTACCACACATGGTGTGTAGTATCTAGAAAATTTCAACAACCACATCTAGAATCCTATACACGGCATGTAGGTATGACCCACACAATGTGCCATCTCTATTCTGGTGACTTGGGCATGTACTCGTCCAGCTGATCTGTGTCTGAGTCTGAAGTAAATATTAACATTTAAAGGTAAAGAAATAAAAAATGGTTTTTAATGTGGTTGATAGAAAAAGGATCGTGTTGGGGATATGGTGATTATGGAGGTTATACAAACTTCTTATTAGGTTGTGTTGTTCATAATAATCCAACACTCTGGGTTTCAATTGTGACAAGGTTCCTTTGGTCCGATAATCTATGTATGGAACTGAAGAAACTGAATCTTTGGTCTGGTGGTCAGTGTTTCAGAATTATTTATTTAGATCAGTCCATTTGTGATTCGATCAATAATTTCAATGATCATGAAGGTATTCATCGTTATTCTTCCTTTGAGTCCATAAAAATTATACCCTTGGTCTAGTTCATTATTTTTAGTGATAAAAATAAATGATTAAATAAGAATAAGAAGAATTAAACAGAACAAACACAAACATAACAATTAATCCAAATTACGACACTCCTTCATCATCCACATCCCCAACACACAGGGTGTTTAGTTACACATGGAAGAAAAGATGACAACAGAACCCTCGATACCTGATGTGGTCATCGTAGATACTTCAAGGAGAGGTGAATTAATTTAAAGGTTGCGTGCTTATTTTGGTTCTTTAGTGTTTTAAAATGACTGCTGATATAGTTTAAATTACAAATTGTAATCCTTGGATACTTACATTGATTAAGATAATCATTTATATGCATGTCACGACCTAATTGTATCTTTATTTTCTTTTCCCACTCCAGATAGGTATTCTAAACCATTCGTTGTATTCTTTCCAATACCCTCTTTCTTGAGAGATTCTTAGGATATACATGACTACCATAATTTTCAAGTTTTCTTTTCAAAACATTAAGAATTTTTGAATTACATTAAAATGATTGAGGCATTAGATTGTTTCAACCCCTTTTATCTTGAGACCTACCCTACATCTAATCTTTGTAGAGCCCCTAGAAACCATGAACAGCCTTGATAGGAATCCACAATACAAACCTATTTCCCTTCTTACCCTAATGCTTTTTAACATTTCATTATTATTCACTTGAGCTTTAGAGAAGGAATTTTCAGTACATGGCATATTTTTGTGAATAGTCATGAAATTAAGTATAGGGGAATGCCTCTTGTTTATTTGGGGTAGAAAGGGTTCCAAACCCTTATTCATGGAATTCCTAAGTGGTCCCCTATGTTCAAAAAAATGATGATAAAGAAAAGGGGACCTTATATTCACTTGATGGTTTGTGAACCCTACCTGACTAAGGGAGATGGCGGTGGTGAGAGCATTGGACAGAGCTTGTTGAGGATGTTTTTACATTGAGATTTATTTTTAATATAATGCAGTGTTATTTAAATAATTTAACCTCCCTTTTCAAGCCTCGGAGTTTATTTTTCACATATTTACCTACCATCCCTTAGCCACAAAAACATCTGAACCTTATTGAAAATCCCTCATGATTTTTGTAATTCAATTTCCTGATGTAGAGAACTAGATTTCTTGCAAACCTATGGATAGAGTGTATATACCTTAGATTGAGCATAAATTTGATTAAAAATATCTTGAGTGTTGAGTGTGTTATTTACTGGTGAGATAGATCATCAAGTTGCATGCTTATTTTTGAAAGGTTGAAAATTGTGTTTAAAATAGGATGAAAGTAGTTAATTGAATTATATATGAGGCATGATTAGAATATCTTATGAATTGAATCTGTTTTGTACCTTTTTATAATTTTCTCCTATGACTGTATCATTTATAATTATGATTAATTGAATGCCTTCCTTTTAAAATATAGACTCTTTTATTTAGATGTTGAGATTTTCTTGAGGGAAAGAAAATGACTAAGTGTGGGGGATTTTGATACACCTGATTTTTGTATACATTTTCACATATATTTTTGAAAAAGAGAACATGTTTTAAGCAAATAACTACTTATTAGTGGACAAATACTTTGATTTTGGTGGTCTTGTTCATTTTTAGGTGTTTTCTGGCCAAACACACAAACTGAGAGAACTCTAAGAAAAATTCCCAACTACACAGTGTGTACATATCTACACACAGTGTACATTCAGACTCAGACATGGATTAACCGGATGAGTACACACCCAAGTCACCAGAACAAAGACGAAATGCCATGTGGGTCATACCTACACATCATGTACGGGCTTTTAGATGCAGTTGGTGGAATTTTCCAGAGACTAAACGCCATGTGTGGCGGCGACACATGTCGTGTACCCTTCACCAACCGACCGTTGACACTACAGAAGTCAAGGGCGGCACAGTTGGCCACCTACCAGAGAAAAACTACGACAAAAATGTGTTGAGGAAACTACACGATGTTTACTTTCTATAAACATCGTGTACTTTTGTTTTCAATAAATAGAGGGCTTGGACCCCGGTTTTTAGGAGAGTCATTAGCATTCAAAGGAGGGAGGTTCCGCTGCCCAATTGTCATGCTATCGATATTCCACTACTCCTCTATTCCACCATCCTACCAAGGAATTCACCTCTCATCGAAGTCTCTGTAATGACCACACCAGGTATCAAGGGTTCTTTTTTCATCTTTTATTCCATGTGTAAATAAACACCCCATGTTTTGGGGCTATGGATGATGAAATAGTTTTGTAATTTGGATTAATTGTTATGTTTTTGTTTGATCTGTTTAATTCTTCTTATTCTTCTTCAATCATTTCTTTTTATCACTGAAAATTCTGAGCCAAACCAGGGACATAATTTTTAGGGACTCAAATGAAGAATAACGATGAATACCTTCATGATAATTGAAAGTATTAATCGACTCAAAAATGGACTGATCTAAATAAAGAATTTTGAAACACTAACTACTGGACTAAGGAGTCAATTTCTTCAGTTCTAGACATAGATTACCGGACCAAGGGAACCTTGTCGCAATTGAAACCCAGATTTTTGGGTTATTATGAACAAAAAAACCTAATAATAAGTTCGTATAACCTCCATAATCCCCATAGCCCTAACATGCTCCTTTTTTTATCAACCACATTAAAACCCATTTTTGATTTCTTTACCGTTAAACGTTAATCTTTACTTCAGTAAACAAAATGGTTGTCATAATCAAAAACAAAAATCTCACTCTAAATTCAACATCACTCACTAAGTTAATTCCAAACACTATCAAATTCACGCACTCACCAATTCCCTGTGGATCGACCTCGCACTTACTATAAGGCCCTAGCCTTAAACCTTACTTAATCTTGAGTTATTACAACATTACACCTTGAGGATCTTTTCGGGTTTAGAGTTTTAGAGAATTAGATCATAAAACTTGCATTACATTCCACATATAAACAAAGTGGTTACATAAAGATAGTATTCTTCTTTCCCATCAATGGAAACATATTTAAAATAAAACATGGATTCTTTCTTGACACTTCCTTGACACTACCATCATATCATGTACCTTTCCCTTGACCTGTGAAAAATATTTCAAAAAAAACTTGGGATGAGCATAAAAAGCTCAGTAAGGGATATAAAAATATGGAAAGGAAACATGGGTACATATATACATAAGGATGAAATCATACTTTACCCATAAAACATAAGCACTTTAACATACCTCATCAAATCATGAATAAATCATAGAAATCATAAGACATAAAGGTAACTTGAGGCATTCATAACATCCTTATGTAGGGAGTAACCCTCTTGGTTACGTTTGGAATACCCATCACAGTATATTCCCTAAATCTCTTCGGAGAAACCTTAACGTTTCACTCCTTTGCGTTACCCAATGCATTGGAGAGCTATATCGGGCTCACCCGCCCTTAGTTTATCACGGAACCACCCGTCTTCATAATAATGCCCAAGAACCTCAACAAAATCGTATCACATAAAACATGCATAAAGGAAACATAACATTTCCACCTTTCAATCACAAGATATCAATACAACACATTGATATAAAAACATTATGAAAACCATTTTCAATACCAAAATAAAAGAAAAGTAAAACATGGTATTTATTTTTTTCTTTTTAAAAAAAGTATGGCTTGTAGAGGAAGCCGAAACTCAAATAACGGTCACGGCGGCGGAGAAGTCGTTGTCGCCGCATACGTACGACAAAAACATTCCCTTTTGTCGTTTAGTAAACGATTCGTATAAAAAATATTCCTTTTGAATAAACGTAAAAGTCAAAGGGGTTTATACACCGTATAAAAGAAGGTTGTGTATAAAACAAAAATATTCCTCAATGAAAGGAGATTGAGACGAAGTCCCATACCTCGTATCCGACTTGACCCGACCGTTCTTTAATCTCCTGAATAATAAACTTGAGTTAATCTATACTTTCTTAAGAACCTTTTTAAAGTTCATTATTACTTTTATACCATGTTATGAACATCATGTAATCATTTAAGTTAATAATGTTCATTTTGTCGGTATTTGGTTCTTAAGTCAAAAATAGACTTCTTACACTTACATGTTGTTAATTTGGTCAAAGGTTAGTTATATCCAGAATGATATTAATGATTTGGATAAAATATATATCATATATATTCATCATATACATGTATTTATAATATTACATAATCATTTAGAGGTAAGAAATGAAATGCACCGTTCATGGAGACGGTAGGCCGTACGTACGCATGAACGCTACTTTCATTTCTATTTCGTATTTTATAGAATGGAATCATAATGATATAAAGGTATATTATAATTCCAGTATAATAACATATATAATATCATTAACTTTATCCTTTACACATCCCACATATGGTATTAACGAATCAAATCACTTTCAGGGGGCGGTAGTCCGCACTTCCTAAAATGAAGATATCGTGTTTACCCATAATGGAAACAATAATGGTATGCCATAAATGAAAAATACAGAAGCTTAAGGAAAGAATAAACATATTATATATCATATATAAAAATATTGACATCATAATGGCCACCTTTGAAGGTGTTAAATGAGTATTGAACAATCATCGTTTCGGGAGGCAGAATTTCGCCATCCACGGAAACCGTATGTTCTTTAACCATTTGATGTAGTTTTGTGAGAGTGTAGCTCAAATAAATATTATAACAACATCCTAGTATATTGAAGATACTGGTGTTGTTACAAAAGAAGTAAATAAAAAGAGTTTAGGGGGTTGGAGAAGCAAAATAAAACAAATGAACATGAGAGAATGAATCACCTTTAAAAGTGTAACTCCTTTTGATTTGAGCCTAAAGGCTTCCTTTGAAAGGATTCTGCCCAAAGGGAATCCTCTAGGATGAGGAGAGGGATGTGGAGAGAGTAAATGGGCAGGGGATGGCCGAGCCAAAGGCTTGAGGAGTGTGTGAAATGAGGTAGAGGTGGGGGCCTTTTATAAGAGGAGAGGATGGGCACTTTTGGAAATCATGAAACTATTATTTTATTTTCAAAAGTGTTTCGAATTTCTAAGGTCCCACATTGATATATTTCGAAGATAAGATGATAAGGCTTCGAAATATTCCCATCCAATAGTTTTTTTACAAGTGTAGGTCTTATATTTTATATTATCGTTTCATTTTATTTAAACTATTCATTAATGAGGTCATCGTTGCATCATCTTGATGTCATAATTAAATTAATTTATTTAATGTATAAAAATTATAAAAAAAATATCCTGATGTAGGAAATCTTTTTATATTTCCAAAGAGTATTTATAGACAAAATTATGATTAGTATAACCCCTTCTAAAAATTGTTTTAGTAAAACAATTTATGTTAGTGTCATTTTCACCTTTATTTAAAAAAAAGCATTAAAGTCATTATCTCACCCAAGAGGCTCCATAGGGTCCCCTAAATAGACTCATGGGTTAACTTGGTCGGACATGACTCATCCAATAGGGGTAGGACAAGTGTCATGGTGTTTTCACATTTTTATAATATCATTTTTACCTTAAATTACACTAATTACCTCTAATCGCGATTAATGAAAAAAAGTTATTATTCACCAAAAAATTATTTTCATCCCATTGAACCAAATTTTACATACTAATGACAACCATGTATGTCAGATTTTCAAAATTCAATACACAATTATGGCAAAATTTCATTTAAACGGAAAATCAGTTTTTATAAGTATCACTTAGTGGTTTCACTATTCATCAAAAATTGAAGTTTTTCAGAAAATTACCAAAAATTCACCCTAATCTATATTTGATATTCCGAATTCAAAAATGAAGTCTATTTTACAAAATTCAAAACATATAAGTCACATTAATTAATTTAATAATTAATTCCCGTTGTCATGACAAATAGCGTGTTTTTATGAAACAATAAGTATCAAAAGATTGATACCAGTTTAAGTCCAATTTCAAAGTGAAATTGATTCCAATGAACATCATTGGATAAAATGGTAAAAATATATTCTAATTTCACTTCAAAACCAATTCAAAAGATAATCTAATCATATAAATAAATTAGATTAAAAAGGGGTTTTGAATTAAAATACAACATTTTTCACTATTCATTAAAAAATGAACTTTATCGGAAAAATACCAAAAATTCACACAAAGTAAATTTTGATGTCCCAATAATAAATAATAAGTTTATTTTGACAAACATAGCTTATAAAATTGTCAAAAGATAGATTTAAAAAGGGTTTGCCATCAAAAGGCAGTAAAACAATCTTTTAAGAATATTAGTGTATTCCATGCATAAGATTGTATTTATTTACATTTTAAGCCTCTAAAACACTATATTAATCATTAATAGACATAGATAAAAATATCTATTATTCATTACTTACTTGGGATGTTACATCCTTCCCCCCTTTAGAAAATTGCGTCCCCGCAATTTATTTACTTACCGAATAAATGGGGGTACTTATCCCTCATTGCATTTTCAGATTCCCATGTTGCCTCTTCCATCATGTGGTTTTTCCACAAAACCTTTACCTGATTAATCACCTTATTCCGTAACACTTTCTCCCTGTGGTCAAGAATCTGGACCGGTTGTTCCTCATAAGATAGGTTCTCTTCCAGTTGAACTACCTCTGGACTCAAAACATGAGATGGATCTGGCATATACTTTCTCAACATCGAAACGTGAAAAACATTGTGTACCTGAGATAAACTCAGAGGTAAAGCCACCTGGTATGCAACTGATCCAACTCTCTCCAGAATTTCATATGGTCCAATGAACCTTGGACTCAACTTTCCTTTCTTACCAAATCTCATCACACTTTTCCATGGAGAAACCTTGAGAAAAACATGATCACCTACCTCGAAAGATAGATCCTTCCTCCGGTTATCCGTATAACTCTTCTGCCTGCTCTGAGCTGTTCTCATGTGTTTCTGAATCAGCTGAACTTTTTCTGCCATCTCTTCTACCAATTCTAGTCCCATCAACTTCCTTTCACCAACTTCATCCCAGAAAGCTGGAGTTCGACACCGCTTCCCATATAATGCCTGAAATGGTGCCATCTGTATACTGGAATGAAAACTGTTATTATATGAAAATGCAACCAAAGAAAGATATTGGTCCTAACTTCCCTGATAATCCATAGAACAAGCTCGTAGCATATCCTCCAATGTCTGAATTGTTCGTTCTGATTGCCCATCTGATTGAGGATGAAAAGCTGTACTAAAATTTAATTCAGTACCCAACGACTTCTGAAGGCCTTTCCAAAAGTTAGAAGTGAACCTGGGATCAAGATCAGATACAATGGAGAGGGGAACTCCATGTAACCTGACTATCTCTTTAAGATACAAACGGGAAAGTTGATCTAGGGAAAAAGTATCTCGTATAGCAAGGAAATGAGCAGATTTAGTCAAGCGATCAACAATAACCCGGATTGCATTATTACCTCGAGATGTCTTCGGTAATCCCACAACAAAGTCCATGGATATATTCTCTCATTTCCACTCTGGCACTGGTAAAGGCTGAAGCATCCCTTTCGGTAACTGCCGCTCTGCTTTAACCTACTGACAAGTCAAACACTTCACAGTAAAATCAGCAATATCTCTTTTCATTCCATCCCACCAGTAATACTCTCGCAGATCTCTATACATCTTAGTACTTCCAGGATGAACTGAAAACGGAGAACTATGAGCTTCACATAACAACTCTCTCTTCAACTGTGAATCACAAGGCACACACAATCTCTTCCCAAATCTCAAAACGCAATCATTATCAATGTTGAATTTAGGCAACTTACCTTTCTGAACCAGCTCTACCTTTTTCTGCAACTCACTGTCTTGCTTCTATGCTTGCTTGATTCTATCTGATAGAGATGATCTCACTGATACCTGAAACAAAATAGAAGAACTTCCTGCACCCACAACTTCTATGCCAAAGTTCATCAAATCCTTAACCAAAGGATCACGTTCCAAACACAACATTTCTAATGAAGCATTACTTTTTCGACTCAAAGCATCAGCCACTTTATTTGATTTTCCTGGATGGTAATGAATTGTACAATCATAATCCTTGATTAATTCTAGCCATCTCCTTTGTCTCATGTTCAATTATTTCTGAGTGAATATATACTTTAAACTTTTGTGATCAGTATATATTTCACACTTTACTCCATACAAATGATGCCTCCAAATTTTCAATGCAAAAACAACAGCAGCTAATTCCAAATCATGTGTTGGGTAATTTACCTCATGTGTTTTCAATTGTCGTGAAGCATAAGCAATTACCTGATCATTCTGCATTAGGACGCAACCAAGTCCTTTCAATGAAGCATCGTTGTAGATGACAAACTCACCCTTTCTGGAAGGTAGTGCCAAAACTGGAGCATTCAGCAATCTTCTTTTCAGTTCCTGAAAACAATCATCACATCCTTTTTTTCAGATAAACTTAACACCCTTCTGAGTTAGCTTAGTCATTGGACTAGATAACCGTGAAAAAATTCTAACAAACCTTCAATAATAGCCTGCCAAACCAAGGAATCTACGAATCTCCGTTACATTTGTGGGTCTTGGCCATTCTTCAACAACCTTTGTTTTTGCAAGATCAACGGTTATCCCATCTTTAGAAACAATGTGACCAAGGAAAGAAATTTGTTGCAACCAAAACTCACACTTTCTGAATTTTCCATATAGTTTCTTTTCTTTTAAGGTTTGCAAAACAACCCTTAAATGACTTTCATGCTCCTCTTTACTTTTTGAAAACACCAAAATATCATCAATGAAAACCACCACAAACTTATCCAAGAACTCATGGAAAATTCTATTCATTAATTCCATGAATACAGCAGGTGCATTGGTTAGCCCAAAAGGCATTACTACAAATTCATAGTGGCCATATCTTGTACGAAACACAGTCTTCAGAACATCCGCCTCCTTTACCTTCAGCTGATGGTACCCCGATCTCAGGTCAATCTTTGAAAAAAACTGTGCTCCCTGGAGCTGATCAAACAAATCATCGATATGAGGCAAAGGATATTTGTTCTTAATAGTGATATTATTCAAGGCTCTATAATCAATGCAAAGTCTCATAGAACCATCTTTCTTTTTAACAAATAAAACAGGAGCACCCCATGGTGATGTGCTAGGTCGAATGAAACCTTTCTCTAATAAATCTTGCAATTGCTCATTTAACTCTAAAAGTTCAATTTGAGCCATTCGATAAGGGGGTTTTGAAATTGGCTTAGCATCAAGAACTAAGTCAACAGTAAACTCAACTTCCCGATCTGGTATTATTCCAGGCAACTCATCAGGAAAAACATCAGGATACTCATTTACCACTGGCACATCATTAATCTGAACAGTTACTTTATTTTCAACGATGTGTTCAAGGTAACATTCATTTCCATCTTTTAAAAATTTCTCGGCCTCTTGATAAGTTATTAATAGTAAGGGTTCATTCTTGTACACAAACTGAAAGTCTTTCTGAAAAGAAACTTCTTTAGCTCTACAGTCAATCTTATAATGGTAAATAGAGAGCCAATCCATACCCAGGATAACATCAAACTCTACTATAGGTAGAACAATAAGGTTTGCAAGTAGGTTCTTTCCACAGATAAGGATAAGAAGATTCTTATAAATTCTTTTTGCCTCAACATTCCCCCCAGGTGTTTTTACCAAAATTCCAGGAGTCATTTCTTGAGATGGTATTTCCATTTTACTAGAAAAGGTTTCAGAGATGAAAGAATGTGTAGACCCCGAATCAAACAACACACTAGCATATTCTGAAAAAACAAACAAAGTACTCGATACAACTTCATTTGATGGCCCGACATCTACTAAAGTAGTTGCAAAGGATTTCACCACCCCTTTCTGCTTATAGTCTAACTGCTTCCCATCACTCAAGCTCTTCGTCGGACACTCATTTGCATAGTGACCCATCTCATTGCACTTAAAACATTTCACTAACTGTAAATCAAATTTGGTCTTACCTTCACCTTGATCCTTTTCAGTGCAATCACGAGCCTTATGTCCCATCTTACCACATCGGTAGCACTTTCCAGAATTTAGAAGACATTCCCCAGCATGCCTATTGCCACATTTATCACAAACTGGAAACTTAGTTTTCTTACCATCAGACTTTTTTGAAGAATTCTTACCTTTCTCCTGCCACCTCGGTATCTTCTTCTGTTGGTTGTTATAGAACACTTGATCATCGGAAAACTCCATTTCCACCTTCTCAGCACATCGAACAAGCTTTTCATAACTTTTAAACTCACGAGAAGCTAATGCCCTTCGATATTTTGGCTTTAATCCTGAGTAAAAACGATTGATTTTACTATCAAGGTCTCGAATAAAATTTGGAGCATACCTTGACAATCGAGTGAACCTTTCTTCATAGGTAGCCACTGAGTCTTCCTCTTGCCTCAATTCCAAGAATTGCTTTTCCATCCTAAGTCGAACAGCCTTAGGAAAATACTTCTCAAGAAACATACCTTTGAATTCATCCCAGTCAAGAGCATCAATCTCATCAGCGTCCCTGATATTTTTAACCATCGACCACCACTGATCTGCTTCACCCTCCAAACGGTAAATAGCAAGACTAACCTTTTGATTGTCTAAACACCCCATGACATCAAAAATCTTCTCCAGTGATTTAATCCACCCTTCATCTAGCACAGGGTCAGATGATCCTCTGAATGATGGGGGATGTTGCCTCATGAAATGTTCCACCACTGACATGTTCCTCTGTGGTTGATCTGGCTGATCTCGTGCATGGATACCACCACCATTTATAGCCTGAGTCAACTACTCCATTACTGCAACAAACTGTTCAGTTCCAATTCCGACCATCTCAGGATGCTGATTCGGAAGGTTATTTCCTTCTGTATGCCTTCCTAGCACTGCTTCCTTGTTTCCTCTGCGGAAAACCATTCTAAACAAACATGTCTTAGATGAAGCAACATGGTAATCTTCAAATGCTATATCATTTCAAAAAATATATTTTTGGATAATCATTTAATAGAATTCTAACTCCTAAAGTTATCTAAACCTCCCTTTGATACCAACTATAAGGCCCCAGCCTTAAACCTTACTTAATCTTGAGTTATTACAAGATTACACCTTGAGGATCTTTTCGGGTTTAGAGTTTTAGAGAATTAGATCATAAAACTTGCATTACATTCCACATATAAACAAAGTGGTTACATAAAGATATTATTCTTCTTTCCCATCAATGGAAACATATTTAAAATAAAAAATGGATTCTTTCTTGACACTTCCTTGACACTATCATCATATCATGTACCTTTCCCTTGACCTGTGAAAAACATTTCAAAAAAACCTGGGATGAGCATAAAAAGCTCAGTAAGGGATATAAAAATATGGAAAGGAAACATGGGTACATATATACATAAGAATGAAATCATACTTTACCCATAAAACATAAGCACTTTAACATACCTCATCAAATCATGAATAAATCATAGAAATCATAAGACATAAAGGTAACTTGAGTCATTTATAACATCCTTACGTAGGGAGTAACCCTCTTGGTTACGTTTGGAATACCCATCACAGTATATTCCCTAAATCTCTTCGGAGAAACCTTAACGTTTCACTCCTGCACGTTACCCAATGCATTATAGAGCTATATCGGGCTCACTCGCCCTTAGTTTATCACGGAACCACCCGTCTTCATAATAATGCCCAAGAACCTCAACAAAATCGTATCACATAAAACATGCATAAAGGAAACATAACATTTCCACATTTCAATCACAAGATATCAATACAACACATTGATATAAAAACATTATGAAACCCATTTTCAATACCAAAATAAAATAAAAGTAAAACATGGTATTTATTTTTTTCGTTTTAATAAAAAGTATGGCTTGTAGAGGAAGCCGAAACTCAAATAACAGTCACGGCGGTGGAGAAGTCGTTGTCGCCGCATACGTACGACAAAAACATTCCCTTTTGTCGTTTAGTAAATGCTTCGTATAAAAAATATTCCTTTTGAATAAATGTAAAAGTCAAAGGGGTTTATACACCGTATAAAAGAAGGTTGTGTATAAAACAAAATATGCCTCAATGAAAGGAGATTGAAACGAAGTCTCATACCTCGTATCCGACTTGACCCGACCGTTCTTTAATCTCCTAAATAATAAACTTGAGTTAATCTCTACTTGATTAAGAACCTTTTTCAAGTTCATTATTCCTTTTATACCATGTTATGAACATCATGTAATCATTTAATTTAATAATGTTCATTTTGTCGTTATTTGGTTCTTAAGTCAAAAATAGACTTCTTACACTTACATGTTGTTAATTTGGTCAAAGGTTCATTATATCCAGAATGATATTAATGATTTGGATAACATATATATAATATATATTCATCATATACATGTATTTATAATATTACATAATCATTTAGAGGTAAGAAATGAAATGCACCGTTCATGGAGACGGTAAGCCGTACGTACGCATGAACGCTACTTTCATTTCTATTTCATATTTTATAGAATAGAATCATAATGATATAAAGGTATATTATAATTCCAGTATAATAACATATATAATATCATTAACTTTATCCTTTACACATCCCACATATGGTATTAACGAATCAAATCACTTTCAGGGGGCGGTAGTCCGCACTTCCTAAAATGAAGATATCGTGTTTACCCATAATGGAAACAATAATGGTATGCCATAAATGAAAAATACAGAAGATTAAGGAAAGAATAAACATATTATATATCATATATAAAAATAGTGACATCATAATGTCCACCTTTGAAGGTGTTAAATGAGTATTGAACAATCATCGTTTCGGGAGGCAGAATTTCGCCATCCACGGAAACCGTATGTTCTTTAACCATTTTATGTAGTTGTGTGAGAGTGTAGCTCGAATAAATCTTATAACAACATCCTAGTATATTGAATATACTGTTGTTGTTACAAAATAAGTAAATAAAAAGATTTTAGGGGGTTGGAGAAGCAAAATAAAACAAATGAACATGAGAGAATGAATCGCCTTTAAAAGTGTAACTCCTTTTGATTTGAGCCTAAAGGCTTCCTTTGAAAGGATTCTGCCCAAAGGGAATCCTCTAGGATGAGGATAGGTATGTGGAGAGAGTAAATGGGTAGGGGATGGCCGATCCAAAGGCTTGAGGAGTGTGTGAAATGAGGTAGAGGTGGGGGCCTTTTATAAGAGGAGAGGAGGGGCACTTTTGGAAATCATGAAACTATTATTTTATTTTCAAAAGTATTTCGAATTTATAAGGTCCCAAATTGATATATTTCGAAGATAAGATGATAAGGCTTCGAAATATTTCCATCCAATAGTTTTTGGACAAGTTTAGGTCTTAGATTTTATATTATCATTTCATTTTATTTAAACTGTTCATTAATGAGGTCATCGTTGCATCATCTTGATGTCATAATTAAATTAATTTATTTAATGTCTAAAAATTATAAAAAAATATCCTGATGTAGGAAATCTTTTTATCTTTCCAAAGAGTATTTATAGACAAAATTATGATTAGTATAATCCCTTCTAAAAATTGTTTTATTAAAACAATTTATGTTAGTGTCATTTTCACCTTTATTTAAAAA
Organism: Viscum album; assembly: GCA_963277665.1. NCBI lineage: Eukaryota > Viridiplantae > Streptophyta > Magnoliopsida > Santalales > Viscaceae > Viscum > Viscum album. The sequence goes on along the minus strand of OY728123.1, from coordinate 686,171,086 downwards.
AAAGGAATTAAAGTCATTATCTCACCCAAGAGGCTCCATAGGGTCCCCTAAATCGACCCATGGGTTGTCTTGGTCGGCCATGACTCATCCAATAGGGGTAGGACAAGTGTCATGGTGTTTTCACATTTTTATAATATCATTTTTACCTTAAATTACACTAATTACCTCTAATCGCGATTAATGAAAAAAAGTTACTATTCAACAAAAAATTATTTTCATCCCATTGAACCACATTTTACATACTAATGACAACCATGTATATCGGATTTTCAAAATTTAATACACAATGATGGCAAAATTTCATTTAAACGGAAAATCAGTTTTTATAAGTACCACTTAGTGGTTTCACTATTCATCAAAAATTGAAGTTTTTCAGAAAATTACCAAAAATTCACCCTAAGCTATATTTGATATTCCGAATTCAAAAATGAAGTCTATTTTACAAAATTCAAAACATATAAGTCACATTAATTAATTTAATAATTAATTCCCGCTGTCATGACAAATAGCGTGTTTTTATGAAACAATAAGTATCAAAAGATTGATACCAGTTTAAGTCTAATTTCAAAGTGAAATTGATTCCAATGAACATCATTGGATAAAATGGTAAAAATATATTCTAATTTCACTTCAAAACCAATTCAAAAGATAATCTAATCATATAAATAAATTAGATTAAAAAGAGGTTTTGAATTAAAATACAACATTTTTCACTATTCATTAAAAAATGAACTTTATCAGAAAAATACCAAAAATTCACACAAAGTAAATTTTTATGTCCCAATCATAAATAATAAGTTTATTTTGACAAAAATAGCTTATAAAATTGTCAAAAGATAGATTTAAAAATGGTTTGCCATCAAAAGGCAATAAAACAATCTTTTAAGAATATTAGTGTATTCCATGCATAAGATTGTATTTATTTTCATTTTAAGCCTCTAAAACACTATCTTAATCATTAATAGACATAGATAAAAATATCTATTATTCATTACTTACTTGGGATGTTACACTTACGCTATACTAGCTTAAGAGTGGGTAATATCAATTTGGGACACCAACAACATACCTTTGGTGAAACGATAGACCAATGACATATTTAAAATTACCTATCAGGCATTCCTCATGTTGTTTCTTCTCAATGATGTTAACCAAAGGATTTAAATTATGTGTAGAAGTTGGGTAACTACTTCCGCTGTCAAGGGACTACTACAAGGGATTGAGGAAAAAGTAAATGAATTAAATAATGAAACCCAATAAGAATAAGTAACTAATCAAATAAACTATATCATATTCATTAATCCAAAACAACTAAACCATAACCAAAGAAAATATGACAATAAATAATACAATAAATTGAAACTAATAAATCATACCGGATAAATTTAAAGGAGGCTAATTATCTGTAATCAAAGAAACCCCACACAATGGTAGAAATAAGATTGCATGTGAGGAAGTGGAACCAGCCTAGTTTAGATGTTTTCGGCTTTGAGCTAAATATGTGTCTTTGGATTGGAGGAAACTAGAGATAATAAAAACAGTGGTCATATGGAAGTAGATATTTCAGAAAATATAAACCCTAACTGGAGAAATCGAAGGGATGCATGAAGAAACAATATAATCATCATTCAAGAAAACCCTTCCGCATACCAATCTAAAGAGGTGAGTCAGGGAGCATGGATCGGTGATATGTGAAACCTGTTTCAGCCAGACTATTAGATACTATACAATAGATCCTAGAAAAGGTTGAATAAAATGATGACTATTATATTATTGTTCATCATCGCGCAATGATGAATACCCCTCCAATCACAGCGCACCATTTCTGGGTTTCAATCATTTTGTGTCAAACCTAGTCCATCAGACTCGATGTCACTGCATCAACATCTGAAATGGACAATGAGAAAGAACAAAAATGAAATTTCCTATAACAAAGAGAGCCATTGAAATCATAATCATAAAGTGATCATAGAGATTAGCATATGAAAAAATAGGATGTGGTAAAACCATACCTTTGGTGATGGTGGATAAGTCGACACCAGTATGGAGGGTGTGGAGCAGTAGTAAAAATGCAGTGGGTGTCATAGCAAGACCTGATGGAAATCACAAGTTGGAGATGTCGAAGTAGGGCATGGAGGATACGGCAGTAAAAATTCAATTGGTACCGTAACAAGACCCGATGGAAATTGCGAGTTTGTGGGGGCTCAATATGATGGAATGAGTTTGGTTTGAAATGAAGGATGTATTCACTTGAAGGAGTTAGCAAGGAGGAACTGATGTCGAAGAGGATTGAAATATTAAGAAGGACGGTGGAGATGTTTTGCGGGAATTGTAGGAAGAAGGGAGGGGAAGCAGGTGGAGGCGAAGGCTAAGATGAAGGTGAGAACATGATTGGTGGAGGGAGAACACGGGCGGCGGAAAAATTCAGTGGAGGGTGTGGAGCAGCTGATCAAGCGAAAGTAGATTTACTAGAAAGAGATGGCTACTTCACCTGTTATAGGAGGATGTGGAGCAGTATTAAAAATGTAGTGGGTGTCGTAGCAAGACCCGATGGAAATCACGAGTTAGAGATGCCGAAGTAGGGCATAGAGGATATGGCAGTAAAAATGCAGTTGGTACTGTAGTAAGACCCAATGGAAATTGCGATTTGGTGGGGGTTCAATATGATGGAATGAGTTTGATTTGAAATGGAGGATGGATTCGCTCAAAGGAGCTATCAAGGAGGAAATGATGTCGAAGAGGATTGAAATATCAAGAAGGATGGTGGCAGTGTTTTGCGGGAATTGTAGGAAGAAGGGAGGGGAAACAGGAGGAGGTGAAGGATAAGATGGGGGTGAGAACATGAGCGATGGAGGGAGAACACGATTGGAAAAAAAATGCAGTGGAGGGTGTGGAGCAGTAGATCAGGAGAAAGTCAATTTACCAGAAAGAGATGGCTACTTCACATGTCAAAGGAGGGTGTGGAGCAGCAGTGAAAATGCAGTGGGTGTCATAACAAGACCTAATGGAAATCGTGAGTTGGAGATGTCGAAGTAAGGCATGGAGGATACGACAATAAAAATGCAGTTGGTACCGTAGCAAGACCCGATGGAAATCATGAGTTGGTTGGGGATCAATATGATGTAATGAGTTTGGTTTGAAATGGATGATGGATTCGCTCGAAGTAGTTAGCAGGGAGGAACTGATGTTGAAGAGGATTGAAATATCAAGAAGGATAGTGGATGTGTTTTACGGGAAATGTAGGAAGAAGGGAGGGGAAGAAGGAGAAGGTGAATGCTAAGATGGAGGCAAGAACATGAGCGGTGGAATGAGAACACGGGTGGCAGAAAAATGCAGTGGTGGGTGTGGAACAGCAGATCGGGTGAAAGTTGATTTACTAGAAAGAGATGGCTACTTCACATGTTAGAGGAGGGTGTGGGGCAGCAGTAAAAATGCAGTGGGTGTCATAGCAAGACCCGATGGAAATCGCGCGTTGGAGATGCCGAAGTAGGGCATGGAGGATACAACAATAAAAATGCAGTTGGTACCGTAGCAAGACCCGATGGAAATCGCGAGTTGGTGGGGGTTCAATATGATGGAATGAGTTTGATTTGAAATGGAGGATGGATTCGCTCAAAGGAGTTAGCAGGGAGGAACTGATGTCGAAGAGGATTGAAATATCAAGGACGGTGGAGGTGTTTTGTGGGAATTTTAGGAAGAAGGGAGGGGAAGAAGGTGGAGGAGAAGGCTAAGATGGAGGCGAGAACACGAGCAGTGGAGGAAGAATATGGGCAGCAAAAACCCTAGAAGGTGCGAAGGGAAAACGTGAGCGGTGGAGGGAGAGCTGGAGTGGTGAAAATCCTAGACAGATCGGGAAATCATGTATGTGAATGAGATGCGAGGGCAGGAGGGATGAAATGATAGACGTTTTGGGGTGGCGTAGAACAATGTACAAGCGACACGTAATGTTGTAGGTACCCATGATTAGTATATGTAATATATAATAGATAATAGATGTTATATGGCCTGGCTACTGAGAGATGGAAGCGGTCCCAGGAGACTCTGTGGTGAAGATGATGGTGTTTAGGGATTCCTTTCTATCATGGTGATACTCCATTTCTTAGGCTTCAAACGGATCTTTGGAGGACACCTGCCCCCGACTTCTCGTCCCAAGAATGCTTTGGCAAGAAACAATGAGATGGGTAGGCCGCATGGGACCAGGATTTCACCGGGCAAGAACACCAGCAAAAAGCTCGTCTTCCTTGAAGAATGACGCTTCAGGTCGAGTTTCTACCAGAGATGTGGCTTCGAGGATCGAGGATGAAGGTAAGTCTTCTGATCTAAATTGAAGACTTTTCTCGACTCTTCATGGCGCCGATTCAGGCTGAATTTTCAAAAAAGCGGCATTGCTCATGTTTTTACGAGACAGGATGCAATCTCAGAGAGATTGGAATTGTGTCATCACTCAATTATTGGGCGTGTTGTCCTCACAAAGGATCAAAGTCAACGGAAGCTAGAGGATCTGGTTAGTAAAGTAGCCGTGATTTGGGGTTTCTTAAACTGGAAGGGTATTCCAGTAGGGCGTGGCTGCTATCACTTCTTATTTCTGGACTTAGACCTAAAGAAGAGGGCATGAGGCTTCGGTTTGGTCTTCCTAAAACCAGGTGCTCTCCGAATCGAGGAATGAAGCCCAAGTTTCAACCCCTTCAAGGCAACTGGTCATGCTAAAAGTACCTGTAGGAAGTCTTTATTTTGCTCAATCTGTTCAATAAGTGGAAATGATGACTCTCATCGTAAGAGAGGAATGAGTAGACTAGGGAAAGATGGTGATAATGCAGGTCCTAACTGTCAAAATAGGAAGGACCTTTCTCAAACATATGATGCTGCAAAGAGGGATGACAAAGGCGTCTCGTAAGAGAGCTGTTGTGACTTTTGGTCCTTCTGCCCATCAAGGGAAATTCGATTCTTTGGAACATTATGTTTTCTCTAGCAATGATGATGCTGATATAGCGCAAGCTTCTACCTTGGTAAGGAGATCTTCAGATGGTGACACTACACAAATTAATGAAGAGCATGCAGTTTCTACTGAGGAAGATACTGACATCAATGGAGGAACTTTGTCCTTGAAGCAAGGTCATATGGGGGCTTCAGAAGGTCTTCTGGTGCAATAATCTCAGGACGTTAGGTCTGGCTGAGAATCTGAGCAAAAACTAGCCTTGGTTATAGCTGTAGTTCCCCAACTTGTTCTTTTCAAATTCAAATTGTGGGAGATCAACCTGGTGTGCAATGCAAAGAGAGAGTTTAAATATTGAGCCTAGAGGCATATGCCAATTCCGTGCAGGAGCATAGGAATTTTGATTTCCATCGGGACATTAAAGAGGTGAGTGACATCTCAGGGATCACTGGCATGTGGGGAGACATCTTAAACCTCGATGAGGATACAAAGTTTCAACAGAGTAAAACTACTTACATAGACAAAATGTCTCAAGCGGGGAAGAATGAGGAGGGACATTCTTTGCTCCTACGAAGAAAGTGAGGCCTTGGAAAGACTATTCTCATCTTAGACTCATGATGAGCACAAGGACCACCTCCATGGTCACAAGGACTATGGTGCAATCAAACATGTCCAGTCCTTTAAGCGAAGATTCTAACTAGTTTGAAGATAGTGATGCCTATAATGCTTATGATCTTTAATCTTTAATCTTTATATGTGTGACCCCTTCAATCTTTGCTTCTTGTTCTTCTTTTACCTCTCTTTAATAAAAGGGGTTTTGCCTTGATCTGTTTGAATAATAGATGTTATATAAAAAATGATAATCATTTTTTTACTTAACTGCCGCCCTATTCCGCTTGATAAAATCTAATTTTATTATGATATATATATAATTTATGAACAGAGAGTACATAATTAAAATTTGGGATGTTACAATGCTTTTTAAAACTTAACTAGAGTTGCATTGTATTTTTATTTACGGTTAACACACAACTTTAATAAATAAAATAACTAATTTTAAATTAATAAAAAATAAATTAAATAAAATCCAAGGAAAATAGAAAAATCTGAAAAAAAATAAAAAAAAGTGCGATTTAAAATGGAAATATAATTATTTTAATATAATCAAAATTATTCTATGATAATAAAATTATATTATAATTAATAAAAATGTATAATAAGTAATAATATAATTATTAAAATGAAAAAATAATAAAACATGAAATTTTTGTAACCGATTTCCAAACGCATTTTGAACTGCTTTGTCCGAACCGGAACTCACGCTGGAGCGTTTTCGATTGCAGTCTCTCCACATGAACCCTAATGGCAGGGCTGAAACCTGAAGGTGCTTATTCCCCTTCGAAAACTATTTAACAATTTCATCTTCGTTCTCATCACGATTCCCACTGATCTGATCGCACGTTTTCCATTCGGGAAGAACGATTCGGCGATCGTGTTATCTGTAATTGCGGTCTCTAATGCGATTTTACCCCCTGCACGCCCTTCTCGGTTTCCCCCGTTCGTTGGCACGATTAAAGATCATTTATCGTTCTAACCCGTCGTTTTGTTCATCGTATGATTTTTTTTACCCTTTTCCGGTTCTAATATCTGTCTGTGCGAGCAGAAACGATTCCTTCTGTTTTTTTAGTGTTGTTCTGCGTTTGGTACGTCACTATATAAATGATAAATTCACTCGTACAATTTGAGTATCTGATGTATTTGATTCATGGCGGGCATGAGAAATTTTTGCACTGTTATATAGATGCTTTTAGGAGGTTAATGTCTCTGGCTTTCTGTGAACTTAGAGCCATCCTCTACCCAGTGTCTAGATTTAGGAGGCACACGTTGAGCGGTTTAACCATGTTATCATTTGGAAATTGCAGATAAGACACCCAACTGGATTGATAGAGCCAAAGGAGATATTGAAGGAATGCTTCACACCATCCGATCATCCGAAGGGCAGAACAGCGAGACCCATGGAACTCGCAGAGATATTGACGAGAGCACACCATTGGGTGATGTTAGGGCTCCTAACATGCTTGAACGAGCGAAGGAGGAGATAGAGGCTTTGGTCCAAACAATCCATCCGAAGAAAAAGGCTGATGGCCACGAGTCACCAGCAAACACAGAGAACGGTAATCTAGTTTTCCTGTTGGATGTGATTTCCAGTTGCTTATTTTTCCATGTTTCAAAAGATGGACAAAAAATTATGCCTTGTTTGTGTCTCTATTCATTTCGCATGCCCATCCATGAACAGGAAAGAATGAAAATACGAGCAAGTCACCTCCCCTTCACTCCAAGGAAACCCATGGAATGAGTAATGATATTGATGAGAATACCCCACTCAGTAGTGTGAGGGGTCCGAGTGTTTTTGAACGGGCCAAGGAAGAAATCGAGGCACTTGTTCAGACGATTCATCCCAAGAAGGAGTGCAGTGATAATGGGCAGTCACGGAAGGAGAGTGGGCTCCCTCATTGTATTGCAAGGGGACTGGAAAAGGCATGTGCTCCTCGGGCTGGCAAGAGAGACTGACGGTACATGCTCTTTGCAGTCTTTGGCCCTGTATTACTCCCCATATTGAAAACCGTTTCTAGATTGTTTTGTCTGAAATGTTAGTAGTTGGAAATGAACATCCAATCGGTTGATTTGTAAGTTGTTTTTGTAAATGGGTTGATTCGTAGGGTGGAGGATGTGCTCTGAAGAACCCATGGGGTTGTTGGAGTGTTGTATTTGTTGTCAACATCAGTTGTGAAACACTGGAAAGCCATTAAGAATGTTTTTGAGTTCATTCAAGACTGCTAAAGATGTTTGAAGTTGATTCAAGTTGGTTGGAGGATAATTCTGGATTGAAAGTTTTGGTGAATTTGGGGAAGTGCTGAATATGCGAGGATTATCTAAAATTTGGTCTGGGTACGTAAGGATATGTAACATCTTGTAATTAATATGTAACATCTTACTGATGGTATGCAAGATGATACAAAATGAAATTTGGCAAAGTATCAAAGGTTCAGTGGTGTGTAAGAGTTTCTGTAGTATACGGAAGATCAGTTGAGCTCACGGAAGATTCATTTGTTTGGCAAATGCAAGATTTTTGTGAATTACAAAAGTGAGATTTCAGGAGATTTGCAGGAGGATAATTAAATCTGATGATGCTTATGTTGATCTTCAATGGTTTAAATATCACGATGTTGTGAAGTTTAAATTGTGATTTAAGCTGATTTTTTAAGGAGCGGGTGTTGTGCCGTGGAGAAGATGGCCACATTGTAATCATTCAGATCCTGAGAGAAGAAGAGAAGAAGAAGCCAAGGGGGATTAAATGAGAATAAATTGAGAAGATCACTGCCCGGTTATTCTAGATTTTCAAATATGAAGATTTGAAAATCATTAAAGAAAACCAAGAGCTGGAGCAGTTAATGAGAAATATCTTTTAACTAGTTTGAATGAGAAAATATGGGTATGAGGGGAATTTTGTTAGAATCACGGGGAGCAATCTGTGATGTCTCGGACTCCTGAGTAATCGAACCAGATCAGCTTGACTTCAAGCGTGCCTCTCCGTTAGAGACTAGTGACAATTACTTGGAGTGTGTCTGTGAGGAGACTATGCCCTCATGTCAGAATGGAGTAGATCGGTAATATAACAGATGAATAAACAGTGGAAACATAATAGACAAAAAGACCGGCAGGGGAAATAAACGTAATCATCCATGTGATAAATAACCATCCAACAATAATAACCAACTCAAAAGATGAACAATATCATATACAAAAGATGGTGTAATGTAATATCTCTACAAAAGGGAACACATGCATACATGATGGCAGACAAACAATACAATACGTAATATACAAAAGAATAAAAAAGAAGCAAAAACAATCCAAACACGGTGTTTACCCCGAACGTGGGTTAGCTACTCCCAAACACGGCTTACAACCAAGTTCCAACAGGTTCATCATATTTTGTCTAAATTTTCCCAAACAATAAGACAAAAGAAAAGAAATGCTCAAATATCACTTTGTGACGTCCCAGACCCGGTTCACTTCTAAGTAACCGAACTCGGTCGGCCACATGGCCTCAAGCACGCCTCCTCGTACGCCATAGGCTAACAACTAGCAGTGAAGACCTAGCGTGTGTCTGTGGGGAGACTATATCATCGTGTTGGAGTGGAGCACAACAATGATATAACAGATGAATAAACAATGGAAGCATAATAAAGAATAAGACTAGCAGCGGAAATAAGCATAATCATCCATGTAATAAATAACCATCCAACAATAATAAACTCAAAAGCTAAATAGTATCCTATACAAAAGATGGTGTAATGTCATGTCTGCAAAAGGGAAAACATGCATATATGGCAGCAGGTAGGCAGTACAATACGTGATATACAAAAGAATAAAAAAGAAGTAAAAACTATCCAAGCATCCCAAACACTAGCCCGATCATCTACTACCAAGCTCTCATCCTAAGCAAGCAAGTTAGGTGTCCAAAGCGGGACACTTCCCTTTGTCCACATCCGTGATCATATAATATGTTTGGATACAAACAACTACCCAGATAGAGCGTGAGATAAATCTCAGTAGACCACCATCAACGTCGCCTATACTAATCCAGTCTGTGTATATACAGTGAAACAGTGCGCATGTATATATAAAGTAAAGCAATGCTATAATAAATAATCCATACTTGCTTCAGCCTCAACTGACAATGTCTCTGAACATGTGATCATTTAATTAATTATGAATTAATTTATAATAAGGAGATTATGTATAATAAGTATCAACACTATCGTAAAAGGAATAATAATAATAAAGGATTCGATGCCAAGTGAATCGTCAGTACTACACTGAGGCATTCACGTAATAAGACAAAGACTAGATTTCGTGGTTGGTATCTCCCATAAAAATCGGCTCAATGAATCGAAATGGCATCCTCTAAGTACTTAAGGCATTCCCTCGAGAATCCAAGGCTAGCTCAAGTCTGACCATTCCTATAAAGATGAAAAAGTTCCAAAAGCAATAGACACCTTATACTCATTCCATTTATAACATATGTAATCATGACCATGTAATACCCTTTCCATTTGATCATTTAATAGGTTTATTCCATTACCTTTCATTAAACATGACAAGGTGAATCAAGGACATGCAACCAATGTCTATTCAATTACAATCATTTAATAGGTTCCATCACCTTTCATTAACCATGACAAAGTGAGTTAGGGAAATGCAACCTATATCAATTTAATTTATAATTAACTAGGTCAAGTGATATCTATAATATATATACTTTCCATAACATGTTTTTAAAGATTTTTAAATATGAAAAAACACTTACCTTAATAAAGGTCGAGTCAGACGCACTCGAACGATGCCACAAATAGACCCAATATAGGTCACTAAGGCATAAATGAAGAACACACCCTAGTTGAGCGGTCCACATTGAGGTCTAAACTTTCAACAGTGTCAAGTGACATTATTAGGTTCATAGAATGCAATCTAGACAAATTAAATCAAGGCAGATGAATTTAATAAGCAACGCCCGGTGAAACCAATGTGCGCACAACACGAGCAATTTATAGATGGCGAGACTTTAATGGATGATTCATAGATCACCCACCTTATTCCTATAGTAGATGTCTCGTCCAGTATCGTCTTGGATCGGAAGAAAACAGAAGAACATACGAACACCCTGAAAATAGGGCATATTAGCCTGCACCAAAATAGCATCGTCGATAGGAAGAAGAATAACGAAATGAGCCTAAGGAGTGGAGCACTTACTGAGAGGAATCCAACGAGACGAAAAAATCTTGAATCGGAGTTCGGAAGAAGAGACTGGATCAAAACCTAGCTTTAGGCTCAAAAGGGAGCTTCTTTGATGGAGCTCATGCATGAGATAGAAAAAGGATGGGGGTGAACTTCTATAAAAAATAAGCGACTCTGCCTCCTTTTAAAAAAATTGACCTAGGGAATTTACACGTGTAAACTTTACACGCCGTGTAATGTTTGGGTTTTTTCCCTCCGGAGAAAAACCATTACACGCCGCGAAAGAGGTCTAGCCAAACCAATACATGTGTATTTAGTACACACAGTTTATTTAAATACGCGCCATGTATTTGGCCTGCAACTAGACTCCACCCACTGCTCCTTTCCCTCAAAGGACAAAACAACCCGCCCTAAGGTGCGGTTTCTGAGTTTAAGCCATAAGAGGACTACAACAAAGGTTTCAACTGAAAATTAAAAAGATCTATAACTAAAGGAAAAACCTGGATCTTACAGTCTTCCCCCTTAAAGCAACCCGTCTCTGAGTTTCCCTTCCAAGGGTGGTAGAACTTCATCTGAGAACACCTCTGACCACTGCGCACGTACGCCAACCTCTCTCTCCCAAGTCTCATTCTATACACGGTCATGCTTCCATAACACTCGTACCAAAGGAACTGACCTGCCTCAAAGAGCCTTCATGCTATGGTCAACGATGCAAATGAGATACTCCTTAAAAGAAGCATCGACATCTAATTCCACATCCTCAAGATCAAAAGTATGAGGCAAGTCGGCATGTTAACGACGAAACTATAAAACAAGGAATATGTCTTGCATGGAACGGTACCTCTGAGGTAACAAAAACTGATAGGTTGTTGTTTTGACTCTATCCAAGATCTCAAAAGGCTTGACAAAGCGAGGTGGCGACTTCCCTTGCCTCTGTATCCGTCTATGCCCAAGTCTGGGTGATACCCACGGGAAAACACGATCCCCGACCTTGAACTCCAGAGGTCGTTGAAAATGATCGACATAAAATTTCTATATAGACCGAGTGTAACATCCCAGATCCGAATGCCACTAAAAGGTTCCCCATACCCAGTTGGCCACATGGCCTCAAGCGCATTTCCCCAAACACCAGAGGCTGCCGACTAGCAGCGAGGACCTAGGGTGTGATAGTGGGGAAACTATGCCCTCATTAGCAGAGTGTAACACAACCGAATAAGTAATAACAATAGCGGAAGCAATAAACAACATGCAATTGAAGTAAACAAAAAAAGACTGAAAGGTAAATATAACCAGAAGGCATATAATATCAGAATGATGCAGCATGTCACATGTTCTAAGAAAGCAGCGAAAACAAGATACACTACAATCAAGTACAATACAAAACTAAAGTACAACAATATAAAATGAAACACAGCAGCATCTCAAGCCTTGGCTTGGTCCCATGCTTTCATGCTCCTAAGAAGCAATCAAATACCTGTATAAGGAGCATTTCCCATATCTACACCTGCAAAAATATAGTATGTTTGAGCCCAAAAACATGACCCAAACAAGGTGTGAGAAATAAATCCCAGTAGGAAACCACCAAAGGTCTGTGCCAATCTCTCATTGAGTATATGTAGCAGTAGTGTATAATAATGAAAGCATTAAACTAGGATGTACTCAAAAGTAAACAATCCTATAAGTCTTATTCCATTTATACCATTCATGTTCATTAAGCAATTCAATTACATCGAATCGTAAGTTCTTGGGATCCGGCCATAGCCAATCAATCCCCTATTCAAGAAAAAACAACAGATATCTCAACAGACAATCTATCAAGTAAAAATGACAAACAAATCCAAGATTGTGCTTTAGCTTGACAAACGCGTCATTAGTCATTACAACAACCAAACCTCAGTTCGAAACCTTTCCCTCATGTAGTCCACAAACATAACAAATCCTTTCCCACGGGCAATTGCCCACAGACATAACAAAATGTAGCCCATAGGCACACAAAACCTTTCCCACAGGCATGAAAAATCTCTTCCTTCAGGAAGAATAATTCAACAGGGCCAAGCCCGACATATAAGCAATTCAACATATGACAACACATGCAATCTTTACACTATTACATGGTTAACTAGGAACAATTCACATTGGTAAGCGTTTAATTGACCAATTTATTTCAAACAACCCATAACAAGGAAAACAGTGGCATAACCACAGTTATCCTAATCCAAAAATGCCCAACAACAATTATCTAAGGGAAACACACCCGCTGGGTGGCCCTTAATCAAAACAAGCAGTCTCAACATGCTTCAAATCATATAATTAATCAACTAACCATCCTTAGGCATTAACACGGGTCAAAGTCTCAACAAAGCAACACCCCAAACATGGGCGCGCTACACAAAGACACATATAAACAACTTGATATTGAGAAATAAGCACGAGACCACCTACCTCATCAAAGTATGACTCTCCTCATCCAGCTTCGACTTCCAATTCAATCTTGAATAGTATAGATCTACGAAACAAGGATATTTACTCAACCTTAAATAACTTAGTCGAGAACAAAAATCACCAAGAACGGGTCAAGTGTAAATGAGCACTCACCAATTGGGTTCAAACAAGACCGACAACGATCGAAATGGAGTTCAGATGCTCAACTGGGAACTAAATCCCCTTCCGATGCTACTGCCTCATGAACCTGATGCCTCCTCTGTCCAAAATGATAGAAAATGAGGCTACTTCCCATTTTAAGAAAAAAACATAAACTACAGGGCATGTAAGCCCAAATACATGACGTGTATATCATTTAACTGTTCATTTGGCGGCTGAAATCCGCCGACTTACTTTCCAGGGCCTGCCGATATGACCACATGACGTGTACTAGGAAGTACATGGTGTGTAGTTGGGTTTTCCACTTTTCCTTGCCAACATGCCCACATGCCATGTATTCCCTTCACACATGGGCATACTACATACATGTTCTTTGGAGTACATGGTGTGTAACCCTTGATTCTAGTACTTTGCCCAAAATTCCCTTGTTTTCTTGAAAACAACACAAAGGGAAAAGAAAAGAAGAAATTGTACCTCAAAGGAAGAACCAGGTTCTTACAAACTCCCCCCCTTAAAGAAATTTGTCCCCGAATTTCCCTTCAAAGGGTGGTGAAGGAATATCTGAGAATAACTCTGGCCACTGAGCACGTACGTTGGCCTCCCTCTTCCAAGTCTCATCCTATACTCGGCCATGCTGCCATAACACCCGTACGAGAGGAACTGCCCAGCCTCAGAGAACCTTCGTTCTCCTATCAATTATACAAATCAGATTCTCCTCAAAGAATGCATCAACCTGAAGCTCAACCTCCTTGGGCTGAAAAACGTGAGATGGGTCTGAGTGATAGCGGCGCGACTGAGATACGTGGAAGACGTCATGCATGGCTCGATATCTCTGAGGTAACTATAACCGATAGGCAACTGACCCAACTCGCTCCATAATCTCAAATGGTCTGACATATCTTGGTGAAAGTTTACCCTGTCTCATGATCCTCTTATGTCCCAACCTCAGTGCGACATGGAGGAAAATTCGATCCTCGACCTCGAAATCCAAAGGTCGTCTCCGGTGATCGGCATAAGATTTTTGATGAGACTGCACCATAGCCATCCATCTCTGAATCAAGTGGACCTGCTCAGAAGTCTCCTGCATGAGACATAGTCCCAGTAAGGCTGCCTCACCTGCCTCTAACCAGTACATGAGAGAACGACATAACCTACCATATAAAGCCTTGTAAGGTTCCATCTGTATAGTCACCTAAAAACTATTATTATCGGTGAATTCAGCCAAGGGAATATGCTTCTCCCAAGAGCCCCCAAAATCTAGGACACATGATTGCAACATGTCCTCTAGCACCTTTATCGTACGATCTGACTAACCATCAGTCTGAGGATGGTATGTTGTGCTCAGGAGAACCTGTATACCCAGCACCCTCTGAAAACTCTGCCAGAAATGAGATATAAAGCGGGCATCCCTATCTGAAATGATAGAACGAGGGACCCAATGAAGTCCTACCGCCTCTCAGATATCCAGCTTTCCAAGCTCATCCACATTGAAGGTCTCCTTGATCGACAAGAAGTGAGCGACCTTCGTAATCCTATCAACTACGACCCACACAACATAGTTGCCTCTAGGAAACCTTGGTAACGCTGTCACGAAATCCATCGCCACATCATCCCATTTCCACTTCGGAATAGGTAACTACTGTAAAAGCCCAACTGACCGCTGATGTTCCGCCTTCACCTGCTGACTTTTCGCTTCATACCCGGCCACTAGTACTAACGACGTAAGTCTTGATACATCTTGGTGACATCAGGATGCATTGCCCAAGTTGAAGCATGAAATTCTCACATCATCTCCTCACGTTTTTTCCTTGGAACCCAAACACGTCCATGGTTACGTAGGATCTCATCATCACCTATTGTCCATCCCAGAGGAGGGTCCTCACCCGCCACACTCTCCCATAGAACTAGGCCTTTGGAATCTGATGGTTACCTCATCCTCACCCTATCCAGTAGGGTAGAGGTAACATCCAAAGATGAAAGATAAGTCTGTCCCTGACTGTTGTGCACCTCTAAATGCATCTCAGAGAATAAAGTCATAAGCTGCCACTCACCACTGGCCTCCTGCTTTTCCTGTATCTAGATCCTCCTGCTCAGTGCATCATCTACTACATTTCCCTTTCCAGGTGTATAGGCAAGCACAAAATCGAACGACTGAAGGTATTCCACCACCTTCGTTGTCTCAGATTCAAATCACGCTGATTAATTATGTATTTGAAATTTTTGTGGTTTGTGTAAACCACAAAATGCTCTCCCAATAAATAATTTCTCCAACAACGCAAAAAATGAACAACTGCAGCCAACTCGAGATCATGCATTGAGTAATTCTTTTCATGTGGCCTCAATTGTCGAGACCCATACGCAACAACTCAACCCCCCTTCACAAGCACTGCTCCCGACCCAATACCTTATGCATCATAGTACACAATGTAACTCTTGATAGGATCTGGAAATATAATTATTGGTGCTAAATTCAAACGTCCCTTTAACTCCTGAAAAACAGCGTCACAAGAGTCTGGCCACTCAAACTTCACACTTTTCTTAGTAAATATTGTCATCAGCATTTCTAAGCATGAGAAGTCCTGTATAAAACCCTTGTAGTAACCAGCTAGTCCAAAAAAACTCCATACCTCAAAAACGTTCTTGGGATACTCCCATGTCACTACTGCTCTCACCTTCTCTGGGTCCACTAATACTCTAGTCTCTGAGATGACGTGACCCAGGAAGTGAATATGATCCATCCATAAGTGTCATTTTGCGAGCTTAGAATATAACTGATGATCTCTTAGTGTATTCAAAATGATCTCAAGATACTTGGCATGGTCGAGTCGATTGTGAGAATACACCAAGATATCATCCATGAAAACCACCACAAAAGAATCTAGGTAAGGATGAAACACTTGGTTCATCAGCGCCATGAAAACTGATGGCATGTTTGTGAGACCAAACAATATAACCAAGTACTCATATAGACCATACCTACTACGAAAGGCTATACGAGGTATGTATGCAGGCTGAACACATACCTGATGATATCCTGACCTTAGGTCAATCTTCGAGAATACTTGAGCTCCTCAAAGTTGATCAAATAGGTCATCTATCCATGGCAAGGGATATCGGTTTTTAACCGTCAACTAGTTTAGTTTCTGATAGTCCACCCCTAGCCTAAGGGTATCGTCCGCCTTTTTTGCGAAAAGGACCGGTGAAACCCAAGGAGAAGTGTTGGGTCAGATAAAACCCTTAGCTTCCAGATCTTCCAACTGCCTCTTGAACTCTTGAAACTCCGTCGTAGCCATCCTGTAAGGAGGAATGAATACCGATGTAGCTCATGGCACTATCTTGATAGTGAACTCCACCTCTCTGACCGGAGGTAAGCCTAAGAATTTGTTCGGGAAAACATCCCTGAAACGATCAACCACTGGAGGGAAATCTACTAGACATGTTCCCTGGTCATCCAAATATAAGCTCGTAATCTGGGCTGTCATTCTGCCCAACCCACGATGCTTGGGTTCATCTCTGCTCACCTAGACATCCCATTCACCCTTATGTAGAAACTCTCTTCACTCTGGAAATGTGAAACTCACCCTGTAGTGATAGCAATCAACAAAGGATCGAAAAGGAACTAACCAATCCATTCTGAGAATGACACTGTAACCTGTCATCTCTAAGACATAGAGATTCCATAGAAAGTGACACCCACCAATCTCAAGGGATAACTCCTTGCATTGATGCACACCTACCGTTTTAATCCCTAACAGAGTGTCTAGTATCATAAAATCAGAAGAAGTATAAACACAGATCCTAAGGCTTTCCACAATGGACATAGATATAAAACTATGTGTAACACCAGTATCAAAAAGTGTAGAAGATAAAACAGAGTTGACTAGAATAGTACCTATGACAGTAGAAGGTCCGAGATCCTGCTCCTGCTGGGTCTGTTGCACTGCATAAGTCTGACCTGCACCGTGGCCCTAAGACACTGCTTGGCTACCCTGAGCTAACCCACCCTGTTGTCGCTGGGATCCTGGGGTCTGACTACCACGACCACAACCACCACCTTGGCCTGAACGCCCTGACGTATTCCAGTTTCCAGACTGGTGAGAAGCTACTGACCCTGCTCCTGCACGTGGAGTCTGTACAAAACCCCTCTCACTAGCCACTGGGGGAAATGACCCGCAGTAGCGCTGTAGATGACCCATCCTGCCACAAGTTCTACACTCAACTGGGTCCCTTGGGCAATGAGGTCTCTTGTTCCCAACCTTTCCACACTGGTATCACGTCACCTGGACATCGAAGGAAATGTTTTGGCTGCTACTGTCACCGCAAGAGAACTCCACATGACACTTCCTCTTTCCAGTTGAGACAGTACCAGAAACCAGTGCCGAACCACCCTGGCTCGCACCACTAGCTTCTCGCAGATTGCGCTCGATGATCAGTACTTGATTCACAATAACAGAGACCAAAGGCAACCTGAAGATATTTACCTGTGATTAGATATCGAACCTAAGACCATCCTCAAATCGTCTAGCTTTCGATATGTCATCACCCATCAGAATAGGTGCGAATCGCTGAAGCTTAGTAAACTGAGTAGAATAGTTAATAGCTGACAGTGTTCCCTGCTCCAAGTGCATGAACTCCCGAGCTCGGTCGGCCCTCAATGTCTTGGGAAAATAATAATCATATAAGGCCACCTGAAAGTCTTCCCATGTCATATCTCGGTGACACCCTGCCTGAGTGATAACATCCCACCATCTCTTGGAAGAATCATGTAGCATATACATCGCGAGCTTGAACCTTATCTTGAGAGGCGTCTCGAGATGCTCGAATATAGTCTTCACTAATTCCAGCCATGATTATGCAGCCTGTGGTCCGTCATCCCCTAAAAAAGTAGGCGGATGCTGCTGCTAGAATATACATGTCAACTCTTCCATAGATGTGGAAGCCTTTGGTGCTCCCTGAAAGGTCTGAATGAACCTCACAAAGCCTTCACAAAACTATGCATCTGCACCTGCGTCCGGTATAACAGTTGGTGCCGCAGCTGGCACAACTAGAGGATCCATCGGTAGCCCATGACCTACCATTTCTGGAGTATGATCATCACCACTCTCCTGGCGTACAACTCGTGGCCATCACGGAGGCATGACTCTACAAGGTCAAGAACACGCCTTAGTTCAAGCTCATTCTCAAGGTTTTCCATTTAGGAGTGCCAAAAAAATAGGAAAGACCCTCAAAGTTTTGAAAAAAGGGACTACACAGCGTGTACCTTTATGCCGTCACATGGTCATGTCCTACCGCCATCCTGGGTGTGTATCAACCCCAGGTACACAACATGTTATGATCAAAACTCCTCAACCCATTTTTTCTCTCACACGACCTATTACACGGTCATATACTACACGGCGTGTACACATTGTACACAGCGTGTTCTTTTTAAAACTTGGAACATCGTCTCCCCCGAACAGGAAGAACACACAACGTGTTAGGCTAAACTACACGCTGTGTATACTGGGGTTTTTAGGACATAATCTCCAGATTGCCCAGAAAACCCTTGTTCTGTTGAAAAACCAACCAATGGTATGCCAAATTCTGATCTGGGAGGCCCCATACTCCCCACAAATCAAAGTTTGACACCTAAGCATAACATATCACAATACAATTATATACAAAAGGCTAAATCATGATCCACCAAATTTTGATCCAATAGGGCCCATACACCTTAGAGATCAAAGTTTTTCATCCATCCAATTCAAATCATATCACGTACCAATACACCTATCTCAACAGCAGACATATCTATCAAGGTATTATCATAACAACACGCATCTCTAGCATGAAATCTATCACAACAACATGCAATATCTAATGCATCCTAGATGGCATGGAATAATGCATGACATATGATTCTAACAAGTGTCTATATGATGCATGAGATGAAATACCCTCATCTCATCAGGTTGCAACAAAATAGAACCATAATAATATCAATAATAACAGCACAAAACAAGTACACCACCCAATGGTGAAATCAAATCAACTATAATAACTCAAAACCAAAAAGCACAATTTTAATTCGAGGCAATTTGGATTTTCTCTATACACGGGGTAGCTACTCTCGAGCACAACTAATTACCAAATTCCATATCCTTTATATCGTTACAAAATAGTAAAGCAAAATAGAAAAGAAACCCCTCTGATACCACTTTGTAACGTCCCGAATCCGGATGCCACTAAAAGGTTCCCCGTACCCGGTTGGCCACATGGACTCAAGCGTATTTCTTCAAATGTCAGAGGCTGCCAACTAGCAGCAAGGGCCTAGAGTGTGATAGTGGAGAAACTATGCCCTCATTGATAGAGTGTAACACATCAGAATAAGTAATAACAATAGCGGAAGCAATAAACAACATGAAACTAAAGTAAACAATGGAAGAATGAAAGGTAAAGATAACCATAAGGCATATAATATCAGAATGATGCAACATGTCACATGTTCTAAGAAAGCAATGAAAACAAGATACACTACTATCAAGTACAATACAAAACTAAAGTACAACAATATAAACTGAAACACAATAACATCACAAGACTTGGCTTGGTCCCATGCTCTCCTGCTCCTAAGTAGCAATCAAGTACCTATATAAGGATCCTTGCCCCTATCGACACCTGCAACAATATAGTCTTTTTGGGCCAAAAAACATGACCTAAACAGGGTGTGATAAATAAATCCCAGTAGGGAACCACCAAAGGTCTGTGCCAATCTATCAGGGAGTATATGCAGCAGTAGTGTATAATAATGAAAGCATTAAACTAGGAAGTACTCAAAAGTAAAAAATCCTATAAGTCTTGTTCCATTTATACTGTTCATGTTCATTAAGCAATTCAATTACATCGAATCGTAAGTTCTTGGGATCTGATCACAGCCAGTGAATCCCCTATTCAGGAAAACACAATAGATACCTCAGTAGGCAATCTATCAAGTAAAAATGACAAATGAATCCAAGCTTATGATTTATCTTGGAAAACACATCATAAGTGATCACAATAGTCAAACCTCAGTTCGAAACCTTTCCCTCAGGTAGTCCACAGACATAAAAAATACTTACCCACATGCAATTTCCCACAGACATAACAAAATGTTGCCCAGAGGCACACAAAACCATACCCACAGGAATGAAAAATCTCTTCCCATAGGAAGAATAATTCAACAGGTCCAAGACTGACATATAAGCAATTCAGCATACGACAACACATGCAATCTTTACACTATTACATGGTTAACTAGGAACAATTCACACTGGTAAGTGTTTAATTAACCAATCCATTTCAAATAGCCCATAATAGGGAAAACAGCTACATAACCACAATTATCCTAAGCCAAAAAGGCCCAACAACAGTTATCTAAGGGAAATGCACCCACGGGGTGGCCCTTAATCAAAACAAGCAATCTCAACATGATTCAAATAATATAATTAATCACCTAACCATCCTTAGGCATTAACACGGGTCAAATTATCAACAAAGAGATACCCCAAACACAGGCGCACGACACAAAGACACATATAAACAACTTGACATTGAGCAATAAGCACGAAACCACCTACCTCGTCGCAGTATGACTCTCCTCGTCTAGCCTTGACTTCCAATTCAAGCTAGAACGGTATAGATCTATGAAACACGGATATTTACTCAACCTTAAATAACTTAGTCAAGAACAAAAATCACCAAGAATGACTCATGAGTAAATGAGCACTCACCAATTGGGTTCAAACAAGACCGATGATGATCGAAACGGAGTTCAGATGCTCAACCGGGAACCAAATCCTTTTCTGGCACTGCGCCCTCTCAAACCCGATGCTTCCTCCATCCAAAATGACAAAAAACGAGGATAATTCCCATTTTAAGAAAAAAAACATTAACTACACGACGTGTAATACCAAATACACGGCATGTATATCATTTAACTATTCATTTGGTGGCTGAAATCCATCGATTTACTTTCCAGGGCCTGCCGACGTGACTACATGACATGTAGTTTGTTTTTTCACTTTTCCTTGCCGACATGCCCACACGCCATATATTCCCTTCACACACGTGCATACTACATGGCCTGTTCTTTGGTGTACATGGCGTGTAACCCCTGATTCCAGTACTTTGCCAAAAATGCCCTTGTTTTCTTGAAAACAACACAAATGAAAAAAAAGAAGAAACCACGCCTCAAAGGAAGAACCAGGTTCTTACACCGAGCAGTAGAAATATGATTTATGATCAATTCACACATACTCTGAAGTCTCCTAAACAAGACGAGGACCTAGGAGCTCTGCCTCCCCTGCCTTTAGCCAGTGAAAAGTTGAATGACACAACCTACCAAATAAGACCTCATTCAGAGCCATCTAAATTGTTGTGTGAAAGCTGTTATTGTAGACAAACTTAATGAGAGGGATATGATTCTCCCAAAAACTACTGAAATCAAGGACACATGCTCAGATCATGTCCTCCAAAACCTATATCGTTCGTTCCGACTATCCATCGGTCTGAGAGTGAAAATTTGTGCTCAGAAGCACTTGTGTACCCAACGATTTTTGTAACCCTTTCCAGAACATTGATTTGAAACAAACATCCATATTTGAAACGATAGTATGAGGGGCCCCATGTAGGTGTATAATCTCACAAAGATATAGTATTCCCAACTCATCAACTTAGAAAGTCTCATAGATAGGAAGGAAGTAGTCTACCTTCACCAGTCAATCCATGACTACCTAAATTGCATCACTCCCTCAAGGCGACCTCGGTAATCCAACCAAAAAATCCATTGCGACGTCCTCCCATTTCCATTATGAGACTGGAAATGGTTGTAACAAGCCAACGGGCCACTATTGTTCTGCCTTCACTTTCTCATAGGTGGAACACCTAGTGATTAAACTTGTGATCTGACATTTCATCCAAGGCCACCAATACTGGTGACGCATATCACGATACATATTAGAGATGCCTGGGTGCACTGCCCACTAAGAAGCATGAGATTCTCTCATCAGCTCCTCTCGTATACCCGTAGGCACCCAGATACACCCATGTATACATAAGATGTCATCTCCATCAAAAGACCAATCCAGAGGTGGGTCCTCACCATAAATTCTTTCCCATAGGACTAACCCCTCAGGGTCTGAAAACTATCTTCTCTTCACCCTATCAAGGAGTGAAGAGGTAAATGTTAAGGCTGTAAGAAAAGGATGCATGTGACTCTCATGAAACTCCAGATGCATATCATAAAGAAGGGCCATTAATTTAGATTCATCATTGTCTTCCTAACCAGTTTGTGCTTGAGTTTTACAGCTCAACGCATCAGCTACCACATTTCCCTTTCCAGGCGTATAGGCAAGCTCAAATTCAAAAGACTGAAGGTATTTGACCCATATTTATTGTCTGAGATTCAAGTAATGCTACCTAAAGATATATTTTAGGCTCTTGTGGTTAGTATACAACACAAATTGATCTCCTATCAGATAGTGTATTCAGCAACACAAAACATGAACAGCTACTGCAAGCTCGAGTTTGTGTGTCGGGTAATTATGATCATGAGGTCTCAACTGATGAGACCCGTATGCAACAACTCTATCATCCTACATCAATACTTAACCCATCTCGATGCTTAATGCATCACAAAAAATTCTATAGCCTCTTCTAGACTCTGATAGAATCAGAATAGGTGTTGAAGTAAGCCTTCCTTTCAGCTCCTGAAAGGACTTTTCACACGCTTCATACCACAAGAACTTCACACCCTTCTTAGTCAGACCAGTAAGAGGTGAAGAAAGACATGATAAGTCCTATATAAAATTCTTGTAATATCCAGCTAGCCCCAAGAAACTCTGTATATCTAATGCGTTCTTGGGATTCTCCCAAGAAACTATAACACTCACCTTCCCTAGGTCAAGTGATACTATTGATTCCAAGATAATATGACCCAAGAAGTGAATTTTGTCAATCCAGAAGTGGCACTTGACTATCTTATCATATAACTGATTCCCTCTCAGTGTATTCAAAATGTTCTCAAGATGTTTGACATGGTCTCTTTGAGTATAGGAATACATGAAGATGTTGTCCACAAAAACCATGACAAAGGAATCCAGGCAGGGATAAAAAAACCTATTCATCAGAGCCATAAAAATGGAAGCACATTCATAAGATGGAATGACATAAAATGATACTCATATAGATCATACCAACTTCGGAAATCCGTATGTGGTATATCTGAAGTCTTGACTTTCACTTGATGATAGCCCGAACTTTGGTTGATCTTTAAGAACACCCTAGCTCCTCGGAGTTAGTCGAAGAGATTATCTATTTAATGCAAAGGATATCAGTTCTTTATCATAAGCTGGTTCAACTACCAGTAATCTACTCATAAATGAAGGGTCTCATCTTCCTTCTTGGTGAAAAGCACGAGTTAACCCTAAGAGGAAGTATTGGGCCAGATAAAACTCTTAGATTCTAAATCCTCATACTATCTCTTGAGCAACTAGAGCTCAGTAGGTGTCATCCTATATAGAGGAATAGATACTAGAGTTGCTCCTGTAATGAGATCGATCATAAAATCTACCTCTCTCTCGCTAGGTAGTCCAGAGAATTCATCCGAGAATTCATCCCTAAAATGATCCACCCCAATAGGAAAATCTGCCAAACATATCATTGGATCATCCAAGAAAAGGTTGGAAATTTAGACAATCACTTTACCTAGCTCACGATTCTTTGGTCCAGCTCTACCAGTCTGGATATTCCACTAACCCTTGTGAAGATAACTATCACCCTATGGTGATGTAAACAATACACTACGGTGATAGAAGTCCACATAGGTGTGATAGGGGGCCAACTAGTCCATCCTGAGAATGACAATGAAGCCCGTCATATCAAGGAAAAAGGGTTCCCATATGAAATAATAACTTCCCACCTGAAGGGGAGAATCTTTACATTGGCATATTCCCTCTGACCGTACACCCAACGATGTGTCTAGGGTCATCACCCCATAGAAGTACTGAATTTCCAGCCTGAGACTTTCCACAATCGATAAAGAGATAATGGAGTGAGATACACCTATATCAAATAAAGAAAATATGATAATAGAGGCTACTAGAATAGTACCTTGTACAGTAGATGGTCCTGCACTCTGATCCTTGGGTATCAGCTATAAAACATGCAACTGGCCTGATCCACAACCCCGATCTACAACTGGAATACCCTGAGAAGATCCACTCTACTGGCGCAAATAATCAGAAGTCTGGATACCTCGGTCACGACCTCCTCCCTGGCTTGTTTAGATGGTACTACTCTAGCTTCCTTCCTAACATGGAATAACCGATCCTGCTCCTGAAGGTGGAGTTGGTGTGGGCCCTCTTCTTCTAGAAACAAACGGAAAGGTTCCGGAAAACCTTTTAAGATGATCCATCCGGCTATAAACACGACACTTCAACAGGTCTCTATCACACTGAGGCTTCACATGCCCCTGTCGTCCACACTAATGGCATATAACGGAGCTGCCAGTGTGGATACTTTGGCCGCCACTACTTTGACGAGAAACCTCAAAGCTACACTTCCTGCTACTTGAAGAACTATTGTCCTATCTCAGCACCGAACCTCTATGCCTAGTACTATCAACTTCTCTCAAGGTTACACTTAATGATAAAAGCATGGTTCACGATCTCAGAAATGGTATATGGTTGGAAGACATTCATCTGCAAGTGGATGGCATACTTGAACCCATCCTCGAAATGTCTTGCTCGCAATAGCTCATCGCCGACCAGAAGTGGTGCGAAGTGTTGAAGTTTGGTGAAACACACTGAATAGTCCGTGACAGACATAACACCCTACTCCAAGTGCATAAACTTCCTGGATCGGTGAGCTCTCAAAGTCTTAGGAAAAAATTAATCATAGAAAGAAGTTTGGAAGTCTGCCCAGACCATGCCCTGATAACGACCATCCTGGGTAATCACATCCCATCAGCGATTGGTAGAATCATGTAACATGTAGGTAGCAAGCTTGAACCTCCTCTCTGGAGGCATCTCTAGATGCTTGAAGATAGATAAAATGGATTCTATCCATAAATCATCAGCCTGTGGTCCATCATCCCTCTGGGTATATGGGAGGATGTTACTGCTGGAACTCACACGTCAAATCAGACATTGTAGGCATAGGTCGTGGATCACTCTGCATAGACTGCATCAAGCATAGGAAACCCTCTCAAAGTTGAGCATCAGTTCCCAATCACACGCCTCAGAACAAGATTTCATAGCAGATAGAATCTCTAACAGAAACAGAACAAAAGAAAAGGGTTCACTACCCAAGGTATACTACCACCAACTACCTGCATAGAAGGCCAAGGTATTAGTTAGTGTTTGAGTTTTTATTTACAGGTGTTCTGGTATATTGAGGTTCAGTTTCAAGTTAAGGAGGGAAACACTCTTTAAATTACAATTCCATTTACTGACAACCATTTTATTTATAAGTCATAATTTACATTTTAAGTTCATAAGTGTTTTTTATACCTAGCAGAAGGTTGAATTAAATGGATTTTCATTCCTAGTTTATAAATACCCATACACTTTATAAATTGAAATCACCACACATTTAATTACAACTAGCCCCCTTACATTCAGTCTCAGAATATAATGGTAAGATATGACGGCTCGATCCTGATGAATTACCCTTTCCAATTTATAAGGGCCTATACACCTTATTAATTGAAATTGGAAGTCATATAATTACAGTCAAATACTAGCTCATGTAACTAGGGTTACATAACTTACACGAGTCAAAATTGGCTATTTAAGATTCCACCATCATTTTATATGGGAAAACACCATTTGGGTTGATGTTGGCACTTTAAACAACCAATTTCACTTCCCTATAGAAGATGTTAGTGACATAGGCATATATCAAAACCAAGGCACACTCAACATTCACGCAACATAGGCAATGAAAGAAGTAAAATTCACCTATATGACATGTCATATGCATGACATGTGAATCCTAGGTGCCTATAATGATGCATGTAACAATGATCCTTGCTATACCGGGCCAAGGCAGAGAATCAATAAAGTATAAAAAATAACACAATTCATGTGCATCACCCAACAGTGAAAATATATCAACTGTAATAGGTGAAATACAGAACAAAAATTCCCATTCCCAGACAACTTGGTGTTTACCCCGAACGTGGGTTAGCTACTCCCAGACACAACTTATAACCAAGTTCCAACAGGTTCCTCATCTCCTATCTAAAGTTTCTCAAACACGAAGGCAAAAGAAAAGAAACACTCTGATACCACTTTGTAACGTACCATACCCGGTTCACTCCTATGTAACCAAACCCAGTTGGCCACATGGCCTCAAGCACGCCTCCCCGTATGCTAGAGTCTACTGACTAGCAGCGAGGGACTAGGGTGTGTCTATGGGGAGACTATGACCTCATGTCAGAGTGGAGCACAACAATGTTATAATAGATGAATAAACAATGAAATCATAGTAGAGAATAAGTCTGGTAGTGGAAATAAGAATAATCATTCATGTAATAAATAACCATAACAATACTCCTGTCCATACTGGGCCAAGGAAGAGAATCTATAAAGTATAACAAATACCACAATTCATGTACATCACCCAATGGTGAAAATATATCAACTGTAATAGGCGAAATACATGACAACAATTCCCATTCCTAGAAAACTTAGTGTTCACCCTGAATGTGGGTTAGATACTCCCAGGCACGACTTATAACCAAGTTCCAACAAGTTCTTCATATCCGGTCTAAATTTTCATAAACAATAAGTCAAAAAGAAAAGAAACGCTCTGATACCATTTTGTGATGTCCCAAACCCGATTCACTCCTAAGTAACCAAGCTCGGTTGGCCACATGGCCTCAACCGCACCTCCCTGTATGCCAGAGGCTATCGACTAGTAGCGAGAGCCTAGGGTGTGTCTGTAGGGAGACTATGACCTCATGTTAGAGTGAAGCACAACAATGATATAACAAATGAATAAACAACAGAAGCATGATAGAGAATAATAATCGTAGAAAAAATAAGCATAATCATCCATGTAATAAATAACCATCCAACAATAATAATCAATTCAAAAGATAAACAATATCATATACAAAATATAGTGTAATGTCATGTCTCCACAAAAAGGAAAACATGTATACATAGAAGCATGCAAGCAGTAAAATACGTGATATAAAAAATAATAAAAAAGAAGAAAAAACTATTCAAACATCCCAAGCACTAGCCTGATCATATTCTACCAAGATCCCATCCTAAATCAAGAAAGCAAGTTAGGTGTCCAAAGCGGGATGCTTCCCTTTGTCCACACCTGTGATCATATAACATGCTTGGGTACCAACAAAGACCCAAATAGGGTGTGGGATAAATCTCAGTAGGCCACCACTAATAGCGTCTATACAAATCCAATCTGTGTATATAAACTGAAACAGTGTGAATGTATATATAAAGTAAATCAATGTTATAATAAATAATCCATACCCACTTCAGCCTCAATTGGTAATCTCTCTGAACATGTGATCATTTAATTAATTATGATTCAATTTATAATAATGAGATCATGTATAATAGGTATCAACTGTAATGTAAAAGAAATAATAATAACAGAGGATCCAAGGTATAACCAAGACATCATTGACCTCAGGGGTTGAGCCAAATCATAATAGTATCACATGCAGTTTGGCTATAAGGGGTCTGAGTGTAATCCAAGGGGTACACCCAAGGCATTCCACTGTAAATGAGTAACCGAGTTCATGGAGCTCATCCATAGTAATCTCGGGATAAGCATGACTAATCCCAATGAGGTGAATCCATGGAACTACATGTTTGAATACATCAATCTGAATCCAAGGAATTTTAATATCTAGAAAAGTTGTCAAGTGAATCGTCATTACTACGCCGAGGCATTCACCTAATAAGACAAAGACTAGAGTCCGTGGTTTATATCTCCCATGATAATCGGCTCAATGAATCAAAATGGTGTCCTCTAAGTGCTCAAGCCATTCCCTTGAGAATCCAAGGCTAGCTCAATTCTGACCATTCCTATAAAGATGAAAAAGTTCCAAAAGAAATAGTCACCTTATACTCATCCCATTTATAACATACGTAATCATGACCATGTAATACCTTTTACATTTGATCATTTAATAGGTTTACTCCATTACCTTTCATTAAACACGACAAGGTGAATCAAGGACTTGAAACCAATGTCTATTCAACTATAATAATTTAATAAGTTCATCCTATTACCTTTCATTAAGCATTATAAGGTGTGTTAGGGACATGCAGCCTATGTCAATTCAATTTATAATTAACTAGGACAAGTGATATCTATAATATATATACTTTCCATAACATGATTTTTATGTTTTTAAATATGAAAGAACACTTACCTTATTAAAGTTCAAGTTAGAAAAACTCAAACAATGTCACAGATGGACCCAATATAGGCCACTAAGACATAAATGAAGAACACACCCTAGTTGGGTTGTCCGCATTGAGGTCTCAACCTACAATGGTGTCAAGTGAAATTATTAGGTCCATATAATTCAATCTAGATAAATTAAATCAAGGAAGATGAATTTAATAAGCAATGCCCGGTGAAACTGGTGTGTGCACAACAAAATCAATTTATAAATGATGAGATTTTAAGGGACGAGTTATATACCACCTACCTTATGCCTGTAGTAGATGTATTGTCCAATATCAGCTCTTAGTTTGGCCTGGATAGAAAGAAAACAGAAGAATAGATGAACACCCTAAAAATAGGGCATATTAGTTTGCACTAAAATAACATCACTGATAGGAAGAAGAACGATGAAAGGAGCATAAGAAGTGGAGCACTTATTGAGAGGAATCCAACAAGATGAACAGATCTTGAATCGGAGTCCATATGAAGAGATAAAATCAAAACCTAGATTTAGGCTCAAAAGGGAGATTCTATGGTGGAGCTCCTATGTGAGAGAGAAAATGAGGGGGGTGAGCTTCTGTCAAAACTGAGAGGACTTGACTCCTTTTAAAAAAACCGACCTAGGGAATTTACATGGTGTGTAAACTTTACACATCGTATAATACTCGGGGTTTTCCCCTCCTGGTAAAAACCATTACATGCCATGAAAGAGGTCTAGACAAACCAATACATGTCATGTATTTAATAAATTTCATGTATTTAAATACATGTCGTGTATTTCGCCTGCATCGAGGATCCACCCCCTACTCCTTTCCCTCCATGGAAAAAATGACCAGCCTTAAGATGCGGTTTCTAGTTTTAAGCCATAAGAGAACCACAACAAAGGTTTCAATCAAAAATTAAAAAGATTCATATATGAAGGAAAAAACAAGATCTTACCCAAACCTACATGGTCAGTTTATAATTTAAATCTATTGTGGATTTTGGAAACTAACCCATGTGGGAGATGATTTTGATGAACACATTTGAGAAAATAAGTTGAAGAGAATATTCTGTAATATTTGAGCACTTAGTTTTTCTTATAATTTTCAAAAATATAAATTATGAGAAAATTGTGTGATTAACTGAAAATTAAATAGAGAATAAATCAGTTGAATATTATAGATTTGAGAGAGTAGAAGAATCAGAGATAAATATCATGAGTGATAATTATCAAAGAGAGAATATATTGAGACTTAAGTCAAGATTTATCTTCTTCAAGATCAACAGGATGTAGTAGATCGTAAATCTTGAACCCAGTCTCAATCCCTTCTCTTTGATAATAATCACTCAAAATATTTCTCTCTATTTCTCTAGTTATCTCACTTCTAAAATATTGAACTGATCTATTCTCTATTTAAATATAGAATATTAAACTATTTTGAATTATGATAAAATAATTTGATTGGTTAGAGACTAAATAGAGAGGAGATCAGTTGTATATTCTTGATGTGAGAGAGCAGAAGAAATAGAGAGAAATATTCTGAGTGATAATTATCAAAGAGAGGATATTGATACCGAGTTTAAGGATGGCGATCCACTGTATCATGTTTTATATTCATGGAATCTATATCTTGAAGAATAGGAAGCCTAGAGGATGTTGAATATTCCAAAGGATTGAAGGAGATCTTCTATTGATGCTGAAACATTCTTGAAGTTGTCAGTGATCTCTTTGTTTCTGGTTTGGATTCTTGTTGTAAACTAGTGGGAGTTAGTATAAATAATATTTGGGATAATGCATTGTCAGGTGATGACTACTGTAATAAATTTTGATGTTATTGATAAAATTTGTGTCATGAACTCCACCCGAACACAATAAGGGCATAGTCACCCACCTTAGGTGTAAAAATTGTAAAAATATTGTGTGATCTATTTTTATTCTTTACTTTCCACACATGGGTGAGTGAAATTTGATTTGAGTGGATCATGGTCTTAAGCCGTCATAGATATTGATTTCTAGAAGGAGGGATTGTAAAAAGAAAAATTGATTAAACCCCCTCTTCCCAGTATTATACAACTGATTGCCTATGTATTTTATGTTCATATATATTCATGCACAAGGTTGTCAAGATCAAGTTCTTATTGTAGGATTTTAAAAGAGGGTGAGATCATAACTTGTAGGATCATATCATAATGGTAAGAGTATTTTTTAAGATTCTATTTATATTTTATAGATCAAAATTTCATGTCTATTTTTGGATTTTATTTATATTTTATACATCCATTTATCATGTAAAAACGATAAAATATGCTAACATATTATTATATAATTAAATAATTTTCTTAAATTAAGATAAACATAAGACACACAATTTAAAAGTCTCAAATGTTACATTTATTGATACAAATTGCAAGGATCATTTTATGAAGGTAAAAAAAACACGACACTCCCCAAATGAAATAAGGAATAGAAAATAAAATATGTGAGTGAAGGGGTATGTAATCAAGAAGGGAGAAACAACACACGAACCTGCAACACTATCTTCATCATTCAACAAGATAATGTCACCCATCCCTCAATAAGCGTTAGATGGTTGTTTTTTTTTCAAGGCAGGTAAGAATTTTTCCTAAAGGAAACCCAAACCTGATAGATTTACCTGAACAAGAATGGATTGGGCTGCCTCACATACTTCGTCCGACACGAATGATCCCACAATCTTATCCAGTCAACATGTCTAACTCGGTGATCCAAGTAAGTAAGCGATCTAGCTTGAGTTGCATCATAAAGAAGCTAGGCAATATTGTTGGATTGTATGATTCAATTTTTGAGTTTGATAAAAAAAGTTCATGTATCATTAAATATGAATGTATACATGTTTTGGATCATTGGATGTTGTGCATTTTTTGTTAGAGAATTATGTTGTGCTCTTTATATGCTTTGGATTTTATGTTTGAGTAGTTGAAGTGAAGTTTTAATATCATGCAAATTTTAAAAATACTGGTTTAATGTTAAGAAAGTAACTATTTCGTGAGATCACTATTACGCATCATCACATTTTGTTACATCTTTATCATTTTTTTACTCTTATAGAAGGGATCTTTCAGAGATTTTATTACCACAAAAGTATGCTTTATGTATAGGAAATTTTTATGAAATATTAATATGTGGATGTCATAATGATAATAATGATGATGAATCCTTAGTTCCCAATAAAACCCTTCACATGATGCAACCTTCCATATTCTCCAACCTTCAGAATTCAAGTCATTGGATTATATATTGTAGGGATTAATCTTAATCATTGGATCATATCACATGTACTATATATATATGGCCATGAGTTAATGAAATGAGTGACCTTTTTGGGCTCTATATTGTGTTCACTCTATTTCTTGTTTTTCTCTTATATTTGTATTTCCATTTGTCATCATCATCATCATATGAATATTTGATGCATATTTTGTCAATGATATGCATTTCCTATGATTGATCATTTATTCCTAGTCTCAAAATTCCTCACGGTTTCAATCAGCATTCAATCAATTTCACAAATCATTATCAGAATGATCGTTTTCTCTACGTTGTGCATCGTGATGATGTTTTCATCAACATAAGATAATTCTTACATGAAAATGGCATGTCTCATCTTTTTTAGACATCCTTCTTTTGGAATTCATTCATGCACGCACATCAACTCCACAAATTCGATGAGCTATATCAACAGGTGGGTATTATT
This sequence comes from Viscum album, assembly GCA_963277665.1. NCBI lineage: Eukaryota > Viridiplantae > Streptophyta > Magnoliopsida > Santalales > Viscaceae > Viscum > Viscum album. The sequence continues at coordinate 686,138,584 of OY728123.1, read as the reverse complement.
TTCTATATCATATTTATTTTCCCCCTCTTGATAACATTTGAAAATATAAGAATCATTTTCTTAATATTTTGATGTGAAAAAAATAATGAGCTCTTGAAGAGTTATAATGACTCATGACTACCAAAATTCTAGTTCATTCTCTGAAGTGAATATGATTGGTTAATAACTGACACATTGATGTCGAGAAAAATATAATTCATCAAATAAAATAATGAAACAATGATACTCTAAGTGGATGAATTATGACCATCGTGTACTTTTCATCATCAAATTTCTGAATTAAATTTTATTAATCATGTCATGAAAATGATGGTGACATAATAAAATTTTATATCTCACATCTCTTCATACTCCCTTAATGGGTCAAACTTGATTATTATGTTTAAATAATTAAGATAGAGATGATATTTATTTTATTAGTACATATCCCCCAAAGTAGGATGAAAATGTTGAATTAAATATTCAGGTTATTATCTTGAATATACTATAAAACTTGAACTAATAGTTTTATTCCATTTACTGAAGTGAATGAGAATATTTATTGAAAAATATTTATTTCCTTTCCTGAAGTGAATGAAAATATATATGATTTTATTTTAAATCAAGTTTTGGGTGAATATGATGTTTTTTAGATGATCATTGCATTGTATTTGTTTATAAAAAGTAATAATAATATAACCACTAAAAGTGGTTTCATGATAATAAAAATTTAAAGAGTTGATCGCACCGTGATTCACTGTTTCATTTTCACTCTTATACCACTGTGCTAAAGTAGTTTTGTATTGAAAATTATAAAAATAATAACCAATTTCACTTCATGTTTGATTCAATTATTTTTTGTTTATTACTATTAAAAAGGTAAATTTTAATTTTTTGATAATTACATTGTAGGTGGAGGTGATTTGGAGGGCCCATAATGATGTCCAAGAAAAATGGGCCAAACTGCGCATGATCCATGCACACCAGTTGACTCATCCGTACACTTCTACTGAACTGTGAAACCAAATGGGATGAAATTTTGTGTTATGGTCCAAAATTTATTGTTCTACATTTCATCTGAAGGAACCCAAGATTTATTCGGCCATCTGGTGGCCCAACCGACCTGATCTGTTTAGCACACCAAATATGAACAAAGTCAAAAGTGGTGTGTTGTGTTCTGTCAATATCTCGAGATATGATTGTCCAAATGACACCAAATATTCAGTGGATATATTCTGGTGGTGGGGATATAACTTTTTAGTTTTTTCAAAAGTGAGATAAGACTATCTGGACATTGAAAACTATGGGACAAGTGGTTTCTCAAAATCAGGGTGCTCAAAACCACCTTCCAATTTTCCTATAAAATGGAACCTTGGGCTCCCCATTTGGGAGTTCAAACAAGAAGTAAATATCTACCATTTTGGATACCTAGAGGATTATCCTCTTCGTCTTAGAAGTTATGTAGTCCCCTATCCTCATAGAGGGATCAAGAATGAATAAAGAGTTTCACCTGAGCTTCCTCCTCCCGATGTTGAGCTAAACGGTGGGCGTTCATTGTGAGGGAGCTACACACATGTCAAAGGAGTTATGACACATATATTAGATACTAGTTTGGAGTTATTTTGGTGTTAAAACATTTCTTTTCATGTATCTTAAATTATTTTTTATTTGAATGTTTGTTTTGATGCATGTGATTGATTTGCTCTTAATTTCTAACTGATCGGTGTGAGGTTTTGAGTGCCTTGACTTGTGTTGTTCCGATTGGACAACACAATAATCCTTTTTAATACCCAAATTCTTGAGATTTAAATATTATTTGTAAGATATTATTCCATTCATAAGTTCTGGACCTTGACAATACATTTGTTATGTCAAGGTTTGGTTCTTTAAGCATTAAAAAAAGCTTAGGAATTAATTGGGATTCTAATTAATTTCAACCAAAGAATTACTCCAAACATGAATGAATATATAAGAATAATGAACTTGAAACGTGTATAGTAAAATAAAAATGACCCCTTTATCTTATATTTTTCAAAATCCACTTGGTATTTCAACTTTTGAACGATTTTTATTAAGTTATTTTCTTTAAAATATTTTCAAAATCACCCCCTCTTTTAGTAATCTTTATTAAAAATACATACTATAAACTACCAACGCTCCCTAAGAGACAATCTAGGGTCTACCCTATACTATAAATCAACCTTAAAATCATAATCAATTTGATGTGTCATGACAACACGTTCAAATTTTGGCGTTGTTTACAGAGAGCGCTTTGGTTTTTAGTGCGTGTTTTTGATAATATTTTTATAAATTTTGTGAATATTTATTTGTTTTATCTTATACCTTTACCTATATTTTTGTGTTTTGATTTATTTATTTTGTAGGTTTGGTGCATGACAAATTCCACTTCAAGATACTTACCACCTTTTGAACCTGAACCGGAGAGGATCCTATATCAACGACACCAAGACACAAAAGAGAATCCTTTGAAGGAGGACACACAAAACATCGTCACTCTTCTTGATCTTTCTACTTCTTCCACTGAAATTCACATTAAAACTAAAAAAACTTTCCTAACATGCATGGAAATATTCAGACATTAAAATAACTAACCTTATTTAATGTTGATATCCAACCCACCTATATTCAAATACAAGGCGAGACACCTAATTTTGAACTAAAATCCATTCTAATTCACTTATTTCCAAGATTCCATGGACTCGCTGGAGAAGATCCACATAAGAAATTAAAATAATTTCATACCATGTGTTCTAAATTAAAACCTTTAAATGTGGGTGAATAATATTTAAAGTTTAGGGAATTTCCTTTTTGATTAAAAGACACTTCAAAATATTGGTTATATTATGTTAATTCCCCGATAAGAGGCCAGGCTCACATGAAACGCCTTTTTCTTGAAAAATATTTCCCAGCCTCTCAAACTGCAACAATAAGGAAAAAAATATGTAGTATAAGACAATATCAAGGGGAAACACTTCATGAATATTGGGAAATATTTAAAAGGTTATGTTCAAGATTCCCACACCACCAAATAAGTGATCAACTTTTAATTCAGTATTTTTATGAAGGTTTAATCCCTATTGATCGAAATATGACTGATGCTGCTGCAGGTGGTGCACTAGTTGATAAGACCCCAATTTTTGTAAGAACCTTAATTGAGAACATGGAGCATAGTACTCAACAATTTGGTTCAAGGTCCATTATACCCATTTGAGGTGTCCATGAGGTGAAAAGTACTGAATTTGAGAAGAAGGTGGGCATGAAGTTTGAAGAGGTAAGTACCCTTATTCGAAAACTTGATATTTCCCATGGGAAATCCCAATCTCCTCCTCCCATTCATTGTGGTATATGTTCTACTGACACCCACTACTCTGACCAATGTCCTCAATTGAGAGAAACTTATGAGAGTTTTGAGGCAATCTTTCCAGGTCACCCTATAACCAACCATTTAGGCAAGAACCATATTATCCATCCAATGTTGGGTGGAAAGAAAACCAAGATTATAGGAAGGGGGGGCATTCAAACGAACCTCAACAACAATGGAACCAACCGGGACAGAGTAGTCATCAACCACCACCACCTAGAAATACCCAACCACTACAAAGGACATTCCAACCACCCCCTCCAAAGACAAATCCTAGCTTAAAAGATATGATGAAAAAAATGGATGCCAACAATCTCCAATTCCAACAAACCACCCAAGAAGCCATACAAGACCTAAAAACCTAATTAGACCAACTAAATAACTTTGTGGGGGAAATTCAAAGTCATGGTTTGGGTAAACTACCCTCTAAACAAGTAGTTAACCCTAGGGATAAGGGAAATCTTAATTCCATCACCCTTAGGAGTGGGAAACATCTTAAAACCCAAATTAAACTTCCATTATATTCATCCAATCCTGAGTAAACCACCATCCCAACTGCTAAAAATGGTCAAAGAGAAGAAAATCCTTGTCCTAAGAGAATCCCTTCCAAAGGAAAGAGTGTGTTTGTTGATGAGTCACATATCCCAACCATTCCTCTCCCATTTCTCCAAAGGGCCACCCAACCAAGAAAACAAAATTAAACTGAACTTGATAAGGAAATATTAAAAACTTTCAAAAATGTGTAGGTTAACATTCCTTTGATTGATGCCATGAAGAAAATTCCAAGATACGCCAAGTTTTTGAAGGAGATGTGTACACACCAAAGGCGGCTTTGAGGTGATGAGAAGGTGATCCTAGGGAGGAATGTCTCAATATTGATAGATCCATCACTTCCCACCAAATTCAATGATTCAGGAACATTCTAAATTATGTGTACAATGGGGGAGTATTCCTTTTCCAATGCTATGCTTGATTTGGGTGCCTCTATAAATGTGATTCCTCACTCTATTTACTCTTCATTGTAGGCTGGGGAACTGAAGCCCACTGGAATTGTTGTGAAAATAGAAAACCAAAGTACCACACACCCCTCTGGTGTGTTATAGTATGTTCCTGGGAGGATGAAAATTTTAATTTTTCATACTGATTTTTATGTGCTAAAAATAGAAGATGATATGATGAATGGACATGCCCCAATTATATTGGTGATACCCTTCTTGAGAACTTCCAAAACCATAATTAATGTCCATAATGGTACATTATCTATAGAGTTTGGTAGTGACATTTTCCACTTCAACATACTTGATGTCATGAAGCACCCCTTAGATGAAAATTCATATCTCTATGTTAACTCTATAGACGTACTCCCTTCCCCTAAAAACACTTCTTTTCATTCCACATATCCCCTTTACGAATTTTCATCATTGATTGAAATGTTATGAAATTAATCATGCATTGAATGTTTTACCAATTTAGAAAAATCTCATGCGTGTTTGTTATTTGATGATTTCTTGAACACTGAGGATCACATTACCATTGATGATACTGCTAAGCTTGTAAAATCTCATTCCTCATCTAAGGATTATTCCATTGAGCATCTAGATGAGATTAGTGACCTCTCACTTTCACACAACCTCCCATCAATACAAAATCCCCTTGAACTGTAACTAAAATGATTGCCTCAAGATTTAAAATATTCATATCTTGAGAATGGAAACAAATTTTATATCATCATTTCTAGTTCACTTCCTATTGAGCATGAATTGCGACTACTTGAACTTTTGAGGGAGTATAAACAAGATTTGGGATAGAAACTTGCTGACATTCATGGTATTAACCCATCAATTTTCACACATCATATATTGTTAAATGATGAGGATAAACTAGTGAGGTAGTCACAACGTCGACTGAACCCAAACCTCCTAGATGTTTTTAAAAAAGAGGTCACAAAATTATTAGTTGCTGGAATCATTTACCCCATCTTTGACAGCCAATGGGTCAGTCTAGTAAAAGTGGTTCCTAAAAAAACTGGTCTTATGGTAATTAAAAATAAAAATAATAAATTGGTTCCAACTCATTTGTATAATAATTGGTATGTCTATATAGACTATTGTTGACTAAATAAACACACTAGGAATGACCATTTTATATTTCTATTAATTGACCAAATGCTAGAGAGGCTAGCGGGGAAGTCCCATTACTGTTTTCTTGATGGGTATTATAGATACATTAATATCCATATTTCCCCTGAGGATTAGGAAAATACAACCCATTCACTTGCCCCTTTTGCATATTTTCCTATATAAGGATTCCATTTGGTCTGTGCAATGCTCCGGGGTACTTTCTAGTGATGTATGGTTAGTATTTTTTTGGATTACCTAGAGAATTTCATGGAAGTTTTCATGGATGATTTCACTGTGTATGGATCCTATTTTGATGAATGTTTAAGTAGTTTAGGTTCAGCCCTATGTCACTATATAGAAAATAATCTCATATTAAATTATAATAAATGTCATTTCATGGTGCGAAAAGGTATAGTTTTGGGGCATGTCATTTATGGGGATGGTATCCAAGTAGATAAATCAAAATTGGATGTCATTTCTTCCTTACCATTCCCTAAAAATGTATGAGATGTGTAGTTATTCCTAGGTCATTCTAGATTTTACCATTATTTCATTCACGACTTTAGTAAAATTACATTCCTCCTCTCCTGATTGCTCTAAAAATAAAATGAATTTATTTTTTATAAAGAATGTGAGGAAGCTTTTAATAAGTTAAAATGGAGTCTCATGTCACCCATGGTAATCCAACCACCTCAGTGGGATTTACTATTTGATATCATGTGTAATGCCTCTAAATATGCAGTTGGAGTTGTCTTGTCACAAAGGGTCGATCGAGCTCCACATGTCATAGATTATGCCTCACATACATTGGACCCTTCCAAGTAAACTACACTAAAAATGAAAAATAATTCATTAACATAGTGTTTTCCTTGGATAAATTTAGGTCACACCTTTTAGGGTCCAAAGTCATTATATTCTCAGACCATGCAACCCTCCGCTATCTCTTAAAGAAAACAGAAGCCAAACCAAGTCTCATTCACTGGATGCTCCTCCTTCAAGAATTCAATATAGAAATTAGAGATAAAAAAGGAGCAGAGAATGTGCTGGCTAACTATATCAGTAGGATTCACCCATCCTCGGACATTGACTCATCCCCCTATATTCCCATAAATTACCTATTTCCTTATGAGGAACTGTACCGAGTGAAAGATTCTATTCCTTGGTATGATGAAATAGAAAATTATTTTGTAGCATCTTTCATTCCTTATGATTTTAATAAAAACCAGGCCGACCATCTAAAACATGAGTCTTGTTGATATATTTAGGATAACCCCTAACTTTGGCACATATGTAGTGATTAAGTCCTCAGGAATTGTGTCCTCGATAGCAAGCTTAAATCTATCCTTAGGTTCTTCCGCACTCTTGCTTGTGGGTTCCACTTTGGTCCTCAACAGATTGCTCGTAAGGTCCTCATTTCTAGTCTCTTTTGGCCCACATTGTTTTGAGATGTCCATGACTTCTGTAAATCTTTTCCTCGCTATCAAAGAATAGGTAATGTATCTAAAAGAAATGAAATTACACAACAATCCTTGATCTTCCATGAAATTGTCGATGTTTGGGGCATTGAATTTATGGGACTATTCCCCAATTCATTTGGGAACCTTTACATTCATCTAGTAGTGTATTATGTTTCAAAATGGATAGAGGCACAAGCTAAAATGACTGATGATTCTAAGGTAGTTATGGAATTTTTGAGAACTCAAATCTTCTGTAGGTTTGGATTACCTAGGTTCATCATAAGTACCAGGGTTCTCATTTTTTAAACTAAACAATGCAATCTCTTCTGCATCAGTATGAGGTCAGGAATAGAGTGTCTACTTCTTATCACCCACAAACCAATGGTTAAGCCGAGGTGTCGAATAGATAGGTAATTTTTTTTTTCAAAAAACGGTTCAACCCAACAGAAAATATTGGATTCTTAGTCTCGATGATTCATTATGGGATTACCATGATGCCTTTAAAACTGCCATTGGAATGTCATCCTATCATCTTGTCTTTGGAAAGAGTTTTCACCTCCCTATTGAGATTGACCACTGGGCCTACTAATCCATAAAACAATGAAATTATAATCTTTTTGGTGCATGTTCTCAAAGGAAGTTATAGATTCAGGATATAGAGGAAATGAGAAGAGATTCATATGAGAACTCTAGGATTTATAAGAAGCAAACCAAGGCTGCCCACGACCATATCCTCCTTCAGCGTCAATTCCACATTAGGAAGAAGGTCCTCCTCTACAATTCAAGGATGAAGTTTTATCTAGGTAATCTTCATTCCCACTGGTTTAGACCATAAAATTTTACTAATGTATCTCTATTTGGTGTTGTTCAAGTTCAAAATGAAAACACCAAGAAAACCTTCACTGTCAATGGGAAGAGGTTGAATCACTTCCACGAAGCCCTTCCGGAGTTCCCAGTGGAGGACCTCCATGTTCAAGAAGCAACATACCAATGACACCCACTAAGTTTTATCCTTACTTCCCACATTCTATTTTATTATAGTGAGGATATTTCATGTTCTAGGTGCGTTCAGATGGGTATATTCCTGGGTTATTTAGGAATTTTCATCATTTTTTTATTTCTTTTCTCACCTATTGAATATTATTTTCACTTTCCCCCTATTTTACCACTCACTTTTTTACCACAATGATAATTTTATCATGGAAAAAGATGATCGCTTCAAAATAATTCAAAATCAGTTTTCATTCTTGAGTCGATTGTGTGGAAAATTCCATTGTTTTTGGAAAAATGTTTTTCAAATGAATGTTGATATGGAATATTTTTCTAGAATTTATATTTTCAAATCATTATTAGGTGTTTAATGGATTTTTGAAACCCATGAATTATTAGCACTGGATAATATTTTAATCCCTTACCCGAGAGACATTCTAAGCCCTTTATTGCATATTATTCCTTTTAATCATTTTCTTTAGAGTCTCAAGTCATTTAGAGAAACTATAACTTGCCTGAATTCTATTTGAATCCATAATATTCAAGTGTTCTACATTCATTATAGAGGCCACCATTCATTGAAAATCCCTTGGTACAATTAACCTATATTTTTGGCCACCTTGATATTTTACCCTTCTTAAGCCTTAGAGACCATGAAATACCTGTTAGGTAGTCACATTACATGCTTATTTATCCCTACCTGCCCATATCTTGTGTAAATTATTGTTTTACTTTCAGAAAGTGTGGGGAAGAGGGTGTTTACATGGGAATTATCGGGAATGAATCATTGTTATGGATTGATAGAAAGGGTTCCTACATTTTCCTTGGACAATGGGTTCACAAGCCATATTGTATCATTGTTTTAAAAAATTTCCCTCTTTATCTACAATAAAAATTTTAAAAAAATAAAATAGTTATATACATTAAAAAATAGAACAAAAAGAAAAAAAAATAATGGAGAAAATAGGAATTTTATTCATTATTATTCACTAATCGGTTGTGATCCACACATATAGACAATGGGGATAGTGAGTTGGAAATGATACACTCTGTGAGGGGATGAGTGTGTGCATTCATTGTGAACACTTTCTGAATTTTGAAATGTTTTTTACTTAAGAGATTTAACACTCCTCTTATGCCTCAGATTCATTATACATTAAATCCTACCAACCCTTGAACCTTAGAACAACCTGTTGGAAGTCCTCTTGAGTAACACACTAGTTTCTGCTAGTAGTGAACTTAGAATATTTGCAAGCATATGGTAAGATCACACAAACTCTGGGAAAAGTGAATAACTCCACTTTCATATGTTACTTGAGTGAAGAGGGGAAATTTCTATGTGAGGTAGGTTGCAACATGTTTCATGGGTAAACAAATGAAGTTGAACAAATTCGAATGTGAGAGAAGAAAAATGATAGGAAAATTGATTTCATAAATGAGACATGATGAATTTCATTTCAAAAGAATCTTGGAAATTTTATCACCTTTTATTTAGGAATTAGACTTTTTTAGGATATAATACTTTTCCCAAGAGTGAAAATTTTTAGGTGTGGGGGTGTGATCGCACCGCGATTCACTGTTTCATTTTCACCCTTACACCATTGTGCTAAACAAGTTTTGTATTGAAAATAATAAAAATAATAAAAAATTTAACTTCATATTTTATTCAATTATTTTTAGTTTATTAATATTAAAAAGTGAAATTTTACTTGTTTTTATAATTACATTGCCTGTGGAGGTGATTTGGAGGGCCCGTGATGATGTCCAAGAAAAATGGGCCAAACTGCACAGGATCTATGCACACCAGTGGATTCATCCACACACTGATACTGAACCGTGCATCAAAATGGGATGAAATTTTTTGGGATAGTCCAAAATTTATTGGGATACATTTCATCTGAAGGAACCCAAGACCCCTTCATCCATCTGGTGGACCAACCAACCCGATCTATCCAACACACCGAATCTGCACGAAGTTAAAAGTGGTGTGGTATGTTCTGTCAATATCTCAAGATGTGATTGTACAAATGGATCCAAACATTCTGTGGAGATATTAAGGAGGTGGGGATACAACTTTATAGTTTTTTAAAAAGTGATATAAGACTATCTAAACCTTTAAAACCATTGGCCAATTGGTTTCTCAAAATCAGGGTGCTCAAAACCACCTTCCAATTTTCTTATAAAATGGAACCTTGGGATCCCCATTTGGGAGTTTGAACTAGAAGAAAATATATGAAATTTTAGATTCCTATAGGAGTCTCCTCTTAATCCTAGAAGTTATGGAGGCCCTTATCCTCATGGGGGGGGGGATCAAGAATGAAGAAGGAGTTCCACCCGAGCTTCCTCCTCTTCCCGATGTCGAGCTAAACGGTGGGTGCTCGTTGTGAGGGAGCTACACACATGTCAAGGGATTTACAACAAAAATATTATCTACTAGTTTGAATTTATTTGGGTGTTAAACATTTCTTTCTATGAATCTTAAATTATTTCTTTTTTGAATGCTTGTTTTAATGCATGTGATTTATTTTCTCTTAATTTCTAACCGATCGGTGTGAGGTTTTGAATGCGTGACTTGCGTTGTTCCGATTGGACAATATAAGAATACTTTTCATAACCACATTATTGACATTTCAATATTATTTGTAATATATTATTCCATTCATAATTTCTTGACCTTTACAATACGATTTTTATGTTAAGGTTTGGTTCTTTAAGCATTGAAATAAAATCTTAGGATTAATCGGGATTCCAATTAATTTCAACCAAAGAATTATTACAAACATGAATGAATCTATAAGAAAAATGAACTTGAAATGTGTGTAGTGAAATAAAAATGACCCCTTTATCTCATATTTTTTAAAATACACTTGGTCTTTCAACTTTTAAACTATTTTGATTAAGTTATTTTCTTTAAACTGTTTTCAAAATCACCCCCTTTTTAGTAATCTTTATTAAAAATACATACTATAAACTAAAAACGCTCCTTGAGAGACAACCTAGGGTATTCCCTATACTATAAATCAACCTTAAAATCTTAATCAATTTTACATGTCACAAAAACACGTTCAAGATCTCAATGAATTTTAATAATGAATATAAAATAATGCATCCCTGAAGGATTATATGAAAACAGTGTCCTTTGAATTTATATTAATATATATGTATATATTTATTTATTTATTTATCAATTATTAATATTGAAGCACCAATATTGAATAAATACATTATCATTTATCATGTGCTTATGTATTATTAATATCATCTCATGTAATTTGTTCGATATTATCCTTTGAAGTGGATATTTTTCACTTATAGTTCATAAATGAGATAATATAATTACATAACCATTATAATGAAATATATTTTATGAAAATTATTTTACCACCTAAAGCGGTTAAAAAATGGTCATCATGATAAATAAAATTATTAATTAATTTATTCCTTGATGAAAATGTAATTACATTATCTCATTCCATGAAGAGAATGTATCTTTTCATGAAAAATTTGATTGATTTATGCTACTCATATTAGAATTTTTTGAGGAATATTTTAGATTTTATTAAGTTTGACCAAATGATTTATCCTTCATTTGGTAAATTGAATGTTGTTCCATGAATTATAATTTTTTATGGAGATTTTGTTTGAGTTGTAAATCGTAAAGATTATTCCACATTAGTTCTTGCTACCACATTCACCAACTTTAAAATACATGGGGATCTTCTCCCAAGTAGAGATGTATTATAAAATAATATTTGAGTTAGAAGTTTCAAAATATACAATAATACACTTGGTGAAGGGCCTAACCTGTTATGATTATATTATGAATTCATCAACCACCATAAGGAAAAATTATAATGATAAATATGAGTATGCATAATGGAAGATCCTGAAAATCTTTCATATATATCTTGAAACCAAATCTTTATAAATATTATTTTGATAAAATGGTTCAAAATAAATCATATATGAGTTAGTATATGCTCATTTAAGTACATTTATTGATAGATAAAATCAATTAACAGCTCTAGAAGAGCAAATATATTCCTGTATGGTAGTACAAATTCTTAATGATTTGTTATATCTAAAGTCTCGATGATATATATCAATGGTATTCTTGAAAAAGAATATCATATAGTAAAATTGGATAAAATATGTACCTAGATATGTAACAAACATTCATAAAAAGTGATTATAAATATTTTTTTATGTAAAATTGAATCAATAACGGTAAACAATAAGCTTACTAATCTCGACACTTTAAATATATAGCATGATGGTTTAGGCCATAAAAGATCAATTATAATGACAGATATTAATTCAAGTATACATGAGAATCAATTTGTTGATAACATAATATATATTCATAGGGGGGAGGGAATGATGAATTTATTTAATGGGTATATGTCTACTAAATTATCAAAGAATTCATTCTCATTAGGTTATATTGAATTAACCATGTATAATAATTTACTATGAGTTACCAATTATTAAGGTACCTTTTATTGAGGTGAAGTATTTATATCATTAGCAGTTATTTTGGAAATTAATTTCTCATATATCTACAAAGAAAAAATTATGAAGTATACATGAGTGCTCCCACATACCATGCGATCCAATTAAATAAACATGAAAAATGCATCTACTAAATGATCATGTTTTTTATTAGCTAATGTGGAGTATACACTGCATGTTATACATGCTAATTAAAATAAATATTGAGCATCACATACTATATATAAAATGATCTTGTAGAACCATTTACAAGATTCTCTCAACACTTACATGAATGTAAAGTGTTAAAATTCCATAGTTTGAGTATACACACCAGAATTGTGGTTGAACTAATTATATAAAGTCATAGTTCATCATGAGTAGAAAGTAATAAATATATTTTCTATTGAAGTGGAAAATTAATATATTGACAACATTATATATTTCTTAGATATTTTCCCTAAAGTGACACTGGTACTAGGAAAATTATGAGATCTCAATCAATGTTGTTGACAATATATTTGAATTTTAAAATGATTTCAAAACTCACCAATGAAATTGGTTTTTTATAGATGTAGACATCACTATAAATGACCAAAAGTATTAAAGGAACTTATGATATGTTCAACATATAATTTTTTGGGTTTATTTTCCAAACTACAAAGACTATTGAATAATGATAAGATTATTATAATAAATATTCTTCCTTGTATATTTGGATTATTATAAATGTTTAGATTATTTACAATTAATTTTTTCACTACTTATTGGTTATAAAAAATATATATGAATCACCAAAGGGTTTGGAATTCTTGAAGCATATTCAAAACTATTAAACTTTCACCCAATCTGATAAATTATGGGGTGAACTGAATACGATGTATTTTATGTATCCATATTAAGATAAGGAAGAATATAAAATTGAATTTATCATCCCATGGTTTGTATGGATAATTGTATTCATTATATTATTAAGAATTTTTTAAAAATATTAAAACTCTTTAAGAGTTTTCTAAAAGTAATAAATTATTTTATCATGAAATTACAATGAATATCTATGTATTTTGAATTAATCATCTAGAATATGAAATCATAAATCTTGGGATGATTTTACATATTCATTAAAATACCCCTAACCATCAAATCTCTTGCTTCCAAGAGTGATATATTTCATACACATGGGGTTGATAGAGAATTTACTTATCTCAGAAGGATTAAATATAAATGAACATTTTATTTATCCCTGAAGGATATGCATGTATATGTGCATATGTACCTTACAAATAACAAGAAATCATATTATGATACAATGTAATGTTATTACATTTTCATTGAAATCTAAAGGGTATAAATTATTATTATTCCAAAATAAAAAATATAATGTTTTGGTTATGAATTGATCATGAATATTATATGAGTTAAATGATGTAGTGATAACCATTATGAGTGGGAGATGTAACTGTTGTACACTTTTTTTCCTTAGTCAATTTTTTCCCATTATTTTTTCTTTATAAGGTTTTTAATGAAGAAAACTATGGGAACTTGATATTATTATATACCTTTTCCCTAATTAAGGGTTTTTAACTGAAGGGGTTTTCCTTTATGATGTTTTTAATGAGACAATCATGCATCATAATAGATATCCAAGGGAATGTTGTAAATTATTTTGGATATTTGTAATTAATGGAAATTGTTGGCCTTATCAATGGGTTATAATTTTCAATGAGACCATTCATTATTACTTATGGTCTTCCTCCCATACCTTTAAGAAATAATTAAATAATAATATTAATTGATGTCCCAAAGACACATTTAAATGATATAACCAGGGGGAGTTGGGAATGATCTCCTTTTTCATTCATCAGGTTTTTCCCACTGGGTTTTCATGGTATGGTTTTTAATGAGGCAACATGACATGGAATTCAATTTCTTCAGATTCACTTATTTTTCCCAAAATCTTTTCTTAAGTGAATATTATATAACATTCCATGAAATTATGACATCCAATGGGGAGTGTTACAAAATATTGATATGTGGATTTCATAATGATAAAAATGATGATGACTCATAATTTCCCAATACAACCCTTCACATGTACCACCTTCCATATTCTCCAAGATTTGTATTAGATATTATAGGGATTAATCATAACTGTTGGATTATATCACATGTACTATATATATATAGCTATGTGTTAATGAAATGGGTGAACTTTTTAGGCTCTACATTATGTTCTATCTTCTTGTTTTTATCTTATATTTTTATTTCCATTTATCACCATCATCATCATATGAATATTCGACGCAAATTTTGTCAATTATTCACATCATATATGATCAATCATTTATTCCTACTTTCAAAATTCCTCATGGTTTCAATATTCATTCGATCAATTTCACAATAGTGATTTATTTTCAATAAAACTAATTAAATAAAAGTTAAAACCTGGAGATAAGTTAATTTTTTTCAATATCTTTAACCTAATATTTTTTTATGAATTTTGGGAATTGGTTAAAAGGCAAATTTTTTTAATTATAGATTATTTTTCAAATTATTATTCATAAAAGTTCATACATGAATAAAAAACCCATTCCAAGATAGAAACAAAAACTTTATATATTGGTTTTGATCTTGTTGTGTTTTTTTTCATTAAGTTGATCAAACAATGATTTCATATCTAGATTCAGATTTGTTGCAAATTCTAATTATTATTCTCTAATATGATCTATGTTCTTTCAATTTCATTCTTGACACAATTTTATTTGATTTATTTCCTCTCATTTATTCACAAAAATTGTAATTAGTATGGCGTTAAGGATAAAATAATGTACTTTAGAGATCTTTAGATGAATTTATCTTACAATTAAACTCAGGAAACTCACATTAACATTGGTGGAGAAAAGTTGCAGGGAATTAAAATTTTTAAGGGTTCAGTCCAACCCCATATTGAGCCATTTGATTAATTTCTTGGATTTTTTTAATAGATCCCATCTTGAGTCTTCTTCAATTTCAAATGATATATCCAAAAGTAAAAATGTTTACGCTTACAACAACTTATTAAAATGGAGAAATTACATGTCTTATAACTATGTAGTGTTGTACAAGAGGTTGACAAATATTTAAATTATAGAGAAATGAATTTAATTATTTTTGATTTCAATACTGAATAATTTCATAGAGTTTCTCAATAAAAAATTACCACTTATGAAGAAATTAAGATAATGAAGGTAATTATTTGTAGTCCCGATCTTGATGAATTTAATAGAGCTTATCAATGACATATTACTACTTATGAAGAAATCGACAATGTTAAATAATTGAGATATAGTACTATTAATTTGAATTTTTATTCTTATATAATGATTTATGGATAAAATATAACTCAAATTTAAAGAAAAGTCACTAATAATGTTAATAATGTTACTTTCTAATGATCTGAAATTCATGAGAAATGTCAATATTTTTAAGTGTTAAGAGTTTTACCTTCTAAATGGTGTGAAATATTTGTTATTATTAGACAATATACACCTATTAAAAAGTTTAAAATGATATTTTTTATTGGAACCTTAATTATGTATAATCTTGAAATGCATGATGAAGAAAATGAACATCAATTGGTTAAGAATGAAATTGTTACTCTTAAAGTTACTTCTAACAAAGATGAAAAGAAATAAAAAGTGTCATTCTATAACATGGAATAAAAATTTAAATTTTAGAGATGAACTTACTCAAATATAAATAATATTTAATAAAATGTAAAAGAATATAAAGAGATTTAGGAAACCTTCTACCAACTTTTGAAAGAATAAAGAATCTTATAAAGATTCTAGATGTTATGAACGCAATAATCTTGGTACCATCAAACTTTAATGTCCTCTACTGAAATGGAAAAATACTATAAAGACTTGGAGTTTATATAAAAATTCAAGTGAAAATTATAATTTTTAATTTGATAATGATCAATCAAATCAACAAGTTAATGTGTGTTTTATGGATCCGATTGAAAATGAACATTCTTTCCTCTCTTTTATTCCTAATAATGATGGGTATTCTTATGATAAGAATAATGGATATTGTATCATGTTTTAAAGTAAGTTTGATTCCTTGAATAAGTAATATAAATTTCTTAATAAATCATACGACTATGTTGTTGTAGAAAAATTTTCTTTACTAAATAAATATTCAAATATTAAATGAAAATATTCGGTTGTATGCAATTCTCAGAATAATGTTAAAGTTAATGATTATATATCTAAAATTCCAAATTAAAGTTGGTTATTACTAAGTTTACTTATGGAGAAGCTAAATAATTGACTATTCTAGTTAATATTTAAAGTTTTATAAAAATTATATTATTATTTAATCTTGAAGAAAAAAATGTTTCTAAAATTTATCTTCATCAACTTTATGAAAATTTTAAGGGTATTTTTGATCATTTGGAATTAAAAGTGTAAAATTATAATTTTTAGGATCTAAAAATTTCATTTTGAGAGAAAAATTGATCTAGAAATGTGGTGTTTAACTTTATGTATGATTTTGGGGGGGATTTTAGTTATTGATGGAAATTGGGAGATGTTTGGGAAGTGTGCACAACTTTCATGCATGGTTAAATATGTTGGGTTTTATAAGAACATATTATACTCATAATAGTTGAAGAAACCCAATAAAATGATTGATCTATCATTATCAAATCAACATGTAAATGAGGAACATAAAATAAAATTCATGCCTCATGTCCAGAAAGATCTATCTTGATAGAGTCTGTTTGGAGAAGATCACTTAGAAAAAACTAAAAGACTCCCGCCTCCATAGGTAGTACACCGACCCTTAGAATCCTCATACACTATGAGTGGGTCCCTCGAAAGTCCAAATGTCTGCTAAAACCTTCTACACGAAGATAAATAGAGAACATGGAAGGAAGAGAGATATTTGACTTCATCTTTTTAGATTATACCAACCAAACTACAAAAAAGATAGATCATAGCCTTTTATAGTGCTCCCTCAATCAATGAAAAAGGTTGAGTGTTGGTTTAAAATGTTTTAAATCCATTATAAATTATATAAAATATATCCATTTGTTAATTTATGATCATTTGAACACTTAAATAATCATATTTTTTTGAAAATCCATTAATAATCCAACTTAATGAATAATAACCAAAGGAAAATTATTTAGAAGACGCTGCAATGTTCATGCACCCGATGTATCATATTTTAATCCAAATATTTCCATACAAAATATGCATAATATTACTTTATGATATATCCATATCATTTACTATGATATTCATCACATTCATATCATGAATTACAATATGGATGAATTGTATAGTAAAATTCATCATATTTTAATGCACATCTAAAAATCTATCACTTGCACTAAAACCCATATGGACTTTACGAAAAACTTCACAAATATTTGGGAATATATTGAAAATCCCTTGGATATAGTTTATCAAACTATATTAATTTTTGAGAAAACACTTTATCTAAAATTTAATCCTTGTTGTAAGGTTTAACTGTGTGACCCTATTATCCTTTACAGCATTGAAAAAAAATTGAATTCCCTAATTCATAGATGCAAGCAAAGAGCAATTAGGTCCGGCCATGGGAAAAACATTTCTTTTATAAGTATTAAAACTTATGGATGGATTGATTCTTGAAGTCTAATTTCCAAACATAGATAGAGATGATATAGTGGAAGCAACCAACATATATAAATTCGGAAGCAGGAACACCAGAAGCAGACAATCAGATGACACCTTAAGGAGTCTTAAAAATGGGTAAGTGTGGAGGCACAAAAGGATTTAATAATGGTTAAATCTTTTATACATGATAGTTATTGTGAATATACATAAGGATTCTTAGTATACATAAGGGATATCTAAATATTTCTCTAGAAGGTAACATAAGGTTTTCTCATGGAGTTTTCAGAAACATGCACTGTTCACCTGAAGGAGAATTTAAAGAAATGGACGCCTCTGACCAAGTAAAGAGATTCCAATAATGATAAAATCCAAGTGGGAATAATCTATGTGAGGATAAGAAGTCGGTAGAACTTGTGGAACTACCTAGGCTCTAATTTAAGTAGTAGGGTGGAGAAATTAGTTCGTTGACTTAAATTCAACATTGTAATCATTTTTCATTTCTTGAATAAAAGTACTGTAACATCCCCCTGTAGAGTAGGACTAAGTTCAAAACAAATAAAGATTACATTATTCTTTGTCTTTGTTTATTTCCTTTAATTTTTCTATCAAAATTTCTTGTCTGGATCACTCATGTGCATTGTAGTTTAGTGAATTAGGAGAGGTGTATCTTTTAACTTTTGGTATATCTTGTATGTTGGTTCATTATAATTCAGTGGTTTTGTTTCTTTGTTTCCACCTATGAAAGTTCTAGCGGATAACTTCCATTAGGGAGATTTTAGACCCAACAAGACATATCAAAACTTAGATTGTAGATTTATGTATGACCATACCCTAGCCAAGGTGTTTCAGAGCTCAGATTAGTAGCATCATTTTACCATCATCCTTGTAAAATATTTTTGGGAAGTAGTTCTTAATCCATTTTATGTGTTTTAGATTTAGTGGGAGTTCATTGATTCTGGAAGAAATGATGTTGGATGAGGGTAAGTTTTAGGTGATGAATATCGAAAAAATAGATTTTGGATTCTATAATATGAAGATAAAAGAGTATCTATAGTATAAGGATCTTGATATTTCCTCAACTAGCACCAAACTGAAAGTGATGAAAAAGGAAGAATGATAAATAATGGAAATGAAAGAACTGAGGTAGATTTAGATGTCACTAGCTGAGAATGTTTCTTATAAAAATCATGAGGTGAAGAAAATTTTTGTTTTTATAAATGATATTACCTATATATATATGAAATGAAAACTGCAATGAATAATGTGTTACCATTATAAAGACTATTTGGTATAATAATGTCAGAATGAAAGCCATCAGTTGATCATGTAAATGACTTCAACATGATTTAGAATCAGTTGGAATTGGTGACAGTTAATTTTAGGTATCTAGAGTGGGTTCTGTTGTTACTTTAATCACTCTGAGAATCATGATATGCAATGGATACTATAGTGTGTAAATCAAGAGGTAACATAGACTTGGTGTTTACAAATGTTAATGATCTAATTTTGAATGATTATATTTGGTGGAAGGGCTAATGTGGATCTCATTTGATGCATTTTCCACACATATTTGTTGTTTTTAGTGTACATTTAATGATAAAATATTTTTTAAGTGATTAATTCCATTATTATGATTTATTTGTAGTTAATTAGTAAATTGATGATTTCTGGGTTAAAAATGTTTAATTTAGCATGTGAATAATGTTAGGGAGTCAAAATCTATTTATTTTATTGTTTCTTTCTATCTATATTTAAAATAATAATTTTAAATCATATAATTTAATATTTGTTTTTATTTTATTTTATTTTTTAAACATCTTTTTCATTTTGTTCTGTAACGTTAACATTATTTTGTTTATTTTCTTTTATTATTTTTAAAAGATCCTTGAATTAATCTGTGGCACCCCAAACACCTCATGGTATGTTTCTCTTAAATACATTCTAGTTATAGCCTATATTTCATGAATTAATGAGCCTATATGGAACAAAACATGGTTACTTATAGGAGATATCCATAACCCAGCCACTAAACTTAAATTTTCCAACTCTATGATTTGAATTTTAAAAATTTGACATACACGGTTGTGTTCAAGATGATATTTAGAGTCTGATTGAATTAAATTAATTTTCGGTGAATAGTAAACTACCCTTATGAATAGTAACCTACCCTTATGAATAGTAACTTGCCCTTATGAACAGTAATATGACTCTTATGAATGGTATCCATGCCCTTGAAGGTATAAATGAATTTAGACACCTTAAAAATGAAGATTAATATTTTAAGTATTTATATTTTTCGATTAAATAATTATTTTACTTAAATATTTAATTAAAAATATTTAGAAAATTATTTTTGAAAAATGGACTTCATTTTTAGATTCTACACGTTGAAAAATGGTTAGGGTGAATTTTTGGGATTTTTCTGAAATACTTAAATTTTTTATGAATAGTAAAATGCGATAATTTACGATAAATGCTAAATTAGGAATTTATTGAGTCATTGATGATGATGTGCTGATGTAAGCCCAATTGGTTCAAGGTCACATGCATATATTACTATTCTTGGTCATGGAATACTCACTATTGGTTGTCTTGAGAGGAAATAATAAATTGATGATTATAAAATTAAGAAAACTCATCTCCCCACCACTATATAAACTACCCCTCACCCCCTCTTCCTCCCACACCACTTAAGCTTCAATACTTGCCTAAATTCTGCCAAATACTCTTCCCAAGCCCTCTCCCCACGTCCATGACATGCTGGTCTCACCAAAAGGCCAAAAACAAAGGCCTTAAGGAGATTCTCAGGGAGGAGTACTCAAGAGGTGAACCTTCCTTCTCTTTTCTTTCAATTTCTTCTATAAAGTTTCATTCTTTTGTTCTACCTTCTCACCTCCCCTCATCAAAATTACATGATAATTCTATTACCTTACATGTACTCGATTTTCATTTTTCTAATGGAATATTTTATCATAATCTCTCGTTTTCTTCTCCTTTTATACAATAAATGCAAACACTGTTCGGGATTTGTAAATTTATCACACTCAAGGAAGACGTGTTTTTAATTTGCATTACTATCTTCAATAATGGTCATGAAACCTTTGAAATGGTCTAAAAGGTCATAATATATGTATTTTATCATGATTAATGTTCTGGAATCTTTACACATTCATAATATGGAATAATAATACAAAACATGTTTATTGTGCACAAAACTGCCAAGCCAAATCCAAGCGTTTATTTTAACTCATCGAATGAGTCATCCTCATGGTATATAACCAAAATAATTATAAGATAATTTATATCTCTTTAATATCACTAATAATGTACATTAAAAATTCTGTATTTTTAACCACATTTCAAACAAACATCCATTCAAGAATACAAGTAAACGGATCATGAAAACCAAAGAAGAAAATGCTACCAAAACAATAAAATTTTATCTCTTAAACCATAAAAAAGGAAATTAATGAAACTAATATGGTAATAAAATATCAATTATATGTTGATTATGTTCTGTAATTTTTAATTAATGAAGATAAATTTGATTATTTAGGTCGTTAAGAACCATCAAGAACACCTTCGAGTATAAGGTAAGGGATCCTCTCTCTCACTTTTGTTCAAGAATATCCCCTACATTGTGCCCTTTTATTTTTAATTTATAATGATGGGGTATGTTTTCTAACCTAACCCATATTTTCCTTGTGACATATATATAATTTAATACCCCTTTACCTCTCATTAATCCCCTACAATAACACTCATTACCATGCCAAAATGTTTGTAAGGGGTTTCTCATCTCACTTTCATTTCTGTGAGATTTTAATTTTTCGCCACTTATTTCTTGTATGTGGTATATGTGTATTGCTATTGGATATATAATAACATGATTCTATTTATATTCATGTTATTCAATGATTCATTTGAGGGTTATTAAGTTCTGGTCATATGATTCGACCGATTACATTGTGGTAAGAGACCTTGTCTCAACTACTATTTTGTTGTGACTAACTTTGTATTGTACACCTAATAATTATTATGTGGTGTACCTACTACCCATTTTATATCAATTTTCATTTGAAATTATATTTACATTAAATATCCATAATCACATATCGTGGATATGTTTGTTGTCTAAACTGTATACCATTTTACATACGGTGTTTATTTGGAAAGTTGTTTTAATTATGGAAATACTGATGAATCTGTATACTCTACTCTATATGGATATTCAAAAGTCATATTGATCTTGTATTTAATCAATGTATAAAGAATAATTTGGACATGAAGTGGTGGGTGGGGCCCGCTATATCCCCTCGATGCATTGGTAGGTCTCATGAGAAAAATCAGTTTGGCGACAAACCCTTCGAGTTTGTTTCCCAAAATCAGATGGGTTTCTACCCATAGAACTAAACCATTTTAAAAGTATTATGGTTTCATGTGTCAGATACATGATGTAAAATTAATAAGTATTCTCTTTATTCATTATTAGTTATTATTATTATCCATGAGGTTTTCACTATGACAAAATCTATGGATGTAGTTTCATTCTCAGTTTATTTATGGCATTAGTGTTTCATTTATTCACCATGCCATATATATTATGTAAGACTGACTATGATTCAATTATTATATCATTCATTCTTCTGCTATTTTTAACCCTTACTAAGCATTTGATCTTACCCATTTCATTTTTTACTTTCAACAGGTGACAAAGAGGAGATCATTTATTGAGTTCTTATGGATGCAGTTTTTAGTTTTTGTTGTGTATTGTACTTTGTAAACTTTTCCAATATAATTTGAGTAACATCTATGTATCTAGTTTATTCAAGAATACTAAAATTATTGTTCCTTTGGGATTTTCATTCCTTCTAACCATGCCAATATCACAAGTAATGCACCGGCTCCATCCTAGAGGGGTCGGGGTGTTATAGTTGGTATCAAAGGAAGTTTAGTAGGAATCTTGGAAACTAGAGTAGGGAATATATAGTAGGGGACAAAGCCCTATTTTAGTATTTGAGGATAAATGTACAAGAATGTCCTGGTATTTTTCTAAGGAATAGATTATGTGAATCTTTCTAGCAAATACATCCTTGTCTGGATACGAGCAGGTAGAGGTGGCTCTGACACAGGTGTACCTAGGAGTGAAAACTCTGACAAGGAGTTTTGGGCTTAACCTAGGGTATCCTGGTACACAAAAATAGGCCTTGTTGCACTCTTGGTTATGACACTCCTGGGGGATATGCTTATGATAATTCACATTTTCTTTACAATCCATTATGAAGGACTTTAATGTAAATTTTTCCTCAGAGAAACCATGTTTATAAGATTAGATATGCATAGAATTTCAATCTATGTTGAGTGCTTTTCTGTTTGAGATTAATAAACTAATCTAGTATATAACATTATTTAGAAATGATGTCTAACGGAATAAGGGGAATCAATACTCATGGGCAAGGTAGGGATCTCCCTACCGAGAAAGTCAGCACAGTCAATGTTGGAGCATATCAGATCATAACCATATTGGGATAACTTACTCAGGTTGTAACGAATAACCATTCCACACCTATGTTGGATCATTTCATGCGGCAGAATCCCCCATCTTTTAGTGGTACTACTAATCCAGTGGTTGCTGATCAATGGATCAAGTCCCTTGAAAAGATATTCATGGCATTAAGATACAATGAAAATGAAAAGGTAGTATTGGAAGTATATTGTCTCAAGGGCAACGCTGATCAATGGTGGCCCATGATTCAGAATACCACGGAGGAAGAAGAAATAGAAGATATGGAATGGAGGAATTTTAAGGAAATATTCTTCAAAAAATATTTCCCTCATGAGAAATGAACTGAAATGAAGAGGAAATTCCTTAGCTTAAAACAAAGGGAAGAAGACAGTGTTGTAGAGTATGAGGCTACTTTCACAAGGCTGGCCAAGTATGTCGTAGATTATGTACATGACTCGGTAGACAATATTGATCATTTATTTTAAGGTCTTAAGCCAAGTCTTCTAAGGGAACTGGCTTCTTAATCATTTTCATCATATGATGAAATTGTATCAAGTGCCATCAAAATAGAGAGGGAATTTTCTAGATCAAATCTTTTCAAAGGAAAAGGAGAAGCACCAAATAAGAGAAAGGTAACAAAGCTATTCTCATTATGTGATAACTATGGAAAGAATCATCTCGAGAAATGCTTGAAAGGCATGGGAGTCTGTTATAACTGCAGAGAAAAGGGTCATCGATATGATAAATGCAAGGGGAAGAAACTATTCAATGATATTCAATGATACAATTGTAGAGAGATGAGACACTATGAAAATGAATGTACTAAGCGCCAAGGAAACTTGACTCAAAAAAGGTCAAGAGAGAAAGGGATATCTTATGCGATTACAACCGCAGAGGTTGAAGTTCCTAATGACGTGGTGGCAGGTACTTTAATTGTTTCCTCAAACTTATCCAATACTTTATTTGATTCTGGATCATCGCATTCATTTATATCTTCCGAGTTTTCCAAGAAAATTAGATATGTCCAATTTGATTTAATAAAGGAGTTGTCAGTCAAAACTCTCAGGGGATGTATCATTGCAACAAAGGCATGTCGACTAGTCCCCCTACAAACACCAAAACGTTCTCTAGTTGCTAACCTTATCATCATACCAATGATTTAATTTGATATAATTCTCGGTATGGATTGGATGTAAAACTATGATGTGAAGATTTATTGTAAGAAGAAAGAGGTTACAATTTTTGAAAATGGTGTAGAATCCCTTGTCTTTAGGGCAGAAACTTCACCACCTGATTCTTATCTAGAACCAACCCCAGTAGCTCTACTGAATTCAATACTTGGAGAGTAAGATAAACCAATATCTATGGGTGAGGAAATAAATCTTCAAATTGAATATGTGCACATATTTAAAGAGTAAATTGATGTATTTCTAGAGGATTTACCTGGACATCCTCCAGAGTGGGAAGTTGATTTCTCTATTGATTTAGTTCCTGATGCAAGACCTATATCAAAGACACCCTATAAAATGTCCACTTTAGAATTAGTAGAGCTAAAAAAACAACTGGAGGATTTGAGTGAAAAAGGATTTATTCGACCTAGTGTTTCTCTATGGGGATCCCCTATCCTCTTGTTCAAGAAGAAAGATGGATACATGATGATTTTCATTGATCACAGGGAAATCAATGCTATTAAAATAAAGAATAAGTATCCTCTTCCCTGGATTGATGATTTATTTGACCAACTTCATGGATCTCAATAATTTTTGAAGATTGACCTTTGATCCGAATATCATCAGTTGCGTGTGAGGAAGGAAGATATTCCAAAGACAGCATTTCAGACCAGGTATGGGCATTACGAGTTTACAGTGATGCCTTTTGGACTGAAAAATTCACCCTCTGTTTTCATGGATTTAATGAATAGAGTTTTCAATGAATATCTTCATAAATTTGTTATGGTATTCATCGATGATATCCTCATATAATCAAAAATCTATTAAGACCATGAGAATCACTTGCGGGTTATTCTGAGAACTCTTAAAAGAAATAAATTATATGGAAGTTTAGCAAGTGTGAATTCTGGCTTCAATCAGTTTCTTTTCTAGGCCATATTGTCTCTAAGGATGGAATCCTATTTGATCCTGCGAAGTCAAATGCAATCCAAGATTTCCCATGCCAACAAACATAACTGAGGTACGCAGTTTTATTGGCTTAGCAAGTTATTATTAGTGTTTTGTACAGAATTTTGCCCGACTGGATAACCCGCTAACCAAGATCACACGTCAAGGATTTAAGTTTGTGTGGACAAAATAATGTACAGAATGCTTAGAAGAATTGAAAAGAAGATTGGTCAATGCTCCAATTTTGACTCTTCCATCTGGAAGTGATGGATTTGTAATATACAACGATGCATCAAAGAATGGAATGTGTTGCGTCCTTATACAAAACGATAAAGTTATTTCTTATGCATCAAGATAGTTGAAGACTCATGAGAAAAATTATCCAACTCATGATCTTGAGTTAGAATCCATAATCTTTTCTCTGAAAATATGGAGGCATTATCTCTACGGAGAGAGATGTGAGATTTATACAGACCACAAGAGTTTGAAATATATTTTCACACAAAAAGAACTCAACATGAGGCAAAGAAGATGGCTCGAGTTACTCAAAGATTATGATTGTTCAATACACTACCACCCAGGAAAGGTGAATAAGGTGGCAGATGCATTAAGCAGGAAAGATTATGGCCTTCTGACTCAAATGAGTATTGAAAGAGATCCTATATTCATGGATCTACTAAATATTGATATGGGAATTTTTAAGGAAGGGGAAACATCGCTCCTCTTTCAAATGATTGATAAACCATATTTACTTGAGAAGATAAAAATATCGCAATCTGATGATGAAAATCTATACAGGAAGATTGTTGCTGTTAAGGATGGGAGATTGGAAGACTTTGTTTATGAGGAAGGAGTTCTGAAGTTTGGAAATAGGTTATGTGTTCCATCAGTACCTGAGCTAAAAAGGGAACTACTAGAAGATGCTCATAGCTCAAATTTATCTATACACCTGGGTAGCACAAAGATGTATAGAGATCTGAAAGAATATTTTTGGTGGGATAATATGAAGTTGGAAATTGCTGACTACGTGTTAAGGTATCTTGTTTGTCAACAAGTGAAGGCAGAGAGACAACATATCAAAGGAGTGATGCAACCTATACATATTCCTATGTAGAAGTGGGATAACATTATGATGAATTTTTTCACTGGACTACCGAGGACACCTAGAAGGAATGATGCAATATGGGTAATTTTTGATCTTCTCACAAAATCAGCACATTTCCTTCCAATAAGATAGGATTTACCACTTGAGCGCCTGAAAAGAATTTATATTAATGAAGTTGTGAGACTTCATGGTGCACCTCTATCGATCGTCTCCAATCGAGATCCCCGGTTTACATCAAAATTCTGGAAAAGTCTCTATAAGGCTTTGAATACTGAGCTTTGTATGAGTACTGCATATCACCCCCAAACCGATGGACAGTCTGAAAGAACTATTCAAACTCCAGAAGATATGATGAGGTCATGTTCTCTTGAATTCCAAGGTATGTGGTATCAATACTTTCCTTTGGTGGAATTTTCATACAACAATAGTTTCTATTCTAGTATTCAAATGGCTCCATATGAAGCATTATATAGAAAGAGATGTTGAACTCCAACTTGTTGGGATGAAGTTGGTGAGAGGAAACTTATAGGCCTATAACTTATTGAAGAGACCATGAAAAAGGTGAAGAAAATACAAGCCCATATTAAAGCAGCCCAAAGTAGGCAGAAGAGTTATGCTGAAAACCAGATAAAGGATGTGGAATTCTAAGTGGGATATCACGTATTTATGAAAGTATCTCCATGGAAGGGTGTCTTAAGTTTCGGTAAGAAAGGTAAACTAAGCCCCAGGTACATCAGACCATTTTAAATTCTGGAAAGAATTAGATCTGTAGCTTACTATTTAGTGATACCACCAAATCTCTCCAGAGTTCATGATGTGTTCCATATATCATTGTTAAAAAAATACATGCCAAACCCAACGCATGTACTCACACATGAAGAAATAGAATTGGAACCTGATTTGTCATACTGTGAAAAGCCTATCAGGATTCTTGACACAAGGGAGAAGGTATTGAGAAATCGAGCAACTTGTCTAGTAAAGGTTCTTTGAAAAAACCATAATATGAAGGAAGTGAAATTGGAGCCTGAGTATGTTATGAAAAAGAATCACCCACATCTTTTTGGTGAGCTTCATACATAAAATTTCGAGGACGAAATTTCCGAAGGAGGGAATAATGTGGCACCCCAAACACCTCATGGTATGTTTCTCTTAAATACATTCTAATTATAGTCTATATTTCATGAATCAATGAGCCTATATGGAACAAAACATGGTTACTTATAGGAGATATCCATAACCTAGCCACTAAACTTAAATTTTCCAACTCTGTGATTTGAATTTTAAAAATATGACATACACGATTGTGTTCAAGATGATATTTAAAGTCTGATAGAATTAACTTAATTTTTGGTGAATAGTAACCTAACCTTATGAATATTAACTTACCCTTATGAATAGTAAATTACCCATATGAATAGTAATATGACTCTTATGAATGGTATCCATGCCCTTGAAGGTATAAATGAATTTAGGCACCTTAAAAATGAAGATGAATATTTTAAGTGTTTATATTTTTCAATTAAATAATTATTTTAATTAATCATATTTAGAAAATTATTTTTGAAAAATGGACTTCATTTTTGGATTCTACACGTCGAAAAATGGTTACGGTGAATTTTTGGGATTATTCTGAAAAACTTAAATTTTTCATGAACAGTAAAATGCGATAATTTACGATAAATGCTAAATAAGGAATTTATTGAGTCATTGATGATGATATGATGATGTAAGCCCAATTAGTTCTAAGTCACATGCATATATTACTGTTATTGTTCATGTAATACTCACTATTGGTTGTCTTGAGAGGAAATAATAAAATAATGATTATAAAATTAAGAAAAATCCTCTCCCCTCCACTATATAAACCACCCCTCACCCCCTCTTCCTCCCACACCACTTAAGCTTCAAGACTTGCCTAAATTCTGAAAAATACTCTTCCCAAGACCTTTCCCCACATCCAATACCTTCTGGTCTCACCAAAAGGCCAAAAAAAGGCCTTAAGGAGATTCTCAAGGAGGAGTACTCAAGAGGTGAACATTCCTTCTCTTTTCTTTCAATTTCTTTTACAAAGTTCCATTCTTTTGTTCTCCCTTCTCACCTCCCCTCATCCAAATGCCATGATAATTATATTACCTTACATGTACTGTATTTTCATTTTTCTAATGGAATATTTTATCATAATCTCTCTTTTTCTCCTCCTTTTATACAATAAATGCAAACATCATCCGAGATGTGTAAATTTATCACACTCAAGGAAGACGGGTTTTCAATTTTCATTACTATCTTCAATACTGGTCATGAAACCTTTTCAATGTTTGAAAAAGTTCATAATATATGTATTTTATCATGATTCATGTTCTATAATATTTACACGTTCATAATATAGAATAATAATACAAAACATGTTTATTGTGCACAAAACCGCCAAGCCAAATCCAAGCGTTTATTTTAACTCATCGAATAAATCATCCTCATGGTATATAACCAGAATCATTATAAGACCATTTATATCTCTTTAATATCACTAATAATGTATATTAACAATTCAGTATGTTTAACCACATTTAAAACAAACATCCATTCAAGAATACAAGTAAACGGATCATGAAAACCAAAGAAGAAAATGCTACCAAAACAATAAAATTTAATCTCTTAAACCATCAAAAAGTACATTAATGAACCAAATAAGGTCATAACATATCAATTATATGTTGATTAGGTTCTTTAATTTTTAATTAATGAAGCTAAATTTGATTATTCATGTCGTTAAGAACCATCAAGAACACCTTCGAGTATAAGGTAAGGGATCCTCTCTCTCACTTTTGTTCAAGAATATCCCCTATGTTGTGCCCTTTTATTTTTAATTACTAATGATGGGGTATGTTTTCACACCTCCCCCATACTTCCCTTGTGACATATAGATAATGGAATACCCCTTTACCTCTCATTAAGCCCCCACAATAACACTCGTTACCATGCCAAAATGTTTGTAAGGGGTTTCTCATCTCACTTTCATTTCTGTGAGATTTTCATTGTTCACCACTTATTTCTTATATGTGGTATATGTGTACTGATATTTGATATATAATAACATTATTCTATTTATATTCATGTTATTCAATGATTCATTTGAGGGTTATTAAGTTCTGGTCATATGATTTGACCGATTACATTGTGGTAAGAGACCTTGTCTCAACTACTATTTTGTTATGACTAACTTTGTATTGTGCACCTAATAATCCTTATATGGTGTACCTACTTCCCATTTGAGATCACTTTTCATTTTAAATTATATTTACATTAAATATACATAATATCATATCATGGATATGTTTGTTTTCTAAACCGTATACCATTTTACATCCTGTGTTTATTTGGAAATTTGTTTTAATTATAGAAATACTGATGAATATGTATACTCTACTCTATACAGATATTGAAAAGGCATATTGACCTTGTATTGAATCAATGTATAAAGAATGATTTGGACATGAAGTGGTGGGTGGGGCCCTCTATAGCCCCTCGATGCATCGGTAGGTCTCATGAGACAAATCAGTTTGGCGACAAACCCTTTGAGTTTGTTTCCAAAAATCAGACGGGTTTCTACCCATAGAACTAAACCGTTTTAACGGTATTATGGTTTAATGTGCCAAATACATGAAGTCCAATTAATAATCATTCTCTTTATTCATTATCAGTTATTATTATTATCCATGATGTTTTCACTATGACAAAATCTATGGATGCAGTTTCATTCTCAGTTTATTTATGGAATTAGTGTTTCATTTATTCACCATGATATATAAATTATGTTAGATTGACTATTATTCAATTATTATTGCATTCATGCTTCTGCTATTTGTAACACTTAATGAGTTTTTGATCTCATCCCTTTCATTGTTTACTTTCAATAGGTGACAAAGCGGAGATCATTTATTGAGTTCTTGTGGATGTAGTTTTTAGTTTTCATTGTGTATTGTACTTTGTAAACATTTCCAATGTAATTTGAGTAACATCTATGTATCTAGTTTCTTCAAGACTACTAAACTGATCGTTCCTTCAGGATTTTAATTCTTTCTAACCATGCCAATATCACAAGTAATGTACCGGCTCCAGCCTAAAGGGGTTGGGGTGTTACATAATCCCCTTTTGATCATTATTTAATTATTTTATTAATTCTTAATCATATTTTATCTATTAATTTTAATTTATTTTATTTATTATAAATGATTAGTTATTTTTAATCTTTTGTTTTTAAGTTTCTATCAAACTTTAATTAATGTTTATTTAATTTAATTTTCAATGAATTTTTTTTCTTGAAAATTTTAATTAATAATTTATTTTGTTTATTTCAATTTCATATTTCTTAACTTTTATTTTTATGAGTAGGGCGTAACACATTTTTTATTCTTGAATTTTAGAATTATGGTTCCTAAGATAATTTTGAGTAAAAAAATATTTGGCATGTAAGAGAATTCTAGTATTCTTTCACATAAGATAAAATATTATCGCATAATATAAATTAATAATAATGGAAGATAATATTATTATAGGATAATTTATCCTACAAGAAGCATCTTGGCAAGGAAGACTCAATCCTGAAATGAAGAAGGCCGACCGAGACTGAATTTGTAAGAGAAGCCAGAAGAACCGAGATCGAAGAACCTGCTGCCACCGAAGCAATCCACCAGTGCGATGATAGGTCTAAGATTCGAGTGCACTGATAGAAGAACAACCATTAAACCTCACTAAATACCAAGACTATGAAAACAATGATGGTACTGAGCATACAAGCCCAATATTGAATTGAAACTGAAGAACGGGGGAGGCCAACCATGCTTTCAATTGAAGCGTGGTTGAATGAAGATTTCAGATCTAGGATTTTTGAAGATGATGATGCTACCAAGTGCTATGATTTGTCCATTACCTATGGAACTATTGAAGATTTTCGAGATTATGTTTTGGAAAACAAAGGAGGAATCAAATCCAGGCTCATCCAATAAAGATGATGAACTTCAATATTGCTAGAATCCAAATCCTTGGATGTGTAGCTATTGGGTCCTAAAAACATTTCATGCAAGGATAAAAGGATTCCATGAATCTGGTAAAGGGAAAATCCACCCAAAATAAAATATTAAAATTTTAAGGACACAAATTTGCAAAGGTGGGCTCAGTTCCGCATAGAAAATCCCGCTATACGGACCGCCCCTCTGCATAGCATCTCATCGCTCTACATATAATCCCACAAATGAAAAGTCATTTCCGGGCATGGGCGGTGTTTCCTATCCTGCATAAACAAAAAGGTCCTTTGCGAGTGATGGTGGTGTTTCTCATCGACCATAAACAAAAAACCCATTTGCGGGCCTGGATGGTGTTTTTCGTCCCCCCAAATCGAGATCACCACCATGGGCACCTGACTACCCTGATAGTCAGTTACCTACACTTCTCTATAAAAGACCCAAGGGGGAGCTAGGGAGAAAATGATGAAAACCCAAGGAAAGGTTTGAGAGACATAGATTTATAGCAGGTGATTTTACCGCATAATGATAAGGTAGAAAGTTAACTCGTCCGACCATCCGCAGACCCAAAACCCTTTGTGGACTCCATTCCTCAAAGAATTAGTGAATGACCTCTTCACACACCATCACACCACATGTTAAAAGGGTGCATCACCCTACATGTAAAAAGGGTGCACCAAGGGATCCCTACCCTACATAGCAAGACACTACACGAGAGGCACTCAAACTGTGAATATTTTATATATTCACTTTTTTGTTTTTTTATTGTTAATTAAATGCATTTTTTATTTAATATGATTTTTCTATTAAGGATGTATTTCACAGCTGGACTTAGGGCGCACCGCCCATTCCATTTCCATCGTCCACGTGTTCAAATTAGTGCAGGGCTGTTAGGGATTTAAAAAATCCTGATGCTTCAGGAGCTCTATTACAGGGGGCCAAGGAATCCGAGCAAAAGTTAAAGCAAAGGTCGGCCGGGAGGAAATCTTCATCTCCATGATGTCGAAGCCGAGGCACAACAAGCTTTGGAGGATGCAAGGCCGAGCAAGGCAGAGAGGGGCGGCGTCAATGGGTTTCTTGGATTGTCATCGACGAAGAGAACAAGACCCGGGCCTCCTCCTCTCACGACAACGACTTCCATGGAGAATCATCATGGTCAACAGGGCTCGGCAGTGAATTCTTGTTTGAACAGTAGTGGTCTTCTTCAGTCAAAATCGAGCCCTGTGGCTGTCCAGATCTGGTTGAGGGATGCAACATGAGGCGTGGCTCACTTCGCCGCAGTAAGGAACAATCAAAGATGAGGAGGTGAGATCCCCTGGATTTTTGGAGTTTATGGTCAGCTAAATCGATTAGAGGAGAACCCCTTGTTTCACCCCTCTTTGGCCAAGAAAGATGCGGTGGTGGAAAAGATCAAGCGCATAGGTGTTGCGGTCCTTGTTCTTGAACTCAGAGGTCTGTGAATCTGGTTCACACTAGATCAGTACAACGATGGAAATACTTGGTCCACGACAGCTCACCCAGATGGTAGTGACACTTCTGGACAGTCATGAATTGATACAGTGTCGATCTTGAATAGACTGAACCTGCAGGAAGTGCGTGTAGGATTTCCATGAAGAAGCTGTTGTTCTAGTTTTGTTCTTGGAAATCAGCACCAGACTTGGTTAATGATGGACCTGTGCGACGTCGATCTTGAAGGAGGAGATGGAATCATCTGGTCATGACATGGTGGTGTCGACTAAGGTCGGGCAGATGCACATGTGCTAGCTTCAGCGAGGTGGTTTCTTCATCTGTGACGGCATCCGACATCAATGTATTCCTTAAGATATGGTGGATGAATCCAGAGGATCAAGGTCAGCTTGCCTCAGCATTGAGCCTCGACCAGGTAAATCCAAACCCCAGGTAAGGTGGGTCTCAGCCTGGTTCTTATGTGCTGTTGTTTTCCATTGATGCTGCCTGTATTCCTATTTCCTTTCATAGTAAAAGAACCTGTGATGATTCTACCCCGTGTACGTAGGCCATTGGCCGAAGCACGTAAATCCTTGGTGTCCCTTTTACTTCTTTCCATTTCCGCATTTATTCGACTTGTAAATTTTTGAATTAATCTTACGCTTCTAGAATATTAATTCAAATATGTTAGTTTTGAATTTAATGTGTTGATGTAATTGCCACTGCCCAATTCATGTCAGTGTTGTTGTTCACTGATTGTATTCATTTTGAATAATTCATTCCTAATGTTATGGAATTACAACTCGAACATTATATGTTTATCAATTTTCATGTAATAAATTGAATATAAATGTTGTTCATTCATTTCAGATTTTAACGAATCAAAACACCCAATAGTTCTTGGGCTATTAAGTGGGGATTGCCTCTCGCACAGGGGCGCTCCCTGCAAAAAAGTGGTATCAAAGACTAATTGGGTTTAAGTTTTGATTTATTAAAATTCAAAATCGATTGTTCATTGCTTTCAAATGATTTTCTAGTGGATTTTACCTATTGTATCATGTTTTGATTATTTAGTTCAACTTGGTCGTTTTCTCTCTTAGGCTGTAATTTTATTCTATTGTTGATAGTTTGATTCCTCATTGTTTTCTTTCCATTTTCCTTTATCTGTCTGAGCCTCAAAAGACTCCTCTTGGTAGTTGCTACCTATGTGTGTCAATGGTTTCGAGGTAGGAATGGGTACTTTGTGAGGTTTTCCTATGTTTAAGAGCTGGTTAGCAGTAAGGTCTTGGCAGGATCATGTGTCTATAGTGTCTGCCTTTTTCCTAGGAGATGAGATTAAGTTAGCTCGGTTGTATTCCTCCGCATCCTTTAGGACTGTTTTCTCCATGTATCATCCTGTAGTGAGTTCGGTGTTTAGGCTTGGGTAGTTTGTGGGTGCAGTGTCACTTAGCTGATCACCAAGCTTCTTTGTTTGTTGTTTGAACCTGTTTAGAAGCTTTGTATGTTTTCCCGGGAACCGTGTTCCGTTAGTAAGACTAGACTAGGATGTGTGGTCTTTTTGCGGCTTGTTTTCCCCTAGTTTCTAGCTGGCTCCCAGCCTTTTGTTCTCGCATCTTAGATCTATCTTAGGATGTTGGGACTACTTGCATGTGTCCTTGCAGTTTCCCTTTCGTGTGAGGATGTCTCCTTTTGGATTTTGTTTAGGTAGTCTTCTCCTTCAGTGGAGATTCTGAATCCATGTTTATAGGATCTTCTGGTGCCTTGCGTCGAGAGTCTTCCTGTTAGAGTTTTCAGGTGGCGTGTCTTGGCTTAAAGCCAACGGTGCTAGGTGCTTCGGTCCTCTTGGGTTTTTATGGGTTCAGGTGGAGACCTTTTTGGGTTATTTCCTTTACTATGAATGTTCTCTCTCTTTTTTTCTTCCTTTTTTGTTGTTTTTCATGATTGCACTATTTTTTACTGAGTTTCATTCTATGTGAATTTATCTGAGTCTTGTTTTTCCATGTTTTGTGTGAGGATGGATACTGCTCTATTTTTTTGGTGTTCTTCAGGCACTGGTGAGCTGTTCCAAGGACCTGATGGCATGTGATTTTCCAGTTTGTGATTTCCTTGTTGGCATCATCTCAGAGCGCAACTTAGGTAAGTGCAGGTATGACCTTTCATCATGCAGTTGTTTAGAATTGTTTAATTCTGAGCATGTTTAGCAGTTGTTCCAATGTCATTCAACTTTGGGCGACATGTGTCACAGTTGATACATGGTAGGGGGAATGTTTGGGTACTACCTCATAGGTTGTTTTCTGTTTAGGATATTCCCAAATTGGTGATGTTAGGTGGTGCAGAATCATCATTTGGTTTTGGTTTTAATTTGCAAGGTGGAGAGTGTGATGTTGTTGCATATTAAATCTGTTCATGCATTTAATTTCCAAGGTGGATATTTGTGAATTTTTATATATTCACGTTTCATTTTTTTATTGTTAATTAAATGAATTTTTTATTTAATATTCTTTTTCTATTAAGGATATGTTTCATAGATAGCCTTAGGGCACACTGCCCATTCCATTTCCATCGTCCACGTGTTCAGATTAGTGCAGGGCTATTAGGGATTTAAAAAATCCCGGTGCTTCAGGAGCTCTATTATAGGGGGGCCAAGGAAGCCGAGCAGAAGGTAGAGCGGAGGTCGGCTGGGAGGAAATCTTCATCTCCATGAGGTCGAAGCCGAGGCACAACAAGATTCAGAGGATGCAAGGTCGAGCGAGGCGGAGAGGGGCGACGTCAATGGGTTTCTTGGATCGTCACCGGTGAAGAGAGAAAGACTTAGGCGGCCTCATCCTCTCATGAAAACGACTTCTGTGGACCATCCTCATTGTCAACAGGGCTCGGCAGTGCATTCTTGTTTGAACAGTAGTGGTCGTCTTCAGTCAACATCGAGCCCTACGACTGTCCAGATCTGGTTGAGGGAGGCAACACGAGGTGCGGATCACTTCGCCGAAGTAGGGAACAATCAGAGCTGAGGAGGTGAGAGCCCCTGGATTTTGGGAGTTTATGCTCGACTAACTCGATTAGAGGATAACCCCTCGTTTCACCCCTCTTTGGCCAAGAAAGATGTGGTGGTGGAAAAGATCAAGCACATAGGTGTTGTGGTCCTTGTTCTTGAACCCGGAGGTCTGCGAATTTGGTTTACACCAGATCAAGACAGCGATGGAAATCCTTGGTCCATGAAGGCTCACCCAGATGGCAGTGACACTTCTGGACAGTCATGAATTGATACATTGTCGATCTTGAATAGGCTGAACCTGCAGGAAGTGTGTGTAGAATTTCCATGAAGAAACTGTTGTTCTAGTTTTGTTCTTGGACAGCAGCACCATACTTGGTTAGTGATGGACCTATGCAACGTCGATCTTGAAGGTAGAGATGGCAGCATCTGGTCACGACCTGGTGGTGTCGACTAAGGTCAGACAGATGCACATGCCCTAGCTTCAGTAGGGCGGTTTCTTCATCTGCGATGACATCTGACATCAATGTATTCCTCAAGATCTGGTGGATGAATCTGGAGCATCGAGGTCGGCTCGTCTCATCATTAAGCCTCGACCAGGTAAAGCCGAACCCCAGGTAAGGGGGGTCTCGGCCTGGTTCTTATGTGCTGCCATTTTCCATTGATGTTGCTTGTATTCTTATTTCCTTTCATAGTAAAAAAACATGTGATGATTCTGCCCTGTGCACGTAGGCCATTGGCCGAAGCACGTAAATCCTTGGTGTCCCTTTTACTACTTTCCATTTCCGCATTTATTCAACTTGTAAATTGATGAATGAATTTGCTACTTCTAGAATATTAATTCAAATATGTTGGTTTTGAATTTAATATGTTGATGTAATTTCCACTGCCCAATTCATGTCAGTGTTTTTGTTCACTGATTGTATTCATTTTGAATAATTCATTCCTAATGTTATGGAATTTCTACTCGAACATTATATGTTTATCAATTTGTATGTAATAAATTGAATATAAACATTGTTTATGCATTTCATATTTTAACGAATCAAAACACCCAATAGTTCTTGGGCTATTATGTGGGGATTTCCTCTCACGCAGGGGCACTCCCCGCAATAGACCCATGTAGGAATATGCTATGTTGGAATAAATAAGACCCATGTAGCAAAATTTTACGCAGAGGGAACCCACACCCGTGTAGGGAAATGCTATGCAGAGGGAAACCCATACTGTGTAGAAAAACCCTATGTGGAATGGGGCATCTTAGGGTTCTCTGATTTCCCACTCTCATCACCTTCCTATGATATATTGTTTGGCCCCACCTTGTCCCCTCTATGAAATGCCCTAATGGCCTTCTTTATCAACCCTTTTTGTGTGAAGATCTAATCCCTAAGTGGGCCTCCTCATGAGGTATCCAGCCAAGGCCACTCCCAAAGCTACTAGATATGTATAGACACATTAGAATGTCCTCTTTACCATACATACCCATGGTAAGTGGGACCATATTGGTAACCTAATTAATAAGGTAGGTCTTCATAATGTTCTTAAGCATACATTCACATGGTAACGAGGGTCCCGAACTTGGGTACGGTGCTAGATGTCAAACTGGGATGGGAAGAGACATCAGTTGTAGGTCACCCCTCCCTCATACCCTCTACCACATGTCAAATGGGGAATAGGGGATAATAAAAGTAGGGAATACCTCCTGGAGGAATCCCCTAGCCTTTATTACAAGTGGTTGTGCTCCTCCTCCTCTAAGTCTGCCCAGGCTGTGAAAACAAGAGAGGAGATGGGCACTTCAACACCCTTTCTCTCTCCCTTTGGGCTGTGACCTCATCCACCAGAAGACAAATAATATTGTGTGGTTATTTATATCTACTGATTCCACTTGTTTCTCATGCTGGGCATGACTCATGTGGGCTTAGAGGACTAGTGGCAATCATGAAATCTACACGATCCCATAAAACGGGACTCCTATTTGGTAAAATCCCCAATCATATCCTCTCAAAGGGCCTCATATTCAGTATAATCCCCAACCATACTCATTCAAATGGGAATCATCATAGTTATAAGCCCCCAAAAACCTCCAAATAATCATGAGTTGAGAATTTACTCATGGTTCCAGAAATAATGGGCCTCCCATTCAGTATAAGTCACATCTAAATCCTCTCAAAGGGCCACATTCCATGTGAGACAAACCTTCAAAGGGACATATTCACAATGAAGCAGCCATATAGGCCTCCTCCATAGGTGTAAGCCCCGACCCATCCAAATTACTAGACTTTGATTCTTGACTAACTGAGATGCATAGGAAGCTTCCATGATGTCCAAACACAACACCCAAATCCACCCTCATATTCTCTGGGATACACTCCCAATAGGGTAAAATTTAACATGGAGGGTCATACTCCTTTCGGGTTTCTTTCATCGCCAACCTTATTCGGGCCATATCCCTGATAAGATCATACCCCACATGGGATCCCATATTCCTTCTAGGTTCCTTGGGTCGCTTTGGCGTAAGTCCCATACCATCCTTGTTTAGGCACCTTCCACCTAGACATCCTTTCCACATGACGTTAAATTACATGGTTTGGTCCTTGTAACATGACCTTAAAAGGTATGATGTGTCATGTTAAGTGGAACCTAACTACGTGAGTTCTAATTCCTTTCACAAGTATATGTAGGAATATCATCTTATGGGTTTTATCCCTACATCAAAATAACTCTCGTATCCCTAGATGATAGTAAATTACAGAGTACCCCACTTCATGGATTAAAACCAGAATCATAATGATGAACCATATAAGAATATATAATCCATATATAAAAGGGTACCATTGATAGAGAACCTCAGATAAATACTTATATCTTCATCAATGGGGAACCTTAGATACAAATGATCCTGAATCCATACATGTTAATAATTGATCAGTAATTCAGGGGTGACCTATGTTATATTTGGTAATTAAAAAAGGATTCATGAACATGTATTAAATAAAATATATAAGAGATTCCCAGGATATGCAATAATTTCTCCCCAAAATGGTGTGATGAAATTGAACTCCCATCCGATTGATCAATGTGAGTCCCTAAGCATCATTGGAGCCATTCGCCAATGATCACCTTCCATTGGAAAGAAGGTTTGTGAAACATCTCAAATGAGTTAATAGTTTTGTGTTTCCTACTCCACGAACAACCTATTGGAGGCTATTTGAAAATGGTGATCCCAAGGTGAATAATTGCACAAACATACTCAACCCCAAAAATCAAAGACTATCGAGCACATGATTTTCATCAAAAAAACCTAATGAACTCGACGTGAATCCTTAACCAAGGTGATGGTGTCATCCACACATCAGGCCCCTTTCACTCTCAAAATGAAAGTGTCATAAAGAAAACAATTGATGACACATGTGTTTATTTATGGAGATTCTTCTTTGATGGGGTCTTCTTGTGTGTATTTTTCAAATATATTATAGGCACTTTTCACTAGAAATATCTTCAGTCCAAATGGAATCTCACTAGTTTTGGTAGACATGCACATTGCCCACTGCACAAGTTGAGTCCTCAACCAAAAAGAGAACGTCATCACCCACCCAACCTCTTCAATGTTGGATTTAAAACACATTGGTTTGGGAGTATCAATGAAATGGTAATCTCCCAACCTTGGAGGAAAATTGATAGGCACTCCATCTTATCAATCCCCACTAGTTGTTTTCTCAACAACGGTCGATGGTCTAGCGCCAAATGGTTCCAATATCCATCTCAAACCATTTAGGGAGACTATAACTAGGATAAATTAATGATTTACTCCCTTTCCTTAGGTAGGATGATGAAGTAGTTGCTAACAACTTTTTCCTAATGACATAGGGGTCTTTCCCAAGGGCTCCTTCCAGAAATCATCTTTGCCAACTCCGCACAGCCCTACATCCTTTTCATGAAGAGGAAATTGCCCCACATGACTCAACCCAAGTCATTTGGACCCGGGCCCATAGGGATTCCCACAAAGGGAAACAATAAAAAAAACTCAAGACATGCCATCGTTTTTATTCCTGTTGAAGAAGACTGTTAATCTAATACAGAAGAAAACTACAAGCTGATGGAAATCTATACTCACTCATATCAAGACCATCATTAAAATACAATGGAAAACCATGAGAAGATTCAAATATCTACTCATACATATCAATCCTGTTAGTTAAATATAGAAGCAAACAATGAGCATATTCAAATCCCTTCTCAGACATATCATTCCTATTAGTAAAATATAGTGGAAAACCACAAGCATATATAAATCCTTGCTCTGAAATATCAAGACCTCTAGTAAAATATGGTGGAAAAACATGAGTAGATGAAAATCCATAGTCATTCATATCAATCCCATCAGTCAAATATGATAGAAAACCAGAAGAATATGCAAATCCCTGCTCATGAATACCAAGACCGTCAGTCATATACAACGATAGTTGATGAGGAGATGAAAATCCCTACTCAGGAATATTAAGACCGTATGATAAATATGGAGGAAAACCATGAGCATATTAAAATCCTTGATCATTCATGTCAAGACTGCTAGTCAAATACGATGGAAAAATCTAAGAAGATGCAAATCCCTTCTCATTCATGTCAAGTCTACTAGTCAAATATGGTGGAAAACTATGAGCAGATGAAAAACCCTGCTTGTTCATGTCAATCTCTCCAGTCAAATACGAAGGAAAACTATGAGTAAATTCAAATCCTTATTCATGCACATAAATCCCACATTTCAAATAT
Source organism: Viscum album (assembly GCA_963277665.1). Lineage (NCBI taxonomy): Eukaryota > Viridiplantae > Streptophyta > Magnoliopsida > Santalales > Viscaceae > Viscum > Viscum album. Next base: position 686,097,566 of record OY728123.1, on the reverse strand, counting down.
GGTGGAAAACCATGAGAAGATGAAAATAACTACTCATTCACATCAATCCTTCCAATCAAATATGGTGGTAAACCATGAACAAATGAAAATTCTTGCTCACTCATGCCAATTACTCTAATAAAATATGGTGGAAAACTATGAGTATATGCAAATCCCAGCTCAGGCATATTAAGACCATCTGTCAAATATGGTGGAAAACCATGAGATCGTTCATGTCAATCCTGACAGTCAAATACAGAGGAAAACCACAAGCAGATGAAAATTCTTACTCAGACACATCAATCTATCTAGTCAAATACGATATAAAACTATGAGTAGATGTAAATTCCTACTCATATATATCAAGACCTCTAGTCAAATACATCTGTAATTAGAGTACCTAGTTGGTGTTTCTCGACATTGAACTAGGGATGGACTCATATTCCTACCCCAACACTAGAATGGGTGTATATCCCCGTTCCCACTAAGGATGTTTCTCAACACATCCTGATAATGATGTAAGGTCAAACATCAATTCCTAACTACATCCTAGAAACCTTCCAAGGTGTAATTGTGTCAATGGAAATTACTAGGAGTTAGGCCCATGACCCCTCATCCTCAAGTAGGGTGACTCATATACACAATAGGAGGGTTACTCAAGAGTAGAGTTACATCTCTTATTACATATCTCTTTACATCTAGGAGGTTCATTGGTAACATTCCATGATAAATGGACAATCAGACCAGGCATAAATACTCATTCCAACTGGGGATTACCGACCCATTTTGGGGTCCACTCCAGGGCAAGAATATATCCATTTTAAATTCCAAAGACTCATCGGCATGCTCTAAAATAAACATAGGAGTCACCCAAACCCACTCTTGTACATGGGAATCGCAATTTACAACACATGATTCTAACTACCTATGGGAGAACACTGAAAAAGAAATCCCACCTAGGGTAGTTCAAAAATCCAAATCATTCTTATCAACTTGCTCTATTAAATATTGGATTTATTAAGGACATAAAACATCTATCAGTGGTGGCCCATGATTCTATCAATCTGTTACAAAATTATAGAAGTGGCAGTAGCATTCATGAAGGTCCTCTCCATAACACTGCTATAAGTATCTTTGGAGGTCCTCCTCAAAATTTTTACCATGAAATATATATTTGTTGGAACAATATAATAAATCATGAGAGTGCATATCTAGATGATCACCATGATAGCCTTCCTCATTTCCAGATGATCAATCAACAGGAAGGACCTCCCCTTAGCAAACCAAACATAAGAAGGACCACATATTCCGAAGTTCTTGGAAAGATGAGGCCAATCATACCCGACACCCTATCCATGATAAGAAAGATTTGTTCTCAATCATAATATGGTTTGAGGGAAAATTCATCCTCAAAACCATATTCAGAATGTTTCTATTCCAACGATAACCCAAATAGCCCCACCTCCTATGCCAAAATAGTTAGGAAACACCCATGTTGGGCTGATCAAGTGGAGGAATCTCTGGAAGAAGAACAAAAAGATATGTTAATCATGAGAAGAAAATTTTCCAGGGTTGATATACCCATAATGTTTTGTCTATCATCCACTTCTTATTTCGAAATTCTAGAAGTATTATCACAAGAGTGCATACACAACATCCGTCTGAATATATGGATAACTCTCCACCACCTGAAAGTGAATTTATTTCCTTATGATAGGTATACAGACCATGTTAAAGTATTGGGAGACCTTCATCATCAAATCAAAATATAATCACTTCCAACTATATAGAGACCATGATTGGGGAATCAATGATAAGATCTTCAACTGGTTTACCTTGATGCATTGCAAAAATTATGTCATCTAATCATAGATCCCCTACCTAGTGTTCATATATTAAGATGGGTGAACATGGAGCTTTACATTTCACCTCCCGACTTGGTCAGTAAAATCCACAATAGATGAAATCCTATAATGTCATTACTCTAGGTTGGCTACCAAAAAAGACCTTGCTCAAGAAAGATGGCACACTCAGTTGGAATCGGTCCTGAATAAGTCTTAAAAGCATCGGTCCTGATGAGAGAAGGCTATTGAAAAAATCTTGATCTAGGAAACTGAGAATATAAAGCAGGCTTCTATTTTAAGGGAATCCAATAATCAGGAATTGATTATGTCCTCATAAGTAAGCAGTTCATGTGAAGATCATGCATTGAACCTAACTCACATTCAAATAAGGATGCGTGAGATAAAGAGAGTGTAATGGTAGAAGCAACTTCCTTAGTATAGGATAAATCCCAACGCATAAGGATGGTGGAATTTTTAACACAAAGTGCCCCTCTAAGGCCAAAAAATTTATCCCAAGGCATAATAATAAAAGGAAAGAAGAAACCCCATACCACAAGGTTGGGGGAATTTTTACCTCAACCTCCCCTTCAATGGAAATCAGTATTTTCTCATTTTGGGGGAATAGGGAGAAATGAGGTCTCCTAATTTATCCCATATCACGACCCATTTCCCCTATAAGGGATGCATATTCCAAGGTTGTGTGGTGGTTCCCTATGAGTCACTCTTAACCAAAAAACTTGAAAAGAATCCCAGAAAGGAAGGAAGAGGTCCAGTAAAGGGAACCTTCCTATCATTTGATGGTCAATATGACACCTATGATGCATTATGCATTAGTGAACGGTGTGGGAATTAATCCTATAGATGACACCTAAGATGAAACCCATGTAGTGGAATAAGGGGAGTATGGATCCATTGGAAACATGATCTACATAGAGGAAAATGATGGAGGTGTACATACCCAGAATCATAGACTCGCCCTAAATTTGGGTAACCCCTCGACCAACCCCTCACTGTCTCCTCAGCAAATATCCACCAAAGAAATGGGTAAAGGAAGGGATACATACAACCCAACTTCTGAAGAGTTTGAACCCATTACACTTGAAGAAATGTTACTTGGTAGGAGGAAGAGATGAATTAGTTGATAAGACTCAATGTAGAATTGCTCTGAGGAATCATTCCTACCAGATATGTTCCATTATTAAAGCCTCAACTATCAATTCCAACTAGTGTACCTCAATAATGGGGGTTCACCCTAGTAACTGAAGTAGGACCATAAAATCCACCCAAACTTGTTCTCAAACCACTAGTTTACCTAGACCTTATGGATATTAATATTTCCCTCTACTAAGGAAACAACTAGAACTGATTCAGTAAAACCCTCAAAAGATACATCCCATCGGATGTCAGCAAAAAATATTGGCAGATCCAGTGCATCATGGACTACCTATTACTGCCCCCATTCAAGATCCTATTCAACCAAACATTAATTAATGGATTATCGATACCATAAAATAATTGTAAGCATGATTGGAATATGTGGATGAATGGAACACATTGGTATAACCAGAAAAAAAACCTTACCCTGCATGGTTGATCATGGTCCCACCCCCACCAAATTTTTAGAGCCCAATGTTTATAGTATTCAATGAATCATGTAACCTAGAACAACATCTGACACATGTTGTGTCCCATTATGATCCCATGATGGGAACCCCTGCACAACAAGAAGCAATGAAACATATATGATTCATGAAAACATTGAAAGGGCCGACCTTTGTATGGTACACCGACTTTTCATGTCGATCAATCACAGATGGGAAGACCTCTGTCAATAGTTTCTCTTTCAGTCCAGCTCAACAATGTATAAAACAATGATCATTGACCTCTACAATTTCAAAAAAATAGTAGAATGATAGGGACTTAGATTTTATTACCAGGTGGAAGGGGCTAACCTACTTCCTGAGCCTACAACTTAAAAAATAAGATTGTATTTCCCTTTATATAGAGAACCTCCGTGACGAGTTGCAAACACCTCTCATCCCAATGAGATATACATGCAATTTATGAGATCTTTCTACAATTTCTCAAAAATTTAAGATTCCATAAATTGAACTAAGATAAAATATCAAGCAATTCCATCATCCCCACAAAAGAGGAAGGGAAAGGAAAAAAAGCTACATCTATCACACTTAAGCTAGCCTCTTTGCCATCTTCGGCTGCAAAAATCACACCATATCATGAAACACCCCCTAGGAATCAACAATAAACATCACCTCATTGGGATGAGTGGATGGGACCACAGAGAAATCAATTTGAGGAGCTAAAGAATAAATTTTACGCATTTTGATATGTTCAAGTCGACAACTACTTTATAACAGCTATGGACAATGATTTATTTAGCCTACTAGAGCCCAAGAGACCTAACCAGGTGGGTATTGAAAACCGACTAGATTATTTCCCCTTTTACTAAACACTGGGGTAACACCATTCAAGAATGATTCATTTTCAAAGATATCCTAAAAAATGGTAGGTTTTGGGGAAGTGAATTTGGGGAATCCACTAACATAAATAGCGTGTGTTTTGGATACTTACCCTGAGGAAGAAGGTGAGTGGGAAGAAGTTTCTAGAAAAGGCATGTGGAAGTTTGGTTATTGGTTGAATTTAATGATAATAAAAAAATCATGATATCCTTTGATAATGGTTGAAGTAACCCACTATGCCCCCAACGACTTCCTCTATGACACAACCGACTCCATCAGCATCACAGAGCCAATATTTCAAAAAGAAACCTAGACAGAAAGTATGGGAACAAACACATGAGTAATAATAAGTAGCAAGGACATAGTTGGATTTGAATCTCTCTAGATTTATTCCTTCAGGTTTTAAATAATGGATGCTACCCCACAAAAAGATACCACCAGAAATGGTCAGCCATACTAAATACTCATCATATGAAGAATTAATCTTTGTTTCCATTAATACAATTAATTTAATGGATCCCTTATCTGATGATGATTATGAATATGAAAATGAGTTACCCACACCTAATTAGAGAATTAGAGGAAGAGGAAATAATATCTGAGGGTACATGGGAAGATATAACTATGACAGAAACCAGAATTATAGACTCATCCCTACTCAAACTATCAGTGTTGCAGAAACTTGTGGAGGATACCTTCAGTGAGTCCAGTAGGAAAAAGAAAATTTCCCTTCATATACCAAAATCCAAGATGACCCAATAATTCTAAAATATCAATTAGAGGGGGAATAGGTGTCTGATCACCCTTGGTGGGTAGGAGGAACTGTTCGGCCTAACCCAAAGAGGACAAGAGAAACTTCAACTTCTTTTTTGAGGGACAATACATATATTTCAAGCACTTCACCCCCTAAAGGGAATATAAAAGAGCATTCACATATCAGGAAACACAAGAATTTATTCCCAAATTATGAAATATTGAAGTAATTATCCCTAGTACAAGCCAAGTTATCAATCCTTGACACCCTAAGGTTATCAAAAGACCTTAGGGAAGCACTCTTAGAGGCTTTGATAAGTGCCTAGGAGTTTGAAGCTAAGATTTTCAATACTAAGGTCAATTTGATAGAGATTGATTCTTTAGAATGTCACAAGGTTATATCCTTTATGGATAAAGATAAATATGTCATTATATAGGAATACATATGAACCTTGTACATGTCTAGAAGAATGAATGGTGTTGATGTCTGATGAGATTACATTGATAATGGATTTGGAGTTAAATTCATTATAGTACAAGAACTTCACCATCTAGGATATAGTGAGACTAACATAGAACCTTATGCTTTAACATTATAGGATATAAAAAAAGTGAACAAAATCCACTAGGACAAATTAAGCTTAAGGCTTAGTTTGGGGACCTTATATCTGACTTAGAGTTTCTAGTTGTTCAGTAGGATACAACCTTCAATGTTTTTCTAGGAATTACTTGGTTACATCAACATGCGTAAATCCCCTCATTATACCATCGATACTTCAAATAATAAATTAATGGGAAAATAGAAATGATGCATGCTGATAAGGCCCCATTAAAATCTTTTTGAATTGAACTATATCGATATAACATTCTATTAGAGGAAAGGGAAGATTCCCATGGTTGATGGTGTCACTTAGGTCACTGCCCTGAATAGTCTAGAAATGACCCCAACCAACTCCTTCAAACAACTCAGTGAAGAGTATGTATTAAATATCAATCAGGTCGAGTATATGAGTCCATATTATGATTAATATTCAATAGTCTTCATGATAACATTCCTAAAAACTAAGCCCATCAGTGATGAAAATACCATTGACTCTTTAGATAGTGGTAAAATCTTAGATGAAAAAGCCTTCATTCCATCTCCTGAGTTTAGGAAGATCACTACTTCATAATATGAGTCAGTAGAAGCCATCATGTCACTAGGATAAAGTGAAGATACTCATTATCCATCCCTTATCTCTCCTCTAGAACTTCAAAATGACCCCACATCACTGACCATGTTAGAGGAAGTCACTTCATCTTTAGAATGTCAAAATATTGACTCCTCTACTAACTCTAAATAATTTTTTTCATCACCTACTCCCCTTAAGGGTAAAGTTGAAGGGAAGGAGCAAGAGGAATGAGAGGAAGAAGAATAATAGGAGGAGGAAATTAAGGACACCACTAAAACATTTTAGGATGGTGTCTCTACCACCATTGATGAACTGAGAGAGATAAATCTAGATATATAAGAGGACCCATGATCCACTTTGATTAGTGAAACCAAGTATTTTGAATAAAAATAGGTATATACCTAATTTATAAAGTTGAATCAGGATGTGTTCTCCTAGAACTACATGAAAATTATAGGTCTTGATCCTGAGGTGGAAACTCACCACTTGGGCTTTCCAAAGAACCATCGGGGCTATAAAAAGGTAAGCAGAAGGGAAAATCCTACTCACACTACCAAAATTGAAGCCAAAGTTGAAAAGATAATCAGGTAAAACTTCATTCAGGAGGTCCATTATTAAATGGATGGAAAATATAGTCCCTGTTAAGAAAAATAATGGGAAAATAAAAGTTTTCATCGATTTCAGAGATCTCAACCAGCACTTTCCAAAGGATGATTTCCCAGTCTAGATCATAGAGTTACTGATTGATATAATAGCTGGATATCAAGCCCTCTACTTCATGGATGGCTATTCAGGGTATAATAAAATCTAAATGGCCTAAGAAGATGATGAATCCACCACCTTTAGGTCCTATTAGGGTGTATTTTTCTATTGGGTAATTCCCTTTTTCTTGAAGAATTCTGATGCTACATACCAACATGCCATGCATCACATCTTCAAACCTTTCTTGAGGAGGTTTTTCAAATTCTATGTTGACAATATGGTGGTTAAACATTGATATATTTTTGAACACTTTTCTAATATTTAAACCTTCTTCAACAAAATAAAACAACACATTCTAAAAATTAACCCCTTCAAATGCGCTTTCGGTGTTACCTCGGATAAAATTTTCAGCTTCATAATCCTCCATCGAGACATCAAAGTTGACCCTGAGAAGAGAAAATATATCCTTAGAATTAAACCTTATCAAAACCTCAAAGAGTTAAGATAAATTCAGGGACACTTATCCTATATTTGGTGCTTTATATCTAATATCATAGGAAAATGTCTTCCCTTCATCAGGTTGATGAAAATGAGTGTTACATATAAGTGGACTGGTGAGTTTCATGAATCATTCAATAGTATCAAGAAATACCTTCCAAGCCCACTAGTGATGAGGCATCCCATTGAAGGGAATCTAATCATTCTATATGTGATATCCTTGAAGTGATCTCTAGGCACTCCCCTTGAACAAAATAATGACATTAGGAATGAAAAAAAATCCTTTATTAACTAAGATGAATTATGCTCAATGTTGAGGATTTTCTATTCAGATATCAAGAAGAGGTATCTGGCTCTAATCTTTGCAGTCCAAAAATTATGGAATTACCTTCATCATCATGAGTTATATCTAGTATCTCATAGAAAACTTCTCAAATACATTCTTAGTAGACTTCTATTGATCAGGCGTCTGTCATGATGGGTGGTGATTTTGTAGTAGTTTTATATTCAGTTTTTTCCTCAAAAGGAGGTAAAAGTTCAGGTGTTGTCATAATTCCTTGTAAAACATCCCTCATTAGAAATGACATCATCAGATACTAAATTAAACAATAAATAGATCTTCTCCATTCAAGATGGCACCCATATATGGGAAATGTATTTTGATGGTTCATCTAGAATCCCAATAGGGAAGAGGATGGAAGACCCCAAATCAAAAAATTTGGGTTGGAAGTCATGCTTATTTCCCCAAAAAATGAAATCATACCCTACTCCTTCCTATTGTCAAAAGGATTCATTAATAGTGAATCAGAATATCATTCCTCATTATAGGGATAGAGCTGGAACTTTAGGTAAAAGTAGACCACTTGAAGATAAATGGAGATTTATAATTGGTCATTGAGCACATCAATGATGATTATGAAATCAAAAAGGAAGAGTTAATCCCCCTACTTGACCACTTTTGAGGACTAATGGTGGAATTCCCCTCAGAGCCTACATTGGTTCATGTTCCATACTCAAAAAATGACCAAGATGATTATCTGGAAAATATATCCACCGATCTAGAAGATCCATATTGGGATAAAATAGTCATCAGTGTTGTGCACTATCGAATAGTCAAACCTTTTGTTCGAGTAATAACAGAAGAGATTGATGAAGTTAGTCCCATCCCTAAACCATACGGTCCTACCACTAGGTGGATGATAGTCATTATAGACTACCTTCAAAATGGAGTACTCCCGTCAGACAGATCTTGGAAAGAGAAAATACAATGATGAGAAATTAAATTTGTTTTATATGAAAAAAAAATCACCAAAATGTATTCTATAAGAGGGACCTTAATGGGTTACTTCTCAAGTGAATTGATGGAGTATAGATCACTATTATCATGAAAGAAGTGCACATAAGAGTTTGGGTTACCCACTAGTCAGGGTTCAATCTTTCTCATCAAATTCAGAGACTTGGGTACTAATGGACCACTATGATGTAGGATTTCAAAAAATGTACCCAAAAGTTCCATTCCTTCTAGGTTCACACCAACTTCATTCACCAAACTTCGAAGTTTCTACACACAAAACAATACTCCTATCCATTTTCTATATGAGGAATTGACATAATAGGACCATATCCTCTTGCTATATCCAATCAATTCAAATACATTCTCACTAAAAATGACTTATTTTCCAAGTGGGCCGAAGTTGTACCCATAAAAGAAGTCAGGGTAAGGAATATCATCAGATTTGTAAAATCCAACATCATTACTATATTTAGTGTCCCTCATACAATACTGATTGAAAATAACACCAATTTATGTTCTATTGTGTTGGGGAAGCTATATCATAAGTATAACATAAAATAGAACCATTCATCCCACTATCATGAAATGTATAATGGAAATATGGAGGCCTTCAACAAGACTTTATCGAATATACTCCAAAATATGGTGGGTAAGGATAAAAATTCTTGGCTGTAAAATCTCTTTCATGACTTGTTGGGTCACCAAAATACAACCCGCACTGCCACACCGGTGACCCCATATTCATTGGTACATGGGAAAAAGTAATTCCTACCCATCATGGCTCAATTTCCCTTACTCTGTGTTGCCATCTGTGATCAGCTATGGATAAATGATCAGTCCCAAAAGTAGCTATATGAATTGGAGTGACTGGGTGAGAAGAGATTGTACACATTACATCATTTGGAAGTCTATAAAAACTATATTGTAAGAGTCTTTAACAAAAAAATTCTCCTCCCATCATTCCTTAAGGTCGAGATGGTGTTGGTCCTTAGGACTCTGATGATACCCCTAAAGAAACCTCCAAAGTTAGAACCAAAGTGAGAGGGACCATATGACATACACAAATTATACTCTAACGGATCTTATTATTTGATCTCTATGGACATATAACTTACCAAATCCCACAAAAATTCATGGTTCCTGAAGAAATATTTCATGTAATCACATGACCTTCATCCATGTCACAAGTTGATAAACTACGTGACAACAACGTCCTCACTGTATGATGTTAAACTACATAGAATATTTTTTTTACTAAATGACATTAAACTACATGGTTTCCTTCATATTTTATGTTCATATTTAAACTATGTATCATTTTGGTCCTGGATGCATGACCTTAAAAGACACTATATCATCCATGTTGCAAGATGATAAACTACATGACACCAATGTCCTCATTGTACGACTTTAAACTGTATATCATCATCATCCTTACCATATGACATTAAAATACATGATTTCATTTTTATTTTCTAAATTACATTAAACTATGTAGCATTTTTTCCATGGATGCATGCCCTTAAAAGACACCATATAGTCCATGTCATAAGAAAATAAATATCATGACACCCAAATCCTCATTGTATGATGTTAAACTACATAGAATCACTGTCCTTATTGTATGGTGTTAAAATACATGGTTTATCCTTCTTTGTTACATGAAATTAAACTATCTATCATTTTTGTTCTGGATGTATGACCTTAAAAGACACCATATTGTCGATGTCACATGATGATAAATTGTGTGACACCAACATTCTCATTTCATGACATTAAATTCCATAGCATCATCATTATTACCATATGATGTTAAACTAAATGGTTTTCTTATTCTTTTCTTCATGATGTTAAACTATATAGCATTTTGGTCCTGGATACATGACCTCAAAAGGAACACCATATCTTCATAATCTTATTACATTAAAATTTAGGGAAAATTACCTTAGCACGTGATGTTAAACTATATCCATTTCCTATGTAATAAACATGGGATGCCTCATGTCACAAATGTGAGGTTTCAATGTCCACACTAGAGAGTACATTCCATCTGACATTGGTCTTCTACCATTCTAGTATTTATAACTATGTATGAATTTATTCCCATACTCATGGGATATGTAGTGATGACTGGGTCTTTTATCCTGGGTCTAGCCCCATCATCAACTCGTCATGAATTTCTTTCTCATCAAAATTATAATAGTGAACCTTGTACAATATTTCTTGAGTTTTTGTGTAGAAAATGGTCCCCTTGGACCTCATTTTTCATTAGTTCATCACTTATTATCCAGATAAATCCACTTTAAGATATTTTCACCCCATCATGGTCAAAGATATGAAATGATAAATTACAACATTACCCTTTAGAAAACCTGGTATGCCTAATATGACCAAGTATTAGGGGAATAAATAACAACATCATCATAAAAAAATTATAAATGGTAGACTTACCCTATCCCATAAATATGAGATGCCTCATGATAGTTGTGAGATGCCTTAAATGTACTTTCTAAAGAAGACACCCCCATTTCTGGCATCGACCTTCTTCCATGCCATCTTTTAGAACTACATGTGTCTTGATTTATATCCACAATGGATACGTAATGATTCCCAGATCCGTTGTCTTGGACCTTCCATAGCTTAAAAACAAAAATGTCTCCTTCCCTACATATGATCCATATCTATGTTGGGAACTTCACACTCCATGAACAATGTCGGTACGAATGCTTCTTATGCGCTCGAACACATTCCTTCCACATCACACTCCTTGTCATGGGAAATTTTGGATCTATATAAACTTCCACTATCCATTGATAATAGGATGTTAGATTCTTGGGGAAACATTTTTTTGACTATGCATTATATGCCCCAGTTTGGCTCTGCATAAGTTTCCCAAAAAAAGGGCATATCAAAAAAAGGAAAATTCATCCTCAAGAGAGACCTCTCATATCTATGTAAGCCATGGAAATATCATTTTGGAAGCCTCTTTTCAAACATGGACTGTAGTTACACCTTTCATACTTGTTCTATCTCATTTCTTCTGATCCTAGAACCCTTGAGATCATGGTTTATGGTTTACCCATTCACATTCGAGGCACGTCAGAACAACTTGGCCTGGTAAAACTTTTATTAATAGTTATTTTAATGACATATGGTCCTATTCATATAACCTAAAACTACAAGACATCATGTCATCCTAGTCACATGGTGTTAAACTATATGACAACATCTTTATCATATGATTTTAAAATGCAATATTACCTTGTGTACCAAGCATAGGTTCCATGGGAAACTATATTAGGATTCTCCGTGTCACAAACATGATATTCATCTCGTAAGGTGATTCTAGAATTATTGAATAAAATTTATTGGGATTCATGCCTTCTTTTTCACATTTGGTAACCTTCGTACTTACCTCATGACGTTAAAATGTACGATTAACATCCCTTTTTCTCAGTGTTAAAATCTTGGACCTATGTCTGGTTTGATTTTTGTCATCACATGATATGTATTGATTCCAGAATATCTAATTCTAGGTCTAGTTGCAACATAAAAATGTTTACCCTTCCCTGTGCGTGGGTCAAAATTGCATATGGAACTTTCACACAAGAACTATGTATGACTTGATTATCACTTTGATGAGATACATAGTGATGCCCGAATCTTATATCCCAGTCCATGCACAACAAAAAATGACCCTCACTCTCCTATGTATGAGCTAGTTCTATATAGGAGGGTCCATTATGGTTCTCAACCTACTCGTTATCCCGTATTAAAATAAAAAAAATCCCCTATACACATAAGAATTCAATCAGTGTGGGTAATCTACCCTATAACTACGTATGGATTTATTCTCACTTTAAAAATATACGCAGCGACACCCAAACCTTCTTTCTATGGCCCATCCATAAAAAGGATCCCCCTTTCTAGCATATGTGTCAGAATTGTGTGAGGAAAATATTTCTACCCACTCTAATAATTTTTTTACATGAAATGATCCTTCAATATTTAAGCACTTTCCTTACACAATACAAACTCTATGTTTAGGGAAGTCTGAATCTATATAATATTTCTCTATACACTGGTAATATAATTTCCTATTCTTGAGGACACATTTTTTAGACTATGCATTGATGTGACCCAGTTGGAATTACATAAACTGCCCACAAAAAAGGATTGTCAACGGGAGGAAAATTCGACCCTAGGAGTGATATTTTATATATATGTAAGCCCCGATAACTTTATGATAGAAACCAATTTTTGAACATATTCCAAAATAATTCCTCACATAATTTTCTCATATCATACCTCATATTTGAAAATAATGCAATTAGGGCCTAAAAATACCCCATTATATGTGTGAATAGTATTGGGACATTCTCGGCCAGTCAGCCATGATCATGTAATAATTCCACAACTCATGGTCAAAGCTGTTAGACCTAAAACACAAGCTAATGGTCCTATATGACCCTAAACTTTTTAATTTAAATCATTATTCTATTCCCATTATTTCAAGTTAAATGTTCTCATACATGGAAATTATGACAAGAAAATAAGTCAAGTCAAGTATTGCTATTAAAATTGAAATGAAAAAATGGAATGAAGAGACAAATGATTGGGAACCAAAAAACTTCCATTAATTGGAAAATTTTGGAGGAACATCCATATCCTGGAGTCTCTCCATGAAATTACTGGACAATAAGAAACAATTTAACTAACTACAGTAAAACTTGTCCTAATTTATTCATCAGATCAACTACCTCATGACACGAGCCATCAAGGGACTACTCCAGATTATTCCTATACCCAACTTCAGTTTCAGTTAATAGATGCATTTGTTTAATAATTAACCTTATCTTTTGACCTTTCTGTTTTATGGATTCATGTCTCACATTTTTTTATGATAGCTACACCTTCATCCTAACTACAAGAGTCTCATATTATTGTATCTCTTCAGTTTGTGCAACCATTCAATCATAAAATTGTGCTTCTTCAATAACCAAGTGATGTTTTTCATTAGTAGTATCCTTTAAAGATTCCACATAATGATTGGAAATATTAAACAGGATAATATCTCATTCACAAGCATCCAACTATTCTTGAGGAATAAGAACATGGTGAATAAGTACATTCAAGTGCCAGTAATCAAACCCACCTGCACCAAATCTAAGTAAAAGTTGATGAAGTCTATCCATATTTTCAGAAATATTCACCAAATGGGTCTCTGTGATGATAGTAAAAATTTGGTGCCAGGACCATTTTTGCACAACCTAATGTTCAATAGAAACACTGGGATCCTAACCCCCTATTAACCCACTACTACAGGTATATAATACCATATTTCATTCATGATATACAAGATCATTGTAAATTGTGACACTAAATTTGGAAGGTTCTCCATCTCTATATCCTATTTAATCACAGGAACTGTTCTGACAAGTTTGGCATTAATTGGTGGAATCCAAAATACTTTCCCACTAGGACCGAATTCGGTAGGGTGGCCAATGGTTCCAATAAAAAGTTTGGGGTCTGCACCACTCCCTAAAAAAAGTGAAAATGAGGATGAAACTCCCTTGTAATTATTATAACATCGGGATGAACATCTTCCTACTATAGAATTTGGAAAAGATCTCATAATGTGAAAAGAACTAGGAGAAGCTAGTGGTTTATAGAACCATCATACTGGCTTCCCCAACACCCCATCAGGATAGTATTCCACCCAAATTTTTTCATAACCCCGTGAAAAGTTAGTTGGAACATTCAAAAATCCTCATACAGCATTATCAACCACATTTTATGGAGGATTAATGTGTGTGATTATTTTCTAATCTTGGCAAGGGGTAAATACACAACTTGTTGTAGGCATCCAAATTGTTTTGAAAACCTATAGGGATCATAAGGTCTGTAAATGGTTACCCCAAGTAGTTAGAATACCATCTCACAATGAGATGATGTAGGATCATTATTCCAGATAACCCTTTCTATTATCTACCACCACAACACATGGTATGGATTAGAAGTGAAATAAAATTAAGATAAGTCATTTAACAACTCAACAACACCATTTATGCTCAGGGATATTAGGTGAATGATATAAATATTGAGCAGTGTATTGTGAAATGTGGAATGAGGGATTGTTGTGTTATACTGATATCTATAGCATTAAAAGTGTTTCTCCACCCAACCATATAAAAAATGAAATAGCCCACAAAGAGATGTGGGGATCTACCCTCTTTTATATGGCCCAAAAACTCATAAATAAGAATGAGAGTAAGAAAAACTAGTTTGATAGGTTGTAACTTTTCCAATATGACCACCATCATTAATGTGAATAACTTGACACTGGTATAGGTATCATGATATGGGAAGATCCATCCACTCAAAAATGTGAAGAAAAATCATTCCAAACCAAATTCTTGAGATACGTTCAGCTGGATCTAGTAACCCCATGTAGTATGTTGGCCTTCCTCGAGAGTTGCCTAGTATGAACCTAGAATAGCTCTTGATTATTTATTTGGGTGATTCATAGTGTACAAAACCTTCATCCTTGAAACACTAGATTGGAAAAATAGATTTATCAAGTCTTGGAATTGAATGAGTGAATGGGTATGAAGAGAATGACCCAGCAAGTTCTCTACTGCAATCAATAAATCCATTTATAATGGAGAAACATATAAAGTAACTTACCAAGTGTTAGATTCAAGAAGGAATTCATCATACATATTTCCAATAATGGTAATTCTTCATAATTGATAAATATCTCACAAGCTGATCTCAACTTCACCATGTGTTAAATGAAATTTGTTGGTGCTCAAACACCAACAACTGATTAATTTGGGTAAGAGCTCAGTTTTTGAATATACCACAAAATGAGAAATCCATACTTCCTATAAAAGGATGATGACCTCTAATTTTCCATAAAATTACATGCAATTCTGGTTCACCCATAATTCCCAAGACCATTCACCATAAAAAATTCCTCTCAGTCATAAATCCCACTAGCAGCACCATCCTCCACTAGGATCATCTCTTGAGAGATTAAGAAGGAATGGGTAATAATTAATGTAATACCACAAGGATATATCATAATTATGTTGGTTTCTTTGAGTCCACAAGGAACCATTCAAAACAAATACTCACTCTTGACTTCATTTAGAAGTGATGTGTCCCATGGAGGAAATGTTCACTTGAACATGATCAGTGGAAAACTCAAACCAAGAAGTAAGAGAATTATAATCATCTAATGGAATGGGAGAATCATCTTGAAGTCAAAAGTTTTACAATGGTAATTTTTTGGACCATGGGAAATTCATAAGACCTATAAAAAGGGGTCTATTCAGAATACCCTCTTAAGGGACGATGTGATGCTGAAGATCATCTTCAATATTTTTAGAAAAGAAAGTTCTCTTAATCACGATCATGGAAGTGGAATTCATAGTTTGTATATAAATATCCATTTTATCCCTATAGAAAGATCAACAAAAACATGTTAGATTCATTAAAAACATGAAAAAATATGTTTCAACTGTATAGAAGGTGCTCAGTCTATGAGGTGCTTGGGCCAAAAGGCACTTTCACTACTGAAAATAAGCCCATTTGCGAGGGGTCAGTTGCGATGGGATCCCGTCGCAAAAGGCTATTTGCGACGGGGGTCCATCGCAAATGACCCGTTGCGGTAAATGGCGTCGCAACTAACACTATTTGCGACGGGTCCGTCGCTAAAAATATTATTTGCGATGGTAATATGTCCCGTCGCAAATACTAATCGATATATATATTAAAAACTTTAAATAACACTTTTGCGACGGGCCACGAATACCGTCACGAAAGAGTTAAATTTTTTTTTCAAAAAAAAAAGAAATAAGTAATTGGGACGGGAAAATATTTCCGTCACAATCGGCAATTTAAAAAAAAAATTAAAAAAATTTAATTGCGACGGGATGATTATCTTGTCGCAAATATGTATAAAAAAATAAAAAAAATTAAATTATTAATAAAAAAATTTAATTATTATTATAATAGTAATAATACAATTATAATTCATTCAAATATTATAACAAAAAATCATTCAAATATTTAAAAAATTATAATTAAATTAAAATATTAAAAAATTTAAATATATATAAAAAAATTAATATTATAAAATATGAATAATATTATTAATCATATTAATATTGTAATATAAATAATATAATATTATATAAAAATAATAATATACTGAATTCATATTATTATAAATAATTAAAAAATTATAATTTTAATTAAAATTTTTGAAACTTTTTATGTATTAAAAATACTGAATATAATATTATTAAAATAATTAGAAAATAAAAATATGAAAATTATCAACATTTGCAAAAAGAAATATAAAAAAATAATAAAATACTAAGAGTAATATTATTATTAATAAAATAAACAAACATTAAAATAAATACCAAAAATAAATAATAAAGTATTAAAAATAAATCGAAATTAAATAATACAATATTGACACCAGTATAAGAGAGACAAAAACTTTGAATAGAAAAAATGTCATATTTTAAATTTACAAACTTTATAACATCAAACAATAACTAATCTGAAGGAGGAGGGGGAGGGGGGGATCTGCTGGTGGAGGAAACTCCATCCCTAAGGAATGAGTGAGTCGGCGCATGTACTCCATCTGCTCCTACTGCTGCTGCTGCCACCGACTCATCTACTCCTCGTACACCTGCTGCTGTCGTCGGCGCTCCTCCTCATGTTGCTTCTGCTTCTGAAGCATCTCCTCCTACTCCTTTTGGAGACTCTCTATCAACTCAGTCTGAGATCGCAACCGATCCTCATACTGTGTATCGAAAGAAGATGCACGAGCTCCTATCGAGCTGGACGCCAACATCGCAGCACTGCCATAATAATCTTCGGGATTCAGTCAAGAGTTGATACCAACTACCCGGCCCTTCTCGAAGGCATATTGAGTCACCTGCATCCATGCCGCCTCATCAAACTGATGGCCACTGGTCTGATCTGATGCCTCAGCCTGACCCTCAGGCCGGGTCTGTGACGCTGCGGTCTCATATGACTCTTGTAGTTGCAATTTAAAATTAAAATTGTGAATATATTATATGCAGTTAATTTTTAAACTTGAAAACAAATAATACTGACCACGATGTGACGCTGGCGATCACCTCTGAGCTCCCCAGTAGCTGGATCACTGTACATCCTCCTATATACGTCGTACTCCGTAATATTGGGGTGCTCGACAGCCTATAAGAATATAAAATAAATTGTTAATATTTAAAGTTATATAAAATATTTATAAAAAATGTACGTACCAAATGATGTCTATGAGTGCTGAAATTATGACTCCCAGCTCGATGAGTAACCTCATGTCTCCCCCGATTCTGCCTCCCCATTGATGATCTCCTCTGAAAGCAACCACTCAACCAGTGTGCACATAATCCATCCCATATGTGGGATGAAATATACTCTGTTCGGTGTGCTCTACATGACTCGTCAAAATCTGACACTCCTGCTTTCTTCATGACAGCTCTTCTTAAATTGTAAAAAAACTGACGAAAGTGATCACGCAAGGCCACCTCCCATGCCTCGTGGATGGCGTCACGCATGGTATCCTCAATCGGATACCATAAACCCTACAAATAATTCAAAATATCAAGTTATAAATGAAATAAATTTCAAAATAAAAATTATTTATTTACGTATGTACCAACCAATGACCGAACATGGCCTGCTACACATCAACAGGAATATGCTCCCATGTCGTCCATGGCTGAGAAAAATAGTTGCGCAAAATAGTGTTTCCCTGTCCGATTGCTATATGCGGAAAACTGTAAAAACAATAATCAAATATTTATTATATAAATAGATTAATGAAATCTTAGTAAAATGCACAGGTTATCACACCTCCGGGTGTGTGGATCGAACCCAAGACGTGGACGTCGCTCGGGGATGGGTTCAGGAATCATTAGTCGTGCAAGACCGTACCCCCTCCGCGTACTCCCTGAAGTGCCTTCAGGCTGAGGGTCAGGTGCCAGTAACTCGTCCACATCGAAAGAAAGGTCAGCATCCGCCAACTCACGAAATGTGACCTCGTCCATATGAAATAGAAAATGAATATTGTTAGAAAATAATTGATAATTATTATTATATATACATATATATTAGTTATGATTATATATAACTACCATTGAATTGTATCAATGTTCAGCTTCATCATCATCTTCATATCTGTCAATGTCATCTTCATATTCCTCCTCAATATCATCGATATCCATTTGAGTTCCAGTTTCTTCATCTATTACCATTTCAAATTCATTTGTGACATCATTACCATCATCATCATTATCACTGACTCTTAATTGAGGGGTGTCATCATCGATACTCATATCTCTTTGTAAAAAAGATTGATTATGAGTACTCTCTTGAAAAACTTCAATTACTTGAACTTCAGTGAAAGAACATTCACTTTGACTAAACTGATTGTCTCGACTTTTCATTTTTATTATGCTCCACCAATCAGTCAAGTCTCTTGACGTAGCACAATACTTTGCATAATAAACTTGATGTGACTGTTGAGCCAGTAATAATGGTTCATTTACTGTAAGAACACTTTTACATTTAATATCGATGATTCCATGAGTCGGATGAACATGCACACCTCTCTAAGTATCCAACCACCGACATTTGAACATAGTTATGTAATGGTGTCCTAGATAATAGAGTTCAATGATTTCATCAAGTATGCCATAAAAGTCAACTTCATTTTCTCTATGATGAAATCCTCTCAAGAAAACTGCACTGTTAATTGTTTTTTTTGATTCCCCATATGCATGTGTATGAAATAGAAAACCATTCACCACATATGAATTATAAGATTTCACCATTTTGGATGGTGGGTTACTCAATATACAAAGTCGTTTGTCAATTTTATCAGCATGTAGAGACACATGAAAATTTGTGAAATAATTATCAATATAGTAAACTATAAATTGAAGGAGATGTTAAAGTATGAAAAATTTATGTTACCAGTATTTGAAACCACTGAGAAAATTTTTTTTGTCTGCGTTCTTTGAGAGCAGCTGCTGTAATTTGTGGAAGTTGTTTCTTGATATGATTATCATACAATCTATAAAAAACAAAGTTATTTATTGTAACATAAATATTATAATAAGTAATAGAAGCACTTACAGTACAAATGATGCCATCTCTTCATAGTTGAGCAGAACATACGTATGAGCTCTGTGATGTTCATCATCTGAAATCCATCGTTCATGAACTCCACCAAAACCAAGATCTGACTGGTTAAAGATAGATAATTGATTGTTGATTTCATCAATATTCCCCTCATTCCGTCCCATGTGGTTGTGTTTTGAAGGATACTCAGATTCAAAATAGTGGGAGTAGAAAAAATATATCTCCTCCTGCAAATAAGCTTCAGCAATAGATCCTTCAACAGATGCTTTGTTACGTACATTTTTTTTCAATTTCTTCATGCATCTTTCGAATGGGTACATCCATCGAAACTGTATCGGACCTCCACATTTTGCTTTATATGGAAAATGTAATATCAAATGTTCCATTGAGTCGAACAAAGACGGCGATAATATTTTTTCCAGTTTACATATAATTACAACAACATCTTCTTCAAGTTTGCATAGAGCATCGTAATCTGTTGTCGCCGCACAAATGTCCCGAAAAAAATATGATACGTCTGTTATGGAATCCCATATCACAAAATTCAACAAACCTCTTAATAAAATGGGTATAAGTATTTCCATTATAACATGACAATCATGACTTTTTAATCCGGTAATATGACCATTATTTACACATCTACCCAAATTGGAAGCACATCCATCTGGAAGTCTCAAATCTGCAATCCATTAACAAAATAATAAGCGGCTTTCTTTGGACAATGTATAAGCTGATTTTGGTTTCATTAACCTTTCTGTTCTGATATTCTCAAATAGTTTGAGTTCTTGACGCCTGTAAATTTGAGCAAGATCTAATCATGCATTTACATTATCTTTGCTCTTTCCTGGTGTATCCAAAATTGTATGAAACAAATTATCAAAACAGTTCTTCTCAATATGCATGTCATCCAACATGTGGTGGACCAACAAATCAGACCAATATGGAAAATCCCAGAATATGCTACGTTTTAGCCAATTGTGTTCTTTCCCAAAACCAGAAATTTTCTGTTGGTTTATTGTGGGTCCAAATGTGATGGGAGGTAATGAATATACAACTGATTTTAACTCCGTACCTGATAGCATTTTTGGAGGTCCATCCCTTTCAACTGTGCCTTTTCTAAAATGAGATATGTTTCTGCGAAAAGGATGATCAGCTGGAAGAAATTTGTGATGACAGTCAAAATAGCAAGGTTTTTTTCCATGGACGAGCATAAATGACTTGTTCTCTCCCATACAGTAAGGACATGATTTCGTCCCATGTGTACTCCAGCCAGATAACATGCCATAAGCCGGGAAGTCACTGATTGTCCACATCAATGCTGCTCTTAGTATGAAATTCTATTTCACAGCAACATCATAAGTACTGACACCAGTACTCCACAGTATATTTAATTCATCAATCAATGGTTTCAAATAAACATCAATATTCTTCTTCAGATGTCCTGGGATTATTAAGGTCAAAAAGATATAGGGTTACTTCATCAACATCCATGGAGGTAAATTGTACGGAGTTAAAAAGATAGGCCAACATGAATACTGACTACCATAAGATCCGAATGGACAGAAACCATCAGTGGAAAGACCCAGTCGCACATTTCGAGTTTCTAAAGCAAAGGATGGATGCACTCTATCAAAATGTTTCCATGAATCACCATCGACCGGATGATTCAAGCTTTTACCGGTTGAAATATTCATTTTGTTCCATGACATCATTGTTGCTGTATTCTTAGACATGAATAAACGTTGAAGTCTGGATGTAAGAGGAAAATATCTCAACTGTTTTACAGGAATCAAGCCAGACTTTCCATGTTGAGCTTCTTTATACCTCGATTTCCCACAAGTGGGACAACTATCCAAAGACTCATTTTCCCCAGAATATAAAATGCAATCATTTGAACATGCATGAATCTTCTGACAACTAAGTCCTAAATTCCGAACCAGCCTATTACTCTCATAGTAATTTGTAGGTAAAACATTTTCTTCAGGTAATAGTGTTTTAACCAAAGAAAATATTTGATCAAAACACGTGTTTGACATTCCATTATCTGATTTGATAGCCATAAATTTTGCAACTGCTTCTAATTTGCTTATCCTGCAACCAGGATATAACGCATCATCAGCAGACCTCAACAACTCATAAAATTCAGAGTGTGCCAACTTAGGAGTTGAATCAATATCATCTTGAGTTTATGTATGTTGAATAGATGGACCTGCAACATCATGTACTAAATTTTGAAACCAGGATGGATTCAGAATCAAGTTAGTATCACCTTTTGTAGAACTGCGTTCACCATGTTGATACCAAAAAACATAATCCGGTTGAAAACCAAAACGCAAGAGATGTCCCCCAACTTTTTCAAACATGTCAAATGTTCTCAGTGCACATTTTTTACAAGGACATTTTATTGTGCCTTCTGAAACAAATTCTGGATTTGATGCCGCAAATTCTAAAAAAGTCTCCACACCCTCTATATATATTGGATTTAAACCAGAACCATTTGGATTTCTACGTTGATTTATCCATATGCGGTCATCTAATAATGACTGTTGACGACCTCGTTGTTCCATATTTTTCTATAAAATATAAAAGCATTACTGGTTTTGAATAATTTTTTAGAAAAAACACTCAAGCAAGGATAATTATAGAGTTTACATCAGACACGACTGACGCAAAATTTTTATTGGGATAGACCTAAAAATTTACCCTTTAAGAATTGAACATGTTAAGAATAAAGCAAAACCTGTTACAAATATTAATAATTTTAATATTTTATAATTTTTTTTATTATTTTAATAATACTAATACTATTTTTTCATAAATATTAATTATATAATAATAACATTATTACATTATTAGTATTTTTTATTATTAATATTAAAATAATATAATTTTCTATATTATGTTACAATTCTCCTTTCATCTGTGTGTTTAAAATTCTGTCTCCACATGTAATATTTGCATTCACTTTCACCTCTCTATTGGTGAGTAGGTTGATAATTTTGAAAAAGAATGAAAATATTACATGTGGAGACAGAAGTTTTCTTAAAACCAATACAGAGATGAAAAGATAATTGAGAAAGATAATGATCACGCTAGTTTTTTCCAATTAGCTAATTATTACTAATTATTCCTAACTATTGGTAATTATTCTAAATTATTGGTAATTATTACTAATTATTGGTAATTATTCCTAATTATTGGTAATTATTACTAATTATTGGCAATTATTCCTAATTATTGGTAATTATTCCTAATTATTGGTAATTATTCCTAATTATTGGTAATTATTCCTAATTATTGGTAATTATTCCTAATTATTGGTAAATATTGACAATTATTGGATATTATTGGTAAATATTGGCAACTATTGGCAATTATTGGTAAATACTGGTAAATATTGGTAATTATTACTAATTATTACTAATTATTGTTAATTATTACTAATTATTGTTAATTATTACTAATTATTGTTAATTATTACTAATTATTGGTAATTATTGTTAATTATTGGTAATTATTGTTAATTATTGGTAATTAGTGGTAACTATTGGCAATTAGTGGTAATTATTACTAATTATTGGTAATTATTACTAATTATTGGTAATTATTACTAATTATTGGTAATTATTCCTAATTATTGGTAATTATTCCTTATTATTGGTAATTATTCCTAATTATTGATAATTATTCCTAATTATTGGTAATTATTCCTAATTATTGGTAATTATTCCTAATTATTGGTAATTATTCCTAATTATTACTAATTATTCTTAATTATTGGTAATTATTCCTAATTATTGGTAAATATTGACAATTATTGGTAATTATTGGTAAATATTGGTAATTATTAGTAATTATTGGTAATTATTACTAATTATTGGTAATTATTGTTAATTATTACTAATTATTGGTAATTATTGTTAATTATTACTAATTATTGGTAATTATTGGTAATTATTGGTAATTATTACTAATCATTGGTAATTGTTGGTAATTATTATTAATTATTACTAATTATTCATAATTATTGGTAATTATTCCTAATTGTTGGTAATTATTGGTAATTATTTTTAATTATTCCTAATTATTCCTAATTATTGGTAATTATTCCTAATTATTGGTAATTATTGGTAATTATTTTTAATTATTCCTAATTATTCCTAATTATTGGTAATTATTCCTAATTATTGGTAATTATTCCTAATTATTGGTAATTATTCCTAATTATTGGTAATTATTCCTAATTATTGGTAAATATTGACAATTATTGGTAATTATTGGTAAATATTAGTAAATATTGGTAATTATTGGTAATTATTACTAATTATTGGTAATTATTGTTAATTATTACTAATTATTGGTAATTATTGGTAATTATTACAAATTATTGACAATTATTGGTAATTATTGGTAAATATTGGTAATTATTGGTAATTATTGGTAATTATTACTAATTATTGGTAATTATTGTTAATTATTGGTAATTATTGGTAATTATTACTAATTATTCCTAATTATTGGTAATTATTTCTAATTATTGGTAATTATTTCTAATTATTGGTAATTATTGGTAATTATTATTAATTATTTGTAATTATTCCTAATTATTGGTAATTATTCCTAATTATTGGTAATTATTCCTAATTATTGGTAATTATTCCTAATTATTGATAATTATTCCTAATTATTGGTATTTGCGACGGGATCCCCTTCTCTTTTCATCTGTGTGTTTAACATTCTGTCTGCACATGTAATATTTGCATTCACTTTCACCTCTTTATTGATGAGTAGGTTGATAATTTTGAAAAAGAATGCAAATATTACATGTGGAGACAGAAGTTTTCTTAAAACCAATACAGAGATGAAAAGATAATTAAGAAAGATAATGATCACGCTAGTTTTTTCCAATTAGCTAATTATTACTAATTATTCCTAATTATTGGTAATTATTCCTAATTATTGGTAATTATTACTAATTATTGGTAATTATTCCTAATTATTGGTAATTATTCCTAATTATTGGTAATTATTCCTAATTATTGGTAATTATTCCTAATTATTGGTAATTATTCCTAATTATTGGTAATTATTCCTAATTATTGGTAATTATTCCTAATTATTGGTAAATATTGACAATTATTGGCAATTATTGGTAAATATTGGTAAATATTGGTAATTATTGGAAAATATTGACAATTATTGGCAATTATTGGTAAATATTGGTAAATATTGGTAATTATTGATAATTATTACTAATTATTACTAATTATTGGTAATTATTGTTAATTATTACTAATTATTGGTAATTATTGGTAATTATTGTTAATTATTATTAATTATTACTAATTATTACTAATTAATGTTACTTATTACTAATTATTGTTAATTTTTTCTAATTATTACTATTTTTTTGAATTATTCCAATTATTACAAATTATATTCATTAATTACTAATTACATTCATTATCTACAAATTACATTCATTAACTACTAATTACATTCATTAATTACTAATTACTATCTTTAATTAAAATTAAAGTTATTAATTACTAATTACAGTCACTTAATTATTAAATATTGTTAATTACTAATAATGAAATCTAACAAATCAAATTTAATACCTTAATACAACATAATTATATCTAATAAGAAATAATAAAAACTAATGTAAAAATATAAAACAAAAACATTAAATAAATATCAAATTAAAATTCAGAAAAAAACCTTAAAGTGGTTTTCGAGCTTTCGATTTGTTGTACTTATAGGATGATCCCCACAACCTCCTTGAAATCGACTTGCAAAACAAAACTCACTCAACACATATAAACTAGTAAAAAGTAGTTCAGATTCAGAAAAATTGTCAAGGCTGGCTGTATTTATAGGTTAGATTATTTGCGACGGGGTTTATTACGACGGTATTCCTGTCGCAATTGGTATTATTTGCGACGGGGCCGTCACAAATAACCCCGGCCACATTTATTATGGGCGGCAATAAAAGGGATTATTTGCGACGGGGCCCGTCGCAAATAACCCCTGCCGCCAGGTTATTAGCGACGAGAACCCCTTCCCGTCGCAAATAACTCTTTATTTGCGACGAGGATTATGCCCCGTCGTAAATACCCCGACTGCGGGGGTTATTTGCGACGGGACATATTCCTGTCACAAATAACCCGTCGCTAATACCACTTTTTCCGTAGTGTTGGTCAATGAAGCATCTAGATTCTATGCAGATGAATGCATTGCTATGTGCGTGAGTGGAAATACCATTCGTAGTTGATGACTTTGAGTTCACAGAAAGTTCATCCACAAAGAAAGATGCTACGCGGGATCATCAAGGGTGAGGTGGTTTGAAAAGACTCAGTTTGTAGGGAGGATCGGTAAATGAAAAAATGAGTCTGAACCCCATATTTATAGGCATGGTACCCTTACAAGTCCACATGCATACCTCAAATCAGTTTAAATCGAAATAACTTCTTCATTGCAATTAAAACATCTTCATTCTGTCCGTATCCCATTTCGATAGGGGGAATTTATTAGGTCCTAAAAACTCTTCATGAAAGGAGATAAGGATTCCATGAATTTGGTGAAGGGAAAAATCCACCCAAAAGAAAAGTTAAACAAATGTTTAAGGATGTAAATTTTTGAAGGAGGTCTCAGTTCTGCATAGAAAATCTTGCTATGTGGACTGACTCTCTGTATGAAATCCCACTTATATGCATGGCATCCCACAAATGAAAAAGTCATTTATGGGCATAGGTGGTTTTTCCTATACCCCCCAAATGGAAAGGTTGTTTGTGGGCATGGGTAGCGTTTCCCATCCCCTGTAAATGAAAAAATCTTTCGCGAGCCCAGATGGAGATTTCCATCCCCTGCAAATGAGATCCCCACCATGGGCGCCTGACCACCCCAGTAGTCAGTTACCTCGAGTCCTCTATAAAATCCCCAAGGGAGATTCAAGGAGAAAAAAAGGACAAAACCCAAGGAAAGGTACGAGTGACATTGATTTCTAGAAGCTAATTTTACTGCATAATGTAATGGTAGAAAGGGTACTCACCCGACCACCCACAGACCCAAAACCCTTTGCAGATTCCATTCCTCAAAACATAAGTGAATGGGATTTTTGAGGTCTATCACCCCGTGTGTTAAAAGGGTACATCGCCCCCTGAATTAAAAGTGTATGTGAAGGGATAATTTCCATTTATAGTAAGATTATAGATGGGAGGAACTTGAATCTTTGTAAGAAGATGCAATGTAAGAAGAAATCATATCCACGTAGAAGAATACTACATAGTCGGAACCCACACCTGCATAGGAAAATGCTATGTGGAGGTAACCCCATCCCATATAGAAAAACCTTATGCAAAATGGGGTATCTTGGGGTGATCTAATTTCCTGCTCTCATTAACTTCTAATGATGTAGTGTTCACCCCCACCTTGGCCCCTCCTTGAACTACCCTAATGACTTTCTTCATCAACCTTTTTTGTGTGAAGCTCTAAGCCCTAAGTGGGCCTCTTCATGAGTTATTCGGCCAAGGTCACTCCCAAATTCACCAAATATTTTTGGAGACATCGGTGTGTCCTCTTGAGCATACATAACCATGGAAAGTGGGGTCCCATTGGTAACATAATTAACAAGGGGGATCCTTGGAATGTTCTTAACCATACATTCTCATGGTAACAAGGGTCCCATCCTTGGGTATGGTACCAGATGGCTCCTTGGGCCGGGCAGCGACATCCGTTGTTTATCACCCCTCCCTTTTCCACTCTACCACCTATAAAATGATGAAGAGGGGAAAATCAGAGTAGGGAATCCCTCTGGGAGTATGTCCCAAGCCTTTCTTGCAGGAGGTTTCACTCCTCCTCCTCTTCATCTACCCATGATATAAAAATAATAGAGGATATGGACACTTAAATTACCTTTCTATCTCCCTTTGAGATCTTATCTCATCCACCAATGGACAAAGAAAATTATGTTGTTTTCCAAATATATTGATGTATCTTGTTTCTCACAAAAAGCATTACTCATGAAGGCTTAGAAGATTAGTGGAGATCATGACATCTACAAGATCCCATCAAATGGTCCTCCTATTCAGTATAATCCCCAGTTATATCCTCTCAAAGGGCCTCATATTTGGTATAAGCCCCATCCATACTAACTCAAATGGGCATCCTACTAGATATAAGCCTCAACCAAACCTATAAATAATATAGATTCAATACTTTCCTCATGGTTATAGAAATAATCAGCCTCTCATTCGGTATAATCCCCAACTCAATCCTCTCAAAGGGCCATATTCACCATGAGACAAATATTCAGAGGACCATATTACTAATGAATAAACCACATGGTCCTCCTCTATAGGTGTAATAACTATCCCATCTTAACTAATTGGGATTTTATTTCTGACTAAATGGAAAACATTGGAAGCCTCCATGATGTCTAAACCCAACACCCAAATACATCCTCATGTTCTCTAAGATTCACTTTCAGTAGGGTCATATCTTACCCAGAGGGCCATACTTCTTCTAGGTTCCTTTAATCTACATTCTTATTCAGGCCATATTCTTGATAAGATCATAAAAAACATAAGAGACCACATCCATTCTAGGTTTCTTGGGTTTCTTTAGTATAAGTACCATACAATCCTTAGCTAAGAACCGTTCACTTGGATGTCATTGCCGCATGATGTTAAATGTCACAGTTTGTTCCTTGTTACACAAACTTAAATGGTATCATGTGTCCCATTTAGTGGCACAAAACTATGTGTTTTCTGATTCCTTTTACAAGGATATGTAGGATTCCCATATTTTAGGTTCAATCCCAACATCAAAACATATCTCATCTCCCTAGATGACAATACATTCTAGAGCACCCCACTGCATGGATTAAAAGCAATGTCATAATAAAGAATGATATTAGAGTATCTAATCCACATATAAAAGGGTACTATTGATAAATAACCTTAGATACATATAAATATCTTTGTTAATGGGGAACCTTAGATACATATAGATGATTCAGAATCCATTCTTGCTAATAATTGATCATTAATTAAGGGGTGACCCATGTTAATAAAGGATTTCAAAATGTTTCATAAATAAAATATATACGAGAGTCCCAGTATAGGCAATAATTTACCCCAAAAAGGGTGTGATGATCCCGACCTCCCATCCTATCAACCAATGTGAGTACCTATGTATAGAGACCCAGGCTTAACATAAATAGATATTACTTCATTTTAGATGAATATTATATAAATTACAAAAATGTATGCTTGAGGACCATAATAATTTAGTGTCTTTGAAAACTTGGAAACAAAATCTTCTATCATGGTGAAAGATATTCCACATCACCCATAAAGATCTCCACCTTTAGTACTTCTACCTAAAACCTTTATTCATAACTCAGGTAAAGGAAACATAAGAAAGGGGTCAAATCAAATAATAAGTAAGGATAAATAAGGGAGATATGTAAGCATAATTATAAGCATAAGGGTATGATAACATTATCATGAACATAGATGATCATACCCTGCATATCAAAGATCATATACATGAATCATGGCATGAAGTATGGTAGTTTATAAGAAATGAATCATAAGGAAATAAATAACATAATCCCTGAAATCACAACATAGGAATAAAACATGGAATTATGGTTGACACAAAATCATATATAATGATTTACATAGTAGTCAAGGCAATGATGATGAGACCATATTAGTGGACAAAGTCCTTTACTGAACTGGTTTCACACCCCTTTCTAGCCCTGTATTACTGAACTGAGTTCATTCCCCATTCTATCCCTATAATACTGAATCAATTTCATTTCTCATTCCATCCTTGTAATATTGAACTGAGTTCATTTCTCATTCCAATCATATAATACTGAAATGAGTTAATTTATAATTCTATCCATGTATATATCATGAGATATAAATATTTTCCCAATTAATTAAAGGGATATATAGGTCTCACCCATCTCATAGTGAAATCATACATACATGTGCTACAAAATCATAAACAATCATATCATAACCCATGAAATGAAATGGGTATCTGAAATATGTAAACCTATCATAACCTATGAAAAAAGATATAAGTTTCACAGTAATTTCATCAAAATCATAAATCGTGAAATAGAAATGGATTTCATATACATATAACCTATGAAAGAGAAACATATTTCATCAACATATAACTCATAAAATAGAAATAGATTTCATAAACATATTACACATGAAAGAGAAACGAGTTTCATAAAGACCACAAAATTAATCATAACCCATTAATACTAATGGAACCTTTAAATAATTTCCTTTAAGTGAATGAGTAACATCAATAGATTTCATCTTATATGTAAAATAATTTTAAAATATCTTTCAAAAACTTTTCATGAGGAAAATATCCATTTTTCTTTGAAAAGGGATTTTTAATAAAAAACCATTTAAAATTTATTTTCTTATAAAATAACTTGAAAAATTATAAATAAGACTTGAAATAATTTTGAAAACCTTTTTCCTTAAAAATTTATAAAATAAGATTCAAAAAATTTTAAAAACCCTTTTCTTAGAAAACACTTTGAAAACTTATAAATAATGATTGAAAATGTTTTGAAAACAATTTCTTTTAAAATACTTTTAAAACTTATAATTAAGGCTTGAAAACATTTTGAAAACCATTTTCATTGAAAACATATAAAATAAGATTGAAAAAATTTTGAAACAAATTTACCTTGAAAAATTATAAAATAATATTGAAAAAATTTTCAAAACCATTTTCCTTGAAAACATATAAAATAATCTTAAAAACATTTTGAAAACCATTTTCCTTGAAAACTTATAAAATAAGCTTGAAAAAATTTTGAAAGCCATTTTACTTGAAAATTTATAAAAGGAGAATGAAAATGTTTTGAGAACCATTTTACTTGAAAATATATTTTAAAAAATCAATATTTTAAAAATTAAACTTTAAACATGAAAAGATAGCTTAAAAGGATTGACATTGGATAAATCTATACATGTCATACGAGGTAAAAAGAACATTTCTTTTGAATGGTAAAAAGGTTAGAAAAATGACTCTTTAGAAAGTGACAATAAGATCCATTTGAAAACATTGGTAAAAGAAAAAAGGGTAAAATTTTATTTTAACAATCATAGGATATTAGTAGAATATTCTTAGAAACCCTTTTTAGAAAACATGGTTTTAAAGAAACACGTATTTCTGACTGAATAGAGGGTGAAGTTGATATTTCTTAAAAAACACTTTATTAACTATCTCATGTACCAACGAGTAGAATAAATGGTACCAATATATGAATAAATCATGAATAACAAAATGATAGTAAAATTCATGAATGTTCTTGAGATATGTATCATAAAATTTCATCAAAGTAAGTATAAACAAAAACAATCTAGAAAAGTGGTGAGAATGTTTCGATAAACTATTATAACTTGGTAACTAGGGATCATACTCTCCATGTAAGAAAATGAAATTAAATTAAACTTAAAATATCAAGAAAATAAGGAAATTTATTATATAACATGTAAAATGGAAGTATATACACCTCGAAATAGAATTTAGGTGCATAACAAAACATGAGTCTCAAAGAAAAAAAATTGAGACAAAACTATTTCACTAATTTGGTAAATTTTGAAACTTAATCCCCATGAAAGTAAACTCATAAAATGGATATTTTAATAACCATAAATATAATTATAATATACATAGAATAAAATCATGGATAGTACATGCACCACATAAAAGGAAATAGTGGCTAACATAACATGTATCTCACAGAAATAAAAAATGAGATGAAATCCCCTTACCTTTTGTCTTGACTCTCATCGTACTTATTCAAACCACATGTATAATAAATATAAATATATTATAAATATTTTAAAGAACCATACTATTATATATAATACCATATATGGTTTTATTAAGACCTTATATTACTCTTTTGTTAACCATCATATGTTAAGGTTTCACTTTATATAATATTCGCTTTGTTCTTCGCATGTGTCTTAATTTGTTATATCCTTGGTCCTTATACTTATATCATGATTACAGAATTTAAAAAATGATATAAATATAATTTATATCTAGTATATTTTCATTATAATAATATATATAATATATAAGTATGAAATGTAATACATCGTTCATGGAGACGGTAAGTCGTACGTACGTATGAACATTATTTCTGTTTTTATTATCATATTGAAAGAAAGAAAGAAAATGAAATATATGTATATATGTATATAATATCATTAATTTAAAATTATAATGTTATATATATCATTTAAGTTAACTAAACCCATCCTTAATACATTTTATGTAGTTTGTGAATGAATCACATCACTTTGAGGGGGTGGTAGTCCACACTTCCTCAAACCAAATTATCATATTTGCACCAAATGTAAAGTAAAAAGATATTTTTTGTAAAAGGAATAAAAAATATTAAATAAATAATAAATATGATATATAATATATATAAGGAGAGTTTCCACCATGAAAGGCGGTAAGGAAAATTGAATAATCATTGTTTTGTGAGGTGGATGTTTGTCATACACATAAATAGTATGTTTGTTACACATTAGATGGAGGTGTGTGTAAGTTTGGGTCCAAAATTAGCATAAAAAAATCCTAGAATATTTAGGATACTGGATTTTTTATAAAATAATGGAATAAAGAGAGTTTAGGGGGTGGATAAGTAAAATAAAAAAAATGATATTGAGAGAAGGTGTTACCTCTTAATCAGGTAACTCCTTTTGGTTTGTGCCAAAAGGCTTCCTTGGAAGACTCTATGGAAAATAGAGTCTTCAAGGAGTAAGGGATTGATGTTGGAAAGTGTATTGGGAAGATATTGGACGAAAATAATTGGTTTTAAAGGTGTGAAGAAGAGGGAGAGACGGTAGCCTTTTATAGGGAAGGAGGAGTGACACTCTTGTAAATATTTGAAGAGAGAATCCCACCAAAGTTTTTCATATTGAAAGTGGATCCAATAATGATAAAAATTAAATAAAATGGAGGATAGGGTCTAAATATGTCCATAAAATGGATTTTTCACAAGTTTCTAAATTTTTTTGGGTCTGAAATTTAAGGTTTAGTCCTTAGTTAAGCTTAATTTTACATTAATCGATGCAATTAATTTTAATTACTTTCAACAATATTTTTGGTCAAAATATAAATTGAAATTATTATAAATTAGAAATTATTATTATTCCAAATATTTAATCCTTTTTTTCAAATTTAAATCATATAAGTGGTAGAAATTAATTTAAAATTAATCTCGTATTCTGGTCAACAATGCTAGTTTTTAAAGTAAAAATGATTAAAAATTTGCTAGGTTTTTTTATCCAATTTCAATGTGAAATTGGTTATAATTACCCAAATTGTATTAATTTAAAAAATATAATATAATTAAAAATTTATTCTAAATTAAAATATAACTTAATCTTATAAATAAATTAGATGAAAAATCATTTTTGAATTAAAATCCAGTATTTTTTACTATTCATTAAAAAAATAAAACCTTACAGAAAAATACCCAAAAATTATCCTAACCTCATTTTTATGTTTAAATTAAAAATATAAAGTTTATTTTGACATATTAAATCTTTAAAATTTCCAAAAAATGTATTTAAAATGGGTTATCCATTAAAAGGTGTTAAAACTACTTTTATAAAAAATACAGGTTTTTATGTATAAAATTATGTTTGTTCTTATCTTATGTATATAAAATATATTGGATGAATACCAAAATATTTTATTAAATATATAACATATATATTACATTAATATCACTCACTAATTGTAATTAGTTTAATTTATTAGGGTAAAATGACTTTGTAACTGTAAAAATATTAATATTTCACTTTATATTCAATCAAATTTCATATTCATTTCTAATTAATTGATAACCTATGAATTCATATTATATTTATGTAAACCATAAATTTTAATAAATTATTTAATACTATTCATAACCACTAATTTGACTGTTAGTTTATATCTTATTATATTAAATAATGATATTTTAATAATATATTATTGTTTGGTAAAACTCGATCATGCATGTTATGCAATCCATCGAGGAAATTAATTATTTAATGTAACCCAAGCTAACCTTGGTGTTCTTTATAGAGAAAGATAAAATTTATGTTGTGTGTAGTGCATTATTAACTTGGTGATGCGTATAATGAAATCCAAACATAGTGATTTAATATAAAATAAATTATTTTCTGTGTTATGTGAAATGAAAAATATCAAAAAGGTTAAATTAATTCAAAAAAAATCAAAACATATCAGGGTGTTACATTCTACCCCCCTTAAAATGAATTTCTCCCTCGAAATTCATTTTGTTTATCAAAGTATTAATACTTGAAAGTTTCATTCATAGAAACCCACATCATAAAAATGGATAATAAAACTTCCCTTAGAAAGGGAAAGTTGAAACCATAACAGTTACCAAAAGTAACATATAACTGGGTTTCCATATAGGATAACATAGGTTGGGAGTGAATATTGGACATGGAGGAAAAGTGTAAATATTTACCGAGAGTGATTTATTCCATTAGTAAAAAATAAGTGAATGATCAAAGAAAAGTTGAGGGCCTCAAATTCATAAATCTAAGATTATTTAAAAGGCCACTAGTTTAACAAAATTATGGTATTAGGACAACATAATTTATTTTGATCATTATCCTAACATTGAGAAATTATTTTATTAACCAAGAATATAAAGAAATATGCTTACTTGATATATCTCTATAAACAAAATTTCATTATTTATTTTTTCTTTTATCAATTTCTAATTCATCCATTACTTCATGTAATTGATGTACATAAATTAACATTGATGCCTGAAGTGATAAAATACACTTTTAGTATATCTTAAGGCCCATAAATGTATGAAAAGTATAAATATTTTCCTCTAACTATTCTTCAAAATCAATATGTTTAATACAATAATATGTAAACATAAAAAGTGAATCTACTGGTTCATCATTAATAATTATTCAACAAAAATAACTACACATTAACCTAGAAATCGCATAGGCCAATGGTAGGTGTGAAACCCTTATCATCCTGCGGTCATGGGTTCAAGACCCACAGCCTTTCCAGACTTGATTGTTTGTCACCTGACATACATGATGTCCTTTTCTAAAACCATGCTAATATAATTTCCAAAATAAATAAGATGGACATCATTGAAATAAGATTAATCACTAAATATCCTTTTAACCAATTTTTTCAATACAAAATCAATGCATAAATATTTCCTCCAATTTTTAACTTAAACTTATCATGAATGGTTAACCTTATAAACCTTCTTAATGATGAAAATCCAACACTTTAGAATGAAATTCACAAAATTAGATTAACATTGATTCCCCTGTATATAAAAAAGTATCTCTTGGTTGTCACATTCCAAACATGTGAATAACCTCATCAAATATTCTCTTTAAACATGGTAATAACCTGAATTACTGTAAATACTTATTGAAAATATTCATGATTCCTTATTCAAAGTATATTGGATTTATTCCATAAATCTAAAAATTTTGTAAACTTCATCCATGATAGCATAAACTACTTGTCAACAAGTCCTTAATTAGCTCCAAGGTAATCAATAATTTACACTTTAATTATTCATATCCCATATATTATTATAAAAAAATTATCATAACATAAGGAACATATTAAGGGTTATCTTTCCCTTAATAATGTGTTTTTCATGGACACCACCTTTCCATTATATCACTTTTTGATTTCATCAAAACCATTCAACGTGTTCTTGTAAATCCATATCAAAAAACATATACTAAACAATACTTATATAGTTCACCTTTTATATAATATACTTATTGAATCCAAATACATAAAAGATTTTATTATCCCACTTCACCCTTATTCCATTAGAAAGGCTACCTCATCCTATTAAATAATACCTCATTTTATTCACATTTCATCTGTAGTCTCTTCATCATCAGTGTTGTAACCATTACTCGTACCACCTTGCTGAGCCTCTTCAAGAGCTATCCTATTAGGAAATTGAGTTACATAATGACCATTCATTCCACACTTAAAAACACTTAACCTTCAATGATACCTTAGGCAGTCCAACATTCTTATCCATTTCATTTACTGAACTCTTCATTTTTCTCCTACAGTCACTTGATTTATGTCCTTCTTTAGCACAATAAAAACATCTTATTTTTCCTCTAAGACATTCACTTAGGTTATTATATCCACATTCTTGATACAAAGGAAACCGGATCTTCTTTCCTCCATGGTCTCCATTACCCAAAATCTTTGATAACTTCTTCTTTCTCTTCCTTGGTGAGTCTGAAGGTTGGTTAAGGTAAATGTTGTTAATCATGTTCTGTAAAAACTAATTAGGCATGATCATGAAATTTTTCACTCCAGTGATCATCCCACTTGACTGTTCATTAGAAAATCATCCATCACATTCATTGTTAATCTGGTTCCTTTTGGTTCCCTCCATTTACTAAAACCACAAGCATAGTTTGATCATTACTTATTATAGTATAAAACCACATA
Source organism: Viscum album (assembly GCA_963277665.1). NCBI lineage: Eukaryota > Viridiplantae > Streptophyta > Magnoliopsida > Santalales > Viscaceae > Viscum > Viscum album. The sequence continues at coordinate 686,061,082 of OY728123.1, read as the reverse complement.
GTCATGAAAATAATTACTTATAGGATGTCTAAATCATGACAAATTCCTTAATATATGACACCCTAGGTTCATCCTAGGTTATTCATAGCCAATTTATATTTAAATCCTTCATGAAGGTTCATGAAGAGTTTTTGAATTCCCAAAGTATATCCCCCATGAGTGTAAAACTAGGTGTGAAAAAAGGCCCATTTTCATGTACTAGATTACCTCAAGTTAGGCCCAGAACATATTGTCAAAGTTGTTACCCCTAGGTACATCTATTCCAGATCCACATCCACTTGAAGTATCTAGATAAGGATGTATTTCTAGGAAACCACTCACTCTACCCTTTACCAAAATTCTAGGACATTTTCCTAAGCATTAAATCATCCATATACTTATCCTTAGAGACATACCTAGATATATCCTTATAAATATACCTAGGTATCTCACTAATATTTTATCATCCTAGTTTCCAAAGGTTGACTAAACATTTCCTTTGATACCAACTATAGCGACCCAGGATTAACATACATGGATATTACACCATTTTAGATGAATATTCTATACATTACCAAAAATACATGCCCTAGGACTATAATAGTTTATTGTATTTGGAAACTTAGAAAAAAAACCTTCTATCCTGGTGAAAGATCTTCCACATATCCCATAAAGATCTCTACCTTTAATAATTCTACCTAAAACATTTCTTCATAACCCAGGGAAAGGAAACATAAGAAAGGGGTGATCTCAAATGCTCAGTAAGGGTAAATAAGGTTTATCTGTAAGCATAATTATGAGAATAAGGGTATGAAAACATGATCATGAACATATAATATCATACCCTGAATATCAAAGATCCCATACATGAATCATTTTATAAATCATAGAAGTTTATAATACATTAATCATAAGTAAATAAATAACATAAGCCATGAAAGCATTTTTGGAGTTGGTGGACTAGAACCAAGTACTTTGTACTTTATTCATTAATAAATACCTTATCACATCTTGATTTTTATTCTTCATGACAATTAATGTTATAATGTCCTAAGGATAGCTATTGCACCAAAGGGTCATAGCAGATCCCTACTATGATGAGAACCTGGAAGTGCCATGACACTATTCTTGAATATATTTTCTTTGGTCAAATGATGTTATTTGAGGGACACAAATAATAGAGTAAATTAGGGGTGAAGAATCGTAAAAATTTTAGATACCATCTCATGGTGTGCATCCTTGGTAGTATTCAGGAGGATATTATGAAAATGAGACCTGCTAGTAGGAAATCCACATTTCATAGTGTCATTGGATGTTCCTTTCTACGGATGTGTGTATTGGTCCTTAAACTTTAAGATTATTATTAATTGGTATTAAAACTTGTGAACTTATATGTATTGATGAAAACTATGACGACACATAGTTCGCAGCAAGGTAGGATATATTGGGTGCATCACGAGTAATACTGCATTAATAGATAATGCGAGAATGGATTTTCCCCTTCTGTTCCATAATGGAAGTAGATATCTCAAGCCCTTTTATGGAATTGATATAGCCTAATAAATCCATGTCCATGGTGAGGAATGAGAAAGTTCAATTTCAGGAAGTAAAATAAAGAATAATCGATCACATGGGTTGATGGCACTAGCATGTAACCCACTTGATTCGAGATATCGAGACAAAGATATTACATTACAAGGTATGTGTTAATAGGAGGTGACACGTCATTGCGGTGTTAACTTCTTTTTCTATGGGTGCCTTGGCGTGTTTATAAATGCTAACCTTGGACTTTAGGAAGGCTCTGCCTAATGTCACTAGGGAAGAGGCCTAGAGAGTCACACACTTAGTGTGTCCAAGTATCTCAGTTAAATATTCATTTAACAATTTGAATAAATATTATTCATGATTGTAGTGTAATAATTATTCAAAGATGCTTGATCGCATTTATTTCGACACTAGTTATTCGAGAGAATATATTTTGGGTGAAATAATATATTTATTAGCAAGTAATGTAGTTATATTTATTTGAGAAATAAATAGTCATTATTCATGGTCTAATAATTTTGGTGGATGAAATAAAGAAAATGGAAAAAAGTACATGCCGTGTATATTATTATACACATCATGTAATTTTTCTGTGGATTTGTGAGAAATAATATTATTTATTTAATTAAATAATATGAGGTGTAATTCACTGGGTGCATTTCAAGTGATAATAATAGTCAAATGTTATTATTATTAGACATGGGGTCTTAGTAAGAATTAAATTAAAATGAATAAATGATTTCAGGTAATTAATTCATTTTATTATTCTAAGTAATAAAAATCTCAATTACATTATTCTCATTAACCTAGCCATTCTCTGTGGTTGTGCACAACAGATCTGAAAAATCTCTCAAGCCAGGAGAGAATTCTTTTTCCACCAAGAATGCTCTCAAGTTATGAGAGATATCCTCCTCCACTAGATCAAGGAGAGCACTTTGGAACCGGCTCTCAACGCGATTGAAGGAAGACATCGCAAGAGGAGGATCTTCCACGCTAGTACCCAGTGATCCCTTCAACGATGTCTAGAGATACATGGATCATGTGTGGATCACAGCTAGAGGAATCCTACACTTGGCTTCTATGATTCAACGACAGATCACATTGGATCATGATTAGAAACATCAACGAAGAGAGAATTACATCAAGGTAATTCATGTATTTTAATTAAATTAATTATAACCAACATATGATGATCCTATCTATGGTTCTAGGACTCCCTTCATTTTATTTCATTCTTTGTTCTATTCCAAAGATTCGAAGTTTTATTATCGTGACAGATCTTGGATTGATCGTTATTAAGGAAAAAATTAAAGTTGGGTAAACCCTACACATGCTTCCGATGTACTCAGAACCTACAAGTGGTATTAGAGCAGTCACATTATTGATTATAATTATTTAGTTTTTCATTGATGATTTATGAACTTAATAATTTAGTTGTTTCAATTCAAGTTAATCATTCTAAAAATATGAATCTTGAGATCTGTTCCTCCTCTTTCATTTATTGTTCACCTTACAAAAATGATTTTTTATTTTAATTTTAATTAAAATTAAATAGAGGATATCATCTGGAGGTGCCAAAGATTCTTGGATATACAAAACTAGAACACACGGCATGAATTTGGCAGTACATGTTATGTAGTCTAGGTTCCATGCATCAGGACTAGTCCGCCAAACCAAGCCATATGTTGGAGTCTATCTAAGTCTTAAATGACTCTGTGTGTTGAACAGGAACCAGTGGCATGTAGTTTTTGTATTACATGCCATGTGTCCCACTGGACACGGTGTATAGTCCCTTAAGGTTAGGGTTGGACCATGTACCATGTACATGGCTTTCCCGGCTGGAGACTGTGTAACACAAATACTACATAGCATGTGTCCCACTAGAAACACCTTTTAATCTGAAGATTTTCGAATTACATCTACACACCATGTCCCCGGGCGTGTACTTCAGATAGACGGTGAACGATAGTTCACACCGTGTAGTCGGAACTACACATCATGTACTCATCCAAATTACGCAGATTTATTAAAATTTATTATTATTTTATACAAACCCTTGAGGCGTGTACCATGGTGTGGGCATAAAGCTGAGTCATAACACGTGATAGGTTTTTTATATATGTGTGTTTAATTTAACATCTGTGTAATGTTCATTTCTACTCATTGGGTAGCTATGAACGGGAATTCACTGGGTTTCCTCCAAGGTACAAATGATGTATAAAGATAATTTTAAATGAATTTATTTGTTAAAAATTATGATGGATGAGAATCTCAAGGAAATCCAGAAAATGGTTTAAGATAAAAGGATTGATTTATTTATTTAAATTAAATTTGTTGGCATGTGAGCCTTCTTCTCATTAATATGAACGGTATATGTGCCCGATGTTTTTTATGTAAAACCCCATTTTACCCCTCACCTGTGTGTGAGATAAAAACATATGTAATGGATGGATCTCCCAATCTAGTGGAGGCGGTTCAAGTTAGGAGTCGAGCTGAAACCAGCCCAAGGAGATACAAAGGTGGATAGGTGGAAAACTGTAAACACGAACCCAAAAGGTTCAAGGTGTTTATCCCCTAGGTCTTGGGTTAGTTTATAAATTACTAGATAAACAAACCAATAGAAAAATCTCATGATCATACCATTCATTTTATTTCTATTAGTTAAACGGTTTATTTATTGTGTGTGTGTTGTCGCGATCACACAATTAATAAATTAAACAAGCATACAAGATAGAACTAAAATAAGACCAGCTTATGCGTAAATATTATCTTAGACACGGTTAATCACTTAATTATATCCCAATTAATATTAACAAGCATGTAATCAAAGATAATAAAATGGTAATTATGTATAAGGATAAAATCCCTCAAATAAATATTAAGTTGGTATAACCTTCCATAATCTTGGTTAGAATCGAACCATAGTTCAAAGTGCTTGACCAACCCTAGTTGGGGTGATTTCAATTATTGGGGAATTATAATTCAAGGTTTTTATTTGAATTGACTTGGATCACATCAAGGGTTGACTACCAGAACAGGACTTGGTGTGACCAAGAGGCAAAGGTTGAGGAAATCCAAAATAAAAGGATTTCAGGATTGGGGAGTCCACTCAGTGGATCAAGGAACTGTGAGTTAATGTAGTTGTAATTTAGAATGCCTAACTAAAACCCTTAAAGTTTCTTTAACAACCGTAGTTGTGGTAATTCAGAAATAAATATGGATCTTTTCCACTAGAATATTTAGGAAACAGAATATTACTAAGTCAATGGTGAGGGATATTGGATTTCGATAAAATAGTGGGAGACTAATAAGTATTAATTTATTTATTTGTCTCAATTTTATCATGATAAAGTAATAAATATTTTATTATCTTAATTTTTAGAAATGAAAATAAAAATGACTTCAAATATATCATTTTGAACCATACTCAAGAAGAAAAATCTTCTCAACAACACCAATTTCTAGGAGTGGTAGAGGCATTTACGCGTCATCCTTCACACAAGAAAAAATTTTATGTGCTGGAGGAGCCCATTCCAGTTGCTCCTGGAAAAGAGTCCAGTGATGAGGAACTCTCTCTATATGAAACATATAGATGATTCCATATATGTATAATGTTTTATGCTATCGTCCATGTCTAATGAGCTCTTGAAGCAACCTGAAAACATGAACGTGTATATCATGATGTCTCACCTTAAGGATCCCTATCAAGAGAAGGTGAGACAGGAGAGATATGAGATCTCCAATTCTTTGTTCACAACTAATCTTGGAGAGTCTTTGCCAGCTGGGCCTCATGTAGTCAAGCTTATTGGCTACATTGAATGCCTGTACATCTTAGGGATTAAGTTCCTGGATGATTTGCGTACAGATATCATCCTATCATCACTACCCAAGACCTTCTCAATATTTATTGACAACTATAACATGAGAAATAATGAGAAGAGTCTATCAGAACTTAGGACCTTAATTAACTAGGTATATAAGGACATGGGGTGTGACAAACCTACAGTCCTTATAGTGAATAAGAAAAAGAAGGATAAGGAAAAGGGTCCAATGATTTATAAACGGTCTGAAGGCCCTGAGCACCATCCATCCAAGAAGGTGAAGATCTAGAGGCAGAAAAAGGAATGAGAGGTGGTATGTTTTTCATGTAGCAAGCTAGGACACTAGAAGATGAACTTCACCTAGAAGCGTGGGGATGCTAAAGGTGAGTTCATTATCAAGTGTAATCTTTCCATTTCTACACATTCGGTATTATATATAGCTTGTGGGGGTCACATATTTATTCAAATTCAGAAACCAAGTATATTTAGAAATATTTATAGAGGAGAGGTGGATCTTTGAGCTGCCAATGACATGAGGTTGGCTACGTTATCCATTAGCGATTACCATCTCTCATTGAAAACTATGATGATTTTGGTTTTACATAACTATTATTATGTGCCTAGTGTTACTAAGAACATAATTTTTGTATCATGTTTGGATATGGATGGATTTATTTTCAAGTTTGGAAAAAAGGGTTTTTTATTTTATAAGAAAAACATATGTTATAGTATGGAACATTTAATTAGTGGTTTATATGTATTAAATTACAAAAACCAAGTGTTGGAAATCAATAAATAAACAAACTCACATGACTCATACAACACCCAGTTGTGGCATCACCGTCTTGGTAATGTAAACGAGAAGTGATTGAAAAAGCTTTATAAAGATGGTTATTTAGACTCCACTAATATAAAACCACTTGATAGATGTCACGCTTGTTTGTAAGGAAAAATGACCAAGCCTCCTTTCAGTGGACAGGGTGAAAGGGCCAGAGAGCTTCTAGGATTAGTGTACACGGATGTGTGTGGACCATTTCCAGTAAAATCTAGAGGTGGGTATTCTTACTTCATTACTTCTACTGATGATTTGATTATATATGGATATATATACTTAATAAGGTATAAGTGGGAGTACTTAAAGAAATTTAAGGAATTCAAGAATGAAGTAGAGAATCAGCTTGGTAAGAAGATAAAGAATCTTTGATCGGATTGAGGTGGAGAATATTTGAACCAAGAGTTCATCGACCTTTTACAGGAGTATGGGATTCTATCTCAACTCACTCCTCCTTATACACCACCATGGAATTGTGTTAGTGAAAGGAGGAACCACACCATGTTGGAAATGGTGAGTTCAATGATGAGTCATGTAGATATTACATTATCCTTTTGGGGATATGCATTACAAACTATAGCATACACATTAAACTGAGTACCAACTAAGGTGGAAAATGGAATTCCTTCCAAGTTATGGAATGGAAAGAAACCCATTTTGTTACACACACATGTATGGGGATGTTGGAAATTTTTCAAGGCCTTCTCAGGAAACAAACTAGCACCTTGGGTCACGAGTTATATCTTTATAGGATATCTCTAGGAAATGAAAGGATATTACCTATATAACCCTTTATTCAAGAAAGTGAATATTTCCAGACAAGCCAAATTTCTTGAGAGGGATCACATCCTCAAAAAGGATAGTGGGAGAAATATTGAATTCATTGAAGTTTATGCTCAAGATATATAGGAGTTGGTACAAGAACAAGTTCCACAGGTCCCTGTGGAAGAGGTTCTAGAAACACAAGTATTGCGTAGGAGCTTAAGAGAGGTAAGGGAACTAGAGATATTTGGTTTCATAGTTACCAAGGATGGTGAATCATTATTTTTGAACAATGATGAACCTCTCTCCTACCAGGAATTAGTAGAGAGCACAAAATCTACATGATGGCTAGAAGCTATGAATTATGATATGGATTCCATGTATCAGAACCAAGTCTAGGTTCTAGTTGATGAGCTAGTTAATGTAAAGCTTGTTGGATGAAAATGGGTATTAAAGAGAAAGATAGACATGGAAGGACATGTTGGTACCTATAAATCAAGTCTTGTAGCTAAAAGATTCAGACAGTTTCAAGGAATTGACTATGATGAAACCTTTTCACCAGTTTCCATTTTTAAATCCATAAGAATCACACTTACCATAGTAGCTTACCATGATTACGAGATTTGGAAAATGGATGTCAAAACATAATTCCTTAATGGGAACCTTCAAGAAGATGTCTATATGACACAAGTAGAAGGTTTTGTGAAACTAGGTGAATCCAAACGGATTTTCAAGTTGTAGAAATCCATTTATGGATTAAAGAAAGAATCCAGTTCATGGAATATTTGGTTTCATGAAGCCATAAAGGAATTTGGTTTCATTAAGAACAAATGTGATCCATGTGTTTATAAGCAATTTAATGGGAATGCAGTCATTATTCTAGTAGTATATGTTGATGATATATTACTTATTGGAAACGATGTACCAGTATTACAGTTAGTTAAGGACTGGTTGAACAAGTGTTTCTCCATGAAGGACATAGGTGAAGAAACCTACATTCTAGGGATCAAGATAATTTGTGATAGATATAAGAGGATACTTGGACTAAGTTAGGGTACATACATTGACCAAATACTAAATATATTTAGTATGGAACAATATGAAAGGGTATTGGTTCCAGTGTCACATGGCCTACATATTTCTATGAAAATGTGTCCTTAGAAACAATAGTAGAAAAATAGGATGAGTAAGATCCCATACGCTTCGACTATAAGATCTATCATGTATTCCATTTTATGTACTAAGCTTGATGATGCCTTTTTATTGAGCATGGTAGGTAGATATCAAGAAGATCCATGAGAACAACATTGGACTGCTATTAAGACTATCTTTAAGTATCTGAGAAGAACTAAGGATATGTTTCTGGTGTATGGAGGAGACGAGGAGGTTGTCATCATAGGGTATGATGATGCTGGTTTTTAGACATATTAGAATTATCTGAAGTCATAATCATGATATGTTTTCTATATCAACAGAGGATCTGTGAGCTGGAAGAGTTCAAAGAAGCCAGTTGTTGTCAATTCTACAGCATAGTTTGAATATATAGTGGCTTCTGATGCAGCCAAGGAAGACGTCTAGATTCAGAACTTTTTCCAGGATCTTGATGTGGTTTCTAGTAGTAAAGATCCTATCACATTGTATTATGATAATACTACAGTGGTGGATCTTGAAAAATAACCAAGGTCACATCAATGGATAAAGAAAATTCTCCAGAAGTATCACCTCATGAGGAATTTATATCAAAGGGGTGAATTTGCAGTGAGTAGAGTGTTCACAGAAGAGAACGTGGTAGACCCCATGACTAAAGGCCTATCTCAACAAAAGCATGAATATCATGTGAGAGCTAGTGGGTTAAAGGTTTTTAGTAGTTGTATCTAGTCCAAGAGGTATTCTGTTGGAGTTGGTGGCCTAGAACCAACTACTTTTTACTTTATTCATTAATAAATACCTTATCACGTCTTGATTATTCTTCTTCATGACAATGCATGTGATAATGTACTGAGGATAGTTGTTTCACCAAAGGGTCATAGTGGATCCCTACTATGATGAGAACATAGAAGTTCCATAACACTATTCTTGAATATATGTTCTATGGTCAGATGATGTTATTTTATGGACACAAATAATACATGTCATTAGGGGAGAGGACTTATACAACTTTGAGGCACCTTCTCATGGTGTGCACCCTTGGAAATATCCAAGAGAATATTATGAGAAGGAGACCCACTAGTAGGAAATCCAAATATCATAGTGTCATTGGATGTTCCTATCTATGGACATGTGTGTTGGTTCTTGGACAATAAGATTATTATTAATGGGTATTAAAACTCTCACACTTGGATGTATTTAAAAAAACCGTGACAACACACTGCTCATAGAGAGGTAGGATATGTTGGGTGTGTCATGAGTGATACTGCATTAATAGATAATGCGAGAAAGGATTTTTCCCTTCTGTTCCATAATGGAAGTAGATATCTCAGGCCCTTTGATGGAATTTATATAGCCTAATAAATCCATGGCCATGGTGAGGAATGGTAAAGTTCAATTTTGGGAATTCAAAGAACAAATAATCAAGCACATGGGTTGATAGCACTAACATGAAACCCGCTTGATTTGAGATATCGAGGCAAAGGGATTACATTACACAGTAAGCATTCATAGGAGGTGATATGTCATTGTGATATTAAATTATTTCTCTATGGGTGTCTTGGCATGTTGTTAGATGCTAACCTTGGACTTTAGGCAGGATCTACCTAATGCCACTGGGAAAGAGGCCTAGAGGATCACACACTATGTGTGTCCAAGTATCTCAGTTAAATATTCATTTAACAAGTTGAATAAATATTATTCTCGATTTTGGTTTAATAATTATTCAAGGATTCCTAATTGCATTTATTTTGAAACTAGTTATTCAAGATAATATATTATGGGTAAAATAATATATTTATTAGTGAGTAATACAGTGATATTTATTTGAGAAATAAATAGTCATTATTCAAGGTCTAATAAATGTGGTGGAGGAAATAAAGACAATGGAAAAATAAAAGTACATGTCATGTATATTAATATACATGCCATGTAGTTTTTTTAGGGATTTGGGAGAAATAATATTATTTATTTAATTAAATAATATTATGTGCAATTCACTGGGCGCATTTCAAGTGATAATAATAGTCAAATATTATTATTAAACACAAGGTATTACTAATAATTAAATTAAATGAATAAATTATTTTAGGTAATTAATTCATTTTATTATTCTAAGTAATAAAAATACCAATTACATTATTCTCATTAACCTAGACATTTTTTTGTGGTTGTGTATAATGGATCTAAAAAATATCTCAATCCAGGAGAGAATCCTTTTGCCACCTAGAATGCTCTAAAGTTACGAGAGAGATCCTACTCCACTAGATCAATCAATCATTTCATTTTTTATAAAGGGAGAAAGGGGAAAACAATCCACAAAACAAAACAAGAGATGGAGGAGAGTCTACGGTGGTCTAAAATGGTGGAGACAGAGGGTTTCCCCCCTGATCAGGATGACTCCTTTGGGCTTGAGAGTGAGCTTGTTGTGTAGACAGACCGGGTTGGGACCAAGGACATCAAGAAAATCAAGTTTATCTGCAACTTGGTTTCCCTCACACCAAGAGTGCATCACTTTGGTATTGTTGGTGATCATGCCTCTACACTTTCTTGGTGATGTAGGTGATGGACCATAGAGATGGAAAAATACCGAGCAAAGCATCATGAAGGATTTTTTAATCTATTTCAACCTTCGAAATGGAAATATCCTTCTGCATGTAGAGTTTTGAACCCAAAAGGAGGTCCTTGTCTTCGGTCTGGAGTTAGGAGTCGTGGTCCAGGCTCGAGGAGAAGGCCAAGAGGGTCAAGCCTTGAGAATTATGGACAACCCTGCCACCTTGAAGGACCCCCATGCAGCAAGACCCATCAATATTAAGTTGAATTCCCCTGGAGGGGGGGGGGGTTCTAGCAGACCCAATGGCCTCTAGTAATTCCGATGTTAGGATGGGTTCCATGAGACCGCACATGCATCCATCAGAGAGAGGGAGCTTCTTTCCAGTTGCTGAAGAGACATGCCAAATCAATGAGGAGATTATGAATCCTGATGATGATGGAATTCCCAGATGAATGGATTCCATCATGTCTCATAATGTTCCTTACTTGCCAAATGCACCAGTACCTAGCATGAAGAATCAAAGAGCGAGCCATCTTCTCCAGACCGCTGTCTCCCGAACCTTGAAACCACCTATCTAAGAATGGGAGGTCTTCTAGGTTGTGAACAAGGAGACCAGTTAACTCCCCAAAAAAACTCCACACTTCCCTTTCCCAATCACCCTTGATGAAAATGTGATCATAACTTTCCTCCCTACAATATTTTCAATAGGGACATCGAGACACATTCAGGATTCCACATCATTTTATATTCTCATCAGTGGGAATGGAACTACACATAAACCTCCAAAATAAGAAGTTATATTTAGAGGGGATAGATTTGGACCATATGGTATCACTCCATCTGTTGGAATGATTTGGATGATCTCTTATGTGACGGTAATCCTGAGTGGTGAAGGTCTCTAAGGAGGAGGGGGTGAACACACACCTATCGGGGTCCGATTTCAGTTTGATGAGGTTGAAGGTGGCCTTCTGCCCCTCGTTCAACACTGCCTTTAGAAGGTCCAGATGTAGGCTGGCTTCCCTAAAAGTGAGGTTGGGGTGGGGCATCTAGGGAACCTGATCACCTTCCCAATCCAGTTTTGGTGCTAGAAAGAGATTTCTACCCTCTAGATGATCCATTGTGAGTGTTGTTGAAGCTTAGAGATGAGATGAGTGATAATGAACCCGAATGGAGTGCCGCGACCATTCACTGATTTTTGATAACCAAATTGGGAGTGCATGGCTTTTCCCCATAGCATGCACTGTTCCATGACTACCCATGCCAACTTTGTGTGCATGCAGTTGCAAGTATCTTCCAGGCTGCGTACATTAATACCACCTTCCCTAGCGGGTCTTTCCATCCTCCACCAAGAAGCCTAATGAAATTTCCATTCTATAAGTGGATCCAAAATGAAGCTATCTAGGAGCTTTTTAATATTGATAATGACACTTTTTGGGGCTTTGATAGCAAAAAAATCATGAATGAGGGTGGCTAAAAGGATGTTGTTGATGAGGGCGATGCAGCCACCAAAGGATAGGTACCTGTTCTTCCAGTTGAGGATATGATCCTCAATCTTTCCAATGATAAAATTGAATTCTAAGAGCTGTAATATTCTATGAGAGATGGGGTACCTGAGGTAATACATGGGGAAAGATCCACTTTTCATGGTGATAGTGTGCTAAACCACATAGGACCACCTGGGCGTGCATTTTTTGGAGATGTAGTAGTGACTCTTATCTTTGTTAATAACCTGGCCACTCCAGTGACATTAAACCTCAAGCATGGTATTGAAGCCTCAAATAGAATAATTACCTACATTTATGAAAATGAGGGTGTAATCCACGAACATTAGGTGGTAAATGGGTTGGGATCTCATGCTCCTCTGATAGGCTAAAATCTCTCAGTTGTTGGTGCTCCTATGGATGAGGTGACTAAGAATATCATGGGATAGGATGAAGATGCTAGAGGAGATTGGGTCACCTTTCCTGAGTGGGCTTGAAGAAAACGAATGAATTCTCTATGAATGAAACAACCAACCATGTGGAGATGAAACATCTAAAAATCAGATTTATGTTCCAATATGAGAAGCCCATACCCTCCAGAACCTTATTGATGAAGCACTAGTCCACACGATAAAATTCTTGGTTTGTGTCTAACTTGATAGAAATGTTGGATCTGTGGGTTTTTAATTGATATCTATTATAATTTCTTGAGTGAGAGCAATGGAACCTTGAATTGAGAGACCCTTCCCAAACCCATGTTGCTCTAGGGAAATCCACCGTGGGAGATGAGATGAAAGCCTAACATTAATGATGCTTGCCAGGATTTTGTATGGGAAGTTGCACAAGGTGATCGGTCTGTAGTGCATGAGGGATGAGGGGTTCTTGGTTTTGGGAAGAATAATCATGGTGGTGGTGCACGCAACCCGCATAAAGATACCTCCCTTGTAAAAATATTGAATGGCCAGGACAAGGTATGCCTTAACCACATCCCACGAGACCCTATAAAAGGAGCCTGGGAAACCATCTGGTCCTGGGGCACTCTCTGGATGAAGGCTCAGCATGGTTTTATAGACCTCCTTTTCATCGGGGATAGAGCTTATCCCCTTATTGTCCTGATCAGAAATGCATGAAGGAATAACCTCGAAGAACCCATTATTTGATCTAGTATACCCATTGGGAATCTGTGAGTTGGGACCTATGAGGAGGTATTTGAAGTAGGAGAGATCCAAGGCTCTAACTACATCTTTGTCATCTGTTTTTGAACTGTCATCCATAAGAAGTTTGGGTTTGTTCATCCTCTTTCGCTCTTTAATGCATGTGTGAAAGAATGCAATGTTTTTGTCTCCCTCTCTTATCTATTTTATGCGCGAGTATTACCTTTCCAGTCATTCTTGGAACAGTATAATTTCCTCTAGGGAACCCTTTATTCTAGAGAGATCCTCAAAAGTGAACTCATCCCATGCCTCTTCAAGCCTCAGCTTGAGGGATTCCACATCCTGCAGGACCCTGTTGATGGAACTATCAATGGGGGGAATTTCTTTCATCCAAACCTGAAGGAGGGTCTTGAGGTGCCTCATTTTCTCATGAATGGAAACCCACATGAAACCCTACAAGGGTTCGTTCCATATATCACAGACCAAGTTCTGGTACGCCGGGATGTTGGTCCACTGCTCGTGGAAGTGAAATCGTTCCTGATGATCCTGCCCAGAGGAGATGGTAACCAAGAGTGGGAGTGGTCAGAAATACCAGGATCAATATGGAAAATCTTGGTATTTGAGAACAATGCAGTGGCATACATGTTGGCCAAACACCTATCCAAATGACTCCACGAGGGGTGAGGTCCCCTGTGGTTGTTGCACCAGGTGAAACTGTCACTTGAGAATATGAGATCAATGAGGCCCTTCAGATCCATGACCTATACGAACTCCCTACTAGCCTTCATCTGGAATGGGATTTTACCTTTCCTTTCCTCTAGGTTGGAAACAAAATTAAATTCACCCTCGATGAACCATGGAATATTTCTGGGATCGAAGGTCTTCAGGTCACTCCAAAAAGATTCACTTTGAAGAGGGTCACAATTTCCATAAACAAAATTCATAAGGAATGAGGTGTCACCCTTAGACACCTTGGTAGTGATGAATTGATAAATATCTTGGACTGGATCAACAGCATAGTTCTTGTGCCAAAATACCCATATGTGTCTGTTGTAGGGGTCATAGTGTAGAGAACCATGCAACTTAATTTTCCAGGTGAATTCTCTGATTATTTCAGGGTTTTGTTTGGGTTCAATGATGGAAACAACAACAGACTTGTTATTTCTTATTTCTACGTTGAGGAAGTCCGATTTGACCCAGGAAACAAGGCCACATGCATTCCATATGAGGATAGAATTCATGGGTAGGACAAGGCTCTGGCGTTGGCTCCAGAGCTAGTAGACTTCTTGAAGTGGGAGGGAGATCTCTCCTTGAGGTTACTTGATTTTGAACAAGTGAAAATTACCTCTTGGTTGGGAAACTGTGAAAGAATGGGTGATGAAGATCCAGAGGGGTAGATAAAGGAAGGGTGGTGAACCTTAGGGGCCAGAGAGGGGGTGATTTTAGGATCCTTGGGGGCTTGGAACTAGATGATTGGCTCAGAGCCTGGGGAGACAGGAAAAATGCTGCTGGGAAGAGGGTTGTCCACTTCAGAGAAGCAATCAGTGACCTCAGCGAGGGATAAGGAAGTATTTGGATGTGGGGGTTTCAAGGATAAAAGACTTGGAGGATAGGGCACCAATCCATGCATGTACACCGCCAGGCAGAGGCCCTGAGAAAGAAAGGAGGAAAGAAGGGGGGTAATAGGAAAACCCAGAACGAAGGAAAAGCTTTTGGGATGGAGGGTATAAGGGATTGGAAGAATATAGTGGATACATCAGGAGAGGGGTAAGACAACTCAGGAGCTCGAGCATGGGTTGAGGGGGACACCTTCATTGAAGCACCATCTGAGACTAGGGCATCCCTCTGAGAGACAACCGAGAGGGGTCGACTAAGAGAGGACGACGACCTATCCCTGGTGATGGAGATCTTAGGGGGACGGTGCCAGTCCCCTTAGGGTCGTATTATGAAAACTTGAAGATAATTTCCCTAGAGAAGACAGTGAGAGAAAAACCTAGGGAAAACAGGGTAGAAGATCTCCTGAGTCTAGCAGAAGGTATCCTACACCCGAAGAAAGATCTAGAAATGCGGGGGAAGAGAGGTGTCCAACTCCACACAGATTCAAGCCACTGAGACATTTGTGAAGCTGCTCATACTGACAGTGGATCATAGAAAACCACCAAGGGAATCACCAATCACCTTAAGTAAGCCTTCGTTCTGAAAAAGGCAGTGGGACCCCCAGGAGATGAATCTAAACCATGGAAAGGGGATTATCCTTGCCCTAGTGGAAATCAAAGAACCAGCGAGACAGGCTTAAGTTCCAACAGTCAAAAGACCGGGGATCTCTACACCACACATGAATGAAGTCTTCTTTCGAGGCCATGATGAGATAGAAGGAGCTCCAGTGGATGAAAGAGATATGAACTGGGAACTGGAGTCCCCAAGAGAGCATGAACCGCTAGAAAATAACTAGAGGAGGTTTCACATATCCAAAATGAGCAACCAGGGTCCACTTCAGTCAAGACTCTGCCTCTGCAAAGGTGGAATTTGGGATGCCCAAGGAGAGACAGTAGCATTGAGTGAGGCCTGTGGGAGAGAGACGCAGACGTCTGGGAAGCAAGGATAGGGAGAGGCGCTGCTACGAAGAGAGTCCTTGAAAGAACCATGTCGAGAAGGAGAAGGGGAGGGGCGGATGATTACTATAGGGGTGAAAGTGTTACAGGAAGAACCTAGATCGAAATCCATCTAGACAGGGGAGGTGGCTGGTGAGGGATCAGACGAAAGAGCAACGGTTGGAAAATATGAAAATCCTGACGGTGCATGGGGCGCATTCCTACAGGTGGAGGAAGAGGCCATGACATTCATATTCCTCCTCCACTGGATCAAGGAGAGTACTTTGGAAGCGGATCTGGACACGATCGAAGATAGATATTGCAAGCATAGGCTCTTCCATGCTATCACCGAGAGATCTCTTTGGCAACATCCAGAGATACATGGAGCGTGTGTGGATCACTAGTAGAGGAATACTACACTTTGCTTCTACAATGCAATGAAGGATCACATTGGATCTTGACCAAAAACATCAATGAAGAGAGAATTCCATCAAGGTAATTATTTTATTTTAATTAAATTAATTATAACAAACATATCAAGATCCTATCTATGGTTCTAGGACTCCCCTCTTTTTCTTTAATTTTTCATTCTATTATGAAGATCCAATGTTTTATTATCGTGACAGATCTCAGATTGATCGTTGTTAACGATAAAAATTAAAGATGGGTAAACCCTCCACGTGCTTCCAATGCGCTCAGAACCTAAAATCATGACATAGAAATAAAACATGGAATTGTGGTAGACAAAAAAGCATATATAATTATTTCTATAATAGTCAAGGAAATGCTACCAAGACCATCTTAGTGGAAAAATTCCTTTAATGAATTGGGTTCACACCCCGTTCCCACCCTGTATTACTGAACTAAGTTGATTTCCCATTCCATCCTTGTAATATTGAACCGAGTTAATTTCTCATTCCAACCCTATAATATTGAACTGAGTTCATTTCTCGTTCCAACCCTATAATACTGAACTGAGTTCATTTCTGGTTCCATCCATTTCTATCTCATGAGATATAAATATTTACCCAATGCATTAGAGGGAGATATACATCCCACCGATCTCATAGTCAAATCATACATAGATGTGCCACAAAATCATAAATAATTATACCAACCCATGAAATTAAATAGGTATCATAAACATGTAAACCTATCATAACCTATGGAAAAAGATACATGTTTCATAATCATTTCATCAAAAGCATAACCCATGAAAGAGAAACGAATTTCATAAACATATAACCCATGAAAGAGAAACAAGTTTCATAAAGACCATAACATTAAGAATAACACATTCATATAAAGAATATGAATGGAAAATTTAGATTATTTCCTAGAAGGGCATGAGTAACATCAACAGATGTCATCTTAGATGGAAAATAATTTTGAAATATATTTCAAAAAAAATTCTTGAGTAAAATATTATTTCTTCTTTGAAAAAGGTTTTTTAATACAAAAAACCATTTAAAAAACATTTTCTTATAAAATACCTTGAAAACTTATAAATAAGACTTGAAATTGTTTTGAAAACCCTTTTCCTTTAAAACTTTTAAAATAAGCTTAAAATTATTTAAAAAATATTTTTCTTTGAAAACACTTTGAAAACTTATAAATAATTATTAAAAAAAAATTTGAAAACCATTTCTTTCAAAATAATTTGAAAACATATAAATAAGGCTTGAAAACATTTTAAAAACCATTTTCCTTGAAAACATATAAAATAAGCTTCAAAAATTTTTGAAAACCATTTTCCTTGAAAAATTATAAAATAATCTTAAAAATATTTTGAGAACCACTTTCCTTTAAAACATATAAAATAATATTGAAAATATTTTGAATACCATTTTCCTTGAAAACTCATAAAAGTAGATTAAAAACGTTTTGAAAACCATTTTACTTGAAAATATCTTTTAAAAAAAATTCTTTTAAAAATTAACCTTTAAACATGAAAAGATATCTTGAAAGTATTGACTATAGATAAATCTATACATGTCATACGAGGTAAAAAGAACATTCATTTTTCATGGTAAAAAGGTTTGAAAAATGCCTCATTTGGAAAGTGATAAGAAGATTCATTTGAAAACATTGGTAAAATAAAAAAATTGTAAAATGTATTTTAATTATCATGGGATATTATTATAATTTTATTGGAAACCCTTTTCAGAAAACATGGTTTTAAAGGAACACATATTTCCGACTAAAGAAAGGGAAAACTCATGCTTTCTTAAAAAAACACTTTCTTAACTATCTTATGTTTCAAAGAGTGGAATAAATGGAACCAATATATGAATAAATCATGAATAACCAATGTATCTGAAAATTAATGAATTTTCTTGAGATATGGATTATAAAATTTCATCAAAGGAAGCATAAACATAAAAAATCTGAAAAAGCAGTGAGAATGTTTCAATAAACTCTTATAACTTGGTAACTTGGGATCATAATCTCCATGTAAGAAAATTAAATTACATGAAACTTAAAATATCAGGAAAATAAGGAAATTTATGATATAAAATGTAAAATGTAAGTATATACACCTTGAAAGATAATGTATGTTCATAACAAATCACGAGTCTCAAAGAAGAAAAATCGAGACAAAACTATTTCACTGATTTGGTAACTTTTGAAACTTAATCCCCATGAAAGTAAGATCATAAAATGGATATGTTAATAACCATAAATTTAAGTATAATATACATATAATATAATCATGGTTAGTACATACACCTCAAAGGAAAGAGTGGCGAACATATCATGTATCTCATAGAAATAAAAAGTGAGATAAAATCCCCTTATCTCGTGTCTTAACTCTCATCATACTCATTCAAACCACCTGTATAATAAATATAAATTTATTATAAATATTTTATAAAACCATATTATTATATATAATACCATTTATGTTTTTATTATGACCTTATATTACCCTCTTTTTAACCATCTTATGTTATGGTTTCACTTCAGATAATATTCACTTTGTTCTTCGCATGTGCCTTAATTTGTTATATTGTTGGTCCTTATACTTATATAATGATTCCAGAATTTAAAAATGATATAAATATAATTTATATACATTATTTTTTTTATTATAATAACCTATATAATATATAAGTACAAAATGGAATACACTGTTCATGGAGATGGTTAATCGTACATATGCATGAACGTCGTTTCCATTTTCATTATCGTATTGAAAGAAAAAAAGAAAATGAAATATATGTATATATGTATATAATATCATTAAAGTAGAATTATAATTCTATATATATCATATAATTTTACTAAACCCGTCCTTAATACATTCCATGTAGTGTGTGAACGAATCACTTCGCTTTGAGGGGGCGGTAGTCTACACTTCCTAAAACGAAATTATCGTATTTACACCAAATGGAAAGTAAAAAGATATTTGTTTTAAAAGGAATAAAGGAGCTTAAATACATAATAAATATAATATATAATATATATAAATATAGTTTCCATCATAATGACCACCATGATAGGTGGTAAGGAAAATTGAACAATCATCGTATTATAAGGCAGAAGTTCACCGTACACCTAAACAACATGTTCATTACCATTAGATGGAGGTGTTTATAAGTGTAGGTAAAAACTTAGCATAAAAAAATACTAGTATATTTAGGATACTTTTTTTGTTATATAATCATGTAACAAATATATTTTAGGGGGTGGATAAGGAAAATAAAAGAAAGGAGCTTGAGAGAAGGTGTTACCTCTTAATCGGGTAACTCCTTTTCATTTGTGCCAAAAGGATTCCTTGGAAGATTTTTTTCCAAAAGGGGGGATTAAAGTAGTAATATAGGGATTTTTTTTAAGTGTATTGGGGATATATTTTCTGAACCCAAGTGGTTTTAGAGGTGTGTAGAGGAGGGAGAGGTGGTGTCCTTTTATAGGGAAGGAGGAGGGACACTCTTGTAAATATTTGAAGAGTGAATTAAACCCACATTTTTTATATTGAATTTAGATCCAATAATTATAAAATTTATAGAAAATGGAGGATAGGTTTTAAATATGGTTATAAAATTTATTTTTTAAAATTTTCTAAGTCGTTTTGGGTCTTAAATTTAGGGTTTACTCCATTTTACCTTAATCGATTTAATTAGTTTTAATTACTTTCACTAATACTTTTGGTCAAAAACTAAGTTGGACTTATTATAAATTATAAATTATGATGATTAAAAATATGGAATCCATTTTACCAAATTCCAATCATATAATTGGTAGAAATTAATTTAAAATTAATCCCATAGTCGGGTCGATAACACGAGTTTTTAAAGTAAAAATGATCAAACATTTTCTAAGTTTTTATATCCAATTTCAATGTAAAATTGGTTCCAATTACCCAAATTGTATTAATTTATAAAAATATAATATAATTAAACTTTTAAACTAAATTAAATTATAATTTAACCTTATAAATAAATTAGATGAAAATGCAATTTTGAGTTAAAATTTAGTATTTTTAACTATTCATTAAAAATGAAACCTTACAGAAAAATACCAAAAAATTATCCTAACCTAATTTTTGTGTTTATATTAAAAATAAAAAGATTATTTTTACATATTATATCTCTAAAAGTTCCAAAAATTCTATTTAAAATGGGTTCTCCATTAAAAGGCGTTAAAACTACCTTTATAAAAAATATAGGTTTTTATGGATAACATTTGGTTTGTTCTTATCTTATGTATATCCAATCTATTGGATGAATACAAAAATATTTTATCGAATATATAACCTATATATTACATTAATATAACCCAATAATTATAATTAGTTTAATTTATTAGGGTAAAACAACTTTGTGACCATAAAAATATTAATATTTTCTTTTTTATTCAATCAGATTTCATATTAATTTCTAATTAATTGATAACCCATGAATTCATATTATATTTGTGTAAAACATATATTTTCATAAATTAGTTAATAATTTTCATAACTTCTAATTTGATTTCTAGGCTATATCTTATTATATTAAATAATAATATTTTAATAGTATATTATTGTTTGAAAAAACTCAATCATACATGTTACAAAAGCCATTAAGGAAAGTCATTATTATGTGTAACACAGGATAACCTTGGTGTTATGTGTAAATCAAGATAAAATTTATGTTTCATGTAGTGCACGATTAACTTGGTGTTGCGTATAACTCAATATAAACATATTGATTAAATATAAAATAAAGTATTTTTTGTGTTATGTGAAATGAAAAATATCGTAAAGGTTAAATTAATTCAAAAAAAATAATTCAAAAAATCTCAAGGTGTTACAATAATCATAATTGGATCCATTTACCAATGACCTCATGCCTTTGGAAAGTAGTTTCATGAATCATCTTGAATAAGGGAACCGTTGGGTGTTTCCGGCTCAACAAACAACCCGTTGGAAGCTGCTTGAAAATGGAAAGCCTAAGGTGAATGATTGTGAAACCATACTCAACCCCCATAATAAACAACTGTTGGTAACATGATTTTCATTAGAAAAAGTAGAATATGTTCAGTCTAGGAGTTTATGGTGAAGGATATGATGTTTAATCCCTCAACCAAGCCGAGCTTGATCAATATTTGACTTGAATGATTTAGGATATGATTCAACCGAATGAACTGAGGCCATTGGACCTATGTTGTTGTCTATGGAAGTTAAAACTGATGCATGACTAGATTTTTAGTTTCGATTGGTTGAGATCATGGAAATAGGTTCCTGAGTTGAAAGATGATTCCATGTTGTTGATGGTAGGACAAAGCTGAAAGTTAGAATTGTTGTGGTGTTGATATTGATTTGGGGATGATGAAGGCAATTTAACCATGAATTGACCTAAGTAAAACCGAACTAGTATGGTTGAAGAAAAGTGGTTTTATGAATTTATCTATTTACAAGTGGGGTTTTAGGGGATTAATGGGTCTCTTATTTCAAGATTGACTGGTTCAAGTTTAGTGGAAAGGGAATCATGAGTTTTTACTTAGTTGAATGTTTTGGAAAAGCTAAAGTATTTTGGAAGTTTATGTGATGGTAGAAAACTGAGGCCACATTTTGGATGAATGATAATTAAAATAAATTTTCTAGAATGAGTGTTAGGATGGGAATTAAATTTTTACAAGTGATAGGAGTGGTAGAGTTGATTTTATAGACTCATTAAAATGATTGGGAAGTGTCATAATGCAAAGAGGGAAAAACACTACCTTTGATGATGGTCAAGTGAGTCAAAAAACTAAGTTAGAAATTGAAAAATAAATAAAACTGGGTTCTTTAAAAAATTAATAGAGACTCTCCCTTTATTTTGGATGCACACTTTCAGACATTCATAGATGTATATAACTGGTTGGAGATTTTTAAAGTGAAGACAAGAGCTGCAGATAGTACATTAGTTTATTCTAGAGTGAATAATCAAGGTAATACTTCATGTATTCATCATATTCGTTTATTTCTTGATTTTTAATTCTTGTTTTTTATTAAATAGTTTTTGGATAAATATTTAGTGGGAAAATTATATTGTGATGGTTTATTTTTTAAATCATTGTTTGTGAAATCGTTTTTGAAATTTAATCGAATTATTTTTTCTTAAAATCAATTGAGTTTTGTTCATGAAGAACTAAAAAATAAATAGATTGTTGTTAAATCTACTTGAACAAGATTTTTAATACCTATTTGATCCATGATTTTAATTAAATTTACACAACCAAAGAAATAATTTTACCATACAATCAAAATTTCCCTCACGTTTTATTCATGTTATCACCTGCTCAACTTTTTCTCGAACTTCTTACTCAATTTTCTTTTTAGATTCCATATTATTATTTTCATTTTTGTTTCTTTAAAAAATATTCTCACAAATTTTGTTTTTTTATGTGTGTTTTTTCTTAATATTTTTATATTCATTCTTGACTACATTTCTTCTGACTTCCCTATCGATACGATACCTTTCTTTCTTACAAGTAGCAGTTTTTAGGCTTAAAATTTGAGGTAATCAATGAATACTATCAAATTTTTGGCTCCATTTATGAGGAATTATTTTCATGTCTGAAAAGAAATTTTTTAAAAAAAGGGAAAAAAATTTACAAAAATTATTCAAAAAATCATTAAAGAAAAAATTATGTAAAAAAATATTATTCAGAAAAAATTCAAAAATTTATTTTAAAAAATTAAAATCTATTTGTGCTATTGAAAATGTCTATTTTCCACTTAGTGTATGCACATAAGGTTAGTGTCTCAAGTTTTAGATCCCTTAAAACATGAAATTAGAAAACATTTAAAGGCTCTAAGAAAAGGACAAATTCAAAACGGATAATCTGGAAGGGAGAGTTCCTGATAATATTGAGCAGAATTTAAATCTTGAACATATTATAGGGTGAAATGAAAGGCTTAGGATGAGGGAGTATCAAATTACTCAAGTCTTTATAAACCCTTGTTCTAGTATATTGTTTCTTAGAGCCCATAATTATGAGATAAAATAGTTGCACATCTCTTTTTTACCTTAATTTAATGGTTTTTCTAATGAGGACTCTCTAAGATTTGTTAGAGATTTTGATAACACAGTAGAACAAATGAATTTTCAAGGACTTAATGAGGATGAACATAGAATGACAATTTTTCCATTTTTTATAAAATGGAATGATAATTTTTTTCTTAAATCTAGATGAGAACATGTTCAAAACTTAGGGATATATTTATAATTCTTTTTTCAAAATATTTTACCCAAGGAGATTAAAAGGATAAATTTTAAATCAGCTTACCTATTTATATCAAGAGGAAGGAGTGTCTTTTACCAAGGCTTAGAAAATATTTAGATACCTTCTTAGGTATTGTCCACATCATAAACACTCTTCCCATGTCCTCATGGATACACTATATGAAGTATTTTCTTCTTCAGGTCAGAATTTATTTGACCAATCAGCTGGTGGTAATTACAATGATAAAACTATTGAATAGCTAAGGAAAAATTTCAACAATTTATCTCTTAATTCACAAAATAAAAAATATAGGAGAAGGAGAGTGAATAGAGGAGAAAATAGTACTAGTGTAGTAATTTAAATGAATTATCAGTTGGATGAAATCAAAGAACAAATTAAATCAATAATGAATAAAAATTATAGATAAAGTGATAATAAAGTGGGCTATAAAATCAGAAAAAAATAGTTAGAGAATATTTTTTTCAGTGTGTAATATTTGGACATACTTATAATTCTTTCCAAAACTTTTACTTACCATCACAATAATAAGAAAATGATAATTTTTTGGGTTATGGTTAAAGAATGAAAGCTATAAATGATATGTTTTCAAATAATCACAATCTTAACTATATAAATCATCCCAACATATCATAGATAGAAGAAGGTATGATTAGACTACAAAGTGATGCCTTTGGTTTTCAAAATCAGTAAAGACCAAAATTTTAAAGTCAAACTAAAGACAAAAATTTATATTCACAAGATGATTTAAAAGAAATGTTTCAATAGTTAATAGGTAATTTTGATTCAAAAAAATATCAATATGATTCTAATAAGGCCCAAAATGATGCTAGGATTCTTAACTTAGAGCTACAAATGGGTTAACCAACAAGAGACATGATTATGAGAGATAAATGTAAACTTACAAGCACAACATAGATGAACCCTAGGGAGAGTTCCATGGTTGTGGTCACTAGGAGTGGTTTAAAAACTCAATAAGAGGTTAGAGATGACCCTTGGGCAGTTCAAACTAAAAATTTGAAATAATATGTACAAAAAAATTGGGGAAATACTGAATCTGAAAACATTGAAAACACTGTTGTAACTCATGTAAATAAATTTGTTCCACCTAAAAAACTTGAAGAAAAATATTTTTAAATGAAAAATAATAAGTGGAAAGAAATTATTACTGAAGAAGTAGGGGAAATTCCTTCATTTCTTAAGAATTTTTCCCATCCATCCCTTTCCCTCAAAGGTTAAAATCCAAAAATAACAAACCTGAATTACTTCAATTCCTTGTGATTTTCAAAAATCTCCACGTGATTATTTTGTTCATTCAATCTTTAATTCCAATTCCATATTATCTTAAATCTCTTAAGGAATTTTTTCAAACAAAAAAAAATGGAATAATTTTCCACTTACAACCTCACTGAAGAGTTCAGCATTATTCTTCAAAACAAAATCCCACAAAAATATAAATATATAGGGAGTTTTTTCATTCCCTTAATCATAGGGAAAATGGTTAGTTGAATTATCTTTGTGAACTTGGATCAAGCATAAATCTACTTCCATAATCACTATTTCAATTATTGGGATTAGGATAATTGCTACCAACCCATTTGGTCTTACAATTGATTGATCTATCTTTTACATATCCCATAGGAAGAGTTGAAAATCTATTATTTGGAGTTGGAGAGTTGTTTTTACCCACTAATTTTCTCATCTTAGATATAGAATGTGAAAAGTAATTCTCGATCATTTGGGTTGGGTCTTTCTTAGACATGGTGCATGGGGGGGATTTTATTGATGTGTTGAAATATCAATTGATTTTTAATTTTAGAGAACAAAATGTGGAATTCAATGTGTTTAAGAATGTGAAAGAACGAACATTCAGTGAAAACTGTTAAAGAGTAGAAATGTTAGAATCTGAAGACTCATTAAATAATCAAGAAGATTTTTTCAAAAAATTAGTTTCTAAATAGTCTCTTTTAGATGATAATAAAAAAATTCCCAACATTTTGAAGATGTTAAAAGTGAAAATATGGGTAATTCTCCAAATCTGTATAGTAGCACTATTTTTGTCTTGGCGAGCTGTTAAGTAGATAAATTTTTTGTTCAGGATATTTAGAAGTTTCTAGGAGAGATTGAGGTTGAATATACCTATTTAAAAAGTCAAGGAACATTTGATGTTTGTGAGGGATAGATTTTTCAACACTCTAATGAAATTTCTAAGAAAAATATTTTAAAATAAAATCTGGACATTGAGTGTAATGAGTTGTCCACTTTGGAGAGAATTGACGAAAAATGTATTTCTGAACATGGAATTGAGAATTTATTAAATTTTTATACTCAAGTTAAGAAACATGTTAAAGTAATTAGACTTAATAGGACTAAGAGTCTACCATCCAGTGAAGAGGCACCAAAAATTAAGCTTAAACTTCCTTCTTCACACCTAAAATATTCATTTCTGGGTGAAAACTCTTCATTTCCAGTCATCATTTCTGCTAAATTAGATAAAAAATATGAGGAAAAGTTTTTATTTTTGTTGAATAAGTATAAAACTTCCATATTCTGGAACATTTCATACATCAAAGGGATTAGTATTTCATTATGTATTCATAGGATCCCTATGGAACTTGATCATAGATCAAGAGTTGATTGTCAAAGAAGGATAAATACAAACATGAAAGTGGTTGTGAGAGAGGAGGTTATCAAGCTTCTTGGTGCTAGGATTATATATCCCATTTATGAAAGTACTTGGGTTTGTTCGATCTAAGTTTTACCCAAGAAGGTAGGTTTCTATTGTGTGACCAATGATAAAAATTAGCAAAT
Organism: Viscum album; assembly: GCA_963277665.1. NCBI lineage: Eukaryota > Viridiplantae > Streptophyta > Magnoliopsida > Santalales > Viscaceae > Viscum > Viscum album. Next base: position 686,034,696 of record OY728123.1, on the reverse strand, counting down.
TCAGGTTAGAAAATATACAGTGGAAAGTTTGTATCAACTATAGAAAATTGAATTCTATGGCTAGAATGTATCATTTTAAAATAATATTTATAGATAAACTGATTTAGAGGTTATCTAGAATCAATTTCTTTTGTTTTCTGGATGGTTACTCTGGTTACAACCAGATTCTGGTAGCCCCAGAAGACCAGGATAAAACCACTTTCACTTTCCCCTTTGGAACATTTTCTTATTGTAAAATTCCATTTAGATTATGTGGTGCGCCTATTACCATCCAAATATTTATGACGCCTATTTTTTCAAACATTATTGATAGAATAATTGAGTTTTTCATGGATGATTTTTCATTATTGGATGTATGTTTGAGAACTATTTAAAAAAATCTGGAATTTGTTTTAGAAAGATTCCTAGAGACCAATCTTGTACTAAATTGGGATAAATGTCAATTCATGGTTATCAGAGGAATTTATTCTTGGTCATAAGGTTTCTATGATGGATATATAAGTATAAAATTCTAAGATAGAGGATATTTATAAGCTTCACCCTCATGTGAATGTCAAGGGTGTAAGAAGTTTTCTAGGCCATGCTGTTTTTTACTAGATATTCATAAAAGATTTTTCTAAAATCAATTAGCCTCTTTGTTCATTGATGGAGAAAGATGCACCTTTCTTGTTTGATGAAAATGTATAGAATATTTTAACATTCTTAAGGGAAAAATCACTTCTTCACCGATCATCACTAAACCTGATTGGAAGTTACCTTTTGAAACTATGTGTGATGCAAGTGATGTGGCTATAAGAGCAGTTTTAGGCTAGAGAAAAGATAGTAGATTTCATGTGGTGTACTATGCTTTTTGGTTGCTAGATTATACTCAAAGATATTACACCACAACTGAGAAAGAGTTATTTTATGTTTCCTTTTCCCCATAAAAATTTTTTTAGTAGCTAACTGAATCCAAAGCTATAGTTTTCAGAGACCATTCTTCCTTGAAATACTTTCTATCTAAAAGGAGGAAAAATATGGGCTTATTAAGTGGATACATTTACTATAGGAATTTTATTTGGAAGTTAAAGACAATTAGGGTGATAGAAATTTTGTGGAAGATTATTTTTAAAGACTATATAATACCCAAAGTGACGATCATAGGGAGATAAAATCAAATTTTCTTGATGGAAAACTACTCAATGTTTCAATTAAACTATCTTCTTGGTATGCAGATTTTTCAAACTTTATATCCATTAGAATCATCCCTAAATATTTTACCCATAACTTAAGAAATAACTTCATTGTTGAACTTAAGTACTACCTTCGGGGTGAACCACTATTGTTTAGAATGTGTTCTGATGTAATTCTTCGGAGTTGTGTTCTCGAATAAGAGATGTTTACCTTTATTGAAAGTTGTCACTCATCACCTTGGTGTGGCCATAACGTATGAGAAATAATGGATTAAAAAGTATTGAAAGTTGGATTTTATTGGCCATATTTGTTCAAGGATTCTAGGAGATTAGTTGTTGGTAGTAATAAGTGTCAAAGGTTAGGTAATGTTAGAAGAAAATAAGAGTTTCCTCAGAAAGGTATTCTAGAAGTTTAATTTTTTGATGTTTGGGATTTGAATTTTATGGTACCATTTCCATATTCTTATGAGAATGAGTATATTCTAGTGGTTTTAGATTATGTATGTAAGTGGGTTGAAGCAGTGGTGCTCCCAAATAATCAAGGAAATAGTGTGATCAAATTCATTAAGAAAAAAATATTTTCAAGATTCAGGGTGCCAAAAGATTTTATAGATAATAATAAAAGTCACTTTAAAAAAATTTAGTTCAAATATTTGATAGAGAAATATGAATGTCTTTACAAATCTAGAACTAGTTACAATCCATAGTCTAGTGGACATGTTAAAATTTAAAATAAGGATTTGAAAAAAAAAATAGATAAAATTGTGTCTAATTCTTGAAAAGATTGGTTTTGAAATTAGATGAGGCATTATGGTATTACATAACAAATTTTCAAACCCTAAATGGTATGTGTCCTTACAAGTTTTTGTTTGGGAAGTGTTGTAATTTTCCTATAGAGTTTCAAAACAAGAGATATAGGATTGTGAAAGCTTTGAACATTGATTTTATGACTACTGGATAGAGGAGGTTGCTATAACTGAGTGAGTTGGATGAGATTAGGAGAGACTCCTATAATAAAGTTAAGATTTATAAGGAGAGTAATAATTTTTTTAGGATTCATTCATCCAAAATAGTGGTTTTAAGGATGGAAAAAAGGTTCTTATTTATGATTTGAGACTTAGGATTTTTTCAAGAAATCTCAAATCTAGTTGGTCTAAACCTTTCACCATACTTATTGTTCTAGTGAATGGAGCCGTTGAGTTGATGAGAGAGGAGAATCGGCCTTTCTTGTTAAATGGCCGAAGAATCAAGCACTACTTTTAGGGGAAACCAAAGGACTTGGATACCATATCTTACTTTGATGGTTGAGAAATAATTGAGCCTATATGGGGATTTTAAATCTATTATTGTATGGTATTTAACCCATGATTGAGAAAAAAATTATTTCTATTTGTTTCTTTTGTTTTTTGTAATAAATAATTCCTCATCATCCAGGATTAGTGCATTTTCATACTCTAGTTTGAATCACTTGGTTCAATGCTTGCTGCCGAACACTCACACTATTTTCTTGGTCTTATATTTTTTATTCTCAATGTATGTGTTTAATGTTTTTCTATTTTATCTTTGAGGGTACCTTTATGGAAAAGGCCAAGTATCGTTTGAAATCCTTAAGTAGTGTGACTTTTGGTTCAATCTATGAAAAAACAAAACATCATTTTTTAAGGAAGTTCTCTCTACTATTTTTCAAGTATTATTATTTGTTGAAAATATTGTTTTCTTCTTTCAAAATTGATTTTTAATAAAAAAAATTCATTTTTTGGTAATTAAGTGTGGGGGAAATTTTATTGATTTTTGAAATTTATTTTGTAAGCCTGTGTGAACATATTAGGTGTTAATCTTGATTGTATCTTCAATGTTGAAAAATATATTGAAAATAAATTGAAACATTGATTTTCACCCTTTTAAATACTTATGGAAACATCACTATAATTTAAGAATAATAACTGTTTAACATGCTTCAATTTCATGCCAATTGAAAAAAAATTCTTTTGTTACAATATCAAAGCATGTACATTATTAAATTCTATTTTTGAAAAGTTGTGGAGTTTGTAGAAAATTATTTTTTAATATTTTTGTGACTTTTTTACATGTCATTTAACTACTTAATTTCAAAAAAAAATAACCCAAATGTATATTTTTTTTCTTCCACCTTTGAATACAACTTTTAGGAAAAAGTTTAGTTTTAAGTGTGGGGGAGAGGGTCTTCTTATAAAAGCTTAACTGTTTTTTTTTTGAAGCCCATCAAAATCCTTTTTTTTAAATTGTGAGTTTCTCAAGATTTTATTTACATGTTCAGTTGTTCAAAATTTATATCAAGTTAGAAATTTACAATGCCACTTTTAGGTGGTTAATTTTTTATTACACCATGGATTTAATTGAGAAAATAATTTTAATTGTACTTTTAAAATGATTTATTCACAGTAAAATTTTGATGGAATGTTATGCAATTTTTTATTGGCTTTGAACTTTTATAATAGAATTAAAATCATAAGATATGAATCCACATGGACTATGAAATGAAAATCCTAATCTAGGTTGAGCTACAAATTCTTCATTCTTTCATTCTTTAATTTTTTAAGATAAATGATGGGTTATTTATTCTATTTGTAATTATTAAACCTTACCATCCAAAAAGAGTGTCTATTTATAATACCATTTAATTATGTGTGTTGTCTCACCAATAGGTAAAGAGAAGTTTGGAATTCTAGTTGGATGAAAATTGACGTTTTTTTATGTCACGACCCGACCCTACTGGTCTCGAGCCGCAACTACCCCAGGTCCGCCTCCATAGGCCAGGGTCTGGTGATAAGCACCGAAGGCATAACGATCTTGGCGAGGCATTCACCTAAGTACTTGTACTCACACGCACAACCCACTTGATGCAGAAGTGCAGAGTAAAAAGAAAACCAAAGGACAACCAACTATAACCCAACCACAGTCATGCATCAACTTCTAAATAGAACAAGTATAGTGTTAAAAAGTACTGACAAGTATATTGAACAATAAAAGGGAAAAACACACGCTCAACTAGAAAGGTGCCACAAACCGGCAACAGGTAAACGAAAGAAAACAGCTGGTGAGTCGCACACCCGGAAATCCTCCTACAACCACTGAACACGACCCAAGCTCCTGTGTCCTCTACGCTCCTCCATAGTCTCGATCGACCTGTCTGTCATCGGTAAGGGCACACCAAGTGTGGGAAAAGTCCAAGAAGAGGTGATTATAAAGATACTCAGTAGGATGCCCTGAAAGCTCGAGGGAGCAACAAAGAAGATACTAAAACTGTGAGCAGTAGACAGAACAAGAACAATGTAAGAGTACAAAAGAGATAGTGCAGCTCAACCCGACAAGCGAAAGGAAGCAGGCTCGTCCAACCAAGAGAAGATAGACACGGAAAGCACATGGCATACCACACGCATCTTCGACCCTCCTAGAAGGAGAGTAACTGAACCCAAGGAGTGGGAAAAAAAGTAGGGTGTATATATATGCTCAACAAGAAACCCGAACGAGTGTGTAAGGGGATATCTATCTCTAATATTAGCCCAGGAGAAGTTTCCAACAGTTCTAAGGGTATCCATCACTGATGCCCAGCAATCCCGCACGTCAAGTGGCCTCATCTCTAATCCGTACAACCAAGGGTCCCACTCCGGTAATCATGGATAAAAGTCACTGAATAGTCTCATAGGAAGGGCTGAGTCTGAAAGAAGTTGTCAGATAACCCACTACCCAGCCCAGCTGGTGGGTAAAACCTAAAGTCAATGGGTAACCCACTACCCAGTCCTACTGGAGGGTAAACCCTAAACTCAACGGGTAACCCACTGCCCAGCCATACTGGTGGTTCAACCCTAAAGTCAATGGGTAACCTACTACCTAGCCCTACTGGAGGGTAAACACTAAATTCAATGGGTAACCCACTGCCCAGCCCCGCTGGAGGGTAAACCTTAAGGTCAATGGGTAACCCACTACCCAACCCCATTGGAGGGTAAACCCGGAACTGGTCTGATAACTCTGCACTATCTGTGTCGTCACTAGGTGTCACTAACACCGCTACCGTGCATAGGTTTGGAGTGCATCAAAGAAACCTCTGAACAACGCCTTTTCATGTTTCTACATTTAATGAGATATCTAAAGAGGCTCTACTCTCCCAAACAGATTACACCGTTGTAATCCTCGCGGAAAAACACGCGAGATAGACTATTTACTCACTGGAAACAGACTCCCGACGAAAAAGTTATTCAACACCACTTTATGCTCATACGACATCTCGTGGGGCCTGCACCTCGGTCCCGAAAGAGGTCAGGCGAACTATGCCCTTGCGATGCTCTCGGAAAAACACGCCAAAACGACTATTCATACGCCCCAAATGGACATCTGATGAAAAATTCGCAGTACGCTACACACACCTTAAAAGACGGCTCGTGGGGCCCACGCCTCAACTCTGGATTCAATGCCTGAAAAAACCCTAGTCAACTCTGCCTCAATGTCAGGGCCAAAATGCCACTGACGGTGCCTAAAACGGACTTCGGATGCAGAAAATGCAACTCCCCGCGTTATGCAAACGGGGCCCTGTGGGGTCCACACCTCAACCCCGAAACACGTCCTGCAGATTGTACCAGTGTGTTCCTTGTAGATAATCATGCCGCATAGGCTATTCATTTTCCCTGAACAAACTTATGAATCATAAGTCATAAAAACACAACATACGTCTGAAAGCTTCCTCGTGGGGCCCACGCCTCGGGCCCGAATTTAGGCGGGCGGATTGCGTCGTCGCAATCCCCTCAGAAGAATACTTAGAAACAAGTGCTCAAACACCCCAAAAAATGTCAGGTGAAAAAAGTGGTGTTTCACCGTAAAACGTGTGAACCCGGACCTGTGGGGCCCGCACCTTGTCTCCAACCCGAACACTTCGAAAAGCATCTCAAAAAGTCTGCACGAGGACTAGGGTCACGCTGCCACTGACAGCACGTCAATCGGACATCCCAAACAAGAGTTAGGTCCGACACAAGAATAACTAATTAATTAAATAATTAATTAGTTAATCGCATTAAGTGTTTCGTGCCACCGAGCAATGAAACCGAATCGCAAAAGAGGCCAAACCAACTTTGGAAGGACCGTCTCAACTACAGGGCCACAACGCCTCTAATGGCGTGTCAAACGGACGTCCAGCTCGAGAATCATGTCTGTCGAAACTTTAATAAAAATTTTAATATTATTAAAGTGTTTCAGGACACCCGCCCTCCAGCGCATAACTCAATAACCACGAAACCCAATTCAAAAGGGTTTGTCTCGCTGACATGAACCCGAAGCCACTGACGGTGCGTCAAACGGACGCGCCGTTTAGGAGATATGCCCCCTTGAACGAATGGGGCCCAAAATTGGGTCGGTCCAGACTACAGGCCCACGGCCCAGCCGCGGGTCCGACCCGACTCACCGCGGCCCTCCCCAGCAACACCGAACCCTCCTCGGGTCCCGTTCTTCGAATCAGACCGGCCAGTTGGCCGGTCTTCTCTGTGTCGCCCAACAGGACTCGCGTTCGGCGGGTCCTTGTCTCCTCCGAACACCTGAGGTCAGCGCCTTGGGTTCCCTCTGCCGAGCGTGACAGGTCGCCCGCATCGTGGCCTCCTCCTCCTCGCTCCACCACTGGGCGCACCACCACGACAGGCTGCCCACGCCGCAACCTCCTGGCTTCGCCGCTCCGCCGGCCGAGCAAACCGCCCGGCACCAGCCGCTCGCGCCGCGGCTCCTCCAGCTCGACCTCGCCCAACACCGCTGCTCCGGCCACCTCCGGATCGACCTCGCCCGATGCCGCTGCTCCGACCCCCTCCAGCTCGACGCTGCTGCTCCGGCCACCTCCGGCTCGACCTCGCCCGACGCCGCTGCTCCGGCCCCCTTCGGCTCGACGCCGCTGCTCCGGTCGTCGCCCCTTGCCGGAGCCGGAACTTCCGTCGTTCCCCCTGACCACTCCGGTGCTTGGAAAAATTATCCGAAGTCAGTTTTGGAATCCTCAGGGTCGGATCTTCACAGCACCACCCCTCGCTCGTTGATCTGTCACGGTTTTGGTGCGTCCGAAAATTGGGACGAAGAACGTCCAAGATCGAGAATTAAAAACGGGGCTCGGGCATTGGCCGTGTTCATTTGGCTGTCGCCCAAATTCCAAAATTATATAATATAAACGAAGAAATTGGAAAAAACTCCAAAAATTGACGAAAGGGTGGAAAAAACAACTGAAATCCTACCTCGATCCGGTCGTTCGTCATTGGCGACGCGTCCGCTGCGATCCCACTTTGATCCGCCGGAGTTCACTCCTCAATTCGGCGAAGAACAGCGAATAATGCCGAAGAACAAGAGAGAGAGAGAGAGAGAGAATGGAAATTAGGGTTTTCCCCTAATTCCACTTTCAAGCGAATTTATAAACTCTCTCTGAAACTCTACCGACGGGCGAGGATTTTGAAACCACCGCGCCCGCCTATTTTATATCATGCCTAGGAAAAAAACCCCATTTCGAACTCAACAGGAGTCTTAGATTTCCATTCCGAGACTTCGTTCGAAAGTTATTCGAAAAGAACTTCAGTGATAAAAATCACTAAGTCATTATTTTAAAATGACGATTTTGCCCCTGGGTGACATCTCTCACAGCAGGCCCACGCCCGCAACTTTTACACCCCGTCTAGGGTAAACAGAACGCTCCGGATGCAACTGTGCCCTCAGATTTCCGATCCGAGCTACCGTTTAGGAGAAAACAAAACCCCGCCACATGCATAGTATAAAAACACTTAATATTTTTATAAAATGTATTTCGGGCACACTGGGCCTCTTAAGCGCACACTGTCTCAGCTCCTAGCTCTAGAAATATATGTATAAATATTCCAAAGTCTTACAGGGCAAAAACCAGGTCTCTACATCATTCCCTCCTTCAGGATTTTCTTCCCCAAAAAGCAAAACTAAGAAAAACAACTCGGGATACAGAGCTCACACCTAGCTCTACCACTCCCAAGAAAACTCGCACAACACCATGCGGACACAACACGTGAACCAAGGGATGGTTCATACTCATTAGGTATGCTACATGCGTAGTATCACGCATGCACCTCATCGGTTGCGACACGTGGAAGACGTCGTGCACCCAATTTTACTATCGGGGGGGTAGGGAAAGACAATAGGCAAACTTGTCATCTCTTGCACAATTCCCGAATGGCCCAAAGAAACTCGGGGGACTTCCCTGGCCGAACCTCTACTTTCCACATCGCGACCAAAATCACGATTTGTTCCTAGAACATGGTCTCATGATTCTCTCCTTTAGAATACCCATCTGGTGAAACACCCAAGGATATCCGGTCACACAAGTTTTCACAGTCGGTGCATCACAACTGATACTCTCTTACATGCTCAAAAAGTGGATGAGTCAACATCATCGACTGCAAAAAAGTTGTACCCTCCTGCTCCACCAAGGTCAGTTGTAGGGAAGCTAACTACTATGAAACTTCCAGCACTAGTCGAGCTTGGGACTTCCTGCTAAGGGAACCTGCTACAACACTGCCATTTTCCGAAACACAAACTACCTCGAAGTCATAGTCCTGCAGAAATTTCAACAAGCACCATCGTCTCAGGTTCAAGTCCCTCTGGGTGAGGGCGCACTTGAGACACTGGTGGTCTGATCAAACCACAAACCGCTCTCCCAGAAGATAGCATTTCCACATTCTTAGGGAAAATACTACCACTACCAACACCACATAGTGAATCGCGTAGTTCTGTTTATGGGGTTTCCATCACCTCGACCTATACTTGATAATGGTATCAAGATTGGTGTTGAGCACACAAGGTACCAACGAACAGGGTAGGCGATCAAACTCATCCAACCTCCAAAGGCTAGACACAGAAAGCACATGGCATACCCCACGTGTATTTGCCCCTCTTGGAAGGAGAGTAATCCCCAAAACAGGCACTCTGTCAAACCCACTAGTGGCACCTCAAGCAAAGGGGGTCAAGCAGAAAAGCCCCACTGGAAAATCCAGAACCTGCTCTGACACTCCACCGCACAACCCTTCCATGAATGCACATGTCAGAGGGACTCATCCACCGCACCTCAATACTATCCTCTTTGGGTGGTACTGAATCTCCCTCACGGTTTTGATCACATCATAAAAACATGTCTCAATAGGGGAAAACCCCCTCTTTCCCATGCATTCAAAGCTACATCGGACAACACCGACGCCCTGCGTCACCCTCGATAACCCCTCGAACAAGGAGTTTAGATGAAAAGAGTACCTCACGTAGTGTCTAAAAAGTTCTACTGAGAAAAGTAGAAAAAGACACAGAGCGTACCTCTTATCATCTCATGCGATGCAGGATTGTAGACATCCATAGCACATAGCCACTCGCGGCTCCGTCCGTCAGCTACCTGAGCCTGACATGGGTCGCCTAGTGGTGGTGGAAGGACCTCGAAACGTCGTCCGCCAACCACAGTTCATCCTGTTCTTCTGCCAAAACTGCCTCCCTAGGGACCACCCTGTCCTCACCTGGGAGTTCTCTGATCACAACACTGCCTCTATCGCGGCAGTTCATCTACCAACTACCTAGAAAACTCATCACCTTTGGTCGGGTAGTCACACGCCACGTGACCTCACACATCACAAACATAGCACTAGTCCTCCCTGGGCTATCTCGGTGCTCTTCGTTGTCCCCAACCATGTGCCTGAGTCTCATCAAGGGGAGAACTTCAACGTCTAGGCCCTGCGAATTGGCGTCCCTCTGAAAGAAATTTCTCTGTCACCAGGGCCTGCTCCAGCACCCTGAGATGGGTGAGGATGCACAAGGGCACTACGTTGGCACGAATATCCTCTATAGAGACCTCGCTCAAACTTCTGTGCTCAGAATTTTCCATCACGGATCACGTCCAAAGAGTACTGAGTAAGGTCTGTGAACCTAGTCGCGTACCCAGCCACTGCCATCACTCCCCGCTAAAGCTGCAGTAGCTCCTGAAACCGTAAAAAGCGTAAGTAGGAGGGGTAGTACTTCTCACGAAACAGCTGCTAGAAGTTATCCCATGAGAGTACCAACTCATCGTGCATCTGATTAACCCTGGCTCTACTAACGCCAAATTTCTTTGTGGAAAAAGACTGGCTGTCAAAGCCACCATCTAACCTGTCAGTGTCTGAACAAGCCTGAAGAGGCAGACCACCAACTCTAGCCAACCCTTCACTGTCTGAGGGTATGGCTCACCGTGGAACCTCAGCGGTCTTTAACGCTAGAACTCACGTAGCGCGCTCAGCCTGCGCTCGTCATATGCCTTCGTTACCGGTACTATTTTCCACTCCACAGGTGGAGGTACTACTTCATATCCTCCGGGAGAAAGGGTAATCGTATGATGGATCTTTAACTAAGGCCTCGTCGCTCACGGAGTCGTCATCACGAAATAGAGCTAGTATCTTGGATGGATATCATCATGAAGACATCCCGAATCTGATCAAGGAGTATCATGGTCAAATGAGCATATATATACCAACAACGATGGGGAGATGACTCAAGAAGTAAAGTCAAAGACTCAATCCTATATGACACACGAACCAAATTCCCTACAACAGGTGTCTTTGTGTGTCGAGTCGACAAGCGGGTTATCAGGGTCCTGGTGAATGGATACATCGGCCGTCGCACCATCACTGGACTCCCTGGCCTGAGAGCCACTCTCGAGACACGTTGACACTATTGCCCCAAAACTCAACCAATTCTTTTTTAGGGATGTTCAAACAACGCCCCAAGGAATGAACCACCTTTGATACCACTTTTTCACGACCCGACCCTACTGGTCTCGAGCTGAAACTACCCCAGGCCCGCCTCCATAGGCCATGGTCTAGCGATAAGCACCGAAGGCATAATGATCTCGGGGAGGCATTCGCCTAAGTACCTGTACTCACACGCACAACCCACTTGATGCAGAAGTGGAGAGTAAAAAGAAAATCAAAGGACAACCAACTATAACCCAACCACAGTCATGCATCAACTTCTAAATAGAACAAGTATAATGTTGAAAAGTACTGAAAAGTAAATTGAATAGTAAAAGGGAAAAACACGTGCTCAACTAGAAAGGTGCCACAACCCAGAAACAGGTAAATGAAAGTAAACAGCTGGTGAGTCGCACACCCAGAAATCCTCCTATGACCACTGAACGTAGCCCAAGCTCCTGTGTCCTCTACACTCCTCCATAGTCTCGATCGACCTATCTGTCGTTGGTAAGGGCACACGAAGTGTGGGAAAAGCCCAAGTAGAGGTGATTATAAAGATACTCAGTAGGATGTCCCGAAAGATCAAGGGAGCAACAAAGGAGATACTAAAACGGTGAGCACTAGACAGAACAAGAACAATGTAAGAGTACAAAAGAGATAGTGCATCTCAACCCGACAAGCGAAAGGAAGCAGGCTCGTCCAACCAAGAGGAGCTAGACACGAAAAGCACGTGGCATACCACACGCATCTTCTCCCCTCCTAGAAGGAGAGTAACTGAACCCAAGGAGTGGGGAAAAAGTAGGTTGTATATATATACTCAACAAGAAACCCGAACGAGTGTGTAAGGGGATCTCTATCTCCAAGATCAGCCTAGGTGAAGTCGACAACAGTTCTAAGGGTAGCCATCACTGATGCCCAACAATCCCATACATCAAGCAACCTCATCACTAATACGTACAACTAAGGGTCCCGCCCTAGTAATCATAGAGAAAAGTCACTGACTAGCCTCATAAGAATGGCTGAGTCTGAAAGAAGTCGTCGGGTAACCCACTGCCCAGCCCAGCTGGAGGGTAAACCCTAAAGTCAATGGGTAACCCACTGCCCAACCCTGCTGGAGGGTAAACCCTAAAGTCAACGGGTAACCCACTGACCATCCCTTCTGGAGGGTAAACCCTAAAGTCAACGGGTAACCCACTGCCCAGCCTTGTTGGAGGGTAAACCCTAAAGTCAAAGGGTAACCCACTACCCAGCCCCGCTGGAGGGTAAACCCTAAGGTCAATGGGTAACCCACTACCCAGCCCCGCTGAAAGGTAAACCCGAAAACTAGTCTGATAACTCCGTATTGTCCGTGTCGTCACTAGGTGTCACTAACACCGCTACCGTGGGTAGGTTTGGAGTGCGTCAAAGAAACCTCCAAGCAACGCCTTTTCATGTTTCTACATTTAATGAGATCTCGAAAGAGGCTCTACTCGCCCAAATAGATTACACCATTGTAATCCTCACGAAAAAACACGTGAGATAGACTATTTACTTGCTGGAAATAGACTCCCGACGAAACGGTTATTCAACACCATTTTATGCTCACACGGCGTCTCGTGGGGCCCGCACCTCGGTCCCGAAAGAGGTCGTGCGAACTGCTCCATTGTGATGCTCTCGGAAAAACATGCCAAAAAGACTATTCATACGCCCCAAACGGACGTCTGATGAAAAAGTCACAGTACGCTGCACATAGCTTAAAAGACGGCCCGTGGGGCCCACACCTCAACTTTGGCTTCAACGCCTGAAACCACCCTCGTCAACTCCGCCTCGATGCCAGGGTCATAATGCCACTGATGGCGACTAAAACGGACTCCGGATACAAAAACTACAACTCCCCGTATTATGCAAACGGGGCCCTGTGGGGTCCACACCTCGACCTCAAAACATGTCCCGCAGATCGTACCATTGTGTTCCTTGCAGATAACCACGCGGCGTAGGCTATTCATTTGCCCTGAACAAACTTATGAATCATAAGTCGTAAAAACGCAACATACGTCCGAAAGCCGCCTCGTGGGGCCCACGCCTCGGGCCCGAATTTAGGTGGGTGGATTGCGTCGTCGCAATCACTGTCGGGTGAAAAAGTGGCGTTTCACCGTAAAACGTGTGAACCCGGCCCTGTGGGGACCACATCTTGTATCCAACCCGAACGCTTCAGAAAACATCTCAAAAAGTTCCCACGAGGACCAGGGTCACGCTATCACTGACGGCGCATCAATCGGACATCTCAAACAGGAGTTAGGTCCGACACAAGAATAACTAATTAATTAAATAATTAATTAGTTATTCGCATTAAGCGTTTCGTGCCACCGAGCAATGAAACCTAACCGCAAAAGGGTCTGAACCAACTTTGGAAGGACCGTCTCAACTCCAAGGCCACAACGCCTCTGACGGCGCGTCAAACGGACGTGCGGCTCGAGAATCACGTCCGTCACAACTTTAATAACAAATTTAATATTATTAAAGCATTTTGGGACACCAGCCCTCGGGCGCAGAACTCAAAAACCACGAACCCCAATTCAAAAGGGTCCATATTGCTGACATGAACTCGCAGCCGCTGACGGCGCGTCAAACGGACGCGCCGTTTAGGAGATATGCCCCCTTGAACGAAGGGGGGCCCAAAATTGGGCCGGTCCAGACCGTCGGCCCGCAGCCCAGCCGCGGGTCTGGCCCGCTGGCCGTGGCCCGCCCCAGCAACACCAGACCTGCCTCAGGTCCGGTTCTTCGAATCCGACCGACTAGTTGGCCGGTCTTCTCCGCGTCGCCCAGCAGGACCCGTGTTCGGCGGGTCCTTGTTTCCTCCGCACACCCGAGGTCAGCGCCTCGGGTTCCCCCTGCCGACCGTGACAGACCGCCCGCGTCGTGGCCACCTCCTCCCCGCTCCGCCGTCGGGCGCGCCACCGCGACAGGCCGTCCACGCTGCGGCCGCTTAGGTTTGCCGCTCCGCCGGCCGAGCGCCCCGCCCGGCACCGGTCGCTCGTGTCGCGGCGCCTCCAGCTCGACCTCGCCCGACACCGCTGCTCTGGTCCCCTCCGGCTCGACCTCGCCCGATGTCGCTGCTCCGGCCACCTCCGGCTCGACGCCGCTGCTCCGGCCACCTCGGGCTCGACCTCGCCCGACGCCGCTACTCCGGCCCCCTCTGGCTCGACGCCGCTACTCCGGTCGTCGCCCCTTGCTGGAGCCGGACCTTCCGCTAGTCCCCCCGACCACTCCGGTGGTCGGAAAAATTATCTGAAGCCGGTTTCGGAATCCTCAGGGCCGGATCTTAACAGCGCCGCCCCCTCGCTCATCGACCTATCACGGTTTTGGCGCGTCCGAAAATTGGGACGAAGAACGCCCAAGAACGAGAATTAAAAACGGAGCTCGGGCGTTGGCCGTGTTCGTTCGGTCATCGCCTCAATTCCAAAACTATAGAATTTAAACGATGAAATTGACAAAAACTCTAGAAATTGACGAAGGGGCGGAAAAAAACAACAACTGAAAGCCTGCCTCGATCCGGTCGTTCGTCGTTGGCGACGCGTCCGCTGCGATCCCACTTCGATCTGCCGGAGTTTGCTCAATCCGGCGAAGAACAGCGAAGAACGCCGAAGAACGCCGAAGAACGAGAGAGAGAGAGAGAGAGAGAGAGAGAGAGAGAGAGAGAGAGAGAGAGAGAGAGAGAGAGAGAGAGAGAGAAATTAGGGTTTTCCCCTAATTCCACTTTCAAACGAATTTATAAACTCTCTCTGAAACTCTACTAATGGGCGAGGATTCCGAAACCATCGTGCCCGCCTATTTTATATCATGCCTAGGCAAAACACCCCATTTCGATCTCAATGGAAGTCTCGGATTTCCATTTTGAGACTTCGTTCGAAAGTTATTCGAAAAGAACGTTAGTGATAAAAATCACTAAGTCATTATTTTAAAATGACGATTTTGCCTCTGGGTGACATCTCTTACAGCAGGCTCGCGCCCGCAACTTTTACACCCCACCTAGGGTAAACAACACGCTCCAGACGCAATTGTGTCCTCAGATTTGCGATCCGAGCTACCGTTTAAGAGAAAACACAACCCCGCCACGTGCATAGTATAAAAACACTTAATATTTTTATAAAAATTATTCCGGTTACACCGGGCCTCAGAAGCGCACGTCGTCTCGGCTCCTAGCTCTGAAAATATATGTAGAAATATTTCAAAGTCTTACAGGGTAAAAACTGGGTCTCTACAGTTTAATCCTTTTCAAAAAGTTCAATTTCAATCTTTTTTATAAAACATGAAAATAAATTTTCACTGAAACCGTTTGATTTTAAGTGGGAAATCAAAATTTTTAACTTGAGAGAGTCCATGGGGGAAAATTGTTTTGAAAAGTAACTCTTTGTGGAATTCTAGTTTTTCATTTTTAAGATTTCTTATTTTCCACTAAAATCAACTAAGTAATTGTTTGAGGACAAACAATGATTGTGTGTGAGAGAATTTGATATGGCTATTATTGGATGCATTTTACCACATATTTTTGTTTTTTTAATTCACATTTAATGCTAAAATGGGTTTTTAACTGATTAATTATAGCGTTATGATTTATTTGTAGGTAGTAAATTGATGATTTTTGTGTTAATCTTGCATGCATTGTAAATAAAAATGTTTAATTGTGGTATGTAAGATAATTTGAGTAAAATAATCTTTGTCAGGTGAGAGAATTCCATCATTATTTTGCATAAGATAAAATACTATCTCATAATATAAATGAAGAATTGCGGAAGATAATATGAGCGTAAGATAATTTATCCTATGGGACGTGGCTTGGTAAGGAAGATTCAACCCTGAAATGAAGAAGGCCGACCAAGACTGAATTTCCGAAGAACTGAGATTGAAGAACCCACGGCCACTGAAGCACACTGCCAATGTGATGACAGGTCCACAAGCCGAGTGCTCCGATAGAAGAACAACCCCGAAGACTCACCGAACACCGAGACTGCAAAGACGATGTCGGTGCTGAGCATATGTGAACGATACTGAATTGGAACCGAAGAATGAGGGAGGCCGACCAAAATTTAATTGAAGTCTGGTTTTAATAAAGATTTTCAGATCTAGGATTATTGCAGATGATGACGCCACCAAACGCTGAGATCTGGCCGTTCCTTGTGGAACTATTCAAGATTATTGAGACTTTGTTGTTGAAAACAAAGGAGGAATCGAATCTGATCTCATCCAATGAAGATGAAGAACTTCAATATTTCTGGATGAAGAATCCTTGGATGAAGACGATGTGCAGTCTGGGAGTCCGCGGTGATGGAGAAGACTCCGAATCCCTCGACCATGCCGGGCTTGATCTAGATTTGACTTGGATGTTTTAGGATCTGGATCGGCAGAATGCAGGGAGGCCGTTGGACCTGTGTTGTTGGTTGTGGAAGTTCGAATTGAGGCCTATCTGGATTTGGATTTGCAGCTGGTTGAGATTGTGGACATAGGTTCATGAGTTGAGCATGGATTCCATGATTTCTATAGCAGGCTGAAGCTAGAAGGTGGAATTTCTGTGTTACCGATCTTGATTTGAGGTGGAGGAAGGCAATTAATCCATGAATTAACCTAAGTGAAACCGAACTAGTGTGGTTGCAGAAATGTGTTTTTCTGAATTTATCTGTTTATAGGTGGATTTTCAAGGGATGAATGTGTCTCTAACCGCAAAGACGACAGGTTAGAGTTTAGTGGAAAGGGCCTCATGAGTTTTTACTGAGTTTTAAGTTTTGGTGAAGCTGCAAGTATTTTGGAAGTTTATCCAGGGGGAGATGGGTGAGGCCACATTTTGACATTCAGAAATGGACAGAACCAGATAGATATTTTTTAAGCGAATACAGGAGCTACAGATAGTGCATGAGTTCATTTCAAAGCGAAGAATCAAGGGGGAGTCTTCTTGTCTTCATCATCTCTATTTCTTTCTTGTTTTTTAATTCTTTTTTTATTGAATAAATGATGATTGTTGGATAAACATTGAGTGTGGAAAATAGATTGTACTAGTTTATTTTTTTTAAATCATTGTTTGTGAAATTGTTTTTGAAATTGTAATCAAATTATTTTTTGTTGCAATTAAATGAGTTTTGTTCAAGACAAACCTCAAAATAATTAGATTTTTAATCAATTTGCTTGACCAAGATTTTGATTACCTATTATATCGACGAGTTCAATTAAATTTACACAATCAAAGAAATACTTTTACCAGACAATCGAAATTTCCCTCACATTTCATTCTTGTTATCACCTGCTCAACTTTTTATCAATTTTCTTGCTCAATTTTCTTTCTAGCCGTCATCTTCTTATTTTCATTTTTGTTTCTTTAAAAAAATATTCTCACCACTTTTGTTGGAAATACATGAGTTTTTTTGGTTAGTTTTTGATATTCTTTCTTGGGTTTTATTTCTTCTTCCTTTCCTGTGGATACGATTCCTTTCTTATTGCTAATTAGTAGTTTTTAGGTTTCAAATTTCAGGAAATCAACAACTACCATCAAGGTCATACAAGAATATACCATAAATGGAAATAGTGGGAAAATAAGGGAATATTCTGTTTCATGAAAGAGTCATAAAAAATAAAAAAGGAAGAAGAATCAAGTTTCGTAGTAGCTCAGCGGAGTTTGGTTCCATGTGTTTGAATTGTAGGAGGAAAGTCCATTTGAAAAATATTACAATGAGATAATATACGATTTTGGATGATATGCTTTTAGAAGTGCATTCAAAAATCCCATTTCAAAAGATATGAGAGGTCTGTTGATGAGTGTTGCTAGTTTGCTTGAGTCTTGGATTACAACTTTAGAGATTCTTTCACTATACATTCGAGAGATAGATTATGAAAAATTATACTTCCCGAAGGATCATTAATGTGAATTTTATAGATGATTAATCTGTCAAGATTGTGGGAAAGGGTGATGTTTCCATCTTGGAAAAGAGAGAAAACATGATGGAATTGCAAGGAGTGTGGCACATACCAAAGTTAAATGAGAAATTGATTTCAATAGAATGGTTGGATGACATTGGTTTCTATACAATGTTTGTATTTGGAGTGTGGAAAGTCACACAAGATTCCATGGCGGTGTCCACAAGAGTTAAAGATATAACTTTTTTTTACCTATTAAGTGTTTTGCAAGGTGTAATACATACTGGTAAAATAAATTTCAAAAAGTTATGGCATGGATATCTTGGTTAATTAAGTGAGGAAGGGATGAAAATTATTACCTCTAAAGGAATGATGTGATCAAATGCATGGAGTATGAAACATGTAATTAATACATCCATGGGAAGCAGTAGAAGGTGCAATTCCAAACAAAAAGTAAGATAACCATGTATTGGATGCTAGCATTGGTTCATACAAACATATGGGGGAAATCCCTGATCCGTTCTCATGGAGGTTCACTGTATTATGTTACCTTCATAGATGATGTGATAGAAAAGGTTTGTGTGTTGTTTCTCAAGAACAAGTCTAAAGTATTCAGAATCTTCGTTTGATGGAGATCCATGATGGAGAAGAAATGAAGAAGTAAGCTAAAAAGTTTGAGGGCTGACAATAGTTGAGTATAAAGAAGTAGATAATTCTAGAGGTTTTACTGGCTGAAAGGGATATGGTTTGAGAAGATTGTAACGTCCCGGTTCCGGAAGCCACCTAGGGGTGCCCCGTACCCGGTTGATCACATGGCCTCAAGCGCATTTCCCCTAACGCCAGAGGCTGCCGACTAGTAGTGAGGGCCTTGAGTGTGATAGTGAGGAAACTATGCCCTCATTGGCAGAGTAACACAACAGAAGTAAAACAGATATACAATAGTGGGAGCAGTAAAAATACCACACAATAGTAAACAATGGAAGACTGATGAAGAAACAACTGGAGCACATATATATATAAATGATGCATGATACATATGTCTAGGAAAGTAGCCAAACAAATCACAATGCTAGAATACAGTACAAAACCCAAGTATAAAAGAAAACAAGTAAACTCCTCCGCATCGCAAGCCCCAGCTTGATCCTATGCTCTCCAGCTCCTCAACAATCAAGTACCTGAAGTAGAAGAGAATTTTCCCCTATCTATACCTGCAACAATATAATCTGTTTGGGCCCAAAAGCATGACCCAAACAGGGTGTGAGACTAAATCCCAGTAGGCAACCACCACAAGATTGTGCCTAACAGTCAGTGAATATATGACAGGTAATGAGCAAAAGGAAGCAGTAAACAAGAAAATACTCAGCAGTAAACAATCCATAGTTTCAATGCATTCAATTTCATATATCAAGCAACAACTAACCAAAGCAGGTAAACACAAACAGGTAACCCTTTGGGAAGTACTCACAGCCCATCCCCTCTGGTCCTATCTAGCAACACAAGCAAGCAGCTAAACACAATAGGTAACCCTCTGAGAAGTACTCACATCCTATCCTCTCTGGTCTTACCTAGCAACACAAGAAAGCAGCTAAACACAACAGGTAACCCTCTAGGAAGTACTCACATCCTATCCCCTCTGGTCCTACCTAGCAACACAAGCAACCCTCTAGGCAGTACACTCAGTCTAACCCCTTTGGTTCAACTTTAGAATAGACTCTCTGAGGAAGCACTCGCCATCAATTCCTCCTATATTCTCATATCAGTAACTAAAGGCACTCTAGGGAAGCACTTACGTCACATTCCCCCTGTGTCCCACGTTGAGGAACTACATACACTATGAGGAAGCACTTACATCAATTCCTCCTGTGGTCTCGCATCGTAAGCAAAGACAGACACTCTGGAGAAGCCCTTCCGTCCATTCTCTCTATGGTCTACTACACCAGGTTCTCATGGCCCTGTGTAAGTCAAGAAAGCATAGCAGTGCATATCGGCCAAAGTAAACCTCAAGAACTACTTGGATAAATAGTCTACAACATAACATCATGTTAGAACAACAGTCACACTATCTTACAATACTAGGCATGGAAAGTAAACAACAGCCTAACAGGCAAACTAGACCAAATGGTCAAAACAAGAAACATGCATGGAAAACACTTCCAAAGCATAGTAATTCACCCTATTCACATTCAATTAACCTCTATTCAAGCATACAATCATAGAAGTCAATTATTAGGGCTTAAACGGTAAACATGCAATACCCCGTTCAAGGGTATTGGACAAATTTGCATATATAATTCAAATACTTTCATCTAAAAGGCACAAACCACCTACCTCGGTGTTGGGAGATCTCTATAAGTGAACCCCAAGCCTTGAATTGCCCAAGAACACCATAGATCTACAAAAACATCTAAAACGTTCAATCGAGGATAACTTGAGAAAGAGGAGGAATCAAGAAAGTAAGCTCTATAAGAAGGAAGAGCTTACTGAGGCGATTCCAACGCAATTGACGATGATTGAATCGGAGATCAGATGCTCGTTCGGGGGATCATAGGAAGATTGCGGCCGTACGAGAGATCTCAGACAAACTAGGTCGAGAAGAAGGCCTTTCTGGCAATTAGACGTGACCCCAGTACATTTAATGAAAAAAAGAAAATACACGGCGTGTACTTTGGAAGTTCACAACGTGTATTTTCCATTTCTGTACCCCACATTAGGCGGCCTCCAGGCCAAACCCACATGGTCGTGTGTGAGACCATTACACGACCATCACATGACTTCATGCAACAACCGAGTACAGAACGTGTATTCATAAAAGTACACGATGCGTACTTCAAAAATTTCCAGAAATTCCTCTTTTTCTCAAAAATGACCATAAAATGAAAACATACCTGAAAAGAAGATCCGGGTTCTTACAAACTTCCTCCCTTAAAGAAATTCATCCCCAAATTTCCCTAGCAAGGCAGCGTAGAAGAAGAAACCCTGAACAGCTCCGGCCACGATGATCACACGTCTACCTCCCTCTCCTAAGTCTCATCCTGTACTCGCTCGTGCTTCCATAGCACTTGTACCAGAGAAACAAACTGGCCATGGAGAACCTTCGTACATCGATCGACAATCCGGATAGGATGCTCCTCAAAATATGCATCCACTTCTAACTCAACCTCCTCAGGTTGGAAGACATGAGATGGGTCTGAGAAGTAACATCGAAGCTAAGAAACATGGAAGACGTCGTGCATAGCCCAGTACCTATGAGGTAACTGCAACCGATAAACAACCAGACCAACTCTCTCCAACACTTCAAATGACCTGATGTACCTCGAAGAAAGCTTAACTTGTCTCATAATCCTTCTGTGTCCCAACCTCGGTGTGATGTGTAGGAAAACCTAATCCCCTACCTTTAACTCTAGAGGTCGTCTCCACTGATCAACATAAGACTTCTGTCGAGACTATGCAATGACCATCCTCTTCCGAATCAACTCTATCTGCTTTGTGGTCTCCTGGACAAGATGAGGTCCCAGCATAGCTGCCTCTCCTGCCTCTATCCAACATAAGGGTGATCGGCATGGCCTACCGTACAAGGCCTCATAAGGTGCCATCTAAATAGTTGCTTGAAAACTATTATTATAGGCAAACTCCACAAGAGGTATATGCTTCTCCCAAGAACCTCCAAAATCCAGGATGCATGCACGAAGCATGTCCTCAAGCACCTGAATCATACGCTTGGACTGGCCATCTGTCTAGGGATGGTAAGATGTACTCAAAAGAACCTATTTACCCAAAGCCTTCTGAAGTCTCTGCCAGACCCGAGAAGTAAAATGGGCATCCCTGTCTGAAACGATGGAGTGTGGAACCCCATGTAGACGTACAATCTCTTAGATGTAAAACTATCACATATCATCAACAATGAAGGTATCCTTGATCGGTAAGAAGTGAGCAACCTTCGTGAGTCTGTCAATGACAACCCAAACTGCATCATTCCCTTGAGGTGACCTCGGTAAACCTGTCACGAAATCCATCGCGACATCATTCTACTTCCACTCAGGAATGGATAACTGCTGAAAAAGCCCTGCTGGTCGCTGATGCTCCACCTTCACCTGCTGACAGGTGGAACACTTCATGATGAAACCAGAAACATCTCTCTTCATACTTGGCCACAAATACTGGCAGTGTAGATCACGATACATCTTGGTGACACCAGGATGAACTACCCAAACTGAGGAATGAAAGTCCCGCATCAGCTCTTCGCATATGTATGCTGGCACCCATACGTGCCCCTAAAAATGCAAGATCTCATCCTCGACCATGGTCCATCTAGGAATAGGGTCCTCTCCTGACACGTTTTCCCATTGGACTATGCCTTCTGAATCTGATAGCTGCCTCATTCGCACTCGATCAAGAAGAGTAGAGGTAACAGCTACAGAAAAAAAGAAAAGTTTTCCCCTACCTGTCTTGCACCTCCAAATGCATCTCAAAGAACAGATACATAAGCTGCCACTCACTAATGGCTTCCTGAACTACCTGTATCTGAGTCCTCCTTCTCAGCGCATCAGCCATCACATTTCTTTTCCCAGGCGTATAGGCAAGCTCAAAGTCAAAGGACTAAAGGTACTCAACCCACCTTCGCTATCTCAAATTCAAATCACACTGAGTGAAGATAAACTTGAGACTCTTGTGGTCCATGAAAACCACAAAATACTCTCCCAGAATATAATGTCTCCAATAGTGAAAGGCATGAACAACAATAGCCAACTCGAGATCGTTCGTCGGGTAATTCCTCTCATGTGGCCTCAACTGCCGAGACCCGTACATGACGACTCCTTCTCCCTGCATAAGCACAACTCCCAGCCCGATACCCGAAGCATCACAATACACAGTATAGCTCTTTCCTAACTCTGGAAAAACTAGTATCAGTGCTGAATTCAACCTCCCTTTCAGCTCCTGAAAGGCTGACTCACAAGAATTTGACCATAAGAACATCACACCCTTCTTAGTCAAGCCCATCAGTGGTACTGCTAAGCGTGAAAAGTACTATATGAAATGTCTGTAGTATCCAGCCAGCCCTAGAAAACTCTATACCTCAAAGACGTTCTTCGGTTTCTCCCAAAAAACTAATGCTCTCACTTTATCTGGGTCTATTGATACTCCTGTCTCTAAGATAACATGACCTAAGAAGTGAATCTGGTCCATCCAAAAGTGGCATTTTGAGATCTTAACATATAAATGATGCTCTCTCATTTTACTCAAAACGATCTCAAGATGGGTAGCATGGTCCTGTCGAGTGTGAGAGTACACCAAGATATCATCCACAAAGACCACCATGAAAGAATCCAAGTATGGATGGAACACTCAGTTCATCAGTGCCATGAAAACTGCAGGCACATTCATGAGACCAAACGGCATAACCATATACTTGTATAGACCATACCTGCTCTGGAAGGCTATAAGAGGTATATCAGATGGTCTAATATGCAACTGATGATAACCGGATCTCAAGTAAATCTTCGAGAACATCCGGGCTCCTCGAAGCTGATCAAAGAGATCATCAATCCTCGAAAAGGGATATCGGTTCTTGACCGTCAACTGGTTCAGCTTCCGATAATCCACATAAAGCCTGAGGGTACTGTCTGCCTTCTTCGCAAACAGGACTGGCTAACCCCAAGGAGAAGTACTGGGTCATATGAATCCCTTTGCTTGCAACTCCTCCAACTTCTTCTTGAGCTCCTGTAACTATGGTGTAGCCATCATGTAAGGAGGAATGGACACTAGTGCCGCTCCTAGCACAAGATCAATAGAAAAGTCCACCTCACGCTCTGGAGGAAAACCTGAAAAGTCATTTGGAAAGACATTCCGGAAACAATCCACCACTGGGGGAAAGTCCATCTGTTAAGTCCCATGGTCATCCAGATATAGACTAACAATCTGGGCTGTAACTCCTCCCAACCCATAATGCTCAGGTCCTGATCTGCTCGCCTGGACATCCCATTCACCCTTATGAAGAAATGATCCGCCCTTTGGTGATGTGAAACTCACCCTATGGTGATAGAAATCGACAAAAACCTGGAAGGGAACTAACTAGTCCATTCCAAGAATGACATCATAGCCCGCCATCTCTAGGGTATAAAGGTCCCATAAGAAGTGACACCCACCAACCTCAAGAGAGCACTCCTTGCACTAACGTACACTAGTCGTTCTTGTCCCCAACGGTGTGTCCAACATCAAGACATCGACAAAAGAAAAGATGCAGATCCCATGGCTCTCCACAATAACAAAAGATATAAAGCTATGGGAAGCCCCTGTATCGAAAAGAGTAGAATATAAAAATGCGGCAACTAAGATCATACCTTGAATTGTAGAAGGTCTGAGATCCTGCTCCTGCTAGGTCTGCTCCACTGCAAAAGTCTGGCATGTACCACGACCCTGTGACCCTGCCTGACCACTCTGAGATGATCCACCCTGATGTCGCTGAAAACCGGGCGACTGGCTACCACGACCACGACCTCCACCTCAGCCTGAATGGCTGGAATAACTCCAGTTCCTAGACTGGTTAGAAACTGGTGGTGCGACCCCAAAACAAGAAGTCATAGAAGAACCCCTGTCACCAATTGCTGGTGAGAAGATCTGATAGAAGCGCTGAAGATGACCCGCCTTTCCGTAAGATCGGTACTCCACCAGGTCTCTCGGGCAATGTGGCCTCGTATGCCCTCTCTTCCCACACTAGTAGTACACCACCTGGCTACCAGAAAATATCTCTCACCTCCTCGGATCTTCGCGCGTAGACTTCCTATGGTGCTTCCTGCTGTCAATAGGAGGGATACTAACTCAGGATGCTGAGCCACCCTGGCTCACAACTCCAGAATCTCTCAGATTGTGCTCTGTGTTCAGTGCCTGATTGATGATAGATGTGATAAAAGTCAACCTGAATATATTCACCTATGATCGGATGTCGTGCCTCAGACCATCCTCGAACTTCCTTTCCAGAAATAACTCATCACCTCCTGGAATAGGCATGAAGCGCTGCAACTCAGTAAAGCGATAGGAATACTCCATAATAGAAAGAGTACCCTACTCCAAACTCATAAACTCTCGGGCTCAATCGGCCCTCAAGGTCTCTGGGTAGAAGTGGTCGTAGAAGGCACGTTGAAACTCATCCCAAGCTACTACCTGCTGGCATCCAGCCTGTGAGATCACATCCCACTATCTCTTAGAGGAATCCCGTAGCATGTACGTAGCGATCTTGACCCTCCTCTCTGGAGGAATCTCCAGATGCTCGAAGATAGAAAGCATGGATTCTAGCCATGACTCTGCAACCTGGGGTCCTTCTTCCCCTGTGAAAGTGGGAGGATGCTGCTGCTGAAAGACCCACGTCAACTCTGCCTTGGACGGGGTAGAATGCGGTACCCCACGAAAGGTCTGCATGAACCTCATAAAGCCTTCCCTAAACTTTTCATCAGCACCTGTGTCAGGTATAAGGGCTGGTTCCAAGACTGACACAACTGGAGGATCTACTGGTAGTCCCTAATCATCCATATCCGGTGTCTGGTCACCGCATGGAAACTGGTGTACAACCAGAGGACATCTCGGTGGCATGACTCTGCAAGGTCAAACACACACCTTAGAACAAAATCACCAAGGACTAAAAATTAGAAGCGTAAGAAGGGAACAGGATAAAGAAAACATTCAAGTTTTACAAAACATGACTACACGACATGTATAATTACTACACAACATGTTCCCTTAATCCTTTCACATGGGTGTGTACTTCTGCCAGAACTGGTCGTGTAACACCCCAAACACAAGGCGTGTTGTCCTTACACACGACGTGTACTTGAATTCTCTTCCCCTGCTAGAGTCCTACACGGCTAAGCCACATGGTTCTCCTTAGAACGAGATTACACGGCGTGTTTGTGCCAGACACGATGTGTACTAGATGAGCTTCACTGACCCGTGTTGTTCGTGACATGACTGAATACTCGGCTGACACTACATGACGTGTTCCATACGGACATGGAGTGTACTAGGAAATATAACACCGAACCGTGTTGTTAGTTACACAGCCAAATTCCAAGATTACACTACACGGCGTGTTTAGAACTAACACTGCGTGTATAACTTAATATTTCTCCATCCGTGTTGCTAGTCACCTGGGTAGACACAGGGTCAACATGACACGGCGTGTACAACCGGTACACGACGTGTTCCCACAAGAATTTTCCTATCCCGTGTCTCTGCCCACACGGCCTATTACACAGTTAAAGACTACACGTCGTGTACATAAGGTACACGACATGTACTTAAGAAAAATAGTTTCTTCTCGAATAGAAGAACACATGGCGTGTATTCAAAACTACATGGCATGTATTCTGGGTTTTTTCGGATAGTAAGCCTCAGAAACTACTCCAGAGCCCATAAAAACACTAAAACAAACATCAAAATGCCAAATTTCGATCCATGAGGGACCATACTCCCCACGAATCAAATATTTTCATCTTATACATGTTATAACAAGAAAAAACAAGGCAATGATCCACCAAATTCTGGTCCATGAGGGACCATAACACCTCAAGAACCAAAGTTTGGCATTCATTCAAGAAAAACCTCCGTAAATCAATACCCAATCAAACAAAAGATATTTTATCAAGGCATCTATCATAACAACATGCATCTCTAGCAAAACATCTATCACAACAACATGCAATCACTAATGCACCCTAAATGGCATGGCAAGTATGCATGACATGTGATTTCTAACAAGTGCCTATATGATGCATGAGATGGAATACCCTCATCTCATCGGGTTGCAACATAAATAGAACCTCAACAAAATCAACAATAACAACACAATACATGTGAGTCACCCAATGGTGAAAATCAAATCAACTGTAAAATTGCAAAACTAGAAAAATTGCAATACCAGGTAAATTGGCTTTTTCCCTATACACGGGTTAGCTACTCTTGGGCACAACTTATTACCAAGTACCTATTCCATCCTATCCCTGACTATAGGCTCCAAACAGTAAGTCAAATAAAAGAAACTCCTCTGATACCACTTTTTAACATCCTAGTTCCAGAAGCCACCCAGGGGTGCCCCATACCTGGTTGGTCACATGGACTCAAGCGCATTTCCCCTAACGCTAGAGGCTTCCGACTAGCAATGAGGGCCTTGGGTGTGATTGTGGGGAAACTATGCCCTCATTGGCAGAGTAACACATCGAAAGTAAAATAGATATACAATAGTGGAAGTAGTAAAAATACCACACAATAGTAAACAGTGAAAGACTGATGAAGAAACAACTGGAGCACATATATATATAAATGATGCATGATACATATATCTAGGAAAGCAGCCAAACAAATCACAATGCCGAAATATAGTACAAAACCCAAGTACAAAAGAAAACAAGTAAAATCCTCAGCATTTCAAGCCCCAGCTTGGTCCCATGCTCTCCAGCTCCTCAACAATCAAGTACCTAAAGCAGAAGGGCATTTTCCATTATCTATACCTGCAACAATATATTCTGTTTGGGACCAAAAGCATGGACTAAACAGGGTGTGAGACTAAATCCCAATAGGCAACCCCCACAAAATTTGTGCATAACAGTCAATGAATATATGGAAGGTAATGAGCAAAAGGAAGCAGTGAACAAGAAAGTACTCAGGAGTAAGCAATCCACGTTTTCAATGTATTCAATTTCATATATCAAGCAACAACTAACCAATGCAGGTAAACACAAATAGGTAACCCTCTGGGAAGTACTCACAATCCACCCCCTATGGTTCTACCTAGCAACAAAAGCAAGCATCTAAACACAACAAGTAACCCTCTAGGAAGTACTCACAGCCTATCCCCTCTGGTCCTACCTAGAAACACAAGAAAGCAGCTAAACACAACAGGTAACCCTCTGGGAAGTACTCACAACCTATCCCCTTTGGTCCTAACTAGAAACACAAGAAACCCTCTGGGAAGTACACTCAGTCTAACCCCTTTGGTTTAGCTTTAAAATAGACTCTTTGAGGAAGCACTCACCTTCAATTCCTCCTATATTATCGTATCAGTAACTAAAGGCGCTCTGGGGAAGCACTTATGTCACATTAACCCTGTTTCCCTCGTCGAGGAACTACAAACACTCTAAGGAAGCACTTACATCAATTCCCCTTGTGGCCTCACATCGTAAGTAAAGACAGACACTCTGGAGAAGACCTTCTATCCATTCTCCCTATGGTCTATTACACCAGGTTCTCACAACCCTGTGTAAGTCAAGAAAGCATAGCAGCACATATCGGACAAAGTAAACCTCAAGAACTACTTGGCTAAATAGTCTACAACATAACAACATGTCCGAACAATAGTCATACCATCCTATAATACTAGGCATGGAAAGTAAACAACAGCCTAACATGAAAACTAGACCAAATGGTCAAAACAAGAAACATGCATGAAAAAAACATCCAAAGCATATAAATTCACCCTATTCATATTAAATTAACCTCTATTCAAGTATACAAGCATAACAGGAAATTATCAGGGCTTAAATGGTAAACACGCAATACTCCGTTCAAGGGTATTGGACAAATTTGCACATATAATTCAAATAATTCCATAAAAAAGGCACAAACCACCTACCTCGGTGTTGGGAGATCACTATAAGTGAAACCCAAGCCTTGAATCACCCAAGAACATCATAGATCTACGAAAACATCTAAAATATTCAACCAAGGATAACTGGAGAAAGAGGAGGAATCATGAAACGAAGCTCTAGAAGAAGGAAGAGCTTACTGATGTGATTCCAATACAATTGATGGCGGTTGAATTAGAGATTGGATGCTCAGACGGGGGCTCGGAGGAAGATCGTGGCCGTACAGGATCTCTCGGACAAACTAGGTCAAGAAGAAGGCCTTTCTGGCGATTAGACGCAACCTCGATACGTTTAATGAAAAAAAAGAAAATACACGGCATGTACTTTGGAAGTACACGACGTGTACTTTATGTTTTCATACCCCAAATTAGATAGCCTCCAGGTCACCCCCACATGGATGTGTGTGTGGCCATTACATGGCCAGCACATGACTTCATGCGACAACCAAGTACACAGCGTGTATTCATAAAGTACACGACATGTACTTCAAAAATTTCCAGAAATTCCTCTTTTTCTAAAAAATAACCAGAAAAGTAAAACATACCTGAAAATAAGATCTGGGTTCTTACAAAGACCATACCAGGTTCTCTAGAAAAGAATGGATTTCTAGAGGTGGTGGATCAGAATTTAGTAGAGAAATAAAGAAGCATGAGGATTCACACCGATTTTCCCTAGGAGTTTTGGGTGACTGTAGTGAATTATGAGACCTACTTGGTAAACAGAAGTATATCATCTCTATTGGGGTAGGAAATTACAAAATAATGTTGGTTTGGAAGAATGGTTAAATTTTACCATATCAAAGTCTTTGGTTAACTCACTTATATCCATGTTGATTCCAGGTAAAGTGACAAGTTTGAGTTTAAGTCCCATACATGTTACTTTATAGGGTGCGATAATGAAGACTTTGTATTTTAGATTTGGGACAACAACTATCGGATGGTTTTTAGATGACACAATGTAGTATTCAATGATAAGATATTTTGGAAATATCAAGACCAAGAAGAAGTTATTGATGAGATCAGTGTATCATCATAAGATGAGCTTTGACTGATTATAAGTATAAAAGTTCTATATGTTTTGAAAATTTTAGGGTGATGACCAGTTCCAGAAACACCAAAACGTCTAAAAGAAATTTTGTATAAAGGTCATGTTCTATTGGTATTGAAATGTACAAAAGCACCAAATAGATAAGGGACATCAAAATATTAGGGAAGAGATACAGAATGTGAAGTTCTAGAAGTAGTCATTCCAAAAGGAGTTGAGGTACAAAATCAACTATGAAGATATACTAGGATTCAACCTCAAGTGTAGAGATATGAAAACGACCTACACTATTTTCTTCTAACATATGACGAAGAACCTAAAATATTGAAAGAAGCTAAAAGTCTAAATGACTTGAGTCAATGGGATTTATCCATGATAGATGAAATATACTCCTTACATGTCTCCGAGACATAGGAGTTAAGAGAACAAACTATTGGGAAGAGTGTACTTCAAAAAAAGTGGGTTTATCAGATGAACGATAAAAAAGATAGTAGAAGGAAGTATAAGGATAGGATTTTAAATAAAAAAGGTGCATATTTTTTAAATATATTTTCTCCTGTTGTTAAACATACAACTATTCAGATGGTACATAGCATGATTTTCATGGAAGGGCTGAATCTGAATTATTTAGATATGTTGACCACATTTCTTCATGGAGACTTAGATGAAGAAATTTTATGGCTAGAAGGTTTTTTAAAGAAAAATAACCAGGATCTTTTGTACAATCTGAAATAGATCCTTTAAGGATTGAAGTAAGCCCCAAGGTAGTTGAACAAGAAGTTCAATGGCTTCATAGAAGAATGAAAGTTCTTCCATAGAAATGAAAATAATTTCTATTTCCAGAAGGTGTTTAGTGATGGGAGTTTCATCATATTACTTCTCTATTATGATGACATGCTTATTTTCATTCCAGTAAAGGAAAGGTTCGATGAGATAAAATATGAATTTTCCAGATGTTTCAAGATGAAGGATCTTGGTTTGAAAAAATGGGTTTTGGGGATGTAGATTGTATGGGACATAAAGTTTGAAACTTTATTCCAAAATCAATATGACTACATTTGAAAGGTGGTAAAACATTTTGGAACGAGTGAGGTGAAACCAGTTACCAATCCCTTGGTCATGAATTTCTTGGTAAGTAAAGAGAAATCACTTAGAATGGAATCAAAGATTGGGTACATGGAAAATGATCCTTTTGCATCAGTAGTTGGAAGCTTAATGTATTCCATGTTTTTTACAAGGTTGTACATTGTTTATATAATGGGAGCAGTTAGTAGGTTCATGGATATTACCATTAGAGAGCAATAAGAAGTGGTAAAGTGGATCCTTCGACATCTAAAAGGTTCTGAAAGTTTATCTCTCAATTTTGGAATGGATGAACTACTTTAGGGGTTTATGGATTCTGACATTGGGGGAGATGTAGAGACTTAGAGGAGTACCATGGTTTATGTGTTCAATTTAAATGGAAAAAATATGAGCTAGATATTGGATCTTCAATCGATAGTTTCACTTTTAAAAATAAAAGAAGAGTAAATTTCACTAATGGAAGCTGGGAAGGAGTTGGTTCGGTGGTAAGGGAAGATGAAATATCTCAAAAGAATGAATGAGATTGGGATGTTGTTTTTTGATTCAAAAAGTGTGATCCACTTAGCCAATAATTCAATGCTTCATTCTAGGGAAAATGATATTTTGTTGAAGTATCACTTCAAATGAAGGTTTTTGGATGAAAGAATGCTACATCTTTTGAAGGTGTATAGAGTTTAGAATCCAATATATATGTTGACCAAGGTTGTAGTCTGGGATGTGCTGAGGCAGTGTTGCATCTTATTTGATCTAGGATAACTAGATGTTTGATAGGGTATTTATTCAAATACAAAGGAAGATTGAGATCAGAAGAGGTTTTGTGGATGTTAACGGAGAACTTGGTGATGAATCTTTAAAATTAATCTCAAGTGGGACACTATTAAGTTCAACCATGTGGAAATCAATTTCTAGATAAGTATTAGAACTTTTGAAAAAAAATAATTCTAGAAGTTTCATATTCCAACTTGGATGGAGATGGTTGAGAGGCACAAACCAATGTACAAAAGTTCTAAAGTCAGCATACTGAAATCTTGTAGTTGGAATGTTATGAACCAACTTGGGATAACCCATAAAATGGTCACTCGAGCTAGTATGAAACATACATTAGGGGTATCTCCGATTCCCCAATCTAATGACAAGCATCAAAGTAATCACAAGAAAGCATTGGGGAGAATTTAACCTAATAAATAATTAATAACACAAAGAATCCACCCTAAAATTTACAATGGACATTATGTATGTCAGAGTTCATGAACAATAAGAATAAATTAATACAAATTATAATTACAACAAAAAGAGTCCAACTTGAATAAATAAGCCACTAAACATAAAATATAACAATTATGGTACAAGGATGAGTTCTAGAATGAAGTAAGTCAACATGGATGATACAACCACTCTATAAAAGAAAAACTAAAATAAAATAAATACTCGTCACAATCTCCATGTGACCTATAGGGTCACCATCCACCCAATCCCAACTTGCTCTATGAGAAATCCAAAAATGGTACCTGAAACTACATAAATAGACTCGAGTCTACCGACGTCGAGTGGAACCAAGTAGGGTGTGAGGATAACATATATCAGTATGAAGTCACTAGAGTGTCCATGCATTTCATTTTCTAGAACTTACCATCCATGCTAGTTTGAAATAAAAAATAAAAAATTTCTTTTTAATCTTTTGAGAAAAACCAATCAGGATATTTTCTAGCCAAACCATCTTTTAAACTCAAAATATGTTTTAAAGAGACATTTGAAAACCTTTCTTAAAACATTCCTTTTTTTAAAAAAACTTTTAAATCCTCTTTTTAAAACACTCTAAAACTATACCAAGGAATCCAATAAAAACCATAAAATAGATATCAACAAATAAATAAAACAAATCAATGGAATTGGGAACATAATATTAAAATGGAACTAGTGAAGCTTGTCATAAGAGAATCATAACATAGTGAAGTAGTAATATAGAAAAACATAGTAATAGGGAAACATTAGTGAATAAATAACATTGGGAAATTCCTAAACATCAAGTGGGGAGACCTTATACACACTCAAGTTAGAACCATTTATCAACCTATCAATGCATTCCTAGTTTTATAACCAACTGAATGCTCTCAACTAGCCACACCAATAGTACTCCTTTATGGCCTCCGATAACATAGAAGATCTAGTCCATCTAATCAAGACTAGAAATTAACAGTCTCTCATCACTCACTAAGATTCCTAGGATCCCATGATAATAATAGAAATAAGAGGCAAGTCACTACAATCAAATTTCAAGCATAAAAAATATATCACAATATCCCGACACAATCCCAACTCTATTCATCTACCAATGAAATCCCATCTAAATCCCATCCATTATAATCACATAAACACATGGGGACTTCCATTAGGGTGTAACTTATTTCTGAAAAAGTTCTAAAGGTTCTAATCAGGACTTATATTTGAATGATGATTATGCCTTCTACTACTGTCATTGCTTCTGTTTTTGTGATTTTGTTGGTTGATATGGGTGCCAACTTGTTAAGGACGGATGGGGCACAGGATCTGGCTCCGACACTGTTTTGACATTGCTTATTTTGTGTGTGTGGAAGGAGGGATTTTGTGCAGGTGGCACTATGGTCTATAGTTCTTGGAGCAAGACAACCAGTTCAGTTACATGACTACTTCATAAGAGGTTAGAGTAGAGAGATTTTTCTGTCCATTTCTATTTGGATTTGGAAGTTCGAGAGGGTATGACATTTTCCATCGGTACCAGGCCCGTGCAATCCTGCACGGGACAGTTTGATGAGTAGCGATGTGATGGTGAAAGCTGGTCTTATTGTGTTTGATACTGGGGAGGAGTTCTCAATGTATTGAAGTTGGTTGTTTTTGCCTTGGGATCTTGGATTGTAGGGGCTTGTTGTAATGTTTTAAGTCGTTGAAGTCATGTTGGGTTCCCCTCGCCCTTAAAAGGGGGTCTATTCTAATAAAAAATTAATTTTCAGTCAGGACTTATATTTGAAAACCAATAGCATCTTTCTAAAACACATTTTAAAGACCATTTAGAAATCAATGCAATTTGGAAACTCCTTTTAAAATTTTTAATAGTCCTAAGAGTCCTCTTGGGAGGGTTTCATTTGAAAATCATTTTTAGAGGCTACTTTGAAAAAAGTGAAAATTTAGAAATTTGAAAGTAAATAGAGACATCCTATGAATATATATATATATATATATATATATCCATAAACCTATATATGTATGCAAGTTCATACATATATAGGTTCATATTCACATGCATATATATATACCAATATTCATAGGAAGTACCATGTAAAACCAAAAGGGACACACATCAATACACTCACCAAAACAAAGGAACCTCTAAGTGAAACCCCTAGAGCCTCCAAATAGCCATAAACAAGTCATAACCATAATAAATCACTCAAAATCCTAAAAAATTCACCAAATAATTAAATTATCGAAAAAATCATGTTTTAGGCACTTTACCAAACATATTACATATACATATATTCTTTGAAACCAATTAATAAAATCTTAGTTATCATAAATTGCTTTATAAAAACATTTAAAACCACTAAAGTAATCACATTTTTTTTGGAAAAACCAATTTTCAAAAGATCAAGCATGAATGGTGTGTAATATAATGGAAATGGAACAAAACAACCTACCTCAAACAAAAGTGTGTATATGATCATACCATGATTCACTACTTTATTTCACCTTTACACCACTACTTTAAATTGGTTTTATATTTTAAATTACAAATATAATAACAAATTTCACTTCTCATTTGATTTTATTATTCAATGTTTATCACTATTAAAAATGTAAATTATAATTGTTTTGGTGATTTTATTGTAGGAGGAGGTGATTTGGAGACCTCAGAGATGATTCAGAAGGAAAATTGGCCAAACTGCATGGAACCCTAAGAACACTTATCCACTGTTTTTCACATTGTGTGAAATCTGTGCATCCAAATGGACTTAAATTTTATGGGATGATCCAAAACTCTATGGGAAAAAACTAATCTAAATAAACCCAAGCCCAATTATTCCATTAAGATGTATAATAGCTTCAAAATTTTACATGGATATAGTCAAGAGTCTAGAAAATAACTCTCCTCTTTCCCCCAAGTCATGATATGGTCATTTACTCGTCCAAAACCAAGATACAAGTGGTATAACCTAAATGGGGTGCTCAAAACCACTTCCCATTTTGGCTATAAAAGGGAACTATGGGCATCCCATTTTCAAGTTCAACCAAGGAGTTAAGTGATTCCATTTTGGAGTTCTAGAGGATTCCTCTCATCACCTTGGAGGTTCTGGAACTTCCTATACTCATAGGGGGATCTCTTGAAGCAAGGATACCTTCATCAAAGCCTTCCTCTCATTCTCATGTTATAATATTTGTCTTTGTGTAATAAAAATATTAGTTCCTCTTTTATTTCCTCTATTTTCCTCTGTTTTCTTCACTTCCCTTATTCATTAATCTTCCTCTTTAGGCTGGAAATAAAGAGTATAAATGAGATTGGGTTATACCCATTCTAAGATGTTGCGAATGCAATTCGTTTCTACGATGACTACATCGCCCATAAAAGAGTAGTTTTTTATTAATCGATATACCTCTTACCTTATTCATTAATTTATTTTGAATCAATGAGATAATTTAATTCACTTAAAATGATATATGAATATATTTTTTAAAATAGAATAAACTAATCAAGAAATTTAATAATTAACAAAAAAAACATGAGGTCAATATTTGTGTAAATTGTGAGAGCACAAAATTAATTGGTAAAACAAAACCACACAGGATAAATTTTTAGAGTTCAAATAATATCCTTAAAATCAATTCATCCTCATTTATAGAGTGTTTTTGTTCCCTAATTCACCACTAATCGTAAGCTATCCTTACAACATCAATCAAAGCAGGGTGCTACGATTGCATGTACTAAATCTAGTTTAGGGTATAATTCATTTCATCTTTATGGTTTAGTTAATTCTAGTAGGGTTTTGGGGTTAACAATTTATGGGATCATAATTAAGTGGATTTTAATTTAAATGATAATTATAAATAATTGAGTGAATAGGTAGAGTTAGATTGATTATTCCTTTTAAAAATATTTTCTAAAAAACATCTTCTCGTTGCGTCTTATTAATCGAATTTCATTTAAAAAATAAAAACAAAAAATGAAATCTTCTTCCAACATACTTATTATATCTTTATAAATGGAAACCCCCCCATTATTTTAATTATTTTGTTTCTTCCTTTTTATTTTATTTTCAAAATACCTTTAATAATTTTTTAAATTAGTTCCTCCTTTGAGAGATGACCCTGGTCAGCCACTTTGCTGCAGCTAAGTACCCAAAAATCACACATCCTTTGAGAGTTCCCACTATAGTGGCTTTAAAATTGGTACCATTTCTATGGAGGAAAGTATTTTATTTAACTAATTAGAGTTATTTGTTTACTTTTATTTTATCCTTTTGGTTTATCTTCATTCTTCCTTCTTTTTTTCCCTTTCTCAATTTTTGTTTGTTTTTTTCTCTCTTTATTCTTCCCATCTCTTTTATTCTCTATTATACCATCAATTGAAACTTATTATCATGATATTATAGTCTACTTTAATTTATATGATTTATGACATGATCCCATCCTGAGGATCACTTTGATCTAGACCTCAAGATTGAACACAACCTTAGGTCTTGAATTAGACAATCTCAGTCTATAAGAAGTGTCCACATTTACCCAACTAGGGAATTCCTCCACTATAAGAATACTGAAATTGGAAAAACTTTTAAATACAACATAATACAAGAAAAAATGTATGAAAACAATAATAATGAACTTAATAGAACAATTCGAGAATTGGATGCACCAGATATTAACTATCAACCAAAATGTATTACATACCCAAATCTCAAATCAGACTTTGAACTAAAATCTAGGTTAATTCACCTACATCCAAAATTTCATGAATTATCTAGAGAGGATCCAAAAAAACATTTAAAATAATTTAATGTGGTTTTATCAACCCATAAAACAAGTAATGTATTTTAAGATCAAATGAAACTAAGATAATTCCCATTTTCACATAATGGAGATGCAAAGGATTGGATGTATTATTTACAACCTGAAGATGTAACACATTGAAATGATTTGAAACATATTTTATTGTAGATATTTTTTCCAGCATTAAGGAACACTTCCATTCGTAAGGATATCTTAGGGATCATGAAAGGACAAGGCGAGTAAATGTATGAGTACTAGGAGTGATTCAAGAAGTTGTGCGAAAGCTGTCCACATCACCAAATCAGTGAGAAAATCCTCATCAAGTACTTATATAAAGGACTCACACCTATGGAGAGGATCATGGTGGATGTCATGGCTGGAGGAGCATTTTTGGAGAAAACACTAGTAGCCGTACATGCATTTATCAACAAGATGGCATAAAACTCTCAACAATTTGACGATCGAGGTAAACCACATGTTAGGGGAGTACATCAGGTAAGTCCATATTCTCTTAAAATTAATTTAATTGATACCAAGTTAGAATAATTGAGCACTATGGTGATGCATATTTCTTTGGCTCAAAAGACATCCCAAACCACTCCTACAAGGCCTTGTAGAATTTTCACTGAAACAGACCACCCAACTGATTGTTTCCCCCAACTATAAGAGATAAATGATTGTGCAGAAGTATCCCCTGGGAGACCATATCACCAGCAACAACAACCATATCCCCAAAATAATTATGATTCCTTTCCACCAACATACAAAAAATGGTGGAAGGATCAATCAGACATAAGGTATGGCTCTATACAACAACAAAGGCCCCATTTTCACCAAAACTTCCAAAATCCTCTTCTTTACCAATAGGGTTTCCAACAACCCCAAAGAAAATTTGAGGCTCAAGTATCAACAAGTAAAAAAAAGGGAATTCTCAACTAAAGGTATATTCTATCAATAATGAACTTTTGAAAAAAACTATTCTTAATAAAAAAAATGAGTTAAAGAGTCAAGGTTCTGAGTTGAGGGAGTTGAAGACACAAATGAGACAGATTACCACTACTCTCCATGAATTGGTAAGTTAGAACTCTGAAAATATTCCTTCCCAACCTACTCCAAATCTCAAGGGGAATATTAGTGCCATAAAATTGTGAAGTGGGAAGAAAAATACTGATACATATACACCTATCATTCCACTAGGATTCACCTCAACTCCGGAGAATACCCATTCAAGAAAAACTAATGAGAAGCATATGGAGATAGATAAAGGTAAGAAAAATATTGATTATTTTCCTCCTAAACCACTTCCATTTCCAAATAGAGTTTTAAAAACCAATAAGATGGTTGAAGAGGCGATTAAAAAAAGAGGTTTTGGATACATTAAAGTGTGTTAAGATCAACATCCCTATACTTGAAGCCATTAAACAAATAACATGGTATGACAAATTCTTAAAATAACTTTGTACCAATGGAATAGGGATAAAGGGAAATAAGAGGATCAATCTTTGAAGGAAGGTGTCAGCAGTAATTACACAAACTCTAACAATGCCAACAAAGTGAAAGGATCTGGGGACATTCACCATCCCATGCACCATAGAGGAGTTACACTTTTTTGATGATTTATGTGATTTAGGAGCTTTCATAAATGTTATGACTCACTCTATATTCTCTTATTTATAGGTTGGTGAGTTGAAGCTGATGAGAGTGGCGGTGTAGTTGGAGAATAGAGCTACGACATATCCAGCGGGAGTCCTTGAGGATTTACTTGTTTGGGTAAGAGACATGATCTTTCCAACATATTTTTATGTGATTAACATAGAGGATGATCAGGTAAGTTCTCATGCCCTAATTATCTTAGGTAGACCCTTCCACAAAACTAAAAAAACTATCATAAATGTCCATGAGGGTACACTTTCCATGGAGTTTGGAGATGAAGTTGTGATATTTAATGTTATATACTCCATGAAATACATTTTTCTATTTTTTTTAAAACCACTTTATGGCCAAGTGGGAACCACACAATTTCAAATAACCAATACAAGCACCACAAAAACACTATATAGAATTCAAAAAAGTCATAATCATATCGAGGTAAACCAAATTAAAAATTCAAACGAAAAGAGGCACACCACAACCTCAGGCCGCATGAGCTGTCGGAAACAACACACCATCGTATCAGGCCACAGACCCTGACACACCCAACCACCCATCATCACCGACCGTGACATCAAGAACCTACCACCGGAGACCATCCACCTTGCTGTCAGAACCACTGCATATATTCCCACAAAAACAACATCTTCACAAACACCAAAATTAGCTTCAACCATCACAAACTGAATCAAAGAAATTTTTGTTGCTTCACCCTTGTCATAACCATCGATGTTGACTCCAACTCTACAACAGAAATGAAAATAAACTAACCAGAACAACTTCACCAATCAATCACTAAACAAGCACTAGAAAAATATCACAAATACCTTCACCGATAGCTTAGAATAAGAAATACCGAGAAGATCTGACATACTAGTAACTAAATTCACTAGAACATACCGACTTAGGTAGTGCCTAGATCCCCAAAGACTGATTCACCACAAATCCCAAAACTTCATAGATTCCACCACACTAAATACAACTAGGCGAGGCACCAAGGAACGTGAGTCCATAAAAGGGATTTGAATGTAGGGCTCCGAACACCTCCATCACCGACGAAGCAGAAAGAAAGAAGTGAAACGAATTTGGTAGTTCTTGTAAATCCATCATCTATCGAACTGCATACCCGAAGCCGCTTGGTAACCACCACACTAGTTCCAACAAAGAGAGGTGAAGAGGAACTTGAGGCCAGAGCAGGGTTTGGGTGGCCGAGGGATTACACTACACACAACCTTCGACGGGAATACTGAAAGAATTGCGGGAGGAGAACCACAGTAGAGAGCATTATAGAAGAGAATAAGAAATAAGGGTAAAAAAATAAGATGCTAGAGAAGAGAGGAGATCCACTGAGAAGAGGATCCGAAACCCTAGGGGTAGAAGATGAGCCAAGATCAAGGAAGAACCTGAAAAATGGGGTGCCATCCTGTACAAGTGATATAGTGAATTATATATCTCACACCCAATAAACTACATGAAATGCCCATCAGAGGACCAT
Source organism: Viscum album (assembly GCA_963277665.1). Classification (NCBI taxonomy): domain Eukaryota; kingdom Viridiplantae; phylum Streptophyta; class Magnoliopsida; order Santalales; family Viscaceae; genus Viscum; species Viscum album. The sequence goes on along the minus strand of OY728123.1, from coordinate 685,995,005 downwards.
TCTTCTTTTGTTATCTCCCATTTTAACCACCAAGTAAAAACCCCATGGATTTTGATTTCCCTATGTTTAGAGAGATTATGAGCATTGGTTCTAGTTTGATGTCTAAGATCACTTACACACCTATTTATAATGAAAAAACCTCTATTAGATTTTATTTTGAAATGGATTTATATTCTAACTTTTATAATGTTCACTCTGGTTATGACTTGGATTTTGATTATTCTGAGGGATTTGATAAATTATTCTATGATTTGATGATTTTTATTCTCCTAATGATGTTTATTTTCACATATTTTAGTTCCATCAATGTATCCATTCATACTGCACCCCCTTCATTAGAACTCAAGCCATTTCCACCAAATCTCAAATACTCATACTTGTTAAGTGGTGAGAAATTACTTATTATAATTGATAACAATCTCCCCTTTGAACATGAATAAAGACTTTTGAATCGTTTGAGGGAGAACATCAGGGAAATCAGGTAAACCTTGGATGAAATATTAGGTATTATCCCCACCATTTTCATGCATATGATTTTTTGGAGGATGAGGTTAAACCGGTCAGGTATCCACAAACGAGAATCAATCCAACCCTTTTGGATGTTGTTAAAAAATAATTTGAAAGATTGATCGAGGTAGGTATAATTTATCCTATTTCAGATTCCCAGTGGGTGAGTCCTATTCAGGTTGGGGATAATAAAAGTGGTTTTACTATTGTAAGAAATGATTGAGAGGATTTGGTTCCAATGAGGGTGCAAAACAGTTGGAATGTGTGTATTGATTATAGTAAACTAAATCAATCCACTTGCAAGGACCATTTCCCCTTCCCATTGATTGATCAAATGCTTCAGAGAATAGCTGGGAAAACACACTATTATTTCCTAGATAGATTTTATGGATATTTTCAGGTTCCTATAGATCTAAAGGATCAAGAGAAGACAATATTAACTTGTCCATTCGGTACATTTTCATATCGAAGGATTCCATTTGAACTATGAAATGCCCCAGGTACCTTCCAGAGATATATGGTGAGTATTTATTTTTCAGATTTCATTGATATGTGCATGGAGGTATTTATGGATGATTTTATAGTGTATGGATCTTCATTTTATGAATGCATCTTTATTTTAGGAAAGGTGTTGAATCATTGTATTGAGAAGAATCTAGTTTTAAACTTTGAAAAGTGTCATTTCATAGTAAATCATGGTATTGTATTAGGGCATGTAGTGTCAAAAAATGGGATAATGGTTGATAGATCCTAGGTAGACATTATTTCATCCTTACCATATCCTTCATATGTGTGAGATGTTAGATCATACCGAGGGAATGAAAACTTTTATTGATGCTTCATCAGATATTTTATTAAGATCGCTCTACCATTATCTCAACTACTTCAAAAATATATTGAATTCATTTTTGATGATTCATGAAGGGTATCATTTGAAGAGATAAAGAAGCATCTGATCACTCCACTAATCATACATCCCCCACGGTGGGACCTTCCATTTTAGGTTATGTGTGATGTGTCCAACTTCACAGTTGGAGATGTCTTATCTCATAGGGTGGAAGGACGTTCACATGTTTTTTTAAGAAGGTGACATGGATTGGTTTCCCAATCCATACCGGAAGGAATTTATTAAATGAAAAGTTTACAATGAGTTCACGAGGTGTAATGATCTTACACCATCTGAAAACAATAAGGCATCCAAACAGAAATACATATTTAAAGAACCTGGAAAACAACATCAAAAGTCGCTAGGAATTAAGACTGCACATTCACCCAGCAGTGTCTAGGTGCGAACATACAAAGAGGTGTGTGCAAACATAGCAGATCTAGATCAACAATCTGTTGTCAGCATAAGAATCTCAAAGTAGATTGATTATTAGAGCAGCTGAGAGTTAAAGTATCAGAAAACCAGAAAAGTAATGGCTCAAAGGGGGTAGAATTAAAGCATCGCATTGTAGCATAGAAGAGGATCAGACCAAAACAACCAACTTGCATCATCAAACCAAAATGCACAACACAACAAAAACCCAGGATCTGAAATCAAACAGGAAGCATAACTTCATCAAGGAGGCAAAACAGTGTTATAACAGAAAGAGAAAATAAAGAAGCACCAAAAACCAAAAAAATTCAAGTTTCAAATCATCATCATCTTGCATAAAAGCAGGTTATGAGTCAAAAAAGGATCAATCATATTAAGGAGATTGAATAGACATCTGCATCATCTGGTTAAAGATGAAACGTTTTACTCTGAGGTATTGATCAGTAGAGATAAAACCTTGTTGAAGTTTTTGGTGGGCCAATTCTTGTTGCATTTCCATATGTGTGTTCCAGTCCTTAATCTCATCCTCTATGAAGTGCTGTGAAAAGTAGCATAAAATAAAATTTGGGTCATCAGTCAGAGGATTTTCCTGAGGTGGTTCAGTAGTATTTGTCTGGGCGGGTTCAGTGGGAACCATCCTGGAAGCATCAAGCGACCGAGTAACAATAGTTCTTTCAGTGTGAGAATAATCCCTACGTTTTCTAGTTTTCTTCGGATTCAGGGTGATGAATCCATCAGCATCCACCATGGACATTTTTCCTTTCCTGGCCATAGTTTTCAAATAGGACTCCTCAATTTGTCCCAAATGATCATCTTCCTCAATTGAGGAGTCACTAGAGTCTGAAACCACAACCTGTTTCTTGCTTCCATCCTCTAGAGTCTAAATTTGATTTCCCTGTTCCTCAAAAACGGGTGGATCAGGGCAAATTCCCTCCATTTAATTTGAGTGAGAGGACACAATATGGTTAGAATTTTCTTCCTTGCGAGAAGGAATATTGGCAGTGATGTCAAGGAAAACATTTACATAATCTGAGATTTGATTCTCAGGTGCTTTGGTATTATCCAATCCTAAAATATTTTCTGAGCATTCCTTTTTAGAGGAGCTAAAGGGGCCAAACATGTCTTTGTGTCTAACATTACCCTTTTCAATCCAAGTGGGTTTCTAGCATTTAGCATAATCCTTACTTTTACCACAACTGTTTGTGGGATGACCAAGTCTAAACCACTTGTGACAATAGTCAGGCAGTTTTTCATATAAGACCTCTTGAGAGAAGCCAAAGTCACCACTTTGAATCCATAGGTGCGAAGGCAACTATTGTGATACATCAATTTCGATGAAAATTCTAGCTATCGAGGGTCTAGAAAGAAGTATTGTAGTTGAATCAAGCTTCAAAGGGGAGCCAATGAGGCTGGCAATAGGAAACAAAGCAGCCTGATTGATCACTTATGCTTTGAGGAAATTGGATTCAACATAATTAAACTACAAAAACATGGAAAATGCTTTTCTTGCTATTATATTTTCTTTAGATAAATTTTATTCATATTTATTAGGCTTTAAAGTAGTTGTTTTTTATAACCATTCAGCTCTGAGATATCTCTTGTGTAAGCCAAATGAAAATCCCAGACTCATCCAATGGATTATTCTTCTTCAAGAATTTGATATTGAGATAAAGGATAATAAGGGGTTAGAAAACTTGGTGGTGGACCACATGAGTAGGATTACTCACAAACTAGAGGATGACACCAGGGACTAGGTACCACTTTGGGAAACTTTCCCTAATGAGCATATTTATTCCATCTCAGGTACACATCCTCAGTATTCTGATTTAATGAACTACCTTTTTTCCTCTGAAATTCCTACAAATTTAAAGAAACATCAAGTAAAAAAATTAAAGGGTGAGTCTAGGTTTTATGTTTTGGATAACCCCTAACTTTGGCGCATGTGTAGTGATTAATTTATTAGGAGGTGCATTACTGATCATGAGTTTGAGTCTATTTTACATTTTTGTCATAAAATTTCTTGTGGTGGACACTTTATACCCCAACGAACAGCTATGAAATTCTTAGACTTTGTATTATATTGGCCTAGATTATTCTATGATTCCCATGTGTTTTGTAAGTCCTGCTCTCATTTCCAATACACTGGGAACATTTCTAGGATACAAAATATTCCCCAAAAAACCATACTATTCTGTGAGATTTTTGATGTATGGGGAATTGATTTTATGGGTCCCTTTCCTAGTTCATTTGTTTTTTTATATTTTGGTTACTATTGATCATGTTAGAAAATGGGTGGAGGCCAAGGCCACCATGACTGATGATTCTCATATTATAGTGGAATTTGTCAATGCATAATTTTTTTCTAGGTTTGGAGTACTGAAGGCCATCATCAGTGACCAAGGGACACACTTTTACAGTCATAATTTGGATTCCCTCCTTCTAAAGTATGGGGTGACACACAAAACATCAACACCATACCACCCACAACAAATGGCCAAGTTGAGGTTTCAAATTGGGAGTTGATTTTTTTTGGAGAAATATATGTAGACGAATAGGAAGGATTAGAGGAAGCAGTTGGATGATGTGTTGTGGGATTATAGGACAACATACAAGACCCCCATCGGTATGTCCCCATTTCAGATTTTTTTGGGAAAGCCTATCATCTCCCTGTGGATGTCGAGCATCAGGATTATTGGGCTATAAATAAATGCAACATGGATTTGACCCAAGCTGGAATTCAAAGGCAGATAAAAATTCAATAGTTTGAGGAGATTTGATCATAATTGTATGAGAACTCAAGGCTCTACAAATAAATATCAAAATAAACTCATGATAGAATGATCCAACAAAGGGAGTTTCATGTTAAAGATAAAGTCATTTTATAAAATTCACGAATAAGGATAATTCCTGGTAAGTTTCATTCCAGATGGTTAGGAACTTATGTTGTGTCTAATGTTTTTACTTATGGTGTAATGGATATCACATAGGAGGACACCAGAAGGATATTTATAGTCAATGGGTGATGTTTTAAGAAATACCTTGATGGACTTCCCACCCATGTCGTTGATTATATCACACTACATATCCCCATCATAAATTGAGAATAACAAGATTTTCCCAACCCTTTCACTTTTATATTATTTTTCCTATTTAGAATTCTGATTTTCATGTTCACATATCATTTCATAAGTTCACATTGAGGAAAATGAAATATTTTTAAGTGTGGGGGAGGGGACAACATTTTGGGGTAGTTATTTAGGATATTTATTTTTGTGTTTTGAGTGTGTTTTCTGTTATGTTTTTGGTTATTAAAAAAAAGAAAAAACTTATCATGTAACAAGATCATTTAGATATGAAATATATAGAAAATTCATGTTTTCAAAATTCATTAGTGGCATGATAAGCATGAAAAATATTTCATCATCAGAGGGTTAATTTTTATAAAAATTGAAGTCATCGATGATAAAATTGGTTGTGTCATTATAAAACTTTTAGATTTTGACACCATTATTTGTGATATTTTTTCATAGTAAATTATCTCATTGATTTCTCCACACAAATTTTCACTCAAACATGTTTTGATAAAATTTTCCTACTCAATTAAAGGTATAGTCAAGTTAGATAATAAAAATTCATCTTATATCATTGGTTGATCCATAGGTTCGTTTCTCTTATGATCAGTTTCATTACTGTACTGAATTGACCTATGTGTGTACCTATTATCCGACTATTGTATGACCTCAAAAATAAAAACAATAAAATAAAAAAAAACAATATATGGGTTGTGTCTTGGGGAGGTCAAAACCCACTCTAACTCGACCTATGATATTATTATAACTCTTATAATTATTGTCGTGAGGAGATCATGTAGTATCGAATATGTATAATGAGATGCTTGGTTGTGCCCAAATTTACCCTACGGGTAAAAGCGATCGATGTAGTACATGTAGGGGTCGAGTCCACAGGGACCGAAGAAGTAACCTTGAGACGCTATGATTTGGTGAAGGATGGGCTATGAAGTAGCCAACTTTGGTTTTGATTTTGGATGGTTTAAATAACACTAAGACACCTACGTGAATTCAATTTAATGAAAATGGGTTGATCTAGGATTATGCTCAGGGTGGATTGAATGAATTTTACTTCTTTAAACAATTTTGGTTTTATTAATTCTTGATGAATCCATTCTTCAAAAATAACACTACCTTCATCATTTTTTGGTTTGGTGCTTACTAAACACAATTACTAATCCCCTATACACTTAGAGAACCAAATTCATGATCTCTCCGAGGTATATGGTCATTTAGTAATTGAATTTATTTTTCTCAAACACAGTAAAGATGAAGAGTAGAAATAACTGAAGAATGGATGTCTTAAATTAATTATCCATTTAACAACAATTCGTTCATAAAATAACATTCAATCCAGCCTTTGAATCCTCCTAAGATCAACCCATTAAGGGTTTAGCCCTCCATTGATGGTATAATCTCAATGGTGGGCGGAATATGGCTAACAAGAATTGGATTGAAGAAATTAAAACCGCGGAAATAACGATCACTCCTCCGTGTGTGTGAATGAAATTCAAACCTATGTGTGAACTAATTCACAACAACACAGAGATATCACTGTACTTTGTGATTATAAAGTTTTAATAAATGAAATGGAAAATATATAAGAGAAGAAGTTGATTAAGAACATAAAGATACAAAAAAAACTTACATGGAAATGGAAAACATTACAAAGGAAATTTGGAAGCAAAACATTACAATGAAACAAAGCATCCAAGATGATAAGAAAATTTTCCACCCCAATTACCTTCACCACTAGCTCCTTATATAGGCATATTAGGAGCCTTAGGTACATCCCCCAACAATTAATTCACCCCCCAACAATTAATAGAGTCAAATGGAGGGTGAATAATCAAAAGGAAATTGATGTTTCGAATTTGACCCGGAAAACTGTCCAGATTCGTCCACCACATTGACGTGTGAATTAGAAATTGAATAAGGCCGAATACGGAGGGGCTGTAGAAGAGAAATATCTTCATCCATATGTCCTCTATGAGATGCAAAAATTTCAGGAAATTTCGCTCAGCCGTTTGGAAGTTATAGTCGAAATGGTGGGACGGATTTTTGAGAATTAATGTCATGTCCACCATTTAAATATCAACTTCAGATCCATTTATCATCATGATAACATCAGAATTAGCTCCGGCCACAGTTTAATAAAATGATCCTCATATTTTTATATTTCTACTGTATAAATTTGAGCTTCATTGGGCTTGTTTTCTGGGCCCCACATTTGTTTGATGGGCCTTAGGCCCATTATGCCTTTTCCAGCATGTTTCTGCCTTCAGGCGCAAAATTCTCCATCTTCCTTTGGGATTCATCCATCGGACCTAAAAGATAAAATGTTCCAAACAAAGTGATAAATAATATCCCAAAATTTAAAATTAAAATGATGAATATTGTAATTTCCACAAGCAAATTATTGAGTGGCCCCAAATTGACATTTTAAGCATGAATTGCACAATGATGGGAAATGAAGTTCAATTTCTGAATTAGACTAAAATTGATGTTTATGAACTTTTAAACACATTAATATTAAGAACTTAAAAATGAATATTAGCCACTTTCAGTGACTAATCACACCCCCCAACTTGAGTTTTGCTAGTCCCGAGCAAAATAAATTACAAATATGAAATCCAAATCCCCTTTTCCAAAAACATTTAAATACACATTGCTCACTCAAAAGATCTCATACCAAAAAAATTATGGAACCCATCAAAATCATTTAAAACAAGCTAGGTCCATAAGCATATCCCAAGCCCAAGCCCATTCCTTTGTTCAAATTCATTGCCATATTTCATCCAATTCCAATTAAGCATGATAAAGTGTTGTGCATCATAAAAGATATGGGGCCCATTTTATTGTTCAAGGGGAAAAAATGGAAGCGCTAGGTGGGAATCACATTAAACCTTAAGATGAATATCCCCTTTTTTTTATTTTTATTTTTTTTTATTTTTTTAACCATAATAGATATGAAAAGACTAACTCTGGGCAAGACAACTATGGAGTCACGATCCCCAAGTGCCGGACGCCACACATATTGTCAATTTCATGCTCTACAATAGAGATATAAATCCTAACTCTGGGCAAGACAACTATGGAGTCATGATCCCCAAGTGCCGGACGCCACGCATTTGGACAAAACATTGCTCTATGTGGTCTTTTTTTTTTGTTTTGTTTTGTTTTTTTTTGGATACTCAAATTAAACTAAAAGTGACCCCAGAACCCTATGCTATAATGAAAGGGACCCAAGAACTCAAATTTACACCCACAATCCAAAAGACGTGCATTGTGGAATTTTTATTAAGAGGATGAAAATGTAAACTTTGAAAAATCACATCGGACAACCGCACTTTCCAAAAACTATGCTCATGAACTTAAACTTGCATTAAAATCAGAATCAAGGCATGCAAAATTTATTTGATATCCAATTTTAGAGTTTGCAATGTGTCTTTATCATGTTTATGGTTAATGGAATTTTTTTTTTCATGCATGTTCTTATTCAAAATAAAAATCATTTTTTATCCCCCCCCAACTTAGAATAACACTGTCCCCAGTGTTTAAAGAAAAAAAAAGTTAGAAGGGGGTAGGAGAGGAGTTCAAAGATAAAATTGAGAATGAAAAACATGGAACAAATTCACCTGGTTTTTAAAGTTGAGGTTCATGATGCTCCAAATTACTCCTTTGATCTCTTTGGGGATGTAGGCACCTCCTTTATTGAACATGTATCACCCAAAATAGTTCCTGAACCATAAAAAGAAGGACAAAGCAGAAAAAGCAAACAACACAATGATTTATTTAATTCCAAGTACCATCATTTTCATGTTTTTTTTAAATCCAACTAATGATACATTGTCTTCTTTTAAATTTCTGGGTAAGGTATTACTCAGGGATCACACCGCGTGACACGGATGAATACGGTGCTCCCCTTTCATACCCATCCATACTCATAAAAGAAGAACAGGTCAAGAGTCTAATAATTTTTTTTAAACCTACAAAAACATAAATAAAATAAACTGATGATACATTGTCTTCTTTAAATTTCTGGGTAAGGTATTACTCAGGGATCACACCGCGTGACACAGATGAATACGGTGCTCCCTTTTCATACCCATCCTTACTCATAAAAGAAGAACAGGTCAATAGTCTATGGTAATTTATTATATGAAAAAGAAAATGATTCAAAATGATTAGAAAACATGAAAACCATGGTTTGCCTCCCATGCAGCGCTTTTGTTTAACCTCGTTAGCTCGACTTGAACCCCCCAACTTATCCAATTCCAAATTTCAAAATTTTAATTAACCCATCTTTCTCCACTTCAAAAAGATTGAGATTGATTATTTGTTTGAAATATGTTTCATGTGAAATCCTTTGTTCTATAATGAGCGGTAAAATCCATGTAATACTAGAAATGGTTGATTGAATTGAATATCTAGTATTGCCTAAGACATCAATAAACATTCCCAATTTTTTAGTTTCAAGAGGATAATAAATTGAAATTTCATGGTATTGGTTATCCACATTTAAGAGTGGGGAAGAAAGGAGAAACATTTTGAGTTCAGGTTGATAAAAATTTACAAAAGAAGAATAGAAATTTGAATAAAAAACAGTTTCTTCTCCATGAAATTTAGAAATAATTGGTTCCTTTTGAAATTTTGATTCCTACCAAAAATTTTCCTTTTGAATGTCGGGAGTGGGTATAGACTCAATATTTTTTAACTCTCCCAATGGTTCAATGATTGGTGATTCTAAAAAATCATTTTTGGTGCAATATTCTGGACATTCAATCCTTGAAGAATAATTTCCCTCTTGTGAATTCATGAAATCAATTTCATCCTGATTTAAATACCCTTCAACATTTCTTTGATCTTGTTCAGTTATCCCATATCCAAAGGTTAGTTCTTTTTTCAATTCATGGGAGGTTTTTGGGATAAAAGATTCATCTATCAATGATGATGAAAGAACATCTTGAGTGGGAACGGGTTCCTCAAAAGTCTTAAAGCTTTGTAATTCTAATCTGAAAGATGAAACTTTTGAATTCATTTTATCCATTTGTTCACACAATTGTTCAAGAATTTTTTCCGGATTAGGGTTGATATATGTTTTTACATCATTGACTTCCTCATTATTTATCTTTTCAATCATTCTTGATAGGTATGGAAATTTATCTTGTAAACATTCAGCATCCAATTGATTGTACATCTCATCTGGTGTGGTGTATTCAATTAAGGACTGGTCAATGAAATTCCCTATGTGAGGTGTTTCCCAATATTGATTTCCGACTTGATTACAGAATTGATTTATTAAGGGGGTATTTTGGAGGATAATCCATTGGAATTGATTGAAAATTAGTTTTGGGTTTTTTTTGGACACACAGAAATAGAATTGGGAAAAGGGAAGAGAAATTAGGGTGAGAATAGAGAATTTGGGGTGAGAAAAGAAGATTTGGGTCTAAGGTACTTACTTGGGTCCCCGGAAACGGAGCCAAAATTTTGGTTGCGCCCAAATTTACCCTACGGGTAAAAGCGATCGATGTAGTACATGTAGGGGTCGAGTCCACAGGGACCGAAGAAGTAACCTTGAGACGCTATGATTTGGTGAAGGATGGGCTATGAAGTAGCCAACTTTGGTTTTGATTTTGGATGGTTTAAATAACACTAAGACACCTACGTGAATTCAATTTAATTAAAATGGGTTGATCTAGGATTACGCTCGGGGTGGATTGAATGAATTTTACTTCTTTAAACAATTTTGGTTTTATTAATTCTTGATGAATCCATTCTTCAAAAATAACACTACCTTCATCATTTTTTGGTTTGGTGCTTACTAAACACAATTAATAATCCCCTATACACTTAGAGAACCAAATTCATGATCTCTCCGAGGTATATGGTCATTTAGTAATTGAATTTATTTTTCTCAAACACAGTAAAGATGAAGAGTAGAAATAACTGAAGAATGGATGTCTTAAATTAATTATCCATTTAACAACAATTCGTTCATAAAATAAAATTCAATATAGCCTTTTCATCCTCCTAAGATCAACCCATTAAGGGTTTAGCCCTCCATTGATGGTATACTCTCAATGTTGGGCGGAAGATGGCTAACAAGAATTGGATTGAAGAAATTAAAACCGCGGAAATAACGAGCACTCCTCCGTGTGTGTGAATGAAATTCACACCTATGTGTGAACTAATTCACAACAACACAGAGATATCACTGTACTTTGTGATTATAAAGTTTTAATAAATGAAATGGAAAATATATAAGAGAAGAAGTTGATTAAGAACATAAAGATACAAAAAAAAACTTACATGGAAATGGAAAACATTACAAAGGAAATTTGGAAGCAAAACATTACAATGAAACAAAGCATCCAAGATGATAAGAAAATTTTCCACCCCCATTCCCTTCACCACTAGCTCCTTATATAGGCATATTAGGAGCCTTAGGTACATCCACCAACAATTAATTCACACCCCAACAATTAATAGAGTCAAATCGAGGGTGAATAATCAAAAGGAAATTGATGTTTCGAATTTGACCCGGAAAACTGTCCAGATTCGTCCACCACATTTAAGTGTGAATTAGAAATTGAAGAAGGCCGAATCCGGAGGGTCTGTAGAAGAGAAATATCTTCATCCATCTGTCCTCTATAATCTGTAAAAATATCAGGAAATTTAGCTCATCCGTTTGGAAGTTATAGTCGAAATAGTGGGACGTATTTTTGAGCATTAATGTCATGTCCACCATTTAAATCTCAACTTCAGATCCATTTATCATCATGATAACATCAGAATTAGCTCCGACCACAGTTTAATAAAATGATCCTAATATTTTTATCTTTGTACTTTATAAATTTGAGCTTCATTGGGCTTGGTTTCTGGGACCCACATTTGTTTGATGGGCCTTAGGCCCATTATGCTTTTTCCAGCATGTTTCTGCCTTCAGGCGCAAAATTCTCCATCTTCCTTTGGGATTCATCCATCGGACCTAAAAGATAAAATGTTACAAACAAAGTGATAAATCATATACCAAAATTTAAAATTAAAATGACGAATATGGTAATTTCCACAAGCAAATTATTGAGTGGGTCCAAATTGACATTTTAAGCATGAATTGCACAATGATGGGAAATGAAGTTCAATTTCTGAATTGGACTAAAATTGATGTTTATGAACTTTTAAACACATTAATATTAAGAACTTAACAATGAATATTAGACACTTTCAATGACTAATCAATGCTCAAATACAGGAGGGGGGGTACTTTATAAATTCCTTTGGAACATTTAAAGTTGATATAGAACTTTCTTAAGGAAAGTTTATTAACCTTAAGGAAATATGTTTCTTAAGGTTAGCTTTTTAACTTTAAGAAAACTTAGTTTAACAAAATTAAACAAACATTCACAAAAACTCTTAAAGAAACCTTTTCTTAAACTTTACAACCTTAAGATAAAAACTAAATAAATATTTTCTTAAAGGAACGATTCTACCTTAAAGCATATAAAATATTTAATATAATCAGAGTAACAAAATTAGAAAGTATAAGAATGTTGTACTTTATAACTTTAACAAAATTAAAATAGTAGCAGAATAAAAACAACATGAAATAGAAAACAAGTAACAATAAGATTCATTTAACCCAAAGAGAAGGGTATTCAACAACCATGGATAAAGGTTCCTTGATTTATACTTTCAAGAAAGTCCGTCTTACTCAAACCCAAGTAATCCCTCAATTCGAAGATTGGTATCTGTCTTGCTACCACTACAAGCCCTCAATTTAGAAGTAAATCGGAACCTCTGTCTTCCAAATACAAAATTCCACAATCAGTATGATCAGAGTCTGCACAAAGCAAGTCTGAACAAGTTGTTCACACCTGAAAAAGTTGTTCATGACATCTGCACGAAGCACTGAGAGTTGTAAGAACCTCTCTCTTTAGAAATTAGTTCACAAACTTTGATCACTTTTATATTCACTATTCATCATCATAGTCATCCTTTGCTCGTTCAAATAAACTTTTATTTATAGGAAAAACTTCTCAACGGTCGGCTCTACTCCAACGGTCATATTTTCCTTAAATTTCAGAGGGACTTAGACACGTTTCAAATAGACAATGGTTAGTTTGTAACAAATTATACAACATCATTTCATGTAAAAGAAATTATATTAAGTTTAGGGTAAATGTTAAGTATAAGAAAACCTAGTATCTGATAATATTGGAATGATACATTAATCAATTCTAAAAATATCAAGAAAAAGGATTCTTAATAAAATGAAAATCAGATTGAGAAAAACGGTATCACTATTTTTAGGTACCAGTATCATAAAAATGGTATGACATTTATACCAGAATCGGTATCATAAAAATAAAATGAAATTTGTATCGGAATCGGTATCATGAAAACAGAATGACATTTGTACCAGAATAGGTATCATGAAAATAACATGATATTTGTAACGGAATGAAAAATCTGTAAGTAAACGTAATGACAGATATATAAGTAAACGTAATGAAAAATCTATAAGTAAACAAAATGAGAATTTTGTAAGCGAACAGAATGAGAATTTTGTAAGTAAACGTAGTGAGAATTATATAAGTATAATGTAGTGAGAATTATGTAAGTATAACATAGTGAGAATTCTGTAAGTATAAAAAAATGATAATTCTTCAAGTATAACAGAATGAAAATTCTGAACTTAAGAAAAAGTGTTTGTGATTTTCAAAACATAAAACCATAAGGAATGGATAATTCATAAGAAAACCTTTTTGACTCAAAAATCTTCTCCTTTTTGGAAAGCACAAACAACATTTCTAAGGAAGAATATATTGAATTTAAAAATCAAGTATGAAAAACTTATCTCCCCCTTTGAAAGAAATTTAGGATGAATACAACTAACCCCCCCCCCCCTTAGGTTATGTTTCCCAAGGATCGTATTCTTGAACTTTAGAATCCAGTTTTCTTTCTTAAGGAAATATCCCCCCCTTAGATAAACATTTATTCTTAAAAGAAACTCCCCCTTACTTAGGAATTATTATTTTTTACCATACTCCCCCTTAATAGATTCTCCCTCTTTGGAGTATTTATTAAATTCTTCATTCAAAATAAATTCTCCCCCTTTGTGATTTTCTAAAAGGAATAGAGAAGTATAAGATGTACCTGTAAGGTTAAGGAAACATACATTCAAAAACAAAAGAAATATATATAAGAAATTTTTTAAGGAAATTTTGGAAATAAATTTTAGATTACAACAAAACATTATAATGTAAATAATCATCCATCCTTCTTCTGCTCAGACAAAATTTTCTTTATCAAATATTTAAGTTTATTCACTCCCTTATGATCTTCTTGAAGCTTCTTCAGTAAGATCTCCTGATCCTGATTCTTTTTTTCTAAGGACAAGATCCTATCTTCTTTAGATTTGATTCTATCATCTTGATTCTTAATGAACTCTTCTTGAGCAACCACCTTTTTCACTAATTCATCCCTGACTTCCTTCTCACTGCTTACAGATCAGGAAACTGAATTGAGTTGGCTAACTTACTCAGAAATGGATTCCTTGACATTGTTGAACTCGGATTCACAAGTATTGAAAGCTCCGTTTGTTGAATCCATGAAGCCACTGAACTGTTTAAGCTCTTCATTGATGGTTTTGGTGCAGTTAAAGACTTTCTTAAAAGTCACCTTCTGAGATTTATAATGAATACAAATATTATTTAAGTCCACTTCTTACTTGAACACCATGTCCATAAGCATATTGGTATATTCTTTCTTTTGATTCAGGGTCTCTTGCACCATTTGACTCCAGGAATCTATATTTGCAAGAACTAGAATAGTACCGACCAACTTTCCTAGAGAAAAATTGACAAAGTCATGCTCAATATAGGATGAGGATTCAGAATCAGAATCATCTTTTCTTTTCTCAGCTCCTCTTGGAGTTAAGGAATCCGGTTTCTCTATCCTTTTGTATGACTTTTTAGGTGTTTCTTTTTCAGAAGAGGAAACCAAAACACTCTTTCCTTTGTTAGGATTTTGAACTGGAGTCTGTTCATCTGATATTTAAATAACATTAAGATCTCCCTATTTATCTTTTTCCCCTTGGGACTCTTTTTCTTGTGTTCCTTCTTGTCTTTCTTCTTCCTAGATCTCTTCCCCTTCATCACTTTGTTGTTCAACATCTTCTTTCTCTTATTCTTCCACTTCAACCTCAACTTCTTCTTCAACTTCAACTTCTTCTTCAACTTCAACTTCTTATTAAATCTATTGATCTTCAAAACTAGAATTATAATTTGAAATCTGAGGAGTTCCAATGTAATCTTACACTTCCCTTAAAACATCATCACTGTATTCTTGAATGATCTAATATTACATTTCTTGAACAGGTTCTGATAATGTTATGACTTTCTTGGATTTCTGGATTTCCAGAGTGGCAACTGGTTTCTTATGAACAACTTAAGGTTTCGGTACTTGTTGAGATTTGTTTTCTATAACTTTCAATAAAGACTGACACACTTGAGCTTCCAAGGATTTCTTATTCAAGATCTTCTCCTTCTTTTTTTCTCTAGATTCTCAGATTGATTGATATTTAAGGCCTTATCCACTATAGGATTTAAGCGAAAGGAAGGATCAAATTCCTTTCTAATAGCTTCCATTTCTCTCCACTTTGAAACCATTTCATTGAAATAGGATTTTGTATTCTTTACAGGTGGATGTGCTGATACCTGAACATCAATAACCGGTACTAGTAAGCTTGGTTCTTCATGTTTCCTTTTCTTGGGTACCACTTTTGAAGATTCTGGAATATCAAACTTGTTCTGGGCAACCAGTTCTTCAAAAATATCGGTTCTAGTAAAAACTCTACCTTTATTATCCTTAGAGTATCATCACTGAGCAACAAAATCTTAAAATTCTTCGAGACTGATTGGTAGGGGAAATTCATCTCTTAAAGGCACATAACAATTATCTTGGAGATAGCTGCCGAATACATAATAATATAAGATCACATGGTTCCACTTTTTACTACTTGGATAGTGATAAATATGTACTTGATCAAGTTGATCTTCCTTACATTGAAAAGAAATTCTAAAAGAAAGATATCACATATCTTTATAGAGTCCTTATTGCCTTTCCTTGGAATAAGTAAACCTTGCATCCATAGGGCTACGAGCCTGTGATTTGTTGTAAGATTTGTAATCTTCAGATTCTTAACATACTTAAGACCAAGGTAATATAGAGCCTTGTCTTTTTCAAAAGAACCTTCCTTTGAGGGAAGTATGTGAGAGCACAAAATAGCCTCTCCTTCATATGGTATGTTGAGAACATTTTCCGCCTTCTTATAAGGAACTGTATAAGCCTTGTCAAAACATTTGAACTTGAACATATCTTTTCCATCCTTTTGGAATAAAGTAACGGATTCATAGAATGTTATGACTAGATCAGGGTAAAATGGATCCTGAGATTTCTCCTTAGCCACACATAAACTTTACCATCTGTTAGTTCTTATGACCTTAGAGATAAGGGATTCATACTTTGCGAAGAATTTAGGGAATACTAGTCTTTCCATAAAGATCGACCAATCCTTTATTTCCTTGCTAATCGAAATATGATCTGCTAAGGATTCAAGAGACATTCGGAGTGACAGAAACTGCGGAGTTAGACTATAGACTTTGAAGGAAATATAAATTCGGCACAGAGATTAGGGAAGATGAAGTGGCATTCAATAAATGAAGCACCCCTTATATAGACATAGTATAGAATTTTCAACTTCCATAAGATAATAAAACGATTGAAAATAACATGATCTGATTGGACGATCAGGGATGAATGTAGAAAATATGAATTTCGATCTTTTTAGGTAAGATAAACAATGAATTGAAAATCTTGAAATACCAACAATTGAAACCTAAAATTATAAAGAGAAAAGTAAGAAAATGTACCTTTTAAAAAACTGAAGAATTTATCAGTATTATAAAAATTCTGTTGGAAGTTTTAGAAACCGTGAATTTTTATTTTGAGAATTTCAATTATGATAATTTCAATTCTGAATAGGAAGATAATATGGATTTTCTTAGAGGAACATTTTAATGAAAGATAAATTTTCTTAAAGAATGAAAATTATGGGAAAAAACAAACAATCATATGTACTCCCCATGAAATAAGAAGTAACTTAATGTTAGGAGATGTTTTAAATAGGAAGTAGATATGAATGATTACTTTATAGTGATCATCCATAGCTTCTATTTAATGTATTCAAATCTATCAGAAGGTAATGGTTTTGTAAAAATATCAACAAGTTTTTCTTGTATTCTGATGAATTGAAGAATAATATCTCCTTTAAGTGTGTGATCCCTAATAAAGTGAAGTCTAATATCTATGTTCTTTGCACGGGAGTGATGTTCATGATTTTTACTTAGGTAAATGGTTCTTATGTTATCACACATTATTTTAGTTTTAGTAAAACTCATACCATAGTCTGTGAGTGTGTGTTTCATCCACAACACTTGATCACAACAACTTACAGCTGCTACTTACCCAGCTTCAGCAGTGGAAAGTGCTAAAAAATGTTGTTTCTAGCATGACCAGGAAACTACGGAATCTACTAAGAAATGAAAAGTTCCAGATGTACTTTTTCTATCCACTTTAAAACCAACAAATTCAGCATATGAAAAACTTTTGAGTTCAAAATCATTTCTAGAAGAATAAAATAACCCCAAATATAAAGTTCCTTTTAAATATCAAAAAATTATTTTCACAACCTTTAAATGGGATTCTTTAGGATTTTCTTGGTATCTTGCACATAAGCATACCAAAAACATTAATTCAGGACAACCAGCTATTAAGTAGAGTTAACTACATAATATTCCTCTAAAAGATGTTTGATCTACAGGTTTCCCTAATTCATCAATATCAAGACTATTAGAGGTTCCAATAGAAGCACTTACACTCTTAGTGTTGTCATACCCAAACTTCTTAATAATATATTTGATATACTTAGGTTGAGATATGAATGTTCCTTCTGGTTTTTGAGAAATTTGAAAACCAAGAAAAAAGGTTTACTCACCCATCATACTCATCTCAAACTCAGATTTCATAATATTCGCAAAGGAACCAGTTAAGGTTTGCTGATTTGATCTAAAGAAGATGTCATCAACATAAATTTGAACAATAAAAACATATTTATTGAATTTATTAATGAAAAGGGTTGGATCAGCGGTTCCCTTAACATAGTTATTTTGAAGTAAAAATCCTGAAAGTCTATCATACCAAGCTCTAGGGGCTTGTTTAAGTCCATATAAAGATTTGGTAAGTTTTTAAACATGATTATGATATTTTGTATCTTCAAAACTAGGGGGTTGATCTACATAGACCTCCTCCTGTACATAACCATTGATGAAAGCACAATTCACATCCATTTGATAAAGTTTGAAATTAATGAATGCCGTAAAGGATAAAAGAATGCAGATAGATTCAAGTCTTACTATGGGAGCATAGGTTTCTCCATAGTCTATGACTTCTTGTTGATTATATCCTTTAGAAACTAATATTGCCTTATTTCTAACAATAATTCCATTTTCATCACATTTATTTTTTAAAACCCATTTTAATCCAATAACATAAGTTTCCTTAGGTTTTTCAACCAAGGTCCGAACTTGATTCCTTACGAATTCATTGTGTTCACCTTGCATGACCTTTATCCAATATTCATCACCCAATACTTATTTAGAAGTATTTGGTTCAAATTGGGAAAGAAAAGCATCATGTTCAACTTTATTCCTTAAATAACTCTTAGTCCTTACTGTTTGATTAATATTACCAATGATATTATCACTGGGATGATTCCTAAGTAATAACTGACATGAGTTTTGAAAAAATTGTTCATCAATATAGGTTAGAAAATATTCAGGAGAAAATGTCTCAAAAATTTCTTATTGAACATTTTCCTCAACTGAAGGATATTATATCAATGGTTGGTGATCATTTTTATAAAATATATCAGAAATAAGTTCAGGTTTTATGAAAACAGAAGGATCAGTTTCATCAAATTTAACATGTACTATTTCTTCCACAGTACAAGTGTTTTTATTAAAAACTCTATATGCCTTAGAGTTAGTGGAGTAGCCTAAGAAAATTCCTTCATCAGATTTGGGTGCAAATTTATGTAAGTTATCTTTAGTATTCAAGATGAATACTTTGAAACCAAAAACTTTGAAGTAAGAAACTTTTGGTTTTCGGCCAGTCCATAACTCGTAATGTGTTTTATTAAGAAATAGTCTTATTAAAACTCGATTTATAGTATAACAAGCAGTACTTATAGCTTCAACCCAAAAAATTTTATCTATAGAATATTCACTCAACATGGTTCTAGTCATATCTTGAATAATACAATTTCTTCTTTCAACAACACCATTTTTTGAGGAGTTCCTGAAGCTGAAAAGTGTGAGTAATACATTTCTTACTACAAAAAGTTTAAATTCTCCACCATGATAACTATGAATAGTTATCAATGATATATTTTTTCTAATTTTTAACTTGAGATCTAATTTTTTTGAAATAATAAAAGGATTCAGATTTCTTTGAAAGAAAATAGACCCATGTAAATCTAGTGTAGTCATTAGCTTAGACAAACACATAATATTTTCCTCTAATACTTACAGTTTGTGTTAGACCAAATAAGTACATGTGCACTAACTATAAGGCATTAGAAGTTGTAACTTCACTTATAGATTTAAAGCTAGATTTATGTTTCTTACCAATTTGACAAGGATCACAGACTTTTGAAGAATCAAACCTAAGTTCCGGTAGATCCTTAAAAAGTTATTTAATAGAAAGTTTACTAAGATTACTTAAGTTATAATTTCCTATTCTTCTATTCCAAATCCAAGATTGATCTTTAAATTCATTAAGGAAAGGTAGATATTTACTTCTATGGTCTTCTAGGTTTAAGGTGTACACATTCTCATGTTGAAGGGCAGAGAGAATAAACTCATCCTTGGAATTATGAAATATACATTTATCATTTCTAAAATTCACAAGGTAAAGTTCATAACATAATTGGATTATGCTAATGAGGTTGTTCTTAATGCCTTTTACAAAAAGAACATTTGAAATAATAGCTTTACTAAGAAGAATAATGTTACCTATACTGATAATTTCTCTTTAAGAGTTATCCCCAAAAGTTACTTTTCCACCTTTAGTCTTTAAAATATTTTTGAAATAGTCTTTGTTACTAGTCATGTTCCAAGAACATCCACTATCCATGTACCATATGTTGTTAGTACTTCCTTTATTATCCTGAAAAATAAAGAGTTAGGTTTTCTAAATCCAAACTTTCTTGGATCCAGAATTATTAGATAATAAAATATTGGGTATCCACATTTGTTTATAAAAGTAAGCTTTATGAAACCCAAGGGATTTAACTTTATTTAAATAACAACTATTCTTCCAATGCCCACTACTTTGACATTTAGTGCCAAAGGGAGCTCTTGGAGGAACAAAATAATTGTTTCTGAATTTTTTTTTCATGAGAATAACCTAATTCTTGATTATTATCATGAGGTCAAATCTGAGAATACATTTTTTCAAAATCTTCCTTAACAAAATTAAAATTTTCAAGAAGTTTATTTAAGGAAAATATTTTATATTTTAGTCTCAAGACTAAATTCTTATCCTCTAAAATAATAAATTTAGTGTTAAGTTTATCCTCTAAAGCATATTTTTCTAAATTTTTTTAAGATCCATAGAAATTTTATCCTTCTCAAAATTAACTTCCTAAAGTTTCTTAGAAAGATTTTCTAAAACAACATTTTGTTTATCATGGTCTTTGGTAAGATCCAAAATTTCTTTTGTTAAAATAAATTCTCTAGAATTTGTTTTTTCAAGTTTTTTATAAACATTACAATTTCTTATCTCAAATATCTTAGCAAATCTAGAAACTTTCTCATAGGAAGTAAAATCATTATTACTATCTGATGAAGTGGATTCTTCATCTGAAGAAAAACATTTATCAAGAAAATTTTCACTTAAAGGCATATTGGTTAAGGATTCTGTAGTTCGTATCTTATCCATAAGACATTGATTTTGAAATGGAACTCTGACTATTAGACCAATATTATTTTGCTCAGAATATTCATATTCTGAAGAATCATCAGAAGAATCTCCACACTTTCACTCCAAGTGTCATTGGCTTTTAAGAATTTCTTATGATTCGATCTGTAGAACTTTTTCTTGTTCCTTTCAAAATTACTGTCTTTCTTGTCTCTTTTCTTAAGCAAGGGATAATCAAGTCTAATATGACTAGTTCTTCTACATTCATAGAATGTCACTTCTCCATTTTTATTATCTTTTCCATCTTTCTTCTTGTATCTATATTGAAATTTCTTCTGTCCAACAATCTTGTTCATTCTCCGAGTAAGATTTTTTAAGTCATTTTCTAAAGCTTCACTTTTACTAGATTCAGATTGAATAAAAACCTTCTTATATTTTGATCTTGTAACTCTCTCGGGAGTCTTGGATTTCATATGATTCGAAGTAGTTGTAAAAGAAACACCTCTATTTCCATTCTTCTTCTTAATATTATCAGCATATCTCTTCATTCTGGTTTCATGTTTAAGAAGAGTTCCAAATAGCTCATCAAGAGAAATATGAGTAACTATCCTATTCTCATCTATAGTTGTCCTCTTGGATTCCCATTCATTAAGAATGTTGTCTATAATTTTTTCTACAAGAATCTCATCATCTAAACCTTTATCACCCATATATTATAAGCTATTGAAGATAGTCCTAAATATTTTTTGTACCTTACATATGGGTTCTCCATAAGTAAAACAGAAACCATGATATTCAGCTTTGAGCATGGATCTTATAGTTTCAATGACTTTGGAAGTTCCAAAGTGAGTTACTTAGAGATTCTTCCAAATGCTATTTGAAACTTCAAAAGATGAAATTTAGCTATATATATTTCTAGTCATGGAAAAAATCAAAGTATTACGTACCTTAAAGTTTAGCTGGTATTCCACCTTTTCTGGATTAGTGAAGGTTCTAAGTTCCTTATGAGGAATCTTATAATCTCTAGTTAAAATAATGTAGTTGTCTAAACCTGTGTTTATCAAAAAGGTTTTTATTCTGTCTCTCCATTACACATAGTCATCTCCATCGAAAATCGATGGTTTAGTAGGATTGAGATTGTCCAGAGATCCAAGACGAATTCCCGCCATACATAAAAGAATATTTCTTTCTACAAAACTTATTAGTAGTAAAAGTTTGTAAACAAGGGAAAAAATATGAAGGAATTAAGAACAATGAAATGTTTAGAAAGAAAACTTATATGTGAATATAAGTATTTCATAGACCTCCTCTGATACCAATTACAGGATCAAATATGTATAATAAGATGCTCAAATACAAGAGGGGGGGGGGTGAATTGTATACTTTAAAAATTCCTTTGGAACCTTTAAAGTTGATATAGAAATTTCTTAAGGAATTTTTCTTAAACTTAAGAAAATAAGTTTATTAAGGTTAGCTTTTAACTTTAAGAAAACATAGTTTAACAAAATTAAACAAACATTCACAAAACCTCTTAAAGAAACCTTTTCTTAAACTTTACAACCATAAGATAAAAACTTAAGAAATATTTTCTTAAAGTAAATATTCAACCATAATGCATATAGAATATTTAATATAATCAGAGTAACAGAATTAGAAATTAAAAGAAAGTTGTACTTTCTAAATTTAACAAAATTAAAATAGCAGTGGAATAAAAACAACTTGAAATAGAAAAAAAGTAACAATTAGATTGTTTTAACCCAAAGAGAAGGGTATACAACAACCTTTGATAAAGTTTCCTTGATTTATACTTTCCAAAAAGTCTATATTACTCAAACCAAAGCAAGCCCTCAATCAAAAGATTGATATCTATCTTGCTACCCTGGCAAGCCCTCAATTTTGTAGGAAATAGGAACCTCTGTCTTCCAAATTTGGAAGCCCACAATCAGCACAATCGGAGTCTACACAAAGAAAGTCTGAAAAAGTTGTTCATGCCTGAACAAGTTTTTCATGACATCTGCATGAATAACTGAGAGTTGTAAGATCCCCTCTCTCTATAAACCACTTCATAAAATTTGATCACTTTTCTATTCACTTTTCATCATCAAATTTTCCCTTTTCTTGTTAAAATGAACTTATATTTATAGGAAAAACTTCTCAATAGTCGGATTCACTCCAACAATCATATTTTCCTTAAATTTCAGAGGGAACTGGACATGTTTCAAATAGAAAATTGTTAGTTTGTAACAAATTGTATGAAATCGTTTCATGTAAAATAAACGATGTTAAGTTTAGGGTAAATGTTAGGAATAAGAAAACTTATAATCCGATAATATTGGAATGATATATTAAGAAATTATAATAATATCAAGAAAACTGATTCTTAAGAAAATGAAAATCGTATTGAGAAAAATGATATCACTATTTTTGGGTACCGGTATCATAAAAATGGTATGAAATTTGTACCAGAATCGGTATCATTAAAACAGCATGGCATTTTTACCAGAATTTGTATCATGGAAACAACATGACATTTTTAACAGAATCGGTATCATGAAAACAACATGATATTTGTACAAGAATGACAAATCTACAAGTACACGTAATGATAGATATATAAGTAAACTTAATGACAAATCTGTAAGTAAACTTAATAAGAATTCTGTAAGTAAACAGAATGTGAATTGTATAAGTAAACATAGTGAGAATTATATAAGTATAACGTAGTGAGAATTCTGTAAGTATAACGTAGTGATAATTATGTAAGTATAATGGAATGATATTTCTGTAAGTATAATGGAATGAAAATTCTGAACTTAAGAAAAAATGTTTGTGATTTTAAAAACATAAAACCATAAGGAATGGATAAGTCATAAGAAAACCTTATTGAATCAACAATCTCCCCCTTTTTGGAAAGAACAAACAACTTGGCTAAGGAATAATATATTGACTTTGATAATCAAGTATGAAAAACTTACCTCCCCCTTTGAAAGAAATTTAGGATGAATACGACTAACTCCCCCTTAGGTTATGTTTCCCAAGGATCGTATTCTTGAACTTTAGCATCAAATTTTCTTTCTTAAGTAAATATATCCCCCTTAAATAAAAATTTATTCTTAAAAGAAACTCCCCATTACTTAGCCATTATTCTTTCTTACCATACCCACTTAATAGATTTTCCCTCTTTGGAGTATTCATTAAATTCTTCATTCAAAATAAATTCTCCCCCTTTATGATTTTCTAAAAGGAATGGTGAAGTATAAGATGTACATGTATTGTTAAGGAAACATACATTCGAAAAAAAGAAATATATGCAATAAAATTCTTAAGGAAATTTTTGAAATAAAGTTTAGATTATAACAAAACATTAGAATGTAAAAAATCATCCATCCTTCTTCTGCTCAGACAATATTTTTTTATCAATGCTTTAAGTTTATTCACTTCCTTATGATCTTTTGAAGCATATTCATCAAGATCTCTTGATCCTGATTCTTGTTTTCTAAGGACAAGATCCTATATTCTTGATCTTTGATTATATCATATTTATTCTTAATGAAATCATCTTGATTAGCCACCTTTTTCACTAATTCGGACCTGACTTCTTTCTCACTGCTTATAGACCGAGAAATTGAATTGAGTTGGCTAGATTTCTCAAAAATGGATGCCTTGACTTTGTTGAACTTGGATTCACAAGTATTGAAAGCTTCTTTTGTTGAATCCATGAAGTCACTGAACTATATAAGCTCTTTATTGATGGTTTTGGTGTGGTTAAAAACTTTATTACAAGTCACCTTCTGATATTTATAATCAATCAAAAGATTACTAAAGTCCACTTCTTTCTTAACCACCATGTCCATAAGAATATTGGTAGATTTTGTCTTCTGATTTAGGGTCTCTTGCATCTTTTGACTCCGAGCATCTATATTTGCAAGAACTGGAATAGTACTGACCAACTTTCTTAGAGACAACATGACAAATTCATGCTCAACAGAGGATGAGGATTCAGAATCTGAATCATATTTTCTTTTCTTAGCTCCTCTTGAAGTTAAGGAATCCGGTTTCTCTATCCTTTTGTAAGAATTTTGAGGCGTTTCTTTTTCAGATGAGGCAACCAAAACACTCTTGCCTTTGATAGGATTTCGAACTGGATTTTGTTCATCTAATACTTGAATAACATTAATATCTTCCTATTCATCTTGTTCCCCATGTGAATATTGTTCTTGTGTTCCTTCTTGTATTTCTTATTCCTAGATCTCTTCCCCTTCATCACTTTGTTGTTCAACCTCATATTTCTTTTCTTCTTCTGCTTAAACCTCAACTTCTTCTTCAACTTCAACTTCTTCTTCAATTTTAATTTCTTCTTCAATATCTTGATATTCAGAACCAGAATTAGAATTTGAAATATGAGGAGTTCCAATGTAATCTTCCACTTCCATTAAAACATCATCACTGTATTCTTGAATGATCTGATCTTCCATTTCTAGAACATGTTCTGATAATGTTAAGACTTTATTGGCTTCCTGGATTTCTGGAGTGGAAACCAGTTTCTTATGAACAATTTGAGGTTCTGGTACTTGTTGAGATTTCTTCTCTATAACTTTCAGTAAAGACTGACACAATTGAGCTTCTGAGTCTTTCTTCTTCAAGATCTTCTATAAGGACCTGACCTTATAACATACATAATCTCGAATTTAGTCAAGAAAACAATTACTTTTACATTGAGGACCTTTTAAAATTTAGAGATTTAGAGAATTGGGACATAATACATTCATAACATTACACATTGTTACAGAGTGGATACCATAAAAACACTTTCCATATTTTTTTCAAAATATAAAACATTAAAACTCAAAACATGATTCCTTTTCAATTCTTCAAAATTTAACATGGATTCCTTCTTTGTATTACACATCCACTAACCTGTGAAAAATCATCTTAAATTTGGGATGAACACAAAAACTCAGTGAGGGATATAAAAAGAAGGAAAGAACACATTGTTCCATGAATACATGTAACGTATGAAATCATTTTTATAAGGCATACTTATCACCTGTGTATATATGTTTACTTTTTGAAACATGAGATTTAAACAATACATAAGAAAATAAGTAGAACCATAAAGGTATCTTGGGGTATTACTTACATAATCTTGTAACCATCTCGGCTACCTTATAATTTGTAACCCTCACGGCTACCTTACTATTTGTTTAACCATCACAGTTACACTTGGAGTAACCATACGGATGACCTCCAACTTACACATACCCAATGAATTTGAGGGAGATACAGGTCCCACCCTTCATCATAAAAAATTCCCAAGAACCAGAACATAATCATAAAATATGAATAATTTCATAAAAACATTGCTTTTGAATTTTTTAAAATAGATTTGTAAAAGAGGATTTTAAAAGGAAAGCCCCTTATAAATTTCATAAAACTGAAGAGAGACTTAATAGAGTGGATGGAATAGGTATATAAACTGTAAATAGACATAATTAAACATTATATAATTAAAAATAATCACAAAATCAATTTTAATACCACATAAATGACAGAGTATAAGGTTAACCCAAAGAATAGAAATCGGGTTAAGAATTCCCTTACCTCAGGCTTGTCTTACTTAAAACTTGTTTAAAATTTTTGTATAATGGTTAAAAGAGTGTTATTAGTATTTTATAGAAACATGTTCATGTTTATAACATCTTATATGATCATTTAATAACATCATTTCACCCTTTATTTGTTAGTATTTTCTCCTTGCACTGTTTTTTTGGGTGAGTTCTATACATGATTTCCAAGATTGGTTCATAATGGATGTTCTTGTCGTTTGGAAGTGAAACTCCAAAATGTGAATGAAGTAGTATTTAAATATTTCCAGTACCATAAATTATACAATTTATCATTTTTGAATTCTTACATGAGGATGATTCATAAGTTAAAACAGTAATGATGTTCGTTTAGATCATTTTATTTGTTCTTTGATAATAACGACCTCATTTTGTTTTATAAATTAAAACCATGTGTAAAAAAGAATTCCAGAACCATGGATGAGAAATAATACATATATTATAACCTGGTTATACCATAAAAATGGTTTCATGATCATAATTTAAGGATTTAATGAAAAATGAAATCACATCGTCCACAGTGTCGGTAATTCGACACATCATGGACAATGTTTTTAATTCCTTGAACAAGTGGGAGAGGAGAAGAAGAATGATGATGAATTTTCCATGAACATGAGAACATACAGAATATACAAGATTCTGTACATATCATTCCTTTTGGTTAAGAGGAGGTGATGAAAGAAGAAGAAAATAAAGGAATCTTGAAATAAAATAAAACTTTGAGAAATTTCTCACGGAAATTTAGTAGCCTAACGACGTCTCTTAAAATTTCAAAAAAAAATAGTTTGATGAGAGAAAGGGGAAATATCATTACTATTACATAATATGGAAAATAAGGGGGGATATGTAATGAAATATCTCAACATAAGCCAAATGTAAAGGAAGAGAAAAAAATAAAATGAAAGAAAAGAAAGAAAATAAACGAGGATGTTTACCTCTTGATCTCTTCTCCTTGAGATCCTTCTTAAGGACTTTGGTTTTGGTATTTTTGTGAGACCAGCAGCTCTAGGACATGGGGAAGAGCCTTGGGAGAATTATTGGGTAGAACATAGGCATGAATCAAGTCTTGAGAGGTGTGGGAAGAAGAGGGAAGTGAGGGCGGTATTTATAGTGGAGGAGAGGGGGTATGTTTCATTATTTTAATCATTATTATAATATTTTTGCCCAAGATTATGAATAGTCTTAATTCACATGACCTAAAATAGTAATAATGTCATGTGAGTTCTAACCAAGTGTCCTTTAATCAATTATGATGTCATAAATAATGTATTTTACTGATAATTTGATTATACGGTATTTTATCGTATTTTACTATTCATCAAAAATTCAAGAATTTCAGAAAAATCCCAAAAATTTACCCAAACCATTTTTTAACATGTAGAATTCAAAAATAAAGTCCATTATGTGAACATAATTTTCTAAATATTATTAATTTAAGTTTTAAATAAAATCCTACTTAATTCAAAAATTAACAATTCTAATTCTATAACCACTTCTATATCATGATGAAAAATTAACCAAGATGTTATTATCTTAAATCCTTAAGAAAATAAAATATTAATAAAATTTACTATTCATTAGGGTCATATTACTATTCATAAGGGTATGTTACTATTCACAAAAAAAAAACAAGTTGGTTTCATCAGACTCCAAATAACTTACTGAACACAATTGTAGATGACAGTTTATTGAAATTCAAAACATAGAAGTGGAAAAATTATATTTAAATTCTAGTTATAAATATCTACTTTAAACAAAGTTTCATGCATTTCTATTTATTTTTAGAAAAACATGGGGTGTTACATTATCCCCACCTTCTAGAAATTTCTTCCTAGCAATTTTATTTACTTATTAAACAACTAAGGGTACTTTTCCCCCATAGCATTTTCAGACTCCCATGTTGCTTCTTCAACCATGTTGTTTCTCTACAAAACCTTTACCTAGTGGATTATATTATTCTGTAATACCTATTCCCTTCAATCTAGAATCTGAACTGGTTTCTCTTCATAAGAAAGGTTCTGTTCCAGCTGAACTATTTCTGGGCTCAAGACATGTGATGAATCTGGAACATACTTTCTCAACATCGAAACATGAAAATCATTGTATACCTGAGACAAACTTAGATGAAAAGCTACGCAGTATGCCACTGTTCCAACTTTCTCTAAGATTTCAAAAGGACCAATGAACTGTGGACTTAGCTTCCCTTTCTTACTGAAACACATCACACTTTTCCAAGGAGATATTTTAAGGAAAACTTGGTCAACTACCTCGAAAGAGAAGTCTTTCCTTCTGTTATCTACATAACATTTCTGCCTGCTCTGAGATATCCTCATGTGCTGCTGGATTATCCTCACTTTCTCAGCTACTTCTTCTACTAATTCTGGCCCCATCAACTTTCTTTCACCGACTTCATCTGAAAACACTGGAGTCTGACACCGCTTCCCATAAAGAGCCTCAAAAGGTTCCATCTGAATACTAGAATGAAAACTATTATTATAAGAAAACTCAACTAAAGAAATATGTTGATCCCAACTTTCATGGTAGTCCATTGAACAAGCTCGAAGCATATCCTCCAAAGTTTGAATTGTTTGTTCTGACTTCCCATTTGATTGAGGATGAAAAGCGGTATTGAAATTTAATTCTATGCCCAATGACTTCTGAAGTCCCTTCCAAAAGTTAGAAGTGAACCTGGGATCCTGATTAGAAACAATGTAAAGAGGAACTCCATGTAACCTAACAATATCCTTGAGGTACAGTCGAGAAAGTTGATCCAAATACATTATATCTAGAATAGAAATAAAATGTGTAGATTTTGTCAGCCGATCAACAATAACCCAAATCACATTGTTACCTTGAGAAGTATTTGGTAGTCCCACTACAGAGTCCATGGATACATTATCCCATTTCCACTCTAGCACTGGAAAATGTTGAATCATCCCCTTTGGTAACTGCTGTTCTACTTTAACCTGTTGACATGTCAAACATTTCATGGTAAAATCAGAAATATCTCTTTTCATTCCATCCCACCAATAATACTTCCGAAGTTCTCTATACATCTTAGTACTACCAGGATTAACTGAAAATGGAGAACTATGAGCTTCACATAAAAATTATTTCTTCAACTGGGAATCACTAGGTATGCACAACTTTTTTCCAAATCTTAAAACACAATCTTTATCAAGGTTAAATTCTAGAAACTTACCCATTTTAACCAATTCTACCATTTTCTGTAGCTCACGATCTTCCTTCTACGCTCACTTAATTCTGTCTGACAACAATTTATACACTGAAACATGAAACAAGAGAGAGGTATTTCCTGCAAAACAACTTCTAAGAAAAAATTCATAAAATCATTAATCAAGGGATCATGTTCCAAATGTAGCATGGTTAATGATGCATGATGTTTCAGACTTAAGGAATATTCCACTTTGTTTTATTTTCAAGGATGGTAATTAATCGTGTAATCATAATCCTTTATCAGTTTAAGCCATCTTCTCTGCCTCATGTTTAATTCCTTCTGAGTGAATATATACTTCAGACTTTTATGGTCTATATATATTTGACATTTGGCTCCGTATAAATGATGCCTCCAAATTTTCAAAGAAAAAACCACATCTTCCAATTCCAAATCATATGTGGGATAATTTAGCTCATGAGGTTTATGTTGTATCAAAGCATAGGTAATTACCTGATCATTCTGCATCAAAACACAACCAAGTCCCTTCAAAGAATCATCACTATAGATGAAAAACACACAATTTTGGGAAGGTAAGGCCAAAACTGGAGCATTCACCAATCTCTTCTTTAGTTCCTGAAACCAAACATCACATTATTCTGTCCAAACAAATTTAATCCCTTTCTATGTTAACTTAGTTATCGGGCTAGATAACCGTGAAAAGTTCTTAACAAACTATCGGTAATAACCTGCTAACCCAAGAAAACTATGAATCTCTGTAACATTTGTGGGTCTTGTCAATTCATCAATTACTTTTTTTGGAAAGATCAACTTTTATTCTATTCTTATTTATAATGTGCCCAAGAAAATAAATCTGTTGCAACCAAAAATCACACTTGATGAATTTTCCATACAATTTCTTTTCTTTTATGGTTTGTAAAACAATCCTTAGATATTTTTCATGCTCCTATTTATTTTTAGAAAATACCAAAATGTCATCAATAAATACAACCACAAACTTATCCAAGAACTCATGAAATACTCTATTCATAAGATTCATAAATATAGTAGGTACATTAGTTAACCTAAATGGAATAACAACAAATTCATAATGCCCATATCTAGTATGAAAGGTTGTTTTTGCGATGTCATCCTCCTTCACCTTTAGCTGATGGTATCCAGATCTCAAGTCAATCTTGGAAAAGTACTGAGCTCCCTAGAGCTGATCAAACAAGTCATCGATATGAGGAAAAGGATACTTGTTTTTAATAATGATGTTATTCAAAGCTCTATAATCAATGCAAAGTCTCATGGAACCATCTTTATTTGTAACAAACAAAACAAGGGCTCCCCATGGTGAAGTTCTAGGACGAATTAAGCCTTTATCAAGAAAATCCTACAACTGGTTTTTCAATTCAAGAAGTTCTATTTAAGCCATACGATATGGGGGTTTTGAAATTGGCTTAGCATCAGGAACTAATTCAATTGTGAATTCGACTTCTCGATTAGGTATGACACCAGGTAACTCATCAGAAAAAACATCAAGGTATTAATTTACCACTGACACATCATTAATATGAATAGTTCCCTTGTTTTAAACAATATGAGCAAGAAAACTTTCATTTCCATCTTTCAATAGTTTCTCAGCTTCCTAATATGTTATCATCTGTATGGGCTCTTTCTTGTATACAAATAGAAAATCTTTCTAAAAAACAACTTATTTATCTCTACAATCAATCTTTGTATGATAAACAAAAAGCCAACCCATTCCTAGAATAACATAAAACTCGACAAAGTGTAAAAAAAAGGTTTTCAGGTAAAGTCTTTCCACATACCACAATAGAAAGATTCTTATAATTCCTCTTTGCTATAATATTTCCTCCTGGTGTTTTAAAAACATGTTCGGGTCTCATTTGTTGAGGTGATATTTCCAATTTACCAGAAAATTTCTCAGAGATGAAGGAATGTGTAGACCCCATATCAAACAAAACTTTAGCAAAATCTGAGTGAATAAACAAAGTACCTGATACAAATTCATTGGATGGCCTGACATTTGCTGACGTAGTCGCAAAGATCTCACTACACCTTTCTACTTGTAGTCTGGATTCTTTGCATCATTTAGATCTCTCTTTGGGAAATAATTTTCATAATGACCCATCTAACCACATTTAAAACACTTTACAGTTTTCTTATCAGGATTAGTCTTTGGATCATTTTCATTACAATATCAGTCCATATGTCTAAACTTACCATATTTAAAACACTTCCTAGTTTTTCTAAGACATTCCCCAGGGTGTTTCTTGCCACACTTTTCACAAACTTGAAATTGTATTTTCTTACCATCAGATTTCTTTGGTTGATTCTTACCCATCACTTGCCATCTAGACCTCTTCTTCTCCTTGTTTCCAAAATGCATGTGATCATCAGCAAACTCCATCTCTACCCTCTCATCACATCAGATAAGTTTCTCATAACTTTTGAATTCATGGGAGGTTAACGCCCTTTGATACCATGGATTCAGTCCTGAGTAAAAGCGGTTTATTTTTCTATCATGATCCAGAATAAGATTTGGAGCATACCTCACCAGTCGGGTGAAGTTTGATTCATACACATCCACTAAATCCTCCTCTTTTTTATTTAATTCAAGTAATTTATTCTGCATCCTATGTCTCTCCACCTTAGGAAAATATTTTTCAAGGAAAATACTTTTAAATTCATCCCACTCCAAGGCATCAAAATCCTCTCTACCTATAATATTCCTTCTCATTAACCACCACTGATCAGATTCACCTTCAAAACGATAAATGAAAAGACTTACCTTTTTATTTTCTAAACATCCCATAACATCAAATATCTTTTCAAGGGCTTTGATATATCCTTCAGCTGCTACTGGGTCAGAAAATCCATTAAAAGCAGGAGGGTGTTGTCTCATAAAATGTTCCACTACTGTCATTTTTCATTGTGGTAACTCTATTTGTTTTCTTGCATGGATGCCACCACCATTTATTGCCTACATTAGTTGATCCATTACTATCAAAAACTACTCGATTCCAATCCCTACCATTCCAGGCTATAGATCCGGAAGGATATCATTCTGTCAGTGCCTCTCCTCTTCAACATCGTTGTTCCTTCTATGGAAAACCATTCTGAAAAAACATATCTTAAATGAAGCGACATGGTAATATTTAAATTCTAAACATTTCAAATTAATCATAGAGTAAAAATCATTTACATTATTCTTTTAACATCATCCTAACCCCTAAAGTCAGCTAAACCATCCTCTGATACCAACTATAAGGACCCGACCTTATTAAATACATAATATCAAATTTAGTCCAGATAACAAATCATTTTACATTGAGTATCTTTTCAAGTTTATAGATTTAGATAATTGGGACATAATACATTCATAACATTACACATTGTTATAGAGTGGATATCATAAAAACAGTTTCTGTTTTTTTCAAAATATAAAACATTAAAACTTAAAACACGATTCCTTATCAATTATTCAAAATTTAACATGGTTTCCTTCTTTGTCTTACACATCCACTAACCTATGAAAAATAATTTTAAACTTGGTATGAGCACAAAAACTCAGTAAGGGATATAAAAATAAGGAAAGAACACATTAGTCCATGAATACTTGTAATGTATGAAATCATTTTTATAAGACATACTTATCACCTATGTATATATACTTACTTTGTGAAAAATTAGATTTAAACAATACATAATAACATAAGTAGAACTATAGCATCCCGTCTTCTTATAACATAAACTTTCATTACATTACGCAAAACTGAGGATCTTTAAGGTTTAGTGTCTTGGAAACCAGGAACATAATACATGAAAACAACATAAAGCATTCTTCTTAAACACTTGAAAGGCTTCTCCTTAAGTTCATCCTAGGTTCATTACAGCATCTCATAACCTGGGGACATACATCAAAAGAAAGGGTGAGCAGAAGGCCCAGTAAGAGAAATAAGAGGAACATTTTACATGTGAACTTGATATACTTCAATAAGGACATGAAAAGAACTTTAAGGCATGAGAAAGAAGTCATGAGGCATTTCATAATAAAAATAACATTTTTCATAACTTGAAGATGTGGCTACATCATTTAACATAGACAATCATGAACATATCACCAAGGTCCATCCTCAAGGTGTCATTTGAAAATTACCAAGGTTATTCACCAAGGTATCGTGAAAATTGTAATCTCTAGTGGTTATATCATTACCCAATGCATTGTAGCGCTATCAGGGCGCACCCTTAAATTTGCCTTTATAATCATGTGAGCCACATATATCATCCTCAAACATTTCATAAATAACCCATATAGAATAAAATAAATGGGTTTCATTTCATAATCATAACGTTTAAAAAAAACTGCTTTAAAGACATGATCCTTACGTCACCTTAAACCCACGGAAAGGGAAAGCGGGTCTCATGTATGTAAATCCCAGAATTTAAAATAGAACATTTTGGTATATATGTGAATACCCTTGTAGAAATAAGATCTTTGAGTATTCACTTTATAACATAAAATAATTTTGAGAAAAGAGAGAGGCATTTTGAGACGAAAATTCTGCTGCATAACGGCTATGTTTCGGGGTTTTAGAAAACATTGAAAAGAGAGGGGACATGGGTAACCCACTCATAAATAATCCATAAAACAGTAGGGTGACAGAATAAGAAGGATATATGGACATGTTAATGAAATTTGAAGGACATACCATTTGAAATGAAAAACATGGAAGGAAAAAAAATTAGATTTCTTTTATGAAAATTCGGCAGCCTAACGGCGTCACTTAAACTTCAATAAAAATGAATTGACAAGATCAAATAGGGTCTCTCATCATATGATCATAATAGATAAGTATGATAGATATAGAGATCATACCCCAACATAATCAAAAGGAACTTGAAAGACTTGACATGAAAATCGAACTTGAAAAATGAGAAGGGTGAAAGAATCCCTTAAAAATTCGGCAGCCTAACGGCGTCACTTAAACTTTCATAAAATGAAATGATGAGAGTAATAGGGTATCTCTCATCATATAAAAATGAAAAGGGCAGTAAGAGGAATATAAAAGAACATCCTCTCACATAAGAACATGGAGCATAAAAGGAATGATATAAAAGTGATTACATGAAAAGAAAGAGAGGGGTCAGATCCCTTACCTTAAAACGTGACTCTTGAAACTCAAAGTTTTGGACCTTGAAGGCCTGGGGGCACCTTAGGAGGACTCCTTGGAAGGTAAGGAGACCAGAACTTCGTTGGGGAAGATTTGTGAGTGAAAAATAAAGGAGGAAAGTGTGGGTATTTATAGGGAAAGTGAGGGGACAAGACATTAATGGCCAAGGGACACCTCACTAGTGGTTTTGGCAAAACCATGGGCTTGCCCATGGTATTTGCCCATGGTATTGGCCACTTGGGACACCTTATACCTTATCTTACTATTCATAATTCGACCATATTGAATATATACTTAATACATCATTTAATGATGTCATTAAACACCTGTAACTTAAAAACTATATTTTCACTATTCATCGAAAATTCAACTTTCTCAGAATAATCCCAAAATTTCACCTTAACCAAATATCAATGCTCTGATTGCAAAAATGAAATCCATTTTATAAAAATAATTTTATAAATATTTTTAATTTAATTTTTAAATAAAAACACTATTCATCGAAAATTCATTTTTTTCAGAAAAATCCCCAAAAATTACCTTAACATAATATCGATGCTCTAAGTTCAAAAATAAAGTCCTTTTTATAAAAATAATTTTCTAATTATTTTTAATTAAATTTTTAATTAAAAAACACTATTCATCTGAAAAAACTAATACTTGACTAATAATTTATGAAACCGTTATTTACCCATTTTATTGAATCACATTACTTAATCTAGGTGTCTAAATTATATTAAAACTTTCTTTGAGTGAAATTACTAATCCATTTGGTCACATTACTAATCCTAAGCGTAAAATCACTATTCATAATTTACTATTCATCAAAAATTAAGTTGATCTTATTGGACTCCAAATTCCTTACTGAACACTTTTGTAGAAGACCATTTTTTGAAAATCATTACACATCATTAATTATTTAGGGTTTTCATAAATATTTTAAAATATCATTTTTTTTCAAAATTCATCAATAAAATATATCCTAAAATTATCCGGACAAAAGAAAATCCACAAACATCACTAAAGGAAGAGATATCAATTTATTTACTCGAAAGGATTACACAAGGAAGCTAGGGTCTCGTCACATAGCCCCTTATAACACCGACATAAGACCTAAGTGTAAGGTGTGCTATGGTGAGAGAATCTGAGGGAGGCTCAGATAACATTGCCCTAGTAGTAATCTCTACTAACTTTAACTTCTCCCGTAGGCGTTTCTGTTCAAGCTTGACATGCTGGAGTTCGGATTGGGCTTGGTCCAAAGCGAAGCCCACAGATGCTACCTCCTTCCCAAGCTCTGATAAGTGGGCTTCATAAGGGTCGAGTCTACTGGATGAAGCCATCGACTCCTCTTTCTGCATTAACCATTAAAATCTTATTAAATCATTAAGAGTAAGTTAATATACTACTCAAAAAGATTGGGTCGTTACATTCTTCCCCCCTTAAGAAATTTCGTCCCCGAAATTTATACTTGAGGCCTAGTCGAAAAGGTGAGGGTACTTTTGCTTCATTGTTTCCTCAGGCTCCCAAGTCGCTTCTTCATACTTATGATTCCTCCACAACACTTTCACAAGGTGGGTAGTCTTGTTTCGTAGAACCTTGTCTCTACGGTCCAAGATCTCCACTGGCTGCTCCTCATAAGAGAGGTAATGTTCCAGTTGTACCACCTCTGGGTTCTATACATGCGAAGGGTCGGGTATGTACTTCCTCAAGAGAGATACATGGAAGACATCATGAACTTGAGCTAGGTTCGGTGGAAGTGCTAGACGATAGGCCACTGCTCCTATGCGATCAAGGATTTCATAGGGGCCAATGTACCTAGGGCTGAGCTTCCGTTTCTTCCCAAACCGCATGACTCTCTTCCATGGAGAAATTCGAAGGAAGACTTTGTCACCAACACCAAACTCCAAGTCCCTTCGACGATTGTCAGCATAGCTCTTCTGCCGACTCTGAGAAGCCTTTATGTGTTGTTGGATGGAATGAACCCGTTATGTCATTTCTTGCACAATATCAGGCCCAAGAAGCTTTCTCTCACCAGTTTCATCCCAATAAGTAGAAGTTCTACATCGCTTTCCATACAGAGCTTCATAGGGTGCCATCTGAATACTCGCATGGAAGCTGTTGTTATAGGAGAACTCCACTAATGGGA
Source organism: Viscum album (assembly GCA_963277665.1). Taxonomy (NCBI): domain Eukaryota; kingdom Viridiplantae; phylum Streptophyta; class Magnoliopsida; order Santalales; family Viscaceae; genus Viscum; species Viscum album. The sequence continues at coordinate 685,957,922 of OY728123.1, read as the reverse complement.
GGTGTTGATCCCATCCACCTTTAAATTCCATTGAGCATAATCTCAACATGTCTTCGAGTGTCTGAATAGTCCTTTCAGATTGGCCATCGGTTTGAGGATGATAGGCCGTACTAAAATTCAATTCAGTATTCAGAGCATGTTGAAGACTTCTCCAAAATTTTAATGTGAATCTTGGGTCACGATCAGATACGATGGATAGTGGTACCCCATGCAGCCTTACCACTTCCTTCACATATATCTTGGAAAACTGATCCAGAGAGAAATCTTCCTGAATAGAGATAAAATGGTCTGTCTTGGTGAGATGGTCCACAATAACCCATATCGCATTGTTTCCTTTGGATGTTTTCGGGAGACCAGTTACAAAGTCCATAGTGATATTATCCCACTTCCATACTGGTATGGGTAGCGGTTGTAATACCCCCTTAGGAAGTTGTCGTTCTGCCTTTACTTGCTGACACACCAGGCACCTTGTAGTGTAATCAGCAATCTCCCTCTTCATGTTATCCCACCAATAATGATCACGAAGGTCTCTATACATCTTAGTGCTTCCCGGATGTATAGAGAAAGTAGAGCTATGAGCTTCATCCATTAGTTCTTTCCTTATCTCCGGAATAGATGGGACACATAGTCTTGTACGAAATTTCAATACACCTTCATGATCAATATTGAAATCAGGGAACTTCCCATATTTTACAGCCTCCAACTTCTCCTACAGTAAAGGATCTTCTTTTTGAGCCTTCTTGATCTTCTCTAGTAATGAAGGTTGAGAAATCATTTGGGATAGGGTTGATGATGTCCCTTTCCTTATAATTCCCATTTCCAGTTTTACTAGATCTTTAATCAAGGGATCTCCTAGGATCCTCATTGTTGCTAGAACAGCAGGATCTTTCCTGCTTAATGCATCCGTGACTTTGTTCGCTCTTCCAGGGTGATAATGAATTGAACAATCATAATTCTGCTCATGAATCTTCAACTGTCAAGATGCATAAGCAATTACCTTGTCATTTTTCATGAGGACGCACCCAAGCCCTTTCAGAGATGCATCGCTAAAAATAACGAATCCTTCTCCGATAGAGGGTAGTGTTAACACAAGTGCAGTAACCAATCTCTTCTTCAGCTCTTGGAAACTTTCCTCGCATTCCTTTGTCCAGATGAACTTAACCCCTTTTCGAGTCAACTTGGTTAGTGGATTAGAAAGCCGTGAAAAGTTTTTCCCAAACCTCCTATAATATCCCGCTAAACCAAGGAAACTATGAATCTCAGTTACTGTTGTGGGTTGAGGCCACTCCTCTACAACCATTGTCTTTGCAGGGTCAACCGAGATTCCTTTATTGGTTGCGATGTGCCCCAAGAAAGCCACTTGTTGTAACCAAAACTCACACTTGCTAAACTTCCCAAAGAGCCTCTCCTTCCGTAGAGTTTTCAAAATAACCCTCAGATGATCTTCATGCTCCTCATGATTTTTTGAATATATAAAAATATCATCAATAAAAACTACCACAAAGTTATCAAGGTAGTCCTTAAAGACTCTATTCATCAAATCCATGAAAATAGAAGGAGCATTAGTCAAGCCGAAAGGCATAACAATAAACTCATAATGCCCATATCTTGATCGGAAGGCAGTCTTTGGAATATCTTCCTTCTTCACCCTCAGTTGATGATAACCAGATCGAAGGTCAATGTTAGAGAAGAATTGAGCCCCGCGAAGTTGGTCAAATAAATCATCAATTCTTGGAAGAGGATATCTGTTCTTCACTATGATCCCGTTCAGTTCTCTATAATCAATGCATAGCTGCATTGATCCATCCTTCTTCTTCACAAAGAGAACTGGTGCTCCCCAAGGAGACACACTCGGTTGGATAAACCCCTTCTCCAACAAATCTTGGAGTTGTTTCTTTAACTCTTCTAGCTCCACATTTTCCATTCTATACGGAGTCTTTGATATCGGTTGAGACCCAGGTACGAGTTCAATGGAGAACTCTACCTCTCTTTCTGGGGGAGGTCCAGGTAACTCCTCAGGAAATACATCCATGTATTCCTGAACAATCGGAACATCTTCTATTTGTATGCTCCCTTTTCCTTCTTCATCATCACCAATTAACTCCATAAAGAAAGCTATAGGAAGTGCTTCTAGATAGGGATCAGTTCGGGATATCTCTCCTCGGAAGATAACTGTAGGTCGTTCATTCAAGACTACTGAGATTTCCTTACTTCTTCATTTGATCTTAGCATTATACTTTGAGAGCCAGTCCATCCCTAGTATAACGTCGAATTCCAACATGGGAATGACTACTACATTTGCGATAAGATTTTGCTCACTAAAGTAAACACTAGAGTCTCTAAACACTGTTGATGCATGGATAATCCCACTTGGAGTCTTGACTGACAACTCTACCTCAAGCAATTCGGGGATTGATTCTATATTCCTTGCAAACTTGGAAGAAATAAAGGAATGCGTAGAACCAGAATCAAATAAAGTACTTGCTAGTTTTGAGAGGACGACAAGAGTACCTACTACCACATCGTTCGGAACTTCAACTTCAGTTGTTGTGATAGCGAAAGCACGACCTTGCTCCCTTGGCCTCTGCTGAGGTTGATGGTGATTCCCCTCCACCGCCCTCGGATTTGGACATTGATTAGAAAAGTGCCCAAGCTGTCCACACTTGAAGCATGTGACTTCGGGTAGGGCCAGAACCATCTTTCCTCTGTCGTTAGTGTTGGGAAGTTGAGGCTTCACATCACTACGACAATTCCGAGAAATATGGCCTTCTTTTCCACACCTATAGCACTTACCACTTCCTATCAAGCAGTTCCCCGAATGCTTCTTCCCACATTTATTGCATGTGGCATGTTGCATATGCTTTCCACCTCTTTCCTGATCAAAACTTCTTCCCAGTCTTGGTTATAGAGTTCTCTTCTTCTCATTAGATTTGTGAGACCACTGTGTCTCCCCAAACTCTAGTTCAACTTTCATAGCACTTTGAACAATTTCTTCATAGCTATCATAGTCCTTGTTGGATAGATTCTTCCGTAGATGAGGTTGTAGTCCACCAAAGAATCTATCAACCTTCCCATTAGGGTCCATGATGAAGCTTTAGGTATAACGGGAAAGCCTTGTGAAGTTCATCTCGTAGGTTCCGACAGATTCGTTCTCCTTCTGCTTCAGCTCGAGAAACTCTTTCTCCATTCTCGTTCTCATGGAACGAGGGAAATACTTGTTAAAGAATATTCCCCGGAATTCTTCCCACTCCATAGCTTCCATCTCTCCTCGTGGCTTCGTGTTTTTGATCAGTGACCACCACTGATCAGCTTCTCCCTCTAGGCGGTAAACAGCAAGGGTGACTTTTTCTTGTTCCGAACAATGAAGTACAGAAAAGATCTTTTCAATGGAGCTTATCCATTGTTCCGCAACCAATGGGTCAGTAGATCCACTGAATGTTGGCGGTCGTTGATGAATAAAGGACTCAACAGAAAGTTGCTCCCCTCGTGGTGAGATCGGCCTCTCAGCTTGATTCAAGTTATTACTCATAACTTGAGTCAGTTGGTTCATCATTCGCATGAATGTTTCCATTCCGGATTCCATCGGAGGGCCGTCAGCACATGGTGCATTGCGGTCACCATCGGCACGGTTTCTCCTATTGCCCGCCATTTTCTAAAAGAATAAAACCTTAGTGAGAAACTTATTTCATTTATGAATCTTTTAACTAAGACTTCATGCTTAGACAATTATACTTCTCTATAATTCCTTCATAATGATTCATAAAAAGCTTGTGATTAACCAAACATATCCCCCAGGAGTGTCGTAACCAAGAGTGCAACAAGGCCCGTTATCATGCACCAGTTCCCGTTCGAGTCTAGCTCAAAGCGGTGTTTTCGGGTTTTACCCCTATGTACATCTGTGCCAGATCCGCCTCTACCTGCTCGTATCCAGACAGGGATGTATTTGTTTGATAAACCACTTACTCAATACTTACCAAAATACCAGGAAGTTTTCCTATATTTAAACTTTTCTATAGGGTTATTACTAAAGTTTTTATATCCTAATTTCCAAAAATAACTAAACCATCCTTTGATACCAACTATAGCATCCCGTCTTCTTATAACATAAACTTTCATTACATTACGCAAAACTGAGGATCTTTAAGGTTTAGTGTCTTGGAAACCAGGAACATAATACATGAAAACAACATAAAGCATTCTTCTTAAACACTTGAAAGGCTTCTCCTTAATTTCATCCTAGGTTCATTACAACATCTCATAACCTGGGGACATACATCAAAAGAAAGGGTGAGCAGAAGGCCCAGTAAGGGAAACAAGAGGAACATTTTACATGTGAACTTGATATACTTCAATAAAGACATGAAAAGAACTTTAAGGCATGAGAAAGAAGTCATGAGGCATTTCATAATAAAAATAACATTTTTCATAACTTGAAGATGTGTCTACATAATTTAACATAGAAAATAATGAACATATCACCAAGGTCCATCCCCAAGGTGTCATTTGAAAATTACTAAGGTTATTCACCAAGGTATCGTGAAAATTGTAATCTCTAGTGGTTAAATCATTACCCAATGCATTGGATCGCTATCAGGGAGCACCCTTAAATTTGCCTTTATTATCATGTGATACACATATATCATCCTCAAACATTTCATAAATAACCCATATAGCATAAAATAAATGGGTTTCATTTCATAATCACAACGTTTAAAAAAAACTGCTTTAAAGACATGATCCTTACGTCACCTTAAACCCACGAAAAGGGAAAGCGGGTCTCATGTATGTAAATCCCAGAATTTAAAATAGAACATTTTGGTATATATGTGAATACCCTTTTAGAAATAAGAGCTTTGAGTATTCACTTTATAACATAAAATAATTTTGAGAAAAGAGAGAGGCATTTTGAGACGAAAATTCTGCAGCATAACGGCTATGTTTCGGGGTTTTAGAAAACATTGAAAAGAGAGGGGACATGGGTAACCCACTCATAAATGATACATAAAACAGTAGGGTTACAGAATAAGAAGGATATATAGACATGGTAATGAAATTTGAAGGACATACCATTTGAAATGAAAAACATGGAAGGAAAAAAAATTAGATTTCTTTTATGAAAATTCGGCAGCCTAACGGTGTCACTTAAACTTCAATAAAAATGAATTGAAAAGATCAAATAGGGTCTCTCATCATATGATCATAATAGATTAGTATGATAGATATAGAGATCATACCCCAACATAATCAAAAGGAACTTGAAAGACTTGACATGAAAATCGAACTTGAAAAATGAGAAGGGTGAAAGAATCCCTTAAAAATTCGGCAGCCTAACGGCGTCACTTAAACTTTCATAAAATGAAATGATGAGAGTAATAGGGTATCTCTCATCATATAAAAATGAAAAGGTCAGTAAGAGGAATATAAAATAACATCCTCTCACATAAGAACATGGAGCATAAAAGGAATGACATAAAAGTGATTACATGAAAAGAAAGAGAGGGGTCGGATCCCTTACCTTAAAACGTGACTCTTGAAACTCAAAGTTTTGGACCTTGAGGGCTTGGGGGCACCTTGGGAGGACTCCTTGGAAGGTAAGGAGACCAGAACTTCGTTGGGGAAGAGTTGGGAGTGAAAAATAAAGGAGGAAAGGGTGGGTATTTATAGGGAAAGTGAGGGGACAGGGCATTAATGGCCAAGGGACACCTCACTAGTGGTTTTGGAAAAACCATGGGCTTGCCCATGGTATTTGCCCAATGGTATTGGCCACTTGGGACACCTCATACCTTATCTTACTATTCATAATTCGACCATATTGAATATATACTTAATACATCATTTAATGATGTCATTAAACACCCGTAACTTAAAAACTATATTTTCACTATTCATCGAAAATTCAACTTTCTCAGAATAATCCCAAAATTTCACCTTAACCAAATATCAATGCTCTGATTTCAAAAATGAAATCCATTTTATAAAAATAATTTTCTAAATATTTTTAATTTAATTTTTAAATAAAAACACTATTCATCAAAAATTCATTTTTTTCAGAAAAATTCCCAAAAATTACCTTAACATAATATCGATGCTCTGAGTTCAAAAATAAAGTCCTTTTTATAAAAATAATTTTCTAATTATTTTTAATTAAATTTTTAATTAAAAAACACTATTCATCCGAAAAAACTAATACTTGACTAATAATTTATGAAACCGTTATTTACCCATTTTATTGAATCACATTACTTAATCTAGGTGTCTAAATTATATTAAAACTTTCTTTGAGTGAAATTACTAATCCATTTGGTCACATTACTAATCCTAAGCGTAAAATCACTATTCATAATTTACTATTCATCAAAAATTAAGTTGATCTTATTAGACTCCAAATTCCTTACTGAACACTTTTGTAGAAGACCATTTTTTGAAAATCATTACACATCATTAATTATTTAGGGTTTTCATAAATATTTTAAAATATCCTTTTTTTTCAAAATTCATCAATAAAATATATCCTAAAATTATCTGGACAAAAGAAAATCCAGAAACATCACTAAAGGAAGAGATATCAATTTATTCACTCTAAAGGATTACACAAGGAAGCTAGGGTCTCGTCACATAGCCCCTTATAACACCGGCATAAGACCTAAGTGTAAGGTGTGCTATGGTGAGAGAATATGAGGGAGGCTCAGATAACATTGCCGTAGTAGTAATCTCTACTAACTTGAACTTCTCCCGTAGGCGTTTCCGTTCAAGCTTGACATGATGGAGTTTGTCTTGGGCTTGGTCCAAAGCGAAGCCCACAGATGCTACCTCCTTCCCAAGCTCTGATAAGTGGGCTTCATAAGGGTCGAGTCTACTGGATGAAGCCATCGACTCCTCTTTCTGAATTAACCATTAACATCTTATTAAATAATTAAGAGTAAGTTAATATACTACTCAAAAAGATTGGGTCATTACAAGAACCATACAGGTATCTTGGGGCATTACTTACATAATCTTGTAACCCTCTCATCTACCTTATAATTTGTAACCCTCACGACTACCTTACTATTTGTGTAACCATCGTAGTTACACTTGGAGTAAGCATATAGCCGGCCTCAAAATTATACATACCCAATGCATTGGAGGGAGATATAGGTCCCACCATTCATAATAAACAATTCCCAAGAACCATAATATAATCATACAACATGAATAATTTCATAAAAACATTGCTTTTGAATTTTGTAAGATAGATTTCTAAAAGAGGATTTTAAAAGGAAAGACCCTTATAGATATCATAAAACCAAAGAGAGACTTAATAAAGTGGATGGAATATGTATATAAACTGTAAATAGACACAATTAAACATAATATAATCAAAACCCATCACACAATCAATTTTAATACCACATAAATAACGAAGTAGAAGGTTAACCCAAAGAATGGAAATCGGGTTAAGAATTCCCTTACCTCAGGCTTGTCTTAATTAAAACTTGTTTAAACTACATGTATAATGGTTAAAAGAGTGTTATTAGTATTTTACATAAAAATGTTCATTTTTATAACATTTTATATGATCATTTCATACCCTCATTTCACCCTTTAATTGTTAGTATTTTGCCCTTGCACTATTTTTTGGGTGAGTTCTTTACATGATTTCCAAGATTGGTTCATGATGGATGTTCTTGTCTATTAGATGTGAAACTTCAGAATTTCAATGGATTAGTATTTACATATTTTGAGTACCATAAATTATAGAATTTATCATTTTTTAATTCTTACATGAGGATGATTCAAAGTTAAAACATTAATGATGTTTGTTTAGATCATTTTAGTTGTTCTTTGATAATAACGACCTCATTTTGTTTTATAAATTAAAACCATGTGTAAAAAGGAATTACAGAACCATGGATGAGACATAATACATACATTATAACCTGGTCATACTTTAAAAATGGTTTCATGATCATACTTGAAATATTTAAAGAAAAATGAAATCACATCATCCACGATGTCAGTAATTCGACACATCATGGACAATGTTTTTAATTCCTTGAACAAGTGGGAGTGGAGCAGAAGAATGATGATGAATTTTCCATAAACATGATAACATCAATAATATACAAGATTCTTGAGCTTTCATGCCTCTTGTTTAAGATGAGGTGATTAAAGAAGAAGAAAAGAAAGGAATCTTGAAATAAAAGAAAACTTTGAGAAATTTCTCACGAAAATTCGGAAGCCTAACGACATCTCTTAAAATTTCATAAAAATAGTTTGATGAGAGAAATGGGATATCTCATCACTCTGACATAATATGGACAGTTAGGGGGGATATGGAATGAAATATCCCAACATAATCCAAAGGTAAATGAAGAGAATAACATAAAATGTAAGAAAAGAAAGAAAATAAAAGAGGATGTTTACCTCTTGATCTCTTCTCCTTGAGATCCTTCTTAAAGACTTTGGTTTTGGTCTTTTGGTGAGAAACATAGCTCTAGGACGTGGGGAAGATCCTTGGGAGAAGTATTGGGTAGAACTTAGGCATGGATCAAGGCTTTAGAGGTGTGGTAAGAAGAGGGGAGTGAGGGTGGTATTTATAGTGGAGGAGAGGGGGTATTTTTCATTATTTTAATAATTATTATAATATTTTTGCCCAAGATTATGAATAGTCTTAGTTAATGTGACCTCAAATAGTAATAATGTCATGTGAGTTCGAACCAAGTGGCCTTGCTTCACTTATGATGTCATAAATAGTGTATTTTATTGATAATTTGATCATACGATATTTTATCATATTTCATTATTCATCGAAATTCAAGAATTTCAAAAAAATCCCAAAAATTTACCCAGACCATTTTTCGACATGTATAATTAAAAAATGGAGTCCATTTTTTGAAAATAATTTTCTAAATATTATTAATTTAATTTTTATTTAAAATCATACTTAATTTAAAAATTAACAATTCTAATTCTATAATTACATCTATATCACGATGAAAAATTAACCAAGATGTTTTTATCATAAATCCTTAAGAAAATAAAATGATAATAAAATTTACTATTCATTAGGGTCATATTACTATTCATAAGCATATGTTACTATTCACAAAAAAAGCAAGTTGATTTCATCAGACTCTAAATAACTTATTGAACACAATTATAGATGATAGTTTTTTTGAAATTCAAAACATAGAAGTGGAAAAATTTTGTTTAAAGGATAGTTATAAATATATAATTTAAACAAAGATCCATGAATTTCTATTTATTTATAGAAAAACTTGGGGTGTTACATCTTCTCCTTCTTTTATTTCTCTAGATTCTCAACTTGCTTGATTTTTAAGGCCTTAGCCTCTGTAGGATTTAAGCCAAAGGAAGGATCACCTTCCTTTCTGGTAGCTTCCATTTCTCTCCACTTTACAACCATTGCATCAGAATAGGATTTTGGATTCTTTGCAGGTGGAGGTGCTAATACCTAAACATTTGGAACCGTTGCTGGTAAGCTTAGTTATTCATGTTTCCTTTTCTTGGGTACCGCTTTTGAAGATTCCAGAATATCACCCTTGTTCAGGTAAACCATTTCTTCTAAAATTTTGGATTATGATAAAAACACTACCTTAATTATCCTTAGAGTATCACCGCTGAGCAAAAAAATCTTAAAAGGCTTCGAGACTGATTGGAAGGGGACATTCAACTCTTGAATTCACATAAGAATTATCATGGAGATAGTTTCCAGATACATTAGAATATGAGATCTGTTGGTTCTGCCTTTTACTGCTTGGATATTGAGAAAGATATACTTGATCAAGTTGATCTTCCTTACATTGACAAGAAAGTCTAAAATAAAGATATCACATATCTTTAGAGAGTTCTTATCACCTTTCCTTGGAATAAGAAGACCTTGCTTCCATAGGGCTACCAACCTGTGATTTGTTGTAAGATTTGTAATATTTGGATTCTTAACATACTTAAGACCAAGGTAATCTAGAGCCTTGTCTTTTTCAAAAGAACCTTCCTTCGAGGGAAGTCTGTGAGATCACAAATTAGCCTCTCCTTCATATGGTATATTGAGAACATTTTCCACCTTCTTATAAGGAACTGTATAAGCCTTGTCAAAACATTTGAACTTGAACATATCTTTTCCATCCTTTTGGAATAAAGTAACAGATTCATAGAATTGTATGACTAGATTAGGGTAAACTGGATCCTGGGATTTCTCCTTAGCCACACATACACTTTCCCATCTATTAGTTCTTATGACCTTAGAGATAATGGAGTCATACTTTGCAAAGAAGTTAGGGAATACCGGTCTTTCCCTAAAGATAGACCAATCCTTTATTTCCTTGCTAATCAGCATCTGATCTGCTGAGGATTCAAGAGACATTCGAAGTGAAAGAAACTGAAGAGTCATAATGTAGACTTTGAAGGCAATAGAAATTCAGCACAAATATTATGGAAGATGAAGTGGTGTTTAATAAACAAATCACCCCTTAGATAGACATATCTATGACTTTTCAACTTTCATAAGATAATCAAATGGCTGAAAATAATGTGATCTGATCTGATGGTCAAGGATGAATGTAGAAAACATGAATTCCAATATTTTGTGGTAATATAAAAAATGAATTGAAAATCTTGAAATACCAAAAATTGAAACTTAAAATTATAAAGAGAAAAGTAAGAAAATGTACCTTTCAAAAAACTGAAGAATTTATTGGTGTTATAAGAATTCTCTTGGAAGTTTTAGAAACTGTGAATTTTTATTCCGAGAATTTCAATTCTGAACAGAAAGATAATATGGATTTTCTTAGAGAATTTTTTTAAGGAAAGATAAATTTTCTTAAAGAAAGAAAATTAAGGAAAAAACAAACAAGCATATGTACCCCCCCCTGACCGAAGGAGTAACTTATTGTTATGAGATGTTTTAAACAAGAAGTAGATATAAATGATTACCTTGTAGTGATCATTCATAGATTCTATTTAATTTATTCAAATCTATCAGAAGGTAATGGTTTTGTAAAAATATCAGCAATTTGTTCTTGCGTTCTGATGAGTTAAAGAATAATATCTCCTTTAAGTGTGTGATCCCTAAGAAAGTGATGTATAATATCTATGTGCTTTTCAAAAAAGTGATTTTTAGGATTTTACTTAGGGAAATGTTGCATGTGTTAACATACATTATTTTAGTTTTAGTAAAACTCATACCATACTTTGTGAGGGTGTGTTGCATCCACAACACTTGAGCACAACAACTTCCAGCTACTACATCCAACAGTGGAAAGTGCTACAGAAGGTTGTTTCTTGTAAGACCAAGAAACTAAGGAATCTCTTAATAAATGGCATGTTCTGGATGTACTTTTTCTATCCATTTTACAACCACCAAAGTCAGCATCTGAAAAAATTTTGAGTTCAAAAGCATTTCTGGAAAAATAAAATAGTCCCAAATATAAAGTTCCTTTTAAATACGAAAAAATTATTTTTACAGACTTTAAATGGGATTATTTAGGATTTTATTGGTATGTTTCACATAATCATACCAAAATAATTAAGTCGGGTTGACTAGCTGTTAAGTAAAGTAAACTACGTATCATTCATCTATAAGATGTTTAATCCACAGGTTTCCCTGCTTCATCAATATCAAGAGTATTAGAGGTTTCAATAAGAGTACTTATACTATTAGTGTTGTCATAATAAAAATTATTTTGAAGATATTTGATATACTTATGTTGAGATATGTAAGTTCCTTCTGGATTTTGAGAAATTTTAAAACCAATAAAAAATGTTATCTCACCCATCATACTCATCTCAAACTCAGATTTCATAAGATTCACAAAGGAATCGGTTAAGGTTTGTTGAGTTGATCCAAAGATGATTTCATCAACTTAAATTTGAATAATAAAAACATATTTAGACTTTCTTAATGAAAAGGGTTGGATCATTGGTTCTCTTAACATAGTTATTTTGAAGCAAAAATCCTAAAAGTCTATCATACCAAACTCTAGGGGCTTGTTTAAGTCCATATAAATCTTTGGTAGGTTTGTAAACATGATTAGGATATTTTGTATCTTCAAAACTAGGGGGTTGATCTACATAGACCTCCTTCTATACATAACCATTGAGGAAAGAACACTTCACATCCATTTGATAAAGTTTGAAATTAAAGAATGCTGCAAAGGATAAAAGAATACATATATATTCAAGTCTTGATATAGGAGCATAGGTTTCTCCATAGTCTATTACTTCTTGTTGATTATATCTTTTAGCAACTAATATTTCCTTATTTCTAAAAATAATTCCATTTTCATCACATTTATTTGTGAAAAACCATTTTACTCCAATAACAGAAGTTTCCTTAGGTTTTTCAACCATGGTCCGAACTTGATTCCTTACGAATTAGTTGAGTTCACCTTACATGGCCTTTATCCAATCTTTATCACCCAAGGCTTATTTAAAAGTCTTTGGTTCAAATTGGGAAATAAAAGTAACATGTTCAACTTCATTCCTTAAAGAACTCCTAGTTCTTACTAGTTGATTAATATTACCAATGATATTATCATTGGGATGATTCCTAAGTAACAACTGAATTGGGTTTTGAAAAACTTGATCATCATCATAGGTTAGAAAATATTCAGGAGTAAATGTCTTAGAAATGTCTTCTTGAACATTTTACTTAACTGAAGGATCTTCTATCAAAGGTTGGTGATCATTTTTAGAAAATATATCAGAAATAAGTTTAGGTTGTTTGAAAATAAAAGGATCAGTTTCATCAAATTTAACATGTACTGTTTCTTCCACAATACAATTGTTTTTATTAAAAACTCTATATGACTTAAAGTTAGTGGAGTAACCTAAGAAAATTACTTCATCGGATTTGAGTGAAAATTTATGTAAGTTATCTTTAGTATTCAAGTTGATTACTTTTCAACCAAAAACATTGAAGTTATAAACTTTTGGTTTTTGACCAGTCCATAACTCATAAGGTGTTTTTTTAAGAAATGGTCTTATTAAAACTCAATTTATAGTATAACAAGAAGTACTTACAGCTTCAGACCAAAAATTTTTAGCTATAGAATATTCACTCAACATGGTTCTAGTCATCTCTTAAAGAATACAATTTCTTATTTCAACAACACCATTTTTTTGAGGAGTTCTTGGAGTTGAAAAGTTATGAGTAATAACTTTCTTACTACAAAAAGTTTCAAAATCCAAATTTTCAAATTCTCTACCATGATCACTATGAATAGTTATCAATGGTAGATTTTTCTCATTTTTAACTTCATCTCTAAAGTTTTTGAAATAATAAAAGGCTTTAGATTTATTTTCAAGAAAATATACCCATATAGTGTAGTCATCAACTAAGACAAACATATAGTATTTTCCTCCAATACTTCCAGTTTGTGTTGGAACAAATAAGTCCATGTGCACTAAATATAAGGAATTAGAAGTTATAACTTCACTTATAGATTTAAAGATAGATTTATGTTGCTTTCCAAATTTACTAGGATTACATACTTTTGAAGAATAAAATCTAAGGTATAGTAGATCCTTAACAAGTTCTTTCTTAGAAAGTTTACTAAGATTTTCTAAGTTATAATATCCTAGTATTCTATTCCAAAGCCAATATTGATCTTTAAATGCACTAAGGAAAGATAGATCTTGACATCTAAGTTCTTCTAGGTTTAAGGTGTACACATTCTCATGCTGAAGGGTAGAGAGAATAAAGTCATCCTTGGAATTGGGAACTATACAATTATCGTTTGTAAAATTCACAAGGTAAACTTTATCACATAATTGTATTATTCTAATGAGGTTGTGCTTAAGGCCTTTTACAAAAATAAAATTTTAAATAATAGCTTTACCAAGAAGAATAATGTTACCGATACCGAAAATTTATCCCTGAGATTTATCCTCAATTGTTAATTTTCCACCTTTAGTCTTTAAAATATTTTTGAAATAGTTTTTTTACCAGTCATATGCCAAGAACATCCACTATCCATGTACCATATGTTGTTGGTACTTCCTTCATTATACTGAAAAATAAAGAGTTAGGTTTTCGGAATCCAAACTTGCTTGGATCCAGAATTATTAGATAATAAAATATTGGGTATCCACATTTGTTTATAAAAGTAAGATTTATGAAACCCAAGGGATTGAACTTTATTTAATGAATATTTATTCTCCCAATTCCCACCATTTTGACATTTTGTGCAAAAGGGAGCTCTTGGAGGAAAAAAATAATTGTTTCTAAAAATTGGTTTTTTATGAGAATAACCTAATCCTTGATTATTATCATGAGGTCAAATATAAGAATACATCTTATCAAATTTTTCCTTACCAGAAGTAAAATTGGAAATAAGTTTCTTTAAGGAAAATATTTCATATTTTTGTCTCAGGACTAGATTCTTATCCTCTTGAATAATATATTTAGAGTTAAGTTTATCCTCTAAAGCATGTTTTTCTAAAAACAGATTTTTAAGATCCTTAGAAAGTTTATCCTTCTCAGAATTAACTTCCTCAAGTTTCTTAGAAAGATTTTCAAAAAAAAAAAAAATTCTTATCAAGATCTTTGGTAAGATCCAAAATTTGATTTTTTAAAATAAATTCTCTAGAATTTTCTTTTTCAAGTTTCTTAAAAACTTTACAATTTCTTATCTCAAGAAGCTTATCAAATATGGAAACTTCCTCATAGGAAGGAAAATAATTATTACTGTCTGATGAAGTGGATTCTTCATCTGAAGAAAAACCTTTATCAGAAAATTTTCACTTAAAGAAATATTAGTTAAGGATTCAGTAATTCGTACCATATCCATAAGACAATGATTTTGAAATGGAACTCTAGATATTAGACCAATATTATTTTTCTCAGAAGATTCATATTCTGAAGAATCATTAGTAGAATATCCACCACTTGCACTCCAAGTGTCATTGGATTTAAAGACTTTCTTATGCTTTGATCTTTATAACTTCTTCTTCTTACTTTCATAATTCCTATCTTTCTTGTCTCTTTTCTTAATCAAGGGACAATCAGGTCTAATATGACCAGTTCTTCTACATTCATAGCATGTCACTTCTCCATCTTTCTTATCTTTTCCATATTTATTCTTGTATCTATATTGAAATTTCTTCTGTCCAACAATCTTATTAATTCTACGAGAATGATTTTCTAACTCATTTTCTGAAGCTTCACTTTCACTATATTAAGATTGAATAACAACCTTCTTAGATTTAGATCTTGTAACTCTATCAGGAGTCTTGGATTTCATATGATTTGAAGTAGTTGTAAAAGAAACACCTTCATTTCCATTCTTCTTCTTAATATTATCATCATCTCTCTTCATTCTGGTTTCATATTAAAGAATATTTCCAAACAACTCATTAATAGAAATCTGAGTAACTTTCCTATTCTCTTATATAGATGTCCTCTCGGATTCCCATTTGTTAGGCATGATGTCTATAATTTTTTCTACAAGAATATCATCATATAAACCTTTCTCACCCATATATTTTAATTTTTTAACAATAGTAATAAATCTTTATTGTACCTTATATATGGGTTATCCATAAGGAAAATAGAAACCATGATATTCATCCCTGAGCATGGCTCTTCCAGTTTCAATGACTTTGGAAGTTCCAAAGTGAGTTACTTTGAGATTCTTCCAAATTCTATTTGCAACTTCACAAGATTAAATTTGGCTATATATATTTCTAGTCATGGAATAAAGAAAAGTATTATATACCTTAAAGTTTAGCTGGTATTCCACCTTTTATGGATTAGTGAAGGTTCTATGTTTCTTATCAGGAATCTTATAATCTCCAGTTAACATAATTTAGTTGTCTATACCTGTGTTTATGAAAAAGGTCTTCATTCCGTCTCTCCAGTACTCATAGTAATTTCTATAGAAAATCGGTGGCCTAGTAGGATTAAGATTTTCCAGAGATCCAACATGAATGCCTGCCATACTTAAAAGAATATTTCTTTCCAAAAAACAAGTTAGAAATAAAAGTTTGTAAACAAGGAAAAAATATGAAGGAATTAAGAATAATGAAATCTTGTGCAAGAAAACTTATATGTGAATATAAGTATTTCATAGACCTCCTCTTATACCAATTGTAGGCTCAAATATGTATAATGAGATGCTCAAATACAAGGGGGGGGGGGGTGAATTGTATACTTTAAAAATTACTTTTGAACCTTTAAAGTTGATATATAACTTTCTTAAGGAAATTTTATTAACCTTAAATAAATTTGTTTCTTAATGTTAGCTTTTAAATTTAAGTAAACATAGTTTAACAAAATTAAACAAACATTCACAAAACCTCTTAAATAAACCTTTTCTTAAACTTTACAACCTTAAGATAAAAACATAAGAAATATTTTATTAAAGGAAAGATTATACCTTAAAGTGTATAAAATGTTTAATATAATTAGAGTAATATAATTAAAAAGTATAAGAAATTTGTATTTTATAACTTTAAAAAAATTAAAATAGAAGTGGAATAAAAACAACTTGAAATAGAAAAAAAGTAACAATAAGATTATTTTAACCCAAAGAGAAGGGTATCCAACAACCTTAGATAAAGGTTCCTTGATTTATAATTTAAAGAAAGTCTGTCTTACTCAAACACAAGTAAGCCCTCAATCCGAAGATCGGTATCTATCTTGATACCCCTGCAAGACCTCGATTTAGAAGGAAATCAGAACCTTTGTCTTCCAAATCCAGAAGCCCACGATCAGCACGTTCGGAGTCTGAACAAAGGAAGTTTGAAAAAGTTGTTCACACTTGAACAAGTTGTTCACGACATTCGCATGAAGCATTGAGAGTTGTAAGAGTCTCTCTCTCTAGAAATCACTTCAAAAACTTTGATCACTTTTCTATTCACTGTTCATCATCAAAGTCATCCTTTGCTCATTCAAATGAACTTGTATTTATAAAAAAAACTTCTCAACAGTCAGATCCACTCTAACAGTTATATTTTCCTTAAATTTCAGAGGGACCTAGAAACATGCCAAACAGACAATGGTTAGTTTGTAACAAATTGTACGACATCGTTTCATGTAAAAGAAGCAATGTTAAGTTTAGGGTAAATGTTATGTATAATAAAACATAGAATACGATAATATTAGAATGATACATTAATCAATTCTAACAATATCAAGATAAAAGATTCTTAGGAAAATGAAAATCGGATTGAGAAAAACGATATCACTATTTTTGGGTACCGGTATCATAAAAACGGAATGACATTTGTACCAGAATCGGTATCATAAAAACAAAAGGACATTTGTACCAGAATTGGTATCATGAAAACAACATGACATTTGTACCAGAATTGATATCATGAAAACAACATGATATTTTTACTGGAATGACAAATTTGTATGTAAACGCAATGAAAGATATATAATTAAACGTAATGAAAAATCTGTAAGTAACCATAATGAGAATTCTGTAAGTAAATGCAATGAGAATTTTTTAAGTAAATGTAGTGAGAATTCTGTAAGTATAATTTAGTGAGAATTTTGTAAGTATAACATAGTGAGAATTCTGTAAGTATAATAGGATGAGAATTCTATAAGTATAACAAAATGATAATTCTGAACTTAAGATTTTTTTTTTGTGATTTTCAAAACATAAAACCATAAGTAATGGATAAGTAATAAGAAAACCTTATTGACTCAACAAATCAAACAAGGGTTGAGAGATGAGTGTGAGATTTTTTCCAAGTGAAACTTCTGAAAAAAATAATTAATGAGGGGAGTGATAAAATGTACAACCCGTGGGGATATCTAGGTCAGGAGCTTATGGTTTGACTTTCAGAAATACTTAAGTGAGTGGGTCTTGAAATTTTATTGCAAAGGAGTGAGAAATAGGTTTGATGAATTAAACTAGGTAAGAAGAATTATTTTACTTCACCTGAATTTACTGAATAGATGGTGGAGATATGAACTTGGAATTGTTGGAACACAGACACGTGGGTAATTAGTGTCATGGTGGACCCATGACTTGTTTATCTATGATTAGTATTATTAATCTCATTGGATTTTGTTTTGACATAATTTATGAGATAATTACTTTAAATTTTATTGATATTGACTCTTGATGGGATTCGTACTTTGACTATATTTCCATTATTGATTGAGAAATATAGACATGCATATCTTGTCATAATTTTTCGGAATACATGATATGGGGTTATGGTTAGGAGTGAAAAAGGGTAAGTGTGGGGGTGTAATCATACCATGATTCACTACTTTATTTCACCTTTACACCATTGCTTTAAAATGGTTTTATATTTAAAATTACAAATACAATAACAAATTTAACTTCTCATTTGATTTTATTATTCAATTTTTATCTCTATTAAAAATGAAAATTATACAT
Organism: Viscum album; assembly: GCA_963277665.1. Lineage (NCBI taxonomy): Eukaryota > Viridiplantae > Streptophyta > Magnoliopsida > Santalales > Viscaceae > Viscum > Viscum album. The sequence continues at coordinate 685,939,560 of OY728123.1, read as the reverse complement.
GTTTTGGTGATTTCATTGTAGGAGGAGGTGATTTGGAGGCCCTAGAGATGATCCAGAAGGAAAATGGGCCAAAATGCATGGAATCCCAAGGACACCTGTCCACTATATTCCACATTGCGTGAAATTTGTGCATCCAAATGGGATGAAATTTTGTAGGAAAATCCAAAACTATATAGTCTACAACTCATATCAAGGTACACAAGAAGAATTCATCCATTAATATGAATAATAACTTCCAAATTTGACATATATATAGTAAATATTCTAGTCAATAACTCCTCTTTTACCCAAGTCGTGATATGGCCATTTACTAGTCCAAAAACGAGATGCAAGTGGTATTACCAAAACTGGGTGATCAAAACTACTTCCTATTTTGGATATAAAAGGGAACCATGGGAATCCCATTTTCAAGTTTGACCAAGGAGTGAAGTACTTCCATTTTGGAGTTCCAGAGGAGTCCTCTCATAATATTGTAGGTTTTGGAACTTATTATACTCATAGGGGTATCTCTTGAAGCAAGGATCCCTTCATCAAAGCCTTCCTCTCATTCTCATGCTGTAATATTTGACTTTATGTAATAAAATTATTAGTTCCTATTTAATTTATTCTATTTTACAATATTTTTTTCACTTATATTATTCATTAATATTCCTCTTTGGGATGAAAATAAAGAGTAGAAATGAGATTGGGTTATACCCATTCTAAACTGTTATGAATGAAATTCATTTATATGATGACTACACTGCCCGTGGAATAATAGTTTTTTAGTAATCAATATACCTATTATCTTCTTCATTAATTTATTTTGAATTGATGAGCTACTGTAATTAACTTAAAATGATCTATGAATTTAGTTTATAAAATATAAGAAACTAAAAATGAAATTGAACAATTAATACAAAAACATGCGAGGTTGAGATTTGTGTAAATTGTGAGAGCACAAACTTAATCTGTAAAACAAAACCACATGGGATAAATATGTAGAGTTAAAATACAATAACTAAAATCTGTTCATCCCTATTTCCAAAGTGGGTATGTTCCCTAATTCACCATTGAACATAAGCTATCCTTATAAAATCAATCAATGTAGGGTGCTATGATTACATATACTAAAGATAGTCTAGGGTTTAATTCATTTCATCTTCATAGTTTAGTTAATTATCCAGGGTTTGGGGGTTAACAAGTAAAGGGATCATAATTAATTGGACGTTAATTTAAATTATAATGATAAATAATTTAGTGAATCGGTAGATTTAGATCTATTACACCTTCTAAAAATATTTTCAAAAAAAAAACATCTTCTCTTTGCGTCTTATTAATCAAATTTCATTTCAAAAATAAAAACAAAAAATTAAATATTATTCCAACATAATTTATATAGATTTATAAATGAAAACCCCCATCCTTTTAAGTAGTTTTTTTCTTCCTTTTTATTTTATTTTCAAAATACCTTTAATAAGTTTTTAAATTACTTCCTCCTTTGAGAGACGACCTTGGTCAGCTACTCTGTTGCACCTAAGTACCCAAGAATCACACTTCATTTGAGAGATACCATGAAAGTTCCTTTTAGTAAGTGATGAAGGCTTCAGAAATGGGAATGGCAATACTCAAGACATGATCTTTACACCCTAACATCAATAGAAACAACACACATGAGAAAATTGACACCTTAGGGTTCGACCAACATGATACCAAGGTCAATATATAAGATAAATAAGGGATTGAAAAGAAAAAATAGATTAAAGGAGACCAAAAACAAAAATAAATCACCAAGAACCAAAGATGGATACTCAAAATCGAAGGTAAGAAGGATGTGGAGACCTCCCTGGGTCCACATTGGACAAATAAAAGAAACAAGGGTCGAATGGGTATTAATTTTAGGGTATTATAGTTTAGGAAATTTATGTTTTTAATGAGCTAGGTAAATCTCACGACTTAGCCTCATGGTTTGTTAAATCATGCACCAACCATGTTCCCCTCACTGGACACTTTAAAAAAACATATAGTTTGACTGTATGATTTGTGAACCTTTCACCAACCATGAAAACTAGCTATGTTAAAAGCCACAGACTCTCACACGATTGCCACATGGTTCCTCCTAACCATGTATAAACCATGTGCTTGAAAAAAAACCCATGTAAGGGTAACCCCACATGGTTCCTCCTCATCCTAGCATAACCCGTGCACTATATGTGTATCACTGTTTCGCACGGAATTCGGGGATGACCTCCTGGACGGGAGATTCAAACGTTCCGATCGGTTTCTAGTGGGTTTGTTCGTAGAACCAGAAACATCCAATGATTCCACATCCGTTTGGACCTACTTTCCAAAGGTAGGCGCTCATTAGCTTGTGGACTGATGAGGCTTAGGAATTTGCATTGGTCGAGAGGATGAGAGGTCGGACTCATCACACCTTTTTGAGGGGAATTATTTTCTACTCCGGGACTCTCTTTATAGATTTAAGTTATGTTTGTGAATCCTTATTACATTACCAAGTATAAAAATGAGCTTTCCTTTAGTTTTAACAATCAATGATTAAATATGTAAGAAATTTAGAGAATCTTTTATATGTATTCGAGGTTCTTCATCAATAGAGAATCATCTGTATCTATTTAGATATTCTTGGTCAATGGTATCCTTCAAAACATTTATAAAAGTCTCTTGGTCATTATGATGACCAGGCTGGTTTTAAAGCCACTCAGTGGGGCACTTGAAGTTTATCGTCATTCAGAAGGACATGGATTATTTCAAAGTTGGGATCGAACCCATAAATGGGCTAACTATGTATCCTTTGTTTTGGAAAAGGAATCAGAACCCACGTAGTTCGAGTAATAGAGTATGATGTTTATGATTGATGGCTCAAAGAAGGATGTCATAATTACTTTTACACTCTAAGCTCACGTGAGTCATTCTCGGTGTGAGAAACAAGAGGTATTGGTAAAAATTAGACAATTATGCCATGAAATATGAAATCATAAGAAATGGTTTGGGGATTATGTATATATGACTGCCCAGATAGATGAAGGTTTAGGATTTAATTTTAGGGAGAAAATCCAGGAACAAGGTCCATAAAGGTATATGTGATTTATGGAGATTTGAATACTCTAACTTGGGACTTATTCCTGAAAAGGAAACCCAAATTAGGAGAGGATTTATAACTGGGTTTTACTCCTGAGAAGGAATCCCAGATCAAATGAAAATTATGACTGGTTAAAGAGAAATTAAGGGACTTGGGGCTTACTCCTGAAAAGGATGCCCATAATTATGACCGGGACTTATTCCTGAAAAGGAAACCCAGGTTAGGGATTAAGGTTTGGGGCTTACTCCTGAGGAGGATGCCCATATTTGAGATTGGGGCTTATTCCTAAGAAGGATTCCCAAATTAAGGGACTCGGGGCTTACTCCTAATAAGGATGCCCATATTTGAGATTGGGGCTTATTCCTAAGAAGGATGCCCAAATTAAGGGACTCGGGGCTTACTCCTAAGAAGGATGCCCATATTTGAGATTGGGGCTTACTCCTAAGAAGGATGCCCAAATTAGAGGACTTGGGGCTTACTCCTAAGAAGGATTCCCATATTAAAGGATTATGATTGGGGCTTACTCATGAGGAGGATGCCCAAGTTAAGGAATTAAGGTTTGGGGCTTACTCCTGAGGAGGATGCCCAGATTTTGGAACTTTAAGAATTTGGGACTTACTCCTGAGGAAGATTCCCAGATTAAAGGAATTATAACTGGGGATTATTCCTGAAAAGGAGACCTAGGTTAAGGATTCTCTCATCTTAAAGGATGAGGTTGAATGAATGAACTCTCAATCTTTGGTGACATAAAGATGTGTAAATCACTAGGTTTTGAGAGATATTCCACCAAATTCCTTTCAGATAAGGAAGTCAAATCAAGAAATCATGCCATAAATGGCTTTGAAGAGTATCTTGAAGACTGAATCTTGAATAGGAAAGGTGAAATGTCTTAAGAAGGGTGAAATGGGAAGAAAAGGTACCCAAAAGGAAAGGGGCGCGCAAGTCTTGGAAGGAGAGCAGGTATTGCGGCGGCGCACAAGTATTGGCCGCGCAGGTATACCTGCGCGGCATGTGGGGTACTTGCGCGATTTTCAACCAGCATTAAAATACTTGAGAAAATCTTTATTAAACCCTTTAGAATCCTGTTGAGGTTCTTCCAGAAAAGGGACGCGCAAATTCTATTGAAGGAATGAGGAGGCGCGCAAGTGTGGTCACTTCCCTTAAGGGCTGGCCACTCAGGCGCGCAAGTGTTGATGAGTTTCAACACTTAGGCCTTCCTCCCTCTCTTTAGATCTTCCGTTCTAGGTAAGAAATTACCTTAGAAGTGTTCCAGAAGCTTTGAGAAGAGACTTGGGCGTCGGGAGCTTCAATCCGAGTTTCTGGAAAAAGATCTTCTCGAATGGGGGGCCCACAGGGTCTATTTATAGGCAAAAGAAGGCCCTGGGCGGTTACCGGGTGGTTATCACTTAGGTCGCGTAAGTCACTTGCGCGACCATAAGGGCGTCGCGCAAGTGGACTTGCGCGACAGTGATATAACTTGCGCGGTGCAGTTGCTTTTGATCCTTTGTTCATGCCTTTGTCGATTTTTGATGTTTTCTTCAAAGGTTGAATCACTTTGAGCTCAGATATTCCCCTTTTCCGATCTTTAGATTCTGTGACGAAAGGAGCGTCAACAAAAGTCCCCCCTTAGAGTTGGATCCGGAGAGAAATGAGGATTTGACTCTGAGGAAATTGAATACATCCAAAGGAAAAGGGGGCGCGCAAGTCTTCAGGGCACAGAGGGCGGCGCGCAAGTGCGCATCATGCAGGCCTTGAGCGCACTGGGTACGGCGCGCAGGGTCCCGACCGCGTCTATAAATAGAGGGCCTCACTTCCGTACAAGCATCCGGATTTCCGGACTTCATACCTTCGAGCTCTCACCGCACAGGTCACCTTAACCGCATAGGTTGCTCTATTTTCTAGTGTTTTCCTTGATGTCGCGCTATTGTAAAGGTATTTGTACTTGCGTGGTTTATACTTGCGCGTCAAAAATTAGCGCGACACACGAATACTTGCGCGCCATGTTTTAGACTTGTGCGCCTTTAATGCCTTAGCCATTTTTTCGAAATCTTTCACAAATTTTATGAAAAATAAACCTATTTAAGAGTTAGTTTATTCATCTTTTGTGCAGATTCAGTGGTTCCCAAGGGAATTGGAACGGCTGATGAACTGGATAGAAAGTGGATTGATGACATGATGAACATTATTGGCCATGATTACTATGATATCTGCAACAGCACTCTCCCAGATTTGGCTAAGTACTTGAAGAAATATCATCCTAATTTTCCACAGAGCATCCATCTACCTCTGTATGGTCATGGTCATCTGCAAGGAGTCAATGTTCCGAATGCAAACAATTATATACCTGAGATGCAGCTGCACTGCTACTCCTCTATTTCGGTTATGCTGTTCATTAAGAGCAACAACAATGGTGTGAACTTTCAAGTTCTTCCGCTATGTCATTTCCTTGCAGATATGAAAATGGAAAACCCATGGGCTGAAATGTTTTCCACTGACGGTTGGTGGAGAGAAGAAAAACATGGTATTAGAGCAATATCTGAAAAGAGTACTCTCTCCAAATGGCTCTTTACTTCCAATGCTCCATTCTCAAATCCATGTATCCATCTTCTAAGTCTCTTGGACAGAAACAGAGTCACTGTTTGATCAGCAGAAAATTTTCTCAAACCGCACTCAAGAACATCCTTTTACAATTGTTCCAAGAAGAGCTAGTATCACTACATCTCTTATTTTATCCAGTTGAATGAATGAATTCCATGTGGTTGCTGATGAAGTTCGGGATGCCGTAAATCAAATGAAGTATTATGTTGAAAGTCTCTTGTAATTCTTGAAAAAAAAGAGAAGAGACTTCAGTCTATGGATGTCCTTCTATCTCCTGTGTATCAATGAAAAACACTTTCGTCTTCAATCATTTGTACCTGTATTCTTTCATTGCCTGCTTCAAATTTACTTAATCCAATGGGACTAGTAAGCGTAGTTTTATTTTTACTAGGATTATTAAAAAAAAATAACCCTACAAACTTTGAATCTTTTAATTGCTCAATATTACCTAAATCATACAAAAAATGTATATTTTGTGAGCTGGAACTTGACTTTTATTCAGAGTTCCTTTGTCTTTTGTGGGCAGTTTAAAGTCATGCATGCTGGACATAAAGGGGCTAATGTTTAAGGTCGAAATAGCTTTGACCAAAATGGATTAAAATTGATTCAATTCCTTGAAAATTTATCTGAAAACATATTACCATACTCAAGTATGAGAGAAAATATGTAAACTATGGCTTAAGAATATTTGAATATGAGGAATGATATGAAAAAGAGCTAAAACGCATTAGAAGAAGTAGTTTCCAAGAATGAAGTTACTATTATTTAACAAAACCCGTTAGGGGGTTGAATTATGTAGGGCCACCTAAGGGCATTGGCTGCATGGTCAAATAAATAGCATCTTTCGGCTGACAAGTCTGTTATGTGGACTGTTTATGCAATACCACCTATGGGCACGTGATGCATAGTCAGGGAAAAGAACTCTCAGAAATTTACTTTCCTAGTGATAAAATCCAGTGAAAGTTTATGGAGATTCAAATTTTCTAAAGTATAGAGTTTGTTGTATGGAAAGAGGTACTTGAATATGGAGAAGATATTTCCAGACAAGATTATCGAAGAACTGGATGAATATCACTCCTACAAAGGTCTGACCCAAACATAGGGAAGAAGAATAAACCATAGACTTGAATACTTTCAGATCATGAAAAAGGATATGGGACAAATATGTTAAGGATGGCTATTTTTTTGCGGATCCCTACATACTGTTGTTTAAGACAAATAAGGACAAAAGAGGCATTCTTCCCAAGAATGAAGTTACCATTATTTAACAAACCCGTTAGGGGGTTGAAATATGCAGGGCCACCTAAGGGCATTGGCTGCATGGTCAAATAAATAGCATCTTTTAGCTGACAAGTCTGTTATGTGGACTGTTTATGCAAGGCCAACTATGGGCACGCGCTGCATAGTCAGGCAAAAGAATTCTCAGAAGTTTTACATTTTTGTTACTAGAAGTCATGAAAAGGGTTATGAAGATCTGAAAATATTTAAGGTTAGGATTATAACACATAAAGATGGGTATTGTCCAATGTATATAGAGATACATAGGTCAATGATAACCATAATCATGTTGTGGCTGGGTCCTGAATTGAAATTTTGGACTTCACTACGTATCTCATAAGAATGAGAATCAAGCCATACGTAGTTCTTGAAATGCAGTTTAACGTCGTGCAGGACGAAAGTATGAGAGATCTTAGTTTAGGGTCATAGAATTCGGATGATAATAATGAATACACAGTGTGTGTTTTCATGAGGACTTTTCAGCTAAGGGACTGAAAGTGAAATTTGGGGTTAGTCCCAAAAGACTTGGGACTGGATTCTAAGGATACTCGAACGTTCCTACGTATCCCATAAGGATGGGAATCAAGCCCACATAGTTCTAGAACTACCCTTTGTACAAATTTGGTTCGTACATGTGAAGGGTGAAATGGGACTTTAGTGCAATGATGGTTTAACCTAAGATAAAAAGTTTAGGCATTTCCATGTATGCACGTAGTCTTTTGAAATGAAACATGATTGAAAAAAATCAATGTCAATAATAGTTCTCTCTCAAATGAGGAAATCAAATAATATTTTAGTTTATTGTCGTACCGGACAAAATTTTTGTATAGTTTAACGTCATATAACAAGGACGAAAGTGAATCAATGTAAAAATATTGATTCCAGGAGCGGTTTCACGAATCAACATCATATGAGATGATGGTGAACCGATGTGAAGAGATTGTTTTTTGGGCTTGAACCCTGGGAGGTTGCCTACATACCCAGCCTGGAGGGAAAGGATCAAAGTCCGTGTAGTTCAATTAAAGAATGAATTAATGATCAAGTTGTTCTTGGGGACAACGATCTAATAAAAATGTTGTTGGGACTTACACATGATTAGCGGCCCAAAGAGAGTGTTATGGTTGATGTTTGCTCTAAGCTCACGTGATTCATACTCGGTGTGAGAAACAAGAGGTAACAACAACCTTAACGATGCATAGTTTAATGTCATGTAGGACATAAAAAAGGGACTATGCAGTTTAATGTATTGCAGTTAGGACTATTGGTGCTGCACAGTTTAGTGTCATGTAGTAGGGACCAAATAACAGTTTAATGTCATGTAGGACATATCAAGGACTTTCTGTACAGTTTAGCGTCATGTAGTTAGGACGATGGGGACAATACAGTTTAACGTCATATTGGACGAAAGGGGGACTGTGCAGTTTAATGTCATGCATTAAGGACAAAATAACACACCATTTATGTCATGTTGGACGCATTGGGGATTTTTTTCACAGTTTAATGTCATGTTGGACGAAAGTGAGAATAGTTTAAGGTCATATGCATGGACCGTGGATGGTTCAGTTTAATGTCATGCTGGACCTTTGATGATTATATAGTTTAACGTCTTTCCGGACGTAAGAGACTTTTATACAGTTTAATGTCATGTAGTTAGGACGTCACAGTTTAACGTCTTGCTGGACATAAGGGACTTGCAAATAGTTTATGGTCAAATGCATGGACCAGGGATGATGCAGTTTAAGGTCATGCTGGACGGTTTAGGGAACTTTTTCACAGTTTAACGTCGTGTGGGACGGAGTTGCAGTTTAAGGTCATACTGGACCATTGCTGTATAGTTTAATGTCATATAGCAAGGACGAACTGGTGCTGCACAGTTTAGTGTCATGTTACAGGGACATCTTTTCTATAGTTTAACGTCATGTTGGACGAAAGTGCAAAATAGTTTAAGGTCATATGCATAGACCGTGGATGATGCAGTTTAAAGTCATACTGGACTTTTAAGTGCTTATGTAGTTTAAAATCTTTCCGGACGTAAGGGACTTTCCTACAGTTTAACATCATGTTGGACTAGTTGCAGTTTAAGGTCATACTGGACCATTGTGCTTATGTAGTTTAACGTCTTTCCGGACATAAGGTACTTTCCTACAGTTTAACGTCATGTTGGAAGAAGTTGAAGTTTAAGGTCATACTGGACCATTGCTGTATGAACCAATTGTAAGATTCTTGGTTCTGGGGACCATATTTTGTGTTTATAAAAAATATTTCTTCAGAAATCTGGCATTGGTTGGAGTTGTGATGAGTTCTCCATCCATTGAGATTAATGAATAAGCTCCATTGGAGTAGACCTTATGTATTGAATAAGGTCCTTCCCATTTTGGTTCAAGCTTGGGAGGCTTCTTTCCTGGTATCATTGGTGTTCTGAGAACCAATACCAATTCTCCCTGAATGAATGAACGAAGACGAACTTTTTTGTTAAAATCTCGTGCTATTCAATTCTGATAGATTTACAAGTGGTGCAAAGTGCACAATCTTTTCTCATCTAACCATTCCAATTCATTCAATCGCTTTTGGGATTGCTCATCTGTAGATAACTGATCACAAATGGCTACTCTGAGTGAGGGAAATTGAACTTCAGTTGGCAAGACTGCTTCTGTTCCATATACCAACGAATATGGAGTTGACCGCGTTGCATTGCGGGTGGTAGTCCGATAAGCCCATAAAGCATGAAAGAGTTTATCAGGCCATGAACTCTTATCTTTATCCATCATCTTTTGCAGTATATTTGAAAGAGTCTTGTTAAAGGCTTCTATTTTTCCATTGGCCGCCGCATGATACTGAGATGAATGGTTGGATTTAATGTTGTATTCTTGATACAATTTCTTCACCTCAGAAGAACAGAAGTTGGTGCCGTTGTCCGTCAATATGGTATGAGGGACACCAAATCTAGTAATGATGTTAGACTTGATGAAGCTAACAATGCATTTAGAACTGACTTCTTTGAGAGGTACTGCCTCTGCCCATTTGGAAAAGAAATCAGTAGCAGTAAGAATGTACTTAAACTGCTTGGCCGTAGCTGAAGGGTAAGGTCCCACCACATCCATTCCCCATGTGGCAAATGGCCATGAGTATTTAGCCGTATGAAGAAACTCTGGAGGTTTATGAATGAAGTTGGAATGTACTTGACATGAATGACACTTCTTTGTGAAATCAACACAATCTTGTATCATTGAAGTCCAAAAGTATCCAAGCCTTTGAATTTGATCAGACAGTCTATGTCCAGACTGGTGGGCACCACAGACTCCTGCATGAACTTCTTTTATGACAGCCATTGTCTCTTCACCATCAATACATATGAAGAGAACTCCATCAAAACCACGTTTTTATAGAATTTTCTCTAGGTGGTTTGGGCCATCATAAAGAGTAAAATTGACCACACGTCGCCGAATTTGTTCTTTCCCGGCTCTATCAGGTGGAAGTGTTCCATTTTGAAGGTATTCCCTGATAGGTGACATCCATCCTGTAGTATGACCATATGGTTCAGGAATGAGACTAATTTCATTAATTTCCTCTGTTCTGGCTTGAACATAAGGTGAAATTTCATGAAGGTGGGAAATAATGATGGTTGTCTCGTCCCGATTTGGATCTGCTAGAGCTGTGGCTATATTAGCCAGTGCATCAGCTTGAGAATTTTGTGATCTTGGGACATAAGAAAATGTCGGTTCTGAAGGGAATTCTACCATTAAATCTCTGACGTAATCATACAAAGGGATTAATTCTTCTTTTCTGTTTTCATAATCCCCATTGACTTGTTTGATTACCAGGTCTGAATCACCTTTCACCTTTAAGTGATTCACTTGTGCTTGAAGCGCTAACTCCAAGCCTGTGATAAGAGCTTGGTATTCGGCTTCATTATTGGTACCACCTTCCCACAATAAAAAGGAATAAGGTAACAATGCCTTATCTGGAGAAATGAGTACAATTCCTAAACCAACTTTGTTGAATTTAGGATTTTCCATTTTCTTCCCTGTTGGACTTCTGGAAGCACCATCAAAATAAATTTCCCATGTTTGAGGATTCTCTTGAATAGAGAAAACTTCCTCATCAGGGAGTTCAATATTTGAAGATGTGTCTTCCACTAAAGGATGTTCAGCCAGGAAATTATCCAGAGCTTGGCCCTTAATTGCCTTTTGAGATACATACTGAATGTCGAACTGCTGCAAAATAACTGCCCACCTTGCTAGACGTCCTGTAAGCATTGGACGACTAAGGATGAATTTGAGCGGATTATTGCGAGATACCAATTGGACCTCGTGATGTTGCAGGTAGTGTCTCAGTTTCTGAACTGCAAAGATTAATGCCAGGCAGCACTTCTCAATACTTGAATACCGGGTTTCTGCTTCAAGCATAGTTCTACTGAGATAGTAGAGGCTATTTTCATTCCCAGCATCATTCTTTTGAGCGAGAAAGGCACCCAATGATCGCTCTAGAGCTGTCACATAGAGGATAAGTGGTCTACCTTCAACAGGTGGCATGAGTAATGGTGGACTCAAGAGGTATTTCTTGAGAACATCAAATGATTCTTGACATTCTTCAGTCCACTAGTAAGTGACTCCTTTCTTCAATAATTTGGTAAAGGGTAAACTTTTTCCTGCCAAATTGGTGATGAAATAGGCTAAGTGTCCTTGAAGTCCTCTTAATTCTTTCAAATTCTGAGGAGGTGACATACCAAGGATTGATTTGGTCTTCTCAGGATCGACTTCAATACCACGATGGCGTAAAACAAAGCCGAGGAATTTTCCTGAGGTTACCCCAAAAGCACATTTTAAGGGGTTCATCTTCAAATTATGTTGTCGAAGCTTGTGGAATATGACTTCCAAATCAGCCAAGTGATTAGAACGTTGTTTGGATTTAACCACTAAATCGTCTACATATAATTCAACAAACTTCCCTAAGAAAGGTTTGAAGATACGATGCATGACGCGTTGATATGTTGCACCTGCATTCTTTAAACCAAAGGGCATCACCCGGTAACAAAACACACCTTGAGGGGCTCTGAAGGCTGTAGATTCCTCATCTTCTGGGGCCATTCGGATCTGATTATATCCGGAATATCAATCCATGAAGGAAAGTACTTCATATCCATCCGTCGCATCAATTAAGAGTTCTGTAATCGGAACTGGGAAATCATCTTTAGGACAATACCGATTAAGATCTCTGAAATCAATGCAAACCCTAATTTGTCCGTTCTTCTTCTTTACAGGGACAATATTAGCCAACCATTTGGGATACTGAACTTCTTTGACGAAGTTATCTTTGATCAGCTTATCCACTTCAGCTTCAATTTTGGAAGCATAGGTTGGGTGTGTTCTTCTCGTGGCTTGCTTAAATCCTCGATGTTCTTTTGGTAAACCCAAATGATTAGTAGCAATATCAAGGTCAATCCCAGGAATTTCTATATAATTCCAAGTGAAAATATCTTTATTTTGCTTTAGAAAAGAAATATACATCTCTTGCTCTTCAAGGGTCATGGCCGCACTAATTAAAGTGGGGCGTGGATCTTTCTCTGTACCCAGATTTATTTCTCTGAGTTCATCCACAGTGGTAGAGATACCTTCCTCAAATTCTAGAGGAGCATCTCTAAGATCTTCCCCTTCCTCTTCATCACGTGCTATTTCTTCTGTTTCTACTTGCATAGTAGATGACAAAACAAAATTCTCATGATCATAAGAGATGTCAAAATTTTCACATTTTGAAGAAGAAGCTTCCATTTCCGACCCTATTGATAATAAAGGGTCTTCTTTGGGAAATAAAGAGGAGATGATGGATTGAGAATCGACATCATTATTCACCTCTGATGTTGCTATAACTTCTTCTGGCCTGATTGGCGAAGTATAGACTTGTTGGAATTCAGCAGATTAAATGAAAACGTCACCACTTAGGCTTTCATCACTGTTTGGTAGGTTACCAATTTCTCCCATGTTGTCTGGCTCGATTTCCGTAATTGACATTATGGATCTTTCCATAAGAGTATTTTGATTTGGGCCTATTTTGTCAATTTTACTGATAGGTAACACATAATCTGTACTCACATGTGTAAATGGATTTATTGGAATCTTCTCCAAACCATATGGAGCATTAACTTTGGTAATTTCCTTCATTGTAGATTTTTCTCTTCCCTTCATGTGATAAAATTCCGCCTCAATGTATTGAGACTCACATGTCTTGAACGGGGCCTTATCACCATACAATGTTCCAACTTGACCATTGAAACAGTATTTGAGACATTGATGGTATGATGAAGGAATAGCTGCATGCTGATGTAGTCAGGGTCTTCCAAGAAAGACGTTGAAAGCTGAGTCTTGATCAATAATCATGAAATCCGAATTGGATACAAGATCTCCAAACTGAGTTCTGAGTGTAACTTTGCCCAGTGGTTCTTGTTCATTTTTATCATATCCTTGTAACATCATGGTAGAAGGAGATAAATCAGATTCCGTGAGGCCCAATCGACGAAGTGTACGAATGGGCATGGGGTTGACTCCTGAACCATTGTCAATGAAAGATCTTCGGATATCTACACCATTGACTTTTCCAGATAAGTACAAAGGTTTTATGTTCCCATGAACAACATCATCTTCATCTTTATCAGTAAAAGATATCACTGCATGGCATTCTGCAGGATTATTCTCTATGTGATAGACTTCAGCTGCAGCAATTTCAGCTTCAAACTCCCGAGGACTTGACAAAGCTTCGATGAGTGGTTCCCGAAGATCTTTTTACAGATTCAAAGCATCCAAAATTGATAACTTGGCTGGTACTTGGGCCAAGTGTTTCAATATATCATACTTTTGATCTAAAGGTCTGCGTTTCCCAACAAGAATATGCGGTTTAGAAGGTACCTTGGAAACAGATGCTTTGGAAGCTGATGCATCTTGTATTGGGATAGAAGTTGGCAATATCCTTGGTTTTGGAAGATTAGACCGATTAGATCCATTTAATTGCTGAGATAAACAAGATGGAATCTTTAATCGGTCTTCCAAAATAACTGTTCCAAAACTGAGTTGGCCATTGGCAGAAGAACTTGCTTGTTCTTTTTGAGCTCGCTGAAGGGATCTACACGAGTTTCTGCTGCATACACAGTGCTAGTAGGGGTAGAATTGGAGTAGTGGCTTCGGAAAGATCCACGTCTTCCCCTGTATCCTGAACCTCTAGAACTTCCTCGGATTCCCTTATTTGATACAGGGAATTCAGGCTCATCAAGACTGGGATATGGATCTGTTAATTGAATCATATTAACAGAACCGAAGATTAACTCTTCGTCTGATAAAGACTCTGCCTGATTAGCCTATTTAGGCTGTGCCGTTTGGTGGGGCGGTGCCCGTGGCTTTTAAGTAGATGGCATAAAGTCTGCCAGAGTCAAAGACAATTTAGGCTTTGACACATACTCATCTTCTTCTGATTCTTTTTTCTTCTTTGAATCAAGCCGTTTCTTTGAGGATTTTCCCTCTGACGAAGAGGGTTTTACTGCAATATTCATGGTAGAAGACACAATTGGTTTCTTTAATTGTGTTCGCAAAATGGCATGAGTCCGATTGATTGTCTTTCTGACTATCCAATCATCATATTTCTGTGCATTTCTGCTTTTGACTTCTTTCCATTCACCTTCCTCCTCTGGAATTGTAGCAGTAACACATGCTATCTGAGTCGAAGAACCTTTCAACTTGAATTGTACCAAGTCGACCATATTTTGCAGGAGGTCTTTAAAGACAAAAAACTCCTGGATCGGATGCCCCAACATTTGATGAAAGGGACAATAATTGGGATGATCTTCATCTCCTTCCTTGTTTGGCCTCTTGGGCACTGGTAATTGAACCAAATTATTTTCCAGAGCTGAAATGAAGTAACCAGGAACCTGCTCATTTCGGAAAGAGTATGTTTTACTCTTCAAATCATCAAATTGTTTTCTTCGTTGATCTCTTTGATCATTTGGAAGAAACAGCCTTTTTTGTTGGCGTTCAGGAGGTGGAGACCTTCGAGAATATGAAGGTTTTGAAGTAGAAATAGGTACAGGTGCTTGTTTAAGCATAACTGTAGCAGTTTCTGCTTTACCCATTCTCCTTCCTGGAGCTGATGGAATTACACGATATTTAACCTTAGCCTGTATAAGGGAATCTTCAATCTGCTGAGCGATTGGAGTAAGGTCTCGAAACCCTCCTGTGTATTTCACAGGGATTAATGGAGTGCATAATTCATCACGCAAATTTGCCACATAGATTGGAAATAGCTCTTCCTGAGGGAGTGCTAAACTCAGGGAATACGTTAATCCCTTCCAGCGAGCAATGAAATCAGAGACTCTTTCATTCTCCCTTTGATTACAGTTTTTAAGATCGAAAACTGTCATTTTTGGAAAAGTTGAGCTGAACTGATGAAGGAATTTTTTCCGAAGATCCTCCCATCCTATGATTGACCGGGATTGCAAGCTTATATACCAGACAAAAGCTGGTCCTTGCAAGGTTCGCACAAAGCATCTGAGTTTCACTGCTTCTTGCTGTTCTGGAGTTCCCATCATAGGATCGCAACAAGACACGTAATGTGTCAAATGTTGTTCAGGGTCGCCTGATCCATTGAAAGTAGGGAAAACAGGGTTTCCAAAACTGGATGGAGGAGAAATTGAATCTACCCATTCAGGGTAAACTTTATTTTCAGGTTGAACTTGCACCCGTTTCCCTTCCATAGTTTCTAACCGAGCTGTTAATGACTCAATAGTAGTTATTAACTTTTGAGAAACATCAGGTTGAACTTGGTTTTGGGTAGGTGCAATGAATAGAGCTTGGACAGACGTGGTGGTTGGTGCTGCAACTGATGGTAGTACTACCAACCGTTGTTTCACTTGACCCGTAGGATTAGACTTCTAAGGGTGTACTGATAAAGGAGGATATTCCTGATCCATCTCAGTAGTTACAACAAATTCCTTCGGCTGTCGGACTTCAGCATTCTTAAGAAGAAGACTACTCTGAAGTAGTTCTGCATTCAACCTTCTTAATTCTTTCATTTCTTACTCCTGTTGTGCAAACCTTTGCTCTAATGAGAGCAATTGACCTTCTCCAGAGGAAGGATATGTAACCTGATTCTTTCCCTTCCCTTTATTGGATACTTTTTGGAGAGAAGGAAGTGGATTACCTAGGTTCTGAGTAATCCTTTGACTTCGTGTACGCACACCTTCTTCATTTGTATCGGTGCGTACATTTTCTTGAGCAAGACGCTCTTCATCTGAGTCCCCTGAGTGAACCTCCTCTGGTGGATTAGCAACAATGACATTGATGACATTGATTGATGCATAATGCATCGCATCTCTTCTATCAACATTTCTGTGATATTGTCTTCTTTCATGTCTTTGATGAGACATTTCCTTTTGTTGATTCAATCTTTTAGGAACTTTTTGACGAGCTATAACTTGGAGGGAATCTCCTGATAATTTGGATCTTCGTTCCTCTTGGGGCTTCTTCCCTAATCGAGAAAAGACCGACATTCTCTGAGAAGGGGATTGATGATTTGAAAGAGTCCCCAGTCTTGTGAACTGGGGATGTTCCTGCTGATTCTGCTCAACTCCTCGAATCCCGTTTATTGACTCTGAGGGTTGGGTTAAAGAAGTCCCCAGTCTGACAAGCTGGGGTGGCTCTTGACATGCTACGTCTGAGATCTTCTTAAAAGATCTCTTGATCTTGCGAATCCTAGTTCGGAAATTAGCTGGATGCATTAGCCTATATCCACTTTTATCACCTGGTTCAATAGACCGTTGGATGATTTCCGAAACTTCTGTCATTTGATGATGTGTTTGCTCCATATGAGAGGCTTGTGCAATATTCTCGCCCGCTTGATGTAGGAGCAATTCAACAACTTTTTCTCTATATGCTTGATTTTGAGAGGAACTAGTTGAAGCCTGTTCTTGAGCAAGCTTTTGATTATGAACAAAGCCCATTGACTATGGCTGGCCATGAGCAATAACATTGCATGAGACCATTTTTGGCGGGCTTTGCTGACTGGAAAGCACTGTGAAATGTAGTTCTCCGTGAACACCCCATCCTCTGATATGAACACCAGATGGAGCATTGTCAATTAACTAACGCAATTTTCTTAGTGTGCCAAGGCATGAACGTTGAAGGGTTCTCTGCTTCTTTTCAGCCTTCAGATACCGAGAGACTGATAGAGATGCCAAATCAATCTAACGTTGTATCCCTTCTATTATATTAAGATGATTTTCATATTCATCATAAGATAATACCTTCTTCTTCAATTGAAAAAGAGTTTTCCATATGTTGAGATGAATATCATGAATTCCATCATCTGTCAACATCTTTGGAATGTCGTACTGGGAGTCAGCCAAAGGCCAAAACATGACTGGTACTTCACTTTTTGCCAGTTTTTTCCTCATGTTCAGCATTTCCTCTTTATCATTAAATAAAGATTCTTCTACCTGTTTTGACTAGAGTTGGTGTTTCTTTGTTACTTCATCGGATTCAACAAGATTGGTAGAGATATCATTGATCAAACTAGAAGATGCATGACTTAGGGGTGGTTCGGAGAATGACCTACACCCTGGGCTATCTTCTGATTGAGAAAGTATTTCACTTGCTAGCGATAAAGCATCAGACATGGCTGGTTTCGCATTTGCAAGTGCCTCAAGATAATAGGGCTTTCTCGGCACTACATTGTCCACTAGAGTATTTTCCAGGCAATGTGAATCACTACTGCAGAGAGGACTTTCGCAGTGAAATTCATCATCATGGGGAGGACCACCATAATGGGTTACAGCAAAAGATGATATCTCTTGCTCCTTGGTCTTCTGACCACACAGAGGATTCTTGTGTCTCTCATCTGAAGAAGAAACTTCAAGATTGACCGAATTTTCATGAAGCAAGCCTTCATGAGGAAGTGTTTGTTGAAGACTTTCGGAATTAATGTTCCCGTTATTGGGAACTGAGGGAGTATAACCTTGAATTCCAACAGATAAATGTCTGAGGGCTTCAAGAACTCCAGCATCGAGCAAGGCCTTGTTACAGATTGGCCTTTGATCTACTGACTGTGCTGGGTAGATCTTTTTCTTAGATGCCTTCTTACTCGCTTTGGAAACCACTTGTTGAAGAAAGTGGTTACTCTAAGAAGGTGTATGTGCCTGATCAGGAAAGATGGTCAGGTTAGGCTGACGATCTCCACTCAAATCAGGTGTATATGCCTGACTTGGTTGTCCGTATGATATGGGGGAGTATTCCCCATAACCCTCTTGGACTGGAAAAGATGTGTGTGTCTGTTCCGGAGTGAATCGTTGATGTGTCACTCCACTGCTAGGGATAGATTTATGTGTCTTTCCCTGAGATGATGCTGAAGTTGTTATGATATCCTGGAAAGAATCCATAATATGAGTAGGAATTTGCTTCTTCTCTTTCACCATTGACAAAATATGTTTGGTGACTTCAGCCACCGGAACGGGAATATATGTCCATTCCTTGCTTGGAGTAGGTGTATGTGCCTGCTCCTGTCCTCCTTTTCCTGTCAGTGAATCCTGACAGTACTCAAGTGTGGAGGCAGAGAGTTGAGTCTGCCTCCTGTTTGTCGTCGGGGCTTTCCGACTGACTTCTCCGTGCGCTACCAAGCGAGACTGTTGGTAGGCTTGATTAGTATTAGCAGGTGTATATGCCTGCTGATTAGACTTCGCCAAACGCGGTTGACGAGATCCATCATATGTAGTCAGACGAGCCTGCTGACTAACTGATGATGTATAAGCAGGTGTATGTTCCTGCCTATAGTACTCCGCCGGAATTGCCTGGCGGGATTGGCTTGATGCTTCCAGACGAGTCTGCTGGACAGCAGAATTAAAACGGGCAGGTGTGTGTGCCTGCTCGTTTTTCGCCACCAAGTTAGGTTGGTGGACTTCTCCGGAGATGGCAGGGATGATAACCTGCCCATTGTTAACCGGATTCCGTCTCTGGCGGTTCATCTTGCCTGCTCGGGTTTGAGGAACCTGAGCTGAATGCCTGGAGTCGGTACCCTCATCATGTTGAGGGCGCACTACC
This sequence comes from Viscum album, assembly GCA_963277665.1. Classification (NCBI taxonomy): domain Eukaryota; kingdom Viridiplantae; phylum Streptophyta; class Magnoliopsida; order Santalales; family Viscaceae; genus Viscum; species Viscum album. The sequence goes on along the minus strand of OY728123.1, from coordinate 685,920,534 downwards.
GCATGAGTCTAGCGGCGATTGTTGATGGGAACCCTCGGGAAGGACTCCTGTATTTTTGAATTAAGGCCCTGAGGGACCTTCTCATTCACTTCCTCAGAGTAAGGGAGTGAATGGAAATTGCATTCCGGGGATAACGACCCGAAACAGTTGGAGACGGTAGTCAGCACCGCCTGCCTCTTGATCACTGGTCGTCGTTGTCCGGAAGACCTGTGTGAGTTGTTCACTTGGAGGGCCTGTTGGGCAGCCTCCAGAGTTGGGATGGTACCGTGTTGACGGTACTCCTTAACCATCGCATTTGATACCCAGCGTTGAATACGCTGAGTAAGTGATGTCATCCTCAGATCGGATGACGATCCAGTAGGAATAACAGCAGTGGTATTTGCAGTAGCAGTATTCACAGATGTGAATTTGAGAGAAGCCATTATGGAAATACAGAAGATCTTGGAAAAGAGTGCCTGTTTAATATAACAGGCGTAATCAAGATGAAATTCATCCACTTCATCCTTTGGATGAGAACACATGTCAATGATTGTTTTTGTTATCCCTCTTGTTGAGTTTTAAATAGGGGCTTTAACAAATAGGTAAAACACCACTTTAACTTGGTTAAGGATTCATGTCAGGTTCACCATTTTTGTTTTGCACGGAATTCGGGGATGACCTCCTGGACGGGAGATTCAAATGTTCCGATCGGTTTCTAGCGGGTTTGTTCGTAGAACCGGAAACATCCAATGATTCCACATCCGTTTGGAACTACTTTCCAAAGGTAGGTGCTCATTAGCTTCTGGACTGATGAGGCTTAGGAATTTGCATTGGTTGAGAGGATGGGAGGTCGGACTCATCACACATTTTTGAGGGGAATTATTGTCTACTCCAGGACTCTCTTTATATATTTAAGTTATGTTCGTGAATCCTTATTACATTACCAAGTATAAAAATGAGCTTTCCTTTAGTTTTAACAATCAATGATTAAATATGTAAGAAATTTAGAGAATCTTTTATATGTATTCAAGGTTCTTCATCAATAGAGAATCATCTGTATCTATTTAGAGATTCTTGGTCAATGGTATCCTTCAAAACATTTATAAAAGTCTCTTGGTCATTATGATGACCAGGCCGGTTTTAAAGCCACTCAGTGGGGCACTTGAAGTTTATCGTCATTTAGAAGGACATGGATTATTTCAAAGTTGGGATCGAACCCATAAATGGGCTACCTACATATCCTTTGTTTTGGAAAAGGAATCAGAACCCACGTAGTTCGATTAATAGAGTATGACGTTTATGATTGATGGCTCAAAGAAGGATGTCATAATTACTTTTACACTCTAAGATCACGTGAGTCATGCTCGGTGTGAGAAACAAGAGGTATTGGTAAAAATTAGACAATTGTGCCATGAAAGATGCAATCATAAGAAATGGTTTGGGGATTATGTATATATGACTTCCCAGATAGATGATGGTTTAGGATTTACTTTTAGGGAGAAAATCCAGGAACAACGTCCATAAAGGTATATGTGCTTTATGGAGATTTGAATACTCTAACTTGGGACTTATTCCTGAAAAGGAAACCCAAATTAGGAGAGGACTGATAACTAGGTTTTAATCCTGAGAAGGAATCCCAGATTAAATGAAAATTAGGACTGGTTAAAAAGAAATTAAGGGACTTGGGGCTTACTCCTGAAAAGGATGCCCATAATTATGACTGGGACTTATTCCTGAAAAGGAGACCCAGGTTAGGGATTAAGGTTTGGGGCTTACTCCTGAGGAGGATGCCCATATTTGAGATTGGGGATTATTCCTAAGAAGGATGCCCAAATTAAGGGACTCGGGGCTTACTCCTAACAAGGATGCCCATATTTGAGATTGGGGCTTATTCCTAAGAAGGATTCCCAAATTAAGGGACTCGGGGCTTACTCCTAAGAAGGATGCCCATATTTGAGATTGGGGCTTACTCCGAAGAAGGATGCCCAAATTAGAGGACTTGGGGCTTACTCCTAAGAAGGATTCCCATATTAAAGGATTATGATTGGGGCTTACTCATGAGGAGGATTCCCAAGTTAAGGAATTAAGGTTTGGGGCTTACTCCTGAGGAGGATTCCCAGATTTGGGAACTTTAAGAATTTGGGACTTACTCCTGAGGAAGATGCCCAGATTAAAGGACTTATAACTGGGGATTATTCCTGAAAAGGAGACCTAGGTTAAGGATTCTCTCATCTTAAAGGATGAGGTTGAATGAATTAACTCTCAATCTTTGGTGACATAAATATGTGTAAATCACTAGGTTTTGAGAGATATTCCACCGAATTCCTTTCAGATAAGGAAGTCAAATCAAGAAATCATGCCATAAATGGCTTTGAAGAGTATCTTGAAGACTGAATCTTGAATGGGAAAGGTGAAATGGCTTAAGAGGGGTGAAATGGGAAGAAAAGGCACCCAAAAAGAAAGGGGCGCGCAAGTCTTGGAAGGCGCGCAGTTATTGCGGCGGCGCACAAGTATTGGTCGCGCAGGTATACCTGCGCGACATGTGGGGTACTTGCGCGATTTTCAACCAGCATTAAAATACTTGAGATACTCTTTATTAAACCCTTTAGAATCCTGTTGAGGTTCTTCCAGAAAAGGGATGCGCAAATTCTATTGAAGTAATGAGGAGGTGCGCAAGTGTGGTCACTACCCTTAAGGGCTGTCCACTCAGGCGCGCAAGTGTTGATGAGTTTCAACACTTAGGCCTTCCTCCCTCTCTTTAGATCTTCCGTTCTAGGTAAGAAATTACCTAAAAGTGTTCTGGAAGCTTTGATAAGAGACTTGGGCGTCGGAAGCTTCAATCCGAGTTTCTGGAAAAAGATATTCTCGAATGGGGGGCCCACAGGGTCTATTTATAGGCAAAAGAAGGCCCTGGGCGGTTACCGGGCGGTTATCACTTAGGTCGCGCAAGTCACTTGCGCGACCATAAGGGCGTCGCGCAAGTGGACTTGCATGACAGTGATATAACTTGCACGGTGCAGTTGCTTTTGATCCTTTGTTCATGCCTTTGTCAATTTTTGATGTTTTCTTCAAAGGTTGAATCACTTTGAGCTCAGATATTCCCCTTTTCCGATCTTTAGATTCTGTGACGAAAGGAGCGTCAACAATCACAAACCATGAAAGTTCAAAATGAACTACACATAGGGGTAATTAAGGGTCACAGAAGGGTCATCACATGGTTTCCTCTAAACCATGTGTGATACCCATGTGCTGAAAGAAACCCCATGTAAGCGTCAATCCCATGGTTTGTAAAATTATGCGATTGTCATGCAAGCAAGCCATGTACATTACAAAATTATCAAAAACATAAAACATTCATAGGGGATCAGCCCAAAACTCAAGTAATAAATAAAATATAGATAAATGAATAAAATGATAAGAAAATAAAAGGTTAGGGTGTGGAAATTCTCCCCACAACAACGCTTTATGCCCCTAGAAAGCCATCGAGCTCTGAATAAAAGTGAAAATAAACCAAGGGATTAAACTGAAGGAAGGAAATCCATTTATATAGTTATGTAAAATCCAATGAAATAAATTTGAACCATAAAAAATGAATCTACCTCTAAACATACCACTCAGATCTACCCTCTATAATGAGAGAACCATAAAATAGACATCCATTGTAGATCTCCCTGCCATTTATAAATCCACCAGCTAACTTGAGGAATTTACAAATAAATAAGAAGTCAATACTTGAAGTCCTAGTCAAGGAATCTCAAGAAATGAAATATGGACAAAGGAATATCCATAAATCTAACAAAAATTTATTTTTCAAGTGAGAAAAAGAACCAAACATCCCAAAATACATGCTAGAGATAAAAATTAGAAACATGAAAAGAATACACTTGAAAAAGGGGACCACCATCAAAATTATAATGTTTACAAGAGTTTATTCCCTAAATGATGATTTTACATATTGAACTTTTGAAGGTTTCTCCAAAAGACCACAACAATATAGGTCTTTGTAACACCCAAGAAAGAGATCTTAGAATTCCCAAATCAACTGCACTAAAAGCACATGAGGGAATTTTTCTCCTTTGATGAAGTGACTACTAAAGATGAAGATTCTTCACGGATATGTTCCCATAATTTTTTCACCTCACTAGATGGGGTTATTTTTCAGTATCGAAGGGGATAGGGTTTCCACCTATCATGGTTTTCCCTCTGAGAATCAACTCTATTAGATAAAATTCATCCACCAGATCCTTAAACAGGGCTGGTCTAGAAAAAATAACTTTGGAATTAAGATTAAACCAAAGACCATTCATTAATAAGAGAGTATTTAAGGAATCATTTGATACAATCTCAATAGAAAAGGGGAATATATCATTGAATTGGTTATTTCACCCCTCTGCTATTTAGGACCTATTGAATACCCATGATATCTTTCAAATTTGACACCTTAAACTCCTTAGGAGGGAATCATTGAGTGAAAATGGTCTTAAAGAATTACCAATTCATCCCATCTTACAATTGTGATGATATGACTATCTTCCTCCAATCCAAATTAGATCCTCTAAAAAACCCATGAAAACCCTCACTCTCAAGGCTTCATGAGTTCCTAATGATTTTAAAACATCCTAAATTCTCTCCATACACTCTACAACCTCTTGAAAATCATGATCACCATGAAATAATGGGAAAAATTGAGAGAAAACCATCCCCACCACTTTAGCTTGAGTATGGGTGGAGTCACCGGTTGACAAGGTCACACATGAAATTATTTGATTCTTTATAAATGTCTTAGGAGGAATACTCTAAATAAAAAATAAAATATAAATAAGAATCCAAAACAATTAAACACATTCATATCCAATAGAAAAAACCTCAATTCAAAGCAATAATTCAAAATAATCAACCAAATCACTAAGAATAATTTGAAAATTCTATTTTCAAGATTTTAATGACTCTATATCTAAATTTCTAAGATTTAAAACATAAAATGAAAATCACCTTAAAAATCATGACTTAATTTAATTTTTTTCCCTCACCCATGATAAAAATTTAAAACCACCCAAGTCATTCATTTAAAACATGAACAAGTCATTAATCTCAGACACCTTCCATTTCATTTCAAGAAATATTGTTTTTTCAACCTTAAAACCAACTTTCACTTTTTGAAAACCAAGTTTAAATTATGAATCATTTTTTTTCTATCAACTCATAAATCACCAATATACCATAAAATTTATTTTTAATCATATATAATATCATATATAATGAATCCATTAGAATTTAGGTCAAAAGGATATCAACAAAAAATTTCAAGGGAGGATAGTGGTAGCGCATGGTTTGGCTGCATTTTTTGAAAAACCATGTTCCAATCATGTAGATTTACATTATAAGGAAAAAAACTACTTGAATAGTCCCCAAATAGTTTTATAGACCATGCGGAGTATCCATGAATTTACAATTCAACACTGAAACATTGAAAACCTACTAATATACCTCAAAACATTGATAAAATATAAAATAACACATATATAAATATAAATAATCTATAAATAAATTAATAAAACCCTATATTAAATACTTACCACCCAAAAAACCATGGTAACCCATGCCTCAGGATGAGTAAGAGCTTGTGAAAATATTCTCGTACCTACCTCTCAGGTTCTGACAACCCCATTCTCTAATAAAATATTCATCCTAGATAACAAAGTTTGATCTAAGATCCTAGGACCCTACTAAGGAACCTATGCATTGATACTATTTTATCATGAAAAAATATGGTTTAACCTCTTGGGTTGGAACCCGAGCCAATATACAATATACCCAAGGGGTGTCCTCGATCCCCCAAAACATAAGACAAGAATCAAAGGCATTAAAATAAAACTTCGGGAATAATTTTCCCTATAAAATAATAAACAACATGGAGCTTCCACTCAAAAACTCAACATGGATATTTTTTATGTCAGAGTGTAGGCAAAAAATGAATAAATTGATAAAAAATATAATCAAAACCAAATCGATATCAACTATAATAAATAAACCACTAAACTAAAAATATAATAGTGGTGTTAGAAAGATGGGTTCCATAATGTAGGAATTAAACATGATTAACACAACCGCTATAAAAATGAAAAACTAAAACAAATACTATTATATATCCCAATATCCACATGACATATTGGGTAACCATCCACCTAATCCTAACTTTCTCTATATGAGATCTCAAAATGGTACCACAACTTTAAAAACAGACTCGATTCTGTCGACATTGAGTAAAAAAAGTAAGGTGTGAGCATAACCGATCTCAGTAGAAAATTACCAGAAATTCCATGCCTTTATTTTTCTAAAAAAGACCATCCATACTAGTTTTAAATACAAATAGAAAATATTTTATTAATATTTTGTGAAAAACCAATAATGATATTTTCTATTTGACCCATCATTCAAACTCAAAATATATTTTAAAGAGAAATTTTGCAACCTTTCTTAAAACACTACTTTTTTAAAACCCAATTTAAAATCCTCTTTTGAAAACACTCTAAAAAAACCAAGGAATCTAATAATAATAATAAACAAGATATCAATAAATAAATAAAAATCAATGGTAGTAGGAATATAATATAAATTGGGAACCAGTGAAGCATGTCAAAAGAGAATCATAACACAGTGGAATAGTATTATGTCAAAACATAGTAAGTACAAAAAATTAATGGATAGATAATGATGTAAAATTTCTAAACATCCTATGAGAAGACCCTAGAAACACTCGGTTTAGAACCATATTTTGGAATATCAAGGGATTCCTTTGTCTATAACCAACCAGATACTCTCAACTAGCCTCATTGGTGGAAATCCCCTATGGCCTCTGATACCATAGAGAATCTAGTCTATCTAATCAAGATTATATAGTAACCATCACTCATCCCTCACTATGATTCATAGGACCCAATGATGATAATAAAAATAGGAGGTGAGGTACAAAACTTAAATGACTAACATAAACAACATATCACAATACCATGAAATCACCCCATATCCATACACATACCAATGAAAAGCCTTTATAAATCCCATCAATTGTAATCACATAAACAACTGGGGGATTATATTCAGGTGGAACTCATTTTTGAAAAATTTCAAAAGGTTACAATAAGGACATAAATTTAAAAACCCACAAAATCTTTCTAAAATCCATTTGAAAGACAATTTTAAGATCAACATGATTTGGAAACTACTTTTAAAGTTTCAAATGGGCTGAAGAGTCATCTTGATAGGGTCTCATTTGGAAATTAGCTTTAGAGGCCACTTTGAAAACCAAGAGACAATTTAGTAACTCAAAAGTATATAGATAAATCTTATGAAATCATATATATATATATATATATCCATACAAATATATGTGTATGCATGTGCATACATATATCATTTCATATTCACCTTTACACACACACACACAAAACAACAACATTCATAGGAATTACCAAGGATAACCCAAAGGGACACACTTCAAGCCACTAACCAAAACAAAGGAACCTCCAAGTAAAATCACTAGAGCCTCAAAATAGAAAAAAAGTTAAAATCACATGAAAACACTCAAAATACCAAATCATTCACCAAAAATCAAATTCCACATGAAAAAAATATCTTCAGAATTTTATCTAATATATGGAATACCCCTATATCCATTAAAACCAATCAATTAAATCCTTTCTTTTATCATTCACTTTATAAAATCATTAAAAACCATTAAAAAACTCAAAATATCAGAAGAAAACAATTTTAGAAATCCCAATAATGCATATGGTGTGTCACGACCTAACCCAATGGGTCCTGAGCCGCAACTCCCCAAGCCCACCTTTAATAGGCCAGGGGATGGTGATTAGCACTGAGAAGACATATTACTAACATGAGAGGCATTTTTTAAGTACCCATAGACATGTACACATCTCCAAACTCACAAAATACTAAAAAGTAAAAAAACCAAAGGAAAAAAATTCATGCATACATCTATATACCACAACCAGAGTACAACATAAGTACTGAATGTGTAAAAAGGAGAAAACAACACCCTCCAAAGAAGACTGTAAAAGTGTCCAAACTACTTAGAAGGAGGGGATCGATGTCAACTACAACTGCTAGAAAGCTCCTCGGCCAAGATCCAGTAAACACCTTGGTCTGTCTAGATCACTAAGATCCTCATACATTGGATCCTATGTGGACTCCATCAAAAGGTTAGTGGTATGAAAAAGACATGAAACATGTGCGGGAAAATCCCATGCAGGGGTGAGTATAAAAATACTCAGTTGGCACCCCAAAAACCCCAAAAGAAAATAGATAAACTGAAAGATCATAGTCCACTAGACTTATCCAGAGGGAAACACAATCGAGAGAGAAACTCCATCTCAAACCATCCTCATCTGTACATGAAAAGTCAGCTCGATATTTAAGGGGTGTAAACCCCGACATGTGACAACACCACAAGGACTCCCATAAATCACCCAAATATACTCATCTTAGACACTAAGTATTAGGAGGTTCCAACCTCATAGACAACTATAGGATTTTCTTCGTACGATCTAACCATACCATGAAACTAGGATAACACACTCCATGAGCTCATCCATCCCATATGGAACCCGTATGAGATATGAACTCCATCAGGAAAAACTCTACCATTCCAAATGGTATGTCCAAGAGAACGTGCTCTATCAGGAACATCTTACTTGGTCCTGCTCTAGTGCCTAGTACTAGAGGTCCTGTCATCACTACATCACACCCAAAGTAATCTAAATAAATTAAAGTGAAGTGTCCCGATCCTCACCACTACACATAGTTGAGGCAACACTACTTTATACTATGCACCATGTGCATCCTCTCTAATAAGAGAGAATGGATGGAATCACGCCTCACCACTTCCCCACAGTCAAGGGAGTACTACTCATAACTAACCTGTGAAACCATTTTCACTCATATAAGGAGTTTCCTACACCCCAGTCCACTAAGGGAGCACTAACCCCTATCTAGGAATCATTCACATCAGGTGGAAGGGCCCACTCCTCGTAACTGTATCCAAAAACCGAAGGAGCTCCAACTCCAATGGAGGAACCTCTTCCCACTTCTACTCAGATATGAGGGAGTACTAATCCATAAGAAATGACCCTTACCCTAATCCAATAGGGGAGTACTACTCATGAAGGACCCACACCCTGATATGACAGGGGAGTACCACTTTTTAAATTGAGGACCCACACCCTAACCTAGTAGGGGAGTAATACTCAGTGGCTAGAGGACCTGCACCCTGGAAGGTCAGGGGGGTACCAAATCTGCTAGCTCATTTACTACGGGGGACCCTAACCCTGACATGGTAGGGGAGTACTGAACATAGGATTGAGATCCTACTCACTGACATGATAGGGGAGTACCGACTCTACCAGCTCAACATGTGTAGAGGACTCACACCTTGGAATGATAGGGGAGTATCGACTCCTAGAATAGAGGACCCACAACCTAACATAGTATAGGAGTACCAACTATATCTATACATCATATATGGAGGAAACACATCATGATCTAATAGGGGAGTACTGACTCCACAGATAGAGGACCCGCTCCCTGGTCCAATAGGGGAGTATCCACTCTACCTTCACAAATGTCACTGGGAAACCCACACCTTAGTCCATCAGGGGAGTAACACCCCCAGAGAAAACTACACAAAGGTAACAAAACCATCCCCATGATATGGGGAGTCCCATATCTATATAAGTAGATAGGTAAGAAAACCCCGTTCACTAGTACATTAGGGGAGTAACAGACCTATCATATCTCTATATGAACCACACTAATCTCCAATATCAACTATGTACCGTTCCACAAGAATCTTGATCGATTCATGCCACCTCATATCTCATAAGCCATAATAGATGCCACCATCACATTGTATGTGGAAAACTACTCAGGATAGACTACATAGAAGCTTGAATCTGAGTCCCAGAGAAGGAGATATAGAAGGTAGAAGATCCCCGAAGGATATCCTAGTAGTACACAATGTGAACCAGGGCACACACGACGTGCAATCCCACTCGATCAACTTTCGGTGTATCTTTTTCACATGGGTTTGTACCCATGTAGGGGTACAAAACTTATAGAGTAGGTACACACTGTATCCCTTATCTCTCAGCCCCTGGCTGTGTTCCTCTTCTACATAGACTGGCCAACCATGTCCCTCACACACTACGAATCCTATACTACATGTCATGTTTGGATAAATGACCACTTGACCATGTAGTTTTTCCAATTTCTATATACTGAACCCCATGTCTATGTATCTTGGTCGTGTGTTAGTACATGGCCATGTGTTTTTGCACGGATCTCCCAAGACATGTCCCATGGTCACACGGTTTAGGGAACTATACGGTGTGTAACCCCTATACATAGTGTGTTGTCCCAAAATATCATCTTCCTCGAATAAGAAGAGGCACATGGAGTGTATCATTGAACTACACACTATGTAGATAGTGATTCTAGTTGGGAATCACCTAAAAAATCACCCAATTCTCCTTGATTCAACCCCAAACCCATAGATCTACCTATTAGGGATCAATAAAAATTGCAATAGGGATCTAGAACCTTATAAAAATGAAAAACTAAAGGAATTGAGAACAAACTCAAATAAACCTACCTTGATGATGAAATGATGAATCTTTGGATGAAGAATGATGCATGGATCATGCAGATCCTTGATCTGTTGATAATCTACATCAAAAATGGGGATCAGTGGCACTTCATTGCTTCAATTCGGTGGCAGTTTCGTTTATCTCCAAAGGGTAGAAGAGGAGAGGAGGAAAAGTAACTCCTCCTTTGGTGTGGTGAATTCCAACATGGGGGAGGGGATGGGTTTAAGTTAATTATTTAATTATTTATTCAATTAGTTAAATTCACCTCATAATTCCCTATAACCAAATGACCCCTGATCAAAACTCCCAGTGTAGATGACCTTAGGTTGCACCTAGGGTAAACATGATGTTCCAGACTCAAACACGATTTAAAAAATATGATATGAGCATACTAATGGGAGTTATTTATGTTTCAAGTGAAACTGTGCATGCATAACAAAATATATTTTATATTTTTAACATCACTACACCGAGGCTCCCCGACCCCTGCTTCCCACGTCAATTTAGTGCCCAACTCTAGTAATATTTTTCGAAATATTTCGAAGTCTTATGGGTCAAAACTCAAGTCAATAAATTCTCCACACCTTATGGTTTTTCATCCCCTAACATCGAAAGGTTTAGCACAAGGGATGAAACAAATCTCCCCACTGGACACCCATACGAGTGATCTCATCAAGGGTTCCTATGATACTTACAATATTTCACATAGAGGAACCACCAAGATTAGACCAATATTATATCCAGATTCTACTAGGATAATATTGCGAAACAATGGGAACATGTCTCCTTAGCTGCGACATGTGGGAAAACACCAAGCACCGTGGTACATCTGTAGTCATGGGGTCTAGCGGCAGACCACCTCGCTAACCTGACACAGATACTGATAGAACCCAACAATTCACATCCACCATTAGATGGACTGTACAAAATCCAACTCAAGCATCTTGAATTCAAGGTAGATTATGAACACTTGGGTGGTATTCATGAACAAAACAAGGCTTCCCAAGAGTAAACATTGGGTATTACTAGGTCCTTCATCTACAAACCTCCAGCTGTAACACAACTCACCAAAACAAAAACACTACCACAACCACTAGTGTAATCCCAACTGAGTATGGATGGTTGGAAAAAAAATATATTGCATAAAAATCCCATGGTCTTACTTTGACACTATAGAATGATTCCAAGAAAGGCTCTCCCTCTCCTAGGGTTTCCAAGCTGGGGGGGGGGGGGGTCAAGTAGGAAAAATCTACTGGCAGGTCTAAGGCTTTATCTAACACTTCATTGCATAACCTTTCACTGAAAACGCAAGTCTAAGGAACTCATTCATTGAAACTTGATAATATCTGCTTTGGGAAGCACTAACTCACCCACATGGTTCTAATAACATCACAAAAACATGTCTCAGTGGGGGAAAGTGTCCCCCATCACTCATGAGTTCAAAGCTACTTAAAACTACAACACCTGCTCCTCGAGCGTGTCACGTAGAAAGATGAAACAAAACACATGAGGGTACCCAATAAAAACAAAGGGTTTCCCAAAAACACATTGGGTATTACCATGCCCTCTATCTCAACTACCAACATGGGGTTATACTAATGCCCCATGTCACCCTGGTTAAACCTCGAGCATGGGAAGAAAGAAAAGAGTTCCAATAACAATGTTTAATAATTACCACTATAGAAAGTAGAAATAACATAAGGCATACCTCTATTCATCATCAGAGATTTTGGGTCAAAGGAATCTATTGCCTATAACTGTCCTCTCCCATGTTCTCTAGATCCCTAAGCCTGGAACAGACCACCTGGGGGTGGTGGTGGAAACACCTAGAACTGCCTTCCATCTTCTTTCTCTATTCTAGCTCCCCTGTCTCATCCACCAACTAATTGAACTCATAGATCCAAGAACTATATCTACCAATGAGGCTCTTCAACCAACACCCTCTCAGTAGCATGTCATGTTAGGAAATCTTTAGCAAGATCTCCCTGGCCATCGTAGGCGTAACACTACCTCTCCTACGACTGATCTGATCCTTGGTGCTACTCTTGTGCTACAGACCCACGTGCTTGAGTCTGGGCATGGGTATGACTCCTACACTATGATCTTGTCACATGTCATATTCCATATATTATAGACGCCTCAACCTCATGACCACTGTTGTGGGTCACATCCACCCATTCTTTAGCCAGGAAACATTCCACCACTAGTGCTCTCTCTAGTACTCCAACATAGGTGGGAATGCATAGTGGAATCAAAGATAAATTGATCTACTAATGAAACCCCTAATTGAAGTTCCGTGCTCTAAATAATGGATACTAAACCATATCCAAGGAGTATCGTGACAAGAATGTGAACCTCGCCAAAAACTTCACCATTTTCATGCTACCCTACCAAAGCTGTAGAAGCTCCTAGATATGCACTGATCTCACCGTAACTGGGTAAAACTCTTCCATGAAGAGTTTCTTGAACTCATCCCTAGTGAGCGTCACCTCATCATGAGTCTATATCACTAGACTCCACCATCTCCCAATATAAACCAACAAAAGGATCACTGCTAGGACCACCTTATGATCGGGAGGTGTCCTCACTAAGCAGAAATATTGCAAGACTGCCTAAAGCTAGTCATATGATACTTGGGGGTATATATCATTTCAGTAACTCAAATATTTATGCCTAGGGAACTCGTGCAGGGCACTCAGCCTGTACGCATCCTCACATGGAGCTTTTGGTAAAACCTGCAGCTCTACAGGCGGTGGTACCACTAGCAGACCACTCAGATGTAACACATAAGAATCAGTTCCCTACACTAAAGCCTCATCATGGGGTGGATCTTCATCATGATCACAATGTAGAATCATATCTTCCTGTCTTCACAGAGGCATATTTAAATATAATCAAGACGTACCATGGTCAAAGATTATATTTGGGGAGCTGACTCAAGGACAGGAAAAACCAAAACCAAGTTTGATATGATGCATGTACCATTTTTTTGAATTCTAGTATCCTAATAAACCAAGTCTAAAATCAGGTTATTAGAGTCCTGGTGAGTAGATACGTCATCCTCTACAACAACACTAGAACCTATGGCCTAAGATCTGAACTTGAAACATCCAAATACCATCGTTATGTAACCCAAACCAAGCTCAAGACACTATGGTGCCAATGTGGAACCGACCAGATCTGATACCAGTCTGTCATGACCCGAACCAATGGGGGCCGAGCCACAACCCCCCAAGCCCACCTCCAATAGTCTAGTGGATGGAGACTAGCACCAAGAAGGAATATTACTAACATGAGAGGCATTTCCTAAGTACCTTTATACAAAAACACATCTCCAAGATCACAAAATTCTGAAAATTAAAAACCAAAGGAAACCAATGCATGGATACATATATATTACACAACCAGAGTACAAAAGAAGTATTTAAAGTATAAAAGGAAAAAACAACTCCCATCAAATAAAACTATAAAAGCATACAACCTGTTCAGAAGGAGGAGATCAATGTCAACTGCAACTACTAAAAATCTCCTCAGACAAGCTCCGATAAACACCTTGGTCTGTTTATCTCACTAAGATCCATCTACCTTGGGGCCTCTGTGGATTTCATAGAAAGTATTTTAGTCTACACAAGACATGAAACATGTGCGGGAAAATCCCGTGCATGGGTGAGTATAAAAATACTCAAAAAGTGCCCCAAAAACCCCAAAATAAAAAGGTAGGAACTGAAAGGAAATAGTCTGCTCGACCAAGCCAGAGGGAAACCAAATCGAGAGAGAAAATCCATCTCAAACCATCATCAGTTGTACATGACAAGTCATCTCGGTCTATAAGGGGTGTCAACCCTAACATGTAACAACACTGAAAGGAATCATGTAAATCACATAGATATACTTGTCTCATACACTAAGTATCAGGAGGTTCCAAACTCATATTTAGCAGCATTATTTTCTCCATAGGATCTAACCATAACATGAAACTAGGAGAACACACTCCATGAGCTCAGCCATCCCAGATGGAACCCATTCGAGAGATGAACTCCATCACGAACAACTCTTTCATTCCTAATGGTATGTCCGAGAGAACATGATCCATTGGGAACATATTACTATGTCCTACTCTAGTGCCCAACACCATAGGTCCTATCATCACAACCTATCACCCAATGCAAGCTAAAGAAACACAAGTGAAGAGGAGCACCCCTCACCACTGCACATAGTTGAGGGAGAACTGATCTAGACTATTCACCGCATGAATCCTCTCTAATAAGAGATAAGGGAGGGACTCACACCTCACTACTGACCTGTAGTCGAGGGAGTACTACTACGAACTAACCTGAAAAACCACTGCCTCTCCTGTAAAGAGTGTCCTGAACCTTAGTATGTCAAAGGAGAACTAACCCCAATATATTTATCATTCACATCAAGTGGAAGGGACCTCTCCATGTAACTGTATCCAATAGCCAAGGGAGATCCAACTCTAATGGAGGACCTGCTATCCACTGCTAATCATAGAGGGGGGAGTACTACTCTGTAAGAGAGGACCCACACCCTGATCCAATAGGGGAGTAATACTCATGAAGCACTTGCACTCTAATATGATATGGGAGTACCACTTCATAAATATAGTCCCTTCATCCTAACCAGGTAGGGGAGTAGTACTCAATGGCTAGAGGACCCACAACCTGGAAGGACACGGGAGTACCAACTCCGCCAGGTCGTTTACTATGGGGGCCCCACACCTTGACACGAAAGGGGAGTACCATCTCTAGGCTTGAGGACTCACTCCCTAACATGATAGGGAAGTAACGACTCTTCCATCTTAACACATGTGGAGGACTCACGCCCTATAACGATAGGGGAGTACTGATTCCTAGAATAGAGGACCCACACCCTAACACAACAGGGGAATACCGAATCTATCTATACATAATATATGGAAAACCCACACCTTGATTCAATAGGGGAGTACTGACTCTACAGATAGAGTACCTTCTTCTTGTCCCAACAGGGGAGTACCCACTCTACCTTCACAGACATTATAGGGAAACCCACACCCTATTCCATCAGGGGAGAAACATCCCCAGTGGAAACTACCCAAAGGAAATGAACCCGCACCCAAAATGTGGGGGATTCCTATCTCTACCTATGCAGAGAGGTAAGGAAAACCCACACCTTGTCAATCAGAGTAATAGTCCTAACATCTCTCTATATGAACCACACCGATCTCCAACATCAGCTCAGTACTGCTCCACAAGCATCTTTCTCGATTATTTCCACCTAGTATCTCATAAGCCATAACAGAGGCCACCATCACATACTATATGAAAAACAAATCAGGATAGACTACTCAAAAACCTTAATTCGAGTCCCATAGAAGGATATATAGAAGACAAAATATCCATGAAGGATCTCCTAGTAGTACACGACGTGAACTAGGGAACACATGACGTGTGAGCCCACCCAAGAACATGTTGATGTTACTTTTACACATGGGTTCCAACCCATGTAGGGGTACATGGTGTGTAGAGGAGGTACACTCTGTATCCCTCATCCCTGGCTGCGTTTCTCTTCTACACAGACCGAACATCTGTGTCCCTCACACACTATGTATCCCATACTACATGGCATGTTTAGATAAATGTCCACCTGACCTTGTAGTTTGCATGTGTCCGTGTACCGGACCCATTTTCTCTGTGTTAGTACATGAACATGTGTTTTCACATGTATCTCCCAAGCCATGTCCCATGGTCACATAGTTTAGGGCACTACATGATTTATAACCCCTATACACATCGTGTAGTCCCAAAAGATCATCTTACATGAACAAGAAGATCTACATGGAATGTGTCACTGAACTAAACTCCATGTAGATGGTGATTCCAGTTGGGAATCACCTGAAAAATCACTCAATTTTCACCGATTCAACCCAAAACCCTCAGATCTACTTAACAGGGATCAATAGAAATTTCAATAGGGCTCTAGAACCTTAGAACAACACAAAAATAAATAGATCAGGACCAAAAATAAAATACTCCTAACTCAATGGTGAAACACCGAAGCTTTGGATAAAGAACGATTCCCAGATCATACTTTTCCTTGATCTTTTGATGATCTGCATCAAAAATCATGGATCATCAGTACTTCATCACTTCAATTTGGTGATGGTTTCATTTGTTTCCAAATGGGAGAAGAGGAGAGGATAAGGATACTCTCCTATTTTTGTGTTGTTCACTCCAACATGGGGGAGTAGATGGGTTTATGTTTGCTATTTAATTAATTATTCAATTAATTAAATCCACCTCATAATGCCCCATCACCAAATGGCCACTGATCAAAAATCCCGACATAGATGAACTTAGGTTGTGCCTAGGGTAAACATGATGTTCTGGACTCAAATGTGATATCTTAAATTCGATTTGATACTATGAATGAGAGTTATTTATGTTTCAATAGAAACTAAACGTGCATGAAAAATATTTTTAATATTTTTAATATCACCGCACCGAGGTTCCCCGACCCCTAGCTTCCCACGTCGACTCAGCTCCCAACTCTGGGAATATTTTCTGAAATATTCCGACGTCTTATAGGTCAAAACCTATGTCATTACAAGGTGTAATAAAAATAAAATTTCATAAAACCACCCACCTCAAATAGTGTGTAGATGTGATGAAACCTTTGAAAATGGGAAGAAAATGACCCCATACATGATCTACACACCCTAAATTTACAAAAAACAACACACATGACCCAATCCTCACCATAGGGTTCGAACATTGTGATTCCAAGTATGAGAGAGTATAAAAACAAGATAAATAATGGAAATAAGAGATAAAGGGGGACTTAAACCAAGAATAACTCACCAAGAAATAAAGACGAAGCCTCAAAATCATTGGAAAAAAGGAGGTAGATACCTACCATGGGGTGCCTCATCTAAATAGGTGGAAGAGGGGTCAAATTGGCTTTAATTATAGGGAAGGGTAGTTTAGAAAATTAAAGGTTTTAATGAACTGTATAAGTCTCACGGTTTGACCTCATGGTTTTCCAAACCTTTCACTAACCATGAACCCCTCACTGGACATATGAAACACGCACACAATTTTGATTAACTCTTTGGGAACCATGTACCAACCATGAAAAATTCCTTTGTTTAAAACTACATAATCTCCCAAGTTTTATAAATGGTTGCTGCTAAACATGAGAAACCTATACATTAGACAACACCCATATAAGGGTAACCCTACACAGTTCCTCCTCAGCCTAGAATAACTTGTTCTCTACCCATGTATCATAAACCGTGCATGTTCAAAACGAACTACATGTAAGGTTCATTAAGGTTCATGAATGGGCTAATACATGGTTCCATCTAAACCATGGGTTCTACCTATGAACTAAAGGAAACCCCATGCAAGGGTCAGGCACACAATTTTTAAAACTGTACAATGACTATGAAAGTCAACCATGCACACACCAAAATTCTCAAAAACTCCAAAAATCAAAGGGTCTTAGTCTGAAACTAAAGTAATAAATCATATATAAATAAATAAATAAAATAATAAAGAAATTAAATTTTGATGTGTTACATGGAAGCATGAAATCAGAAGCTACCTTGATGAGTCTCAAAAGGGGGAAGTGTGGAGGTGAAAATAACTTGCACATTGGTTAAATATATTGATACATAAGATATTATTTTGAGGACATGTAAGGATTCATGTCATGCATGAGGGATAAATAAGTATTTTTTTTAAATTTTATTCAAGGTTTTCTCATAGAGTTTTCAAAAGCATGAAATGTTCACTAGAAGGTGACATTATGGTGGTGGTTGAATTTCACCGTGTGAAGGGATTCCCATGAAGATTGGATCCATGTGGGAATACTATCTATGAATATTTAAATGAAATAGAACTAACAACACCAATTGGGATATACTTTAAGTATTAGGGTGATGAAATTTGTTCAATAATGTAAGTTCAACATTGTAATCATCTTTTGTTTCATGAATAAAAGTATTACAGTTTTACCCTCATGAAATATGACTAAGTTTGAACCATGTAAAACATTTTATATTCTTTAAATTTATTGTTTTTTTTTCATTTTATATGATAAGATATTTTTTTTTATTTTCATGATCATTTTGGTGAAGTGAATTAGTCATGGTACACCTTCTAAGTTCCTATACATCCTGTATGTGGGTTCATTCCAATTCAATGGTTCTAGTTCTTTTTTTTCCACTTGTTTATATTCTAGAGGAAAATTTTTGGTCGAGATGATCCATACCCAACAAGAGTTTCCTATAGAAAACATTAGTGCCACTCAAGTTACAAAGGGTTTTGGAATTATATTTATGAAAAAATCATATATTTATCTGAAAAAAGTTCACTATAAGGTTTATCATATAAAATGTATTCATACTTTTATAATCCCTTTATCCAAGTTATTAAAATACCAATAAACATGGAATATGTAATTATAGTATCAACAAACTCATATATTCATGATGTATTGAAATAAATTGACCAGTATGGATGAGTGCATCACATTTCATTCAGCCAAGTAGTTAATAACATCGCATGTCACTCAACAAAGTATGGCCATGAATTTCCTTAGTCTAATTAAATCATAGGCCCATATTAAATTCCTCTAATTTAGGAAAAAAATCATATCTTGGTTAACCTCAATTAATGACATGATAAGTAATATACCCATCCACCCTTGATTAGCTAAACCTTATGGTTGGTGTAATAAAGGTATCAAAGTATGAAGGTTTACATGTTAAGAATCTTGATAACTTTAAGTAATGGGGATTCATAATAAGCATACAACCCTAAGTATATTAATTACCATTAGAAATTACATTTGGTATAATTCTTCAGTTCATTTTAGATAATAAGTCTCTACTTATTATCTCATGAGCCTACTTTATATTGCATACATGCTTTTACTCATGATAATATTAACATATCACCACCACCCATGATACACCATGATGATCCCAGATTAGGGAAAATCAAATTCATATTTTGATGGGATATTATCATTCCATTTATTAAGTAATATATAAAATAAATATAAATGAATGATAAATGGAGGTTTCCTTTTTAATAAAACCATGATATATTTTATGACCATTATATCTAATTTCTCATTTGTCTATTACCAAGATATTCTATATTAACCTCATAATTTTGTTGTGTTAATTATTTTTAAAGCTTCTCCTACAGTTTCATCTATATCCACCCAATAGATCTTTATATTACCCCTCTCAATGATCTCTCGAAATAGATGGT
Organism: Viscum album; assembly: GCA_963277665.1. NCBI lineage: Eukaryota > Viridiplantae > Streptophyta > Magnoliopsida > Santalales > Viscaceae > Viscum > Viscum album. The sequence goes on along the minus strand of OY728123.1, from coordinate 685,900,607 downwards.
ATTTGTGAAGGATTTGTTTACTCCTTTGGTGAGACCGGGGTTCCTTGATCTCATAAATAGATCCATTATTTCCAAAGTAAATCTTAATTTTTCCCTCAATTCTAGGGACCAATCTAAGTTCAGTAATGGCCTTTTTGATCCAAATAGATTCCTTCACTACATTTGATGCAGCGATGCACTCAACCTACATTGTCAAGTTTTCCGTGGTTTCTTGTTTTGAACTCTACCAATTGAGAGATCGACTGTTGAGAAAAAAATAGATTGAGATCTCATATCATATTTTTTGGATTGGAAACTAGTATTAGCATAAACCCTTACAATGATCTCATCCTCTACTCCAAATACCAAGTACATATCCTTAATTCTTCTAAAATATTTAATCATATTATTAACAATAATATAGTATATCTCACCAAGATTTTATTGGTATATACTTGTTATGATTAAAGCATATTCAACATTAGATTGAGAATATAACATGAAATATATGATAAATATCACAGTACAATCATAGGGAATCCCATCAATTCTTTCTAACTATTTATAAGGATGTTGAATCTTCCTAATATTCATGACATGCGACATTGGTAAATACCAATTCTTAGATTTATCCGTGATAAAATACTTTAGAACTTTACTAATATATTTGTTTTGACACAGTTTGAAAAAAATCTTTAATTTTTCCTTATAGATATTTATTCCTATTATGTAAGCTACTTCACCCATGTATTTTAAAGAGAAACATTTTCCCAACCATACAATTATAAAAAAAATATTCAAAATATCCTTTTTGATAAGTAGTATTTCATCCATATATAATAACAAAAATACCACAACACTACCACTAACCTACCTATTTACACAAGAATCATCCATGTTCTTGATAAAACCAACCAGTTTGATTACATTATCAATCCAAATATTACATCTTGGATAATGTTTCTTTAATCTATAAATGGAGTATTAGAGCCGGTAAACCTTAGTATGATCATTTTTTATTTAAAATGTTCATGTTGTATCATATACACATCCTTAATTAAATTATCATTAAAGAAAATGATTTCAACATCCATCATATATATCTCATAATGATAATGAGCTATTATGGATAGGAATATCCCAATAGAATATATCATCACAACATGAGAAAATGTTTCTTTGTAGTACATATCATGAATATTTTTATAACCTTTAGAAACCAAGTGTGATTATTGGTAGATACTCTACCATCAATGTCAATTTTCTTCTAGAAAACCCACTTGAACCCTATGGGTCTCACCCCTTCTGGTTCATCCACCATGTTTTAAAATTTGTTAGTGTACCTAAATTTCATTTCATATTTCATGACATTTTTCCATTTATCACAATTTGAACGTTCAGAGACCTCTCGATACGTATTAGGTTCATCAGCTATGAACATTACTTAATTATCATTTACTATAATAAATATTTATCTCCAAATATTCCTATGAATCCTATCAGGCCTTCTATGTTCTTGTATTACTTGAGTTTGTTCTTCTTCAATAAATATTTATAGATCAAACACAACTTCCATCTTAGGAACAATTATTTTTTTTGGCCCTTAACTTCTTCAAAATTTAACTTCCTCCCATTGATACTTTGATTTATATATTATTTTTTAATAAATACACTAGTTCAGGCCCAAATAACTTTTTATTCAGTTAGACTATAGAAATATTATCCCATAGTCTCCTTGGGATACCCAATAAATAAGTATTTCCCTGATTTGGGGTCAATTTTATCAGGTAATATACATCGTATATATTCTTCAAATCCCCAAATCCACATCAAAGAAAAATGGGGTTGTTTCCTTATCCATATATCATATGGTGTCTTTATGATTACTTTAGATGGAATAAAATTATGTACTAATATATAAATTTCTAGAGCATATCCCCAAAATGATATAGTAAGGCCATGTTGACTCATCATCAATCAAAAAATGTCCAATAGGGTAAGATTAATCCACTTATACACACCATTATACTATGGTATTTTAAGAGGAGTGAGTTGGGATATAATTCCATAATCTCTTATATGATCAATAACATATTATATCAAGTATTCACCACTCTGGTCTGGTTATAAAATCTTAATCTTTTTTCCTAATAAACTCTATACTTCATTGCAAAACACATTAAAATTTTGAAATGTTTTAAATTCTTTTCTCATAAGAACAATATAAACATACCAACTAAATCCATCATTAAAGGCTAAAAAGTACTTATATACACCACTCACTTTAGTAATATTTGGTCATACATCACTATGTATAAGATCCAATAATCCACCAACACTTTCACCTTTTACACTAAAAGGTTCTTTAGTCATTACTCTTAATAAAAAATATTCACATGTGTAAAATGATTCATATTCAAATGATCCCAATATTCTATCTCTATTTAGTCTTCGTATTCATTTATCATTTACATGCCCTAGGTGACAATACCAAAGAATAGTGGTGTTGGAATAGACCTTTACATTATTATTTTTATAATTATAAATAAGATTTTACATATACAGAATGTATAAACCATTTACCATATTCCCAATTCCATAAAATATTTCATTTATATATATATAGAGAAAAAATTATTCTTAATAATGAATGAAAATACCTTCTTGTCCAAACAAGATATATAAATTTTATGGAATGAACAACGTAACAATTTTCTAATTCCATAACTAATCCACTAGATAGACTTAGATTATAAGTGCTAAAATCTAATGAAAAAAATATTTCCTTACTATCAATATGAAGATAGAATTTAGATTTAATAAATTAACTTATATTCTTAAGTCTATGTTTATCTGCACAAATATGTGATACAAATCCAATATCGAATACCCACGAGTTAGAATTGGAAACAATGATTTCTATAGCATTTATATCGAAATGATTAGAATGATTTTGTTTGATAACATTTATAAAACTTAGATACCAATCTTTAATTATATTATTATTTATACTTATAATATATATTAAAAAATACAATCATAATGTTTTCCATAATCTAAAAAAAGACACATATATGAGTGATTATCAAGTTTTATATATTTCCATTAGGGAACTTTAATGAAATTAATCTCATTAAATTAATGACCCTTAAAGAATTAAATTTTATGATCCAAGATAAACATTTCACTAAGATTTATGTCGATTTATAATTTCTCACATGACATAGTAATTTAGGCAGTCCATAATGATAATCTATCCAAATTTTGTTTTTGTATTTTCAAAGAAATACAATTTAAGGTTATGTGGGAACCAACTAAAAGAGAGGGTCTAGTATTCCAATCATATCATAAATGAATCATAGATAGTTGAGTGGATAAATCTTTTCCCAAACCCTTAATATGGATAAAATGAACATTATTCCTCTGGTATCTTAATCCTATTAGGGTTTCCTAGTCATGTATTTCCAAAAACTCATAGTTGAAGAAGGATAGTTAATCCTATTAGGGTCACCCATACAAACTATTCATTACACAAGATAATCCACAAGCACCCCAATTTAATATGATATACCTAGTTGGATGATCAAGGTATTGACATTTGTTTTCTTTGGAAGGAATCTTATACTTAGTATTTGAGGGGTTTTCTTAGTCTCACTATTTTAAGATAAATCACATGGATAAAAAATCCATAACTATTTCATATTATGTAATCTTTATTATCACATGATTTTATTCCTATATGTATTCATAATATTAAAATGTATAAGAATTAATATATCATATAAATTAAAGTATACATATTATTATTTATTTTTTAAACAATTTACATACAATAATATTAAAAAGTAATTCTATAAATAAATAAATAAATAACCATTTTATTTATTTTCCTAACATTAGATATCCATATAAACTTCACATATCCTATTTAAGCATAAATATATTTCATTTTTAATACTTAATACTTATCTTTTATAAAAAAATTATTGAATATAATCATTTTTATATAAACTATTAATTTTTTAACATTTTGGATTAGATAATATTTTATGATATGTAGTTTATCTATCTATCAAAAGTTTCGATTTAATCAGTGCTTATGATAAGAACTGTCATGGGTTGTAAGTCACAATATACACTGTATCACTTTTTTGACATGACCCTATGCTTTGTAAAATATAGAATTTTTTTTATAGATTATAATAAATATTTCCATAGAATACGATGTTGTGTAAAACCATGTGATTTGATGAATTTTATGCTACAATTCATCCAACCATACCATATGACTAATAGAAACACTAAATCACACATTATGATATCCCATATAAAAAACAATGATAAAATGATCTAATGACTAACACATAGCCATGTCACATCATACCTTATGATATCACCTTAAATGACTTATGATATACATGTTATTTAAAAAATAAATATAAAAACATATTGATTCAATAATTAAGGTTCCTCTAATACCAATAATTTGTTTTTTATGAACATATAATGCACCTAACAATAGAATAATACTAATAGAATTATTAATATATCCTATTTTAATCAACATTTAAATGATGAAAACAAAATAAACATGTGTACCTGATTCCCAAAAACCTCCATATAGATGAGTATGTTCAATGAAAATAACTTAACAATAGCCAAAATACTCTCGTATCCACATGTAGTACACCAACCATTAGAGTACTCATATGCTAAGAGAGGATCCCATAGAACTCTAAATGTGTTCTGTCACATTTTCTTAAAAGATAAATAGAGAATGGGGAAGGAATATAATGATTTATAATTATATTTTTAGATCATTCCAACCACAATACAATTGAGATGTTTCGTACCATTTTATAGTGGTTCTTTAATCAATTAAAATGGCTGCGTGTTAGTTTCCAATGTTTGGAAACCGATATACATTACATGATATATTCCTATTTGTTTATTTATGATCTATTGAACACTTTAATGATTATATATTATTTAACAAGTCATTAATAATCTATCTCAATGAATAATAGCTGAAGGAAAACCGTTTAGAAGATGTGTCAATGTTTATTCACTTGATATCTTATATCGTAACCCCAACCATACTAGATGAAAAACACATAATATGAATTTAACATTATAAAAATAATGTTTCCCATGATATAAATCACATGAATGTCATATTTTATTATATGTATGAATCATAAAAGACGATTCATCTTATTTTAGTGCACACTAAAAATAATAATTATAAAATATATATACATTTTATGAAATTATAGGTAGTATTTGATGCATTATTAACTAAATTTTTAGGGTAACCATGAATTGTAAGAACTTTTAAGTAGTAGATAATTCATGTTTACATTCATAGTTAAACAAAAAAGCATTGTAATTGTGAATGTGTATTAAGGCCACAATACTTGACTAAAAACCACCCAAAAACCCTTATTTAAGTCTCCTAATCAAAAATAATCACATCATTTGAAATTTGGGGATTTTTTATAGTGGGATATGATCTCTTTAATAAGGTTTTTATTTATTTTTTGTAGTTAATCAATTTAATTTCATATTAATGGTAATGATTTCTAGATATATTCTCCCAATTGACCACTCTTCTCTCTATTAGGAATCCAATAAATTAATTTTGGATCTGTAATGATATAATTTTTTAGATTGATTTGGGGGTTTAATTTCTATAATTTAAGGACTATTTCTTTGATCTTGATTTGCATGAATATAAGAATATGAGGAAACAGATCTAGGGATCAAAAAATTGTCTCTATAATTATAACCTATAATCATAAATCTATTAAATTCCTAAAATAATAATTAAGGTTTCAAGGTGGGTGACCCTAACTATCATTTTTTATTTATACATAATTATAGTATGAATTTTTATTTGTGATGATTAGATAAATGAGTAATCTATATATAATAAAATGATATGAAATAAGGAAACATAAAATATATGGATATTACCAGACATGATTTTATACATGAAATATTATTATTTATAACTCAAATGGATGATTATAGTTATATTATTCTTAAAAATGTAATTCGATCATGATTAATAATTGAAGATATGAAATATTCATGACATAGTTAAGAAATTAACGATATTTTGTTAACATTTAGTCCATTTTATTTCCTCAAATTTATTAATTTATCAATATTTAATGTTTTTTAGAATTAATGTATCAATTAATTGAAATTCATGAGAATTTATTAAATTAGATAAATTGTAAATTAAATTAGTTCATAAATTTTTTAGGATAATTTAATGGATGGATTTTTATTTTCATTGTTTTTATATTTTTAAGGTATAAATTTGTTAGTTGTATCTTAAGAATGATGATTTGGAAAGGAATGAATTGTCTGTATGAGTCATATTGATCTACATATGAGTCATTATTCCTGTCATTATGAGTCATCTCAACCTATGTATGCATCATTTCCTTGTGCGCACATGTGATTCTACCTATGTATATGAGTAATGCCTTTGTAAATTTCATCTATCAAGAGAAGGCACCGAGTTACTTCAAATGAGTGAAATCAGAACTTCATAAAGATCATCTATATTGAAACTCTAAGGCTTGGAGTTCCACACCATAATCAATGCACAAAAATAATAGGTAACATCATAGATTATAATTAATAATATTAATACTAATATAATTTTTATACAACACTTGAAAAAATAAGGGAATGCAAGGATTTTTATGAGGGATGGATTGTGGATGTGAAGGAAGTCCATAAGGAAATAAAGAAACATTCCAAAAATTTGAAATGAGCTAAGTTCTCATGATGATATGGACAATCAAATAATAAGGAAGGAAACTATAAGAATGAGGGACCACACAAGAGAAACTCCTACCACATTATTTCTACTACTATTTCCAAATTTCATTATTTTATTTTGTGTTTAAATTTCCTATAACTCTTTATCTTTTTTATTCTACCTTTATCATTCCTCTCATAAAGGGGTAAAATTTTTGAGTGATTATGGAAGGGATAAGAAACATTTTTAATGATTGAGTCTTGAACATGAAGGAATAAAAGCTATTTCTTTTATTAAATGATGTCTATGTTCACAAACATTTTATTATTTTGAATACAATTATGTTTGATTTATTTATATTATTATGAACCACCTTTTTCAATAATATATCATCTCCTTCCACTTAGTTTAACCTATATTACATATAATAGATGAGGTCAAGTGGTGAAGTGATTAGTGATTGCTGACACATGTGGAAGGGTTGTAGACACTCATGGATTACTCTGGAAGCACAAGACCCGATTGGGTATTTTCTAAGTATACTAAGAGTGATTTACTATATCACTTAAACACATAAGAAGGAGGGCATATCAATAAGATATTTTTATTATGTTGATCCTCTCCATATCTATTCAATTAAGGGTGAGATAAGTAGTTATGAACCTTATTATTCATCAGTTGATAAGGAGAAGAGACTATAATTTAAGGACCTAGATAACCTTAAAATAGGAAAGTCAAACTTGAACCAATGACTTCTCATGATCTTTTGTTCAATAAAATTGTTTTATTACTTTTAATCTGATACAAAAACAAACAAACTAAAACAACCCATTTTTTTAAAAGTGTCAGTTAATTTTAATAACTCTTAGTTGGAGAAAACACTACGTTTATACTAATAATACACTTTACCAAGGAAATAAATAACTTTATACAAGACCCATTATACTAGTTTTTAAAAACATGGCATAATTTTTTTTGTGGAAGTGCCAAAAATAATTTTTTTTAATAGCATAAACATAACTAATCTTAACACACTCATTTCTATTGACATAGAGATAGAGAGAACCCTCTTTTCAGGGCTTTGAAAATTAAAAATACAACCTAAATTTGAGGATATTGGAATGAAAAACTTAATTTTTCATTTTATTGTTAAATTAATAGCCTTCAACCATGGTATCCAACCAAAATAAAACCATAAGATACCTATGTGCACCCAAATTCATCAATTTAAACAATAAAATTACAATCCCTATTTTAAAAAATGATTTTTAATTATAAAATGGTTTGATAAAATTGATACAAAAGTTTCATGGATCGATAAGTAAATATACCATTAAACACATCAAGGATCTTACCCTTGTTTTATCAATATTTAGGCCTATAGGAGTGGTATAAGAACAAGTTAGGTGGATGGAATTATCATTTTCACTTGAATAAGGGATCGAGGAGTGATTATTTATGCTAAAACTAGAATAATAACATGATTGAGATTACCTATAAAGAATAATTCTCTAAATATTATTCCCTACATCCAGAGGAATAACCATCAGGAAGGAGATTTATTCCATCAGATAAGATTCTGGTAAGACTGTTTCTGAGTAATATGAGATATTCAAGAAGCTATGTTCTATTTTCCACATCAAGATATAAAGGATCACAAATTTAATATAATATTTCAACAATTCATTCTTGATAATGATATAATTCTATTAGAAACATCATTTAGAGGATTTATAATAGAAAAATATGTAATAGAATCCAAAATAATCATTGATAAGATAACCTTGAACTCTCAGCAGTTTGGAAAAAGAGGTATAAGTACCTGAGGTCTAAATTATTTAAGTCTTTATGAAACATCTCCATTTTTATAATTAAAACTTTAATAACTATCCATTCTTGATAGAAAAATATCATTATAGAAATATAGTGAACTTTAGTATGTAGTTATGGTATCTAGTTTGTGTTTATATCCCAACCATTATACAAATTAGTTTATTAAAGTTCACGGTACTGAGAATTGTGTAATGAAATATAAAAAAAGAAAATTTTAGTAGTATAATTTAGGATGGAGAGTGATTTACCAAGTACAATATGGATTTGAAAAAAAACAAACTAGACCAGACAATCCTATCAAAACTAGTACCGCAATATCCCCATTCCAACAACATAATCAACCTTTAAAACACCCACCACCCATCCAAGAATCATACAAGACACCCATTATCCAACCATATTACTACCATCCTCCAAATTTCTAGAAAATGATACCATTTAAACAATATTCAACAAAAACACCATCCCATGTGCAATATCAATAAGGACCCAGAGTAGAAAAATTGAGGAATGAAGTAAAAGAGAAAAAAATCAACTAATCCATCTTATGGAAATATTATCAAAAAATAAAGGTAAAAATTTATCCCAATTGGTCCCTAATATAAAAGTCAATGTGAGTATGATAACTATAATAAGTGAAAAGGAAATTTCTCCACTTTTCAAACATAAACCTAATAAAAATCAAATAGAACCTGTAGAATGTGAAGATGAAAAATATGGAAAGATTCTTGAAAACCAATACAGAGAAGGTGAAAAGGGATGAGAGTAAGATATATTTAGGACAAGAAGAAATAGGAAATAGAAACTCATTCAAAGGAATAAAATGGATAATAAATATCTTACACTTCCCTTTCCATCAAGGTTAGTCCAATATAAATAGATCCAAGAAGAAAAAATTCAATGAGAAATTCAAGAAACTTTCCAGAAATTTTAGATCAATATTACCCTTCTAGAAGTTCTCAATAAAGTCCCAAATTATTCTGATTTCATTAAATATCTTTACTTAAAAAATGGGATAAATTAAGGGAATGAGTGGATCAACATTGGAATAAGTGTCTTAGCTCGGATTACATGATTGTTTCCCACAAAATATCAATATCCAAAGTCATTTTATATCTCTTAAACCATTGGTTAAAATACCTTTTAGAGGATTTAATGTTTTAAGTGCTTTAATTAATGTTATGAATAACTTAGTTTTTAATTATTTACATATGGGATGATTAATTCTGAAAAAAACAGTGGTGTAAATTTCAAATAGATCCCCAACTAATCCAGTAGGATTATTGGAGGATTTACTATTAAAATTTAAAAATTTAATCTTTCAAGAAAATTTCTATGGACTCAACATGGAGGAAGATAGACCCCCAAAATAGTTACCCATAATTTTAGGAAGACATTTCTTAAAGAAAACCAATACTATCATCAATGTGCATGAAGAAACCCTCAATATGAAGTTTAGAGATAGAACCATCAACTTTAACATTGTTGACACCATGAGGTACCCTTTAGAGGATCATCATTTACTTACACTGTCCCCTATTGAAGAGGAATATCTTGGTGAATATCTAAGTATGTTTCATGAAATTTTATCCTTAAGGAACATCATGATGATTAAAAATTCAATAGAGAAATAAGTTATCCAAAAATATTGAAAATATGTTTCCAGATTAGAGGAAGAGGTAAATTATGATTTTTTATGTATTTAAATATTTATTTGATGAAAAAGAATTATATTTTATATCTTATGTATATAAAGATTTAGATGAGGATGTGAGGAATCCTAATCTGATTTCTCATTTAGAGCACCCCAAACCTGGAATTAAAGCCTTTTCCCACTGAACTCAACTATGAATGATTATTTTAAGGAGAAAACTACTAGTAATAATTGTTAGTATCCTATCCAAAATCTTGTAATAAAAAATGATTAAAATTTTGAGGGAGAATGTGTAGGAAATTGGATGGAGTTTTTGGGACATTTTTTGCATAACAACCAAAATATACATGAATATGAGTTTACTTGAGGATAATTATAAACTTTTTAGGTACCCCCAAATTAGGGTAAATCCCACCATGATTGATGGAGTAAAAAGGGATATCGAGAAGTTGTTAGAAGAAGGAATAATATACCCCATATCTGACTCATAATGGTTCATAACCATTTATGCAGTTTCAAAAAAACTAGACTAACTATTTTTCTAAATGAATACAATAAACTAATTACTTTGATAATTCAAACTTTTTGGAGAGTTTGTATAAACTATATGAAGTATAATTAGGCCAAAATGGAAGAACATTTCCCTATTAATTTTATTGATCATATTATGGAAATATTGGCATGAAGAGCTCACTATTTATTATTAGAAGTATTTTAAGGTTAATTCCATATTCCCATTGCACCTTTGGATCTAAATAAAAACATATATACATGTACCTATTTTAACTTTTAATATAAGAGGATATTATTTGGATTATGTAATATTCTAGGTACATTTCAAAAGAGCATAATAAGTATCTTTCTAGATCACACTACTGACTACTTTGAGGTATTTATAGATGAATTCACTATTTTTATAAATTATTTTGATCATTTCTTGAAAAATATAGGCAAATTTTTGAAAACCTACTTTGAGAAGAACCGAATTTTCAACTATGAAAAGTAAAATTTCATGATGTTAAGAAAAACAGTCCTTGGGTATTCCATTTCAAAAAAAATCATCTAGTTAGATAAATTTAAAATTTAAGTGATAAATTCATTTCTATATACTACATGGGTAAAACATATAATATATTTTATAGGAAATTAATGATTTTATAATATTTTTATTCACCTTTCTTGATTACCTTTGAAGGATGAGGATTTTATCTTTGGTGCTGACTACAAGGAAAATTTTGATGAATTAAAAAGTTTAATGATCACAGCACCAGTGATACAACCATAAAACAAGGTTTTCCATTTTTGAGTTGATTTGTGATGCTTATAACCTTTCTATAAGGAAATTGTTTTCCCAAAGTATTGAAGGGAAATATTAATTCCTTTCATATATATCAATAACATTGGATGCTACTTAGACCATCTTCACATCCATTTAAAATGATTATTTAACAATCATATTTTCATTTGAAAAATTCAGATCATATTTATTGGGGACTAAAATTATTATTTTCTTTAATCTTGCAATACTTAGGTACTTAATGAATAATTTTGAAGCCAAATTAATAGTGTTCATATGGACTTTTTACTCCAATATTTCAACATAGAGAACAAATATAAAAATGGATCTGTGAACCAAGTAGCCGACCACTTGAGTAGGATTCCCCACATGGATGAAGTGGTGATTATAACCAATGAACCATTGAATGATATGGAACCAGGAGATCAATTGTATTTTGTTGAAGGAGAAGTGAAATAGTATGATGATATAGTTAACTATTTGGAAATATCTTAGGTATCATCCCATCTCAATGCCCAAAAAGTTCTTAGACTCAATAATTCAAAATTGTACATTATGGAAGATATATATTTTTTTTGGAAAATATGTAATGATTAAATGATAAAGTGATTGTTTCTTGAAAATGAGATTTAATATATTATTGGGTTTTGTTTCAACTTATATTATATAGGCCACTTTGGACCTAAAAGGGATGAAATAAAAGTTTTAGAATCTGGAATTTACTAGAATATATTGTAAAATTATTCTTGTGAAGTTTTTAAAAAGTTTGAGAAATATCAGTTGACTATTAAGATCTTTAAAAGTCATAAAATATATTAAAAACCAATAATATTTTCTAAAATTTTTGATGTATGGAGAATAGTATTAATGGGCCCCTCTCCCATTTTTTGGTAATTCCTATAGTTGAACATGTCTCCAAATAGGTGAATGTTAAGACCACTAAAACTGATGATGTTAATGCTATGTTTTTTTCTTTAGAACTTATATTTTTTTTCTTTGTTTAGAGTCTTAAGATCCATAATTAGTGATCATGGAACTCATTTCCACAACAGGACCATATATTACTTAATGAGGAAGTATAGAGTGTCTCATAACATATTAACACCCTATAATCCACTAGAAAATGGCTAAGTTGAAGTTTCCCATAGGTATATTGAATAAATTTTAGAGCAAAATTTCAAGGAAAACCAAAAATACCATAGCTAAAGGTTAGAAGACACCTTGTGGGTATAAACGATCACCTATAAAACACCCATTAAGAAGATTTTAGATAGGCTTATTTAGGGGAAGACCTTCCACCTAACTATATAAATAGATCATAAGGCATACTAGTTAATGTGAGTGGTAAATTTGGACGTCAAAAGAGATAAAAAAGATAGAAAATTGTAGTTATAAAATTTTCTTTTAAATCAGAAGTGATGCTTCTAAAAACTCAACAATTTACAAATAAAAGATTATAGTGTCTCATGAAAAGATTTTTTATTAGAAAGGATTCTATATAGGGTACAAAGTTTTTTCATAAAATTCAAGACCCAAGCATATGCATGGTAAAATTCATTCTATATTGGAAAGAGAATTTATAGTCACTTGTATCTATAATTTTGGTTCTATATATATTATGAAATAAAAATATAAAAACCCATTTACTGTTAATAGGCATAGAATGAATTTTTTTATGGAATTATCCCCTAATAACCAGTGGAAGAGATCACACTCCACCGACCTTCCTATTACTGAGAACAATCAGTTTTTACCAATCTTAACATTTACTTATTTCTATGATTTCATTTAAAATATGATTCAAAAGATAAATCTGTGAGAATGTATAGAGGATAGTAAATTATTTTAGTTTGGGGGAGATAAACTTTATAGTTTATGACTTTCTAAGATTTCTCAAATTTTTATGTTTTTTTTCAAACTTTTCATGTGTTTATTTTCCAATTTTAGTGTGTTTTGAAATTTTTTTAGCTCAATTTGAAAAACCTTGGAAACCATAAATCAATGACAAGGTTAAAAAAATTATTGTAACCATTTTATCATCTTATATGAATTCCAAAATGTACTTTTTTTTGAAATTATATGTTATGGAAATTCATGAAAGGACCATTGATTTATGAATCTCATGCAATGAAATACTGACCTATTTTTTATTTACTTACTTGATAGGATTATAAACATATTTTTACATATTATTAAAATTCCATATTTCTTGATATAACTAATACATTCTCGAATAACTATACTTTTATAAATATTCCATTCAAAAACTGGGAGCATTTGAGGACTTGTGAAATTCATTATCGAGACACTCCTTTTATTTTTAAATCCCTATTTTCAATGAACATCTATTATGAACTAACTTGTAATTTAATCCTTATATCCTTTAGTATCAATGAATTATCTAGTTAGGTGGAAAAAATTCAATATAAAATTACCTATCTACCTTCCTTTAGATTCTATTTAATGATCTTGGTTGAATTCAAGTGTGGGAAGGGTAAATGTGAGACGGAGAAAACTATTTAAAAAAATCATCTTGATATTATGTGATGAAGTGTCAAATCATTTATGATATTGGTTTTTGAGTAATTTATTTCTGATAAGTATGGGAAGATGTCTTATATATTATTAAAATAAGGGCATTATATTCTACCACTATTTTAAAGTGGAATATTTCCCTATTTCTCTCAAAAATAAAAAACATTAACTATATTTAATATCTAAAAAAACTGGAATAAAACATTGAAAATGAGAGAATATGGAAATAATATTTGGATACTATTGATTTTATCTAATGTTTAATGAACAAGAAATTTAAGGGAATTTTTTGGGACACTTGAAGTGTAATGGGAGATTAAATCTATAATGAAAATACTGAATTCTATTAGGATAAACTGTAGGTTATGTTTGGATTAATTAATAAATTTTCTTGAAGAAATTCCATGGTTAGATTTAAAATGGGGGAAAATATCTTATAATATAGGGGAAGGAAGATCACACCCCAACACAAAAATCAAAATTCCCATTAAGAATTCAAGAGTAAATTATAAAAATTAATTATAACTTTATGAAGGAAATAGAGAGGATAGATAATTCTATAACTAAAAGGTTAATGGTGTGATATGTTATATCAATAATGAAATGGGTGGAGCAATATCAATGGGGTAGGGAGATAATGGGGAATAATTTCTTGAAGGAAACTAAAAATCATACCATATTCTTCAATAAAGGGTAAAATATATCAATTTTCATCATAATTTTATCATTAGAATACACCAACCTTTAAGGTATATAACAAAACAAAAAATACCTCATTATATGAAAAAATTATTGAATCATTATGTGAATATGAATAAATTCATCAAGCCTACATTTACCCTTATATGATCTTAGAATGAGGAAAAATTTTCTAGAAATTATTTCTTGAATAATGAGTGAAATATTTTTTGAAAGTAGATATAAGTGTGCATGTGAGAATAACAGAATTAGAAATAAATTGAATGTAATAAATAAAAAAATGGAACAAATTACATTATGGAGACATGATAAGCATGAAAAACCTGGTTTTGGAAAGGAAAATTTCATTGATTAGTGTTTGAATTTTGATTGGGTAATATTCTTGAATCTCACTTTTTTGGGAGTATGAGGATTGAGTGTGGGATAATTGATATATTTAATAAATTCCTGATATTTTATTAACATTAAATTCATTTTATTTCCTCATATTTAGTATGTTTTAAGAAGTTTTTTAATTAAAGTGTCAATTCACTGAAATTTATAAAAATTTCAAAAATTGGATAAATTTTTTATTTAATTGATTTATTAATTTTTTTATTTAATTAAGTCATAATGAATTTCATATGAGTCATTTCCTAGCATGTACGTGTTATTATACCTCTACATATGATTCATGCCTTTTCAAATTTCAATTTTCAGGAGAAGGCACTGGGTAACTTTAGATGAGTGAAATTAGAACTTTATAATGATCATCTATATTACAACCTGAAGCCCTTAAGTGCCAAATCAATATATATGAATAAAAACAATAGGGAGACACATAGATTATATTTAATAACTTTAATTTTAATACATTATTGGTAAAAAATCCAATAACAAAGAAGAAAAATCATAGTTTTTAAGAGGGCCAGATCATGGATGTGAAACAAGCCCTTATGAAAATAAGTAAATATTTTATGAATTTTAATTGAGAGAGGATATCATGAGGATTTAATCAATTAAAGAAAAATAAAGGAATAAAACTATAATAATGAGGGAGCAAACATGAGTAGCTCATCTTGCACTACTACTGATACTTATGTTTCTATTTTTCATTATTTTATTTTGCATTTGAATTTCTTGTGATGAATTCTCTTTAGTCTTCCACTTATTCTATCCTTTTAATAGATGGGTAAAACATTGAGTGATCGAGGAAGGTAAGACAAACTAGTTGTAATGATTTAGTCATGAATTTTAATGAATAAATGACATTTCTTCTATTAAATGATATTAGTGTGTCGTAATAATTTATAATTTCAAATATGATTGTGTTTGACTTATTTCTAATGTTTTATACTACCTTAGTTGATGGTAAATCATCTCCCTATACTCAATTTATACTAAATATGATATAAAATACCAGTATAATTATTGAAGTGATGGAAATTATCAACACATGTATAAGGGGTAGTGGAAACATTGGGATTTCTTATGAAGCCCTATACCTAATTGGGTATTACCTAAGTGAAATAAGAGTAATTTACTATACCACTTAAGCATATAGGAATAAGAGTAGATAAATGATACATTTCTATAAATTTGAGCCTCACTATATCCATTCAATCAAGGGTGAGAGAAGAAATTTTAAAACCTCTCATTAATCTATTAATAAGGCATGATAATAATTTAAGTACTAGGATAACCTTACAATTGGAAAGTAAACCTTAAACCAATTATTTCTCATCATATTGTTTTAAATCAATTTTTTTTATTACTTTAAATTTTCTATAATAACCAACAAACCAAAAATCCCACTTTTTCCTAAAAGTGATAGTTGATTTTGATAACTCCTCTCTCATGACAACACTAAGTCACTAATACTATATTTAAACTAAGAAATTAATAGCTTTATGCAACACCCATGATCATGATTTTAAATGGGAAATAAAAAATATAATTGAATATGTTGTTGAAATTGATAGAAATATGGTATAGTTAAATATAATGAAGGGTAAAGGAATATTTGTTTTATTGATTATGAAGTGTTTAAGGGGTATCAAAATTTTTAATTGATGAAAAATGAATTTCATTTATGTGATTTTTATCTATCTTATGTCATAAAATTATGATCAGTCCTAAAAGAAGTTTTTTATTGTGAAAGGGATGACTACTAATTTCCATGTGTGACTATAATAGTTGTGTTAGAAGATAGATATGTGATACCTAGGATATTAGGATGCTATGTTGGTTTTTTATTTATCATTATTTGATAATTATTTTGAGAAAGAAATTAGAGATTAGGTCTATAATATAGGGATATGTGAAACAATTTTTATTTATGGATTACGGTTGGAATTTATAAATAATTTATGGATTTGAGGTTAAAATTATGTTGGTGTTAATTATAAATATGGTTTTTGTTGTCTTCATTATCATATGCCTATACAGTTGTTGTTATCACCATATAGTTTTTATGGATTGGTTTTTGTTTTAATCATATAAATAAACTAATATTGAGGTTGTGGTTTTATATTTATTAACATGTGATTTTTGAGGTTAAATTTACATTTTTTATGAAATGGTAGATTAAAGTTCTGATGTTGTAGTGGTTGTTAATTGATGGGGATAAACGAGAGGTGTTTGGAATTATGGGCTAAGAAATTTGTAAGATAATTTTTTTTATAATTAATATATTGGAGTTTGTGCCTTAGAATGAATTTTAACATATACTTTTGGGTATTAGATGATGTATTCCATTTATACATGTTGTATTTTTTTCCAATATTGAATTTACATATGTATGTTTTATATGATAATTTACCTAGTGTGTTTTTTTCATCAATGAGTTATATTAGTTCCCTGTTATAATTAGGGCTTAGATATACAATGAGGATATTCTTAAAACTATGTGCTATTATCTAGACACATTAGTCTAATAGGATAAAGATGATTTTTTACTATCCAGTGTTGGGGAATAATAAGCATTAAGACTTATTCTCATAAATATTACACTTGGTGATTTCCAAGAAGGGAGTTCATGAGGATTTACCCAGTAATATATATACCACATAATTAATATTTTACTATATATTAGTATCTATGAGATTGTGTACTGGTTTATAGATTTTTGTTCCTTATTAATGTGCATCATGGTCATTGTACTTAGATGCAAAATGATAATCGTGCGTGAAATGGAAGTGTATAATTAAAATCTATAACCCTGGTAGCTTACAAAAAACTTCATATCAGTCAATAAAAGAGAGATTAATCATGTATAATAAAATATGACATTTATATATATATATATATTATAATTGATGAGATATTTATGTATAAAAGGATCATGATATACAAAAACATTCACTAAAATATTATTGTTATTGTTTCTATAACCTATACATTTCTTTGTGGGGGCTATAATATATAGCTATATAGACTGTTTAAAAAGTATTTATAAGATAGATGTCTTAAAATCAGTTATTTAATAATCAATTTTAATTTTTTTACATGAGTTATTTAATAAATTACATAAAAACCACTACATAGGAATTTTTAACATTGCTTATTGACATAAATGATGCTAAAAATATTTTTCATAATATTTTTATCACCAATTTTTGAAATAAATAGGATTAAAAACATAAATCATGAGTATTTTTAACATATGTTATTTAAATAAAAAATTAAAAATATTCTATAAAATATTTTTTAAATTGATTATTTTAATAACAAACATTAAAAATAAGACCCTGACATGAAAATTTCAATTTTTTTCTAATGATCCAATGAAATTTAACTTTAATACCTACAAATTCACAATACCACACATGAATTGTTTTTGAATTGACCAGAAAATATTTTAATTCCATTCTAAAAATATATATCACCATACAATCTTTTACACATTTCCCTCTTATACTTTCATTTATACCTCTATCATAAAATCTATAATGACCGTGAAAATTTCTCCAAAATTTTTATTTCTACCTCCATTCTTCATTCATAGATTTTATATCATGACAAAATATCCATTTCAGATATAGATAGGGTGATGTCAATGAGAAAAATACTAGGAATGATTTCTATAATAATGGATAAATTGTTGAGTCAATAAGGTTTACTTATGAATTTTCCATTCCTTCATGTTTGGGGAGATTATTGAGTCAATAAGGTCCCCTTATGACTTTTCCATTCATTTATTTTTTGGAAATCACAAACACCCTATCTTAAGGCAAACTTCATTTTCCCTAAGATTTCCCTTAATAAGGAAAATTTTCCTTCCCCAAGGAAAATTTATACTTACCTTGTTTTCATTGTTCTTTTCATAATATAACCCATTTTATTTCTATGTGTAAAATTCGGTTTCAAAAATTAAACCTCATAATCTTATAAATACTTAGATATAGAGCATTCTGTTTTTCGGATCCGAACTCTGGTTCCGAACTCTCAGAATTCAGACACTAAACTTTCTAAAGTTCAGGTTCCAAATTTATCTGAATTCAGACTCTGAATTCTAAGAATTCAGATTCCGAATTCTTATGAATTCAGACTCCGAACTATCTATGTTCAAACTTCATAATTCTATAGAATTCAGGTTCTAAATTCTTGAGAAATAAAATCCAAATATCCTTATAATATAGACTCCGATGGTTAACCTACTTAGAATCCGAACTTTAATTTTTCCTTACATTCCGAAAAATGGTTTTGGTTAAGCAACCATATTATTTCTTACTATTGTTTGAGTTATAGAACTATTCCATGCATTCTATTATTTACTAACCATTGTTTGAGTGACATGTATACAGGTCCCTCCAAAATTCAAGGAAAAATATGACCGTGGGAGGAGGGAGCTGACCATTGAAGATGTGCCTATAAATATGAGCTCATTTGAATGAGCTCATAATTTTAGTACTTTTGGACTTTTGGACTTTTTGGACAACTAATGAACTGTTCTACTAATTTAGAGATTACATGCTAGAGAGAGAGGCTCTTTCAACTCTCAGTGCTTTGTGAAGATGTCGTGAACAACTTGTTCAGGTGTGAACAACTTGTTTAGACTTGATTTGTGTAGACTCCGATCGTACTGCTCATGGGTTTCCGGGTTTGGAAGATAGAGGTTTGGATTTCCTTCTAAATCGAGGACTTGCGGGGATAGAAAGATAGACTCTAATATTCGTATCAAGGGCTTACCCTAGTGTGGGTAAGACAAAATTTCTTGAAAATATAAATCAAGGGACCTTTATCCAAGGTTGTCGGATACCCTACTCTTTGGGTTAAAAGATTTATATACTTGTTACTTATATTGTTTCAAGTTTGTTTTCCACTGTATTTTGATTGATAAGGAAATTATAACTATCTTATAATTTCTTATACTTGTACTATGATGAAATTGGATCCTATATTCTTTAAGGTAGAATCTTTGTTTTTGTAAACTTTTGTTAAGCTTCATTTTCGGAACCACATTTCCAGAATCTCATTCTTTTCGAAACTACATTTCTAGAATCTAGTAAGTTTGTAGAACTAGTTTCATTTCTGGAACCACATTTCCAGAATCTCATTTTCAGAACTACATTTCTGGAATCAAGCAAGTTTGTAGAACTTAGAGGTTTTTTGAATTTACCTTGTTTAACTTTGTTAAACAATATAAATGTTTCTAAATAACTTTAAAAGTTCTATAGGATTTTTTTAAAGTATAAAATTCACCCCCTCTTGTATATTGAGCATGTACATCATTATTTCGATACTACACTCATTATCATTTAGATCCTACAATTGGTATTATAGGACTGGTCTCTGAAATACTTATATTCACATATAAGTTTTCTTGCTCAAGTTTTTCATTGTTCTATATTTTCATTTCTTTGTATATTTTTATCCTTTTTTACAAACTTTTATTACTAACAAGTTTGTGTGGAAAGACATTTTCTTAAAAATGGAAGGAATAAATATTGGTTCAATTAACAATCTTAATCCTACTAGACCACCTATTTTTGATGGGAATGATTATGAATATTGGAGAGATCATATGAAGACTTTTGTCATTAACACTGGAGTGGAAAACTTTGTTATGCTTACTAGAGATTACAAGATTCCAGATAAGGAAGTCAGAACTTTTAATAATCAAGAGAAGTCAGAATATCAACATAACTATAAGGTACACAATTCTTTGTTGTGTTCCATGACCAGGAATATATATAGCTATATTTCTTCTTTTGAAGAAAAAAATTGTATTTGGAAGAAGCTTAAAGTTACACATTTTGGTACTTAAAAAGTTATTGAAACCAGAAGAGCTATGCTTAGAGATGAGTACCATGGTTTTTTATTTCCTTATGGAGAACATATATGCAAGACACAATAGAGATTTATGACTATTGTCAACAGCTTACAATCCATGGGTGAAAAAGGTTTGGATGATGAGTCACTTGTAGACAAGATTATAGACATCATTCCAAATGAGTGAGAATCAAAGAGAACAACTATTGATGAAAATAGGAAAGTCTCATAGATTACTCTTGATGAGATTTTTGAAACTCTTATTCAACATGAGACTAGAATGAAGAGAGATTCTGACAATGTTAAGAAGAAGAATGGTAATGGAGGTGTTTCTTTTATAACTACTTCAAAACATATGAAATCCAAGACTCCTGAGAGAGTTACAAGATCTAAATCCAAGAAGGTTGTTGTTCAATCTGAATCTAGTGAAAGTGAACATTCTGAGAATGAACTAGCTAATCTTTCTCTAAGTATGAACAAGATAGTGGGGGATAAGAACATTACATATAGATACAAAAAGAAATATGGAAAAGATAAGAAAGATGGAGAAGTGACATTCTATGAATGTAGAAGAACTAGTCATATCAGACTTGATTGTACCTTACTTAAAAAAAGGGACAAGAAGGACATGATTTTGAGAGAAACAAGAAGAAGTTCTATAGATCAAAACATAAGAAAGTACTAAAAGACAATGACACTTGGAGTGCCAGTGGTGGAGATTCATCTGATGATTCTTCAAATTACGAATCTTCTGAGCAAAAGAATATTGGTTTAATAGCTCTAGCTCCATTTCAAAATCAATGTATTATGGCTAAGGTACAAACTGATGAATCCTTAACCAATATGTATTTGAGTGAAAATTTTCTTGATAAAGATTTTTCTTCAAATGAAGAATCTTCTTCATCAGATAATGATAATGATTTTCCTTACTATGAGGAAGTTTCTAGTTTTTCTAAGTTGATAGAAATAATAAATTGTAATGTTTCTAAGAAAATCTAAAAATAAAATTCTAGATAATTTATTTTAATAAAAGAAATTTCAAATCTTAAAAAAGATATTGATAAGAAAAATGATGTTTTAAAAAATATTTCTAAGAAACTTGAGGAAGCTACTTCTGATAAGGATAATCTTTATAAGGATATTAAAAAATTATTTTTATAAAAAGATGTTTTTGAGGATAAACGTAACTCTAAGTCTATTATTCTAGAGGATAGGAATTTAGTCCTTAGACTAAAGTCTGAAATTTTTTCTTTAAATAAACTTCTTGAAAATTTTACTTTTGATAAGAAAAATTTTGACAAGATATATTCTTAGATCTGACCTCATGGTAATAATCAAGGATTAGGTTATTATTATGAAAAACCTGTTTTTAGAAACAATTATTTTATTCTTCCTAGAGCCCCTTTTTGTACTAAATGTCAAAGTGGTGGGCATTGGAATAAGAATTGTTATTTAAATAATGTTCAATCCCTTGGGTTTTATAAAGATTACTTTTATAGACAAATGTGGATACCCAAAATTTTATTGTCTAACAATTCCAGATCCAATAAAGTTTGGATTCTGAAAGTCTAACACTCTTATTTTTAGGAAAATAAAGATAGTACCAACAACAATACATGGTACATGGATAGTGGATGTTCTTGGCATATGACTGGTAACAAAAAATTCTTTGAAAAGATTATCAAGATGAAAGGAGGAAAAGTAACTTTCAGAGATAATGCTAAGGGAGAAATTATTGGTATAAGTAACATTGTTCTTCTTGGAAAAACTTTGATTTCAAATGTTTTATTTGTTAAGGGTCTTAAGCACAACCTCATCAGCATAAGTCAATTATGTGATGAAGGTTACCTTGTGAATTTTAAGAATGGCAAGTGCTTAGTACACAATTCCAAGGAAGAGTTTATTCTTTCTTCCAGTACGTAAGAGAATGTACACACAATAAACTTATAAGACCTTAAGAGATAAGATCTACCTTGCCTTAGTGAAATGGAAGATTATTCTTGGTTGTGGCATAGAAGGTTAGGACACTGTAACCTTAGGAACCCATGAAAACTCTCTAAGAAAAGACTAGTTAAGGATTTACCAGAGCTTAGATTTGATTCTTCAAATGTTTGTGATCTTTGTCAATATGGAAAACAACATAAATCAAGTTTTAAATTAGTTGGTGAAGTCTCAACCATAGATTCATTATAGTTAGTGCACATGGATATTTTTGGTTAAACACAAACTGGAATCATCGGAGGAAAATATTATGTATTTTTCTTAGTTGATGATTACACTAGATTCAAGTGGGTCTATTTTCAAGCAAAGAAATCTAAAGATTTTTCTTATATCAAAACTTATAGAGCCCAAGTTAAAAATGGGAAAAACCTTCCTTCGATAATAATTCTTAGTGATCATGGAGGAGAATTTCAAAATTATGATTTTGAAACTTTTTGTAGTAGAAAAGGTATTACTCATAACTTCTCAGCACCCAGAACACCTCAATAAAATGGTGTTATTGAAAGAAGAAATATAATTATTCAAGAGATAACAAGAAATATGTTGAGTGAATATTATATAGCCAAACATTTTTGGGCTGAAGCTATAAGTACTAATTGTTATACTATAAATCTAGTTTTGATTAGACATTTTCTTAATAAAACTCTTTATGAGTTATGGAATGGTAGAAAACTGAGACTTTTATAATTCAAGTTTTTTGGTTGAAAAGTATTCATTATGAATACTAAAGATAATCTACACATATTCACACCAAAATCTAATGAAGAAATTTTCTTAGGCTACTCCACAACTTCTAAGGCTAATAGAGTTTTCAATAAAAATACTTATACTGTTGAAGAAACAGAACATGTAAAATTCGATGAAACTGATCCTTTTGTTTTTAAACAACCTCAAACCACATCTTCATATGTGTTTTCAAAAACTGATTATCAACCCATGATAGAAGATCCTTCAGATAAGGAAAATATTCAAGAAAATATTTTTGAAACATTTACCCAAGAATATTTTCTACCCTACATTGATGAAAAGGTTTTACAAAACCCAAATAATTTGTTTCTTAAGAATCATCCCAGTGATAATATCATTGGTGATGTAAATAAACCTGTAAGGACTTGAAGTTACTTAAGAAATGAAGTAGAAAATATAGCATTCCTTTCCCAATTAGAACCAAAAATCACTAATGAAGCTTTAGGTGATGATGATTGGATAAAAGCTATGCAATATGAGCTAAATGAATTCGAAAGGAATAAAGTCTGGACCTTGGTTGAAAGACATAAGGAAACTTCTATTATTGGAGTAAAATGGGTCTTCAGAAATAAATGTGATGAAAATGGAATCATAGTAAGAAATAAAGATAGATTTTTTGCTAAAGTCTATAATCAACAAGAGGGAATAGACTATGAAGAAATCTATGCTCTAGTAACTAGACTTAAATCTATTCATATTCTACTTGCCTTTGCGGCATTCTTCAATTTCAAACTTTTTTAAATGGATGTTAAATGTGATTTCCTTAATGGTTTTGTTCAATAGGAAGTTTTTTTTGAACAACCTCATGGCTTTGAACATTCAAAACATGCAGAACATGTTTAAAAACTTACCAAAGCTTTGTATAGACTTAAGCAAGCTCCTTGAGCTTGGTATGATATAATTACATGATTTTTTCTTCAAAATAATTATGTTAAGGGAAATATTGATTCAAACCCTTTTATAAAGAAAGATAAGAAAAATGTTTTGATTGTTCAAATTTATGTTGATGAAATTATATTTGGTTCAACTCAGTAATATTTAACTGATTCCTTTGCGGATCTAATGAAATATGAGTTTGAAATGAGTATGATGGGTGAGTTAATATTTTTCCTTGGTTTTTAAATTTCTCAAAAACCAGAAGGAATCTATATATCCCAACATAATTATATTAAAGATCTTTTTAAAAAGTATGGATATGATAACACTAAGAGTATAAGTACTCCCATTTATACCTCAAATTCACTTGATATTGATGAAGCTGGTAAACCAGAAGATCAAACATCTTTTAGAGGTATGATAAGAAGTATACTTTACTTGACAGCTAGTCATCCAGACTTAATGTTTTTAGTATGCTTATGTGCAAGATATCAATCCAATCGTAAGAAATCTCATCTAAAGGCAATGAAAATGATTTTTTTCTACTTAAAGGGAACCATGGATCGATGAATATTTTACACTTCTGGAAAAGATTTTGTTTCAATTTTTTTTTCAGATATTAATTTTGGTGGATGTAGAATGGATAAGAAAATTACATCAAGAACTTTTCATTTCTTTGGAGATTCATTAGTTTCTTGGTCTTAAAAAATTCAACACCTAGTAGCACTTTCCACTGGTAAAGCTGAATATGTACTTACTGGAAGTTGTTGTGTTCAAGTGTTGTGGATGCAACACACATTCACAGACTATGGTATGCGTATTACCAAATTTTTTTGTGTGTGATAATACTAGTGTCATTTCCTTAATTAAAAACCCTTCACATCACTCTCTTGCAAAACACATAGATATTATGCATTACTTTCTTAGGGATCACACACAAAAAGAAGATATCATTCTTCAATTTATCAGAACGTAAGATCAACTTGTTGATATTTTCACAAAATATTACCATCTGATAGATTTGAATACATTAAACAGAAGTTAGAAATGATAAAAGTAAGGTAGTATTCCATGTTAACTTTTTTTTGAAACCAATCTCCTTACAGTAAGGAACTCCTTTTCATAGGGGGAGTGCATTTTTTTATAAGATTATAAAAAAAAATTTAGTCTAAAATTTTTATGTAGTCTAATTCTTTTTGTCCAAAATTTTTCATAGTCCTAAAATTTTCGTAATGAAAATTTTTATACTATAAATTTTCGTAATGGAGTTTTTCATATCTAAAATTTTCGTAATAAATATTTTCATAGTCAAAGTTTTTGTAATCAAAATTTTCGAAATCTAAAGTTCTTCAAGCAGAATTTTCCTTAATATGAATAATCTTCCTATCAATCTGAAAGGTATGCTTCCTTTCTTAAATTTTTGTAATCATCTTTTAACTGTTGGTATTTTGATCTATTTTTAATGTTTTCGTATTCTCTTTTCCTTTAATCTGAATTTTTTTATTAAAAACCTCAAAAGATCAGAATCCATCATAATTCTTCTTCAGTCATTTTTTTAAGTTGTTAGATCTAATCAGAAGGTTTTTCAACCATTTTATTGAGTATGGAAGCTTAACCATTGCCTCAAACACCTATATAAAGTACCCCTGATGGTTTTCCCACATCGAAACTCAAGCCTTTGCGTGATAAAGCTCTTCCCTTCTACATAATCCCATTCTGAACTCCTCATATCTTTCTTACTTTCGATTGTCTACTGAAGTCTCCTCTCAGAAAGATATTTCAATTGTAAAACCAATCTATGAATGGTAGATATATAGAGAAAGGTTATTTGATCCGAAGTTTTTCACAAAGTATAATTCTATTATCTCTAAGAAGATAAAGCTGAATGGATGGGAACGTGTTTGCCTTTCAAAACCAAAAGCTCAGGATTTGGTATATCTAGATTTGTTAATAGAATTCTATGAGTCATTAATTTTTTTCAAGGAAGAAGGGAGGAATAAGTTTTCTTTCAAGTGTTGTGGAAATATATATTCACTTTCTTACACCGAGGTTGCAAGCTTGGTTGGTATTCCTTATGAAGGGGAAGCTGAGTTTTGTTCTCATAAGCTACCTGATGTTCAGAGAAGTTTTGATAAGGTAAAGGCCATGACTTACCTTGGTCTCTCAGAATTAAAGACCCCGAAGATTCTTCACCTAACTACAAATTATAGGGTTCTTGAATTGGGGGTTCGAGGATTCATCATACGGATAAAAGTATACAAGGAAAGTTTGAAGAAAAGTGATATGTACATTCTGGATTTCTTGGTAATCCTAAGGGAAATAAACTTGGTTAAGCATATCTTGATTATGATTGAGAACATAAAGAATGGAAATCTGAAGGCTCAGATTATTATGTATCCAAACATTCTTTCAAAGATGATTGTTCAGTGTCTAGAATCCTTCAAAATTCCTTGCAGATCTAAGTCGAGGAATTGAAAAGTTATGTTGTTAAGTGATGACACTTTGAGAAAAATGAAAGTTGGATTTTCTATAGAATAAGAAGAATTCTATGACTTTCCTGAAGAGGAAGTTGAAGCTATTTAAAAGAAATAGGAGGTGGTTGAGACCTCTAAAAAGGGTGGAAGGAAGAGAAAGTTGAAGGATGTGGAAGATAAGGAAAAAACCCCAATGGATAAGGAAAACCAATCCATACCAATGAAGATAAAGAAGAAAAAATCCTATCCTGATGAGTTTATGGATAAATGGATAGAAGACAATATAAATCAGAAAGAAGGGGAGCCTAAGTTTGGCTTGGACCCTGCTGAAGAAAAATCTTTGAAAGAAAAGGCAGCGGAAGAGATTGAGAAGCAAGAGAAAGAAAAGAAACAAAAGAAGAAGTTGTTTGAGGCTGAAATAGTGCAATCCATTCTGAAGGATACTGAGAAAGAATTTGATAATTTTCCAGTACCAGAATCCTTCTTGATAGAATCATTACCAGATACTCCAAGAAAGAAGTTTTTAACTCTAGAAAAATTCCAAGAAAAAGTAGTAGAAGAAAAATAAGTAGAAGAAGAAGGAGAATAAGGGAGTGGTGATACCGAATATCTGATAAAGGAAGTTGGGGATTTTCCTGAGAAGGAAATCCCTTATGAAAAATTATCATTCCAAACTCTCAAGATGAATCATCAAAGCTTGCTACTCTTGGGAAGGATGAAGAGAAGGCTAAAGATGAAGTAGAAAAACCATCTGAAGAAGAAAGAATCAATAGATATTTCTTTCACCCATGTTTCCTGGTTTCCTCTCCTCACTCTCACTCTTTCTCACTTTTCGTGGCATCCTTGCTCTTTACCCCTAATTCCCCTTTCACCGGACCTCGCGGTGGTTGTTTTCTCCATTTTGGTCTCCACTCTCAAAGGGTTTCTTTAAGTTTCAGGGTTTAGTTTTATTTTTTGATTTGGGATTCATTTTCCATTATGGTTCTGTGTCACTTGGATTCCCATTGTCGAGTTGTGTTCTATAATTGTTGCTCCTATGCTCTTATCGTCGGAACCTTCGAGTCAAACCCCACTTTGGTTTACCCATAAGGAGATCTAGTGGTTTTGGATTAATTTGGTATCGATGATCAGTGATTCTTCCTGTTGTCCCATTCTTACAACTCTACCCTTGCGGCTTATCCCTTTGTACTGGACTCCATATCATTCTACTATGAAGGTGATTGCGGTGGTTTTGGGATGGTGTTGGTGGATGTTTTCGGAACCAACGATGCATCTTGGCGGTGTGGATCCAGATGACTGCTGTTTATATGGGTAGCGTCTTCATCTAGGTATGTGGTTCTATTCTAGTGATGCATCTGGAGGCGATGTATTTGGCGACGAATGCAGTCTATATTCCGGTGACGATGTTGTTTTTCGATGATGTGTGGTTGTAATGGTTCGATTCATGGTTCCAACGATGGTGCTCCAGTGGTTTGAGATGTGTTGGTGATGGCAGTCAGTAATGTTTTGGCTAGGTTATTCTACCTTTTTGATGCATTTTTCATGGCTGTGGTTGGATCTGTTTTGATTCAAGGTTAATCAATGGATGGGTTTCTGGTTTCATTATAATGACTTCTCTCTATTAGGGTGGTGTTTGAGGAAACTTCGATACGATGATAATGATGAGGCGAGAGGATGGTGGGTTTGCGACCTGAGGTTTCTCAATACCCAATGAGCTGACAGAGGGCACTTGGTTCAATGCTGGATCTTTCAATATTCATTTTGAAATTTGAATTTGAAATTTGAATTTGAAATTACATGTTGGAATCTTTCTATGTTTTGTAGTTGTAATTTCATAGATGGTTTTGTTGTAGGGTTTCCATTTTCCCCCTAAAAATGGATTATTAGAAAAAAAAATAGATTTGGAGGAAAAAAAGGAATCCATTCAAAAGGTTGATAAGGTAAAATAGGTAGTAGTTGATACAATTACCAAGGCTGTGGTAAAGAAGAGAGATGTTGGTGGTTCTTCAAAGAGGAAAGCTGATGAGTTAGAAAAAGATACCTCACCAAGCAAACTCTCGGATTCAGAATCATCCGCCATTGGATATGATTTTTTAGTCTAGTCTTTGAAGAAGCTTATTGGGACTATACCAATATTTCCCAGTATATACTTGAGATGCCAAATGCTTCAACATTACTTAAATTAGAAATCATATTCAATATCCATGGTGATGGATAAGTGCATCAAACTTGAGGCCGATTTCAAAACCTTTTTCATAAACTACGAATCCCACAAAAGATCTTGCAAAAAGATGACCAGCTAGTCAAAGAAAATTGTGGAAGAAATGATAATTCTTGATGAGTTTCAAGATAATTTCAAGGATAAATTTGAAATCGAAGATAATAAGATCATGGATCTCACAAATAGTTTTGAGGGGAAGCTAACTCTAGAAAAAAATTCTCGAATACAAGAAGTGAAATATCTGAATTGGAAGTTATATTCAGTTTCTCAAAGTTGGAAGAGGGAAAGAGATCTTAGAATCGAACTTGAGGAAAAATTTTCCAAGCAAGAAGAAGTTCTAAAAGGACATGTAGAATATATTAAGGCTCAGGAAGAAAAAATCAAAGCCTTAGAAAAGAAAATATAAGATCAGGATTAGCTTCTCAAACATGAAGAGGAAGACCACAAGGAACTTAAGAAGATCAAAACCATTGTAAAAAAGTTGATACGGAAGGAGAAGGAAGGATAATCTTGTTCAATTCTAATCTTTTGTTGAATTTTTTACTTGTATAAATTTTTCCAATCGTAATGAAATTTTGGGTTACTCTTTATACTTCTAGTTGTTTAGCACTAATATTTCAGGTACCATATTTTCTTTTCCATTCCCTTTAATCCTTTTTAAAAATTAATAAGGGGGAAAAATGAATGTTAAAAAATAATACTAAGTAAAAGAATAAATTTTCCTAAGTAAGGGGGAGTTCATCTAAAGGGGAGTTCTTATCCAAGAAGATTTTCAAATGCAATAAAATGCTAAGTCTCAATCTGAAAATCAAGAAAATGATCCTTACTATTTCCAAAGCCTAAGGGGGAGTTAGTCATATTCACTTCCCATGTGTTAAGGGAGATTATTTTTATTTACAAGTTCATACAATTTATAATTCTTTATATTCTTTTTTGTAAGTATATTTGTGCTTTCCAAATAGGGGGAGATTGTTGAGTTAATAAGGTTTCCTTATAAATTTTCTATTCCTTCATGTTTGGGGAGATTGTTGAGTCAATAAGGTTCCCTTATGACTTTTCCATTCCTTTATGTTTTGAAAATCACAAACACCATATCTTAAGTAAAACTTCATTTTCCCTAAGATTTCCCTTAATAAGGAAAATTTTCCTTCCCCAAGGAAAATTTATCCTTACCTTGTTTTCATTGTTCTTGTCATAATCTAACCCATTTTATTTCTAAGTGTAAAATTAAGTTTCATATCTTAAACCTCAAAATCTTATAAATACTTAGATATAGAGTATTCTGTTTTCAAGATCTACACTCTGGTTCCGAACTCTCTGAATTCAGACCCCGAACTTTCTAAAGTTCAGGTTCCAAATTTCTCTGAATTCAAACTCCAAATTCTATGAATTCAGATTCTGAATTCTTATGAATTCAGAATCTGAACTTTCTAAGTTGATACTCTAGAATTCTATAAAATTCAGGTTTTTAATTCTTGAGAAATAGAATCTGAATATCCTTGTAATATAGACTCTGATGGTTAACCTACTTAGACTCCAAACTTTTATTTTTCCTTACATTCTGAAAAATGGTTTTCATTAAGCAACCATATTTTTTCTTTCTCTTGTTTGAGTTATAGAACGATGTCGTGCATTCTATTATTTACTAACCATTGTTTGAGTGACACATATACAGGTCCCTCCAAAATTCATGGAAAAATATGACTGTTGGAGGAGGGAGCTGATCGTTGAAGATGTGCCTATAAATAAAAGCTCATTTAAACGACCTCAGAATTTTAGGACTTTTGGAATTTTGGACAAATGATAAACTGCACTACTAATATAGAGATTACATGATAGAGAGAGAGAGGCTCTTTCAACTCTCATTGCTTTGTGTAGATGTCGTGAACAACTTGTTCAGGTGTGAACAACTTGTTCAGACTTGCTTCATACAGTCTCTGATCATGCTGATCGTGGGCTTCTGGGTTTGAAATATAGAGGTTCTGATTTCCTTCTAAATAGAGGACTTGTGAGGATAGCAAGACACACTCTGATATTCGTATCGAGGTCTTACCCTGGTGTGGGTAAGACAGACTTTCTTGAAAGTATAAATCAAGGGACCTTTATCCAAGGTTGTTGGATACCCTACTCTTTGGGTTAAAAGATTTCTATACTTGTTACTTGTATTGTTTCAAGTTTTTTTCTGCTGTATTTTGATTGATAAGGAAAGTATAACTATCTTATAATTTCTTATACTTGTACTCTGATGAAATAGGATTCTATACGCTTTAAGGTAAAATCTTTTTTTTGTAAACTTTTGTTAAGTTTCATTTCCAGAACCACATTTCCAGAATCTCATTCTTTTTTTAATTACATATCTAGAATCTAGTAAGTTTGTAGAACTAGTTTCATTTCCGGAATCTCATTTTCAGAACTACATTTTCGGAATCAATAAAGTTTATAGAACTTAGAGGTTTTTTGAATTTACCTTGTTTAACTTTGTTAAACAATAGAAAGGTTTATATCCAACTTTAAAAGTTCCAAAGGAATTTTTTAAAGTATACAATTCACCCCCCTCTTGTATATTGAGCATCTACATCATTATTTCGATACTACAATCAGTATCATTTCGATCCTACATAAATTTGTGTGAACATTATGATTTATTAAATATCCTTACATAGTAGTAAAATCCTTGGAATGATTTATTTTATTATCATTTAATTTTTTCCCTAACATTATAATTAATATTTTATATTATTGTTATATATTTGAATGTTCATTTTTTTTATTTCTATAGTTTTAAAATAAATATCTTATCATATCAAACTATGGATGTTCTTATTGATTTAAAAAAAACCATCTATATGGTTTGACGTTCACTATAGTTTTTAGAAAAATATTTTTTACAATGATTTTTAGAAAACCAACCGTAAAAATGATCATTGATGTTAGGTTTTAAAAAACAGATATAAAAAATTATAAAAAAATTATATTTCAATAATAACCGTTGTTATAAATATTTTTTAACATCGGTATTAATAAATGAAATTAAAAATATATTTACAATGTCACTTGAAAGTATGTAACCTCAAAAAATGATGTTAAAAATATAAAAAACCGACATAAAATACCAGTTTTTATACTAGTGATAATTCTCTTAGTCAGTGGGATAAACATTCTTCCACTATGAAAGAAGCTTTTGAGGGAATCAAACTAATTATTCAAAAAATTTCATTAAATTTCATGAATCTGTGTTAAATAATAAATCCTTTCTTAATTTTTAGAATGATATTTTTTATGGAATAATATTTATTCAAGTTATATTGATCATAAATTCAATCATAAGTTATTCAATTCAATAATATGTGATTCAATTTTTATCTCTTAATTATTCATAAGATAATTGAATATATTTATTATGTTTAATTTTCATAACTAGTTTTTGGCTTAATGTTCAATAACTTTTTTATTAGATAATTTGAGTAAAGGTAATGGTCCAAGATACATATTTTTATATTATTTAAAATGAATAAATATTTATTTATTTTTGTAAAGAATATTAGATGCAAATTTCACTTATATAATATAAAAAAATATTATTTTATGAATTAACATGGGTTCATTATTTATATTAAAGTAAAAAAAGTACCCTTGCACAATTATTTTATGATTAACCAAATTATAAAAGTAAAAATATGTCTAATTATTGTACATAACATTCTAATTTGTCTAATTCATCTTAAAATATATAGAAATAAAATTAGAGAAAACCCCTCTTGTTCTCTCAATATCTAAGAGTGAAAATGTTGGATATTCACATGAAATAAAAAATGAATATCATGGATCACTTTATTCCATCATGATATAACATGAGATATCAATAACAATATTCAAATATTTTTTGGAACATATGAAAATATTTTAGGAGGAATCCTTTCTTGCATTATTGAAAAACAACAATATCTAGATGATGAATGATTAGATCAGATGTTTCAAGGTAGAGTGAAAATTGAATCAAATATATACCATTAAAGGTGGATGTTTTATTTAAATAATTAATTTTATATTATGTGTGGTGATCATGTTTAATGATTCAAGTGAATATTTCCATGTTTAAATAGAAAAATATTAAATAATAATCATAAACCATCACTTCTACTACTCCAAATTTTTTTTAGTATTGATGGAAAAGTCATTTTTATATGATTTATTGTTTTAGATGACGCTTATGAGTTATTTGTGTTATCTATATTATTTTATTCTTTCATTTACTCAAAAGTTTTTTTTGGATTTTCAAAATAATCAGTTTTATATGGTTAAGCGAGAACCAATAAAAACATGAAGAGTAAATTAAATACAATAGAAAACCCATATTTAATTTTGAAAATTCAAAATGACTACCTGAACATCACACCAAAATGAAATTCATATCTTCAAACCTTTTGTTGTTAGACCACCTCAAGCTGTATACTTAGAGGAGACACAATACCTCAGGACATGAGAATCCATCATCATCGATTCTAGATGATGAAGCTCATATTTATACACATTTAAAATTGTAATTAAATTTATTAAATCCCAATAATTTTTTATTTTAAGGGAAATTGTTACATTTTTAGGTTTTTGAATACCTTTTGATTAAATGAGAAACTTTATTAATTTTGGATTCTTAAGTACTTTTATATAATTTTTTATTTTATCAATAAAATTTTATACACTAATCCAAGACACTGGATTTATTTTTTGTAGGCTTACATATTTATTGGGATACATTTTATCTAACAATAGTAAGAGGTGAATCCAATAATTTAAGACCCAAATAAAGCTCATAGGTGGGGCCTTGGAATATCTTCACCACTTTGATGAATTTTAAATATAGGCCCTTATATTGAAAATATATATTTTTTTAAATGAGATTAAAATTTCATAAGTAGACACAATATGTGTCAAGGAATAATTTCTTCAACTCTGGATACTTGAGACTTAGCCTTTTTAAGTACATATATTAATAGGAAATTAAAGCATTGGAATTTGAATAGTTTTCCATCCAAAAAAAATTTCTCAAGTAATTATATTATAAATTTGGATATACATGGCTAATAATTCTAAAATTTGATGGGATAATGAAAATTAAATAGTCAATCAACTTTAATAAAGGACACATTTTGATATTCTACCATTAAATGGTCTAAATCCATGCCAACTTTTGAAGGATAAAAATTGGATAAAAAATTCCTTTCATTTTTTACTTTAAAATATGTACCTTCTTTACAATTGAAATATGCTGGCCATTTAATAAGTTAAGTGTATAGTTTCTATATTTTAATAATTTTTTATATTCTAATATATGTTATTTATTCTTTTACTATTCTTATTCATTTTATTTTTGGGTTTCTCCCACCATGCTTATTTTATCTAAATGGTTAGGGAGAACTAAGTAACACACTAAGACCTTAAAACATTTTACTTTTATAATATATTTAATTTTGTTTATAGTTTTATTTATACTCAATGCCAAGTTTTCTTATGTTACACATAATACTGAGTTCCTTCGATAGCATATAAGACATGCAAGGCCAATCTTAGAACTGTATATAACATCCCAAGAATTTATGATATATTTATTTTTATATTATATATTAAATAAAATATTTTTACATACATACAATATATTTTATTGGAATAATATAAGAACAAACCCAATTTTATACATAAAAACCTAATTTTTTCTAAAGGTAATTTTTGCGCCATTTAATGGTGCACCTTTTTTAAAACTAAATTTTTAAAATTTTATAAATTTTATGTGACAAAATAAACTTAATTTTTGAAATAAGAACATCAAAATTATATTAGGGGGAATTTTTTTTATTTTGTGATGAAGTTTTAATTTTTTGATGAATAGTAAAAAATATTGCATTTTAGTTGAAAAATGCCTTTTTGTTTAAATAATTATTAATGTTAAATTATATTTTAAATTAGTTTTAAAGTCAAAATAGATAAATTATAAATATATTAATCCAATTGAGGTCATTGGAATTATTTTTATATTTAATTTTGATATAAAAAATATAATTAACATTTGAACATTTTTACTTTAAAAACCAACTTTTTTGCAACGTCAGCGGGATTAGATTTAAATCTAATTTTTCCAATTATGTGAATTGAATTTAAAAAAATGGATATAAATAGTTGGAATCGTTATAATATTGATATTCTAATAAGATCAACTTATTTTTTGATAAAAAATATTGGTGAAAGTAATTATTATTAATTATAGAGATTAAGGTAAAAATTAGTATACTTAATGGTTAAACTTTAATATTAAGGGGAAAAATAACCTAGAAACTTGTCCAAAATCCATTGGATACCCATATTTAGACCATATGCATTCTTGTTTTTAATTTTATGATTTAGTGGGATACTATTCCATGAAAGTTACCTATATAATAAGTAAAGTAAGAAAAAGATATAAAAGAAACATTCCTTACCTTTAACATTTATAAAGCCTTGAGATATGAAAAAAACACCTTATTTTAGGTTATACATATATTTTTGAAATTTAAATGATTTATCTTTATCATAATAATTTATCATTTTGTTTTATGGATGAATTAGTTACATAAAATTCTTTTGAAACACCAATGCAGTGATTATTTATTTAATAATTAAATAAAATAAATGATACTAAAAATATTAAAAGTGAAGTAAATTGAATGAATTATTTTTTACCTTTTTTTTTAAAATTAATATGTCATGTTAAATAGATATGAAATTAATATATTTTAATTACATCATTTACTTGATTTTTTTTAATTTTAAATTAATTAAATAATTTCAAAATTGATAATAATGTTATTTTATAATAAATAATATTTTATTTAAAGATTTAAAATTTTATAAAAATTACATATTCTGAAAATATATTTTTAAATATTAATAAATATAAAATACAGTTTATTCATGGACTAAATTATTTCTTATAATGAACATATTGAACCTAAAATGGTAAAAATATTGTCAGCACGATTTGAGTTAAAGTAGTATTTTTGTGCGTTACATGTGCTTTTTTTAAAATAAATTTACCACACACATGGGATTTTTATGTTCTAAATTAGATTTATTAATTAGAATTAATTGGTTATATATTTTCAAAAAAATCACACTTTAATTTAGTCTTAATGGATGAATTGCATAGGTTAGAAAACCTGTTACCTAAATGAAAAAACAAATTGAAAAAATAAAGAAACATAAGACTAAGGAAAAAATGATAAAAATAATTTTATTATATGTTTTGTGAGTGTATATTAACCACACATAACTTTTAATAAATCATTTTTCCATTTTGGAATTACATTAGGTAAGGGAGACCTCATAATAGTGCTCACCTTTTGGTATTTAAAAGAATGCCACTCCTCCTCCACTATAAAAATACATTCACTCTTCCCCTTACTGAAACCTCTC
The DNA here is from genome assembly GCA_963277665.1 of Viscum album. Taxonomy (NCBI): domain Eukaryota; kingdom Viridiplantae; phylum Streptophyta; class Magnoliopsida; order Santalales; family Viscaceae; genus Viscum; species Viscum album. The sequence goes on along the minus strand of OY728123.1, from coordinate 685,863,818 downwards.
AGGACAATTTGTCTCATACAAAACCAAACTAAATAATCTCTCAAAAACCCTAACATCATCCTAGAATCCCCACTTTGGTTATAAAGAAAACTAAATAAGTCTTTTGGTATAAACCAAAAGGAGTTACCCGAATAAGTGGTAACATTCTTGAACGATCACTTTTGTTTTATTTCTTTTTCCAAACCTTAAATTATTTTAATATATTTATTATATAATAACATTAGTATTATAAATATACTGATATGTTGTTATCTTAATTTTATTACATACACCTTTAAACACTTCCATCAAATAGGATGTGCAATCATCATTTGTGTGTACCGCGAACTACCACCTCACGAACCGATGTCATGTGTTCTTCCATTAACAATTTTCAAGGTTATAATAATGATAGATTTATAGTTTATATATTATATATATAATATTTATGATGTATTTATACTTTTTAAATTTTTATATAACACATACCTTCATGCTTTCCATTTTTCAGGTTTACGATAACTTCATTTGTGGACGTGTGGACTACCGCCTCTTCAAAGCGATGTGATTCGTTCATGTACTACATGGAATGAATTAAGGATGATTTTATTTAACATGTGTGATAAATATGAAATTAATATGATAATTTAATTATAATATACATATATATCATTTAAGTTTCTTTCCTTTAACATGACAAGAAAATGGAAGTTGTGTCTATGCGTACATACGGCCTACCACCTCAATGAACGGTGCATTTCATATACTTTGTCAAAATATTATGGATTACTCTAAATAAATATATTTTGAATATATATAATATTTAAGTCATGTTTTAAAATCTGTATATGATGGAATCATTATCTAAGTAATATGAATGAAAAATAATAAATTGATACATTCTTAGAAAATAAAAGAATTGACACCCAAAATAATGAAAATAACGAAATACTATTAACAAATGGGTAATAATATGTTATAAGGGGATCATATATGATACAATAAATATTAATATGGTTTTTATATAAGTTAATAACATGATTAAAACCATTATAAATTATTTTAAAGAGTATTCAACTAAAAGAGATCATAAAGTAAGGTGTTTTCAACTCATTTTTTACATCCGTGAGATAAATGTCATATTCACAACTTAATTATTTTATATATTGAATATAATACTCATTTTGATATATTATATCATTAATACTATGATATTATTTCTATTTAATATTTTAATTTTAATTATCTCATCCAAAGGGTTTTAATTTTAAAATCATTAAGTGGTAAAAGTTATTTTGAAATCTCAGTTTCTTTTGTGATTGTTAACTTTATCTCCAAACAATCACTTTATTGTAATAATTTTTCATTTTAAATTACATTTCTATTAATTATCCACATTTTTGTATGATGGATATAATTGTTTCCTGAATCGTATTCCATTTTTACAAATGATGTTTACATTGAAATTTATTTGATTAACTGGGGAATTATTGATAAATTCGTATTATTTATTCAATATGAATATTTGATGACAAGGCACATTTTTTATTAACAAAATGGATTATTAAATATATGAGGAATTATTTGGACTAGTAATACATGGGTGGAGCCTAATTATGGATTACATCTTGATGCATCAGTAGGTTCTCATGAGACAAATCAGTTGGCCACATCAGAGTAGTTTAAACTATCTTGAGAAAAAATATTAATGGTAAGGTATAATGTACCTCAGAAACATGGTTCCCAATAATTAAGAATTTACTTCATTAATATTTATTTATTATTCATCCATGAGATTTTTTCTTTGACATTATCTATGGATGCATATCATTCTCAATTTATTGATTAAGTGGAAGGTGTTTTAGTTATTTACCTTGCCATATTGATTATTACTTATCCAATTGTTTAAATAGAAAGTGTGTTCAGTTATTTACCTTTCTATATTGATTATTCTCATTGATTCATGATTTCTTCCATTGTACACTTACCCTTACTGATCATTTTAGGTCACCCTTATTTTTTATACTTTCCTCAATTTATGAAGATGAATTATTGGAATGATTTTCATGGATATTTTTAATTTTTATTTGTTATGTATCATGTTTTATTCTCTTTTAACAATGTAAAATTGGTATCATGTATGTAATATGGTTTTTCAAAACTAATAAACTGATTGGGCCATCAGGATTTGATTCCTTTTAATCATGAAAATTTAATAAAATAAGGCATCGACTCCGAGCTTCTAGGGTCGGTGTGTTACAGTTGGTATCAAAGGAAGTTTTGTAGAAACCTTGGAAACTATATTTAGGAAAACATATATTAGATAAAATAATACTATGATAGAATTTGAGGATATTTATAGAAGAACATACCAAATAAACCATGTTTATAATTATGAGATTAGCTACACATAAAATTTTCAATTTATGTTATGCATTAAACTAGTTTTGGGGTTATACATGATAATATCTAATAGAGTCTATGTCATCATTTAGAAATGGTTCCTAGTATAAGGAATGTGAACCTCACTAATGAACATGATCCATATATAAAGAATGATAATTTATTTTATGGTTTTAAGACAATAATTCAAATGAAACTAGTCTGCTAAGCATTCCCATCATATGAGGACATATTATCATGTTATAATGAGATAGAGAAAGAATTTTCTAGGTATTATGGATTTTGAGGAATAAAAATAATAAGAGGAAAACTGGAAAAAATATGGATAATTAAATGAGGGAAATAGGTATTTTCCCACATGTAATAATTATAGAAATAATCACCCTGGTACTTGCTTAAAAGTAATGAGATTTTTCTATAAGTGTGGAGAGAAAGACCACCATTCTTGTGATTTAAAAGATATGAAAAAAGATTCTAATGTACAATGCTTCAACTATAAGAAAATGGGATAGTAAAAAAATCAATGTCTCAAGTGTCAAAGGAATATAACCCAAAAAAGGCTAATAGATCATGGTCAAGATTTTTATACCACTATAGATGAAGAGGAATGATTAATTGCTAGATTAAACAATTATGTTATTTGAATATTTTATTATGAAGGTACTGGTCATGAGAATTATAAAATATATAAGTATTATACTAGATTACATTTTTATTAAGGATTTGAAAGCGTATGTTGAATAATACTAATGATCAATAAAAATGATTTAGTGACAAGTTGAAATTATCGTAAAAAATATGGTTGAGGTAAATATAACCCTTAATATATTCATGATACTGAGATAATGATGTGAGAATAAATATTTGATTGATTGAGATAAATAAAATTGGATAACATCGATTACCTTGGAACTGATTAATGGTAATTTGAAAAATGATTTATGCCATTATTTATGGAGTTTAATTTTTTTTTGGATTTGATGAACATATCCAATAATCTATGGTTTACGTAAGTAATAAGGAATCATACATGTTTTCAATATGGCTTTATGGTAATTCAAGTTATTACCAAATTTCTAGAGAACATATGATGGAGGTATTCACATGTTTGGTATGTTATTATTGAGATGTTATTTTTTTTGATAAGTTCATTTTATAAATTCATTGACCCTCTTTATAAAGTGTCGTATCATAATATTTTGGAAAATTTAACCATTTATGAAATGGTTTAAATTATTCTTTGGATGATATATTAAAGGTTAATGTAATACTTTAATATGATGCAACTTGTGCTAAGAAATGAAGTAGAAATAGTTTAACGAACAACCAAATGATAATATTGTGTTTATTAAATAAAAATGTATATTTAATTATATTATTTAGAGAGTTAAATAATTATACAAATCTACAAAAAAGGTCTTGAAACAAAAATATTTTCCCATTATCATCATTTTTGATGATATCAATAACCTTTTTCATAACTATGGTTTAAGGCTTTGTGTTCGTCAAATTTCAGTTGAACATATTCTATATCACTCTCCATTATAAATTTATAGTTATATTTATCTTCCATATCCACATTTTCACTAATGTTCTTCTATTTTAAATCATAGTTTTGTGATGAAATTCACATTTTTCTTTCCCTTTTATTAATAATAGGTGTATTAACCCTATTTATAATGTGGGTTTTTCAATAATACTATTTTCAAATATAAATACCTCAATTACCAAGATGAATTTAAAATTGTGAGGATGCAATTTATTTATGTTGGATATAATATAACACCAAAAAATAGTAAAATATGTTCCTTTTAAAATAAATTTAATTTTTTTTCTATATTTATTTATATGCAAATATAAGTTTTATTTTGTTACACACAATAATGAGATCCTTATATAGAGTATAAGATACTTAAGACCAAGCTTATAAATTTATATAGCATCCTAATGTTGGGACTAAGTTGGATTAATAAGGTTTTTGGAAGTTTGAAGATGTTTGTTGTCTTTTGTTGTTAAAGGAAGGGAATCACCTCACTTTGAAAAAGTTGGTGATCAGACTCACATTGTTTAAGAAAGTCCATCATATGGAAAATAATTTTTCTGGAAGAAAAATATCATCATACTCACCTTGGTTATATAATGAGTTTCTAATCATAACGAGGATGATAATCAGTTTCAGCATAGATCTGATAGAAATCCAATGATTATTTCCTGATCTTGGAGTTCTTATAAATCATAATTATTTTGTAAAACTTTTGATGAAATCTTGATAAAAGAAAGAGTGAGAAGAGGTGTTTCCAATTATAATCATTACAAAAAAATTTTGGAATGCGAGAAATATTTTGAGGTAAGATAAGGAAGTTATAATATTTTCCTTCGTAAGTCAGATGATACTAAATATGATCTTCAACAAATTCAATATCATGAAGGAGGTCACTATACTTATTGAAAGAATATGAAAGTTGGTGAAGATAAATATTTCCATTCTCAAGATTGTCATAATTATATTAATATATGTAGATTTTTTTAAAGGATGAGGAGAATGATTATAATGATGGTGATGGTTTTTAGTCAGACCAAAATTCAAAAGATTTAAATCCTCAGAGAAAGAAGTTGAGGAGGATCATATTCATAAAAGAAAGAAGCCACTAATACTGGTCCATCTGATTTAATATGTCATCATATTCATCATAGGTATAATTTTTTGTGCATAAAAATAATTAGCATCGTATTCATAAGATAAAGAAGTTATTAAATTTGAATCTTATTATACCGATCCATCAGACTCGATATGCCATTTTAATCATCATAGGAAGAATTTTTTGGGACTAATGAAGGAAAATGAGAAGAAAAGTATGTGCTGACCAATATGAAGAAGAAACTCGAATCCTTATAAACAATATAGTCAACCATTTACTATAGGTTTAATTACTTTCAAGTGGTCCAAGAGAAAAAAATAACAATAATCTATTGTTTTACATTTTTATTCATTGTAATGTGGAAGATCGTAATAACAATCAGAATGGTAAATCTGAATTGGAATGAAGTCTATAAAAAAGTCTAAAGTGAGATGAAGTTAATAGAAGTTTCAAGAATATTTTAGAAGTGTTGATGAATTCATAAATGTAGTGAAAATTCAAGAGAACATGCAAATTCAAAAAATTTGGCTGAGTAGGAAATGATTTTAGTATCCCACCCAAACCTAATATGGGTCATATATAAAAGGGAAAGTAATTTTTACTTTTTGAAACAATTAAATTCCATGAAATTTATAGATAAGGTAGATCACTAAAAATTTAATAGAGAGAATAAGTTTCTGGAGTGATTTTTCTTGAAGAAGTTTTCCAGATAGTAGAAACATAAGAGAAGAGACAAGATTGTATTAAGGGTTTCTATATTGATAATTGGACTGAGAAATATTATTTGGATTTCCAGACTCAGATCTAATTGTTATATAATTTTCTCAACCATATTCTAAAAGATATATATTTTTTGTATTGAGAAATCAGACTGGGAAAACTATACTATAAAATCGGACTAAGTTTCATAAAAAATTCTAAAAAACTTCTTACCTACTTCTAGGTTGAAAAGTAAAGAATTTTTTTAAAATATCATATTTTTTAAAGCTATTCAATAAGTACCGTAACATGTTTGTTACAAAAACTTTGTATTTCATCTTTTTGATACTTTAAGCACATGATCTATTGTATTGATCATAGATATACATGAGTGTAAGGACATATCCTACTCATTTTATTCCACATAAAATGACTATTTTCTATTGGATTATATGGTATTATATTATTTACAAACTATAATAAATATATAGCTACTTTTATTGAGCCATGATCCTTGTAAATTACTATGTTCCTATGGATGTGTGTTCGAATTGTTTTAATACAGAAATTAATATTTAATAGGAGGAAAAGGTTATTTCATAATTAAGGATACATAAAAGAAAATATTTCACTAATTCACCCATACCCCTCTTAGTGATTCAACAATCTTGACTGGGAAATTTCAATTATTATCAGAGCCAGGGTCCCTTCCTTTATTCTTTGTTGAAGTTTTTAAAGAGAAGTAGTGATAGAAAATATGAATTGTGTGAAAAGTAAAGGAATTCTAGTTTTCTATGGTAAGAAATATCATATCTGGATAGATAGAATATCTATTTATCTTATGTCTATTAGGTATGATGTTCTTGAAGTTTCAATAGATGGATTTCCTCCTATAGATAAAAAATGTCCTCTTACATTTGATGATAAGAAGAATCTTGAGAATGATGGAAGGGCTAAGAATACTTTACTATCATTACTTTTTGAAATTGAATTTCTAAGTGTTAAGGGAGTTTACACAACTAATGGTATATGATATAAGCTGAAAAACATATACAAATGCAATAAAAAAGTAAATAAGGAAAAATTATAAATCTAGAGGCTGAATTATATAGATTTGAAAATGGGTAAGTATAAATGAATTGGGGGATTTTTTACCAGGGTGAATGAAATTTTCAGCACTATCAAATGTATTGGTGAAAAGTTAGAATATTCTATATTTGTTTAGAAAATCATAAGAACCCTTCCTAACTTGTTTGAAGATAAAGTTTCATCATTGGAAGATATAGACCTTAAAAAATTATCTTTGGATGATTTTTCATAGCACTCTCATCACATATAAAATTATAAGGGAGAAATCTATAAAAATCAAAGAAACAATTGATAGAGAATTTATTTCAAGTATACCAAGAAATATAAGTCAAATAAGATTATTATTGAAGAAGAAGCTGGTGATTTTGACTCTAAAAATGAGTTATGTAAAAATCTTGATGAAATTTTATCCTTATTTTCTAAAAATATGAGAATAGGTGTCGATAAATACCAAAGGAAAATTCCCTTAAAATGATTTAAATGTGAAGCCATTGGGAACTTTGTGGAAAATTTTCCATAAAGAAATAAAGAAGAAGACAATGATAAAGAATAAAGAAGGCCAAGAAGGTCATGGAAGAAATAGGGTGATAAAGTAAAATCATATTCTGTAGGTAAAGATAGAAAAATATTTAAATCAAAAAGAAGAATTTTCTTATCTAAAGATGAAGAATAAGATGATAGTGAAGTTGAATCCAAAACTTATACTGATCATGTTTTTGAGAATAATTTTATTGTAACAAATAATGATGAAGAATTTAGAAGAATTAGTTCAAATGAATAAGAAACTCAACTTGAATTTCATTTAAAAGAAGAGTTTAAATCATTTATGAGAAATATTATAAGGATTAACAAGAAAAACATGAAGTTGGCAGATGAATGTTAATCAACAAAATTTCAGGAATATTTTTAGATGAGAAGAAAAAGATGTAGATAGAGATTAATGATTTGAATAAATCTCTCAAGGAAGAAAATAATTATAATGAACATCTGGAAGTGAAACTGAAGGAAAAAGAAGAAGGGTTGTAACTTGTCAAAATAAAACATTCTAAAGATGAACAAAAAGGTAAAAGTTTCAATAATTCTATCACCGAGGTTACTGAAAGTTCTCATAAGGAGAAACCAAAGAAGAAAAAAACAGTTACCTTCAAAAATTTAGAAGAATGATGGAATTGTTTCTGAAAAGAAGAAATATGGTAAAGTTATGTACGTGGTCAATATTAATAAAGTTGAGAATTCAAAAGGTTATGAAAAACCTGAGTTTAAAAATGTTTCTAAAAATTATGAATATGGAAATGTTTCAATTACTTATGATTCTGAAAATTCTAAAAGGAAAAATGAGATGAAAATGAAGATTATGATTGATAATAGAAAGGTTACTAGTCATAAAAGTTCAGATAAGAAGGTTGTTGAGAAATTTTTTCACAACTCTGGCCAGTATGGTAGTTTCAGAGGAAAGTATTATTTCTATGGACATTGTTTCTATTATGGCTAATTTGGGTATACAAAAAATATGCATTGGTTCACCCAAAAAAATTACTATTGTTCCATAGGTTATAGAAGTTAGTGGTTTAGGGGGGCTCAACCCTCTCCAAAGAAGAAGTATAAAAAGGAACTTATGTAGAAACCTGAGAATAATGGTGTAAAAATTAAAAATAGGCTTGAAAACATAGAAACTATTTGTGAAATATGTGAAAAACCCAGGCATCTTGCTATGGGTTTTCTTGTTTTGTTACCGGAAAAAGAAAATTTTATTAACAATTCTCAGAAGCTATAGGTGAATAAAGAAAAGTCTCTTGTAGTTGAAACAACCCTCAAATCCATTTAAAGTTGAACGACCTTAGATTCTTGACAGTGGGTGTTCCTCACAGATGACAGGAGATTTGAAATTTTCAAATAATTTAAAAGTATTCAAATAAGGAAATATGAAATTCTTAAATGATGAATTACTAAGAATAAAAGGTGTTAGATCAACTATCATTGGGAAAGAAAAGTTGAAATCCAAGAAAACTTTATATGTTAATGGGTTGAAAAATAACCTACTGAGTGTTTCAAAATTGCGTGTTGAAGGTAAAAAAGTTACTTTTAGGAAAGTTGTATTTTTTTGAAAAGTGATAATGTAACACCCCGAGATTTTATGAAAAATATTATTTTAATTTCATTTATGTCTTTTGTTGTACACTACACCAAATTAGCTTGTGCTATACGCAACACCGTATTAGCTTGTAGCATACGCAACACTATTATTGGCTCGTGTTATACACACTTTCAAGTTCGTTTTGTAGAAATTATTCTACGCAAAATTAAGTAAAGATTTTGTTTAATGTATAAATGAAATAAGTTTTGATTATGTTATACACAACACCAAAGGGAGCTTTCACTACACTCAACCCTGACTTGGCTTGCATTACACGCAATCACGATCTTTCTCGATAGCATGTGTAGTACGCAATACCGGGTTTCACTAAACAACAATATATTGTTATAATATTATTATGAACTAGACCTTATGAATAGTATTTACTAAATTTTGAATTTTATAACATTATTATTCATCTTACACATTTTCTAGAACATGGTATGAGAAGAAAATAAAATTTTCAGGTAAAATAAGTATTTTTCAAAAAATGCAGTTTTGCCGCCTTTTGATGGCGCACCCACTTTAAATCTAGTTTTGACATGTTTATAAGTAAAATTTGAAAAAAATAAAATTCTTCTTTGGATTAAGTATTTAAAAATTTACTTTGGATAAAAGTTTCATATTATTCTGATAACTTTCATATTTTAATGAATAGTAAAAACACACAATATTTTAATTAAAAACATCTTTTTTCATCGTAATAATTTATATGGATAAATTATAATATTTAATGGTTTTAAAGTATAAATGGAATATATTTTTACCATTTAATATAATGTATGTCATTATCATTGATTTTACATTGAATTAATAGGTAAAATCATTTAAATCTTTTGCAATGTTTTAACTTTTAAAACTCATTTTCTTAACAAAGGTATTAATTTTAAATTAATTTCTGCAACTTCTGTGATTTGAAATTGGAAAAATGGATTCCATATTTATAATCAGTAGGTCCAAATTATGTTAATAGGCAAATTTTTATTTTTGGAAACTATGAATAGTAACTACGGTAAATTTTATTTACCATAGTTAAAGGTAAATCAGGTAATTAAGGGTAAATATAATATTATAAAATTATCCTAACACTTGAATTAATATAATTGGATGATTATATTTCTTCCTAAGGCATATTTGGGTTGAAATGGAATCTATTGGAACTTGCTTGGATGTGATTAAAATCTTTAATTTATTTTATTTTAAAGAAAGTGAAATATGTCTCACTCAAACTTTAATAATTAAAGTATTTTTAATATACGGTTATACAGAATATAAATTCGATTATAAATACTCATTTGAAAGATAATTTTTTTCTTTATTATGGTAATTTATTTTTAATTTTTAAGAGATATTTAATTACCTTAATAGCTTATACATTAATGATGCAGAAATTATTTATTTAGTGAAAAATCCGTAATATAGTTTTTATTAAAATAATAATACCCATTAAAAGGCCCAAAAACGTGACCAAAACTTATTGGTCGTATATATCTAAACCAAAACCATCCAATGGTATAATTTTTGACCATTTTTAGCTTTATAAAAGCAATTATGACACTTATATTATTTTATTTTAAATAATGTCAAAGTTGTCACCTTCATAATTTAATAAATATAACAATTTACATGTTGTGATTTTAAGATGATAAATTCGAGTAAAAGTATTATTTTGAAATATATTAGATTTATAATCATCATAGTATTTTATTTTTAATTTTTATTCAAGAAATAAGTATATTAAATTATTATACAAAAATAATGTAGTAATTGTCTTATTAAGAGAAATATCAAATAAATGGTTTTAAAAATATTAAAATAAAAATTATATGAACTAATTAATGTTCTAAACAAATTTTATAGATGAATATGACATGTTATAAATATATTAAATATTTTTGTTTGAATATATCCTCTGTGTGGATTTTATTTAAATTCAAATAAATGAATAATGTCAAAATTAACACTATTGTTATTTTATAGAAATAACATATTATTAAATTGTTTAAAAATACCAAAAATATTTAAAAATTATAAATTGAAATTTATATGGTCTAAAATTTCATAAATTACCCAATTATGGATAATTCACAACATAGAAGTAATTATTTATAACAATTTAAAATTTATAATATTATTACCACAAATAAAATTAAATAGATTAAATAAGGATAAATCATGTTGATAAGGTTTAAAATAAATTTACAACATGTCCAGATTTTATTGGTTGATGAGATTACAACCATATATCATCTAATATTAGGATTTGAGTCATTTTGAAATTTTTTAAGTGGGGTTTGAATTTATATTAAATTAATATTTTTGAGGTTTCCAAAGGTTCCCCTCTCCTCCCTTATAAAAGGGAACCTCCTCCCTCTCCTCTTCACACAAATTTGAGCCTTCAAGCTTGGTCAAACCCTGACCATTTAACTTATAAATTTACATAGAAACCTACTAGAGGTCCTGGTCTTCTTCAAAAACCAACTTTTGTGTCCTAAGAGGAGGTTAAGAGGAGGTGTGTCGAAGAAGAGGTAATCTCTTCTACTGATTCTTTCAAGTTTCTTTATTATTATACTTCCTCTTCTTTAGTTATTTTATTATAAAGTAATAAAATCAGTATAAATAATATACTGATACGTTATTATAAATATTAAACAACCCCATTTCACCTTCTATCTATTCTATGGAAAACGAAATCACCGCGCGTGCATACGTACGGAATACCGTCTCCACACCGTGGTGTAATCTGTTTTTCCACCACCACCTTACTTGGATGGGTATAATGGTGTAAAGAATAACTATATATGGTTATTATGACATCATACTAATTCTGAGATATTATATCATCCACTCCAATTCCATTCAATAATTATGGGAATGATATCATCGCTCGTGCGTACGTACGGATTACCGTCTCCACAACGCGATGAGATTCATTCTCCTTGTTAACCATTAAAGAATGATTATAAAGTATATATAATGAATAATAATGATATATATGACATAATAATTCTACTGTATTTATATATATATATATATATATTTCATCTACTTACTTCCATTCAAATCAATAAGGAAAGGAAAACAACGTTCATGCGTACGTATGACCTACTGTCTCCATGAATGGTGTGTTTCATTTCATTTATCTATCTATTATATATATATATATATATATAATAAATATATATGATATATAGATCATGTTTTAAATTCTGGAAGTAATTAAATAATGATATAAGTAATAATAATATCAAGAATAACAAGTCCAAACACATACGATAAATGAAACGATTTTACCCAAAACGCTGCTTTAACATGGAATTGACAAATGAACGGGTAATATAAAGTCTGAAGTGAATCATATATGATATCATAAATATTACTATGGTTCTGTTACAAGTTAATAATATATTTAAACTCACTATACAGGAGTCTCAGACACATACGGAAGAAATTGGACATAAGGTAAGGGATAATTATTCCAATCTCGTTCTTTTCTGAGATTGTTTATTCGTATGTATTTACGGGGGTTATATTTATCATCCGTGTACGTGTTTTATAAATTTTTTTTCATAAAGTGTTTACTATTAATCCATGTATTTTTAAAGTCATGTTTACCCCTTTTTGAATTTTACTATGTAGTATGGAAGGAATCTTTCTTTTGTTTACCATACGAGGTACTTTTTGACTTTTCCAGCAAAAGTACAAGAAGAATGTTTTTAACTTATACGACATGAATGGATTTTTACAGTTTTATAATGCCTTATTCTCTTGAATCTTCCTATACAATATTTCATGATTATTTTCAACAAAATCCTTTTCTTTTAACAGTGAATGTCATTTTGTGAAAAGAAAATGATTTTGAAGAAGACATAATATTTTCCTCAAGAATTCATTTCAAGTGTTTTGTCAAAACTATTTTCCATCTAAGATGACATTACTTAGTATGATTATGTTTCAAGTATAATGTCTCTATTATTTACATGGTTTGATTCTTCTTATTATGAAATGATATCCATTTGTTTTATATGGATTACATTATGATGGGATAATGTTTATGAAACCCATTTTATTCTTTGGGTTATGATGAATGATTTATGTTTATTTTGTGGCACAAGTAAGAATGATTTCATTATGAGATGGATGGGACCTATATCTCCCTCAAATAAATTGGATAAATATTTATATCTCATGAGATAGACATGGCTGGAATGGCAAGTGAATCTGGTTCAGTAATACAGGGCTGGAATGAAAAGTAAACCCGATTCAGTAATGGACTTTGTCCACTATGATGGTCTTGGCAGCAATGCCTTGGCTACTATGGAAATAATATCATGTGTTTAATGGATACCACAATTACATGTTTTATTCCCATGATATTTTATCATTATTAATGTTCCTTTATGATCTATGCCTTACATACTGCCAAGATTTATTTCACAACTCAATATTTTGATGTTTAGACATTATGTTCATGTTTTTAAGTTCAAACGTATATGGTTTGTTTTATTTACTCCATGATTAACCTTACTGAGCATTTGAACTCACCCTTTTTATGTTTTCTTTTCCCCAGGATATAAATAAAGTTTTTAGGTAAGCAAACAATAGGGAAAGATCTTTATGGGAGATGTTGAAGATCTTTCACCATGATTAGAAGTTTGTGTTCCAAGTTTCCAAAGATACTAAACTATTACGGTCCTTGGGTGTCTATTTTTTTATGTATTAAGTATTCCGCAAAAGTAATTTAATGTCCATGTATGTCAATATTTGGGTCTCTATAGTCGGTATTAGAGGAAAGGTTTAGTTAACCTTTGGAAACTAGGATGCGAAAACTTTAGTGAAATCACTAGAGATATTTCTAAGGTATGTCTTGGGATGTCCCTAAGGTTAAGTATAAGTATAGGATATAGTACTAGAATCATGGTAACGATATTATAATTAAACATAAGATGTTAGATATTGAAGGTACTCCCCATTTATTATGTTATTTTCCTAGTATGATTTTTTCCTCTCACACTATTCTTTTTGGGTTTTAGACGATGGTTGGAACCCGAAGGAACCGTGTTGATCAATGTAATGGAAAATGCAATGATTGTACTCCTGAATAAACCAATTATTATGGGATATGGAGTGAAAAATCTTATTGCTATACTTACACAATCTATGAATCTTTCTGGACTTCCAAATGAGCATATAAGGGAACAATATTCTATTGAGTCCTTCATGAGGCAACACCCACCTCCTTTTAGTGGGTCTTCTGATCCACTTGTAGCTAAACAATGGATCAGTACCATTGGAAAGATATTTTTCATACTTCACTGTTCAGAACATGAAAAAGTCATTTTGGCCGTTTACCATTTAGAAGGTGAAGCAGACCAGTGGTGGACTCTAATTAAGAATACAAGGCCCCAAGATGAAATTGAATCCATGGAATGGGAAAAATTAAAGAACTTATTTTTCAATAAGTACATCCCTCATATTCTTCAAATGAAGATGGAAAAGGATTTCCTTGAACTTAAGCAAAAGGATGATGAATCTATTGGTATATAAGAGGAAAATTTTACAAGGCTTGCAAGGTATGCATCTGGCTTTATCATCCAACCTGAAAGTACAGTCGATCGATTCTTTAGTTGCTTAAAACCAAGTCTTCGAAGGGAATTAGATATAAGAGACTTCAGTAGCTATGAAGAAATTGTGCGTTTTGCTATTGTTTCCCTCAGAATTTGGGGATGACCTCCTTGATTGAAGGTTCAAACATTCCAATCGGTTTCTAACAGGTTTGTTCATAGAACCAGAAACATCCAATGATTCCACATCCATTTGGACATACTTTCCAAAGGTAGGCGCTCATTAGTTTGTGGACTGATGAGGCTTAAGAATTTGCATTGGTCGAGTGGATGGGAGGTCGGACTCATCACACCTTTTTTAGGGGAATTATTTTCTACTCTGGGACTCTCTTTATAGATTTAAGTTATGTTCATGAATCCTTATTACATTACCAAGTATAAAATGAGCTTTCCTTCAGATCTGACAATCAATGATTAAATATGCAAGAAATTTAGAGAATCTTTTATATGTATTCGAGGTTCTTTATCAATATAGAATCATCTGTTTAGATATTCTTGGTCAATGGTATCCTTCGACACATTTATATAGAAGTCTGTTGGTCATTATGATGACCATGCTGGTTTTGAATCCACTCAGTGGGGCACTTGAAGTTTATTGTCATTCAGAAGAACATGGATTATTTCAGAGTTGGGATCAAACCCGCAGATGATATACCTATGTATCCTTTGTTTAGAAAAGGAATCAGAACCCACATAGTTCGAGTAAGGGAGTATGATATTTATAATTGATGGCTCAAAGAAGGATGTCATAATTACTTTTACACTATAAGCTCACATGAGTCATGCTCGGTGTGAGAAACAAGAGGTATTGGTAAAAACTAGACAAATTGTGCCATGAAAGATGCAATAATAAGAAATAATGTGGGGCTTATGTATGTATGACTACCCAGATAAATGAATATTAGGATTTACTTCAGGGAAGAAATCCAGGAACAGGGTCCATAAAGGTATATGTGCTTCATGGAGACTTGAATACACTAACTTGGGGCTTACTCCTGAAAAGGAGGCCCAAATTAAGAGAGGACTTATGATTGGGTTTTACTCCTGATGAGGAATCCCAGATCAAAGGTAAATTAGGACTGGTTAAGAGAAATTAAGACTGGGGCTTACTCCTGAGAAGGAGGCCCAGGTTAAGGGACTTAAAAAAAATTAAGGGACTTGGGGCTTACTCCTGAAGAGGATGCCCATATTTGAGATTGGGGCTTACTCCTGAGGAGGATGCCCAAATTAGGGGACTTGGGGCTTACTCCTGAAAAGGAGGCCCATGTTAAGAATTATGACTGGGGCTTATTCCTGAAAAGGAGGCCCAGGTTATGGGGTTATCTCATCTTAAAGGATGAGGTCGAATGAATGAAATATCAATATTTAGTGACATAAAGATTTGTAAATCATTAGGTTTTGAGAAATATTCCACATAATTCCTTTCAGATAAGGAATTCAAATCAAGAAATCATTCCATAAATGGCTTTGAAGAGTGTCTTGAAGACTTAATCTTGAATAGGATAGGTGGAATGGCATAAGAGGGGTGAAATGGGCAAGAAGGGCACCCAAAAAGGCAGGGA
The DNA here is from genome assembly GCA_963277665.1 of Viscum album. Lineage (NCBI taxonomy): Eukaryota > Viridiplantae > Streptophyta > Magnoliopsida > Santalales > Viscaceae > Viscum > Viscum album. Next base: position 685,847,689 of record OY728123.1, on the reverse strand, counting down.
CGCACAAGTCCTAGCAGGCACGTAGGTACTGCATGGGCATGCAAGTCCTGGTCATGCAGGTATACCTGCGCGACACATGGGTACTTGCGCATTTGTAAACCAGCATGGTAATACTTGGTCGATCCTTGACCAATTCCTTTAGAATTATCCTGAGGTACTTCCAAAAGAGAGGTGCGCAAGTTTTGGTGAGGAAGTAGGGTGTCACACAAGTATGTTCATTTCCCTTAAGGGTAAAACACCTTAGGCGTGCAAGTGTTTGTGAATTCTAACACCTAGACCTTACTCCTCTTGTTTTGACCTTCCATTCTAGGTAAATAATTACCTTAGAAGTGTTCAGAAGACCTGATGAAGATACTTGGGCGTTCAGAGCTCTAAATCTGAATTCTTAAAAAAAATCCTCCTTAAATGGGAGGTCCACAGGGTCTATTTATAGGCTGGAGAAGACCCTGGGCGGTTATCCTTTAGGGCGCGCAAGTCACTTGGGCGACCATCAGGCGTCACGCAAGTAGACTTGTGCGACAGTGATGGAACTTGCGCGGCACATGTGCTTTTGAATCCTTGTTCATTCCTTTGTCAATTTTTGAGGCTTTCTTCAAAGGATGAATCTTCTTTGTTTGAGGTATTTCCCTTTTCATTCTTTTAGACAATGTGACGAAAAGGAGAGTCAACAAAAGTCCCCCCTCAGAGTTGGATCTGAAAGAATAAGGATGTGACTCTGAGGAAAAGAAGAAAACCAAAGGGAAAGAGGCGCGCAAGGATCATCGCGCAGGTGCGAGTCACGCAGGGCTGGAGCGCGCCAGCTGTAGGCGCGTAGGTGGGTAGCCTGGACTATAAATATGCGGCCCCATTTCCGTACAAAGCATCCAGATTTTAAACCTTCGAGCTCTCTCCGTGCAGGCATGCAAGTTTCTCTGTTCTCCGATGTTTATTTGGTGTCGCACTGCTGTATAGGTATTTGGACTTACGCGGTGATACTTGTGCGCCAAAAACTTGCACGACACATCCATACTTGCACGTAAAAATTAGACTTGCGCACCTTAATGCCTTAGCCATTTTTTTTCAAATTTCTTCACAAAGTTTATGAAAAATCAATCCATTTAAGAGTTAATTTATTCAACTATTGTGTAGATTTAATGGCTCCCAATAGAATCGGAACGGCTGATGGAATGGCTAGCAAGTGGATTGATGACATGATGAACATTATTGGCCATGATTACTATGATATCTGCGACATCACTCTCCCAGATTTGGCTAAGTACTTGAAGAAATATCATCTTAATTTCCCACAGAGCATCTACCTGCCTCTATATGGTCATGGTCATCTGCAAGGAGTCAATGTTCCAGATGTAGAGAATTATATTCTTGAGATGCAGCTGCACTTCTACTCCTCTATTTCGGTTATGCTGTGCATTAAGAGAAACAACATTGGCGTGAACTTCCAAATTTTTCCTGCACGCCATTTCCTTGTAGATATGAAAATGGAAAACCCATGGGCTGAAATGTTTTCCACTACCGGTTGGTGGAGAGAAGAAAAAGATGGTATTAGAACAATATCTGAAAAGAGTACTCTCTCCAAATGGCTCTTTACTTCCAATGCTTCATTCTCAAATCCATGTATCCATCTTCCAAGTCTTTTGGACAGAAACAGAGTCACTGTTTGATCAGCAGAAATTTTTCTCAAACCGTACTCAAGAACATTCTTTTACAATTGTTCCAAGAAGAGCTGGTATCATTGCATCTCTTATGGTATCCAGTTGAATGAATGAGTTCCAGGTGGCTGCTGATGAAGCTCGGGATGCCGTAAATCAAATGAAGAGTTATGTTGAAAGTCTTTTGTAATTCCTGAAAAATAGAAGAGACTCCAGTTTGTGGATGTCCTTCTAACTCTTGTGCATCAATGAAAAACACTTTCACCTTCAATCATTTTTACTTGCATTCTCTTTTTCTATCTGCTTTAAATTTACTTAATCCAATGGGCCTAGTGAGCATAGTTTGATTTTTTACTAGAATTATTATAAATAACCCTACAAACTTTGAATCTTTTAATTGCTCAATATTACCTAAATCATAAAAAATGTATGTTTAGTGAGCTGAAACTTGACTTTTATTCAGAGTTCCCTTGTCTTTTGTGGGCAATTTAAAGTCATGCACGTTAGACATAAGGATGCTAATTTTTAAGGTCAAAATAGCTTTGACCTAAATGGATTAAAATTGACTCAATTCCTTGACAATTAATCTAAAAACATATTACCATACTCAAGTATGAGGGAAAATATGTAAACTATGACTTAAGAATATTTGGATCTGAGGAATGATATGAAAAAGAGCTAAAAGGCATTAGAAGAAGTAGTTCCCAAGAATGAAGTTACCATTATTTAACAAACCCGTTAGGGGGTTGAATTATGCAGGGCCACCTAAGGGCATTGGCTGCATAGTCAAATAAATAGTATCTTTTGGCTAACAAATCTGTTATGTAGACTGTTTATGCAAGGCCACCTAAGGGCACGTACTGTATATTCAAGAAAAAGAACTCTCAGAAATTTACTTACCTAGTGCTAAAAAGCCAGTGAAAGTTTATGGAGATTTAAATTTTCCAAAGTATAGAGTTTCCTGTATGGAAAGAGGTACTTGAATATAGAGAAGATATTTCCAAACAAAATTATCGAAGAACAACATGGATAGCACTCCTACGAAGGTCTGACCCAAATGTAGGGAAGAAGAATATAAACCATAGACTTGAATACTTTCAGATCATGAAAAAAAGGATATGGGACAAATATTTTAAAGATGACTATTTTTGCGGATCCCTACATACTGTCATTTAAGACTAATGAGGACAAAATATGCTTTCTTCCCAAGAATGAAGTTATCATTATTTAAAAAACCCGTTAGGGGGTTGAATTATGCAGGGCCACCTAAGGGCATTGGCTGCATAGTCAAATAATAGTATCTTTTGGCTGAAAAGTCTGTTACGGAGACTGTTTATGCAAGGCCGCCTAAGGGCACGTACTGCATAGTCAGGTAAAATAACTCTAAAAAATTTGACATTTTTGTGACTAAAAGTCAAGAAAAGGGTTATGAAGATCTGAAAATATTTAAGGTTAGGATTATGACACATAAATATGGGTATTGTCCAATGTATACAAAGATACACAGATCAATGCTAACCATAATTATGTTGTGGCTGGGTCCTGAATGGAAATGTTGGACTTCACTACGTATCCCATAAGTATGGGAATCAAGCCATACGTAGTTCTTGAACTACAGTTTAATTTCGTGTGGGACAAAAGGATTGGAGATCTTTGTTTAGGGTCATAGAGCTTGGAACATTGTAAAAAATACACAGTTTGTGTTTTCATGGGGACTTTTTAGCCAGGGGACAGAAATAGGAATTTGGGGTTAGGCCCAAAAGACTTGGGGCTGGATTCGAGGTACACTCGAACGTTCCTACATATCCCATAAGGATGGGAATCAAGATCACATAGTTCTAGAAATACCCTCTGTACAAATTTGGTTCGTACAAGTGAAGGGTGAAAGGAGACTTTAGTGCAATGATGATTTGACCCAAAATAACAGATTCAGGCATTTCCATGTATGCATGTAGTCTTTGAAATGAAACATGATTGAAAAATCAATGTAAATAATGATTCCCTCTCAGATGAGGATATCAAAGAATATTGTATTTTATTGTCATTCTGGACAAAAGTGTTTTATAGTTCAACGTCGTATAGCAAGGACATAAATGAACCAATGTAAAGATATTGATTCTAGGGATGGTTTCATGAATCAACATCGTATGAGATGGAGGTGAACCGATGTGAAGAGATTGGTTTTGGGATTGAACCTTGGGAGTTTGCCTACGTACCTAGCCTGGATGGTAAGGATCAAAGTCCGCATAGTTCAATTAAAGAATGAATTAATGATCAAGTTGTTCTTGGGGTCAACAACCTAAAAAAATTGTGTTGGGAATTACACATGGTTAGTGACCCAGAGAGGGTGTTATGGTTGAAGTTTTCTCTAAGATCACGTGAGTCATACTCGGTGTGAGAAACAAGAGGTAGAAACAACCCTAACGATGCATAGTTTAATGTCATGTAGGACATATTAAAGGACTTTCTGTACAGTTTAGCGTCATGTAGTTAGGACGATGGGGACAATACAGTTTAATGTCATGTTGGACAAAAAGAAGACTGTGCAGTTTAATTTCAGGCAGTAAGGAAAAAAGTGTACACCATTTAATGTCATGTTGGACGTAAGTGAAAATAGTTTAAATTCATATGCATGGACCGTTGGTTATGCAGTTTAACATCTTGCTGGACGTAGGGTACTTTTATACAGTTTAACATCATGTATTTTGGACGGTACAGTTTAACATCGTGTAGGACGATACAGGGACAATACAGTTTAACGTCATGATGGATGAAAAAAAAGATGAAAATAGTTTAAGTTCATATGCATGGACCATGGATGATATATTTTGTGTTTATACAAAATACTTCTTCAAAAATCTGGCATTGGTTGGAGTAGTGATGAGTTCTCCATCCATTGAGATTAAAGAATAAGCTCCGTTGGAACAGACCCTATGTATTGAGTAAGGTCCTTCCCATTCTGGCTCAAGCTTGGGAGGTTTATTTCCTGGTATCATTGGAGTTCTGAGAACTAATACCAATTCTCCCTGAGTGAATGAACTAAGATATACTTTTTTGTTAAAATCTCATGCTATTCGATTCTGATAGACTTCTAAGTGGTGAAAAGTGCACAATATTTTCTCATCTAACCTTTCCAATTCATTCAATCACTTTTGAGATTGTTCATCTGTAGATGATTGATCACAAATGGAAACTTTGAGCGAGGGTAGTTGAAATTCAATTGGAAAGACTTCTTCCATTCCATATACCAATGAATATGGAGTTGACCACATTGCAGTGCGGGTGGTAGTCCGATAAGCCCATAAAGCATGAAAGAGTTTATTAGGCCATGGCTTCTTATCTTTATCCACCATCTTTTGCAGTATATTTGAAAGAGTCTTGTTGAAGGCTTCTATCTGGACATTGGCCGCTGCATGATACCGAGATGAATGGTTGGATTTGATGTTGTATTCTTGATACAACTTCTTCACCTTGGATGAACAGAAATTGATGCCATTGTTTGTCAATATGGTATGAGGGACACCAAATATGGTAATGATGTTAGACTTGATGAAGCTAAAAATGCATTTGGAACTGACTTCCTTAAGAGGTATTGCCTTTTCCCATTTGGAAAATAAATCAGTAGCAGTAAGAATATACTTAAACTGCTTGGCCATAGCTGAAGGGTAAGGCCCCACCAAATCCATTCCCCATGTGGAAAATGGCCATGAGTATTTAGCTATATGAAGCAACTCTGGAGGTTGATGAATGAAGTTGGCATGTACTTGGAATGAATGACACTTCTTTGTGAAATCAACACAATCTTGTATCATTGAAGGCCAAAAGTATCCAAGCCTTCGAATCTGATCAGACAGTCTATGTCCAGACTAGTGGTCACCACAGACTCCTGCATTCACTTCTTTCATGACATCCATTGTATCTTCACCATAAATGCATCTGAAGAGAACTCCATCAAAAAAACATTTGTAGAGAATTTTCTCTTGGTGATCTGGGCTATCATAAAGAGTAAAATTGACCACATGTCGCCAGATTTGTTCTTTCTCAGCTCTAACAGGTGGAAGTGTTCTATTTTGAAGGTATTATATGATAGGTGACATCCATCATGTAGTATGACCATATGGTTCAGGAATGGGACTAATTTCATTAATTTCCTCTATTCCGATTTGAACATAAGGTGAAATTGCATGACAGTGGGAAATACTGATGGATGTCTTGTCTCGATTTGGATCTTCCAGAGATGTGGCTATATTAGTCAGTGCATCGGCTTGGGCATTTTTTGATCTTGGGACATATGAAACTGTCAGTTTTGAAGGAAATTCCACCATTAACTCTCTGATGTAATCATACAAAGAGATTAGTTCTTCTTTTCGGATGGCATAGTCCCCATTGACTTGTTTGATTACCAGGTCTGAGTCACCTTTCACCTTTAAGTGATTCACTTATGCTTGAAGCGCTAATTCCAAGACTGCGATGAGAGCTTGGTGTTTTTCTTCATTATTGGTACCACCTTCCCACAATAATAAGGAATAAGGTAACATTGCCTTTTCTGGAGAAATGAGCACAATTCCTAAGCCAACTTTTTTGAAGTTAAGATTTTCCATTTTCCTTCCAATTGGACTTCTGGAAGCACCATCAAAATACATTTCCCATGCTTGAGGATTTTCTTGAATAGAGAAGACTTACTCATCAGGGAGTTCAATATATGAAGATATGTCTTCCAATGAAGGGTGTTCAACCAGAAAATAAGCCAGAGCTTAGCCCTTTATCGCCTTTTGATACACATACTGAATGTCGAATTGCTGCAAAATAACTGCCCACCTTTCCAGACGTCATGTACGCATTGGACGACTAAGGATGAATTTTAGCGGGTTATTACGAGATACCAATTGGACCTCGTGATGTTGCAGGTAGTGTATCAACTTCTAAACTGCAAATATTAATGCCAGACAACACTTCTCAATACTTGAATACTGGGTTTCTGCTTCAAGCATAGTTTGACTGAGATAGTAGAGGATGTTTTCATTCCCAACATCATTCTTTTGAGCAAGAAAGGCACCCAATGATCACTCTAGAGCTGTCACGTAGAGGATAAGTTGTTTTCCTTCAACAGGCGGCATGAGTACCGGGGGGCTCAAGTTGTATTTATTGAGAATATCGAATGCTTCTTGACATTCTTCAGTCCACTGGTAAGTGACTCCCTTCTTCATCAATTTGGTCTAGGGTAAACTTTTGCCTGCCAAATTGGCGATGAAACGCCGAATATAGGCTAAGTGTCGTTGAAGTCCTCTTAATTATTTCAAATTTCGAGGAAGTGACATACCAAGGATTGACTTGGTCTTCTTAGGATCGACTTCAATACCATGATGACATACAACAAAGCCGATAAATTTTCTTGAGGTTACCCCAAAAGCACATTTTAAGGGGTTCATCTTCAAATTATGTTGTCGAAGCTTGCAGAATATGACTTCCAAATCAGCCAAGTGATTAGAACATTGTTTGGATTTAACCACCAAATCATCTACATAGCATTCAACAAACTTCCCTAAGAAGGGTTTGAAGATACGATGCATGGCATGCTGATATGTTTCACCTGCATTCCTTAAGCCAAAGGGCATTACTCGGTAGCAAAACACACCCTGAGGGGATCTAAAGGATGTGTATTCCTCTTCTTATGGGTCCATTAGGATATGATTATATCCGGAATATCCATCCATGAAGGAAAGTTCTTCATAACCAGCTGTTGCATCAATTAAAAGTTCTGTAATCGGAACTGGGAAATAATCCTTAGGACAGTGCCGATTAAGATCTCTGAAATCGATGCAAACTCTAATTTGTCTGTTCTTCTTCTTTACAGGTACAATATTATCCAACCACTTGGGATACTGAACTTCTCTAACAAAGTTATCTTTGATAAGATTATCCACTTCAGCTTCAATTTTGGAAGCATAAGTTGGGTGTGTTCTTCTAGCGGCTTGCTTAAATCCTCAATGTTCTTCTGGTAAACCCAAATGGTGAGTAGCAACATCAGGATCAATCCCAGGAATTTCTGTATAGTTACAAGTAAATATATCTCTATTTCTCTTTATAAAGGAAATATACATCTCTTTCTCTTCAAGATTTATGGCCGCACTGATTAAAGTGGGGCATGGATCTTCTTTTGTACCCAGATTTATTTCTCTGAGTTCATCCACAGTGGTAGAGATACCCTCTTCAAATGCTGGAGGAACATCTCTGAGATCTTCCTCTTCTTCTTCATCATGTGTTATTTATTCCATTTCTACTTTCATAGTAGATGATAAAGAATAATTTTTATGATCAAGAGAGATGTCAAAATTTGTACATATTGAAGAAGAAGCTTCCATTTCCGACACAATTAATGATGTAGGGTATTCTTTGGGTAATAAAGAGGAGATAATGGATTGAGAATCGACATCATTGTTCACCTCCGATGTTGCTATAAATTCTTCTGGACTAATTGGAAAAGTATAGACTTATTGGATTTCAGCAGATGAAATGAAGACGTCACCATTTGTACTTTCATCACTGCTTGGTGGGTTACCAATTTCTCCCATGTTGTCTGACTCGATTTCCGTAATTGACATTATGGATATTTCCATAAGAGTATTTTTATTTGGGTATATCTTGTCAATTTGACTGATAGGAAACACATAATCTGTAATCACATGTGTAAATGGATTTACTGGAATCTTCTCCAAACCATATGGAGCATTAACTTTGGTAATCTCTTTTGTTGTGGATTTCTCCCTTCCCTTCATGTGATAGAATTCTGCCTCAATGTATTGAGACTCACATGTCTTGAACGGGGCCTTATCACCATACAATGTCCCAAAATGACCATAAAAACAATATTTGAGACATTGATGGTATGATGAAGGGATAGCCGCATGTTGATGTAGCCAAGGGCTTCCAAGCAAGATGTTGAAAGCTGAGTCTTGATCAACAACCATGAAATCCGAATTGGATACAAGATCTCCAAACTAAGTTCTGAGTGTAACTTCACCCAGTGGTTCTTGTTCATTTTTATCATATCCTTGTAACATCATGGTATAAGGAGATAAATCAGATTCCGTGAGGCCCAATCGACAAAGTGTACGAATGGGCATGAGGTTGACTCCTGAACCATTGTCAATGAAATCTCTTCGGACATCTACGCCATTGACCTTTCCAGGTAAGTACAAAGGTCTAATATGACCATGAATAACATCATCTTCATCTTAATCAGTAAAAGATATTATTGCATGGCATTCTACAGGATTATTCTCTATTTGATAGACTTCAGCTTCAACAATTTCAGTTTCAAACTCCTGAGGACTTGACAAAGCCTCGATGAGTGCTTCCCGAAGATCTTTTGACAGATTCAAAGCATCCAGAATTGATAACTTGGCTGGTACTTGGGCCAAGTGTTTCAATACATCATACTTTTGATCCATAGGTCTGCGTTTCCCAACAGGAATATGTGGTTTAGCAGGTACCTTGGAAGCAGATGCTTTGGAAGTTGATGCATCTTTTATTGGGATAGGAGTTGGAAATATTCCTGGATTTAGAATATTAGACCGATTAGATCCATTTACTTCCTGAGAGGAAGAAGATGGAACCTTCAACCCATCTTCCAAAATAACTGTTCCAAGACTAAATTTTCTATTGGTATAAGAACTTTCTTGTTCTTTCTGAGCTCGCTGAAGGGCTCTACCACGAGTTTCTACTGCGTACACAGTTCTAGCAGGGGTAGAATTGGAATAGTGGCTTCTGAAAGATCCACATCTTCCCCTGTATCCTGAGCCTCTAGAACTTCCTCTGATTCCCCTATTTGATATAGGGAATTCAGGCTCATTGAAATCAAAACTGCGACTGGCACATAGATCTTTTAATTGAATCATATTAACAGAACCGAAGATTAACTCCTCGTCTAATGAAGACTCTGCCTGATTAGTCTGTTTAGGCTGTTCCGTTTGGTGGGGCGGTGCCCGTGGCTTTGAAGTAGATGGTATGAAGTCTTCTAGAGTCAAAGACAACTTAGGCTTTGACACATACTCATATTCTTCTGATTCTTTTTATTTCTTTGAATCATGCCATTTATTTGAGGACTTTCTCTCTGATGAAGAGGGTTTTTCCACAACATTCATGGCAGAAGACACAATCAGTTTCTTTAATTGTGTTCGCAAAATAGCATGAGTTTGGTTGATTTTCTTTTTGACCATCCAATCATCATACTTTTGTGCATTTTTTCTTTTGAATTCTTTCCATTCGCCTTCCTCCTCTAGAACTATAGCAGTAACACATGCTACCTGGGCTGAAGAACCTTTCAGTTTGACTTGTCCCGAGTCGACCATCTTTTGCAGGAGGTCTTTGAAGAAAAAAAAAACTCCTGGATGGGATGCCCCAACATTTTATGAAAAGGGAAATAATTGGGACGATCTTCATCTCCTTCCTTGTTTGGCCTCTTAGGCCTTGGCAATTGAACTAGATTATTTTCCAGATCCAAAAATGAAGTAACCATAAACTTGTTCATTTCAGAAAGAGTATGTTTTTCTCTTCAGATCCTCAAATTGTTTTCTTATTTGATCTCTTTGATCATCTGGATGAAACGGACTTTGTTGTTGGTGCCCAAGAGGTGGAGCCCTTCGAGAAGATGAATGTTTTGAAATAGAAACAGGTACAGGTGCTTGTTTAAGAGTAACTATAGCAGTTTCTTCTTTATCCATTCTCCTTCCTGGAGCTGATGGAATTACACGAGATTTAGCCTTAGCCTGTATAAGGGAATCTTTAATATGCTAAGCGATTGAAGTAAGGTCTCGAAACCCTCCTATGTATTTCACAGGGATCAACGACGTGCGTAATTCGTCACGCAGATTTTCCACACAGATTGGCAACAATTACTCTTGAGGGAGTGCTAAGATTAGGGAATATGTTAATCCCTTCCAGCGAGCAATGAAATCAGAGACTCTTTCATTCTCCCTTTGCTTACAGTTTGTAAGATCGAAAACTGTTGTCTTTGGAAAAGTTGAGCTGAACTGAAGAAGGAATTTTTGGCAAAGATCCTCCCATCCGGTAATTGACCGGGATTGTAAGCTTGTATACCAGACAAAGGCTGGTCCTTGCATGGTCCGCACAAAGAATCTGAGTTTCACTGATTTTTTCTATTCTGGAGTTCCCATCATAGGATCACAACAAGACACATAATGTGTCAAATGCTGTTCAGGATAACCTGATCCATTGAAAATAGGGAATACAGGGTTCCCAAAACTTGATGGGGGAGAGATTGAATCTACCCATTCAGGGTAAGATTTATTTTTCGGTTGAACCTTCACACATTTCCCTTCCACAATTTCTAATCGAGCTGTTAATGACTCAATGGTAGTTATTAACTTTTGAGAAACATCCGTTTGAACTTGGACTTGGGCAGGTGCAATGACTGGAGCTTGGACAGATGTGGTGGTTGGTGCTGCAACAGATGGTAGCACTGCCAACTGTTGTTGCACTTGACCCGTAGGATTATACTTATGAGGGTGTACTGATAAAGGAGGATATTATTGATCCATCTTTGTAGCTACAATAAATTCCATTGGCTTACTGACTCCAGCACGCTTAAGAAGAAGACTACCCTGAAGTATTTCTGCATTCAACCTCCTTAATTCCTTCATTTCTTCCTCTTGTTGTGAAAATATTTGCTCTAGTGAGAGCGATTGGCCTTCTCCATAGGAAAGATATGTAACCTGATTATTTACCCTCCCTTTGTTGGATCCTTTTTGGAGAGGGGGAAGTGGGTTAATTGAATGATTACCTAGGTTCTGAGTAATCCTTTGATTTTGTGTACGCACACCTTCTTCATTTTTGTCGGTGCATACATCTTCTTGAGCAAGAAACTCTTCATCTGAGTCCCCTGAGTGAGCCTCATCTGGTGGATCAAAAACAACGACATTGAATACATTGATTGATGCATAATGCATCACATCCCTTCTATCAGAATTTCTGTGATATTATCTTCTTCCATGTCTTTGATGAGACATTTCCTTTTGTTGATTCGATCCCTCAGGAACTTCTTGACGAACTGTAATTTGGAGGGAATCACCTGATAATTTGGATCTTCGTTCCTATTGAGGCTTCTTCCCTAATCGAGAAAAGACCAACTTTCTATGAGGAGGGGATTTATGATTTGAAAAAGTCCCCAGTCCAGTGGACTGGGGCTGTTCCTGCTGTTCCCGATCAACTCCTCCAATCCTATTTGTTGATTCTGAGGGTTGGTTTAAAAGAGTCCCCAGTCTGGAAAGATGGGGTGGATCTTGACATGCTATGTTTGAGACTTTCTTAAAAGCTCTCCTGATCTTGCGAACCTTAGTCCGGAAATTAGCTGGATGCATTAACCTGTATCCACTTTTATCACCTGGTTCAAGAGACCGTTGGATGATTTCCGACACTTCTGTCACTTGATGATGTGCTTGCTTTATACGAGAGGCCTGTTCAATATTCTCATTTTCTTGATGCAGGAGTAATTCAACAACTTGTTCTCTGTATGCTTGATTTTGAGAGGAACTAGTTGAAGCCTGTTCTTGGGCAAGCTTTTGATTACAAACAAAGACTATTGACTTTGGCCGGCCATGGGAAATAACATTGCATGAGACCATTTTCGGCGGGCTTTGCTGATTGGAGAGCACAGTGAAATGTAGTTCTCCATGAACACCCCATCCTCTGACATGAATACCAGATGGAGCATTAGAAATTAACTGGCGCAATCTTCTTAGTGCACTAAGGCATGAACGCTGAAGGGATCTCTACTACTTTTCAACCTTCGGATATCGAGAGACTGATAGAGATGCCAAATCAATCTGGAATTGTAACCCTTCTATTATCTTAACATGATTTTCATATTCATTATAAGATAATACTTTCTTCTTAAACAGACAAAGAGTTTTACATATGTTGAGATGAATATCATAAATTCCATCTTCCGTCAACATCTTTGAAATGTCATACTAAGAGTCAGCCAAAGGCCAAAACATGATTTGTAATTCACCTTTTGTCAGTTTTTTTCTCATGTTTAGCATTTACTCTTTATCATTAAATGAAGATTCTTCTACCTGATTTGACCAGAGCTGGTGCTTTCTTGTTACTTCATAGGATTCAACAATATTGGTAGAGAAATCAATGATTAAACTAGAAGATGCATGACTTAGGGGTGGTTCAGAGAATGACCTACACCCTGTGCTATCTTCTGATTGAGAAAGTATTTCACCTACCAGCGATGAAGCATCAGACATGACTGGTTTCGCATTTTCAAGTGCCTCAAGATAAGAGGGCTTTCTCGGCACTAGATTTTCCACTAGAGCATTTTCCGGGAAATGTGCATCACTATTGCAGAGAGGACTTTCGTAGAAAAATTTATCATCATGGGGAGGACCACCATAGTGGGTTACATCAAAAGATGAGATCTCTTACTCCTTGTTCTTCTGGCCACACAGAGGGTTATTGTAGCTCTCATCTGAAGATGAAACTTCGAGATCGACCGAATTGTCATGAAGCAAGCCTTCATGAGGAAGTGTCTGTTAAATAACTTGAAAATTAATGTTCCCACTATTGGGAAATGAGGGAGTAGAATCTTGGATTCTAACAGATAATTGTCTGAGGGCTTCAAGAACTCCAACATCGAGAAAGGCCTTGTTATAGATTGGCTCTTGATCTTTTGACTGTGCTGGGCGGGTCTTCTTCTTATACGCCTTCTTACTCGCCTTGGAAACCACTTGTTGAAGAAAGTGGTTACTATGACCAGGTGTACGCGCCTTATTAGGAGAGATGGCCAGGTTAGGCTAACGATCTCCTCTCAAATTAGGTGTTTGTGCCTGACTTGGTTGTCCGTATGATATGGGGGAGTATGCCCCACAACCCTCTTGGACTGGAACAGATGTGTGTGTCTGTTCCAGAGTGAACTGTTGATGTGTTACTCCACTGGTAGGGATAGATTTATGTGTCTTTCCCTGAGATGCTACTGAAGTTGTTATAAAATCTTGTCAGGCATCCAGAATATGAGCATGGATTTACTTCTGCTCTTTCACCATTGATAGAATATGCTTGGTGGCTTCAGCTTTTGGAACAGGGATATATGTCTATTTCATGATTGAAGTAGGTGTATGTGCCTGCTCCTGTCCTCCTTTTCCTGTCAGTGAATCCTGACAGTACTCAAGTGTGGGGGAAGAAAATTGAGTCTGCCTCCTGTTTGTTGCCGGGGCTTTCTGACTAACTTTTCCGAATGCTACCAAGAGAGGCTATTGGTAGGCTTGATTAATACTATCAGGTGTATGTTCCTACCTATAGTACTCCGCCGAAATTTCCTGGCGGGATTGGCGTGATGCTGCCAGATGAGTTTGCTAGACAACAGAATTAAAACAGGCAGGTGTGTGTGCCCGCTCGTTGCTTGCCACCAAGTTAGGTTGGTGGACTTCTCCGGAGATGGAAGATATGAGAACCTACTCACTGTTAACCGGATTTCGCCTCTGGTGATTCATCTTGCATGCTCGGGTTCGAGGAACCTGATCCAAACACCTAGAGTCGACACCCTCATCATATTGAGGGTGCACTACCGCACGAGTCTGGCGGCGATTGTTGATGGGAGCCCTCGGGAGGGACTCATTCTTCCATGAATTAAGGCCCTAAGGGACCTTCTCATTCACCTCCCCATAATAAGGGAGTGAATGGGGATTGCGTTCTGGGGATAATGACCCAAAACAGTTGGAGACGGTGGTTAGCACCACCTGCTTCTTGATCACTAGTCGTCATTGTCCGGATGACCGGTGTGAGTTGTTCACTTGGAGGGCTTGTCGGGAAGCCTCCAAAGTTGGGATGGTACTGTGTTGATGGTACTCCTTAACCAGCACATTTGATACCCAACGTTTAAGACGCTGAGTAGGTGATGTCATCCTTAGAGCGGATGACGATCCAACAGGAGTAGCAGTAGTGGAATTTGCAGCAGCAGTATTCACAGGTGTGAACTTGAGAGAAGCCATTCCAGAAATGCAGAAGATCTTGGAAAAGAGTGCCTGTTTGATATAAAAAATGTAATCAAGATAAATTCAGCCACTACATCTTTTAGATGAGCACATATGTCAATTATTGTTTTTTTCGTCCCTCTCATTGAGTTTTAAATAGGGGCCTAACAAATAGGTAAAACATCATTTTAACTTGGTTAAGGATTCATGTTGGGTTCACCATTTTTTGTTTCCCTTGGAATTTGGGGATGACCTCCTTGATTGAAGGTTCAAACATTCCAATAGGTTTAAAATGGGTTTGTTTGTAGAACCGGAAACATCCAATGATACCACATCCATTTGGATCTACTTTCCAAAGGTAGGCACTCATTAGTTTGTGGACTGATGAGGCTTAGGAATTTTCATTGGTCGAGAGGATGGGAGGTCAGACTCATCACACCTTTTTGAGGGAAATTATTGTCTACTCCGGGACTCTCTTTACAGATTTAAGTTATGTTCGTGAATCCTTATTACATTACCAAGTATAAAATGAGATTTCCTTCAGATCTGAAAATCAATGATTAAATATGCAGGAAATTTACAGAATCTTTTATATGTATTCGAGGTTCTTCATCGATAAAGAATCATATATTTAGATATTCTTGGTCAATGGTATCCTTCGACACATTTATATAGAAGTCTCTTGGTCATTATGATGACCATGATAGTTTTAAAGCCACTCAGTGGGGTACTTGAAGTTTATTGTCATTTAGAAGGACATGGATTATTTTAGAGTTGGGATCGAACCCGAAGATGGGCTACCTACGTATCCTTTATTTATAAAAGGAATCAGAACCCATGTAGTTCAAGTAAGGGAGTATGATATTTATGATTGATGGCTCAAAGAAGGATGTCATAATTAATTTTACACTCTAAGATCACGTGAGTCATGCTCGGTGTGAGAAACAAGAGGTATTGGTAAAAACCAGACAAATTATGCCATGAAAGATGCAATCATAAGAAATAATGTGGGGCTTATGTATGTATGACTGCCCAGATAAATGAATATTAGGATTTACTTCTGGGAAGAAATCCAGGAATAGGGTCCATAAAGGTATATGTGCTTCATGGAGACTTGAATACTCTAACTTGGGTCTTACTCCTGAAAAGGAGGCCCAAATTAGGAGAGGACTTATGATTGGGTTTTACTCCTAAGAAGGAATCCCAGATCAAAGGTAAATTAGGACTGTTTAAGAGAAATTAAGACTGGGGATTACTCCTGAGATGTAGGCCCATGTTAAGGGACTTAAAAAAAATTAAGGGACATGGGGCTTACTCCTGAAGAGGATGCCCATATTTGAGATTGGGGCTTACTCCTGAGGAGGATGCCCAAATTAGGGGACTTGGGGATTACTCCTGAAAAGGAGGCCCAGGTTAAGAATTATGACTGGGGTTTATTCCTAAAAAGGAGGCCCAGGTTAAGGGGTTCTCTCATCTTAAAGGATGAGGTTGAATGAATGAAATCTCAATCTTTAGTGACATAAATATGTGTAAATCACTAGGTTTTGAGAGATATTCCACAGAATTATTTTCAGATAAGGAATTCAAATCAAGAAATCATGCCATAAATGGATTTGAAGAGTGTCTTGAAGACTAAATCTTGAATAGGAGATGTGGAATGGAATAAGAGGGGTGAAATGGGCAAGAAGGTCACCCAAAAAGGCAGGGGCGCGCAAGTCCTATCAGGTGCGCAGGTACTGCGTGGGCACGCAAGTCCTGGTCGCGCAGGTATACCTATGCGACACATGGGTACTTGCGCGTTTGTAAACCAACATGGTAATACTTGGGAGATCCTTAACCAATGCCTTTAGAATTATCCTGAGGTACTTCCAGAAGAGAGGCACGCAAGTTTTGGTGAGGAAGTAGGGCGACGCGCAAGTATGTTAATTTCCCTTAAGGGTAAAACACCTTAGGCGTGCAAGTGTTAGTGAATTATAACACTTAGACCTTACTCCTCTTGTTTAGACCTTACATTCTAGGTAAAGAATTACCTTATACATGTTCGGAAGACTTGAAGAAGAGACTTGGGCATTCAGAGCTCTAAATCTGAATTCTGAAAAAAATCCTCCTTAAATGGGGGGCCCACAGGGTCTATTTATAGGATGGAGAAGACCCCGGGCGGTTATCCTTTAGGGTGCGCAATTCACTTGCGCGACCATCAGGCGTCGCGCAATTAGACTTGCGCAATAGTGATAGAACTTGTGCAACACATGTGCTTTTGAAGACTTGTTCATGCCTTTGTCAAATTTTTTGAGGTTTTTTTTCAAAGGATGAATCTTCTTTGTTTGAGGTATTTCCCTTTTCATTATTTTAGATAATGTGATGAAAAGGAGCGTCAACAGCTATCAAGGTAGAATTATAAGTTGGTGTTACATATCCATCTCATGGTTTTGACAAGAAACGAAAGATGGAGTTCAAAGAAAAATCTCAAAACTATGGTAAAAAGAACACAAATGTTTCGTTATGCTCAAAGTGTGGAAAGAAGCATGGTGGAGATTGTATTAAAGCAAATAGAAAATGTTTTAAGTGTGGAAAAGAAGGTCATCAGGCAATTGAATGTCAAAGTAATGGGAAGAAGATGTCTAATGATGCGAACAAAGAAATGGATACACAGAATTCACCTCCTACACTTCAATGTTACAAGTACAAGGAAATGGGGCATTATGCTAATCAATACTCTAATCCAATGGTTAATGATGATCGACATCAACAACCTATTAAGGCGAAGGACATAGGGAAGTCACATGCTATCACTATTGGTGATGTTGAGTATGATAACGAAGTGGTGGAATGATTAAGTGTTTATGTAATGAGATTCCAAAATAGTGTTGTGGAATCTCATTTATAATATCGTGGAATATTGGAATATTTAGGTATTGGTTTATTGTGGTACCGGTAACCATGAAAAGTGATTGAAATATTTTTGGAAGGTAGATGATATGCGCATAATGAATGGATAAAGAGAAAATAATATGTTTGATAGTATTCATGAGCTCAAGACTAATATAAGGTAAATGTGATATCATGGTTTGATTATATAGAAATTTTGGGATTTTGGTTAACTTTTGATAGCATTCATGTTTTCACTAAGGTTCTATGGTAATTCTTGTTTCAAGAGAATAAATTATTAATGTATTCACATGTTTGGAATGTGATCAACAAGACATATCTTTTGATATATGGGGGATAAAAGATGGTATTGACATGCTTGTTATATGACCTTTCTAGAAACTGTTTTCTTTATACTATGAGATTGGATAAAAGTATTTTGGATAAGCCTAAAGATTCGAAATGGATTAAGTTAGACATCAGATAGTATTGTTTAAGGCTAGAACTTTTTTTATTATTTCTGAAATGTTATAATAGTATAGTTTTAGAAAAAGGACAACCCGTAGGACGGGCGACAACCCGTAGGACGAGCGACAACCTGTCACATCGGAAAAGGTTGCGGGAATCGAACCCAAAGACAAAGTGAGACATGCCTTCATCACCTACCACTGGCCTACAGGATGTCCCTGGTTTTTAGAAATTAGTTTTATTTTATTAAGCGATATGATAAATGAAGTATAAGTCCATTTTAGGAACCATATACGATTAATCTCACCATAGATGGACTTATGTATATTAAATAACTTATGCTAACCTTTTTGTGATAGAAACAAATGGGATGGCTTATCATTTTATCGCATGATCTTCTAACACTTCATGAATGAAAAATTAAACTTCATTTCTTTAACTAGAGAGGAAGTGGAAATTGTTCATGGTATGACCAATAATGATTTTACATTGAAATTAGGTAAGTATTTATCCTTATGAAAAAAATTCATCAACTTTAAGGAAATGATCTTGAAAACCAAAAATGTTGTCCTAGTACCCTCATATCCGATGAATCAGATGGTACCTTAGATCATCACAAATTTATGGCATTGTGATTGTTGGATTTTTCATATCCATGTTCTCTACCACTCTCCATCAGATATTTATGGTTAGATTTCTCTTCCATATCCATATTTTCACCTATATTATCCTATGTGGAAACCCAGTGATTAGTTAATTTGGGTAACTGCCACGTTTCATAAATTAGTTTTTATATTTAAGTTTTGGTATTCCTTTTTACGATATGGGTTTCTATTAAAGAAACTTTCAAGTAGTAAACCATTTATAACCCCGATGAATTTCGAGGGTGAAATTCATTTTAAGGGGGGTAGAATGTAACACCCTGAGAATTTATGAAAAATATTCTTTTAATTTCATTGATGTCTTGTGTTGTACGCTACACCAAAATTTTCTTTTGCTATACGCAACACCGTATTAGCTTGTAGTATACGCAACACTATTCTTGGCTCGTTTTACACACAATTTCAAGTTCGTTTTGTAGAAATTATTCTACGCAACATTAAGTAAATATTTTCTTTAATGTATAAATGAAACAAGTTTTTATTATGTTATAAACAACACCAAAGGTAGCTTTCACTACACGCAGCCCTGACTTGTCTTGCATTAGATGCAATCACGACCTTCCTCGTTAGCGTGTGGAGTACGCAATACCGAGTTTCACTAAACAACGATATATTGTTATAATATTATTATGAACTAGCCGTTATGAAAAATATTTACTACATTTTGAATTTATAACATTATTATTCATCTTACACATTTTCTAGAACATGGTAGGAGAACAAAATAAAATTTTCAGGTAAAATAAGTATTTTTCAAAAAATGCAGTTTTGCCGCCTTTTGATGGCGCACCCACTTTAAATATAGTTTTTGACATGTTTATAAGTTCAATTTGACAAAATAAAATTCTTATTTGGAGTCACGATATAAAAATTTACTTTGGATAATTTTTTTTATATTATTCTGATAACATTCATATTTTAATGAATAGTAAAAACACACTATATTTTAATTAAAACAAATTTTTTCATCGTAATAATTTGTATGTTTAAAATAAAATATTTAATGGTTTTAAAATATTAATAGAATATATTTTTACCATTTAATATAATTTATGTCATTAGCATTGATTTTACATTGAATTCATAGGTAAAATCATTTCAATCTTTTGAAATGTTTTAACTTTTAAAACTCTTTTTCTTAACAGTGGGATTAATTTTAAATTAACTTTTGAAACTTCTGAGATTTGAATTTTCAAAAATGGATTCCATATTTGGAATCATTATGTCCAAATTATATTAATAGGCAACTTTTTATTTTTGGTCACTATGAATAGTAACTACGGTAAATTTTATTTACGATAGTTAAAGGTAAATCTTGTAATTAAGGGTAAATATAATATTATAAAATTACTTTAAAAGTTGTCTTAATATAATTGTATGATTATATTTCGTCCTAAGGAATATTTGGGTCTAAATGGAATCCATTGGAACCCACTTGGATGTGATTAAGACCTTTAATTTATTTTATTTTAAAGAAAGTGAAATATGTCTCACTCAAACTTTAATAATTAAAGTATTTTTAATATAAGGTTATACAGAATATAAATTCTATTATAAATACTCATTTGAATTCTAAAATGTTTTTCTTTGTTATGGTAATTTATTTATAATTTTTAAGAGATATTTAGTTACCTTAATAGATTACAAATTAGTGATGCAGAAATTATTTATTTAGTGAAAAATCAGTCATATAGTTTTTAATAAAATAATAATACCCATTAAAAGGCACAAAAACCTGACCCAAAATTATTTGGCATATATATCTGAACCATAACCATCCAATGGTATAATATTTTACCATTTGGAGCTTTATAAAAGTGATTATGACACTTATATTATAAAATTTTAAATGATGTCAAAGTTGTCGCCTTCATAATTTAATAAATATAACAATTTACATGTTGTGATTTTAAGATGATAAATTCGAGTAAAAGTATTATTTTTAAAGATATTAGATTTATAATCATCATAGTATTTTTTTTAATTTTTATTCAACTAATATGTATATTAAATGATTATACAAAAATGATGTAGTAATTGTTTTATTAAGAGAAATATCAAATAAATGGTTTTATAAATATTAAAATAAATATTATATGATCTAATTAATGTTCTCCACAACTTTTATAGTCGAATATGACATATTAGGAATCTATTAAATATTTTTGTTCAAATATATCCTCTATGTGGATTTTATTTAAATTCAAATAAATGAATAGTTTCAAAATTAACACTATTATTATTTTATAAAAATAACATATTATTAAATTGTTTAAAAATCACAAATAAAATTAAATAGATTAAATAAGAATAAATAATGTTGATAAGGTTTAAAATAAATTTTCAACATGTCTAAATTTTATTGGTTGATGAGATTACAATCCTATCTCATCTAAGCTTCATATTTGAGTCATTTTGGAAGTTTTTAAGTGGGGTTTGAATTTATATGAAATTAATATTTTTGAGGTTTACAAAGGTGCCCCTCTCCTTCCTAATAAAAGGGAACCTCCTCCCTCTCTTCTTTACACAAATTTGAGCCTTCAAGCTCGGCCAACCCCTTCTCATTTAACTTCTCTATTTCCATAGAAACCTAATATAGGTCCTGGTCTTCTTCAATGACCAACTTTAGTGCCATAAGAGGAGGTTAAGAGGAGACGCGTCAAAGAAGAGGTAATCTATTCTACCGATTATTTTAAGTTTATTTATTATTATACTTACTATTATTTATTTGTTTTATTATAAAGTAATAACATCAGTATAAATAATATAATGATATGTTATTATACATATGAAACAAACCCATTTCACATTCTATCCATCCTATAGAAAATGAAATCACCGCGCGTGTGTACGTACGAAATACTGTCTCCATGTCATGGTGTAATCTGTTTCCCACCACCACCTTACTTGGATGGGTATAATGGTGTAAATAATAAATATATATGGTTATTATAACATCATAATAATTCTGATATATTATATCATCCACTCCAATTCCATTCAATAATTATGGGAACGATATCATCGCTCGTGCGTACGTACGGATTACCGTCTCCACGACGCGATGAGATTCATTCTCCATGTTAACCATTCAAGAATGATTATAAAGTATATATAATGAATAATAATTATATATAGGACATAATAATGCTACTATATTTTTGTATATATATATATACATTTCATATACTTACTTCCATTCAAGTTAATAAGGAAAGGAAAACAGCGTTCATGCGTACGTATGACCTACCTTCTCCATGAATGGTGTGTTTAATTTCATTTATCTATCTATTATATATATATATATACTGAATATATATGATATATAAATCATGTTTTACATTCTAGAAGTAAGTAAATCATGATATAAGTAATAATAATATCAAGAACAACAAGTCCAAACACTTATGATAAATGAAACGATTTTACCCAAAATGCTGCTTTAACATGGAATTGACAAATGAACAGGTTATATAAAGTCTCAAGTGAATCATATATGATATCATAAATATTATTATGGTTATATTACAACTTAATAATATGTTTAAACCCACTATACAGGAGTCTCAGACACATACAGAAGAAATTGGACATATGGTAAGGGATAATTATTCCAATCTCGTTCTTATCTGAGATTGTTTATTCGTAAGTATTTACTGGGGTTATATTTATCATCCATGTCCATGTTTTATAAAATTATTTTCATAAAGTGTTTACTATTCCTCCATGTATGTTTAAAGTCATGTTTACCCCTTTTTGACTTTTACTATGTAGTATGGAAGGAATCTTTCCTTTGTTTACCATATGAGGTACTTTTTGACTTTTCCAGCAAAAGTACAAGAATAATGTTTTTTTATCTTATACGACATGAACCGATTTTTACGGTTTCATAATTACTTATTCTCATGAATTTTCCTCTACAATATTTCATTATTATTTTCAACAAAATCCATTTCTTTTAATAGTGAATGACATTTTGTGAAAAGAAAATGATTTTGAAGAAGAAAAGATATTTTCCTCAATAATTCATTTCAAGTGTTTTGTCAAAACTAATTTCCATATATGATGACATTATTTAGTATGATTATGTTTCAAGTATAATGTCTCTATTATTTACATGGTTTGATTATTCTTATGATGAAATGATATCCATTTGTTTTATTTGGATACGTTATGATGGGATGATGTTTATGAACCCATTTTATTCTTTGGGTTATGATGAATGATTTATGTTTATTTTGTGGGACAAGTAAGAATGATTTCATTATGAGATGGGTGGGACCTATATATACCTCCAATTCATTGGGTAAAGATTTATATCTCATGATATAAACATGGATGGAACGGAAAGTTAATCTAGTTTAGTAATACAGGACTGGAACGACAAGTAAACCCAGTTCAGTAATGGACTTTGTCCACTATGATGGTCTTGGAAGCAATGCCTTGGCTACTATGGAAATCATATCATGTGCTTAATTGATGCCACAATTACATGTTTTATTCCCATGATAGTTTATCATGATTAATATTCCTTTATGATCTATGCCTTACGTACTGCCAAGATTTATTTCACAACTCAATATTTTGACGTTTAAACATTATTTTCATGTTTTTAAGTTCAAACGTATATGGTTTGTTTTATTTCCTCCATGCTTACCCTTACTGAGAATCTGAGCTCACCCTTTTTATGTTTTCTTCTCCCTAGGATATAAAGAAAGGTTTTAGGTAAGAAAACAAAAGGGAAAGATCTTTATGGGAGATTTTGAAGATCTTTCACCATGATTAGAAGATTGTGTTCCAAGTTTCTAAAGACACTAAAATATTACGGTACTTGGGTGTCTGTTTTTGTTATGTATTAAGTATTCCGAAAAATTAATGTAATTTCCATGTACGACAAGATTTGGTTCTCTACAGAGAAGGATGGAAAGATATTTATAAGAGGCCAACATAAAAATGGAAACTTATTTCAAGTTGGTGAGGTATAAAACTATTATTACTTTGGCATGGTGGAATAAAATCAATTATCACAAAAATGTCCAGGACAAATGTTTCAGATAAACACGAAAAATTTATCTAAACGAAACTATGTCTGATACATTCCTAACATTTCAAGAAGAAGATATTGGTGCTGCCCAATTAGTCAGAAAGGAAAGGATACGAATTTTGTGCATAAGAAAGCTAACATTTGTTCAAAACGACCACTGTAACTCATCCATTCCAATATCTGTGGGATGTTGTGAAAATAATCAAAAAATGGAGATAATTATTTCATCACTTTCATTGATGACTTTAATTAAATTACTTGTGTTATGTGTATGAAACATAAATCAAATTCTTTGAAAATGAGTATAATTTACCCTATACACCTCAAAAAAATGGGGTTGATGAAAGGAAGAATAGAAGTCTAGTGGAGATGTGGAGAAATACATTATTTGAACATGGTAATTATCCTTACTTTTAGAGGCCAGATATGAGTACTTATGTGTATTTTCAAAACTGATGTTTCTATAGGTCAATTTTTAATATGAATCCTTATGAACTGTTGTTTTGGAAATTGTTTTTTGGATTCCATACATTATAAAGAAGAAAGGTGGAAACTTGGGAAAGTTTGAGTAGAAAGGTGAAGATGGACTTTTTATTGGCTATGCTCTAGAAGAGAGAGGCTATAGATGTTTCAACAAAGAAATAGGAAGAATTGTTAATTCTTGGGATGTGAAAGTTGTTAAATAGCCTGAGGAAGATAAAAAACTCATGTGGATAAGGAAGTTAAGGATGATAAGGAAAATTTTCTTAATGATTCTCATAAGGATATAGACAATTGTAATCCTACTCAAGGAGAAGAACCATACCCATCTATTTCCAATGATAAGGAAGATACTCAAAAATATCATCTTAGGATGAGGCATTAAGTGGAATCTCATGAAATTATTGGTGATCAACATCAGAAAGTTCAAACAAGAATAACGTGAAATGCCATTACACACCCTTCTTTATATTCAAAATTGAATCGAAAGACATTGATGAAGTTTTTGAGTATTTGGAATGGGTTTAGGTCATGAATAAATAATTGGATGAGATATAAAATAATTATACATGGGAACTCATACCTAATATATATAACAAAAATGTTATTGGAATAACATGTGTTTTCTGGATTTATCTGAATGAAGAAGGTGAAGTGATAAGGAACAAGTAAAGTCTTGTTTGAAAAGGGTATTCACAAATTGAAGGTATCAATTTTGATGAAACCTTTTCTCTAGTGTAAAGATTTCAAACTATCATAATATTTCTTAATATTGTTGCATAATGAAGTTACAAAATTTTTCAAAAGGATGTTAAATCCACATTTCTAAATGGGGATCTTGATGAGTATGTTTACATTGAACAACCTTGTGGATTTTTTGTTGGGAAAGATGAAAGATATGTGTGTAAGTTGAAGAAAGACTTGTATGGATTAAAGTAAGATATGAGGGAATGGTATTCCTAATTAGATACTTGTTTAAGGAAGATGAGTTTTAATAAAGGAATATTTGATATAAATATTTATATCAAAGAAATTCATGAGTTTTACCTCATTGCAATTGATTATGTTTATGACATTATCTTTGTTGGGAATGATGAAAGAACAAGTGAAATATTTGTTGAAATGATGAAGAAGTTATTTTAAATTTTCATGATGGGGTAAATGAAATACTATATTGGGTTACAAATCATTCACAATAAGAAACACATTTTTATTTATAAAGAAAATCATGATAAGGAACTTATTAAGAAGTTTGGAATGGCCCCAATATCACTAGGAACCAAGTTTACTAAATATGGAGAAGGTAATAAAGTTGATCAGAAAGAGTTTTAAAAGCCAATTGGAAGTTTTTTATATTTGACTACATCAAGACCCAATATTTTTTATGATGTTACCTTATGTGCCAGATTTTAGAGTTCTCCAAAAGAATCACATTTAATGGCTGAAAAAAGAATTTATATATATATAAAATGCACAAATTTGTTTTGAATCAGGTATGAAAGCTTAGAAAGTATTGACTTGTTTGGGTATTGAGATACTGATTGGGTAGGGAATGCTGATGATAGAAGATCCACATCTAGTGGAGTTTTATTTATGGGGAAAATTTGTGTTAGTTTTCATAAAAAGAAACATAATTCAGTAACTCCTAGTATGTCCAAAGTTGAGTTTGTTTTCTGTCACTCAAGCGACTAATTAACTTATGTGGATGAAGACTCAGTTAGAAGACTTACTTGTTGAAGTGAAGTTACCCTTGATCCTGGGATGTGATAATCAAAGTGACATCAAAATTACCAAGAATCCAGTACAATATCCTCATTCAAAAAATACTGATATCAAATATCATTTCATCAAAGAGCATGTGGAGAATAATTAATTGAAAATGCAGCATGTTCATACATCGGAACAAGTTGCTGACATTTTCAGAAAACCTTTACCTAAGGAATATTTCTCTAAATTGAGATTGAAAATGGGTGTACAACCTCTTTCTAATCAAGGTTAAGGTATGTGTTTTCATACCCTCTCTCATATTACCTTTGGATATTGTTTTTAAGGGGATAATTGTTTCATAAATATATCCTTAAGGAATATTTCAAACATGGGGAGTTGTGGGTAAGCTGTCACGACCCCCTCCCACCAAAGATGCCCCTCCTGAGATGGAAATGGTGGAAGGGAGATAATGACCCCTGAGTCCTGACTCCAGTAGGACCCAGAGTGGCGACTAGCACCAAGGGTATGAGTTTTTCACAAATATGGGAGGAATTACCCTTTTTATTTAAGATCAAGAAATAAGATGAGTCAAACACCAAAAGAAAATGAACACATAAATAAACCCAAACCAATCCCACATGCATGTTTAAACAGTTATGAAACAAGGTACAAGTACAAGAATGCTCAAAAGTACAATACCAAAAGAAACAAGATTAAAAAAAAACTACAACAACTCCAACTGTCTCGACTAGTAGGGTCCCGCACAGCCCTAGTAGTCCTCCTGGAAACCTGAAAGTAAACGTAGGGTTAGCATACAAGTATACATATTAGGGAAACCTAAAGCTCTCGTGCATAAGTGGGGAGATATACTAATGTCCCGTGAGAACAACATAAGAAACCAAAACCTACAAGGAATTCTATCCACCCAACCTCACCATCCACGCTCACCAAAACACAAAACAACAGGCAGTAGTAGTATATAAGAACAAGAGTATTGGGTACCCCTCACCATTTCCCATTAGTTATATGCTCTTCCTAACAACGAACGTCCTGACGCTACCACACTCTTCCCGCTCGTACACACCTGGGCCTCACAACCACATATCCCGTCTGCACACACCCAGGCCTCATCCCAAAGATTCTTAGGAAAAAGTAAAACTGTCCGAAGAGTCTTAGTCTAAAACCACCCCAACCGAAACCTACCCGAAGAGTCTTAGGTGTAAGTTCGCCTCAAGCCATCACAACCTATGAAAGAAGGAGAAGGAAAGAGCTAGTAACTAAGGGGAAACACCCTCTCCCATGAAATGGGATTGTTCGGCACTAAGTTCTCAACAAGGGCGGGGTGCGACAAAACACAATGACACACACACACACACACACACACACAGATATATATATATATGTATGTATGTATGTATAGCAAACACACAACCCAACCTATGGATTCTAAATAGAGAAACTGAGCACGTGCATCGACATTGTTATGTCGAAGCATGCATACAACAAACAACGCCAACCCCATTTAGGGTTTCATGTTTCAATAGAATTAGTTTATTAGTTCCTTAACTACTAGGCAATTATCCACAACCAACCATATCAATCATTCTTAAAACATATCCCTACCATCCACAAATCATGTTAGGAAAACACAAGAAACAGAACCAAGTCCCTTCTTTTTAACTAACCAACCCCATTGATTATTATTCCCATTCCATTACCATGCCCCACCATTCATTAACTCTTCCACTTTTATTTATTATTCAAAAACCATAGTTCGTTCACATTCAAACCCATCACTGCAGCCCCGCTGCCGAACACCATAACCACAAACACACCGAAACCCGTACATCATCATCCCTTGATACCATTTATCACAGCCCCACTACCCATCACCAACATAGCATTCACACCAACCCACAAAAAATCCAACTGCAGTCCAGCTGCTCACCTGATCCACACCAACCCACAAAACACCCCCTTCACATAAATAAACTCTAACCAGCACCCACATGTTTATTATTTCAGTTTTGTTCAACCAGGGTGATCACACAAGGGTTCTGAATATTCATTAAATCAACCAACTTTACGTGATTAAACAATTTCAACATTCCACAAAGTTTCCATCCATAAATGGTCTAGAAATATAGGGCAGCATTTAATTGCACAAGCAAAGGCCCCCAATGACCGTGATTTTCAGTAGGCATAAGCCTATTCAATTCACAACATAGCAATAGGATAAATAAAGATAAACATAATAAATTCCCCATCCCCATTCTTTAAGACAGTTATTATATTTATTAAACCGGTTCAAAAGTGTTTCATGTAAACAAGAGGGAACCCACCCCGCATGACGCACAATTTAGAGAGACAAAGGTAAGATTCCTACCTCCGCAGGTTCTGATCACAACGCTCCCCCGTGTCAACTTTAAAAGAAGTTCGTCGGCATCTGTCACTTCTGTCAAATCCTGAAAAAACCTCCTCGGGTGGAATCTAGGAAGGAAAGATCAAAGGGAAGACAACAGATCCAAGCTCAGAAGTTCCGCCTCATCGTTACGATCCTGTGGCCACTGACGAATCGTAAATCAGAGCTCAGACGAAGAAGTTATGGAAGAAAGAAGCTTTGGAGTCTCTCTGAGGAGAGCTCTGCTCAAGGGAATGGGGAGGAGAGGAGTGATTTGAAAAGGATGAGAGGTCCCCTCCTTTTATAGGAGAGAAAAACTAAAGTACACGGAATGTACTTTCTAGTACACGGCGTGTACTCGGCCATTTCACAAGGTCGCCACGCGGCTTCCAACACGGCCTTCAATGCGGAACACGGTCGTTGACTGGTCAACACACAGTTTGAGGGTAATGCGTACACGGGGAGGAACTACACAACGTGTAGTATGGGCAACATGGGGTGTACTCATTTATTTCACTCGGCAAGGACACGCCTTCAATACGGGGTATACCCGAAAAGGTGGTACACAACGTGTACTCACACTACACGACGTGTAGTTAAAAAATTCTGAAAAGTGTGGAAAAAGTCCATTCTACCCACCAGAACACTTCATGACCTTCTTTTCGACAATGTAATGGGCCGGAGGGGTCCGGCCCATTACATCAGATACCTCTTAAAACATTCTCGTCCCCGAGAATTAAAAACCCAACCCAGAGGAACCCAACAATATACCTCTTAGGGCTCTCGTTATAACAGGAACCCAACCAACAACCCTAATCACATGTGTTAGGAATTCCCTCTCCCATTTCGAGATATTATCCGCTTTAGGCGGAACTGACTCGCCTGCACGGGTTTAATCATATTCTCATTAATGCGTCTCGATTAAGAATTGGGTCTTCCCGCTTCTATACATTAGGATTTTTCAACTTCCACTACCCCCAACACCGTACAACCAACACACTACCCGAGCACGTGGTTTGGGGAAATTACTTCTCCTATGTCGAGATATTATCCACTTTAGGCGGCACTGACTCGCCCGCATGGGTTAAATCAAATCCGCATTAATGAGTCTCGATTAAGGATCAGGTTTTTCCCTTTCCCCACACATCTGGACATGTTACACACTTCCAGAGAATAGTGAAACAAAAAGACTCAAAAACGAAAAGCCAAGCATTCCATATATGAAAGGTACAGAGTAACATCAAAACAAGATCAGAAGAACTAAGCAAAACACAAGTCAAAACAACTCCGGGTACTAAGTGTGCATCTGGGCCACCCACTCCCAAGTGCTCTCCTTGAGGCTACCATGCCTCCACAAGACACGAAACAAGGTGATGGTTCGTCCACGAAGCACTTTCTCTTTACGATCCTCGATTCTGACTGGTCATTCCTCGAAGTTCGCATCATCTCCCATATCTAACTCTCCCCAGTCGATAACGTGAGAGTCGTCGTGTAAGTACTGATGAAGCTGGGAGACGTGGAAAATGTCATGAACCTCCTCCAACTGAGGTGACAGGGCCAGCTGATATGACACCTTGCCGACTCGCCTCAGCACCTCGAAAGGTCCGATTAACCTAGGGGAGAGCTTACTCCCCTTCCCAAACCTCCACTGCCCCCGTTGAGGGGAAACCTTCAAGAACACATGATCTCCCACCTCGAACTCCAAGGGATTCCTCTAACGATCAGCATAAGACTTCTGTCGGTCCTGAGCCGCTTTCATCCTCTCACGTAAAAGTTGAACTTTCTCTGTGGTGCTCTATACTACCTCTGGCCCAAGAGAACCTGTCTCACCAACCTCTACCCAGCAAATGGGTGAACGACAGAGTCTTCCATACAGAGCCTCAAACGGTGCCATGCCAATAGTAGAGTAGAAGATTTTGTTGTAGGAAAACTCTACTAAAGGAAAGTGTTGCACCCATGACCCTCCAAAATCCAGAACATATACTCGCAGCATTTCCTCCAACATTTGGATAGTCCGATCTGTCTTCCCATCGGTATGGGGGTGGAAAGTAGTGCTAAGGCGTAGTTGGGTGCCAAAAGCATGTTGTAACCCCCTCCAGACTTATGAGGTAAACTGAGTATCCTGATCTGAGACGATAGTCTTAGGAAATCAATGAAAACGCACCACCTCGTCTACATACCTCTGTGCTAAGGTACTCACCAGGCCTGACTCCTTAATTGCTAAGAAGTGAGCTGATTTCATCATTCGATACACCGCTACCCAGATAGCATCATTACCAACCTGAGCTTTGGGTAGTCCTGTGACAAAGTCCATTGATATTTCATCCCATTTCCACTTGGGGACATCTAAAGGATGCAACAAACCACTGGGAACATGGTGTTTAGCCTTCACTTGCTGACACACTAGGCACTTAGCCACAAAATCCGCCACTGCCTGTTTCACCCCCAGCCACCAAAACTGTTCCCTCAGGCCTCGGTAAATTTTTGAAACCCCTGGATGTACCGCTGAGGCTGAGCTATGGAAATCACGGAGAACTCCATCACGCATCGCCTCTGGAATAAACATCCTTCCATGAAAAAGAATCCGATGTCAGATGTCCTCTAACCATCCTTCTAGAGCGTTTCCCTGATTGATATGATCCCGCATTACTTCTGACTCAGAGTCTCCCCACTGAGACTCTTCCACCTGCTGTAACAAGGAGGAATGCACCGTCATCTGAAACAAACTGCCTCTAACACCCTCTAACCTTTCATCCAAGTGCAAGGCATCCAACTCTCCCATCACTCTCCAAGCATCAGCGGATTCCGGAACCACTTCCTTATGCGACTTCCTACTCAGGTAATCAGCCACAACGTTGCCCTTACCTTTAGTGTAAGAGATCTCGAAGTCATAGTCTTGGAGAAACTCGACCCATCTCCGCTGCAGTAAGTTCAGGTCACGCTGGGAGAAGATATAACGTAAGCTCTTGTGATTTGAGAAGACCACAAAGCGCTCCCCAAAGAGGTAATGTATCCACAATTTCAGTGCGAACACTACTGCTGCAAGCTCTAGATCATGGGTGGCGTAGTTACACTCATGAGGGAACAACTACCTAGACCCATAACAGATCACACCCTTCTTCTACATCAGTACACACCCCAAACCAAGGCCAGAAGCATCACAAAACACCTCGTACAACAACCCTTCCTCTGGAAACCAGAGTACGGGAGCACTGACCAACTTCTCCTTCAGGTAGTCGAATGCTTTCTAGCACTGCTCGCTCCATAAGAAGACCTGGTTCTTCCTAGTCAAAGCTTTCAATGGAGCAGAAACTCGAGAGAAGTACAAAACAAACCTCCGATAATAACTTTCTAACCCCAGGAAACTATGAACTTCTGCCATGCTCTTGGGTGCCGCCCAAGAAACAACTGCCTCTACCTTTGACGGGTCCACTGACACTCCATGCTGAGACACTACGTGCCCAAGGAAGTGTACTTCTTGTGTCAAGAACTTACACTTCGACAATTTCCCATAAAGATGGTGGTGTCAAAGGACTTTTAAGACTTCCCTGAGATGCTCAACGTGCTCCTCCTCTGATTTTGAGTAGATCAGGATGTCATCGATAAACACAACGACGAACTAGTACAGAAACTCTTGGAATACAAGGTTCATAAGTCCCATGAACACAACTGGTGCACTTGTAACTCCGAACAGCATCACTACAAACTCGAAGTGCCCATACCTGCACCTGAAAGCCATATTCGAGATGTCACTGTCCTTTTCCCTCAGCTGATGATATCTAGATCATAGATCAATCTTAGAAAACCAACCTTCTCCCCTCAGCTGGTCAAAGAGATCATCTATCTTTGGAAGGGGGTAACGGTTCTTGACTATTACCTAATTCAACCTTTGGTATTCTATGCATAACCTGAGACCACCATCTGCCTTCTTTAAGAAAAAAACTGGAGCACCCCATGGCGACACGTTGGGTCGAACAAAACCCTTCTCCATCAGATCTTCAATCTGAATCCACAACTCCCGCAACTCTGAAGGTGCCATCCGATAAGGAGCCATCGAAATCGGACGGTCACCAGGCTGTAAGTCTATCATGAACTCAACGTCACGTCAGGGGGGGGGGGTGTAGAGTCACAACCTCCTCGAGAAAAACATCGAGGAACTCCCCAACAACCTCTGGGACATCCATCATCTCCGTAGCAGCTGAAACCACTGATAACCCACCTAACAAGGAAAGGAGAGGCTTCATATGCCGACTTCCCACCTGATAGCTCCTCTCACCAAAAAAAGATACATGCTTCCCATCCACGTCAGAGAACACAACCCTTATTCAGAAGTAGTCGATAACAACACTAATAGAAAACAACTAGTCGATGCCTAGGATGACATCGTATGGCTGCATCTGTAGCAAAAGAAGGTCCCCACTAGATCGATGCGGTCCCAATGTCAAACCACATCCCCAGTAAACACAAGATATGCTGGTCTAGATTCCAATGGGTGTACTCAACACCAAGGGTACGGAAAGTCTCTCTACATGTAGAGACAAAGCATGGGCTAGACCGGGTGCAACAAAGGAGTGCGAAGCTCCTGAATTGAGAAAAGCAGAAACGAGAGTGCTGAACAAACAAATCATACCTCAAACCACCTATGGTCCTGCCGGAGCTGTCAACTCTGCTGCGTGCAACTCTCCATGCCCAGCTCCTCTGCCTCTCTGATTTCGACCACCTCCTCGACCACGTCCTGGTCGAGCTCCCTGAGGAGCACCATGAGGTTGGCCTCCTCCTGTAAAGTCTTCCCTCGGAGGAGCATGGTCCTGCTACTGCTGGAAGGGCCTCGCCGACAACTAGTGCTGCTGAGGCGGGCGCTGAACCTTCCCACCTCCACCATAATGATCTCGGGTCGGGCATTGACTCTGAATGTGCCTGAAACCTCCACAAGTGAAACACTTCGGTCCAGGGCTTGTGAAAAAGGGGCGAGGACCCGAAGATCTGAACTGGAACTACTGGGGCTTGCTCCCTACTGGCCTGAATCTGGAAGGTCCTGTCGCATGAGACCTGCTGCTGACTTCCTTCCCCTTCAACGAACCTGGCTGGATCCCCTATCATGGTGTACCTCCCTGCGATTACATCCTCTCTACAACCTCTGCCTTCTTCTGTACTGCAAAGTACATCGGAAGAGTGAAGGGGGTGACAGCATAATAGAGCGAAGGACGAAGTGCCTCCTCCAAACGTATCGCCCGAGACTCCTCATCCGGAAAGAGATCCGGATTAAAGCGTAGGAGGTCCTTGAACTTGATCCCCAACTCTCGTACTGACATACTCTCCTGCTGAAGGGAGAGTAACTCCTGATGATTATCCGCCTTGATCATGGAAGAAAGGAATTCCTCTCGGAATTCCTTCTCAAAGTCAGCTCACGGAGCCTCTGTCTCTGTCCTCTCTTCGAGGTATAGCGTCCACCACTGACGTGCCGCACCTCTCAGTTGACTAACTGTTAGGGGAACCCAGTACTCCCTCGGAGCACAGATCAAAGTAAAAGTGATCCCTAGCTCCTCAAGCCACCCCTCCGTCTCCATATCCGAAGTACTACCCTCATACTTCTTGAGGGTTTGAAGCTGGAAAGAACGGAGAGTCTTCTTCCACTGGATATCTTCCTCCTCTCGGTCAATCCTCAACTGATCGACTACCTGAATCTGCTAGGCCTCAGCTGTCTGAGCTCCCCAGGGACGACGTCCAGGTGCCATAGCTGTACGGTAAAAAAAGGCCGCCTAAGCCCAAGTAGTAAGGAAATTTCTCAAGGTTTCATTTTATCATTTTATTCAATTTCTTTCCTAGAACACCCAAATCAAGTAAAACACAATCATGATAATGCATGTACCTTACCTAGGGTCTCTACCCTACAATTAATGTAGTCTCACTTGGTCATTTGGTAGGCTCAGAGTCCCTGCATCGGATCATGGGGGCCCCTAAAGTCCCATGTCCTAGCCAGTCTTCCCTGGCCTATGTCACGAACCAAGATCAGCCAACACTATTTCCCTACCATCCCATGCAATCCTCACTGTGCCTAACTCCAGACTCCATCCTATCTCTCAAAATTCCTCTGATACCATTCTGTCACGACCCCCTCCAACAAAGATGCCCCTCCTGAGTTGGCAATGGTGGAAGGGAGATAATAACCCCCGAGTCCCACATCCAGTAGGACCTAGAGTGGCGACTATCACCAAGGGTATGAGTTTTTCACAAATATGGGAGGAATTACCCTTTTTATTTAAGATCGGGAAATAGGATGAGTCATACAACAAAAGAAAAGGAACATGTAAATAAACCCAAACCAATCCCACATGCATGTTTAAACAGTTCTGAAACAAGTTACAAGTACAAGAAAGCTCAAAAGTACAATACCAAAAGAAACAAGAGTACATCAAACTACAAAAACACCAACTGTCTCGACTAGTAGGGTCCCGCACGACCCTAGTAGTCCTCCTGGAAACCTGAAAGTAAACGTATGGTGAGCATACAAGTATAATCAGTAGGGAAACCTAAAGCTCTCGTGCACAAGTGGGGAGACATCCTAATTTACCATGAGAACAATAGAAGAAACCAAAACCTAGCAAGGAATTATATCCACCCAACCTCACCAGCCACGCTCACCAAAACACAAAACAACAGGTAGTAGTAGTATATAAGAACAAGAGTATTGGGTACCCTGCACCATTTCCCACTAGTTAGCTACTCTTCCTAATGGCGAACGTCCTGACGCTACCATACTCTTCCCTCCCATACACACCTGGGGCTCACAACCACACATCCCACCCACACACACCTGGGCCTCACAACCACATATCTCGCCCACACACACCTAGGACTCATCTCGAAGATTCTTAGGAAAAAGTAAACCTGTTCGAAGAGTCTTGGGCTAAAACCACCCCAACCGAAACCTACCCAAAGAGTGTTAGGTATAAGGTCGCCTCAAGCCATCACAGCCTATGGAAGGAGCAGGAAGGAGCTAGTAACTAAGGGGAAAACACCCTCTCCCATGAAATGGGAGTGTTCGACACTAAGTGCTCAACAAGGGTGGAGTACGAAAAAACAAAAAGATAAAGATATATATATATATATATATATATATATATATATAAATATATATATATATACCAAACACACATCCCAACCTATGGCTTCTAAACAGAGAAACTGAGAACGTGCCTCGGCACTGCTATATCGAACCATGCATACAACAAATAACCCCAACCCCATTTAGGTTTTCATGTTTCAATAGAATTATTTTATTAGTTCCTTAAATACTGGGCAATTATCCACAACCAACCATATCAATCGTTCGTAAAACATATCCCTGCCATCCACAAATCAAGTTTGGAAAACACAAGCAACACAACCAAGTCCCTTATTATTAACCAACCAACCCCATTGATTATTATTCCCATTCCATTACCATGCCCCACCATTAATTAACTCTTCCACTTTTATTTATTATTCACAACCCATAGTTTTTTCACATTCAAACCCATCCCTACAGCCCCGCTGCCAACCACCATAACCACAAACACACTGAAACCCGTACATCATCATCCCTTGATACCATTTATCGCATCCCCACTACCCATCACCAACATAGCATTCACACCAACCCACAACCAAGCCAACCACAAACCCACTGCTCACTCGATCCACAACAACCCACAAAACACCC
Source organism: Viscum album (assembly GCA_963277665.1). NCBI lineage: Eukaryota > Viridiplantae > Streptophyta > Magnoliopsida > Santalales > Viscaceae > Viscum > Viscum album. The sequence goes on along the minus strand of OY728123.1, from coordinate 685,811,710 downwards.
CCCTTTACAAAAATAAACCCTAACCAGCACCCACATGTTTATTATTTCAGTTTTGTTCAACCGGGGTGATCACACAAGGGTTCCAGTTATTCATTAAATCATCCAAATTTACGTGATTAACCAATTTACACATTCCACAAAGTTTCCATCCATAAAAGTTCTAGAAAGATAGGGAAGTATTTAATTGCGCAAGCAAAGGCCCCCAATGACCGTGATTTTCAGTAGGCACAAGCCTATTCAATTCAAAACATAGCAATAGGATAAAGAATGATAAACATAATAACTTCCCCATCCCCATTCTTTAAGACAATTATTATCTTTATTAAATCGGTTCAAAAGTGTTTCACGTAAACAATAGGTAACCCACCCTGCATGACGCACAATTTAGAGAGACGAAGGTAAGATCCCTACCTCCACAGGTTATGATCACAACGCTCCCCCCGGTCAACTTTATAAGACGTTCTTCGGCGTCCGTCGCTTCTGTCAATTCCTCGAAAAACTTCCTCGGGTGGATGCTGGAAAGGAAAGGCCAAAGAGAAGACAGAAAATCCAAGATCAGAAGTTTTGCCTCATTGTGGCCGCTGACGGATCGTAAATCGGAACTCAGATGAAGAAGTTATGGAAGAAAGGAGCTTTGGAGTCTCTCTCAGGAGAGCTCTGCTCAAGGGAATGCAGGGGAGAGGAGTGATTTGAAAAGGAGGATAGGTCCCCTCATTTTATAGGTAAGAAAAACTAAAATACACGGTGTGTACTCAGACATTTCACACGGTCGCCACACAGCTTCCAACACGACCTTCAACGCAGAACACGGTCATTGACTAGTCAACACACGGTTTGAGGGTAATGCATACGCGGGGAGGAACTACATAGTGTGTATTTTGGGCTACATAGTGTGTGCTCATTTATTTCACATGGAAAGGACACGCCTTCAACACGGGGTATACCTTGAAAGGTGGTACATGGAGTGTACTCACACTACACGGCGTTTAGTTACAAAATTTTGAAAAGTGTGGAAAAAGTCCATTCTACCCTCCAGAACACTTCATGACCTTCTTTTCAACAAAGGAATGGGCCAGAGAGGTCTGGGCCAATACATAAGCTGTGAATCCATCATGTATGTTTGTGAACTATTCTAAATGTTTTTTAGAGTGGTTGTAGGAATTGTTTTTGGTATTCTAGGAGAGTTTAATAAGTAAAGAAAATATTAGGAAGAAAAGTTGAGGAAGAAAATATGAGTATGAAAAGTTGAGAAAAAAAGATGAAGATGTTTCGTAGTTAATACTTTTGGGCATCATGGTTTTTCTATAAATGATTATTTTTTTCGAATAATGAGTTATCTCACATAGGCTTATAATTGTTGATAATTAATCCATATATTGAGTTACAAAGTTCAATGATTTATGAATCTTAGTTGACAAGAAAATCTAAATGAGGAGATTTTTGAGACCAAGTTTGATAAAGAAGGTTTTTGGAAGTTTAAAGATGTGTATTGTATTTTGTTGTTAAATGAAATGAATCACCTCACATTGAAAAAGTTGGTGATTAGACTCACATTATTTATGAAAGTAAATCTTATAGAGAATAAGTTTTCTAGAAGAAAAGGCTCATCAGATTCACCTTGGGTCTAGAATGAGGTTCTAATCAAAATGAGTTAGACAATCAGATTCATTATGGATCTGATATAATTTTTATAATGATTTTCTAATCTTTTAGTACTCATAAATCATTAGTATTATATAAAACTTTTGATGAAATATTGATAAAATAAAGGGGGAGAAGATCTGTTTATAATTAGAATCATGACAATCATATTCAGGAAGGGAAGAAATTTTTTGATGGAAGATAGGGAAATTACAATACATTCCTTAGTAAGTCAGATGATGCTAAAGTTAATATTCATCGTATTCAATGTCACGAAGGAGGTCATGATACTTTCTGAAATATTTAAGAAAATAAAAATTGGTGAATCTAAATATTTCCAGTCTCAAGATCATCATAATGATATTACCAGATACATATTTTTTTAAAGGTTGAGGAGGATGATTGTAATGAAGGTGCTAGTTTTCAGTCCGACCAAAAGCCAAAAGATTTAAATCCTCATATAAATAAGTTGATGAGGATCATATTCAGAAAAGAAATAATCAACTAATACTAGTCTATATGATTCATTATATCATCATATTCATCAGAGTTGTAATTGTTTGTGCAAAAAAATTATAGGTTTCATATATAAAAGAGAAATAAGTTCATGAAGTTGAAGTTGCTTATACCGGTCCATCAGACACGGTATGCCATCATAATCATCGGAGGAAGAATTTTTTGGGAACGATGAAAGAAAATAAGAATAAAATTTTGTGGTGACCAATACTAAGATAAATTTGGATCCTTATCAATAATGTAGATAACCATTTATAATTGGTTGAATTAATTTCAAGTGGACCAAGAGAAAAAAAGAAGAAGAATCTATTGTTTTACATTTTGCTTCATTATAATGAGGCATATTGTAGTGAAAATAAGAATGGGAAATCCAAATTAGACTAAAGTATTTCAAAAAGTCAGAAGTCAGGTAAAGCTAATAAAAGATTATAGAAGGTTCAAGAAGAGTTAATAAGTGTGGAAAAATTCATAAATGTATCCAAAATTCAAGGGAACATGAAAACTCAGAAAATATGGTTGAGTGATAAAAAATTTTGTAATCCCAACCAAACTTAATTTAGGACACCTATAAAAGGGAATGTACTTTACACATTCTGACACAATGTAATGTTCACAAAAGGTATAGAGAAGGCGGAGCGTTGAAGAATTTTCTATAGAGAAGAAGTTTTTGGATTGAGTTTTCTTAAAGAAGTTTGTGAGATAAAAGAAATATAGGAGAAGAGACATGATTGTATTTAGGGTTTTTAAATTGAGAAATTAGACTGAGAAATCATATTGAGATTTCTGAAATCAGATAATTTTTTTCCAAAATTATCTTAATAGCATGATAATAGAAATACATTTTATATATTGATAAATCAGACTGAGTTTCATAACAAACTCTAGAAATTTCTTTACTATCTTCTAGGTAGGAAAGTGAAGAATTGTTTTAAAAGATTATATTTGTGAAAGTTGGTAAATAATCACTGTAACATGTTTTTTAGAAAACAAATTTTATTGTATCTTTGTGCTACTTAAATCACATGATCTATTATAGTGATCATATATCTATACAATTGTAAGGGCATATACTACTCGTTGTATTCCACATAAAAGGATTATTCTCTAGTGGATTGTATGGTATTGGAATATTTTGAAATAATACCAAGGACATATCTACACATATTGAGCGGTGAAACTTGAAAATTACTCTGTTATTATGGATGTGTTGGTCAGAGTAGAGTACTCAAGAGGGGGGGGGGGGTGAATTGAGTATCTTAAAAATTTCTGTTTAAAATATATTCTTAAAAAGGTTCCCCAAAAGAGTTAAATACAGCCTAGTCAATCAAGGTTATAAAATTATAAAGGTTTAACTATTTAAATAACTTCTTGGAAGATTGATTAATTCTCAGTAATCTTAATATCAGTTATTAACAGTAATTTTGAAGATATTCTAATAAGGAAAAACTGTTATAACTTCTTTCCAAGATTAACTATCAAAGTAAATTTAGTGATTTTTGAATTAAACAGTAAAATAAAGACAACTAAAATAAACAACACAACAGATATAAAAAAAGTGGTTTTTTCTCAAGTCGATACCTAATCTACTCCACTTGGTGATCACCTTCCACTAAGAATTTTATATAAATAATCTAGATACATAGCCTGTATCGGGCCTTACAATATTACACAAGACTGTTTAGGTCACACGACCTCTTCCATAGTTCTTCATGGGTATGAACTAACATGTTACACATAACCTATTCCATAGTTATCCATGGGAATAAACAAGTGTATAAATATGTAAGAGAAAGGATATCTTGTATCCTTTAATTTGATGTAGCAGATAGTGTGTGTTTAATACAGATACACACATTGCTATAAAGATAAGAAAAAATAATACACAATAGAGAAGAAATGATGAGATAGGGTTATAAGTGCTTTGGGTGTTAGTCTATGCAGCTTTGGACTTCTGGGATGAAGCAGATGCAGAAATTGAGTCCATTGTAAAAAATAGAGTATCGTAAGTCAACTAGTTCTGGCTCACATTCTTTGTGGTATTGTCAATGCGAAGATGTGCGCGACGATTCTGATCTATGGTGTCCATCTTGTTGATTTAATAATGAATCATGTGTTCTTCAAGAATGTTGAGTTACATGTGTCAGTTCTTGTTTTCAAGAAATCTCCTGTGTACTTCTCTTTTACACTCTATATTTGATTCTGGGCCGCACTTCTCTTTTATTATTTAAGAGCATGTGTTGGAGCCGACATGATGCATGTATTCTGCACATCATACCTCATATTATTAGATGATATGTCTACAAAGAAAAATTAATTATGTTAGTTCATTTAAAAGATTCAAATATGACCATTAGAAATTAAATTGAAAAATGAAAAAATAGATTAAGAAATAGTGTCACAGTTTGTCTGTAAATGGTGTCTCCATGAAACGGTGTCTGGATGGTCACTATGTCTGGATGGTCACAGTGTCTGGATGGTCACAGTGTCTGGATGGTCATGGAGTCTGGATGGTCACGGTGTCTAGATGGTCACAGTGTCTGGATGGTCATAGTGTCTGGAAGGTCATGGTGTCTAGATGGTCACACTGTCTGGATGGTCACGGTGTCTGGATTGTCACGGTGTTTGGATGGTCATGATGTCTCGATGGTCACAGTGTCTAGAAGGTCACAGTGTCTAGATGGTCACAATGTCTAGATGGTCACAGTGTTTGGATGGTCACGGTGTTTAGATGGTCACGGTTTCTGGAATCTTTTCCAAAAAATCACAACCGGTGGAAGACTTACGATTTATCATACTTAGACAAATATCTATATACTGAATTAAACAGTGATATTCATAAATTTTTTTAAACTTATTCATTCATCAAAGAAATCATTATTAATTAAATTAAATATAGTGTAAAATAATTAAACTTAATCTATAGAGATTAAGATACTGGATAGGTTTATTTAAAGCATAAAGATACTAATAATCTCTACACATGATTTGAGATAGATTAAATAGGATTAACAAGATTTACAAAAAATTAAAGGATTTGTGATCATTAAAACATGAGTAACACATGAGGATTCCAACAATCTCCCCCTTTTTGATGATCACAAATCACGTGTGTGAGAGATTTATTCTTAGGTAATGTGTCTCTTCTTTAATGTTCATTTAGTGTGTAGATAGAATACATATTTCTCCCCCTTTTGGGATTATCAAAAAGCATAAAAAACAAGTAGAAAAAAGTGTACAATGCATTATATGTATAAAAGGTGTTATTACAAACAGTGAGAAACAATAATACATAAAACATCCATATAAAAAGATAGTAAACACTATTCTTAAGCACTATCTTGTCTTCTCTTTTCCCTTGGAAATGGCATCAGAAAAAGAAGCCATAAGAGCAGAGGTAGAAGTGGAAGAAGGGAGTAAACTAGTGGGTAGAGAAGGTAAAGGGAGTCCTTTAAAAATATAAAGGGACAAGGTATGTGCAGTAGAAGACCAAGGAAACTATTGATCTAGGATAACATGCCTGATATGAATTAGGGCATGAGAGATAGACATAGACATGGAAGCAGGGGAAGAGGATGAGAAGGTAAGAAAACTAGATCTCAGGGGTGCAGTTGTAGGAGCGAAAATTGCAGTACTCTAGACATAAAGATAAGGCCTTAAAAGCTTGATAAAATCAGAAATAATCTATCCACCGTATTTCATGGATTTCACAAAGTCATCCTTTTTATCTATAAACTTATCCAACAAAGGAGTGAAATCTTTCAGCTTTTGGACTTGATTTTTGAAAGCTTGAGTTACAAGAGGAATCCTCACATTATCCACAAGAAGTGGTTGGTCATGTCATTCTTATAGAAGATCATACTGAAGTAGAATTCCAATTTCTTATCAATTTCTTACTGAGAATAATTGTCAATATTGGAATTAATTATCACAAAATCAAGAACTCTGTCACTGTTCTTGATAACTTCAGATTGAGATTCTTTGGAAAAGCCACTAAGCACAGATTGAAGTTCTTCTTTGAAAATTGTTTGAAGTAGATAACTATCTAAGGAAGGTTGAGATGATTTTACAGAAGTACAAGAAGTAGTGACAACTGAGGTAAGGGATTTCAGTTGATTTATAACTTTCTAGAGAAAACCCTTATACTCATCATTTAACTTATTATTTAAAATAACAGGCTTACGCATCTCTTGAACAATCTACTTATTTATTTCATCTAATTTCTTATCTAAGGAAGTTAAATGAGGTTGAATTAGTGAGGCTAATTCCTGTGGGTTCTATCTAAAAATATCCTCAATAGGATGAGAAACAGATTCTGGCTTTGAGTTCATCACTCTCTGCATTTCTTTAAGAATACCTCTTAGAATTTTTACTTCATCCCTGAGAATTTTATTCTTAACTCTGACTTCTTGAATATCATGAAGCATCTTGGGTTGAATCTACCATATGAAGTTTTCCAACAAAAGTTAAGAATCTCTTTCACTTAAATTGGTTACAGGAGCAGGTTGATTATTTATGAGCTTTTCAACTCCAGCCAATAGGGTAGCTCCAAATGCTTTCAGATCATCCTAATTCACCAAGTTTGGAGATTCTTGTGAAGGCACAAAAATAAGAGATGAGATAGGCTCATGTTTCTTTGCAGGTATAAGATCAAAAACTGATTTCAACTAAAACATAGTAGACAAATCAAGAACTTTAACTAAGACTTCCAGGTAATCAGTCACATCAAAATTACTGGGAAATTTATACCACGTATCCAGTGAGTATGGATCAATCAGATTAGGGACTTCATCAGTTTCAAGATTAGGGAGATTCTCCCCCTCAATAAGTGAATCTTTCTCAGGACTAAGAGATTTAGATCCTTGATCTATTTCCAAGATTTCATCAATAATTTCCTCATCCATTTCCTTTAGAGCCAACTGAAAGGCTTGCTCCATTATCTCTTCAGTAGAAGGAATAACTTGAGGAACAACTTGTTCCTCTGGGTGTTCCTCAAGGGAAGATTCTTTCACAACATGAAGATCTTCTTCTATATTATCTTCCAAAACATTATTTCTCCTTACCTTAGAAACATATTCTTTTTTTGACGCAAGTTTTTCTTCCAGATCAACAACTTTTTCAGAAACATGAACTTCATTTTCAAAAAATACTTGGGGAGTAGTTGTACTTCCTTACTCATCAAGAACAAATTCTTTTGAAGGCACAACAACCACTTCTTCTTCTTCCTCATTAGAATACTCAAAAAGTTCATCTGGATATAAACCAGGATCAGAAACATCCTTAGGTCTTGAAGGGTGTTCCACCGAATTAAAATTTTCATAAATTTCGTCATTATCTTCCACCCAAGCTTTTCTCTATGGATTCCAAATTATTTCCATTCTCTTTACTATAACTTTCAAAAGACAAAACTCATAATCATTAATGGATTCTTCATATGGTCCAACCAATCCCTTTGCATTAAGAATATTTGAGATAAGCCATGAATAGAATAGATAGGTTGACTTGGAGGTTTTTTTGATCAAGTCACACATATGGTGTATAATATACTTGAAAAGGTTGATCTTATGTAAATTTTTCATGAGATGTATCAAAAATACATCAAGATACTTGAGAACAGAAAAATCAACTTTTCTAGGGCTAATCAAATTATGAAAAAACTTAAACAAGAGTCGGGATTCTCCATCTAACTCAGCAGCTATGGCTCTTCGCTTTGTTTCATTTCTAGTTAAACTTCCCAAAGCTTTTTCCAAAACAAAAATTTCACTTGGAGGCGAAGGACCTCTCTAGTAGTCCTCACAAATACCCTAATGAGGTATCCTAAGGCATGCAACCCACAACCTTGAAGAAAACATGCATGTTTGGCCATTGATAAAACTTCACACAACATATCTGTAACACCCCAATATTTATGAAAAATATTCTTTTTAATTTCATTAATGTCTTGTGTTGTACGCTAAACCAAAAGGAGCTTCCACAACATGCATCCCTGACTTGGCTTGCATTACATGCAAGCGCGACCTTCCACGATAGCGCGTGTTGTACGCAAGACCGAGTTTCGCTAAACAACGATATGCTATTAAAATATTATTAAAACTAGACGTTATGAATAGTAATACCCACTTTTTTAAATTTTTTAAATTTTATTTTTAAAAATGGACTTCATGTTTGGATTCGGAATATTGAAATTAGCCTAGGGTAAAATTTCTGGTATTTTTCTGAAAACTTTCAATTTTTGATGAATAGTGAAAACACTAGGTTACTATTTAAAAATAGAATTTTTATTTAAATAATTATTTATTTTATTTAAATTTATTTTAGGTCAAAATTGATACATAATACCTATATAAGTTCAATGTAATTCATTAGAGTCATTTTATAATAATTTTAGATATATAAAAATTTTATTGAACTTTTGACCATCTTTTACCCACCTCCTAGGAGAATTTGCAAATTTACATAAAACTTAATTTTACCGCTTTTGTGAATGGAATTTCAAAAATCTGAGAGACATAGTTGATGTCAGTAAGTAAAATGTGGTTCAATGAGATGAAAATAATTTTTGGTGAATACTAACTTTTTACTTTTTTTTTTTACCACGGTTAAAAGTAAATAGGGTAATTGAGGGTAAAAATGATATTATTATTACCCTAAAACATGTCCTAATTCTATTGGATAAGTGTAATTCGACCAAAAACAACCTTAGGAATAAAATATGACCATTTAGGCCCACTTGGATTAGATTAGGACATTTAATATTAATTTATTTAAAGAAGGGTTAAAATAGTTAAAATCAAAGTTTAATAAGTAAATAATTTTTAATATAGGGTTATACATAAGATAAATTCGACTATAAATATTAATTATAAATATAAAATTATTTTCTAAATAATGGTATTTTATTTATAATTTTTAGACGTTAAATAATTTAATTAATTTATGACACAATGATGATGCAGTAATTATCTTATTAATGAAATATTGACATAATTGATGTTATAAATACCCAAATAAATGTAATTTGAGACTTTTTATGAATTAAAATAATTTTATATGTTAATATGACATGTTAGTATTTATTTAATTAATTTTTTTTGAACTAATATTTCTATTATGATTTTTAAAAAAATCAATTACCAAATAGTGTCAAAATTGACATAAAATAGTTTTTAAAACAAATATTATATTATTAATTGTTATTTTATTCCTAAAAATCTAAGGTTCGGCCAAATTACTTAGATAAGGTTATATATATTAATAACAAAAACCTTGGGGTTTTTTTGTCTTGTTATAGTAAGTTTATTAACCTTATAGTGTAAGAAAACAAGAAGACATGGTAAAAGAAAAATTATTTAACTTAAAGTTAACTCTAAATGATAAGGTTAAAATAGAAACATAAACTTGTCTAAATTATATTTGATGAGAGTATTTCGACCTATCCCCACCTTATCTTATAAATAACTCAATTTGGAGCTATTAAAAACCGAATATGACTTTATAATAAAATAATATTTTTTCTTATTCCAAAGGTGCCCCTCTCCTCCCTTATAAAAGGGCACCTCCTCCCACTCTTCCTCACACCACTTTGAGCCTTCAAGCTAGCCAAACCCTGCCAATTTATCTTCTCAGATTTCCTAGAAACATCCTAGAGGTTCTGGTCTTCTTCAAAGACCAATCTTAGTTCCCTAAGAGGATGTTTCAAAAGGTGTGTCGAAAGAAGAGATAATATCTATTACCAATTCTTTCAACTTTATTTCTTATTCTACTTATTATTTTTTAGTTGTTTAATTATGAAGTAATAACATCAGTATCACTCATATACTGATATTTTATTATATGTATGAAACAACCCTATTTCACCATCTATCCATCCTACGGAAAACGAAATCACCACATGTGCGTACGTACGGAATATCGTCTCCACGCCGTGGTGTAATCTGTTTTCGACCACCACCTTACTTGTATGGGTATAATGGTGTAAATAAATAACTATATATGATTATTTCAAAGATATATTGATTCTGAAATATTATACATACACTTCAATGCAATTCCATGATCATGGGAATGATATCATCGCTCGTGCATACGTACGGACTACCGTCTCCACGGCGCGATGAGATTCATTCTCCATGTTAACCATTCATGAATGATTATAAAGTATATACAATAAGTAATAATGAAATATATGACATAATAATGATACTAGATTTATGTGTATATATATTTATGTCATAAACTTAATTTCATTCAATTCAATACGGAAACGAAAACAACATTCATACGTACGTACGACCTACCATCTCCATGAACGGTGTATTTCATTCCTTTTATCGATCTATAATATATATGTATATGATGAATATATATTATATATAAATAATGTTTTACATTCTGGAATTATGTAAATTAGGATATAAGTAATAATATCAAGAATGTCAAGTCGAAACACATACGATAAATGAAACGATTTTACCCAAAATTCTCTTTAACATGGAATTTACAAAAGAACGGGTAATATAAAGTCATAAGTGAACCATATTTGATATCATAACAATGAATATGATTCTGTAATAAGTCAATGACATTATTTAAATCATTATATAGGATGTTCGGATACATACGAAGCATATCAGACATAAGGTAAGGGATAACTTTTCCAATCTCATTTTTATCCGAGATTGTTTATTAATAAGTATTCACTGGGGTTATATTTGTCATCCATGTTCCTGTTTTCTAAAAATGGTTTCATGTATGTTTAAAGTACTTTTTAACCATTTTTTACTTTAACTACATGGTATGTAAGGAATCATTTTTTTACCATACGAGGTACTTTTTGACTTTTCCGACAAAAGTACGAGAAGAATGTTATTTTTAACTTATACGGTGTGAACGAATTTTTACAGTTTTATAAAGCCTTATTTTCATGAAGCTTCCACCAAAATATTTCATGACTATTTTCAAAAAAATATATTTCTTTTAAAATTTCATGGCATTTTTTGAAAAGAAAATAATTTTCAAGAAGAAAGGATATTTTCCTCAAGAATTCATTTCAAGTGTTTTATCAAAACCATTTTTCCATATAAGATGAAATTATTTCATATGTGTATGTTTCAAGTATAATGTCTCTATGATTTACATGGGTTCACTTTTCTTATGATGAAATTTCCATTTTTTTATATGGATTATGTAATGATGGGATGATGTTTATGAAACCCATTTTACTCTTTGGGTTATGATGAATGATTTATGTTTATGTTGTGGCACAAGTAAGAATGATTTCATTATGAGATGGGTGGGACCTATATCTCCCTCCAATGCATTGGGTAAAGATTTATATCTCATGAGATAGAAATGCCTGGAATGGTAAGTTAATCCGGTTCAGTTTTACAGGACAGAAATGAGGAGTGAACTCGATTTAGAAAGGGACTTTGTCCACTAAGATGGTCATGGCAGTAATGCCTTGGCTAATATGGAAATCATAACATGTGCTTAATGGTTGCCACAATTACATGTTTTACTCCCATGCAATTTTATCATGATTGATGTTCCCTTATGATATATACCTTACGTACTTCCAAGATTCATGTCTTTGCTCAAGATTTTGATGATTAGATTTTATGTTCAAGTTTTTGCATTCAAATGTTTATGGATTGTTTTATGTTATCTATGTTTACCCTTATTGGGCATTTGAGCTCACCCCTTTTATGTTTTCTTTTTCCCAGGATATAAAGAAATTTTTTAGGTAAGACAAAAAAGGGAAGATCTTTATGGGAGATGTTGAAGATCTTTCACCACGATTAGAAGATTATATTCCGAGATTCCAAAGATACTAAACTATTACAGTCCTTGTGTGTCTGTTTTTGTTATTTTCTAAGTTTTCTGCAAAAGTAATGTAATGTCCATGTATATCAAGCTTTGGGTCTCAATAATATCTATCTTCTAAATCAAAAGAGAATTGAACATACTAGTAAAATTGTGAAACTAGCTTCAGGTAGATATGCCTATCCACATTTGTAAACCAATCTAGCCAGCCTTGCTCTATTATCACTTTCAACACCAAAGACTTACTGTTTAGAAGCCACTTAGGGTATATCTTCTTTTCAGGTAATACTATTTCGTTCACTAGAATCAGATTCATAGGACCCTCAGGTGATAACTTCGGTGCTATCTTCAACTTCTTCTTTGAACTGTGCTTCTCAGGAGTTGAAGACAAAGGGTGTTTTATCCTGGGAATTCACCAAAGGTTAAAGAGAGAGAAGTTTGAAAGATGGGTTATAGTTTGAGAGAAGAAAAAAGAGCTCAAGTGAAGAATGAGTGAAACTTTTTTTATTTTATCATTTATAGATATCAAGCATCGCGGGATCAAAAGCACGTGAAATTAAAAAGAATAAAACAGTGAATTATGGAAATATGGGTTATAATTTATAAATAAAACAATAAAGCATCTTTATGGTGAGACCATAATAAGGCTTCACGGTGAGACCGTAACAATCATTCACAGTGAGACAATAACAGTGTAATTTCTAAACTATGTGGCTGTATTGTTTGAGACAGTAAGTGTCATAAAGTAACCAAGAAATGGAAACTGTGAGTCCGTAAACATGAAACAATAAGATATGAAATAGTAAGATATGAAACAATAAGATATGAAATAGTAAGATATGAAATAGTAATATATGAAACAGTAACATATGAAACAGTAAGATATGAAACAGTAAGATATGAGACAGTAAGATATGAAACAGTAAGATATCTACTTAAGATTTATCAAACCCAATTCATGTATGATGTATTGCATTCTTTCAGAATTTAATGGTTTGGTGAATATATCAGCAAGATGATATTTATTTCCAATGAATTCCAAAGTGATGTCACCTTTCTAATAATGATCTATAAAAAAGTGATGTCTTACATCAATATGTTTTTCCTAGAGTGTGAAACAAGATTTTTTGAGATGTTAATAGCACTTGTATTGTCACAATTTATATGTAAATTCCCGAATTGATATCCATAATCTAGTAACGTGTGTTTCATCCAAAATTTTTTTGCATAACAACTTCCAGCAGCTATGTATTCATATTCTTTAGTAGATAATGAAACAATGCTTTGTTTCTTACTACACCATGATACTAGTGACTTTCCTAAAAAGTGATATGTTCCAAAGGTTCTTTTTTTTCTATCTAACTTACAACCACCGAAGTGAGCATCAGAATAACTCACTAACTCAAATGATTATCCTATAGGATAGAATAATCCTAGATTGGGTGTATGTTTGAGGTATTTGAAAATTCTATTAACAACACTTAAATGAGATTCCTTAGGATTTTCTTAAAACCGAGCACACATACAGACACTAAAAATAATGTCAGGTTGGCTAGTAGTTAGGTGGAGTAAGCTTCCAATAATTCCTCTGTAAGTGGTTTGATCAACAGATTTTCCATCTTCATCAAGATCCAACATTCAAGTAGTACTCATTGGAGTCTCACTACTTTTAGTGCTATCCAATCAAAAATATTTTAGAAGATATTTAGTATATTTTCTTTGATTCAGAATAATACCATCATTTTTTTGAATGATTTGAAATCCAAGAAATAATTTGAGTTCACCCATTAAACTCATTTTAAATTCTTTTTGTGTTATTTTATAAAATTCAATACATAAATAATTTTTTGAAGATCCAAAGATAATTTCATATACATAAATTTTAACTACTAAAACATCATTGGAAATTAGTTTTATAAAAATAGTAAGATCATCTATTCCTTTTGAAAAACCTTTGGATATAAGAAAAGTACATAATCTATCATACCAAGATCTTGGATCTTGTTTTAAACCATATAAAGTATTTAATAATTTAAAAATATGGTTTGTAAAATGAGGGTTTGTAAAACTAGGGGGTTTCTCAAGAAATACATCCTCAGCTATATACTCATATAGAAATGTACTTTTGATATCCATTTTATATAGTTTAAAATTTAGATGTGCAACATAAGAAAGAAGAATTCTGATGGCTTCAAGTCTAGGTACTGGTGAAAAGGTATATTCATAGTCAATTCCTTCTTCTTGACTGTAGCCTTGTGCAACCAATCTAGCCTTGTTTCTAACTATATTACTAGCTTTATCTACCTTATTTCGAAACACCCATTTTGTGCCTATGGTGAATGTTTCTTTGGGTCTTTCAACAAGTTTCCAATCTTTTTTCCTTTCAAACTGATTAAGTTATTATTTAATATCCATCACCCAAAATTCATCATTGATATCATCATTAATGTTTTTAGGTTCAAGTTTTGAAAAGAAGACTTGATGTTCAACCTGATTTCTAAGATAAGCTCTAGTTTGAGTTCCTTTGTCTACGTCTCCTATAACAACATCTAAAGGATGGTTCATAAGAGTTATAACAGATCTAGAAAAAGAAGTACTAATGATTTTAGGTTCTTCAATAGGTTCTGGTTCATTGTGATGAGAATCTAAAGAATTTCTAGAACTGGAAGTTTTCACATATTCCTTTAGAGAATGGTTATAGGATTTTGAATTTACATCCATATTTGATACATCATACTCTAGGTTATCTAGAAAAGTATTTGGATCATGTGAATTTGTTTCATCAAATTTTACTTGGATAGATTCTTCCACACATTTATTTCTTTTCTTAAACACTCTATAGGCTTTACTAGAAATTGAATATCCTAAAAATATTCCTTTATCACTCTTGGATTCAAATTTTTCATGATTTTCCTTAGTATTGAGGATATAGACTTTACAACCAAAAACTTTGAAGTGGATAACTTTGGGTTTTCTATTGTTCCATGACTCGTATATATTTCTTTTAAGAATAGGCCGAATCAATACTCTATTGATTATGTAGCATGTTGTATTTACAGCTTTAGCCCAAAAATAAATAGGTAAGTTATATTCACTAAGCATAGTTCAAGAAATCTCTTGTAGGGTTCTATTTATTCTTTTTACAACTCCATTATGTTAAGGTGTTTTAGGGGCAGAGAAATTATGACTATAGCCATTTTGTGAGTATAAGGATTCAAAATATTGATTTTCAAACTCACAACCATAATCAATTATTAAGGATTTATTTTAAGGTCCACTCAGATTTTCTACAGTTTTGGAATATTTGGTGAAATGAGAGGAGGCTTCACTTTTGTGAGCCAAAAAGAAAGTCCAGGTATATCTAGAAAAGTCATCTAAAAGAACATAAACATAATTCTTCCCATTTAAAATAGAAACTCTAGATGGTCCAAATAAATCCATGTGAACCAATTCGAGAGGTTGAGAAGTTGACACTTCTTTCTTTGGTTTAAAGGAAATTTTGTGTTGCTTTCCCTTTTTACAAGGATTACACACTTTATCATTTGGAAACTCAAGTTTGGGTAGGTCTCTAACTAAGATTTTTCTAGTTAACTTTCTAAGGGAGTGAGTGTTATAGTGCCCTAGTCTCCTATGCCAAAGCCATGACTCTTTGTGAAACACACTTAAACGTGAAGAATTTTGAGAAACTAAAGAATGTAAGTTAACATAATATACATTTTTATTTCTTAATGAAGAAAATACTAATTCATTTTTAGGATTAAAAACATTTCAAGAATCATTTTCAAATTTAACATGAAATCCATCATCACATAACTATGAAATACTAAGCAGATTATATTTCAATCCATCCAAAAAAAGTACTTTGGAAATCAAAACTGAGTTAGAGTTACCAATTTGGACAAGGACAATAATCTTTCCTTTGACATTGTCACCAAATGTGACATTTCCTCCATCAATTTTTATTAAATTATTGAAGCATGAATCGTCTCCTGTCATGTGTCTTGAACACCCACTGTCCAAGTACCATAACATTTTACAGGAACTCTTTAAGAATATTTCCTACACAATAGTCAAATAAAAATAGATTTTGGTACCCACACTTGTTTGGGTCTAGTAATATTAGTGATAAGTGCTTTAGGAACCCATATCTGCCTTATAGGTTTCCTATAAGCATTATGTAAAGTATTTTAAAAATAAACATTAATTGGTCCCGAAAATCTTGAAACAGTAGAGAGTGTATCATAACTTGAACTATATGAATGTTTTCCAGAACTGGGAGTAAAGATGTATGTCCTAGATTTAGAAACAAAATTAGTTCCTCCAATGTTTTTACCATGTTGATAACCAATACCAGTAGTATATTTAGGAGCAATTTGTTTACCTATAATTTATACCAAGGTATCTTTACCATTAGTAAAATTTTCAAGATATTTTTTCAATTTCTCATTATATGGTTTTAGTTCATTGTTCTCTTTGAGTAATTGAGCCTTTTTCTTCCTTTCTATAGTGAGTTCAGTTTTAACAGTTGAGGTGAGAGCATACTGTTTCTTTAAATACTTGTATTTATCTTTTAGTTCATTGCATGTATCTTCAATCATATTATAGTATTCAAACATTTCTTCATTTGACATATTTTTAGAGTCACTCTCTTCTCTCGAATAATATGAATTATGTACAGGAGATTCTAGTGTTACCTCAGATGTGTTTATCATAAAAAACATATTAGATTTGTTAACCTATTCATCAAGTGAAGATTATGAGTCACTTGAACTTTCCTTAGAGGCACTACATGTTTCTTTCATTTAGTTTTTATACTTTCTATATTTGTCCTCATATTTATTTTTGTACTTGATCTTGGGACATTCAGCCTTGATATGTCCTTTTCACTTACATTCATAGCAGAAAATCTCATCAGAATTGTCACTTATTTTCAAAACTTTCTTCCAACTTCCTTTTTGATCATATATTCCCTTGAATTTAGACTTTCTAAAAAAGTTCTTCTTCTTTTAAAATCTCTTAAACCTTCTGGATAATTGAGCCATCTCCTCATTACTATCAGGTGATGATTGTTTACTGCTGGAAATTTCTACAGAAACATCCAATTTCCATTTCTCTTTATGTTTAGAGGTGGTGGTCTCGAATGCAACAAATTTTCTTTTGGGTTCATCCTCCCCTTCCTTGTTGACTTTCATCTCCTCTTCATACATCATCAGTTTTCCAATGAGTTCTTTTACAGAGTATCTTGATGATGTCGCATGTCTCTCTAATAGAGATACAGGTTCCTCTCCATCAGTCAGGTAGACATCTGAGAATCCTTATGATCTGTTCTTTGGTAGTGAATTCTCTTCCAAGAGAAATCATGGTGTTTACAATTTTGTTGTACCTAAGATACATGTCAAAAATTGGATCATTAGAGTTAATTTTAAAGTTTTCATATTTAATAGTATAAGTATTAAGTCTCATTTATTTCACACCGGAAGTTCCTTCATGTGAAACAAACAATGTATCTCAAATTTCATGGGCATTTTTACATGCAGAGATTCTATGAAATTACTTATCTCCTAAAGAGCAGTATAAAAAATTCATAGATTTTAAATTTTTATTATAGGCAGTTTTGGTAGGTTCATCCCAAGTGATTCTATCAGTATCATGAATCTTATATTTATCTATAATTGAAGACTAGATTTCAAAGCACAAACTTTCTAAATGCATTTTCATTTTAATTTTCCATTGAGCATAATTGGTTCCATTAAAGAATGGGGGTCTGTTTGTCGCAGCATCTTCCAACCTATTATCCATAATAAAGAAATACTTTAAAAGTGATAAAAATTTAGAATTAATATAAATTTATAGATCTTTAAAGTAAAACTAAAATCACAGTTTAATAGGGTTAAAAATAGAGTCTTAATAGGATTAACAAACACTCCACTGATACCAAATATTGGTTGAAGTAGAGTACTCAAGATGGGGGTGAATTGAGTATCTAAAAAAATTTATATTTAAAATGTATTCTTAAATGGGTTCCCCAACAGAGTTAAATACAGCCCCTTCAATCAAGGTTATATGGTTATAAAGGTTTGACTGTTTAAATAACTTCTTAGAAGATTGACTAATTCTCAGTAATTTTAATATCAGCTATTAACATTTCTTTTGAAGATATTCTAATAAGGAAAAATAGTTATAACTTCTTTCCAATATTAACTATCAAAGTAAATTTAGTGATTTCTAAATTAAAAAGTAAAATAGAGGCAACTAAAATAAACAACACAATGAATATAAAACAAGTGGTTCAGTCTCAAGCCAAGACCTAATCCACTCTACTTGGTGATCACTTTCCACCAAGAAGTTTATATAAATAATCTAGATACACAGCCGGTATCAGGCTTTACAATAGTACACAATACAATCCAGGTCACATGACCTCTTCCACAATTCTTCATGGGTATGAACTAACAGGTCACACACAACCTCTTCCACACTTATCCATGGGAATACATAAGTGTAAAAAGATGTAAGAGAAATTATATCTTGTATCCTTCAGTTTGATGCATGAGACAATGCTTGTTTAATACAAATACACACACTTCTTGAAATATAAGAAAAAATAATACACAACATAGAAAAAATTATGAGATAGGGTTATAAGTGCTCTGAGTGTTAGTTTATGCAGCTCTGGACTTCTGGGATGAAGAAGATGTAGAAATCAAGTCCTCTTGTAGAAAACAGAGTATCATAAGTTAGATAGATCTGGATCGTGTTCTTTGTGTTATTGTCAATATGAAGATGTGATTTACAGTTATAATCTATGGTGTCCAGCTTGTTGATTCAAGAACGCTTCGTGTGTTCTTCAGGAATGTTGAGTTGCATGTGTTGGTTCTTTTTTGTAGGAAAGCTCGTCTGTACTTCGTTATTACACTCTATATTTGTTTCTGGGCTTCAATTCTCTTTTATTCTTGGAGTGCATGTTTTGGATCCAACAAGATGCATGTATTCGACACCTCATACATAATACTGTCAGATGATATGTCTATAAAGAAACATTAATTATATCAGTGTGTTAAAAATCGTCAAATATGATCATTATAAATTAAATTGAAAAGCGACAAAACAGATTAAGAAACGATGTCACAGTTTTTCTGTAAACGGTGTCTCCATGAAACGGTGTATAGATGATCATGATGTCTGGATGGTCACAATGTCTAGATGGTCATGGTGTCTGGATGGTCATGGTGTGTGGATGGTCATGGTGTGGATAGTCACAGTGTCTGGATGGTCACAGTGTTTGGATGGTCACAATGTCTGGATGATCACGGTGTCTGGATGGTCATAGTGTTTGGATGGTCATGGTGTCTGGTTGGTCATGATGTCTAGATGGTCACGGTGTCTAGATAGTCACGGTGTCTAGATGGTCATGGTGTTTGGATGGTCACAATGTTTGGATGGTCACAGTGTCTGGATGGTCATGGTGTCTGGATGGTCACGGTGTTTGGATGGTCACAATGTCTGGATGGTCACGGTGTCTGGATGCTTTTCTTGAAAAGCACAACCAATGGAAGACTCACGGTTTCTAAAACTTAGCAAAATATCTGTATACAGACTTAAATAGTGATATTCATAAAATGGTTTAGACTTAGTCATTTATCAAAGAAATCATTATAAAGTAAATTAAATATAGTATACAATAATTAAACATAATGTATAGCGATTAAGATCTTGGATATGTTTATTTAAAATATAAAGATACTAACACTACTAGAAATCTCACCTTTCCCAAAGATTCTATACCAATGGTTTGTAAAAACTATTGGTATAGGTCCCCTTTCCCAACAGTTTTGCCAAACCATTGGGAAATACCACTTTGAGGTCACTTTCCCCAACGTTTTGCCAAAACCGTTGGGAAAGGGTATGGATTTCCCAATAGTTTGGCCAAACCATTGGGAAAAGTCCACTTTTTGGCCACCTTTCCCAACGGTTTGGCCAAACCGTTGGGAAAGGGTCCACTTTTCCCAATGTTTTGGCCAAACCATTGGGAAAGTGTACTTTTTGGCCACTTTTCCCAATGGTTTGGCCAAACCGTTGGGAAAGGGTATGGCTTTCCCAACGGTTTGGCCAAACCTTTAGAAAAAGTCCCCCATATACCAACATTGCATAAAAAATCAAAGGACCTATACCAAAGGTTGTCACAACTGTTGGTATAGGTCTATACCAATGGTTTTGACAACCATTGGTATAGGTCCTTTGATTTTTTATTGAATCTTCTTACCATGAACATTATATAAATAAAAATTTAAAATAATTATGATAATATATATATATATATATATTTATGAAATTATGTTCACAAAAGTCATGTTAGGTTAGTGGTTAGTTCGTTTAAAGATAAACTAGAGGTCCTAGGATCAAATCCCACTAAATGTTTTTTTGAAATACATATACCAACGGTTTTATGGATCTGTTGGTATAGATTTTCATATTACTTATACCAACAGTTTTCAAAACCGTTGGTATAGGTCTATACCAACGGTTTCCCCAAAACTTTTGGTATAGACCTATCCCAACGGCTTACTTACCCACGGTTCTCCAAACCATTGGTATAGGCTATACCAATGGTTTGGAGGCCTATACCAATGGTTCCAAACCGTTGGTATATGGTATTGTTCCAGTAATGTAATCATCTGTACATATGATTTGAGATAGATTAAACATGATTAACAAGCTTTACAAAAAGTAAATGATTTGTGATCATTAAAACACTAGTAACACAGGAGGAGTCTAATAGGATGTGTGTTTGAATTTTTTTAATCGGGAAATAAATCTTTAACAGGAGGTGAAGATTATTTTATAAGTAAAGAAACATAAAATAAAAGACATCACTAATTCACCCCTCATTGTCTGTGTGATACAACTATATTGACTAAGAAGTTTCACCAAAAAATTTATGATATATTTATTTTTATATTATATATATAGTAATATGTTTTTAAATTCATTTTATATATTTTACAGGCATAAGATAAGAACAAACCCAATTTTATGTATAAAAACCTATATTTTTCTAAAGAAAATTTTCCGCCTTTTAATGGAGAACATATTTTAAAACTATATTTTGAAAATTTTTAAATTTTATTTGTAATAATAAAATCCATTTTTTAAATAAAAATTTCAAAATTATATTAGGGTGAATTTTCGGTATTTTTTTGGGATGTTTTATTTTTTGATGAATAGTGAAAAATATAGCATTTCAGTTGAAAACTGCCTTTTGTTTAAATAATTATTAATGTTAACTTATATTTTAAATTGGTTTTAATGAAAAAATAGAAAACTTATATATATATTAATAAAATTTATTTTATTGGAATAAATTTTATGTTTAATTTATATATAAAAACTCACTGAACTTTTGTACATTTTTACTTTAAAAACCCGCTTTCTCGCCATCTCTACGGGATTAGCTTTAAATTTAATTTTTACACTTATATGAATAGAATTTGGAAAAATGTATATAAATAGTTTTAATAAGTATAATATTTATTTTAAAATAATATAAACATAGTTTGTGACTTAAAATATTAATGAAATTAATTAAAATTTATTATAAATATTAAGGTAATTTTTTTTTCTTCGTGGTTAAACTTTAATCTTAAAGAGATAAATGACCTAGAATCTTGTACAAAAGCCATTGGATGCCCATATTTAAATTTTATCCCATATTGGTTCTAATGTTATGAATTAGTAGTATAATATTCCCTGATACTGAACTATATAATAAGTTAAGTAAGGAAAAAGACAAAAAAGAGCCTTCCTTTCCTTTAACATTTATAAAGCCTTAAGAAATAGAAAAGACATCATATTTTTAGTTATACATATCCTTTTTTAATATAAATGAGTAATTTTTATCATAATAATTTATTAATAATTTTTCATGATGAATTACTTAAAATGCTTATGAAATTCCAACGTAGTGATTATTTTGTTAATAATAAAATAAATTAAATGATACTAATAATATTAAAAACAAAGAAAATTGAATGAATTATTATGTTACATTATTTTTGTAGATGAAAATTTCATGTTAAATAGATATTAAATTAATATATTTTAATTCCATCATTTCCTTTATTTTTTTAAATTTAAATTAATTAAATAATGTTAAAATTGACATTAATGTAATTTTATAATAAATGATATTTTATTTAAAGATTTAAAATTTACTAAAAATCCAATATTATGAAAATTTAGTTTTAAATATTAATAAATATAAAATATTTTCTATTCATATACCAAATTATC
This sequence comes from Viscum album, assembly GCA_963277665.1. Lineage (NCBI taxonomy): Eukaryota > Viridiplantae > Streptophyta > Magnoliopsida > Santalales > Viscaceae > Viscum > Viscum album. The sequence continues at coordinate 685,789,444 of OY728123.1, read as the reverse complement.
TTTTATAATTAATATATTGACCCCTAAATAGTAAAAACATTGTTAGCACAGTTTGAGCAAAAGAATTATTTTTGCGCGTCCCATGCGCTTGTTTTAAAATTAATTTCCAAAAAATATGAGATTTTTTATTTTATAAATTAGATATAATATTTAGAATTAAATTGGTATATATTTTATAATAATTATCACATTATTTTTGTCTTAATGGATTAATTACATATGTTAGAAAACTAGTTACCTAAATGAAAAAACAAAATTAAAAAATAAGGAAACATAAAGAATAAGGAAAAAATGATAAAAATGATTTTATTTTGTGTGATGTGAGTTTTTATAGACTATATTTCCCATTTAATTCATTATGTTTCCATTTTGTAAGCACATGAGGTAAGGGAGACCTCCCAATAGTGTTAACCTTTTGGTATTTACAAGAATGCCACTCCTCCTCCACTATAAAAAAGGCATTCACTATTTACCTTCCTCACACCTCTAAAGCCTATTTGAATCATCCAAAATCGGCCAAAATAAGATCCCAAAATCCCTCCAGTCATCCTATAATCCTTAATTTGGGCAAAAAGAAAACCCCAAAAGTCTTTGGGTACAAACTAAAAGGAGTTACCCTAATAAGAGGTAACATTCTTGAAGGATCACTTTTGTTTCATTTATTTTCTCCTCCCCTTAAATTATTTTTATATCTTGATTATATAATAACATAATTATCTTAAATATAATAAAATGTTTTTATCTTAATAGTATTACCTACACCTTCAAACACTTCCATCAAATGATATACACAATCATCATTCATGTGTATGGCAGACTACCGCTTTACGAACTGATGTTGTTCGTTCTTCCATTAACACCATTAAAGGTTATAAAAATTATGGATTTATAGTTTATATATAATATATATAATATATATAATATTTATGATGTATTTATGTTTTTTTAATTTTTATATAACACATACCTTCATGTTTTCCATTTTTGTGGCAATACAATAATTTCATTTGTAGACGTGTGGACTACCACTTCTTTAAAGCGATCTGATTCATTCATAAACTACATGGGATGTATTAATAATGGTTTTATTTAAAATATTTGATAAATGTAAAATTAATATGATACTTTAATTATAATATACATATATATCATTTAATTTTCATTCATTTAATACAAAATAAAAATGGAAGTAGCATTCTTGTGTACCTACAACCTACCATCTCCCTGAACTGTGCATTTATTTTTCATATCTACAAATATTATGGATTATAATAAATAGGTATACAATGAATATATATAATATTTAATTTATTTTTTACATTCTAGAGATTATGGGATCATGATCTAATTATTATTAATGAAAAATAATTAATTGATACATACTCATAAAACAATGCAATTAACAAAAAAAAAAAGAAAATATAGAAAGACTATTAAAAAATGGTTCATAAAATGTTATAAGGGGATAATATAAGAGATCATAAATATTAATAATTTTATTTTATATGTTAATAAAATTATTAAAAAAATTATACATTAGTTTAAAAATAATTCAACCAAAAGAGAGTGTAGGGTAATAGTTTTTCATCTCACTTTTTACATCTATGAGATAAATGTCATATTAACCACTTACTTATTTTATGTGTTGTATCCAATACCATTTTTATATATTATATCATGAATCCAATTATCTTCATGATATTTTTTACTTTGAATTATCTCATCCAATGGGTTTTAATTTAAAAATTATCAAGTGGTAAAAATTATTTTGAAATATCACTTTCTTTTGTGATTGTTAACTTTCTCTTGAAAAAATCAATTTATTGTAATAAATTTTCACTGGAAATTAAATTTATATCAAATATAAAAATTATTATGTGATAGATATGATTATTTCCTTAACCGTATTCTATTTTTATATATGGTGTTTACTTTAAAAGTTATTTGATTAACTGGGGAATTATTGACAAATCTGTATTATTTATTCAATATAGATATAAGATGATAATGAACATTGTTTATTAATTAAATATATTATTTGATATATGAGTAATTATTTTGACTAGTATTACATGGGTAGGTCCCAGTTATTGATATCCTCTTGATTCATCAATAAGTTCTCATGAGTTGAATTAGTTGGCCAAATCAGGGTAGTGTAAAATATCTTGAGAATATATATTAACGATAAGGGTATTGTGTATTTTGAAAAAATGTAATCCAATAATAAATAATTTCCTAAATTCATATTCATTTATTATTTATCCATGATATTTTTACTTTGAAATTTTCTATAAATTCATTTCATTCCCAGTTAATTGATTAAATGACACGTGTTTCAATTATTTACCTTTCCATATTGATTATGACTTATCCAGTTGTTTAAATAGAAAGCATGTTTAGTTATTTACATTAACATATTGATTATTCTCATTGATTTATGATTTATTCCACTTTATACTTACCTTTACTAAGCATTTGATCTCACCCTTATTTTGTTTCCTTTCCCCAGGATATGAAGATGAATTCATGGATGCAGTTTTTTTTGTCTTTGTTATGTGTTATGTTTTATTTTCCCAATATAAAATGGTATCATGTATGTAATTTGATTTTTGAAAATTGGTAAACTGATTGGTCCTTTAGGATTTGATTCTATATGATCATGCCAATTTAATATAGTGAGGCACTGACTCTAGGATTCTGGGGTTAGGGTGTCACAAACTAACCCTCATTGTTGTTCAAAGGGGACACCCATGATGTTTAAGTTTCTTATACTTCATTGTGTTCTCATAATTTTATTATAAGATTTATGGGATGGTTAAATTTATTAGTGTGACCAGTTATGCCCTTTTTCCTACCACTGACTCCCACTTCCTATCCATCTATTTTCCTCTCCTTCATCATTACAATATTACATATGGTGGAGTAACATTTTTTTTGTGATGTACGGAAAAGAGGTTTCCTAGCCATAGTTTAAAAGGGTATTATCTCTATGTATAGTTATCAGTGTGTGGAAATTATAATTAAATCAAGATGGTGTAATGTGATAGGTCATGATAATAACACTGAATCTGATTATGAGACATATTTTTAAGGAAAAATGACCTCATCACAGTGAACTCTAAAGAATATCAACCTCTTATCACAGACTTCTTTGTGTATGGTTTTCATTTATATTTAAATATATTTATATCATATGCATTTTAAAAACCCCATTATATTAGTATATTATTTAAACATATATTATTTAGTTTATAAATATTGAAAATAGAAGAATAGTTTATGTAACTGGCCACCTTGAGAGATCGACTCTATGGTGGAAACTATGATTCATTCCTAGAAAAAACAAGAAAATATTGATTCAGTATCCATGAAAATCCGAAGCTATAAAATTGGAATGATTTCTAGAGATACCAAGAACCTTAAAACACTATTTTCCATAAAAAACATTAAAATAAAAAAAATAAAAAATAACTTTATTACATATATTTTATTTCATAAGAAAAAAATATAATTTTATAGTGGATACACATATTATTTTTCTAAAGTTGAGTTTATAAGGGAAGATTCATTTCATATACAATTACGGGGGAATTTTTTAATGATTAAAAAATATAGGAAAACAATAGTGATTATTTCCACTTCTCACAACAAGATCAAGGATTTATGATGGGAACAACAAAACAAATAAGATGAAGATGAAGTGAATCGCATTCCAGCTATATTAATAGTTCAAAATTTCAAGTAGTTTTAGAGGATGAATTATTGAGATCCATTTTACCTTTCTCATCCATTTATTGGAGTTGTTCTCCTAGAATAAATTCTATATGATGTACATCTATGATATTAACAAGGTATGGATTAATATTAGTAGGATGATATGAAGCTTAAAATTCATGTGATCCTCCCATATTTGTAAAAGGAAAATCAATAACTATATACCTCTCTATTTATTTGGAAGAAAATTATGACGAATCACCTTATAAGATGACGTTATTAAATTATTTTCTTGAATAAATCAATTTATAAGATAAATTACTTAAATAGGAATATTTTTTTATTATTTCTTCATGTTTTATTATTATCCAAGATGAATTGTTTTCTAACTTCTCCTTTGTTGAAATTTCATAAAAATCATCACATTAGTATGATATCAAAGATTAATAATTATAATTGATAAAATATTATGTGTTGGTATGATTTCCTCCTTTATATTATCTTTAATATCACCTAGATGAGAACATTGAAAAAGTTGACATGGATCCCCTCTATGTTTTCTTCCCCCCTCTAAACCTCAAATTCTATGTTTCTTCTTTCATAGGGTTTGGGACTTTTAGTATTTCCTTTGGGGGTTCCCACTATTGTAATTAACTTATTATTGTTAGGAGAAATACCATGTGTCAATTTATGACATAAAAACTTCATCCACATTCTGATTGGAGATAGTTTATTGAATTTTTTTGACCTGTGATAGAAAAAATATATAACCTACTTGGGGGGTTAAACTAAGTTCTATCCATTTTCTTCCCCTGTTTTCATTATCTTTTTTTATTTAAAAAAAAATTTCATGTTTTTTTCTTGGTTTCCTATAGTTTTTATGTGGAAACATCTAGGATCTCAACTCAAATCTATCACTATAAAATAAATCTACATTGTGTCTCTCCCTTTGTTTTTTCTACCCCTATATTTTTATTTTTCAAATCTTAAATGAAGGGTTGTTAATTTTTAGTGTGGTGGAATTCCAAAATTCTTAGGAGTTTCTAGTTATTTTATTTTTTTTAAAATTTTTAGCAACTTCGTGCTTTAATGAATAATTTTACTAGTTTTCACTCTTGAATTTATTTTGAGAGAGTTTCTTTCATTATTGAAAAATGGTTTTTAAATGACTGTTGATGTGGGAAGTTTTTCCTAGAATTTTATTTTCTAACATATTTCTGAGTTTGGTCAATTATTAATGTCCATTTCCATGAAATAATGACTCAAATTATTTTCCATATCCCATGTGCTATTTCGAACTATTTTGACATATTATTCATAATACCGACACTTTCTTGTGAGAAATTTGGATTTTGTGTGAGAACCAGAACTTTTGATTTTTCTATTTCAGTTATTTGGAGTTCAAAAAATATTTTTTACATGATTGAGGAACTTAATTGGAAATATATATTTTTAACTTGATACTTTCCTTTACATATACCATTATTTAGTGTAACACCCAAGATTCAATTATAATAGGTAATATTGTCTTTTGAAAGAAACTGTAGTATAATACAGACAGATTTATTAAAGAATGTGTTTAGAACATAAATTTAAAAATGTTAAAAATTTATTTTTATGTTTTTTTTTAAATTTACCATGTAAGGATTAGCTTATGTTTTTTTATACTTTACAAAAAAGTATTAATTTTTAGGGTGAATATTGAAAAATAACAATTTTACAAATACTGCCAATTTAATAACATTATAATCATATAAAAATGACTTGAAATTTTAATTTTTTTATAAGAAATATATGTATATATATATATATATTAATTAATATAATTTTTATAAAAATATATTGTTGAACATAGAAATATATGTTTAGTATTTTTGAAATCTAAGTAATGGTTTTATTTTAATAAATACTATTTTGAATTATTCTCTCTTAATAAAGTATTTAAAAGGTTCCTTTAGTTTAATTTTGGTTTTTAAGAATAATAATTCTCATTTTATTTAACACAATAAAATTATCTCCATTATATTCAACATTATACTTTATTTTGTTTAAAAATAATTTTTATCCTTAAAAAATAATTTTTATCCTTAAAAAATAATTTTTATCCTTAAAAAATAATTTTTATCCTTAAAAAATAATTTTTAGAAAAATGGTTGTTGTTGCATTTTAAAGACATATATTAAAATTAAATTATACCACTTTTAGAAATTAAATCCTGTAAAATGTAATCTAAATTTGGAATCAAAATAATTAATATTATGTAATAATTTTTACATAATTTTTATTCATAACGAATAGTAACAAGGGTAAATATTTATCACTTCAGTTAAGGGTAAAATGATCTAAAAGTGGTAAAATAAAGGGATAAGGCTATAAGATAACATAAAACATTTGATTAAACCTCCTTGGATTGTTTTATTTCATAATTAAACTTATAATATTTGAATATATGATAATTTGGATCCACATGACTAAGTAAGACATATATTATATAATAAATTTTAAAGTATTTACAAGTTTTCCGCCAACATAACTTATAAAAGTGGAAACCCTCTACTATCTTCTCCATACTACTTTATCCACATATCATGACCAATACCTACCCAAATACCTTATCAAATTTCATTTTCTAAACCTATATGTTACTTCCCAGACCCAGATGCCACTTAGGAGGTGCCCTGAGCCTGGTGAACCACATGGGCTCAAGCGCATCTCCCCAAACACCAGAGGATGCCGAATAGAAGTGAGGTCCTAGGTTGTGTTAGTGGGAAGAATGTACCCTCATTACTAGAGTGTGTCATAATGGATAATATATATAATATAATAGGATATAAATAGTGTAAGAAATATTAGTAAATAGAATGCACAATGGAAGGAGACAAGATCAATAATAACTAAAATAACTTGAATAACTTATAATAACAAATGATGATATATGTAATGTTAATAGAAATATGGGAAAACATGTACACAATCATTATACAATCATTCTATATGAAGTAGAAAAGGAACATAAAATCTATCCCAAGAATCCTGAGCTCTAGATCTTCCATCTGCCAACAACTTCATCCTAAAACAACAAGAAATAATGTATCTGAAGCATTACACTTCCAGTTTTCAACACCTACATACAAAGTGTTTTCCTGTGTACCAAATGGAAGCTCATATAGGGTGTGAGATAAATATCAATAGTCCACCACCAATGGTGTTTATAAAATCCTATCCATGTAATGTAAACTGAAATGTGTGAAAGTATGCATATGTAAAAGTAAAGTAGTATAGTAACGTACATACCCAAGTACCAGATTCATACCTTGGCTGGTGTCTGAACATGTAACTATTTAATAAATTAATTAATTTCAAGTTTATATACAATTGTAACGTGGGGAATATCCATCACTAACATCACCTCGTTATAGAAATAGTGAAGGTTATATGATATAACAAGGAAACATGTAATATAATTCTTAATAAAAGTATTCCAAGGTATCAACCAAGGAAACCATGATGATTATAATATAAATGTGTTCTAAGGTAATAAATAAGTAAACCTATACCCCATGGGTCTCCAACTCAATAATAACTGAAACTTGGATAAGGGTTAAAAGTTTAATCCAAGGAGAGTTTTCTAATGAATTCCACAATAGTATGATATAACTGAGTCCAAGGAATACATCCAAGGTAAAATGGGATATGCTATGGCTAGATCCAAGGATGTAACCATGTAACCACATTTCAATAGAAGTCATGTTGGATACAAGGATCATATCAAAGGAACCCTATAATGATATAGAAGGATCCTACAGTGTCATACTGAGCATACACCGATATATGAGGATCAGGTTCCAAGGTGGGTCTCAACCAAGGAAACTGATATCCTTGAATTAGAATAGTGTCCATAAGTGCTCAAGGAATTCCCTTAGGAATACAAAAGCTAACTCAAGTCTAACCATTATTATAATAATGATTTCAAGGTCCATATACAATTAGGAACCTTACATTTAATTCATTTAATCAATTTTTCCATATTATAAATAAGTCATTTAAAAAATAATAATGTTCAAGACATTTCCTTTCATTAGTGTGACAAGGACAATTGAGTATGAAACCATTTTATAATTCCATATAATCCATATTAATTCACATGGTTCAGTCCTATACCTTCCACTGTGAGTGGAAATGGGTTCTATGACAAGAAACCAACATTAATTTCATTTAAGAAGGCCAAGTTATATATATAATATAATTTCAATTTACATTTAGAATTTTTTAAAAAAATTGAAGAACTTACCTTGGGTGGGTCATGTTTAAATAAACCATGGTACTATCCATTTATTAATTCAAAATTCAATATCCATTTAATATCAAAAGGGTTACCATTAGAATTGGAAATCTTAAACACACCTGAACGACGGCTCAAAGGTGTCAAAACATCCAAAACCAAATATGGAATAACACCCTACATAGGGTGGTCAACATTATGGATGTAACCAACAATAATAAATAAAATATATGAAAATATTCTTGGATTGTAATTTTAATTTCTATAAGCATGTCATATAAGTTTAACAAATGACGCCCGATGAAATCGGTGTAATGACATGATAATTTATGAAATGAAGGAAATTGAGGAATGAGTTATATAACACCTACCTTATATTCGTACTAATCACTTTATCTAGGATTTTCCTCTCATTTTACCTGGATCAAAGTAACTATGAAAAATGTCTTATAAGACCACACCTTGATAAATTAATTGAGAGAAATAGAAATGAAGAAAGGATAAAAATGAATCAAGTACTTACCAATGTGAATCCTACATGACAAATGAAAGCTCTATTAGACCCCAGATAAAGGAGCTATATCAATCCCCAGATTAGGATTTAAGAGGTCTCAAAAAATGGGAGAGAAGGAAATTTTTTATACTAGAATCATATTGGATAAAGAGGGTTTAGTTAATTAGAAAATTAAGGAAAAATGGTAAAATTACCCAAATATAGCCAGTGTATGGTTTGACCACACAGTTTTCCAAACTATGCGCCAACCATGCCACAGTACTTGGAGAAGAGGGGCACTTGCACATTTCAGCTGCATGATATGAAAACTATTCAACAATTGTGTAAAATAGATCTTTCCTAAAAATTAAGACCATACACATAGTTAGATATCACTATGAACCCTACCCGCATGGTTTATACTAATCATGGGATAGACTAAAACCCCCCAAAATTTGGGTTCTGAGCTCTTAACAAGCCCCAAATACCCTTTATAACTTTGTAAACTCATTAGGTACCCATATTAGGTCCAAAATAAAGAGTTAAAACAAAATTTAAAGGATCTATACCTGAGTCAAATACTAGGTTCGTAATGTCTTTCCCCCTTAAAGGAACTTGTCCCTATGTTCACCTTCCAAGTTAGGTGAAACATTGTATGAGAAAAACTCTGACCACTGAGCATGTTTTCCAGCCTCCTGCTCACAAGTTTCATCCCGTAAAAAACTGTGCTGCCATAACACCCATACTAGTGGAACATACCATCCTCGAAGAGTCTTCAAGATCTAGTCAAAGATTCATATAGGATATTCCTCAAAATAATCATCGACATCAAGTTCAAATTCCTTGGGATCAAAAGTATGAGATGAGTTAGTATGATAACGATGATGTTGTGAAATGTGGAAAATGTCGAACATGGCATAATACCTTTGAGGTAGTAACAACCAATGGGCCACTAGATCAAATCTTTCTATAATTTTAAATGACCATACATAATTAGGTGACAATTTACCTTGCCTTTTTATCCATCTATGCCCTATCCTGGGTGATACCGATAGGAAAAATGATCCCTAACCTCCAACTATAGAGGTTTTCAATGGAGATCGACATAATATTTCTATCTTGACTGAGTAGTATACATGTGCTTCCTGATCAGCTAAACCTGCTCCAATGTCTCCTACATGAGATGAGGAACTAGTAGGGATTCCTCTCCCACCTCTATCTAGAATAGGGGTGAACAACACTGCCTACCATACATGGCTTCAAAAGGATCCATCTGAATTGTCTCATGAAATCTGTTATTATAGGTGAACTCAACAAGAGGGATATGATTATCCCAAGAACCACCGGAATCAAGGAATTATTCTCAAATCATGTACTCTTGAACTTGTGTCATTTATTATGATTTTCCATTGGTCTAAAGTGATAATCTGTGCTCAGAAGCACCTGTGTACCCATAAAATTCTACAAACCATGCCAGAACCATGATGTAAAATGAGAATCCCTTTCTGAAATGATAGTACGAGGGGCACTATGTAGTAGGATGATCTCAACGACATATATTATTCCCATCTCATCAACTGAAAAAGTCTCCTGGATAGGAATAATGTGGGATACTTTCATCAGTCGATCAATAACTACCCATAAAACGTCACTATCCCTCAGTAACCTAGGTAAACTGAGTATGAAATCCATAGTAATATCTTCCCATTTCCATTCTAGAACTAGAAGTGGCTGCAAAAATCTTGCAGGTCTTTAGTGTCCTATATTCACTTTCTAAAAAGTGGAATAACTAGTGATAAAGCTTACTATCTGACATTTCATCTTATGCCACTAATAATGGAATCACATATCTCGATACATTTTGACTATTCCTGTATGAAATTCCCACTAAGAATCATGGGAATCCCACATCAACTCCTCTATCATATATGTAGGAATCCAGACATTTCCATGGACACACAAGATATCGTCTCTACCCATAGACCAATATGGAGGTAGGCGATCTCCTGAAATACTCTTACAGAGAACCAAGACCTTAGAATCTAAAAATTTCCTATTCTTAACCTTCTCAAGGAGGGAAGAGGTAACTATAAAGGATGATAGGTAATACTACTCATGAGTATCATGAACTTCAGATAAAGATAAAAAACAAGGCCATCAATTTCTATTCATCACTATCTTGCTATACTGTCTGTGCCTAAGTTTTATAAGTTAGTACATTGGTGACAACATTTCCCTTTCTATACATATAGGAAAGCTCAAAATTTAAGGAATGAAGTCATTTGACCCATATTCACTCTCTAAGATTCAAGTCACACTGTGAAAATATATATTTTAGGATCTTGTGGTCTTTATACACCACAAATCACTCACCCAACAAACAGTGTCTCTATCAACATAAGGCATATAAAATTGCTACTAGATCAAGCCTGTGCATCGGGTAAATTCTCTCATGAGGCCTCAACTGTCGAGATTCGTACGCAAAAAATCTATCCTCCCACACCATCACTACTCCTAAACTAATTCTGGATGCATCATAGAAGATGGTATAACCTATTCCAATCTCTATAAGAATTAGTATTGGTGCTCAGACACGCCTCGTTTTCATCTCTTAAAATGTTTTCTCATACTATTCTGACCACATGAATGCGACACCCATATTTGTAAGACCATTAATAGGTGAATCGAGGTATAGTAATTCCTATATAAAAATCCTTTAACATCCATCCAACCCCAAGAAACTCTACAGATGAAACACATTATTTGGATGCTTCTAGGAAACTAGTATACTAACCTTCTTTCGGTCAAAAGAGACTCCCGATTCTAAGATAATATGACTTAAGAAGTGAAATTTGTTGATCCAGATGTGGGACTTAGAAATCTTGTCATAAAGATGATGCTCTCTCAGTGTACTCAAAACATTCTCAAGTTCTTAGCATGGTCACTATGAGTATAATAATACACTAAGATGTTGTCCAAAAATACCATGAAAAAAGAGTACAGATTGGGTCGAAACACCCAATTCATAAAATCCATGAAAATGGAGGTAACATTCATAATACCGAACAATATAAAAATGTACTCATATAGACCATACCTACTATAAAATTTGTATGAGGTATGTCTGATGGCTTAACTCACACCTGATGATAGCCCGATCTCAGGTCAATATTATAGAAGAACCTAGCTCCTCAGAGCTGGTAAAAGAGTTCATAAAATTTAGGTAGTAGATACTAGTTCTTAACTATAATCTGTTTCAACTACCTTTAATCCATGCATAAACAAAGGGTCCTAATCCATCTTTTTGGAAAAAACACACTCGAGAACCCCAAGAGGAATTACTAGGCCATATAAAACCTTTGACCTCCAATTCCTCTAACTATCACTTTAGATCTTGGAGCTTAGTAGCTGACATCTTTTATGGAAGAATGGAAACTATAGATACTCTTAGAATGAGCTCAATCGGAAAATCTACCTCTCTTTTAAGAGGTAATCTATAAAAATCATTGGGAAATACATCCCTAAAATGATCTAATACTAGAGGGAATTTATACTGGTATAAACTGTGATTATTTATGAATATATTTTCAATATAGGTAGTCACTCCACCTAGACCATGATGCTCTGGTCCAACTCTACTAGCCTAGATGTACCACTCACCCTTGTGTTGATAACTGCTTCCCTATAGTGATGTAAATGACACCTTTTGACAATATTAGTCTAAAAAGGAATGATATATAACCAACCAAAACTTCTCTAGGATGACATATAATCCTATCATCTTGAAAAAAAATTGGTACTATAAGAAAGAGTAATTGGCTACCACAAGGGGACAGTCCCTACACTAGAGTGTTCCCTCTAACGTACTTAAAAACAATGTATCTAAGGTAATTACACCACAGTAATACTATATTTACAACCTATGGATTTCCACAATATATAAAGAGATTCAATAGTGTAAATAACCTGTATCTAATAAATTATATACTATAGTAGAGGCTTGTAGAATAATACCTCGTACTGTAGACATCCCTGCAGCCTGATCCTCGTGTATCGGCTGTAATGCATGAAATTGGCCTGATCCATGACCCTATGAAATAACTATACTACCATGATAAAAATTGATTTTATGGTGCTACTAGTGATTAGGGGTTTGGATTCCATGTCCATGACCACCTCCTCATCCAGTCCTACCAATGCTACTCAAACTCCCCGCCTAATGCAGCGTAAAAGAACCTGCCCCTGAAGACGGAGCTGGTACAAAACGTTTTTTCATTAGAATTTGATTGAAATATCTGATAGAATCTATGATAGTTCCCCATTGGGCTTCAAGACCAACACTCCAGAGGTTCTCTATCACACTGAGGCTTTATATTCCCTTGTTTTCCAAACTGGTGACACACCATCATGATACCAACACAGGTACTCTGGTTGCCACTACCCTGAAGAAAAACCTTGAGAGATCACTGCCTTCTATTAGAAGAACTACCGGCCTACCATTACAATGGTCCTATATGCCCATTACTATCATTATCTCTTAGGTTTCACTCATTTATAACAGCCTGATTAACTATTTCAGAGAAATTAGGTAGGATAAAAATGTTCACTTGAGTACATATGGCATACATGGGCCCAACCTCAAAGCATCTATCATGAAAAAGCTCATCACTAGCTAGAAGTAGTGAAAAGTGGTGTAACTTAATGAAACACACTGAATAATCAATAATTTACATAGAAATATTCTTCAGATGCATGAAATATCTAGCTATATCATATCTTAGCATATTAGGAAAGAACTGACCATAGAAGGAATTTTGGAAATCATCCCATACCATGTATTAATGGAGACTATATTGGGTAATCACATCCCACCAATTCTTAGCCGAATCACAGAGCATGTATGCATCAATCTTGAACCTCTGATCTAGAGGCATCATCATATGATCAAAGATAGACAATGTGGCCTTTATCCAAGACACAATAAACTGTGGACCACCATTCCTTGAGAATGTAGTAGGATGATACTGTTGTTACTCAGGAGTTTGATCAACCATCATAGGTGAAACTCATGGATCACTATTCATGGACTACATTAGACATAATAAATAATCACAAACTTGAGAATAAGTACCCATTTCAGGTACATCAGGCAGTTCCTCACGTGGCACTCTTAGAGGTAAGACTGGTGGCTCAGGGCCCACCACATCTGGACTATGGTTGTCGCCACCCTCTTGGCACACAAAATGAGGACGTCGTGGTAGAATTGATCTAAAAATGCCAAGAACATGCCTCAGAACAAGATTGAAGTTGTTATATAGAAACACTAACAGAAGATAAATGTAAGAAGGGGATCACTACCCAAGGTATACTACCCTAACTACCCACTTCGAAGACTAGGTATTGTTAAGTGATCTAGTATTAAGTTATAGGGGTTCCAGTAGATGAAGGGTCAATAGGAACTTTCCTTATCATTTACTAAAAACCATTTCATTCATTTCATATTTAATTTATAGGTTCATTCCTTTACCTTTAATAAACATGACAAGTCAGGATAAGGAAGTTCTAACATTTCATTTTAAAATTTAAGTTTCATTTTCTTATTTGCATATACCAAGATTCATTTAAAATGAGTTTTTTATTCTAGTGAATCAGGGACCATACTCCTTATCAATGATATTAACACCCATTTGAATTTCTAATTAAAGGCTTGATTTGGTAAATTACTCATTCCAACCCATGAGGGCCTATAAAATGTTATGAATTGAAATACAGAATCACTCAATCACATCCTAAAAAGTAGCACATGCATATATACCGATCAAGGCTCATTAAAAAATAATAGGCATATCAAGTAATGAAAATTAGTGAAATTCACCTATATGGCATGGAAATAAGCATTAAATGAAAATTATAGGTGCCTATATGATGCATGCAACAATGATACTTTCCCTCATATCATTGGTAAATGATAAAATATATTCTCAATCAGAAGAATAATCAATAACACCACATAACATGCGAGTCACCCAATGGTGTAATGATATCAATTGTAATAGACAAAATAAGAACAATAATTATAATTAATGAAACCCATACCTTACCCTGAACAAGAGTTTGTGATACCCAATCACGGATTATGACCAAGTTCCAAGAATTCTTAATCTCCAATATATTGTTTCAAAATAGTAAATCAAGAATAGAACATCCTCTGATACCACTTGGTGACATCCCAAAATCGGATTCCACTTATGATGTTCCCCAAGACTAGTGAGCCACATGACCTCAAGTGCATCTCCCCAAACACTAGAGGCTGCTGATTAGAAGTGAGGGCCTAGGGTGTATCTGTGGAGAGACTATTCATTCATTACTAGAGTGTGTCATTAGAGATAAAATATATAATAAAATAGGAGATAAATATCATGCATAATATAAGTAAATAGAATTCATAGTGGATGGGGAAAAGATCAATAATAATTGAAATAACTAGAATAAGATACAAAATTGATGATGATATAAGTCATGTCCCTAGAAAGATGGTAAAATAGGTAAACAATCAGCATACAAGCATGTTATATAATGTATCAAAAGGAATATAAAAACTGTCCCAAGCATTCTGAGCTCTATCTCAGTCATACACCACAAGATTCATCCTAAAATAGTAATCAATAAAGTATCTAGAGCCTTACACATCCCTCTATCAACACATGCATAAATATTGTCTTCCTAGGTACCAAATGATGGATCAGATAGGGTGTGAGATAAATCTCATTAGGCCACCACCAAAAATTTCTATAATATCCTGTCCATGTAATATAAACTAAAATGTAGAAACCAAAGCTTGACATACATGGAAATTAAATTTATTTTTCATAATACCTAATACATGACACAAAATACGCCTGAAGATCGCATTAGTTTAGTGTCTTTGGAAAATCTGAACAAAATATTATAATCATGGTGAAAGATCTTCAACATATCCCATAAATGTAATGCCCCGACCCCAGTTACCCAAAGTCGGTGCATTATTATATAACATTGGAATGATCACAAGGGATCAAAATCCTAAAATAACGATCAGTTTAGTAGCCTTGGAAGTACTAGATACATTCATAAGTTTTACATTACATTATAAAATGAAACAAAACAACAACATTGTCTCCGTTGACCACATTCATAACTTAGACTATCCCTGCAGGTCAGTCATAATATACTTCTTTACATCTTGGGAAAAATAAAACTTAGAAAGGGGTGAGCTCAAATGCTCAGTAAGGATATCAATATAGCGAAAACTTTCAAGAATAAGCATAAACATTTAAGTAAATGTATAAGACTAAAACAAAAACCTTTAAAACTTAAACTTCATCATAATATGGAAAAGATAAATCAAATAATTCTATTTACTTATTCACATGGATGTTATACTAGTCGAATAATCACATGTAATATCAATATCCAATTTCATATGGTTGGAATGCATAATGCCAGACTTCATAACCACATAGTCAAGGCCTTGTGTTAAGACTAAAAACAAGATTTTGTCAAGGCCTTGTGCCAAGAGACTAGTTTGTCTCATGAGACCTAACGATGCATCGAGGATCTATAGTGGGCTCCACCCATCACTTACTAAGTCCAATTAATTCCTCATATGAAAAGGTTTAAACATAACATAAACATTCGTATTAAAACATTCATACGAAATGTCAATAATTTATCCATAAACCATGAATGGTATAAAAATAACACATCTACAGTAAAAAATATCACAAAACCATCAATAAAATATGGAATATTTGTATCATAATAAATCAACTTCAAAGAAGCTTAAAATCCATCAAAGGTTGTTGACATAGATGAAATCATAACTTTTTGTAGAGAAATATCTCTTTCTATTTTGAAATAATTTAAAATTCATATAATTAAAAAAGAAAACATTTATTTTTAAAATATTCTTATAAGAATTTATGGGAATCTTTGACGATGTTATAATGGAAGAAAATAGCCACACCCACCGTATAAGTTAAAAAAGACATTCTTACCTTAATTTTGTCGAGAAGGTTATAAAGTATCTTGTTTGGAAAATGATGGAAAGAATCCTTTAAAAACTTATGTGGTCAAATAAGGTTATAAATGAATTTTAACCATAGTCTAGTAAATAGTAAAAATGTTTTGAATTTCATTTCTATGAAAACATGGATGTGGATAATAAAGAGGTCCTAGTAGATACTTAAGTATTAAAAACCTCAGATAAGTAAAGAGATTTTAGAATTAACCCTTACCTTGTACTTTTCCTTAGTCGATGGTATGTTAACCTACTGTATAATAGTTAATTTTTTTATTAAATTATTAAATAACTATATACATAAATATGATATCATATATGATCCTATAATTTTTATTTGTTAATAATATTTCTTTGTTAATAATATTTTAGTAGTATCATCGTTTCGGGTGTTAACTGATTCATTTTCCTCTATATGATTGGTTAAATAAGCCATGTTTTTTATGGATAGGATGTATTTGATTTATATATATAATGATATTATGTTCATAAACATTATTTATAATCATAAAATAAAAATTATTCTTGAATGATTATGATGGGGAATGAATCTCATCATGTTCGTGGAGACAACCATTCATACGTACGCACGAGCAACAATATCATTATACTGATGGTGAAATCATATATAATTGGATGGTATATTATGTATAAAGAATAATTAACATGTTAGGTTTATTATTTAAATTAGTTATATTCATTATTATACCCATCCAAATAATGAAGTGTTTGAATAACAAACTACACCACGATGTGGAGACAGTAAGCCGTACGTACACACATATGGTGACTTTTTCAATTATAGGATGGATATAATAACAAATATGGTTGAAACATATTTATAATAACATCATAGTATGTATAAGTTACTGGATTTATTATTTTGGTATGGAAACAAAAAAGAAAGTGGAAGTGGAAGAAGAAAAGAACTTGAAAGAGGGTGGTGAAATTATTACCTCTTCTTCGAGTGTTTCCTTTTGAGTTGATCAAAAGGGCTCCTTAGGTTGAATTAATGATCAAAGTAAGGCCTCTAGGTCTAAGGGGGAATATTTGAAAGGATATTTGGGAATGTTTTGGCCGATCCAAATGGCTTTGGAGGTGTGAAATTAAGAGAAGGGGAAGTACCCTTTTATAAGAGACGTGAGGGTCACTTTAGAAAAAAACTTGAAATATTATTTTATAATAAAATAATTTTCGGTTTATAATGGCTCCAAAATGATTTATTTCAAGGATAAAGAGGGGATGGATCGAAAAACTCTCAACAAATAGGTTTTATATTGGTTTAGGACACCATATTAACCTTATATTTTAGATTTAACATTTTGTTAAATAGTTTGACATTTACCACGTCTCTTTGTATTTTTATAATATATGGTTAATAAAATTACTATAAAAATACAAGAGAACCCCAAGTGGTTAAGTATTAATATATATAATCTTATATAAGTCCTTTGGCTGAAACTTCGATTTTTAGAAATATTATATCAATTATTAATATAGTATTTGTTCTTAAAACTCAATTTTTTCAATTTTGACACTATTTGGTATTTGATTATTTTTGAAAGCCATAAAAACTTTGTCACTTCAAATAAAATTTATTTAATCAACCATAACATGTAATTATAACCTATAAAATTATTTTAATTCGTCATCATTATAAATTTTTATTTATTTGGATATTTATAAAATCAATTATTTTAAAATTTCACTATTAAGGTAATTACTGGATCATCATTGTGTCATACATACATTAAATTATTTAATGTCTAAAAATTAAAAATAAAATAC
The DNA here is from genome assembly GCA_963277665.1 of Viscum album. Taxonomy (NCBI): domain Eukaryota; kingdom Viridiplantae; phylum Streptophyta; class Magnoliopsida; order Santalales; family Viscaceae; genus Viscum; species Viscum album. The sequence continues at coordinate 685,771,108 of OY728123.1, read as the reverse complement.
CATTATGTAGGAAATATTTTTATTTTTCTAATAAATATTTATAGTCAAATTTATATTGTGTTTAACCCAATATTAATCATGGTTTAGTTATTACACTTTGAATTTAACTCTTTTAACTCTTCTTTAAATAAAATAATAATAAATGTCCTGATCTAATCCAAGTAGACCAAAGAGAATCATATTTTATTCCTAATTTTTTTGTGGTTGAATTACACTTATCAAATAGAATTAGGACATGTGTTAGGGAAATTATAATATAATTTTTACCCTTAATTACCCTATTTACTTTAAACAGTGGTAAATAAAAGTCAAAAGTTACTATTCACCAAAATTATTTTCATCTTATTGAACCAAATTTTTCATGATGATGTCAACCATGTCTCCAGGATTTTTTAAATTCAACTCACAGAAGCAATGAAATTATGTTTTATGCAAATTTGCAAATGCTCCTAGAATGTGGGTAAAAAACGGTAAAAAGTTCAATAAAATTTTATATATCTAAACTTATTATAAAATGACTCAAATTATTTAAATTGAACATATATTGGTATTATGTATCTATTTTGACCTAAAATAAATTAAAATAAAATAACTAAATACTAAAATAAAAATTCTATTTTAAACAATAATGTAGTGTTTTTCATTATTCATCAAAAAATACCAAAAATTCACCCTAAGATAATTTTGATATTATAAATTCAAAAAATGAAGTCCATTTTGAAAAATAAAATTTAAAAAATTTCAAAAAGTTGGTATTACTATTCATAATGACTAGTTTGATTGGTCGTGGTTTGTTAAAACTCTAAGTTGCGTACAACGTAAGCTACCACATTATTCAAAGGTAAACATACCATGAAAGATTGAGGCGTTACATTCTCCCCTCCTTAAAATAATTTCATCCTCAGAATTTATAGAATATTACAGCATAAAAAGGTTTGGGTGGTTCTTCATCATAAGTTCCTTTGGTTCCCACGTCGCCTCTTCTATCTTATGGTCTCTCCACAGAACTTTTACCAAATGAGTCGTCCAATTTCTCAGTACTTGTTCTATGGTATCATGAATCTTGATAGGCTCTTTACAAGAAGACAGATCAGGTTCCAGTTTAATTTCTTAATAGATGAGTACATGCATTGGGTCAGGCTTATATTTTCTCAATAGTGATATGTGAAACACATCATGATCTTTGGAGAGACTTGGTGGCATTTCCAAACGATAAGCCACAACTCCAATTTGTTCTAGAATTTCGAATGGTCCAATGTTCCTGGGACTCAATTTACCCTTCTGACCGAATCTTATGACACCCTTCCATGGAGATACCTTCTAGAAAACATGATCTCCTACTTGAAATTTCAAATTCTTTCTTCGATTATCAGCATAGCTCTTTTTCCTACTTTGATATGCTTTGATGTGGGTTTGCATAATCTTTACCTTTTTCATTGTTTCCTCAACATGATCTAGGCCTAAGAGTTTTCTTTCACCAAAATCATCCCAAAAAAGTTTGTGTGCGACATCTCTTTCTATATAACGCTTCATATGGTGCCATATGAATACTTGTATGGAAGCTATTGTTGTAGGAAAATTCTTCTATATGTAAATATTGATCCCACATACCTTGAAAGTCAAGTGATAAAGATCTCAACATGTCATATAAGGTTTTAATAGTCCGTTCTGATTGTCCATCGGTTTGAGGGTGGTAGGCAGTGCTCAAACGAAGTTCAGTATCCAAGGCCTTATGAAGACTTTTCCAAAATCTTGATGTAAAATGGGGATCATGATCAGAAAAAATCAATAGGGTTACACCATGGAGTCTTACAACTTCATTAATATATAGTCTTTCTAGACGTTCAAGTGGTAAATATTCTCTTATAGCAAGAAAATACGTTGACTTGGTAAGATGATCAATAATGACCCATATTGAATCATTACTTCTAGGAGTCTTTGGTAGCTCCATGAAAAAGACCATCGTAATATTATCCCATTTCCACTCAGGTATAGAAAGAGGTTGCATGACTCATCTAGCCTATTGCCTTCCAGTTTTCACTTGTTGACAAACCATATATCTTGACACAGAATCAGAAATCTCCCATCATTTACTGCTTTAATCTTTTTTTTGAAACTCCTCATCATTAGTATGAGAACGTTTTATTCTTTCTAGTAAAGATTGTTTGGAAACCATTTGAAAAAGTATCGATGTTTCACCTTCCATGGGTATTACCATATCCATCTTTAAAAGATCCATGAAACACTACTGGAAAATAGGTCTATACCCACCGTTTTGCAACAAACCGTGGGTATAGGGATAGTATGGGAACCTATACCCACGGTTGCGCCAAAAACCGTGGGTATTGTTTTCTAATAAGACCTATACCCACGGTTTTGGAGAAAACCGTGGGTATAGGGTATGTTTCGAAGACCTATACCGACCATTCTTCAAAACCGTAGGTATTGCAGTATTTTTTTGGAAGACCTATACCCACGGTTCTCCAGAATTGTGGGTATAGCTTTCCCGCATTATGGCGGGGAAAAACATTAGGCAGGAAAAAAAAAATTTGGTGGGAATTTTTTTTTCACAGACCATTTTAATATATATAGGTAGATGAATATATATATAACAAGTAACAATGTCAGCTCAGTGGGTACCTTAGTGAAAAGCGGCTTTGAGGTTTACCGTCAGATGAGAGTTCGAATTCCCGTGGCCACGCTTTTTGTATTTAAATACACCATTATATTAATATATATACGAAGATATATGTACCTATAACAAATAAACATGACAGCTCGGTTGGTCCGGTGTTCTATGCGTGCGCGAGGCGTAACATGAGGTGTGGGTTCGAAACCCCATAATCTCATTTTTTGAATTTAAAAATCCGACGTGGATTATATTAATATATATAAGTAGATAGATATATACATAAAAAATAAAATTCACAGCCTAGTTGGTCTGATGGTGGAGCGCGGCTACGAGGCGTTGAGGGAGGAGCTGTTTCAAAACTCCCTGGGTGCCTGTTTTTTGAATTAAATCCCCACGGTTTGAAAACCGTGGGGTCTATTGTGTGCCATGGTGGCACAGCTGTGTGCCACATTTTACACCCCCTATACCCAAGGTTCTCCAAAACCGTGGGTATAGGCTGAGACCCCTATACCAACGCCTTTCCAGCCCACGGTTTCCAAAACCGTGGGTATAGTCTATACCCACGGTTTTGGGGGCTATACCCATGGTTTTGAACTGTGGGTATAGGTCATTTTTCCAATAGTGAAAATTGGATCCCTTTCAACTCTCATCTTGTTCAAAAATCAATGATCCTTTCTTGTCAAAGAATCTTCCACCTTATTTTCCTTCCCCATGTGGTAGTGTATTGTGAAATAATAATCCTTGAGTAGTTCAAGCCATCTCCTTTGCCTCATGTTGAGTTATTTTTGTGAGAAAATATACTTCAAACTCTTTTGATCAGTATAAATCTCACATTTTCACCATAGAGATAATGTCTCTATATCTTCAGAGAAAATATCATACCTGCTAAATCAAGATCATGAGTGGGATAGTTTTATTTCATGAATTTCTAGCTGTCGTGATACATAGGAAATAACTCTATCATTCTTCATAAGGACACAACCAAGTCCTTTCTTTGAAGCATCACTATAAATAACAAACCCATTGTTCGCTGATGGTAGAATCAAGATAGGAGCATTGACTAATCTTCTCTTCAGTTATTCAAAACATTCTTCACACTCTGTTTTCGAAACAAATTTAACCCCTTTACGCGTGATCTTGGTTAATGGGTTAGCCGACTGGGAAACATTATGGACGAAACATCGATAATAACCTGCTAAACAAATAAAACTGCATAACTCAGTTATACTCATCAGTGCTGACCATTCTTGGATTGCCTTGGTATTTGAAGGATCAATAGAGATTCCATCCTTAGAGAAAATATGGCCAAGAAAAGAAATATCTTGAAGAAATAATTCAAACTTGCTAAACTTCCCATATAATTCATTTCTTTTGAGGGTTTTCAGAATAGTGCGCAAGTGATTTTGATGATCTTTTTAGATTTTTGAGAATACCAAGATATCATCAATAAATACCACTACAAAGTCATCAAGTTATTCCTTGAAAAGTCTATTCATTAAATCCCTAAATACAGAGGGTGAATTAGTCAATCCAAAAGGCATTACTATAAACTCGTAATGCCCATACATGGTTCAAAATACTGTTTTTGGAATGACTTCCTTCTTCACATACAACCGATGATATCCGGATCGAAGGTCAATCTTTGAGAGATATTGAGCTATATGAAGTTGGTTGAATAAATCATCAATGCAAGGTAGGTGATACTTGTTCTTTATTGTTATAGCATTGATCTCCCTGTAGTCAATGCACAACCTCATAGATCCATCTTTCTTCTTAACAAAAAGGAATGGGGATCATAATGGAGAAACACTAGGGAAAATAAATCTCTTATTACTCAATTCCTCTAGTTGTTTCTTTAGTTCCACTAATTACAAAATGGCCATTCTATAAGGGTTCTTTGATATGGGCCTTCAAACAATAATTAAATCAATGGAAAACTCAATTTCTCATTATGGAGGATGTATAGGTAAATCCTATAGAAACAAATCAACATATTCTTGAACAATTGGTATGCCCTCTATTCGAACATTCTTTTACTCAACCATAGTTATTTCATTATCTTCCTCCCCAATAATTGAATTTAGTAGAGATACTAGGGGTTGATCTAGATAATAATAAGGTGCTGACATTTCTGATATAAAGATAAGGTACTTTTTATCATCATTGAAAATTGTAACCTCCTTATTCTTAAAATAAATTTTTGCATCATGGTCTGAAATCCAATACATTCCGAGGATTATATAAAATTCAATCATGGGTATGATGATGAGATTAGTAGATAAAGAACCTTTATATGCCCTAAAGGGAACTGATTCACAAAACTTTGTTGTGATGATACATCCCTTAGGAGTTTTGAATGAAAACTCCCTTGTTAATTCAAATTGAAAATATATAATTTTCTTAGAAAATTGGGAAGATATGAAATAATGCGATGATCCAAAATAAAATAAAGCATTGTATAAACTTGAGGAAACCATTAAATTACCTGACACCACATCTTTTGGAGCTTCAACCTCAGTATTAGTGATCGTATAATCTTGGACTTTCTCCCTTGGCCTTTTCTAAGGTAAGTTTCCTTGGCACTTAGAACATTAATTTGAATAAAGTTCCTTTTCTCTATAATTGTAGCATTCAACATTGACAACCACTTTCTTTCCTTTTCAATCAAAAGCTTGGTGGCCTTTTTCACCACACTTGGGACATGCTCCCATTCCCTTCAGGCAAGTACTGGGGTTCTTCTTCCCACATTTACCGTAGGATGGATATTCAACTTTTCCCTTATTCCCCTCATTTCTATATTTAGAGTGATAAGTATATCTCTTCTTCTCTTTATTTTCTTTGAAGTCATAAGAATTAGAGAATTCCTTTTCTTTCTTGATAGCGCATGAGAGAATATATTAGTATGAGGAGAAGGATTTTGAGACTAATGCTTGATGGAGAAATGGTTTTAACCCATCAAAGAATCAATTAATCTTACTCCTTGGGTAACTTATATAATCTGCTGCATGCCTTGAAAACCTTGTAAAGTTAGCCACATACTTTGCAACATTCCGATCCTCCTTTTGCCTTAGACTCAAAAATTATCTTTCCATATCCACCCGATGGTCATGAGGAAATTATTTTTATAATAAAATCTCTTTAAACAAACTCCATTCCATGTTTGATAATTATTCATATTCCTTTGTTTTTTGGATTAATGACCACCATTAATCTGCATCTCCCATGAGGTGATAAACTGCCATGACAACGTTTTCCCTTTCACCACTCCCCAAAGCATGAAATATTTTTCTCTAAGGAACTTATCCATTTCTCAGGTACTAATGGACTTTTACCTCCATTTAATATTGGTGGTTGTTGCCTCATGAAAAGGTCTAATGTTGATCCTCTGCATTGTGGATCAGGGTGCTCCATATGGGTAAGGTTATTATTCATAACCTAAGTGAGTTGTTCCAGTATGGTGATAAGCTGATCATCACAAGTTTCATCACCATCTCCACTATAATTATCTTGAGTAGGAGGGAAATCCCTACATGGATTATGTGCATTGATACGGTTTCCATTCCTTCCACTAGGCACTATTTCTAAACAATGGAATACACTAGATTAGTTTATGAATCACAATACATAATTCCAAACTTGTAAAACACTTAACATAAATTGAAAAATTTATGGATATAATCCATAATCCTAAAAAAATGTTTTCTTTGAGGAGGTATATACTCATAAATCCTTCATAATGGTTTGTAAAGAAAATGTGAATTATCCTAAGCATATCCCTAGGGATTGTCGTAACCAAGAGTGTAGCAAGGCCCGTTGTCGTGTACTAGGATACCCCGAGTCAAGCTCGAAACTCCTTGTCAGAGTTTTCACTCTTAGGTACATCTGTACCAGAGCCGACTCTACCTTCTTGTATCTAGATAGTGATGTATTGATTGGAAAATAAAAAAAATCTCTACATTACAAAAATTCTAGTAAGTTCTTCTATACCAATCCTCAAAGTCTATCTTAGGGAAATGTGCTCTAATCAGAGTTTATCTAAATCTAGTTTCCCAGGTTTGTACTAAACTTCCTATGATACCAACTATAACGCCCTGATCCCAGTTACCCAGAATCAGTGCATTATTATATAACATTATCATGATCACAAGGGATCCATATCCCAAAAGACCGATCAGTTTACTAGCCTTTGAAGTACTATATACATTCATAAGTTTTACATTACATTATAAAATGAAAAACAACAACAAAATTGTATCTATTGGCCACATTCATCCCTTAGACTATCCCTGTGAGTTAGTTATAATATAATTCTTCACATCCTGGGAAATATACAACATAGAAAGGGGTGAACTCAGATGCTCAGTAAGGATAACAATACAATGAAAAATTTAAAGAATAAGCATACACATTTAATGAAATGTATAACACTAAACCACCATACTTTTAAAATTATACTTCATCATAATATGAAAAATATAAATCAAATCATTCCATTTAATTATTCACATGGATATTCTACTAGTCTAATAATCACATGTAATATCAATATCCAATTTCATAATGTTGGAATGCATAATGCTATACTTCATAACCACATAGCCAAGGCCTTGTTCTAAGACTAAAAATAAGATTTTGTTAAGCCATTATGCCAAGAAAATAGTTTGTCTCATGAGATCTACCGATGCGTCGAGGAGCTATAGCCGGCTCCACCCATCACTTACTAAGTCCAATTCATTCCTAATATGAAAAGGTTTAAACATAACATAAATATTCATATTAAAAATAGATTACGAAATGTAAATACTTTATCCAAAAACTATGAATAGTGTAAAAATAACACATACACAGTCAAACATCTATCAAAACCTCCAATACAATATGGAAGATTTATATCATAATAAATCAACTTCAAACAAGCTTAAAATCCATCAAAGGATGTTGACATAGATGAAATAATTTTTTTTAGTGAAATATCTCTTTCTATTTTGAAATAATTTAAAAGTCATATAATTATAATAGAAAACATTTATTTTGAAAATATTTTTATAAGCTTGTATGGGAAGCTTTGACGATGTTATAATGGTGGAAAATAGATGCACCCGCTTTATAAGTTAAAAAATACATTCTTACCTTAATTTTGTCGAGAAGGTCATAAAGTACCTTGTTTGGAAAATGACGGAAAAAATCCTTTAAAAACTTATGTGGTCTAATAAGGGTATAAATGAATTTAACCCATAGTCTATTAAATAGTAAATTTTTTTTGAATTACATTTTTATGAAAACACGGATGTGGATGATAAAGAGTTCCTAGTAGATACTTACGTTTTAACAACCTTAGATAAGTAAAGAGATTGTAGAATTAACCCTTACCTTGTACTTTTCCTTAGTCGATGGTATATTAAACTCTTGTATAATAGTTAAAACATTGTTATTAAATTATATAATAATAATATACATAAATATAATATCATATATGATCCTATAATATTTCATTGTTAATAATATTTCTTTGTTAATAATATTTCAGTAGTATCATCATTTCAGGTGTTAACTGATTCATTTTCCGCTATATGCTCGGTTACGTAAGCCATGTTTGTTATGGATATGATGTATTTTATTCATATATATAATGATATTATGTTCATAAGAATTATTTTTCATCATAAAATGAAAATTATTTTTGAATGATTACGATGGAGAATGAATCTCATCGTGTTCATGGAGACGGTAATCCGTACGTACGCACGAGCGAAAATATCATTATATTGATGGTAAAATCATATGTAATTGAATGTTATATAATATATAAAGAATAATTAAAATTTTATATTTATTATTTACATTAGTTATACTCATTATTATACCCATCCAAATAATGAAGTGTCTGAATAACAAACTACACCATGATGTGGAGACGGTAAGCTGTACGTACGCACGTATGGTGACTTTGTCATTTATAAGATGGATATAATAAAAAATATGGTTTTAATATATTTATAATAACATCATAGTATGTAAAAAGTACTGTAGTTATTATTTTGGTATGGAAACAACAAAGAAAGAGGAAGTGGAAGAACAAAAGGACTTGAAAGACGATGGTGAAATTATTACCTCTTCTTCGGGTGTTTCCTTTTGAGTTGATCAAAAGGGCTCCATATATTGGATTTTTGATCAAAGTAAGGCCTCTAGGTTTAAGGGGGTATAGTTGAAAGGATATTTGGGTAGGTTTTGTCTAAGAAAAATGGATTTGGAGGTGTGAAATTAATAGAAGGGGAAGTACCCTTTTATAAGAGAGGTGAGGGTCACTTTAGGAAAAGCTTGAAATATTATTTTATAATAAACTAATTTTTGGTTTATAATGGATCAAAAATGATTTAGTTCGAGGATAAGGTAGGTATAGGTCTAAAACCTCTCAACTAATAGGTTTTAGATAGGTTTATGTCACCATATTAAATTTATCTTTTATATTTAACTCTTAGTTAAATAGTTTGACATTTACCATGTCTCTTTGTATTTTTATATTATATGGTTAATAAACATACTATAACAAGAAAATAAAACCCCAAGTCCTTAATTATTAATATATATAACCTTATCTAAGTCCATTGGCCAAATATTATATTTTTATGAATATTATATCAATTAATAATATAGTTTTGTTTTAAAAACTCTATTACGTCAATTTTGACGTTATTTGGTATTTTTTTTTTATGAAAGCGATAAAAACTTTATCACTTCAAATATAATTTATTTAATAAACCCAAACATGTCATATTAACCTATAAAATTATTTTAATTAATCATAAATCTCAATTTACATTTATTTGGATATTTATAATATCAATTATTGTAATATTTCATTAGTAAGGTAACTACTACATCATCATTGTGTAATAAATAAAATAAATTATTTAATGTCTAAAAATTATAAATAAAATACCACTATGTCGAAAATATTTTTATATTTATAATTAATATTTATAGTCAAATTAATATTGTGTGTAAACCTATATTAAAAATGGGTTAGTTATTAAACTTTGAATTTAACTCTTTTAACTCTTCTTTAAATAAAATAATAATAAATGTCCTAATCTAATAAAAGTGGAACAAATAGGATAATATTTTATTCCTAAGGTTGTTTTTGGTTGAATTAAACTTATAAAATAGAATTAGTACATGTGTTCGGGTAATTATAATATCATTTTTACCCTTAATACCCTATTTACTTTTAACTGTGGTAAATAAAAGTCAAAAGGTACTATTCACCAAAAATTATTTTCATCTTATTGAACCACATTTTACTTACTGATATCAATAGTGTTTCTAGGATTTTTGAAATTTAACACACAGAAGAGGTAAAATTATGTTTTATGCAAATTTTCAAATGCTCCTAGAAGTTGGGTAAAAGACGGTACAAAAGTTCAATAAAATTATATATATATAAAATTATTATAAAATGACTCTAATGAATTACATTTAACATATATAATTATTATGTATCTATTTTTAACTAAAATAAATTAAAATAAAATAACTAATTACTTAAATAAAAAGTCGGTTTTAAATAAAAACGCATTGTTTTTCATTATTCATCAAAAATCGAATGTTTTCAGAAAAATACAAAAAATTCACCCTAAGCTAATTTTGATATTAAAAATTCAAAAATGAATTCCATTTTGAAAAATAAAATTTATAAAATTTCAAAAAGTGGGTAAAACTATTCATAATGGTTAGTTTGATTGGTCGTGGTGTGTTAAAACTCCAAGTTGTGTACAACACAAGATACCACATTATTCAAAGGGAAACATACTGTGAAAGATTTGAGTGTTACAATAAAGATATTCCACTTTTGTTTTCCAAGCTAAAACTGTTCTTTATATCCTGGGGAAAATAAAAAATAGAAAGGGTGATCTCAAATTCTCAGTAAGGGTAGATATGGAGAACATGAAATAAACCATAAACATTTGAACATAAAAACATGAACATAAAACATCAAAATATTGAGTCATGAAATAAATCTTGGAAGTACGTAAGGCATGGATCATAAAGTAACATTAACCATGATAGAATAAAATTAGTATAAAACATGTAATTGTGGAAAATAAATAATCCTATAATATGATTTCCAAAGTATCCAATGCATTGCTTCCAAGACCATCATAATGGACATAGTCCATTACTATACCGAGTTTACTTTCAGTTACAACCATGTATTACTGAACCAAATTTACTTATCATTCCATCCATGAATTACTGAACTAGATTTACTTTCTATTCCATTCATGTCCATTTCATGAGATATAAATCTTTATCCAATGCATTGGATGGAGATATAGGTCTCACCCATCTCATAATGAAATTATTCTTACATGTTTCTGAAAACATAAATCATTTATCATAGCATAACCCATGAAATAAAATGGGATTCTTAAACATCATTTCACCATAACATAATCCATATAAGATAAATGAACATTATAAAAATAATTCCATCATAAAAACCATCTAATAAAATTAACAATAGGGATAGAAACATAACCCTATTTCATTTTATATGGAAAATAATTTTTATAAAATAATTGAGCTTAATTACATGGGAAAATATCCTTTCTTCTTTAAAAACGTTTTCTTTTCTCAAAATGACATGAAATTTTAAAAGAAAATAAATTAGTTGAAAATAAACTTGAAATAGTTTAGAGGAAGATTCATGGAAAATATTCATGAAACCATAAAAAATCCATTCATGCCATAAAATTGTAAAAAAACATTCTTCTCGTACTTTTTCTAGAAAAAGTCAAAAATTTCCTCATATGGTAAACGTAAGAAAAATTCCTTCCAAACCATGTAGTAAAAGTAAAAATGGGTAAAAATGAATTTAAAAAAACAAAAAAGAATATGAAAATTTTTATGAAAACATTTTAAGAAAACATGGACATGGATGATAAATATATCTCCAGTAAATACTTATGAATAAATAATCTCAAATTAAAACAAGATTGTAAAAGTTATCCCTTACCTTAGGTCTAATTTCTTCTGTATGTGTCTGAAACTCCTATATATTGGTTTTAAAAATATTATTAACACATAATAAAACCATAATAATATTTATGATATCATATATGATTCACTTACGACTTTATATTACCCATTCATTTATCAATTCCATGATAAAGCAATGTTTTAAGTAATAATTGTTTTATTTATCATACGTGTTTTGAATTGTTATTCTTGATATTATTACTTATATAATTATTTAATTACTTTCAGAAAGAAAAAAATGATTCATATATTATTTATACTCATTATATAAATATATATATGCAATAGATAGATTAAATAAATGGAATACGCCGTTCATGGAGACGGTAGGCCGTACGTACACATGAACACTATTTTTGTTTCCTTATTGAATTGAATGGAAGTAAGTAAATGACACACACACACCCACACACACACACACATATATAAATACAGTATCATTATTATTTCATATATTTCCTGATTATTTATTATATATAATTTATAATCATTACTGAATTGTTAACATGGAGAATGAATCTCATCGCATCGTGGAGACCGTAAGCCGTACATACGCATGAGTGAAGATATCATTCCCATAGTTATTGAATGGTATTGAAGTGTATGGTGTATAATATTTAAGAATTATTATCATGTTATAATAATCATATATGGTTTTTATTTCCACCATTATACCCATCCAAGTGAAGTGGTGGTGAAAAACAGATTACACCACGACATGGAGATGGTAAGTCGTACGTACGCACACACGATGATTTCATTTTTCATAGGATGGATACGAGATTAAATATGGTTGTTTTATATTTAAAATAACATATTAGTATATTATTTATACTTCTATTTTTAATTTATCATTAAACAAAAAAATAATAGGATGTAGAAGAAGAATGAAATTTGAACGAATTGGTAGAAGAGATTACCTTTTCCTCAATGTGCCTCCTTTAAGTTTACTCTTAGGGCACTAGAGTTGGTATTATGAGAAGAAAAGAAAATCTATAATGTAAATAGGGAAGAAATGAAGATAAATGGGTAGGGTTTGGCTAATCTTTAAGGCTCAAAATGGAGTGAATAGAAGATGAAGTAGGTTCCCTTTTATAAGAGAGGAGAGGGGCACTTTAGGAAAGTCTTAAACTATTAATTTATTATAAATTCAATTTTGATTTAAAATAGTAAAAAACTTATTTAATTATAAGGTAAGATGATTTTTTTTCGAATAAACATAATAAAATAATTTTTAGACAAGTTTTGAATATTTTTCTATCCTTATCCTTTTGGTTTAACCCTTATTTTACCTTTTTAAATCTTACTGTGATATCATGTTATTTACAAATTGTGGGTTAATGAAATTACCATATCATGTAAAACGACCCAAAAAAAGTTATTTATGATATATTTTGATTTATATTAACCAATTGGATTAATCTTAGATTTTTTGGAATTTAATATCATTTAATAATCTATTTTATGTTTTAAGTTATGAATTTTGTCAATTTTGGATACTATTCATACTTGACTTTTTAAAAATTTATAACAACCATATTACTTTTAAAAAAATGAATTATATAATCCCAAATATGTAAATGTCATCCATAAAATTCGAGTATGACATCAAAATATTCATATTAAATTTATTTTAATATAAATAAATTCAATTATTTGAATATTTCAATAATGAGGTGATCACTACACCATAATTGTGTCATAATTAAATTTATTTATTTGGTGTCTGAAAATTAAAAATAAAATACCATGATATAGAAAATATTTATATATTTATAATGAATATTTATATACATATATATAAGTTATATAAGTATATATTAAAATCAATTTAGTAAAAGATATATGTTTAGGTTATAATTATCTTCACTTTAAATTAATTCTTATAAAATGTCATTTTCACATCAAAGTGAATCCATGGATTACCAAAATCAACCCAAATATTCCCATGGTCAAATATATCTCATAAAATAATATTAGAACATGTTTTACGATAGTTTAATATTATTATAATATTATTTGTTTACCATTATTTACCAAATTTACCCTTTAATCATGGTAAATAAAATAATTAATGAAGTTACTATTAATAATGTCTAAAACTAAAAGGTACCTATTTAAAAAATTTGTACCTATTGATTCAAAATTTTTAATACATTTTTCCAAATACGAAACAAAAACTTTTCAGTAATTAATTTAAAATTAATTCCCGTTGTCAAAACCAAAAAGTGGGTTTTTAAGAAGTAATAACTATCAAAAGATTGACATATGTTTATGTTCAAATTGAAAGTGAAATTACTTCCAATGACCAAAATTGGATTAAATTATAAAAATATAATCCAATTATAATTTAAAAACAATAAAAAGTACAATATAACTATATAAATAAATTATATTAAAAGGCAGTTTTGAATTAAAATACAGTATTTTTCATTATTCATAAAAATATGATTTTTATCAGAAAAATTCAAAATATTTCATCAAAAATAAATTTTGTTGTTACCCATCTAAATAAGAAATTTATTTTTTCAAATTTAACTTATAAAAGATTCAAAAACTAGATTTAAAATGGGTGCAACATCAAAAGGCGGTAAAACACCATTTTTTAAAAAATACTTCTTTTATCTGAAAAATTGATTTTTTTCTCATATCATGTTCTAGGAAATGTATAAGATGAATGATAATGTTATATAAAATTAAAAATATGGTTAATACTATTCATAATGGCTACTTTATATCCCATTAAATAATAATATTTTTATAATATATCATTGTTTAGTGAAACTTGGTATTGCGTACAACACAAGCTATCAAGAAAGGTCACTCTTGAATTTAACACAAGACAATTCAGTGTTTCATGTAGTGAAAGATTTATTCAATGTTGCGTATAAAATAATAAAAACTTAGTTCATTTATACATCGAACAAAATCTATACTCAGTGTTGTGTGAAATGAATTCTTTCAAAGGAACTTTAAAATTGTGTGCAACACTAGCCAAGAATACAGTTGTGTATACTGTAAACTAATAAGGTGTTGCATATAGTGCAAGATAATATTGGTGTATCATACAACAGAAGTCATCAAAGACATTAAAAGAATATATCTCATAAAATCTCAAGGTGTTACATTCTACCCACCATAAAATGAATTTCGACCTCGAAATTCATGAGGGTTATAAATAGTTTTCTACATGAAAGTTTATTTCATGGAAACCCACATTGTAAAAAGGGATAATAAAACATTATTTTAAAAAGGAAAGTTGGAAACATAATAGTTACACAAAGTAACTCATCACTGAGTTTCCATATAGGATAACATAGGTGGGAAGTTAAAACATGGATATGGAAGAGAAATCTAACCATCATGTTCTAATGGATAGTGATAGAGAATAAGGTTTGGAGAAAGTTTACTAACATAAATACATAAATATACAATGATTTAAGGGACCATCCAATTCATTGGATAAGAAGGTACTTGGATAACTTTTTTGGTTTTCAAGATCATTTTCCTAAATTTGAATAATTTTTCATGCGAAGAAATTCTTAATTGATTTTGGTACAATGTCACCATTGTTCATGACTTGAAGAATTTCCAATTATACTATTAAATAAATGAAGTTTAATTTTTCATTCATGACGTTTTAGTAGATCATGAAAAACAATGATAGGTCATTCCATCCGTCTCAACGAAAAGGTTAGAACAGGTTATCAAATGAGCATAAGTCCACCTATAGTGTGATAATACATTAATCTAACAAACATAAAATAGAAAATAACTTATACTATCCATAAATGTATAACAATACAATCCTTATAAAATAATAAAATATAAAACTTTATAAATAGGTGAACTAAATTGAAATAGCATTTATCTCCCATATCTCATAAGACAGTTCTTGGTTGTCACATTCCAAACATGTGAATACCTTAATCATGTATTTTGTTAAGTCACGGTTGAAAACATGTTTATTTCCTTATTCCAATTTTTTTTGGATATATTCCTTAAGTCCAAAAAAGTTGTATACTTCATCCATTATAGGATAACCCACTTGTCAATAACTCTAAAATTAGTTCCCAAGAAACTACCATCATCCCATTTACTTATTCAAATCCAATATATCCTTATCCAAAAATCATTATCTGAACATAAGAGACATATTAAGGGTTATATTTCCCTTAATCATGTGTTCTAAAAGTATATCAAATTACCCATAAATTAATTTCTGGATCCTTAGAACTATTCAACTTATCCTTTCCAATCCATAATGAAACACTTATACTGAAAACACTTTCATATTTCATGATTCATATAACATAATCTTTGAATTACAAAACATATACACCTCAATCATCTAAAATTATTATTAAACCATTAATACGGATCCACCATCTTAATTTTCCATAAAATATGAATAATTTAATAAGGTTTCTCAAACTCAAGATTCTTAAGCATAATGTAAACAATACTGGAAGAATATCACATACCTTTTACATGTCATTTACAATCTCTTTATCCTCAGTAGTATGACCAATACTCGTATAATCATCATGATTCTCTTCATGATATTTCCACTTAGGAAATATATCTTCATATTTACCATAATTTTCACATCTAAAACATTTACTGGTTAACTATGTTCTATGTAGTTCTGGCTATTTACTAAGATAAAAAAGCAATGTGTGTAAAATACATATTAGAGATTATAAAAACATATGCAAGGTAAATTACAATTACATATAATATTTCAATCTATGATATCTTCAGTTTAACCCTAGGTTGGTCATAATTATAAAAAAAAAGTTTTGTAACCTATACTATACATTTCATTAGGACATCCTTAGACATATCCTTAGAAATATCTCTAGGGATATCACTAAAGTTTTCACAACCTAGTTTCTAAAGGTTGACTAAAGCTTCACTCTGATACCAACTATATAGAACCATGCTTGACATATATGTACCTTACATTTCTTTTGAGAAATACTTAATACATTACACAAACAGATGCCCAAATATCATATTAGTTTAGTGTCTTTGGAAACTCAGAACAAAATCTTCTAATCATGTTGAAAGATCTTCAATATCTCCCATTAAGATCTTCCCCATTTGTTTTCCTACCTAAAACCTTTCTTTATATACTAGGGAAAAGAAAAAATAGAAAGGGTGAGCTCAAATTCTTAGTATGGGAAAACATATAGAACATAAAATAAACCATAAAAATTTGAACATAAAAACATGAACATAAAAAAATCAAAATCTTGAGTCATGAAATAAATCTTGGAAGTACATAAGGCATGGATTCAAAAGGAACATTAACCATGATAGAATAACACTGGTTTAAAACATGTAATTATAGAAGAAAATAAGCATATAATACGATTTCCATAGTAGAAAAAGAATTACTTCCAAGACCATCATAGTAGACATAGTCCATTACTGAACTGGGATAACTTTCCGTTCCAGCCATGTATTCTGAACCAGATTTACTTGTCATTCCAGCCCTGTATTACTAAAACAGTTTTACTTTCTATTCCAGGTATGTATATCTCATGAGATATAAATCTATACCCAATGAATTAGAGGGAGATATAGGTCCCACCCATCTCATAATGAAATCATTATTACATGTTCCACAAAACATAAGTCATTCATCATATCATAACCCAAGAAATAAAATGGGATTATTAAACATCATTTCATCATAAAAAAATACATCTAAGATAAATAGACATTATAAAAATAATTCCATCATAAAAAAAATAAAATAAAAAAAATCATAGGGCTAGAAACATAACCATATGTCATCTTATATGGAAAATAATTTTGATAAAACACTTGATATTAATTCCTAAATAAAATATCCCTTCTTCTTTAAAAATGTTTTCTTTTCTCAAAATGCTGTGCAATTTTAAAAGAAAAAAAATTTGTTGAAAAAAACTTGAAATATTTTATAGTAAGCTTTATTAAAATAAGGATTCATGAAACCATAAAAATACATTCATGACATAAATGTTAAAAAACATTCTTCTCATACATTTGTTGGAAAAAGTCAAAAAGTACCTCGTATGGTAAACGTAAGAAAGATTCCTTCCAAACTATGTAGTAAAATAAAAAATGGGAAAAAATGAATTTAGAAATACATAGAAGAATATTAAAATTTTTATGAAAACATTTTTAGAAAACATGGACATGTATGATAAATATATCCCCATTAAATACTTATGAATAAACAATATCCGATAAAAACATGATTGGAAAAGTTATCCCTTACCTTAGGTCAGATTTCTTTTGTATGTGTCTGAAACTCCTATATTGTGGGTTTAAACATATTTTTAACTTGTAAAAGAACCATCATAATATTTATGATATCATATATGATTCACTTATGACTTTATATTACCCATTCATTTATCAATTCCATGTTAAAGAAACATTTTGGGTAAAAATCATTTTATTTATCGTACGTGTTTTGAATTTTTATTCTTGATATTATTACTTATATCATGATTTAATTAATTCAAGAATATAAAAAATTATTTATATATTATATATATTCAGTATATAAATATATATATAATAGATAGATAAAACAAATGGAATAGACCATTCTTGGAGACAATAGGCTGTACGTACGGATGCATGTTGTTTTTGTTTCCTTATTTAATTGAATGAAAGTAATTAAATGACATATATATAAATATATAATAGAATTATTATGTCATATATTTTATGATTATTTATTATATATACTTTATAATCATTCTTGAATTGTTAACCAGGAGAATGAATCTCATCGCGTCGTGGAGATAGTAAGCCGTACGCACACACGAGCGACGATATCGTTCCCATAGTTGTTGAATGGTATTGATGTGGATGGTGTATAATATATCAAAATTAGTATATTGTTATAATAATCATATATAGTTATTATTTCCATCATTATACCCATCCAAGTAATTTGGTGGTGAAAAATTGATTACACCACAACGTGTGAACGGTAAGCCGTACGTACACACACACACACACACGGTGATTTCATTTTTGTATGATGGATAGAAGGTGAAATAGGGTTGTTTTATATTTAAAATAACATATAATTATTTGAGTGATACTTATGTTATTACTTTATAATGAAACAACTAAATAAGAGGAAGTATAAGAAGAAAGAAATTTGAAAGAATCGGTAAATGTGATTACCTCTTCCTCGACGTGCCTCATTTAAATTCCATCTTAGGGCACTAGAGTTGATCTTTTGAGAAGAAAAGAACCTCTATAATGTAAATAGTGAATCTAATAAGATAAATGGGCTAGGTTTTGCCAATCTTGAAGGATAAAAATGGAGTGAAGAGGAGAGGGATTAAGTGCCTTTTTATAAGAGAGGAGAGGGTCACTTTAGGAAAGTCTTAAAATATTAATTTATTATAATTTAAATTTAGATTTAAAACGGTCCAAATAATTATTTAATTATAATATAAGATAATTTTGGTTTGAATAACCATCATAAAATAATTTTCATACAAGTTTTGAATATTTGTTTATCCTAATACTTTTGGTTTAACCCTTATTTTACCCTTTCTAATCTTAATGTGATATCATGTTATTTGCACATTGTGGGTTAATGAAATTACCATATCATGTAAAACGACCCAAAAAAGTTATTTATGAAATATTTGAATTATATTAACCATTTGGATGAATATTATATTTTTTATAATTTAATATCATTTAATAATCTATTTTTTGTTTTAAGTTATGAATTATGTCAATTTTGGATACTATTCATACTTGACTTTTAAAAAATTCATAAAAACATTTTTACTTAGAATAAAAGGAATTATATCATCCATAATTTGTCAATGTCATCCATAAAATTCGTGTTTTATGTCAAAATATTCAAATTAAATTTATTTTAAAATTTAAAAATTCATTTATTTGAATCTTTCATTAATGAGGTAATCACTATATCATAATTGTGAAATAACTAAATTTATTTATTTGGTGTCTAAAATTATAAATAAAATACCATGATGTAGGAAATAACTATATATTTATAATGAATATTTATAAACATATATATGAGTTATATAACTCTATATTAAAATTTATTTAGTAAAATATATATATTTAGGTTATAATTATATTTACTTTAAATTAATTCTTATAAAATGTCATTTTCACATAAAAGTGAATACATGGGGTCCCAAAATCGACCCAAGGATGCCCATGTTCAGAAATATATCATCCAATAATATTATAACATGTGTTATGGTAGTTTAATATTATTATAATATTATTTTTTACCCTTATTTACAATATTTACCCTTTAACCATGGTAAATAAAATAATTACTGAAGTTACTATTCATAATGTCTAAAAATAGAAGGTACCTATTTAAAAATTTTGGACCTAATGATTCTAAATTTGGAATCCATTTTTTCAAATTCAAAACAAAAAAGTTGCAATAATTAATTTAAAATTAATTCTTTTTTTCAAAACCAAAAAGTGGGGTTTTATGAAGGAATAACTATCAAAAGATTGACATCTGTTTATGCCCAATTTGAAAGTGAAATTACTTATAATGACCAAAATTGGATTAAATGATAAAAATATATTCCAATTATAATTTAAAATCAATTAAAAGTATATTCTAACTATACAATTAAATTATATTAAATGGTAGTTTGGAATTAAAACACAATATTTTTCACTATCATAAAAATATGATTTTTTTCAGAGAAATATCAAAATTTCATCCAAAGTAAAATTTGATGTTAATATTCTAAAGAAGAAATT
Source organism: Viscum album (assembly GCA_963277665.1). Taxonomy (NCBI): domain Eukaryota; kingdom Viridiplantae; phylum Streptophyta; class Magnoliopsida; order Santalales; family Viscaceae; genus Viscum; species Viscum album. Next base: position 685,750,644 of record OY728123.1, on the reverse strand, counting down.
TATTTTTTAAAATTTAACTTATAATTATGTCAAAAACTAGATTTAAAATGGGTACACCATCAAAAGGCAGTAAAACTACATTTTTTGAAAAATACTTCTTTTATCTGAAAAATTGATTTTCTTATCATATCATGTTCTAGAAAATATATAAGATGAATGGTAATGTTATATAAAATTAAAAATTTTTGTTAATAATATTAATAATTTCTAGTGTATATCCCATTAAATAATAATATTTAAATAATATATCATTGTTTAGTGAAACTTGGTCTTGCGTACAATGCAAGTTATCGAGGAAGGTCTCTCTTGAGTTTAACCCAAGCCAAGTCAGTGTTGTGTATAGTGAAATATTTCTTTGGTGTTGCGTATAACATAATCCAAACTTAGTTAATTTATAAATTGAATAAAATCTATACTTAGTGTCGCTTGAAATGAATTATATCAAAGTAACTTGAAAATTGTGTGCAACACAAGCCAAGAATTTTATTGCATATACTACTAGCTAATACAGTGTAGTGTATAACAGAAGATAATATTTGTGTATCATACAAAACAAGTTATAAAATACATGAAAATAATCTATATCATAAAATCTTAGGGTGTTACATGAAAGTTGTTGAATTATTCATATATAAAAGTAAATAAGTATAGTAACATAAATACCCAAGTATCTACTTTATCCTCAGTTGGTGTCTAAACATGTAACCATTTCATGAGTTAATTAAGTTCCATTTTATATACCTAAGTCATGTGAGGAATAGATATCACTGAAATAACCTCACAATATTAATAGTGAAGGTTCAATGATATAATAAGGAAACATATCATGTAATTATTAATAAAAGGGTTCCAAGGTATCAACCAAGAAACCGTTATTGTTATAATATAAATTGGTTCCAAGGTAATAACCATGGAAACCAAGACCACAAGGGTCACAAAATCTATAATAAATATAGCCTGGATAAGGGGTAAGCGTGTAATATAAGGTGAATCATCCAAGTAATTCCATAATAGTATGATCTAACAGAGTATAAGGAATACATCCAAGGTAAAAACAGATAATCTATGGCTAGGACCAATGATGTAACCAAGGCACCTTATGTCCTTAGAAAGCCATTCTGGATCCAAGTAATGTATCTAAGGAATCCTGTAATGATATAGAAGTATCCTATAGTGTTATACCAGGCATCTGGTGATAGAAAAGCATCAAGTTCCATGGTGGGTCTCAACCAAGGCAACCAACATCCTTGAATTAGAATGGCATCCACCAGTGCTCAAGAAATTCCCTTAGGAATCGAAAAACTAACTCGAGTCTGAACATTCCTATAATAATGATGTCAAGGTCCATATACAATTAGGTACCTTACATTTAATTCATTTAATCAGTTACACCATATTATAATTATGCCATTTAACAAATCATAAGGTTCATGCCATTTCCTTTCATTCGTGTGACAAGTTCAATTGAGCATGAAACCATTTTATAATTCCATATAAGTCATATTCATTCTTTTGGTTCAATCCAATAACTTATAACATTAGAGAAAAGGGGTTTTATGGCATGAAACCAAAATTCATTTCATTTAATAAGGCTAAGTCATTTATATACAATATACTTTCAATTTCTATTTAATTTTTTTAAAAAATAAAGAGCTTACCTTAGGTGGGCCAGTGTAAAGGAACCACTATACTATCTATTTATCAATTCATAATTCTATAGTCATTTAATATTATAAGGCTTACCATTAGACTGTTCAAGCTTAAATACACCCAAATGGTGGCTCAAAGGTGTCCAATCACCAAAACCCAAATATGGAATAACACCCTACATGGGGTGGTCATTATTATGGACATAACCAACAACAATAAATCACATATATGGAAAGAGTCTCAGAATACAATTATAATGAATAAAATAATAGAATATAATTTTAACATATGATGATTGATGAAATTTGTTTAATGACATGACAATTTATAAAACAACAAAAATTGAGGAAAGAGTTATAGACCACCTACATCATTCTCGTATGACTCTCCTCATCTAGTATCAGACTCTAATTCATCCCGGATTAGAGTAGATATGAAAAAGGTCTTATAGTAATACACATAGATAACCTAATATATATAAATAGAAACAAATAATGGATAAAAAGGAATCAATTACTTACTAATTCACATCTAATGTGACAAAAAGAAGCTCGATCAGACCCCTGATGAAGGAGATCTCTCAATACCTAGATTAGGATTGAAGAGGGATAATAAATGGGAGAGAAGTATGTTTTGTTTGCTATAATTATATAGGAAACTGAGGGTTTAGTTAATTAGATAATTAATGAAAAAATGGAAAAATTACCCAAAAATTGCAAGTGCACAGTTTGGTCACGCGATTTTGCAAACCATGTACCAAACTTTCATAGGAACCTGGTGAAGAGGGGCACTCGTATTGTTATGCCACAAGGTCTGAAAATCATGCGCCAACCATGAAAAATAGACCTACCCAAAACTTCATACCATATGAACGGTTGAATAAAACCATGCCCCCAACCTATGTGGTTTACACTAACTGTGTGACATGAAAAAATCTCCCAAAAAGCTGGGTTCTGGGATCTGAACAATCCCTGGATAGCCCTGAGACATTCATGAACTCATTAGGAATCCATATTTGATCCAAAATAAAGATCTAAAACAAATTTTAGTGTATCATTACCTTAGTCAAAAACCAGGTTCTTATACTATAGGTCTAAGTATCAGCAAAACACCATTTCAAGAAGGCTTAAAGTATAATACATATGAGGTTACCAAAATAAGATGTATATGTCTTTACCAATACTTTTCAAGTTCCTTTCTTCTTAAACATCCTAAAAATATTAAATAACCATTATAACATGATTACATAGGTATATAAACCATAAAATTGTATTTTTATTTAAATATTATATCTATTCTCTATCTCCTTTCTATCTTATGGAAAACAAAAACATCACTTGTGCGTACGTACCCCCTGTTATCTCCACATAGTGGTGTAATTCATTTTTTATCACCACTTTACTTGGATAGTTATAAATATGTAATTAATGAATATATATCATATTTATGACATAATTATGTTTCTATGAAATATAATGTTTTATCATCCATCTTAACATTCCATTATTTTAAAAATGATAATGTTGCTAATGCGTACGTGTGGAATAATACCTCCATGAAGTGATGTGATTCATTTTTATATATGCACCATGAATGGATGATTATGAAATTACATATATTGAATCAAAATTATATTAATTACATTATTAAAATTATTGGTATTGTTGAACCATTTCATAACACCTTTAACTATGGGCAATATACTCATGTAATTTTGGATAAATTTAACAAAAAACCGTAAACGATCAATATAAGAAAGAAATATTAAATAAATGGATTTAAACTGATTATAAAAGTAACATTAAAAATATATTGATGAATTTTTTTATTAATAATGTATTTAGTAAATTTAAATTCATTATATAAGAGGATGAATCATGTACAACTAAATGAAGACCCAAGGTAAGGTATTTCTCTTATAATCTAATTTTATTTGGGGATTGTTTATGTTTAGATTTACTTTGAAAATTATAATATCCTAATATATTAAACTCTAGATCAATTTTTCTAATCTAGTTATTTTTTGAGTTTAGTTTTTTATTTTCCATTTCTTCTCTTGTTGGATCAATAATCAATAAGTAAGTTGCACATAAGAGATACAGACCTTATTTCTTCTTTTCAAATAGGAATATTTCCCATCCATATCCATGTTCTCCAAATTGTTTTATTGAAATTTATAACTATATATGAAATGTTTTAAAAGGTCATTTTCACTAACTTTGACATTATTTAAAATTTTTCAAAAAGAATATTTTTAAAAGTTTTCTGAATAAGTCATTTTTCAACTTTTTATAAATGTGTGAATATAATTTTCTCTTTTAATGTATACAAATTGAATGAATTTTCCTGCCATTATGACTATTATTTAATTTTAATACACCTTTAAAAGATTCCATGTATATTTTAAATTAAAATATCTTTCTCAATATTTTTAAATTTTTTAGTCTTTAATGATATTGGAAAAAAGGGTAATATTTTCTTAAAGGAATGGAAATAATTTCAAAAGTGATTTATGACTTCATTCTTTCACAAAGTTACAATGAAGTTATTTTAAATGTTTTTATTCTATTTTATTTTTTTAATTCTAAAAGTCATAGATTTACTATAAAACCTTAATTTTGGATGAATTTACAGTCTTCTTTAATCCTTTACTGATTCATGGTTTTTTGGTCACTAACTTTCTAATGATCACATTATCTATCACACTCCATAATTTAATTAGAAATTATTTTCTTCTCCATGTAAATTTTTTAAGTATCATAGATTTATACCGTATGATTTCCACTAATTTGATATTTTTTTTTAACTATATACTATTTCTATATATGGTATTATTTGAAGGGATAATTTTAATAAATTTATTTAATTGACTGGGTAAATATTCTATAATCTTGATTCAATATGGATAATTTTTCATTTATAATACATTTTGAGAATGAATTATATTGATCATTAAATATTTTTGGAATTCATAAAACATGAAAGTTATGGGTGTGACCTAGTTATAGATAACCCCTCGATGCATTGAAAACTCTCATGAGATAAAACAACATACATTCCATATTATATGGGTATATGGTTTACACCTTCCCATTTATTAATATTGTTTTAGTTGTAACACCCCAATATTTTATAGTACGTTATCTCATTAAAGTAATTCAATAGCTTGCAATACACACAACACTGAGTTCAAACGCACCACAACTTACCAAACTAGCCGTTCAAAAATCGGTTATGAATAATATTAACTGCATTTTTAATCTTATATACTTTATATAATTTTACCACCCATATTATGTGTTTCTTAGACATAATATAAGAACAAATTAAATTTTTTAGATAAAGGAAGTATTTTTCAAAAATATAATTTTACCGCCTACTAATGGTCAATTTTTTTAAATGCAATATATGACACATTTATATTAAATTTGAAAAAATAAACTTCTTATTTAGAAGAAGGACATAAAAATTTAGTTTGGAATTTTTTTTGATACATTTCTGATAACTTTCATATTTTGATGAACAGTGAAAAATGCTATGTTTTAATTGAAAAAAACTTTTTAAATTGAAATAATTTATAGTGTTAAATTATGTATTTGAATATTTTTGAAGTATAATTGGGTTATATTTTTATCATTTAATACAATTCAGGTAAATATAAGTAATTTCACATTTATATTTGACATAAACACATGTCAATCTTTTGATAGTTTTTACTTTTTTAAAAACCCTCTTTTTAGTTTTGAAAACGGAAATTAATTTTAAATTAATAAATGAAAAATCTATGTTTTGAATTTGGTAAAATGAAATTAATTTTTGAATTTATAAAATAAAAAGTAAATTCAGGTAAATTTTTGGTATTTTTATGAAAACATTCAATTTTTGATAAATAGTGAAAAACATTGCATTATTATTTAAAACCGACTTTTTATTTAAATAATTATTTATTTTACTTAAATTTATTTTAATTAAAAATAGATATATAATACCTATATAAGTTCAATGTAATTAATTGGAGTCATTTTATAATAAAATTAGATGTATAAACATTTATGGAATTTTTTAATGTTTTTACCCACCTTTTAGGAGCATTTGTAAATTTGCATAAAACTTAATTTTACCGCTTCTGTGAGTTGAATTTCAAAAATTTGAGAGACATGATTGAAATCAGTAAGTAAAATTTGGTTCAATAAGATGAAAATAATTTTTTGGTGAATACTAACTTTTGACTTTTTTACCGCGGTTAAAAGTAAATAGGGTAATTATGGGTAAAAATGATTTTATAATTACCCTAACACATGTCCTAATTCTATTGTATAAGTTTAATTCGACTAAAAACAACCTATGTAATAAAATATTATCCTATTTGGTCCACTTGTATTAGATTATGGCATTTATTATTATTTTACTTAAAGAATAGTTCAAAGTGTTAAATTCAAAGTTTAATAACTAAACCATTTTTATATAGGGTTACACACAATATAAATTCTACTAAAAATATTCATTAGAAATTTAAAAATATTTCCTATATAATGGTTTTTTATTTATAATTTTTAGACATTCAATAATTTAATTTATTTAAGACACAATGATGATGCAGTAATTACCTTATTAATGAAATATTAAAATAATTGATATTATAAATATCCAAATAAATTTAAATTGAGACTTTTGATGAATTAAACTAATTTTCTAGGTTAATATTACATGTTAAGGTTTATTAGATAATTTTTTTTCAAAGTTATAAGGTTTTTCTGACTTTCACAAAAATAAAATACCAAATAGTGTCAAACTTGACATAAATTAATTTTTAAAACAAATACTATATTATTGGTTGATATAATATTCCTAAAAATATAAGGTTCATCCAATTAAATAACATTATATATGTTATTAATGAACCACTTGGGGTTCTCTTGGAAGTTTAGAGTAAGTTTATTAACCATATAGTGTAATAATACAAGAAGACACGGTAAAAGTTAAACTATTTAACTAAGAGTTAAATCTAAAATATAAGGTTAAAATGGTAACCTAAAATTGTCTAAAACCTATTGGTTGAAATGTTTTCGACCCATAACCACTTTATCCTAGAAATAAATCATTTTTGAGCACTTAGAAACCAAAAATTATTTTATTATAAAATAATATTTCAAGCTTTTCTAAAGCGACCCTCACCTCTCTTATAAAAGAGTACTTCCCCTTCTCTCAAAATCACACCTCCAAAGCCATTTGGCTCGGCCAACCCATGCCCAAACCTCCTCCCAAATTTCCTCCCTTAGACTTATAGTCCTTAATTTTTTCATAAATACAATGTATGGAGCCCTTTTGATCAACTCAAAAGGAAACACCCGAAGAAGAGGTAATAATTTCACCACCCTCTTTCAAGTTATTTTCTTCTTAAACTTCCTATTTATTTGTTTTTTTACATACTAAATTAATAACTCTAGTAACTTATACATAATTTTATGTTATTATAAATATGTTATAACCATATTAATTATTCTATCCATCCTATCAATGAAAAATTCACCATACATGCGTACGTACGGCTTACCGTCTCCACGTTGTGGTGTAGTTTGTTATTCAAACACATCATTATTTGGATGGGTATAATAATGAGTATAACTGATGTAAATAATAAATATTACATGTTAATGATTATTTATATATTATATACCATCTAATTACATATTATTTCACCATCAACATAATGATATTGTTGCTAATGCTTACGTATGGATTACCGTCTCCACGATGCGATGAGATTCATTTCCATGTTCACCATTCAACGATGATTAAAAATATATATATTATTAATAAGTATGTAATATATAACAAATTAATTATACTGTATATATATATATGTATATATATTTACATATATCTTATTCAATTACTTCCGTTCAATACGATATGAAAATGGAAACAACGTCTATGCGTACGTACGACCAACTATCTCCAGAAACAGTGCCTTCCATTTCACATATCTATCTATTATAAATATTTATATTCTAAATATATATGATATATAAATCAAGTTTTATATTCTGGAAGTATTTAAATTGCTATCTAAATGATATGATCAAGAATAACAAGTTAAAACACACATGATAAAGAAAGCGATTATTACCTGAAATGTTAATTTAACATGGAAATCATTATTAAATGGGTATTATAAAGTCATAAATGAATAATTTATGATATAATAAATATGAATATGGTTCTGGTATAATTTAATAACATACTATGGTCATTATAAAGGAGTTTAAATGTACCCTTTACCAAATGAAAGTGCAAGGTAAGGGTTAATTCCTAAATCTCATTATTATACAAGATTGTTTATGTGTAAGTTATTACTGGGACATATTTATTATCCATGTATATATTACATAAAAGAGTTTTAAAAATGATTCTTTTTAAGGGACTCTTTAACTAAAAAATAATTTTAATTTTTTTAAATATTTATTCTTCTAAACCTTTCTCATTAATGTCCATGTTTTCAAAATGATTTTAAGGATTTATTTATATGGACATGAATGTTTTAAAAAGTTAATTCATTTAAAAATTTTCAAAGTGATATGGGAAACTTTGATTTAAAAATATATTTTAAATGAATTCCTTTATAAATTGTGTGACTTTTAAAATTATTTCATGAAAAAAGGATATTTCTCTCAAGGATTTTTACTAATCATTTTCAACTATGCCAACATCCTTTACTGGATATTATTCTTGTTCGAGGTTGATTTATTATGAAAAAAATATTCCATATTTTATTGAACGTTTTGTGATATGTTTGACTTTGGATGTGTTATTTTTATACCATTCATGGTTTATGGATAAATTATTGACAATTCGTATGCTAGTTTTAATACGAATGTTTATGATATGTTTAAACCTTTTCGTATGAGGAATTCATTAGACTTAGTAAGTGACGGGTGGAGCCCGCTATAGCTCTTCGATGCATCGGTAGGTCTCATGAGACAAACTTGTGTCTTGGAACAAGGCCTTGAAAAAATATTATTTGTAGTCTTGGCACAAGGCCTTGACAATGTGGTTATGAAGTCTGGCATTATGCAGTCCATCATTATAAAATTAGCTATTGATATTAAATGTGATTATTAGACTAGTAGAATATCCATGTGAATAAGTAAATGGGATTATTTTATTTATATTTTCCATATTATGTTTAAGTTTAAGTTTAAAAGGCTTTTCTTTTAGTTTTATACATTGCCTTAAATGTTTATGCTTATTTGTGAAAGTTTCCACTATATTGTTATCCTTACTGAGCATTTGAGCTCACACCTTTCTTATGTTTTATTTTCCCAGGATTCCAAGAAGTGTTTTATGATTGATAAGTAGGGTTAATCTAGGAGATTAATGTTATTCTCAAAGGATCATTTATATTTTGTTTTATTTTATAACGTGTAATATAAAATTCATGTATGTAATCTATTTTCCAAGACTGGAAAACTGATCGGTCTTTTGGGACTTGATTCTTTTTAATCATGCCAATGTATTAAAATAATGCACCAACTCTGGGCTTCTAGGGTTGAGGCATTATAGTTGGTATCAGAGGATGTTTAGAAACAACCTTATAAATAGATTCAGATAAAATATGATTAGAGAACATTACCATAAGATAGGCTTTGAGGATTAGTATAGAAGAACTTCCTAGAATTTTGGTAATGTAGAGATTTTGTGTATTTTCCAAGAAATACATCCCTATCTGGATACGAGCAGGTAGAGGAGGATCTGGAACAAATGTACCTAGAAGTGAAAACTCTGAAAAGGAGTTTCAGGCTTGACCTAGGGTATCTTGGTATATGAAAATGAGCCTTGCAGCACTCTTGTTTATGACACTCCTGGGGGATATGCTTAGGATAATTCACATTTTCATTACAAGACATTATGAAGGATTCAGGAGTAAATAAATCCTCAAAGAAAACATTTTATGATTATAGATTATATGCATAATATTTTCAAATTATGTTAGGTATTTTAAAATTTGGAATTATGCATTGTGATTCATAAACTAACCTAGTGTATGACATTGTTTAGAAATGGTGCCTATTAGAAGGAATGATAATTCCAGCAATACGCATGATCGAAAGATTATAAAGGATCATATCTTTCATGTTATTAAGCTGGAATTTAAAAGGGAAATAGTCTTCCAAATATTCTCATCATATGAAGAAATAATATCATGTGTTAATAAGATAAGTAAAGAATTTTCTGAGTCTTATGGCTTTTAAGGGAAGCAAGAGAAAAAAAGGATGGAAGAGAGAAAGATAGATAAAGGGAAGAAGGGAAAGAAGGATTTTACCATATGTGATAACTGTAGAAATAATCACCTTGGTAAATGATTGATGGGAATGTGAATTTGTTATAAGTGTAGAGAAAAAGGACACCAAGTACGTGATTTCAAGGGTAAGAAAAAGGTTTCAAATGTACAATGCTTCATTTGTAAGGAGTTGGGACACTACGTGAATCAATTTCTAAATCATCAGAGTATACACCAAATGCAGCTATTGGATAATAATCAAGGTATGATACAACCAAAGATGAATATGAATGATTAGATTTCTTATATTGTTATTAATGTTTTTTGTCATTTGAGTATTTTATTAATGATGTACATGTTAAAAGAATTATATAGTACAAAAGGATTGTACTACAGTACTATTTCACAAAGGACTTGAGATTGTGTGGAACCAAGAAAAGTGACTCAATAGTAGGTTAATGTTTTTGGAAAATATATGTTTAAGAGAAAGATAAACCATAATATGGTTCTGATAGAGAGGTAGTGATTTTGGAATAATATATAATTGATTTGGATAAATTCTATTGGATATTCTTGACTAACTTGAAAATGATTAATGATTTTTATATTCCATCATTGTTGGAGTTTAAAAAATTTTGGGATATAAGGAGTATATCCAGTATTCTATAAGGAATAAGAGAGAAATAATGTAATAAATAATCTTTTATGGTAATTCAAGGTGTTACAATGTTTTAAAAGAATATATGATGATGATATTCAAATGTTATTATGTGGAAAAAAGGATCTTCATTGTGTTTACCTTACTTATAAATTTTGGATTGTGAGTTTGGACAGAAGTATTTTGGATAAGTCTAAAGGGTGGAATCGATTAAGTTTGACATTGGATACTATTGTTAAGGTTAAATAATTTATTATGATTATTTTTGGATTATTATAAAAAGGACAACCGAGAGGTTGGGTGACAACCCGTCACATCCAGTAAGGCCGTGAGACTTGAACACATAACCAAAGGCCTACAAGGTTGAATCACCTACCAATAGCCTACATGACGTCCTGGTTTGTATAATGTAGTTTTTTTAAATATTCTAAAAAATTAATTATAAATTAATTATTTTTGGAACCCTATGCGATTAGGATAAATAGAATATTTTTGAATTCAATTATCTTTTGGAGTGAAATATGAGTTTGTGGTAGGAATTAGTTGAAGGATGAAACTCTACTTGTCAATTATATATATATATATATATATTCCTCTTATTCTATGAATAAATTAATTCTTAAACTTTAGGAAAGGTATCTTAAAACCAAATAAGTGTTACCCTAATACCATATGTTTTGTTGAACCGATGATATTTTACATCATCTTAGATTGATGGCTTTGAGGCCCTCAATTTTACACTTGTTTGTAATTGATGAACTCAATAACTCCCTATAAATATTTATGTTTTCCCTCTAATTAAGTATCTCTAATTTCCAAAAATTTTCTTCTAATCAAGATCATAATTTGGTGGTTACTTTTTCATTTACCTTTCCCTCTAGTTAAGACTAAATTTTATTAACCCAATGTTCGATGTGGGTTTTCCACAAAGTTATTTTTCTATTTTTAACTGTTTATTTTCGAAGAACAATTTCATATTGCGAGGATGAAATTTATTTAAGGAGGGGAGAATGTAACACCCCAAGATTTTAGAGTACGTTATCTCATTAAAGTAATTCAATAGCTTGCGCTACACACAACAATGAGTTCGAACGCACCACAACTTACCAAACTATCCATTCAAAAAGAAATTGTGAATAATATTAACTGTATTTTGAATCTTATATACTCTATATAATTTTAACACCCATATTATATGTCTCTTAGACATAATATATGAACAAATTCAATTTTTCATAAAAAAGAAGTATTTTTAAAAAATTAAATTTTATCACCTACTAATGGTGAATTTTTTAAATGAAATATATAAAAAATTTATATTAAATTTTACAAAATAAACTTCTTATTTATAATTGGTACATAAAAATTTAGTTTGAAATTTTTTTGGTACTTTTCTGATTACTTTCATATTGTGATGAATAGTGAAAATGCTATGTTTTAATTGAAAACAACTTTTTTAATAGAAATAATTTATAGTGTTAAATTATGAATTTGAATGGTTTTTATGTATAATTAGATTATATTTTTATCATTTAATACAATTTAGGTCATTATAAATAATTTCACATTTAAATTTGACATAAACAAATGTCAATCTTTTGATAGTTTTTACTTTTTTAAAAACCTGCCTTTTGGTTTTGACAAAGGGAATTAATTTTAAATTAATAAATGCAAATTCTTTGTTTTTAATTTAGTAAAATGGAATTAATTTTTGAATTCAGAAAAAAAAATTAGCTTAGGGGAAATTTTTGGTATTTGTCTGAAAACTTTCAATTTTTGAGTAATAGTGAAAAACAAAACGTTATTATTTTAAACCAACTTTTTATTTAAATAATTATTTATTTTATTTAAATTTATTTTAATTAAAAATAGATAATATAATACCTATATAAGTTCAATGTAATTCATTGAAGTCATTTTATAATAAAGTTAGATGTATAAAATTTTATTTAACTTTTTAACGTTTTTTACCCACCTTCTAGGAGCATTTGCAAATTTTCCTAAAAATTAATTTTACTATGAGTGGAATTTCAAACATTCGAGAGACACATTAGATATTAGTAAGTTAAATGTGGTTCAATAAGATGAAAACAATTTTTGGTGAATAGTAATTTTTGACTTTTATTTACCGCTATTAAAAGTAAATAGGGTAATTATGGGTAAAAATGATATTATAATTACCTTAAACATGTCCTAATACTATTGGATAATTTTGATTAGAATTAAAACAACCTTAGGAATAAAATATGATCCTTTTTGGTCCACTTGGATTAGATTATGATATTTATTATTATTTTATTTAAAGAAGAGTTGAAAGTGTTAAATTCAAAGTTTAATAACTAAAACATTTTTTATATAGTGTTACACACAATATAAATTCCAATATAAATATTCATTAGAAATATAAAAAGATTTAATAAATAATGGTATTTTATTTATAATTTTTAGAAAGTTAATAATTTAATTTATTTATGACATAATGATGATGCAGTAATTACCTTATTAATGAAATATTAAAATTATTGATATTATAAATATCCACATAAATGTAAATTGAGACTTATGATGAATTCAACTAATTTTATAGGTTAATATGACATGTTAGGTTTGATTAGATAAATTTTATTCTAAGTGATAAGGATGTTATGACTTTCACAAAAGCAAAATACCAAATAGTGTCAAAATTGACATAAATTAATTTTTAAAACAAATACTATATTATTGGTTAATATAATATTCCTAGAAATATATGGTTCAGAAAAAGGGATTAAATAATATTATATATGTCATTAATTAACCAATTGGGTTTCTCTTGGTAGCTTAGAGTAAGTTTATTAGCCATATAGTGTAATAATACAAGAAGACACGGTAAAAGTTAAACTATTTAACTAAGATTTTAATATAAAAGATAAGGATACAATAGTAACATAAACTTGTTTAAAACCTATTGGTTGAGAGTTTTTCGACCCATAAACTCCTTATCCTATAAATAAATCATTTTTGTTCCATTAGAAACCAAAAATGATTTTATTATAAAATAATATTTCAAGCTTTTCCTAAAGTGACTCTCACCTCTCTTATAAAAGGGTACTTCCCCTTCTCTCAAAATAACACCTCCAAAGACATTTTTCTTGGACAAACCATACCCAAATATCATCCCAACATTCCTCCATTCGACCTAGAGGCCTAACTTTGATTATAAAGATAACCTAAGGATCCCTTTTGATCAACTCAAAAGGAAACACCCAAAGAAGAGGTAATAATTTCACCACCCTCTTTCATGTTCTTTTCTTCTTACACTTCCTATTTATTTGTTGTTTCCATACCAAAATAATAAATCTAGTACCTTATACATACTTTTATGTTATTATAAATATGGTAGAATCATATTCGTTATTCTATCCATCCTATAAATGAGAAAGTCAGTATATGTGTGTACGTAAGGCTTATGCGTCCACATCGTGGTGTACTTTGTTATTCAAACACTTCATTATTTGGATGAGTATAATATTGCATATAAATGATGAAAATAATAAATATTACATTTTAATGATTCTGTATATATTATATACCATCCAATTACATACTATTTAACCATCAATATAATGATATTGTCGCTGATGCATACGTACCGATTACCGTCTCCACAATGCGATGAGATTGATTTCCACGTTCATCATTCAAAGATGATTATAAAAATATATATTATTAATAATTATGTAATATATGAAATAATAATGCTAATTGAGATATATATATATATATATATATACTCACATATATCTTATTCACTTACTTCCGTTCAATACGATATGAAAACGGAAACAACATTTATACGTATGTACGGCCTACCGTCTCTACAAACGGTGCCTTCCATTTTATATATCTATCTATTATAAAAATTTATATTCTAAATATATATGATATATAAATCAAGTATTATATTATGGAATTATTTAAATCATGATATAAATGATACCATCAATAACAACATGTTAAAACACGTACGATTAAGAAATCAATTATTACCCAAAATGTAAAATTAACATTGAAATAATTATTAAATGGGTAGTATAAAGTCATAAATGAATCATTTATGATATAATAAATATGAATATGGTTCTGGAATAATTTAAAAATATACTATGGTCATTATACAAGAGGTTAAACGTACCCTCGACCAAAGGAAAGTGAAAGGTAAGGGTTAATTCCTCAATCTCATTATTATCCAAGATTGTTTATGTGTCAGTTTTTACTAGGACATATTTATTATACATGTACATGTTTCCTAAAAGAGTTTTCAAAATGACTCTTTTTAAGGGTATATTTAACTAAAAAAATATTTTAAATGTTTTAAAGATTTATTCTTCTAAACCTTTCTCATTAATGTCCATGTTTTCAAAACGATTTTAAAGATTTATTTATATGGACATGAATGTTTTAAAATGTTAATTCCTTTCAAAAGTTTCAAAGTGGTATGGGAAAATTTAATACAAAAATATATTTTAAATGACTTACTTTATAAATTGTGTTACTTTTAAAATGATTTCACGAAAAATAGATATTTCTCTCAAAGAGTTTTACTAATCATTTTCAACTATGTCAACATACTTTACTAGATATTATTCCTGATCTAGGTTGGTTTATTATGATAAAAATATTACATATTGTATTTAAGGATTTGTGATATGTTTTAATGTGTATGTGTTATTTTTATGCCATTCATGGTTTATGGATAAAGTATTGACATTTCATATGCAAGTTTTAATACGAATGTTTATGATATGTTTAAACCTTTTTATATAAGGAATGTATTGGACTTTGTAAGTGACGGGTTGAGCCCGCTATAGCTTCTTGATGCATCAGTAGGTCTCATGAGACAAACTAGTGTCTTGGGACAAGGCCTTGACAAAATATTATTTGTAGTCTTGGCACAAGGCCTTGACTATGTGGTTTTGAAGTCTGACATTATGCATTCCATAATTATGAAATTAGATATTGATATTACATGTTATTATTCGACTAGTAGAATATCCATGTGAATAAGTAAATGGAATTATTTTATTTATATTTTATATATTATGATAAAGTTTATGTTGAAAAGGATTTTCTTTTATTTTTATACATTTCTTTAAATGTTTATGCTTATTTGTTAAAGTTTCTACCATATTGTTATCCTTACAGAGTGTTTAAGCCCACCCCTTTCTTATGTTTTATTTTCCCAGGATTCAAAGAAGTGTTTTATGATTGATAATAAGGGTTAATCTAGGGGATTAATGTAGTTTTCAAAGAATAATTTATGTTGTGTTTTATTTTATAATGTGTAATGTAACATTCATGTATGTAATCTATTTTCAAAGACTGCAAAACTGATCGGTATTTCAGGACTTGATTCCTTGTAATCAAGCCAATGAATTAAAATAATGCACTGAATCTAGGATTCTGGGGTTTGGGTGTTACATTATCTGAGGACTTGACAATATTATTCATGAAATCATATCCAAGGCCTTTATAGTAAGATCATGAATGTATATAATTTTGCATTTAATTTATTAAGAATTCAGATTCTATTATACATGTGATTTCTATGTTGATATTATCCAGGGATGTAATTTTAACTAAATGTGTTGATTTAATGACATGAATTTTGATTATCCACTCTACCATATTGATTATACCTCACTTAATCATGATAGATTACTTTGTAAATAAACCATATTGAGTATATGATCTCACCCTTTATTTTTTTTCCTTTACCTGAGGTATGAATAAGTATTCCTTGAATGATTTCAAGGTTGAAAGAATGTTTCTTATGCCATGATTTTATATTTCCAATGTAATTTGATAATCATGTATGCATTCAATTTAAAATACTAATAAAATAATCGATCCTATATGGAGTGTTCCCTTGTTTTTTAAAAGGCCAGGTCCGAATCCTCAATTTATTATTAAATCCAAGACCACTTTTAGACTGGGTAGAGGGAGACCCATTACATAGCCCAAAGGCCCAAGGACATGTGGCCTAAATACAAGGCTTGAAAGCCCATTTTTGTCCGAAAGGACCCCTTAGTGGAAAGTACTTCTATAGTACCCATGCTGCTACAATCCCTACTATAGTACCAATGGAACTACAGTTCCAACTACAGTCCCTCCGCTGCTACAGTGCCACCACTGCAACAGTTCCGCTATTTCTATAGTGCTTCCACAGTGCCCTACTATAGTACCCCCCATAAATTCACCCCTGTACAGATTTGATCCTAGGTCTTTTGGATGCCAAGAAGGAGCTTGCAAAATCTAACTCTAGGTGACAGGATTTAGGGTTTTTATAGTTGGTATTAGAGCAACTTTAGTAGGAATCTCATAATTTTTATTTTAAATAAACATAGTCAATATTAGAATTATTATAATACTTTAGGGTATTTGAGAAATTTTACCATTATAGGGGTTTTTATTTTTTATATTAGTATTCAAGATGATTATGATATAACTTAGTGTATTCCATTATTTAGGGATGGATTCAATTAGAAGGAAGTAAATCAACACTTGAAATCAATGTAGAGATTTCCCTACTAAGAAAGGCAATACAACTAGTGTTGGAGTTGAGTATATTATGACCATATTAGGGAAAATAACATAATCTATGATAAATAATGTTTCCTTTATAGATAAATATTATGTTATACAACATAATTCACCTATGTGGGATCACATAATTTGATAGAATCCTCCATATTTTAGTGTAACTACTAATCCATTTGTAGATGAAAAATGGATTAAGTCCCTCAATATGATATTTCAGTAAATGCGATGTAATTAATGTGAAATGGTTGTTATGTTATTGTATTTTTTAAAGGAGATTCCAATCAATGGTGGTAATTAATCTTGAATACTGTAGAGGAAGTGTAAATAAAAAATATATAATGGGGAAGATTTAAAGTGATTTTATTTAAAAAATACTTTCTTTGAGAGAAATAAGATAAAATGGGTAGGAAGTTCCTCTCATTAAAGTAGAAGAAAGAAAAAAGTGTAATTGAGTATGAGGGAAACTCTACCAGATTATATAGGCATGTTACATACTATATATGTTATCAAAAAAGAAATATTAACTATTTCTTTAATAGGATTAATTCAAGTCCCCAAAGGGAACTAGTTAATAAAATTTATTCATCATATGATTATGTAGTATCATGTTCCATAAATATAGAGAAAGAATTATCTAGATCATATATCTTCAAGGGAATTCATGAAAATAAGATGTTAGTTGAGACCCAAGAAAAAAATAAATGCATCAAAGATTAATAAAGTGAACATGATATTTACAACATGTCATAATTATAAAGGGAAACATCTAGGAACTTACTTAATAGGAAGATGATTCTCTTTCAAGTGCGAATAAAAGGGTCATAATGTTCATGAATACAATGGAAATATAGAATTCAATACTATCTAGTGATTTAACCATAATTAGATGGGGCATTATTCATGCTAATTTCTAAAAAATCAAGGTAACCTCATGTATAAGAGGAAAAGATAAGAATTTTAAGATTATATTATTACTACAGATAAATATGAAGTTCTTAAACTTATGGTGGAATGTACTTTGATTATAACCACAAATCCGGATAATTATTTATTTAATTTAGGATATTTTGACTCTATTTTATCTTCTATGTTTTTTAATAATATTAGATATTTTTCTATCACATTAAGAATGGATATTTCAAGAAAGTATCCAAGTGAAAATCTTATTATAGTAAGGATATGTTAGTCATTCCCAATTATAATACATATACATACCCCATTTTCTAACATTTTTATTATACCTATGGTTTACTCTGATATAATTATTTATATGGATTTATTTTCAAATTATAATGTAAAAATTTATTTCCAGGGGAATGAGATTTTTATTTCTTATGGTGATGTGGAATCCCTTATTTTTAGAGGGGAGAATTTATCATCTAAATCATGTATAAATCCACCACCAAAAGTTCTCATTAATGAAATTCTTAGAGAAGAAGAGATAAAAAAACCTATGAATGGAAAATATATCCTTATAATATAGGATATATCTATTATAGAAGAATAAATTTATATGTTTATTGAAGAACTATATTGAAATCAAAATGAGTGTGAAGTTGAATTTTCAAATTATCTCATCCTTGATTCAAAACCCATATCTAAGAATCCCTACAGGATGACCACAATGGAATTAATGGAACTGAATAAAAAACTATAGGAGTTTTGTGATAAGGGATTTATACGCCCTAGTTTTTTAGTATGGGGATCCCTTGATAATTTTACTAATAAAAAAGACGATTCTCTATTGTTATGAATCGTTTGCAATGAAATAAATTTCATTACTATAAAAGAAAAGTATCCTCTACCCTATATTTATGGATTGTATGATTAAATTAAAATAACACAATATTTTTCAAATATATATCTTCATTTTGGGTGTTATAAACAACATGTAAATAAGTAAGATATTCCACATATTATTTTTCATATGAGGTAAAAAAATTATGAATTTATAGTAATTCTGATTAAATTGACTAATGCACCTTCAATTTTTATGGTAACTAATGAAAACTATATTCAAGGATTATCCCAATAATTATATTGTGATATTTATTGATGATATATTCATATAATCTAAAACAAATGATTATCAAAATATTAATTTGTGTATCATTCTTGATTCTATTAGAAAAAATGAGTTATATGGAAACTTTAGAAAATGTGAATTCTATATTAAGGATGTTTATTTACTTGGACATATTATCTTTATTGATGAAATATTAGTTGACACATTAAAGTCAAAGGTAGTGATGGAATGGCCAACACCAACAAATATAAATGTGGTATATTGTTTCCTTAGATTATAAGGTAATTATTGATGATTTGTTTTCAAAATTTTACTCAATAAATAACCCATTAAATATGTTGACACATAAAGGGGTTATGTTTATATGGTCAGAATAATGTGAAGGAATTTTTAAATAATTAAATGGGATATTGGTCAGTGCACTGATATTTTATTTACCATCAGGAAGGGATAAATTTTTGATATATAGTGATGTATAAAATAAGGGACCTGGATGTGTCCTTATACAAAATGATAGAGTTGTATCCTATGTATCAATATAGTTAAAGATCTATAAATATAATTATCCAATCCATGATCTTGAGTTTACAACCATATTCATTGCATTTAAAATATTGATACATTACCTTTATAGTGAATGATGTGGAATATATACCGATCAAAAAAATTTAAAATACATATTCTCATAGAAATATGTCAACATGAAGAAAAGGATATGGATATAATTACTCAAGGGTTATGATTTTTCAATAAACTACACACTTTAAAGGAAAATAAATAGGTTGATTCATTGAGTAGGAAAGATCATGATGTTTTGACTAAAATGAGGATTGAAAAATATTGTATATTCATGTATTTAGTAAACTAGGTTATGGGAATCACTAAGGAAGGGGAAACATCAGATCTATTTTAAATGATTTCAAAACCATTATTAATAGAGAAAATGAAAAGTTCTTAACTTTATGATAAGAATATTTAAAAGAAAATCAAAGTTGAGAGTGATGGGAAGTTGGTAGACTTTATCTATGAAGATGGTATATTGAATTTTGAAAGAGTATTTTTGTTCCATACATACCTGAAATAAAAATAGAATTATAAGATGAATATCATAGGTCATATTTCTCTACAAACCCTGTTAGAACCAAAATGTATCATGATTTGAAGGAAATATTTTTGAGGGCCCATATGAAAGGGGAAATTGCAGACTATGTATCCAGATACTTGGTTTTTCAATAGGTAAAGGTTTAAAGAAAATATTCTAAATGAGTTATTAAACCATACCTATTTAATTATGTAAATGGGATGATATTACAATGTACTTTGTTAATATATTTACAAATACTCATAGAATAAATGATTCCACAAGGTTTATTGTTTATTTCCTTACTAAGTCTAGCCATTTCCTTGATATAATAAATGATACACCTATTTATCACCTCAAATGAGTCTATATTAATGGTGTTGTGAGTATTTATGGGAAAAAGATTTTGATTGTATCTGATCATGAACCATAGTTTACATAAAAATTTAACAAAATTATTCAAAATGATCTTGACACTAAGCTATATTTGAGAACCACCAATCGTCCACAAACTGATGGGTAATATAAAAGTATAATTTATATATTAGAATATATATTGAGATCATGCACAATTGTCATTAATGGTATATGACCTTGGTTGGAATTCACTTATAGTTATATCTTCCATTCATGTTTTCAAATAGAACCACTTGAATAATTTAATGGAAAAAGGTTTCATACTCTAACTTGTTGGGTTGAAGTTGGAGAAAGGATGATGGTAGGCCCAAATTATGTGGAATATACAATAATGAAATTGACAACTATTCATAATCATATTAAAGTTGATCAAAGTATAGAAAATATCTACATTAAAAACTAAAGGAAGGATTTATAATTTCAAGTCAAAGATCATGATTTCTTTAAGGTATCTCCATGGAAGGGTGTTATAAAGTTTGAAAAGAAATGGAAACTTTGTCCTAGGTACATCAATACTTTTAAAATTCTGTAAAGAATTAGAATTGTGTATTTCCATTTGGTAATGCCACCCAAACTCTCAAAAGTTAATGATGTGCTCCATATCTATTTATTGAGGAAGTAAATTATAAAACCAAAAAATGTTCTCACGTATAAGAAAATATAATTGGAGCCTGATTTATATTATTTTGATGATCCTATCAATATTCATGAAACTAGTGAAATTTTTTCATAAAATTAGACGACTCAACACTTCCTTCAATAAATGGATTTTGATAGACCTTGGTGAAGAATATAGGCCATAAAAAACCTCTATAATCCCCTTAAATATTTTCTATTGCTATATTTTTCACATAAATGACATCATTCAACCCCTATGCTGCAACCCTTTTTCTTACCTTTTATCCATGGTGCATCAACTAGAAAGAAACCTTAGACCCATTCAAGACATATTCTTATTTTTATGGTGCAACTTAAAAATCTAGTTTCTCCATGATGACATCACAACCATATTCCTTGGAACCATTACAATGATTTATTCATTATTTTGAGATATAGGGGACCACGACATAATGTGAAGACAACATCATAGTGTTATTTCCTTCAGTTCATGATCCAGGGTCACTACACTTCATAACCATGGATGAAGATTTATTATTCTTTAAAATCTAGTAGTGTTTGAGATCTCTCTTCAACTTCCATGGTGGTTTCATGGTGTAATAGTTGTGGTGGTGACATATTAGTTGTTCATGAGGGTGACGACGTAGAAACTGGATTGAATGTCATTGTTTTTGTAAGTGAGAGAAATACCTATGTGATCACACATACCACATAAAAATAATCCATGGTTGGATGATGATATATAAGAAATCCTGTGAATTAATCTGGGAATCAAGTCGAAATGGGGTCAAATGACCACTAATGTAGTCATGCACCACCCTGTGATAAAAAACTATTCTCCCACCACTGCACAAACCTTTCTCCCATCCACGGGTGTGATCTTGTTCCCATGAATTAAATGTGTGACCTATGTATATCCTATATCATTCCCATGGGTAGGCTCTCCAAACTACTTGTTTGGGTTCCCCTACAGGGTTTCCATATGTCCTTCGGTTTTGTTGAGGGAAAGAACTTAGTAATTAACTCCATTTCATACCTAAATATATAAAAATACATATAAAAACATTATAAATTATAAAAACATGCATTTCCCATATTTTTATTTCTGTTTCAAAAATTTATTTCTAAAATAAACAATACCCATAAATTATGATTAATAATTTAATAAATGGGTAAAAATTATAAAAATTAATGATAAAAATTAATAAATATTATGAATAAATTTAATTATATAAAATACCCCACACTAAAACCCTGATTTCCTTCAATCATATATCTTCACTAAAACTTTCGAAGGACCCCCCATTATACCAAAATTTATATTTCAAAATTAATTAACTAAATAATTATCAATTGGGGAAATGAATTTTCAAGTGTCACAAATTAAAAATGAAACCAAATCCTCACTATAAACAATTTATTTGATCTTTACCATGATTTTTGGGAACTTATCCTTTATTATATTCAAGATTCTTAATTTATGATTATTAACATTCCATGTTGTGATTTACCTCACAATTATTTTTCATCACTTATTACTCATAGTAAAATATAATTAGAGTCTTCCTAATACCTTAAGTACATGTACCAATCTTTTGAAATTGAAAATTACCTACATTATTTAGTTTGTAGAGACAAAAAATACTAAAAAAAATGATAACTTTCAAATTAGGATTATATTATTTTGAGGCTTAATGTTATGTTGGTAAATGTAAAAATAAATTTTTTCTCAGAAGTTGGTTTATATCTAAATTATAATACATGTCAATCAATATGAAGTCCAATGACTTTATTCTCTTTAAAAAGTGATAAAATACACTTCACCATTTAAAAAGTAAAGGTCATGATTCTATGATAACATTGAATGAGTTACCCCTCTTTAATATTTTTTTATTTTTCTTTTATTTATTTGAAAGTTTATCTAGAAAAATACTCACATCCAATACCAAACCCCAAATGATAAAAATCATTGGTCAAATGATGGAAATTATTAACCTTCCAAAACTCAACTAATTTTTTCTTTTTCATAGTGGAAAAAATGAATATAGATAATAATGACATTATCCTTTCCCAAAACCCAATAAAGTGAAAAAAACATTTTTACATGATAAAGTACATCCCATTTTACAATGGACTGCCTCTCCCACCACACTTGAATTTTTATAATTATGAAAAAAACTATAGTAAGGGTAATAATGGATAAAATTTGGATTGTAATGTGGCTTATTCCTATAAAAGGTCATTCATGGTCTCTAAAGGTTGAAATTAGGATTAATGTATAGTGGGTCATAAGGATAATGGATAAATAAATAAAAACTCCTCAATAATTTTAAAAGAGATTTTTTTATAATAAAAAATTTGATAAGATCAAATATAAGTTCTAGTAGGTAGCATTTCCCACATATCTCAATAAATTTAATAAGAAATATTGTAAAAAATTGGTCTAGAAACCTATTAGGAATGGTTGAATATGATATTGAATACAATAACTCATGGAATGTGTAATAATAAAAAATTAATCCATATAAACTTCTGGAATTGAATGCCTGAAAGTTTAAAGGGAAAAAATTTCATCAATATGTGACTAAAAAGAAATATTAGCATTCATTGAATTGAAATTCTTATTCTTAACTCTAATCATTAAATCTCCCCATATTACATATTCAATTTAATCAACTTTAAAATTAAAACATGTAATCATAATTTTCCTAAAAAATTCTAAGTTCCATTGATAAAAAATACTAATCTAAGTACGAGAATACATTTTTCATTAAAAAAAATATATATATTAAGATAATGGGGGATTATAAGTGAGTGATTAAATTTAAAGCTTACTACGATTGTTATGAATATATTATTTTTTTATCCTTTATTATAGACTTATGTTCTTATAACTTGAATCACTATGTGCTTTAAAATCAAATTCCACAGTGAAAGTGCATTCCTATTCTTATGAAAGTTAAAAAATAAAGGGGGATATAATCTTATTATAGTTAATAAATAGAATTGAAAAATAAATTAAGTTATAAATCATAAAAAAAGAAACTCCAGGTTTTCCCCAAATATATTTGGTTATGTTCATTAAACTCAAAATTACCCCTCAAAGTCAAGTGATTGAGGGTAAGAAGTGGGTTACCTAATATATATATATATATAAAGGGATGAAGATGTGATTATTTCATATGGATGGGTCATATTACTTTTTTCAAATGTAACTTCACTATTACTCTGAGAAATACTTATATATATTCATGGGACTAACTCAATGTTGTTTGGCCCATATTGAAAATAAAAGGGGTAGTTAATTGACTACCCAAACCTGTTGTCCTTCCATAAACTTTTTAGGGACAACGGTCCATCCTTTATCTCTAGGTTTCTCTGAAAAAATTATACCATTCCTCACTTTGTCTTCACCTTATTTTTTCTTCTCAACAATATATATGTCACTTATTCTTCCAAGGATAGTAGTACCATCAACTCATTGCAACCTATTTTATATCCAATCATTTCTTATTTCATAAAAATTATTCATCATACAATGTATATTGAAATTCACCTATTCTTCACTGATTCATAAGAATAACTCCCCAAATTTTAACATCAATTAATGCCCTTCCTTTATCTAGAAATAGTTCTCCAAAATTATGGGAGTATTATCTTCATCCATTTAAATTACAAGAAACTCCATAGGAAAGTATAACTTTTATACCTTGACAATTACATATTTAAGTATTCCTCAAGGATGTATCACTATTGTATCTGATATTTGAAGAATAACTTGGGTTATATCTATATCTTTGAATCAAAATATTTTTAATATTGAGTATGAAATTTTATTTACACAAAATCCTAAATCAAATAAATTCATGAAAAACATTATAGAACAAATATCATTTGGAATATTAAATCTAAATCGATCACAATTCATCTTAGGTGGGATTTTTGATTCCAAAACTAAACATTACCCCATCAATGGTATGGTTCCAAATTAATCTAAATTCATTTTATTTGAATTCAATTTTTTCATAAATGGTACATAGGTGGGTATGTTTTTGATCACCATTAGGAATGGTATATTGATATACAATTTTTAAACATTTCTAGAAACTTCTCTATTTTTTCAATAAACATTACTTATATTTATATCTCTAGAAAAGTCAGTGGTGGTAAGTATGGTGGTGGTGATTTTTAACACCCCGAGCTTCCACAATATGCTTCTCATTCAATAATGCAATAGCTTGCATTGTACGCAACTTCGAGTTCTAAAACACCGAGACTAATCAAAGTAGCCGTTATGAATAGTAATAACCACTTTTTAAAATTATAGAAATTTTATATTTCAAAATGGACTTCATTTTTGGATTCGTAATATCGAAATTAGCCTATGTTGAATTTTTGGTATTTTTCTGAGAACTTCTACTTTTTTATGAATAGTGAAAAATACTTAAAAACAACTTTTTTAATCAAAATAATTTATAGTGATAAATTATACTATTTAGTGGTTTTAAAGTATATTTAGAATATATTTTTACCATTTTATCCAATGGTGGTCATTAGAATTAATTTAACATTGAAATTGGACATAAACAATTGCCAATCTTTTGATATAAATTGTTTCTTAAAAACACGCTATTTGTTGTGACAACGGGAATTAATTATAAAATTAATTAATACAACTTATATGTTTGGAATTTTTTAAAATATACATCATTTTTGAATTCGGAATATCAATTATAGCTTAGGGTGAAATTTTGGCATTGTTCTGAAAAACTTCAATTTTTGATGAATAGTGAAACCACTAAGTGGTAGTTAAATAACTGATTTTTCGTTTAAATGAAATATTACCACTTCTGTGTTTTGATTTTCAAAAATCCGATATACATGGTTGTCATTAGGAAGTAAAATGTGGTTCAATGAGATTAAAATAATTTTTGGTGAATAGTAACTTTTAAGTTCTTAATCGCGATTAGAGGTAATTAGTGTAGTTTAAGGTAAAAATAATGTTTTAATAATATGAGATGAGAATGACACATGTCCTACCCTCATTGGATGTGCCATTACCGACCAAGAAAATCCATGGGTCAACTTGGGGACCCCATGGAGCCACTTTAGTTAGAAAATGACATAAATACCTTTTATTTAATGTTAAATTAAAAAATGACACAAACATGAAATGGTTTACTAAAACAATTTTTACATGGGGTTATACAAGTCATATGTTTGACTATAAATAGTCATTGGAAATCTAAAACGATTTCCTACATCATAGTATTTGTTTTATAATTTTTAGACATTAAATAAATTAAATTATTTATGACATCATTATGATGCAACGATGACCTCATTATTTAACGATTTTAATAAAATGAAAAGATAATGTACAATCCAAGGCTTACACTTGTCCAAAGACTATTGGATGGGTAGATTTCGAACCCTTATCACCTTATCCACGAATTATATAAGTGTGGGACCTGTAGAATCCGAAAATCATTGTATAATAATGTAAACTTTCCTTACTTTCGAAGAGTTCCCCTCCTCTCCTCTTATAAAAGGCCCCCACCTCTACCACCTCATTCACACTTTCAAGCCATTTGGATCGGCCAAAATCTGCTACAAATACTCTCCCAACTTCCCCCCCTTACTCCTAGAAGCCTCACTTTGGGCAGAACTCTTCCCAAGGAAGCCTTTGGCTCAAATCAAAAAGAGTTACCCGATTTTGAGGTAATGTCTTCTCTAATGTTGTTTTGTTTTATTTTTCTTCTCCAACCCCCTAAACTCTTTTTATTCATTTCTTCTGTAACAACACCAGTATCATCAATATACTAGGATGTTGTTATAAGAAGTATTAGAGCTACACTTACACACACCTACATCTAATGGTTAAAGAACATACGGTTTCTGTGGATGGTGAATTTCTGCCTCACGAAACGATGATTGTTTAACACTCATATAACACCTTCAAAGGTGGCCATTAAGATGTCACTATATTTATATAGGATATATAATATGTTTATGTTTTACTTATGCTTCTGTATTTCTCATTTATGACATACCTTATGATTTCCATTATGGGTAAACGAGATAATTTCATTTTAGGAAGTGCAGACTACCGCCCCCTCAAAGTGATGTGAATCGTTAATGCCATATGTGGGATGTATAAAGGATGGAGTAAATGATATTATATATGATATTATACTGGAACTATATTATACCTTTATATAATTATGATTTCATTCCATTAAATACGAAATATAAATGAAAGTAGCGTTCATGCGTACGTACGACTTACTGTCTCCATGAACGGTGAATTTCATTTCTTACCTCTAAATGTTATGTAATATTATAAATACATGTATATACTGGATATATATGATATATATGATATCTACATCATGAACATAATTCTGGATATAATGGATATATCACCACATGAAAAACTTGTAATTATAAGAATTTTATTTTTGACTCAAGTACCTAAGATCGACAAAATGACCATTATAAACTTAAATAATTACATAATGTTCATAACATGGTAATAAGGGATATAAAAGGAATAATGAACATGAAAAAGGTTCTTAAGTAAATAGAAATTAACTCTAGTTTATTATTCAGGAGGTTAAAGAACGGTCGAGTCAGGACAGGACGCAAGGTAAGGGAACTTCTTAACCCAATTTCCATTCTTTGGGTTAATCTCCTACTTTCAAATTATGTCATGATATTATTATGTCTTATTTTGTATTCTTTATGTGTACCTATAGTGAATACACATAATAGATCTATTTTATTTTAAAAATGACCTTTCTAAGGACTTCGTCTCAGTCTCCTTTCATTGAGGCATATTTGGTTTTATACACAACTTTCTTTTATACGGTGTATAAACCCTTTTGACTTTTACATTTATTCAAAAGGAATCTTTTTTATACGAAGCGTTTTACTAAATGACAAAAAGGGAATGTTTTTCTTTCCGTACGTATGCGGCGACAACGACTTCTCCGCCGCCGTGACCATTATTTGAGTTTCGGCTTCCTCTACAAGCCATCACTTTTTTTAATGAAAAATAAATACAAAGTTTTAACTTTCTTTTATTTTGGTATTGAAAATTGTTTTGAAAGTGTTTTTATTATATCAATGTGTTGTATTGAAATCTTGTGATTGAAATGTGGAAATGTTATGTTTCATTTAAGCATGTTTCATGTGATACGATTATGTTATGGTTTATGATATGTTTAAACCTATTCATATGAGGAATGCATTGGACTTAATAAGTGACGGGTGGAGCCCGCTATAGCTCCGCGATGCATCGGTAGGTCTCATGAGACAAACTAGTGTCTTGGCACGAGGCCTTGACAAAATCTTATTTGTGGTCTTGGCATGAGGCCTTGGCTACGTGGTTATGATAGTCTGACATTATGCATTCCATCATTATGAAAGTGGTTATTGATATTGCATGTGATTATTCGACCAGTAGAATATCCATGTGAAGAAGTAAATGGAATTATCTCATTTTACTTTTGACATATTATGTTGATGTTCAAGTTTAAAAGGCTTTTGTTTTAGTTATACATTGCCTTAAATGTTTATGTTTATTTATGAAAGCTTCCGCAATATAGTTATCCTTACTGAGCATCTGAGCTCACCCCTTTCAATGTTTTAATATTTTCCAGGATGTGAAGAAGTATTTTATGAATGACCTACAGGGATAGTCAGAAGAGGATATGAGTGTGGACTATGGATACTTTTTTATTGTAGTTTTTCACCTTCTGATGTAATGTAACATTTATGAATGTATCTAGTGTTTCCAAGGCTACTAAACTAATCGGTCTTTCGAGACTTGATCTTTTTTGATCATGCCAATGTTACGAAGTAATGCACCGACTCTCGGTAGCTGGGGTCGGGGCGTTACAGTTGGTATCAGAGGCAGTTTAGTACTAACCTTGGAAGCTAGATTTAGATAAACTCTGATTAGAGCACATAGCCCAAAGATAGACTTTAAGGATTAGTATAGAAGAACTTCCTAGAATTGTGGTATTATAGAGATTTTGTGAGTTTTCCGAGCAATACATCCCTGTCTTGATACGAACAGGTAGAGGAGGCTCTGGCACAAATGTACCTAGGGGTAAAACCCGAAAACACCGCTTTGAGCTAGACTCGAACGGGAACTGGTGCACGACAACGGGCCTTGCTGCACTCTTTGTTACGACACTCCTGGGGGATATGCTTAGGATAATTCTCATTTTCATTACAAACCACTATGAAGGGTTATGATTATATACTTCCTTAAAGAAAACATTCCTTTTTTATAATTATGGATTATATCCATAAATAGTTCAATTTATGTAAAGTGTTTTACAAATATGGAATCATGTATTTTAATTCATAAACTAATCTAGTTTATGCCATTGTTTAGAAATGGCGCCTAGTGGAAGGAATGTAAACCGTATCAATGCATGCACTACGTGTAGGGATTGCCCTCCTGATCAAGATAATTATTGTGGATCTGGAGATACAACTGGTGCTGATCAACTTATTACCATACTGGGACAACTCACTCAGGTTATGAATAATAACCTTACTCATATGGAGCACCCTGATCCGCAACGTGGAGGATCAATGTTAGACCGCTTCATGAGGCAACAACCACCAACATTTAATGGGGGTATAAATCCATTAGTAGCTGATCAATGGATAAACTCCTTAGAGAAAATATTCCACGCCTTGGGGAGTAGCGAAAGGGAGAAGGTTGTCATGGCAGTTTACCGCCTCACTGAAGATGCCGATCAATGGTGGTCATTGATTCAAAATAGAAAGGAAGATGATGACGTATCGAATATGGAATGGAGGGAGTTCAAAGAGCTTTTATTAGAAAAATACTTTCCTCATGACCATCGAGCAGATATGGAAAGGCAATTTCTGAGTCTGAGACAAAAGGAGGATGAGAATGTAGCAAAGTATGAGGCCAACTTTACAAGGTTGGAAAGGTATGCTACATATTATATACGTAACCAAAGAGGTAAGATTGATCGTTTATTTTATGGGTTAAAACCATTTCTCCGTAGAGCTTTAGTATCACAATATTTCTCAACATACGTAGATATTGTCTCATGTGCTATCAAGACAGAAAAGGAATTCTCTAAGTCTTATGACAACAAAGTAAAGCAATAGAAGAAGAGAACGGTGGAACAAGAGACAGATAAAGGGAAAAAGGGAAAGAAGGATTTTCCATTATGTGATAATTGTGGGAAGAATCACCCTGGTAATTTCCTAAAAGGAATGGGAGTTTGTTATAAATGTGGAGAAAAAGGTCACCAGACGCGTGATTGCAAGGGAAAGAAAGAGGATATCAATGTTGAATGCTACAATTGTAGGGAAATGGGGCATTATGAAAATGAATATCCTAAGCGTCATGGAAACTTACCTCAGAAAAGGCCAAGGGATCAAGGACAATCTTATGCTGTTACTACAGTTGAACCGGAATAATTAATGTATTGGTGCTTTTGGACTCATGGAATATATTCTGGTTATTAGAATAATGTGATATATATATAAGGATTGTACTGAAGTACTTGTTGTTTCAGTAAGGTTTTAATATGATGAAGGTAATCATATTTTTAGTATGTGACAATAAGAGAAACTTTACTTTGTTTGGGGAATCTGATAAATTGATTTTGGAATTAAGAGACCTTTCAGAGAAAGTCTGGACAGAGGTATTTTGGATAACTATAAAGGTTGGAGTGGATTAAGTTGATCTTTGGATAATATTGTTTAAGGTTAAAAAATTTATGAAGATTATTTTTGGAATATTATAATACTATAGTTTTAGGAAAAGGACAACCTGCAGGGTGGGGCATAACCCGTCGCGTCGGACAAAGCTGCAGGAATCGAACCCACAACCATAGTGCGACATGCCTTTATTTCCTACCACTAGCCTACAGGAAGTCCTTGGTTATTACAAAATAATTTTACTAATCTAAATGGTATGTGTTAATATTTGGAACCTTATACAATTAGGATAAGTATAATATTTTTTAGTTCTATTATCTTTTTGAGTGAAAGATGAGTTGAAGGTTGAAACTCTAATTGTCAAGCATAAATATATATATACCTATCTCTTATTCAATGAATAAATTAATTCTTAAAATTTAGTAAAGGGATATTAAAACAAAAAAATGTGTTATCCTAATACCTTATGTCTTGTTGAACTGATGATATTTTAAATCAACATAGATTGAAGGCTTTGAGGCCCTCAATTTGACAGTTGATTGTGATTGATGACCTCAATCACTCCCTACAAATATTTACGTTTTTCCTCCAATTATATGTCTCTAATTGCCACCAATGTTCTCCTAATCGAGATCATAATTGGGTGGTGACTTTTTCATTTCCCTTTCCCTCTTATTAAGGCTAAATTTTATTAATCTTATTTCCGATGTGGGTTTTCCACAAAGGTATTTTCTATTTTCAACCTTTTATTTTCCAAGAAAAATTTCAAATTGCGAGGACGCAATTTATTGAAGGAGGGGAGAATGTAACACCCCGAGCTTCCACAATATGCTTCTCATTCAATAATGCAATAGCTTGCATTGTACACAACTTTGAGTTCTAAAACACCGCGACTAATTAAAGTAGCCGTTATGAATAGTAATAACCACTTTTTAAAATTATAGAAATTTTATATTTCAAAATGGACTTCATTTTTGGATTCGTAATATCGAAATTAGCCTATGTTGAATTTTTGGTATTTTTCTGAGAACTTCTAATTTTTTATGAATAGTGAAAAATACTTAAAAACAACTTTTTTAATCAAAATAATTTATAGTGATAAATTATACTATTTATTGGTTTTAAAGTATAATTAGAATATATTTTTACCATTTTATCCAATGGTGGTCATTATAATTAATTTAACATTGAAATTGGACATAAACAATTGCCAATCTTTTGATATAAATTGTTTCTTAAAAACACGCTATTTGTTGTGACAGCGGGAATTAATTATAAAATTAATTAATGCAACTTATATTTTTGTAATTTTGTAAAATAGACATCATTTTTGAATTCGGAATATCAATTATAGCTTAGGGTGAAATTTTGGCATTGTTCTGAAAAACTTCAATTTTTGATGAATAGTGAAACCACTAAGTGGTAGTTAAATAACTGATTTTTCGTTTAAATGAAATATTACCACTTCTGTGTTTTGATTTTGAAAAATCCGACATACATGGTTGTCATTAAGAAGTAAAATGTGGTTCAATGAGATTAAAATAATTTTTGGTGAATAGTAACTTTTAAGTTCTTAATCGCGATTAGAGGTAATTAGTGTAGTTTAAGGTAAAAATAATGTTTTAATAATATGTGATGATCATGAAACATGTCCTACCCTCATTGGATGTTCCATGGACGACCAAGAAAATCCATGGGTCAACTTGGGGACCCCATGGAGCCACTTTAGTTAGAAAATGACATTAATACCTTTTATTTAATGTTAAAGTAAAAAATGACACAAACATGAAATGTTTTACTAAAATATTTTTTACATGGGGTTATACAAGTCATATTTTTAACTATAAATAGTCATTGGAAAGATAAAAAGATTTCCTACATCATAGTAGTTTTTTATAATTTTTTGACATTAAATAAATTAAATTATTTATGACATCATTATGATGTAGCGATGACCTCATTATTTAACAATTTTAATAAAATGAAACAATAATGTACAATCCAAGGCTTACACTTGTCCAAAGACTATTGGATGGGTATATTTCGAACCCTTATCACCTTATCCACTAATTATATAAGTGTGGGACCTTTAGAATCCGAAAAGAATTGTATAATAATGTAAACTTTCCTTACTTTCCAAGAGTGCCTCTCCTCTCCTCTTATAAAAGGCCCCCACCTATACCACCTCATTCACACTTTCAAGCCATTTGGATTGGCCAACCTCTGCACAAATACTCTCCCAACTTCCCCCCCTTACTCCTAGAAGCCTCACTTTGGTCAGAACTCTTCCCAAGGAAGCCTTTGGCTCAAATCAAAAAGAGTTACCCGATTTTGAGGTAATGTCTTCTCAAATGTTGTTTTGTTTTATTTTTCTTCTCCAACCCCCTAAACTCTTTTTATTAATTTCTTTTGTAACAACAACAGTATCCTCAATATACTAAAATGTTGTTATAAGAAGTATTCGAGCTACAATTACACACACATACATCTAATGGTTAAAGAACATACGGTTTCTGTGGATGGCGAATTTCTGCCTCACGAAACGATGATTGTTCAACACTCATATAACACCTTCAAAGGTGGCCATTAAGATGTAACTATATTTATATAGGATATATAATATATTTATGTTTTACTTATGCTTCTTTATTTTTCATTTATGGCATACCTTATGATTTCCATTATGGGTAATCGCGATAATTTCATTTTAGGAAGTGCGGACTACCGCCCCCTCAAAGTGATGTGAATCGTTAATGCCATATGTGGGATGTATAAAGGATGGAGTAAATGATATTATATATGATATTATACTGGAACTATATTATACCTTTATATAATTATGATTTCATTCCATTAAATATGAAATAGAAATGAAAGTAGCGTTCATGCGTACGTACGGCTTACCGTCTCCATGAACGGTGAATTTCATTTCTTACCTCTAAATGTTATGTAATATTATAAATACATGTATATACTGGATATATATGATATATATGATATCTACATCATGAACATAATTCTGGATATAATGGATATATCACCACATGAACAAATTGTAATTATAAGAATTTTATTTTTGACTCAAGTACCTAAGATCGACAAAATGACCGTTATAAACTTAAATAATTACATAATGTTCATAACATGGTAATAAGGGATATAAAAGGAATAATGAACATTAAAAAGGTTCTTAAGTAAATAGAAAATAACTCTAGTTTATTATTCAGGAGGTTAAAGAACGGTCGAGTCAAGACAGGACGCAAGGTAAGGGAACTTCTTAACCCAATTTCCATTCTTTGGGTTAATCTCCTACTTTCAAATTATGTCATGACATTATTATGTCTTATTTTGTATTCTTTATGTGTACCTATAGTGAATACACATAATAGATCTATTTTATTTTAAAAATTATCTTTCTAAGGACTTCATCTCAATCTCCTTTCATTGAGGCATATTTGGTTTTATACACAACTTTCTTTTATACGGTGTATAAACCCCTTTGACTTTTACATTTATTCAAAAAGAATCTTTTTTATACGAAGCATTTTACTAAACGAAGAAAAGGGAATGTATTTCTTTCCATACATATGCGGCGACAATGACTTCTCCACCGCCGTGACCATTATTTGAGTTTCGACTTCCTCTACAAGACATCACTTTTTTTAATGAAAAATAAATACAAAGTTTTAACTTTCTTTTATTTTGGTATTGAAAATTGTTTTGAAAGTGTTTTTATTATATCAATGTGTTGTATTGAAATCTTGTGATTGAAATGTGGAAATATTATGTTTCATTTATGCATGTTTCATGTGATACGATTATGTTATGGTTTATGATATGTTTAAACCTATTCATATGAAAAATGCATTGGACTTAATAAGTGACGGGTGGAGCCCGCTATAGCTCCTCGATGCATCGGTAGGTCTCATGAGACAAAATAGTGTCTTGGCATGAGGCCTTGACAAAATATTATTTGTGGTCTTGGCACGAGGCCTTGGCTACATGGTTATGATAGTCTGGGATTATGCATTCCATCATTATGAAAGTGGTTATTGATATTGCATGTGATTATTCGACCAGTAGAATATCCATGTGAAGAAGTAAATGGCATTATCTCATTTTACTTTTTCCATATTATGTTGATGTTCAAGTTTAAAAGGCTTTTGTTTTAGTTATACATTTCCTTAAGTGTTTATGTTTATTTATGAAATATTCCGCAATATTGTTATCCTTACTGAGCATCTGAGCTCACCCCTTTCAATGTTTTAATATTTTCCAGGATGTGAAGAAGTATTCTATGAATGACCTGCAGGGATAGTCAGAAGAGGATCTGAGTGTGGACTATGGAGACTTTGTTATTGTATTTTTTCACCTTCTGATGTAATGTAACATTTATGAATGTATCTAGTGTTTCCAAGGCTACTAAACTAATCGGTCTTTCGAGACTTGATCTTTTGTGATCATGCCAATGTTACGAAGTAATGGACCGACTCTGGGTAGCTGGGGTCGGGGCGTTACATGATTCCTCTCAAATGAAATATCAGATTCTTTGTCATTTTTCCGTTCTTCCTTTCCCCACTTATCTTTATTTTACAACTTGTTCAGCAGTCTTTCCTCTATCCTTTTCATAATTTTCTTTGGTTGCCTTTCTATTCCTTATGGTAATGGATCTCATCTCTACATATCTTGGAACTTTAGTGTATCATTTTATAACTCTTATTGTAATATACTTGAGTCATATATCAATCTAAACCACATGCATTTCTATATTCCTTATAGATTCTTTTTGGTTTTTTAAGTTATCCTTTAGTTCATATATGACAAAACCTTAATCATTGGATTAGGCTGTCAAATCCTTGAGTAAAATACCTATATTTTTCATGAAATATTCTATAGTATCCTCTAGTTATTGGACTTGAATAGTTAGAGATGAACCTTGATATTGAGGTTAAAATCCTTGTGGAATCAGTAGAAATACTTTTCCTTGATTTGGCTGTTCTTGTTACTATTGTCTCCATCAGTGTACATAATTTTAACGGTTAAAATCAATGTAATTATCATCTTCATAGTGAATTCCTTGGTGATGTTGATTGAACATAATGTCCTCTAATTTTCTTGTCATTGAATTCATTTGGGTGGGAAGTCAACTTTTTCCCACCATGTTTCTTCCTTTCATTTTCCTCTATCTTTTTTCCATTTGAAAGTATTTTTGGAAATTTCATCCAAAAACTTATAGCACTATTTTGGTGACCTCCTCATTAGTGAACCTCTAGTGACAACATCTATATTACAATAGTTACCCTATGAAAGTACTTTATAAAATGTTTGAATCATTATCCAGATTTCAATACTAGGGTGGGGAAATCACCAAATGAAACTTTTAAATCTATATCATGCACTCTAATGTGTTTGTTGATGACATTAGTGCATTATAATTGATGATTGTGGACTCCGGTGGACTTCCTCATCGATTAGATAGATGAAGGGAGAGGACGACCAGTGTGAGGATGGTTCAACTCTCTACTGGCGATGACGATGATGATGCTTGTAGTGCACGACAACAACGTTACATGAATGAAGGTAATGTGTTTTGAATAGACTAATATGATGTTGATAATAGGATTCACAAGATGTGCACTGGGTGACAATTACTTTTGCCTTTGATTTTTAATTTTGAATTTTGTGTTATCTCGGGTTTGATGGTCTGTTCTTGTATTTTGAAATGGTTTGAAGCTTGTAATTTGATTTTAGAAATTAGTCGGTGAATGTTTTTTCTAAGGTTCCCGATTTTCCTTAAAGTGGATCTTTCAAAAAAATAAAAAATGGATTTGATAGTGTGTTTTATCATTCAATTATTTGAAATTTATAATAATTAACCATCAGTTTATAGACAATGAAAGATGAAAAATATGGTTAAGAAATTCATTACCACGGGTTTTCATGTCATGATTGAATATCGTGGTAGAATTTGGATACAATAATATTCTTTTAGTTGAGTAAATATATAAAAAATTACATCTTTACCATGACTTGTTGAACTGGAAGATGTCACACAACTCTAAGAAACGCACAAGGTGGGAATTGGGGTCTTTATATGGTGTCTTGATGAATTAAATAAAGTTTGAAATAATTTTTTTGATCACAACTTTTTATTGAAATGTTGAGAAATGACTAGAGGGATGAAGATTCTATAATTTTCCCCATGTTCAAGGGTATTCTATAGTTCATTAAGGCTAAGATCCACAGATTTTATTATGGAAACTCTTGGTGTTCTCCATGTCCTGTTCCTATGCGAACTTCTCTTTTGTCCATTGATTCTTATTATTATTTTATTCTATATTCTCACAATACTTTTGATATAGAGATTGAAATAAATATCTACTTATTTTTTACTGTTGGTTTAGTAATCAATAACTAAGGTGGTATATAAAAATACAACACAAAAAGACCAAGTTTAAGAAATAGAAAATGAGAAAAAAAAACAAAGAAAAAAAATTCCTTAAGATCCTAATCATTTTTTGTCCCCATACCCTCACAAAGATACTATTTTTGATCTCCCAATGAGAATGATTAAATATATTAGGAAATAAAATTACAAATTTATAAACTCAAACTAGCACCGAATAATTTTAAAATATAATAAAATTGAAGTAGAAGATAATACCACATGGAACGGGAGGAAATTATATATAAAATTTAGGAAATAATTAAATAAAAAAAAGATATTTGAACTAGTTCTATTTTTTAGATTAGATGAGTTGAGTGTATCAATATTCTATAAATCTGAGTTCATGGAATTAGTTAAGAAAAAGTGATGTGATTTTAATTTATATGTTGTTAGAATCCAAATATAGCGATCCTCTTCTCAATGTACTCACCCTATATTTTATAAATTATTATTTCCCCTTGAAATTAAAAAAATTAGTTTATATATAGGTATTCAAAACCTTATTTTAAAATAGATACCCCTAATTATGTATTGGTTATGCTATGAGAATGGGGTATCTAGTTGATTCATTCCAAAAGCATACCCTCCTCTCAAATCTATGGTCATTCATGAGAGAATAGGGTAATATTAAACAAAAATTAAAAATACACAACCCATCATTGATTTCAATAACACACAATTCCCTATACTAAGTACATTTCCCCTTCATTTCATTTATTGGACTAAAAGAATTACCCCCTCATGCTAGTCATGAGGGGATATAGAAATGAATAAAACTTACCTAAACTAATATCACTACATGAAAAAAGAATCTCTGTGTTCTGGTCTCCATGTACAAGGTCTCTAATTTGTCATATTTCTCATCATCCTATCCATTAAATTTATAGTTAGAAGTTTGATAGAAATCCCTTTCTTCATTCCAGTCTAAATTTTTTGTTTCACTTCATTTACTTTTCTCTTACTTTAAACTGATCAATAATATATGTGGAATCCTCCTCAAAATATCCCCAATTTCATTCAGGGTTTGGCTGAGTCCTCCTTTTTTGGGTTTTTAAAAACTTATTCTTATATAGGTGAGGCCTCCATGTATATGTTATTCAAATAGCCCCAAAATATTGGCCTATACAACATGGATAGCCTGAGGATGTTGGGTATTTTAATTTTTAGATCAAACCACTCTATGATGTAGGATATTCACTTAGACCTCACCACTTCCTCTAATTCATAGATTTTCATGAACTACTATGCAATATAGAACCCACAACTCAACCTTCATATTCCTCTAAAATCCTTACTATTACTATATTTGGAGCATCCACGACATCGTTGTGAACCCTATACCACAAACCTTTTTATTTCCTTTTATCATTTTCTCTACTACACAAGCTACAGTGTAACCAATCTCCAATGGAATAACCCCTTACATATAGGTATTTCTTCTTTATTTATCCATGGTTCAATGGATAGTATAATTAAAATACACAATTCAAGCCATCTTCTTCTTGAGCTAGTGCTACTGCCAAATATAGGTTCTCTATATGTCATCTAGACCTTAATTTTTTGAATCT
Source organism: Viscum album (assembly GCA_963277665.1). Lineage (NCBI taxonomy): Eukaryota > Viridiplantae > Streptophyta > Magnoliopsida > Santalales > Viscaceae > Viscum > Viscum album. The sequence continues at coordinate 685,711,595 of OY728123.1, read as the reverse complement.
TTATGATGCTTTATTCATCATTTCAAACTATAGGGGACCATGATATAGTGGGAATACTATAAAACAATGTTTTTCCTTTAGTTTGAGATTTAGGGGTCACTATGCCACATATCCATAACCATGGAATAGTGATGATCTAAAATCTAGTGGTACTAGAGATATCCCTTTGGATTCCTTGGTAGTTATATAGTGTAGCAGCGGTGGTGATAATGCATCAGTTGTGGATGAGGGAGATGACATGGATTCTGGTTCAAATATTAACATTTTTGTAAGTGGGATCTATTCCCAGGTGAATGCAATTCACAAATTGAATCCATGGTTGGTTGAATATATATAATAAATCCAACTATTTATGTGAATCATCAAGATGAAGTGGTGTTAAAGGGACCCTAACATCACCACGAACCACCCTTCACCAGTGAAGTTATCCTCCCATCACCACATGGACCACCCTCGTATGCGCTAGGGTGCTCTTGTGCCTATGAATACCATGTGTGACTTGTGTACCTTCACTACCATTCTCATATGAAATCTCTCAAGTAATCTTATATATATGCACTTATGGGGTAGAAATGTGGATTGCGGTTTGGTTGAGGGATATCCATTACTAATTTGACCCATTTTTCACCTAAACATGTAAAAACTTCTTAACAAAATTATAACTTAGAAAAACATGCATTTCTCTTTATTTTTATTTATTTTTCAAAAATATCATTCTAAACTATAATATACCAATAAATTATTATTAACAATAAAATAAAGGGTAATGATATATAAAAATTAATGACAATAATTAATAAAAACTATGCATAAATTTAAGGCTATCAGTTTCCATTCTCGAGAGGGTTCTATGCTAATTTTCCAATTCTTTCTAATATAATATTTATTACAAGAATCATGGGACATGTTACCTTATTTTAATTGTTTTTTTATATTTATAATTACATTATTGTACAAATTTATTTAAAAATTATTGAATAATTTTATTGATTTATCCATTATCCTTGAGACCCACCATTTAAATAGATCCTACTTTTATCCTTAGACATTTTTATTGACTATTAATAGGAATGAGATAAAATAAAAGCCAATTTTATCCATTAAAACCATTAATCTAGTGATTTTCCTGATTATAAAAATTTTAAGTGTAGGGAAGAGGTTTTCCATAGTGTAAAGGGTATTTTTTTAATTGAAGAGAGATGTGAGGTGTTGGTTTCATTGGGCTTTTAGAAAAGGTTCATGCTATATTAAATTTTATTTATTGCTACCCCTCTATGAAAATTGGGTTGTGAATTTGGAGAGTCAAAATTAAAATTTATTGACCGATTATTTTTACGATTTATGGTGTTATGATAGATGTGAGACTTTTCATATCTTAATTATTAAAAAAACAATTGAAAAACGAGTTTAAAAAATAAAGAAAAAGTAAGAAAAGTAAACAAATTCAAGTGGGCTTTTTATACATTTATTTGATTATTTCATGAAATTTTATTTTATTTTTGGGATATGGAAAGATGAAATTTTATTAGAGATATTGGGAAAAAGGACCAAAGAGACTGTCTAATCTATCCAGATCTATGCTTGATCAGATGCAACTCCTCTCGGGGAAGGTTCATTGGGTGGAGGCTTGCGGCGACATAAACTATTGGAAAGAAAATTGGGTAGGGGATGAACCACTATTCTTAATAAGGTTAAAATTGCCTTATATTTCCTACAGGGAATATATATTATACCCTTATATCATTCACCTAACTCTCAACACTGACCAGCAAGTGTGGCACATGGGAATTCAACCGGTGAATGATCCTAATATATGTGTGTTCTCAGAATCCCTGTTTGGTCTTTTCTGCAGTAAGGCCTATCATAGGTGGATACATGATAATGATGGAATTGATGTTGTTGATTCTAATAGTTGTTTCAATAATATCACTATTAAGTTTAACTTTTTGTGATGGTGTCTAAGGAATTGGGCTCTCCCTGCAGATGACAACATCCAAAAGAAGGGGGTCTAGTGGGTGTCGTGTTGCTGGTGTCATGCCTCTCCAGGTTTGGAATCCATATGGAACCTCTTTCTCAAATGGGATTTGGCCATTTTTATATGGGGTCTCATAAAAAACAATCATGGGGATCATTACTCATAGATCACCCTAGAGTTTCTCATTTACTGGTTCTAGGGAACCAGACAAGTACGAATGATGATTAATTTCCATGTTATAATACTTTCCGCGATTTACTAGACCATATGGGGGAAAATTTGGAATAGAGGGGTATTTTAATTTTAATTTTAATTTTTTGTGTTTATTTTTTTTTAAATTTGGAAAATGGGTTAGAGGAGTGCCACTTCAAGTGGCACTGTGCGTTTTTGTCCATCAAAACACCACTTGAAGTGGAACTGATAGTTTGAGATTAAACCTATTAGCACCACTTGAAGTGGTGCCAAAATCTTACCCCCTATATAAGGGGGCTTGCTTGGTCCCCATTCTCAGACCACCTCTCTCTCTCTGTAACTTCTCTTCGATATGCTCTCTCCAAAAATACACTCGATGCTCTGCCTCTCTTTGCCGGTGTAGCCGTTAAGCTCCGAAGGATCACTAACTTTCCACAAATTTGAGGCAATTATTTTTTTAATTTTTTTATTATGTTTATTTATTTATTTTTTTATTTAATTCATGGAAATAGTTCATAATTAATATATTATATTTAGTAATAGTAATAGTTTATTTTAAGTAATTGCAATTAATTTATGGTAATTAGGTAATTAATTAATTGAAATTAGGAAATTAATTAATTTATAATTAGGTGTTTAATTAATTGTAATTAAGTATTTAATTAATTGTAATTAGGTGTTTAATTAATTATAATTAGGTGTTTAATTAATTGTAATTATGTGTTTAATTAATGGTAATTAGGTAATTAATTAATTATATTCTTCGGTAATTAATTAATTGTAATTAGGTGTTTAATTAATTTTAATTAGGTGTTTAATTAATTGTAATTAGGTGTTTAATTAATTTTAGTTAAGTGTTTAATTAATTATAATTATGTGTTTAATTAATTTTAATTAGGTGTTTAATTAATTTTAATTAGGTTTTTAATTATTTGTAATGAGGTCATTAATTAAGTGTAACATGGTAATTTATTAAGTGCAACTAGGTAATTAATTAAGAGTAACTAGGTAATTAATTAAGGGTAACTAGTTAATTAATTAATTGTAATTAGTTAATTAATTAAGGTTAATTTGTTAATTAATTACGGGTAATTAGGCAATTAATTAATGATAATCCGGTAATTAATTAATGGTAATTAATTAATTAATTAATTCAAATTCAACGATTAATTAATTCTAATTAACTATTAATTAATTCTAATTCAATAATTAATTAATGTTAATATAACGATTAATTAATTCTAATTGGGTAATTAATTAATTATAATTAGGAAATTAATTAATTCTAATTAGGAAATTAATTAATTCTAATTAGACAATTAATTAATTCTAATTAGGAAATTAATTAATTAAAATTATGAAATTAATTAATTATAATTAGGAAATTATTTAATGGAAATTAGGGAATTATTTTTTTCTAAAGTGTAAATTAATTAATTATAAATAAATAAATTATTAATTATAATTAGGCAAATAATTAATTTTAATTAGGAAACTAATTAATTCTAATTAAGTAATTATTTAATTCTAATTAGTCAATTAATTAATTCTAATTAGGAAATTAATTAATTCTAATTTGGAAATTACTTAATGGTAATTGAGAAACTAATTAATGGTAATTAAAAAACTAATTAATGGTAATTAGGAAACCAATTAATCGTAATTATCCCACAAATTAATGGTAATTAGGCCACTAATTAATTGTAATCAGGCCACTATTTAACGGTAATTAGGCAACTAATTAATGGTAATTAGGAAACTAATTAATAAAATTTGGAAACTAATTTATGAATTATATTTAGGCAATTAATGAATTCTAATTGGGAAATTAATGAATTATAATTAGGTGCTTCATTAAGTGTAATTAGGTAAGTAATTATATTAAGTGTAATTAGGGGCTTCATTAAGTGTAATTAGAAAATTAATTATATTAAATGTAATCAGGGGATTCATTAAGTGCAATTAGCGAAGTAATTATATTAATTAGTAAAGTAATTATATTAATTAGAGAAGTAATTAAATTAATTAGTGATGTAATTATATTAATTATCTATGTAATTATATTAATTAGTGAAGTAATTATTTTTTAAATTGGTTTTAGAATATTCCATTGCATTAGATTCTAGGTATAATAATGAATTTAGTTTTTCATCTACCTTAACCTCAGTATGTAATTGAAATTATGAACTTGAATTTAGTTGTTGAATATATTTTTCTCATATTATGTGTTAGAGTTGTCATGAATTGAATTCTCTCTTGAGTAAAGTATCCCTGGGTAGAGGGGATTTCAGCCAGACCACCTACTTCTGTGGAGGCTCTCCTTATCTATAAAACTGAATGGGGTTGGCTATCTATCACTCAAGGCATACTCTTTTGGAGTTTTTCAATCTCATATAACTCTATGATTTTATAGGACGTGTTCGTGTACCTCAAAAATATGATGCATGTGGATATGTATGAATATGTTTGACTTCTATTTATGGGTAAGTAACACAAACTTATTGGTTGCATAAGAAGTTACACATCAATATGGTTTGAACAAATTGATTTGTTGGAGGGATTATTATTCCAAACTAAATTACTAGAATCATGCATATATAAATTGATTCACTAATCATATTTAATTAATAACTATGGTTTATTTTAGATAAAAAATGGATGCTATATTTATTACAATGGTCAAATAATTGAGATAGAATAAGGATGTAGTTATAGTATATGACCAGAAGGTGTTGTGATGCTTGGAGGCTGTACAACTTTGGAATCTCTTCAAAGCAAAATTCATCGAATGTTAAAAGTAACAAGCAATGAAGTGATAGAATCTGTCACATACAGAAATCTTCAAATTGTAGATATGTTTTGGAATGTGGCCTATATTGTAACTGATGATGAAGAATGAGAATGCATACTTTCATTGGTTAATTATCAACCTAAGAATCAAATGATGGAGTAATATTTCACTATAGCTATAATGGAGGTTCCATCAACATTGGAAGTTGGGCCATCACAACATCATGAGACTATGTCATATGCTTCTACTATAACACATCAAGAATTTCCATCAGCAATAGTATTAGTTTAGTAATTTCCTTTAGCCACAGTTTCAAGGGATAGTCCCCCATGAACTTTAGATGCATTAGTTTATGATTTTGAGGATGATGAAAATTTAGAACAAGAAGATGAAGAGGAAGTTGAAGAAGAAGAGAATGAGGAAGAACAATTTGTGTCCACTCATGGGAGGTTAAATTGACCGTTGAACCATCTTCCACTATTAGATTCATGGTCAACTGAAGGCATGAATCACTTGCCAGAATTTGATTAGTCAGTTTTTAATCCTAGTATATAATTTCTTGGAATCATTTGTTGCAAAAATCCTGTGTCTGATGAAGGTGTTCTATATATTGTAAGATAGTTTGGGATAAAAGATGCAATAAAAATGTGATAAAAAAATATCACATTGAAAGAAATTACTCTTATTCTTAGAATAGTCAAAGAGGTCTTATTATTTGATCCATTGTGACAAAAATGATTTAAACTATCAAATGTGTCTATGAGGTATAATTGGTAACACTTTTCACAGCTCGTGCATTACTAGATTTACTCCACACACATGTGTGATCCCAAGCTTGTCATAGGAACACTCTTAATTAGATTTTGAGTTTGTTTCCAATATTATTGTTGAAATGATTAGAGCATGTCAAGACGTTTCTATCGTTCTGGTGTTGGAGAGAATCAAAAAAAATTTTGGGTATCAAATCTCTTACTGGATGACATGTGAGGCACAAAAAAAGTCTATTTTGAAAGTTTATAGTTATTAGGATGACTCTTATCGAGTTTTAACAGAACTTATGGATCTTTTATGCCACAATAATCAAGTGATCTATCAGTTACATACAACTAAATATGTTAACGAACACAACCATGTTGATCAGATGATGGTTGTGTTTAATAGATTGTTTTGGACATTTTTACCATGTATGGAAGCTTTTATACATTGGAAGTAGTTTATAAAGATTGATGTCACATTTCAATATGTAAAGTATAAATGAACTTTATTGATTTTATCCACACAATATGGAAATTTAGCACCTCTACCTTTGGAATTTACAATTGTAGAGAAGGATAACTTCTCATCATGGAGCTGGTTTCTGGAATATCTTCGAGAGTTTGTTACAGACATAGAAGGGGTTTGTCCTATTTTAGATCACCATCATACAATCAAGGAGGTTGTATTGTCTAAGGGTCTTTCCTGGAGACCACCCAATTCCCATCATCAATATTTTATTCGACACTGCAATTTGCGAAAGAAGTTCAAGAACAATTCGATGAAGAAAGAAATATTAAAAATTTGAATGGATATCATTTTTCGTTTTACAAATCACTATCATAGTTACTACCATTTGTGTTTAGATTAGTTCTTATTTGATAACATACAAGCCTTAACAACAAAGGATGGATGAGCGTCTTGAAGATATTTATCGAGATAATCAAGATGTTTATGATTACATGATGTAAATACCAAAACATAAATGGTTGTTGTCATATGATGATGGTAAGAGATATGGACATATAACAACCAACATTGTAGAATTCATAAATGGAGTTTTCAAGAGAGTTTGGAAATTACCTATCACATGTAAATAATAATATTGGACTATATGTCACTCAATAGAGATACTATTATAATATAATATTAGTATAATGTTTTAAATATAAATTATAGGTTTAGTACAAGAGACCATCTATCGTAGTGTAAACTATTTTTTGGAATGAGGAAAGTAGGTTGAAGTGGGTCTGAACAAAGGGATGCGTTATGAACACCATTTCCAGCGTGAGCTAGATAGAGTTCTTAAAGAGACTGAAACTCATCATGTAACTACATTTAATTGTCTATAGAAATAATCTGAGGTTGCTGTGCCCGGTGGTGATATGGCTTGTAGCAATGGTCATGTGCGAGTATTTTTACTGGATAAGCGTTACTGTGAATGTGGGAACTTTCAAGCATTGAGATATCCTTGTGGCCATGTGATTGTGGCATGTGCTTACATACATGTATCTTTGGAGAAATTCGTTGATCCAACTTATCGACTAGAGAGTATAAATGACTGCTACAATAATCCATGGATTCCAATCGAGGAATATCATAATTTTCGACTGTCTGATGGCGCACCCACACTTATATCGAACAAAACTAGGCTTCGACCAAAAGGGAGGCCAATGTTGATTCATATTCAAAATGAGATGGATTGGCCCAATGAATGTGAACCTGTACAAAGGTGAATCATATGCCTCTAGGAAGGTCATATGAAGACACGTTTCCCTAGACATATATGGCAATCATCTAATGCTTAAAATGAATCTTGTACTCTATCAGTTACTGTAAAAGTTTGTACATGTAATCATTTTTATCATTATCACCATTGAATTTATTTATCAAACTACCAACACATCATGAGTAGCTTTAAATAAATCAAATAATTGTGAAAAAAATAATCCACCTATATAAGAAAACAATTATTACGAGTAAGACTAAAAAATAAATAAATTAACCATAAAAATGAAATAACAAATTAATTCTATGTATAATGATTTTACTGTGGAAATATCAAGATTAGTTTTACATAATTCCAAAGGGCTTATTTGATATAGATATAAGCCAATAAAAAAAGGATTGTTTGTGAACTTAACTACTGTTGGTTAACTACCGCTTAACATAGCATGTGATCTGAACTTCCTGCTCTACATCCCTGTGATGCTCTCATCACACACACACTCACCCCCATTTGTATCATATCAACATTCAAAATTCACTTTTACTTCTCTTCAGGTACCCATTTACAACTTTTAAAAATGCATGATGCATGAAACTCCATGCATATAGTAAATGGTTGCAGGAAGAGAACAAAAAGTGAATGCTGAATGGTGATATGATATAGATGGTGGCGAGCGTGTGTGCTATGAGAGCATCATGGGGACTCCAGGAAGGAAGTTCAAATAATATGCTATGCTAACAGGTATTTGACCAACATTAGTGAAGTGCATAAATAATCCTTAGTTTTTTTATTAGATTTGTGAGTGATGCACAATCAATCCATGTTTTGGATTAGTGAGTTGAATGTTCTGTTGGGAGATCTAGAATTAAAAGGATTCATGTGGCCTAGTACTTCTCCCTTGGGTTCTTCTATTATTTTCACTAATAAAGTTGATTATAATTTTCAATTATGTATGGATTATTGAATAATGAACAAGTTGAATGTAATGAATTGGTATCCTCTTCCACATGTCAATGATCTCTTTGATCAACTGAGAGGTTCCAAGATTTTATCCAAGATCGAATTTAGATCTTATTACCATCAGTTTAGGGTGATACTATATAAAATCCCTTGATATTATTTTAAGAGTATGTATATCATTTTTGAGTTCATGGTAATGTCATTAGATCTAAAAAATTCAACAGGTGAAGGCCAAGCAACAGAGACCTACTGGGTTTTTGGAGCCCCTACCCATTCCAGAATTTAAGTGGGATGATTTCACTCTGAATTTAATGAAAAGATTATCTGGGACACATCAAAATAATAATTTATTATGAGTTATCATGGATCGACTAATGATGGTAGGCCAATTCTTCCCTCTCTGGGGTACCTTCACCATTGATGATACAAGAGCATCACATTTCTTTCTATCTCCTCAATTTTCCAATGGTTTGGGTTTGGTTGTGGAGTGATTTTATGGTGTTATGAACTTGAGCACGCTAGTGGGAGTGAAATCTAAATATATCAGACACTGTAAGGAATGTTATTCTGAAATTGTAGGATACCATTTCATTTTGGATCTATTTATGCTTTAAATTATAAGATTCGATTTAATTCAGTGTATATATTGGCTAGTTCTATACTAGGATCATATCGAATTTTATCTGATGATATTTTCCTTTCCATATTCATAATGGGAATCTACATCCATTAGGCAGTTTAGTATCTTTGATTTGGTCATGCAGTACAAATTCAGTTCATATTAGATTGACTAATGGCTCCAATAGTAATCCTTTTTATACTTATTTCATACATTACATGATAAATTTCATACCTTACATGATAAATGTCTTATCTTAGATGAAATTATTTTTTTACTATTCATACATTCAGATGGAGGAGACTCTATTATCTACCCAAGAGAGGCTTGTGTCGCGCGATGTGTTGGCGCGATGCATGACATCTATTTGTCCATACCTCAAACATGATGGATTTTATAGAGTCTCTATATGTGACTTCAAGACCATTGATCACCATTTGACTTTTGCATTGGTTGAGAGATGGAGGCCATATACACACACATTTCATCTCCCAAAGGGGGAGATAACCATTAATTTAGAGGATGTCACCTACATGCTCGGATTACCCATCCACATACAGGTAGCTATAGGTGCCACTAGTGGCAACTGGTATGTAGTCATAAAATGTCTACTTGGAATTGATGTCTCCGGTATACGAGGTGTCCTCCTAGGTTTGTGGTTTCTCATGGGGTGGATTGATGAGAATTTCTCCGTCATTACTGATGATGCAGGTGAGGATACACTTATTCATCACACACATGAGTATATTTTTCAAAAGATCAGTGGAATGTTGTGTGTCAACTACTCCACCACTTTGGTACATATGATGTACCTCCCATTACTTGAGGATCTTGATCAGATGACTACATATAGTTGGAGGTCCACTGTATTGTCACATATTTATAGATGTCTCTGTACCAGTTTTTGATGTGTGGTAGATTGAAGGTTGTATGGTTTTGGTATAGATGCGGGCCTGGGATATATTTGACTCCATAGTTCCAGCTAATGTAAGTTAAACATTATTTTTTTGTATAAAAATTTGTTTTGTTATTACCTTTTTACGTTATTTAAATGTAATCTTAGTAACATTATAATGATAATATATGATATATTTTTTGAGTTTACATTTTGGGTTTCATGGACTCCGTATACAGGTTTTTTCTATGCATCACTTCCACCATAGTACATAGCTATGATTGGAGATCTATAACACCCCATGATTTTATAGTATGTTATCTCTTCAAAGTATTTCAATAACTTGTACTACACGCAACACCGAGTTCAAGTGCACTACGACTTACCGAACTATCCGTTAAAAAAAGAGGTTATGAATAGTATTAACCACATTTTAAATTTTATATATCCTATATAATTTTAACATTAATAAGTTTTTTTTCTTAGACATAATATACGAAAAATTCAAATTTTAAGATAAATGATGCAATTTTCAAAAAATACAGTTTTTCCGCCTTTTAATGGAGAACCCTTTATAAATACAACATTTGAAACTTTAATATATTAAATTTAGTGAAATTAAATTCTTCTTTATAATTGGGACATAAAAATTTAGTTTGGATAAATTTTTGTCACTTTTCTAATAACTTTCATATTTTGATGAATAATGAAAAAACCCTAAATTTTAATTAAAAACATCTTTTTTAATCGAAATAATTTATATTAATCAATTATAAATTTGAGTGTTTTTAAATTATAATTAGAATATATTTTTATCATTTAATATAATTTAGGTCATTGGATATAATTTCACATTTAAACTGGACATAAACAAGTGTCAATCTTTTGATAGTTATTATTTCTTAAAAACACACTTTTTGTTTTAAAAACGAGAATTAATTTTAAATTAATTTCTTCTACTTCTTTGTTTTGAATTTGGAAAAATGGATTTCATATTTGGAATCAGGAGGTCCAAATTGTTTAAATAGGTATCTTTTATTTTTAGACATTATGAAAAGTTACTTCAGTAAATATTTTATTTACCATGGTTAAAGGGTAAATCCGGTAAATTAGGGTAAAAAATAATATTATAATAATATTAAATTACCCTAAAATGTGTCCTATTACTATTGGTTGATACATTTACAACCACGAGAATCCTTGGGTTGATTTTGGGACCCCATGGAGCCACTTGAAAGTGATAATGACACTTTATATTAATTAATTTAAAGTAAAGACAAAAATGACATAAACATATATCTTTTAGTAAATTTTTTTACATGGGGTTATATAAGTTATCTTTTAGACTATAAATACTCATTAGAAATATAAAACTATTTCATACATAACTATATTTTATTTATAATTTTTATACGTTATGTAATTAAATTTATTTAGGACACAATGATGATGCAGTAATTACCTTATTAATCAATGAATAAAAAATGGTATTGTAAGTATTAAAATAAATATAATTTAAAAGTTTTGATTCCATAAAATAATTTTATATGTGAATATTACATTTATTATTGATTTAATGTATTTGGTTCTATGTAATCAAGTTGTGATGACATTCACAAAAACCAAATACTAAATAGTGTCAAAATTGACATAAATGAGTTTTTGAAACAAATATTATATTATTAAATTATATAATAGTCGTAAAAATATAAGGTTCTGAAAAAGAAGTTATATAATGATAGGTATATTATTAATTAACCACTTGATGTTATATTGTCATTTTATAGTATGTTTATTAACCAACTATTATAATAATACAAGAATACATGGTAAAAGTTAAACTATTTAACTAAGAGTTAAATCTAAAAGATAAGGTTAATATGGTGACCCAAACCTGTCTAAAAACTATTTGTTGATAGGATTACGACTCATCCCCATCTTATCCTTGAAATAAATTATTTTTGAGCAATTATAAACCGAAAATAATTTTATTATAAAATAATATTTCAATCTTTTTCTAAGGTGACCCTCACCTCTCTTATAAAAGGTCACTTCTGCTTCTCTCAAAATAACACCTCCAAATCCATTTGGATCAGCCAAAACCTGACCAAATATCCTCCCAAATTACCTCACTTCAACCTAGAGTCCTTCCCTTGAGCATAAATCCAACCTACGTATCCCTTTTCTTCAAATCAAAAGGAAACACCCGAAGAAAATGTAGTTATTTTATCACCTATTTCAAAGTTCTTTTCTTCTTCCACTTTCTCATTATTTGTTATTTCCATACCAAAATAATAACTCCATTACCTTATACATACTTCTATTTTATTATAAATATGGTACAACCATATTCATTATTATATCTATCCTATGAATGATAAAGTCACCATGTATAACGACCCATACTTTACATACATTGTTAATACTTTAAAATTGAAGCATACTTATTACAAAATATAACAAAACCATGTAAGGACCGTATAGGTATAGAGTCTTTAGAAACTAGGAAACATAAACAAATGGTTCATAGAGCATCTACTTTGCCTCCCATTTATTTCTTCACATCAATAGTACCTTTTTGGAATATCCTACTTAATAACCTTCTTCCTGACCTGGGGAAATAAAACATACAAAAGGGTTAGCTCAAATGCTCAGTAAGGGTAAACAAAAGAAATATAAATCACATCATAAGAACATAATTTTTGGAAATCTTAACCTGCAAAAGAAATCATAATTTTCATAACATGGGATAAATCATAGTAGTGAAATGTAATCCCAATAATCATAACTTAAAACATGAAACTTTGTGTCATACACACATAATAATAGGGAATCATTTCTTATTAGTCAACACTCATTTACAAGACTATCTTAGTGGACAAGTCCATTTCTGAACCGAGTTCACTCCTTGTTTCAGTCCTGTTTCACTGAACTGGTTTAACCTGCCATTCCAGCCATGTCTATCTCATGAGATATAAAATCTTTACCTAATGAATTGGAGGGAGATATAGGTCCCACCCATCTCATAATGAAACCATTCTTATGTGTGCCACAAAATCAAAAAAAATCATACATCATTGCATAACCCATGTAATAAAAATGGGATTCCTAAACATCATGACATCATAAAACAATTCATATAAGATAAATAAATTCATAAAAATAATTCCATCACAACATAATCAAATCAATGTAATAATAGGGATAGAAACAGAACCCTCTATTATCTTAGATGGAAAATAATTTTGATAAAACACTTGAACTCCATTCTTGAGGAAAATATCCTTTCTACTTCAAAAACATTTTCCTTTCATAACATGTCATACAATTTTAAAATAAAATAAGTTGATTAAAAATAAACTTGAAAACTTGTAAAGGAAGCTTCTTGGAAATAATTTTTTAAAAATCCATTCATGCCGTATAAGTTAAAAAAAACATTATTCTCGTACTTTTTTCAGAAAAGTCAAAAAGTACCTCGTACAAAAAACGACAAAAGATTCCTTTCATATCATTTACTATAAACTCAACAAAGGGTAAAAATGGATTTAAACAATTTTAGGTGGATGTAAATAATATTACATATTGAGGAAACATGGATATGGATGATAAAATACACCCCAGTAAATACTAAAGTATAAACAATCTCGAATAAAAATGAGATTGTGGTATTTCCCTTACCTTAGGTCTGATTTGCCTCGTATGTGTCTGAACCTCCTGTATAATGATTTAAATAATGTTATTGACTTATTCCAGAATCATAATTATTGTTATGATATCATATATGGTCATATTCTTAGCTTCTTAGTAGTAATATTTCATTGCTACTTGTTATTCGGGTGTTTATAACTTTTTGTTCTTATGCGTGTTTTGTTGAATAAATTTTGACTTATTCCAGAATCATAATTATTGTTATGATATCATATATGGTCATATTATTAGCTTCTTAGTAGTAATATTTCATTGCTACTTGTTATTCGGGTGTTTATAACTTTTTGTTCTTATGCGTGTTTTGTCGAATAAATTCTTATTCTTCTCTTTAGGTTATAGATACATCATTTCCAGAATGGTATTAATGTACTATATATCATATTTATTAATTAAATTCATTTATATAATCATTATGCAATGAAGATCATGTAGACCGAATCACATCACATCGTGGAGACGGTATTCCGTACATACACACGAGCGATGATATCGTTCCCATGATCGTGGAATTGTATTGGAGTGTATGTATACTATTTCAGAATCAATATCACTTTACAATAATCATATATAGTAATTATTTACACCATTATACCCATCCAAGTAAGGTGGTGGGGGAAATAGATTACACAACGGCGTGGAGACGGTATTCCGTACGTACGCACGCGTGGTGATTTCATTTTCCGTAGGATGGATAGATGTTGAAATAGGGTTGTTTCATACTTATAATAACATATAAATATATGAGTGATACTGATGCTATTACTTCATAATGAAACAACTAAAGGAGAAGAAGTTTAAGAAGAAAGAATTTGGAAAGGATCAGTAATGGATATTACCGCTTTTTGACGCGCCTCTTCTTAACCTCCTCTTAGGGCACTAGGGTTGGTCTTTGAATAAGACCAGAACTTCTAGGATGATTCTAGGGAAGTGGAGAGGAGATATTGTCAGGTGTTGTCCGAGCTTGAAGGCTCAAAGTGGTGTGAGGAAAAGAGGGAGGAGGTGCCCTTTTATAAGTGAGGAGAGGGGCACCTTTGGAAATATAAAAAATATTAGTTTATATTAAATCCCAACCCCACCTAAAAACTTCCAAAATGACTCATATCCAAAGATTAGATGATATAGGTTTGTAATATCATCAACCAATAAAATTTATACATGTTATGAATTTAGTTTAAACATTATCAACTTGATTTATCCTTATTTATCAATTTAATTTTATTTGTGGTAATAATATTCTAAATTTTAAATTATTATTAATAATTAGATATGTGTTGTGAGTTTTTTATAATTTGACACTATATGACATTTTAGACCATATAAATTTTAATTTATAATTTTTAAATATTTTTGTGATTTTTAAACAATTTTATAATATGTTATTTTTATAAAATAACAATATTGTCAATTTTGACACTATTTATTTATTTGAATTTAAATAAAATATGTATAGAGGATATGTTCGAACTAAAAGCTTTAATAGATTAATAAAATGTCATATGTATCTAGAAAAGTAGTGGATCACATTAAATAGTGCATATAATAATTATTTTAATATTTTTAAAACAATTTATTTGATATTTTAATTAATAAAATAATTTCAACATCACTATTGTGTCATAATTAATTATAATTATTTAATCCCTAAAAATTATAAATAAATTCCTATGATGTATATAATTGTATTAAATTTCTGGAGACTATTCATGTTCGAATTTTCATTAAGTTTATCACCAAATTAAAATTATTATACTTATAAGAGTTATGAAAGTGACATGTTGTCACATTCTTTGGTTTTAATAATAATTAAATTATTTTCATGGGAAAAAGTCTATTAAATGAATCTAATCCGACCTTTAGGTGATATGGGTCGACTTTTAGTCATCCAATAGGATTTTGGCAGGTGTTAGGGTAATTTTATAATCTTATATTTACCCTTAATTACCCGATTTACCTTTAACTATGGTAAATAAAATTTACTGTAGTTACTATTCATAATGCCCAAAAATAAAAAGTAGCCTATTAACATAATTTGGACCCACTGATTCTGAATATGGAATCCATTTTTAAAAATTCAAAAGATATAATTTGCAGTAATTAATTTAAAATAAATCCCGTTGTTAAGAAAACAGGTTTTAGAAGTTAAAACATTGCCAAAGATTGAAACGTTTTTACCTATGAATTCAATGTGAAATTAATGCTAATGACATACATTATATTAAATGGTAAAAATATATTCTATCTATACTTTAAAACCATTCAATATTATAATTTAACCATATAAATTATCTCAATGAAAAAAGTTGTTTTTAATTAAAAATTAGCGTATTTTTACTATTCATCAAAATATGAAAGTTTTCAGAAAAATATCAAAAATTTATCCAAAGTAAAATTTTATATCCTGATTCAAAATAAGAATTTTATTTTGTCCAATTGAACTTATAAACGTGTTAAAAACTAGATTTAATGTGGGTGCGCCATCAAAAGGCGGAAAAACTGCATTTTTTGATAAATACTTATTTTACCCAAAAGAAAAAATTTATTTTGTTATCTTACCATGTTCTAGAAAATTTGTAAGATGAATAATAATGTTGTAAAATTTAAAATTCAGTTAATACTATTCATAACGGTCAGTTTATAATATTATAATAATTTATCATTGTTTAGTGGAACTTGGTATTGCGTACTACACACGCTATCGAGGAAGGTCGCGATTACGTGTATCGAAAGATTCCTTTGACGATTTATATAACATAAAAACAAAATATTTCTCATAAAAGTCTCTGGTGTTACATTCTACCCCCCTTAAAATGAATTTTGCCCTTGAAATTCGTCACTTTGTAACAAACAGATGAGGATACCTCTCCGTCATCATATCCTCAAGCTCCCATGTAGCTTCTTCTAATTGGTGGTTCCTCCATAAAACTTTCACCAAGCGAGTGGTCTTGTTTCGTAAGACTTTTTCACTACGATCCAAAATCTCTGTCGGTTGTTCTTCATAAGAAAGATCTTGCTCTAGCGGTACAACTTTTGAGATGAGTACATGTGAATGATCAGGTATGTACTTTCTCCGGAGAGATACATGGAACACATCGTGAACTTGAGAGAGATTCGGTGGAAGTGCCAATCGGTAAGCTACCTTCCCAACACGATCCAGTATTTCGAAAGGACCAATATATCTAGGGCTCAACTTCCCCTTCTTTCCAAATCTCATGACCCTCTTCCAGGGAGATATTCGTAAGAACACTTTATCACCCACTTCAAACTCTAGGTATTTTCTTCGGTTGTCGGCAAAACTTTTCTGTCGACTCTGAGATGCTCTTATGTGTTGTTGAATAGATCGGACCTTTTTTTCCATCTCATCAACAATATCAGGTCCTAATAGCTTTCTTTCCCCAACTTCATCCCAACAAGTTGGAGTCCTGCATTTCTTTCCATAGAGAGCTTCATAAGGATCCATCTGAATACTGGAGTGAAAGCTATTATTATAAGAAAATTCCACCAAAGGTAGGTGTTGATCCCAAACACCTTTTAAATCCATAGGGAAAGCTCTCAACATATCTTATAGAGTTCGAATTGTTCTCTCAGACTGACCATCTATCTGAGGATGATAAGCAGTGCTGAAACTCAACTCTGTATCCAGAGTATGCTGAAGACTTCTCCAGAACTTTGAGGTAAATCTCGGATCCCGATCAGATATAATAGAAAGTGGTACTCCATGCAATCTTACCACTTCCTTTACATATATCTTGGCAAGCTGATCCAGAGAGAAATCCTCTCTAATAGCGATGAAGTGTGCAGACTTTGTAAGACGATCAACTACGACCCAGATAGCATTATTGCCTTTGGATGTTTTAGGAAGTCCTGTGACAAAGTCCATAGTGATGTTTTCCCATTTCCATTCGGATATGGGTAATGGTTGTAACATCCCCTTAGAATTTTGTCTCTCAGTTTTAACTTTCTGAAAAACCAAGCATCGAGAGACATATTCAGCAACATCTCTTTTCATGCCATCCCACCAGAAGTACTCTTTCAGGTCCCTATACATCTTCGTGCTTCCAGGATGAATAGAGAATGAAGAACTATGAGCCTCATCCAGCAGCGCCTTCTTTAATTCTGGGATGGGAGGAACACAAACCCGATTCCTGAACTTTATTATCCCATCACAATCAAGGTTGAATTTAGGAACATTTCTCACCTTCTTTTGTAACTCAACATCTTCTTTCTGTGACTCTTTAATCTTCACATGTATATATGGTTGAACATTCTTTGAGAAAGATACTATTTTTCCCCTTTCATTATAATTCCAAGATCCATCCTTTGTAAATCCATAAATATTGGATCTTTTTTGATCCTCATCATGGATAAACTGGCATGGTCTTGTCGACTTAATGCATCTTCCACCTTGTTTGCTTTCCCAGGGTGGTAATGAATTGAGCAGTTGTAATCCTTAATTAGCTCCAACCATCTTCTTTGGCGCATATTCAGCTCCTTTTGTGTGAAAATATACTTTAAACTTTTATGATTAGTATAAATATCACACCTTTCACCATAAAGGTAATGCCTCCAAATCCTTAATGCAAAGATTACCGCAGCTAACTCCAAATCATGAGTTGGGTAATTTTTCTCATGGATTTTCAACTGTCGTGAGGCATAAGCTATCACCATATCATTTTGCATGAGAACACATCCCAGTCCCTTCTTGGATGCATCACTATAGATCACAAACCTTTCTCCACTACAAGGTAGTGTGAGCACAGGTGCACAGGATAACCTTCTTTTCAACTCCTTGAAATTCTCTTCACATTCCTCCGTCCAGACAAACATAACACCTTTCCGAGTCAACTTGGTGATTGGATTAGATAATCGTGAAAAATCTTTCACAAAACGTCGATAATATCCAGCCAAACCAAGAAAACTTCGGATCTCAGTTACTGTTGTTGGTCTCGACCATCTTTTGATAACCTCTGTTTTTGATGGATCCACAGATATCCCCTATTTTGAGATTATGTGACCCAAAAATGAAACTCTTTGAAGCCAAAATTCACATTTGGTAAATTTGGCATAAAGCTTCTCCTTTCATAGGTTCTTCAATATAGTTCTCAAGTGATCTTCATGTTCTTCCTTGCTCTTTGAATATACAAGAATATCGTTTATAAAGACTTCCACAAACTGATCAAGATAGTCTCTAAAGACTCTATTCATCAGATCCATGAAGATAGCAGGGGCATTAGTAAGACCAAATGGCATCACTATAAATTCATAGTGTCCATACCTTGTACGGAAAGACGTCTTTGGTATATCCTCCCTTTTGACCCTTAATTGGTGATACCCTGAACGTAGATCAATCTTGGAAAAGTATTGAGCTCCTCGTAGTTGGTCAAATAAGTCATCAATGCGTGGGAGAGGATATTTGTTCTTGATAATGATCTTGTTAAGTTCTCGATAATCAATGCAGAGTCTCATTGATCCATCTTTCTTCTTAAAAAACAGAACAGGTTCTCCCCAAGGTGACACACTAGGGCATATGAATCATTTATCAAGATTCTCTTGGAGTTGCTTCTTCAATTCCTGCAACTCAATTGGGGCCATTCTATAAGGTGTCTTTGAAATAGGCAAAGCACCCGATGCGAGTTCTATTGAAAACTCAACTTCACGATTTGGTGGAAGACTGGGCAATTCCTCTGGAAAGACATCGTCAAAATCCCATACAATGGGCATATTCTTAATCGTGAGTTTCTCACCAACCATTTGAGATAAATAACCTTCATTTAGTGGAATCAAGACCCATAAGATGGAAGAAATTTCCACTGGAAGGTTATGTTCATCCTTGCATCGATAGACGATCATATATTGATCTGGAATATGAAATGTGACTTCCCTTCTTTGGCAATTGATATGATCTCCATATAAAGAAATCCAATACATGCCAAGAATCACATCAAATTACACTATAGGAAGGATCACAAGATTTGCAGGAAGAACTTTCCCACAAACTTCAATCGGAGAAGAATTGTAAACTTTTGATGCGACTGTTGTGCCATTAGGGGTTGTCACAGCTAACTCAATATCTAATTGTTGAGGTAATACGGTGATACCCTTAGAAAATTCTTCAGAAATAAAAGAGTGGGTGGATCCAGAATCAAATAAAACATTTCTACTTTAGAGTGGATGGTAAGTGTACCTTTCACCACATCGTTATCGTACTCCACATCGCTGATAGAAATTGCATGTGACTTTCCTTTGTCTTTAGCCTTAAGAGTTTGTTGACGTCGACCATCATCATCAACCCTTGGATTTGGGCATTGATTGGCATAATGCCCCATCTCCTTGCACTTGAAACATTGAAGTGTAGTAGGTTCATTCTGTGTGTCCCTTCCTTTGTTTGAATCATTAGACATCTTCTTCCCATCATTGCAGCCTTCAAATGCCCGATGACCTTCCTTTACACATTTGAAACATTTACTTGTCCCTTTAAGACAACTACCTCCATGTTTCTTTCCACACTTTGAGCATAAGGGAAAGCTCATCTTCTTTTCAGTGTGCTCTTTAGATTTTCCTTTGAATTCCATTTTCCTCTTCTTATCAAACCCATATGACTGATGGGTTACTCCAATCTCCATCTCGACTTTGAGAGCACATAAAACGATTTCCTCGTAGCTATTGAAGTCCCATATGGCTAACGCCCTTCGAAGAATTGGTTTTAAGCCACTAAAGAATCGATCGATCTTACTCTCAGGTTGGATAATAATACCAGAAGCGTACCTTGCAAGTCTTGTAAAATTTGCTTCATAGGTACCAACAGATTCATCATCCTTTTTCTTTAGTTCAAGAAACTCTTTCTCCATCTTTGTTCGAAGAATATGAGGGAAGTACTTATTGAAAAATAAGTTCTTGAACTCG
Organism: Viscum album; assembly: GCA_963277665.1. NCBI lineage: Eukaryota > Viridiplantae > Streptophyta > Magnoliopsida > Santalales > Viscaceae > Viscum > Viscum album. Next base: position 685,691,073 of record OY728123.1, on the reverse strand, counting down.
TCCCATTCCATGGACTCAATTTCATCTCTTTGCCTCGTATTCTTGATAATATTCCACCATTGATCAGCATCACCTTCCAAACGATACTCTACTAGGATGACTTTATCATGTTCAGAACATTGAAGAACTAAAAATATCTTTTCAGTAGTACTAATCCTTTGTTCAGCAATTAATGGATCAGTAGACCCGCTGAATGAAGGTGGAGGCTGCCTCATGAAGGATTTAACAGAATGTTGCTCCTTCCTTTGCTCTTTTGGAAGTCCTGCATGATTCATAGCTTGATAAAGTTGTTTGAGGATGGCTACAAGATTTTTCATTCCAGATCCCATAACGTTTGGTTGCTCAGGGGGACAATCATTGCATTTTCTGTCGCATTCTGCATTAACACGGTTCCTTCGGGTTCCATCCATTGACTAAAACCAAGAAGAATAGTGTGAGAAAAACTAATTATAATAGGAAAAACACATAATAAAGAATAAAATTTCACACTTAAGGTCTTATCATAGGTTTTTCATGGCCATTTCTAAAACACTAAGATTGTGTTCTATGCTTAGACTTATCCTTAGGGTTCTTACTAAGGCTTTCACATCCTAGTTTCCAAAGGTTGACTATACCTTTCCTCTGATACCAACTATAACGGTCTGGAATTACTTCCAGTGGACTATAATTGATACCTATCAGGGCACTCCATGGGTGGCTATACCCCCGAGTCGGGAAACAACACCATCCCCAGTGGCAGCCATTTTCTCATGAAGCCCTTGGGTGGAGAGCCATGCTTCCTCCAATGCTCACATGTGAGAGTTCCCAAGGATCTGATTCATTCCTACCTCCTTTGCCTTTGATACCAACTATAAAGACCCATACTTTACATACATTGTTAATAAATTAAAATTGAACCATACTTATTACAACATATAACAAAACCATGGAAGGACCGTATAGGTATAGAGTCTTTAGAAACTGGGAAACATAAACAACTGGTTCATAAAGCATCTACTTTGCCTCCCATTTATTTCATCATATCAAGAGTCCCTTTTTGGAATATCCTACTCAATAACCTTCTTCCTGACCTGGGGAAATAAAACATACAAAAGGGTGAGCTCAAATGCTCAGTAAGGGTAAACAAAAGAAATATCAATCACATCATAAGAACATAACTTTTGGAAATCTTAACCTGCAAAAGAAATAAAAATTTCATAACATGGGATAAATCATAGTAGTGAAATGTAATCCCAATAATCATAACTTAAAACATGAAACATTGTGTAATACACACATAATCATATGGAATCATTTCTTATTAGTCAAGACTCATTTCCAAGACTATCTTAGTGGACAAGTCCATTTCTGAACCGAGTTCACTCCTCATTTCAGTCCTGTTTCACTGAACTGGTTTAACCTGCCGTTCCAGCCATGTCTATCTCATGAGATATAAAATCTTTACCCAATTAATTGGAGGGAGATATAGGTCCCACCCATCTCATAATGATACCATTCTTATGTGTGCCACAAAATCAAATAAAATCATACATCATTGCACAACCCATGTAATAAAAATGGGATTCCTAAAGATCATGACATCATAAAACAATTCATATAAGATAAAGGAATTCATAAAAATAATTCCATCACAACATAATCAAATCAATTTTATAATAGGGATAGAAACAGAACCCTCTATTATCGTAGATGGAAAATAATTTTGATAAAACACTTGAACTCCATTCTCGAGGAAAATATCCTTTCTACTTCAAAAATATTTTCCTTTCATAACATGTCATGCAATTTTAAACTAAAAGAGGTTGATTAAAAATAAACTTTAAAAATTTTAAAGGAAGCTTCTTGGAAATAATGTTTTAAAAATCCATTCATGCCGTATAAGTTAAAAAAACTTTATTCTCGTACTTTTGTCGGAAAAGTCAAAAAGTACCTCGTACGAAAAACGACAAAAGATTCCTTTCATATCTTTTAATATAAACTCACCAAAGGGTAAAAATGGATTTAAAAAATTGTAGGTGTATGGAAATAATATTACATATTGACGAAACTTGGATGTGGATGATAAAATACACCCCAGTAAATACCAAAGTATAAACCATCTCCGATAAAAATGAGATTGTGATATTTCCCTTACCTTAGGTCTGATTTGCCTCGTAAGTGTCTGAACCTCCTGTATAATGATTTAAATAATGTTATTGACTTATTCCAGAATCATAATTATTGTTATGATATCATATATGTTCATATTATTAGCTTCTTAGTAGAAATATTTCATTGCTACTTGTTATTCGGGTGATTATAACTTTTTGTTCTTATGCGTGTTTTGTCGAATAAATTCTTATTATTCTCTTTAGGTTATAGATACATCATTTCCAGAATGGTATTAATGTACTATATATCATATTTATTCATTAAATTCATTTATATAATCATTATTCAATGAAGATCATGTAGAACGAATCGCATCACATCGTGGAGACGGTATTCCGTACGTACGCACGGGCGATGATATCGTTCCCATGATCGTGGAATTGTATTGGAGTGTATGTATACTATTTCAGAATCAATATCACTTTACAATAATCATATATAGTAATTATTTACACCCTTATACCCATCCAAGTAAGGTGGTGGGGGAAACTAGATTACACCACGGCGTGGAGACGATATTCCGTACGTACGCACGCGCGGTGATTTCATTTTCCGTAGGATGGATAGATGTTTAAATAGGGTTGTTTCATACTTATAATGAAATATCAGTATATGAGTGATACTGATGTTATTAATTCATAATGAAACAACTAAAGAAGAAGAATTTGAAGAAGAAATAATTTGGAAAGGATCGGTAATGGATATTACCTCTTTTTGACGCGCCTCTTCTTCACCTCCTCTTAGGGCACTAGGGTTGGTCTTTGAAGAAGACCAGAACTTCTAGGATGATTATAGGGAAGTGGAGAGGATATATTGGCAGGGGTTGGCCGAGCTTGAAGGCTCAAAGTGGTGTGAGGAAGAGAGGGAGGAGGTGCCCTTTTATAAGGGAGGAGAGGGGCACCGTTGGAAATATAAGAAATATTAGTTTATATTAAATCCCAACCCCACTTAAAAACTTCCAAAATGACTCATATCCGAATATTAGATGAGATAGGGTTGTAATATCATCAACAAATAAAATTTATACATTTTAGGAATTTATTTTAAACATTATCAACTTGATTTATCCGTATTTATCAATTTAATTTTATTTGTGGTAATAATATTCAAAATTTTAAATTATTATTAATAATTACATATGTGCTGTGAATTTTCCATAATTTGACAGTTTATGACATTTTCGACCATATAAATTTTAATTTATAATTTTTAAATATTTTTGTGATTTTTAAACAATTTTATAATATGTTATTTTTATAAAATAACAATAGTGTCAATTTTGACACTATTTATTTATTTGAATTTCAATAAAATATATACAGAGGATATGTTCTAACTAAAAGCTTTAATAGATTAATGAAATGTCATATGTGTCTAGAAAATTATTGGAGCACATTAAATAGTTCATATAATAATTATTTTAATATTTTTAAAACCATTTATTTGATATTTTAATTAATAAAATAATTTCAACATCACTATTGTGTCATAATTAATGATAATTATTTAATCTCTAAAAATTCTAAATAAATTCCTATGATGTAGATAATTGTATTATATTTATAGAGACTATTAATGTTCTAAGTTTCATTAAGTTTATCACCAAATTAAAATTATTATACTTATAAGATTTATGAAAGTGACATGTTGTCACATTCTTTGGTTTTAATAATAATTAAATTATTTTCATGGAAAAAAGTCTATTAAATGAATCTAATCTGACCTTTAGGTGATATGGGTCGACCTTTAGTCATCCAATAGGATTTTGGCAGGTGTTAGGGTAATTTTATAATCTTATATTTACCCTTAATTACCCGATTTACCTTTAACTATGGTAAATAAAATTTACCGTAGTTACTATTCATAATGCCCAAAAATAAAAAGTAGCCTATTAACATAATTTGGACCCACTGATTATGAATATGGAATCCATTTTTAAAAATTCAAAACATATAAGTTGCAGTAATTAATTTAAAATAAATCCCGTTGTTAAGAAAACGGGGTTTAGAAGTTAAAACATTGCCAAAGATTGAAACGTTTTTACCTATGAATTCAATGTGAAATTAATGCTAATGAAACACATTATATTAAATGGTAAAAATATATTCTATCTATACTTTAAAACCATTCAATATTATAATTTAACCATATAAATTATCTCAATGAAAAAAGTTGTTTTTAATTAAAAATTAGTGTATTTTTACTATTCATCAAAATATGAAAGTTTTCAGAAAAATATCAAAAATTTATCCAAAGTAAATTTTTATATCCTGATTCAAAAGAAGAATTTTATTTTGTAAAATTGAACTTATAAACGTGTTAAAAATAGATTTAATGTGGGTGCGCCATCAAAAGGCGACAAAACTGCATTTTTTGATAAATACTTATTTTACCCAAAAAAAAAAATTATTTTGTTCTCTTACCATGTTCTAGAAAATGTGTAAGATGAATAATAATGTTGTAAAATTTAAAATTCAGTTAATACTATTCATAACAGTCAGTTTATAATATTATAATAATTTATCGTTGTTTAGTGGAACTCGGTATTGCGTACTACACATGCTATCGAGGAAGGTCGCTATTGCGTGTAGCGAAAGATTCCTTTGACGATTTATATAACATAAAAACAAAATATTTCTCATAAAAGTCTCGGGTGTTACACCATGCGTGCGTTCGTACGACTTATCGTCTCCACACCGTGGTGTAATTTGTTATTCAACACTATGTTATTTGGATGGATATAATGATGAGTAATATGTATATTGTAAGAACCCAGTTCTTATTTTTGAGGTATTGGTTTCTTCTTTACTCCTTTCCTTAAGTGTTTTTAAGAAAATAAGGAAAATGGGGAAAAATCCCAAATTTTGGAAGTACACGTCTTGTACTTTTCCACACGTCGTGTACTTTTGGCCGTGTGGGATGAGTACACAGGGTGTGTATCCATGTCGGCGACGAAGGGTGTAAAAACCGACTACACGTAGTGTAGTGGATATTTATACACCGTGTAGTCAGTCGGCAGGAAAATAGTAAGGCGGTGGCTAGCTGTGCGACAGAACATTCCATGTACTCAAGAAGACACGCCGTGTAGTCATGTCGGCAGATGAATAGTGCCACACTGGCGGGAAACTGCCAGAGGAACAGTTAAAAAATGGTAAGTACACGCCGTGTACTTGGAAATACACGCCGTGTACTTTGTTTTTTTTTTTTCACTTAAAATGGGCCGTAGCCTCCCCTGTTCACAGGGAAGGCTTAGAACGAGAAGAAGAAACGGAAGAGGGAGGCCGAAGTTTTGGAGATCCGCCGAGCGCACGTCGAGAATCCGTTTTCTACACCGTCGATCTCCCTGGAACCGCACGGGTGAGTTCTCCCTTCTCCTAGAGTAGTTATTACCAATTCTTTCCCATAAGTAAGTTATTTGAGTTTAAGTGAGTTTTATTTCACCTCAGATCTACCTCGTTCTAGGATGATTCGTGTAACGTTGTTCGAGTATACTGATCAGGGGCGTTTAAGGTAGGTGGTTTGGTGTTTAATTTTCCAACTGATGTGTGTTTTGTGTACCGTTGAGATACGTACCCATGAATGGGGTTTCATATGGCTGAGGCCTTGTTGAATTAAATACCTAGAATTGTATAGGTAATTAAAAGTGATATTAAAATGCTGTTTGAGATCGCTACTTGGATCCAGGACCACCTCGGGGGTGCGTTCCTCTATTTATCCATTTGGCGAGGATACCCGAGGGTATGCCTTGATTATATTATGCATTACTTTTTCCTTAAGAGGAATTGTATTTGAACGGCTTGTTTATATGTTGGGCATGGCCCGATTACCTGTTTAGCCCAAGGGCAGTGCTTTAATTAGCCTAAGGGTAGTGCATCTTTTAGCATGGGGGAAACTTCTTCCGTGCCTGTGGGCAATAGACTATGTACCTGAGGGAGACACTTCGTACGCATGAGGGAAATTCCTGTTATGCCTGAGGGAAATATTCTAATTACCTGCTGGTTAGATTCTGATTACCTAAGGGTAAGGGTTGCGTGTCTGAGGACCCTGACCGTTTATATAGAAATTCACTATGGTGGTTTCTTTATAATGAATGATTAAATGAATAATAAAATGGCAATATAACTAGTAAAGTTAGTTACTTTTGAGTACTACTTAGTTTATTACATTTACTTTTGCACACTGTTGTTTCATGTTTACACACAGTTGAGCATGGGCCTTTGGTGGGTGTCTACTGGGAATTATTTCTCACATCCTATTTGAGTCATGATTTTCGTCCCAAACAGATTATGTTTCTGTAGGTGTGGATAAGGGCAAGGGTCCTTATACAGGTACTTGATTGCTGTTGAGGAGTAGGGGAGCATGGGACTGGGCTTAGGCTCGTGATGCGACCGACTGTTTTGTTTTGTTTTGTTATATTCTGTATTGTATTGTACTGCTATGTAACATGTTCTGGCAGCTTTCTTAGAACTTGAGACATGTTGCATCATATCTATATACTTGGTTGGTTATCTTTTACTGCTGCTGATTATTATAAATGTGTATGGTTTATTGCTTCCGCTGTTTTTGTATGTTTTTTATTTTATTCTACTGCTCTACACTTTGACAAATGAGGGCATAGTTTCCCCACTATCAGACCTAGGCCCTCACTGCTAGTCGGCGGCCTCTGGCGTTTGGTAAAATGCACTTGAGGTCTTTTGGCGAACCGGGTTCGGGGCACCCATTGAGTGGCACCGAGGCTAGGGATGTTACAAAGTTGTATCAAAGGGAAGTTCTTTTATTTGACTTACTATTTGGAGCCTTAGTCAGGGATAGGATGGAAATGGTGGTTGTTAATAAGCTTTTCCCAGGAGTAGCTAACTCATGTACATGGAAAATACAATTTACGTTGTATTTCAATTTTATTGATTTTGAAAATTTTACAGTCGATTTGATTTTCCCCGTTGGGTGACGCACTTGGGATTGTGCTGTTTATATTTTATCTATGGGTTCTGTTTAGTTTCAACCCAATGAGATAAGGGTATGCCGTCTCATGCATCATTTAGGCACATGCTAGAAATCACATGCCATTCATAGTTCCATGCCATGTAGGTGCATTAGAAATTGCATGTTGTTGTGCTAGAGAAGCATGCTATTGTGAGAGCTGCTTGATAAATACTTGCTATGTGATAGGGTATTTCTGTGCGAGACAGTTATAAGAATGAACACCAAACTTTGGTTTTTTGGGGAGTATGGCCCCCCATTTACCGGAATTTGGTGGATCATTGAATGTTTATTTTTTTATAACATAGATAAGATGCCAAACTTTGATTCGCAGGGAGTATGGGGCCTCACAGATTCGAATTTGGCACTTAGGTCTTGTTTTCTGTATTTTCTGGGTTCCAGGGAAGTTTCTAAGGCATATTGTCCAAGAAACCCAGTATACACGCCATGTGGTTCGTTGAACACACCATGTATGTTCTTCTTTTCGGGAAGAAAAGAAAACTTTTTGAGTACACGCTGTGTACCCTAAGTACATACCGTGTAGTCTCTTCCCTTGTCAAAAATCATGTGGGCGGCGACACGGGGAAGGGAAATGTTGGGGAACACATGCCATGTACTGGATGCACACGCCGTGCAGTGTGGACCCGGAGTCTGGCCGTGTAATTAACAACACGGACGGAGGAGACCTTAAGACATACACGTCATGTCCACTATCCGTGTAGTCCGACCTGGGACCCGGCCATGTAACTAACAAAACGTGTCGGTGTAATCCTTTTGTATACACTCCATGTGTATGTAGAAAACACCATGTAGTGTGATCCGTGTATCCGGCCATTTAACTAACAACACGGGTCGGGGAAGCTCATCTAGTACACGCCATGTACCTCTGGGACATGCTGTGTAGTCTTGTCCGAGGACAGACTGTGTGGACTTAGCCGTGGGGCTGAGAAACAGGGTGGTGTACACGCTGTGTGCGGGTGTAACACGCCCTGTAGTGTTAAGCCGAGTAGTCGGCTGTGTCACAAACGACACGAGCAGTGGGAAAATTACACCATACACATCGTGTAGATTATATACATGCCATGTAGTTTTGTTCAATGAGAGCTGTGTAGCTTAGCTCTGTAGAAGGACCCAAGCAGGGGAAGAGAAGTCAAGTACACACCATGTGGTAATTATAGAAGCCATGTAGTCTTGTTTTGAAAATTTTTAATGCCTTCTTAATCTTGTTTCATTTTAGGGTTCCTTCACTTCAATCCTTGATAATCTTGATCTAAGGTGTGTGTTTGACCTTGTAGAGTCATGCCGCCGAGACGACCACGTGTTGTTCTCCAGGAGAGCGGCAATGATTATACTCCAGAGATGGTGGGCCATGGGATACGAGTGGATCCTCTAGTAGATCCAAATGCGGTGCCAGCCATTATACCAGACATAGGCACGAAGGCATAGTTCAATGAAGGTTTTATGAAGTTCATGCAGACCTTTCAGGGAGCACCGCTGGCTGCCACATCAATGGCTGATCTGAATCATATCTTCCAGTAGCAGAATCCACCTACGTTTTCAGAGGATGGAAGAGCACAGGCTATGGAGTCTTGGTTGGGGTCTATGTAGACTATTTTTGAGCATCTTGAGATGCCTCTAGGGTGGAGGGTCAAGCTCGCGACGTATATGCTGCATGATTCCGCCAAGAGGTGGTGGGATGTTACCACCAAGTAAAAACATCATAGGGACATGGCGTGGGAATATTTTCAGGTAGTATTATATGACTTCTTCTTTCTAGAGACGCTGAGGGTAGATAGGGATCGAGAGTTCATGAATCTGCAGCAGGGCACTATGTCAGTGATGGATTATTCTGCTCGTTTCACCGATCTTCAACGTTTTTCACTCGTTCTGGTGGGTGATGAGACGTTGAGAGCTAGAAGCTTTGAGGATGGTCTTCGTTATGACATCTGAGCACTGGTGAATGTTTTCAAGTTGCCTACTGTACATGCTATTGTGAACCAGGCGCTGATTACCGAGAGGAACCTGCAAGAAGCTAGTGGTGTGGGCCAGGGCGGTTCAGTACTAGTTCCTGGTATTATTTCTATGGCCAAGAGGAAGAGACAGATGGAATTCTCTCGGGGTGGTAGTACCAGCCAGATGATTTCTTCAGGTGGACAGGTCAGGTTCTACCAGTGTGGTAAAGAGGGGAACCAGAGACCACATTGTCCATGTGATCCAGTGGAGTGTCAAGCTTGCAGAAAGATGGGTCATCTGCAGCGCTTTTGCAGGGCGTTTCCACCAATGGCTAGTGATAGTGGTTTTGTACAGACTCCGCATGCGGGAGAAGGACCAACAGCTTCTTACCAGTCGGGGAACTGGAATACATCAGGGCGTGCAGGCAGTGATGGTGGTCATGGCCATGGTAGCCAGACACCAGGATCTCATAGGTAGCAGGGCGGGACAACTCAGGGTAGCCAGGCTGTGTTGCAGGGCCACGACATTGGGCAGGCATATGCAGTGCAACAGACCCAACAGGAGCAGGATCCCAGACCTTCTACTGTTAGAGGTACTATTCTTGTAGCTTCTGTTTTATCTGCAGTACTTTTCGATACGGGTGCTACACATAGCTTCATATCTGTGCCCATTGTGGAGAGCCTTAGGCTATGTGTTTCTTCTTCTTCTGTGGTTATGATGCTAAACACTCTGTTGGGAACTAGAACGACATGTGTGCATCAGTACAAGGAGTGCCCCCTTGAGGTTTGTGGGTGTCACTTTCTTAGGGACCTCTATGTCTTAGAGATGTGATCTTATGACGTTATTCTCGAGATGGACTGGTTGGTTTCCTTTTGAGCATTTGTAGACTACTATAGTCGCAGGGTGAGTTTCACGTCACTAGAGGGCGGAGAGTTTCTATACAAGGGAGAATGGGATGTTCAGGCGAGTCGATCTAGAACAGAGCATCATGAGTTAGGTGGTGTCACTGCCCAGATTGCGAGTTTATATCTAGATAATCAGGGGACTTGTCAGAAGGATTTCCCTCTAGCGGTTGATTGTTTTAGGGATGTCTTCCCTGAAGACTTTTCGGGTCTACCTCCAGAGCATGAGGTGGATTTCTCTATTGAGCTTGTGCCAGGAGCAGCACCAGTGTCCATTACTCCTTATAGGATGGCCATGCCTGAGTTGCAGGAGCTCAAGAGGCAGTTAGAGGAGTTACTGTAAAATGGTTTTATCCGACCTAGTATTTCTACTTGGGGTTCTATGATCCTTTTTGTGAAGAAGGTGAATGGTACCCTCAGACTCTATGTGGATTATTGGAATCTGAACCAGTTGATAGTTAAGAACCGATATCCCTTGCCGAGGATTGAAGATCTTTTTGATAAACTTCGTGGAGCACGAGTTTTCTCGAAGATTGACCTGAGATCAGGATATCATCAGCTGCGCGTGAGACCATCAGATATACCGCTTACAGCCTTTCGGAGTAGATGTGGTCTGTACAAGTACTTGGTTATGCCGTTCGGACTCACAAACGTTCCATCAGTTTTCATGGCTCTGATGAATCGTGTGTTCCATCCTTATTTGGATTCTTTTATGGTAGTATTCGTGGATGATATCTTGGTGTACTCTCACACTCGACACGATCATGCCACCCATCTTGATATCGTATTGAGTACACTGAGAGAGCATCGACTGTATGCTAAGCTCTCAAAGTTCCACTTTTGGATGGACTAGATTCACTCCCTGGGTCATATCATCTCAGAGGTAGGAGTTGCAGTAGACCCAGAGAAGGTGAGAGCAGTAGTTTCCTAGGATCATCCTAAGAACATGTTTGAGATATGAAGTTTCTTAGGGCTGGATGGTTACTACAGATGCTTCATATAAGACTTCTCTCGCTTAGCAGCGCCGTTGATGGGTTTGACTAAGAAGGGTGTGAAGTTCGTGTGGTCGGAAGCTTTCAAGACAGCCTTTCAGGACTTGAAGGGAAAGTTGACATCAGCACCAATCCTGATACTCCCAAAACAGAGGAAGAGCTACACAGTTTACCGTGATGCATCAGGTATTGGGCTGGGTGCAGTGTTGATACAGGGCGATCGAGTTGTTGCATATGGTTCTCAGTAGTTGAGGCCACATGAGAGGAATTACCCGATGCATGATCTCGAGTTGGATATAGTTGTGCATGCATTGCACTGTTGGAGACATTATCTATTGGGAGAACATTTTATGGTTTTCACTAACCACAAAATTCTCAAGTATATTTTTACTCAGTGTGAATTGAATCTGAGGCAGCGAAGGTGGGTTGAATACCTTTAGTCCTTTGATTTTGAGCTTTCCTACACACCTGGTAAAGGTAATGCAGTAGCTGATGCACTAAGCAGGAAGACTCAGATACATGCCGTGCAGGAGGCCAGTGATGAGTGGAAACTTATGGCTTTGTTCTTTGAGATGCATTTGGAGGTGCACGACGGTCAGGGAAAAAATTATCTTTCATCGTTAGCTATGAATTATACCCTCCTAGATAGAATGGGGATGAGATAGATATCTGATCTAGAAGGCCTAGTTCTACGGGAGTAGGTGGCAAGTGAGGACCCTCCTCCTAGTTGGACGATAGGAGATGATGAAATTATGCATTTCCATGGACGAGTGTGGGTTCCAGGGGATATATGTGAGGAGATGATGCAAGATTTTCATGCTTTATCTTGGGAAGTTCATCAGGGAGTTACCAAGATGTACCGTGACTTGAGACGTCAGTACTGGTGGCCGGGTATGAAGAGAGATGTAAATGGTTTTGTTACGAGGTGTTCCACCTATCAGCAGGTGAAGGCAGAGCATTAGAGGCCAGCCGGACTGTTACAGTAGTTACCCATTCCAGAGTGGAAATGGGATGATGTCGCGATGGAATTCATGACTGGATTTCTGAGGTCACCTCGAGGAAATGATGTCATGTGGGTTGTTGTGGATAGACTCATGAAGGTATCTCACTTTTTGCTGATCAAGGAAACCTTCGGTGTTGATGAACTCAGAAAGTTGTATTTTTGAGAGATCGTACGTCTTTATGGGGTCCCTCATTCTATCGTTTCAGATAGGGAATCCCATTTTACGTCTCATTTCTGGCAGAGTTCTCAGAGGGCACTAGGTACACAGGCGATTCTACGCACAGATTACCACCCTCAGACCGATGGCTAGTCAGAGCGTATGATATAGGTGCATGAGGACATGCTGCGTGCATGCGTCCTATACTTTGGGGGATCTTGGGAGAATCACATACCCCTGGTCGAGTTTTCCTATAATAATAGTTTTCAGGAAACTATTAAGATGGCACCATACGAGGCTTTATATGGTAGGCCATGCCGCTCACCTTTGTGCTGGTCGGAGGCAGGTGTGGAAGCTTTACTAGGACCACAGCTCGTGAAGGAGACTACTGAGAAGGTCCAGTTGATTTAGAAGTGGATGGCTACCACACAGTCTCATCATAAGTCTAATGTTTATCACCGTAGATGACCTTTGGAGTTTGTGGTCGGGGATCAGGTTTTCTTGCGTGTTTCGCCAAGGCTGGGACACAGGTGGATCAGGAGACAAGGTAAACTTTCACCAAGGTGTGTGGGGCCATTCGAGATTCTGGAGAGAGTCGGGCTGGTTACCTATCAATTGTAGTTACCTCAGAGGTACCGGGCCATGCATGACATCTACCATGTATCTCAGTTGCGCCGCTATCATTCAGACCCGTCTCACGTCTTTCAGCCCAAGGAGGTTGAGCTGGAGGTAGATGCGTCCTTTGAGGAGAATCCGATTCGTATCGTACATAGGAGCACAAAGGTTCTCCGAGGCCGGTCAGTTCCTCTCGTACGGGTGCTATGGCATCATGGCCGAGTGTAGGATGAAACCTTGGAGTGGGAGACCGACGTACGTGCTCAGTGGACATAGCTGTTCTGAGTTTTATCTTCGCCACCCTTGGAAGGGAAATTCGAAGACGAATTTATTTAAGGGGGGAAGTTTGTAATAACCCAATTCTTATTTTTGAGGTACGTGTTTCTTCTATAATCCTTTCCTTAAGTGTTTTTGAGAAAATAAGGAAAATGGGGAAAAATCCCAAATTTTGGAAGTACACGCCGTGTACTTTTCCACACGCCTTGTACTTTTGGACGTGTGGGATGAGTACACAGGGTGTGTAGCCATGTCGGTGACGAAGGGTTTAAAAATTGACTACACGCCATGTAGTGGATATTTAAAAGATGTGTAGTTAGTCAGCAGAGAAATAATAAGGCGGTGGCCAGCTGTGCAACAGAACATGCCGTGTACTCAAGAAGACATGCCGTGTAGTCATGTCGGCAGATGAACAGTGCCACGCTAGCGGGAAACCTCCAGAGTAACAGTTAAGAAATGGTAATTATACGCCGTGTACTTTTTTTTCGCTTAAAATGGGTAGTAGCCTCCCCTGTTCATAGGGAAGGATTAGAATGGGAAGAAGGAATGGAAGAGGGAGGCCAGAGCTTTGGAGATCCGCCAAGCGCACATCAGGAATCCGTTTTCTGCACCGTCGATCTCCTCGGAACCACACATGTGAGTTCTCCCTTCTCCTGGAGTAGTTCTTACCAAGTCTTTCCCGTAAGTAAGTTATTTTCATTTAAGTGAGTTTTATTTCACCTCAGATCTACCTCGTTCTAGGAAGATTCGTGGAACGTCGTTCAAGTATACTGATCAGGGGCGTTTAAGGTAGGTGGCTTGGTGTTTAATTTTCCAACTAATGTGTGTTTTGTGTACCGTTGAGATACGCGCCCATGAATGGGGTGCCGTATGGATGAGGCCTTGTTGAATAAAATACCTAGAACTGTATAGGTAATTAAATGTGATATTAAAATGCTGTTTGGGATCGCTGCTTGAATCCAGGACCACCCCGGGGGTGCGTTCCTCTGTTTAGCCATTTGGCCAGGATACCAGAGGGTATGCCTTGATTATATTATGCATTACTTTTTCCTTGAGAGGAATTGTATTTGAACTGCTTGTTTATATGTTGGGAATATCCCGGTTACTTGTTTAGCCCGAGGGTAGTGCTTTACTTAGCATGAGGGAAGTGCATCTTTTAGCCTGAGGGCAACTTCTTCCGTGCCTGGGGGCAATAGACTCTGTGCCTGAGGGCAACACTTCGTACACCTGAGGGAAATTCATGTTATTCCTGAGGGAAAGATTCTGATTACCTGCAGGTTAGATTCTGATTACCTGAGGGTAAGGGTTGCGTGTCTGAGGACCCTGACTATTTATATAGAAATTCATTGTGGCAGTTTCTTTATCATGAATGATTAAATGAATAATAAAATGGCAATATAACTGGTAAATTTAGTTACTTTTTAGTACTTATTAGTTTATTTCATTTACTTTTGCACACTGTTGTTGTATGTTTACACACAGTTGAGTACGAGCCTTTGGTGGGTGTCTACTGGGAATTATTTCTCACACCCTGTTTGGTTCATGCTTTTCGGCCCAAAAAGATTATGTTTCTGTAGGTGTGGATAAGGACAAGGGTCTTTATACAGGTACTTGATTGCTGCTGAGGAGTAGGGGATCATGGGACTGGGCTTAGGCTCACGATGCTTCTGGCTGTTTTGTTTTGTTTTGTTATACTCGGTATTGTATTGTACTGCTATGTAACATGTTCTGGATGTTTTCTTAGAACTTGAGACATGTTGCATCATATCTATATACCTAGTTGGTTATCTTTTACTGCAGTTGATTATTATAAATGTGTATGGTTTATTTCTTTTGTTGTTGTTTTATGTTTTTTATTTTATTATACTGCGCTACACTTTGAAAAATGAGGGCATAGTTTCTCCACTATCAGACCTGGGCCCTCGCTTCTAGTCAGTAGCCTCTAGCGTTTTGGGAAATGCGCTTGAGGTCTCGTGGAAAACCGCGTTCGGGGAACCCGTTGAGTGGCGGCCAAGCCGGAGACGTTACATATATAAATAATGAAAATAACATTATATTGTTTCTGTATAATTAATATACTCTCCAATTCCACACCTTTTAATCATCAAGGAAATGATATCGTCGCTTGTGTGTTCGTACGGCTTACAGTCTCCACGACATGATGATATTCATTTCCACGTTCACCATTCAACGATAATTAAAAAAATAAATATTATTAATAAGTATTTAATATATGACATAATAATTCTACTAGATATATATATATATAGATATATATTTACATTTATCTCATTCACTTACTTCCATTAAATACAATATGAAAACATAAACAACATTTATGCATACGTACAGCCTACCGTCTCCATAAATAGTATTTTTATTTAATACATATATATATATATATCGATTATACATATTTATAGTATGAATATATATGATATATAAATCATGTTTTATATTCTCTAAGAATTTAAATCTTGATCTAAGTGATACGATCAATAATAACAAGTTAAAACACATATGATAAAGAAAGCGATTATCACCCATGATGTTACTTTAACAAGGAAATTATTATTAAATAGGTATTATAAAGTCATAAATGAATCAAATATGATTTCCTAAATATTTATAGGGTTCTGGAATAATTTAATAACATACTATGGTTGTTATACAAGAGGTTAAACTTACCATCGACTAACTGAGAGTATAAGGTAAGGGTTAATTTCACAATCTCTTTATTATTCGAGTTTGTTTTTACATAAGTATATACTAGGACATATTTATTATCCTTGTCCATGTTTCATGAAAGAGTTTTCAATGGGATTATTTTTAAGGGAATTTTTACTAAAACATAATTTTAAATTTTTTAATGATTTATTCTTCTAAACCTTTCTCATTAATGTCCATGATTTAAAAATGGTTTGAAGGATTTATTTATATGGAGATGAATGTTTTAAAATGTTAATTCCTTTAAAAAGTTTCAAAGTGGTATAAGAAACTTTGATTCAAAACTATATTTTAAATGAATTCATTTATAAATTATTTGACTTTTAAATGATTTCATGAAAAGGGATATTTCTCTCAAAGATTTTTACTGATGATTTTCAACTATGACAACATCCTTTACGAGATATTATTCTTAATTGAGTTTTATTTATTATGATAAAAATATTCAATTTTGTATTGAAGTTTTTGTGATATATTTGATTGTGGATGTGTTATTTTTATACCATTCATGGTTTAGGGTTAAATTATTGAAATTTCGTATGCCATTGTTAATACGAATGATTATATTATGTTTCAACCTTTTCAAATGAGGAATGTATTGGACTTAGTAAGTGATAGGTGGATCCCAAAATAGCTCCTCGGTGCATCGGAAGGTCTCATGAGATAATTAGAAATGGAATTGCCCGAGGCCTTTACAAATTTTATATATGGTTTTGGTTGACGCCTTAATCATTTTTAGACATCTTGTCCCAGGCCTTGAAAAAATGTTTCAGAATGTTTGGCATTATACATTCCCTCATTATGAAAATATTATTGATAGTTCATGTGGTTATTCGACTAGTAGAATACCCATGACTATTTTTTATTATGGAATTATTTACTCATCTCATATTCCTTCCATAAATTACTTATGTTTATTATTTGTACAGGCATGTGTTTTAATTTATTCACCATTCCTAATGTTTTTGTTATCTTCCACTGTATTGCTTACCCTTACTGAGCATTTGTGCTCACCCCTTTATTATGTTTTATTTTCCAAGTATTCTAGGAAGTGTATTATGAATGATATTTATGGTTAATCTAAAGTATTAATGGCTTTCTAAAAGGATCATTTATGTTGTGTTTTATTTTTGAATGTTTAATGTAATGTTCTTGTATGTAATCCATATTCCAAGACTTCTAAACTGATTGGTCTTTTGGGACTTGATTCCTTGTAATCATGCCATTTTTATGTAATAATGCACTGACTCTGGGTAACTGGGGTTGGGGTGTTACAGTTGGTATCAGAGGAAGTTTAGTACATACTTTGGAAACTAGATTTAAAAAATCTATGATTAGAGAACATTACCCTAAGATAGACTCTGAGGATTAGTATAGAATAACTTCCTAGAATTTTGGTAATGTAGAGATTTTCTTAATTTTCCATGTAATACATCCCTGTCTAGGTACGAGCAGGTAGAGGCAGCTCTGGAACAGATGTACCTAGGAGTGAAAACTCCAATAAGGAGTTTCAGGCTTGACCCAGGGTATCCTGGTACACGACAACGGGCCTTGCTGCACTCTTGGTTACGACACTCCCAGGGGATATGCTTAGGATAATTCACATTTTATTTACAATCCATTATGAAGGATTTATGAGTAAATACTTCCTCAAAGAAATTTTTTTACGATTATATATTATATGCATAATATTTTAAATTTATGTTAGGTATTTTAGAAGTTTGGATTTATACATTGCATTTCATAAACTAACCTGGTGTATGCCATTGTTTAGAAATGGAGCCTAGTAGAAGGAATGAGAATTCCAGCAATACACAAGATCGAAAGATTAAGAAGGATCATATCTTTCATTGTATTAAGCCAGTATTTAAAAGGGAAATAGTCTCCCATGTATTCTCATTATATGAAGAAATAATATCATGTGTTAATAAGATAAGTAAATAATTCTCCGAGTCCTATGGCTTTGAATGGAAGCAAGAGAATTAAAAGATGATAGAGAAAAATATGGATAAAGGGAAGAGAGGAAACAAGGATTTTCCCATATTTGATAACTGTGGAATGAATCACCTTGGTAAATTATTGAAGGGAATGAGAGTTTGTTATATGTGTGGAGAAAAAGGACACCAAGTACGTGATTTCAAGGGTAAGAAAAAGGTTTCAAATTTACAATGCTTCATCTTCAAGGAGTTGGGACACTACGTGAATTAATGTCCAAATCATCAGAGTATGCCCCAAATGATACTATTGGATAATAATAAAGTTATGATAATTCCACAGATGAAGAAGAATGCATAGTGTTATTATGTTGTTATTTCATTTGAGTTTTGTATCAAAGATGTACTAGTTATATGAATTATGGAAATAAATGAGGATTGTACTACAGTATTATTTCATTAAAGATTTGAGATTGTATGGTAACAAGTAAAGTGACACAGTTTTAGGTTAAACCTTTTGGAAAATACATGGTCGAAGGAAAGGTAAACCATAATGTGGTCCTGATACTGAGGTAGTGATTTTGGAATAAGAGATAGTTGATTTGGATAAATTATATTGGATATTCTTGTTAACCTTGGAACTGATTAATGGTTTGTTTATTACATCATTGTCGGAATATTCAAAATTTTTGGATATAAAGAATATATCTAATACTCTATAAGAAATAATTTAGCATGAATGTAATCAATAAGGTTTTATGGTAATTCAGGGTTTTACCATGTTTTAAAGGAATAAATGATGAAGGTATTCATATGTTATTACATGGAAAAAGAGATCTTCATTTTGTTTACCTTCCTTATAAATTTTGGACTGTGAGTTCGGATAGAATTATTTTAGATAATTATAAAGGTTGGAATCAATTAAGTTTTACCTTGGATACTATTGTTAAAGTTAAATAATTTCTTGAGATTATTTTTAGATTTTCATAAAAAGGACAACCCGGAGGTCGGGCGACAACCCGTCGTGTCCGGCAAGGCCAGGAGACATGAACCCGCAACCGAAGGGAGACAAGTGTGCATCACCTACCACAGGCCCACATGATGTACTAGATTGTATCATGTAGTTTTTTTAAAAGTTCTAATATATGAATTATAAATTCATTTTTTGGAATCCTATAAGATTAAGATAAATAGAATATTTATAAGTTCTATTATATTTTGGAGTGAAAGATGAGTTTGTGGTTGAAATTAGTTAAAGGATATAACTCTAATTTTCAAGTATATTTTTCTCTATTATTCTAGGGGAAATTAATTCTTAAACTTTAAATAAGGGATCTTAAAACCAAAAATGTGTTCTCCCAATACCTTATGTTTTGTTGAACTGATGATATTTTAAATCATCATAGATTGATGGCTTTGAGGCCCTCAATTTTACACTTGTTTGTGATTGATGAACTCAATCACTCTCTATAAATATTTATGTTTTCCTCCAATTATGTCTATCTAATTTCCACCAATGTTCTTCTAATCGAGATCATAATTTTTTGGTGACTTTTTCATTTCATTTTCTCTCTTATTAAGATTAAATTTTATTAACCCAATTTCCGACGTGGGTTTTCCACAAAGGTATTTTTCTATTTTTAACCTTTTATTTTCGAAGAACAATTTCAAATTGCAAGGATGCAATTTATTTAAGGAGGGGAAAATGTAACACCCCATGATTTTATAGTATGTTATCTCTTCAAAGTATTTCAATAACTTACACTACACGCAATACCGAGTTCGAGCGCACCAAGACTTACCAAACTAGCCGTTCAAAAAAGAGGTTTTTAATAGTATT
Source organism: Viscum album (assembly GCA_963277665.1). Taxonomy (NCBI): domain Eukaryota; kingdom Viridiplantae; phylum Streptophyta; class Magnoliopsida; order Santalales; family Viscaceae; genus Viscum; species Viscum album. The sequence continues at coordinate 685,671,543 of OY728123.1, read as the reverse complement.
AACCACATTTTAAATTTTATATATACTATATAATTTTAACATTCATATTTTGTTTTCTTATACATAATATAAGAAAAATTCAATTTTTAAGATAAAAGTGGTATTTTTAAAAAAATGCAGTTTTTCCGCCTTTTAATGGAGAACCATTTTTAAATCCAATATTTGATACTTTTATATATTAAATTTAGTTAAATTAAAAACTTATTTAGAATAGGGACATAAAAATTTATTTTGGATAAATTTTTGGTACTTTTCTGATAACTTTCATATTTTGATGAATAGTGAAAAAATACAAAATTTCAGTTAAAAACAACTTTTTTAATCGAAATAATTTATATTGTTAAATTATGAATTTGAGTGGTTTTAATGTATCATTAGACTATATTTTTATTATTTAATATAATTTAGGTCATTTGATGTAATTTTACATTTAAATTGGACATAAACAAGTGTCAATCCTTTGATAGTTATTATTTCTTAAAAACACGCTTTCTATTTTAACAATGGGAAATAATTTTAAATTAATTTTTGACACTTTTATGTTTTGAATTTGGAAAAATGGATTCAATATTTGGAATAAGTAGGTAAAAATTGTGTAAATTGGTAACTTTTTTTAGACATTATGAAAATTTACTTTAGTAAATATTTTATTTACCACGCTTAAAGGGTAAATCTAGTAAACTAGGGTAAAAAATAATATTACAATAATATTAAATTACCCTAACATGTGTCCTATTAAAATTGGTTTATACATGTCCGACCATGGTTATCCTTGGGTTGATTTTGGGACCCCATGGAGCCACTTGAGAGTGATAATGACACTTTATATTAATTAATTTAAAGTAAAGAAAAAAATGACATAAACATATATCTTTTAGTAAAACAATTTTACATGGGGTTATATAAATTATCATGTTGACTATAAATACTCATTATAAAGATACAATTATTTACTATATAATTATATTTTATTTACATCTTTTAAAAATTAGATAATTAAATTTATTTTTGACACAATGATGAGGAAGACATTACCTTTTTAATAAAAGAATCAAATAAATGGTATTTTAAATATTAAAATAAATATAATTTGAATGTTTTTATTCCATACATGAATTTTATAGGTGAATATGACATGTTAATATTTATTAAATGTATTTTTTTTAAATTAATAAAGTTATGATGACTTTCACAAAAACCTGGCATAAATGAGTCTTTAAAACAAATATTATATTATTAAATTATGTAATAGTCCTAAAAATATAAGGTTTTTCCAAAGAACATATATAATTATATGTATAAAATTAATGAACCACTTGAGGTTCTCTTGGAAATTTATAGTAATATTATTAACTAATTATTATAATAATACAAGAATACATGGTAAAAGTAAAACTATTTAACTAAGAGTTAATTCTAAAAGATAAGGTTAATATGGTGACCCAAATCTATCTAAAACCTATTGGTTGAGAGGTTTTAGACCCATCCCCACATTATCCTAGAAATAAATCATTTTAGATCCATTAAAACCGAAAATTATTTTATTATAAAATAATATTTCAATCTTTTCCTAAGGTTCCCCTCACATCTCTTATAAAAGGGTAATTCCCCTTCTCTCAAAATCACATGTCCAAATCCATTTGGATCAGCAAAAACCTACCCAAATATCCTCCCAATTTCCCTTAATTTAACATAGATTCCTTAACATGATCATAAATCCAACCTAAGAATCCCTTCAGTTCAAATCAAAAGGAAACACCCGAAGAAAACATAATTATTTTATCACCTCTTTCAAAGTTTTTTCTTATTACACTTTCTCTTTCTTTGTTATATCCATAAAAAAATAATAACTCCAGTACCTTCTACATACTATGATTTTATTATAAATATGGAACAACCATATTCATTATTCTATCCATCCTATGAATGATAAAGTCACCATGCGTGCGTATATACGGCTTACCATATTCACGCTGTGGTGTAATTTGTTATTCAACAATATGTTATTTTTATGGATATAATAATGAATAATATATATAAAAATAATAAAAATAACATGACAATGTTTTGGTATAATTAATATACCCTCCAATTACACACTTTTTAATCATCAAGGAGATGATATCATTGCTCGTTTGTACGTACGACTTACCGTCTCCACGACATGATGAGATTCATTTCCAAGTTCACCATTTGATGATAATTATAAAAATACATATTATTGATAAGTATGTAATATATGGCATAATAATTCTACTGGAAATATATATACATATACATATATTTGTCTCATTCTCTTACTTCCATTTAATACGATATTAAAACAGAAACATTGTTTTTGCATACGTACGGCCTACCGTCTCCATAAACGGTGTTTTCATTTAATTTATATATCTATTATAAATATTTATATTCTGAATATATACGATATATAAATCATTTTTTATATTCTGTAAGAATGTAAATCTGGATCTAAGTGATACGATCAAGAAAAAAAATTTAAAACATGTACGATAAAGAAAGAGATTATCACCCAAAATGTTACTTTAACATGAAAATTATTATTAAATAGGTAGTATAAAGTCATAAATGAATCACATATTATATCATAAATATTTATATGGTTCTGGAATAATTTAATAACATACTATTTTAGTTATATAGGAGGTTAAACATACCCTTGACTAAAGGATAGTATAAGGTAAGGGTTAATTTCACAATCTCTTTACTATCCGAGGTTGTTTTTACGTAAGTATCTACTAGGACCTCTTTATCATCCACATCCATGTTTTCTTAAAAATGTATTTCAAAACATTTTTACTATTTACTAGACTATGGGTTAAAGTCCTTTATACCCTTATTTGACCTTATATGTTTTGAAAGGAATCTTTCCGTCGTTTTCCAAACATGGTACCTTATGACCTTTTCGACAAAATTAAGGTAAGAATGTTTTTTTAACTTATACTATGGGTGTGGCTATTTTATAAAGTTATAACATTGTAGAAGCTTCCCTTACAATCTTATAATAATATTTTCAAAATAAATGTTTTCTTTTATAATTAAGTGACTCTTAAATGATTTCAAAATATAAAGAGATATTTCTCTCAATTTTTGTTGATTTCATCCATTTCAACATCCTTTGATAAAATTTAAACATTTTTGAAGTTGATTTATTATGATAAAAATATTCCATATTGTATTTAAGGTTTTGTGATATGTTCAACTATGGATGTGTTATTTTTATACCATTAACGGTTTATGGTTAATGTATTGACATTTAATATTCTAGTTTTAATATTAATTTTTATGTTATATTTCATCCTTTTTATATGAGGAATATATTGGACTTAGTATGTGATGGGTGGAGCCCACTATAGCTCCTCAGTGCATTAGTAGATCTCATGAGACAATTAGATGTGTAATTGGATGTGGCCTTTCCCAATTTGATATACGGTTTTGGCTAAGGCCTAATTCATTTTTAGATGTCTTGGTCGAGGCCTTGACAAGATTTTTCAGAAAGTCCGACATTATACATTATCTCATTATGAAAATAATAATGATGGTTCATGTGGTTATTAGACTAGTAGAATACCCATGACTATGTTTTATTACGGAATTATTTACTCATCTCATATTCTTTCCATAAAGTGCTTATGTTTATTATTTCTAGAGGCATGTGTTTTGAATTATTAAATATGCATAATGTTTATGTTATCTTCCAATGTACTTCTTACTCTTACTGAGCGTTTTCCCTTTCTTATGTTTAATTTTCCCAAGATATGAAGAAGTTAGTTCTGAGTAACTTGCAGGCATAATCTAGGAGGCTTGGATGTTTCTAATGGAATAAATTAGTGTTGTATTTCTTCTCAAGTTTTAATGTTAAACTTATGTATGTATATTGTTTACAATAATACAAGACTATTCGGTCTTTCAAGACATGATTTTTTGTATCAATCCAATGCTATGAAATAAAGCACCGAGTCTGGGTAAATGGGGTCAGGGCGTTACAAGATCGTGTTGTAGTGGTGCCACTCATCCACTTCTTCATCATTGAGTGACACCATCCAGACCAAGTCATGCACCAGTTTGGTTATATAGAATGTATCCCCATAGAAACATGACATGATGATGTGTTACATTCAATTATGCTTTTAGGTAGATACACAATGGACTGGAGAAAGATTCATAAAACTTATCTCGATCTTTGGAACACACGTTCCCAATATGGTATCTTTCCATATGGATATCCTATACCATGCTATTAGTTATCTGATCTGGGGGATTATGCTGACTAGTACTGATGAAACACCATCATGAAACTTATATGTCAAGGGGTTGGAATTTAACAATTGGTATGTTTAATAATATTTATTATATTTGTCTAACTCACTTTTTGTATTAATTTGAATGCTATTTCATTTGTAGTCAGATGACATTTCCCATATTTCACATATCACACATCCTCAAGAGGAGACATATATTAGGTGGGATTAGTTCAATGAGATGTGTTGGCTCTCAATGATCATCTCTATTTCATACATGACATTTTCTATGATGAGGTGCCATAGGTATATTCAGATTCATATCCTCCAGCTGAAGCTTTTGCGGATGATTATGTCCCTACTATGACTTCTGAGGAAGATGAAACACCACCATGAACACCATCTAGAAGATAGAGATGATTACATTAGGAGGGGTAGAGGTGACAACATAGACATCCGGGAGTAGCTCCTGCAGATGCTGCTGCACCATAGAGAGATGATCCTGCCCATCCGATTGACGATCTTTCATAGTAGGGAGATGCTTATATGCCACATTTGTCGTCTCCAATTAATATTTTGGACTATGATATGGGTGTTGTAACACAACTTGTGGTGGCCCACTCTCCTGCCAATGGGGATTTATTTAATGTCCCATTTCTTCCATTTTTAGGAGCTTCGGGGCCATATGGAACCACATATGATTTTGGTACATCCTCCACATGTGATGTTGCCTAGTCCTCTACATAGCTCCATGAGGAGGCACCATAAGAACCAGAAGAGGAGGAACCCGCAACTAGAAAACTGGAACGACACAAACGTTGGACACAGAGTGGGCGTGAGGTTCAGATGCCACATTGTGGTACCAGGGGGCATCAATGATGATTTATTCAGATGTCATGTTGTATATATTAAAAAACATATTTACAATGATAAGTAATTATTGTTTTGGAAAAATTAAAAGAAATTCAAAGTCTCATAATTGTAACATTATTATGTTTCATGTATGTGACTTTATAAGAATATATATTATAAAGTACAAATACAATCTAAATGAAATTTGTGACACTGACTAATAAATATAGATTTATAAATATAGATTTAATGAATATATTTATTGTTATATAATTATATATGTTTCTATATAAATAAATATTTATAATTAGATAAATATAAATATATTTAAAATTATTTTATTACTAATAAATATTCATAATTATATAAATATATAATTTTAAATCCATATTTACAAGTATATGTTTATTTACAAATAAATTTTAAATATATATAAACATATAATAATTTCTAATTATATATTTATTAATATAATTATAATTATAGTAAATAAATTTAATGGTAAATATTTATTTATTTATAAATAAATTTAAAATATTTATAAACCTATTTTAATTTTAAAATATATCGTAAATAATTAAATATAATAAATATATTTATTATATGTTTGAAAATATTTCAAATTTATTTATAAATAAAAACTTATAACTATATAAATATAGATTTGTAAATATATAATTATAAATATGTTTGTAAATATATTTATAATTATATATTTATTATGAATAATTATAATTATATATTTTTTATAAATATTTATAATTATATATTTATTATATATATATTTTCACTTATTTATAAATAAATTTTAAATATATATGTAACCATATTTTAATAATTATATATTTTTAAATATATTTATATTCATATTATTATAAATATTAATATATAAATAAATCTAAAGAATTGTGATTATATATTTATTATAATTTTATAATTAATATATTTATAATTATATATTTATTTTAATTATATAATTATCATAAATATATAATAATAATAATAATTATTATATATTTATTATGATTAAATAATTGTTATAAATATGATTATAAATATATTATATTTATTTTAGTGATAATATTTACTATAAATATATTTATAATAATTGTAATTATAATTATAATTATAAAAATAATATATATATATATATATATATATGTGAGTATCTTATATATATTAGGGGGATTGGGGAGGGGTGGCATAAGGATTTAGGAAGAAAAACCTCAAGCGCCAAATGAATTGGTGCTGAAGGGATTTTGTCAAAGCGCCAATTCATTTTGTGCTCAACAAATCCATATACATAAATAAAAATAACCCAAACCCCTTAAATTAAAAAATTAAAATTAAAAAACACATTAAAAATTTCCCCCATATTGGAGTCCATGAATTCTTTAAGGAATGGTAAATGATCCTCCCTCTTAGGGATGAAGGTTCATATGTTTTCAATGCTGGTGGAATTCTACTATCTCATACTGCAAACAGTAGAACATGGATAAGATCCATAGCCTCTGAAAATTATTATAAAAGATAGTAAACAATACACGAAGCAAAGTTAAGTGGAAAAGGGGAGTAACCCCACCAATCCAATAGATAGATAACAAAATTACCCTTTCCTACCACAACCCCATCCATGAAACAAGACTCATCTCTTGTCCTGACAACCCCTTCCACGTCCTCCTCATATTCAGGATTTACTATAGTCTGGGAATGTACATTAAAGTGAAGACGAGATCCATTCACGTCGGTCTCATGTTTTTGTGAAATTTTTAATCTTAGTATCTCTTTAGTGGAATTTGAATCTTTTGTGCTTATGGGTTTCCTCAAAAACAGAATATCATACCTGTGGAACCACACATATCTTATTAGGGAAAATAGATAGATTTTGTACAAGGATATAAAAATCAGACACATTCGTAGAGAATGAAATTTCACTGTAAAATCCTTTTTCCAACCACACGAACCCCAATCAGAGCATTTATATTTTTCACTATTCAGGATATTTTTCCCAAGACTTTAAGGACCTTATTTATAGTGATGCTCTCATTTTTCATCAGTTCTCCCCTGAGTCTTATTTTGTTCCTCTTTTCTATTTTCCCCTTAATTCTTAATAAACATTTAAATTTCATGCAATACATTATTAAATGTGATATTTATCTCTAAAAAGTAGATATTTGAGATCATTTCCAAGTTTATATATTGGTGCATGTACTCATGGTATGATCCTAACTCCATTGACATTTGTTACCCTATGTGATGAGAGAAAAAATGGCAAGTTAGATTAAAATGTTTCATACTTAATAATAATCATTTGAGAAGCTTGAATAGAGGGGAGGTCAAGATCCATAATTTATTAAAGGGAATGATCAAATATATTTTGATTAGTAAGGAGTTAATGAATTAAAAAAATGTAAAATTTTAAATTACTTTCTCCCATATTAAAAATTACTTGTTTTTAATTTATTTTTAATTTTAAATATTGATAGCATGGGTTTTACTTCATAATTCATGTTTAGATATATGATTTAGGGAGTGAATGATTTAAGTGTGGGGGGTTTTGATGGTCTAGTTTAAATAAATAAATAAAAATATATATATTAATATTTTAATTGTTAAATTTAATTTATTTCTAGGTATTTTATGTCAATATATTAGTAATTTTATTATTTTTGGTACTTTATATTTTAGAATAGATTTTATAAAATGAAATAAAAATATAAAATTTTAATGTTATAATTATTACAAATTATTTTTCTCTAAAGGTGTCAAATTGTTTTTCCAGCACATAGGATGACCCTTAACCAGGACAAAATCCTCATGGTTACCCCATAGGGTGGCCAACCAAGTAGCTGGGAAGGCTATCCATATTCATGGAAGAGGTTACACAAGATGCACATGATAATGCATGTGGAACATGGGGGTCAGGTTTGGTAGCATGTGGGAGGATAGGTTAACTGGAATGAGGCGACACACAGTGGCAGTAGGAGTCCTCCAAAACCCGTTTGACTTTATTGATCCAATATTAGTGTGGAATATATTTTTAATAAAATACACCCCCATAACATTTTGGACTTGGGATACACATTTGACCCAATGTGCTATGAATTTAATGAAATGATGCTATCCCAGGTGATTGTTTTATTGTCTTCCCCACACACCCACTATGTTGTGGACATCACTCAAATTCTATATAAACACTATTGTCAATATAATAAAGCTTAGGTAGCACTATAATTTCAATGATAGTCACACCATAGATCTACCTTTGTGTCATATCTGATGACGAGCTTTAAATGATGATAGAAGGCTTCGGCGTGATCCTACCACTACACCGTGGTCCCCTGTAACTCAGACAGTAATGAAAAATAATAAAATAAATATATTACATGGTTGTAACTATTAAACCATATATATTCAGTAAAGAAATTATGAAAAAGAAGTCTATGGTTCATATATATTGGATACAATATAGAGTAAAATTGTTTTGTATGTTGAAAGAAGCTAGGGTGTATGGATTTTTCTATATCATGGAACCCCTAAATATGGAAGCGACACTGGTTCTTAAGAGAGTCCGAGTGTACGTCACGAATGAATGGATACATCGTAAACATATAGTACATGAAATATATGAGTGAGGAACTATACCATGAGGGGGTTTCTATGCCAAAATTGGTTCACATAAGTTGATGAAGAAGGAGGCTACGTCTCAAGGTCCCTTCCCAAGATACAAATCATTTATCTACTGTAAATTAAAAAACCTGTAGTTTTCTCTCCATGAACACGAATATTTGTATTTTATGGGAATTTTAGGAGGGCATCATGTGTGTAGGGATACACCTATAACCATGGAGCATGAATACACTATAAAATAAGAGAGATAAGATGGGTTTAAAATAAATAAAATATCCAAATGAGATTTTCAAGTCAAATAGAGATACAATAAAATTATAAAATTGATTGATGAAATGGATATTCATGTGTGGATGATATATAATATCTCTCCAAAATAATTCAAATTTAAAGGTGGTTCTTTGGATTTTTACAAATTGAAAAATTAATATATCTAAGAAAAATTCAAGTGGAGAATATTAAGGATGAGATAATATAGATACAATATTTTTTCTAAAGAGAATTCTATTTTTAAATAGAGTGAAATGGTATTATTCATAAGAATAATTTTCCCTCCATAGGGGAAGGTTCCCCATCCTAGTAGGATATTTGAATTTGACCCCTAATGTGAATGTGTAATGAGGATGGTCGTCATCAACTATCAAGTTAGGATAGTTAATATTTTTATTTTTTTTATTTTCATTATGTAATAGTGTATCTAATATATATATATATATCAATTCAAGTAAAGGTTTCACTTTTAAATTATATATATATTTCCTTTTCTATTCCCTCTTCCTTGATTTTTAATAATTTTATGTTCATGAGAGCAATTTTGAGTGTTTAGGAGTTGTGTGAGGGGGTGAGTTTGATGGAGGATATGTGTAACTAATTATTCTATTTCTATTTTTATTTCAATGTTATATATTCAATTTATTTTTAAATTGTGACTTAAGAATTATCACATTATCTAAGAGTCTAGTGAGAGTGAAGCTTTTAGGGTTGGATACCCATTGTGATTGAAGGGAGTGGCAGAGCAATAGTTGACCATTACTTCACATTCCATTTTGAGAATGATTTTAATGAACTTATGGTGTTTATAGATTTACCTTGATAGAGGGGTTTACTATCTTAGTTATATATTGTTGATTCTGAGATTTTATGATAGATAATCCAAGAAGTCTTTTGGTAAATTGGTATGATTATTCTCATAATAGAAACCGAGTTTCCTTTCTTGAACCATCATCCTTGAATTCATTCTCTCTTCCCATAATACTTGTTTTTTTAAGTCAGTCCACTTGAAACCTATATATAGTTTAATTAATCATAGTTTAAATAAATAATGATGAAGTCAACACTATTGAATCTTATAAGAATTTTTCTCACTAGATAGACCTCACAATTACCACTATAATATGTTTTTTTACTTAGTATCGATCGAGTGAAAATAAATTCTAATCTTTGATAGTTGATTAGAATAATGACACCATTAGATTCTATAAAATTGTTACATAAAAATAAATTAGGCACTTCTATAAAACCCCTTAATACATTTAACTACATTATATGTGAGACATAATGAAATACTATAATCCATACCTATGTAATCCTTAAAGACTTTTATATGAATATAATTCAATATAAGTACGGGGAAGGGATATTCCATGGGATATTTTTAGATATATTTTATTGTTTGGGAAATATGTAAGGGGTGTGTTAATGAGGTTCTAGGTAGGATAATTTCATATGTCATATATCATTTTAATAAGATTTCCAATTTATTATCCAAATAAAAAAATTCTTATATGTTGGAATTTAATAAAAAAAATAAAATAATAAAAAAAATGGAGATTAAAGAGGAATAATTATTCATTATATTTTAATATATTACCTTTTGAATAAAAAATGGGGAATAATATTTTGATGGGTTATACCCTTTTGAAGGTAAGAGTGAAATAAATCATCATTGAGAATGAAATAAAATTTCATAAATTATACTAAATGTAAAGACCTCCTCTTTGAACCTTTTATTTTAAAATAATCACTTGCATATCCTTTGACATAATATGGCTTATAGGGACCCTGCTTAGGCTAGTAGTAAGAATAGCATTCCACCCCATGATTTCCTCCAATTGGTTAGAAGTTGATGAAAAGTACCATAAAATTATATCACACAAATTTAAGGACTTATTTAATACAATATATTTATAACCAAGGGCCTCCAATACAAAAGAAAACTATTCAAATGGACAAATAGTCAATGAAAGTGTATCATACATGTGATGCACTTAATATCCCTATGGTACACCAATGTGATATATAATAATCAATGAAAAAATATATTTTCCAATATCCTATCATAATAAAAAACAACCATGGATATATAAAAATGTGAATACCATAACACATCAATGTCGATAGGAGAATCGCTAGTTTTAATCACTAACCAGATCCTCCAAACACCAATGTAACTAGCACACCATCCCCTAAATTCACTTACAAACAATGAATCATCTACATAGACACAAAATATTTATGAATGAGTCCTATTTCAGGGTGAGTATAAATATGACCACTAGGATTACTTAAAAAATAGAGTAAAAAAAAGACAAAAAGTTGTCTAAAAAAGAAAAACCTAGATATATTTAAAGAAAATAGGTAACGAAGGAAATGTATATCCTCAATAATTATATATTATATCCATAAAATATATATACCTAATGATATTTTAATTACCCATATAACCACAAGAAAAAATTACCTAAGATATCTCAATTTTGATAATTTCACTTCATCCCTCAACATCGTTAGTAGTGGGGTGCCCCTATATCATTGAAGAGAGCATGCCACTCATGGTGGGTACAAAACCCTATTTGGACCCATGAGTTATCATGGGTAATTTTCATCAACCAAAGTGTTACTTACTATATAATTATTAGAATGATTCCCATTTATTAAGGGGATTACCTACTCCAATATGTATATAGATAACCCGTTGCCATGTATCAATGTGCTTCCATGGGGTTACCAACCCTATATCTACTCTAACCATATTTCCCACTCTCAAATTCCATATACAAGAATATATAAAACAATAACTTCTTAAAAAAATATAATATAATATCTATACAATTAATAGATACATAAAATTTCACTCTATGTGAAAAAATTCTCCCAATGAACAACTAAAATATCTAAAACTAACATTTAGTTTAGAAAATATGACAAATATTGAGAATTTATTTTATATGGGATATACCTTAGTAGAAGAAGAGCACAAGATTATGTAGTATAATTATTTTGATTTTTTACTCCATGAAATGTCTTAGTAGGGTACACAATCTATAAGACACTTAATAAAGTTGGATGTGTACAACTATAGGAGTATGTGGCATGTATCTACATACATATTGTGTGGAACAAAATATATACTATGTGTTTACAATTAGTACACATTTATTTTACTATTTGACACAAACTATGTGTTTTTTGGGAAAAATATGTGGGTTGGACCCATTGAATCAGTTTTTACTCAAGTACATTTTTTTAAAAGGTTGGGGCCAAAGCCTCATTTATTATTAAATCAAAGTAAAGACCTCTTTTAACTGGGTAGAGGGACACCCATTACATAGCCCAAAGGCCCAGTGGGTATTTAGCCCATTACATGACCCATAGGCCCAAATTTATGGCCCAAATCCCATTCTGGGAATAGTACTGCTACAATACCCACACTGCTACAGTACCACACAGTACCCACCGCCGCTACAGTACCTTGCCGCTGCTACAGTGACCTGTCGCCACTACAGTGCCCGCCATTTCTACAGTACCGCCGCTGCTAGAGTCGCTACAGTACCTGCGCCCCATGGGTTTTGAACCCCCATTTTTCATGTATCATTACGGGGTGCTTACCACTAAGCCAAACCCCAACTACAGGTTTTTACTCAAGTACATGAAAAAGCATGCAGTCATGAGATACATGGCATGTGACCTGAGGTCACACCCTGTGTAAAATTTATAAAAATGTATAAATAATATTTTCATAGCTTATAGATTACTTAGAATGTATCCAGGATAATTAAACAGTGTGTAATTAGTAATTACAAATCTATAAATTATATATCTCCTAAATTCACATTTTATCATCTACCTATACAAACATCATCAGAGATAACAATGTATATCCCCCTTAGAGCCTACATTGCATATTGTTAGAGCTTTATTAGTTTACCATTTCCATGTTGTACACCTCCAACATATCTCATGGTTGATTTGACACCCTAAAACTCATTAAAAAATATTATCATTCTATTTATACCTTGTCTAAACATTAATTTCTCAACCATATCTTACCATTTCATTATAGTATCATTATCAAACCAATTTGAGACTGATAAGGATAAAGATTTTGAATAAAGGTGGTTGGTGTGATGTATAAAAACCAAAAATTGGGTTTTCAATATTTTTAATCAAATAATTTAGGTAGAAACATATAGAAAAGGTTTTGATCATTTATAGAAGAAAAATTATCTATTAAAAACCCTATTAGATCTCTTTTACATAATAATAACAACAACAAAAGTAACAAAAACAACAAAAATAACAAAAATAAAATAATAATAATATTTCCCATAATCTTAAATCAAAAGAATAATCCATATTAAAACATGTAAATTTTAATAGAAAAAAAACATAATAAAATTCTCAAAAAACATAATAGTTAAGTAGAGAATAATTTTTTTATGTATTATTCATCAAATATTCAAGAATTCATAAACATGTGAAATCATTATACATTTAAACCTTATTCTAAAAATTAACTAATATTTATCCAATATTTTATTTCTTATTATTTATTCTCATTTAGCAGTCACTAAAAAGAATTATCAAGGTAATAATCAATGAATGGGGATGGTTCAAATATAAAACAAGTCTTTCCTTGATAGTGGATTATTGTCACTTCGATAATAAAGTCTCAGTCTGTGTTTATTTTTGATACCATCGTGAAGAAAACATTAAATATAAATGAATGGGGTTAATTCTCTCTAGTGTTCCATATATTATATCGAATAAATATCCAATAAATTTTTTAATAATATATTTATATACCAAATTAGTTCATGGGTGTGAATAACCATTTTGTTTAAAAACCTGAAAAATAATTGGTTTGGGGTTTGTTTCCTGAGCTCGAAGTTTATACCTATCCTAGGAAAAATCCTCTATTCTATGAACAATGACATTATCATAATTCTCAATCTAGGCTCTATTTATGGGACATTTATTATTCTTATATCCATTACTAAAAATAATATATTCAAAAATATATCAATGTTTTAATAACCCAGGTAGAAAATAAAAATAATCTACCTATGTAACTACCTATAAAATTATAATTAATTTTGTATAGGAATTCATTATAAAAATCCATATTGGTGCACCCTTACAATAAAAATGAATAATTTTTATGCCCTAATTATTTATAAAACCTTTGATTCTATCTATGTATTAATAAAAAATGAATAAATATTATATAAACATAAAAATATAAGATTAAATAATACTCTATAAATCATTTACACAATGTGAGAGAAAATTCCCTAGGAATATTGGTTGTAATGGATTATGGATAGAAATGATAAGTTAATATAAATTAATATGGGAGAGAAATGGATTTAGTGAATTAATTAATAAAATAAGAAATTTAAATTTTGGTGGATAAGTTGATAATCTATCTTTATTGTTAGATTGGTTGTTGAAATTTGATTTTAGATATAAAATTTTGAATCAAATTATTTTATAGTATATTCTAGGAGTAGAGTGAATAAGTTAAAGTGAGGGATAAAAACCTTTTCAAACTCTTATTATATAATTAATTTAATACATAATGATTATCTTTAAATAAATTAGGTAAAAACTTAATTTTTATTTAAATGGAAATACTTTGAATAACTGAAAAATAAACATAAAATGTGAATTTAAATGAATAATTAATATTTATTAATTTAAATGTTGTATTTGAATATAAACATTGATTATGATGATGAATATATAATTTGAGGCCAAGTTATGATTGATAGGATAGAATATCAATGTGTTATTAAACAATAGAGTTCAATCATATTCTACAAAAATAGCATTTTCAGTAGAAGTGATAGAATTATATAATAATGAATGAAGGATTCCAAGGGGTGTGTACATGCAAACCAAAGAATCATAATTGATGATATGTGAAATATTAGTAGGTGATACAATAGAAGTTTATAAGAAACATTATGTTATGAGAAATGGTAATAGTATATGACTTCCCATGATTTAACTATCCATTATGATATAAAAATATAGTATACTATAATGGATGCCTCATTTTATGACACATATATATTAGTAGGATATAGTATATTAAAATAAAAGGGAATTATTATAATCCTATATGACATACATATGATAACACCTGTGATCTAATCATACCTTGTGATATATGGATGTTATTAAATAAGAACAATGCTCTATTTCATAGGGGTTGAGGAATAATGTACACATATCCAATAATCACTTATGATATGTCTTAGTTGGTTATTAGGTTATGAGTTTATAAGAATATAATGACCTATAATAGATGTATAATTAGTATAAAATGATAGTATTAATGGAAAATATTCAAGGATAATGTTATTCACTGATAATTAAAATCCGATATCAATATCAGAAATAATAAGCTATAGTAAAATATAGGATTTAACTGAGATATATTTTCACGGGTGGAATA
The DNA here is from genome assembly GCA_963277665.1 of Viscum album. Taxonomy (NCBI): domain Eukaryota; kingdom Viridiplantae; phylum Streptophyta; class Magnoliopsida; order Santalales; family Viscaceae; genus Viscum; species Viscum album. The sequence goes on along the minus strand of OY728123.1, from coordinate 685,656,057 downwards.
AAATGAACTATAATTATATATATCACTAATATGATATGTTTATATCATAAAAATAAATATATAATTATAAAATACCTCACCCATTTCCCATAAATGATGAGGTGATCCCCGCACCCACTCATATAATTTCATGGCATATCTAGATGATGAATAAATCTTGTACATAATTTATATCCTTAAAATAAATAAATTTTAAAGACACATAAAAACATTAAAAAGATTTGGGATAAATAAAATAATCCAATTTATACCATAACTAACAAATTTAAGTTAGATTCACATTAGCCAAAATGGTGGTCCCCTTAGGCATCACTAAAAATTAATATAAGAGGATCATGTTAAGGGTGATGATTCCATCACAACTGAAGGAATAATAAGAGGCGAGTTGGATGAGTTAAATCACGTGGTTCATAAAAATTACCCGGCACATATAGAGATCATCTAATACACTAAAGAACACTTTTCACAAGCCCAAAAATTGATAATATGACCATCGAGTCGTGGATTATAAATGAACAAGAATATGCTTGAGACATGTGGGGGGGGGGTGTGGAATGCCATTATAGAAACATATTTTCAATTATTTATAAATTTATAATTATTTTTTGAATTTTATTATGTAACTACTGCCCTTCTCTCACTGTTTTATACTCTATTCTTGAAGAGAGAAAATTATCTGCAATTAGTCCAAGGGATAAAACCATTAAGGTTCATGAGTTACATACTAATATTGTTTTCATTTATTTTTAATTATTCTATTTAATTTTAGAATCATAGTGGGTATATTATAATGGAATGTTTATTGAATTCACTACACCTTTTTTTTATAATTTCACTTAGTTTCTTATCTTATTATAGTCTTGTTTAATGTTCCAACTTATATGATTATCCATTATAAAATTTGAGAACTAAGAGATTATAGAGGGGCTAATATTTGATGGTTTAAATGTGATTAGGGTTGTACTATTGAATAATAATTCACATTATGGATACATTTCTTTATGTTGGTAGTTCAGAGTGTTCAATCCCTATGGGACTAGAATACACCACTCTAGTTTGTAGAAAAATCCACATAGGAAGATATTAGATTTAGTGCTTATGAAAAATAAAGACAAAATTTTGGTAAATATTTTTTTGAGAGGTGTAAAATAGTGATAAGTTATCCATTGAGTAATTATTAGGCTAAAAAAACTTTATGTAAATTTTTAAAGAATGAAATTTATAATCATCTAAGGAAAAAGACATCGTTTATCCAAACACCCATTTTAATTTTTATTTAATTGTGTTTTCTTCCAAAAAAATTAAAAAAAATATACCATTTTCTTATTTTTGATATAAAAAACATAATTAATATATAATAATTCAAACTAATAAATATTTTATATCATGTTTTCTTCCTTAGGAGATAAACCCATGGTCATATAATATGTTAAATCATAAAATTTTTGTTAATATTATTAAATTCATCATGATAAAGGTTAACTAGATATAATTAAAAATTATTTCACTTTAATGTGTGGATCATTATAGGTGAAATATTTTCCTTGGTGATAGTGATGTCCCTATAATTTTGTAGATTAAATTTTGATATTGGTTTATAGAGGATATTTTGGTAATATATTCTTTAATTTGAGTTCTAAGAGGATTTATTTTCAATTCCATAGGGATGCTCTGGTGTTTTTGGTAATGGTATGTTGTTCAAATATTTATCATGTTATTATATAGATTACATTTTTAATGAGTATTATAGGGACTGTCACCATTATAAGAAATTATTACCATAGATTCAGCACCAAGTTATCTTATTAACCTTGAAGATTCATTTAAAGGCGATAAATATCAAAATTTTGGAGTTGAAATTTTTAATAACAGGTTCCAATTGAAAATAATATAAATGAAACTTAGTTAAAGGAAAATATAATAGGAATACCACATCATGGAGAAATACATGAAGTAGAAGTTGATGAGTTGGTGAGCCTAAAGGTGGTGCAAGGTGCAATTTTTATCTTGTAAACTCTTATATAAGTATTTTATCTTGTCTACTCTTATATATTTTGATATTATAAACTGAAAATATAAATTTTCTTCATTTGTACCTAGTTTATATGAAATATTATCCTTAATTATTCAACCTACAATAAAGAATATTTTGTTTTTAATTAACGAACCAATGTTATTGAAGAATATTTTCATGCCATATTTGATTATAAAAATACACATGAGACCATAACCATAGATGATACCTTTGAGGATGATATGTAAAATTTATATATCATTAAATCCTCTTCGTTCAATGAACACACTACCAATTTTATGGAAAAATCATACGGTTGTGAACTTTCATACATCATTGAAAATAATAATTAATTTGAATAATCAAACACAATATTACCAGGATCTTCTAGAACCATAAAAAATATCAATTAGTTATACTTATAGGTGGTATTAATAAAGGATCTCAAAAAATATATTTACATAATAATTCATATTAAGAATAAATATATTATTTCACAACATGAACCAAATAATTTTGTTGAGGCATATAGTATGAAAACCAATATAAATACCTATAGACTATATAATTATTTGAACTAATTAGGTATTCATAAACAAAGTGGATGAATATGGTATTGTTTATAGAAATAATGATAGTATGGATATAAATTTCATAGTTAATAATAATGGATTTATTAGGAGAAATATATTTCACCATTATGTATAATTGAAAATTTAAAATCCTATTGTTTTAGTAGATAATTTGAATCACAGAATTTATAAGATATTTATGGAGATAAATTTCTTATATTCTTTCATTTTAATGATTTTATATTTAAAAAACCACTTGTATATCAAAAAAAATATTTTATAAATCATGTTTTCAAATTATCTAAATCATTATATGGATTTTAATAGTCTCTTATAACTTGGTATGATAGACTCGACTCACTTTATCTTACAAAATGGTTTGACCAAAGGAATATTTGATCCTACTATTTTTATAAAAAAATATCCAATGTTATTTAAATTGCTAAAATCTATGTTTATGGACAAAAAATTATTTATTAGTTTTTCAACTTAGTAGGTGTTGGAATCTTTCTATGTTTTGGATTGAGGTTCAATTGACACCCACAATATTCTTTTTGTGACATTTGATTATTCTCCTCAGGTAACATAATATGGCTCTCATTATACTAATTTTAGATGCTAAGACATCACATGAATTTTCCTTTATGTAGTTTTATGTACACCAAGGGTTTACAACATTAATCACAACTTTCCAAGAATTTATCTTCATTAAAATTATATACAGGTAGTGGTTCTATAAGAGTTTCCCCTTCATGAATTATTCTCCATAAGAGGACATTTATTTACATGGTATTAATTTATGTTTTTAATATAAAAACTCATGAATGAGATCATCTCACAATTACATGATATAAAATAAAATATTTCATTTAAATATAGTCCCATTATCTTTTAGGTTTAATGTTTTATAGAATATAGAAAAAGCTTTAACTAACAAAACCCATGTATTTTTCAACCAATAGAATTTTTCATACTATATAAGGAAATTCTTAATCCATAAACAATCTTCAACATATCCCACAAATTATACACAAAAGATAATATTGTTGTAACATCAGACATATTACTTTTCTTCATAACCCATAGAAATGGGAACATAAAAATGGGTGAGTTCAAATATTTAGTAATGGTAATCATAAGACATAACAATAAAATATCAAAAAGTTAGTATAATATGGAAATATGGGAATAATAAAGATACATAATAAATTAATACCCAATAAATAATGGAAAACATATCATGGAATAAGGCATGAGCATCCGGTTTTTGGAAACTTCATGAGCGTCCAGTTGTTGGGTTACTCGATTGACGACATATCATGGTTCGGTTTGGCTCGGAGGACTATTTGATCATCACTTGGTCCCAGGCTCCTAGAAGGTGCGACAAATCTTCATTATATTTCTTCTGTTGGGATTTTTCATTTCATATGCAGCGCGACCCGTCGTCGATTGCTACCTGGGTTGTAACAGCCCAAGATTTTATAAAAAAATATTCTTTTTAATTTTATTAATGTCTTGTGTTGTACGCTACACCAAAAGGAGCTTGCACAACACACATCCTTGACTTTTCTTGCATTACACGCAATCGCGACCTTCCTCGATAGCGTGTGTAGTACGCAATACCGAGTTTCACTAAACAACGATATGCTATAAAAATATTATTAAAACTAGCCGTTATGAATAGTAATAACCACTTTTTGAAATCCAATAAATCTTATTTTTCAAAATGAACTTTATTTTTGGATTCGGAGTATCGAATTTAGCCTAAGGTGAAATTTTGGTACTTTTCGGATAACTTTCATATTCTGATGAATAGTGAAAATTACTAAATTATAATTAAAAACAACTTTTTTAATCAAAATAATTAATAGTGATAAATCATTAATTTGAGTGGTTTTAAAGTATATTTAGAATATATTTTTACAATTTAATACAATGTTGGTCATTGGATGTAATTTCACATTTAAACTAGACATAAACAAGTGTCAATCTTTTGATAGATATTGTTTCTTAAAAACACGCTATTTGTTTTAACAGCGGGATTTAATTATAAAATTAATTAATGCAACTTTTATGTTATGAATTTGGTAAAATAGACTTCATTTTTGAATTCGGAATATGAAATATAGCTTGGGATGAAATTTTGGCATTGTTCTGAAAAACATCAATTTTTGATGAATAGTGAAACCACTAAGTGGTAGGTTAAAAACTGAATTTTGCATAAAACTTAATTTTACCGCTTCTGTGAATGGAATTTCGAAAATCCGAGAGACACGGTTAATATCAAGGACTAAAATGTGGTTCAATGAGATGAAAATAATTTTTGGTGAACAGTAACTTTTTACTTTTTTTTACCGCGGTTAATAGTAAATAGGGTAACTAAGGGTAAATATGATATTAATATTATCCTAACACATGTACTAATTCTATTGGACAAGTGTAATTCGACCAAAAACAGACTTAGGAATAAAATATGACCATTTAGGCCCACTTGGATTAGATTAGGACATTTATTATTAATTTATTTAAAGAAGGGTTAAAATAGTTAAAATCAAAGTTTAATAAGTAAATAAATTTTAATATGGGGTTATACATAAGATAAATTAGACTATAAATATTCATTAGAAAGCTAAAAAGATTTCCTACATGATGGTATTTTATTTGTAATTTTTAGACATCAAATAATATAATTTATTTATGACACAAAGATGATGCCGTAATTATCTTATTAATGAAATATTGACATAATTGATAATATAAATATCAAAATAAATGTAATTTAAGACTTTTTATGAATTCCACTAATTTTCTAGGTTACTATGATATATTAGTGTTGATTTAATCAACTTGGTTCGAACATATAATTCTGTTATGACTTTCACAAAAATCATATATCAAATAGTGTCAAAATTGACACAAAATAGTTTTTAAATCAAATATTATATTATTAATTGTTATTTTATTCCTAAAAATCTAAGGTTCGGCCAAATGACTTAGATAAGGATATATGTATTAATAATATACAATTTGTGGTTCGTTTGGCATGTTATAGTAAGTTTATTAACCATATAGTGAAAGAAAACAAAAAGACACGGTAAAAGTTAAATTATTTAACTTAGAGTTAAATCTAATTGATAAGGTTAAAATAATACCCTAAACTTGTCTAAATCCTATTGGTTGATAGGATTTCGACCCATCCCCACTTTAGCTTCGAAATAAGACCCTTTGGAACCATTATAAACCGATTTTGACTTTAATATAAAATAATATTTTGAGATATTCCTAAGGTGCCCCTCTCCTCCCTTATAAAAGGACACCTCCTCCCCCTCCTCCTCACACCAATTTGAGCACTCAAGCTCGGCCAACCCCTGCCAAAATCTCTTCTCCAATTCCCTAGAAACATCCTAGAGGTTCTGGTCTTACTCAAAGACCAATTTTAGTTCCCTAAGAGGAGGTCTCCAAAAGGCGCTTCAAAGAAGAGGTAATTACCGTTACCAATTCTTTCATCTTTATTTCTTCTTCCACTTCTTCTTATTAGGTTGTTTCATTATGAAGTAATAACATCAGTATCACTCATATACTGATATGTTATTATAAGTATGAAACAACCCTAATTCACCTTCTATCCATCCTACGGAAAAAGAAATCACCGCGTGTGCGTACGTACGGAATACCGTCTCCACGCCGTGGTGTAATCTATTTTCCACCACCACCTTACATGGATGGGTATAATGGTGTAAATAATAACTATACATAGTTATTACAACATCATATTGATTCTGATATATTGTATAATCCACTCCAATTCAGTTCAATATTTATGGAAATGATATCATCGCTCGTGCGTACGTACGGACTACCGTCTCCACGACGCGATGAGATTCATTCTCCATGTAAACCATTAAAGAATGATTATAAAGTATATATAAGAAATAATAATGAAATATATGACATTATAAAGCTACTGGATTTATGTATATATATACATATGTATGTCATCTACTTACTTCCATTTCAAGACAATAAGGAAAGGAAAACAGCGTTCATGCGTACGTACGGACTACCGTCTCCATGAACGGTGTTTTTCATCTACCTATTATATATATATATATATACTGAATATATATGATATATAAATCATATTTTATATTCTGGAAGTAAGTAAATCATGATATAAGTAATAATGATGTCAAGAACAACAAGTCAAAACACCTACGATAAATGAAACGATTTTACCCAAAACGCTTCTTTAACATGGAATTTACAAAAGAACGGGTAATATAATGTCATAAGCAAACCATATATGATATCATAACAATGAATATGATTCTGTAATAAGTCAATAACATGATTTAAATCATTATACAGGAGGTTCGGACACTTACGAAGCTAATCGGACCTAAGGTAAGGGAAATATCACAATCTCATTTTTATCCGAGATTGTTTATTCGTAAGTATTTAATGGGGTGTATTTTATCATCCACATCCATGTTCGCTCAATAAGTAATATTGTTTACATCCACTTGAAATAGTTTAAATCCAATTTTACCCTTAGGTGAGTTTTTAGTAAAGAATATGAAAGGAATCTTTTGTCGTTTTTCCGTACGAGGTACTTTTTGACTTTTCCGACAAAAGTACGGAGAATGTTTTTTTTAAACTTATACGGCACGAACGGATTTATACTGTTTTATAAAGCCTTATTTTCATGAAGATTCCTCTAAAAGATTTCATGACTATTTTCAATAAAATCTCTTTCTTTTAAAATTGCATGATGTTTTGTGAAAAGAAATTGATTTTGAAGAAGAAAGGATATTTTCCTCAAGAATTCATTTCAAGTGTTTTATCAAAATTATTTTCCATCTAAGATAATAAAGGGTTCTGTTTCTATCCATATTTTTACATTTATTTGACTATGTTGTGATGGAATTATGTTTATGAATTCCTTTATCTTATAAGAATGGTTTTATGATGTCATGTTGTTTAAGAATCCCATTTTTATTACATGGGTTATGAAATGATGTATGATTTATGATTTTGTGGCACACATAAGAAAGGATTCATTATAAGATGGGTGGGACCTATATCTCCCTCCAATGCATTGGGTAAAGATTTCATATCTCATGAGATAGACATGGCTGGAATGGTAGGTTATACCGGTTCAGTGAAACAGGACTGAAACGAGGATTACTCGATTCAGAAAGGGACTTTGTCCACTAAGATAGTCTTGGCAATGAGTCTTGACTAACAATAAATGATTCTCTATGATTATGTGTGTATGCCACAATGAGTAATGTTTTAAGTAAGGGTTTCATTTTCACTACTATGATTTATCCCATGTTATGAAATTATGCTCTCTTTTGCAGGTTAAGATTTCCAAAAATGTTATGTTCTTATGAAAATTATGTGATTGATATTTCTTTTGTTTACCCTTACTGAGCATTTGAGCTCACCCTTTTATGTTTTCTTTTCCCCAGGATATAAAGAAAGGTTTTAGGTAAAAAAAAAGGAAGATCTTTGTGGGAGATTTTGAAGATCTTTCACCAGGATTAGAAGATTACGTTCCGAGTTTCCAAAGACACTAAACTATTACGATCCTTGTGTGTGTGTTTTTGTTATGAACTAAGTATTCCGCAAAAGTAATGTAATGTCAATGTACGTCAAGATACGGGTCTTTGCAGTTGGTATCAGAGGAAAGGTTTAGTCAACCTTTGGAAACTAGGATGCGAAAACGTTAGTGAGATCCCTAGAGATATTTCTAAGGTATGTCTAGGGATGTCTCTAAGGTTAAGTATACGTATATGTTATAGTAATAGAATTACGCTAACGATCATAGAATTAAACCTAAGATGTTGGATATTGAAGGTACTCCCCCTTTATTATGTTGTTTTCCCTAGCATGATTTTTGCCTCTCACACTATTCTTTATGGGTTTTAGACGATGGCTGGAACCCGAAGGAACCGTGTTGATCAATGCAATGGACAATGCAATGATTGCCCTCCTGAACAAACAAATGTTATGGGAGATGGAGTGAAAAATCTTATTGCTATACTTACACAAGCTATGAATCATTCTGGACTTCCAAATGAGCAGAGAAGGGAACAATATTCTATTGAGTCCTTCATGAGGCAACGTCCACCTTCTTTCAGTGGGTCTACTGATCCATTAGTTGCTGAACAATGGATTAGTACTACTGAAAAGATATTTTCAGTTCTTCAATGTTCTGAACATGATAAAGTCATCTTAGCAGTATATCGTTTGGAAGGTGAAGCTGATCAATGGTGGAATCTTATCAAGAATACGAGGCCAAGAGATGAAATTGAGTCCATGGAATGGGATGAGTTCAAGAACTTGTTTTTCAGTAAGTACTTCCCTCGTATTCTTCGAACAAAGATGGAGAAAGAGTTTCTTGAACTGAAGCAAAGGGACGATGAATCTGTTGGTACCTATGAAGCAAATTTTACAAGACTTGCAAGGTATGCTTCTGGAATTATCATCCAACCTGAAAGTAAAGTTGATCGATTTTTCTGTGGCTTAAAACCAAGTCTTCGAAGGGCATTAGCTATAAGAGACTTCAGTAGCTATGAAGAAATTGTGCGTTGTGCTATCAAGGTAGAAATGGAAGTTGGTGTTACATATCCATCTCATGGTTTTGACAAGAAACGAAAGATGGAGTTCAAGGAGAAATCTCAGAATAATGGTGAAAAGAAGATGAATGTTTCCTTATGAACAAAGTGTGGAAAGAAGCATGGTGGAGATCGTCTAAAAGGGACTAGAAAATGTTTTAAGTGTGGAAAAGAAGGTCATCGAGCAGCTGAGTGTCGAAGTAATGGAAAAAGGGTTTCTAATGATGTGAATAAAGCAAACACTGCAGAGAACGCACCGCCAACACTTCAATGCTTCAAGTGCAAGGAAATGGGGCATTATGCTAATAATTTCCCTAATCCAAGGGTTAGTGATGATCAACATGAGCAACCACTGAAGGCAAAGGACAAAGGGAAATCGCATGCGATCACTATTGGCAATGTTGAATATGACAACGATGTGGTGGAATGATTAAGTGTTTATGTAATGGGATTCCAAAATAATGTTGTATCATTGAGTATTGCAATATTTATTGATGTGGTATTCAAAGTGATTGAGATATTTTTTGGAAATAAGATGATATGCACATAATGAAGATGAGAAAATGAAATGTTTAATAGTATTCATGAGCTCATGATTGATATAAGGACTAAGTGATATCATGGTTTGAGTATATAGAATTTTGAGGATTTTGGTATGTGGAAAGTGTTAACTTTTAACTGCACTCATGTTTTCACTAAGGTATTCAAGAGAATACACGATTAAGGACTTTGAATGTTTGGAATGTGACCAACAAGACATATCTTATGATATGTGGGGATCAATGACAGTATTAAATCTCTGGTAATCGATGTCACTATATTATGAGAGTGGACTGCAGTATTATGTATAAGCCTAAAGATTAGACTGGATTATGTTGGACATAAGTTAGTATTGTTTAAGGATAGAAGATTTTCGATATTATTGATGGGATGTTATAGTAACGTAGTTTTAGAAAAAGGGACAACCTACAGGACGGGCGACAGCCCATCGCTTCGGACAAGGCTGTAGGAATCGAACCCACAACCGAAGTGCGACTGGCCTTTATCGCCTACCACTAGCCTACAGGAAGTCCCTGTTTAGTAGAAACTAGTTTTATTATATTAAGCAGTATGATATATGAAGTATAAGTCCATATGTGATTAATCTCACTATAGATCGACTTATGTATATAATTTTGCTAACCTTTTGTTTGAAACAGATGGAATGACCCGTCATTCTATCACATGATCTGCTAACACTTCACGAATAACAAATTAAACTTCATTTATTTAAGAGATGAAGTGGAAATTGTTAAAGGCACGAACAACAGTGAGATTGTACCAAAATAAAGTAAGTATTTATTCTAATTCAAATTCTTTAACTTTAGGGAAATGATCTTGAAAACCAAAAATGTTGTCCTAGTTCTCTTATACCTGATGAATCAGATGGTACCTTATATCATCACAAATCTATGGATTTGTGATTACTGGCTTTTCCATAGCCATGTTCTCTACCACTCTCCATCAGAACATGATGCTTAGATTTCTCTTCCATATCCATCTTTTCACCTATGTGGAAACCCAGTGATTAGTTTATTTGGGTAATCGTTACATTTCATACTTTAGTTTTTAAAGCCATGTTTTGGTATTCCCTTTTACTATGTGGGTTTCTATTAAAGAAACTTTCAAATAGTAAACCATTTATAACCCCGACGAATTTCGAGGGCGAAATTCATTTTAAGGGGGGTAGAATGTAACAGCCCAAGATTTTATAAAAAAAATATTCTTTTTAATTTTATTAATGTCTTGTGTTGTACGCTACACCAAAAGGAGCTTGCACAACACACATCCTTGACTTTTCTTGCATTACACGCAATCACGACCTTCCTCGATAGCGTGTGTAGTACGCAATACCGAGTTTCACTAAACAACGATATGCTATAAAAATATTATTAAAACTAGCCGTTATGAATAGTAATAACCACTTTTTGAAATCCAATAAATCTTATTTTTCAAAATGAACTTTATTTTTGGATTCGGAGTATCGAATTTAGCCTAAGGTGAAATTTTGGTACTTTTCGGATAACTTTCATATTCTGATGAATAGTGAAAATTACTAAATTATAATTAAAAACAACTTTTTTAATCGAAATAATTAATAGTGATAAATCATTAATTTGAGTGGTTTTAAATTATATTTAGAATATATTTTTACAATTTAATACAATGTTGGTCATTGGATGTAATTTCACATTTAAACTAGACATAAACAAGTGTCAATCTTTTGATAGATATTGTTTCTTAAAAACACGCTATTTGTTTTAACAGCGGGATTTAATTATAAAATTAATTAATGCAACTTTTATGTTATGAATTTGGTAAAATAGACTTCATTTTTGAATTCGGAATATGAAATATAGCTTGGGATGAAATTTTGGCATTGTTCTGAAAAACATCAATTTTTGATGAATAGTGAAACCACTAAGTGGTAGGTTAAAAACTGAATTTTGCATAAAACTTAATTTTACCGCTTCTGTGAATGGAATTTCGAAAATCCGAGAGACACGGTTAATATCAAGGACTAAAATGTGGTTCAATGAGATGAAAATAATTTTTGGTGAATAGTAACTTTTTACTTTTTTTTACCGCGGTTAATAGTAAATAGGGTAACTAAAGGTAAATATGATATTAATATTATCCTAACACATGTCCTAATTCTATTGGACAAGTGTAATTCGACCAAAAACAAACTTAGGAATAAAATATGACCATTTAGGCCCACTTGGATTAGATTAGGACATTTATTATTAATTTATTTAAAGAAGGGTTAAAATAGTTAAAATCAAAGTTTAATAAGTAAAGAATTTTTAATATGGGGTTATACATAAGATAAATTAGACTATAAATATTCATTAGAAAGATAAAAAGATTTCCTACATGATGGTATTTTATTTGTAATTTTTAGACATCAAATAATATAATTTATTTATGACACAAAGATGATGCAGTAATTATCTTATTAATGAAATATTGACATAATTGATAATATAAATACCAAAATAAATGTAATTTAAGACTTTTTATGAATTCCACTAATTTTATAGGTTACTATGATATATTAGTGTTGATTTAGTCAACTTTGTTCGAACATATAATTCTGTTATGACTTTCACAAAAATCATATATCAAATAGTGTCAAAATTGACACAAAATAGTTTTTAAATCAAATATTATATTATTAATTGTTATTTTATTCCTAAAAATCTAAGGTTCGGCCAAAAGACTTAGATAAGGATATATGTATTAATAATATACAATTTGGGGTTCGTTTGGCATGTTATAGTAAGTTTATTAACCATATAGTGAAAGAAAACAAAAAGACACGGTAAAAGTTAAATTATTTAACTTAGAGTTAAATCTAATTGATAAGGTTAAAATAATACCCTAAACTTGTCTAAATCCTATTGGTTGATAGTATTTCGACCCATCCCCACTTTAGCTTCGAAATAAGACCCTTTGGAACCATTATAAACCGATTTTGACTTTAATATAAAATAATATTTTGAGATATTCCTAAGGTGCCCCTCTCCTCCCTTATAAAAGGACACCTCCTCCCCCTCCTCCTCACACCAATTTGAGCACTCAAGCTCGGCCAACCCCTGCCAAAATCTCTTCTCCACTTCCCTAGCAACATCATAGAGGTTCTGGTCTTACTCAAAGACCAATTTTAGTTCCCTAAGAGGAGGTCTCCAAAAGGCGCTTCAAAGAAGAGGTAATTACCGTTACCAATTCTTTCATCTTTATTTCTTCTTCCACTTCTTCTTATTAGGTTGTTTCATTATGAAGTAATAACATCAGTATCACTCATATACTGATATGTTATTATAAGTATGAAACAACCCTAATTCACCTTCTATCCATCCTACGGAAAAAGAAATCACCGCGCGTGCGTACGTACGGAATACCGTCTCCACGCCGTGGTGTAATCTATTTTCCACCACCACCTTACATGGATGGGTATAATGGTGTAAATAATAACTATAAATAGTTATTACAACATCATATTGATTCTGATATATTGTATAATCCACTCCAATTCAGTTCAATATTTATGGAAATGATATCATCGCTCGTGCGTACGTACGGACTACCGTCTCCACGACGCGATGAGATTCATTCTCCATGTAAACCATTAAAGAATGATTATAAAGTATATATAAGAAATAATAATGAAATATATGACATTATAAAGATACTGGATTTATGTATATATATACATATGTATGTCATCTACTTACTTCCATTTCAAGACAATAAGGAAAGGAAAACAGCGTTCATGCGTACGTACGGACTACCGTCTCCATGAACGGTGTTTTTCATCTACCTATTATATATATATATATACTGAATATATATGATATATAAATCATATTTTATATTCTGGAAGTAAGTAAATCATGATATAAGTAATAATGATGTCAAGAACAACAAGTCAAAACACCTACGATAAATGAAACGATTTTACCCAAAATGCTTCTTTAACATGGAATTTACAAAAGAACGGGTAATATAATGTCATAAGCAAACCATATATGATATCATAACAATGAATATGATTCTGTAATAAGTCAATAACATGATTTAAATCATTATACAGGAGGTTCGGACACTTACGAAGCTAATCGGACCTAAGGTAAGGGAAATATCACAATCTCATTTTTATCCGAGATTGTTTATTCGTAAGTATTTACTGGGGTGTATTTTATCATCCACATCCATGTTCCCTCAATAAGTAATATTTTTTACATCCACTTGCAATAGTTTAAATCCAATTTTACCCTTAGGTGAGTTTTTAGTAAAGAATATGAAAGGAATCTTTTGTCGTTTTTCCGTACGAGGTGCTTTTTGACTTTTCCGACAAAAGTATGGAGAATGTTTTTTTTAAACTTATACGGCACGAACGGATTTATACTGTTTTATAAAGCCTTATTTTCATGAATATTCCTCTAAAAGATTTCATGACTATTTTCAATAAAATCTCTTTCTTTTAAAATTGCATGATGTTTTGTGAAAAGAAATTGATTTTGAAGAAGAAAGGATATTTTCCTCAAGAATTCATTTCAAGTGTTTTATCAAAATTATTTTCCATCTAAGATAATAAAGGGTTCTGTTTCTATCCATATTTTTACATTGATTTGACTATGTTGTGATGGAATTATGTTTATGAATTCATTTATCTTATAAGAATGGTTTTATGATGTCATGTTGTTTATGAATCCCATTTTTATTACATGGGTTATGAAATGATGTATGATTTATGATTTTGTGGCACACATAAGAAAGGATTCATTATAAGATGGGTGGGACCTATATCTCCCTCCAATGCATTGGGTAAAGATTTCATATCTCATGAGATAGACATGGCTGGAATGGTATGTTATACCGGTTCAGTGAAACAGGACTGAAACGAGGATTACTCGATTCAGAAAGGGACTTTGTCCACTAAGATAGTCTTGGCAATGAGTCTTGACTAACAAGAAATGATTCTCTATGATTATGTGTGTATGCCACAATGAGTAATGTTTTAAGTAAGGGTTTCATTTTCACTACTATGATTTATCCCATGTTATGAAATTATGCTCTCTTTTGCAGGTTAAGATTTCCAAAAATGTTATGTTCTTATGAAAATTATGTGATTGATATTTCTTTTGTTTACCCTTACTGAGCATTTGAGCTCACACTTTTATGTTTTCTTTTCCCCAGGATATAAAGAAAGGTTTTAGGTAAAAAAAAGGAAGATCTTTGTGGGAGATTTTGAAGATCTTTCACCAGGATTAGAAGATTACGTTCCGAGTTTCCAAAGACATTAAACTATTACGATCCTTGTGTGTGTGTTTTTGGTATGAACTAAGTATTCCGCAAAAGTAATGTAATGTCAATGTACGTAAAGATACGGGTCTTTACATGGGTAAGTCTTCCTGGTCTCCCCCTTTCTTTTCAAAATCCTGTGATTCTCTGTGCAATTGGAAACATGATTGAAAGATTTCTTTGCTCTGATCAACGGACTGAGTGCGTGTCTCACCCGGTTTTCCCATGCATATGTGCTGAGGTTGACGTTGCGAGACCCCCTATGAGTTGTGTCTGGATTACTGATGAGAAAGAGTTTAGATGGATGTAAGAGGTAGTTTTTGAGTCATGGATGAAGTTCTGTGCGAAGTGTAAACGTTTTGGGTACTTGGAGGATGTTTTCTGCAGGGGAGGGATGGTTGCTCACTAACAAGGGATGGGTGAACACAATGGGGATGGATGTGGGGTGAGTGCTGCTGTCAAGTCAACTCAGGTGCCTGTGAAGGATGGCCCTGTGGATGTTGATGGGGATAACAATCCTGGAGTTTCATCTGGGAAAGGGGATTTCTTGGACTCTGTGTACTCTGAAGGAGAGATGGTTGAAGTGCAACCTGCTGGACATACAGAGAAGGGGATGAGGCAGGTTCATTTTGATGTGGTACCGGGTCTTGCAGGTGGTTTGAAGATAGTGCAGTTGCCTCTAAACCCATCAGTCCTGCAAGTGTTTGACAGACTAAAAGTTGATCTTGGAATTGAGTCAAGGTATATGGCTGGGACTAGTGCATGCAATCCGGTCTTCTCTAGGGAGATTTTGGCCTCCTTGGAGGGTGATCAGAAGAATATGAGTAGTGGTCCTAATAATGTAGGCCGACCAAGGGAGGATACTATCCTGAAGGATGCAGTCATCAGTAGTGCCTGTGCTATGGGGGAGAGGTTTGTAAAAGAGTCATCTGTAAATCATGGGTCAGCAAAGTAGGTTATTGAATGGAGTGGTGTGCAGGTGCAATATCCAACTGAGTTGTAGCCCCAATCATGGAAGCAAGGGTCTGATATTGAGCTTAGCAACCGTTTTGTTGGTTTATTTATGGATGATGTGGGGTTGGACCGAGATGGGTCTGTGGCTGTGGGTGGAAAAGCCTCAGAGGGGAAGAATGCTGTGGATTCAGATGGTTCTGTTATACCATTGCAAGGGCAGGAGGATGGTGTTGATGTTCCTGCACTTGACTCCACTGGAATTTTTCTACAAGAGTTGGGGAATGGGAAAGTCGCTAACACTAAGGGTGATTTTCCGATCAATGCCGATGGAAGCACTTCACATGAGGCTGTTGCTGGTGATATATTCATGAATCAAAGGACAAATGATGGATGCACGCTTACGGGTAACTCACTGTGTCTTGATATTCTTGATTCTAACATTCAATCTCAGTAGGAACATGGTTTGGAGGAGGGTTACCATGTAGTTCACATTCCTGGACAATAGGGAGATTGTCTCGTTAGTGACAAAGAAAATGAAGGTGGCATGGCCCGGGCCTCCAATAGTGATGTTTTCCAGGGTGGGAAAAGTAAGGTGTCTGGGAATGCGGAAGTGATGACTGCCCCACCACGAAGAAGGCCAAGGAGGGACTATTCTTATTTTCCAAAGCCAATGAATACCAGGTCCTCCACTAGGGGGGAAGGTTGGGCTGAGCGGTCTGCTAAGGAATTTCTCTCTTTGGAGAAGTTGATTCTCAGAAGGAAGTACGCCAAGATTTTGCGCCATTATGACAGCTCAGAGTGGGAATCGACTACGGAAGATGATACAATATATCATGGTTATGGTGATGGATCAGACTAATATGATGTGTACTTGTCATTTCACTTTGGTGTACTTGTCTGTTGGATTTTCTATTATTTAATAAATGGTCGGAGGCTCTCCACTGACTGAGTTTCCTGGTATATAATTTCTATATATAAAAGAGGCACAATAATAATACCTTGTCCTAGAAGAAAAATAAAATAACCTTGAATCATGGGAGCATAACATAAAATTGTGTTATACTATATAGAAGAGGAATAAACATAGAATGTAACATAGCCTAAAAATAATGGAGACATAGAAAGGTGGAATAATCATAATAATTGTAAACCTTGTGAGAAAACTCATTATTACCACTCTATTAAGAACACACTCGTTAAGTACATGACTTAATATCACATGAGATATCGAATATATCCAATGAATTAGAAGAAAATATATAATTACAATGTTAAATCACCATAAATAAATGTTCTACTTGAAAATAAATCATTCACTATATCATAAGGATCCTGTGGATAAAAAATTTATTTCATATACTTTTCAAATCGAATAACAAAAGTATAACATTCATAATTCCATCAATAATTTTTACATGAAAATCCCATGTAAGATAAATGGGTATCCAATGATATTAAGTAAATTTATTGGTAAATACCTTTTAATAATACATATTAAATTGACACTATATAGATAAGGGGTTTAAATTGAAGTCAATAATTTCCCTAATCAATAGATATATGGAATCTAGGTGAAAACGCTTCAATCAATTAAATGAAATATAGATTATTAACATAGAAAATACATTAGAATAAGAATTAGGTTTATAAATATTCAATGAATAGGAAAAACTATTTGATGGATAATTTTTATAATAATAAATAATATTTATTAAAGCATCTATAGGAATAAGTAGGATGGTATCATTTTAAGATTTCCTGGATAAAGCTTAAAATATGTCAAAATACATTGAAAAAGTTAAAAAATATTTTTTTGGGATAATTAAGAGAAGTCTTTGAAAAAAATCCTTGATGTAATGAAAATATTTAAAGGAATATTTTATAAAACTAAGAGATAAAAAGTTCTTTGATAATCTATGAAAACAGAAAGATAAAGTTTCATAGATAAATACAAAGATTTTGAAAAGATGGGTTCACACAAAAAGTGATAAGAAGAAAATTTCTTCAAACTTTTATGAAAATAAACCATATAGAAAATGTTAAAAATTTCATTAATTTTTTTAATGAAATAAAAATTAGTAGAAAATAACCCTGATATATTATTAGGTAATCAATAAGTACATTCTTAAAAGAATTTGATGAATACAAACATTAAAGTGGAACGTTCTAGATTGAAAATATACAGGGACATTTTCACTTATAAGAACCACTTTGGGTTAATTATGAGTTAAGGGGAAATGAAATTTTTAGGAAATTTATAATAACCTAGGAATATAGAAATAAAATAATGGTGGGGGGCATTTTTTTAAAGAATATAAACGTCCTTGATGGTTTATATCTCATTTAAACATTGATTTCAAAAGGAAATCAGGGCATAAACTTTTAAGGATTTGGTAGACTTTGATTCAAAAGAAATGATAAGTTAAATCCTTTATATGGATATACAATCCCATTTATTCACATAAAAAACTTTATAAAATGATATATATGGAAGTATATACACTAAAATAAAAATAAAAAAGTGGTGGACATGGAATGAGTCTAAAAATTTAAAAATGAAGATGATAAACCCTTATGACCTTAGAATCATTTAATATAACAAAAATTTAAATAAATAACATGGAATGGTTCTTAAAAACCCATGAATTATAGGAATATGTTAATATAAATAAATCAGGTATTAATCAAACCATATAAAATATATCAGGTGCACAATATGGAATATGTTTTAAGAAATGAAATTTGAGACAAATAACCCATTAACTTAATTCCTAACTTCAACAAAATCACTTGAATATCTGGTATAAAATATATAAATATATTAATCAATTATTTCATTCATATAAATAAAATTTTATAACCTATATTCATAATCACTCTCTATATTTATATTATTTAGTTATTATATATTTTCTATATTGGGTGTGAGTAATATTGATCTCTTTGAACAAATTTCATTATAGCGATGTTTATCTTCATTATTATCCCAAAATTCATCATTAAAATTTCATAAAAATCACTATAATTTATTATATATAATTATTTATAATGTTATAATTTCATTCTATGAGTGTTTTAGTTATGATCCTTAAATACTAAATATGTAATGCACAAATTTAAAAGATTTTTAATGAATGAAAGTTGGTGTCTTAATTAATGCATTAATATTAATGTTACCAGTCTAAAAAAAAAGTAAAATTATTATTTACTTATTTATATAATATATTATAATTAATTACTTTCTCCTAGTCATTTATGATATTATTTTTTATCATTGTTCAAGTATGTGGTTAGACCAACCCAAACATGAATATACCATAATTAATGGTTGATTAGGAAGTGATTTTGTTAATATCTTTATTGTAGAGGAATAATGATATTTTTTAGGATTTATTAAAGTGACAAATTAAAATTTTTGATAAAAAGAATAAGGTGTAATAGATACAAAATTATTATATACTATAAAAAATTGTCTTTCCTCTTAGTATTCTCATTTTAGATAGTAAAATCTACAACAGTTGTTTATTTCTCATAATATTAAATTCTTTTAAAAATAGTATTAATAGAATCCTAATATTTTAAAAAATATTATATTTATACATATAACCCATTATCATGAACATCCAAGAAATGTGGTGATGGAAAATTGAATACATCATTCCATGGAGACAGTATCCTACACATACCCATAGATAATGATTTAATTTTCCAAATAATGGGAGAAATGTATAATATGGGTTATTATTTGAAAATATTAAACATGTTATAAATATCATACTTATTTATTAAATTACACATTGGGACCATCCATTTATGGTGGTGAAGGAAAGTGAAACAAGACAGTTCGTGGAGGATGTAGTCCACATATATACACAAATGTCATTTTAATTTTCCTTATGGAAAAGGGGAAAGGTTGTTAATGGTTATTTCATATTTTTTTAATATAATATTAATTGATAATTAATAATTTAATATTGGTAAAAATATATTCTAAATGTAAAGGTAGAAAAGAAAAAAGATAAGGAAAAATTTAATAATAATGATGAGAACTCTGAGCTTCCTTCAGAGGATTCCCTAGAAAGGGAGGACTCAAGATAATCTATTATATGTAGAGGCCTAATGAACTAAAATATGTTTATAGGGTAAATAAGTATGGATTATATTTAATATTTATCCAAAATTTGGGAGTGTCCTTAAAGGTGTGGTGAGAGGCCCCTTTTTTAAGTGGTGAGAATGATTTTTTTTGTAAATTTGTCATCTTAATATAGAGAGATAATATGATTCACATTTCAAGAAGATTAAAAATGGAAAATAATAGAGTGAAAATAATTTTTAGTTTATCCAATCCTCAACCACTCAATTAGTAACATTTTTTAACATGTTAGTCCTCTTATCCCTTTGGTTAACCCTTTTACCCCTTTTGGATTTTGTCTCAGTAACAAGTTTTTACCTATGTAATTTATCCATTTTGTATAAAACATTTCCCTATTAAATGATATGAACCTTAAAATTTCAAGTTTTAAATACATTTTCTAATATAATATTTCTAAAAGTGGTGAAAATTAATTTTTTAAAAATAATTTTTGGGAAAAATATTAATGATGTTCTAAATTTACAAATATAGGTTTAAAAATTAAATTTAATATTTTAAAATATAAAATGATACTTATAAAACATAAATTTAGTCAAAAAATATGATTAATAAGTTTTTTGTTATTATTATCTCTTAGTGATGAAATAAAAGTTACAATATTGGTTAAAAATGATATTTTGGGCTATGCACTTAAAATTGAAACTTTTTAGAAAAATACCAAAAATTCATCCTAAGATAATCTTGTTACTAGAAGACCAATAATTATGTTAATTTTTTTAAATTATTAAATTTTTAATTTTATATTTCAAATAAAATTAAAATGATAACTATTTTGAATGGAAAATAACTTTTTAAAATTTCAACAATTCTTATTTGTATTTCCTATCAATTATTAATTAGAACGGTATCAAAAAATTATTCATATAAAAAATAAATATCATCTATTATATATTTATTTTTTTAATATTAAGTTCTTAAAAATATAATTTAATAGTAATTAATATATTTGTAAGATTAAAATGATCTGGTATATTTTATCAATGAGTTAATAAATAAAATTTATTTTTTTAACAATTAGAATAAAAAATGTATAAAATACATGGATAAGTAACTTATAATCTTAATAGTTACTTTATTATATTATCCAAATTTTTATTTACATATCCACTCATGTTCTCCATATAATATCTAAGTATATGGTAAGCTCTAGTGGCAGTCAATGGTGGTGTTTCCACTAGCATGGATATTGGGAAAAATTTTATAAGCTTGAACTTATATCATATTTTATTTATCTCATATCATAATGGTTAGATTTATAATTTGTATTGGTCAAGGAAAAACCATAGTGAAGCTTCATAATTTATAATATTAAAAAAATGATCTTCATAAGGGATACATTCGCTACTCGATGTCATTTCATTCTTTTTTTAATAGATTTCATAATATGATTACTTGATTTTATACATATAAATTTAATGGATATATAATAATGGTAAAATTTTATTTTATTATTGTAAAAATTTCATTCTAGTTTAGTATTTCATATAGAGCAGGATATTAACATAATATTTGTTTAAGTAAGAAAAGGTTTGGAGAGAGGCGATGGAACGGAGAGCGGCGATGGAACCCTAGCATGCCCGATGGGGATCCCCCCCCCTTCCTAGAGGTGGGAGGGGGGCGGATGGTCAGAATCCGCCACCTCCGAAGCCATGAATCCCTTTTATCCTATTGTCCAATCCTAATTACCTCCAAGAGTTCCCAGTGATTGCGCTAAGCCCGAAAGTGTCTGATCTTCATCTTGGTAACCCTCATCTCTCGATATCGGCATCGAAGTTCGCTGAAGCGACGAGTCACCTTGACCTAAATTTGGTGGCTCAGTTTAACGCTCGAAGACCATCGGTGGATGAGTTCGATCTGTTTGTGTTTGGAAAATGGGATTTGCAAGAGCACGCGGTCGTCAGACTTCTGGATAGTCGACACTTCATGATTAGATTCACCTCGGAGGAATACCTAATTCGGGTGTGGTCCAGTGCCCCTAGGCATTACAACTATTGCAAATATTTTCTTCTCCGGTGGACTTTCGACCTCTGCATGAATCGTGAACCTCCCTCCATCCCGATTTGGGTAAGCTTTCCTCACCTCCCATCACCTTTCCAGAATCCAGCGGTTATTCGTATTCATGGGAACCTAGTGGGTCGTTTCCTATGCTCTGATGCACATACAACTGCTATTTTTCATCTGATCAATCCTTGACTGTGTATTGAAGTAGATGTTTCGAGGGCTCCAGTTGATTGGTTCTGGAACTCAGTGGGCGCGAAATTCAGATGGAATCAAGCAAAGGTCTATGAATCATGAACTAACTATTGCTCAACCTGCAGTAGACTGGGGAACTTAGAGAATATGTGTCATTGTGGAGATAAGAACAGGAGGCCTCCTGGTATGGATAGGAGGCTAGGCAAAAATGATGATGGGAGGAGGATGCCTAATGCGTCTGGGGAGATTGGCAACACACCTGATGTGAGTTTGGCAGTGGTTCTGGAACATCTAGTAGAAATTCCAAAAAACCCTTTTGTTTCAACTATGATGAATAGGCTTAGGCAGGATCTAAACTGGGGGGATGGGTTTGAGGTTTCTGTCATGGGTTTTACTGTTTCTGGGGGTGAAGGAAATTCTAACATGAGTTCTGTTGAGACAGATGGTATGGCCTTACATGGGTTTGTGGCTATAAGGGCAAGGCATCAGGAGACAACGACCCATCTTGTGGTCGGCCTAAAAGAGGGTGGTCTTGTTGAGGGGGATGCTGCTATGGATGGTCATTGGAAAGGGTGCATCAATGGTGGTGTGTCTGAAGGGGAGTAGGGGTCTATTTTGGAGGAAAGCAGGATGGCTGCTGTAGTGAGGAATAGTGAATAGGATGGTGAGGATGGTGGTGTGTTGGTCACGGTCTCCAGAGGGAATCGGTTCCAAGGGCTGGAGAATGAGGGAGTGATGGCCAACTTTCAGGTTGGGTCTCAGGAAGGGGTTGTAGTGAGTGAAGAAAAAGGAAATGGGATGTCTGTGGGTCAGGAGATGGTAGAACACCCAAATTGTCTTGCTATGATTGATACGAATTTTCAGGCTCAGCAAAATCGGATTGTGCAGTATCAAGAGATGCAAGTCCATAGAAAGTGGGGGAACGTTTCTGACAGTGGGAAAGAAAACAAGGGTGGTATGGTCAAACCATCTTTTAGTGACATCATCCAGGGAGGGAGGAAGATACTATCTGGGAATTAGAAGGATATGACTACTTCCCTGCGGCGAAGAGAAAGGAAGGATTACTCCTATCTTCCCAAGACAATTTCCTTAAGATATAAAGGTATGTCAATTAAAAATGAATTCCTTTCATTGGAGCGGTTTAACCTTCGAAGGAAATATGCCAAAGTCTTAAAGCATTATGAAAGTTCGGAATGAGAGGCGATGACTACGGATGAAGCTTTTTATCATGGTGATGGTGATGGGTCGAACATTGGAGGTATGTAGTTCTTCTGTTTGGTATGTGTCACTTGTTTTCTAAACATTTATTATATTAATAAATGGTCAGAGGCGTTTCCTCTAGAAACTTTCTAGGTATTTGTTTAAGTAAAATACATATTGAAAATTTTCTTCGTTAAATAGAATATGGATTCCATTCATGTGGTTTAGTTAAAAATTTTAATGCATCAAAAATCATTACAATAATAAGGATAATAAAATAATATATATATATATGAGTGTGTATTTATGTTTATATATATATATATATCTATTATAAATCAATGATGATGATATAATATTTTTTCATAGAAAACTTTCTCTGCCATAATTTTTTCCTTTTATTGAAAAATGTATTTGAAATAGTTTTGATTGGTGAGTTAAATGTTTTACCGAGTTTTGTTTTGAGTCAGAGGAAATATAACTATGATTTTTTTGTATGTTCTGTGTTAGGAGAATCTAAAATTTAAGAAATACCAAATATAAACCTAACTTGGATGAAACTGGGAAAATACCACATTATAGATATTTTATTAGTTTTTGTATTCTTTTTACTACTAGTCAACCTAAAATTTTGTTTATGGTATACATATTTAATTTATTTTAATATAACCCATTTAAATCTCATTTTATTTTTTTTAAATAATTCTTAAATACCTCTAGAATACATTAAATATTGTTTTAATTTACTATAATGGTTATTCATTTTGTTGGAAAAGTTATTCAAATATTGATTATAGTGATAATAAGTTATATAAAAAAACATTTGGAACATTTTATTTCTAGAATAAGTCTCTAGTTCCATGTGACAAATAAAAAATTATATTATATTATATAATATTGAAAGAAAATGCACAGTAGCATGTATTTTTTGTGGAAAATATTTTGTGGATGAATCCCACATTATGTATTATGAATTTTAATTCAGAAATATACCCATAAAATATAAAATTTTAGAAGATATTAAAATTTATATGAATCATGTATCTAATTTCCAAAATAAACATATTGATTGAATTTTTCAGGTATTAATATATCATTTTGTGATATGTAATAATACCCTTAACCTTGTTGGCTCTAAATTTTAATTTTCTAGTGTTTTCACAAGTTTATTAAATCATGGGATAATTAATTATATCATACATGATTTTTGTATGATTAATTATCCTTAAGTGTATTTTCATACATTATTAAATTTCTTTTTAATATTTATTTAATTTTTATTATTGAGTAATTTTTTTATGGCTTAATTTATTTTTTAAATTATGGAGATTTATTTATTATATAAGAATCAATTTAATTTATTTTTGATGGACTAATTGTATATTGAAGGCTATAATTATTCACAATCTTTTTAAGTTAGGTATTTATGAAATTTAATTATTATATACTTTATCTATTCACTTTTTTTAATGATGTTATCCTTGATTAATTGATTTCACCATGACACAACACTAATTCCTTTTTCGCTTTATGAACCCTATCATTTATTAGACCCTTTCATTATCTCTTGATCTCTAACCATCTCCATACAAACCAATCAAATTGAATCCTTATACGATGTCTAAAGTTAAGGGAAGTGTTATTGGATTTAATGACATTAAAATATCACTAAATTGGAAATATGGTAGTGTTTCAACACTAATTAGAGTGTAAAATCCATATTTAAATGATACAACCCTCATTTCTAAAAAGGAATGTGATTTGAAGGTATTTCCATGTTGTAAATAAATACAATGTCTCATCGTATGTTGGTGAATGTTTTTTTATCTTAAATCATGATTTATACTGAAAAAATTAAAGGATTTTATAAATTCTATAGTTGGTTGAATTAATGTATAACATAATTTTAGAGAACTATAAAATTATCTTAGTATACTATATAATGTAATATATTATCACTTCTCAAACCCTTTTCCTTTTAGAAAACAACATTTTAGAATTATGGAGGCATTAATATTGCTGATTAGGAAAGGTGATGTCAATAGTTTAAATAAATAGAGCTTTATGGTTAAAATAAAATTCTATTAAAGGTACTATAACATTTTATAAACTCTTAAAAATGATATTTTAATGTTAACTATTTACTTTGGATCATATATAACTTATTTATTATACCCTTTACATAAGTTTTATATAAGATTCTATACTTTAAAAAACATTCCATGAACTTCTTCCATTCAAATCCTTTTAATAAACTGACTTGATCTTCATGATTTTCCATTTTCTATTTTGAGGAAATGAATTAGTAAGAATATGGTCATTCTATTTCTATACGTTGTATAGATGTAGAAAATGGAATTGAATATAAACAAGACCAATTCAATTGTCTAAATAATTTACTTCTTTTAGAGTTAATGTGGAACACTACGAGGACTTACCCAATATAAGAGAGGCTCCCACAATATTGGTTTGGGTTATTGCTTGAAACTACCATCCCTAAACCTCATATGGGTGATAAATAGGTACTGTATTGGACCATTCATTACCATGAACAAGACCCAACAAACTAATCAAGGGAATGATTATTTTATTAAGGATTATGCGCATAGATATGGGTATGTCCTAGGGTATAACCCCTTGATTGTGGAGGAGAGACCTTTTATCCTAAATCCCAAGATCCATATTTACTCAATCATCCATAAAATGGAATTTTCATACCATAGGAAGGTGTGGAACTCATTTTGGGACCTCTACCGTAGAGGAATCTTTGGTATGGTCTAGGGGTGGCCCTCTTGTGTTTGCTAGAGTTGCATTTAATTTTAGAGGTAGCTGAGGGCTGTTGGAATATTTGAGGTTTTTTGGATTTCATAATAATTTTCACTCAAAAATTAGAATATCATTCAAGAATTGATCATCCATTGGATTCATGACACTAAAACTCCACTTGAGGTGTATAGAGGTTAGAATAATCCTTTGTGATTTGTATATGATCAATGAGTCTCCAATATCATGGGAGTTGTATGATGAGTTTCTACCTCCCATATTCACATGGGATGACATATAGTGGACTCCCCTATTTAAAATAGAGATACTAAATTAATTGAGGGACATATCTAAGAAGTACCATAATCCAATCATCAAAATTATCTTTAGTTCTTGGGATAAAATCTTCATAAAAAATAGTTGAGGGATAAGGAAAATAAGGACACAATGTTTCCCAAAACACAAAATTCATGAGGCTCTAGGTGTATATTATCCAAATCTAGATGAATTACACTAATGTGAGTGGTTTTGGGAACTCATTCCCAATATAAACCCCCTGTTTCTCTTAGAAGTGTTCCTCATGACGTTTTAAAGTAAATTTATCCCTCTATAATGTGAGTCATAACATAGAGTGAGGACAAGCACATTTAAAATAGAATAGAACTTAAAGATGGAATAATTTATTTACCAATATATAATAATATTTTATAATCTCTAATGACATATTGTATGCATAAATATTGAAAAAAACACATTTAGGATTATTGTCCCCCTCCAGGTTCTATGGGGTTGGATCATAGCTCATTTAGGGAGATATGAATTTTGTAATGTTAGTCTAGTACTTGGATCATAATTTAGGCCATATCTTAAATGAATTTAAGGATTTCATAGACTTTCTATAAAGGAATGTGTCATCTCTAACATACTTCATAATTGGTTCATTTTTATAGAATACCAGAATGTAATCAGTAATATAATTGAAAACATTAGTAGCTTGCATGAGAAACATTTTTTTCATAGATTTAATTGAGGTTGCACTGAAATCTTGGATTGATAGAGAGAAAATTTTCAAATCCTATATTATTTTTAGATTTATTCTCTAATTCCATTATGTTCATAATATGTACCTTTCTCTACTCTATAGTTTCTAGACTGATAAAAATACCATGGTAACACATTAATTCTGACTGATACTCCCATAAGAAGACATAAATATGTGGGACACTTTTTCAAAAAATTAGTTTATCATTAGGATATCTATTAACCATTTTAAATAATGTATTATATCATATAATGTATGTATGATAAAAGATAGTGTGGCCTATGTTGGTGTACCACCATTAGCTGAAGGTGAGGAGGAGTAGGAGTAGCCAATGGAGATGAGGCCACATAATAGGCTTACACTAAGAAATACTCTACAATAATATATAATTTGAAAGTGATTTAAAAATATGTATCTATATCCCTCCACATGAGCAATGACTCCTCCAATATATATCCCTACAAACTCATTTTTTCCAAAGCATGGAGTGAATGGATTCCTAGAGGAGTCTCTCATTTTTAAAGAAAATATGGGATTACTTACAGGTAAAGTATAACCTTTTGATAGAATGTATAAAAATAAATATTTCATTAAACATTAGTTATAAGGACCAACATTATGAATCCTAATATTTCATTATGGAATATTAGGTCTTAGTTCACACACTCAAAGGTTAATCCTTTTATTCTACTTGAGTACTAATATTGATGAGCTTCATGCCATACAATGATTATGATGATGATGATGATTAAGGAGATGATGGTACATTAAATGTAATAAGTTCTACAATTTGGGGGTATGATATTTAATGTTATTTCCTGGAAGAGGTAATAACCATCCTCATTCCTACCTAACTTTCATGTATTGGAATTACCCCTAGTTTTCCCATTATATTCTATCAAAGTCCAAGGAGTCTTGTTCACCTGTATTGTCCCAAAAGTATTCATCTAGTGTAATACAAGGCTGAGTACCTTCTTAAGTGGTATAGTTGAATAAGAACCTTTACTTTCTTTCATGGTGCAATTGAGGTCCATGGATTTCAAATCCAAGGGGTATTTAAAATTCCATCATCTCTAACTATATACATAGAAATTACCATAGAATAACTCAACTGATGGGATTAGGTAATGATATTGGATCTCTAAAACCACTTAGTATTGATATATAAATTTTAGATATTTATTTTCATTTTATATGTCTCTTTAAAACATTATGATAATATTTTGGTTTTATTAAATTTCGGGCTATGATCATCATGTTCAGTATCACTGACTACCTAAGAGAATAAAATTCCCATTCTTCAAGAGGGGACTTTATCCAAGGTAGGGATTAGTGTTTCCCTGGAGGTATCAAAGTCAATCCTAAATTTGAATATATTAGTCAATATCTTTTCCCACTCAAACTTATTATGAGACATCATGAAGGATGATAAATAAATATTTAAACTTATAGAGTCAGTCATTATAATTTTTGTTTGTATTTGGAGGATGGTATGTCACCTTAAAATTTGTACAATGTTTATTATAAGTATTAATCAATTTAAATTTTATATATTTATAGATATTCATGAGATAACTCAGGGAGAATTAGGATAAGAAGTGGTACCTGGGTCTATTGTTCCACCAGAGGGTATGGTTTCCTTAGAGATAAACATGTACCCTAAAGATTATATACATGGACCCCTATAAGGAGACCCCAAAATGATGAAATATTATTGAGTGGAATTAATGAATTAAGAGGATATCTACATAATAAAAAAATATAAAATAATAGTTGGAAAATACATCCTTGTTTCATTGACATAAGATATAGAAATATTTAAATAAATTGTCACCCTAGTAGAAGAATGTGAGAATTCATAATGCTTTTCATTAATTACTAAATTTGTTAACCATGGTTGTTGGTTCCCAATAAGGAATACACTTGGGGGGGGACCATGGTGTTTACTTTAAACATCACCATTTAAAATATCTTGTTTTTATTTATTTGGAACACTTATATCCCTATTTTATAATTCCACAATGCCTAAAAAATTGAGGACACATGAAATGGTTATTGGTGCACCCAAATGGTCTAATACAAGGATTATGCATGATAATGTGCCTATAAACTAAATACACTAAAGATAACCTCTTTCTATTATGGTACATAATATAGAGGCCACACTAAACCTCTAGTCTTACAACTCTAACATGAAATGAAGAACTCACTTCAACCATTTATTTTAGAACATATTGATCATTCTACAAACTACCTCTTATCCTCAAACTATAGATGATAAATTAAAACATGAGGTTGTCATATCACATTAACAAAAAATAAAAAAACCTCCAATGTAAATATATTGTAGAAAAACATTCTCATCACCTTCAACCTTATAGATGCAAGACCTCGAACACTCTTAACATTTTCATTCTAGTCAGGAAAAATTGAGATAACCAACTCCTCTTATTTATTTTGAAAAGGGAATTGATGAAGTATAGAAGAAAAAATATTTTTCTTATTTTTTTAAAATAGACTATATGTTTCCACTTTCATTACTCATTACTTTTAGATGTTAGAAAAACTCATTCTCACTCAATAGAGAAGAACTCCACCCTTTCCACATCCCTCTCAGTTTTCTCTTTATTTTCCATTTTCCAAAATATTTACATCTTTCTACATGAGTGACAACCTCTTAAGTCAAAACTATGATTTATCTCATTTTTAAATTCTATCCATATCACATAAATTAGTAGAACTCAACAGATTAACATCTCCATGTAGATCATTTATTAAATACACACACATAATAACACTGCAAAAATATTCATTTCATTACTTTCAATCATTCTTGGCATGTTGATTGAAAAAAAGATAAAAAATAACCCTATAACATGTATTAAAACCATGGAAATATTCTTATTTAATATACCCTTGAATCTTGGAATGAGTTTATCTTTATAAAAAAATAATTTTGATTATAAATAAAAATAATTAAAAATGATTCAGGTCAATATTTTATAGAGTATTCACTAAGGAATGACACTTACAAATTAGAAAAAGTTTATATTGAGAACATATTTTTACATAGATGATGATTAAAAAACATCCATTTATGATTATAATGATCTAAGATAATGATTATCCAGAGGAAATTGTTGTTTATGTAGAGAAAACATATGGTTACACAACTTGTGATGATGGTTCTGCATAATGGTTGATCATTACATAACTATAGATGATGCTTAAGAATTTATGAATAATGATTACACAAAGGAAAAATAATGGCTATTTAGAGACCCTTTAACCATACAAAATAGTAGATGTTTCTTGGACATACCATGAAAATGATGCATATACAATGGGTACTTGTCATGACCCGCTTTCATCGAAAGGAAGGAAGAGACAGTAGATTGCCAAGCCATTCCTTCATTAAGTTGAAGGAGAGATAATGACCCCCCTGAGTCCCACCTCCAGTAGGCCCCGGAGTGGTGAATAACACCAAGGGTATAACATTTTCACAATATAGGAGGCATTACCCTTTTTAGTTACCCAAGATTAGGAGAAATAATGAGTCAAAACCAAATACCACCAAGTATAGAAAACTCAAGGTAAAAGACAAACTACATGCATGCTTTAATAATAAAACTGAACAAAGTAAAATGACTCCAAAGTAAAATACCCAAAAAGAAAGGGAAAAGACTAAGTAAAAACCAACAAAGACCAACAGAAACTCCAAATTACAGACTAGTAAGGTCCCGCACAGCCTCCGAAGTCCTCCTGGAAACCTGAAAGTAAACATAGGGTGAGAATACAAAGTATAATCAGTATAAAAAACCTATAGCTCTCATACACAAGTGGAGAGATGTCCTAAAGTCCCGTGAGAAGAAGAAGAAACATCATCTATCAAGGAATCTATCCATCCCACCTCACCGGCCATGCTCCCCAAATAAGACAAGCAGTAAGATAAATAGTAAAGAACAAAGAATTTGGGTACCCCGCACCACCATTTCCCCAACTAGCTAGCTGCTCATCCCTAATAGCAAAGGTCCTGATGCTACCACGCTCTTCCTGCCCGCACACACCTGGGCCTCACAACCATCCACATCCCTGTCTTCACACACCTGGTCCTCACAACCACACATCCCTGCGCGCACACACCTGGGACTCACAACCATCCACCCCTTCCCGAAAAAACCTCAGCCTCATCCCGAAGACACCTGGGAAAACAAACCATAACCAGAACCCTTGCCCGAAAACACCTAG
This sequence comes from Viscum album, assembly GCA_963277665.1. Taxonomy (NCBI): domain Eukaryota; kingdom Viridiplantae; phylum Streptophyta; class Magnoliopsida; order Santalales; family Viscaceae; genus Viscum; species Viscum album. The sequence goes on along the minus strand of OY728123.1, from coordinate 685,624,448 downwards.
GCCTCATCCCAAATATTATTGGGAAAAACACCTGCCCGAAGAGACCTAGGCTACCAATACACCAAATGAAACCTACCTGAAGAATCTTGGGTGTAAGGTCGCCTCCAGCCATCACAACTGAGGGAAGAGGGAGTAGGAAGGAGAGTAACTAGGGGGAAACACCCTTCCCCATGAAATGAGGTGTCTGACACTAAGTTACCAATGCGGGTGGGGTGTGACTAAACAAAAAACATACAGTTACCCATATATATACCAACACACAACCCAACCTATGGCTCCTCAAACAGATACAAGCAGGTGAACAAGCACTGATGCCTCAGAAAAACAGGCACACAACAAATAGTTCCTAGTTTCCCTATTCAAGTTATCATTTCATAACAGTTCAGTATGAGTTAATCCCTTCACTAATGGGAAAGTAATAGGCACATTCACAGAAGAAACATCCATAAGGAAGAAAGGAAAACCATTGGGTAATTTAAGCATTCACACTCGGTTATCTTGTGAAGTCACAACAACTAGGGATTAAGTGAGATCCCTCGAAGTACTGGAAACAATCAAACCCCGAGACACAACCCCATGTCCCAAAAATCCGGGAGCCAACTGTTTCTCAACAATAGAGGATTCCACCCCAATTCGTGATATAAGATGAGTAACCACACAGCCTCAGATTCACCACCAGCGAAAGTAACAACAGGGGATCCCATCCCCACCCATATCACCCCAGCAATCTAAGCTCCCATCCAAGAAAACCATAAAGTCACCCGCAATCAGCCCATGAATGAAAAACACCCAATCCAATACCCCCAACACAAGGCAGACCCATGTAGGTATTTTCAGATTTAAAAGATTTAACACACTCCGTGATTTCAATTCCACTGTTCTTTAACGGGGGTTATCACAGAAAAGGGTTGATCCTGGTGCTTTCAATTTATTTAACCCAGTATAATTAATTAACCAATTCCATGTTACGGTTATTTAAACATCCAGAAGCACCGAGGTTCATTAGTGCGCAGAGAAAGACCACCAACGACCATGATTTTCAGTGAACATAGGCCCGTACGATTCAAAACACATATCAACATAAAAGAGCATAGCAGAACATCGATCACACGCCCTTTCATTCTTTAAAGGTCCATTAATTATCTTAATTAAGTTCAGTTTCATCAATTTCCACAAAGACAAAATCATTCCCACCCCATATGATATACAGAAAGGATAGACGAAGGAGAAAATCCCTACTTGATTGATCAAAGATCGTCGTTAAGTCCTCGCGTGGAAACTGGGAAACCAGAGTAGCAGGAACTCCACGGAACGCGATCAAGGAAAACTCCACGGGGGTAAAAATAATCCAGAGGAAGGGTATTCCGAGCGTATGGTGAGATAGATAAAAATAAACCTAGGGAGAAGATAAGAATTTAGGTTATAAAGGCTGATATACATCATCCCCGGGACTGTTAAGATATGGAGAAAAACTCGAAACCGCAGAGGAAGTGGGATCGTGGGTTGACCACATGGATGGGCCACCCCACATGTCCAATTAAAAGGTCCCTTCCCTTCAGGGCGGTTAAAACCGACTCACAGGATGTGGTAGAGGCATTTCTGAAAACGTGGTTAAAATCATGACCAAAATGCATGGTTTTCCATTTAATTAAATACCATTAATGGGATTTAAAATAGGCTTAAAGGGGTCAAACCAATTCGCGCAAAAGGAGGCGCTACTGGAAAACCCATGGAGAGGTCACTGGTAGGCTAGGTCTACCGATAGACCAAGCTACCGGTTGGCCGAGGCTACTGGTAGGCTGGGGCTACTGGTAGGCCGAGCTACCGGTAGGCCGAGGCCACCAGTAGGCCGCAACTACCTGTATCCCGAGCTACTGGTAGGCTGAGCTACCGGTAGGTCGAGCTATCGGTAGGCTGAGCTACCAGTAGGTCGAGCTACCGGTAGGCCGAGGCCACTGGTAGGCCAAGATATTGGCCTACTGGATGGCCGAGCTACCGGTAGGCCGAGCTACGGGTTGGCAGAGGCCAACGGTAGGCCGCGACTACCGGTAGGCCAAGCTACCGGTAGGCTGAGGCCAGCGGTATGCCGCATCTACTAGTAGGTCGAGCCACCGGCAGGCCGAGCCTACCGGTAGGTCGAGGATACCGGTAGGCCGAGGCCACCATTAGGAGTCTTTAAGCTTCACCGAGAAGCTGGGATGACCTTCCAGACCACCCGGAACACCCCAAACATTATATTTTCGCTAGGTAATAGACCCCAAAGCCCCGAGCCATTACAGTACTTATCCAAATTTTCAAAAAAAGATGCTCAACAAGATGTTCCATAATTCCTTTAAAACAAACTAGAGCTAATCCAAACCTCTTCCAACCTTTAATAAATGGACCCCACAAGACTAAACAATTCACATTCACATTTTCTTCATCTTCATTGTAAAAAACACTACCCAGAAAGCACTCAAATGGGACTTTTTCCTACAATATCCCCCATTGAATTTTCTGAAAATTCCAAAACACTTTAAAATTGTTATTCCACTTATTCAACCATTTTTTTAAAAAATACCATATAAAACCTGAATAAATACAACTGAAATTATTATATTCAATGTGTGTATCAATGGTCAACTAATCACCCACTATAAGACAACTTGATCTATGCTTGATGTGATAAGAAAGATTTGAATGGAGAGATCCCCATAAACACAAAACCTATGACTTCAATAATCTAATCTTCCATTACAAACACTACTACACCATATAAACCATGAAAATACTCTCCTCCTTTCCTAACACATGAAATTTAAAAATATTAAAGTGGAGTTCGTGAACACTTCTCCCCTTTTTCAATAGATCCAAAGTCCATTGCTATGATAGTTCACAATAGAGAATTATAAGTTCACACATTAAATAAATGGAAGAAACCATACCTTTATATAAAATAAATTTCCATGGGGGAGTGGAGGAACCATATTTAAATCATCTAAGTAGAGGGATTCTATTATACTCCAAGAGCATACTGATGCCTTTAGAAATATGTCTTGGGCCAATCCTTAGTCATTTAATCAGAAATTTGATATTTAGTGGACACATACTCCAACCTCACAATTACTTGTTCAACATTATCCTTGAGAAAATAATATTTGATATTGATTTTATTAGACCTAAAATTATAAATGGGATTTTATCTATAATTTATGGAACTCATGTTTTCAGACATGATGGGAAAGTGAGATTCCACACCCACCTTGATGTCTTCAAGTTGGTTCTTCATCCAAATCAACCAAGTACAAGATTGAGTGGATGATATATATTTAGCCTCTATAGTGATCAAATATATGAAACAATACTATTTACTAAAACAAAATATTCAGGAACAATGAATATAAATGAAACCACCTAAAGAAAAATTCATACCATCCAACTATCCATCCCAATTGATATATGCATATCTTAATAACCTCTTTTTTAAGTAATATAGTAAAATAACCCAAAATCCATTGTGTGACTAATATAATGATGTGTTATCTTTAAAAATTGTGTATGATTATTTTAGGATATATTTTATAGTGGTAAAATTATAAATTTTCAAATAAATACAATAAATTGGTTGTAAAATATAGAAAAATACCAATGATTTTACTATAATGGGTTGAAAAAACCCCATTTCCATCTTCATCCTTTGATAATTTCATCCAGGTATCCACTAGAGTCATCACCAGCCTGGAATATTCTATTTCAAACCTTTTGAGAAGATAGTTATATTTTTTTAGAAATTAATGTTTCTTTATTACCTTGAACCACCTCTATTATAAGGAAGAATATTATCTCACCTATAAAAGACATATCAAATTCACATTTCTTGTAATCTAAAAATAGCTAGTATTATTCTTCATTCAGGCCTCTAAAAATTATTCCATCCCTATAAATAAGAACCAATACCCTTTTATTATTTTCATTATTTTTGTATATAATATAATTAAATACACCTATATGAAATGAAATATTATTTAGATATTGATCAATATATGAGTACCAAGTTCTTGGTGCTTTATTTAGGCCATACAAGGACCTCTTTAACCATAACACTTTATTTTTTTCATCAGTAAGAAACCCATCAAGTTTCTCAATATAAAATTACTCTTTAAGAACATAATTAAATAATGTTTATATGACATCCATTGGATTTTGGAATATCCCTTTTACAATATAAATTATTTGATCAGTGTCACTTTTCTATATTCAATGAGTTTGTTTTGGAACACCCAGTTGATTCTGATGATGTTTTTGTTCTTTAACCTTAGAAATAAAAATAAAAATTTAGGTTCTTTTTAATTTTATGAAACACATAATTCATTACCATGACCTAATATCAATATCTAGAAACATATTTAAATTTTTTAGTTTCCACTCGATAAATAAAATTGGTTTTCAATCATTTATTATTATTATTTAAACTAGGAATATCCAATCAATAATAATATTTTCATTGATGATTTTAGCCCTACTAATTTTCTATTTTGGAGGTGTTATTGTCATATAATTTACCTTATCATCAATTATTTAATTTTATTCATGTAAATTCACTTATAACCCATGAACCTTTGACATCAACATCAATTTCTTCCTTAGTTTCATCACTATTTTGTCAAAAAATATACTCACTGGTTTTCAAGTTCTGCTCATTTTGAAATATGTTCACATCTTGGATATCCATAATTTTCCCAATGATTATTAAATAAAACTTTTATTTCATGATTTATGATTTTTATCCAAGGAAAATTCCTTCCTCCCCATTAGATTCAAATAGTAGTTGCTTCTATTTATTGAGAAACAAATTACTACTTCAAATCTAAAAATACTTGAGTATTGGATTCTTTCAATACCTCATATTATAGGGGGTCATATATTAATTTAGAAATAATAAGGCCCTATTAGTGATGTACACCAATGTGATCATTTATTATATCCCACAATCCTCTAGTAAATTAATTTTAGTAAGAATTGTCTGATCTGTATTATTGATAATTAGGTTCCTCCTCTCAATGAATCCGAGTTGTTGAGGAGTCTATAACACTGAAGTTTGATGACATTTTCCATTCTTTAAAGGCTCTCTTCAACCTGATTACTTTTACACTATGTACCATTATAATTCCAAAGGTTTTGAATTTTCTACCCAATAATTTTATTTTTGAATATCTATTAGTAATTAATATAATGAAACACATCAAATTTGTGAGAAATAACCACCATCCATGAAATTCTACTACATTCATCAATGAACACCATATAATATCGTTTTTATAATAATGGATTTTAGTGTCATCGATCCATATTCATATATATGAAATAGATTATGATACATTATTGATTTTTTTATATTATAGGCCATTCTTAATATCTTACCTTTTGATATGTATCACACATATGAGTTTGATCATATGAGATTTTAGGAATACCTAAATCTTGTTCTTTTTCACCAATATACTTAATGGATTTTGAAAAAGATTCCAAATTAATTTGTGTTAAAATTTATTTTTCACTTAATTGGGTAGCATAAACCCATATTCTTCACTTTTAACATCCCAAAACTGGATTCCAATGAAGGGTTCCCTGAGCCTAGTTGGCCACATGGCCTCAAGTTCATCTACCCAAACAATAGAGGCCGCTGACTAGCAGCGAGGGCCTAAGCTGAGTCTATGGGGGAGAATATTCCTTTTTAACAAAGTGTACCACAACAGAATAATAACTATAGTGATATAGAGGTATTAGTAAATCATCCCGACAAAAGAAAATAACCAAAATAGGTATATATAACAATAATTCCAGAGGATATCTAATATATAATATGATAATGATACATTTCATGTCTCTATAAAGTAACCAAAATAGGTATACATATATCCAGTACAATACATGTATCAAAATACCAAAAAATACCAAAAATAACTATATAGATATAGCTTCATGAGCCTCATCTCATTCTTGAGCTCCCTTTCTCCTAAGCATGAAACAAAGTCAAAAATCAAACTTTTAGTATTTACCCATTCCCTACCAGCATCTATATAGCATTTCTAGGCACCCAACGATGACCCAAACATGGTGTGAGATACAATCCCAATATGTTACCACCCAAAGTGTCTATAACCATTATTTTAGGTTCAATACATACAAGAGTAAATTTCATAACATAACAATTATGGTATTAATACAAGTAAAGTGCCTAAGGAAAAAGTAACCATGAATGTAATCTTGTACAACCATACAAGGCTCCCTAAAAAATAAGTAACAAGATACAATAACAAGGTAGAAATAAAAAAATTATGTAAAAACCATTTCCATTCTATAAACATGATATATCATATCACCCATGACCTTACCGTATAACCTATATATCAAAATAACCACGACTGGGCTGTATAACCAGAAATTTCACATTTACCATGGCTAAGCCATATAATAAATCATGTCACATTTATCAAATCCATTCCATATAATTATAAATGTTAGACCCCGTAAGGCTGGATCCAAAGTGTAGAAGACCATTTCATCCTCATCGAGGCCCAGGTTCATCTCGATGGAAACTTGATAACAAAACTGGTGGATTATTAGGATCATATCTACAGATCATGTCTATTGAGGGTCTAGAAAGTTGGATCCATGGGGTAGAAATTCCATTTTCATCCTAATGAATCAAGATCCAAGGAGTATATAGGTCAAAGGCATCTTCTATTTTAATTCAAGACATTTTAGTTAAACATATATGATATTTAAATGGAATCAAGATCCATGATATACTAACCAAGCCATTCACAACATTTTCAATACACATATCATTCTATTCATCAACTCAAAATAATATAATTCCATGAGTTTAACCACTAATATAACAATTATAGTTCAATTATATTCAATGATTTTACCCACTCATATAATAATTCCATATAATCCAATTAATCATATCATCAATATGTAAGGGAGCAAAACATATTCAAATTAATCAATTAAAATCGATTCAGTTCAATATGGGATTCATATTACTAGGAAAGTATGAATCTCACCCCATGGGTGGTATATAAAAAGGTCAATCTCAAATTCAAACCCCATGGGTGACCTTGGTTTGGGAAATATCCTCCAACAATTCTCAAAGAACTAGTGGGAATCCCTAATAGGTTCCATTCAATTCAATTTATGTATTAAACTCAATTTTATAGACACTCTAAAAGGTCCAGGGGGTAAAAAAATGGATAAGATCTATATAAATCACTAAACCACTTGAGAAAAGTATAGACCACCTACCATATGTCCGTAGTAGAGTGATTGTCCAGTATTAGATCTTAATTTGTCTTAGATTGATAGAAAAATGTAGAATGGATGAAAAAACCTTGAAATATGGAATATTTATAAAGATCTAAGATTGACATAGATGGAAATTTAATTTCTTTTACGTAACACGTAATATATTACACAAATAAATTCCCAAAGAATGTATTATTTTAGTGTCTTTGGAAACATAGAACACATTCTGCTAGCTTGGTGAAAATATCTTCAACATCTCCCACAATGTTATTCCCCTTTATTTTTCCTACCTAAAACACTTCTTTATATCCTGGGGGAGAGAAACATAAGAAGAGTGAGATAAAATGATTAGTAAGGGTAAAATTGAGATCATTAAACAAAAAATAAACATAATAATGTAAAAACATTAACATATATTTTTAATATCAAAATCTTGAGTCACAAAATAAATCTTAGCAGTACGTAAGGCACAAATCATAATGGAACACTAACCCTGATAAAATAAAATTGGAATAAGTCATTGAATTTTAGTAAATATATAATCATACAAATAATATTAATATTATCCTAGAATCATATCCAAGACAATAATAGAAGACAAAGTCCATTACTAAACCATGTTCACTTCTAATTCCCTCCCAATATTACTGAACTGGATTTACATACCGATTCATCCCTATATTACTGAACTTGATTTACTTTAAATTTCATCAATTTCTATATCATGAGATATAAATAATTACCTAATTAATTGGAGGGAGATATAGTTTCCACCCATCACATAATGAAAACCATACATATGTGTGCCACAAAAACATAAATCATTTATCATAGCATAACTAAAGAAATAAAATGGGTTTCTTAAAAATCATTCCATCATAAAATAATCCATGTAAAAAAAGAATTTTATAAATATAATTCCTTCATAAAAATAATTAACAGTAATAATAATGGGAATATTATACTTGAAACATATCCTTAATCTTAGATGGAAAACAATTTTGATAAAACACTTGAAATCAATTCTTGAGGAAAATATCATTTTTTTCAATTTTTTTATTAAAACACAACGCGATTTTCGAAGGAAAATAATTAATTTGAAAACCAAAATGAAACATTTTAATAGGAGATTCATGAAAATAATTCATTATGAAAGCGTAAAATTCCATTCATGTCGTATAAATTAAAAAAACATTCTCCTCGTAATTTTTCGAAATTAGTAAAAAATTACCTCATATTGAAAATGAAAGAAAGATTCCTTCCATACCTATTAATAAATATTCACCAATGGGTAAAATTGACTTTAAAAAATAGTATAAGAATATAAATAATAATATATATTTAGTAAATATGGACATGGATGATAAATATACACCAGTAAATAATTATGTTAAAACAATCTCAGTTAATAATGAGATTGCGAAATTATATCATACTAATTATAATCACTCGAATAATATGCCTCATAAAATAAAGAAATATATATATATATATATATATATATTTAAAAATAATAACTTTCCTGATAATAATCATAAAAAATTTATGGGAATCATAAACACCACACAAAATAAATTGGTGGAGTATAAGGCATATGCCCCACATAAATAAAAGTGAGACAAAATAATCCCTTACCTTAGGTATGCTATCTATTTTATATATCCAAAACTACTAGTTACTGATATAAATAATGTCATTTACTTATTCTGAAATCATATTCATTTTTATGATATTATATATGATCATATTATCATTCGTTAGGTAATAAAATTTCATTATTACTTGTTATTTGGGTATTAACTACTTTATGTTCTTATGCATGTTTTGTCAGAAAATTTCATGTTATCATTCTTAGGTCATAGTTATATCATTAAAAAATGACATTAACAAAATAAATATCATATTTATTTATTTTTTACATTTATATAATCATGTTTTAATGGATATCATGTGAAAATAATCACATCGCATCAGGTATACGGTTGGCTGTACCTACGCACGGGTGACAATATCATTCCCATAATTGTTTAATGTCAATGAATTGGATGGTATATAATATTTAAGAATAATTAAAATGTTATAATAATTATATATAGTTATTAATTCTATAATTATACCCATCTACTCTAGGTCTTTGTGAAAATTAGATTACACCACGGTGTGGAGACGGTAATCCGTACATACGCACACATGGTGATTTCATTTTTCCAAAGAATGGATAGAAGGTGGAATATGGTTGTTTCATAATTATAATAACATCTAAGTAAATGGGTGACACTTATTTTTATACTTTATGATTAAAAAAATTAATAGGAAGTAGAAGAAGAAAGATGTTTGAAAGAATTGGTAGAAGAGATCACCTCTTCCTCAATGTGCTTTCTCTAAATCTCTTCATAGAGCACTGCAGTTGATCTTTGAAGAAGGAAAGAACCAATATAATGTATCTATGGAAATTAATAAGGGAAAAGGGTTTGGTATTGCCGATATTTAAGGCTAAAATAGATGTGAAGAAGTGGGAGATGAGGTGCCCTTTTATAATTTAGTTGAGAGGCACTTTTGGAAACCTCAAAAATATTAATTTATAATAAAATCAAGCCCCTCTCAAAACCTCAAAAATATATCAATTTTGACGTTTATATGAGATATAATTGTAATATAATCAACAAATAAATTTTAGAGAAGTGTTTATTTCAATTTAAACATTATCATTTTAATTAACACTTAGTCATTCAATTTAATTTTAATTAACATAAAAACTATTTTAATATTAAAAGGGTTAAATATGTATTTATTTGATGTAAATTTTACCATAAATATGTAAATTATATAATTTTAGACCTCATAATAATTATTATATATATTTTTAAAGGTTTTATGATTTTTAAATAATTGAATAAAAAATAATTTTGACAAAACAAAAATAGTGTCAATTTTGATGCTTTTCAATTCATGGATTTTTAAAAATATCAAGATAAGATGTTATAATTAAAAAAATTATTTTATTATATCCATATGGGTTATGTTTCATATATAAAAATAATTGGAAATATTAATTATTTGGAATTATATTTATTTTAATATTTATAATAACTTAAATTTTATATTTCCATTAATAAAATAATTACTACATCAATTTTGTGTAATTATTTAATATACTTATTTGTTGGGTAAAAATTAAAAATTCAATACTATTATTAATATAAGTATACTATATTTCATAATAATACTTTTAGTTTAATTTATATTTTATAAAATTAAACATAAAAAATGACATACTTATTAAATTATGAATATGAAAACTTTAACGTCACTTTATATAAAATAATATAATGGTCACAATCTCATCCATATGGATCCAAATGGTCAATAACACTACTATTATATGATTATGATTGATATGTAATCAATAAATAATAATTGGGAAAGTTTTTGGGTCTTTTGACTATTATTATCATTTTAATAATAATTGTTTTATTGATTTCTCGTCAATTAATTAATTTATACACCATCAAAGTATAAGTATTTAAGGTAATTATATATTTCCTAAAAATTACAAATAAATTTCCATTACAAATAAATAAATTTATATTTCAAATAAGTATTTATAATTTAATTTATCTTCTGTATAACCTTATATAAAAAATGGTTTAGTTATTAAAATTTGAGTGAGATATATTTAATTTTTTTAAATAAAATAAATTAAATCTCCAAATCTAATAAAACTAGCTTCCAAAGGATATAATTTCGACCCAAGGATGATTTAGGTAAAAAAAAATCATCCAATAAGATTAAGAAAAGTGTTAGGGTAATCTTATAATAGTATTCTTACCCTTAATTACATATTTGGCCCTTTTACCATATTATTAAAAATTACAGAACTTACTATTCATAGTTCCCAAAAATTAAATAAAGATATTTAAAAAATTTAGGCATTATGATTCCAAATATTGAATCCATTTTTTCAAAATTTAAAAAACATTAGTTTCATTAATTTATTTATAGTTATTCTAATTGTTAGAAAAAGAGAACAATTTTCTTTAAAAGTTAAAATATTGCAAAATATTGAAATGTTTTTAGATCTCAATTCAATCTCAAATTAATTATAATCACATATATTATATAGAATGATAAAAATATATTCTATTTATACTTTAAAACCATTCAATAATATAACTTAATGACATAATTTTTTTTATGAATTTTTTTTTTCAATTAAAATTTAGTATAATTTTACTATTCATTAAAATTTAAAACTTATCAGAAAAATATCAAAAATTCATCCAAAGAAAATTATTATATACCACTTCCAAAAATGAAGTTTTTTGTTAAAAATAATATATAATAGTGTCAAAAACAGATTTTAAATGGATGTGCCATCAAAATGAATCAATACTACATTTTTTTTGGAAAATACTTCTTTTATCTGAAAAATTTAATTTGTACATATATCATGTCTAGAAAATATATAATATGAATTATAAACATTATACTGAATCCATACAAAGTGATTTTATTATTTTATAGACTCAATTATTTTTTGTTAAATATTTTTTTAGAAGGAAGTTAATACTATTTATACCTACCATTATAATGACTAGGTTCTAATATTTAGTTTTTCATATAAACTCGATCTTGGGTGAAATGAATTCAATAAAAAGAACTTTAAATTTTTTATAACACAAGCCAAGCATAGTTTTGAGTATATCATAAAATAATCTTGGTGTAGTTTACAACACAAGACATCAAAGAAAATAAAATCTTAGGGTGTTACATTATAACCCCCTTGAAATGAATTTCACCTTCAAAATTAGCCATGGATATAAAAGGTTTACTACTTGATGGTTTCTTTCATAGAAACCCACATTGTAAAAAGGAATAGTAATAAATCATTTTAAAAAGGAATTTAAGAAACCTAACAGTTACCCAAATCAACTCATCACTTGGTTTCCATATAGAAGAACATAGGTGGGAAGTGAAAAAATGGATATGGAAGAAAAATAAAACCATCAAGTTATGATGGAGAGTGATAGAGAACTAGGTTTTGAGAAATTTAACAATAAAAAATCCATACATATATGATGATTTAAGGGACCATATGATTCATCGGATAAGAAGGTACTAAGATAACCTTTTTTGTTTTCAAGTTCCTTTCCCTAAGGTTGAAGAACATGAGAAGAAATACTTACTTGATTTCAGTACAATCTCACCTTTGGTCAGGACTTGAAAAAATTCCACTTCATCTCTTATTCAATGAAATGAAGCTGAATTTTTCATTCATGAAGCGTTATCAGATCATGCAATCCATAAATAGAATTATAGGTTATTCCATCTATCTTAACAAAAAGGTTAGCACTGGTTATAAAATATGCATAAGTCCACATATAGTGAGATAATACATTAATATTACAAACTTCAACTAGAGTATAAATTATACTATCCATTAATGTATAACATTACAATCCTTTCAAAAACTAAAAATCTACAACATTAGAAAGAGGTGAGATAAACATGATTAACATTTATCTACTATATCTCATAGGTCAGTTCCTGGTTGTCACATTCCAAACATGTGAATACCTCAATCATATATTCTCTTAAAACATAGTAATAACTTGAATTACCATAAAACCTGAGTGAAAACATGCATGTTTTCAAAAATTAACCCTTACCAGAAATCCCAAAAATTATATATACTAAAACCATGATATCACTTTTTCTATATATCAGTCATGTGGTCATCAATTCTATCAAACATATCATTATTCCCTTAACCCATAATTATTCACATATCATTTATTTTCCAAAAATATCAGAATAAATTTTCATTTTTACCAGTACCATTCAATATATAATTTCAAATACTAAAGAAAAAACAATAGTGTAATAATCCTTAGATGTGTCTTTATTCCGCAGTACCATAAAATTACTTATACAACATTATTATTGATAAACATGTAATCATTCCACTATCTTCTAATACCATTGAGCGAGCTTCATCTTTTTATTCCTTAACACTTCTTTAACATCATATATCATTTGTAGTCTCTTAATCATCAACAACATAAATAATTCCAATATGACCATGATGATTCCCTTCTTGAGAGTTTCCATTAGGGAATCGATTTTAATAATTCCATTACATTCCACATTTAAAACATTTAATCGTCATTGATGTCTTTGAAATACCATTATCCTTTTCCATTGTGTTAACTTAAACTTTTCATTTTCAATTACTAGCCTGTTTCCTTCTTTTCCAAACCCAAAGCATCTTCAAGTTCTATTGAAATATTATCCTTGATGCATCTTCAAAAAAAAATTACATGAGGAAAATTGAACTTTATTTACTTTATTATCACCACGAAAATCCATCTTTGTCGTATTAGGTGGGCCCAAAAACTCACCAAATTTGAGATTATTGATAATATTATGAGATTACTGATTAGGAATAATAATGATGTTTCGCCTTCAAACTCCCATTTCAATTTTTTTCCCATGATTAATATCATTCCATATTCCGTCATATTCTCTATGAACATGAGTCCTCCTATTTCCATCCATTTTATAAAACCCAAAAATATTTGTGTGAGAAGAAAAAATCATACTAGGAAAACAACATAATCAAGGGAGAGAAAATCTATTCTTTGAAATATTAGGTTTAGTCATAGTTTATTAACGATCATTACTATAATTGAAGGGTAGTAACCTATAGTTATACTTATACTTAGGGAATTCCCCAGACGTATCCTTAGAAATATCTCTAGGGGTATCACTAAAGTTTTTTCATCCTAGTTTCCAAAGTTTAACAAAATCATTGCTCTGATACCGAATCTAATGAACCAATATTGATGTATATATACATTACATTTATTTTGGGGAAAACTTAATAAATTAAAAAAATATACTACGAAAGACCATATTTTTTTTGGTCTTTGAAAACTCATAACACAGTCTTCTAGATTGATGAAAATATCTTCAACATATCCCAGCAAGATCTCCCCCTTTAGTTTTCCCACCTAAAACCATTCTTTATATCCTCGGGGAAAGACAAATAAAAAGGGTGATCTCAAATACTCATTAAGGGTACACATTGAGAACATGAAACAAAATGTAAGCTTAATAATGTAAAAACATGAACATATATTTTGAATATCAAAATATTGAGTCATAAAATAAATCATGGAAGTACTTAAGGCACAAATCATAAAAGAAAATTAATAATGATAAAATAGATTTGGAATAAAACATGAATTGTGGAATACACACAAGCATAGAAAATAATTTCCATATTATATAAGGATTATATCCAAGACCATCATAGTAGACGAAGTCCATTACAGAACTGAGTTCACTCCTCATTCCAGCCCTGTATTGTTGAACCAGATTTACTTATTGTTTTAGCTTTTTATTACTGAATCAGATTTACTCCCCATTTCATCCATGTATGTATAATGAGATATAAATCTTTACTCAAAGAATTTGAGGGATATATAGGTCCCACCCCTCACATAATGAAAACTATACATATGTGTGCCACAAAAACATAAATCATTAATCATAGCATAACCCAATGAATAAAAAGGGTTTCTTAAACATCATTTCATCATAACATAATCCATGTAAAACAAAGGGATTTCATAAATATAATTCTCCAATAACCATAATAAACCATAATAATAATAGGGATAATATACTTGAAAAATATCCCTAATATTATATGGAAAATAATTTTGATAAAACACTTGAAATTAATTCTTAAGGAAAATATCATTTCTTATTTAAAATAATTTTCTTTTCTTAAAACACCTTTTAGTTTTAGAAGAAATTAATTTCTTTGAAAATAACCTTGAAATAATTTAAGATAATCTTCATAGAAATAAGGAATTATTAATTTTAAAATTAAATTCATGACATATAATTTTAAAAACCATTCTCCTCATACTTTTTCTAGAAAATTCAAAAAGTACCTCGTATAGAAACTTAACGAAAGATTCATTCCATACCGTTTAATAAAAGTTCAAAAATGGGTAAAATTAAATTTAAAAAGTAATAGAATAATAGAGATAATATTATATATTTAGGAAACATGGATGTTGATGATAAATATACCCATGAAAATATTTACATATAAACAATCTCATATAATAATGATATTGCGAAATTATCCCTTACCAAATATAATCAGTTGAATTGTATGACTCATAAAATAAATAAAATTATATGAATATTTAAATATCATAACCTTCATAATAATAATCATAAAAAAATATCCTTGTACTTTTTCTAGAAAATTATATGAATATTTAAAAATTCTCCTCCTTGATGGTTATGAAAGTGAAAAATTCCATTGATGCCATATAAGTTAAAAAAATATCTTCATAAAATAAAGAAAATAAAGAAAAAAATTATCCTCATAAAACAAAGAAAATTATATGCATATTTAAGCATTCTTCTCCTTGATGGTTATGAAAGTGTAAAATTCCATTCATACCATATAAGTTAAAAAAACATTCTCCTTTACTGTTGCTAAAAAAGTCAAAAAGTACCTCGTAAATAAAACGAAAGAAAGATTCCTTCCATAACATTTAATAAAATTCATCAATGGATAAAAATAACTTTTAAAATTATTTTAAGAATATAAATAATAATATATATTTAGGAAAAATGGATGTGGATGATAAATATAAACTTGTAAATAATTACATACAAATAGATTCAGATAATAATGAGATTGTGAAATTATCCCCTACCAATTACAATTAGTTGAATTGTATGCCTCATAAAATGAAGAAAATTATATGCATATTTAAATATCATAAAATTAATAATAATCATAAAAACAAAACAAAAGAAATAAGTGGTGTATAAGGCATATGTCCCACATAAAGAAAACTGAGAAAAAATAATCCCTTACCATAGGTACGATATCCGTTGTTTGTATCTGAACCTCATGGATAATGATTTAAATAATGACATTGACTTATTCCAGAATCAAATTCATTTTTATGATATCATATATGTTCATATTATCATCCATTTGGTAATAATATTTCATTATTACTCCTTATTCGGGTATTAACTGCTTCATGTTCTTATGCATGTTTTGTGAGATAAGTTTATATTCTCTTTATTAGGTCATAGTTATATCATTAAAAAATTATATTAACATAATATATTTCATATTTATTTATTTTTTACATTTATATAATCATGATATAATGGATATCATGTAGAAATAATCACATTGCATTGTGGTAATGGTTGGACATATGTACGGACAAGTGACAATATCAATCCCATAATTGTTGAGTGGTATTAAATTGGATGGTGTATAATAATTCAGAATCAATATAACATTATAATAATCATATATAGTTATTATGCGGAATGGGCTCGTTTAATCTAGAATGGGAAAGATCGTTCCCTCCTCGTATTGCAGAATATATAGTTGACCCTGGTCCAATTATTCTTCCCTGCAAAGGGATCTCCTTTGCGGAAGCACTCTCAAATTCTTGCTCAGATGCTAGAATTCAAAGAAAAACTCCTATTATAAAGAGGTTTGGAGATGGAGGTATTACCGTGGTTGCGGTTCGAGATGCGGTTATGTAAAGGATGGAGGTGTGAAAATTTTTGGTGCCTGGTCATATTTCCTATGAAAGAGGTGTGAAGCCTTGGTCATTATCTAATCTCAAGAAATGCATTTAGAACTGATGGAATCTTCTCTATTGGCATCTAATTCCTTTGGGAAAAGGGTACTTTCATGTCATATTGAAAACACAGGAGGATTTGAATGGTATATGGTGCTATGGAAATCTAAATCTCAAACCAGGAGTCTTTCATCTCTCAGAATGGGAAGCAAACTTTAATCCGTTTACACAAAAACAATCTATTACTCATGTTTGGGAAATAATTCATGATCTTCCATGGATATATAGGCATTCTAAAATACTTAGTGATCATGCATCGAGCATTGGTACACCCCTAAGGATTGACCAACTATCGATTAGTGGAGACCTGAGACTCTATGCCAGAGTCTTGATAGAGATTGATATGGATTCCTCACCTCCTGACCGTGTTTCACTGGATATCAATTATCACGACCCGTCCTCGGGGCCCATGCCGTGACTACCCCAAGCCTGCCTTATATAGGCCAGGGTCTAGCGACTAGAACCAAAGGAGTAAATCCCTAAGCTGGGATGACATTGCCTCTATAAAAGTAAAAAAACACAACATAGTATGCAACAAGAAGTAAACACTAAGTAAAATAGAATACAACAGAGTGTGCTAGAAAGTAAATGGGCTAGTATACAAACCCAGCTGTAAAGTACAGTACAACTGAAAGCTAGTACAACTGTAGTAAAGTAAAACAATAACCACTTAGACGTCCTTCGGGAATCCCACCTGAAGGGTGGCTATAGATGGCCTCCTCAGCACCCCGGGTCCGTCTGTGTGCTCCATGTAGGTCTCATCAAGTGGTCCACCTCCGGGTACCGTCCTGCTCTACAAGTCTCTACCTCGATCAGTGCTATCTGTTGTCTGCATCCAACACAACATAGTGCGGGCATAACCCGTGCATGGGTGAGTATAATGATACTCAGCAGGGACCCAGAGACCCCTAAAGGCCTCCCAGAATCCACGAAGGATAAACCATAGAAGAGAGATACAATCACGAAGTATCAACCAACCCTACTTAGGTATATGCCCATACATATACCTAAGTTATCAACCATAGTTAGGCTCCAACTATCGAGCCCAAGCACAACCCAATACACACAGGAAGTAAATTCAATCACATCGATGATAATGATTGAAAGTCAAGACTCATCTCACATAGGTATACATCCTTTGTATAGTGATAGAGATGATCAGTTGTAGTCACTGATTCATCTAAGCTGTTAAACCCACATAGGATCCAAGTATAGTAGTCGTCATAGTCGAACCCACGTAGGATCCAAGTACTGTAGTCGTCGCTGTCGAACCCACGTAGGATCCAAGTACATTAGTCGTCGCGAACGAACCCACGTAGGATCCCAGTATAGTATTCTTCGCTACCGAACTCACGTAGGATCCCAGTACAGTAATCGTCGCTGCCGCAACCAGCTCTAGGGTTCCCGCACACAACACGCTCGATTCCGGGAGGGTCCGCTCCTTGAGAAAAGGGGTTGTTACATCAACTATCACGAAGTCCAGAGTTGATGCACCCTGAAGTTCCATCTCATAAAAAGGAACCCAATGTGATAGACGACGTGTCAATCAGACGCCCGGTCTGAGAGTTATTGGCTTTTCCGTTCCAGGGGCCCGGTTGGAATTACGCTCGTTCCAAACCCGGACGTTTTCCAAAGTTGTCCAAAACTCAGTTAGAGTATCGCAAAAGGAGTGCCTCGTCGCAAGGGTCCCAGTGCCGCAGAAGGCGCATCGATCAGACGAGCAGTCTAGAAGATATATGTGTTTAAGCAAAACGGGCCCGACCCATCAAGCCCAGTGGGTTGGTGGGTCGGGTCGACCCGGTTTGGCGGATCCAACCCGGCTAGGGTTCGGCCCGGCCAGGTGGGGCGTGACCCACCCGGGAACCCAGACCGGTGGGTCCGACCTGGTTAAGGGGCCGGCCCGGCAAGGTAGGGCGTGACCCACCCGCAGACCCAGCCCGTGGTTACGGGCCAGTTCGGTTCACCCGACGGCACCGAGTGGCGCCACCCTCATTGCTGCCCAGCCAGCCAAAGCTGGCCAAAATGTCTAGCGCAAGTGGCCTGCAGTTGCGGGCCGCGGTTCCTCCGCAGCGCGGTGCCAGGAGGCACAATAATTCCTTCAGCCCGGCCGGTTGGCAGACGGTCGGTTCGCCCACCGCGGAACACAAGCCACAGTCTTCCCATAGCGCAACGCCAAGGAGGCGCCACAATCCTCCATTGCGGCCGGCTTTAGCCGGTCGGTTCTTCCAGCCCAGCCGTTCGTGAGACCTGCTGGTTCTTCTTCGGCCAAGCAACCTGTGGATGCGGGCCATAGTCTTTCTCCACGCGGCCAGCGCGCAACCGTCGCTGCCTCTGGTCGTCCAAGTCGCCGCCTTCCCCGTTCCCTAGTTCTCCTCCAGCGTCGTGCGACGACACTACACCCTCATGACTTCGCCTCTGTTGTCAAACAATCAATAAACCAATAGAGGGATGCCGATCGTATTTTTTCGGCCCGCGCCCTCCATGTTAAATGATAACAAAGGCCACCTCGAACAAAGAAAACATAGAAGAATCAAGGATATAATTTTATTCATTCAAAAATTAAACAAAAACCCCCTAACTCGATTCAAGGTACGTTGCACGTCGACAAGCCGTGGAAGACGGTGTCGCTGAAGTCAGGTGTTGCGAAAGACAGACGTCAATTCCATTGAAGTCAGGGTGCGTCCGAAGAGAAAACGTTATTGGAGAAGTCCCTTGCGTTCTTCTTCAGAGATGGTGAAATCACCCAAAGCCTTCCCACCAAAATAAAATGTCCAACCAAACTAAAAATCAAAAACACACCACCTAGATAAAAGGATGGCTTGTAGTTTTTGAAATTCAAACACATAAATTAATCAATTAATTATGGAGTTCAATTAATTAATTAAAAGGTGTTGGAAAATTTATGGGAGAGAGAAGGAGGTGGAGAGTCTCAATTAAAGAGGGGAGGTGCCAAATTAATTAATGGGAGTTTAAGGGGAATTTGAGTGGTTAGGATCGTGTGGGCCCCACCCTTAGTTATATCCTCCCAAGGGAGGTTATATGGGGTATGGGACCCACCTCCAACTCCCTTTTGGAGGAAATAACCACCACCCTAAATAAAACTATGTAACACATAATTTTATTCAGTTTAATAAAATTCCCAAAAATTAACTTTTAACCAGCATAAAACACAATTGTGGTAAAGGCCCCCTTAAGCGAATAATGGTGCTGTGAGTTCATCGGTGTCCTCAGATTTCAATTCTGAGCTCTGGTTCAAAAGATAGGAAAACCTGATCGTACGTCTACTGAACGTACCTAAACAAAATGTCAAAAATTGATTCTGGGCACACCGGGCATCGGAATTAGGTGCCATCAGAAACTGCGGACTCATACAATTCTAATGAATTTAAGAAAAAAATTTCCTTGAAATTTTCAGGTCTTTAAATTACCCCCACCTTATGTCTTTACGTCCCCATAAAGCTACAATACACACTAGGGAAACAAATGAGGGTACTGAGCACGCATCTTAGCCTCCCGCTCCCATGTGCTCTCCTAGAGGTTCTCGTGCTACCAGCGAATGCCCACCAGAGGAATCAACCATCCATGTAGGAGCTGCTCCTGTCGATCCTCAATCTCCACCAGAACCTCCGTGAAAGTCGCCCCGTCATCGATGTACATCTCCCCATGGTTGATGATATGTGACAGGTCGTGCACGTATCTCCTCAGCTGAGATACGTGGAAGACATCGTGCACCCGATGCAACTGAGGTGGAAGGGCCAGTGTAAGAACCCGAGTTTTTAGAAACAGGTCAAAACCCAGCCCTGTTTAAACTTTTGACTAGTTTTTGAGAAGTCTAGAAAATCTAGGCAGTTTCTGGAAATTTCCAGACTACACGCCGTGTAATTTAAGTACACTCCGTGTATGAGTTGCCCGAGTGACCGGTCTTGTGCTCACCGAGTACATGCCGTGGGAAGACCGTGTAGAACTTTCCTACTACACGGTGTGTATTTATAGATACGCCATGTATCCCTTAACCTTGCGAGGCTAGGTACATGTCGTGTGGTTCCCAGGTGTAAATTTCCATCTACACGGCGTGTACCCTTCCTTGACATGCCGTGTACCCTTGCCTCGTGTAGCAGCCGAGACCCTAGCCGTGTGCTGACCGTGTACCCAGTCCAAGCCATGTGCTGGACTCCGCTTAAGTCGGAGTACGATAACACATCTACAAGGCATGTACTTTGGAAATACACGCCGTGTATTTTTTTTATTTGATCGTTTGGAGATTCTTTGTGTCTTATTTCCATAAATTTCTTCTTCTTCCCTTTTGGATGGACAGTTCATCCGAGAACCTCCAAAAAAATCAAACCCTTCTAGAATCTCCGTACGACCTCCGTTCTTCAATCCGTCAGTGGCAGCGGGACCGAATCGAAAAGCCTAACCCTGCGAACCCTTCTTCGTCCTTGATTCCTCACCTATTTCTCCGCAGATTCAATACAAATGGAATTTACGGATTTGCCGAAAATGCAGATCTACCAGGACTCAGTCTAATTCAGAGGCTGAAATCAAAGGAGTGTCATCGTATGAGTACGAGGTAGGTGGTGCATACCTTATTTCATGTTTTCGTAGACTTTTGTGGGTTTCGACCTTTGGGCGCGACATCGGGTGTTGAGCGAGACCCTGTTTATTTGTTTTTATTTAATTATATGCATTTTGGAATGCCTCTGGGTATTCCCTAACCCTGTTGCGATTGAGAGAGACCGGGTTAGAGGTCGTTTCTCATTTTGGGCAATTCGCCCGGGGGTGCCGAAATGCGTGTGAATTGGACCATTGTTTAAACTGCTGGGTTTATACTGCTCATTGAATGTCTCGAGTTAAACTGTTTAGTTTAATTGTTGAATTGTGAATGATTTAGGTGCTGGTATGGGATAACACATGTTAGTGCAATTTGACTGTTTAGTAATTGCCTGTTTAAAGTGATGCTTCCGAGTATGAATATACAATGTGTGTTATTTCCTGTGTTGAACTGCTTGTTGTGTTGGGTGTGGCCAGGATATATTGTTGTGTGATGGGGATAACAGGTTGGGGATTTAACTCAGGATACTTTGGGTGGTTGCTACCACGGGATTGGGTGTCATGGACGTCAGTTGAGGCAGTTGGACTGTCAGGTTGGGCTTCGGCCTGGGTTACTTGGATGGCAAGGCCATCTGACTTGAGAGACAGGTTCGTAGGGACACAAGGTGTCAGAGGTGTTGTGGCTTGGGACATACTGTGGTGATTACCGCTCACCGGGTACTTTTGAGTAGTGTACACACAGATAGACTCCAAGATGAGGTGGTATGGCCACTCGCTGGGTAGAGACCCCCGGTAGATGTGGTTAGGCATATTTGGTTTGGGGGTGCTTGCCATAGGAAGCCACGTGGAAGGTGAGGAGCCTTCGGGAGACAGCTTTGAGGCGGTCAGGTTGGGGGTAGAGGCTCGCCGTGATTTGAGGGCAGACATCGCTGTCACTCCGGTTATCTTTTGAGGACACGTATCGTTGTTCCTCCAGATGTTGTTCTATGGGAAGGTTGAGCTTTTGAGTCGGGTTATGATAGTTGGGCGTACCTTCGAGACGTCGGTACTTGAGACACATGGTGTCAGGTGGCACGAGGTGCTGGGCTGCAGATCAGACTTTCCGGCGTTGGCTGAAGCAGGTGACACTTCCTGGTGGCTGTTGAGCACCAGTGAAGTCCTTGTTTACTTTTGGGCATTGCACTGTTTACTATTTTTATTATATAAGCATGTCTACCTAAACACTTATATTAGGTACGCACCTATGGGTGGTATCCTACTGAGACTTGTCTCACACCCTACACGGGCCCTTCGAAATGCGTGTAGACTTTATGAAATTGCATGCAGGTAGATTGTCAGCCTCAGGAGATGGACTTTAGTGGTGTTGACTTGGAGACTGGCATGGACTTTGAGGCCGGCTGTACTGGAGTTACTTGTTCAGTATTATTTTTCTTGCATCAGCATGTTTACTTTATATTTTAGCTACTAATGGTTAGCCATCAGCACCATTATATATGTATTTATTTGTATGACTCGCTTGGATGCATGTTTGGTTGTTTTAGCAGTTATTGAAGTTGATTCCTGGCATGATGTTTTGTTACTCTCCGCTGCTCTTGTTTCTATATTGCTTCCACTGTTTATTGTTATTGAATGTGCTTCCACTCTGTGGGTCTGGTTCGAGTCTGCTGAGTCATTATTTCCGCTAAATATTTTTGTTTAATACATGTACCAGCACCTTTAATTCCTCCGAGAGGGTATAGCCTCCCTACTACACCTATTCAGAACCTCACTGCTAGTTAGCAGCCTTTGGCGTTCAGGGGAGGTGCGCCTAAGGTAGTAACACCAGACCCGTTCGACACTGTTCAGGTGGCTGGCCGGGTCCGGGTCGTTACAAAGTGGTATCAGAGGGGGTTCTTGACAAGGATTTAGTAGCATTGCTTTGCTGGCTACTAATGAGTTTAAGATTTCTCCTTTTTTTCTGCTGGTTTTACTATTTGGGATATGGTAGACTATAGATAGGTTGTTGTTGGAAGTTGATTTTCGAACTTGTGCTTGGGTGCCTGCAGCCCCATGTACGAGGGATGGATTGAGTTGCCGGGGGTGGGAATTGCTGTTTAATTTTTGCTCAGATTACAGTTGATATGATTTCCACCTCGGTGGCTCACTTGTTGTGCGATGTTATTGATTATGATATGTGAACCTTCGCCAGTATGGCAAGGGCTGCTTTCTGGGGTTTTTATAGGCACATTATAGGGTATTTCAATTTCATAACTGCACGTATGATTTTTGAAGTGATAATACCATGTGAATAAAATAAATTTCCATGTTATGTATGCTCTGAAATATGGATAGGTAAAACTCCTGATAGAATTTCTTGTTTATGGCAACGTATATTCCATGCTTTTTATTTTTGTAGAATTTCATGTTGCATGATATTTGGGTCTGGCTCTTGGGAGAGCAGACATGTACTATGGTTGAGGCAGTGTAACTGTCAGGATTGGGCGACTCGGTCGTCGGGATTATGGCAACATTGGTTGTCAGGATGGGCATGGACCAAGGTACTAATGATACTTGGCTCTGTTGAGGGCAGGTAAGGAGGCCATGAGGTCAGGATTCCATGGTGCATGGGTTGCGGTGAGGGGGAGTAAGGGTAGTTGTTATGCACTGCCTTTTACTACTTTCCTTATCTGTGTAGAATATGTTGTTATATAGATTTATGTGGGATGTTTGGCCATTTATGGTATTCAGCGGGTTAATCCTTCACGTCATGATGGAGCGACAGGCATGAGAGGATATGGTAACGTAGGATCAGGCCCAGAATTCAGTGCAGGCAGAGCATGAGCCGCAGGTACAGGCTCAGGGACAAGACCAGGTTCAGGATCCAGTGCAGGCAGGGCAGCAGCTGGGTTTGGCAGCGTTCAGACCGTGGCTTGACGAGAAGCTCCGAGCTAGCCTAGTACGCGTCTTTCAAGGGATTGACAGAGGCGCGCAGGGTACATAGACTTCTATGGCATATCTGACACAGGAGTTCCAGTCGCAGCACCCTCCGGTTTTTCAGGGTGAGGGTGGTCCACAGGAGACAGAGAACTGGATAGAGAGTATTCACATGATCTTCGAGCATCTCGAGACGCCTCTAGGGCGGAGGGTATAGGCTCGTAGGCACGAGGGACTGGCGTGGAAGGACTTCGAGGACAGGTTCTTCGAGCACTTCTATCTGGAGACGCTGGGGGAAGAGAGAGCTCGGGAGTTCTTGGGTCTTCAGTAGGGAGATATGTCCGTCATGGACTACGCATCTACTTTCACAGAGTTTTCTCGCTTTGCACCTGGTATGGTGAGCGATGATGCAGCTAGGGTGAGGCGCTTCGAGGATGGCTTACGACACGCCATTCAGGTCCAGATGAACATCTTCAGGCTGGGTTCTTTCTCCAAGGTGGTGAATCAGGCGCTCATAGCCGAGGGCAACGAGAGAGAGAAATCTCGTTTTGACAGGGTGACAACCCCAGGTGACGGTTCAGACAGCAGGAAGCGAGGGAGAGATGAGTTCTATCAGGGCGGGCAGGACAAGGACTCAGCTAGACCACCTAGTGATAGTTCAGCGGTGGTTTTATTTCAGTGAGGACAACCAGTACATGTTCGGGCTCAATGCGATAGGCCCCTGAAGGAGTGTCGGGCATGTGGAAAGGTCGAACATCTGGAGAGGTTTTGCAGGCAGCCTTCTCAGACAGCCAGCAGGCAGGGACCATGACAGACTGTGGTGTCAGGAGCTGGTTCAGGTTTTGTACAAGGAGAGGGTATTCGAGGTTCAGCTGCATGTGGAGGACGTGAACAGGATAGCGGGATTCTGCTAAGGGGCCAGTGGCCGGTGACTGGAGCAGCGCCGCAGGGAGGTCAGGCATCAGGCAGTCGGGCTTCAGGCCAGGTGCACGTTGTGAAGCTTCCATGGATTGAGAAGGTTGGAGATCCAATGATGGTTGCAGGTACACCGCGGGTGTGTCCGTGAGTTTCATTACTTTCTTTTGGCATGGACTCTTAAGGCCTGTCTGGTTGAGTGCACAGGTTACACAGGATACTTGTGGACTAACTAGATGCTAGTTAGTGGGATTGGAATCATATCAGATGCGTTTTATGTTTTATTTATATATTTGAGGTGCGTGGAATCAGGAGAATCAAGGATGCAGGTTACTTGAGGTGCCATGGGCATCGGGGCATCGTGGATGTGGGTTACTTGAGGTGCATGGCACCAGGTTTTAATTGAGAATCTATTAGATGCAGGACCTCAGGGAGACAGATGCCGATGCGGTGAGAGTTACGTTGGGTGTCAGAAGAGACACGCGAGCACTGAGGAGGTGCAGGGGTGATGATGCATCACGGGAGGACCATGGGTCCAGGAAATAGGTTGTTGGGCCTTGTTTCTTTCTTTTTTTTCTTTGAGCTTTGTTCGGGTAGAGACCGAGTAGGTGATTCCTAAGGTGGGGAGCCCTTTTTAGAAATTTATCCAGCACCTTGAGACCAGGGTATTCTGGGTTGTTTAACCAGGATGGGCATATTCGGTGCCATCTCCAGGTTTCGTTTGGTAGCTCGGGGACGAGCTACGTTAAGGTGGGGAGTTTGTAAGAACCCGAGTTTTTAGAAATGGGTCAAAACCCAGCCCTGTTTAAACTTGTGACTAGTTTTTGAGAAGTCTGGAAAATCTGGGCAGTTTTTGGAAATTTCCAGACTACACACCGTGTACTTTAAGTACACGCCGTGTATGAGTTTCCCGAGTGACCGGTCGTGTGCTCGCCGAGTACATGCTGTGTGAATACCGTGTAGAACATTCCTACTACACGGCATGTATTTATAGACATTCCATGTATCCCTTACCCGTGCAAGGCCAGGTACATGTCGTGTGGTTCCCAGGTGTAAATTTCCATCTACACGGCGTGTAGCATTCCTTGACACACCGTGTACCCTTGCCCTGTGTAGCGGCCGAGACCCTGGCAGTGTGCTGACCGAGTAACCAGTCCAAGCTGTGTGCTGGAATCCGCTTAAGTCAGAGTACGGAAACACATCTACACGGCGTGTACTTTGGAAATACATGTTGTGGACTTTTTTTCATTTGATCGTTCAGAGCATCTTCGCATCTTCTTTCCATAAATTTCTTCTTCTTCCCTTTTGGACAGACAGTTCGTCCGAGAACCTCCGAAAAACTCAAACCCTTCCAGAATCTCCGTACGACCTCCGTTCTTCGATACTTCAGTGGCAGCGGGACCGCATCGAAAAGGATAACCCCACACACCCTTCTTCGTCCTTGATTCCTCACCTGTTTCTCTGCAGATTCCATCCGAATGGAATTTCCAGATTTGATGGAAACACAGATCTACCACGGCTCAGTCCGATTCAGAGGCTTAAATCAAAGGAGTGTTATCGTATGAGTACGAGGTAGGTGGTGCATACCTTCTTTCGTGTTTTCGTAGACTTTTGGGGGTTGCGACCATTGGGCGCGACATCGGGTGTTGAGCGAGACCCTTTTTATTTGTTTTTATTTAATTATATGCATTGTGGAATGCCTCTGGGTATTCCCTAACCCTGTTGTGATTGAGAGAGACTGGGTTAGAGGTTGTTGCTCATTTGGGGCAATTCGGATGGGGGTGCCGAAATGCGTGTGAATTGGGCCATTGTTTAAACTGCTGTGTTTATACTGCTTATTGAATGTCTCGAGTTAAACTGTTTAGTTTAATTATTGAATCGTGAATGAGTTATGTGCTGGTATGGGATAGCAAAGGTTAGTGCAATTTGACTGTTTAGTAATTGCCTATTTAAAGTGATGCTTCCGAGTATGAATATACAATGTGTGTTATTGCTTGTGTTTAACTACTTGTTGTGTTGGGCATGGCCTGAATATATTGTTGAGTGATGGGGATCACAAGTTGGGGATTTGGATCTGGATACTTTGGGTGGTTTCTACCATGGGATTGGGCGTCATGGACGTCAGTTGAGGTAGTTGGACTGTCAGGTTTGGCTTTGGCCTGGGTTACTTGGATGGAAAGACCATCTGACTTGAGCGACATGTTCGCAGGGACACGAGGTGTCATAGGTGTTGTGGATTGGGGCATACTGAGGTGATTACCGCTCACCGGGTACTTTTGAGTAGTGTGCACACAGATAGACTCTGAGATGAGGTGGTACGACCACTCGCTGGGTAGAGACCATCGATAGATGTGGTTGGGTAAATTTCGTTTGGGGGATCTTTCCATAGGAAGCCACGTGGAAGGTGAGGAGCCTTCGAGAGACAACTTTGAGGTGGTCAGGTTGGGGGCAGAGGCTCTCCGTGATTTGAGGGCAGACATCGCTGTCCCTCCGGTTATCTTTTGAGGACAGGTATCGCTGTTCCTCTGGATGTTTTGCTATGGGCAGGGTGAGCTTTCAAGCCGGGTTATGATGGTTGGGCGTGCCTTCGGGAAGTCGGTACTTGAGACACATGGTGTCAGGTGGCACGAGGTGCCGGGCTGCAGATCAAACTTTCCGGCGTTGCCTGAAGTAGGTGACACTTTCTGGTGGCTGCTGAGCACCTGTGAAGTCCTTGTTTACTTTTTGGCATTGCACTGTTTACTATTTTTCTTATATAAGCATGTATTCCTAAACACTTATATTAGGTACACACCTCTGGGTGGTATCCTACTGAGACTTGTCTCACACCCTACACGGGCCCTTTGGGATGCATGTAGACTTTATGAAATTGCGTACTGGTAGAGGGTCAGCCTCAGGAGCTGGAATTTAGTGTTGTTGACTTGGAGACTGGCATGGACCTTGAGGCCGTGCCATACTAGAGTTACTTGTTCAGTATTCTTTTTCTTGAATTAGCATGTTTACTTTATATTGTAGCTACTACTGGTTAGCCATCGGCTCCATTATATATGTATTGATTTGTATGACTTGCTTGGATTCATGCTTGGTTGTTTTAGAAGTTATTGCAGTTGATTCCTGGCATGATGTTTTTTTACTCTCCACTGCTGTTGTTTCTATATTGCTTCCACTGTTTATTGTTATTGAATGTGCTTCCACTCTGTGGGTCTGGTTCGAGTCTGCTGAGTCATTATTTCCACTGCATATTTTAGTTTAATACTTGGACCAGCACCTTTAATTCCTCCGAGAGGGTATAGCCTCCCCACTACACCAATTCAGACCCTCACTGCTAGTCGGCAGCCTTTGGCATTCAGGAGAGGTGTGCCTAAGGTAGTAACACCCGATCCGTTCGGCACTGTTTGGGTGGCTGGCCGGGTCTGGGTTGTTACAGCCAGGCGGTAAGCCACCTCGCCTACTCCACTGAGGACTTGGAATGTACTGATGAAATGCGGAGATAGCTTGCTGCCCCGGACAAATCTACATAGACCTCATCGAGGTAAGACCTGTAGGAAGACGTGGTCGCCATCCTCAAACTCCAGTGGTCTCCATATCCTATCAAGATAGGACTTATGTCTGCTATGGGTAGTCTTCATCCGCTGCTGGATGATCTACACCTTCTCCGTCGTAGCCTGAACCATCTCTAGTCCTACAAGTGCTGACACCCTTGGGTCAGTCCAACACAAATGTGATCTACAAGGTTGGCCGTACAATGCCTCGTAAGGTGCCATCCCGATGGTGGAGTGATAGCTATTGTTGTAAGCAAACTCCACCAAGGGTAAGTTATCCTACCAACTATGACCAAAGTTGAGGACACATGCATGGAGCATGTCCTCGAGAATCTAAATGGTCCTCTCAGTCTGACCATCCGTTTAAGGATGAAAGGCGGTTCGCAAGTGAAGCTACGTCTCAAAAGCCTCCTGAAACCCCTTCTATAACCGATAAGTGAAATGACCATCCCAACCGGAGATGATCGTCGATGGCACACCATGAAGCCGTACGATCTCCTGTATGTAGAGGCATCCCAAGCTCTCTCCTGAGCCCAGCTTTCTGATCAGTAGGAAGTGGTTCGACATGGTGAGTCGATCGACGATCAACCAGATAGAGTCCTGTCCTCTGGAAGTATGTGGAAGTCCCGTCACGAAATCCATGGATATCACATCCCAATTTCACTCTGTGACCTCTAAGGGATATACCAAGATTGCTAGTACCTGGTGCTCCGCCTTCACTATCTGACAAGTGAGGCACCGTGATACAAACTCTGCTACCGCCTTCTTCATACCCGGCCACCAGTTCTATCATCTGAGGTCCTAATACATCATCACCACTCCTTGGTGTACTTCTAGAGGGGAAGTGTGAAACTCCCTCAGCACTTCCTCCTGTAGTGGAACTGGTATAATGGTACGTCCCCTGAAGAGCCTGACATGCTCCCCTCCTTCAGAAAATCCATCAAGCACCTACCCTGTGGATATCTGAGAACGTCGCGTATCAAAGTCAACATCCCCATGTTGTACCTATCTGACTCACTGAAGAAGTGGATGAGTGACTGTGAGAGACTGAAGAAATGCTGCTCCATCTCTATCCACAAAGGATATCTGCAACGCAGCTAGCTGCTCCATCACCTCTCCCATCAGCTGAATGCCCGATATCTTACTGAGAGAATCTACTACAATGTTCCCCTTCCCAAGAGTATAGACTATCTCAATGTCATATTCCTTGAGGAACTCGAGACATCGTCGCTATCTCAGGTTCAGGTCCTTATGAGATAAGATTTACCTGAGACTCTGGTGGTCAGAGTAGACTGTAAAGCACTCACCCATCAGATAGTACTACCACATATTCAAGGCAAAGACCACTGCTGCTAACTCCAGGTCATGGGTAGAATATTTCTGCTTCTGCTATCTCAACTGCCGTGAACCATACGCGATAACTGCTCGCTCCTGCATCAGGACACACTCGAGTCCAATCCCTGATGCGTCGCAGTAAACTATGTACCCTACTCCCTCCTCAGGTAGTCTCAAGAGGGTCACACTGGTCAACCTATACCTCAGCTCCTAAAAGCTCTGCTGGCATCTCTCTGACCATACGAAGGGTTTCCCCTTCTTCGTCAAAGCTTAAAGCGGTGCTGCAACTCTGGAGAAGTCTAGCACAAATCTACAATAATATCCAGCTAGGCCTAGGAAGCTTCGAAACTCCGTCACACTCCTAGGTAAATCCCAAGCAAGTACTACCTCAATCTTTACTGGATCCACTGCTACCCCAGACTCCGAGATGACGTGTCCCAAGAATTGAACCTATCGAATCCAGAACTGGAACTTCGAGAGCTTACCATAAAGCTTGTGCTCTCGGAGTGTGTCCAGTACTACCCGCAAATGGTAGGCATGCTCCTCCTTAGTAGTTGAGTAAATCAGTACGTCTTCGATGAAGGCTACAACAAATTGATCGAGGTAAGGCTGGAAGATCCTATTCATGAGACTCATGAACACTGATGGAGCCTTGGTTATGCCGAAGGGCATAACCAAGAACTCATAGTGGCCATATCGACACATGAAGGCCATCTTCTGCACATCGTCATCTCAAAATCTGAGCTGGTGATAGCCTGACCTGAGGTCTATCTTTGAAAAGAATCGTGTGACCTTGAGCTGATCAAAGAGGTCGTCAATCCTCGGGAGTGGATACTTGTTCTTCACGGTCACCTGAATCAGGCGACGGTAGTCGACACACAGTTGCAAGCTCCCATCCGCCTTCTTGGAGAACAAAATCGGAGATTCCCAGGGAGAAACACTGGGTTAGATAAATCTCTTTACTTGCAAGTCCTCCAGCTATACCAGCATCTCACGAAGCTCAGGGGGAACCATTCGATATGCTGGAGTAGATATATGTGTTGTCCTAGGGTACAGATCAATGTAGAAGTCTACCTCTCTGCGAGGAGGTAGTCTTGGAACGTCGTCAGGGAAAACATCCACGTACTGATCCACCATAACAGGAAAACTCAGACTCCACAAATCAACCTCTCCTAGGATGAGACTAGCCAACTGATGTGTGATCAGCTGCCCCCTTCTCTGCGTAAGTCCATCCTGCGCTGCAAAGGCTCCCTTCTCACCAGTGAAGGTGAACCTGGTTCCATATGTGTAGATACACCGCAACTTTTGCCTAATATAGTCGATCTGAACATGGACTGTAGATAACCAGTCCATACCCAAGACGACGTCATAAGCAGTCGATGCCACTACAAGAAGATCCCAGCTAAAGCTCTCGCCTCCTAGAGTAAGCTCACACTGCCGACCCCAGTGTGTAATCGTCGAGTGTGCTCCTGTAGGAGTCTCTAGCTGTAAGGATCAAGCCAACAGCTCTGTCGGAATCTCTGAGATCCGAACAAGGGCAGATTCAATAAAATAATTACTCACACCAGTGTCTATAAGTACTGCAGCAAGGGTGGAGTAGACACAGATAGTACTCCCAATCATCTCAGGTGCGTCGTGGTCGTAGGCCTCGACTTCCTGGATCTGAGCCTGCCTTTGTCCGACAGATCCCTATGGTCGAGGTGGACCTCATGGTGGTGGTGGTGGTAGAGCCTCGACTACCTGGAGCTAATTCCACCTCTGTCCGCCAGCTCCATATGGTCGAGGTGGACCTCCTGGTGGTGGTGGTGGTAGAGCCTCAAAATGTCATCCACCACCCGCTGCTCTACCAGCTCCTCTGTCACGTCTGCCTACTCCCAATGGACCACCACGGTTGAACCTATGCCTATGCCTGGGAGGTCCCTCTACTGTTTGCTGCTGATCCACATAGTGGGTCGGGCAGTCTCAAGGCATGTGACCCTGCCCGCCGCATGCATAGCACTACCTACCCCTCGTATGGCTGGCTCTGTTTTGTGTGACCCGCACATCCGAACCAGTATCCTGAGGTCACCCACCTGATGGCCTGGTCCGCTTAGACCTCTATGTCAACTGTCTACTACCGGCTGCAGAAGACTCCGCTACGTGTCATCCTATGGTGGGGCTCGCTGCTGGTGACTGCTCAGTGAGAAAACTCTCTACTAGAAGGGATCGCTCCAGCACCCCTACCTGTGTCGGGATGCTGAGGGGAATCATCGAAGCCCTGATCTCGTACCAGAGTCCCTAATCGAAGGACCGATCCCTAAAGAATGGTTCCTGTACCATATCCGTGGAGTAGCACGAGAGGTCGGTGAACCTCGCAGAGTATTGAGCTACTGTCATGCCACCCGGCTGTAGATGAAGTAACTCCTGAATCTGTACCACACAAAGGGTGGCTGGAACAAACTCCGAGTAGAAGAGAATCTCGAAGTTTGTCCAAAGTAAAGATGCCTCATCATGCACCTAGAGCATCAGGCTCCACCATATTCCTGCCGCCGCATGCAGGAGACTCGCAGCAAGGATCACCATGAGGTCTGCTGGTGTCCCTACCAATCTGAAAACTCTGACAATAGCTTCCAGCCAATGCTCAGCTGCTTGTGGGTCCGTCTCTCCCAGGAACCTGGGCGGCCTCTGGCGCTGGAACTCGTGCAACGAACTCAGGTGGCGTGCACTCTCTACTACTGGGGCTGGTGGTATCGGTGGCCTAGTGGGTAGTGGTACCGCTGGTGCATCTGCAGTGATGGGGCCCTGCACTGAGGCCTCGTCGCTCGGTGGGCTACCATCTCGTACGTAACTCGAAACCCTAGCTGGCTGCCTTCGTGGGACCATCCTGAAAAGAAACAGGTGCGCCATGATTAAAACAATATACCTGGTGATCTGACATAAAGTAATCCCGAAGAAAACTTTTTCAAATTAAACACACATGTAATCATTGTTTTCATGCACTAAGTCGAAAATCAGAGATCAGGGTCCTGGTGTATGGATACGTCGGCCGCCGCACCCACACTAGACTCCCTGGACTGAAAACCACACTCAATACTCTTAACACTATTTTTTCACAGAAAATAATGATCATATTCTTGAGTTTTGCGGTATAACTGACTCTTTTGATACCAATTTGTCACGACCCGTCATTGAGGCCCGTGCCGTGACTACCCCAAGCCCGCCTTCCATAGGTCAAGGGATGGCGACTAGCACCAAAGTCGTAAATCTGTAAGCTGGTAAGGGATTTCCTTTATAAAAGTAAACAAACACAACATAATATGCAACAGGAAGTAAAAACTAAGTAAAACTGAATACAATAGAGTGTGCTAGAAAGTAAATGGGCCAGTTTACAAACCCAACTATAAAGTACAGTATAACTAAAAGCTATTACAACTAAAGTAATGTAAAACAACAACAAAATTAGTCTTCCTTCGAGAATCCCACCTGAAGGGTGGGTACAGATGGACTCCTCAGCACCCCGGGTCCGTCCGTCTGTTCCATGTACTTCTCGTCAAGTGGTCCACCTCCGGGTACCGTCCTACCCTACAAGTCTCTACCTCGATCAATGTTGTCCGTCATCTTCATCCAACACAACGTAGTGTGGGCATAGCCCATGCAGGGGTGAGTACAAAGATACTCAGCAGGGACCCCGAGACCCACAAAGGTCTCCCAGAATCCACGAAGGATAAACCACAGAAGAGAGATACAATCACAAAGTATCAAGCAACCCTACTTAGGTATATGCCCAAACATATACCAAAGTTATCAACCACAGTTAGGCTCTAACTCTAGAGACCAAGTACAACCCATTCCACATAGGAAGTAAAGTCAATCACATCGATGATAATGATTGAAAGTCAAGACTCAACTCACACAGGTATACATCCTTCATATAGCTATAGAGATGATCAGTTGTAGTCACTAATTTATCTAATCTGTCAAACCCACATAGAAGACATGTACAGTAGTTATCCCTATCGAACCCACATAGGATCCAAGTACAGTAGTCATCACTATCGAACCCACATAGGATCCGAGTACAGCATTAGTCGCTGCCGAACCCACATAGGATCCTAGTACTGTAGTCGTCGCTGCCGAACCCACATAGGATCCCATTACAGTAGTCATCGCTGCCGCAGCCAGCTCTAGGGTTCCCACACATAGCATGCTCGATTCTAGAAGGGTCCGCTTATCAAGCAAAGGGGTTGTTACATCAACTATCATGAAGTACATATTTGATGTACCCCGAAGTTCCATCTCATCAAAAGGAACCCAACAAGACAGACAGCGCGTTAATCGGACGCCCGGTCTGAGAGTTATTGGCTTTTCCGTTCCAGGGGCCCAGTTGGAATTACACTCATTCCAAACCCGGCCTTTTTCCAAAGTTTTACAAAACTTACATAGAGTATCTCAAAAGGACCACCTCATCGTGAGGGTCCTGGTGCTGTAGACGACTCGTCAATCGGATGCACGGTCTAGAAGATATTCACGTTTAAGCGAAATGGGCCTGGCCCATCAAGCCCAGTGGGCTGGCGGGTTAGGTCGACCCAGTTTGAAGGGTCCGACCAGGCTGGGGGTTGGCCCGACCCGGGGGGGGGACCCACTTAGGGACCCGGCCCGGTGGGTCTGGCCTGGTTAAGGGGTCATCCTGGCCCGGTAGGGCGCGACCCTCCCGCGGACCCGACCCGAGGTTGCGGGCCGGTTCGGTTCGCCCGGCAGCATCGAGCAGCGTTGCCCCCCTTGCTGCCTGGCCGACTGGTTTGTCCAGCGTGAGCATCCAGCGGTTCCTCCGTAGGGATCTTCCATGAGGCTCCACAGTTCCTTTAGCCCGACTTGTAGGCTCCCGGTCGGTTTGCCCGCCGAAGCGGCCCACAGTCATCCCACAACACGACACCCAGGAGGCTTCGCGATCCTCCAGCCTGGATGAATTTAGCCGGACGGTCGTGAGACCGGCCAATTTTTCTTCGTCCGAGTATCC
This sequence comes from Viscum album, assembly GCA_963277665.1. Taxonomy (NCBI): domain Eukaryota; kingdom Viridiplantae; phylum Streptophyta; class Magnoliopsida; order Santalales; family Viscaceae; genus Viscum; species Viscum album. The sequence goes on along the minus strand of OY728123.1, from coordinate 685,589,199 downwards.
TGCGGATGCGGGCCAATTCTTCCTCCACACGACTGGCGCACGGCCATCGCTGCCTCCTGTCGTCGACACCGCCGCCTTCCCCATCCCGTGGTTCTCCTCAAGTGTGGTGCGATGGCACCGCGCCCACTTGACATCACCTCCGTCATCAAACAATCAATAAACCAACCGAGGGACGTCAGCCGTGTTTGTTCGGCCCGCTCCCTTCACATTAAATTATAACAAAGTCCACCATCGAACAAAGAAAACATCGATGAATCGAGGATATAATTTTATTCATTCAAAAATTAAACAAAAACCCCCTACCTCAATTCAAGGAATGTTGCACGTCGACGATCTGCGGAAGACGGTGTCGCGGAAGTTGGGCGTCGTGGAAGATGGATGTCGATTCCATTGATTTCAGGGTGCATCCGAAGAGAAAACGTCATTGGAGAAGTCCCTCTCATTCTTCGTCGAAGATGGTGAATTATCCCAAAGACTTCCCACCAAAATAAAATGTCCAACCAAACTAAAAATAAAAAACAAACCACCTATATAAAAGTATGGCTTATAGTTTTCAAAATTCAAACACTTAAATTAATCAATTAATTGTGGAGTTCAATTAATTAATTTAAATGGGTTCGCAAATTTATGGGAGAGAGAAGGAGGTGGAGAGTCTCAATTAAAGAGGGGAGGTGTCTAATTAATTAAGGGGATTTTAAGGGGAAGTTGAGGGGTTAGGCTCGTGTGGGCCCACCCTTAGTTATATCCTCCCAAGGGAGGTTATGTATGGTGTGGTCCCCACATCCAACTCCGTTTTGGAGGAAATAACCACCACCCTAAATAAAACTATGTAACACATAATTTTATTTAGTTTAATAAAATTCCCAAAAATTAAATTTCAACCAACATAAAATACAATTGCGGTAAAGGTCCCTTTAAGAGAATACCAGTGCTGCGAGTTCATCGGTGCCCTCATATTTCAATTCTGAGCACCGGTTCAAAAGATCAGAAAACCCACTCATACATATACTAAACGTACCCGAACAAAACTTCAAAAATTGATTTTGGGCACACTGGGCCTCAGAATCAGGTGTCATCAGAAAATGCAGACTCGTAAAATTATAAATAATTTAAGAAAAAATTTTCCTTTAAATTTCTAGGTCTTTACATCAATAATCATCTTATTGAGGTCGGGTTTGAATTTGAAAACTTACCTAATTATTAAGAGCATTGCAGGATGGCAGTCCATGTCATTGACAAGTGTCTCTTTGTTCAACGAATGGTCCAAGCTAAAGGAAAACATAATGCATGGAATGAGGTCCCAATAAAAGCACACGCTACTTTTAGGAAGTATGTAAGGAAATATGAAACTGGAAGCTTAAAGAAAGTTGAATTGCAGGTAGGCGACACTAGCAGGTCCTGGGCTGATCTTGTTGAAGTGGAAGCACAAGGCAGTACTAAAGAAACCCATCAACTCAGTGTTATATCTCAACAGGATGAATACAGTGACCAACAGATCTTCTCAGATAGCATTTTCCTGCTAGTGATTGATATACAATATGATGAGTTAACTCTGGATCTCATTAATTAAAACATCCTGAGGGACTTAGATAAAGATACTAAGGGGATAATTGATTGTACATCTCCTCCTGGGCCAATGGAGAATGCTCTGATCTTACACGAAATTTCACACCAGAATGTGGATGCCCACTCTAAAAAGGAAATCGAAAATACAGTTGAGAATCCTGTAGCTCATTACAATATAGCTACCCCAAGGCAGACACTTTCCTTTGATGAATCCCAAAAGACAGAGCTGAGAAGATCTGGTAGGAATAAAGATTTAGAAATTGTAGAAAAAACGGGTCCATACCCCCAAGAATAAACCAAAATGAGGATTATTTTCTGGAACTGCTAAGCATTAGCCAACCCTGGCACTTTAAGTTCCCTTAGGATACTCGCAGGTAAGTATAAACCTGATATAATTGGGATTTCTGAAACTAAAACCAGGGGATCCAACTCTTCCAACACTCTTTTTGGACATGGATATTCTCTTCATGTCTGTATACAAGATTATGATCGCTACATATTATGGATTCTAGTTCATAATAGTGTTATTAATCCTATAATTCTTTCTGTGGACAAATAGATCATTACGTGCAGGTTTACTATCTCTGGTTGTAATACTGTCTGTTCTATGGTTTATGAATCAAATTTTTATTCTACTAGAAGATATCTCCAGAAGAACATAGTGACCTTTTCCACTTCCATCTCTGATTCTTGTGTGGTTATGGGTGACTTCAATGAAATAATATATGCAGATGAATGGCTTGGGAATGCTCCTGGTGGCATGTCAATGAACGATTTCATATCCGGTATCGATGAATCAAAGCTAAATGAAATTAACCTTCTTGAGGATAAATACACTTGGTACAAAAAATATCTAAACAGCATGAGAGCTAGCATGCTTGATCGAGCCTTTGTTAATGAAAACATACTTGATAGATGGAAAACTATTTCACGTTTCACTCAAGCAAGGCACAAATCAGACCATCATACAATTATGACAAACTTTATTGAGAAAGGTGAAAGATAACCTCTACCATTTCGGTTTAACAATGATTTTATCACCATTCCAGAATGCTCACAAATTTTCAGGGACACTTGGGTCACTACAGATTTCAACAATAATCCGCTAGATTGTATTCTGAAGTTGAGATCTCTCATGTTGAAACTCAAGCCCTGGAGAAAAAGCAGGTTCAATACTCTAGATCAGGAAATCAATGCTCTTGAAAACTCTTTACCTGATATACATCAATAAAAAACTATCAATGATTTCTCTAGTGGTGATGAGCAAGAGGCTAAAGTTTATCTAGAACTGAACAATAAGCCGGTTCTTAGAAACAACATTAATAAAGAACTTTTCAAAGTACGATGGCTCACAGATGGAGATAGAAATACCAAATTCTATAATGAGCTTCAATGAGCCAAAAGGGTTAGCAGACCTGTATCTCTCTTGAAGGATGGGGATATTATAATGGATGAAAAACAAAGTCTCTCAAATCATATTGTCTCCTTTTATAAAACACTATTCAATGGTCCAAGTACTGCTGATCAAATTATGGAGGGTATTATACCGAAACTTGTCACTGAAGATGACAACAACCTCCTAACACAAATTACTATGGTTATTGAAATCAGAGAGGTAGTGATGGGACTTAAAAAAGGTATCTCTTTTGGACCATATGGTTTCAATAATGATTTCTTTCAATTTTATTGGGATGATATCCAGAATGATGTTTGCAAATTTGTGAAGCATTTTTTCAACGACGTCTCTCACATTCATGGCCTCAATGCTCAATTCATTGTATTAACTCCTAATGTTGAGAATGCAAGTGACATTAGTCAGTTTAGTCTAGTTTCTCCCATAAATACTTTACATATAATCATTACTAAAATTCTATCCAATCAGATTGCTTACATATTTGATAAAATCACCTCTTGGCAACAATATGGATATGTTAAAGGAAGGAGGATCTAAGACTGCCTTTTTATAGCCTCAGAATGCATTAAACTTCTTCAGAAGAAAAAAAGAGGAGGGAACATTTCTCTTAAACTAGATATCAAGAAATCCTTTGACACCATTGATTGGAGTTTTATTTGTCGAGTTTTGCAAGAATTTGGTTTTCACACCACTTTTATATGGTGGATTTATATGTTGCGCAACTCTGCTCACATTTCCATCCTTATTAATGGCTCACCGGAAGGATATTTCAATTTCTCTAGAGGTGTGAGGTAGGGAGACCCTCTCTCTGCTATTATCTTTGCTATATTAGAAGATTATCTAAGTATACTTATTACTTACAAAGTTGACAAAAGAAAAATCAAATTAATTAGAGCAACTAGAGGTATTTGTGCACCCTCTCACTTACTTTTTGCAGATGATATTATTGACTTCATTCAGGGGGATAGGAGGAACATTAAACATATTAAAAAATATCTTTTACATTATAAAAAAGTATCTAGACATCAAATCAATTGGAGTAAATATTTTATCTATTTTGGTAAAAACATTGATGTTACTAGGAAGCATCGCATGATGTAAGATCTTGGAATAATAGAGGGATCCCTACCTTTTATTTACCTTGGGGTACCTATGTTCCCAGAACGACCTAATTACTCCTAATTTAATGAGGTGGTGAGTGGGGTTAGACGAACCCTCTCTACAAGGAAATGAAAGTACCTATCAATGGCGAGAATAATTTGTCTTGTTGAGCATGTGATTGTCCCAAAATTGGTATACTCCTTCATGGTATATCTTTGGTCTACCTCCAGTATTAAAACTCTCAACTCTCTTATGATTAATTTTGTTTGGAGTGGTAGTATTCTGGAAAGAAAATTTATTGTCTCACCTTGGAAGAAATGTTGTTTACCACACATGATTGGGGGATTGGGTATTAAAAACATTGAACTTTTTAATCAATCCCTTCTGTCTCAATTTATTTGGAGTCTCTTTAATATCAAATATCACTCTCTTATTTTTCTTAGGGATAATTTTTTAGGAAAACTCCTTGAAGGGAAGATAACACACATGCATTCCTCAGTTTGGACAAGTCTTAGAAAGATTTTCCAAAGGATTTATATGCATTCACATTGGCTGGTCAGTGTCAATTATTCTCTGAAATTCTGGAAGGATAATTGGATAGGATCTCCTTTGATTTACAGTATTGATATTAATGATTTTGATATTGATTATAATGCCCCCACACAAGTTCAAATTCAACAGATTAACTCCCTGCCATCTCAAATTGTAGAGAAAGTCTCATACTATCACTTCCTCCAAACTAAAGATATGCTTATTTGGGAACCAAGCAGAAATGGGATTTTGGATTCCAAGATTTTTTACAATCACCTTCTCCCAAGAACTGGAACTTGTCTTCTGAATTTTCACAAGCAGTGGATTCATCCTTCCCGTTATACACTGTTATGGCGCCTCCATCTAGGTAAGCTTCTAGTAGATATTAATCTGCAGAAGGTGGGAATATCCTTGTGCTCTTGGTTCTCACTATGTTATCAACATAGGGAAGATATCACCTATTTATTTCTGTCCTGCAAGACACCTTCATCACTCAGGACTTCGTTCTTCAGCTTCTTTGAGATTCATCTACTGCAGGTCCAGAATATTAGTGTCCTTCTTCTTTAGATCTCAGAATATTATTTCTCAAAAAAGATTCACATGATTTTTCTATTTTCTTGTGTGGAGACCATATATATTATTTGGATGGGTAGGAACAAGTTTTTACATGATAATGCTTCTTTTAATCATAATTTGGCTATCTTAAGAATATTTTTGGCAATGAAAATTGCTGAAAAACTTCATGATATGAATTGTGATAATACAATCAGAGAAATTGTTGTCTTAAGGAGATTGAAACTTCAAGGTAATTATCCTAAACCACTTTTCACCTTTGAAGTATTCTGGACTCCTCCTTTTGAAGGATGGATCAAATGCAACTCGGATGGGTCATCGTGAGGGAACCCCAGACCTACTAGATTTGGAATTGACTTTAGGGATTCTAATAGTGATTTCATGGAAGGGATTTATGTACCTTGTGGATAGGACACTACTCTGGAAGAAGAAATGATGGCTCTTATCACTGTAGTGGATGTAGCACAACAAAACAGTTAGGATAGAATTTGGTTTGAAAGCGACTCATCCACAATTGTTCAAGCAGTCAGAATGGGGAAATTTCACCTTGATTGGAGACTTACATCCAAATGGATTAAATTATTTGATATCCTTTCTGCAAAGTAATACATCATAACTCATTTCTATCACGAAGCTAATCGCCTTGCTGATAGCCTTGCTAGCATAAGGATTTCTGCACACTCTCGAACTCATATTTTCAACATCACAGGTGATCTTATCACTATTTTGCAAAGAGATCAATGTAAATTTCCTAGATTTATACTTTTGTAAGTTTTTTATTTTCTTTTATCATTAATAAAGCTTCTATTCTTTCTCTTTTTATAAAAAATAGATTACCCCACGGTGTGGAGATGGTAAGTCATACGTACACACTCATAGTGATTTAATTTTTTCATAGGATGGATAGAAGGTGGAATATGGTTTTTCATAATTATAATAACATATCAGTACATGAGTGATACTGACGTTGTTACTTTATAAAGAAAAACTAATTAATAGGATTTATAAGAAGAAAGTAGTTTGAAATAATCAGTAGAAGCGATTACCTCTTCCTCGACGTGCTTACTCTAAATATCTTCTTAGATAACTAGATTTGGTCTTTAAAGAAGACTGAAACCAATAGAATGTGACTTGGGATGTTGATAAAGGAAAATGGCAGGGGATGGTTGAGCTTGAAGGATCAAATATATGTAATGAATTTATTGAGGAGGTTTCCTTTAATAATTGAGGCAGGGGCACTTTTAGAAACCTCCAAATATTAATTTATAATAAAATTAAACCCCACAAAGAAACCTCCAAAATTTCCCAATTTATATGTTTATATGATATAGGGTTGTAATATCATGAGCAAATAATTCTTATACAAGTGTTTTTTTCAATTTTAACATAATCATTTTAATTAACACTTAGTTATTCTATTTAATTTTAATTAACATAAAAAACATTTCAATATTAAAAGGGTGAAATATTTATTTATTTGACGTCAATTAGACCATAAATAAGTAAATTTGAGACTTTTAGACCATATATAATTATTATATATATATTTTTTAAAATGTATAACGATTTTTATATAATTTAATAAAACATTATTTTGAAAAAACCAAAAGTGTGTCAATTTTGAAACTATTCAATCCATGTATTTTAAAAAATATCAAGATAATATTTAATAATCTGAAAAATTATTTTATTATATTACTATGGGATCATGGTCATCTTAAAAATCATTGGACATGTCAATTAGCTCCAATTATATTTATTTTAATATTTTTAATAACATAAATTTGATATTTCCATTAACAAAATAATCAGTACATTAGTTTTTTATAATTATTTAAAATATTTATTTGTTGTGTAAAAATTAAAAATAAAATACTATGATGAAGATATATATACTATATTTCATAAGACTAATTTTAATTGAATTTACTTTTAGGAAAACTCAACATTAAAAATGAAATACTTATTAAATTATGAATGTGATATTTTTAACATCACTTTAAATGAAAATAATATAAATGTCAAAATCTCTTCAATATAGATAAAAATGTCCAATAAGTTTGAACATGGATGATTATGTTCATGATATACTCAACCAATAATAATTGGGATATTTTTTGAGTCTTTTAATGGTTATTATAATTTTAATAATAATTGTTTGATTGATTTCTCATCAATTAATTAATTTGTTCACCATCAATGTATAAGTCTTTAAAGTAATTATATATTTTCTAAAAATAACCAAGAAAATGAAAAAAAAATTAGATTGAAAATAAGTATTTATAATTGATTTTGTCTTCTATATAACTTTATATAAAAAATGGTTTAGTTTTTATAATTTGAGTGAAACATATTTACCTTTTCTTTAAATAAAATAAATTAAAGTTCCTAATCTCATCCAATTGGCTTCCAAAGAACATCATTTCGACCCAAGGATTATTTTGTTGGAAAAAAACTCATCCAATGATATTAATACAAGTGTTAGGGTAATTTTATAATAGTATTATTACCCTTAATTACCCATTTTACCCTTTTACTGTATTAATAAAAATTAATGATGTTACTATTCATAATGCCTAAAAATAAAATAAAGATATTTACATAATTTGGGAATACTGATTCCAAATATATAATATATTTTTTCAAAATTCAAAACATAGAATTTTATGTAATGAATTTGAAATTATTCCCATGGTCTGAAAAAGGGAACGAGTTTTTTAAAAGATAAAATATTGCTAAAGATTACAATGTTTTTACATCTGAATTCAATATAAAATTAATTCTAATGAAATAAATTATATTAAATGATAAAAATATATTATATTTATAATTTTAAACAATTCAATAATATAACTTAATTATATAAATTATTTTTATTAAAAGAGTTGTTTCAATTAAAATTTAGTATAATTTATCTATTCATCAAAATTTTAATCTTATCTAAAAAATATAAAAAATTCATCCATAGAAAATTTTTATATCTTGATTCCAAAAAAGTTGTTTTTATATATAATATAAAAAATTTTCAAAAAAGATATTTAAAATGGGTGCGCCATCAAAAGTCGACAATAATGCATTTTTTGGAAAATAATTCTTTTATCCAAAAAAATGAATTTTTTCTTATATCATATCTAGAAAACATATAAGATGAATTTTAAACATTATATTGAATCGATAAATATATATTTTTATTATTTTATAGACTCACTTATTTTAATTTAAACTGCTTTTAGAAGGAAGTTAACACTATTCATACCCACCATTATAATAACTACGTTGTAATATTTAATTTTTCACTTATACTCTGTCTTATGTGAAATAAATTTTATCAAAATAACTTGAAATTGTGTGTAAAAAATCTAATAATAATGTTTCATATACCACAAGTTAGTATGGTGTTGCGTATAACATAAGCTATTCTTGGGGTAGCATACAACACAAAAAATCAAAGAAAATAAAATATCAGGGTGTTACAATTTTATATTGAACCTAAATAAAATTATTGATACCAATAAAAACTAATATAGGAAGAAAAGGAATTGAGTACTCACTGGAAAGAATCTAATGAGATCAATGGTGCTCAATTCTGAGTTTGGATGGAGAATTGGTGGAAAAGACTCCCCAAAATGCTCAAAGAGGGATCTCAAAATCAAGAAACTATCCAAAATGAGAGAAATAGAAAATATGTTTGAGTTATAACATAATATAAGGTAAAAATGGTAATTTTACCAAGTTTTTTTGTACTATACAATTTTTCCTAATGGTTCTAAATATATGCCGCCAACCATACACCCTCTATTGTGCTATGGGGGAACCCACACAGTCATTGTGCCTGGCTTGACTAACAGTGAGTAAAACATGGTTTTTTTAAATTTGTAGGGACTCCCATATTGGTGTGTGCCTCCATCCACATGATTTTAAAAACTATGAGGGCTCTTCCACCCCACTATCTAGGTATATCATAGTTAGTAGTAACTATACGGATTGCACATGGTTTCTACTAACCATGTGACCTACCTGTTTTCCCAAAAAGTTTGGTTCTGAGCTCCAAACATGCCCCTAGAACCACAAATACCCCCATAACCTTAAAGGGTATTCACATAAGTCCATAATTAAGCATTTAAACCAAAATTAAATAGATCCTTACCACATAAAAAAACCTAAGTTCTTACAATGTTCCCCCTTAAAGTGATTTTCCCCAAATCTCCCTCTCAATGGGTGGTCAATATTCATTTGAGAATAATTATGAAAAATAAGCACCTAAATTATCCTCCCACTCCCAAGTCTCATCCTATAAATGATAGTTCTTACATGGAACCCATACTACAGTAACTGACTGACCTCAAAAAACCTTTGTGCTCCTATCAACGATATGAATAGGGTGCTCCTCAAAGGATACATCAACCTATAACTACAAATTATATGGATGCAGAGTGTGAGAAAATTATGAGGGATAATAATGAAGATGACATACACAAAAGATGTAATTCAAGGACCAATAAATTTTAGAAAATTTCAACTGATAGGCTACTGGTCCAAGTCTCCCTAGAATCTTGAATGACCTAACATATCATAGTGAAAGCTTACCCCATCTCTTGATTTGTCTATGTCCCAACCTCGATAAGATATATAAAAATACCCAATCCCTGACATCAAACTCTAGAGGTCACCTGTAGTGATAAGAATAATATTTATGTCTGTACTATATAGTATCCATCTGTTTACTAATAAACTATACATTTTCAGAAGTCTCATGCATGAGAGGTAGTCGTTGTAAAGCTGCCTCACTTTCCTCTAACCAGCACATGGGTGATTGACATGGATTACCATAAAAAGCCTCATAATGTTCCATCTGTATAGTTGAATGTTAACTATTTATGTAGGAAAACTCAAAATGGTTATATATCTCTCCCAATATCCCTCGAAATCTAGGATTCATGCTCACAACATGTTCTCAAGAACCTGTATTGTATGCTCCAACTAGCCTTCAGTCTGAGGGTGGTATACGGTTCTCAAAATCACTTCTGAATCCTGATCCCTTTGAAAAATATTCCATAAATGATATGTAAAACAGGTGTCCCTATCCGAAATGATAGTATGATGGACCTCATTAAGTCTTACTATCTCATGGATATACATGTTCCCAAACTCATCCACACTAATGGTCACCTTGATCTAAAGGAAATGAGAAACCTTCATGGGCCTTTAACAACATCCCAAACCACATAAATGCATCGAGGTGACCTTAGAAAACTAGCCCTAAAATCCATCGCAACATCATCCCATTTCAACACGAGAATAGGTAACTACTATAAAACTTTTTTTGGTCACTAATATTATACCTTCACCTACTGATAGGTGGTACAACTCATAAAAAAACCAGTTACCTCACATTTCATACCTGACTACTAGCACTGATGGTGTAAATCATGATACATCTTGGTAACTCTAGGATGAACCTCCCAATCTAAGGCATGAAACTCCCACATAAAATCTTCATCTATATATACAAGATCCCAAATATGACCAAGGATATGTAGGATCTCATCCTCTCCCACGATCCAACCAGGTGGCAGGTCCTCATTTTCCACACTCTCCTATAGGACTAGGCCCTCATAATCTAAAAGTTGTATCACTCTCACACTATCCAGAAGAGTATAGGTCATAACCAAATAAGAAAGAAAGGTCTTCCCCTAAAAATTATCCACCTTCACATGAATCCTAGAGAATAAATACATAAGCTTCCACTCACAACTAGATTTATGAACTACCTGTATCTATGTCCTCCTACTCAGTGCATCATCCACTACATTTCCTTTACCTGGTGTATAGGTAAGAATGAAGTTGAAATAATGTAGATACTTTACCCAAAACTACTACCTCATATTTATATAATGTTGTATAAACATTTACTTGTAGTTTTTGGGGTCTATGTACACCAAAAAAATTCTATCCTAGTAAATATTGTATCCAACAATGAAAATCATGAACAACTGTAGTTAACTAAATATTGTGAATTAGGTAATTCCTATCACAAGGCCTCAGTTGCTGAGACCAGTATTCCATAACTCTATATCCATGTATTATCACTGTTACTAGCTTGATACATGATGAGTCATAATACATACCTAGCTTCTGCCCTGCGCTAGTAGAATCTGAACCAACACTAAAGTTGATATCCCTTTCAGATCCTCAATGGATGTGTCACATGTATCTAACCATATAAACTTCATAACCTTCTTTGTCAAGACCGTAAGAGGTTCTTCTAGGTGTGAGAAGTCCTATTTGAAATTCTTTTAATATTCAGTTATTCACAAGAAACTCCGTATGTCAAATAAGTTCTTGGGATGCTCCAAGAAAATTACTACTTTCACCTTATTTGGGTATACTAATACTTCTATATATGAGATTATTTGACCCACAAACTGAATCTTATCAATAAAAAATCATATCTTTGTGAGATTAACATATTATTGAGTCTCTCTAAGTCTAACCAAAATTATCTCAAGGTGTTTGGCATGATCATGTCAATTATGAGATTACAACAAGCTATCATCCATGAAAACCAACACAAATTAATCTAGATAAGTTTAGAAAACTCAATTAATTAGAACCATTAAAACCACTAAAACATTCGTGAGACTGAACGACATAACCATATACTCATATAGATCATACCTTCTATAAAAAGTTTTACAAGGTATGTCTATAGGTCAAATAGACACCTGATGGTATCTGAACCTCAAATCAATTTTCGATAACACATGAGATCCTTATAGAGGATCAAAATGGTCATATATCTATGGAAATGGATACATATTATTAACAATAAATTGGTTCAATTTTATGTAATGAATTCAAAGACTAAGGGTACTTCCCACTTTTTTCACAAAAATGATTGAAAAACCCCATAGAGGTGTAAAGGGCCATATAAACCCCTTTGGCCCCAAATCCTTCAGATTCCTCCCAAGCTCCTACAACTCTATAGTAGCCATCTTGTAAGGAGGAACAAATACTAGTGTAGCTTCTCGAACTAGCTAAATGGAGAACTCAACCTCCCTCTCTAGAGGTAAACTAGAGATGTCGTCTAGGAAAAAATCCTGGAAATGATAAACCATTGGAGGAAAGTCCACCTAACATGATCCCTAATCATCCATATATAATCTAGAAATCTGATCTGTCATCCTGCCCAGCCTACAATGCTATGGTCCAACACATCTCTCCAAGATATCCCATTCACCCTTCTAAGTATTAACTATTCCATTGGGTGATGTGAAAGTCAACCTTAAGTGATAAAATTCAATGAATTCTTGATAAGAAACTAGAAAATCTATTTCGAGTATGACGTCAAACCTGGTAATCTCGAATAAAAAAATATTCTTGATAAAGTGACACCCACCAAACTCAAGGGGGTACTCCTTAAACTGAATTACACTCTCCGCCTTGATATGTAATTGAGTTTCAAGCATCATAACACCCTTCGAAAATTGAATAATAATCCTAAGGATTTATACCACATGTATATATATGAAACTATGTCATTTACCTATATCAAAAAAGTGAATATACAAGAGTAGAGGCTACTATGATCATAACTCTCACCATAGATGGTCTGGAACCCTATTCCTCGAGTATAGACTATACAGAATATATCTGGCCTATACAGTAACCCTGTAACACAACCTCACTACTCGGAGTTGGCCCACTCTACTATCTCAGTACAACCAGTGTCTGGCTACCTCGGCTATGACCACCACCACCTCAGCCTGATCGAATGGTATGGATCTAACTCCCTACCATAAATGGAGTTGTGAAACCCACTCATGAACCTAGTGTCATAGCTGAACCCCTAACACTCACTACGGGAGGTAAAGTCCCGCAAAAACAACGTAACCCATCCAACTGTATGATTGGATTTATAATTGGTAGCCATCACACTGATTTCTCTTGTTTCCACATATACTACAATGATTATAGAAAATTGAGGAACTCGTACTCACAGAATGGATTGTATTCATTTTATGGGAAGTCTCAAAATGAAACTTCCTTCTAAAAGACACTGAACCACTATATTGAGAGACTATACTAATTTTCTCTTCTTCCCCAGCTTTCGTCAGGTTTCTCTCTATAATTAGTGCATGATTTATTATCTTAGTAATAGTCATCAACCTGAACACATTTACATGTGATACAAGTATGTTTTTGGAGACCATCTTCAAATATTCTGTCCCTCAAATCCTCATCAGCAATATATATCAGTCTAAAACACTGAATCTATATAGAGTGTGCCGAATACTCCATAAATCTCATATCACCCAACTCCAAGTGAATGAACTTACTAGATGAATATACTCTTAGAGTAACGAGGAAAAATTATTCATAGAACCTGAATTACAAATCTCTACAAAACTTGTTATGTAGTTCATCAGCCTAGTTTAGAACATCCTATTAGTGATTTGCGCCTCCATGAAGCATATAATTTGTGAGATTCACTCTCTTCTCATGAGGTGTCTCTAGATGCTCAAATATCAACAGAGTAGTATCAAGTCACATCTCAACATCTTGTGGACCACCATCCCCTAAAAATGTGGGAGGATTCTGCTACTGGAGCACATGTTTCATCTCATCCATAGATGAGGCAGGCTGGGAAGCTCCCTAAAAATTATGCATAAAGCAGAAAGACCCCTCGCAGAACTATGACTTTGAACCTATGTTCAGTTAAATTGTTAGTACCTTAGTTGGAACTATATAAGGATCCACTGGTATCCCATGGTCCACAAACTTTGGAGCATGGTCATTTCCACCCTCATGGAATATGACTGGAGGCCATCATGTTGGTATGTAGCTACAATTCCAAACACACACCTCAGAAAATAACGATATCAAAGTTCACTACTAAAATCATCGGATATTACAAAAACTTCCTATATCAATTCATAACACATATCCTACTCCTAAATCTAATACTATATAAAGAGATCAGTCACACACATCACTAGATACATTGCCTAATACCCACTCAAAAGCCAAGTATATTTGAAGTTCTCTATTTCATATATTGAATTTCTATTTCATTTTCATATTCATTTCACATTTCATTTTAAATGGTTGAAGAAAATAGTTCACCAAATTTTGATCTATAAGATACCATACTTCTCGTGAACAAAAATATGGAATACAAATAATTTTTACCATAACACATTCTATTCTATGCAACTCAACGTTCCACAAATGGATGTTTAGGGTGTCTGCTATAACCCAATCAGTAAAACACTTCTTATGTTATGGGAAGAACTCTAAGTAACAACCATGTTTTTGAATTCATTGAAAAAATATTCTATCAAGTCATCAGGTATATCTATCATGACACCTATCACAACATCATTCAAATAAGCAATGCATCCTATATGGAATTGATTAATGCATGGAATGTGCTTTGTGTAAAGTTCCTAAAATGACGAATGAGATGGAATACCCTCATCTCATAAAGTTGAAACAAAATAGAACCCAAAATAATTTCATTGATAACATCATAGTTCAATTTCATCACCCAATGATGGATTCAAATCAATTGTAATAGTCAAAATCCAATTTTTTTTCCATTTGAGGAAATTTGGACACTTAGTGTACATGGGTTGGCTACTCCTAAATTCTAATTCCTTACTATCCACTTCCATTATCTCCAAAATCGTAAATAAAACCATATAAAGAACTCATTTGATACATATTTGTAACATCATGGACCCCGATTCCACTTAACGATTCCCCAAGCCCGGTTGTCCACATGTCCTCAAGTACATATCCCCAAACAATAGAGGTTACTAAAAATAGTGAGTTCCTTGGGTAAGTTTGTGGGGAGACTATGCCATATTACTAGATTATACTATAACATAATAATAACTACTATCAAATAGTGGATGTAGTAAATCATCTAGATAGAAGACAATAACCAAAACAAGTATATATAGTAATAATGACAGATGTAATCTCACATAAAATCTGATTATAATACATATAATGTCCCTAGAATTTATCCAAAATAGGTATATAGATACCCATTATAATAAATGTATCAAAATAACAAAAATTCCAAAAATCACTATCTACAGATAGCATCATGAGCCTCAGATTGGTTTTGTGATTCTTGACTCTTAAGCCTGGAACAAATTCAAACATAGAACTATAGGTGCTTTTCCTAGTCCAAACCTATATCCATATAGTCTATCCAAATACCTAATGGAAGCCCGAATATGGTGTGATATATAATCCCCAAAGGTCACCACTCAAAGTGTCTATAAAAAGTCTCTTTCGTGCAATACAAGGTAAAGAAAGGTGCATAACCTAACAAGTATGGAAGTAATACATGTAAAGTGACCATGGAAAAAGTAACCTAGAATGTGATACTATACATCCATACATGGATCCCTAAAAAAACAAGTTTCAATATCCTATAATAATGAAATAGTAAAAAAGGGAAGTAAACTACACAACCATGCCTTATACACAGTATATCATATCTCCCACGACCTTGCCGTATAACCTGTATATCATAACTACCATGTATGAGCAATTTAAACATAAGTATCACATTTACCACAAATGATGTGTATAATCAATCATGTCATATTTACCATGACCGTTCCAAATAATTATAAATTTCAGACCCCTCAAGGCCAAATCCAATGCATAGAAGACCAAGGAATTCTCATCAAGTCCCATGACTATCTCGATGGAACCCCAATAATGAAACTAGAAGAGTCCAATGATCATGTCAATAGATCATGTACAATGTGAGTCCAATTAGATGGATACAAGGGGTAGAAATTACCTTATAATATTATATAATCAATATCCAAGGAGCATATAGGTCCAAGGTTTCTTTAACTATAAATTAAGACCCATGGGTGAAACATCAAGGGAATCTAAATGGAATAAATATTCATGTTATTCCAACCAAGGAATCCACTACCATTTCAATTCAAATATCATTCTATTCATCAAATCACAAGCATTCAATTCCATGAGTTTTCACACTCATATAACAATTCACATTAAATTAAATTCAATGAGTTTTCCCACTTATATAACTATTCCATATAAACCAATTATTAAAAACATCAACATGAAAGAGAGGAAAAAATCTCCTAATCAATCAATTCAAATAAATTCAACTAAATATGGGATTCCTCTAACTAAGAAATCATAAAATTCACCACATTTCTTGAATATAAAAAGGAAAATATCAAAGTCACACCTCATGGGTGACCTTGGTTGGATAAACAACCTACATTAAGTCTCATGAAACTAGTGGGAATGTCTAACAGATTCTATTTAATTCAATATATTTATTCACTTATTTTTACAGGCCACAATGAAAGGTATGATGGTCATCATAATGGAAACTAACTCTATAATGCACCAAAAAATTTTGGAAAATTATATTCCACCTACCATAGGTGTGTAGTAGTGTTCTCATTTGGTATCAGATCCTGATTCGACTTGTATTGGGAGAAAAACTAAGAAAGGATGGAGAGCCTAGAAATATAGAAAATCAGCTTAAACATAAATAACTTTATAAATAATAATAAAAAGGAAGAATGAAATAAAAATAAATGAATACTCACTAGAAAAAATTCAATGGGACTAATGACACTCAATTCTAAGTTCAGAGGGAGAATCGGCGGTAAAGCCTACCCTAAAGGATCAAAAAGGGCTCTCAAAATCAAGAGGTTTTCCAACATGAGAGTTATAGTAATTTGGATTGAATTATAACATAATTTAAGGCACAATGGTAATTTTCCCATGATTTACTTGGCCACATGGTTTTCTACATGGTTTTACAAACCGTGCACACTCTATTATGCTATAGGGAAACCCATATGGTCACTGCACATGGTTTTACTAACTTTGTGAAACTATAGAAAAAACTTTGTTAAAAATCACAGGTGCTTCTACAAAGGAATAGACCTCTATACACATAGTTTTCCAAACTATGTGGGATCCTTAAGCCCACTATCTAGGACTCACATGGTTATTAGTAACCATGCAGCTTACTCCACATAGTTTTTGCAAACTGTATAACCTGTCTTTTTTCCCAAATATTCAGGTTCTGAGCTTCGAACAAGCCCCATACACCCTCAATACACACATATCCTTAAATGTTATTCATATAAGTCCATAATTATTCATTTAAACTAAAATTAAATAGTCTCATACCTCATATGAAAACTTGGGTTCCTACATCAGTAATGAGATAAATATTCCCTTTATTGAATTTTAATTGTAATACAATTGATCCATCTCTTTCTTTTATAGTGCATGACTTCTTACTAAATTCCACGACATATCTTTAATAAAAAAATTATTATAGTTAGAATATATGATTGAGATCTTTTACCAAAGAACATCAGCTCGTATTAAGTCTTTTCCACTAATATTGGCTTTTCTTGAGGCAATAATATTCACTCCCTCATCCTTATTGAAGTGGGATGCTTCATACTTATTGTATTTCATAATGAAGATGATGTCTTAATTTCACATCATATAAAAGGTGTAACCATAATCAAGAATCCAAATTCTAGATATGTTCATTTGAAACTCATCTTAATTTTAGTATCAATTTTTCATTAAATAAATACTTTGTTGAATAACTTATTTCACATGAAACATGAAATTAAATTGAAACCATGATACTTTAAAATAGAATTATTAAATTTGACTATTATAATATAATATAAATATTAAGTTAATTATTATAAATGGCATTAACCACACTATAAAAAATATATAAAATTGAGAAGTGATTACATCGAGCAGTATGAGTCTTCCTTATGAGGCTCACTTGTTTGATCTTATAGAAGTTCTTGCGTTACTAGGGGATTCTATAGACCATGAGCAATTTTAAATCTAATAATTATTTTTTTAATAAAATAATTGAAAAGATAAGTTTAATCTAGTGAAAATTTACATGATATTTATTCTAGGAAATACACTACCTAAAACTACCATATGGGATTATCTTATCCTTATGTCCTACTCAAAGATCTTGAGGGGCCACATAAGTAGAAATTAAGATGACATAAACATGAAATTATTAATATAATAATTTATTTACATATCACAAATATTTTATATATTTTACATTTCAACTTTCAAAAAAATAAATAATGTTTATTTTTAATACTCATGCATTGATAAAATTCATTTAGTATTGCAAAATATCTAAAAAGATCATATTATGCATAAAAATGTTTTTTTATTAAATTGGATATTTATGCGCTATAAATTTTTTATTAAAAGAAAATAAATAAATTATGGATTAATTATTATAAAATATATGATTTATATGACTAATTGAATCAAAACTAATTTAATTAGTAATTGATATGAAATAATAATCAAAATAATTAATACTTTAAAGAAATTATTTTTTTAAAGAAATAAATTTTTATCATTTTTTTGTTTCCATTAAAATCTTAAATTACTAAATTTCAGAATTTATATTTTAAAAAATTAAATTCAATATTCGATTCATAATAAAAATATTGGTGTAGGATGATGTATTTAGATTACTTTGAAAGTAATTATTATATGTTGAATGGAACAAAATACCATTTTTACAAATGTTGATAATTTTGTTACAACATTAGGATATAAGAAAGAATTTAAAATTTATATATATTTTTAATAATAAAATATGTATTTAATAATTAAAATTGTATATTTAAAATTATATGTTTACATTAGAAACTGATGATTAACAATTTATAAACTAAGTAATTTTTTCCAATAAAAACATTTTTTGGTATTTTAATTTAATTAAATTATCACATGGAGGATTTTGGTTTTTGATTTCTATAAAAGACACATTAATATTATTATTTTAGTAATAAAAAAATTAATTTTATGAAATTCAAAAAAATTGATAATTTTATGATAAACATATTGTTTATGCTTAAAAATACTGTTTTTCTAGAAAAAGTTTTTTCATGTTATGAAAACTAATATTAAAATTATTATTTTTTGAAACTAGAAAGTTTTTGGTTGTAAAAGTACTTTATTAGTTAAAATAATTATATTCAAATAAGGTTATATGTTTTAGTTTAATCTTGGTCCTTAAAATAAGTTACCAAGGTTAAATAAATTATTACTATGGTAAAAGTAAATTATGGTAAAATATGATTTTTAGGTAAAATATTTAAAAACATTTTGATATCATGTATTTAAATGAATCATTGAGTTTTGGATCAACCAAACCTTATCTATAACAACCCAAAATTGTTATACTTAAATATTATATCTTAATATGTTAACATTCATTACAAAACATAACGATCCATTCCCTAGCCGTTTAGGTCTCATTCCTTTGGAAACTTAGATTCATAAACAACTGGTTCATAGGTGAACTACATAATCTCCCACTAATTTCATTTTTACTATAACCCTTATCAGACATATCATACATAATACCTTTCTTACTAACCTGGGGAAAAGAAAAATAGGAATGAGTGATCTTAGATTCTCTGTAACGGTAAAAAAGATAGATATTAATATAAATTGAATATAAGGAGATGATAATAAGGGAATAAAATTTTAAAACCATACTATATATATCATAGATCATAAACATGATTAATGGAATAAATACAAGTTGTTAATAATACATGAATAATAATGGAATAAAAAAACATGAGTCATGAGACCATAACATTGGCATAAGACTTATACTTTTGGCATACACATAAGCATAGAAAATTATTTCCTTATTACTAAAGGATTACTACCAAGGCTATCGTTGTGGAATGGGTTAACTACAAAAACAATCATAGTTATTGAGGTTCACCCCCAAGAAGATCATATTTGAAAAATACCCTTACTTAATAGGTTTTATTCCCCATTCTAGTCCTATTTATCTCTTAAGATATAAATATTTTCCCAATGAATTATAGGGAAATATAGTCCCCATTAGTTTGTGGTTATAATGAAACCACCATCAAAAAATAAAATCCACAAATAATTTTACAAAATAATATAAACAATTCATCATATTAGAACCCATGTAAATAAATTGGTTTCATAAACTTTTCATCATAGAATAACCCATGGAAAAGAAACAAGTTGTATAAACATCTTGTCTATTCATCATAGAATAACCTGTGGAAAAGGAATGGGTTTCATAAAAATATCATCAAAATAATAATAAATCATCCTAAGAAATAATAAGGATGAAATAATTGGATAATTTCTTCATTAAAACATTAGTAACCTCAATAGATTTTATCTTAGATAAGAAATGATTTTGAATAGTTATTTTGAACATTGCATGAGAAAAATAACATTTCTGCTATGAAAATCAGCTTTTAAAAATTTGAATTTCACATAACATTTTGGAAATAATTTTATTTGGAAATATATTTTTAAACTTAGAAAGTATTATTTAAAATAATTATTGTTTATGATGGAGGAAAATAGTGTCCCTTCCATACATTTAAAACAAATATTCCCTTTACATTTTTAATAAAAGTCAAAAGCACCTTATTTAGAAAACAATAAGAAGATTCCTTTAAACAAAATTTGTAAAAATTAAATAATGGGTAAAAATGTTTTTAATCCATCATTGGAGGTTATTAGAAACATTATTTAAAATATTTTTAGAAAACTTGGACATGTATGAAAAAGGATTTTCAATCGAAGAGAGAAATAAAGTAATTTTTTCTTAAAAACATTATTTTGAACACTTGAGCACATAAAGTGAGAAAACAATAAAGGAATACAAATATTTTAATAAAATAAACATATTATAAGAAACATTAATGATTTTATTGAGATATATATCATAATATTTCCTCATAAAAATTACAATCTTAAAAAATCATGATAAACAATGAGATTATAGAATAAAACATTTACGACTTTGGTATGATGTTAATTATAATCATCATGAAAGAAAAAATTTATGTGAAACTTTTAATATCACGAGAATACAAAAATTCATTATATAACATATAAAAGGGTATGCACATTCAACTTATAAAATAATATATGTGCATAACATAACATATGTCCCAAAGAAGCTAATTTGAGATAAAATTCCACTACCATAAGTCTTGAATAATTTTATACACATTCCAAACTCCTGTATAATAAATATATTAAATAAAATATTTATATATATAATACCATATATGATATACTTATAACATTTTATTTCCCATTTATAAACAATTCATTGTTAAAATTCCATTTCTGGTAATAATAATGTTTTTAATGTATGGTTTGATTTGGTATTTTTAGTCCTTTTACATTGATCATGGATAAATAATCCCAAGAATTTTATTTATTATATATATATATAAATATGTTATATACTCATTATATATTTATTTAGAGTAATCCATAAAATTTAGGGATTGAAAATGAATTATACTTTTCATGGAGATGGTGGGCTGTATGTACACATGAACACCTTTTTATTTTCTCAATAGAAAAAACTAAATGAAGGTAAATAATATGAAAAAATTACCAATTAATTATTATTTCATATATATATATATAATATATCAATTATTTTTTCCTTATTACCTTCCACATAAAGCATAAGTGAAAAACAAATCATATCGCTTCATGGGGCAGTAGTCCGCGTATACATGAGTGACGTTATCATATTCCAGAGAATGGAAGTTAAGAAGGTATATGTAATATAATAATAAAATTAGTATAATAATTTAATAAATATGATTTAAATATGTTAAATACATCATTATATCTTGTTTTTATAGGTGGAGATAGGAAAACAAATACACCAGTTCGCGAGGCAGTGGTCCGTTGTACACACGATTGATGATTTAGTTTATCATTTGATAGAAGAAGGGGGTGATATAGGTTATTAAAATAATATAATAACATATTTGTATATTTTAGATAATTGTGTTATTATATAATCATAGTTTTATAACATTTTAATGATGTGTAAGAAGAAATAAAACACAAATACAAGTTTAATAATTTTACCTCATTTTCGGAGAACCTCTTTAGGATTATACCTAAAGATTTATTATGAGTGTTTAATAATAAAAATAAGGCCTATAATATATGGGGAAGGAATTAAGGAATATATATGGTTAGTTATTGGATAAACTAAATGGTTTTGGTAGTGTGAAGAGGATAGGAGAGGGGGTTCCCTTTTATAAGTGACAGAGAGGGCACCCTTGGAAGTTTTGAAAGGAAAAAAGTGTAAACACATTTAAAATATTAAAAAGGATCCAAAATATATCATTAATGATCATTATACATTATAAATTCAAAATATGTACATAAAATGGGATTTATAAAAGTTTTGGGTCATTTAACTCTTATATTTTTAGTTTAACCCTCAGAAAACCTGTTTTAACCTTAACCATTTTAACTAACTTTTACTATATTTAGTATTCATTTTAATGAAGATATTAGTTTAAATTTCTATATAATATTAATTATTATGATTAAATATATGGAATACATATTTTTAAATTTTATTCACATAATTGAAAAAATTTATCTTACAATTAAACCTACAGGCGCGATGAAAAATAATTTTCCAAAGATAAAATTTTCAGAAGTATGAAATTTTTTAATATAAAAAGTAAATAGAAATTTGATTCTAAAGACATAAATTGGTTTTATAATAAAATAATTGAACTAATTTTACTTTTAAAACATCTTTAAACAATATGAAACTTTGTAAATTGTTTTAAATAAAATAGATGTTTTTAATAAAAATCTATTTTTTCACTATTCACCAAAAAGTAATATTTTTAAAAAATTCTAAAAAAATAACACTATGAAAATTTTGAATTATTGATTCCAAAATTGAATTGAAAATTATAGAATGATGTTTTTTAAAATTATAAGAATTTAATTTTATTATTTTCTCACAAAAAGAAATACATATCATTTTTTGAGAAAAAAAATATTTTTTGATGCCAATAAAGACCTTAATAAAAATTAGCTAGTTATTTATAAATATATTTTATATATCTATAAAAATTTCAATAAATTTAAAATTTTGGTTATTACTATTCATAAAACCAATTTTAATGGCTAGGTTATAATAATCATGTTTAAATAATAATATTAATAGTATATCGTGGTTTGTTAAAAATTTTTGTTGCATGTAACACAAGAAATCGAAGAAATTAAATTTATTTGAAAAAAAAATATTTCATCAAATCTTAGGGTGTTACATTCTACCCACCTTAATATATATTTCACCCATTAAATTCTATCACATTTTTACAAACAATTGAGGGAACTTCTGTATCATTTAATCCTCAGGTTCTCATGTCACTTCTTCAAGCTGGTGGTTTCACCAAAAAACATTGACTAGATGAGTGGTATTATTTAATAGCAATTTTTTTAAAATCCATAATATAAACTATTTGTCCTCATAAGAAAGATCATTATACAATGGTATGACCTCTAAGTTTAGTACATTTGATGGATCAAGTAAGTACTTCCCCATGAGAGATACATAGAACACATTGTGAACCTATGATAGGTTAGGTGGGAGCATCAAATGATAATATATGGTTATGATACAATAAATAATTTCGAAGGGACTTGTATACCTAGGTATTATATAGAAATATCATTCTAAATATTTTTCCAAAACATTAAAGTAAACCTTGGTTTCTAATCAGATACAATGGAATGTGGTACTCCAAAAAACCTTACCACTTCCTTATTATATATCATGGAAAACTAATACAGAGAAAATTCTTATCTTATAATGATGAATAGTGATGAATTTTTAAGGTGACCATATAAAAACCATATATTAGTATGTCCTTTATATTTTTTGGAGAGACCTATAAAAGATACCACAATGACGTTTTCCCATTTCCATTCTGGAATAGGTAAGGGTTATAACACCCCATTTGATTTTTTTATCACATCCTTAACTTTCTAACATACCAAGAACTAAGACACCAAAAACTTTAATATCTCTCTTTATGTTATCCCACTAGAAATAATAATTCAAATATCTATACATATTTTCACTTCCAGGATTAATAAATAATCATGAATTTTTAGATTCCTCTAATATATATTTATTCAAATATATTATGGATGGAACTCATATATGGTTACTAAGCCTCATTGCTCCATCATAATTAATATTAAACTCAAGAACATTTATCACCTTCCTATATAGCTCCACATCATTTCTTTTCAACTCTTTAATCCTCACGTGGATATATGGTTGAATTTTTTTTTTGTGATTGATAAATTTTATACCCGCCCTTTAATATTTCCAAATAAATCCTTTTAAAATCCATAAATATTGGATCTTTTGTGATCCTCATCATAGATAAGCTGGTATGATCCTTTTGACTGAATGATTTTCCCACCATGTTTTCTTTCCCATAGTGTTAATTTATTGAGAATTAGTAATCTTTAATCGACTCAAACCATCTTATATGACACATATTAAATATTTTCTATGTGAATATACACTTTAAAGTTTTTTTATCAGTATATATATCACGATTTACTCCATAAATATAATCCCTCCATATATTCAATGAAAAAATTACTATAGCTAACTCCAAATTTAGAGTTGGGTATTTTCCTCATAAACCATCAATTTTCATGAGCCATAAGATATAACCAAGTCATTATGTATGAGAAAAGATACTAATAATTTCTTAGGTGCATCAATATATATCAAACACCCTTATCCATTGCAGGGTAATGTAATCCCAAGGGCGCGACTAATATTCTCTTCCGTTACAGATCATTTATCTCACATTCAACTGTCTAGAGGAACTTGGATCCCGTATGAGCTAACTTGTTGAGTAGATTATAGAGTCATGATAAATTCTCCACCAACCATCAATAATATCCATACAAACCAGGATAATTTCATAAATCAGTTACCTTAGTTGGTCTAAGCCAATGTTCAATAACTTTCATCTTTTACAGATCCACCAATATACCCTCTATTGAGATTATATGACCTAAAAGTAAAACATTTTATATAAAAAGTCCACACTTTTTAAATTTTGTATACAAAAAATCCTTCCTTAGGGTAAATAGTACAATTCACAAGTGATATTCATGCTCTTCCTTTATCTTTGAATAAATGAAAATATCATCTATGATGACTACTACTAACTGATCAAGGTATTCTCTAAACACTATATTCATTAAATCCATTAATATAACTAGGAAATTATTAAAACCAAATGGCATCACTATATACTCATAGGGTCCAAGCCTTGTATGAAAGGTTTTTGGCATATCCTCCTTCTTGAACCTTAATTGATGCTATCCATAATGAAGGTTGATATTGGAAAAGTATTTTTCTTCACATAGTTGATCAAAAAAGTCATCAATACAGTGTAGATGATACTTATTCTTGATTTTGAACTTGTACACCATTCAATAATCAATATATATTCACATCAATACCTCTTTATTATTAAAAAAATAGGTGCACCCTAAGGTGATAAAATTAGATTAATGAATACCATTTCAAGATTCTTATAGAGTTTCTTCTTCAATTCATGAAACTCAATCATGTACATTATATAGGTAGTATTTGAAATAGATGTATCACAAGGTAAGATTTATATTGAGAACTCAATCTTAAATTTTGGAGTAAGACTAGGAAACTAATATGAAAATACATAAACAAAATCCTACATAATAGGAATAACATCAATATTGAGTTTCTCCCAAACCATATGGGATAAACACCCATTTTTAATGGGAATCAAGACACATATAATAGATGTGATCTCCATCGTAAGTTCATATGCATCATTTCATTGATAGATGATCATAGGTTTGTCTTAAAATATCAGATATGAATTCCCTTCCTTTGAAATTGATGTGGGTTTTATGTAGTGAAATCCAATCCATGCCTAATATAACATAAAATTAAATCATAGGAATAATAATGATTTTTGTAATAAGAAAATTCAAATAAAATTAAACTTGAGAAAAATCATAGGCTTGATATGCGATCACTGTAAAATTAAGGGTGTTCAATCCTAATTGAACATAAAATCACTGGGATTAGGAATTAAAATTCCTAAATAATTTTCATGATATAAGGGAATTTATATAACTAATCTCAAATAAGATAATTCAATATTTAAGCATACCTATCCCCACCCTACTTTATTATTTTATCTTCAAATCCTTAGTAAAACCAAAATGGCCTGTATGAACATCCAGAATATTTTATCAGAGTGATCAATCATTCATAGAATTTGTAAATCATGACACTATCTTTTCAATATATGAAACCTTAAGCTTAACCTAGGTCAATAATGGTCATTATTAAAATTTTTCATGATGGTTTTCAAAGTGTATTTCAATTTCAAAAAGAAATCCCCTGGTAGTTTCAAACTAGATCTACATTAAGGCCTATTATCATGGACCAGGTGATGATTATGTCCAGCTCAATGCATCATTTTTGGAGTTGTTACCCCTAGGTATAACTGTTCCATAGTAGTATCCACTTTTAGTATCTAGATATGGATGCAATTTCTAAGAAACCACTCACTTTATCCTTTACCAAAATTCTAGTACATTTTCCTATACATTGGAATATTCATAGAATTATCAATATACATATTCCTAGAAATATACCTAGGTATCTCACATATGGTTTCTCATACTATTTTAAAAAGGCTTAACTAAAAATTTCTATGATACCAATTATAGAGTCCTATACTTTTCATACATAAATAATAAATCCTAATATATGAATATTCATTATATAACATAATGATTTATGTAATAATAATTTAGGTCTAGTGCCTTTGGAAAATTAGATACATTAAAAAATGGTTCATATGTTACATAAATCATCTCCCACAATGGTCATCATAACTATCACACTTTTTAGACATATCATACATAATGCCTTTCTTTATAACTTTGAAAAAAGAAGCATAAGAAAGGGTGATCTCAGATTCTTTGTATGGGTAAACAAGTGAGATATCAACAAAACGTAAGAATAAGGATATGATAATAAGATAATAGCATTTAAAAAAAATATAATGTATATCATATATCATAAACATGAGTCATGGAATAATTATTTGTAGTTCCTAGGACATGAATAATAATGTAATCAAAAAACATTACCCATGAAATAATATTGCTGGAATAAGGCATATATTGGTAGAATACACATAAGAATATAGAATAATTTCCTTAATATTCAATGATTACCACTACTACTATCATTGTGGAATGTGTTCACTCTCTGAACCATAATTGTAGTAAATGTTCACTCCCAAGATTATCAATGGAAAAATTCCCTTACTGAACTTGGTTTACCACCCATTCTAGTCCAATTTATCTCATGGGATATCAATCAATACCCAATGCATTAAAGAGAGATATATCCAACCCTACCTTGGTTATAATGTAACCAACATAACATAAAAAAACTATACATAATAATTCCATAAGATTATAAAACACTCACCATATTAAAACCACTGAAAATAAATGGGTTTCCTAAACATTTAACCATATCATAATCCATTGAAAATAAATGGTTTTTATAAACACCTTGTCAATTTATCATAGCATAACCCATGGAAATAAAATGGGATTCATAAATATCTATTCATTATAACCATAAATCATCCAAATAACGAATAAGAATTATAGTTTTTGATCATATTTTGAATAATAATTAGTTAACTTCAGATGATGTCATCTTATATAGAAAATGATTTTGAATGATCACTGGGAACATTTCTTAAGAGAAACAACCCTTGAATATTGAAAATCACCTTTTAAAAACAATAATTTCACATAACATTGTGGAAATAATTTTATTTTAAAATATACTTGGATACTTATAATGGATTATTTAAAACATTGATTGGTCATAATGGGGGAAAACACTATTCATACCATACATGTTAAAATAAAGACTTGTTTTACATTATTGGTAAAATTAAAAAGTTCCTCATTCATAAAATGATAAAAAGATTCATCTAAAACCATTTTATAAAATATAAACATGGTTAATTTTTTTAATCCATCATTGGAGGTTATTAAAAACTTTATTTAAAACAGTTTTAGAAAACATAGACGTAGAAGAAAAATGATTTTCAAATGAAGTGAGAAATAAATTAGATTTTTCTTGGAATAATTATTTTGAACACTTGAGTACGTAAAGAGAGGAACAAGAAATGGATAAATTTATTTTAATGAAATAAATTGTGTATAAGAAAAACTCATGATTTTATTTAGAGATAGATGATAATATTTGAACATCGAAAGCACAATTATAAACAATCCTAATAAATAATGAGATTATAATAAATTTTTTTTACCACATTGATATATTTTGAATCATAATACCTATGAAATAATAAATTCAAATTAAATTTTAAATATAATGATGATAAATAAATTCATGATATAACATTTCAAAGGGTTTTTATATACACCTCATAAAAGAATATCGGTGTATAACATAACATATATCCCAAAGAAGCCATTTTGAGATGAATATCTGTTACCTTAAGTCTAGACCTCCTTCGTACAAATTCTAAAGTCCAATATAATAAATATATAACCATAATAATATATTTAATACCATATATTATTTAATTATGGCCCTTTTTACCCGTTTATTAACAATTCCTTAGTAAAAGAACATTTTAGTTAATAATTTCTTTATTTTCCATCTATGTTTTTATTTGGTATTTTCATCCATTTTCATTTTACCATGGTTAAATAATGTAAATAATTTAAAATTTTGTATAAATATAATATATATTCATTATATATGTATTTATTTTAATCAGAAAATTATATATATAGAAAATGAATTGCACCATTCATGGAGACGGTATGACATACGTACGCATGAACGTTGTTTCCATTTTTGTGAAAGATAGAATAAAATAAATTTAATTAATAAATAACCTTTATAAAGTAATTATTATTTCATATATATCACATATATTCATTAAATTTATCCTTATTACCTTCCACATGAATAATAAGTGAAAAATGAATCATATCTCTTCGTGAGGTGGTAGTCAGCCGTATACATGACCAACAATATCATATTACCAAAGAATGGAAAGTAAGAAGGTATTTATTATATGGTAATTTTAAAAGTATAATTATTTCATAAATATAATATTCATATGTTAAATCCATCATTATAACCATCTATGAGAGGTGGTTATTGAAAACAATTTACGTCAATTCATGA
Source organism: Viscum album (assembly GCA_963277665.1). NCBI lineage: Eukaryota > Viridiplantae > Streptophyta > Magnoliopsida > Santalales > Viscaceae > Viscum > Viscum album. The sequence continues at coordinate 685,559,773 of OY728123.1, read as the reverse complement.
GGTGGTAATCCACCCTACACAGGATCAACAGTTTCATTTCCCATTTTATGGAAGAGAATGCATATTTAGGTTATTACATTAAAATAATAATATCTAATTATATTTTATAAATAGGGGTTGTTATATCATAAATTTTTTAGAATATTTAAAGAGGTGTAAGAAGAAATAAAAATAACAAAAGTTTAAGAATTTGTCCTCTTATTTGGTGAACCTTTTTATTTTTATACCTAAAGCCTTCATAAGTGGATTTAATAATTAATTTATCACTCTAGGATATGGGTAGGTAATTGAGGAATATATTTATCGAGTTATTTTACAATATAAATTTTTTTGTAATAGGAAAGAGGATAGGAGAGGGGGAACCCTTTTATAAGCAGGGGTGATGAAAAACTTAAAAAGTTTGCAATGAATTTTTTTTTACCCAAATTATAAACTTGAAAAAAGATCCATAATTTATCATAACAAAACTGTATAGGTTATAATATCTAAATATGGATATAAAATGGGAGTTGGAAAAGTTTTTAGGTCATTTTATAACTTATCTTTTCAGTTTAATCCCTTGTAAAACCGTTTTATCCTTAACTATGATGAATAATTTTTACTGTTTTGATTATTAATTTTGAAAAAAATTATGTTTACCATTCTATATAATTTTAATTATTCTTATTAAAAATAATTATTTTTTTTAAAATTCCATTTATATATGTATAAAATTTTAATTTAAAATTAAACCCACATACGCGAGGAAAAATAGTTTTCCGAAGAGATAATTTTAATAACTATAGAATGTTTTAATACCAAAATTTAATATTAATTTTATTAAAAAGACCTAAATTAATTTAATAATAACTTAATTCAACTAATTTTACTTTTAAAACTTTTTTAAACAACATGGAACTTTGAAATTTTTTTAAACGAATAACATTTTTTAATAAAATTAATTATTTTCATTATTCCATAACATATTAATATTTTCAAAAATTAAAAAAAATTATTCCTAAGAAAATTTTTACATGTTTATTCCAAAAATTTAGTCACATTTTAATATACATTTTTTAAAAGTGTAAAAAATTAATTCCATTATTTTTTAGCAAGAATAAATTATAATATTTTTTTGAGGGAAAAGTATTTTTGAAGAATATAAACACTTCACTAAAAATTAAATACTTATTTATAAGTAAATTTTATTTATATAAAATCTTTATAAATAATTTTAAATTTTATAATTCCTATTCATTACACAAAATTTTATATCTTGGTTATAATAGTCAACTTCCTAACTTCATTTTCTATTATTATCCAAATTCACTTTTATGGAAAAAGTGATAAACCCCAAGAGAAAAAAAGTTATTAAAGGATAAATTAATCCATTGGAATTTTTATCTTTAATAATTTTCTAGGATAAATAAGTTACCGATGTTTCTAGATTATCCTTTATAAGGTCTTCAAGTCAACGCACCAGTCTATCTCACACTTGCATGTATTCCTCTTGGGTGATTTTCCCTGTATTGAAACCGTTTACTAGGATCTGGTTTTGCTTGTCAATACAATCCACCCGTTCTCTATTGGTGTCCACCTGAATGATCCTTTCTATCATTTTATCACAATCTTCTGTTGGATGATTGATCATAAGGGATACCTTCCCCACTTCTTCTCTAGAATGCAGATGTACCTTCAACGATTGCTCAACGTCAAAGCCTGTATTCTAAAGGGAATTACTGATCGGTGATGGCTCCTTTCTCTACTGGAGGGCTCTCTAGAGCACTCACATCCTCCTCCTAGGGTTTCCATTCCCTAGAGATGGAGCATATTCTTATATATTTCATTTCTTTCTTCTTGAATTTCCTTTTCTTATGGTTCTTATCTGTCATATTTTCTTGGGTTTCATCTTAGGTTACTAATTTTAGATGAGATTATCTTCTTCGGTGACCTAGGGTTTTGAAACGTTTCTTCGACTTGAACCGAGGATTCTTTTCCAACTAGATCCGCCATCCAAACCCCATATTTGGTTGTATTCAGCATCCATCACGGTGGTTTTGGAGGTGATATAGGTTCTTAGTTGTTTCTCACTATTGATCCCCTTTCCTAGTTCATCCTTTATTCTTCTCCAATTTAGGTTCTAGTTTGGTGGGTTTTCATCCTCAATGTAGTCATATTTTTTTAGTGAGGGTATTTTTTCTTTTTGGAATCGGTGTTATAGTTTGTTGATTCTATTCATATTGGTTTGATTTTTTCATCCTTCGGTATCCCTGCTATGTGTGGCTCGCTGTCGTGTCCTTTGTTGCTCAACTCTTCCCTGGCTTCACAGTCCAACATTCCTATCTGAGTTGGTCTGGTGAAATGCTTCAAAAAGAGGCTTGGGAGGTTTTTTTTCAAGTGTCCGAAGGCATTCTAGGTGGTTCTATGGCATGGGGATTTCTTCAACACTTTTTCTGATCTCTTGGGTGGTGGTTATTCATCCCTGAAAATGGTTTTTTTTTCTGTTTTTTTGGTGGCTTCGATAGGTTGGTTGGCTCTTGGTGATGTTGAGAAGTGGGATGGTTGGGTGTTTCTGGTGATTTTCTTCAAGGTCGCAGGTGTAGAGGTTCTGTGGTATTATATTGTATGTTTTCTGATGAATATGGAACTTAATGATGATGAGGGATCCTCTCCGTCATCTGGTACGATAGATGGTTTGATCTATGTCAGGGTATGTAACACAAGGTGACGTGGCCCAAGGAGGTGATGTGGTTAGAGTTTGAAATTGTAAATTTGATGGATGAATTTTGAAGTTTAAATCTGGTTTTTTTGTTGTATGCGTGGCATGAATGGTGTTGTATGTTCCCACTAATCCAAAAAGTGGTCTTTCAAAATAATAATAAAAAATTGATTGAGGCCAATCCTAATGGGATCATCCCCATCATCTGCAACCTCTTCTCAAAAAACATTTTCATTTACATTGAGAATACCCTCACTCAATTGTGCCTTCACCTTTCTGGAAGATCATGTATCCATTAGGGAAGGAAAATGATAATAATCATTGCATTCTTTCTTTTCACCATGCTTACCCTTTATCCTTCTTAGACTACATGTGTCACTATAGTAAAGTTCTTGAGAACTGACTCCTGAAAACTAGCTAGAAGAGTCATCACCATACTCCTCCCTCGGAGTACATTGCTCCTGAAAGATAAGTTCTATCTTATCTGCCTCCTCGCCATTCCCTATATTATCTAATCTCTTGAAGCGGTTACACAACTGAATGGTTGGCACCACTCTTCTTAAGCTCGACCTAATCACTAGAAATAGATCATTCTGGGAACCCTCACATCCATTTTTATTGAGTCCAATTAGCACAAACTCTATATAAGAATAATCTTTCGGGGCCTTTGGACCTTCCCCAGGGGCCATTCGAGTTTCCGCAATTGGATTGGACATATCAACATGTTCTAAAACAACTGTAGTAGTGGGATTTTCCCAACTTGTTTCCACTTATCCCAATGGACTTTGCACAACTGGTGTGGGAATTTCCAAATCTCTCCTCAAATGGTTGATAACATCAGAAACCAAGGGATTACTCACTGAAGGCTCACACTGAACAGCCTTCGCCAAAGCTAAGTCAGAGCTAGCAAGCCACTTCCCAACCGAACCATCTTTAGCAACAATGGGGTCCTTCAAAACCATAATGGCTCCGGGATTAGCCTCCTCGAAGCATTACTTGGTGATTCAGTAACCGAAATGGACTCACTATAAATTAAGAAGTTATACTTATATAAATTTCATTCCTTTTACATAAAATGGGACTTCCACCACCCATTCAAGGACACTCTAGACATTAAAATACCACACAAAACTCATCTCATTTTATTTAAAGTAAATTATTACTATATTATCATATTCCTCATATCACATGAAATTATATTAATCCCTCTATCTCTAATAAGTACTGCAAGAGAATAATTTATTTACCAACTTGAGTACTAGTCAATCCTTAACATATATTTTTCTATCATTTAGTTTCAAATTTAATATTTAAATTATTTTATAAAAAAATAATTATTATTGGTATAATTAATTTTATTAAATTTATATATGAATCATTATACTCATTTTCTATTTTACTTTACAAAAATGAAAATATCATTCGTGAGTATGTGAAAACTAAGACCTCTACCAAATGACTTGTTTCATTTTACTTTACTAACATATAAATCATGCTCAAAAAGGATATTTAATGAATTAATATGATATTTATAAAATTATTATTATTCATAAAATACAAACCAATTCCTACCGTCATCCAATTATATGGAAAATAAGAACATCCCTCGTGTATATTTACAGACTACGACCTCTACGAAGAGATGTGTTTTTTTCTCATTACTGCCTTACATGGATAATTATAAAATATATTTGATAAATATATATGATATTAAGGTTTAATATATTTTATGAATATGCTTCTAAAATGATATCATATAAATTTATAAGCATTATAAAGTAATATATTGATATCGATAAATTAACCAAAACAAGCTCATTAGGGATTTTATCCTCACAAACCACACTAATAGATTCCATCAAATGATCACTGGAATTTATAAATCATTGAAAAAACATATAAAATTTATTTTTCAACATGTTAATGATGATAATGGTATCAATGAATGTGTCTTGACATCCCCGTTATAAAGAATATGTGAAATGATCAAAATTACAAACATCTAAAAATGAAAATAATCATTAAATAGTTAAAAAATGTATAATAAATGATTAAAATTAAAGGGTATAATTTGATATATACATAAATGAAGTTATGAAATAGGTTATTAATATGTCCAAGTTATATATACAGGATATAAAATCACTTTTTTGGAAGTTGAGAGTAAAGTTAATGGGTGTTCTTGACTCAACTTCTTTTCTTGATTCATAATTATTCCTCTTTGAATAATGTTTTACAAGAATGTTATCTTATATAATTTTATAATATTATATTTCTATTTCTCCATAGTTTATAATTTATTTCTTTATGACATCCAAAAAATATTGTTATTTGGAAATAGTTCTTCTTAAAATTTGCTGATGTTAAAAAAACTCCCATCCCCTTCAAATGGGCTCTTTATTTTCCATATCCATTTTCTATCATACCACCATGTTCTGATTTATTATTTTGAAAAAAAATTTGTATTATTTCTGGTGATTTTTGAATCTATATTTACCAATTTTAAAATGAAATATTTTTAACTTTGTTTACAACGTGGGTTTCAATAATGGTATTTTTATAATGTTGAAAAGTTTTTTTTCTTTTCCCGATCACACACCTTTTCTTTGATTCCACATTTCCAATGTAAAAAAATTATGACTTTTCAAGGATCAATTTTTGAAATGTATTTTTTGTAATGTTTTAAAAAATGTATTCATTTCAATTAAAAAAAAATTTATTTCCAAAGTGTCTCAAAACATATTATCTTTACAATAATGTTGAAATTTGTTTCTAAATATTCTTTTATGTTTTTCTTATATTTACCTCATTAATTCTAAAAAACTAACTTCTATAGAGTTATTCTTCATGAAACTACCTCTAAATTCCTTTATTAATTAAAAATTTTGGGTAATTTAATTTTGTTACCAAATGATCTAATTTTTATATCACATTATGTGATACCATTTAGAAATTATTTGAAATCCATTTTCTTTCCATGGGTTTTCATGTTATGATGAATGACTGATATATTCTAGAATACATATGTATGGAGGATAATGGGGGTGGGGAGGGGGGGGGGGTCCTATATCTCCCTCCAATGAATTGTTATTGTTTTATATCTCATGTGATAATAAATCATGGACATTATATGTTTTTTCACAACTTAAACCTCAAGCATTATTGGTTTTCTCACAACATAATGCATGGGAATAATTTGTTTTTTAACAACATAATATATCAAAATCATGGGTTTTATCCCAATATAAATTGTGGCAGTCATGATTGTTATCACAATTTTACTATTTCTTATGATTATGATTGTTCCATAGTTCTATTATATTACACTTTCTATTGTTACTCTCTACAATTCAAGATTATTATTAATTTCTTGTAAGACCTGTTATGATTGTTATTCTTTCCTGATGAAATTTTTATTATATTATAATTATATATAATTAATATTAATTATGTAACAATTTTTATGATGTCCACTTATGAATCTATTATATTTTAATAAATATTCCTCCCAAATAATTTTTTTCTCCCAAGTTAACCTTTTTAATTCAATGATACATTTTCCCATACTGAGTGTTTCACTAACCCCATTATTATGTTTCCATTACCCTTATTTTGAATATGAGTATATCATATAAAAATTTTAAGAGGGGTTCTAGTGTGGTTCAGTTATGGAGAAATGTTAAAAATTATTTCAATATAAGTTTGTTATGTAGCTATTTCGTAAAGACATTAAACTGTTGGGTCTTAAGATTGAAATATTATTTGTGAGACATACAATTTTACTTATGGTAATGATGTAAAATAAAAATAATTTTATATTTCATAATGTTATTCAGTATTATATTAGGGTCCAATTTTATTGATAAATTATTTATTTATTTTTTAGGATTTAATTATTTTTTTGGGGATTAGGATGAGATAACATTATTGAAAACCCCATTTATAATTCTTAGTATTGGATCACATCATATGTTTTTTTAATTTAGAGATTATATTGTTTACCAATACTGTAATTTCTATTTGAATATAAAAAAGTGGATGTAGGACCAAGAAAAAATTCATATAAGGTTAATAACCATGAAAAGGATGGTTGGGTATTAACATGATCTCCACATGGTATGAAACAAATAGAATTAACTGTACATATGGTTTGACACACTCAGAGGATATGATTTGGTTGATCACATTATCTATGTGAACCATTATGAAGGATTTTTTATGTTGTCGAATTAGGTTAATATGTATGAGAGAACCCAAATTAATGAAAACTAGGATGAATCAAGGGTGATTTTAGTTGAAATGAAATCTAGAATGATGGTATCAAAGAGAAATAAATTTTTAGGTTTATTTTTTCATGTTATTATTTATAATAATTCTATTATTATGTTAATTATTTATTACCCATGCTAACACATTTTTATTTTAGTAATGAAAGGATAAAAGAGAAACTAATCTAACAATGGGTGATACAGACATTATAGTGATTGTCCAAATGAAAAATTGAATGATACAAGATCTTGTGGGAGATTATACCTAACCACCTATTGTAAATTATGATAAAAAACTATAAGATAATTTAATTATAAAACACACCCAATAAGAGACTCATGGATTTTACTATAAGATAATGTAAAAAAGATCATTTTGAAAAGAGGATTCGATATCCTACAAGTCAAGAATGTGAGAATACGCACCCAAGGGAATGTATCAAAGGAAATAAAAGATGTTTTATGTGTAGAAAATGTAGTCATAGAGAAATAAATTGATTAGGGAAAATTAAGATTTTTATTGACATGATTGAGGTAAATAAATTTCATCAAAATATAACACTAATAGTTCAATATCATAAATATGAGTAGCATGATTATTACCCAAGTCGATGCACTAATCCAAGAGATAATAAGAATTACGAGCATCAGCAACCTCCTAAACCAAGGGAAAAAGGAAGGGCCTATGCCGTACCAATCACTGAGGGGGACCAAGATAATCTAGATACACTTATTCTCTACTCTAGAGTTGTATATATCTTATTAGAATTTTATTCAAGGCACTCTAGTATATCTAGGATGTTTTCTAAGATCCTAAAATAAAAACTCCCAAAACATGATATTGTATTATTAGAGAAAATTATAGTTTTATGATTATTTTTACCTAAGATGAATCATATTGTAATATAAATTGTAAAAATATTTTTATCAATCCTATAGTTGGATTTAATGTGATTTTTGGAAATGGATTGGTCCTATCTATATAGAGGAATATATATTTATTGGAATAAAGAAATTACATTTCATATCAAGCCATGATAGTATATCAATGAAAGGACGATTTTGAATACCCTTTAGAAGAAAATTATATAATGTTGTTATTGATACTAAATATCAATAGTATGTTGTACCAAATTTTTAAAGAAATCACAATATTATAGATAATCCTATTGTTATTAACGAGAAATATTTCCTATTTTTTTAAGGTTGATATCTCTATAGAAATAATATCTTAAGGAGTGTCAAGATTTTAGATTCCCTTATCTATTTCCATTAAGAAGTGGTAATTAAAATTTTCAAGGCATAATTTATTTAGGTGTGGGGGGATTTAATAGCCCAAAGTGTTTTTATAATTTCCTATTTGAAGAAAATCCATGTTGAATATCATGTTTCACATGATACACCAAACTAAAAAACTATGATACATTAAGATAAAATTATTAAAGTTTATAATTATAATATAACTTATTTATTACATTTTTAGGTATAGATATCATCAAACACACTATTAAAACTATGTATAAAAGAGAAGTTGTGGGATCAAACTGTATGAATCTTATTTATTAAGCTCACCTGTCTGATCTTGGAAAAGAGTTGATTTTATTAGGATTTTCTTTAGACCAAACCTAGTTAATACTTAACTAATTAGGTTTTGAGAGAAAACATTAATGAGATAAGTTCAAGATCTTGGAAATTTCCATGTGATCAATGATAGTTAAACCACCATCCATGACTGCCACCAGAGCTTATATTTTCTTTAGGTCTTATTGGAGATCTTGATGGGATATGTTAAAAAATTATAGTGATATAAAAATGAATTTAATAATTTAATATGTTGTTTATTTATCAAATTTGTTTTATTCATTTTGAATTTCAAATTTTAAAGAAAATTTATGTTTGTTATTAATAGTCATGTATAAAAAATATTCAATTAGTATAACTAAACAACTAATAATATAATCTCAGACTTAAAAACATTTTTTCTAAATTGGTTTTTATATGATATATATTTTTATTTCAAGATACTAAATAAATTATAGATTAATAATGATAAAATATATATTTCATATTAATAATAGAATTATTTTTTTCGTAATTGAATGGAAATAATAATAATAACAATTATTTTTTTAGAAAACTATTTCACTATAAAAACAATGTTTCATGATATTTCATATTTTATTATAAAATTTTAATTAGTAAATTATAGAATTTAAATTTTAAAAATAAACATTATTTTTTGGTTTTGTAAAAAAATATTAGTTTAGGATGATGTTTTGATATATTTATGAAAATATTGATTTTTAGGTGAATAGTACCAAATGCCGTTTTTTCAAATATAAGGATTTTATTAAATCACTATGATATAAGTGTGAATGGAATTTTTTTGAAAACTTTTTAATAATAATATATATATTTAATAAGTAAAAATATACATTTAAAATATTATGTTTAATTTAGAAATAGATGATTGATATTTTGGAGATTAAGTAATATTTCTCTAATAAAAACTATTTTTAGTATTTTTCAAATTAAATATTCACATGGTGGATTTCGGTTTTAGATTTATATAAAAGAGAATAACCTCTTATTGTTTTAGTGAAAAACCTATTAATTTTATTAAAATAAACATAATTGATAATATTAACCTAAATGTAAATTTTTTATGCTTAAAATAAATTTTTTTTACGAAATGAGTTTTTAAGTGTTATGATCATTAATATTAATATTTTTTGCAACCATGATTTTTTTGATAAACTAATTTTAACATTTTAAATAAGAATTTTAAAATTATTTAATAAGGGAATGTTTAATGTTTTCATTAGAATAAGTTATTGAATTTAAAAAATTATTTCTTTTTTAAAATTAAATTATAGTAAAAGTTGATTCAATGATAAATTATCTGATTTTTTTGGAAAAAAAATATATTAAAATAAATTATTGGAGAATAGATCAACCCAAAATTATATACTATCAATTATTTCACACTTTTTATTCTAATTTATATTTTAAATAAATACTCCATATATATTAAGATATTATATTAAAAAAATAAATTTCCTCCAGTTATAAAAATGGCCTTCCACTAACCCTTCAAGGAACAACTATAAATTCAAATTCCCCTTAAAACTATATAAATTTCAATTTTTCTAGATTAATATTCCATTACCATAATCCTTTGTTCACGTGATGGTTTCTTACGTCCTCCGTTTTGAAGTCCTCTAAGGGAAAAATTAAGTCCACAATGCGAGTACTAATTACTCCATAAAATCTTTTATTTTATATTATTAAAATAAAAAATAAAATTTTAAAATTATTTTTTAATAAAATATTTTTTATTGGTATACATAATTTTATTATTTTTAGGAAAAAAATCATTATCCATCTTCCACCTTTCACCTTAGAAAAATAAAAATGCTTTTCATTTGTACTAGGGAACTACTTTCTCCATAATAAAAAATGTTTCATTTTCCTTCACCATATAAATTGAATGATTAAATAGGGGTATTAAATAAATAAATATTATATTTATAAAACTTAATAATTTTCAAATATAAAACAATTCCTACCTTCTTTTCATTCTTTGGAAAAGAAAATCATCACCAATGTGTGCGTGTGGATTACGGCCTCCACAAAGAAATGTGTTCTATTTTTCATTAACTACGCACATGGGTAGTTATAAAATATAATTATAGAATATATATGATTTTAATGACTAATATATTCCTTTATTTTATTTCCAAAAAGGATAACATAATAATAAATTACCATTATAAAGTAATGAGTTAATATAGAAAAATTACCCAAAACAAGCTGGTTATAAATTTAATTCTCGTGAACTATTCCCATAGATTCCATAAATTTAAAACAAACTTTTTATATATAAATAATTTAATAGTTTTTTAAATATATTATATAATCTATGAATTATGAACTCATTACTAAAGAATGGGTTTTTCCATCACCATTATAAAACATATGTGAAATAATCAGAAATTTTAACATACAATAATGAAGATAAGCCTCAACTAGATAATGAATGTAAAATGAATGATTATAATTGAAGATTATACATGTAAATAGATCTAAATATGTTTATTTTTTTTATTAATATGGTTATGATTTTGATAGAGGATATTAAATCACTTTCTTGGATATTGAGTGAAAATGTATGTAGTTTAGTCCACTCAACTTATTTTCCTGGGTCATAATTGTTCCTATTTTACTATAGTTTAAAAGAATATTATATTATATCCTATAATGCTATTATATTTTAGTTCCTCGTTATTATTTTGGGTAATTTAATTATCACATCAATATCATATCCTTTTATTAATTTCTTTATCCTTAAAATTTGATGATGATAATATTAATTCCAATACACTCCAAATGAGATCTATATTTTCCATTTAAATATTCTCACTTTTATCCATTTTTTTAATTTAATATTTTGAAATTAAAATATTTATAATTTCTATTGATATTTATTTATTTTTTAAATTTTTTTCAAATGAATAATCTATCACTATTTTTATGACATGGATTTTAATAAAGGAATTTTAAAAATATTGAAAAGGTTTTTCATTTCACAATCCTACAATTTATCTTTGAATCCCCATTTAACATGGATAAAATTTATAAACATTACAGGGTCCAATATTGAAACTTATTCTATATAATGTTTTAAAAAATGCCTCTATTTCAATTGATCAAAAAACGATAATTTCAAAAGTGACTCAATACTTCTTCTCTTTACGACAATACTGAGAAATATTTTCAAAATACTTTTCCACATTTCACTTCCAATATTCCATTTAACTACATAAGTACTAAATTCTATAGAGTTATGACTTATAAAAAATAATCTGAATTACATTATGAAATACACATTTTCAGTGATAGAATTTTTATTATCAACTGTTCTACTTTTTATATCATGTTATGTGATACCATTTTGAAATGATATGAAACCCATTTTCATTCCATGGGTTTTCAAGATACAATGAATGATTAATATTTTATAGCACACATGTATATGGATGATGACTATTGGGGTCCTATATCACCCTAAAATTCATTGGATAAGTTTTATATCTCATGATATAACGAAGCATGTAAATTATGGGTTTTTTTACAACTTAAACAAATGGGTATCATGGGTTTTATCAGAAAATAATGTGTGGGAATCATGGTGGTTCTAAAAATATTATTATTCCATTATTATTATTATGACATATTTATTTTATTTTATAATATCTTATTTTATAATATTATAATTCAATATTATTATTAAATTCATCAAATTCATGTTATAATTATTATGATTCCTTGATGACCTTTTGGTGGAAATATATTTCCATATCATGATTCTTAATGATTAAAAAATGTTTATGATTTTCAATTATGGTCCCATGACCTTGTAATAAGATATTTTTCCCATACCCATGATTTATCATATGTTTTTGCATTATTATTCATTGGTAAGTTTTCCATTATTGAGAATTTGATATCATCTATTTATTATGTTTATATTCTCTTTGTTATGAAGACGAGTATATATTATAAGAAGTATCTAAGGTGGTCTAGTGTGGTTAAATTATAGATAAATATTGACATATATTGTAAAATAAGTTTCTTATGTATCTAATCTATAATGAAACTAACCCTTGAAGTCTTTGTATTATGAAATTTTTAGTGATATATAATCTTTAGCATATGAAAATGATGTAAAATAAATATTCATTTATCTTTATTCACCTCAACTTTTATCATAAAGTTATTAGAGAAATTTTTTCCTTCTTAGGTCTTACCATAATGATCCATTACCACTAGTTTGATTTTTTGTAATGAAGGGAATGGTTTTCCCACCTAAAGTTACTCATTTTCCTTCTTATAATGAAAAACCAAAAATTTTCTTTGTGTATTTAGTTTTCATGATTATTATTATAAATGTTTTTTTCCACTTCTTCAAATGAATTTGGGTTTATTTATTTATATTTAGATGATAAATTCACAATCTTATTCTTAGAACCATTATAAAAATAGAAATTCCCATCAAATCATACCAATAGTGTGAGAAAATGCTTATTCATTTTTGTGTTTCTTACTCCCTTATGTATCATCTTTAAATAATTCACATATATTGTTGATATCCAATATTTCCACAAATAAATAACTTGATATTTTGTGTCTTTTATTCAAATTTTTTAGCATTAACCATTATTCTATAAATATATTATAGCTCAATATTTTTCTAGGGTGTAGGTACCTAAGGTTTTCATTTCACTAAAACATACCTTTTTATAGTCTTCAACCATCACTAACATTATTTTTTTCTAAAATAGTTCACATGTGGAATATGAATTAATAATTTAGTGGAAAACCCATATATTTATTTAGTGGATAAGGCACTTGTAATTTTCGATGATATATCATGAGTGAGGAAGTTTTACTTATTTTCACACTTACATAATAATTTCATGACTTATCATTTGAGTTATTTAGTTATTTTGATCTAATAATTGTTAGAATTATTATTCCCATCAAATATACTTGTATATTCATTAACCTTGATATATAATTCAACTTCCTTTTACAAACTTCTAGAATTTAAAAATTTACTTTTTTTAATTTTCTCTTTGAATTAAATTATTATAATATTATTATTGAATATAAATCATAGATTTATGTGAAACATCCTTATCCTACTTTTTTTATCTCCCCATAAGTCTTTTTATTAAAGTTTTACTTCAAGTTTAGTTTTAAGATAAACTTTGGACTCATTTTTATAATCATTATCATTAATTTAATCCTCTTTATACTTTTATACAATTACCATTAATAATTATTCATTAAGGTTTATATATTAATTAACCTTCTCTATACATATTTCCTTATTTTCCTCATATTATTTATATTTAATTTCCTTTTTCATGATGAATTTATGCTTCATCATTACATTATATTTATACCTTTGAATGAATTATTTTTGTGTTTTTCTTCATAAATAATATCCTATATTTTTTTGGACACAAGAATTATTATTACTTACTTTGAAACATTAGAAACAAGTGATTGGTAGATTTAAAATAAACTAAAATCTTCCCATTTTAAGAGTAGATAAAATAAATGACATCCTCTCATCAACTTCTTCATCCTCGAGTTCTTATTTTACTGATTGTTTCTTCATATACTTGAGTGTTATATCTCGAGTGTATTACTTTATCATAGATTAATTATCTTTATTTCTAATATCATATACCACAAGATTATTCCCCAAGACCACCCATATACTCTATAAGAATGTTCAATAAATTAAAGAAATCAATAACTCTCACATTTGGGCACATTTATAAATCTTCATATTTGATCCACAATATTTATATTTTTTCATCATGTACTTTGAAAACCCATTTTTAAAGATTTAGAAGTTTATCTAATGTCTCTTAATATTTCTATAATGAAATCACATTTTTATAGATAGGGTTTTCCAAATATCCCCATAAAGAATTTATTTCTTAAGAAAAAACATCCATGTCTTTATGATATATGTTTTTCAATGCTCTGAGGTCCATATATAAAGCTATTAGGAACATCATAATCAAATTAATGTCTATTACCAAAAAATAAAAATAATTTTGTTTCAAAATTTTCCTTATATATAAGTTTCTACCATAAAAATAGGGATTCCATTATTATTTTCTACTACTTCCATATCACCTTAGTGATAGAGAGAGAGAGAACTCAATATAAAACCTTTATCTTGGATAGAACTTGTTGGTCCCTAGGAAGAATTACACCTTGGGGGGGTGGGTGAATTAGTGAGAGTTAATTTAAACTCTACCTTGTAAAAAATCTTTTTATATATTTATTAGGAAAACTTCTCTCTCTATTCCTCATATCATTACTATATTAAAACCGTAGGATGTAATAAATTTTACATGATCCACCCAAATTGGCTAATCCAAGGATCATGCATGACAATATATATATATATATACACTATAATAACTAAATATCATTGTATTCTATTTGGTTATACAATTAATTGACCTCACTAACCTACCATGTGCTTACAAAACTCATAGGAAATGAAGAATTCACTACTCTTCTTCACAGTGGAATATACTTCTCATTATATGAACTGATTCTTCTCTATAAACTATAGACGATAAAAATATAGTAGGTTAGTGTAACACTTTAACATATAATGGAAAAGCATATAGTATGAGAAAATCTTGGAAATAATTCCTCATCACAATCAACCTTTTAGGGATAAAACTTGGAACACACCACTCTTTATTTTTAGTCATGAAAAACAAGAATGACAAAATCTTTTTTTTCAAAAATTTATCTATGAATAATGTAATAAAAAATATTCCTTTTCTTTTTTAACAATAGACTAAAAGTTTCCACTTCAACTCTCATTACTTTTGGATATTATAAAAAATCCCTCTCACAATATTGAGAATAAATATAACTTTTTATACACCTCTATCTATTTTATCATAAATTTCCATTTTATGGAATATTTATAGCTATAAATTATATAAAACACCTCTAAATTCAAAACTATGATTTTAATTTTTTTTTGATTCCCATCAATGTCACCTCATATGGTATAAATAAATACTTTAATATCTCTATGAAGATCATGTATTAAAAATATATATATCACAACACTGCACAAATATCCACATCAACACTTTCAATCATTCATAAAATGTTTTATATACAAAAATAGATCACAAAATAAAACATAAAAATGTATTAAAATCATGGAAATATTCTATTTTAGTATTCCACATAATCATGAAATCAGTTGATCCTTTCACAATAATCATTTTGATTATAAATAAAATAATTCATAAATTCTATCGGTTGAGTTGTCCAAATAACATTAGTGGCTCAAAATTTATATTCATGGATATTAAATCTTTTTAGACAAATATTCAATGAATTACACAAATACATTCTTGAGAGATTTAATAGTTTATTGTATTTGGATATTATTTACAAAATAATCTAATTTGGTGAAATATCTTCAATATCTCCCATAAATATCTCCCCCTTTATTACTCTTCACTAACATACCCTACTTATAACCTTTATTTATCATATTGGGAAAGGAAAAATAAGAAAGGGTGAGCTCAAATGATTAGTAAGGGTAATAAAGTGAGATATCAATGATCACATAAGAATGAAATGAGCATAAGGGTATGATAACATTATAATAATGTTTGAAAACTATACCCTATATATTAAAGATAAAAATATTGAGTCATGCCATAAATATTGTAAGTTCATGTGACATTAATTATAAATAAATCAATGAACATGATCAATTGGAGTATAAAATTATCATAAGATATAAAATTGTGGCATACACATATGTAGAGAAAATTAATTCCATAGTAGTCAAGGATCAATGATAAGGATATTATAGTGAAATGGATTCACTATCTAAAAAAATAATAGTAGTGAAGGTTCACTTAACTACCATCATAATGGATAATGTCCCCTACTGGTCCAGGTTCACTATATATTCCAGCCCTATCTATATCACGAGAGATAAATATTTACCCAATGAATTGGAAGGAAATATAGGTCCCACCTATCATATAATGAAGGTAAAAAATATGTGTGGGAAAATATAATAGAACATTCATCACATCAGAACCAATAAAAATAAATGTGTTTCATAAATATTTCATCATATCAAAACCTATAGAAAAGAGATAGGTTTAATAATCATTTCATTATTTCATCAAAGAATAACCCATGGAAACAAAATCATATTTCATAATAATTTTATCATGGTGTAAACCATGGAAGGAAAATAGGTTTTTTAAACATCTTTTAAACATAAACCATCCATGTAAGTAAAAAAAATGGTATCCTTAGATCATATCTCTAGTAAAGAATAGGTAACGTTAAAGGATATCATATTATATGGAAAATGATTTTGAAAATATAATTGTAAAATTTATTAAGGAAAATAATTTTATTTTTAAAATCTATTTTAAAAAATAAAAACTCATAAAATACTTTGGAAATTAGTTTCTTTGAAAATAAACTTGAAAACTTATAAAGTAGGCTTTAAAAATAATTGAAAACATTTCTTGAGGAAAATATCCTTTCCACATTGAAAATACATTTTAAAAAATATATTTTTGAAAATAATTTTCAACGAAAATAACCTTTAAAACTTATAAAAGAATCTTAAATTAAAATAATAGTCATGATGGTGGAAAATAATGTTCTTTCCATACACATTAAAATTAAGATACTTTTGAAATTTTTAGTAAAAGCAAAAATATCCATTCTATGAAAAAAACATGAATATTACTTTAATTTGTTTTTATAAGAAGTAAAATATAGGTAAAAATTTATTTAATAAATCAATAAAATAATTTTAAAAATATTTAAAACATATTTAGAGAACATGGTTTTGGAATAAAAATTGTTTTCGATCGAAGAGAGAAAAAAAGACGATTATCTTATTTTTTTAACTCTTGAGTTTATAAAGAGAGAAAAATGAACATAAAATAAATATTCCCAAAAAGTAACTAGAGGAGAAAAAAAATAAGAGAGTTTCTTGAGATATATATAACATTATTTTATAACTGGATTCATAATCTTGATAAATCTTTATAATAGGTGAGATTGTAACAAAAACCGTTACATCTTTAGTAACATTGAATTATAAGCGCCATGAAAGAATAATATCAAGTAAAACTCCTAATATAATGAGAATAAATAAATTCATGATATTAAATTTTAAAGTGGATTTATATACACCTCATAAAGGAATATAGTTTAATAACATAACATATGTCTCAAAGAAGGAAAATTGAGACAAAAATCTCTTACCGCTTTGGTAATGTTTGATCCCTAAACCCAATAAGTGAGAGATCCAAAAATGGATAAGTAAATTACAATAATTTATAGTATAAGAATCATAAAATACATACATTATCAACATATACACCTCCTAAAATAAATAGGTGGTTAATATGGAATGTGTCTCATAAAAGTAAAAAGTGAGATGGAAATCCATACCACTTTAGTAATTATTTGAATCATAAGAACCAATAAATAATAAAATAAAAGAAACATTAAATATCATGAAAATATTTATATTAATGGTATAAAATTTCCATTATATAGTATATACACCAAAAAAAATAAAAATTTGGTGAATTTACATTTGTCTCCCAAAAATAAAAGAGAGACTATAAATCCCTCACCATAAGTCTCAACTTCCTTCATACACTTTCAAACATCCAATATAATAAATCAATGTTTATTATAAATATATTATAAAACCATAAAACTATACATAAACACACACACACAAACACACAAAAACATATATATATATTACTATATATTATTTTATTAGGACCATTTAGTAACAGATTAATAATAATTCCTTGTTAAAGCTACGTTTCAGGAAATAACTGCTTTGTTTTTCGTTTAAGTTTTGATTTATTATTTTTGGTCCTTTTAATTTGATCATGGTTAAATCATATATATATTTTTAAAAATTATATAAATATCTTACATAAATATTATATATTTATGAAGATAAATCCATAAAATTTTGAGATAGAGAATAAAACACACCGTCCATGAAGATGATATGCTATATGTATGCCTGAACATTGTTTCTATTTTCTCAAAATATTGAAAAAAGAAAGGTAAATTATATATTACGATTAAATAATTATTATTAATTCATATATATCATGTATTTTAATTAAATTTATCCTTACTACCTTCCCAATAAAGCGTAAGTGAATATGAATCACATCGGTTTGTGATGTGGTAGTTCTTCGTGCACACGAGCAATGTTATTGTACCACCCATTAAATGGAAAGTAATAATTAATTTGTAATATAAAAATTTAAAAAGTATATTAATGTAATAAAAATAATATAAATATGTTAAATACATCATTATATCTATCCTTTCAATGTGGCGATGGAAAACAAACTATATTGATTCGCAAGGCGGTTGTCCGTGAAACACACGATCGACAGTTTCATTTTCCATTTGATGGAAGTGGAGTGGGATATAGGTTATTAAATTAATATAATAACATCTATTAATATATAATATATATATTTTATTATATTTTAAGTGTTTATAAATAATTTATGTTGGAAAAATAAGAAATTAAAAGAAGTATCTTAGTGAATACAATCACCTTCCCTTAGAAGCACCTTGTTTGAATCTCTTAATAAAGACCATAGTGTTGGTCATTTTAGAGGGAAAAAAGATCTAAAAAATGGATAAGTATGTTCAAGGTTGATTTTTTAAGTGTTTTCTAGAATTATATTTCTTTATATGTGTGAACAAATTAAGGGTGGTGGTGGGATTTTATAAGTGGGGGAAAGGAATCTACTTGGAAAGTACTTATAAATTTTCCAAAATAATCTAAAATAACACATCCATTACCAAGAAAAAAGTTTCAAAATGATTAAAGATTGAACTTAGTAAGGATAATATTAAACTATTTTTTTGGATATACAAATTTGACATGTGTTATTGTCATTTTAACCCTTATTATCTTAGTTTAAACCACGATAAACCCATTTGTACGTTAACTGTAGTAATTAATGTTTTTTTAATATTTTCCATTATTAATTATAAAACAAATTATGTTGAATTTATTAGATAATATAAATTATTAATATTAAAAATATGGAAACAATTTTGAAAAATTAAATTCATATAATTGGTAAATTTTAATTTATTATAAATCCTGTAGAAGTGAAGAGGACTCTGGTTTCGAAAGAGAAAAGTTTCAAAAGTTTAAAATATTTTTATATGAAAATTCTATGTAAAAATGATTCCAATGACATATATTGAATTAATAAATATATAATTGAACTTATTTTATGTTTAAAACCGTATTAAAATAATTTCTAATATTTTAAATGATTTAAAAGAAATGAAATTTCTTAATAAAAACCTGTATTTTTCACTATTCATGGAAAAATTTATATTCTGTGAAAAATACAAAAACTTCACCATGTAATAATTTTTTAAGTTGAATTAAAAAATGAATGTTATTTTTTAAATAATATTTTATTAAATTCTTAAAAATTAATTTTAAAATAAGTGCTTAAAAGGTGAAAAAACTACTTTTTGGGAAAATATAGTTTTAATGTATTAAATTAGATTTATTTTTATTTCTTATTTAGAAAATAGATAAAATTAAGGTTAAATATTTTACTTAATATATAATATATATATTTTTAAAATTAATTCACAAAATGTGATTTGGTAAATTTATGTATGTAAAATAAATTTGTACACATATTTTTTTTTCAAAAAATGATGTATGTTATTTTTAAAAGGTTTTAATTTTTATTTATAATTAATTAGTCACCAAATAATTCGTTATATATACATTTTTGAACCATATTTTTATTACTTAGTTAATCCTATTTATAGAAACTATCCAAACATATAGGGGATAATTATTATATAAAATAATATTATTTTAATAGTATATTACGTTTCTTATAAACTCGGTGTTGCATGTAATGCATGATACACTCAGTGTTTCATGTAATGAAAGGTAAAAAAATTGCTGTGTATAATGAAAAAATATTGAAGTGATTAAATTTATTTGAAAAAAAATCATTTTATAAAATCTCAAGGTGTTACGAGAACCCACTAAGGAATGATTCTTAAAAAATAGACCATGTTTATACAAATCCCATGATGTTTACATAGAGTATGGTTATGAAACATCAATTTATACTTATGATTCCTTGAGATTATGGTTACACAGTTGCAACATTTGTTTATGTTGTGTAGATCTTTTTTCAAAGAGAATAAATGATCATTACATAGCTCAATATGATACCTATTTACAGCTGAATTATGCTTATGTAGAGGCAAAAATGATGGTTACAGAGATCCCATTCATACCTATGCACCACTATATGATGATTACATAGACAATGAAAATTATTCTTATAAAAAAGTGACTTAACCAAATTTCTAAAACCTTTTACTCAACTGGATGTTCTATATTCCTTTGAAATACACTATAGGTTATCCAAGAATCTTCAAACCATTATGAAATGAACCCAAAAATACTAGTTAATAAACATTGGAGATTCCTTCCACTTTATTTTCATCAAACACAATCCTGAAAACACTATAATGGTATTTTTTTAATGAATGATTATAACTTCCCTATATTATATAGTTATTTCATTGAAAAAAATGGAGAGAAAAGTTGGTGGAAATTTTATCCTAGTGATCCATATACTAGAGTGTGTTGAGGGTGGAGCTATTCCAGTGTCCACAAGGTTGGGTAGTGGTGAACACATGGTCCCTCAAGTGAGCTATTTCTAGAGTATGTTTTGGAATTTAGAAGTGACACTGGGTTGAGCCTTGAGTATATTTCTTTTTAATGCAATTAATTAAAGAATGTGTGGAATTAAATTCGAAATTTAATCTCTAAAACCCCCTTGGAGGGCCTATATAGAAATCCACAAAGCCTTCACCATATGTTCACAACCATGGGATATAATGGCTTTGAAAAATATTATATTAATGATCATTTAAAGGATATAATTTATAACTGATATAAAAAGAACGTAATATAGCCATGTTTCACTATGGATAAATTAAAAACACACTCCATGAACCTTAGGGATATAATAATGCAATAAAAATCCCATTATACTTAACTAGTGCTTGAGAAACCGCATTTAACTAAGGAAGAAACAAATCTGGAAAACCAAATTTATCATGAAATTTGCATAACCCATAGATGGTTTAAGGTGCATCAAAAGTGAAATGAAAGATAAAAAAAGGTAAAAGAAGTTATTTTTGAAAATGTATATGGGTTAAACCATACTAAAGAAGGTGATGATATATATAGATCCAAACATGAACACAATATTAATGAATCTGAGTGATCTATTAATCAACTCTAAGAATTAATAGAGTGCAGAATATAATATATGAGTACTTATAAATTCTTTAATTTATTAATGGTAAAGGATAGTCTCCAAATTATTTATTCCCCTCCATATTTAATTTCATGAATAAAAAATTTATTGTTTCAAACCTTTTTTGAATTCCCAAAATTTTTACTACATTGACTATTGATCCTTGATAATCCATAAAAAATCATAAAGAGAAATATCATTTTAACTATATTCTTATGAAAATTAAATGGATATGGGTTTGATAAATCAAAATATCAAAAATAATTGAGTCAAATAATTAAGATATAATCAATAAATCATTATTTATGTGTGTTATCATGAGTGAATTTATAAAATCAAGATATGAAGTGTGTATATAGCATCACGACATACAAATATTAACCTGTTTGATAAAATATTACCTGGTTTTATTTCTATTAAACCCACTTTGTGTAATATTTTATTAATTGTATATAATTTTCAATAAGCATAGAGGAAATATTGACGATGTTAATATGAGAAATGTTGAACGACTTGGATGTATATTAGAGTTCAAAATAATGTTGATGATATGAAGATAATTTCTCAAGTCTAGGTCCCAATATTGATTGTACAATAAAAATAAAACAGGATTGAAGATGTACCTTGAAGCTTGGAACTTGGTTGCTACTATTTTACATATAGAATATGAGATATAAGGGTGCTTCTTTCATATTCATATAACAAATAAAGTGATATTATAATTTTAAAAATTATTGGATATCCATTCATAAGAAAAAGGATAAATAGACATTTTAATTACTTCAATGATTTATATTTTCAGAAGAATATTTATATGAAAAAATTGGTAGAAGGTTTTCTTCTTGTAGTTTTGTGAGGATAAATTTTTTTAATAGGTTATAAGAATTAGATTTTGATTTAGTGTTAATATATCTGGATATTTTTTCTCTATAAAGGTACAATGAAAAATAGATAAATTTGTGAAGTCAGTTTACTCCCATGATTAAAAAATTTGCTTATCGAAAATTTGGATGAAGAATATTTGAAGAAGTTTAATAGGAATGAGTTTCCTGGAGCCTTAAGTATGTTAATAAATTTAATATCTTTTTAATGTAGATAAAAAGTCAGGTAAGGAGTTCCATTCACTGTTTTTTTATATGTAGAATAATATTTCATTAAAATATATTCTTGGTTTATTTTTGAAGAATTAAATCTATATTGGGGAAATAAAATATCATTTAAATATTCCAAGGATTATTAGTATTATAGTATCATGTTATACAACTAATTGGAATCTACATTTTTTAGATCTTTAATTTCTCATCCAAAATAATTATAATGTGAAGACTTAGAGAAGTGGTATCTATTTATGATCAAGATTATATCTATACCATAAAATATGAATAAAAATAAGAAAAAAGTGATGAAAAGTTTAAAGAAATAATTCCATTTATGAAAATAGATAGTGGAATAAGTATCCAATTTATCTAATCCTATGAAAGATTTAAAAATCACATATGAAGATCTAGTAGTTAAATTAACTACCAAAGACATGGAATACCAAAATATTTTTAGGATTATAATGCGGTAACAAATATTTATTTCCAAAACTATTATTCAGAAGAAGAATGTACAAGTAGAAAATATCACTTTTATAATGATTCATAAGATAAATTAATATATTCTTTAAAATATTTGATAAATAATTTTCCATAATATATAGTTATTTCTTATTATGGAAATTTTAGAATTTTGTATAAGGAGTTCAATATCCTTGAATAAAAATATGAGTGAATAGATAAAACACTCATAGAAAAGTTTTTGATGAGTGTATATACCACCATGAAATATAATGGAAAGGGTAAGAAAAGTACAATGCTTAAATAATGATACTATAATGTCATAAATGATTAGTCAGAAGGATTCCTTAAGAAAAATGAATCCATTTAAATGAATTATGAGAAGTTCTATGAATTAGAAAAAACATTATAAGAATATTATTGATTCCAAAAATGATTAGCTGGTGATAAAATAAATGAGATTAAAGATCATAGAAATGAATTTATTGAAAGAAATAAAATGAATAAAGATAGAATTTAAGATATGAAACTAGATTTTGAATCAGAATAAAACACTTAATATTAAGTGTATATGATTGGAAATCAAACTCAAAAATTTTAAAATAAAACATCATGAACCTCCAAAAAAAGAAGAAAAAGGGATTTCTGTCTGAAAAAATTACAAGTAGTGTTATTTTTAAAAAAGACAACTATTTTGTGGAAAATTTTATTGGGATCATTTAATGATCAATCATTTAAATTAATATGTCAAAAAGTAACACCCAACACAAAAGAAATTTTATAAATCAATGTACTCTTTTTTTCATAGTTTGTGTTTCATGTCAAAATATTGAAAATATTGGATGATTATAAATGATGTGATTACCACCACTAAATTTATAGCGGTTGAAAGTATTTTTATGATGATATGATATATAAATAATCTTAAATAGATGGTAAATTTCAATATAAATAGGATCCTATCTGAGCTACTAAAAAATATATTCAAAAAAATAATATGTTTTGTTGGAAATTTATGTTATTATTGAATGTTTAATCCTAAGGAATTTTTTCCCATGTGTTTAGTTGTATTTGATATCAATATGTGTTACTAAAATTGTATAGAAAATACCTTTAATATGTATTAGTATTATTATATGGCGAAGAGGATAGAGTTTCCTCTTAAAGATTAAGTGTACACTTATTCTAGAAACCCTTATCATGCGATGATTGTTAAGCTAGTTTTTAACACAAGCAAGGGTAGGATTCTACCCAACTCAAACGTAACCTGGCCAGAGACAAGGCCTGAAGTATATTCTTGATACCCATTGTATGAAAACTTGTTTGAGATATCAAATAAATCATAATGGAAACAATTTTTCCCAAACAAACCAGGATCAAATAAACAAACAGAGAATGAAATATAATCCAACAATAATTGAATATCACTAAATAAAACATTCATCAAGATACAAAAATTTCTAAAAAAATAATTGAATACAAATAGAGACTAAACCGTATAAAAAAATATCCATGTGACTACTTGGTCACCACTGACCAAAAGACCAACTTTCTCCAATGGTACATCCAAACTAGAAACCTGAACCTGTAAGAAAACTTAGGTCTACCGATGCTAAGTGGCACAAGTAGGGTGTGATCTTAAATATATCAATAGGTACAAACCATAGAGTCCATGCATTTACTTCCCCTAAAAAGTCCACAAACACAAGTTTTAAATACATTTATAAAATAGGTTTTTATTATTTTAATCAAACGAACACCGCTTTCCAAAAAACATAACCTTTCAATAACAGACACACATATATAGATTTCTATTTTCAAAACATGATTCCTCTTTAAAACATTCTAGTTTCACAACCAAAAACCCAATTATAAATTCAAACAAGAAAAAACAAACAAGCTATACTAAAAATAAAGGCAACTTTAAAAGAATTCATAACTAAAAAAACACAACTTTTTCATAAGTTCCCTTTTAAAACAACACACACATCCTTTCTTTTAAAAGGTTTTCCATTTTCAAATTTCAGATCCAAGCCCCCAAGAATAATCAAAATTATAGACCAGAGGGTAAAAAGAGCTAGGCCAAAAGTAAAAAAGGTAACAAAAAAAACAAGTATAAAACAACATAAATGATATAAAATATAGAATAAAATAAACACAACACACTAATAGTAAATCAGGGAAATTTATTATACATATATAAGGGGAATAACTAGACATAATTAATTCATACTTACCATATATCATATGGTGAAACTCCATATTAAATAACCAACTATATTCTATAAACTAGCCAATACAGTGACACTTCCCACCTAGACCCATCAAGTCCAGAGGACACTAACCTATCTAATCGAGTTCAATAAGAAACACTCACTTAACCCTCTAGATTATTCATAGGATTCCCAAGATGTTAATAATAATACATGGAAACACATTTCATATCAACCATAACCCATAGTGTCCATGTGAATGAGACATTAGAGGGGATTACGTCCTAAGGTCTAATGGACTCTATATTACAAGCTAAAACCAAACATGTTCCCATGTACATTATACTAGAATGGAACACCTCCCAATGTCTAGTGGTTTTTCCAAACATAAGTCAAGTATCATAAGAATACATGAAAAACAATTTATTTTATATGAATTTTCCTCCAACAATTAAATCTCACATGGAAACCACAATTATTCATAATAAAACCACTTTTTCAAACATTATCAAATAACAACCGGTACTTTATGCAACTCAATATTCCAATCTAATTTTCAAAACATGAAAAAATTCCAACAAATATTTCACATCACATCACATCAAAAATCTACTTCTCAACTCAAAACAAAGTACTAACTTGGCCTTTAACATTTCAAACCCAAGTACATTTGAAAATCCATTTTCAAAACATTTCTGAAGTCATCATGAAAAACCATTTTTACATGAAAAATTCAAAATGGTGTATCACATTTCAAATCCAAAATAAGTAAATACATTTCACACCATATTCACAATTCTTGAAACCCAATTGCAAAAACAATAAGAAGATCACACATTAGATCAAACCATTTACATAGGCACACCCCCTTTAAAAAAAATAATCACACCAAATCCATTATTAAAACACGAATCACATACCTTTAATAATTCCCAAACACTTTTAAGGTGTAAAACAGATAACCCCACATGCCACAAAATCCATTTTTTTTTGAAAAAAATGCATAACACATGCACTCCACAAATCCCTTTGAAAACACCTTTCACACATTTAAAAAAATCCATTTAACAAATTAATAAATGAGAACAAATAGTTTCACTTAAAAAATATTTCTTTTAAAAAACTAACTCCCAAAACAAGGAGACTTCTAATAAATCTGAAAACCCCTTTTTAAAGAAGCATCACTTGATTTTAAACCGACACAAAAACCCACACATAAGAGCCACACAATAAAATTCACCAATGTTCACATAAAACACCAAATTTATAACCCAAAAACATTACCAAAATATAACCATGGAATAATACCACCTCAAAGCACAAAATTTAACATTAAAATATCACTTGATATTTTATCAAATACTTTTGTGCACATAAATGAAAACATAGTTAAAGAATCCATTTTAAAACAATTTCTCCTCAATTTTCCATCAGGTAAATACCAAAGAAATCATGATAAAACATAATAATAAATATTATAAAATTTTAAGGGAATTCAAGAAATATCAATAAAAAAAATCCCTAAAAAAGAAATGGACAAAACCACCCACCTCAATTATGTAAGAACACAACAAAAAATCGAGAGAAAGAATAAACAAGACTGAGAGATAGTTCAAACACCCTAATATCCACGAAAACAATCCACACATCAACCATAACACTTAGGGTTTGTATAAGATGTAAAAAAACATATGAAAAACCAAGAAAAAATAGGTATGAGGAAGAAGAGAAGAGGAAATTGAGAAAAAACACAATTAATCTTACCAAAGAAACTTCAAGGGGTTTTAAAAATGGATGGAGGGTAAGAGAGGAGGAGTTTGGTGGCTCCCATGGTCTTCCTAGGTCAATAAGGGGAGGATAAAATTAAAATATGGTTAAAACATCAGAGGAAAAAAAAAGGAATTTCACACTTTTAATGATATATGAAACTTTCATGGTTTGGATTTATGGTTTTCAAAACCATGGAACAACCATGCACCCATCTGTAAAATCCTAGGTAATTATTGAATAATAATTTTTCATATATATTAAATATTTATGAATTAGATAGTGGTTTTAACTTAATAAATATTCTACCATCGATAGCGTACTAGGCACACAAAAATGGGCCTCTCCGAAATCTTACGTTGCACACAACACTGAGTTATACAAAACAATAATACAATAATAATAATATTATTTTAAATGGTAGTTAACTCCCAACCATTGTATTGGAGAAAATTAAAAAAAATAACAATAATATGATTAAAAATGTTTCTTAATTTTTTTTTATATTTATTCAATAAATTTTAGAAGCTAAAATGAGAATGAATCCAATTTTAAGTATAAAATACTTTAATATTTTTATAAGGTATTTTCATTTCCTTTTGATGGAAAACAATTTTAAATAACGTTTTTACCCTTTTATATGTTCTATTTGACAAAATAAATTTTTTTTAGAAGTGGGAATTTGAAATTTACTTTGGTTGAAATTTTGGTATTTTTCTGATAAAATTCATATTATAATGAATAGTGAAAAATAATGCATTTTTAATTCAAATATTACTTTTTTATCTAATTTAGTTGTATTGATTGATTATTGTTTGAATTAGTTTTAAATTATATTTATATAATGTTTTTATCATTTAATTCAATTTTGGTCATTGGAAGTAATTTCAAATTTAAAATTGGACATAAACACATTTCAATCTTTTGATAGTTTTTAACCATTAAAAACCCATTTTTGGTTTTGACAATAGGAATTAATTTTAAATTAATTAATAAAACTTTTGTGTTTTGAATTTGGAAGAACAGATTCCATATTTGGAATCAGAGGTTCTAAATTAAGTAAATAGATACCTTTTAATTTTGGACATTAGGAATAGTAACTTCAGTAGTTATTTTTAATTACCATGGTTAAAGGGTAAATTAGATAAATAAGGGTAAAAATAGTATTATAATAATTTTAAAATACCCTAACATGTGTCATAATATTATTGGATGATTAATGGGTGAGTAGAAAAATCATTAGGCCAAAATTTTGGCATTTGGGAGCCGCTTGGGTGTGATAATGACATGTTATAATAATTAATTTAATGTAAAGAGAAATATAACATAAACATGTATATTTTTACTAAAACTATTTTAATATAGGGTTATATAAATAATATCTTATAAATATTCATTAGAAAGCTAAAATATTTTCAATATCATGGTATTTTATTTATAATTTTTAGACATTTAATTATTAATTTTTTTCATAGAATGATGATGTAGTGATTAACTTATTAATAAAAGATTACAATAAATGATATTATATATAGTACCCCTGGTTTCTGGTATATAACCCTTACTTGATGCTTTTCATGGTTTTAAAAGTTAAGTGCGATTTATGGGAGAGTCGGGAGATCCTGGATTGAAGTTTGAAGCAAAGGGGAAGGTATACGGGCGACGCACGGTTTGTCTAAACCGTACGACCAAACCGGGTGTGGCTGACTGAGGAGGTTGTGTCTTCCACATAGTCAGTGCACGATTAAGGGAAACCGTGCGATGAGTCTGTGCAAGAATGGTGTCCAAGGCAGTAGCTAACGCATGGTTAGCACACAGTTTGTCAAACCGTGCAGACTAACTGTGCGATCACTTAAAATTAGATCCTTAAATTGTGGATCTAACTAGTTTTTCCTCTAATTTCCTCATTAAATCTCTTAAGGGGTCTTAACTTGGGATTTTGGTTCTCCTAAGGTCAAGTAGGGTTCTCCCATCGTTCTAGAGGCGATCTGAAGGCTTCTCTTGGCGAATCGAAGTTGGATTCTTGAGGTATGTGGTCGTTCTCCTTCGTTCTTGAATGGTTTCTTAGATCTACTTAGATCTACTTCTCCCTTTCTCTCGGTTTCTTAGATCTATGCCTGTTAGTCATAGATCTATGTGTGTGGATTCAAAATATGATGATATTTGGTCTTGGTTTTGTTAAGAGAAGAGAACTTAGGTGGGTTTTTGGAGATTTTACCCAGTGTTCTTGAGCGTTCCTCATCTGTTGCTTGGTTTTGCCTTTTTGTTGAGGTAGGTGGCTTCAATATCGACTCCTCTTGTTATAATTGGTTGTATTAGTTTCAAATTGGCTATTTTAATGGAATTTATTGTGAAAATTATGGAATATATCTTCTTTAGTGATGATTTATTCTTCTGATGAAATTGTGAAATCTTGGTGAATTGTGTGCAAAGTGACTTGGCTATTAAAGTATAAAATGTTGATTTTAAATTATGATATTTATTAAATTGTAAATGGTTTGATGAGAAATGGGTTTTCAATAAAAAAGTTGTTTTATTTAAATGGTTTTTATGGATTTGGTTTTCAATAAAAAGGGAGTTTTATTGAAATGGTTGAATTGGTTGAACACACTTGGTTTTGATGGAAATGGTTTTCAATAAAAGGTGTTTTATTGAAAGGTTTATTTTGGAACTATTTTTGGAAATGTGTAGTGTGTGTTCATATTGCATTGTACAAGGCTTGGTTGAAATATGACCCTGTGCTCGGTGCCAAACGTTTAATGGCACGATGGTAACTATATGCAAGAGGCTTGGTTGAAATATAACCTTGTTCCCGGTGCCAAAGGTGTAATGGCACATGGGAAACAATTACCTTGTGATTACTTGGTAGATCAACGAGAGACCTCTCATGAGTATGGAACTATCATAACGATGCTTGCATGGTTGATTTCATAGGTTTGTGAAATGGTTGGGAATAACAAAACCGGATGTTTGGGAAATGGTTTGGAAATTTGTTTGGTTATTTTTATGAAAAAATAATGTTTTGGGAAAGCTAGTTTAAATTGCACTTCGATGATTTTGAGCATGGATGGTTTTTGAAAACTTGTTTATATTTTGTTATAAACTGCTTTGGTGAAAATGTTTTATATAAACTATTTTTATATAAATGTGGCTAACTATTATATCCTAGTGGCATGAGTAGGGAAGTCATTGGGGGAAAACCTACTGAGTTTTATACTCACCCCTGATTTGGAACTTTGGTGAATTTGCAGATGCTATTTTCTGAGACACAGGTAAAGATAATGCGTCTCATTACTAGTGTTTCGTGGTGAAGCTTAGGAGATGTGGTGGTGCTTGGAGCATGGAGCTCAGTGTGGTACCGTGGAGTGTGTCTTTGTTTGTTTTGGGTGTTGGTTTAGTCTTACACTTGGTACTATGATATTGTGTCAGTTATGTATTGGTTTTGTAATAGTGTAGTTCTCTTTTGGTAATGAATGAGTTGGTTGTTTCTTTAACATGCATCATATAGTGGTTGTTAGGAATGTTTGGTTGGTTTATTTCTCAAAGGGTAAATCGTCCCCCACTTGCATTGAAACCCTCCGGCATTTATTACTAGCCTTTGGCACCTTGGGGATGTCGCTTAAGGCCTAGTAATGACACGTTGAACTCTCAAGACAATGGGAATTGGTGGGTCATTACAAATGGTATCAGCTTGTTCAGTCCTTGCCTAAAAAGTGGTCATCAATGTTCATGGTATTGGAGTTGAAATTACTTCTTGTCTATTCCTTGGCGGGTCATCTTAGATAGGAGTAGGATTGTCTGAACTTGAAATGTATAGCATAAAAGGACCTAACTAACCCGTTTATGTTGAACTTCAAGTTACCAGGGTGTTGGGTACATAAGTGTTTTGGATACACTTCTAGAATGTTGAAAATATCATTGTCACGGGTTTAGCCAATGGGATGAGAATGACATACACTGTAGAGGAATGATTTCCCACTAGGATTGCATATCTCTTTTCAAGGAATGAGTAAGAATTTTGTAAAAAGTGCCAATTTTTGAAAAATGCAGAAATTGTTTTCAACCGAAAGACTTTGAAAATAGGGTATTTCGTGTATTTTAAAAATGGATTGATTTTCAAAAAGTATGTTGAATGTTTTTAAAAAGGGTTGAACATGGAAAAAGGTTGTTTGACAACAATGTTGTGATAGTTGATGTGATAGAATTTAAAATTCTAAGCCAACAATTGCTAGAGAGTGAGATTGACAGAGTTTGTTGTTGGTTTAGAAAATGGCACCCGGTAGGCGTCATCGGAACCAACCCAAAGAAGCTGCGGAGAACGCGGTTGCACCTGAACCATGTGTGAACCAAGAGCTGGTTCAGAGTATTTACCAATCTTTTCAAGCTGTGGATATGGGGAACCGGAGGAATGAACCACAACATATGGATCATACCATCCAGTTCATGAAGCATAATCCACCGAACATTCAGGGTGATGCTGAACTCGAGAAGGCGGAGGTGTGGATAAGAAAGATGAATCGTATATTCGATTTCATAAGCACACCAGTAGAGCTGAATGTAAAGATGGTGACGTATATGCTCGAGGATATTGCACCTTAGTGGTGGGATTTAGCGATGCAGTCTAAATTGGATGAAGGCCTTACAAGGGAGGATTTTGAAGAATTTTTTAGCAGACAATTATATCCCCACACGTTCAAGATCCAGAAAACGACAGACTTCTTCATCTTGAAACAGGAGAGCCTCTCTATCATAGAGTATGTGGATAAGTTCATGAATTTAGTCCATTTTTGCACCAGAGGTTGTGGCAAGTGCTTCTATGAAGGCACACATCTTCAAATCGGGACTAAGGCAAGTGATTCGATCAAAGATTACGGTGCTCTGTATTACAGATTATACAGAGATGGTGAACAGAGCAACGTTTGCTGAACGTGATATCTCAGTATCGATAGGAGGTGGCATGATGACAACCATGGGAATTGGTGGGAACTTTAATGCTGGAAAGAAGCGGAAGTGGGACACCTACTTCCAATGTGGTAGTGAGAATCAGAACCAGATAGCAGGATCAGTCAACCTTCCTCCACGACTCCAGAGCAAAGTAGGTTGCTTTCAATGTGGTTTAACTGATCACATCAAATGAGAATGTGAAACACGACCAAGATCATGCCACAATTGCAAAAAGATGTGGCATCTTCAGCAATATTGTTGCAGTGCTCCACGGTCAGGTGTTCGTGACAATTCTCAAGTGTTGCAAGCATCTTATGCTTCGACAGGGCAAGGACAACAAAATCAGTCTTGCCAGTAGAACAGAGTTAGTTATGGTTATTCTAGGAATACCATGACTCCTCAACTAGGGAAAACTCATCAAGGAAATAAGGAGAACAGTGCAGCAATGAAACAATTGTATGGAGCTAAGCAGATGATGGTCGATGATCAGGCTGGACCATCTATAGTGAGAGGTACAGTTCTTTTGAATTCTACCCTCATGAAAGTGTTGTTTGATACCGGTGCATCACATTCCTTTCTTGCTCTTCATATTACTGATTTACTGAACTTAAAACTGGAAATGATGTCTTCTATCTTGAAACTACAGACTCCTCTTGGTGAAAGAGAATGTCAAGCCTTTATGTGTAGAGCATGTGCTATAACTATTGATGGAGCTGAGATGAAATGGGACTTCTCCATGTTGGATATGGATTTCTATGATGTAATCTTGGGTATGGATTGGTTTAAAAGGTTTAAGGCTCACATCGACTGTTATAGAAGAACAGTTAGTTTCACAACTGAGGACGACATTGAACATCTTTTTAGAGGAGAGAGAATGGTAAATAAATGTGCAAAGACCTTGTTGGCACCAATGGTGGGAACGATCTATTACCAATTGGCAGTGTTGACTTTGGAATCATTAGGAGAGAGTGAGGAAAATATTTTTCCAACTGTAGTGGATCAATTTACTGATGTTTTTTCTAAAAACTTCTCAAGATTACCACCTATAATAGAAGAGGATTTTACGATTGATCTCCTTCTGGGGACCAGTCCTATCTCACTTCCATCTTATAGGATGGCACCAAAGGAGTTAAAGGAATTAATAGTGCTGTTAGAGGAGCTGGAAAGAACGGGTTTTATTCGGCCAAGCGTGTCTCCGTGGGCAGCAATAGTTTTTTTTGTAAAGAAAGCAGATAGAACTCTTCAGCTGTGTGTTAAATATCATAAACTAAACCAAGTTACGATAAAGAAAAGATATCCACTTCCACACATTGATGATCTGTTCGATCAATTAAGAGGAGCTCAGTGGTTCTCCAAGATTGACTTACGATCAGGATATCACCAACTACAAGTTCGAAAGGAGGATATTCCAAAGATAGCTTTCAGAAGAAGATATGGACACTACGAATATGTGTTGATGCCTTTTGGTCTTATGAATGCACCCACGGTCTTCATAGATTTGATGAATCGGATATTTCAACGATATCTGGATTCTTTTGTGGTGGTGTTTGTGGATGATATATTGGTGTATTCAAGAACAAGGGCTGAGCATGAGCAACACTAGGAGTTAGTGTGGGAAATCTTGAGAGACAATCAGTTGTATGCCAAATTATCAATGTGCGATTTTTGGATACAAGAGGTACGCTTTCTAGGCCGTGTTGTTTATGAGAAAGTTGTTTTAGTGGATCCAGAAAAGATAGAAGCTGTTCTTTCTTTGCTACTAATGAAGAATGTCTTTGAAATATGAATTTTTCTTGGTCTTGCTGGTTATTACCGATGCTTTGCCTGTGACTTCTCACGACTAGCTTCGCCTATAAAATCATTGACAAAGAAGAACAGTTCATTTCAATGGATTGAGGAATGTTAGAGATCTTTTCAAGAGTTGAATGTTCACCTTACATCAGCACCTATCTTAATTTTTCCAGAATCAGGGCAAGGATACATGGTGTATTGTGATGCTTTGGGAACAGGGTTGGGTGTGTTCTCATGAAAGTATACCATGTGGTTGTTTAAGGCTCAAGGCAATTGAGGGTGCATGAGAAAAATTACCCAACACATGATTTGGAGTTGGCTGCAGTCATCCATGCTTTGAAAACATGGAGACATTATCTCTTTGGTGAGATATTTACTGTGTTTATGGATAACAAATGCTTGAAACACATTTTCTCACAGTGAGATTTGAATCTGAGGAAAAGGAGATGGATAGAGTATCTTCAAATGTTTGACTTGGACTTAATGTATACACCAGGTAAGGGAAATTTGGTGGCCAATGCATTAAGCATAAAGTCATATGCTCAATTGGCGAAAGAAGCTTCATAAAAATGGTAGTAGATGTCGGTCTTAGCCGACATGCTTGTGGAATGTGAAGACCGAGGCGATGTTACGGTTTTATTTCCAGTTGTTCTTGTTCCTGATTTGGTGGAGATAGTAAAGGAGGAACATGCATCTGATGTAGGCTGTGTTGCAATGAGTTAAAAACTCAATAGTGGGAAGACCATTGAGGGATGAAAGCTGGATGAGAGTTCAGTTTTGCGGTTTCGAGATCAGATGGTTGTACCTTTAACTGCTCAAGAACAACTCTTTCATGCTTACCACCATTCAAGATGGACTATACATTCAGGCACACAGAAGATGTATAAGGCGTTGAAGGCATAGTTTTGGTGGAGAGGCATGAAAAGTAAGGTGGCTGAGTTCTTCTCACGGTGCTTAACTCGTCAGCAGGTTAAAGCAGAGAATTAGAGACCAGCCGGTATGTTACAATCTTTACCTATCTCTGTGTGGAAATGGGATTAGATAGCAATGTATTTTGTTATAGTTCTTCTAAGAATGGTCTGGAAACATGATGCCATTTAGGTGATAGTGGATCACCTAACCAAGTCGACCCATTTCATCCCTATTCGTGAAACCCATACGGTGGAAGATATTTAAAAAATATATATACAGGAATTTGTAAGGAGGCATGGTGTACCAATTTCTATCGTCTTAGATAGAGATCCGAGCTTCACATCCCGTTTCTGGAAATCCTTACAACAAGCCCTTGCGACTCAATTGATGATGAGCACGGCATATCATCCTCCGACGGATGGGAAATCCGAGCGGACGATACAAATGTTTGAAGACATGTTTCGGGCTTGTGTAATGGATTTTGGTGGCTCATGGGAGGAGCATATACCCTTAGTAGAGTTCTCATACAATAACAGTTATCCAACCTCGATACACATGGCTCCGTTTGAAGCATTGTATGGGCGTCCTTGTCGTTCTCCACTATGTTGGGTGGAAACTGGTGAAACTTCGCTAATTGGGCCAAGAGTTGTCCAAGAAAAAATGGAGAAGATTCATTTGATTATAAAGAGGATGTAGATGGCTCAAAGTCGTCAAAAAAATTATGTCGATCATCGCTGAAGACGGTTGTCATTTGCGGTGACTAATCATGTCTTTTTGAGAATCTCTCCAAGGCTTGGACATCGTCGTTTTGGGAAGAAGGGAAAATTATCTCTTCGATATATAGGCCCTATTGAGATATTGGAATGGGTTGGAGAGGTGGCATATCGGTTGGTATTACCACCACGGTTCAGTTCGGTGCACAATGTATTCCATGTATCTCAGTTGAAGAAGTATCAAACTGATCCTGACCATGTGATTAGATGGTATCACGTTGACCTAGATTCGAATGCTTCCTTGGTACATATCTCAGTGCCTATTGTGGATAGGTGGGATAAAGTCTTTCATGGAAAAATCATCAGTCTAGTGTGGGTTTTGTGGCAACATGGTTAGATTCATGAAGAGACTTGGGAATACGAGAAAGAAATGAGAGAGCAGTGGCCAGAACTCTTTCAGACAAGCATTGGTTTTCTACTTTCTGGGGACGGAAAGGGAAATGGTGGGGAGAATGTAGTACCCCCGGTTTCTAGTATTCAACCATTACTTGATTTTTTTCTTATTTTTAAAAGTTAAGGGTGATGTATGGGAGAGTCAAGAGATCTTGGATTGAATTTTGAAGCAAAGGGGAAGGTGCACGGGTGGCGCACGGTTTGTCTAAACCGTGCTTGGCTGACTGAGGAGGCAGTGGCTTCAGCACGGTCGACACATGGTTAAGGGATACCATGTGATGAGGCCATGCGAATATGGTATCCAAGGTAGTACCTACCGCATGGTTAGCGTATGGTTTGTCAAACCGTGTGGTCTAACTGTACTGTCACTTAAAATTAGATCCTTAAATTGTGGATCTAACTCGTTTTGCCTCTAATTGCCTCATTAAATCTCTTAAGCATCCCTAACATGGGATTTTGGTTCAAATAAGGTCAAGGAGGGTTCTCCCATCGTTCCATAGGTGATCCGAAGGATTCTCTTGGCGAATCGAAGCCGGATTCTTGAGGTATATGGTCGTTCTCCTTTGTTCTTGAATGGTTTTTTAGATCTACTTAAATATACTTCTCCCTTTCTCTCTGTTTCATAGATCTATGCCTGTTAGGGGTAAATATAAGTGTGTGGATGCCAAATATGATGAGATTTGGTCTTTTTTGTGATAGGAGAAGAGATCTAAGGTGAGTTTTTGGTGATTTTACCCGGTGTTCTTGAGCATTCTTCGTCCGTTGCTTGTTTTCGCCTTTTTGTTGAGGTAGGTGGCTTAACTCTTCACTCCTCTTTTGAGAATTTGTTATCTTAGTTTCAAATTGGTTATTTTAATGGAGTTGATTGTGAAAATTGTGGAATAAATCTTCTTTAGTGATGATTTCTGTTTTTGATGAAATTGTGAAATCTTGGTGAATTGTGTGAAAAGTGACTTGGCTATCTGAATTTAAAATGTTGATTTTAAATTACGAAATTTCTGAAATTGTAAATGGTTTGATGAGAAATGGGGTTTCAATAAAAATGGTGTTTTATTGAGATGGTTTTGATGGATTTGGTTTTCAATAAAAAGGGAGTTTTATTGAAATTGTTTGAATTGGTTGAACACACTTCGTTTTGATGGAAATGGTTTTCAATAAATGGTATTTTATTGAAAGGTTTATTTTGGCATGATTGGTGGAAATGTGTAGTGTGTGTTCATATTGCATTGTACGAGGCTTTGTTAAAGTATGACCTTTTGCTCGGTGCCAAATGTTTAATGACACGATGGTAACTATATGTATGAGGCTTGGTTGAAATATGACCTTGTGCTCGGTGCCAAAGGTGTAATGGAACATGGGAAACAATTACCTTGTGATTACTTGGTAGATCGACGAGAGACCGCTCATGAGTATGGAACTTTCATAATGGTGCTTGCATGGTTGATTTCATGGGTTTGTGAAATGGTTGGGAATGACAAAACATGATGTTTGTGAAATGGTTTGGAAATTTATTTGGTTATTTTTCTGGAAAAATAACATATTGGGAAATCTGGTTTAAATTTCACATTGATGCTTTTGAGCATGGATGGTTTTGGAAAACTTGTTTATATTTAGTTATAAACTACTTTGGTGAAAATGTTTTATATAAAATGTTTTTATATAAATGTGGGTAACTCTTCTATCATAGTGGCGTGAGTTGGGAAGTCATTGGGGAAAACATACTGAGTTTTATACTCACCCCTGCTTTGGCACTTTAGTGCTTTTGAAGATGCTGTTTTCCGAGACACAGGTAAGGGTAAGGCATCTCATTACTAGTGGTTCATGGTGAATCTTGGGAGATGTGGTGGTGATTCGAGCATGGAGCTCGGTATGGAACCATGGAGTGTGTATTGGTTTTTTTGGGTCTTGGTTTAGTCTTACTCTAGGTACTCTGATATTGTGTTGGTTATGTATTGGTTTTGGAATAGTGTAGTTCTCTTTTGGTAATGAATGAGTTGGTTGTTTCTTTAACATGCATCATATAGTGGTTGTTAGTAATGTTTGGTTGGTTTATTTCTCAAAGGGTAAATCGTCCCCCACTTTCATTGAAACCCTCCGACATTTATTGCCAGCCTTTGGCGCCTTGGGGATGTCGCTTAAGTCCTAGTAATGACTCGTTTACCTCTTAAGACAATGGGAATTGGCAGGTCGTTACATTATAAATATTAAAATAAATGATAAATGAATATTTACTAGCCATACCCAAATTTTATGGATGATTATTACTTGTTATATTTTAGTTGATTTAGTTTTTTTTATAATGAATCTAGTTTTTATGACTATAACAAAAATCAATTACTAAATAGTGTCAAAATTCACATAAATGGGTTTTTAAAGTAAATACTATTCTATTAATTGATATAATACTTATAAAAAATAAGATTTAGAAAAATGAATTAAATAATTCTATAAATTCAATTAATTATCCACATGAGTTTTTGTTGGCATTTTATTATAACCATATAAACCATATAGTGTAAAAATAAAAGAAGGCAATGTAAGAGAAAATTTATTTAACTAAGTGTTAAGGTCAAAAGATAAGGTTAAATTTGTGACCTAAACATATCTAAAACCTATTGGATTATTGTATTTATAACCATACTCATCGTATATTCTAAATATATCACTTTTTAACTATTATAATTCCAAAATCAATTTATAATAAAATAATATTTCATGACTTTCCTAAAGTGCCCCACCAATCTCTTATAAAAGGCTACCACCTCAACCCACTTAATAACACATATAAATACCCTTTACTCATCCAAATTATGCTCAAATAATCTCCAAACATACCTCCCTTCCTCTTATAATCCTTAAATTGGGCAGAATTAAATTCAAGAAATCATTTTGGATAAAATCCAATGGAGTTACCTGATTTAGAGGTAACATCTTATCTCAAGATCATTTCATTTGTTTCCTTCTATGACCCTGATAAACTATTTTTATTACCTTATTTTATAAAAATACCAGTATCCTAAATATATTAGTATGTTTTTATACCATGATTTTGACCTATACTTACACACACCTCCATCTAATGGATATAGAACATACAGTTTCTATGTATGGAAAATTAAAGCCTCATGAAATGATGATTGTTCAATATTCTCCAACCACTTATCTTGGTGGCCATTATGATGGAACCATATTTATATATGATATATATGATATTTATATTTCCTCTATGTATCTACAAATTTTATAATAACATACCTTTATGCTTTTGATAATGTGTAAATAAGATAATTTCATTTGGATAAGTGTGGATTACCGCCCCCCTCAAAGTGTTATGATTCATTCATGCCATACATGGAATGTATAAAGTACAGAGTTAATGAACATATATAACATATATAATATATATATTATAATATACCTATGTATCATTTAGTTTTCATTCCATTAATATGATAAAGAAATAAAAGTAGTGTTCATGCGTATGTACGACATACCATCTCCATGAAAGATCCATTTCATTTCTTATCTCCAAATATTATAAATTATTATCAATACATATATACTTAATATATATGATATTTAAATCAGGAATACTATTTTTAAGATAATGTAATTTTGAACACACGGATATTTTGTAATCATGACAATTTCATTTTTAACTCATGTACCAAACATCAACAAAACATCTGTTATGAACTAAAATAATTAAGTAATTGCTATAACATGGCAATAAGCTATATAAAATGGATAATAAACTTTAAATGTGTTATGAAGAAAGTATAAATTAACCAAAGTTTATTTTTTAGGAAAATAAATAATGAAAAAGACAAGTTAGACTTGAGGTAAGGGAAATCTTAACTCAGTCTCCATTCATTGAGTTAAATATCCACGTCATTGGTTTCATTTTTTACAATAATATGTGTGAATGACCTCTGAATTTTTAAACTAAATATCCACTTATCTTGGGTGCACTTATATTTTTCACTCAAAATTATGTCATTAATTTATCCTTAATTTAATTATACGATCTTTGTAAGGGACTTTATATCAATCTCCTTTCATTATGATATATTTTTATAATATACACCACATTATTTTATACAGTGTATAATAAAAATATTTGACTTTTAATTCAAAGGTAATCTTTTTTCAACAAAAAATTTCACTAAATAGAAAAAAGGAATGTTTTTAACATATGTAGAAACAACAAATTCTACGCCGCTATAACCATTATTTGTTATTTGGATTCCTCTATAAGCTTTAATGGTTTTTAAAGGAAAAAATCCATTATTATATTTTTGGGTGTTTTGGTATTGAAAATGGTTTTGAAAGTGGATCGACTATTTCAATATCTTGAAATGATTTATTGTGATTGCAGATGAACTTTTATGAGTGAAATTCCGATACTTGAAATCAGTTATGTTTTATGAGTATATAATGGTACTTGTAAATTTGAAGGGAGGTTACATGACAAACAAAAGATGAGTGGATACATGATAAGGAGAATATGGATGGTTCTGTGATAAAACAATGATGGGTGGTTACATTATAACCTCCAATGAATTAGTTATGGAAGTCTGCCATATGGCTATTCCATTTAGTGATATGTGTGGAAGTTGACCGTATGGTTATTCAATTAATGTATGTTTATGTCCCAATGTACTTTTATATGTTATATAATGATTTATATGGGTTTATGGTAATATTTTGGTTACAAAAGGGTAATAAATGAGCTTATATTTAGTGAAGAGTATTTTCAACTTCATAAAGGTGAAAATTATTACTTTATGATAAATTATTCACGGTTTTCATGTTTTCGCAAGTCTAACAGTTTTTCTTCTTTGTGTATATATTACTAATATTCTTATACTC
The DNA here is from genome assembly GCA_963277665.1 of Viscum album. NCBI lineage: Eukaryota > Viridiplantae > Streptophyta > Magnoliopsida > Santalales > Viscaceae > Viscum > Viscum album. Next base: position 685,518,602 of record OY728123.1, on the reverse strand, counting down.
ATCCTAAGTTTGAAATGTTTTTCACAGTATTTTAAAGGAGAATAAAGTCATGTTTGGGACCATAGAAAAGTTTGGATGTTTAAACATGAAGAAAAACCATGATTCTATTTAAAAGTGTTTGTCTTATAATAAAATACACAGTGAGTCGAAGTGTCTACTTTGTAATATTCAATTTTTTATGTAATAGTTATAGCCTAATTCTCTAAAACTATAAACCTGAAAAAGATCATTGAGGTGAATTAATATAAAATTATTGACTTATCTCAAGATTATGTAATGTTTAGGCCATAGACCTTATAGTTGGTATCAGAGACCGGTTTAGATAACTTTAGAGGTTAGAGTGTTATTTAAGAACAAGTGAGAAGTTTTATATAACCATAATGATAATCATATTAGAAAGATTCATAGTTTTTTAGATAAATTGAATGAGTATGAGATAACATGAATAAGTATATCTTAGTGTTTACATTCCAAATAAGATATTATATAATGATTTTATTGATATACTCACACAGACCTATTTGGTTTTAGTAAATGGGTGCATCTAGAAAGAACCAAAGTAACAATAGATGTGGTGGAAACTATGGTGGTTTTTTGAATAAGAAAACGAATGAAATGGGAGATGAAATGAGAACTCCTGTGGTTATTCTAAATCAACCATACAGAGTCATGATAGACCACTTAATCATTAGTGATTTTTCTACGACATCATATATGAGAGAAACAAATCCCGGTGGCAGTTCATGTATAATCATAGAGGTAAGTATATTCATCAACATATGTGTCAAGGATGTGCAAAATAAGCACCAAGTAAAATGTTTTAAATGGATGAGAAGATGTTATATATATGGAAAAGAAGGTCATAAAGCAATAACCTGGAAAGGAAAAAGGAATCATTTAGTTGACTCCAGTAAAGCATAAGAAGTTCATTCTTATTTATCAATTGAATATTTTAAATATAGAGAGTTTGGTCATTATGAAAATCAATATCCTATGAATATGGATCGAGAATGGGATTATAAGAACTATAAAAATATATGTTTAGAAATACCTAATTCCATTCAAAATAAGGATGACAAAACTAAAAATGACGAATTAAAGGTATTGATTATTTTCATTTCTTTTTTTAAAATATTGATTCTTAGGACATGATTCATGTTTTTTGGGTAATAAGTATTAAGGAATAATATGGAAAATTATGATTAGGTTATCATGAAGAATGTTGAATGATTAATAATACTACATATAAGGGATTCAAGAGTCATCGTAGATTGTAGGATGATGAATTTTTTAAAAGTATTAATGCTATTTTTATGATGGGAATAATTTGGATGAATTTTTATAGTATGTGTAACCGTGAATTTTGTTTTGTGAACATTTTATTCAAGGAAGAGTTATCTTTTCATCTGTGGACATAACAATAAAAATGGATAAACTTTAGGGTTCATATGATCTTCTGTTATTTAGGTAATAAATATTTATTACTTTTGGGATGTAAAATTAAATGTATGAGATATCCTTTGAGGTTAAAACATGTTATGGTTATTTTTGAGGACATTATAGTTTTTTATAATGTTATAAATAAATTTATAGTTTTAGAAAAAGGATAACTCGTACGATGGGTGATAACCCATCACGCTCGGCAAGGCCGCAAGAATCAAACCCACAACTACATGTAGACAAGGGCGCATCACCTACCAGTAGACTACATGAAATCCATGGTTAGTATGAGTTTTCATTTTTAGTTAAATGATTTTATGGATTTATAATATGTTGAGTTGGGAGAAATAAATTTATGGAATATATAACTATGGGATTGGATTATGATATGGTGATTAAGTGATTAATTTTATTTTGGAAGATATTCACCATTTTGGGTGCCATATATGATCTAGTTATATAGAATACTATGGTATTTTAATTATGGAGTAATGGTTGAATTATATATTGGGAGAATCTATTATTTTATTGTAGACTTATAGGGATTTGGGTTACTTATGGAAATGATTAACCTATCAGGGATAATATGTGATTATGAAAATACTTTTGGATATGATAAATTTAGAGTGAATTATGGAGATAAATGTTAAAACTTATCTTGGGAGACTATATGATCAAATCCTTCTGAATTTTGGGTTGTAATCATAGTTTGGATTATATTTAAGAATTTTATGGAAAATTATTTGTTGAATGGTCTATATAGACCTTCGGTATTACTATTGAATTTTTGAGATTAAAAGTATCCCTTATTTTTATAAATGATTATTCTTTTTAGGGGATTAGTTGATCTAGTAATTACAATTTTGGTTTTGGTATATGTATAAAGATAGGGAAAATATATAGTTAATCTTTTGTGGATTATGTGATTCTCTAAAAGCAGATTCTAGTGCTTTAGGTTTGACCAAGTCATTTTAAATACTCACTAATTAGAGAATAAATGAGTTTGTAGTAGAAATTTATTAAAGGAGGAAAATCTAATTGAAAATTAAGTTTGTTTTTTATATGTTCTTATTATATATAGTAAAATAATTCCCCAAATTTATGATAAAACAAAAATGTTTTCTATTTACTTTTACTACATTGAAATTAAAGACCATTTTACCCATCCCATGTTTTTATTTTTCTGATTGATAACTCTCTCCTGATCATGTTTTTTATCACTCTCCATCAGAACATTATGGTTAGTATTTCATCCATATTCATGTTTGTTTATATGGGATCATACTAGGTGTTATCTCAGGTAACCTTTGGACTTAAATTTATTTATTTTAATGTTTTTGTTTTTAATACTTTTTATGATGTGGCATTTCAATGATGTAATTTTGAAAAGTGAAACTTTAGTTACCAATCCCTAATTTAAAATTATGAGGATATAATTTCCCACAGGGGGAAGGATGTAACATCCAAAGTAATTATAGAATAAAAATTTTCCTTATATATTAAATATTTAGGAATTAGATAGTGTTTTTACCTTAAAGGGTATGCTATCTTTGATAACCTACTTGACACGCAACAACAAGTCTCTCAGAAATATTATGTTTTACACAACACTGAGTTATACCGAAAAATATTGCAAAAATATTATTATTTTATTAAATGGTAGTTAAAAGCTATTCATTTTATTGGTGGGAATCAACAGAACAAACGATAATATTATTAAAAATGTTTTTAAATGTTTTTCAAATTTATACAATAACATTTAGAGCCTTAAAATGAGAATGAATCCAATCTTAAGCATAAATAATCTAAAATTTTTAAAAGGTCATTTTACTACCTTTGGATGGAAAAATATTTTTAAATATATTTTTGTACACTTTTATATGACATATTTGAAAAAAATAAAAATCTTCTTTGTAAGAGGGACATAAAAATTTACTTTGGTTTAAATTTTGGTATTTTTCTGTAAAAATTCATATTTTAATGAATAGTGAAAAATACTGCATTTTTAATTCCGAACTACCTTTTCATCTAATTTATTTGAATTGATACAATATTTTTTTAATTGGTTTTAAATTATATTTAGATTATGTTTTTGTTATTTAATAAAATTTTGGACATTACATGTAATTTCACATTTTAATTGTATAGAAACACATGTCAATCTTTTGATAGTTTTTACTCCTTAAAACCCCGCATTTTGTTTTGGGAACACGAATTATTTTAAAATTAATTAATGAAAAATATGTGTCTTGAATTTGGAAAAAATTATTCCATATTTTTAATCATAAGGTCCAAATTATGTAAATAAGTACATTTATTTCTGGGCAGTATGAATAGTAACTTCAGTAATTATTTTTATTTACCACAGTTAAAGGGTAAATTAGGTAAATAATGGTGAAAATAATATTATAATAATATAAAAATACCCTATCACGTATCATAATATTATTGGATGATTCTTGGGTGACCAAAAAAATCCATAGACCTAACGTTTGGAATTTGGGAGCCACTTGGGTGTGATAATGACATGTTATAATAATTAATTGAAAGTAAATAGAAATATGACATAAACATGTATCCTTTTACTAATTTTTTTTAATATAATCTTATATATTCGATCTATTTGACTATAAATAATAATTAGAAATTTGTAAATATTTCATACAACAAGGTATTTTATTTATAATTTTTATACATTAAATAAATATATTTATTTTTGTCATAAGGATGATGAAATGATTACCTTATTAATTAAAGATTCAAATAAATGATATTATAAATATTAAAATAAATGTAATTTGAATATTTTGATACCATAAAATATTTTTTGGATGATTATGACTTGTTATATGTGAGTTAATGTAGTTTTTTTAATTAATAAAGTTGTTATGAATTCAACAAAAATCAATTACTAAATCGTGTAAAAATTAAAATAAATGGGATTTTAAAACATATACTATTTTATTAAATGATACAAATGTCATAAAAATATATTATTTGGGAAAATAACTTAGATAATGTTTAAAATTTAATTAATTATCAACTTGAGGTTATCTTGTAATTTAATAGTGACCATATTATCCATATAGTTTAAAAATACAAGAAGACATGGTAAGACTTAATTTATTTAACTAAGGGTTAAAGGCCAATGATTAGGTTAACTTTGTGAAATAAAGTTGTCTAAAACCTATTAGTTGAGTGTATTTCAACCCATCCACATATTTACCTCAAAATATATCACTTTTTAACCATTATAATATGAAAATAAATTTATACTAGAATAATATTTCAAGATTTTCCTAAAGTGCCCCTCCTCCCTCTTATAAAAGGCCACCATCTATACCCACTTACTCACACCTCTCAAGAAACATGGATAATCCATATTATATGAAAATAAGCTCCCAAAATCCCAAAGATCCTCCTATAGTCCTTAAAGATGGTATAAGTTTATTAAATAAAGGATTTTGGCTCAAATCAAAAGGAGTTACTCGATTTAGAGGTAATGTCTTCTCACAAGATCATTTCATTTTTTTCTTTATCCAACCCCTAACCTAATTTTATTCAATTATTTTATTAAAAAATAGTATCATTAATATATTAGGATTTTTTTATTCTATGGGTTTGAACCAAACTTATACACACCTGCATCTAATGGATATAGACCATACTGTTTCTGTGTACGACGAACTACTTCCTCACAAAATGATGATTATTCAATTTTCTCCTACCAACTATCATAATGGCCATTTTGATGGAACTATATTTATATATGATATATGTTATATTTATATTTTTTATATTTATATTTATGTTTTATTATAACATACCTTTTTGATTTCCATAATGTGTAAATATGATAATTTCATTTGAGAAAGTGTGGACTGCCGCCCCCTCAAAGTGATATGACTTGTTCATTCCATATATGGAATATAAAAAGGACGGAGTTAATGAAATTATATAACATATATAATATAGATATTATAATATAATTATAATATACCTATGTATTATTTAGATTTCATTCTTTTAAAAGCAAAAATAAATAAAAGTTGTGTTCATGCGTAGGTACAACCTACCGTCTCTAGGAACGATGCATTTTATTTCTTATCTCCAAATATTATGGATTATTATAAATACATATATATTGGATATATATGATATTTAAATCATGGATACTATTGTGGAGATAATGGAATATTTATCACATGATCAAATTGTAATCATGACAAGTTCATTTTTGACTCATGTACCAAACATCAACAAAACATCAGATATGAACTCAAATAAGTAACTAATTTCTATAAAATGGTAATAATAAATATTCAATAAATAATAAAAATGAAAAAGGTTTTTAATCAAATAGAAATTAACATAATTTTATTATTCAGAAATATAAATAAAAAATAAGATAATTGAGACTCAAGGTAATGGAAATCTTAACTTAATATCCGTTCATTGAGTTTAATATCCATGTCATTGGTTTCATTTTTTCCCATAATATGTGTGAATGACCAATGATTATTTTACACTAAATATCCTCTTATATTTGGTGTATTTATATTTTGAACATATAATTACATCATTGATTTATCCTTAATCTAATGATATGATCTCTGTAAGGGACTTTGTCTCAATCTCCTTTCATTGAGGAAATTTTTGATAATATACACCAACTTCTTTTATATGATGTATAATAAACCCATTTGAATTTTAATTTAAATGGAATATTTTTTCAAAAAATCATTTTACTAAATAAAAAAAGGAATGTTTTTAATGTATGCAGCGACAAGAAATTCTCCGCCGCCGTAATCGTTATTTGAAATTTGTCTTCCTCTATAAGATTTAATGTTTTTAAAGGAAAAGAAATACCTTATTCCCTTTTTGGGTGTTTTGGTATTGAAATTTTTTTTGAAAGTGGATTGACTATTTCAATATCTTCAAATTATTTCTTATGATTTCAAATGAAATTTTATAAGTGAAATTTTGATAATTTCAGTTATTTATGTTTTATGACTATATAATGGTACTTGGAAATTTGATGGGTGGTTATATGATATAACAAAGATTGGTGGTTATGTGATAAACCAAATATGAGTCATTTCGTGATAAACAAAGGACATATTGTTATTTTATAACCTCCAATGAATTGGGTATGGAAGTTGGTCGTATGGCTATTCCATTTAGTGATATGTGTCTAAGTTGACCGTATGGTTATTCCATTAAAGTATGTTTATGTCCCAAGTTACCTTTATATGTTATATGTTGATTTTATGGGTTTATTGTAATATTTTGGTTAAAATAGGGTAAGAAATGAGATTATATTAAGTGAAGAGTATTTTCATCTTTTTAAAGGTGAAAATTATTACTTTATGATAATGTATTCATAGTTTACATGTTTTTGCGGGAATAAAATTTTTATTTCTTTATGTATCCCTTACTGAGCTTCTTATTCTCACCCCAAGTTTGAAATGTTTTTCACAAGATTTTAAATGAGATTAAAGTTAATGATGAGATTATGGAAGAGTTAGGATGTTTAAACATGAAGCAAAACCATGTTTCTTTTTAAAAGTTTTTGTCTTATGAAAAAAATAGATAGTGATTAGAAGTGTCTACTTCGTAATATTGAAGTTGTTATGTAATAGTTATAACCTAATTCTCTAAAACCCTAAACCTGAAAAGATCCTCAAGGTTAATTAAAGAAAAATTATTGAACCATCTCAAAATTTTGTAATGTTTAAGGCCCATGCTTATACCATCACTATCCAAGAGGGAAATTCTTTATAGTTTTCCAAACCATGGACCAGTAATGTGGTCTCTAATATCTCAAATAGACATTCTTTTCATGGTTTCTCATGACAAGGCACAAAATGTTTCCTAATAATTGCATCAATCGTGTCCCATTTTCTATCATGTCCAAAAACTCCATTTTACACCAAATACTTAACCAAAAACATCCAAAACATAAAAATTAAAACCATGAGATCAACCCAAAACTCAACAAAATGATCCAAGTCCAAGAATAGTATAAAATAAACGAGTTTCCAAGGTAGGGGGTGTGAAAATTATCCTCACCAAAAACCATTTCTTCCCCCATAAAATCATCAAGTTGGATGATAATCAAAATTTGATCCCAAAACCGAATAAAGTAGAACAAAACCATAAACCTCAAGGTGAACTTTTATTTCACAACTCACACATAACCATTTCTAGTGGAAACCACAACACGAATAATAATGGGAGAACATGAGAGGGTCTACCCTATCAAAAGGACCTAAATAATACTACCAACATTAAAAATCACAACACAATGAAACCAAAATGGTAACTCCCAACCCTAACCAAAACCTCCCATACATAGGGGAAAATCACTGAAAATATCCAAACCTAACAGTAAAAAAAGCCACAATTCATCACATACCCAACTCAATACAAACCCTAAACATAATTTAATCCCACGAAAGGAACAAAAACTAAATATAGAATGAAAACAGAATCTATAATCATCTTTTACATAACAAAAAAAATCCCAAATAAGAAAAACTAGAGACAAAAAGTGATTTATGACAGGTTGAACAACCAAATATCCATGTCCAAAAATGGAAAAAACATGGATCTATAAGAAAAAAATACCAACAGCTTCATAGAATAATGAGAAACCAACAATAGAACCAAAATTATTGAAAAGAAACTTTAAACATATCCACTGCAACATTGGAGACAAATGACCAAAATGAGGACAAGTTTTTAGAGGATAATGAAAAGATAGATTTGAATGCCTAAATCGACTGCACTAGAAACATACAAGAAAATGGTCCTATGAATGAGAATTTGGAATCAATGAAGGTGTTTCCTCATGGAAATTTTCGTCCAGCATAAAATCCTTTCTAGATGGGGAACCTTAATGTGAAACAAGAGACACTAAATTGCCAACTACATGCACTCTATGAACTAACTCATCTATGAATGACTCATCAAAAAACTTCCCTAATTGAACTTCACTAGTCGAGAGAGCTCGCTTCATGATCTCTAGATAAAGACCTTAAAGGAATAGAGGAGTTTTTAATATATCTTATGATGTTATCTCTGATGATAAAGATACCAGATCCTTAAAATGTTCAACATAAGCCTTCATTATCCATTGACATTACATGGAATCCATGTGATATTTCGCCTTCTTTGTATTCACCTCTTTAGTTAAGAACCATCAAAAGGAGGTGGTCTTAAACACCTCACATTTCATCCCTACATTATATAATAACAGAAAAATCACCTTCCACTAATCCAAAGATAGACCATTAAACAAACCTAGAACAACATGCACTCTCACAGTTTTTGGAGTTTCCAACGTTCTGAAGATACACTCAAATTCTTCAAGACATTACACTACCTCTAATGAACCTCAATCACCATGAAATATATGAAAAAACTAAGAAGAACTAGAAACTGGACATGAACCACTATAAATTTTGGGGACCTTTCTGTGTGTCATATTCTGAAAAACACAAGGAACACAAAACAAATATCAACATCAACCAAAATTTAACCAAAAGACCATTCCCATCCAAACAAAATCAGATCCTAAGCCAAACATCAAAACAAGGAAAACAAAAAATCCTCTTTTTCAAAACTAACATTCATTTAAATTTCAAACTTCCTTATTTTATGTGACTTTCCAAATATAGAAATAATTTTTTCACAAAACAAGAACCCCCTTTTTAAAGAAAAAGCAACCCCCAAATAAGTTTTCTTCTCAAAACTTTTTTGGAATCCTATAAACCATCACAAATGCGTTCATCCCTCATCCACTCATATCATCCCTGAACTCATGCCAACATGAAAATTCCATACATACCCACACATATACAAACATTTTGATGAAATACCAAGGGTCACAAATGCAAATTATTTATAAAACCTGAGAATTTACACAATTTTCAATCCCAATAAAAATTTATTTTAAAAACTGTTCTTAAAAATGTGAAACTATTTGAAAGAAATCATCTCCATTTAAAAAATAATTTTTATTTTAAAATCCCACTCAAACTAACTGAAAAAAACACAACTCACACCAAACTATCATAATGAGGAACTAGTTGAAATCCCAATCCGAGAAACATGGTTAGTGGGCCGTTACCCAAGTAAGCATTAGAAAATAAAAAGACCTTGAAAAATGTACTGGGAATCCACACGGGTCACTACTCTAAGTGATATCACAACATAACATAAAATCACCATTATTTTCATTCCCTATCCATGCCCAAAAAAAACCAAAACAAAAGACTAAAATCCCAGACTACCCACAGAAACTGGAGGATCAAAATGAGAAAGTGTTCAAGATGTTCATCCTGTACCTACCTCTCGAGTCATGAAATTCCTAATCTCTAATCTACCTAACAACCCAAAAAAACAAGGGTATACATGGATAACATTTCTTCATGAACCAATCTAGGATTCTAGCCAACTCGACACCCGACTCGACATGTGACAAGACTCAAAGGGTGTTCCGAATCCCCATGAGTTAGAAAGTAGTGTCAAGAATCAATGTAATCAGAATTGGAATGATTTTTCCCAAAATAACCAGGATCAAATAAACAAAATGATCACGCAACATAATCCAATAATAACCGAATATCAATATATAAAAAATTGATCAAGATATTACAATTTATATATAAAATATAACTGAATAAAAACCAAGACCAAAAATCACAACATGACCTCTTGGTAACCACCAACCAAAATACCAACCTAATCCAAATGTACAACTAAACCAGAAACATAAACCTACAAAATAGCTCAGGTCTACTGATATTGATTGGTATAAGTAGGGTGTGAGATTAAACTACTTAGTAGGTAATCATCATAGAGTCTGTGAATTTACTTCCCCAAAATGGACCACAAACACGAGTTTGAAATAAATTCAGAAAATAGGATTTTATCATTAAAAAAAAATAAAAACCTCTTTCTAAAAACATCCCTTTTCAAGAACAAACACACATAGATATCTTTCCCTTTTCAAAACATGAATCCAATTTAAAACATACTAGTTTCAAAACAAAAAACCCAACTACAAATCCAAACTAGAATTTCCAAACAAGATCTGTTGAAAATAAATGAAACCAAATATGAACTAATAACCAGAAAAACTCAACTTTCCACAAGTTACCTTAAAAAAACATATTTTCATTCAATAGGTTTTACATTTCCAAATTCTATCTCAAAAACCCCAAGACCAATCACAATTACATACTAGAGTGTAAAAAGAGCCATGAAAAAGGTAAAAAGGGATCAAAAAATAAAGTATAAACAAACAGTGATGAAATCACTTGCATTGAAAAAAAAAACAAAACATATTGATAGTAAAAAATAGGAATTTCCTAAACATTACAAGAATAAATATCTGGACGTACTCGGTTTAGACTCACTTGTTGTAATATGGTGCAATTCCATATTCAATAACCAACCAACCTCTCTAAACTAGCCAATCCAATGACACATCCCACATTGATCCCTGAAGTCCAGGGAGTACAAAACCATCTAATTGGGGTCAATAAGAAACCCTAACTTGAACCTCTTGATTATTCACATAAATCCCATGATGTTAATAATAATACTTGTAAATACATTGTATAAATACCAAAACCCACAACATCCACATGCACAAGACATTAAAGGGGATCCCATCCCAATGTCTAATGGTATCCATATCATAATACAAAACCAACCACGTTCCCAGGAATGAGACATTAGAGGGGAAATAATCCCAAGGTCTAGTGGGATTTCTAAACATAATCCAAGCATAGAAAAAACACAAAAAATCCCTTTATTTCACAAGAATTTACCTATAATAATTAAATCTCACAAGGAAACCTTAATTTTAAATAATAAAAACTTCTTTTCTAGAAATTATAAAATACCAACCAGGACTTTATGTTACCCAAGATTCTAATACATTTTTCAAACATTCTAAGATGCCAACTGTGATTTCACATAATATCACATAAAAAATATCCTTCTCAAGGAAACCTAAAGTAATAATTGGGCTTTTAAAATTTCTAATCCAAATACTTTTTTAAATCCATTTCAAAAAATTTCTAAAGTCACCATGAAACACCATGTTCACATTCAAAAATTCCAATCTTTCTTTCACATTTCAAATCAAAAACCACTAAATAAATTTTTTACCACATGCATAATTCATGAAGCCCATATGGGAACACAAAAAGAAGAGTACACATGAGATCCAAACATTTCAGTGGGTGAAGCCCATTTAAAAACCATAATCACACCTAATCAATTTTTCCAACATGCTTTATATCGCTTTCATAATTACCAAACACATTTAGGGTGCACAAAAAAGATTCCAATAGGAAACAAAATCCATTTCTTTTTGAAAAACAACTTTAAACACTTCCAAACCTCAAATACCTTTGAAAAAACATTTTTCAATTTTCACAAAATCCATTGAAAACATTAATAAAGCACAGTAAGAAGGATTAATTAAAAAAATAATCAATTTCTTTTATAAAAGAAACTCCCAACACATGCACACATCAAATCAGTTTGAGAAAACCTTTTTAAAGAAACATCCCTTGATTTTCATCCAATGCAACAAGCCACACATAGGTGTCACACCATAAAAGTAACTAATTTGCACATACACCACCCAATTCATAAACCAAACACATTACCATTACATAAACAAGGGAATACACCACCCAAAACACCCAATTTTACTTTAAAAGACCATTTGATATTTTATCAATTACTTGTGTGCACATAAAAGAAAACATAGTTAAGTAAGCCCATTAAAAAGTACTTCACACTAATTTTAAATCATGTAAATACCAGAAAATTTCATGTTAATACATCACAAGAAATATTATAATATTTTTAATGAATTCAAAAAAATCTCAAGGATCAACGAGATGTGTCAAAAATGAAATGAATGGAAACACCTATCTCAATGATGTGTGAATGCAATGAAACATTAGAAGAAAGAATAAAATATCCCAAAGGGAAAATCTGAAGTCCGTAAAATCAATGAAAAAAACCCACACATCTACCCTAACCCTTGGGGTTAGGCCAACAAGGAAACTGAGATAGTAAAACCTAATAACCAAGAAGAAAGGGTAACAAGAGAAGAGGACATCGACCAAAACTCAAGGCATCTTACCTAATAACCTTCAAGTGGATTCAAAAATGGAATGAGGGTAATATTGGAGGATCTTGGAGGCTCCCATGGTTCACCTAGGTCAAGCGTGGGAAGAGAAACTCGAAGTAGGGTTAAAATATCAGATGTGAAAAAGAGTAATTTCACACTTTTAATTAACTTGGAAACTCACATGGTTTGGATGCTTGGTTTTCTAAAACATGGACCAACCATGTGACCCTCACTATCCAAGAGGGACATACCACATTATTATGACACTTGGTTTTCCAAACCATTCACCAATTGTATGGTCAACACAATTTGAAATGTTCATTTTCTATATGGTTTCCTGGGAAATGGCTTATGGTTTTCCCTAACCATGCACTGACTGTGTTCCACCTATTGTCAACTCGAAAAACCCCATTTCCCAAAAATTATTACTTGAAACTTCCAAAAATCAAAAACTTAAATTGGTAGTTAAACCTGAGACTCAACAAAATTATCCAAGGCCTATAATAGAATAAAATAAAAGAACTTCCATGGTCAGGGTGCGATAATTTTTATGGCCATGAAATGTTATAATGAGATCTAGATCACTGTCTACATTTGTTATCAAAAAGTGGAAGATGCTTTGATGGGAGTAACAAACCATGGAAATGAGAATTATTTTATTTCTAAACCATGTAAATCCATGTGTGGTGAACTTATTTAATTATTGTTTCATACGAGGTGAGGGTCAGTGTAGAAACCATTGTTTTTATTATACACCAATTCGTGATTTATTAAATAGGAATAAATATTATACAACCTAGAAGATTGATAATACTAGTGTATTTTTTTAATTAGTTACATTATATTAAAACTTAAAAATAGGTGGTACATCAAAATTATTGAATAATTCCTTAACATGCTCATAAAATTCAGTTATTCTAAAAACCTCACGGGATAAACTATGGACACACATAAGAAATGGTTGAGTTATAAAGCTCAGTAAAAATCTAAAAAAATAAAATGATTTAAAAAGTATTACATTTTATACAATAGGAATTTCATTGGGACATAAAATGGATTAGAATCAGAAAAATGGATAATGAGGCATGATGTAGCATGATAACATAAAGGAAATATGAAAATGTGAAAAGAAAATTAAACCTGAAATAATAAGAACAATTAAAGGTTAAACACAAAGAAATCATAACATAATTTGATTAGGATAACCTCCAGTGTAGTATACATAAAGTATCATGAGACTAAAACATTACCCAAATCATTGGAGCACTATTTGGGTTCACCCATTATAATTGTATCAATTACATGCATAATTTTGTAACATAGATCATATAACATAAGAAAATATTACATAAAATATAATCCTGTGATTAAGGATTTTGATTCAAATACATAAAATTAACCAGTAAATGATTTATATGTACAACTAGGTGAATACCCTTGAGAGGAAATTGGTACGGGTATACACATTGCAAATGTTCAACCTGGAAAATCACAATGACATTTTGGAAGCATAACGATTGTACATAAAGATTCATAAAATGGTTAAATGAGAAAGAAATGGGTATCTAATAAATTTTAATTAAAAAGTATAGTATTAAGTATATTTAATAACATAATGAAAAATGAATTTTTGGGAATTAATAGGCATAAGACAAGGAGGGTGTTCGAATAAAAAAATTCTATGTAAAAATCAATGGATATTTTTGACAGCAAAACAAGGGTACATAATGAATCATGGTTTGGGTAAATGGAAGTGAAACATGTAACTAATAAATTATAAATCATAAGGGAAGAAATAGTGATGTGGAATATCATATAATATCAATAATAATTATAAGACAATTTTAATTACATAAATATGTTTCTTGAATAAAGAGGAGAAAGATATGACCCCTACTAAATTTCAACATAGTGATAACTTAGGTAAATGATTAATGAATGTTATAAATGATATAAAAATATTATGAAATCAATTTTAAATTATATTTATCTTTATAAAGTCATGAAATAATAACCAATTGAGATTAAAAATGCTAAATACAAATAAGGTGCTTGAATTGAAATGAAGTGAGTGAGGTCCCTTACCTAGAGAGGGTGATTCCCAAATCACGTGAAGAGGTTATTAAGAGATTAGGGCACATTAGGAGGACTCTAGAGAGGTTATGGAATATTAATTACATGATACAAGGCTATTGAGTTAATATTAATGGGATATTGTGTGGTTTTATATAGGAAAAGAGAGGGGAGTTATTTATTATTGTTCAAACATAGGTTTTGGACTATATATAATAATGTAAAAAAATAAACAAAAATACCCGTGTTTTTTACCATGGTTTCTACAAAAGAGGAGTGATTTTATTTATTTTATTATCCCAAGGGACAAAATCAAAAAAAACATTACCTTTGGTGATGTATAAGTGAGTAATCCTTATAATGAATTGATTTCAAAACCATAAAATATAATATAGGCTTTGTAGGATGCATAAATCCTTTATAAAATTAATGAAATAACCATAAAAAATTGTTTTAAAGGGGAAACATATATTTGGTCTTGGATACCCTTTAAAGTATTTATTTCATCCCTTTTCATTCATTATGAAGTCATAATACACAGTGTATATTTTTACCAGATTTAAATTTTACCTGAAAATTCCACTATCTCAGAAAATTTTGAAAAATTCACTATTGGTTAATTTTTTCATGGTTTTTACAAAAAAATATTTATTTTTTAAAAAATTTTCTTCTATATATGAGAATTATTTAATTTTACAACAAAAATCATCATTTATTAAAAAATGATTTTTTCCTGACCATAACATTTTTCAAACCCTTATAACAATTAAATTTGACTTAATAAAAATTATAATATCATTTATAATTAATATATATTAATTAATTGTATTATTTTATTAATATATCATTAATTTATAAAAATAAATTTATTCATCAAAAAATAATATCTTTATTCAAATTTCCTATTACAAAAAATATAGTTTGTGTTTTATCGTATCAAAATAAAAATCATTTACAATGTAATAACTATAAGAAGTAAACATATTCATTATTAAACAAAATATACATATTAATATTATTTAGGACTAAATATATATCCATTTATTACACCAGAAAATGCCTAGAGGGTATGGTGTGCGGTGGTGAGCTTTTCATGGGGTGGTTTGACGTACATGGGTCGAGCTATGATCTCGATGAGCTTGAAATTTTCTAATAAATAGTTTCATTACTGCTTAAATTATTTCATATCAATTTAGTATTGATAATGATAAAATCATAGTGATGTTATCTCCCCCAAAATCTCCAATAAATGGGGTCCATAGGGTATAATCCTTCTATGCGAGGCTATTACTTTTTTTACAGGGTAAATTGGATTTATCATAATCCTATATTTGTACTAATATTATGATCACTATTAAATAGATAATTTATCAATGTTTATGATTATTAATGGTCTTTTAAATCTGATAAGATATAATAAAACCAAAGGATAGCATTTTTTTTTCTATAACCATAATAGGGAATTTAATTTAATCATAAAGATAATTTTATTTATAAAATTTTGGGTGATTAAAATATTCCCCCTTAAAAAATTTAACCATAGAATTTTCATTTCACACACTAAAAAAGATGAGGGTAATTTTGTCTCATCACCTCCTCTTGTTCCCACATTTCTTCTTCAAACTTTTTGATTCTCCATATCACCTTGACCAGGTGAATTTTCTTATTTTGAAGAAATTTGTATCAATGATATAAGATCTTCACTAGTTACTCTTCATATATAAGATCATTATATAATAGTACTACATCTGGATTCCTCACATTTAAGGGGTATAGTATGTATTTTCTCAAGAGGGATATATAGAACACATAATGTGCTTATAGTATATTAGGTGGGAGTGGTATTCGATAAGAAACCGATCTAATGTGATCAATGATGTCAAATGGATCAATTTATCTTGGTCTAAGATTTCCCATTTTCCAAAATCAGAAGAATTTATTCCATGGAGATATGTGGAGGAATACCTTATCTCTATCCTCAATCTCAAGGTCTCTTTGATGATTTTTAGCATATCCCTTCTATCGACTCTGAGTATCCCTCATGTGATTTTTAATGTTCTTGAGAGTTTACACTAATTACTTAACCATTTTAGGACACATCTGTTTTCATTCACCAACTTTATCCCAACAAGCAGGGGTTATGTACCTCTTCCCCTAAATGACATTATATGGATCCATTTTGATGCTTGATTGGTAACTATTATTACATTAAAACATGACCAAAGGAAGATATTTATCCCATTATACTTTGAAGTCCATCGGGAATTCTCTCAAAATTTCCTCTAATTTATGTATAGTACTCTCAGATTGGACATTATTTTGAGGTTGATAACCTATAATGAAGTTAAAATAAATATTTAAACTTATTTGATAATATTTCAGAATAGGGGGGTAAATCGTGGTTCATGATAAATAAAATTTAATGCTGTATTCCCATAAGAATCACCACTTATCTAATGTATATCCCTTCATGTTGATTAATTGATAATTCCTCTTATATTGTAATGATGTGACCAGTCATTGAAAGATGATCCCCCATAACCCCCATAACATTATTTCCATTTTATGTCTTTAGAAGACCCTTGAAAAAATTAATTATTATGGTTTCCGAATTACCATATAGGTATGGGTAATGGTTTCATCATCCCATTTTATTTTTGTATTTTAGACATTACTTGCAAACATTCAAGACAACTTGATGTACATTCTGTAATATACTTCTTCATATTATCCAATCAATAGTGATTTTAAACATCTCCATACATCTCTATGATACCAGGATGGATGGATATGGTCGAGCTGTGTTCCAAATTTAACAAATCCTTCTTCTATTTAATATTTGATGGTAAATATAGTCGTAAACTAAATATTAAATCTCCCTTTTCATTAATTTTGAACTACAAGGATTAACCTTTTCTTATATCTTCTACCTTATTCTGAATTCCCACATCATCTCATTAAGCATACTTTATCTTCTTCAGAATGGATGGTTGAGAAATAATTTTTGAAAGGATTTATTATGTTCCTTCCATTATGATTCTAATGTCAAACCTTTTCAGGTCTATATAGATTTAATCCTTATTAGTTATCAAAAATGATAAAATTTATAGATCTTCTTTACTTAGGGCACCTGCCACTATATTTTATTTCATAGCATGGTAGTAGATTGAGTAGTAACAGACTTTAATAATATATAACTATCTTCTCTAGTTCATATTCAACTATTTTTGTGTGAATATGTATATGAGGCTCTTATGATCCAGATATATTTTAAAATTTTCCCCAAATAGTTAATGGCACCATATTTTCAACATGAATTTTACTATAACCAACTCAATAGCATTTGTTGTGTAGTTCTATTCATGAAAATTCAATTTGAAATAAGGTATATGATATCACTTTGTCTTTCTGTATTAGTACACATCCTAATCCCTTCTTTGAAGCATCACTGTATACCTTGAATAGTTTCCACTTGTGGGACACAAAAGTATAAGTGCAGTGATAAGCCTCTTTTTCGAATCCTAAAATATCTATTTACATTAATTATTAGAAACAAACATGACTTCATTACCAGTTATCTTGGTTATAGGGTTTGAAAATATTGTTAAATTTCTCACAAATTGAAGACAATACCCATCTAATCCAAATAAACTACAAATTTCAATCACCATGGTTGGTCGTGGACATCCTTTAATTGCCTCTATTTTCGAAAGGTCTATAAATATCCATTTTATAGAGATAACATGCCATAATAATGTTACTTAGTCAAATAATATGTATTATTTTGAACTTAATGTATCTTTTATGAGGGGTAGTAGAAATTATTCAGGAAATACATCAACGTATTCCATCACAATGGGAATCTCTTAAATTATGATTTTTCCTTAATATTAATCATTTCAGATAGATACACTTCCCCATAGGGTAATGATATCCATGATTGAGACGATGATACATGATAATATTCTTCTTCCTCCATGAACTTTAACAGAATATAAGAGTGATTCATGGTATAAAGGGTGAATTCCTTCTCCCAACAACATAAATTGGATTTATAATAAGAAAATAATTGTATAACTAGTATAACATCAAATTATACTAAAAAGAGACTGATAATATTTTCAAAATAACATTCCCAAATACCTCAACATGTGATATAATAATCATACACGTTTTTTCCAATTATATAAAATCATTTCGGGTGGTGAGTCAATGTTTCTAAAAAACATACAATATATTATAATTGGGAATTAATTTAAATACATCATGACATAGAAAAATCTAAAGAAGAGGATACATTAACTTTAGTCATCATGATCCCTCTCAATATATGACGTTCCTTTTTCCCTTAGTCTTGGAGATTCTTGGTGCTCATCATGCCTTTTAGCCCTTGGAATAGATTATTATCTTGGATAATACCCTAATTCTTTACATTTTTGAAAAATAAATATATATTTTACCATAGATTGAAATTTATTCCCATGTATTAATATATTTAATTTTCAATAGAAATTGGATACTTTATGCATAATCTTTTCACAATTAAAACATCTCCTAGTTCCTTTCTGACGTTTCTCTTTGTGCCTCTTTCATATTTTTTATTAAAAAAGGAAATTGGATCTTCTATCCCATATCAAATTTATCATATGAACTACCTTGAGACGTCATCATTTCATTCTTTTATGTCATTAGACATTTAACTAGGTGCTAGTTATTAATCATGATTTTGAATTATTGGTTTTCATAATCATAAGATGTCTTACATGAGATCCCATCATATTAGGCATATTGTGTGGACCATCATCACATTTAAATTAACATATCTCATTTAATAAATTCCTCATATTTATGACCATTATCTAGAATAAAGGGAAAATTATGGATGGGTACTTTTAAACTATTAAACCTATAAATGATAATCCAATAAAATTAAATTGAAAATGTATAAATGAAATTTATTCCGTAACTTATGAATTTCTAGGCTTGAATATATGTTATACATGATCTATTTCCTAAAAATGTTTCCTATGTGGATTTTTATTCCCTTAATAAATTATAATTATGATATTTTAAATTTAATAAATCATATCCCCTAGGAGTGTCAAACTAGGTTTGCAAAAAGGTCGTTTTTCATGTACCATGTGACAAATGAGTCCATCTCAATGAGCCCTTTTTAGGATTTTTACCCATAGGTACCTCTATTCTAGAGCCACATATAATTGTATTATCTAGAAAGGGATTTATTTTGTTGTAAAAAACTAGATATATACTTAAAAAAGTGTGGAGATGTTTTCATATTCTTATTATTATACCTAAATTTTTTAATAGAGTTTTCTAATCCTAATCCCAAAAATAACTAGAATTTCTGTTGTCAGAAACTATGAAAACCCTAGTCTTTATTAAACATAAATTTATGATTTATTATAAAGGAATACACACAATTATACCTAGAGGATTGAGAATACAAGTATCTTTGGATAATTAGGTACATTACAAAACAACTTAAAAATAGGTGGTACATTGGTATTATTGAAAACATCCTTAACAGGTTCATAATATTCCATCATTCTTAAAACAGTATGGGATTACCTGGGGAAATACATAAAAGAGGGGTTAGCTATAAATATGAGTGAGGGAAGAATAAATGAATAACATGAAGAAATTATTACATATTATATAATATGAATTTCAATGGGACATAATAGGGGTCAGAATCATAAACATGGACAACGAGACATGATGTATCATGATAAAATAAAGGCAATATAAGAATTTGTAAATAAATTTAAACATGGCATTAAAAGAGTAATTCATGGTTAACAAAAAATAAATCATAACATAAGTTTCTTAGGATTCTCTCTAGTTCACCATACATGGAATCTCATGAGGCTAAAACATTACCCAATGCATTGGTGTGCTATCTAGGTGCACCCATCATAATCATATCATGGACATGTATAAGTGTTCCACATTGATCATATAATATAAGAACATATTTCATCTAATTTAATCCCATGATTAAGGATTTTAGGTTACATACATATAATTACCTAACAAATTAATTATATGTACAACTAGGTGAATACCCTCGAGTGAAAATGTGTATGGGAATACACCTCACTAATGTTCGACATGTAAAATCATAGTGACATTTCGATAATGTAATGATAGTACATGAAGGTTCATAAAATATTTTAATGGGAGAGAAAAGGGTATATAATCACTTTAAAATTAATATTATATTATAAGGGTTTTTTATGAACATAATAAAACATGAAAATTTGTGAATTAATAGGCATAAGGCAAGGATGGTGTTTGAATAATAACATGGAATGGGAAAATCGAAGAAACATTTCAACAGCGTAGTAAGGATACATAATGAATCATGAGAGTGATTAATGAGAGTTAAAGGGGGTAAATAATCACTTTTAAAACATAAAGTAAGTAATATGGATGTGTAATATCACGTCCCATTAATAGGAAATGGATGAAAAATTGAATTACACAAATATGGATATTGGATAATGAGAAGAAAGATAGGTTCCTTTAAAAAGATTTTCTATAGTAACAGCTTAGGTAAATTAAAGAATGAGAGGGGATAAATGATATATCATTATTAAGATATAAATTGTATATTATAGGGATATTTATAAATTTATTATGATGTAATTAAATGATATTAAAAAGTATAAATACAAATAAGGTGATTGAATTGAAAAGAAGAGAGGGAGAGGTCTCTTACCTAGAGACAGTGATTCCAAAATCTTGGGAGAAGATTCTTGAGAGATTGGGGGAACCTTTGGAGGAATATAGCGAGGGGAGGTAATATTAATGATGTGATTCATGGTTTTTGAGTGAAGTGAAAGGGGATATTGGGTGGGTTTATTTAGGAAACGATTGGGGAGTTCTTTGTTATTTTCCAAACATAGGTTTTGGATTCTATATAATAAAGAAAAAAATCCACAAACCTTCCAACTGTTTTCTCCCATGGTTTCTTCCAAATAATAGTGATTTTATTTATTTTATAAGGAAAAGGTCTGAAATGTGAAAAATATTAACCTTGGTGACTTGGATGTGAGTCATGTTATAAATAATTGATTTTAAAACCATAAAATATAATATCAGTTTTGGAGGATTCATAAAGCCTATATAAAATCAATTAAATAACCTCAAAAATATTATTTTCATGCGTAAATATATATTTGGTCATGGATACCCATTATAGAAATTATTCCATCACTTTTGGGTCATTATGATGTCATACTAAAAACTGTATATTTATTCCGTATATAATTTTTACCCATAAATTTGAATGCATTAGAAAATGATAAAAAAATCCATTGTTGGATAATTTGGTAGTGATGATTCCAAAAGAATATCTATTTTATCAAAATAATTTTCTAAATATTTTTATTTTCACTTTTAAATTAAAAATCTATATATTTTAAGACATGCTAGTTTTTCAATAATAACAATTTTTGGACACTTATAAAAACTACATTTGACTTCATAAAAATTATATATTAATTTATATTTAATAAATATAATTTAATAATATTATTCTATTAATATATCAATTATTTTTTAAAATTCCTGAATACATCAAAAAGGAATATATTTATTTGAAACGTTTATAACACAAAAAAATATAATTTATGTTTTATGATATCAAAATCAGGATCATTTACAAAGTAACTACAATAAGAAGTAAATAAATTAACTATTCTATACAATATAATTATTTATATTGTTAGGGTCTTGATACATAGCCCTTTAGAATACCAGAAAATTTCTTGAGGGTATGGTACATGATTGGGATATTTTCAGGGTGTGGTTCGACGTTCATGGTTTGGGATCTGATCTTGATAAGCTTGAACATCTCCACAAAACGGTTTCACCCATAATTTAGATTTGGATTGTGGCTTGGTAATGATAAATGGAAAATCCTAGTGATACTATTTACCTTATAATATCTGATAAATGGGCTTCATAGAGTATGATCTTGTTGGTTCATTCCATTGTTTCTTTTTTTTTCTATGTCAATTGGATATATCATAACCCAATATTTATACTAATAAAATGATCACTGTTCAATGGCTATTTTATTAACAATTATGATGCTTAATGGTATTTTAAATCTAATAGTATATAATAAAAATAAAGGGGTTCTTGTGTTTCCTATAACCACAATAGGACATTTAATATAATAAAAAGAGAATTTTATTTATAAAATATCAGGTTATTACAATGAGATATTTTATCTTGAATGGATGAAGGTACTAACATACCCCAAAGTTAATGCTTTAGAAGAGAAATCCTAAAACAAAAATGTGATAACCAATTCCCTCACTCCCCTATCATTGACCATAGATCTAAGATAACTCCAATTAGCATTAGTTTGAATTCCCCTATAAAAGATACGAGAAGATTATAAGTTATAGAGAAACTAAATTAAATTGATATTTCTTTTTGAATATTTGATAACATAAACTATCATATTTGGAAGTTTAGGAAGGTTACCAACATTATTTATCTTAGACTGGTAGTGAGAGATGTGATAATAGTGGGATTTCAACTTATAATAGAGGGTTCTATGACAACCTTTACTAATAAGATAAATTTGGTTATAGAATGAATACCATAAAATTACACACTAATGTAACTATCATATAATGTATATAAAAAATTAATTGGACTTAAAACTAATTTTTTTAGTACAAACTGATAATAATTTATGAAGGATATATTAAATTGAAGGAAACTGAGATAAAATTTTTGAAGAGAAGGTTTGAAGATGTTAAAATGACTGATGATGAAACCATAAATGGATATTTTACTAATTTAAATGAGACAATAAGTATCATATGAGAATTTAGTGAAAAATTGGATGTTTATATTATTGAATTAAAGATAGTGGTAATCTTGTTAGAGTGATTTGATCCCAAATTTTTAAATTTTGAAGATATGGAGGATCTATATTTGGATTAACTTCACAACATTCTCATAGTATATGAGATGATAAAGGCATCAAATTTTAAAAACAAAGTCAAGGCTGGGATGGATTTTGAAGCCATGAGAAAAATTAATGTATATGATAAAGAATTTTTATATTTAAGTGATTTTGAAAACAATTTAAATGATTAGTATTTATATAAGACTATGAAACTTTTATAAAATAAGTCTAGTCATGGAAAAAATAAATGTAATGTAAAACAAGCACCAAGGTTTTATAATTGGAATGAATTTGAATTTTTTTCCATTAATTTTCATATAAAGAGGGTTGTTTAATATAATTATAACAAGATGAATAATTTAAAAAGTATAAACAGTGAAGAAAATAAATATTCAAGAAAGGGTATGTTTTCCAGTGGGAACAGATGAGATTCAATGAGGTAGGAGGAAGAGACTGATTCATTTTAATCAATTAGTCCACCAATTGATGTTGTTAATTTTTCATACCAGTTTGAGAAAGGATTTTATTTATCTTTTATAACCCATTTAATGATAAACTAAATAATTTTATTATTATTTTTTTATTTATTAATTAGATAGTTATATTCATTATAAAAATATGAAGTTATTTTTTTAAAACAAAAAGGAAATTTTTTTATAAAACTCATTTATTATAAAGTTTTTTTAAAAAATTTAATTTTAATATTATAGAATTTTTATTTGAAAAAAATAATTTTATTTTTTAAATAATCATTCCCAAACTATGATAAGTTGAATTTTTTGGATTTTTATGATCATAATTATTTTTCATTAAATAGTGAAAATTCTGATTTTTGTAAAAATGTAATTTCATTTCATTATAAAATCCCTATAATAATTTTAGTTTAATCCTAAATTAATATAATTATACTTTATTTATATATATTATAATTAATTAAATTACAATAAAAATTATACATGGTCTTGGTATAAATACACTTTAGACATAAGAAGGCATTTTTTCCATAAAAATGTTTTTCGTTACGCTTTACAGAATACTTATAGGATAAATTTCTTCCACATATAGGTATTTAATTTTTTATTATATATTAAATATTTTTAATAAAAATAATTAATATTCTATTCAAAAGGTTAAATTAATTTTCTAGTCATAATGAATAGTAAAAAAAGTAAACAATTCGTCACTATGATAAAAGTTTAAACCGGACTAAATAAGTTTAAAATAAATGATAAGACCACCGTTTTCATCTTAAATATTATTATATAAAGTTTTTTCAATCTTTATTAAATTATTACTGATTTTTATTTCATTATTGGAAACATTTCCATGAATGTAACTTATATAATATTTTATGTAATGAAAGATACAAAATGTCACCCTCTTGCTTTTAAATATCTCTTATGTGCTCACTATGGGGAAAAATAACATTTATAATGAATAATAATTATTATTTTTGAATTATATATATTTTTAATATTTTTAAAGTCAAATTAAATTAATAGTGTCAAAATTGATATAAAATATATTTTATAATAAATAATGTTTTATTAAATTATTTTAAATTACTAAAAATATATTCTTCATCCAAGAAAAATGGATTTAGTTTATAATATCCAAAATGATCTATTTATGGGTTTTTTCTTTTATAGTAACTTTCTTGACCCATATATTGTAAAAAAATTAATACCTCGACAATTATAAAAAAATGTTAAGACGAGTTAAAAAAAAATATAAGGGTAAAAAATGACCTAAAATTTTAAAAATATTATTTAATGAGGGGATTTCAACTAATAGTCATCATAGATTAAAATATTATCATTTTGGAACCAATTTAATTTTAAAATTAATTTATATTAATTTAATACTTTAAGAAATACCAAGAGTTCCACTACCCTATATTAAAAAAAGGGCACCTCATTTCTTCATGTATTAATACTTAAAAATGCTATTAGTTTTGAAAATCACAACCTAAATAAATTACTTAAATCAATACCAATGTCTTAGATTCCTTGTTTTGATAAAAAAACTAACCTAGGAATGATTTTGGTGTAAACCTGAAGATGTTTACCAAAAGGTGAGGTATAGTTCTTAAGCAAGAGTTTTCATTTTATGTTTTTTCAAAATACTTCAAAATTAATTAAAATAAGATGAATTAATAAAATCAGTATCCTATATATTCTAAGATATTTTTTTTATGTTGATAAAGTGATTCATATCTATCCCCGCATCCATTAAATTGTAAACAAAAATGTTGTTTGTGTGTACTGTAGACTACTGCATCATGAATTGATGTAATTTTTCTTCTATCACCAGCTCTTATGTATAGTTTTAATTTTGAATTTAATATATATATATATTATATTAATGAAATAATTATCATTCTTAAAAGCTAATATATCATTTAAATTATTAACTTTCTATTCATTGAATAATGATAACATCATTCATCCATATGTGTGGTATACTACCTCTATGAAGTGATGTGATTAGTTATCCATCACCTACTCACATGGATGATATATATATGTATAGTTAGAGAAATAATATATTATATATGATATTGTGATAATTATGAAACTATAAGATAATACTTACCTTCTTTCGATAATGATTTTTGAAAAATGGAAACGTTGCTCATGTGTATGTATTATATACCATCTACATGATTATAATGTAGTTAAGGTTTCATATACATATTTAATGTTAGGATTTAAAATTATAATTTATGTAAAAAATGATAATTATTTCATGATTAGTATTCTAGAGATGTTTGAATAATGACATATTTGACCATAGTCAACCTACCGAAGTCATTCTGGAAATATGATATGAATATCGTCTAAATATACAACATGAACTTAATTAATCATGTAATTATTTATTAGATGATATAAAATGAAAAAAATTAATAAATAAAATGAAAAGGTTCTTAATAAAGTAAATAATTAAAATATGTTTTTTAGTAAAGAAGATAAAGAAAATATACGAGGAGTCGACTTGAGGTATGTGACTCTCATTTTAAAATACTTGTAACACCCTGACCCCAGTTACCCAAAGTCTATGCATTATTAAATAAAATTGGCATGATCACAAGAGATCAAGTCTCGAAAGACTGATTACATTAGTAGACTCGGAAGTACTATATTCATAAATACGTTTTACATTGTATCATAAAACAACAACAACAATGTGTCCCTTATGAACACACTCATATCCCATAACCTATCCCTATAGGTCAAGAAAAATATACTTCATCACTTCTTGTAAAAAATAAAACATAATAAATGGGTGCTCTCAGATGCTTAGTAAGGATAAAAATATAGTGTAAACTATCATAAAAAAGAATAAACATTTAAGGCAATGTATAAGACTAAAACACAAGTGTTTTAAACTTAAACTTCAGCATAATATGGAAAAGATAAATCAAATAGTTCCATTTTAATATTCAAATGGATATTATAATAGTATAATAATCACATGTAATATCAATAGGTAATTTCATAATGGTGGAATGCATAATTCCGGACATCATAACCGCATATTCAAGGCCTCGTGCCAAGGCTACAAATAAGATTTTGTGAAGGCCTTGTTCCAAGACAGTAGTTTGTCTCATGAGACCTATCAATGCATCGAGGTACTATTGAGAGATCCACCCATCACATAATATGTCCAATTCATTCCTCATCTGAAAAGGTTGGAACATAATCTAAACATTTGTATTAAAACTAGCATATGAAATGTCAATATTTTAACCACAACCCATGAATGGTATAAAAATAACACATCCACATTCAAACAAAACCCATTCATTAAAATATAGAATATTTTATTATAAATAAACCTTAATCAATAAAAAAAATATAATTAAGTATATTGACATAGATGAAAATAAATAGTACAACTATTTGGGAGAAATATCCCCTTTTTCTTGAAAACGTTTAAAAGTCACACTATTTATCAAAGAAGTCGTTTAAATGATATTTTTGAATCCAAGAATACCATACCACTTTGAAACATTGAAATTAATTTCAATTATAAAACATTAATTTCCATATAAATAAATCATTAAAACCAGTTTTAAAAGATGGACACAAATGAGAAATATTTAGAAGAATAATTATTTAAAATATTTAAAACCATATTTTAGTTAAAGTTTTCCTAACCAAATGGGTGATTCTGGAATAAAGAAATTAAGGTAATAAATACTTTATAATATAATGAGATTAAATGGATTCATGATATAATATTTCATAGTACAGTATGTACACCATATAAAAGTGAATTGGAACATAACAACAAGGAAGTATAAATGGAATGTAAATTGAGATGAAATACCATATAAAGACCGTATCCTTAAGTTAAGGATAAATTAATGACATAATTATGTGTTAAAAATTTAAATACACTCAATATGATTGGATATTCAGTGTAAATAAATTAGAGGACATTCACACATATTCTTGTAAAAACAAGACCAATGACATGGATGTTTAACTGAAAGAATTTAAATTGAGTTAAGATTACTCTTATCGAGTTCATATCGATGACTTGAGAATTTATTAATGGATATATTATGAGTATAAATGGTATATCCATACAAAGGGGAGTGTAAATTTGTATATAAAAAAATAAATAGTGATTTCGCACATAATCATGGAGTAAAATAATCAAAGAAGTTTGCATAAAACCCAATGAGTGGAGATTGAAATTAGAAAATCCCATTACAGATTTGGTAACTTACCAAAAATACACCTCAAGAAATAAGGATCATACAGTGAAGATTTTAATACACATAAATTAAAGTATATTACAAAATTAATACAATTAGGGGAAGTATATACACCACACAAAAGGAAATAGTGGCAATATAGCATGAATCTCAAGCGAATAAGATGTGAGATGAAAACCCATTACCTTGTACATTTCCTTAGTAGAGGGTAGTTTAATCTCCTATATAATGATGAACTAATTTTTATTAAATTATTCAAGAACCACATACATAAATATGATATCATATATGATCTTCTAATATTGCTTTGTTAACAATATTTCAGTAGTATCATTGTTTCAGGTGTTAACTGATTGATTTTCCTTTATATGTTTCATTACGTAAGTCATGTTTGATATATATGGGATGTATTTTATTCATATAAATAATGATATTATGTTCTAAAGAAATATTTTCAATCATAAAATGGTATTTATTCTGGAATGGTTATGATGGGAATGAATCCCATCGCGTTCGTGGAGACGGTAATTCGTACGTACGCACGAGAAACAATAACATTATATTTATGATGAAATTGTATGTAATTGGATGGTATATCATATATAATGATTATTTAAAATGTTATATTTATTATTTAAATTAATTATACTCATTATTATACCTATCCAAATGATGACGTGTTGAATAACAAACTACACCATGATCTGGAAACGGTAAGCCGTACATATACACGTATGGTGACTTTGTCATTCATAGGATGGATAGAATAATGAACATGGTTGTACTATATTTATAATAACATTATAGTATGTAGAAGGTACTGGATTTATTATTTTTTTATGGAAACAACAAAGAAAGAATAAGTGGAAGAAGAAAAGAACTCTGAAAGAGGTGATGAAATTATTAACTCTTCTTCAGGTGCTTCCTTTGGATTTGATCAAAATGGCTCATTAGGTTGGATTTTGATCAACGTAAGGCCTCTAGGATGAATTAATGGTTTTTGGGAGGATATTTGAGTAGGTTTTGGCCGAGCAAAATGTTTTTTGGAGGTGCGATTTTGAGAGAATGGGAAGTACCCTTTTATAAGAGAGGTGAGGGTCACTTTTGGAAAAGTTTTAAATATTATTTTATTGTAAAATAGTATTCAGTATATAATGGATCTAAAAGGATATATTTAGAGGATAAGGTGGGGATGGGTCGAAAACTACTCAACCAATAGGTTTTATACTGATTTAGTTCACCATATTAACCTTATATTTTAGATTTAACTCTTAGTTAAATAGTTTAACTTTTACCATGTATTCTTGTATTATTATAATGAATGGTTAATAAATTTTTTATAAAAATCAAAGGGAACCCGAAGTGGTATTTTATTGATATATATAAACTTATATAAGGCCTTTGGATGAAAATTAGATTTTTAGAATATTATATCAATTAATAATATATTATTTTCTTTATAAACTCATTTATGTCAATTTTGACACTATTTAGTATTTCTTTTTTGTGAATGTCATAAAAACTTTATCACTTAGAAAAAATTTATTTAATCAACCCTAAAAGAACATATTAATAT
Organism: Viscum album; assembly: GCA_963277665.1. Taxonomy (NCBI): domain Eukaryota; kingdom Viridiplantae; phylum Streptophyta; class Magnoliopsida; order Santalales; family Viscaceae; genus Viscum; species Viscum album. The sequence continues at coordinate 685,488,667 of OY728123.1, read as the reverse complement.
ATAAGATTCATGGAACACATCAAAATTCTCAATTTACAATTATATTAATATTTTTAATAACAATTAATTTAATATTTTAATAATAATATAATTATTGCATCATCATTGTGTCATAAATAAATTTAATTATTTATTGTCTAAAAATAATAAATAAATTACAATTATTATGAAATATTTTTATCTTTATAATGAATATTTATAGACAAATTTATCTTATGTATGACCATATATTAAAAATGGTTTAGTTATTGAACCTTGAATTTAACACTTTTAACTCTTCTTTAAATAAAATAACAATAAATTTGCTAATCTAATTCAAGTAGACCAAAAGGATCATATTTTATTCCCCAGGTTGCTTTTTTCAAAAAGCACTTATCCAATAGAATTAATACACGTGTTTGGGTAATTATATTGTCATTTTTACCTCTAATTATTCAATTTACTTTTAACTCTGGTAAATAAAATTCAAAATTTACTGTTCAAAAAAAACTATTTTCATCTTATTGAACCAAATTTTACTTATTGATGTTATTTGTGTCTCTCAGATTTTTGAAATTCAATTCACCGAGGTGGTAAAATTATGTTTTATGCAAATTTTCAAATGTTCCTAGAAGGTGAGTAAAAGACTGTGAAAATCTCAAAAAAATTTATATATCTTATATTATTATAAAATAACTTCAATGAATTAGATTGAACTAATATAGTTATTAGGTATCTATTTTTACATTAAAATAAATTTAAATTAAAAATAATTATTTATATAAAAAGTTTGCTTTAAACAATAACACAACGTTTTTCACTATTTATTAAAAACTGAAAGTTTTAGAAAAAAAACCAAAAATTCATCCAAAGATAATTTTGATATTCAAAATTCAAAAATGATTTCAATTTTACCATATTCCAAACATATAATTTTTATTAATTAATTTTAAAAACTATTCCCATTTTCAAAACAATAAAGCAGGTCTTTGAGAAGTAAAAAACTATCAAAAGATTGATATGTGTTTATATCCAATTTAAATGTAAAATTACTTCCAATGACCAAAATTGGATTAAATGATAAAAGTATAATATAATTATACTTCAAAACCATTAAAATTTATAATTTAACACTATAAATTATTTTGATTAAAAAAGTTGTTTTCAAATAAAATTTAGTATTTTTCACTATTCACCAAAATATGAAAGTTATCAGAAAAGCATAGAAAGTTAATCCAATAAAATTTTTTTTTGTACCACTTCTATAGAATAAGTTTATTTGGTAATATTGAATATATAAAATTTAAAAATGTTTTATTTAAAAATGGTTCGCCATTAAAAGGCTGTAAAATTGCATTCCCCCCTGAATGGCCCGAAGCCCTATATTTTTATTGATTTTTGATAACCCCCCTTTAAAGGGACGAGGGAGAACACTTACAAGGCCCATAGGATCAGATATTTCATGGCCCATAGGCTTAGGATATTACATGACCCAAATGTCTTATGGAATTGAACCAGACTATCTACAAGGAACTGCCCTCCCCCGCATCTACGTCATGATAGTAGCTCTCCACCTTTTGCATGGCTGTCTGGCTAGGATTCCCATGAAAGAACAGGCTGGTCCTAATGAAATAACCATACCCTCTCATTATGAAAAATAAATTCAGCTTTTCTCTAGTATGTGCACCTTCTCTGAAACCTCTTCTGGGGAAGCTCCTTTTTGTAGTGTGTCTGGGGAAACTGCATGTGGACCAAGGGCCTTGAGGTGGCCCGAAAGCCTTAAAGGTGGCCCGAAAGCCCTACTATCTCGAAGGCCTGGGTGGCCTAAAATCCTTATGGAATCCAAGCCCAAACTGGTGTCCTAAGGGGAATAGTTCTAGCTGCTACAGAACCGAATAGTACCCGCTACAGTAACTGCTACAGTACCCGCAAAGTGTACAGTTATGCTACAGTACCTGTACAATGTACGGTTCTACTATAGTACCCACATAGTGTAAAATACTTCTACAGTACTACTACAGTACCTACTACAGTACTGCTATAGTTCTGGAAAATATGACTCTACCTAGTTTTGAACCTGGGTCTTGTGGATGCACTTAAGGATACCTCACCAACTGGGTTGAGGCTTATGTGCAAATTTTATTTTTTAAAAATACTTTTTTATCTGAAAAATTTAATTTATTATTATATTATGTATAAGAAACACATAATATGAATGTTAAAATTATATGGAGTATATAAAATTAAAATTTTGGATTTTACTATTCATAACTGCTTTTTTAAATGGCTAGTTTGATAGGTCGTGGTGTACTTGAACTCGGTGTTGCGTACTTTTCACGCTATTGTATTATTCAAAGATAAATCTACCATGGAAGCTTGGGGTATTAAATTCTTCCCTCCTTTAATAAATTGCATCATCGCAATTTGAAATTGTTATTCGAAAATAAAAGGTTAAAAAATAGAAGATACCTTTTTGGAAACCCCACATCAGAAATAGGGTTAATAAAATCTATTCTTAATAAGAGGGAAAGGGAAAGGAAAAAGTTACCACCAAATTAGAATTTAGAATATTAGAAAATTGGTGGAAAATATAATTGGAGTAAAAATGTAAGTATTTATAGGGAGTGATTGAGGTCATCAATCATAAACAAGTGAATAGAAAATTGAGGGTATCAAAGCCATAAATCTATGATGATTTAAAATTTTTTCAGTTAAAGAAAATATAAGGTATTAAGAAAACACATTTTTGGTTTTAAGATCTTTTCACTAAAGTTTAAGAATTATTTTATTCATAGAATATGATAAAGAATACTTGACCAGTAGAGTTACATCCTTTAACTAATGTCTACCACAAACTTATCTTTCACTCAAAAAGATAAGTATTCAAGATGACAAGGTCACACCTAAAGCACTATAATACACACCTAGAGAATCACATAATCCACAAAAGATGAACTATATATTTCCCTTGACTTTAAACATTAACCAAAACCAAAATTTTTAGTACAAAATCAGTTGGTCCCAAAAAAGGATTATCCTTTATAGAAATAAATACTAATATTAATCTCCAAAATTGAACAGTAAATACCCGAAGTTCAAGAAATACCATTAAAAAACATTAATTTTCCTTAAAATTCTTCAAAATAATTCAAAATATGTTTGAAACCCAAAATTTATAAGAACTTGATCACATAGTCTTCCACGATAAATCTTAACATTTATCTCCAAATAAAATCGACTACTCTTGAAGTCACATACTTAAAAGTTATTAACCTAATCAAAAATTCTCTATGACAATTTAATCATTATTCATAAATAACAAAAATATCTATAAGTCCACAAAAAAACATAAATTATTTCAAAATAAAAATCCACCATTACACCTTAAATGAAATCCCATAGTATTCAATTTTTTTTGGCATACAGTGTTCCGAAAAGAGAGAACTTCTTCCAAAATAAAATTTATCACTTAATCACCAAATTAATTTCATATACAAGGGATAAATAATAAGTTCCCAAAATCAATATTTTATTGATCTATAAAATCATTTAACCAAAATGTATTAGTCATACAAACCTGGGACTTCACGTATTCCAACGGTAGGTGATAAATCCCAATCGCACTTTGGTTGTGGGTTCGATTCTTGCAGTTTTGTCTTACATGATAGGATGTGACACAGTCTACATGTTGTACTTTTTCAAAAACTATATAATTTTATAACATTCCCAAAAATGAGATAAATTTCTCAAAAATAACCATAACATATTTCGACCACAAATGTTATCTCATATCTTTCATTTTCTTCCCAAAAAGTAATAACCTATAATTGACTCAAATTCAAGGATCATATAAACCCAAATTGTTATTTATTACTATATCCACAAAAGAAATGACAATTTTTCCTCACATTGCATTTTTAACATAACAAAATGTAGGATAACACATATAAGAGAGAAGTCTTCCAAAGTAATCCCATCAACTAAGAGCATTAATAATTTTAAACATTTTTCAATCCATTTATTTCCACAAAGGTTCTTCCTTGACTTAGAGGTCATCCTATAGAATATAAAATTGACTCGGGTAATGCCTAGGTCCCTTACATTTATAAGAAATGACTGTAAATGGATTCTTAGGATTATTTTTATTTTCTTCCACAATACTCATCATTTTTTCTTAGTAATTCTTTACATAATGTCCTTCTTTCCCACAGATAAAGAATTTCTTTGTTCCATTGAGACACTTTCCTGGGTGTTTCCTTCCTCATTTCCTATATGATGAAAAATGAGATTTCTTCTCTCTATGGTATCCACTGTTGGAGCTCTTATCAATCTACACATTTCCCTTCTTTTTTGCGTTTGGGAGTTGGTTAATGTATATGTTATTGATCATATTTTTGTAAAATTGATTTAGCAGGAACACAATATCTTTTACACCTATCAACATTCTATTTCACTGCTCATTTATACTACTATTACCACCTAATACATCATGTTCAATGTTACTATGACTTCCTTGTAATCCATCCATTGACTAAAACTAGAAAGCATTGTGTGAGTAAAAATAGTCATAAAATCATTTAGAGAATATCATGACATCTTATTTTCAATCTAAAACACTGTAATATTAATCAAGGTTATTTATTCTGATCTTATATTAAAATCCTTCAAATCAGTTTGTAATGAAAATGTAAATTTAATTAAGAATATCCCTCGAGAGTGTCATAACCAAGAGTTTAGCAAGGCCCGTTGTCGTGTACCAAGATTCCCCAGGTCAAGACCGAAACCCATTGTTGGTGTTTTCACTCCTAGGTACATCTATTCCAGATCCACCTCAACCTTTTCATATCCAGACATAGATGTATTTAATGGAAAATACAAAAATATCTAAATTACCAAAATTATAGGAAGTTCTTCTATACTAATCCTCAAAGTCTATCATAGGGTAAGTTTCTATAATCAGAGTTTTTCTAAATCTAGTTTCCAAGGATTGTACTAAACTTATTTTGCTACTAACTGTAACGCCCCGACCCCAGTTACCCAGATTCGATGCATTATTAAATAACATTAGAATGATCACAAGAGACTGAGTCTCAAAAGACTTATTAGTTTAGTAGCCTTGAAAGTAATATATACATAAATAAGTTTTACGTTACATCATATAAAAACATCAACAATGTGTCCCCTTTGAACACACTCATATCCTATAAACTATCCCTATAGGTAAAGAGTAATATACATATTCACTTCCTAGGAAAAAGAAAACATAAGAAAAGGGTGAGATCAGATACTCAGTAAGGATATAAATATAGTATAAACTATCATAAATAAGCAAAAACATTTAAGGCTATTTATAAGACTAAAACACAATACTTTTAAATTTTAACATCAGTATAATATGCAAAAGAAAAATCAAATAGTTCCATTTAATTATTCACATGTATATTCTTCTAGTTGAATAATCACATGTTATATCAATATCTAATTTCATAATGATGGAATGCATAATTACGGACATCATAACCACATAGTCAAGGCCTCGTAACAAGACTACAAATAAGATTTTGTCAAAGCCTTATGCCAAGACACTTGTTTGTCTCATGAGACCTACCAATGCACTGAAGAGCTATAGCGGGATCCACCTATCACTTAATAAGTCCAATTAATTCATCATATGAAAAGGTTGGAACATAATCTAAACATTCGTATTAAAACAAGCATAAAAATGTCAATATTTTAACCAGAAACCATGAAAAGAATAAAAATAACACATCCAAAGTCAAATATAACTTATTAAATATAATATAGAAGATTTTATTATAAATAAACCTCAATCAAGTATAAATAATAATGAAGGATATTGACATAGATGAAAATAAATAGTAAAACTATTTGGGATAAATATCCCATTTTTCTTGAAATCATTTAAAAGACGTACTATTTATAAATGAAGTTGTTTAAAAGAGATTTCTGAATCAAAGTGTACCATACCACCTAGAAATATTGAATTAAATTTATATTAAAAAACATTCACTTCCATATAAAGAAATACTTAAAACCATTTTTGAAACATGGACATCACTGAGAAAAATTTAGAAGAATAAATCTTTAAAACATTTAAAATGATATTTTAGTTAAAGAGTTTCTAAAAAAATGAGAGATGCTTGAATAAAAATAATTTAGGTAATAAAAAATTTAAAATATCATGATAATAAAGGGATTAATTATATAATATGTCAAAGTACAGTATGCACACCATATAAAAGTGAATTGGCGCATAACAACAAATAAGTCTTAATGGAATGTAAATTTAGAAGAAATCCCTTATAAAGACCGTATCCTTAGGTTAAGGATAAATCAATGACATAATTATGTGTGAAAAAAATAAATACAATCAATATGATCAGATATTCAATGTAAATCAATCATAGTATATTCATACATAATCTTTTAAAAACAACACCAATGACATTTATGTTTAACTCAATGAATGAAAATTGAGTTTAGATTACTCTTATCGAGTTCATATCGATGACTTAAGAATTCATCAATGGGGATATTATTTTTATCAAAGTTATATTCACACAAAAAAGTTTAAATTAGTATATAAATAAATAAATAGTGATTTCGCACATAATCTTGAAGTAAAATAATCAATGAAGTTTGCGTAAAACCCAATGAGTTGAGATTGAAATTAGAAATTCCCTTACCGATATGCTAACTTACGAAACATACACACCATGAAAGAATGATCATACAAGGAAGATGTAAATAACCATAAATTAAATTATATTACAGAAAGAATACAATCATGGGTAGTACATACACCACACAAAAGGAAATAGTGGCAATATAGCATGAATCTCACGCGAATAAGAAGTGAGATGAAAACCCAGTAATTAATACTTTTTCTTAGTAGACGGTAGGTTAAAATACTATATAATGGTGAAATAATAGTTATTAAATTATAAAATAACCACATATATAAATATGATATCATATATGATCATTTAATATTGCTTTGATAATAATATTTCAGTAGTATCATTGTTTCGGGTGTTAACTGATTGTTTTTTCCTTTATATGTTTTGTTACGTAAGTCATGTTTGATATGGATAGGAAGTATTTGATTAATATAAAAAAATGATATTATTTTCTTAAAAATTAATATAAATCATAAAATGAAAATTATTCTTCAATGGTTACGATGGGGATTGAATCTTCTCGATTTCGCAGAGATAGTAATCCGTACGTACGCATGAGTGACAATACGATTCTATTTATAGTAAAATTGTATGTAATATGATGTCATATCATATATAAATAATAATTAAAATGTTATATTTATTATTTAAAACAAATATTATCATTATTATACCCATCCAAATGATGAAGTGTTGAATAACAAACTACACCACGATGTAGAGATGGTAAGCCGCATGTACACACGTATAGTGACTTTGTTATTCATAGGATGGATAGAATAATGAATATGGTTTTAAAATATTTATAATAAAATCAAAGTATGTATAAGGTATTCGAATTATTTTTTAGGTATGGAAACAACAAAGAAAGAGGAAGTCGAAGTAGAATTGAACTTTGAAAGAGGTGATGGAATTGTTAACTCTTCTTCAGGTGCTTCCTTTTGATTTGATAAAAAGGGCTCATTAGGTTTCTTTATGATCCAAGTAATGACTCTAGGTTGAAGTGAGGATAGTTGGGAGGATATTTGAGTAGGGTTTGGAAGAGCCAATTGGCTTTGGAGTTTTGATTTTGAGAGAAGGGAAGCTACCTTTTATAAGAGAGGTGAGAGTCACTTTAGAAAAAACTTGAAGTATTATTTTATTATTCAATCATATTCAGTTTATAATGGCCCAAAAAGGATATATTTCGAGGATAAGGTGGGGATGGGTCTAAAACCTCTCAAAAAATACATTTTATATTGGTTTAGGTCACCATATTAACCTTATCATTTAGATTTAACTCTTAGTTAAATAGTTTTACTTTTACCATGTATTCATCTATTATTATAATGAATAGTTAATAAACATACTATAAAAAGTCAAGATAACCCCAAGTGGTTAAATATTGATATATATAACTTTATATAAGTCCTTTTTCTGAACCTTATATTTTTAGTAATATTATATCAATTAATAATATAGTATTTGTTTTAAAAACTTATTTCTATCAGTTTTCACACTATTTAGTATTTGGTTTTTTTGAAAGTCATAAAAACTGTATCACTTCGAAAATAATTTATTTAATCAACCCTAAAATTTTATATTTACCTAGAAAATTCGTGGAATACATAAAAAGTCTCAATTTAAAATTACATTAATAATTATAATATCAATTATTTTAATCATTCAATAACAAAGTAATTACTCCATCATCATCGTGTCACATATAAATTTATTTATTTATTGTATAAAATTTATCAATAAAATAAAATTATATCTTAAATATTTTTATCTTTCTGATGAATATTTATAGTCGAATTTATCTTATGTATAACCCTATATTAAAAATTATTTTGTTATTAAACTTTGAATTTAACACTTTTAACTCTTCTTTAAATAAAATAACAATAAATGTCCTCATCTCTTAAGAGTGGAACAAAAGGATCGTATTATATATATAAGGTTGATTTTGGTCAAAATACACTTATCCAATAGAATTATAACACGTGTTATGGTAATTAGAATATCATTTATACCACTAATTACTCTATTTACTTTTAATCGTGGTAAATAAGATTCCAAACTTACTAGTCACCAAAATTATTTTCATCCTATTTAACCACATTTTACTTACTATTTTCAACCGTGTCCCTCAAAATTTTTAAATTCAATTCATAGAAGCAGTAAAATTATGTTTTATAAAAATTTGCAAATGTGCCTATAAGGTGAGTGAAAGATAGTAAAAAGATCAATAAAATTATATATATATATAAACTTATTATAAAATGAGTTCAATGAATTAAATTGGACTAATATAGTTATTATGTATCTATTTTTACATTAAAATAGATTTAAATTAAAAATAAATATTTAAATAAAAAGTCGGCTTTAAATAATAACGCAATGTTTTTTTACTATTCATATAAAATTGAATGTTTTTAGAAAAATACAAAAAATTCCTCAAAAGATGATATTGATATTCAAAATTAAAAAATTATTTCTATTTAACCAATTTAAAAACATATAAGTTGTATTAATTAATTTTAAAAAAATATTTCCATTTTCAAAACCAAAAAGTGGGTCTTGGAGAAGTAAAAACTATCAAAAGATTGATATTTTTTTATGTCCAATTAAAATGTAAAAATACTTCCAATGACCAAAATTGGATTAAATTATAAAATTATAATATAATTATACTTCAAAACCATTGAAATATATAATTTAAAACTAAAAATTATTTTTATTAAAAAAGTTTTTCTCAATTAAAATTTTGTATTTTTCACTATTCATCAAAATATGAAAGTTATCAAAAAAGCACTAAAAATTTATCCAAACTAAATTTTTTATGTCCCTATTCTAAAGAAGATGTTTATTTTATCAAATTTAATATATAAAATTTACAAATGTTGGATTTGAAAAGGGTTCTTCATAAGAAAGCTGTAAAATTGATTTCTTTTAAAAAATACTCCTTTTATCTGAAAAAATGAATTTGTTCATATAATATGTCTAAGAAACACATAATATGGATGATAAAATTACATAGATTATATAAAATTCAAAATTTGGTTATTACTATTAATAACCACCTTTTAAATGGCTAGTTTGATAGGTCATTGTGCACTTGAACTTAGTGTTGCGTACTTCGCACGGTATCGTATTATTCAAAGAGAAATGTATCGTGGAAGATTGGGGTGTGACAATACTTTTTTAAAGTTTCCATTCCAAATTTTTTTCTTCCATATCCATATTTTCTAATTATTTTTATTAATATAATTATGTGGACATAAAATAATAATAAATTAGATTTTACATATTATTTTACATTCACTCAATGGTTATCAAAAGTATTATTTTATATATTTTTTTAACATTCTTTATAAAAAGGAAAATGGAATGTTTTATTTTAATATATATAACATCTAAGTATTTTCCTGAAACCACAACCATTATTTGATGTTTAAATTATTTTAAGTTTGAATTAACTTATAAATTTACATGATTTCTTCAAAGAAAAACCATTTTCCATTTTCATGGTATTTTAGTTTTAAAAATTATTTTTAACAAGAATGGGTATTTCGATATGCATTTTTTTCATATGGGTATGAAGGAATTTTCAAGGGTTTTATGATGAAAATATTAACGAATAAAATGTTTTATTCATTATTTTGGCAGTAAGAATTATATATGATAAAACATGTGATCTCTATACATCTTATATGATGAGTTTATCCCCTTTATATTATAAGATTATGCATGACACTAATATAGCTTATATGAAAGATGAAACTGATTATAGTGCTCCAATGCATTAGTTAATGTTCTTTTTCTTCAGAGTCATGAAAGTGGGAGTTAAATATTGTGGTACTGCTATAGATTTAATTTGGATCTAGTAATTTTTGACATGGGTTAAAAACATGTTATGAATATAATGATTCATGTCACCTAAAGCAAGATTATATTTTATTTTGGTGAGTTTGAATGTTTTTATTTAAGATAAAGTGGGTGATTTTCATATGGAAAATATTTATTTGATATACTAAAATAATAATGTGACAATGGTAATAATTTTATGGGTTTTTATATTTTTCACTAGACTGTAAAATTTTATCTTTTTATATCTCTTCCTATTCTTTTTGTGATCATACTAATTTTTTAAATTGTTTCTCATATGGTTAAAAGATGGGTAATAACAAACAAGAAGTAAAGTTGAAAGTCATGAATATTTTCCATAAAAAAAATTTGTTTCATTTTAAAACTTTTATAATTAGAAAAAATGGATACTGAGTAGATGTGTCCAACATTCAATATATGGATTTTGTAAAGCGTTACGATCTAATTATCTAAAACTCTAAGCTGTAAATATATTCAAATTCAAGAGAATGAATTCTTAACTAGAAACTCAATACTATGTAATGTTTTAGTCCAATCCTTATATTTTCTACTAGAGGAAAAATTTTGATAATTTTACGGTTTTGGATAATATAAATATCATACCCTAGAATGATTATAATTTTTGGTTAAAATGAAATGATATTAAATTATAATATTATTGTGTTACTTCAACTACAATATTTTTTTAGAATAATTTTCTACAGTTAAAAGATGGAGAATATAGTATAAATACACAAAAAGGATAATATGATTCAAAATTAACAACCTATAATGGTTGGAATTAGAAATTATTAGTTTTTTGCTATGATTGATCATTTTATACTAGATATAAATGATGGTGGAATCGATGAATGAGAGAATCCATTTTAACAAAAAAGAAACTTATTAATAGTTGAGGATTTCCTAAAAAACATCCTTCAAATTTCAGTAGAACATAAAATATTGTGGTATCCAAATGATGGATCAATGATCTGGAAAAGATATATGAATTCAGGGGATTTTTAAAACATAAAAAGGAAACTCTATACATTTATCTTTTTAGAGTTGAATATGATTGATTGAGGTATTTGGTTAAGAATACAAGAGAAATATATGATTTTGATTCTTTGTATTGGGAAACATTTAAGAATTATTTTTAAGAGAAATATATACCAATGTTTTTTAGATTATAATGTTAAAAAAATACATGAAAATGAATAAAAAAAGATAAAGAATTTGGTAGCTCCATATGAAATGAATTTTTCAATATTGGTCAGGTATGTACCATATTTTATTTAGGAACTTGTTATTAAAATTAATAGAGTTTACTTAGAATTGAGACCAAGATTAAAAAGATATTTGGAAATATGAGTATTTAAAATTTATGAGAATGTTTTTTTCTAAGAAAGTTGTGTTGTAGTGTTTCAAAACTTGTATTCCTCGATGTGAAAAAATTAAGAAATGGTCAAGGTGGAAAGTAATAGATTAGGAACAAACCAATATGTTTTGATGTAATCCCCCAACATGTTCTAAGAGGGTTAAAAGGAATTTCTGGGGATTTTTAATAGTATCTAGGAAGTGTTAGCTATGCGGTATGTTTGGTCATGGGTTTCATAAGTATAAACAAAATATTCCTGAACAATCAAAGAATACAATAATATAAATCTAGCAAATGGTGAAATTTTTTAATTGTAATGTGTTGGGAAATTATGCTAATGTGTGTTTATAATTTGTTACTTCGGGTGGAAATCATATAGATTGAAATAAAAAAGGTGTCGAAAAATATTTTTATGCTACCATGGTTGATGTTGGGCTATCTAATGGTGTGGTGAGAGGTATATTACTAGTTTATTAAAATTGTGTTAGTGCTCAGTTTGACTTTTTATTTTCAAATTTATTTATTTATTCTAAATTTTAAAGTAAAATCTGATTATTAGCACATGAAAATAGGATAATTTGTTTTGTGAAAACTCTGGGTGTAAATATTAAAGCAGACATGATTTATCGGAATCTCACTATTGTCATTAGTGGGATGGTCTTTCCTATAAATCTAGTGGAATTTTTCATAGTAGAGTTCGATAATATATTTGGTTTGAATTCAATTTTAATTTATTATTCTATAATAGATTCAAAATCTAAGATGGTTATTTTAAATGATTTAACATCTTTGATAAGCTACAAGGAAAATGAGAAATCTAAAAATGATGACAGTGAGAGTTACCTAGATATTGTTATTAAATAGAAAGAAACGTTTCCAATTAATTATGTTCCTGCGATAAATTTATATGTGAATGTATTTATTGATGATTTTTCTGCTATTATTCCTAATTGGAAGGTTGAGTTTACTATTGAATTAGTGTCTAATTCTAATTCAATTTAATAACTACCTTACTTAATAAATAAAATAAAACTATTGGAATTGGAAATGTATCTGAAATAGTTAATAGATAATGGTTTCATCTATACTAGAACTTTACCATGGGGTGCACCTATTTTATTTTTTAATAACAATGACGGTTCAATGAGACTTTTAATTGATTATAGATCCTCAAATAAAATCACAACTAAGAATAAGTATCCTTTACCTCATATCCATTACCTGTTTGATCATCTCTTGGGAGTAAATTATTTTATGAATATTGATCTCACATCTGGGTACCATCAGTTGAAGGTGAAGAAGGAATAAATCTAAAAGACCATGCTTCATACTAGATATGAGTATAATGAATTTGTAGTTATGTCCTTTGGTTTGTCTAATGCACTAGTTATATTCATGGATCATGTGAATAGAGTTTTCCAGTACCATTTCAATAAGTTTTTGTTTGTACTTATGGATGTTATATTGGTATATTATAAAACTCATAAGGACCGGAAAGAACACATAAGGACTGTTTTGAAATCAATAAAATCAAATAAGTTATATTAAAAATTTGGTAAGTGTGATTTTTTGTTGTGACATATATATTTCATCAGATATACTATTTCTAAATATAGAATAATAGTTGAACATATTAAAAATAAAGTTATTGATGAAGTGATGAGGCCTAAAAATTTTATATAGATTCATATTTTTCTTAGATTATCATGTTACAACCAACTTTTTGTTTAAAAATTTGTTCGACTATCTATCCCACTAACTAAGTTAACTCAAAGAAGAGTAAATTTAATATGAATGAAATAAAGGGGGTGAATAATTTAAAGAACCAGAAATAATATTAGATAATGGTATAGTTATGGTACTACCCTCTAGGAATGGTGAATTTGTCATCCATAATAATGATTCATCAAATTAAAATAGATTTTTTATAATGTATAATGACCAGGTAATTTTTTTGACTTTATATAAACTGAAACCACTCATGCTAAATTATCCTGCACATTATTTGGAATTGGGCGATGAGTTTTTTTAAATATTTAATGGAATAATTTATATAGACTAAAGTGTGAAATACATATATAGATCAAGAAAAATATTAGTATATATTTACTCATAAAGAGTTAAACATGAGGCTGAGAAGTTGGATGGAAGTGATTTCTAATTTTGAATACATGATTCATTACCATCTTAGAAAAGAAAAAAATGTAGCAGATTCGTTGAGTCAAAAAAATAATACTACTTTGACCATGTTATTTTTATAACATGACCCTCTGGTTATTGATTTGATTTATTTTGGCCTAAAATTTATAGAAGTACGAATTTAATCTCTTTTTCTTCACGTGTCAGTATAAACGTCACTATAAGAAATAATTAATAAATCCTAGAAGGAGGATCATTTTTACCAGAGAATATAGAACCTGTTAATAATGGTATGTATCTAGAGTTTAATGATGATGAAATATGTGTAATCAAATTTGAAGAAAATATTATGTTTTCCCTATGATTCTCAGTTGAGGATATAATTATTGAGTTAAGCTCATAGTTCTCTATTTTCTATTCATTAAGGAATCTGTAAGAAATATATAGACATTTGGCAGTATTACTGGTGGGATGTAATGAAAATATTAATTTCTAGAAATTACCATGAAATGTTTGAGTTATCAACAGGTTAAATTAGAAATACTATTAAAGAAAGGGATTCTTTAACCTTTTCTTGTGCTCGAGTGGAAATGAAAAAATATATCTATGTATTTAATGGTAGGATTACTGATGACATCATGTGGTAATAATGTGATTTGGGTTATTATTGATCAACTGACAAAGTATACACATTTTATTCCCATTTGAGATAAAATAAATTTAGATTATCTTTCTTGATTTTACCTAAAGTAGATAGTTAGGTTACATGATGTTCTTCTATCCAATGTAACTAACCATGATCCTAGATTTACCTATAATTTTTTTAAAGGACTTCAGAAGTAATTGGGTACTGAATTAAATTTCATTAAAACTTTTCATAATAAATATGATAGAAAATATATGTAAACTATTTAGACCATATATGAAAAGCTTTTTGTTTGTTCAATGGATTACTAGGGAATTTGTTTTCAACATCTTTCATTATTATGGTTTTCCTATAACATTTTTCATTTCAGTATACAGATGGAACATTTTGAGGCATTATATGGACAGTTGTTTCAAAATTTGGTTTTTTTGGTATGATGCCACAGGAAGGAAGTTGATAATAGCATATTTGGTAGAGGAAACGGTCAAGAAGGTGAATATAATTCAGAAAAATACGAGGAAAGATTAGAGTAGGAAGAATATCTACATAGATAATGAAAATAAATATCTTTCATTGGAGGTAGGTGACCATGTTTTTCTTAAATTATCTCAATAGAAAAGTGTAATGAGTTTTTGGTAAAAAGTGAAGATAATTCTATGCTTTATTCGACTATATGATATCCTATAAAAATTTGGAATAGTTTCTTTCTGATTTCCCTTTTTTTGAGTTTATCCTAGGTACATAACATTTTTCATTTTTTGGATGTTAAAAAAATATTTTTCATATTCATATCATGTTTTGAGTCCTGAGGTAGATCTGTTAGATGATAAAATTTATTTTAAAAAAAATCTAGTATAGATTGTTTATTATAAATATCAAGTGTTGAAAAAAGAGATGATTCAATAGGATAAGGTTTTGGGAAAAAATCATATAATTGGAGAAACAAAATGAGAATTTGAAAATGTTATGAGGGAAAGATATAACTGCTTGTTTAATAAGTGAATAAAATTATGTGGAAATAATTTAAAAATAGTGGAATAATATAAAAAACTAGTTAATGGTAGAATATATAATTTTCATATTTATTATAATTCTGGAATTAGATACTTATATTCATTATAAAAATATAAAGTAATTAAAAAAAGAAACAGTTTTATTAAAGTATTTTCTTATAAGGTTTTATCTAAAATTTTAATTTTCAAATTATTTTATTGTAATTTGACAACAATTAATTTCATTTTTTAATTCAAAATTTCAAAATAAAACTAAGATATATTTTTGGGAATTTTAGAAAAATACTGATTTTCAGTGAATATTGAAAAATATGGATTTCTATAAAACATGCATTTCATTTCATTTAAAAGGTAAGATATCATGTTTTTCTATGAGGCATGGATCTTTTTAATATTAGTTTAATTAGTTGTTTTGTAATAATACAAGTGCATAATGAGGTAACGAGAGATTGGGGGGGGGGGTCTAGGTCTTGTTTGGGTTTTAAAGGCTCATTTTGGAAAAGGTAGATGGGCTGCATTGTTAGTAGAAACCATGTATCCCTAGCCGCACCGTTAGAATTAAAAGTTTTTGGTGATCTTGGGGTTTATCCAGGGCTATACGGTTTGATCAAACTATGTTTCGAGGGTCACATGATCCTATGAACCACTTATAGTTTTTTGTAGGGAAAAAATGTGTAGCCAAAAACTGTGAACCATATTTTAAAGGGGAAATGAAAATTACAACCCTTTATCTTAAAATGATTAAAACCCTTTATCATCCTATGTTTACAATGTACATGGGGTCGCCCTTTCTAAAAATTTAATCTTTCTTTAAGACTAAATTTATGATTTTTGTATCAATTCTCTTTCCGACCATAGAATCAAGATCTGATTATCATATTGGATAGTTTCTAGTAAGTGATTCACTCCTTAGGCACATTTCATTATTTTAATTTCTACTGAAAATTCTATTTTGGTGGAAGATAATATTCCATATTTCAAGGTTATTCTTATATTCTTCATTTTTCTTCAAATCTAGGTCAAGTTAGGAGCTGATATTGTATGAGTGTTCTACCACAGACAGATGGTAGGTGGTATATAATGTTTCTCGCAATGTCTTTTTGTTTTATCATGAGTTTCCATTATGCCACATGCCAGAAATTCCAGGTTTTGATCTTAAGATAAATGAATACCTTTTATAAATTATTGGAACTTTTTTAGGATTCCACCATAGTACCATGTGATAGTTGGAGGTTTTCAACCTCAACTTGGACTATATGAGAGGTGGGTTATTATACCTTCCCCATATTATTCCACCCCATTGGGTTCATGTGTGCTCACCATACTATTGGGAGCCATATTGAATTGAATGAGGCATTAGGAGATGTTTTATTCCAAATTTCCAAATGATTACATTACAATTGAAATAGTAAGATGCTTAAATAGAAAATGTCGAATGAGTTGGTTGAACTTAGGGTTTATGTATGATTATGGAATGGGTTAGGAAATTATTAATGGGATAATAAATGATTTGGATACCAGGGAAATTTCTGCTCCTTGGATATGATCCATGTGGGTTTGAAACATGGTTATAGTGGATTCCATGTAAATTCATACTCCAGGGATAAAAATTACTTTTAATTCCAAGAACATTTATACTCCTTAGATTCAGCTTGCTTGGATATCCTTGGAAAAGCTTCTTGGACATCCTCCTCGGGCTCCACCCAAGTTGTTACTTAGTTTCTATGGAGATTCTATAAGGACTTTATGAGGATTACATGGTTATTTATACATTGGATACGACCCACATACATCTAACACGATGAGGATTCCTTGGTCTATATACCTTTTAATTTATCCCTTTTACTCTGACACTATGTTACTCGACATATTTCACAGTGGATGTTTTATGAATCTTCACAGTTGACCCCTGATATGGGTGATTGATAACAATTTCCAGACTATACATTTCTACTCTTGTTTTTTACACTTTATAGTTATCCTGTGTTTATAATTTAGGGTTTACACTGATCCTTGTTGGCTGAACAGTTTGAAACAAAAGTATTCATTTATATTACTTTTAAATATTGAACACTTATTCAACTAATACACACTGATCTGATTTTTTATAGATACCATTAGTGGTGGCCTATTGAGTGTTATATCTCAACCTGTTTGGGCCACCGTCAACTACCTAGACAGACTTCATGGATGTAGGTAGGGACTGGGGAAAGATCTTGGTTTAGGATTCGTGATTGAATATGCTTAGGAGAAATGGAGCACATGATCATGTTATGCTTGTGATTCAATTTTGAGATAGTTATTTTATGGATTTTTTATTTTGATAGATGTATTGTACCAGATATCTATTTCCATGTATTTCATTCCTTTTTTATAGATACATGACATGTTCATCATATTTTATATAACACTGCTTTTGATTTTGATTATTAATACATTCATCTAGATGTTATCTTTTATCGATAATTCTTATTATGCTTATAGTTATTTATTTACTTATCATACTGCTACATTACTCTAATCACGAGGGAAAAGTCTCCCCATTAAACCATTAAAAACCCTTTCTTCTTCTTGGGAGACTAAAGTGTACATTGTGGTGTGCTTTAGGCCATAAGACCCACTGCCATGGGGTACCATTTAGTGGCTCCCTTGTTGAGGAATTATAATGTGGCATCAAATTATTTCTTTTCTTTTGTATTTTTGTTTGGGAGTATTAGATAGGATAAAAGAAAATGTGTGAATTTAGTAATGATCTCTTCATGAGTGTGTGTATCCCACTCATATAAAAAATCCAAATTTCCTAGGATGGGACATGTTTTTCTGGAGTTATGTCTCTTAATGTTGATATGACTTATATAACATTCCAATTTTAATAATAATAATAAGTCTTTGTTTTTTAATTTAAATAAATAAAAATAAATTTTGGATTTTTGTTACGATTAAATATTTAAAATTTTAAAAAATAACACTTAAGAATAAATATTAGAAATAAAATTAATATGTATTATGATGATAAAAGATGATTTATTAAATTTTTTTTATCAATTAAAATTTTATTGTGTTAAAATCTTTCAAAAAAATTAATATTTTCAAGAAGTAATATTTGATTTCTAATTTAATATTTAAAATAAAAAAACTACTTTATTTTAAAAAATATTGATTTATAATTTTTGTATATTTATAAATATCACTTCAAATCATAAAAAATAATAGTTATTATAAATATAATTGTAAAAATGATTATTTTTGTAAAACAAATTAATTTGAATAACAAAATTTATGGTAATTTGAACATTACTAAAATATTTGATAATATTAAAATTATAAAATTCATAAATTTTAAAGGACATATATTTTATATATAAGAATGAATATTATAATTATTTTTAATATAAAATTATAAACATATAAAAATATGAGTATTATTATAAAAACTGGATTTTGAATTTGTTTAGTCAAACTTTAAATTTATAAATATCTTATAAAAATTACGATAATATTATTTTTTTCTAATTTCTAATATAATGAAATTTATATTGATATTATTTTTTGTTTCAAATAAAATAAAATGAAAAATTGATAAAATAAAAAAAGAAATGAGATAAGTGATTGGGGGTGCGTCTATCAATTTGGGAAAGGGGGCCCGAGTGTTTCAGAGCAGTCGAGCTGGTCAGTAGGGAGTTGAGGGTGAGAGTGATCGATGGATCAAGCTCAAATGAAGTTATTAATGTGGATGAATGGTATAAGACTTAGTCAAAGAGGATCAACCACTAGTGAGGTTGTCCATCCAGGTGGCCAAGCAAGGATGGGTTGCCGGTGAATGAGATAAGAACACGGTATAGGGTTCGACCGTTAGTGAGGATCGAAAACTAGATATGAGTAACAACATTGATTCAGGATCTTCGTAAACTAGAGTGAGTTATGTGTCTGTTTTTCTCCCAGGACATCAAATATTTATATAGATCCTATTTTATTTAGACGTGGTAGTGTTTTTTTTCATCTGTTTCTTCATTGTTTATACTTCATTTTTTATTAGTGGTTCTCATCACCATCAACATGTTTTATTCCTTTATTATTATTTCCTTTTGTTTATATATTAGATTATGAACATATTGTAAATAGATTTTTGATTTTTTTTCTAGCTTCCATAGTAAGGCTTAGTCATCACATATATATGTACACAATCAATTTTTATTTGTTTTCTAATTTACTCTAATGAGAAACTATTTCCATTCTGGTTTTTCAAGATTTTGATATCCAACTTGAAACAATGTTTATATAGTAAATATACGTTGATTCAATAAGGTTTCATTATGACTTTTCCATTCCTCTATGTTTTGGAAATCACAAACACATTTTTTTAAGGAAAATTATATTTCTCTAATAATTATTTTCTTAAAAGAAATTTTCTTTCTATAGGAAATGTTTTATCCTTACCATGGGTTTTAATGTCTTCTTAAATGTCTTATCAAAACCAATTCTAACAATTTTTTTACCATGTCAAAAAACAGATCCTTATCAAAAACCTAGAAATCTTATAGTTCATTAAGCTACTGAGTCCTGTGGGTTTTAGACTCCAAATTCTTTGAAAATTAGACTCCGAATTATCTAAAATTCATACTCCGAATTTTATAAAATTCAAACTTCAAATTATCTGAATGTCAGTCCCTAAATTCTCTAAAATTTTGACTCAAAATAATTGGAAATTCAGACTCTGAATTCTATGAAATTAAGACACAAAATTCTGTAGAATTTAGACTCTCAATTACTCAGAATTCAGACACTTAATTCCACAAATTTCAAACATTGAATTCTTAAAAAATTCAGACTCATAATTCCTCATAATTCAGACATTGATTTTTTTTCAAGAAACCAATTGTTCATATATTTAGAATCCAAATTCTATATTTCCCAGATTATGTTTATTCATATTTTTTAGGATACTTTATTTTCCTAACATGTTGTTGCAACTTTATTGGATTCTATTTTACTAAAGGTTCATAAACATAAAAATATTTTTCTTACATAATAGAATTTCCTTATAAATGTTTTTGATATAATTAAATGATGTTGTATAATTGTTTTCAAAATAAACATTTGTTGAGTGACACGTATAAATGTCCGTTTAAGATTTCTAGAAAAATAAGACCGTTGGGGGAGGGAGATTACCATTAAAGTTTCTCCTATAAATAGGAGATCTTTTAATGGGCTCATAATCTACAGATCAATTGATGATATAGTGATTAAATTATATGATTCTATTATGTGATTTCTATAGAAAGGGACTCTACATAATTGTGTGTTGCATGAACATCTTGTTCAGCTGTGAACAAGTTTTTTTACTTGCATAGTGTAAGAACCCGGTTCTTATTCTTGACGTACGAGTTTCTTCTTTTAATTTTTTTCTTAAGTGTTTTTGAGAAAATAAGAAAAATGAGGAAAATACCAAATTTTCTGGGTACACACCATGTAATTTTCTACACGCCATGTACTTTAGCCATGTGGGATGTGTACATAGGGCGTCTAGGCCTGCCAATAATGAAGGGTATAAAAACTAACTACATGTCATGTACTTGATATTTATATGCCATGTAATCAGTTGGCAGGTGAACAATAAGGTGGTAAGAGTAGCTGCCAATGGAGGGACAGTACACGCTGTGTATTCAGAAATACACATCGTGTACTCATGTCGACAGATGAACAATATGGTGGTGTAAAGTTTCCTCCAGAGGAATAGTTAAAAATAAAAAGTACACGCCGTGTACTTGAGAGTACACACCGTGTAGTTTGTTTTTTCACTTAAAATGGGAAGTTCCATCCTCTTTCAATAGAGGAATCTTTGAACGAACTAGGGGCATTGGGGAGAGATAGTTGAGGCTTGGAGGGGCTCCCGAACGCTCACGGAGAATCCAATTCTTCCGCCAGCAATCTCGTTTGGACTGCACGGGTAAGACCTTCCTTCTTCTTAGGTATTTTATTCCAATTCTTTCCCAAGGGGAAGTGATTTACGTTTTAATTGGAAATCTTTTATCCTAGATCTACGACGTTCTCAGTTGATTCAAGAGGCATTGTTGAAGTATATCGATCAATGGAGATCAAGGTAGGTGGTCTGATGTTTAATTCCAACTGTTGAGTGTTTTTGTGTACCATTGTGCTACGCGCCCATATTTGGGGTATCGTATGGATGAGGACTTGATTAATTAAATACCTAGAATTTCATGGGTAATTTAATGAATATATATAAATTTCTATTTGGGATTACTTTATTGATCCAGGGCCACCCTGAGGGTGCGTTTCCCTTTTTATCCATTTGGTTAGGATACCTGAGGATATGTCGTGATTCAGCAGGCTTTGAGTTTTCTTGAGAGAAAATCTATATAATTGTTTTCTATGTGTTGGGCTCGTCCTTGTTACCTGCTTAGCCTGAGGGCAAGGACTGAGGGAAAGTGTTTGTTTAGCCTGAGGGAATAATTTCATATGCCCGAGGGATGTAGCTTCCATGCTTGGGGTCAATCACCTAAGGGTTTCGTTTCTGTTTGGCCTGAGGGAAAGAATCTGTTTCGCCTGAGGGCAAGGCCTGAGGGAAAGGTTCTCATTGTCCTGAGGGAAAGATTATATTTATCCCGAGGGCAAATGTTCTTATGTCTGAGGACATTTTTTAGTTCGTATATTTATTGTGGTGATTTTACCCATTATACCAACCAAGATAAAGCACAATCTTGGCATTGTTTTACCTTGTACTTGTTAGATAATTGATTGTAGTTTAGTTGCTGCACTGTATAAGAGATTTCCAGCTGAGGATGAGTCTCCGAAACATATCATTCAATTATATTGAATTGTTAAATAATAATTAAATGGAAATGTAACTGGTAGGAGTAGCTGATTTTGAGTACTTCCTAGTTTACAACATTTTCATTATTGCACACTTATGTTGCACAAATTCACTGACAGTTGGAAACATGCCATTGGTGGTTGCCTACTAGGATTTAATTCTCACACCCTATTTGGATCATGTCTTGGGACTAAAGAGATTATATTTCTGCATGTGTTGATAAGGGAAAGGGTCCCTAAAAAGGTACTTGATTGTTGTAGAGGGGTAATAGAGCAGGGGATCGATCTTAGGCTTGCGATGATGCCGAGTTCCTACTACACTATTTTATTTTTCTTTTCTCTATTTTTCCCTTGTATTGTATTGTTTCATATTGTAGTGTATCCTATTTTGGCTGATTTCTTAGACTTAGGGACCTATTGCATCATTATATATGACTGTTGGTATTTTCTTTACTTCAATTCTTTATCTATTTCAGAATTGGCACTGTTTACTACTTCCTCTTTTGTATGCTTGTATTTTTTCCACTACGTTACACTTTAAAAAATGAGGGCATAGTTTTCCCACAATCAGACCTATCTCCTCGATGCTAGTTGGTAGCCTTTGGAGTTTGGGGAAATGCGCTTGAGGTCATGTGACCAATCGGGTTCAGGGCACCCGTTGAGTGGCACCCAGATCCGGGACATTACAAAGTGGTATCAGAGGGGTTCTTTTCTTCTTGACTTACTGTTTGGAGATGATAGTCAGGGATAGGATGAAATAGGTACTTGGTAATAAGTTGTTCCAGAGAGTAGCTAATCCGTGTATAGGGAAAATCAAATTTACCTCATTTTGTAATTTTTCTGATTTTACAATTTTACAATTGATTTGATTTTCACCATTGGGTGACACACTTTTTGTGTGAGGTTTATGCTTTATAGATGGTTTCTATTTAGTTGAAACCCGATGAGATGAGGGTATTCCATTTCATGCATGCATCATTTAGGAACATGTTAGAATCACATGCCATGCATAGTTTCCATTCCATGTAGGTGCATTATAAATTGCATGTTGTTGTGAAAAATGTCGTGCTAGAAAACACATGTTGTTGTGATAGATGAATTAATAAAAATACCTGATATTTGATAGGGTATTGTTACGTAAGATTCTATAAATGAACGCCAAGATTTGGTTTTTGAGGAGTATGGGCCCTCATCAACCGTAATTTGGTGGATCATTGACTTGTTACCTTGTTATAACACGTATAAGATGCCAATCTTTGATTTTTGGGGAGTATGGGCCCTCATAGAATGGAATTTGGAACTTAGGTGTTGGTTTCAATGTTTTTATGGGCTACAGAGTAGTTTCTAAGGCTTACTTTCTGAAAAACCCAGAATACACGTCGTGTAGTTTTGACTAGACTCCCTGTACTCTTCTATTCTGGAAGAAAAGAAAAAATTTTAAGTACACGCCGTGTACCCTAAGTACATGCCGTGTAGTCTCTAACCGTGTCATAGGCCATGTGTTCAGAGACACAGGATGGGGATGTTCTAGAGGGAACACACCGTGTACCGGTTGTACATGTCGTGCATGTTGACCCTGTGTCAGCCGTGTAACTAACAACACGGGCAGAGAAATCTTCATTTATACATGTCGTGTCAATTCCAAACACACCGTGTAGTGTAACCTGGGAGTTTTGTCCTGTAACTAACAACACAGGTTGGTGTTATCCTTCCTATTATACGCCGTGTCCATGTGAAACATGTCGTGTAGTGTGAGCCGTGTATCCATCCATGTAACTAACAACACGGGTCGGTGAATCTCGTCTAGTACACAACGTGTAGTCTTGACAGGTGAGAGACCATGTGGGCTTGGCCGTGAGGCTGGGGAAACTAGGTGGTGTACACGCTGTGTGTGGGTGTAACACGCCGTGTAGTGTCATCTATGTAGCCAGCCATGTCACTAACAACACGGGAAATTGGAATTTAAGAAGTACAAGCCGTGTCTATCTGGAACACACCGTGTAGTCTGAGCTGTGTACTCAGCCATGTAACGGACAACACGGGTCAGTGGAGCTTGTCTAGTACATGTCGTGTAGACAATATACATGTCATGTAGTCCAGTTTAAAGGTGATCCATGTGGCTCATCCGTGTAGAAGGTCTCAGGTAGGGGAAGAAAATTCAAGCACACGTCATGTGTGTAGACAACATGCCGTGTGTTTGGGGTGTTACACGACCAGTGCTGGAAGAGTACACTCCCATGTGAAAGACTTGAGGGAACATGCTGTGTAGTTATTATTCATGCCATGTAGTCTTGTTTTGTAAAACATGAAAGTTTTATTTTCCTTGTTCCCTCCTTATGCTTTCAGTTCTTAGTCCTTGATAATGTTGATCTAAGTCATGTGTTTGACCTTGTAGATTCATGATGCCGAGACGACCGTGAGTTGTTCTCTAGGAGACCGGCAAGGAGTATATGTAAAGACCCAAAAAATTCAAGGGAAATTTTTTCTTAATTTTCTTTGGGATTTTACAAGAACGCAGTTTCTGGCGGCACTTGATTCCGAGGCCTGGTGTGCCCGGAATTTCTATCCGAAGTATAGCTCGGGTATGTTCAGTGAATGAACGAGCGGGAATTTCAATCTTTTGAACCGGTGCTCGGAATCGAATTCTGAGGGCACCAATGGAACCACATCGCCGATAATTGCTTAGAAACACCTTTTCTGAAGTTGTGTTTTCACGATATAGGTTGATAAAAATTGTGGAAGTTAAAATAAAAATTTAACTACAATTTTTATTTTATTTAAGTGGATTAAGCTTTGGGTGGAAGTTGGGGAAAACCACCCAACTTCCATTTGTAGGTTATGAAGGTAGTGGGGCCCACACGAACCCCACCCCTTCAATTTCATAAAACCCCCTTAACCCACCATTATGGATGACAACTTTTCATGAATTAATTTAGTGGAATTAATTCAAACTCTTGAAATTAAAATGTTTATGTTATGTTAATAAAATAAGAGATGAACTTATTTTATTTGGGGTTGGAACCTTCTTGTGGTGGAGTCTTTGGGAGAAAAGGGCTAAGGACTTGAGGAACTTCTTCGTCTTTGATGTAGAACGTGAAGAAAACATCGGTCTCAGAAGAAGAACGCCGAGTTATCGGAAACCGATTACACGACGCCGTGTACCGCGACGCCGTTGACATCTTTTTCCGCGACGTCTCTTCCCGTGAAGAATCCTCGTTCGACGAACCTCCGTTCAAGATCGCACGAGGTAGGGGTTTATGCAATTTCTTTTCGTGATTTACTCCCGTTCATTATCCATGTATAATTGGACCGCATACTATCAATTAACGGGAGGAGGTCAGACCGCAAAAACACGGCCGACCCCCTCCCTTTATTTTTCTTGTTGTTGCGGTACGACGGGAAGTGACGCGGTGCCGTCACACCGCGTGGGAACAAACAGCAAGAATGCGCGATGCTGACGCGCCGCATTTTTAAAAATATGAACCAAGTCACGGCGCCGTCGCGCCACGCTGGAGTACCGCAAAAGCACAGCGGTTGGAGAGGGACCGCGGCGGAGGGGTGCGGCACCGTCGCGCCGCACCGGACGAATGAAGGTTGTGGTCGGTACCGGGTCGCGGCGGAGCATGGGAAACGGTGGCCGAAAACGGGCCGCCGACGTCGGAGCAGGGAGGGGACCGGCTGTCGCCGGTCCTGTGGCGGCAGAAACTGGCCGGCCAGACCGGAGAGAATCCGGGGGTTCAAACCCCCGGTCGGCCAGCTAGCGTCCCCCATTAAGGGGGGCCGCGGCTAAAAAACACGATGGGGCAGCCCCCCCCCCCCCGCAAACCGAACGGCTCAACCGTTCGGCCGATCCCGCTGGTGTCGGGCCGCTGAGCCGGGCTGGGCCGCCGGGCCGGGCTGACCCAGTCGGGCCGACCCAGGGGGTCTCAGGCCGGGTCGGTTCGGGCCTGAAACCCCCATTTTTGGACCCTTTTTGGTCTTTTGACCATATATCGGGCTACAGACCTCCGATCGACGCGCCTTCAGTGGCGATGTGATCCTTGGATCGAGACGGTCATTTCGGTATATCGCACCTAAGGTTTCGGAATAATTTGGGTTCGGCCGAGTTGGTTCGTACACGAAACTAACCGGGCCCTCGGAGCGGAAACGCTCATAACTTAAGCTCCAGAAGTCCAATTGACGTGCCTTCGACTTTGATGGATACCTCTAAGTGAGACGGATCTTTTGGGTTACTCCGCCTGAGGTTTGGGCGCAGGTGGAGTACGGTCGGGTTGGTTTTGCCTTAAAAACCAACCGGGCCCCTGGGATGAAAAAGCCAATAACTCTCAGACCGGGCGTCCGATTGACGCGCCGTCTGCGAAGTTGAGTTCCTGTTGATGATACAGAACTTTTGGATACATCAACTCTGGAATTTGTGTCAGTTGATGTATCAGCCTCTCGTCTCGTAGAGCGGACCCTCCCGAACGAGCTTGCTGTGTGCGGGAACCCTAGTGCTGGCTGCGTTTGCGACTGTGACGATGACGACTGTGCAGAGATCCTCAGCGGATTCGACGACGACGACTACAGCACTCCGCGATCCTATGTAGATCAGTGCTACCGATCCTGTGTGGGTCCGATCCTATGTGGGTCAGCGCTCAGCGGTTCTGTGTGAGCCAGCGCCTACAGATCCTGTGTGGGTCCGATCCTGTGTGGGTCTTTGCGGGGGTTAGTTACCTATCGATACTTTGTGGGTCAGATCCTATGTGGGTTATTGCGGGGGTTAGTTATCTATCGATCCTTTGTGGGTAAGATCCTATGTGGGTCATTGCGGGGGTTAGTTATCTATCGATCCTTTGTGGGTCAGATCCTATGTGGGTCATTGCGGGGGTTAGTACCTATCGATCCTTTGTGGGTCCGACGGCTTAGATGAATCAGTGGATATATCTGATCATCTCTATCGTCATAGGAAGAAGTATACCTGTGTGAGATTAATCTTGTTTTTCTTTCCTATGTGGATTGTGTTGTGCTATCCTGTGTGGATTTACGTTTTGTTTTCCTGTGTGGACTGGGTTGTACATGGGCTCTGATGTTGGAGCCGAACGAGAATTGATGACTTAGGTATATGTATGAGCATATACCTAAGCAGTGTCGGATGTTACTTCTTGATTCCATCTTTCCTTCATGGATTAACCTTTGCGGATTTAGGGAGACCTTTGGGGGTCTCGGGGTCCCTACTAAGTAGCTTATACTCACCCCTGCACGGGATATGCCCGCACTACATTGTGTTGGTTGCAGATGACGGACAATGCTGATCGTTGTTGAGGCTTGCGGAGCAGGACGGTACCTGGAGGTGGACCACTGGACGGGACGTACTCGGAGCGGTCGGCTGGACCCGAGGAGCAGAGGAGGCTATATGTACTCACCCTTCAGGTGGGATTTCCAGTGGACACCTCGGCATTGCGGCTTTACTTTTCAGTTGCTGTTTTCCCTTCCAGTTGTACATTACTTTCAGTTTGGGTTTTTATACTGGCCCACATACTTTTCCGCACTTACTCTTGTACCGGCTTTTACTTAGTGTTTACTTCTACTGCTTTCTTGCTCTGTGGTGTTTGTTTACTTTACAAAGGCAATTCCTTCCCTTTTTATTGGGAATTTACGCCTTGGTGATAGTCGCCAGCCCCTGGCCTATGGAAGGCGGGCTTGGGGTAGTCACGGCATGGGCCACGAGGATGGGTCGTGACAAATTGGTATCAGAGGAGTTCGGTTCTACCACAGAACTTGGGACTCTGATATTTTTCTATGTGAAGCAATAGTGTTAAGCATATTGGGTGTGGTTATCAGTCCAGGGAGTCCAGTGTTGGTGCAGCGGCCGATGTATCCGTACACCAGGACCCTGACTTCTGATTTCCGACTTAATGCATGAGAACATTGCTTGCATGTGTGTTTCAAGTTTTCTTTGTGATTACTTTATGTCAGCTCACCAGGTATACTGTTTGACCGTGGAACACCTGTTTCTTTTCAGGATGGCCCCACGACAACAACCAGCTAGGGTTCTGAGAGTTGAGCGTGACGACAGACCACCGAGCGACGAGGCCTCGGTGCAAGGCCCTTTGACAGTAGAGGCACCGACGGTACCTCTACCCGCCGAGCCACCGATGCTTCCAGCCCCAGCTGCTGACGATGCACGTCGCCTTAGTGCAATTCATGAGTTTCAGTGCCAGCGACCTCCCAGGTTCCATGGGGAGACGGAACCCCAGGCAGCTGAGGACTGGCTGGAGGTAGTGGTGAGAGTTTTCAAGTTATTGAGGACACCAACAGACCTCATGGTGATCCTCGCAGTGAGCCTACTACACGCAGCAGCAGGAAGATGGTGGACCTTGATTCTCCAGGTGCACAATGAGGCATCTCTCCTCTGGATGGACTTTTAGAGCCTCTTCCGCTCGGAGTTCGTCCCATCCACCCTCCGTGCGGTGCGCATCCATGAGCTTCTTCAGCTGCGGCAGGGCAGCTTGACAGTCGCCCAATACTCGGCATGATTTACCAATCTCTCGCGCTACTCGACAGACATGATACGTGACCCATTCTTTTGGGCGCTGACCTTTGAGCATTGATTGAGCCATGAGATCAGGGCATCACTGATCTCCCTCAGCATTCCGACTCAGGAAGGAGTACTCGAGCGAGCCCTTTTGATCGAGAGCTTTCTTGCTGAGCCTTCATCAGCACCGAGATCCACCGCAGGGCGGCACGTAGCAGAGTCTTCTACAGCAGGTAGTCGACGGATGAATCATGGATCCAGGCAGACCAGACCCTCAGGTAGACGACCTCAGGACACTGGCTCAGCAGTGCGGGGCACACAGCGCGAAGCCAGTCTTTCGAGAGGAAGGCAGTGCTACTCATGCGGCGGGCAGGGCCACATGGCTCGTGAATGCCCAACCCGCCGTGCCGAGGAGCAGCAGACGGTTGAGGGACCACCCAGGCAGAGGTAGAGGGTCGACCGTGGCAGTCCGCAGGGAGCAGGCGGATGAGGAAGAGGAGCTGGCCGAGTTGCAGGTGGTGGGTGATGCTTTGAGGCTCTACCACCACCACCACCAGGAGGTCCACCCCGGCCACAGGGAGATGGCGGGCAGAGACAGTCACAGCTCCAGGCAGTAGAGGCCTACGACCACGGCGCGCCCGAGATGATTCGAGGTACTATCTGTGTCTATTCCACCCTTGTTGCAGTACTTATAGACAGAGGAGCGAGTCATTATTTCATAGCCGATTCCCTTGTTCGGAGCTCGGAGATTCTGACAGAGCCGTTGGCTCGATCCTTATGGCTATAGACTTCTACGGGAGTAGACTCGACGATTACGCACTGGTGACGGTAGTGTGAGCTTACTCTAGAAGGCGAGAGCTTTAGCTGGGATCTTCTTGTAGCGACGTCGAGGCCTTACGACGTCATCATGGGCATGGATTGTATGTCTACAGTCCATGCACAGATTGACTGTATTAGGTGAAAGGTGCGATGTGTACGCACCGATGGGAGCAGTTTCACCTTCACCAGTGAGAAGGGAGCCTTTGCAGCACAGGATGGACTCTCGCAGAAGAGTGGACAACCCATCACTCATCAGTTGGCTAGCCTCATCCTAGGAGCAGTTGATGTGAGGAGTCCTAGTTTTCCTGCAGTGGTGGATCTGTATGTGGACGTCTTTCCCGACGACGTTCCAGGGCTACCTCCTCGTAGAGAGGTAGACTTTTATATTGACCTGTACCCCGGAACAACCCCGATATCGACTCCAGCATATCGGATGCCCCCGTTGAGCTTCGAGAGCTACGGGTACAGTTGGAGGACTTGCAGGGCAAGGGGTTCATCCGACCCAGTGTTTCACCCTGGGCTTCCCCGATTTTGTTCGCCAAGAAGGCGGACGGGAGATTGCGACTTTGTGTCGACTATCGTCGCCTGAACCAGGTGACAGTGAGGAACAAGTATCCGCTACAAAGGATTGATGACCTCTTCGATCAGCTCAAGTGAGCACGGTGGTTCTCGAAGATAGACCTCAGGTCGGGCTATCATCAGCTTAGAGTTCGAGACGATGACGTGCAGAAGACGACCTTCAGATGTCGGTATTGCCACTATGAGTTCTTGGTTATTCCATTCGGTGTAACCAATTCTCCAGCAGTGTTCATGGACCTCATGAACAGGATCTTTCAGCCATACCTCGATCGATTTTTCATGGTCTTCATCGACGAAATTTTGATATACTCGACGACTGAGGAGGAGCACACCTACCACTTGTGGGTTGTACTAGACGCACTCCGAGAGCACCATCTTTATGGTAAGATATCAAAGTGCCAGTTTTGGATACGTGAGGTCCACTTCTTGGGACCCGTCATCTCTGAGGCGAGAGTTGTAGTGGATACTGCTAAGATCGAGGTAGTGCAAGCTTGGGAGCCACCAATGAGCGTGATGAAGGTGCGGAGTTTCTTGGGACTAGCTGGATACTATCGGATATTTGTGATGGACTTCTCCAGAGATGCGGCACCACTCTCAGCTTTGACAAAGAAGGGGATACCCTTTGTGTGGTCAGACAGATGTCAGCAGAGCTTCCAGGAGCTGAGATAGAGATTTACCAGTGCACCTATCTTGAGGTTGCCTGAGGAGGGAGTAGGGTACGTAGTCTACCGTGATGCATCAGGGACCAGACTCGGATGTGTCCTGATGCAGGAGCAGGCCGTGATCGCCTATGGATCACGTCAGTTGAGGCTGCATGAGTAGAACTACGCTACCCATGACCTGGAGTTAGCAGCAGTGGTCTTCGCTCTGAAGACATGGAAACACTACCTGATGGGCGAGCACTTTACAGTCTTTTCTGACCATCAGTGTCTCAGATACATCTTCTATCAGAAGGACCTGAATCTGAGACAATGGCGACGACTCTAGTTCCTCCAGGACTATGACTTTGAGATAGTCTATACTCCTGGGAAGGGGAACATGGTAGCCGATGCTATCAGCAGGAGGACATGCATT
Organism: Viscum album; assembly: GCA_963277665.1. NCBI lineage: Eukaryota > Viridiplantae > Streptophyta > Magnoliopsida > Santalales > Viscaceae > Viscum > Viscum album. The sequence goes on along the minus strand of OY728123.1, from coordinate 685,457,145 downwards.
CAACTACTTGAGGTGGAAATAGTGAAGCTAGCCTCTTTGAAGATATCCTTCGTGGATAGAGATGGGGCAGCCTTCCTTCAGTCTCTCACAGTCACTCCTCCACTACTACAGTGGGTCAGAGAGGCACAGCGTGGGGACGCTGACTGTGAGACGCGGCGTGCGCAGATATCCTCAGGACAGGAACCTGATGGTTTCTCCTTTGGAGCAGAGCACGACGTCCTTTTCAGAGGACGTACCTTCGTACTAGTTGCTTTACGGGAGGAGGTGATGAGGGAGTTTCACACTTCTCCTTTGGCAGTACATCCTGGAGTGGAAAAGATGTACCAGGATCTCAGACGACAGCACTGGTGGACGGGCATGAAGAAGGCTGTGGTAGAGTTCGTTTCTCGATGCCTCACCTGCCAGCAGGTGAAGGCAGAGCACTAGGTACTAGCAGGCTTGGTACAACCCTTATAGGTCCCAGAGTGGAATTGGGATGGGATATCTATGGACTTCGTGACTGGAATTCCATGCACTTCCAGAGGTCATGACTCCATTTGGGTGATTGTCGACCGACTCACCAAGTCGGATCACTTCTTACCCATCAGAGAGCAGGGCTCGGTGGAGAGCTTGGGACGTCTCTATGTTCAGGAGATTGTACGGCTTCACGGTGTTCCATCATCTATCGTCTCTGATTGAGATTCTCTCTTTACTTCCCGGCTTTGGAAGGGGTTGCAGGAGGCATTCGGGACACAGCTACGTCTGAGCACAGTCTTTCACCCTCAGACAGATGGTCAGACAGAGAGGACCATTCAGACTCTCGAGGACATGCTCCGTGCTTGTGTCCTCGACTTTGGTCACAACTAAGAGGACCACCTACCCTTGGTGGAGTTTGCGTACAACAACAGTTACCACTCCACCATCGGGATGGCACCATACGAGGCGTTGTATGGCCGACCTTGCAGATCTCCTTCGTGCTGGACAGACCCTGGGGAGTTAGCACTTGTGGGACGGAAGATGGTCCAGGCCACAACAGAGAAGGTCTAGGTCATCCAGGAGAAAATGAGGACAACTCAGAGCCGGCAGAAGTCTTATGCTGACAGGAGGAGGAGGCCACTAGAGTTCGAGGATGGCGACCACGTCTTCTTGCGTGTCTCACCTCGACATGGATTACGGAGATTTGGCCAAGGCGGCAAGTTGTCTCCACGCTTCATCGGACCCTTCCAGGTCCTAAGAAGGATTGGCGAGGTGGCTGATTGCCTGGGTCTACCACCTCAGTTGCACCGGGTGCACGACGTCTTCCACGTATCTCAGCTGAGGAGATACGTGCACGACCCGACGCATATCATTGACCATGGGGAGATAGACCTTGATGATGGGGAGACTTTTACGGAGGTTCCAGTGGAGATCGAGGATCGACATGAGTGGGTCCTACGTGGATGGTCGATTCCTCTAGTGCACATCAGATGGCAGCACAAGAATCTCCAGGAGAGCACTTGGGAGCGGGAGGCTCAGATGCGTGCTTAGTACCACAATTGTTTCCCTAGCATATGATGTATCTTTACGGGGACGTAAATCCCTGAGGTGGGAGTAATGTAAAGACCAGAAAAATTCAAGGGAAATTTTTTTCTTAATTTTCTTTGGTATTTTACAAGAACGCAGTTTCTAACAGCACTTGATTCCGAGTCCCGGTGTGCCCGGAATTTCTATCCGAAGTTTAGCTTGGGTACGTTCAGGGAAAGAACGGGCTAGAATTTCTATCTTTTGAGTCGGTGCTCGAAATCGAATTTCGAGGGCACCGATGGAACCACAACGCCGATAATTTCTTAGAAACACCTTTTCCGAAGTTTCGTTTTCACGAGAGAGGTTCATAAAAATTGTGGAAGTTAAAATAAAAATTTAAATACAATTTTTATTTTCTTTAAGTGGATTAAGCATTGGGTGGAAGTTGGGGAAAACCACCCAACTTCCGTTTGTAGGTTATGAAGGTAGTGGGGCCCACATGAACACCACCCCTTCACTTTCTTAAAACCCACTCAACTCACCATTATGTATGAAAACTTTTCATGAATTAATTAAGTGGAATTAATTCAAACTCTTGAAATTCAAAAGTTTATGTTATGTTAATAAAATAAGAGATGAACTTATTTCATTTGGGTTGGAACCTTCTTGTGGTGGAGTCTTTGAGAAAAAAGGGGTAAGGACTTGAGTAAATTCTACGTCTTCGACGAAGAACGCGAAGAACACATCGGCCTCTGACGAAGAATGCCGAGTTCTCAGAAACCGATTACGCGATGCCGTGTACCGCGACACCGTCGACGTCTTCTTCCGCGACGAATCTTCATTTGATGAACCTTCGTTCAAGATCACACGAGGTAGGGGTTTATGCGATTCCTTTTCATGATTTACTCCCGTTCATTATCCACATATAATTGGACCACATGCTATCAATTAACAGGAGGAGGCCGGACCACACAAACACGGATGACCCCCCTCCCTTTCTTTTTCTTGTTGTTGCAGTACGACGGGAAGTGACACGGTGTCGTCGCACCACGTGGGAACGAACGACAAGAATGCGCGATGTCGACGCACACCGTTTTTAAAAATATGAACCAAGTCACGGCGCCGTCGCGCCACGCCAGAGAACCGAAAAAGCACCGCGACCAGAGAGGGGCCACGGCGGAGGGGTGTGGCACCGTCGCGCCGCACCGGACGAATGAAGGCCGCGGCGGAGCGTGGGAAACAGCGGCCGGAAACGGTCCGCCGGTGTCGGAGCAGGGAGGGGACCAGCCGTCGCCAGTCCCGTGGCGGAAGAAACCGGCAGGACGGGGCCGACCGGCCGAACAGGAGAGAAGCCGGGGGTTTAAACCCCCGCCGGCCAGCTAGAGGCCCCCATTAAGGGGGGCCGCGGTTATAAAACATAGGGGGGGCAGAGCACGATGTCCTTTTCAGAGGACGTACCTTGGTACTAGTTGCTTTACGGGAGGAGGTGCTGAGGGAGTTTCACACTTCTCCTTTGGCGGTACATCCTGGAGTGGAGAAGATGTACCAGGATCTCAGACGACAGTACTGGTAAAAGGGCATGAAGAAGGTTGTGGAAAAGTTTGTTTCTCGATGCCCCACCTGCCAGTAGGTGAAGGTAGAGCACCAGGTACCAGCAGGCTTGGTACAACCCTTGTAGGTCCCAGAGTGGAATTAGGACGGGATATTTATGGTCTTCGTGACTGGACTTCCACGCAATTCCAGAGGTCACAACTCCATTTGGGTGATTGTCGACCGACTCACCAAGTCGGCTCACTTCTTACCCATCAGAGAGTAGGGCTCGATGGAGATCTTGGGATGTCTCTACGTTCAGGAGATTGTACGGCTTCACGGCGTACCATCATCTATCGTCTCCGATCGAGATGCTCGCATTACTTCCCATCTTTGGAAGGGGTTGCAGGAGGCATTTGGGACACAACTACGTCTGAGCACTGTCTTTCACCCTCAGACAGATGGTCAGACGGAGAGGACCATTCAGAATTTCGAGGACATGCTCCGCGCATGTGTCCTCGACTTTGGTCACAGATGGGAGGACCACCTACCCTTGGTGGAGTTTGTGTACAACAATAGTTACCACTCCACCATCGGGATGGCACCATACGAGGCGTTGTACAGCCGACCTTGCAGATCTCCTTTGTGCTGGACAGACCCTGGGGAGTCAGCACTTGTGGGACCAGAGATGGTCCAGGTCATCCAAGAGAAAATAAGGACAGCTCAGAGCCGGTAGAAGTCTTATGCTGACAGGAGGAGGAGGCCACTAGAGTTCAAAGATGGCGACCACGTCTTCTTGCGTGTCTCACCTCGACGTGGATTACAGAGATTTGGACGAGGCAACAAGTTGTCTCCAGGCTTCATCGGACCCTTTCAGGTCCTCAGCAGGATTGGCGAGGTGGCTTATCGCCTGGCTCTACCACCTCAGTTGCACCGGGTGCACAACGTCTTCCACGTATCTCAGCTGAGGAGATACATGCATGACCCGACGCATATCATTGACCATGGGGAGCTAGACGTTGATGATGGGGCGAATTTTACGGAGGTTACAGTGGAGATCGAGGATCGACAGGAGCGGGTCCTACGTGGACGGTTGATTCCTCTAGTGCGCATCAGATGGCAGCACGAGAATCTCCAGGAGAGCACTTGGGAGCGGGAGGATCAGATGCATGCTCAGTACCCACATTTGTTTCCCTAGCATATGATGTATCTTTACGGGGACGTAAAGCCCTGAGGTGGGAGTAATGTAAAGACCCAAAAAATTCAAGGGAAATTTTTTCTTAATTTTCTTTGGGATTTTACAAGAACGCAGTTTCTGACGGCACTTGATTCCGAGTCCCGGTGTGCCCGGAATTTCTATCGGATGTTTAGCTCGGGTACGTTCAGTGAACGAACGCGCAGGAATTTCTATCTTTTGAACCGGTGCTCGGAATTGAATTTTGAGGGCACCGATGGAACCGCAACGCCGATCATTTCTTAGAAACACCTTTTCCAAAGTTGCGTTTTCATGAGAGAGGTTGAAAAAAAAATTTGAAGTTAAAATAAAAAGTTAAATACAATTTTAATTTTCTTTAAGTGGATTAAGCTTTGGGTGGAAGTTGGGGAAAACCACCCAACTTTCATTTGTAGGTTATGAAGGTAGTGGGGCCCACATGAACCCCACCCCTTCATTTTCATAAAACCCCCTCAACTCACCATTATGGATAAAACTTGTCATGAATTAATTAAGTGGAATTAATTCAAACTCTTGAAATTCAATAGTTTATGTTATGTTAATAAAATAAGAGATGAACTTATTTTATTTGGGTTGGAACCTTCTTGTGGTGGAGTCTTTGGGAGAAAAGGGCTAAGGACTTGAGGAAATTCTACGTCTTCGATGAAGAACGCGAAGAACACATCAGTCTCCGATGAAGAACGCCGAGTTATCAGAAACCGATTACGCGACGCTGTGTACCGCGACGCCGTCGACGTCTTCTTCTGCGACGAATCTTCGTTTGACGAACCTTCGTTCAAGATCGCACAAGGTAGGGGTTTATGCGATTTCTTTTCGTGATTTACTCCCGTTCATTATCCACATATAATTGGACCGCATGCTATCAATTAACGGGAGGAGGCCGGACCGCACAAACACGGCCGACCCCCCTCCCTTTCTTTTTCTTGTTGTTGCGGTATGACGGGAAGTGAAGCGATGCCGTCTCACCACGTGGGAACGAACGGAAAGAATGCGCGATGCTGACGTGCCCTGTTTTTAAAAATATGAACCAAGTCGCCGCGCCGTCGCGCCGCGCCGGAGAACCGCAAAAGCACCGCGGCCGGAGAGGGGCCACGGCAGAGGTGTGCGGCACCGTCGCGCCGCACCGGATGAATGAAGGCCGCGGCGGAGAGTGGGAAACGGCGGCTGGAAACGGGCCGCCGGTGTCGGGGCAGGGAGGGGACCTGCCGTCGCCGGTCCCGTGGCGGCAGAAACCGGCTGGCCAGGGCCGTCCGGCCGAACAGGAGAGAATTCGGGGGTTCAAACCCTCTGTCAGCCAGCTAGCGGCCCCCATTAAGGGGGGCCGCAGTTACAAAACACAGGGGGGCAGCGCCCCCCCCCCCCCCCCCCGCAAACCTAACGGCTCGACCGTTCGGCTGAGCCAGCTGGCGCCGCGTGCCCGTGCGCCGGGCCACGCCCAGCCGGGCCGGGCCGAGCCCATCTGGGCCGACCCAGACCCAGGTCGGGTCGACCCGGTTCGGGCTGACCCTGGGGGTCTCGGGCCGGGTCGGTCCGGGCCCGAACCCCCCGTTTTTGGACACTTTTTGATCTTTTGTCCATATCTCGGGCTGCGGACCTTCGATCAACACGCCATCAGCGGCGATGCAATCCTTGGATCGAGACGGTCATTTTGGAATATCGCACTCAAGGTTTCAGAATACTTTGGGTTCGGTCGAGTTGGTTCGTACACGAAACTAAACGGGCCCTCGGAGCAGAAACACTCATAACTTAAGCTCTGGACGTCCGATTGACGTGCCGTCGACTTTGATGGATACCTCTAAGTGAGACAGATATTTTGGCTTACTCCGACCAAGGTTTGGGCACAGGTGGAGTACGGTTGGGTTGGTTTTGCCTTAAAACCAACCGGGCCCCTGGGACGAAAAAGCCAATAACTCTCAGATCGGGCGTCCGATTGATGCGCCGTCTATGATGTTGAGTTCCTGTTGACGATACGGAACTTTTGGATACATCAACTTTGGAATTTGTGTCAGTTGATGTACCAGCCTCTCGGCTCGTGGAGTGGACCCTCCCGAACGAGTTTGCTGTGTGCGGGAACCCTAGTGCTGGCTGCGTTTGCGACTGTGACGACGACGACTGTGCAGAGATCCTCAGTGGATTCGACGACGACGACTACAACACTCAGCGATCCTATGTGGATCAGTGTTACCGATCCTGTGTGGGTCCGATCCTGTGTGGGTCAGCGCTCAGCGGTTCTGTGTGAGCCAGCGCCTACAGATCCTGTGTGGGTCCGATCCTGTGTGGGTCTTTGCGGGGGTTAGTTACCTATCGATCCTTTGTGGGTCAGATCCTATTTGGGTCATTTCGGGGGTTAGTTAACTATCGATCCTTTGTGGGTCAGATCCTATGTGGGTCATTGCGGGGGTTAGTTACCTATCGATCCTTTGTGGGTCAGATCCAATGTTGGTCATTGTGGGGGTTAGTATCTATCGATCCTTTGTGGGTCCGACGGCTTAGATGAATCAGTGGATATATCTGATCATCTCTATCGTCATATGTAGAAGTATACCTGTGTGAGATGAATCCGGTTTTGCTTTCCTATGTGGATTGTGTTGTGTAATCCTGTGTGGATTTACGTTTTTCTTTCCTGTGTGGACTGGGTTGTACTTGGGCTCGGATGTTGGAGCTGAACGAGAATTGATGACTTAGGTAAATGTATGGGCATATACCTAAGAAGTGTCAGATGTTACTTCGTGATTGCATCTTTCCTTCGTGGATTATCCTTTGTGGATTTAGGGAGACCTTCGGGGGTCTCGGGGTCCCTACTGAGTAGCTTATACTCACCCTTGCACGGGCTATGCCCGCACTATGTTGTGTTGGTTGCAGACGACAGACATCGCTGATTGTGGTTGAGGCTTGCAGAGCAGGACGGTACCTGGAGGTGGACCACTGGACGGGACGTACTCGGAGTGGTCGGCTGGACCCGAGGAGCAGAGGAGGCTATCTGTACTCACCCTTCAGGTGGGATTTCCAGTGGACAGCTCGGCGTTGCGGCTTTACTTTTCAGTTGCTGTTTTCCCTTCCAGTTGTACATTACTTTCAGTTTGGGTTTGTATACTGGACCACATACTTTTCCGCACTTACTGTTGTAATAGCTTTTACTTAGTGTTTACTTCTACTACTTTCTTTCTCTGTGGTGTTTGTTTACTTTACAAAGGCAATACCTTCCCTTTTTATCGGGAATTTACGCCTTGGTGCTAGTCGCCAGCCCCTGGCCTATGGAAGGTGGGTTTGGGGTAGTCACGGCACGGGCCCCAAGGACGAGTCATGACAATATACACTAGAGGCGATAGGTCATAGGATACCAATGGGTCCTCTAGTATATCCATATGCCGTGCCAGCCATTATACCAGACACAGGTGCGGAGGTGCAGTTCTGTGAAGGCTTCATGCGGTTTATACAGACCTTCTAGGGAGCACCGCCATCTGCCACATCTATGGTAGAGCTGACTCGTATATTCCAGCAGTAGCATCCTCCTACGTTTTCAGGGGATGAAGGACCGTAGGCTGTGGAGTATTGGCTAGGTTCTATGCAGAATATTTTTGAGCATCTGAAGTTCTCCCCTAGAGGAGGGCCATGCTCGCTACATACATGTTGCGTGATTCTACCAAGAGATGGTAGGATGTTACCACCCAGACTGAGCATCACAGAGACATGGCATTGGAAGATTTTCAGGCAGTCTTCTATGACTTTTTATTCCCAGAGACGCTGAGGTCAGATAGAGATCGAGAGTTCATGAATCTATAGCAGGGCACCATGTTAGTGATGGATTATTCTGACCACTTCACCAAGCTACAGTGCTTCGCACCTGTTGTGGTGGGAGATGAGACATTGATGGATCAATTCATTGAGGGTGGTCTTCGATATGAAATTCGAGTGCTGGTGAATGTTTTCAGGTTGCCTACAGTGCATACTATTGGGAAACATGCACTGATTTTTGAGTGGAACCTACGGGAAGCTAGTGGTACAGGCCAGGGTGGTTCAGAACCAGTTTCTGGAACTATTTTTACCAGTAAGAGGAAGAGACATATGGATTTCTCTAATGGTGGAAGTACTATCCAGAATAATTTTTTAGGTGGGCCATTGAGGTGCTATCGGTGCGGTAAAGAGGAGCACAAGAGACCTAATTGTCCACGTGACCCAGTGGAGTGCCGAGTTTACGGCAAGATAGGTCATCTACAATGTTTTTTGTAGGTCGTTACCACCAGTGGCTAGTGAGAGGGGTTCTATTCAGACTCTGTGTGTAGGAGCAGGGCCATAAGCTTCTTACCTGTGAGGGACGTGGGATACATCGGGATGTACAGGCCAAGGTGGTGGTCGCGGCCGTGGTAGCCAGACACCAGGATCTCAGAGACAGCTGGGCGGGTCAGCTCAGGGTAGCCAGGCTATGTCGCAGGGCCACAACACTGGACAGGCATATGCAGTGCAACAGACCCAACATGAGCAGGATCCCAGACCTTCCACTGTGAGAGGTACTATTCTGGTTGTTTCTGTTTTGTCTTCAGTACTTTTCTATACTGGTTCTACACATATCGTTATATTTGTTCCCGCTTTGGAGATCTTTGGGCTCTGTGTTTCTTCTTCTTCTTCTGATGTTATGATACTAGACACTCTGTTAGGGATTATAATGATAGGTGTGGGTCATTGCAGGGATTTCCCCTAGAGGTTGGTGGGTGTCACTTTCTATGGGACCACTATGTCTTAGAGTTGATGAGCTATGACGTTATTCTTGGGATTGACGGGTTGCTACCCTTTTGATCCTTTTATATTGCTATCGTCACAGGGTGAGTTTCACGTCACCAGAGGTCAAAGAGTTTGTATACAAGGGAGAATGGGATGTCCAGGTGAGCCAAGCTGGACCCGAGCATCGTGGGTAAGGTAGAGTGACAGCCCAGATTGCGAGTTTATATCTGGATGATGATGGAAATTTTCAGATGGATTTCCCTCTAGTGGTTGATCATTTCAAGTATGTATTCCTGGATGAATTTTCAGGTCTTCCTCCAGAGCAAGAGGTGGATTTCTCTATTGAGCTAGTCCCAGGAGCAGCATCGGTGTCCATTCCTCCTTATAGGATGGATACACCAGAGTTGTAGGAGCTCAAGATGCAGTTGGAGGAGTTGCAAGAAAAGGGTTTCATCCGACCCAGTACTTCTCCTTGGGGTTCACTTATCTTATTTTCGAAGAAGGTGGACGAAACCCTCATAATTTTTGTGGATTATCGGAAGCTGAACCAGTTGACAGACAAGAACTGATATCCCTTGCTAAGGATTGATGATATTTTTGATCAACATTGAGTAGCACATGTGTTCTCGAAAATTTACTTGAGATCTGGATATCATCAGTTACGCGTAAGATCATCGGACATACCGCTTACAGCTTTTCAGAGCAGATATGGTATATATGATTACTTGGTCATGACGTTCGGACTCACAAATGTGCCAGTAGTTTTCATGGCTCTGACATATCGTGTGTTCCACCCATTTCTATATTCTTTCGTGGTAGTCTTCGTGGACTATATCTTGGTGTACTCTTACACTCGACACAACCATGCTACCCATCATGAGATCATACTGAGTACACTGAGAGGGAATTAGCTATACACTAAGCTCTCAAAGTGCTACTTTTGGATGGACCCGATTCACTTCCTGGGTCATATCATCTCAGAGGTAGGAGTTGTAGTAGACCCCGAGAAAGTGAGAGCAGTAATTTCCTGGGAGCATCCTAAGAACATGTTTGAGATACAATGTTTCTTGGGGATGACATGTTACTACTGGTGCTTTATACATGACTTATCCTACTTAGAAGCGCCATTGATGGGTTTGACTAAGAAGGGTGTGAAGTTTTTTTGGGTCAAATGCTTGAGAGATATCCTTTTAGGAGATGAAGGGAAGGTTTACATAAACACTAGTTCTTATACTTCCAGATCAAGGGAAGAGCTATACAGTTTACTGTGATGCATCATGTATTGGGCTAGGAGAAGTGTTGATGCAGAGTGATAAATTAGTTGCATACGGGTCTCAGAAATTGAGGCCACATGAGAGTAATTACCTGATACATGACCTCGAGTTGGATAAAGTTGTTCATGAGTTACTCTATTGGAGACATTATCTCTTGGGAGAGTATTTTGTGGGGTTCACGGATCACAAAAGTCTCAAATATATCTTTACCCAGTGTGACTTGAATCTGCGACAGCGAAGGTGGGTTGAATACCTTCAGTCCTTCGACTTTGAGATTTCCTATACACCTGGTAAGGGTAACAAAGTTGCTAATGCACTGAGTTGGGGGACTCAGTTACAGGTAGTGTAGGAGGCCAACGGTGAGTGGAAACTCTTGTCATTATTCTCTGGGATGCATTTGGAGGTGAATGATAGTCAGGGGCGAGCCTATCTTTCTTCCTTAGCTGTGACTTCTACCCTCCTAGATAGAGTGAAGATGAGACATCTATCAGATTCGAAAGGCCTAGTTCTACGGGAGTCGGCGGCAAGTGAGGAACCTCCATCCGGTTGGACGATAAGCAATGATGAGGTACTGCGTGTCCATGGATGAGTGTGGGTTCCAGGGGACATATGGGAGGAGTTGATGTGGGAGTTTAATGCTTCATCTTGGGCAGTGCATCATGGCGTTACCAAAAATGTACCGTTACTTGAGACGTCAGTATTGGTGGCCGCGTATAAAATGAGAAGTAGTTAGTTTTCTTACAAGATGTTCCACCTGTAAGCAAGTGAAGGAGGAGCATCAGAGACCAGCCAGACTGTTACAATAGTTACCCATTCCGGAGTGGAAATGGGATGATGTCATGATGGAATTCGTAATCATGTTGCCGAGGTAACCTTGAGGTAGTGATGTCGTGTGGGTTTTTGTGGACAAACTTACGAAGGTGGATCACTTTTTTTCGATAAAGGAGACCTTCCGTGTTGAAGGGATTGGGAATTTGTATATCCGAGAGGTGGTACGCCTTCATGGGGTCCCTCGTTCTGCCATTTCAGATAGGGACGCCCGTTTTACATCTCGTTTCTGGAAGAGTTTACAGAGGGAAATGGGTACATAGGTGCTTCTGAGCACAGATTACCACCCTCAGATCGATGGCCAGTCATAGCGTATGATACAGGTGTTAGAGGACACACTGCGTGCATACGTCCTGGACTTTGGGGGCTCTTGGGAGAATCGGATACCCCTGGTCAAGTTTTCCTATAATAATAGTTTTCATGAAACTATTGAAATGGAACCTTATGAGGCTTTATATGGTAGGCCAAGCCGATCAAACTTGTGCTGGTTAGAGGTAGGTGAAAAAGATTTACTAGGACCACGTCTCGTGCAGGAGACTTTAGAGCAGGTCCAGTTGATTCAGAAGCATATGTCTACCACACAGTCTTGTTAGAAATATTATGCTGATCTCCATAGAAGACCCTTGGAGTTTGGGGTTGGGGATTAGGTCTTCTTGCGTGTTTCATCGAGGATGGAACACAGGAGGATTAGGAGACATGGTAATCTTTCACCGAGGTATGTGGGGGATGTTTTTGATTCCGGAGAGACTCGGGATGGTGGCCTATCGGTTGCAGTTACCACAGAGGTACCATGCCATGCATGACATCTTCCATGTTTCTCAGCTGCACCATTATCACTCAGACCCGTCTCACATCTTTCAGCCCGAGGGGGTTGAGCTTCAGGACGATGCATCCTTTGAGGAGCATCTGATTCGTATTATTTATAGGAGCACAATGTTTCTCTATGGATGGTTAGTTCCTCTCGTACGGGTTCTATGGCAGCATGGCCAAGTGTAGGACGAAACCTAGGAGTGGGAGACTGAGGTACGTGCTCAGTGGCTAGATTTCTTATGAGCTTTATCTTCACCAACCTAGGAAGGGAAAGTCAAGGATGAATTGCTTCAAGGGGGGAAGTTTATAAGAACCCGGTTATTATTCATGAGGTACAAGTTTCTTCTTTTCCTTTTTCCTTAAGTGTTTTTGAGAAAATAAGGAAAATGGGGAAAAATACTAAATTTTGTGGGTACTCAGCGTGTAATTTTCCACATGCCGTGTACTTTGGCCGTGTGGGATGAGTATATAGGGCGTGTAGGCCTTCCAGTGATGAAGGGTGTAAAAACTGACTACAAGTCATGTACTTGGTATTTACACACTGTGTAATCAGTCGGCAGGTGAATAGTAAGGTAGTGGGATTAGCTGCCAGCAGAGCGACAGTAGACGCCGTGTATTCAAAAATACACGACGTGTACTCATGTCGATGGATGAATAGTGTGGTGGTGGAAAGTAGCCTCCAGTGGAATAGTTAAAAATAAAAAGTACACATAGTGTACATGAGAGTACATTTCGTGTAGTTTTTTTTTCTTTTAAAATGGGCAGTAACCTCCTCTTTTAACAGAGGAATCTTTTAACGAACAAGGAGCACCAGGAGAGACAATCAAGTATTGGAGGGGCTCCTGAAAACTCACGGATAATCCGATTCTTTTTCCGGTGATCTTGTTTGGACCGTGCGGGTAAGACCTTCCTTCTTCTAAGTTATTTCCTTCTAATTATTTCCCAAGGGGAAGTTATTTACGTTTGAATGAAAATCATTTATCCCAGATCTACACCATTATTGATTGATTCAAGAGGTGTCTTTCACGAATATCAATCAGCGGAGATCTAGGTAGGTGTTCTGGTGTTTAATTCCAATTGTTGAGTTTTTTTGTGTACCGTTGTGCTATGCGCCCATGTTTGGGGTGTTTTATGGATGAGGCCTTGATTAATTAAACACCTATAATTGCATGGTTAATTTAATGAATATGTATAAACTACTATTTGGGATCACTACATTGATCCCGGGCCACCCCGTGGGTGCGTTTCCCTTGTTTAGCCATTTGGACAGGATACCCGAGGGTATGCCGTGATTTTGCAAGATTTGAGTTTTCTTGAGAGAAAAAGTACATAATTGCTTTCTATGTGTTGGGATCGTCCTGGTTACTTGCTTATCCTGAGGGAAATTCCTGAGGGAAAGTGTTTTTTTTGGCCTGAGGGAAATGTTTCATATGCCGGAGTGTTGTAACTTCCATGCCTGAGGGCAATCACCCGAGGGTTTCCTTTCTGTTTGGCATGAGGGAAAGATTTTTTTTCTCCTTAGGGAAAGGCCTGAGGGCATGGTTTTGATTGTCCTGATGGAAATATTCTGTTTAGCCCATGTGAAAAGGTTCTTATGTCTGAGGACACTGTTTACTTCATATATTCATTGTGGTGATTTTACACGTTATACCAACAAATCTAAAGAAGAGGCTTTGTATTTTTTCCCTTGTACTTGTTAGATAGATGGTTGTAGTTTTTCTGTGGCACTGTATAGGAGATTTTCAGCTGAGGATAAGTCTCAAGAACTTATAATTCAATTATATTGAATTGTTAAATAATAATTAAATGGAAATAGAACTGGTAAGAGTAGCTTCTTTTGAGTAATTCCTAGTTTACAACATTTTCATTACTGCACACTACTATTGCACAAATTCAATGACATTTGGGAATCGACCATTGGTGGTTACCTACTAGGATTTATTTTTCACACTCTGTTTGGGTCGTGTCTTGGGCCCAAACAGATTATATTGTTGCAGGTGTGGATAAGGGAAAGGGACCTTATACAGGTACTTTATTGTTGTAGAGGAGTAGGAGAGCATGATACTGAGATTAGGCTTGCGATGTTGTTGAGTTCCTACTGAGCTATTTAATTTTTCTTTGTTGTATTTTTTCCTTTTATTTTATTGTTTTATATTGTAGTGTATCCTATTTTGGCTGCTTTCTTAGACTTAGGGACATATTGCATCATTATATATGACTATTGGTCTTTTCTTTACTTTAGTACCCTGTCTATTTCAGCATTGGAATTGTTTACTGCTTCCGCTTCTATATGCTTGTATTTGTTCCGCTACGTTACACTTTGAAAAATAATGGCATAGTTTTCCCACTATCAGACCTAGGCCCTCGTTTCTAGTCGAAAGCCTCTGGTGTTTGGGGAAATGCGCTTGAGGTCATGTGACCAACCGGGTTCGGGGCACCCATTGTGTGGCACTTGGATTCGGGACGTTACACATAGTGCTACTATGATTATTGATGTGTACAATCGTGGGCTTCCAGGTATAGGTAGATAGAGGTGCCGACAACCTTAAGGTTCTAGGACTTCTAGGGATAAGAAGAAACAGGTAGAAACTACCTTAAAGTTTGAGGGCTTGCAGGTATAGAAATACATTCTCTTATTTTCTTATCGAGGGCTTACCCTAGTGTAGGTAAGACATACTTTCTTGAAAGTATAAATTAAGGAACCTTTATCCAAGGTTATTGGATACCCTACTCGTTATGTTAAAATATTTCCTACTTGTTTACATGATTGTTTTTTCATGTTTTATTTCCACTTTTTGTTTGATAAAGAAAAAAAGTATAACTTTATTATACGTTCTTATAATTATAATTACTCTAATAAATAAGATTCAAGATTCTTTAAGGTAGAATCTTTCCCAAGGTAAATTGTGCTTAAGTTTCTTTTCCAGATCCATATTTCTAGACTATAAGAAAGTTTGTTTCCTAGTTAAGAAATTAAAGTGGGTCTGGGAATCCACTTTGTTTAACTTTGTTAAACACAATTTTCTTTAATGTAAAAAGAAAATGTTTTTAAACATACAATTCATCCCCTCTTGTAAGTGATCATCTACATATTCTATTTCAATCATACAATATATTCTCATTCTGATCTTCTGCAGTAAACAATTCATCAGAACTAAATTTTTTCAGATCCTGTCTTCATCAATATAAAATTATATACATATACTAGTATATATAAAATTTAAATGATGATTATAACATATACCTGAATTATCTATATAAACAACAATGCATTTCAATATTTGTTATGATTTGAATGGTGTAAGGGAGTAAGGGAGTATGATAGAAGAGAAAAATAAATAAATAAGTGTGTGTGTGAGTCTTCTTCCTTGAATAAGAGGAATATGGGACTCTGTCAAGTGATTCAAAACATCCAGATGCATTCATTATGCAGTCTACAACTATTTTTTCAACCGGTGTGTCGTGTTTTGGAAGTATGAAACAATAATTATTTTTCATTTTGAGGTAAGGAAAATTTTTATTAACTATTTAAAATTATTTAATCATTTTATATTTTTATATGAATATATATTTATTCCTTATATATTGTATTTAATAATGACATTTTAATTGCCTTAATGTATTTGTGATGACACCAGAGATATTTTGTTTATTTATTTTCAATTTATGATAAGGGATAGTGTATTAAATTTATGTATGTATATTTTAAAATTCCATGTTTATGTTAATCATTAATATATATATATATGTAAACTATTTTCTAATTGTTGAGTTTATAGTTATATACATTATTTTAAAATTTTGAAGATATTAGAGCATATATAAATGTATTATTTTCATATTTATCACAATTCAGAAATAAATAATTTATGATAATTTATGTAGGTGAAAACCTATGTCGTTAATTATTATTTTAAGTAATAAATAATGGTTAATAATACCCTAATTTCATGAAATAGGATCATTTCATTCTAAACTATAATTTTATATACATGTCATTTTGGATAATAATTATGGCCATATGTTATTTATTATTCATGAAATTTCATACATAAATATATGTATCAATATATATATATATATAAGAGTGTTCATTGAATAAATTATTCTTTCATAGGAACTACTTTTAAAACAGTTTTTATGAGCTTAATAAAGAGATTTTAATAGATGGATGTTAATAAATATTCTATGCATTTATGAAATGTCTAATAATGGCGAGATTTGGTTTCTCTAAATCCACTAGATGTCCTCCTATGAAAGTATTTATATATGAATATATAAATGTATGAAAATATGTTTCCATATTTTAAAATAAAAAACTATAGTGAAAATTGTATATATATATGTAGGAAAAGATTAAAATTTTTTTATAAAATTAGTCACTTGAACTTTGTAAATATGATAGGGATGTTGGTCGTGAACCCAAACCATAGTAATGTGGGTAGGCCTAGACTTCCTTAAATTTTACATGTGACCCCATTGTTTTAATTTAAAAAACATGCATTATGTATTTAAAAAAATCATTGGATTATTTCTAAATCATTTTCAAGGGGAAAGTTTTTTCAAAGTAGTATATTATTTTTAAAGGTATTTTTCAAAAGGTATTTTCCATGGGAATTTTGATAAATGTTTTGACTGGACTTTTAGAAACCCCTTACTTGGAAATTTTATTATCATCTTTTTTTTCAAAATTATTTTCACAGGTCAATTAGAAGATGTAATATAGGATAATTTTCTAATAGAGTATGTGAACATGAACCATTTGATTTATTTTACTTTATTTTTCATTCCACTCCGAATAATTGTAAGTTTTTGTCAAATTATTCAGAACCTAGATCGGAAAACATCCTCAAATGTATAATTTACTATGTATTTTTACTTATTCTTTTATAAAAAAATACAAGTCATGTTTTTATCACTGAATCAAGAATCTTGAGTTTAAGGCTTTATAATTGGTATCATGGGAATAGTTTAAACATCTTTGGAGAATATGCATTGTTTTCTGAGGAAAAAAAATTCTATGTGATAGAATTTTATTTTAAAGTTATAGGTAATTAGATTTCTTTAAAATTCATAATTTTTCTTAATTATAAAGATATAATATTCCTAATTTTCTTAAGTCCAACAAAAAAATTGTGAGGACTTAATTATTCTTAGGGTGGAAGAATGTAACATTCAGAAAATTATAATATTAATAAGTCTTTTAAGAGGGAATAATTCTCAATGCAGATGAAGGGTTAGAGACTCAGCTGAAGAGGATCAACTAAAAATGTACCTTTCGATTTAGAAGGCTAAGAGAGTATGGGATACCAATGAATGAGATATGAAAGTAGTATAGTGTTTGACTACTGGCATGGATCGAAAATCAGATTTGATTAATGAATTTGATTTCAGATCATCTTCAACCTACGTGAGGTAGGTGTATATTTTTCTCCTAAGGTGTCAAAACTTCCTATGTATCCTATTTCAAGTATCTATTTAGACGTGGTAGTGTTTTTTGATATGTTTCTTCACTTTTTCTACTTCATTGTTTATCAGCGGTCCATGTCGCCATTAATATGAATTTTTTTCTTAATCCTACTTTGATTTTGGTTGTAGATATGACTATAAACATATGGTAAATAGATATTTGGGATTTATTCAGAATCCACATCAAGACTTAGAAATAATATATATATATATATTTTTCAATAGATTCTAATTTGATTTATAATTTACATAGATTAATATATTTTTCCATTCTGTGTTTGTCAAGATATTTATTCCTAAATTTTATCAATGTTTATATAAAAAGTATTTTCCCAATCTAAGTTTTATCGATAGAAAATACATATGAACCTTGTTTATTAAGAACCGTTCTTATTATACGTATATATATATATATGTTCATAATAGTAAAATGATGCAAGTAAAATAAAAATGAATAAACTATATAAAAAAACTTAATTTCAATATTTTTTATGTTGTGTAATGTGTGTGGGAGGAAATGAGGTCAATAGAATAGAATAAATAAATAAATACGAGTCTGTATGAGTATTGTAACTTGAATAAGAAGAAGGGCCTTTGTGAAGTGAGTTTGAACATCTGAATGCCTTCATTCTGCAGACTCATGATTCATTTTCACCCAGTGTGTCCTGATTTTGTTGTAGGCCGCCACAATTCTTTTTTATTTCATGGTAAGGGAATTTTTTTATATATTTAAAAATGTTTATAAATTTTTACATTTTATATGAAAAATATTTTTATTCAACCTTAATTTTATTCCATAATGGTATTTTAATTGGTTTTATATATTTATGATGGTGAGGGAGATATTCTACTTATTTATTTTCAATTTATGATAAGTATGGGTGTATTAAATTAATGTATAAATATTTTCAAATTCCATGTTTATGATATTCATGTTTATATATATATGTACATTATTTTCTAAATTTGAACTTTATTAATGAATATATTATTTTAAAATTTTCAAGATATTCAAGCATATATACAAGTATTATTTCCAATTTTATAAGTATTCTTAAATAAATTATTTACATAGGTTGAAACATATATAATAAAGTATTATTTTTTATAATAAATAAAGGATATGAATAAGATAATTTCATGTAATGGGATTCTATCATTCAAAACTATCATTTTATATACATGTCATTCATGATCCTTATTATGGGCATAATTTATTTATTATTCAAAAAATTCATACATAAATATTTGTATACGTGTTTATATATATATTAGAGTGTTCATTGAATAATTTATTCCTTCATAAGAACTAATTTAAAAATCGTTTTTATGATCTAATAAAATAAATTTTAATACATGGGTGCTAATTAACATTCCATTCATTTATTCAATGTCCAATGGAGATGAGATTTTGTTACTCCAATTATAGAAGATGTCCCCATAGGAATGTTTTTATATATAAATATTTATCTGTATGAAAATATGATTCCATATTTTTAAAGAAAAAATCCCCAAAAAAATTAATATATATTTAAGGAAAGATTAAAATATTTTTATAACATTAGGCACTTGAACTTTGTAAACATGATAAGTGAGTGGGGAATAAAACCGCCCCTTAGGAAGGGGGGTAGTCTAATGCAACCTTCAATGATTCAAGTTGAAACACTCCAAGATTTTTCAAATAAATATTGAATGCATAAAACACTGATTCTCTACAAAAAAACACGTTATTACAACCTAACAAATTAAACCTAATTTTTTCACCTCTGTGATTTTAATTTGGAAAAATAACATACCCAATTGCATTCAGTAAGATATTTATAGTCTAATAGGATCAACATACATTTTTGGTGAATAAAAACATGACCATTATGAATATTAACATACCCTTATGAATAGAAATGAATAATAAATTCGTAAAAAAATAGAAACTTCACTCATGAATGTATAAATACAATTTGGACATCTTATAAGTGACAAAATGATCATAGCATAAGTATTGGTATTTTGGTCTGTCATAAATATTTTAATTACAATTTTATGATTAATTTAATATTTTAATATGGAAATTTATTTTCATAAAATGTAATCATAAATTGTTATTTTATTTTCTTATGGTTATAAGATAATTTTATGAGACATTTATTTACTTTTGATGGTGTTATAAAATGAGTTATAATTTTATATTTATTGTTTCTGAACAAATTTGGATTTTTTAAAAATATTGAATTAAAAATATTTAGAAACATATTTTCAAAAAAAGGATTTCATTTTCTAATTCTACAAATCTAAAATGGTTGCGAGTAATTTTTTGGATTTTTCTAAAATAGTTGAATTTTTTATGAATAGTTAAATACAATAATTTACCGTATATATACATTATGAGTTAAATAAACTATTCCTAGAATCATCACTGATGTAAGAACCCTTGTTTAGAACTCACATGCACTTATTACTATTTTTGTTCATGTAATCTTCACTATTTCCTGTCTTATGGAAAAATAATAAACTAATGATTAAAATATTAAAAAGACCCTCCTCCCCTCCACCATAAAAGCCCCCACACTCCACTCTTATCTTAACTCCACTATAGCCTTGTTCCTTTTCTAAATTATTCTCAAATATCCTCCCCAGATCCTCCCTCACTTCTAGTATCCCTTTTTCTCATAAAAAGACCAAATCCTCTCCCCTAAAGAGGCTCCCAAGGGAGATTAATTTAGGAGGTAAATTCCACTTTACAATTCTTTTACTTTCTTTTCAAGTTCATATGTTTTGTTTTCTATCATATCCTATCCTCATCCAAATGTTATGAAAAATCAATTAAATTACATATACTGTAATTTTTTTATGATTAAGGAATAAGATATTATCATATCTTTTTTACCTGCCTTTTATGTTGGTAGTAAAAAAACACTATCCGAGATGTGCTAATTTACCACATTCAAGGATGATGAGTTTTCAATTTATATTAAAGTATTAAATTAGGGTCTTGAAAACATTATTATGGTTAAACAAAACTATATTATATGTATTATGTCTCATTTATGGTTCAAGAATATTTTTGTACACTTGGTTTTGATTTATAAAGGAAAATGGGTTCGTTGTGTTAAAAAACTGCCAATTACCCAAACATTTGTCATTAAATAATTTATATAATGATTCATATTCAATAAAAGTAATGAAATGAAATATACTACCATGTAAACTTATTTATGTTCAGTAATAATATATAAATTCAATTCTGGACAACCATCCTCATTTTATATGATTCTCTGTTCACGTATATAAGTACACTGATCATGAAACAAACAGACATGAATAATGAAATTGAACCTCTTAACCCATCAAAAAGTCCATGAATGAAAATAATAAGGTTATAATAAATAACTTAAATTTACATGTGGTTATTTAATTAATAATTAATGAACCAATTTTCGATTATTCAGGTCATGAATATCAAGTGAAAACACCATCAGACTCAAGGTAAGGGGTTTCCTTATCCGACTTCCATTTTTGTGATATATTACTTATTCACTACTATAACTTATGTATGGTCTATGTATATATCCCATTGATGTATCATATAATTAATCAATTTATTTTCAGCGTATTGAATATATCATTTGATTGTTATTAATTTTGGGGAATACAAACCGATTGATTACAAACTGGTAAGGGATTTCTACAAGAACCTCCATTTTCATTTTGGTGGATCTTATTCTCTACTCACCTCAATGAAATTATTTTTTATTCTTATGTACACCACATAAATTATTTTTTAATGTTCTATATATTCATACCAATCATAATCCTTCTTTATTTTATGGGGAGTTTCATGTTTTAAAATAATCTTTCATAAATTCTTCCGAATTACAAGCTCGATTCAAGGAAGTTCTCAAATTCATATCTATTTTGTAGTTCACTATATAATATTTTTTAATACATATTTATCTTCAAAAATTAAAAAATTTTATCATGAAGTATATATTTTAGTTTATTTTTGGTTTTATGAATGAAAACATACCTTTTATCTTTTAAATATTTTTAATGAATTCCTTAAACCACACTAAAATTTTTTAATTATAAAGCTTATTTAAAAAAACCTTTTAATTGATTTCACTTTTTTGAGACATAATTTATTCCAAAAATATAATTTAAATGTCCTTACTATTTATTTTCTGGTATATACATGTTTAAAATGATATATATGAAAAATGAAAATGATTTTCCAAAAGAGCACTTCATTCCAAAGTAAAATGGATTTTTCTCACATCGCTTTAACTTTTATGAGATATATGCCTTATTCACCACATATTTCATACTTGTGGTGTATGTAATAAACTTTGGTATATCCTATCAAGAGTCTCCTTATTATCATGATATTCTAAGGTATTATTATTTTAATGTTTCAAGGTGGTATGAGACACATTGGATTGTGTAAGGATTATTTCATCAAGAAGTTTTTGATGGTATAATATAAAAGTATATTTATTTATGTCAAAATCATTTTTTCATAGACGATTATCACCAATGATATCTTCTAATTTTTTAAGGGTTTCTTATTATTTAGAGTGTGGATGTCTGTTGGATTCCATTCACCATAATACTCTGAATGGTTAGTGTTTATGTCTAATGATCGGGGAATGTTTTTTACATTTCATATGTTAGTTTAAATATGAATTTATATGTTGTTTATGTTTATCTTCATTCATATGTGGAATGAATTTCACTTAGTATGTGATGGGTGAGGCCCACTATATCCCCTCGATGCATCAGTAGGCCTCACGAGACAAGTAGTTATGGAATTGGCCGAGGCCTTTCCCATTTTTACATATGGTTTTGGATGAGGACTTAATCATTTTTAGATGTCTTTGCTCGGGCCTTGATGGCATGTTTCAGAATATTTGGTATATTCAATCCCCATATTGTGAAACTAGTAATTAATAGTTCATGTGGTTATTCGACTAGTAGAATAACCATGATTATGCCTTATTATGACATTATTTATTTAGCACTTATTCATTCCATAATGTGTTCATGTTTATTTTTAAAGGCATGTGTTTTAATTATTTACTATGCCTAATGTTTATGTTTATGACATCTTACACTGTATTTCTTACCCATACTGATCATCTGAGATCACCCCTTATTATGTTTTATTTTTCCCAGGACACGAAGACGTACATTATTATTGACTTGTAGGGATAATAGTTGAGTGGTGGATGTTCCCATTTTAACTTTTATGTTGTTTTTTATTTCTAGTTGAAATGTTTAACCAATGTATGTATCCAGTTTTCAAAAACTACTAAACTACTCAGTCCTTTTGGATACAACTTCCTTGTAATAATTCCAATGTAATGAAATAATGAACAGACTTCATGAAACTGGGGTCGAGGTGTTATAGTTGGTATCAAAGGAAGTTTAGTAGAAAACATAGAAACTAGATTTAGAAAACATAGATTAGAGAAAAAACCCCTAAGATAGACTTTGATTATAAGTATAAATGAAAATCCTAGAACATTTGTAAGGACGAGTTAAAGTGGATACTTCTAGAAAATACATCGATGTCGGGATACTAATAGTAGACGTGGTTCTAGAAAAGATGTACCTAGGAGTAAAAAATCTGATAAGGATATTGGTGCTTGACCTCTGGTATCTTGGTACTCAACAACATGACTTACTATGTACCTTGTTTGACACTATCTGGGGATATGCTTAAGATAATTCTCATTTTATTTACCCACAATTATGAAGGATTTTTTCCCCAAAGAAAAAAAGTATATGGTT
The DNA here is from genome assembly GCA_963277665.1 of Viscum album. Lineage (NCBI taxonomy): Eukaryota > Viridiplantae > Streptophyta > Magnoliopsida > Santalales > Viscaceae > Viscum > Viscum album. The sequence goes on along the minus strand of OY728123.1, from coordinate 685,434,012 downwards.
CGAGGATTTAAGATGCATTAATTTATTCCATGTTTAGAGTCATAGAGTGTTAATTATTTTATGAGCTAATATATTATATGGACTTGATTAGAAATGGATCCTAGTAGAAGGAATGATAACATCACCAATGAACTTGATTCAAAGAGTAAGAAGGATCATATATATTATGGCATTAATCCATCATTTCAAATGAAGATAGTCTCTCAAGTATCCTCATCATATGAGGAAATAGTATCATGTGTAAACAAGATATGAAAATAATTATCTGAGTTCTATGGCTTTTAAGGGTAGAAATAAAATATGAGGATGTTCATGAAAAATATGGATAATGAGAAGAAGCGAAGGAGGGGTTTTCCCAAATGTGATAATCCTGGAAAGAATCACCATGGTAATTTCTTTAATGGAATGAGATTTTGTTATAAGTGTGGAGAAAAATGACACCAATTAAATGATTTCATGGAAAATAAAAAGGTTTCTAATGTAAAATTCTTCTACTATAAGGAAATGGGACACTATGCAAATCAATGTCCCAAGAGTCAAAGAAATATTCCCAAGATGATGATTCTAGATAATGAGAAAGTCATGATACTGTCACCGATGAAGTGGAATGATTATTTTTCCTCATCAAGAATCATTTCATTTGAATATTTTATCAAAAATGTTCTAGTTATAAGAATTATAGAATATATGAGGATTTTACTACAATACAATTTCATTAAGTATTTGAGGTTTTATAATGATTTGTACCAAGGATAAGTGACTCAGTAGAAAGTTAATATCTTGGGAAAGAATATGGTTGAGGGAAAGGAAACCATAAATATATTCCTGATGATTAAGATAATGATGAAGAAATTATTGATTTGGATAAGTACATAATACCTCAAAAAAGATTATTGACTGGTCTACATTTGGTCTATGCTATCATTGAAGGAGTTTACAACATTTTTGGATATAATGAATATATCCAATAATATGTGTAAGGATGGATGCATGTTTTCAATAAGGTTTAATGGTAATTTGGGTTATTACTATATTTCAAAAGGACACTTGATGATGATATTCAAATGTTTGGAATGTAAATATTTAGGGTTTCTTCAGGTTGATTAATGGAAAATAAGGTAGCAGATGCATTGAGTAGGATAATTCAAGGAGTTATAAAAAAATGGGGAATTCCAAGGACCCTCTGTACATGGACCTAACATGGATGGATATGAGAATGATTCTAAAGTATTACTTAATGATCTTTTGGAATTTTTATCCATTTAATAAATGATTTATGTTGATAATTTTATGAGGTTTTATAGATTAATGTCACAATAAGATGCAACCTATGCTAAGAGATGAATTACAGATAGTTGAAGGCACAAAAAAAGGAAAAGATTGTGTTTATGAAATAGAAACATATAATTATACACCTATGGAGTGGAATAATTCCTCAACTCTAGAAAAATAGTCTTAAATATTTTTTTTCCTATTATCATATATATATATATATTTCATATTAATGAAAGTTTTCGTAACTATATTTTATGGTTTTTTTGGTAATAATCTTTCATCAAAGCATGTTCTCTTTTAGTTTCCATCAGAACATGATGGTTTAATTATTCTTCCATGACCATGTTGTCAAATTAGAATGAGTAGTGTTGCAGTAACCAATGAATTTACCTTTCCCTCTTATTAATAGGATATTTTAACCATATTCTTGATGTGGGATTCCCACAAAAGATATTTTCAAGTATCAACCATTGACTTTCAAAGTTCAATTTCAAATTTCGAGGGTGAATATTTTGAATGGAGGGGAGAATGTAACACACCAAGATTTTGAAAATAAATATTGAATGCATAAAACACTAAGTCTCTACAAAAAAACACTTTGTTATAACCTCGACAATAAACATGATTTTGTCACTTCTGTGATTTGAATTTCGAAAAACTGACATACATGGTTGGGCTCAGTAAGATATTTAGAGTCTGATAGGATCAACTTACATTTTAGTTGAATAGTAACTTGACCCTTATGAATAGTAACATACCCTTATAAATATAATTTAATAGTAAATCATCTAAAAAAAGAATATTTACCCATGAATATATAAATACAATTTAGACATCTTATATGTGACAAAATGATCATTGCATAAGTATTGGTATTTTTGTTTGTAATAACATTTTTAATTACAATTTTATGATTAATTTAATAATTTAATATGGAAATTTATTTTCAAAAAATGTATTCAGAAATAGTTATTTTATTTTCTTATAGTTATATGATAATTTTATGAGACCTTGATTAACTTTTCAAGGTGTTAAAAACGAGTTATAGTTTCAAAGTTGTTGTTTTTTGTAAATTATGATTTTATTTAAAAATTGAATTAAAAATATTTAGACACATATTATCAAAAAATGGATATCATTTCTGAATTCTACACAATAAAAAAATTTTGGGGTAAATTTTTTGGAATTTTTTAAAATACAGGAATTTTTGATGAATTATGAAATACACTAATTTATCGTATATGTATATATTATGAGTTAAATAAACTATTTCTTGCATCATCACTGATGTAAGTACCCTTGGTTATAACTCACATTCAGTTATTACTATTTTTGGTCATGTAATCATCACTATTTCTTGTCTTATGGAAAAATAATAAACAAATGACTAAAATATTAAGAAAACCCTCCTCTCCTCCACTATAAAACCACCCACACTCCCCTCTTCTATTAATTCCTCTCAAGACTTTTTACTTGTCTAAATTCTACTCAAATTTCTTCCTAAGGTCTCCCCCAACTTCCAGTATACCTTGGTCCCATAAAAAGACCAAAATCCTCTCCCCTAAAGAGGCTCTTAAGGAAGATTAATTCAAGAGGTAAATTCCTCTTTACAATTCCTTTACATTATTTTCAAGTTCCTTTGTTTTCTTTTATATCCTCACCTATATTTATACAAATGTTATGAAAACCTCATTATATTACATGTACTATAATAGTTTTATGATTATGGAATATGTTATTATCATATCTCCTTTATCCTTCTTTTATGCTAGTAGTAAAAAACTCCTTCAGAGATGTGCTAATTTACCACATTCATGGACGATGGGTTTTAAATTTCTATTATAGTAATAAATTATGGTCAGGAAATCATTCTTATGGTTTAAAAAAACAATCATATATTTATTATGTTTCATCTATGGTTCTATAATCTTTTTGTACACATGATTTTGTTTTATAAAGAAAAATGAGTTCATTGTGTTCAAAAACCGCCAATTAACCCAAAAAACAATCATTAAATAATTTACCTAATGATTCATATTTACTACAAGAAATAAAATTAAATTTACAACCATGTAACCTTATGAATTTTAACTAATAAAAAATAACTTCAATTCTAGATAGGAATCCTCATTTTAAATTATTCTCCATTCATGTATATAAGTATACCAATCATAAAGAAAACAGATCCGAACATTGAAATTGAACCTATTAACCCATTAAAAAGGCTATGAATGAACATAATAAGGTTATACTAAATCCATTAAATGTATAAGAGGTTTTGGAATTATTAATTAACGAACCAAAATTTGATTATTTAGGTCATTAAATTAGGTTAAGAACACCATCATACTTAAGGTAAGCGGTTTCCTCATCTCACTTCCCCTTTTGTGAGATATTCTTTATTCACTAATATTACTTGTGTATGGTGTATGTATACTTCCCATTGATTTATTATATTATGAATCGATTTATTTTCATTTTATTCCATATATCATTTTAAGATTATTAATTTTTGGGGCTTATGAACTGATTGATTACAAAGTGGTAATGGATTTCTTCCGAACCTCCATTTTCATTTGGGTTTCTCTTATTATCCACTCACCTCAATGAAATTATTATTTAATCCTCATAAATTCTGTTTTAATGTTCTTTATATGTGTACCAATCAGAATCCTTCTTATGTTTTTGGGAGAGTTTCATGTTTTAAAATACAATTTCAAAAAATTATTCCGAATCACAACCTCAATTCAAGGAATTTCTCAAATTCATATCTATTTTGAAGTTCACTCTATAATATGTTTTAATTCATATATATCATCCTAACATCAAAAAATTTAGCATTAAAAATATATTTTGGTTCATTTTTGGTTTTATGAAATCAATCATGCCTTTTCGCCTTAAAATCTCTTTATTGAATTCCTTAAACCACACTAAAATGTTTTAATTATAAAGCATATTTTAAAACTCATTTTACATGATTTCAATTAATTGGGACATCATTTATGAAAATAATATAATTTCAATTTCTTTATCATTTTTTTGAGATATATATGTTTAAAACCATATATATGACAAATGAAAATGACTTTCCAAAAGAGATCTTCTTTCAAAAGTAAAATGGATTTTTCTCACCTCGCTTTAATTTTTATGTGATATATGCCTTATTAACCACTTATTTCTTACATGTGGTGTATATACTACCCTTAGGTATATCATATCAAGAGCATCCTTAATCTCATTATATTCTAAGGGATTATGTTTTTAATGTTTCATGGTGGTATGGGACATTATGGAATGTTTAAGGATTATTTCCTCGAGAATTTTTTGATGGTCTCATTTAAATCTATTTTTATTTATGTAAACATCCTTTGAAAAATCTTTTATTTCATAGAGGTTTATCATCTATTATATCAGTTACTATATTTTTTAGGGGTTTCTGATTAGTTTGACTCTGAATGTTTTATTTTTATTCTATTCACCACATTACTCTGAATGGTTTGTGTTTGTGTTTAATGACTAGGGAGAGTTATTTACATTTCATATGTTTGTTTCAATATAAATGTCTATGTTGTTTATGTTTATCCCCATTCATATGAGGAATTTATTGGATATAGAAAGTTATAGGCGGTCCCTGTTATATCCCCTCGATGCATCGGTAGGTCTCATGAGACAAATAGATATGGCCTTGGCTGAGGCCTTTACCATTTTTAGATATGGTTTTGGATAAGGTCTAAATCATTTTTAGATGTCTTGGCCGGGGCCTTGAAAGAATGTTTCAGAATGTATGACATATGAAATTCCTTGAACATAAAACTAGTTATTTAAAGTTCATGTGGTTATTCGACTAGTAGAATACCCATGATTATGCTTTATTATGGAATTATTTATTCAGCTCTTATTCCTACCATAATGTGTTCAAGATTATTTGTAAAGGCATGTGTTTTAGTTATTCACCATGACTAATGTTTATTTTTATGAAATATTTCACAATATTTCTTACCCTTACTGAGCATCTTATCTCACCCTTTCTTATGTTTCATTTTTACCAGGACATGAATAGGTATATTATGATTGACTTTCAGGAATAATATTAGGGTGGTGGATGTTCCCAATGGAAATTTTATGTTGTTTTTCATTTCAATTTGTAATATTGAATATATATATGTTTCTAGTTTTCCAAAAATACTAAGCTAATATGTCCTTCAAGATATGAATTTCTTTTAATAATTCCAATGTAATTAAATAATATGCCGAAACTAGGAAAGTTGGGTCAAGGTGTTACAAAAGTGGACCCATGTTTGTTTTTTAAAAGAATGTAGAATATTTTTCAAAAAATCATTGGATTATTTTTATTTCATTTTCAAGGCCTAATTATTTTAAACTTATAATAGTATTTTTAAAGTTATTTTTCAAAATTTATTTTTAAAGGTAATTTTCAATAAAAAATTTCTTAACATTTTAGAAACCCCTTACTGGGAAATTTAATGCTCATCCATTATTTTAAAATTATTTTTATAGGTCAATTAGAAGATCTAAGAGGGTTTACTTCTCTTATGGTGTTAGAATACATGAATTATTTTAGTTATTTTATTATATTTTTTTACTATAACTCAGAATAATTGTAAGTCTTTGTCTAAATATCTTAACCTAGATTAGAAGGTGTATTCAATTGTATAAATTAATATGTATTTTTCAATTATATTTTATAAAAAAAACACACATCGTATTTTTAGCACTGAATCTAGAAGTCTGGGTCTGGGGCATTACAAATTCACCATTGGGTGACACACTTTATGTTTGAGCAGTTTATAAGATTTAGATGCCATGAATTTTCTATACCATATAAGATTAATTGCATGATTGCATGAGATTTATTATGTTTCACTTGTGTGATATAGTTTTAATCGACTAAAATATCTTACTAAAGATTGAGAAACATAATTGGTACTAAAAGTTCCCACTGTGACCTAAAAAAATATTTTATTTGTATAGGCTACCACAAACACCTTAAGTTGTATATTATGGAATGTTTATTAATGCCCCATCGGTTTTATGGACTAGAACGTGTTATTGTTGGGATTAAATGGAATCAAAACTTATATTTATATGGTTAATAATCCCTTGTAAATTGGAAGTGGTGATCAATTTGGTTCAAACATTTAAAGAAAATTAAACACAAATATGAATTTAAATGAAGTTGAATTTCTGAAATAGAATGTTTTCTATTAAATGGAGTTTCCAGTTTCAACTAAAATCCCATATACTAGGACATAATCTATGAAATAAAGAGCTTGACCCATCTCAAGATTTAGAGTGGGTAGTAGGCAGTTTCTCTAGTGCCTTTTATGGTAGTTCTTGTTACCCAATTCTGGATCTAGGAGTAGGAGGGGTGTGGGTTGGTTATAGAAAGGACTATACCTATCCTTTGTTTATATATGTGATCTGGTTAATACCAAATATTTTTTGAGGTGTTTTCTTGGAGACTATTGAGATATTAAACTGTGACGACCTTGATTTATACTCCAGGAGGGTAACAATGAACATGCTCTAAAGGTGGTGGAACCTAAGCCACTAGTAGTACCTCCAATAGTGGAAAATACAACAACACATGTTGTTCTTGATATTGGTGATGATTCCCAGTTCTGAGAGAGTTTCTTGTGATTTATAAATACTATTCAAGGAGCTCCATATCATACCTTGAATATGGAAGCATTGAACCATGTGTTCAAGCAATAACATCCACCCAATTTTTCGAGTTATGGAAGGACACATGCTACCGAGTTGTGTCTTGAGATTGTTTTATTGATCTTTGAGAATATGGATACACATCCTAAGTGGAGAGTGAATCTCATGATGTATATTCTTTGGGTACCTAGAAAGTGTTGGTGGGATTTTCTAATGTAGGATAATAATCTTATGGATATGGTTTTAAGGGATTTCTAATTAATAATTTATCATTACTCGTTTCCAAATAATTTGAGAGTTGAATGAGATAGTGAGGTTATGCATCTTGAGGAGGGTGAGATGACTATTTTTGAGTACTAGAATCACTTCACAGAGCTTCATAACTTTGCTTCAGTGTACTTGATGATGAGTTATCTAGGGAGAGATACTTCGAGGAGTGTAACATCCCAGGTAAATAAAGAATAAAGAATTTTCATATTTATTAATATTTACAAATTAAATATTAATTTTACTTTAAAGGGGTTTCTATGTTCGATAGCGTACCCGATACGCAACAAAGAGTTTCATTGAAATCTTACGTTACACACTAGTAATAAAATAATATTATTTTAAATGATAGTTAACACATAGCCATTGTATTGGAGGGAAAGGATATAAATAACTAAATTATTATTATATATGTTTTTTAAATGTTTTTTAAAGGCTTAAAATACGGAAAGGATTCAAATTTAGGCATATATGCCCTAATTTTCACTAAAGGTTCACTTATCGCATTTTGATGGAGAACTGTCATTAAATATAGTTTTGTTAACTCTTATAAATTCTATTGGACCAAATAAAAATCTTCTTTATAATCGGGACATCAAAATTTACTTTGTGTAAATTTTTGGTATCTTTCCGATAAAGTTCATTTTTAATGAATAGTGTAAAATGTTGTATTTTAATTCAAAACCTCTTTTTAATCTAATTTATTTATATGATTAGATTATATTTTGAATTGGTTTTAAAGTGAAATTAGAAAATATTTTTACCATTAAATCCAATAGTGGTCGTTGGAATTAATTTCACTTTGAAATCGGACTTAAACTAGTGTCAATCTTTTGACACTTATTGTTTCATAAAAACACGCTATTTGTCATGACAGTGAGAATTAATTATTAAATTAATTAATGTGACTTATATGTTTTGAATTTTGTAAAATATACTTAATTTTTGAATTCGGAATATCAAATATAGCTTAGGGTGAATTTTTCGTATTTTTCTGAAAAACTTCAATTTTTGATGAATAGTGAAACCACTAAGTGGTACTTATAAAAACTGATTTTTCGTTTAAATGAAATTTTACCACTTTTGTGTTTTGAATTTCAAAAAATCCGACATACATGGTTGTCATTAATAAGTAAAATGTGGTTCAATGAGATTAAAATAATTTTTTAGTGAATAGTAACTTTTATGTTCTTAATCGCGATTAGAGGTAATTAGTGTAGTTTAAGGTAAAAATAATGTTTTAATAAAATTAGATGAGCATGAAACATGTCCTATCCTCATTTTATGTTTCATGGCCGACCAATAAAATCCATTGGTCAACTTGGGGACCCCATGGAGCCACTTTTTTTGGGAAATGACATAAATAACTTTTTATTAAATGTTAAAGTAAAAATGACACAAACATGAGATGTTTTACTAAAACAATTTTTACATGGGGTTATACAAGTCATATTTTTGACTATAAATATTCATTATAAATCTAAAACTATTTCCTAAATCATGATATTTTTTTATAATTTTTAGAAATTAAATATATTAAATTATTTATGACATCATGATGATGCAGTGATTACCTCATTAATAATGGATTTAAATAAAATGAAAAGATAATGTAAAATATTTGACCTACACATGTCCAAAACATATTGGATGGGTATATTTAGAACCCTTATCACCATATACTCAAATTATATCAATGTGGAACCTCTTAAATCCGAATATCATTTTAAAAATAAAGTAACTTTTCTTTACTTTCCAAGAGTGCCCCTCCTCTCCTCTTATAAAAGGCCCCACCTCTACCTCTTTAACCACACTTCCAAAGCCTTTGGCTCGGCAAAACCCTGCCAATTTTGTCTCTCCACATCCTTTTATTACTCCTTGAAGCCTCACTTTGGGCAAAAGTCTTACCAAGGAAGCCTTTGATCTCAAACCAAAGGGAGTTACCTGATTTTAAGGTAATGTCTTCTTTTGAGTCCTTTTGTTTTATTTTGCTTCTCCAACCCCCTAAAATATTTTTATTCTTTTCTTTTGTAACAACTCCAGTATCTTAAATATACTAGGATGTTGTTATAAGAAGTATTCGAGCTACAATTACACACACCTACATCCAATGGTTAAAGAACATACTGTTTCCGTTGATGGCGAATTTATACCTCCCGAAATGATGATTGTTCAACATTATTTTAACACCTTCAAAGGTGTCCATTAAGATGACACTATATTTATATATGATATATAATATGTTTATTTTTTCCTTAAGCTTCTGTATTTTTCATTTTGAGCATACCTTTATGGCTTCCATTATGGGTAAACACGATAATTTCATTTTAGGAAGTGCGGACTACCGCCCCCTCAAAGTGATTTGATTCGTTAATGCCATATGTGGGACGTATAAAGGATGGATTTAAAGTTATTATATATTATGTTATACTGGAATTATAATATACCTCTATATCATTATTATTTCTTCCCATTAAAGTATAAGATAGAAATGAAAGTAGCGTTCATGTGTACGTACGGCTTACCGTCTCCATGAACGGTGCATTTCATTTCTTATCCCCAAATGTAATGTACTATTATAAGTACATATATATAATGGATATATATGATGTATGTTACATCTAAATTATTAATATAATTCTGGAATTAAAATATACATACCTCTCATTTAGTTTTAATTCCATTAATATGACATAGAAATGAAAGTAGCGTTCATGCGTACTTACGGCTTACCGTCTCCATGAACGGTGCATTTCATTTCATACCTCTAAATGATTATGTAATATTATAAATGAATTTATATACTATATATATATGATATATATGATATCTACATCGTGATTATAACTCTGGATATAATGGATACATGAACAACTTGTAATTATAAAGAGCATATTTTTGACTCAAGTACCAATGATCGTTAAAACGACCATTAATAACTTAAATAATTACATAGTGTTCATGACATGGTAATAAGTGATATAAAAGGAATAATGAACTTTAAAAAATTTCTTAAGCAAGTAGAAATTTACTCAAGATTATTATTCATGAGGTTAAAGAACGATCGAGTCAAGACGGACCCGAGGTACGGGACTTCGTCTCAATCTCCTTTCATTGAGCCATATTTCGTTTTATACACAACTATCTTTTATACGGTGTATAAACCACTTTGAATTTTACATTTATACAAAAGGAATCTTTTTCTATGAAGAGTTTTACTAAACGAAAAAAAGGAATGTTTCTTTTAACGTACGTGGTGACAACGACCTTTTCCGCCGCTGCGAGTATTATTTGGTCTTTGGCTTCCTCAACAAGCCGTGATGTTTTTAAAATGAAATAAATACCATATACTCTTTTATGTATTTTGGTATTGAAAATGGTTTTTATAATGGATTTGTTATGTCAATATATTTGAGTGATATATTGTGATCAAAGTGTGGAAATGTTTTCTTTCCATTATGTTTGTTTTATGTCTTATGATTTTATAATGGTACTTGGAAATTTTACGGGTGGTTATGTGATAAACCATATAACGGGTGGTGCCGTGAATACCAGGACGGGTGGTTACGTTATAACCTCCAATGCATTGGGTATGGAAGTCGGCCGTATGGCTATTCCATTAAGTATGTGTGGAAGTTGACCGTATGGTTATTCCATTTAAGTATGTTTATGTCCCAAGTTACCTTTATATGTTATGTGTTCTTTAAATGGGTTTTATGGTAATCCTTTGGTTACAAAAGGGTAGGTAATGATATTATATTCAGTGAAGAGTTTTTACTACTTCATGAAGGTGAAGGTACTACTTTGATAAAGTATACATGGTTTAGTTGATGTTTGAAAAACTAACAGTTTTCATTATTTGTGTATCTCTTACTGAGCTTTTTATGCTCACCCCAAGTTTTTTTGAAATGTTTTTCACATGACTTAATGTGGAATAGGGTCAAGGATGGGATCAAGGTAAAGTCATGCTATCTAAAACATGGAACTAGACATGTTTCTTTTTAAGAGTTTTTATTTTATGGAAACTTAGTCTACTTTGTAATATTTTGTGATGTAATAGTTATGTCCTAATTCTCTATAACTCTAAACCTGAAAACATCCTCAATGTGAATTATTCATTTAATTCAATATTAAGTAAGGTTTAAGGCTGGGGCCTTATAGTTGGCATCAAAGGTCGGTTTAGACAACTTTAGGAGTTAGAAAATTGTTAAATTATAAATTAATTTATGGAATGATTGAAATGATATAGCATTTAAATATTACCATGTTGATTCACCTAAGGTATTTCTGTGTTAAGAATGGTTTTTCGTAGAGGAAATAGAAAAGATTTTTTGGGAAGGAATAATGAAGGAAATGACCTTCCAAATCAGCATACTAAGATGGTCAGAATCAGAATTGAGCAGTTTATTGGAGTGATGGATCAGTTGAATCAGGTGATAAATGGTGGTTGTGTTATTGATGATATTTTTGTGTTTTCTAAAAGTAAAGAGGATCATGATAGTCATTTAAGGGTTATCTTGCAAACTTTAAAAGAAAAGAAACTATATGGAAAATTCAGCAAGTGTGAGTTTTGGTTATAACAAATTTCTTTCCTGGGTCACATCGTTTCAAAAGATGGCATAACTGTTGATCCTGCTAAAACAAATGTTGTTGAAGAATGGCCAAGACCCACAAATGTAACCGAGATCCGTAGTTTTCTTGGTTTGGAAGGTTACTACCGAAGGTTTGTTGAAAGGTTTTAATGGTTTTCTAGTCCAATGACTAAGCTAACTCGGAAGGGTGTTAAGTTTATCTGGACAAAAGAATGTGATGATTGTTTTCAGGAGTTGAAAAGAAGATTGGTGAATGCTCCAGTTTTGGCACTTCTTTTCAGGAATGGTGAGTTTGTTATATACAGTGATTCTTCGTTGAAGGGAATTGGTTGTGTCCTTATGCAGAATGATCAGGTAATTTCTTATGCTTCACGTCAGTTGAAAACTCATGAGGTAAATTACCCTACACATGATTTGGAATTAGCTGCTGTTGTTTTTGCTTTAAAAATTTGGAGGCATCATTTGTATGGAGTAAAGTGTGAAATATATACTGATCACAAAAGTTTAAAGTATATATTCACTCAGAAAGAATTGAACATGAGACAGAGGAGATGGCTTGAATTAATCAAGGATTATGATTGTACAATTCACTACCATCCGGGAAAAGCAAATAAAGTGGCCGATGCTTTGAGTCAAAAAAGTAATGCTTCATTAACCATGCTACATTTGGAATGAGATCCTTTGGTTTTTGATTTGATGAACTTTCTCATAGAATTTTTTGGTGTAGGAAGTTCTTCTGTTTTGTTTCAGGTATCCGTGAGATCATCCCTATCAGACAGAATTAAGCAAGCATAGAGGGAAGACAGCGAGTTGAAGAAAAAGGTAGAGCTGGTTCAGAAGGGTAAGTTTCCTGAATTAAACATTGATAATGATTGTGTTTTGAGGTTTGGGGAGAGATTATGTTTGCCTTGTGATTCACAATTGAAGAATGAGTTATTATGTGAGGCTCATAGTTCCCCGTTTTCAGTTCATCCTTGCAGAACTAAGATGTACAGAGATCTGTGGGAGTATTACTGGTGGGATGGAATGAAAAGGGATATTGCTGATTTTACTGTGAAGTGTTTGACTTGTCAACAGGTTAAAGCAGAGCAGTAGTTACCGAAATGGATGCTTCAGCCCTTACCAGTGCCAAAGTGGAAATGAGAAAACATATATATGGACTTTTTTGTGGGATTACCGAGGACATTTCGAGGTAATAATGCAATTTGGGTTATTGTTGATCGCTTGACTAAATCTGCTCATTTCCTTGCTATACGAGATAGTTTTTCACTAGATAAACTTTCCCATTTGTATCTTAAAGAGATAGTCAGGTTACATGGAGTTCCTCTCTCTATTGTGTCCGATCTTGATCCCAGGTTTACTTCTATCTTTTGGAAAGGACTTCAGAAGTCGTTGGGTACTGAATTAAATTTTAGTACAGCTTTTCATCCTCAATCAGATAGGCAGTCAGAACAAACAATTCAGACCTTGGAGGATATGCTATGATCTTGTTCGATGGATTATCAAGGAAGTTAAGACCAACATGTTTCTTTGGTTTAGTTTTCTTATAATAACAGTTTTCATTCCAGTATACAGATGGCACCATTTGAGGCATTATATGGGAAGCGGTGTCGAAGTCCAGCATTTTGGGATGAAGTGGGTGAAAGGAAGATGATGGGACCAGAATTGGTAGAAGATATGGAAGAAAAAGATCAACTGATTTAGAAACACATGAGAATAGCTCAGAGCAGGCAGAAGAGTTATGCGGATAACCGGAGGAAGGATCTATCTTTCAAGGTAGGTGATCATGTTTTTCTCAAGGTTTCTCCATGGAAAAGTGTGATGCGAATTGGTAAGAAAGGAAAGCTGAGTCCAATGTTCATTGGACCATATGAAATTCTGGAGAGAGTTGGATCAGTTGCATACAGAGTGGCATTACATCCGGGTTTATCTCAGGTACACAATGTTTTTCATGTTTCGATGCTGAGAAAGTATATGCCAGATCCATCTCATGTTTTGAGTCCAGAGGTAGTTCAGCTGGAAGAGAACCTATTTTATGAGGAACAACCGGTCCAGATTCTTGACCTAAGAGAGCAAGTGTTGCGAAATAAGGTAATCCACCAGGTAAAAGTTTTTTGGGAAAACCATATGGTTGAAGAGGCAACGTGGGAATCTGAAAATGCTATGAGGGATAAATACCCCCACTTATTTTGATAAGTGAATAAAATTGCGAGGACGCAATTCCCAAAAGGGGGGAAGGATGTAACATCCCAGGTAAATAAATAATAAATAATTTTCATATTTATTAATATTTACGAATTAAATATTAATTTTACTTTAAAGGGGTTTCTATGTTCGATAGCGTACCCAATACGCAAGAAAGAGTTCCATTGAAATCTTACGTTGCACACTAGTAATAAAATAATATTATTTTAAATGGTAGTTAACACATAGCCATTGTATTGGCGGGAAAGGATATAAATAACTAAAATATTATTATATATGTTTTTTAAATGTTTTCTAAAGGCTTAAAATACGGAAAGAATTCAATTTTAGGCATATATGCCCTAATTTTCACTAAAGGTTCACTTATCTCCTTTTGATGGCGAACCATCATTAAATATAGTTTTGTTCACTCTTATAAATTTTATTGGACCAAATAAAACACTTCTTTAGAATCGGGACATCAAAATTTACTTTGTGTAAATTTTTGGTATCTTTCCAATAAAGTTCATTTTTTAAAGAATAGGGTAAAATGTTGTATTTTAATTCAAAACCTCTTTTTAATATAATTTATTTATATGATTAGATTATCTTTTGAATTGGTTTTAAAGTGAAATTAGAAAATATTTTTACCATTAAATCCAATATTGGTAGTTGGAATTAATTTCACTTTGAAATCGGACTTAAACTAGGGTCAATCTTTTGATACTTATTGTTTCATAAAAACACGTTATTTGTCATGACAGCGGGAATTAATTATTAAATTAATTAATGTGACTTATATGTTTTGAATTTTGTAAAATATACTTCATTTTTGAATTTGTAATATCAAATATATCTTAGGGTGAATTTTTGGTATTTTTCTGAAAAACTTCAATTTTTGATGAATAGTGAAACTACTAAGTGGTACTTATAAAAACTGATTTTTCGTTTAAATGAAATTTTACCACTTCTGTGTTTTGAATTTCAAAAATCCTACATAAATGGTTATCATTAAGAAGTAAAATGTGGTTTAATGAGATTAAAATAATTTTTTGATGAATAGTAACTTTTAAGTTCTTAATCGCGATTAGAGGTAATTAGTGTAGTTTAAGGTAAAAATAATATTTTAATAAAATGAGATGAGCTTGACACATTTCCTACCCTCATTGGATGTGTCATGTCCGACCAAGACAATCCATGGGTCAAATTTGGGACCCAATGGAGCCACTTTGTTTGGGAAATGACATAAATAACTTTTTATTAAATGTTAAAGTAAAAATGACACAAACATGAGATGTTTTAATAAAACAATTTTTACATGGGGTTATAAAAGTAGGATTTTTGACTATAAATATTAATTAGAAAGATAAAACAATTTCCTACATCATGATATTTTTTTTATAATTTTTAAAAATTAAATATATTAAATTATTTATGACATCATGATGATGCAGCGATTACCTCATTAATAATGGATTTAAATAAAATGAAACGATAATGAAAAATATATGACCTACACATGTCCAAAACCTATTGGATGGGTATATTTCGAACCCTTATCACATTATACTCGAATTATATCAATTTGGGACCTCTTAAATCCGAATATCATTTTAAAATAAAGTATCTTTTCTTTACTTTCCAAGAGTGCCCCCTCTCCTCTTATAAAAGGCCCCCACCTCTACCTCTTTACCCACACTTACAAAGCCTTTGGATCGTCCAAAACCTGCCCATTTTGTCTCTCCACATCCCTCTCTTACTCCTTGAAGCCTCACTTTTGGAATAAGTCTTCCCAAAGAAGCCTTTGAGCTCAAACCAAAGGGAGTTACCCGATTTTAAGGTAATGTCTTCTTTTGAGTCCTTTTGTTTTATTTTTCTTCTCCAACCCCCTAAACTCTTTTTATTCTATTATTTTGTAACAACTCCAGTATGTTCAACATACTAGGATGTTTTTATAATAAGTATTCGAGCTACATTTACACACACCTACATCCAATGGTTAAAGAACATATTGTTTCCGTGGATGGAAAATTTCGGCCTCCCGAAATGATGATTGTTCAACATTCTTTTAACACCTTCAAAGGTGGCCATTAAGATGACACTATATTTATTTATATATGATATATAATATGTTTATGTTTTCTTTAAGCTTCTGTATTTTTCATTTTGATCATACCTTTATGGCTTCCATTATGGGTAAACACGATAATTTCATTTTAGGATGTGCGGACTACCACGCCCTCAAAGTGACTTGATTCGTTAATGCCATATGTGGGACATATAAAGGATGGATTTAAAGTTATTATATATGATTTTATACTGTAATTATAATATACCTCTATATAATTATTATTTCTTCCCATTAAATTATGAGATAGAAATGAAAGTAGCGTTCATGCGTACGTACGGCTTACCGTCTCCATGAACGGTGCATTTCATTTATTATCCCCAAATGTAATGTACTATTATAAGTACATATATATAATGGTTATATATGATGTATGTTACATATAAATGATTAATATAATTCTGTAATTAAAATATACATACCTCTCATTTAGTTTTAATTCCATTAATATGACATAGAAATGAAAGTAGCATTCATGCGTACGTACGGCTTACCGTCTCCATGAACGGTGCATTTCATTTCTTACCTCTAAATGATTATGTAATATTATAAATTCATTTATATACTGTATATATATGATATATATGATATCTACATCATGAGTATAACTCTGGATATAATGGATACATGAACAACTTGTAATTATAAAGAGCATATTTTTGACTCAAGTACCAATGATCGTTAAAACGACCGTTAATAACTTAAATAATTACATAGTGTTAATGACATGGTAATAAGTGATATAAATGGAATAATGAAATTGAAAAAGGTTCTTAAGCAAGTTGAAATTAACTCAAGTTTATTATTCAGGAGGTTAAAGAACGATCGAGTCAAGACGGACCCGAGGTATGGGACTTCATCTCAATATCCTTTCATTGAGGCATATTACTTTTATACACAACTATCTTTTATACGGTGTATAAACCCCTTTGACTTTTACCATTATACAAAAGGAATCTTTTTCTACGAATCATTTTACTAAATGACAAAAAAGAATGTTTCTTTTAACGTACGCGGTGACAACGACCTTTTCCGCTGCCACGAGTATTATTTGGTCTTTGGCTTCCTCAAAAAGCCGTGCTGTTTTTTAAATGAAATAAATACCATATACTCTTTTATGTATTTTGGTTTTTAAAATGGTTTTTATAATGGATTTTTTATGTCAATATATTTTAGTGATATATTGTGATCAAAGTGTGGAAATGTTTTCTTTCCATTATGTTTGTTTTATGTCTTATGATTTTATAATGGTACTTGGACATTTTACGGGTGGTTACGTGATAAACCATATGACGGGTGGTGCCGTGAATACCAGGATGGGTGGTTAAGTTATAACCTCCAATGCATTGGGTATGGAAGTCGGCCGTATGGCTATTCAATTAAGTATGTGTGGAAGTTGACCGTATGGTTATTCCATTTATGTATGTTTATGTCCCATGTTACCTTTATATGTTATGTGTTCTTTATATGGGTTTTTTGGTAATCCTTTGGTTACAAAAGGGTAGGTAATGATATTTTATTCAGTGAAGAATTTTTACTACTTCATTAAGGTGAAGGTACTACTTTGATAAAGTATACATGGTTTACTTGATGTTTGAAAAACTAACAGTTTTCATTATTTGTGTATCCCTTACTGAGCTTTTTATGCTCACCCCAAGTTTTTTTGAAATTTTTTTCACAGAAATTAATGTGGAATAAGGTCAAGGATGGGATCAAGGGAAAGTCATGCTATCTAAAACATGGAACTAGACATGTTTCTTTTTAAGAGTTTTTATTTTATGGAAACCTAGTCTACTTTGTAATCTTTTGAGATGTAACAGTTATGTCCTAATTCTCTAAAACTACAAACCTGAAAAGATCCTCAATGTGAATTATTCATTTAATTCAATATTAAGTAAGGTTTAAGGCCGAGGCCTTATAAGGAGGGTATCTAGAATGTCATATGGTCATAGGTGAACGTGTCTCATTTGACTACTATAATTGAGATAGTTAATTCGAAACTGATTACGGAATATACTTTTAGGGCAACTAGAGGCCCAGAGTAGGGTAGTTCAGCATCTATACACATGGGTTTAGTGAAAGATGGAAGGAAATAATGTTTTGAGACTTATCATGAGGGTAACACCATCCATGGTGTGAGTGTTGTTAGCTTTTTATTTTATTGTCTGATTGGAATGTGGGAACATATGAGGATCCAATGTGATGTACACCCATTAAAGTGTCGAGAATGTATATGGATGACCAATATACATAATTTTTGCAGGATCATTCTTCCAGGGGTTTCTAGGAGGGGGTAAAAACCAACACTTGATGTAGGGGTGGGATTCATAGCTCCAAATAAGGCTGGGATCTATAGTACGGCCATCCATTCAAGCCGAGAAGTTGGTCAGGTATGAGGGAGCTAAACACCAATTACATCTCCAAAGAAGAGTGGTCCAGATCTGGATAGTCAAGTTGTTTCTCGGGGCCACTATTTAGGCCAGATTTATTTAGTACAACCTATACCTGAGGAGTAGAGTGACAAACTATCTATAGAGAGTGGTATGATCATAATAGATTATTATCAAATATCTACATTTTTTTTGATTTATGTGCTTTATATTATTTCATATATGTACCCATTATGGAGATCCTTTGGATTATTGTTTAGTTTTATGATGGAGTTATGACACATGATACTCTATGGGGAATTCAATTAGAGAGTGCACTCTAGTTCAAGGAGTTCCCCCATGAGTTATGTGGGTGTCACTTTACATGTGATCTGTTTATCCTCGAGATGGTGGGGTTTTATTTCATTATCAGAATGAATTGGTTAGTTTCATATCATGATTTTGTTAATTTCTATCATCGGAGGGTGACATTCTCATCACCATAGGGAGGTATTTTTATTCAACAAATTGAATGGTATGCTCAGAATGGTAGAGATGGACAAGAGTATCATGGATTGTGTGGCATGATATCCTAGATTTCTACCATTGTATTTAGTTGATTAGAGAATGTGATCAGATAAATTCCCTTCTATAACAGATCATTACTGGGATGTTTTTCTGTATGACTTTTATGGTTTACATCCTGAGTGAGAGGTGAAGTTTTCCATCATGGTAATTCTTAGAGCAATAACATTATCCATTCATCCTTACAATATGGAAACTACTATGTTACAGTAGATCAAGAGGTAGGTAGGTGATTTAGAATTGAAGGGGTTTATACCACCCAGTACTTATCGCTGAGGCTCAATCATCCTTTTTTTTGAAAAAAAGGAAGAAAAAACTATTCATTTATGTTGTGATTATAGGATATTGACCTAGTTGACAGCTATGAAGTGGTATTTATTACCTCATATAGATGATCTCTTTGACCAGCTCCAAGGCGATCAATTGTGTTTCTAAAACTTTATCTCATATTGGGTTATCATGAGGTGTATGTTCAATATTCAAACATACCACACACAACTTTTTATAGCATTTATTGTCTATATAAGTATGCAGTTGTGTTTTTCAGTCTCAAAAATGTGGTAGTTGTTTTAATGGAATTGACGAACTGAGTTTTCCATATTTATCGGTATTTGATTTTGGTGGTATTCATGGATAATATCATGGTGTATTCCCATAATTTATATGACCATCCCAAACATCCTGAGATCTTATTGGATTTATTAAGATAGCATCATCTATATTTTAATATCCAAAAGTGCAACTTATAGATAGATAATATTCACCTCCGGGGTTACATCATCTCATATATTAGAGTATCAGTTGAACCAGAGATGGTGAGAGTTTTAGTTTCTTAGGATAATCCCAAGAACATCTTTGACATACAGAGTTTCTTGGGGATATCTGGTTGTTACAAGCATTCAATACAAGAATTCACATGATTAGAAAAACCTCTTATGTGCTTGACTAAGAAGGGTGTGAATTTTATATGGCCATAATTCCAAGAGACATCCTTTTAAGAGACAAAAGGGAGATTGAATTCAGCATCATTCATTTTTATTCCATAGATAGGTAGAATCTATACAATATATTGCTACATATTAGGTATTGGGCTAGGAGTAATTTTGATGAATGGGGATTAATTTTTATTGTATAAGTACTGTTAGTTGAGGAAACATTATAGGAACTACTCAATGCATGATATCAAGTTTTGTTTTATATTTTTCATGACTTCTTTGATAAGAGGAATTATTTTTTGGGAGAGAATTTTATGGTGTACAAAAACAAAAAAATACTTCTGTATATATTTACACAACGTATCTTGAATACTAATAAATGAAGGTATGTTGAGTACCTATTGTTTTTTAACTTCGAAATTACCTATATGCCAGAAAAGTGTAATGTAGTTGTCAATGCATTGTGTAATAGGACTAAGATATTGGTGGTTTAGAAGTCCAGTAGTGATTGTTATCTTATAGAATTGTTTTTAGAGATTCACTTGGAAGTGGAGGATGATCATGGGTAGTCTTTTATCTCATCCTCATAAGTGACATACACACTTCTGGATTGGGTGAGGATAAGGAAACTATCACATTATGATGGCCTAGTACTAAAGAAGTGTGTGGCAGGTGATGACCCACCTCCTAGTTGGACCATTAGAGAGGATGAAATTCTATGCACACATGGTCCTGTTTGGGTCTAAGAATACATACCCGAGGAGTTGATGTGAGAGTTTCATTTCATATCTTGGGAAGTAATTCCCAATTTCACCATGATGTACTAAGACATACATTGCCTATATTAATGGATTGGGATGAAATGAGATGTGGATTATTTTTTTCACAAGGTGTTCCACATGTCAGTAGGAGAAGGAAAAACACCAAGAAACAACATGAATTTTATAGAATTTACCCACTCCAAACAAGAAATGAGACAATTTTGTGATGGACTGCATGAATGGATTACCAATTCTACCTCAAGGCAGTGATAATTTATGGGTTGTTATGAAAAGTCTCAAGAATTTCTCCCATTTCCTATCAATCAGGGTGACCTTATAAGAATATGATATTGGGAGACATTATATATGGAATATTATGTGTCTTCATGTGTTTCCTCATACCATTGTATCAGATAGGGATTCCCAGTTTTAATTCCTATTTTAGAAAGGATTTTGGAGGGTGGTGTGTATATAGGTTGTTCAATGTGCATCATACCACCCACATATTGATGGATAGTCAGTGAAAAAAATACAGGTTTAATTGTAAATTCATATAGAATGTGTCCTTGTTTTTGGGGGAGTTTGGGATAGGCATATAACCAAGATTGAATTCATTTACAATAATTTATATCAGATCACTGTAATGATGGAACCTTATGATGCCTTGTATGGTATGCCATAATGATCTCCAATGTGCTTGTTAGATGTAGGATATGTAGTGCTACTAGGAACTCGTCTTATACAATAGAATTAAAATTAAGTCCTTTTGACCAGAAAGAGGATTTATACTACTTATTCTAGATATAAATTCTATATTTCTCACCATTGATGACCATTATAGTTTGAGGTCAGGGATCGGTTCACATAATTTATCACTCTAGAAATGGGGAAAAAAAGGATCCATAGGTATTGAAAGTTTTTAGTAAAATATTTATATCCTTTCTAGATTCTAGAGAGAGTCATTCCAATACCCCATCAGGTTCGGTTAAATCAAAGGTAATGATCCATGCTTGGCATCTTCTATAAATCACAGCTACAACATTATCACTCACACCCATATCAAACTCCCCATCCAGATGAGTTTGAGTTATAAGTAGATGTGTCCTTCAGGGTGAATCTTATTAATATCATTAACATGAGAATTAAGGATCTATAAGTATGGTTAGTTCCTCTAGTTCATGTTCTATGAGAACATAAACATGTACAAGATGAGACTTGGGAATGGGAGGCCGACATATGTTTCTAGTGGCTTGATTTGTTCTCAGACAGTGCTTGAACGCCCTTGTAAGGGTAATTTGGGGATGAAGTTCTTTTAGTGGGAAAGATTATAAGATATCATGTTTTTCTATAAGGTTTGGATCTTTTATATTTCAATTTAATTAATTTTTGGGACTAATGTGAGTGACTCAAGAGGTCATAAGAATTTTGGGGGGTTAACTGAGGCTTCTTCAGAGACCGAAGACTCAGTTTTTGGAAAAGGATGATGGGATGAAAAATTAGTAGAAAATATAAATTCCGGGTCATGTGGTCAGGATTAACCATGCTGGGTAATCCAGGGGGCTGTCCAGGGCCGCACAGTTTGATGAAACATTGCTGCCAGGGCTGCATGCCCATGTAAACCACCTACAATTTTTAGTATAGGTTAATCACACTATTTATGCATGGTTTTCCAAACCATGACCATAAATCGTGAGGGGTACCTCTATAGATAGTGAAGGCTACACCATTGGTGCACTGTTTAAAAAAATATACAACCAATCCCCTTAAACCAGATTTTAATGGGGAAATGACCATCTTTACCATAGATATTAATATTATTATACGCCTTTCTTCTCCTTTATTTACATAATATAGGGGTATCCCTTTATTTGGTTATAAGTCTTCTTCATGCCTAAATTTGTGCTTTAGTGAAAATTCTATGTCTGACCTTGGATTTGAAATCATATTTTTCTGTTGGATAGCCACTGGTTAGTGCTTCACTTATTAGGTTCATTTATTTATTTTCCTTTATATCAAAGATTCTAATTTGGTGAAAGATAATATGAAATATTTATAGGGTAAAAATCAGTTATTAATTTTTCTTCAAATATGGGTTGAGTTACGATTTTATAATGGACAGATTTTTTACCATGAACAAACAGTTTATAGTCTATAACGTTTCCCACAATATGCTTTTGTTTTATAGATTGTGGACATTATGCAACACATCAGACTTTCTAGGAGCAGTTCATAAATTAAATGATACATTCTATAAATTATTTAAACCTTTTTAGGTTTCCACTCCACACCATGTGATGGATAAAGGTTTTCAACCTCAACATCAACCACTAGATTGGTGTGTTATTGTATTTTCACCATGTTATACCACCCCGTTGGGTGTGTGTGATCTCACCAACATAGTGGGTGACTTATTGAATTGAATATGATGTTTGGATAGGGTTTATTCCTCCTTTATAAGTGATTACATGATAATTTAAATGTTTAATTGTTTAAATGGAAAATGTGGTATGAGTTGGTTGAACTCAATGTTTATGTATGACTGTTAAATGGGATATGACATGGTTGATAAGATAATAAATTATTTGGATGCCAAGAACTTTTTTTTCTACTTGGAGATGAACCACATTGGTATGAAAGTTGGATATCATATATGGAATGACAAATTCAAGTATATGGATCTTAATTACTTTGGAATCTGTGAAAAGTTTTACTCCTTAGATCCAGCTTTCTAGGGCCTCCTTGGACATGCTCTGTGGACATGATCTTTGAGATGCTCCCAAGTTGTTATTGAGTTTTTAAGGATATGATCCAAGGAAATGGGGAGGTTTCCTTGGTATTTTATACCTTTAAACCATCCCATGTAGTTCTTAAATGATGAGGATTACTTATTTATTAAGCCTTGGATCTGACCCTTGTAGTCTGACATTGGATTACTCAGCATAGGCTGTAGTGTATTTTTATCCTGAATTATAGTTGAACCCTGATATGGGTTCTTGATAATATTTTTTATACTAGATAGTATCAATTTTTTATTATAATTTATAGTTATACTATGTCTATAGTTTCTGGTCTACAGTGAGACTTGTCAGATGGAAATTATCACACCTTCTTATTCATTTATAGTAATGTTATATATTTTACACTACTTCAGCTTATATACACAGAATGGATTTTCTATATACACCATTGGTAGTGTATTACCAATTGTTATTTAACAACCTATTTGAGCTAACTTTGGGGTACTTGTATGGACTTTATTGAAATAGTTAGGGACCAAGGAAATAATCAACTTTACAATGTTTGATAGATTATGCTTAGGATCAGGGGAGAACAGGACCGTGCTATGATCGTGATTCTATCTAGAGGTAGTTTTGATAGGAATTTCGTATTTTGATACATATATTATACCAAAAATAAATTTCTATATATTTATTTCCTTTTTGTATAGATAAATTACATGTTCATCATATTGTTTATGACGCTACTTTTGGTTTTGATTATTATTACTATCATCTGGATGATATCTTCTGCAGATGAATTGAATTATGATTATTATTATTTATTTAATTTTAATACTAATAAATTAATTTTATAAAAAGGGTATAGTATCCCCACCATACCATTATAGACCCACATTACTAGTCTCCATCCTCTAGCATATGAGGAGGTGCACATGAGGCCATGTGACCCACCATATTGGTTCGCTGTTTAGGGGTGTTATAGAAAAAGCCCCATAAAATTTTGAATTTTCTCATAAATTAATATAATACTCATTTAGTTATAAATAATATATTTAATATATAAAAAAATGTTATAAATCATCTTTGTAAAAAAATAATTTTGACTTAAAATTGTAATTTTTTCTCTGGAAAACCCTTTTTCATTGTTTTTTGTGGGATGTGTATAAAATATATATATTTTTCCAAATATAGAGATTGAATTTGGTAAAATGGATTCTATATTAATAATTTGAACAATTAACATTATTATATATGGTTAAAATATTTGTGGTCATAAGGAATAGTTAAAATAATAAAAAAAATTCTACCACAGTAAAAGGGTAAATCATGTTAACTAATGTTAAAAAAATGTGATAAGAAACTAATTTTTCATCTTCAAAATTATGGTATAGATTTATTTTGACCCTTATAAACTTATACTTGATATTTGTTATAGGATAATTTTCCCTAAAAGTGAACAATTTGATATTTTAAGTAATGAATAAGATAGCAAGTCACCCTCTTTCTTTTAAACAAATCTTATTTGTTCACATGGGAAAAAAATAAAGCTTTGAATGAATCATAATGGTTATTTTTGATAATAATTAATTATGTATTATGATTCTAATTTAGTTATAATTTTTACTAATTATATAATTACCTTAAATTATTACACATTGGAAACATAATATTTATTTAATTAAAATAAACATAAAATAAACAAATTTAAAAATAAGAAAAGTAATATAATTTTAATTAATTGTCATATTAAATTTTTTTTAGAAACTTATAACATATTTAGGGTGTATAAAAGGTTTATATTCAAATTATATCTTTTTATTGATGTTATTAAATCCAAATAAAATGAATAATGTCAAAATTGACATTAAATATATTTTATCCTAAATAATATTTTATTAAATGATTTTAAATAACTAAAAATATTATTTTTAGTAAATTAAATTGGATATGGTTAATAATATACACCATGGTAAAATTATGTATTGTTTTTTACATTTATATTTTATTTCTGGACCCCTAAAATGTGAACACATTAATATCACAGTAATTTTTAAAAAGGGTCAATATGGGTTAAAACAAAATGATAATGGTGAAAAAATCACTTATACTTTACTAGAATTTAGTTTAGGAGAGGAGATGAACTCATCCTCATCATATATTATAATAATATCGTTTTGGTTCCATTTTAATATGAAAATTAATTTATATTAATTTTATAATTTAATAAATTCAAAGGGTGCCCCTCCCTTATATAATTAAAGGAACCTCTTATCCTCTTTTTATCACACATAAAAGACTTTAGATTTAGAAAATAACAATATAAATTCTTTCCATACATCCCTACCCATGTACTAGAGGCCTATTTTATTATAAAATTAACATAGGAAATATTTTTGTATAATCCTTAGGTGGTTTTTTTGAATAAGAGGTATAGTTCTTAATCAAGTCTTTTCATTTTATTTATTCTTCTACCTCTTCCAAACATTTATCGAAAATGATTTAATAATATCAAAATTTTCATAAACAAACTGTTATGTTTTTATATTTATTTTATGATCTATATCCATATATTATTTCATCAAATCATAAATGAAAACATTTTTCATGTATACAGATGACTACCGCCTCACGAATTGATGTAATTAGTGTTCCATCACATCCTATTACGACTGGATATAATTATGGATTTAATATATATATATATATATATTATATTAATGACATATTTAAAATTATTAAAAGACAATATATCATTTATGTTTTACCTTTCCATTCATTGAAAAATAATAACGGCATTCGTACATACGTGTCGTCACCCACCTCCACAAAAAGATGTGATTTGTTTTTCAAAACCACATCACATGGATAATATATATAAGTATATTTAATGATATAATATGATATTTATAATATTATTGCCATTATAGGAAGATAAAATAATACTTTTCTTCTTTCTGTAATGATCATTGAAGAATGGAAACGTTACTCATGCGTATGTATGGCTTATCTTCTCTATGATTGTTACATAGTTAATTTTTCATAACTATATGAAAATATTGGTTTTATATGTATTATTGATGTAAAAAATACAATTATTTCAGAAATAATATTTTTGGGATGTTAGAGTAATTACCCCTTTGAATGTAATCAACCTACCAAAGTCATTTTTGACATATGAGTCAAATATCTCCAAGAAATCTGATATGAACATAATAAATTAAGTAATTATATATAACCTGGTATTAAAAAAAATAAAAAATCAAATCAAAAAATGGTCCATATTAAATTAAATAATTAACTTAATTTTTTAATTAATGAGTATAAATATCATACATGATGAATCAGACTCATGGTAAGGGATATTATTTTAAAAATAATCTTTTAATTCTTGCTTTAAAACTATATTTAATCAAAGAAAAAATTGTAAAAAATATTTTATTAATATATTTTTATAGATTTAAAGGAATTATAAAGAAAATTTAATGTCTATTTTTACTTACTTTCATTGGTTTTCAAATGTTATAATTTCATGGAATATTTTGAATGTATTTAAAAAAGGAAAAATGAATGTTCTATTTTAACATATACGGTGTTAATGGATTCTCCAACTACCACAACAATTATTTATAGTTAGGATTACTTTATAAGATTTCAAATTTTCCTAAATTAAAGACATTTCCCCCTTTTTAAGGGAAGTTTATTTTTAAAAATTGGATTTTGAATGGAAATGGTATTTCTATATTAGAAAAGTGTTTTGTATACAAGTTTAAAAGAGTTTTCAAGGGTTTTAGGATGAAAATTTCTAAGAATAAAATGTTTTATTCATCATATGTTACTTAAAAATTATATATAAGAAAAATTTTATAGATGATATTTGTTATATGATGGGTTTATCCCCATTAAAGCTCACGATTATCAGTGAACCTGATATAGCTTATACAAAGGGTAATCCCCATTATAGATCCCCAATGTATTGGATAATGTCACTTATCATCAATGTTAAGATAGAAGGAGTTAACCTTTGTGGGTTCTTTAATGGATTTAACTCAATTCTAGTTATTTATAACATGGGTTAAAACTGGGTTATGAATATTATGCTTAAAGTCACCTTAAAGGGTTTTTATTTTCTTATTATGAGTTTTAATGTTTTTTCATTGATAAAATGTGTTTTTTTAATGTTGAATTGATTTATTTAATATAATCAATCAATAATGTGATTAATATAACACATTTATGGGGTTTCATGTTTTTCACTAGGGTAATGATCTTTTTTTTATGCCCCTATTGAGATTTTTATGCTCATCCAACATTTTTAAAATTTATTTTACAAGGTTTAAGGATGGAAAAGAACAAATAACTAGTAAATTTTGAAGTCATTAGGTAATTTAATTAAAATAGATTGTTCTTCATTTTAAAAGTTTTATATTTTGGTAAAAATTTATTCGAAGTATATGTTTCCACCTTATAATATATGAGTTTTTATGTATGATTTACGAACTAATTGTCTCAAAATCTGTACCATAAAGTTATTAAAATTCAGTAGAATTAATTATTGTTTGGAAAATGAAGATTATGTAATGTTTAAGGATTGTTCCTTTTAGTTTGTATCAGATTAAAGGTTTAGATAATATTAGAGTTTAATATAATGTTAATAACATACCATTAAATTATTATAATCTATAATTAAAAGTAAATTATATATCATTTGAATATTACCATGTTGGTTCATCTAAATATGTTTTTTCAGAATTGTTTTCCTTAGAGGAAACAAGGAAGATTTAGTAGGAAGGCACCAAGATGATACTATCCATCAAATAATAAACCTGTAATTGTTATAATTGTAACTTAGAAGTTCATTTTCGTGATGGATTAGTAGATATGGTATATAAGTGGTGGTGGATTTTATTCTAGAGAGAATATTGATCTACCACAATAGAACATGTCAATTATAACGACCCTACTTTTATTTTATTAATATTACATCAATTTAAAGACAAACAATGTAAAATAATAACAGAATGAGGTTACAAAGGTTTAATATATTGGGAAAATTATGGCCATAAATAACATTTAAGAAATAAATCATAAAAATTTATTTAATTCCTTCTTCTATATCTTCTTATTAGCCCTTGAATTCTCTTTATTACAAGTAGTGACTAGAGGATATAATGCAAAAATTGATGAGATAAAATCCCAATAAGTGGATGGATAAGAACATGAAACAATATAAAATGTGGTGAGAGAAATAATTATCATCATAACATAGGAATAGGAACATAATAAGGATAAGAAGAATTACAAAAATACATGGAATGTGGCAATGCATAAAAATGAAACATCATGTATTAGTGGTCAACTAACTCACATAGTTTTGAAAAAAGATGGCATAATGTTCACAAATATTTCTATTTATTTAATGAGTTTTTTAAGAACCTGTATCTTATTTTGAGGTATGGGTTTCTTCTTTTATTCTTTCCTTAAGTGTTTTTGAGAAAATAAGGAAAATGGGGGAAAATCATAAATTTAGGGACTACACGTCGTGTACTTTTCCACACACTGTGTACTTTGGTCGTGTGGGATGAGTTCACAGGGTGTGTAGCCATGCTGACGATGGTGGGTGTAAAAACTGACTACACGTCGTGTAGTGGATATTTACACACCGTGTAGTCAGTCGGCATGCAAATAGTAATGCAGTGGAAGTAGCTGCCAGCTGCGCAATAGTACACGTCGTGTAATCAAGAATACACGCCGTGTACCCATGTTGATAGATGAACAGTGCGGCGGTGCCGCCAAAGGAACAATTAAATGAGAAAAGTACACGTCGTGTACTTGAGAATTACATGATGTGTAGTTTTTTTTTCATAAAATGGGCAGCAGCCAACCCTGTTCACATAATTGTCTTAGAATCGGAGGAAGGATTCAGGAGTGAAGGACAAACATTCGAAGAGCTCCAGATCGAGTACCGGGAATCCATTTTCTGCACCGTCGATCTCCTTGGAACCGCATGGGTGAGTTATTCTTCCTCCTGGCGTAGTTCTTACCAATTCTTTCCCAAGGTAAAGCTTTTTACGTTTGAACGGGTTTTCTTCTAACCCAGATCTACGTCGTCTTCGGGCGTTACTGGAAGCGACGTTCACGTATACCGTTCGGGGGTGTTAAAGGTAGGTGGCTTGGTGTTTAATTTCCAACTACTGTGCGTTTTGTGTACCTTTGTGATATGCTCCCATGAATGGGGTGTTGTATGGCTGAGGCCTTATTTAATTAAATACCTAGAATTGTATAGGTAATTAAATGTTATAATAAATTGTTGTTTGGGATCGTTTCTTGGATCCAGGACCACTTCAGGTGTGCGTTCCTCTGTTTAGCCCTTTGGCCAGGATACCCAAGGGTATGCCATATTTACTTTATGCATTACTTTTTCCATGAGATTAATTTAAAATAATTGCATGTTTAAATGTTGGGCTTGGTTCGTTTACTTTCTTAGCCTGAGGGTAGTGCTTTACTTAGCCTGAGGGCAGTGTTACCTTTAGCCTGAGGGCAGTGATTATTTCGGCATAAGGGAAACTTCTTCCATACCTATGGGCAATATACTCTATTCCTGAGGGCGACACTTTGTACGCCTAAGGGAAATATCTATTATGCCTGTGGGCAATTACCTACAGGTTACGTTTCTGATTACCTAAGGGTAATGGTTTGCGTGTCTGAGGACACTAACTGTTCACATAGAAATTCACTGCGGTGGTTTATTTAAAATGAATGAATAAATGAATAATAAAATGGAAATATAATAGGTAAAGTTAGTTACTTTTGAGTACTTATTAGTTTATATCATTTTATTACTACACAATATTATTGCATGTTTTCACACAGTTGGGCACATGCCTTTGGTGGGTGCCTAGTGGGAGTTATTTTTCACACCCTAGTTGGGTCTTGTCTTCGGCCCAAACAGATTACATTTCTGTAGGTGTGGATATAGGCAAGGGTCCCAATACAGGTACTTGATTGCTGCTGAAGAGTAGGGGAGCATGAGACCAGTCTTAGGCTCGCGATGCTACTGACTGTTTTGTTTTGTTTTGCTATACTCTGTACTGTATTGTTGTGTAACATGTTCTGGCTGGTTTTTTGAACTTGAGACATGTTTTTTCATTATCGATATAACCATTGGTTATCTTTTACTACAATTGTTTATATTAAATATGTATGGATTATTGCTTCCGCTGTAGTTTTATACTTTTTATTTTATTCCACTGCTTTACACTTTGACAAATGAGGGCATATTTTCCCCACTATCAGACCTGGGCCCTCGCTGCTAGTCGGCAGCCTCTGGAGTTTGGGGAAATGTGCTTGGGGTCACATGGTGAACCGGGTTTGGGGCACCCACTGAGTGGCACCCAGGCATGGGACGTTACAAAGTGGTATCATAGGAGTTCCTTTCATTGACTTACTATTTGGAGCCTTAGTCTGGGATAGGACGAAAAGGCAGTTGGTAATAAGCTGTGTGTGGGCGTAGCTAACCTGTCTATAGGGAAAAGCCAGTCTATCTTGTATGTTTGCAATTTTATTGATTTTGCAATTTAAAGTTGATTTGATTTCACCGTTGGGTGATGCACTTATGATTGTCCTATTGATATTTTATCCATGGGTTCTATTTAGTTGCATCCCGATGAGATGAGGGTATTCCATCTCATGCATCATTTAGGCACATGTTAGAACTCACATGCCATACACAGTTCCATGCCATGTAGGTGCATTAGAAATTGCATGTTGTTGTGATAGTTTTTGTGCTAGAGAAGCATGCTGTTGTGATAGCTGCTTGATAACTACCTACTATGTGATAGGGTATTTTCATGTGAGATTGCTGATAGAATGGATGCCAAACTTTGGTTTATGGGGAGTATTAGCCCTCATTGATCGGAATTTGGTGGACCATTGACTGTGTATTTTGTTATAACACATATAAGATTCCAAACTTTGTTTCATGCGGAGTATGGCCCTTCACAGATTAGAATTTGGAACTTAGGTGTTGTTTTCAGTATTTTCTGGGTTTCAGAATAGTATCTGAGCCTTAATATCCGGAAAACCCAGGATACACGCCGTGTAGTTCCTTGAACACACACCGTGTGTTCATCTATTCAGGAAGAAAAGAAAACTTTTTGAGTACATGCCGTGTAACCTCAGTACACGCCGTGTAGTCTCTTTCCGTGTCATAGACCGTGTGGATGGGAACACGTGGAAGGGGAATTCTTGGGGAACATATTCCATGTAACGGATGTCCACGCCATGTAGTGTTGACCCGGAGTCCGCCAGTGTACCTAACAAACATGGATGGAGGAGACCTTAAGACATACACGCTGTGTCAACTATGGAGAACGCTGTGTAGTGTGAGCCATGTATCCGATAGTGTAACTAACAACAGGGGTCGACGAATCTCGTCTAGTACACGCAGTGTACCCATGGGACATGCTGTGTAGTCTTCTCTGAGGACAGACTGTGTGGACTTAGCCGTGTGGCCTGGAAACGGGGTGGTGTACAAGCCATGTGCGGGTGTAACACACTGTGTAGTATCTAGCCGAGTCGTCGGCCATGTCACGAATGACACGGACAGTTGGAAAATAACACCATACATGTCGTGAAGCATAAATACACGCCGTGTAGGTTTTTTAATGGGAGTCGTGTGTCTTAGCCATATAGAAGGACCCGGGTAGGGGAAGAAAAGTCAGGTACACACCGTGTAGTCAATATACACGCCGTGTAGTGTTGTTTTGGAAATCTTAAATAACTCCTTCCTCCAATTCCCCCGTTTTGGTCACTTCATTTCCAGTCTTTGATAATATTGATCTAAGGTGTGAATTTGACCTTATAGAGTCATGTCGCTAAGACGACCACCAGTTGTTCGCCAAGAGAGTGACAACGATTTTACTCCAGAGATGGTGGGCCATGGGCTACTAGTGGATCCTCTAGTAGAGCCAGATGTGGCGCCTACCATTATAACGGACACAGGTGTGGAGGCGCAGTTCCGTGAAGGCTTTATGCGGTTCATGCAGACCTTTCAGGGAGCACCGCCAGCTACCACATTTATGGCTGAGTTGACTCGTATATTCCAGCATCAGCATCCGTCTACGTTTTCAGGGGATGGCAGACCATAGGCTGTGGAGTCTTGGTTGGGGTCTATGCAGACTATTTTTAAGCATCTCGAGACGCCTCCCGGACAGAGGGTCAAGCTCGCGACTTATATGCTGCGTGATTCTGCCAAGAGGTGGTGGGATGTTACCACCCAGTTAGAGCATCATAGAGACATGGAGTGTGAAGATTTTCAAATATCCTTCTATAAATTCTTCTTCCCAGAGATTCTGAGGGCAGATAGAGCTCGAGAGTTCATGAATCTGCATTAGGGATCTATATCGGTGATGGATTACTCTACTCATATTATAGAGCTTCAACATTTTTCACTCGTTCTGGTGGGTGATGAGACGTTGTGTGATAGATGCTTTGAGGATGGTCTTCGATATGACATCCGAGCACTGGTGAATGTTCTCAGGTTGCCTTCAGTACATGCTATTATGAACCAGGCGCTGATTACCGAGAGGAACCTGCGGGAAGCTAGTGGTGCAGGCCATGGCGGTTCAACACCAGTTACTGGTACAATTTCTACTGGCAAGAGGAAGATACATATGGGCTTCTCTCATGGTGGAAGTACAAGCCAAAAGGATGTTTCCGGTGGCCAAGTCAAGTGCTACCAGTGTGGTAACGAGGGGAACAAGAGACATCAGTGTCCACAAGACCCAGGGGAGTGTCGATCATGCGCAATATGGGTAATCTGCACCGCTTTTTCATGGCGTTTCCACCAGTGGATAGTGAGAGGGGTTCTGTGTAGACTCCATGTGTAGGAGTAGGACCAGTAGATTATTACTAGTCTGTAAACTTGAATATGTCAGGGCGTATAGGTAGAGATGGTGGTCATGGCTGTGGTACCCAGAAGCCAGGATCTTAGAGGCAGCAGGGTAGGGTAGCTCATGGTAGCCAGGCTGTATCGCAGGGCCGCGACACTGGGTAGGAATATGCAGTGCAACAGACCCAACATGAGCAGGATCCCAGAACTACTACTATCATAGGTACTATTCTAGTAGCTTCTATTTTATCTTCAGTTCTTTTCGATACGGGTGCTACATATAGCTTTATGTCTCTACCCATTGTGGATAACCTTGGGATCTGTGTTTCTTCTTCTTCTTCTTCTTCTGCTTTTATGATGCTAGATACTCCGTTGGGAACTAGAACGGCTGGTGTGCGTCAGTGCAAGGAGTGCCCCCTTGAGGTTGGTGGGTTTCACTTTCTTTAGGAACTCTATATCTTAGAGATGACAAGCTATGATGTCATTCTTGGTATGGACTAGTTGGTTCCCTTCTGAGATTTTGTAGATTGCAATCGTCGCAGGGTGAGTTTCACGTCACCAGAGGGTGGAGAGTTTCTATACAAGGGAGAATGGGATGTTCAGGCTAGTCGAGCTGGACCAGAACATCATGGGCGAGGTGGTGTCACAGCCCATATTATGAGTTTATATCTAGATGATCAGGTGACTTGTTAGATAGATTTCCCTCCAGTGGTTGATCATTTCAGGGATGTCTTCTCGGACGGCTTTTCAGGTCTACCTCTGGAGCGTGAGGCGGATTTCTCTATTAATCTTGTGCCAGGATAAGCACCAGTGTCCATTCATCCTTATAGGTTGGCCACGCCTGAGTTGAAGGAGCTCAAGAGGCAGTTAGAGGTGTTGCAGGGAAAGGGTTTTATCCGACCCAGTAATTCTCCTTGGTGTTCTCCGGTCCTCTTTGCGAAGAAGGAAGACGGTACCCTCAGACTCTGTGTGGATTATCGGAAGTTGAACCAGTTGACGGTCAAGAACCAATACCCCTTACTGAGGATAGATGATATTTTTGACCAACTTTGTGTAGCACAGGTGTTCTCAAAGATTGACCAGAGATCAGGATATCATCAGCTGCGCGTGAGACCATCGGATATACCGCTTACAGCTTTTTGGAGCAGATATGGTCTGTACAAGTAATTGGTTATGCCGTTCGGACTCACGAATGCACCAACAATTTTCATGGATCTGATGAATCGTGCGTTCCATCCCTATCTTGATTCTTTTGTGGTGGTATTTGTGGACGAAATCTTGGTGTAATCTCACACTCGACACGACCATGCCAACCATCTTGAGATCGTATTGAGTACACTGAGAGGGCATAATATTTATGCTAAGCTCTCGAAGTGATACTTTTTGATGGACCAGATTCACTTCTCAGGTCATATCATCTCAGAGGATGGAATTGTAGTATACCTAGAGAAGGTGAGAGTAGTAGTTTCCTAGGAGCATCCTAAGAAAATGTTTGAGATATGGAGTTTCTTAGGGCTAGATGGTTACTATAGGCGTTTTATAAAGGACTTATCCCACTTAGAAGCACTGTTGATGGGTTTGACTAAGAAGGCTATGATGTTCGTTTGGACCGAATCTTGTGAAAAAGCCTTTTAGGAGCTGAAGGGAAGGTTGACATCAGCACCAGTCCTGATACTTCCAGAGCAAGGGAAGAGCTATACAGTTTACTATGATGCATCAGGTATTGGACTAGGAGCAGTGTTGATGTAGGGAGATCGAGTTGTTGCGTATGGTTCTTGGCAGTTGAGGCCACATGGGAGGAATTACCCGACGCATGACCTCGAGTTGGCTGTAGTTGTTCATGTGTTACGCTGTTGGAGACACTATCTCTTGGGAGAGCATTTTTTGGTTTTCACCGACCACAAAAGTCTCAAGTATATATTTACTCAGCGTGACTTGAATTTGAGACAGTGAAGGTGGGTCAAATATCTTCAGTCCTTAGATTTTGAGCTTGCCTATACACCTGGTAAGGGTAATGCAGTTGCTGATGAACTGTGCAGGAAGGCTCAGAAACAGGTGGTTCATGAGGCCAGTGGTGAGTGGAAGCTTATGGCTTTGTTCTCTAAGATTCATTTGGAGGTGCATGACAGTCAGGGGCCAACCTATCTTTCTTATTTAGCTGTGACCTCTACCCTCCTAGATAGAGTGAGGATGAGACAACTATCTGATTCAGAAGGCATAGTTCTATGGGAGTTAGTGGAAAGTGAAGATCCTCCTCCTTGATGGACGATAGTCGAGGATGAAGTATTGCGTTCCCATGGACAAGTATGGGTTCCAGGGGATATACATGAGGAGTTGATTCGAGAGTTTCATGCTTTATCTTGGGCAGTTCATCCCGGAGTTACCAAGATGTACTGTGACTTGAGACGTCAGTACTAGTGGTTGGGTATGAAGAGGGAGATAATTGGTTTTGTTACTAGATGTTCCACCTGTCAGCAGGTGAAGGTAGAGCATCAGAGGCCAGCAGAACTGTTACAGCAGTTACCCATCCCGGAGTGGAAATGGGATGATGTCGTGATGGATTTCATGACTGGGTTGCTGAGGTCACCTCAAAGCAATGATGCTGTGTGGGTTGTTGTGGACAGACTCACAAAGGTAGCTCACTTTTTTCCGATCAAGGAGACCTTAGGTGTTTATGAGCTCAGGAAGTTGAATATCCAAGAGGTCATAGGTGTTCATGGGGTTCCTTGTTCTATCATTTAAGATAGGGACGTCAGCTTTACATCTCATTTCTGGTAGGTTCTTCAGAGGGAAGTGGGTACACAGGTGCTTTTGAGCACAACTTACCACCCTCAGACCGATGGTCAGTCAGAGTGTACGATACAGGTGCTTGATGACATGCTGTGCGCATACATCCTAGAATTATGGGGCTCTTGGGAGAAGCACATTCCCCTAGTCAAGTTTTCCTATAATAATAGTTTTCAAGAAACTATTGAGATGGAACCATATGAGGCTTTATATGGTAAGCCATGCCGATCACCTATGTGCTGGATAGAGGTGGGTGATGCAGCTTTATTGGGACCAGGTCTCGTGCAGGAGACTTCTGAACAGGTCCGGTTGATTCAGAAGCGGATGGTTACCGTGCAGTCTCATCAGATATCTTATGATAATCATCGTAGACGGCCCTTGGAGTTAGTGGTCGAGGATCAAGTTCTCTTACGTGTTTCGTTGAGGTTGGGACATAGGTGGATCAGGAGACAGGGTCAACTTTCACCGAGGTATATGGGGCCATTTGAGATTTTTGAGAGAGTCAGTCTAGTTGCCTATAAGTTGTAGTTACAATAGAGGTACCGAGCCATACAAAATGTCTTCCATGTATCTCAGTTTCATTTATATCATTAATACTCATCTCATGTCTTTCATCCCAAGGAGGTTGAGCTGGAGGTAGATGTGTCCTTTGAAGAACATCTGATTCGTATCGTTGATAGAAGGAGGGAGATTCTCTGAATCCAGTCAGTTCCTCTCGTACGGGTGCTATGGCAGAATGGCCGAGTGCAGGACGAAACCTGGGAGTGGGAGACCGACGTACGTGCTTAGTGGCCAGAGTTGTTCTGAGATTTATCTTCACCACCCTTTTAAGGGAAATTTGGGGATGAATTGATTTAAGGTGGGGGGAGTTTGTAAGAACCCGGTTCTTATTTTGAGGTACGTGTTTATTCTTTTCTTCTTTACTTAAGTGTTTTTTAGAAAATATGGAAAATGGGGGAAAATCTTAAATTTCGGGACTACATGCCGTGTACTTTTCCACACACCGTGTACTTTGGCCATGTGGGATGAGTACACAGGGTGTGTAGCCATGCTGACGATGGTGGGTGTAAAAACTGACAACACACCGTGTAGTGGATATTTACACGCCATGTAGTGAGTCTGCAGGAAAATAGTAAGGTGGTGGAAGTAGCCACCAGCTACGTGACAGTACACACCGTGTAATCAAGAATACACGCCGTGTACCCATTTCGAAAGATGAATAGTGCGGTGGTGCCGCCAAAGGAATAGTTAAATGAGAAAATTAAATGTAGTGTACTTGAGAATTACACACCGTGTAGTTTGTTTTTTCACTTAAAATGGGAAGTATCCATCCCTGTTCACAGGATTAACTTAGAACCATAGGAAGGAGTCGGGAGAGAGGGCCAGACCTTCGAGGAGCTCAAGATCGAGTACTGTGAATCTGTTTTCTGCACCGTCGATCTCCCTGGAACCGCATGGGGGAGTTCTTCCTCCTCATGGCATAGTTCTTACCAATTATTTCCGAAGGGAGAGTTGTTTACATTTGAATGAGTTTTCTTCTAACCTAGATCTATGTCGTCTTTGGTCGTTTCTGGAAGCGACGTTCACGTATACCGTTCAGGGGTGTTAAAGGTAGGTGGCTTGGTGTTTACTTTCCAACTACTATGCGTTTTGTGTGCTGTTGTGATACGCACCCAAGAATGGGGTTTCGTATGGCTGAGGACTTGTTGAATTAAATTCCTAGAATTGTATAGGTAATTAAATGTGATAATAAACTGTTGTTTGGGATCGCTTCTTGGATCCAGGACCACCCCGGGGGTGCGTTCGTCTATTTAGCCATTTGGCCAGGATACCCGATGTTATTCCATGTTTATTTTATGCATTAACTTTTACTTGAGAGGAATTGTAAATAATTTCATGTTTAAATGTTGGGCTTGGTCCGGTTACTTTCTTAGCCCGAGGGAAGTGCTTTACTTAGCCTGAGGGAAGTGTTACATTTAGCCTAAGGGTAGTGGTTATTTCGGCCTAAGGAAAACTTCTTCCGTGCCTATGGGAAATAAAATCTGTGCCTGAGGGCGACACTTTATATTCTTGAGGGAAATTTCTGTTATGTCTGTGGGCAATTACCCACGGGTTACGTTTCTGATTACCTGAGGGTAAAGGTTTGGATGTCTGAGGACACTGACTGTTCACATAGAAATTCACTGTGGTGGTTTCCTTAAAATGAACTAATAAATGAATAATAAAACAACAATATAATTGGTAAAGTTAGTTACTTTTGAGTACTTCTTGGTTTATTTCATTTTATTACTGCACATTGTTGTTGCATGTTTTCACACAGTTGGGCACATGCCTATGGTGGGTGCCTACTGGGAATTATTTCTCACACCCTATTTGGGTCATGTCTTCGGCCCAAACAGATTACATTTCTGTAGGTGTGGATAAGGGAAAGGGTCCCTATACAGGTACTTGATTGCTGTTGAGGAGTAGGGGAGCATGGGACCGGGCTTAGGCTCGCGATGCTATCGACTGTTTTGTTTTGTTTTGCTGTACTCTGTACTGTATTGTTGTGTAACATTTTCTGTCCATTTTCTTAGAACTTGAGACATGTTGCATCATTATCTATATAACTATTAGTTATATTTTACTACAGTATTTTATATTAAATATGTATGGTTTATTGGTTCTGTTGTTGTTGTATACTTTTTTATTTTATTCCGCTGCATTACACTTTGACAAATGAGGGCATAGTTTCCCCACTATCAGACCAGGGTCCTCGCTACTAGTCAGCATCCTCTGGCGTTTGGGGAAATCCGCTTGAGGACACATGTCAAACTGGGTTCGGGGCACCCTCTGAGTGGCACTCGGGCCTGGTATGTTACATGTTTATTAATATTACCCAATGAATTTTAGTGAAATAAAATTCCACGTTCACCCGTCACATCATAACATTTACATTACGCTATATAATTACAGGAGGACCCATCACATCACAACATCAACATTACCATGCATGCCACATAAAACATATATGAATCTTGAACATATAATAACCATTTTAAAGGACTGGGTTTAATTTCATAATCATATGTTCATAAACTTTGGGTTCCCAAATGATAGAGGGAATAACATTCTTGATATAAGAGTCATCAAACTTGAGTGAAGGAAACCATCTTGTGAAGTAAAAGGTGTGTATTTTTAAAAGAAGATTTATTTTGGAAGACATTGTGATTGTCATAAACACAAGTAGAAAACATTATATCAAATAAATGGTAGGATAATTATGAATAAATTATTTTTAAGGAATAACTATACTGAAAATGTGGTGAAAGAGGGAAAACCCAAAGAAAGAGAGTTGGGTTCAGAAAATCCCCTTAACATTTGTCAGAAAGCTTCCTTCATGTTAATATTAAATATAATCCCATTATATTAATTAATTAAAAATTAAAGAACCTTTTATACATGAATATGACTTATTATGGTTTTATTATGTTCCTTTATGGATCTTTGGATGAGTTATATAATTTAATTTCATCGTTCGAGAGCATTATTTTTCATAGTTCCTATGATTAGTTCACCTGTATTCATGAATGGAAGTTCATGTAAAATGTGGATAAATATAAAGAATTGTTATTATAAGATAATAATTATATTAAATGTTTTCTAAATTATCTTACAAATATTATTTTATATACCATGAGGATGATTCATTAGATAAAAATTAAAAATGATCTTTTTAGGTAAATTTTGGCAGGTTTTCATTCACAACAAACTCATTTTGATTTATCATTTAGTTTTATGTCTAAATTTTAGTTATATAATATAAAGTGGGTTTTATCATAAAATATAAAATCTATTTTAAACTATTTAATGGTTTTGTTAACATCATTGAATTCATTTAAGGAAAATGAAAGTACATGACCCATGATGTCGGTAAATTGACACATCATGAGCAATGATTTCATTTTTACAGTAAAAGAGTGAGAGGGAGGAGTTTAATGATGGATATTCAATTAAAATTATATTATTAAAGTATATGTGTTGTACTATAGTTATCATTCCATTGGGATGAAGGTAGTTTAGGATAGAATAAAAAAATAAATGAAATTAAAAGAAAATTAAAAGAAAAAGAGGGAGGATTTACCTCTTGAATTCTCCTCTTGAGATCCTCCTAAAGACACCTTGTCTTGGTATTTTCATGAGACCCAGAGATACTGGATGTGGGGAGGGTATAGGGAATATTTTTGGGAGGAGATTCGACAAGTCTCAAAGCTTGAGTGGTGTTAGGAGAAGAGGGCATGAGGGGTGGTACTTATAGTAAATGAGAGAGGTGTTTTATTTTTATTTTTATCATTAGTTTATTATTTTTCTCAGGACAAGAAATAGTGAGTATCATTTTCACTAAATAAAGTAATTATGATTTTGAGTTATAAAAAATGGTCACTTACATCTTCCCTAACTCAAGCAAGACTTAAAAATAATGATCTTGAGCCATATTCTATGGAAGTTAAAGCTGATAAGCCATGGATCCTACGTGATCAAGGATCTAAAAGGGGACAATGTACCATGGGATAAGTTGACCTTTCTTTCCAAACTGCATGAATCTCTTACATGGGGATATTCAAAGAATGAATTTATCTCCAACATCAAAATCCAAGTCCCTTCGATGGTAGTCCACATAACTCTTTTGCCGAATCATAAAATCTTTGATATAATGCTGGATACCCTGACTCTTATCTATCTTCTCTTGCACAAGATAAGGTCCATGTAGATTTCTTTTTCCAACATTATCCCAACGGGTTGGATTTCTACATCAATTTCCATACATAGCTTCAAATAGAGCCATCTGAATACTCAATAGAAATCTATTATTGTAATAGAACTCATCCAATTGGAGATTCTGAACCCATCCAACTTTTAATTATCAATAGATAGCTCTTAGCATATCATTTATTTCCCTAATATTCCTTTCATATTGACCATCAGTTTGGGGGTGATAGGATGTGATGAAATTTAATTTAGTACTCAATGAATTTTGAAGACTCCACCAGTACTTAGATGTGAACATGAGATCATGATCAGAGAAAATAGATAGTGGAACCCCATGAAGGATCACTAATTCCTTCACATATATCTTAGAAAGTTTTTCAAGTGAGGGATATTTCTAAATAGAGATACAGTGGGCATCCTTGGGGAGTCGTTCCACCACAACCCTTGTCAAATTATTTCCTTTGTATGTCTTCAGGAGACCTGTGACAATGTCCATATTGACATTCTCCCCTTTACACATGGGTATAAGCAATTTCTGTATCATCCCTTTTGGACTTTTGTCACCCGACTTTATGTTATTGACATATCAAGCACCTTGAGATATAATATGCAATCTCCTTTATTCTGTTGTTCTACCAGAAGTGTTCTCGGAGATCATAATACATCTTTGTACTCCCAGAATTGATAGAGAATGTTGGGCTATGTGAATTTTCTAATAGACCATTCTTTATCCTAGGTGATGAAGGCAGATAGAGCCTCATTCCAAATTGAATCACTCTATCATCATCGATATGGAACTCTTTCAGATTCCTTTCCTATACCACATTCACCTTATTTTTGTAACTCTAGATCATTCCTTTGTTCCACTATAAACTTATCATAGATAGATGGTTGGAGAATAATTTGGGAAATGTGGAATGTATTTACTTCCATTATGATTTCCAAACCCATCCTTTGTATATCCATGAAGATAGGGTTTTTCTTAATCCAAAACATAGATAGAGTAGAATGTTCTTTTCTCCTAAGATCACAAGCTATCGTGTTTTCCATTCTAGGATGATAGTGAATAGAGAAATCATAGTCTTTAATTATCTCTAACCATCTCCTTTGATGAATGTTGAGATCCTTTTGGGTGTATATATACAGTAGGCTTTTGTGTTCGATATATATATCACACTTCTCACCATAGAAGTAGTTCCCCTAGATTTTTAAGGAAAAAATCATAGATGCTAGATCTAGATCATGCATCTGGTAGTTCTACTCATGGTTATTATACTACTGTGTGGGGCAGGGTATCACATTATCATTTTTCATGAGTACACAACCCAATAATTTCTTTGTAGAATCACTTTATATCACAAAAAATTCGACTTTTTTTGTAGTTTTAGTATAGGTACAATAATAAGATTTCTCATTAGCTCCTTGAAGCTTTCCCCACATTCTTCTATCTAGACATACTTTAACCATTTCCTTGTTAACCTAGTTAGGAGGATTTAAAATTGTGATGACTTTCTCAGAAAACATCAAAAATAACCTACTAAGCCAAGAAAAACGTGGGTTTCAATGACACTAGAGGGTCTGGGCCATTCATTAATCCCATTTGTTTTTAGGGGTCCATAGGAATTACCTCACTTGTGATCATGTGTCCCAAAAAATGTGACTTACTGCAACCAAAATTCACACTTTTTGTACATGGAATACAACTTATCCTTCTTTAATGTCTCACACACAAGCCTTAGATATTCTTCATGTTCCTCCTTACTCTTGGAGTATATGAGAATATCATTGAAAAAAAATACCAAAAATTTGTCAAGGTAATGTATAAAGATTCAATTCATCAAGCCAACGAGCTTGTACCCCAGTGGTTCAGGCTCCTACTTGGCATCCAAAAGACCAAGGATCAAATCCGAGCAGGGGAGAATTCCCAAGTTTCTGTAGTAGGGTACTGTAGAAGCGGTGGATTGTAGCAGCGACAGCTCTGTAGCACCAGAGGGACTGGTGAAGGTACTGTAGCAGTGGTGGTACTGTAGCAGGGACTGCAGCAGCGCTGGTACTGTAGAAGTATTGTTCACTGAGGGGTCCTTTGGGCCAAAAAATGGGCTTTCTAGCCCTGTATTCTCCACTTGGCCTTGGACCTTCTGGCTATGTAATGGATCACCCTCTACCTAGTCTAAAGAGGTATTTGCTTTAATAATAAATTGAGGCTTCGGCCCCAACCTTTAAAAAAAATTCTATCCATCAAATCCATGAAGATTTCAAGGGAATTAGTAAGTCTAAAAGGAATAACCAAAAAATCATAATGCCCATACATTGTATGGATTGTAGTTTCATTAATATCATCCATATCCACCTTTAGCTGATGATATCCCTAACAAAGATCCAAATTTAAGATGTAATGAGCTCCTTGTAACTAATCAAACAATTCATAAATCCTTGGAATAAGATACTTGTTCATAGTACTGATCTTATTGATTTACCTATAATCAATACACAACCATATCAATCCACAATTCTTCTTGAAGAAGAGCACTGGTTCACCCTAAGGTGATGCACTAGGGTGTATGAACACTTTATCCAAATGCTATAGTATCTATTTTTTAACTCATCCAGTTCAATTGGGGACATCCTATAGGTACACTTTGATATTGGAGTATCTTCGAGTATGATTTCTATTGAGAATTATACCTAAAGATCTGAGTGAAATTTGTGTAACTCATTTGGAAATAAATCATGGTATTTCTTCAAGTTAAGAATTTACACTAGGTTTATAACTTATTTTGACTCAACCATTTGGGGGAGGTATGCTTCTTCAGAGGGAATCAACACCCAAAATGTTAAATTATTTTCAAAATGAGATTCATGGTCATACCTTAATTTTTAGAGGAGTATGGGATGATTCAGAATATGAAAATATATTTAATTTTCCCGATAGATTGTATGTGATCTATATAACAATAGCCAATAAATTCCCAGTA
This sequence comes from Viscum album, assembly GCA_963277665.1. Lineage (NCBI taxonomy): Eukaryota > Viridiplantae > Streptophyta > Magnoliopsida > Santalales > Viscaceae > Viscum > Viscum album. The sequence goes on along the minus strand of OY728123.1, from coordinate 685,390,090 downwards.
TAACATCAAACTACACCAAGGGATGTTTTATGATATTCACTGGATGAATCTTCCCACATAGGCTGTAACGCCCTGACCCTAGAAGCCCAGAGTCGGTGTATTATTTCATAACATTGGAACGATACTAGGAAATCATGTCCCAAAATACTGATCAGTTTAGTAGCCTTGGAAATACTAGATACATTCATGAGTTTTACATTACATTAAAAAATAAAAAAATACAACAAAACTGTTTCCATAGACCACACTCATATCCCCTCAGACTATCCCTACAAGTCAGTCGTAAAATACTTCTTTGCATCCTAGGAAAAATAAAACATAGAAATGTGTGAGCTCAGATGCTCGATAAGGATAACAATATAGCGAAAAATTTCATAAATAAGCATAAACATTTAAGGAAATTTATAAGACTAAAACAAAATCCTTTTTAAACTTGAACTTCAGCATAATATGCAAAAGATAAAATCAAATAATGCCATTTACTTATTCACATGAATATTCTACTAGTTGAATAATTACATGGAATATCAATATCCAATTTCATAATGAAGGAATGAATAATTCCAGACTTCATAACCACATAGTCAAGGACTTGTGCCAAGACTACAAATAAGATTTCGTCAAGGCCTTATGCCAAGACACTAGTTTATCTCATGAGACCTACCGATGCATCGAAGAGCTATAGTGGGCTCCACCCATCACTTAATAAGTCCAATGCATTCCTCATATGAAAAGATTGAAATATAATCTAAACATTTGTATTAAAACTAGCATATGAAATGTCAATATTTTAACCACAAACGATGAATGGTATAAAAATAGAACATCCACAGTCAAACATAACTCATTCAATAAAATATGGAAGATTGTATTATAATATATCAACATCAATAGATAATAAAGAATGATGTTGACATAGATGAAAATAATCATCAAAACTATTTGAGAGAAATATCCTCCTTTTTTTGGAAAACATTTGAAAGTCTCACTATTTATCATGAAGCCATTTAAAATAGATTTTTGAATCAAAGTGTCCCATACCATTTTAAAACATTTAAAAGTAATTTTAATTTTCAAACTTTAATGTCCATATAAATAAATCATTAAAACAATTTTTATAATATGGACATTAATGAGAAAGATTTAGAATACTAAATCTTTAAAAAATTTAAAATACTATTTTAGTTCGAGTTCCTAACAAAAAGAGACACTTGAATAAAAATAATTGAGGTAATAAAAACAATATAATATCATGAGAGTAAAGGGACTCATGATATTCTATGTCAAAGTACATTATATACACCGTATAAAAGTGAATTGGCATATGACAACAAAGAAGTCTCAAAGGAATGTAAATTGTGATGAAATCTCTTATAAAGACCATATCCTTAGGTTAAGGATAAATCAATGACATAATTATGTGTGAAAAATATAAATACACTCAATATGATTTGATATTCAGTGTAAATCAATCAGAGGAAATTCACACATATTCTTGTAAAAACCACACCAATGAATTGGATGTGAAACTCAATAAATAGAGATTGAGTTGAAATTACACTTATTAAGTTCATATTGATGACTTGAGAATTTATAAATGGAGTGATAATCTGTATAAAAAGTATATCCATATAAAGGGTTGTGTAAATTACTACAAAAATAATAAATCATGATTGAACACATAATCATGGAGTAAAATAATCAATGAAGTATGCGTAATGCCCAATGAGTTGAAATTAAAATTTGAAATTCACTTACCGATTTGGTAACGTATGAAACATACACCCCATGAAAAAAGTATCATAAAATGAAGATGTAAATACCCATAAATTAAAGTATATTACCAAAATAATACAATCATGGGCAGTTCATACTCTACACAAAAGGAAATAGTGGCCAATATAGCATGAATCTCACGAGAATAAAAGTGAGATGAAAACCCCTTACTTCAGGGTAATCAATCAATTCTTATGAAAAAAAGTTAATAACCACCAAATCAATCATAGAATACCATGAATATAAATGTAATGATGATAATATTCATCAGAGTTCCATAAAAAATACACCACATGCAATAAATAAGTGGTGAATAATGGAAATCTCACAGAATTAAAAGTGAGATAAGAAATCCCTTACATTGTACTTTTCCTTGGTCGAGGGTAGGTTAAACTTCTGTATAATGGTGAAATAATTATTATTAAATTATAAAAGAACTATATACATTAATATGATATCATATATGATCTGATAATATTGATTATTTAATGATATTTAAGTAGTATCATCATTTTGGGTGTTATCTGATTTGTTTTCCTATATATGCTTTGTTATGTACGTATTGTTTGTTATGGAAAAGATGTATCTTATTCATATTCAGAATGATATTTTGTATTTAAACATTATTTTTAATCATCAAATGAAAATTAGTTTTAAATGGATACTATGGGGAATGAATCTCATCACGTTCGTGGAGATGATAATCCGTACCTACGCACGAGCGACAATATCATTCTTTTGATATTAAAATCATTTATAATTGGATGATATATCATATAAAAAGAATAATTATCATGTTATATTTATTATTTACATAAATTATTCTCAATGTTATACACATCCAAATTTTAACACCCAAGCTTCCACGGTACACTTCTCTTTGAACAATACAATAACGTGTGTTGTACGCAACTTCGAGATTCTAACGCGCCGCGACCAATCAAAGTAACAATTATGAATAGTAATACGCACTTTTTGAAATTTTATAAATTCTATCTTTAAAAATGGAATTCATTTTTGGATTCAGAATATCTAAATTATCCTAGGATGAAATTTTGGTACCTTTCGGATAACTTTTATATTTTGATGAATAGTGAAAATTACTAACTTTTTATTAAAAACAACTTTTATAATCGAAATAATTAATAGTGATAAATTATGAATTTGAGTGGGTTTAAAGTATATTTAGAATATTTTTTTTACCATTTAATACAATGTTGGTCATTGGACATAATTTCACATTTAAATCGGACATAATCAAGTGTCAATCTTTTGATAGTTATTATCTCTTAAAAACACGGTTTTTGTTTTGACAACGGGAATTAATTTTATATTAATTTCTGCCAATTATTTGTTGTGAGTTTGGAAATATGGACTCAATATTTGGAATCATGCTGTCCAAATTGTGTAAATAGGTAAATTATATTTTTAGACATTTTGAATAATTATTTCGGTAAATATTTTATTTACCATGGTTAAAGGGTAAATCCGGTAAATAAGGGTAAAAAATAATATTATAATAATAATAAATTACCCTAAAACGTGTATTAACCCTATTGGTTGATACATGTACGACCATGGGAATCTTTGTGTTTATTTTTAGACCCCATGGATCCACTTGTAAGGGATAATGACACTTTATATTAATTAAGTTAAAGTAAATACAAAAATGAAATAAGCCTATATCTTTTAGAAAACAATTTTTTACATAAGGTTATATATGTTATATTTTCGACTATAAATATTAATTAAAAAGATAAAGAGATTTAATACAAAATGGTATTTTATTTATAATTTTTAGACATTAAAAAATTTAATTTATTTATGACACAATAATGATGTTGTAATTACCTTATTAGTGAAATATTAAAATAATTGATATTATAAATACCCAAATAAATATAATTTGAGACTTTTAATGAATTAAATGAATTTTATAGGTTAATATGACATGTTAGGATTGATTTAATTAACTTTTTTGAAGTAATAATTTTGTTATGATTTTCACAAAAATCAAATACCAAATAGTGTCAAAATTGACATAAAAGAGTTTTTAAAACAAATATTATATTATTAATTGATATCAAATTCCTAAGAATTCTATGGTTCGGCCCAAGAACTTGTATCATGATAAGTGTATCATTAATGGACCACTTGGGGGTCTCTTGGAGGTATATAGTAATTTTATTAACTGTATAATATAAAAATACAAAGTGACATGGTAAGTGTCAAACTAATTAACCAAGAGTTAAAACTAAAAGATAAGGTTAATATAATGACCCAAACCTGTCTAAAATAAATTGGTTGAATGGATTTCTACCCATACCCACCTTATCCTTTGAATAATCTCCTTTGGAGCCATTTGAAACCGAATATGAATTTATTATAAAATAATACTTTATGTTTTTCCTAAAGAGCCCCTCCTCCCCTTTATAAAAGGACACCACTTATAACCAATTCTTCACACCTTCAAAGCCTTTTGGCTTGGCCAAAATCGGACCAAATATCCTCTCAACTTCTCTCACTTCAACCTAGAGGCCTTAGTTTGATCATAAATCCAACCTAAGGATTCCTTTTGATCAAATCAAAAGGAAGAACCCAAAGAAGAGGTAATGTTTTCACCACCCTCTTTCATGTTCCTTTCTTCTTCAACTTCTTATTTATTTGTTATTTCTATTCTAAAATAATAACTCTAGTATCTTCTATATACTGTGATGTTATTATAAATATGGAACTAAAAAATTCATTATTCTATCTATCCCTTGAATGACATGTCACCATACGTGCGTAAGAACGACCTACTGTCTCCATGTTGTGGTGTAATTGTTATTCAATATATTATTATTTAGATTGGTATAATAATGACGTATAATTCAAGTAAATAATAAATATAACATGATAATGATTCTTTCTATATGATATACCATCCAATTATATATTAATTTAATATCAAAAGAATGATATTGTTGCTCGTGCGTACGTACGGACTACCATCTCCACAAACGCGATGAGATTCATTCCCCATCATATCCATTTGAGTATAATACTCATTTAATGATTAGAAATAATGTTTAAGGAGTTGATATCATTATTTACATGAATAATATACAACCTATCCATAAAAAACATGGCTTACATGACAAATAATATAAAGGAAAACGAGTAAGTTAACACCCGAAACGATAATAATACTAAAATATTATTAACAAAGCATTATTAGAATATCATATATGGTATCATAATTATTTATATGGTTCTTGTATAATTTAATAACAATGTTTAACTATCATACATGAGGTTAACATACCATCTACTAAGGAAAAGTACAAGGTAAGGGGTTTTCATCTCACTCCTTATTCCCGTGAGATTCATGCCATATTTCCATTATTACCTTTTGTGTGGTGTATGTACTTCCCATAATTGAATTCATTATGTAATAAAATTTAATTTCTATGTATTTACATATTCATTGTATGATACCTCTTTCATGGGGTGTATGTTTCGTAAGTTACCAAATTGGTAAGGGTTTATTTCACAATCTGTTCATTATCTGAGGTTGTTTATACGTAATTATCTACTGGGACCTCTTTATCATCCACATCCATGTTTTTTAAAAATGTATTTCAAAACATTCTTACTATTTTACAGAATATGGGTTAAATTAATTTATACCCTTGTTAGACTTTTTATAAGAGGTTTATAAAGGAATCATTCCGTTGTTTTCCAAACAAGGTCCTTTTTAACCTTTTCGACAGAATCAAGGTAAGAATGTCTTTTTTAACTTATACGGTGGGTGCAGCTATTTTCCGGTGTTATAAAATTTTAGAAGCTTCCCTTACAAGATTATAATAATATTTTCAAAGTAAATGTTTTATTTTATAATAATGTGACTTTTAAATGATTTCAAAAAAATAGATATTTCTCTCAAATAGTTTTGATTTCATCTATGTCAACATGCTTTGATGGATTTTAAGATTATTTGAAGTTGATTTATTATGATACAAAACTCCCATATTGTATTAAAGGTTTTGTGATATTTTTGACTATGAATATGTTATTTTTATACCATTCATGGTTTATGGAGAAAGTATTGACTTTTCATATGCTAGTTTTAATACGAATGTTTATGTTATGTTTAAACCTATTTATATGAGGAATGCATTGGACTTAATAAGTAACGGGTGGAGACCGCTATAGCTCCTTGATGCATAGGTAGGTCTCATGAGTCAAACTAGTGTCTTGGCACGAATCCTCGACAAAATATTATTTGTAGTCTTGGCACGAGGCCTTGACTATGTGGTTATGATAGTATGGCATTATGCATTCCATCATTATGAAAGTGGTTATTGATATTACATGTGATTATTAGATTAGTATAATATCCATGTGAATAATTAAACAACATTATTTTATTTTATTTCTTCCATATTTTGCTGATGTTCAAGTTTAAAATCCTTTTGTTTTAGTTATACATTTCCTTAAATGTTTATTCTTATTTATGAATGTTTCCGCAATATTGTTATCCTTACTGAGAATCTAAGCTCATCTCTTTCAGTGTTTTATTTTTCCCAGGATGTGAAGAAGTAATTTATGAATGACCTATAGGAATATTATGAGGGGATATGAAGAAAAGATGTTGTTGTAGTTTTTTTATGATTTAATGTAAGACTTATGAATATACCTAGTTTTTTCAAGGCAACTAAACTAATCGGTCTTTCGAGATTTTATCTTTCTTGTGATCATGACAATGTTATGTAATAATGCACCGACTCTGGGTAACTAGGGTCGAGGCATTACAGTTGGTGTCAGAGGAAGTTTAGTAAAAACCTTGGAAACTAGATTTATATAAACTCTGATTAGAGTACATAGACCTAATATGGACTTTGAGGATTAGTATAGAAGAACTTCCTAGAATTTTGGTATTGTAGAGATTTTGTGAGTTTTCCAAGCAATACATCCCTGTCTATATACAAGCAGGTAGTGGTGGATCTGGCACACATGTACCTAGGAGTAAAACCCGAAAACACCGCTTTGAGCTAGACTTGAACGGGAACTTGTGCACGACAATGGGACTTGATGCACTCTTGGTTACGACACTCCTAGGGGATATGCTTAGAATAATTCTCATTTTCTTTACGAACCATTATGAAGGGTTGATGAGTATATACTTCTTCAATGAAAACATTTTTATGATTATGGATTATATCCATAAACTTTTCAACTTATGTAAAGTGTTTTACAAGAATGGAATTATGTATTTTGATTCATAAACTGATCTAGTTTATGCCATTGTTTAGAAATGGTGCCTAGTGGAAGAAATGGAAACCATATCAATGAACACACTCCTTTTAGGGATTTCCCTCCTACTCAAGATAATTATAGTGGAGCAGGTGATGCAACTGGTGCTGATTAGCTAATCACCATACTGGGGCCACTCACTCAGGTTATGAATAATAACCTTACCCGTATGGAGCACCCTGATCTGCATCATGGAGGATCAATGTTAGATCTCTTCATGAGGAAGAAACCACTAACATTCAATGGGAGTACAAATCCATTAGTAGCTAAGCAATGGATAAGTTCCCTAGAGAAAATATTCCATGCCTTGGAGAGTAGTGAAAGGGAAAAAGTTATCATGGATGTTTACCACCACACTGAAGATGCTGATCAGTGGTGGTCATTGATTCAAAACAAGAAGGGAGATGATGAAGTATTAAATATGGAATGGAGGGAGTTCAAAGAGATTTTCATAGAAAAATACTTTCCTCATGACCATTGAGCAGATATGGAAAGGAAATTTCTGAGTCTAATGCAAAAGGAGGATGAGGATGTCGCAAAGTATGAGGCTAACTTTACAAGGTTAGCAAGGTATGCTGGAGATTATATACGTAACCCAAGAAGTAAGATTTATTGTTTCTTTGATGGGTTAAAACGATTTCTTCATTGAGCATTAGTCTCACAATCTTTCTCATCATACGAAGACATTGTCTCATGTGCTATCAAGATAGAAAAGGAATTTTCTAAGTCTTATGACTTTAAAGAAAAGAAAGAGAAGAAGAAATATGCTGATTAATATGGAAATGGAAATAAGGGGAAGAAGGGAAAAGTTGAAAATCCTTCCTGTAGTAAATGTGGGATGAAACACCCCGGTACTTTCTTAAAAGGAATGGGAGTCTGTTACAAGTGTGGTGAAAAAGGCCACCAAGCTCACGATTGAAAGGGAAAGAGAGTTGCTATGAACATGGAATGCTATAATTGTAGATATATGGGACATTATTCAAATGAATGTCCTAAGCATCAGGGGAACTTTCCTCAAAAAATGCCAAGGGATCAAGGCCAAGCTTATTCTATCACTACTGCTGAGGTAGAATCTCTGAAAGACGTAGTGGCAGGTAATTTAATGGTTTCCTCAAGTTTAGAAAATGCTTTATTTGATTCTGGATCATTGCATTATTTCATATCTTCCAAGTTTTCTAAGAAAATTAGATATTTCCAATTTGATTTGACAAAGGAGTTGTCAGTTAAAAATCCAAAGGAAAGTACCATTGCAACAAAGTTTTGTGAATCAGTCCCCATTAGTGCACATAAATGTTCTTTATCCGCTGATCTCATTGTCATACCTATGATTGAGTTTGATATAATCCTCAGTATGTATTGTCTTTCAGACCATGATGTGAAGATTTATTTTAGGAAGAAGGAGGTTACGATATTTGATGATGATGATAAAGAACACCTTATTTTAGAGCAGAATCTTCACCACCTAATTCTTATCTAGAACCACCCCAAGTAGCTCAACTAAATTCAATTATTATGGAGGAAGAGAATAAAATGACTATGGGTGAGGAAAGAAATGTTAAAATAGGGGATGTACCTATTGTGAAAGAATATGTAGATGTGTTTTCGAAAGATTTACCTGGACATCCTCCAGAACATGAAATTGAGTTTTCTATTGATATAATTTCTGGTTCAAGGCATATATCGAAGAACCCTTATAGAATGGCCACTATGGAATTAGTTGAATTAAAGAAACAACTAGAGGAATTGAGTAATAAGGGATTTATTCACCCTAGTGTTTCTCCATGGGGATCCCCTGTTCTTTTTGTTAAAAAGAAAGATGGATCCATTAGGTTATGTATCGACTACAGGGAGATCAATGATATAACAATAAAGAACAAGTATCTCTTACCTCACATTGATGATCTATTTGACCAACTACATGGAGCTCAATTATTTTCAAAGATTGACCATCGATCAGGATATCATCAGTTGTGTCTAAAGAAGGAAGACATTCCGAAGACAACATTTCGAACAAGGTACGGGCATTAAGAGTTTACAGTAATTCCTTTTGGATTGACTAATTCACCCTCAGTATTCATTGATGTAAGTAATAGAGTTTTCAAGGAATATCTCGATGATTTTGTGGTGGTATTTATTGATGATATCTTGGTATACTCCAAAATCTACGGAGATCATGAAAATCACTTGCGCATTATCCTGAAGACTCTTAGAAGACATGAATTATATGGGAAGTTTAGCATGTGTGAATTCTGGCTTCAGGAGATTTCTTTTCTAGGACATATTGTCTCTAAGGATAGAATATCTATTGATCCTTCTAAGACTAAGGAAATCCAATAATGGCCAGCACCTACGAGTATAACCGAGGTACACAGTTTTATTGGCTTAGCAGGTTATTATCGGTGTTTCGTCCAGAACATTTCCCGATTGGCTAACCCAATAACAAAGCTCACACCTAAAGGGGTTAAATTTGTCTAGACAAAAGAGTGTGAAGAATGTTTTGAAGAACTGAATAGAATATTAGTCAATGCTCCTATATTGACTCTACCATCAGGGAATGATGGGTTCGTTATTTATAGTAATGCATCGAAGAAAGGACTTGGTTGTGTCCTTATGCAGAATGATTGGGTTATTACCTATGCATCACGATAGTAGAAAATTCATGAGCAAAACTATCCTACTCATGCTCTCGAGTTAGAGGCTATGATCTTTGATTTGAAGATATGGATATACTACCTCTATGGTGAAAATTGTGAGATTTATACTGATCATTTGAGTTTGAAGTATATTTTCTCACAAAAAGAACTCAACATGAAGCAAAGGAGATGGCTTGAATTACTTAAGCATTATGATTTCATGATACACTACCACCTGGGGAAGGAAAATATGGTGGGAAATGCTTTGAGAAAAAAATATCATGATGTTTTGAACAATATGATAATTGAAAGGGATCCTATTTTCATGGATCTAGTGAAGATGGAAATGGTAATAACTATGGAAGGTGAAACATCAATGACTTTTCAAATGGTTGCCAAACCATATTTAATAGAAAGGATAAAGATTTATCAGGATGATGATGATGAGTTTAAAAAGAATATTAAAGTTGTTGATGATGGGAGATTGAGTGACTTTGTGTATGAAGATGGAATTTTGAAATTTGGGAGGAGACTTTGTGTTCCTGATATACTTGATCTAAAAAGAGAATTGTTGGACGATGCTCATAGTTCCAATTTCTCTATACACCCTGGGAGCACCAAAATGTATAGATATTTGAAGGAAAATTTTTGGTGGGACAACATGAAGAGGGAGATTGGAAATTTTTGTGTTAAGATGCATGGTTTGTCAACAAGTGAAAGATGGAAGGCAACGGCCTAGAAGAGTATTGCAAACTCTTCTCATACCTGAGTGGAAATGGGATAATATCACGATGGACTTTGTCATGGGACTACCAAAAACTCCTAGAAGGAATGATGCAATATGGGTTATTGTTGATCATCTTACCAAGTCAGCACATTTTCATACTATAAGAGAAGATCTACCACTGGAATGTCTAGCAAGACTATATATTAATGAAGTTGTGAGACTTCATGGAGTACCCCTATCGATTGATTTTGATCGTGATAACTGTTTTACTTCAAGATTCTAGAAGAGTATTTAGAAGGCCTTGGATACTGAACTTCGTTTGAGCACTGCTTACCACCCTCAAACAGATGGACAATCAGAACGAACTATTCAAACCATAGAAGACATATTGAGATCATTCTCACTTGACTTTCAGGGTATTTGGGATCAATATTTACCTATGGTAGAATTTTCCTATAACAATAGCTTCCATTCAAGTATTCGGATGGCACCATATGAAGCGTTATACGGAAAGAGTTGTCGCACACCAACCTGTTGGGATGATGTTGGTGAAAGAAAACTTGTAGGCCCAGAACTGGTGGTGGAAACGATGGAAAAGGTAAAGGTAATCCAAAACCACATCAAAGCAGCTCAAAGTAGGCAGAAGTGCTATGCTGAAAACCAAAGGAAGGATTTGGAATTTCTGGTAGGAGACCATGTTTTCTTGAAGGTATCTCCATGGAAGGGAGTTATACGTTTTTGGTAAGAAGGGTAAATTGAGTCCCAGGTACGTCAGACCTTTCGAAATTTTAGAACGAATTGGGGCTGTAGCTTACCATTTGGCAATGCCGCTAAATCTCTCCAAAGTTCACGATGTGTTCCATGTATCACTGTTGAGAAAATACATGCCTGACCCAACGCATGTACTCACCTATGAGGAATTATAACTGGAACCCGATCTCTCTTATTGCAAAGATCCCGTTAGGATTATTTATACGAGAGAACAAGTGCTGAGAAACCAGATGACTCGTCTAGTAAAAGTTCTGTGGAGAAACCATAAAATGGAAGAGGCAACGTGGGAACCCGAGGAACTTATGATGAAGAACCGCCCGAGTATTTTTATGCAGTAATATTCTAGAAATTTCAAGGAAAAAATTAATTGAAGTAAGGGAGAATGTAACACCCCAAGCTTCCACGATATGCTTCTCTTTGAACAATACAATAGCGTGTGTTGTACGCAACTTCGATATTCTAACACGTCGTGACTAATCAAAGTAGTCGTTATGAATAGTAATACCTACTTTTTGAAATTTTATACATTTTATCATTCAAAATGGACTTCATTTCTGGACTCGGAATATCGAAATTATCCTAGGATGAAATTTTGGTACCTTTCGGATAACTTTTATATTTTGATTAATAGTGAAAATTACTTAATTTTTTTTAAAAACAACTTTTTTAATCGAAATAATTAATAGTGATAAATTATGAATTTGAGTGGTTTTAAAGTATATTTATAATATATTTTTACCATTTAATACAATGTTGGTTATTCAAAAAAATTTCACATTTAAACCGGACATAAACAAGTGTTAATATTTTGATAGTTATTATCTCTTAAAAACACGCTTTTTGTTTTGACAGCGAGAATTAATTTTAAATTAATTTCTGCCACTTCTGTGCTTTGAATTTGAAAAAATGGACTCAATATTTGGAATCAGGATGTCATAATTGTGTAAATAGGTAACATTAATTTTTAGACATTTTGAAAAATTACTTCAGTAAATATTTTATTTACCATGGTTAAAGGGTAAATCCGGTAAAGAAGGGTAAAATAATAATACTATAATTATAATAAATTTTCCTAAAACGTGTCTTAACCATATTGGTTGATACATGTCCGACCATGGGCATCTTTGGGTCTATTTTGAGACCCCATGGATCATCTTGTAAGTGATAATGACACTTTATATTAATTAAGTTAAAGTAAATACAAAAATGACATAAACCTACATCTTTTAGAAAAACAATTTTTACATAGGGTTATATATGCTATACTTTCGACTATAAATATTAATTAGAAAGATAAAACGATTTCCTAAATTATGGTATTTTATTTATAATTTTTAGACATTAAATAATTTAATTTATTTATGACACAATGATGATGCAGTAAATACCTTATTATTTAAGTATTAAAATAATTGATTCTATAAATACCCAAATAAATATAATTTGAGCCTTTTAATGAATTTAAAGAATTTTATAGGTTAATATGACATATTTGGATTGATTTAATTAACTTTCTTCGAAGTAATAATTCTGTTATGAGTTTCACAAAAATCAAATACCAAATAGTGTCAAAATTGACATAAAAGAGTTTTTAAAACAAATATTATATTATTAATTGATATTAAATTTCTAAAAATCTATGTTTTGGCAAGAGGACTTGTATAATGATAAGTGCATCATTAATGGACCACTTTAGGGTCTCTTGGAGGTATATAGTAATTTTATTAACTATATAATATAAAAATACAAAGTGACATGGTAAGTGTCAAACTAATTAACCAAGAGTTAAAACTAAAAGATAAGGTTAATATAATGATAAAAACCTATCTAAAATCTATTGGTTGAATGGATTTAGACCCATAACGAACTTAGTCTTTGAATAATACACTTTTGAGCCATTAGAAACCGAATATTAATTTATTAGAAAATAACACATTATGTTTTTCCTAAAGAGCCCCTCCTCCCCCTTATAAAAGGACACCACTTCTAACCAATTCTTAACACCTTAAAAGCCTTTTGTATTAGCCAAAATCTGCCCCAATATCCTAAAAACTTCCCTCAATTCATCCTAGAGGCCTTATTTTGATCATAAATCCAACCTAAGGATCCCTTTTGATCAAATCAAAATGAAGAACCCGAAGAAGAGGTAATGTTTTCACCACTATCTTTCAAGTTCCTTTCTTCTTCAACTTCATCTTTCTTTGTTATTTATATTATAAAATAATAACTCCAGTATATTATATATACTGTAATGTTATTATAAATATGGAACAAAAAAATTCATTATTTTATCCTTCCCTTGAATGACATGTCACCATACGTGCGTACGAACATCCTACTGTCTCCACGTTGGGGTGTAACTGTTATTCAATATATTATTAGTTAGATGGTTATAATAATTATGTATAATTCATGTAAATAATAAATATAACATGATACTGATTCTTTATATATGACATAACATCCAATTATATATTATTTTAATATCAAAAGAATGATATTGTCGCTCGTGTGTACGTACGGACTACCGTCTCCACGAACGTGATGAGATTCATTCCTCATCATATCCATTTGAGTATAATTATCATTTAATGATTAAAAATAATGTTTAAGGACTTGATATAATTCTGTATATGAATAATACACAACCTATCCATATCTAACATGGCTTACGTAACAAATAATATAAATGAAAATGAGTAAGTTAACACCCGAAACGACGATAATACTAAAATATTATTAACAAAGCATTATTAGAAGATCATATATGATATCATAATTATGTATATGGTTTTTTTATAATTTAATAACAATGTTTTAACTATTATATAGGAGGTTAACATACCATATACTGAGGAAAAGTACAAGGTAAGGGGTTTTCATCTCACTCCTTATTCCCGTGCGATTCATGCCATATTGCCACTATTACCTTTTTTGTGGTGTATGTACTTCCCATAATTGTATTATTTATTTAATACACATTAATTTATCTGTATTTACATATTCATTATATGATACCTCTTTCATGGGGTGTATGTTTCGTAAGTTACCAAATTGGTAAGGGTTTATTTCATAATCTCTTCATTATACGAGGTTGTTTATACGTAATTATCTTCTGGGACCTCTTTATCACCCACATCCATGTTTCTTAAAAATTTATTTCAAAAAAGTCATACTATTTTACATAATATGGGTTAAAGTCATTTATACCCTTATTTTACTTTTTATAAGAGGTTTATAAAGGAATCATTCCGTTGTTTTCCAAACAAGGTCCTTTTCGACAGAATTAAGGTAAGAATGTCTTTTTTTAACTTATACGGCGGGTGCAGCTATTTTCCACTATTATAAAATCTTAGAAGCTTACCTTAAAAGCTTTTAAGGATATTTTCAAAGTAAATGTTTTCTTTTATAATAATGTGACTTTTAAATTATTTAAAAAATAGATATTTATCTCAAATAGTTTTTATTTCATCTATGTCAACATCCTTTGATGGATTTTAAGCTTATTTGAAGTTGATTTATTATGATACAAAACTCTCATATTGTATTGAATGTTTTGTGATATGTTTGATTGTCTATGTGTTATTTTTATACCATTCATGGTTTATGGAGAAAGTATTGACTTTTGGTATGCTAGTTTTAATATGAATGTTTATGTTATGTTTAAACCTGTTCATATGAGGAATGCATTGGACTTAATAGGTGACGGGTGGAGCCCTTTATAGCTCCTCGATGAATCGGTTGGTCTAATGAGACAAACTCGTGTCTTGGCATGAGGCCTTGATAAAATCATATTTGTAGTCTTGGCACGAGGACTTGACTATGTGGTTATAATAGTCTAGCATTATGCATTCCATCATTATGAAAGTGGTTATTGATATTTCATGTGATTTTTCTATTAGTATAATATCCATGTGAATAAGTAAATGGAATTATTTCATTTTATTTCTGCCATATTTTGCTGATGTTCAAGTTTGAAAGGATTTTGTTTTATTTATACATTGCCTTAAATGTTTATACTTATTGTTGGATGTTTCCGCTACATTGTTATCCTTACTGAGCATCTGAGCTCACCCATTTAACTGTTTTATTTTTCCTAGGATGTGAAGAAGTAATTTATAAATGACCTACAAGAATATTATGATGGGATATTAAGAAAATATTTTGTTATAGTGTTTTTATGATGTAATGTAAGACTAATGAATATAACTGGTGTTTCCAAGGCTACTAAACTAATCGGTCATTCGAGATTTGATATTTCTTGTGATCATGACAATGTTATGTAATAATACACCGAATCTAGGTAACTGGGGTTGGGGAGTTACACAAATGATGAAGTATTTGAATAATAAACCACAATATGACGTGGATACGGTAATCCGTACGTTTGTACGTATGGAGACTTTGTCATTTATAGGATGGATAGAAAAATGAATATGGTTGTAACATTTTTATAATAACATCACAGTATATAGAATATAATGGATTTTTTATTTTTTAATGGAAACAATAAAGAAAGAGAAAGTGGAAGAAGAAAATAACATGAAAGAGGTGATGAAATATTTATCTCTTTTTTGGGTTCTTCCTTTTGATTTGATCAAAAGGGCTCCTTATGTTGGATTTATGACCAAAGGAAGGCCTCTATGATAGAGGGAGGAGAGTTTTTAGGTTATTTGGGCATGGGTTGGCTGAGCCAAATGGATTTGAAGGTGTGAATTTGAGAGAAGGGGAAGTTCCCTTTTATAAGTGGGATTAGGGTCACCGTAGGAAAAGATTGAAATGTTATTTTATAATAAAATAATTTTCTGTTTATAATTGCTCAAAAATTATTTATTTAAAGGATACGGTGGGGATGGGTCGAAATAAACTCAACCAATAGGTTTTAGATAGGTTTGGGTCACAATATTAACCTTATCTTTTAGATTTAACTCTTAGTTAAATAGTTTGACATTTACCACATCTCTTTGTATTTTTATATTATATGGTTAATAAACATACAATAAACTTCCAAGAGAACCCCAAGTGGTTCATTAATGATACACATATCATTATACAAGTTTTTTGTCTGATACTTAGATTTTTAGGAACAGAATATCAATTAATAATATAATATTTGTTTTAATAACTCTTTTATGTCAATTTTGACACTATATGCTATTTTGTTTTTCTTAAATTCCTAACAGCATTATTAATTCCAAAATAATTCATTTAATCAATCCTAACATGTCACGTTAAACTAGAAAATTAGTGTATGGCATCAAAACATTCAAATTATATTTATTTTAACATCTATAATAATATTTATTTGATTCTTTCATTGATAAGGAAAATACTGCATCATCAATGTGTCATAAATAAATATAATTATTCAATTTATAAAAATTATAAATAAAATACCATTATGTAGGAAACCTTTTTAGATTTATAATGAATATTTATATTCTAAGAGATAACATATATAACACTATGTAAATTTTGTTTACTAAAAGATATATGCTTATGTCATTTTTGTATTTACTTTAACTTAATTAATATAAAGTGTCATTATCACTTACAAGTGGCTCCATGGGGTCAAAAAATTGACCTAATGATACCCATGGTCAGAAATGTATCAGCCAATAGGGTTAGTATACATGTTAGGGTAATTGAATATTATTATAATATTATTTTTTAACCTTATTTACTAGATTTACCCCTTTAACCATGGTAAATAAAATATTTACTGAAGTCAATAAAATATTTTCTGAAGTAAATATTCCAAATGTCTAAAAATAAAAGTTACCAATTTACATAATTTGGACCTCCTAATTCAAATATGGAATCCGTTTTCCAAATAAAAAACATATAAGTGGCAGAAATTAATTTAAAAATAATTTCTGTTGTCAAAACAAAAAGCGTGTTTTTATGAAATAATTACTATCAAAATATTGACACTTGTTTATGTCCAGTTTAACCGTGAGATTACATCCAATGCCTTAAATTATATTAAATGATAAAAATATAATCTAATGATAGTTAAAAACCATTCAAATGTATAATTTAACACCGTAAATTATTTCTATTAAAAAGCTGTTTTTAATTAAAATTTAGTATTTTCACTATTCATCAAAAATTGAAAGTTTTCAGAAAAATTCCAAAACATCACCCTAAGATAATTTCAATATTCCGAATCCAAAAATGAAGTCCATTTTGAGGGATAAAATTTATAAAATTTTAAAAAGTGGTTATTACTATTCCTAACGGCTAGTTTGATTGGCCGTAGTGTGTAAGAATCTTGAAGTTGCGTACAATGTAAGCTATTTCATTATTCAAAGAGAAACATATTATGTAAGCTTGGGGTTTAAATTCTTCCCCCTTTTAGAAATTGCATCCTTGGAATTTTTAAAATTGGGCTTGGGAACATAATTGAAAGTCCCACATCGGAAAAATGGTCAATAAAACTATCACTTTAGAAGAAAGAAAGAGAAGTACAAAGGTCACCCAAGATAGACCATACTAGGATTCCATATAGGAAAACATGGAAATGGAAGATAAAATAAGTGTCATGTTCTGACGGAGAGGGATAGAAAAAATGATCAGGATAAAGTTAACAATATGAAAACCACAAACTTGTGATAGGACAAACGATCATTAGTTTCCCAGTAGGAAAAGTAAATGGACAACGCTTTTTATTGTTTAAAGTTACATTTCATAAAGATGTGGAATTTATTTATGATATTGAATACGAAAATAAAGAGATATACTGACTTTTTAAGTAGAGCTCCATTCTTTAATAAATTTCTACCACTAACTTATTTTTTTTACAAACGAAGAGTATTCAAGATGACTTGGTCACAACGAAAGAGATAGAATCAACTTCAAGAAAACAACATGATCCACAGAGGACAAACTATATATTAACCTTGTCTTTAGTGATTAATCAGAACCAAAATTGTTAGTAAACGATCAGATGATCCACCAAAAGGATAATCCTTTAGAGAAAGAAAGACTAATCCTAATTTCTTAAATTAAACCAACAATACCCCCAAAGTTAAATAAATACCATTCAATAAACAATTGTCCATAAAATCATTAAATATAATATAAACTAATATTGAAACACAAAACATAGAAGAATTTTTTTATATATTGTTTCACGTTAAATTGTATCTCCAAATAACAAATACTCTTAAAGTCACATACTTAAAAGTAATTAACCTAATCACATATTTTCTATTGTAGGTTAATCATTTCTACAAATAACCTAAATCACCATAAAACCACAATAAAAACATAGATAAAAATCAACCATTACTACTCAAATGAAAACCCATAGTATTCTATTTTCTTTAGGCATATAGTGTTTCCAACAGAGCGAACGTCTTCCAAAATAACATTTATCACCTAATCACCAAATCATTTTCCTATACTAAGGGTATTCATTTGATAAGACATAAGATCCCAATTCAACTTATTATTGATAAATAAAATCATTTAACTAAAAATAATTAGTCACACTAACCAAGGAATTCACATAGTCTTGTGGTAGGTGATAAATCCCAATCGCACTCTTGTTGTGGGTTCGATTACCACATCTTTTTCCGACGCGACGGGTTTTCAGATGGTCTGCGTGTTGTCCTTTTTCAAAAAAAAATATCTTATAACATTACAAAAATGAGATAAATTTCTCAAAATAACTATAACATAATTTAATCCCAATTTTTATCTCATACATTGAATTTTTATCCCAAAATATAATAACATGTAATTGCCTCAAACTCAATTATCATATAAAACCAAATGGTTATTTATAACTCTATCCACAAGAGAAAAGATAATTTTCCACAAATATCATTTTCACATGAAAAACTGTAGGGTTACAAATACAAGAGAAAATTATTCCAATGTAATCCCATCAACAAAGAGTACTAATAATTTTCAACATTTCTCCAACCATTTATTTCCACATAGCTTCTTCTTTGACCAAGAAACTGTCCTATAGAATAGGGAATTCACTCACGTATTGGACAGGTCCCCTACATTTACAACAAATTACAGTAAATTGATTCTTTGGACCATTTATATTTACTTCCATAGTACTCTTCATTTTTATTCGGAAATTATTTACTTTATGTCATTCTTTCCCACACGTAAATCATTTCTTTGTTCTATTGAGACACTTTCCTAGGTGTCTCCTTCCACATTTTCTATATGATGGAAATTTAGGATTATTTTTTTCATGGTCTCCATTAATAGAGCTATTATCAATCATCGCCTTTCTCTTATTTGTTGAATCTGAGAGTTATTTAACATATATGTTGTTGATCATATTCTTGGAAAACTGATTTGGCATGAACACGATATCTTTTAAGCCTATCAACATTCCATTTTGTTGCTCATTTCTACCACTATTCCCACCATGTACATCATGCTCAATGTTACTATGGATTCCTTGGAATCCAGCCATTGTCTAAAACCAAAAAGCATTATGTGAGTAACAATAGTTATAAAATCATTTATAGAATATCATGACACTATATTTTCAATTTAAAACACCTTAGGATTAACCAAGGTCATTTATTATCATATTATATTAAAATCCATCAAATATGTTTGTAATGAAAATGTAAATTATCCTAAGAATATCCCCTGAGAGTGTCATAACCAAGAGTGCAGCAAGGCCCATTATCATGTACCCGGATACCCCGAGTCAATCCCGAAACTCTTTGTCATATTTTTCACTCCTAGGTACATCTGTTCTAGAGCTGCCTCTACCTGCTCATATCTAGACAGGGATGTATTTATTGGAAAATACACAAAATCTCTACATTACCAAATTTTTAGGAAGTTATTATATACTAATCATCAAATTATATCTTATGGTAATGTGCTCTAATCAGAGTTTATCCAATCTTCAATTTTTTTATTAAGAAGAAAACAATTTCAAGGAAAAGTAGGAAACCTCTCAATATACAAAGGGACAAAGGGAAATTTTTAATCAGAGTTTATCTAAATATAGTTTCCAAGGATCGTACTAAACTTCCTCTGATACCAACTGTAATTCCCCGACCCCAGAAGCCCAGAGTTGGTGCATTACTACATAACATTGGCATGATACAGTGAAATCATGTCCCAAAATGCCGATCAGTTTAGTAGCCTTGTAAATACTAGATACATTCATGATTTTTACATTACATTATAAAATGAAAAACTTCAACAATAGTGTTTCCATAGACCACACTCATATCTTCTTAGACTATCCCTGCAGGTTAGTCATAAAATAATTCTTCACATACTAGGAAAAATAAAACATAGAAAGGGGTGAGCTCAGATGCTCAGTAAGGATAACAATACAGCATAAACCTTCATAAATAAGCATAAACATTTAAGGCAATGTATAAGATTAAAACAAAATCCTTTTAAACTTGAACTTCAGCATAATATGTAAAATATAAAATCAAATAATGCCATTTAATTATTCACATTGATATTCTACTTGTTGAATAATCACATGAAATATCAATATCCACTTTCATAATGATGAAATGCATAATGCTAGACTTCATAACCACATAGTCAAGGCATAGTGCCAAAACTAAAAATAATATTTTGTCAAGGCCTTATTCAAGGACACTAGTTTGTCTAATGAGACCTACCAATGCATCAAGTATCTATAGTGGGGTCCACCCATCACTTACTAATTCCAATGCATTCCTCATATGAAAAGGTTGAAACATAATCTGAACATTCATATTAAAACTAGCATATGAAATGTCAATATTTTAACCACAAATCATGAATAGTATAAAAATAGCACATCTACAGTCAAACATAACTCATTCAATAAAATATGGAAGATTTTATTATAATATATCAACTTCAATAGAGAATAATGAAGGATATTGACATAGATGAAAATAATCATCAAAACTATTTGAGAGAAATATCCTCCTTTTTCTTGAAAACATTTAAAAGTATCACTATTTATCAAGAAGCCATTTAAAATAGATTTTTGAATCAAAGTGTCCCATAAAACTTTGAATCTTATAAAAGTAATTTTAATTTTAAAACATTAATATCAATATAAATAAATCCTTAAAACCATTTTTAAAACATGGACATTAATGAGAATGATTTAGAATAATAAATCTTTAAAACATTTAAAATGATATTTTAGTTAGAGTTCCTAACCAAAAGAGAGAAACTTGAATAAAAATAATTGAGGTAATCAAATTTTTTTAATATCATGAGAATAAAGGTATTCATGATATACTATGTCAATGTACATTATATACACCATATAAAAGTGAATTTGCATATGACAACAAAGAAGTCTTAAAGGAATGTAAATTGAGATGAAATCTCGTATAAAGACTGTATCCTTAGGTTAAGGATAAATAAATAACATAATTATGTGTGACAAATATAAATGTACACAATAAGATTTGATATTCAGTGTAAATCAATCATAGGAAATTCACACATATTCTTTTAAAAACCACACCAATGAATTTGATGTTAAACTCAATAAATGGATATTGAGTTAAAATTACTTTTATCAAGTTCATATCGATGACTTGAGAATTTATAAATGGAGTTATTATGTGTATCAAAAGTATAGCCAAATAAAGGGGAGTGAAAATTACTACAAAATAATAAATAGTGATTCAACACATAGTCTTGGAGTAAAATAATCAATGAAATATGTGTAAAGCCCAATGAGTGGAAATTGAAATTTGAAATTCCCTTACTGATTTGGTAACTTATGAAACATACACCCCATGAAAGAAGTATCGTAAAATGAATATGTAAATACCCATTAATTAGATTATATTACAAAAATAATACAATCATGGGAATTACATACACCACACAAAATAAAATAGTGGCTAATATAGCATGAATCTCACGGGAATAAAAGTGAGATAAAAAGCCCTTAATTCATTGTAATCAATCGATTCGTATGAACAAAAGTTAATAAAAACCAACCAAATCACATAATACCATGAATATAAATATAATCATGATAATATATATCAAATGTTAGTACACAATACACCATATTCAATAAATAAGTGGTGAATAATGAAAATGTTATAGAATTAAAAGTGAGATTTGAAATCCCTTACATTGTAATTTTCCTTGGTCGAGGTTAGGTTAAACATATGTATAATGGTGAGATAATTATTATTTAATTATAAAATAGCCATATACGTTAATATGATATCATATATGATCTTATAATATTTCTTTGTTAATGATATTTCAGTAGTATCATCGTTTCGCGTGTTAACTGATTCGTTTTCCTTTATATGTTTTGTTACATAAGTATTGTTTGTTATAGACCGGATGTATCTTATTCATATTAATAATTATATTTAGTCTTTAAACATTATTTTTAATCATCAAATGAAAATTAATCTTGAATGGATACGATAGGGGATGAATCTCATCGCATTCGTGGAGACGATAATCCGTAAGTATGCATGAGCAACAATATAATTCTTTTGATAATAAAATCATATATAATTGGATGGTATATTATATAAACAGAATCATTATCATGTTATATTTATTATTTACATCATTTATACTCATTATTATACCCATACAAATGATGAAGTATTTGAATAACAAACCACACCACGACATGGAGACGGTAATCCGTACGTACCCACGTATGGTGACATTGTCATTTATAGGATGGATAGAATAATGAATATAGTTGTACCATTTTTATAATAACATAACATTATATAGATAATACTGTATTTAATATTTTATAATGGAAACAACAAATATAGATGAAGTGGAAGAAGAGAAGAACTTGAAAGAGGTGATGAAATATTTACCTCTTTTTTGGGTTCTTCCTTTTGATTTGATCAAAAGGGCTCCTTATGTTTTCTTTATATCTAAGGAAAGGCCTATAGAATTATGGGAGGACAGTTTTTAGTATATTTGGGCTGGGTTTGGACGAGCCAAATGGCTTCGATGGTGTGAATTTGAGAGAAGGGGAAGTTCTCTTTTATAAGAGGGGTGAGGGGCACCTTAGGAAAAGATTGAAATATTATTTTATAATATAATAAATTTCGGTTTTTAATGGCTAAAAAATAAATTAGTTAAAGTATAATGTGGGTATGGGTCACAAACCTCTCAAACAATAGGTTTTAGAAAGGTTTGGGTCACTATATTAACCTTATATTTTAGATTTAACTCTTAGTTAAATAGTTTGACATTTACCATTTCTCTTTGTATGTTTATATTATATGGTTAATAAACTTACTATAAAATTAAAAGATAACCCAAAGTGGTTAATTAATGATACACCTATCATTATATAATTCTTTTTTCCAAAACATATATTTTTAGTAATATAATATCAATTAATAATATAATATTTGTTTTAAAAACTCTTTTATGTCAATTTGGACACTATTTGCTATTTTGTTTTTTTTTAATTACTAATAGCATTATTACTTCTAAAAAAATTCATCTAATTAATCCTAACATGTCAAATTAACCTATAAAATTATTTTATGGAAAAAAATTCAATTTATATTTATTTTAACATCTATAATACCATTTATTTGATTCTTTAATTAATAAGGAAATACTGCATCTTCATTATGTCATAAATAAATTTAATTATTCAATGTCTAAAAATTATAAATAAAATAAAATTATATAGGAAATAGTTTTATATTTCTAATTAATATTTATATTCAAAGAGATAACATATATAAACCTATGTAAAAATTGTATTACTAAAAGATATATGCTTATGTCATTTTTGTATTTACTTTATCTTAATTAATATAATGTGTCATTATGACTTACAAGTGGCTACATGGGGTCCCAAAATCGACCCAAGGATTCCCATGGTCGGAAATGTATCATCCAATAGGGTTAGGACATGTGTTAGAGTAATTTAATATTATAATAATATTATTTGTTTCACATTATTTACTGGATTTACCCCTATAACCACGGTAAATAAAATATTTACTGAAGTAAATATTCATAATGTCTAAAAATAAAAGTTACCTAATTAAAAAATTTGGACCTTATAATTCCAAATATGGAATCTATTTTTCAAAAATCAAAACACATAAGTGGAATAAATTAATTTAAAATTAATTCCCGTTGTCAAAACAGAAAGCGTGTTTTTATGAAATAACAACTATCCAAAGATTGACACTTGTTTATGTTCAGTTTAATCGTGAGATTACATCCAATGAATTAAATTATATTAAATTATTAAAATATAATCTAATGATTCTTAAAAACCATTTAATTTAATAATTTAAATCTTTAAATTATTTCTATTAAAAAAGTTGTTTATAATTAAAACTTAGTATTTTCATTATTCATCAAAAATTGAATGTTTTCAGAAAAATACCAAAAGTTCATTCTAAGATAATTTCAATATTATGAATCCAAAAATGATTTCCCTTTTGAATGATAAAATATATAAAATTTCAAAAAATGGGTATTACTATTTGTAACAGCTAGTTTGATTGGTCGCGGTGTGTTAGAATCTCGAAGTTACGTACAATGCAAGCTATTACATTATTCAAAGGGAAACACACCGTAGAAGCTTGGGGTGTTACCTAATCCAAGAGTATAAGAGTCAAAAAAAATTGTTTAGAATGATTTTACCACATAGTTTTTTTACAGATACCTCAACTTCAAGGCTTCAGGTCTTCAATTCAATAGTTCTTGAAAACATTCATGATATAAAGGAATAGGTTGAACTAGAATAAATTAGTCTTTTTCCATTCTTGAGTGAATAGGAATTATACCTTGTTAGACATAATTTTATTTCTCCACTTCCATATTTTTGATGGAATAATACTTCCCTTGATCCTTTGGGTTTGGTGGCTGTAGACGTTGATTAACATCAAGAACTTGAGGTTTAGTTCTTTTGATTGCATAGTTCCCTTTCTCTATGCAGTTGTCGCACTGGACCATGGGTGGTGATCTCCTTTACTCCACCACATTGTCCTTCCACCTAATTTCTTTTAGAAATTAAAAATATTGGTAGACTTTTCTCCCACACATGAATATTTTCCCCATCCCTTTAAGGTGGTTCCCATGATGTATTTTCCCACATTTTTCACATGTGGGTTATTGTTTTTTATTTCTAGATTTCTCATTTGATCATATATATTGAAACTCCATATTTATTTTATTATCACCATAACCATGAGACCATTCTCAGTAATCCATATCCTCTTTGATATCACATTGAAAAATGTATTCATGACTCCCAAATTCTCGAATAGAAAGAGCATTTCAAAGGTGTGGTTTTAAACCAATAAAGAATCTATCAATTTTATATCATTTTTTATAACAAAACCCAAAGCATACCGTGAAATCCTTGTGAAATTTTATACAAAGTTTGTTAAATACTATCCTTCCTTTTTCTTCATCCCTATGAATTATATCTCCATATTTGTACAAATATTTAAAGAGAAATACTTGTTAAGAAACGTTATCTTAAAGTCTTGTCACTCTATCTATTCAATTTCTTCACTCATCTTGGTGTTTTATTTTCAAATACAACCATTGATTTGCCCCTATATATAGATGATAAATATAAATATTCACCTTCTCAATCTTAAAACAGTGCAAAAAATATATTCTTCATAGATATGACCAACTACTCTACAATTAGTGGATCAGAAGATCTACTAAATGTCGGTGGTCATTGTTGCATAAAACACTTTATAGCTAGCTTCTACCTCTTTATTGAAGGATATTGTTCAACATTATTTTCTTTATTTTTCATAACTTGATTCATTTGGGTAATCATATTTATGAAATTTTGAACTCCACCTCCCAAAGCATTGGATATTTCATTCAGGAAATTGTTCCATTGTCCCTCGCAAGGGTTTTTGGCCTGGTTTCTCTTGGTTCCCACCATTTACTAAAATAGAAAAGGTTAGAATACAACAAAAGTAAACAAGTCATAAAAAAATAATTTATTTTTTTGTTAAATGTTGTCTAAATGAATATCTTGTGGGATACTTATGATTATAATTTTATAAAACAAAGATTCATGGGTGCTTACTTATTCATAGTCTCATACTTTGGGTTTTTACTAAGGTTCCCTAATCACAATTCCCAAATTAACTAAACCTTCCTCCTATACCAACTATAACAACCCTTATTTTCTTACATTACTATTACATGAATTTAAAGAAAAACAAAATAAATTCATTACACAATGATGATAGAAAGGTTTATTGTCTTGGGAAAATTAGGCCATATGTAGCATTTTCAAAATAAAATATAATCATTTATTTAATTCCTTCTTCTCTTTCTTCTTATTATCCCTAGAACTCTCCTTAGTACAAGTAGTCATGTGAGGATATATATAACAAATGAATGAGCTAAAAGAACCATAAGAGGGTTGATAAGAACATGAAACAATATAATATGGATTTAGAATAATCATTATCATCATAACATATTCATAGAATCATAATCATGAGAGGAATCATTAAGAAAATACTTGGAATGTGGCAATTCATAAAAATGAAACATATTGTCTTAGTGGTCAACTACCACACAAATTTGTGAACGAATCTAAAATAATTTTCATTAATATTTAAATTTATTTCACAAGGTTCATCACATAACCTAATTAATTGGAGTACTATATAATTATGGGTTCACCCATCACATCATAACATTTAAATTGAACAATATGATTCCAAGCACACCCGTCACATCATAACATTTACATTATCATGCATACCACATTGAACATATATAAATATTAGAAATATAATAACCAATATAGAAGAATTGATTTCATTTAATAATAATGAATTCATAAATTTTGGGTCCCCAAATGAATTATGGAATAACAAACTTGATGTATGAATAATTAACCTTGAGTGAAAGAAACAATCTTGAGAAGTAAAAGGTGTTTTTTTAAAAGAAGTGTTATTTTGGGAAACATTGTGCTTTCCATAAACTCAATTAGAATACATTAATATCCTATAAATGGTAATATATTTATGAATAGATTATTTTTAATGAATAACCATACTAAAAATGTGGTGAGGGAGGGAAAACCCAAAGAAAGAGAGATGGGTTTGAGAAAGCCCCTTACATTTTCTCTGAAAGAATACTTCACATTACTATCCTATATATTCAAATTATATTAGTTAATAAAATATTAAATAACCTTTTATACATGAATATAATTAATTAAGGTTTTATTATGTTATTTTATGGTACTTTTGATGAGTTTTATAGTTTAATTCAGTCGTTCAGGAGCACTCATTTTCATGGTTTTCATGACCGGTTCACTTGTATTCATGAAGGGAAGTTCATGTAAAATGTGGATAAAAATTAGTAATTTATATTATATGTTATTAATGATATTAAATACGTTTAAATGATCTTATAAATAACTTGGTTATATAACATGTGGATGAATAATTAGATAAAAATCAATGATGATCATTTT
This sequence comes from Viscum album, assembly GCA_963277665.1. NCBI lineage: Eukaryota > Viridiplantae > Streptophyta > Magnoliopsida > Santalales > Viscaceae > Viscum > Viscum album. Next base: position 685,362,423 of record OY728123.1, on the reverse strand, counting down.
AGGTTAATCTTTGCGGTTTTTCAATGACAATGAACTATTATTGTTTTATCATTTAGTATTATGTATAAATTTTAGTTTTAGGAAATAAAAATAGATGTATAATAAATATTAAAATCTGTTCTAAACCATTTAATGGTTTTATTAATATCCTTTAAGGAGTTTACATAAAATTAAAGTGCATGTCCCACGATATCGACAAATTGACATATCAAGATCGATGATTTCATTATTATAATAAAATATTGTGAGGGAGGATTTTAATGAAATATATTTAATTAAAATAATATATTTTAATTATATTTATGTTTGTGTATTTATAATTCCATTTGGATTAAGGTAGGTGAGTAGAGAATAACAAAAGAAAGGAAATTAAAAGGAAATTAAAAGAAAAAGAGAGAGGATTTACCTCTTGAATTATACTATTGAGATCCTCATAAAGGCCCATAGTCTTGGTATTTTTATGTGAAAAATAGATTTTAGATGTGGTGGAGGGTCTAGGTAAGCGTTTTGGGAAGCATTTGGGTAGAGATCAATGCTTTAGAGGTGTGAGGGGTGTTATTTGTAGCGGAGGAGAGGGGTGTTTTCTTGTTTTTTTTAATTGTTAGTTTATTATATTGATCATGAATGGAAACAGTGAAGATTATTGTGAATAAAAAAAATAATTAGTTCACATGAGTTCAAAACAATGGTCACATATATCATCCATGACAAAAGCATGGTATAAAAATTCATGTTTCCTGCATTTATCGTAAATTATCATATTTTACTATTCACCAACAAATTCAAGTATTTTAGAAGAAAAACCAAAAATTAAACCTAACTATTGTCTCGACGTGTAGAATTCAAAAATGACCTCTATTTTATGAAACTAATTTTATAAATATGATTAATTTAATTTTCAACTAAAATCATCAATTTCTTGGAAAATATAGATTTAAAAATTATAATTGATTTTATAACATGTTATAAAATTAGCTAAGGTCTCATAAAATTATCTTAAAATAATAATACATCAAAATATTAATTTATTTGTACATTTTAGGAAAATAAATTTTCATTTAAATTATTATATTTATCATACAATTATAATTAAATATTTATGACTTATAAAAATACCAACACTTAATTAATAATTTATAAAATATGTACTTTCTTATAATATGATATAGTTATATCAAAGTTTCACTTATAAGATTCGAAAATTTTATTTATACTCTCATTGGTTTGGTTACTATTCATTTGTCCAGCTTACTGTTCGTAATGGTCATATTATTATTCCTAAGTCCAAGTTAAAATTTCATCAGTATTGGTTCCTTATGTTCTATAAATACTTCTTATTTAATTAATTTTTCATTTATAATGTTTTTATTATGTTCTATAAGTGATTTTATGTGATTTATTAAATGTGATAATACTATAATAAAGGAGAAATTTATTTGATAAAAATTTTGGTCGCTACATCAATAATTGAGAATTTCATGAAAGAAAACCCTATAACTTTTGGTGGAACATCAAATCCACTAGTAGTTGTAGGATAGACGAATTCTATATAATATATATTTGAAAACATGGTACCTTCATAACATAAAAATCTACCAATTACCATTTACCATTTTGAAGGTGAAACTGATCAATGGTGGATTATGGTTAAGAATACTAAAGAATGAGATGGGATTGATTCCTTGAAATAAAGAAACATATAAGAATATTTTTATGGGAAAATATTTAACTAAGGTTGTTCATATTAGTATAGAGAAACAATTAATATAATCGAAGAAAAAAGATGACGATTTAGTACAAACATATGTAGTGAATTTTAAAATTTTGGAAAGGTATGTATCAAATTTTATTTTGGACTATTGTAGTCAAAATAAATGATTTTAATAATTTAATAATCCTTAGAAAGTTTTTCATTGGGATGGGAAAGTTGTGGTGGATTTTGTAGAAACTTATGTTCATATAGATGAAAAATTAATAAATTGTCATGGTTGTAAGAAATTGAAAATAAACCAACAATAATGTTTATAGGTAATCCACAAAACTATTTAGAATGTTGTAAAAGTCATTTTATGGAATGATTAATAGGAACTGGAAAGTGCTATTAGTGTGTTACATTTGGTCACTGGGTTTATGATTGAAAATAAAAGTTTCATTAATAATCCAATAATGGGGTAATAGATATCCATCAAATGGTTGGATGTTTATATTTTAATGAGTCAAAATATTATTTTAATATGTGTCCAAAATTAGTAACTCATGGTGTAAATCAAAAATACTATGTGAAAAAAGGTAAGGACAAATCTTTTTCTACTACTAATGTTGATATTGGGAAATCAAATTAAGTGGTGATAAATATACTACTTTTTTATTCTAATTATTCCAATGCCCCATTTTACTTTTGATCTTCAAATTCCATTAGGTAATTTGTTTTTATAAAATTAGGAAATAACCTCTTGAAATGAAGATATAAGATTTTTTTAAAACCCTAGGTTGAAATATTAAATAAACCAAGATTCATAGGAATATTATTACTTTCATTAGTGGGATGGTGTTTCTTGAAAATATTGAAGAAATAGACATGGTATAGTTTGACATTATTTTTGGTATGTATTTTATTTCTATTTATATGGATGTGATATATTTAAAATACAATTAAGTTATATTCAATAATTTCACACCGTTGATAATCTACCATGAATTTCAGAAATTTATTAATATGGTAGTGAGGATTACCTAGTTCATGTTTTTGAAAAGAATTAATCTCTTCAAATTAAGGATCCCCCAGTAGTAAATGAATATATGGATTAATTTCATGATGGTTTCTTATGGGTTATTCCTAACAGAGAGGTTGATTTTAAAATTTATATAGAGTGATATTCTAAGATAATTTCGAAACCACCTTATAGAAAATATTATGTAGAACATTTTTAATTAAAAAAATAGTTTCAAGAGCTTATAGATAATGTTTATATTCATCCAAAAACATCACTTTGTGTGTAACTATTTTATATGATAAAAAGTAATATGGTTTAATGAAAATTATTTTTGATGATAGAGCCTTGAATAATGTCACAATTAATAACAAGTATCCTTTTCATCAAATTGATGATATTTTGATCAGCTCTAGGGAGAACAATATTTTTTGATGACTGATCCCAAGTTAGGGTACCATTCGTTGAAAGAGAAAGAAGAATATATCATCATGATTTCATTTCAAACTAGATATGAGAATTATGAATTTTTAGATATTGCCTTTTGGTTGTCCAATGCATTAGATATGTTCATTGATCTTATTAATAGATTTTTCCCAGACAATTTAGAAAAGTTTGTGGTTGTTTTTATTTTTAACATATTGGTATATTATAAAAGTCACGAGGATCATGAAAGAAATATAAGAATTTTTTTGAAAAAATTATAATAAAAACACTATATGGAAATTTTAGTAACTATGAATTTTGGTTGAAAAATATTTCTTTCTTATGAATTGTATTTCAAAAGATGGAATAACTATTGACACTACTATGAATAATTTTTCTAATGAATGATTGAGTCTTAAAAATTTCATATAGATTTATAGTCTTCTTGTATTGTTAGATTAACACTAACGGTTTGTTGAAATATTTTCTCATTTATCTATCCCACTAACTATGTTAACTTTAAAAAGTAGTTAAATTCATCTAGAAAAAAGAATGTGATGATTTTTTTCATCAACAAAAAATGAAATTTTTGAACGCTCTAGTTTTGGATATACCTTATAGAAATAGTGAATTTATTATCTACAATGATTTCTTAGCTTTCATTCTAAAGAATAAAATACAAAATCAAAAGTCAAAATCTTGGAGTAGGGAATGATTCTGCAAGGGGGATTAAAATATTTCTCACCTTGAATCCTTGGTTCACATTACTCAAGGGAATGACACTCATGATGATTTCTCCCCAGTTATTGATCAGAAAAATAGGATCACTCTTGATCTCAATTACCATCTTAAGTTGAAGGAATACATATAAAGGGATGACTTTAAAATTAAATGGATTAAAAAAGGTGACAAAAATACCTTTTTTTCAATGACCTCTATATACATTAGAAAATACATAGGAATCTTGCTATTTTAAATGTGAATGGGGAGTTTCTTGAAAATAGAGAAAATTTGGTTTCACATATTGTTTCTTATTACATGAATTTTATTAATTGTCCCAATTTTTACGTAGATCTTATTGAATTAATCATCCGAAGACTTGTCACTAATGAGGATAATTATATTATCTCTACTATCCCCATGGAATTTGAGGTTATGAAAGCTATCTTTAGATTAAATCATGGTATCTCACCAGGCATGGATGGGTTCACATACTCTTTCTTTAAAACTTAATAGGTGTTATTCATGTTTATATACAAATAATGATTATTAATTTCATCAATGGATGTAATATATAAGAAGGAATTAATTCTCCTTTTCTTTCCCTCATTTCTAAAGTGGATAATGCAAAGGAGATTCATCTCTTCATACCAATTTACCTTGTCAATATGATTAAAAAAATCACCAGGAAAGTTATTTCAAACATACTAGCCAACATTTCAAATTGAATTGTGTTTTAAAAAAAAATTAATTTCATTAAAGGTATAAATATTCAATATTTTCTTATTACTATCTATAAATGTGTTAGGAAGCCAACTATGGGATGTAATATTGATATAAATATTAATGTGAAAAAAGATTTCAAAAATTTATATTGGGGTTTTATTTATAATATTTTATTCAATTTTTGATTTTATGAGAATTTTAATAAATTGGTTAAAATGATTATGAGTTCAGACCATATTTCAATTCTCATTAATGGTTTCATTAAAATTTATTTTATATGCTCTAGAGGTTAATACAAGGTGATCCACTTTCTACCATTATTTTCACAAATGTTGAAGATTACTTAAGAAGCATTTTTTTGTAAAATGGTGAATGATATCAAAATAAAACCCATTAGAGATAGTAGAGGTCTTTCTACCACTACCCATTTATTATATATTGAGTACATCTTAATATTCACCAAATGGCACAAAATAATCTTCATGAATATTAATAATCTTCTCCTACACTATGAAAAAGTCTTAGGGAAAGATATAAGTTGTGAAAATTCCTCCTAATATTTTGGATGAAAATTACTACATAGAGAAAATCAAACGTTTCTATATAGTTGGGAATTAAATAGGGTTCACTTCCCTTTTCCTATCTTGGTGTTCCAATTATCTGGGTTAAACCTTGATTATTTCAATTTTCACACATTATGAGTCAAATTAAAAACCAATTGGCCTCATGGAAAGGAAAGAATATGTTGATGTAAGGAAGAATCAGTCCATTGAAAGTAGTGTTTTTTTAATTTTTTTATAATTTTTATGGTTTATAAATGGATTTTTTGTCTAATAATATATATATGTACATGTATGAATAACATTATCTAGAGTGGAATAATTACTCAATGGAAAACTTCCACTATTTCATGGAAACAATGATGTATACATGTTGATTATGGAGGGCTTAAAATAAAAAATATATTTAAATTACATCAAGTCTTGAAGTTGAAATTTATATAGAGGCTCATCACTAAAAAAATATAAGTCTCTTTCCTTTCTAAGAATTGGATTCATTATAATGTTCAAATATTGAATTATGAATTACCTGGAATCCTCTCTTTGTCCTACTTTTAAATCCTATTTTCCCATAGTTATAGCGGGTTCTCATTAGCTAGTAAACATTAACTATTACCTTAATTTTTGGTTAGATAATTGAATTGGTATGTCTCTCATTAATCATTAAATCTCCCAAAACCATTCACTTGATAGTAGGGAGGGAATTAAATAGAAAATGGAGGCTTCCTTGGAAAGTATCCTTCATGATGTCAAGGAAGTGGTTTTCAATTGTAACTTCATCAATAATAAAGAAACCCTTACCTGGGAATATAAATTCAATGGAAGGATTCACTATAAATTAGCCAATATCATAGTTGTACAAGGTCACTATAAATACTGGAATAAGTGTTTAAACATGATATGGATACTTCCCTCATGGTCTTCACTTACATGGAGGATCATGCATACAAGCCAGCCTATTGAAAATTTCCTACATCACACTGGAATCAGCCTTTGATCTCAATGTGTTCTTTGAATCCAGCATTGGTATGACCTAGTCCACTTGTTCATTATTTGTTAGACTACTATTAAACTATGGTATACTACTTCTGATATATTTGGGGTTTCTCTTACATGGGCAACCAACATCCATGACCGAATCACTGCTTTCTATAAGACGTCAATTTCTCAATAGTTGTAAAACCTATCAATGTTATCCAACATGGAAATTATTCATTTCATATAGGAATCTCAGAATAAAATGATCCATGAGAGTGATCTATTCACATTATAGTTTTCTAAAGTTCATATTTTTATGGGTATGATAAATAGAAATGCTACTCAAGGACGTTTTTGTGATTACTCTATTCATGATTTTTCTATGTTAAAGTGTTTTGGAATTATAGGTAATTATCATAAAATTATAGAAACCATGTAATTCATATGAATTCCCCCAATTCTTGGTTAGATTAAATGAAACACTAATTGCGATTTGAGAGGAATCCCAGGTCCTTCTATATATGGTGCTATTTTTATAAATCATCTTGGAGATGCAATGGGCTGCATTTATCGTCCTTGTAGAATCTCAATTTTTCTTGAAGATGAAATTTTTAATATAATTAACGCATTTGATATGGAAATGAAACACATTTGGTTTAACTAACGGATTTATTGTGACTATAATGCCATTTTTCAAGAAATAAATAATGATACAGTTCATGTTTCTTAGCAACTCATTGCAAGATGGAGAAACATCATGGATTACCTTTCATTATTGAATTATACCATAACTAATTCTTATCATTAAGAAACTATTTGTCTAATGGGATTTACAATAAAGGGACATCTGGTACTGAGATGACACCACCCACTGAAATTCTAAAGGACCATTATTCTTTAGTGTAAAGGGACTATTGAAAAAAATACTACTTTTATGGTGTACATTTTTTTATTTTTAATAAAGGGGAATTTTAATTTTGGGAAATATCTCAGTTTTCCCTTAAATATTTTGAGGAATCATCAATATGGAGTAAAGTGTGAAAAATATATATATATATATAAATGTTTAAAGTATATATTAATTCAAAAAGTGGTAAACATGAGGTAGATAAGATGGTTGGAAGTTATTAAACATTATGACAACATGATTCATGACCACCATGGAAAAGAAAACAAGGTATCATATGCATTTAGTAAGAAACATAATGCTACATTAACTTCGTTACATTTATAGCATGACAATTTCTTTAATGGTTTGATTATTTTAGCCTAGAATTTATAGATATAAGAAATTTCTTTACATTATTTTAGGTGTCAATACAATAATATATATCAGAAATAATCAAGAAAAATCATAAGTAGGATAATGTTTTATTGAAAAGGAATAATATATTAATAAGGGAAAGTTATAAAAGTTTAATTTTTATGAACTTAGTGTTATTAAATTGGGAAAAATATTTTTCACGTGTTGTGAATTATTAATTAGGACAGAATTTGTAGTGGATATTACATTTCCCTATTTTCTATGCAACGTAGTAGTAATAAGATATACAGAGACCTTTAGAAGTATTATAGGTGGGTTGGAATGAAAATAGATATTTATGAATTTACCAAGAAATTTTAGAATTTCCAAAAGTTTAAATATGAATGAAAATTACATAATGGGATGCATCAACCTTTTCTAGTTCCATATTGAAAATCATAAAAATATATCCATGGATTTTATGGTGGGATTTCAAAATAAATCATGAGGTAATAAAAAAAGTTGGGTTACTTATTATCAAATAAATAAGTATAAAAATTTCCATCCCATTCAAAATACGATGTCAATATATCAAATTTCTCAACTTTACCTAAAGGATATAGTCTTGTTACATGAATGTCATCTCTCTATATATCTGATCATGATCCCAGATTCACATTTATTTTTTGAAAAGGACTTCAGAAGTATGTGGGTAATGAATTAAATTTCATTATATATTTTAAACATTTATCTAAAGGACTTTTTTGAGAGAATGATTCAGACCATGGAAGGAATGCTTCATGAATATTCAATGGATTTCCATGAATGTTGGTATCAAACTATTTCATCAGTAGTGTTTTTTATACCAACAGTTATTATTCTAATATTATGCTAGATCCTTTTGAGGAATTCTATAGAAAGAGGTGTAAGAATACAATTTTTTGGGATGAAGTAGGATAAAGGAAATTGATGGGACCAGAGTGGGTGGATGAAATGTGTGGTTTGGTGAATATAATTTAGAAACACATTATGAGAACTCAAATTATGAATAAAATCTATGCAGATAACCAGAGGAAAAATATTTCTTTTGAGATAGGTGATTATATTTTCTTAAAGTAAGTCAATTGAATGGTGTTATATGTTTTGGTGAAATGGGGAAGCTAAGTTAATGGTTTATTTTATTTAATCAAATCCTAGATAAATTTGGAAGATATTCATATTACTTGTCCTTGCCTAAGAGTTTATCCCAGGTATAATTTTTTTTTATATTTTCATGTAAAAAAATATGTACCGAATTCTTCTTATGTTTTTAGAACTAAGGTAGTTTCGTTAGAAGATAACCTGTATTATGAAGAATAGAATTTATATATTTTTTACCATATAGATAATGTGTTTGGGAACATTGTTATTGAATAGGTTAAGGTTTTTTTAGAAAAACTATATGGTTGAAGAAAAAACTTGAGAATAAGAGAACAGTATGAGGGAAAGATATCCCCACTTGTTTAATTAGTGAATTCAATTATGCGGGCATAATTTCCAAATGGGGGTAAGAATGAAAAAAACCAAGTAATTATAGAATAAATAATTTTAATGTTTATTATTATTCATGAATTACACTATTTTATTAATTATAAATAGATTAAGTAAATTAAAAAAACAAAAACGAAATAGTTTTACTAATATGTTTTATTATATGATTTAATTTAAATGTTTTAATTTAAAATTTTATAATTTTAAATTTTAAAAATTAATTATAGTTTTGAATTTATATTTTCAAAATTATCTTATGTTTATTTTTTTTATTTTTCAGAAATAATGGATTTTTCAATGAATAGTGAAAAATTATGATTTTTTGTAAAACTTCCATTTATTTTCATTGAAATATGACCATAATATTTTTAATTGGACCCTAAATTTATATAATTATTCTTTTTTTAGAAATTTTTATTTAAATATATACTAACCAATTTAATACATGATCTTGGTAAAAAAATACTTAATTATAAAAAGGAATTTTTTTCTTTGGAAAACTGTATTTTTTCGCGCTTTGTGAGATTCTTATAAAATATATTTCATCTACTTATAGAAGATTAATTTTGTAAAATGGATTCCATATTAAGAATTATCATAGTTAATACTATTTAATATGTTCAAATTTTTTTGGTTATAATTAATAGTAAAAACAATAAAAACTTCCTTACCATGGTAATGCGGTAAATCCGTTTTACATAGGTTAGAATGGAGTGATACGTACACCATTTTTAATTTTTAAAATTATTAGATGAATTTATTTTTACCCTGTTCACATTAAACTAGATATTTAGTATTTTATGGGGAATGTTTCCATGAATGTGACGTAAATAATACTTTATTTAATGAAAAAGAGAAAATGTGATCCTTTTGCTTTTAAATATATCTTATGTGTTCATAAAGGGAAAAATCAAGTTGGTAATTAATATTAGAGGTTATTTTAAGAATAATGAAATTATTTTTCATCATGATAATTTATTTATAATTTTTAGTATTTATACCATTACCTTAAATACATACACAATAATGACAAAATATTTATTTAATAAATATTAAAATAAAACAAATTATTTTAAAAATATTTAAAGTAATAAAATATGAAAGAGTTATTGTGGTCTATACTTTTTTCAGATAATAATTAGTTATTTTAGGTGTTTTAATTTTTTATATTATAGTTTGATCATTATCTTGATGATTTTTAACGTTAAATTAATTGAATTGTTTCAAAATTGACATTACTTTTTTTTGTAATAAATAATGGTTTATTCAATGATTTAAAATTACTCAAAATATTTTCTAAAGCCACATAAATAGAATATGGTTTATAATATCAACCGTTTTACATTAATGGACCATTTTATCTTTTATAGTAACTTTCAAAACCTCTAAAGTGTAAAAACATTAATACCACAATAACTGTCAAAAAGGGTTAGTATGGGTTAAAAAATATAATAAGGGTGGAAACAACACCTAAACTTGTCCAAATTTTATTTTATAAGATTATATATATTAATACTCTTCAATTATTTAAATATTTTCATTTTTTACCCATTTTAATATTAAAATTAGTTTATATTTTTATAATAATTTAGGGAATTCTAAGAGTTCCCCCACCCTATCTTATAAAAGGGATCCTCATATCCTATTTTATTCACTATTTAAAAGAATTTTGGTTTTGGAAATACCTATCTAAATACCTTACTCATATCCCTACTCACATCCTAGAGTCCTTTTTTGGATTATAAAACCATCCTAGGAAATCATTTGGTGTAAACCTTAACTTGCTGTTTGAAGAAGAGGTATATTTCTTAATCAGACATTTTCATTTTTTTCATATTTTAACCCCAAAAAAAATTATTCAAACCTGATGAAATAATGAAAATAGTATATTTAATATACTGAGGTGTTTTTAATTATATGTCATGATCTATTTGCAACTCTTTTTCCATCAGAGAGGAAACAAAAATATCATTTGTGTGTATGGAAGACTAACACACTACAAACTGATGTAATTTGTATTCCACCACCTCCAATTATAGATTTTTTTAATAATGGATTTAATGTATATAAATTATATTCAGGAAATATTTATCGTTAATAAATTATTATATATCATTTACTATCCAACAGTTCGATTCCCTGAAAAATGATAACTTCGTCCGTACGTAAGTGTATTTTACCTCCTCCACCAAGAGATATGATTCATTATTTATAAAAAATATATGGATCATATATATAAGTATATTTAATAAAATTATACTTTACTTATGATATTATGATCATTATTTATTGATAAATTAATTCTTACCTTCTTTCCAAAATTATCGTTGAAAAATGGAAATGTTACACATGCGTACGTACGACCAACCATATCAATGATTGTAATGTAGTTCATTGTTCAAAACCATAATTCACGAATGGTTTTGAAAGTATAATTCATGTATAAAAATTATAATAATTTCATTATTATTATTATGTATATGTTTTAATAATGACCTCTTTAACCATCGACAACCTACTGAATCCATTTTTGATGTATGAGTCGAATATCATGAAAACATCTAACATGAACTTAATTGATCAAGTATGTGTATATAAAATCATATTAAATAAAATAAAAGTTATAATGAACATGAAATATCCTATAAATAATTTAAATAATTAACTTATGTTTTTTATTCCGAAATATTAAGAATATACGTTATGAGCCAGACTCGAGGTAATGAGCTTTCTTTTGAAAATAATCTTTTAAAGATTCCTTTACAATTATTTTCATTCAATGTATATATTTTTCAAAAAAATTATTAACATATTTATTTATATATATAATAATTATAAGGGGCATTTTATGACTCTTTTTATTTTATTTCAAAGGTTTTCGAAAGGAATCTATTTAACAAATGTTTTGACTTTATTTACAAAAAGGAAAAAGTAATATTATATTTTAACATACATGACATCAATGGATTTCCCACTGTATAAAATAATATTTTAAGTTTGGATTTCTTTAAAATATTCAATATTTTCTATAAATAAAAACACATTCCCCCTTTTGTGCATATTTATTTTTAAAAATGTATTTTTTAATAGGAAATGATATTTTGATATTTGAAAAATATTTTTCGCATTAGTTTAAAGGAGGTTTCCAATGGTCTTATGATGTAAAGTTGCAAGAATAAAATATTTTATTAATTATATGGTACTTTATGATTTTATATGAGAAAAAATATGTGCCCAATATTTTTTATATGATGGGTTGATCCCCATTAGATATCAAGATGTTGGGTGATCCTGATATAACTTATATGAAGGGTTAGACACATTATAGATATATAATTCATTAGATTTTTTTACATGTATTTAAAGGAATGAATAATTGAGTTAAATAGTTTAGTTTGTCCTATATATTTTACAAGGATCCAGTTATTTCTCATGTGGGTTTAAAATAGGTAATGAATATAATGCTCTATGTCACCTAAATTGTATTTATATTTTCTTTCATTGAGTTTTAAAGTTTTTTATTTGAGGAAAAGTGATTATTTATCATGTTAAAATGATTTATTTAATATTATTAATGAATAGTGTGATAAAACTAATGATTTTTGGTTTTTTCATGTTTTTCACTAGAATAAAAAATTTCTTCCTTTTTATGTCCATTATTTAGCTTTTTATGCTCATATAAAGATTTTAAAACGTCTTTCACATGGTTTAAATATGTGTAAGAACAAAGAATAAGTGAAGTTGATTTTATTGATGTTTTTTCATGAAAATAAAACATGATTCATTTTAAAACTTTTATATTAAAGAAAAAATGAATACTAAGTAGAAGTTTCCACCTTGTAATATATGTTTTTGTTATGTTAGAATTATGACCTCATTCCCTAAAACTATAAACCATAAATATCCTAAAATGTAATAAAAATTATTCCTTAAATGGAAAAACATGTTTATGTAATGTTTATATCTTGGTCCTTCTATTATTGAATTTTGAGGAAAATAGAGATGTAAGAATTGATTTGAAATAGACGATGAATGGGGAATTAGATGCCTTTATTGAGGAGAATGCATAGTTGAACAAGGAGAGGAGAAAATTGGTGATAAATAATAATTTTTTTTAATAACCCATATCTTCCCCAATCCTTTATATTGTGAAAATACATTGTTGGGGTGTTTTAGTGGCTCTCAGTGGCCCAGTTCAAGAGTTTTCCAAATCCCATTTTTTTCATCAGCATGTGAGTGCGTCTGCAAGTCAGTGTGTCAACATGTTAGTGCATCGCCATGTCTGTGCGCCGACATGATATTTCATTGGTGATTCAATGGGCATCAACATCTATGAGTTAGGGGTGTCGACATCGGTGAGTCAGGGGCGTCGACATTAGTGAGTTGATGGTGTCAACATCGATGAGTTAGGGGCATCAGTGTTAGTAGGTCAGGGCGTTGGTAGGTCAAGGCATCGGTAGATCATCGTTGATAGGTAGAGGCATCAGTGGGTTGAATTGGTATCTCACCCATTGGTGGCTCAACATCAGTGGATCAGTGTCGGTGACTCACCCATTAGTGACTCATTTCTAGTTTTACCCAGTTTTACCGGTATCACCCATGATACATTTTTTTTCTCTTTTTAAAGTTAATCTACCTACTCACAACCATCCTAGGGTATATCTTCACTATTTCTAAGTGGAATTATCAAATAAAAATTAATTCCAAAATGTGAAACTGACAAAATGTGTGGTCAAGCAATGATCTGACTTTTATATACATCGAAATAGTCTCCCAAATTTTAGGATCGACCATCTTCTTAAGATGAGATCCTCTCTTCCTTCTTCATTTTCATTTCATTGGGTGAACCTAGAGACTTCCTCTTGAGATGATTCATGCACCCATGCTGGAGCCCTTCCCTCTCATTCCTGGAGTTCTTCCTACAAGTCTCACCGTCCCCTATTGTTGGCCCAAGAAGGAACTTCGATCTTTGATAATCTAAGTAGGGATTTTGTTTTTATTCTCTTAAATTGTGTATCATGTGGGGTGGTTAGATTAATTTTTTATTGTAATTAATGACTATATAATATTCATGAAATAATAATTAAACAAGAATTTAATATGATTAAAAGATAACTCACATAAATATAATAATGGGAAGGGTGTGGTTGATCTTGGTCTGATGTTGTTGTTTTTTTATCTTTGATTCTATTATGGGTTTTGTGGGTTTATGACTTCTGAAAATCATGACGGTTGGTGGAATTTTCTTGTGAACTTGGGGTATTTCACTTTGAGGTTTTGATATACAGAGATAACATGGAATCGGGTAAATCACGTAAACTTGGATAAATAAATGGATGCCCCAAGATCAAACTTATTTTTTGATTACCCCGGTTATGTTAAAGTGGAAATAAAAGAACCCATGTTAGATAAATTTGAATACACTTGTCTTAATGGTTGTGGTTATGTGATGTGTGTTCTGGTCTGGGTTCTGTGGGCTTGGTATGTGGGGTGGTATGGGGTGGGGGTGTTGTTGTCTCAGTCCGAGAGATTGATTGACTGTGGAAAGGATTAACTTATAGGAAGATGAACTACCATTATGTTATGTTGTAGTTGTGAAGTGATGTAGAGCAGTGGGACTATGGTATGGTTGTGAAATTCTTATGCAATGGGAGTGCAATGGGGATTTTTTGGGCAGTAATACTGTAGGGCGGAGTTGTGAGAGAAGGAATGGGTGGTATCACATTCAAGAACGATAGTTTGTATTAGATGAATGTGGATGTGTCGTGGGACTGCAAGTCTAGTTTTGTACTATTGTTTTATGCTATTGTGTAGTAGGATTGTAGTTTAGTTTTTTTCATTTATTATTTTGGTTATGGTTTTTAATTTCCCCGTAGTGTTAAAATAATTTAAAGAGAATCCCCTCAAATGAATAAATATCATTTGAACAAAATGGTGGTTGGGTTTATTCTTGGCAACAGTTGTTGTTTGGTTGTGGATGTAGGGGTAACAACAAAAGTAGTAATGATGTGGGATCATTGTTTGTTCATATGAAACCCGTAGGTCGGGGATGAGTGCTAGTTTACATGCACGCGCACACACACACACACACACATATTGTAGTTCCTTGTGATTTCTACATGCCCCCAACTCTTGTTGAGAACTATGTGCCGAACACCTCCGTCTCAAGGGGGAAGGTGTCTATCCCAACATCCTTGTGGGAGGATGGATGACGAGTTGCTGATTTTTTTGTTCCTCAGACCCTCTTCCAGATCATTCTGCTCGGGTATATCTGGGAAAGTTGTAAGTCTTACCATAGTCCAAGATTCTTCAAGCAAGGGTTTTTTTGGACGAGGGGATCAAGTGTTTGTGGGCCGAGTATGTTTTCCCAAGTTTCATTGGGATTAGGCCCACATGTCTTCGAGCGCGGCGTGTGGTTGTTGAGGCCCATGTGTTTTTGGGCATGGTGATGGTTTTTTTGTCCCGGGTGTCTGCGGGTGTGGCTATTTGGAGTTTGAGGTCCAGGTGTGTCCGAGAAAGTTGCAGTAGTGAGACTCCATTTGGGAAGAGTGGTAGCATCAAGACATCAGATCCTTAGGAATGAGTAGATAACTAGTGGTAAAGTGGTGTGCGGGGTACCCAAATGTTGATGTACTTATACTATTACATTGCCTAACTTGCGTTACATGGGTGAGTGTTCCTTGTTGAGGTTGGGCTGGATAGTATTACCTAGTAGGTGCTTAAGGTTTTATTGTTTTCTCACATGGGAATTAGTATGTTCCCTCACTTGTTCAAGAGTAGATTTAGTTTCTCTATGGAGTATACTTGTATGATCATCCTATGTATGTAAAACTATTTTCCAGTTTTAAGAGGATTTCAAGAACTATGCTAGACCTTACTAGCTCAAGTGTCGGGATAGTTTCTTGTGTTGTTTAGTTTCCAATTTTTGGAACATCACTTCGGTGTTTTTTCTTACTCTGTATGAGTTTTACATTTGAAAATGCAAGTGGGAATTGATTTTTTTTGGATTTACTTTTATCTTTATTCTTTGGTGTAGTTGGGATTTAATATATGATTTCCTGATATTGTTCTATAAAAAGGGTAATTACTTTAATTTATGTTAGATTTGAATCCCATGGAGATTTTCGCCGCTCTGAGGCCTACTGAAGGCAGGACTCCTGGGTCATTATCATTCCTTCACCGTGAAGAAGGGAGGGAAGGGAACTTCAGTGTCCCTTCCCTCATC
The DNA here is from genome assembly GCA_963277665.1 of Viscum album. Lineage (NCBI taxonomy): Eukaryota > Viridiplantae > Streptophyta > Magnoliopsida > Santalales > Viscaceae > Viscum > Viscum album. The sequence goes on along the minus strand of OY728123.1, from coordinate 685,346,304 downwards.
TTGGGGATGGTGGGTTGTGAAAAAAATGGTATCATGGGGTTTTTGGTTGAGATATAGGATGGATATCGGGGTTAGGAACAATGAGGATTTCATGGGATGGTAGAGAAAAGTGTTAGGAAATCTTGGTATGTGAAATCGGCCAAGGAAGACCGGCTAATACATGAGATTTTGGGGCCCCCTATAATCCAATGCACGGACTCTCGACATACTGAATGACCAGATGAGGCTACACGGACTGCATGGTAGATACCCCTGTAAAGGTACATGTATCACAATGACTTGTGTTCTTGTGTGTATTGGGTTTTTCTGGTAATTTGAAATTAATAAAAATTTTCCACAAAATTTTAATGTAATTTTTTCCACACTACTTCGGCTTAAGAGTTTCTTGTTTTCTTTTCAGCTATGGATCCCAGACATCATCCATGAGTAGTAAGGTAAATCGAGGAACAACAAGTTGATCTGGATAATCAGTAGAGGGAAGATAAAGAGGATAATGATGACTTGTGGAAGAATATGTTCCATGCCTTCTAGCAGAAGGATTTGGGAATGTACAAGGGAAGCATTTTAGACCTAGAGACTAAGTTCTGGCTTGAGGAGCTGGTGATTTATTTTATCTTGATCTCAGATCCAATATAGTACTAGGTTCCTTTGGTAGTGAGCCAGATGCGAGGAGAAGCACATAAGTGGTGAATGCTTCACCTTAGGGAGAGGAAGGAGACTGATGTCTCATGGGCTGACTCTGAGAAGAAGTTCTAGGTAGAATTCCTTTCTTCCATGATGAAGGCCGAGAAGAGGCAGTAGATTCTCTCCTTCTAGAAAGACATTGTGTTGGTAAGGTAGTTGGGGATCAAGTTCAATGACCTCATTCCTTTTTCTCTAGACCTCTTTCCAGATGAGGATCCTTGGGAAAGGCACTTGGAAGAGGCCCTCCGACCTTCTCTTTAGTATGTTGTTACTACCATCACTCTGACAATGTACATGGAGGTTCAAGAGAAGGATGATGTAGTGTAGAGGACACACACTCTGGGAGGTGTCCCGTGAGAGGGGATCTAACTATTTTTGTTAAAGGGGAATTCCGTTAGCATCAGGTCTTCTGCATTCGGGTCTTCATGGTTTCAACCAGTGGGGAGTAGGCCTCAGTAGTTCTAGTTGCGATCTCTCAGTCCTCGCCCTCTATCCATGGGCCTTGGACCGAGGTTGTTTTATATGGAAGTCATGGGAATATTCAGAATCAGTTCCCTATTCAAGTGTAGTATAGTGGAGGATGGATGTTTCAGCACCAACCTCAATAGTAGTAGTTTCCATCAAGGCCTTTTTAGTAGAAGGGGAAAAAATCTCCCGCTCTACTGAGGGAAGATGATGCCGGAGGAGGCTGACCTCAAGGTGCTTCTCAGGGACCTCAAACAGGGTGTGGTCAGGGAGGCAGTCGACATCTGAGGGGTAGAGGAGCTGGACATGGGCATTTGCACGCCATAGATTTAGCGGTTTTTGTGGGGATAGAGGTTGTTCAAGGTAAGATCTGCCTATTTAGTAATTTTATCTGTTATTTTTTTGATTCAGGATCTTCAAACACCATTATTTCACCCAGTCTAGCTCATGCCTTGGGTATAGATGTAGAAATACTTTCCATGCCCCTGGTGTTGAGTACACCCATTGGATGTCAGACCAACCTATTTTATATTTTTTAAGAATTTAGACTGATTTTGGGGCCACATCAGTCTAGTGGGGATCTTATTCTACTACAAATGAAGGCATACGATGTCATCCAAGGAATCGAATGTCTATTTTACATTCATGTTGTTATCGACTAATTTGGATGGATAGTCATGTTCTCATATATGGGTGGCCAGTATGTATCTCTCATTCGAAAGAGGAGTTTCCCAGAGGGTAGCTGGCTCATGGATCCCCATATTTATTTTTTAATAGATATGTCGTTGGAATTAATAGACTCAAATATGGAGGAATTTCCGGGGATTGTCTATGAGTTCTGGGAAATATTCCTTGAAGAGTTTGGGACTCTATCCCCTCGATGTGATGCTGAGTTTTGGATAGACTTACAACCCATTACCCATAATATTTCAATTAATATCTACCGGATAACACAATCTAAGTTGTGAGAGTTGAGGATTCATGTTGATGACCAGATGAAGAAGGGTTTTATATGACTGAGTGTTTCTCCATGGGGTGATCTAGTCTTGTTCACAAAAAAGACAGATGGTGGTCTCATGATGTGAATCGACTACCAGAGACCAAATTAGGTGATGGTCAAGAACCGTTAACCCATCCCAAGGATCGAAGACCATTTTGGCTAGTTGAAATAATCAAGTTGGGTTTCTAGGATTGACCTGCAGTCTGGATATCACCAGATGTGGGTGAAGGAGGGTGACATCCTAGAGACTGCTTTCAGGTGCATGTATGGGAACTTTGAGTTTGTGGTCATGCCGTTCAGAATTATGAATGCACCAAAAGTGTTCATGGGGCTCATGAAATCTATCTTCTATGAGTATATTGACTTGTTTGTGGTCGTGTTCATCAATGAAATCCTGATCTACTCAAGATCAGAGTAGGATCACGCTGAGCATCTGAGGACAGTTTTCCAAGACCTCCGATACCACTAGCTCTATGGGAAGCTATCCAAGTGTATGTTTTGGACATGAGATGTGCCCTCACATGGACACATAGATTCCCAGTAGTGAATTTTAATTGACCCATAAAAGGCCTAGTTGTTTGTTTCTTGGGTAGCACCCATGAACATGGTAGAGGTTCATAGTTTCTTATGTTTGGTAGGTTATTACCGAAGGTTCATACCAGAATTCACTCGAGTTTTGGTTCCATTGAAAACATTAACCATAAAGGACCCGGATTTTGTATGGGGTGATCAGTTCCCTGCAGCTTTCACTTATCCGAAAAAGAAGCTGGTCTTCTCCCAAATGTTGAGGTTTCTAGAGGAAGGGTTGACGTTCGAAGTGTTCTGTGATGCTTCTGGGATATGCATCAGATGTGTGCTGATGCAGCATCGAGGAGTGATCTATTAGTGGTCTAGGAAGTTACGTCCTCACAAAAATAACTATGCCACCCTAGACCTAGAAATCATAGTTTTTGTGTTCGTGCTGAAGTTGCGACGACATTACCTCCTTGGGTAACACTTCATGGTCTTCACAGATCACAAGAGCTTGAGGTTTGTTTTATCTCAGAATGAACTGAAATTTCGGTAAAAGAGGTGGATAGAGTTCCTTTAAGACAGCGAATTCATAATCTCCAATACCCAAGGAATGGGGAACATGGTGGACAATTCCTTGAGCATGAAGTCAGAAAAGGAGTAGTTTGGGAGTCCACAGATGTTTGCAAGGAAATGGAAGAGTTGGCTACCTTACATCTAGGATTTAGAGTGATGGATAGTAGAGGATATCTTTTTCATATGACAGTGAAATATTCCATGGTATGGAAGGTGAAGGAGTCTTAGTGGGGAGACTCAGTGGCTGAAGTGATGCATGATCCTATTAGACGGGGTGATGCACTGAAAGGATGGCTAGATGATAGTAAGAATCAGATGTTGTTTTGTGAGAAGCTATTTGTCTCAGTGATGAGGCGTGAGGGAGTTCTCAGTGAGTTCCACAACTCACCCCTGGCGGTACATCCAGGAGTCTCCAAGATGTATTGGTGCTTGAGAGGTCTGTTTTGGTGGACTATATTGAAGTGGGATGTGGAAGAGTTTGTGGAAAGGTGCCTTGTGTGTCAGTAGGTGAAGGATGAACACCGTATTCCTGGCGGTCTGTTGCATCCCTTACACGTTCTTGAGTTGAAGATGAATTATGTTTTGATGGATTTTATTACAGGACTACCCAGGGATGAGGGAGTCTGTGATGCCGTCTGGGTAGTGGTGGAACAATTGACAAAATCAGCCCACTTCTTAGAGATTATAGAGATGAGAGCAGTGGTTGCCTTAACAAAGAGGTACTTCAGTGAAGTTGTATGGCCTAATAGAGTTACAATATCCACCATTTAGGATCAGGATATATACATAACTTCACAATTCTAGAAGGGATTATCATGCTCTTTTGGATCCCATCTATGACATAGCCCTACTATCCTCCCTCAGACAGATGGGAAGACAGAGAGAACCATCCAGATCTTAGAGGATATACTGCGGGCATGTGTCTTGGAGTTTAGAGGATCTTGGGTAAAAAACATTCCCCTAGACGAGTTTTCGTATAACAATATTTATAATTAAATAATTTTCATGGAACCATTTGAATCCTTTTATGTAAGACCATGTCATTCACCCATTTGTTGGATAGAGGTTAGGGAGGCAAGTGTTATTTTCCCACAGGCAGTACAGAGCACCACGAAGATGGTTTAGCCTGTGAAAGAATGGATGAAGGAAGCTCAGAACTAGAAGAAGTCATATGCTGATCATAGGAGGAGATCCTTGGAGTTGGAGGTTACGGTCCACATGTTCTTAAAGGTCTCTCCTTGGCATGGACAATGAAAAATTGTTTGGGGGATTAAGCTTTCTCCCAGGTTCATCAGACCTTTTGAGGTATTGGGTAGAGTTGGTGAGGTGGTGTGTTATCTAGCATTACCACCATTGTTGGAGAGGATCCAAAACGTCTTCTATGTTTCTCAGATTCTTCATTATCTATACGATGACTCTCATGCCCTAGACTAGGGAGAGTTAGATATTGAGGATGATGCACTGTTCGTGGAGCAACCAGTGAGAATCGGGGATTGTAAGGAGAAGGTGCTTGATGGATGGACCATTCTCTGGGTTCGTGTCCTATGTAGTTATGGAGGCCTCAAGGAGAGTACTTGGGAATGATATGATCATATGAGAGCCCATTACCCAGAGATTTTCTATGTTTTTCTCTTGTATTTTCTTTCTACCTTTCTTATGATGTAATTTTTAACCTCACTTGTTGTACGATATGTTTTATCCATGTTCTCTATTTTTGTGTAAAAATAACTGACTATGGGGAGGGGAGAACCTGATCACTAATCCAGAAACATTAATGTGGATACGATTAAACCCATGTGGGAGAGTTATTACAACCCAATGTGGATAGTATATTGACAATGGGAAGGAGATCCCTAATCCATGTCTCTGGATAGTGTGATCCTTGGTGTTTGTATGATTTCTTAGGAAAATGAAGCCTTTGTGTCTCCTCATTTGTTCAGGAGACAAATGCGAGAGAGGTATTCCTAGATGTTGAGTTTTCCCCTTTAATTTTCAACATAGGGCAGTTTACTCATGAGAGGTATAAGGGAAGGTTCTTCATACCTCTTTACTTCTAGGTTAGTGTTGAAATTGTCAGGGACAGGAATAGTTTGAGAGTTATATGATATAATAACCCACATCTTCCACATACCCTTCCTTTGTGAGAATATAGTGTTGAAGTGTTCTAGGGGCTCCCAGTGTCTAAGTTCAATAGTTTTCCAAAATTCCATTTTTTCCATGTGAATGTCAGTGCATCATCATGTCAGTGCGTCGACATGTCAGTGCATCGTCATGTTATTACATCAGTATGACAATGTGTTAGTGAGTTAAGGGGTGTGAACATCAGTGAATCAGGTACATAGGCATTGGCGGGTTAGGGGCGTTGGCATATACGAGTTAAGGGAGTTAGCATTGGTGAGTCAGGGGCGTCATTTTCAGTAGGTTAGGGCGCATGTATGTCAATTCGTCAGTAGATTAGTTTCGGAAGGTTGTGGCATTAGAAGGTTACCTTGATAGCTCACCCGTTGGTGGATCGGAATCGATGGCTTAGCCATGGTGGATTAGCATTAGTGGCTCAGCATCAGTGACTCACCCATCAGTGACTTATTTCATACTTTTCCTAGTTTTTCCAGTTTCTCCCCTTTTATGTGTTTTTCTACATTTAATGTTAATATATCAACTCACTACCACAAACTGGACTATCCCCACCATTTCTGATGGGAATTATTAAATCTTAGTTAATTCCAATGTGTAAAACTACAAAGCTAGTAGGTCAAGCCACGATCCAACTTTTAAGTAATCATAATTGGTCTCCCTGAATTTAGTACATGGCCTCTTCTTAAGATAAGATCCTCTCTTCATTATTCCTTTTTTGTTTCCATTTTTGTGTATATATAATTCCTCCTAAGACGAGTCATGCGCCCATGGTTGAAATCATTTCGCTCACCCTTAGATTTCTTACTGCAAGTCACGTCGTCCTTTATTCTTTGTGCAAGAAGGAAATTTGATCTTTGATCATCCAAGTAGGGATTTAATTTTTTTCTCTTCAATTGTGCATCATGTGGGGTGGGTATATTAATATTTTATTATAAGGAACATCCAAATACTCTTCTTGAAACGATAATTATACAAGAATTTAATATGATCAAAGGATTACATGCATAAATAAAATAATGGTTAGGGTGTGTTTGATCTTGGTTGCCTATTTTTAATTTTTTATCATTGATTGTATTATGGGTGTTGTGGCATTATGGTTTCTAAAAATCACAAATGTTGGTGGTATTTTCTTGTGAACTGGTGGTATCTCGCTGTGATGTTTTGATATTCAAAGATAACATGAAATATGGTTAATCACATACACTCAATTAAATAAATGGATTCCCCAGTATAAAATATGTTTTGTGATCACCCCAGTTATGTTAAATTATAAATCAAAGAACCCATGTTGGTTAAATTTGAATACACTTGAATTAATGGTTGTGGTTATGTGGTGTGCGTTCTATTTTGGGTTTTATGGGCATGGTATGTGGGGTGGTACAGGGGGAGTGTTGGTGTCTCACTCCAACAGATTGATTGAATATGGAATGGATAAACTTGTAGGCAACTGAACTTCCTTTATATTGTGTTGTGGTCATGAAGCGACATCAAGTAGTGGGACTGTGGTATGATTGTGGACTTGTTATGTTGTAAGACTGCAGTGAGGATTTGTTTGTGGTACATGGCTACAGGGGTGGGTTTTGAGAGAAGGAATGGGTGGTATCACTTTGAAGAATGATAGTTGGTAGTACTTGAATAGGGATGTGTATAGGGACTGCAAGTCTTGTTTTGTGCTGTTGTGTAGTACGACTATATTTTAGTTTTGTTTATTGCTTGGTGTGGTTACATTTGTTAGTTGCTTCGAAGTGTTGGAATAATTTAATGTTGATTCCCTCAAATAAATAAATGGAATTTGAACTAAATGGGGTTGAGTTTATTTTTGGAAGTGCTTGTTTTATGGTTGTGCATGTAGGGGTATCCATAAAAGTTGTGCTATTGTGGGATTGTTGTCTGTTTGTGTGAAACCTGTAGGTTGGGGCAAAGTGCTTGTTTATATATATATATTAGTTCCTTGGGATTTCTACATTAACCCCACCCTTGTTGAGCATTATGTTATGAAAACCACCATCTCATGAGGGAGGGTGTCATTCCTAATATCTCGATGGGAGGATGGATGGCTGGCTCCTGATTTTTTTCTTCCTTGCACCCTTTTACATATCTTCTTACTTGGGAATATCTGACAAAGATATAATGGCTTGATTATTACCATATTACAAGATACTTTAGGAAATGATTTGTTTTGGACTAGGGGATCAGGTGTTTGCAGGCCAAGAATGTTTTCCAATGTTTCATTGGGATAAGGTTCAGGTGCCTTCAAGCACGGTGTGTGGTTATTGAGGCCCAGGTGTTTTTGGTCATGGCCATGGTTGTTGTGGAACAGGTGTCTACAGGTGTGGATATTTTCATTTTTAGGCCTAGGTGAGTGTAGACAGGTTTGGGTAGTGGGACTTCATGCATAAAGAATGGCAGCGTCAAGATGTCATATTTTTAGGAATAAGGAGTTAACCTATAGGAACGTGGTGTGAAGGGTACCCAAATGTTGATGTCCTTATACTATTACATTACATACCTATTGTTACTTGGATGAGTGTGCCTTGGTGATGATGGGTTGGTTAGTATTCCCTGGTATGTGCTTGAGGTTCTACTATTTTCTCAATTGGGGATTAGTATGTTCCCTCACTTATGCATGAGTATCTTTAGTTTCCCCATAGAGTATACTTGTATTCTCGCCTTATTTATGTAAATAAACTTTCATGCTTCTAGTAGGACATCTGGGACCGTGCGGTACATTACATTCTTAGGCATTGGGATAGTTTCAATTACTATTTAGGTTCCCTTCCGCAGTACATCACTTGGGAGTTTTGTCTTACATTGTATCAGTTTTAATTTTGAACATGCATTTGGGAATGGATTTTTTTTCGCTTTAATTTTATGTTTATTATTTGGTGTTTCTGGGATTTACAATCTTTTCTCCCAATCATATTCTATAAGAAGGGTAATTCCTTCCATTTATGTGATATTATATACCCTTGGTTCTAGTCACCACTCTATGGCCTACTAAAGGGAGGACATGGGGGTCATTATCTCCCCTTCACCTTGAAGAAGGGAGAGGACATGACACTTTTCTATACCTTCCCTCATCTTGGTGAAGGATGGTTGTGACATTTTTCCCCTGAGAAAATGACTATGACAATATTGGAGTCAATTTTATCAATGATTTCAGTAAGAATTTGCTGAAAGTGGTTAAGAAAGAAATTTTTTAGGGATCTGGAAGAATAGTTAGCCATAATGTAAGAAGAGTTAGGAAAGAGATTAATGATTTTTATAAGAACCCATAATGAGATGAATTATTATAAAAAGGACTTTAATATGTTAGTGGAGTTTTGAGATGAGTCTTCTCAAGTAGGTGAGATGAATGATCTAAATAATATGATAAACACTACACCCATTCAGTTTCATTATGAATATATTTTTCCTAAAAATTCTTGTACTAAAAATAATTCTAAGGAGGTTTTCACCATGAAAATAAAGTAGGAGACACTCTCATATTTCAAATGAAGATAAATATAATTCCAAAAGACCACTTATCCCTAGGAGGAGGAAGTGTAAATTTAAAGAAGGATGGAAATATCTAAAACATGGATTGATTCCTAATTGAGAACAAAGATCTCTATTTAGGGGAAATTTAGAATGTTTTGGAAGGTATAAACATATATCTTATTCAAACTGGTATAATACTTCTTTACTAGGAATAATGCATGCATCCATGGGTAGAATATTGGAGAATAAAGAGAACATTTTCAATTAAAACAAGGCATTACTCAAAATCTATCCTTTTTCTAATGAAAAATAGATTTGAATATATTAATGAGATTTGTGGACAGTGTAATCCATAAGGTCACATAGTTGTAGAGTGAAATATTATCCTAATAAGAGGTAATCTCTATGGATTTAAAGGGAATGAAATTTAAAAAATAAGAAAAGAGGTTAGTCTAATAAAAAAGGTTGTACATTACTATAAATAATTCTTAATAGTTTGGATAGAACACCTAGAGAAGGATATGAAAATTTATAAAACTCTAAACATGTCTTGGATAAGGGAAATAAAGTTTATTTAAAAGATAGTTATTATGTTTGTGAGAATGTTTCTAAAATTAATGAACCAAAAATTAAATAAAAGCATTGTGAAAGATTTTGAGAAATTAGGTTTTTCAAAAATGATTGTATGATTATCTAACCATACCACGACGATATTTTATAGAAGTAGATTGAAGCATAAAAATTGGATTTTCTATAGTAGCTGGGGTGGATAAGGAAACTAAAGATAAATAAGTAGTTCAAGTTGAGAAGGAATACAATAAATCTATTGAGGCCTATTATAAATAAGAAAATATGAAGAATTACTCCCATATTTATAAAAAAATAAATGAAAAGAATTTTTTGAGATGAAACCCTTACCATTTATATTATTATTAAAGAGAAAAGTGGTCCCTCCTTATTCCAATACTCCTTATTGATATTTTGTTAACTTTAAAGAAATTTAATGGATGGTTTTGAGGGTTGTATGCATTGTAATAAAATAAATGACTCTTTATGGAGTTTTATAATTATCATGAGAGAGAATAAATGAATTTAACCCTTTATGTGGTGAAAATTTTGAGAAGGCTACCTAGAAAACGTATTTTATGAAAACATGAAATTTCTGGATAGCTTGTAAAAAATTTGATTATTGAGGTAAGTTTGAAAACTATAATCCCAATTTTAAATCATATGAATATTGTTATCAATGAAAGTATGTAATGAGATAAAAAGGTTGTGTTTTTCTACGTGCACTTTAATTATTTTAATGTGTTTTTTGAGATGATTGTAAGATATTTAATTCATTTAAAATATATCTAAGAATACACAAAGATAAAAAATTACATTTTTATCAAATATTATATTGGTTTATGGATAACTATGAATCCATTGGGTTTTCACTCTTATTTTATAAATAGAGTTAGCCCACGTAGACTTATATTTGACTAACATATGGATCATTTTGAAGAAAAATATATGGTTCTATTATTATCTCAACTAGTGAATAATGGTTTCCATTTAGATTTATAAATGAATGGAAAAAATATTATACTATAAATAACCTCTACAAACTTTTATTTATTTTCAATAAGGGGATAAGAAATTGAGTTTCATCACACATACTAATATTTGTGGTTTGGAAGTATTGAAAAAAAACACAAATGGGGAGATTGTTGTTCCTATGGGTTTAATTTTATTTATTGGTAATATGAGTTTCTACTATTGTTTGGAAAATTATATAAATATATATTTATGTGATGAAAAAGGTGAAGAGAATAATGATCCTTAAAAAATACCATTTGTAAATTGATTTAGGAATCCCTTAACGTATAATGATTATTGGGCTAGTTTATATGGCCATGAAAAGAAATGACGAGGTCTATGGTATTTTATGCTTCAATTAACTTGAAGGGTAATATTATTTAGTTGAAGATTACTATGAGGATATTATAATAATTCTAACGTATTGAAAAAACCATCAAAGTGTATGAAATGTGAAGGGTATTGAATGTTGTGTTGAGTAACTCTTGGATGATATTTTTAGAACCATGGATATTTCACAATAATAATTTGAAATGGTTGGGATAGGATTTTATAAATAAAATATTTTATATTTCCTACGAATTTGAAAAGGCCTAGATCATTATAGACATCATTTTTATTCTGAATACATACCATTTATGTTGTTTAAATATTATACCGCTACAATGTACACATAATCCAGTGCTGTGTATGTGTGATTTCCAACTTTTATAAATAATATTACTACTACATAAACATTATTAATCAATGTAAGCATGGATTTATTATCTTTATAACCATTATATAGTATATAATGGTACCCATAAGCATTATTTAGTGAGACATTTAATCATGAATAATTCATTTCATAACAATCGATCAATATTTGTTTAAACATGGTTTAGGTCTTTTCATGAATTACACCAACTTCCATAAACATCAAGACACAATTTAAGACTTAGAGATGAAGTTTCAAGATGTTATAATCTTAAAAAATATAAATTGGTAAATTCAAAATCTATTTTTTTGGATCTAAAAATCACAAAATAATTTGCGATTCAAAAATTAAATTTTAGAAAAATTCATTGAGAATTTTCATTGAAAATGACTAATTTATTTAGTTAGAGAGTGAGTTTAGTTTCTTAAATAAATTAAAAATTATTGTGACAATGTTGGATATATTTTCTTATTTTTGTAAACATCTCCCACAATCATGGTGTATGATATTCTGTCTAAAGATCAAGAAGAAGCACATTGTGAATGAGTAAAAGGACTTCCTTGGATTTTTAATGATAATGAAGGCTTATATGTGTCTAATATCATGATATTATTCAAATATTATATATCACAGAATTAATTATTGATTCCGTTGGTGTTTATGAAAGAAATATCTATTTTGATAAAAGGAAAACTAGTTGACATAATGGATAAAGTTGAGGTGATAAGTGTTACAACATGAACCAAAATAAATATTTTATGATGGTATATCTATGGGGAATATATGTTTATAGAAATAAATATTTTTTTGGTGGGGTTGTTGATGAATTTACTTTATTTTCATAGATTAACATGGTTGTAATTGCAGTGAAAAAAACATTATTATTATGGTAATCTAAAACCTGATCTTTAATAAGGAGCTGAGGTAGAGGTTTGTAAAACTATCAACTATTAATGTTGTCAATACTAATAGATGGGGATTTTCACCTCAATAGAAGAAATTATATCAAAATAAAAAAATTAAAAAATATACATCTCAAGAAATAGTTAATAGAAAATTGGATGGTCCTGGTCTTATATGCTGGAGTTTTTTGGTAAATGAAAATATTAATAAGAATTTCTAAAGTAATAAAGAGTGTAATGAAAATCCTCAAAATATGGTAGTTCAAAATCAGTTAGTTTAATGGAAGGGATACATAATTTATTTTCGACATGAAACACACTCGTATAATCCTTGGTGATTAACTTTGGTTCATCCTTTAATTCAAATAGAAATCAAATATGCATGGCAAATTATTTATTTGGGAGGCTTAGAAAAGTTCATCCAATGGATGATGATTCCCTGGAAGTTGTTTGTAAAAGAGTAGTCAATATATAAATAGATAATAGAGGATTATTGAAGCTAACAAAATTTTAAAACATACATATTCTATGGAAATACCTTATTTCCATTTGCCAAATTTATGGGAAAGGATATATCACTAATTTTTTCAATCTAGTATGAAAAGTTACACATGAATCCATGATAGTTGCATGAGGAGTTATTAAGGGGAATATATACTTGATCATAAATTCATATTATGATTTAGTTTCTAGAAGGGTAACCTCTTAATATCCACAAGTTTAGAACTACTCTCTTTTCCACCTTTGTAAGAAAAATACAATTGTCCTAACAACAAAAGGATTACAAAAGAATGAAAACATGGTAATCAGATAATGTGAAAGTTATGTGTTAGGAAAGCAAAGTAGAATTTTTTTTAAATTTATACTCATAGAATCCAATAGCTTCAAAGATAGAAATGTAACACCCCAAAAATATAGTTAAAAAATAATAAAAATGTTGATATATTTCTTAACTAGAAACAGTGGATTTTATGCAAATTGTGATATTTTATAAAAATATTATTATTTAAATGGGACCATTATAACCAAACCGTTGAATTGGAAGGTATGGATTTGATTAAAAACCACATAAAAAAAATAATGATATAAATCAATTAAAATATATCAATTAACTTTTTGTAAACAAGTACAAAATATTTAATGATGTAATATTATGCTATAAAAAGTATTTTTTCTTTAAAAATGGGGTATGTTGATTTTTTTGAGAAAATATTATACGATAATTATATAAATTTTTGTAATTTTATCTTATAAAATAATGATCACTATTTAAATTATTATATAAAAATTAACTTATGGTGAAGTTTTTGTATTTTTCTAATATGATTTATTTTTCTGTGTATTGGAGAAAAATAACAATTTCTCAAATACGATCAATTTATTTTATTAAATCTAGAAATTTAAAAGTAAAATTATAATTCTTATTTGGTATTAAAGGTAAAAGAGATCCATTTTATTTATATTAATGTAATTAACCACATTTTAATTAGTAATATTCATGATTTTTATATAAGTTAATTTTCGTTCTTAGAAACACATTTATTTAAAAATACATTTTGCTGGGTTTTACACATTTATATTAAAATTTATTTATTCAACATCTAAGGACTGAATACTAAAAAAATAGACACTATATTTTGAATTAGGAGGTTCAAATTTGGCAAAAAATTCCATTTTCTTTCATTATGAATAGTAACCACGCTAAATATTTGTCACATTAATAAGGGTAAAATGGGTAAAACAATGTTGAAACTATGACATAAGGTCCCCAAGTCACCCCACCACTTTCATTTATATAATTTTATTGGTTAATTTCAACTTTATCCTTCCAAAATTCTAATATATTTCATATTGGTTCCATGTTTCCTTGATAATGACATTTATATTAATTTTTAAATAAATTTCCAAAATTACACTCTCTTGATTTTAATTTATTTTCTTTGTTCACATAGGGATAAGAATATGTTATAAATGAAAATAAAAGTTTTTTTAAATGATTAATTTATTTTTATGATATTAACTTATTTTATATTTGTAGTAATGGTACAATCACTATAAATGCTTACACAACACTAACATAGTGCTTGTTCAAGAAGTAAAAAAATCAAAGTAAACGATTTAAAAAATAGAAAAACTATTATTTGTTGGATTACACATTATATCACTTGAATTTTATCGGTAATAATAATTTTCAATTTTTTGTTAAAGAGATTATATTCAAATTATTTTATTATAATGATATTTTAAAATTTAAAATAAATGAATAGTTTCAGAATTGATATATAGAATATTTAATGTTAAATAATAATTTATTATATTGTTTAAAAATCATATAAATCATGAAATAGAAAAATTAGTATTATAAATGGTATAAAATGTAAACCCTTGTCTATTTTAAGAATTTTTTTTATTTAAATGCAATTTTATAACTCTTTATGATTGAAATATTCATTTCTACAATTAAGGATAAAAATGGTAAATGAAGTGGTTAATAAAAATACAAGGTTAAAAATTATATATAAGTCTATATAAATTTTATTAAATTATTATACTAGGACAATATCCTCTTTATCTTATAATAAATAATATTTTTGAACCACATGTCCTTTAATGTGACATTATTATATTTTTATTTTTTCCTCTCCCCCACTTATAAAAGCGCACCCCTAATTTCTCTTCTTTTCACAAATTTGAGCCATATATATCAAAACAAACTAGCAAACTACCCTATATAATTCCTTAGAAGAAAACTATAGTTTTTATTCTTATTAAAATACCTTTCCAAGGATCTTTAAGAAATGATCTAAAGGAGGCATACTAAAGGATAGGTAATCATCATACCCAACCTCATTCAAATTATTTATTATTATACCTCATATAAATATATGGTATTCATAATAAATTAATATCTTTATTTTAATAAATATATTATATTGTTATTGTGATTATAGAACCACTATTACTAACCCTCTATTCCATTAAATGTGAAGTGAAAGTATCACTCGTGCGTATGCGTGGACTACTGCCTCCACACAGGAATACAATTCATTTACCATGAACATAGATGGTTATTATGATTATTTTAATATTTATATATGATATTTATGATATTATTATTCTCATTTAATTATAATATTATATCTTTCTTCTCACCTTCCCATTCAATGGAAAATTATAACGTCCCTCAAGCATATGTATAAACAACGTCCTCCACAAAGTGATGTGTCTCATTTTTCTTATCCATTTTAAATTTATAGTAATAATAATACAATTAATGAATATTTAAGGTATTTATCATATAATAATGATTTTATAAAGGTTAATTATTATTTATCTTTCTTTTACCCCATTTTTTGAAATGTGAAGACAATGCTAATGTGTACCTATGACCTACTGTCTCCATGAATGGCCTAATTCATTTTTATATAGATAACATTAATGAGTGATTATAAATATTTATATACTGAATAGATAAAATATTTTGATCATTAATAATATTCAGGAGATGATGGAACCATTATCAAATTATAAACAATAAAAATACCAAAATTGTTATGAAAAACGAAACTATCGACACCTATAAACAATGATATTAATAAAGAATTTTTAATAAATGGGTGTTGAAATTTTATAAGTGGATCATATATGATATGATAAGTATTTAAATTAATTTTTATATAATTACAATAATTTTAAATTTTATTTACATGAGTTCAGAGCATTATCAAAGAAAGTGAAACTTAAGGTAAATGGATTTCTTATCTCACAGTTATTAATGTGAGACATATTCCATATTCCCCACTTGTTTACTTTTTGTGGAATATATATAAAAAATGAATTAATTTTATGATTGTTTTCATGATTGTTTTTGTAATTAAATATCGGAATGATGTTTTCACTTTCATGAGTTTTTATTTAGTGATTAACAAAGTGGTATGGGATTTTCATCCCAATATTTTTTCATTAAGACATATTTGATGTAATGAAATATTAATGTTTATTTGGTGTATATATGAAAATTTTGACATGTTATATCATGATTCCTATTATTTTCATAATATTTAACATTTCATTGGTTGTTATTATTTCATTGGGATTGTGATTCAAAAGTTAAAAAAAATGGTAAGGGATTTATATTACAATCTCAATATTAATCGAGATTTTTTATCATTATGTTTATTATGATAAGTTTTATGGCCTATAGCTAAATAAACCCATGAAATTTATTATACTATGGTCAATTTTAGAGATAATATGTTTTAAATTTTTTTATATATTTATGAAATCAATTTAATAATAGAATGTGTTTAAGGAAAACAAATATTATAACTCTGTTTGGTCAAAAATCATTTTTTTTCATATCAAATTTTTATAAAAATATTTTAAATAAAGGTTCTTATATAATTTTTTTAATCATTTTTCAACCAAGATTATCTTTTTACAAAATGTTTTTGTTGGACTCCTCTTGTATTAATCATGTTTTAATGATCAAAAATCTCAATAATAATTATATATCATGTTTTAATGATTGCAAATCTTATTACTGTCAATTACTCTCTTTATTATTTACAAATCTTCTGCATGATCACAACTCTCCTTATCTTATCAAACCTTTGTATATATGTTTCAAGTTCTCTTACTTGATAATAGTAAAGAATAATTCATATTCTACATATTACTGTTTGTAGAGACCCAAATCTTGACATACATGGAAATTACATTACTTTTTCGGAATACTTAGTACATAACAAAAACAGACACACAAGGACTGTAATAGTTTAGTGTCTTTGGAAACTCGGAATATAATCTTCTAATCGTGGTGAAAGATCTTCAACATCTCCCATAAAGATCTTCCCTTTTTTCTTACCTAAAACCTTTCTTTATATCCTGGGGAAAAGAAAATATAAAAGGGGTGAGCTCAAATGCCCAGTAAGGGTAAACATAGAGAACATAAAACAATCCATAAACATTTGAATGCCAAAACTTGAACATAAAATCTAAACATCAAAATCCTGAGCAAAGACATGAATCTTGGAAGTAAGAAAGGTATATATCATAAGAGAACATCAATCATGATAAAATAGCATGGGAATAAAACATGTAATTATGGAAACCATTAAGCACATGTTATGATTTCCATAGTAGCCAAGGCATTACTGCCATGACTATCTTAGTGGACAAAGTCCCTTTCTGAATCGAGTTCACTCCTCATTTCAATCTTGTAAGACTGAACTGGATTAAATTACCATTACAGTCATGCTTATCTCATGAGATATAAATATTTACTCAATGCATTGGAGGGAGATATAGGTCCCACCCATCTCATAATGAAATCATTCTTACTTGTGCCACAACATAAACATAAATCATTCATTATAACCGAAAGAGTAAAATGGGTTTCAGAAACATCATCCCATCATAACATAATCCATATAAAAAAATGGACATTTCATGATATGAAAATTTAAACCATATAAATCATAGATACATTATACTTGAAACATACACATATGAAATAATGTCATCTTATATGGAAAATTGGTTTTGATAAAACACTTGAAATGAATTCTTGAGGAAAATATCCTTTCTTCTTGAAAATTATTTTCTTTTCAAAAAATGCCATGCAATTTTAAAAGAAATATTTTTTTTTTGAAAATAGTCATGAAATATTTTGGAGGAAGCTTCATGAAAATAAGGCTTTATAAAACGGTAAAAATATGTTCACGCCTTATAAGTTAAAAATAACATTCTTCTCGTACTTTTGTCGGAAAAGTCAAAATGTACCTCGTATGGTAAAAAAAGAATGATTCCTTACATACCATGTAGTTAAAGTAAAAAATGGTTAAAAAGGACTTTAAAAATACATGAAACCAGTTTTAGAAAGTAGAAACATGGATGATAATTATAACCCCAATGAATACTTATGAATAAACAATCTCGGATAAAAATGAGATTGGAAAAGTTATCCCTTAACTTATGTCTGATATGCTTCGTATGTATCCGAACCTCCTGTATAATGATTTAAATAATGTCATTGACTAATTACAGAATCATATTCATTGTTATGATATCATATATGGTTCACTTATGACTTTATATTACCCGTTCTTTTGTAAATTCCATGTTAAAGAGCGTTTTGGGTAAAATCGTTTCATTTATCGTATGTGTTTCGACTTGTAATTCTTGATATTATTACTTTTATCCTGATTTACATAATTACAGAATGTAAAACATGATTTATATATAATATATATTCATCATATACATATATATTATAGATCGATAAAAGGAATGAAATACACCGTTCATGGAGACGGTAGGCCGTACGTACGCATGAACGCTGTTTTCGTTTCCTTATTGAATTGAATGAAATTAAGTAGATGACATAAATATATATACACCTAAATCCAGTATCATTATTATGTCATATATTTCATGATTAATTATTGTATATACTTTATAATCATTCATGAATGGTTAACATGGAGAATGAATCTCATCGTGTCGTGGAGACGGTAGTCCGTACGTACGCACGAGCGATGATATCATTCCCATGATCGTGGAATTGCATTAAAGTGTATGTATAATATTTAATAATCAATATAACTTTGAAATAATCATATATAGTTATTTATTTACACCATTATACCAATCCATGTAAGGTGGTGGTCGAAAACAGATTACACCACGGCGTGGAGATGGTATTCCGTACGGACGCACGCGCAGTGATTTCATTTTCCGTAGGATAGTAAGATAGTGAAATAGGGTTGTTTCATAATTATAATAACATATAATTATATGAGTTATACTGATGTTATTACTTCATAACTAAACAACTAAATAAGAATAAGTATAAGAAGAAATAAATTTGAAAGAATCGGTAACAGATATTACCTCTTCTTTCGACACGCCTTTTGAAACCTCCTCCTAGGGAACTAATATTGGTCTTTGAAGAAGCCCAACAACTCTAGGATGATTCTAGGTAAGTGGATAAGATAAATTGGTAGGGGTTGGTGGATCTTGAAGGCTCAAAGTGGTGTGTGGAATAGAGGGAGGAGGTTCCCTTTTATAAGGGAGGAGAGGGCACCTTTGGAGTAACTAAAACTATTATTTTATTATAAAGTCATATTCGGTTCTTAATAGATACAAATTGAGTTATTTAGAAGCTAAGGTGGGGATGGGTCAAAAGCCTCTAATACAATATAATTTAGAGAAGTTTAGGTTTCTATTTTAACCTTATCATTTAGATTTAACTTTAAGTTAAATAATTTTTCTTTTACCGTGTCTTCTTGTTTTCTTACACTATAAAGTTAATAAACATACTATAACAAGCCAAACGAACCCCAAGTTGTTTTTTATTAATATATATAACCTTATATAAGTAATCTGACCGAACCATAGATTTTTAGGAATAAAATAACAATTAATAATATAATATCTTTTTTAAAAACTATTTTATGTCAATTTTGACACTATTTGGTAATTGATTTTTGTGAAAATCATAACATAATTATTAGTTCGAAAATTTTAATTAAATCACTAATAACATGTCATATTAACCTATAAAATTAGTATAATTCAGAAAAAGTCTCAAATTACATTTATTTGGGTATTTATAACATCAATTATGTCAATATTTCATTAATAAGATAATTACTTCATCATCATTGTGTCATAAATAAATTAAATTATTTAATGTCTAAAAATTATAAATAAAATACCATTATGTAGGAAATATTTTTATCTTTCTAATGAATATTTATATTTGAATTTATCTTATGTATAACCCTATATTAAAAATTATTTACTTATTAAACTTTGATTTTAACTATTTTAACCCTTCTTTAAATAAATTAATATTAAATGTCCTAATCTAATCCAAGTGGGCCTAAATGGTAATATTTTCTTCCTAAGGTTGTTTTTGGTCGAATTAAACTTATCCAATAGAATTAGTGCATGTTTTAGGGTAACAATAATAACATTTTAACCCTTAATTACCCTATTTACTTTTAACTGTGGTAAAAAAAAGAAAAAAGTTACTATTTACCAAAAATTATTTTCATCTCATTGAACCGCATTTTTATTACTGAAATCAACCGTGTCACTCGGATTTTTTAAATTTCATTCACAAAAGCAGAAAAATTAAGTTTTATGTAAATTTCCAAATTCTCATAGGAGGTGGGTAAAAGACGGTTAAAAGTTCAATAATTTTTTTTATATCTAAAATTATTATAAAATGACTACAATGAATTACATTGAACTTATATAGGTATTATGTATCAATTTTGACCTAAAATAAATTTAAATAAAATAAATAATTATTTAAATAAAAAGTCTGTTTTTAAATAGTAACCCAGCATTTTCACTATTCATCAAAAATAGAAAGTTTTTAGAAAAATACCAAAATTTCACCCTAGGCTAATTTCAATATTCCAAATCCAAAAATGAAGTCCATTTTCAAAAATAAAATTTATAAAAATTCAAAAAGTGGGTATTACTATTCATAACAGCTAGTTTTAATAATATTTTAATAGCATATCGTTGTTTAGTGAAACTCGGTATTGCGTACAACACACGCTATCGTGGAAGGTCGCGCTTGCGTGTAATGCAAGACAAGTTAGGGATGTGTGTTGTGGAAGCTCCTTTTGATGTATCATACAATACAAGACATTAATGAAATTAAAAAGCATATTTTTCATAAAATCTTGGGGTGTTACATTCTACCCCCCTTAAAATGAATTTCCCCCCGAAATTCGTCGGGGTTATAAATGGTTTACTACTCGAAATTTTCTTTAATAGAAACCCACATCGTAAAAAGGAATACTAAAACTTAATTTTAAAAACTAAAGTATGAAACGTAACGATTACCCAAAGTAACTCATCACTGGGTTTCTATATAGGAGAACATAAGTTAAAATATGGATATGGAAGAAAAATCTAACCATCACGTTTTGAAGGAGAGTGGTAGAGAACATGGATATGAAAAAGGCATCAATCACAAAGCCCTAAATTTGTGATGATCTAAGGTACCATCTGATTCATCAGATACAATAGCACTAGCACAAAATTTTTGGTTTTCAATATCATTTCCCTAAAGTTGAAAAATTAGAATTAGAAGAAATACTTACTTGATTTTGGTACAATATCACTGTTGTTCGTGCTTTGAACAATTTCCACTTCATCTTTTAAAGAAATGAAGTTGAATTTGTTATTCGCGAAGTGTTAATAGATCATGTGATAGAATGATGGGTCATTCCATTTGTTTCAAACAAAAGGTTAGAAAAAGTTATCAAATATACATAAGTCCAACTATGGTGAGGTTAATTGTATACGATTCCAAAAATGAACATATACTTCATCTATCACGCCGCTTAATAAAATAAAAATAGTTTCTACTAACCAGGGACTTCCTGTAGGCCAATGGTAGGCGATAAAGGCCTGTCGCACTTCGGCTGTGGGTTCGATTCCCACAACCTTGTCCGAAGCGATGGGTTGTCACCCATCCTATAGGTTGTCCTTTTTCTGAAATTAAATCATTATGACAATCCATCGATGATATCGAAAACAGTTCTAGCCTTAAAGTAACTTATGTTCAACATAATCCATTTCAAATCTTTAGGTTTATCCAAAATACTTCTATCCAAGCTTATAGTATACAGAAAACAATTACTAGAAATGTCATCTACCGAGCATGTGAATACCATCATTTATCCCCGATATATCTTGTTGATCACATTTCAATCATGTGAATACTTTAATCATTTATTCTCTTGAAAAAAATGAATACCCATTGAATCTTAGTGAAAACGTGACTGCTTTCAAAAGTTAACTCATTCCACAAACCAAAACTCCAAAATTCTATATACTCAAACCATGATATAACTATTTCCTTATATCAGTCATGGGCTCATGAATACTGTCAAACATTTCATTTTCTCCTTATCCCTTCTTTATGCGCATATAATCTTCTTTCCAAAAATATCTCAATCACTTTCCATGGTTACCGGTACCATAAAATTATTGAAAACCACAATAGACCAATACATAAATATTCCAATATTACACGATACATTATTTTGGAATCCCATTACATAAACACTTAACCATCACACCACATCATTGTCATATTCTACATCACCAATAGTGATCACATGTGACTTCCCTTTGTCCTTTTCCTTAAGTGGTTTCTCATGTCGATCATCACTAACCCTTGGATTAGGGCATTTATTAGCATAATTCCCCAGTTCCTTGCACTTGAAGCATTGAAGTGTTGGTGGTGAGTTCTCTGTAGTCCTTTCTCTATTCACTTCATTAGCGACCTTTTTCCCATTACTTCGAAAATCAAATGCTCGATGACCTTATTTTCCACACTTAAAAAGCATTTTCTAGTGCCTTTTAGGAAATCTACACCATGATTCATTCCACACTTTGAGCATAAAGAATCATTAATCTTCTTTCCACCATTGTTCTGAGATTTCTCCTTGAACTCCATATTTCGTTTCTTGTCAAAACCATGAGATGGATTTGTTACACCAACTTCCAGTTCTACCTTTATAGCACAACTCACAAATTCTTCATAGCTACTGAAGTCTCTTATCGCTAAAGCCCTTCGAAGACTTGGTTTTAATCCACTAAAGAATCGATCAACTTTACTTTCAGGTTGGATGGTAAAGCCATATGCATACCTTGAAATCCTTGTAAAATTCGCTTCTTATATACCAACAGATTCATCATCCTTTTACTTTAGTTCAAGAAATTACTTCTCTATATTTGTTCGAAGAATTTGAGGGAAGTACTTATTGAAAAACAAGTTCTTGAACTCATCCCATTCCATGGACTCAATTTCATCTCTTGGCCTCGTATTCTTGATAAGATTCCACCATTGATCAGCTTCACCTTCCAAACGATATACTGCTAAGATGAATTTATCATGTTCAGAACATTGAAGAACTGAAAATATCTTTTCAGTGGTACTGATCCATTTTTCAGCAATAAGTGGATCAGAAGACCCACTGAAAGAAGGTGGATGTTGCCTCATGAAGGACTCAATAGAATGTTGTTCCCTTCTCTGCTCATTTGGAAGTCCAGGATGATTCATATCTTGCGTAATTATAGTAATAAGATTTTTCACTCCATATCCCATAACATTGGTTTGTTCAGGAGTACAATCATTTCATTGTCCATTACATTGATCAACATGGTTCCTTCGGGTTCCAGCCATCGTCTAAAACCCAAAAAGAATAGCGTGAGAGGCAAAAATCATGCTAGGGAAAACAACATAATAAAGGGGGAGTACCTTCAATATCTAACATCTTAGGTTTAATTCTAATATCCTTACCGTAATTCTAGGACTATAACCTATACTTATACTTAACCTTAGGGACATCCCTAGACATAACTTAGAAATATCTCTAGGGATCTCACTAAAGTTCTTGCATCCTAGTTTCCAAAGGTTGACTAAATCTCTCTCTAATACCAACTGTAGAGACCCAAATCTTGATGTACATGGACATTACATTACTTTTTCGGAATACTTAGTACATAACAAAAACAGACACACAAGGACCGTAATAGTTTATTGTCTTTGGAATCTCGGAATATAATATTCTAATCGTGGTGAAAGATCTTCAACATCTCCCATAAAGATCTTCCCTTTTTTTTCTTACCTAAAACCTTTCTTTATATCTTGGGGAAAAGAAAACATAAAAGGGGTGAGATCAAATTCCCATTAAGGGTAAACATAGAGAACATAAAACAATCCATAAACATTTGAATGCAAAAACTTGAACATAAAATATAAACATCAAAATCCTGAGTAAAGACATGAATCTTGGAAGGACGTAAGGTATATATCATAAGGTAACATCAATCATGATAAACTATCATGGGAATAAAACATTTAATTGTGGAAACCATTAATAACATGTTATGATTTCCATAGTAGCCAAGGCATTACTGCCATGACCATCTTAGTGGAAAAAGTCCCCTTCTGAATCGAGTTCACTCTTCATTTCAGTCCTGTAACACTAAACCGGATTAACTTACCATTCCACCCATGTCTATATCATGAGATATAAATATTTACCCAATTCATTGGAGGGAGATACTGGTCCCACCCATCCCATAATGAAATCATTCTTACTTGTGCCACAACATAAACATAAATCATTCATCATAACCCAAAGAGTAAAATGGGTTTCATAAACATCATCCCATCATAAAATAATCCATATAAAAAATGGACATTTCATCATAAGAAAAGTGAAACCATGTCAATCATAGAGACATTATACTTGAAACATACACATATGAAATAATGTCATCTTATATGGAAAAATGGTTTTGATAAAACACTTGAAATGAGTTCTTGTGGAATATATCCTTTCTTCTTGAAAATTATTTTCTTTTCACAAAATGCCATGAAATTTTAAAAGAAAGATATTTTTTGAAAATAGTCATGAAATATTTTGGAGTAAGATTCATGAAAATAAGGCTTTATAAAACTGTAAAAATCTGTTCACGCTATATAAGTTAAAAATAACATTCTTCTCGTACTGTTGTCAGAAAAGTCAAAAAGTAACTCGTATGGTAAAAATAATAATGATTCCTTACATAACATGTAGTTGATGAAAAAATTGATTAAAAAGGACTTTAAACATACATGAAACCATTTTTAGAAAACAGGAACATGGATGATAAATATAACCCCACTGAATACTTACGAATAAACAATCTCAGATAAAAACGAGATTGGAAAAGTTATCCCATACCTTATGTCTGATAAGCTTCCTATGTATCTGAACCTCCTTTATAATGATTTAAATAATGTCATTGACTTATTACATAATCATATTCATTGTAATGATATCATATATGGTTCACTTATGACTTTATATTACCCGTTCTTTTGTAAATTCCATGTTAAAGAGCGTTTTGGGTAAAATCGTTTCATTTATCATATGTGTTTCGACTTGTCGTTCTTGATATTATTTTTGATGACCCAGACTCTCTTGGTCCTTCCCTTTGCCAAAATCCGGGCTTTAAAGGAGTGGCATCTCGGTGAGACCGATCGGCGCGACCGATCGGTGAGACCGATCAGTGAGACCGATCAGCGTCACCCGGCCTTGTCAAGTTGTTTTCAGTAGCGCTCCTTTGCGTAAATAGGATTTTAAACCATATTCTGACTCGTTTAACCGTGTTTTTAAGACCCGTAATGCCCATAAAAGTTTTAATTAAATGATTCATCAATTCATGAGTTGGCTTAAACCTCCCGACCCCCTTTTTGTGACGAGTGGAGCCGCGTGATCAACCCATTACCCCCGCGCCTTACGCGGTTTCGCGTTTTCACCTCAACCGTCCCCGTCTCTTATAAACTAAGGGTTAGCCGTGGTTTCTCATTTCCTCGATCATGACTTTTCACAAATAGATTCTGGTGCATCGGGCCCACTGCATCGTTATCCGTAAAGTTCCGCGCCCCCGGCCTAAACGTCAATCATCTATCAACAGGTTTGGAATTTCTCCTTCGTCTCTCTCTTTTGTGTATCATGTGGGGTGGGCGTGCTTTTGATCCTGTAGAATTGGGTAAACCAGACCTAATTAAATATAAAGAACGAATTCTATAAAGAATGAGAAGGGGGGGGGGGGGGGCTGTGATCGTTGATGGTGTTTTATATTTTGATTTTGTTACTTCTATGACCATCTTGTTGAGTTGTGCTGTATTATGCCTCCTGAAAATTGAGGACGTTGGTGGTCGTTGTTTGTGCACTAATAGACCCTGCAGATGTTTTAAATGGCCTGTTTGTGGTTGTAAACTCCTGCTGTGAAAAGTGAATCGGTTAATCACGTATATCCGGCTGAATAATTAAAGCACCAGGATCAACCCTTCTGTGATAACTCCTGGTTAGAACACACGGAATTTGAAATCATGGAGTGTGTTAAGTCGTTTAAATCTGAAAATCCCTAACTTGTGTTGGTGGTGGTAGTTGGTTGTTTTCCTTTCGGGCTGATTGCTGGAAATGTTGGAGGGGATGGGATCCCCTATTCTTTTATACTATCGGTGGTTGTGTGAATTTGGGGGATGGGATCTCCTGTTGGTATGGATTTGGTGGTTGTGAGTTTTAAATCCAGGTGGTTACTTGTTTATATCACAAATTGGGGTGGAATCCTCTGTTGTTGAGAACCAGGTGTGGTCGTTTTGGTTGATGTTTGACTGTTTAACTTTCTGGACTTATGCATATGCATACTAGTTGCCCAGTAGTGCTTAAACGTAAACATTATTACTGAACATGAAATAAGAAAGGGGACAAATGGGTTGTTGGTGTGAGTCGTGACTCGGACTTGAGTGTTGTTGTGATCTGTAGGCTGTCTGAAGAAAAAACTATCTTTGTGTGAGTGCTTGTTATATATATATATATATATTTGTAGCTTTGTGTTTCTTGTTCGCGCCCCACCCAAGTTGAGCACTTAGTGCCGAACATCCCCATTTCACGGGGGAGGGTGTTTTTCCCAACACTATTCTTAGTGGCTGGTTATTAGCTCTTTTTCTGCTCCCTTTCCCGGATAGCCCAAGTATCTTCGGGCAGGCTGTGATGGCCTGAAGACCATTATTATCCCAAGAAACTTCGGGCGGGGTGGTGTGGTGGTTGGCCAGGTGTGTGCGGCAGGTGGTTTCCCAAGTGTCTTCGCGATGAGGCCCAGGTGTCTTCGGGCGTGGTGGTGGTTGTTCTGGCCTAGGTGTTTGCAGGCATGGTTACATGTGACAGTTGTGGCCCAGGTGTGTGCTGGCGGGATTCAGCAGTGGGACTGCGTGCGGTTGAGGCCCAGGTGTGTGCGAGCAGGATTTCGGCAGTGGGACTGCGTGTGGTTTTGGCCCAGGTGTGTGCGGGCGGGTGTGGCAGTGGGACTACGGTGAGAATGGTGGGATTTGTCCGATGCGTAGGATGTCTCAATAACCAGTGGGAAAGTGGCGCGGGGTACCCAAACATCAATGTGCTCTTATTATATATATTACTTGACTTGCGTTATTTGGGGAGTGAGCCTTGGTGAGGCCTGGGATGGATAGTTTTCCTTGTTAGGTGTTTGGTTTACTCTTTTTCCCACGAGACTTTAGTACGTTCCCCCACTTGTGCACGAGAGTCTTGGTTTTCCCTACTGAGTGTACTTGTATGCTCACCCTACGTATATAAAATTGCTTTCAGGTTTCCAGGAGGACTTCGGGGATCACACAGGACCTTACTATCTCGGACTTTTGGAGCAGTTGCAGTTGTTGTTTTTCTTTTGGTACTTACCTTGTAGTCACCTTTTTGAACTTTGTAGCTTTTACTTTTGAAACATGCATGTGGGAATGGTTTACTTTTGGATTTACTTTTCTTTCTACCTTGGTGTTGTTGGGTTTTCTTCTCCTTATCTCTCAATCCTATAAAATAAAAAGGGTAATGCCTTCCATTTGCGAGAACTTTCTATACCCTTGGTGCTAGGCACCACTCCGGGACCTATTGAAGGCTGGTTTCGGGGGCCATTATCTCTCCTTCAACTTAAAGAAGGAAGGTCCTGGCAATCTGCTAACCCTTCCCTCCTTTTGGTGAAGGCGGGTCGTGACATAATGGTATCAAAGGTGATAGTTTAGAGATAGGATGGAGGCTGGAGTTAGGCACAGTGAGTATTGCATGGGAAGGTAAGGCAACGGTGTTGGGTGACCTTAGAGCGTGAATTAGGCCAGGGAAGACCGGCTAGGACACGGGATTTTAGGGCCCCCCGTGATCCGATGCAAGGACTCTGGACCTACCGAACGACCAAGTGAGGCCACACTGATTGCAGGGTGGAGACCCTAGGAAAGGTACATGCATCATAATGACTTTTGTTCTTGTGTTTCTGGGATGTCTTGTGAATTAAGAATAAATTTAAATCTTAAGAATTTTTAAGAACGATATTCTGCACTACTTGGGCTTAGGCATTCCTTGTTTACCTTGCAGCTATGGCACCTAGAAGGCGACCACGTGTGGTACAAGTGATCGAGGCCCCTGAGACTACTTTGGCCAATCGGCAGAGAGCTGATCGAGAGGAAGAGGAAGACCAGTGGCAGAATACTCTTCGATCCTTCCACTGACAGGCCCTTGAGAAGTATGAGGGCAGCACCTCCGATATGAAGACGGAAGGCTGGCAAGAGGAGCTAGTTATAGCCTTCGGCCTGATTTGGGCCCCGACCGAGTACTGGGTTCCCCTGGCCGTTAGCCAGATGCGGGGAGTGGCACATCAGTGGTGGATGCTTTACCTGGGGGAGAGGAGAGAGTCTGAGCTGGCTTGGGTGGATTTCGAGAAGCAGTTCCGGGAAGAATTCCTCTCCTAGACGATGAAGGCAGAAAAGAGGCAGGAACTACTCTCCCTCCAGCAGGGGAGTATGTCTGTGAGGGAGCTAGGGATCAAGTTCAAGGACCTCCAACGTTTTGCTCTATACCTCTTTCCTAACGAGGAGTCTCGGGCAAGACGTTTGGAGGAGGCACTCCGACCCTCCCTCCAGTATGCTGTTACCCCCTTTACCCTACCGATGTACTTGGTGGTCCAGAAGAAGGCCGAATTGGCGGAGCGGATGCATGCTCTAGGGGGAGTGTCGCGAGAGGGGATCCAGCTGGGACCATCAAAGGGGAATGTCGTCAGCACCAGGCCTCCAGTGTCAGGACCCTCTAGGTTCCGACCCACAGGGAGTAGGTCGCAGCAGTTTCAGTTTCGATCCCCTGGTCCTCACCCTTTTCCTACGGGCCCGGGACCACGGTGCTTCATCTGTGGGAGCCCTGGGAATCTCTGGAGTCAGTGCCCAGACTGGGTGCAGAACAGCAGTGGCAGTCAGCCCCAGCACCCGTGCCAACAGTAGCTTCCAGCCAGACCTTTCCAGTAGTAGCAGCACGGACAGCGAGCTCACGCTCCTCCGAGGGCAGACGTAGGAGGAGGCCGACCTCAGGGCGCTCCACATGGACCTCGACCAGGGCGTGGTCGGGGAGGTGGCCGACAGCCGAGGGGCAGGGGAGCTGGGCGTGGACAGTTGCACGCTGCAGAGGCAGCAGTCCCAGCAGGGCCATAGGTTGTTTGAGGTACGATCAGTCTGTTTAGCACTCTTGCTTAGGCTTTGTTCGATACCGGAGCTCCGCAGTCCTTCATTGCACCCAGTCTAGCCCGTGCCTTGGGTCTAGATTCCGAGAGACTTCCAGTGCCCCTGGTGTTGAGCACACCAGTTGGAGGTCCGAACGACTTGTTGTTCGTTTGTCAGGGATGTAGACTGATGGTAGGGCCACATCAGTCGGTTCAGGATCTTCTTCTGCTACAAATTCAGCCATACGATGTCATCCTAGGCATTGACTGTTATTTTCTGTGTGCGCCATCATCGACTGTTTTCGAATAAGGGTGGTGTTCTCAGACTTGGACAGCCGGCGTGTTACCTTCACCGGCGAGCGGAGAAGTCCGAAGGGAAACAGGAGAGAGGAACCTCTCCTCTCCTTGTTGACCGAGATGACGGTAGAATCAGTAGATGCAGAAATGGTGGAAGTGCCAGAGATCGTCCGTGGGTTTATGGACATCTTTCTTGAGGAGGTGACGACTCTAACCCCTCGACGTGATATCGTGTTCGGGATAGACCTGCAGCCCGGTGCTCATCCAATATCGATGGATCCTTACCGGATGGCACCTTCGGAGCTACGGTAGTTGCAGATACAGATTGACGATCTGATGAATAGGGGTTATGTTCATCCGAGTGCGTCACCGTGGGGTGCTCCGGTCTTGTTTGCAAAGAAGGCAGATGGAGGTCTTAGGTTGTGCATAGACTACAGGAGGTTGAATCAAGTGATGGTCAAGAATCGCTACCCTCTCCCAAGGATAGATGATCTTTTTGACCAGATGAAAGGGGTAGGATGGTTCTCGAAGATCGACCTGCGGTCTGGGTACCACCAGCTGAGGGTGAAAGAGAGAGACATCCTGAAGACAGCGTTCAGGTGTAGGTATGGACAATTCGAGTTCGTAGTCATGCCCTTCGGTGTTACGAACGCCCCGGCTGTGTTCATGGGGCTTATGAACTCCATCTTCTGGGAGTACCTGGATCAGTTCGTGGTTGTGTTCATCGACGAAATCCTGGTCTACTCTAGATCAGAGGAGGACCATGCGGAGCACCTAAGGACAGTTTTGGAGGTCCTCCGACTGCACCAGCTATCTGGGAAGTTTTCAAAATGCAAGTTCTGGACACGAGAAGTGAACTTCCTCGGGCACGTAGTGTCTGAGCGGGGGGTAGCGGTCGACCCTTCAAAGGTTGAGGCAATCATTTCTTGGTCAGCACCCAAGCATGTGGCAGAAGTCCGAAGTTTCCTCGGGCTGGCAGGTTACTACCGGAGATTCTTACCCAACTTCTCCCGAGTAGCAGCCCCTTTGACGGATCTGACCAAGAAGGACCAGGATTTTGTATGGAGTGAGCAGTGCCAGTCAGCCTTCAGCTATCTGAAGGGGAAGTTGGTCAGTGCCCCAGTGATGAGATTACCAAAAGAAGGGGTGGCCTATGAGGTATTCTGCGATGCTTCGGGACAGGGCCTGGGATGCGTGTTGATGCAGCGACGAGGGGTGATCTCTTATGGGTCAAGGCAGCTGCGTTCCCATGAGAGTAATTACGCCACCCACGACCGAGATCTTGCAGCGGTCATTTTGGCGCTAAAGATATGGTGGCACTACCTCATCGTGGAACGCTTTGTGGTCTTTACAAATCACAAAAGATTGAGGTATATCTTCTCCCAGTGGGACTTAAACTTGCGATAGCGGAGATGGGTGGAGTTCCTCCTGGATTACGACTTTGAGATCTCTTATACTGAGGGCAAGGGAAATGTGGTGGCCAATGCTTGGAGCAGGAGGACGCAGAAGGATGCGGTCTGAGAGTCGGCGGATGCCTGGAAGGCAATGGAAGAGTTGGCTGCCTTACACCTGGATGCGACGATGGATAGCGGTAGAGGCTGCCTATATCAGATGACAGTGTAGTCATCCCTGTTTCAGCAGGTGGAAAAGTCTCAATGTAGAGACCTAGAGTGAGAAGTGATGCGTGACCAAGTTGACCAGGGAAATGCTCTGGAAGGATGGACCGAGGATGGTCAGAACCGGATGATTTTCCAGGGAAGGTTGTTTGTCCCAGAGGCGATGCGTGGCAGGGTTCTCAGTGAGTTCCACAACTCACCCCTGGCGGTACACCCTGGAGTTTCCAAGATGTACCAGGGTTTGAAGAGGCAGTTTTGGTGGCCCGGGTTTAAGCGAGCGGTGGCAGAGTTTGTGGCCAAGTGCCTAGTGTGTCAGCAAGTGAAGGCTGAATACTGAGTTCCAGGCGGCCTAATACATCCCCTAGGTGTCCCCGAGTGGAAGTGGGATGACATCTCAATGGATTTCGTCACGGGACTACCCAAGGCCCAAGGAGGGTATGACGCCATCTGGGTGGTAGTGGATAGGTTGACGAAATCGGCTCACCTTCTGGCGATCAGGGAGTCGAGTGCTGTGGAAGCTTTGGCACGAAAGTACGTGGATGAGGTGGTGCGGTTCCATGGAGTGCTGAGGTCTATAGTATCAGATAGGGATGCACGGTTTACCTCGCAGGTCTGGAGAGGATTGCAGCATGCGTTTGGCACCCAGTTACACCTTAGCACTGCTTTCCATCCCCAGACAGATGGAAAAACGGAGCGCACCATCCAGAACTTGGAGGATATGCTGCGAGCAAGTGTTCTGGACTCAGGAGGGTCATGGGTGCAATACTTGCCTCTAGTAGAGTTTTCCTACAATAATAGCTACCACTATACCATTGGCATGGCCCCGTTTGAGGCTTTGTACGGGAGGCCATGTCATTCGCCTGTGTGTTGGACCGAAGTAGGAGAGGTAGGCATCCTTGGTCCGGAGGTGGTGCAGAACACGACAGAGAAGGTTCAACTCATACGGGAAAGGATGAAGGTATCCCAGGACCGACAGAAGTCGTATACTGATACCAGGAGGAGGCCCTTGGAGTTTGAGGTTGGGGACCATGTGTTCTTGAAGGTCTCCCCTTGGCATGGGTAGCGGAGGTTCGGTAAGGGGACTAAGCTTTCCCCTAGTTTCATCGGACCCTTCCAAGTGTTTCGGCAGGTCGTCGAAGTGTCTTACCAGCTAGCATTGCCACTGCCGCTACTAAGGATACATGATGTCTTTCATGTGTCCCATCTCCGTCGGTATCTGCAAGACGATTCGCATGTCCTTGATTGGGGCGAGATGGACATCGAGGACGACGCGAACTTTGTGGAGAGACCAGTGATGATCGAGGATCGCAAGGAGAAGGTGCTTCGTGGGTGAAC
The DNA here is from genome assembly GCA_963277665.1 of Viscum album. Lineage (NCBI taxonomy): Eukaryota > Viridiplantae > Streptophyta > Magnoliopsida > Santalales > Viscaceae > Viscum > Viscum album. Next base: position 685,313,943 of record OY728123.1, on the reverse strand, counting down.
CATTCCCTTAGTTCGGGTGTTGTGGAGACATGGTGGGCTTGAGGAGAGTACATGGGAGAGGGTAGCACAGATGCGTACCCAGTACCCAGAGTTGTTTTGAGTTTTGTTCCTTGTTATACCTGTTGTGATAGAACGTTTTGTCTTTTGGCTATGAAATGTACTGGTTTCTTTCCTCTGCTTGTGTGCGAAAACCCCCGACTATAGGGAAGGAGAGAACCCGACCCCTAATCAAGACGCATTAAGGTGGATGCGATTAAACCCGTGCGGGCGAGTCAGTTCCGCCCAAAGCAGATAATATCTTGACATGGGGGAAGAGACTCCCCAACCCACGTGCCCGGGCAGTTTGGCATGGTATGTTGCTTGGTTCGTGACAGGAATATGTTATTAGTTAGAGATGAGGTAAAACTCTTGAGAGGTATCTTTTGGGGTGGTTGTTCGGACTCACCCTTTCCTTCTGGGTTGTCTAAATTCTCGAGGACGAGAATAGTTTGAGAGGTATCTGATGTGATGACCCAGACTCTCTTGGTCCTTCCGTTTTCCAAAATCCAGGTTCTAAAGGAGTGGCATCTCGGTGAGACCGATCGGCGAGACCGATCGGCGAGACCGATCGGCGTGACCGATCGGTGAGCCCGATCGGCATCACCCGGCCTTGTCAATTTGTTTCCAGTAGTGCTCCTTTGCATAAATAGGGTTTTAAACCCTATTCTGACTCGTTTAACCGTGTTTGTAAGAACCATAACGCCCATAAGAGTTTTAATTAAATGATTCATCAATTCATGAGTCGGCTTAAACCACCCGACCCCCTTTTCGCCGCATAATTATCCGTAAAGTTCCGCGCCCCAGCCTAAACGTCGATCATCTATCAACAGGTAGGGAATTTCTCCTTCGTCTCTCTCTTTTGTGTATCATGCAGGGTGGGCGTGCTTTTGATCCTGTAGAATTGGGTAAACCAGACCTAATTAAAGATAAAGAACGAATTCTTTAAAGAAAGAGAAGGGGGGGGGGGCTGTGATCGTTGATGGTGTTTTATATTTTGATGTTGTTTCTTCTATGACCATCTTGTTGAGTTGTGATGGCTTACGCCTCCTGAAAATTGAGGCCTTTGGTGGTCATTGTTTGTGCACTAATAAACCCTGCTGATGTTTTAAATGGCTTGTTTGTGGTTGTAAACTCCTGCTGTGAAAAGTGAATCGGTTAATCACGTATATCCGGCTGAATAATTGAAGCACCAGGATCAACCCTTCTGTGATAACTCCTGGTTAGAACACACAGAATTTGAAATCATGGAGTGTGTTAAGTCGTTTAAATCTGAAAATCCATGACTTGTGTTGGTGGTGGTAGTTGGTTGTTTTCCTTTTGGGCCGATTGCTGGAAATGTGGGAGGGGATGGGATCCACTGTTCTTTTATACTCTTGGTGGTTGTGTGAATTTGGGGGATGGGATCTCCTGTTGGTATGTATTCGGTGGTTGTGAGTTTTAAATCCGGGTGGTTACTTGTTTATATCACAAATTGGGGTGGAATCTTCTATTGTTGAGAACCAGGTGTGGACGTTTTGGTTGATGTTTGACTGTTTACTTTTCTGGACTTATGCCTATGCCTACTAGTTGCCCAGTAGTGCTTAAACGTAAACATTATTACTGAATGTGAAATAAGAAAGGGGACAAATGGGTTGTTGGCGTGAGTCGTGACTCGGACGTGAGTGTTGTTGTGATCTGTAGGCTGTCTGAAGAAAAACCTAGCTTTGGGTGAGTGCTTGTTATATATATATGTATATATAGCTTTTTGTTTCTTATTCGCGCCCCACTCAAGTTGAGCACTTTGTGACGAACATCCCCATTTCACGGGGGAGGGTGTTTTTCAAAACACTATTCTTAGTGGCTGGTTATTAGCTCCTTTTCTGCTCCCTTTCCCGGATAGCCCAAGTATATTCGGGCAGGCTGTGATGGCCTGAAGTCCATTATTAGCCCAAGAACCTTCGGGCGGGGTGGTGTGGTGGTTGGCCTGGTGTGTGCGGCAGGTGGTTTCCCAAGTGTCTTCGGGATGAGGCCCAGGTGTGTTCAGGCGTGGTGGTGGTTGTTCTGGCCTAGGTGTTTGTAGGCATGGTTACATGTGACAGTTGTGGCCCAGGTGTGTGCAGGAGGGATTCAGCAGTGGGACTGCGTACGGTTGAGGCCCAGGTCTGTTCAGGCGGGATTTCGGTAGTGGGACTGCGTGTGGTTGTGGCCCAGGTGTGTGCGGGCGGGTGTGGCAGTGGGACTGCAGTGAGAATGACGAGATTGGTCCGATGTGTAGGATGTCTCAATAACCAGTGGGAAAGTGGCGCGGGGTACCCAAACTTCGATGTGCTCTTATTATATATATTACTTGACTTGCGTTATTTGGAGAGTGATCCTTGGTGAGGCCTGGGATGGATATTTGGCCTTGTTAGGTGTTTGGTTTACTCTTTTTCTCACGAGACTTTAGTACGTTCCCCCAATTGTGCACGAAAGTCTTGGTTTTCCCTACTGAGTGTACTTGTATGCTCACCCTACGTATATAAAACTGCTTTCAGGTTTCCAGGAGGACTTCGGGGATCACGCATGACCTTACTAGCTCGGACTTTTGGAGCAGTTGCAGTTGTTGTTTTTCTTTTGGTACTTACCTTGTAGACACCTTTTTTCACTTTATGGCTTTTACTTTTGAAACATGCATGTGGGAATGGTTTACTTTTGGCTTTACTTTTCTTTCTACCTTGGTGTTGTTGGGTTTTCTTCTCCTTATCTATCGATCCTATAAAATAAAAAGGGTAATTCCTTGCATTTGCGAGAACTGTCTGTACCCTTGGTGCTAGTCTCCACTCCGAGACCTATTGAAGGCGGGTTTCGGGGGTCATTGTCTCTCCTTCAACTTAAAGAAGGAAGGGACTGACAATCTGCTGACCCTTCCCTCCTTTTGGTGAAGGTGGGTCGTGAAATTATTACTTATATCTTGATTTACATAATTCTAGAATGTAAAACATGATTTATATATAATATATATCCATCATATAAATATATATTATAGATCGATAAATGAAATGAAATAGACCATTCATGGAGACGGTAGGCCGTATGTACGCATGAACGCTGTTTTTGTTTCCTTATTGAATTGAATGAAATTAAGTAGATGACATAAATATATATACAAATAAATACAGTATCATTATTATGTCATATATTTCATGATTACTTATTGTGTATACTTTATAATCATTCATGAATGGTTAACATGGAGAATGAATCTCATTGCGTCGTGGAGACGGTAGTCCGTACATACGCATAAGCGATGATATCATTCTCATGATCGTGGAATTGCATTGAAGTGTATGTATAATATTTCAGAATAAATATCACTTTGAAATAATCATATATAGTTATTTATTTACACCATTATACCCATCCAAGTAAGGTGGTGGTCGAAAACAGATTACACCACGGCGTGGAGACGGTATTCCGTACGTACGCACGCGCAGTGATTTCGTTTTCCGTATGATGGATATATGGTGAAATAAGGTTGTTTCATACTTATAATAACATATCAGTATATGAGTGATACTGATGTTATTACTTCATAATGAAACATCTAAAGAAGAATAAGTAGAAGAAGAAATAAAGTTGAAAGAATCGGTAACGGATATTACCTCTTCTTTCAACATGCCTTTTGAAACCTCCTCTTAGGGCACTAATATTGGTCTTTGAAGAATAACAGAACCTCTAGGATGTTTCTAGGGAAGTGTAGAAGATAAATTGTCAGGGTTTTGCCGAGATTGAAGGCTCAATGTGGTGTGAGGAAGAGAGGGAGGAGGTTCCTTTTTATAAGGGAGGAGAGGGGCACCTTAAGAATAACTAAAAATATTATTTTATTATAAAGTCATATTCGGTTTTTAATAGCTCCAAATTGAGATATTTAGAAGATAAGGTGGGGATGGATAGAAATCCTCTAATCCAATATAATTTAGACAAGTTTAGGTTTTATTTTAACCTTATCATTTAGATTTAACTTTAAGTTAAATAAATTTTCTTTTCCGTGTCTTCTTGTTTTCTTACACTATAAGGTTGATAAAATTACTATAACAATCCAAAATAACCACAAGTTGTATATTATTAATATATATAACCTTATATATGTCATTTGGTCGAACCATAGATTTTTAAAAATAAAATAACAATTAATAATATAATATTTTTTTTGAAAACTATTTTATGTCAATTTTGACACTATTTGGTAATTGATTTTTGTGAAAATCATAACAGAATGATTAGTTCGAAAAAGGTTAATTAAATCAATACTAACATGTCTTATTAACCTATAAAATTAGTGTATTTCATAAAAAGTCTCAAATTACATTTATTTGGGTATTTATAACATCAATTATGTCAATATTTCATTAACAAGATAATTACTGCATCATCTTTGTGTCATAAATAAATTAAATTATTTAATGTCTAAAAATTATAAATAAAATAAAATTATGTATTAAATCCTTTTATATTTCTAATGAATATTTATAGTCTAATTTATCTTATGTATAACCCTATATTAAACATTATTTACTTATTAAACTTTGATTTTAACTATTTTAACCCTTCTTTAAATAAATTAATATTAAATGTCCTCATCTAATTAAAGTGGGCATAAATGGTCATAATTTATTCCTAAGGTTGTTTTTGGTCGAATTAAACTTATCCAATAGAATTAGGACATGTGTTAGGGTAATAATAATATCATTTTTATCCTTAATTACCCCATTTACTTTTAACCGTGGTACAAAAAAGTAAAAAGTTACAATTCACCAAAAATTATTTTCATCTCATTGAACCACATTTTACTTAATGACATCAACCGTGTCTCTCGTATTTTTGAAATTTCATTCACAAAAGTTGTAAAATTATGTTTTATGTAAATTTGCAAATTCTCCTAGGAGGTGGGTAAAAGACGGTCAAAAGTTCAATAAAATTTTTATATATCTAAAATAATTATAAAATGACTCCAATGAATTAAATTGAACTTATATAGGTATTATGTATCAATTTTGACCAAAAATAAATTTAAATAAAACAAATAATTACTTAAATAAAAAGTCGGTTTTTATATAGTAACCTAGTGTTTTCACTATTCATCAAAAATTGAAAGTTTTCAGAAAAACACCAAAATTTCACCCTAGGCTAATTTCGATATTGCGAATCCAAAAATGAAGTCCATTTTCAAAAATAAAATTTATAAAATTTCAAAAAGTGGGTATTACTATTCATAACGGCTAGTTTTAATAATATTTTAATAGCATATAGTTGTTTAGTGAAACTCGGTATTGCGTACAACACACGCTATTGTGGAAGGTCGTGCTTGCGTGTAATGCAAGCCAAGCCCGGGATTCATGTTGTGCAAGATCCTTTTGGTGTAGCGTACAACATAAGACATTAATGAAATTAAAAAGAATATTTTTCATAAAATCTTTGGGTGTTACATTCTACCCCCCTTAAAATGAATTTCGCCCTCGAAATTCGTCGGGGTTATAAATGGTTAACTACTCGAAAGTTTCTTTAATGGAAACCCACATCGTAAAAAGGAATAATAAAACTTAATTTTAAAAACTAAAGTATGAAACGTAACAATTATCCCAAGTAACTCATCATTGGGTATCTATATAGGAGAACATATGTTAAAATATGGATATGGAAGAAAAATCTTACCATCAAGTTCTGATGGAGAGTGGTAGAGAACATGGCTATGAAAAATCCATCAATCACAAAGACATAAATTTGTGATGATCTAAGGTACCATCTGAATCACCAGATATAAGAGCACTAGGACAACATTTTTGGTTTTCAATATCATTTCCCTAAAGTTGAAAATTTTGAATTAGAGGATATACTTACTTGATTTTGGTACAATCTCACTGTTTCTCGTGCTTTGAACAATTTCCACTTTATCTCTTAAAGAAATGAAGTTGAATTTGTTATTCGTGAAGTGTTAACCGATCATGTGATAGAATGATGGGTCATTCCATTTGTTTCAAACAAAAGGATAGAAAAAGTTATCAAATATACATAAGTCCGTCTATGGTGAGGTGAATCGTATACGATTCCAAAAATGAACTTATATTTCATCTATCAAGCCGTTTAAAAAAATAAAAATAGTTTCTACTAACCAGGGACTTCCTATAGGCCAATGGTAGGCGATAAAGGCCTATCACACTTCGATCGTGGGTTCGATTCCCACAACCTTGTCCGACGCGATGGGTTGTCGCCCATCCTGCAGGTTGTCCTTTTTCTAAAATTACATCATTATGACATTCCATCGATAATATCGTAAATAGTTCTTTCCTTAAACTAACTTATGTTCAACATAATCCATATCAAATCTTTAGTGTTATCCAAAATACTTCTATCCAAGCTTATAGTATAATGAAAACAATTACTAGAAATGTCATCTACTAAGCTTGTGAATACCATCATTTATCCCCGATATATCTTGTTGATCACATTTAAATCATGTGAATACCTTAATCATGTATTCTCTTGAAAAAAATTAATACCCATTGATTCTTAGTGAAAAAGTGAGTGTTGTCAAAAGTTAACTCTTTCCACATACCAAAACTCAAAAATTCTATATACTCAAACCATGATATAACTATTTCCTTATATCAGTCATGAGCTCAAGAATACTGTCAAACATTTCATTTTCTCCTTATCCCTTCATTATGCGCATATCATCTTCTTTCCAAAAATATCTCAATCACTTTACATGGTTACCGGTACCATAAAATTATTGAAAACCACAATAGAACAATACATAAATATTCCAATATTCCACGATACATTATTTTGGAATCCCATTACATAAACACTTAATCATTCCACCACATCATTATCATATTCAACATCGCCAATAGTGATCACATGTGACTTCCGTTTTTCCTTTTCCTTAACTGGTTTCTCATGTCGATCATCACTAACCCTTGGATTAGGGAATTTATTAGCATAATTCCCCATTTCCTTGCACTTGAAGCATTGAAGTGTTAGTGGTGAGTTCTCTGTAGTCTTTTCTCTATTCTCATCATTAGAAACCTTTTTCCATTACTTTGACAATCAACTGCTCTATGACCTTCTTTTCCACACTTAAAGCATTTTCTAGTACCTTTTAGGAAATCTCCACCATACTTCTTTCCACACTTTGAGAATAAAGAATCATTCATCTTCTTGTTCTGAGATTTATTCTCGAACTCTATCTTTAGTTTCTTGTCAAAACCATGAGATAGATATGTTGCACCAACTTCCAGATCTACCTTTATAGCACAACACACAATTTCTTCATAGATACTGAAGTCACTTATAGATAATGACCTTCGAAGACTTGGTTTTAAGCCACTGAATAATAGATCAACTTTACTTTCAGGTTGGATGATAAAGCCAGATTCATACCTTGAAAGCCTTGTAAAATTCGCTTCGTATATACCAATAGATTCATCATCCTTTTGCTTTAGTTCAAGAAATTCTTTCTCCATATTTGTTCGAAGAATACGAGGTAAGTACTTATTGAAAAATATGTTCTTGAACTCATCCCATTCCATGGACTCAATTTCATCTCTTGGCCTCGTATTCTTGATAAGATTCCACCATTGATCAGCTTCACCTTCCAAATGATACAATACTAAGATGACTTTATCATGTTCAGAACATTGAAGAACTGAAAATACCGAACTGAAAATATCTTTCCAGTGGTACTGATCCATTATTCAGCAATAAGTGGATCATAAGACCCACTGAAAGAAGGTGGACATTGCCTCATGAACGACTCAATAGAATATTGTTCCCTTCTCTGCTCATTTGGAAGTCCAGAATGATTCATAGCTTGTGTAAGTATAGAAATAAGATTTTGCACTCCATCTCCCATAACATTGGTTTGTTCAGGATTACAATCATTGCATTGTCCATTACATTGATCAAAACTGTTCCTTCAGGTTCCAGCCATCGTCTAAAACCAAAAAAGAATAGCGTGAGAGGAAAAAATCATGCTAGGGAAAACGACAAAATAAAGGGGTAGTACCTTCAAAATCTAACATATTAGGTTTAATTCTAAGATAGTTACCGTAATTCTAGGACTATAACCTATACTTATACTTAACCACTAGTGCAGAAAACATTTTTTACGTCGGTTATTTTTCATTATTTACGTCGGTTTTTAGGCGACGTTAATACGGACGACGTTATAAATAACGTTTTTTACGTCGGTTATTTAAAACCCGAAGTAACATCCCTAACATCACGGTGTTTATCACGTCGGTTCATTAATAACCGACGTGATAAATATGCGGGGGGGGGGGGGGGGGGGGTTATCACGTCGGTTATTTTCTAAACCGACGTGATAAAATGCCTGGGATATCGTTTATCACGTCGGTTATGACATAACCGACGTGATTAACCCTTCCCCGGGCCTATTATCACGTCGGTTTCTTAAATAACCGACGTGATAAAAAGGCCTGGGACACGTTTTAGCACGTCGGTTATCCAATAACCGACGTGGTAAATCGATTCCCAGGCCTTTTAGCACGTCGGTTATATTAAGAACCGACGTGATAAAAGGCCCGAGAACGGTTTATCACGTTGGTTCTCGAAACAACCGACGTGATAAAACCCTACCGATTTATTTACCACGTCGGTTATAAAATAACCGACGTGAAAGAGATATTATTATTTTTTAAATAATTGCACTGCTCTCACCAAAAAGAAACCAGAAACCAAACAAAAATAACCATGCCAGCCCTCCCCCAAGCCCCAACTGAACCCCACCCTCATCTATACCCACCTAACAACCTGGCCAGCCCTCCCCCACCACATTGGAGCCCCACCACAACCCTTGGACACCCCCACCCCTTGGACAGCCCCCCCACCCTCATTTACACCCCCACGACCCCTAGTACAGCCTCAAACACCCATTGGACACTCCTCCCATATCCCTTGGACACCCCCCACCCCTTGGACACCCCCCACCCCTTGGACAGCCCCCCACCCTCATTTACACCCCCAAGACCCCTAGTACAGCCTCAAACACCCATTGGACACCCCCCCCCCACACCTTGACAGCCCTCCCAGACCCCTTGGACACCCCCAGACCCCTGGACACCCCCCCGAGCCCTTGGACAGCCCCAAACACCCCTTGGACACCCCTCCCATATCCCTTGGACACCCCTCCCATATCCCTTGGACACCCCCCACCCCTTGGACACCCCCACCCCTTGGACAGCCCCCCCACCCTCATTTACACCCAACCGGCCCCTTGGACAGAACTCCCAGACACCTTGGACACCACTCCCATATCCCTTGGACACCCCCCACCCCTTGGACACCCCCCACCCCTTGGACACCCCTCACCCCTTCGACAGCCCCCCCACCCTCATTTACACCCCCCGAACACTAGGACAGCCCCAAACACCCCTTGGACACCCCTCCCATATCCCTTGGACACCCCCACCCCTTGGACACCACCACACCCCTTGGACAGCCCCCCCCCCACCCCCTGGACACCCCCCTGACCCCTTGGAAACCCCCCTACCCCTTGGAAACCCCCCCCCCATCCCCTTGGACAGCCCCAAACACCCCTTGGACACTCCTCCTATATCCCTTGGACACCCCCCACCACTTGGACACCCCCACCCCTTGGACAGCCCCCCCCCCCACCCTCATTTACACCCAACCGACTCCTTGGACAGCCCCAAACACACCTTGGACACCCCTCCCATATCCCTTGGACACCCCCCAAACACCCACCCACCCCCTTGGAACCTCTCCCCCCATACCAAAATCCAGACCAGAAAAACCATCAACAGTAGACCAAAACAAGAAGTAGAGAAAAATTAAACATTCACTTCTATAACATTCAAAACTTACACTGTCAACTTCAAAAAAAACTAAATCCAACCTAAACGACTACGAAATACACAATTACATTGACAATATTCAAAATTACATTTTACATTACAAACAACTAAAAGTCAATCAAACCTGTAAAATAATTTGACCACTCCACTTGTAAGTTTTTGATATCTTCAGCAGTAAAGGGTTGGGGGTCATCAAAAAGCTACAAAGGAAAAGGATAGTAGTCAATGTGTATAATGAATAAATCAAATTGAAATATTATGAGAAAGAGGAAATCTTACCAGGTCAAAACTCAGAACTGTCCCAGTTGTTATTATTTCATACATAAATCTTAACATGTAATATCCACATTCGATGATGCCTTGTTGCTCATGACATTTTTGTTTGAATGAGTGTAAATTCAATATATTATTTTTATTTAATAAATCAAAATGTACAAATTATAAATGGATATTTACCTTCGCATGTACATATTTGATCTTGAAATTCCTTTTCTTTGCGCTTTTTCGAAAGTGGACCCATGCCCTGTTAGAAAATAATACGAATGGGGTAAATTTAAAAGTCATTATAATATATAAAACTATTGTGAAATTGAAACTTACGTTTCCAATATATTCTTAAAACTTTCTCGCACATCATCATGGAGAGAGCATATCCAATAAAGTGTTTTCTCCCTAGGGCAAAAAACCCCTAACATCCAATGATCCCTGATAAAAGGAAATTTAACGTTAGTGGTTTTTTATGTTAAAAGATAATTAACTCTTTGAGAGGGATGTGTTTCATACCTCTCACAAAAAGGCATCATCCAACACTGTGTGATTACATTCTTTTCAAATCTATCAGCAATATAAAGCATTCTTTGTTCCTCATCCAATGCACATGCTTCAGGGGAAATCAATTGTGGGTCCACGAATCCATATACATCTTTCAGCTCATTCCTCTCACAAATTTTATATAGATACCTAATACAAAGCAGACATAAGTATACATTTTTAATAAATATAACGCAAGGAAAAGGTTTTAAGACTTACATGATAAAAATTTGCACCACTTTGATGCCCAACTTATCTCTAGTGACAAACTCCATGATATCAGTTTTCATAATCCCCACACTTAGTTCACTTCCACAGACATGAGCTTCCATTGTAAAGTCATAATGATCCGCCAACAAATTTGAATATCTTGACAATTTGTCAAGACTGCTAGTATCTGCATCTGATGTCATAGCTATCTGTCTTTGTTGTTGTCTATACAGTATTTCTTTACCTTTGAAGTATTCCTGTAAAAATAAATTGAAAAATATATTAGTTTTCAAATGATAAAACATTAATAAAAATATAAAATAAAAGATATAACATCCATACCTCTATGGTAATGAGTCGAAGAAGTCTGGATGGCCAAAGTAAAAAATGGCCGATACTATGTCCAACTGTCGTCACCTCATCTGTAAGTAATGGTATCCGAGATGATCTATCTATAATATCCTGTACAGTGACCCTCTGATTCTCTACCTCTAACTGTTGATGATGAACTGTATCTCCTATACAATATACCATCCCATATGCAACTATATGATGTTGAGGATCATCAACATACAACTCACAATAAGTAGGTAGCTGCGGCGGAGGAGGAGGATCAAAAATGGGGTCCGCAGGCTGAGGTGGGGGAGTGGAAGCTACTGGGAGAGGTGGAGTGGGAGCTGCACCCTGAAATTGTCTTTGCAAGTCTGCAAACATAAACTGCACCGATGCTCTAATCTTGTCCTCCATTGTCGCATTAATATTATGGACTTCAGCCTCCAAGGATTCTATTTTTTTTATAAACTCCCTCAACGTTAGAAGTTGAGGAACGTGGCAACACTTTTCTTACCGATACACGTGCCGGATATCCCCTTACACGGCCAGGATGTTCGGGCTTTCCCAATGCCACAAATAAAATATCTTCCCTCCCAGATGGTGTAAATGTCCCCTGTGAACTTTGCTCCTCAAGAGAGTCCTGTAATAATTAATTGAACATTTCTATAATGATTGGAAATATATGACGAAAATAGTAAACTTAAATAAATAAAATAGATATCTTACAATCCTCTCAACTACGAGTCTCGATTCTTCCGAAAGATATTGTCCTTTTTTGCCCTTCCGAGCTCTTTTCCATTTCTCATGTCTAGATGGAGGGGATGGAGGGGCCACCTCTCCAGAGCTTGAAGACTCAGCTCTTAGTTGTTGAAATTTTTCTGCCATCATTTCTTCTTCCAATAATGCATACCCTCCCCGAGATAAACTATGAGGGTATACATTTTTAGATTGGATCTCTTGATGAGCTTTCCTTATTTGATGTAAATTAAGAATAAGTAATCATTAACAAAATAATAATAAGATCATTTATATAAGAAAGCTTATAAAAGTTTACATTGCCCTTACCAAAAATGATTCTTTTCTTCTACATTCAAAAAATTGTCTCCATGTGTCTTCATCTATAAAAGGATATATACGACATGGATTATCACGACTCCTATGAACATAAATGAAATCAGATGAGAGGGTTGATTTGAAATCCCTCCATCTCCTAGCAGCCAACGATAATCATTTCTTCCTGACTCCTCCAGTGTCAGGAATATCAAATGTCATCTGATAAAAAAAAGGTTAAAAATATTATATATACTAGAAACATTTAAAGAATAGTCAAACAATAGCAAAAGATCTTACCAAAATGGTCTCCCACAGCTGAGAAATTATCGCCTTATCCACACTTCTCCAATCATCATAGAGAATGCTTACTTTTCTCTTAGCCTGAGTTGCTACAAAACCCTTAAAATCTTTAGCATTTGGACCTCTAGGGAGATCATCATCATCAATCTCCACGACTATCCTCTCCTCCTTCGTACGGGAAAGTGATAATTTTGGTAAACGTGTGCACCCACGCTTACCAACCTTTGAACTCTTTTTCGTAATAGGAGCATGTGAATGTTCCTCCACAGATGTATGACCAATATGCTCATCTCCAGAATCATGTGGCTGATCAACTGATTGATCTGTCATTTTCCTTCAAATCAAAAAAACAAACATTAGTTCACAAATATACAAATTCAAATACTGTATTACTACTTAATCAGAAAATAGAAAAGTGTACTAAATTACATAATAGTAAACATTGGTAATATGGTAAGCATGTTAAACAATGATAAACATGGTAAATACAGGCAAAAGGTTGCCAAGGAGTTGGCCCAAGAAAGCTAAAAAGTGGACTCACTGAGTCCACCGGTCCGCCAGTGTGAGCTCACCGGCCCGCCGGAGGACCCAGGCAGTGGACTTGCCCACTGCCTGGTGCCACCGGCCGGCCGCTGGCTCACCACCGGCCGGCCGGTGGACCAGACAGCCTTCCTGTCTGGACCACTGGCCGGCCGCTGGATCACCACCAGCAAGCCGGTGGACCAGATAGAGAGCCTTCCTCTCTGTCTGGACCACCCGCCGGCCGCTGGATCACCACCGGCTGGCCGGTGGACCAGACAAAGAGCCTTCCTCTCTGTCTGGACCACCGACCGGCCGCTGGATCACCACCGGCCGGCCGGTGGACCAGACAGAGAGCCTTCCTCTCTCTGGACCACCGGTCGGCCGCTGGCTCATCACCGGCCGGCCGGTGGACTAGACAGAGCTTTGCTTTGGACCACTGGCCAACCGGTGATCCACCACCGGCCAGCCGGTGCGCCCAGAACTTCTCCTCTTTACGGTTTTTATTGTTTTATCATTTTGGTTTGATACATGTTTTAATAAGTAAAAAATTTACAATATCTAACATTATATGAAAAAACTAAATGTAAACAAGAAATAAACATGTGTTACCTGTAATTTTAGGAATGTACAGTTGTATTGTTTTCCCAAATTCCTTCGTCGTGATCGTTCCTTATGGCACAAACCATGTCTTTAACATACTCATCATTATGTTCTGTTAATCTTTCCATGGAAGTAGGGATCTCACATAAATCAGCATCTTCATCAAATTCATCCTCACCAACATATTGTTTTTTCCCTTGTAAAACAACAGCCCACTGCATATCTGATTGATCTACTACATAGAAAATTTGTTTGGCATGTGTTGCCATTATAAAAGAATCAGGTGTGTCTTCCAATCTATTCAGATTAACAAGTGTCATTCCAAATTCATCGTGTTTGACACTGTTGTTACCGATAAATCATTTACAGTTAAAAACAGGAACTTTAATTTTAAAGTAATCAGCCTCCCATATGTCTTCAATCACTCCATAATATGCACTTGATGCCGAAATTGGGTTTCTGTCCTTAGCACTCGAAAAATGCATTGCTTCTGCAAACACCAATACACCACTATTCTGAACTGCACTTCTGTTGTCCTGAGCTTTCGTATGAAATGTATAGCCATTAATGTCATAAGCGGACCATGTTATCACATTTAAAGATGGACCACCCACTATCCATTTTAATGACGTCTGTTGTTCGCAAATTGGACATGATTTATGCCCTTTAACACTGTATCCAGACAAATTTCCATATGCTGGGAAGTCATTTATAGTGAATAGAAGCACTGCATGCAGTTGAAAATATTCCATTTTATATGAATCATACACCCTAATACCATCAGCCCATAACAGTTTCAAATCATCAATCAGCGGAGACAAGTATACATCAATATCATTGCCGGGTTGCTTTGGACCAGAGATCATGATACTCAACATGACATATTTGCACTTCATACAAACTTCAGGAGAGAGGTTGTAAATTACCAATAAAACAGGCCATGAACTATGTGTGCTACTGAGGGTTCGGTATGGATTCATTCCATCTGTGCACAAGCCTAGTCTCAGATTTCTAATTTCATTTCCAAATGTAGGGTACTGGGCATCAATTTTCTTCCATTGTGGACAATCAGCTGGATGACGTATTTTTCCATCACATACCCGCTCATCAGCATGCCATCTTAACCTTTTTGCATCATGTGAATTAGCAAATAAACGTTTGAAACGAGGAATTATAGGAAGATACCAAAATACATTTGAAGGGAGCTTTGTAATCTCTACATCAGCTTGTGATTTTTCTTTCACCTTATACCGTGATGTCCCACATTTAGGACACTCTTTCAGAAATTCATATTCCTCCCTATATATAATGCAGTCATTCGGACAGGCATGTATTTTCCTGTATCCCAATCCCATCGGGCATAATATTTTTTTGGCCTTATAATGTGAATCTGGAAGATCATTATCTTTTGGAAGAATGTCTTTCATCAATTGTAGCAGCTCTGTAAAAATTCTGTCACTCCATCCATGTTTCGCCTTCAGGTTAATCAATCTTAACACCGCCGACAAAACCGTAAAATCTTTACAACCAGGATATAATGGTTTTTCGGCATCACCATATAGACGTGCAACTGTCGGTTCTATCTCAATTTGTTCTACTACAATATCGCGAATCATTTCTTCAATTCCATCGGAGTTACCATCTTGCGATTCATTATCATCAGTGACATTCTGTCCAGTTTCGCCATGCCAAATCCAAGGGTTGTAACTCGGATTGAAACCATGACAAATCAGATGATCTTTTATCACTCTACTTATCAACTTCTTCATATTCAGACATTTTAGGCATGGACAGAAAAAAATGTCACTACTTGGAACATTTCGTTTAGCAAATTCCAAAAAGGCATCAACACCTTCCTCATATTCATTGCTCATTCGATGTGCCGTAATACAACTTCGACTCATTATTACCTATAAAAAATAGCAAAATATATATATTTTTTAGATAAGACAAATATATGTTTATATGAAAAAAATCATAATTTGAATGTAAACAATTTTGAAATATAAAACAAATCGATGTGTATTTAAAAAAATATGCTTGAATATTATTTTTTAAACAAAATATAGTAAGATATAACACCCCCCCTGGACACCACCCCCACCCCCTACCCCCTTGGACACCCCCCTGGACACCCCCCAACACCCACCCACACCCTTGGACAACCCCCACACCCACCCACCCCCTTGTAAACCCCCCTGGACACCCCCCGACCCCTCTGGACAGCCCCCCGCCCCTCCTGGACACCACCCCCACCCCCTACCCCCTTGGACACCCCCTGGACATCCCCCAACCCTCTGGACAGCCCCCCACCCACCCGGACAACCCCAAATACCCTCTGGAGAGGCCGCCACCCACTTGGACAGCCCCCCACACCCATCCAACCCCTTGGACACCCCCTGGACACCCCACCGACCCCTCGGGACAGGCCGACACCCCCTTGCACAGCCCCCCACACCCACCCATCCCCTTGGACACCACGCTGGACACCCCCCGACCCCTATGGACAGCCCCCGACCCCTCTAGAAAGCACCCCCACCCCTCTTGGACACAACCCCCACCCCCGACCTACTTGGACACCCCCCTGGACACCCCCCAACACCCACCCACACCCTTGGACAGCACCCCACACCCACCCACCCCCTTGTAAACCCCCCTGGACACCCCCCGACCCCTCTGGACAGCCCCCCGCCCCTCCTGGACACCACCCCCACCCCTACCCCCTTGGACACCCCCTGGACATCCCCCAACCCTCTAGACAGCCCCCCACCCACCCGGACAACCCCAAATACCCTCTGGAGAGGCCGCCACCCACTTGGACAGCCCCCCACACCCATCCAACCCCTTGGACACCCCCCTGGACACCCCACCGACCCCTCTGGACAGGCCGCCACCCCCTTGGACAGCCCCCCACACCCACCCATCCCCTTGGACACCATCCTGGACACCCCCGACCCCTCTGGACAGCCCCCGACCCCTCTAGAAAGCACCCCCACCCCTCCTGGACACAACCACCCCACCCCCGACCTGCTTGGACACCCCCCTGGACACCCCCAACCCTCTGGACAGCCCCCCCACCCCTCCTAAACACCACCCCACCCCCTACCCCCCTTGGAAACCCCCCCTGGACACCCCCCAACACCCACCCACACCCTTGGACAGCCCCCACACCCACCCACCCCCTTGTAAACCCCCCTGGACACCCCCCGACCCCTCTAGACAGCCCCCCGCCCCTCCTGGACACCACCCCCACCCCCTACCCCCTTGGACACCCCCCTAGACATCCCCCAACCCTCTGGACAGCCCCCCACCCACCCGGACAACCCCAAATACCCTCTGGAGAGGCCGCCACCCACTTGGACAGCCCCCCACACCCATCCAACCCCTTGGACACCCCCTGGACACCCCACCGACCCCTCTGGACAGGCCGCCACCCCCTTAGACAGCCCCCCACACCCACCCATCCCCTTGGACACCATCCTGGACACCCCCGACCCCTCTGGACAGCCCCCGACCCCTCTAGAAAGCACCCCCACCCCTCCTGGACACAACCCCCCACCCCTGACCTGCTTGGACACCCCCTGGACACCCCCAACCCTCTGGACAGCCCCCCACCCCTCCTAAACACCACACCACCCCCTACCCCCCTTGGACACCCCCCCTGGACACCCCCCAACACCAACCCACACCCTTGGACAACCCCCCTGCACCCACCCACCCCCTTGTAAACCCCCCTGGACACCCCCCCGACCCCTCTGGACAGCCCCCCGCCCCTCCTGGACACCACCCCCACCCCCTACCCCCTTGGACACCCCCCTGGACATCCCCCAACCCTCTGGACAGCCCCCCACCCACCCGGACAACCCCAAATACCCTCTGGAGAGGCCGCCACCCACTTGGACAGCCCCCCACACCCATCGAACCCCTTGGACACCCCCCTGGACACCCCACCGACCCCTCTGGACAGGCCGCCACCCCCTTGGACAGCCCCCCACACCCACCCATCCCCTTGGACACCATCCTGGACACCCCCCGACCCCTCTGAATAGCCCCCGACCCCTCTAAAAAGAACCCCCACCCCTCATGGACACAACTCCCCACCCCCTACCTGCTTGGACACCCCCCTGGACACCCCCAACCCTCTGGACAGCCCCCCACCCCTCCTAAACACCACCCCCACCCCCTACCCCCCTTGGACACCCCCCTGGACACCCCCCAACACCCACCCACACCCTTGGACAGCCCCCCACACCCACCCACCCCCTTGTAAACCCCCCTGGACACGCCCCAACCCTCTCGGGGATTTATAGAAAACGATGAAAAATTAGTGAAATCATAAAATTAGTCAATATTGCAAGTCGAACTAATAGATCTAGGGATGATAAATAAGATTATGGTGCCAAAACGAGTTAAAAGGGCTCGCAATCGAAGAATCTAAGCTAGTTTCAACAAAAAAACCACAACACATATATATATACTATCCGCGAAAAAAAAACGAACGAGTGGGAGGATTACCTGAGTGCTGCGAGTTTAGATGATTGATCTGAGGAGATTAAATATGAGAAACGATGATCGCAAAACGAATCTAAACCCACGAAATGGACGAGCCGATTCGGGTTTACGCGCGAGAGAGACGAGTCGCGACTGTCGAAGGTAAACTCGCGAATGACAATCCACGGGTCTGGGTAAATTTTTAAATGAGTTATCACGTCGGTTATTCAATAACCGACGTTATAATTTTTTTAAAAAACATTTATAACGTCGGTTATTCAATAACCGACATAAAAACCTTCCTCCGATTCTTTTTTTACGTCGGTTATTTTATAACCGACGTTATATAGGGCTCAAAATCCGCGTTTTATTATGTCGGTTATGGAATAACCGACGTCAAAAACATCTGCGGATTCTTTTTTTACGTCGGTTATTTTATAACCGACGTAAAAAGGCTTTCAAAAACCGCGTTTTTTACGTCGGTTATTGAATAACCGACGTAAAAAACGCCCCCCGCTTCTGTTTTTTACGGCGGTTAATGTATAACCGACGTAAAAAACGAAGCCGCGCGATTAATAACGTCGGTTATAAAAATAACCGACGTTAAAGGTGTACTAAACACAGGGTTTTACGTCGGTTATTTAATAACCGACGTAAAAAACCTCGTTTTACATATTATGATGTCGTTTTTATATAACCGACGTAAAAAATGGTGACGTAAAAAACGTTTTCTGCACTAGTGAACCTTAGGGACATCCCTAGACATACCTTAGAAATACCTCTAAGGATCTCACTAAAGTTCCTGCATCCTAGTTTCCAAAGGTTGACTAAACGTCCCTCTGATACCAACTGTAGAGACCCAAAGCTTGACATACATGGACATTACATTACTTTTGCGGAGTACTTAGTACATAACAAAAATAGAAACACAAGGACCGTAATAGTTTAGTGTCTTTGGAAACTCAGAATATAATCTTCTAGTCGTGGTGAAAGATCTTCAACATCTCCCATAAAGATCTTCCCTTTTTTGTATTACCTAAAACCTTTATTTATATCCCGGGGAAAATAAAACATAAAAGGTGTGATCTCAAATGCCCAGTAAGGGTAAATATAGAGAACATAAAACAATCCATAAACATTTGAATGCAAAAACTTGAACATAAAATCTAAACATCAAAATCTTGAGCAAAGACATGAATCTTGGATGTATGTAAGGTATATATCATAAGGGAACATCAATCATGATAAAATAGCATGGGAATAAAACATGTA
Source organism: Viscum album (assembly GCA_963277665.1). Classification (NCBI taxonomy): domain Eukaryota; kingdom Viridiplantae; phylum Streptophyta; class Magnoliopsida; order Santalales; family Viscaceae; genus Viscum; species Viscum album. Next base: position 685,294,456 of record OY728123.1, on the reverse strand, counting down.
ATTGTGGCAACCATTAGGCACATGTTATGATTTCTATAGTAGCCAATGCATTACTGCCATGACCATCTTAGTGGACAAAGTCCCTTTCTGAATCGAGTTCACCCCTCATTTCAGTCCAATAACACTAAACCAGATTAACTTACCATTCCAGCCATGTCTATCTCATGAGATATAAATCTTTACCCAATGCATTGGAGATAGATATAGGTCCCACCCATCTCATAATTAAATCATTCTTACTTGTGACACAACATAAACATAAATCATTCATCATAACCCAAAGAGTAAAATGGGTTTCATAAACATCATCCCATCATAAAATAATCCATATAAAAAAATGGACATTTCATCATAAGAAAAGTGAAACCATGTAAATCATATAGACATTATACTTGAAACCTACACAATTGAAATAATGTCATCTTATATGATAAAATGGTTTTGATAAAACACTTGAAATGAATTCTTGAGGAAAATATCCTTTCTTCTTGAAAATTATTTTATTTTCACAAAATGCCATGAAATTTTAAAAGAAAGATATTTTGTTGAAAATATTCATGAAATATTTTGGAGGAAGCTTCATGAAAATAAGGCTTTATAAAACCGTAAAAATCTGTTCACACCGTATAAGTTAAAAATAACATTCTTCTCGTACTTTTGTCGGAAAAGTCAAAAAGTACCTCGTATGGTAAAAAAAATAATGATTCCTTACATACCATGTAGTTAAAGTAAAAAATGGTTAAAAAGGACTTTAATCATACATGAAACCATTTTTAGAAAATAGGAACATGGATGATAAATATAACCCCAGTGAATACTTACGAATAAACAATCTCGGATAAAACGAGATTGGAAAAGTTATCCCTTACCTTATGTCTGATATACTTCGTATGTATCCGAACCCCCAGTATAATGATTTAAATAATGTCATTGACTTATTAAACAATCATATTCATTTTTATGATATCATATATGATTCACTTGTGACTTTATATTACTCGTTCTTTTGTAAATTCTATGTTAAAAGCGTTTTGGGTAAAATCGTTTCATTTATCGTATGTGTTTCGACTTATCGTTCTTGATATTATTACTTATATCCTAATATAAATAATTCCAGAATGTAAAACATGATTTATATATAATATATATTCACCATATACATATATATTATAGATCGATAAAAGGAATGAAATACACCATTCATGGAGACTGTAGGCCATACGTACACATGAACGCTGTTTTCGTTTCCTTATTGAATTGAATGAAATTAAGTAGATGACATAAATATATATACACATAAATCCAGTATCATTATTATGTCATATATTTCATGAATACTTATTGTATATACTTTATAGTCATTCATTAATGGTAAACAGGCAGAATGAATCTCATCGCGTCGTGGAGACGGTAGTCCGTACGTACGCACGAGCGGTGATATCATTTCCATGATCGTGGAATTGCATTGAAGTGTATGTATAATATTTCATAATCAATATAAATTTGAAATAATCATATATAGTTATTTATTTACACCATTATACCCATCCAAGTAATGTGGTGGTCGAAAACAGATTACACCACGGCGTGGAGACGATATTCCGTACGTACGCACGCGCGGTGATTTCATTTTCCGTTGGATGGATAGATGGTGAAATAGGGTTGTTTCATACTAATAATAACACATCCGTATATGAGTGATACTGATGTTATTACTTCATAATGAAAGAACTAAAGAAGAATCAGTAGAAGAAGAAATAAAGTTGAAAGAATCGGTAACAGATATTACCTCTTCTTTCAACACGCCTTTTGAAACCTCCTATTAGGGCACTAAGATTGGTCTTTGAAGAAGACCATAACCTCTAGGATGTTTCTAAGGAAGTGTATAAGATAAATTGGCAGGGGTTGGACGAGCTTGAAGGCTCAAAGTGGTGTGAGGAAGAGAGGGAGGAGGTTCCCTTTTATAAGGGAGGAGAGGGGCACCTTTGGAATAACTAAAAATATTATTCTATTATAAAGTCATATTCGGTTTTTAATAGCTCCAAATTGTGTTATTTATAAGCTAATGTGGGTATGGGTTGAAATAATCTCATTCAATAGAATTTTGACAAGTTTAGGTTTCTATTTTAACCTTATCATTTAAATTTAACTTTAACTTAAATAATTTTTCCTTTTACCGCGTCTTCTTGTTTTCTTACACTATAAGGTTAATAAACTTACTATAACAAGCCAAATGAACCCTAAGTTGTTTATTATTAATATATATAATCTTATCTAAGGCATTTGGCCGAACCTTATATTTTTAGGAATAAAATTACAATTAATAATATAATATTTGTTTTAAAAACTATTTTATGTCAATTTTGACACTATTTGGAAATTGATTTTTTTGAAAATCATAGCAGAATTATTAGTTCGAAAAACGTTAATTAAATCAATAATAACATGTGATATGAACCTAAAAAATTAGTATAATTCCTAAAAAGTCTCAAATTACATTTATTTGGGTATTTATAACATCAATTATGTCAATATTTCATTAATAAGATAATTACTGCATCCTCTTTGTGTCAAAAATAAATTAAATTATTTAATGTATAAAAATTATAAGTAAAATACCATTATGTATGAAATCTTTTTATATTTATAATTAATATTTATAGTCTAATTTATCTTATGTATAACCCTATATTAAAAATGATTTACTTATTAAACTTTGATTTTAACTATTTTAACCCTTCTTTAAATAAATTAATATTAAATGTCCTAATCTAATCCAAGTGGGCCTAAATGGCCATATTTTATTCCTAAGATTGTTTCTTGTCGAATTACACTTATCCAATAGAATTAGGACATGTTTTAGGGTAATAATAATATCATTTGTACACTTAATTGCCCTCTTTACTTTTAACCGTGGTAAAAAAAAGTAAAAAGTTACTATTCACCAAAAATTATTTTCATCTCATTGAACCACATTTTACATACTGAAATCAACCATGTCTCTCGGATTTTTGAAATTCCATTCACAAAAGTGGTAAAATTAAGTTTTATGTAAATTTGCAAAATCTACTAGGAGGTGGGTAAAAGACGGTCAAAAATTCAATAAAATTTTTATATATCTAAAATTATTATAAAATGAATCCAATGAATTACATTGAACTTATATATGTATTATGTATCAATTTTAACCTAAAATAAATTTAAATAAAATAAATAATTATTTAAATAAAAAATCGGTTTTTAAATAGTAACCCAATGTTTTCACTATTCATCAAAAATTGAAAGTTTTCAGAAAAATAAAAAAATTTCACCCTAGGCTAATTTCGATTTTCCGAATCCAAAAATGAAGTCCATTTTCAAAATAAAATTTATATAATTTCAAAAAGTGGGTATTAGTATTCATAACGGCTAGTTTTAATAATATTTTAATAGCATATCGCTGTTTAGAGAAACTCGGTATTGCGTACAACACACGCTATCGTGGAAGGTCATGCTTGTGTGTAATGCAAGCCAAGTCGGTGATGCATGTTGTGCACGCCCCTTTTGGTGTAGCGTACAACACAAAACATTAATGAAATAGAAAATAATATTTTTCATAAAATCTTTAGGTGTTACACTGTTTATGTTTGAATGCAGTTAATTGTCTAAGTACCCAGACACCGTGACCCAGACACCGCGAAGGACACACAGTGACCCAGACACTGTGACCCAGACATCGTGAAGGACACACCGTGACCCAGACACCGTGAAGGACACATCGTGACGTAGACACCGTGAGCTAGACACCGTGACATGGACACACCATGAAGCACATACCGTGAAGGAGACATCGGTTCAAAGAGACACCGTTTGCACAACTACTATGACACTGTTTCTTAACCTTTTTGTCAATATTATTTAAATAATAATAATGGACATATTTGATGTCTTTAATGCAATAAATGTTATTTAAAGATAGTTGTTGGTATGTCAGGAAATTATACCTCATACCTATGGAAATGAAATCATTCCTATTGTCGGAGCTCATGGAATATAAAGAAGACTGAGCTGTAGTAGAGGACACTCTCGCGCTTGACACGTCTCGACACACATACTACAATACACGCGAGCATTGTAATGAACTAAAGAACAATCCTGAGCACAACTGTGAAGTGCACATTGCACGATCCTCAAAGAAGTTCCATACAGGAAATCCTACATTACTGAAGATCACATGAAGTAATCTGAAGTCAGAGAACATCTTCTATCATGGAGAAACAAAAGCTGAACCATGACACACTGTTTTTCAACAGAAAAACCAGAGAAGGAATCAGAAGAATTTCTGCTGAATCCAACGAGTCCAGAGCTGCATTTCCAATCACTAGAGCTTTGTAAACTTTCATATACTATCACTAAGTGATTTATTATTTACTTTTGAGTAGTGTGTGTATCCTGTTTATTTTATACACACACATTCTCATATGCTAAACTAGAGGATATCACAATTCTCACATCAAAACTCCTTACTCTTGTTTACCCATGACAACTGTGGAAGAGGTCCTTGTGTGGCCTGGTCTTTATTTTTGTTTCCCACGAAGAACAGTGGTAGAGGTCCCTACATGGCCTGGACAGTCTTGTACTGTTGTTAACCCCGATCCAGGGTGTGGATCAAATCTATATATAAATTTGAGAGGACTAAGTCTCGTCTTGAGACTGAACCTCTTGGTTATATTTTCTGTGCATTTTTAGTTTATGTTCAAAATATACAGTATCTAATTTATATTTTGCAAATTATTACTTTGAAATACAAAACTTTTTTAAAGTTACTTTGAGAGTTAAATTAGCATGTGTTTGTGCTTGTTGTGAACCAGTAGGTTAGCTTCAAAATCCAATTTAATCCTCTAATAAAATTGACTGAGATCGAATCAATCTTTAAGAAGCCAATTGAGCATTTGAAATCTTTATAAATTCACAACAGTTTTACTTTGTTTTTAAATTGGGGGACTTTAATAGAAATATATTTAATAGAAATTTTTAATTGGAACTCAATTCACCCCCATCTTGAGTGTCCACTCCGATCAACATTTAGTATCATAGGTTTTTTATTAATAAAAGTTTTCAAAACATTCTGTTTTTCAACTGTGATTTGAGTTGCATCATTAATGATCATAAACATCTGTTAGTTATTCATTTTATATTTTTATTTATCTTTCTAAAATATAGCTATGGAAAATAGACTAGAAGGTGCTGCTACTAACAGGACACCTTTCTTCAATAGTACAAACTATGCCCAGTGGAAACTTAAGATGAAAATTCATTTAGAAAGTAAGTGTTTTGATATCTGGACTGCTATAGAATCTCAATATAAAATTCCAGAAACTAAAATAACAGCTTGGGATGAACCTATCAAAACTTATTACAATAATAATTGTAAATATATGAATGATTTGTATTGTGAATTAGGAGATGAGGAATTCAATAGAATATCTTCCTGTAAAACAACTTATGAAATATGGGATACATTAAGTGTTTCTCATTAGGGAACAAATAATGTTAAAGAAATGAGATTAAATACTTATACTATTAAATATGATAATTTTAAAAGGAAAACTGATGAAACTATTTCTGATATGTATCTCAGGTTCAATGAGATAGTCAACACAATGAGTTCACTTGGAAAGGTTGTTCCAGCAAAGGAACAAATCATGAGGATACTGAGACGTTTTCCAGAAAGATGGAGAGGCACTTCGGTTTCAATAAGAGAATCATGTGACATTGGAGCTCGGCCTGTCATAGAGCTTATTGGTAAATTAATGATGCATGAGGAAGAACATAAGGTAAACAAGGAATGATATGATGAACCCAAGGGAAAATCTGTGGCTTTAAACTCTACTACTTCAAAGGGGAAAGAAAAAAAACATGTACCTACTGAATGTTCAACCAGTAAAGATTCGGATTCAGACAGTGATGCTGAGATGGCTCAAATAGCCGAGAGGTTTAATAAATTCTATAGGAAGAAGAAATTATTCAGAAAAACAAACTACAAAGGTAAATATGACATCAAAACTCACTGGAAAAAGGATTGGAAGAATTCTGATATGGAAGATGATATAGTCTACTATGAATGCAAAAGGAAAGGAAACATCAAGGCTGACTTTCCAAAATTAAAATTCAAAAAGAAACATGATTATAAGGCCATGAAGTACAATAATGAAATGAAATCTACATGGAGTGCTTCAGAAGACAGCACAAGTGAATCTAAAATTTATGATTCTGAAAAGAATCATGCCAACAGGTGTTTCATGACCAACACATTCAAGGTAACCTTAGATAATCTGGTTTAAAATTCCTATTATTCTGGAGTTGATACAGAATATAATTTTGATTCTGAAGATATGTCTAAATCTGAATTATTTTAATACTATAACTTGCTGTAGGAAACCTGCAATGAACTTAAGGACAAATATAAGTCATTAAAGAAACAACATGCTCTCACTGCAAATGTTAAATCTTCCCTTGATATAGAAAAAGAAAATAATGCTCAACTGTTAAAGGAAAATACATAATTGAAAATTTCAAATGAGAAACTTAGAAAGGACTTAGAAAAACTCACAAAGGGAAAAGATACAGTTACTCAAATTTTAGGAAAGCAAGTTGCACCAAAATACACTACTGATTTGGGATACCAACCTGGAAAAAGACAGTTCACTAAAACTAGATTTATTCCTAAATCTGGAAAAAATCCGTCTTGTTCCAGTTCTAGAAATTCATATGATTCAAATAGTTATTCACATAGTTAATGATCAAATAGAATTTATCTTTGAAAATATTTTGATTCTGTAAATTATATGAAACCCATAAGACAAATTTGGGTACCAAAATCATTGATTGCTAACCTGTCTGGACCCAAGAAGATCTGGGTACCAAAGTTATTTCCCATCTAAATCTATTTTGTAGGAAACCTGTTTGAAGAGTTCAAACAAGAAGACATGGTATTTGGATAGTGGATGTTAAACACATATGTCTAGAGATTACTCATGCTTCAAGAGCCTACTCAAGGTTGATGGAGTCCATGTCACCTTTGGTGATAATTCTAAGGGAAAAATCATCGGCCTGGGAAAAATTGGTAACACCAACTAAGTTTTAATTTCTAAAGTTTTTTTTGTTGATGGATTGAAATATAACTTGTTAAGTATATATTTATTATGTGATGATGTCTTTAAAGTTAAATTTGAAAATTATTCTTGTAATATTTTTAATTGTAAGAATGTTTTAATATTTTCTACTTTAAGAAATGAAAATGTTTATGCTGTTGATTTAAATTTTTTAGATAAGCAAAATATTACTTGTTTAAATGCTTTTCATAAAGAGTCTTGGTTATGGAATAAGAGATTAGGACACTGCAATATACACTCACTTAGAAAACTAACTAGGAATAAATTAGTTAGAGACTTACCCAAACTAGAGTTTCCAAATAACAAAGTTTGTAATCCCTGTCAAAAGGGAAAACATCACAAAATCTCTTTCAAATCAAAGAAAGAAGTTTCAACTTCTCAACCTCTCGAGTTGGATCACATGGAATTGTTTGGACCATCTAGAGTTTCTATCTTAAATGGGAAGCACTATGTCTATGTCTTATTGGATGAATTTTCTAGATATACATGGGTATACTTCTTATCTCACAAAAGTGAAGCTTGTTCTTACTTTATTAAATACTCCAAGTCTGTAGAAAACCTTAGTGGACTTAAGATTAAAACCCTGAGAAGTGATCATGGCTATGAGTTTGAAAATCAAGAGTTTGAATCTTATTGCTCGCACAATGGCTATTTTCACAACTTTTCTGCTCCTAGGACACCTCAGTAGAATGGTGTAGTAGAAAGAAGGAATAGATCCCTTCAAGAAATATCCAGAACTATGCTTAATGAGTATGACCTGCCTATCTATTTTTGGGCTAAAGTTGTAAATACAGCTTGTTATATCATCAATAGTGTCTTAGTCAGGCCTGTTCTCAAGAAGACCCCATATGAACTATGGAATAATAGAAAACCCAAATTTAGTTACTTTAGAGTCATCGTCTGTAAAGTCTTTATTCTTAATACCAAGGATAATCTGGATAAGTTTTCTTCTAAGAGTGATGAAGGAATATTTTTCGGATATTCTATAACTAGCAAAGCCTATAGAGTTTTGAATAAGAAATCAAAGTGTATAGACGAATCTGTTCACATAAAATTTGATGAAACTGATCCACATTAACCTAATTCATCTATTGAAAATCGTGATGATGATTTATCTGTTCTGAAACTTAATGATAAAATCAATGAACCTGTTGTAAAGACAACTAGTTCTGGAAATATTTCAGAATCTTCTCCTAATGAACCTGAACCTAGATAAGAACCTAACATTTCTAGTCCTACCTTTACTAGAACAACTAGGATTCTAATGAATAATCCTTCAGATGTTGTTGTTGGTAATCTTGTTAGAGGGACACAGACTAGAGCTTCTCTCAGAAATTAGGTTGAACATTAAGACTTCTTGTCACAGCTTGAACCTAAAAACATTGATGATGATTTTAATGATGAATTTTGGGTAATTTCAATGCAAGAAGAACTAAACAAATTTGAAATAAATAAAGTTTGAAAACTTGTTGAAAGACCTAATTACACTTTCACCACAGGCACTAAATGGGTGTTTTGAAATAAAGTAGATGAATCTGGAAATATAGTTAGAAACAAAGCCAGGTTACTTGCACAAGAATATAGTCAAGAGGAAGGAATTGACTATGAGGAGAATTTTTCTCCAGTAGCGAGACTAGAAGCCATTAGGAATTTTCTTGCTTATACGGCACATCTAAATTTCAAATTATATCAAATGGATATCAAGAGTGCTTTCTTAAATGGGTATATTGCGGAGGATGTTTTTTTTGAACAACCACCTGGATTTAAAAACCCTCATTTTCCAAATCATATTTTCAAATTATTAGAAGCTTTATATGGTTTAAAACAAGCTCCAAGAGATTGGTATGATAGATTAAGTACTTTTCTAATTTCTAAAGGTTTTACAAAAGGAATAGTTTGTCCTACTATTTTTATAAAACGAATTTCTAAAGATGTTTTAGTTGTACACATTTATGAAGATGATATTATTTTTGGATCTTCAAAAACTTCTTTATGTACTGATTTTTCTAAAATGATGCAAAATGAATTTGAAATGAGTTTAATGGGTGAACTTAAATTCTTTCTTGGATTTCAAATCTTTCAAAACGATGATGGAATTATTTTAACTCAAAGTAAATATACTAGAGATCTTTTAAAATGTTTTGGATTAGATAGAAAAAAAAGTAGTGACACTCCCATGAGTACCACCTATAAGTTGGATCTTAATGAAGATGGAAAATTTGTCGATCAAACCACTTATAGAGAAATGATTGGAAGTCTACTCTACTTGACTGCTAGTCATCCTGATATAATGTTTAGTGTGTGTATGTGTGCTCATTTTCATGAAAACCCTAAAGAGTCACATTTTAATGTTGTAAAGAGAATTTTCAAATACCTCAAGCATACTCCCAATTTAGGAATGTTCTATCGAAAAGGACAATCATTTGAACTAGTTAGTTATTCTAATGATGACTTTGATGGATGTAAGCTAGATAGAAAAAGCACCTCTAGAACATGTCACTTTTTAGGAAAGTCACTAGTATCATGGTTTAGTAAGAAACAAAATTTTGTTTCATTATCTATTGCAGAAGCTGAATACATAGCTGCTGGAAGTTGTTGTGCAAAAATTTTGTGGATGAAACACACATTATCAGACTATGGATATTAATTCAGACATGTCCTAATAAATTGTGAAAACACAAGTGCTATTAAGATTTCAAATAATCCTGTTTCACATTCTAGGACAAAGCATATTGATGTAAGACATCACTTTTTGAGGGATCATCCCCAAAAAGGTAATATCACATTAGAATTCATTGGTAATGAATATAAACATGCCGATATATTCACTAAACCATTAAATTCTGAGAGATTAGACTACATCATACATGATCTTGGTACGATAAACCATAAATAGGCATCTTACAGATCTCATTGTTTACTATTTTACTATATTTTACATTATGGTTTCATGTTCACTATTTCTTAGTTACTGTTTCATGTTTATGGTCTCACAGTTAACACCTAGTGTTCACGGTTTGTCACCTAACTGTCTCACCGTGACAGAATAGTTCACTCAGTGTCTCCCCGTGATTGCACAAAATGGTCACTGTCTCACTATGACGACCACCAACTGTCTCACTGTGATGACCACCAACTGTCTCACCGTGATGACTGGTTTTCATCGCACCATAATGCATACTCATGGTCTCACTATGAAGATTCTTTATATATTTATTTTAACCGGCATCGTGGTAATTTTTATTTCACCGTTGTTTACTTTCTCGCACTTTTGTTTTTATGACGATTGAGATTCCCAAATGATCAAACATAAGGCTTTTCACTTGATTCCTTACCCGAGCTCTCTCGTGATCTCTCTCTCTCTCGAACCCTCTTTATCTTGAAAACCTTTTGTCCTTCTCTCTCGCTCGAATCTTCAGTGGATGCCCAGGATGAAGCGTCCATCTTCACCCCCATCTGAGAAGCACCGCACGAAGAAACAGAAAATAGCACCAAGTATAGCACCCAAAGGTCCTCTAAATCCAATCCTAGTAAGACATATTATAGTACCTGAAAAACAAATTTTCACCAAGTGGCTGCTGTCTAGCAAGTGTTTGGTCCTGAAAATATTAAGAGAACAAGTATGGTTCGAATGGTTCTCTAGACAAGATAGATCAATTTATCCAAGGTTGGTATCTCAATTTTACTAATATATAATGTTTTCCTTTGATGATGGAGAAAGTTTTATGGTGACAAGCTAGATCAATGGAAAAAAGTGTTCATTCTCTTCGAGGAAATGGGCTGCATGCCTGAGGATTCCTCATGAAGGGATTTGTGACGATTAACAGAGAGACCCCCCTCTAACAACTGACATATTTGATCTAGAAAATACAATAGAGATCCTGACTGGAAATGGCACCAAGCGAAGGGCCATAACAGGTGAATTGGATGGGGAGACAAGACTACTGTTCAAATTTGTTCAGAATTTGATTAGTCCAAGAAAAGGATATTTTTATGTGATGAAGTATCAGGATGTGTTCCTGATTAACCTATTGAAGAATGACCATAAGATCAATCTTTGAAAATATGTCATTAACCGTATATGTGAGCTGATAAAAGTCACTTCTAAATCCACCTCCTTGTTATAATCAAGGATGATTCCGTCCATGTTAGTTGCCAAGGGAGTAGTTGGACCGAATGAAGAAAAGATAGAGGATTTTTATTTCTGTTGATCCAAGCCTATCATCAGAAGGATGAAGATTAATTGGAAACCTTGGTAGAAGCAGTGGGTTGAGGATAATGATCAACTTTATAAGAAGTATAATCCTGTTGATTATTCAAGAAGGCCAAAGAATTTAACTGATCCTGGTTGGGACCCATATAAAGTGGATGAGTACCCAGAAGATGAAGAAGAAGAGGCTGAAATACCTCAAGAGGAAGAAACTCCAGTAGAGAAATAAAGGACTGTTGTCCCTAATATTTTTCCTACTGAAATACCTCTTAGAGAAGAAGTTTTTGATGTTTTTAGAGAAGAATAAGCTCCTGCTTCTAGAGATGATGTTGATCAAGAAATTCAGTCTGAGGCTGCACAAGATTTGATTATCCCTGATTTAGAGCAGCAAGCGTTGGAAGAGTCTGGTGGTGCAGAAGACCTCCCTATCATTGAAGAAGCTGATCTAGGAGAAATCCCTACTAGGGAAAATGTTAATCAAGAAGATCTATCTATTAAAAAAGAAGTAACTCTAGATGCACAACCAGTGGAACAGTCGGTTCTTGAGTACATAACCTCTGCTGAAGAGAGGATGGAAATTGCCTTTCAGCTAGCAAGGAAAGAATTTCCTAAATAGATTAGAGTTGATCCTATAGATCATAACCCAATTCATGAGCCTCAAGAATCTGAAATGGAAGCACATTTTTAGGGGGAGGAACCTCAAAACATTGAGATTGCTGATGCTGGATCCGCTGAAACCTCTCAACCAACTATCACATATTCTGTGTACACTCGGTATGATTTTACAAGTTTTTATTATGTGAGTGAATCAGAGAAAGTGACTGCAAATCGTATAGATATCTCTTCTTTATTTCCTCTAAAGTCAGTAGCTCACCCAGAAATAGAACCAGATCCTCAACCTCAATCTGAATCTGAAACTGAAACTAATTTTGAACCGCAACCAAAATCTACCTCAGAACCTTTACCACTACCTTCATCTACTCTCTTACCCGAGCAACAATCATATGTAACTAAGGATGATTTGAAAGTCTTTGGAGAGACTATCCTAGCTGGAGTTCAGAAGATTATATCCTCTCAACCTCGACCAGTGAATCAACTAAGTCAAGAAGATGCATCGATTATTTTGGAAAATATTATTCTACATATTCAACTAAGGATAATCCGAGAAATACATGAAGCCAGAGTTGAAAGTAAGTTGCTTAGTGCTGATGTTGCAAATTTGAATGGTTTGGTGGAAAAACTGCAAACAAAATTATCTTCAAGATCAGATCCTGATCCTGTTTCTGCTCCTACACCTGTTGCTACTTTTCCTGAACCAGATGTTTCTTACCTTTCTAGAGAGATTTTGTATCAAGTGCATCCTTATCTGTTATCTTTTGATGAGAATATTGGAACAAGACACAGAAAGATGCTGCAATGCATGAGAGAGCTTGTAAAAAATCTGAATAACTCACAGATGAGTACACTGGATGTCTGCAAAAAGTTTTGAAATAGATCAAAGTTCTAACCCAAGCTGTCAAGGATTCTTCTCCCTATGGTCAGACTTCTGTTCCCTTTTTGGATGATTCTCCGCTGAGATCCATAAACAAGGAAGAAATTCAGAATGCCTTCAGTGTCTTGGATCTGTCTCCTTTGTTAGAAGTGGTGAAGAACAGTGATAGAGCAGTTGATCTTGTTCAGATTCATTCCAAGATTACCAATGATGCTCAAGAGGAGATCACCAAGATGATAGAATTTTATCTCACTCGGATTTTCTCTAAAAGTGACATGACAAATCACATTAAGTATCTTTTGGAGAACGTGAAAATCCCTCCAACAAACTCAAGCTTTTAAAGCTCAAGTTCAGAAGCTTACAGAGTTCACCAGATTGTTGGACAAGTTCATGGAGAATAATGACGATTTTGAAAAAGCTATGCAGTATGGTAAAGAAATGATTACTGATTTCATCAATCCTTTGAAGCCGTCTCTTCATGTGAAGAGTACTGCTATAGTTTCTCTAGCTGCTGCACCCCTTAGACCTGGTCTACCTGCCCTAGCCTCAACTACTATGTCAGTCAGCCAAGCCCTTTCTCAGATCATACTAGTCATTCTTGATCAACCATAGATTAGATCTTCTACAGCTCCTACTTTGGCTCCCTCCATATTTGAAGGTCTAGCTTTACCATCTTTGTCTACTACCTCCATTCCTTATTCTACATCAGCTCCAGCTCCTACTAATAAAGGCAAAGATAAAGCTAATCTGTGATGCCTACCAATGTTTCATAAATTTTTGATGGGATGTCGTTTGCTGTTTATTGTTTGTATTTCTCCTTTATGTTTTATTATGAACCTTCTTCATGACAAATTCAGTGTTTCAATCCATTCTCTCCAATTTTTGATAATCCCAAAAGGGGAAGAAATAGTGAAGAGTTATCTCTTAGTATTTTATCGATTCTTATTATATCTATTGTTTTCTATAATGTTGCATTTCATTTATCTTTTAATTATACATGATTTGTGATCATCAAAAAGGGGGATATTTTTGGACTCCTCTTGTATTAATCATGTTTTAATGATCACAAATCTCAATAATAATTACACACCATGTTTTAATGATTGCAAATCTTATTACTGTCAATTCATCTCTTTATTATTTACAAATCTTTTACATGATCACAACTCTTCCTTATCTTATCAAACCTTTGTATTTATGTTTCATGTTCTCTTACTTGACAATGGTTAAGCTTAATTCATATTCTGTATATTACTGTTTAAGTTTGAATACAGTTAATTGTCTAAGTACGCAGACACCGTGACCCAAAAACCGTGAAAGACACACTATGACCCAGACACAGTGACCTAGACATCGTGAAGACACACCGTGACCCAGAAACTGTGACCCAGACACCGTGAAGGACACACCGTGACCCAGACACCGTGAAGGACACACCGTGACTCAGACACTATGAGATAGACACCATGACATGGACACACCATGAAGAAAATACCATGAAGGAGACACCGGTTCAAAGAGACACCGTTTGAATAACTACCATGACAATGTTTCTTAACCTTTTGTCAATATTATTTGAATAATGCTAACAGTCATATTTGATGTTTTTAATGCAATTAATGTTATTTAATGATAGTTGTTGGTCTGTCAGGAAACCGTACCTCAAACCTATGGTAATGAAATCATTCCTATTGCCAAAGCTCATGGAATATAAAGAATATTGAGCTGTAGTAGAGGACACCCTCACACTTGACACGTCTAGACACACATACTATAATACACGCGAGCTCTATACTGAACTGAAGAACAATCCTGAGCACAACAATGAAGAGCACATTGCACGATCCTCAAAAAAGTTCCATACATGCAATCCTACATTACTGAAGAGCACACAAAGTACTCTGAAGTTAGAGAACATATTCTCTTTTGGAGAAACAAAAGCTAAACCACGACACTATGTTTTTTAACAGAAAAACCAGAGAAGGACCCAGAATCATTTCTGCTGAATCCAACGAGTACAGAGCTGCACTTCCAATCACTAGAGATTTCTAAACTTTTATATACTATCTCTAAGCGATTTATTATTTACTTTCGAGAAATGTGTGTATCCTATTTATTTTACACACACACTATCTCCTGTGCTGAACTGGAGGATATCACAATCCACACATCAAAACTCCTTGCTCTTGTTTACCCACGACAACTGTTGAAGAGGTCCTTGTGTGGCCTAGTATTTATTTTTATTTCCCAGGAAGAACAGTGGTAGAGGTCCCTACATGGTCTGGACAGTCATGTAGTGTTGTTAACCCTGATCCAGGGTGTGGATCAAATTTATATATAAATTTGAGAGGACTAAGTCTCGGCTTGAGACTGAACCTCTTGGATATATTTTCCGTGCATTTTTAGTTTAAGTTCAAAACATACAGTATCAAATTTATATTCCGATGCTTATTAATTTGAAATACAAAACAATTTTAAAGTTACATTGAGAGTTAAATTAGCAAGTGTTTATGTTTTTTGTGAACCATTAGGTTAGCTTCAAAAGCCAATTTAATCCTGTGATTAAATTTACTGAGAACTAATCAATCTTTAAGAAGCCAATTGAACATTTGAAATATGTATAAATCCACTATAGTTTAACATTGGTTTTAAATTGGGGGACTTTAAGAGAAATATTTTTAACAAAAAATTTTAATTGGAACTCAATTCACCCCCCTCTTGAGTGTCCACTCCGACCAACAGTTTTAAAATTAATCTTATTGTCTTTTTCTAAATGAGTTACTTTTTTATTTTAAGAGAAATGTGAAGGAAATATTTGTATTAATGAACATGGAATAAATATAATTTCATATCATAATGAAAAATAAATTATTTGAAGTTTTTCATGAAATTTACCATGTTATTTTTTAATGAAATTTTTTGTTTAATATTTGGGAAAAAATTTTAAATTAAAAAGGTGATTTTAACGTGAAAAGTGAATTTTTCTTAAGAAATGTTGCAGTGATCCATTAAATTTTTTTTAACTATGATAACATACATTGATGTTAATTATTAATTTTTAGATATATTATCCAATGATACCATGATTATTATTTATCTTAATGTTTTGTGATTATGATGATAACATGCTTATGAAAACCAATTACTTTCCATGGGCAATGTTATGATGAATTGAGGGAATATTTACTAAACACATTTTTATTTGATGGGTTTTGATAAGATGATATGATGAATGATTTATTATTTTCTAAAACACATATTCATGGTTTTCATTATGTGATGGGTGGGTTCATAATTATATATCCATCCAACACTTTGGGTAGTGATTTATATCTCATGATAAATTTTTTGGAAATAAGTTTATGTGCTCAATCCACCATGGTAATCAATTTGGGATTCTTGATCCACTATGGAAAATTGGTAGGGATTCATGGTCCACTATGGAAAATAGTAAGTGAAGCCTGATCTATTATTATAATGGTAATAGGTGTTGATGCCTGATACACTTTGGTAAAGAGGAAGGGATTCCTGATCAACTATGGGAAACATATGGGGACAAAAAAACTATTATGATATGGTAAGTAGGTCTTAACACCTGGTACACTATGATTTGATGGTCTTAGTAGTTAACCTTGAAATATTAAATATTTTCTATTTCTATTATGGTAAAAATAAATTTTGACATATTATTATCATTATGATCAAAATATATGGTTTATGATTTATTTATAATGATTCCTCACACTTGAGATTAATTTCATTTAAAATGATAATGTTTTATTCCATGACCCATGATTATGATCTATGAAATGTAGGTTAGGGTTTTAAACTATTAATCTCATTTCCTCCTACCCTTATGATCATCTTATGCTCAGGTGATCTTTGATATCTATATTGTTTACCATTGCTGATTGTCTAAGATCACCCTCTCCTATGATCCATTAACCTAGGTTATGGAGAAAGTTTTTAGGTAAGATATGTCAAACAGTGGTGCTAGTTATAAAGAACGTTATGAGAGATGACAAATAAAATTAATTAATAATATTTTAAGAATTATTTTTCCAAAGACACAAAAAATTTAAAATTCTAGCATGTATCGTAATTTTATGTATTGAATATTCATCTAAAAATTTAATATCCATGTGAAACAATTACGGGTTATTATAGTTCATTTCATAGGTATAATTTAGTTAATATTTTAATATCTGGATTATAGATCATTGGTAAAACCCATTATAATATGCCTATATATAGGTTAACATCCTATTTTTTTATGGTATAGAATATTTTGATTTCCTAAAAATACATCCCTATATAGATATTACAAGTGGATTTTGATTTCATACAGTGGTAACATACATAAAATGGTGGTAGATTATATCCAAACCACCATTTTTTTGAATGGGGAGTGTTCCCTTACTTTGCTCCTAGTTTTACACTCCCATAGTATATGAATGGGTTACTTCAGATTTGTTTTGAACTATTATGAAGGATTTGAATATATGTTACACATAAATGACCTGGGATAATCCTAAGGTGTCATATATTAGAAAATAACGTGGCATGTTTTTTATATAAAATTAACTATTTTTATAATTTCTCACTATTATTATTTTTTCTCGCATTAAGTTTTTTGGTTTTAGTAAATGTCTAGAATAAGGAGTAATTGCGTTAACAATAAATGTGATGGAAAATAAAATGATTGTACTTATGATAATCCAATTTAAATAGTATTTGGAATGGAATACAATGTGATTATTCCGAATCAAAATTATCATGATATGATTAATAACATCAACTGGGTAAAGTTTCATGACACAACTAATGAGATACAATGGATTTTCATGAAAACCATGTAGGGAATAAGTTTCATATCTCTAAAATTCATGTATGAGTGAAAATGTTCTCAGAAAAATGTATTAGAGGAATGAGATGATGTTTTATGTATGAAAAATAAACGAATAGTGAAAATAATTAATAAGGAAAAATTAAATGTTCAGTTAACATAATGGATGAGAATAATGGGTTCTCTAAGGTATAATAAACAATTGAATGTTTACATTATAGAATGTATAGGCACTATGATAATCGATGTACAAGGTGGAAATCTAGAAAAGAGGATCAATAAGGTTATATGATATATTTTTTTTTTCTATTTATAAATAATAGATATGAATAAAATCGGAAATGAAGTAGGTGATAAGGAATATGATGATGAATCATAGTTAGTATTTTAAGAAGTAAGTTGAAGGATTTAAGTGTTTATGTATTCAAACTTATGAATTATATAATTGAATTTTTTTATCAATGGTATTTGCATTATAAGAATTACAAAAAATAAGGATTGCACTATAAATTTTTTAATTAAGTATTTTTATGAATATGTTAGGTTTTATAGTTAACCTAGGAATGTAATTTAATGGAAAAGTTATATTTTATAGAAAATACATGATTGGTGGAATAATAGTCCTAATATGTTACTAATGTTGAGACAATAATATTTAGTTTAGAAAAAGAGATTATTTATATTAATAAATTAATGGGATAATATTTATAACCTTCTAAATGATTGGTTATTTAATGATAAAGTGGTTTTTGACATCTTATGTGAATTTTATTTCATTTATGGATTTATCTAATATATTCAATAATCTCTATATTTTTTAAGGAATGAATAGAGAGTGAATTTTTGGAAGAATTAATTTTTTATTTAACATTTTATTTTGGGTTTGGTTATTACCAAAATTTATCAGAATATATGATAAATTTATTCAAATATTTCATATGTTACATTAAGAGATACATTATTCTATTTAGGGGAATAATTTAAAGTTAGTTTTGTAAATTTAGAAATGATATTTATATATTTTTGAATTTTGAATTTATATAAAAATATTTTGGGAGGTTATTATGGTTAACTATGTATGCATTTAATTATGTTTTCCTATACGTGTTGTTATTATGGATTTAGATATTAATATATAATTTATCGAAATTGGATAACTTGTATAGAAAATTTTGGTTTTGGTAAATTCTTAGGGACAAAAAAGAATACATTTTCACTAATTTATGGATCTTATGATCCTTTTAGAGTTAATTTTAGTTCTTTAGTCATGAAAAGTTCAACTTGAATATAAATTTAATGGAGTAAGATAGGATATTGAAATTGATCGAAGCATATCCCAATGATGTAATTGTGTTTAAGATATTGAATGAAATCAAATAGATATATTTTATAATTTACTCTATCATGATAATAATAGAACCACACAACATTTGGAATGAATTTTGAAAAAAATATCTTTTTATCTTTATTTATAATGAATTGATTATTTTTTCATCTCTTTAACTTATGTTTTGGTGGTCATTTACATTATCATGACCATGTTATTAAACAATATCCATTAGTTATTGTACATTATTTTTCTCAACCATGTCAAAATTTTAACATCCCACTAATGATCAACAAATCTGGGAAACTAAATTATGTGTTATTTTAGGATTCCCTTATGTTAACACTTTCCTTTTAAGAAGGATGTTTTATTTTCCCTTTGTATGATGTCTGTTTTCAACAAAAGTATTTGAACATATTGAACCTTTTATAAAGGAGATAAAATTATGTGGGGGAAATTTTCTTCAGTGGTGGGGAGGGGGGAGATTTAAAAACACTAAAAATTTAGTTAAAAATAATAATAAATTTATATATTTAATAGTGGAAATAATTTTTTTATGTAATAATAATTATTTAAATATGTATGTTATAATGTTTCCATTGAATTATTGGGCATAAAATGAGTAAAAACAATATTAAATAGCTATATAATGGTTCCAAATTGTGAAAATTTATTTATCAATGATTCTAAAATAGAAAATAATTTTTCACTGAAGTCATTTTATAATTCTAAAATAATTTTTCATCATAAATTGGTTTTATTGATTATTGTGAGAAAATAATATAATGATTTTTTAAATAATATAGAAATTAGATTTTATAAAATTAAGATATTTTTTAAATAATTATATCAAAATAAACTTAAGGATAAAATTTGGGGTTGTTCTAAAATCATTAAAAATTAGGTACAACCGCAAAAGCAGCACATGACGCAAGGAAGAAAATTATAGTAAATCACAAGACCGTGGACTTCAATAAATTAAATAATTAATTTAAAAGTCTAATTATATTTCTGGTTTTTTTATTAAAGTTACATGTTATCCATTTGATTTATTATAATCCAATTAATATCATTTTAATTAGTAATATTCATGATTTTTATATAAGTTAATTTTAATGTTTAAAAATACATATTTGTAAAAACAATTTTTATGTTCTGTTTAACACATTTACATTACAATTTATTTATAAAAAATTAAATATTGAATCTTTAAAAAAATGGCTACCAATTTGAATTAGGAGGTTCATATTTGGTAAAACATTCCCAATTATTTTTGGTAATTATGAATAGTAATTATTGTAAATACTTTCCACCTCGATATGTGTAAATTGTGGAAAACAGGGTTAAAACCATGAGATAAGTCTCAAAATCCACCAAAAACATACCCCCATTTACTTTTATGGGATTAATTCTATGAAATCCAGAAAAATTATAATATATGGAATTTGGTTCCATTTTTCATTATTAATTACATTTATATTATATTTTAATGAAAAATCCAAAATATCACACACTTACATTAAAATTTTTATATGTTAGCATAGGGATAAGAATAATTTATAAATGGAAATGAAATTTATTTATAACATTATTAATTTTTTTATTATAGTAATTTATTTTTAATTTTTAGTAATGTTATAATTACCTTAAATTCATACACAACACCGATATAGTGCTTGTATAAGTAGTAGAAAAATAAAAGTAAATGATTTTTAAAACATAAAATGTAATATTTTTTTATATGAAGTATGATTTCACAAGAATTTTAATGTTAATAAAAATGTACAATTTATGGTTAAATATTTTATATTCTAATTATTTTATTATCATTATGTCTTCAAAGTCAAATTAAATCAATAGAGTCAAAAATGGCATTAATGAAATTTTTTGAAACTATATTTTATTAAATTATTTAAAACTATTAAAAACAATCAAATTAAAAAACTAGGTTGAGAAATTATGTAAATAATCACCCCTTATAAATTTATAAACCAATTGTTAACTTGTAAGTAAAATTATTACCTTTGAAGATAAAAAGAATTACTGTGGTTAATGATTAAAATGGTTAATAAAGGGTTTGATAAAAAAATATGGTTGAAAATGATATCTAAACATTTACAAATTTTATTATATCATAATATATTGACCATATAATTATTATAATATAATCCATGACATTTTTAAACCACTTCCATATAAATGTGATGTTATTATATTTTAATATTATAAAAAGTTCTATGTGTGTCGTCTCCACAACTTATAAAAGTACAGCCGTCCCTTAACTTATATAAAACAATTTTATCCATTAATATCATCCAAAAAATAAAAAATTATCTTATATAATTCCATATCCATGAACTATATTCACTATTATTCTTTAAATACCATTCGAAGTGTCCTTTATAATGGATCTAAATGTGGTCAACCAAATGAGAGTTAATAATCCTATTCGACCTATTTAAAATAATTTTTATTATACCCCCGCTAAATAGATGGTATTGAACATTACAAAACAATCTCACAATCATAAATATAATGAAATGTTTTTATAAATTTTGAGAAACAACTATTCCTACTATTTTCAATTTAATTGGAAGTGAAAGTATCTCTCATGCGTACATGTGGTCTACTGCCTCCACATTGTGATACAATTAATTTTCCATCCCCATGATGGTTATTATATTTAGTTTAATGTTTAGATATGATATATATACTATAATTAATATTATATAATTATAATATCATATCAAATTTCATACCTTCCCATCCATTTGAAAACAATAACATCACTCGTGCGTACGTGTGGACTACCACCCCTATTAAGCACTGAAATGTTTTTACATTTATGATTTACATGGATTGTAAAAATTTATTTAATGAATATATATTATATATAATGTATCACCCCAAGCTTCTATAATATGTTTTATTTTTAACAAATCAATAGCTTGCATTGTACACGCAACTTCGAGACTCTAACACACCATGACCAATCAAAGCAGCCGTTATGAATAGTAATATCCAATTTTTAAAATTTTATAAATTTTATCTATCAAAATGGACTTCATTTTTAGATTCAAAATATCGAAATTATCCTAGGGTAAAATTTTGGTACTTCTCGGATAACGTTTATATTTTGATGAATAGTGAAAATTACTAAATTTTAATTAAAAATAATTTTTTAATAAAAGTAATTAATAGTGATAAATTATGAATTTGAGTGGTTTTAAAGTATATTTAGAATATAGTTTTACCATTTAATTCAATTTTGGTCATTTTATATAATTTTGCAATAAAACCAGACATAAATAAGTGTCAATCTTTTGATAGTAATTATTTCTTAAAAACACGCTTTCTGTTTTGACAGCGGGAATTAATTTTAAATTAATTTCCTCTAATTATATGTTTTGAATTTGGAAAAATGGACTCCATATTTGGAATCATGATGTAAAAATTTTATAAATAGGAAACTTTTATTTTTATACATTTTGAATAATTACTTCTGTAAATATTTTATTTACCATGGTTAAAAGGAAAATTCAGTAAATAAGGGTAAACAAATAATATTATAATAATAATAAATTACCCTAAAACATGTCTTAACCCTATTTTTTGATACATGTCCAACCATGGGCATATTTGGGTCTATTTTGGGAACCCATGGATCCACTTGTATGTGATAATGAAACTTTATATTAATTAAGTTAAAGTAAATACCAAATAACATAAGCATATATCTTTTAGAAAAACAATTTTTTTACATAGGGTTATATATATTATATTTTCGACTATAAATATTAATTAGAAAGATAAAAATATTTAATATATAATGGTATTTTATTTATAATTTTTAGACATTGAAATATTAAAAAAAAATTGAAACAATAATGATGAAATATTTTCCTTATTAATGAAAGAATCAAATAATTGGTATTATAAATGTTAAAATAAATATAAATTGAATGTTTTGATGACATAAACGAATTTTATTGGTTAATATGACATGTTATTATTACTTAAATGAATTTTATTCGAATTAATAATTTTTTAAGACTTTAACAAAAATCAATTATTAAATATTGACAAAATTTACATAAAAGAGTTTTTAAAACAAATATTATATTATTAATTGATATTATATTCCTAAAAATATAAGGCCTAGAAAAAGGACTTATATAATGATAGGTGTATCATTAATGGAGAACTTGGGGGTAACTTGGATGTATATAGTAAGTTTATCAACTATATATTGTAAAAATACAAAGCGACATGGTAAGTGTTAAACTAATTAACCAAGAGTTAAAACTAAACGACAAGGTTAATATAATGACCCAAACCTGTCTAAAATATATTGGTTGAAAGAATTTCGACCCCTCCCAACCATATACTTTTAATAATAAAATTTGGAACCATTATAAACCGAATATGAATTTATTATAAATTAATACATTAAGTTTTTCCTAAAGAGCCCCTCCTCCCCCTTATAAAAGGACACCACTTCTAACCAATTCTTCACATCTTCAAAGCCTTTTGGTTTGGCCAAAACCTGCCGAAATACTCTATAATATTCCCCAAATTCAACCTTGGGGCATTATTTTTATCATAAATCCAACCTAAGTATCCCTTTTGATCAAATCAAAAGGAAAAACCCAAAGAAGAGGTAATGTTTTAACCACCCTTTTTCAAGTTCATTTCTTCTTCAACTTCCTCTTTCTTTGTTATTTCCTTTATAAAATAATAACTCTAGTATATTATATATATGTTTATGTTATTATAAAAATAGTACAACCATATTCAATATTCTATCCATCCTTTGAATGACATGTCATCATACGTGCGTACGTACGACTTACCGTCTCCACGTCGTGGTGTAATTGTTATTCAAAATATTATTATTTGGATGGGTATAATAATGATTTTTAATTAATGTAAATAATAAATATAACATGATAATTATTCTTTATATATGATATACCATCCAATTATATATTATTTTAAAATCAAAAGAATGATATTGTCGCTCGTGCGTAAGTACGGACTATTGTCTCCACGAACGCGATGAGATTCATTCCCCATCGTATCCAATCAAGTACAATTCTAATTTGATGATTAAAAAATAATGTTTAAGGACTTGATATAATTCTGGATATGTATAATATAAAATCCTATCCATAACAAACATGGCTTATATAACAAAACATATAAAAGAAAACGAGTACTTTAACACCCGAAACGACGATAATACAAAGATATTATTAACAAAGCAGTGTTAAAAGATCATATATGATATCATATTAATGTATATGATTCTTATATAAATTAATAACAATTATTTCACCATTATACATGAGGTTAAACTACCCTCAACCATGGAAAGGTACAAGGTAAGGGGTTTTCATCTCATTCCTTATTCCCGTGATATTCATGCCATATTGCCACTATTACCTTTTGTGTGGTGTATGTACTGCCCATAATTGTATTCTTTATGTAATAAAATATATTTTATATGTATTTACATATTCAATGTATGATACCTCCTTCATGGGGTTTATGTTTCGTAAGTTTCCAAATTAGTAAGGGTTATTTCACAATCTCTTCATTATCCGAGGTTGTTTATACGTAATTATCTTCTAGGACCTCTTTATCATCCACATCCATGTTCCTTAGAAATGTATTTCAAAACATTATTAATATTTTAAAGAATATGGGTTAAAGTCATTTATACCCTTGTTTGACTTTTTATAAGAATTTTATAAAGGAATCTTTCGGTCGTTTTCTAATTAAGGACCTTTTTAACCTTTTCGACAGAATTAAGGTAAGAATGTCTTTTTAACTTATACAGTGGGTGCGGATATTTTCCACCATTATAAAATCTTTTAAGCTTCCCTTACAAGCTTATAATAATATTTTCAAAGTAAATGTTTTCTTTTATAATTATGTGACTTTTAAATTATTTCAAAAAAAGAGATATTTCTCTCAAATAGTTTTGATTTCATCTATGTCAACATCCTTTGATAAATTTTACACTTGTTTGAAGTTGATTTATTATGATACAAATATTCCATATTGTATTTATGGTTTTGTGATTTTTTTGACAATGGATGAGTTATTTTCATGCCATTAATGTTTTATTATTAATGTTTTGGCATTTCGTATGCTAGTTTTAATACAAATGTTTACGTTATATTTCATCCTCTTCCTAAGATGAATGTATTGGAATAGTATGTTCCGAGTTGGGGTTCGGTTACAGCAGACCCTCCGGGTTGGTGTCCGGTTATTAGAGGCACTTCGGGTTGGTGTCCGGTTATTAGAGGCACTCCGGGTTGGTGTACGGTTATTAGAGGCACTCTGGGTTGGTGTCCGGTTATTAGAGGCACTCCGGCTTGGTGTCCGGTTATTAGAGAAACTCCAGGTTTGAGTTCGGTTACAGAGGCTCTTCGGGTTGGGTTCCGGTTATAGTTATACCTTAGGTCTTGGCATGAGGCCTTGACAATGAAATTAAAGTTCATTATTAAGAATTCCATTGTTATGAAAGTGGTTATTGATATTGCATGTGATTATTTGATTAGTAGAATATCCATGTGAATAATTAAATGGAATTATTTCATTTTATCATTGACATATTATGATGAAGTTCAAGTTTAAAAGGCTTTTGTTTTAGTTATACATTGACTTAAATGTTTAGGCTTATTTGTGAAAGATTCTGTTGTATTGTTATCCTTACTGAGAATCTGAGCTCACCCCTTTATATGTCTTATTTTTTCCAGGATTTTAAGAAGTAATTTATGAATGACCTGCAGGGATAGTATGAGGGGATATGAAGAAAAGTTGTTGTTGTAGTTTTTTTTACTTTATGATGTAATGTAAGACTTATGGAAATATCTAGTGTTTCCAAGACTACTAAACTAATCAGTCTTTCGAGACTTGATATTTTGTGATCATGACAATGTTATGTAATAATGCACCGACTTTGGGTAACTAGGGTCGGAGTGTTACATATAAGATATAAAAATGATTCATTAAATGTTAAGTATTATTTAAATTTATTTTTTTCTATCATTTTAAAAGTGAAAACATCATTCATACATATGTACGGCCTACCATCTCCTTGAATGGTGTAGTCCATTTTTCAATCCCTAGTTTTTATGGATGATTATAAATATGATGATAATGAATATATATTATATTTTGATCATGAATAAATTTTTTATAGGATGTAACCATGATTTAGGGTTAAGGATTAGAACTACCTAGTTAAAATTTTCAATTAAAACGAAACAGTTAACACTCGAAAAAGAGGCTTTTAATATGGAATTGTTAATAAATGAGAATAAAAATGATATAATTGGATCATATATGATATTATAAGGATTTAAATTATTATGTTAGATAATTATAATATATTTAAATATATTAGACATTATATTGTTGTTTTTTGAATGAAATTTGAACTTGAGGTAAAGGGATTTATCATCTCACTTTTATTTCAATGATGTAAAGACCAGGAAATCCCGTGAATTTTTTTTAAAATACATGGGAATTTTTCGAGTCCGAAAATTTTTACAGCGCTTGATTCTGAGGCCCGGTGTGACCGGAATCAATTTTTGAAGTTTTGTTTGTGTACGTTCAGAAAACGTACAAGTGGGTTTTCATAACTTTTGAACCGGTGCTCGAAATTGAAATATGAGGGCACCATTGAACTCACAGTGACAGTTTTCGCTTATGAAGACTCTCACATTGACGCCAAATGGTCGAGATTAAAAGTTCGTTTTTGGATTTTTATATAAATAATAATAAACTAAAGTATACAACACTTTTTTTTATTTGAAGCTGTCATGCGAGTGGTTGTTGGTTAAAACCTCCACTTGGGAGTTGGAGGTGGGAACGCCACACCCTAACCTCTCAGGAGAGGTTATGGTGGTGGGGTCCACCCGAACATAACCTCCCGTGAGAGGTTACGACATGAGGACCACCCGATACTACATAACCTATATTTTAAGTAATAGGGGTGGGGACCACCCGCCCCTATTGATGGAGGAGGATAAAACATTTCAACTCTCCCTAATTAATGAGGGAGAGCCTCTTGAATTCCTCAAAACCCCAATTAAGTGGGAAGAAACCCCCTTGACCTCCCCTAATTAATCTATGACAACCCTCATGCATTAATTAGGTGGAGTCATTTAATTTATTCACCCTTTTTTAATTCTATGACAATGGAATAATAGATTACCAATCTATTATTTTTGTTGGAATGATTTATTTTAGCGGAATTGAGGAAGAGGAGAGATAGGGAGAAAAAGCTCCCAATGAAGAACGAGGAACCATATCTTCCAACGGAGAATGTAGAACACCAACAACTTTCTTCGACTTCCTCCCTCATATCCTGCTAATGAGGAGTGTCTTCCACAACTGACACAGCTCGTGATTAGGAGTGCGTGATGAACACGGCGAATGATGAACTTCATCATCTTCTTTCCACAACACCATCAATGAATGACGAACGTCGATCGAAGAATCAAAGGTAGGGGTTTTTCTTTGAGTATTATCCTTTTCCTTTTGCACACCTTTGGTTGGAATGGAAACATTGTACATATTGAAAATAAAAATTGAAAATCATCTTCATACTTCTTGATGAGTCGATTTTTACCAACCTAAACATGGAGGGTGCGGGCCAAACCAACATGGCCCGACTCCTCCACCGAACTTGTTTATGATGAACCTCAACATGGCGATGAGGCGATGATGACGATGGTGAAAATGATGAAGGCTGCGCTACCCATGGCCTTTGCGAATCTCACCCCTGATGGCACACCGATGTTTTCGGCCGACCAACGCCGGCCTGAGCGGTGCCCGGCCCGCCTACCCGCGGCCTCCAGGTGCCCTACCCAGCACGCGACCCGCCTGCCTGCGTCCTCCCAATGCCATTCCCATCATGCAGCCCGCCTGCTTGTGGCCTCCTAGCATCCTACCCTATGTGCGACCCGCCTACTAGAGGCCGCTCGGCACCCTGACTGGTGTGCGGCCCACCTGCCCGCGGCCCTCCGGCGCCCTAGCCTGTGCCCCCGTGCCTTGCCTGGCGCCTTGCTGCCCCCCCCCCCCCCCACGACCTGCCAAGGTGCCCCCGTGCCCAGCCCGGTGGCCTGCCGGTGCCCCCGCGGCCTGCCCAGGTGCCCCATGCCCATCCTAGCACCCTACAAGTGCCCCCGCGGACTGCCCGGCTACTGCCACGCCCTGCCCGGTGCCCTGCCGGCAACCCTGTGGCCTTCTTAGCGCCCTACCGGCGCCCCTGCGGCTAGCCCAGCCCCCATCGCGCCCTACTCAGTGCACCAGCGGCCTTGCCCACGCTCCACGTGGCCCGCCGCTAGCCTCCCGACTGGCCCGACCTCCAGGGTCGAGTCACCCGAGCTACGCCCCTCATGGCATTGGCTGAACCGGCCTTGGCCTTCGGGCCGATTCTCCTACATGGCGACCTCCGTGCCGAACCACCCTCGCCGTCCGCTGGGCCAGACCCAGCAGACCGGGCCAAACATAGAGGGTTGACCCACCCAATGGGCCGGGTCAGACCTAGAGGGTCTGACTGGGTCGACCCAGACCGGTTCGGCGTGGTCTGGGTTGGGACGAGACAGTCCGGCTGGGTCGGATCGTGCCCAGACCCATTACTGACCCTTTTACCTTCTTGGGCCATATCTTTGGCACCAGATGTCAGTTTGACAAACCATAAGTAGCTCTGGTATTCTTGGAGAAAAGTTTTCCCTATGAGAATACCCCACTAGAGTTCAGGGTATTTTTTTGAGTTACGGTCAGGTTGGATCGTACATGAATCTAACCAGGCCCTCAGGACTAAAAGGGTAATAACTCACAGACCGGGCATCCCATCGACACACCGTATGTTTATTTGAGACCCCTATGATGTGGATGACCTTTGAGATACTTCTACGTGGTACTTCATGATATTTGGAGTATCGACCAATAACTTGTGGAGCTTATCTTCCAGAGACGAGCAATCATTTCTGCGGGAACCTAGTAGCTGGATGAGACTTGACAACTACTGACCAATTCAACTCGAAGTGATTCGACTATCCCAGTGGGGATCGCCTCAGTGTGAGCACAGAAGACCCACAGTGGGGATCACCTCTGTGTGAGCATGATAGACCCATGGTACTCAACACATGGAGTACCTCAGAAGGCTACCAGGGGAGCACCTCTGTGTGAGCACAACAGACCCACGGTGGAGAGCGCCTATGTGTGAGCACAACATATCCACATACTCGACATGAGGAGTACCTCAGAAGTCCCCATTAGTGGGAAGAGCCTCTGTGTGATGCGGAAGGCCCACTGTACTCGATAGAGAAAGAGTTCTCCAGCAGCTGAGTGTTCAGATTAATAAAAATACTGGTTTGAGGTGAGTCAATGACTTTTGTGTTTTACTCAAGATTGATATTGGTTACTAGATAACAGAGGTATATGTATGGGCATATACCTAAGTAATGGTTATCCGTTGATTTCATACATTTTGGTTTAACCTTGTTGGACTTAGTGAGACCTTGAGGGTCTCAGGGTCCCTACTGAGTATCGTTATACTCACCGCTTTACGGGCTATGCCCGCACCTCGTTGTGTTGGTTGCATATAATGGACAACGCCAACTAAGGCAGATAGTAGCAGGATTGGACATTACCCGGAGGTGGACCACTCAATGTTATGGTACTTAGAGGAGACGAATGGACGAGAGTGCTGAGGAGACCAAATGTACCTACCCTTCAGGTAGGAACCTCATAGGATGACCCAGTAGCTGATTTATTTTTTCTCTATCGTACTTGCATTCATTTGTATTTGTACTTTCCTGTTGGGCTTGTATTTCCGACCCCTTTTACCTTTCATCACTTCTTTTGTATATAGTTTTACTTAGTGTTTTACTTCCAGTTGTGTACTCTGATGTGTTATTTTATAGTTATAAAGGAAATTTCTTCCTAGTTTAAGGATTTATGCCTTTGGTGCTAGTTGGAAGCCCCTGGACTTTTGAAGGCGGGCTTGGGGTAGTCAGGATACGGGCCCTGGGGGACGCGTCGTGATAATTGAGACAAATTCCACATTCACCACTTGTTTATTTTGTGTGGTTTATATATACACAAGAATATATTTTATGATCATTTTTTTAAATATATTTGGATTTATAAATCTATATAAGGTTCTATCTTTCATGAGGTTTTGATACAGATATTACCAATATGGTAAGGGTTCAGCATCTTATTATAATTTCATTGAGACATGTTTGATGTTACACACCAATTTATGTGTATGAGGTGTATAAAATATCCATTTGACATGTTATAATAGTACTATCCTTATTTTAATGACATTTAATGTTTCATTTGAATTAATTTTTTTTACTACTATTAGGATTTAAAGTTAAAAAAGTGGTAAGTGATTTATATTACAATCTCATAGTTTGTTATGAATTTTTTCATTAAGTTTATAATGAAAACTTTTATGACTTATATGTCAATAATTTCATGAATATTATTCTCCTATGGTTATTTTTTGAGATTATATTTCTTCCATTTGTTTTCTATCTTAGATATATAGGAATTAAAATATGTTTTTAAGGAAAATTGATTTATTTCTCTATTCAATCGAAAATTATTTTCCTTCCATATAAATGTTTTCTAAAATACATTTCATGAATGTTTTTTATATTGACATATAGATTATTTAATTTATTTTTACTTTTTATTTACTATTTATATATTTTTTTAATAGGAATCTCTTACAATTTTCCAAATGATGTACTTTTTTACTTTTTATTTAATACGTTAAAGGAATATTAATTTTAATTAACATGTTATAAACATAATTTTACACCATCATGAACAATAATTAATTTAAAGATTACTTTACATGTTTATTATTTTATTTCCAAATATTTTTTTCATTAATATTTGGGAAATTTGTAGATTTTAAATAAGCATTATCTATGTAAAATGTGTATTTTCATCATGAAATCTTACAGGGATATTTTAAATAAAATTTTCATCTATGATAAAATACATTGAAATTAATTATTCTTTGATAGGTACATGATATATTTATAACATACTTATTATTTTTCAAGATGTTTTAGGATTTTGATGATGATACATTTATGAAAACCATTTACTATGATGAATTGATGAAATATTTATAAAACCTATTTTAATTGCATGAGTTATGATATGACGATATGATTAATATTTTAGTATATGTGGGAGACATATATATGGTTTTTATTATGTGATGGTTGGTGTTTGAATTATATTTTTCTCTAATGTATTGGGCAACACATTATATCCCATGATATAACTATGGGTAAAAAGTTGACGTGATCAATAAACTATGGGAAATAGGTAGAGATGCCTAATCAACTATGGAAAATAGGTATTCATGCTTGATACTCAATGTGAAATAGGTTGTGATATATGATCCAATATAATATGGAAAACATTTATTGGATCCAGATATATTATGGAAAATAGGTAGGGATTTCTAATCCACTATGGGAAATAAATGACGATGCTTGATCTATTATGATATGAGAAATAAGTATCGGTACATTATCCACTATTATTTGATAGTCTCGTTAGTTAACCTTGACATTTTAAATGTTTTCTATGCCTACAATGGAAACAGACATTTTATGATATGTTCTTATGATTATTATTTGAACTTATGGTTTATTATTGATTTACAATGATATCTGAATATTATGATTCATCTATTTTGAAATTATAAGGTTTTATGATATGACTCAAGTATATGATCTATAATATATTGGTTATGTGCTTTTTTAGTAATGTTCTTGTTATCTTACCCTTATTCTTATCATATGGTTTCTTATGATTATCTATTGATATCTACCATATTTACCCTTACTGTGCATTTGATCTTACCTTTTTTTATGTTTCCTTTACCCAATTTTTGAATAAAGGTTTTTAGGATGGATATGTCAAGAATGGTACTATATGGGAAGACCGTTATGGGAGAAGTTGAAGATATTTCATTAAATAATAATATTGTGTATTTAATATCTAAATACACTAAACCTTTATGGTCCTTGGTCATGTATTTGTAAAATATATCAAATATCCATTTATTAAGATACTATATCTATGTATGAAATTTTTGGGTCATTATAAAAGATAGTTAACTCAGACTTTTGGGTATCAACCTCTATTTAGTCTAATATTAGTTCTCTATACTTTTTAACCATTAATGAAAATGTCACTAAAAATGTATGGATTTAATTTTTAAATAATATTTATATTTTATTTCATTTTTATTCAATTTAATTATTTAGTGGAATATGAATCTGGTTGTAAGATAATGTGTATACATTCAAACAACAAATTTTAGTCTGGTTGATACAACATTCAAAATATCTATAATAAAAATGGCATAATATGTAAGAATATGGTTCCAATAATCCCAAAAACAAATAATGTACCTGAATGAATGAATCTGACTTAGATAGAGAAATATTTAATTATGATATTAAACTCAATAATTCATAAGGGAAATTGGGAAGTGGCACTCAAAAAAACAATATATCTCATTAATAGGAGTCTAGAATTAGTTATAGAGAATGATATTATAGTGGAGTTTGAGTATACTAAATGACTAGGAGTTAGTTATATTATTTTCATTAGAATCATGGAGTATGTTCATGTTGATACTAAGGATTGAGATAACCTCTAATATAAATCCACAATTTGTTTATTCATTGGATATATATATGAGTATTCTGGATATAGACTATGGGACACTGACATGTGAGAAATAATTAATAGTATAGTTTTTTTCTTTTATGATAAGGTTATGATGAAGGTCAAAAACCTGTTATAAAATTAAGTTAAAGAATATAAATCAATAATTGAAGTCCACATTAATTATAGTAAGAGAACCGAAAGACCTCAACTTCTAGATAACTTTAATGATAATTCTTAAAACACTGGAAGTCCAGAAGTGAGACAATTGGGATAAATGAAAGAAATACTCAAGGTATATTGAATCATGAGTGGGATTAATTAATTATAATGCTCTAGAATTTGTACAAAATATGATCAGATCAGAGTATAAAATTCAGTTTAAGAGGTCAATTAGTTTCAGCAAATTGGTTCATAGTTTTAGGGATTACATGAACTTTATAATTGTAACAAATGTAGAAGAACCAAAAATATCTATAATATAAAACAAAAATTAATAATTTCAAATAGTTGAATTCAATAATGGATCATGAGATATATTCATTTAAATCCAATGGAGGTTGGGAGATGACCAAGTTACCAGAAGGTGAGAAGGTATTAGGGAATAAGTGAGGTTTGAAATTTAAAGAGGAATATCATTATTCAAAACATTAAAAAACATGTCTGGTGGAAATATATTTTCAATTGAATAAAAGTGATTATTTATCCAATATATTCTCACAGATAGATAAAAATTTATATGTCTAGGTGGTTCTATATATTGTAACATCATAAGATCTGTTTCCTAAATAGATAGATGTTAAGATAAATTTAATTTATATAGATTTATAGGAAGAAATATACTTTATGAAACTTGTTGGTTTAATAAAAGATAGAAATTGAACATTATTTGTAAGTTGGAGATTTTTGGTTTTCATTTTTAATAAACTATATAAGTAGAATAAAAAATTCTGCAGATTTTTGTTGGAATGCAGATTTGAGAGGTGTAACATAAATCATTGCTATTACTAATACTAATGGAATTATAAGAATTTCATCAAAGTTATATTGTATATTGATGAAATTTCATTTCTTAGAATGGATTAAGAGTATTAAGAAATTGAATAGTATGTTTTCTAAATGTATTAAGATGAATGATCTCATTAATACTATGTAGATATTATTAATATGGATTGAAATGGATACAAAATATAGAACATAAGTGATATATAAAAATAAGTATATCTAGATGATCATAAAATAATTTTTTTATGATCGAATTTATGACTATAACAACTCATTTTGAAATACACTTCAAATTATCAATAGAAAAATCATCAATAATAGACGAAGAATTCTGGTACATGTTGAAAGTTCTATTTTTAATCTATTATCATATGATTAATGTATTCAATGATATATAATTATCAATAAAATTCTATTTTAGTAGGGGATGAAGGAAAGTTTATCTCAATCGATGGATCAAAACACATTAATGATGTGCTATTTATTCTATAGTATTTGAAAGGATTATAATATATAGTTTTTTTATAAGGAAAATCCATTATGAGGACTTGTGGATGCATAATTCATTAGATATTTAGATTCCTAGAAGATCATGGCTAGTTTCATGTTACATATAGAAGAACTATAATCAGATGGATGTCATGACTATAAAATATAATTTTATTACGTTTACCAAAAATAAGAGCATATGTATGAAATGAATGCTTGGAAGGAGTTGGTTTGGTTGAATAAATTGTTAAATAAACATAGAATAAGAAATTAAATAATTTTTTTATTGTTTAATAATAAGAGAGAAATTCAGATTTCCCAAATTCTAATATTCTATGTAAGGAAAACACATTGAATTGAAATACCAAATCATCAGAAAATGCTATATGAAAAACTTAAATATCATCAGAAGATATTTAAAAAGACAAAATTAGTAGATATATTTAATAAAACATTA
Source organism: Viscum album (assembly GCA_963277665.1). Lineage (NCBI taxonomy): Eukaryota > Viridiplantae > Streptophyta > Magnoliopsida > Santalales > Viscaceae > Viscum > Viscum album. Next base: position 685,259,739 of record OY728123.1, on the reverse strand, counting down.
ATTTAATATTTTATAAGGACATATCACGCTTTGATGTTGCTTGGTTGAATAGAAGGTGATAGAGAAAAAATATATACTGCATAAAGAAGTATGTCCATTTGAGAGTTTTCAATGATTCCATAAAACATGTCTTTATATGGGATATTATTAGGATGTGAATCCTAGTTTTAGATTTTAATAAGTTCATTCACAAAAATAATTTTTAAAGAAAGCTGGTTAGTAGAAGTTGGCTATTCTCAATGTGTAGGTAACAACATTTCAATATTTTCATGTGGAAAAAATATCATCAATGGTTTTTATCTTATATTGAATTATAAAATGTCTAGAATGTTCAAGGAAAACAAAATAAAGAAGTCTATTGAGATTTTTTCTGATCCAAGAAATTAATGTCAATGCAATTTTTGGTGACCATCAGTCACATTCCAAATGGAGGGATTTCAATGAATATTGGGAGATTGTGTGACTTAAGTAACCGACTGGAGTTTCTCATTAAAGGATGTGGGGAATGATATGTACAACACTTACATAATAAAAATAGTACATCAGTTTTATATATAATTTTATAGCTATTCCTTTTTCTATAGTGAAATATTACTTCACATTTTTTCATTTGAATGTAATATATTACTTCAAGTGAATACAATGAAATAAAAAGTGTTTCTCCCAAGAACATAGATTTTTTTCGAAATCATGGTAATACCTAGTGTTCATTTCCCCATATTTTATGCATACATTGTTTCATTTTACCTGTATATTTATAAGTGTTTCTGGTGTGTGTGAAATGTTGAATTTGTATAGCGGGTAGGGTTTAGTTACTTCCAACTTCGGTTATACACAGGTGAGGGTGATATTATTAAGGTTTGTAGTTCTACTTAATTATAGGAATTAATATGCCAACTTCCAATTATTTAAAGAACGTTTTTCCAAAATAAAATATTCAGATTAAATCCATTTATCATGAAGTTTATCAAATTCTATAATATTTACCTCTGCCTTTCCAACATTATAAAATTTATGAAAAATGACCACATGAAGTAAAGGTATCCAAAATATGAATGGTATGACAACTTCTGTTCTATATACTAATAAATATAGGGTTATCTATTTGGTAGTATGAGACATAGTGTGATAATTACACAACATGTGAAAGAGTTTATCCGGATAAGACGTATTATACTACTGTACCAATTTCTAGAGATAATTATATCATGTATTGTCAAATGAATCTATCTATCCATTCACTACTACATTATAGTGATATGAGTGACTAGACTAAATATTATACTCCGGGTATGACTTCGTTATATTGGATGTATAGAAATTAGTTCCAATGTCTTTTATGATTGTAATAGAGATTCTAAATTTTGTAATGATGTCCTATTTTGTGAAATTGATTATAGAAATTTTACCAATCTCACCAAGGTATAAAAAATGTAATCAAATTTTAGAATAAATCAGTAATAATAAGAATGAATATCATGTGCCTTACTATAGCTGGAGGTTATCAAATCATTAAATATATCCCCAAAAGGGAGAGTTTCTAAAATTACCTGGTCGTATGAAATAAATTTTGTGGGTTAAATAGTCATATTTTCATGATCCTAACCTGAATGAAACATCATAGCGAATTACAAAAAATCATGTATACAAAATGTCAAAAATATAAAGCCTCATAATTAGGTGGAAAGTCATGGCCCATGACGAATGAAAACATTATTTGAAATCATGTAAATACTACTTAATGTTATGGTTTTATCCTACTTTAATTCATATGGGAATTAATCAATAAAATCCTCCTTTTTAGAGGAATTTATAAGAATTTGGTTAGTTAGAAAGTCAAAAAAATCAATTTCCTATTGGTGAATTTTTTCATTCATAGATCTATCTTGTGGGGGGTCATATTTTGATGACAATCTATTTTTGGAGATATAAAAAAAATTCTAGTGTCATCCAATGAGGGTGATGATTCTATTTGATCAGTGGTGGAATGAAATTCATTAATATCTTCTTTATTATTACTAATAAATGAAGAGACCACCTTATATTGAGAAATATAAATCACTATCTCATTTTATTTTGAGCCTTCCAGGGTGGTAGAAACATTATCAAACACATAAAATTGATAATTACAAGGATTAATACTATGGTAAAACTACATTCTTAAGGAAGTTGGGATATAAAATACCATACTTAGTCTAGGAGGTATATCAGTCCTTCTTTCCTGGTGTTATAATAACCAATAATTTTCTTGAAAACCATATTTGAAACTATTTTTTTATATATAGATATCTATATCTCTAGATCTAGCTCTAAGAATTTAATAACATATTTTTATTCAACCTTTTTCGGTTAATCCCTTCTTATAAGATGAACTAATAAATGAATATCAAATTTGATAGGAAAATATAAAAAAACCTATTCAGATTTTAATGAGTCTCATATCCTCCATACTTCTCCTATTAAGATACCTATAAGCACCATAAAATTAAATTTTTAATGTTTGGGATGTTTGATGGATGAATAAAATTTATTCATTAGGTATTTTCATCACCAATGGTGATTCTTCCGGGAAATTGTATCCAATAAAAAAAATATTGTAACACTTGTACCTTTATCACCTTTAAGGATGAAAAGTTGATTTTAAACATTTGTAGTATGACAACCTAAAATAATTATTATACCATAAACATAGAGATACTGGGGATGTATTTGATTGGTTCCACAAGAGAAATCAGGTTGGATTTATAATTATATGGATAATTTTAAATATATCTCATTATAAATATTAGTACAAGAAACATGTTTTGGATATCAATGTATTTAATCGTAGTTTATAATATTATTGTACTAATGCTATATTAGGACAATGATAATGATGATGATGATTTTTTTAAAGTGTTGTATTTTGTTGTCAAGACTATTTTTTTGAAGAAAGGAAATCACATAACATTGTATTTAGTTGAAAATCAAACTCACAAATTGTTTTCAAAAGAAAATCGAACTCACTTTGTTTAATAATGTCCACCATATAAAGTAGAATCTATTTGGAATAAAAGATTTTTATTGGACTCACCATGGGTCCAGAATGGGATAAGATCACAATGAGGTATTAATTGTAATCAAATTTAGAATGGATCTGATAAAAATGTTATGATGATTTGATGATTTGTATTACACATAAATAATATGTTGATTAGAGAACATATGATTCAATCATGTTAGAAGAAAGGTGAAAATAGGTGCTCTAGATTGTACTTGGACTAATCAAATCAAGGTGGGAAAGAAGAATGATATACAATAGATTGTATTATGATTAATTGGATCTAGATGTAAAGAAAAAGGTTGATGAAAATCATATCCAGGATAATCATTATCAGAATAATGGTACCTAGAAAAATCATAGTCATCCTAATATTATTTAGGGAAATCATAATTATAAATATTGTACTCTGAAAATAATACTCATGATATGAAGAAAATAAGGTATTTGGAAATAATATAATGTTATGATACATTCCATTGAAAATTGGACGATGGTAAAGCTATTGTCAAATGAATTAAATGTCATTAAGGGATTTGTGATACATGATAATGTTTGTGAAAGGTATAAGTAGCTAAATTTGATTCTGTTGACACCTGTCCATCATTTTTGGCATACCATTGTACTCGGGTAGAATTTATTTTTAGCAAAAGACTGATGTAAAAGGAATTAATTTAGGACAGATGAAAATTTTAATGACCGATATCAATCCACAATGTTGTCAAACATTTATGAAGAGTTTAATTACTTTATTCTCTTTTCAAATAAATCAAGATAATTGATGAAGAAAATATATGGATGTGTTGTTGAGGGAGAAATGGAAATTCAAAGAGTGTTTTGTTTTTCTCCATTTAGAACAGAGAATTATATTAAAAAAATTGTATTTAGGAATAGAAATCATACAGGTGATTGAAAATAATGTTTGAGGAAGAGATGAATATTTTATAAGAATAAAAAAGATTCATGAAGTGTTGATGAAGTCATAAATTCACTAGAAATCTAAGGGAAGTCAAGACAAAGTGGGATTTTTTGAGAGGGAAATATATTTGGTATTCCCACCAAAACCATCCATTGGTAACCTATATAAGAAGAGTGTAATTTTCACTTCATAATCAAAGTTATTCTGTTCACTATAGAAGAGAGAGAAGATATGAGTTTTTATAGGGAATTAGAAGTTTCGGTATTCACTTTTGTGGATGAATTTTTTATAGAGATTTAAAAGGAGAAGAGATAATATCACAATATTGTTTTTAGCTGATCATATTACTTAGTGATTACCATATTCATATGATTACCATATTCTTATCTTCAATTTTAATTAGCTGATCATCATATCTAGGTTGATAATCAGATTTGGATTTCCATACTTGGATTTTAGGACCAAGGAAGAAGGAGTTCTGAATTGTCTCAAATTACAGTCATCCTGTGCTATATCTTATTGTATTGAGCTTCTCAGACCTAGAATAATCGGTCTAGGATAAATGTACTAGTGAAGATCACATTGGGAAGAATCGTACTAGGAAGAATCCGACTGGATAGATCATACTATGAAAATTAGACAAAGTTTTCCCTAACAATGGCCCGGAAGTTCTTATCATCTTCTGTGTTAGAATGTGAATTTTCTTCCAAATAATACATTTGTTGAAATTGAAAACAAGAACATGTAACATGAGTTGTTACACAAACTTTTTATTACCCTTTTTTTTTTGTTAAGAGGATGCACAAATACTTTTGTATTTTCTTAAAATTACTACACGAGTGAAAGGGAATATACTAATCATTATTATCTAAGGATTTTTCTTTCTATTATATTTTATGGTATTGGATTATCTACAAACTATACCATTGATGTAGAAATTCATATTGAATAGTGAACCTTGTAATTACTTGTGTTCTTATGGATGTGTGTTTGAATTGTTTTCAGTAGGGAATAATATATTTAACATGAGGTGAAGATAACTTCAATTTTAATGGAACATAAAATAAAAAATATCACTAATTCGTCCCTTCCCCCTCTCAGGGATACAATTATCTTGAATGAGTATTATCAATTTGTATCAGAGCGAAGGTTTTATTTTCTTATTCTTGACTGATGGTGAATTTTAATTGTGTGAATAGTAATGGTGTTACGATCTTCGAAGGCAATAATTACCATATCTAAAAATATATCATGTTTTTTATCTTATTATTATTGGATATGATGTTCTTGAAACCACAATAAATTGGTTTCCTCCTATAAATTTTAAAGAACCACTTACATCTGTTGATAAGAAGAATCCGAAGAGTGATGGAATGGAAAAGAATGCTATATTATCATCACCTTATGAAAGTAAATTCTTAAGGTTGAAAGGTTTTTCCACAACCAATGGTATATGGGATAAATTGAAAAAAATATATGAGGCAATACAAAATTAAAGAAGAAAAAACATAAAATCTAGATATTGATGTGTGAAGACATGAATATGGGTGAGTACAAATCTGTTGGGGACTTATTTACCAGGGTATATAAAATTGTTAGTACTATCAGATGTCTTGGGGAAATGTTAGGCGATTCTATAATTGATGAAAATATTTTTAGAATCTTTCCTAAATAGTATTTTGATTTTTTTTCATTAGAAGACAGAGATCCCAAAACCTTATCTATTGATGGCTTACATAGAACTCTCATCATATATGAAATTATAAGTGGAAAAACTGTGAACATATAAACAATGGTAGATAGAGAAATAAATTTCAAGTTTATGAAGAAAGAAAAGTCATAGAATATTCTTATAAGGATGAAGCAGGTGAATCCAATTATGAAAATGAGTTATGTAATAATTTTGAAGAAATTTTATCATTGTTTTCTAAAACTGTGAGTTGTGGTATAAGAAAATTCAAATGAAAACATCCCCAAAAATGTTTTAAATGTCAATCCATTGGTCACATTATAAAAAATTTTGCATATAGAGAGAAATAAGTAGATAATGATGAAGAAGAAAAAATACAAGAAGATCATGGATGAAAGAAGTTGATAAAGGAAAATCATATTCCATAGGGAAAGATAGAATATTTTTCAAATCCCAAACGAGACGTTTCTTATCTAATGATAAAGAATAGGAATGTAGTGATGTTGATTCTGATAAATTTATTGAGTATGGAATTGAAAAAACTTTTATTACAAAGGTGAATGAGGAAGATTTTTGAATCATTAGTTCCAAAGAATAATATACTCAACGTTAATATCATTTGAAAAAGAGTTGAAATAATATACATGTATGAATAGATGTCTTGAAAAGAAAAAAAAAGTTAGAAGAAGAATATTTCTAGAAAAGAAACCAATAATGATTTGATGATGAAAAATAAATTCTAGTAAAATATATTTATGATTTGAATAAATCTGTCAAGGATGAAAAGAATTGTAATGAGTATTTGGAAGTGATGTTGAAGGGAAAGAGAATAAAAGTTAGAAATTATCCAAAAAAACATTAAATAGATGATCAGAGAAATAAAAGTTTCAAAATATCTATCTCTGAAGTTGGTGAATGTTTATGAAAAGTGAAACCTAATAAGGATTAATAAAAGATATCTTAAAATGTAGTGAGAAAAGAAGAAATTGTTTCTAAAATGAAGGAATCTAGGAATGTTATGTATGTTCCAATGACCAAAAAATATGGGAATTCTGAATTCTTAAAGAATCCTAAATCGAAAAATGTTTTAAAAAATTAATAATTAAGTAATGTTTGAAATAATTTTGGTTATGATAAATCAGGAAAGAAAAGGATGAATCTGATTGACAAAAGAAAGGATGGTGGCTTAAAAATAAAGGGAAAACAATCACTGAGAATCATTTTCAAAATTCTATCAATTATGGAAGTTTCAGTGGAAAATATTATATTTATGGATGTTTCTTGTATTTTTATGGATTTGGATATACAATAAATATGTTTTGGTTTAACTAACAAAATTACTATGTTTTGAGAAGGTGGTTTTGATGAAAATTGAGAAAGGTGGAGTAGTAATTGAATATAGTTTATATTCTTTGGAAACTATTTTTATAATATGTGAAAATCTAGGAATCCTTTCAAAATTATTTCTTGTTTTTTTACCGACATAAGAAAAGATTATTGAAATTTATTAGAATCCAATGGTGAAAAAAAGGAAGTGGAAAAAGATATGGTTATTGAAACTAATTTGAAAACATTAAAAGGAGAATGAACATGGATTATTAATACGTGGTTTTATTCTCATATGATAGGGTATTTTAAGTTATTAAAGAATGTGATCAATTTTAAAGAAGGAACATTGACATTTGGAAATGATGAATCTGTTAAAATCAAAGGTGTTGGTTCATCCATCATTGGTAAATAAAAAATGAAATCCATGAATTCTATGTATGTTGATGGGTTGAAATACCATTTTCTATGTGTTTCACAATTATGCAATTAGTTTAACAATTTTATCTTCATAAAATATTATTTAATTGGTGAAAATTTAATAATATGGAATGATAGTTACAAGAGGCCAAAACACAAAAGGAAACCTGTTTCAGGTTGGTGAAATAAAAAACTCTTATTACTTGAGTATGGTGGAAGAGAATCAATTTTAGAATAAAAGGATAGAAAATATGGGTTAAAGAAACATGATAAAGTTATTTAAAATAAATTGTGTTTGTGATATTCCTGAATTTCCAAGAAGAATAGATTCAAGTTCAACAAATTTTCAGAAAGGAAAGATAACAAACTCAATGAAGAAAAAAGTTGAGAATTATTCAATACAACCTTCGGATCTAATTAATTATGATATTTGTGGGACAATAGGAAAAAAATAAACAAATAAATATAAGTATTTAATTACTTTCATTTATGATTTTACCCGAATTAATTGTGTAATGTATATGAAATAATAATCAGATGCTTTGAAATTTTTTAAAATTTTCAGAAGGAAAGCTGTAAAATAATGTGGGTGTTTAGTAAAGAAGTTGAGAATAAACAATAGTGGTGAATATAGATGTGAAGAATTTGAATGTTATCTTGAGAATCATGGAATTCAGTATGAGTATAGTTCCCCATACACTCCTTAACAAAATGTAGTTGCTGAAATAAAAAATAGAAGTTTGATGGAAATGGGAAGAACCATGTTACTTCCACATGGTTGATCTCATTAATTTTGGAGGCAAGTCAGGAGTACATATATATATATTTAGAACAATTGTTTCTAAAGGCTTCATTTAGATATGACTCCATAGGAATTATTTTTTTAATGAAACTCCAAGTTTCAAATTCATTAAAATTTGTGGGAATACATGTATTATAAAGAAGAATGGTAGAAAAATGTAAAATTTTAGCACAAAGGTGATGACTGAATATTTCTTGGCTATGATTTAAAAGTAAGAGAATATAAATGTTTTAATAAATAAACATAAAGAATTATTGATTCAGTTTACGTAAACATAATTAAAAATAAAAAACAAGATAAACATACCCTGGCAGATGATAAGTTTGACCAAGATTGTTTTGAAAATAATTCTGATAAGGATACAAACAATTGGAGTCATAGTCAATAAGAAGAATCAAACAAAAATATTTACTATGTTGAGGAAAATACTCAAAAATCTCATCCTAGGATGAGGAATCAAGTGTATTCTTAGAATAGTATTGGTGATCAACATCAGAAGGTTCAACCAAGAAGAACAACCAATTCCATTACACATACTTCTTTATATTAAAAAGTGGAGCTGAATGATGTAAAATAATCTTTTGAGCATCCAGAATGAGTCCAATCCATGAATTAAGAGTTGGATCCAATTATAATTAATGATACATGGGAACTCATACCCAATCTTAGAAATAAAAACATCATTGGTACAATATTATTTTTCTGCAACAAACTGAATGAAGAAGGTGAAGTAATAAGAATTGAGGAAAGATTAGTTTGAAAAATGTATTAAAAAAATAGAAGGTATATATATCGATGAAATATTTTCTCCAGTGTAACAGTAAGAAACAATTAGAATCATTATTTCTATTGCGGCACAATTAGATTACAAGATATTTTAATTGGATGTCAAATATACATTCTTGAATAGTGATATTGATGAGGATGTTTATATTTAACAACCTTGTGGATTTATTGTCAGGATAAATGAATGGTGTGTGTGTAAATTGAAAAAGGCCGAGTCTGGGCTAAATAAAGCTCTGATGGCATGATATTCAAAATTGGATACATTCTTAAGGAAGCTGAAAATTATGAAAGGATGATTGGATAATAATATTTACATCATAGAAAGTGAATATAATTTCCGCATTATAATTGTTTATGTGGATGACATTATCATTGTTGGGAATTAAGAAAAAAAGTTTTGAAAGGTTTTTTGAATAAATGAAAAAGGTATTTGAAATATACATGTTGGTGGAAATGAAATACGTTCATGGGTTAAAAATACATTAAAGGAAGGAAAACATTTTCCTTTCTCCAGAAAATTAATCTAATGAGCTTATTAAGAAGTTTGTAATGGAAAACTTAATACCTATTTCCACAATGATATCATTGGGAAGCATTTTTTCTAAATATGTAGAATTAAAAGAATTTCATTAGAAATAATTTCTATTATTGATTAGAAGTTTTATGTATTTGAATGCCTCAAGACTCGACATTTTTTTCTGTTACATTATATGAGAGATTTAAAATTGCTCCAAAATAATCACATTTACTTACTTGTAAAATAATTCCATGATATATAAAATTCACAATAGAATTCAGAATAAAATATCACAGATCAAATAATATTTATTTTTTGGGTATTCAGATGCTAATTGGGAAAGAAATGTTGATGAATGAATATCCACATAGGGTGGAGAATTATTTTTGGAAAATAAGTGAGTTAGTTGGAATTCAATGAAAAAGAATTCAGTAACTCTTAGTACTGATGAAGTTGAGTATGTTTCTACCACTCAATACACTTCAAAAATTATGTGGATAAAAACTAAATTGGAAGATTTACTTTTTTATGTGATGTTACCCTTCCCCTTAGGTCTTGATAGATAAAGTACAATGAATCTCACTAGGAATCCTATTTATCATTCTCGTTCAAAACATATTGATATCAAATATCATTTCATCAAAGATCACTTGGAGAAGAACATGTTGAATCTGGAATATGTTACAATGTCGGAACCAGTTTTTCACACTTTTATAAAACCTTTACTCACTGAATCATTCACTAAATTGAAGTCGAACATAGGGATCCAACATCTTTCCCATGAAGGTTGAGGTATGTTTTTTTATCCCCTATCCCATGTTACATTTGGATTTTATTATCAATGGGGATAATTCTTTAATGAATAAATTCTTTTTTATTTCATATAAAAAGGGGGAGTGGTGGGTAAAATTTGAATTCATTATTTGATTGCGAGTGAACTATTCTAACTATTTCTTAGAGTGGTTGTAGGAAATAATTTGTATTGTTTTCTAGGAAATAATAAGTGTTAACGAAGAGAATTTGAGAAAGAAAGGCGAAGAAGGTTTTCATAATCACTACTTCTAGAGAGAATTAGTTTTCTATCAACAATTCTTGTTCCCTATAATGAGTTATCTCAAGTAGGCATAGAATTATCGACAAGAGATCCATTTCATGAGGTTATGAATTTCAATGATTTATGATATTTGCTTGACAACAAAATAAAAAGGGGGAGATTTTATGACTAAGTTTATGATTAAGGTGATTATTTTCAAGTGTTGAGTTTTGTTGTCAAGAATGTTTGTTTGAAAAAATGAAATCACCTCACTTAGTATTTAGTTAAAAACTAGACTCCAATTTATTTTATAAAAATCAGACTAACTTTGTTTTTGAAATTCAATGTTATCAAGAAGAAGCTATTTGGAAGAAAAGGTTTTGATTGGACTCACCATGGGTTAGGAATGTGAGAGGGATGTAATGTGGTATTTATTTTAATCATATTCAGAATCAATCTGATAAAAATGTTATTATTATTTGATGATTTTTATTTCACATAAATCGTAATTTGATTGGAGAACATATGATGCAATCATGGTGGAAGAAATGGGAAAAGAGGGGTTACTGATTATACACAAATTAATCGTATTTGGGAGGAAAATAAGGAAGAGATGTTTCCAATTTTATTTAGATTAATAGGATCTAGAAGGAAAGGAAAATGGTGCTGAAAATTGTGTTTAGACTAATCATTTTTAGAATGATTTAACCTAGGAAAATCATACTCATCCTAGTCGTATTTTGTGAAATCGTACCCAAAAAGGTCATATTATGGAAAATCATACATAGGCTATAAAGGAAAGAAGAAAGTTTTGAATAATGGAAGGTTAAGATACTATTCACTGTTAATCTGATGATGCTGAATCTATTCTCAAATGAGCTCAAATTCATGAAAGGATTACATGCACAAGTTTGTGAAAAAATAAGTAGCTGATGTTGAAGTTGATGACACCGGTCCTTCATATTCGGTATACCATCACACTCAGGTAAAATTGTTTTTAATAAAGGCCGATGAAGAAATAATTAAGCCGAGGCTGATAAAATTATAATGACATAGATCGATAAAAATGTAGTGAACCTCTAAATAAGGGTTGAATTACATTGATTTCTTTTCAAATAAATCAAGGTAATTACTGTTGAAAAGATATCGATGTGTTGTCTAGGGGGGAGATTGAAATTCAAACTGTGTTGTGTTTTTATCTATTTGTTTTAGATCATTGTATTGAGATAAAATGGATTGTTTGATTAAAATCAAATTGGCGATTGAAAATAATTTTTTAAAAAGAGATGAATATTGTATAAGAACTGAGAAGATTTAATAAGAGTTGAGTAAGTCATAAATGCACCCAAAATTTTAGAGAAATCACGATTTGGTGGAATTTTTTTAAGTTGGAAATATTTTGGGATTTTTTCAAAAACAAACCATGTGTTTCCTATATAATGCGAATGTAATTTTCACTTTTACTGATGGATGTACTATTCACCACACAAGAGAGAGAATCTCTGAGTTTTATGAGAGACGAATAATTTTTCGTATTCGCTTTTGTTGAAGAAGTTTGGATGGAGAAATAAAAGGAGAATAGATATGATCAAAATGTTGTTTTCATCAAATAATTGTACTCAAAGATTATCATATACAAATTATTACCATATTCTTATCTTCAATTGTATTTGGTTGTTGATCATAATAGGCTGGATAATCATATCAATATTTCCGTGCCGGGATTTCTGGATTGAGGAAGAAGGAGTTCTGAATTGTCTCAAATCATACTCTTCCCATGCTATAAATTTTTTTATTGATCTTTTCAGACTAGGAAGAATTAAACGGGGAGAATCATACCAAGAAGAATTAGACTGTGAAAACATTATAGGATAACCAGACTAAGTTTTCTTTAACAAATTCTAAGAAGTTTGTATCATCTTCCAGGTAAGAATGTGAATAATTTTTTCCAAAATAATAAATTTATTTAAATTGAAAATAAGAACAAGTAACATGAGTTGTAACACAAACTTTTTATTACCATATTTGTGATAAGAGGGTACAAAAAAACATTTGGACTATCTTTAAAGTACTACATGGGTGAAATGGAATATACTACTAATTGTTTTCCAAGGAATGCTTTCTACTATATTGTATGGTATTGGATTATTTCTAAACCATACTAAGAATGTAGGTATTCATACTAAATAAAGAACCTTGTAAATAGTTATGGTCCTATAGATATGGGTCGAAATTGTTTTTAGTAGGTAATATGATCATTAATAGGAGGAAAAGGTTGTTTTAATTTCAAGGGAACATAAAAGAAAAAGTATCAATGATTCACCCCCTCCCCCTCTCAGTGATACAATTATCTAGACTGGGTGCTTTCTAGTTGCAGAGAATATTCTTTTTTCCAATATAATTCTTTCGATTGAGAAGTGAATTGAGTAAAAGTTATATAGTTTCCACATAGAGGAAATATTTCCCTTCTATAAGAATTACCAACACTAGAGGGTTTAAATATTCTTCGATTATAAGTTATCTATTTATTTATTATATTATTAAGGGGAAAACATTTAGTGATGTGGTTTTCTATGAAGAAAATTATACAGGTACAGAACCCATGAAGCTCTCTCTACTCTTTTAGGTTTCTAGGAGGGGAATATCAGATATCGCTCTAGTTTTCTTGGGGTGGACTTCTATATGAGTATATCACATCAAAAATTCAATAAATGTTCTTAATTTTACCCAAAAGGAATATTTTAGTAGGTTAATTTTAAATATATACTTGTGTAACGTATTTTACACTACCTCAAGATTGATAATTTGACAAAAAAATGGCTGGTTATGACTATTATATCATCCATGTTGCATTCCATGATTTTTAAAAAAGGAACTATAATATATGATGTATGTAAAATTATAAAGTAGTGCTATAATTCTTTAAAATGATGGGAAAAACCCAATTCAAATATTCCACTTGAGGTTCCCTATAGGGAAATGGATTAGTAATCTTCTAGAGCCATTAGGATTTGGTTATAGATGGAGTAACTTGAAATGAATGAGATTCCTTGAAAATTAGTTGTTTCCTCGATCAATAACCCATAATCAGGATAATGAAATAATTTTTTAATAATAACAATCTATGTATCTAATGTCAATAAAGTCCCTAAATTTCATATTGTTTTTATAGGAATAATGTTGGAAACCCACATCAGGTAATTATACTGTGAGATAAATTAGACTTTGATAAATTTATCAACATTAATATCTACCTTGATTGTCAGGTAAACCCATGTTATGTGTAGCTACTTAGAGATCAAAACGTGGTATCATCATATAAATTTAGGTGAAAATATCATGATGTTTCACATTGAATAAAAAACCTTATTCCAACTCTTCAAGAGTTAGTGATACATTGATTAATGTTGGACATAAGTTTACATAAATACCCATATTTACTTTCTTAATATTATCTAATGTGGTGGAAATACCTCCCTCAATGGTCAGTAGAGTGTCCTTAATGTCTTACTATTCTTTATTATCAAAACATAGATATAGAATTAGTCCATGATATTTTTGATACAATGAAAATATATTATAATCATCATCAAAATCACACATACCCATAGAGTGCGAGGATTTTTAAGGCACTACTAGAACCACATGAATGAAGGTAAATGTGCGTAAACGAATTTTTATTGTTCAAGAGTTTAGGTATATCCAATCAATGATCCTTGTCTTTGTTGAATAGATGTCAGTAAAATTCACTTTTGAGTAATGAACCTTGAAATCCATACTGATATGTACAAATTTAACTATAATATCCTCCCCAAATAATGAATTTTATTCAATAATTTTTTTGATTAACCATTATAGGATATGACGGTGATTGGAGGGTATGTTTCATTATAAAACAAGACTTAATACTTACCCAAATTAAAAAGTGTCACCTTAATGTGGTTGATGGGTAATATATAATATTTAAGCAATTTAGTCCATGGCCTTATGGGAATAACTTCATTTCAATTAGGGGAAACTATTTTTGAGGAATTATTCACCAATGGATGTTTTCAACCCCTTTTTAAAAACCATTCATCAATATATAATGATTTATAGGATTAAAAAGGGGAACCATTACTAAATAGTACACTAAGACACTTGAAAATAAAATATTTAAATAATTATTGACATAAATAGGTCACTGCTGTATGCATATAAAAAATAGGACCTCCAATCAAGGCATTGAATTCCATATTCTGGTATACCACCATGGAATCTGAGTTGGACATGAGGATCCCATATTACATCATTAGTTTTATCCTCATAATGAGTTTCTAATAGCTCTTTTATCACCATTAGATTTTTATGTTGGAAGAAGACAAGTTAACTTTACTCTATCCAAAATGGATAAGGGTTTGTTCTTGGATAACAATGATTTTGAAATTGTTGAAAATTAGGGATAAAAAAAATCTAGCATCCTCATGTTTTATTGATATATATTAGAGTCTAATGTGCCATTTTAAAGTAGTTTCGTCTTATATTATGATGAATGAAATAACAATTAGAATTTTAACAGAGTTTATATCTTTTTATTATGTCTTGATTATTGACACTTTAGTATTTAAATTTTGAGGGCTATAATGGGGTTTTATAATAGTTTACTTTAGTTATTAAGGGAGATGATGGTAATCCAAGATATATTTTTTATAGATACGATTGAGAGATGTTTAAATACATAATAATTTTGATCTCGGTTCCTTTGATTCCTTCATCTTGGTTTTTGATATGCTTGAGGAATTTGGGATGTATTTTCTTATAATAATGAACCCTCCCCCCTAGTCAGAAACACAGGGAATCATTTTCATGCATGGGTAAGGTGGACATATACTTCCTAAGTTCCAAGGATGGTCAGCTGCCAATTTTTCTACTAATTGGTTAATAAATATGACCAAATTGGGATAAATACTAGAGTACTCATAATTAGATTGAAAGACCTACTAATATCATTATAGTTCTTTAATTTATATCTCAGATTTATATATGATTAGGATTTTAATGATATCTATATTATAGGTTTCAATATAACCTCACATTATAAGGCCCCTATGACATCGTCTATGACTACTAGTTGGGAATGTGATTTCATGTGATCCCTCCTAGTTAAAGAAGGGTTCTATGATGTGGATGATTTTATCTGACCCATTTTGGGTTCTGATCTAATGACACATCATTTTGGTGGGGTGTTTCCCACCCTCTTAATAATGAGGTAAGGATAACCAAAAAACTGTCGACTAGTTTGGGTATTATTATAGGTTATTATCCCTTTACTTTACTCCACTAGAATTAGTTCCATAACTTTTTAAATAACAATTATGTTTAAGATGTTTCCTTCGGTATTATATTAAAATTGGGGTTATTACCAATTGGATTTGTCACACCTTAATTATTTCATGTATGATTTGAATAATTTTATAGTTATCGAATCATCAAATTTATGTAAGTTTCAATATGGGACTTATTTCCATTATCTAACTTTATTTATTGGTATGTATGAGATATGAGATATATGATATGGGGGTGTAACAAATTTAAATTCCCCTAATAAGTTATTTTTAAGAGGTTGTTTTTGAATATACAATATTCTTGTATGTTATTCCCTATTATACAAAGGTTATAGTAGTAATACATGAAATAATTCAACCTCAATTCATTGACACTAATTATTAATTGTAATTCTATGAAGGTTTTCTCTAGGGAATTTATAAAATATTCCATTTTTTCATGATTTTTAAATAATATATTTTTTTCTTCCTCTTCTCAAAATTTTGTAGATTATATTTATTGTTTCTATCTTATTAGGGTATTAATATTTTTTCCTAGATAGAGGTATTTCATTAAGTTGGTAATTCTCATGAATTATAGAAGAAATTGATACAAATTTACAGTGATAGTAATTATTTATACATTTCAATAATTCATTACCCGTGTTGATGATGTTGGTTAAGCTTTTTTACTAATAATAAAAAATAAAATCATACAATAATGGTTCCACTACAAAAAAATTATTTGAATTAAATATGATAATTTATTGGGATAAGAAATATTTCTATCTCAACTCAGATATTATATGTACAAATGTTAGAAAATTTATCACGCATGTGACATCTTCAAGGAATAAGTCAAGGATTTCAACCTAGCGATGAAGTTTAAAATGCTATCATTTTCACATTTCATGAAATTTGTGGGGTAAAAAAGGACACCATCCTTAATATTAAACTAGGTTGATTCATTAAATTTATCCAAGGATCTCCCCAATAGGTTATTTATCTGAATATAAAATTTCTATACTAGACAATTAAAATAACACATAAAGTTTTCATGAAATTTCTAATATTCACTTATTTTGGATACTCTAGAATTCCTATAATAGGGTAAAATAATGACATGAAACACATAATATTATGTTTTGTGTATCATTTTATATCTATATTTTATATTTTCTAATTAATAAAATTTAGTAGAGGAGGATTGAAATATACCCACTCAGGATATAACTTTCTGTTCAGTTTCATCAGCCCTAGTCAACCCTCCATTGCTTCCATCTAAGAATAAATAGATTCACTACATTCATGAAACTATTATAGTATCATTTTTTAATTTTTTTTAGTGGAAAATGTTTTCGAAGCCTGAAATTTATGATCTTATTGTACAAGTGGCTAATAAATAGCTTGATTTATCCTCTGATAACTCACCTAGAATTATGGGGGTAATTTCCAAAATGGAGAGAATTCTTAATAATCCACTGATGTTGGGTTTGGTAAACTATTTTTTTATCATTTTGATTAGATAGATTATCTCTTCCGTCTTTGTTCAGGAAATATCTTCTTGTTAGAGTGGTTCATCCCAGGGAGGCATAAAGCCTTTGGCCTAAGAGTTTCATTTAGTCGGTATATTACCAATGAGTAATTTAATGATAAGTATCATTAACTTCATTTATCTCAAATTTGGACTGAATAGTATTTTCATTGATAGAAAGAGTCTCAAATTCATTGGGTGGAGTATGGTCTATAGATAGAGATAAACCATTCTATTATTTTTATTAAAATACCACTGAGATTTTGGAAATGGGATGTTTACTAATGCTCATAAATCTTGAGTTTACCTTTGATATTTAGGCTTCCCAAACCTTTATGTAGAACATATTTTGAATAGATGCCTCATGATAATGTACCTCTATTTTAATATCATGCTTCTTAATATTTGTGAGGTTCGCATTAATAATATTTACTAATGTGAATCATGTGTCTAGAATCATATTCTCAATTTTTCAGAATACCGAATATCCATTAAGGGATAAATCATAATAATTAGTTAATTTTTACTCTTGTGAATATTTCATTAACCTATAACCCATTTGAGGTTTTAACTACCTTCCTATGAACATATGTTTTTGGTAAAGAAAAAACATCATTTATAGATGTTGATCTATATAAAATATCCCATAAATTTTATATAATGTGATCTTGATATAGGGGATTAATCATGAAATGATATAAAATTCAACTAAGAATGACAGTATTATAGAGTATATACCAACTTAGAGAAAACCAAATTTCATAGAGGTGAGGGATGTAAAAATTCCTCTGACTATGTGGCATGGGAATTATTTTATTCTACTATGGTTATGGATACACCCTATGTGTTTTTAATGGGTGACTATGTGGCAGTGGTGGAGGTAAAAATTCCCCAAGACCATTGGGTTGGTGCTATCCTTGGGTTATCAATATATATTTTTTACATCTCTCATCATTTTTTAATTTCAAACTATGGAATATACTAGGTGTAGTGTGAATTCTAGATACTCTTTATGGGAGGATTATTGTAACAAACCAGGTATTTATAGAATAATAATTTTTTATGTTTATGAATAAGATATTAATTTTACATTAAATGGGAACCTTTTTCAGATAACAAAATCGATATGAAACCATAAGTTTCTCTGAAATCTTACATTGCACACAACATTGAGTCATACAGGAAAACAATATAATAATATAATTATTTTAAATGGTAGTTAACACATAGAAAATGTATTGGAGAGAATGAATGGAATTAACAATATTATGATTTTACATTTTTTAAAACGTTTTTACAATTATTTAAAATTTTTAGAGGTTTAAACTGAAAATGAATAAAATTTTAAGCACAAAATACTCTAATATTTTTAAAAGGTCAATTACCCCTATTAATGGTGAAACCTTTATAAAATATTTTTTTCACTATTAAATGTTTTTTTGAGAAAATAAACATATTATATAGTAGTGAGACATCAATATTTATGTTATATAATTTTTTGGTTATATTTTGATAAATTTAATTTTTTAATGAATATTTAAAACTTTCGTATTTTAAGTCAACACTACATTTTATCTCATCTATTTATATAGATTGATTATACATTTAATAGGTTTTAAATTTTAATTAGATTAATTTATTATCAATTAAACCAATTATGGTCATTTTATTTAATTTCAAATTTAATTTTGACCTAAACAAATTTCAATCTTTTGAATGTTTTTACTACTTAAAAACCTGATTTCTGGTTTTGACAATGGGAGTTAATTTTAAATTAATTTCTTATAATTATATTTTTGGAATTGGAAAAAATGGATTCTATATTTGGAATTAGAAGGTAAAAATTGTGTAAATAGGTTTTTTTATTTCTGGACATTATGAATAGTAACTTCAGTAATTATTTTTATTTACGATGGTTAAAGGGTAAATCATGTAAATAAGGGGGGAAAAGTATATTATAATAATATAAAACTACCCAAACACATGTTATAATCCTATTGGATGAAATATTGTAGGCAATGGGCTTCCTTGTGTTGATTTTAGGACCCCATGGAGCAACTTGGGTGTGATAATGACATGTTATAAGATCTACTTTAATGTAACGAGAAATATAACATTAACATGTATATTTTACTAAAATAGATTTAATATAGGGTAATATAATTGATATATTTGAATATAAATAGTGAATAAAAATATGAGAGTATTTCTTACATCATTGTATTTTATTTAAAATATTTATACATTAAATAAATAATTGTTTTATGATATAGTGATGATGATGTGATTACCTAATTAAGGAAAGATTCAAATAAATGATATTATAAATATTAAAATAAATGTAATTTGGACATTTTTATTCCAAACCCAATTATTTTTTAGATATTTTCATATTATATTTGTGTTAATTCCTTCTTCTATAAGGAATAAAGTTGTTATGACTTTAACAAAAATAAATTACTAAATAATGTCAAAATTGACATAAGTGAGTTAAAAAAATACTGTTTTATTAAATGATATAATACTCAAAAAAATATTATATTTGAAAAATGACTTATATGATGTTAATAGATTCATTAATGATACACTTTTGGTTCTCTTGGAAGTTTATAGTAACTATAGTAACCATATATTAGGAAAATACAAGAAGACATGGTAAGAATTAATGTTTTTAACGACAGGTTAAAGAAAAATTATAAGGTTAATTTTCTGAAATAAACATGTAAAAAACCTATTTGATGAGAGTATTCCGACCCATTAGAATATTATCTTTGAAATATATCATTTTGGAACTGTATAATTCTAAAATAAATTTATAATAAAATAATATTTCAAGACTTTCCTAAAGTGACCCTCCACCCTCTTTTAAAAGGCCACCAACTCTACCAACTTACTCACACCAATAAAGACATTTATCTCATCCAAAATATTTTAAAATAATCTCCCAAAATACATCCATTCCTCTTATATTCCATTACTTGTGAATAAAGAAATTTTATAAATCATTTTGGATCAAATCAATAGATGTTACCCAATTTAGAGGTAGCATATTCTCTCAAGTTATTTTCCTTTATTTTCCTTCTCCACTCTCTATGATATTATTATTCTTTGATTACAAAAAAAACTAGTATCCAAAATATACTATAATTTTATTATGAGTTGTATTCTAACTACACTTACACACACCTCCATCTAATGGATACAGACATACTGTTTCTGTGTAAGGCAAACTACTACCTCACAAAATAATGATCGTTCAATTTTCCTCTACCTCCCCGAATGGTGGCCATTATGATGAAACATTATTTAGATATCATATATATAATATTTTTGTTTTATATATGTTTCTATATTTTATTACTTATATATACTTTACATAATGTTTAAATAATATTATTTCATTTGAGGAAATGTGGACTACAACCCCCTCAAAGTTGTAGGACTCATTCATGCCATATATGGAATATATAATGTATGGAATTAATAATTATATGAAAAATATATAACATAGATATTATAATTAAATTATAACATACATATGTACCATTTAGTTTTCATTCCTTTAATATGACAAAGAAATAAAATTAGCATTCATGTGTACGTATGATCTACCATCTACATGGATGTTGCATTTCATTTATTATCTCTGAAAATTATGGACAATTATAAATACAGATATACTGGATATATATGATATTTAATTCATTAATATAATTATGGATGTAATGGACATATGACCACATATATAGTTTACGTCAAAAAAAGTTCATTTTCAACTCAAGTACCGAATATCGATAAAACGACCAATATGAACATGAATAGTTATGTGACTGTTATAACAAGGTAATAAGTGTTATAAATGGAATAATAAAATATTAAAAGGTTTTGAAACATGTAAAAATTATCTTATGTTTATTATTCAGTAAGAACAGGGAATATTCGTGATGTTTTGGACTCAAGGAAATGGACTTCTTCTCCATCTCCTTTCATTGAGGCATATTTTGATTTATATAAGACCTTCTTTTATATGGTGCATAATCACCCCCATTGAATTTTAATTTCATTCAATGGTTTCCAAAAGGAATATTTTTTTACAAAGCATTATACTGAATGAAAAATGGAATGTTTCCTTTTAACATACATGTTGAGAAATACCTTTCATCCACAACGAGCATTATTTGACATTTGGATTCCTAAAAAAGCCATAATGTTTAAAAAAAAGTAATTAAAATATTATTTTTTAGGTATTTTGGTATTGAAAATGGTTTTGAGAATGGATTTATTATATCAATATCTTTATTTCATTGTAGAAATGTTATTTTTCATTTATTATTGTTCATATGTTATGATTTTGTTATGGTTCTTTGGAATTTCCTATGTATACTAGTGGTTTTGGGATAAAATGTGGGAAGGTGATCCCATGATAGAACTTCAATACACTAAGTAATGTAATGGAGGAAAAGGGTAAGGTTTCTCCTAATAGATCTATGGAATATACTATGATGTGTATTCCAAATTTTACCATGAAGGTTACTCTCTATATAGCTTTGAAAACTACAATGTATGTATGTTTTTGATGCTGGAAGTTACCTTTTTGATTTATGATTTCTATGATTATTCATAAATATTATGATTTCATTAGTTATATTAAAGAGATTATGTTTTTGGTGTGAAGAGTATGATATCATTGATTTATATGTATTCACAGACTTATGTTTTCTTTCCTTATTTTATAACCCTTATGGAGATTTTTATGCTCATCCCATATTTTTGAAATTTTTTTCACCGGATATAAGGATTGCTAAAAGAAATTAAGAATTAAAGAAGATTTTTATCAATAAAAGGATTCTTGATTTTAAGGAATTTAATTTTTGTGAAAAAATTGGATAGAGTAGAAGGCTCCACATTGTAATATTTGAAATGTAATGTAATAGTTATGGAATAATTATCTAAAACTCTAAACCTAAATGATCCTCAATGTGAAATAATGTAAATTCTAGATGAACAAACATGGTAATGTAATGTTTAAGAATTTGGTCTTATAGTTGGTATCAAATTCCAGTTTATATAACATTAGGAGTTATGATATTTTTAAATGAATATCCATAAAATATTTTTACTCTATGGTATGATTGAATTGATATATAATTTTAATATTACCATGTTGCTTTATCTAATATATGTCTATGTTAAGAATGGGTTTCTTCAGAGGAAACATGGAAGCTATGATTGGATGATATCAAGAGGAAAACAACCTACCAAATCAACTCTCAGAAATGGTCAGCATCAAAACAAAATATATTTTTTATATTGATGGAATAGTTGACTCTGGAAATAAATGGTGGTGATATCCATGCACATGAACAGATAGATCAAACAAAAAGGAACATGTTAGTTGTGGAGAATTTAATGAGGCAACATCCCCTATCTTTTAGAGGTTTATCTGACCCTATTCTAGGAGGAGGGTGGATTAAAGGACTAGAAAATATTATCGATGTCATGGGGTGTTCAAAACATCATAAGGTTAGTCAGGTTGGTTACCATTTTTAAGGTTATGCCCATCAGTGGTGGTGGATGGTTAAAAATATTATATATAGTGAGGAAATTGATTCTCTTAATTAGGATGCATTCAATGGTATGATCCTCAAGAAAAATTTTCCAAAGGTGGTTCGACTTAAGATGTAAACCAAATTATTGGAATTGATGTAGGAAGATGACTCAATGGCTTCTTATGAAGAAAAATTCACTCGACTGGAATGGTATTTTATAACTTTCATATGGGATCTTGATTGTAAAATCAATTGTTTTTACTCAAGATTAAATCCAATGTATAGAATGGAATTAGATTATCATGAGTTCAAAAGCTATGAAAAATGTGTTCGATGTGCGAAAAAGGTGGAAATGAAGTTTGAAGATGATCATGTGTTCTTTGAAAAAAAATAAGAGGTCAAGGTGGTAGATAAAAGAGAAGAACTATTCAAAAAAAGTATGATGGTATGAAATTTAATTTAACAGTTTTTTAAAATTGATGTAAAAAACACACTGGGGAATGCCTTTTGAATTATAGTAAGTGCTTATAATGTTGTAAAATGGGACTTAAGGCTCATAATTTCATTGAAAAATATTCAGTTAGTGGTAATATGAAATTTTATTTAGAGTTAGTAAATTTTTTTATGTGAAATGAAATAGATCATTATGAAAATGATTGTTCGCCGAAAAACTCAAATTATGGAAACCAGCCGGATCACAAGCAGAATGGTGTGGTGAAATCCTTTAAAACAACTTAAGCAGATGTTGGGCCATGAAATGAAGTAGTATTAGGAACATGGTTTGTTTATTGAGATTATGCCAATGTGATATTTGATTTCAGGTCTACGCATTCATTCATTTCTGATAAATATTTGAGTATATTACGAATTCCATCTCAATATATGATTCTAGAACTTTTGGTAAAAACACCATGGGGAAATGTTGAGACAAAAAGAAATTATATGAACCTTCCCATCCTTCTATGCGGAAAGAATATAAATTAAATCCTTATTGTTTTTCATCTAGTAGAGTTTGATATTATTATTATTATGGATTATATTTTTGTTTATCATTCTATGATTGACTATAGAGAAAAAGTTGTTTCTATTAATAAATAACATCAATTTGTGTACAAGAATAAAACCTTACCCTTGATAAAATATCAGGAAACTAAGAAGTTGGAAAAATAAAGAAATGAATATTACCTTTAACATATTGTTGAAAACATAGGAACTGTTCAGATTAATGATATGCCAATGGTAAATGAGTATCTTGGTGTTTTTTCCTAATGAGTTTCTTGGTATAATACATGATTTTGAAGTTGAATTTATTGTTTTCATGGTTCCTAATGCTATGAAAATTTCAAAACCCCATTATTGAAAGGATCAAATTGAACTTTTAGAGTTAAATAAACAATTGCAGGAGTTATTAGATAATGGTTTTATTTTACCTAGCACATCACCATGGGGTTCTCATGTCTTGTTTGTAAAAAATAAGTATGGTTAAATGAGTCTTTTCATTGATTATTGAGACTTTAATAACATAAATCTTATGAACATGAATCCATTGCCTCATATGGATGATTTGTTTGATCAGCTCGAGGGAGAGGAGTATTTTTCAAAGATCAACTTGAGGTCATGATACAATAAGTTGAAAATAATGAATGAAAACATTCCAAAGACCACATTTCATACTAGATATGGCCATTATGAGTTCATAGTTATATATTTTCGAATTACCAATGCACTTTATGTATTCATGGATCTTACAAATAGAATTTTCTATGAGTTCTTGGATATGTTTTTGGTTGTATTTGTTAATGATATTTTAGTATATTCTAATAGTGAAGAGGAGCAGGAAATTCATTTAAGGGTTTTCTTGTAAACCTTAAATGAAAATAAACTGTATGGGAAATTCAGCAAGTGTGAGTTTTGGTTATAAAAAATTTCATTCCTTGGTCAAATTATTTATAAAGATGGCACAAATGCTGATCCTGCTGAATTTCTTTTTGAAGATTGGCCAAGAACCAAAAATATAACTAAGATTCGTAGTTTTCTTCAACTAGAAGGTTATTACTAGATGTTTGATGAAAATTTTGCATATTTTTCTAGTCTACTTACTATGTTAAGTTGAAAAGGTGTTTAGTTCATCTGGACAAAAAAATGTGATGAATGTTTTCTCGAATTGAAAAAATATTGGTGAATGATTTGTTTTTTGAACTGCCTTCCCGAAATATTGAATTTGTTATCTATAGTGATTTTTCATTGAAAGTACTTGGTCGTTGCCTAATGTAGAATGATAAAGTAATTAATTATGATTCACTTCATTTGAAAACTCATGAGATAAATTACCCTACAAATGATTTGGATTTAGCAAATGTTGTTTTTTATTTAAAAATTTGGGGCATCATTTTAATAGTGTAATGTGTGAAAAATATACTAATAAAAAGTATATATTTACTCTGAAAGAATTGAACACAAGACAGAGAAGATGGCTAGAATTAATCATGGATTATGATTACACGATTCATTACCATCCTAGAAATGTGAAGCAAGAGGATGATGCTTTGAGTCGAAATAGTAATACTAAATTAACCATGATATGTTTGAGAAAAGATTTTTTTGATAAATGATTGGGTAAAATATGTAATGGAAGTTGTTGGTGTAGGAAATTACTCAATTTTTTTTCAGGTTTTAGGGAAATCATCTCTTCTAGAAAGAATTAATCAAGTGGAGAAATAAAGACAATTAGTTGTAGAAAAAAGTTAAAATTGGTTCAGAAGGGTAAGTTACCTGAACTTAACATTGATAAAGACTGTGTTTTGAGGTTTGTAAAGAGATTATGTGTTCCTTGTGATTCACAGTAGAATAAAGAGTTATTATGTGAAGCACATAGTTCTCCATTTTCAGTTCATCCTGGTAGTACAAATTTGTACAGAGGTCTGTGGGAGTATTGCTAGTGGGATGGAATGAAAAGAGATATTACAGACTTTACCTTGAGATGTTTGATTTGCCAATAGGTTATAGAAATGCAACTGTGAACGAAAGGGATGATTCAGAAATTTATAGTTCCAGAGTGTAAACGAGAAAATGTTTTCATAGATTTATTAGTAGGATTATCCTTGACTTGTCAAGGTTACAATGCAATCTGGGTTAATATTGATTGATTGACTATATTTGCTCATTTTAATTCTATTTTAGATACTCTGTCTCTAGATCAAATTTCTCAATTGTATATTAAAGAGATATTTAGGTTACATGGGCCTCCCATCTCAATTGAATCTAATCATGATCCTAGGTTTACTTCTATCTTTTGGAAGGTACTTCAGAAGTCATTGTGTACTGAATTAAATTTTAGTACAAATTTTCATCACAAATCATTGGGAAATCAGAATGAATAATTATGTCTTTGAATGATATGTGACATTCTTTTTCAGTGGATTACCAGGGAAATTGGGACCGCCATCATTATTTGGTTGAATTTTATTTTAATAATAGTTTTAATAATAGTATACTGATCACACAATTTTAAAGAATTATATAGAAATAGGTGTTGAACTCCAACTTTTTGGGATGAAGTTGGTAAAAGGAATTTGATGTGACAAGAATTGGTAGAAGAGATTGTTGAAAAAGTTCAGTTGATTTAGAAGCACATGAGAACAGCTCAGAGTAGGATGAAATATTATGTGAATAACTAAAGTAAGGATCTTACTTTCGAGGTAGGTGATCATATCTTTCTCAATGTTTCTTTATGGAAAAGTTTGATGTGTTTTGGTAAGAAGTGAAAGACAAGTCCGAGGTTCATTTGACCCTATAAAATCTTGGAGAAAGTTGGATCAGTTTCCTACATACTGGCTTTACATCCATGTTTATCCAAGGTACATAATGTTTTTCATGTTTCATTGTTGATAAAGTGTATTCCAGATCCATCCCATGTTTTGAGTCTAGAGGTAGTTCAGTTGGGAGAGAATATTTCTTATGTGGAACAACCAGTCCAAGATTTTTTACCATAGAGAGAAAGTGTTTCAGAATAAGGTGATTCATAAGGTAATGGTTTAATGGAAAAACCATATGGTTGAAGATTCAAAATGGGAATCTAAAAATGATTTGAGGGATAAATTCCCCATCTTATTGGATAAGTGAATAAATTTTAGAGGACACAATTCCCAAAAGGGGGAATGATGCAACAACCTAGGAATTTATAGAAGAATGATTTTTTATATTGATTAAAAAGGTTTTAATTTTATGTTAAGGGGAATCATTTTCTGATAACGTACCCGATACATAACACTGGGTTTTTTCTATATCATACATTGCACACAACATTGAGTTATACCAAAAAATAATATAATAATAATATTATTTAAAATAGAAGTTAACGCCTAGCCATTGTATTGATGGGAATGAATATAATAAACTAAATTATAATTTTACATATTTTTAAAATGTTTTTACATTTATCTAATAAATTTTAGAGGCTCAAAATGAGAATGAATCTATTTTAAAGCATAAAATATTATAGTATTTTTAAAAGCTCTCTTTGACACCATTAGATGGAGAAACCTTTTTAAAATATTTTTTTGTCACATCAAATTATATATTAAAAAAAATTAAACTTCTTATATAGAATCATGACATCAAAATTTACTCAGGATAATGTTTTGGTAATTTTCTGATAAAGGTCATTTTTAATGAATATTGAAAAATTCCGCATGTTATGTCAAAAATGCCATTTCCAATCATTTATTTATATAGATAGATTTTAATTATAATTGGTTTTAATGTATAATTGGATTTTTGTTTAAAATAATTATATTATAACCATTTTAATTAATTTCATATTTAAATTAGACATAATTACATGTCAGTCTTCTGAAAGTGTTTACTTCTTAAAAACCCTCTTTCTCGTTTTGACAATGGGAATAAATTTTTATATAATTTCTACCAGTTGAATGTTTGGAATTTAGAAAAATGGATTCCTTATTTGTAATCATAATGTCCAATTTATTTAAAATTGTACTTTTTATTTTAGGATATTAGGAATAGTAACTTCAGTTATTATTTTTCTTTACCATTAATAAAGAGAGAATCTAGTAAATAAGGTTAAAAATAATATTAAAATAACATAAAACTACCCTAAATCTTATTATAATTTTATTTTATGAGATATTTCCAACCATTTCCATCCCTAGGTTGATTTTAAGACCCCATATAACCACTTGGGTGAGATAATGACATGTTATATGATTTAATTTGAAGTAAATAGAAATATTACACAAACAAGTATCTTTTATTAAACCATTTTTAATATAGGGTTATATAAATGATCTCTTTGAATATAAAAAGTAATTATAAATATAAAAAGGTTTCATATGACATGGTATTTTATTTATAATTGGTTTACATTAAATAAATAAATTCAACCAAGACATAATGATATAGGATTGGTTACCTTATTAATGAAAGATTAAAATAAATGATATTATAAATATTAAAATAAAACTAATTTGAAAATTTTTAGGCCATCCAAAAATTTTATGGATTATATTTACATATTTTACTTGAGTTAATTTCTTTGGTTATAAGGAATCAAGTTTTTATTACTTTAACAAAAACCAGTTACTAAATATTATCAAAATTGATAGAAATTAATTTTTAAAACAAATACTATTTTCTTAAATGATATAATAGTCCTAAAATTCTAAAATTCAGGAAAAATACATATATAATTCTGAAAATGTCATTGATGATCCACTTGTATTTCTATTGTAATTTTATATTAACTATAGTAACTATATATTATGAACATACAAGAAGCCATTGCAAGAGAAATGTTTTCTAAAGAAGTGTTAGAGATAAAAGATAAGGTTAATTTTGGGACATAAACTTGTATAAAACCTATTGGTTGAGAGGATTTAGACCCATTATCTTCATATAATGGACACATATCACTTTTTAACTATTATAATTTTAAAATCAATTTATAATAAAATAATATTCCATGACATTCATAACGTGCCCCACCTATGTATTATAAAATTCCAACACCTCTACCCAATAACTCACACCTTTAAAGCCACTTTTATTATCCAAATTATGCTCACATAATCTCACAACATCCATCCCTTCATCCTAGAAGCCATTCCTTGGGCATAAGATAATTAAAGAATGCTTTTTGGCTGAAATCAAAAGAAGTTACCCGATTTAGAGGTAACATCTTCTCTCAAGTTTATTTATATTATTTTCCTTATCCACTCCCTATTCTCTTATTATTATTATATACCATAAAAAACAATATATTTAATATAATATGATGTTTTTATGATATTTATTATAACTAAACATACACACACCTCCATCTAATGAATACAAACATACTATTTCGGTGTACGATGAACTACTCCCTCACGAGACAAGGATTGTTAACTTTTATAATACCACCTTTCATGGTGTCTATTATGATGGAAATACGTTTATATATGATATATATTTAATTTATATTGAATATATGCTTATATATATATTTTTTGAAATTTATTCCTTCTATAATGTGTAAATACGATAATTTCATTTGAGGAAGTGTGGACTACTGCCCCCTCAATGTGATATGACTCGTTTATGCCCTTCATGGAACACATAAAAGATGGAATTAATGAAATTATGTAATATATATATCATAGATATTTTACTTGGATTATAAAATACCCATGTATCATTTTTTTCATTCCATTAATAGGTTATTGAATTGAAAGTAGGGTTCATGCGTATGTACGGCCTACTTTTTCTATGAAAGGTGGATTTCATTTCATATCTACAAATATTATAGACGATTATAAATAAAAAATAATGGGTATATATGATACTTAAATCATGAATATAATGATGGAGATAATGAAATTATGACCACATATATAGTTCACATCCAAACAAGTTCATTATCGACTCAAGTACCGAATATCGAAAAAATGACCAATACGAACGTGAATAATTATGTGATTATAATAACAATGTAATAACTGATATATAAGGAATAGTAAACATGAAAAAGGTTATGAAACAATTATAAATAAACTTAATATTATAATTCCATAAGAACAAGGAATAAACATGATGATTTGGACATAAGGTAATGTACTTCATCTCAATCTCTATTTATTGAGGCATATTTTTATTTATATACAACCTTGTTTTATATGCTTTATAATCAACCCATTTTACTTTTTATTTCATTATTTTTTTGAAATTGATTAATTTTTTACAATGATTTTTTTAAACAAAATAAGGAATATTTTTGATGTACGCAACGATAAAGTCCTTTCCGCCCCCATGAGCATTATTTGATATTTGGATTATTCAAAAAGATGCTTTGTTTCTAATGTAAAAACCATATTCCTTTTTACATATTTTGGTGTTGAAAATGATTTTCATAATGGATTTATTATATCAATATCTTAATTTCAATGTGGAAATGTTATTTTTTCCTTTATGCTTGTTCATATATTATGATTATGTTATGGATAGTGGGAATTTATTATGTATATGGGTGGTTCTGTGATAAACTGATGGAGGTTGATCTTGTGTTAGATCTCTAATGAATTGGGTAACTTTAAGGAGGTAAATGTTAAGGTTTATCCTAAGAGATTTAGGGAATACACTGTGATGGGTATTCCAAATGTAACCATGAAGGTTACTCCTTACGTAGCTATAAAAGTTGTAATGTAAGTATGTTACGGATGCCACCAGCTACCTTTATGATTTATGATTTTTATGATTTATTTATAAATATTATGATTTCATTAGGTATATTAAAGAGATTACATTTTATGAGTGAAAAGTACAATATCGTTTATTTTTTTGTATTCATGGAATAATGTTTTCTTTCCTTATTTTATAAACCTTATTGAGTTTTTTATTCTCATCCCATTTTTTGAAATGTTTTTCATAGGGTATAAGGAAGGTTAAGAGAAAGGAAGAATTAATTAATACTTTTATCCAGAAAATAATTCTTTATTATGGTGTCTTATAGTTGTGAAAAAATGGGATAGAGTAGAAGTGTCTGCATTGTAATATTGGAAATGTAATTTAATAGTTATGGCCTAATTATCTAAAACTATAAACATAAAAATATCCACAATGTAAAAGAAAGTAAATTATTGATAAAAATCCATATCATGTAATACTTAAGGATGAGGCCATATATTGTTTCAATTAAAATTCGTTTAGCCATTGATGGTTTTTTTTTAAACTAGATATTTGCTTCACCTTTCTCATAGCTTGATACTAATATTTTTCAAAGGATAATTCCATTTGAGATCTTATTTTATTAGATTTAGGGATTATAGGATCTTATATTACTAAAAAACAGTAAGATTTTAAAATAGGGATTGAGACTTGGATTAATGAAAATGCATTACAAGTATCCCTCCATGATGAATCTTAATTGTCTGTATGTTGAGTGAAGTGTATATCTCTTTATTTAACCCACCCTCAAATATGTATATTGAATAATTTAACCAATATTATTTTATAGATCATCATTAAACCAAAAAAGGAATGTTTTTTGGAGGTTAATGTGTTGCATTATAAATTTTGGATTCCAATATATGAATATAGGATAATAAGGTGATAATGATCATCTAATTACTTATAGTGAATAGAATATATTCTACTTGGAAGGTGTCAGAATTTAAAGTGAGGAAATTTCACCCACATGTTTCAATGAAGATCCGGAACATATTTCTATACCATAATATTGGTAATATCAAACCATATATTTGAAATAGGTTAAAATGATACTTGTCTATTTTATGTATATAGTTTTATCTATATGATACTATAATTTTCATCATCATGTATGATCCATTCATTGACCTCATCTAATCATAAAGGATTTTTCCTTACTATTTTATCAATAAAAGTAGGATAATTTGAAATATATATATATATAATTGTTCACATGATTTATGGGAGACATTGATGATTAATTTTTCCTTGGATCTCCCTATGGTTGGTTCAAGACACTGGTAGTTGATGTTGGAGTACCAAGTAAAAAATGATTTGGATTTTCAACTTGATATTAGTAAAATAAAAACTCTAAAATAACAATGACATTGTGAGGAACTTCATTCCAATGGGATATATCACTATGATGATTATAATTACAATTAAAACCATTAAAAGGCCCCCACTTTTGTATATTTTTGGATCACTTCACAGGGAGAACCTCTTTACTTGCAATTCATGTCATTGAAAAGAGAAGCATTATAGAAGACATCCTTAGGTGGACATCTAGAGATGTTGGAATGTTCACCATATAGAAGACCTACCTAGTTATCATTTTTCCCCTGCTATGGGGATGACCTCAACATGAAATTTTTAATTGATCCCTATGGAAAAGACCTATACGTTTTTTAAATAATGTTTGATCACTATAGGTAAGACCAATATAGTCATTTGTATATTGGTCACTAACTCTAGATATTTTCCAATTCAACATCATGGGTAGGACCTTTATGATTTATTATCATTTCTCTATTGGGAGTAACTCCATAAATATAATAATGGAAATGATTTATTTTATTGTTTGATTTTTTTATCAAGTGCGGGGCCACTATAGATAGTATTCATATTTCTCTAAGGATCATGTTCTCAATAAAGAATAAACTATGGACCTTTGGACTTACTTACTCATGTCTGAATATGAGGAGAACCTCTATTATTAGTGAATTTTTAGTATCTACCACTGCGAGGAACTCCATGTTTGGAATATAAATTATCATGGTGGGGAGGGAATATGATTGATTAATTCAATGGGGGATCTATAGGGATATTGGCTTCCTTACTATGGAGAATACCAATATATCAGTTTTGGTCATACATTACTAGTGATGGGATCATTAAATCAACCAATACTTCTTAACTCAACATTATCATAGGTTTATTACCAATAGTTAACTAAAATGACTCATGATTCACTATTAGAAATGATCTATTGTGAATATATTATTGAAATAGGCTATTCCCCAACTATAATTACTAGAACTTCATTGAAAACTATGTGCACTGGGATTATGGATCTTTGATTGTTATAAAATAATGAAATTGGTTCTATGTTACATCAAATTATGAGTCATAATAATCCACTCTATCATATGGTTTCCTTAATCCATTCCATTGAAAATGACTTTTTCCAGTTTATTATGCGATGATGCCATTGGAGTTGATGGGAAACTGGAGGAAGAAACCAAAAATAATAAACCCATAAATTCAGTCAAAAATTAATAGTTAATGGCCAATCTATCAACTTTATATAAAAAGGAATTAATTTCAAAATCTATATTTTGTTTCTTGATGCATTCATATCCACGTTTTACTTGATTGGATTCATTCTTTTCAAAGGAAGGTGATTGTTAGAATGATTTAATGATGATTCAATTTGTTTTGAGAAAATTAAGTGGATGTTGGTTCACTTATCTTCTAAGGATTATTATTATATAGTTCCATAACCTCTTATATATTTATGAAATATTCATGAAATCCTCCCCATTATCAAAACCTATTACATGTGTTGTGAAAATGATTTATTGATACCATAAATTTATGCGAACATCTCATTGTATATGAGGTATTAAATTTTTATATATTATAAGTCATCTATCTCCCATATTATGGGTCCATTATTCTCTAATCTGATACCATAATACAAGATAGTATAAAATTGTTTACTATATAAGGATGTGGTAGATGTCAATGAACTGTAGTTATCCAGGGAAAAAATTATACCTTTTTATCATGAGGAAGGGAGTCAAAACATATGTAGTTAAATTCCATTTAATGAGACACTTCATATAATTTACATAAATTCAACAAAGACTATATTTGTTAATTTTCTAGTCATGAATCAATAACCAATGAATTCACTTTTAAGTTGAAATGTCTGTAAAAAAAGTTCATTTTAGGTCCATTCTTCTAGGAACAATGATGTTCCTTTTAAGTTTATTTTTTATGACAAATACGTCTTTCAGTTTATGGGAATTCAATAAGGACATATTCCATGTAGTTTGACATAATATTCCATGGAATAATAGATTAAAATGACCTAGAAATGGGTTTTATGGGACCTATATATGAGGGTCATTTTATGGTTGTCTCTTATCCCTTGAAAACTAGATAGTGAAAGAAGAATGAAAAAATGATTCATGTGAGACCATATAAATAATTTAGGACTTAAAATCGATCAAAAACCCATTTTTATCCCTTGAATATATAAATATAATTGAGAGTTAGTGTTTGTATTAGATTTTTGGTCACATCATAGTTTTTTTCTATACTAGATTTATGGTCAGTACTTGTTGGTTGTCGATATTGGAGTTTTTTCCAATGTTCTGTTATCCTGAATGTTACTTTGGAGGAGGATTTGAAGATATTTTGAAAATTACAATGTCTTAGAAGTGGAGTTGTAGCTGTTATAGAATGAGATACTATAGAAGTATAATTCTAAATGTTATTTTGGAAGGTTGAGATAAGTTTTGGAGATTTTATGAAAAAACATTATGCAATAAACATGTTCATGAAATGAGTGAATTTCATAGAATAATTATCAAAAGAAAAATCCTCCCAATACACATAAAATTTTCTTGGATGATATGTATAATATTTTTGGAAAAGAAATGTGAGGAAAAGTACTACTGAATATTTACAGTGATATATAGTATATTAGAGTTGATGTATAAAATATTTAATTAATACATAATACCATCATGAGTGCATAAATGAAAAAATGGAAAAACATTCACTATAATACCTAAGAATAGTTGGGTAATTCTAGGGATGGTAGTGCTACACCATGAGTGCATATTGTTGAAACATGGGAAATGTCCAATAAGTAAAGGTTATTATAGGAGGATACATAAAGGAAATTACCAATCATAAAATATGACTAATAATTTGGATACCAGTGGATTATGATACACAACATATCATAAGGGATAACTCATAATATATCATACCAAGAATATTTCCATACCATGGGAAGGAAGGAAACACTTTGAAACAAATATTTAAGAGAATTTACTTTTCTTATAGAATTGAAGAAAACATATAAGAGTTATTCATATAATGGGAATGATTTTTATTTTATGACTAGTTGGAAAATCACATATTATAGAAAGGTTACCTAAATAGAGTACATAATAATCTTTACATTACCATATATGTGAAAGTGAGTTGTAAGAGTTATTCACATATTGGGAAGGAAGACCACACTATGAATAGGATCAGGTATATTTCATTATTTCTACAGATTTATATTTGTATATGTTGTGGATGAAGGAAACACTATAATGAGATATTTAAATGAAATTATAGGATGAACTACTAGTTGAGATCACTCTATGGCGATTGGTTGTGAGTACTAAATGAATCAATTTTTTTTCTGGAAGATTATTAGATCATACCAAAATAAATATCTTCATGCAGTGATAGTTTAAATATCAAGGATATATTATAGGATGACACCATTATATTTAAAGCATATAAATATGTGATATTTTGTAGATTTTTTGGATATGGTTGTCGACCAAGAATTATACTGGGAAAGAAAATACCACATCATGATCCAGATGGGGAAGTAGAGTGACACACCATAATTCATGGTATCAATACTTGATCAATTTATTTTTAAATTTTTTTAATAGTTTTAAATGAGAATACATAAAATGAATTTGGTGGGGTTGATTTGACCACATTAGGGGACTCTACCCAAAACTAATCATAATTGATTTAGAAAAAATGTGGAGAGATATCATTATTATATAAAAGGAATGATGATTGTATAAAAATATAGAAGAATAAGAAAATTGTTTTATAGGTAAGGGTAAGGAACATTAAAATATTTCATTAATAGGAGGATAATTTTAAGGGAATTCCAAATATGAATCGGAAGAAAAAGGAAGAAGAATTTATTAAAAACCCATTATGATCTTGCTAAATAATTAAGGTGAAGTTTTCATTATTTCTTATAGATGGTGAAGTTGTATTTAGGGTGATTTTCAAATCCACCTAGGGGGTGTGACAAGTGGGGATCAATATGAACCTATCTATATCCCATGCATCAGTAGAAAAGTGAAATTGTTATGTGTTGAATTTTATGCCAAGAAGTTTTTAATTTCTTGATTAATGAGAAAGATAAAGGAGTGAAGGG
This sequence comes from Viscum album, assembly GCA_963277665.1. Lineage (NCBI taxonomy): Eukaryota > Viridiplantae > Streptophyta > Magnoliopsida > Santalales > Viscaceae > Viscum > Viscum album. Next base: position 685,223,640 of record OY728123.1, on the reverse strand, counting down.
AGTAAGCATTGATAGGTTATAAAAAACACATAAATATTTACAAGAGAGTTATCCCATGTTTAGTAGTTCATATCCTAAACTCACAAAAAAAATAACTTATTGGATTTTGGAAAATCGACACATCATTTTGTAATGATACATTGAATAACCTAGTGCTTGTGAACCATATAGGATACTTGAATCATGTGTGTATGATTTATTTATATTTCATGAGAAATAAAATGTTGAGTGTTGGATAATCTATCATTGACCAAACTGACTAAGGGATAAATAAAATAGTGATAATAAAAAATCATCATTGAAAGAAGAATATAATTGTGACCCTAAAAACTATGTGGTTAAGAATAGAAAGGGTGGTGAGATTGAATGGAATAAGGGTATATATTTTTTAATTATTTTCATACCTTGATTCATCCATCTCTTAGTATATTCCAAACTAATAACTCTTTCATTCATGATAAGTGGTTTTGTAGAATCTATTCTTTTTATTAGTTGTTTTATTTTAAATTTATACAATTATTTATTGTAGTTATGTTTTATTCTTACATTAAAATAATTTAATGGTAGGTAAAAGGTTATTAATATATATATATATATATATAAATTATCTATGGTAATTCCATATAATAGAATAGTTTTTGAAAAAATTGAAATTCAGGTGAATGATTCCAATATTTTTCAAAAAAAGTTTATAAATTATTTTTATTTTTAATCTTTTAATTAATTCAATGATGGATTAATATTAACTAAAGATAATGATTTTACATGTGATATTGGATCTACTAATTATGATGAGATAAAAAGAATTCGAAAGGTGGAATCTATCCAAATATTTATGGAGAAGGATCTTGGATTGTAAGAAGAATCCATGAAGTTGATATAGGGTAATAGATTTTAAATGTTTTAGGATAACTGACTATACACTATGGTTGAAAAAGAGAAAATTTTTAACAAATATATAAATTGTATATTAATATATGGGAAAAATTATTTCTAGTTATAAGAATTTAAGGAGATGTACTCAATGGATAAAATTCATAACATTGGTTCCGAGGATAATGAAATTGATTTAAAATAATTTTAATGGTTGAAAACCTAAAAAGATGAATATTCTAAAATTATGGAAGGATCGGTTAATGAGAAGAAAAAAAATAAGAAAATCTTCTCCATAAAGATTCCATTAGTAATATGAAAACCAATATGAAGAATTTATGTGACATGCTGTATAAAATTTCCCATGCATTGTATATTAAAATTTATAAATGTAATATGATTAAGGATGAAATCACTTGTAAACATGAGGAAATAATAAAAATGGTCTATCATTTTGAAAAGGAATTGAAATATCTCAAAAAAAGTGGAATAATCAAATTAAAATCTTAAGACTATTCTAAAAGACAATTATCAATTATTATTTAATTATCCCACAATAGGTGATAGTGTGGTAATGAATAGGTATTCTATATCGATGGATAAATATGAATGAATTTTTATGTCACAAAGGGTATGTTCCCTCAGAAAACCATATCCTAGATGCAATGGAACCATCAAAAGTACAATAAGAAGAGAATTGGGGGGATATTTAGAAAATGGAAATCATTATAGGTAATTGAAACATACCTAATAAGGTCCCAATAATAGTTATAGATAAGTATATAAATTCCATAAAAAGGTATGAAGAAATGTACTTTTACTATGGAATACCTAGTTATATTTATACCATTTTATATAATTCATTGCAATATATTATTACTATGATTTTAATTGAATGATGAAAAGTTGAGTTACCAACTACAAAAAGTAGGTTTGGATATTATTATTATAATTCATAACATGACAATCATGTCTCAAGTAGAGATCTCAATTATAGTCTAATTGGAATGAAAGGTTAAAAGTAGATTAAATTCAATGAAAAATATATTATTGTAAGACATTTATTTCAATGGATGGTTGAATAAAATCACCATGCTGGTGGATTAGAGGTTGTATCAAAATATTTTATTGAAAAAATTTCCATGAAAATATAAGAATAGGATTTTGTAAACATAAATAAGTTCATATGCTGCTAAAACTGATAAATATAATGTGATTGAATCATCTTAAGGTAATGTAGGTGTTTTTGAAAACTAAAGTTTCTTATAGAGATAAAAAACATCAATGTTTGGGAAATAAAATTCCAAATAGTTATATGTAAATAGATCCTTAACTATAAGATCATCTATGTAATAAAATTTTATAGTATATGATAAGAATAGAATAATAAGCCCACAGAAAATGAAGAGTAGTTGGATTCAATAAAAACTATTTTAGATTCCAAGGTGGGTTCCAAATTTATGAATAAATGGAATGTGGTGGTCTATAGTGGGTTAAAATATTTATCAATATGAATGAATTAAAAGTTATCATCTCTTAATATATTTAAATTATATACATAATGTTGATGTGATGTAGGTTTTGGGGGTGATATGATCCATTATAATATTGAATTAAAATATTAAAGTGGTATTAAGTCATTTTCCAAAGGTTCAATTGATGTTGAATTAGTTTAAGTGGAATCTTATTCAATCTATAATGGAAAGTACATGAGTGAAACAAGAAGCTTCAGGGAAATAAAAATTAGAATCATAATAGTTATCAATTTATAAATGAGGTGTTTTGGTCAGGATAATATATTGTCAATTATATTTTGACCTTGAATATTGAAGTATACCCCTTGATAGAGATGTTGGGAATAATATTATTCTTTTATGATCTATTTGTGTTAATATAACATGTGATATCATCAATCTATTTTTAGGGAATAAAAAGATTATATAGACATATAAATCTCATGATTAACATTTATTCTATAATAAATAATGATGTTTAGAAATTTAGGGGGTTTCATTTGACGATCTAAAATATGGTATCATTATCAGCCATTGGAAATCACCTGGTGGATGAAATAATAAATCTTTTTTAACAATTGGTATCATATTGGGGATTAGATCAATGGTATAATGAATAAATATAGTGTAAGTTTCATGCTTTTTAGTTTATGGTTTATTAAATAATGGTTTTTTGAAAACATGATTGATATCATTGGGGTTGTTCCTTATTATAATCACCATGTTATGAATGCTTGAAACTTATACAGGTATGTTACTACAATAAAAATAGTGATGTTAATAGCATAATTTCGTATTTCTTAAAATAAGTTTTGACTCAATGGAATTATATATTTTTCTTATGATTTATTTATTATTTGTAGGATCAATCATTGAAAATATTTGAGAATTTAGCCATTGTTGAAGGAGTAACATAAAACTTAATTTAAATTTAAATTTTTTGTTTACAATTGGTTCACAAGTGATGATTGGTCTGGAAATCAACATTTTATTGAATTGTATTAAACATAAAAATCCAATTATATATAATATGTGATTAAAGGGATATATAGATAAAATATAAGAATATTTATTGATATCCATATTTCATTTAGAGACACAATAGAATAATTCCATGAAAATAATGGTATTAAATTTTATAAGTGATGTTTTCTTTAGTATCCCAAAAAGTTGTATCATGTGATGAACCCATGAACCATAAAAATGGAATAATATTTGGTTATTATAATTTTTTACATCAGGAAAATAGGGTATCATGATAACCAAGATTAATTATAATGCAATTATCTCCCTATGTAAAATTTATTCAAAGATTCATTTTTTTAATTTAAGGAGAATATGTGATTTAAAATTTTACATCTTAGTTGGAGAAGAAAGAATAATGAATCTTAATTACATTGAAGTAGAAACATCATGAATATAAAGAATCAATAATTCGGTTAATAATATTACATCATGGATATTATGATGTATATGATTTATCTCATGATGATTATTTGGTGTTGGATTCATGATAGTGTTTCCAAAAAATTTAAAGAGGGTTATTTCTATTATAAAAATTAGGCTTGGTATTTTTGTTATATTTTTTTCAATACATGATGATTTTTGGTACTGGATTTTTTATTAACACATGATGGTAACACTTATTGAATTTGATTAAAAATTTCAAATGTTTCAAAAGATACTCTAAAAGAGGATCTGAGGATGTTTTGGTTGTTTTTTTCCAAAAGTGGATATAATGTTATACTATAAGTATGTGTTCCATAAAATATAATTTGGGAATCAATTTAGGATGATTGATATTTATTATTGGGATTTCATAAAAAACAATGGTTTAAGGACAATGATCATTCAATGAGAAATGTTTATAAAAAATTAGGAAATTCCAAACTCTCCCTTTATACGTATGATCTTCTATGTTGAAACATAAGAAATATTTTAAAGAGGATAATATAGAAAAGTTTTATAGAAGATTAATAACCTTTCATAATATATTTTAGTTATGTTTTTATTATATCTGGTTGATATATAATATCCCCTATTGTAAAAAATTACCATATTGGGAGAATACAACACCATAATACATAAGAGTAACTAGTTCATATTATTTAATCTTGTGCCATGCAATGGGAAAATATTTATAGGAAATAGAAAATGTTTTATATGTAAGGGTTCTCATGGAAGAATTTATAAGGGTTACTAACAATCATAAAGTATTCTTTATAATATATACTTCCATATATTATGTTACATTAAACAGTTGGTAATGTATTCTACCATGAAGGTTGTTATGTTATGGGAAGGAAAGAGACATTGTGAATAGAATATGTATGATTATTTCCTTTTTGAAACAAGTGATATCATCCTTATGAGTTATTATCTCCATTTGTATTATGTTTATTCCATGTATATTTGTAAAAGGGTACATTACATAATTGTACCCAAAGAGAATACATAAAATACATTCTTTTATTTCAGATGTGGAGATAATATGTTATAGTTATTTAAGACATGGATCATTTTTCAATGTTGTAAATAGGATTAATAATATTTTAGTATATATATTGTTTTATATATTCTCACACAATTGAATACAACAATTCCATAGTGGTAGATATAGAATAATGCAAGTAATGAACTACAGGTTGAGATCACACCATGGTGCTTGGCATTGAGAACAACTTACATCATTATTTTTTATAATAAAATGGGATAATTATGAAATATATATGGTAAAAATGTGATCTATTTTAATACTAATAAGAGGTTATAGGATCACATCATGGCCTTCATAGGAGAAACATTTGAAATATTGTATGGATTCAGTGGATATAGTTGTAGATTATGAATTTTTCAATGAAGAAGAATACCAGACCATGATCATGTTGAGGAAATTGAAGACCATGATGAAATTAATGGAATTAATCCATGATCTAATTAATTGATTAAAATGAGAATATAAGGTATGTATTTTTTACACTTGATTGGAACCTATTGATTTTTTTACAAAACTAGTCATGGTAGTTCTCAATATAAAATATGAGATATATATTTCATAAATAAAAAGATGATGGTTTCTGAAAAATAGTGGTGGAATAGATATTTTTCAAATAAAAAGTATTTTAAGGTCTATTGACATATCTGAATCTAAATACAATAAGAAAAGGGTAATTACAAATCTATGTGGGATAGAAAAATCTGAATAAAGTATTGTCCATCCTTGAAGATCTTTCCAAAGAAAGAAGGTGGAGGTTCCATGAAATCTCATGGAAGTTGAAGTTTCATTTATATAATTGTTCAAGGAAAATATATGATGGATAAATAAGTGGAAATCAATTGGAAAATATCAATATATAGAGCATCAATATAAATATTAATGTTTTTTTTGTTTTCTTGCATTAGTTGGTTTTTTTCTTTTTCGAAAACATTAGAAAAATAGGGTAGTGAAAAGGGGTGACCCTTAGGAGGTATTGAAATATCACGAAATATTTTTAAAAAAGTTACTATAGTCTTTGAGTTCCCCTTCTGAAACCATCCACCAAAAAGTATGTTTTGTTTATTTTAATACATTAATTAATTTTTATTCTATGTACCTTAAGTTATCCAAGTGTGGTTGAAACAAGTAAACTACATTTGTCTTGTGTGAATTATTTACTTATATTTAGTGAGACCTTAATTAGTGAGTATTGGATAAGATATCACTGATCAAATATATTAAGGGCTAAATAAAATATGGATAACAATGAAAAAAACATTGACATAATTACTTAATTGTGAACCTACTAACTTTGAGGTAATTATTGAGTAAGGTGGTGTGAGTTTTAGGAATAAGTGTTTAAGTTGGAATGATTTGTATACCATAATTAACCAACCTTTTATTGTATATCTCACTAAAGATCCACGTGGTCTTAATAGTGACTCATTTATTGGACAAGGGGAGGCTGACAAGATTCTTATGAACTATGGGGGTTTTCTCAGAGTGGTCAAGAAGTGTGATTTAGGCTACTTAATGATTTAAAGGTTACCTAAGGATAAGGTCCCTCATTGTCAATGGAATACAAGATAAACAATATTTTAAGGATATTTTTAGTTTGGGAGGAGATCCATAGAAAATATTATATAAATTACCTGATTCCCATTATGAATATAATATATTATATTAGGGAATTTCAAAAAATCTAACTATAACCCAATCATTTAAGTTAGGTGGATGTTTTGTAGAACAATATAGAATAATATTCTCATGGTTATAACACCAACATAAGGATGATAGAGAGTTATTTTGTGCCATTGAAGAGGGTTGACTACCTATAATTGGAATGTTTCACATATAGGGACAACATTAATAATATTTTAGGAATAACTAGACCATTCGTAAGATGGAAGAAGTATTTCAAGGATCATAAATTTCATATAAAATTTTAATCCAATTTATAATTAATCTGGTTTATAAATTCTAAGTATGAAAAAGTATTTTGAGAAAATAATATTTTTTTTGGGAAACTCTCTAGGAATAAACCATGAAATATAATAAAGGAGGCCATCATAATAGTTTCACATAGATTAGTCCCTTAAAATATTACATAGATAAGGAATTTGGGTATGAAACATACATGGTCAAACACAAAAATTTGTACACTTATATTAATTGTTTATATATGGAATAATTCTATAATGTTTTTATTATGATGTATTAACTCATAAAAAAATTGATTTCATAAACTACATGCCTTTGGAAATCAATTGATCTCTTAAAATTCATACTAGGGCTTTATTTATATGGAATAATAAATAAATATTCTTCAATATTTACAAAATCACTAAAAATATTATGGTCTGTGACTACGTATGATTCTCACTTCAATGTAAAAATGATGATGCACTAAAACAAAAGATCATTAACCTATATGAATTTCAACGACACACTAATGACTCCAATGGGGACATAAAATTCACACATTCCCACAACAATCAATATGCTACCTGCTTAAACATTATATATAATAAAGGATGTATCACCTATCAATTGTAGATAACATTTATTCCATGTGAATGTTTTAGGGTATGGGTGAATTTTTTATGTATAGATATATTTTTTATATATGATTACATATATCAACTTGGTTACATTCCAAATTTTATTATAGGGTTTTTGTGACCACATCACGTGTCAATATATACTCCATGGTGATACATGATCTTCTAAATTAATTTCAAGTTGGCCTTTCTAAATAGGAAGCTTTAAATGATTGATTAAATAGATTAACCTATATTATTATTTATTATAAAAAATGAAGAAGATATTTCTGGTTAAATAAGGTAATTTCTGAGTTAAAACAAGATATTAGAGGATTTTATTCAAATATTGACTATTCTTACAGGAACTAAATTTTATATTGGGAAGATTAGACAAAAACAACGAGATGAAAGAAAGTAAATAAGAATATATTATTATTATTATCTATATTGGTGATATAAAACATTCTATAAATTAATAATCTGTTTACATGGATCATTACACTCAAATATCTTTTTTAGATGGTGATATTAATAAAATTAAATTAGTTCATTATACTTAAAATTTATTAACGGAAGGATCATATGTTCTTTTCTCAAGAGAAGTATGAGAAAGAAAAACGGAATATGTTTTTAGTGGTGGAGATGAAGTTTATACTGATATAATAGTGATAAAAATAATATAAAAGGACAATAAAGGCAAATAAGTGAATAAAATGGAGATAAAATAGTCATTGAATATTTCCACTATTTGGGTACATTAATGCAAAATATTATATTTTCTATCACATCATATAATCATCATTAATTTTCAAAAAAAGATAATTCTAATAAATATAAAAGTTACTCCTAATTTTGGTGTAACATGATAATATAAATGCTTGTAAGATATAAATGGATATACTGATGATTATTGGGATAAAAGTGTGGATGAAAGTAAGTATATATGTGGTGGTGAATTCATATTGGTATATAGGTGACTGGATTGGCAGAAAAAGAAGAATATATCTATTATATTAATTATATTGGAAGGTTAGTATATTTATATAACTTAATATGTAACCAAATTGATATGTTGAAGAACTCATCTTGAGGATATTATGTTAAAAGTTATGTTTCCAATACTAGTGGCCTGTAATAAACAATTTACTATTAATAATTCAAGTAAACCTGTTCTAAATTATATATTCAATCACATATATATCAATTAACACAATATAAATAATTTTTTTTAAAATAAAGTACTCAAGTTAGAATTTATTATACAAGGAAGAATGTGAAAGATGTCATTACCAAACCATTGTTAAAAGATTAATTTTAATGTTTGAGGTTGATGTTGGGAGTTTAACCTCATTCTTCTCAAGGATAACTTATAGTGTTCAATACCATATATTCTAATCATTAAATTTTTATTATAAAATGAGAATATAACAACAAAAATTAAATGAATATGTTTACCTACAAGGGTATAATACACTTAGGTGTAATTTTGTTAAATGTGTATATTTTGAATTTAGTGTCTTTGTGTTGGTGAATTTTTGAACAATTCCAATATTTTTATTGATTATGTTTAGTAATTTTATTTAGAGCATGTAATGGAATAGTAATATAAAAGATTAATTGAGAAGAAGAGGGGTATTGTTTTTAGAAGTGATTATAATTACCTCTTATATTAAAATAAAAGAGGGATTGTTTTGTTATTATGAAGGGGCTTGAGAGTGAAAAATTGTCATGTGGTGCCTGCTTTATAAGGGGGTGTTGTTGGTTGAAGATAAATTAGAGGGGATTTTATTTATGAAATTGGTATTTTATTTTACTTTCAAGAAATTTAATAACAAATTAATGGCATTAAAACTTATATGAATTTAGATAGATCAGAATAGGTGAAGGTCATTTTATATTTTTAAAGTGATTGGGAGAATGTTGGAGCTGAATAATGGTTTTTCGAGACATTTCAAGAGAAGATTCATTTGGTTATGCAGTGATGTACTTATAACCATGTCATGGAGATTGTTAGAGGGTAAAACAGGGTGTTCACACAAGAAAGTGATCATTTTTAAAGCCATTGGTTTTACAAAAAAACCCTATCCACCTTGTCGAGGTTCTCTATACCTTGATAAGTTGGTCTTGATAAGGTGCCTTAGAATAGCAATCCCATGTTTGGTGTTCAAAAAATACATCAAATAAAGGATTTTATGTAGAGTTATTTTACCCAATATAAACATGAATATATTACAATAATTCCTATATTGTATCTCATAAAAATAAGACAATCAAAGAACCTAATGTTTCAGTGTTATTATAGGTTAGCAACATGAAACTTTTATCATGAACATTTTTAAATAATAGAATGATACTTGATACCCTTCCGAATATATCCAAGTTATAGTCATCTTCATAAAGTATGTAATAAAACATAAGAAATTTGAATATTAGATTATTATTTTGGGTAAATAACACTGTAATAAATCATAGAATCATAAGAATGTGAGTATAAGGGAGGAAAATAAAGTCCAATAACACAAAATTAATAGATCATACCAAAAATAAACATGGATTATAAAAAAACCCAGTCTCTTAGAATTAAATAATATATAAGAAATAATAACATTGGTGTAACACCCCATGTTTTTATGTTAATTTTTTCGAATAAATTAAATATTCATTTTTGTCAAGCAATACAATAATTCAAACACTCCATTCAAATGACGCCGACATGGAATACGTTACACAAAACCAACTCAGCATACATTACAAGAAAAATCAGCTCTGTGTACGTTACAAAAAACAATGACTTTTCTTATGTCACATGAAACACCTACATGTAAAATGTTACCCAAAACCCCTACTTGGCATACGTTACACGAAAAATCGATGTTTCACCAAAGCATTATTTTGTTTTTATAATTATCTAAATGAGTTGATTATAACATAGTTATTAAAGGTAGTTATATTAATAGTAATAACTACTTTTGAGATATTTTTTACCATTTTTTTATAAATAAAAATTATTTATAATAAAAGATATTATTTTTAGTAATGTTCTTATATGTTTAAAAATATCATTTTCTCAAATGAAATTGTTTTAATGTCATTCTGTAAAAAATAATATGATTAATTTTATGCACATATAGAAATTTAATTTTATAAAATAAACTTAATTTTTTTAATTTATAATGTCTAAATTATCATCGGTAGAATTTTTGGGATTTTTCTAAGAAACTTCATTTTTTGGATGAATAGTGAAAAATAACTGATTTTAATTCAAAACTTCTTTCTCATATATTTTATTAATAAGGTTTAAATATATTTTAAATTGTTTTAAAAGTTTTATAATGTTATATTTTTATCAATTAATCAAATTTATGTAATTGAAACCTATTTCAAATTGAAATTGGGTATAAATAATTATCAAACTTTTGATCATTATTACATTAAAACCCACATTGGCGACCCGATTGTAGGAATAATTTTTAATTAATTTACCCAACTTATGTGATTTGTATTTAAAAAAATGGATTCAATATATGTAATATTCATAATTTATAACGACTAATATGTACAAAATAATTTTTGACCAAAATGATTACTGAATGTAATTAAAATTAATTACATCGATTAAGGTAAAATTAATCTTAACTAAAGACAAAACCTTAAACTAGGGAATAAAAATGACTTATAAACTTATTCAAAACCCATTTTATGGACATTTATTCACCATTTACCTTACATTATTGAATTTATTTGGTTTTTATGACTTTTTTAGGCAAAATGTCATCACACCTAACATGTTTCCAAAAATACCAAATGTGTCTTTTTCCATGTATATAAAAGGTCACACCTATCCCTATTCTTCACACATATAAAAACATTTAGTATCAAAAAATTCCTTTCCAATACACTTATAACATACCTCCCTTCTTTCTTGAATCCTCTCTTTGGGAAGAATATATTCCAAGGAAGCCTTTTGACGCAAACCTAAAAGGAGTTACCCAATTAATATATAACAACATCTCTCAACATCTTTTATTTTATTTTATTTCTCTTCCACCTACAATATATTTATTAATTGATTGTATAAAAACACCAGTTTATTAAATATACTAGGATTTATTTATGATAAGGTTTCATCCAAAACATAAACACCCCTCCATCTAATGGGTGACGAACTAACTGTTTATGTGTATGACTAATTATCACCTTACCAAATGATGATTGTCCATTTTTCATTTACCAGATATCATGGGGGAAATTATGATTCAAGATAAGTTTATAAATGTTATATATTATATTTATTATTTAGTTAATCTGATTTAATCCTTTTATAACACATATCATTTTACTTTCCATTGGGTGTAAATACAATAATTTGTTTATGAAGAATTGTGGACTACCACCCCCTCAAAGAGATATGATTCATTCATAAACTAAAAGGATTATATTATGGATCTATTTATTGAAAATATATGATATATATAAAATTATTATTCTACTTTAAATTAATTATATATTTATATACATATATTTTATTTTCTTTCTTTCTTTCAATATGACAATAAAAACGGAAACAACGTTCATGGGTATGTACGGTTTACCATCTCCATGAACGGTGTATTAAATTTTATCATTTTAATTATATATATTATTATAATACATATTTAAGCTATATAATATTTATATCATGTTTTACATTCTGGAATAATGATATAAGTATAATGATGAATGATTTAACAAATTAAGACACATTCGAAGAACAAAGCGAATATTACCCAAAGTGAAAGCATAACATAAGATTGTTAACAAGAGGGTAATATAAGGTCTTGATAAAACCATATATGGTATTAGATATAATAATATGGTCATATAAAATATTTATAATTAATTTTTTTTATACTTGTGGTTTGAATGAGGACAATGAGAGTCAAGATACAAGGTAATGGTATTTCATTTCACTTTTTATTTTTGTGAGATGCATGATTTATTCACCATCCATTGTTCCTCTATAATGTATGTACTGAACATGAATATATTATATATCTATTTTAAATAAATTTATAGGTATTAAAATATCCACTTTATGATCTTTATTTCTTGGGGTTTATGTTTTTAAAGTTACCAAATTGGTAAAATAGTTTTGTCTTTATTTTCCTTCTTTGAGACTCATGTTTTTTATGAGTCTAAATTGTTTACTAAGGTGTATATACATATATTTTACATGTTATATCAGGAATTTCCATATTTTAATGACATTTTGAGCTTCATTTAATTTTATTTTTCTTACATGGAGAGTATGATTCCAAGATACCAAGTTAAAAGAGTTTATTGAAACAGTCTCGTTGCTTTTCGAGATTGTTTATGTTTATGCTTCCTTTCACGAAGTATTATGATCCATCTCTCAGGAACACTCATCGGTTTCCTTATTCTATTTTTATACAAGATATATCCGTGTGTGTTGTACCATTTTCCACTACTTGGTACTTAAGATAATGTTTTTATGTAAAATATGAATGTCTCTCTCTTTGGTTAGAAATCTATTGTATAAAAAACCCATGTTTACAAAATTGTAATCAAAATATATTTTAATCCCATTAATAATGAAAAGGTATTTTAAAATCTTTTCATGGTTTAAAATGTTTCCATTATAATTTATCAATAATATTTTCAAATAATATTTTTTTCAAAATTGTTTTATGTTTTAAAAAAATAAATGTAGAAAGGGTATTTTACCAAAGAAATGTTTTTAAAAGGTATTTTAATTTTTTTTCCATCGATGATAACATCCATTTTTGTTAGTCATGAATCTATGGGAGAATTATACAATGATTTAATTTATATTATTTCAATGAAGAGATTATGTTTTGATGGAAGGATGTTTTTGAGACCCATTTCTCTTTCACTGGTTATATGATTCTGAAACCCTCTTATTTTCATAGGTTATATTTCTGATGAAATGATTATAAAACCTGTCACTTTCAACCAGTTATGATATAATTACATTCTTATAATTCTCATTTCATTTCACGCGCAATTATTTTATTATTTATGATATTGTGGCACATGTATGTATGATTTCATTATGAGATGGATGGTAACTATATCTCCCTCGAATGCATTAGGTAAATATTTATATCTCTTGATATAGTCTAAGATGGTGTTGGTAAAGAACCTTGAATCCTAAGATTTATATGGGAGTGAACGATGACTACCAAGATGGAATGAGGAGAGAAATCATGCTACTGAGATGGCTATAGGAGTGAACCATGACAACCATGATTGTATGGGGAGTGAACCCATAGTACCATGATGGTACTGGAAAAGATTCCCTGGGCTATTATAGATATTATATTATAAGCTTATGTGTTTGACGCAATTTCACTTTTATTTATATGTTATGTTATCATGGATTATTCTCTTTACTTCCTTATGATTCATGTTTTATGAACTAACATGATTTATGACATTATTCATGTATAAGATCTTTGATACCCAAGGTATGATATTCAGTTTTCATGATCATGTTCTCACATCCATATGCTCATGATTATTATTACATATCTCCCTGGTTTACCCGTACTGAGCATTTGAGCTCACCCATTTTTATATTTCATTCCCCAGGATATGAATATATTTATTATTTTGTTGTGTCTATGAATGGGGATATTCACGAAGAACCTAGTGGGAGAAAATTTTTCTCACTTATGTATCAGTGTTTATATTTCCATGATTCCAAAGGCACTAGACTAGTACAGTCTTTGGGTGTCCATTTGTATAATATTTTTAAGTATTCTGAAAATGTAATGTAATGATAATTTATGAAAATAGTGGTTCACTATATTTGGTATTAGAGTAAAGGTTTAGTTAACATTTGGATGATAGAAAGATAAAACCATAGTGAGGGCCATAAGGACATGTCTAGAGATAATTTTATGCATAAAGAAATGTATAGGACATTTCACTATAATTTTTGTGAAGGATATGGTGAGTGGTTTCAGAGAAATACACTAGTTTCTAGATACTAAGAGTGTATGTGGCTCTATAAAAAATGTACCTTGGGGTAGCCACTATGAAAAGATGTTCTGGGTTGACTGAGGGTAATCTGATACACGAAAATGATCCTTGCTGCATACCTAGTTTGAAACTCCCTGGGGATATGCTTTAGAAATTCACAAACTCTTCACAAACCATCATGATGTATTTAAATAGAGTTTGGCTATGAAGAATCTAGTATAAAGCTAAGGAGCATATATTTATGAAGGTTTAATAATTTAAATATCATATACAAAACTTTTCATGATTATGTGGTTCCTTGTTATGATAAATATTTACACCTCTATGATTTTTGGTTTTAGTCAATGGATGTAACTTGAAGGAACCAAATTTATGTTTTTTATGATTCTAATGACCCAAGATTGATGTACATGTACATTACATTAGTTTTCCGGAATACCTAATACATGACACAAAATGACACCCAAATACCACATTAGTTTATTGTCTTTGGAAACACGTAACATAATCTTTTAACTTGTTAAAATATATTCAACATCTCCCATAAAGATCATACCATTTTGTTTTCCTACCAAACAATTTTATTTATGTCCCGGGGAAAAGAAGACATAAAAAGGGTGAAATCAAATTCTCAATAAGGGTATACATTTAGAACATAAAACAACCCATAAAAATAACAATGTAAAAAGATGATCATAATGTTTAGATATCAAAATCATAGTCATGAAATAAATCTTGGTAGTTCGAAAGGTAGAGATCATAAAAGAACATTAAACATATAATAACCATTGAATAAACCATGATATTGTGGAAAATAAATAAGCACATAATGCGATTTACATAGTATCCAAGGAATTTCCTCCAAGACCATCATAGTGGACAATGTCCATTACTGAATCGGGTTTACCTGCCATGCTAGATATTAATTAATGAACCAGTCTTACATGTCATTCCGACCCTGTATTACTGAACTATATTTACTTGTCGTTCCAGTCATGAATTACTCAACATGATTTACTTTCCATTCTTGCTATGTATATCTCATGTGATATAAATCTTTACCCAATTCATTATAGGGAGATATAGGTCCCACACATCTCATAATGAAATCATTATTATATGTGCCACAAAAATATAAATCCTTCATCATAGCATACCCCAAGAAATAAAATATGCTTCTCAAACATCATTAAATAACAAAATAATACATATAAAATATAATTCCATCATTAACACAATAAAATAATAGTAATAATTGTGATAGAAACATAACCATTTTTAAATATTGTCATCATAGAGAGAAAATAATTTTGATAAAACACATGATCTTAATTCTTTAAGAAAATATCCATTATTCTTCAAAAATGTTTTCCTTTCTCTAAATTTCATGAAATGTTAAAAAAAAATTAATTAAAAATAAACATGAAATAGTGTAGAGTTTTTTTTCTGGAAATAAGGTATCATGAAACAGTAAAAAATATATTCATTCCATATAATTTAAAAAAACATTCTCCTCGTACATTTTCCTGAAAAGGTAAAAAGTACCTCGTATGGTAAAAAAGGATATATTCCTTTTATACCATGTAGTAAAAGTCAAAAATAGGTAAAAATGACTTCAGAAATTCATAGAATAACACTAAAACTTTTATGGAAACATTTTTAGAAAAAATTGAATTAGATGATAAATATATCCCAAGTAAATACTTATGTATAAACAATCTCAAGTAAAATTAAGATTGAAAAATTATATCTTACCTAAGGTTAGAGATGCTACCTATATATCTGAACCTCCTGTATAATTATTTATATATTTTTATTAAATTATTCTATATGTATAATCATTTTTATGATATAATATATGATCATATTATCATCTTTTTTGAGTAACATTTCATTATTACTCATTATTAGGGTGTTAAATGCTTTATGTTGTTATGCTTGTTTTGTAGAATGAGTTCTGGTTCCCCTTCTTAAGTCATAGTATTATAACTATAAAATTATATAAACAAAATAGAAACCATGTTTAATCATTTTTAAAATTTATATAATCATGTTTTAATGATGATCGTGTAGAATGAATCACATCTCATCATGGAGACGGTAGGTCGTACACACACACGAGTGATAATAACATTGGAATAGTTGTTGAATGGTTTTTAAGTGGATGGTGTATAAAGTTTCAACATCAATATCATATTTTAATAATCATATATAGTTATTACTTAAATCAGTATACCTAACCTAAAATATCATTGAATTCAATTAATGTTTAATGTTTATATTCCTACAAACTACAGTATATCTGCCAAGCAGGGTCGAACACACAGGGAAGGATGTTTTGACCACTAGTATTCTAAAAACTAACTAAAGACCCCACTGTTGTGAGTAGTGGGATTAAGTTTCTATTTTTTATAAATTTTTATTTATTATAAGGCAAAAATGAAACAACACATTTTTTATACTTTTGTTCGAAACTTTATCAAAATAAGGAACAAGCTAAAAATAGTGAGAAAAAGAGAGATAAAATGCCGATAAGTGAAGAATCAAGAGAAATATGCTCGGGGAAAACAACAAATCTATTGGTTTTGAAAAAATTCCTTCTCATGATAGTGATTACAACTAATACCAATGAAAATGAGTGATTTATTTCCCTCTCTAAGAGAGAAATCACTCATGCCGACCAATTTTGGAGTTCACCACTCTTAGATTAATCAACATGGAAATTCTGGTTTGAAAAGATTACCAAACAAACTCGCCATATGTTTTGTAGTTTTTTTATTTCAATTAAAAAGTTCAAGAAAATTAATCCATATTCAAACTCACCGTATGAATGTAGAATTCTGAGATTAAATGTAGGTGTTATGTTGTAATTAATTTCAATCATAACCGATCTCACCAATCAATTCCGATCACATTAAAAATGATAGTGAGAAGAGATAAGGATGATAACCAGTAGACTCTATTTTTACCCCGAACTGGAAGTATTTAGCCTATCATAATCTATATTTCATAAACTAAAATCATTCAATTATAGTGGAAGATAATTGAAAGAGAACAGAGGAAGAAAAATCCCTCTCCTCGCATGAACCACTGCTGCTCCTGGCCCTCGAAACTCCAATGAATGGCTCTCTGAGAAGAGCTCCAGGTTCTCTACTCTCCTCCTGAAGTAAATACTCGAATCGATTCCTTTCTCGAGTCTGATGTGTTCATTGGATGAATGAGCGTCCCTGAATCCGTAATCTCCCCCTAAATTCTGCTTCTAGTCTTCTTTATATATCATCTGTCAATTGCCACATGTCACTTCTCTTTTCCACCGACTTTAAAAATCCTTCATTTGTGCACCACACACGTGTGTTTTTTATGACTGGCACGTCACACTAGCTTTTTCTTTGCAACAATCTTCCATTAAGTTAGTTTAATGTATTTAGACCTTTAATGTCTCTTGAATGAACCTTCACCGATAGAATAGAAAAGTAAATAAATGCAAACACAAATAATGGGAAAAAGATATTTTTTTAAAGTTAAGTGTTATATTACTCATTGAAAGTTAACTAAGGTTAATTGATGATTAATATTTACTTTTATATTATTAAAAAAATATTCACTTAATTGTACTATGGTAAAACATAAGTTTATTAAAAAGATATTAATTAAATTAAGTTAATAGATATAATTACTAAGTTATTAATTTTATCATTTTTTACTAAGTTATTGAAGTTTAACATCATAAGAAAATAAGTAATTACCAATTTAACAATTTAAATATAATTAATTATTTTTAATTAATAATTTTATTATCATTATTATTATTACATTTTATGAAATTATATTGTTCGACTAATTTTTTAATTAGTTTATTTTAATTTAGTAATTAGAATTAATACTTATTTTTTAAATATTTTAAAATTAGTTAATAAGTTTTATAGTTTAATTAATTATTATTATTAATTATATATTTATACTATTAAAAATATATTAATTTATTACTAACATTTATTATTAACTATGTTTTAAATTAGTTTTATTTTTTTTTATAAATTTCCATTTCACCCCCCCCCCCCAAATATCAGTGCACAAAAACATGGGGAGGGTTTCTTCAGAGCTGAAATGAGCCCTACGGTGGCTTCTCCTTCAGTGACTAGGTAGAGGCCCACTCCTACAGTGACGTTTACCTCCTCTCCTCGGTATAGCGACGCACAAAAATAGGGGTCTCGGTGAAGCGGCCTTCTTACAACGATGGTGAGGTTCCATCTCTCAAAATCCGACATATTCCCTCCTCAAGAACCAAGGGCTAGATCTTGCAATGGATCGGAGAAACCGGATCTGCCTCATCCTCAGGTTTAGGTGGAGGATCTGCAAAAGGGAGGTTTCAGTTTCTCACTACGGTGCAGAAATTCTTCATCAAGCGATGTGTCATCCTTATATTTCTCAGTTTTTCCAAATCCAAAGATTCTTGTTTTCTGATATGGTATTGAAATGGTTTGAAAAATTATGGTTTGAGTCTGTAATTTGAAATTGATTACTTTAGAAGCTATTTTTTAGTTCTACCTGTGTTTTTAATGAAATAATACATCAGTGGGATGTTTGACAAAAGTTGAAGAAGCTCCAGCGATGGCGTGATAGTTCTCCTATGGCTCAAACTTAGCCTATGGAAGCATGTTGAGACTCTTCTAAGTGACTTCAGAAAGCAGAATCCCTCCCCTTGGTTTCCTTTATAGTGGAGGGTGGTCTTGCATCAGTGAAACATTGGGAGAAAAAGAGGGAGGTAGGGAAGAAATCAATATCCAGGAAAAGAGGAGATGCAGAGAGACAACACAATAGTGAATCACAATAAAGAATTTGACAAAGAAGGAAAGAATCAGTGTGTTGGATCATTGGGAGCATGTTTGGGTTCAGTATCTCACTAATAGTTATCGGTGAGATAGAGAAAGGGAGGAATAAATAAGTGAACTATCCGTCAATGTTTGAGAGAACAGTGACTGAGGGTTGGTGAGAGTGGTGAGTTGGGTGACTCACCGATTCAAAAGAAATAAAATGAGACACTGAAATAAGCGTGAAGCCGATGAAGTAAATATATGTACGTCATTGACTCACTAATAGAAATGAAAACAGGGGAGAATGAAAACCGAGGAGGCCATGGTGAGGCACCGATAAAAAAAAATTGGTGACAAATAGTCATTGATAAAACAACTCATAAAAAAAACGAGTCACCGATAATTAAAAATGGGAAACCGAAGCTGATGAACAATAGAGACCAAATCTGATGTAAGGATCGGCGCATCGCAACATCGGTGCATCACAACATCGGTGCATCACGAGAGACTGATGGTGTTTACAAAGTAATCAGTGAGTCACGACTCACCGATGAAATAAAAGGAACTTCAGTGTGACAAAAGAATCAATGTGCAAAAGAATCGGGGTGACAAAAGATTCGGTGTGAATAAATAATCGGTGTGACGACTCACCGATAAACAAATTTAAACATTAACCATTAATTTAATGCTTAAATAAAATGGTAAAACATTAATTAATTAACAAAAAATAAAGATTGACTAAATTATTTAGAATTAAATAATTAATTGTAACCAAAGACTAACAAAATTATTTAACAAACTAAAAATAAAGGTAATTTAATTTTTAACTAAGAATATAAATGTTATGTTTAATTAAATTTTTGTCTAAATAAATGAAGAACACCTAGAAATAATTAACTGCAGACGTAAAATAAAAAAAAAATAGAATTAACTACAGATTATTAACAACTAAGTTAATTAACTAAAAGATAAAATGAAACTTTAAAATTAAAAACACATTATTTTATTAAACTTAAACTTGCATTGTTAACTTATTTATTTAAATAAAATATTTAGACTAGATAATACATAAAGAGTTAACTTATTATAACAAAACTGTTTAAAATGGTAAAGCTCTAAATTAAAAACCAAATTAGATTAATGAAAATAAAAATAAACAATTAATTAAATAATAACCGTTTAAATTATTAAAGAATTATCAAATTAATATCATTAATCTAAAAGTATGTTAATAAATTTGGATTAATCATAAAGACTATATAAAATGTCTAAGAACACATATTTAATTATAAAAAATAATTAATTAATAGATTTTGTGATAAAAATACAAAATTTCCATTACTTATTAAAAAGTGTTAAAATAAATAATTAAATTGAGAAAAATTAATTAAAAAGATGTGGAAAATCTATGTAAAAATAGAGCTACATCAATACCCATCAATGTAAAGTGGTGGTGAAAAACTGAGTACACAACAATGTGGAGATGATAGGATGTACGTACGCACGCGTGGTGATTTAATTTATTATAGGAGGGTAGAAGTTGGACTATGGTGGTTTCATAATCGTAATAAACTCTTAGTATATAATTAATATAGGAGTTATTAATTTATAATTAAATATCTCATGATGTGGATTTAGAAGAAGACAGAAGTTTAAATGAATCAGAAAATGATATTACTTCTTCTTCAATGTGCCTCCTCTAAATATCCTCATAGAGCACTAGATTTGGTCTTTAAAGAAGTCAATGATCTCTAGTATTTTTCTAGGGACGTTTATAACAGAAATGGTCCTTATATTTCTTAAATTTAAGGCTTAATGAGTTGTGGAGAAAATAGGGAGGCAGTGTCCTTTTATAATTGTGGTTGGGGACACTTTTGAAATTTCTGAAACATTTAATTTATTATTATTTGAAATTAAATTTCAATACCTAAAAAATAAGATATATTATAATTTAAGATATGAGAAGATTTAAATATCATAAATCAATAGGATGTAGACATGTTTTTATGTCAATTTAAACATTACCATTTTAATTATCACTTAGTTATTCTATTTAATTTTAATTCAGATAACCTAATTGTCAATACTTAAAGGATAACATAGTTATTTATTTGATTTCAAATATATAATAAATTAATGATTTAGAACAAATTTGATCATATAATAATAATTATATATTTTTAAAATGCTATTATTATTTTTAAATAATGTTATAAAAAATTAATTTAACAAAATATCAATTGTATCAATTTTGACTGCATTCTTTTCTTAGATTTGTAGAAATATCTAGAAAAGGGGTTATCCTATAATTATTTTTATTATATTAATAATGGGTTAGGTTCAAAAATAAAATTTATTATACAAATTATTTAGTCCAAATTATATTTATTTTAATATTTTTAATAACATTTATTTGATATATCCATTATTAAAATATTCACTACATCAATATTGTGTAATTATTTAATATAATTATTTCTAGAATAATATTTGAAATAAAATACTATTATGAACATAAAATTACTAGTTTCCATAATAATATATGTAGTATAATTTAGCTTTTCTAAAATCCAACATTAGAAATGTTATACTAATTAAAGTATGAATGTGACAACTTTAACATCACTTTAATTAAAATAAAATAAATGTAATAATCTCTTCTATAAAGCTCAAAATGGTCACTTTATCCTCACTTGGATGATATTGGTCGTTATATATTAGACCATTTTGGGTTTTTTCGTGTATTTCAGAATTTTTATGGTTATTAGTATTTTAATAAAATTTGTTTTATGGATTTATCATCAATTAATTAACTTTTACTTAATCATATTTTAAGACATTAAGGTAATTATTATTTTCCTAAAATTTGAAAATAAATTTCCATGATATAGGTAATTATTTTATCTTTACATGGACTATTTATGTTCTAATATATCACTTGGTTATCCCTATATTAATATTATTATACTTAGAAGAAATGTGAGGTTGACATTTTGTTACTTTCATTGGTTTTATTAATATCTATCATTTTCATTATCAAGTGGACCATAAATGACTAAGTTTATAACCTAAGATGTTAAGGGTAGAATTCTATTCATCCAAAAAGTTTTTTGTAGGTATTAAAATCATTTTATTCTCCTTATCATATTATTTTTTACACTAATTTTCCCGATTTACAATTAACTACGTTAAATAAAACATTCTGTGGTTACTATTCATAATATCAAAAAATAAAATAAAAATAAACATATCCTATTAAAATAATTTTGACCCACTGATTCTACATATGGAATCCATTTTTCATAATTCAAAACATTGGATTGGAAGAAATTAATTTAAAATTAATTCATGTTGTCAAAAACCATAAGTAGGGTTTTAAGAACAAAAAAACTTATCAAAAGATTTACATGTGGTTATGTCCAATTTAAAAGTGAAATTACAAAAAATTAAAAAACTGTATTAAAGGATAAATATATATTGCATTTTTGTTTTAAAACCATTAAATAATATGATTTAACTATATAAATTGTTTTTATGGAAAAATTATTTTTGAATTAAAATTTAGCATATTTTTACTATTCATCAAAAGATTATAATTATCAGAAAAATAACAAATATTAATCCAAAGTAAATATTTATCTCCCACTTCTAAAAAAGTTTTTTATTTTTTAAAATAGAACATATATATATATGTCAAAACCTATATTTTAAATGGATGCGCCAT
Source organism: Viscum album (assembly GCA_963277665.1). Lineage (NCBI taxonomy): Eukaryota > Viridiplantae > Streptophyta > Magnoliopsida > Santalales > Viscaceae > Viscum > Viscum album. The sequence goes on along the minus strand of OY728123.1, from coordinate 685,200,691 downwards.
CAAAAAGCCAAAAATATCCTTTTTTTGAAAGATACTTCTTTTATCCGAAAAATTGAATTTGTTCTTATATAATGTCTAAAAAATATATAAGGTGAATTTTAATATTCTATAAAATAAAATTTTTTGTTAATATTATTAATAATGGCTAGTTTATATCCCATTAAATAATAATATTTTAAAATTATATCATTGTTTAGTTAAACTCGGTATTGAGTACAATGCAAGCTATCGAGGAAGGATGCTCTTGCATGTAATGCAAGCCAAGTCAGTATATAATTTAGAGAAATCATCCTTTGTTGTTGCGTATAACATAATCCAAAATTTTTTATATTGAATAAAAACTATACTCAAGGTTGCATGAAATTAAATCTATAAAAAAACTTGAAATTAGGTGTAACACAAGCCATGAATTGTGTTTCATATACTACAATCTTGTACAATATTTCATATTGCGCTAGATAATATTCATGTAGCGTACAACAAAATTCATCAAAGAAATTTAAAATTTTATACCTCATAAAATCTTGGGGTGTAACATTCTACCCACTAAAAATGAATCTCACCATCTAAATTCATCAGGGTTATAAATGGTTTATTACATAAAGGTTTTTTTCATGGTAACCCACATCATTAAAAAGGATACTAAAACTTCATCATAAAAAGGAAAGTTAGAAACCTAATGGTTACCCAAATTAACTCATCACCGTGTTTCCACCTAGGATAAAATAGGTAGGATGTGAAAAAATGAATATGGAAGAGAAATCTAACCATCATGTTCTAATAGATAGTGATAGAGAATAAGGTTACGAGAAAGTTAACTACTAGAAATCCATAAATATACAATGATTTAAGGGACCTTTTGAGTCATCATGTAAAAAGGTATTGGGATAATATTTTTTGTTTCAATATCCTTTTTCTAATGATGATGAATTTTTACATGAGGGGAAATAATTACTTGATTTCGGTACAATCTCTGCGTTGGTCGTTTGCCTAACCAATTTCCACATCATATTTTATTTAAATAAATGATGTTGAATTTTTAATTCTTGAAGTTTCAGAGGATCATGCGATAGAATGAAGGTCTTTCCATCTATCTCTACCATAAAATAGTTAACACTGGTTATCAAATATTCATAAGTCCATCTATAGTGAGACTAATTATATATGGTTCCAAAAATGGAATTATACATCATATATAATACTACTTAAATAAAATAAAAAAATTTATACTAACCAGGGACTTCCCATGCTAGTTATAGGAGATAAAGGCATGTCGCACTTTGGTTATGGGTTCGATTCCAATAGCCTTGTCCAATACGAAAAGTTTTCGACTGTCTTACGATTTGTCTTTTTTCTATAACTAGCCTATTATAACAAAAAATGTTTTATCCTTATACAAAACTATCCAATGTCAAAATTAACCCATTCCAAACATTAGGCTTATCCATAATACTTCTGTCGAAACTCGCAATACCAAAAAAATCAATTACATGAAATGTCAAATAACAAGAATGTGAATACCTTCATTTATCCCCCATAAATCATTACATATATCTTTTGGGCCACATTCCAAACATTTGAATGACTACATTAAGCATTCTCTTGAATCATTTTAATAACCTAAAATACCATATATCCTTATTGAAAACATGCATGTTTCCTTATTCCAAAATATATTGGATATATTCCTTAAGTACAAGAAAGTTGTATACTTCATCAATGTTAGCATAACCCACTTATCATTAAGTACATAATTAGTTCCCAAGGAACTAGCATCATCCAATTTACTTATTCAAATCCAACATATATGTATCAAAAAATCATTATTAAAACATAAAGGACATATTAAGGGTTATCTTCCACTTAATTTGGTGTTATCAAAATATATCACCTTACCCTTAAATCAATTTTCAATTTCCATAGTACTATTCATCATATCCTTTCCAATCCTTACGTAAATATTTATAATAAAAATAATAATATATTTCATGATTCATATAACATAATCTTTGAAATTCAAAACAAATAAGACTCAATCACCCAACATTATTTTTAAACAATAAATCAGGATCCGTTATCTTCTTCTTTCCTAAAATATGAATCAGGTCTTAAGGTTTCTAAAACTCAATATTCTTATGTTTAATGTAAACAATACCTGAATAACATGACATAACTTTGACATGATATTTACAATATATTTATCATTCACAATATTACCATTACCCATCCCATATTCATAATTCTCTCCATGATATTTCCACTTAGGAAATTGATCTTCATTATTCCCATAATTTCCATATTGGAAACTATGTTTTATATAGTTCTTCTCATTGACTAAGACTTGAAATAAATATTTTATAAATACATATCAATTATTAAAAACACATAAGTAAGTTAAATTAAAGATAATAATTCTATATATGATATCTTATGCTTAATCCTTGGTTATTCATAATTATCACAAAAACTCTATGATTGTATCCTATACCTGACTTATCCTTAGGACATCCCTATTCATATATTTAGAAATTTCTTCTAGGGATCTCATTAATGTTTTCACATCCTAGTTACCAAAGGTTAAATAAACCTTCACTCTAATACCAAATCTAATGACACAAGATTTAGGTACATGGACATTACATTACTTTTGAGTAATACTTTACATGACAAAAACAGATGCCCAGAGAATGTTTTAGTTTAGAGTTTTTTAGAAACTCGAAACATAATCTTCTAACTCGGTGACAGATCTTCAACATATCACCAAAAGATATCCCCCTTTTTTCCAACCTAAAGCCTTAGTTTATATCATGGAGAAAAATATATAAAAACGATGACCTAAAATTCTCATTAAGGGTAAAAATTGAGAACATAAACCAAAAAATAAACATAATAATGAAAAAACATGGACATAATTTTTAAATATCAAAATCAGGAGTCATGAAATAAATCTTGGTAGTTCGTAAGGGATAGATCATAAAAAATTATTTCATGGAAAAAATAAGAACATAATATGATTTCTATAGTAGCCATTGAATTGTTTCCAAGACAATCATGGTTGAAAAAGTCCATTACTAAATGATGTTTACTTATCGTTCTATCCATGAATTAATGAACCTGATTTACTTGTTGTTCCATTCTTGTGTTACTAAACCAGATTTACTTATCATTCCAATCCTAAATTACTAAACCATATTTACATTCCATTCTATAAATTTATAACTCATGATATATAAATAATTACTCAATGCATTTGAGGGAATTATAGGTCCCACCAATAACATAATTAAATCATTCTTATTTGTTCCACAAAAATATAAATCATTCATCATAAGAAAACCCAAAAAATAAAATGTGCTTCTCAAACAACATTCTATCATAAAATAATAAATATAAAATATAACTCCATCATTAACACAATTAAATCATTATAATAATAGGGATAGAAACATAACCCTATTTAAAAATCATAATCTTCTATAGAAAATAATTTTGATAAAACACTTGAACTTAATTCTTGAGGAAAATATCCTTTCATCTTCAAAAATGTTTTATTTTCCCTAAATGAAATGAAATTTTAAAAAAAAATTAATTAAAAGTAAACAAGAAATAGTGTAGCAAAAGCTTTATGGAAATAAGGCTTCACGAAACTATAAAAAATCCATTCATGCGATTTCAGTCAAAAAAACATTCTCCTCATACTATTACCAGAAAAGTAAAAAAATACCTCATATGGTAAAAAAAGAAATATTCCTTCCATACGATGTAGTAAAATTAAAAAATAGGAAAAAATTAAACATACATATAATAATATAAAACATTTTATGAAAATATTTTTTGAAAACATGGAAATGGATGATAAATATATCCCCAATAAATACTTACGTTTAAACAATCTCAGATAAAAATGAGAGTAAAAAATTATCCCTTACCTTAGGTTTGATATGATTTAAATGTGTTTGTACCACCTATATAATGATTTATATAATTTTATTAACTTATTCCAAAAGCATATTCATTTTTATGATATCATATATGATCATATTATTATCTTTTGTGAGTAAAATTTCATTGTTACTCATTATTCGGGTGTTAACTACAATATGTTCTTATGCATGATTTGTCGAATGAGTTCTAGTTACCCTTATTAGGAAATAATTATTTAATTAGAAAATGATATTTAAATAATAGATACCATGATTTTAAATTATATACAATTATATAATAAATCTTTAATGAAGATCATATAGAATCAATCACAACACATCGTGGAGACGGTAGGTTGTACGTACGCACAAGCGGTGATATTATTTCAAATAGTTATTGTATGGTTTTTGAAGTGGATGGTGTATAAAATTTAAGAATCAATGTAATGTAATAATATTCATATAGAGTTATTAATTCCATCATTATACCCATTCATGTACGGTGGTGGTGGAAAACATAGTACCCAACAACGTGGAGATGGTAAGTTGTACGTACGACTGCGTGGTGATTTCATTTTTCCTTGGATGGGTTGAATTTGGACTATGGTTGTTTAATTAACATAATAAAATCTCATTATATAAGTATTACTTCAGTTATTAATTTATAATTAGACAACTCATGAGGTGGAAGTAGATGAATATTGAAGTTTTAAAGAATCGGAAAATGATATTACCCCTTCTTCGACATGCCTCCTCTAAATCTCCTCCTAGAGCCCTAGAGTTGGTCTTTGAAGAATACCAATACCTATATATTGTTTCTAGGGATGTTTAGAAGAGAAATGGGCAGGTTATAAGGGAAAATTAAGGCTTAATGAGTTGTGGAGAATAGAAGGAGGATGTGACCTTTTCAAATTGGGGCAAGGGACGCTTTTGGAATTTATGAAACTATTAAATTATAATAATTTTAAAATCAATTAAAATACCACCAAAATGAGATATATTCGAAGCTAAGATGTGATAATATTGAAATATCATCAACCAATATAATTTATACAAGTTATTCATTCAAGTTAAATATTTTCATTTTAACTAACAATTAGTTATTCTATTTAATATTAACTAAGATAACAAATGGTTCAATATTAAAAGGGAGAAGTATTTATTTATTTGATTTATATTATACCATAAATGAAAATTTTATGACAGTTTAGAAAATATAAAAATTATTATATATTTTTAAAATGGTTTTATTATTTTTAAATAATTTTATAAAACATTATTTTAACAAAATATCAATTTTGCCAATTTTGACACTATTCATATCATGGATTTTTCTGAAATATCAAGATAAGGGATTATCCTAAAAAAATTTATTTTATTTTATCACTAATGGGTCAATATCACCTATAAAAGCTTTTGGACAAATTAATCAGCTATAATTATATTAGTTATAATTTTTTTAATTTTGTTTTGATATCTTTATTATTTAAATAATCACTACAATAACATTGTGTATGTTTTTAATATACTTTTTTTAGAATAAAAATTTGAAATTAAATACTATGATGAAAATAAATTTTCAATATTTCCTAATAATATATGTAGTCAAATTTATCTTTTGGAAAATCCAACTTTACAAATGTTATACTTATTATAGAATTAATGTGATAGCTTTACCATCATTTTAAATAAAATAAAATAAATATCATAATCTCTTCTATAAATATCCATATGGACACATTCTCATCACGTTGATGATTATGGTCTAGATATTGTCGAGTAATTTCACTTGGTCATGTGTTAGGTCCTTTTATGGTTAGTAGGATTTTAATAAAAATTATTTTATGGATTTCTCATCAATTAATTAATTTTTAGATCGCCGAATGATATGAATTTAAGGTAATTATTAATTTCCTAAAAATTAAAAATAAATTACCATGATGTAAGATATTATATTATCTTTCCATGTAATTTTTATATACTAATATATACGATGGTAATCCTTATATTAAAATTATTATACTTATAAGAAATTTGAGTTTGACATTTTTTTAGTTTCATTGGTTTTATTAATATATATGTCATTTTCAGTGTCTAGTGGCCCATAAATGACTATGTTTCGAATCTATGATGTCAAGGGTAGAATTTTATTCATCCAAAAATATTTTTTTAGATTTTAGTATCATTTTATTCACCATATCATATTATTTGTTAAACTAATTTACCAGATTTACTTTTAATTGCATTATTTAAAAAATACTGTAGTTACTATTCATAATATCCAAAAAAATTAAAAATTAAAAATAAAATTAACCAATTAAAATAATTTGGACCCACTGATTCCAAATATGGTATCCATATTTCAAAATTCAAAACACAAAATAGGATTAAATTAATATAAAATTAATTCACGTTATCAAAAACAAAAGGCGAGTTTTTAAGAAGAATAAACTTATCGGAGGATTGACTTGTGTTTATATCCAATTTAAAAGTAAAATTACTTTAAATGAAAAAATTGGATTAAATGATGAAAATATATTCAATTTATACTTTAAATCCATTAGATCATATTATTTATCCATATAAATTATTTCGATGCAAAAAAGTAGTTTTCAATTAAAATTTAGCATTTTACTGTTCGTCGAAACATGATCATTATTAGAAAAATATAAAAAATTAATCAAATGAAAATTTTGATGTCTTCCTTATAAAAAATAAGTTTTTTGTCGAATAGAACATATGAAGGTGTCAAAAAATATATTTTAAATGGGTTCCCCCTCAAAAGGCGGCAAAACTACATATTTTTAAAAAATACTTCTTTTATCCAGAAAATTGAATTTGTTCTTTTATAATATATAGAAAATATATAAGATATATTTTAATGCTATATAAAATTCAAAATCTGGTTAATACTATTCATAACGGCTAGTTTTTATCCCATTAAATAATAATCCTTTAATAGTATATTGTTGTTTAGTGAAACTCTTTATAGTGTACAATGGAAGTTAAGAGGAAGGTCACTCTTGAATGTAATGAAATCCAAGTCATTGTTTCATTTAGTACAAGCATCCTTTTGTGCTTTTTATAACAAAATCCAAACATCTTTATTTTATACATTGAAGAAAATCTATACTCAGTGTTCTGTGAGCTGAAATCTATCAAAAGATCGTGAAATTGTGTGTAGCATTGGCCAAGAATAGTGTTGCATATAATGAAAGCTAAAATGGTGTTTCGTATTATAAAAGATAATATTGGTGTAACTTAAAACACAAGGCAATAAAAAAAACTAAAAAGTATCTATCTCATAAAATATCAGTGTGTTATAGCGATGTACAAGGAAATGATTGTCCTCCTCAGAAACTCAATGCTATGAGAGGATGAATAAAAAATATTGTTGCTATGCTCCCAAAAATTTCACAAGATATGAATAATGGTGGACTTCTAAATGAGAAAAAGAGGGAACACGATTCTATTAATCCTTTCTTGAGGTAATGTCCACCTTATTTCAGAGGGTCTTTTGATCCACTTTTTTTCTAAACAATGAATCAGTACTATTGAAAATATATTCTCTATTCTATAGAGTTTAGAGCATGAGAAAGTCATTATGGATATCTATCGGATAGAATGATAATCATACTAGTGGTGGAATCGGATGAATAATACAAGAAAAATAGATGATATTGAGTCCATGGATAGGGATGAGTTCATGAACCTTTTTTTCAATATATAATTTCCTTGGATTCTCTGTAAAAAGATGGATAAAGAGTTTCTTGAGTTGAAGAAAAGGGATTGTGAATATGTTGGTACCTATGATGATAATGTCATGTGACTTATGAGGTATTATTCAGGAATTATTTTGTATCCTAAAAGTAGAGTTGATAGGTTTTTCAGTGGCTTAAAGACAAGTATCTGAATGGAATTATCCATAAGAGACTTAAGTAGCTATGAAGAGATTGTGCATTATGTAGTCATGGTTGAAATGAAGGTTGGTGTCACATATCAATCTCATGGTTTTTACTAGAATAGGAAGGCAAGGTTTAAAGTAAAATCTAAAAACAATGAAAAAATAAATATGAGATTCACTTTATGATCTAAATGTGGGAGGAATCATGGAGGAAATTTCTATAAGGATTCTAATAAATGCTTTAAGTGTGTAAGGGAAGGAAATCAGTCATTTGATTTATGAAGATATGGGAAGAAGTTATTGAAAATTATGAATGGGGTAAAATGGAACAAAATGAAACACATATGATTCAGTGCTACATGTGTAAGGAGAACATGAAATATGAAAACCACTACACAAATTCAAGGGATTGTGATTATGATCGATGTCAGAAACCTCTTCAGCTGAGGGACAAGGTGAAATATTATTCAATCTGTATTTCCAATGAGGGGTGCGATAATGATGTGAGGAAAGGTACACATAAAATACACTCTAGAACTACTAATTTCATATTTGATTCTGGATGTACCCACTCTTTCATATATAATGAATTTGAAGAGGGTGTAAGATTACACAAAAAAAAAGTAGATGTGGAATATGAAATGAAAAATCCTAATGGTATTATTATTTCATCTAAATTCTATGATTCTTATTTATTTAAATATTGTGGGAATATGCATAATAAAAATATTTTCATTCTTCTGTTGGTAGAATTTGATGTCATCTTAGGCATGGATTGATTTTATCAACATAAATCCCACTTCAATTATGACGGAATAGATTTCACGTTTGATATTTCAACCTCTCCTATGATCATCCATCAATGTGATGATAAGTATAAACTTCTGTTAGTGATTAAATCTTGTGTATGGGTCTTAATTCCCATTAAAAATGGTTGTTTATATAAAATGTTTGGGGGAGATAATCGACATCAGTGATATAAATAATGTTTTGGATTTTTTGGATGTCTTTCTAGAAGAGTTTCTATCCTTCCTACAAAATAAAATGTTGAGTTCTCAACAGAACTCGCCCTAGTTCCACAACTATTTCAAGGACTCTATATAGGGTGGATTCCATTGAGATGTAGGAATCGAAGAGAAACTCCAATAAAACCATGGTAATGGATTAATTCTGCCAAGTGTGTCACCTTGGCATAAAACCATTCTTTTTTTGAAAAATAAAGATGGATCAATGTGATTATGCATTGATTATCAGGAGTTGAACCAGATCACAATCAAGAAGAATTATCTTATTCCTCATACTAATGACTTTTTTGATCAACTGGGTAGAGGTCAATACTCTTCCAATATTGACCATTGTTCTTGATATCATCAATTGAAGCTGAAGAAAGCGGATATACCTAAGACAAAATTCTATACAAGATATGGAAACTATGAATATAGAGTGATTTTTATTGGTCATTCTAATTCTCCTACAATCTTGATGGATTTAATGAATAGAGTCTTTAGAGATTACCTCGACTATTTTGTGGAAGTCTTTATAGGTGATAATATTACCTATTAAAATATAAAGTAAGATGATGATGATCAATTGAAAATGGTAATAATTTATCCAAGGAAAGAAAATCTATTTGAAAAATTTACTAAGTGTGAATTTTGGCTGAGAAATGTTTCATTTTTGGGTCACATAATTTCAAGAGATGTAATAGCAGTAGAACTGTCAAAGACGAAGGCAATGGAATACTATCCTAGACCAATCATGGTGATTGAGATCTATATCTTTCTTGTTTTATCTAGATATTATCTATGTTATTGGAAGGTTTCTCATGACTATATAATCCTCTAACTATGTTAACTCATAAGGGTGTCTAGTTCCTGTAGATAGGTGAATGTGGGGAAACGTTCATGGAACGGAAGAGAAGGTTAGTCGGGGCACCTCTTCTTACATTACCCTACTATAGATAAGGGTATGTAATCTATAGTGATGCATTCAATAAGGTATTGGGATGTTTTCTAGTGAAGAATAACAAGTTCATCACATGGGCCTCCTGGCAGTTAAAGATTCATGAGAAAAATTACCAAACTCAATATTTTGAGTAATAAGTGGTAATTTTTTCATTGAATAGTTTGTGGAATTATATTTATGATGAAAAGTGTGATATATATATACTGATCATAAATATATGAAATATATATTCTCGTAGAAGGAGTTGAACATGCACTAGAGAAGGTGGTTAGAGTTGATAAAGGATTATGAATTCTCAATACATTACCTCTCTAGGAATGCAAACTAGGTGGCCAATGATTTTAGTTAGAAGAATCATGATAGCTTATCCATTATGAGGATAACAAATGATCCAATATTTCTAGATTAGAAAAGGATGTATCTATAAATATTGACCGAAGTGGAAAAATTTTATCTTTCTCAAATGAATGATCAACCCTCTATCCTAATGAAGATATACAAGGTACATAATGAAGATGAAGATCTGAAAAATAATGTCAAAAATGTTTCTTTGTTTAACCTTGAATAAGATGGAATTTTAAAGTTCATGGACCTGGTATGTATTCCTTCCATACCAGATTTGAAGGAGGATCTATTATGGGATTCTCATAGTTATTCATTCTATATTCTTCCTAGATGTAAAAATATGTATATGGACTTGAAAGTGTACTTATGGTGGGTTGAAAGAAATAGATATATCACAGAGTTTGTATATCAGTGATTAGTATGAAAACAAGTTAAGGATGAAAGAAAAAAGTCCAAGGGGTTGATGGATCCATTACCAATACTGGAATGGAAATTCGAGAACATCACTATGGATTTTGTCATTGGACGACCCAAATCTTCTGAAGTGTTTATGTTACATGGGAATCTATTTATCTCCTTACTAAGTCATCACACTTCATTGATATTATAGAAGACTTCTCTTTGGATCAACTTTCTAGGATATAAATTAATGAACTCGTGAGGTTTCATGGATTACCACATTCTATTTTATTAGACCCGGATTCGAGGTTTATCTCAACGTTCTGGTGATGTATTCCACAAGACCTTAGAAAAAAACTGAGTTCCATAACTGATTATCTTCCTCAGATAGGTAGTTAGCCAGAAATAACAATTTAAACCCTAGATGATATGTTCAGATCATTTTCATTGGATTTGAAAGGTGGTTGGAATTAACACGTTCCTCTAGTTGAGTTTTCTTACAATGATATTTTTCACTCAATCATTCATATAGAACCATATGAATACCTATATGGAAATAAAATTAGAGATCCAATGTTCTAGGACGATGTTTGATAAATAAAGATAATGGGACCTGAGATCATATAATAATTGGTTGAGAAGTTTAGAACCATTCAACAACATATCAAGGTTGCTCAAATCTGGATGAAAAGAAACTCTGATAAATTTTGGCATATAATGGAATTTGAAGTTGGTGGACATATGTTTTTATGAATCTCACCATAGAAAAAACTTATGAGATTTGGGAAGAAAGGGAAACAAATCCCTAGGTATTTATGCTCCTTTGATATTCTTGATCATATTGGGATAGTAGCCTATCACTTGGCAGTTCCTCGAATTCTCTCTCAAGTCCATCCTGTATTCTATGTATATCTCCTGTGGAAGTATATACCCAGAAAATCACATGTAATAAACTTATATTTCATAACAATGGAGCCATATTTATGTTATTAAGAACAACCAGTTTAAATTTGGGAACAATAAAAGAATGTTCTATGAAACAATACCACTCACCTGGTCAACGTTTTGTGAAAAAATAACCAATTAGATAAAGCCATATGGGAACTTGAAGATATGATGAAGCATAAGTATTATATTTTTTACAAGGGTGATGAATTTAGTGGAGAAATTGTATTCTAATTGGGGGTATAATGTAACACCCTGAGTTTTATGGACCTTTTTTTGAATAAATTAAACTATCATTTATGTCTTGCAGTGCACTAAGTCAAACATTCCTTTCACATGAAAATAACATGGAATATATTACAAGAAACCAAATCAGAATACATTACATGGAACAAAAACATGTAATTAGTTACATTCAACACCAACTTGATATACATTACACGCAACACTGACACTGCGTATTTTACTCATAACACTGACTCAAAGTACATTGCATGCAATGCTGATGTTTCTTCGAAACATCATTTCATTGTTATAATTATTTAATCAATTTAATTATAATACAACTATTAAAATTAGATATATTAATAGTAATAAATAAATTGAAAATATATTTTATAATTTTTTTATATAAATAAAAAATATTGATAATGAAAGATATGATTTTTGTTAACGTCCTTATATGTTTAAAAATACAGTTTTATCGAATGCACTTGTATTCATGTCCTTTTGTAATGAGTAATAAAATTAATTTTAAGTACCTTTAGAAATTTAATTAGATAAAAAAACATAATTTTTGAAATTATAATGTATAAATTATCTTCGGTTGAATTTCTGGGATTTTTCTGAGAAAATTCATTTTTGGATGACTAGTAAAAAATAAAGACTTTTAATTCAAAACAGCTTTCTATCTAATATATACATAAGGATTAAATATATTTTAAATTTTTTTAGACGTTTAATTAGATTATTTTTTGTAACTTAATACTATTTTTGTAATTTTAACCAATTTTACATTGAAATTGTATATAAAAACCTAGAAAAGTTTTGATCATTTTTACTATAAAACCTAAATTGTCAACCTGACCAGAGGATTATTTTTAAATTAATTTCTACCATTTATTTGATTGGAAATTAAAATATTGTATTCCATATAGGGAATCATTATAATTTATAATATATAATATGATTAACATAAATTTTAACAAAAAAATATTAGTGAAAGTAATTAAATTTAATTTCCTCAAAGAAGGTAAAATTAAAATTTACTAAGGAATAAAACATAAATTTAAGACCCAAAATGAAATATACACATGTACCATACCCATTGTACAGAAATTAATCTTCCATTAACCTTAAATTATTTAGTCTTTTTGGTTTTATGATATTTTTAAGTAAAAACATGGGGTACACCTATCGTTTTTTCAAAAATACAAAGTGGGTCCTTTTCCTTCCCTATAAAAGGAAAGATACTCTCCATATTATTAAAACCAATCAAACCACATAGGTTAGGAATATATATGACCAATAAAATTCTAAAAATCCCTACCTTACTGCTTGAATCATCCTTTGGGCAGAAAGTCGTTCAAGGATGCCTTTTGGCACAAACCCAAAGGAGTTACCTGATTACGAGGTAACACCTTCTCATAAATTCCATTCATTCATTTTCCTTATCCACCCCTCCAATAACATGATTCTATTATTTCATAACAAAAAAATTATCTAAAATAGACTATAATTTTTTATTCTAAGGGTTTAACCTACACTTACACAAACATCCATCTAATGGATAATGAATATACCATTAACATGTACAGTGAACTATCACCTCACTAAATGATGATTGTTTATTTTTCAATTAACACCTCTCATGGTGGAAATAATGATATAAATTATATTTATATATTTTATATGTTATATTTATTATGTATTTATGATTCTTTATCACTTTTATGAAACATATCTTTTTTATTTCTTTTTGGTGTAAATACGATAATTTTTTATGAGGATGTGTGGACTACAACCCTCTCAAAGCGATATGATTCATTCACAAACTACATTGAATGTATAAAGGATGGGTTTAGTGAACTTATATGATATATATAACATTATAATTATAATTTAATGACATTATATACAGATACATATACATATATATCTTTCATTTTCATTCATTCTTTCAATATAAATAAGAAAATGGAAACATCGTTCATGCATACATACGACTTACTATCTCCATAAATGGTATATTCTATTTAAAAAATCTAGTTATATATATTATAATAATAGAAATAAACAAGATATAAATGATATTTATATAAAGTTTTACATTATGGGATAATGATATATGTATAATGGAGAATAACATAACAAATTAAGATTCAAGCGAATAACAAAATGAATATTACCCGAAGTGAAACATTAACATAGGATTTTTAAAAATAGGGTAATATAAGGTCATGATAAAACCAAATATTGTATTAAATATAAGAATATTTTTCTATCAAATATTTATAACAAATTTATATTTTTTATACAGGTGGTTTGAATGAATACGACAATAGTCAAGATACTAGGTAAGGGGATTTAATCTCATTTTTTTGTGAGATGCATGCTCAATTCACCACCCATTATTTTTGTATTCTATATGTAAAATACATGAATTTATTATATATATCTTATAAATAAATTTATTGGTATTAAAAAAATGCAATTTATTATCATTATTTCATGGTCTTTATGTTTCAAATATATAAAATAAGTAAAACAGTTTTGACTCAATTTTCCTTCATTGAGACTATTTGTTTTTTTTTTGTGCTAAAATTAATTTTCTTGGTGTATATACTTTCATTTTACACATTATATCAGGAATTTAATTATTTTATTAATATTTTAAGCTTCATATAATTCTATTTTCTTACATGGAGAGGATGATCCCATGTTACCATGTTATAAGAGTTTATTGAAACAATCTCATTGATTTTAGATATTGTTTATGATTATGCTTCCTTTGATGAAATATTATGATATATATCTCAATTAAACTCATGATTTGCCTTATCCTCTATTAAATAAAGATATATCCATGTTTCAGTACCACATTCCACTCTATTTTACTTAAGATAATGTTTTTAAGTAAAACCTGATTGTCTCTCTCTTCGGTTAAAAATCTATTGTATTCAAAAACCATGTCCTGAAAAATGTATTTTTTAAAAAAAATTTGTATCCCATTATTAGTGTAAAAGTATTTAAAAGAAAATTTTTGGGTTTTAAGGATATATTTATACATTTAAAAATTTATTTTTAATGAAAAAGTTTTTCAAAATGTTTTTACCTTTTAAAAGGCATTTTCAATGCAGAAAGGATGTCTTCCTCACGAGATAATTTTTTAAATATATTTAAAAATTATTTCCTATCTTTGATAACATCCATTTGTGTTACTCATTTCCCAATGGGGAAAGTATTCAATGTTTCCAGTCATATTTTTTCTTTTAATGGATTATGTTTTAATGACATGATTTTTATGAAAACCATTTCTCTTTAACGGGTTATATGATTTTGAAACCCACTTCTGGTCAAGGGTAATGTTAATAATGAAATGATTATGAAAACTATAATTAGCCAAATTTTATTATATTATTACATGTTTAATATAACCATTTCATTTCATGGGTTTTGAGATGATTATTTAAGATCTTATGGAACATGTATGTATGATATCGTTATTAGATGTGTAAGACCTATATATCCCTATAATGAATTTTGTAAAGATTTAAATCTCATAATAATGACTAAGATGGTCTTGGTAATGAACCTTGACTAATAATATAGCCATAGGAGTGAACCACGATATCCATGATGGAATGAGGTGTGAACACACGATACTAAGATATCCATTAGAGTGAACCATGAATACCAAGATGGTATGGGGAGTGAACCCATAATACAAATATGGTATTGGAAAAAATTCCTTGGCTACTATGAAAATCATATCATATGCTTATGTGTCTTCCATAATTCCACTTTTATTATTTTGTTATGATTTCATGGCTTATGTTCTTTATTCACTTGTGATTAGTGTCTTATGAACTACCATGATTTTCCCATTATTCATGTATATGATCTTTGATATGCATGGTATGATATTTTATTTTCATGATCATGTTCTCATACCATTATACTCATGATCAGGCTTAAAAATCTCTCTTGTTTACCCTTATTGAGAATTTGAGAATACCCCTATTATGTTTCCCTCCCCATGTTATGAAAATATTTTATTAAGATTTATGTGTCCAAGAAGGGTTCTAGTCAAGTAGAACCTATTAAGAGATAATGTAGCTCACTTATGTAACAATGTTTTTGTTTCCATGTTTCCAAAGAAACTAGACTAGTACAACCTTTGACTGTTTGTTTTTATAAAGTATTTGGTATTCCAAAAAATGTCATGAAATTTAAAAGTATGAAAATAAAGGTTGTTTATAATTGGTATGATGAAAAAAAATATTCTAGCACAAACACAAGTATTTAAATCGTAATTCATAAAATTTAAAATCTCATTTTTTCCCTCCCATTAAATAGTAGATCATGAATCATTTTCCGAGATAATATCACATATTTGATTAAGAATCATGTTACAACAACTAATAACAAAGGGTATTTGGAATAAATTCTCTAACTACCAAACTTTTCTCATAATATATAACACATTAAATAATGAATTATAGGATATATAATTCCCATACCACCCATCACATAATGAAAACTAAAATATATATTTCAGTACAACATGAGAACATTCATATTAAAAAACAGTTAATTAACACATATAAATGAGATGGGTTCTAAGGAAATAGCCACCTAAAATTTCATAGAAAGTCTAGTGAAATTAGGTATATATTAGTATAATAAATTTACCTTAGTTTAATATAAAGATCATCAAATGTTGTTGACATATATAAACAACAACATTTTATGAACATATCGATCAGTATCATAAAATAATGGATCAAAAATTAGATTGATTGAAATTATGAGTTTAATCCCCAAAAAGAAAAATAGTATGAGATAATTTATTGGTAATTTAATGAAAAATAATTTCAATTTAAATAAATAATTATTATATAAAAATAAAGGAGGAAAATAAATTCAAAAAAGAGTTTTTTAGAAAACATTCTTTACATTACCTTAAAATATTAATTTTCCTGTTAAATTTGAAATATATTTTTAAAAAGGTGAAGATAAAAATTTTATCCATGAAAAAATAATAAAGGTTTTCCAATTTAAATGTGTATTGGAAGATAAAATATAAGATTAAGAAAGACAACAACCTTTTAAATATTTTAAAGTACCTTTGTTGAATCTCATATAATAAATAGAGTTATAAATATTATTTTTAAAAGTAGGTAATGAAAAATATGAATTATAAAGGGATGATAAGTATTGTTTATTTTAAAAATAATAAATTAAAACATTTTTGGAATGATATAATACAGACATGGTAGAAAAATATCCTTTAATGTAGATGAGATTCATTCTGGAATAAGTTTACATTTTATGTGAACGAAATTAATTATTGTAGATTCATGTAATTTAAAATAAATTTTTTTCTATATATACATATACATTATCATATAATGAAATATTATGGTGGAAGAATGTAAATATAGAAAAAATAAGTTCAAGGGAGAACATTATAACTCAAGAATGGAGATTTGATTTAACAAAATCCGTTACAAATTTGATAAAAATTGAGTCAAAGGTATATGAAGTAAGGATTAATGAAAATATTTTAAATCCAATTAATTAACCTCTAATAATAAATTTTGAAAATAGAGAAGTATACACAACATATAAAATAAGAATTAGTGAATAATTTGTAAATGTGCCTTAATGAAGGGAAATTGAGAAAACAACCCTTATGACTTTTGTAAATTTCTAATAGAAATATATTAAAAGATACTGAAAAAATTAGATTATTAAAAATAAATTATTTAATAGAAATAATTATATAATCTATTAAATTGGTATTATATACACAATATAATGGAAAATAGGTGCATAATTTTAAATGTGTCTCAAAGAAGTACATTTTTTGATGAAAAACCATTACCTTAAATTTCAACACCCATGAGGTATATTTAACATCATTTATAATAAAAACATCATAATAACTTATTTAATAATATTATTTATTTCCATTACCATTTATACTCTTTAATTATAATCTCTTATCATACATTCATGACCTATTTAATGTTTAATTTCATTAGTTGATGCTAGTAATTTTGAATTTCGGCAATTTTGTATGATGAAAAAGTTCAATTTATGATAAAAAGTTCATAATTATTTTTTTTAAAATATATTGAAATGATATTGAAATGATTTATGTATCCTCATCTTAATTTTGTGGATAATATGACCATGTTTTTTGTGAAAAAAATATCTGAAGACACCATTATGGGTAATTTTACCGATATCAACATATAAATTTATTGTTATTTTTTGTTTGTATAATCTTTTTATAACCATATTCCTGACATATATTACTCATAAATATCATATATATTAATAAAATATATTTTCAAACCATTCAGGTATGGTGGTGATGAAAAATGAAACACAACGCTCCATAGATGTCATTTTCATTTTCCATAGAATGCAAAGAAGGTAAAAATGGATTTATCTTTTCAGATTATAAATCATGTTAAAAATATAAAATTTAATGATTAAATAAATTCTTAAAACTATACATTTGATTTGGGGATGAAAAAATAAATATTATTTAATGGAAATAGTAGTCTCCACATACACATGCACAATATTTTCATTTTTAATACATTTGGAAGGAAGGTAGATAATGATTAATAAATTAGTATAATAATCTTTTAGTATAATTATAATTATTAAGTAACAGTATAATCATATATATAAATTATTTATAGGATTTATAACAATAATGGATAGAATATAAATGAAAAATGAGTGATTGGGAATTTATTTCATTACTCCCTTGAACAACGCCTTTTCAAATTGGTCCAAGCCATTGAGAGTTGGTCCTTTGATGAGAGAATGGAATATAAGACATGGAATAGTGTATTGGGGAGGTATTTAGATAGTGTTTTTCTGATCAAAATTGATTATGGTTTGAGTAGAAATGGGGTGATGGTAGTCTACTTTTAAAAGTGAGGGGGTAACATTTTTTGTAATAATATACAAAGAAAAGTATCTATTCATGGAATGTGAGTCCAAATATTGACAATAAGGTATGTTTTATGAGTCATAGGTTGATACAAATTTTCAAAAAAATAACATTTTTAGATAAGTATAGATGAATTTGAGCCCTTTCCCACTAATTTTCATATTTACAAAAAATTAATTTTGACATAGTAACTTATTTTTTAACCTCAGTAGCATATTTTAATGAAAAAACATTAAATTAACCTTATATGATAATTTATATATTTAGATTAAAAATAATAAAATAATTTTATAATATATAACTTTATGGTAGATAAAATGCTTATTTATTATTAGTGCACACAATATGGAGATACCGAATTTAGAATAAGTGTATTTTTAAGAATAAAAATTATGTATAGGATAAAATTATCAATATTATTGACTTCCATAAATTTTTTTATCATTAATAAAAACCAATATTTTTGTGTGTTTCAAATAAATAAAAAACCAAAATCCTCCATGTAAATATTAAATTAAATGGAAAGACAAAAAATAATATTTTTTAGAATAAAATATTACTTGAGTTTCAAAATGGTAAACCCAGGTTTTATAAATTTGAAAAAGTATATTAAAATGAATAGTTTAAATCATTAAACAAATATTTGGACAAAAAAATATATTATATATTTTTATATCACATTTCCATTTAGATAAAGTCATAAAAGATGTGATATTTTCAAAAACAATATTGTTATCACTATTCATAAAAAAATAATTTTTTTAGAAAAATATTAAAAATTAATCCATTGTTATAATTTTCATGATTAAAAAAATATAGTTAATTTTTCATAATTAAAATTCTAATATATTAGAATTTAACTTTTAAGTGAAAATATAAAATATAATGAAGATTGTTTTATGGGAAAATGAAAATTTCAAATATTTTTTATTTTTATTTTTATTTATTATCAACTTTTAGTTATATTATTGTTTTTATATTATTAATATAAATAATATATTTAATAATCATTTAACCAACACAAAGAAAACACAATTTAAAAAATCAGTTTTAAGCATAAAATGATCTTATTAGTTTTTAAACTAGACGAATTTAATTTTATAATGGAATTATTTTAAAATGTGTCCATTATTTTTCAATATATATATTTCATAATGTCTATAATTCTATTTATAACCACTAATATAAGGACTAAATTATAGTAGATATATTTTCTACTGCTAGTTTTATCTTAATATATCATAGTTGGTTTTATTTTTAGGTTGTCAGTGAACAAATCTATTAAAAATAATATTTATTTAAAGTGTATTTGATACTAAATATTAGTGGGGGGGGGTTACATTATGACACCTAAATAAGTGGGGCCTCATAATTTTAATTATCATTCAAAATAGAATATAGCTAGGGGTATCTATAAGATAAAGTAGAGTAAACATTTAATTCCCATCATAATATCATGGGTAATATAATAGAACACATATTTTCCTTTGTAATAGGTATATATTGATATTCTAAACCATTGGTTCCAAATACAACTTCTTATCATCCAATAATTTATATGAGTTTCTTGATATATACCTCTCATAATGACATTTTCAGGACCCATTATCAAACCAAATACTATAAAAAATGGTTCTGATTTCCTCTAATAAAATTACTGAAAAAATCATATTTTTCCTTATTGAAGGAAAAATATACCATATCTTTTAAATTTATAGGATTAAAAATTGGATATCCATGATAATATCTTAATAGGTTCTCTAACATAAATATATTCAAATCTTTATAAATGGTTCATAATAAGCATGTTAATCACAAAATCAGTTTCCCAAGAGTTTCGAAAAAGGTATGTAGTTATGCACCTTTTTTCATAATCTAGTTAAATATTGAGTTAATACCAAAATATTATATTTATTTATTTTACCCCTAGGTAAATCTATTCCAGACACACTATTAAGTTGCATCTGTACATGATGTCATTTTTAGGAAACTACACTCTATACTTTAACAAAAAATTTATATTTTCCATCATTTTGGATAATACATTGGAGTATCACTAATTTTCCCTATACACAATCCCCCAAAAAATTAAAATAATTCATAAAATTATCCAAACCCTACTATAATAAAAACCAAGGCACCCAATACCATCATTCCCAGGTCCAATGCTAAAATAAAAAATTTTACACATATGATTCTTTACCAAGTGCTGTGATCCAATATAAAGATTAATATATTTCCATAATTAATACATTACATATCACAACAATCACACAATTCAGGAATACATTTTTTAATTTATTTATATATTAACAACATAAAAAATTTATTATGAACATTTCTTAATAATTGTTCTATACTAGTTCCCCTTGTAGAATTGTTTTTAGGATTTTATAGAATTTATCAATTTGGTAAATAATCATATATAATGGGGATCTAATATTATCAATATGGGTAAACAATACTGATGATCATATGTGAGCATACTATTTTCATAAAAGTAAGAGAACACAATCAAATTCTAAGAATATTATATTTGGAGACCATATGTAAATAAACATGGATAAGATAACGTAAATAATCGATTTTAGAATAACATAATACATAAGAAATAATTATATTGTTATGATTAAAAACATAATAATATTGTATACACCTAGGCATAAAAATAAAAATACATTGTATTAAGAATTACATTCTTTTCTCTCATCACAAAGTTGACTGAGGATTATGTTTTCCCCTAAAACATAGTGGAATATGAATCATGCCCTTTATTCTAATACATATCTAATGAGATATCATGCATTGAACAATGAATTATTTGGATATATAATATCAGTCCCCTCAACCACATAATGAAAACCAAAAATATATGTTCCAAGAGAATTTGAAAATATTTATATTTCAATCATCACTTAATTTACCTGTGGAAAATAGATGGGTTTTATGAAAATTGCCATAAAATATTTCATAATTCATCATGTGAAATAAGGTTTATGGTATAATAATAAGATATACCTTATTGTAACATAATAAACATTAAAGGATGTTGATATAGATGAAAAAACCTTCTTGGAACATTTTGATCGATATCACATAAAAATTGGTCAATAATTAGACAATCTGATAAAATGATTTTAATCCCATAACAGAAAAATAGAATATGTTATGGGTCACATGAAAAAGTAATTTTGAAAATGGTGAAGATAATTATTTTCTATTTTATAGAATATTAAATAATGTAGACATGATAAATGAATAATTTTTTCCAATTTAATTTTGGAGTGGACGATAAAAAGTACATTCTAGAAATGAAAAAAACCTCTTTAAAATTTTAAATTATCATTATTGACACTCACATCATAAAAAACATAGTAAATATTAATTTTGAAAATTTGAAATGAAAAATATGAGGATCGCATGTGACAATATATATATATATTTTAAAAATAATAATTTAAAATATTTTTGGAAGTAAATAATATTGGCATGTTTTAAAAATTGAAGTTTAATAGAAAGAGAATTGTTAATAATAATGCTACACGTTTAAGTGAAAAAATTCACCAAGGAAGAGGCTTGGAAATAAAATATCAATGTAAATAAATATAGAGATAAATTATTATAAAATGAAATAATATATTGTAATATACAAAAAATAGAATAAATAAGTTAAATAATCTATATTTTTAATATAATAAGAGAGTTTTGAGTTTATATTCATTAGTAAAAATTTTGTAACATTTAAATTAGTGGAATATAATGGAGGGATTAAATAAAGTAATAATAAATCCCACATAGTAAATTTTAATAATAATATAAGACAATTTTAGTAATATATAAACCATATAGAAGAATAATTAGTTCATAATTTAAAGCATGCATTAATAAAGTGAAATTGAGATGAAAAACAATATTGCTTTACTAACATTTTAATCAAATTATATTGAAATATAGAACATAAAATAAATATTTAAATACTATAAATATAATAATAATCATGATATAATGTCGAAAGTAGGTGTTATATACAACATATAAAAAAATAGGTTCAAAATATGAAACATGTCAAAAATATAAAATTTCGTGAGGATAAACCCTTACCTTACCTCTCAACTTCCAATAGGGATCTTCAAATTCAAGAATACTAAAAATACCAATATAAATTATTTATTTCATAACCAATATTTATGCCTCTTATAATTTATATTATTTATCTATAATCCATCATTTTATAACACCCTATGATTTTAGTTTCCTTAAAAAATAATACTTTTTTCGATGACATAAACCACACAGAACACCGAGCTTAAACGAACTATGAAGTAATATTATTTAAATGTGACCATTATAAATTGGCTATTAAATTGTATAAAATTTATTGTTGTAAATAAATCATCAAATACAAGAATAAATTTACTACCCAATAAAAATTTATTGACTAATTCTTACGAAATAAGAACTCAATTTTTCGTAATGTCATTTTTCGTATAACAAATGTAATTTTTCATTAAAAATGGATTTAATTGATTTTTGGGAGAAAATATTATAATTATTTTTTTTCCATTTTAGAAGGTATATATTATTAAAATTTTATCATTTTTGAAGTCATCGTATAAAAATTATCTTAGGGTGATTTCTTGGGATTTTTCTAAAAATATTGCTTTTCAATGAATAACAGAATATAACAATTTTATTGAAACATGTCTTTTTATTTTAATGTATTTAGGAATTCCCATTTTTAATTTAATTGGATTTAAAATTTAACTATTTATATTATATTAAAAATAATATTAATAATTTCATTAGAATTGACATGATGCTTCATTTTTATATAAAAACACTTGTATAATTAAAATTTCATTTTTTTCAAAAAAAGTTTGGAATTAGATTTTTCAGGACTATTTTTAAATTATTTTCTGAAACATATAGGAATTTAATTTTATTAAATGGATTACATATTTCGAATCATGTGTTTCAAACTGTATAAATAGTTTCCTTTTAAGATAAGTGATTATTAATATTACCTATAATAAATATTTGTTACCATGGTAAAGTTAAAATGGGTTAATTATGGAGAACAATAATTCTATAATCATCTAATTAATTTTAAAACATGAATTTATTTCAATTTAAGGGCCTATTTCATCCATAGTAGTCCAAAATATTAAAATATTCCCTTTGGTTTCTATTTAAATTTTATTATTACGTTTATATAATTTTAAGTAAATAATATACAAAAAATTTCACTTTAATTACATTTTTATATTTAATATATTGTGAAAATGAAAAAAAGTGTTTATTTACAATTCAAATTTTTTTATTTAAAATAATAATTAAAGATATTTTTTATAATTTTTTTTTTTAATTTTTAGTGACTAAATAATTTCGATTTACATATATGTGACACCGAAAAAGTCTATGTGTAAGAAGTAAAATATAATTATGATAAATTTTAACATTAAATGATCTGTTAGATACATATAAATTATCATTTCTATTTTAGAAGTTTAAATTCAAATCCCATTACAATATTATTCTCTTTAAAGTAAGATCCCGATCATTTTGGAGGTATATACCTGTTTAAATTTTAGTTTAAATCCCTTGTTTTTTGGTTATTGAAATTTTTCCCAAGAGTTTGTGGGGTCTCAGGGGTGTTCTAGGGGTTCATGACATGAAAAAGGGTAACCATGCCAAATTTTACGTGTCACACGATTGGCGCATAGTTAAGTAAACCTTGTGGATTTCCCAGGTAAACCTTACATCCTTGAACAGTGGATTAATGCATGATTATTTCATGGTTGGAAAACTCTTCAAATATACGAAGGGAAACAAGATACAAAACTAACCATGGATAGTGTATTGCGCACGGTTTTTGGGTACATTTTGACTAATCGTGTGGCCATTAATGTTGGAAAAATTACAAATTTACCATTCAGAGATTTAAAAACCTCACCCATGTTTTCACCCTTTTCTCTTCTTCTAAGACCTACTAATGAAATCTAGTGAATCTAGATTCCAATAGGAGATTCTTTTTCGATTTAAGTCCATTCGAAGCACCTTTGGTTGTAGTTTCATGCTTTCAGTGATTTATAATACCTCTCTTTCTTCTTTTTTTGGTTTAAGGATTGCATATTTCTCTTATCTCTATACGAGGATCAAAATACATCCTTTTACAGTTATATGTTGGTTGAGGCTTAAAAGGGAGGTTGAACTAATGTATATATCTTCAATTGGGAGTGAATTTGTTAATAGATTTGAGTTAGGTGGTCTACAAGTAATATCTCGTAGCTTTTATATAGATTTGTTGATGTGGGTTTGGGTTTCTATTTTCCCCTTATTGTGTTTTTGGTGTTGTTTTCATGATTTTTTATAATGGGCGACTAAATGAAAAATTGAACCCCTCATGATCTCCATGTGATGAATGGTGGATGGCTTAACAATTATAGGGCCACCCAAGGGGTGTGCCGTCCCTCTGAAACATGGTTTACAAATATGTTAAGTGTGAAATAGAAATGTAATTAAGTAGATTCCATGCCAAACATATAAATTGGTTAATGTGAGTATTATGAAAAAATTATGGGTAGTTGTGTTTAGATGTGGAAAATGGATAAGGGGTAATTTGGATCGACATGAAAATGTCTCCAATGGGATTAATGGAATGTACTAAATATATTTGGAATATTCTTAATAAGATAGGCATGGAAAAAGGGAATTGAGATAAATATTTTTGTGATATAATTGATAACTTTGTTAATAGATTGTGGAATAATATTATCTACAATATTAATTTTTATTTAAAGAGACATTGGAAATGGTAATGCCTATGGTCAGATGTGATGTGGTTTGTGCGTGGTGAAATGATAACATTGCATGTGCACGTGGATTGGTAGAGTTGGATATTGACTTGAGGTTATACATCCACTAGTCGAGTTGGAATCAGGATCTTAACTCCACCCCTAAATTCACGTGTTATGGAATGGGACTAATCTCTATTCCCCTAATGGTTTCATTCCACTTGGATAGAGGCTTCAATGCGAGGATAATGTGATTATTGTGATGTGTTTACCCCTAATGAGATAGGGAATTTAATTTTTTTTCCTTTTTCATTATGATTGGTGAATATTACTAATCCATCAAAAACATGATGTGTGTGAACAAAGCTATAAAAGATGTTAAATGTATTGAATTAGGATTTAATTATGGAATAACTGAGGGGAACTTTGTTACTAATGGTTACCCAAAATTTCTTTTATTTTCATATCATTTTTTTAATACATTCATGCACAATATATTTGGATAGAATATTTTATAGACACTACTGGTGGTGGCCTATAGAGTGGTACTCACACCTAGATCGGGCCACTATTTTGAACTCGAGAAGATTTTATTATTGTAGGTCAAGAAAAGGGAAATTGACCTATTCGTGGGAATTGAGACCAATTGGTGAGGTTCGTATATGAGGTTTTATACATGGATTTAGAACCATTTTTGGGATTTCAATTTTTGTATTTATTGTGGGTTTTGTTCACCTAGAATTATAGCATGAAATGACTTAAATAAAATTAGTTTGGTTTTTACACAGTTTTGGGAAATGACAATTTATGCTTGTTCATGGGGTTTTCTATGTTTTTGTCATCTATTATATCTTTTTTATAGTGTGGATTAATCTATTAATGAGTTGATAGTCTCTGAATGTCACATTTAGATGTTCTCTTCTAAATAAAAACATCTGGCGTACAAGGAGGTTCACTTGATGTCATTAGGTGACTCAGATCGGGCATCGGTTTAGTGGATCCTAGGTTAGAGGCAACACAAATTGGTATTAAAGGGGCTATTTTATGTGGCCATACAATTTGGTATGGTAGATAGGAGAATAGAATATGATGGGCCTTGGTAATGAGATAGTTCTTGGGAGTAGCCAACCCAAGAATATGGGAAAACCCATGTTACCTAGGGAGGGAATTGTTGTTCATGATTTTTGATGTTATAGTTGAATGATATTTCACCATTGGGTGATGCACTTGTTATGTGATGTGACTGTTTATGATATTTTCCTCACAGACCGAATGACATGAGGTTGTGCATTCATGAATCATTTAAGGCACCTTGGAATATAGGTGGCATGCATCATAATATGTACACACATGATGAGTGTGTGGGACCTGAAGGGTAGAATGAGTTTTATATTATTTATATTTGATGAAAATGGTGTCTAATACAGAATATGAAAATGGGAAAATAGAGAGTATATAGATGAATCGATGAAGAATAGCGTGTTTAAATAAACATTGTAAGAAGGTTAAAATTCTTAATTGTGATAAATTGTAATGATTTAACGGTGTTTAAAAGAGAAAAATTTATTTTTTCATCGTAAAATGGTAAAGGAATCATTCTTTTTTAAGGTTAAAAATTATTCAAAATATGGGTTATAATAAGTGAAAAAATGGGATGGGTTCCTAAAATGGGAATGATTTCCATTGTGAAAGTGGAAATGGTTTTAAAAAAGGGTGTCATATAAAATACTTGTACCTACAATAATTGTCATAAATAATATTGACCACAATCCGTGGTAGAAATGGTTGATGGTAGAAATAGAAATGTGGTCACCTCTGTTAGGATATTGTATGTGGAGTGGGTTGGTTATTGTATGTTGTGTACCGTCTATTGTGGTCGAAACCGATTGGAATTTTTCTTGGAATTTTGTTGAGGGAGAGGTTTTGATTTATCATTCTGTTTAAGTAGATATTTTTAAAATTTTAGTTAAATAGAAAAATTTGAAGTGCAAACCTTTGGGTTTTCAAAATTAATATTTGAATTATAAAAGAGAAGGCGATGAAGGAACTTTTGTGAAGAAAAATATTGAGAATCCCTATTTTTTCTTACCAAGAACATTGTACGATTGGTTTGGGAAGTGGGGGTTCCCTAGGATGAAACCATTACTATTTTTTGAGTGACCTTGACAAGTCTTGATGTGTACATAATATGGTGTTCCATGTTATGTTTTTGGTAGGGTAGTGGGATTGATGTTTTATGATTTTTCTTAATAATTTGAAGGTGGAAACTCTTTTGTTTTGTATGTGTGTGAGTTGTACATTGGACATAATAATGAGTGTCTTGGTTGTGGCATTCATAGTGATGTGCTTTTTCCATAGCTGGGGTGATCCATGTGAGTTTGGACCTTACGACTTGTGTCTTGGACCATAGAGTGGGGGGGGGGGGTTGGCTCGTGGATCAAATGAATGTGTGTGAGTTTGTTTAGTGTGAAAACAAATACGAACATTTTCGAGGTTCTAGGAGTCAGTGTTCTAGAATGGGGATACGAGAGACACGGGTGAGTAGTGATTTGTTGCTAGTTGGGTGAACCTGGCCAAGCGAAAGAGGGGCTGGTAACTTGTTACCCCAACCCTAGTTGATAGGTTGGTATTAATTGTCCCTTGAGGGAAACCCGTGAGAGTGGTCAGATATTTTGTTAGTGCTATTGGGTGTGTGAAGGACCTATTGATGTTTTGGACTTGAATATTTTAATATTTTACAAAAGGGATGAGTGGGAAGGTCAGTGGGTTTAGGAGACATGACTCAAGTTGTGACAAAGAGTGAGCATTCTTGGGAGGATAAATAGTGACCTAGTGAGAGGTTATCTTAGTGTTGCATGTGCCATAGAATATGAAGCATGTGAGATTATTTGGAGGTGGAACTGATGCATAATGGGTACCATGAAATTTTTATAGATTGTATTGTTGTACCCCGGTTCTTTCAAAATGGAACCTGAGTGCTTGTGGTTTGTGTAAGGTCAGTTTTGAAGGATTGTATCATTTTTATGTTAGAATCTTATATTTCACGAGGATTAATTGAAACCCTAATGTTAACATTGGGAGGTAAGGGCCAAGGTGATATAAAGTTGGTTTAAGTGCATGGTCACAGGAAGGTGCAAGACCTTGAGGTCTTTGAGGAGGTCTATGTGTGAAAACATACTGGAGAGATATGAGTCCATTCAGGTAGGGAAAACAGATGGCCAGGGAAAGGTTCTAGTAATTCATTGTGAAACCGAAGTGAGAAGATTATCTATGTAAGAGACAATTTCATTTGGTTATTGTAGGTGACCATTGTGTTTTAGTTGTTATCTTACAGGGTCGTAATGGAAGGAATCAAGTGATGTCGTGAAGGCAGTTCCATAAGAAATGTTGGTTCACATTTGTTTAGTGGATCGTCATGGATCGATGGTGAGTCTTGGTTGTAAATCATTCCTGAGCAGTGGGGGACATGTGTTAATGTGACATGTGCGGGAAGGGTAGCTCTAGACTACTTTCTAGTCATGGTGTACCATAGTGGGGGTGATGCTACTTTTGGATAAGTTTTTTTACTGTTCTTTGAAAGATTCTTAGCTTACGTTATCCAGAGACGATCATGCTTAATATATTGACATCATCCTTGGTATGCTGAAAAATATCTATAATTGTTCCAATAAACTTGAATGTTTTTTGATGGATACGAGGTTTTATGGTGTTTGTACTCAAGGATTAGTATATGTGGATCCAGATAGTGGGATGTACCCACTAACATTTTACTACTGAGGTCCCCGAGATAGACCAGGTGTCATCGAACACTATATGTGCCATTCATGGAAGCGGAAAATGGGTATTTGGTAATTTATTCCTTAATGTTTTGGGAAAAGATGAATGGCCATGTCCATGTTTGGGGTTCAGGTTATGATCTAAGCATTGGATTTGAACTTGGGGAAGCTATAATGGGATTTACAAAATCATGTGTTTGAATCAATAATTGTGTGATAATGTAGGTTTAGTGAGAAAACCTCAATAAAGTTTGATAACGGATTCTGGTAAGTGTTTTTGAGTTACCATGGAGTTTCCTTAGATGTGAAGGAATCTTGGTCATGTAAGGAAATTATATGGAAGTAGTGAAGATGGGTGTCTGAGGATGAGTTGAATGGGGACAACCCAACCCAATTAAAAATTGGTACAAAAGTGGGGAGTTGTAAACCAGATATGGTGGATGTTTTAGTTTGAAAATTGAATCTCTATAATGCGAATGGGTTTTATTAATGACCTAGTAAACCTTAGCTGATGTCAACATGATAGATGTTTTTGTTTTTTTAATGTTGATGGGTTGGGTGGAGCACGATGATGGTTTAGAGGGTGGTGGATGTCTTGATAGTAGAAATCAACCCAACGTCAGGGAATTACCTCAGCAGTTGAATTGGATAGTGATGGACTGCAAGCTATTAAGATCTTTGTGGAGGTTAATCAAGGTGGTATCATGCCGGTAGTAGAAGGTGGATTCTTCGGGACAAGCCAGTTTGGGGTGGCCTGCCATGATATGGAAAAAATAAGGATGTGGTAAGTTTTGAATCACCTCTGATTTGATGTTTATAGTGGAATTCACTTTTTGGAAGTGAAGGTGAACTTGGATGAGGTCATGATATTAGTCTAAAAATAGATGGTGTAGGGATTCCCTCTTAGGTGGGTTCGACAGTGAGGATAGATTTCAATATAGTGTGAAGTCCTGATGGATTTTTCTCCATGGTCTGTTGGGGACATGTGGGTTATGTTGTGAATGTTGAGTTGAGGTTCTGGTGGTCCATTCTTCATCAGTGCAGGTTCCAATCATCGAAAGACAGTAGGGGTGAGATAAGGTGTATGGTGGGAGAGAACAGTAATGGGAAATGGGTTGGTTGATGTTGATATTAGTGTCTCTCTGGTTGGACAGACTCGAGTGATTATCATTCAAGTGATTTTGATTTGAAAGTGATTGTTGGCTCCGAATTGACTGTTTGAGTATCTTAAGTGTCGTGGATATGATGAAGACATTTTTTATAGAATGGGATCAATATTACTTGAGTAATGGATCAATGTAAAATGGGAAATCTGGTTTGAAGGATCATCTATATCCTTTGTGTGGGGCCATGTATTGGTCACCGTTAGAGTTTTTGAAAATTGAGTAAAATGACATCAAGTGATTTTGGGTCATTATTTGTAATGAGGATCAAGGTAACGGGGTACCAATTGAATCCTCCACGATGGTGTGATAATATACCTGAAGTTTCCTTTTGTCAAAATTTAGGAAGTGTCATCTAGGATCCCCTATAATGCTCCGGTGGTTGAAGTTTGGTTTCAAGTTGGTGTATTCTTGAGGAGAGTCTGATTCTTTTTGTGGATTGCAATGAGAAGTTTTTCATGGAAATGTTGTACTATCAGGTCATGTGTTATGGAAGCATGTTAATGTTCAAGGGTAAACTTTTAAAAGGGGAATGGATTGGTGGCCTTGGTTTCCTGACTTATTTACACAAGAATTTTAGTGATTTTTGGGAATGCGTCTCGAGTAAGAGCTATTATATGGTGGGAAGTTTTTAGGATCCTAGACTTCATGGAGGCATTTTACTGTTAAAATTATGGTTTAAATCCATTATTTTTGGTTAATTAAATCTTTCCCTAGAGTATGTGGTGTCTTGGGGTGTGTTTTGGGGGTTCAAGACAAGAAAAAAGGGAAACCGGGCCAAACTACGCCAGGCGCATGATTGGCACATGGTTAAGTAAACCATACATCCTTCGAAGGAAAACCATGAATCCTTGGAAAGTGGATTAACACGCGGTTGGTGAATGGTTTTAAAACTATGTGGATCTTACAAGGTAACAATGAGACCCAACTCACCTTGTACAGTGGATTCGACAAAGTTTTTGCAGGGCTTGGAAAACTCTGTGGGTAAACCATTCAACCCAGTAATGTTTGGAAAAATTAAAAAATTCTCACCACTATATTTAAAAACCATAGAAATTTTATTCCAATTTTTCCACTTCTAAGACTTGGTGATGATACCTAGTGACCCAAGTATTCAAGAGGTGATTATTCATCGATACAAAGCAGTTTGAAGCTCCATTGGTTATAGATCGAAACCCCAGGTGAGTCTAATCGCTCTCTTTCTTCCTTTTTTGGTTTTGGGGTTTTCATCCTTCTCTTATCTCCATATGAAGCTCTAAATAAATCTTTTTCAAGTTAGATCTAGGTGGAGTCTTCTAAGGGTGATTGAATTCGGATTTGAGTCTTTTATTGGGATTGTGTTCATCAACAGATTCGTAGTATGTAGTCTACATGTTATATCCCCTCACTTTTATATATGTTTGTTCATGTGGGGTTATGTCCTTGTTCTACCCTTATTGTGTTCATGGTTCCATTTCCTTGATTTGGAAAAATGGGTGTCTAAAAGGAAACTTGAACCCCTGATGATCCCCACTGCATGCACGGAGGATGAATTGACTGATTTAGGGCCACTCAATGGGTGTTCCAACCCTCCCAAATGTTGTTAATGAAAATGTAAAGTATAAAATTGGCTTGTGATTAAGTAGAGCCCCTGGAGAACATTTAAATTGGTTAATGTGATGATTAATAATGGATCATGGGTAGTTGTTTCTAGATGTGAAAATTGGATATGGGGATGTTTGTTTTGACATTAAAATGTGATAAAAGGGATTAATAGATTGCTCTAAAAAAACTGTCCATATGCTTAATGAGTTTGGCATGGAAAATTGGAATTGGGATAAATGGTTTTGTGATATAAATGATCAATGTGTTAATGGATTCTGATATAATATTATTTCCCATATTAGTTTTTATTTATAGTTATATTAAAATGGTAATGTATATGGTTGGATGTGACATGGTTTTTGTTTGGTGAATGGATAAATAAGAATTTTATCATGTCTTAGTAGATTTGGGTATTGAATTGGGGTTCTATGCCCATGGGTTCAGTTATACTAAGGATCTAAAAACCACTCTTCAATGCACTTGTTAGGGAATGGGTCGAAGATATATTCTCCTAATGGTTGAATTCCACATGTACTAAGACTTTGAGATGAGTATAATGCGGTTGTTTAGATGTGTTTACCCCAAGCTGGATAGGGACATGACTTATTCCCATTTTCATTATGATTGATGAATTTTCTAAATCCATTAAACACTAGATAAGAGTGAATTAAATGTAAAATATGGTACAAGTATTGAATCTGAATTTAATTAATGAATAACTGAGGGGAACATTGTTATTAAAGGCTACCTGAACTATCTTTAATATGCTTGTCATTTATTTAATACTTTACCGTACAGTCTGTATAGACATATTTCTTTGTAGACACCATTGGTGGTGGCCTACTATGTTTTACTCACACCCTACTTGGGTTGTCATTGGGTACCTAAAAATATTTTATTCTTGAAAGTTAGGAAATGGGAATAAGACCTGTGCATGGGAATGGAGTTGGATTTAGGATGTTCATGGATGTGGTTCTGAACATAGAGTTAGGACCATTTCTTAGATTCCACTGTTTGTCATTATTATGGGTTTTGTTCACTTGGAACTGTAGAATGACATGACATGACATGACATGACATGTAACACCCCAAGATTTCATAGTACATTATTTCATTAAAGTAATTCAATAGGTTGCGCTACACACAACACCGAGTTCGAGCACACCACAACTTATCAAACTAGCCTTTCAACAAGAATTTATGAATAGTATTAACTTAATTTTTAATCTTATATACTCTATATAATTTTAACTTTCATATTATGTGTTTATTAGACAAAATATAAGAACAAATGTATTTTTTTGATAAAATAATTATTTTTCAAAAAATAAAATTCTACCACTTTTAATGGAGAGAAATTTTATAAAACAAATATTTGAAACTTATATATTCAATTTAATGAAATTATGTTTTCCTCTATAAGTGGGACATAAAATTTTAGTTTTTATAAATTTATGGTAATTTTCTGATAACTTTCATATTTTAACAAATACTATGTGTTAATTGAAAACAACTTTTTTAATCGAAATAATTTATAGTGTTAAATTATGCATTTTAATGGTTGTGAAATAAAATTAGATTATATTTTTATCAATTAATACATTACAGGTCATTATAAATAATTTAACATTTAAATTATACGTAAACACTTGTCAATCTTTTGATACATTTTACTTTTTAAAAAACCATCATTTTGGTTTTGACGAAGACCATTAATTTTAAATTAATAAATGAAACATATATGGTTTTAATTTGGTAAAATAGACTTCATTTTGAATTTAGAATATCAAAATTATCTTAGGGTGAATTTTTGATATTTTTCTGAAAACATTCAATTTTTGTTGAATAGTGACAAACACTCCATTATTATTTAAAACCGACTTTTTATTTGAATAATTATTTAGTTTATTTAAATCTATTTTAAGTCAATATATATATATAATACCTATATAAGTTCAATGTAATTCATTGGAGTCATTTTATAATAAGTTTAGATATATAAAATCTTAGTCAACTTTTTACCACCATTTACCCACCTTCTAGGAGCATTTGAAAATTTCCATAAAACATAATTTTACTACTTCTGTGAGTTGAATTTAAAAAACCCTAGAGACATGGTTGAAATCAGTATGTAAAATTTGGTTCAATATGATGAATATAATTTTTGGTGAATAGTAACCTTTGACTTTTATTTACCACAGTTAAAAGTAAATATAGTAATTAAGGGTAAAACTAATATTATAACTACCCTAACACATGTCCTAATTTTTTTGGATAAGTGTAATTCTACAAAAACATCCTTAGGAATAAAATATGATCATTTTGGTCTACTTGTATTATATTATAACATTTATTATTATTTTATTCAAAGAAGAGTTAAAAGTGTTAAATTCAATGTTAATTTAATAAACCATTTTAATATAGGGTTATACATAGGATAAATTCAACTATAAATATTCCATATAAATTTAAAAATATTTCCTACATAATGATATTTTATTTATAATTTTTAGACATTAAATAATTAAAATTATTTAGGACACAATAACGATGTAGTAATTACCATAATAATGAAAGAATCAAATAAATGGTTTTATAAATATTAAAATAAATAAAATTTTAATGTTTTTATGAAGTAAACGAATTTTATATGTAAATATGACATTTTAGGGTTCATTTAATATATCTTTATCTAAGTAATAAAGTTGTGATGACTTTCACAAAAACAAAGTACTAAATTGTGCAAAAATTGACATAAATGAGTTTTTAAAACAAATATTATATTATTAAATTATATAATATTCCTAAAAATATATGGATCATCCAAAGGTCATAAATAATATTATATATGTCATTAATGAACCACTTGATGTTATCTTGGATGTTTAGAATATGTTTATTAACCATGTAGTGTAAGAATACAAGAAGACAAGGTAAAAGTTAAACTATTTAACTAATAGTTAAATCTAAATGATAAGGTTAATATGGTGACAAAAACATGTGTAATACCTATTTAATGAGTGGTTTTAGACCCATAACCTACTTATCCTATTAATAAATCATTTTTTAGCTATTTGAAACCGAAAATGATTTTATTATTAAATAACATTTCAAGCTTTTCCTAAAGTGACCCTCACCCCTCTTATGAAAGGGTACTTCCCATTCTCTTAATTGCACACCTCCAAAGCAATTTGGATCGGCCAAACCATGATCAAATATCCTCTAAACATTCCTGTCTTCTTCATAGAGGCCTTCATTTGGTCATAAATCCCACCTAAGGAGCCCTTTGGATCAAATCAAAAAGAAGAATCCGAAGAAGAGGTAAATATTTCATCACCTCTATCATGTTCTTTTCTTCTTCCACTTCCTCTTTCTTTGTTGTTTCCATTAAAAAATCATAACTCTAGTATCTAAAATATACAGTGATGTTATTATAAAAATTTTAAAACCATATTCATTATTCTATCCATCCTATAAATGACAAAGTCAACATACATGCGTACATATGGATTACCATCTCCACATTGTGTTGTAGTTTGTTATTCAAACAATTCATTTTTTGGATGGGTATAATAATGAGTATACATGATGTAAATAATAAATGAAACATGTTAATTTTTATTTATATATGATACACCATACAATTACATATTATTTCGTCATAAATATAATGACATTGTCGCTCATGCGTACGTACAGATTACCGTCTCCACGACGCGATACGATTAATTTCCACATTCACCATTGAATGATGATTATAAAATATATATCATTAATGAGAATGTAATATATGATATAATAATTCTACTAGAGATTTTATAACACTCCGAGCCCGCTCTTTCCGACTCGGTGCTTGAAAAGTGCAGTGTAATTCTTTTTATAAAAGTGAATAAACAAATACACAACACTTTAATGAAATGAAGATCTTTTACCAGTCTAGGTTCTGGAGAAAAGATACATGGTAAAAAACATCAGATTTAAAAATTAAATTAAAACAAAAAGAAAGATAAACTCTGCTTCCACATGCGCTACAATAAATAAGATCAACTTTGGATTCCGAGGCAACCTGTGAAAAACAGTTTGAAAAAGCAGGGTGAGCACAAGAGGTGCCCAATAAGGTGTTTTGAAAGCCTTTAATAAATCCTATTAAAAGTATTTCCTTCATTATAAATTTGTAAAATTCAATTGGAAATACATTTTTAAAACAAATTTTACAAAATAATATTATTCTTTGAGAAATAATTATACTTTGAAACACTTTTTAACTAATCTAATGATTTTCTTTGGAAAATATTAAGAAAACATCATAAAAAAACATCATTTTGAGGCAACTTAATTTGTCTAAGGATGTATTGGGCCTACCCACTTAGCGAAGGATGGGTTCACTCCCCAATGACCTTCTATTTTTACAATTAACAAGTGCCGATATTTTTCAAAAACTTTTAATGTTTTCTTTACATATATATATATATACTAGTATTGGTCACAAGATTTTCTACCTTTAAACTTGTCAATGCATTAAAATACACATCCATACTTATATATATATATAAATATATATAATTTCCATTTTATCATTTTCAATTTTGGTTACTACCAAAAAATTTATTGGCTAGACCTTACATATAATTATTATGACTCATGGCCATATATATGTGCAATTTCAACGCCCATAGTGTTGATAAAACGTGATGACAAGTTATGTGCATTTTTTTAAATTTGATGATAAGTCGACGATAAAATTATAAACATGATATTAATCAATTAATCCATAAATATATATGCACCCATTTTAAGACTCCATTTATGCATATATATATTCGTAATTTTTGTAATAAATACGCATATAAAAATCATTATAATTTTTTTAAATAAATAATAAATAAAACCATAGCATGAGAAAGGTAAAATATAATTTAAATAAATGAAATATTTTACCCACTTATAATTTATAATCAAATTACACATGTTGTATTTTTAAATTAAACTCACTTGGAAAAAGAATTTTAATACAGTTAAAATTCTAACATAGTGGAATTATTTGAAATAAAATTTTCTAAAATGCCTTACGAAAATAAGATTTCAAAATAAGTAACTAAATATTTCTCCCATATAAGAACAATAATATAGAATTGCATAAAAAGTATTTTAAGATACATAATCCCTTTAAAAACAAAATTAAACAATTTACATCAAGAATAAACAACATACCAAACTTATACCAAAGTAATTTTAGTATGAATCACCTTACTAAAATTTATCAATGTGTTGAAAAACATGTGGATTTTGTTTGGAAGAGACCCGCAATGAAGAAGATAATAATTTGATAAAATAAAAATTAACATACCTGACTTGTTATTGGAAGACGAAGACTTATTTTTCTTCCTATTACAATGCATCAAATGATACTACCGTGTTTTCCAAACTTTCCCACCAAAAGAAAAATAATAAACCAAACAATATCCATGCCTTATGCCTTGATAGACAATGTAGTGTGGAGACCCACTGATACACTAATATATAGGACCCAACTCACTGTACAATTATAAATATTTTATTTCCACTTGAATTTACATATATATATATATATTTATATTTATATATTATAGATTCGTGCAACACTAAAATGAGATCTTAAAATATTGTGGTAGAAAATTCATTGAATTAATCCCATTTCAAACTTCCCACTGTTACAAGAAGAAGACTCAAAGCTGAATTGGTGCATAAAATAAACAGATTAAACATAAATTAAATGGAGATAGTGAATTAAATATAAAACAAATGAATGAAAATGACTATGATGGCATCCGAAGAAGGAAGCATCAAACAAGAGGACAAACCGAGAAGTTAATTCACTAACATGAGATAATATTTGATTATAAAATAATCAAACATGCAGATATAAGAAATTGATAATAAGATGATGTTGACATCAGATAATAAATTCATAGAAGATGTAAATTTTTATAGAAAAACAATGAAATAGACAAATCAAAACTTATTACACCCTAAAAAAAATCTGAAACGAGATTAGGATAAACCGAATTTTATTATACAAATCCTACCTACGGTTTCATACAAATTGGGGGTCGATTTTCCCTAAATCGCATTCAAATAATCAACGCAAGATATATTAGGCAAATAATAACCTTCGAAATCAGACCAGATCTTGATCGGACTCCATCTAAGGTTCACCCGGGGGTCGAACCTTCCTCGTTGGCTCGGCCTACAATGAAGAATTCATCAGAAAATGAACATCTAGGATCTAGATTGCGAATCGAATCGACTTGAGGGAACTAGTATAGCCAAGCACGACCTTGCTCAGTACAGTCCGATTCATCACTTGTGGTTGACTATGAAGACGAATTCCACAGCTCAGCCTTCATCTCTCTCGAATCCGAAGTGAAATACCATGAAACCAAATCCCATTTCCCTTATATTTTTTTAACATTTCATTTTATTAAATTATTTTCTTTAAAAAAGTTTATCGGTTTGTTTTTTTATTTATTTAAATAAAACAATTCCTAGAATATATATATATTTTTCAATATATATATATAGATGAATATTCATTCTTTTGGTTTTGTTTTAAACATAAAATTATAAGGTTCAATATATGTATTACTATATTTTAAAACAATGTAAAATTAATATTAATATCATAAATTATCATTATATATATATATAAAACAATTGTTAATAAAATTAAATAAATACCTATATAAATATATATTTATAAAATAAGTTTTAAAGCCATATATAGTGTTTGTTCATAATTTAAATCTTATTCCTAATATTATGTTTCCATTATAATTTGTTAATGTATAACTTCACTTGATTTAATAAAATTTATTAAATTAAAAAAGTTTGTTTATTGTATATCAGTTATATAATAATATTTAAATCAACATTGTATATTTATTTTGTTAACATTTGTCAAATGTCGGTTTTAAATATTACAATTTCAAACAGATAGTTTTTATAACGGTCGGATAAAACTCTATATATATTAATGTCTAAGGGTCATTTTAATACACAGAAATAATATTGCGACGCTCACGCCACTATTTTTGGAGATAGTTATATATGTTCCTCTCATTTTTAGTTTCATTGTTATTGTTCTTTCTATAACGTTTATGCTTCTATTAGATCCAAAAGATGATATCTACCCAATCATCATTATTGTGTTTCTCGATGGTCTTCCAATCGTTTTATTATCGATAGCAATGGGCTTAATGGGTTAGTTCATTTTTTTTAAGGATGTATTATGGTTTGTATAAATAAATTTCTTACTACTTATTTCTTTGCGCTCATAAATTTATGAATTTTATTGCATCTTGGAATCATTGAAAAAACATAAAAATTATTTTTAAACCTGGGGTGTTACATTCTCCCCCACTTAATTGAATTTCACCCTCGTAACTCATTTACACTTATCGCTCCTAATTCAAATCTATTTTGAGCCTCACATGATTTCCCCATTTTCTGTATGGCTTTCCTCTATGGTTATCATTTCTTCCTAATAGATTAAAGTTAAAAGTGGCTTCTAAATTCTCCACCTCATTTTCCCAAAAACAACTTATGAAAGGAGGGTTGTATGGATGTAAGCATCAGAAGATAGTCCTCAAGGAGTGATAATCAATATGTTATTTGAGAAGTTGATCTTGAATTTTATTCCTATAAGAAAATCTCATGGATTCGTCTTTGAATGTTACAAATTCATCATAAATTCTTCCTGTGAAGCAAAAGATTAAAAGTTGACGCATAAAAGATGTGCGAAGATTTCATTCTTCTACTGCGCTATAAAAGTCTGAGATTGATTCTGGCTGGTCAAGAAGGGTAAAACACCTAAAATTTCCTTCGTAATATGTCCCATGGTGTCTATAGAAGCGACGTTAAATCTGTCTGATGTTTTCGAAGACAAAACCCGATCCGCGGTAAAAACAATGTATATCAGGAGAGCCTGGTA
Organism: Viscum album; assembly: GCA_963277665.1. Classification (NCBI taxonomy): domain Eukaryota; kingdom Viridiplantae; phylum Streptophyta; class Magnoliopsida; order Santalales; family Viscaceae; genus Viscum; species Viscum album. Next base: position 685,160,726 of record OY728123.1, on the reverse strand, counting down.
TATTGTAAAGTTGTTTACAGGAAAGCCTCATGGCTTCATAGGGATGATATTATTCTTTACATGACTTTACCATGATCATAGAAAGTAAATCATCATGAAGGCCTAAGATACTTGTTTGAGTTCTCCTTCCTTCCATCTAAAAATTACAAAGAAGAATGTTCACTGAGGAAGGACACTCAATTTATCGAAGGGTTCTAAATTTCCAGAGTTATGAAGACTATGCTTCTAATACCAATAATAACACCCCGAGCCCTCTCTTTCGGCCTCGGTGCTTGAAAAATGCGGTGTAATTATTTTTATAAAAGTGAATAAAAAATTACACAACACTTTAATGAAATGAAGATCTTTTACCGGTCTAGGTTCTAGATTAAAGATAAATGCTAAAAAAAGATCAAAGTTACAGAATAAATTAAAATGAAAAGAAAGATCAACTCCGCTTCCACGCATGCTACAATAAAGATGATCAACTCTGGATTCCAAGGCAACCTGTGAAAAATAGTTTGAAAATGTAGGGTGAGCACAAAAGGTGTCCAGTAAGGTGTTTTGAAAACCTTTTATAAATCCCATTAAAAGTATTCCCTTTATTATACATTTAGAAAATTCAATTGGAAATTCATTTTTAAAATAACCTTTTAAAAAATACTATTATTCTTTGGGAAATAATTATACTTTGAAAATACTTTTAAACTAATCCAGTGATTTTCATTAGAAAATATTAAGCAAACTTCATGAAAAAAAACATCATTTTGAGACAACTTAATTCGTCGAAGGATATCTTGGGCCTACCCAATTAGAGAAGGATGTGTTCAATCCCCAATGACCTCTTATTTTTTCAATGAACAAGAACTGATATTTTTAGAACACATTTAATGTTATCTTTATATGTATGTATATATATATACTAGTATTGGTCACCGGAGTTTTTACCCTTAAATTTTTCAATGCATTAGAATACACATCCATACTTATATATATATAAATATATATAATTTCCATTTTATCATTTTCAATTTTGGTTTCCACCAAAACATTTATTGGATAGACCTTGCATATAATTATTATGACTCATGTTCATATATATGTTCAATTGCAACACCCATAGTGTTGATAAAATGTGATGAAAAGTTATTTGCATCTTTTTTGAATTTGAAAATAATTTGACAATAAAATTATAAACATGATATTAATCAATTCATTCATGAATATATATACAACCATTTGAAGACTCCATTTATGCATATAAATATTCATAATTTTTGTAATAAATATGCATATAAAAATATTTATAATTTACTTTTTTTAAAATAAAAAAAACCCTTAGCATCAGAAAGGTAAAATATATTTTATATAAATGAAATCTTTTACATGCTTATAATTTATGATCAAATTACACATGTAGTATTTTTTAATTAAACTCACTTGGAAGAAGAATTTTAATACAAATGAAATTCTAACCAAGTGGAATTATTTGAAATAAAATTTTCTAAAATGCCTTATGAAAATAAGATTTCAAAATAAGCAACTAAATATTACTCCCATACAAGAAAAATAATATGGAATTGTATAAAAAGTATTTGAAGATACGTAATCCCTTACAAAAACAAAATTAAAAAATTTCCACCAATAATAAACAACATACCAAACTTATACCAAATTAATTTTAATATGAATCACCTTACTAAAATTTATCAATGTGTTGAAAAGCATGTTGATTTTGTTTGGAAGAGACCCGTAATAAAGAAGATAATAATTTAATAAAACAAAAATTAACATCCTTTACTTTTTATTTGTAGACGAAGACTTATTTTTCTTCATATTACACTACATAAAATGCTACTATTGCCTTTGCAGCACTTTCCCACCAAATGAAAAAGAAGAAACCAAACAGCATCACTGCCTTATTCCTCGATAGACAATGCAGTATGGAGACCAAATGATACACTAATATATAGTACCCAACTCACAGTACAATTATACATATTTTATTTCAACTTGCATTGATATATATATATATATATATTATAGAGTCGTGCAACACTAATGTGAGATCTTAAAATATTGGGGTAGAAAATTCAATGAATTAATCTCATTTCAAACTTCCCACTGTTACAAGAAGAATACTCCAAAATGAATTATAGCATAAAATAAAAAGATCCACCAAAAATTAAATGGAGATAGTGAATTAAATATAAAAGAAATGAATGAAAATGACTATGATGACATCCGAAGTAGGAAGCATCAAACAAGAGGACAAACAGAGATATTAATTCTCATATATGAGATAAGAATTGAATATAAAATAATCATACGTGCAGATATAATAAATTGATAATAAGGGGATGTTGACATAAGATAATAAATTCATAGCAGATGTCAATTTTTAGAGAAAAACAAAGAAATAGAGAAATCAGAACTTATTACAGCCTAAAACAAATCTGAAACGATATTTGGATAAACCGAATTTGATTATACAAATCATACCAAATGTTTCAGAAAAACTGGGGGTCGATTTTCCCCAAATATCATTCAAATCATCAACAAAAAATAGATTAGGCATGTGATAACCTTCGAACTCAGAACAGATCTTGATCGGACTCGATTTGAGGTTCACCTGGGGGTCTCACCTTCCTTGTGCGCTCGGCCTACACCAAAGCATTCATCCAAAACTAAACATCTTGAATCTAGCTTGCGACTTGACTTGACTTGATGGAACCAACATAGCCAAGCATGAACATGCTCGGAAAATTCCGATTCATCACTTATGGTTGACTCCAAAGACGAATTCCACAACTCAGCCTCTATCTCTCCCGAATCCGAAGGTAAATCCCGTGAAACCAAATCCCGTTTTCCTTATATTGTTTTAAAATTCCATTTTTTAAAATTATTTTCTTTATAAATGTTTAGTAGTTTGTTTGTTTTATTTATTTAAATAAAACAATTCTCTAAATATATATATTGTTTTGATATATATATATATATATATAAAGAAGAATATTCATTCTTTTGGTTTTATTTTAAACATAGACTTATAAAGTTCTTTACATGTATTACAATATTTTAAAACAATGTAAAATTAATATTAATATCATAAATTAGCATTATATATATATATATACAAAACAATTCTTAATAAAATCAAATATATATATATATATTTATATATATTTATAAAACTAGTTTTAAAGCCATATATAGTGTTTTTTCATAATTTAAATCTTATTCTTAATATTATGTTTCCATTATAATTTGTTAATTTATAATTTCACATTATTCAATAAAATTTATTAAATTCACAAAGTTTGTTTATTGTATATCAGTTATATAATAATATTTGAATAAAAAGTGTCTATTTATTTTACTAACAGTTGTCAAATGTCGGTTTTTAAATATTACAATTTCTAACAGATAGTTTTTATAACGGTTGGATAAAACTCCAAATATATTAATGTCTAGGGGTAATTTTAATACATAGAAATAATATTGCGATGCCCATGCCACTATTCTTAGAAATGGTTTTATATGTTCCTCTTATTTTTAGTTTCATTTCTATTTTTTTTGCTATAACGTTTATGCTTCTATCAGATCCTAAATATCTTAACTACCCGATCGACATTGTTGTGTTTCTCAGTGGTCTTCCAATAGTTTTATTATAGATTGCAGTAGGGTTAATGAGTTAGTTTAATTTTTTTTTTGAAGGATGTATTATGGTATTTTTATAAATAATGTTCTTACTACTTATATCTTTGCGCTCAGAAATTTGTGAATTTTATTGCATCTTGGAATCATTGAACAAATAAAAAAATTAATTTTAAAACTGGGGTGTTACATTCTCCCCCACTTAATTGAATTGTTCCCTCACAATTCATTTACACTTATCGCTCATAATTCCCATCCATTATGAGCCTCATATTATGTACCCATGGTCTGTATGGTTTTCCCCCACATTTACCATTTCTTCCTATGAGATTAAAGTTCAATGTGGTTTCTAAATTCTCCACCTCCTTTCCCAAAAACAACTTGTGCATGAAGGGTTTTATGGATGTAAGAATCGGAAGACAGTCCTCAAGGAGTGATAATCAATATAGTATTTGAGAAGGTCATCTTGAATTTGATTCCTATAAGAAAGTCTCAGGGATTCATCTTCGAATGTTCCAAATTCATCATAAATTCTTCCTGTGAAGAAAAAGCGTAAAAGTTGACACATAAAAGATGCATGAATATTTCCTTCTTCCGCTGCGCTATAAAAGGTTGAGATTTATTCTGGCTGCTCAAACAGGGTAAAACACCTAAAAATTTATTCCTAATATGTCCCTTGGCATCTATAGAAGCGACTTTGAATCTGTCTGATGTTTTCAAAGACAAAACCTGAACTACAATAAAACCATTGTATATCAGGTGAGCTTGATATATTGTAAAGTTGTTTACAAGAAAGCCGCATGACTTTGTAGGGCTTAGATTCTTCATTTCATGACTTTTCCAAGATCGTACCAAGTAATTCCTCAGGAAGGCCTAAGAGACTTGTTTGAATTCTCCTTCCTTCCATCTAAAAATTACCAAGAAGAATGTTGACTGAGGAAGGACACTCAATTTATTGAAGGGTTCTAAATTTCTAGAGTTATCAAGACAGTTCCTTTGATACCAATTATAATTCCCCGAGCCCACTTTTCCGTACCCAGTGCTTGAAAAATGCTGTGTAATTTTTTTTGTAAAAGTGAATAAATAATTACACAACACTTTAATGAAATGGGGATCTTTTACCGGTCTAGGTTCTGGAGAAATGATACACGCTAAAAAATACATTAGAGTTACAAAATAAATTTTAAAAAAATAAAGATCAACTCTACTTCCGTGCGCGCTACAATAAAGATGATCTACTCTGGATTCCAAGTCAACCTCTGAAAAATAGTTTGAAAATGCAGGTTGAGCACAAAAGGTGCACAGTAAGGTGTTTTGAAAACTTTTGATAAATCCCATTAAAAGTATTCCCTTGATTATACATTTGTAAAATTCAATTGGAAATACTTTTTTAAAACAACCATTACGAAATACTATTATGCTTTGAGAAATAATTATACTATGAAAACACTTTTAAACTAATCTAGTGATTTTAATTGGATAATATTAAGCAAACTTCATGAAAACAAAACATCATTTTGAGGAAAATTAATTCGTCGAAGGCTGTCTTGGGTCTACCCACTTAGAGATGGATGGGTTAACTCCCCAAAGACCTTCTATTTTTACAACAAACAAGCGCCGACATTTTTAAAAAACATTTAAAGTTTTCATTACATGTATATATATATATATATACTAGTATTGGTCACTAGATTTTTTACCTTTAAACTTGTCAATTCATTAAAAGACACATCCATACTAATATATATATATATATATGTATATATATATAATTTCATTTTATCAATTTCAATTTTGGTTACTACCAAAAATCTTATTCAATAGACCTTACATATAATTATTATGACTCATGGCTATGTATATGTGCAATTGTAATGCCTATAGTGTTGATAAAACGTGATGACATGTTATGTGCATTTTTTTGAATTTGACTATAATTTGACGATAAAATTATAAACATGATATTAATCAATTCAACCATGAATATATATACACCGATTTGAATACTCCATTTATGCATATAAATATTCATAATTTTTGTTATAAATATGCATATAAAAATCGTAATAATTTTTAAAAAAAATAAATAAAAATAAACCCTTAGCATGAGAAAGGTAAAATATAATTTAAATAAAATAAATCTTTTACCCACTTATAATTTATGATCAAATTAAAGAAGTCATATTTTTCAATTAAAATCACTTGGAAGAATAATTTTAATATAATTGATATTCTATCCAAATTGAATTATTTGAAATAAAATTTTCTAAAATGCCTTATGAAATTTATATTTCAAAATAAGAAACTAAATATTTCTCCCATACAAGAAAAATTATATGGAATTTCATAAAAAGTATTTGAAGATACATAATACCTTACAAAAACAAAATTAAACAATTTTCATCAAGAATAAACAACATAAAAAACTTATAACAAAGAAATTTTAGTATGAATCACCTTACTAAAATGTATCAATGTGTTGAAAAAATGTTGATTTTGTTTGGAAGAGACCCTTATTGAAGAAGATAATAATTTTATAAAATAAAAATTAACATCCCTTACTTTTTATTTGTAAATGAATAATTATTTTTCTTCTTATTACACTGCATCAAATGTTACTACCGCCTTTGCAGCAATTTCACACAAAAAGAAAAAGAATATACCAAACAGCATCACTGCCTTATGACTCGATAAAAAATGACGTGTGGAGACCAAAAGATACACTAATATACAGTACCCAACTCACTCTTTAATTATACATATTTTATTTCACCTTTCATTGACATATAAATATATATATATTATAGATCCGTGCAATACTAAATTGAGATCTTAAAATATTGGGGTAGCAAATTAAATGAATTAATCTTGTTTCAAACTTCCCACTGTTACAAGAAGGAGACTCCAATCTGAATTGGCACATAAAATAAACAGATTCAACAAAAATTAAATGGATATAGTGATTAAAATATTAAAAAATTAATGAAAATGACTATGATGACATCTGAAGATGGAATCATCAAACAAGAGGACAAACAGAGAAATTAATTCACAGCTATGAGATAAGATTGGATTATAAAATAATCATACATGCAGATATAAGAAATTGATAGTAAGAGGATGTTGACATCAGATAATAAATTCATAGTAGATGTCAATTTTCAGAGAAAAATGATGAAATAGACATATCTGAACTTATTAAACCCTAAAAAAATATGAAACGAGATTTGGATAAACCGAATTTGATTATAAAAAACCTAATTACAGTTTCAGAAAAATTGGGGGGGGGGGGGTCAATTTTCCCCAAATCTCATTCAAATATTCAACTCAAAATATATTAGGCATGCAATAATCTTTGAACTGAGACCCGATCTTGATCAAACTCGATTTGAGGTTCACTTGGGGGTCGAACCTTCCTCGTGCGCTCGGCCTACACTAAAGCATTTATCCGAAACTGAACATATCGGATCTTGCTTGCGACTCGACTCGACTTGAGGAAACTAGAATAGCCAAGCACGGACTTGCTCGACATAGTCCGATTCATCGCTTGAGGTTGACTCCTAAGACGAATTCCCCAGCTCGACCTCCGTCTCTCCTGAATCTGAAGTGAAATCCCATGAAACCAATTCCCGTTTTAATTCTATTTTTTTAACATTTCATTTTTTAAATTATTTTCTTTACAAATTTTAATCGGTTTGTTTTTTTATTTTTTTAAATAACACAATTCTATGAATATATATATTGTTTCGATATCTATATATATAAAGATTAATATTCATTATTTTGGTTTTATTTTAAACTTAATCTTATAAAGTTCTTTATACGTATTACTATATTTCAATACAATGTAAAATTAATATTAATATCATAAATTATCAATATATATATATATACACAAAACAATTCATAATAAAATTAAATATATATATATATATATATAAATATATTTATAAAACTAGGTTTAAATCCATATATAGTGTTTGTTTGTAATTTAAACCTTATTCTAAATATTATGTTTCCATTATAATTTGTTAATGTATAATTTCAAATTATTTAATAAAATTTATTAAATTCACAAAATTTTTTATTGTATATCAGTTATATAATAATATTTAAGTCAATATTGTCTATTTATTTTATTAACAGTTTTCAAATGTCATTTTTAAATATTACAATTTCTAACGGATAGTTTTTATAATGGTCAGATAAAACTCTATATATATTAATGTCTAAGGGTTGTTTTAAAACCTAGAAATACTATTGCGATGCTCACGCCACTATTTTCGGAGATGGTTTTATATGTTCCTGTTATTTTTGGTTTCATTTTTATTTTTCTTGCAATAACATTTATGCTTCTATCAGATCTAAAATATCATAACTACCTGATCAAAATTGTTGTGTTTCTCGATGGTCTTCCAATCATTTTACTATAGATATTATTGGGTTTAATGGGTTAGTTCATTTTTTTGTTTGTTAAGGATGTATTATGGTCTTTGTATAAATAAAGTGATTACTACTTATATCTTTGCGCTCAGAAATTTATGTATTTTATTGCATCTTGGAATCATTGACAAAACATAAAAATTATTTTTAAACCTAGGGTGTTACAGATATATATATATATATATATATATATATGTACTTACATATATCTTATTCACTTAGTTCCGTTCAATATGATATGAAAATGGAAACAACATTTATGTGTATGTACGGCCTACAGTCTCCATAAATGGTGTTTTCCATTTCATTTATATGTCTATTATACATATTTATATTATAAATATATATGATATATAAATAATTTTTTATATTCTATACATATTTAAATCATGATCTAAGTGATAAAATCAAGAGTAACAAGTTAAAACACATAAGTTAAAGAAAGCGATTATTACCTTAAATGTTAATTTAACATGAAAATTATCATTAAATGGGTAGTATAATGTCATAAATGAATATTTCATGATATCATACATATTAATATGGTCTTTTATAATTTAATAACATACTAAGTACTTTATACAGGAGGTTAAACGTACCCTTGACTAAAGTAAAGTGCAAGGTAAGGGTTATTTTCTCATTCTCATTATTATCCGAGATTGTTTATGTGTAAGTATTTATTGGGACATATTTATCATCTATAACCATATTTCATAAGAAAAATTCAAAAGGAATCTTTGAAATTTTTATGGAAGGTTCTATTTGACTAGATCATCATTTTAAATTTTTTAAAGATTTGTCATTCTAAATCATTTTAATTAATGTCCATGTTTTCAAAATGATTTTAAGGATTTATTTATATAGACATGAATGTTTTGAAATGATAATTATTTTCAAAAGGTTCAAAGTGGTATGGGACACATTGATTCCAAAATCTCTTTTAAATTACTTCCATTATAAATGTTTGACTTTTAAATGTTTTCATTAAAAATGGATATTTCTCTCAAAGAGTCTTACAAATACATTTCATCTATGTCAACATCCTTTGATGGATTTTAAACGTTTTTGAGGTTGATTTATTATGATACAAATCTTACTTATTTAATTGAATGTTTTGTGATATATTTGACTGTGGAAGTGTTATTTTTATACCATTCATGATTTATGGTTAATGTATTGACATTTCCTATGCTATTTTTAAAATAAATGCTTATGTTATGTTTCAACGTTTTCATATGAGGATTGTATTGGACATAGTAAGTGACAGGTGGAGCCCTCTATAGGTCATCGATGCATTGACAGGTCTCATGAGACAATTATATGTGGAATTGGCCAAGGCCTTTCCTAATTTGATATATGGTTTTGGTCGAGGCCTTGACAAAATGTTTCAAAATATTTGGCATTATACATTCCCTCATTATGAAAATAATATTGATTGTTCATGTGGTTATTTGACGAGTAGAATACCCTTGACTATGTTTTATTATGGAATTATTTACTCAGCTTAAATTTATACCATAAAGGGTTCATGTTTATTATTTGTAAAGGAATGTGTTTTGAATTATTCACCATGCCCACTGTTTATGTTATCTTTCGCTAAATTGTTTACCCTTACTGAGAATCTGAGCTCACCCCTTTCTTATGTTCTATTTTCTTAGGATTGCCAATAAGTGTATTATGAATGATATGCAGGGTTATGTTAAAAGGGAATAACATCTTTATCAAAGATTCATTTATGTTGTGTTTTATTTTCTAATGTATAATGTAACGTTCAGGTATGTAATCTATGTTCTATGACTACTAAACTATCGGTCTTTCGAGACTTTTTTCCTTATAATCATGCCAATGTATTAAAATAATGCACAGACTCTAGGTAACAGGGTTCGGGGAATTACAATTGGTATCAGAGGATGTTTAGAAATAACCTTGGAAACTTGATTTAGATACACTCTAATTAGAAAACATTGCCCTAAGATAGACTTTGAGGATTAGTATAGAAGAACCTCATAGAATTTTGGTAATGTAGAGATTTTGTGTATTTTATAAGAAATACATCCCTGTTTGGATACAAGCAGTTAGAGGTGGCTCTAGCACAGATGTACCTAGGAGTGAAAATTCTGACAAGGAGTTTCAGGCTTGACCCGGGTATCCTGGTGCACGACAACGGGCCTTGCTGCACTCTTGGTTATGACACTCCCGAGAGATATGCTTAGGATAATTCATATTTTATTACAAGCCATTATGAAGGATTTATGAGTAAATAATTACTCAAAGAAAACATTTTTATGATTATGCATTATATTCATAAAATTTTTAATTTATGTTCGGTATTTTAGAAGTTTGGAATTATTAATTGCGATTCATAAACTAACTTAGTGTATGTCATTGTTTAGAAATGGTTCCTAGTATATGGAATGAAAACACCAGTATTATGCATGATTCAATGAATAAGAATGATCATATACTACATGGTATTAAGCCTACATTTAGAAAGGGAATTGTCTTCCATATATTATCATCATATGAAGAAATAGTATCAGGTGTTAATAAGATAAGTAAATAATTTTTTGGGTCCTTTGGCTTTGAAGGGAAGCAAGAGAAGAAAAGGATGGTAGAGAGAAAGATGGATAAAGGGAATAAGGGAAAGAAGGATTTTCCCATATTTGATTACTATGGAAAGATCACCTTGGTAAATTCTTGATGGGAATGGTAGTTTGTTATAATTGTTGATAAAAGGGACACCGAGTTTGTGATTACAAGGGTAAGAAAAAGGTTTCAAATGTACAATGCTTCATCTTCAAGGAGTTGGAACACTACACGAATCAATGTCCAAATCAACAGAGTATACTCCAAATGCTGCTATTGGATAATAATCAAGTTATGATACAACCAAAGTTGAATAGGAATGATTAAGAGTTCTTATGTTGTTATTAATGAATTGTTCCATTTGTGTATTTTATTAACGATGTACATGTTATAATAATTATAGAGTATATAAGGGTTGTACTATAGAACTATTTAATTAAATATTTGAGATTGTATGATACCAAGTAAAGTGACACAGTTTCAGGTTAAACAATTTGGAAAATACAAGGTTGAGGGAAAGGTAAACTATAATATGGTCATGATATTGAGGTTGTGATTTTGGAATAATATATTATTTATTTGGATAAATTTTATTGGATATTCTTGACTACCTTGAAACTTATTAATGTTGTTTTCCATTATTGTTGGAATATTCAAAAAAATTTGATATAAGGAATATATCTCGTATTATATAAGGAATAAGGGAGCATGAATGTAATCAATAAGGTTTTATGGTAATTCATAATGTTAGAGTGTTTTAAAAGAATACATGATGAAGGTATTCACATGTTATTACGTGGCGAAAAGGATCTTAATTGTGTTTAACTTATTTATAAATTTTGGACTGTGAGTTTCGACAGAAGTATTTTGGATAAGTCTAAAGGTTGGAATTGATTAATATTGACAATGGATACTATTATTAAGGTTAGATCATTTATTGAGATTATTTTTGGATTGTCATAAAAAGGAAAACCCGGAGGTCGGGCGACAACCCGTCACATCTAGCAAGGCCGCGAGACTTGAACCCGTAACCAAAGGGCGACAAGGGTGGATCACCTACCACTGGCATATGCGATGTCCTGGTTTGTATAATGTATTTTTTTTAAATAGTCTGACAAATGAATTATAAATTCATTATTTTCATAACCCTATACGATTAGGGTAAAAATAATATTTTTTAATTATATTTTTTTGGTGAGAAATATGAGTTTGTGGTAGGAATTAGTTGAACGATGAAACTGTACTTTTCATGTATGTGTATATATATATATATATTTCCCTCTTATTAAGACTAAAATTTATTAACCCAATTTCTGGATGTGGGTTTTCACAAAGGTATTTTTCAATTTTTAGCCTTTTATTTTTGAAGATCAATTTCAAATTCCGAGGACACAATTTATTGATGGAGGGGAGAATGTAACACCCTAATATTTCATAGTATTTTGTCTCATTAAAGTAATTCAATATCTTGCGCTACTTGCAACACAGAGTTCGACCGCACCACAACTTATCAACCTAGCCTTTCAAAAAGTGGTTATGAATAATATTAAATAAATTTTGAATCTATCATAATCTATATAATTTTAACATCCATATTATGTGTTTCTTAGGCATAATATAAGAACAAATTCATTTTTTCAGATAAAAGTAGTATTTTACAAAAAATTAAATTCTACCGCCTTTTAATGGTGAAACATTTTTAAAAACCAATATTTGACACTTTTATATTCAATTTAATTAAATTAGGCTCTTCTTTAGAAGTGGTACATAAAAATTTAGTTTGTATAAATTTTTTGTGCTTATCTGATAACTTTCATATTTTGGAAAATACTACGTTTTAATTGAAAACAACTTTTATAATAGAAATAATTTATAGTGATAAATTATGAATTTGAATGGTTTTTAAATATAATTAGATTTTATTTTTATCATTAAATACAATATAGGTCATTATAAGTAATTTCAAATTTAAATTTGACATTAGCACATGTCAATCTTTTGATACTTTTTATTTTTTTTAAAACCCTCTTTTTGGTTTTGACAATGAGAATTAATTTTAAATTAATAAATGAAACTTATATGTTTTGAATTTTTGTAAAATGAACTTCATTTTTGAATTTATAATATCAAAATTATATTAGGGTGAATTTTTTCTATTTTTCTGAAAACTTTAAATTTTTGATGAATAGTGAAAACATTGCTTTATTATTTAAAAACCTCTTTTTATTTAAATAATTATTTATTTTATTTAAATTTATTTTATGTCAAAATATATATATATATAATACCTATATATGTTCAATTTATTTCATTGGAGTCATTTTATAATAAGTTTATTAATATAAAATTTTATTTAACTTTTTACCGCCATTTACCCACCTTCTAGGATCATTTTAAAATTTCCATAAAACATAATTTTATATATAATGTGAGTTTAATTTCAAAAATCAGAGAGACACGGTGGATAAAAGTCAGTAAAATGAGGTTCCATAATACGAAAATAGTTTTTGTTGAATAGTAACTTTTGACTTTTATTTACCACAATTAAAAGTAAATATGATAATTGAGGGTAAAAATTATATTATAATAACCCTAAAACATGTCCTAATTCTATTGGATAACTGAAATTAGACCAATTTTTTTTTTGAATAAAATATGATCCTTTAGGTCCACTTAGATTAGAGTAGAACATTTATTATTATTTTATTCAAAGAAGAGTTAAAAGTATTAAATTCAAAGTTTATTAACTAAACCATTTTTAATATAGGGTTATGCATTAGGTAAATTCGACTATAAATATTCATTATAAATATAAAAATATTTCCTACATAATTGAATTTAATTTATATTTTTTAGAAATTAAATAATTAAATTTATTTATGACACAATGATGATATAGTAATTACCTTATTAATGAAAGAATCAAGTAAATCCTATTATAAATAATAAAATAAATATAATTTCAAAGTTTTTATGACATAAACGAATTTTATTGGTGAATATGAAATGTTAAGGTGGATTCAATGTATCGTTTCCAAAGTAATAAAGTTGTGATGACTTTCACAAAAACCAAATACTAAATAGTGCCAAAATTGACCTAAATGCGTTTTTAAAACATATATTATATTATTAAATTATATAATATTCCTAAAAATATTAGGTTCCTCCAAATGTCTTAAATAATATTATATATCTCAGTAATGAACCACATGAGTTTATCTTCGAAGTTTATAGTAATTTTATTATCCACATAGTGTACGAATACAAGAAGACACGGTAAAAGTTAAACTATTTTACTAATAGTTAAATCTAAAAGATAAGGTTAATATGGTGACCTAAACTTATCTAAATTCTATTAGTTGAGTGGTTTTTGACCCCTACCCACCTTATAATATAAATAAATCATTTTTGAACCATTAGAAACAGAAAATGAGTTTATTATAAAATAATACTTCAAGCTTTTCCTAAAGTGACCCTCACCCCTCTTATAAAAGGGTACTTCCACTTCTCTTAATTTCCCACCTCCGAAGCCATTTGGATCAGCCAACCCCTTCTCAAATATCCTAAAAAAATTCCTCCCTTAATACAAGAGGCATTATATTTGTTATAAATCCAACCTAAAGATCTCTTTTGATCAAATAAAAAGGAAGAATTCGAAGAAGAGGTAAATATTTCATCACCTATTTCAAGTTTCTTTCTTCTTCCACCACCTCTTTCTTTATTGTTTCCATTCTAAAATAATAACTCCAGTATCTTCTATATAATTTGATTTTTTTTATAAAAAATTTACAACCATATTCATTATTATATCAATCCTATAAATGAAAAATCCACCATACATGCATGCGTACGGATTACTGTCTCCACGTTGTGGTGTAGTTTGTTATTCAAACACTTCATTGATTGGATGGGTATAATAATGAGTGAAACTGAAGTAAATAATAAATATAACATGTTAATGATTTGGAATATATGATATATCATCCAATTACATATGATTTCATCATCAATATAATGATATTGTCACCCATGCGTACGTACTGATTACCGTCTCCACAACGCGATGAGATTTATTTCCACGTTCACCAGTCAATGATGATTATAATATATATATCATTTATAAGTATGAAACAAATCACACAATAATGATACTGGAGGTATATATATATGTACTTACATATATCTTATTCACTTAGTTCTGTTCAATACGATAAGAAAACAGAATCAGCGTTTATGCGTACGTATAGCCTACCGTCTCCATAAACAGTTCTTTCCACTTCATATATATGTCTATTATATATATATATATTAAAATATTAATGATATATAAATCATTTTTTTATATTCTTGAAGTATTTAAATCATGATCTATGTGATACAATCAAGAGTAACAAGTTAAAACACGTATGATAAAGAAAGCGATTGTTACCCAAAATGATAATTTAACATGAAAATTATTATTAAATGGGTAGTATAAAGACATAAATGAATCATGCATGATATCATAAATATTAATCTGGTTCTGTTATAATTTAATAACATACAATGCTCTTTATACAGGAGGTTAAATGTACCCTTGATTAAGGAATGTGCAAGGTAAGGGTTATTTCCTCAATCTCAATATTATCTGAGATTGTTTATGTGTAAGTATTTACTAGGAAATATTTATCATCGATACCCATATTTCATAAAAATGCTTCAAAAATAATATTTTAAATTTTTATTGGAGGGTCTATTTAACTAGATCATCATTTCAAATGTTTTAAAGATTTATCATTCAAAACACTTTTAATTAATGTCCATGATTTCAAAATGATTTTAATGATTTATTTATATGGACAAGAATGTTTTGAAATGATAATTCATTTCAAAAGTTTTGAAGTGGTATGAGAAACTTTGATTAAAAAATAACTTATAAATTACTTCCTTTATAAATTTTTGACATTTAAATGTTTTCATGAAAAATGGATATTTCTCTCAAAGAGTCTTACAAATAATTTTTATTTATATCAACATCCTTTTATGGATTTTAAACTTTTTTGAAGTTGATTTCTTATGATACAAATCTTCCATAATTTTTTTGAATTTTTTGTGGTATATTTGACTATAGATTTATTAATTTTATACCATTTATGGTTTATGGTTAAAGTATTGACATTTCATTTGCTAGTTTTAACATGATTTTTTATGTTATGTTTCAACCTTTTTATTTGAGGAATGTATTGGACATAGTAAGTGACAAGTGGAGCCTGATATAGTTCATCGATGCATCAGTAGGTCTCATGAGACAATTCTACGTGGAATTGGCTGAGGCCTTTCCAAATTTGATATATGGTTTTGGATGAGGCCTTAATCATTTTTTGATGTCTTGGCTGAGGCATTGACAAAATGTTTCAGAATGTCTTGAATTATACATTCCCTCATTATGAAAATAATATTGATGGTTCATGTGGTTATTTGACTAGTAGAATACCCATGACTATGTTTTATTATGGATTATTTACTCAGCTCATATTTCTTCCATAAAGTCTTAATGTTTACTATGTGTAAAGGCATGTGTTTTCAATTATTCACCATGACTATTGTTTATGTCTTCTCTCTCTAAATTGTTTACCCTTACTAAGTATTCGAGGTCACCCATTTCTTATGTTTTATTTTACCAAGATTTATAAGAAGTGTATTATGAAGGATATGTAGGGGTAGGCTAAAAGGTAATAATGGAATTATCAAAGATACATTTTTGTTGTGTTTTATTTAAAAATGTGTAATATAACATTCATGTATGTAATCTTTTTTACAAGACTGCTAAACAATCGGTCATTCGAGACATGATTCCTTGTAATCATGACAATATATTAAAATAATGAACTAACTCTAGGTAACTGGGGTTGGGGCATTACATGACATATATACTATTGGTTTTGGATTGTACCCAGTTTTGGTAAATGGTTATTTATTAATTTCCATTGTTTATTCAATGTTCTTTTCACTATTCTATCTATTTTTTTGATGTCCTACTCTGTTAATGATGACATTGTCTCCCCAAGCGACTTTTAGACCATCACTCCTAGTTGGGAACCTCTGGCATATGAGTAGGGGAACTTGAGGCCACGTGGAGACCCAGAGCATGGAACTAGTTTAATGTCTCCAAGGACCTAGTTGTTATATTTAATGTCAAATTAAATTAATAGTGTCAATAATTACATAAAAAGTATCTTATGAAAAATTATATTATAATTAAATATTTAAAAATAATAAAATTCATTAAACATGGAAATTAAAATTATAAGTGTTTAATAATATCATCCCTTTATCATTTTCAGCTAATTTTTACCTTATAATTAAAATTTTAACCCGTTGCTATTGAAAATGTTGTTACCATGATTTAGGTTAAAAATGGTCACATAATAGGTTAATCGAGAAGATAATGTTTAAAATGATATCTAAAGATATATAAATTTCATTTTAAGGTTACATAAATACCATATCAAACTTTTGTAATATAATATTTTATTTTTGAACCATTTTACCTAAGTGAGACACATATTATATTATAATAATTGATGTATTTCCAAAAGTGCCTCTCCTCTCACATAATAAAGGACACCACCTATCCTATATTACTCACTCATCATGACCAAATTATCTAAACCAAAACCAGATAATTTTTTTCCAACTTTACTATAATAGTTATATAGGTTTTAATATTCCAGAAATACCATTCCAAGTTTCTTTAAGTTGAAATCCAAAGGAGGCTTCTCTATGAAAATTTAATAGTCTTAACCAAACTATTTCTTCATTATTAACACATATTTTACCACCATAACTTATGTCTTACCCATTAAAAAATTATTAAAAATGTATATAATATATAATTAGATGTTTTTATGTTGATGTAATAATATTTTCCAATATCATTCACAATCATAAGGGATACAGAAACAACACTCATGTGTACGACATACTACAACCTCACGAACCGTTGTAATTATTTTCCATCACTGCCTCACATAAAATGTCATAATGATGGAAATAATGATTATATAATATATTTATGATTATTTAAATATAAAATATCATATAACTAATTACACTTATTCTCTTCAAAAAATAACAATATTAGACGAGTTTTTTGGGAAATATATGTGGTGTTGGGGTGATGCTGAACATGAACGAATCCCCTTAAATGAGTCGGTTCTGCTTGGGGTATAGGATTGTCTCCCACAGCAAGATACGAAACAACTAGGTTCGCTGGAAACCCCCACAGAACGGTCTAAAGCTAAACATGGACAAGTCTTGTGTTTTTGGAAATATACATAGTGGTGGGGTGGTGTGTGAATATAGAGGGTTTGTCTTCATAGAGTTTACATCCATGATTGGATAAGGCTCTTCATTGATAGTTGAATCCATGGAAATTCTGATAAGGAAGAGGCTATACCGACATAGGGTCTTGGTTATTATAGAAGTGGAAAAGGTCTCATTGATTGTTCAAAATTCTTTACAAGTCAGTAAAAACCCACCATGGGAGACTGACTATATCATCAGGAAGTGTAAAAGAATCATTTCTGACAATAATAAGGTTTCACACATGTGGAGGGAAGGGAATAATGTAGAGGACCATCTTGAAGCACTATATTTCATTGGCTCAGAGAATGTGTGGATTTATACTAGGACCAGCATGAAGCCCCAGAGGGTAAATTTTATTAGAGGGGATGCCCTTGGCCTTCATTATTTCAGGTCCCCCTAGGAGTGGTCCAGTGTGTCCAGTTTCACCTTTTTTCTATTTTTATTTACTTCTATTTACCCATCATTGAATACAAAAATTACTTTATGATGTACGTGTGGACTACCACCTCTACGAAGTAATGTGATTTATTTTTCATCTTCTATTTTAATGATTGATTTTAAATATAAATAATTTGTATATATATATATAGATATATTATTTATAACATGATAAATAATTTTTATATGATTCAAATATATCCCTTTCACAATAATTGGAACTTATTTAATGATGAAAACCTGATAAAACTAAATAGGTAACACCCAATACAGTTATGTAAATGAATGATTATTAATTAATGGTTGATAATATGCTATAATTGGGTCATATATGATATTATAAATATAAATATGGTACCATTATTAATTATTAAAAAGTTTAAAACAATTATATATGAGTTTAAATCATATTCAACATAGTTGAAGCATTATGAAAGGGGTTTCTTAACTCAATTTCCATTCATTGGGTTATAATTATACTTCATTAACCATACTATGAAACAATTATTTTTAAAACTAGAAATTGTTATATTATTGTTTATATCCACTTATTTATGTGGGTTTACATTTGTTTACTTATAATCACTTATTTGATTAATTCTCACATTAACTATATGACATTTCTAAGGAGTATTCATCTCTAATTCCACTTCACTAAGAGATATTTCTAATTTTGAACCTGATTTATTTTATGTGGTGTATATAATGACCAATTTACATATTTAACATGAATCAGAAATAATTAATGGTATTTAATGTTTGAATTTATTTTCACTCTTCCATTATGTTATAAATCAAAATTTACCAAAAAGGTGTGAATTTATTTTTCACTATCTCATTTTTTGGGATTTTTTATATTTTTATTAAAGGAATCTTTTAATCTACCCTACATAAAAAAATCTATTTTACTATCCACTATATATTTAATTTCATTCCACATTTTAGTCCAAATCTTCCACGCTTTGAAACATGAATAATTAAAATATATGTCTAAAGAAAAAATTTATCTTATTTCCCATCATGATTAGAATATTTTTCATTAATATCCATATTTTTGAAAAATTTTCAATTTATAAAATAATTTATATTTTATAAATTGATTTATTAAGTACGTATTATGTAAGAGTTTCATTTTTATAAGTTTTTAAATATTTTTTTAAAGTGTTATTTTTAACAATATATTATAAAAATAAAAAAAAGGAATATTGATAACATATAGAATGTTATTGGATTTTCCTGCTTTCATGAAAATTTAATGAAAATTATATTATTAAAAATGTTTTAAATGGGTTTACAATGAAAATTAAATAATAAAAATTGATTTTAATTTTTTCGCTTCAATTTTTATCTATTCTCCAAAAAACTGATTTTAATATGAAATGTATTTTTTTGATGATTTGACGGTCATCTATCATGTCTTTAATAATTTTATGATCATTAAATTTCAATTGAAACATTCATTTTCTTAAGATCATATTTGATAAAAAATATCATTATTTTTTGTACCAAGTATATACTTATTACCTAAACCATATATGTTTTCAACATATTGTGTTTTACTATGAGATTTATTTCATTTTCAAGGAAAATCATGATATTATGTATTATTTACTCAATAAAAATATTTTTTAAGGAATATTGTTTTTGAATTTAACTGATCATTCATTATTTCAGTAATGTACTAGGAATGTAGTAAAGCATGGGTCATATAATTACATACCCCTTGATGCATCGACATATATCAAGGGAAAAATCAGTCAGATAGCCTTATAAAATAACATTTGGGTGTGTACCGAACCATATTAGAAAATATCTTGTAATAGTTTATTAACCATGGTGTCCATAATTATGTAGTTCATTCACTGATTATTCTGTTTTTATAGTCCATGTGATTACTACATAAATATTTTCCATGAATATATTTCATGCTCAAGACATTGATTAAAATATGGGTGTCTTTAGTTATCTCCCATGACATATTTATTATTCCTTGTTTACTAATGATATATTACACTATATAGAGTACTTATAAATAGTTTTATAATGACCTTATTTTTTTCTATTCCCCTTGTAAAATATTTAGTTTTCATATGTTATATATTTTTCTTAGAGTGCAAAATAGGGATTATGTTTACACCTAGTTTTCCAAGAATATTAAACGAATTAGTCATTAGTTATGTGATACATTGTATATTATGAAAATTATTTAATTTATACAATGGATATGGCTTTTTGGAGTTTATGTTATTACTAATTATACATTCATTATCCAGTTAATTGTTATTTTCATCATATGATGTTTGTAATTTTCATTATTTCACTTATGTTTTATGACTTCTAATACAATTATTTTGTATCAAGTTAATTATTATTAAATTAAAATTTATTTTTGAAATTTATTTTTTTCAATGATCTTGGTATCCCCATGTTGAATGTATGGAAACTATGTGCATAAATAACATGAAAAGAATAACTGATAAGCTCCTTTTGGGAAATTTTAGCTATATAAATGGTTTAATTTATAATAATCATTAATTATTTTATGGTAATTTAAGATTTATAGTAATGAATAATAAAACCTCTTAATATTATATGTATTCTTGTAATATAGTTTTTAACGATCCTTATAATATGGTGACTAAAAATATAATACATGGATTCATGGAGGTGTTTGTCCATTTGTACACAAAGATGAGGGTTTTTCAATAGAATAGAATGAAAGTAAAAAAATTGATTTATCATTTGAGAATATTAATATTGTTTTAAATATAATATTTATTAATTAAATACACTTTTATAATCATCCATGTGTGGTGGCGATGAAAGAAAAATGATGTTCCTAGAGGTGGTAGTCCAGAAGTACACATGAGTGACATTTTGATTTTTCAAATGGTTAATTAGAAGGGAAAAATTATTATTTCATTCACAAATTAAAATATAACTATAATTTTTATCCTTATTTAATTATTTTATAATGGATTGAAAATATATGGATGGGGTATAAGAAGTACTAATGGAATAGAGATGAAAAAGGTGTGATTTACATTTTTTTTACATTACTCCTTTGAAAAACTCCTTTGAGAATTAGAATAAGCCTTTTAAGTGTGCCCATTTTATGAGAGAAGTACAAATATAATTTTGAAAGAATTTTTGGAAGGGGTATGTGTAGAGTTTTTTCAAAATAATAGGAATAGTCTGTGTAGAGAAATGGGTTGGTGGTGGCCTCTTTTTATTAGTGATGGGATTGACAATTTTTTAATAATATAAAATGGAAATAGTCTATTCACAGAACATAATCTTAAAATTCTACAATAATGGAGTTTTCATAAGTATTTTGTGGAGAAGAACCATAACCTCTAATTTGGAAATAATTGTTTTTGTAATTTTAGTCTTTCCTCATTAATTTTAACTTTTAACATGGTAAATCATTTTTTAAATTCAGAAAAGTTATTTTAATAATTAAAATATTACAAATATTAGATAATTTGGATATATTGAAACCAAATATTAAATTAAATTATCAAACTAAATATTTAAGTGTGAGAAAAAATAATTTTAATATTATTTCACATAATCTGTAAAAACCATTTTTATAAAGACTTCACTATCATACATAAAAATTAATTTTTTGTTAGGATTAAAAATATTATTTATATACATAAAATTAATTAGTTTATTAATAAAAAATTATTTATATTAATTTTTAATAACATAAAAAACCAAAATCCATCATGCAAATATTTAATTACAAGAAAAGGTCGTTCTTTTTTGGAGTAATATATTAATTGAGTTTCAAAACGTTGAACATATGCTTTCTAAATTTAACACAACATATTTAAATTCATGATTTCACTCTGAAAAAAAAGTTGGATGAGACTTTTTTTATAATATTTTAAGTCATTTTTACATTAGGATAAACTCATAAAGGCTACGGTGTTTGTAAAAATAAAAAATTTCATTGTTCACTTAAAATTAATATTTTCAGAAAAAATACCATAAACCTTATCCCGAATATAATATTTTCATGATTAAGATAAAAATGAAAATAAATTGTTATAATTAAAATTCTACGAT
The DNA here is from genome assembly GCA_963277665.1 of Viscum album. NCBI lineage: Eukaryota > Viridiplantae > Streptophyta > Magnoliopsida > Santalales > Viscaceae > Viscum > Viscum album. The sequence continues at coordinate 685,138,202 of OY728123.1, read as the reverse complement.
TTTGGAATTCAAATTTTATATGGAATCCTAAATATAATAAAAATAATTTTTATAATAAAATTAGATTTTAAATTATTAACTTCTCCTATTATTACATCTTATCAATTTCAATTAAATTAGTGTTAATATATTATCCCTGCAAATAATCTTATTTATCATAATTTAACCATAATATAAAAAGTTAAATGAAATGACAATGCATAGTGCGTAATTAGATAATTTTATTTAAATGAATATTAAGAATTGAATGATCATATTAGTGGTTTATTTATTCTAATCAAATTTTATCAGTGAATTAGCATTAAAAATATATTTATTTTTCTTTCTATTAATATTTAATAATGATGTTACATCTATTTAAAACCGTAAACAAAAAAAATACATGATATGATTAATATTTACTATATATGACCTTATCTTAATATATCTTAGTTTGTTTTATTTTGGTGTTGTGTGTGAAGAAAGATATTAAAAATAGAAATTACTAAAGGAAAATTGTTACACAATTATTGGGGTTTCATACATTGTAATTAAAATTATAAAAAATGGGAACTTGTCTATTATGAGGTTTATGTGATGTGTCCATTGTCCAAATAAAAAAATGATTGAGGGTTATACTGTGTTGAATAAAATGGGCAGAAAAATGAAAACATGTTCATTGTGATAATATTGGGAGAAGAAAAATGGAAGATATAAAACATGGATAGTGGATTTTGTTCTTGCTCTAAAATTGAAATAATTGAGGCATAACTTCTTTTTTAAGGAAATATTGAGTGGAATGACATTCCATCTATAGTCCATTAATAGGATCAAAAACATGGATAATTATCCTATAATCCTAAAATACTAGACATAGTCTTAATTAGGTTGGAAAAATGATTAAATTAAGTTAGAATCTCACTATGTTGTTTTTATAATCTCACCCATCCATGGTTATAGTGAATTTTTATTTTTTAGTATTTTTACTAATATAACTTAATAAAGGAATCATGTTCCACTCTTACATGATTCCTTAGTGTAATGCCCCGACCCCAAAATCATAGAGCAGGTATATTATTACATTACATTGCAATTTTTCAAGGAATAAAATCCTAAAGGTCCATTAGATTTTTCTGTCTTGGAAATCCACATTGCATACATGATACCCATAATGAATTGCGAAATAGTAATTATAGGCATGAAACATAAAAAAACAAAATAAAATACATCCTCGAAGGATTATTCAAAGACTTCTTCTCCATGACCTGGGGAGAGGAAACATAATATGGGTGAGCTCAAATTCTTACTAAGGGTAAGTAAAATGGAAGAAATAAAGAATCAATAAGAATAAATTTACATTGAATGGTCAATAACTGATAACACATTCCATTCCAATAAATATACCAACAATGAAATGTACCCATAGATATGTCAACACAAAATCTCATGTATGAATAATAACTAAAACTATAGTAAAAAGTATATATATATATGTTGATGAAAAATATAATGGAAGAATAATAACTAAATCTAAATAAGGGAAATGATTAATTATTGGATTCCACATTTCCTAAGTATATGGTACCTTTACCGTTGAGACCTTCCACAAGATAGTTTACCACAAGTTGGGTAAAAACCCATCTGATTGACTAAATGATTCATCTCATGAGACCATTAATGCATCGATGGGATATCTATATCTGTTCCCCACCAGGTTTTTACCATTAAAAATAATTTATTTTGGTCATGAACAATTTTACTCATCAAAATGTATCCATATTTAATATAAGATACAAATTTATCAATAATTACCTAGTTAATAAAATAACTATCAAAGTGGACACAACCTGAAAAATGATACACAATTTTGGAAAAAATAATATCAATTGTGCGAGAAAATACATATTGAAGTTAATTTAAAATAAAAAATTATTACCATAAAGTGATTTTTTCCCAGATAAAGTTAACAATCACAAAAAGAAGTGAGATTTCAAAGACAATAATTAAGAATACATTTTAGGAAATTAATCATTAAACATCCCAAAGTGCCCCAACCCACTTTAAAAAATTATTTCATAAAACCCATGAAGGAATTTTTTTAATTCCATGAAAAAAGTATACATGATATAATTTATAAAAGTTTAAGTAGATATAGTATACAAAATAAATGTGTGGTGTATATGGTGTATGCCTTATGAAAAGAAAACTAAGACATGAATCCCTTACATTAACCATACTTTTGATGTGTGGTCTCTATCCTCTGGTATAGTGGTTCAGAATATGTTAATAAATTACACTAGAACCTAAAAAATGTTTACATTATCATACATATACCCTTCTTAAAATATTTTATTACGTGTCTTTTAACACTCTTTCATTAATCTCTCTATTTCAGGTGTTAATTTACCAGCATTCTTGAGTATGTTTTATCTTTTTACTTGTTGTTATCATCAATTAGATCATGGTATAATAATATCCATATTGTAAAACAATACATTATTACCATAAATAATTATTATATATTTATTTATAATAATCTATAATGTTTGGATATTAAAAATTAAGTGCACCATTCATGGAGACAATAGGCCGTACGTACGAATGAACACTATATTCATCTCTTGGTTGTATTAAAAGAATGAAAACTAAATGATACATATGAATATTATATTTTCAGTGTCATATATATGTTATATATGTTACATAGGTTAATTATAACAATCATTTATATGTTCTATGTATGGAATGAATTAATCATGTCACTTTGACCGGGTGGTAGTCCACACTTCCTCAAATGAAATTATTGTATTTACACATGATAGAAATCTAAAAGGAATTTAAAATATAAAAATTATCATAGAATAAATAAATTATAAATATAATATAGATATATATAATGCAGAGACCTAAATCTTGACGTACATGGACATTACATTACTTTTTCGGAATATAGAGTACATAACAAAAACAGACACACAAGGACTGTAATAGTTTAGTGTCTTTGGAAACTCGAAATATAATCTTCTAATCATGGTGAAAGATCTTCAACATCTCCCATAAAGATATTCCATTTTTTTCTTACCTAAAACCTTTCTTTATATCCTGGTGAAAAGAAAACATAAAAGGGGTGAGCTCAAATGCTCAGTAAGGTAAACATAGAGAACATAAAACAATCCATAAACATTTGAATGCAAAAACATGAACATAAAATCTAAACATCAAAATCTTGAGCAATGACATGAATCTTGGAAGTATGTAAGGTATATATCATAAGGGAATATCAATCATTATAAATTAGCATTGTAATAAAACATGTAATTGTGGAAACCATTAAGAACATGTTATGATTCCCATAGTAGCCAAGGCATTACTCCCTTGACCATCTTAGTGGACAAAGTCCCTTTCTAAATCGAGTTCACTCCTCATTTCAGTCCTGTAACACTGAACCGGATTAACTTACCGTTCCATCCATGTCAATCTCATGAGATATAAATATTTACGCAATGCATTGGAGGGAGATATAGGTCCCACCCATCTCATAATGAAATCATTCTTACTTGTGCCACAACATAAACATAAATCATTCATCATAACCCAAAGAGTAAAATGGGTTTCGTAGACATCATCCCATCATAACATAATCCATATAAAACAAATGGACATTTCATCATAAGAAAAGTTAAACCATTTAAATCATAGAGGCATTATACTTGAAACATAAACAAATGAAATAATGTCATATTATATAGAAAAATGGTTTTGATAAAACACTTGAAATAAATTCTTGAGGAAAATATCCTTTCTTCTTGAAAATTATTTTCTTTTCACAAAATACCATGAAATTTTAAAAGAATTATATTTTGTTGAAAGTATTCATGAAATATTTTGGAGGAAGATTCATGAAAATACGGCTTTATAAAACCGTAAAAATCTGTTCACGCCGTATAAGTTAAAAATAAAATTCTTCTCCTACTTTTGTCAGAAAAGTCAAAAGTACCTCGTATGGTAAAAAAAGAATGATTCCTTACATAACATGTAGTTAAAGTAAAAAATGGTTAAAAAGGACTTTAAACATACATGAAAAAAATTTAGAAAACAGGAACATGGATGATAAATATAACCCCAGTGAATACTTACGAATAAACAATCTCGGATAAAAATGACATTGGAAAAGTTATCCCTTAACTTATGTCCGATATGATTTGCATGTTTCCTAACATCCTATATAATGATTTATATAATGTGATTTACTTATTATAGAATCATATTCATTGTTATGATATCATATATGGTTCACTTATGACTTTATATTACCCGTTCTTTTGTAAATTCCATGTTAAAGAGCATTTTGGGTAAAATCATTTCATTTATCGTATGTGTTTTGACTTGTCATTCTTGATATTATTACTTATATCATGATTTATATAATTAAATAATGTAAAACATGATTTATATATCATATATATTCATCATATACATATATATTATAGATCGATAAAAGGAATTAAATACACCGTTCATGGAGACGGTAGGCTGTATGTACGCATGAACGCTGTTTTCGTTTCCTTATTGAATTGAATGAAATTAAGTATATGAAATAAATATATATACAAATAAATATTGTATCATTATTATGTCATATATTTCATGATTACTTATTTTATATACTTTATAATCATTCATGAATGGTTAACATGGCGAATGAATCTCATCGCGTCGTGGAGACGGTAGTCCGTACGTACGCACGAACGATGATATCATTCCCATGATCGTGGAATTTCATTGAAGTGTATGTATAATATTTCATAATCAATATCAATTTTAAATAATAATATATAGTTATTTATTTACACCATTATACCCATCCAAATAAGGTGGTGGTCGAAAATAGATTACACCACGGCGTGGAGACGGTATTATGTATGTACGCACGCGGGGTGATTTTGTTTTCTGTAGGATGGATAGATGGTGAAATAGGGTTGTTTCATACTTATAATAAAATATAATTATATGAGTGATACAGATGTTATTACTTCATTATGAAGAAACTAAAGAAGAAGAAGTAGAAGAAGAAATAACGTTGAAAGAATCGGTAACAGATATTACCTCTTCTTTCGACACACCTTTTGAAACCTTCTCTTATGGCACTAAGATTGGTCTTTGAAGAAGACCAGAACCTCTAGGATGTTTATATGGAAGTTTAGAAGATAAATTGGCAGGGTTTGGCCGAGCTTAAAAGCTCAAAGTGGTTTGAGGAAGAGAGGGAGGAGGTGCCCTTTTATAAGGGAGGAGAGGGGCACCTTTGGAATAACTATAAATATTATTTTTTTATAAACTCATATTCGGTTTTTAATAGCTCCAAATTGAGTTATTTAGAAGCTAAGGTGGGGATGGGTCGCAATCCTCTCATACAATAGAATTTAGACAAGTTTAGGTTTCTATTTTATCCTTATCATTTAGATTTAACTTTAAGGTAAATAATATTTCTTTTACCTTGTCTTTTTGTTTTCTTACATTATAAGGTTAATAAACTTACTATAACAAGACAAACGAATCCCAAGTTGTTTATTATTAACATATATAACCTTATCTATGTCATTTTTCCGAACCTTAGATTTTTAGGAATAAAATAAAATTTAATAATATAATATTTGTTTTAAAAACTATTTTATGTCAATTTTGACACTATTTAGTAATTTCTTTTTGTGAAAATCATAATAGAATTATTAGTTCCAAAAAAGTTAATTAAATAAATACTGAAATGTCATTGTAACCTAGAAAATTAGTCGAATTCATAAAAAGTCTCAAATTACATTTATTTGGGTATTTATAACATCAATTATGTCAATATCTCATTAATAATATAATTACTGCGTCATCGTTGTGTTATAAATAAATTAACTTATTTAATGTCTAAAAATTTCAAATAAAATACCATTATGTAGGAACTCTTTTTATCTTTCTAATGAATATTTATAGTCAAATTTATCTCATGTATAACCCTATATTAAAAATTATTTACTTATTAAACTTTGATTTTAACTATTTTAACCCTTCTTTAAATAAATTAATAATAAATGTCCTAATCTAATCCATGTGGGGATAAATGGTCATATTTTATTCCTAAGTTTGTTTTTGGTTGAATTACACTTATCCAATAGAATTAGGACATGTGTTAGGGTAATAATAATATCATTTTTACCCTTAATTACCCTATTTACTTTTAACCATGGTAAATAAAAGAAAAAAGTTACTATTCACCAAAAATTATTTTCATCTCATTGAACCACATTTTACTTACTGACATCAACCGTGTCTCTTGGATTTTTGAAATTCCATTCACAAAAGCAGTAAAATTAAGTTTTATGAAAATTTTCAAATTCTCCTAGGAGGTGGGTAAAAGACGGTCAAAAGTTCAACAAAAATTTTATATATCTAAAATTATTATAAAATGACTCCAATAAATTACATTGAACTTATATAGGTATTATGTATCAATTTTGACCTAAAATAAATTTAAATAAAATAAATAATTATTTAAATAAAAAGTCGATTTTTAAATAGTAACCCAGTGTTTTAACTATTCATCAAAAATTGAAAGTTTTCAGAAAAATACCAAAATTTCACCCTAGGCTAATTTGGAAATTCTGAATCCAAAAATGAATTCCATTTTCAAAAATAAAATTTATCAAATTTCAAAAAGTGGGTATTACTATTCATAACATCTAGTTTTAATAATATTTTAATAGCATATCGTTGTTTAGAGAAACTCGGTATTGCGTACAACACACGCTATCGTGGAAGGTCGCACTTGCGTGTAATGCAAGCCAAGTCAGGGATGCATATTTTGCATGATCCTTTTGTTGTAGCATACAACACAAGACATTAATGAAATTAAAAAGAATATTTTTTATAAAATCTTGGGGTGTTACATTCTACCCCCCTTAAAATGAATTTCGCCCTTGAAATTTGTCGGGGTTATAAATGGTTTACTACTCGAAAATTTCTTTAATAGAAACCCACATCGTAAAAAGGAATATTAAAACTTAATTTTAAAAACTAAAGTATGAAACGTAATGATTATCGAAATTAACTCATCACTAGGTTTATATATAGTAGAACATAGGTTAAAATATGGATATGGAAGAAAAATCTAACCATCAAGTTCTGATGGAGAGTGGTAGAGAACATGGCTATTAAAAATCCATCAATCACAAAACCATAAATTTGTGATGATCTAAGGTACCATCTGATTCATCAAATATAAGAGCACTAGGTCAACATTTTTGGTTTTCAATATCATTTCCCTAAAGTTAAAAATTTTGAATTAGAAGAAATACATACTTGATTTTGGTAAAATCTCACTATTGTTTGTGCTTTGAACAATTTCCACTTCATCTCTTAATGAAATGAAGTTGAATTTATTATTAGTGAAGTGTTAATAGATCATATGATAGAATGATGGGTTATTCCATTTGTTTCAAGCAAAAGGTTAGCAAAAGTTATCAAATATACATAAGTCCATCTATGGTGAGGTTAATCGTATACAATTCCAAAAATGAACTTATACTTCATCTATATTTCTGCTTAATAAAATAAAAATAGTTTCTACTAACCAGGGACTTCCTGTAGGCCAATGGTAGGTGATAAAGGCCTGTCACACTTCAGTTGTGGGTTCGATTCCCACAACCTTGTCCGACGCGATGGGTTTTCGCCCGTCGTGCATGTTTTCTTTTTTCTAAAATTACATCATTATGACATTCCATCAATAATATCGAAAACAGTTCTAGCCTTAAACTAACTTATGTTCAACATAATCTATTTCAAATACTTAGGGTTATCCAAAATACTTTTATCCAAGCTTATAGTATACAAAAAACAATTACTATAAATGTCATCTACCGAGCATGTGAATACCAACATTTATCCCCGATATATCTTGTTGATCACATTTCAGTCATGTGAATACCTTAATCATGTATTCTCTTGAAAAAAAATGAATACCCATTGAATCTTAGTGAAAAAATGAGTGCTGTCAAAAGTTAACTCTTTCCACATACCAAAACTCCAAAATTCTATATACTCAAACCATGATATAACTATTTCCTTATATCAGTCATGAGCTCATGAATACTGTCAAACATTTCATTTTCTCCTTATCCCTTCATTATGCGCATATAATCTTCTTTCCAAAAATAACTCAATCACTTTCCATGGTTACTGATACCATAAAATTATTGAAAACCGCAATAGACCAATACATAAGTATTCCAATATTCCACGATACATTATTTAGGAATCCCATTACATAAACACTAAATCATTTCACCACATCATTGTCATATTCAACATCGCCAATAGTGATCACATGTCACTTCCCTTTTTCCTTTTCCTTAAGTGGTTTCTCATGTTGATCATCACTAACCCTTGGATTAGGGCATTTATTAGCATAATGCCCCATTTCCTTGCACTTGAAGCATTGAAGTGTTGGAAGTGAGTTCTCTGTAGTCTTTTCTCTATTCACATAATTAGAAACCTTTTTCTGATTACTTCGACAATCAACCGCTCGATGACCTTATTTTCCACACTTAAATCATTTTCTAGTACCTTTTAGGCAATCTCCACCATGCTTCTTTCCAAATTTTGAGCATAAAGAATCATTCATCTTCTTTTCACCATTGTTCTGAGATTTCTCCTTGAACTCCATATTTCATTTCATGTCAAAACCATGATATGGATATGTTACACCAACTTCCAGTTCTACCATTATAGCACAACACACAATTTCTTCATAGCTACTGAAGTCTCTTATAGCTAATGCCGTTTGAAGTCTTGGTTTTAAGCCACTGAAGAATCGATCAACTTTACTTTCAGGTTGGATGATAAAGCCAGATGCATACCTTGCAAGAATTGTAAAATTCTCTTTGTATATACCAACATATTCATCATCCTCTTGCTTTAGTTCAAGAAATTCTTTCTCCTTCTTTGTTAAACGATTACGAGGGAAGTGCATATTGAAAAATAAGTTCTTGAACTCATCCCATTCCATGGACTCAATTTCATCTCTTGGCCTCGTATTCCTAATTAGATTCCACCATTGACCAGCTTCACCTTCCAAACGATATACTACTATGATGGATTTATCATGTTCAGAACATTGAAGAACTGAAAATATCTTTTCAGTGGTACTGATCCATTGTTCAGCAATAAGTGGATCAGAAGACCCACTGAAAGAAGGTGGACTTTGCCTCATGAAGGACTCAATAGAATATTGTTCCCTTCTCTGCTCATTTGGAAGTCCAGAATGACTCATAGCTTGCATAAGTATAGAAATAAGATTTTTCACTCCATATCCCATAACATTGGTATTTCAGGAGTACAATCATTTCATTGTCCATTACATTGATCAACACGATTCCTTCGGGTTCCAACTATCGTGTAAAACCCAAAAAGAATAGCGTGAGAGGCAAAAATCATGCTAGGGAAAACAAATTAATAATGTTGGAGCACCTTCAATATCTAAAATCTTAGGTTTAATTCTATGATCGTTACCGTAATTCTAGGACTATAACCTATACTTATACTTAACCTTAGGGACATCCCTAGACATACCTTAGAAATATCTCTAGGGATCTCACTAAAGTTCTCGCATCCTAGTTTCCAAAGGTTGACTAAACCTTTCCTCTGATACCAACTGTAGAGACCCAAAGCTTGATGTACATGGGCATTACATTACTTTTTTGGAATACTTAGTACATAACAAAAACAGACACACAAAGACCGTAATAGTTTAGTGTCTTTGGAAACTCGAAATATAATCTTCTAATCGTTGTGAAAGATCTTCAACATCTCCCATAAAGATCTTCCCTTTTTTTTCTTACCTAAAACCTTTCATTATATCCTGCTAAAAAGAAAACATAAAAGTGGTGAGCTCAAATACCCAGTAAGGGTAAACATAGAGAACATAAAACAATCCATAAACATTTGAATGCAAAAACTTGAACATAAAATCTAAACATCAAAATCATGAGCAAAGACATGAATCTTGGAAGTACGTAAGGTATATATCATAAGGGAACATAAATCATGATAAAATAGCATGGGAATGAAACATGTAATTGTGGAAACCATTAAGTACATGTTATGATTTCCATAGTAGCCAAGGCATTATTGCCAGGACCATCTTAGTCGACAAAGTCCCTTTCTGAATCGAGTTAACTCCTTGTTTCAGTCCTGTAACACTGAACCGGATTAACTTTCCGTTCCAGTCATGTATTTCTCATGAGATATAAATCTTTACCCAATGCATTGGAGGGAGATATAGGTTCCACCCATTTCATAATGAAATCATTCTTACCTGTTCCACAACATAAACATAAATCAGTCATCATAACCCGAAGAGTAAAATGGGTTTCATAAACGTCATCCCATCATAACATAATCCATATAAAACAAATGGACATTTCATCATAAGAAAAGTGAAACCATGTAAATCATAGAGACATTATACTTAAAATATACACATATGAAATAATTTCATCTTATATGGAAAAATGGGTTTGATAAAACACTTGAAATGAATTCTTGAGGAAAATATCCTTTCTTCTTGAAAATTATTTTCTTTTCACAAAATTCCATGAAATTTTAAAATAAATATATTTTGTTGAAAATGTTAATGAAATATTTTGGAGGAAGCTTCATGAAAATAAGGCTTTAGAAAACCGTAAAAATCTGTTCACGCATTATAAGTTAAAGTACTTTTTTCAGAAAAGTCAAAAAGTCCCTCGTATGGTAAAAAAAGAATGATTCCTTACATACCATGTAATTAAAGTCAAAAATGGTTAAAAAGTACTTTAAACATACATGAAACCATTTTTATAAAACAGTAACATGGATGATAAATATAACCCCAGTGAATACTTACGAATAAACAATCTCGGATAAAAACGAGATTGGAAAAGTTATCCCTTTCCTTATGTCTGATATGCTTCATATGTATCCGTAGCTCCTGTATAATGATTTAAATAATTTCATTCAATTATTACAGAATCATATTGATTGTTATGATATCATATATGGTTCAGTTATGACTTTATATTACCCATTCTTTTGTAAATTCCATGTTAATGAGCATTTTGGGTAAAATCGTTTCATTTATCGTATTTGTTTCGACCTGTCGTTCTTCATATTATTACTTATATACTGATTTACATAATTACAGAATGTAAAAAATGTTTTATATATAATATATATTCACCATATACATATATATTATAGATCGATAAAAGGAATGAAAAACCTCGTTCATGGAGACGGTAGGTCGTACGTACGCATGAATGCTGTTTTCGTTTCCTTATTGAATTGAATGAAATTAAGTAGATGACATAAATATATACACACACAAAAATCCAGTATCATTATTATGTCATATATTTTATGGTTACTTATTGTATACACTTTATAATCATTCATGAATGGTTAACATGGAGAATGAATCTCATCGCGTCGTGGAGACGGTAGTCCGTACGTACGCACGAGCGATGATATCATTCCCATGATCGTGGAATTGAATTGAAGTGTATGTATAATATTTCAAAATAAATATCTCTTTGAAATAAAAATATATAGTTATTTATCTACACCATTATACCCATCCAAGTAAGGTTATGGTCGAAAATAGATTACACCACGACATGGAGACGGTATTCCGTACATAAGCACACGCGGTGATTTCATTTTCCGTAGGATGGATAGACGGTGAAATAGGGTTGTTTCATACTTATAATAACATATAAGTATATGAGTTATTCTGATTTTATTACTTCCTAATTAAACAACTAAATAATAATAAGTATAAGAAGAAATAAAGTTGAAAGAATCAGTAACAGATATTACCTCTTCTTTCGACATGCCTTCTGAAACCTCCTCTTAGGGCACTAAGATTGGAATTTGAAGAAGACCAGAACCATTAGGATATTTCTAGGTAAGTGGAGAAGATAAATTGGAAGGGGATGGACGAGCTTTAAGGCTAAAAGTGGTGTGAGGAAGAGAGGTAGGAGGTTCCCTTTTATATGGGAGGAGAGGGGCACCTTTGGAACAACTAAAAATATTATTTTATTATAAAGTCATATTCGGTTTTTAATAGATCCAAATTGAGTTATTTCGAAGCTAAGGTGGGTATGGGTTGAAAGCCTCTCATAAAATAGAATTTATACAAGTTTATGTTTCCAATTTAACCTTATTATTTAAATTTAACTTTAAGTGAAATAATTTTTCTTTTACCGTGTCTTCTTGTTTTCTTACACTATAAGGTTAATAAACTTACTATAACAAGCCAAAAGAACCCCAAGTTGTTTATTATTAGTATATATAACCTTATAAAAGCCATGTGGACGAACCATATATTTTTTTGGAATAAAATTCAAATTAATAATATAATATTTGTTTTAAAAACTATTTTATGTCAATTTTGACACTATTTGGTAATTGATTTTTTTGAAAATAATAACAGGATTATTAGTTCAAACAAAGTTAATTAAATCAATACTAACATGTCATATTAACCTATAAAATTAGTGGAATTCAAAAAAAGTCTCAAATTACATTTATTTGGGTATTATTAACATCAATTATGTCAATATTTCATTAATAAGATAATTACTACATCATCGTTGTGTCATAAATAAATTAACTTATTTAATGTCTACAAATTATAAATAAAATACCATTATGTAGGAAATATTTTTATCTTTATAATTAATATTTATAGTCTAATTTATATTATGTATAACCCTATATTAAAAATGATTTACTTATTAAACTTTGATTTTAACTATTTTAACCATTCTTTAAATAAATTAATATTAAATGTCCTAATCTAATCCAAGTGGGCCTAAATGGTCATATGTTATTACTAAGGTTGTTTTTTGTCGAATTAAACTTATCAAATAGAATTAGGACATGTGTTAGGGTAATAATAATATCATTTTTACCCTTAATTACCCTATTTACTTTTAACCGTGGTAAAAATAAGTAAAAAGTTACTATTCACCCAAAATTATTTTCATCTCATTGAACCACATTTTAATTACTGACATCAACCGTGTCTCTTGGATTTTGAAATTCCATTCACAAAAGCGGTAAAATTATGTTTTATGTAAATTTTCAAATTCTCCTAGGAGGTGGGTAAAAGACGGTCAAAAGTTCAATAAAAGTTTTATACATCTAAAATTATAATAAAATGACTCCAATGAATTTCATTGAACTTATATAGGTATTATGTATCAATTTTGTCCTAAAATAAATTTAAATAAAATAAATAATTATTTAAATAAAAAGTCGGGTTTTAAATAGTAACCTTGTGTTTTCACTATTCATCAAAAATTGAATGTTTTTAGAAAAATACCAAAATTTCACCCTAGGATAATTTCGATATTATGAATCCAAAAATGAAGTCCATTTTCAAAAATAAAATTTATAAAATTTCAAAAAGTGGGTATTAATATTCATAACGGTTAGTTTTAATAATATTTTAGTAGTATATCGTTGTTTAGCGAAACTCGGTATTGCGTACAACACACGCTATCGTAGAAGGTTGCGCTTGCATGTAATGCAAGCCAAGTTAGGGATGCATGTTGTGCACGCTCCTTTTGGTGTAGCGTACAACACAAGACATTAATGAAATTAAAAATAATATTTTTCATAAAATCTTGGTGTGTTACATATAATATATAAATTTCATGTCCATAATAATGGCCACCATGATAGGTGGTAATGGAAAAATGAATAATCATCATTTTGTGAGGTAGTAGTTCGCCGTACACAGAAACAATATGTTCATTACTGATTAGATGGAGGTGAGTGTATGTATAGGTGAAAATATTAACATAAAATTTTCTATTATAATTGGGATACTTGTGTTTTTATTAATTATATAATAATAAGAGTATATAGAGTGGATAATGGAAATGAAACTAAAAGTCATGAGAGAATACGTAACCTCCTAATTGGGTAACTTATTTTGGTTTATACCAAAAGAGTTACCTAGAAATATTTATTCTTAAATGTAGGATTCTAGGTATAAGGGAGGGATTTTGGGACACTATTTGGTCATATCTGAGCCAAACATAAGAGGTTTGAGTTGTGTTAATAAGTGGGAGAGTTGATGGCCTTTTATAGGGAATGAAAATGACTCACTTGGATTTTTTAAGACATGTTAAGTATAAACATGTTCATACCTAATTAAAAGTCACCAAAAACCGTAAAAACTCAATAATGTAAGGTTTTTGGACTAGATATGGCCATAAAATCTATGTTTTTCCTGTTTCTATGTCATTTGGGCCTTTATGAAAAAGATTTTGTCCTTTGTTAAGCTTAATGTTTCGTTAATCACTATAATTAATATTAATAAATTTCACTAATAATTTTGATAAAAAATTTGGTCTATATTATTATAATAAAAATATTAAATTGATTAAAATGGTGTATGTATTTGTTTCAAAATTCAATTCAAATAAGTGGCAATATTAATATTAATGATAATCTCGCAGATGAACAGATTAACTGGTTTGAGTAGAAAAATGTTCAAAAGTTTGTTTTTTTTATTTAATTTAAAAGTTAAATTGATTATATTGAACTATATTTTATTAATAGATGTATAATTTTTCTAATGTTACCTTAAGGAAAATTTAATATATAATTTAAAATTAATTTTTTTTAAACAGGCAATTTTTAACAGTAATGTAATAAATTTTCTCTATTTATAAAAAAATGAGGTTTCCCAAAAAATTACCAAAATTTAACTTCAATATAATTTTGAAATTATGAATTCAAAAATGAAGTTTATTTTATCATATCAATTTAATAAATTTTTCAAAATTCATATTTAAAATAGGTGTGCGATTAAAAGGCGGTAAAAATGACTTAATAATAATATAGGTTGTTATGTGTAAAATTGGGTTTTTTCCTATATTATACTTATAAAAAAATTCTTTAATATGAATAATATATTACTGAATATATAACTTATATTTTTAAATAAAATCCTTAACTAATTTTATTTAATTAGGATTATTAAGACAAAACACCTTTGGAAGCAGAAAAATAATAATTTTATTTTTATATCCAATTGGTACTTATTTTAGTTTCTCATTATTTGATAACACAAGAATTCATTTTGTATTTATATATACCATAATTATTAATAATTTATTTAATAATATTCAAAACTGCTTACATAATGTATAGGTTATAACATATTATATTAAATAATAGCATTTCAATAATACATTGTCATAAGGTGAAGCTCAGTATTGCATGCAACACAAGCTATCCTGGAAGGTCACTCTGGTGTGTAACACAATATATCGAGGTTGGTCACACTAGGGTGTAACATAACATATCGAGGAAGTTTTCTCTATTGTGTAGAACAAGCTAACTCTGTGTTTCTTGCATAAATATAATATATTTTAAATATTAAATATATTATAAATTATCTGGACATTATATTCCCTTATGCACTTGGTATGACGTGTCATACACACTATCAAATAAAAGTTTCTGACTTTATAGTTTTTGGGTGTTAATATTAGGCCCATAATAAATATAAATGGTTATTAAAAGGGTTTGATTAATCTAAAAGATTTTAATAATGGGTAAGATGTTCTAAGTTTTATTTAATTTTCGAATTGTTATTTTAAATTATAATTTCCCATGAAGGAAAGGTAGAAGAGTGATATTATTCTTGAGAGGTATACTGAAAGAATTCTTAATATCAATAAAAAATGAAAAAATATTCCAAAGAAACAATTTATTCTCATTGGATTTATATCAATTTAGTTCTAGTTTTTGGTACACTAGGAATTTGAAGTGTGAAGTAACAATTAAAGAGAAACAGAACTACTATGGAATGCATATCTATACAATAATAATAATATTATTGATTAATGTTTAGATATTTCCCTTTATTTTAAATAACTCAGGAAATATCAATGGATTGTTTCGGGTTATCAATAAAATGTTTCAATTTATATTTGAAGAAAAATGTTGTGTGTAATTAATAGAAGGAAATGTAAATTTCACTTATATAAAATTTGACCCAAGTTATATTTTTGAAGACTCAATTTGTTTTAATTTTTAAATACTATATATTTGGTTTTGTGGGAGATTATTAAATCAGTTGGGATACATTGTTATGTAACATGAGTTTAAGGATAAGATATGATCATTTGAATTGATGATGATTAATGGATTATGTAATATAGAGTGTTTTGGATCATACCAAATATATAACCATTTATTTTGAATGATGAACCCTATAAATTCACAATACTTGATAACAAAATATTTTTTGGTATTTTGGTTACATAATTATGTGATAAAATTAATAAAATTCATTGACGAAGATGAAATAAATTCAAAATATAATGGAAGTCGATAACCTTAATATGCGATGATTATTTTTAAATGGAAGAATGTATAAGAAATTGATATATTTATTTACAACTCCTTATTGCATCCTTGAAGATATTAAATTCTAATAAAACAATGGTATCAAATATATTGGGTGAAAGTTATTTTTTATATTTAATTTTTGGAATTAATAGCTGATAATGTTTCTTATTAATTGACTGATTAAATTTGGTTATTGAAATAAATTTTTTGATTTATATTTAAAGTTGATATAAAATATAATTTTTTTCAAATTGTTATAACACCAATGTTAATTTTTTAATTACATTAAATCATATTATTTAATTTATACTCTTTAATGAAATTATTTTTTAGAATTATCAATGTGGTAATGGTTATGGGTGGTAAGGCTTGTGGTAGTGGTTCAGAATGATATTAAAATATAAGATTTTTTCAATGATATTGTCAGTTAGTTATTTCCATAAATTGATATGGCTATCTATAACAGATTCAAAACTCTAGGGACTATGATACTTATATCTATTTTATCATTGTAGTGAATAAATGATCTCCCAATTTAAAGGGTATCGAGATACTAGTATCATGATATTATTACTGGATTCACATCCTTCATCTATATAGTGATCTATAATGGGTATACTACTAGAGAGACAATGAAACCTATTAACGGTTGAATATTATAGTCAATTGTTGGCGGATAATTCTTAGGGGGGGATATTGCATGATATTTTCTACTCTTAGTATGATCCAAGATGAAAAGTTTTCATATGATTTGTGGCATAATATTTCTTCTAGGTGTGACTAATAGGGATATTACTATGTTATTTTTTCATTGTGATAAGATCATATAGAGGACCCCATTACATGATATTTATAATAAAATTGTGAATTAGGTATGAAACTCTATATAGCATTCTGCATTCTTTATAAGAATGACATTGTATAAATTTGGAACATGAGACGTAATTTTTTTCAACATTATTCTTTAACACTTGTATTTTCCAAATGTGGCCATCCAATGGTTTCATCATTTTTATTGGGAAGTTATGAATGGATATATAGCGTTTTATGTAAAATGGTCAAAATTATTTTTTCCCCATGTTCAATTTGTTTGAGAAATGTATATTTTTATTGAATCCAAAATGATAGGGTTTTCTAAGGATGATATTTTGGTATTGGTTTGACATTGTTATATTTTTTCCAAAAGAGGTGATAATTTTTAAATATATAATATATTTGTTTAAAATCTGATATTTTGACTTAAAATTTTGAGTATATGAATAATTTATAGAATTGGTATAAAAACTTGGCTTATATAATATCCCTTAAATAGAAACATCTTTCTAATTGAGGGAATTGATTTTAAAATGATAATCGAAAAAATAATATGTGTATCATCATAGGTAATTATAGAATAATGCATTTTCATATCTATCAATATTTATGAATTATATAGTAATTTTACATAAAAGTGGATTATATTTATAATTGTATACCCAACACAAAATAATTGGTTTATCCAAAATATATTGTTGCACACAAGACTGAGAGATAATGAAAAATAATATATTGTTAATATTATTATTTTAAAGGGTATTTAACACATAGACATTGTATTGGTGTTAATGAATAAAACTAATGATATTATGTTTAAACATGTTTATTAAATTTGTTTAATTCCTTCTAGTAAAATTTAAAGACTTAAAATAAGAATAAATTCATTTTTAATCATAAAACACTCAAATATTTTTAAATGGCAGTTGTACTACCTTTTGATGGATAACCATTTTAAATATAGTTTTCATCACTTTTATAGGTTATATTGGAAAAAATAAATGACTTATTTATAACAGAGACACAAAAATTCACTTTGGTTTAATTTTTTGGTTAAATTCATTTTTTAAGGATTATTAAACAAATACTGAATTTTAATTCAAAACTGTCTTTTCATCTTACGTAATTATATTTTTAGATTATAATTTAACATGGTTTTAAGGTATAATTAGATTATATTTTTATAATTTAATACAATGTTTTAAATTTGATGTAATTTCACATTTAAATTGGATATAAACACATGCCAATCTTTTGATTGTTTTTACTTTTTAAAAACACATTTCCAAAATCCTTCAACGAGATTAACATAAAATTAATTTTAGTCACATTTTTTAATTTAATTTTAAAAAATGGGCAAATATGTTTTTCATCAGTATGAATAATTTGATCTTATATGATTAAAATAATTTTTGGTGAGTAGTAATATTAGTATTTTATTTACCACTGTTAAAGCTAAATCGGGTAATTGAAGGTAATAATAATATTATTATAAGATAATAATACCCTAACACTTGTAATAATCATCTTGGATGAGTTATGGCCAACCCAAAAAATCATTCGGTTGAAATGGTGGCCTTTGGAAGCCACTTGGGTGTGATTATGACATTTATATCATCTAATTTATGTAAAGGCCAAAAATTCCATAACCAAGTTTCTTCTTACTAAAAAAAATTATAATTTGGGGTTATATAAGAGATCTATTTGAATAAAAATAGTAATTATAAATATAAAAATACAACCTACATCATTGTAATTTATTTACAATTTTTAGAAAATTTATAATTAAACTTAATTAACATACAATGATGATGTAATAATAGATTTATTAATTAAAGAATCAAATAAATGCTATTATAAATGTATAAATAGATATATTATTTGACATAATTTTTTCCATAAATGAATTTTATAGGTCACTATGACATGATATAAGTCTATTAAATTGTCTTTTGAAGTTATCTCCCTGTTTGGATTTTATTTAATCTCAATGAAATGAATAGTGAATTTTTTTACATAATTGATATTTAATAAAAATAAGAATTTATTAAATTATTAAAATTCATAGAAATATTTTGAAATCATAATGGGACTATGATAAGTATAAAAGATAATTAAGTGTCCAGTTATGGTAAATTTAACCAATATAATAAAAATTTATATCCTCTTAAGATTATAAATGTTGTTACCATAATTAAATTTAAAATAGAATAATTTAGGTTAAACTGAAAAATATTTTTTAAAATAAAATCAATATATGTCTACCAATATTTTAATGTTAATTTTCTTGACTATATTCATATTATCTTTGACTTATCTCATGTTGGGGTGACTTTTATTAAAAAATTAATTTATATAAATTCAATATTTTAAGAGTTTCCTAGGGTTCCCTCCCCTCTCCTATAAAATGGTACCCACTCTTCACTAATACTCAGACATTGAGAACCATTTGGTTCATCTATGCTCTACCCAAACCAATTCCTATAATATCTCTCCACTATCCTGAGGCCTTAGTTTAGGCATAATACCTTTCTTAAAGGTGTTAATGTGTCCTTTAAAGGTGATCAACCGAAGAGTTGGTATCATTTTTAAGTGTTTTTATTGTATTTATTCTTCAACATACATTAAATCATTTTATTATAAGATTAAATAATAACAAAATTAAAATAAATATAATTATATTTTATTATATTAATTTCATAACTAAAATCCATCTCCAATTTCATTAAATGGGAAAGGAACATTTCGTTCGTGTGTACGACGAGCGACCGTTCCGCGAACCGATATAGTTTCTTTTTAATTACCATTTATGAGGAATAGTTATAATGAATGTTTACATTTATATATATTATATTAATGAAATACTTATCATTTTCTAATAATAATAATTCAATTATGTTATTACCTTCCACACATATAAAAATAATGCTCTCGTTTGTGCGTACATGTTAACTATCACCTCCACGAAGTGATGTGAATCATTTTTATTAACCACATTACTTGTAAGGAATATATAAGTATATCTAAACAATTATAGTGATTTTAATAATATTTTTATCATTATGGATAGATAAAACAATAATTACCCTATTTTCAAATTGATTAATTAAAAATAGAAAATGTTACTCATGTGTATGTATGACCTGCCATTTCCATGATTATAACGTTGTTTATTTTTCATAACCATAATTAGTGGTTTTATTTAAATAGTATAATTAATGTGCAAAATTTATTATTATTTGATGAGAAATATTATGGATATGACGTACTTATGAACACATGGAACAATGACATCAAACTTGTTCATTTTCGCTTCAAGTATAAAGTATCAATAAAATATATGATCTCAACTTAAATAATTATGTAGTTTTTTTAACATTGTAATATGTTATATAAAGGAAATAATAAACATGAAAACGGTTCTTAAGAAATTATTAATTGACCTAATTTTATTATTCTAGAACACAAATATTGTATATGACGAGTCATACTCATGGTAAGGTACTTCATCTCAATATCCCTTCATTATAGTATATTTTGATAAAATAAACCACCTTTTTATAAACTATATAATTAAAACATTTTAATTTTAATTTCAGTTAAATGTTTTAAAAATTAATCTTTTATATGGAACGTTTTAAAAAATTAGAAAATGGATGTTTTTAACATATATGGCGACAAATTCTTTTCCACTACCGTGACTATTATTTGATATTTGGATTCATCTATAAGCCTAAATGTTTTTAAAATGAAATAAAATACCATATTACATTTTCAGGTATATTGGTATTGAAAATGGTTTTGGTAATGTATTGATTTTTTCATTGATAACTTGTCATTGAATTGTGTAAAAATTATTTTTTCCTTCATCCATGTTTTATGTGATATGATTATGTTATGTTTCTTTGGCATTTTTTATGTATAAAAGTGGTTCCATGATAAACTGAGGGTGGGTGAGCTCTTGATTTCTCTCTAATGCAATTGGTAATGATAAAAAGTTAAAAAATAATGTTTCTCTTATGATATTTAGAAAATATACTACGAGGTATATTCCAAACTTAACCATAAAGGTTATTCCCTATGTAGTTGTGAAAGAAACAATGTAAGTATGATAAGGATTCCACATGATACCATTATGATTTATGATTTCTAAGAAGTTTTTTATGAATCTGATGATTTCATGTGGTATGTTAAAGAACTTATATTTTATGGGTGAAAATTAGGATTTTGCGATAATGTTTCCATGAGTTTAAAATATTAATGGACTAACAGTTTCATTCCATATTTATAACATTTACCGATCTTTTTATGCCTATCCCATGTTTTGGAAATTTTTTCCACAGGGTATAAGGATGGATAAGAGGAAAGAGGAAATCCAGATGAATATTATGAATATTTTAATCAAGAAAAAAACTCATATTTTATTTTTAGAAGTTTTATTTTGTGAGAAAAATTGATTGTGAGTATAAGTGTATGATTTTTAATATTTGAGATGTTATGTAATAGTTATGGACTAATTCTCTTAAAATATAAAACTGAAAAAATAATTAATGTGAAGGAAAGTAAATTCTTGATTAAAACTAAATATTATTTAATGTATACAGATGGGGCCTTATAACATGCATTATTATTTTATCCAAATTCTATCATGTGTAAAATTATAATCCCTAAAATCCTCACATTGTTTTTATTATTAATTCCTCAATTTTGTTAAACTAATTAATATATAATGAAATTTTAGCTAAATTATGAATAATGTAATTAGATTGTAATTAGTTCAACATACATAATATGAAAAATCACAGAGAGAAATTAAAAACTGATAATATTATTTTTATTTATTAAGGGTATAAACATTAAAAAAATATATTTAATATTTTATATATTTGAATTTATTATTTCAATACAGATATAATGATATAAATTTTATATGATTCGGATTTATTATTGTACTGATATATTATTATGAAGTATTTCTTTTATATTTAATTAAATTAAGATCTACTTCATTCTAAAATGAATTACATTGAAAACGATAAACATTTTTTACCTTATGACTTAAATAATTCAATAATATCAGGCACATGATGATATAACATATGGATTAAATTTTATTAAAGACATAATTATTATGTATTTATTCGTTCTATCTTGTATACCATGTACTAAATATTTTATTTTTTTGATTAAAATACGATCTTTGTGATGAGAAAAATATAATATGAAAATTTTGAGAGAATTAAGATATTTATCTCTCTATTAAATTATAATAGGTAGAAGCATATGGGAGAGATTGATGGTTGTTTTTATTAAGAGTGGAAACACAATTTTGGCTACACTATCCTTAATATGTTAGACACAAAAAATGGTGGTATTTTTTCTTTCCATTTAAAACATTGAACAATCCAATTTGTATAATAAATGATCAAAAAATGATGCATGTTACATGTATAATTTTAATGGAGTTGTATAATATTTTTCTCTCAACATATAGATAAACAAAATAAAATAGATATCATAGGGATGAAAAAAAATCATAGATGAGGCCTACGACATATGTGGTTTTATGTGGAAACACCTGATTTTTGATATAGATTTGAAATGTGTGGGAATATATGGGTTCTATTTTTTATAGAAATGTTTTTCATTGGACTCTTTTTGATCCCATAAAACTAACGAATCTCTTTTTATAAATTTTTTGTTGGATTTTGGTAGATGATTTTTTACTATTTTTCCATAGATATGAATTAGAAACCTTTGATTAATTTCTCTTGTGTGGAACTTAGGAGGAACTTTTTAGTATGTAATATTGGAAAGTAGTGGTGATAAATGTTTCTTTACATTGAAAATAAACAAGTTAATTATTATTATTGTATTTTTAATTTATTATTATTGAGTTAATTGTTATTATATTAACAGTAATTTCAATTTTAATTTATTTTTGATGACTTAAATTAAGCGAATTACTTTGAGGTGATACAGAATAAATATTCGACGGGCATGAGCTTCCTATATTTTTTAGATCAATCTATCAGATTATAACTTATTTATAATTTTATGATTAAATATTGTTAAAGATTAAGGGAATAAATAATTTCACTATTAATTATTTTTCTTGTGATATTTTGGATAATTGAGATTTAATTATTAAATAATTTAATGTCATGTTTTTTTATATATGGAAATGTAGTAAATGGGATGGATATATTATTGTATTAGTATTAAATAGAATATATGAAATTATTTATTGATAATGGGAATCATAAATGTGGAATAATAATAAACTAAAATATGATAGTAAAATATTCGATTGATGCTGATGTATATTCTTTGTGATATCAGGAATATTTTTTGGATGAATTGTGATTATTTTGAATTCAAAAAGGATTTGATATATACAAAAAAATAATTTAGGTAATGGGTTTCTTAAGATAGGGTTGTAAATAAATCATTATAATGGTGAGAAAGTTTTGTGGGGAATTTTGAATCATTTGTTAATATTTTAATGTGAATAAAAATACGCATATTGATAATAACATTATAGTGAATAAATTAACTAAATCATTGCATTTATTTTTATAAATACTAATTATTAAATGACCATTCACACAAATGGGATATGTTTTAGGCACTAATTATCTTGTTCAATTTTAAATGGAAAACTAGAAAGGTAAAAATAAATTGAATGTGATTGGGTTGTCAATCTTACGGACTATAATAAATAGGTGAGTAATACGTTGTTTACCTAGAATAGAGTTAAATGTATATGTTCTTGATTATATTGGATTTAATATTGGTAGGGGAAGAATAATAAAAATGATCTACAAACACACACCTACTACTAATAAAATTATACTAAGTAATCATTACTCTACTCTTAGATATATAATATTGATACTTCCCAATCACCCTTAATGAAACTATTGGTTTCTATGAGGATTCTTATAAATCCATACATCAAATATTAATGTTATAACCCTTAGTGATGTTATGTTTTTTTCAATTATTTCATGAACTAGAGTTTGTAGTGTGGGGTTTTACGCCACCAATTTGGGGGTTTTTAGGACACATGTAATGAAGATACCCAGTTTGACTAGACCCCACACTTAAGAGAATATTACACAAGGAAAAAAGCATGTTCCCAATCACCATTTACTATACATAATAAGTAGGGTATGAGGACTATCCATGTAGTAATGATTTAAATATATGAATAAAATAAAAAAGAACTGGACTCCACTATAAATACAACATGAATTATCCATATCATGAACATCCATGGAAAAATGAAGTATAAATGACAAAATAAAATGTACTAAATTTCCATAATACAACAAGAATAATAACCAATCATATAAATAACATTAATAAATAAAAAATTGATAAGATATTATCATATAAATACATGAATTCCAAAATAATGTCAAGGATGGTGAGGTCGGTACAAAATAAAAAACAAAACACAACATCTTGAGATCCCCAAAATATTCAAAACAATCCCTCATTATGTGATTCATGGTCACCAAAAATCACATTCCATAAAATATGATGAATATATCAATAGAAACATCCATATAATGAAACTAAATTCCCTTACCCGAAGCCATTCATAACCCTATCTTCATATAATTCAAGTTATAGTGTGTGCGGAAAAAGCCCAGTTGGATACTATCATGAAACTATATAAAATTTTTTATCAATGAAAAACAATATTTCAGATTTGAAAAAAAAACATTTAATAATTTATTAAAATTATAAAACAATAAGTGTGAAATCATCTCAAAATCTGTTGGTTTTATAAAGAGAAGGAAATTTCAAATTTTGCAAGAATGAGGAAAACACTAAATATAACCAAGAGAAACACAAAATAACAATCATCATTATAATATCCAAATAAATAAGTAAATAATAATGAAATAACATATCCCCATAGTGTACTACACAAAAAACATGGGATATATCTTCATGAATAAATAAAAATGAGATAGTAAATTGGGATCACTCATGAAAAAATAACTGACCTATGTGAAGCTGAAAAAATAATGAAGTCCATATCAATATTGATTTCTCATTGGTAATGAACTTTATATAGTGCACCAACTGAGCAAGAGAAGCATCCGTACAGGTTACCCAAACACATACCTAAGGATACCATGTGCAACCCCCCAACTTTCTATTCTCACAACATGTAGAATATTATAATAAACATAATAAATAATTGTTTATAAAAAATCAAGGCTTAGAAATAATGAAATCATAATTTATAAATCTATATGACTTTAATACCACTTTGAAAACGCATTTGGAAAAAAATGATTCATTAAATTTTTTTATAAAACACCACATTCTCAAAATAATTAGTTTTAAAAGAAACACTACATCAAAACAATAAAAATATCACTTTGTATATTCCATGACAAGAGAATCAAAGAGTAAACATAAATTTATCCTTGATAATTAATTACAATAAAATATAATTAATAATACTAAAGGAAATTTAAGGATAAGGGTAAACCAAAGGAACAATGCATTATGTAGGGAAAAATATATTAAACTATTTAAAAACATATCACCTTCACTAAACACCAACAAATAGTTATATAGGGACCCTTACAATCCTATAAGTCCAATAAATTCATTATAGTATCTATCCCTATCCATAGAATTAGCCACAATGGATGGAAAAGGAAAAAAATTAAATAACCAATGGAAGTTTAAGAACAAGAAGATAGAATAAGGGGAAACCCAATAGATATCATGGTTTACATTGGAAAAATCCCACTAGAAGAAATAAAAATCACAAAAGGAGTAAGGATAGAAAAATCACAACTGATGAGAAAAAATTGGATTAATGAATGGAGGAATGTTTAGAGAAAAGTGATTATAATTTAATTGGGGAAACAATTTCATTTCAAAAAATTTAATAATCTACAGTGTATTGGCAATTTGGCCATATGGTTTTATAAACCATGACCCAACCATGTACCCTACTACTTATCACCAAATAGGTTTTCATGGTTCACCTATAGTGTGACACAATTTTATGATCCTTGTAGAAAATACCAAAACCACGTTGGAAGACCCCTCCTCCTTCTATATGTATTTGGTTCTTGGTTAGTTCTAGTCGTGCACTAGTTATGATCCAAAATATTCATTCCCCTTTATTCATAAATTAATTATCTATATATAAAAAATCCAAATTTTAAATAATTAATTAAAATATATATATATATATACCAGTGACCAAACAAGTGTCACAATTGTCCTCACCAAACTACTTTATGATATCATACATTTCTTAGTACTCCTCATCAAGGAAGAGGTTTTCTCATGGAACCCACACATAGGCCTCAGTCTCTATTTTTAAATCTATCTCCACCATAATTCCACAACACATGGACTAGAGGAATATACATACCACATAACACTCGGTCTTTATTATCAAATATACTATCAATTTTCTCAAGAAAAATGGTTTAAAGCTTCAAATCATCATCCTACCACACAACCATGTGATGTGGGTATGAATTGTACATCATTAGTTTGGAAACATGAAATTCATTTTGAATATATTTCATATTGGATGGAATTTCAATTTTTCATTGCACTTTCTTAAGATACTCAATAGTAACAAATGGCCTGACACACCATGATTACAACGTACCCTGATTTCCAAATTAATGACGTACCACCTAATGGGAAACTATGAGAAGCACCCAATCTGTAATAGCAAATAATAAAAGATTATAAAATGGGAATTATATATATCTTTCGACACATTTATCCATTAAAAATCTACTTGGGAATTAAAAAATATTACATATCCTATACTTAATAATTCTTGACCCAATAAATGAATTATCACTGAGTTCTAACAATAAAAGTGGGTACCAATAAAGGATTCCAAAGAAAGAAACAATGGGAGCCATACTAAGAAATTCTTGAGTACTATTATTATAAAAAAGATTCATCCAATGGCAATTCTTCCTATAACCCAAAAAAATGAATCATATATGTTCATAGTATATCCCCAAGAATCTATGTAGCTCAATCCATTTCCCCATCCATCAAAGGATGATATGTAGTACTCAACTAAAACTAATAACCCATGAATTCATAATGACCCTTCTCAAAATGGGATGTAAAGAATGTGTGTCAATTATAAACTTTCTCCAAAGGAACATAATGAGGCTTTAAAATAAAATGGGCATATATGAATCCCAGCTCTTCGTGTTTCACAAACTCCATAATTAGTGAAAGTGTGATGATTTCATTAATTGATGAGTAAGCAACCTTATTAGGAATAAAAAATATTACAAGGAATTATAAAGGACATTGAATGAAAAAATTGATAAATAAAACATATCTATGAATAAATAAATTCTTTTTTTGGAAGCATGTAACTATTCATGTTAGGATTACATTTTTAGTGCTATATTGGAGGCCCAACATGAACCCATGTTCATATCACATGATCCAGTAATTCATGGTAATTTAAAAGAGAACCTATAAAACTAAATGGTCATTTCATGGAACCTATCCATTTATAACTGTGAGGTGGAGTACCCTTGTGAGTGAATATACACCTAATGGGACTCCAAGGATTGAGAGACATACTCACGAGGAACCTTTTCATAGTGAAATGTATATATATCCCTAATATTGAATTTCCAAATGGTTTCATACCGCATAGTGAACTCATATATCCTTTTTGGCCAACTATTTTAGGAGAATATTTCCAAAATATACCCAGTTCACCTATTATAGAAATAGAGGAACTATGAATATGTTTCCCCATTTGGAGATACCATTCCACTTTTGGAAAATTGTGCATCATCCTTTTAGAGATATAGTTATTTATAAAATAGATTGGAAGGTACTTCATGATCTAAATACATAGGAATTAAATATAAAAATGTAACCACTGATGAGTGCTAATTCATTAGTTATCTTTTATGAGGGATATTACATGAGGGATGATCGATGAGATCTATTCATAAAGGCCGATACATGAGTCCTCATTGTGAGGAAACAACCATGATACTCATCCATTAGGATCTTCTACGTAGGGTCATTTTTTATCGTCCTTCATAATGGATTATTCATGAATTTCCATCATGGTTTCTCCTCCACCATATTACATCATCAAATTCCATAAATACAATTTATAAATGGGTTTTACTCCCCATTAATGATACAAATTTCCCCAATGTAGAATTGGGACCCATAAGGTGATCATCAACCTCTTAAAATAGGTAGTGGTCTATGAAGTAATTAGTGAATGAATTTTTCATGAAACAACCCAAATTTTGGTAATTCGGCCTCATTATCATCCTATCATCTACTCAAACAATCAACACAGGTCTGGATCATCCAAAATGTCCATCTTGGGTTCCTTTCACCCTGTTTGGATGCTTAAAAATCCAATTCTAGAAATTACTCATCCATATCCTCCTTTAATGCATGACCAGTACATAGACACTAGAATGACCCCCACTAATTATGTATTACCTTCATAAAAGGCCACTCTTAAATTTTCCACTTTGTCTAAGGGGACACTCAATGTATTCATGATCATGTTTTCCCTTAACAATGAGGATGTTAATCATGCGGATAATAGTAAATAATCTCCTAGATCATGATTTCCCATTAACATCAAAAAGATTTAATTGGGATCTCAAGTCTACTCAAGGACCCATTACAACATAAGCCCCCTTCATTTTTTTCAGTCATAAATACATCTTCACCATGCCATATTCCTTATGATTTTACTCATTATTTCTCATTTATTTTTCAAAAATAGGATGTGCACCAATATATATGAGAAATATTTGTATAAGTTCAAAATTACTTTTTCTTAATCCAATGATGGGACATGGGACTCCGCCCATATGTGTAAGCCCCCATACCCTTGTCAATAGTCTATTTTCCCCATGATTCAATTCATCAATATACATGTAGTTACTAATAGATAGAAGCTATACTTGTACCTCTTGGACTCTCATGCTAATGATCCATGTGATCCATTAATATCACTCATTCGTAGACACAAAAATCTATGTAATTTGATGTAGAAATATATGACAACATCCTTTCCACATGAAATTAACCTGGAAGTAATATTCCAACCATGTGACCTTAAACCGTGTAAATTGAACTATATGGGGTTTTTACCAATTAATTAGGACATGTACTATTCCTCATTAATGTTTATTTTCGAAACATTCTTCAGGGAGCACGCTTCCATCTACTGAGGATGTGCTGATTGTTTCCCCACATTCCCACTTTCCAAAGGAAGGCGGTATCTGTCGCTTATTCAGGGATGTTTACTCCTTGATCGAAATGGTATGATGGAATCTCGGTTCCTCCTTCCATGGATTCCTCCTCAGAACTTGTTACCATGTTCAGGTCTCCCTCATATATTAAGACATTGTTTGTGAAACTCTTCCCACCAATATGTGTAAGCCCCCATCCCCTTGTCAATAGGCTATTTTCCCCATGATTCAATTCATCAATATACATGTAGTTACTAATAGATAGAAGCTATACTTGTACCTATTGGACTCTCATGAGAATGGTCCTAGTGATCCTTTAATATCAACCATTTGTTGACACAAAAATCCATGTAATTCTATGTATAAATATATGACAACATCCTTTCCACATGAAATTAACCTGGAAGTGAAATTCCAACCATGTGACCTTAAACCGTGTAAATTGAACTATATGGGATTTTTACCAATTAATTAAGACATATACTATTCCTCATTATTGTTTTTTAAAAAAATTCTCCGGGGATAATGTTTCCATCTACTGAGGATACACTGATTGTTTCCCCACATTCCCTCTTTCCAAAGGCAGGCGACATCTGTCGCTTATTTAGGGATGTTTACTCCTTGATCAAAATGGTATGATGGGATTTCGGTTCCTCCTTCAGTGGATTGCTCCTCAGAACTTGTTACCAAGTTCAGGTCTCCCTCAAATATTAATATGTTGTTTGTGAAACTCTTCCCACCCATATGTGTAAGCCCCCATCCCCTTGTCAATAGGCTATTTTCCCCATGATTCAATTCATCAATATACATTTAGTTACTAATAGATAGAATCTATACTTGTACCTCTTGGACTCTCATTCGAATGGTCCACGTGATCCTTTAATATCACCCATTCGTTGACACAAAAATCCATGTAATTTTATGTATAAATATATGAAAAAATTCTTTTCCACATGAAATTAACATGGAAGTAAAATTCCAACCATGTGACCTTAAACCGTGTAAATTGAACTATATGGTATTTTTACCAATTAATTAGGACATGTACTATTCCTCATTAATATTTTTTTTCGAAACATTTTCCAGGGAGAACGCTTCCATCTACTGAGGATGCATTGATTGTTTCCCCACATTCCTGCTTTCCAAAGGCAGGCAGCATCCATCGCTTATTCAGGGATGTTTACTCCTTGATCGAAATGGGAAGATGGGATGTCAGTTCCTCCTTCCGTGGATTCCTCCTCAAAACGTGTTACCAAGTTCAGGTCTCCCTCATATATTAAGACATTCTTTGTGAAAATATTCCCAGTACAATGTCTTCAGGGATGCTGGTTAATTACACTGATTCTTCTAGGACATTCGAAGGGGTCCAATTAGGGCATAAACCTTCGGTCGGGGGTGTAGTCATGTTGGACATCACTGGTGTGTCTGGAATCTGGAACACTAGTGCATGTGGGTTTCTTCCCCTTATTATAGGGATTCTTGAGGGTACGGGTGTAACAACAGGGTCCTGGTGATAGCATAACCACCCTACCTTAACATGGATGTCGGGTCCTGGCCCGCAAGGTACCACCAGTTGCCCCGCAGACACATGATCCCCACCCAAGGGTCCACCCACATTCCTGAATGGGTCATCTGACTAATGATAGTCCCCATAGGCCAACACTTTTCCTTTATGGTGTGCTTTGTCCTCACTCACACACACCCTGAGAAACTTCTCAGAAGGTCACCCATCCAGATCACTACTCTAGGCCAAGAATGAATAATTATGGTGTTCTAATCAGACAGGCTCTAGAAAAGGAAGGTGAAACTTGTTGACATGAGTCATATCATTTAGTCATTTAACCATTTATAATTCTGGAGTGTTATAACCCCCCTCCCTTTAGATCACAATGCCCTCGTTGTGAGCCCTACATCTCAATCCAGGCATTGCACGACACATAAGGCTGGGTACCACCTCAGATACCAAATGTAATAACTAGGTCCTGGTAACAGCACAGCCACCCCGCCTTAACATGGTCATCGGGTCCTGGCCCGCAATGTACCACCAATTTCCCCACAGACACGTGGTCCCCACCCAAAGGTCCGCGCAAATGCGAGAACGGGTAATCTCACTAATGAGAATCCCCACAAGACAACACTTGAAATTTCTAGTGTGCTTTGTCATCACTCACACACACGCTAGGAAACTTCCCAGAAGGTCCCCCCTCCTGATCATTACTCTAGGCCAAGCATGCTTAGCGGACTATCAGAACGAAGAATGGACTTGACGGGGGGCGTGCTGGCCAGACATGTCGTTTCTGGAAAATTCTAGAAAACACGGCGTGTACATCTGATGAACACACCGTGAAGTACGGGCGTTCTGTGGCTTGAGTTTCATACATTAGACAAGTAACACATGGCATGTGACCCTAGTAACATGTCGTGTTTTCTCTATGAATAGGGGCAGAAGCGGCTTTGTGAGACATGGCGTGTATTTTGGGAAATACACGGACATGAGCAGAATTACACGGCGAAGAGGCACGACGTGTACCGCATATGCAGAGTGGAAGAAGTGGCTTCGCGAGACTTGGAGTGTATTTTTGGAAATACACGGACACATGCAGAATTACACGGCGAAGAGGAATGGTGTGTACCACTTACACAGAGTGGCTGAAGCGGCTTCACGAGACATGGCATGTATTTTGGGAAATAAACAGACACATGCAGAATTACACGGCCAAGAGGCATGGCGTGTATTACCTACGCATAGTGTAATAAGCGTCTTCGCAAGACATGGCATGTATTCTGGGAAATACACGGTCACGGGGTGAAGTACACTGGCATGTACTCCACCACACTGCTAGGAAGGCCAGTGACACGGGTAGTGCACGAGGTTAGACTACACGACGTGTAACCATACCACACTCTGTGTACTTAATTTCCTACACGACCAGCCCTTTGAAACGATCCTTTGAACACGGACATTACCTGAAGTCTGGCTACACTTTGTGTACCTTAATACAACAGGTTTTGTACCTTTTGGTAAATGACTTGGTCATTTCATCCATAGAGTATTGGGCATGAAATGGTTGGTTGATTTGATACCCCTATTACGTGACAAACCTTTGGGATACTTCTTCGTGGGACTTAGTGTCAGTTGACGTATTGAAACATGGCTTGAGGAGTAGACCCTCCTGGAATCAACCGTTCTTTGAGGAAACCCTAAGGATGGTTGTGCACTAACGAATTTTCCTGGATCACGTGTTGGTCTGATAGCTCTGACGACTGTTCCCGGATCATGTATTGTTCTGACAGTTCGGAATTCTATTCCTGGATTATGTGTTGGTCTAACAGAATAGCTGGTCCTAGATCCTATTTGGGTCTGACAGCTTAGCTGGTCCTGGATCCTGTGTGGGTTCGACAGCTCTGACTACTGTTCATGGATCCTATGTGGGTTCAACAGTTCCAACTGCTGGTTCTGGATCCTATGTGGGTCCGACAGCATAGATGAATTAGTGACTACATCTGGTCATCTCTATCACTCTAAAAAAGGTGTAAACCTTTGCGATTTGAGTCAGTAACTCTTGTGTTTCCTTGTGATTGAGATAGATTACTTGATAACATAGGTATATGTATGGGCATATACCTAAGTGGGGTTATCCGTTAATTTAATACTTTGTGGTTTATCCTTGTTGGATTTTCTGAGAACTTGAGGGTCTCAGGGTCCCTACTAAGTATCATTATACTCACCCCTGCACGAGCTATGCCCGCACCTCAGTGTGTTGGTTGCAGATGACAGACAATGCTGACCGAGGCTGATTGGACAGGACTGGACGGTACCCAGAGGTGGACCACACGGCGTGACGGTACACGGAGGAGAAGAACAGATGTGGAGTGATGTGGAGGCCTTCTATACCTACCCTTCACGGGGGACTTTCCGGTGGATGATCCAGCAGCAGTTTACTTTTCTTCAGTTGTACCTATTTTTCAGTTTCCTTGTACTTTACAGTTGGGCTTGTATTTTTGGCCCCTTTACTTTACAAAACACATTTTCTATAAAGTTTTTACTTTATTTTTTCTTCTAGTTTGTAATATATTTATGTGTGGATACTAATTATTAAGGCAATGAATTCCTGGTTTTAGGGATTTATGCCTTTGGTGCTAGTCACCAGCTCTTGGCCTATGGAAGGTTGTCATGGGGTAGTCACGGCACGGGTCCTGGGGGACGGGTCATGACAACAGGATCCTAAGGAATCCCACATCGATTTTGGGGAATTATATTCCATAGGCATGTCTCAGAGGTTTTTTTAGCTTCCCATGTTTAACACAAGGTATGCCCTTAGTTTAGATTCTAGAGAAGACAAATCAGATTGATCAGACACTAACGAGAGTTGATCAAATGGGTGAAACCTTAGGAGGGAGCACTAATGTTGGGACTAATGCTTGGTTAGTTATCCCATTACTACTATGAGAAGTGAAAAGGTGAATTGGTGTGATCTCACAAGGATGTGGCATCCTAGGTAAGAATATGGATGGAAGATGATGAATTGATGATGTGGTGGGGGAATAAGATGGAACCATCGTGAAGGTGACAATAGTATTTGAATTGATCCTCAAAGAGACTTCCTATGTATCCCGGTGGTAGTGAATCAACGTTCGTGTAGTTCGGTGAGGTTATGGGAAACCTAATGAGGTGGCCCGTATGAAGGGGGCCTAGCAGAAGTAGAACCTCTGGGTTAGGGAATGACCATCCCAAAACACACAGGCTAGTGGAAAAGACCAGGATGAGTCATGGGTGTTGGGCTTGAACTTCAGGGAGGCTTCCTACATACCTTTCCTTGGCAGGGATCAAAGTCCACATAGTTCGAGATGGGGGCATATAATCGGGATGTACATAGAGAAAAGTGACCTGATTCTATATTGGGGCTTACACTTGGTTAGCATCCGGAGTATTTTCTGATGCCACTAGGGCAGACTAGAGATGTGGGTCCTAATGAAAGGGGACGTCAACGGCTTACGACATGTATGGGGTTGACGATGACTTATCTGTTCATGGGGTTGACAGTGGATTACCACGAAATGGGGATCACAATAGATTACTTCTGAATAGGGGAACATTTAGTGCCATGCGGGAAGAAGGGGGTGTACAGTTTAGCGTCATAACGGATGGAGGTGGACTGTCATGAATTGGTCAGGACTGATGGGTGTTGGGCTTGAATCTAATGGATTATTCCTATGTACCTTTCCATGGTAAGGATCATAGTCCCCGTAGTTCAGAATGATGTTGATGAACCTATGTGAAGGGGGTCGGAGACCAATGGTGTTGGGCTTGAACCTCAGGAAGGATTCCAACATACATTTCCTTGGCAAAGATCAAAGTCCACGTAGTTCAGGATGGTGTTGGTGAGCCGACGTGAAGGGGTCAGGATGAATAATATTTTGGGTTGAACCTCAAGGAGGCTTTCTACATACCTTTTCTTGGAAAGGATCAAAGTCCACATAGTTTTGGATGGTTTGGTTGAACTGACATGAAGTGGTCGGGACCAATAGTGTTGGGCGTGAAACTCATGGAGGCATGATTTTTACCTTTCCATGGAAAGGATCAAACTCCTTGTAGTTCAGGAAGGGATTATTGAACCAACATGAAGTGGTCAGGACAAATAATGTTGTGCATGAACCTCAGGGAGTCATTCTAGATACCTTGCCTTGGCTAGGATCAATGTCCATGTAGTTCGGGATGGTTTTGGTGAATCGTCCTGAAGTGATCAAGATTGATGGGGTTGGGCTTGAACCTTAGGGAGGAATCCTATGTACCTTGCCTTGGTAAGGATCGATGTCCACATAGTTTGGAATGGTTTTAGGGAATACATTATAGCCTGCCTAGAGAGGATTTCATTGTCGATGCTTACTCTAAGCCCACGTGATTCATGCTCGATATGAGAAACAAGAGGAAACAAAGACCTGAGGATCACGTCGTGAAAGATGCATCCATGAGAAGTGCAGTTGGGGTTACACGTGGTTAGTGGACTAAAAAATTATGATGGGATTAATCATGGTATGAAACCTAGGAATATGGATATTGGGACTTACTCTAGGATGGAGGCCTGAGTGGAAACAAAGAACATTCGGAGATGGACTTGGCATAGAAGAGAGGAGGGTTCTGGTGCCCACCCCCTGGTGTTTGGCCAGGATAAAGATTTGAGCAACATGGATGCTGACTCCCATATGAAAGTTAGGGGATTACACCCAGGTGGATTCCCATTCCCCATGGAGAGACACTGCTTGAAAAAAGATGATTTCATTCTATGTGAGGAAGATATCACTCCCGTGGAGATGAGTGGGCAGAGAGAATGTCTGAGATGGGGCTCCCTGCTTATGATGCATGGGGTGAGGTCACAGATTAACATCATGTGCTGAGGATGATGGTTCTTGGCAGTTTAACGTCGTACAGCTCAGAGGAGGGGGGTTCACTCTGCACCCCTAGGACATACATAACTGATACCTACCTGCCCTTGGAGAAGGGAAGGCATCAGCAATGCCATGTGGTTGGTGTGTTATGGATTGATCCATTGAGGGACCCATGTTAGTGGGACTGCGAAGAAGCAATATCCATTTTCATACCAATGTGAAGAATCATAAGGCTAAGCAATGAAATAGGAAGCACCGCCCAAGGGACTTTGAAATCAGTTCATGCGAACTAGGAGGGTCACGCGAGAAAAGGAGTTGCAGAGTAAAGGGGTTCACAGGTAGAATCCTTGTGATGCTCTGGTGCTCCATGCAGTGGAGGGGCTCCATGAAGGGTTATTCTTCAAAAAGTGAAGTGTCCTAGCCTATGTATACAGAATAGGTGAATATGTAAGGTGGTTTGCAAAGTGGAAAGGATTTCGCAGAGAAGTGCTTTGCGAAGCAAGGGTTCCCTCTGAAGGGTAGCATTGAGAAGCAATGTGCTTCACAAAGCATAGTGACCCTGTCTTAGCATATGGGTTACATGTTCATGGAGGGTAATTCATGAAGAATTTGTGCTCTACGAATACTCGAGTCCCCGTGGGGATCCCCTTCCTTCCTGAAGGCCCATGGGCACCGTGAAGGGAATCCCCTTTTGAAGAGGGGTAGAATTTATGCAAAGGGAAAGACACATAATGATGCTAAAGTACCATGAAGAGATCATGGTTCACAGAGAAGAAATTGATTCCTGATTTGAGAGCTAAGAAGGTGAATGGTCAGAGGATCCTTCTTTTAGGCTCTAGTGGAGCATAGTATTTATAGGCAAGAGGCTTCGTGAAGCAGAGATCTCTTGGAATGAAGACACGTGGAATTTTATCATAACCATAGAGCCGCCCACCTCCTTTCTCTACAACATCTTTGAAAATGTCAAAATAGTTCATGGAGCCTCCCACCTCCTTGCTCTGCGGTAGCTTAACAAAGGGGGAGCTTCATGCCGGCCATGGTGCTGCGGGGCTCTACGGACGAGCTTCACGAGGCAACCCCATGGGCTTCAAGATTTCTATTCATCTTCCCAAATTTTGGTTCCAAAAAATAACCACATTCATATTGGAGACGTGGAAAAAGAGATGGTCAAAGTCTAAGGGTTAATCACCAATAATCCGTGGTCAATCGCGAAGAGGGCTCGCAAAGGAAACTCATGTGGCAGAGGGGAGGTGTGCAGGTTGAGGGAAATACAATGCTTACTGTGGTCGGATGCGTTAGGAAGTGAAAAGAGTAATCATATATAAATATGGGATGTTATCCTCTCTTTGGTCCTTTCTCACCTTCGTGTTTTTCCATTTAGTGCACTTGATTCGCAATGCTCCGCATACTCTGTGATTGCACTCCGAGAATCCAGCTTTCCGCTCACGGTGCGCAAAGATTATTCAACTCCACGGTGGTGTGCTCTATGGAATGTGCCTAAAGGTTGGGGTAGGGCTCTGTGATATCTCTTCTAGGGCCAAGCTCCCTGAACGGTCTTCGCAAATGAGCTCTGCGATAGAGCATCGAGAACCAGAACCAAAAACATTCAAATTTAAAAGATTGAATGTCTCAATAGGAGGCTACCTAGGGGGTCCTCATGAATACTTCACGAATGGAGGAAATGAAAGATATCTTGGGTATATGGGACTTCATATGAAGCCATTCTGATGATAAGTCTCTGGTGGAGCTATAGTCAGTGTTTCAGAAGGACTATCCACTGTGTTGGAGGTTTCCACTTTACGAATTTGGCCTAAGGGTTGCCGTCTTCATTCGTGAAGGAAGTAAGGATGAGCCAACTTACTAGTTTAGGAGCATGCCAAGTTAGCACTAGTGGTTTAGGGTAGCTGACGACGATACCTGGGAGGACATCACACCGGTGAATACTGACTATCTATAAAATATTGTGAATAATGTTGATGGGGAGGAGATACATCTAGAGATACCTCTCCCACTGTACCATAATATCTTTAAAGAATCCTTTAAGAACATGAAGATGGGGTGGTATGACGAGTGGCATCTACGCCAGGGATGAAACTTCATAGATGACTAGGGCATGGCCTATAGGGTAGGTGCCCTGTGCGAAGATTTAGGGAAGAGTTGGGGAGATTGGGCCTTTATGAGGCGTCTTGGGCCTCCCAATTCCATATTTATCAGCTGATGCCAGAATTGCTGAGCAGATAGTCATCAAGAACCAAAACGTTCCATTAGCACCATGTAGAGGTTGACATCAGTCTATGGGACATGAATTAGATCTCAGGGGTCCCAATACTGGGGGTGATGTGTTATTAGTTCCTCCCCATCATGGGTGTGTGGGAGGATTCAGATTAGATTCTACCACTAGTGATGACATTGATCGACCTAGTGCTGGGAGAGGACAAGTTGTCAGTGAGGGACATCAATTTCAAATGGTGGTTCAAGATGTTCTTGAACTTCCCAGAAAATAGGAATTTCCCTGTGAGGCATTAGAATTTCATGATGGGGGCTCAACCAGGCAAGGAGAAATCCTACTGGTTTCTCTTGGAGGATAGCTAGTGGAAAAACATGGGAATTCAGTGTCACCACCGAGCAACAACCGGTAGTCAGGTTGGATTCATTCATTGCAGTGCTCATCTATGGTTGGATCCTACCAGTGAGAGATTCAAACATGGTCATGTGACCAAGCACATTTATCATGGCGTCCATGTTGGTGACTGGAGGACGAGTCAACCTTGGGATCTCAATGCTCACTAATATGTACAAGATTTTTTGGCATATCCGTGAGGGTAAAACCACATAGTATTTGTGGGCCATTCCACCTCTTTTACGGGTGGATAGTGGCGCATGTTAAGGATATAAATGAGTATCCACACCCAATGTCCCCTCCAGGATTGAATTTTTTCCCGACCATTCTGAATGCATAAGGTATCTTTCCGACTAAGCTGATCGTGCAGGCGGTACTGAACCGGGTCTGGAAGGCAGATGAGTTCAATTTTCACCTGTTCTCATTTCCAACTGGTGTGTTCACTAATGCATGTGAGGGAACAAAAGAGCATCAGTTTTACCTTCTGTCCTTTCTAGGTGGAGTCCTAGTGGCATGGGTGTACCATGAGTCCCTCGATGAGTCATACACCCCACGCCGATTTTCAAGGAATTTTCAGAGTATGTAGTGACTAACCCCACATTCCTATTTTGGGGTGCGCTACGAAGTGAACCCATGGGTGATGAGGTAGATTTGGCTCATGTTCACATGGGAAGATGGAAAGATGCATAATGTGCTACCTCTACCCACGACCGTCTTTAGGCTGGTGAAGGATTATGCCAAGAGCTGGGAGGTGTCCTACCCAAGGTAGATGCTCATGCAGCCAACCATTCGGGCCAGCGATTGGGTGTCTACCAAACCTTGAGGTTGGGGCGAGAAGGTGGTGATGACATCTCGAGGTGGCGGGGCTACATTGGTGGAGATCCCTGCACTGGTCGAAGGGGAGGTAATAGCGGATCCAAAAGCATCTACGGACCTAGCGGTCCCAGAGGAGTAGAGTCATCCGAAGGGGAGGCCACCAAGGGGATTCTGCCGGATATCCACTCGGGCAGCAGGGAAGAGGTTGTACCATATAGACAAGCCAAAGAACAAAGTATTCACGAAATCTTGGGATATCTAGGATGTCAACCAACAATTCCCCAACCTATCTGAGATTTGGAAACACCTAAAATATCTCGGGATGGATTTTCTGGTGGTCGGCCCTGTCAGGGCCAACTTTGCAGTATCACAGGCGGAGGAAAAGAAATACCTGGCTGAGTTGGAGGAATTTGTGCACTATCTAGGTTCCCCACATCCAATGACAGACCAGTTAAAGGTGTTTTTGGATCGAATGTACCCTCTACAATTATCGAGTGAGGAATTGAGGGAGCACTTCCCTCTTCCAGAAGAATCAGACGAATCCTCCGGGGGGAGAGAAGGCTAGTAGAGGGAGTCCTCTAGAGGAGGGTGAATTTGGTGATTTAGACACAAAAATCCAAGAGTTTGTATAGGATCTCGAGGTAAAAAATTTAATCCCTTCCCTAGAGTCTTCTTTTAGGTAACTGTGGACTCATCACAAATATATGAAATGTGTAAGAGTGCCTCATAGGCCGAACCCATTCCCTCTCTATAGTAGTTGCAGCTATGGTGCATTCAGTATCTAAACTATCAGCTATGGAGATTACTATATCTAGTGGGGTTGAGCCTCCCAGGGTAGTTTTTTTAGAGTCTTTATAATTCCCAAAAATATTTGGAGGACCATGCCTCGGGGTCCCAGTGGAAACTACCCAGGAGTGAGACCGAAAATTTGATCTTTTTAAGTATACTTTACAAAATTCATGCTTGCCACCCATTGATTGGGTTAACTGAAATCTGTGCACTTCTAGGTTTAAACCATTCATTAAATGGCATGGGATTCCTTGTCATCGTTGGACAATGTTCCCGGTGGTGCCTCTCCCTGGGGAATACTAGTAGTTGTGGAAGTAGACGCCCAAACTGACCAAGCTGTGGCGCTCCCGATCACTCGTTGGACTATTAGCAGGACAAAGCGTAAGATCATTGAGGTGGGATCTGATGATGAAGATTGATCAAATAGAATGGGTCCTACCATACCTGATGAGATACCAGATGCAGACCCTACTGACGAGTTCTTGGGGGTGTTCCCCGCATATAATCCAGCTAACCCAGCGGATCGGGATGAGATGACCTACGATGAGGAGGATAGTGAAATCACTCATCACTGGTCATAGAAGGTGATAAATCCCTTCATCAATGACATCCCTCAAACTAAATGAATAGACTCTATGGGGAGTCTTCGGTCCTGGCTACATGAACGTTGGGGGAGTGGTTTCCCAACATACCCACATGCTCATCTATGATCTCATGGAAGAGAAGATTCAATAATATGACCGTGTCATTACTATGGGATGGCAGTAGAGAAAAGTGGTTAACATCAAGATTCTCTAGGAGGATGAAAATGGGATTCAATGGCTATAGTTACGGGAAGATGAGAATTCTGCTATCCTCACAGCACAATCAGAGATCCTAACACGTTAGAAGGCCCTGCTGGAAGAGTCCAAAGAGAGTGTTAAGAAAGCCCCCCAGGAGATGACCATCATCTGAACCAATGAGGAGCATGACCATATTTTGGAAGATTAACTGCACTCCATTTCTTCTGAGGAGGAGTAAGAACTAAACAAGTGGCAGTGAATCCTGGATGTCACAATCTAGAGGGTGGCGCAGCTACAAATATCTTTTGATGTGGTCAACCTGTCCATGGGAGGGGTCGATCCTTGGGTGTTGTGATGAATGTAACTTTTGAATGTACTTTCATGCTTTTATTATTTATGCTGGAAGCATGCTGGAGTTCTGTTATTCTTTTTTGGTCTATTTAATTCTCAAAAATATTCATGGAACATCCAACAATCAATCCCTAAGCTCACGTGGGTCGGGCCCGATGTAAGAAATAAGGGATTACCACCTTGGTATTCAATTCGTATATATGATTGTAAACCAAGCTTCACGAATCCAGGGTTTGAACAACCAATCCAAATTTCTAGGAAGAAAGGGGGAGGCCAGACTTGAGAATGAATGTCTCTGAACAATCGATGTACCATCTCCCCAACATGCTATGGTGTATGAGAGGGGTAATGCCTAGGGCGTCAGAATTGATCTGATCATAGATGAGTGGGAATTTTATATCACAATACACATGATTAGGAATACTGTGGAGATGGAATGAAAATGAAGGAAAACTACTAATCATGTTCAAAACATAGTACCCCGATTGCGTTAACCTGAAACAGAGATAACAAATGAGGGATGATCATTTACCATGTTTGAAATAGGGATCCTAACGATAAATGCTACCAATTAGTCTTCCAGAACATTGTCCCAGGATATTAGGAAAGCCATTGGCCGAGAATCCATACTGTTAGGGGGTTCTTTTT
Source organism: Viscum album (assembly GCA_963277665.1). Classification (NCBI taxonomy): domain Eukaryota; kingdom Viridiplantae; phylum Streptophyta; class Magnoliopsida; order Santalales; family Viscaceae; genus Viscum; species Viscum album. The sequence continues at coordinate 685,096,290 of OY728123.1, read as the reverse complement.
GGCGTTAAATAGGACAAGGATCAAAGAAAAGGGTGACACAAAGCGTGGGGGTGGAGTGATGGGTTGTTCGAATGGAGCCCAACACACTTGAAACTATGCCACCTTGGTGAAGACACGTTAGGTGGGTGCATCGGTCTGATCATGGATCAAACTTACATCTGAACATGACCTATCTAGTAAGGATCTAGAATTATTTTTAGTTTTACATCACACCAATAACATTGATAGAATCATATTTTAAAGCATCGTATAGTGTGGACGGTGCACATAGTTTAACGGTCATACAGCTTGGACTAAGATATGGGCCGAGCGGTCATAAGGATTAATGACCCTGAGGTTGGGCCCGAGGTGGATTTCCTGGGCATCACTATGTATCCTATAAGGATGAGAATCAATCCAAACATAGTTCTTAAGCATGGTGTGGGCGAAGGCCAATACTGATAGGGGAAATACTCTCTAGAAAGGGATTTGGTGCATCCCAAGATTAACATGGGGCATCCTGAACTTGTTTTCGGAAGACCCACAGTTTAGTGTCATGAATTGAGGACATATGGGATCATGTAATTTAACGTCATACGATAGGATGAAGAGTGAAAGGAGTCATCACAAGAAGGAAATATGTGATGCGGTAGAAATAAAATTGACGTAAATGAAGACATAAGAAGTCTGCACCACACCACATATCTCAGGAGGAAGTTATTTAGGTCAAGGGACCAAAAGTGAAAGTTAGGTTGGGCCCGAAGAAAAGCTTTCAGGTGTTCCTACATACCCCATGAGGACAGGAATCAAGCTGTACATAGTTCTAAAAGTGTATTTTAACATCATGCAGGATGATGAAAGGCATGTGTGGAATGGTTGTGCCAGTACACGTCCTTCAAAAACTAATAAACCAATGTGAGTCATGCTCGGTGTGGGAAACAAGGAGTGGTGATGGGACTTTCCTAGCATAGTAAGGAATATGTTAGGGGAGATGGGACGCTATGTGAATAACGTCCCAATAATGCTGACCTACCTACATGATGCACCAAGATGTGAAAAGGGGTAAAGATGAGTATGTTGGAATTCTACATGGACATAGGGAAGTGTAAATATATTAATCGTGATACTCGGGATCTAGACCAAAATGATGGTGGCATGATGATAGGGGATAACTGTTGACCATGTTCAAATCAAAGTATCCATTTTTTATTATCCTGTAATGTGGACAGACAAATGGGGGTAAACTGCAGACCATTTTCGAAACACGAGACCTGTCGCAAATGTCATCTACGGTCCTCAGGGACTTTGGCCCAAGACGGTAGGTAGGCCAATGTGGAATGAGACCATGCCATAAAAGTGGTTTCCCTTCAGATGTGGAAGCGGATGAGGATCCAAATAACAAGCTCATGATGTTTGGACATTGAATGAGGGAATTCCCCTGTAAATATTCCACACATCAGGCTATTTGTAACAACACATCTGAGTTTGAAAATAAGACATATCAGATAGAGGGAGTCAAGTCTCTTTCCAATGACAAGGGTCATGGGGTCGCCCCATCCAGCTTAAGGTCAAAAGGTAGACCATTAAATGGGGACTTAATTTAATGGACTATGTGCAGGGTGGATAATTATCCAAATTCGATGTGAAGTTACCATAGGTAGATATTAGTTTATGTCCATAGAACAAAGAACATATTAGGAAAATACAAGGGGGGACATGGTGAAGTTGTTGAAAAACCTGATGTATATGAGAGCCCAAGAGGTACTTACCACACCACATATTCCCAATAGAGCTCAGGCCAAGGGGATAAAGGGAGGGGGTAAGATTTTATATTCCTAGGGATGGACCTGAAGACAAGATGCATGGACATTCCTATGTATCCCATGAGGATGGGAATCAAGCCATACGTAGTTCTGGAAGATGTCGTGGAGTTTAATGTCTTACCACAAGGGAATGGAGTGTTATTAGTTTATGGTCATAGTGCTTGATCAATATATGAAACTGAAGGAGGGAGACGTGTGTTGAAGTAATTACTAAACCCAAAATAAATTAGGATAGTAGGAGTCCACATCCCAACAATTTCCACCCTGAGAAACTTTTAGGTTGGGGGACCAAAAGTGAAAGTTATGCTAGGCCCAAGGCAAAGTGCCTAGGAATTATTATTTACCCCATGATAATGGGAATCAATCCATATGTAGTACTAGAAATATAATGGTAAGGTACCAGTTCTAGGGATAGGTCATGTGGGTCTAGCCCTCGCACAAAAATGAATCAGTACTTGAAATTTCTTGTTGGTCCTTTTGGATAGATTTGTGTTTTTCTATGAAGCAATAAACCTATGATAGAGAATCTCGGTATCTCTACTAAAATCATACCATATGTAGGAATTGAATAATGGAATGGTGGATAACCAATACCCAACATGATGTCCCCTCGAGTGAGGTTACTATGATGCATTATCGTTTTTTGTGTGTGGATAGGGCGATTATGTCACCATTTAAGGTTGTGTGGTAGGACCAACCACTCATTTTAACATCGTGCAATAATGACACAATAATTTAGATTCATGTGAGACTATTGGGGGAATGTGCATGAAATTATAAAGAAAAACCGATGTGAATGAGGATAGGGCATGTATCACACCATGCGTGATTCTAATGAAGAAACCTCAGGCCGAGTGGCCAACAATGGTCCGAAAATATCAGAATGGACCGGTAGATGAAATGTACCGGTGTTCCTACAGGTCCCATGAGGATAAGAATCAAGCCACACATAGTTCTAAGAAGAGGACGTGTAAGGAGATCATAGTTTAAGGTCTTAGAGCTTGGGCAATGAAGAGGAAAAATCCATCCAAACGAGCATAGTCCTCGATCCCATCGCTAAGCCCACTTGAGTCAAAATTAGTGTGGGAAAAATTGAGGAAGAGGTCTTTGCCACACATTGGATATGTGTGAAGGGGAAATCGGTGCGGATCCATGAATGACACCTTACTAAGGCCTTGTGCTTCTAACATTCAAATGCACATTGAGGGATAGTACCAAGAGTGTTGAAATTCAATATGGACATGATAGGGTGGAAAATGATGTGAATCATGTAATAGAAATTTAAGGCGTGATGGGGTTGGTGTGACGATGGAGGTTAACTGGTTACCATGTTCAAAACATAGTATACATATTGTTTGACATGGACTGGGAATAACAAATGAGTGTCAACTGCTGACCTTATTATCATCGTGGGACTTCCATCAACTTTTCCTTCAAAACCCTCGAGGACGTTGGCCCATAATGGAAGGAGATCCCTTGGGCTGATCATACATTACATTTGGGGGTCTCTTAAGATGTGAAAGATGAAGAAATCCCAAATTAAGGGGAACATGAAGCCTAAAAAATGTTTAAGATCATTTCAAGGTAGAATATGACAATCTAGGTTCTAAACTCGACTACTCATGGGCACATTGGTGAATCAACGAAGATGTTCAAGGGGACCAAATTAAGAGCAGCCGAATTGAAAATATGAGTGTATGTAAAGGGACCAAAGGGAGCTCAAGAGAGAGAGAGGTACGTTGTGTATTTGTTACAAACCCAACATAAATGAGGAGATAATCCCATACCACACCGTTTAACCATCCCCAGGAAAGACTCAGTCCAAGAGACTGGAATGAGATGGTGGTTTCTAAAGGATGGGACTGGACTCAAAGAATAGATGTTCGGGTGGTCCTACGTATCCCATAAGGATTGGAATCAATCCATACATTGTTTTGAAGGACATGCAGTTTAGCGACGTGCAGCGAAGATGTGGGAGGATAGAAGAATGAGGAGGGACACAAGGCGAGACCATCATAATCTTGCTCTGAGTGGGGCCAATAAAGCTTAGGATGCACCCTGTGGGATCCTCCAAGGAAACTACACCCAGGAGGGGTATTCAAATGAGAATAGCGTGAGGTGGAATCAGGACGAGGTGTCTGAGAATTCTTTTGTATCCCACGAGGATGGGAATCAAGCTATACATAGTTATTGAAATACAATTTAACGTCATGTGGGATGAAATATAGATTAATTTCATGTGGGATAGAACTATTTAATGTTGTGTGGGACCAGACAATTTATGGTCATGTAGGACCATTTATAGTTTAACGTCATGCAGGACGACCAATAGTATAAGGTCATGTAGGACCATTTACTGTTTAAGGGCATGTTGGACCATCTACAGTTTAAGGTCATGGAGGACACTCTGTAGTTTATGGTCATGAAGTACCCTCTATAGATTATGGTCATGTAGGACCCTTGACAGTTTAAGGTCATGCAGGACCCTCTACATTTTATGGCCATGTAAGACCCTCTACAGATTATGGTCATGTAATAACCGGTAGTTTCGGGTTGTGTTAGACCATAATGCAGTTTAAGGTCATGCATGACTGTATAATTTAAGGTTATGCTTGATGATAAAACCCAAGAAAAGTTTTTATTGAGGAACTTTGTATCGGTGGGAGGAGTTATACTCCCACCATCTATGGTAACCAGGGAGTATGCACCATTAGGTTAAATCTTTTGGATAATGTAAGTTATTTCCCATTTGGGCTCCATCTTGGGTGGTTTCCTACAAGGTATCATTGATGTTCTCAGGGAAAACCCCAAGTCTACTTTCATGGTGGAGTGGAGTGAAGTTTCTTGTCAAAATCTTTATCTATCTTGTTCTGATGACATTCCATATTCTGCAGGGAATAAAGCATGTTCTATTCAAGTGTTTATAATTCAACCATAAATAATTCAGCTACTTTATCTGGGGCTTGATGATCATAGAAAGTTGTCTTTATTGAAGGAAACTCAATATAGATGGGAAGTATGACCTATGTTCCATACACCCAGGAGTATGGGGTCACCTGTGTGGAATTACAAGTCATCATTAGATAAGCCCAGAGGGTGTTGGGGTGCTTGTGTGGCCAACTCTTATTGAACTGACCAACCATTTTCTGAAGAATGTTAGAGAGGGTTTTGTTCAACACCTTGATCTGTACATTTTCTGTCCCATGATACAAGGAGGTATGGTTAAAACTGATGTTGTACTTAGAGTACAATTTTTTTCAGCTCAACTGCTCGGATGTTCGTGCCGTTATTGGTGAGGACGGCGTGAGGGACTCCAAATCAGTAGATAATGTTAGATATCACATTGTTAATGACGGAATGGGACTTGACCTCCATGACTAGGACTAAATCTATCCACATTGAGAAGAAATCCATAGCAATAATGATGAACCTACGCTAGTGAGATGTTGTCATTGCATATAGTCCCAAGATATCAAGTCCCCAGACTACAAAGGGACAAGAGTAATTGGTAGTGTGGATAGGCTCTGGGGGCCAATTCATATTGTTGGAACAAATTTGGAATGCATGAAAACTTTTGTAAAAATCTATGTAGTCATGGGTCATAGAGGGCCCAAAGTCCCCCAGTCTCTGAATCAAGTGAGATGGTTTTGGACCAGTATGATGAGCACCATAGGAACCAACATAAACATCCTGCATGGCTTGAGAAATGTTAACTCCTTGAATGAAACCGAGGATAACCCCCTAGAACCCACACTTATAGATGATTTTTTCATGTCCAGGACCATCCTGGAAGGTAAACTGTAATGTGTGGCACTAGATTCACTCGTGCTCAACCCAATCTGATTGGACATTACCATTCTGGAGGTATACAACAAAGGAGGTTCCCCTGTTGGGAGTCAACTCAATCAGTTCATACATGGGACCTGAAGGTCCTGACATGGAGGCTCCAGTGGTAAGGTGTCTTACCTGTGGGATGTCATTGTCATGTAGAGTGATGAGAGTGATAACCCTTTGGTGTGCCACATGGATAATAAAATCACCCCATTCCGGATTTCTAAGGGATGTAGCTAGGCTGGCCAAGGCATTAGCTCGACCGTTCTGTGATCGAGGGACATGAGTGACTTCTGAACAAAATGAGAACTGAGACATTAGCTGGAGAGTGCATTCCAACAATGATATGAGCTCTTGATTTATGATGACATAGTCACCATTTATCTTCTTGATGAATTGTTTGGAGTCCCCTTTCACATGCATGTGGGGAAAATCAATCTCAAGGGCCGGCTCGAGGCCCGTAATGAGAGCCCGATACTCTAACTCATTATTGGTGCAGCCTTCTAACAATATTAATGAATACGAAAAAATGTATTGTGCTGGGGTAATGAAGAAAATACCCAGGCCTACTCAGTTAAGTTTGGGGTCATTGTGCCTTCTTTTGGTGGTGTTCCAGGAAACACCATCGAAGTGCATTTTCCAACATGGCATGGAATGGTATAACGATATGGTAACATTATCAAGAAAATCTAGATACATGGACGGGTTCGCGGGAGCTAGATGATCAATGAAGAAATATGCCAATGCTTTCCCCTTGATAGACTTTTAAGGAATACACCTGATGTCAAACTTCTGAAGGATTACTACTAACTAAGCTAGATAGGCTATCAACATGGGGTGGTTCAGGATGTACATTAGTAGATCTACCTTGGACAGTAGATTTAACTTGTGGTGTTTCATGTAATGTCTAAATTTTTGTTCTATGAATACCAGTGCGAGAAATCTGTTCTCTATAGTGGAGTATCTAGTCCCTGTATTGAGGATGATGTGGATGAGGTAATAGAGACAATTATCAATTCCCTCATTGTTCTTCTGGGTAAGAAGGGCACCGAGGGATCTTTCTTGGGTGGCCTCATAAAAGACCAGTGGCTTTACGATAAAGGGTTGCATTAGAATCAGAGGCTAGAGAATATACTTCTTGATTTCTTTGAATGCTATCTGACACTCTTCATCCCACTGATAGACAATGCCTTTCTTCATGAGATGAGAAAAGTGAATACACTTACTGGATAGATTCGCAGTGAATTGATGTATGTAGGCCAAGTGGACTTGGAATCCTCAATGTTCCCCAAGTTTTCTTGGGAGGGACATCTGACTGATGGCTTTGATCTTCTCAGGGTCAATTTCAATGCCCCGATATCTGAAAATGAAGCCAAAAAACATTCCATAGATGACCCCAAAGGCACACTTCAGTGGGATCATCTTTAGGTGGCATGAACGAAAAAGTGTTACACTTTCTCAAGGTCTTTGAGATTTTCCTGAAGCGGGTGAGATTTTACCACCAGATCATCCACATAAGATTCCACCAATGTCCCATGGATCGGATTAAATATTTGATATATAGCATGTTGGTAGGTGACACCAGAATTATTTAAACTGGAGGGAATGACTTGTTAATAGGAAGTACCTTGTTATTACCTAAAGGCCATAAACTCATCGTCCTCGAGAGACATTCAGACTTGGTTATACTAGGAGTACCCATCCATGAAAGAGAGGGCTTGGAACCCATCTGTAGTGTCGATCATAAATTCTGTCCCATGAATGGGAAAATCATCATTCAGACAGTGACGATTGAGATCTCAGAAGTCAATGAAGAATTTGATCTATCTGTTCTTCTACCTAAATGACACAATGTTGGATAGCCATTTGGGATACTAGAACTCCTTAATTATATAGGCTTTGATGACCTTATCAACTTCGGCCTTGACCATGGCACTGTGAGAAGGGTGCATCCTTCTAGGAGGCTGCTTAAAACCACAATGATTTTCTGTGAGGCCAAGGTAGTGGACAGGAAAATGAGGATCTAGTCTTGGAATCTCATCATAACTCTAGAAAAATACATCGCAGTGTTGTTTAAGGAAGTCCATGTGCCATTGTTTCTCCTTGAGAGGCATAGTGTCACAAATCAACGTGGGTTTTAGATCCACCTCACCACTGAGGTTCACCTGCTCCAATTCATCGACCATGTTGGAGACAACCTCTTCCAAGGTGGTGGGTTCATCCTCTAAATCCACATATTCATTAAAGAGGAGTTATCCTCAGCAGGAGGAGTTTCCTCTGAGTCAACAGATCCCAACGGGAGGCTGGTACCAGCCTTAGTGGTAGTTAAAACCACATCAAGGAACTCTGGTGTTGCTGCAACCATAATGATGAAGGATGTTGATCTGATCCCATCTGGTCTTCAGCCTAAGGGTCCATGCTTGATTATATCGAATAAATAGTGGTGTGTTGGCTTGATCCTAGTTATTCCATCCTATATAAACAAGCAAGCATGACATATTGTTGTTTCCAAGGGGTGGACATCCCAATACCTTACAGGAGTAGGAGGCTCCAAGATCACCTGAGCCTAATTCATGTTGGAGTATGAGGTGATCTTCCAGTGTCTCTAAGACTTGGTAATATACTCCCATATCATTATAGATACAAAGAAGCATTATCCCATGTCTAGGTTTTTAGCTTCATATTGGTGGATTGGAAAGATGTCGGCATCATCTAGATCTGTCCACGAGTCGGTCACAGTCGTAGCATGCTCAAACTTGTTGGCCTACGTCTACATGTCCATGATATTGTAATAGTTAGCATCCAAATAGAGGGATTCACAAGAAGAAAATGGTGACATGTCACCTTAAAGTATTCCCACTCGACCATTAAGTGTGTACTTGTGGCAATGATGATATAATGAAAGAACTGACACATGTAGGTGGAACCATGGCCTGCCCATCAACGCGTTGTAGGTGGTGTCCTGAGAGACAACCATGAACTCAGTGCTAGAAACTAGGGCGCCAAACTAGGTCTTTAGGTGGATCTTGTCGACCACTATATATTCTATCCAATCAAAGCCTTGGATTCTCAAGTTAGAGGGACTCAGGTCCACCTTAAACAACCCCAATTTTCATAATGTTTGAGTCGGGATTAGGTTGATCCCAGGGCTTGTGTCGACATGACAGCGATGAACCAACAAGACTTTAAACTGGACAGTGATGTATAGTGGGTGAATTTGCCCCTGTATGGAAGAGCCTTCATCTTCTACATAGAACAAGATGATGTCTTGGCATTCAAGATGCTCGACCGTCTATTCATGAAAGGCTTCTACAGATACTACCTCTATCTCAAAGTGGAGGGGGCTTCTTAAAGCCTCAGCAAGGGCCTCATGCATATCTGTTGACAGGTGAAGGGCATCAAGGATGTTGAGCATTTTTGGAATGTTGGAAAGATTCTTGAGGACATCATACATTCATGATGTGCATGTACTTCTTCTTACTAAATGTTTCTCTATGAATGGAGGTATGGTGGACCCTTCTTGATGGATCGACGACTAGTTGGTGCTAGGAATATCCCACTACTCACTAGTCAAAGCCTCTGGAGTGACCACCAGATGAGGTCTAGATGACTGAGACCGGTCTTTAGCAGAGAATGTTTGATCATGAAATGATTGAGGTGGCTCTTCTTGATACAACAACACAGAAGGGGACGAAGGTGGATCTGATGACATTAGATGAGAAGGTTCTTAGTGCTGAGCTCTGCGTTGGGCCTGCTATCTAGTTTTGGTAATATGCATAGCCTATCTAGAAATACTGACCGAATTACTTCGATGACCCATATTTCCATGACTTTGTTGACGCTAGAGATGACTTGGGACGTTGGAAGGATCTGTCTATCACTCCTAATTGTAAAGAATCATGTAGGGGTTTACCCGCTCTACGATATTAATAGAGTTTTACTATTGACTGTCACTCAAAGATTCATCCACTACTAGACAGATTCAGGGGAAATCTCCATATCTGGGGGGCATGAAATCATAGAGAGTATGAGACGATGATGACACACGTTATTTTACCTTGTGCCACCGATGCTTTCTCTTCTGGGAAGAGGACGGCTGAGCCAATAACACAGAAGTACTGACGGTGGATGACGCAACATCTTCTGAAGGTTCAGATCAATTTAGGTGTGCATAGATAATACCATGGGTAGGATAAACTATCTTATGAGCATCCCAATATTCCTAATTTTGGGACTCACAATTAAAAACCTGATGCCACTCACCTTTGTTGTTACTAATTATGTCTGGCTTCACGAAGACACATGCCACATGTGCCAGAGCTAGGCCTAACCAAACTACATTGTTATTAACCAGGTCATGAATCCAGTCATTAAACACATAGAACTATTTGAATATGTACCCCAAGATCTGTTGATAGAGGCAGTAATTAGGTTGATCAGTGAGGCTTGCCTCTTCTTACCTCATGCATTCAGTAAAAAGTACAATACTCAATTCCAAGGCTCTTCAGAAATAACCAAGGACCTAAGCCTTGTTGAAAAAGTAGGTTTGGTTCCTCTTGATTGGTAAGGGAGCCCTAGGAGCCTGACCCTGACGAGGGGTTAGTGGAGCCTATTGAGGAGGTGGAACCTGGTTGTCTCACCTATGTGGTGGAAACACATTACATGGGGGCACCTACTGATTCTGAGGTGGGCGTTGTTGGGTCGAAGGCTATGCCTGCAGTGGTAGCCCTCTGCAAGAGTGCGGAGGTGGCTACACCATTAACAACTGTAGTTTCCCAGGGGCCACTATTTGAGCCACTGTGGTGGGATCGTCCCTAGAGGCCCTTCTCACAAGGATTACAGGTGGAAAAAAATGTGTCTGGATATCCTGTTTCAAGGATTCTTCTAGGTTCTAGGACTTATCAAAGATGTCCCAGAATCCCCTGGGGTTTTCTATGTATTCAAAGAGGGGACCAGTTCTGTCATGACATTTCCTACACATATCGTCATCAATTGCTCCTGAGTTAGTGGTATGTCAAGGGAGTATATGAGCCCCTTATACCGGGCAACAAAGTCTAGAACACAGTCATCAGGCCTTTTCTTGAACTTTAGGAGGTCTTAGATACTTGTCTTCTAAGTGGTGGAACTAAACTGGTAAGGAAATTTCCAACGGAGGTCTTACCAGTGAGATACTGATTCGATGGGTAGTTGGATGTACCAGACAAATGAATTATCTTCCAATATCTGCACAAAAAACTATATTTTGGCAGATTCCTAATGCGTCAGAGTTCCCAACATTGTGGCACACCTTAAGATAAAGTGGGAAAGATGTTGTAGTGGGTCCCTTGTCCCGTTGAAGGGGGGAATCTAGGATTTCTAAAACCTGGGGGTGCTGGGATATCATCCACCAATGATAGATATGACTTTCCATCATGCAGGATTTCCACCTGTCACATTTACAATGCCTCAAGGGGAGTGATTAACAGTTCCATGGGATCATCTGGTTAGGGATTCCTATGTTGATGGGGATCCTTGATCACCAGTGCATTGGAAACTTCTTCAACGTGATAAGAAGTCCTAGCGACTGATGAAGTGCCTAGTGGAACGACCTATGGAGCGGTTGGGGGAACCAGAGTTGGGTCCCGAGGATTTTCACACTGCTCGAGTGGATTGGGTGGCATATACCTTTCCCTCTTTCCATCTGTTCCAGCCTCAACACTGTCTGTGTGGGAAAGATGGTTAGGGTCACCGGTAGGTAATTTGTCGTGGGGATGTTGTGTCTGCCTTTGCTGCCCAGATCGAGGATCACCATAGTCTGGTCATCAGTTTGTAGCATGTTCAGTAAGGAGTTCATTGACTATATTCTTGTGTTTGGATAGTCACTAACACAATATGGCATTTTCAGTATCGTCTTCTGACTTCTCGACTGAGCCTAATGGGTCAGAGGGTCTGACAGCTCTAAGGGTCTCCTTATCCGTTTTGGGATTTCTACAAAGGACCAATGCCTTGGTGGGCACAGGAAGACCCAGTAGATTTCTCTGTTGACATGTTATTCTTCCAAACAAATCCAATATGTGTGATACTCCCTCATGGGGCAGGTCCTCTCCATGAAGCTGTATCTTGTTTTCACCCATGGAAGGATGTACATGTTAACCATGACCATTCTTGGAAGCATATCCTCTATGTCACCTAAAAAATGGGCTGGTTCTAGATAAAACTAAAATGGAGGGCCTTGTACTATCCCCAGCCATGTATTTTCATGTGGGGAGAAGCCTACTTGATTATCCTTAAGATAACTTTAATGCTCTGGACACAACATTGTTGGAGGGTCCTATGGAAACCTAGTGACTCTGGGCACTGGTCCATGAAGAGTGTGTCCAAATCAACCAAACAAATTTTTTGGCCGATATCTTTGATGTGCACCTGACTCTTGGGTTAGGACACTCCTCGATGAAGAAGATGGAAATGGATAACCCAAAGGGTCTGGAGAAAGCATCTAACCTCCTTTCGGGTGAGGGCTTCTAGTGCATTGAAATTCAGTGCTACAACTAACCAAAACTTCTATGGGAAATGGTCTGCTACGAGAATATCCCACAAGATCCACGACTAGATTCTGGGTCTGGCCTTTCCGAAGGCAGCTGGGGAACTGATAGTGGTACTGAGGAAGACTGCTGAGATGGTAGGCTGTCCAGGGAAGAATTTGGCGATGGGGATAACAAGTTGCCGCATCTCGGGACATCCTACAAAGAGTGTAGTGAATTTTCCACCACATCGTGGTAATACGGGCTGGATACCACAGTTTCTGGTGCAGGGACTAAAAATACTTATAGTGCACCATGTTGTTCCTCCTCCACCATCGGTCCCCAAAAAAACTCTTTGAGATCTCTGGTCGAGGTAGAGAGTGTTCCTGGTGATCATGGTGGTCATTTCATGGATGAAACTTTGAGAGACGCCAAATTTTCATCCTCCAAGATGTATCTATGGTGGGAGGAAGGGATTTAGTGAACCTCACATTATAGATGTATAAGGCTAATACACCTTGTTCCTACCCAGACCAGGACATAGATGATCTAGGTGAGGGTTCAATTACTGAGTCATATTCTGCCTCATAATCTTAGAAGCCGATGAGTTTAATCTCAGACTGAATCCTCATGGTATTCTTTTTCCAGTGGTGATGACCTACATTCTACCCTAGGATGGTTCTTTGGGATAGGGTATATTTTCAGCACGAGGAGGACCTTTGGCAGTACTATTGCTAGGAGAGAGGGGAATTTCGCCTGAGTGGGCTAGGGTGTGAGGAGCACCTGGACAGATATCAAAGGGAACATGGGGAGGACCTCCATGTCCACTGACTGATGTGCAGTGGGAATACCCATGGGACATGCTGTAGCAGGTAGGGTATCCACTAGAGCTGGTGGGAACATGAGTAGGACCTCCATTCTTAGTTCCTCTAGCAGTGTTATCATGAGGAGGGTCTTCGTATTAGTCAAGCCGAATATGTGTAGGGCCTCTGTGCTGGGTTCCAAATAAGTGACACAGAACTTCAATCCTACAATTTATAAGGCAAAGAGGTCCTTCATTAGACACTTTAAAGACATGGGGGAGACCCCCATACTAGAGATTTACCAGATGTGTAACATCTCCACATCGGCGACCCATGGCAGGAGGTATGGCCCCATACCCGAAGTCCTGAGCATATAAGAGGCTTTCGTACTAAGTTTCACAGTTGTGGGGAGGACCCTCATTCAGATTTAATGTGGCATGTGGAAGACCTCCACCCTGAGAATGGAAGCATGGAGGACCCGCGTTCTCAACGGTGTTGATACGGGGAGAACCTCTGTACTTGGTGTTGTTGTTGCGGGTCATTGCACAGTGGCCATTACCTGCACCGGCAACTAGGAGAGCTGACCCAGCCTACCCATGGGGTGCATGGGGCCTCGATACGGGTTGGGATTCTACATTACCCCTCTCATAATAGATTGGGAACTAATTTTATGCGTTAGTGGTGGGATGAGCCACGATAGTTTCTAATGTTAATGCCCCTCAGTGGGCCTCCTCACCAGCCTGCGCCCGATGCTGGCGCTAGGTTATCCGTACTAAGGCCAATGGTGCAGGTGCGTATCTTACCTACACCCCAACTCATGGAGTTGGGAGGAGGAACTAGAATGACCTATTGGGGGCCTCCTTGGGAGCCCCTAGAACGGGATACCTGCCAGGATAGCCTGGACATCCCATACCTCGTTGGGGTAGGGGAAATAGTCATCAATGTGTTCTAGGGAGAGTCTCCTGAAATGGTTGTGTGTTGGAGTGGGGAGCAGTGGCTCCCTGCGCAACCCCTGGGGGCGGTAGTGGTGATGAGGCGCAGATGCCTCTAAATCCCAGTGGCAATATCATGAGTTGGGAGAATCACCTCCTCCTTCTATCGGCAGACGAGGTCGTTTATCAGCCATCGCTGAAAGAACTATGTAGGGGAGATCAGGCGTGGGTGCCCAATAATTGTGAGTGTGGAGACTGTTGGAGAAGTAATGGAGCCACGTGGGATTTCCATGTCGACATTTCCCCTTCCCCTGCATCGATGGATGGGTGCTGATTGGTTTCTTGTTGTGGTAGCTTGGGTCCTAAAAGGTAGGGAGATTAAACCATTAGTGCTTTCAAAAGTAAATCGATGTCCAGTTCCCCAATGTCATTCCATCTTCCATGTATGGTAAGAAAGATCCACACTAACAATGTTGCAGATCGAGGTGTCCAATGTTTTAACTGCCCTCTGGTGAGTTTCACGCCAGACCCACTATTTTCGTGGCAAGAACAGGCACTATATAACTAGATCCGGTGAAATGCTAGTCCACTAATGTCTCAAATGCAACTAATATCTACATTTAGGAGAAGAAATTCACATCAGGTTCAGCATTTCTATCCCCAAAACTTTCACTGGGGCGTGTGCTTCTGTCTGCGAAGGACGTACTAATTATTTCCCCACATTCCTACTTTCCAAAGGTGAGCGACATATAGCACATATTCAGGGATGTTTGATCTTTTATTGAAATGGGATGATGGGATTTTGGTTCCTCCTTCCATGGATTCCTCTTCAGAACACGTTAAGTAGTACGGGTCTCCCTCTTAGATTAAGACTTTGTTCGTGAAACTCTTCCCAGTGCCATGTCTTCATGATCTCTTGTTAGATAAACTTCTTCTATCAAGACATTCCAAGGGGTCTGGTCAGGGTAGCAACCTGCGGTTGGGGGAGTAGTCACATTGGACCTCACGGGTGTGTCTGGACTCTAGAAAACTGGCGTGTCTGGGTTTCTTACCCTTATGATAGGGCTTCTCAAGGGCCTGGGAGGCCGAGGAATCCCACATCGAGTGTAGGGAATTATATTCCATAGGCATGTCTCTACGGTTTTTCTTAGCTTCCCATGTTTGACACAGGGTAAGCCATGAGTTTAACATCTAGAGGAGACATATTATATTGATCAGAATACTAATAGGAGTGGATCAAAAGGGTGAAACCTATGGAGGGAACAATGATACTGGGACTAGTAGGTGGTTAGTTACCCAGTTACTATTATGAGCACTAAAGAGGAGAATCAGAATGACCTCACCAAGGTGTGGCAGCCCAGGTTAGAATCAGGATGGATGATGAAGAATTTAATGAAGTGGTGGGGGAATGATATGGCACCATCATGATGGAGATATTAGTATTGGGATTGAGCCTCAAAGAGTCTTCCTACAAATCCCTGTGGTAGGGAATCATAGGGCATGACCTTCCCGAAACACATAGGCTGGGGGAAAAGACCCGGATGAGACATGGGTGATGGGATTGAACCTCCGGGAGGATTTCTACATACCTTTCCATGGAAAGGATCAAAGTAAACATAGTTCAGGATGGGGGCATAGAATATGGGTGTACACAGAGGACAGATACCTTATGATATACTCGGGTATACACTTGGATAGAAGCACGAGGTTGGTCTGATACTACTGGGGCGGACTAGAGATGCAGGTCCCAATGAAAGGGGACTACAATTTCTTAACGCTAGGATGGGGTTGAAAATGGCTTACAACTGAATGGGTTTGACAGTGGCTTACCCCTGAATGGGGATAACAATGTCTTACTGCTGAATAGTGGACAATTTAGTTTCATGAAGGACAAAAGGAGGCATACAGTTTAACGTCTTTTAGGATATAGGTGGACTGTCATAAAGTGGTCAGGATTGATGGGTGTTGGGATTGATCCTCATGGAGGATTTCAATGTACCTTTCCTTGGTAAGGTTCAAAGTCCCCATAGTTTGGAATGGTTTTGGTGAACTGACATGAAGGGGGTTGGGGACCATTGGTGTTGGGATTGAACCTTATGGATTCTTCCTATGTACCTTTCCTTGGAAAGGATCAATGTACATGTAGTTTAGGATGGTGTTGGTGAGCCGATGTAAAGGGGTTAGGACCAACAGGTGTTAGGATTGATCCTCTAGGAGGCTTCTTACATACCATTCCATGGAATGGATCAAAGTCCACATAGTTCAGAATGGTTTGGGGGAATCAAAATGAAGTGTTCGAGACCAATAGTGTGGGTTTTGAACCTCAGGGAGGCATCCTATGTACCTTTCCTTGGTAAGGATCAATGTCCACGTAGTTCGGTATGGTTTTGGTGAACCGACGTGAAGTGGTTGGGACCAATAGTGTTGGGCTTGAACCTCAGGGAGGCATCCTACTTACCTTTCCTTGGCAAGGATCAAAGTACATGTAGTTCCATATGGTTTTGAAGAACCGACGTGAAGAGGTCGGGATTGATGGGGTTGGGCTTGCATCTCATGGTGGCATCCTATGTACCTTTCCTTGTCAAGGATCAAATTCCACATAGTTCAGAATAGTTTTGGGTATTACACTCTAGGCTTCCCAGAGAAGTTGTCATGGTCGATGCTTACTCTAACCCCATGTGAGTCATTCTTGGTGTGAGAAATAAGAGCCAGAAAAGACCTGATGATCACATAGTGTATGGTGTGTTTGTGGGATGATGAGTGGGGCTTACATGTGGTTAGTGGCCTGAAAAGGAAACAGGGGATTAAGAATGGTTTACAGCCCAGTGAGATGAAGATTGAGAGTTACTTTAGGATGGAGGCTCGAGTGGAAACAAAGCCCAGATGCAGAGGGATTTGGAATAGAAGAGATGAGGGTTCTGGTGCCCATCCCCCCCTCTGATCTTTGGAAATGAAAAAGATAGTAGGATCATGGATGTTTCCTTCCACAAGAAAGGATAAGTTCTTACACCAAGGTTGTTTCCCTTTCCTCGCAGACACACGCCACTCCAGCAAAGAGGATCTCATTCCATGTGAGGAATATCTCACTCATTTGGAGACAAGCGGGTGTAGAGAATGTCTGAGATGGGGCTCCCTGCTTATGATGTACGTGGTGAGGTCACAGTTTAACATCATGTGCTAAGGATAATGGTGCGTGGCAGTTTAGCATCCTGCATATTAACTAGGGGCTTCACTCTTCACACCTAGTACATACTTAACTGATACCCACCCACCTTTGGGGGAGGGAAGGAATCAGCAATGCCATGTTGTTGGGGTGCTGTGGAGTTATCCATTGAGGATACCATGTTAGCGTATCTATGTGAAGAAGAAATAGAAATTATCGGGCCTATGAGAAGAAGCATAAGGCTATGCAATGCTATGACAAGAACCAAACAAGGGACATTGAAATCACTTCTTGAAAACTAGGAGGGTCATCTGGGAAAAGGAGTTTTGGAGCCAATGGGTTCACAGGTTGAATCCTTGTGAAGCTCTGGGCTCCATGTTGCAGAGGGACTTCGTGATGGGGTATTCTTCGCGAAGTGAAGTGGCCTAGCCTAGGAATAAGGAATATGTTCATATGGAATGTGCTTCACGAAATATAATGGTTTTCGAAGAGTAGTGCTTCATGAAGAAAGGTTGCCCTACAAAGCCTATCATTGTGGTGCAATTCACTGCGCAAAGCAAAGTGACCCAACCTTATCATGTTTATTACATGTTCATGGAGGGTACTTCGTGAATTATTAGTGCTACATGAAGACCCAAGTCCTCGTGGGGATCTCCTTCCTTCGTAAAGGCCCATGGGCACCATAAAGGTAATACCTCTTTGAAGAGGGGTTGAATTTTTAAAAAGGGAAAGGAACTTCAAGAAGCTAAAATACCATAAAGAGCTCATGGTTCATAGAGTAGAAATTTCTTCACGATTTGGGAGATAAGAAGTCAAATGGTTGGAGGATCCATTCTTTGGCCTCAAGGGGTGACTAGTATTTATAGGCAATAGGTTCCGTGAAGCAGAGATTGCTTTTTATGAAGACAAAAGGCATTTTTTCATAACTGTGGTGCCTCCCACATCCTTGATCTACGGCTGCTTTGCAAACATCAATATGGTTTGTGGAGCCTCCTACCTCCATGCTTCGCAGCGACTTCATAGACGCCAATCAATCCTCCCACCTCCTTTCTCTGTGGCGGCTTCATAGAGGGGGAGCTTTGTGTCAGCAATGGTGTTGTGGGGCTCTGCAAACGATCATCATGAGGCAGCCCTAAGGGCTTCGTGTTTTCTATTCCTCTTCCCAAATTTTTTCATCAACATTATTTATACCCAAAATCTAAAACCATATTTTCACCAGTACATATTCATTATAAAAGAAGTATCCTCATTAGTCAGTATTATCTATGAGCCATCTAACTTCCCATTTTTGAAACACACTATTTTATGATTCATGTAGTTCATTATAAATGGGAAATAATTACCCATTTATCCAATCAATCTTAATCATAACTAATGCCTAATTGGACGAGTAAACTAGAATTGATCATATAACACATAAGTCCGACACAAACAATTTATAAGAGTATTTCACCTTGTATCCCATTTTGTATGATATTAAACTGCATGGAATAAATCATGGTTGTACATCATTAACGAAACCACAACGGTCCTTATCACGTGACCCTAAAAGGTACACAATATCTTGTTAAGTGGAACAAAATTATACAGGTTCTGATTCCTCTCATAGTGATATATATGAATCTACCCTTATAAGCCCAATTCCAACACCATGAACACGAACTACATCATTGGATGACCATAATATCTATATTTAAAACATATTTTTCTTTAAATAATAATTTCATAAACTGATAAAATATTATTATAGATCATCTAATACATAAATAATTTCCATTGATGGGTAATAATTTATATATAAAGGTAATAATATTATCTGTGAACCTATAATACATATAAATTTTCACACAAATTCTAGTCGATGAATTATCATTAGAATTTTAGTAAAAAGGTACACACCAGGATTTGGGAAAGATTCATTAAATATAAAAAATCTTTAATAGAGACTTAGAGTAGAAAACATTACTACCTAAAGGGTGTTATGAGCCCGACGTACAATAATTTTTTTCATGACATAATTTTCAGAATGTTAAAACACCATTATACCATATCAATAGAAGATATATGAAGGGTATAACCAAATAATCAATGTTATCTAGGATACACCTATGATGGATCCCACCACATATTTCTATAATCAATGTTGTATGGCCTCGACCCCTTGTGGACACAATAAGGATGTTTGAGAGAAGATCTCATCCATAGTCAACTAGTCTAGAGAACCCATGAGATGGATTTTCTAAGAAAAAAAAAATTAATCATGGTGAATAGTCCCTTTTTCACATTCCAACTAACAATATTTTCTATAATATATTTTAGTGGAGATCTATGCTAACATATTCGAACAACAATTGAGAAACAATATTATACCCCTACTCCCCTTGATAATGATTTCCAACAAACTATGGTAGTTTCTAGGGAGTGAACCCATATTCTTCTACTACACATTTATTCCATAAACATAATATAATTATAAAGAGTGGACTAAAGTAGGCCCATATCCCAATACGTAATGAATAGAGGACCTATATACCTATTTCAACTAAATAATCTCATCAATAAATATTAGTTGAAATTATAGGGAAGAATTATATCCTTGTTCATATCATGAAAATATGCTATACTATCCATGATCTAAAAATGGTATACAACTATTGGGATATCCATATGACAAATGTTATAGTGACCCTATCCTATTTCATGTACTATTATATAATTTTTATCATAATTAACTAATAATTACAATTCAAGGATCATAATATCTTATGTATTTGGATGATTAGATACATAATCAGAAAGCATGAAACCCAAATAAAAAAATCATTTACTTAATCTCCATAAATATATCATAATATAATTTTTGTTCTTAAATATTTATAGGAAAACTTTAGGAATTCATGAATAAAGAGATGAGCTAAAAATCATTATAAGGGAGTTGACATAGAAAAAGGTATAGTACATGGGCTAGAATGCATAACATGATAATAGAAAAATCCATGGAACATGAGTAAACGTAAGGAATAATAAAATGTACACCATGAGATCAGGTAATAATAAAATAAACGGAATATGTAAATAACATGTAACATGACATAACCATGAGTCAAGGAAAAGTTCCAAAATCATTAAACATGGTAGAAAAAGTATGATAAAAGAATTAGATTTACTCCCTATCCCAAAATGACATATAAGGAGAATAAACATTACCCAATATAATGGAGAACTATTTTGGTGTACCCATAATAAAATTTTCATGCATACACGTTCCAAATTAATATTCAAACATAAACATAAGGGTTACCCATGTAAATAAATGGGTATCATAATCAAGTCAAAGAGTAGAAAAAATGGGCGTATCATAAAAGTGTTTATGAATGAATGGATTTAAATCTTATGAAGACATTAATACGGTAAAATAGGAATAGATAATGGTAAATAATGTCTTATATAAGTTTAAACATGTAAAAAGAGTGTTTAATAAACTTAAGAAATGAGCCTCTTTAGTGAAGTTCAAGGAATAATATAAGAGTCCTTATAGTGGAAAATGGCATAATTTTTTATATAAAAATAAAATTCAATGATGATATTTTTTATGATATTTTTTTATAAAAACATTGTGTCTTAAAATAGAATATGGTTTATTCTTGAAAATTTGTATGAAATTGGGAAGTTCTCTTTAATCGGGCTTACTTACTGAGAGGAATTTAAAAGGGAGCCGTATAGATCATGCATTTCCTAGACAAAGAAATAATAATTGATCTAGGTGCATATTTTTGGAACATAAAAATATAATTAAGAGGATTAAATTAGAATATTTATGAATTACATTTCGGTAAAGAGTGTGAAAACATAACCCAATGGAGAAATAGTTATTCATAGAGAATCCCTCATATTATATCCAAAAGTGATATTCACTTGCACTTAATGTCATAGATAATTAAATTAAATTCACTAATTATTTAATCAATAACCTATTGAATATCTATTTTATTTATTATAATTTTATTAACTTCATTAATATCTTTTTTGAGGAGTTATATGATTCAATTTTTTCATTCTAGAGTGTTTGTTTCCTTAGTTTTCATGGTTGGTTCACTTGCGTACATTTATGAAAGATCACGTAAAAAATAAATAGTTATCATGAATTGAAATTATATGTTATTAGTGAGCGTAGATATTATTGAATCGTATTATATATCATTATTTCTATACATTATTATGATTCATTAGATTAAACATTAATGATAACATTTTAATTTTTTTTGGAATTTGTTTGATCATTGGGAACTTGTTCTATTTTATCCATTAATATTAATCATATATACTGGTTCTATAACAGAGAACAAGTTTTAATATACATTTTTCAGTTTGGTTTAACCATTACAATTGTTTCATGACAATCTTTGAAGGCGTTAATATAATACAAAAAATCATCTTCCATGAAGGTGGTGAATCACACATCTCATATGATGTTTTAATTTATTTTATAAAGGGGAAGAGAAGTGATCTAATGAAGGATATAAAATTAACATAATAAAATAAATTATATATATATGATAGAAGAATTATCATGTTACTTTGGAAGTGGGGTGAGGTAAGGAAAAGAAAAGAGAGGAAATTGAAAGAGTGAGAGGGAATGTTTTACCAGTTGAGGGTCTTCTCCATGAAAACCTTTCTAAGGGACATGGAAATGGAATTTTGGTGAGATAATAATGAAAATAAAATGGGGAATATGTTTATAATAATAATTTTATAGAATACAATAAATATAGAAGTCTTGTAATGTGTGATTAGAAGCGGTTGTGAGGGGAGGTATTTATAGTTGGAGGATAGGGGTGTTTTTTTATTATTTTATTCATTAGTTTTTTATTTTGGCTCAAGTGTTATTATATAATAGAATATTGTGACAATATAAATTAACTAGTGAATATTAGTTCTAATTATTAGTGCTTACATCATCTATATATCATCCATGACTCAATAATTCATGTATTTATCTTATACCGTAAATTACCATATTTTTTTATTCATAAAAAATTCAACTATTTTAGAAAAATACCTAAAGAATCACACAAATTATTTTATTAAATATAGATTTAAAAAATAGAAATCATTATAGGAATATAATTTTCAATATAAGATATATTTAATTTATAATAAAATCAACATTTACTCAAAAAATACCGATTTTAAAATTCTAAAAGATTTTATGACAGTTTGAAAAAATAATGAAGGTATCATAAAATTATCATACAATATCAAGAAAAAAATATTAATTAATGAATAATTTTATGAAAATAAAATTTCTATTAAATTGTTATAATAATTATAAAATTGTAAATTAATATTTAGGTTTCACAAAAATACCAACACTTTATTTCTCATTTGTAAAACATTAATTTCATTATTTGATGATATAAATATATCATATTCTATTTTATAATATACCCAAATTTTACATATACTTTAAAAGGTGAGGTTAATATTCTATTTTTTGGTTCCCAATGGTAACATTACTTTTCCAATGATAATGTTATTATTCCATTGGTATAGGTTCCTTCATTTCAATAAATACCTATTAATTAATTAATTATTCATTAATATTATTTGTATTGTGTTCTCTATTTGACATTATGTGATTCATACTATATGAAATAATTATAATAAGTGAAAATTATTTTATTGTATTCTGGGTTGTTAAATTATTCCCCCTTATGAAATTTCACCCTTGAAATTTCATTTTACATACTAAGATGAAAATAGGTGGTGGTACTTATCCTTTATTGATTCCTACAATTACCATGTTTACACTTTATATTTATGGTTCTTCCATAATACTTTAACTAGGGGAGTATTATTTTTTCATAGAAAATTATCTCTACAGTCTGTGATCTTCACAGGATACTCCTGGAAAAAGAGATCTTTTCCAACTGCACGCCCTATGAATTCAATACATGCAGGGGATCTTGTATATACTTTCTCAAGAGGGATACAAATAATACATTATGTACTTGGGAAATAGTTTTTGGGAGTTCTTGTTGATATAACAAAGCTCTGACATGATCAATAATCTCGAAGGGAATGATGTACCTAGGAATTAGCGTTCCTTTCTTTCCAAATCCCACGATCCTCTTCCCTGTAGATTTTTTGAGGAATAACATTTCTCAAACCTTAATATTCTGGTCCCATTGATGATTTTCTTCATAGATCATCTATCAACTTCGGGATTCCTTGATTTTCTACTTAATGGTTTTAAAAATTTTACCATTTCATTAACCATTTCAGGTCATTTCAGATTATGTTCACCATCTTCATCCCACTGAACTGGTGTTTTTTATATTTTCCAACAAAAGGATTCATATGGATCTATTTGGATGCTTGAGTGGAAACAATTGTTGTATGATAACTTAACCAGTGGTAGATGTTGGTCCCATCATTCTTTAAAGTCCACAGAACATTCTCTTAACATGAATTATAGTGTATGAATTGTCTAACCAGACTGGACATTTTTTTAGAATGATCGGATATACTAATGTTTAGCTCAGTGTTTAGAGAATATTGGATACTTTTCCCGAACATATAGGAAAGTATCATATCTCGACCAGATAAAATATATAGTGGTACTTCATGTAGCCTCACCACTTCTTTGATGTATATCCACGTATGTTTTTTGAGTGAGAATTCCACTCGAATTGTGATAAAGTGAAATTTCATTGTTTGAAAACCCAAAACAAAAAATACTGCATTGTTTCCTCCAAATGACTCCAGATGTCTAGTGAATAAGTACATGGATATTTTTTTTCCCATTTCCATGTTTGTATGGGTAATGGATGCATCATCCCCTTATAATTTTTTCCTTACATACTTCACTTACTAAAATACCATTAGCTTTGATGTATATTTGGTGATCTCTTTCAACATATTGTCCCAACAATAGTTTTCATAGAGATCTCGATACATCTTGGTGATCCCTAGGTGAATATAAAAGTTTGATCTATGAATTTCTCTAAGAATATCTCTCTTTATGTAAATATTAGATTGTACACATACTCGTGAATTAAATATTTTAAATCCTTCATCATCAATTCTAAATTATGAGGATTTCTCTCTTCTGTGAACTTCCACCTTTTTATGAATTTCCACTTAATTTCTTTGACCATCCATTATTCCCCCCACTGGGGATGGTTGAGAAATCATTTGAGAAATGATTAATGTTGTTTCTCCCAAAATGATTCCCATTTCCATCCTTCTAAAGTATAAGAGGAATGAATCCTTATCCATTATCATCATTGATAATGTTGCAGGGTCCTTTCTACATAGAGCATCAGCCACATTATTTTTCGTACCAAGATAGTAGTGGATTGATCAGTCCTAATCCTTGATGAGATCTAAGCATATTCACTAGAGAATATTAATCTCCTTCTATATGTATATGTACTTGAGGCTCTTATGATCAGTGCATATATCACACATATTCCTATATAGAAATCTTTTCCAAATCTTCCTCACGAAAATCATTGCCGCCAACTCCAAATCATGTGTGGGATAGTTTTGATCCTGAATTGTAAACTTCCTTGAAGTGTAGGTTATCAAATTATCCCTTTTCATCAGTAAATAACTGAATCCATTCTTTAAAACATCGTTATATACCACAAAGAGTTCCCCACTTATCAGATGAGTGAGTAATGATGTTGTAATAATCCTTTTTTAAACTCATTGAAGCGGTCATTATATTCACCTGTACAAATAAACTTTACTCCCTTATGAGTTATCTTGGTTAGTGGGTTTGAAAATAATCTTAATTTCTTCCCAAATATTCAGTAATACCCAGTTAGGAAAAGGAAAATAGGGATCCCCATTATAGATGTTGGACCAAACCACACTTTTATAGTCTTAATCTAGAAGGGTCTACATATATTTCTTTTCTATTTATAACATTCCCATGAATGATAATTCCTCGATCAATAATTAACATTTTCTATAATTTTCAAAGAGTTTCTCAACTCATAGAGTCTTTAGAATATTATTCATATAATTCTAATGTCTCTCATTTCTCATGGAGTATATCATAATATAATAACTGAAGACTAACAAAAATTTTATGAGGTAATAAATAATGACTCTATTAATTAAATATTTCAAAATTTATTGAGAATTAGTGAGTCTGAAGGGAATCAATAAAAAATAATAGTTTCTATACCTCATTATAATGGATGTCTATAGAATATCTTCCTTCTACACCTTTAATTGGTGATATCTCGACCAATGTTCTACCTTATAGAAATAATTTTCCCCATATAGTTGATCAAACAAGTTATCTATCCTTGGTGGGGGATATTTTTTCTTTATCATGATTTTTTTGAGATCACAATAATAAATACAGAGGAACATTGATCCATCAATCTTCTTGGAAAATAGAACCAACACACCCCATAGTGAACCACTCTGTCGTATAAAATGTTTTTTAGATTATATTACAACAACTTATTCAATTCCTCCAACTCAATTAGGGAAATTCTATAAGGTGTATTTGATATAGACATAGATCCATGAATTTTTTCAATTGATTACTCACCCTCTCTGTCAAGAGGAAGGCCATAAAATTATTTAGGGGAACACATCAGTGTAATCTATCTCGAGGGGAATGTCTTATAGAATGATATCCTCCTTTTTCTATATTATTTGATCAAGATATTCTTACTCATAATGCAATAATATATAAACATGAGATGATTATTCTAAAAGATATTATTCATACTCTATACAATTGTAAAGAATTGGAGGATGTCTCAGGATTTGAAGAGTGATCTCCCTTTTCTAGTAGTTAATGTTGGATTTATATAATGATATAGAATCGATGCCCAATATAAAATCAAACTCCATAAAAGGATGTAAGAAAATATTTTCTAAGTGGTCCAGTCCACAAACATTATCTAGGGAGGAATTTATACTTTGGAAGTGATAATTTCCCCCTTTGATGGTTCTCAAAGATAACTCAACCTCGATATTTTGAGGTGGTGTTTGAATAGTAATACAAAACATAAATGATACAAAAGAATGTTTAGAACCATAATCAAATAATATGTTCACTATTCTCGAATGAATAACCAGCATTCCTATCAGAAAATCCTTTTTAGGTTCCACCTTATCAGTAGTGATAGAAAATTCCTCTGCTTGTAACCATGGAGGTTGTTATTATTGATTTCCTTTGACAACCCTTGTCTTAAGGAAATAGATCACATAATTACGATGTTCATTACAATTGAAACATAACACTACAAACCGAGTGTTGATATGATCTTTTCATTATTATTATACAGTTGTCATCTTTCTTCATATCCATTCTATAATTATTATCTAGATTCCATAGTCTTCCACATTTGAAGCATCTGTTGATTCTCTTAGGTGGTTACCAAGATACCTCTTCCCTCCATTTTGACACATGGAATGTTGGGATTTCATTCCATAAAGGGATTTATCTATTGATCCTCCCATATTAAACTCCATTTTATTCTTATTATCTCTAGTCCCACAAGACCACTCAGATCCTCCTATCAATTTTTCATCATTAGGGGCACAATGAAAAATCTCTTAATAGATATCAATGTCTCGAATCAATTTACAGTTTTTAGACTCGTCTTTAGTCTTCTAATGAATCGATACAAGTTGATTATGGTGATCATGAAAAATACAGAGACGTATCATGAAATTGTTGTGAATTTTTTTTCATATGCCGCACTAGACTCATATTATTTATTATCCAGTCCATGCAACTCCATTTCCATCTTAAGATGGCGGGTTCAATGTTTTTTTTGGAAAATAGTTTTCTTAAATATTAAAATTCATAAGAATCATTTTATTCTTTTGAATTTGTGTTTTTGATCAGTGAACACCACTGATCAGCTTCCCAATCCAAACGATAGACCTACAACAAGAATTTCTCATGTTGAGAGTATTGGAGTACAGATAATATCTTCTCAATAGAGTTTATCCCTTGTTTTGTGATGTGGAGATCAAAAGATCTACTATAGATGGGAGGCATTTTCCGTATAATTTATTTTCCCAAATCGTGAAATTTCTTAAGATAAAGAGGTTATTTTCCACATTTCAAGTTATTATTCATATATTTATCTAATTGATTAATTACTATCATGTTTTTTGGCTCGTGTTCCCATAAAATTTGGCATATCATTAGGGAAATCATTACATTTACTATCACATTGATTGCTGGAACCGGTTCTTCTATTTCCATCCATCAACTATGAAAAATAATTTAAAATTCAGGGGGAATGAGTACCTAACTAATAAGTAATATAAAATTAAACATTGAGCATCGAAGGTTAAACATGAAAATTAAATTTATATCCTAACTTGTGATTCCCTAAATTTAAATCTAGGTTATCCATGATGATATAATTATACTGATGGTTATTACAAATTGTTTCAATTCCTAATATAAAAAATCATTATAACACTATTTGATAAAAACTATAGTGACCATAATCTTTTACACATACTATTACATGATTTTATTCATAATTAACCAACAATTAAAAGATAAGGATTGTAAAGTATAGTATATTTGAAAGATTACATTCATGATCAGAAATAATGAAACCAAAATAAATATATATTTTATTTAATATCCATAAAGAGATACTAATATCCTTTTTTCATACATCAATATAGGATAACCTTGGGAATACATGAGCATAGGTATTAGATAAAAATACTAGCAAGGGAATAGAAATATAAATAAAACATAGAACAAGGGTTAGATGACATAACATTATGACATAAAAAGGAATTGAACATGAACAAAAAATGATGAATAACATGTGGAACATGGGATCATGTGATATTAGAATCATAAGAATGTGGGAACAATATGCAATATGACATACGCATGAGTCTCGGATAACTACCAAGACTGTTTCACATGGACAAAAAAGCCTTGTAATGGAACCAAGTTTACTCCATGTACTATCATGGCGTATCATGAGACAAAATATTACCCAAATAATTGGAGTACTATCTGGGTGCACCCATAATAATATGTTCATTAATATGTGTGACACATGAAGAATAAAACATAAACATATGGGATACCCATGGAAAAAATGTGTATCATAATAATTTCACTGAACATAAAAATGGGATTATCATAAAAGTGTCCATGAATGAATGGATTTAAATCATACATTGACATTCATAATAAAATATAGGAATAGGGTATGAGAAATTATGTACAATAGAATTAAAAAATGAAAAAATTGTGTTTCAGAAACTTTAGAAATGAACAACCTTGGTGTGGTTTAATGGGAAATAAAAGAGTATTTAAAGTGTAAAAGAAAATAATTGTTTGTATAAATCCAGAGTTTAATCAAGGTATATTTTTATGATAAAAAGTGCTTTTTTATAAAAAATATTGGTTGCACAAAATATATTTTGGATGATACTTGGAAATGGGTATGAAATTGGGAAGTTCCCATTAATGAGGCTTTCATATCGGGAGGAATTTAAAAGGAACCTTATTAAATGTTTATTTCCCTATTAAAGAAGGAATAATTGAGATAGGTACATATATTTTGGAACATAAAAAAAAATTTAGGTGTAAAGAAAAATATTTAATAAAAAAATTGGGTTAAAGAGGGGGAAAGCATAGTCCGATGGAAAATTTGGGTTTAGAATGAATTACATACCTTAGGTTCTAAAGTGTTCTGAACATGATGTTAACATCCTGGATAATGAAATTATAATTACTAATAATTTAATTTGGAACAAAATAAACATTTAATTGAATTATTATAATTTTATTATGTTCATTTATGTCATTTTTAATGATTTATAATATTCAATTTCATTGTTCAGGAGTGTTTGTTACCTTGGATTTCATGATTGGTTCGCTTGCATACATGTATGAATGAATTTGTAAAATGGGAATAGTTACCCATAATTCAAATTATATGTTATTAATTAACTTATAGAAGATTTAATGGTCTTATATATGATTTTTTCTATATATGAGTATAAAAAATTAGGTTAAATGTTAATGATTATGATTTAGATTATTTTGGTGTTTTCTCAATCATTAAAAACAAGTTTTATTTCATTAATTAATATTATGCATATATAATAGTTCCATAACACTGAATGTCTTGTAATATACATTTTAAAATCAGTTTTAACCATTATAATGGTTACATGACCATACTAAGGCCTTATGAGAAAACATAAAATCATCATCCATATAGGTGGTGAATCATCACATCTCAGATGATGTTTTTTTTATAAAAAACAGTAGAGAAGAAAATTTATTGTGAATATACCCTTAAATTAATAAAATTATAATATATACATTACAGTGGAGTTATAATATAAATTTTTATGGGGGTTGAGGAAAGGATAAAAATGAAAATAAATTGAAATAGCGAGGGAAGGTTTTACCTCTTGAGTGTCATCTCCTTTAGAACCCCCTTAAGAGACTTGGAAATGGTATTTTAGGTAGACCAAAATGAGAAGAACATGGTCAAATGGTTTAAGAGATAAATTGGGAAGAATATTAAAAAATAAAATTTTTATAACGTGTGTAGAAAATAGGTGGTGTGGGGTGGTATTTATAGTGGGAGGAAAGGTGTGTTTTTTATTATTTTATTCATTAGTTCATTATTTTGGACTAAGGCTATTAGTAGTATTGATTCATGTTAATAAGTACAATAACTGGTGCATCTTATTTTTAACCAATGGTGACTAAATCATCCATACATAATCCTTGAGTCAATAATTAATGTATTTATCATATATTATAAATTACGATATTTCATTGTTCACAAAATTCAACTATATTAGAAGAAATCCAAAAAGATAACCCAACCATTTTTAAAAATTTATATTTCATAACATAACTTCATTTTATGAAAATAATTTTTCTAAATATAATAAATTTAATTTCTAATTAAATCATCATTTACTCAAAAAATACCAAATTTAAAATTATAAAAAAATTTATAACACCTTGAAAAATTAATTATTTTATCATAAAATTATCTTATAATTGTAAGAAAAAAAAGTATTAATTTATGAATCTATTTTATGAAAATAAATTTTCAATTATGTTATTTTATTAATTTTAAATGTGTAAATAAACATTTAGGATTCACAAAAATACAAACACTTAATTGATCATTTTAAAAACATTTAGTTACTTCTTAAAAGATATAAATATATCATATTTTAATTTATATGATACAAAAAAATTATTTATAATTTCATAGGTGAGATTACACATATATTGGATGGTTTACTATTCCTAATGGCCACAATATTATTCCTATAGTCAAGTTACTTTTCAATTTTAATTGGTCCTTTAATTTGTATAAATACATCTAATTTCATTCATTATTCATTTATAAAGTTTGTATTGTGTTTTCTATGTTAATTAATGTTATTTATACTACATGAATGAAATTTTTTAATGGAAATTTCATTGATAATATTCTGGGTCATTACAAATAGGGTGTAGGACCATATTCCTGCTACCACTATCATATGATCGCATCATTATACTTTTAAAGCTACTCCGAAGTGGGAAAACATTCACACTTCTATTAATAAGATTTATTGAAAAATCCCAGTGATTAAAAGATTATATGATTGGGCCCGTAGTTTAGTTCCAAATTAATTTAACTGGAATTCCTTTATACTCACATTGGAGTATGAAGATTTTCGTACCAAAATAATTGGTGCTCATTGACAAAAACTAAAAATATTTTTGGAATAGGCCCATATCCCTGAAAATATCATAATAGATCACTGGAATACCTTGAGAATCACTTAGTTTCATGATCATATTCTTGTATCTACTAGAGGAGAGTGACAAAATACAATGGAGATAATATAAGGAAAAGCACATATTCCAACACATGTTCATGAAGCACATTCACTTATGTTAGTGGAACCTATCGAGAAGGAGTTTTATATTCCTAGACTCACCCTAGAGGCCTTTTGGTACATTCATATAATGATTGATGATAAATAATTGGATAATTTCTCCATACTTTACTATAAATTCAAAGCAAGACAATATATTCCATTAGTTAACCGAAAATGTTCTTAGCATATCCTAATGAAAGAAATTATTCCACCTAGTAAGGATTAGATGAATTAGTTTTGTTTCCAATAGTTCATGAATCCAATAATGACTTAGGTTTCTATCCTAGTAGTGTGTAATTGAATATGTATTATATATTTATATAAGAAATCTATAAATCAGGACTGTGATCATATTCTCACCCAAATCAAAATTGATATTCTAGATACCCTCCAACATCTTTCCCTGGTAGCTCAAGAATCTATTCACTATTCAACACTATGACATGGAAATTAATACAATAGAGGTCTTCCCTAATGGACTATATTGATTTTTTTTGAGTTCCTCCCAAGATTACCCATTATAGAGTTCCACCCAGAGATAATATTAAGATCATCAAAAAGGTAACTCCTTACAATTCAAGTGATACAGGTCCTCTCTATAACATGAATAAATTTTTTAAATATGGTCATCATCTTTCTAATTCATTAGACACATGTAACTATGAAGGCTCTTCCCAGGGATACAAGAACATACACCCTATATGTTGTCTATAATTAATTTCTTATATAGGTCCTCACAATAACTAGACATCATGCTAGAATGAAGATCTATATAATAATGGAATAAATTAAGATAACTATGTATGTCTGCCCCATGGTGTGCAATAAAATAGTCCTCCCTACAATGATATATCTCCCAGACACAATGTTCATCAGTATGTTGAAACATATTCAATAATTCCATCATATTTATAGGTACGTAAAAAATTCAAGGTCATTTACACACAATGCATTATCATTAGTTGATGATGTTTTCCCCCCATTAATGGGTGATTTGGGTTGACGGTCATCATATGAGTCTCACCTGCTGAGTTTTTTTTCAAATTCCCCCGAGTTCAATCCAAACATTCCAACTGCATTTGAAAATAGTGGTGGGAAGCAAACTCTTTTTCCAGATTAAATTGAATATTACCTCTTTGAGGATAAGGAAAATTCCATGGTTATATGGTAAGAATTTCATGAGGAAAATATAATGGTTTTGTTATGTACCATAGAAAAATCCTAACATGACATTCTTGAGGGACTATATGAGTAATGAATTCATTATATGCGACTAAATATATGGATAACCCTCCTATATCATAAGAAACATATTTTATAATAGATAGAGTTTATAAACCATTTGAAGTTAGTAAACAGGATCTACTTTCATGTTGAGATAGACACTCTCTATGAATCACAACATCTAATGTCATTGAAATATTACTTACACCTCCAATATTCCAATATTAGTGTTTTAAATACTCTTTGATAGGAAATGAATTATGTACCACCTGATGTATGCATCAGAAGATGAGGTTAATATTGATAAATACACATTACACTAGTCAATGTCCATTATATTTCACCAAAACATTGAACATGAAATGTCATCAAATCAGGCCAAGTATGAGGTTAGAGTTCTACCTTTGGTCTCTTGTTAGTATAGAAAAATCCCATTTCAATTGAATTGAAAAATATATACTTAGTTGGAGTTGGTCATTAATAAACTCTTATGTCAGACTACTAAGAAGGTTGAACATGCATCCAACTTGAGTAATGTGATATCTAAAACTAAAAAGAATCCTTAAATAGTTACTAAATCACACTCCAAGACTATGGTACATATAGTACACACATAAATTAATGTTTTAAAAATTATAATGGTTACAATAACCACCACCTTGACAACATTATTGTAGCAGGCCCATCCCAATGGGATTTGAAAGATTTTACCACCTCCACCATCCTTTGGATAATAAAACCCATAGTAGTTCTAGGATATGATGGTATCATATAAATTGACCCCAAATCATAGGGCTAGGTGAATTATTACCCCTCCACCTCCATAAAATATGGTCTTCCTTTTAATGGGAGCATTGTCACATGAAAAAACTTATAGTTTCATCCATTATGTTATATATCCTTCTCTTTAGAAGCCTTTTTAGTGGTAGACGCCTGATAATCACTCAAGATCACCCTTTATAAATCATTTTTGGGGGAACATATAGGATCGAAGATGTATCCTCATTAGGGTTGTAAGATAAAAATGGTTATCTAAGAAGGAAATGACCAAGGAGCATTGTGATTTTCCATTGAAAGATAATCAGAAAGGGAAAAATTCCTTCGCCCATCTATGATGAATTATCCCTACATTTAACTATAAATTTAGGAATTTCATAGTGTCAACCCTAAGTATAAATTGAAGGATTATTCCAATGAAAAAGAAAATGATGAGGGATCCTAGATTCAAAATAAAATATATATTAAAGTAATTGAAGAATGTTTTAATACCCAATATTGGAGACATTATCTTAATCAATGAACCATTATAAATACTCAAATCTATGCCATTTGAGAGTATGAACTAAAAAAGTGAAAGCAGTGGATACGTTATAGCCTACCTTTCACCTTAGGATATTTATCTCTTTCACATCATGGAAATTTTTCCCAATATGAAGTTGATATGGTGGAGCTGATGTGACTCAACCAAGAACTACCCATAGGAAATATTTCTACTATGGATAATTTCCAAATAGTGGGTAATGTCTCCCCTCTGTTACCTGCTTGAATGAAATGACCTTCTCTATCAATAATAATAGATAATGACTACCCAAAAATAACTATATCCAGATAACTGGTGTATCTAAACATGGTGTCCAATGATTATTAGGAATTTCTCCCACTGTGGTAGTAATTGTATCTATATAATGAAATATACCATTGGCATTCTCATAATGGATAACAAAAAAGACATTGGTGTGCCATCTATATCCAGACCCACCAAATGATTCTACTCAATCTTCTTCCCTATAGATATTCTTAATAAATCATCTTGATTACATTGATTCCATTTCCACTGGAATGGAATCCATGAATGTGTGATGAGTATAGAGGAATCCTATAAGGATTCCATATCCCATGTGATTGGATATGGCTACTCCTTCTCCCAGCTTTGGGGATCCTACCTTCCCCATATCTAATGACACCAAATACTCCAAGAAACATCTTATAAACCTTGCGTCTTAGTGTATCCCCAATTATGGGAACATTTATATAGGAAGAAGTAGCAAAGAGCGTGTGATTTTTATAGACCCCAAAAGGAAAAATATATTTCTATTATAATAACCCAATGATTAGTTCTGTTATAGTATATGAATTCCTCTATTGATAATTCCATTACCTATTCCTCTACATAATAAGAAATATTATGATCCTAAATATCTCTAATTTCAAGTTGTTTTAGAATGAGTGAGCTTTATATTTCTTCTCTAGATGTAAAATCATGGACCATTCCCTGAATATTAAACAATCATAAGATAAAATGGGGGATAATTTACTAGAAAACCTCCATAATGAATTATAACTATCTTTAATTGTTTATAGTATATTGGTATATTTTAGGAGTATAAATCAATTACACAAATACTAAATGATGTTTTATGATGTTCTAAGGCCTTGTATCAATAGGCACCATCAACCTAGGGGAAAAACCTAGTATGTTGGAGTCTACAACTTTAATGGTCAAACATTTGATGACACTAGATCTTGCACATAAGACTGCGAAATATCATGTGTCACCAACAATGTGTTACAAAAATAGAAATAGAACCATCATACAAAGGGGAATATGAATCAAAATCATATAGGTTTTATGAATGAAATAATGAAAATTATTCTTTACTAAGAGAGAAATTCACATGAGAATTTATTGATTCCATAGATAATAAAAATCTAAAAATTAATAAGGTAAAAATACAATGAATTTAGTATAAAACATTTCCATGATTATTAACCCCTGTATAAAATGTTCAGATAAAATTTATAATATTTTTTAATCAGGAAATATATCCTTTAGAATATATTTTTGAGAATATATTATTTTTTTAAACTTAAAACAAAGTGGAATTCTGTCTATTTAATCCCACTGAAGGTTTAATGAAAATGGTACAATGTATTTTAGAGGGTTATAAAAATGGATGATGATTGGATGTATAAAAACCCTTAAACTAGGTGAATAATATCCTTAGAGAACAAATGATTCAACCATTTATGGCCTAAATTCCCTCGGTCAAGACTGGTCATTGTTCTTTGATATCAAAATCATTTAAAAGACTATGTAAAAAGAGAATAACGAACAATTTTGGAGAGGAAAAACCAATATTGTTTCCCAATATATTATATACTCCTCAATACTTCCTATCTTCATCATAGAAGGGATAGGAAACAACCCACCAAAAAGGAAATAGTAACCACCACACTATAAAGGATTTTTATAAGATGTAGATCCCTGATACAATTCAATTAATTTCATCTATTTCATGGACCCACTCTCTAATTTTTAATATTATTTGGAATATGAGGTTACCATCCACCAAATAAGTGTATGTCCAAGAGGAATGGAAGTTCATGAAATAATGTGTTGACATGATTTACAAACATTCAAGAAATGTATTAATTGAATCCATATATGATGCAAAAACCTACAAGGAAAAACACTAACAAGATAAGAAGAATAATAGATCTAATCTTTAATACTATAGAGTCCACTAGTATCCAATAATATTAGGGTACCAACTAGAAAAAGTTAACATGTTTGGTTAGAATTGAAATATGTAAAGGTTTATCTAGCATAATATTTAAACAAAAAAAATTCCCCCAAATTTGGGTTTGGGTAAGGAACCAAAAACATAAGAAACATATACCCCCAAGACACATGATACAAACCAAAATAACTATATGATGCACATTAAACTTGTCTAGAAATATAATATTTTGAAACAGATCACGGTTATTCAAATTAGGAATTAATTTCTGGATACACATCATCTCTAAAAGGAACTTAGGGGTGTTCTTATTATGGACTTGTTGATACCTCAAGATTTTATTAATAATGCTGTTTTGGTTGAGGCATATTACATTGAAATTGGTCCTACTTAGTTTCACTTGTTTATCTCTTGTAAGGTGAATGATCAAGAGGCTTCCATATGAGAACACATCATGAAATTATATATATATATATGTATTGTCAGATGTTATTGACATCCATTTTATATATATATATTGTCAGACTCGTCTTATATCTTTCAACCCGAGGAGGTTGAGCTCGATGTGGATGCATCGTTTGAAGAGAATCCTATCCAAATTGTGGATCGCAGTACAAAGGTTCTCCATGGCTAGTCTATTCCTCTGGTACGAGTGATATGGAAGAATGGGCAGGTGCAGGATGAGACTTGGGAGAGGGAGGTCGATGTACGAGCATAGTGGCCAAAACTGTTCGGAGTTTCTTCTTCTACAGCATGCTAGGGAAATTCTAGGACAAATTAATTTAAGGGGGGAAGTTTGTAAGAACCCATAACTTCTTTTTAGGTATGTGATTCTTTTTCCTGATGTTTTTGAGAAAAGATAAGTTTCTCGATATTTTTGAAGTACACGCCTTGGACTTTATGAGTACATGCCATGTACTCAGTTACTGCAGGTAACCATGTGCTGGCCATGTAGCGGCCTTGCACACGACTATGTGTAATAACCTGGAGACCGCCAAATACGGAGTATAGAAACTGAATGTACACGCTGTGTACTCCAAAAGTGCATGCCTGGTATTTTGTTTCATTTAGTTAAACGCACCGGGGTCGCGTCTGATAGACATAACCATCTCGTTCTCAACCTAGTTTGTCCGAGAGCGCCAAATAGCCATGGAACTTTGACAATCCAACGAGCCACCATATGTCCTCCAAATCGAACACCGTTAAATGTGTTGGAATCACATTAGTGAGTTCTCTCTTCTTCTGGAACCTTGTTTCATGATTCCTCTTCTTTTCCATGTTATCTTGGGTTGAACATTTTGTACATTTTCTTAGATATACGATGTTTTAAGGACATTAATGTTTTTAGGTTCAAGTATATTGATCTACTAACCCTGAGGTAGGTGTTTTGTGCCTTTCTGTTGAATTTATTTGTGTTTTATTTGCAAATTTTCCCAATACTCATGAGCAGAGTATTGCGCGTTTACCGTTTTAGCCCTATTGTTTCTCTACTATGCTGGTATTCCTGAGTAGATGATTATTGATTGTGAATAGGATGAATTGTTTTGATTTGGGTGTATTTCCCATGCATGTTTTTACTGTTATGACCTTTGGGTCTTGGTTTCCTGTTAGGCTGCTGCTTTCTTTCCCATGCCTAGTTTTGTAGGTTAATGTGACTATTGCTCTGTTATCATGTTGTGCTATAGAATGCTAGCCAAGTAGTTCTTGGGGTTGACCTTGGCCATTACATTCTGCGACACTTTCTTGACCTACACAGTGCCATGAGAACCTGGTGTATAGACCATAGGGAGAATGGACGATGAAGGATTCTCCATAGTGTCTTTATAATTTACGATGTGAGGCTACAAGGGGAATTGACGTTGAGTGCTTCCCCAGAGTGTATGTAGTTCCTCGATGCAGTCCATAGGGTGAATGAGTTGTTGATTTCTTCACCGGAGTGCCTTTAGAACCGACACGAGACTATAGGGGGAATTGACAGTGAGTGCTTCTTTAGAGAGTCTATGCTTAAGCTGAACAAGAGGGGTTAGACTGAGTAAACTCCCCAGAGGGTTGCTTATACTTATTAGGTAAGACCAGAGGGGATAGGCTGTGAGTAATTCCATGAGGGTTACCTTATGATTATATAAATTCTTGAGTTTCTAGTTAGGACTAGTGGGGATAGGATGTGGGTGCTTCCCAGAGGCTTACTTGTGGTGTTATCTGTTGTGTTTAGCTGTTGCATGCTGTGTGGTGATTTGAATGGTTTAAACTATGGATTGTTTACTACTTAGTGTTTTCCTGCTTACTACTTTCTGTACTTTTACCTTCCATATACTCACTGACTGTTAGGCACAGATCTTCAGGTGGTTGCCTACATGGATTTAGTCTTACACCCTGTTTGGGTCATTATTTTGGGCCCAAAAAGATAATATTGTTGCGGGTATAGATAAGGGAAAGCACCATTCTACTTTAGGTACTTGATTTTATGTGGATCTGTAGAGCATGGGACCAATCTATGGCTTGCGATGTTGAGGATTTTATCTGCTTTTACATTTCAATTTGGTTTAGCACTATTTTTTTTAAGCATTGTGACTTGTTTGGCCATTTTCCTAGACATATGTACCATGCCTCATTTTATATATATGTTCTCCAGTTTATACTTTCAGTCATCTTCTATTAGTGCAGTATGTCATTATTACTGCTTCCGCTCTTCTATGTTTTTGTTTACTTCCACTGCGTACTCTACCAATGAGGGTATAGTCTCCCCAGTATCACACACAATTCCCTCACTACTAGTCAGTAGCCTCTAGCATTCGGGGAAATGCGCTTGAGGCCATGTGACAAACCGGGTATGAGTTGCCTCTAGGTGGCTTTTGGAACTGGGACTTTACACACCTATATACGTGAAATTTTTAGTCCATTCCCATTTAATTAGAGAATCTTTTACATGAAATTACTATCTACAAATGGGGTTATAAAGATTATTTTTCCTATATATTGATGGATGATATGCAATAAATTTATTGGAAAAGGTTACGAACATTTTAGAACACTTTGGTTCATCAAAATCAACACGCACAAGCATTTAACAAGAATGTTAAACTATAATCATTCCTACAAGGGGATCTTGTGATTTCTTTAAGAATCCCAATGATATACAGGATGAAACCTATTAAAATGGTCAAAAAATGGGAAGATAACTATGAAATATATATGTTATGCTCCAATGGATCCAACTACCTAATCACAATTTATGGAGAGTATGTCACGCCAACCACTAAGGAAAGGTTTCTTATAAAATACATTATATAATTTCACAGTGGATTCATAATATCCTATAAGCATGATGTTAAACTAAAATTAACCATGTCCTCATAAAATTATGTTAAACTACACATGCATAGTCCTATCTAGATGAAATTAAAATTCAGATCACCCACATGTCTGTTCCTCATGACTCAACATTAGTTGAATGACTTTTTATAAAAATAAATTAAAATTTCCTGAAATAGAGTCCTTGTCACATGATGTTATACTATACGACCATGCCCAATATAAATCATTTCAAACTTTACAACCCCACAAGTCCATTCCTACTGAATATAAAATATGTAGAATATGTCCTATAAACATGATGTTAAATATCATGATATAAATCTCTTCTTTCATTTCACTGAATTGTGAGAAAATTATTCCATCATACAAGATCCTAAAATAAGTAGAGGGGCCTACCCTAGATTGTTAAATTGCCTTACTTGAGAGTCAAAACTATATAGGGTCCCTAAAAATCCATGAATTTTATCAGTAGTCCCTTGATGGAAAAAAAATACATTTCTTTTTTGACTTCCCCGATCATGCTAGGTCTCTCCTTTAATGGCAGAGTACTATGATATAATCAATTTTTCCCACTCACACATGACCTCGATATTTGTGGGATCCTTTTTCATAGTGTTATTTTACCATGAACCGTCATTGGGAAATAATTTCGATATATTAATATTTTCAAGATTTGAGATATCTACCTATTTAGAGATACCATAACTATGGTCACTTTGAAGACCAGTATCTTTTATATGCATTATTTACAGATTTATTATATAAAGGATAACATAATAAACTCCTAGAAAATCAAGTAGACTAGCGTCTACTTATAATTAGGTATATATAATAATAAATTTAAATAGGTACACAACAAAATTATTTAAAAATCCATAACATACCCTAAAATTCCATTAATATTTTCATAGTGAACAAGATAAAACAAGTCCATATATAAGAAATGGGTGAAATATAATGCCCTGTAAGAGAATAAAATAATTATTTAATGAAGTAAAGAAGTATATTTGACACAAGGGGTATAAAAAGGAGATATAAAATGTTGATAATAACAATCATAAATAATAAAGAAAGGAAAAAAATGATGACATCAAAGAATCAAATGATTGTTGAAACAACAAAAAACTTGACAGCATAAGAATAATTCAAGGTTAACTTCTAAGACATCATAACATAGTTTTCATATAATATCAATCAAGTCACTATGCATGGTATCTTATGAGATAATAACATTACCCAATGCATTGTATGGATATATAATTCTTAGCCTACTCATCACATTCATATCAAGTACATGAAGTTTCATGGTACATAGATCATACAACACTAGAATTCCATTCTTTACTTTTAATCCCAAGATTATGGAGAATGGGTTTAATACATGGAAGTCTCTAATAAATTAAGTATTGTAACTTCAATGTGAATAACCTTAAGTAAAATGGAGAATCTGTATTCACAACATAAATTTTCGGCCTGGAAAGTCACAAGATAATTTCAAAAACATTAACAAGTGAACATAATGGTTCATAAAAGGGATTTATAAGAGTGTAATGTGGCCTATAATTACAATTTCATCATAAGGGAAATAAAGGAATGTTTAAAATCACATAAAAATTTTAATCTTTTTAAATCAAAATGACATACACAAGGGAAGTACTTTATTGAATAGAAAATAGAAGGGAATCACATACATGATAGGGATAGTCTAAAAGACGAGGAGGAGATTCATCATATATTGGGAACACCATGAGAGATATTTTGAGAGGGATAGGGGGAGACAATTCATGCTAATTTTTTAGTGAAGTGGAAATGGATTTTGTGTGTGTATTTATAACAAAAGAGAGGGCAATTCACTATATATTCCTAAAAAGTTGTTCTGGACACTATGTAATAAAATAACCAACACAAAAAAATGTTCCCATGGGGTTTCCCAGTCAAAAGAGGAGTGTTTTCCATAATTTTATTAGGTTAAGAAAAAAACCACTAAAATAAAACCATTTATGATTTGTAAGTGAGTCATGTTCATAGTTTATTGTTTTAAAAACATTAAAATATTTTAAAGAACCGGAAATTTCAAGGAAAATTTTTCCTTGAATTAATTGGAATTTTACGAGTCTGTAGTTTCTGACGGCACCTGATTCTGAGGCCCGGTGTGCCCAGAATCAATTTCTGAAGTTTTGTTCGGGTACGTTCAGTAAATGTACATGCGGGTTTTTCTATCTTTTGAACCGGTGCTCGGAATTTAAATCTGAGGACACCGATGAACTTTCAGCGCCGGTATTTGCATAAAGATACCTTTACCGCAGTTGTGTTTGGTCGAGAGTAGAAGTTATAATTTGGGCATTCATAACAAGTAAAATAAAATTGTTGTGTTACATTAACTGTACACAATTTTATTTAATTTATAAAGTGGTGGTGTTTATTTCCTACAAGGGGAAGTTAGAGGTGGGTCCCACACCCCACATAACCTCCTATGAGATTATAATGTGTGGTGGGGACCACACGGGATCCTAACTCCTCAACTCCTCCTTAAACTCCCATGAAAACCCCTTATTAACTCTTAAAACTCTCTACATCCTCTCTTGGAATTTTAAACTTATCACCACCCTTATCTCTTAATTATGCCAACCCATCTAATTAATGTATTCCTTAATTAATTGGCACCTCTTATTTGAATCAATTTTAATTTCATGGCAATTCAATTAAATTTGGGGAACCTTATTATAATATTTTCCATGGAAAATATTTTGATGGGGAAACCTCTGGAGAATTAGAAGAAAGGTGTTCCTCTCTCGACAAAGAACACCGTTCATCAGTGAAGAACATCTCCGACAAAGAATGCGAAGAACATATTCCTAAGATGCTTCCTCCTCAGACACATCCTATCATCAAGGAATCTACGTCATCTTCAGATTCTCTTCCCATGTCATGACAACGACTCCTCCACCAATGTTTACAGGATGACACCATTCTCCGTGACGCAATATTCTGTGACGCCCGACTACCATGATGCTCATCTTCCATGGCTCATCAACGTGCGATGTCAATTACGAGGTAGGGTGTTTGTATAATTTAAATTGGATAAATTATACCTTCATTCTTGTTGAATGCAAGTGATCATATATGATCATTTGTTACCGCCTAACATGGAGGTCATGGTCCGAATGAACATGGACCGAAGACCCTATGTTGTTTATTGTTTCTATTTGCAGTGGATACAGTGTTGGAAGAGGTGGTGGTGACTAGAGTTGGCGACGATCGGGGGCGGCATCGACCAAACGCGGCGGTGGCAACAGTGGCCATGTGTCAGCCCGAAGGGGACCGTGGCAGTGGGTGTCGCGTAGAAAAGAGACTGCAGCCCGCAATCGTGGGCCACTCGGCCGATGAAGAACCAGATGGCTAAAGCCGGCGGGGCTGAAGGAACCGTGGTGCCCCTAGGCACCACGCTGCGGAGGAGTTGCGGCCCGCACCCGCGGGCCGCTTTTCCAGACGAACCGGCTGGCCATAGCTGGCCGGGCAGAAGACCACGGCCCCCCCTTGGCGCCGAGCTGCAGAGAGCCACATGACTGTGTTGTCTTGACACGTCAAATTGATTATGTTTTTAAGGTTGATTTATAGTATAGGTCATCTCTCAAGGAGCGTTGGTAGGTTTAGAGTGTGTATTTTTAATAAAAATGACTAAGAGAGGGGGTTGTTTTGAAAAGAGTTTAAAACAATGACTTAGTTGAAATAGCTTAAAAATTGAGTGACCTAGTGGATTTTTTAA
This sequence comes from Viscum album, assembly GCA_963277665.1. Taxonomy (NCBI): domain Eukaryota; kingdom Viridiplantae; phylum Streptophyta; class Magnoliopsida; order Santalales; family Viscaceae; genus Viscum; species Viscum album. The sequence continues at coordinate 685,053,501 of OY728123.1, read as the reverse complement.
AAAATATGAGATAAAAGGGTCGATGTGATTTCACTACACACATATCAAGTTTATTGTTCATAGAGATTCATCTTAGGTTTAGAGTGGTTATTTGGTTGGAGTTAATTGGAATCCCGATTAATTCCTAAGATTTTATTTCAATGCTTTAAGGGCCCAACCTTGACGTAACAATCATATTGGCAAGTTAAAGTAATTATTCATGGAATAAGAGCTTCCAAATCATATTTAAATCTCAATAATGTGGGAATGAAAATTGTTCTTTTGATGTCCAATCGGAACAACACAAGTCACGCACTCAAAACCTCACATCGATCGGTTAGAAATTAATATCATAACACTCTCATGCATAAAATAAAGCACTCAAATATGAAATAAAATAAGATACATGGAATGAAATGTTTAAAACCCAAATTACTCCAAACTAGTAGCTAGTGTATTCAACGGAACTCCCTTGACAAGTGTGTAGCTCCCTCACAACAAACACCCAACTTTTAGCTCGACATCGGGAGGAGGAGGAAGCTCGGGTAGAACTCCTTCTTCATCCTTGATTACCCTATGAGGATAGGGGCCTCCAAAACCTCAAAGGTGATTAGGAGACTCCTCTAGGACTCCAAATTGGCATCACTTCACTCCTTGTCCAAACTTGAAAATGGGGAGCCCAAGGTGCCATTTTATAGGAAAAGTGGAAGGTGGTTTTAGGCACACAGATTTAATCAATCCACTTGCACGATGTGTTTCGGCCTTTATACAGTCTTATCTCGCTTTGGAAAAAATATAAAAGTTGTATCCCTACCTTTTTACTATATCCAATGAAATTTGGAACCATTTGGAAAAATACAGCTCATGATATTGATAACATACAGAACACCGCATTTTGACTTGGTCCAAATTCGGTGTCTTGGACTGATCAGTATTAATGAGCACCATAGAACCCGAATCAGGATTGGGTTCCTTAATATGAAATATATCCTATTAAATTTTGGACCGTCCCACAAACTTTCATCCCATTTGGATTCACGGATTTCGTGTAATATGCAAAACAGTGGATATATGTCCATGGTTCCATGCACTTTTGGCCCATTTTTCTTCCACTTCATCAAGGGCCCTCCAAATCACCTCCACCTACATTGAAACAATAAAAACAAGTAACATTGTCATTCTAATATTTATTAACATTAATTGATTGATTCAATCATAAATTGAAATTTATTATTATATTTGTAATATTCATTACAAAACTAGTTTAAAACTGCAATGTAAGGGTGGAATAAAACAGTGAATCGTGGTACGATCACACCCCCACACCTAAACATTTTCACTCCTGGGAAAAGTCACATATCCAAATAAAATGATGCATATATATATATATATATTTCAAACATCCTGAAGATTAATAATTTGAGGAAATTTTATTTAAATTAATGTGATCAATGCACGGACCACACCAAGGAGTTCTTCCTAGTGAAAATAGAAAAAGATGTCTCATAAATCATATCATAGAGAAATTCAAAAAGATTCATGATACCCAATTGAGAAAGGAATTTAGAAGTAAACTGTGACACTAACTCTCCATGTGTGTGTGTGAAAACCATTACATGATATTCTTTCCACTTGGTATCCAATAAATATATGTTATTTTAACATTTTCAGCTTAAATGATTTTGTCACCGAACCTGTCCTACATCCTTTGCAATAATATTTCAAGACCCGCCCATTTAAGCATTCCCAGAAGTCAAACCATAAGATCTCGACCTAGATATCCCCATATGTATCACATTTCATCACTCCCAACATTTATTATATTTTTTTTGAAGTTGCATTTGGAACAAATCTCACACTCATCTCTCAACCCCAGTTTGATCTCCTCACAACACTAATTGCAATAGTTATAACAAGATCAAAGGTTGAGGAGGATTGGTTTTTGACCTGCCCAAGATACAACCAATTTTTTTAGGGCGTACAACAGTCGGACATTAGGTACACATGCATAGGTCAATCTGGTACAGTAATGAAACAGATCAGATAAGGAACGAACGTATGGAAATATTATTTCAAGCTGAAAAATATTAACCCAACATATATTTACCATATATTAAGTAAGAAATATTCAAACATTGTGGTTTGGTGCAAAAATGTATAGAGATATTAGTGACACAGTTTTCCCATAACTACTCACAAAAGGGGCATCAATCATCTTAAATGTTTCATAGTGATCTAACCATTTATATCATTGACAGAAAACCAATTCACTAAAAATCACTCCTTGATGGTAAACTCATGCACAAATTCTTTTTAGCCTTCGTTATAGCATTTTTACTTTCCCCACATTATGGTCTCCAAATCATGGAACTTCAAAATTGTTGATGGGGAAAATAAAATTTCACTAAAGAAGTCCAAAAAGAGAAAACAAAAGGAAAAACGATGAACATTCCTAACTAACCCAGGAATGTATCCACCCCCCCACACCTAGAATATACATTGTCCTCACTGTAGTAAAAGAGAATGTGGGAAGGAAGGATAAAACTTGGTTGATATGATTCATAGTTTGCTTCTTGAACTTGGAGTTTCTCCATCAGGGACTCCAGAACGGGTTCATGAAAGTGCTTCAGCCGCTGCCCATTGACAGTGAAGGTTTCCTTGGTTTCTTCATTTTGAACCTGGAAAACTCCAAATTGTGAGACGTTAGTAACAGTGTATGGTCAAAACCAGCGGGAACAAAGCTTACCTGGATGAAACTTCATCCTTGCATTATAAAGAAAGACCTTATGCCCATTATGGAACTGAGGATGAAGGATAAGACTGTCATGGGCAGCCTTGGTTCTCTCCTTATAAATCATGGAGTTTTCATATGCATCTCTTCTCATTTCCTCTAGCTCTTGAATCTGAAACTTCCTTTGATAACCTGCACCATAATGATTAGAATTGCATTTTTTGATGGCCCAGTAGGCTCGGTGCTCAATCTCAACAGGGAGGTGACAACTCTTTCCAAAAAAATCCTATAAGGTGACATTTCAATGGGAGATTTAAAATTAGTATGGTAAGCCCATAATGAATCATCAAGTCTAAGACTCCAATCTTTCTTATTGGGTTGAACCATTTTTTCAAGAATTTGTTTTACCTCTCTATTTGACACCTCGGCTTGACCATTTTTCTATGGGTGATATGCAGTAGATACTCGATGACTGACCCCATACCAACGCCAAAGTGATTGCATTGTTAGGTTGCAGAAATGAGAACCCTGGTCACTGATGATGAACCTAGGTAATCCAAAACTACAAAAGATATGAGTTCTCAAAAATTCTACAACTGTTTTGGAATCATCTTACCTTGTGGCCCGTGCCTCTACCCATTTTTATACATAATAAACGGACAAAAGAATGTACAAGTTGCCAAAATAATTGGGAAATGGCCCCATAAATTCAATGTCCCAAACATCAAAAATGTCATGAAAGAGCAAGGGTTATTGTGGCATTTCATTACTTTTAGAGACATTCCCCATTCTTTGACAATGAGGATAAGATTTAAAAAATTCATGGGCATCCTGAAAAAGTGTTAGCCAAAAGAGACCAGAATCAAGAACTTTGCGAGCAGTCCGTTGGCGACCAAAGTGGCCCCCACAAGAAAGAGTGTGGAAAAGTCTAAGGACATACTGAAACTCGCTATCTGGAACACAATGCCTAAGGACCAGATCTCTACATGTGCGCAAAAGGTAGGGGTCATCCCAAATGTACCCACGAGACTCATGTTTTAGATGACTGGCTTGGTTCTTGTTAAAATCAGTTGGAATGCAAGATGCTACCAGATAATTTAAAATTTCAGCATACCAGGGAATAACATCTTGCATTTTGTACAATTTCTCATCAGGGAAAAAGTCATTAATGGGAATAAAGGGGTATGAGACAATGTCTGAGGATGGGGGGATCCTACTGATATGGTCTGCCACCACATTCTCTTCTCCTTTTTTTCTCTAATTTCTAGATTGAATTCCTGAAGGAGGAACATCCAACAAATGAGACGTGATTTGGAATCCGGTTTCTTTAGGAGATACCGGAGGGCTGCATGGTCTGAGAACACAATGACTTTGGTCCCTAAAAGGTATGACCTGAATTTATCCAAGGAAAACACAATGGAAATAAATTATTTTTCAGTGGTGGTGTAGTTTTCTTGGGCAGGGTCCAAAGTACGTGAGGCATAGGCAATGACATGTGGAGCTCGATCGACCCTTTGTGATAATACTTCCACAACTTCATAGTTAGAGGCGTCACACATGAGCTCAAATAGTAAATCCCACCGAGGTGGTTGGATTACTGGGGGTGATGTGAGACTCCATTTTAAGTTATTAAAAGCTTCTTCACATTCTTTATCAAAAACAAAATATTTTTCTTTTTGGAGTAAGCAGTAGAGGGGAAGTGAAATCATACTAAAATCATGAATGAAACGACGGTAAAATCCAGCATGACCTAGGAAAGACTGCACATCACGTACATTTTTAGGGAATGGTAGGGAAGAAATGACATCCACTTTCAATTTATCTACCTGGATACCATCCCCAGAAATGACATGCCCCAAAAATATACCTTGTCGCACCATTAAATGACATTTCTCATAATTTAATACAAGATTCGTTTCAATATAGCGACGTAGGACGGAACCAAGACAACTTAAACATTCATAAAAAGAGGATCCATAAACAGTAAAATCATCCATGAAAACTTCCATGAAATCCACCAGGTAATCCGAAAAAAATACTAACCATACATCACTGGAAAGTACACAGAGCATTACACAGGCCAAATGGAATCCTTATATAGGAAAATGTTCCAAAGGGGCAAGTGAAGGTTGTCTTTTATTGATCATCGAGGGCAATATGGATCTGAAAGTATCCAGAATACCCATCAAGAAAACAGTAATGGGACTTCCCTGCTAGCCTCTCTAGAATTTGGTCAATGAATGGCAATGGGAAATGGACCTTCCTAGTGTGATGGTTTAGTCGGTGATAATCTATACAGACACGCCAACTATTATGCACACGAGTTGGAACCAATTCATTATTTTCATTTTTAATTACCGTTAAGACAGTTTATTTAGGAACTAATTGAACGGGACTGACCCATTGGCTATCAGAGATGGGGTAAATGATTCCAAAAGCCAATAAATTTGATACTTTCTTTTTAACTACTTCTAAGAGGTTTGGGTTCAGTCGACGTTGTACCTGCCTCACTGGTTTAGCCTCATCAGTTAATAAAATATGATGTGTACAAATTGGTGGTCTAATACCAGGAGTGTCTGCAAGTGTCCATCCCAATGATTTTTTATGCTCCCTCAGAAGTACAAGCAGTCTCAATTCATCCTCAGGAGGGAGTGAACTAGCAATGATGACAGGCAACATGTTTCCATTCTCAAGATATGAATATTTTAAATATTGAGACAGTTTCTTTAGATCCAATTTTGGTGGATTTTGGATTGATGTGAGTGTGTGTGAAAGTGATAGGTCACTAATCTCATCTAACTACTCAATGGTATCATCCTCAGATGAGGAATTAGCTTTTACAAGCGTTGCAGTATCATCAATGGTCATGTGATCCACTGTGTTCAAGAAATTATCAATTAATAAACATGCATGCCACTTTTCTAGACCACTACAACAATCAACACATGACTCATTACCAAGAATTTCAATCAAAGAGGAAAATTCAGAAAGGGGATCAGGGGAAACAAATGAAGTGATTTTAGGGTAAGGGAGTACATCAATTGAATTTACCAAGAGAGAGGAATGTTCTACTAAGGGGTGCTTCATGGAATAAAGGATGTTAAAATGGACCACGTCACCACCAAATTCCATAGATAATGTACCATTATGGACATTAATTATGGATTTTGTGGTTTTCAAGAAAGGTATCCCCAATATAATTTGGGCGTGTCCATTCATCATATCATCTTCTGTTTTTAGCACCTAAAAATCAGCAGGAAATATTAAATTTCGAACCCTCACAAGAACATCCTCTAACAGAGCAGAAGGGTGTTCCATACTTTGATTTGCTAGCTGAACAACTATTCCTGTGGGCTTTAGTTCACCGACCTGCAAAAAAGTGTATATGGAGTGAGGCGTCACATTAATAGAAGCACCCAAATCAAGCATAGCATTGGAGAAAGTATACTCCCCTATGGTGCACGGAATCGACAATGTTCCAGGATCGTTGCACTTGGTGGGAAGTGATGGTTGTATCAATGTTGAGACGTTCCTCCCTAGGATCACCTTCTCATCACCTCTAAGTCGCCTTTGGTGTGTACACATCTCCTTTAGAAACATGGCATATCTCGGAATTTTCATGACGACATCAATCAATGGAATGTTAACCTGTACTTTTTTGAAAGTCTCCAAGATTTCTTTATCAAGTTCATTTTCCTTCTGTTTCCTTGGTTGGGTGGCTCTTTGGGGAAATGGAAGAGGAATGCTTGGTCTTGGTAACTCATCAATATACACACTCTTTCCTTTGGTAGGGCTTATCTCAAGACAAGGTTCCATATCATTTAAAACTTTTTCAATGGTTGGGATGGTGGTTCCCTTAGGAGAGGATGAATCTAATGGATGGTTTATTTGGCTTTTAAGTTGAGTTCCACTCCTAAGGGTGATGGAACTAACATTTCCCTTATCCCTAGGGTTGACAAGTGTTTGAGAGGGTAGTTTACTAGACCCATGGCTTTGGATTTCACCCACCGAGTTAGCTAGTTGGCCTAATTGGGTATTGAGGTCTTGTATGGATGCCTGGGTGGTTTGTTGGAATTGGAGATTATTGGAAGCCATTTGTTTCATCATATCTTCTAGTCTAGGATCAGTTTTTGGAGGGGGTTGTTGGAAAGGCCATTGGGTTGGTTGAAAATTTCTAGGTGGTGGTGGTTGATGAGTACTTTTCCCTAGTTGGTTCCATGGATGATGAGGCTGGTTTGAATACCCCCCTTGCCTATAGGCTTGGTTGTCTTTCCACCCAGGGTTAGATGGATATTAAGGTTCTTACCTAATGGGTTGGTTATAGGGGCGTCCTGGGAATATTGTCTCACAACTCTCAGAAGTTACTCTCAATTGGGGGCATTGGTCAGAATAGTGGGTATCAGAAGAGAATATACCACAATGTATGGGAGGAGGAGATTGTAATTTCCCTTGGTAAATAGCATGTTGTCATATAATGGTAGTCACCTCTTTAAACTTTGTTTCCACCTTCTTCCCGAATTCAGTACTTTGGACCTCATGGACACCTCGAATGGGTATACTGGACCTTGAACTGAATTGTTGAGTGTTCTGTTCCATGGTCTCAATTAGGGTCCTTACAAAAATTTGGGTTTTATCCACTAGTGCACCATCTGCAGCAGCATCAATCATGTTAAGATCTATTGGAATTAAACCTTTATAAAAATACTAAATTAAAAGTTGGTCTCTTATTTGGTGGTGTGGACAACTTGAACATAATCTTTTAAAGCATTCCTAAAATTCATGAAGGGTTTCTCTTTGAGATTGTCTTATCCCTAATATTTCTTTCCTTATTGTTGCAATTTGAGAGGCTGGGAAGTATTTTTCAAGAAAAATTCGTTTCATGTCAGCCCAACCTCTAATAGGTGAATTAACATAATACAACCAATCTTTAGCCGTGTCTTCTAATGAAAATGGAAATGCCCTAAGTTTTACTTGTTCTTAATCCGCATTATCAGGTTTTAATGTTGAACACACTGTATGAAATTCTTTTAAATGATTATGCGGATCTTCTCCAGGCAGTCCATGAAATCATGGTAATAAATGAATTAAACCAGATTTAAGTTCAAAATTGGGTGCCTCGCCTTGTAATTGAATATAAGTGGGTCGGATATCAACATCAGGTGAGGTTAGTTCTTTATGTTTTATATTATTTTCAGCCATTTTATACAATTTATGTTCAGTTTTAACTTTGGTTTCAGAAGAAGAAAAAGGATCAAGAAGAATTTTAAGATGTGATGTCTCCTCCTTCAAAGTGTTGTCTTGTGTGTCTTGGTTTCGTTGATGTAGGATCCTCTCCGGTTCGGGTTTGAATGTTTGTAGGTCTCCCAGATTAGAATGCTTCATACACAGAACCTACACAATAGATAAATTAGAAAACAAAAATAAATGCAAAGGTAGAAGAAAAACAAACAAATATTTACAAAAATTACAAAACATTTATCAAAAACACGCACAAAAAACCAAAGCGCTCCCCGGAAATGGTTCCAAAATTTGGCTGTGTTTTCATGACATGTCAAATTGATTATGTTTTTATGGTAGATTTATAGTCTTTGGTAGACCCTAGGTTGTCTCTCAAGGAGTTTTGGTTGGTTTAGAGTGTGTATTTTTAATAAAAATGACTAAGAGATGGGGTGGTTTTGAAAATAGTTTTAAACAATGACTTAGTTAAAATAGCTTAAAAAATGAGTGGCCTAGTGGATTTTTAAAAAAATATGAGATAAAAGGGTCGATGTGATTTCACTACACACATATCAAGTTCATTTTTCATAAAGATTCATCTTAGGTTTAGAGTAGTTCTTTGGTTGGAGTTAATTGGAATCCCGATTAATTCCTAAGCTTTTATTTCAATGCTTTAAAGGCACAACCTTGACATAACAATATTATTGTCAAGGTACAGTAATTATGCATAGAAGAAGAGCTTCCAAGGAATATTTAAATCTCAATAAGGTGGGTATGAAAATTATTCTTGTGATTTCCAATTGCAACAACACAAGTCACGCACTCAAAACCTCACACCGATCAGTTAGAAATTAAGAACATAACACTCTCATGCATCAAATAAAGCATTAAATTATGAAATAAAATAAGATACATGGAATTAAATGTTTAAACACCCAAATTACTCTAAAATAGTAGCTATTGTATGCATTGGAACTCCCTTGACATGTGTGTAGCTCCCTTACAACGAACAACCAACTTTTAGCTCGACATCGGGAGGAGGAGGAAGCTCGGGTGGAACTCCTTCTTCATCCTTGATTCCCCTATGAGGATAGGGGCCTCCAGAACCTACAAGGTGATTAGGAGACTCCTCTAGCACTCCAAATTGGAAGAACTTCACTCCTTGGACTAACTTGAAAATGGGGAGCCCAAGGTGCCATTTTATAGAAAATTGGAAGGTGGTTTTAGGCACACAGACTTCATCAGTCCATTTACATGACACGTTTCGGCCTTCAGACAGTCTTATCTCACTTTGGAGAAAATATAAAAGTTGTAGCCATACCTCGTGACTATCTCCAATGAATGTTTGGCACCATTTGGACAACTACAGCTCAATATATTGATTCAATACAGAACACCACATTTGACATGGTCCAAATTCGGTGTCTTGGACATATCAGTTCGAATGGGCCCCATAGAAGCCGAATCAGGATTTCATTCCTTAATATGAAATGTATCCTATTAAATTTTGTAAAGGACCACACAATTTCAGCACATTTGGATGCACGTATTTTGTGTACTATGCAAAACAGTGAACAGATGTCCATGGATCCATGCAATTTTGGCCCATTTTTCTTCCACTTTATAAAGGGCCCTCCAAATCACCTCCACCTACATTGAAACAATAAAAACAAGTAACATTTCCCATTATAATATTTATTAACATTAATTGATTGATTCAAACATAAAGTGAAATTTATTATTATATTTGGAATATTTATTACAAAACTAGTTTAAAACTACGGTGTAAGGGTGGAATAAAACAATGAATCGTGGTACGATCACCGCGCCCCACGCTCCACGGGCCACTTCGGTAGACGAACCAGCCGGCTTGCCAGCTGGCTGGGAAGAAGAAACCGAGCCTTCCTTAGGTGTCATGGTGCGGAAGATTCGCAGCCCGCATCCACGGGCCACTTGAACCAGAAAATCTGGCCGGCTGTGGCTGACCGGGCAGGAGGGGCGGCACCGCCGTTTCAGAAAGCCAGGGGGGGCGCCCCCCGAACTGCTCAACCGGTTGGCCGATCCGCGGCCAGCCTCAAACCGGGCGGCCCATTCACAGGCCAGGCTGGGCCGCACCCTACTTGGCTAGACCCAGACCCAAACCCCCCCCCTCTTCGGACCCATTTTAGTATTTCACTCATAACATAATCTACAGACCTCCGATCAATGCACCATTAGTTGCATAGGATTCCTTGGATTGAGATATTCATTTAGTTATATTTCACTCAAGGGTTTGGTGAAGTTTGGGTACGGCCGGGTTGTTTCAAACTCGAAACCAACCGGGTCCTTGGAGCGAAAACGCTTATAACTTAAGGATCAGACGTCTGATTGACATGTCGTCAACTACGTTGGTTTACATTTGATGAGACAGTTCTTTTGGAATACTCCACATGAGATTCAGATGATATTTGAGTACGGCCAGGTTAGATTGTACCCAAAATCTAATTGGGCCCCTGGAAGAGAAAAGCTAATAACTCTCAGACCGGGCGTCTGATTGACGTGTCATCTGTCGTGTTGGGTTCCTTATAATGAGACAAAACTTTAGGATACATAAACTCAGGACTTCACGATAGTTGATGTATCGAACCCCATTGCTCGAGGAGCATACCCTCTCGGATTTGAGCGTGCTGTGTGCGGGAACCCTAGAGCTGGCTGCGACTGCGACGACTACCGTACTGGAATCCTCTGTGGGTTCGACGACGATGGCTTCTGTACTAGGATCCTCCATGGGTTTGATGATGACGAATACCGTACTAGGATCCTCCGAGGGTTCGACGATGATGTCTACCATACTGGAATCCTCTATGGGTTCGACGGCGATGACTTTCATACTAGGATCCTCCGTGGGTTCGACGACGAGGACTTCCGTACTAGGATCCTCCGTGGGTTCGACAATGATGACTTCTCTAATAGGATCCTACGTGGGTTTGACGATGACAAATCAGTACTAGAATCCTCCATGGGTTTGACAATGACGTCTACCGTATTGGAATCCCTCGTGTGTTCGACGGCAATGAATTCTGTACTGGGATCCTCTGTGGGTTCGACAGCAATGACTCATGTACTTGTATCCTGAGTGGGTCTGACAAAGTAGCTGTTCTTGTATCCTAAGTGTGTATGACAGCTTAGATGGTCTAGTATCCTATGTGGGTCCGATATCTTAGATGAATCAGTGACTAAAACTGGTCATCTCTATCGTTATATGAAGGATGTATATCTATGTGATATGAGTCTTGACTTTCAATCATTATCATCCATATGATTGACTTCTTTCCTACGTGTATTGGTTTGTGCTTGGGCTTGAGAGTTGGAGATGAATTGTAATTAATATCTAAGGTATATTCATGGGCATATACATGAGTTGGGTTGGTTGATACTACGTGATGGTTGATACTTCATGATGGTTGATACATCATGATTGTATCTCTCCATTGTGGTTTATCCTTCGTGGATTCTAGGAGTCCTTCGGGGGTCTCTGGGTCCTTACTCAGTATCGTTATACTCACCTTTGCATAGGCAATGCTCACACTTTGTTGTGTTTGTTGCATACAATGTATAATACTGATTGAGGTAGAGTGTTGAGGAGTGGGACGGTACTCGAAGGTGGACCACTTGGCGAGAGGTACACGGAGCAGACGGCCGAACATGAGGTGGTGAGGAGGCCATATGTACCCACCCTTCAGGTGGGATTCCCGGAGGATGAATCTATAGTTTCTTTTTTACTTTACTATAGTTGTACAAGCTTTTATGTTTTACTGTACTTACTGTTGGGCTTGTATTTCTGAAGCGGGCCAGAGGTCGTCACGGCCCTCAAAATTACATTTATTACTCCTACACTAGTATAGCAGTGCAAGGTCGATCCATAGAGAAGGCAGACGAGAATTCAAATGTTTTTAAACTAAAAAACTCACTGTTGTCAGCAGTGAGGTAGGCATTTTTTAATACTTTTCATTTTTTTAATATTTTATTTATTTATTTTTGATTAAGCAGTATGAAACATGTTTTGGAATTTCACTATTACCTAAACTGGAAACAAAACACAAAAATGAAACAGTTAAAACTAAAAATAACTAACGAAGGAAATAGGAGTGCTGAGGGTAGATCAAAAGTTTGCTCAAAAGATTAGAACACCATTGGCTTAAAATGAATGGTCCTCATTTGATTAAACTCACACCTTAAAGATTAGTTGTTAATTCTTCCTCGCCAGAAGAAACAACACTCTGTAATATAGTTTCTGAAGTTCGCCACTTCAACAACCACATACAGCAAATTACTTAAAAGATGTCAACAGAAAGATACCTCACCGATTGTTTCTGTTGTTTTAGAATTGACAGTTTTATGGACTGTCTCAATGATCGATCTCGACAATAGATCATTGATTTAGAATTATGTTCTTGAAGGTGTTAATTCAATTTTAAGTTCAAGAACCAGATTCAATCTTGCCGAAAGAATCCGATTCTCATTGGAAGAAACTAAATGAATAATAAGAAAATATGTACCAATAGAAGTTCGGATTTCCGGAACAAGAAATCAAACAAAGATCATTTTCAATTCAAAAGCAGTAATACATTGAAAATTAAACAGAGTAAAGGAAAAAGAATCCTCCCTCTTTCAATGATGTCCATGAATTGCTGCCCTGCTCCTGCATCTCCAGTCTCCAGTACCGCTTTTGATGTCTCCCGGGAGATCTGCTCTCCAATGTGTGCGTGGAATGTCGAATGAGAGTCCCCCTTACCAAAATTCTGCTGCTGCTCTGCTTTAACTACCCTACTGTCATCTACTGCATGTCACCGCCATATCTTTCACCGACATCAAAAGTTCTTTACCCACGCACTGCAAAATGTACGTTTTTTCGTGACCGGCATGTCGCGTTATCTTTGCCCTCCTAACTAACACTCACCGAGTTGGTCGCTTGAACCTGGACGGGGATTGAGAAATTGAATGAACCTGCAAGTTAGAAAATAAACCTAAATAAATGAGAACACAAATAATGAAAAATAGTTATTATTATTATTATTTTTAAATTTAAAGTTATATTACTCATTAATAATTAACTAAAGTTAATCATTAAATATCTTAATTGAAATTTATTATTTATATATAGCATTTTTATCAAATGATAACGAGTTAATTAAATTAATAAATATAAATACTAAAAACTAATTTTTAATGTTAATCATTAAAATTTAACATCATAAATAAATAAGTATTTAGAAATTTAATAATTTAGATTGTATTAATAATTTAATTGTTACTATTTAAGAAATTAAGTTTTCTAGATTAATTTATTAATTAGTTTATTTTAATTTAGTAATTAAAATTAATGATTAAGTTTTAATATATTTAAATTAATAAGTATATTTTATAGTTTATTTATATTTATTTTAAATTATATATTTATACTATTAATTGTAAATTAATTAATTGTTAATACTTATTATTAAGTTAGTTTTATAATTAAATTTATAATTTATTTAGTTATTAATATTATAATTGTTTATGTTTATTAATTTTATAAATTTTTTTCTACTCAATTGACTTATTAAAAGATACTTTAAATTTATCTTTTGTTTTTTTCTGAACACTTTTTACTGTATTTTAATTATTCTTTTATTATTATATTTTTTACTTTATATTTATATCACTTTATATTTTTTATTTTTTATTTTTTTAATCTCCCCCCTCCCCCAAATCGGCGCACAGCGGGGGGAGGGTTTATTTCTTCCTCCAGAAACCAGCGACCTCCTCAGCATCACCGGCGGCTTCTCAGGCTGCAGTGCAACGACCTCCCCTCCTCCTATACGTGGCTCAACAACCATCAGCAACGACATGACAAGTTTTGGCCTCCTCTGCGGTGACAATGAGTATGCGGGTCCGAACCAGCAAAGAGAATCAATTCCTAGCTGCAGATCTGTAAAATTTGTGGTTCAATTACTGAGTTAATTTGAATCTAGACTGTAAAATCAATTTATAAATCGAGTAAGAAATTATAAATATTTTCTTTGTTTGGTTTTGAAAGAAATTGTGGTCGATATGGAGACGATGTATTGAGAACGTAGACGAGGAAGGGGTTCGAGGTCAAGGCAGAAAACCTAATAGAAAAAGAAAAAGTTCAGGCCTGATTGTGGTGCTGCATAGGATGGTGAAGACGAAGGTTGAAGGTGTGGATCAAAGGAGGTGAGGTAGAGAGACTGGTAGTGTAATAGGGGTATCGGTGTGTAGAAGGCTAAAAAAAATTAAAGAACTATCGGTAGCAGGGATAAAGAGTTTTGGTGTGAAGCCGTGAAACCGAAAGAAGAATTGAACGGTGAGTATGACTCACCATTAGAAGGATTGAAGCAGGGGATCAGGGAGACCGACAGTGTAAAAAAAATGGTATATCGGTAGTAGGGAATGAGAGAAAAACGGTGAGACCGACAGTTAAAAGGAAGGATGTAATTGGTGGGACCGATGAATAAAATAAAGTATCGGTGAGTGCAAGAGAAATGAGAGACTGATGGGAGGATCAGTGCCTTGCAACAATGGTGCGTCATGAGAGACTGATGTTGATTTGAAGCAATCGATGAGTGACGACTCACCGACAGTTATAAAAAAACATTGGTGTGACATAACATCTGTGCGACACTCACCGATAGTTAAAAATTAAAAACATTAACAAACTAAATTAAAAAACAAAATAACTAAATTGTAAAAGACTAATTAATTAACTGTAACTAAAAACTAACCAAATTATGTAGAAAACTAAAAATCGAAGCGACAATTATTAACTAAGAAAACAAAAGTTAAAATTAATTAAAAATAAGTATAAAAAAATGCAGAAAACCTACAATTAATTAACTGCGAACATAAAATTAAAAAAATTAGGATTAACTAAACTTATTAAACACCAAAGTTAATTAGTTAGATGATAAAATGAAACTCAGCATTATTTTATTAAACTCTAACTTAAACATAAACACAATTAGGTTATTAATTAGATAACACTTAAATTAAAAACTAATTAAATAATAGACTACAATTATAAAAGACTTAAATTATAATTACTTAAAGAACAATTACAAGGTAGCAGCAGGTGAAAAAGAGAAGCAACAGTGACTCTTAATTTCACCTAAAACTATTATCTACCTCACTGGTAGACTAAAATAAAATAAAAATGAATTAATAACCAATCTGCATACATAAAATAATATAATTAATGTTTTAAAACTATTAATTAATGAATTGATTAACTATTTGAACTAATAAAATTAAAAGAGAACGATTTAACTTAATTAAAAACACATATTGTATAGTTAAATGATTGGAAGGACACATTAATTAACATGTTTACCTATTCTATTGTAACTAAATTAAAAGATAAAATATTAAAATAAGGTATAATTTATTTAAATTGAATTACATAAATTAAATAATTGTTTACAATAAATATTAACTATTATAAATTTAAGCAGATTTAAATTAACCAAACTAAATAAGACATAATTAGAGTTGAATAGTTTAGTAAGATTAAAATTATCAATTTAAAGACTAAAAATACATAATTAATTATAAAAAATGATTAATTAACATATTTAGTATAAAATTATAAAAGTTCCAATATTAATTAAAAAGTGTCAAAATAATTAATTAAACTGATAAAAATTAAATAAAAGATGTGGAAAAACTATGTTAAAATAGAGCCACATCAAATTCCCCCACACTTAAACATTCTTTGTCCTCAAACAATCCCATGTTTTATTTTCTTTCAAAAACAGTAAATTGAGTTTATGAATTTTCTCAAAATGTAACATGTCCAGTACTCAGATAGAGGACACTACATAATAGTAGGCTTAAAAAATGAGTTACTCAGATGAATCTTGCCCTAAAACAAATACTCAGGGGTAATTAAGAACTCAAAGACCATACATAAAAGAAGATTTCATGCCTCATATGTGATACAACTTAGTGACTCACTTCAATCCATATTTAGGTTCTAAGTCTAAAAATGACAAGAGATAAAATATCAATGGAATTAAGACCTCAACCAAGGAACTTTGTACTTTGAAATTTTCACCTTGGTTCCAAAAAAAAAATATTTAATTAATTTTTTTTGAATCACCTCAATGATACAACCTAAATGATTTACATATAAACCCATTGATCCCTTCTTCATCTGGCGTTCATCATTCCCCTCACCTTAATGAGCTCATTTTTGACCCTAGACACTTTATTTATTTTTCCCAAGCCTTGTATCATTGTGCTGAGCACTATGCAATGCACTTATTCAAAGTGTACAGAGGGATTATAGTTAACAGAAACGCACGCAGCATCTAGGGTCTCATAAACTCACTGTGGGATCCCAGATGCCCAAATTACTCCAGTTTCAAAAGATTTATATAAAATTCATTTACATTGGCTCATTAAAGAAATTACTTTAAATAATTTAAAGATGAATGAGGCCCCTAGAATCAGAATCAAACTTCCAGTTCCAATGGATATGATCAAAATTCCACAAACATGTAACTCATATCAGTTCTAGAAGTAGTCTCTAAAAAATATTTCCATCAATTCACTAAGAAAGATCACTTAGCAATCATCCAAACTCATTAATTTCAGATTCAATGAAAATCATAACTTCCAGCAAGAAACTTATCCTAAAGCAAGACCCAATTGAGTATAGTGTAAAGCCTAAAATTATGCAAGAATTTGGAAAAAAAATTGACCCTTTTGTGACAAAAAGTTTAAAAGTAGTGGGAATTGATGAGCTTTACAATAAAACACAGTTTAGCACAGTCAAGAATTGACCCCCTCCCCCACACTTAAAACCCAACTTTTTCCCCAAAGATGAATTCTAAATATGGAGAAGAACAATTAATCAATTTAAGGTTCAAAATATATTTTCAATTTAGTAGATTATTGACATGTATAAAGGGTCCCAATAAAGTTCCAAGATAGTGTTTGCCACAATGAATAAATAACCAGTAGGTTCATTGACAAGTACATGAATTATCATATATGTCCAATGACTATTTTCATATTAAATTTCAAACAATTTCATGTAACTCTTGTGGGTGAACAACAAAAAGGGTGTAGCAAGTTAATAGATTGGGTTCAAATGGGTTTTAAATAAAGAATAATGATCCATGCTACACACCCATCAGCCAAAACAATTTCAATGAAACTAAATTTACACTCTACATCTACCCCCCACACTTAAATTCAAATAGTGGAAATATTTTATCAATGAGCTACAGATTCTAAAAATGAGGTACAAGCAGATTTTTTCCTCCCTCTAATACAGTGACATGCAACAATTTTTTTTAAAACAAACAGAATTTATTAAATCGCACAGAAGAAGAAAATAAGTGAAGAAAGTGAAAACTTCCCTGAGATGAAGTATCTTCATTAAACCTCCAACATGGTAATTCCACTCTTTAGATGACACAAGAAGCAACATCCTGAAAAACAGAGCATATATGAGCATATATGAGCATGCAAAGCAGCACTTTATTCAAAGTAAAATAAGAAGAGAACATAAGTAAACACAAAGAAAGAGCATGGGTTAACTCCCATGAAGCACTGAATTTTAAGTCTTCAGTTAGACTTTATTTAATTACAATTTTTTATTTATTAAAAAAAACAAAAACCATGGGTTGCCTCCCATGCAGCGTTAGGTTTTTAGTCCCCAGCCAGACTCACCTAGAAACTAACGATAGTCACTAGGAGGATGTGGTTTCCTTAATAGGAACCACCACATGTGTTTGGCCCATTTATTTTTAACAGAACAGTGAAGATTGTGGGCACCAAAATATAAGCAGATAAAAATGGAATTCTCAAAGCCTGAATTAACCCATAAGAAGCACCCTTTAGCAGTAATGGATATATTGTTGTCCACTTCCAGTTTTGTTTTAGATTTATCAAAAGTTGAGTTCACATGAAGGGACAACATAGTACTATGTGCTTCAAAGGGTGTGGAATTATTTTCATGGCTTTCTCTCTCAACTTCAACACTCATAGGTTCAAATTCAAGGGTGATTGTGGTTGAATAATGAATAGTAGGTTCAAAGGGGGATTCAATAATGTTCTGAACAGAATCATGAGAATTGGAACTCAATTCTAAGTCTCCCTCTAAACTACTATCAGTATCATGATGATGTTTTTCACCCTTCACAGATGAGGAAGGAAGTGACAAACAAGGAAGAGAATTTATTTTATCACTAAGAGGTTCAGCTCTAACAATGTTATAAATCTCTTCCAAAAGATCCTCATCTGTTAAATCACACTGAACATCTACTCCTCCTATCAAATCAAATCTGCAACCATCATCTAGTGTGTGCTCAACCTCTTTTTCAAATTTGAATTCAAAAGGCTCACTTTCTAAAACCAAGTTTGTAGTGTGTTCCAAAAAGTTCAAATCAGGGGAAGTAATGTTCAATTCATCTTCAAAATAGTCATGTTCAAGATTGATCAAATTTAAACATTTACTCCCATGTATATCAACAAAATTTTCAATTTCAACACACAATGATTCAGAAAAGTGATTACAATGATAATAGGGAAATGAAAACTCATCAGTATGTTTTTCTTCAAATATCATTCCTGCTTCCACACCATCCAACAATATTTCAGAGATTTTTGGGTTTGGAGTTTCAAAACATGGAAGAGTTTTTATTAGCTTAGGTTCAAAGATTTGAAGTTCAGTGATTTCTAGATTAAAGTTCTCTTCCAAAGTGTACCCAATATCAAGTTCAGGATCACTATTTATAATTGCAGAAATTTTGGGTGAAGAATTATTAACAATCCAATATTCAGTTTCATGTATATCTTCAACCCGAGTGACTTCATTCTCAAAACTTCTAAAACAGTGATTTTTCTCATGTGTAGGAATTATGAAAAGAACTGGGATGTCTTTTTCAATCTGTTTCAATTCATCTTTAAAATTGTCCAAATCAATTCCATTATAGTTCTTTATTGGATTTCCAATGATGTTTTCTTTATCTAGAGATTTTTTATTTCCAGATTTAGTTCAACAGAGTCAGATTTTTCAAAGTGAATGGGTTCTTGTCCAGTTTCATTATCACTTTCTTCTTCCACTTGATTTTAAAATCTTTTGAATACATTTTCTTTTTCATTTTCTTCAAATACTTCTTGTTCTTTAACCCTTTGTTGCAATTCCAAGAGCATGGTTTCTATTCTTTTCATTCTTTGATCTCGCTCTTGCGAATCTCTAAGTTGAATCTCATGGGTTTGAGTTAACCAATTATTAATTTGTTCCACCCTAGCATCTAGTTTAGAATCAATTAATTCAATTTTAGCTAGGGTGTCAGGACTAAACTCACATTGTTCATTTTCATCAGTGTAAACATCTTGTTGTGGCTGGTTATAGACACACTGCGAAGAAGTATGTCCATAATCACCACAACAAACAAAGTTAGGTCCTGGTTGATTCTAATTCTGATTAACAACCATTTTTAATTCAAAATTAAATGAGCTTAAACACACAACAGTTCTTTGTGAAGCGGATTTTTCTTTTCAAAATGACAAAAGCAGCAGATACAGTTCAAAGCAGTTTTTTTAAAAACTGTTTTTTTAAATGATTTTTAATGTTTTTTTTGTGTTTTTTTTTATTTTTAAACCCTAGATTCTCGGTGTGTGCCTTCCCCGGCAACAGTGCCAAATTTTGAAGGGTGTCGGAGGTCGTCACGGCCCTCAAAATTACATTTATACTCCTACACTAGTACAGCAGTGTAGGGTCAATCCACAGAGAAGGAAGACGCGTGATTTCTAAGGTTTTAATTTTTTTTTACTCCACTGTTGTCAGCAGTAGAGAAAACTTCTTTTTTACTTCTTTTTTTTATATTTTATACTGAAATGGAAACAAGATGAAGAAACTAAATTTTCTAAAAAGAAACTGAAGTTTATACTAAGAATTATATACTAAAGAAATACAGTATACTAATATAAAGCAGCAAGACAAGGAGGCTCATTTACTCCACGCACACATTGGAGAGCAGATCCAGGAGGGGGGGACTCTCATTGGACATTCCACGACAACACCAATTCGAGAGTAGAGACTCCCAGGAGCAGCACTGGAGATGAGCAGGAGACCAAGGAGCCCGAGTTCAGAGCAGTACTTGGGGAGTACATATTTCCTCTGTCCTTAATTTTTGTACTCTGTTCTTGGATGTTTTACACTTCTTGAATCAATATGATCATAGATTGAACATTCTAAACTCGGGAGTTTTTAACCCTTCTGATTATGATTTTTAAATCTTTGTATGCTTATCTTTTAACGAAATTAGAATCAGTTGAAGAGATTGATTCTGTTTCTAATATTTTGATCATTCACACTTCAATGATTTCAATTTCAATTCAAATTCAACTGGCGAGGTTGTGTTTGAATGAAACTTCCAGAACTTTAATGTCATTAACTTTGGAAATCTATGGCGAGTTCATTTCCAAATGTTATCTTTTTTAAAACCATGATGCAGTTCGATTATGTTTTGGTGTGGAGAATTCCAAAACCTAATCCCCTGCCTGTTGAGTTTCCTGGCGAGGGAAATTCTTCAGTCTTTCTAGAAGTGTTATTCTGTTGTAAGCTGTGGAGAGAACATCCATTCGAACAGGTAGTTTAGAATTCCTGAGTACTTTGTTGATATCGCCTCCTTGTCTTGCTACTTTATATTAGTATATTGTAATTATCTAGTTTATCATACTTAGTGTTAATTTTAGTTTCTATAAAAAACATGTTTGGTCGCCCTGTTTCAACTTCATTTCAATAAAAAAAGTAAAAAAGATGTTTTCCTCACTGTTGACAATAGTGGGGGTTTAAAGTTTTAAAACCTTAGAAATCACTCGTCTGCCTTTTTTGTGGTTCGACCCTACACCACTATGATATTTTAGGTTAATAAATGTAATTTTGAGGATCGTGACAACCTCCGGCCGCTTCAAAATTTGGAACCTGCTGGTTATTTATTCATTGTGGCAAACACTATCTTTGAACTTCATTGGGACCCTTTATACATGTCAATAATCTACTAAATTTAAAATCTATTTTGAACCTTAAATTGATTAATTTTTCTTCTCCATATTTCGAATTCAAATTTGGGGACAAAGTTGGGTTTTAAATGTGGGGGAGGGGGTCAATTCTTGACTGTGCTAAACTGTGTTTTATTGTAAAGCTCATCAATTCCCACTGCTTTTAAACTTTTTGTCAAAAAAGGGTCAATTGTTTTTTCAAAATTCTTGCATAATTTCAGGCTTTACACTATACTCAATTGGGTCTTTCTTTAGGATAAGTTTCATGCTGGAAGTTATGATTTGCATTGAATCTGAAATTAATGAGTTTGGATGATTGCTGAGTGATCTTGCTTAGTGAATTGATGGAAATCTTGTTTAGAGACTACTTCTATAAGTGATATGGGTTACATGTTTGTGGAATTTTGATCATATCCATTGGAACTGGAAGTTTGATTCTGATTCAAGGGGCCTCATTCATCTTTAAATTATTTAAAGTAATTGCTTTAATGAGCCAATGTAAATGAATTTTATATAAATCTTTTGAAACTGGAGTAATTTGGGAATCTGGGATCCCACAGTGAGTCTATGAGACCCTAGATGCTGGGTGCGTTTCTGTTAACTATAAGCCCTATGTACACTTTGAATAAGTGCATTGCATAGTGCTCAGCACAATGATACAAGGCTTGGGAAAAATTAATAAGGTGTCTACGGTCAAAAATGAGCTCATTAAGGTGAGGGGAATGATGAACGCTAGATGAAGAAGGGATCAATGGGTTTATATGGAAATCATTTAGGTTGTATCATTGAGGTGATTCAAAAAAAATTAATTAAATATTTTTTATTGGAACCTAGGTGAAAAATCCAAAGTACAAAGTTCCTTGGTTGAGGTCTTAATTCCATTGATATTTTATCTCTTGTCATTTTTAGACTTAGAACCTAAGTCTGGATTGAAGTGAGTCACTAAGTTGTATCACATATGAGGCATGACATCTTCTTTGATGGATGGTATTTGAGTTCTTAATTACCCCTGGGTATTTGTTTTAGGGCAAGATTCATCTGAGTAACTCATTTTTTTAAGCCTACTATTATGTAGTGTCCTCTGTCTGAGTACTGGACATGTTACATTTTGAGCAAAATCATAAACTCAATTTACTATTTTTGAAAGAAAATAAAACATGGGATTGTTTGAAGACAAACAATGTTTATGTGTGGGGGAATTTGATGTGGCTCTATTTTAACATTGTTTTGCCATATCTTTTATTTAATTTTTATCAATTTAATTAATTATTTTGACACTCTTTAATTAATATTGGCACTTTTGTAATTTTATCACTAAATATGTTAACTAATCATTTTTTATAATTAATTATGTATTTTTAGTCTTTAAATTGATAATTTTAATCTTACTAAACTATTCAACTATAATTATGTCTTATTTAGTTTGGTTAATTTAAATCTGCTTAACTTTATAATAGTTAATATTTATTATAAACAATTATTTAATTTATGTAATTCAATTTAATTAACTTATACCTTATTTTAATATTTTATCTTTTAATTTAGTTACAATAGAATAGGTAAACATGTTAATTAATGTGTCCTGCCAATCATTTAAGTATACAATATGAGTTTTTAATTAAGATAAATCGTTCAATTTTAATTTTATTAGTTCAAATAGTTAATCAATTCATTAATTAATAGTTTTAAAACATTAACTATATTATTTTATGTATGCAGATTGGTTATTAATTCATTTTTATTTTATTTTAGTCTACCGGTGAGGTAGATAATAGTTTTAGGTGAAATTAAGAGTCACCGTTGCTTCTCTTTTTCACCTGCTGCTACCTTGTAATTGTTCTTTAAGTAATTATAATTCAAGTCTTTTATAATTGTAGTCTATTATTTAATTAGTTTTTAATTTAAGTGTTATCTAATTAATAACCTAAGTGTGTTTAAGTTTAAGTTAGAGTTTAATAAAATAATGCCGAGTTTCATTTTATCATCTAACTAATTAACTTTGGGGTTTAATCAGTTTAGTTAATCCTAATTGTTTTAATTTTATGTTCGCAGTTAATTAATTGTAGGTGTTCTGCATTTGTTTATACTTATTTTTAATTAATTTTAACTTTTATTTTCTTATTTAATAATTGTCGCTTCTATTTTTAGTTTTCTAAATAATTTGGTTAGTTTTAGTTACAATTAATTAATTAGTCTTTTAAAATTTAGTTATTTTGTTTTTTAATTTAGTTTGTTAATGTTTTTAATTTTTAACTATCGGTGAGTGTCGCACTGATGTTATGTCACACCGAAGTTTTTTTATAACTATCGGTGAGTCTTCACTCACCAATTGCTTCAAATCACCATCAGTCTCTCATGACGCACCGTTATTGCGATGCACCGATCCTCCCATCGGTCTCTCATTTCTCTTGCACTCACCGATACTTTATTTTATTCATCGGTCCCACCAATTACATCCTTCCTTTTAACTGTCGGTCTCACCATTTTTCTCTCATTCCCTACTACCGATATACCATTTTTTTTACACTGTCGGTCTCACTGATCCCCTGCTTCAATCCTTCTAACGGTGAGTCATACTCACCGTTCAATTCTTCTTTCGGTTTCACGGCTTCACACCGAAACTCTTTATCCCTACTACTGATAGTTCTTTTATTTTTTTTAGCCTTCTACACACCGATACCCCTATTACACTACCAGTCTCTCTGCCTCACCTCCTCCGATCCACACCTTCAACCTTCGTCTTCACCATCCTATGCAGCACCACAATCAGGCCTGAACTTTTTCTTTTTCTATTAGGTTTTCTTCCTTGACCTCGAACCCCTACCTCGTCTACGTTCTCAATACATCGTCTCCATATCGACCACAATTTCTTTCAAAACCAAACCAAAAAAAATATTTATAATTTATTACTCGATTTATAAATTGATTTTACAGTCCAGATTCAAATTAACTCAGTAATTGAACCACAAATTTTACAGATCTGCAGCTAGGAATTGAGTCTCTTTGCTGGTTCGGACCCGCATACTCAGTGTCACCGCATAGGAGGCCAAACCTTGTCATGCCATTGCTGATGGTTGTTGAGCCACATACAGGAGGAGGGGAGGTCGTTGCGCTGCAGCCAGAGAAGTCACCGGTGATGCTGAGGAGGCCGCTGGTTTCGGGAGGAAGAAAGAAACCCTCCCCCTGCTGTGCGCCGATTTGGGGGAGGGGGGAGATTAAAAAATTAAAAATTAAAAAATATAAAGTGATATAAATATAAAGTAAAAAATATAATAATAAAAAAATAATTAAAATAAAGTAAAAAGTGTAAAGAAAAAAAAACAAAAGATAAAGTTAAAGTAACTTTTAATAGGTCAATTGAGTAGAATAAAATTTATAAAATTAATAAACTTAAACAATTATAATATTAATAACTAAATAAAATTATAAATTTAATAATAAAACTAACTTAATAATAAGTATTAACAATTAATTAATTTATAATTAATAGTATAAATATACAATTAAAAATAAATATAAATAAACTATAAAATATACTTATTAATTTAAATATATTAAAACTTAATCATTAATTTTAATTACTAAATTAAAATAAACTAATTAATAAATTAATCTAGAAAACTTAATTTATTAAATAGTAACAATTAAATTATTAATACAATCTAAATTATTAAATTTCTAAATACTTATTTATTTATGATGTTAAATTTTAATGATTAACTTTAAAAATTAGTTTTTAGTATTTATATTTATTAATTTAATTAACTCATTAGCATTTGATAAAAATGCTATATATAAATAATAAATTTCAATTAAGATATTTAATGATTAACTTTAGTTATTTATTAATGAGTAATATAACTTTAAATTTAAAAAGAATAATAATAATAACTATTTTTCATTATTTGTGTTCTCGTTTATTTAGGTTTCTTTTCTAACTTGCAGGTTCATTCAATTTCTCAATCCCCGTCCAGGTTCAAGCAACCAACTCGACGAGAGTTAGTTAGTAGGGCAAAGATAACGCGACGTGCCGGTCGCAAAAAAATGCACATTTTGCAGTGCGTGGGTAAAGAAATTCTGATGTCGGTGAAAGATGTGGGGGTGACATGCAGTAGATGACAGTAGGGTAGTTAAAGCAGAGCAGCAGCAGAATTTTTGTAAGGGGGACTCTCATTCGACATTCCACGCACACATTGGAGAGCAGATCTCCTGGGAGACATCAAAAGCGGTACTGGAGACTGGAGATGCAGGAGCAGGGCAGCAATTCATGGAAATCATTGAAAGAGGGAGGATTCTTTTTTCCTTTAATCTGTTTAATTTTCAATGTATTAATACTTTTGAATTGAAAATGATCTTCGTTTGATTTCTTGTTCGGGAAATCGGAACTTCTATTGGTACATATTTTCTTATTCTTCATTTAGTTTCTTCCAATGAGAATCTGATTCTTTCGATGAGATTGAATCTGGTTCTTGAACTTAAAATTGAATTAACACCTTCAAGAACTTAATTCTAAATCAATGATCTTTTGGCGAGATCGATCATTGAGACAGTCCATAAAACTGTCAATTATGAAACAACAGAAACAATCGTCAAGGTATCTTTCTGTTGACATCTTTTAAGTAATTTCCTATATGTGGTTGTTGAAGTGGCGAAATTTGGAAACTATATTACAGAGTGTTATTTCTTCTGCCGAGGAAGAATTAACAACTAATCTTTAAGGTGTGAGTTTAATCAAATGAGGACCATTCATTTTAAGCCAATGGTGTTCTAATCTCTTGAGCAAACTTTTGATCTACCCTCAGCACTCCTATTTCCTTCGTTAGTTATTTTTAGTTTTAACTGTTTCATTTTTGTGTTTTGTTTCTAGTTTAGGTAATAGTGAAATTCAAAGACTTGTTTCATACTTCTTAATCAAAAATAAATAATTAAAAATATTAATAAAATTGAAAAGTATTAAAAAATCCCTACCTCACTGCTGACAACAGTGAGGTTTTTAGTTTAAAAACCATAGAATTCTCGTCTGCCTTCTCTGTGGATCGACCCTGCACTGCTATACTAGTGTAGGAGTAATAAATGTAATTTTGAGGGCCATGACGACCTCCGGCCCGCTTCAAAATTTGATGAATTTTAAAAAATTGACCCTTTTTTGACAAAAAGTTTAAATGCAGTGGGAATTGATGAGCTTTACAATAAAACACAGTTTAGCACAGTCAAGAATTGACCCCCTCCCCCACACTTAAAACCCAACTTTGTCCCCAAAGTTGAATTATAAATATGGAGAAGAACAGTTAATCAATTTCAGGTTCAAAATAGATTTTCAATTTAGTAGATTATTGACATGTATAAAGGGTCCCAATGAAGTTCAAATATAGTGTTTTCCACAATGAATAAATAACCAGCAGGTTCATTGACAAGTACCTGAATTATCATATATGTCCAATGAATATTTTCATATTAAAGTTCAAACAATTTCATGTAACTCTTGTGGGTGAACAACAACAAGGGTGTAGCAAGTTAACAGATTGGGTTCAAATGGGTTTTAAATAAAGCAGAATGATGCATGCTACACACCCATCAGCCAAAACAATTTCAATGAAACTAAATTTACACTCTACATGTACCCCCCCCCCCCCACACACTTAAATTCAAAAAGTGGAAAGATTTTATCAATGAGCTATAGATTCTAAAAATGAGGTACAAGCAGATTTTTTCCTCCCTCTAATACAATGACATGCAACAGAATTTTTTAAAACAAATAGAATTTATTAAATAACACAGAAGCAGAAAATAAGTACAGAAACTGAAAACTTCCCTAAGATGAAGTATCTTCATTAAACCTCTAGCATGGGAATTCCACTCTTTAGATGACACAAGCAGCAACATCCTGAAAAACAGAGCATATATGAGCATATATGAGCATGCAAAGAAGCACTTTATTCAAAGTAAAATAAGAATAGAACATAAGTAAACACAAAGAAAGAGCATGGGTTGACTCCCATGAAGCACTGATTTTTAAGTCTTCAGTTATACTTTATTTAATTACAATTTTTTATTTGTTAAAAAAAACAAAAACAATGGGTTGCCTCCCATGCAGCGCTAGGTTTATAGTCCCCAGCCAGACTCACCTAGCAACTAACCGTAGCCACTAGTAGGATGTGGTTTCCTTAATAGGAACCACCACATGTGTTTGGCCTATTTATTTTTAACAGAATAGTGAAGATTGTGGGCACCAAAATATAAGCAGATAAAAATGGAATTCTCAAAGCCTGAATTAACCCATAAGAAGCACCCTTTAGCAGTAATGGATATAGTGTTGTCCTATTCTAGTTTTGTTTCATATTTATCATAAGTTGAGTTCACATGAAGGGACTACATAGTACTATGTGCTTCAAACGGTGTCGCATTATTTTCATGGCTTTCTCTCTCAACTTCAACACTCATAGGTTTAAATTCAAGGGTGCTTGTGGTTGAATAATGAATAGTATGTTCAAAAGGGGATTCAATAAAGTTCTGAACAGAATCATGAGCATTGGAACTCAATTCTAAGTCTCCCTCTAGACTACTATCAGTATCATGATGATCTTTTGCACCCTTCACAGATGAGGAAGGAAGTGACAAACAAGGAAAAGAATTTATTTTATCACTAAGAGGCTCAGCTCTAACAATGTTATAAATCTCTTCCAAAAGATCATCATCTGTTAAATCACACTGAACATCTACTGCTCCTATCAAATCAAATCTGCAACCATCATCTAGTGTGTGCTCAACCTCTTTTTCAAATTCTAATTCAAAAGGCTCACGTTCTAAAACCAAGTTTGTAGTGTGTTCCAAAAAGTTAAAATCAGGGGAAGTAATGTTCAATTCATCTTCAAAACAGTCATGTTCAAGATTGATCACTTTTAAACATTTACTCCCATGTATATCAACACAATTTTCAATTTCAACACAAAATGATTCAGAAGAGTGATTACAATGATAATAGGGAAATGAAAACTCATCAGTAAGTTTTTCTTCAAATATCATTCCTTCTTCCACATCATCCAACAATATTTCAGAGATTTTTGGGTTTGGAGTTTCAAAACATGGAAGAGTGTTTATTATCTTAGGTTCAAGGATTTGATGTTCAGTGATTTCTAGCTTAAGGTTCTCTTCCAAAGTGTACCCAATATCAAGTTCAGGCTCACTGTTTAGAATTGCAGAAATTTTGGGTGAAGAATTATTAACAATCCAATTTTCAGTATCAAGTATACTTTCAACCCGAGTGACTTCATTCTCAAAAATTCTAAAACAGTGATTTTTCTCAAGTGTAGGAATTATGAAAAGAATTGGGCTATCT
Source organism: Viscum album (assembly GCA_963277665.1). NCBI lineage: Eukaryota > Viridiplantae > Streptophyta > Magnoliopsida > Santalales > Viscaceae > Viscum > Viscum album. The sequence goes on along the minus strand of OY728123.1, from coordinate 685,025,182 downwards.
TTTTCAATCTGTTTCAATTCATCTTCAAAATTGTCCAAATCAATTCCATTAAAGTTCTTTATTGGATTTTCAATGATGTGTTCTTTATCTAGAGAGTTGGTTATTTCCATATTTAGTTTAACAATGTCAGATTTTTCAAAGTGAATGGGTTCTTGTCCAGTTTCATTATCACTTTCTTCTTCAACTTGATTTTCAAATCTTTTGAAGACATTTTCTTTTTCATTTTCTTCAAATACTTCTTGTTCTTTAACCCTTTGTTGCAATTCCAAGAGCATGGTTTCTATTATTTTCATTCTTTGACCTCGCTCTTGAGAATCTCTAAGTTGAATCTCATGGGTTTGAGTTAACCAATTATTAATTTGTTCCACCCAAGCATATAGTTTAGAATCAATTAATTCAATTTTAGCTAGGGTGTCAGGACTAAACTCACATTGTTCATTTTCATTAGTGTAAACATCTTGTTGTGGCTGGTTATAGACACACTGCCAAGAAGTATGTCCATAATCACCACAACAAACACAGTTAGGTCCCGGTTGATTCCAATTCTGATTAACATCCATTTTTAATTCAAAATTAAATGAGCTTAAACACACAACAGTTCTATGTGAAGCAAATTTTTCTTTTCAAAACGACAAAAGCAGCAGATACAGTTCAAAACAGTTTTTTTAAAACATTTTTTTTAATATGATTTTTAATGTTTTTTTTGTGTGTTTTTTTTATTTTTTTAAACCCTAGATTCTCGGTGTGTGCCTTCCCCGGAAACGGCGCCAAATTTTGTAGCAGGCCGGAGGTCGTCACGGCCCTCAAAATTACATTTATTACTCCTACACTAGTATAGCAGTGCAGGGTCGATCCACAGAGAAGGCAGACGAGAATTGTAAGGTTTTTAAACTAAAAACCTCACTGTTGTCAGTAGTGAGGTAGGCATTTTTTAATACTTTTCATTTTTTGAAATATATTTTTTTATTTATTTTTGATTAAGTAGTATGAAACAAGTTTTGGAATTTCACTATTACCTAAACTGGAAACAAAACACAAAAATGAAACAGTTAAAACTAAAAATAACTAATGAAGGAAATAGGAGTGCTGAGGGTAGATCAAAAGTTTGCTCAGGAGATTAGAACACCATTGGCTTAAAATGAATGGTCCTCATTTGATTAAACTCACACTTTAAATATTAGTTGTTAATTCTTCGTCGCCAGAATAAATAACACTCTGTAATATAGTTTCCGAAGTTCGGCACTTCAACAACCACATACAGTAAATTACTTAAAAGATGTCAACAGAAAGATACCTCGCCGATTGTTTCTGTTGTTTCAGAATTGACAGTTTTATGGACTGTCTCAATGATCGATCTCGCCAAAAGATCATTGATTTAGAATTAAGTTCTTGAAGGTGTTAATTCAATTTTATGTTCAAGAGCCGGATTCAATCTCGCCGAAAGAATCAGATTCTCATTTGAAGAAACTAAATGAAGAATAAGAAAATATGTACCAATAGAAGTTTCGATTTACCGAACAAGAAATAAAACGAAGATCATTTTCAATTCAAAAGCAGTAATACATTGAAAATTAAATAGAGTAAAGGAAAAAGAATCCTCCCTCTTTCAATGATGTCCATGAATTAATGCCCTGCTCTTGCATCTCCAGTCTCCAGTACCGCTTTTGATGTCTCCATGGAGATCTGCTCTCCAATGTGTGCGTGGAATGTCGAGTGAGAGTCCCCCTTACCAAAATTCTGCTGCTGCTCTGCTTTAACTACCCTACTGTCATCTACTGCATGTCACCGCCACATCTTCCACCGACTTCAAAAGTTATTTACCCACACACTACAAAATGTGTGTTTTTTCGCGATTGGCACGTCACGTTATCTTTGCCCTCTTAACTAACTCTCACTGATTTGGTTGCTTGAACCTGGAAGGGGATAGAGAAATTGAATGAACCTGCAAGTCAGAAAAGAAACCTAAATAAACGAGAACACAAATAATGAAAATTAGTTATTATTATTATTCTTTTTAAATTTAATGTTATATTACTCATTAATAATTAACTAAAGTTAATCATTAAATATCTTAATTGAAATTTTTTATTTATATATAGAATTTTTTTCAAATGCTAATGAGTTAATAAAATTAATATATATAAATACTAATAACTAATTTTTAAAGTTAAGCATTAAAATTTAACATCATAAATAAATAAGTATTTAGAAATTTAATAATTTAGATTGTATTAATAATTTAATTGTTGCTATTTAATAAATTAAGTTTGCTAGATTAATTTATTAATTAGTTTATTTTAATTTAGTAATTAAAATTAATGATTAAGTTTTAATATATTTAAATTAATAAGTATATTTTATAGTTTATTTATATTTATTTTTAATTATATATTTATACTATTAATTTTAAATTAATTAATTGTTAATACTTATTATTAAGTTAGTTTTATAATTAAATTTATAATTTATTTATTTATTAATATTAAAATTGTTTAAGTTTATTAATTTTATAAATTTTATTCTACTCAATTGACTTATTAAAAGTTACTTTAACTTTATCTTTTGAATTTTTTCCTTTACACTTTTTACTTTATTTTAATTATTATTTTATTATTTTATTTTTTACTTTATATTTATATCACTTTATATTTTTTAATTTTTAATTTTTTAATCTCCCCCCTCCCCCAAATCGGCGCACAGCAGGGGGAGGGTTTCTTTCTTCCTCCCGAAACCAGCGGCCTCCTCAGCATCACCGGCGGCTTCTCAGGCTGCAGCGCAACGGCCTCCCCTCCTCCTATACGTGGCTCAACAACCATCAGCAACGACATGACAAGGTTTGGCCTCCTCTGCGGTGAGACTGAGTATGCGGGTCCGAACCAGCAAAGAGACTCAATTCCTAGCTGCAGATCTGTAAAATTTGTGGTTCAATTACTAAGTTAATTTGAATCTGGACTGTAAAATCAATTTATAAATCGAGTAAGAAATTATAAATATTTTGATTTTGGTTTGGTTTTGAAAGAAATTGTGGTCTATATAGAGATGATGTATTGAGAACGTAGACGAGGTAGGGGTTTGAGGTCATGGCAGAAAACCTAATAGAAAAAGAAAAAGTCCAGGCCTGATTGTGGTGCTGCATAGGATGGTGAAGACGAAGGTTGAAGGTGTGGATCGGAGGAGGTGAGGCAGAGAGACTGGTAGTGTAATAGGGGTATCAGTGTGTATAAGTCTAAAAAAAATAAAAGAACTATTGGTAGCAGGGATAAAGAGTTTTTGTGTGAAGCCGTGAAACCGAAATAAGAATTGAACGGTGAGTATGACTCACCGTTAGAAGGATTGAAGCAGGGGACCAGTGAGACCGAAAGTGTAAAAAAAATGGTATATCTGTAGTAGGGAATGAGAGAAAAACGGTGAGACTGACAGTTAAAAGGAAGGATGTAATTGGTGGGACCGATGAATAAAATAAAGTATCGGTGAGTGCAAGAGAAATGAGAGACCGATGGGAGGATCGGTGCGTCACAACAACGGTGCGTCATGAGAGACTGATGGTGATTTGAAGTAATCGGTGAGTGACGCCTCACCGATAGTTATAAAAAACTTCGGTGTGACATAACATCGGTGCGACACTCCCCGACAGTTAAAAATTAAAAACATTAACAAACTAAATAAAAAAACAAAATAACTAAATTGTAAAAGACTAATTAATTAACTGTAACTAAAAACTAACCAAATTATTTAGAAAACTAAAAATAGAAGCAAAAATTATTAACTAAGAAAATAAAAGTTAAAATTAATTAAAAATAAGTATAAACAAATGCAGAACACCTACAATTAATTAACTGCGAACATAAAATTAAAACAATTAGTATTAATTAAACTTATTAAACACCAAAGTTAATTAGTTAGATGATAAAATGAAACTCGGCATTATTTTATTAAACTCTAACTTAAACTTAAACACACTTAAGTTATTAATTAGAGAACACTTAAATTAAAAACTAATTAAATAATAGACTACAATTATAAAAGACTTAAATTATAATTACTTAAAGAACAATTACAAGGTAGAAGTAGGTGAAAAAGAGAAGCAACAATGACTCTTAATTTCACCTAAAACTAGTATCTACCTCACTGGTAGACTAAAATAAAATAAAAATGAATTAATAACCAATCTGCATACATAAAATAATATAATTAATGTTTTAAAACTATTAATTAATTAATTAATTAACTATTTGAACTAATAAAATTAAAAGCGAATGATTTAACTTAATTAAAAACACATATTGTATACTTAAATGATTGGAAGGACACATTAATTAACATGTTTACCTATTCTATTGTAACTAAATTAAAATATAAAATATTAAAATAAGGTATAAGTTAATTAAATTGAATTAAATAAATTAAGTAATTGTTTATAATAAATATTAACTATTATAAAGTTAAGCAGATTTAAATTAACCAAACTAAATAAGACATAATTAGAGTTGAATAGTTTAGTAAGATTAAAATTATCAATTTAAAGACTAAAAATACATAATTAATTATAAAAAAATGATTAATTAACATATTTAGTGATAAAATTACAAAAGTCCCAATATTAATTAAAAAGTGTCAAAATAATTAATTAAATTGATAAAAATTAAATAAAAGATGTGGCAAAACTATGTTAAAATAGAGCCACATAAATTTCCTGCCCTTTACTTTCAGCACTTACTTTTGTATACAGTTTTACTTAGTGCTTACTTCAGTTGCATACTCTGTTGTGTTTGTTTACTTTTATAAAGGAAATTCCTCCCCAGTATAGGGATTTACACCTTTAGTACTAGTCGCCAGCCCCTGGCCGATGGAAGGTGAGCTTGGGGTAGTCATGACACGGGCCCTGAGGATGGGTCGTGACAAATTGGTATCAAAGGAGTTAGTTCTACCAAAAAACTCAGGACTCTAATCATTATTTTTTGTGAATCAATAGTGTTAAGTGTATTGAGTGTGGTTTTCAGTCCATGGATTCTAGTGTTGGTGCGGCAGCCGACATATCCATACACCAAGACCTTGATCTCTGAATTCTGACTTAGTGCATGGAAACACGGATTGTGTGTGTGTTTCCTTTGAAAAACATTTCTCCGTGATTACTTTGTGTCAGCTCACCAGGTATACTGTTTAAACCGTGGCGCACCTGTTCATTTTTAAGATGGCCCCAAAAATATAACTTGCTAGGGTTCTCAGTTACATATGAGATGGTAGCCCACCGAGAGATGAGGCCTCAGTGTAGGGCCCCATCACAGTAGAGGCACCAGCAGTACCACTACCCGCTGGGCCACCGATACCACCATCTCCAACAGCAGAGAGTGGACGCCACCTGAGTGCGTTGCACGAGTTCTAGTGACAGAGGCCGCCCACGTTCAGGGGAGAGATGGAACCCCAGGAAGTTGAGGATTGGCTGGAGGCCATCGTCAGAGTTTTCATATTGGTAGGGACACCATCCAACCTCATGGTGATCCTTTCTGTGAGTCTCCTGTATGTAGCGACAAGAAGATGGTGGAGCCTGATGATCCAGGTGCATGACAAGGCATCACTAATCTGGACTGACTTTGAGAGCCTGTTATGGGTAGTGTTTTTACAAGCCACCCTTCGTGCGGTACGGATTCAGGAGTTACATCATCTGCAGCAGGGCAGAATGACAGTAGCTCAGTACTCAGCAAGGTTCACTGACCTCTCATGCTACTCCATGGATATGGTCTGAGAATCGTTCTTCAGGGCCCAGACATTCGAGCAATGACTCAGGCATGAGATCAGGGCTTCAATGTTCTCCCTCAACATCTCGACGCATGCGGGGGTGCTGGAGAGAGACCTTATAGTGGAGAGTTTTCTCGCTGAGCAGTCACCAACGTCAAGACACTCCGCAGGACGACACATAGTGGAGTCTTCTATAGCCGAATTAGGCAGTTTTCATAGAGGTCCAAGTGGACCAGACCATTAGGTGGGCGACCTCAGGATACAGGTTCAGTTGTGCGGGGAACATGAAACAAAGCCAGCCATACGAGGAGTCGGCAGTGATATGCATGCGGCGGGCAGGGTCACCTGGCTTGAGACTGACCGACCCGCCCTGAAAATGAGCATCAAGCAGTAGATGGACCTCCCAGGAAGAGGCAGAGGTTCGACCATGGTAGTCCACTGGGAGTAGGCAGACGTGGCCGGGGAGTTGGCCGAGCAGTAGGTGGTGGATGACATTTCGAGGCCCTACCACCCCCACCACCAGGAGCTCCACCCCGACCGCAAGGAACGGGTGGACAAGGGAGAGCTCATCTTCAAGAAGCTGAGGCCTACGACCATAGTGCTCCAGGATCAGGTGGACAGGAGCGGGACTAGCTATAGGCATAGAGACCATTGTTCATGATTCTTCTAGCTTTGTTAATGACGTTGTTTGTGGTTTCTTTGTGTCTTTGTACTTTGAACTGCTGTAATGAAAGACACTTTTCCATGTGATGTTTTCTTTCTTACTTTTTTGTATGGTTGATACTGAGAGGTTCTGGTTAAAATCGTTGACTTGACCCTCACATTCGAGATTCCTACTGGAGGAGACCCAGTGACTACACACTGCTGCCGACAGTGTGACTCGACTGTTGGAGGTCAGAGTAACGGTTGGATCTCTTTGTTGTAGCGTCGAGGCCTTACGATGTCGTCCATGGAATTAAATAGTATGATTCATGTCATGATTGAATATATTAGGAAAATAACATGGTTCATCCAGGGGATGAGACCAGATTTATTTTTTCGGTAAAGGAGAAATATTAGCAACTCTTATAGGATATAAGAAGAAAACGGTATAGTCGAGTTTTTTACAAATGGATAGTCACCCCCATAGTTCGTTGGGTGAACGGTTTACGTTTTACTCTAATCTCAAAAGTATTAGGTGTTTCTTCTTGTAGAAGGACCTAGACATGTGAATATGACGTTGGATTGAGTTCCTCCAGGACATTGACTTTGAGAGAGTCTATACTCCTGGGAAGGGGAACGTTGTAACAGATTCTCTCAGCATGAGATCGGGAATTCAGATACTATAAGAGGTGAAAGAGTAGCTGGCTGCGTTGCAGATATCATTTGTGGATAGGAATGGAGTAGCATTTCTGCAGTCCCTCATAGTCACTCCTCCACTACTTCAGTGAGTTAGAGATGGTGCAGGCTACGACGGAGAAGGTGCAGATCATCTCGGAGCAGATGAAGACTACACAGAGCATATAGAAGTCTTATGCTGATCAGCGACAGAGACCACTGGAGTTCGAGGATGGTTACAATAGCTTCTTACGGGTCTCACCTTGATGAGGTCTATGGAGATTGGGCCGAGGAGGAAAGTTATCTCCGCTCTATATCAGGAAATTCCAGGTCCTCAGAAGAGTAGGCTAGGTGGCTTACCGCCTGGCCCTTTCACCTCAGTTGCACTGGGTGCATGATGTCTTCCATGTATCACAGCTAGGGAGATACGTGCACGACCCATCCCAAATCATCGACCATGGGAAGCAGGACATCGATTATGGGGCGACATTCACAGAGGTCCTAGTGGAGATCGAGGATCGACATGAGTAGGTCCAACGTGGACCGTCGATTCCTCTGGTGCATATTTGCTAGCAGCATGGGAACCTCCAGGAGAGCTCATGGGAGAAGGAGGCTCAGATGCGTACTCAGTACCCCCTTTTGTTTCCCAAGTGTGTGTTGTAGCTTTACGGGGACGTAAATCACTGAGGTGGGGGTAATGTAAAGACCCGAAAATTTTAAGGAAAGTTTTTCCTTAAATTCATTGGAATTTTATGAGTCCGCAGTTTCTAACGGTGCCTGATTTAGAGGCTCGGTATGCACGAAATCAATTTATGAAGTTTTGTTCGGGTACGTTCAGTAAACTTACATGCGGGTTTTTTCTATCTTTTGAACCGGTGCTCGGAATTGAAATCCGAGGACACTGATGAACTCGCAGTGCTGGTAATCGCTTAAGGATACCTTTACCGTAGTTGCGTTTTGTTGAGAGTAGAAGTTACAATTTGGGGATTCATAACAAGTTAAATAAAATTGTTGTGTTATATTAAGTGTACAAAATTTTATTTAATTTACAAATTGGTGGTGGTTATTTCCTACTAGGGGAAGTTGGAGGTGGGTCTCACACCCCACATAACCTCCCATGAAAGGATAATGAGTGGTGGGGGCCACACGAGAGCATAACGACTCAACTCCTCCTTAAACTCCCATGAAACCCCCCTTATTAACTCTTAAAACTCTCCACCTCCTCTCTTTGAATTTTAAACTTTTCACCTCCCTTCTCTCATAATTATTCCAACCCATCTAATTAATATCTTTATTAATTAATTGGCACCTCTTATTTGAAACAATTTAAATTGCATGGAAATTCTATTAAATTTGGGGAGTCTTATTATAATATTTTCCTTGGCAAATATTTCGTTGGGGAAACCTCCAGAGAATTAGAGTAAAGGTGTTCCTCTCTCGACGAAGAACACCATTCTTCAGCGAACATCTCCGACGAAGAATGCGAAGTACTTCTTCAAACGATGCTTCCTCCTCGGACGCAGCCCGACGTCAAGGAATCTACGTCATCTTCTAATTCTCTTCTCGTGTCACAACAATGAGTCTTCCCCCAACTTTTAAGGGACGACACCGTTCTCCACGACGCCATCTTCCGTGATGCCCGACTTCCGTGATGCTCGTCTTCCACAGCTCATCGATGTGCGATGTCAATTACGAGGTAGGGGGTTTGTATAATTTTGATTGAATAAATTATACCTTCTTTCTTGTTGAGTGCAAGTGATCGTCTATGTCCATTTGTTACCGCCTAACGCGGATGGCGTGGGACGAACAAACACGGTCGGACGACCCTCTGTTGTTACATGTTTTTATTCGTGATGGAGACGGTGTTGGAAGAGGTGGCGGCAACTGGAGTTGGGGACGATCGGGGGTGGTGATTATCAAAGGAGGCGGCATAAACGGCTGCCGCGTGCCAGCCCGAAGAGGACCACAACATTGGGTACCACGCGGAAGGGAGATCACGGCCCGCAACTGCGGGCTGCTCAGCCCAAGAAGAACCAGCATGCTAAAGATGGTCGGGCTGAAGGAACCGAGGCACCCCTTGGCACTGCGCTGTGGAGGAGGTGAGTCTTGCACCCACGGGCCGCTTTGCTGGACGAACCGGATAACCATAGCCGGCCGGGAAAAGACCATGGCGTCCCCTTGGCGCCGCGTTGCTGGGAGCCACTGCCCGCGCTCCGCGGGCCACTTCGGTAGATGAACCGCCCGACTCGCTAGTCGACCGGGCAGAAGAAACCACGGTGCCCTTAGGTACTGCAGTGCGGATGATCCATGGACTGCAACCATGGGCCGCTTATGCTGAAAAAGCTAGCCAGCTTTAGTCGGCCGGGGAGGAGGGGCGGTTCCGCTCTGGGCCGCTGTTTCATAAAGCCGAGGGGGGCACCCCCCGCACCGCTCGGTCGGCTGGCCGAGCCGCAACCTACCGCGGACCGGGCCAGCCATGCACGGGTCGTGCTGCCTGCAGCCGGTCCGGGCCTTGCCCTACTGGACCAGACCCGAACCCAGGTCTCCCGGTTCAGGCCGACCTTGGGTGGGTTGGGCCGAGTCGGACCAGACACAAACCCCCCACTTCGGACCCATTTTAGTATTTCACCCATAACATGAGCTACGAACCTCTGATCAATGCACCTTCAAATGTGTAGGATTTCGTGGATCGAGCCAGTTGTTTTATTATATTACACTCAAGGTTTTGGCAATGTTTGGGTACAAGCGGTTTGGTTTGAACTCGAAACCAAAAGGGCCATCAGAGCGAAAATGTTTATAACTTAAGGACCGAACGTCCTATTGATGTGTCATCAACTACATTGGTTTAAGTTTGGAGATACATTCCTTTTTCCATTGTCTACATGGGATTCAGATGAGATTGGAGTATGGCCGGGTTGGATTGTACCTGAAATACAATCGGGCCCCTAGAATGGAAAATCTAATAACTCTCAGACCGGGTGTCAGATTGACGTTTCATCTGTCGCATTGGGTTCCTTACGATGAGACGAATATTCAGGATACATCAACTTAAGACATCATGATAGTTGATGTATCGACCCCCTTTTCTCGAGGAGCAGACCCTCCCAGATTCGAGTGTGCTGTGTGTGGGAACCATAGAGATGGTTGCGACTGCGACCACTACCGTACTGGAATCCTCTGTGGGTTCGACGATGAAGAATTCCGTACTAGGATACTCTGTGGGTTCGTCAATGACGACTACTATACTAGGATCCTTCGTGGGTTCGACGACGATGTCTACCGTACTGGAATCATCAGTGGGTTCCATGATGATGACTTCCGTACTAGTATGCTCCATGGGTTCGATGGCGATGACTTCCGTACTTGGATCCTCCGTGGGTTCGACGATGAGGACTTTCGTACTAGGATCCTCTGTGGGTTTGGAGACGATGGATACTGTAATAGAATCCTCCTTGGATTCGATGTTGACATCTACCGTACTGGAATCCTCCGTGGGTTCGACGATGATGTCTTCTATACTGGGGAACTTCGTGGGTTCGACAGCGATGACTCCGGTATTTGTATCCGGAGTGGGTCCGACAGAGTACCTGGTCTTGTATCCTGAGTGGGTCTGACAGCTTAGCTAGTCTAGTATCCTTTTTGGGTCTGACAGCTTAGAGGAATTGGTGACTACAACTAGTCATATCTATCATTTTACGAATGATGTATACCTGTTTGAGATGAGTCTTGGATTTCAATCATTATCATCGATGTGATTGAATTATTTCTAGTGTGGACTGGGTTGTGCTTGGGCTTGAGAGTTAGAGCTAAACTGTAATTAATAACTAAGGTATATGTATGGGAATATATCTGAGTAGGGTTGGTTGATACTTCTTGTTGCTTGATACTTCGTGATGGTTAATAATTCGTGATTGTATCTCTCCTTTGTGGTTTATCCTTATGGATTCTGGGATACCTTCAAGGGTCTCGGGGTCCCTACTTAGTATCGTTATACTCACCTCTGCATGGGAAATGCTCTCACTTCGTTGTGTTGGTTGTAGATGATGGACAACATGGATCGAGGTAGAGTGTTGAGGAGCTGGACGGTACCCAGAGGTGGACCACTTGGCGAGAGGTACACGGAGCAGACGGACGGACCTGAGGTGCTATGAAGGCCATCAATACCCACCCTTTAGGTGGGATTCCTGGAGGACAACTATGTAGTGGATGTTTTACTTTATTGCAGTTGTACAAGCTTTTCAGTTGTACTGTACTTACGGTTGGTCTAGTATTTCTGGCCCTTTCCTTTCAGCACTTACTTTTGTATACAGTTTTACATAGTGCTTACTTCAGTTGTGTACTCTGTTGTGTTTGTTTACTTTTATAAAGGCAAATCCTTCCCAATATAATAATTTACGCCTTTGGTGCTAGTCACCATCCCCTGGCCTATGGAAGGCAGGCTTGGGGTAGTCACGACACGGGCCCCAAGGACGGGTCGTGACAAATATAATATAGGGTTTGGAGGATTGATTATAGGTTCATAAAATTAGAAAAATAATTTTAAAAAGTTATTTTAAAAGGAAACCTATTTTGGACATGGATTCAGTTTATAACATTTATTACCTTAATTTTTTGCCATTGTGATGTCATATACATATAGTATATCAATACAGTATTTGATTTTTACCCAAAAATCTGATTATCTCAAAAAAAATTGAAAAATTCACCATTGGATAATTTTTGAAATTTTTACTTCAAAAAGTATATTTATATTTCCAAAATAATTTTCAAAATAATATAATTTACATTTTTATATAAAAAACCTTATTTACATGAAAATACTTATTTTTATGATACTAATAACTTTAAGTCCCATAAAAAGACATTAGAATTCATTAAATTATATTATAATTTAAATTTAAATAGATATTATTTGATAACAATATTTCATTGAAATATTGTTTTATCAAAATTATTTAATTTATCAAAAATAGAGTTTTAATTAAAACCATATATTTCTTAAAATCATAATTTTTTGTTCTTTATATCAAAATTTTATTTTTATCAAACTCATTATAAAATCATTGTTTTATATAAATTAATAATGAAAATGGATTAATTTAATCATTAATATTTTATATAAAAAAATTAAAAAAAATCAGACTTTTATGTTCTAGATAGATAATCCCTTATTAGACCAATTTACTCCCTATGGGTATGGTGTATGATAATAGTACATTATTTGGGTGGTATGGTGAACATGGTTTGTACGATAACATGTATAAAAATTAAATTCTCCCATAAATGGTTTTTATCAAGTTTTTTTTGTTGAATCTCAGCTCTTGTTTAGTTAAGGTAAATGCCTAGTGATTATATCTCCCTAATGTGTTTTAAAAAAATATACTTCATAGGGTATCATTTTATTATTCAAGGTCATCGCTTAATCTTTCAATTTTAATTTGAATTAATTATAACCCTTAATATATACTAATATTAATGGTTATTAGAGAATATATATAAATAATTGTTATGATAATTGAAAATCTCTTAAGCATGATGTGAAAAATATTGATGTATTTCATAATAGTAAAAAATAAAAAATGGAATAATGAATATATTCTATCAAAATGTAATTTCATTTATAAAATCCTATCTCATTTAATTATTACCCACTTAAAAAACATCACCCATTAAATTACATTTCTTATAATAATAAAAATGAAGGTTTTTATATTTCATCACCTCCACTAATTCCAATGTCAACTCCTTAAACATGAGGTTATTCCACAGTACATTGACTAGGTGAGTTATCATATTTCATATAAAATTTCACTATAATATAAAATCTTCAACGACTACTCCTTATATGAAATATCATCCACAAAATGTACTACATTAGGATCTAGTACATTTTAGGGTTATGATATCTATCTATGATTAATATTTCCCTTCTTCATGAACCACATTAATTTCTTCCATGGTGATAAATGAAATATTAACTAATATTTTACATCAAACTCTATGCCACATCAACAATTGTATAAATATATATTTTTATAAACTATTCTTGAATTTTAAATGAATATGAATGGTTTAATCCATTTCTATCATATTTTGGATATGATTATGTTCCATCATCTTTCTCTATATAACTTCAACCCGGCATGTTGGAGTCTTCAACCTCTTCCCAAAAAGAGCGTTATAAGGTGATATTTGGATGCTATAATAGAAACTATTGTTGTTTTATAATTCCACTATGGGAAGGTGTTTGTACCCAAATAATTGGAAATACAATAAATGTTATCTCATCATATCCTCTATATTTTTAATGGTTTTTAACGACTAACCATCCATATGTGAGTGATTAGTAGAGATGAAACTCATCTTTGTATATAATGATTGTTGAAGGGTTCTCCAAAAACAAGAATTAACTTATGTTCTAAACAATACACAATGCAGAGTGTTACCACAATCCCTCTAACCACTAATATTATGTTTATCTTAGTGACATGATCAAGAAATAAACATTCCTTAATTGAAGTGAAATGAATTAATATTGTAAGGTGATAAACTTCTACCCAAATGGAATTAAAGCCCTTATATGTCTGTGGAAGTCCTAAAATAATATTCATGGCTATATTTTTCCATTAACATACTGTTATTGGAAATGGTTTCATCGTACCCTTAGTCTTCTATCATTAATCAATAACTTGTTGTGACACAATGAATAGAGATAAAAATATACAATCACTATATTTATGTTATCCCACTAGATGTTTTAATTAATATCTCTATACATATTCGTGATTCTTAGATGAATTGAGAAGGTTGAGCTATGCTCATATAAGAGTTCCCTTTTAATTTTAGTTGTTATGGGACAAATATTTTAGATATAAACCTTATAAATGAATATTTAGTAATGTATGAATTGAACCAAACTAGGCCTACATGACTGGTTTCCCAAGATGATTGGCTAGAAAGATCGGATCAAATAAAAACTAAAAAAATGTGTCGAGTGTAACTGAATAGATATAAAAATAGATTACACTATAAGATAGAGGTAAAAATCCAAGAGACATATATAGATAATATAAAAAGGATAAACATGAAACAATATATAAACAAAAAATGTCTCCATGTGATTAATTATCACCACCAACCCATCTCATTTAGAAGGTTAAAACATCAAAAGTAGCAGGTGAACTATAATATGAATATCCCATTTCCTATGTAATAAAATACCATATTTATATATTCTTAAAGGTATATGCTGGTTATGGGAGAAAACTGATTAGGATAACAACTTGTATCTATATAATAACTTATTCCATGCATCTTTTAGAGATAGATTTAACAAAAAAATAAGTTTATAATGCAATTTAATAAAAAACATTTTACATAAAACAACCATTAATTTTTTAAAAACAATATTCAGTGGATGAATAATAAGAACATAAATAAATGTTAAATAGGAGTATATAATCAAAAAAACAACATCTCAAAATAAAATCATGTGGGAAAACAATCGTATAACATTTCCATTAAGTAATATGATATTCAAAGGAACACTAATTTGGAATAACATGAATCCTACTTATATAGACTCTTTCTATAGTCTATTGATAAAAAAGTATCCCATAGTGGTGACACACTAACTAAGGTTTGAATATTTATATACATGACACACCCATGTTTCCTAATGTGTTATGTTTTCAAAAACATTGAAATAAACATACATGCATTTTGGTAAAAGATTTTTATAAGAATGAATCACTTCTGTTGTGAATTAAAATAAATTTTATAGTCAAAACCATAAATTAGGAATTTCTTCGAAGACATATTGTGAATAAAATAATTTTAATGAAATAAAAATTTAAAACTACATTTTTTCCTCCCAATTTTAAATTTAATCAAATAAACCATTCTTACAAATAAAACAGTTTTTTTAAAAAAATCAAGTAATACCAGAGCAAGAACTATTATACGAAGATACCTACCTCAATAATTAAGATAAAAACACTTCCTTCATGAACATTTATGCAACAGGAAGAGATCATATCTGAGAGAACATTGATATGAAGTAAACTATACCAATTCTACAAGTCCATGAAATATCAAATTATCTAGTATTAATCAGTGACAATTAAATGGGGAGGAATAGATGAAACAATATTAGATTGGTCTAACTCACCAGATTACAGTCAATGGATACCCAAAAAATAGTAGAAACAATGAATTTTCACTGAGGAGAATGACATATCAATGAAAATCACTTTGGTGGATTTATAATATGATAAATCATATTAGATGTGTTAGAGTTTAATTAGGGGAGATAAGTGATTATTTAAAGACAATATGATAGTTTAGCTTTAACCAAAATGCATGCCATGCATTATCCCGAGAGGGCCACTGGGAATCATTGAATAGAAGGATGGAAAAAATATAATTATTGTATTTATCATCATTAAAATAGTAGCATGGTGGGTTTATTTAGAATTACTACACCTCTAGGATATTTATTAATGGACTTGTGGCACCTGTAGATATATAGTTTTACTTCCTACCAACACTGAATAGTCAGTGTCGTCCACTAGCTAGCTAGTGGCCCTCAACATAAAAAAAACTACCCAAAAACACTTCCCCACTTAGGTAAGACCCATAATTAAAAAATAAATATTTCTTTCCATATATAATAAATCACTATAGAGTTTGACAATTATCACCCCCATAATTGATTTATATCTCCAGAAATAACTCAGGATTCTAAATTTGAAAAAAGTGAATGCCACTACAACCTCATTAAGGATTCCCACTCCCAAATATCATGGTTATATTTTCCAATATTCCACTGTACACATATATTATGAATCATTTTACAACAAAAAAATTTATCCAAGAGAACCATAATCAAAAATATCTTGTCAACCACATATGTTTTAGGATTAAGATCAACATTTTCCCATTCAATCACAATGTAATTTCCTAGTTAATACCTCATTAGTTAAGATAAATGAAAATAGTCATGAATTAATGTCATGTGAGAATTCATGTCCAAAAAATAATCCACCTTTCCATGATTTTCTATAATATCAAGAGGTACAATACAAATTGGTGATAACTTGCCCAACATACCCAATTGGAAGTGTCCCAGGTGAGGAGAAACATTGAGAAAGACCAGATCACTCACCTAATACTCCAACAAGTGATGATGATGGTCTACATATGATTTTTATGACTATAGCACATATGTAATCTCTTATAGATCAACTACACCATTTTCATTATCTCTTGAAAAAGACTTGGTCCCATTAATGATCACTCTCCCTACTTCTCCAAACACAAAGGAGATCCCCATTGATTCCCCTAAAGCAGGTGGAATATGTACATATTTACTTAATACTATTGAATATTTTTATTGGAATATATAACTGAATTAAGATGACTTTACAATGAACCACCAAAATCAAGCACATTCACCCCAAGAATATCCTTAGGAATCTAAATGGCTTGCTCAGTCTTCCCATCCATCTAGGGGTGATACATGATGATTAATTTATACTAGGTACCCATAAACTCTTATAAACCTTTCCAAAACCATGATGCAAACCATGGTCCCCCTATCAGAATAAATCCTAGAGATAAAACCATAGTGTGTCATGATCTGAATGGTGTATAAAATTCTGATCACAAATAACTTTGTCATCTATTGAAAAAGAAAAAAATATTCAAATATAATAATTCGATCAATGATCACCCAATATCCATAATTCCCAAAACTATTTCATGGTAAATTGATGATGAATTACATAAAAATCTCATCATATTTCCACAATAGAATGATCAAATGTTAAAACAAACATATAAAGACTTAGGTACTATCATTACTAGAAATATGACATATACGATCGTACCTATACCAATGGTTGGTAAAAAATAGTTAGAATAAGTACCTTAGTGATTCTTATACAAATGGTTTTGTAGAATTTGTTGGTATATGTATCTTGTATCAAACCTATGAAAACAATTTCTTGAGAATAGTTGGTATTGGTACTTAATTAGGTCCTATACCAACAGTTTTGGAAAAAACCATTCGTATATGTCACTCTTATGGACCTAAATAAATTTTTTTGGCAAAAAACATTGGTATAGGTCTGTTTTAGAGACCGAATAAAAAATGGTTTTGAAAAAAGCCACTAGTATAGGCTCATAATATGCCAACGGTTTCAAAAAAACCATTAGTATATCTCAAGAAATAAAATAACCTATATTCCAATGATTTTAAGAATCATTCGTATTGGTACACATATTGTTTATGGAATCTTTTGTAAAATAAAATAAAATAAATCCCAAGTTAAAATACTTATGAATATATATATATGAAATAATGTTAAAATAATTCACCTTAGGTTAGTGGTTAGGTCATTGGATTATAAATGGGAGGTGTTGAGATCAAAACCATGCTTGGTTTTATTTTTTGAATTACCTATAACAATGATTTTAGGAAACCGTTGGTATAGATTATTCATATGACCTATACCAATTCCAAACTAGACAATGCTCCTCCAAAACATTGTTATAGGATATAAAAATGGTTTGGAGACCTATACCAATGGTTCCAGACTATTAGTATAAGGTATTTTCCTATTAGTGTATACCTTTATCTTCTGAAAAGTAAGAAATAATGTTATTAATTCTTCAACCAGCACCACATACCAAGACACTAAGACTAATTTATCATATAATGTCACATCATAGTAGTTCTAGGTTGTTGATCTAATATAACCGAGGTCCATTATCCCTCAACTCTTACCTCAGTGATACTGGAATGGCCAACCTATCTCCAAAACACAATGAAATAATGTGCGTCGAAGAAAAATCACCCAATGTATCCCCACCATTAAATATTTTCCTAGAATACTGGAAATCATTTTCCATATCCATTTTGAGAAATAATGATCATAAAATGATGGTTAATCCTTTAGAAAATCTAAGAAAAACTACCCACAAACCTCTTGCTCTCTTAATATCATCACCACAAAAAAACTCAATAGTGACCACTCCTCTACTAATTCACTAATATATTGAGTTAGTAACTACCCAATCAATGTATCGGTAACCAAATTCCCTATTCTTGGTGAATATGAAATATCAAAATCAAAATAATATAGGTACTCAACCTAGTAACACTGTCACAAGATCATATACATCTGAGTAATGAAGTACTTCCGGCACTTATTATCAAAATATACCAATAAGAAATCCAAAAGAGATAGAGTAATCATGTTTTGATGGTGTGAATCGTGGATTCCACATCATTTACATGGCTAAGATAGTTACTCTCATGAGGAAAACATTTGTGATATCTATTTTCCACTTGCTATTTTTCTTGCATCAAAACACACCCCAAACCACACATTAGGAATTACACAAAACATCATAGCCCAATCCCAATTCCAAAAGAAAAAAGTGGTACTAAATTCATCCTAGCCTTTATCTCTTAAAATTAGTTTTTAAATTTATCATTTTACTCAAACATAGCACCCTTATGGGTTAATCATATCATCTAAGATGAAATCAAGGTAAAATACTGAACAAATTATATATAAAAATTAGCTATTCCCAAGAAGATCTAAATATCAAACACATTTATGTGTTTCGATGATGACATCACTTACTGAATCATTTAAGGATCCTTATAATTACCCATCTCAAATTTAATATGGCCTAGAAACATCACTTCTTCGATCCAAAAGTCCCATTTAGAAAAATTTCCATATAGATGATGTTCTTTCATGATTCCAAGGAGGAAAACCAAGATCAAACTCTCAAATGATGGTTCCCTGATCGTATATATATCATAGAAAACCATTGAGATCCTCTGAGTTGATAAAAAATTATTAATCATCAGAAATGGGTATGTTTTCTAAACAATCACTCAATTAGGATATAAGAAACCAACATATAGTATAAGTCCTTGGTCAATCTAATTTTCAATGGTAATAGGTAAATCCCATGGTGGAACACTAGGATAAAGAAATATTCTAGTCCTAAGGTCCAAAAAATGTACTCCATATTCCTTTAACTCCACTAGTTCTATAAGATATGATGGAATATAAATTAGCATTATCCTAGGGAGTAGTTCAATATTAAACACTATCTCTATCTAAGGTGGTAAATTAGAGAAATCATCATGAGAGACCTCAATGTATGCACTCACCATTGTAATAAGTGGTCTCCGCAAACATTAATTAATAGTTTCAATAAATATCACAAATAATTGATATGATATCACTCTAGAATAAGGAATAACATGCCCTGATATCCGAATTATAGGATTTAATTCCCCATGAAAGGCATGAGAGATTACTTTGAGAGAAAGAAACTTAACTTGATATCGAAAATAGTTGATCCGAGCTTTAAATGTAACCATCCATTCTTATTCAATCATTAGATCAAAGAAATCACGATCGAGAAGAATGAAATCCCACAAAAATTTGATGTCAGAAAACATTTCCCGATATAAGATACATTTGAATCCTTACTCCTACTTCTTTACCTAGGGAGTGGAAAGATCTTATTATTTTCCACACTATATTAAAGTGTCACTTAGAGGAAGAGGGGGTGAATCAGTGACATATTTTCCTTTTATGTTTCCTTTTTATCAGTAAACCTTCACATTCAGTTAAAGAATAATCACTTTCTTAAAAAAACGATCACCAATCTATTGGAACACAATAATTTACAAGGTTTACTACTCAAAAAGAGTAGCTACATACATGACATATTTTGAATAAAATCCAACAGCATACAATCCACTATACAAATAATCCTTTTGTGTAAGAAAAAATAGGTCATATATACCCTTACCATACTATTGAACTATGATCAATACAATAGCGCATGTTCTTCAGGTAGCATGAAATGATGTAATATAAGATTATGTAAAAGGTCTACAAACATTAAACAGCATCTTAAAAACAATTTATTGTGATGCCTTGTCAATATTCACAAATATAAAATTCAAAAAGAATCTTCACTTTCCTACCCAATAGTAGGTAACAACATAACTAGAATTTGTATTGATACTCAGTCTCATACCCCAATCTAATTCCTCATTTTGATTACGCAAAATAGAAGTATAAATCTGACAGAATAATCTTGAAACAATTATGATATTCTTTAG
This sequence comes from Viscum album, assembly GCA_963277665.1. NCBI lineage: Eukaryota > Viridiplantae > Streptophyta > Magnoliopsida > Santalales > Viscaceae > Viscum > Viscum album. Next base: position 685,004,967 of record OY728123.1, on the reverse strand, counting down.
TCTTAGTCCAGAAACCACAATCTAATTTCCCTATCTGATGGACAAGTCCAATAAGAGAAACTACTGAAAAATATCTTCCTTATTGCTCTTCTTTCAGAAAAATTGGGTCAGATATTCTCTATCCAGAAACTCATTTTCACTAAAACATTATTAATTTTATATCTTCCATATCACATGGACAATTTTATAATTGGTTATAAACTATTTTATACTCTATTCCTTTTTTAGATGTTCCATATGTTGGTTAGGTAGAAATCTAAAAGGTATTCCCATCAATAAAATTTCTTAAAACTTTAAATTGTTGAAAATTTTGGAACAATCTTTGAATTATTCATCACTTCCAGATACTTCTCGATTAATATTAAAACACATAAATACTTATGAAATTATTATTTATCTTAAAATGTTCGTACAACTATTCCCTTCAATTTTTATTTTAATTCCAATTTATTAATTATGATGAAGGCCTTTGGTGACTTTGATTATCTTGACACACAAACAAATATATTTGGACATATGACTTCTCAGTATGATGATGAAAAAAAATTTCTTATTCGGATTTTCTGAACCTAATGTTGGATATAAAATATATAAACTATTATACTATAATCATAATCTCAACTAGTAAATATTCATTTAACTCTTTGGTAACATTTCAACATTATCTTGAAAACCCCCTTTACGATCTTTTTTCAATATATTACCTTTCCATATTATTCATCAGATCAAGGATCCTTTGTTTGATGATGATATCAGTGTCAAACCATGTATGAATGTTCAGTTTCTATCTAAATCTAATGGATTGGTTTCCACATCATTTCAATGAATCTTGGCCCACTTGAGAAAGAATATCAACACTTTTTTCCCTTTTTCTCTTCACACAAATAAATAAAACCAACCCATTTTTATGACAATAGTTTACTAAATTGTTGATCATCATATGGTTTATTGGTATCTAACATTCTTACATGAATCAATTCCATGAAAATAATCATTTTTAATTTTCACTGGTCCCAAAAACTCAAAAAAACAATTTTCCATCCAACTAAATAGAAACAATCCATGTTCGAAGGATTGGTGTCAGTAACAACTTGTTTCACTTTCGGATAACAATACACAAAACCTTTTTTTATTTTAAAAACTATTTATCTATATATTTTTATATTTTGTCTTATTGGTTTGACTAAAATCCCACATCATCATCTTATTACATTTAAATCAAAACATCTCATCCTTAATAAAATCATTCTTCTGGTGATCTCACACCGATGAACTGAGAAAAAAACATTGAGTTCACAATATTTCTTCTTCCAAAAACTCCAACTTGTAATCATGACTTCCTTATGGACTTGAGAACATTTAATATCAACATATAAATTTTTTAATTTCATTATAAATTATTATAAATTTTTACCCTTCTATCCTCAACATTCAATCCGATCAAACATCAAACTGATTGGAATAATTTATTATGCCCCTTTCCATTATAAGGATTATATCACATCTTTCTAAGATAACTTATGATTTATGATAAATCCATGATAAGAAAATCATTTTCATATTTACATTGGAGTTAGTCAGACTCTAATAAACATTCTCATTCTGATTCATATTTCATTTTTGACCCAATGTGTGTCTCATGAACATTTTCTCATAAAAAACGACTTAAAAACCAATGAAGTTTCTTAAGAATTTATCATATAATATTCTTATTATAAGGAATGATTAATTCATTTAGCCTCCAGATCAAATATTACTAAGAGAATTGAATTATTTTCATTGATAAAAAAATACATTACTTTCAACAAAAACATATTCTATCTTCCAAAAACAAATTCTTCCCAACATGGTCTTAAAAATCTCCCCCTTTGGATTTTTTCCAACCAAGGTTACAAATTATTTAACTTTGTAACCAAATTCTATGTATTACTTGTCAATAATTCTAATCCTATATGAGATAAATTATTTTAGGAAAAAGAATCATTGACACTAAAACCATACTATCCAAAAGTATTAACTCATGAAACTTAATCATCTTTTATTCACAATATTATTAACTTAAATCAATTACATATAAACAAATGTTTCTTAAAACCACTCCAATAAATTATTCGAGAAGTTAACACACTGACATGATCAGTTCATAGCATACCCACAACTCCCTCTATAAATAATCTTCCTTAAATAGTTTTTTCACATATCAATTGATATATCTATGAAATAACAATCTACCTTGAAAACACAAAAAAATGACTATATGGGAGTGTGGAAAAAACACATACATCGACCTTGATGATAAAATGGTTGGATTCCCATGTTAGTCCTCAATATGAAAAATTATTCCTTCAGTAATGGTTTTGTGAATATATTAGATGCTTGTTTCAATGTAAGAATATAATCCAAAATTAAATAAATTATTCTCCACATTCTCATTGATTCAGTGGTATTTGATGTCAATATAATTGGAATGAGATTGTTGTACCGGGTTTCATGTATGGTTAATGATGCTTTCATTAAAAGAACCAAAGATCTAGGGTAATTCTAATTCAACAAGTATTCGAATTGATTTTTCATCAACATAAGTTAGGTAACAGATTAGGTGGTAGAATCATAATCATCTTCAACCATGCTAAGAGTTATTGATTTTTTTCTTAGTATTCCAATATACAAAACTTTTTACAATGAAAAAAACAAAACTATATATGGATCTTCTCTCATAAACTTTTCTTTCACAATCAAAATCTGATTACCCAAAAAAATAAATAATTTTTGAGCTATCATACCTGATTCTTAATTTTTTTGGACGTTTGATATATTTGATAATTCTTTTGTTTCATCATATAAATGTGATTATTTTGGAGGACTCTAAAATATTGCATATAAGGTGACAACCTAAAAAATGCATCATCTTAAAGAATTAAAAAAAACCTCCAATAAGAATTTGAAACACTTTATAGTCAACTTCCTTACCTCATCCATATTTATTCATCTTAGTTCCCACTAATGTCGGTGTAGGAAACACTTTAAAATTTTCAATTGAAAACTTCTTAAGAAGTTCCTTAAAGAAATTTCTAGAGAATTATATGTTTTATTCATATTATTTGAGATTTGTAACAAAATAAAGAATTTCATTTCACCCATCATGGACATCTTGAACAACATTTTCATCTCTTTAGAAAATATTTCACATGTTCATTCATCATTCCTAGTAAGGATAATGTCATCAACATAAACAATTACATTGAGGAAAAGATAATGAATTTATTTTATTTACAGATTACTATCAATCCTTTTAGTATTAGAACTCATATTTCATAATTTGGTATCTAATTTGTTATGTCATGAACCCATTGCTTGATTTTTCTCATATAAGGAATTATTAAACTTGCGCACATAACATTCATCCTTACCAACAATAATGCTGCAAGGTTTTTCAATATAAAAATCCTCATCATGATCACCATTAAAAAATTATTCTTTCACATCCATATGAAAAAATTTATAACTTTATTGTGTCCTAATAACAATAAAGATTCTATTTATTTCTAATCTCACCTCTTAAGAAATATTTTTCATCAAAGTCATAGCCCTCTATCCATGAGTAACATTTTCAAGATAATCATTCTTTGATTATAAAGGATTTATGTATAATATCTATTAATGTTATTTTTAATTTAAAATTTTGATTTAGATCACAAATTATGTTTGTAGATTCCAATTAGTTCCTCACTATAGTATGAGATTTTCAATATTCCTCCTTATCATTAGAAAAACTATGTCTGGTACTTCTTATTGAGTTGGATTATAATTTTTTTCATCCTTATCAAAACTATTAAAAAAATTCATTCATCCTATTTTCCATTCATATATTCACAATTTTTTTGGAATCATACTTAGCTATTTCAATGAATTTTACATCAATAGTTAAATAATATTCTAATTTTTCAATTGAAACATTCATATCCTCTAATTTCCACATCAAATCTAATAAAAATTCTATATTCACCTCTTTGGTGAAACCTTACAAGGCTTCCAACATTCTTACTTATAATCCATAGTCTCAAAAATCCTTTAATTGTTTTGAACATGGATTTATATCATTAGATACTTCATACAGATTCACATATATATATATATATATATTATTTCCTTTTAGAATCTTCAATTTTGAATATAAAAATAAATTCTTATTTATTGTCTCCAAATGTAATGAGAGAGGCCCTATTCAAATGACATGGTTCTCCCCATTTCATCCAAAAAGATATTTTTTTCCTTTCAGAAAAACCATTTTTTATGAGTGTTTGATGTACTGAAATAAAGATGAATTATATTCTTATCAATATAAATTTAATATAATTGATTTTTGTATTCCCCACCACTATCTATTCTCAACTTATTTCCTGAATAATCACTTTCCATCAATGTTTTCATCCTCAAACCTTTAAACAATTTTAGAGAATATTACTTATATTTCATGTACATAACAAAGGTAATATGAATAAAGTCATGAATGAAAGTGATGAAAATCTTATCTCTTTGAGTTTATTATTTTTTCATTGCCCACATATATCAGAATGAATAAGCTACTAGGGTCATTTTGAACAAATTAAAATATTTATTATGCACATAGTTTTTAATCATTCAATTATGAGAAATTATGCTCCATCAATCTCTTATTCATTGAATATCAATAATTTTTGGACATTATCTCTCTTTGAAAAATTGATCATGTTTATCTGACACATATTTATCAATGTTTTATTCCAATACTAATTCTCTACCTATATTCCTTTGTGATAAGTGTTTTTAACCTCACCAATATTGAACGAGTTTTTTTATGTTCATTGGTCAATAAAAAATCTTTACATAATCCTTTATTTTCTCAACAAAACCATATATTCAAAAAATTATTTTGTTTCATTCATCATAATGTTGTGAAACACATAGGATGTTGTGTTTCATCCAAATAAAAAACAAATCTTTCTTGTACATTAACTTTTATTCCCCAATAATAGCAGATCCAACACCTTTGATTCTAAAAGATTCATCATTTCCAAATTTCACTGTTACTTCATTGAAGTATGTCACATTATTCAATAAATTTAGGAATCCAATCATATGATAAAACACTTACTATAAAAGATCCATGGTTATTATCCTTTTGTATCTTCGAGATAAATTTCAACAATAATAGATTTTTCTTTCCCTTTATCATTCTTAATATTCTAATTATACAAATTTTTAAAAATATTTTTTCATACGAGTAAAAGAAAAATAAATCATCTAGAAATTTTTCATGGTTTTTCACATCTTTTAGAAATAGTTTCCAGAGGTTGGAAACTATTAAAAACATTCAAAATAACCATATTATATTTATTCAAAACATTGTTCATAGAATTCTTCTCTTTAAGAGGATTCACTACCTTTCAAAACATTTCATATTTAATTTATGGAATAGTTTTAATGTTGTTGATTAAACCAATAAATGTTTTCCATATGTCTGAATGCACCAAAATACAAGCAATATCCATAGAAAAAATATTTTTTCTATAACTTCAATACTTTTCAAATTTTTGAGCACATTTCTCAACAACAATAATATCACTCTCATCAAAAAAATTTGATCACCAACTTTTCTCTTATCACCAAGAATCTTATTTTTCAACCTGAATTACATTATATAATTATTGGATCGAAAAATTTTTGATACCTTTTTATACCCATAATTTTTAGAAACTTTTTACTTCTATACTTTTTTGGTTTCGGCCAAATACCAAACATTCAAATCTTTTTTCTTCATAGAAACAATTTCATCCTTCTTCTCAACAATTTAACATAACTTTTGATCCTTCTCTATTTCACTCATTATAGAATTCTATCCAAATTTGGATATAGTGTTATTGAAAATTTTGACATTATACTCCAAATTAATTTTTATAGGAAATGTTCCAACACATCTTATTTTTTCTTTAAATTTACATCCATGTGTTTATTCCAATTAATTTATTTCATAATTTATTTATTCCAATAATTAATATCTTCCATCAGATTAAATTTCTATTTAGGAAAACACTCTTGATTGTTTATTCAAAAACATTCATTTTTTAGTTTCTTGATTTCCTTCTCAAGTCGTCCAATTTTTCTCTAAAATTCATTAAATTATTTTTTCAGATGAAATTCTAATTATGTTTCTTCATCTTCATAATATATTTTTCTGAACTATACATTATTAACTATTTTAATGAAATTATTCTATCTAGAATTATCAATACACTTTTAGATTCAACATTATTATCCTATTTTTATTATCTTTAGATAAAAAACATATCCTTTTGGATTTTGAGAACCTATTATATTTCCCTTTAGAAAAGATTTATCCTTATCACCTTAATTTTTCCACGATCATTTCATCCTTCTTACAATTTCACCACTATCCTCAGCATTGTTTCTTCGAGAATAATTTGCCATTAAATACCTAAATAATCCACATTAAAAGAACTTCAATGAAATTTTTCTTTTATATATATCCATTCCTCTTTTCACATATTTCAAAAACAAGGATAAAAAGTTATCAAGATTTTTATATACCCCATTTTATGAATCAGAATCTCCAACCTCTTAATTAAATATATTCATAGGCGGTTCTGTCATAGTATCCTTGAAAGAAACTTCTACATATTTTTTTCATTTCATAAATTTACCCATTATCCTTTCATATGTGATGAGAGTACTATAAAAATCATAGAGATACAATGTTTATTGATCTCTATATTCCAATGAGGAAACTTTGGCATCGAACTTGTTAGGAAGAATTTTCATGATATTTTCAACAGTATTAGAATCTTCCAACTTTTCACTGAGATATATAATAGTGAAAACCATGTCATTTACACTCATAAATAATTCACCAAATATCTCATACTCACCAATATTTAGATATTCATACTTAATTCTCCATATTTGTAACATTAACTTCTTAAATTTTTTATTACCTTTATTAATGTTCGTTATCTTCACCCAGAGAATGTTGGAAGTGGTAACATCTTTCAATCATATATACTCACCTTCCTAAAGTGATAAGAGTGAAACATTTTAAGATTATCCATCATTTTCAGAATTCGTCTTGACAAAATATGTGAGAAAAAAAATTCATCTAGAGGAATAAATCCAAATATTTTAGTTTCAAGAACATGATACTCATGATACATAATATAAGACAATATTCTATCTTTCCTGATATTATAGTTCTTATCCTCAATGACCAAAATCTGTTTACTATTCAGAAAATTCAAATTATCCATCACATATTCTCGTTAAAAACATATGAAAGAGTTGATGAAGAGAATATCTTTTTTGATACCAATTGATATTTCCCATCCAGAATCAATCTATCATTGAGAGGGTTAGGGGTGAATCATTTTTATATTTTTATTTTTTTTAAATTATTTTGAAACAACCATAACCATCTATTAATGAATTATTAATTTTCAAAAAAAACAAAATAATCACACATCCATGGAAACACAATAATTTACAAGGTTCAATACTCAAAAAGATTAGACACATCCTTAGTATTGTATGGAAACATTCCAATACTACAATATCCACTAAAAAAATACATTTTCATGGATACAAACATGTAGGATATACCTTGAAACTTTTATAGTACTATGATAAATTCAACAGTGCATGTTCTCCAAGTATCACAAAATCATGGAATACAATTTTGGGTAACAAGTCAAGAAACCATCACCAGTTGAATTTGTACATGTTACTACAATATCCTTTCAAATTTCACAAATAAAAACATTAAACAAATTCTTCAATTTTCAACTAAACAGAAGGTAATAACCTCACTATACTTTGTAATGATACTCAGTATGATACCCCAGTCTGATTCCCTAATAAAATTTCTTAGTATGGACGTATAAATATACTAGAATAAAACATAAAATATTTTGAACTGGTTATAAATCATTCTAGAATCCATCGTCTGATTTCCCTACCTAGTGACCCAGTCAGATATAAGAAACTATGGAATATGATATTCCCTCTTCTTCTTCTGTTTGGAAAAATTGTGTCAGGTCAGCCCTATCTGGATACTCATTCCCACTAAAACATTATATATACTCTCTCTAAATTAACACATAGAAAATTTTCTTTTCCATAAGAATGTACAATTTAGTCTTATAATTTTATAGGTCCTCTAAAATTGGTTAAGGTAGGATTCTAAAATGTTTTCGTGCTTAAAAAAATATTCAATATTTATTTTCTCCTTCATTTTTGCACTATCTAGGACCTATTCAGCACTACTCAAATAATCTTTATTTTTCTTAAAACTTCACAAAACCTAATAAATATTATAATTTCTTCATAAATTATACCAATTATTAATTTCGGTGTTTATTTTCATTATGACCTATTCATTATGATGAAAAAACATGGTCACTCTGATTTTACTGACCCACTTGAAAAAACATTAGAACTGAAGACTTCTCATTACAATGCTTAAAAAACATCATATTTTTCTGATCTGAATATATTTTTAGATATAAAACATAGAAACTATTCTATATTGAACTTATTTTAAAATAATAAATATTCTTTCACTTCTTGGAAAACAATTCAACATCATATTCTAAACTACCTTGACAATAGTTTTTCAATATTTCCCCTTTTCGTCTTTTTTTCCTCAGATATTTGATCCAATGTCTGATAGAGTTATCGTTGTCAGACCACACGTAATATATTAGTCCCAATATTAGTCTAATGGATCCCTATGAAATCCTGTCTAATGAATCTTGACCAACTGGATAAAAACAGTCAAAACTTTTTTCCTTTTTATTTAGAAATAATTAAAGAAAACTAACATAATTATTTTATGGAAATTATTGAATAAATTATTGATCTTAATTCGATTGACCTGTCATTGAATTTATTACAAAAATCAGACCCATCAAAATCCAATTAATTTCTTTTTCATTGGTCCTAAAAATCATAATAAAAACAATTATTCCTTCAATTAATAAGTGGAACACCGTATTTGGTGGACTGATATCAGTCACAACTTCTTTCCTTTTTTGATAACAGCACAACAAACTTTCCACCATCTACCAAATTATTTATTTTAAGATATTTACCTTATTTCTTATTAATATGACTAAAAACCAATATCCTCATCATATGATAATTCAAAAAAAACATCCAAGCCTTTATACAATTCTATGTCTGGTGATATCACCTGAATGAAATGATATTGAAAAACATTCAATTCAAAAAATTTCCCCTTCTAAAAAATCCTTTCTATATTCATGAATTCTTCATGACTTTGAGAAAATTTAATATCTATAAGGAATAATCTGAATTTCATTGTAAATTATTTTAAATTTTTTATCCTTCCACTCTCTTTTTTCCTTCCTATAAAACCTTAAACTTATTGGAAACACTTTTTATCCCCATTTACATTATATGGTTTCCATCAAGGATTTCTCTGAAAAAATATGATTTTTGTGAAATTTATGAACTGAAAAGAATTTTAGGATTTACATAGGTGTCATTCACACTTTAAGACACTATCTTATTCTGATACATCATTCATTTCGAACCTAATGTGAGTATGATGGACATTTTTTGGTAGAAAAATTCTTGACAAACTAATGGAGTTTATTGGGAATTATTCATCCTATCTTATGATCTCAAAGAAACATTTAATTACTTTGTTTTATGATTAAAATATACCAATTCAATTTATTTCATTTCATTGATTGTAAAAGAGAAGACATTCAACAGAAGCTTCTCCCAGATTCTAGAAAAAACTTATCTCAAACTTGGTCATAAAAATATCTCCTTTGTATTTTTTTCATCAAATGTTCATACATCAAAAAACATTGTAACCAATATAAGTGGATTACATTTAAAAAATTATAATACTATATCAGCTAACTCATTGTAGGAAACTGGAATTATTGATAAAAAACCATACTATTAAAAATAATCATCTCGTGAGTCAAATCCTTCTTCACTTCTTCCTTTTACATTTTACAAATGGTTTCATACAACCAATCCAAAAAATATTAGAATAGTTCACAAACATACATGTTGATTTCCAACTTACCCACAACTCCCAATACATACATGCTTCCTTAAAATGGGTTTCACATATCAATAGATAAATTTATGAAGAAATTATCTAATTTGAAAATACTATCCAATGACTAGATGGGAGAGGGGAAATAAACACATAACTTTTACTTGATGAGAATGTTTTTTATTCCAATGTTCATCCTCAATTTGAAAAATTATTCATTTGGTAATAGTTTTGTGAATATGACAACAGATTGTTCTAATGTAGGAATATAATATAAATTTAATTCATTCTTCTCCAGATGCTCATTTATGAAGTGGTATTTGATTTCAATATTTATTCAATAAGAATGTTGTATTGAGCTTTTTTTAAGGTTGGTGTAACTTTAATTATCAAAACCCAAGAAATTGTTTAACTTTACTTCAATAAGTATTTCTTACAATTGAGTCTTTATCTACATAATTTGGGTAACAGCTTGTGTGAAAGAATATACTCAGCTCCATCTATGCAAAAAGTTACTGATTTTTTTTCATATTATTCAATATTAAACAACTCTTATCTTGGAAGAATAATACACCATATGTGGGACATCTATTATCATCATTTTCATCCCAATCTGCATCAGAATACCCATAAAATTCAATACTTTATGATCTATCATACACGCTTCAGAAACTTTTGCTCCCTTTCATATACCTGAGAATTCTTTTTTTGGATAATATATGTGATTATTTTAGAGAACATTGAAATATTTTACATAAGGTTAAACTATAAAATAATTACAGTCTTGGGGAAACAAAATACAAAAAACTTCCAATCATCCTTAAAAACTCTTTAGAGTCAACTTTCTTGCCTTCTACTTATTTAGTCAACTTGGTTCCCACTAAAATCAGTGTAGAAACTAGTTTCTAATATTCCAAGAAAAACTTTTTATGAACTTTATTACAATAATTTTCTTGGGAAATAAATATGTTCTTCTTATTTTGATATATTTGTAACCCAAGAAATTATTTCATTTCTCCTAGCATATACATCTTGAACAAATTTTTCATATCTTCAAAAAATCATTCACAATTTGTTTCATTATTCCCCCTAAAGATAATATAATCAACATAACCCAATATAATTAGGGAAAGACATAAATTTATTTCATTTATATATTTATATCAACCATTCCGTTATTAAAACTAATTTTTATTAAGCAGTTATCCGATTTAAAATACCATTCTCTAAGAGATTGTTTTATCCCAGACAAGTATTTGTTTAACTTGCACACATATATTTCATCATTCTCAAAAACAAAGACACATTGTTGTTGAATATAAACGTACTCATCAATATCACCATTAAAAAAATGATTTCATATCCATGTGGAATACATTGTAACTTAATTTTGAAGAAATGGAAAGAATGATTTATATTTTTTATAACATTACCACAATAGAAAAATTATAATCAATTTCAATGTCCCCTATCTATGTGTAACATTTGAACAATAATCATTTTTTGTTTCTTATCACTTCATTATAATTATTCAGATTGTTCCGAAAAACTATCATCAGACCAATAACATTTTAGTCCATTGGTTTGGGTAAAAGTTCCAATGTATTGTTCTTCTTATTCTAATAAAACTCTTCATTTATAGCCTGAAACCATTATGGATTCTCAATGTCATCATTAACATCTTGTAGATCCAATTTTGAATATATATAAGTATGTATAACAACAATTTTTTTCTTCTTGTTTGAATCATTTAATTCTGATCAAAAATTATGTTTTGAGATTATACTTGCTTTTATAGCCTTGGATTATATTTTCATGATTACTCATCATCACTAGAAATAGATTAGTCCAATTATTCTTTAGGAGTAGGATTATTGTTGCTTACATCCTTCCTTGAATTTTAAACAAAAAATATTTTAGCATGTTCAACATCCTTATTTTCACATATTTTTTAGCATCTTCCTCATCTAATTTCAATGACATTCACATTATCGGAGTCAATTAATCTTTTTTTTCTTTTTTTAAACATATATATCCTCTTACTTATAGAGTATATTGAATAAAAATTCCATCCCCCCTCTCTTATCAAATATTCCATGGTTTTCGACTTTCTTATTTATAATTAATGGACTCCCAAAAAATCATAATTATTTCAAACATGGATTTTCAACCTAAAACATTTCATATGGAGTCATATATAAACATGGACTATAGAAATAATAGTTTTGAATGCAATTAACCATGATCATTTATCTCCTCCAAATGAAATGAGAGAGGCCATGTTAATGTAACATATTTCACCTAAACTCAACCAACAATCTATTTCTGATGATCTGTAATGCGTCAAATAGATTTAAACATGATTTAATTTTTCAATCTATCATGTTTTATGTTCGATGATCTATAATTTGTAACAATTTGTGTTCTCAATTCCCCTTAAATGTGTTTAAAAATAAAAAAAAATAGGTTAGAGAACATGGCTTATGTTTTATATACATACCATAAGTAATGAGAGTAAATTATTAAATGAATGAACTATACTATATTTCATTGTGAGTTTATTATTATCTCATTAGACAATAAATATATGATTAAATAAGAATTGATGGTTGTTTGGAACAAATTTGAACAATCTTATGCAAAACGTTTGTAGTAATTCCTATCTGAAAAAATAATGCAACATAAATATATTCTTCTTGAAAAATCACAAATTCCATGGACACTAACTTTCATTGATAACTTTTTAATGTTCCTCTAATATATGTGTCCCAAAATTTTATGCCATAAATGATTCTCCTCAAAAATTCCTATGTAATATGAGTTTTGAAACTCACAAAATTGGAACATGTTTCCTTTTGTAGGTTGGACTCTTATAAATATATTTCCATCTTCCTCTATTAAAAAACCCATATTTTATTAAAATAAATTTTTTTACTTCAATTTTTTTAAACACATTTAACATAGTGTTTTAGCCGATAAATAAACAAATAATTCTTTGACCTTAACTTTTCTTCCCCATTAATACCAGATCCAAAACCTTTGATTCTGAGGGATTCATCATTAACATATGTAACTATTACTTATATGATTTCATTCATGTTAGTAAACAATTTTATGCCACCTTTAAAATGAGAATAATACCCAAAATCATATATACAATATCATTATCCTTTTCTAGCTTTGAGATCTGTTTCAAAAACAAATGTTTTTTCATTTCTTTTACATTAAATTTTTTTGGAATCAAAGAATTGTATAAAATGGTTTTTTGTTCCATTAAAAAAAGACATCATTTTTGAAATATTTCCATGTTTTTCACATCCTTTACCAAAATATTTAAGAGGTTGTAACCAATTTTCAACTTTCACACCATCATTCTTAGATTTCGTGAAATCATCTTTATCATAATTCCTCCATTGAGAGGATCAAATTTCCCTAAAACTTTTCATTCTAGAATTAATTGACTAGTTTTAATGTTGTTGACTAAACAAAAATATATTCTCCATATATAAAAATACACCATAATACCTGAAGTAACTATAGAATAATATTTTCTACTATAATTTCTATAATATATATGGTTGTTAACACATTTCTCTACAACCTTCTTATCATTCGCATCACAAATTTTTTGATCACAAACCTTTATTTTATAACCATGAATTCCATTTTCCATCATAGATTCATTTCCAAATTTATCAGAACCAGAATTTGATGAAAAGTATTGGGACCCAAATTTTAAGAAAGTTATGACTTATCCAATTTTTTGGTTTTGGACACATACAAAACTTTCATAGATTTATTCTTCTAAGAAACAATTTCTTATTTCATATCAACCTTTAAAGGTAACTTTTTATCTTTCATAGGTTCACCCCTTACATAATTTGAACCAACAACAGTGATATACCTTTAGAAACTCGTAACCCTATACTAGGATTTAGAGTTTTTTTTGTTTCACATGTTCTGAAAATTCTTTGTTTTGTCTGAAATTACTTCTAGGTGTTCATTAGGATTGTTTTCATTCTAAATGGATTTATTCAAATAATAAATCTCTTCCAGTAACTTAAATTTCTAATCAGGAAAAAAAATATTTGACATTTAATGAGGTAATCCCATTTTTCAATTTCCTGATTTTATTCTCAATCATTCTATTTTTTCATATACATTATATCAATTATTTATTTAGATGAAATTCTAATTGTTATTTTCATCATCAAAATTACAACTTATAAATTAATCATTGTTAAATGTTGTAATGAAATTATTCTCCCCTTCATTGTTATTAGACATTATGAATTCAAATTCATTATCTATTTCTTCATCCTCATTAGAAAAATAATTATTCTTTTTTATTTGAAATACTTTTTATCATGACCTTTGGAATATGATTTAGCCTTATCATCCTTTTTCTTCTAGAATATTATAAACATTATTTCATCTAAATTACTATAATTATATTTCTTTCTTCGATAAAAATTAACCAAAATGTTCCCAATAGATCCACATTCAATATACTTCAAGGTAACTTTCCCTTTTATATTTACATTTACCACATTTCACATTTTTAGAAATCATTTATAAAAACTCATCAAAAATTTCACATACCTAATTTTTGAAATGAAAATCTCCATCTTATTCTTCATGAATATACTAATTATTTAATTTCTTATTAGCCTTGAATGATATTTCAATATCAACTTTTTATTTCCTTTTATAATTTTATCCCTTATCATTTCTTAAGTGATGGTAGAATAATAAGAATCATCCAGAGTTAATACTCTTAGATATCAATCTTCTAATGAGGAATCCTTAACATCAAACTTAAATGGAATATTTCTAAATATCCTTTCATCAATAGTATAATCTTCTATCATTTCCAGAATGGGACTAATAGTGCTAAAATGTCATTTAACCTAGTATTGATGCCACTGGATGATTCAAACTCACCCATATTGATATCTTCATACATAAATATACAAATTTTTAACATTTTCTTCTTCAGTTTTATATTACCTTAAAAATTGTTCTTCATCTTTCTCAAATACCATTGGAAGTGGAAACCCACTTCAATATTAGAAAATCATGTCCAAAATTATATGAGAGTAAAACATTATTATCTATTTTATAATTATAATGATTCTTATTAACTATAGTTGTGAGAGGAACTTATTAATCAATGGGAGGAAATCCATCTATTACAGCTTCTAGAAAATAATACCCAAGAGGCATAAGATAAGGAAACATTCAATATATTCAGATATAATAACTTTTACCACCTAAAAGTATAATCCCCTTACTAATCAAACAATACAGATTCTCCTTCACAACTTCTCTTAAAAATTTTCAACAATGTGTATGTGAAGGGATCCGTTTCTATGATACCAATTAATATTGACCAACTAGGATCAATGTATCATTTAGATGGGGAGGGGTGAAAAAATGATATCTTTTTCTTTTAAGTTTCATTTATTTTTTTAAAAAACATTTAGTTCTATTAATTATTTAGCCAATTTCTTAAAAACAATAATCACACATCCATACGAACAAAAGAATATACAGTGTTCACTACTCGAATAATGTATTAACATCATTATTATGGAAGAGAAAAAATAAAATACCACAAAATCAACTAGAAAACAATCCATTTTTATGGAAAAAAACAAGTTGGATTTACCCTTACAATTGTATAGAACTATGATCAATACAACACTACATGTGATTCAAGAAGCCTGAGACGATGTAATAAATGTTTGTGTAAAAATAAAATAATCATTCACAAATTTCATCAATACATTTTACTATTATACTTCTAAAATTTAAAAAATATAAAATTCAAAAAAATTCTTCACTTTCCTACCCAATAGAAGGTTAGAACTTTTCTGGACTTTATAATGATACTCAAACTAATAACATAGTCTGATTCCTTAGTCTAAATGCTATGTCCAAAAATATAAATCTACTAGAATAACTCTAAAACAATTTTTAACTGCTTCAATCATTTTTTGAAAACCGAAGTCTGATTTCCTTGTCCGATGGACCAGTCTAATATGTGGAAACACAGAATACCATCTTCCATCACACTTCTTCTATACAGAAATATTAGTATAGGTAAGCTCTATCAGAAAACTGATTCTTACAAAACATCCTCAATTCTATCTCTTCATTTACTTGTAAACAATGTTATAGTCCATCATCAAGTACAATGTACTCTCCTCCTTTTATAGGTCTTCCAACAGTGGTTTAGGAAGGAATGTGAAAAAATTTCCCACATAAACAAATTTCCTAAAAAATCAATTTCTCATTCATTTAGGATCCATATTCGACATCTTCAGTGTTTCTAAACTCTTATTAATTTTTCATGAATCTTCATGAAACTTAACACATCTTCAGATTGATTAATAATTTACAACAATTATTCAGCCCATTTTTTATTTTTTTTCTTGATTTATTCAACTAGATGAAGACCTATAGCCATTCTGATTATCTTGACACACTTGAAAATAAATCATAACTAAATACTTATCATTATAATTATGAAAAAAACTTCCCATTTTGATACTATGACCAAATTTTTAAATATAAAATATTTAAACTAGTATTCCATAAATATAGTCACAACTACTAAATATTAATAATATTATTGGGAAACACATCAGCATCATATTAAAAACTCCCTTGGTAGAACTTTTTAAAAATTTCACATTTTATTATTTTTTCTTGGATCAGTGAACTTATATCCAATGATGTTATAATTTTCAGACCGCATCTGATATATTAGTCTCTATCTAACTTTGATGGATCTATGTTAACTATAGAATAATTAATATTGAATCACTTGATAATGACTCTCAACAGTTTTTACTTTTTTCTGTTGACCCAATTATAGAAAACCAATATATATTGGACTAAAATGGTTGACTACAATGTTTATCTTTTTCTGTTTGATCAGTCTCTGACTATCTTACACCAATAATTCCCATGAAACTCAACTACATTTTTTTTCATTGGTCCAAAAATATCCTATTATAAATAATTATGTCTCTGATTAATTGAAGGTACACCATTTCAAATGGAATAATATCAAAAGTATCTTCTTTCCTTTCTTTGATAATACTAAACCAACCATTCAACTTCTACTAACTTCATTATCTAATAGTTTGTATCTTGTGTATTATTAGTCTAAATGAAAACCAACATCATCATCTTCACACATTTCAAACAAAATATACCTACAATCATAGAATTTTTTATCTTTTGATCTCAGATAGATGAACTATGATATGAAAAAATTAATTACACAAAAAATATTCTTCAACAAACTCCCACTTATAATCATGACTTCATCATGGATTTGAAAAAATTTAAAAATGGTATAGAATTGTATGAGATTAATTGGAATGTATTATAAACTATTATCCTTCTAGAGTTTTATTTATTTCCATACAAACCTCAAACTAATTTTCATCACTTTTTATACCACTTTCCCCATAATGATTTCATTGCAATGTTCATAGAAAACATATGATTTATAAGAACACCAAGATTTGAAAATCCTCATCAGATTTCCATGGGAGTACTTCAGATGGCTATATGCTTTCTAATTATGATTCAACAATCATTTTAGACCCAAAGTGAGTCTGATGAACCATTTCTCACATAAAAAGTATTGAAAAACTGATGTAATTTCTTACGATTTGAGCATTTGATCTTCTGAGCATGTTGAAACCATCCATTCCTTAGTCTGATGATAAAAAACATGAAATGTGAGTTAATTTATATTCATTAGAAAAAAGACCATACATTCAAAAAAACATCTACAGTATGAAAAAAACATATTTCCAACATGTTACTAACATATCAAACCTCAATGGTATAATCTCTGAGTGCATTTCGAGGATTTCAATAATGATTAAGATTATAAAAGAATGAGATGTATCTATTTCAAATTAATATAAGACCATAAAGGATGAAATGAACATCATAACTCATAAAGTTTCCTACCCAACTTTAGATTCCTCAAGTGTATACTCCACAATATAAAGATGACCGGTTTTTGTTCCTCCATAAACTTTCACTATTTTTTTATTATCCCCCTTGACATGAGAATGAGATCCTCATAGATTTGAAGAATTATAATGAATCCTAGAGTCTTTGATAAGAGTGTATCATGCCAAAATACCTTGGGGAAATGTTTTGTAAAAAATTATTAAGGTGATCAGATTTTCCACAATGATGACATATATTGGGATATTATATACAGTTAGACATAGTATGAATGTACCTCCCATACTGATAGAATACCACCTAATGATGTCTCAAATAAGACTAAAAAACTAGTCCATATATTAACTGATCACACTTATATTTCATTTATATAGAGAGTAAATACCTTGGATACCTCCCATAATAGTATAATAGAAATTCAAGGAGTTGTGTTCTAATAAATAGAAAATACAACTTCCAATTAGCTTAAGAGAAATCCTTCATTCAAAATAGTATCTTCATAAGTTAATAATTAATCCCTTAAAAAATAAAAAATTAATGAAAGAAGGATTCGAAAAACTATGACAAAAATATTAGACAAGAAAAATATTATTTAAATTAACCCCAAAACATGCTAATTTAAATAACCTAAGAACCCATTCTCACTCTTGATAAAAATCCATGACCTCCCATGGTTACTTGAATTTATACACAGAAGTGAGAATTTTAGGCACCCTTTTAAAAATAATAAAAAAATTTGATCGTCCTGAATCCTATTTACCATAGTCTGTAAAATAAAATGAGGTAGTTTCAATACACATCCTATTGGGTATTGTTTCTGATACCATTTTTTAATAAACCATATCACGTTAACATGACATGTATCCTGAGATGACCCTTCATAAAGATGAAATAAAAACCCAAAACACATCTCATAATTAACTGAATAGGGATAAATAAACATAGTATTCCATTGAAGAAAGGTACCCATACTTCATATATACAAGGTTAAAAAAAATGTTAATCCTAAAATTTTAGAAAACAAAAACAAAACAATGTCTCCATGTGAACAAACATCACCACAATAACATTTCACTAAGAATTTGACAACATCCATGATAAGCTGGTGAATAAGAAGACTCCAATTCCTTTACCTATGTCCTATAAAACTAGATATATATACTAAATATTTCATATGTAGGATATGATTAAAATGACTAGTAGGATACCACCATGAATATATATAATTATTTTTCCCATGATATCATTAGATAAATTGAAAAACATGTTTATGAAGAAATTTTCTTTTTAATAATTATAAAATTGTAATCATTTTATTTTCATTAAATCAAAACATATTCAATGCCAAAATACTATGAAAATAATAAAAATTATAAGTAGGGAGATGTAATCAGAAATACTATATCTCAAAAGATAAACATCTGACAAACTAAACATTAAACACTATCATCATGTAGTAATATAAAAAAACTAGGGATCTAACCTATGTGAATACATCATAGGACACATGAAAGAAAAAATGTTACATAACTAGAATCCCACCAATATCAAGCATATCCAGATTTCATCGATAAAATAAAATAATTCCTAATGGTTCCACACTAACTAATGATTTCATATACCCATAACTAATACACAAACATTTTCAATGTTCTATGCTTTCTAAAAAAATTAAATAACCATGGTCCTATTTTTTGTAAAAAAATTTCATAGTAAAGAGTCACCGCTCCAATTCTTGAAAATCCATTATAGTTTAAAATCCACTGTTGAGGAATTTCATAAAACACATAAAGTATATAAATTGTTTTTAAATAAAAAATCCTTTAAACCCACTATTTATTCCACCATGATACAATTCCATAACATCAATAATTTTCATTAACAAAACTAAATTAATGTACCATAATATCATGTAATTATAGATTTTTAACAAGTATATAGATACATCTACATAAATAATGATGATAATGATGTTTCCTTCTGAAAGGATGATTTGTGAGGGTGATATTAAATCCTACATAACCATAACAAAAGGAAAATATTTAAAATTTTATGTGCCTAAAATTTATAATGATCTAATCACTATTAGAATCAAATCCATGGATAAGAAGAGAAGAAACAAAGTAAATATTCTTTACACAATGAGTTACGAGAAATGGAGACCTATGCTTCATCTGACATGAATATTTTCTACTAGGGAGTAAGAGATAGTCATGAATGTCACTTTGGAGCCTCTAGAACATGATTAACCATATAAGTGTTGAAATGGTATAATTAGGGGGAGATTAGTGATTAATTTATGGTAAAATTACTCTTTATCCTTTACTAAATCACCTTCCTTGTGGAATCACTGATAAAAAGATGGGCATCACTGAATTTCGGATGTCTGTAAGAAGGATGTAAACACACTGATAGACATTCCCCTAGTTTAATGGTGGGTACTAGATGAATTTATATACCTATTAGTAGAATTCCTATTGCTAAATTCACTCCACAAATAGGTTGGTGGAACCCATCGGTTGGCCGATAACACTTGAAAACATGAAGATGTTCTATCAACTAGTATTGACAAGATTTTTTCTCTTTACTACCCCCAACTACCCCATAAAAACTTCTCCATATATGTACAAAAAAATAAAAAAAATAAAAAAAGGTGGTCTATAAAAAATCCTACACACTTGGGGGTGAGAAAGTTTAACTCCATAATATTTTTTAGGCCTCCATGGTCCTCTCATGAATTTATGGTTGAACAATTATTTAAGAAATTTAATTTTAAATTTCTCTAATGATTCCCATGTACATCCTTTTATGTACTAGAATAATATATCCATTTAAGTCCTCATAATGTTTAGGGTTGTAGGATACTTTCCACTATGAGTGTATTCCACATTATTTCCCTTCCTATGAAATTATTGGATTGAGCAATTCTAATCCATGATCATCCTTATCATCTTAGATTGGTGTATAATGATTTCCTTTTTTTAGAATATAAACAAGAGGTTCTTATGCTGCGTATATGTTTCACACTTCTATACATTTAAATAATGACACTAAATCAATAATTTGGAGATCACTTCATCCAATTATAGATCATCCATAGGGTAGTTCTGCTCATGGATCATAAATTAATGGATGGAATAGGTTATCTCATTATCATTTTTAAAGAGCACACAATCAATGTCTTTTTTTGTACGCATGACTATATATGAAAATTATTCCCCATAAATGGGTAATGTGAGTACAAGTGTAAGGGTAAACCCATTATTTAACTCATTAATGAGCTTCTCTCATTCATTAGTCGAGAAAATCATTACTCTATAATGATTTATCAAGGTTAGTGTGTTTGAAAATAATGAGAAGTTTATAAAAAATCAATGATAGTATCCAATTATCTAAGGACACGACGAATCTCAGTCATAAAAGTTAGTCAAGGTCACCCTTCAATGATATTTATCTTTGAAGGATCCACAAATATCTTATTTCTTGTAACAAAATGCCCCATGGAGGTTACATTCTCTATAAAAAACACACATTCATTACACATCACAAATAAATTTCCCTTTCACAATATATTTAATACAGCATAAAAATTATCCTCATGCTTATCCATTATTTTTAAGTAGGAAATAACATCATTTATAAAAACAACCGAACATTAATCCTTGTAGTCTCTAAATAATATATTCATTATTTACATGATGGTAAATGGAGCATTATTTTGTAAAAATTGAACAACCATGATCTTTTAGTAACCATACCTAATAAAAAAGCAGTTATGGGGTATCCACTTACTTGAAAAATACTTGATAATATTCTATCTAAAGATCCACCTTTGAAAAGTACTGGGATCCTCATTTGTAATAAAAAAATTCATATATCCATGGAATGTGACTCATCTTATTTATCATGATCTTATTGTGATTTTGATAATTAATGTGGAGGAGAATTTACCCATCCATCTTCCTAAACAAAAGGAATTTTACATCCCATGGTAATGCACATGATCATATAAAACCATTATCAATATTATTTTGTTATTTCATATTTAAATCATCATGTTCAATAAAGTAGATTATATATATATTCTTATATATTATAATATTTATTGGTATATGTTTGATTGATAAATAAACCTCATAGTTATAGGAATACCAAAATATTATTTCGGGAATATAGAAACAGATTCTCTTAAAATGAGAAATCCATTAAAGATGATCTTTTTTATATTCTCAAGCAATTGAGTTGGATACAATTTTTCATAAGGAAATAATATCCATACATGAGATGATGATTCCAAATAAGATCCATACCCCTATTTAAAATGGTATATAATTAGCCGGCGATTTGATATATAGATGTTGGTTTCCTTCTATTAGAAATTTATCTTTGTTATATACATGAAAATTAAACCCATACCCAGGATGCCATTTAATTATGATAAAGAAAGTACCACAAAGTTCACTATGAAATTCAACCCAAAAATCATTAATAGTGAAGATGTTATATACCTTTTATGAAATAATTGAAACTTTTACATTTTCAACCATTATTTGATGTCCTTGTTTCAAGGTGTTGTTTTTAAAGTTTTACTAAACTAGTATTACATGAAGGAATTCATTGAACCAATGTAACATTTAACATTACAAGTTCTTAAATATATAATAAGAAATCATTTCACTATTATATTCAGGTTTTAAAAATTTAATTCACAATGAATATACATAGGGATGATAATTTTTAAACTATTAAGCATTTAATGTGAAACTATGAACATTGAAGGAATAACCCATAAGTGAAATTTATGTAGTAACCTATGGTTTCTATAACTCAATATACGTTATCAATAAATTATTTCCCAACATCAAACTACATATGAATTTTTTCCTTGCACAATGGTTTTTAGAAAATAATTGGTTAACCAAATAATCTCTCATAGGAGGGTCTGGCTAGGTTTGTGGTCTCAAGACTATTTTTCACGAACTACATATAGGTCATGTAAAGAAAAAATGAGACATATTAGAGTTATTACTATTAGGTATATCTATTACACAACCATATCCACTTTCTAGTATCATGAAAAGAATGTAATTTCTCAGAAAATCATGAAATATAAAATTTACCAAAAAATTATTGATGATTTTGGATGATTTGTCTAATATCTATGGTATTCACTAATGTTTTATAATCTCAATACATATAAATATCAACACATTTCTCTGACACAAATGTTGATTACACATGTAATTTATATAGATTATTTCAAAATTTATTATATAAACATACACATAATACAATCATAGAATATCAAGAGGCCTAGTCTTTTTATGAAATTAGATACATAGAAAAATAACATGAATAAAGGATATGAAAACATTATTTAAAAATCTCAATAAAATTCACTCAAATTCCATTGATCTTATATGATTTATTCAAATAACATGGTGATGTACATTAGAAATGGGTGATTTATAAATCCCATTAAGGTAATGATTAATGAATATTATCAATTAAAGAATTAAATGTGAGTCCTGGGGAATAACTTGGTAACCTAAAAAGGTGATAATCATAATCATGAACACTAAAGAAAGATGCAAGATGATAACATGAAGGCATTATTATAATTTATAAATAGCATTAAATAATATATCAAACACATAAATCAATAAAAACCACTTATTCATAAAAAACAGTGTTCATAGGCTAGTTTTATAAACACCATTAATGGTTTCTCAAGAGATAAAGAAAATATAAAATGCATTTTAGGGCAATATAATTATTGTCCCACCTATCAAATTCATATCATGTGCATGAATTTTTGTGCCACATAAATCATACAACATATGAAAATATATAATCACTTATAATCCAATTATTAAGGAGTGTGTGTTGAATAAATGGAATTCCCTAATAAAATATGGATAGATGCATCTAGGTAATTACCCTTGACCGACTGTGGATATCAGCATTGACAACAATAAAGTTTGGAAAGGAAAGTCAGGAGAAAATTTTGACAACATAACATGTGTACATAATGTTTCATGGAGATTTTTTATGTGATTGAAATATAGTCTCTAATTACATGGAAATCATAAGGAAACTAAGGTAATTTTTAAGAAAAAATTACAACATAAAAAATTTAAAATCAACTGGCTAAATACAAAGGAATTACTTGATTCAAGAGGAAAAGGAAGAGAATCCCTTACATGAGGGGTTCCTTCTAAAAGCATTTGAGGAGATTCCTAGGATCATGGGAAAACATTGGGAGGATTTTAGGGAGGGATAGAGAGAGGAAATGTATTATAAATGGGGTTTTAGTGAAGATTAATGTGAATTTGAGTGGGTATTTGTAAAAAAATAGTGGAAATATTTACTAATTTCTAAACAGATGTTTTAGACTCTATACAGCAAAATAATCACAAAACAGAATGAATCACATGGTTTTTTGACATGGTTTCTTCTAAAGATAATTGTTTCATACATTTTATTTTTTTAAGAACTGAAATAATTTAAATAATAACATTTATGGGGTGAAGTAAGTCATGTTTAAAAATAAAATTTTTAAACCCGTAAAATATAATTTAGGTTTTGGAGGATTCAATATATGTTATTAAAATTAATATAATTAGTTAAAAAAATTATTTTAAAGAGAAAACCTATTTTTTGGTCATGGATAATTGTTTTTTTATTTATTAGCTCACTTTTGTGCCACTATGAACCCAATAACAATTACATTAGACATCATTAAATTATATTTTATTTTATATCTAAATATATATGATTTAATAAGAGTATTTTTGAAGGTTATTTTTAAAAATAATAATTTAATTTAATAATAATTTAATTTAATTAAAACAATATATTTCCAAAAAAATTAATTTTGATTTATTCATATCAATATATAATTTTTAACAAACTCATTATATAATCACACACACACACACATATTGTTTAGTAATGAAAATACATTGTAAAAATCATTAATTTCTTAAAAAATAAAACATAAAATTTCATACTTCTAGGATTTAGATAGATAACCCCTTATTACATAGACATATGTCCTAAAGGAAATGTGTTATTTATACATTCATGGGATGGTTAAAAAATATGGCTTGCGAGGTGACCTCAATAGGTTTGAACTTATACCCTAAATAGATTCTCTCAAGTTTTATTTATTTAATATCATTCTAGGCTTGGTCATTAGAAAATCCAAGCAATTTAATCTCACATAGTTGGTCTATCAGATGGGATTCTTCGGGCATGACTCTATTGGCCGAGGAAATCACTTCTTTCTTCTATGATAAATAGATTTTATTATAATGAATAACATATCCAAATCATAATTGAAATTTTATATTTACTATAATAGGAAATATTAGTATTATTAATGGTATTTTAATCCCAAAACAAAAATTACTAAATTAATTTATAAAAATAATAAATGGAATAACGTATATATATTTATATCAAAAGTATTTTAATTTATAAAATTCTTTATCTCTACCATCACATGTGAATAGAAAAATATCCTTATAAAATTAGAAATATGTTTTTCTTAATCCATATTTTTTTGGATATGTATTTATACTAGGGTACTCTGTCCCATGCCTAGTTACCAGTCAATTTATCTTACTCTTAGTCCACATTACTTTATCAAGTCACATGGGGTTTAATAATCATTGTTTCATGATGTTAAACCACACAACATATGTAATAACATACATTCCTTCCAATGTTATTCTAGATTTTATTATGGTGATTCATTTATTGTGTAAATTATATCTGAATCCATTTTTCATTCCCCTATGTATTAGTCAATCTGTCACTGAGAACTAAATAAAATTCAAACTATACAAGAGACTGATATATATTATTATTTCCATTAATTAGGTATTTTATGGTCATATATACAATAGATTCCCCCAATTTCATGGTTCCCCTATTAAATGGTTATAAAATACCCCCTTTAATCAAAATTAATTACAACTTGTTTTTTATTACTTCAGGATATATAGTTAAAATTGGATTTCTAATCATAATCAAAGGAAAACAAACATTTCTACAATGGGTGATTATCTATGTGATGAATACTCAATTCATTTATGTTGGGTTTTAGATTTTTCTCACTATGAAACTGATATATTATAAAATTCCCTTCTTATACAAGATTCAAATATATATAAAAAACTTTCATATCCATGAACTACAAATTGATTCCTAGCATTAAAAGAAATTTATTTGTGTCTATAAAACTTATCTCAAATCAAATCCCAATTCTCATACCATACATCCATGTCTCATGATGTGAAATTTCATGACATATAGTCCATCCCATGTGACCTAAAATATTTATATTTGTCTATCTTGTATGACCATAAACTATACATATTATCCCATTCTATAAGGATGAGTTTCACTTACAAATCATTTATATTTGTGTGTGAGTCCCATCTTATGAATCAATAACTAAAGACATGGAAAAATAAAATACCCCCTATTTAAGATCTATATATACATAGATATATTTTATCATAAATATTTTTTGCTTGATTTCTATTATTTTAGGTTACATACTGAGACCCTAATAACTAATCTTACCCGAATATCTCTATGAACTTATTTTTTTAATTCTTTTTGATAACCCTGCATTCAAGGGATGAGGGGGAACCCTTACAATGCCCATAGACTTAGATATTACAAGGCTCGTTGGCTTATGAAACAGTACATGACCTGATGGTATTAGAAAATTCAACTAGACTATAAATACAAGGAACTGTCCCTCCCCAACATCTGTATCATTATGATAGCTCTCTACCTTTTCATGGTCTTCTAGCTAAGCTTACCAAGCAAGAACATGCTAGTCCTGATGGCTTTGCCAGACCCTCCCATTCTTCCAAATCCATTGGTTCTGCTCTAATGGATGTGACTTCTTTGAATACTCCTCTGGGGATTACAATTTTTATATAGTCTGTCTGGGGAAACATCA
Organism: Viscum album; assembly: GCA_963277665.1. Taxonomy (NCBI): domain Eukaryota; kingdom Viridiplantae; phylum Streptophyta; class Magnoliopsida; order Santalales; family Viscaceae; genus Viscum; species Viscum album. The sequence continues at coordinate 684,977,896 of OY728123.1, read as the reverse complement.
TTAATCATGTGTCTTTAAGGCCATGAGGTGGCCCGAAGGCCTTGAGGTGGTCCAAAGGCCTTGTGGAGGCCAGAAAGACCTACTGGCCTAAAGGGCTTGGGTGACCCAATGGCCTTGAAGGACCCATAGACCAAATTGGTGGCCCAAAGGCACAAATAAGTGAATAGTTCTAGCAGCAATAGTACCAAATAGTAATAGCTATAGTGATGCTACAGTAACTGCTACAATACCCGTTACAGTAAGTGCTATAGTACTACTACAGTACCCTGAAAATTATCCCACAGCTTGGTTTTAATCTGGGGTCTCTTTGATGCACATTCTGAGTCCTCACCAACTTTTCTGAGGATCCTATGCCTAATCATTAATCTTAGTCCCAACCATAACTTCACCGATATCCAAATACCTCTTACTGTATTATCTCTTCATTCATGTGAAATATTTCCATATCAGACTCTATAATGCCACAAAACATCCCTTTATATCCATTAACTATGCGTGTCTTGATTCATGTTATTTCAATTTATATAGGATCGCCTATATCCCCTACCCTAGGCCCAACCATAATTTCAAATCAAACACTGTCTCATCCCGATTCCTCAACATTCATTTTGAAGTTATCTCCCACTTGAAACTAAGGTAGTGTTATGGATTTTTCTGTATAAGATAGATTTTCACAAATCAACCTATATAGATGACTAAATGTGCAATATTAAACAATAAAACACTTTCTCAATTATCACATGATGTTAAATTAAATGACATACAATCAATCCCATAATACCTAAAACTACTTATAGTGGTCTAAACTACATTACTAAATTTCCATAAATGATAACTAGATTCATTTCAGGGTTATGGGACCCTACACAAGATTAAAAAACCCATTTTCCTTAATAATCCTAGTGTTTGGACTCCTTATTTTGATATATGGATTTAAACTTGGTAATTTCCATGGATATAACTATTTGTCCTCTTCTAGTACTAATAATTTATAGAATAAAAATTTCCATCATCTTCATATGAGTTAGTTCTATTATAGGTATATATTATAATAACTATATGGGTATAGATTCATGATTTTATAGGGTTTTTAGTAACATTTGATCCATATATCTCAGTACCAACTGAAAATTATCATCCACCATCATTAATCATTGTCATCCCACAACTACCTAATAAGGCATGTTTTTGAGTAGGTTTCTCTAATCACATTTTAGATATCACATAAACATATTACACATTATTCACCTGTTATATATAATTACTTCAAAACAATAATGTATTTTAACAACAAGGGAATTTATCTCCAAGGGACACCATTGATTGGTAATGAATCAATGCTTCAATATTCCTCTCTACCTTTCAGAGGTGTATTCAATTATAAGGTGAAATTAATCTAATCACTATACACCCTGAAAGTATTATAGAATAACTATTCATAAAAATATGGTCCATATTCATCCCTAATGTACTTGTCCTATATCATCATTTATTGTTTTAAATACCTCATGTAATTATTTACAACTTCACCATTCCCTATTTAAAAAGGGTAATTTTTCTCAACCATGAACCTCATCAAGGTTGTTATAGAACATTCATATATTAGTGCAGGAATCGTGAAATTAAATTATTGACAACCCTCTAATATGGTCTATATTATCTTTTGGTTCATCATTCACATTGGGTTTCACCTTAACCTTGTAATATATATCATCTTTCTTGTTAGTTGAATCAGTGAAACATTAAACCCAAACCAAATTTGGTCTATGATGTTTGAATTTAATCTCTAGAAACTTAATTTAGAAGCATTATGACCTTAAACTAGCTTCACATCTCCATGATATGGTTTATAGGAGCATTGGGCTATTCATTCCTGTTTTGTCTTACCTTTCCGAAATCTGAATAAACCATCTCACCGCAATGTCCCAAAAACAATGACTATGAATAATTTATACCATTATTAAATGATTGATAAAATTGTAATGTTAGAATTATAATCTCATTAATCCAACCATTCCTTTACCTATGAGTAGGTTTCCCCATATTTTGGTCAAATCTATACAACAATAAACTCTATTCAATGTTTTCTGAATCAATATGACCTTAAACTTTATCTCTTAATGTTTTGAATTTAACAGACCAAACACTATAATAGACCAGAGGAAAAACTTTTGTAGGTACCACCCACTAGTAAAAATTTGTGCTATAACAATCGCCATTGGAGGTCTATATAGGCCTCTAAGGACCGCCGAACGACCGCCATTGGCGTTCGCTTTGGCCTCATTGCAATAGGCCAACAGCAACTGCCAATGGCGGTCTCTTTAGGTGGCCGAAATTCCGGCCTACAGCGACCGACATTGGCTATCGCTAATGTTGACCCAGCAGCCTATAACGACCGCCATAGGAGGTCTCTATTCTGGGAAAAATTTCTTTTAAAAAAAATCACAGTGCATATAAATGAAATATTTTTAAGATTACAAATGTGTTTTACTATAATATAAAATAAATAAAATACATTTATTTAAGGTTATTTGAGAAAGAAATATGTATATATATATAATATTAAATAAAATATTTCTCTAATTCTTCAAGTAGTTTTGTTAATAATATGGTAATAATAAATAAAATTTAATGCTTAAAATTTGTATTTCTCAAAAAAGGTAATTTTATTATCATTTCAGGGTTTTTTTTTCTAATTTGGATTCGTTTGCGAAATTGTTTTGTTGTCTAAAAAGGAATGTTTTCGGCATGCACCACACGTCCGATGGGAATTCCGTCGCCTCCTACAAGTCAAAAATAATATTCCTATTGTTTTCATGTGGTTTCAGGTCATTCGGAGCACGTTTGCTCTGAATTCGGCCATCTCACGCCGTTTTGATGTTTTATGACTCCGAAAACACGTTTCCGGTCACCGAAGTCAAAAAAAACCTCCGATTGACATGTCATCTACCTGACCATTTCACAATTCACACATTGGCTATTATCGTAATATTTCAAGGCATTCCGAGGTCGTTCGGGTGGTTTTGTCCCCCCAATGCGCCCTTTTAGCACGCTCTGAGCTGCTGAAAACGATACAATCGGTTGTACCGCGGGCACCGCACGTTCGATGGGCATTCCGTCGCCTCCTACACATAAAGAATAATATTCCTATTGTTTTCATGTGGTTTCAAGTCATTCGGAGCACGTTTGCTCCGAATTCGACCATCCCACGCCGTTTTGGTGTTTTATGACTCCGGAAACGCATTTCTGGTCACCGCGGTCAAAGGACGCCTCCGATTGACGTTCCGTCCACCTGACCATTTAAAAATTCACACAAATACTATTTTCATATGATTTCATGGAATTCCGAGGTCGTTCAGGTGGTTTTGACCCCCCCCCCCCCCCAATGCGCCCTTTTAGCGCGCACTGAGGTGATTAAAACAACACAATCGGTCGTACCGCGTGCACTGCACGTCCGATAGGCGTTCCGTCTCCTCCTACATATCAATAATAATATTCATATTTTTTCGTGTGATTTCAGGTCATTTGGAGCACGTTTTCTTTGAATTCGACCGTCTCACACCATTTTGGTGTTTTATGACTCCGGAAACGCGTTTTCGGTCACCGCGGTCAAACGACACCTCTGATTGATGTCTCTTCTACCCAACCATTTCACAATTCATACAACGGCTGTTTTTGTACGATTTAATGGCATTCTTGGGTCGTTCGGGTGGTTTTGACCCCCCAACGCGCCCTTTTAGCGCGCGCCAAGCTGGAGAAAACGACACAATCGGTCGTAAAAGGCGCACCGCACATCCGATGGGCGTTTCATCTCCTCCTACATGTCATGAATAATATTCGTATTGTTTTCGTGTGGTTCAGGTCATTCAGAACACGTTTTCTCCGAACTCGATAGTCTCACACCGTTTTGGTGTTTTATAACTCCGGAAACACGTTTCCGGTCACCGCTATCAAATGACACCTCATATTGACCTACTGTCTGCCCGACCATTTCAAAATTTACACAATGGATGTTTTCATATGATTTCATGGCATTCCGAGGTCGTTCGTGTGGTTCTGACCCCCCCAACGCGCCCTTTTAGCACGCGCCGAGCTGCTGAAAACGACACAATCGGTCATACCATGCGCACCGCATGTACGATGGGTGTGCCGTCTCCTCCTACACATCAAGATTAATATTGCAATTGTTTTCATTTCATTTTAGGTCATTCGGAGCATGTTTTCTCTGAATTCAACCGTCTCACCCCATTTTGGTGTTTTGTGACTCCGGAAACGTGTTTCCGGTCACCATGGTCAAACGACCCCATCGATTGACGTGATGTGAACCCGACCATTTCAAAATTCACAAAATGGATGTTGTCGTATGATTTCATTGCATTCCAAGGTCATTCGGGTGGTTTTGACCCCCCCCCCCCCCAACGCGCCCTTTCAACGCGCGCTGAGGTGCTGAAAATGACAGAATCGGTCATACCGCGTGCATCGCATGTCCGATGGGCGTTTTGTCTCCTCCTGCATGTCACGAATAATATTCGTATTGTTTTCATGTGTTTTTAGGTCATTCGGATCATGTTTTCTTTGAATTCGACCGTCTCACGCCGTTTTGGTGTTTTATGACTCTGGAAACGTGTTTCCGGTCACCGTGGTCATACGACACCTCCAATTGATGTGTCGTCTACCTAGCCATTTCACAATTCACACAACGACTGTTGTCGTATGCTTTCATGGCATTCTAAGGTTATTTGGGTGATTTTGACCCCCCCCCCCCCCAACGAGCCCTTTTAGCGCGAGCTGTGGGGCATAAAACAACACAATTGGTCGTACTGCATGCACCGCAAGTCTGATGGGCATCCATTCTCCTCCTACATGTCACAAATAATATTCCTATTGTTTTCATGTGGTTTTAGGTCATTCGGAGCATGTTTGCCCCAAATTCGGCTGTCTCACACCGTTTTGGTGTTTTATGACTCCGGAAACACATTTCTGGTCACCGCGGTCAAACGTCACCTCCGATTGACGTGCTGTCTGCCCGACCATTTTACAATTCTGACAACGGCTGTTGTCGTGTGATTTCCTAGCATTCCGAGATCATTCGGGTGGTTTTGACCACCCAACGCGCCCTTTTAGCTCACGCTGAGCTGCTGAAAAAGATACAATCTGTCGTACCATGCGCACCGCATGTCGGATGGGCATTCTGTCTCCACTTACACATCACGAATAATATTCCTATTGTTTTTGTGTGGTTTCACGTCATTTGGAGCACGTTTTCTATGAATTCGACTGTCTCACACCGTTTTGGAATTTTGTGACTCCGGAAACGTGTTTCCTGTCATCGCAGTCAAATGACACCTCTAATTAATGTTCCATCTGCTCGACCATTTAACAATTCACACAACGGAATTTTTTGTATGATTTCATGGAATTTCGAGGTCGTTCGGGTAGTTTTGACCCCCCAACGTGCCCTTTTAGCGCGCCCCGAGGTGCTGAAAATGACACAATCGGTCATCCCGCACACACCACACATTCAATGGGCATTCCATCTCCTCATATACATCACGAATAATATTACTATTATTTTTTTGTGGTTTCAAGTCATTCGGAGCATGTTTGCTCCGAATTCGACCATCTCACGCCGTTTTGGTGTTTTATGACTCCAGAAACGCGTTTCTGGTCACCGCGGTCAAACAACATCTCAGATTGACGCGTTGCCTACTCGACCGTTTCACAATTCACACAATGGCTATTGTCATATGATTTAATGGCATTCTTTTGTCGTCCAGGTAGTTTTGACCCCCCAACGCACCCTTTTAGCGCGCATTGAGGTGCTGAAAATGACACAATCGGTCGTACTACACGCACCGGATGTCTGATGGGCATGTCGTCTCCTCCTACACATCAAGAATAATATTCCTATTGTTTTCATGTGGTTTCAGGTCATTTGGAGCATGTTTGCTCTGAATTCGACCTTCTCACGCAGTTTTGGTGTTCAATGACTCCGGAAATGCGTTTCTGGTCACCGCGGTCAAACAGCACATCCGATGGACATGCAGTCTACCCGAACTTTTCACAATTCACACAACGACTGTTGTCGTATGATTTCATGGCGTTCCGAGGTCGTTCAAGTGGTTTTGACCACCCAACGTGCCCTTTTAACGCGCACTGAGGTGGTGAAAACGACACAATCGGTCGTACCACGCACACCGCAGGTCCAATGGGCATGACGTATCCTCCTACATGTCCGAATAATATTCCTATTGTTTTCATGTGGTTTCAGGTCATTCAGAGCACGTTTGCTCCGAATTCAATCGTCTCATGCTTTTTTGGTGTTTTATGACTCCGGAAACGTGTTTCTGGTCACCGCGATCAAACGAAACCTCTGATTGAAGTGTCGTCTACTCGACCATTTCACAATTCACACAACAGCTATTTTCATTTGATTTCATGGCATTATAAGGTCGTTCGGGTGGTTTTGATCCCCCAACGTGCCCTTTTAGGGCGCGCCGAGCTGCTGAAAACGATACAATTGGTCGTACCGTGTGCACCGCATGACCGATGGATGTGTCGTCTCCTCTTACACATCACGAATAATATTCCTATTGTTTTCGTGTGGTTTCAGGTCATTCGGAGCATGTTTTCTCCAAATTCGACTGTCTCACGCTGTTTTGGTGTTTTATGACTTTGGAAACGCGTTTCCGGTCACCATGGTCCAACGGCGCCCCCGATTGATGTGCTATCTACCTGAACATTTATCAATTCACACAACAGTTGTTTTTGTATGATTTAATGGCATTCCGAGGTCGTTTGGGTGGTTTTGACCCCCCAACGTGCCTTTTTAGCGCACGCTGAGGTGCTCAAAACAACACAATCGGTTGTACCGCGCGCACTGCACGTCCGATGGGCGTTCTGTCTCCTCCGACATGCCATGAATAATATTCCCATTGTTTCCGTGTGGTTTCAGGTCATTCGGATCATATTTGCTCTGAACTCGACCATCTCACGCAGTTTTGGTGTTTTGTGACTCTAGAAACGCGTTTCCAGTCACCACGGTCAAACAACACCTCTGATTGACGTGCTGTCTACCCGAACATTTTACAATTCACACAATGGCTATTTTCCTATGATTTCATGGCATTTTGAGGTCGTTCGGGTGGTTTTGACCCCCCAACGCGCCCTTTTAGCGCACACCGAGCTGATGAAAACCACACAATCGGTTGTACCGTGCACACCGCATGTTCGATGGGCGTGCCGTCTCCTCCTACAAATCACAAATAATATTCCTATTGTTTTTGTATGGTTTCAGGTCATTCAGAGCACTTTTTCCCCGAACTCGACCGTCTCACACCATTTTGGTGTTTTTTGACTCTTGAAAAGCGTTTCCAGTCACCGCAGTCAAACAACACCTCTGATTGACGTTTCGTCTTCCTGACCATTTCACAATTCACACTACGGATGTTGTCGTATGATTTCATGGAGTTCTGAGGTCGTTCGAGTGGTTTTGACCCCACAACGCGCCCTTTTAGCGTGCGCTGAGCTGCTGAAAACAACACAATCGGCCATACCACGTGCACCGCATGTCCGATGGGCATGTCGTCTCCTCCTACACGTCAAAAATAATATTCCTATTTTTTTCGTGTTGTTTCAAGTCATTCGGAGCACGTTTCTCCGAATTCGACCGTCTCACGCCGTTTTGGTGTTTTATGTTTTAGGAAATGCATTTTCGGTCACAACAGTCAAACAACACCTCCAATTGATGTTCTGTCTACCCAAAAAATTATAAATTCACACAATGGCTGTTTTCGTATGATTTCATGGCATTTTAAGGTTGTTCGGGTGGTTTTGACACCCCAACGCGCCCTTTTAGCACGCGTTGAGCTTGTGAAAACAACACAATCGGTCGTACCGTGCGCACCGCATGTCCGATGAGTGTTTCATCTCCTCCTAAACATCAAGAATAATATTCCTATTGTTTTTGTGTGGTTTCAGGTCATTCGGAGCACGTTTTATCCGGATTCGACCATCTCACGCCATTTTGGTGTTTTATGACTCCAGAAACGCGTTTCCGGTCACCGCGGTCAAACGACACCACCGATTGACATACCATCTACCCGAAAATTTCAAAATTCACACAACGGCTATTGTCGTATGATTTCATGGAATTATGAGGGCGTTCTGGTGGTTTTGACCCCCCAACACGCCCTTTTAGCGTGTGTCGTGCTGCTGAAAATGACACAATCGGTCGTACCGTGCGTACCGCACATCCGATGGGTGTGTCGTCTCCTCCTAAATTTCACGAATAATATTTCTATTGTTTTTGTGTGGTTTAAGGACATTTGGAGCATGTTTTCTCCGAATTCGACCGTCTCATGCCGTTTTGGTGTTTTATGACTCTAGAAACGCGTTTCCGGTCACCTTGGTCAAATGACACCTCTGATGGGCGTGTCGTCTCCTCCTACACATTACGAATAATATTCCTCTTGTTTTAATGTGGTTTCAGGTCATTCGGAGCACATTTTCTCGGAATTCGACCATCTCATGCTGTTTTGGTGTTTTATGACTCCAGAAACGTGTTTCCGGTCACCTCGGACAAACGACACCTCCAATTGATGTGTCATCTACCTGGCTATTTCAAAATTCACACAATGGCTGTTGTAGTATGGAGGAGGGATGTCCACGGTGTAGGGGGGTCTATCCAGGGTGCGGGGGGCTATCCGGGGTGCTGGGGGGCTGTCCGGGTGTGGGGGTTCTGTTTGGGGTGATGGAGGCTGTTCAGGGTGCAGGGGGGGATGTCCAGGGTGTGGGGAGGGCTATCCGGGGTGAGAGGGGTGAGGGTTTCTCTAGGGTGCGGGGATGGATTTCTGGAGTGCCGGGAGGCCTATCCAGAGTGTGGGGAGGGTTGTCCGAGGTGCGGGAGGGGGTGTCCGCGGTGCGAGAGGGGTTGTCCGGGGTGCGGGGGGGTGTCTAGGGTGCGGGTGGGCTGTCCAGGGTGCGGGGGCTATCTGGGGTGCGGGGAGGGTTGTCCGGCGTGCGGGGAGGCCTGTTCGGAGTGCGGGGAGTGCTGTCCGGGGTGTTGGGGGGCTGTCATGGGTGCGGGGAGGGGCTGTCTGGGGTGCAGGGATGGGTGTACGGGGTGCGTAGAGGATATCCAGAGTGCGAGGGGGTTGTCCGGGGTGCGGGGGGCTGTCCGGGGTGCAGGGAGGGGCTATCCGAGGTGCAAGGATGGTTGTCCGGGGTACGGGGTGCTTGTCCGGGGTGCGGGGAGGGCTGTCCAGAGTGCGGGGAGGGCTGTCCGGGGTTCGGGGAGGGTTGTCCAGGGTGGGTCGGGGACTACAAATAGTGAACCTCAACTCATTCATCCAAAATAAGTTTCATGGTTTATATTAGGAATCACATGGTTTTTTTAAAAATATTACAGAACATGCAATTGAAAACATTGAAGAGTTAAATGAACAAAAAATATCCAAATCATTATTCAGTTTCATTGTTACTTCTCAATTTGTGCACACAAACATTGCATCAGGCCAAAGCACACATGATACCCCCAAATCACAAAAAATATCACTATAAACCCAACCTAAATATCGATGACAACCCCACAATTAAAAACAAAAACACACCTCGGGAATATGATACGTCATGCATGGTCATGACTACTACCTCTATCAGGTGGGTCAGGGGCCTATAACAAAAAAACCATTATGAATATTTTCATAACAAAAATAATATAAATTAAATAAATAAAAACAGTACAAACCTGTGTCGTCTGTTCCCCTACCCAATCACCTAGATGCACATACTGCCACAGTGTTCTAACCTCAGCGATCAATTGCGAATTTACCTCCTCAAAAGCGCACAACCATGCCTCGAAATCTGACAACTATTATTTCATCTGAGCAACATCAAGACCGACAACCACAACATGTGACACTACAGAATGAGGAATCCCTATTCTATAGGTCAATCTATATTCATGCACGTCCCGATCAATAATGCGATGAAATAACTCATCCCTTAGCATGGGAAGATGTCGCTAGTCCTCTGGCGGATGTTCTAACTCAGCTTCAATTTGAGCCTGTGAAATATTTAAATATATATAAATATATTAATATACAGATTTTATTTAAGTATTGGTAATGAGTACAAGCACTTACTATTAATATTGCATCATATGGATCATTGCGATCACAAGTCCTTATCCACACCGACATTTTCTCAGTCGGTGAACCTTGCTCCCGCAATTGTATATGAATAGAATATAAACACAAAACCATATTAATTAATAAATTCATAAATGAATAATAAATACCTCATGTCAGATCTGAGACACCTAACGAGTCCCGAGCCTGTGATGTGGTCCCTGCAACGCCCGATTCTCAGAATGGCATTTTGACACCTCCTATATTTAATTCATTCAAATTTCAAACAAATCACACATTCTTGAAAATATATATACCAAAATAAATACACAAAATGCAACACACTCAGTAGACCAATATGCAACTAAATCACACCACTGAGCCGGGAGGACACCTCTCGGGACTTTTTCCAGAATGCCTGGGGCATCGACATTTGGTACCCAGTTGTCCCTCTTGACTTTTCCTGTATAGTCTTTCCACATCTTACGACATTTTCTCATACACACTGGCTTAAAATCATCAAGAAATTCTTTCAAATTTTTGTATTAAAGAAAAAAATCACACATCATATTATTGTTTATACATAGGGAATAAAGTAAAATGGTCTTTTTACCTGAACCTCCCTCTAAATATGATCTAATGTGTCATGAGGGATAGAAGCCCAGTAACGTGTGGTCAATGGAAATCGATGTGGGTCATGTATGATATGACCCAGCTAACAAATAAATGCAGGGGTATTCTGTCCCATAGGATGAAATACCACATCAAATGAAACATCAAATGTCGTGTCAGAATTCCATGATAATATGCCATGACCAGGGCCTCTCTTGCGAGAGGAAGAAGCAGTTGAGTATGATCCTGTGGAAAACAATTTTATATATAATTTTACAGATGTTATAAATATATATTTGTTTATCAATTACATAAAAAATAGAGACAATGAAATTCAAACATACCTCGACCCTAAGACGTAGATGCCTCAGATGGATGATGTGGATCTGTTGTCTCTTCCCCTGACATGCTTGTAGTCCTGGAAAACAGTAGTAAGGGGACTATCCAAAGTGTCCAAATGATAAATTGAATTTTTTTAAAAAAAATTCAAACTTGTACAGTTTTTATTAAAAAAAATGGATTGAATAATTAGTTGTGAATAAACTTTAAAATATCAAAAAGATAACAAAATATATATAAAAATTATATACAAAACCAATCAATGCATACCCAAATTTCAAATTGAATTAATAAAAATTCAAGTAGCACATGAACCAAATGAATAATACCTCAAGCGGAAGTTGTGTGGCAAGGGAGGGGATGAAGACGGAGGGGACGGGAGTTGGCGGGGTGCGGGTGGGGGGTGTCCGGGGTGGGGGGGGGAGGGCCGAGGGGGTGGAGGGCGGAGGCCGGAGGCCGGAGGCCGGAGGGGCTGGAGGCCGGAGGCGGGTGGCGGGAGGCTAGAGGGCAGAGGGAGGCCTGAGGGCAGAGGGAAGCTGAGGGCTACCGGAGGGCTGTCGAAGGGCTGCTGGAGGCGGGTGGTGGGAGGCCTGAGGGTAGAGGGTGGCCGGAGGGCAGCCGCAGGGTAGAGGGTGGACGGAGCCGGAGGGTAGAGGCGGAGGAATCCCAGAGGAGATGGAGGGCAGGGCGGAGGGTGGGCAGAGGGCAGAGGCTGACCGGGCGACGGGGGACGACAGCAAGGGAGGGTGGGCAGTGACGGGGCAGGGCGCGCGATGATGGGGGGGGGGGGGCGACGAGGGAGGGAGCACGACGACGGGGGAGGGAGAACTGCGAGGTGAGAGAGGAGGAGTGTTTGGGGGGGGAAGCGGCGAGGCGAGAAGAGGGAGAGGAGGGTTCGAGGGGGGGGGGCGCCGAAGCCCCCCCCCCCGTTTTTTTGCGAAAACCTAGCAACCGCCAATGGGGGTTGCTATTGGTTACCTATAGCGTCTGCTCGTGGATGTCTATATAGGTAAGGGGGATCCAAAGCCCAGTTTTTTAGTAGTGACCATATATCTCTATAAAAAGTATATATATTCTCATGTGACCCGTCGGTATATGAAAAAGTTAAATCAAAATCATTTTACTACCATTTTCCTAAAATAAGTGTTAAATAAAGGTAGCATGACTATTAGGATGCCTAAACCCTTCTTGACTTCCATTATCTCCATAAGTTTAAATCATTACTCAAAAATCTATAAATCCTCAAAACATATTTCATGGATATGAGTAATGAATTTATTCATCAATATGGGAAACCTTTTCTTGGTAATGATATATGTGCTGCCATAATTGACCCGTCCAACTATAGTGATGATTTTGTCATTAAGGTCCTCTAATATTTATAAACACTCTCAAAATTTTATTAGAACCCACAATTTAAATGTCGTACTTTTTCATTCTAAACATAATTGTTATATCCTTTCATTTATAATTCATCTATCTTGAGTTATGATTTACACATTCATAATCATATTATTCCAATGGATTTGATACTCTTGATTTTTCACATTCATGCATCATACCCATTTCTATATAAGAATACAGTGTCTGAATATAGTACCTTTACTAGTCCTTATCATGTGTCCCTAAACTAAATGACATGATAATATAATCATTACAATATTAAATTACATGTCCTGATTTCTTGGATTGTCTAAACAAGTATTGGGCATTTATCCATGATGGGTGTTTCCCCACCCACACTATATGAAATATATCCTTACATGTTGTTCAAATTTCTCAGACCATGAATTCCAACTATATTGGATAGGATTTCAAGACCATAAAATGACTAAGTAAAGAGTCATAACCCTCCCTAGGTTGAAAATACCAAAATGGAATCATGAGAAAGTATTGACTCAATAATTTCTATGTAGGAAATGTACATGACCTAGAAAAATTTATCAACATAAAATAGAAGGAAAAATGAATAAACATATTTTTCTAAAAGTCCATAAATGATATCATTTAAAAAACCCTACTTTCAATCCACAATTTCTCCCCCATTTGAGGCTTAAGAAAAACCAAGGGTCAATGAAAAATAATTTCAAATCTGATAGGGTCCATAATATGATCACATTAAGTGTAAACATGTGATTTCTAGGTCCATTGACATAGGAAAAAATGAAATCATATTATTATAACTCTCATTTATTGGTTCATGTTACCTACTAGAAATGTATAAAGATGTATTTTTATGGTACTTATGCCATTTTCAATATTAGAATCCTTATTCCAAAATTTCCCCTTGATATGTTTCACTATGCCCAGACATTTAACCTTCTTAAATCTAAATGGACCAACTTGGTGAATGGTTATGGTGCTTATGTTTCTATATTCAACCTTAAAATGCTCATCCAAGTGGCCAAATCCTGGTGGAAATCACATCTCATACCTTAGTAACATAATATTATCTTATTGATATAGTTTATAAACCATTATATTCATCCTACCTATATCTATCAAAATGTTAAAAACTAGGCGGAGACAAGATATGATCATTTATCTCATAGTAGTAATCGTATTATCTAGTGATGGTTCATATGCTACTACATATGGACCACATATACCCCTTCAAATAGATAAATCTAAAGGAATATTGATTACTATGTATTTTGGTTTTCAAATAAGTAGTTGAAGATCAGGATTAACTTGTTCCATTTTCATTATAAATTTATACGGGTTCCATTATTGCAATATTACACTTATAGAATTTAATAGGTTGATATAAATTAATGGTATAGTAATCAAATAACAGATAATGACCAAAAATAATATGTTTTTTCATTCATTTTCTACAAGGGAGTGGTGAATCCTAATTTTAGAGTATTTATCTCTCTCATATATATATATATATATTAATAAAATAATAATTGAATAAGAATACTATTATGTGGTATGATTGAATGATCTTTGAATATGGATCAATTTTTTTATTGAGTTGTGAACAACTTGGAATGAATGTTAGAAAATTATAGATTATACTTCTACCTCAGGATACAAGGAACACACCAATAAACAATAATACATCATAGCCTTTCATCCACCTCAACTATCCATTTTTAGTATTATACTATTTTTAAAATGGTAGTTTTTCTTGGAAGAGTGAGACAAACTCTTTATAGAATAGCTACACTTTATTCCTCCATTCAATAGAATAAAATTTCATCTCTAATACTACTACTGTATATTGTGAATCTTTATGAAATTACTTAATTATGATATATATTTTTTTCCAATGGATCAAACTATGGAGATCCATGATTAGATTGTACTCATTTGATCCCATGTAGTAATCATCAGCTTCACTCCAATAAGGATTACAGGGTAATCATACCCACTATATTTGAGAATGATGATATATTAGAGATAACTCAATTAGATTCAATTTTAATTGAGAAAGGACCCTATAACATACATTAATATAGTTATCTATATTTAATTATTTTTACAATGCTTACATGATGTATATTGTTGGTATTAAATAAGTATATTTCTTGGACTAATGCATAATCTAGTGAAATATCCCTCTGGGAGGGTTCAAATTTAGTACCTCTAGTGTGATTTTCCACCAAGTGAGTCCATATCTCCAAAACCATTGAAATGTGAGAATTTATGGTATATATTACATGAGTTTCTATAGGAAATAATTGGGTAACTAAAATTTGAACCCAAAAAATGTTTTATCCTCCAAACACGAGAATTTTCATTACCATAAGAAGTTTGGGTATTAAATTTTATGGTTAGGTACATTGACTTCCTAGACTGTTGTCACCCTTCAAAATACACAATAGGTAGGTATTTTTTGGAATTTATTGAATTACACTTATGGTTTGTATAACTATTTCATAGGTCACTACACACTCTATAAAATAAGTGATTCCATAGATAATCTCTATCCTAAAAATGCCGACATCATTTATGTGTATAGCTAATTCGCTGGTAAATATTGGTTTCCAAAACCATAAGTGGAATATGAAACTTTTAGAATAAATAATATTCTTATATATATATGGTATCATACTCAAAAATTAGATACATAATAGTTGGTCATGTTAATGAACTCTATAAGGTACTCCAATAGATTTCAGTCTATATGCATACCGTCTGATGATTTGGATTTAATTCCACCTAGGTATCCCATTTTTCAATTTTTATGGATGTACCTTCTAGGATTATATAGGTTATATTTTATTTGGAAGTAGATAAATTTTAGTTATTTATTATTATACCAATATTTGAATGATCCAATGAATTAGAATGAAGTCATAGATAAATATCAAAATATTTCATAGAAAATACAACACATACTCATCAATCTCAAGTGAAGATGGGTTTCTAATGAAATCACCTAATTCCACTAATTTAGGCATCCAACCAGTTTTCCCAAAGGTTTAATAGTCATTGGAATTTGTTAAAATACTTAATGGAGATTAGAGATAATTTCCTTAATATGACCCATTATGGTAGGGATTTCCTCCCCATCAACCATTTCACCTGAGGGATTTCTTAGGGCCATTTTTGTCCCTCCAGATGTATATTCTATTGATTTAATAGGATATTGTTCCCCTTATTCATCCTATAAGAATTATTTATTAACCATAATCTAATAATCAACATCCATAATAGTTATTATAGATGATAATTTATCGAAATTATTCCCATTGGGTGCATTAACTACCCTCTCCTTCCTTGGATGTTCTTATATGAGGTTTCACCATTTTTAACACTTGATCCTTGTAACTGGGATTGAACATAAATGAATTGATGACAACCTTGATGTAATAGGGATTGGAAAACACTTATTTTTTTATTTCTAATGAAAATACATTTGGGGGTAAAAAATTAGTTAAAACATCCTAAATTAATTTTCTTCACCTGGAGAAAACCCCTAACTCCTTTGAAATTAGGATGATCCTCCATTTACATAAAATACTACAGGGATGAATCTTTAATAGGGTCTATTTGTAGTGTATCCATCACATTTTATAAAGGTGGAACATTTAAATGATTCACACATTTACCTAGTAGTTGGGACACTAAAGGAATTTTTGAAGTAACCCTTATATAGATTTATACTGACTCTACTGATTTATCCCTATCATTTTTACCACCACATGATAGCGAGACCATGACCAGAGGTACTCAGTAAATTGGTTTCTCTAAGAATATTAACGTATACAAGAATTGGAATAATTGGTAAAAATCAAAATAGTGTCATTGAACAGTAGGCGTTTGAAACAAATAATTATCTCATCCCATGTCAAAGTAATCAAGAACTAGCGCATAATTACAAGATGTCAATCGACTAGTACCAAATAATGTGGGATAGATCACTTCTTCTGTATGCATCTGAATTAACAACTAAATATGAAAGTTATATACCCCTTATATATTATACATTGATCAATTTTTTGACAAGTACAACCACTCATAAGGATATCAAATATGAACATTTATTGAGCATACCCATAATTTCATCAGTGATAGTGCCAGTTGGGGAATCATATGATACAATAATAAAATGTTTTTTCTTATCTATAATTTTGCCTAAGTATTTAATATTCAGTGATCATGTTTAAACTATACGAATGCTCTGAATATAGGGTCCAAATTAACCACTCGAGACCAAAAAGTAAAGTATAAATTCACATCGCCCATATGGGACACAAACTAATTCCATTGTACTGTGAAGAGACAAACATTTCCGAATGGTCTCACCCCTTTATAAATATGTTTTGTCTTATGATAAAAATTTTACAATACCAATACTCTAATGTCCTGAAAATATATTATAGGAACATTTTATTTGATAGTATTTATGAAATGGGAAAACTAGTGTGTAAGGGAAGATAATATCCTAATATTTTATAATATACTAGTACTCTATCCATGAAAATACATATGGATAATTAGTTTCAATCAAATCATCGAGTTTTGCATCATGGATCTAAAAAATTATAATTTGTTCTATTCAATATAAGGTTTAGAGTAATATGATGATAATGAAGTAAGTGGGATGCACGTGAAATAAGTTAATGGAGTGAAGACCAATGGTAATAAATATTTAACAATATGGAATGGGAGAGGCAGAGATCAATGACATAAATGGATCATAGAGAAATGAAAAAATAAAACCAATCATTCATTATAATCTACTGTAGAAGCGATTTTTAAGTATGATTATTAATAAAATCATTTCTTAAAGGATATTTGAAAATATAGAACAATATATATAAATCAAAATTTAATTTTACACCAACAAATAATATAATCACAAAAAAAGATCAAATTATGGTAGTCATTTTCCAAAAATTCTATTCAAGTTAAGAGATAATAATATGTGATTCCCCTTATCGAGATATTTTTGAAGTGGAAGATTAAATAATTTATTTTTTCAATTTATGAAAATAAAAATGTGAATGAAAATAACCAAATCCTTTAAGGTATATGAAATAAAATAAAATAAATTAACTTCAAAAGAGGAAAAATATTTTACTATGATCTCTAAGGGTGATCCATATTAGATTGTAAAATTTTAAAAAAAATTAGATTCATCTTGTGCACCATATTATGTTGCATTACTATAAAATATTATCCACACACATTTATGATTTATAATTATAATGTTTGGATATAGTAGGAAAATCATTAGAATCAGTAAATTAATTCATTATAATAGTTGTGGATTTTTATCAAACATAATCACAATAAAAATTGGTATAATATTATATGAAAAGAATGAAAATTTATTTTCACCAAGGAGAAAAAACCAAACATGAAGTATCAAAGATTCAAATAAATTTTTTTAATAATAAACATTTAAAAATTTAATTGAAATTTCTATTATAACATAACATACATTGTTTTAAAACAAAACAAAAAAAACATAAACATTATAGAGAAGTATTTGATTTAAATTGAAACTATGGAAAATGAAATAGAAAAGGTAGTTGTTAACTGCATAGTTTGTATAGGTTAGACTAACATAAAAATAATTCTATACCTTATATGAAGCCTTCCATAATTGTAAATCTATGCTATATTGGATGACCACTACTGGATGGAGGTCTATAGTAATTATGTACCCTGCATCTGTTTAATATAGCTGATAAAAAAGAAATTGGAAATAATATCTTGTGTAATGGATATACTAATTATAAAGGATTAGTGTTTGCATTATATGTGTTATAAATGGTATCCTGTATCCCATAATCGTAGTGGAGATAAAATATGAAGTCAAAATGTATATGCTAATTTGAAAAGAAGAGTTTCAATAAGGTGTTTTTGATACATTTCAAATGTGTCACATAATCTCAGTCAATTTTGTCAATCTTCTTGTTTATATTTTCCTTTAATCATGGATGTAGTTCTTTGGAATGGCATGTTAATTCCACATGTTATGGAGACATTGTAACCATTCATGGGACCGTATCATCGACATCAAACATAGTCAAAAAAATTTCTACATAAATAAAAGACTTCAATCCAAAAGTTTTCAAACAGTTTATTGAATGTAATAATTTGTGTATAATTAATGTCATTTAAAAAATTATTGTTGAAAAGAAAAAAATGTCAGTTTTGTTTTAATCATAATGTAACATGAACTAGAAAAAATCAATAACATTTACTCCAATGATATAATTAAAATAAGACCATGAAGGGAAATAACTTGAAACTGAGTATATAATATATTAGTATTTGTGGTATCAAATCCACTGTCACTATTGCAGTTGACTCCTAAACATCCTGCGATGTGAATCTTCGAGAAGAGAATTTCAAAATGAAATGTAATGTATTTTTTTATATTTATTATTATAAATTCAAATATAAATGTTTAAATGTTAATACATAGTATTGGTTAATGGAAATACTTACCTTTGAATATTCAGGGTAATGATTATCCTATATAATAATATTAAAAAGAACAGTTGTTATGAGAAACGTATATGGTTAATCATTCCATTAATGAAATTGAAATTTTTAGATACCTGATAATTATCATAGATTTTATGAAAATTTGTGATAAAACATTCATCATCAATGATGAACATAAATTTTTATGTGTTATGTTCTAAATAATAGTGATGATTTTGAATTTTGTAACTTGTTACATCTATTGAATTCAAAACATTTTTGGATTTGAAAATGTTTATCCCTAATTGAAAACTAAATTAACCATACTCATAATTTGTAAATGAGCATCAGTTTATGTTTAAGGGAACTAAAAATATGGGAATATTAGAATAAAAAAATAGATAAATATGACTTTTATCAATGTATATTTTATTTGAGAATCTACATTTATTATATGCTGTATGACCTTCTTGTCGAATAGAATGATTGAAATTGAGTCTTTGTGATGTCTCTCATATAGTTTCACTATAAATATTTTGGAAAAGACATTTATATATTATCAATATTGATTTAGTTGTGTATTAATAAAATATTTATGTAATAATAAGTATTGAAGAAGAACCTGATATGAAAACCTAGGAGTAGTGATGGTTTGTGATATTTTATAATTTTGGAACATAATGATGGCATTATATGTTTTTAATTTGTTCATAGAATAGTTTAATGATTCAAAAAACTAGCTATGGGTGCTTTAAACTTGTTGTATTATACCAAAAATCAAACAGATTTTAGCCTAAGAAATAGTTATTGATATTACTATATAGATTACTTTATGACTTTATTGTATAGTAATGAAAAATACATAATAATATTACATATTACCAACATCTTACTTACCTCAATACACATTTTAACATTTAAATTTATTCTTTATTATTGCAATAATGAAAAGGCGTAATAGAACTATTTGAATCTGTTGATGGTGGACTCTGAAATTCTAATTTATTTGCCAACTCATACATGAAAAATAAAAATTATGAAACATTAAAAAACGGTTCATGGAAAAGTCATGCATGATGTAAGTTTATTGAATCATAAAACATCTAGAAATAATAATTAGTAACATTATACATGTTTCAAAAGATTCAGACTATTGTAATGTCTAGATTGATAAGTATTTTTGATGAATTTATTATAGTTGTGAAAATAACAGATGCAGAATCAATACGATGAAAATTAAAATATTGTTAAGTGATGTGTATTTCATCAAAATAGTAAATGGTAATTGGGATGTGGTTTTTTGTGTCTAGAAAGTTTACAGCTCAATATCGTTTCTCTAACTAGTTTCAAGATAACTATTATAGAGGATTTATTACTGTTATTCAAGTAATTTGTAATTTTGTTGGAAAAATATCTCCATAAAATATAGTTAATTAACAATCCCCTCTATGAAAATAAAGAAATTTTGTTGTTAATTGTATCATTTTGGTCAAATGATGTTTGAATATAATCCTTTTAACCTCTCACCATCTAAAACAACTTGGGTTTTTTGGTTGGTATTCCAAATAGACATCATTTGGTATGAATGTCATAGATTTCCAATAATCTCTATAATTTTTAAATAAAATTAGAAAACCATATTAAAATAGTAAAACATTATGAAGGGATTATCATCTTATAGAATAATATATGTTACATGAAATGATGAAACTGAACACTAAGAATTAGAAGCTATATTTAGGCATAATGTTTTGTTAAAAAACATGTTGTAAAAATTAGTTTTATAATATTTTAATGTCACATAATGTATTGTAAATGTAATTTACTATTTAATTTTGGTTCCATAACTCTTTCTAAATAATATGATCAAATGAAGTGAATTCAAAACTAAACATTGGATGTTGGAAATTAGATTGGAGAACATATATTATTGTAGTGAAAAATAGTCACCAAGCATGTCTTATCCCCATGTAGATGCCTTGATTAGATGGAAATTTGAATGTTTTGTATAGTGTCACATAACCCTTCACACAAGAGTGCTTATTACTTTAAGATTAGGTTATGATTAGTAATTGTACACTAAATTTTTATCCCCTTCATCAGTTAGTTTATAATGGTGACTAATGATGATTAAAAAAATATATGACATTAAATTTCTATGGAAGGCAGTCTTGTAGTAATATAAGTACATACTAATAGAATTATGAATGTAATATAAAAACTATAATATTTTTAACTCACTTGATCTTTTCCAAGGATCATATCAACAGTAGAAACATCATACATGGCCATGAGTTGAACCATAGATTCAATAGAAAGACTTGTCCCTTGAGTGTTTCATCGTCATCAACGGTCATCTCATTCTAATGATTTTTTGATGATGTAATTTTTTCAATTCTGTAGGTTTTCTGATTATAATTATTACAAAGTAAGTATTATTCAAAATCATGTATATATATGTTTCCTCAATGAATAAGGACATTGAATATATATATATATATATATATTAAAATATACCTAAGAAAGGTTATCAAAAATTTCCTTATATACAATGTTTGTGTGCAATCATAGGCTGGGTAATCTCTATTATCAACAATAATTTTCAAACCCCTTTGAGATATGTCCCGAGAAATGGAATCATAATGTTTCCTAAGATAGTATATAGGGTTTGAAAAATATAATGGAACACAAGATAGGGACTACCGTTGAATTTGATTAATAGTCATAGCATATGATTCTGTCGAAGGATATTGTCTTCTCTGTAATTTGAAAGTCCATATGTTGTCATAGTGTGTCATATTTATTCTTCGAATGAAATCTAGATACCATGAATGAAAACCACCTAAAATTTCTTCTCCAATGATTTGGTCTACCCAGTCTGTAATAATATTACAAGTACCAATTCCTGAAATCTTTGATTGGTATACATTTCTAAGTAGTTTAATGGGTACCCAGATCATCAATGTAATTTTGTGTGCATGTATCCCAAAGATATTTATACCAATTATAATGTCAGTTTTATATATTTTCTTAGGCCTATCTGTATCATAACTGGCATTAAAAATATTATCATCAGTAATGTAATGTTTGATTTTAGAAGTAGTAAGAGTTAACATGTGGTAATTTATTTTCTGAGCTACATGATGGGATGGTGATAATATAGCACATACTCTCAAGTACGAAATTTCTATATAGTTTTGATTGATATTTGTGTATAAAAACTCTATAGAAGCAGCCATTTGGGAATAATGACCATTTTTCTAGAAGATATATTGATGGAATTTGAATGATTTCTTGACCATCGTTGAATTTAACAATTCAACCTTCAAAAGTCTCCAAATTCAATCTCGAAAACTCTTGAACCTAATTTGAACAATCATTGGTATCAGCTATATGAAATCTCACATTTTTTTCAATGTTAGAACCTAACAATATTTCCATAGATATTGTGATTTTATACAAGAATAAACAATAGCACTTCTTTGACCACCATGTATTATAGGAAGTATCTGTATGAAATCTCCTCCAAAGACTACTAGTAAACCACTGAATGGTAAATTTAATGAGTTTTAATTTTTTGAAAACAATATATCTCTTAGTGTACGATCCATAGATTCAAAATAGTGTTTACAAAGAATTTGATCCTTATCCTAGATAATCAGTTCTGTTGACAATAGAAGTTATGCAACATAACTTCCTTTATAAATGTAAAAACATATTGCTCACTAATATATAGTGGAATTTAAAATTTATAATAAGATATACCACCACCTGGTAAGAGTAATGATGTTATTCCACTTTATTTAACTACCAAAACAATTTTACCATCTTGCATTACTATACATGTGAAGAATAAAAAAAATAATGTTTTACTGGTGCCTACAAATCCATGTATGAAAAAAACCCTTAGAAGAAGATAATAGAGACATAATGATAGTCATCACTATTTTTTGTTCAATTGCATTCTTACTATGTAATGCTTTGTACTCATCATGAAGGTTTTTCCTATTATAATTATGTTCTTCTCAAATCAACTGATTTGTTCGAGTATCAATTAAACTATCTGAAACTTGCATGGGATTATAACATAATAAATATCTACCATTGCTGAGAAGAATGTTGTCTATCTCAATAAAATATTCCATATACATTTGATGATCTTTTAGTTTAAAATATAAGAGTGGGAATAATTGTTAAAAAAATACAGAAATATATTTATTCAATTATCACCATTGGAAAGTATAATTAAAGGATTACATTAATCCACACAAAAAACAAAACTAAGATAACAACTACAACAGACTATAGTAATTTAGGGTGAAATTAGTTATTAAAATGAAATATTAATAAGTTATGAATGGAATAAGAAAGAAAATAATTCATGTTTTTATTTTCTTAGTCACTGGCTATGTACATATAACATAGATAACTAACCTATGAAAAATGAATTAAATTATTTTTATCATTAGAATTAAATCTTTAATAGATAAAAATAGTAATATAAGAAATATATTTTAAATAATGGTAATTGAATAATATATAATATTCAATATAATAAACTCCCATACATAGTAAGTTATTGTACTTGGTATTTGCAACATTTATCGCTCATCATATAGAATATCTTCAGTTAAGAAGTTCCAAGTATCTTGCCATACAATTTCATGTCAAGAGATGGTATTTTAGAATAAAATTATGCAGGATAGTCTTCACAAAGTGTGTCACATCCCCCAAAAAAACTACATTCAGTGCTTCAATAAACAAATTGTCATCAGATAATAGTCCAAAAGCAGAAAAGGCTTATTAGAATCATTGATGAGTGATGTTTTTTACTTGTTCTAGTAGTGTCATATGATGTCTCACGATGACCTTTTTACGATGTCTTCACAAGTAATATTGTTCTCCAGATTAGGTGGTCACATAGTACAATCTGCCAATATAAAATCCTAGTTTGTGAGGATACAAATGTTTATCAATAGAGTTATAGAAAAATATTTTTGGGAATTCTAAATATGTAAATCTTTGGCCCTCTTTGTATGTAAAATTTTCTTGAAACCAAGATGTAAAAATAGAATTGGGTATGTTTCTCCTATTCAAAATGTCATCAAGATTTTCTAATTTTCTGAAAGTCACAGTGTTCGGTCCTAGTAAATGAAAATGAAACTTTTCAACAGGAGGTTTTCAATAATGGTTATCATAAGATAAGATCCTCCATGAATCTTCACATGGTAAGATTTACTGACCTTTTTATTACATTTTAATATCATCTATAAGGTTTCAATCAATTGTCTTCTATTGGTGTCATAGAGTGCTGCTATGACATGATTAGAATAGTACCTTATATATTTAAAAAGATATTTAATAGTTGATGATTGACTGCAAATCTCAACTTTTAGATGATCCTAATACTTAAATAGAAAAACTGGATTATATGGGACAACAAACCAACTATCCAATTAAATCCTATTCTTAACGATAGTACTTCCATAATTTCATCTCTGATAAATTACATAACATTCATCATAATTTGTTGTATGTGAAAAAATTGTTTTGGATTAAACATTGAGCATTTTCCATTTTTCATACAAGGTGAGTGATGATTATAATCCCCAAAAGTACCATGGATCATAAAATTTGTGACAACATCAAGATGTTTTGGGAAGGTACCATTATTTGTAATTTCAGTAGAAAATATTTGGTTAATATCTATTATAGTAATAACTTTGTCTTCATGACATAGAATTAATATAATTTTCACATGTGGAAACCCTCTTCTCAAAAACTCCATAGTACGAACAACTACAATTGACAAGTTATAGTGAATAAAAAAGAATGTAACATGAGTGAATATCAATGGTCATTGTAGGAAAACATAGTTGTATAAGTAACATGCACTACCTTATCAAGATTTTATGATGAAACATCTATCTAGTAAATATTTTATGAGATGTTCTAGATTAATATTGAAAATTCGACACACTATATAATGGATGTTTTATGGGAGAAGATTATTTACTCTAATAAATCATGAAATTTCAGGCCACATAGGATTAGATATAAATGTTAAAAAAACTCTAGATACACTTCCAAATTACCAATTGAAAAAGAATTTTGGTACTTTTGAATCATATACCATGGACCATCTGTAAATGTAGAAGGTAAAATGATATGTTTCCCACATGAATACCCATCTCAGTCACCTCTAGGAAATTAATATTTCAACCCATTGTTTACTTCATCCCTCAAGTGATTTTGATTAATCCTAATAAATGATATTCTTTGAGACAAAATCATTGTATATGGATCTATAATAAATCATTAGAGAAGATTTCTTGAATAAAGTAGATTTGATGTATCTTAGTGACAAAATGGCTTGTGGAAAAAATAATCTCTCCCTATTTATTTATAGATTTTAGAACTTGTATTGAAGGATGTATGACGATGTAATATATTTTACACATATCCATCCTCTCCACCCATGAAAATAAATGGATATTTCAAAGGAAGGTACAATAGTTTAAGATCCTCTATGAATTGTAAGTCACCACTTTTTCGTTGAATGATGATATCTCTCTCATGATTAAGATCTTCAATGTCAATGAAAATTCAAATTTCAAATTTAGAAGAAGTTTGAATGTTATATTTTTTTCATCCCTTCCACATCTTTTATGTGGGCATAGCATTAAATTTGTAACACCATGAATATCAAGAACAAACCTTTCAGTTATTAATTAAAATGAAAAAACATTGTTCACATGAAGAATTTATGGATGTTTATTGACCATTTTAAATTAGTAGTAGAATTTTGTATTGTGTTATTTAAGCTGCATATGATTGTTCTGTAAATAAAACTGTAAAAACCACGATTCAAAAAATTCAATAAAATTTAATTTAAAATCTTCCTAAAGGGTCATATTCAATTTTGAGCTAGATTTTCATTATGATATACACATAATGGCACAAACATCATTGGTTCTCCATCAAGAGGATAGAAAATTCCAATACGATGGTAGTTTTGTACATTTACTCTAAATATATTTGGTGATCCACCAATAATTATATATTTTTTAACTTTCACTCCCATTGATGTTAAAGAAAACATTGAGTATTAAAAGTGCACATGGTCTTGGAATTTTCATGATTATGTAGATGTATTGTTGAATAGTAACATTCTAAGGTATTGTGGAAATCCAGGCAGTAACTCTAAATCAATCTAAACCATCGAGGAACATAAAGAGAAATGTGTGATATGTCTCTTGCTACATTTTTTATTCCTATAATAAAACCATAATTTTAAAATAAAGTACTCTAAAACATTAATAATATCTCCAATATATCAATATACTATAGTGACAAAAGAATATAGTTTTTCATCTTATTAAAAATGTAATAGAATTCTCATGAACATGTTCACATAGTCCATGTAATAATATAATAGTGAAGTTAAACTAACTAACCAGTGTGCTCCAAAAAATGAAGTTGAAGAGTTTCCTATACATAGGGATGTATTACTATATATGTTAATATATTATATTTCATAATATTAACAATGTAAATAAACATTTAATTTTTGAAAATTTAATGTGTAACTTGAGATGCTTATAAGATTGGTTGTAGGATCTATGTCAGAATATATTTTAATAGTTATTACCCTCAATATATGATTCATTTAATTTGAAACCTCTAGCAGTTGGGTAGTACCTGGATTCTTATAGGTACATTGATATAAGAACGTAAAATTTTACAATGATATGAAACATTATGTAGTTTATATATATAAACATATATACAAGTAAACTAAGATATTTATATTTAATGATCTCATTCATACCCATTGTTTAAAATTAATTGTATTTTTCAGCATTACTATATGTTGAACTATTGATTTTATAAGTTAAATGAATAATAATTAATATTTATAGGATATAGAATAAATAGGGTTATGATATATTCTTATTGTGATGATGAGGCAATGCATGAGTCTGTATTCTTATGAGTATTTATTGTTATACCTTGAAATATTAAAGAAGTGGATTTTAATTATTAAATAAAGGGCTATGTTAATAACCATAGTTATTGTTTGTACAATTATAACATGCTTATATAATTTAAGATTATGTCTTCTCACGATCTCCTTTTGTTTTCTTCGCTTATTTGATACCGAATATATGGTTGGCAGATTAGAACATTAATGGTAGACTTTAAGACAATGAAATGATTAGGTATCCCAATATATAGTAGTTTCTTTTCCAATATCAAGTGAAACAAATACTTATATTAATATTAAAGGCACTAAACATTTGTGGATAATAGTTATAATGGAATGTTTGTTAGTTTTTTTTATTGTTAGTTAGTGTGAGAGGTTCAATTGTAGAATATTTTGCAACAGTTTTTGGTCGTGTAACAATGATATATAAAAAATATATACTCTCACTTAGAAAGGGGTTAGTTTTACTTTGCATTAATTATTTTCTTTTCATAATTAAAACAAACTAAATTCAATGGACATTTTAAAATGATGTTACCATTAGTGGGTATTGGTGTTTATGGCATGCCTGATCTTCTTTTCATACTTCCATTGGGTGTTACATGGTCATTTTCATTAATATTTTCATGAGATATTGAACCTATGATATTGTCAATATTGTAAATATGTAAACACGTAGAATGAAAAATAATGGTACAGTATATGGTGAACATAATAATATAAGAGAACATGTTTTTTTTGTTTTTCAAGTGGTCTTCTTTGAATCCTCATCTCTTTACATGTTGATAAATATTCCAGTTTTGTATTTTGTATATTTTTATTTAATTTTAAATAAGGTGAACAAAATAATGTTATGCACTACCACAATATTTTATGTATAATCTATCTTTTAAACCACTATATTTAGTAAACAATGCATGTAATCAATGATAATTATACAGACCTGAATGGAGTATTTATTTAATTTACAACACTAGCAGTAGAAGAATTTCCTATTGAATAGAATATGTTAAACTTATCAGACTATGGATCAACCTTTGATGTGATGAGGAAATCAATATAAACTCTCCAAATAATTATATGTATGGAAATAATGCCAAGAAGATGAATTGTAGGGGTAACTAGAGTTTGAGAATACGATTACTATAGTAATATTTTTTCATTAAATAGTGTTTTACTTCTAATAAATCACAAGGGGGATAAGGGATTAAATTTGACTACATTGGGAGGAAATACCTGCTGACTAAGTTTAGATATGTAGCATCATAGAATAATATGTCATCTATGGTAAGGGATTCCTAAAGAACATGTTCGTACTCGCACACAATAGTGGTTGGTGATACAGATATTTGAACGGTTTAAGGTAGGTAATCATAGGAGATGGAAACCGTAGTGTCATGTTATTTGGAGTTTTTATTTGTACAAGAATGTTAGATGGTATGAGACATCGACCATCACTAAAAACCAAAATGTGTTGTTAGTGTTCACAGGTGAAGGGTTTCTTAGGTGAAGGTTTATGAAGGTGAATATAATATCATTGGGTAAAATTCAAGAGTTTTTTATCCCTTATAACTAGAGAGTTATGGTATATACATGTGAAGATGGTGGTTGAAACTTAACTAAATTGTGAAATGACGATTTTGGAGTCGACTTGCACAAGGAACCAAAAATTTGTTTTTAACGGAGATGTCGATGTTCGGCACAACTGTAGCTGTAGTCGTAGACATGGTCATAGGGAAAAAATAGAGAAAACCAGAAAGAGGAACAAGATAATGTTGAAGGTGGGGAATGAAGAATATCAAGGACTAGGATGGGATGAAGGTGGATTTTAGATGTTGTAAAAAATATAGTTTAGGGATATGGAAATACCGAGAGGGAGAGGGAATGATGTAGACATAATTTACTTTCATGGAAATGGTGAAATAGTTCGAGAGTAGCGGAGAAGGTGACATGTGTATAAGAGACTACCCAACATTATAATGAATATAGAATTATAATTTTAACTAAATTTAATTTAATTTATAGTTTTCAATAAAAGTGACACAGAGTTAGTGTGTGACACATGTAATAACGATTTTCTGTAATGGCTTGCGTTACACACAAGATAGAGTTATAAAAAAAATAAAAAATTATTTAATTATTATTTAATATAATAAGATATAACCATGGATTTATGATAAAAGTTATGAATATTATTAACTAAATTATTAAAATCTATTAATTACACAAATATAAAATGAATTCATTGTGTACAAATTAATTAAAAATGGATATAAGTAGAAATTGAATATAAATGGAATATTTTTACAGAATTTTTTTTAATTAATTATAATTAGTGAGTGTTATTAATGTAATAAATATTATATATTTAATCTAATATTTTTGATATTCATCCAACGTATTTGATAAGTATATGATAAGAACGAACCTAATATTATATATAAAAACCTGTATCTTTATTAAGGACCTTTTACTTTCAATGGACAACCTTTTTCAAATACAATTTATAAACCTTTTATAGATTATATATGAACAAATGAACATTATATTTTAATAAAAAAACATATGTATTAGGTTATGGTAATTTGTTTATTATTTTTCTATGATATTTATATTTTTAATGGATAATAAAAAATACTGAATTTTTGTTCAAAACTGGTTTTTCTTCATATTTATTAAAATAGTTAAATTTCATTTAAAAATGGGTTAAAATTATAATTAGATCAATTAATCTTCAATAAAACCAATTTAGGTAATTGTATTCAATTTCATATTGAAATTTTATATGAAAAATGTCAATCTTTTTTACATTTCACTTTAAAAACCTGATTTTAAATTTTGTCTAGAGAATTAATTTTAAATATAAATATTATAATTATCTGAATTGAATAAAGTAAAATGGACTCTATATAACTAATCGGAAGGTCGAAATTATGTTTTGAGATCAATTTCATTTTTAGGTGTTAAAATAATTACCGTGGTAAAAAAAATATTTCTCGTATTAGTTGTAAAAAATGAAACATGTTAAAGATAATAAATGTAAAGTCTTCGTATACCTAAAAATTAAAAAATTTAAAAGGATTTTGAGGTGTGTATAGAACATATCCATCATAATAAATATTAATTTCAATCCAAATCCATTTAATTTAGTGACACCTCATAATGGTTGGCTTCAAATATAAAACATTCATTATTTAATCTGTTAAACCCACCTCTCCTAAAGTATAAATACCACACCTTACCACCCAATTACATTACAAAAATACCTATAGATACTAAAATACCTACCAAATCAAATCCTACTTAATCTAAACACACCCAAGATCCATTTTTCTACCCAGAATACCAAATAAAAGGTCTTACAAGGTCTCTCAATGAGGTGATATTCGAGAGATAATTTCCCTAAAGTACATCTCTTAATATCTTTTATTTTTCAAGATTAACCTCACATCCTTCATCCATAAAATCACGAAAACTAGAGAATAATTTATATTATTTATTTTTATAATTATGATGTAATATTTCAAATTAATTTCCCTTAGGATATCCTTTTATTCAATGGAACAAAATTATTCTAAAATTTATACTGGTTAAGCGCCTCTGTGAATAATGTTTTTTATTATTTTCCCCATTAAAACCTTCCTGGATGGACATAAAAATATTTTAATGTTTAATTAATATTTTTATATTTTGATAATAACTAATTTTATATTTTGAAAATTTTATATTAAACATACATTCATTGTAACACCCCGAGATTTTATGAAAACTATTCTTTTTAATTTCATTAATGTCTTGTGTTGTACGCTACACCAAAAGGAGCTTGCACAAAACACATCTTTAACTTGCCTTGCATTACACGCAATCACGACCTTCCTCGATAGCGTGTGTAGTACGCAATACGGAGTTTCACTAAACAACGATATGCTATTAAAATATTATTAAAACTAGTCGTTATGAATAGTAATAACCACCTTTTAAATCGTAGAAATTTTATCTCTCAAAATGGACTTCATTTTTGGATTCGGAATATCGAAATTAGCTTAGGGTGAACTTTTGGTACTTTTCGGATAACATTCATATTCTGATGAATATTGAAAACTACTAAATTTTAATTAAAAACAACTTTTTTAATAAAAATAATTAATAGTGATAAATTATTAATTTGAGTGGTTTTAAAGTATATTTATAATATATTTTTACAATTTAATACAATCTTGGTCATTGGATGTAATTTCAAATTTAAACCAGACATAAACAAGTGTCAATCTTTTGATAGTTATTATCTCTTAAAAACACGCTATTTGTTTTGACGACGGGAATTAATTTTTAAATTAATTAATGTAAATGATATGTTTTGAATTTGGTAAAATAGACATCATTTTTGAATTCATAATATCAAATATAGCTTAGGCCTAATTTTTTGTATTTTTCTGGAAACTTTCATTTTTTCGATGAATAGTGAAACCACTAAGTGGTAGTTAAAAAAACTGAATTTTTCATAAAACTTAATTTTACCGCTTCTGTGAGTGGAATTTCGAAAATCCGAGAGACACAGTAAACATCAAGCACTAAAATGTGGTTCAATGAGATGAAAATAATTTTTGTTGAATAGTAACTTTTTACTTTTTTTACCACGGTTAAAAGTAAATAAGGTAATCAAGGGTAAAAATGATATTATTATTACCCTAACACATGTCCTAATTATATTAGATAAGTGTAATTATACCAAAAACAACTTGTGGAATAAACTATGACCATTTAATCCCACTTTGATTAGATTAGGACATTTATTATTAATATATTTAAAGAAGGCTTAAAATAGTTAAAATCAAAGCTTAATAAGTAAATAATTTTTAATATAGGGTTATACATAAGATAAATTAGACTATAATTATTCATTAGAAAGCTAAAAATCATTCCTACATAATTATAGTTTATTTTTAATTTTTATACATTAAACAATTTAATTTATTTATGACACAACGATGATGCAGTAATTATCTTATTAATGAAATATTGACATAATTAATGTTATAAATACCCAAATAAATGTAATATGAGACTTTTTATGAATTACACTAATTTTATAGGTTAATATGACATGTTATTATTGATTTTATTAAATGTTTTAGAACTAATCATTCTGTTATGATTTTTACAAAAATCAATTACCAAATAGTGTCAAAATTGACATAAAATTGTTTTTAAAACAAATATTATATTATTAATTGTTATTATATTCCTAAAAATCTAATTTTAGGACAAATTACTTAGATAAGGTTATATATATTCATAATAAACAACTTGGGGTTCGTTTTTCTTGTTATAGTAAGTTTATTAACCTTATATTGTAAGAACGCAAAAAGACACGGTAAAAGTAAAATTATCTAACTTAAAGTTAAAACTAAATGATAAGGTTAAAATAGTAAACTAAACTTGTCCAAATTCTATTAGATGATAGGATTTAGACCCATACCCACCTTAGCTTCAAAATAACTCAATTTAGAGCTATTAAAAACCGAATGTGACTTTATAATAAAATAATAGTTTTAGTTATTCCAAAGGTTCCCCTCTCCTCCCTTATAAAAGGGCACTTCCTCCCTCTCTTCCTCACACCACATTGAGCCTTCAGGCTCGGAAAAAACCTGCCAATTTCTTCTCTCCACTTCCCTAGAGACATCCTAGAGGTCTTGGTCTTCTCCAAAGACCAATTTTAGTGCCCTAAGAGAAGGTATCAAAGAGGCGCTTCAAAGAAGAGGTAATGTCTGTTACCGATTCTTTCACCTTTATTTCTTCTTCCACTTCTTCTTCTTAGGTTTTTTAATTATGAAGTAATAAAATCAGTATCACTCATATACTTATATGTTATTATAAGTATGAAACAACCCTATTTCACCATCTATCCATCCTACGGAAAACGAAATCACCGCGCGTGCGTACGTACGGAATATCGTCTCCACGCCGTGGTGTAATCTATTTTCCACCACCACCTTACTTGGATGGGTATAAAGGTGTAAATAATTACTATATATGATTATTGTAAAGTGATATTTATTCTGAAATAGTATATATATACTCTAATACAATTCCACAATCATGGGAATGATATCATCGCTCGTGCGTACGTACGGAATACCGTCTCCACGATTTGATGCGACTCGTTCTACAAGATCTTCATTGCATAATGACTATATAAATACATTTAATGAATTAATATGATATATATTACCCTAATACCATTATGGAAATGGGGTATCTATAAACTAAAAATAAAAATAAGAATTTATTCGACAAAACACGCATAAGAACAAAAAGTAATAAACACTCGAATAACAAGTAAAATGAAATATTACCAATAAGAAGCTAAGAATATGACCATATATGATATCATAAAAATAAGTATGATTATGGAATAAGTCAATAACATTATTTAAATCATTATACAGGAGGTTCGGACACTTACGAAGCAAATCGGACCTAAGGTAAGGGAAAATATCACAATCTCATTTTTATCTGAGATTGTTTATACTTTGGTATTTACTGGGGTGTATTTTATCATCCACATCAATGTTTCCTCAATATGTAATGTTATTTCCATCCACCTACAATTGTTTAAATCCAATTTTACCCTTCAGTAAGTTTTTATTAAAAGATATGAAAGGAATCTTTTGTCGTTTTTCATACGAGGTACTTTTTGACTTTTCCGACAAAAGTACAAGAAGAATGTTCTTTTAACTTATACGGCATGAATGGATTTTTAAAACATTATTACCAAGAAGATTAATTTACAAGTTTTCAAGTTTATTTTTAATCAACTTTTTTTAGTTTAAAATTGTATGACATGTTATGAAAGGAAAATGTTTTTGAAGTAGAAAGGATATTTTCCTCAAGAATGGAGTTCAAGTGTTTTATCAAAATTATTTTCCATCTAAGATAATATAGGGTTCTGTTTCTATCCCTATTATTACATTGATTTGATTATGTTGTGATGGAATTATTTTTATGAATTCCATTATCTTATATGAATTGTTTTATGATGTCATGTTTTTTAAGAATCCCATTTTTATTACATGGGTTATGAAATGATGTATGATTTATGATTTTGTGGCACACATAATAATGGTATCATTATGAGATGGGTGGGACCTATATATGTCTCCAATGCATTGTTAAAGATTTTATATCTCATGAGATAGACATGGATGGAACGGTAGGTTATACCGGTTCAGTGAAACAGGAATTAAACGAGGAGTGAACTTGGTTCAGAAAGGGAATTTGTCCACTAAGATAGTCTTGGAAATGAGTCTTGACTAATAAGAAATGATTCTCTATGATAATGTGTGTATGCCACAAAGTTTCATATTTTAAGTTATGATTATTGGGATTACATTTCACTACTATGATTTATCCCATGTTATGAAATTATGATCTTTTTCGCAGGTTAAGATTTCCAAAATATATGTTCTTATGAATATGATGTGATTGATATTTATTTTGTTTACCCTTACTGAGCATTTGAGCTCACCCTTTTATGTTTTCTTTTCCCCAGGATATAAAGAAAGGATTTAGGTTAAAAACAATAAAAAGATATTTATGGGAGATGTTGAAGATCTTTCACCACGATTAGAAGATTATATTCCGAGATTCCAAAGAAACTAAACTCTTACGGTCCTTGTGTGTGTGTTTTTGTTATGTACTAAGTATTCCACAAAAGTAATGTAATGTCTATGTACGTTAAGCTTCGGGTCTCTACAGTTGGTATCAGAGGAAAAGTTTAGTCAACCTTTGGAAACAAGGATGCGAAAATGTTAGTGAGATCCCTAGAGATATTTCTAAGGTATGTCTAGGGATGTCCTTAAGGATAAGTATACGTATAGGATATATTCCTATAACTATGGTAATTATATTAGATTAAACCAAAGATGTTAGATATTGAAGTTACTCCCCCTTTATTATGATTTTTTCCTCTCACAATATTCTTTTTGTGTTTTAGAAAATGGCTAGAAACAAGATGATTCACAATAATGGAGGATATGATGGACAATGGAATGATATTATTCATGAGAAACCAAATGAAATGGGATTTGGAAGTCCAAACATCATTATTATGCCGAATCAGCAATCTCATAATATGATTAATAAAGTAAAATTTGGTAAGTTTCCAGACTCGGCTAATAAGAGAAAGATGGAGTTTCATGGTGATCATAGAGGAAAGAAAGTTCAATTTCCCATATGTAAATAATGTGGGAAGAGGCATCAAGGAGAATGTTTCAAAGGAACTGGAAGATGCTTTGGGTGTGGAAAAGAAGGACAGAAAGCCAGTAAGTGCAAAGGAAAAGGTTCAGTTAACACTAGGGATGAGGATAATGGTATTGCTACAACATCAACAATGGTTAAGTGTTTTAAATGTGGAATGTACGGGCATTATTCAAACCAATTCCATAAGGGAAAGTCTCATGAATAGAATCAGTATGGTCGTATGGGTAGTATTTATGTTGATGGTGATGAAGAGACTACAAATGAAATGTGAGATGAAAGAATTGTTGATGCTCGGTCAATGGTTTAAGAATGTAGTGGAATGATTACATGTTTATCATTGTAATGTTGTATAAGTAATCTCATGGTACTATGGAATAAAGAGACATCTAAGGATTGTTACACTGTTGTCTTTCCTTGAGTTTTGAAAATGTATGATTAATGGTACCAGTATCCATGAAAGGTTATTCAGATATTTTTGGAATGTAAATGATATGCGCATAATGATGGGATAAGGAGAAAATTGAATGTTTGATAGTATTCATGATCTCATGACTGATATAAGGAGAAGGTTATATCATGGTTTGAGTATAAATGAATTTTGAGGATTTTGGTTTGTGGAAAGTGTTAACTTTTAACTGTATTCATGTTTTCAGTAAGGTTCAATGGGTATTCATTCTTTAAGAGAATAAATGATTAAGGTATTCACATGTTTGTAATTTGACCAACAAGATATATCTTATGATATATGGGGGATAAATGATGGCATTCACTTGATTGTTATGTGACATTTCAAGTAATCATTTTCTTTATACTATGAGCTTGGACCGAAGTATTTTAGATAAGCCTAAAGATTGGAATGGATTATGTTGGACATAAGTTAGTATTGTTTAAGGATAGAACTTTTTTTTGATATTATTGAAGGTATGTTATAGTAATATATCTTTAGAAAAAGGACAACCTGCAGGACGGGTGACAGCCCATCGCGTCGGACAAGGCTCTGGGAATCGAACCCACAACCGAAGTGCGACTGGCCTTTATCGCCTACCACTGGCCTACAGGATGTCCCTGGTTAGTAGAAACTAGTTTTATTTTATTACTCGGTATGATATATGAAGTATAAGTTCAATTTTGGAATCGTATACGATTAACTTCACCATAGATGGTCTTATGCATTTTTGATAAATTTTGTAACCTTTTGTTTGAGACAGATGGAATGACCAATCATTCTATCACATGATCTGCTAACACTTCACGAATGACAAATCCAACTTCATTTCTTTAAGAGATAAAGTGTAAATTGTCCAAAGAATTACCAACGGTGACACAGTACCAAAATCACGAAAGTATTTCTTCTAATTCCAATTTCATCAACTTTAGGGAAATGATCTTGAAAACCAGAAATGTTGTCCTAGTGCTCTTATATATAATGAATTAGATGGTACCTTAGATCGTCACAAATTTATGGCTTTGTGATTTCTGGCTTTTCCATAGCCATGTTCTCTACCACTCTCCATCAGAACATGATGGTTAGATTTATCTTCCATATCCATATTTTCACCTATGTGGAAACCCAGTGATTAGTTTATTTGGGTAACCGTTACATTTAATACTTTTGTTTTTAAAGAATGGTTTTGGTATTCCTTTTTACGATGTGGGTTTCTATTAAAGAAACTTTCAAGTAGTAAACCATTTATAACCCCGAAGAATTTCGAGGGCGAAATTCATTTTAAGGGGGGTAGAATGTAACACCCCGAGATTTTATGAAAAATATTATTTTTAATTTCATTAATGTCTTATGTTGTACGCTACACCAAAAGGATCTTGCACAACACACATCTTTGACATGCCATGCATTACACGCAATCACAACCTTCCTCGATAGCGTGTGTAGTACGCAATACCGAGTTTCACTAAACAACGATATGCTGTTAAAATATTATTAAAACTAGCCGTTATGAATAGTAATAACCACCTTTTAAAATCTTAGAAATTTTATCTCTCAAAATGGACTTCATTTTTGGATTCGTAATATCGAAATTAGCTTAGGGTAAAATTTTGGAACTTTTCAGATAACTTTCATATTCTGATGAATAGTGAAAATTACTAAATTTTAATTAAAAACAACTTTTTAAATCAAAATAATTAATAGTGACAAATTATTAATTTGAGTTGTTTTAAAGTATATTTAGAATATCTTTTTACAATTTAATACAATTTTGGTCATTGGATGTAATTTCACATTTAAACCAGACATAAACAAGTGTCAATCTTTTAATAGTTATTATCTCTTAAAAACACGCTATTTGTTTTGACGACGGGAATTAATTTTTAAATTAATTAATGTAAATGATATGTTTTGAATTTGGTAAAATAGACATAATTTTTTAATTCATAACATCAAATATAGCTTAGGCCTAATTTTTTGTATTTTTCTGGAAACTTTCATTTTTTTGATGAATAGTGAAACCACTAAGTGGTAGTTAAAAAAACTGAATTTTTCATAAAACTTAATTTTACCGCTTCTGTGAGTGAAATTTTGAAAATCCAAGAGAGACGGTTAATATCAAGGACTAAAATGTGGTTCAATGAGATAAAAATAATTTTTGGTGAATAGTAACATTTTACTTTTTTTTACCACGGTTAAAAATAAATAGGGTAATTAAGGGTAAAAATGATATTATTATTAACCTAAAACATGTCCTAATTCTATTGTATAAGTGTAATTCGACCAAAAACAACCTTAGGTATAAAATATGACCATTTAAGCCCACATGGATTGGATTAGGACATTTATTATTAATTTATTTAAAGAAGGCTTAAAATAGTTAAAATCAAAGTTTAATAAGTAAATCATTTTTAATATAGGGTTATACAAAAGATAAATTAGACTATAAAAATTAATTAGAAATCTAAAAAGATTTCCTACATAATTATATTTTATTTGTAATTTTTAGACATTAAATAATTTAATTTATTTATGACACAGCAATGATGCAGTAATTATCTTATTAATGAAATATTGACCTAATTAATGTTATAAATACCCAAATAAATGTAATTTTAGAATTTTTATGTATTCCACTAATTTTCTAGGTTAATATGACATTATATTATTTATTTTATTAACTTTTTGCGAACTAATAATTCTGTTATGATTTTTAAAAAAATCAATTACCAAATAATGTCAAAATTGACATAAAATAGTTTTTAAAACAAATATTATATTATTAATTTTTATTATATTCTTAAAAATCTAAGGTTCGTCCAAATGACTTAGATAAGGTTATATATATTAATAATAAACAACTTGGGGTTCGTTTGGCTTGTTATAGTATGTTTATTAACCTTATAGTGTAAGAACAGAAAGACACGGTAAAAGTAAAATTATCTAACTTAAAGTTAAAACTAAATGATAAGGTTAAAATAGTAATCTAAACTTGTAAAAATTCTATTGGATGATATTATTTAGACCCATCCACACATTATCTTCAAAATAACTAAATTTGGAGCTATTAAAAACTGAATGTGACTTTATAATAAAATAATATTTTTAGTTATTCCAAAGGTTCCCCTCTCCTCCCTAATAAAAGGGCACTTCCTCCCTCTCTTCCTCACACCACATTGAGCCATCAACCTTGGCCAACCCCTACCAATTTCTTCTCTCCACTTCCCTAGAGACATCCTATAGGTCCTGGAATTCTCTAAAGACCAATTTTAGTGCCCTAAGAGGAGGTATCAAAGAGGCGCTTCAAAGAAGAGGTAATGTCTGTTACCGATTCTTTCACCTTTATTTCTTCTTCCACTTATTATTCTTAGGATGTTTCATTTTGAAGTAATAACATCAGTATCACTCATATACGGATATGTTATTATAAGTATGAAACAACCCTATTTCACCATCTATCCATCCTACAGAAAACAAAATCACTGCGCATGCGTACGTACGGAATACCGTCTCCACGTCGTGGTGTAATCTATTTTCCACCACCACCTTACTTGGATGGGTATAATGGTGTAAATAATGACTATATATGATTATTTTAAGGTGATATTGATTCTGAAATAGTATATATATACTCCAATACTTTTCCACAATCATGGGAACGATATCATCGCTCGTGCGTATGTACGGAATATCATCTCCACAATGTGATGTGACTCGTTCTACATGATCTTCATTGCATTATGATTATATAAATGACTTTAATGAATTAATATGATATATATTACCCTAATACCATTCTGTAAATGAGGTATCTATAACCTAAAAATAAAAATAAGAATTTATTCGACAAAACACGCATAAGAACAAAAAGTAATAAACACCCGAATAACAAGTAATAATGAAATATTACCAATATGAAGCTAAGAATATGACCATATATGATATCATAAAAATAAGTATGATTCTGTAATAAGTCAATAACATTATTTAAATCATTATACAGGAGTTTCAGACACTTACGAAGCAAATCGGACCTAAGGTAAGGGAAAATATCACAATCTCATTTTTATCCGAGATTGTTTATACTTTGGTATTTACTGGGGTGTATTTTATCATCCACATCCCTGTTTCCACAATATGTGATGTTATTTCCATCCACCTACAATTTTTTAAATCCAATTTTACCCTTCGGTGAGTTTTTAGTAAAAGATATGAAAGGAATCTTTTGTCGTTTTTCGTACGAGGTACTTTTTGACTTTTCTGACAAAAGTACGAGAAGAATGTTTTTTTTAACTTATACGGCATGAATGGATTTTTAAAAAATTATTTCCAAGAAGATTACTTTACAAGTTTTAATGTTTATTTTTAATCAACTTATTTTAGTTTGCAATTGTATGACATTTTAATAAAGGAAAATGTTTTTGAAGTAGAAATGATATTTTCCTCAAGAATGGAGTTCAAGTGTTTTATCAAAATTATTTTCCATCTAAGATAATATAGCGTTCTGTTTATATCCCTATTATTACATTGATTTTATTATGTTGTGATGGAATTAGTTTTATGAATTCCTTTATCTTATATGAATTGTTTTATGATGTCATGTTGTTTAAGAATCCCATTTTTATTACATGGGTTATGCAATAATGTATGATTTATGATTTTGTGGAAACATAATAATGGTATCATTATGAGATGGGTGAGACCTATATCTCCCACCAATGCATTGGGTAAAGATTTTACATCTCATGAGATAGACATGGCTGGAACGGTAGTTTATACCGGTTCAGTGAAATAGGATTGAAACGAGGAGTGAACTCGGTTCAGAAAGGGACTTTTTCCACTAAGATAGTCTTGGCAATGAGTATTGACTAATAAGAAATGATTCTCTATGATTATGTGTGTATTCCACAATGTTTCATATTTTAAGTTATGATTATTGGGATTACATTTCACTACTATGATTTATCCCATGTTATGAAATTATGATCTCTTTCGTAGGATAAGATTTCCAAAAGATATATTCTTATGAATATGATGTGATTGATATTTCTTTTGTTTACCCTTACTGAGCATTTGAGCTCACCCTTTTATGTTTTCTTTTCCCCAGGATATAAATAAAGGATTTAGGTTAAAAAAGAAGAAGATCTTTATGGGAGATGTTGAAGATCTTTCACCACGATTAGAAGATTATATTCCGAGTTTCCAAAGACACTAAACTATTACGGTCCTTGTGTGTGTGTTTTTGTTATGTACTAAGTATTCTGCAAAAGTAATGTAATGTCTATGTACGTTAAGCTTCGGGTCTCTACATTCATGCTTTCTTTTTTGTGTTAATACATTAACATCGTTTTTGGAAGTGTGGACAACCACCCCATCAAAGTGATGTGATTCATTAACATAGCCCATGGAATGTATAAATAATGGTTTTAAATAAACATATGTGACATTAAAAAACATATATATATGATATTCATAACATAATTATCTTTTTTTCAATATAATATATATCATTTTCCCTATTACCAATTTTCACAATTAAAAAAGCGATAACGTCATACGTGGATGTATAGACCACCACCTCCTTGACACGATGTGATTCTTCTCCATCACATGAATTAAATATATTAGAATATGTTATTAAATATTAAGGTATTTCTGATATAATTATCATTATGGAATGATTTAGGTTACATACCTTCTTTCTACAATGATCATTGAAAAAGGGGAACGTTACTCATGCGTACGTACGACCTAGCGTCACTTGGATTGTATCGTTGGTTCATTATTCATAAACATATTTAAGTATTGGTAATAAATGTAGGATTAATGTATAAATATTATAATTAATTTATTATTATTCTTCTAGAGATGTTATATACTGAACCCTTTTCCTATAGTTGTACTACCAAAGTTGTTTTTTACATATCAATTGAATTTAGTCAAGATACCTGACACAAACATAATTTTTTATGTATTTGTATAAAAATTGTTAATAAGTTAATTCAATGTAATGATAAAATTTAAATATATTATAAATCAATTAAAATAATTAACATAATTTTTTTATTATAGAATATAATGAAACAAGAGACATGTCAGACTCAAGGTAAAGGATATTTATCTCACATTATACATTCATGAGATAAATGTCATGTTAACATTTTACATCTTTTCTGTGGTCTACCTAATACCCATTTTTGGAATATTATATAATAAAATATTTTATCTTAATGTTAATTAAAACATTCATTTATTCCTTCATGAGTCTTATGATATAAAATCTATCAAAGTTCTATGGGAAACATTGGAATATTGAAAGATTATTTTCCCCAAGAATAATTTTAATAATATTTCATTTCCATTAAAGAAAATTATATGACCACTATCCAAAACCATTAAATTTCCTATATTATGGTTATTAATGAATGTTTCAATTATTAGTTACATTTTCCACTCTTTGGTAATAAAGGTTGTATATAAAATGTTTTTAAGAAAACCTAACATAATTTCTAACATTAGTCAGAGAACCTGTTTTCTTCTAAAAAATGTTTTATTAAAATATTTTCAATTATTTTAAAATTAATTGGTAAAGAAATTATTACCCTTTGATTATTATACCAATTTTTTCAATAGAATATTCTCGTCTTTTTCTAAACTATGAATTTTTAATCATTTTCACCATTCGAAATGATGGGTCTATTTAACGCAAACAACAAGTATGGATTTACCCACTGTCATTCCTTTGATTATTCCTTTTCATGTTTAAAGGTTAATTGTAATGAAAATGATTTCAAAAGTTATTTTTTAAGTAATGTTTTTTCAAATAATTATTCAAAACAAATGATATTTTCATAAAGAATTTTTTTGAAGTTATTCATTTTTTTCACCAATGACAACATTCTGTAATTCTAATCCACATTGGATATATTTTATTGATAACATCCATATTATTCCTCTATATGGTTTCAGATTTGTCCATAGATAGTATTAACATTAACTTCCATGATTTATTTTTTAACCCCTTGATATATTTAATATCCTATGATCATTTAACATTGAGTTT
This sequence comes from Viscum album, assembly GCA_963277665.1. Classification (NCBI taxonomy): domain Eukaryota; kingdom Viridiplantae; phylum Streptophyta; class Magnoliopsida; order Santalales; family Viscaceae; genus Viscum; species Viscum album. Next base: position 684,935,162 of record OY728123.1, on the reverse strand, counting down.
CTTATAAATTATCTATTTCTTTTATCATGGATATTACTATTGTCTAAAACATATTCCATTTTACATACAGTGTATAATTTTACTATTATTTGATTATTTATAGAATTATTGATAAAACAATATTATTTATTCAATACATATATTTGATAAGTAATATTATTTATTTTTATTATTTGATATGATATATTTTTTGGATGGGAAATTATGGGTGGATCTTAGATATTATATAGTTCCTCGATGCATCAACAAGTTCTCATGAGACAAATAAGTTTCACAAATTAAACGAGTTTCTATATTTTGTTTTAAACCATCTTGTGAAAGGTCTCAATGGTATAGTTTTTCATGTGGCTTAGACATGACATCCAATAATTAATGATTTCCCTAATATAGTTTCAATTATTATTCATCCATGTGATTTTTCATATATATATCTATATATATGATAAATTTTCATCTCATTGATTAAATGGAATGTGGTTTTTTACCATCACATATTGATTTTGTCTTAACTAGTTATTTGAATGTCATGTGTTTACAATTAATTTTTTTCATATTATTTACTCACTTTATTCTTAGTTACTTGTTACATTGTATGTGTTCTCATTTATTTAACTTTATATATTTATTGCTCTCATTGATTCATTATTTATTCAACTGTCCTTTTCCATTACTGATCATTTTATCTCAACCTTATTATTTTTACTTTCCCCAGGATTCAATGATGTATACTATGAACGATATGAATGGATAAAAAATATAAAATATTATCACTATCCAAAAATTTATTTTGAAATAAGAAAAAAATTATGCCGTAATTAGTGAATTTAGTTTTAATGAAAGATCCATGTACAAACCTAGTTAACCAAGAGTACTAAACTATTCAATCCTTTGAGACAAAATTTACATGTATGATATGATAATGTAATTTATAGAAGACATTGGCTCTAGGATTTATTGGGTTTGGTCACTATAGTTGTTATTAGAGGAAGTTTAGTAGCAACATTGGGAACTTGATTTCGGAAAAAATTGAATAGATCACATAATAATAAGGTATAATTTTATGATACATGTATATGAAAATACTATAATTTCCGTAATGGATATATTATATGGATCTTCGTAGAAATACATCCATGTCTAGAAACTAGAAGTGGACGTGTATCTTGAAATTATTTTCCTCATAATAACAACTCTGACAAGGTGTTCGAGGCCAAGCTCGGTGTATCATTGTACTTGAAAATGGGCCTTTATTCACACATGGTATCAAACTCATGGGGAACAATCCTAGGATAATTACTAATTTTTATTACAAACTTCTATAAAAACTTGAATATGTGATAAAAATTAACAAACAAGGTTAAAACTAAGGTGTTTAGAATTAAATATAAATTTTCAGGATTAGAAATCCTATAAATGATATTAGGGATAAACCATAGACCAATAAAGGAACTATTTCAAAATAAAATGGTTATAGAACTAATGCATTGATGTTGTTATGAAAACCACTATTAAATGTATATTTAGAGATTACATTATTTCATGGATTTACATTATAATTATTTTGTAAATTATAATAATTTGGTTAAAAAGAAAACTTGTATGTTGGGTGACAACCAATCATGTCTAGAAAGGTCATGAGTCTTCAACACATGACCAAAGGATGATAAGGGTTTCAGGGCAACCACTGACCTATGAAATGTCCTAGATAAAACATAATTGTTTTTAATCAATCAATTTAATGAATAAATAATAATGATGAACCTTTAGTAGTTATTTTTTAAGATTATAAATTATTATCTTAACCACATATGCATTATAGAATAATTAAAGAAATATTTAAATACTTTTCACACTTTTATAGGACTTATGATCTGTTAATTTTTTTATTTCATTATGAATAAAAATAGATTTTTGGATTAAAATTTCTTGATATATGGGATTAGATAGAAATTGAATCACAACCAAAAGATTAAATTTTGTTTATAGAAATATATCATGTAAATTTCATTATATACTTAAGAAATAAATAAATTATCAAAAATTAATAAAATGATCTAAAAAAATGTTTCCCTAACACCTTCATTTATTCATAACTATTGGTTCCTAAATCATCAAGTGGTTATGTATTTGGGGCCCTAAAATTTATATTTTTCATTAAATTGTTTCTAATTATAATCTCAATTTGTAACAATAAATATTTACGCTTTTCCTCTAAGTTCACATCTCTACATTCCACTAATGTTCTACTTCGAGACCCAGTTATATGTTAATCCATGCAACCTTTTCAATCCCTATTATCGGTTATCAAGAGGATGTTTTATAAAATCTTCTTACAATGTGGGATTCCAACATTTGAAATATCAAAAAGTATATTACCAATATTGAGTTTAAATTGCGGGGACACAATTTAAATAATGTGGGGAGAATCTAAAGCCAAAAAATATATAGTTGGACCACTGTATTTGATATCATGTATGAAGCACAACACAAAGAGAGTAAGTAAATATAATATTAAAAAAAATTAAAATATATTTAATATTTTAAGTAAATTCAATGTTATTTATTGTTTTCAAAACAATTGATACTGAGTTATCATTCAGCACACACAATAATGAGTTTCTTCAATGGCTTTCATTACACACAAAACCTAGTTTTACCAAACAATAACATATTTTTTAAATATTATTATTTAATATTATAATATATAATCTTTCTACTATGTTAGTTGTTTTGAATAGTATTAACCCACCTACAAAAATATATGCTTTAAACAAATATAAAATGAATTCACTGGTTACAAATTAATTAAAAATGGATATAAGAACAAATTGAATATAAGGGGAATATTTTTTTAGAAACTACTTTTTTTAATTATCTACAATTACTTAATACTATTAATGTAATATATATATATATATAAATATATATATTATATTCAACGAAATACTTTTTATATTCATTGAATGTATTTGATATGTATTAGATACGAACAAAACTAATATTACACATAAAAAACATTTTTTATTAACACACTTTTACAACCTTTTAATAGAGAACCTATTTTAAATACATTTTATGAATGTTTAGTGTTTATATATGTTAAAATATACTTCATATTTGAAATTGAAACATAAAAAATATGTTAGATTAAATATTTTTATTTTTCTGTGAAGTTTCATTTTTTAATGAATAATCAAAAATACTGAATGTTAGTTCAACACTATTTTTCATCTAATTTTGTTATATAGATTAATTATACTTTAAATTTGATTTAAATTATAATTAGATCCATTATAAATTAATAAAACAAATTTAGGTCATTATAATTAATTTCAAATTTAAAAATATATAAATCCTTTCAGTATTTTAAACATTTCACTTTAAAAACCTGCTTTATCATTTTATCTGTAGAAGTAATTTTTATTAAATTTTTTCTAATTTTGTGAGGTGAATTAAGTAAAATGTATTACATATTTGGAATAAAAATTCCAAATTATGTTTTCAGATAAATTTCATCATCATGTATTGAAAAAGTTACAATGGTAAGAAAATTATTTATGGTAGAATAAGTAAAAAATGATAAATGTTATAGTTAAAAAGAGTAAAGGCATAACCTTCCAAAAAATTACTATAATTAAAGGTTATCTGAGGTGTTACTTGACCCTATACAAACTCAAAAATATTAACTTCTATCCAAATTCGTTGAATTTAATTGCACATCAAAATGTTTGGCTTTAAATGTAAAATATTTATTATCTAATCGCTTAAATCCACATCTCCTCATGTATAAATACCATGCTACCACACCATTTAGACCCAAAAATCCATTTAGATCCTAAAATATCTACCCAAAACACTATTAATTACTATAAACACGTCCAAGTGATTATATTATTACCAAAATACCAAATCCATGGTCCTCAATCGTCTCTCAAGGAGGTGATAATTGTGTGTTCATTTTCCCAATGTACCGCTCTTAATTTCTTTTATTTTTCGACTTTCTTATCACCTAATTCATCCATAAAATCTTGATAACTATAGAATAATGTATATATTGTAGTTTTATGTATTTAATTTAAGATATCATATCTATTTCCTTTCTCATATCCTTCTATTCAATGAAACTAACTTATTGTCCAAGTTATGCCGGTTAATCTTCTCTGTGAATATTGTTTTTGTTCTTTTTTACATTACTGCCTTCATCGATGGTCTTAAAACAATTAATATGGTTAAATAATATATAAATATTTATATTATATCCTATTTAATATTCATTAAATGATATATTAAACATAAATTAAATATTTTTATTATGTGTAAATATGATAATATCGTTTGTGAAAATGTCGACTACCACCCCATCAAAATGATGTGATTCATTCACACGATACATGGAATGTTTAAAGATAGGTTTTAATTAAAAATATGTTACATAAAAAAATCTACAAGGTACTCATTAAATAATTATATTTTTGGAATTATAATATATTTCATTTTTCATATAACCCATTCACACAATTAAAAAGTTATAATGTCGTTCGTGGATATGTGCACCACTGCTTTCTCACCACGAGGTGGTTCCTTTTAAATCCAAAGAATTAGATATATATAAATATATTATTAAATAACATGGTAATTATGATATAACTATCATTCAATAAATATTTAATTCACATACCCTCCTTCAAAAATTATCACTTAAAAATGGGAACGTTAATCATTGGTACATACGACCTACCGTCTCCATAATTGCAACATTGATTCATTTTACGTAGCCGTATTTAATTTTTTATTATAAAATTATAATTTAAGTATAAATATTATCATTGTTTCATGATTATTATTCTATATATTTTATATAATTACCCATTTTACTATAATTGACCTACCAAAGTTGTTTTTGACCTATAAACCAAATTTGGTCAAAACACTCGATGTAAACTTAATTATTTAATTAGTTGTATAAAAAATTATAATAGGTGAAATAATTGATTATTATAAAAATGAAAACATTTCTCAGGAAATTAAATAATAAATGCAATTACATTATTTTGGAATATAAAGACACACAAGACAAGTCAGACTCAAGGTAATGGATTTTCATCTTACATTATACATTCGTTGTATAAATGTAATGTTCACTATTTACATATTTTTTGTGGTGTATCTACTAACCATTTTGATATACTATATCATGAAATTTTTTATATTAATTTTATTTCGAACATTAATTTATTCCATCATGAGTCTTATGATTTAAATTGATTCAAAGTGGTATGGGAAACTATGGAATGTTTAATGATTATTTTTATGAAAAAAAAGTTTATTGATATTTGATTTCCATTCAAGAAAATTATATGAAAAATAATCAATAATCCCATTAATTTCATCTCATATGGTTATTAATGATCTTTTCAATAATTATAAAACTTATTTCCTTTCTTTGGTACTCAAGGTGTTTCAGAGATTTTTATAAGAAAATCCAAATTATCTTCTATCATTAGTCAGAGAACTTGTTTTCTTCTAAAAACAAACTTTTATTAAAATGTTTTCCAAAATATTTTTAAAATTATTTGGTAATGAAAATTTTACCCTTTTTTTGATGTACCAATATTTTTAGTAGAATCTTTTTGTCTCTTACGGAATACCTAATTTTTATAACCTTTTTACCATTTGAATGTAATTGACTTTTTTACATCACACATAATTTATGAATTTAACTGCTTTCATTTAATTGAAGCTTCATTTTCATTTTTAAAAGGAAAATATTTAATAAAAAATTTTCCAAGCTGATTTTAAAAGAAATGTTATTTCAAATGTTTTTAAATTTTTTTTTCTAATTATTGTTTTAATATTCTTCTTCTATTTCATCAATGAAAACAATATTTCATGTTACTCCACTTCAGATATGTTTTATTGATTCCATCATTATTTTTCTATTGAATGTCTTATGATTGGTCCTGGATAGTATTCAAATTCACATCATTGATTCATTTTAGTCCACTTAAAATATTCAATCCCAAATAATAATTTAATATTGAATTTCCACTAAATTATTCATTTAATTTATCATGGATATTACAATTTCATAAACTATATACCGTTTTACTTATAGTTCCCACTTTGACATTTATTTTATTATTCGAGATATTATTGATAAAAACATATTTTCTATTCCATACAGATATTTGATAAGGAATATTAATTAATTTGATTATTTTATATAATGAATGTTTTGGACTATCAATGAAGCTTGGAACCTGAAATTTATATAACTCCTTGATGCATCGATAAGTCCTCATGAGGAAAATAAGTTGAGCAAATAAAACGAGGTTCTATTCATAGTTTTAAATAATATTTTAATGGCCATAATGATATAGGTCCTTATTTTCCTTATACATGACATCCAATAAATAATAATATCTCTCATTCAGTTTTAATTATTTTTTATCCATGAGATTTTTCATCATTAAATACAAGGATACATTTAATTTTCATATCACTTATAAATTGGAATTGTTATTAGTTTCCCACCTTGAAATATTTATTTTTACTTATATAGTAGTTTAAATGGAATGTGATTATAATTATTTACCCTTCCATATTATTTACTCACTTTCTTCTCAGTTATTGATTACATTGTATGTTTTCTCATTTATTTACCTTTTTATATTGATTTTTCTTAGTGATTAATTATTTCTTCCAATGTACTTTAATATTAAAGATAATTTGATCTCACCCTTATTATGTTTTGTTTCACTAGGATTCACTTATGTGTACTATGATTGAAGGATATGATAAATGGTTTTGATTCACTATTCTTGATGTTATTTAGATTGTAAAAAATATGAGATAATTAGTGTATTCAGTTTTAATGAATTAATAATGTATGTATCTAATTTTCCAACACTATTACACTATTTAGTTCTTTTGGATGTTATTTACTTGTATCTTATTCCAATATAATTTATAGAATAAACCCACTTGGGGATTTCTGGGGTCAGTTTTCTACAAATTCAACGAATCAGTACCATCTACTACGGAATAATTTATCATCAATAAAAAATGTATGAAATCCTATTATTGGGTATAGTTCAAACATATGGAGGAATAACCCACTGGTGTACATTTTCAAGAAGACTACTTAGAAGATCAATTGGTTATGTAGGTTTTAGCTCCCAACCCCATTCATTATAAGATCTCTCCTTTAGAATTTTATATTATACACTAAGAAATATGTGGGTGTAGTTTGTTGTTTTGGTCTAGGGACTCCTCATTTTAGGATCTTTCACATTATACATCATTAACATATAGAACCAATTACTAAGTGAAATGTCCACTCATAGTTGAATCTCTTCTCCGGTGATTTTTAATTACCATTAAAAGTTACTCCCTTATGGCAATGAGATTCTAGTTTAAATTTCAAAATTTTGATGTTGGGGAAATTAAATCATCATAATTATCCCAAATAATAAATTTCTAATAATATTTTTCACATCTCATAGGCCTTCCAAAATCTCATTTGGTTCCATGTGAAAGGTTTATATGTTTGGGATCCATCAACTGATCAAGCTAGGAACGATATAATTATTGGAATGGGATGATGCCTATGATATCTAGGATTCCATGTAAAACCCCATTACTTTTATATTCTTATTAAAATCTATGAATACATATAACAACCAAAAGGAATAGTCTTAATCCATATATAACAGTTTTCAAGAGACGGGTTCCCATCTCAATAGGAAACATAGTCTCTGGGTTTCCACATATTTATTCAGGAGCGACACATTGATATGACCCTACAACTCTGTTATGTGTCACACATACTTTAGATTCAATTGATTATTTCCTAGAACATATCTTTATATGTGTTTTATCTCTTTAATGAAATTAACAAATGATTAAATATTAAATCTTGAAAATTCATAATGATAATTTATCAAACTGGCCAGTTGATTCCATAGTCATGGTATGAGTCTGGGTAAATCAATTAGTAGATCAAACCCATGTATGGGAAACCTATTTGATAATGGAGAGATTAAATGATCAACTCCCATGCTATTTAAAAGGAAGTTATACTTCAATTGGATACATTGGTCCTATAATACTGTAACACACTTAATAATTTTTGTTTGTCTCATAGTAATAAATCGAGCATGGTCACACTGTCTGTGAATCAATTTTATAGAAATAATCATTTTTTTGGGAAAAACAAAAATAATATATTAAAAAATGGGTCCCCATTCTCTATTTATATGAGGACCACTTTTACTTCATGTACTATGAGTTTTTTAGAGGATAACTAAAGATCATACCCACACCATAAGACAATTATGAATTCCATATCACTTCCTATAAATCCAACCATCTTTAACCCAATTAGACCGTTTTATAATGTGGTCTTTTATTGAGTCTAGAAAAATATATGATGGAATCTATATGAATATAAAATTGATAAGTTGAAAAACAAAACATATCTTTAATGAAATTTATTAGTTTATAAATCGTCGAGTTGTTCATTAGAACACTATATTTATAGTGTTATAGAGGTGTACCCACTTAACCACATGATAAATTCACTATATCTAGATTTTGTTTCTTTCAGGAGGTAATCCTACAAAAAAATAATTGTCACTTTATGGGATATATCTATTTGTGTCATTGAGAAAAAGTCCCTTAGTGACCCAATGGTCACTTTGTTGTGTATTAATGCTCATGAGGCACACCCACTATATTCCTTTTATAATTATGAAGATTTTATGTTGTGATATTTATTCCTCATTGCGATGTGGAATTCTATCATGGTTTATTAATTGACAATATCCAGATAAAATTTAAACAACTAATTAATTTGGCTTCCTATTTTAGGAAGGTATTTCCAACAAATACTAGATATAATATTTAAAAAAGAGAGGATTCAAGATGTAAATTTACATATTTATACAATTATTTTTCATACATAAAAATTTTTATCCTCCTTTTGGTTATTGAATCATTGATAGAAGATATCAATCAATTATTATTGTGGAAATCCATATGAAGGGAAAGGAAATAAATCATGTGGTTTCTTTTTGAGTGAAAACTCATGAGGGACAATATTTGATGGCTCCATTGATAGGTTCCTTCACAAGGGCACATCTACAAGGTATCTTTTAAAATTCACATATATTATTTCCATTAATGAAGGACTAACATTGAGCCTCATTGATGAGGATCCTCCATGAGGCGTCATTCATAAGATTCCTCCACTGTGGTATATTCATGGAGTTACTTCATAGATGCTCCTCTAAGAGCTTCCATCATGCACAACCTTTAACCCATGATCAATACATGTTATACCTCCCTTCACATATCAAATTTGATCTATATATAATGTCCCCCATGTTTTCCATTTTCGTTTTCCAAATGGTATAGTATTATGAATCATTCGGCGTATTACTGCTTTGTGAAATAACACATATTTGGGTAAATAATCATATTTAGCATCATATTTTTCACTCAAGTAATTTACCTAGGTTTGGATCATCCAAATGACCATTTTTTTCCTTTTAGAATCACCAAATCCATTAAAAGGTCATTTATATATGGAATCTTATATGGACTCCTGATAAGCATAATTAGGCAGTTAACATCCACACACAATGCTTCAATCACGTATTCCCTTGATAAAAATCATCTCCTAGGTTTTCCTCATGTATTCAAGTGTCCCTTAGGGTAATTATAAGAATTTATTCTGATGATAATGCAAATATTTACCAGGATGAAAACATCAGATAATTTTTTTGTTCTTGTTTATATTGGATGATCAATAATTGAATTGATTCAATTGTACAATCAGTGACACATATAAATATTTTCATCCTCTTGTTATGTGTAAGCGATAAATTCTTTATCATCGAGCTATATTACACATGAGTATACTAAATATTACTCATTTATTTATCAATATATATAAGGTTTACATCTATATAAATTAATTGTACATGTATGAAATATTTTTTTTATTTCCATATCCCTTAGGGGGAAATGAGCTAGCTCTTATTAAGAATATTCCCCTATTTGTTCCTCACTGGAATACATTCCTCATGATTATTTTCATCACATATATTTAATTAAAAATCGATTTGAAATATACATATATATCCAGTCCACCCATGCATAATCCCCACTAGATCCTTTATCCCCCTTTTACAAAAATAGCCTTTTTACACAATGAAAAACTAAAATCCAACATTCTTTTAGATTGATGTTAAATATAATGGATTGGTCTGAGCAAGTGAACTTAAAAAAATAAACTCAAATAATTTTCTATTGGATTTTTATTAATTAGGACACATAAGATGAATCTATGAAATTGAAATCGAACATCCAAAACCAAATGTCCACTATTCCATACTCCAAGAAAAAAACATATTCTCACTAGGCCATATTCTTCATGAAAAATAACATTTATTATCATTTATACATGTTTGTAATGATTAAAATAATCATTCCAAATTGGGACATATTCCCTTATGATCACATTATATATTCTCTTATCTAGTAAATAACAAATTGAGTGGTGTAGAAATGGTATCTTAATGATTTCGTCATAAAAAACCCATTTCATGGAACATTTCACATAGTATTACAATTATTATGAATTTAAACTATTTCAAAGCATTCATGGAAACATTACTATAAAAGTGACTAGAATGGACCCTATTGCATGAACCTAAATGTAATTACATGTCTTTTAGTGGAATTGAACTACAAGGGATATAATTCACTTCCATGGGATATATAATAATCCTCTATCATCCGTAAGATCTTAGAACCATGAACACCTACCGATTCGTGAGTTGATTATAAACTCCAGAGTTCCTAATTTGGTGTAATTAAACAATAAAAACACAAATTGAAAAAAGAAAGATAGTGAGACACTAATAAATAATGACTTTCCAATCAATGAAGAATATGTGATATCATTGGTTGATCCTATCAATGAAGAACCATTGATAAATATAAATATTCACATCAATATGTTTATGTTGAATTGTCAACTTGAGTGTATGTTTTCCCAGGTTTGGACTTAGTATGGACTCCCAAACACGTCAGAATCATCCATATAGACATAGAGTATGAAATAATTCCCCCCCCCCCAAACGGTGTGATGTTCTAAAAATCCAATCACATAGATCAATGTGTACTTGAATTTTCACTGTTAAAACCCCTATTAGTCACTTACCATTGGAAAGTAGGTCTATTATAGACTTGAATGAGTGAATATAATGTGATTCATCAATAATTTCCCATATAACATTTTTCCCAATAGATGCTCAATGAAGTATAATAAAAAATTTCGTTAGATCACATCCTAATTCAGTTCCTTAATGTGAAGAGGATTAAATTATCCGACCACCTTATGATTCTTCGATTTAATTCACAATAATGTAACCAAATTTGATATAAAAACACTAATTGGATACTTTATACTAATTCACTAGTATTAAAATTTAAAATCATAAAGCATCTATATAGACCTAGGGTATATAAATTTTTTAGAATGGTTCCCCTCACTCATTACCTACTACCTAAAAGTTTTAGAGATAGTTAAATAATTATTGAAGAAAATGAAACATTGGGGATACCAAGAACAATTAACATAGGTCTCCATATATTTAGGGCTCTATTAATGCACTAACAGTCAGGATATGATTCTTTCTCCAAATAAATACACTCATTTAAAGAGGGTAAAAATCACATTTGTTAAGAACACCAAATCGTACTCCTCTCCCATATCTAGAATTAATTAAAAAAAAGAAATCTCATCTAATTCCATTATTTCAATGATCTTTTTATTCCATGGGTTGGTGACATGTTACTCAATGAATCAACCACAATATTCTCCATAGCCATAGTTGATGAAATTAGAATTTTTTTTTTTGAGATACTCAACATTTTTTCTCTTTTTGAAAATTAGATCCTTCTAGGGGAACATATACATTATCCTTTTATGATCGGAATAAAATCTAAAATTATACCACAATAGAGAATGGAAACTTGTTTTTAGGGAATGCATCACACTTTTTAATTAAAGGTTAGAGTTATGTAGGTCAATATGTCAAAGAATAAATATATTAATATATACACCATTATATTATCACACTACATAAACAGTCACAAAAACCCCAATACATAAGCATCATAAGAAACATAATAACCCTATACGAGATTTGAAAGAATTAGAATAGTATCAAATAATAATCTCACATTAAAAATCTTAAATTACCCCTCTAATTTCCCATCACAATCAAAGACCACCCTCATTTGAGTAAAGGTCTTCAAGCAAGATACCAATTTGGATAAATCCTACGAAATATTTTGTTAATATCCCACCATACTCTAGAATATCCAAATCATGAAGATATTTTTGTATATCTCATAGGATATCAATACATGAATATTATTAAGTTATACTAAAATGAATATTTATGATATTATAGAACTAATAATATCACTTACATGGATAATTTTTTTCATTTACATAAATTTAATTATTTGAGATGAACCTTCAAGGTTCCCGAAGAAATTTCCATATTGACCTCTTTCTCCTCTCTATTCTAGGAGTAAACCCAGATATGATCAACACACACAAAATTAATGTTATAAGATATTAGTGGAAAATATAATTCATAAATTTAATTAAAACTAAATGGGAATTAGTTTAATTGAATGTTATAAAAAAACACTAACAATTACTGTACCTAATTTGGATGGTGGTATTTGGAATTTATCTTACCTCACCCAAAAATGGAGGTATTTTTACTAGAGTGTAATATTTGAAAACTATATATTTCTCTTAATTTTTTCAAATAGTTCGTTAAAACTAGAGGACAAGTACATATTTTCAATGGTAAGCTGATTGAGATTTGAATAATTAATGAACATCAAGAGGTTTCTATTTTCCTTCACTTTAAATATAACCAATGATTCCCATCATGATAATATGGGGAAATAAATCACTTTCTATGAATAGCATTCACTAGATTATCAATTCATTTAACTTAGTTGGAGTTATTCTATATGATAAAAAGGGTATGAGCAATTGTAATACCACAAAACTTTTGTGAGGTATTTTTCTATATAAATTTAATATTTTTGATATTTTCAATTACATAAAATACTAAGTGTATCTTGAATTATACATAACTCTAATTTTATATTTCATTATTCACAATAATGTGTTTCTTTGAAAGCGAACATGACACGTGACACCAAGCATCAGGGAACCATGAAATATTATTATTTTTAATAAGAATATTATAACCTAGATGTTAAATAGGAGGAAATAAATAATATTAAATACATTATGAAATAAGAATATAAATATCATACTCGATATAAATTTATTTATAAATGCTGAAAAAATAAAAAATCAATTTTTATTTAAATAATTATAGTCATAAAAATATGTTTTCTTCAAAAATGATTTTAATGAAATTTTTTTTAAATTAACGTATATTGATTTTAAAATTTTAATTTGATAAAATTAACATAATTTTAGAAATCATCATATTGTAAAGAACATATTTTTTAATTTTTTATTATTTTTGAAATTATTTATTTTTCAGTAAATAGTGAAAATACCAATTTTTGAAAAACTATCATTTAATTTAAACCAATCAAGTAATTTAGATTTTCCATTATGTTTTAGAGTAAAATAATTACTATTTATAGATATTTTATATAATTTATTTGATAAAATTCATTTCATCTTTGAAATCATCATTTCAAAAATAACTTACGGTAGAATTTGTGTATTTTTAGAAAATAGTGATTTTTTGTACATAGTGAAATATATTCTTTTTTTATAACAATATAATTTATTTTTAAAAAATTAGATAATTTAAATGGACAATTATGATTTAAATTAACATAATTATCAATTATTTATATTTAATATACTTAATTACTTTTAAATCCACAATATATTATATTTTTTATATGTTTATTTTTGGGTATACAAAATTTTTTTTCTGTTGAAGACACTCTTAAAAGGAATATTGTTGATCCTTTTAATTAAATTAAAAAATTCCTAATTATAAAATTTTAAAATGTAAATTAGGGATTATATTGAAATAAATTTAGTTTCAAATTCATAAAATGATTAGTATTAGACAAAGAGTTAATATAAAATCATCTAATGCTTGAAAAATTTTACTTTTCAAAAACGATCTTTTTCGTCACCTCTAAATGTTTTGTTTTACTTTAATTAAAAAAATTTAAATATACATTTTTTTTTAAAAAAATTATTTTTTAAATCATAATGTGAAAATTATCCTATGGGGAATTTTTTGGAATTTTCAAAAAATATTATTTTTTATGAATTGTGAAAATACTAAATTTTAATTAAAAAATTCATTTTTCATATAAATTATTTATAATGATAAGTTTTATTTTAAATTACATACAAATGATAATAGATAAATTGTAAATATTTTAATCCAATTTACGTTATATGAATAATTTTAATATGGAATATTTATATAAAAACATTATAAACCATTGATATTTTTCTCTTTGAAAACATACTTTTTTCTCATGCTTGTGAGATTAATTTTAAAATAAAAATTTTCAATTAATTGAATTTAATATATAAAAATGGATTCAATATTTATAATAATAATATATATGATATAATAAATTAAAATCTTATATTAATGAAAATGAATAGTGAAAATATAAAAAACATGCAAAAAACATGTAAGATAAGGGTCAAAATTAAAAGATAAGGGTTTAAATGATATAAAAGCATGCCTAAAATATATTTTATGAACATATTTAGACTATAAAATGTATAATACTTGATAATAATCTATTTTTATTCTTTTAAAAGGATAAAAATTAGGGTAAACCTTAAGTATGCCACTCACCTCACTTAAAAGGGCCACCCCTCCCCTCTCATATTCACACCATCAAAACCTTTTGGTTCAACCAATATCAACCCAAATTGCTTCCAAAATTCTATACCCTCATCTTTGAATCTGTATTTTTGGAATAAATACAACCTAGTAATGATATTTGTGTAAACCTAAGGAGGATACCTGAAGAAAAAGTAATGTTATTCAATGTGTTTGTAAGATTTATTTCTTTCTCCACCACCATTGAGTAATATTAAAACATTATGATATAAGACTATAGTAGAGTAAATATGAAAATATTTTAAATTGTTATGTTAATTTCCTAAAAATATATATAATTCCACCAAATGGGATACCAAATCAATATTCATGGGCATGCCGGAATATCGCTTTGCAAACTGATGTCACTCGTTTTTCCATTACAAACTCTCACAGTTTGGTATGATGATGGATATAAATTAAATATATAATTTAAATTACATTATTATTGATTTTTATTATTTATATAATTTATACACATTTTTATTTCACTTTTTCTAAGGGATACAATAATGTCACTCCTGTGTACGGTGGACTACCACCCTAGGAAGAGATTTGATTAATTTTTCACTAACAATATACATGGAATGTAAAAATTATTTATTTATGATATGTATGAAATATTTATAATTCTAAAGAGATAATATATCATTTTATTTCCTACCTCTTTACTCACTAAAATATTATAAAATCATTCATGTATGTATGGACTACCTCGTTCACAAAGAGATGTGACTCACTGTTCATCCCCACACCACATGGATGATTTTTATAAATTTATTTAATGTAATAATATTTTAAATATTATATTATAATCATTCATGATAGTTAATATGTTAATTACCTATTTTCCAAATTCATCTTTAAAAAATGGAAATGTTACCCATACAAATGTACGACCTACCATATCCACTTTTATAACAAACATCATTTGTCCAAACCATCATTCATGATGGGTATTAAAAGAATAATTGATATATAAATATCATAATTATTTCATTTTTAGTATTCTGTATATGATTTAACCATGATAAATTTAAGATGGAAAAATAAAAAATAAAAAACATATAAGATTAATGGAGCAGTTATTACCCAAAGAATGATTTTAATAAGGAATTGTTAATAAAAATGTAACAAATGTTCAAAATTAAGTCAAATATGGTATGATATATATGTAATTTTATTTAATATATTTATAATAAACATATATTTTCCATAAACTAGTTTTGAATGGGTACGCAGCAAGTCAAGACTTTTGGTAAGGGATTTCAGTCTCACATTCTTATTTCTGTGAGACAAATGACATATTCATCAATGTTTATTTTATGTGGGGGTATATTATTACCAAGAATGTATATTAATATTCATCCCCTAAATAATATTTTCATCTAATTATCAATTTTAGGCTTTGTCTTTCATGGGGTTTACGGTTCAAAATTTAACAAATTGGTAACATATTTTTTTCTAAAATTATATTATTTGGGACATTAGATATTCCATGAACCTATATTCTTATTCTAGGTGTTTATAACACCATTTTAAAATTTTTAACATGAATATACATATTTTTATAATATTATAATTTTCATTTATCATTATTATTTCCAATGTATTTCAATTCAATGTAACCAAAGTGGTTAAAGAATTATTACATATTATCATAATTTATCAAGATTATTTACAATTATGTTTATAATGATGACATATTGTAATCCATTTTTACATAAAATCATTTATTTTATTCTCCTATGGTTGTTCATGATATTATTATGTAATAGTAAACTTTTTTATTTTTGGTACTTAAAATAATTGAGAAAATACATTCTTAAAAAACCATATTTATTCCTCACTTTAGTAAAATACCCTTTTTAATCCATAATAATTTTTTATAAAAAAAATGTTTTATAATTATTAAAATGATTTATTGAATAAATATTTACCCAAGTTTTACATTTTTTTAAATAATTGAATAGAGTTTTCATGTCATTTTCTAAAAAATTACATTTGTCTTTTACCATAAATTCAAAACCAATTTTTTTTCATGAACCACATGAAAAGTATTTAACACCATTATGCTCGATCAAATATTTCAATATTATTATATATGCATTAAATTAATATAAAATTAGTTCCTTGATAATTTTATTTTTTATTTTGTAAATGAATTATTTTAAAGTGAAAAATAAATTTAAATGTTTTTTTAAAAAAGTTTTTTTTCAAAGAAGAAAGAATATTTTGTGCAAGAAATATTTTAAATTATTTATTAATATTAATTTCTAGGTTTTCATTTTTATTTTTAATGAAAATTGTTTACAAATTGTTTAATATTTTTAAAATTTTATTTTTGTAGAAAAGTCATCTTCCTCATGAAACATTCTATGTAATATTTCAAAATCATTCTCCATCTAATATGGAATCCTTTTATGTTACGTCTGATTTACTGGGGATATGATGCAAGGACATAATTATTATTATTATTTTTAAATATTTTATGTTCATAATGACATGATGTTTCTGAAACCCATTTGTCTTCCATCATTTATAACCTAATAAAATAATTACAAATCCTGCATATTTTTTTAATGGGTTATAATATAATGAAATGATGAAATGAATATAAACCCTATCTTTTTTCTACATAATATAACATGAAAAACAAAAAACCATTTCATTTCATGGGTTATGATATGATTAAAGTTTTATGATCTTATGGAAAATATATGTATTATTTTCATTACATGAAGTGTCGAACCTATATCCCTATCCGATGTGTTTGTTATTAATTTATATATGATGAGATAGAAAAGATTGGAAAGGGCAGTTATCCCCATTCAATAATGTAATTTTTTCACAATGATGGTCTTTGGAGTAATCCATGACTACTATGATGGTCTTGCGAGTGAACCCATTCCACCATGATAGACTTGGTTGTTAGCCTTGAATTCTATGGAAATTATTATCAATTATTATTTATATGAAAAAATTGTACACGTTATGCCAATTATATTATCTAATGTATCATTTTATTTAAATCACTTATGATTCATGTCTTATGAACTTCAAATAATTATTTCGTGACTCAGTATTATTATCATTGATATGTCGGGTGTGGTTTTGAAATGTAATTCTCATTATATCAAACACTTATTCCCATGTTTTCATACGTATCTCACTTTTTTACCCTTACTGATCTAATGATATCACCCTTTCTTATGTTTCATTTTCCTAGGTTTTGAATAATGTGTTTAAGTATTATTTCCAAAATGGGTAGATCTTTATGGGATTAATTAAATATATTTCATGAATTAAGATGATTGTGTTCCAAGTTTCCAAAGGATCTAACATATTACATTCCTCCGGTTTGTGTTCATGAAATTTTATTAATATTCATCTAAAAAGATTTAACATCCCTGCATGAGAATATGAGGTATAAATAATTGTTATCAATGAATATGTATTGTTAATATCTAGAAACTAGGATATGAAAACATTAGTGAGATCCCTAGAGTTATTTATAAGGATATGTCAAGGTATTTTTCAATGGAAAAGTCTAAGAATGGTTAAAATTATATGAATATTTATATGAATTTTGGTAAAGGATATATGTAGTGGTTTACAAAAAATTACATCCAAATATGGATACTACATGTTATTTTTCCTCTAGAACATTTATACCTCAGGATAATAACTCTAAAATGGGTGAATTGAGATAGAATCCATTGTCAACTCGTGCAGGAAAACTAGATTTTATGCACACCGAGTTTGACACTCTAAGGGGATAGGGTTTTTAAATTTTCAAATAATTTATGAATCATAATGATAGATTTAAATTAGTTAGGACCATTAATGTCATATTACAAACCAATGGTTCCATATATTGAAAATAAGGTTTAACGATTTAGACATCATATAAGTTATTTTTTCATGATTATGTGTTTTTACACTTTGATTAGTGTTTCTCATATAATAATATTTTGTTTTAGTTCATGGTGGAATCTAGAGGGAATTGGGTAAAAATTAAATGTGATGGAAAATTTGTAGATGAGAATCAAAATGTGATGATGATTGGAGTGAATGATATTGTGATTATTCTTTATCAGTTATAAATTATGAATATTAACAACAGACACCTTAACCAACTCTTGGAATCACAAAATAAGACAAGGACATAGTACGAATAGTGTTGAACATGGATTAAAGAATACTTAGTTTCATATATATTTATAATTTGGGTTGAATCACCCAATGTAATTTCTTATAGGTACAAGATGATATTTTTGGTGTGGAAAATAATGAAACAAGGTGAGTAAATTCAATCAAATTTTTTTTGTTAATATAATGTTTGAGAATAGAGTTATATCTAAGATATAATTGACTATTTAATGTTTTAGATGTTGGATGTTTAAGAACTTTGAAAATCTACTTCCTATGTTGAAATCACTTAAAGAGATTCTACAAGGTTGTATGAGTAATGGTTTTCTATTAACTCCCATATGTTTTTATTACTATACACATTTCTCCATGAAAAATCCTTATTAAATTTAATGTCACCATTATTAAGTATTATTTTAAAAGTTATAGTTTTCCTATAGTTTTTAGTTCACCTTTTGAAAATTTCTTTTAGAAGTGTCCAATAACTTCCAGTTTTAAGTTGTTATTATTTTTTCTTAAATAGACTTTTTGTTTTCACTTTTATTTACTTTTTAATATTTAATGTTATTTACCCCAATAGTGATTATGTTTCAATATTTAAAATTGGTATATTTTTTTATCTTTTTTGGGAATGAAATAATGATTCAAAATAATCCAATTAATGATCCCTTCTTGAGTGGTATCCTTAAAGAATTCTTCTACGATTATATTTTTCATCTATATCAATATCATTATTGGTTTCCCTCATTATAATAGGGTAATTTTATTTTGGTATGATCATTATTTTTTCTTAGGACATATTATGATCTTTTTATTCCTATATTAACTTATGTTAATGCCCATTTCATTATATTTTATGGAAATCACAGTTATATAAGATTGAATGACGATATCCAATATATAATTTAATCCAATTTACATGGGGAAAGTATTTTTGTTTTATATCTTTTTATTTCAATAAAGATGATTATTAAAATTTTGAATATGTATTTTTCAACCATCCGCCTTATTCCTCTTGATGGGTTATGATCATGTCATATATTTTATTCTCATATAAAAAATTATTGGTATTCAATATTTTTTTATTCTAAAATGGATTATTATTAGAATTTTGACCATATAGTTTCTTGATATACTACCTCTTTTATTGGATGAGTGATGATCATGTTATCCATTTTATTGACATGGTGAAAATTATTAACATCAATAAATATTATTGAATACTAACATAGGTTGATATACTATTAAGATTTATAAATTTTCATTATATAGATAGAGATGTTTTTATTTAGCCAAAGGTTTCTTATATATTGGTATACAATTTATTTTTGAATCTCATTGTGAATATAATTATGTTAAACAAGTTACGGTTGGGGCCTTACTTTTAATTATGACTCGACACACCGAAAAGTATCATGACACACAAAAGATTTTTATTTTTGGTTTATACCTCTTCCCGTAATAGGATAGTGTCATGGAATAAGGCCTTGACATAATTTTTTTGATGTCTAGCATTATACATTCTATCAGTATAATATTAGTATTATTTATATCCATGTTTTCATTTATTTTCAAGGATATAACATCTCTTAGTTTTAGTATATTAATAGAGCATATTTTTTACTTATTCTAGTGATAATATTTATGCGATGCTTATGCAGTGTTTAGCTTAAGTTTATGATTTACCATATAGATCATTTTATATCCCTCCATTCTTATGTTTCCACTCCCTATTTTTTGAAATAAAGTATTACACATATCATATTTTTAGGGATAACTCATGTGTATGACTTTTTGGGATATATTGAACATTCATTATAGATTAATTTTGTTTATATATAATGAAAAAATGTTTGATTGATAGAAATAAATTTGATTTATTATATTATTATTCTTGTAATTATATAAAGATATAATCCTAAATTTGTGATAATCATTTTTTATTTTTTATTAAGGATAGTTAAATGAAGGTTTGTATAGGTATAATCAATTTTATTTTTTAAATTATGTGTCTTTGGAACAAGATATGGGAGTCTACGTCTGAGGTGTCAAAGGAAAAACTATAAGAATCATGGTTACCATGATGAAACTATAATTTAATAAAAAAAATAAATCAAGGAGAAAACATAAGGAAATATCTATTACCATGAATCTCTACAGTGAATGAATGAGCTAAAATGGAGTGGAAATACGACATAATTTAGTAGGCATATGAAGTAAATTCAATATTTTTTTATAAATTATGAATTAATAACAGTTTAGAAACGAATGAATAAACCATTTAACTTATCATTATATAAAAAAATAGGACCAACGTTTTTCTAGGAGAGGAACATGGTATGAGGAACGGTGAAGAAAATATAAAAACCACACTAGAAGAACCATAAAACCCCTACATAGTTTAGTTGTATAGTTAATACAAACCATGGGACCTAAAATGTTTTATACATTTTCAAAAATTAAATCTCTTACTCTTAAAACCTCTAATAGTATAAATAAATAAGTAAAATAATCATAATAAATACATACTAGTTACTTGGTGGGTGCCAGATCACACTACACTTCCTTGAATTATAATTTATATCCATGATTACTTAGTGTAAGATCCAAATTACACTCCAATAAAAATTAAAATCATCTACCAATTGGCCAAATGGGAAAAAATTAAGAAAAATTGAGTCAATCATTACTCAAAAAACACAATAATTATATTAATAGAAAATTCAATAAGAAAGTAATACCACATATTAGATTTTTTCTCATACAAATACACTTAAAAAATAAAGTATTGTTTTAAGAACATTAGAGAATAATATTAGGTAATCCATTCAGGATAAATTTCCCTCTTACCCCCCAACTATGAAGGTATTATACTAATATACACTCAACCCTATAAGTCTCCTATGTATTTTGTAAATATAATTTTTTCTTGGATAAGTTATATATTCATTTTAATGGGTGGATCCAAATTTTATTCTGATACACTTCAAATTAGACGAAAAATATAAAAAAATTCCATTAGTTTCATATATTAAGTCCATATTGAAAAACAAAGTTAGGTGACAACTCAAGGATGATAGTAAAGCTTTTAGAATCCCTTCATTCCTATTTTTTTGATTATCTTAGATTTTAGGGCATATAACATAATCTAATATAACTATGATCTTTCTATATGTTGTGGGTTTGTTTAACGGTTTCCTAATATAGATAGTAATTTATATACATATATAGTAATTTTCCCCTTATGTTCAGGTGTGAATTCCACATGGTTATGATATAATCAACATAGCATCAATTTCATAAATTATTATAAACAATTATCATTTACTTTTACACACATGTTTTCTTCTAGAATCATCAGGAAGACTCTAGGAACATTGGTTGATAGAATTACGATAAATTATATAATTTTAGGTGTAATTAGCAGTGATTTATGATTATGTATATTATAAATAATAATATAAATTTAGTTCGACATATATATCTTTGTTTCTGATACATGTATATTATAATTGATGTTTTTGAGTTATTTGATGATGTGGGTAGTGATGTATGTCACCCATAAATAGGGATTAAATTCTCACTGGTGACATTAGAAATTTAATTAAAAGATATTTAAATTATTTTTAAATTCTCCACCATGTTTATCTCACCACACCATTAAAAGAGGAATTTTAGGTGATATTACTTTTTGGACCCTAATCCTCACACCATTAAAGAATATCATCGTAGATACATGTATATATCATAACATAATATTATATAACTTCATTAGATGAAATAAATTATGATTTTATTATGTCGTGGTAATATGTACTCACTGGAAATTCTTTTAACGCCACTAAAGATATATGGAATCCACATTGGGTAATATTTATATCAATTATTGACATTCTTTTTTTTCGTTCAGGGATGTGTCCCACATATGTACATGGTGTTGTTTCTATCCATGATAAATAAATTTATTCATGAATAGAGTGAGTTGAAACATATGATTTCTTTATGTTATAGATTATGGCATGTAGTTTCATTCAAAAACCCTTTTATTATCTATTATTTCTATTCACTGTCCATGATTTTCTTAAAAATATAAATTCAATAAATTTGTTAAATGTAAAAACACTGATGTTTTAATTTATATTTATTTCCTTAATATATATGTTATTTTATTTTACACAAATAAATAATATATCTTTAATAATGAAGTACAATTTATATAGTATAAAGTGAAATGTGACCATCTGGATTCAACTATTATATAACTATTAGAAACTATACACTCGGTAAAAATTTTAAGGTTATAATTAGAGTTCGTAAGTAGAAATTACAAAGTATAATTAATGTAGAATGGATAAGGATTGAACTCAACTAGTATAGTCAATTTGTATGAAGCCCATTTTTTAGAACAATGGAGGTATGAAGCATCACTATGGTTCTCCCTTTAAAAATACCTAGATGATAATTAACAATATAATATAGAATGAATTCCCCAATATGAGGAATTCATGTGATTGGAAATTACCAGTCGTCCAATGTTACCCAAACTATCCCTTGAATATATCACTTTGCACACCATAACCATAGGTCTTACATAGGTGTTATATAGGGTTACTTTTCCAATCTATAGTTAATTAAAATTTAATTCTTTTTTATAAATATAATTTTTATTCTATAAATAGTTTTTCTTAATATAAATGTTGGTTTAATTGAGATGGAATTAAAAAAATCTGTTTTCAAAGAGAAATTGTAATTTTCTGAAAGTATATAGATTTTTATAATAAAATAAGGTTTAATAATTTTTTAAATGAAATATTATGATAAAAACACTATTATTTAAATATAAATTATAAAATAATGTTATTGTGTCCTTGAAAGTTTTTCTATTTTAGAAATTTTAAAATGAATTTTAACCCATTATTTTGTAATAGATAATTATTTTTATAGCTAATATTTAATATTAAAATATTTATAAAATTACTAAGATAAAATAAGCATCTTTTTTGAAATCGTCACATCGAAATTAGGTTATGGTGAAAATATGAAAATTTTCTAAATTAAATTATTTTTCTATGAATAGAAAAAATATAGTTTGAGGTTTTTGGAATGTTTAATGACTTCATAATTCTATTATAATCATGTATTAATTAATTTAACACAATTAAAATACTAAAATATGTTATTTTATAAATATAAATTATTTTTGTATGTTTATATCAATTTCAAAACCTATAATTTACATTGTAAATTCCAAAATTGAAACTTTAACATTAAAAAATAATATATGGTGGAAAAAATAAATTTACATTTTAGAAGAAGTAAAAAAAATAATGCTCAGTTAATTAGTGTTAAAATAACATGAAATACAACCCAAATGTCCAAAAACATGGGAAAAACCATGAGAAATCCAATGTGTATTCTTTTTCTATAACATTGATTTCTTAGCATATATTTTGAAATTATTAAAAAAATCCCTCCACTTATTCTATAAATTCCATCCCATTTATCCATTTAATTTTCCTTAAAATCCATCATCCAATACATTTTGGGGGTTTTACCTCCCAATAAGTCCCCCAAAGGTGTCCTAAATCCCCCAGTGTTCCATTCCTCAATATCTAGTAGTCGTTTTTCTCAGTAAGGGAATTATTCATTGCTTCTCTTTAATTCCATAACAACTTTTCATATAGATCTTCTAAATGTTTTGTTTAATCTATTATATTTCTATTTTTATCATACTATTACTTCTAAATTATGTTTTATGAATGGGATACCCTTATCCCCTCTAATTTCTCCCTTTTCTAAAATCTCATTTTACACCTGTTATGCATCCAAATATACTATATAAAAAGCCTCTCTTCTAATTATGAAATTATATTCTATTATATTTTTGTATATACCCAAACCAATTTCTTTTATAGGAGTATTCACCTAGATTTAAATATTATTTCTTTCATTTAGGGTTTAATACATAAGTAACCCACAATCACTTTTCAGGGGCTAAAAATGACATAATGATCATTTCATTATGCACTTTTTAAACTCCATGATTTTAATATGAAACCTGTTGTTTATTCTCTATGATTTATTAATGAAATTAATGATTATAATATATGTGGCTCACATTAATTAATTAATATGAAGGGTGTGCCCTGATATCACTCTAATACATTGGATAAATAATTTAATCTCTAAAGATAAATGATTTTATGATTCCTTGGTGAATAACCATTGTAATTTCCACTTATGAAACTTTGGTGAAAAACCTTGGTGATATTCTTATGAATGAATTATTTAAATGGTGTAGATAAATTTCCATTTTTTATTCAATTTTATCTGATATTTATCTTGATCCTTGCTCATGAAATTATGATATTCTTCATGATTTTATTTATATTCCTCATGATCACTTATAAACTCTTTCCATTATAGGGCCTTATACTGACCCCTTTTTTTTATGTATTCCCCCAGTTTATGAGATAATGTAAATATAAATAGAAAGAATCTATAAATAATCCTTTCAAGTGAATTAGAATAATTTTTTTATGTTTTTGTGAATTATTTACCTTATTTACATGAAACTAAACTTTAAATGATCCTCTCAATGTACCATATAGTGAAAATTTATATTATAAAAAGGTGGGATGTCATATTAAAAAAATGTAAAATAAGATATAAATAAACAATAGGTAAATTAAAAAAATAAATTATGTATAATTAATTTATATTAGAAACAAATTATAGAAACATAAATCATAAATAATAACCAAGGTATTTATAAAAAATATTTACAAAATATAATTTAAAAATTATAAAAAATATACAGTGGCCAAACCTGTTATAAATAAATGCGTTGAAGATTTTAAAAATGGATTCAAAATTAATAAATTAATAAAAAATTAATATAATTAATAATTAATGTTTTTATATCTAAGATAATTTAATATATACACTTAAATTTTGAAATAAATGAAAAATAATCATATTTGGTTTAAAAACACACAAAATAAATAATAAAAGGTTGATTTTTTGTTATAAAAAACCGAAATCATATATCCCCACACATAAGATATGATTTTCCTTAATCCATAGCTATAACAATATCATAAGGGAATTAATTCCATAATAATATTAATCATAATATCATTTATACATATTATTGCAAGTATTTTAATGAATTATTATGATTAAAAAGATGAATTATCATATTGCATCACTCCTAAAATTAAGATAAATTTTGTTATAAGTTAATATACTCTAAAAGATCACCTAAAATTATTTATTAATATTGGGAATCCAATACTTCATTTGAGGTATAAACATACTCATCCTCTATTATCTTCTATGATTGTACAAACTAGAAACACATTCAATAGGTATTTTTATTTTTTTCCTTCAAGACAATATCTGAAAAGAATTTATTGAATCTTGAGATTAACCAATATAGAAAAAATAAATACATATTAAATTAAAACCTAATATTTTTTTTGGTTGACATGGAATATAAGAAATATGGATAATAATATCTCATATTGTTTTTAAATCTTAGTCTTTTATTTGTGATGTTTTAATTTATTTAATTTTTTTAACACACATTTACAAACATTTTCTAAAACAGAAAACTATATTTTTGTATCACCCATGAAACCTTAAGTAATTTATTTTTCAATGTATTATTTACAAAAAAAATTAAAATCAATGACCATAAAAACTCATTAACTCACACAAGTTATGATTTAATCAAATCTATTATGTATTATTATTAATTCATCAATACCCATTTAATTTAATGATTCAAAAGAACATGATATCAAAACTAGGTCATTAATTCTAATATATATATATATTAGAAATGTATTTAAGACAATGTTTTAGTGGGTTACCATGTAGCTACTTACTTCCACACTGATAGAATAATATATATCTATTAGTAATAAAAAAATCAAAGTATTAATTTTTTTTAATCAATATTAAAAGAATAAAAGGTGATGTATATAAGATAAAATTAATAAACTCCAAATATTTTTTAATTTCCTCCTTTTAATGGTGCGTGCGAGAATCCTCTAATTTCATATACACAAGTGGATTATAAAAATGAATTTTGAGGAAATATAAATAATTTTTTCTTAGTCAAAATATATAATATCAAAATAAAGTTACTACATATAAAAAATATTTTCAAGTAATGTAATCTTCTTAAATATTCATTAGGATGCCTCCAAATATTTCTTGATTCATTATCTTCATCTTGAATTCAACCTAACTGTTTTTATACAATATTTGGGAGGATGTGTCCTACTTAGATTTAATAACTATGTCTGAGTCTATTTTCTTCTATTCAAAAAAACATAAAATATTAGGGGGATATGTTATTGATATCATAAGCTTATAAGATCTAAATGACCCTTTATTTACCCCATATATAGTATAAAATACGGTTTTATCCACCTCATTATTAATATTATAAATACAGATCTTCTTGTAATTTACAATCTTTGGCCACATTTAATATTTTTTTCCAAATTCTATATCATTTTTTTCTTATTATTTTTCACTCAGAATATCCTCTTCACCCATTTTATCATTCTATGTGGATTTGAACAATCCATGTTTCTATTGTTTTCCCATTATATGTGATAATATAATTTTCCCCGCAATATTTTCATTTATCTCTTCTACATCCTCCATAATCTTATAAAAATTAATTTCCAAACATGATATTTCATCTTAGAAAATTTGAGAATATTCAACCATGTAGAAGTCCATTCTTCTCTAGACAAGTCTACCACTGATGAATTAATTTTATTAGGACTATGATTCCCATTTACATTCTTTTACATTCGATGGTTTATTCAACATAAAACCTTAATAAAGACAAAATTCATGTCTAGAGTATCCCATTATTCAATAAAATATCTCTTGCTGATCAATCATCCAAAATATTTTCATGCCTTCTATATTTTACCAATTAACAAAATACAATAACTAAGGGAAAATATTAAACTAAAAATAATATAAAATAATTTATATTAATTTGAGAATTAAAAATGTAGATATATTAATTATAATTATATATACATATATATATATATAATTATCAAAATTTAAAATTCCTATCTTTTTCAAGATCGTGACTTTTCCATGTCTGTTCTACCTTGAATTTTCTTATTAAATGTTGTACACTATGTTTTTTAATTTATATTTAATCCTTGGTGGCTGATTCTTTTTCTAATATGTGATATTGTATTGGGAAAATGAAAAAATGTTTATGGATGCGTGTTTATTTAAATTAACACAGTCTGAATATAAACATTTTAAATAGTTTATACATGTTTACCATTATTTAGAAGGATTTGGAGGTTTTTAAAATTTTTATAGAGGAAACTCGACCAAAAATTATCTACAGAACATTAACAATCCATTTAAATGTATTAAATGATGTGAAAATGATTCCAAGAATATATTGTGAACTATTACAGGGTCTGAAATGGTTAAACGTAATGTAAAACATTCATGTCATGTAAAATTCAAGCACAAAAAATAATTACCAGACGAGACTAAATTTTCAGTTTCTACATTTTAAATGAAATCCGTGATTTGTAAAATAGTTACACATCATTTAATATCCTATGAAACATTTTTTAAGGTGTCAAGTGGCGGATTTCTTATTCTATCCACTACATCCATATTCTTGTCAATTGATGTGTGTTATCTAGATGATTGTGGAGTTCCATTATGCCTTCCTAATGTCCCACTTTCCTGGTCAATCCCTTACTTTATCTTGAAATCATAGGCACATTATTCATCATTGCTGATACCCTTGGGAATAAATATGTTAATTACTTGTTTTATGTAGGGTTTCTAAACCTTAACCCAATGGTATATTTAACTACAATGTATATGAAATATTTCATTTACACCATTATAATGTGGAATTGAAATAATTAAATGATGAATTGTATTTGTTCCATGTAATAATTTTGGATAAAATTCACTATGACATAAAATATGGATACCTTTCGGGTGAGTGAACTCTTTATTACACATTATTTGACAAATGAGTTAAAGTGTGTTTACCATGACAGGAGTTTTGTGTGATTGGATGATATAGATTCACCAATACATGGATTTATTATTTAAATGGTCGTGATAATATTGGTTCATGACAAAAATTATAAAAAAATGTGTAATTAAAACATAAATGGTAATTTTCATAATTTATAATTGATCCTTATAGTGTGATATTGTGATATCATTATTGTTATGTCTATTGATATGTAACACCCCCGGTTTTTAGGGAAATTTATAGAATAAATTATATATTCATTTTTTTATTTCAATTCAATAAGTAAAACATTAATTTTACAACGAACCAAATCTGTACATGTTACACACAACACCAACTTTTCTTACGTTACACGTAACATTGACTTGGTGTACGAAACATGAAACACCCACTTATTGTACATCACACACAAGATATAGTTTTTTCAAAACATCATTTTATTGATATAATCATTTAAATGGGATAATTTAAACATATCCCTTAAAATTAGTAATATGAACAGTAATAACTACTTTTCAAATATTTTTTATAAATATTTTTATATAAATTAAACATATTGATATTGGAAGATCTGATTTTTGGTGATGTCCTTTTATGTTTTAAAATAGTGTTTTCTCAAATTAACCACATTTAATAATAAAATTAATTTTAGACACATTTAGATATTTAATTTGATATAATAAACAAAATTGTTGATGTCTTAACATCAAAATTAGCTTACGGTGAATTTTTGGGTTTTTTTATGATGAACATCATTTTTGATGAATAGTAAAAACATATGTTTTTAGTTAAAAACATCCATTTTGTTAAATTAATTTCTAAATTTAAATGATATTATAAATTTTTATGGTCAAATTAGATAATCATTAAAACTATTAGGAAAATTTAACACACTAGAATCAATTTTACTATGAAATTGAATATATAATCTTAATAGTCTTTTGAACATTTTTCTACTTTTAAAAACCATTATTGCTTCCCGTCTATGGGATTAGCTTCAATATTAATTTATCCAATTATGTTATTTCAATTTAAAAAAGTAACATAAACTTTTTTAACTCAGTATAATATTTAGAGTCTAAAAACATAATTTTTTTTAATCTAAATGATCAGTGAAAAGGATTAAAATTAATTACAACGATTAAGGACAAATTATTCTTAATTAATAACTAAAGCTTAAAATTAAATGCCCAAATGACCTATCCACTTGTAAAAAGCCTATTGTATTCAATTATTTTAGAAATAAAATTTTCATTCCTGTTGATTTTTTTTTTACATTTTGGGTACGAACTTGTGTACACATAACTTGTTTCTAAAAATTCAAGTGAGTCCTTTTCCTTTCCTATAAAAATCCACCACATATCCAATTTCCTCACACCTTTAAAAACTATTATGTTTGTAAAATTCATGAATAATAAACTTACCAACATCCCTATATTCCTCTTATAATCCATTCCTTGGATAGAAGGAAATCCAAGTAATCCTTTTTGCATAAACCAAAAAGAGTTACCCAATCTAGTTATAATGTATTCTCTGAAGTCCTTCCTTTTATTTTCTTTCTACACCCCCTTGACATTATTTTTAACATTATTGTATAACAAAAATATTATCCTCAATATTCTATTGTTTTGTTATTCTATGTATTCAACCTATACTTACACACACCTCAATCAAATGGATAATGAACATAATGTTTATGTGTACGGTGAAGTGTCGTCTCACTAAACGATGATTCTTCCATATTCCTTATCGCCTCTCATGATAGAAAATTTGATGGAAACTTTATTTATATATTCTATATATGATATTTATTATTTATTTAATCTTATTTATTAATTTTTACAAAACATAACTTTTGTATTCCATTTTTGGTTAATACAATAATATGGTATGAGGAAGTGTGGACTACCGCCCCCTCAAAGTGATGTGATTCATTCACAAAACATTTGGAATTTATTAAGGATGGTTTTAGTGAATATTTATGATATATGTGATATAATAATTATAATTTATTCATGATATATATATATATATCATTTACATACATTCTTTCATTACGACAATATAAACGGAAACATTGTTCTTGTGTAAGTAAAGCTTACCGTCTCCATGAATGATGTATTAAATTTCATACATCAATATTATATAGATTATTATAAAATAAATATAATGAATATAAATTATATTTATATCATGGTTAACATTATAGAATAATGATATACTTATAAGGACCAACAATATAAAAAATTAAGACATATGCGATTAACAAAGTGAATATTACCCAAAGTCAAACCTTAATATAGGATCATTAAGAAGCAGGTAATATAAGGTCATAATCAAAACATATTTGGTATTAGATAAGTTATATGGTTATATAATATAGTTTTAATAATTTATATATATTATATAGGTGTTTTGAACAAGTACTGAGAGAGTCAAGATATAAGGTAAGGGTATTTCTTCCCACTTTTTATTTTCAAGAGATACACATTTTGTTTTCCACTATTCACTTTTGTGTGGTGTATATACTGCCCATTATTTTAATTTACATATCATTTACATAAATAGATAGGTATTAAAATAATCATTTTCAATATTTATTTCATGGGGTTTATGTTTGAAAAGTTACCAAATCGGTAAAAAATATTTTCACTCAAATTTCCTTTTCTTAAAATCATGTATTGTTTTGCACCTAAAAACCTTTTCAAGGTGTATATAAATCCATTTTTTGTCATGAATTTATGTGTTTTCCTGATATTTTAATCTTCATCTAATTTATTGTTAATACATGAATAGTATGTTCCCATGTAACCATGTGGTAAGAGTTTATTGAATCAATCTCATCACTTTTTGAGATTGTTAAGGAGTATGCATCATTTGTAAAATATTATGATCCATCACTCAAGAGAAATCATGAGTTTACTTCTGCTCTATTTATTATAGATATCTTCATACGTTTGTATATTTTTTTCTACACTTATGTTCATAAAATTATATTTTTATGTAAAAGATGGCCATCTCTCTCTTCGGCTAGAAATCTATTATATTAAAAAACCATGTTCCCGAAAATGTTTTCATTTTTTTTAAAAAAGATCCTTGAAAATTATTTTCAAGGAAATATGAATTTATGAATGTCTTATTGTTTTCAATGATTCCTTTATATGTTCTCAAATCTATTTTCAATGAAAATGGGTTTCAAAAGGATTTATGTAATAAAAAGAATTCTTTTAAACAATAAAGGATATTTTTCTATTTAAATGAAATTAAAAGAACATTAAAAATTATTTCCCACATGTGATAACATGAATTTGGGTTAATCATTCCTTTATGGTAAAATTATTCAATGTTTCCATTTATATAATTTATTTTAAGGTATTATGTTTTGATGAAATGATGTTTACCGAACTTATTTGACATTCATGGGTTATATTTTTTTGAAACCTGTTTATTTTCATGATTTATGATTATAATGGAATGATTATGAAACCTATCTCTTTCAAAAATATATTATATGATTAAATGTTTATAATACCCATTTCATTTCATGGGTAATGATATTATAATTTCTGATCTTGTGGAACATGTATATATGATTTCATTATGAGATTATTGGGACCTATATCTCCCTCCAATGCATTGGGTAATGATTTATATCTCACGATATAGATGAAGTTGACCATGGGAATGAACATTGACTATTTAGTGGGCCATGTGAGTGAACCATGAATACCATGATGGTATGAGGAGTGAACACATGTTACCAAGATAGACATGGGAGTTAACCATTAATACCATTTTGGTATGGGGCGTGAACCTATACTACCATGATGGTATTGGTAGTGATTCCTTAGATACTATGGAAATCACATTATATTCATATATGTCTACCGCAATTCTATGTTTCATTCCTAAGTAATGCTTTCTTGGATTTTTTCCTTATTTACTTATTATTCAGATCTTAAGAAAAAGAATGATTTAGGGCATTATTAATTTATATGATAATTGATATGTAGGGTATGATATTCCATTTTCTATATCATATTCACATACCTTTATACCCATTGTTATTCTAAAATTTATTCCTTGTTTACCCTTACCGAGTATTTGAGCTCCATGATTTTTATGTTTCCTTCCCGAGGTTATGAAGATATGTTTTATAGTGGATGTGTCTATAAAGGGTTATAGTTAAGAATATCCTAGTATGAGATCATATAGCTCATTTATGTATATGTTCTTATATTTCCATGTTTCCAAATGCACTAGACTAGTACGACCATCAAGCATCTATTATTGTATTGTTTTATGTATCGAGAAAAAGTTATTTAATGTAAATGTATTTTAATACTGGGTCATCATAGTTGGAATAAGTGGAAATGTTTATTTAAACATTGGAAACTAGGATAAGAAAACCTTAGTTACACTACTGAAAATCCGGCCTTTAGCGGCCGCTCAGCGACCGCCATTGGCGGTCGCTGTTGCCTCGTCGCTAGAGGCTTTCAGCGACCGCCAATGGCGGTCGCTGCAGCCCCTCTGCCAGGCAGCCTATAGCGACCGCCTATGGCGGTCGCTAGTATAAAAAAAAATTTAAATTTTTTTTATTGAATTGAATATATATATATATATATATATAAATAAATATTCATATATATACTATTAAATACAATATTTTAAATATATATATATATAATATATTTTAAATGTTTTAATATATATATAATATATATATAATATCAAATCATTGTGCTATAATAATTTAAAAACTTAGATTCAAGAAATAATCTCATTTCAGGTCTTTCGGAGCACGTTTTCTCCGAATGGGACCGCCGCATGCCGTTTTGGTGTTTTATGGTGCCGGAAACGCGTTTCCGGCCGCCGCGGTCAAACGGCAACTCTGAATGAGGTGCCGTCTAGCCGACCATTTCACAATTCACGCCCCGGATGTTTTCGTACGGTTTCGTGGCATTCGGAGGTCGTTCGGGTGGGTTTGACACCCCAACGCGCCATTTCAGCGCGGGCCGCGCTGCTAAAAAGGACACAATCGGACGTGCCGCGCGCACCGCACGTCCGATGGACGTGCGGCCTCCTCCTGCATCTCAGGAATAATATTTCTATCGTTCCCGTGCGGTTTCAGGTCGTTCGGAGCACGTTTGCTACGAATTGGACCGCCGCACGCCGTTTTGGTGTTTTAGGGCGCTGGAAATGTGTTTCCAGCCGCCGCGGTCAAACGGCACCTCCAAATGAGGTTCCGTCTGGCCGACCATTTCACAATTCACGCACCGGATGTTGTCGTACGGTTTCGTGGCATTCGGAGGTCGTTCGGGTGGTTTTGACCCCCCAATGCGTCATTTCAGCGCGCGCCGCGCTATTAAAAAGGACACAATCGGACATGCCACGCGCACCGCACGTCCGCTGGACGTGTTGCCTACTCCTGCATCTCAGAAATAATATTTCTATCGTTCCCGTGCGGTTTCAGGTCTTTCGGAGCACGTTTGCTCCGAATGGGACCGCCGCACGCCGTTTTGGTGTTTAATGGCGCCCGAAACGCGTTTCCGGCCGCCACGGTCACAAGGCACCTCCGAATGAAGTGCCTTCTAGCCGACCATTTCACAATTCACGCCCCGGATGTTTTCGTATGGTTTTGTGGCATTCGAAGGTCGTTCGGGTGGTTTTGACCCCCCAACGCGCCATTTCAGCGCGCGCCGCGCTGCTGAAAAGGACACAATCGGACGTGCCGCGCGCACCGCAGGTCCGATGGACGTGCGGCCTCCTCCTAAATCTCAGAAATAATATTTATATAGTTCCCGTGCAGTTTTAGGTCGTTCGGAGCACGTTTGCTCCGAATTGGACCGCCGCACGCCGTTTTGGTGTTTTATGGCGCCGGAAACGCGTTTCCGGCCGCCGAGGTCACATGGAACCTCCAACTGAGGTTCCGTCTGGCCGACCATTTCACAATTCACGCCCCGGATATTGTCGTACGGTTTCGTGGCATTCGGAGGTCGTTCGGCTGGTTTTGACCCCCCAACGCGTCATTTCAGCGTGCGCTGCGCTGCTGAAAAGGACACAATCAGACGTGTCGCGCGCACCGCACGTCCGCTGGACGTGCTGCCTCCTCCTGCATCTCAGGAATAATATTTCTATCGTTCCCTTGCGGTTTAAGGTCTTTCAGAGCACGTTTTTTCCGAATGGGACCGCCGCACGCCGTTTTGGTGTTTAATGGCGACGGAAACGCGTTTCCAACCGCCGCGGTCACACGGCACCTCCGAATGAGGTGCCGTCTGGCCGACCATTTCACAATTCACGCTCCGGATATTGTCGTACGGTTTCGTGGCATTCAGAGGTTGTTCGGGTGGTTTTGACCCCCCAACGCTTCATTTCAGCGCGCACCGCGCTGTTGAAAAGGACACAATCGGACGTGCCGCGCACACCGCACGTCCGCTGGACGTGCTGCCTCCTCCTGAATCTCAGGAATAATATTTCTATCGTTCCCGTGCGGTTTCAGGTCTTTCGGAGCACGTTTGCTCCGAATGGGACCGCCGCACGCCGTTTTGGTGTTTTATGGCGCCGGAAACGCGTTTCCGGCCGCCGCGGTCACACAGCACCTCCTAATGAGGTTCCGTCTGGCTGACCATTTCACAATTCACGCCCCGAATGTTTTTGTACGGTTTTGTGGCATTCGGAGGACGTTCGGGTGGTTTTGACCCCCCAACGCGCCATTTCAGCGCGCGCCACACTGTTGAAAAGAACACAATCGGACGTGTCGCGCACCGCACGTCCGATGGATGTGCGGCCTCCTACGGCATCTCAGGAATAATATTTCTATCATTCCCGTGTGGTTTCTGGTCGTTCGGAGCACGTTTTCTTTGAATTGGACCGTCGCACGCCGTTTTGGTGTTTTATGGCACCGGAAACGCGTTTCCAGCCGCCGCGGTCACACGGCACCTCCGAATGAGGTGCCGTCTAGCCGACCATTTCACAATTCACGCCCCGGATATTGTCGTACGGTTTCGTGGCATTCGAAGGTCGTTCGGGTGGTTTTGACCCCCCAACGCGCCATTTTAGCGCGCGCCGCGCTGCTAAAAAGGACACAATCGGACGTGCTGCGCGCACCGCACGTCCGCGGGACGTGCTGCCTCCTCCTGCATCTTAGGAATAATATTTCTATCGTTCCCGTGCGGTTTCAGGTCTTTCGGAGCACGTTTGCTCCGAATGGGACCACCGCACACCGATTTGGTGTTTTATGGCGCCGGAAACGCGTTTCCGCCCGCCGCGGTCAAACGGCACCTCCGAATGAGGTTCCGTCTCACCGACCATTTCACAATTCATGCCTCGGATGTTGTCGTACGGTTTCGTGGCATTCGGAGGTCGTTCGGGTGGTTTTGACCCCACAACGCTCCATTTCAGCGCGCGCCGCGCTGCTGAAAAGGATACAATCGGACGTGCCGCGCGCACCGCACGTCCGATGGACGTGCGGCCTCCTTCTGCATCTCAGGAATAATATTTCTATCATTCCCGTGCTTTTTCAGGTCGTTCGGAGCACGTTTTCTCCGAATTGGACCGCCGCACGCCGTTTTGGTGTTTAATGGCGCCGGAAACGCGTTTCCGGCCGCCGCGGTCACACGGAACCTCCAAATAATGTTCCGTCTGGCCGACCATTTCACAATTCACGCCCCAGATGTTGTCGTACGGTTTCGTGGAATTCGGAGGTCGTTCGGGTGGTTTTGACCCCCCAACGCGCCATTTCAGCGCGCGCCGTGCTGCTGAAAAGGACACAATCGGGCGTGCCGCGCGCACCGCATGTCCGCTGGATGTGCTGCCTCCTCCTGCATCTCAAAAATAATATTTCTATCGTTCCCGTGCGGGTTCAGGTCTTTCAGAGCACGTTTGCTCCGAATGGGACCGCCGCACGCCGTTTTGGTGTTTAATGGCGCCGAAAAGGCGTTTCCGGCCGCCGCGGTCACACGGCACCTCCGAATGAGGTTCCGTCTAGCCGACCATTTCACAATTCACGCCCCGGATATTGTCGTACGGTTTCGTGGCATTCGGAGATCGTTCGGGTGGTTTTGACCCCCCCAACGCGCCATTTCAGCGCGCGCCGCACTGCTGAAAAGGACACAATCGGACGTGCCACGCGCACCGCACATCCGCTGGACGTGCTACCTCCTCCTGCATCTCAGGAATAATATTTCTATCATTCCCGTGCGGTTTCAGGTCTTTCGGAGCACGTTTTCTCCGAATGGGACCGCCGCACGCCATTTTGGTGTTTAATGGCGCCGGAAATGCGTTTCCGGCCGCCGTGGTCACACAGCACCTCCGAATGAGGTGCCGTCTGGCCGACCATTTCACAATTCACGCCCCGGATATTGTCGTACGGTTTCGTGGCATTCGGAGGTCGTTCGGGTGGTTTTGACCCCCCAACGCGCCATTTCAGCGCGCGCCGCGCTGCTGAAATGGACACAATCGAACGTGTCGCATGCACCGCACGTCCCCTGGACGTGCTGCCTCCTCCTGCATCTCAGGAATAATATTTCTATCATTCCCGTGCGTTTTCAGGTCGTTCGGAGCACGTTTTCTCCGAATGGGTCCGCCGCACACCGTTTTGGTGTTTTAGGGCGCCGGAAACGCGTTTCTGGTCGCCCCGGTCAAACGGCACCTCCGAATGAGGTTCCGTCTGGCCGACCATTTCAAAATTCATGCCCCGGATGTTTTCGTACGGTTTCGTGGCATTTGGAGGTCGTTCGGGTGGTTTTGACCCCCCAACGCGCCATTTCAGCGCGCGCCGCGCTGCTGAAAAGGACACAATCGGACGTGCCGCGCGCACCGCACGTCCGATGGACGTGCGGCCTCCTCCTGCATCTCAGTAATAATATTTCTATCGTTCCCTTGCGGTTTCAGGTCGTTCAGAGCACGTTTTCTCCGAATTGGACTGCCGCACGCCGTTTTGGTGTTTAATGGAGCCGGAAACGCGTTTCCGGCCGCCGCGGTCACACGGCACCTCCGAATAGCGAGAAAACAATTATACCTTTCATTAAGCATGCAAATCGACCGTTTCTCCTTCAACAGCCGCTCTGACCCAATAAATATCTTCTTCACGTTGAACTACGGTATGTTGATCAAGTTGTTGGTAAACAAACGGAACAGTCTCGGGTTCATCTTCTTCAAATAAAAACACTCCTCGCCGAGACATTTTGACAACAACTTGCCAACTTGGATCCGAAGGAAAAGTAACGAAGAAAACTTGTTCCGCTTGTGATGTCAAAATGAAAGGTTCATTCTCAACTCGTTCATTATTTCTGTATAACATATAGTTAAAATTCACCAATGAAAACTGATATTGATCGACTTTACATCCACGCACTGGATCAACCCAATTACACATTAACAATATGTACTTCAAACCGTGTGTGTATACAACTTCAATGATGTCTATCAATTGACCATAGTAATAACCAGAATCGACAAAGGGACAACCGATGCCACTGTTTTGTGTTGCT
The DNA here is from genome assembly GCA_963277665.1 of Viscum album. Classification (NCBI taxonomy): domain Eukaryota; kingdom Viridiplantae; phylum Streptophyta; class Magnoliopsida; order Santalales; family Viscaceae; genus Viscum; species Viscum album. Next base: position 684,896,514 of record OY728123.1, on the reverse strand, counting down.
CGTTTGTCGTCAACATCTTTAATGCGAAATCGAAAACCATTAGCATCAATAGCTTTATAACGACGAGCTGTTATAGATGGACCCTCAGCCAGTTGGATAAATACTTCAGGTAGCGTGGGGTCCCCTAACTCCCTCAGCTTACGAACCTACATAATTTATAAAAATGAATACTGATATATGCAGAAAGGATTAGTTTAATACTTCACTCATAATGAAAATCAATTTATACATACATAATCCTTGAACCAATCATGAAATGCCGCATAATGAGATTGTTGAATTTGCAACTCAGTCACACGATGCATCTCTTCTTTTATCTCATTAATGTGTTTCCTGCAAATGATTACGCGATGTTTAAAAGATCAACTTATGCAAAAAAACATGTAAAAGTTATACAAGCACATTGATAAGATACTTACTGCATTAATGGTGCAACTGATGGAGTATTGAACAAGATATATCGATGTGCTTGTATCCACTCGATGTTGTCCATATCAAATGTGGTTCCTTCTCCAACTGGACCATCATGAATCCGAGAGGGATTATCTAATTTTGTTTCAACATCCGTAAGATATTCTGCACAAAAGGTAGTACACTCATCCATCAAATAACCATTGGCTATTGATGCCTCTGGACGAGCTCTGTTGCGTACAAATCTTTTCAATGTACTCAAATACCGTTAAATAGTATACATCCACCAGAATTGCACTGGACTAGTAGCCATTACTTCATCAGTTAGGTACACTGTCAAGTGGACCATAACATCGAAAAATGAGGGGGGGGAAAGTCTCTCAAAGTGACAAAGCGTAAGTACAATTCGGTCCTGCAAACTTTTTAAATCACTCATTCGTTGATTTCTTAAACAAAGCTGTCTAAAAAAATTACTCATCTCAATCAAGGGCTGAACAACATTGGGGGATAAACAATCAAAAATTGCGATTGGAATCAACTGCTGAAGTAATATGTGATTGTCATGACTTTTCAACCCTTGAAATGTCTTGCTCGTCAGATTCACACACTTTGAAATATTAGAAGAGTAACCATCAGGCACCTTGACCATCTTCAAAATGGAAAGAAATGTCTCTTTCTCCTCTGTAGTCATCGAATACTGTGCAGCAGGCATATATGCCTTGTTTCCCTCAGCTAACTGTAAATGCAACTGTTTCCTTAAACCCATTTCTTCCAAATCACTGCGTGCATTAACATGGTCCTTTGACTTTCCACTGACACCTAAAATGGTCCACAATATGTTATCACAAACATTTTTTTCAATGTGCATGACATCCAAATTATGCCTCAACATGTTATTTTTCCAATACGGAAGACTATAAAAAATACTTTTCTTTTTCCAATTGTGACTGCGCTGCCTACCCGCAGCATGAATATTACGTACTGGGGGAGCCACCAAATCCTGAATTTCATATACCGTGCGGATGTTTTCTTCCTCATTCTGCGATAACATTTCGACTCATGTCATGATCTTTGGTGCTGGGCTGAACTCTCTAGAACCATCAAATGCCACTCTGTCCTTTCTGAACCTGTGCTGAGGAGGGAGCAAATGCATGTGACCCATGTATGCCCATTTTTTGGAATGTTTAAGCCATACGGATTTTTTACTTTTATTGCAACAAGGGCAAGCAAATTCCCCTTTCGTACTCCAGCCTGATAAATTTTCATAAGCTGGGAAGTCATTGATTGTCCACAATAAAGAAGCATGTAGTTTGAACATTTCATTCGTTTCGCAGTCATAAGTCATCACACCATCGCCCCAAAATTCATTCAACTCATCAATCAATGGCTGAAGGTAAACATCAATCTTATCCCCCAGACTTTTAGGTCCATCAATAAGAGTGGAAAGTAATATAAATTGTTACTTCATACAAAGCCACGGAGGAAGATTATATGGAACCAACACCACGGGCCATGTGCTATGAGTTGCACCAACCATAGACTTGAATGGATTGAAACCATCTTCTGCCAATCCCAATCATACATTACGAACATCTTTAGAAAAGTCAGGATGTCTCTTATCAAAATCCTTCCATGCATGAGAGTTTGTCGGGTGGGTTAACATATCACTTTCATGAACTCTTTCTGCATGCCATCTCATTAAATTAGAAACTTTAGATGACATAAAAAATCTTTTCAACCTCGGTTTAAGGGGAAAGTAACGCATTTTCTTTACGGCAATCGGTTTCCCCTGTATCGCAATCTGACTTTGATGAGTCTTATTTCCCCTGTTCTCTTTCCACCTGGAAGCGCCACAAACCGTACAAATATCCAAATGAGCAGTTTCATTTCTAAACAACATACAGTTGTTTGCACATTTATCTATAGTCTCATATGTAAAACCTAAGTTCTCTGTCAACTTACGAGCATAGTAATACGACTCAGGAATCTTAGCGTCGACAGGAAGAACTTTTTTCAATAAAACCAAAAGCATGTCGAATGATGTGTCTGACCAATTATTCAAAGTCTTCAAATGCAACAACTCCACGATAAACGACAGTTTATTGTAAGAAGTACATCCAGGATATAATTATGTTTTCTCATCATCAAGTACTTCATAAAACCTCCTCGAATCACGATCTGCACCAGAGCGAAGATTTATATCACTGGTCTCAAGATTCTGGATGTCAATGCCTTCAGGATCAAACCCACGTACCATTTCAGTAAGCATTTCATGCATTGGATCAGTCATCCTTGCATCAACATCCATCTGAGTTGCATCTGTATTTTGACAACGAACATATTCTTCTCCATGACGAGTCCAACTCTTATAATTTTTCAGAAATCCATTAATTAAAAGGTGCTCCCTCACAGTATCTCGTGTGAATTGATATCTGTTAGCACATTTTCTACATGGAAAACTAATATAGTCACTTTCAAATCCTCTCGTGAAGTCAATAAACTGCATAATGCCATTGAAATTTTCTCTAGACGTTCGATTTGGAAGATCAATCCAACTCTTATCCATAATAATATCTGTATAACAAACATTTACACAATACTTATTACATTTACATTTTTCAAATCAACTATATTCAAAATAAATATTAACCATTTTTTATGAACCATTGATAAAATAATAATTTAACTGAAATCTCATGTTACCTGATTGAGCTACAAACCTGAAAGGGAGGGGAGCCGAAGGCGGTGCTGCGAGGGAGAGGAGGCAGCGAAGGGGAGCCGGAGCAAAAGGCGGTGTGGCAAGGGAGGGGACGGGCGGCGGCGGCGGGGGGGGGGGGGGGGGGGGAGCTGGAGGAGAGGAGGCGGTGAGGGGACGGGGGACGGGCAGCGGGGGGGGGGGGGGGGGTGTCCGTGGTCGGGGGGGGGTGTCCGTGGTCGGGGGGGGGGGGCGTTGTTTGAGGTGCGGGGAGTGGTGTCCGGGGTGTCGAGGGCCTGTCAGGGGTGCGGGCAGGGGTGTTCGGGGTGCGGGGGTGTCCGGGGTGCGGGGGGGGGGGGGGGGGGCTGTCTGGGGTGCAGGGGGGTTGTCGGGGGTGCGGGTGGGGTTTCCGGGGTGCGGGGGGCCTGTCTGGGGTGCGGGGGGGCTGTCCGGGTTCGGAGGGGGGGTGTCCGAGTGCGGGGGGGGGGGGGGGGGGTTGTCTGGGGTGCGGGGGGCTGTCCGGGTTCGGAGGGGGGTTTCCGAGTGCAGGGGGGATGTCCGGGGTGCGGGGAGGTGTCCGGGGTGCGGGGGGCGGTCCGGAGTGCGCGGGGGGGGGGGGGGGGGCTGTCCGGGGTGCGGGGGGCGGTCCGGAGTGCGTGGGGGGGGGGGGGGGCTGTCCGGGGTGCGGGGAGGCGTCCGGGGTGCGGGGGGGCGGTCCGGAGTGCGCGGGGGGGGGGGGGGGGGGGCTATCCGGGGTGCGGGTGCCGTCCGGGGTGGGGGGGAGGGCTGAGAGGCCGGAGGGCGGTGGCCGGAGGCCGGAGGGCGGCGGCCGGAGGCCCGAGGGCGGAGGGCGGCGGCCGGAGGCCGGAGGGCAGGCGGCGGGGGAGGGCGGGCGGCGGAGGAGGGTGGGCGGCGGGGGAGGGCGGGCGGTGGGGGAGGGCGGGTGGTGGGGGAGGGAGGGCGGCAGAGGAGGTCGGGTGGCGGGGGAGGCCGGGCGGCGGGGGAGGCCGGGCGGCGGGGGAGGCCGGGCGGCGGGGTAGGCCGGGCGGCGGGGGAGGGGAGGGCAGCGAGGGAGGGCGGCGAGGGAGGGAGGGGGTTAGGGCGGTGAGGGAGATCCAGGTCGAGGGGGCGCGGGGGGGGGGCGCAGAAGCCCCCCGTTGTTTTTTATGTAGGTTAGAGACCGCCATTAGCGGTCGCTATTGGTTAGCTATAGCGACCGCCAATGGCGGACGCCCGAGTTTGGGGGGCTTTAATACCCCCTTTTCTAGTAGTGTTAAACCCCTAGTGACATGTCTAAGGATATGTATAAGGATGAGTAAACATTTAGGAAAATGACATGGAATTTTTGTAAAGGATAGAATTATTGGTTTCCTAGAAATGAATCCATGTTTGGATAATAAAAGTGTATGTGACTCTGGAAAAGATGTACCCAAGTGTAATAACTATAAAAAGATGTTTTGGGCATGTCTCAGGTAATCAGGAACACAAAAGTGGGCTTTTCTATACAACTAGTTTGACACGATCGAGGGATAGGATTTGGGAATTTACAAACTCATCATGAACCATCATGAAGGATTTAAATCGAATTTGTATATGGATAACCTAGGTTAAACCTATGATTCCATATATTAGGTAAGGTCTAATAATTTAGAAATCATATATGTTGTTTTTCATGATTATGTGGTCCCACATTATGATAGCTATTTCATAGTTCAAGAATTTAGTTTTATTCAATGGCTAGAACCCAAGGAACCACCTTAATTATAATAGAAATAGACAATGAAATTATTTTACTCCTGAGAAACCAAATACTATGGGATATAGAATGAAAAACCTCATTACATTGATCAAAAGAATTTTTAAGATATTAATAATGGTGTATATCTAAATGAGAAAATTAGAGAACAATATTCTATTGAGAAATCCATGATAAAACACCCACCTTAGTTCAGAGGGTCTTCTAATACACTTGTTCTTGAACAATGGATCCATACCACTAAAAAATATTCTTTATAATTTAGTGTTCATAGCATGAGAAATACATTCTGGCTGCTTATCTTTTAGATGGTGAAGGAGATAAATAATGGACTCCAATAAAGAATATGAGGAAAAAATATGAGATTTAATCCATGAATTGAAAAATTTTCAATAACTAATTTTTCAACAAGTACTTTCCATAGATTCTTCTCTCCACAATGTAGAGAGAGTTACATGAGTTGAAGAAAAGGGATAATGAATTGATTGGTACCTATGTAGAATATTTTTGGAGACTTATGATGTAAGCTTCAATAATTATCATCCAACAAAAAATTAAATTTGAAAGGCTCTTCAGTGGATAAAATCCATGTCTAATAATGACATTGGCCATAAGAGACATTAGTATTTATGAAAATAATGTGTGTTGTGAAATCTTGGTTAAAATGGAGGTTGGATTCATGTATCAATATCATTGTTTTGAAAAAGAGAAGAAGATGGAGTTTAAAGTTAAATATATAACCCATAATTAAAATAAGATTAAAAATCCTTTAATCTCTATGTTTGGGAAGAAGCATAGTGGAAATTTAATTAAGGGGTCCAATAAATGTTTTAAGTACATAAGGGAAGGCCATCAAGAAATTTATTTAACATGTGATTGGAAGAAGTTATCTAACATTTTAAATGGGGAATATGTGGAATAGAATACACCTCCTACGATTTAGTGCTACATGTGTAATGAGAATGGGAATTATGGTAACCACTTCCCAAACCCAAGGTATGGTGATGATGATTGACATTTTCTACCTCTTAAGCCAAAGGACAAGGGGAAATAACATGAAATAACTATTTCTAATGAGGGGTGGGATAGAAACGTGATAAAAGGTACAATTTCCATTAACTATAGAGCATCTAATGACATGTTTGATTTTAGATCTACCCACTATTTCATATCTAATGAATTTGATAGGGGTTTAAGATTACCCCAATACAATTATATGTAGAATTAGTAGTAAAAACCCTTGAAGGTATAATGATTTCATCTCAAGTCTATTATTACACTCTTGTTGATGTTTTTTGGTAATTTCTTTCCTATAAATATTTTAATTATTCCTTTGGTTTAATTTTATGTCATTGTAGGCATGAATTGGATTTCTCTACACAAATACCACATCAATTGTCAATTAAGGGAAGTTACTTTTGATATTTCAAACCCACCTATGATAATTCATCCATCTGATGATAACTATGAACACTATATGGATATTACATCTAGTTTATGGGTCTTAATTCACTTAAAAAATGGTTTTTTACCTCAAATGGTCTGGGAGATAATCAACATCGATTATATGCTTATTTTTCAGGATTTTGTTGATGTACTTACTAAAGAGTTTCCTAGTTTTCCCCCAAAACATGAAGTTGTGTTTTAAATAGAACTTATTCCTTTTTCCACACCAACATTAAAGACTCCTTATAGAATTTCCTGGATCGAGTTGTAACAATTGAAGAAGAAAATCCATGAAAACCATAGGAAGGGGTTAATTTGGAAAAGTTTTCCACCTAGGGGTGCACCAGTTATTTTATGAAAAGGAAATGTGGATTAATATGAATATGCATTTGTTATCGAGTGATGAATAATATGAAAATCAAGAACAAGTATCCTCTTCCCGGTATTGATGACTTGTTTGATCAATTGTATGAAGATGAGTATTTTCCATGATTGACCTTCATTATAGATATCATCAATAGAGGGTCATGAAAGAGTATATAACCAATAAAACATTATATAAAAGGTATATACAATATATATATATAGTGATTCTTTTGGTCTAAATAATTCCATGGCTATCTTGATGGATTTAATGAATAGAGTTTTTAGAGATTACCTTGATATGTGTGTGTTATTCTTTATAGATTATATTCCTATCTATTAAAATAGAAACGAAGTGCATGAGTATCACTTGAGAATTGCACTAAATACCATAAGGAATGAGAATATATATGAAAATTTAAAAATTGTGAATTTTTAATGCAAGAGGATTCTTTTTTGGGACACACAATCATAAGAGATGTTGTTGTAGTAGATCCATCAAAGAAGGAGGCTACTGAATTATGGGCTAGACCAACAACAGTGATTGAGATTCCTAGATTTCATGGTTTAGTTGGTTATTATAGACGGTTTTTGGATAATTTATCACAACTATCTAATCCACAAACAAATCTAACTCAGAAGGGTGATAAGTTCCAATGGACAAATGAATGTGAGGAAAATTTCGACGAACTGAAGATATGGTTGGTCAGTGAACATGTAATTATATTACCCTATAGAGGAGAATTGTTTTTATCAATAAAAATACATAAAATAAGAGAATTGGATGTGTTATTATGAATAATAAAATGGCTATATTCAATTCTTCAAGATAATTGAAGATTCATGAGTATAATTACCGAACACATGATTTGGAGTTAGCTGTGATAATTTTTTCATTAAAGATATTGATGCATTATCTTAATGGATACAAGTGTGATATATATAATGATCATAAAAGTCTGAAATATATATTCACATTAAAGGAGTTGAACGTTCATCATAGAAAATAGTTAGATTTGATAAACGATTATAATTGATCAATACATTATCACCCTGAGAAAGCGAACAAGGTGACTAATACTTTGAGTGAGAAGGATAATGCTAGATTATCCATGATGAGTATTAAAAACTTCCAATATTTATGGATTTGAATAGGATGGATATTGAAATCATAAAGAAAGAGTAAAATCATATATTTATCATATTAATGTTCAACCCTTTTCTCAATGAAAAATTAATGAGGTGTAGAACGGAAATGAAGAAATCCAAATGAAAGCTGGAAATGTTCTTGAGTTTATCATTATTTAGGATGGAATGATATGATTCATGAAGCATGTATATGTTCCTTCCATACAATATTTGAAGAATGAGGTGTTATTGGATGATAATTATTCTTCATTCTCAATTCATCCTGGATGTACAGAGGTGTATAAGGACTTGAATGAATACTTCTGGTGGGATGGAATTTAGAGAGAAATCACAAAGTTTGTATCATGGTGCTTGGTATGCCAAAAATATTAGGCAAAAATAAAATGTAAAAGGAGGTGTTTATTCTACTAACCATACTATAATAGAAATGAGGTAACATAACATTAGATTGTTTATTAGTCTAACCAAAAACTATAAAGGGTTTAATGATATAGGGTTGTAGGTGATCACATTATTAAGACAACACACATCGTTGCTATCATAGAAGACTTATATTTTGATCATTATGGTAGGATATACAATAATAAAGTGGTAAGGTTGCATGGAGTACCACATTCCATTGTATCAGATACTGATATGTGGTTTACCTAAATGTTCTTGTGAAGTCTTCAGCAAGAACCTGATATAGAAATGAGTTTCAGCACTACATATCAACCTGAGATAGATGTTCAGTCCCAAATAATGATTCAAACCCAATATGATATATTGATATCTAATTCTATGGATTTCGTGGGTTTTTGGGATAAAAACATTATTCTCTTTTAGTTTTCATAAAACAGTAGATTTTATTCATGAATTTCTTTTGGAACATTATAAATCCCTTTTTGGGAAAAAGTTTAGATCTCCAACTTGATGGGATGTTGAAGGAGAATGAAATCTATTGGTACATGAGATTGCTGATGAAATGGTTGAGAATGTTATAACTATTCAAAAACATATCAATGAATCACAAAGTCCATCAGAAAAGGGATGCTAATAAACTCCAATATTCTCTATAATTTAGAATTGGTGAGAAGGTGTTTCTCATGAATCTCTCCCTTGAAGAAATTTATGAGATTCAGGATGAAATGGAAACTATGATCTAGGTATATTGACCCCTATGAGATCCGTGATTGTATTCAAATGGTAGCCTCTCAGATTGAACTTCATCCAAATCTCTATCATGTTCATGATGTTTTCCATATATCTATCTTGAGGAATTACATACCTAACCCTTCACATGTATTGAACCTGGGGATCTTACTACTGGATCATGATATGTCTTACGAAGAATAACCAGTTCAAATCCTAGACCGATCAAATAAAGTTCTTTTAAAAATTACCCCTCACATAGTAAATGTTTTATAGTGAAATAAACAATTAGAGGAATCTAAATGGGAACATGATGATATGATTAAGCATAAGTATTGTCATCTGTTTTACAAATCTGATGAATTTTTATGGCGAAATTCATTTTAAGTGGGATTGAATATAACACCTTGAGTTTTTATGGACCATTTTATGGAATAAATCAAATATTCATTTGTGTCTTAAAATGCATAAAGTCAGAAATTACTTTAACATGGAACTAAATTGGTTTACGTTACATGCAACATCAACTTGGTGTACATTACACGCAACACCGACTTGACGTAAGATACATGCAGCACCAACATAGCGTACATCACTCACAACACAATGTTTATAAAAAATACTTTTAATGATATAAATATTTAAATGAGATAATTATAAACTAGATATTAAACATAATAATATGAATAATAATAACTAATTTTGAAATATTTTTTAAAATTTTTATATATAACTAAAACATAATGACAATGAATGATATGTTTTTTGGTACAGTCCATTTATATTTTAGAATAGTGTTTTCTCGAATGAAAAAATTTTAATAATAAAATTAATTTTACAGAATTTTGTTAATTTTATTTGATAAAATAAAATTATTTTTTGAATTCAGAATGTAAAAATTTTTATAGGGTGATTTTTTGGGATTTTTATGAGAAACATCAATTTTTGATGAAATCTGAAAAATACCAATTTTTAGTTAAAAACTGCCCTTTTGTTTAATAAATTATTAATGTTAAATTATATTATAATTTTTCAAGGTTATATTAGATAAATATTGAATCCATTAATACTTTTTAAAACACTATAATAAATTTCACAAATAAATTGAATATAATATCATAAAAAACATTTGAACATTATTCTCCTTTAAAAACCTGTTATTTCATCCCATCGACGAGATTAGATTTAATCTTGATTTTGAAGCTTTTGTAATTTGAATTTCAAAATACTTACATAAAACATTTTACATAGTGTAATATTTGGGGTATAATAATACCATGTTACTTTTTTACCCAAATGAATAGTGAAAGTGGTAACAATTAATCACTGCAATTATGGGCAAATTAAGCGAAATTAGGGACTAAACCTTAAAATTATTGTACCGAATGACCTTGAAACTTTAAAAAACCCATTTATTGGCCATATTTATTCTATAAACCTTAAAGTATTGTTACATGTGGGTTTTATGACTTTTTAGTTAATAAAATGTGTACACCTTAGTTATTTCTAAATATTCCATGTGAGTCCATTTTCATCCCTATAGAAAGCCACCACCTCTCCCACTTACTCAAACCTCTAAAATCTCATAAATTAATTAAATTAATTAAAATAAACTTCTCAAAATACCTATATTCCTCCTAGAATCCTTACCTTGTCTATAAGGAAATCCAAGGAATCTTTTTGGCACAGACCAAAATTAGTTACCTGATCAAAAGGTAACTTCTTTTCTCAAGTGCATTCTTTTATTTTCATTGTCAACCCCTACACTTTATTTATTAAATGATTTTATATAGACACAAATATTATAAATATACTTTTATATTTTTATGATAATTATTCAAAGAATTATTTCACACAGCTCCATATAATGGATAACAGAAATATTTTTGTGTGTGTACACCAAGCTACCACCACACTGAATGATGATTGCTCAATTTTCTTTACCGCCACTCATGATGGCCATTATGATAGACAATATGTTTATATATGTTATATTTTATATTTATCATGTCTTTAATATTTTTTATCTCTTTTAAAACACATACATTTTACTTTCCATTTTGTGATAATACGATAATATCGTCTTAGGAAGTGTGGACTACCAACACTTAAAGGGATGTGACTTGATAACACACTACATGGAATGTATTAAAGAAGGGTTTAGTAAACATATATGATATATATTATATAATAATTTAAATATAATAACTATATATTGATATACAAACATATATATATGTCATTTATTTTCTTTATTTCAACAGGACAGTAAAAATGGTGACAATGTTCATGGTACATACGACATACTATCTCCATGAACCATGTATTATATTTCAAAATTATATGTTTTATAGACTATTATAATATTAATATACTGAATATAAATTATATTTATATCATTCTTCACATTCTATAATCATTATATATTTATAACTACCAATGATATAACAAATGAAGACACATGTGAAGAACAAAATGAATAACACTCGAAGTGAAACCATAACATACGATCATTACCAAGAGGGTAATATATAGTAATAATAATAACATATAAAGTATTATATATAATTATAAGGTTTTGTAAAATAGTTATAATAAATTTATATTTATTATACATGTGGTTTGAATGAGTATGATGAGAGTCAATGTACAGGGTAAGAGGATCTCTTCTCGCTTTTTATTTTCATGAGATACATGCTATGTTCACCACTCTTTCCTTTTGTGTGATGTATATACTAAAAATTATTATATTATATGTATACTGTAATTAAATATATGGGTATAAAAAATTAATTTTATGAGATTTATTTCATAGGTTTTATGTTTCAAAAGTTACCGGATTGGTAAAAATGTTTTGTGTGAAATTGACTTCTTTGAGACTCATGTATTTTTATGCACTGAAACTATTATTCGAGGTGCATATACTTCCATGTTATATAACTAATCTCTTTATTTTCATTTTATTTTATTATTCATGAAGATTAAAAATACTATATGAATAGTATGGTCCCATGTTTTCATGTAGTAAGAGTTTTTTAAAACAATGTCGTCGCCGTTTGAGATTGTTAATGACTACACGTCATTGATGAAATATTGTAATCCAACTCTCAAGAAAACTCAAGATTTTACTTATCCAAATATTATTAATGATATAATAATGTGTTAGTACCATTTTCTACTATTTGATACTTATAAAAATATTTTTATGTGAAATATGACAGTCTCTCCCTTCGGTCAGAAATCAATTATACTCAAAAACCGTGTTTTAAAAAATGATTTTTTTTCAAAAGACCCATGAAAAAAAATGAAAGGAAAAAGGATTTTAAAAATGTTTTTTTAAATCATCCTTTATGGGGTTTAAAATCTATTTTTAAATAAATTTTTTTTCAAATGGTTTTATGTTATAAATAACATTCTTTCAAAGAAGAAATGATATTTACCTCATGAAATGTTTTTAAAAGATAATTCAAAAATTGTTTCCCATATATGATATCATCCATTGGTGTTACTCAGGAATTTATGGGGAATTTATTTGATGTTTCAATTCATATTCTTTATCTGAAGAGATTATATTTTGATATCATTATGTTTGAGAATCCCATTCCACATTCATAGGTTATATGATTTTGAATCCCACTTCTTTTCATGGGTTTTGTTTATGATGAAATGACTATAAAACCTATCCATTTCTGTATGTTATGATATGATTACATGTTTATAATACTCATTTCATTGCATGGGTTATGATATGATTATTTATAACCTTGTGTCACATGAATGTATGATTTAGTTATGAGATTGTTGGGAATCATATCTCCCTCCAATGCATTGGATAATGATTTTTATCTTCTGAGATAGGATAATTTGGTCTTGGGAATGAATATTGACTACTAGGATGACCCTAGGAGTGAACCATGACTAACATGATGGTATGAGGAGTGAAAAAATGCTATGAAGATGGCCATGGGTGTTAACAATGACTACAAAGATGGTATGGGGAGTGAACCTATAATACCAAGATAATCTTGGAAGGAATACCTTGGCTACTATGTAAATCACATTATATGCTTATGTGTCTACAAAAATTACCTGTTTCATTCCTATGTTTTGATTTCATGGATTCTGATATCTATTAACATATTATTCATGTGTTATTATCTTTAATGATTTATTACATAATTCTTGTATATGATCTTTTATATATAGAGTATGATCTTCTATTTTATTAATTACGTTCTCATAACCTTGTGATCTTGATAATAATTACATGTCTCCCTTGTTTACCCTTACTAAGAATTTGATCTAAGCCCTTTTTATTTTACCTTCCCAAGGTTATGAAGATATGTATTATGTCTGTTGTGTCTATGAAGGTTTCTAGTCCAGAAAATCTGTGTGGGATATAATGTATCTCATTTATATACCTGTGTTTATGTTTCCATGTTTCCAATGTCACTAGACTAGTATAGTCTCTAATCATGTATCGGTGTAATGTTTAATGTATTTTGAAAAAGATATTTAATTTAAAGGTATGTTAAGAATGGTTCATTATATGATTAATGCTGTAATTATTATATGTAGGGCTTGGACCTGATACATGTTGTAATGCTTATATAGTGGTCTATTCCCAGTGATTAATGTTGGAATTCTTATATAATGGGCTTCATCCGAACACAAGGTGTGATGCATATATACAGGGATATTCCAATTGATTCATGTTGTAATGATTATATACTGAGACTGTCCCCAATATATGTTGTAATGCTTATATAGAATAGTATTCCCAATGACACATGCTAAAATTATTATATATCATTCATGGATGTGATACATGATGTACTAATTATATATGAGGATCAACCATGATTTAGTTCTAAAATTATTATATATTGGGTTTTTCCTAGCTTTGTTTGATTTATATCTTATATTTATTGCTATACTAGGAATGGTTTTGAGACAATCTTAGAGACATTATTGAATGGTTCTAATGTAGGTTATGTTTTACCATGGTTATATGGGTTGGGATTTCATGGTCATGGGACATTCTTTGAGATATTCCAATATGGTTTTGTTGTAGGTTGATATGGTATTAATTTAATTGTTTAATTTATTAATACATATGTTTATTAAATTATTTCATTCAATTATTATCATATTAGCTATGACAAGAAATTGTGATTTTGAGCTGGTAAGTTATACTCACACCCTATTTAGAACGCCATGTGTTACTCATGTAGATTCTATGGATGTAGTATTGGATAAGGGAAATGGACCATTCTATTGATTGTTCATTTCTTAACAGATTGGATTTCAACTATCAGTCCAACATGGGGCTTGGAAATATATACTATGGACTATGGATATTTAGTTACATTTCTTAATGTTGTCTCCTAATTACATTATTATTTATTATATTATTTATCTTTATATTATTATTCTATTTTCCCATTGTATTGTATTGTTTTTATTTTTTCCACCCCTCAAATATTTATATTATATAATTACTTATCTTTGTTTTAAGTCTTTTACCAGGTGAAAAAATCTTCCCACAATACTTATCACACCCCTCATATTAGTCCGTAGGCTATGAAATATAGTGAGGCACACTTGAGGTCCTATAACCAATATGTTTCATCCATGTAATAGAGTTATAGATCAAAGTATGATAACATGTGGTATCAGAGGACAACATATTTTTTTCTATTTCAATACTATTGGGGAATGGTAGTTAGGATACAAGGATGTGTCAGGACTTGGAAATGAGCTTGTGCATGGGGGTATCTAACCTATGTATGGGGGAAAATCCTTATTCCCAGGGTTGGAATTGCTGTTCATGATGCTATTTTTTTTATAATAGATGACATTTCATCTAGGGTAATTCACATGTTGTCTTAGTTTATTATTGTGTGATGTTATTGGTTCTTTATTTTTACACTTGTGGCATGATATGGTGTGAGATTTGTATTCATAAATCATGATAAGAACATAGGGATATAAATTAACATGAATTGTTCATGACATAAATATATTTTTTGGATGTGATATATAATTCTCTATTTAAATTGTGCAACATGATACCCACTATATCAGATAAATGAAATATATAAATTGAAATGTAATGATAAAAAACTTTTAAGCCAGTTTTAGATAGACAAGGAGTCAGAGGTTATCTGTTGTTGTCACATTGAGAGGTTGACATTATGGATATATAGTGTTCTATAGAGTGCATTTATCTAGAAGTGAAAATGAATACACATTGTCATTATGTCGAGGGTCATAAGAGTGATAAAAATACACTCAAAAAATAGTTGAACCAAATATTACTATATCTCATAAGGATTATATGAACGTTAATATTTGCGTCAACTTTATGAGGGTCACGAAATTCATGGAAAGAGTGGCTATTCACACTGTTCCTTCAATTTATGAGTTTAACAAAGATTTCCAACATCAACATCTTCCTACGATCACTAGGGAGGGAGCCCCCAAAGTAGCTGATTTATGGATTGAGTTAGTCTATATGATCATTAATAATCTTGAGACACACACATATAGTAGGGTGATGATAGCTTTATTTATTCTTCGTGACCTTCCAGGCTTTTTTTGGATATTTTGGGGTAAGCAGGGCATTACACATAGTTATTTTGGAAGGAAATAATGATATTGTTTTATAGAAATTTATATCCGAAGACATTATGGGAAGATAAGGATCGTGATTTTTTTCACCCAACATATGAGGGAATGTTAGTGCTAAACTACGATAAATATTTCACGGAATGTCAATATTTATTCAACATTTTATAGATGATGAAATCTATAGGGTGAGTCATTTTTAGGATTTACTTCATTATGAGATCAGGTTATAAGTGAAACTTTTCCATATAAGTAGTTTTTTGGATTTGATTCACTAGATACTCATCAAGGAAGTGAATTGGAGAGAGTCTTGAGTAGTGTCTAGGCTGTTTCAGAAGTGTGCTCATGGAAATTCTCATCTAGTTAAAAGAAGTACCACAATGAAAATTTTCTCTAAGAAAACAATCGTCGATGTTGTCAAGGCAGTGGATAGATATATCTGGGTAATGTTCCACTGTTGTGCTATCATTATGGTATGACCGACTTGTTATAGATTGTGTCCATAACCCACATTGGAGGTTTGTGGTTGTGACAGTATGACCTACCGATAATGGTTTAGTATGAGAATTTTAGTAGAATATTAGTGATAGGGGATCAGGATATGTATCAGAGTCTAGGAAGGACACAACTACTCCTTATAAGATAGGTATCTATAGTCTCATAGGAAGTTCTGGTTGAGGATACTGATGTGGTACCCTAGAGAATGATTTATAGTAATTAGTATTGGGAATAGCCTCGGGGAGATAGGCTAGATCTCAAGAAACAGGGTCTTGTATAGTACTTTCCATGAAAACTACTATGACTATTAAGGATGCATGATATTTTACTATCAAATGTATGATTCGTGTATCATCTATAATTTTTTCAATTTTTTGATACATGAGAATCAAAATAATTTTTTTCTTCACTTTTTTAAATGGTTTGAGCATGGGTTTTGAAATATTTGTTGGGGTTTTTACAATCAATACACCCTTGGGAGTGTAGTATGAGAATATCCATTATTCCAGGGTTTTTTTCTCAAAAGAATGGTGGTTATAGTTTCTCTTGGGAACTGTTTGGGCTAGAAATGACAAGTTATTATTTCCTTATTTTTATTGATTGGATTGTTATATATTAATAACACAACAACTATTATAGGTGGATAGTTACATATATATCTATAGAAGGAGGCATATATTCTAACGAGGGTGAATGGGATATCATGGATTATCATGCTTGACTAATTTAGTGTAGTTTGGATTATATCATGAATCAAATATATGGTATTGTTCAAGACGATGCTGTAATGAAACAAGATTATTTTCTTCTCAGGGTATATTCTTTTATAATTTTTTTCATGATGAGTCATATGACTTACCACTAAATCAGGAGATCGGGATCATGATAGGGTTTGTTCTGGGAGTTGTGACAGTTTCTATTCTACCTTATTATATAGAACCAATAGAGATTATGGGGTTGAAAGTTCAATTTTAAGATCTAGAAGATAATGGAATTCATACATCCCAATAAATCTCTATGGGATTCTCTATTTCATATCTCCATTAGGGATGATGATACCTTAAAATTATATATCTATTATCATATATTTAATGAAATAATAATTATGAACTATTATCCTATTCTATGCATCATTTATCTCTTTGATGAGATGACATGTGATAATATGAATTCCAATAGTTATTTGAGATTTGGATTCCACCAGTTGAGGTTTAGACCAACAAATGTAACTCATACTACTTTTAAGAGTAAGTATGGCTTGTATGAATTTAGTGTTATTCCATTTGGTTTCACCAATGCAGCCTTGATATTCATGGATTTAGTAAATCAGATTTTTCAACATTTTCTATACATGTTTATGGTGGTTTTTGTTGATTAAATCTTATTATAATCTCAGTTATTAGATGATCATGCCAATCATATTTATATCATCTTGAGTATATTGGGAGTGAGTCAACATTAGTTCAAGCTATCTAAATGCAGTTTCTAGTTTGATTAAGTGTATTTCATAAGACATTTCATTATATAGGTTGGTGTGTCATTGGACCTAGAGACGGTTGAAGATGTGGTATCCTTGTAGTTGAACTATAATTCATTCAATATTTGAAACTTTTGAGTTCTATCAGGTTATTATCAGCACTTTATCTAGGACCTCTCCAATTTGGAAGTACTGATGTCAGGGCATGGTAAGAAAAGAGTGTGGTTTGTTTTGTCAGATTCTTATGAGATATATTTCCTAGATCTGGACATTAGAATTTTTATTGCACTTATCCTCACATTTCCAATTTTGGGTAGGGAATATCCCATATGATGCGACATATCTAGTGTTGGAATGGGAGTAGATATGATGACGGAGGATCAATTTGTTACTTATGCCTCCTGATAAAAAAGACTACAAGAGAGGAATTACCCCACTCACAATTTGAATTTAGGGGTAGTGGTAAATTCCCTAATATTTGGGATAAATTATCACTTGGGTGAGAGGTTTGTGGTACACATGGACTAGAAGAGTCTCACATATATCATTTCTCAATGGGACCTGAACCGTTAGAAGATGAGGTGGGTCAAGTATCTCTAGTATTTCTACTTTGAGTTTGTTTAAACATCAGTCAAGGGAAACTTCATTAAAGATGAATAAAGATAAAAGACATCGAAAGAGGTATTGCAATTGTCTTGTGACGAGTGGTGGATTATATCTCTCTTCGCAGACACACATTTATGTTCATGAATTATATGGATGAGTATCATTGACTTAAAGATATGCTATAAAAATTATTTCTGAGTGGGTAAAGATCCAGTACTTACCTGATCTCAAGGATCTTGTTCTGAGAGATAGGTTTTAAGGTGGTGAGACTCCATCAGTATGGTCTTGTGGAAGTAAAAATTTTATTATTTTCTGTGGTGGAGTATGGGTTCTTAAGGCTTGATGAGGAGTTGATGAGAGAATTTAATGATTCTAAATGGGTGGTACATCATGATTTTATGATGATGTATCATGATATTAATAGAAAATACCAGTGTACAAGAATGAATAAGGTGCTATTAGACTTTGTGGTGTGATTTTGCACTTGTTAGTGGGTGAATGCTGAGCTTATGAGGCCAGCTGGGCTTTAATAGCCTTTTCCTATTATAGAGTGGAAATGAGATGATGACACTATGGATTTTGGGACATGATTAACAAATATATATATATATATAAGAAATGTTTATTATGGTTTATTATATATCTACATATGAAGGTATCCGGCTTCATACTTATAAGGGAGTCCTTCACTGTTGATGACCTGGATACTATACACATGTGTGAGGTAGTTCGACTGTGTGGTGTTCCAAGGAGTATTTTTTTTATAAAAACATAATTCTATCTCATTGTGATTTTGAAGTGTCTTCAAAAGGATTAATAATCACATGTTCTTTTGAGTATGCAATAACATCCTACGACTAATGGTCAATCTAAGTAGAATATTCATGTTTTGAAGGATATTTTATGATAATGTTTATTTGATTTATATGGTTTGTGGGAGATTCATATGAAACCCATGAGTTATTCATAAAATAACCAATTCCAGGAATATATCCATATGATTTTTTGGGATTTTTTTTAAGTTTGTTCTATTAGAATCTTTGTTGGTTGGAGGTAGGTAAGTCAGTTCATGTTGGCCCAAACCTCATGTAGGTGATATCTGAGATAGTTTAATTGGCCAGGAAGTGGTTGGAGACTGCACATAGCATGTATAAATCATATTTGGACCATTAATGATAATATTTCATTTTGTAGGTTGTTAATCATGTTTTCCTTATGGTGTCGTTAATGTTGGGGAAATGTCGTCTCATGAAGTAGGGAATTCTAATACCAATGTTTGTTGGTCCATTTTATATTGTGGATAATGTTGTTCAAGTGGTGTATTGATTCTACCTTCCACAGAGCTATAGTTCTATCACAACATGTTTTATATGTCACAGTTTTGTCGATATTTTTTATACCATTTTCATGTGATATGAATTATAAATGTCGATCTTGGGGTAGATGTGTCCTATGAGGAGCATCTGATATGGATAATGGAACATAGTGATAAGTATATCCAATGTAGTGTGATTCCATTTGCTCCAGTGCAGTGGAAGCATGGGTGAGTTCAGGTGGAGACCAAAGAGAGAGAGTCAAATATGTGAGCACAATTTCCATTCTTGTTCATCGATACCATATAGTGATGCTTGGAGAAGCTCGGGGATGAACTATTATATAGTGGTGGGTTTGTAAGATCTGGTATTTTTTAAGGTACACAATTATTTTTATTCTTGTATTAAATTTATTACATTAGGTTTTACCTTGTCTTTAATCCTTAGTGGAAAAGTATTATTCAGAGATGAGATATGTATTTGGAGAAATGATCTAAATTTTACAGTGTATGTTAATTTGAATAATTGGAGTCTGGATATAAATTTTTTAAATGTGTTTCAATGGTTTTCCATGATTTTTAAGACATTTGAGATGGTTCAATACCTTATGTATAAAACTAGGCTGAAGAAAATATCAATATATTATTTTAATGTCATATAAATGTGTTATAAGATATGTAAATGTTTCCAGACTCATGTTGTGAACTGGTACACATTGGGAAATAGTTACACAATTTTGTAAACCATTTACACCATTTAAATGTAAAGATGCATAAATATTATCCTAAGGCAATAACTATTTTGATGTATCCCTACAAAAAGAAATTCAAGATTTTTAAAAGAGTTACAGTCCATGTAATATCTTCAGATCCCTTTCTATAGATTCTGAGTGACTAATTTTTAATTTCACCCACTATAGTCTTCCTCCTCTCGACTCAAGGGAATTTTCTAGTTTATTGGTGGAATTCCATCCTCTCTTCTTGAGGTCCCATTTGTGAGATTGATCCCCAGTTTCATCTAGAGATCCAATACCTCTCCTTTCTCATTGGAGTTACCCTTTGAGAGAGATGCAATAATCACCAGTTTACAGTAGGGGGTCTAAACCTTAACCATATTTTCTATTTAATTGAATAGTATGTGAAACATTAAAATTATTACAAAATCACATACACCTTAATTAATTAAATGATGAAATGTATTTATTCCATGAAATTACTTTGAATTTAATTGTTTATAACCAAGATTATGGATACCATTTGGGTGAGATGACTCTTGATTATAAATTAATGACTAATCAATTAAATATTGTTTATCATGACATGAGTTTTGGGTTATTGATTGATATAGATTCACCATTCTCGGGAATGACTATTGAAATGACTGGTATGTTATTGGTTTATGACCAAATTATAAATGTGATGTGTACTTGAAATATAAATGGTAATATTCATAATTAAACATTATGCCTTAGGATGAGATATTGTGATATCCTTGCAACCATGCCTAGTGATTCATGATGTTTTGGATATATACTAGGCTTTTTACGGATATATGATTTAAATATTTTATTGAAGTCCATGAATAATGATGCATGCTATAATGCCTATATACCAAGATTTTATGTGATACATGGTATAAATATTATACAGTGGTCTTTTCCCCTTGATTCATGTTGTAATTCATATATACCAAGATTGGACTTGATGCATGATGTAATGATTATATATTTGGATATGCCTAGTGAAAAATGATGAAATTATTATATAACATTATTTTCACTGATATATGTTGTAATGATTATATACTTGTCTTGGAATTTATTTTTTACTGATATTGTTATATACAAGGTTTGACCTAATTTTGAGTGATTCGTGTCATTGATATATTATTATGGTTGGAATGTATATGAGACCTGATCAGATACATTCTGACATGGTGTTGAAGTAGGATATGTTCTTCCATTTTTATATGTTTAGCATTTGTTTTTTCATGATGCATGTTCAGAGATATTATGGTATTTTAGTGAAGCATGTTTCTGTTGTATAAATTTAACATCTTAATTAAATGATACACCTCTTTACTGTATTATTTCATGAACATATTATCAGATTGATTGTTTTCATACATGGTCATGCAATCATATAGAGTAATAATTTCACACTATTCATTCCATCATTTATTACCTTAGGAGATTCTGTGGATATAAAATTTTAAAAGGTAATGGGAACTTGATGTTGATTATTTATTGTTAAATGGGATATACTTTGGATATGAGACCAATAGAGGGCTCGAGACCAGGAATTTATTGAGTCTTTATTTGAGACTACTAGTCTTTTATTTGTATTATTTCTATTATTAATTTTTTTGAAATTTAATATTATAATTAAATTATTCCGTTATTATTTCTTGAATTATTCACATGGATTTTATTTTTCGTTTTTTTCATTGAATTATATTATTTTCACTATTTTTGCTACTCTAATATTTATTTTATATGATAATTCAAATTTTTTATAACTCTATAACTATGGGTTATAGTCTCCCAACAATACTTATCAAATTCCCATTGCTTATTGATAACCTCTAGCGTATATGGAGGCACACATGAGTACCCGTAACCAACCCATTTCTGGCATGTGAGAGAGTGGATGATTGAGGGATGTTTCATTTAGTTTTCATTTTTTGGGTTTTTAATCTAAATACCAATAATCCTTTTTCACAATATCCATTAAATGTTAAAAAAATTATGTATTTATTTGGAAGAAATACCATCTAGAACATGATAATTCTTTCCCCAGAAATAGGTTTTATGACCTTATATTATAGAATGAATTTATAAGAAAATTGTTTAATGAAAACATGAAGTTAATGTTTGTGGGATGATAATCCTACACAATGGGATATATTGAAAATTAATGTGTATCTTATATATCCTAGTGTCGATATATAGAAATCTTTCTTCTACTAAAGTGGGTACTAGTAAGAGAATAAGAATCCAACAGAACAAATGAAACCCATGTTTGTCTCAAGAAAATGCATTGAGATACCACCACATTACACCAATGGATACTCTTTAAATAGACACACATTTCTTCAAAATTATGTTTAGGTTCCATTAAGGTTTTCTATCAAGCCACAATTTTATGATTAATATTCTTACTATAGTTTTTTATGTGTGTTTAGACTATGGATGGAATTTTGGAATTTAGTGTGGGATATGAAGTCACACTTTTATGGGTTTTAAGGACACAAAACCCTTTATCCAATTAATTGATCATACCCTATTGTTCTTATTTTAAGCTTACACTGTCACTTATTGACGCATTCTATTAATTCATCCTACCTCTTGATGAAGGGGTAAGTATGTTGTAAAATTTGATAGAATCATCACACTCATAATCAAAACATGTATAATAAAGAGATATTAATTTGAAAAATAATTTAGAAATAAATATCTTAACTCAAAACAAGACACTTCGTTGTCAAATATAGTAATAAGAAAATGGGAATAGAAAAATCTGGAAATTCCATAAAGATCACATGAACTTTTCCTCCTGAATGTGAAGGTGATCCACTAGATAAAACTCCCCATGAAATATCATCTATGATTAAATTAGCTCATTACTTATTCCAATATTCTATCCTTGATTCAAATATTCAATAAAACTTTTATTAATATCATATTTTAATTATTTTCACCTTCTCAAACATTCTTTCTTAATCTAAATAAATCAATTTAGGGTATAAAAATGGTTTTCTATGCCACCAAAAAAATATTTGTATGTTTTTTTAAATCCTTCCTTATTCATTATTATTAATGAATCATGAATTCATATATATGTTCTATGATCTAATCTCACAAAAATCATACTATACATGGAATGATTTTTAATTATTATTGGAATTAGATTTGAAAGTATGTTTTCATATCCCCATTTCTCATTCAGTTTATGCCTATAAGACTCATGTATAGGGAAATTTCTCAATGACCACTAACTCTTCCCTTTATACTCAAGTTAATCCTTCCGTTATAAATATTTATTATATTACTGAATATTATGGGAACTCCTATATTAATCTATTGATCAATTCAAAATAGATATAGTAAAATACAGTGGTATATATTATCATCAATTTTTGGGTTCCCTCTATTTGAAGAGATCTTTTTATGTTTTAAGAAAGAGTTTATAAGCCAATTCCACTAGTTCATGGTGGAATAAGGTGTGTCCAATGGATATTTTCTCATTATGGACAGAGAGAATATCAAAAGGGTTTTCTTATGTTATCCCATTTCTTTAGGCAGAAGGTATATTTCATTATACATTTTAATGAGATTTATCCTAAAATAGATGAAACTTTACATTGAATAGAGATTTATAATTGTTGATTTATTTGTGTTATAGATTCGTTTTCATGCAGAGAGTGGATCTCACCCCATTGCAAATAGTTTCAATGGGCGAATGATGACCGATGAGATTTTATGTATTTATTCCTATTTTAATGATGTAGTGAATAAATTAAATAAAATTTGATATAATTAATATTATTGGAAATTATATATTGACATAGGAACTTAAGAGATAATATGAGGATTATATAATCATTGGACTGAGTTTTTTACCTCATGTGAAGGCAATGCCCCCGAAATATGGATTATGTTTGGGATCTAGAGGGTTGAAATGTGTATCATGATGTCATGAATCCTAAAAAATGTAATTTCATAATTTTATTTTGTTTAAAATATCATATTTCTGAAATAATAATAAAAATAAAACTATTAAATTTCAAGATTAGTATATTTTTACAAAAAAGCTCAAAATTTCACCAAAACCTAAAAATGTTCCAATTTCTCATAAGATAAAACTATGGTAGGTTTTTAAAAATTAAATTATTTTATTAAATGTATGAAATTGTTTTCTTTATCACCCCTACACATTCTAATTTCACTCTAGGGAAAATAATATATATTTAAAGAAAAAATCACAAAATAATCCAAAATTAAAAAACATCCCTGATATTATCCAAAATAAATTTCATCCTATCCCATCAATAAAAAATTCCCTCTAATTTTTATTTCTCACTATAAAATATGTTCAAACTCATAAAACCTTCCACGACCCAATCACAACCTACCTCACAATGAATTTTATATGACACTTCCCTCAAGAGAAAATGAATCTGGATTTATGATCATACTTGGAAATTGCATGTATCACCATAGGATTATGAGAATTATCATTTTTCCATAGTGTGAGACATGAAAATATTTTCAACCATGATGTCTTTTTCTAGGTGAATTTTGTGACTTAGGGTAGGTTAAAAAATTATTAAAAAAATGTTAAGGCCGGAAAGAGGAGGTTTGACTCATCAGTACAATGAGAGAATATTCATGTTAAAACATAATATGCACATTATTCTAACCCCCTTAAAAAGGTAAAAAAAAATTACAACCCTTTTTGAAATGGTACGTGGGCTAAGAAATGATTACAATGAATGATATCATCCAAATTCACCGTTATTTTTTGAATTTTTTCTTTTTTTAATGCTCTAGAAAGAAACAATTTTTTTCTTTTTTAAGGAGGATGAGATGAAAATTGAATAAAATAAATAATGAATATCACAAAATTTAATTAAAGTTAGACATGACTCAGAAACGAAAAGTTCAATGATTAATTCAAGCTCATATATATATTTTTCTTTAAATTTTTTAATTTGTTTTTTTAAGGAGAAACATGTGAGACAAATAAAGAATAATTAAATGACGGATCAAGGGAAAAATATCATTAACCACTACCCAAAATGATGAAAAACACCTCAAATAACCAATAAATGAATCACATCTCAAAGAACACACATGAAAGGACCCTACTCCACACTCAAACTTTAAATATTCCTGTCAAAATACATAGATTGATTATAGGTAATGAAAAATTGGATTACGATTTGGCTGAAACCTATAAGGAAACAAAAGTAATGTAATATATAATGAATGATATATGTAAGGGTAGGTTTCAGGTAAATATGTGGCTATCTAAATGTTTTCCTAAATTATATTAAAAATATTCCATGGAGTCCACATCATTAAAGAATAAAAATCTCATTTTCTTGTTCTCAAAAAAAGTCCAAATTTATCTGTAGAAGGTGTGGGTAGTTAGAAGAATATATCAAAGTGGATTAAAATACCTCATAGGGATATAATTATTTTACTAGTCAATTCATCATGGTAATGGATTATTTTTCCAAACTCATAAAAATTATTGAAAATACGAATCAAGGAAAATGTTTTCCCATAAAAAATCATTTTAAATCTATTTTTTCAAAAATATATTCAATTATCTTAGAATAAATTGATTTGTGAAAAAATTAAAATAATATTCATTTAAGATGAATGTTACTAAAAATTAAAACATGGAGAAAAAATAACACACCAAAACATATAAAAATTTTAACACTCCCCCACATAAAAATCTCAATTGTCCTATATTTCACCTAAACAAAAAATAAAAGGGGTAGAAAAACAATGGGAAAAAAACTTCTAGCCTGACATTATTTTCCAGTAAAAACCATGATATAAGATCCTATATAGTTACACTAAACATAGGAATCATTACATAAAGCAAGTCAAATTAACAATAAATAAAAAATTAAGATAAATGAAAAATATGATAGAACATGGTTTGGACCCCCATTAGGGTACTAGGTTTTTACTACCCCTTTTGAGGTTGTTGCATGAATTAAACTCCAATACAAAGGTGGATATAGTTTCATTCCATGAAACAACCACATTTTATGTCACGACCCGCCCTCGGGGTCCGTGTCGTGACTACCCCAAGCCCGCCTTCCATAGGCCAGGGGCTGGCGACTAGCACCAAGGCGTAAATCCCGGTAAAAAGGGAAGGCATTGCCTTTGAAACGTAAACACACACCACAGAGTAAACAAGAGGAAAGTAAACACTAAACAAACAGAGTACGACTGAAAGTGCGGAAAAGTAAATGGGCCAGAATACAAACCCAAACTGAAAGTAAAGTACAACTCAAAAGGGAAAAACAGCAACTGTAAAGTAAAAGCCGCTACTCCGAGCTGTCCACCGGAAATCCCACCTGAAGGGTGGGTACAGATAGCTCCTCTGCTCCACGGGTCCCACCGTCTGCTCCGTGCACGTCCCGCCCAGTGGTCCACCTCCGGGTACCGTCCCGCTGTGCAAGCCTCAGCTAAGGTCAACGCTGTCCGTCGTCTGCAACCAACACAACGTAGTGCGGGCGAAGCCCGTGCAGGGGTGAGTATAAGCTACTCAGTAGGGACCCCGAGACCCCGGATGGTCTCTCAAATCCACAAAGGATAAACCACGAAGAAAAGTACAAACACGAAGTAACAACTGACACAGCTTAGGTATATGCCCATACATATACCTAAGTCATCAATTAAAAAAAACACTCCAACCTCCGAGCCCAAGTACAACTCAGTCCACGCAGGAAAGTATACGTATTCCACATAGGAAAGCAAAATATAATCCACACAGGATTGCACAACACAATCCACACAGGAAAACAACAGGATTCAGCTCACACAGGTATACTTCTTCAAGGACGATAAAGATGATCACTGATCCATCTAAGTCGTCGGACCCACGAAGGATCGATAGGTAACTAACCCCCGCAGAAGACCCACACAGGATCGGGCTCACACAGAACCTGTAGGCGCTGGCTCACACAGAACCGCTGAGCGCAAGGACCCACACAGGATCGGGCTCACACAGAACCTGTAGCACTGATCCACGTAGGATCGCTGAGTTCTGTAGTCGTCGTCGTCAAATCCACACAGGATCTCTGTACTGTCGTCGTCAAATCCACACAGGATCTCTGTACTGTCGTCGTCAAATCCACACAGGATCTCTGTACTGTCGTCGTCAAATCCACACAGGATCTCTGTACTGTCGTCGTCAAATCCACACAGGATCTCTGTACTGTCGTCGTCAAATCCACACAGGATCTCTGTACTGTCGTCGTCGCAGTCACAGTAGCAGTCGTAGCAGTAGAACAGTCGCAGCCAGCACTAGGGTTCCCGCACACAGCAAGCTCGTACGGAGGGTCCGCTCCACGAGCCGAGAGGCTGATACATCAACTGTCACGAAGACCGAAGTTGATGTATCCAAAAGTTCCGTATCGCCAACAGGAACTCAACGCAACAGACGGCGCGTCGATCGGACGCCCGGTCTGAGAGTTATTGGCATTTTCTTCTCCGGGGCCCGGTTGGTTTTTAAGGCAAAACCAACCCGACCGTACTCCACCTGCGTCCAAACCTCGGGCGGAGTATGCCAAAAGATCCGTCTCACTAAGAGGAACACTACGCGACTGACGGCACGTCAATCGGACGTCCGTAGCTCAAGATATGAGCGTTTCTGCTCCGAAGGCCCGGTTGGTTTCGTAAACGAACCAACCCGGCCGAACTCAAAGTAAACCGAAACCTTGAGTGCGATATACCGAAACGACCGTCTCGATCCAAGGATCGCGTTGCCGCAGACGGTTCGTCATTCGGAGGTCCGAGGCTCAAGTTATGAGCGAAAAACCAAAACTGGTTCGAAACGGGGGGGTCCGGGTCCGGGCCGACCCGGCCCGACCCCCCCCTGGGCGGCGCGGCGGCCGGCGGCGGCGGACGGCGGCGGCGGGCGGCGGTGCGGCGGCGCGGCGGCGGGCCGCGGTGGCGGCGGCGGCGGGCGGCGGCGCGGCGGCGGGCCGCGGTGGCGGCGGCGGCGCTTGGCGCCGCACGTGGGTCACGCGGGGGGCAATCAAGCCCCCCCCCTATTTGTGAAGGCGGCACGGCTTTAAGCCGTGCCTTTGCAAAAAAAACGGCCCCCGCAAGTGGGGGCCGGCTGGACGAACCGGGGGGCTGTTGCCCCCCCTCCTTAAATGAACCGCCCCCCTCATTAAGAGGGGGGTTTGATGAACCAGCCGGGGGATTTATTCCCCCGGTTTTATGACATCCGGTCGGCCCGCTGGCCGGCCGGTTTTTACCAACGGGACCGGAAATTCCGGTCCCGCCCTCGTCTTCCGACGCCGGCGGCCCGGCCGCCGGTCTTTCCTTCCGCCGCGGCCTGGAACCGGCCGCGGTCTCCTCGTCCCGCCGCGGCCCGGAACCGGCCGCGGTCTTCTTGTCCCGCCGCGGCCCGGAACCGGCCGCGGCGTTCGTCATCTGGCGCGGTGCGTCGGCACCGCGCCCCTTCGCCGTGCTTCGATTCTTTTCAACGCGGCGCGACGGCGTCGCGTTCTTGAAGATTCTCCTCGGCGTAGCGCGACGGCGTTGCGTAAATTAAACGCACGGTAACCCGCGTGGTGCGACGGCACCACGCCACTTTGCTTCCATCGCAAGAATTAAACAAGAACGTTGGAGGGGGGTTCGGCCGTGTTCGTGCGGTCCGGCCCCCCTCGCGTTAATAATAATAACGCAACTTAAAGAAAATCATGTCACACGTTAATCTTGCTAAAAGCACGATCAAGAATAAAATGAGGAAAACCAAAAGAAAACGACAACCCCTACCTCGGGTTTAAGATTCAAAGGTTCGGCTACGCTCCGCGGAAGACGGCGTCGCGGAGGTCGGGTGTCGCGGTCGTCGTTCGTCAAATCCGTTGACGAAGAGTTATGCCCGAAGAGACACGTCGTTGGCGGATCTTCGTTTGTCGACGAAGAAGGTCCGATGAGGGTGCGGCGTTCCCTTTTTAAAGACACCGAGGACGAAGAAGAGAGGCGTCGTTCTTCGTCGGAGTTTGAGAGATCTTCGTTCTTCGTCAGAGCTTGAAGATGAAGAGGAG
This sequence comes from Viscum album, assembly GCA_963277665.1. Lineage (NCBI taxonomy): Eukaryota > Viridiplantae > Streptophyta > Magnoliopsida > Santalales > Viscaceae > Viscum > Viscum album. The sequence goes on along the minus strand of OY728123.1, from coordinate 684,867,232 downwards.
CTCTCAAAAAGTTCTCAAGGGAATAAACAACAACCCTTAAACAAATAAGATTGCATCTTATTTTATTAACACATAACTCAAAAGAATTTCAAATGTTTGAAATTCAAAAGAGTTTAACTCCCCAAAAATAAATTAAGTAACTTAAGTCATTAAAGAGGGGGGTTAAGTATGTTGAGAGAATTTGAAAAGAAAAGGGGGTTCGTGTGGGCCCCACCACACTTAATCCTCCCAAGGGAGGTTAAGTGGGTGTGGGTCCCACTTCCAACCTCCTTTGGTAGGTTTTTAATAAGTTAAATAAAATTGTTCTACACAACTTTATTTAACTCAAACTAAAAACCCCTAAAACTAACTTTCATCCCGCAACAAACGCAACTCCCGAAAAGGTCTCTTTAAGCGAATATCGGTGCTGCGAGTTCATCGGTGCCCTCGGATTTCAATTCCGAGCACCGGATCAAAAGTTAGGAATTCCCGCTCGTTCGTTCACTGAACGTACCCGAGCCAAACTTCGGAAATTAATTCCGGGCACTCCGGGCCTCGGAATCAGGTGCCGTCAGAAACCGCGCTCTTGTAAAATTCCAAAGAAAATTAAGAAAAAATTTCCCTTGCATTTTACGGGTCTTTACATTACTCCCACCTCAGGGCTTTACGTCCCCGTAAAGATACAACAAAAACTAGGGAAACAAATGAGGGTACTGAGCACGCATCTGAGTCTCCCGCTCCCATGTGCTTTCCTGGAGGTTCCCGTGCTGCCATCTGATGCGCACAAGAGGAATCGATCGCCCATGTAGGACCCGCTCCTGGATGACATGGACCTCCTATGACGTGGCCCGGACCATCTCCGGTCCCACCAGAGCTGCAAGATTTCTCTTTTGCCGAAAAGAGAAATCTGGTCTCATCCTCTGGATGAACCACATTCTTTGCCTAAAACAGTCAATCCTAACATGGATGATACTAATCCATACTAAGGATGACGTCGTAAGGCCTCGACGCTACTACTAAGAGATTCAACCGTTACTCTCGCCTCCAAGGGTTGAGTCACACTGTCGGCATCAGTGTGTGGTAACTGGGTCTCCTCCAGTAGATGTCTCACAAGTGAGGGTCAAGTCAACAGCCAAAACTGGAACCTCTTAGTAACATTACGATAGAGGACAGGAACGAAAACATCACAAGGTATGCGTCTTTTATTAATGAAGCTTGTAATACAAGACGCTACACAAAAGCAACAAGGAACCAGAAGTACAAAGGATGTATCCACTAGTTCTGCTCCTGTCCATCAGCTCCCAGGGCTCCATGATCGAAGGCCTCGGCTGCCTGAAGCTGAGCTCTCCCCTGCGGTCGGGGTGGACCTCCTGGTGGTGGTGGTGGTAGAGCCTCAAAGCGTTGGCCACCACCAGCTGCTCGTCCAGCTCCTCTGCCTCGTCCGCCTCCTCCCTGCGGACCGCCACGGTCGAACCTCTGCCTCTGCCTAGGTGGTTCCTCAACCGTCTGCTGCTCCTCCGCATGGCGGGTCGGGCAGTCACGAGCCATGTGGCCTCGCCCGCCGCATGCATAGCACTGTCTTCCACTCGAAAGACTGGCTCCGCATTGTGTGCCCTGCACTGCTGAGCCAGTGCCCTGAGGTCTGGTCTGTCTGGACCCCTGAGTCATTCGTCGGCTGCCAGCTGCAGATGTCTCTGCCACGTTCCGCCCTGCGGTGGGTCGCTGTGCTGGTGTAGACTCAGCAAGGAAGCTCTCGATCAGAAGAGCCCGCTCCAGTACTCCTGTCTGAGTCGGTATGCTGAGGGAGATCAGCGATGCCCTGATCTCGTGTCTCAAACCCTGCTCGAAGGTCCGGGCCCGGAAGAATGGGTCCCGTACCATGTCGGTCGAGTAGCGCGAGAGATCGGTAAATCTCGCCGAGTACTGAGCGACCGTCATGCTGCCCTGCCGCAGCTGTAGAAGCTCCTGGATGCGCACCGCACGAAGGGTGGCTGGGACGAACTCCGAGCGGAAGATGCTCTCAAAGTCCGTCCAAAGAAGAGATGCCTCATCGTGCACCTGGAGCATCAAGCTCCACCATCGTCCTGCTGCTGCGTGTAGTAGGCTCGCAGCGAGGATCACCATGAGGTCTGCTGGTGTCCTCACTAGCCTAAACACTCGAACCACTGCCTCCAGCCAGTCCTCTGCTGCCTGGGGATCCGTCTCCCCGCGAAACCTGGGCGGTCGCTGGCGCTGAAACTCATGCAGTGCGCTGAGGCGACGTGCATCGTCAGCGGCTGCTGCTGGAAGCATCGGGGGATCGGCGGGTAAAGCTACCGCCGGTGCCACTGCTGACAAAGGGCCCTGCACCGAAGCCTCGTCGCTCGGTGGGCTGTCGTCTCGCTCGACTCTCGGAACCCTAGCTGGCTGCCGTCGTGGGGCCATCCTGAATAGGAAACAGGTGCGCCACGGTTAGAACAGTATACCAGGTGAGCTGATATAAGTAATCACAAAGAAAACTTGAGACTTTCATTAAGCAGATCAGTATACCCGGTGAGCTGACACAAGTAATCACAAAGAAAACTTTGAAACACACACGCAATCAATGTTTTCGTGCATTAAGTCGGAAATCAGAAGTCAGGGTCCTGGTGTACGGATACGTCGGCCGCCGCACCAACACTGGACTCCCTGGACTGATAACCACACTCAATACGCTAAACATTATTGCTTCACATAGAAAAGATCAGAGTTCGCGGTAGAACCGAACTCCTCTGATACCAATTTGTCACGACCCGCCCTCGGGGTCCGTGCCGTGACTACCCCAAGCCCGCCTTCCATAGGCCAGGGGCTGGCGACTAGCACCAAGGCGTAAATCCCGGTAAAAAGGGAAGGCATTGCCTTTGAAACGTAAACACACACCACAGAGTAAACAAGCGGAAAGTAAACACTAAACAAACAGAGTACGACTGAAAGTGCGGAAAAGTAAATGGGCCAGAATACAAACCCAAACTGAAAGTAAAGTACAACTCAAAAGGGAAAAACAGCAACTGTAAAGTAAAAGCCGCTACTCCGAGCTGTCCACCGGAAATCCCACCTGAAGGGTGGGTACAGATAGCTCCTCTGCTCCACGGGTCCCGCCGTCTGCTCCGTGCACGTCCCGCCCAGTGGTCCACCTCCGGGTACCGTCCCGCTGTGCAAGCCTCAGCTAAGGTCAACGTTGTCCGTCGTCTGCAACCAACACAACGTAGTGCGGGCGAAGCCCGTGCAGGGGTGAGTATAAGCTACTCAGTAGGGACCCCGAGACCCCTGATGGTCTCTCAAATCCACAAAGGATAAACCACGAAGAAAAGTACAAACACGAAGTAACAACTGACACAGCTTAGGTATATGCCCATACATATACCTAAGTCATCAATTAAAAAAAACACTCCAACCTCCGAGCCCAAGTACAACTCAGTCCACGCAGGAAAGTATACGTATTCCACATAGGAAAGCAAAATATAATCCACACAGGATTGCACAACACAATCCACACAGGAAAACAACAGGATTCAGCTCACACAGGTATACTTCTTCAAGGACGATAAAGATGATCACTGATCCATCTAAGTCGTCGGACCCACGAAGGATCGATAGGTAACTAACCCCCGCAGAAGACCCACACAGGATCGGGCTCACACAGAACCTGTAGGCGCTGGCTCACACAGAACCGCTGAGCGCAAGGACCCACACAGGATCGGGCTCACACAGAACCTGTAGCACTGATCCACGTAGGATCGCTGAGTGCTGTAGTCGTCGTCGTCAAATCCACACAGGATCTCTGTACTGTCGTCGTCAAATCCACACAGGATCTCTGTACTGTCGTCGTCAAATCCACACAGGATCTCTGTACTGTCGTCGTCAAATCCACACAGGATCTCTGTACTGTCGTCGTCAAATCCACACAGGATCTCTGTACTGTCGTCGTCAAATCCACACAGGATCTCTGTACTGTCGTCGTCGCAGTCACAGTAGCAGTCGTAGCAGTAGAACAGTCGCAGCCATCACTAGGGTTCCCGCACACAGCAAGCTCGTACGGAGGGTCCGCTCCACGAGCCGAGAGGCTGATACATCAACTGTCACGAAGACCGAAGTTGATGTATCCAAAAGTTCCGTATCGCCAACAGGAACTCAACGCAACAGACGGCGCGTCGATCGGACGCCCGGTCTGAGAGTTATTGGCATTTTCGTCTCCGGGGCCCGGTTGGTTTTTAAGGCAAAACCAACCCGACCGTACTCCACCTGCGTCCAAACCTCGGGCGGAGTATGCCAAAAGATCCGTCTCACTAAGAGGAACACTACGCGACTGACGGCACGTCAATCGGACGTCCGTAGCTCAAGATATGAGCGTTTCCGCTCCGAAGGCCCGGTTGGTTTCGTAAACGAACCAACCCGGCCGAACTCAATGTAAACCGAAACCTTGAGTGCGATATACCGAAACGACCGTCTCGATCCAAGGATCGCGTTGCCGCAGACGGTTCGTCATTCGGAGGTCCGAGGCTCAAGTTATGAGCGAAAAACCAAAACTGGTTCGAAACGGGGGGGTCCGGGTCCGGGCCGACCCGGCCCGACCCCCCCCTGGGCGGCGCGGCGGCCGGCGGCGGCGGCCGCCGGCGGCGGACGGCGGCGGCGGGCGGCGGCGCGGCGGCGCGGCGGCGGGCCGCGGTGGCGGCGGCGGCGGGCGGCGGCGCGGCGGCGGGCCGCGGTGGCGGCAGCGGCGGGCCGCGGCGGCGGCGCTTGGCGCCGCACGTGGGTCACGCGGGGGGCAATCAAGCCCCCCCCCTGTTTGTGAAGGCGGCACGGCTTTAAGCCGTGCCTTTGCAAAAAAAACGGCCCCCGCAAGTGGGGGCCGGCTGGACGAACCGGGGGGCTGTTGCCCCCCCTCCTTAAATGAACCGCCCCCCTCATTAAGAGGGGGGTTTGATGAACCAGCCGGGGGATTTATTCCCCCGGTTTTATGACATCCGGCCGGCCCGCTGGCCGGCCGGTTTTTACCAACGGGACCGGAAATTCCGGTCCCGCCCTCGTCTTCCGACGCCGGCGGCCCGGCCGCCGGTCTTTCCTTCCGCCGCGGCCCGGAACCGGCCGCGGTCTCCTCGTCCCGCCGCGGCCCGGAACCGGCCGCGGTCTTCTCGTCCCGCCGCGGCCCGGAACCGGCCGCGGCGTTCGTCATCTGGCGCGGTGCGTCGGCACCGCGCCCCTTCGCCGTGCTTCGATTCTTTTCAACGCGGCGCGACGGCGTCGCGTTCTTGAAGATTCTCCTCGGCGTAGCGCGACGGCGTTGCGTAAATTAAACGCACGGTAACCCGCGTGGTGCGACGGCACCACGCCACTTTGCTTCCATCGCAAGAATTAAACAAGAACGTTGGAGGGGGGTTCGGCCGTGTTCGTGCGGTCCGGCCCCCCTCGCGTTAATAATAATAACGCAACTTAAAGAAAATCATGTCACACGTTAATCTTGCTAAAAGCACGATCAAGAATAAAATGAGGAAAACCAAAAGAAAACGACAACCCCTACCTCGGGTTTAAGATTCAAAGGTTCGGCTACGCTCCGCGGAAGACGGCGTCGCGGAGGTCGGGTGTCGCGGTCGTCGTTCGTCAAATCCGTTGACGAAGAGTTATGCCCGAAGAGACACGTCGTTGGCGGATCTTCGTTTGTCGACGAAGAAGGTCCGATGAGGGTGCGGCGTTCCCTTTTTAAAGACACCGAGGACGAAGAAGAGAGGCGTCGTTCTTCGTCGGAGTTTGAGAGATCTTCGTTCTTCGTCAGAGCTTGAAGATGAAGAGGAGCTCTCAAAAAGTTCTCAAGGGAATAAACAACAACCCTTAAACAAATAAGATTGCATCTTATTTTATTAACACATAACTCAAAAGAATTTCAAATGTTTGAAATTCAAAAGAGTTTAACTCCCCAAAAATAAATTAAGTAACTTAAGTCATTAAAGAGGGGGGTTAAGTATGTTGAGAGAATTTGAAAAGAAAAGGGGGTTCGTGTGGGCCCCACCACACTTAATCCTCCCAAGGGAGGTTAAGTGGGTGTGGGTCCCACTTCCAACCTCCTTTGGTAGGTTTTTAATAAGTTAAATAAAATTGTTCTACACAACTTTATTTAACTCAAACTAAAAACCCCTAAAACTAACTTTCAACCCGCAACAAACGCAACTCCCGAAAAGGTCTCTTTAAGCGAATATCGGTGCTGCGAGTTCATCGGTGCCCTCGGATTTCAATTCCGAGCACCGGATCAAAAGTTAGGAATTCCCGCTCATTCGTTCACTGAACGTACCCGAGCCAAACTTCGGAAATTAATTCCGGGCACTCCGGGCCTCGGAATCAGGTTCCGTCAGAAACCGCGCTCTTGTAAAATTCCAAAGAAAATTAAGAAAAAATTTCCCTTGAATTTTACGGGTCTTTAAATTTTATTTCTCTGAAAATACATCAATAGATTCCAAGATTGATAATAGAAAATAAAAATATCTCTAACCCCCTGAATAGATGAAACATAAAATTTGAGATCAATAGGGGGAAGGAAAATAATATTTGGTGCTCCCGATTTTTTTCATATAGAGGTGTTAAATAAAATGGCGATAAAGGTAGTATAATAGTAAAAATCTTATATTCTATTTTAGTTTCCTGAAATTATTCAACAAGTATTTATTATTTTGTTCTATCATCCTAAAATGTACCAGTGTATATTTTGATTGGCTCCTCCATTTTCTCCTTGATGCTAACAACTTGTTTATCTTCTCCATCCAGGCCATGCTATAATGGTATGGAATCTACAAAATAATAATAAAATATTATTTTTCAATTTATAATTAATAATATTTTATTGATAATAATTCACATTAATTAAATCACCCTCATAATTTTCTGTTTCATACACCTTTTATTCAAGCAAGGCTGTTGGGAATGCATCTGTTGGAGAGGGAAGTAGATCTTCAAGTATTTATGTGACATCACAAATGTGTCCTTGAAATATAAGTTGTATAAGAACATAATAATAAAATTATTGTCATATTTTACATTCTAACAATAATAATTATACTTATTCAACATTGGTGGCTACTAAAACTTCCATCTTGCTTGACTTTTCACGAATTTTGGAATTCTCTTAAAGGGTCACTGCATTTTGTTCCATTATTGTGCATTTTAGAGAATTTAAATCTTCAACATCTCTCCCGTATTGAAATATCCATTACAAGTACATTCATAAGAAAAATTGTTAAATCAATCCATGACCTAAATAAACAATTATATTTTATAAATCTCTTATTTATTTTTTTGAAATATATGATTTTTTGGGTTTTTTTAAAAACAATTATGAGCACTCCTGGCCTCCCCTTAAAAATTGATATTAGTGGCTCATCAAAAAACAATATTAAATTAATTTATAATTATCCTAATAATATATTATAGTGACACACCATTGGGTCGATCACAAGGAGGCCACCCACAACACATATATTTTACTATTGTCACTATTTATAATCTAAATAATATTAAACTTACATAACTAATATAAATTGACGGAATTAGATTATAAAAATACATAAAATATATATAAATAATTATCAAAATAAAATAAATTAATTAAAAGTAAATACAAACACAATGATGATAATTAAAGAAAACCAATATTCTCAGGGTTTCATGTGGTGTATTATCCTTGTTATTCAAAATATCTATCAATTTATTATTCAATGTTTAGATCAATAAATATTAATCCACAACCTATAGTTCCAATGTTGTTACCCAACACTGAGACTGATTCATATAGGGGTAATCTGTTCCAAATCAATACCTAATCCATACACCCTTGTTTGAATGAATTAGAAATCAACATGATGAAACATGAGCCATTGAGGAAGGAGAGAAAATAGTAGATAAAGTGGAGAGACCCCTCAGCATAATAATTTTAACAAATAAAAAATTATCAGGATTAAAATTTATAATACATGAAACCATAATAAACTCAAATACCATCACATCCACCTTAGAAAAATAGTGAGGGTTATATCTCCCCAATCAAGGGGATAAAATAAAAACAGTTGGAGAAACACATAAAAAAAGAAATGGAAGAAGAAAAAAAACAAACAAAAAAAGTTAAATCTATATTAATATATATTTAAAATAAAAAAACTTTTACACCAGAAATATTAAACCATTACCCTTGAATTTTATTTCCTTGTAAAAGGTAGAATCAATGATAATTTATATAAGATGGATTGTGAATTGTTTCTCCAATTTTATACTCAGGATGATTACACATGCTAGCCCCATTAATGGAATAATATTAAAGATTGTTATTTTAAAAATTTGTTCCTTTATTACTCTTTTTATCACCATAATAATTTTATCATGATTTTCCATCAAATAAAAGTGTTATTTATATTTTACTCTGCAACATTAATTATGTCAAGTTGACTTTTCATATTTCAAAAAATCAATTTCCCTTATCATTATGCCCTTTAAATATCAAAATTTACTCAAGGAATATTACATGAAATTTATTTATGTATTAATTATCAAGATCTATGTATATTCTTTGCTTCATTCAATAGTCCTAGTTCACAATATAACATCATCTTTAAATTATTCTCTATCTATTCACAGTTTTGGAGGCGTGAATTATGAGATGATTTTCTGCCTCCAAAGCTTGATTGAGCTTAGGGTCTATAAGGATGAAATGAATCCTAGTATTTTATGAATAAAAAATTGAATTTCACAATTTTTTTTAGTTTATAAAATATTATGTCGGAATTTAATTATTAAAATAAAATAGTTAAATTCTAAAATTTGGAAATTTTTTAAACATAGATCAAAATTCCACCCAAACCAAAAATATGTCAGATTACCAAAAAAATAATTCTATGGTGGGTTTATAAATATTTAATTACAGTATAAATTTTATGTAAACATCAGCTTCATCATATAGTGATGAATATCTAATTGGAAAATCAAATGATAATGTTACAATCTAATAAAAATAATATTCCTTTCATGAATGTCCAAAATCTGACTCAATTTCAGTTTCAAGTCTAAAATAATTAAATATATTTTAGATTTGTAAATAAAATTTCATTATATGATAGATAACCTATTAGATTTAAATATATCCAAAATATACCTTTCATAAATTGAGATTAGGATCCTCCCATATTCATATCTTGAGATGTGTGATTCTTGGGTGGGTTAATTTAAAGATTCTTCTTCATGAGTAGTCATTCTCAAATCATTAATCAATTTGACCCCTTTAATCGATTCCTACATCGTATTTCCTTGATACCCTAAAGATTTTGAATATAATTCCACCAAAAATATAGTAGAAGTATGAATAAAAGATAATAGATCAAATTTTAAATTCTATTGAATCTATATTACTATACTAGTATGAGAGATCGTTTCCCTTCATTAAAATATTCTGTTTATATTTTTATTAGATGTGATATATTTTATCACTACTATGGGTGATCGAACATTGTTCTATTGAAATAAAATTCCTGTAGTTGGATTTAATCCTTGAGGGCTATCATTGACCCTTGGAAACTAGATTTAATCTATAACCACAAATGGAAGAGATATTGATTGTAAATTTTTGTAATGTGAGTTGTGGAATCCATAGAGGTGTCAATGAAAAGAGTATTGACATATTGGACCTTTCTAAATGATCCTTCACCCACATGAGTAGGGAAGATTTTTATACTAATATGGATGGCATGAGTAGGCCATTAGGGAATAACGAGACTCCATAGAGATGTAGGGATAGTTTACTGGAGAGTTTTGGAGGGGGTATTCCTTTCCCATTAGTATCTGATCACCAGTGTGGGTTATCCCTAGGTTGATTCAAGATAGGTTGAGTGAGTGTATCATTCAAGTAAAACATTAAAATTTATATGATATTGGTACCAACTATCTAAAGTTACTCCATAAAATTATCATATATGTCCAATTCAGTTTTAGTATGATTTGGAGGATAGTGAGTGATGTTAGACCATTTGATTGATAGATATTAGTATAAGAGATGATATTGAGATTTAAAATCTCATATATTTATTCCATTATGTGTCGTGACTTATATAAACATAGTGATTTTCCCAGTAAGATGTTGTACCTTGAGTGTTAGTACGGGTTATGAGATTTAGTGATATTGAGTGTCACTTGAGAACAAAAATTGATGAATTTAGAATATTATAGTTTCAGTGATTAGAAAATTCAATATTCTTTAGAGGTCAAATTTTTTTATGTGATATGGGTTTTTTGTAGTAGGAAAACCCTTTTTAATGTTTTATACAAGACAACCTATATAGATTATACTATCCTTCATATGATATGATTAATATAAAAATAGGTGATATGAAATAATCTTATAAATGAAAATACTATATATAGAATTACCAGGAATGGAAGTTGGAATATATTGTTACCTACTATATATGGAATTCAAAGGTGGTTAACTAGGATTCAGTTGTTATACTTATATTCAATTCCTTGGACCAATGACCTTGTATTAATCTTTTTGATCCTATATAGAATGTAAATTACCTATACCTTGATTTTTCTATTTCCTATTCCAAATGAATGGGTGATATCCTATGATTCATCAGGGAATTATTACCCACAATTATATTTCTAGGTGGCGTGTCATTCCCTATTCATGGATGACATGATACATCCTAGTGGAGAGTTATTCTCACAGGACATATGATATGAGATATCAATGTGGTGGAATTTTTCACCTTGGATAGATTCTTGATTACCAAGTTGGTTATCAAGAATAAGAGACTATGTCTACAAGATTTCTCTGGATTATATTTTAAGAATTGGCCACTACTCCTGATACTATTTTTCATTCCTATGTCATGTGCTCAGAGACACTCCAGTACAGACCGATCAAGGTATAGTCAATCCTGGGTGTTGTGTATGAACCCAAGGATCCAAAATGGGTTTTTTTATTTCACACTATATTGAATTATTAAACATATAATATAAAATTTGAACCCAATATATTTAATATATATCACTCGGTGCTTATTGGTTGTCTTGTACTAATTTTCAATCACACCCTGTTACAATGTCCATGAATCTTGGGTTCCCACATAGACATCACTGATCACTGGTTTATCTAGAGATGAGTCATAATGGTTCATGATCTAGAGTGTAATATTATAGAGGCCATTGTGAATGGTATTTCATGAGGATATGGGATGGAATTTTTTCATTAGTGTATTTATATTGTTTTATTTATTTTTATATGTTATTAACCTAGTGGGAAATTAGTTGATTTGTTCTGGCATGACTATAATTCTTTATAATAGAATTCCTCCACAATTTTTTGATGTAGAATGATTTTTATATCAATTTAATGTACTTTGACTAGTTTTTATAGATTATATATGGCCATTTAAACAATCTACCACTATAATATGATGGTATGGTCTCCCCATGGTAACACCCTAAATCCTTACCACTAGTCAGCAACCTCTAGAATATGAGGAGGGACTCCAAAGGTTATGTTATGAATGTCACTAGTTGAGTGGTTCGTGGAAGGAAAAATTAATAGTCTTTTCAAAAAAAAATTATTTAGTTTCATCCAATTGATTAACCATAAATTATAGGGTCCTTTGGATGCCTCTGAGATATTTTCGTCAACCACTGTGATCGATGGTTGGATTATTATCCATCATCGATATATGTTATTTTATTTATTATTATTTTTCATTAGGGAATGGTTTATGTTTGAAAGCAAGATAGATCATGGGATAAAATTTCAAAATATTTCTTCTACATTGATGAAGTATTAATAAATCATTAGAAACAAAAAAAATTAAATTTTTTTATTAATTCTACATACCCTATTTATATGGTAATTTAATTGGATTATATTCCTTATCTAAAGGATATAATAATTACCATCTATAATGAGATACTCAATATACTATGATTGTAATCATAAAAATATTTATTAATGACTAGATGCATTATAATGATTGGATATATATGTTTTATGACTTTTTGGTGTGGGGAGGGGGGTGGGTCTCATAACCCTTGATAAATATTCCCTTGAGATTCAAACATAGTTATATTTCTTGGTTTATGTAGAGAAAAAATTGATTTGGATGGAAATATATGAAAATAGAAACATCAATCCCCAATATTAAAATTATAATATGAAAATAAATTATATATAAAAAACATATATGTGTAACTTACACCCTTGTTATTTGAATAAATTATTTACAATCACAAATATTAGTCAAGATTCTAGAAAATAAACTAATAGGTTCCACCCACAATAATGTATCCAAAATACATCCAAACCACACAATAATTTTGGAACATTCCCCCTTTATTACCAAATATCTAGTATCTTAGTTTTTTAAGTTAATGAGGATGAGAGAAAAATTATGGAATCCCTTAGCAGTAAGGGAAAAACCAAAACCAATCACAATGTGTACTAACTTGTTATATATCCATATGGGACTCTCCAAAAATTTTCAAATTTACTCATATGTTTATAATGTATTATTAATTGTTTACACAAAAATGTCAAACATTATCTAAAAAATTACCACTATACATCTCATCATATGAGAAAATATTATAAGTGATAATGAATAAGGAATATTATTTGTTTCCTAAAAATTAACATTTATTTTCTATATAGATCATAGGGGGATTATATGAAAAATATTATATTATTTCTTACACTATAATATACTAAAAAGTGGAAATAAATTATCTCCATACCATATTTAATAATATACCAATTTATTATATTTCATTCATAGTTATTATACCACATGATATCTCTATATAATCCAATTTTATATAGACAACATAAAGAATATGTATATAATATTTATGAAATATCTTCTTCTTTTTAACACTTGTAGTAGCGAATCATTGCCTTTTTGGTAGTTCACCTTATATTATATCAGATAGAATATAACTTCCCATGTTCCTATGAGATTGTTTTCTTGAATAAATTAAATTTTAATTTATATATTATAATGAACTAAGTTAAAACGTCATTTCACTTGAAACCGAGTCGATGTACGTTTCAATGAACATTGACATTGAATATGTTTTACAAAACACTAACATGGCATACATTACACGCAACACATATGTTTCTACAAAACATCATTTTATTATTATAATTATTTAAATGAGAGAATTATAACCTAGCCCTAAAACATAGTTATATAAATAGTAATAACTACATTTAAAATATTTTTTAATTTTTTTATATGAATAAAACATATTGATAATGAATGATATAATTTTCGGTAAATTCCTTATATGTTTAAATATATGATTTTCTCAAATGAACGTTTTTTAATGTCCTTATATTAAAAATAATAAAATTAATTTTAGAAATATTTAGAAATTTAATTTGATAAAATATAATTAAATTTTTAATTTAGAATTTTGAAATTATAATAGGGTGAATTTTTGAGATTTTTCAAATAAAGTTGATTTTTTGATGAATAGTGAAAATAATAGATTTTAATTAAAAAATGGGTTTTCAAATAATTTATTTATAAGGATAAATTTTATTTTAAATTTTTTTAAAATTTTAATTAGCTAATATTTTAATCAAATAATACAATTTAGGTCATTTGGATCATTTTCACTTTAAACATGGGTATAAAAACAAAGCAAACCTTTGAATGTTTTTACATTAAAAATTCGCATTGTCAACCTGATTGTAGGATTAATTTTAATATAATTTCGTCAGATTAAGTGATTAGAATTAAGAAAAATTGATTCCAAATTTTTATTCTCAATAATTTATATTGTATAGTATGGTCAAATTAGTTTTATCCAAAAATATTTGTGAATGTAATTGTAATTAATTACAATGATTAAAGTAAACTTATGCTTAACAAGGGAATACACCTCAAACATAAGGGGCCAAAATACCTATCCAATTGTCCAATACCATCATTTTGGACTTTATTATGTCATTAACATTCCATTATTGAATTTTTTATTTTTTTATTACTTTTTTAGGTAAAAACATTGGTATACCTATCATGTTTTAAAATATACCAAGTGAGTCCTTTCCCTACCCAATAAAAGAAAATCACCGCACCCCATTCATCAAAACTATAAAGCCACGTAGGTTAGATTAAAATCTTCCGAATAAACATCCCGACATCCATCCATTAATCATTTAATCCTCTGATTTGAAATAAGGCTACATAAAGAATCATTTTGGAACAAACCAAAAGGAGTTACCCGATGAAGAGGTAACATCTTCTATCAAGCTCAGTACTTTTATTTTATTTATCCACCCATACAATATTATTATTCCATTATTTTATTAAAAATATTAGTATCCAAAATAAACTAGGATGTTATTTTCATAAGGGTTTTATCTACACTTAAAAAAATCTCTGTCTAATGGGCAATGAACATCCTTTTTAGGTGTATGGCGAACATCTCAATAAACAATGATTGTTCATGTATCCAGTACTTATTCTCATGTCATAAATTATGATGTAAAATATTTTTATATATTTCATATATTATATTTATTATGAATTTACACTTCTATATTCTTATTACATAATATATTTTTTTAGTTTCTATTTGGGCCAAATACGATAATTCCGTCTAAGGAAGTGTGGACTACCAATGCCTCAAAGTGATGTCATTCGTTCACACACTACATGGAATGTATTAAGGATGGGATTAATAAAATTATATGATATATATATATATATAATTATAACTATACTATTATTATATTATATACATATATAAATATATTTCATTTTAATTCAATCTTTCAATACGATAATAAAAATGAAAACAACATTCAAGATTACGTACGGCTTACCGTCTCCATGAATAGTGTATTCCATTTCATAATTCTATAGCCTATAGATTATTATAATAAAAATATACTGAATATAAATTATATTTAAATCATTATTTACATTATTGAATCTTGATATATGTATAAGGATCGATGATATAAAAAATTCATAAACATGAAAAGAACAAAGCAGATATTACTTAAAAGGGTGCTTTAACATAGGATTGTTAACAAGAGGGAAATATAAAGTAACAATAAAACTATATAATGTATTTGATATAATAATAATTTTCTTTATAAGATTTAAAATAAATTTATATATATTATATACGTGGTTTGAATGAGTATGATGAAAGTCAAGACATAAGGTAAGGGAATTTCATCTCACTTTTTTTTCGGTGAGACACATACCTTTATCACCACTAAATTATTTTGTGTGGTCTATATAATTACCATGAATGTATAATATTTATATTATAATTAAATTTATGAGTATTAACATATCCATTTTATGATATTTATTTCATGGATTTTATTTTTCAAAAGATAAAAAATCGGTAAAATAGTTTTGTCTCAATTTTCCATCTTTGATACACATGTTATGTTATACACCAAAATTTTTGTTTTTAAGGTGTATATAATTCCATTTGAAATTTTATATCATTAATGTAATTATTTTCATGATATTTTTATGTTTATTCGATTTCCTTTTCTTACATCGAGAGTATGATCCCATGTAACCATGTGATAAGAATTTATTGAAAGAATCTCATTGATTTTTGAGATTATTAATGATTTTTCTTCTTTTGTGGAAATATTATGATCCATATATAAATAGAACTGTTTATCTTAATTAAACTCATTTTATTCAAGATACATTCATATATTATTACCATTTTTATATTGTTTTGTACACAATATAACTAAGAAAATGTTATTTAAGAAAAATCAAATAGCGTTTCTCTCTTCAGTTGGAAATATGTCATATTTCAAAAACCATATTTTCAAAAATGTTTTAAAAAATGTTTTTAATTTTTTTTAAGGATATTTGAAGATGTTTTTCAAGGAAAATGGGTTTTTAAAATGTTTTATTATTTTCAAAGCATCCTTTATAAGTTTCTAAATATATTTTCAAATACAAATGTTTTTAAAATGTTTTGATGCTTGAGTTATATTTTATCAGGGAAAAAAATTTAAAATTGTTTCTATTTATTATATTAATGTTTTCCTATTATTTTCAATGGAAATAGTATTCATAAGGTTATATGTTTTAGAGATCATTTTTCAAATAATAAAGTATATTTTCATCACAAAATGTTTCAAAATATACTTACTTGTAATTTTCGATATTAGATGAAATATGTTGATGTTGTTAATTCCCTTATAAGAAATAATACAATGGTTTAAGTCATATTATTTCTTGAATGGTCTATATTTTTATGGAATGATGCTTATGCGGACAGTTTCTCTTTCACGAGTTATATTCTTATGAATCATACTTATTTTCATGGGTTATTATTTTGATGAATTGATTATGAAACTTGTATTTTTCCCCAATTCATGATATTATTACATTTATATAATACCAATTTCATGTAACACATAATGAAATGATTATTTATTATATTGTGTCACATATATATATTATTTCATTATGATATGAGTGAGTCATTTATCTCCCTCTAATGTATTGGGTAATGATATATATCTCTTGAGATAGACTAAGATGGTCTTTTTAATGAACATTGACTACTTTTATAGTAATGAGATTGAACCATTACAACCATTAAGGTATTAGGAGTGAACTAATGCTTGTAATATGGCAATGGGAGTGAACCATGACTACCAAGATGTTATGGGGAGTGAACCCATACAACCAATATGGTATTGGAAGTGATGCCTTGGCAACTATGGAAATAAAATTCTATTCTTATGTGTTTGTCATAGTTAAATGTTTTATTCATATTTTTTGATTTCATGGTTTATGTTCTTTATTTCTATATGATTCACGTCATACAAACTTTTAGCCGTTATTCCATATTTCTGGAATATTTTATTTAATATGGAGGGTATGCTATTCTATTTTCATGTTCACATTTTTATACCCTTATGCTCAGTATTATGCTAATATATGTCCCTTTATACCCTTATTGAGCATCTGAGGTCACCCTTTATATATTTCATTGCCTATTTTAAGAATATATGCGTTAATTTTGATGTTTCTAAGAAGTTTTATAGTCTAGAAGAACCTAGTAAGGGATAATGTAGCTCACTTATATATCTATATTTATGATTTCATGATTCCAAATGCACTAGACTAGTACATTCTTTTGGCATCTATTTGTATAATGTTTTATGTATTCGGTAAAATTTATGTAAAGTTAATGTATAAAACAAAAAGTTTTTTATAGTTGATATTAGAGAAAAGGATTATTTATCCTCTGTAAGATAGTATGATAAAAACATATAGATAAAATTATGGAAATATCTTCTGATAAGTCTATGGATAACGAAACATATAAGAAGATTTCCTAAAATTCTGGTAAAGTATAGAATTAGTGTTTACTAGAAATACATACATGTCTGGATACCACAAGTTGATGTGGTTTGGAGCTGATGAACATATGGGTAACAACATTGAAAAGATGTTTTAGTCCTAACTAAGTATAATCAGGGACATGACAATGGGCCTTGCTGCACTCCTGGTTTGACACTCCAAAGAGATATACTTTGGAAATTCAGAAACTATTAATGAATCATCCTGAATGATTCAACTAGATGTTTGATATGAATAAAATAGGATAAACCTAAGGTGTCATAGATTATGTGAGGTGTCATAATTTAGTCATACTATAAATTACTTGTCATGAATATGTGGTCCATTAATATGATAACATTTTCGTACTCTATTTTTTTTTGTTTTAGTCAATGGATAGAACCTCACGGAACCATGTTAATTGTGAATTTGATTGATAGAGAAATGAATTTACTCATGAGAAACCGAATTATATGGGATATGGAATGAATAAACTCATTTCTATGGTCACATTGCTTTCTCAATCTATGAATTATGGTGGTCTTACAAATGAGAAATGGAGAGAACAATATTCTCATGGGACTTTCATGATGCAACATCATCATTCTTTTAGAGGATCATTAGATGAAATTATATCTAAAAATGGATCAATATTACTAATATATATTCTTCATTATATAGTGCGTGTATTTTAAGAAGGTCATTATGGTTGTTTATCTATTAGAAGGTGAAGAATACAAGTGGTGGAATCTAATTAATAATACAGTGAATTGAGATGAAATTGAATTCTTGGACCGGGATGAGTTTTAGAACATATTTTTCCAGAAGTAATTTCATAATTTCTTCATGCAATGTTGTAGAAAGTGTTACTCAAGGTGATGAAAAGTGTGGATAAGTCTATTTGTACATATGATAATAATTTTCAAATACTTTCAAGGTACACTACACGAATTGTCATCTAACCTGAAAGTATGTTTTATATGTTCATCAGTGGATTAAAGAAAAGTCTCACAAGGGTTTTGTCGATAAGACACTATTGTAGATGTGATGGGATTATGTGTCGCAAAATCAAGGATCAAATGGAGGTTGGTGTCACATATCAATCTCGGGGTTTTGATAAGAAAAGGGATATTGAGTTTAAAGGAAAATTTGAAATCCACAAAGAGAAAAATATGAGCTTCCCTTTATGATCTTTATGTGGGAGGAAGCATGGAAGATATTTCCACATAGGGTCTAATAAATTTTTTATGTATGTAAGTGAATTACATCAGGTATTGTATTGCCGAAGTGATGGGAAGAAGTTATCTAATGTTTCCATTGGAGAAAAAAGGACATAAAATGCATGTCCCATGATTCAATGCTATTGTTTTAAGGAGAATGCACATTATGCCAACCACTACCCAAACCCAAGGGTTATTGATGATGATTAAAGTCAAAAATTTCATAATCTAATGGAAAAGGGAATATCACATTAAATATCTATTTCTGATGAGGGGTGTGATAATGATATGATGAAAGGTATACTTACCATCCACTCTAGAACTGCTATTGTTTTATTTTTTTTCTAGATCTACCCACTCATTAATATCTAATAAATTTCTAAGGGTTTTAAAATTCCACCAAAACAATTATACGACAAATTATCAATGAAAACCCATAATGGTGTGATTATTTCATCCCATGTCTATGATTACTCTCAATTGGATTTTTGTGGTAATGTGCTTCCAACAAACATTTTGTTTCTTAATTTGGATGAATTTGATGTCATCTTAGGAATGGATTGTATTTCCCTGCATAAATCTCACATAAATTTCAATGGAAGGGATGTTATATTTTCTATTTGAAAACCTCATATGAGTATCCTTCCATGTGATGCTAAGTATGAACATCTTATGGAGAATAAATCCAGTGTATGGGGTAGAATTCCTATTTAGAAGGGTTACTTATCTCAAATGTTTTGGGAGAAAATTGACATCGATGATATGAATATTGATCCGGAATTGGTAGATGTATTTATGAAAATGTTTCCTAGACTTCCACCAAAATGTGAGTTTAGTTCTCAATAGAAGTAATTCCTAGTTCCTCACCAATTTCAAAAACTCCCTATAGAATAGCCCCGATCGAGTTGTAGGAATCGACGAAGAAACCCCATGAAATCTATGGCAAGAGATTCATTTAGCCATGTGTGTTACATTAGGATGAACCCATTCTTTTTTTTAAAGAAAATATGGATGTATTCAACTCTTCATTTATTATCAGGAGTTCAACTAGATCATAATCAAGGAGAAGTACCATTTTACCCATATTGATGACTTGTTTGATAAACTTCATGGATTTTAATAGATTTCCATGATTAATCTTCTTTGTATATATCATCAATTGAGGGTCATGAAAGAGGATATACCCAATAAGAATTTACATACAATGTGTAGAAACAATGAATATATATTGGTTCATTTTTGTCTTACTAATTTTCCTCTAATCATCATGGATTTAATGAATAGAGTATTTATAGATTTTCTCAATTAGTTTTTGTAGTATTTTTAGATGATATTCTTATCAATACAAGAGAAATGAAGAGAATTAATATAACTTGAGAATATTTCTAAAGACCCAAAAAATGTATAACCTATATGAAAAATTTACAAACATTGAATTTTGGATGCGAAATGGTTCATTGTTTGGTCACATGATCTCAAGAGATGCAATAACAGTAGAGTTATCTTAGGAAATGGTGACTGAATACTGGCCTACACCAACTACAATGACTGAGACCAAAATATTTATAGTATTAGTTGGATATTATTAATGGTTTGGGGAGAATTTCACATGACTATCTAATACATTGACTATGTTAACACAAAAGGGTGTCATGTTCTTCAAAAGAGATGCATGTGATAAAACATTCAAGGAACTAGAAAAGTTTATTCAATGAACCTGTACATACATTTTCTATCATGGATAAGGGTTTTTAATAAATATAAATGGATACAAGAATGTATTTGGATGTATTATTTTGTATAATAACATGGTTTTTTCTTATTCCTTGTTGTAGTTTAACATTCATGATGAAATTACCCAACTCATTATTTGGAGTTAGAACCAGTAATTTTTTCATTAATGATATGGCATCATTTTTTATGAAGAAAAGTGGGATATATATACCGATCCTAAAAGAATGAAATATTTATTCACCTAGAAGGAGTTGAATATGAAATTGAAAAGATTGTTATATTTGATAAAGGATTATAACTTTTCAATACATTACCACTCCTGTGAAAGTGAACAAGGTGGCCTATTCATTGAGTAAGAAGGATTATGAAAGGTTGTCCAGGATGAGGATAAAAAAAGATCATATATTCTGCATTTTCAAAGGATGGATGTAGAAATCCTAAAGGAAGGTGAAAACTATTGTCATTATCAAATGAATGTTCAACCCTATACACAAGTGAAGATTAAGGTGGCGTATGAGGACAATATAGAGCTGCAATAGAAAGACAGAAATGTTCCGGAATTTAACTTGGATCTTGATGTAATAATCAGGTTCAGGAACCGTGTATGTGTTCCTTCAATAATAGATTTGATGAAGGAGGTGTTATAGGAAGCTCATAGTTCTTCATTTTCTATCCATCCTGTAAGTATGAAGATGTATAAGGATTTGAAAGGACACGTCTAGTGGGATGAAATGAAAAGAGATACCTCACAGTTTTTATCATGAAGCATGGTATTCTAACTAGTTAAGGCTGAATGACCAAAGTCAAAGGGTATGTTTCAACCATTACTCATACTAAAATGTAAATGGGAGAAAATAACTATGGATTGTTTCATTAAATTATCCAAAACCGCTAAAGGGTCCAACTTTAAATGGGTGGTTGTTGATCGTCTTACTATGTCAACACACTACATTACAATCAGAGAATAATTCTATCTGGATTTTCTTTCTAGGATATATATTATTAAATTTTTAAGGCTATATAGAGAACCATATTCCATTGAATATGATTGGGATCATAGGTTTACCTAAAAATTCTAGCAAATACTTCAGTAAGGAATTGATATAAAATTCAATTTCAACACTAAATATCATCAGTATACGGTTAATAAACATAAAAGTACAATTCAAAACCTAGAGGATATGTTGATATATTAGTCTATGGATTTCAATAGTGTTTAGGATAAAAATCTTCCTCTAGTTATGTTTTCCTACAAAAATAACTTTCAGTAAAGCAATTATATAGCACCGTATGAGTCTCTTTATAGGAAGAAATGTAGATCTCCAATGTGTTAGGATGAGGTTGGAGATAGAAAGCTATTGAGAACTAATATTACTGATAAAATAGCCATAAAGGTTAGAATCATTCAATATAATATCAAGATAGATCAATTTAAGAAGAAAATTTATACTAGTAATCATCAGTGTGATCTAGAATTTTAAGATAGTGAATAATTTATTCTAAAAATCACCCCCTCAATGAAGGTTATTAGATTGGGGAAGAAGGTGAAACAAAGCCTTAGGTATATCATCCCCATTAAAATTCATGGTCGCATCAGGACAATAGCCTATCACTGCGATCTTCTTTAAAATAACTCTCAATTCTATTAAATGTTCCATGTATCACTCATGAGGATATACATACCTGACCCGTCTAATGTACTAAACTTTTAGGTCTTACCATTGGAGAAGGTTCTTTCATACAAGGATGAACTGGTTGAAATTCAAGATCATAAAGAGAATGTTCTATGAAACAAGACCACTCACTTGGCCAAATATTTTTTGAGAAATCACTAGTTAGAGGAAGCTAAAGGTGAACTTGAGGACATTATGAAATAGAATTATCATTATTTATTTTACCCAAGTGCCTAATTTCAAGATATAAATTAATTTTAATGGGCGTATAATGTAATACACAGAGTTTTTATAGACCATTTTTTTCTCAAATAAATTAAATATCCACTTCTTTCTTGTAATGCCCTATGTAAAAAAACTGATTTCACATAGAACTGAATCGGTGTATATTTCATGAAACATCGACTGTCATATGTTACATGAAACACCAACTAGAGGTACATTACATGCAATACGTATGGTTATATGATACAACATTTTTTTATTATAATTATTTGATGAGATTATTATAACCAAGACATTAAAAAAATTAATATGAACAATAATGAATAATTTTAAAAAAATTGTGTAAAATGATTTTATATTAATAAAACATATTGGTAATGAAAGATATAATTTTTGGTAAATCATTAGATGTTTAAAAATGCAATTTTCCCCATTGAACTGCTTTTAATGTACTTAAGTGAAAAATATTAAAAGAAATTTTAGACACATTTTAAAATATAATTTGACTAAATAAACTTAATTTTTGAATTTATAATGTCTAAATGTTCTTACGGTGAAATTTTGAGATTTTTTGGAGAAACATCTTTTTTTGATGAATAGTGAAAATACCATATTTAAATTCAAAGATTAATTTTAATGTAATTTATCTGTAAAGATAATTTATATTTAAAATTAGTTTCAAATATTAATTAGATAATATTTATATAAATTAATACGATTTATTTCATTGATATCAAATTCACTTTAAAATTGGTAATAAAAACATAGCAAACTTTTTAATGTTTTTACTTTAAAAACCCACATTTTTACCTAACTACGAGATTAATTTTCAATTAATTTCCAAAACATCTGTTATGGTAATTTGTAATATTTTATTCCATATTTTCAAAAATCATAAATTATAATGTTTATATTTTCATCTTATTTGTTGACCAAAAATATCATTGAATGCAATTTAAATTAATTACAATTATTAAGGTACAATTAATCTTAACAAGGAAATAAACCTTAAACTTGAATGCCCTAATGACCTATACACTTTTAAAATACTCATTTTATGGCCATTATTCCGCAATTAAACTTCAATTAATGCGTGTGGTAGTTTTTTATTTACTTTTATAGTTAAAAATGTCAGAACAACAAACTTATTTTCAAAAATACAATGTGAGTCCTTTCCCACCCCAATAAATGGCCACTACCTATCCCCATTTCTATTTCCATTAAAAAACTCTATTTTAGAAAATATATTCCCAATAAAATTCAAAAAATCCCTTCCCTACTCCTATAATCCTCTTCTTGAGTAGAAATCAACCCAAGGAATCCTTTTGAAGAAAACGAAATGACTTTCCCGATTAAGTGGTAACGTCATCGCTCAAGATCCATTCTTTTATTTCATTATCCAACCCATACACTCTCTTTATTGCATTTTTTATAAAAAAAAATATCATAATTATATTATTATGTTTTATTCTATGGTTTCAAACTACACATACAGACACCTCCATCTAATGGGTAATTAACATATTGTTTATGTGTACGATGAACTACTGCCTCTCTAAATGATGATTGTTCATTTTTTCCTTTACTACCTATCATGGTAGAAATTATCATAGACACTATTTTTTTATATTTAATATATTTTATTTACTTTTTATTTAAGTTTATTTACTTTTTTTAGAACACATATCTTTTTTACTTACCATTTGGTGTAAATGAGATAATTTCATCTGAGGATGTGTGGATTATCGTCCACTCAAAGAAATGTGATTTGTTCACACACACCATGGATTGTATTAAGAAATGGTTTATTGAAATTATATGATATATATTACATTATAAATATAATTTAATGATATATATATTTTTATATGTCATTTTCCTTTTTTCTTTCAATATGACAATAAAAATCCAAACAATGAGCATGCGTATGTTGGGCTTCCCGTCTCTAGGAATAATGTATTCCATATTAAACATATATATTCTATAGATTATTATAATTAAAATATAATGAATATAAAATCAAATAATATCATGTTTTACATTATGGAAACATGATATATGTATAGGGATATAATATATAACAAATTAAGACACATGTGAAGAATAAATCAGATATTACTTGAAGTGAAACCCTAATAAAAGATTATTAAAAAGAGGGTATTATAATTTAATTATAAAACAATATATGGTTTTTAATTTAATAATAATGTTAATTATTATATATATATAATAAATTAATATTTATTAATAGGTTAATCAAATGATTAAGATGTGAGTCAATACATATGGTATGGGTATCTCATCTCAATTTTATTTCCATGAGACAAATTCATTAATCACTACTAACTTCTTTTGTGTGGGGTATTAAATTAACCATAGGGTATTATATTTCTCTTATACTAAAATTTACTACGATTCACAAATCCAATTTACAATATTTCTTCCACAGAGTATAAGTTTCAAAAGATACCAAATCTGTAAAATAGTTTTGTCTCAATTTTCATTCTTTAAGAAAAATGTTTTGTTATACACATACATTTTACTTTTCAATGTGAATATAACTACATGTGACATGTTAAATATGTAACATAATTCATTTAATGATATTTTTAAAATCATTTAATTTTTTTTAATACATAGAGAGTATAATCCCAAGTTACCAAGTGATAAGAGTTTATTGAAACTATCTCATCACTTTTCATGATTGATAATTATTATGCTCCCTTTGATGAAATCATATCATCCCTATTTCAAGATAACAAAAATGATTTATTATATCATGTTTATTGAATATATATAAATTTATTAGTACCATTTTGAAATTTTTCTGTCTTTAAAATAATTAATAAAATCATTTTATGTAAAATTTGACCATATTTCTCTCTTTGGTAGGAAATCTATTTTATTTCAAAATCCATTTTCTAAAAACTGTTTTCAAATGATCCATGAAGATTATATTCAAGGGAAAAATAATTTAAAAATAATTTATTGTTTTTTAAGATTCGTTTATATGTTTTTAAATCTATTATCAAATAAAAATGTTCTTAAAATATTATTATTCTTATTTTATAAATTTTCAAAAAAAAATTCAAAATATTTCCAAGCCTTATTTTTATGTTTTTAAATTATTTTCAAATGTAATGGCTTTAAAATGTTTTTATTTCTAAAAAAAATTTATAAAATAAAAAACCATTTTTACACCATAATGGTTTTAAAAATAACCTTACATGATATTGTCTATCTAAGATGAAATCTGTTAATTTTTATCATTCCCCTCTATGAAATAATACAAAAGGTTAAATCATATTCCTTCCATAATGGTTTACGTTTTGATGTAATGAATCTCATGACACATGTTTCCCATTCAAGAGTAACATTATTTTGAAACCCGCTTCTTTACATGGGTTATGCTTATGATGAAATGATTATGAAACCTGAATTTTTCAAAAGGTTATGATATGATTACATGTATATAACACCATTTCAATTTCATGAGTTATGATATGATTAATTATTGTAATTGGTTATATTTATTTGTTATTTCTTTATGAGATGTTTGGGACCTATATCTCCCACCAATGCATTAGGAAATATTTATATCTCATGAGATATACTAAGATGGTCTTGGGAATGAAACATGATTACTAATATGGACATGAGAGTAATCAATTTATACCAAGATGGTATGGGGTGTGAACTCATGCAAGTAAGATGTCATGGGAGTGAACTATGTCTACCAAGATGGTATAGAGAGTGAACCCATACTACCAAGATGGACATGGAAGCAATGCCTTGGCTACTATAAAAATAATACTATATGATTATGTGTTTTCCAAAATTCCATGTTTTTTCCTATTTTATGATTTTATGGTTTATGTTCTGTATTTCATAAAGATTTAGGTCTAAGGAACTGTCCGCGATTAGTCCATTAATCATGAATATGATCTTTTATATGTAGGGTATGATCTTCTATTTTCATGTCCATGTTCTCTCACCCTTATACTCATTATTTTCCTTATTTATAACCCTTGTTTAACCATACTAAGAATCTGGGATCACTCATTTTTATGTTACCTTCCCTAGGTTATGAAAATATGTATTTTTTGTGTTCTTATGAAGGCTTTTAGTCAATAATAATCTAGTGGGAGATAATGTAGCTCACTTATCTATCATCGTTAATGTTCAATTATTTCCAAAGGCATTAGACTAGTACATAATCTGGGTGTCTATTAGTATATTTTTTATGTATTTCGAAAAAGTTATTTTATATTAATTTATGAAAAGAAAGGTTTATTATATGGAATAACAAGTGAAAAAATATACAAAAACTATTTTGTATATCATAAAAAATTATTTTTAAATATTTTATAAATATATACTTGTAACATATAATATACATAACCTTATGAATATCAACCCCAAATTATTTTTTGATAAAACCCAAAAACATTTATAGAAAATATTTGTGTTCTGTAAAACCAAATCCCTATTAAGTCAATTAAATATGTTTATTCCATGGTACTTTTGAGCATTGAAAAAAATATGAATTAAAAATTTTATAAAAGTAATAAAGGAGTGGATTTTCTAAAATAATCAATAATACTCAATATAGAAAGAGATTTTACATGATCTTTATCAAAAAAATATATAACTATTTCTATGTCCAGTAATTTTATCACAAGACATAATGTAATTTTATATGATCAGTTTTTATATGAAATAGATTAAAAATTTATTCAACAATATATATATATATATATATAATTTGGCCATAATTTGAGTTTTTTTTTTTGATCATAAATTTCTATATAATTTTTATTTTCAATTATTTATGGAAAATTACAGCATGATGATTGATTTTTGTGATTTCACGATTTTTAAGGAAAATGAACCTAATCACCCCACAACACATAAAAATGTATTGTTTAAAGAGTGTGATAATTCAAGGAGATAATCTAGGTAATGAACAATTAAAAAAACCATGGTAACATATAATAGTTTTTTCATATGGAAGATTTAATTTTAGGAACACCATACTAATTTAGAAAATAGGTGGATAAGGTACAATATAATATAATTACACACACCATAATACATCTATGTTTGAATAAAATAATGTAACATCTAGTTAAATTAAAATTAAAACATCAATACACACTATTTAATGGTTCTCTTGGGATGCATCCATTGAAATAGATTAAGGAATTGAAGATCAAATTAATTAAATCAACTTCCATAATATTCATTTAAGATTAAATAAATAATAGTTTAGCTTGTGTGAAAGTAATTTGATTAACTGGGTGATTCCTCAACCTAAATCTCTTTACCTGAGTACTCTCTACTCGGAAATAGTTATAATTGATGATGTGAAGATGTTCCACTATGACCTTGATTCAGTACACCTAAAAAAATTGTGATAAGATTACATTTATTAGATGAATGAATTTGACATCAAAGTAGACACCCATTGATTTAGAGGTTCAAAAAACAGTAAAATAATTGAATTTTGGAAACATATAATTCACAAATAAAAAACTATCTTTCACCATACCCTATTTAGAGGTTCTGTAATTCTAGTCAAACCATGTCCATAATATTTGGTGTATCACACAATGATATCTGATTCTCGCTCAAATTTACCCAAGAGAAGAAGGTAAGATGGTCCTTGTAGTTTAGCTTGGGTTATCGAATCCACAGAGACCTAAGAAGAAACCTATAAACACATACATTCTATAGACTGTTTTCAGCTATGAAGTGGCCAACGTGGATTGATTTTGGATGGGTTTGAAAGATATATAATTGATTTAAGTGAATTCAATTTAAAATAATGAGTTGATCCTAGGTTATCACTCGGGGTGGATTGGACGTATTTCCTTTTTAATGATTTCAATTTTTTATATTTGAGATGGGTTCATTTAAGGAGATAAAACAACATCATCACTTACTGGATTAATTCCTAAACCCTTTAATACTAATCACCTATACATTTTAAGGATCAATGTTTTGAGCACTTCAAGGTAAAGGTTCGTATTAGCACTTGAAGTGTGTGGCCTTAAATTCAACAAGGACGATGGAGTTTAAAAATCATCAAATAAAAATCTCAATTAAAGGAGTGATTATATATTAATGAGGTGATAAATAACATCCAATCCAGCCCCTTTCTACTCCCTTGGATCAACCCATAAGTGGGTTAGCCCTCCATTGATTCTATGGTTTCAATGGAAGCGGAAAGTAGACTCATGAGAGAGGAAATGGTGAAGTAAAAAAACGCAATAAAATAACAATCACTCCACCGTTGTGTGATAATATCACAAGGTTTGGTATGAACAAGTTCACACCTTGAACCAAAGGTATCAATGTGATAAGGAGAAGAACAAAATAATAAGATAAGAAGAACTTTTATGAAGAAACAAGGATGAATTAAAACAACTTACATGTGAAGGAAGAACATTACAAATAGAAATTGGCAGCATAACATTAAGATGAAAACAAGCTCAAAGATTCCTCAATACTCCAACACCACTGCCTTAAATATGCATTTTTGAGCCTTTGGGTCGAGCCTCCAAAAGTCCAAGTCTCCTCAATTAATTTTGGTAGGCCATAGGTGGGTGGAAAGTAAGGGAGAGTTGATTTTTTCACCCTTGACCCGAGGTGGAAGCCAGCTTTCCTTCACCGAACAGACGTGTTTGTATGACCTTCTAGATGGCCGAATCAAAGTGGGACATAGAAAAACGAAAATGGAGTTCCGGATGTCTTATAACCTCTTGTAATATTTGGTCCCATTTGTAGTTGTGGATTCCGAGATATGATCAAATTGGTGGGATGTTTTTCTGGGCCGCAGAATATGGCCCAGAATTTTATCTCTAAATTGGGCTTCCTAAATAGACACCATGGAGGCCGAATTAGCATTGGTTCCTGAAGAGTTATTTATTCCTATGAATTCCTTATAGCATCCCACGAAATTGGGGATTCATTGGGCCTGTAGTTTGGGCTCCACATCCTCATCAATGGGCTAGTGTCGAATCTGCCTTCTCCAGAATTGCTTCCTTTCATTGCCAAATATCTCCATCATCCTCCATGAATTCTCCATTGATCCCTGAATGAAACATGTTCATATTGGAGTTTAGATAAATTTCCAAAAATATCAAATTAAAATATGTATAATCAGCTGAATCATTTGGTACTTTAAATTATGTTAAAAAATGTACCACATAATAGTGCATTTTAAGAAGGTATTACAATCATAATGTGAAATGATGTTCAAAGTGTAAAATGCACTAAAATGGTGTTTATGAATAATAAATAACATGAATATTATATATATTACCAATTAATATTATCCTCATTTAGTGTCTAATCACACCACCCAACTTGAGTTTTGCTAGTCCCTAGAAAAATATATCTCAACAATATGAAATTCGAATTCTCTTTTCCAAAAAACATTTTAATACACAATGATCACCAAAAAAACCTTATACCAAACAATCATGAAACCCATAAAAATATTTTAATACAAGATAGTTTCATAAGCATATCCCAATCCCAAGCCCATTCCTTTGTTCAAATTCATTTCCATATTTCATCCAATGTCAATTAAGTATGAGGATGTGTTGTGCATCACAATAGACATGGGGGTTCATCTTTATTCAAGGGAGAAATTACGGAAGCGCAAGTTGGAATCACATTTCAATATTAAGATTAGTATTCATTTTTTTTTTATAATTTTATGTTTTTTTTATGTTTTTTTTATGTTTTTGAAATTTTTCCATGGTAATTGAAGTTGCACTCAAAAGAGTCAACCCCTGTAGCGAGACTTTGTCGACGACTCCCAGGCTCAAAGACCTTAGGGCACCAAGTGAAGCCAACATACTCGGGCATCATCTCGAGTTAACTCAGTCAAAAAAAAAATTCAAATTACCAAAAATAGAGATAAAATTACTAACTCTGGGCAAGACTACTATGGAGTCACGATCCCCAAGTGCCGAAAGCCACGCATTAGGTCATTTCATTGCTCTACGCGCAATGTTTTTTGAATACTCATATTAAACTAAAATGTTCACCAAACCTATGATATATATTTAGGGGACCCCATGAACTCAAACTAATACCCCACTATCCAAAGGACGTTCATTGTGATCTTTCTTTTGGATGAAAATATAAACGATGAAATATCACATTGGACAGCCACACTTTCCAAAATCAATGCTCATGAAATTATACAAGGATTCAAATCAGAATCAGGGTATGATAAATTATTTGATATTAAGTTTCAATGTGTGAAATGTGTATTAACATGTTTAAAGTTTAAGGAATTTTTCCTTCCATTTACACATTTTTTCAAATCATTCATTTTTTTTACACGAAATCATTTTTTATTTTATCTCCCCCCCAACTTAAAACAACACTGTCCCCAGTGTTTAACGAAAAGAAAATTTAGAAGGGTTATAGGTAGAGAATGAAAGTTCAAAAAGGAAATTGAAAATGAGGATCATGTAATGAAGTCACCTGGTGGTTGAAGTTGAAGTTCATGATGCTCCCTTTTAATCCTTTGATATCCATGTCACTTGTAGAGTTCCCGAGTAGAGAAAGGAAAAACAAAATGAACAAAACAAAACAAAACAATATATATATATATATAATAAAAAATGTATAATATAATAATATATATATAATAGAATAAACTGATGATACATTGTCTTCTTTTTAAATTTCTAGGTAAGGTTTTACTCAATGATCACACCACGTGACACGGATGAATATGGTGCTCCCCTTTCTTACCCATCCATACTCATAATAGAAGAACAACTCAACAGTAAATATTTTCTAAATATAAAAAAAACGTTTAATTAATCTTATTTAAAATATAAATTTGATTAAAACAAAAAAATGATAGGAAACTTTAAAACCATGGGTTTCCTCACATGAAGCGCTTTGTTTAACGTCGTTAGCTCGACTTGAACCCCCCAACTTATCCAATACCAACATTCTACATTTTAAGTACCACATGTTTCACTACTTCTACTAGGTTGAAATTGATTCTATTTTTAGAATTTTTTTCATGCACAAACCTTTGTTCTAAAAAGAGCAGGTAAATGCACGGAATATCAGAAATGATGGATTCAATTTCTTTTGTAGTATTTTCTAAGACATTATGAATAATCACCTCTTTAGTGGTTTCAAGATAATAAATGGTGAAAAATAGAAGTTTTTGGATATCCCCAATGATTGGAAACATGAGGGTGGATGGAAAGTCCTTTTGTTCAGGTTCAGGTAGGCAAAAACTTTCAAAAATAGGTTGGGACTTTGAATTGATCTCAGTTTCATTTTCAAAATTTCTCAATAGAATTGGTTCCTTTTGAATAGAAGATTCAACCACCAAATTGGAAATATCAGTTTCAGGAATGGGTATGGACTCAAATTTTGTGACTTCTCTTAATGGTTTAGTGATTTGTGTTTTTGAAAAATCATCAATGGAGTTATATTCATGAGACTCAATCCATGATGTCAAATTCTCCGCTTTTGAATCCAAAAAGTCAATTTCCTCTTGATTTAAAGACCCTTCAACAATTCCTTGGTCCTCTTCATCTATCCCAAATCCAAAGGTTTGTTCTTCAATAAATTCATGTGGTGTTTGTGGGAAACTAGACACTTCACATAAGGTTATGGAAGAGACAGTTTGTGTAGGGATGGGTTCCTCACCATTTTTATGCTTTGTAGTTCTAACCTCAATGATGATACATCGGAACTCATCATCTTCATTTGATTACACAATTGTTCAAGGAGTTTTTGAGGATTAGGCTGGATAGTATATTTTAAATCGTGAACTTCATTAAGTTTTATCTCTTCAATCTTCCTCGAGAGGGCTGGAAATTGATCCTTTAAATAATCATCGTCCCATTGATTGTACATCTCATCGGGTGTGTGGTAATCATTCAAGGGTTGATAAATGAAATTTTCTAATTTAGGGGCTTCCCAATATTGATATTCCATTTTATTCCAGCATGAGTTTGTGACATGATAATTTGGAAGATACTCCACGGGAGAAGATAGAAAGGTGGATTTTAGATTCTCCAGACACACACAAATAGAAAGGGGTAAAGATAAGAGATATGGGGTGAGAATAGAGAATGTGGGGTGAGAAAAAGATGATAGTGTCTAAGATAACTTACTTGGGTCCCCGGAAATGGCGCCAAAATTTGGTTCTCGATCAAATTTACCCAAGAGAAGAAGGTAAGATGGTCCTGGTAGTTTAGCTTGGGTTATCGAATCCACAGAGACCTAAGAAGAAACCAATAGACACGTACATTCTATAGACTGTTTTCAGCTATGAAGTGGCCAACGTGGATTGATTTTGGATGGGTTTGAAAGATATATAATAGATTTAAGTGGATTCAATTTAAAATAATGAGTTGATCCTAGTTTATCACTCAGGGAGGATTGGATGTATTTCCTTTTTAATTATTTTAATTGTTTATATTTGAGATGGGTTCATTTAAGGAGATAAAACAACATCATCACTTACTGGATTAATTCCTAAACCCTTTAATAATAATCACCTATACATTTTAAGGATCAATGTTTTGAGAACTTCAAGGTAAAGGTTCGTATTAGCACTTGAAGTGTGTGGCCTTAAATTCAACATGGACGATGGAGTTTAAAAATCATCAAATAAAAATCACAATTAAAGGAGTGATTATACATTAATGAGGTGATAAATAACATCCAATCCAGCCCCTTTCTACTCCCTTGGATCAACCCATAAGTGGGTTAGCCCTCCATTGATTCTATGGTTTCAATGGAAGCGGAAAGTAGACTCATGAGGGAGGAAATGGAGAAGTAAAAAAAACGCAATAAAATAACAATCACTCCACCGTTGTGTGATAATATCACAAGGTTTTGTATGAAAAAGTTCACACATTGAACCAACGGTATCAATGTGATAAGGAGAAGAACAGAATAATAAGATAAGAAAAACTTTTATTAAGAAACAAGGATGAATTAAAACAACTTACATGTGAAGGAAGAACATTACAAAGAGAAATTAGCAGCATAACATTAAGATGAAAACAAGCTCGAAGATTCCTCAATCCTCCAACACGACTACCTTAAATAGGAATTTTTGAGCCCTTGGGTCGAGCCTCCAACAGTCCAAGTCTCCTCAATTAATTGTGGTAGGCCATAGGTGGGTGGAAAGTAAGGGAGAGTTGATTTTTTCACCCTTGACCCGAGGTGGCATCGAGCTTTCCTTCACCGAACAGACGCATTTGTATGACCTTCTAGATGGCTGAGGAAGAGTGGGACATAGAAGAATAAAATGGATTTCCCGATGTCTTATAACCTCCTGTAACATTTGGGCCCATTTGGAGTTATGGATTCCGAGATATGATCAAACTAGTGGGATGTTTTTCTGGGCCGCAGAATCTGGCCTAGAATTTTATCTCTAAATTGGGATGCCTAAATAGACACCATGGAAGCCGAATGAGCATTAGATCCTGACGAGGTATTTGTTCCTTTGAATGTCTTAGAGCATCCCACGAAATATGGGATTCATTGGGCCTATAGTTGGGGCCCCACAGCATCATCAGTGGGCTAGTGTCCAATCTGCCTTCTCCAGAATTGCTTCCTTTCATTGCCAAATATCTCCATCATCCTCCATGAATTCTCCGTTGATCCTTGAATGAAACATGTTCATATTGGAGTTTAGATAAATTTACAAAAATATAAAATTAAAATATGTATAATAAGATTAATCATTTGGTACTTTAAATTATGTTCAAAAATGTACCACATAATAGTGCATTTTAAGAA
Organism: Viscum album; assembly: GCA_963277665.1. NCBI lineage: Eukaryota > Viridiplantae > Streptophyta > Magnoliopsida > Santalales > Viscaceae > Viscum > Viscum album. The sequence goes on along the minus strand of OY728123.1, from coordinate 684,833,212 downwards.
GGTATTACAATCATAATGTGAAATGATGTTCAAAGTGTAAAATGCACTAAAATGGTGTTTATGAATAATAAATAACATGAATATTATATATATTACCAATGAATATTAGCCTCATTTAGTGTCTCATCAATATCTATGGTACTCAATATTTTAAGGGGAGATATTTTTAATTTATGATTCAATGAACTATTTATTATATTAAGATGATAAATACCAGATGAAAATTAGGGATTTTAATATGAAAAATTAAAATCACTATATTTGTGTAATGGTTATGAAGAAAAATATTTATTTTTCAAGATACTGAACATTGCTGATATAATGGTTTTAATGATATTTTTAATAGAAATGAAAAATGATATGTGTCACTAAGGAGAAATTTTTCATGGTGTGACATGATCATTTAATTAAAAAATTTGTGATATTTATTTCATTTTTTTAATTGAATATTATATTTTATTGATGTTGGGAAATATAACTTTACTTTTATACATTATTCAATTTCTTAATAAATGAATGTGATTCTTCTATCTATCAATAATTTTTTTATTCATGATGGATTAACATTATATCATGACTGGGTAGACTCTTATGGGATGGTAAATCTAGAGTAATAGGGTGAATTAATATCATATTTAGCAAAATTAAATTATATAACCTAGTGGGATATTAATAGTGATGAAAATTAAGGGGTTAACCTTAATGTGATGAGAATATTGTGATCATGAGATCTAACATTAATTCAACTTTATTAAATATAGAAGTTAACTAATATTGGACTTATTTATTTAACATGATTATATAAATCAAATGAAATTTTGTCATTTAAATTAATAATACTCATTTGGTATGATTTAATTCAATATTTCTCTCAATTAACCACCCATTCTAATTCACATTATGAGAAAATAATTAAATTTTTAAAAAATCAATTTAAGTTGATCCATAATATTTGTTTAACATTAATTGATTCCATTAATATTTATTAATTTGTTTCTTGGATTCCATTATCAATATATACCTTGTTGGAAATTATAATTCCAACACTTATTTACCCTTTTATGTAATGACCTGATAATTAAAATAAATTAATTATGTTAGACTCCCCTTATTATGGGTGGTTTCACCTCAAGACTTATAATTCTGAAACAAATCCAGTGCATTTTTAAAGATATGTGTTTAGGGAATATAAATTTCTATGATTTAACCCAAGTCCTCTAAAGGTTGTGATACTATGTGGAATATGACATTTATGAACTATTTCAGGAGATCTAGGTAGGGAACTCTCTATGATTTCACTAATAGTTGATAATTTCACATGATCAATTCCTTTTTTTACTTTTGTTTCAACATTACCTGAATGGATATTCATGTTTTTAATACATAAAATTATGGTATCATGATACATAATCCACACACTCTATCATGGAAATTATCTTTTGAAGATCCATTTGAATTTAATCTTGAAATCTGACACTCCCTTTTTAGAAAATAAATTGTAGTGACGGAAAATACATGAGCGCCTATGCATTATATGAGGATTTAGATAACATCGCTATGTGAGAAGATTTTAATGGACTTATCACTTTATTTTATTGATGGAAAATCCTTAAAAATATTTAGGATGCCAATTTATGATGGAAATTTTGAAATAATGTTAATTGATCATTAAAGGATTGAGAAAATGGTACAAATCATTATCATTAATTATGACGATCCCCACAATCATTAATAACTTTTTTTTGAAATTTTATGATAAATTAAAGGGTAATTGAGTAAAATATAATTTCATTAGACTTCAAGAATTCACATTTATATAATGGGATGATATAAGGAATGCATGATGTCACAGTCATCTAGAATTGTAATGATAAGAAATGATCTGTATAATATATTATTGGAAATATAATTTATATAAAAAATTATAGAAATATCACAGAGTGATATCAATTATTTTTTCATCTAGATATATAATCCTTCTATAAGGATTGGGAATGATTCATTATGATTCAACAAATATTATATCATTATGAAGGAAGATTTTGGATGCATCTATAAAATTTATACTTTGGAATTTAAATAACTATTAGGCCATGGAAATTACATCCTATATTGGATGATTAATGAGGGGTAATACCAACAAATATTATGGAATTAAATATGATCAAACATTCAATTTTTCTAAATGGATAGAATATTGAGTAATGATTAAGTGAGGAGCACACAAAGTTGAAAAGATAACTAGGATGACTAATCTACTGAAATACATGTCTAAAAACATGTATACATTATTGGATATCTAGACACAAGGATCACAAATGAAGACACATCATGTGTTATCATGTGAGAGGTATTCGGTAACACATATTTTTATGGATTTCCATATGGGACCTGATGATAATTTTATAGACAAGGTTAAATTTTTATCAACAATAAACCTCATCCTTACAATCAAAATCAATTTGATCAAATAGTGCAGTCATTTTCTCAACACCAAGGCTGATGAAAATGATAATGGTAAAATACCAATCATAATCAAGGTCTAATACTTCTCTCCCAAGTAAATAACACACCTAAAACCATAATAAAATAATTAAAACCCATAAATATGAAAATCATTAAACAACCACATCAATAGGTCTATGAATAACAAAGGTATTTTATAGATATGGTTACAAAATATATTACAAAATAAAAAACAATGTTGACAGTATATTGAGAAAAATTATTCAAAGAAGGAATATTATTTTGAAAAGCAGAAGTTTCATCTCAAAAATTTTAAAACTAATTTAGGATTGGTAACCAAAAAATTGAAATAGTGATCACTTAGAGTTTTTTAGGGAATGAAAAAGGTAAAATGATAGGAGTCTACTGATATCACTATTTATAGTATAATAGATTTAAAAAAATAATAAGAAACATAAGTCCATGAAATATGAGGTTGAGAAAATGTAGATAGTGTAAGAATATATAAAGAAGAGAGAAGAAGCGAAAGTTATATACCCAAACTGATCAATAGGTGAAGATCAAAACATTGAGAAAGAAATTATGATGCCTAGATTTTAGTAATAAAGAAAAACTATATTTCAATAAAGATGATTTATTAAGGAAAGATAAAATAAATAAACCAAGTTTGTTGAAATTTTAAAAAAACACCACATCAATATACCATTCACTAAGTCCATTTAATTAATTTCAATACACACTAATTTTCTCAAATAAACAGTATCAATTAAGATGAAATTATAGTATTTGGGTGTGATTTTGTTGAGAAAAGAGTATACAGTTATCATTAAACCAAAACTCCCAATTCATATTTGAGATCTAATAAGTTTACTAATTTTATAAGAAATCATATTTTTCTCTATAAGAATATAATTTTATTATCATTGGGATAGAATTAATATAATGTCACTAAATGTGTTTTAAAATATTTTGTTATATAATGTAAAACCCAAAATAGTTTGATTGGAATTAATTATAGAATCTATAATGTATCCCACTTTAATTATTTGGATATATTACTGAAGGGGAGGTAGTTCGTTTTTTCTATTGATTAGTTGTTATTTTTTTTGGATTAAGAGGGATAGGTTTTGATTATTCTTTGACACCCATTATTGACATCTAAAAAACATCATGGATGTTAACCAAGTATTTTTTTTTGTTCCATGTGTTAGAGAAGAGTGAGTTCAATTTGATCTCACTAATTTCATGAAACATGGAAATATATCAAAGGAATATAATCTTTTCACTACCACAGTAAAAGGTTACAGTTTTTCAAATAGCAAAGATAAAAAGATATAATATATTTCTAAAACTTTGAATGATCAAGAGGAGTATATCATTAGTTATATAAATATAACTAATAAGTGTTTCATGCAATGGAATATATTTACTTGGAGTCTTTCAAAGAAGTAACTCCCTTATTTTTGAAATAAAAAATAATAATGTATAAAAAACTCCCTAGTATAATTTTATACCTATTATTTAGATAAATAAAGGTTCTAAGAGTAATTTTTAACAAATACATATTGAAAGAAATACATCAATGATTGGTTTTGTTGTGTAAATGACGAAATAATTTAATCACGTGGAGATATGATTAAATAAGGAGAATCATCACCATCATTTTAATCTACAAATTATGGATAATGGATCTGAAAAATATGAAACTTCATCCTTGATGGAGGTTGAAACCTCTTATAAAGGAGGTTCGGAATAAAGGGGTGCTTGGGTAACATAATGAAGTAATCATGTACCCCATTTCAAAAAGTGAACAGTTATGATAGGTTCAGGTAGTTGTAATTAAATGAGGAAAGAACATTCTAAAGAAGGTTGATTAGCTAATTTCTGAAAAAAAAAAGTGACGTAATGTATTTTTTTTGTGACACCGGAATACTATAAACCACAATATTTTCAAAAGTGTGTATGAAATGAAACAATGAGATAGAAAAACAATAAAATTTTATTATTTAAATATGAAAATTAAACATAGTCATTGAATTAGAAGATATTAATAAGAATAACTTGATTATACTATTTATAAAATGGTTAAACTCAATAAAACTTTATTTATTAATTTTTTTTAAATATAAACTAATTTTTTAGTGAAGTCATTTTATTATTAAAAAATACTTTCTCTTCAGAAATGATTTTTATATTTTTAATTTAAATAATTTAAAAAGCTACATTTCTTTGAAAAATGGTTTTAAAATTTAAATTAGTTAATATATATTATGGATAATCTAAATAATGTTATTATAATATTTTCTATGCAGCTTGCTGTCATCCTCTAGGGTGTTTCTCAGCGGTTGAGGTCTACGCTCATGCGTCGGTGTTTTGGGGGCTCCGACTCTTCTCAGGTGAGTGTGGGGGGGCTCTGTTGCGTCTGATGCGGTCGATCTAGTCGATGGCGGGGGGTTCCCGTTTTAGGGTTTTGTCTTTTCCCTGCTGGATTTGAGGTTCTTCACTCTGTGTGGAGGTGTGGTTGTTTGGTTTGCGTGGTTTTTCTTTGTGGTTTTGCGAATGGATGATTTTCTGAGTGATGACGGCGGTGACGACGGTGTCGGATTGGTTTTTTCCGGCGACTGGTGGGATTTTGGGAAGGTGACGACGGCGGTGACGATGATGAGGTGCTCTAGTGATGGTGCTCCGGCAACGACGGTGAGGTGCCCCAGTGACGATGACAGTGGTAGTTCCGAGATACTGTTGATGATGTTGACTGGTTGGCGACTGGATGGGTATTTCGACGTCGACTTGATCTGCGGTGGGTGACGATTTCCACACCCGCGTCTTGAGGTGGCTCTTGGAAATGATGAAGGGGGACACGCGGTCAGGAAAAATGGAAAGCGGTTTGGGTTTTGTGAATTTGAATTTTTTCGTTCTGGTTTTTGAAATGTATGGCACAGGGATGTTTTGTAATGGGTACCGGCAACCCTTAAACCGGTTTTCTTTTTTCTTTTTAATAAATGGTCAGAGGGTTATCCTCTGACGGCTTTTCTGGTATTCTTATGATTTTTTTTATAAATATAATTTTTCACAATTTAAGGGATTACATTAAAATTAATTTTTTATTAGTGTGAATTAAATATTATAAAGTTTATTCCATTATTAAAATTATAATTTAAAAATTTATTAATTATGTGGCTTTAATTTTTTTCATAATCAATGTTAAAAACAATTAAAAATTTCACCATGATTAAGGTTAAAATGTGTTTACTAGGGGTTGTTAACTAAGAGATAAGGGTATATTTTCATATTAAAATAATTTAAGTACTATTTTTTCTTTTTTTAAACCACCTTCTATTGCAAATTTGAATATATGAACAATTTTTTGCAGTTTCTTGAAAATTACATTATTATATTTTAATCTTTTAATAAATTCAAAGTGTGTTCTCTACCACACTTATAAAAGGAAACCCTACATTATTTGATTACAAAACATTGGGAAATGATTCTATAATAATAAATTCCATATTATATTCTTCACTTCCATATATATGATTTAATAATGTTGTTATTCCTAAAATACCCTTCAACAGGTCCTTATAAAAGGATCTAAATGATCCCAAATAAAGAAGTGGTAAACATTTTTCCTAAAATATTTTAAATTATTTTTTAATCAAGTGTCACAATGTTTTTTTTAGACACAATAAATTATGTAAAATATTATTTTATATAATTATATATTTTCATATTAGTCGTAAAACAATTTTCCATCTCATTCTTTAATCAAATGGGAAATGAAACCAACGTTCCTGTTTACGGTGGAAGTATAATACATTTTCTATTTTCATACCATTTCTTTAATTGGAAAATAGAAACATTGTTAGTGCATGTAAATGGATTACCACCTCCACAAATAGGTGTGATTAATTATTCATAACTCTATAACCTGGATGGTATATATAACATATTTAAAGATTTCATGTTTTATTTATGATATAATCATCATCATGGAATGATAAAATAAAACTTTCTATATTTTATTGATGTTTTTTGAAAAATGGAAATATTACTCTTATGTACGTCTAGTGTACCTTCTCTATCAATGCAATATAGTTCATTTCTAATAACCATATTTCATTATTCGTTTTAAAAATAAAACTAATTAATGAAAATTCTAATTATTTCATTATTATTAATTTCAATACAATGGAATAATTAAAACTTTTATCATAGTCAATGCACTGATGATGTTTTGAAATTATGAACCAAACATCCTCCAAATACCCTATTTTAACAAAATTGATTATGTAATTAAATATTTAATCATAATAAATGAAACAAGTGGTTTATTTTAAAATTAATAATCTTATAAAATTTTATTAAACAAGTAATAATTGATATAATATTATTATATAGGAGTTAAAGGACATACAAGGAATATCTAAACTCAATGTTGGGGATCTCATCTCAATTAACCTGTAGTGAGACATGATTAAAAATTATAAAAAACATTTATTTTATATAATGTATATACTTACCTTTTACTTATTATATCATGAATAGTTCATACATTATTGTGTTTTAAGTTACAATAGATGTTAATTCATCTTAGGGGTTTGATTGGGAAGCTAACAAGTGATAAGATGTTTCATAACTCAACTTCCATTCATTAGTTTACATTTCTATTTAATTGATTATATTTTCCATGATTATATGTGAAATTCACAATTATTAAATTATGTAATATTTCCATGAGTTTTTTTACATTTATTATTTTCTAATAATTTCACCATTTATTACTTATAAGTTTAATGATATGTACTTTCTAATGATTATTGGTATCAAATTTCCATTCTTTGGGACATATTTTTATTTATAAACCTATATAAATTAATGTCATGTATATACTAGAATTTGAATTACTATATCATTGATAACCATTTTTCATGATTAATTAGATGTTATTATTTCATGGGGCATATGATTAAAAAGATACTAATGTGATAAAGAATTTATGTTTCAATACCATATTAAAAGGTATTATTTATGATTGACCTAATTTTGAGGAAATTATATCATAATTATTTGATAAACCCCTTTAACATTATTTATCATCTAAAAATGTATACAATATTGATGTCTATGAACCATTTTTCACTCTTTGGTACTTAAAATGGGTTGGAAAATATTTTTAAGAACATGTAACCTTATTTTTCATCCTTCGACAAGAAAAACATTTTCTACCATGTTGATGTCTTATAATACATATTGAGAATTATTTTTTACTACTCATCATGGATTGTTTAACGAAATATTTACATATTTTATATTATTAAAAAAATGATTAAAAATTATCATCTTGTGGTTTTATATACAAGGAATATATTACAAAATATGTGAATGGAATAATTTTTTAATAATTACCACATGAAGGTAATTTCCTAGTAGAATGAACATTCAATTATTTAAAGAGTAATTTTTATTTTTTTATGTTTTTTTAAATTGATTTTTTTCACAATGTTTTATTAAATTTTAGTTTCGAAAAGTGTTGTTCATTGTGCAATGTTTTTTCCTTGAGACTAATTTTAATGACTATTTAACATAATTTCAATTCACCATCCTTCAAAACCCAGTATTTTACTTCTGTTTCAATAGGGATATAATGTAATTCTTACTTATTAAATGGGATGAATTATGAATTTTCCAAAAATAATTTCATTCAACACATTTCTCTTAAATGGAAAATAAAACTATGAAAGAAAAATGACTAATTATTTGTTTTAAAATGATATCTTTATGCATTATGATTATTTTATGGTTTATTGACATTTTTTTAGATGATGTGTGAGCCCTATATGGATCATAGTGATAGGTGAGGCCAATAATGCTCTCCAATGAAATAGTTAAAGAGACAATGTTAATCTATTAAGGTTTCTGCAAAGAGAAAGTTAGAATTTAGAGGGTATCTTATTCTATTTTTATGAGTTATTTTAATAGTAATATGATAGTGATGTTATAAGTTACCAACATTTTTATTTATTTTTTCAACAAGATCTAATGTATCCTTTTTCACAAGTATTATTTTCACACAAATCTTGATTATTAATTTATATGAATATTATCCTATTTAAAAGATTTTTCCCATGTTCCATGATTTATGACCCATGTTTTGATGGTTATAAGTTATCTTATATTATTATTATGATATTTTATTATGTTATCATACCGTTAATCTCATTTGATTCTCATAGATAACATTGAATTGTTAAGTCTTATACTTACCAATATAAAAAGATTGATCTCATCCTTATTATTATTTCCTTTTCCCATGGTTATGTAGATTTTTATTAAATTAATTATGTCTAGAAATGTTTCAAGGTTGATAAATTATGTGGGAGATGTTGATGAATTAATACAGAATAGTAAATATTGGGAATAATGGAAAAATAATCATTTTAATACTAGGGTATTCTTATGTAATAGTATTTTATAATAATAAAAAACAATAAACATAAAAGGTCCTTTGGTATACTAGTTATACCATATATAATTTTTATGTTATAAGTTTTGTATGGTTTAAATTGGGTTATGTTTATCTGTATCCTAGAAAAAAATTAATGATTATTTTTTTAACACCGAATGTGGGAGTGTAGATACAGGGCTATTATAGTTTGTATCTTCTAAACGGTTTAAAAAAAATTAGAGATGATGTTATTTAAATTTGAGGTTAACTTATATGTTATGGATACCATCATTGGTTTATATATGTATTGTTGATCATGTGTTTAATGGGTTTTATACCCCTTTCGACATTTTATGTGATGATATTTTAAAATGATTAATAATATTTTGGTAGTGGTATTACTTGGTTGAGGAGTATGAAACCCTCATGTTTAAGGCGATGGATTATTTGAAAAAATTATGAAGGGTAAGATATAACCATTTAAGTAAAAAAAATCATTAATTTTGAGCTTATTATTGTCCTTAAGGTTTATTTTTAATTTGATTACGTAATTATTTATGGGGATCGTTTTGTGTTATAGTGAAAATTAGTTAGAAAAATATATTATTTATTTATATGAAGGTTTATAATCTTTTGATAATATCTTACCTTATACGAACCATTTTAGATTGTGCTAATATATAATGATATTTGGAATATATTATTATCATATTTTGGATCATGTGATCTATTAGTCATTGATATTAATGCTTCAAGCATGCAAACTTCATTTAGAACACTTATTTTTTGAGATAATATGAGGTTTTATTCTAAATTGTTTAATGGATGAAATTATACTCATCACATTAGTATATATATATTTATATTCATATTATTGATAGAAAATAAATTCCAAAACATAAGGAAAATGATATTGAAATATTAATGTTGTCTTGTTACATTGCATTTTAATGAACCAATGGTTGTTTTAACACCTTATTAATTTGTTGTTTTATGGGTTTTGACCATATAAGGATCAATCAATTTCTTGTGATAAAGATTCATTGTCACTCTCCATCATTATTTGCAATTTAATTTTCCCTATTTTTAAATATTTTCACATCCCCCATATGTTATAATATTAGGTAATCATGTTACATTTTATTTCCATTGACATTCATATTTATCATTTACTCTATTAAAGACAATATTTTATTAACCCATTTCATGATGTTGATTTTCAACAAAGATATTTTAAAATATAAATCCCATTATTATCAATATCATGATTAAATTAATAGGACACAATTTATTAAATTGGGGTGGTAATACCATGGGATTTTAAAATAAAACTATGTTTGATAGTGTATATTTAACATAAATCCAAGCTCTATTGAACCATGAAATATTAATATTTAAATATGAACATCATAACCTTTACATTGAATTTACAGGTACAAATAAGAAATAACCACATTATGAAATATATATAAAGATATTACCCAATAATAATTTATTTATTAATTTTTCACTACACAAAATTAATGCTCTACCCACATATCTATACGAATGGTTTTCGAAAACCTTTGGTATAGGAGGTCTAATCCCAATGGATTTGAAAAATGATTGTGATAGATTGTTTGGTCCAATACTATCCCAGTGGTTTTAAAAAACAATTTGCATATGTTAATGAAAATTATAGTTTTATAAAACCCTTGGTATGTAGATTTATATACCAATTATTATAAAGAACCATTGGTATAATATTTTCCAAAAAACAGACTACACATGAACCTCATCCCATTATATTGGCATCCAGATCCCTAACATTCAACATTTCGGTTTCTTCCCATTTTCTGTGATCTCTCATCCATTCTTGTTTTAATTTCATTCTTATTCATTATTAAATAAATGACTTCCAAATATTTCTGGAAATCTATGAAACACAAATTTTATTTTTATTATATGTAAGAAACACCGTAATGAATTCATTTTTTATTCGCATTTAATTTCTTTTTATATGTTTTAATATTATTAAGGAAGTTAAAAAATGTTTTTACAAATAAATATTGAATAAGATTTTATAAAATTTATAGTTTTTAATTATTTATTTTTATTTTTATCTACATGGACAACTTATGTAACTCCATGAAATTCTGAAGTAAGAACATTTTATTTGATAGTGTACATGACATGAAACACCAAACACATAATGGAATATAATATCACAACACTTTAAAGTATATTTACTATTTTAAATAGTACAAATCAATGATATATCTTTAAATAAATGTGATAACAAGTTAGAGTGTGTCACACACAAGAACTAGTTTCTTCAATATCTTGCATTACACATAAGATCGTGTTTTATCAAAAAACAAAATATTATTAAAAATATTATTATTAATTATTATAAAATATAACCTCGTTCTAAAATTATTGGTTATTAATATTATTATCTAATTTATTAAATGACATTGTTTAAAAAAATATAAAATTAAATCATTGGTTAGAAATTAATTAAAAATAAATAAAAGAACCAATTGTGAATAATGGGAATGTTTTTATAGAAAAACATTTTATGTCCACAGAGAAATTTCATACTAATAAAAAAAATAATTACAATTAGTGAGTGGTATTATTGTAATATATATATATATATATTATATTTAATAATTTTTTTAAATTCATCCAATAATATTGATAAGATTAATATAATAACAAACCCAATATTTCTCATAAAAATCAACAATTTTATAAAGGAGCTTCTACAACCTTTTAAAGGAGAACTTATTTTAAATATAATTTTTGGGACATTTATAAATCTAATATAAATAATTATACATCATTTTTGAAATATTGACATAAAAATTATCTTAGGGAGAATTTTTCATATTTTTCTTTGAAGTTTCATTTTTTTAATGAATAGTGAAAATACTGAATTTTAATTCGAAAATTCCTTTTCATCTTATTTATTTGTAAGCTTAAATTATATTTTGGGCTGGTTTTAAATTTAATTATATAAATTTTATATCAATTATTCCCACATTGGTTATTGGAATCAATTTTACTTTGAAATAGATTATAAAAATGTAACAACCATTTGAACATTTTACTTTTGAAACATGCTTTTTCATCCCATCAATGGGATTAAATTTAAAAAATATTTTATAAATTCTATGATTTGAAGTTGGAAAAATGGATTCCATATTTTTAATAATAATAATTTATAATTTCTAATAATATCAAGTTATTTTTTTAAACATGGGACTAAACCTTAAACATAAGGTCCAAAATGACCTAGAAAAATGTCCAATAGCCATTTTTTGGACACATTTAGAACTTATAATCATTTTTATCTAATTGGATTTTTATCTACTTTTCTTTTTAAAAATGGCAGTGTAATTCCATTTTTAAAATTTTCAATAATGCCACTCCTCCAGCACTATAAAATGTCTCTCATGCCTTCCACTTCACTATACCCTTCAAGAAACATTGGATCAAACAAAATCTACCCAAATAGTTTCTCAAATTCCTTCACCTCATACTAGAATCTTCCATTTGGGTAGGAATCCATTTTGTGAAATCCAAAAGGAGTTACTTGAAGAAGAGGTAACATCCTTCCACAAATTATTATTTTTTATTTTCATTTTCCACCCCTCACCTCTTATTATTCAATGATTATATAATTTCAAAAGTATCATAAATATATATATTTATTTTATTCTAGGTTTATTACCTACACATACACACACTTCCATATAATTGGTAACAAACTTACTGTTTACACGTATGATGAACTTGTTCCTCAGAAGATGATGTCATTTGTTTTTTCTTTACCCCCTCTCATGGTTTGGAATTATGATAGAAAATATGATTATATATGATATGTTTGATATTTACAATTTATATATTACTCTAATATTTTTATAAAACACATAATTTTATGATTTATATTTTGTGTAAATATGATATAATCATTTGTGGATGTGTGGACTAGCATCCACTCAAAATGTTGTGAATCTTTCACACTATACCTGGAACAAATAAGGGGAATTTTTATTTAAAAAAATAAAAATATATGACATAAATATAATAATTAAATAATTATATACATATATATAATATAGTTTTAATTATTTTAATACAATATATAAATTAATGTTGTGTCCATAGGTACTTATGCCCCCTCATCCCCCTGAATTGTGCATTTCATTTCATATCTCAAAATATTCCAGATTTTTAGAAATACCTATATAATAAATATATATGATAATTAAATAATTTTTTTCATTATTAGGGTGATTAAATCATGATATATGTAATAGGAACAATAAGTGAAAAATGAAAATATAATCGAATAATATTGAAATTAACATCCGAAACAGTGAAAATAGTGAAAGATTATTAACAATCAGGTAATAAGATGTTGTAACAAGATTTTATATGATATTATAAATATGATTATGAAATTTTTATAAGTTATTAAAATTTATAAAACCTTTATAAAACATTTTAATGGATGTTCACCCAAATGGAAATGTAAGGTAAGGTATTTTCATCCCCCATTTTACTCATTTGAGATAAATTCCATATTCCCCCTTACTTATTTTTTGTGGTGTACCTAACTACCATTTTGATATATTATATCATTAATTGAGTTATCATGATAGTATTTTGAGTTATATTTTGAATTAATAATTATAATGATATTTGTATTAAAAGTTACCCTATTGTAGATAATTTCATAACCTTCTTCCTTTTAATTGGGTTATATAACTTTATAATTATCATTAATATTTTAATATTACATATGTAATAAATTTTTAATATCATATTTGGTATTTAAACTAATTTTTTGAGGATTTACATTTGACCAAACTAATATGTTAATTGACATACTCTCACATCAATGTTATGGTCTTTCTATGAGTTTACTTCACAATCACTTTTTTTGGTATTGTATACACTTCAATTTAGATCATTGGAAATTATTAGATAATTTTATAATGAAACATTTAATTTTTTTCACCTATGGTTAAGTAATAGGACCATTTTCCCACTCCATGGTACTCAAAATATTTTATAAATTGTTTTTATGATAACCTGACTTCATTTAAATCATTATATGGAGAACATGTTTACTTTTAAAAACCCAGTTTTCTAAAAAGGATTTAAAAATTGTTTTTTACATTTACAAAATGCTTTATTAAAGTCATTTTACCATTTTTTTGTCTTATGATTTTTTTCAAGGTAATCTTCTTGTCTCATTTCAAACTAGGCATTTTCTAAAGTTTTAACCGTGAAAAAGGAATGCTCTTTTTATATTTTACAACAAGTACGTATTTAGGCTCCATAATTTTGTCGATTATGAACATAAAATTTTCAATGGTTAATATGGAAAGAATCAGTTTTTAAAGGTGATATTCATATAGATTTTTTTTCAAAATGAAATGGTAATTTTCCCAAAGAATGTTTTAAAATATATATTTTTATAATATTTTCATTCATCAATAACAAGAATGCATTATTTTACACAACATAAAATATTTTGTATCGATGCCTTAGTTATTCTTCCTATGGATGGGTTGTGATTTTTTAAGCCAAATATAGTATTAAAATTAACTTACATTATAATTTTTTTGACACCTTGAAATATTCAATTTCTAATGATCATTGAACATTATGTTTCCCTTAAATATATATATAATTTATCTTGTATATGATTATTTCCAACACCACATACCATTTTAACACATGGTGTGTACCTGAATTTTATTTGATTATATAGGGAAATATAAATAAATCCCATTCTTCTAATCCCAATGGATATTTGATAAAGAAAACTATTAAATCGATTATTCGATATATAAAGAATCCTATGGAAATGTATGCAACTGGTGGGACCCTATTATAGATATCCCCTTGATCAATCGATAGTCTCATAGGAAAATTATGTTGGATAACCTTATATAGGGTTTTTCCGACATGATAAACCATCTTGTAAAGGGTCTTGATAGTAAAAGAACCATGTTCCTAGAAAATATAGTATTTTAAAATTTTGAAATCACCTTATCAAACTCATTTACTATTTTATAACCCCCGATTTCAATAGGGTAACCATATATTTTTTATGATTATGTATGTAAATTATATGGGTGATGTTTGGGAGAGTTTGGAAAACTTTTGGAGTGTTTTTTGGTCGTTTCTTTTGGTGCGCAGTTAGTTCACAGTTTGGGAAAACCATACCAAACATGAAAAAAACCATGCATAATGAAACATGGGCTCAGGTAAAGGTGCATGAGTGGTGAATGGTTTTTACAAACCATAAAGAATCCTATTAGAAACTATAATACTTGATATAGAGGTATCTGGAACAGCTGGAGAATGGTTTGGAAACCATGTTATCCAATCATGTGAGGTTCATCCTTGTGGCCATGTATGGAACACAATTTGCACATGGTCTTCTTAACCACGTTTCCAACCTTTCCAAGAATATAATTGAGATCCTAAAATTGTGTATCTCACACCTTTTTTCCTCTATGGCCCTAGTGTTTTCTCCTCTGCGGCCTTAACTCAGGATTTCATCCTCTCTATGGATAAGGAGGCTTCTCCTATAAATCCAGTTGCAATCCAAATGATTTTCATTATGATTTAAAAAAGGGATATCAATAAAATTGAAAGATGTAATGGTTCTGAATAACATTCATGATTTGTTTTAATGAAAATTGTATTAGTTGGGAAATTATATATTTATAGGTAGTTTTGTTTGTGTGATAATTTTTTCATGTTGTTTTATATAAATTGGTTGACATTGATCAAGGATCACGTCGATTATAATACAAGAATGGTTAAATATATGAATGAGTATGGTGTCTAATACCCTGTTTGAGTAAAAAGAAATGTAAAGGCAGGTGAAATGGTATTTTTTTATCCAAAAAGTTGAAAGATATCATACTAGTTGGTGGCTTGGATTTTGGATTTGATGAATGATATCGTGGATAAATGTTTTCCATTTTTATTGATCATTTTGAGGAATTGTTTCCAACAAATTTATCCTGGTTTCTACCCAGAAGATAACTGGATATTATGATTGGTCTCATTATGGGGAAAAATTTTGATTCCCTTCTATCATATCATATGACACCAAGATAATTATGATAATTGAAAGTGAAGTTATAAGAGCAGGAAACAAAGGTTTCATTTAGATTAACATATCCTCATGGGAAGTACCATTCTTGTTTTGGAAAAATACATATGAAACTATTTGATTGTGGGAAGATATTCATAATCTTAACCAAGTTACTATAATTAATCAATATCCACTAAATTTAATTGATGACATATTTGACCAATTAAATGGAGATCAATGGTTCTCTAAGATTGATTAGTTGTCAGGATGTCACCAATTGTTTGTTAATAAGGATAATATTTAGATGTTATCTATTAGAATCAGATATGGATATTATGACTATGTATTAATGGAATTTTTTATTAATAATTCCCAAGTAGTCTTTATGGTGTTGATTAATCACATATTTTAGTGATATATATTTTCTTTCATGGTGGTGTTTGCAGAAAACAAGTTGGTGTATTGAAGGACAAGGGGTGACCATGAGGAAACCATGGATACTATGTTGGGAATCTTAAGGGATCACCAGTTGTATGAAAAACTATGAGTGTGTGATTTTTGGAAATAATTGGTATGCTATTTTAGCCCTATAATCTCTGAAAGTGGGTTTCCTATGGATCCAAAAAATATAGAAGCAGTAATATCATGGAAACCACCATAGAATGTAATTGATATATATCGTTTTCATCAATTTTTCAGTTATGATTGACTATTTTTTCATAAATTATCACAAATTTCATCACGTATGAAAGATTTGAAAAAGAATAATAATAAATTCTAATGAGATGAGAACTGTGTGAAATCATTTCAAGGGCTACAGGTTCTCCATACATATGCACCAATCATGATTTTTATTGAATGAGGACAATGGTACATGGTGTATTGTGATGCTTCAAGATACGTTTTTTGGTGTGTTATCATGAAAGGAGATAATATTGCTACTTATAGATAAAGGAAGTTATGAGTTCATGAGGATAACTACCCAACACATGATTTTGAGTTTTCTTCAATAGTCCATTATTTGAGGATTTGGTGCCATTATCTCTTTGGTTAGAAATTTACTGTGTTCATGGATCATAAGATCATGAAGAATATTTTCTCACAATGAGATTAGATCCTAATATAAATAAGATGGATGTAGTATCCCAAAATTTTTGACATTGACATGATGTATACACCAGGTAAAGGAATTTTGGTGGAATATGCATTAAGCCTAAAGTCGTATGATATGTTTCCAAAAGAGGCTTCAGATCACGGGCAGTTGATATTGGTGATAGAATACATGAACATTGAATTTGAAGACTAATGTGATGTTTTCATTTTATTTCATATTTATTTGGTTCTTAATTTGGGGATGATGGTTAAAGGGGCACAAACATTTGATGCATAATTTTTGCCGATGAGGTCATGACTCAGTGGGGGGAGAACATTTGGGGTTGCATGCTGGATGTGAGTTCAATGTTATAGTTCAGAAATATAATGTTTGTACCTATATATAGTTAATAACTTATTCATTCTTACCACCATTACATATGGGAAATTAATCATGGAATATAGAAGAAGTATAATGCATTGAATGCGTTGTTTTAGTGGGTGAGTTTGAAAAGGAATGTGGATTATTTAGTTTTGAGATTTGTAACATGTCTACAGCTTAAGAGAGAGAATAATCAACCATGTGTTGTGTTTTAGACCTTATATATTTCTATTTGTATGTAGGAGAAGATAAATATGGATTTTATTATAGGTATCCCATGAATGGTTCACAAACATGATGTCATATGGGTGATAGTGGATCAACTCACCAGGTTGGCTCATTTCATTATTATTAATGAAACTCATATCTTGAAATAATTTTTTAAAAAATATATTTGAGATGTGGTAATGATACATGGAATACCAGTTTTAATAGTATTAGATAGAGAACCATGGTTTACATCTCATTTAAGAAACTCCTTATAGAAATTCAATGGTAATAAATTGATTATGAGTACGGCATATCATCGTCAAATGAACGGTCAATATGAGAAGATGATACAAAATTTGGAAGACATGTTCCAGGATTGTTTAATGGATTTTTTTTGGATAATGGAAATAGTACATGTTATTAGTGGATTAATCATATTACATCAGTTATTAGTCCTTCATAAAAATGTCTTATTTTGAATCATTGTATGTGAATCCTTGTAATTATCCAATTTTTTGGTGGAAATAGGAGATACTTCACTATTTGGGTGGAGCCTTGTTCAAGATACCATATAAAAGATTTTGTTGATCAGGAAATTGATAGAGAGAATACAATGTTTTCAAAAATATTATTCGGATCATTGTCAATGACTTTTGTCTATAGTGCTGAGTGATCATGTGTTCTTGGGGATATCTCCCTTGCTTGGGCATTGTCATTTGGGGAAGTATGGAATGATATATCCTAAATACATATTAACTTTTGAGATACTAAAATGTGTTGCTGAGGTGTAATATCAGTTGGTTTTTCAAGCATGGTTCAGTGATATACATAATGTATATCATGTATCTCTACTGAGAATGTATCATCCTAATTTTGACCATGTGATTTAATGGGATTAATTTGAACTAGATTCAGATGCTTCATTTCTACATATTCCAGTCCATTTTATAGATAGGCTAGATAACATCTTGAATATAAAAATAATGGGTCTAGTGTGGGTTTTGTGGAAACATTTTCATATTCATAAAGATACTTGGGTACATGAGAATGGAATAAAATAGAAATGGTTAGATCTATCTAACCAACATGTTAGTTTTTTACTTTCCAAGGATAGAAAGCCAATTGTATGAAGAATGTATTACACATTGTTTCAAGTAACTAACCAATTCATTATGAATATTATGTATGAAAGTATATGGGTGAACTTTGGGAGAGTCTGGAGAATAATTGGTGTGTTTTATTTCATTTTCTATACAGGAATTATTAGTGAATAGTATTGGAAAACCATGCAACACTTAAAGGAATACATGCCTAATAAAACCGGGGCTAAAGTTAAGGCACATGTGCAGTGCCTGATTTTTCCAAACCATGCAGATGTCAAGCTAAAACAATGGTACTTGAGATAGTGTACTTTATCATGGTTGGCGTATGGTTTGGAAAACATGTGAGGTTCATCCTTGAGGTAGTGTATAGAACAATGTTGGCACACTATTTTCCTAATTGTGTGACGAACCTTGCATGGGGTAAATGGGGGATCCTAAAATTGTGGATCTCGTATGTTTTAACCTCTAAAACCCTTTTATCCAAATATGTTGCCCTATCCTATGACTTCTTCCACTCTATGGCTAATGAGTCTCCCCAAATCGATCCAGATGCAATCTAAAGGATTCTCATGTTGATTTAAGCCAGATTCTCACAATAAGTCTTCATTCATGGTAGTTGATGGAAATGTTTCTTTGATATAATTCATTATCTCGATGAGTTTCATAGAAATACATCTATTATAGAAATATATACAACAATTAATGTGAAATATTATTATATTTGTCTTTTTTAATGATATTTATGAGATCTAAGGTGGGATTTTTGGATATTTGACCTGGCCTCATTGGCATTTTTCATGTCATTTATCATTTTCACAAATTTCTCGATGTAGATGGATTAAATCTATTCTGAAATTTCTAGAACTATTTTTACTAGTTTAATATTGATAAAATATATTAAATTGTATTGTGAAATATTTGTGCAATGCATGGTAGAAACCCTATCTAGGGATTGTTTGTGTATTTTTGTGGAATTTTAGAATTGTTCGGAAAAGTACTATGATAAATGGTTTTAAAATATGGATTTGAAAATAGTTTCATGGTTTAATTTTTGGAAAATAGTTTTAAATTAAATCTTTGTTTTGTTGAAATGGTTTTTTTATTCAAATGGTTTTGGAACAATATTATTGGAATGGTTGTTGGGAATACATGATGGTGTGTGTTCGTATTTAATTACAAGGCTAGGATGAAATAAAAACTTGCACTCCATACCAAATGTGTAATGGAACATGGGATTTAATTACCTTGTGATCAATTGGTAGATTAACGAGGAAACTCAATTGGGTTTGGAACTATCATAATGATACATACATATGTCGATATGTGTACGTGTGGATATGTAGTTTGGAATGGGTTATTCTAAAAATGTATGGATCGAATGGTTCTAAAGAACACGCTTCATTGCTTTTATGGAAAACGTATTTCATTTGAATACTATTTTGTTAGACATTGTTTTGGTTGTTTGAAAATTGTTTCAAGTTATTTTATTTAATTTTTTATATAAATTGTTTTATAAAATGTGCTTACCAGTTATATCCTAGTGGTGTGAGTCAGTAAGTCATTGTCAAAAATCTACTATGATTCATTACTCACCCTTTCATTAGAACTCTCATGATTTTTAAGATGTAGTTTATCCAGGCATGGGAAAAGATAATTTATCATACATCATTATAAGTACTAGATGATACTTTGGACGCTTCATTGTGTTTGAGCAAGGAGAATGTTCTGGAGCATGGAATTGTTGTTGGAGTCTTTGATATTTTTTTGTGTACTTTGATATTATAGTCCCCTTCTATGGTACATTGTTTTAGTTTTATTTTAATATCAATTGTTTTCTTGAGTTGTCCTTCATTGATATGATGCATAATGTACTGGTTTTTTGGTTATGGTTTGTTAGGTTTAGTTGTTTTATTCTCAAATGCAAAATCATTTGACAAAGATATTAAAGACCTTGGATATTTATTTTCAGCCTTTGGCATCATGTGGATTTCATTGAAGGCCAAGTAACATACTCCCACCTTCTAAAGAAAATGAGGAGGGATGAGATGTTTAAACAATTTTTCCATGGGATTTATCTTCAACATATCCATGGATACATTTCATTTACATTTTAGTGACTAAATAGAATGTGTTTTCGGTGTCATTCCTTTTCATACTTATTACACATTATATTGTAATTTTAATGGATTGTGTTTTCATTTATTACCTTTCCACGTTGTAAATTCATTCATTTTGTTAATTATAAGTCATGTGTGTTTGGTTATTACCTTTCCAAACAGACTATTATCACTGATTCATTATTTCATGCGCTATACTTTAACTTATTGAGCATTTGAGCTCACCCTTATTTTGTTTCCCTTCCCCAAGAATCCTATAATTGTACTAAAAAATATATTCAAGGATACTCTAGATTGAATATAGTTATTATTATCCTAGAAAAAATATGTTCTAATTTGTTTATTCATTTTTAATTCAAAATTCATGTATTTTTTTGGCACACTAATACTACTAAACTCATATGTCCTTTGGGATCAGATACCTTATAATCATGAAAATTTATTATTAACATGTCACTAGCTCAAGGATTTCTAGGGTTGAGTGACAACAGTTGGTATTAGTGGAATTTTAGTAGCAACATTGGGGAATAAATTTATAAAAATAGAGATTATATCACATAACCCTAATACAATAATTGATGAATAGTATACTATAACATCTGATCATTTTGTTAAGTAAGAGATTATATTGGTCTTTCAATAAGTACATCCCCACCTAGATACTACTAGTTTTCATGGTTCTAGAACATATATAACTATGGTAACAAGATCAAAAATGGGTGTTAGGCCTAAATCGTGTGTGGCCTGGTAAATGGTAATGGGCTTTACATTGTGCCTAGTTTCACACTCCTAGGGGAAATTCTTATGAAAATTCTAATTTTTTTTCATACCATTAGTTTTGATCTAAATATTTAATGAAAATTAACAACCTATATTGCAACTATTGTGCTTCATATTGATAATATGGTGTCATGGTTTAGATATCCTATAAATGATCATATCATTTTCTCAATATGACTACTTTTACTCACACAATGATTTCTGATTTTAGTCAATGGATGGAACACAAACGAGTCATGTTATAATTTAACATGCATGAAAATTAGGTGAAAATGAGAAACCCAATGAGGTGTTGATATGAGTGAAAGATATCATGTTGATGCCTAATCAGTTTAACTTAAATATGATTAACAACATATACCTTAACCAAATCTCAAACACACCAAACAAGTGAACAATGGATGTTTATAAGATATTGAGTGGTGGAGATCATTGAGAAAAGAAGGCTTGATTTCCATCATACAAGAAATGTTTAATGAGGAACATAAGATAATGTCACATTAGTGTAAAGAAATGATTTATTTGTGGGGAAAAAGACATAATGTAAGAAAATAAAAATGAAAAATGACGATTTTGATAGTAGGAAATAAATATCATTTTAAGGATCCAATTATGGTTCATTTATTTATATATGTGGAACCTGGTCATTAACTGAGTCAATTCCCTCCTCTAAAAGATAATACCTATACCAAGGAACTATATAGAAATAAATGGATGAAGTATTTATGTATTGAGGTATTATTGAAACCCTTAGTTAAAAGGTTGTTTATTGAATATATTCCTATAATTTCTATCATATTTACTAATATGGTATTATAAAAGGACAACCTATATTTTTAGTGACATCCAATGATGTATGACAAGGCTGATGGACTAGAACCCATGACTAAAAGATGATAAGTGTATAATACAAACTACTGACCTACAAAATGTCTCTGAGAAAATGACAATTTTCCTAGTTGAAATTTTTTATGAATAAATATTATTGTTGAAATTGTAGCATCAATTTTTACATTTCAAGAGTAATTTATTAACCATTTTTGTTTTTTAAAAGAGTTATTATAAAATTTAATGATTCTTCACTAATTTATGGGCCTTAAGATCCATTAAAAGTGTAATTTATTGATTTAGGAATCAAAGTGAATTTTTATATATTCATTTAATGATGTATTTTTTTAATTATAAAATGATAAAAACACAAAAGGGTGAAAATTGTGTTAATAGATATATGTTATGTAAGTATATTTCCTTATATACATAGGCAGTAAATGAATTACTCAACATTAGAAAAATGATTGGAAGAAATGTTGTCATAATACCTTAATTTTTGTAGAATCGATGGTCTTCTAAATGATCACATATTTAGGAATTTGAGGACCTAAAAATTCAATTTATAATTCACTTTCTTGTGATTTATGAACATAATAATTATATAAGATACCAATATTTTCTTAAGGTACAGATCTTTTATTTTTCAAGTTAAACCCTTGTTATATTCCCTTTTTGGCTTATAACCTAAGTCGGTACGTGGGATAGTTAGGTTATTTTTGGAAAAGAA
Organism: Viscum album; assembly: GCA_963277665.1. Classification (NCBI taxonomy): domain Eukaryota; kingdom Viridiplantae; phylum Streptophyta; class Magnoliopsida; order Santalales; family Viscaceae; genus Viscum; species Viscum album. Next base: position 684,809,948 of record OY728123.1, on the reverse strand, counting down.
GAGACAAGAAGGTTGTGTACTAGATGATGGAAAATTACATGACATGTAACTGCAATACAAGTCTTGAAATCCGATTATATGATGTGCAATGGTCTCTAAAGGACTTTTCATAGCGTTTAATGGATTTTACCAATAAAAGGAAAACATGTAATTACATTTCATGTAAAGAAAGTAAATGTCGGGTAATTTACCAACGACCTTTTTAAAAATAGAGGCAGGGGACTCAATTAAAAATACATTAGACTCAGTTCCCCTTTATCACATGCAAGAATCACCTTTGAGGCATAAATGTAGGCTTTGTTCATAGTTGCAGATCCAGACTCTTTTTCTTTTTCCATCGGTCACATTAGAACTACATTGAGGAGTGAATGATTCCATTTTATCCATTATAGATTATTCAGAACATTGGATACACTATTTGGTTTTAGGCTCATATAACCTAATTTCTCATTCTTCGACCATTCTTCATATTTCCCCTAAAATAAGGAGAATCGTGACTTGATTCTAGATGAACACTCCATTATTGAGCTGACGTAGGTGGTCTATACATTTCTTTCAGCTTTTGATGCTTTATAGAACAATAAGAATTTTTTATCCCAAATTTACTTTCAGTATGGGACCGAATTTGACATGTTAAACTAAAATATATGATGTAATACCTAGTAGGGATTCCCTTTGGTTCTTTGAGATGTGTTCATGGTTTTCCCCTAAACAGAGTCCATCCAAGGGGTTGACCATGCCTTTTCTTTTGTATTGACATTGATGAACTACCCAAGCGGTGTGTCCTCAAGTTTTTAATGTTTAATGAAGCTCAGTTGTACATATATGAGGTTTAATTAAATGCATATGAGATGTTCTTCCTCCTTACCTTAGGTTACCACAATATTCAATGCTCAACATTATAGGATGCCTTAAATGTAATTGGTTAAATGAGGGTAGTATACTCATTGGTTTATTTAAATTTCTTAAATGGATGGTTAGAAATTGTGTTAAATTGGTTGGTATACCAATGTGGATTTTTTAATACAAAATTGTGATTAATGGGTGGGTATACCCATGTGATAGGTTTAATAGTAAATTGATGATAATCAATTGGTATAATCATGTGATTTTTTAAATGGATATTTGTGGTAAATCGGTTGGTATACCAATGTGACTTGATTAAATGGCAGTGGAATACGTGGGTTGGTATACTCATGATATGAAATGGTTTAAATGGGTGGGTATTGTCATTTCATGGTTTTCAATGTAAATGGTTTAATGATTGGGTAGACTTATATGGTCGGTAATTATTAAAGGTAATGAAATTATTGATGATTTTTATTGATTCCATGGATGAATTTCCATGGATCTGGAATTAGGTAGTGGAAAGCTTGGCTGAGTATGAACCATTGGTCTTGATTCTATGGGATACCTCGAGAATTTCTACTCCTTGGATCCATCTTTCGTGGAAATGCATAGGTCATTTTGGTACACATGCTCATAATATTCCAAACCAAGTCTATACCAATTCCCATTGATATTCTCATGGGACATAATGAGGATTCCATGGACTTTTACACATTGAATCCATCCCTTCATGGTATACACGTCATTATTAGACACAACAATGGGATATATGGTTGTGGTTGTATGAAATGGTCGGGTGTTTTTTATATGAATATTTATATGGTAAGGACCTGTGAATAAGATATGAATGATTATAGGACAAGGCCATGTTCCTTGTTTTTATTTCTTGTATCTACCTTATTAGGAGTTGACAGTTTTTGTACGGAGTCATGAGAGGAATATTGGTATTTCTTTTTGGTAGTAGTTATACTCATATGGATTTCACATTTACATTACTTCTTACTTATACTTGTTTATCATATTGAATCATGTTGTTTAGAAATATATACATATTTGGTGGTTACCTACTTAGATGTTATATAACACCATGTTTGGGACTCCATAGGATCCCAAATAGATTATATGGTTTTAGGTGATAATTGGGGAACTCTCCCTAACATGGGTTATTGAATATATATTTGGATCAAGAAATCGTGGGACCAAGATGAGGCTTGTGATGCTATTGGGACACTATTTTGTCTTATTGGATTTTGGAAACATTTATTGTACTATATTTCCACGTGCATATTTTGGTTGTTTTCTAGATACATAAACCTTATACATCATTATATATGAGTTGTTTCTGGATTTATATATATTCCTCTCTTTTTAATTTTATCTATGGTGTGATAATTGTATTTTTTTCTTTCTATTGAATGTGATTTACTTCGACTACGATAGACTATGGTAATGAAGGAATAGTGTCCCTAATGGCTCACCTAGGCCCTCACTACTATTATTCATCCTCTGGTGTTTGGAGAGATGCACTTGAGGCCATGTAGAAAACTGGGCACGAGGTACTGTTGAGTTGCATCCATGTCTAGGACATTACAAATTTGTATAAGAGGATTTCATTTCTGGATTGATTTTGTTTTTTGAAATAATATATAGAGATATGAACGAATTATAATTTGTTAATGAGGAGTTCTCGGGTATAGCTAACCCATTTATTGGAAAAAAATAATTTCACTAAATGAAATAGTTATTTCTAGTTTTTAATGTTACAGTTGAATTGAATTCACTATAGGGCGATTCACATGAATTACGTTGTTACTATTGATATGATTTGGATCCAATTCCACTACAACCCTATGAGATGAGGGTATTCCATCTCATGCATCATATAGACATTTGTTATAAATCACATGCCATGAATTATTCCATTCCTTTAATGATGTATTTTTAGATGTATGTTGTTATGATAGGTGTTGTGATAGATGTTCCTACTATTATGATATACCTCGGGTAGAGAACAGAGGAGTGACACTATCTTTTAATTAATACGGTGTATAGGCCCTTATAAAATGAAAAATGATAAAACTTTTATATTCACTTGATAAAGTGAATTTTATTTGTATAGATTATATGGGCATCAAATTTGGGTTCGTGAGGTGTTATGGGCCCTCAGGGATCTAAACATGGTGGACCATCAGTTGAGTCATAGAAAAAATGAATGTTAAATGAAAATGAAATGGACAATAGAGACTTTAGATATACTGAACTTTTGAGTGGGAAAGAGGTTGTGTTTCTAGTTGTGTTGTGGTTGTTCATTATACTATCTTAGATATAGGAGTAGTCTTTGTGTTATGACATGGTTTTATGAGGGGTTTGACCCATCCAACACTTTTGATCCCTGCCATTATTATCATTTATTTCTATGCTGTGTGTTTGGAATTGTACAGGAATCCCACTGTGATGACATCCAGTGTTACACTGTAAGGAAGATTATGACCACGATCTGGAGGCGATGGGTTGTGGGATACCAGTGGATACTCAGTGCTTTCTCCGACACATTAGACATTTTCTAAAATAGGTGTGGAGTAATATTTCTGTGAGGGGTTCTTTCTCAATACTAAACATTTCATGGGATAACTGCAAAATTCCCGGACTATGGATGAGTTTACATGGGTGTTCCTGAAGTTTCATCCTCCCACATTTTTAGGGGATTGAAGACCATATTCAATGCAGCTATGGCTTGAAACCATCCAAGCTATATTCGAGAATCTTGAAAAATCTCTTGATAGAAGGATTAGGCTCTCCAATTATATGCTACTTATAGAAGCGATGCACTAGTTGGTTGTTCTGAATGTGGATGACAGGCTATGAGATATGGTTTGGACTAGTTTCTATAGACTCATCTATGACTACATTTACCCTATGACTCTATGTTTTGAGATGGATATTGATTTCAGGCCTCTAGAGCATGACACCATGATAGATATGGAGTACTCAGAATGATTTAAAAAAGTTTTAATGTTTTGCACTGATGTACCTTGTTGATGTGATATCTTGAGCTAGATACTTTCAATATGATCTCTGACATGTGGTCAAATAACATGTCAATGTGTTTATATTGACTTATATCACTAAGATGGAAAATCAGGCATTACTTACAGAGTGGAACTTTAGTGAATCTAGGTTCATAGAGTAGGGAAGTTTTGCTTCTCAACTAATTGGTTATACATCATTAGGAAGGATGCACTATTTTGAGGCTTCTCCCAATATGATCACTAGTTATGCTATGTGTGAGGGTTGCATAGTGTTTCTTCATTAGTGTGGTAGGAGAGGACACATGATGAATCTGTGTGACTGTGACCCATTTTTTTTCAAATCTTATGGCAAGATGGTCCATGTGCAGTGGTTTTGTAGGACCTTCCCTCTATCGATGAGTGTTAGGGGTCAGCTCTGACATCAGTTTTAAGAGAAGGTTCCTCAACACCTCATACGGAATGGAGCTGGTGCATTGTGAGAAGATTAGGCTAGGGCAGTAGTGGTCATGGAAGATATAGCCAGATTTTTTTTCACCTAAACATAAGAGAGGATCTACTCTTGGCAGTGTGGTTGTGTCCTAGGGATGTGGTATATGCTAGATATATTCTGTACAACCTACCTCCAAGTAGTATGGTGTAGTATCATATACAATGATAGGTACGATCTTTGTATAATCTAATATTTCATCTTCTAATTTTGATACAGATGAATCTTATTGTTTCATATATTCACCAATAGTGAAATGACTTGGGATTTTTTTTGGTCTTCTGAGTTTATTTGGATGCTAGAAATACTTTTGGGAATCAAAACTAATGATGTGCACTAGTGCAGGGAGTGAACCCTTGAGGTTGGAGGGTGTTACCCTGTCATGGATCTTTCTATCCTTAATATGATAGGGTTTTACATCATTATTTCTAATGACTAGTTAGTAACAAGTCGAGCATAAAATGACTAATATTTCTAGATAGTTACATCAATATCACTAGAGGGTGAAGTTTTTATGAACAATGGTTAATAGGATATCTAGGTGATTTCAATAGGACTAGAGAAACATTGGGTGGGAGTTATAACAACCTAGATTGCTAGTTTTTCTATCAATGATCACAGTGTGAGTAAAGAAGTGATTCCCTTGTCCGTTGAGGGAATCAGGGAAATGTTCCTAGGATAATTTTCTAGCTTACATCCTCATATAGTGGTTGGGTTCTTTAATGGAATAATTCAAGGGGCTACACCCGTATCTATTCCTCATTACAGGATGTCTACTACAGAGTTACCTGAGATCAAGCGGTTGCTGGAGGATTTGTAGCCAAAGGGTTTTATTAGATGTAGTACATCTATTTTGGGTTCTCCTATTATTTTTTTATAAAAAGGTGTATTAAAATTTTATTCTATGTGTGGATTATCAAAAGTTGAATTAGATGATTGTTAAAAATGATATTAGATTCCACATATTGATGAACTTTCTGATCAGCTTTGAGGATCCTGAGTGTTCTGGAAAATGAAGTTAAGGGTTGGATGACACTGGGTGCATGTTAGTCCTGTAGACAAACCTCATACACCATTTCCTTTGATTTATGGTCTATAAAAGAATCTGGTGATGCCGTTCGGTCTCAAGAATCTGACAAAAATTTCATAGCACTGATGAACCGAGTGTTCCATCATTAAATGGCTTCTTTTGTGTTTGTTTTCATGGATGATATATTGGTGTATTCTCACAATTTTAATGACCACTGAAACCATCTTGATATCATTTTCAATACCCTGAGGGACTAGTAGTTATATTCTAAGCTCATATTGTTCCACTTTTGGATGGATCTAATTCACTTCAGGGGTCACACGTCTCAGAGACAGGAGTATTAGTTAACCGAGAGAAAGTGTGATCTGTTGTTTCCTGGGAGAAGACCATGATTATTTTAAACATATAATGATTCTTGGGAATATCTGGTTACTATAGGAGTTTCATACAAGGCTTCTCACACATAGAATCACCGCTGACGGGCTTGAATAATTAGGGTGCGAATATTTTATGTTAAGACTATTATGATACAACCTTTCAACAGTTGAAAGGAAAGTTGACATCAACACCACTCCTGGTACTTCTAGGGAGGGTAGGAACTACATTGTGTATTGTGGTGCATTAGGTCTTGGGATGGAAGTAGTTCTGATGAAGGGGAATAGAGTTCTGTAATATTGGTCTCAGCATTTGAGGCCACATGAGATGAATTACCCTACACACGATCTCGAGTTAGCTAATGTTGTTCATTATTAATACTATTGGGGACACTATTTATTTTGAGATCGTGTTGTGGTGCACACGGACCAAAAAATCATCATGTATATATTTTCCAAACGTGATTTGAATCTATGGAAGTGATGGAGGGTGGTGTACCTATAGTCTTCTAACATTGATCGTGCCTAAACTCTTGGTAAACGCAATGTGGTGGCAAATAAACTGAGCTGGAGGGATCAGATATAGGTAGTGAAACAAGATAATAGTGAGCGGAATCTTGTGTTGTTTTACTATAAGATGCATCTGGAGGTGGACGATAGTAAGATACAAAAATATTTATCATCCTTAGAAATGACCTATACCATGTTGGATGGATTATGTGTGAGTTAGATATTAGATTCAAAGGGACTAGTCTTATAAGAGAGTGTGGTAGGTGAGGACCCATTCCCTTGTTAGAAAGTACATGAGGATGAGATCCTACATATGCACAGATGACTTTGGCTACTAGTGAATATATGTGAGTTGAAGATGTGGGAGTTTCATGCTCCATCTTGGGGTCTGCATCTTGGAGTCACCATGATGCAATATGAATTGTGCTGTTACTTCTGGTGGCCGATTATGAAAAAAGGGGTAGATTTTTTTTACGAGGTGTTCCACCTGTCTATAGGTGAATGCAGAACATTACTAAATAGTATAGATTTTATAACAGTTACATATTCAGAATTGAAAATGGTATGATGTCATGATTTATGTCGTGACTTGTTTTATGAGGTCTCCTCAAGGTAACCATGTTTTGTGGGTTGTTGTTGACAGGATCACAGAGGTTACTAATTTCATTACAATCAAGGATACCTTCATTGTTGATGATCATGGAATGTTGTATATCCGTGAGATAGTATGACATTATGGTGCCCCGTGCACTATATTTTCAGATAGGTTTGACCAATTTACATTTAATTTTTGGAATATTTTTCTTAGGGAGCTAGGTACATAGGTTCTTCTAAGTACATCATAAAACCTTCAGACTGATGGCTAGTTATAACATACAATACATATGATGGATGACAAGCTAATAGCATGCATCCTAGATATTTGGGCACTTGGGAGAGGCACATTCCCTTGGTTGAGTTCACATATAATAACAGTTATTTGGAGATGATACAAATGGAACCTTACAAGGATTTAAATGGAAGGTCATGCTGATCAACCCTATGTAGGTTAAAGGTAGGTTAGGTAGATTAACTAGGAACACATCTCATGAAAGATATTTCTAAGTAGGTCCATTTGATTCTTAAGAAGATGAAAATGACCTATTCTTGATAGAAATATTATGCTGATCAATATAGATTATGTCTAGAGTTCGAGGTCGTGGATCTGGTCTTTTTATATGACTAATTGTGGTTGGGAAAAAGATAGATCATGTAGAATTGTAATATTTCACTGTGATATGTCAGACCATTAGATATTTCAGATAGTGTTGTGTATATAGCCTATGGTTTACAGTTACCTTAAAGATAATGATCTATGAGTGACATGTTCAATGTATCACAGTTGCGCCATTAACATTCAGACACATCTCAAACTGTTCATCCCCTGGAGATTGATATACAGTTTGATGAATCCTTTGAGAATCATCTAATTTGTATATTTGATAAGAGCAAGATGTTTCTCAAAGGCTTCTCAGTTCCATGTGTACAAGTTCTACGAAATCATGACTGTTTACAGGATGAGACATGGGAGGGGGAGGCCGATATATGTATTTAGTAACTGGATTTTTTTTCAAAAGAATATTGACCACTATTTATAGGGTAATTTGAGGATGAATTTCATTAAGGGGGGAAATTCTAAGATCCTAGGATTTTATAAGGTGTAGATTTTCAATTTTTTGTTAAATGATTGTCTACTTAACTTTTTTTGGCTTATACCATAAGTCGGGTTGTGGGATGATTGGATTGTTTTAGGGAGAGAATAGACAAGAAGGTTGTTCATTGGATGCAGGCCAATTACATGACGTGAAATTGGGATACATGTCATTAAATTCGACTAAATGATGTGTAATTGACTAGCGAGGACTTTTCACAGTGTGTAAGGGGTTTTCTAAAAGAAGGGAAAATGAGGAATTATATTCAGTGTAAGTAAATTACATGTTGTGTAATTTCCCCACAAAGTATTTTAAAAATATTGGCATGAGCCTCTATTTTGTAGGCAGAATCTCACCTCCCATATTTCATGCACAGGAAGCCCATTTGAGGCCAAAAAGGATGGATTTTACCCTATTGTAGATCCAGACTCCATTTCATTCATCATCAGTTAAGTTGGAACTGCATAGGTGAGTGATTGAATCATTATTATCCATTCATGATTCCTCAGATCAATGGATGTGTTGTTTGGGTTAAGGATCATATGTTCTAATTTCTCATTCATCGATCATTCTTCAGATTTCTCCATAACTGATTAAAATTAGGACATGATACTCAATGATAACTCCATTACCAAGCAAAGGTAGGTGGTATATACTTTTTTTGTCTTTTGATGCTTTATAGAGCAGTATTCCATACGTATCCAACCAAGATTTTCAGCGCGATCTCATATTTGAAATGTAAAATTGAGATAGATAATGTATGACTTATTAGAGATTCCCTTAGGCTCTTTGAGATGCATTTGTGGTTGTTTCCCCATCCAGAGGCCACAAATGGAGAGCACTATTCTTTTTATTTGGTTTTGACATTGATGAAAACCCGAAGGGGTGTGTTCTAGATTTTGAATATTTTAGAGAGACTTATTTATACATAAATGAGGTTGAATAACAAGAATTGGATTTGTTCTTCCTCCCTTCCTTATTTTACAAAAATATTTCATGCTTATCTTGATTATATGTATTTAATATAATTGGTTAAATGAGGCGGTATACTTATTATAAAATTTACATTTATTAAATGGACTATTAAAAATTGTGTCAAATGGATGTGTATACCCATTTGGCATGTTTAATAGTGAATTTTGATAAATGGGTTGGTGTACGCATGTGATATGTTTAATTGTAGATTGATAATAATGGGTGGGTATACTCATGTGAGGTGTTAAATGGATGTTTGTGGTAAATTGGTGGGTATACAAACATGAATTGATTAAATGGAAGTGGACTACATAAGTGGGTATACTCATGAGATTTAATGGTTAAAATGAGTGGATATACTTGTTGAATAGTTTTGAATGTAAATGTAGTATGAGTGGGTAGACTCATATGATTGGGAATTATTAAATGGTTTGAAATGGTTGATGGTTTTTATAGATTCCATGGACGAATCACCATGGATTTGGAATGAGGTAGCAGAAAAAATTTGTTCGGTATACACCTTGCTTATTGATTCCATGGGATGCCTCAGGCTTTTCTACCCATTCTCTCCTTCTTTATTTGACTCATGTACTTCCTGTTGGTACTCATCATCCTTGGACCCCATATAGTGCCAATACTGAGTTTCCATTGAGATGCTTATAGTACTCGATGAGGCTCTCTTAGAATTCTACACCTTTTATATGACACTTCATTATCATCACATTATTATATGACATACCTATGGAATATATGACTGTGGTTGAACAGAAAGACTATGGGTTTTTTATATGAAATATTTATATGGAAAGGACGTGTGGATTGGACAAGGATGGTTGTACAGGGAGGATGTGTTGTAAGTTTTTAATCTCAGTAGCTACTTTGTTAGGAGCTAAAACTTGTTGTTGGGAGACATGAGAGGTTGTTTGGTATTACTTTCTTGTAGTTGTTATATACTAAGGGCTTTCAATCATACATTACTTCTTACTTACACCTATTTAGAATATTACATTGTGTTATTTATAACTATTTAGATCATTGGTGGTTACCTAGTTGGAAGTTATCTCAAAGCATGTTTGGGCCTCCATGGGAACCCAAAAAGATTACATAGTTTCATGTGATAAAAGTTAAAATCTCATTAACCCTAGTTCTAGATCATATATTTGGAGAAGGAGGGGATGGAAAAAATATGTGACTTGTGATACTACAAGGACACTTTTTTTTATTTTTGGGATTTCTATAATTGTAAGATACTGTATTTCCATGTACCTGTTTTGAATGTTTTATAGATACTTGTACCATTTACATCATTCAATTTGAGATATTTCTAGCCTTAACTATATTCTGATCATTCTTGTTTATTTTTTCATCTATCTTCTTATTATATATACTTCCATGATTTAACGTTATTGATTTCCAATTTTTTATAGTTAAGTAATAAGGGCATAGTCTCCCAAATTTCTCACCTATGTCCTCGCTTCTAGTCAGTAGCTTCTGGTGTTTGGGGTGATGTGCTTGAGGCCATGTAGCCAACTGGGCTCGGAGAACTATTGAGTGTCATCGGGGTCCAGGATGTTACAAACTCCCTAGAAATATTTACTCTTTTCCACCGTGTATATATCTATATTTTCTAATAATGTTCTCCTACTTATAAACGTAGTTATATTTTTGTCCAATTGAACTTTGTACTTCCCATTCTCTCTTTTCAAGAGTATGTTTTTTGAACCCTTCTCAGGATTTGAGATTTCAATATAGAAAACATGAAAAAATATTTCCAATAACGATTTTAAATTTTTTGTACTTAATTTATTTAATTTGCAGAGACCATAATACCCCAAAATTATAAATTAAGAACATTGTGTTCAAAATCATATCCAACACCCCACACCAACAATGTAAAGAAATATAATAGCCCAACATATTAAAGAACATTTAATATTTTGAATAAAATATGTCTATGATATAGATTGAGATATACATAGTACCAAGTTAGCATGATTCATAGGCAACAATGAGTTTCTTTAATAGACTGCCTTACATGCAAGAATGAGTTTTAGTAAACAATACTATATTATTAAAAAAATTATTTAATATAATAAGAAAAAACCCATCCATTATTGGTTATGAATTATATAAACTAAATTATGAAAATATCATTTTCACAAAAATATATAATGAATTCATTGGTTACAAATTAATTAGAAATGAATATAAGAACCAATTTAATATAAAGGGAATGTTTTTATAGAAAACTATTTTTATGACAACAATTCTCCTTTATCGTCAAAAATTAAATTAATTACAATTAATGATTGATATCAATGTGATATATATATATATATATATATATTTTATTCAATAATATATTTATGACATTGACCAAATAGTTTCTAAAAGCTCAAGATAAAAACACACCTAATATTTCGTATAAAAATTAAAATTTATCTCAAGGAAATTTTAACAACTTTATTGGAAACCATATTTTGAATCCCATTTTTGAAAATTTAATAAATTTAATATGAAAAAATAGAATTTTTAAAATAAAAACATAAAAATTATATTTGGGTGAATTTTAGTTATTTTTATGTGATGTTTCATTTTTTGATGAATGGTGAAAACATTTAATTTTATTTCCAAAATGATTTTTCATATATTTAACTTATAAGTATAAATTTAATTTTAAATTGGTTATTGTAACACCCCGAGATTTTATGAAAAATATTCTTTTTAATTTCATTAATTTCTTGTGTTTTACGCTACAAGGAGCTTGCACAACACACATCCCTGACTTGGCTTGCATTACATGCAATCACGACCTTCCACGATAGCGTGTGTTGTATGCAATACCGAGATTCGCTAAACAATGATATGTTGTATAAACTAGAAGTTATGAATAGTAATATCCACTTATTGAAATTTTATAAATTTTATCTTTCAAAATTGACTTCATTTTTGGATTCGGAATATCGAAATTATCCTAGGGTTAATTTTTGGTATTTTTCTGAAAACTTTCAATTTTTGATTAATAGTGAAACACTAGGTTACTATTTAAAAACCGACTTTTTATTTAAATAATTATTTATTTTATTTAAATATATTTTAGGTAAAAATTGATACATAATACCTATATAAGTTCAACGCAATTCATTGGAGATATTTTATAATAATTTTAGATATATAAAAATTTTATTGAACTTTTCACAGTCTTTTAACCACCTCCTAGGAGAATTTGGGAATTCACATAAAAGTTAATTTTATTGCTTATATGAGTGAAATTTAAAAACTCCAAGAGACACGGTTGATGTTAGTAAGTAAAATGTGGTTCAATGAGATGAAAATAATTTTTTTAAATAGTAACTTTTTGCTTTTTTTACCACGGTTAAAAGTAAATAGGGTAATTAAGGGTAAAAATGATATTATTATTACCCTAAAACATGTCCTAATTATATTGGATAAGTTTAATTAGACCAAAAACAACCTTAGGAATAAAATATGACCATTTAGGCCCACTTGTATTATATTAGGACATTTATTATTAATTAATTTAAAGAAGTGTTAAAATAGTAAAAATCAATGTTTAATAACTAAATAATTTTTAATATAGATTTATACATAAGATAAATTCTACTATAAATATTCATTAGAACACTAAAAAGATTTCCTACATAATGATATTTTATTTTTAATTTTTAGAAATTAAATAATTTAAATTATTTGTGACACAATGATGATGCAGTAATTATCTTATTAATGAAATATTGAAATAATTGATGTTATAAATACCCAAATAAATGTAATTTTAGACTTTTTATGAATTAAACTAATTTTATAGGTTAATATTACATTTTATTATGTATTTATTTAACTTTTTTCGAACTAAAATTTCTGTTATGATTTTCACAAAAATAAATTACCAAATAGTGTCAAAATTGATATAAAATAGTTTTTTTAAAAATATTATATTATTAATTGTTATTTTATTCCTAAAAGTCTAAGGTTAGGAAAAATGACTTAGATAATGTTATATATATTAATAATAAACAGCTTTGGGTTTTTTTGGCATTTTATAGTAAGTTTATTAACCTTATAGTGCAAGAAAACAAGAAGACATGGTAAAAGTTAAATTTTCTAACTTAAAGTTAAATCTAAATGATAAGGTTAAATAAAAACATAAACTTTCCTAAATTCTATTTTATGAGAGTCTTAATACCCATACCCAGCTTATATTCGAAATAAAACAATTTGGAGCTATTAAAAACCAAATATGACTTTACAATAAAATAATATTTTTAGTTTTTTCAAAGGTGCCCCTCTCCTCCCTTATAAAAGGGCACCTCCTCCCTCTCTTCCTCAAATCATTTTGAGCCTTGAAGCTCGACCAAACTCTGCCAATTTCACTTCCCTACTTCCGTATAAACCTTATATAGGTACTGGTATTCTCAAAAGACCAACCCTAGTACCCTAAGAAGAAGTTTAAAGGAGGTGCGTCGAATAAGAGGTAATCTCTTCTACCGATTATTTCAAGTTTTTTCTTCATCATCTTCTTCTTATTTAGTTGTTTCATTAAAAATTAATAACATAAGTGTCACTAATATACTGATATGTTATTATAAATATGAAAAAACCTCATTTCACCTTCTATCCATCCAACGGAAAACGAAATCACCGCGCGTGCGTATGTACGGAATACCATCTCCACGCCGTGGTGTAATCTATTTTCCACCACCACCTTACTTGGATGGGTATAATGGTGTAAATAATAACTATATATGATTATTTTGAAGTGATATTGATTCTGAAATATTATACATACACTTCAATACAATTCCACGATCATGGGAATGATATCATCTCTCGTGCGTATGTACGGAATACCGTCTCCACGACGCAATGAGATTCATTCTCCATGTTAACCATTCATGAATTATTATAAAGTATATATAATAAGTAATAATTAAATATATGACATAATAATGATACTGGATTTATGTATACATATATTTATGTAATCTATTTAATTCCATTCAATTCAATAAGGAAAAGAAAACAGCGTTCATGCGTACGTATGGTATACCATCTCCATGGACAGTGTATTTCATTCCATTTATCAATCTATTATATATATGTATATTCTGAATATATATTATATATAAATCATGTTTTATATTCTGGATGTATGTAACCATGATCTATGTAATCATATGAATAATTACAAGTTAAAACACGAATGACAAATGAAACGATTTTACCCAAAATGATACTTTAACATTAACTTACAAAAGAATGGGACATATAAATTCATAAGTGAACCATATATGATATCATAACAATGAATATGATTCTCTAATAAGTAAATGACTTTATTTAAATCATTATACTGGAGGTTCGGATACATATGAAGCATATCAGACATAAGGTAAGGGATAATTTTGCAAATCTCATTTTTATCCGAGATTGCTTATTCGTAAGTATTTACTGGGGTTATTGCCATCGTCCATGTCCATGTTTTATAAATGTTTTTACATGTATTTTTAAATTCATTTTTACCAATTTTTACTTTTACCCCATGGTATGTAAGGAATCTTTCTTTTATTTACCCTACAAGGTACTTTTTGACTTTTCTGAAAAAAGTACGAGAAGAATGTTTTTTTAACGTATATGACATGAAAGGATTTTTACGGTTTCATAAAGCCTTATTTAAATGAAGCTTACTCAAAAATATTTCATGAATAGTTTCAAAAAAATCCTTTTCTTTTAAAATTTCATGACATTTTGTGGAAAGATAATGAATTTTGAAGAAGAAAGGATATTTTTCTCAAGAATTTATTTTAAGTCTTTTCTCAAAACCATTTTTCCATCTAAGATTACATTATTTCATATGCGTATGTTTCAAGTTTAATGTCTCTATGATTTACATGGTTTCACTTTTCATATAATGAAATGACAATTGGTTTTATATGGATTATGAGATGATGAGATTATGTTTATGGAACCCATTTTATTCTTTGGGTTATGATGAATGTTTTAAGTTTATTTTGTGGCACAAGTAAGAATGATTTAATTATGAGATGGGTTGGACCTATATTTCCCTCCAATGCATTGGGTAAAGATTTATATCTCATGAGATAGACATGGCTGGAACGGTAAGTTAATCCGGTTCAGTGTTATAGGACTGAAACGAGGAGTGAACTCGATTCAGAAAGGGACTTTGTCCACTAAGATGGTCTTGAAAGCAATGCCTTGGCTACCATGGAAATAATAACATGTGTTGAATTTATTCCAAAATTAAATGTTTAATTTCCATTATATTTTATCATGGTTGATGTTCCATCATGATTTATGTATTTGCTCAAGATTTTGATGTTTAAATTTCATGTTCAAGTTTTTTCTTTCAAATGTTTATGGATTGTTTTATGTTCTCTATATTTGCCCTTACTGAGAATTTGAGCTCACCCTTTTTATGTTTTATTTTCCCCAGGAAATAAAGAAAAGGTTTATGTAAGGAAACAAAAAGGGGAAGATCGTTATGGGAGTTGTTGAAGATCTTTCAACATGATTAGAAGTTTATATTTCAAGTTTTCAAAGACACTAAACTATTAATATCCTTATGTGTCTGTTTTTGTTATGTATTAAGTATTCAGCAAAAGTAATGTAATTTCCATGTAAATCAAGCTTCGGGTCTCTACAGTTGGTATTAGAGGAAAAGATTAGTTAACCTTTGGAAACTAGGATTCGAAAACCTTAGTGAGATCCCTAGAGATATTTTCAAGGTATGTCTAGGAATGTCCCTAAGGTTAAGTATAAGTATAAGTTATAGTCCTAGAATTACGGTAACGATGTTATAATTAAACCTAAGATGTTAGATATTTAAGGTACTCCCCCTTTATTATGTTGTTTTTCCTAGCATGATTTTTTCCTCTCACACAATTCTTTTTGGGTTTTAGACGATGGCTGGAACCCGAAGGAACTGTATTGATCAATGTAATGGACAATGCAATGATTGTCCTCCTTAACAAACCAATGTTATAAGAGATGGAGTTCAAAATTTGATTGCTATACTTACACAAGCTAGGAATCATTCTGGACTTCCAAAACAGCAGAGAAGGGAACAATATTCTATTGAGTCCCTCATGAGGCAACGTCCACCTTCTTTCAGTGGGTCTTCTGATCTGCTTATTGCTGAACAATGGATCAGTACCACTGAAAATATATTTTCATTTCATAAATGTTCTAAACATGATAAAGTCATCTTATCAGTATATAATTTTGAAGGTCAAGCTGATAAATGGTGGAATCTTATCAAGAATATGAGGCCAAGAGATGAAATTGAGTCCATGGAATGGGATGAGTTCAAGAACATATTTTTCAATAAGTACATCCCTCTATTATTCGAACAAAGATGGAGAAGGAGTTTCTTGAGATTAATTAGAAGGATGATGAATCTGTTGGTTTATACGAAGCATATTTTACAAGACTTTCAAGGTATACATCTGGCTTTATCATCCAACCTGAAAGTAAAGTTAATCGATTTTTCAGTGGCTTAAAACCAAGTGTTCGAAGGGAATTAGCTATAAGATACTTCAGTAGCTATGAAGAAATTGTGCTTTGTGCTATCATTTTAGAAATGGAAGCTGGTGTTACTTATCCATATCATCGTTTTGACAAGAAATGAAAGATGGAGTAAAAGGAGAAATATCAGAATAATGGTGAAAAGAAGATGAATGTTTCCTTATGCTAAAATTGTGGAAAGAAGCATGGTGGAGATTGTCTTAAAGGGACTAGAAAATGTTTTAAGTGAGGAAAAGAAGGTCATCAAGCAACGGAGTGTCGAAGTAATGGATAAAAGGGTTGATAATGATGTAAATAAAGAAAAGACTGCAGAGAATGCACCACCAAAACTTCAATACTTCAAGTGCAAGGAAATGGGGAATTATTCTAATAAATGACCTAATCCATGGGTTAATGATGATCAAGGTGAGAAACCTCTTAAGGAAAAGGATAAAGGGAAGTCTCATGCGATCACTATTTGTGATGTAGTGTATGAAAAGGAATTTGTGTAATGATTAAGTGTTTATGTAATGGGATTCCAAAATAATGTTGTATATACTATCATGGAATATTGGAATATTTATGTATTGGTCTATTGTGGTTTTCAATAATTTTATGGTACCGGTAACCATGGAAAGTGATTGGGATATTTTTGGAAAGAAGATGATATGCGCATAATGATGGGATAAGGAGAAAATGAACTGTTTGATATTATTCATGAGCTCATGACTCATATAAGGAAATAGTTATATCACGGTTTGAGTATATAGAATTTTGGGTTTTTGGTATTGGACAGAGTTAACTTTTGACAACACTCATGTTTTCACTAAGATTCAATGGGTATTCATTTTTCAAGAGAATACATGATTAAGGCCTTTGAATATTTGGATTGTGACCAAAAAGACATATCTTATGATATATGGGGATCAATGATGGTATTAACATGCTTGTTATATGAAATCTCTCATAATCGTCTTC
Organism: Viscum album; assembly: GCA_963277665.1. Lineage (NCBI taxonomy): Eukaryota > Viridiplantae > Streptophyta > Magnoliopsida > Santalales > Viscaceae > Viscum > Viscum album. Next base: position 684,792,480 of record OY728123.1, on the reverse strand, counting down.
ACTATAATATGAGAATGGACTGTAATATTATGGATAAGCCTAAAGATTAGAATGGATTATGTTGGACATAAGTTAGTAATGTTTAAGGATAGAACATTATTCGATATTATTGATGGGATGTTATAGTAATGTAGTATTAGAAAAAGGACAACCTGCAAGACGGGCGACAACCCATCACGTTGGACAAGGCTGTGGGAATCGAACCCACAACCGATGTGAGATAGGCCTTTATCGCCTACCACTGGCCTACAGGATGTCCTTGGTTAGTATAAATTAGTTTTAATTTTTTTAAGTGGTATGAGATATGAAGTATAAGTCCATTTTAGGAACCATATATGATTAATTGACTTATGTATATCTAATAAATTTTTATAACCTTTTGTTTGAGACAGATGGAATAACCCGTCATTCTATCACATGATCTACTAACACTTCACGAATAACAAAATCAACTTCATTTCCTTAAGAGATGAAGTGGAAATTGTTCAAGGAATGAACAACAGTGAGATTGAAGCAAAATCATGTAAGTATTTCTTTTAATTCATCAAATTTATGGAAATGATCTTCAAAACCAAAAATGTTGTCCTAGTTCTCTCATATCCGATGAATCAGATGGTACCTTAGATCATCACGAATATATGGCTTTGTGATTGTTGGATTTTTCATAGCCATATTCTCTACCACTCCCCATCAGAACTTGATGGTTAGATTTTTCTTCCACATCCAAATTTTCACCTTTGTTCTCCTATGTGGAAACCCAGTGATTAGTTAATTTGGGTAACCGTTACGTTTCATACTTTAGTTTTAAAGCCAAGTTTTGGTATTCCATTTTATGATGTGGGTTTCTATTAAAGAAACTTTCGAGTAGTAAACCATTTATAACCCCGAAAAATTTCGAGGGAGAAAATCATTTTAAGGGGGGTAGAATGTAACACCCCGAGATTTTATGAAAAATATTATATTTAATTTGATTAATGTATTGTGTTGTACGCTACAAGGAGCTTGCACAACACGCATCCCTGACTTGGCTTGCATTACAAGCAATCACAACCTTCCATGATAGCGTGTGTTGTACGCAATACCGAGTTTCGCTAAACAACGATATGTTGTATAAACTAGCCGTTATGAATAGTAATACTCACTTTTTGAAATTTTATAAATTTTATCTTTCAAAATGGACTTCATTTTTGGATTCGGAATATTGAAATTAGCCTAGGGTGAATTTTTGGTATTTTTCTGAAAACTTTCAATTTTTGATGAATAGTGAAAACACTAGGATACTATTTAAAAACCGACTTTTTATTTAATTAATTATTATTTTATTTAAATTTATTGTTGGTAAAAATTGATACATAATAGATATATAAGTTTAATGCAATTCAATGGAGTCATTTTATAATAATTTTAGATATATAAAAATTTTATTGAACTTTTCACCGTCTTTTACCCACCTCCTAGGAGAATTTGGAGATTCACATAAAACATAATTTTACCACTTCTATGAGTGGAATTTCAAAAATCCGAGAGACACAGTTGATGTCAGTAACTAAAATGTGGTTCAATGAGATAAAAATAATTTTTAGTGAATAGTAACTTTTTATTTTTTTTACCGCGGTTAAAAGTAAATAGGGTAATTAAGGGTAAAAATGATATTATTATTACCCTAAAACATGTCCTAATTCTATTTTATAAGTGTGATTCGACCAAAAACAACCTTAGTAAAAACATATGACCATTTAGGCCCACTTGGATTAGATTTGGACATTTATTATTAATTTAATTAAAGAAGTGTTAAAATAGTTAAAATCGAAGTTTAAGAACTAAATCATTTTTAATATAGAGTTATACATAAGATAAATTCGACTATAAATATTCATTAGAAATAAAAAAAAATTCATACATAATGATATTTTATTTTTAACTTTTAGACATTAAATAATTTAATTTATTTATGACACAGTGATGATGCAGTAATTATATTATTAATGAAATATTGAAATAATTGATGTTATAAAAACCAAAATAAATGTAATTTGATACTTTTTATAAATTCCACTAATTTTATAGGTTAATATGACATGTTATTATTGATTTAGTTAACGTTTTTAGAACTAATCTTTCAGTTATTATTTTCACAAAAATCAATTACCAAATAGTGTCAAAATTGACATAAAATGGTTTTTAAAACAAATATTATATTATTAATTGTTATTTTATTCCTAAAAATCTAAGGTTCGTCCAAATGACTTATATAAGATTGTATATATTAATAATAAACAACTTGGGGTTCGTGTGGCTTGTTATAGTATGTTTATTAACATTATATTGTAAGAAAATAAGAAGACACAGTATAAGTTAAATTATCTAACTTAAAGTTAAATCTAAATGATAAGGTTAAAATAGAAGCATAAACTTGTCTAAATTATATTGTATGAGAGGGTTACGACCCATCCACACCTTAGCTTAGAAATAAATCAATTTGGAGCTATTAAAAACCGAATATGACTTTATAATAAAATAATATTTTTAGTTTTTCCAAAGGTGCCCCTCTCCTCCCTTATAGAAGGGCACCTCCTCCCTCTCTTCCTCACACCATTTTGAGCCTTGAATATTGGCCATCCTCTGATCATTTAACTTCCCCACTTCCCTAGAAACCTTATAGAGGTACTGGTCTTCTCCAAAGACCATCCCTAGTGACCTAAGAATAAGTTTATAGGAGGTGCGTTGAAGAAGAGGTAATCTCTTCTACCGATTATTTCAAGATTATTTCTTCTTCAACTTATTCTTCTTTAGTTGTTTCATTATAAAGTAATAAAATCAGTGACAATAATATACTAATATGTTATTATAAATATTAAACAACCCCATTTCACCTTTTATCCATCCTACAGAAAATGAAATCACCGCACGTGCGTACGTACGGAATACCGTCTCCACGCCGTGGTGTAATCTATTTTCCACCACCACCTAACTTGGATGGGTATAATGGTGTAAATATTAACTATATATGGTTATTGTAAAGTTATATTGATTCTTAAATATTATACATACACTTAAATACAATTCCACGATCCTGGGAATGATATCATCGCTCGTGCGTATGTACGGAATACCGTCTCCACGACGCGATGAGATTCATTCTCCATGTTATCCATTCATGAATGATTTTAAAGTATATATAAAAAGTAATAATGAAATATATGACATAATAATTATACTGGATTTATTTATATATATATATATGTTTGTCATCTACATAATTCCATTCAATTCAATAAGGAAACGAAAACAGCGTTCATGCATACGTACGGCCTACCGTCTCCATGAACGGTTTATTTCATTCCATTTATAGATCTATTATATGTATGTATATTCTGAATATATGTTATATATAAATCATGTTTTACATTCTCGATGTAATTAACCATGATCTAATAAATCATATGAATAATTACAAGTTAAAACATGAATGACAAATGAAACGATTTTACCCAAAACACTACTTTAACACTAATTTACAAAAGAATGGGTAATATAAAGTCATAAGTGAACCATATATGATATCATAACAATGAATATGATTTTGTAATAAGTCAATGACCTTATTTAATTCATTATACAGGAGGTTTCAATACATATGAAGCATATCAGACATAAGGTAAGGGATAATTTTGAAAATCTCATTTTTATCCGAGATTGCTTATTCGTAAGTATTTACTGGGGTTATTGCTATCATCCATGTCCATGTTTTATAGAAGTGTTTTCATGTATTTTTAAATTCATTTTTACCCATTTTGAATTTTACCCCATGGTATGGAAGGAATCTTTCTTTTATTTACCCTACAAGGTACTATTTGACTTTTCCGACAAAAGTTTGAGAAGAATGTTTTTTTTAACGTATACGGAAAGAAAGGATTTTTACGGTTTTATAAAGCCTTATTTTCATGAAGCTTCCTCCAAAATATTTCATGACTATTTTCAACAAAATCCATTTCATTTAAAATTTCATGACATTTTGTGTAAAGAGAATGATTTTGAAGAAGAAAGGATATTTTCCTCAAGAATTTATTTCAAGTGTTTTATCAAAACCATTTTTCCATCTAAGATGATATTATTTCATATGTGTATGTTTCAAGTTTAATGTCTCTCTGATTTAAATGGTTTCACTTTTCTTATGATGAAATATCCATTTGTTTTATATGGATTATGAGATGATGGGATGATGTTTATGGAACCCATTTTATTCTATGGGTTATGATGAATGTTTTAAGTTTATTTTATGGCACAAGTAAAAATGATTTCATTATGAGATGGGTGGGACCTATATATCCCTCCAATGCATTGGGTAAAGATTTATATCTCATGATATAGACATTGATGGAATAGTAATTTAATCCGGTTCAGTGTTACAGGACTGAAACGAGGAGTGAACTTGATTCAGAAAGGGACTTTGTCCACTAATATAGTCTTGGCAGCAATGCCTTGGATACTATGGAAATCATAACATGTGTTGAATGGGTGCCACAATTACATGTTTCATTTCGATTATATTTTATCATGGTTGATGTTCCATTATGATATATTCCTTACATACTTCCACGATTTATGTCTTTGCTCAAGATTTTGATGTGTAAATTTCATGTTCACATTTTTGCTTTCAAATGTTTATGGATTGTTTTATGTTCTCTATGTTTTCCCTTACTGAGAATTTGAGCTCACCCTTTTTATGTTTTATTTACCCCAGGAAATAAACAGATGTTTTAGGTAAGGAAACAAAAAGGGGAAGATTGTTAAGGGAGTTGTTGAAGATCTTTCAACATGATTAGAAGTTTAAATTCCGTGTTTCCAAAGACACTAAACTATTACGATCCTTGTGTGTCTATTTTTGTTATGTATTAAGTATTCCGCAAAAGTAATGTAATGTCCATGTACGTCAAGATTAGGGTCTCTACAGTTATAATATATAATTATATAAAGTTTATATAAATTATTCCCGTTGGGTTAAGTATAATAAATTTCACATAGAATGTGAATTTAAAAACATAAAAATCTTTTCAAATGTTTTCATCAAAACCCTACTTTGTTATCACGTCTGTGGGGTTAAATTTAAATTATTTTTGAAAACCTCTCCGATTGGAATTTCAATAAACATATTCCATACTTGAAATAAGAATAATTATTAATGTCTAATTGGTTCAACATTGTTTTATATAGAAATTATTGGTGATTGTAAATAAAAATATTAAAATTTATTATGAAAACAATTTGTTTAATATGGGACTAAATCCTAATTATAAGGACCAAAATTAACATGAAACATGTCCAAAATCCATTGGATGGACATATATAGACCCTGTAATCCATTTAATTGAATTGTGGCTATTTGTTGAGCAATATTAAATAGTAAAAAAGTAGGTGTAATTCCCTTTTCAAAAATTTCAAAGAATACCACTCATCGTCGACTATAAAATTGCACTTACATGTTCTAAGTTTTTACACGTCTCAAGACATAGGGGATTGGACAAAATATTCTAAAATATCTCAAAAAAATCCTTAAAATCACCCTAGAGTCTGAAATTTATGATTTAATCCATCCATGGAATCTATTTCATGCAAATGAAAAGGAGTTACTCGAATAAGAGGTAATATTGTTCCTTAAGCTCTGTGGTTTTATATTCATTATCAACGACCTAAAGGTTTATTAATCAATTGTTATAGAATAAAAATATATACTAAATACAAACATTTATTTTTATTATACATTTTATTCCTATAATTACACATAATTCCATCTACTTGGAAATGAACTTACCGATTATCTGTACGACGAATGACGACCTCAAAAAATAATGTTTTTAATTTTTCCATTACCACCTCTCATGTTTGGGAATTATGACATAAATTATTGTTATATATTATATATTTGATATTTATAATTTATTTATGATTCTTTAATTTTTATTTAACACATAACCTTATGTTTTCCATTTTATGTCAATATGATAACATTGTTTGTGGAAGTGTTGACCACCACCCACTCAAAGAGATGTGATTCGTTCACAATATTAATGGAACATATGAAGGCTGGTTTTATTAAAACTATGATACTTATGTGAAATAAAAACAATAAAAAATTATAATATACGTATGTATCATTTAAAATTAATTCTTTAAATATGATAAAGAAATGGAAGTAGAATTTATGGGTATGTAGGACATACCGTCTCTATGAATAGTTCATTTCATTTATTATTTACAAATATTATGGAGTATTATATATACATATATACTGAATATATTTGATAATTAAATCATTTTTAAAATTATGAATATTTTTAAACCAAGATCTATGTAATAGGAATAATAGGTAATAAGTCAAAACATACTCAAAGAATTAAGAAATTAACACCAGAAATAGAAAAAATAAGGAACAATTACTAATAAAAGGGAAATAAGATAATGTAAGAAGAATATAGATGATATTATAAATATTATTATGTTCCTTTTATAAGTTATCAAAAATTTTAATAACCTTATACATGAGGTTAATGTATGTTCACATTAATGGAAACACAAGGTAAGGGATTTTCATCACACTTTTTACATCCATGTTATAAATGTCATATTCACCACTTACATCATTTGTGTTTTATACATACTGACCATTTTGATATATTATATAATTTATTTATTTATATTAATGTATTCTTATTTTTAATTCAAACTACTTCTTCTATGGGGATTTTAATTAAATATTACCAAGTGGTAGATAACTTCATAACCTGATTCCATTTCATTCAGTTATATTAATTCATCTTGGGTGTTAATATTCTCAGTTTATAAGTGTAATATTCTTTTACTATATATTGTTGTATTTAAACATTTTTTATATGAATTTATACCCAAGAAGATCATGAGACAGGCTATCCTACTCCCATTAATATGTGAATTTATATTTTAAATTCATAATGTATTCATTTATTTATTCTCTCATCAATGTTATGGTATTTCCGTTGATTTAATTCACATTCTCATTTTGTATGATATTGTCACACATAAATTCTCGTCAGAGGATGTTTTCTGACCAATTTATAAAAATTAATTAATTTTAACCTCTTATATTTATTAATAAACTTTTATACGCAATAGTACCATTATTATACTCTTTAGAACCCAAAAAATTTCATAAAATTCTTTTATGAAAACCTGACTTAATTCCCTGCTTTAGCAGAAGGACATGTTTTATTCTAAAATCCCATTTTTCTAAAAAGTTTTTTAGAAATGTTTTTAACCTTTACAAAATGAAATTTTTTAAGAAATCTTTACCATTTTTTTCTTTTACAACTTTTTTCAATGTAATTTTTTGTCTCTTTTCAAACAAGAAATTTTTCTATCATTTTTTCCACACAAAAGGAATGTTCGTTATACCTTGTACAACATGTACATATTTACCATTGGTTATTTATTAATTTATTCCATTGAAAATTTAAATGGTTAATATTTAATGAAAATGTTGACAAAACATATTTTCATTAAAATTATTTTTAAAATGTTTTTTAAAATGAAAAGGTTACATTCCTCAAGAACTTTTTTAAAGATATTTTTATTGTATTTTTATTCATAAATGAAAAAAAATCATTATTTTAATCAACTTGAGATATTTTGTACTGATATCATCCTTATTATTTATATGAACGATTTTTATTTATTTTTTCAAGGATAGTATTGAAATTCACTTCTTTCATTCCATTGTTAGTCCCCATGAAATATTCATTTTCTTGTGATCATTGATCATTATGTTTCCCCTTTATATAAATATCATTTATCATGGAAATGGTTATTACCTAAACTGTATACCATTTTTACATATGATGTGTACATGAATGTTATTTGAATAATTTGGGAGATATTAATATTTATATATCATTTACTCTTACATATATTTAATAAGGCACATTTTTAAATTAGATATTTTTTATATATGGAATGATTTGGATAGGAAAGGACCAGGTGGGGAATAATTAAAGATAGGCCCATGATGCATCAGTAGTCTCATGGGAGGAGTTAGTTCGATATCCTTAGTTGTGTTTTTACCATATATGATAAACCATATTGTGAATGGTCTTGATGTTGAAGGTACTATGTAACTTGGAAACATGGCATCACAATATTATGAATTTACCTAATTTTGAATCAACTACTATTTATCCATGAGATTTTTATTTATTATATCTACGAATACAATTAATTTTTAGTTTTTTTAAATAATGGAATTTGTTTTCAGTTTCATACTTTAACATATAGAATATTCCTAATCGAGTTATTTTAAAGGAATGGGTTTTTAGTTATAAAATTTCCATGTTGTTTTTTCATTCAGTTTATTGATTATATTGCATGTGTGTCTAGTTATTACCTTTCCAAATTTAGTATTATCATTATTTAATTATTTATTATCTTATAAATGGCCTTATTCAGTATTTGATATCACCCTTATTTTTTCCCTTCCACAGGAATCCAATAATTGTACAAAAAATGATATTAATGGATATTCTAGATTTTATATTGTTATTGTTATCTTTAAAAGATGAAATTTATGTTGTAATAAGTGTATTAATTTGTAAAAAAAGATTAATTTATGTATCTGGTTCACTAAGACTACAAAACATTGGACCCTACGAGATGTATTTCTTCATAATCATGCCAATGTAATATTATCACGAAACTATCTCCTTGCTTTCTATGGTCGGGTCACTAGAAATTCAATCTATATAATTTTATTTATTTAGAGGATTATTTTTGTACATCAAACCTTATAGGGGACTACATTAGAGATGGGTTTCTCACTATAATTATAAACTTGCTGTTTTTGATATGTGGAACCTAATTTGATGGCCATTGTATGTTTTTTCTACAATCATTTTATATTTTTAGTTTTACAATGACAAGTGCAAATCATTTAATTTAACATCCCTTAATTTGATCTGGGTTGATCACTATAGTTATCCCCCATGATTGTATTTTTTCACATATATCCAGTCCATAACACTTCATTTTTTAAAGGAATCATAAATAAGGGACCCCAATGTAGGTGCATTATTCCTCATCAATTTATTCACTTAATTACACATCATTTAAATAACATCCTTATGTATTTATATTTCATAATTCACCTTATCATAATTAATTCAATGACCCTCGATGGATAAGGAATCATGTGATTTATCATGATCCACCATCGATTTAAAACATTACTATATTCAACTCCATATATACAATAGTAAAATATATATTTCATTAATTTAAAAAATGATCTATTGAACAATGTGGAGAGACCAAGCATATCAAAATTCATATAAAAATGTATACTACTAAGGAGGTATATTTAAAGGACCGCTAATCTCATAAGTGAAGAAATTCCCTCTTTAAACACAACCTAGGCATAATCTGTAAGCCTTTCCAAGTGTATGGGTTATTAAGAAAACAAATGGGACCCTATATTATTCCACTAAAATATAATAAACTAATTTGAACATTTTTAATAACAAATAAATGTATTTTAAATTTCCGGGGATACTCATTAAGTCACCAAGTGACCATACTACACATAAATTATGACCAACCAACTATAAAAGGTCATTAAAAGACCCTATAAACTATCTAGAGAAAAATACATATCACTAAAAAAACCAAACTGTAATCACCTTAATTAAATTAAATTTAAAACCCAAAGAAAAAATAATTTTTCATATTCCATGATTGGATGATCACTATTGAATAACACAATAGATGCCTTATGTAAAAACACATGAAACCTCAATATCATTTAATAATTATTTCTTTACACTCTCATACAGCCAAATCTATATTCTATATAGAAAAACTCATTCCATGTGTATAATTTTCACCTAGATTACGTTCAAAATCCATGTATTTTCACTCTAATGTAACTAGATAGTGAATCTTGTCCTATGTTTTGTTATTCATGTGAAATAAAATGTAGGATCACTCTATTAAACTGATAAAAATTATCACCTCTAAAAATTTACTTATTAATACTCTTCAAAATTAGATCTATTACTCATGAAAAAGTCTACCATTTCTATACACGCCACCCGAGAAATGTCCCATAATACATCACATTAATACTCACATTCTCGAGATAAGATTCTCCTATTTAAAATCATCATCAACAATACCATTAAAAAACCAAAAACAAAAAGTTTACATGGTTTTATAAACAAATAATCCTTGCGTAAAACCCGTCTTTGAAAACATGAAAATTACAATGAAGGTTTGTTCGTCACATAAATCCCAGATACAATTATTCTTACAACATATATTGCAGCTCCATTATAGCATTGATTTCAAGGTGAAGTTGAATTCTTTTTAATGTCCCTCAATATAATAAACCACTAGTTATGGATTCATCCAACATAAAATCAAAATATTTGCATGTCTCATAAGACAGTTTCCAAGAAATACTAATGTTGTAAACAAGAATTTACAAAAAAACAATAACAATTTTAAAAAAGTGAATAGAATAAGATAGAAAACTGAAAACAACGATTACAGACACATTTTTGTGTTTTATAATGAATAATTATTACTCAATGATATAAATGACATAAATATTAAGGTTTTATAATTATAGTTTTCATATATATTTTTATTTTTATTTTGATTTTATATTATGATTCTCATTTAGACTATTGGATCTGTTATGGTTTCATATTATGTGAACCATTCATGTTTCTTTATTTTTATTTTCTATTTAACTTCAACATTATTTAATTTATATTATGAAAAGAAATTTAACATTTTATATATAATAGCTTGAAGTTGGATGTATGAAATTGAATGGGTTTCAAGAAATTTTATAATAAAGTTAGAGATTTTTTTTTTTGATTTTTTTATTAAAAATTATTGTATATAATGGTTACATACACTTTTGAGGTCGTATTTTTGGAATACATTAGTTAAGTCATGAAAAATGTTTGTATGAAAAATTCAGAGAAACTACTATTTCTTGTATTATAATTGAGGAAAATTTAATCCCAAAATGTTCTTTATCTCAATAAGAGAATTAGATTGAGAATTTTTTAGATGATTTATTTCCTTTTATTTTTTATAATATGAATGCTAGGATTATGACCCAATACGACTATGATATAATCCCACATTATGCATGTAATGAGAATTATTATGTAGCAATGGAATAAAAATTTAATGATGCTACCATAACTCTGGTATATCCGAAATGTGGGGAAATAAAAAATCTAAAATTTTTAATACTACTATTTCATTGGAAAACTATGTATGGGATTTTTAATACTTCAATTGATGGAATTATTTCCTTTATGAATGAATTAATTAGAGATAATACAAATATTACCTCAAACCCTTATTTTTTATAGAATTCAGTTGATGAACTAGGATTTTACAAAAACAAAATACATTCATACATGAAATATTGAATATTATTATGGGTGGAAACTACTTAATGGAATGATTTTAGAAATTGTGGAACATACTAAGGGAAGAAAATACTAATGTAATACCATCCCATATTCCACTAAAAGTAATGTGGTGATTTCCATTAATTCAAAAACTCCTGAATCTTTTCCCGATTGATGGAATATCAATAAATTTATGATGGAATAATATATAGAAAAATATAGATACTGAGTTTTTTTTCATGTGGATGAATTTTCATGGTAGAAATATGATTCCTAATATCATAATTTCGTATTGGACATGTGTTATGTGAGGTTGGGAATTTCATTTGGTTGTTTTAATCCATTATTGATGATACTTACTTCTTAAAACACATTGCTGATTTCCATTCACATATATAACCTTCCTCTATTAATTTTAATGTAAAAAAATTTTATATTTTACATTATATTCATATAAGGAACTTGTAATCCATGAAATGATATAGATGTATATAAGTAACCTCTAATAAAATAGTTGAATCATATTTTTATTGTGTGTCTATACATACAATGCATATTCAAAAGTCAAATTTTAGATGCATGTTTCACTTATGTGGGGTATAAATGATTTTTATTCTAATTCAATGATGTCTCAATGGAGCAAGATAGGAAAACTATCATGACCTATTTAGATAAAAATTACATGATATAGAAGACTTAAATATAACTATAGTTTCAGTTTTATGGGACATCAATGATTCTTTCCAATGGATCACCCATTTAGTAAAAATCATTGAAGGTTTCAAAATACCATGAGGAACAACAATACCCCTCATTGTAATTATGGAACTAATGTTATTAATGAATTTATTGATGTCATATTTTTAATTTGGAATGGTTATATGAAATATAAAAGGAGGAAGAATGTATACATTTAATCTAATTAAAATTTGTAGAAGAAAAGTATCTTTTTGAGTTTCCTTGTTAGTTTACCAATGTTTTTCATTCTTTAGGCATAATTCACATTGAAAAATTACGTGTTAAAATTTTCATTAAATTATTATAAATTTCATTGTAAGGATTAAAAATTCTTTAAAATCTCAACATGAAATAGTGGATTGGGAATCATACATGAATTACATCTTCGGAGTATCAGTTAAAATAAATCAAAAGTTCTATGTTCTTTATATGTGATGTCACTTGTCAGAAAAAAATATATATATTTTAATTAATTGAGTATTTTAATGTTAATGATAGCTATTAAATAAATATATCCAAATGAATAAATTGATTATGTTTGAAGTTGGAATCTTTTAAGAGTTCTGAGTTGCACATCCTTTTGCAAAAGTTGAAACCAATAGCAATCAGACATCTATTTTCAAATAATGTTAGTGTTGAAATTCTTCAGTTGTATGATTCTTATTAATATGTTTGTGCTAAGAATATTTCAAAGAAATTCCTAATAAATATTTTATGAATATTCACCATAAATTTTGTGTGAGTATGAGAAAATATTTCCTCCCCCATTTTGACATGCATGCGACATCAAACTATTAATCATAAAAAATGAATAATTCTTGGAGGACCCGTTTCATTTAGTTTGATGTATCCAAATTACATAAATATGTTAAAATTGGGGACATATTTATATAACATGATTTAAATAATGAAATTTAACACATCACAATAATTTATGGATTTATATTTACTGTATTTGACTAATGTGACTACAATTTGAAATAAACCAACGGGAGATGAAAAATATTAACATAAGAAAATTGATACCATTTTAATGTCACATACCAGAATAAGAATAATTCCTAGATCATATACCATGACCACATTACGCCTTCATGATCATGATATGTCACGTGATATAGTTTCATTTAAATGTGATTTTTTTGATGACCACATCAAGTAGTTAAATGGAACATATATATATGTTATCAAATCTTATGTAATGGTATATATCTATTAAAATATTTCTACTTATTTCATCAGGAAACATAAAAAAAATTAAAAATTAAAGTCATCATTCATTATCTTTGAGAAAGAGAGATAATTTTCATAGAAATTATTTTCCTACATGATTGACATTTAAGGTAGAAGTAGGATTATACTAAATTAATAATATTTATATATAGTTAATTTTAATATTTATTTAAATTTTAAGTATTGAGTTTTCTTATTCTTTATATCACTAAGGAAATAAGTGATTTTACTTTTATTCTTAACTCAATGGTTTGTGAGTGAAAATCAATTGTGATCTATGGGTATAAATTTGTTATCAATTAATGTGAAATGAACATGAAAACCCAATATGATGGTGTTATCCTAACTATGACAATAGAGTGTTATGCCATTGCATTGTATATTATACCTCGATTTAAAAATGTATCTCAATATTGAGTTATTGAGAAAATATTAATATTGAATTAATACTCTCTTGGTTGAGTCACTTTGATGACATGTATGTGGGTTTATTCAATTATGAGGCATGGGACATTTTTTAATTATTATAGATTTATAGTTATTGAAATGACTTACACTCTTACTATTGATGAGCAATATATATTGGAAACAATGGAGAAACAATTTTTATATGTGAAAAATTATTCACGACATGAATTTGGTGTAATTGTAGAGTTAATAACAAGACATATATCAGATTATGGAGATTTAGAAATTGATCCCATCCTTGGTAATAATGGCCTTAAAGAATTTATTACATATGATTACTCCAATAGTTCAATTATCAACGTTCATTGTGAATATAAATTTGTGGTGATATATATATATATATATAATTGCCTATATGTGTTCTCTGTTTATTTGGTTTAGGTCGACTTAGGTTGTTATGATTGGTACATTTACAATTTCATTATTATTGATTAAAAATATTTTGTATTAAACTTGTTATTCATGTGAATTTTCAATATCTATTAGTTGCTGTTTTCTTGAAGTTGGATTTTATAATGTTGAATTTAAGTCTATTAAAAAATACATAATCAAACATAACTGAAACAATTAAATTGAAAAAAAACAATATAAATTGAATTAAAACATATAAAACTAATTATAATGAAAAACAAAACTGATGAAAATAAATATCTAACCAATCAATGGAAAATGACCTTATCCAAAATTTGAACCAAATGACCTAAAAAATAAAAATGAGAAAATAACCTAAAAATTTTACAAAAATAAACCAAATGACATAACCAAAATTGAATTAGATTAAATTAAATATAGAATAAAACTATATAATACCCCTGATAAAATTGTAATTTAAATTTATATATTTTTCTTTTCCACATATTTTTTGTTTTGATATTCTTCCCACTAAATATTAAATGATTTTTTATATCACTATATATCCATTATTTATTTTGAAAAATGGTATTCATTAGTTATGTAACATCCCATATTCAATCATATATGGGTTAAAAATAGTTATTTTTTTATAGTTAATTCCATAATTGTTTTCAAATACTACAAATGATTAAAACTGAAGTGATAAGAAGGAAAAAGATGGTATAAAATTATCAATGAATGAGAGAGATGGGTGTCCCTAATTGGGTGTATATTGTGGGTATTTTATTTGATATATATATATATATAATAAAATCAAAAAATGTTATGTGATTGATTTTTTTAACTTTAAATGAAGATCCACCACATAGGAGAGAATTAATCTCTAAAAAGAAAAGTGGTACAAGTGCTCAGCCAGATGATACGGGGGGGGTTACTGTATCAATGTGCATATGTTTCCATATATAATCACAGCCTTTCCCTTCTTATAACATAACATATATAAAAAATTTGTATCCCAAATTATCATTAGGGGAACCCTGGATATTTAATCCTCCTATGTTTTGATTTATATTTTCATCTAATCCTCCTCAGAATTGTTTCAAATATCTTATTATGGATTATACTCCCTATCCATATTAAAAATTCTCATAGATGCATATGTCATCTTATTTTTTCTTTCTACTTACTTATTGCCAATATTCTATGTTCATTCTCTTTTGACTTAAATTCTGACACATTATGATCTTATGAAGTAGACATTGGATCCCAATATTTTTTTATAGGTTTAAAATCATTCAGAGCCTAAGGATCTAATGTCACCCTATAATCAGACAACCCTTTTTAGATTTATAGTTCTCTATTAAATTTTATATGATAATAATTAATTTTTATTATAAGATTTATTTTTAAAAAAAAATTCTATCACAATTGGATCTTACACTGAGAGGATTGGGTATACAAGCACGCATGAAGTGTGAGACAACCACACACTATTGATGGTTGAGTATAATGAGGAAAATTAAATGATAGAAAAAATAGGGATATAAAGAATATGTTTTATGGAAATTATTTACAATTCTTCTGAGATCATTATTGTTAGTCTACACTCCTAGGGATACCATCCGAATGAATTAAAGGATAATTCATGAAGGAAAATTTGGGTATGAAAATAAATTGAATTTAATATTATATTAATATTATATTTATGTGAATTAATAATTTAGTGTCTACTTCTTTATAATTTTCCTCATGGTGAGGATATGTGAACAACATGGCACATGGAATTATGTGAGATGTGGGGAAGATATAAGAATGAGTTGTATAGTGGATGGAATGCTAGAGTTTTTATGGATTTTTAGGCCATACCAATAATGAAGGAGTGACCAATAACACATTATTGGATAATTATTTCTTATTGGATGATTATTTAGTTCAATGTAATATTAAAATTTAAGGATTTGTAATGAAATTTACCATGATTTTCATTAGTACTTTTCTTTATATTTATGAAAATTATATTTTAGTAAGAATCCAGATGAAATAAAAGATGATGCAGAATCCCTAGACATTTTGAGGTAGGATATATTGTGTAACCATGAATGTAAGTATGCATGATAGTAATTTATAATTTTTCTAATTAAATAAATTAACTAAATAATATTCATTCAATTTAAAATTAAAGGGATTCGATATAATTTTTTTTAAACATTATTGAATAATTCTGTTGTTTGTGATATGATAAGTATATTTTAATTATAGGTAAGTGTTAAATGGTGTTTAACACATAATTTATTCTTAAGGAATCCAATATAATAGCTTAATCATGCATGAATTTTATATTTTCTTGTCACGATATGACGGTAAAATAGAGTGGGGTGCCTCTTATTAGTTAATTGGAAAGTTTTGTTTTGGGGGGGGACTAATAATAATTGATTTAAATGATTTTAATAATTTATAAACATTTTAGAAACATAAAACCAATTTGAATGATATTGTTTTTCTAAGAACAGAAAATAAACATCATAAATAAAATTCAACACACACTCTTTCCATTAATCATTAATGTTGCATGTTATTTTAAATTTAACTAATATGTTCTTGCTTCTTATGGTAATCACAAACCTTTGAAATATTGAAATAAAATTAGAAGGATCACTTTGTGTAATCATTATATTATTTTTTATATTTATTTGGGCTATAATCATGTTAAACAATTCCTTGGTTACATGTCTAGTATTCTTACTACTCCCACACAGATTCACATTAGTTTTCAAGTCATCCCCTCTTTAAAACCTCTTTTAAAATTTGATTTTCCTTAAGTGAAATCCATTTTTTTAATTTAGGAATTTTAATTTCATTTATTTCCTTTATATTTAATCAATTTACTAATTGGTATGTATTACTAATCATGTATTCTATAGTAACATGGTCATATTTCTTGGATCTTTTACATGTAGGTTTCATGAATATTCTCTACCGGAACAAACAACCTTTTTCTTTCTTGGAGTGATTCTTTCTTTTGTGTCTACATAATTATATACTTACATTCACTCAAGGCATGTTTAAAATTGTTTTGAAATTTTCATCTTCTCCCATAATATAACTATCTTATTCTTTTTATTGAAACTTTCTTCTTATCCATATAGTGTGTGTTATTCTTATTGAATTAGTTTAATACGTAACCCATGAAATCATTACCATCATTTATTTTCAGGTTATAGTTTTTGGGGTCATATTCTTTATACTTGTTGGCCACATTAGTTGGTGAATGTGAAAAGAATAAATATTTAAAAAAACTTCCATAATTTCATTTTCTCTAAAATTGTTCTAAATAAGAAAAACTATTTGGTGAAACATATTGTTTTACTAATTTAGTGAAATTCACTTCACTTTTTCATTTATTCCCATTAGTATAAGCTTTTTTTGAACTCTATATGTTTTATATTATTTCCAAAACTATGTAATTTTTCTCCAAATATTATATGGGTCCATAAGTATCTAAAAAATCATTTAATGATTTTAATTAAAACACTGAAATATTTTATTCAACGATGTTTTTTAATTCCAAAAACCATTATTTTTTGTAATACATTGGGAATAGATTATAATACACCTGATGTCATCCACCACATATGATATTATAGGTTCCCAGTAAAATTTATCATCCACATATGTATTTATTTTGAATCTTACACTATACATAAAACTAGAATTAAATTCAACATAATTTTCAAGGATTGATGGTACCTTTAGATTTGACCATATTAGCTATTGACTATTTGATGATTTTAGAATCTTTTTTCATAGTATTGAGGTATTTTAATCCCAAATGCAATCGAAAGACACATTATTTAAAGTCACACCTTACTAAAAATAAACATCACACAAACTCATCATTAAATACAATAGTTAAATAAGTGGGTTTACTCTTAAACTAATATTTTAATATAATAATACAATCCTTATAGGGGAAATAATTTGTTTAAACACATAAAACATAACAAACTCATTCTAATAATAATCTAAAATCCATTAAAATTTAATATTAATTTGTATTGAAATTATTTACTCTCAACACACAAAATTATTCATTGATACTTAAATTCTAATCCTTTTTATTATACTCATTCATTTCATCAATAATTATATTATTTACATATTTTATTATACTATTTATCTATTTTAATCATCACATTAAATATGGATATCTATAATTACAACATTCAAAAACAAAATTAGAATTAGAACGTCACAAAACAAAATTATAAAATATAAATATTTAACCTAACAACTAGTTATCCAATCCAAAAAATACATAAAATTATCAAATAATTAAATAGTAGACATATAATATATAATAAAAAGTTAAAAACAAAATAAAAATAATAAGTTAAAAAAATTGTGAAATAAAAATAATGATCACCGGGAGGGGATTTTACATTCTATAGGAACAAAAAGAATTAGTAATCCACCAATGTATAATTAAAGTGGAGAAGATTATAATTTTAAAGGGACCAAATATCTTCAAAATATTAGATAGTTATTATTTTATCGAATCTATCACATAGATATATCTAATGATGCCAACATATTAAAATTTTGATTTGAAATAGAAGAGAATTATGTACATGAATATTATGTAATAATGAGAGGGTTTATGAGACAGAGTGTTTATAAAAAATATTAAAAAAAATGAAAATCATGTGTTAGTTTCCAAAATCCATGATAGAATGTAAATAATATTTATACTTTATTCAACAAAAACATGGAAATAAATCTAGTAAAAAATCTTTTACACATCAACATTCCACATGATGATTTAAATAAATAATTCTATATCACTATAGAATGCTCAACATACAAACAATACTATTAAAATAAAAACATCGAAGACATTAATATGACTTATTGTTATTACATATTCAATTGACTCCTTTATCACATTTAAACACTATTACATCTAATTTTCCCATTAAAATAAATGTAAATATTATTAAATGATAGATAATTAAATTTTCACAGCATTATGTCAACAAAATAAGACATCATAAAACAGTTTATTCCACTTAAGGTCTCTATTAAATTACAGAACTCATTTTATTATATGACATACTTAATTTCCAAAAAAAAATATTCTCATATAAACATAATATAATTACAAATGTGTTTTCATTACTAATCTATAACAAATAATGTTAACACATACCTCTTTGAATTATTTGGGAATGGTATATCAAACAATTAGAAAAAACTAAATTCAATTAGAATATTAACCATAATACAATTGATTATTGAATTTAAAGCTCAATGTAGTAAACAAAAACTTACCTCATGGTGTGTAACCATTTCTCACAAGGACCAGAATCCTAAATCCCTCTCTAATGACCAAATTTCATAAATCCACTGAGAAATAAAAAAACAATAATTAATATATAAAACAAATCAATCCTCAGTTTTCATTTACCTAAACTATAAAGAAAACCATGTCCACACCATTTTATTATATAAAATATATTTTACATCTTCTAAAAAAATAAAATTTTAATTTTACATAATCTAATGATATTTAAATTTGAGAATTATTTAACAAAATAAACAATAAATCCAATTCTTTCATGTTTAGTTTTGACATAAAAACACCAATTTTTTACTATACTCAATCATCAATATCCATGAATGAAAAATTTACCTTTCTTTTCCCTATTTTAACCCCTATGTAATAAATCATATAAATATAGATAACCAAATAGGAATGGATATAGCATACATTACACATTTCCATTTCACCATATTTTTTACATGTATTTAATCTTATTTATTAATTTTTCAATAATGATATTCCATTTCCATTTTTCTATATTTACATTTACCTTATATTAGTGTAAATAATATATAAAAACAATATTAATTAAATTTCAATGTACATTAATTTATAATATCATTATTTAATCATATTTTAAATTCTCAAAATTTATTATATAAATTATATTTTGTAATCTAAATCATAACATAGTTTCCGAAACTAATCAATAATTATAGATAATAATATTACATCATAAAGTATCTCAATTTAATTATAGTTATGAAATTAATTATTTATAACTTTTTTTCTATTATGTTTTTCTAAATTCAATTTAATTATAGTGGGAGGTTTTCAATATTTATGGATATGTTCCTCAATGAAAATTGTTTTTGTACGAGAAGAAAGATGAAAGATGGAGGCATGGAAATTAACAATCATGACAACAAGTTTAAATTTTTACTTTTTTATATCTAATCTTAATAAATGTTTGGTAAGTAATTAGTTCATTTATTTATTTTAATAGTGTGATATTTGAGGCCCTTGATGAGAAAAAACTGACAACTCTTAGCCAAAGGGTCATTTACCTCTAGTTTTTGGATATGTTCCCCACGACCGAGTACATTGTAAACTAGGTAATAGTACTATCACCACAAGATATTAGCCCACATTAGGTTCCATTTCGGGTAGTACTATGTTGGAAAAAACTAATTCATAGGTATCACATTATCTGGTTGAGGTAGAAGAGGAAAAATGGTCATATAGGGGCATGAATGGAATTAAAGGGATAATAATATATTTATGAAATATATGTTAGTCATTCATAACAAAAATTAAATAGAATGAAATGTGGCTTATGATGCATATCTGTTGATTATGTGTACATTATATAGTACAACTAATGGTGTTTCTAGTCTAGTTCATGATGATGATATTCAAGGGGTTGCAAATAGTGATAACTATGGTGATGGCGATTGTAATGATGATGTTAAGGATAACCACAGTGACTAAAATCAGAATGAAAATGAAGATTAATATGATAGTGATGGTAGTGATGGTGATTTTGATGAGGGAGATATTGTTCCTTTATGTTTTCAATGATATAAATGACATTATATGTGTGTTAATTAGTTGGGAATGAATGTGTGTGTTGTATTGAGTGTCTATTATCATAGGATGAATGCATTAATTATTTTTTTGTGTTATAATTGTTTTCATATTGTTTGTTTATTTTTGGGGAAACTTTTTAGTGATTTCAGTAGGTTATTGACAAAGGTGTGTGTTCTGCTGTGATTTCCATGATGTTATATTGTCTAGTGTGGAGTTCTTTCATAATTATAGAATGATGAATTGGATATGAATTAATTTTAAATAGATTAATTAATCATAAATTATTATCCATATTATATGAATTAGTTTTTAGAATTCATTATAATGTATTATACTAATACTTTATGTGTTGGTGCTTTCTGAAAATAATGAGACACTACTCTGTGAAATGTTGGAGGTGATTTGGGAAATGGACTGGTGGCCTACTTTCTAGAATAGTGGAGTAATCTATATCAACAATTTCTAAACCATTGGTAATTTTTTATGGTTCAAGACCTATACCGATAGTTTCTAAACCATTCTTATATATTTGTACCAACCGTTTTGAAACATCATTTGTATTGTCTACTTTTCTTTGGAAAATACAAATATTTTTTCATAAACTATTAGTATTAGTCTCTACCCACACCATAACCACCAGTGGGTTGGAAAACCATTTTTATAGGATATAGTTCTTTTCAACTAAAACCAACTGTTAAAACTGTTGGTATAAACTATGTTTTTAATCATCTTTAGGAAATAATAATAAATTTTTTAGTAAATTCATTTTATGCTTCTAATATATGATTTATATAAAAATTATATTTATTATTATATATTAGAGAACATTATAATTATTTTTATACACTTCCATAAATAATATTTAAAAAAATTATATAAATTTTGAAATCCAAATTTAATAAATATAATAGGGTTAATTTTTAAGATATTTCTTAAAATATTGATTTTATAATGAATAATGATAAACACTCACGTTTATTGAACACTTTTTATGTTTAATATACTTAAAAAGATCCATTTTAAGTAAATATTTCTAAAGGTAAAAGCAATGAATTTAATTTTTTAATATTCCATTTAAGTTAATTATAATTAGTTTTATATTCTATTATGGGATAAACATATTTCATACATCAGAAAACTTTTTTTGGAAAATGACCTTTCATCTCTTTTTGTTGGTTTATTTGCAAATTTATTTCTTCCAATTAAAGGAATTGAATTTCAAGAAAATAGATTCAATATTTAGGAAACTCAATTATAAATTTCATAATGAGTCAACTTTCATTTTTGTTCAAGTAAACAGTAAAAAAAATATTTCACTATATTTAATGTTAAAACGAGTGTTACTAAGGGCGGGGGGGGGTTAAAATAAGAGATATTGGTATGTATCCCAATTAAAAGTATGAAAATACTATTATATATTCATATTTAGACCTCCTAATTTCTCATATTTTAATCTTTATCCATTTTAGAAAATTTTTATATAGTATGATATTTTGTTTAATATTTTTACAAATTCCATGTGTCTCATTTCCCCATCATATAAATGAAAACCCATCATTTCACTTCTTTAGAACCCACTGAGCCATATAGCTCAACCAAAACCAACCCCAATATCCTATCAACTCAAATATAAATGTATTATATGTTATGGTATGAATAAAATATCAATCCAAGGGCCCCTATAAATCGATCCAATAGAGGCCAACAGAAGAAGGGGTAATCATCCTATCTGACCATTATGCAAATAAATCTTCTCAAAAACAAATAAAATATTCAAGAAAATTATTAAATAAAAAAAAATTATTTTAAATAATGTAATATATTTTTATGTTTGTTTAATCAACTAAATATATCTTCTTATTCAATGAAATGGGAAATGAAACCATCGTTCATGAGTAAGGTCGATTGCCACCTTTTGAACTGAGGTAATTCATTTTCAATCATTGCTTCTCATGAATGGTTAAAATGATATATTTAGTGTATATATATATATATATTATATTCATAAAATATTTATCATTTTTTCAATATAATATATAATAAATTGTTTTACCTTTCAATCCATTAAAAATTATAAAATATTTTATACATTTGGCTAGGTTACTACCTCCTCTAAACGATGTGATTGATTTTTAATCCTCATAACTAAGGGATAATATATATATATTATTTAATATTATATATTATAATTATTTTATAATAAAAAATATATAATTAAAAAAATAACAGTTACATTCTTTCCCCCACGTTCGTTTAAAAATTGAAAGTTTACATATGCATACGTAATGTGTATTGTTTCCTTGATCATAACATAGTTCATTTTTCCTAATCATTATTAAGAGTTTTAAATATTATAAATGATGAATATAAATTATAATTATTTCATTATAATTATTTTTCAGATGATGAAATAATGACCCATTTTACCATGGTCAATGCACTGAAGCTATTTTGGGATTATGAACTGAAAGTCCTAAAAACACCTATCGTAAAATAAATGATTAAGATAGTAAACATTATATTTCAATAAATAAAAAAATTGTATAATGATAAATTAATTAAAAATTAAATGTTTATTAATCTATTATATAAATGATATATGTTTATTAAATTGGAGTTAAAGTATATATATGGAATGTTTGGACTCAAGGTAAGGGATTTTGTCTCAATTTCATGTCATTGGGGATACATAAATGATGTACACCTAATTTATTTCATATAGAATATATAATTAAATTTTATATTTTATATCACCAATCCTTCATAGATAATTTTATTTTAAGATATAATTTATGTTAATTAATGCAACGGATTTTGATTCGGATATAATAAAATTGGAATGATGTTTCTTTACCCAATTTCAATTTATTGGATTATATTTATATATCATTTATTATATTATTTCATTATTAGCTATGTAAGGTTATTTTTTATTTATTTGGATTTTATTTCCACTTTTTTTGGATTAACAACTATTCCTCATAGTCACTCTATTGATTAATTCTTAATTTTAATCTTTTCAAAGGTTATTCATCTCAAATTTTTCTAATTTGGAACAAATGTTTATATTATGAACTTATATTATTACATGATTAGTATATAATATCTTATTAAATTTTATATAATAAATCCTCATTTGTTTATTATTCATTTCTTAGTATTCATTCATTTGAATAGTCAACCAAAAGAGACCAAAGCAGCAAAACATTTATATTTGAATCTCATTTTAACATGGATTTTTTATTATTGAATTTACATTGAATAAATTTTCTAATCCATAATTTGTAGAATTATTTTATTTTTATTATCCTTTAAAAATTTAGCTAATATTAATTTTTATGTAAAAAATATTCACTTTGGTTCTCAAAATGGATCAAATAATATTTTTA
This sequence comes from Viscum album, assembly GCA_963277665.1. Lineage (NCBI taxonomy): Eukaryota > Viridiplantae > Streptophyta > Magnoliopsida > Santalales > Viscaceae > Viscum > Viscum album. The sequence continues at coordinate 684,767,932 of OY728123.1, read as the reverse complement.
TGCAAAGAATACCTTATTTCTTCACTTTCATCCAGAATGTTTTTTCCATCATATCATTTTCTTCTCAAATGATTTAAATAATGTTTTTTACTATTATTAAATCATTTTTTAATTCAGTTTTACCAATGTTTTGTGTTTATTAAAATGTTTTACAAGTAATATTCATTTTTATTCTATAGAAGGCACTTTTTCGAGATGTTTTGAACATAATATTTTTTTAATGAATATATAATCAACTAAATTTATCCCCATAATTAGCATTAAATTATTTAAAGATAACTATATATGTTTCGAATATTATTTTAATATCAAGTGGATTTTCACAATATTTTTTGATTTTTTATTATTAAAATTGTTTTTCAATGAGTAGTGTATATTTTGTGGAAAAATATTTTCTATGATCTTCTTATGGTATTTTTATTGACTGAAAACAACAACAATTGATGTTACTTGAGTTTCATTGGGGATATATTGTAATGATTCATCCTAATTATTTCTCATGATTTATTATGATTGTTTCAAATATATTTAAATGGAACCCATTTTTTCCCAGGGTAAATAAAGCTATGAGAAAATAAAAGTTATTTTTATGTTGAAAAATCCCATATTTCATGTGTGATGACTTTTTTCAGTTCTTGAAAATTGTTTATGATGAAGGGTGAACATTATATAGATCAGAATTATTGATAAACTGATATTAAAATATAATTAATTGTGTAAGAATCCATAATTAACCTGTTTTTGGTTTCTCTAATGTGACTGTACGAATTTACATTGTTGGTTATTCCATTTTTAAGATTGATTATAAGTGTGATATGATAATGAAATTACAAGATACCAAATTGTTTTATTTATTATTATATCATGTTATAATTTATCCATTTATCAACTATTATTTTTCACATGACTCATTTTGGTTGATTATATGACTCTTATATTATCTGAATGAATTATTCCATGTTTTTTATATTTATGATCCATATTATTATGGATATAATTTATATTATTTTAGAATAATGAGAATTTATTATGTAACCATACCAATATTCCAATCCTGTGATCATAGATGACATTGATTTTTAGTGATTATTTCTAACCATATTGAGTGCTTATTCTCACCCTTCTTATGTTTTCATTTTTCATAGGTTACAAAGAGTGATGATAAATGAATTATATCAAGAATAGATTTATAAGTGAAGAATAATATGGAAGATTTCCAAGAAATAATTTGCAATAATTTAATAAATATATAGAGGAGAAAATACTTATTTTATGAAATATATATTTTTATGTAAGAAATTTTACCAATTATCTAAAACTCTAATCCTAAATTGTCCTTGTGTATACAAGTTACCCAATATTTATTTTTGATGTTATATGTTTTTAATGGTTTAAATTGACTCATATTTATCAGTATCAAATAATTAAATGAAAATATTATGTTTTAACACTAAATCAGATAGTTTGGATTCTAGGATGTTATAGTTTTTTATAGGAAGCTCAAGAATTCCATAAAGAAGATAATTTCCCACTAATATTTTTTATCACATATCTATGTAATATAATTTGTACAAATACAATTGATTCATGAATATTTATTAATTTTATAACCAAACCCCTACAACATCTAGGTACTAAGGGAGTAAAACATTCACATGACCATACATATTTATTTCTTTAGGAAACATATCCTTTGGCCTGTGTAATGCACCCACCGACATTTAATGGTGTATGTTAAATATTTCTTATTGAATATTTGGGGATATATATAAAGTATTCATTAATTTTTTGGATAATTATTTGTTAGACTCCTCATGTATTAATCCTGTTTTAATGATCACAAATCCTATTACTGTTAATTAATCTCAAATTGAACATCTTTTTAATGATATTCAATCTCAATAATAACTACACATCATGTTTCAATGATAGAAAATATTATTGATCTTAATTACTCTATTTATTATTTACAAGTCTTATGCATGATCACTAATCTAACTTATATTATAAAGCCTTTACATTTATGTTTTAACTTCTCTTACTCTCTAATGATTAAAGCTTAATCCATATTCTGCATATTACTGTTTAAGTCTAAATACATATATTTGTCTAAGTAAGGAGACACCGTGACCGAGACACCATGAAAGACACACCATGAAGGACACACTGTGACCCAGACACCATGAAGGACACACCGTGAAGGAAAAACCGTGATTCAGAAACCGTGCGCTAGACACCATGACATAGAGACACTATGAAGCACATACCGTGAAGCACATACCATGAACCACATACTGTGAAGACCATATCGTGAAGATGACACCGTTTACATAATCCATGTGACATCGTTTCTTAACTTTTTGACAATATTAATTAAATAATGCTAACGGTCATATTTGATGATTTTAATACAATTAATGTTATTTAATGATAATTTTTTGCTTGTTAGAAAATTGTACCTCATACATATGGAAAGGGACTCATTCATATTGCCGATGCTCATGGAATAAAAAAAGTCTTAGCCATAGTAAAAACAAGAAGTCGCCTCGACGTACAACATACAACACATGTGAAGTGATCTGTACTGAACCGGAAGAACAATCCTGAGCAAAACTGTGAAGAAGACATTGAACGATCCACAAATAAGTTCCAACACATGCAATCCTACACTTCTGGAAGAACTGAAGTCAAGAGAATATCTTCATTCCTATAGAACACAAGCTAAACTACGACACTCTATTTTTCAACAGAAAAACCAGAGAAGGACTCAGAAGCATTTCTGATGAATCCAACGAGTCCATAGCTGCATTTCTAATCAGTAGAGCTTTCTAAACTCTTATATTTTCTCTCAAAGTGATTTGTTTATTTTCATTTTGAGTAGTGTGTGTACCTAGTTTATTTTACACACACTCTGTCTCCTGAGATAAACTGGAGTATTCTTAAATCCTCACTCAAACTCCATAACTCTTTTTCCCCACAGTGGAAAGTGGTAGAAGTCAGGTAAGACCTGGACATATGTGAGCTGTTGTTTGTTTCCCATGAAGAACTGTGGTAGAGGTCCCTTCATGGCTTGAACATTTTTGTAAACTGTTGTTAACCCCGATCTAGGGTGTGGATCAAATTTTATATAAAATTGAGAGGACTAAGTCCCGGCTTGAGACTGAACCTCTTTTTATATCCACTGTGCATCTTTAGTTTAACATTATAGTATACTACATATATCTGTTATATTATGCTACTATTACATTGAAATACAAAACTATTTTAAAGCTACATTGATAGTTAAATTAGAAAGTGTTTATACTTATTGTAAACTAGTAAGTTAGTTTCAAAAGTTCATTTAATATTCAGATTAAGTCAACTGAGACCTAATCAATCATTTATAAACTAATTGAACATTTAAACTCTGTATTGATTAACTACAGTTTAGCTTTTTTTTAAATTGGGGGATTTTAAAAGAAATATTTTTGAATAGAAATTTTAATTGGAACCCAATTCACTCCCCCTCTTGAGTGTCCTCTCCAACCAAAATTTCGTATCAAAGGTTGTTTTTGTTTAAGGATTTTTTAAATACTCGGTTTTTCAACTGTGATTTTAGTTTCATCTTTAAAGATCTTAAATTTCTGTTAATTCTAAATTTTATCTCTTTAAATTTATTTTCTAAAATCAAGTTATGGATAATAGACTAGAGGGTCCTGCTACTAGCATGCCACCTTTCATTAATGGTACAAACTATGCCCAGTGGAAACATAAAATGAAAATTCATTTGGAATGTATGGGTTTTGATATATGGACTACTATAGAATCTCAATATAAAATTCCAAAAACTGAAAGAACAACTTGGGATGAACACACAAAGACTGCTTACAATAATAATTGTAAAGCTATGAATGCCCTACATTGTGCTTTAGGAGATGAATAATTTAATAGAATTTCTGCCTGTTAAACTGCTTATGAAATTTGGGATTCTTTGTGTGTTTCTCATGAGGGAACAACCAATGTTAAAGAAATGATATTGAATACTTATACTAATAAATATGACAATTTTAAAATAAAACCTGATGAACCCATTTATGATATCTATCTCAAGTTTAATGAGATATACAATACAATGAATTCACTTGGAAAGGTTTTTCCAGTAGAGGAACAAATTACGAGGACATTGAGGTGTCTACCAGACCGATGGAGAGGCACATCTGTTTCAATCAGAGAGTCATGTGACATTGGAGATCTACTTGTCAAAGAGATGATTGGTAAGATTATGATGTATGACGAAGAACTCAAGGTGAATAAAGAGGAAGATGATGAACCAAAAAGGAAATCAGTGGCTTTCAAGACTACTACTTCAAAGAGAAAAGCAAAGAAAAATCTCAAATACAAATTGACAGTTCAACAAGTGAAAGTTCAGACTCTGATAGTGATGTTGAAATGGCTCAGATAGCCAGAAGGTTTAACAAATTTTAAAGGAAGAATATATTTTTCAGAAAATCAAATTACAAGGGAAAGTATGAAAATAAGGGAAATTAGATGAAGGATGGAAAAAATCCAGATAAAAGTTATGAAGTAGTTTCCTACGAGTGCAAAAGAAAAGGACAAATTAAAGAAGACCGCCCAAAGCTAAAATTCAAGAATAAATATGACTATAAGGACAATAAGTACAAGAAATAAATGAAAGAAACATGGAGTGCTTTAGAAGATAGAAAAAATGAATCTAAAATGTCTGATTCTGAAAAGAAATGTGCTAACATGTGTTTCATGACAAACACATCTGAGGTAACCTTAGATACTCCTACTTTAAATTCTTATTTTCTAGAACTGAATCTAATAAGGATTATGAAAACATGACTAGTGAGGAATTATTTGAATATTTTAATATTATGGAAGAGAAATGGAATGAACTTAAGGATAAATACAAATCACTAGAGAAACAACTTGCTCTCACTACAACTATTAAAACTGAACTTGCTATTGAAAAAGAGAAAAATTCTCAACTGTTAAAGGAAAAAACATAACTGAAAATTTCAAATGAGCAACTTTGAAAAGACTTAGCGAAGATCACAAATGGAAAGGATACTCTTACTCAAATTCTTGGAAAGAAAGTGGCACCTTGATACACTACTAGAATAGGCTACAAACCTAGATAGAGACAGATTACTAAGAATATATTTATTCCTAAATCTGGACAGAATACTGCTAGTTCATGTTCTGGAAATTCATTTGATTTAACTAGTTATTCATATGGATATAGATCAAATAAATTTTATCTTTCAAAATCTTTTTACTCAAATTATATGAGACCCATAAGACAAATTTGGGTACCAAAATCACTTATTGCTAACCTGTCTGGACCCAAGAAGATATGGGTACCAAAATCCTATTCTATCTAAAACTGTTTTCTAGGAAACCTACATGAAGAGTTCCCACAGGAAGACATGGTATTTGGATAGTGGATGTTCAAGACATATGTTTGGGTATTACTCATGCTTCAAGTGTTTAATAAAGGTTGATGGAGGCTACGTCACCTTTGGTGATAATTCTAAAGGGAAGATCATCGTCTTAGGCCAAATTGGTAACACAAATTCAGTTTTAATTTCTAAAGTTTTATTTTTTGATGGACTTAAATATAATCTGTTAATTATTTCCCAATTGTGTGATGATGGTTTTAATTTCATGTTTGAAAATGATTCTTGTAATTTATTTAATTCTAAAAGTGTTTTAGTATTTTCTACATTAAGACATGAGAATGTTTATGTTGTTGATATGAATTCTTTAGCTAAACAAAATGTTACTTGTTTAAATGCTTTTCATAAAGAGTCTTGGTTATGGAATACGAGATTAGGACACTGCAACATCCATTCACTTAGAAAACTAAATAGGAATAACTTGGTTAGATACCTAGCTAAACTTGACTTCCCAAGTGACAAAGTTTGTAATCCCTATCAAAAGGGAATGCAGCGTAAAGTTTCATTCAAACAAAAGAAAGACGTTTCAACTTCTCAACCTCTCGAGTTGGTTCACATGGATCTGTTTGGACCATCTAGAGTTTCTATCCTAAATGGGAAGAACTATGTCTATATCTTAGTAGATGAATTTTCTAGATAAACTTGGGTAAACTTCTTAGCTCACAAAATTTCAGCTTGTTCTTATTTTGTTAAATACTCCAAATCTGTAGAAAACCTTAGTGGACTAAAGATTAAAACTCTAAGAAGTGATCATATTCGTGAGTTTGAAAATCCAGACTTTGAATCTTATTTCTCACAAAATGCCTATAGTCACAAATTTTCTCCTCCTAGGACACCTCAGCAGAATGGTGTAGTAGAAAGAAGAAATAGAACCCTTTAAGAAATAGCTAGAACCATGCTTAATGAATATGACTTGCTTATTTAATTTTGTACTGAAGCCGTGAATACATCTTGTTATATCATTAATAGAGTCTTAGTCAGATCTGTTCTCAAAAAATCCCCTTATGAACTTCGGAACAATAGAAATCCTAATGTTAGTTACTTTAGAGTATTTGGTTGTAAAGTATTTATTCTTAATAAAAAGGATAATCTGGACAAGTTTGCTTCTAAGAGTGATGAAGGAATTTTTCTTGGATATTCTCTAACTAGCAAAGCCTATAGAGTTTTCAATATGAGAACCAAGTGTGTGGAAGAATCAGTTCACATCAAGTTCGATGAAAATGATCCACATGAGCATAAAACCTCTCTTGAAACTCTTGAGGAAGATTTGAGTGTTCTGGACCTTAATGACAAATCTAAATAACCTGCTATAAAGACAACCAGTTCTGGACTTATTCCAGAATCTGCACATAATGAATCTGAACCTATAGATAAACCTGAAATTTCTAGGCCTACCTTTACTAGATCAACTAGAATTATAAATAATCATCCTTTAGATGCTGTTGTAGGGAATTTGGATAGAGAGGCACAGACTAGAGCATCTCTTAGAAATCAGGTTGAACATCAAGCCTTTTTGTCATAGCATGAACCTAAAAACATTGATGATGCTATTAATGATGAATTTTGGGTAATTGCTATGCAAGAAGAACTCAATCAGTTTGAAAGAAATAATGTTTGGAAACTTGTTGAAAGACCTAAGGACACGTTTACCATAGGCACTAAATGGGTGTTTAGAAATAAACTAGATGAATATGGAAATATAGTTAGAAACAAGGCTAGATTAGTTGTACTAAGCTATAGTCAAGAGGAAGGAATTGACTATGAAGATACTTTTTCTATTGTATCCAGATTAGAAGCCTTTGGGATTTTACTTGCTTATGCAACACATCTAAATTTCAAACTATATCAAATGGATGTTAAGAGTGTACTCTTAAATAGATATATTGCTGAGGATGTTTTTGTTGAACAACCACCTGGATTTTCAAACCCTCATTTTCCAAATCATATTTTCAAATTATCAAAAGCATTATATGGTTTAAAACAAGCTCCAAGAGCTTGGTATGACAGATTAAGTACTTCTCAAATTTCTAATGTTTTTACAAAAGGTATAACTGATCCTACTCTTTTTATAAAATGTATTTCTAATGATGTTTTAGTTGTACAAATTTATGTAGATGATATTATTTTTGGATCTTCAAAAATTACATTATGTACTAATATTTCTAAAATGATGCAAAATGAATTTGAGATGAGTTTAATGGGAGAACTCAAATTTTTCCTTGTATTTCAAATCTTTCAAAATGATGATGGAATAATTTTAACTCAAAGTAAATATACTAGAGATCGTTTAAAACGTTTTGGATTGGATAGCACAAAAAGTAGTGACACTCCCATTAGTACCACCTGTAAGTTGGATCTTGATGAAGATGGTAAATATGTTGATCAAACCACTGATAGAAAAATGATTGGATGTCTACTCTACTTGACTGCCAGCCGTACGAATATTATTTTTAGTGTTGTATGTGTGCCCGTTTTTAAGCAAACCCTAAAGAGTCGCATCTAAATGTTGTGAAGAAAATTTTCAAATACCTCAAGAATACTCCCAATTTAGGACTGTTCTATCCCAAAGGGAAATCATTTGAAATAGTTAGTTATTCTGATGCTGATTTTTCTGGATGTAAGTTAGATATAAAAAGCACCTCTAGAACATGTCATCTTTTAGTTAAGTCACTAGTATCATGGAGTAGTATGAAACAAAATTCTTTTGCATTATCTACTGCTGAAGATGAATACATATCTGCTGGCAGTTGTTGTGCACAAATTTTGTGGATGAAACACACATTACTAGACTATGGATATCAATTCAGACATGTCTCAATAAATTGTGACAACAAAAGTGCTATTAACATTTCTAATAATCCTGTTTCACATTCTATGACAAAACATATTGATGTAAGACATCACTTTTTGAGGGATCATTATCAAAAAGGTGATATCACTTTGGAATTCATTGGTATTGAATATCAACTTGCTGATATATTCACTAAACCATTATATTATGAAATATTAGACTACATCATACATGATCTTGGTATGATTAATCATAAGTAGATATCTTATTGATTTTAATGTTTCATACTTTACTATTATACCTTACAGTTTCATGGTCATTATTTCTAAGTTACTGTTTCATGCTTACGGTCTCACCATTAACACCTTGTGCTCACGGTCTATCACCTATCTGTCTCACCATGATGAATCAGTTCCCTCACTATCTCACCGGGACTACGCAGAATGGTCAATGTCTCACCGTGACGGCCACTAACTATCTCACCATGATGCCTTCTTTTCATCACACCGTAATTCCTAATCATGGTCTCACCGTGAAGATTATTTATACTCTTATTTTAACCCGTATCGCGGTAATTTTTATTTCACCGCTATTTGATTTCCCACATTTTTTTATGACATTTGACATTCCCAAATGAGAAAATGTAAGGTTTTCTTTCGATTCCTTACCCGAACTCTCTCTGGAATCTTCTCATTCTTGAAAACCTTCTCCTCTCTCGCCTGAACCTTCAGTGGATGCCTAGGATGAAGCGTCTGTCTTCACCCTTGTCTGATAAGCGCCGCTCTATGAAACAGAAGAGAATACCAAGGATAGCACCCGAAGGACCCCTGAACCCAAACCTTGTTAACCGCACTGTAGTTCCTGAAAAAGAGGTTTGCCCTAAGTGTCTGCGATCTAGTAAGTCTTTAATCCTGAAAATCGTAAGAGAACAAGGATGGTTTGTATGGTTCTATAGAAAATATAGACCGATATACCCAATATTGGAATCTGAATTCTACCAATATACATATTTTTCCATTGACTTTAGAGAAAGATTTAAGGTGAAAATATGGATAAATGGTCAGAAGTGTTCTTTCTCGTTGAGGCTGTGGGCCGCATGCCTAAGGATTTCTCAAGAAGGAGTCTGTGAGGATTAACAGAGAGACCCTCCTCCATCAGCTGATATCATCAATCTAGAAAATTCCCTGTAAATATTGAATGGAAATGGCACCAAGCAAAGGTCCATAGCTGCTGAATTAGATAAGGATACAAGACTACTATTCAAGTTTGTTCAAAATTTGATTAGTCCAAGAAAAAAAGATTTTGTTGTGATGAAGTATCAGGATGTGTTCCTGATTCACCTGTTGAAGAATGGTCATAAGATAAATCTTTGAAAATATGTTATTAACCATATATGTGAGCTGATTAAAGTCACTTCCAAATCCACCGCCTTGTTTTACTCAAGGATGATCTCAGCCATGCTAGTAACAAAAGGAATGGTTGGACCAAATGAAGAAAAGATAGAGGACTTTGATTTCTGTTTATCCAAGCCTATCATCGGAATGATGAAGATTAGTTGGAACCCCTGGAAGAATCAGTGGGTTGAGGTTAATGATCAACTTTATAATAATTTTAATCCTTTTGATTATCCAAGAACACCTAAGAATCTAGCTGATCCTGGTTTAGAACCAGATGAAATGGCTGAGTAACATGGAGAAGAAGAAGAAGAGGAAGTTGTAGCTGAAGTGCCACCTAGAGAAGTTGCTGAATTATCTCAAGAGGAAGCTACTCCTGTTGAGAAAGAATGGACTACTATCCCTGTTGTTGTTCCTGTTGAAATGCCTTCAAGGGAGGAAGTTGTTGTTGGTTTGAGTGAAGAGGAAACTGCAGCTTCTAGTGGGGATATCAATCCAGAAACTCATCATACGACTGCAAGAGAATTTATTTTTCCTGATTTAGAGCAGCAAGCAATGGTAGAGACATATCTTATTGAAGAGGATCTCTCTATTGAAAAAGACGCAAGTCTGGAAGCAAAAATAGTGGAACAATCGGTTTCTGAGTACATACCCTCTGCTGAAGAGAGGATGGAAATTTCCTTTCAGCTGGCAAGGCAAGAGTTTGCTAAAGAGATTAGAGATGATCCCGTGGATAATGACCCAATTCCTGAGCCTCAATAATCTGAAATGGATGCACATTTTGAGGGGGAGGAACCTCAGAACCTTGAGATTATAGAAGCTGGATCTGCGGAAGCATCTGAACCTACTATCACATATTCTGTGTACACTCGATATCAATTTCCATGTTTTTATAATATGAGTGAGTCACAACAAGTTACTGCAATTGGTATAGATCTCTCTTCTCTGTTTCAACTATAGTCTGTAGCTCATCTAGAACTAGAACCAAAACCAGAGCCTCAACATGAATCATAATCTGAGTCTGAAGATGACTATGAACCACAACCAGAACCTGTTCCACTACCTTTACCTGCACTCTTACCTGAGAAACACTCTTTTGTAACTAATGATGACTTTAACGTATTTGGAGAAACTATCTTGGCTGGTGTTGAGAAGATTTTATCCACTAAACCTCGTCCTGTGACTCAGTTAAGTCAAGAAGATGCCTTAATTCTGCTGGAAAATATTATATTTCATATTCAACCAAGGATGATCCGTGAAATTTAAGGAGTCATGGTTGAAAATAGGTTTCTTAGTGATGATATTTAAAATTTGAATGGTTTGGTGGAAAACCAGCAATCAGAACTGTCTTTAAGATCAGATCTTGTGCCTGCTTCTATTTCTTCCCCTACACCTATTGCTGCTTCTCCTAAACCAACCGATTCCACCCTTGCTGGAGAGATTGTGTCTCAAGTGAATCCATATCTACTGTCTTTTGATGAATTGATTGGAAAAAGACACACAAAATTGCTGAAATGCATGAGAGAGCTTGTAGAAAATATGAATAAGCTCACAGATGAGTACAATGGATGTCTACAGAATATTTTAAAACAGCTCAAAGTTCTAACTGAAGTTGTCAAGGCTTCTTCACCCTCTAGTCAGACCTTCACACCATCTATGGATGATTATATGTTTAGATCCATAATCAAGGAAGAAATTCAGAATGTTTTTAGTGTTTTAGATCTGTCTCCTCTGGCTGAAGTTATGAAGAACAGTGATAGATCACTTGATCTTGTTCAGACCCTTTCTAAGATAGCCAATGATTCTCAAAAGGATATCACTACGAAAATAGATTTTTATCTTACCCAAATTTTCTCCAAAAGTGACATGACAAATCACTTTAAGTATCTTGTGGAAAACCTGAAAATCCCTCCTGTATCTCAAGCTTTTAAAGCTCATGTTCTGAAGCTTACAGAGTTCACCAGACTGTTGGATAAATTCATGGAGAATAAGGACGATTTTGAAAAGTCTATGCAATATGGTGGAGAGATAATTACTGAGTTCATCAATCTTTTGAAGTCATATCATCATGTGAAGAGTACTGGTATTGTTTCTCCAGCTAATGCACCCCTTAGACCTAGTCTACCTGCCCTTGCCTCAACATCCATGTCAATCAGTCAAGCTCTTTCTCAGATCCAGCCAGTCATTCTTGACCAACCACAGACTAGATCTTTTACTGCCCCTACATTGGCACCATCCAATTTTGAAGGTCTACCCTTACCCTCTCTGTCTACCACATCTATGCCCTCATCTACATCAGCCCCAGCTCATGCTGCTGATAAATTCAAGGAAAATGTCGATCCATGAAGCCTATGGGGACTGTTTTATTTTTGCTGGGATGTCTTTTGATTTTTGTATTTCCCCTGTATGTTTTATTCAGAACATTTTTAAAGAAAAATGTCGTGTTTCCCTAATTTCTCTCTACTTTTTGATAATCCCAAAAGGGGGAGAAAATGAACAAGTACAACTACAAGTATTAGTACTATAGTGAGATATGATATTATCGAATCTATTATTCTCTGATTTTGTTATTATAATATACTAGTTTCTTTAATGTTGCATTTCATTTATATTTTGACTATACATGATTTGTGATCATCAAAAAGGGGGAGATTGTTGGACTCATCATGTATTAATCCTGTTTTAATGATCACAAATCCTATTACTGTGAATTAATATCAAACTTAACATCTTGTTAATTCTCGTCAATATCAATAATAACTACACATCATGATTCAATGATAGAAAATATTATTGATGTTAATGGATATCTTTATTATTTACAAGTCTTATGCATGATCACAAATATCACTTATATTATCAAGCCATTACATTTATGGTTTAACATCTCTTTCTCTCTAATGATTAAAGCTTAATCCATATTCTTCATATTACTGTTTAAGTCAAAATACAGATATTTGTCTAAGTAATGACACACTGTGACCCAGACACCGTGAAGGACACATCGTGAAGGACACACCGTGACCCAGACACTGTGAAGGACACACCGTGTCCCAGACACCGTGACCCAGACACCGTGAAGGAAAAACTGTGATTCAGACACCGTGAGCTAGAAACCGTGACATGGAGACACCATGAAGCACATACCATGAACCACATACTGTGAAGACCATAATGTAAAGATGACACCATTTACATAATCCATGTGACACCATTTCTTAACTTTTTGACATTATTAATTAAATAATGCTAACGGTCATATTTGATGTTTTTAATGCAATTAATGTTATTTAATGATAGTTGTTGGATTGTCAGGAAACCGTACCTCGTACTTATGGAAAGGAATTAATTCCTATTGTTGAAGCTCATGGAATAAAAAGAAGTCTTAGCCACAGTAAAAAGAAGAATCCGCCTCGACGTACAACATACAACACATGCGAAGTGCTCTGTACTGAACTGGAAGAACAATCCTGAGCACAACGGTGAAGAAGACATTGAACGATCCACAAAAAAGTTCCAACACATGCAATCCTACACTACTGGAAGAACTGAAGTCAAGAGAACATCTTCATTCCTGTAGAACACAAGTTGAACTACGACACAATGTTTTTCAACAAAAAAAACCAGAGAAGAACTCAGAAGCATTTCTGCTAAATCCAATGAGTCTAGAGATGCATTTCTAATAACTAGAGCTTTCTAAACTCTTATCTATTCTATCTAAGTGATTTGTTTATTTACATTTCGAGTAGTGTGTGTACCTTGTTTATTTTACACACACTCTCTCTTCTGAGCTAAACTGGAGGATTATTAAATCCTCACTCAAACTCCATAACTCTTTGTTTCCCACTGTGGAAAGTGGCAGAGGTCGAGTAAGACTTGGACAGCTGTGAGTTGTTGTTTGTTTCCCACAAAGAACTATGGTAGAGGTCCCTGTGTGGCCTGGACAGTTTTATAAACTTTTGTTTGCCCCGATCCAGGGTGTGGATCAAATTTTATATAAAATTGAGAGGACTAAGTCTCAGCTTGAGACTGAACCTCTTTTTATATCCATTGTGCATCTTTAGTTTATGTTTAAAGTATAATACATATATCCTTTATATTTTGCTTCTATTACTTTGAAATACAAAACTATTTTAAAGGTACATTGATAGTTAAATTATGAAGTGTTTATACTTATTGTAAACCATTAAGTCAGTTTCAAAAGTTCATTTAATCTTCAGATTAAGTCAACTGAGACCTAATAAATCTTTGAGAAACTAATTGAACATTAACACTCTGTTTAGATTCACTATAGTTTAACTTTGTTTTTAAATTGGGGGATTTTAAAAGAAATATTTTGGAACAGAAATTTTAATTAGAACTCAATTCACCCCCCCGCTTGAGTGTCCACTCCGACCAAAAATATCTATTTAAATTTTTACTAAATAATCATGTATTAGTACTGAAAATTAATTAAGAGAGTTTTCTTTTGGTTAAAAAGATCATATTCAGTTTTACTGTAATGAATTGAATTTTCTATTAACATCCAAAACTCTAGAAACCCATACATGGTAGTTACATTAAATTTTTTTATGGAACATAAGTGTTTCCAAATTATATAAATATTAATTATTATTGGAATAAAAGATACATATGTACATTACGTTTAAAAATGATGCAATGTGATCACATTAGAAGAGTGATATTATTCCTCTCCTCGTATTGATATGAAATATTAATATTTGACCACTATAATTTTTTGGGAAATTGTAAAATATAAGGGTGAAATCAGATTTTTAGTAATGAGTTTAATAAAATTGATGTTATCATAGCATTAAATTCGAATAATTTATAATGAATGAATAAAAAAATACTTGAATCCATAATTAACTGAAACTAAGGTAATTTACTATCCATGAAAATAGCTCAAATAAAATAAAATTGTAATCACTCATATTATGCAGATATAATTCACATTTTTTAACATTAAAACATATTTTCATGGACATTCTAGAAGACACTATACTAACATTGGGGGAGGAATATACTAATACAAATGATTTTTCCTCTTGGGTCAAGTCGATTTATATAGGGGATATAGAGTTTCAGGCCCCATCTATCACCTGATTATGTCCAATTAATTCACTATAAGAGTGAACAAGAATTTTTTTACGATCACCAAAGGAAAATAATATAAAATATATTCATGGATATCAATATAATGAAAAAAATGAAAAACATACTTCACCATTAATCAAAAAACTGTGTTTTTCAAGGGGAATATCCCTTAACAAAATTAAAACTTGTGGCATGTAATTAATGTATAATGATTTACCCTAATCATGAATATTATTGGAATGGGAACAATAAATGTGTTAGGCTATAAATGGAAGATAACAAATGGGTTCAAAAGATGTCATTGGATGGATAATAAGAAAATGGATTGAAAAGGCCATTACTATTGATTATAATATTCATGTGAATATTCTATATCATATCCCCCATGAGTGTCTAAACAAATGTGTAGTATTATTCCCACTACTCATGTATTAGTGTAATTATTTTCTTAATTCCCAATAAACTCCTTTCAAACAGATTACCCATAGTTGAATGTTTTTCTATAGTCTTATCCAATTTCATGTATCCAGACATGAATGCCTTTTCTCAGAAACTAAATATAGTTTTACTCTACTAAAACATAGAACGATTTTTCCATGATATGTATAACAATAGTTTTTATAATATATGATTAAAAATAATATAATAGAAAAATTAAAACATAAAAATGTAAATTAATTTAAATCCATGACAAACATTGTAAACATTATTCAATGAAAATGTATGCTTCACAAAAATTAAATGAAATGGGAAATGTATTGCCAATCCCAATGAATGAAAAGTAATATAGAAAGATCCACATATAGATTGGGAAGAAATTAAGTAAAAAATATTAAAAGAGAGGTTTTTATATTAAAAATAATATACCAATAATAAAATTAATTTCATGAAATGATATAACATATAGTCAATATACACTGTATATAATGTAAATTATGTGTAGAATGCAAAACATGCCACAAATAGGTAAATTTTAAACAGAAAACCCTTAACTATTCAATTGACATCCATGAACATGCATTAACAAACTATATCAATTAAATTAAAATATTAATCACTTAATATATAACTATATGAATATAAATTTTCATTTATACTCATCATAAATAGATATTATCTATATGAGTTCTACCAATTTTCATAATCAATTTTTTATATTATTGATCATTTGAATTAGTTCCATAATAGTTGTGTCAATAATCATTCTTCATCCAAAGATCATTATTATTAGGTAATTAATTTTATAATTATATAGGATTTATAATTATTTATGATATGTTAAATTCCAGTCGTGACTGTTTTATTCTTTATTATTGATGATGAAATCAATAACAACCATGTTTTTGTGATTCATGATGAACTAAGATAGTTTTAATAATTAATTAATTAATTAATGATATAAAATTGGTAGAATGGAAAAAATCATTATTTAAACATATAAATTATATTGTAATAATAATTATGTTACTATAGTTATTCATGATATAAATTCATAGTATTTTTCATGTAGGTTGTTTGACCAATCCAAACGTGAATGTACCCTACATTAATGAATGATTATGAGATTTTTTTAATATCGTTATACAATAAACCTAATTGTAATAAAATAGTCTTACCATTCATAAAAATTACATATTTTGTTTATGAATATTCGTTATATTTCAAAAATATATGCTTGAGGACCATATTGGTTTTGGGTCTTCGGAGACATGCTACATTACATTCTTATTTCATGAATGATATTCAATATCTTATATAATGGAAATACCATTATGTAATCTTCTTGTACATACCCAATATCAAACCTTTTTCCCTGACACAAGCAGAGGAAACATTAGAATGGGTTAGATCAGATGCTCAGTAATTGTAAAAATGGATGTAAAAAAACATAACGTGGAAAAAATTGTAAAATAATAATAGTATAAAATTTGAAAATGAATAAAATGAATATCAAAGAACAAAATCTTGAGTCAGTGGAATAAATATTATTTGTTCACAATTAAAGAATAATATGTAAATAAAATATCATGTTCCATGGGAGCATAATATTTTTTTTAACACAAGGAATTGTGGAAAACACTTTACTCTAGAAAATAATTTCCAGAGTATTAAAGGATCATAACCAAGGTTATTAGAGTGGAGCGAGTAGACTCCCAAAACCAAGATAATAGTTATGGTTCCCTTCAATGACATCATAGAGGAAAAATTATCATACTAAACATTGTTCACTACCATTCCATTCCTATCATTCTCAAGAGATATAAATCGTTACCCAATGCATTGAATGGAGATATAGGTCTCTTTCACCACATATAAAAACCATATTTATGTGAACCACAAGATTATAAAAAATACATAACTTCATAACCCATGAAATGAAATGGGTTTCATAAACATTTCATTAAATGAGAATATATGTTAAAGATTCATGTTTTATGATAATTTAATCAATTCATCATATAAATACCTAAAAAACGATGCAGGGATTATAATATTTTTATCATGGTATAACAAAGGAAAAAGAAATGGGTTTCATCAAAATCACGTCTTCATAAACAAAAACCCTGATGATGAATAATAATAATTCAATCCTAATATCACATACCTAGTAAAACATACATAGCATCAAATGATTTAATCTTAGATTTAAAATTACATTGAATGATCAATTAAATCTTTTCTCGGTGAAAAAAAGTTTTATTTGAAATTAACCTTTTAACATAAAAAATTTTAAAAAATTTGAAACACTTTTGTTTCAATATATATTGGAAAATTTATATAGAAATTATTCAAAACTACATAAAAATGGTTTGGAGGAAAAAAGCCTTTCTATTATGAGGAGATAATTTTTAAAACACCAATAATTCTATAAAACATTTTCATTGCTAATATACTAAAAACATTAAAAGGATTATTTAAAAACAATATAAAAAATTTATTGTAGAAAATATCATTTAAATCAATTAAAAAAACACTTTATATAATGTCAAACATTTTTGAAATCATATTCATTGAATATAATATTGACAAATTTTAAATCAAGATTTAAAAATCATTTAAAACATTTAATTATGAAAATATATTTTATTCCATGAAAAAAATAATTTAAAAATATTTTTTTGAAATAATTTTAATTTAAAACAAAAATTATAATTTATAATGGAAGATTAAAAAATTGGCGTCATGATGATGTGATATTTTATTCATACTATATATGTTAAAATAAAAATTTATTTTAAATTTTAAATAAAAGTGAATAAGGATTTTTTTTGAATACGCCATGGATATTCCTTCCATTTTTTTAAAAAAAAAATAGGAAAAATTTCATTAATAAATAATAGTTATAATGTTAAAAATATTTCATATTTTTTTGGAAAACAGGGTTTTGGAAGAAAAAGGGTTTTCAACTGAAAATGGAAATAGAGAAAAATTTTCTTTATAACGTTAATTTGAAATATTGAGTACATAAAGGGATGAAAATGAAGGGAAATATTTCTTCCAATGATATACCTAGAGTAGTAGAAAATTAATGAGTTTTATGAGAGTTATATCTTCAAATCTTTCGATCATAAACACTATAAAAAAATCTCGATAAATGATGATATTGGAACATAAATTCATTGCATATTTAGTAACATTGAATATCAATCCCTAAGAAATAATAATAATAATTTAAAAATAAAATAATTTGATAATAAATAAATTAATGGTATTAAATTTCAAATGGTTTTTATATACATCTCATTAATCAAGAAAATTTCGAAATATTACATATATCGCAAGGATGGAAAATTGAGATAAAATCCATTATAATAATGTTGTATTTTTAACATTAAAAAAATGAAATGGAGATACTTATGTGAATAAGTAAATAAAAATAATTTTTTTGATAATAATATTAAATTATACTCATGGGTAGTATATACACCACATAGAATAATCATTGTGTGAATACGACATGTATCTTATATACGATAAAAGTGAGAACAAAATCCCTTACCTTTAGCCTCAACATTTTCATAAAATTTCAATCCTCTTGTATAGTAAATATAATTTTCATATATATATATCTATGAACTATATATATATATCATACCACATAAAATTTTCTTATGAACTTTTATCACATGTTTATAAATAACTTATTGTTAAAGTCACATTTTATTAATTAATTGCTTAGTTTGTCATGTATGTTTTTATTTATTATTATTAGTCCTATAAATTTTATCACTGTAACAAAATGTAAAAATATTTAAACATGATATTAATATAATATATATTCTTTATACATGTTTTATTGTAATCTATAAGAGTTAGAGTTTAAATATGAAGGACAGTATTCATGGAGACGGTGGACCATGAGTATAAAGGAATATTGGTTCCATTTTTTTATGGATAGAAATTTATAATGTTATGTAATATATTAAAACTATATAATAATTTTTATTTTATATATATCACAAATTTTAGTGAAACCATACATATTACCTTTAATGCAAATCTTGAAATAATCACATCGCTTTGTGAGGTAGTAGTCCACTGTACACACGAGTGACATAGTCATATACTCCAAAAATAGGAAATATAAAGGTATATGTGATATAATAATTAAAAAACTATAACAATATTTTAAATATCATATATAAATATTTTATCCATCATTATATCAAGACAATAAATTTGGTGATGGAAAATTAATAACATTTGTTCTCGAGGTCACAGTCCACCATACACACAAATGATGATTTCATAACTCATTTGATGGAAGAGGATATGGTTTTAGGTTATGGACATACCACAAAAAAACATTATTATATGTAATATATTGTGTTTATAATTACATAATGTATTAATGATAACTAAAGGTGTTTTAGGAATAAATAAAATAAAATTCTTTGTAAGGGACATTACCTCTTCTTGGGAAAACAATTGTTGGCTTTCAACAAAATGAGTATTTGGATGGATTTTTAAACACAAAAAGTCCTTTAATATGAGATTTGGGAAGTAAGTAATTTTTTATATCTATAATTTTATGATTCAATGGAATTTTAAAGTGCTAAAAAAAGAGGATATGGTCTCGATTTTTGTACGTGATGTGAGTGGAACACTTTTAATATTTGAAATCAAAAACGTTTCCCTCTTTCTTCACAAGAAAAAAGGTTCTAAAATTCATAATTATAGAAAAAAGATGATATAAGGTTTAAATATTATAATATAATAAGAGTTTGAGATGTTTTGGATCATTTAAAAAATTATCTCTTTAGTTAGACCCCCTTGCAAACCCATTATTTCCTTAACTATGGTATATAATTTTTCATGTTTTCACTATTAAATTTCTTAAAATATAAAGTTTAAAATTATAGAAAATATAAATTATGATGATTACTAATATTTCATCCACCTTTCCAAATTCAATTCATATAATTCATAAAATTTAATATAAAATTAATCCCACAATCAAGAGGTGTAAGTGACATTCCATAGAGAAAATGTTCAAATGTTTAAAACGTTTTTATATTAAAGATAAATATGGAATTAATTAAAAAACCAAAATCAAATCAACATATATATTATTGATCAAATTTTACCTCTAAATCCATCTTAAAAGATTTTCAATTTGTTTAAATTCTTTAAGGGAAATGTCAAACCATAATAAAAACAAGAGTTTATCACTATTCATTAAAAAAATTATCCATATAGATAATTCTAAAAATATTTCCCTCATTTAATTTTGACATTATGATTAGAAAAATGAGTTTAATTTTCAACAAGAAATTTTATAAAAGTGATTTTTTAAAATAAGTGGTCAAATGGATACAAAACTGAATTTTTAGAAAAATACATTATTCATAAAAATAGATTTATTCTTATTAGTTGTATAAAAAACACATTAAATAAACATTAAATTTTTTACTTATATAATATATAAAATTTATTAAATTCATTAAAAAAGTGACTTGTTTAATTAATTTAGATAAAACATTTTTGTGCGCCTGAAAATAAACTTTCTGGAAAATATTTCATTTATTTTCCATTGGTTTTTATTTCCATTTATAATATAATGGTCACTAATTAATAATTATATAAACAAGTTTAAAACATATTCATTCTTCATTTAGATAAACTAATTCATACATGCAACTCCAATGGCTATGTGATAACTATCATATTTAATAATAATTTCATAAAATTATGTTATGTCTCCTTAAAACATGATATTTCGTGTGACATAAGAAAATCATAGTGTTTCATGTAACACAAGAAAAATTCAGTATTTCGTGTAACATAAGAAAACATATAACTTTTTAACACAATATATACTCAATATTTTGTATTAAAAGAATATAAAAAATATTCTGTTTGTTTGAAAAACAATTCCCAAAGTCTCATTATGTTATATTCTACCCCCTAAATATTAATTTATCCATCAAAATTAATCACTTTTGTGCCAAAAAACAAAGGATAATTCTACCTAAATACATCATTAGGTTCCCATGTAGCTTACAGAAGTAAGTGGTTTCACCACAAAATATTTACCAGGAATGTGGTCTTATTTCGTAGCACATTTTTAGTATGATATAGAATCTAAACTGATTGTTCCTTATAATAAATATCATGATATAGTGGTATGAACTAATATATTAATAAATTTTAAGGACAGGTATGGGATTCCTCATGATAGGTACATGGAACACATCGTGAACCTGTGATACATTCACAATAAGTTCCAAATGACATGCTACTATCTCGATATAATCAATTATTTCAAAAGGAAAATTATATATAGGGATTAGTACTCCCTTATTTCATCCATGAAAAAATTTGTAGAAATAACTTCTCAAAAACATAAAATTATAGACCACATCAATGATTAGTAGCATAAAAATTTTATCAACTTTGTGTTATCCTTATGTGTTTCTATCTAAATATAACCCGATTTTACATATCATTAGCATGCTCAAGTCCTAATAAATTTCTTTTTGAAACATCATTCCAATACATTTTAGTTCTAGACTTATCTTCATAATGGGATTCGTAAAGATCCATTTAATTACCTAAGTAAAATATTTTTTTGTAATAAAACCGATCTTGAGGATGGTTTTTATGCAAATCACCTTCAAAATCAACAAAACAAGATCATAGTGTATCCTATAGGGTTTGAATTGTTCACTAAGACTGATGATTTTTCTATGAATTAAACACTATGTTGGAACACAACATTGTAGAAATATATTGATGAGGAACTCACCAAACCATTTATGTAGACATCATATCCGAATAAGAAATAATTAAATGTAGTACCCCATGAAACCATAAAAATTACTTAATGTATATTTTAGTAAGATGACCCAATGATAAATCTTCTCTAACAGAAATAAGTGAGATAAACTTATAGGGTGATCAACTAAAATCCTTAATTACCTCAATATCAATGATTATATAAAACCTAAAGGGTAACGATAAAATTATTATTTTTTCAAAACAAGTAAAGGCATTCCTCCTCAAATAAATTTTCCACTAAAACATATAAAAACCCCAAGGATTATACTTCAATAAATATCTTTTAAGAAATATTTAATATTGGTAAACACCAATTATGTAAAACCTAAAATTGGTATCATTGAATTTAAACTTATGATCAAAATAAAACTCATAAACCCATGATGGTATCCACTACTCTTAAGTTAATCAAACATGAATACATTTATTCTTCAAAATTAACAAAATCCTTAGATGTTTTTGGATACATTTAACTGAAATTCCATTATTAAATGCTTCCACAAAAAAATTCTTGAATGTAAATACATATACACTTCAATCCATTCACTTAATTTGTTAGAATAGAACATGTCATTCCATGTTCTAGGGGTTCACCCTTTGTTTAGAGCATTGAATCTAATAATTCACATGTTACCCACATATAAATCATTGAACTCGTCAAAATTTTATCAACATATGACCTTATTTTACACATAGATAACACCTTCCCCTATATTTAATATATTATTATAGGTTCTTATTTCATCCTTCTTGTCATTTTGGAAGCTGAATATTCATTACCCGAGGTTCATTACCACACGAAACATCCTAGAAGTTCATCTTCAACTTATTTAATTCCATAATAATCTAACTCAAGATCACTTGGCCAAAAATAAATAGTGATTTATTAGTAGGAATAAAAATAATATAAATCTCTAGTCATAATCTTATTTTGTTTCTCTTATTCACAGAATTTACAATCTAATTTTGAGTTAATATGATTCACTTTTCTTTCATATAGTGACACAAATAAAAAATAACTGTATGAGAAAAACATATCGTATTGGGTAACACAATAATCATGAAATTACTTATAAGATGTATAAACACTGAAAACGTATTTTAAATCTATGTCACCATAGGTTATACCTAAATTATACATGGTTATTATTGATATAACACATGATGATTCATAAATATTTTGTGATTTTTCAAAGATTACCCCCAATGAATGTCAAATAAGGTGTGTAGTAATGCATGTATTCATACACTAGGTGATGATTAAGTCCATAATAATACTCCCTTTTTTATTTTACCACCCTTATATACCTCTGTTCGAGAGCCACATGCACTTTTAGTATATTGACATGGATTCAATTTCTAGGAAAATGCATTCTCTATCATCTTATAAAATACCTGGGTGTGTTTATATACATTGACTAATCCTAATACATATCTATTTACTTTTAACTTGCGTTATAACAATAGAATTCATATCCTAGTTTTCAAAGATTAAATAATCCTTCACTCTAAAACCAAATTTAAGTAAATAGGATTATCTTACAGAAATATTAAATATTTTTTGGTGAATATTCATTACATTAGAAAACATACAAGCATGAGGATTGTATTGGTTTAGTGTATTTGGAGGGTAAATACATTAAATTCCTATTTCGAGAATGATCTACAATGTACCATTCAAATATATTACCATTAAGTACTATCCATAAACATTCCCTACATAATACTATATTTTATAACATAGTTAAAGGAAATATAAGAAATGGTTATTTCTAATGCTATGTAATGAAGAAAATGAAAATACGTAAACATAATATGAGAATTATGGTATGATAATATGATAATACATATGCGAGAACATAATAATAACATAAGAAAACCATTCCCTTTGAATCTAATATAATAATCTTGAGTAATGGCATGATAATTATAATTTTATAAGACATTAATCATAAAAAAAATCATATTACATGATCTATGAGATAATTACAATGGATTAAGTCATAGAATTGTTGTATAAATATAAGCATATAAAATCATTTCTTTAGTTTTCAAGGATCATTACCAAGGATATAAAGTGTATCATGTTCCCTACAAAAATCATTATAGTAGTCAAGGTTCACTCCCAATACTATCATACGAGACAAAGTACCATACTGAACAAGGTTCACTATGCATTCTAGTACTATCAATCTCATGAGATATAAATTGTAACCCAATTAACTAGATGAAGATATATGCCCCACATTTCATATATAGAATATCATATGTATGTGTTCCATAAGTTCATAACATAATCATCATATCCTAACCCATGAAATGAAATAATTTTCAAAAATAATTCATCCTATCATAACCTCTGGAAAAGATACAGGTTTCCTAATCATTCCAATATTTCACCATAGTATAACCCATGATCTGAAAAGCTTTCATAATAATTTTATCATGCTATAACCCATGGAAGTTAAGCGAGTTTCTTAAAAATCCTGTCATCATAAAAATAAACAATTCAAATAAATAATTACAATGATATCTATATATCATATACTTGGTAAATAGTATCTAGTATCAAAGGATTTCATCTTAGATGTAAAATGATTTTAAAAAATAATTTAAATCATTTATTGTGGAAGATATGTTTTCTATTCATAAAAATTTAAAAATAGAAATAAATAATATATTTTTGAAATCATATTATTTAAAAATATCCATAGAAACATATAATGGAAATTATAAAAACTGTAAATAACATTTAATACAGAAAATATATTTTCCCCTTTGAAGAATAACAACTTTACCATAAAACATTTTGAAAATATTTTCTATTGAAAATAACGAAGAAAAATTAAAAAGGGAGATTTAAAAATAAATTAAAAAATTTCAAGAGGAAAATATAGTTTCCACGATGAAAATGATACTTTATAAAATATAACACATTTTGATAATCATTTTCATTGAAAATATCATTGAAAACTTATACGATATCCTTAAAAATAATTGAAAACAATTTTTAGAAAAATATATTTTCATTGTTAAAAGTTATTTCTAAATAATAATCAAATTTGACAATACTTTTCTATGAAAATTACCTTGAAAACATATAAAGGGTGATTAAATAAAAATAATAGTCATGAATATAAAAAATTTTGTTCATACAATACTTGTTAAAATAATGATTCCTTGTACATTTTCAGTAACAGGTAAACATGATTTCTTGGGAAAATGATAGGGAGATTCCATTAATTTTTAAAAAAATTTAAAACATAGTAAAAAATTTCATTAAACACATTTTTAATATGTTAAAATAATTATTCAAAATATTTCAAGAAATTATTGTGTTGGAAGAAAAAGGTTTTCTGATTGAAAGGTGAATTAAAGTCTAATTTTCATATTTTTTTTGAACTCATTAGTAAAAATGGTAGGAAAATAATAGGAAACTTGTATACTCATGAAATATCTCGTGGAGAAGAAAAGTCTTTTGTTTTAGGAGAAATATTTTTTAATAATTGATCATTAGAATCATAATAAAAAATAATCTCGATAAATAATGATATTGTAAAATAAAATGT
The DNA here is from genome assembly GCA_963277665.1 of Viscum album. Classification (NCBI taxonomy): domain Eukaryota; kingdom Viridiplantae; phylum Streptophyta; class Magnoliopsida; order Santalales; family Viscaceae; genus Viscum; species Viscum album. The sequence goes on along the minus strand of OY728123.1, from coordinate 684,742,338 downwards.
TTACCACATTGGAAACCATTAATTATAATCCCCGTGAAGGAAGAAATAAAAATGAATCATAAAAACTAATTATAATAAATAATTCAATGACATTAAATGTCAATGGGGTAATAAATATGTAATGTCTTGGTCATACTGAAAACTAAATTGTTCGCCATACTAGTCACCGCATGGCCTCTAGCACACCTCCCTATATGCTAGAGGCTACCGACTAGAAGTGAGGGTCTAAGGACATGATTGTGGAGAGACCATACCCTAATGATCGGATTAGAAAAATGGTTCATTAGAATATAAATGATATAAAATATGAGAAGTAGAAATAAATGAATAATATAAAAAAGAATAATAATATAAACTGAATAATTAAAGACAACCAATACCTATACATAAAATAGATGAATTTCCCAATGGTGATCCCGAACTAAAACAATAGTAATATAATAAAAAATATGATACAAGTTATTATATGAATGTATAAATGTACTAAAAAGCCTTGTGGGAGAAATCCATATATATCCTAAGCTCTAGCTTAGTCCCATGACCGTAACTCCTAGGTACAAGCAGAAAACACAAGAAATCATCCATGGTTCTGTGAAACTGATATTTAATTGGGTATGATAGTATAATAGAATCTTGAGTAGGGGTTGTGATAAAAATCCTAGTTGGTTACCACCTATGGTGTCAAATGCTAAATTTAGACTTTTAATATAATGTAAAGTAGTATGTTGGTATAAATAGAAATAAAGAGAACTGAATAAATAAACAATAGCCATCGCAGGTTCCTAACAGACAGTTGGTGGATCTACCTACTTCAGCTCATGATCAGAAATAGAATTATGAACTGTAACTATATATATAGTAATAATATATATTGAATAATTATATATTTCATCCACCTATATAGACCAAGTAAATGTGGCAGTAAGTCTCTATATAGCAGGAATAGTAGGCGGTTGTTAGACTAAGGAATAATTCAAACATTCGTACCCAGTCTGAAAGAGACTATAATATCAATATAAATGGTTCATGACCTATATATAATAATGAGTGGGAGATAATCTTATTGTCACTTGAGATAATGAGTGCTCCATCTTGTCAACACTCAAACAACTCTGAGTGTGATTTCATATTAACACTCAATAAGGGATGTGGGGCATCATTCCCATAGTCTATATAGAATCACTAGTACGAGACATCATGCTCAACACCTAATTCAATGGGGCATGATACCTCCATGATCAATAAAACCCTTACCATCATTCCACATCACATAGAAGGAGTATTAATGTTTATAATTGTAAGACATCTTTCTTTTTTTCATGTAATGATATTTTTCTTTGGCTTAAACCCAATGATGGGTCAAAGGATGGTTGGGTTCTTATTGGGAATTAGAGGGAGAAAAATACCGAAATGTGGATGCAAGATATTTACATGCCATGTAATTATGGTACATGTTATGTAATTTCCCATATGTTTATTCAATAGAAGATACAATAACCTCATTTTTTAACACAAATGATTTTTTCTCTCGTTTTTTACCCTTAAAACCATTTAAAATTGCTTTTTAGTTATAGAAGTTGTCTAGAATCCGATTCGACCATGGTTTTTCTAGTTGGAACCATGTCCATAATTACTTGATTCGTATTTAGTTGTTCTTGATTCTTCAGAACAATGACTGTGTTTTTTGGATTTAGGCTCATATGTCATATGTTTTCATTATTTGTCAATTATTCATATTTCTTCTAAAATAGGATGAATCATGACTTGATACTAGAATAGTTTTCTATTAATGAGATGAGTTAGGTGGTCTTGTTCCTTTAAATAATTTTTCAGAGATTTATATGTGGAAATGTTCCACTGGCCCATTTTTAGGGAGTCTCTTTGTTGAGATTTTGACATGTGTTAAAGTGTAATGATGTTAAAGTGATTAATTTTATGAATTGATGCATGTTGATCATGTTGGGATTGATTAAGGGAAACCCAATGGGTGATTTTCCTCATATAACCAATATTTATCCATTTCAGTCTAGGATGCCGATGGCCATGCCTTTTGTCCCTTTTCAGGGTTGTTTGAAATGATTTTTGGTCGATTAAATGTTTACACATGTGAGATACCAAATTTTTATGACTTTTAATTATTATATTACATTTTTGGATTGTATTATGAATTTCACACATAAGTTATTTAATGTTTTCTTTGTAATAGTTTAATCTACATATGTTCTTCTTATGTTCAAGGCTTATGGGTGATGTTGTGGAATGATTGTGGGAAAATTGGTTCTATACCTTTGGGTGAAGCTCTGTCATGCCTATGGGCACAAATTTATTATGCATACGAGTGATTATTTATTATGTTTGAATTAGAGGATTGGTTATTCGTGTGGGTGGGGTTGTGTTATGCCTACAAGAAGGTTTTTTCTATGCCTACGGTAATGCTTTTGAACGAATGTCTTATGGAAAGCCGTATTATGTGTCTCTCAATCCAAAGAACACCATTGGATTCAGTATTCCCCTATGATTGATTATACAATATTTTGAGACATATGTTGTGCTTAAATGATACGGGGGCTAGTTGGTATTTGGCCAGATCTCAAGATGTTTACAATTAAATTTAATCCAATTGTCTAATGAACATGAAAAAAATATAAATGGAAACAAGACGTATAGGATTGTTTAATTTTTTGTAATTCCTCGTTTACTGTGTTTCATTTTTTTTACACTACTATTTGCATCAACTCACTAACAGATTGGAAGATATCTTCTGTGGTTTCCTACAGGGATTTATTTCTGAAATGTTGTTTGGGTCATGATTTTTGGCTAAAACAAATTATATTTATGTAGGTGTTGATAAGGGAAAGTTCCTTTCTATTGGTACATGTTTTTATGTTTAGGAGCAAGATATCATGGGATCAAGCCAAGTCTTGTGATGATTATGAGTTTTATATTGTATTTTAGTACCTTGTTACCTTATTTTTTTATCTAACTTCAGTGTATCTTGTTTTGGCTACATTCATAAAACATGTGATAGGAAGCATAATCTTTTGTATGTTATGTCATTTGGTTGTCTTTCTTATCAATTTTCCATTGTTGGTTTCAGTTTTATGGTATTTACTAATTCTCCTATTGCATATTATTATTCCATTATGTTACAATCTACCAATGATGGAATATTTTCCCCACTATCAAACCGTAAGGCCTTGATACTCGTTTCTATCCTTTGGTATTTGTGGAAATACACATGAATCAATGTCACCAACTAGTTATGGAGCACGAGTTCTGTGACATCTGGATCAAGAACATTACAATAATAGAACCCATGAGTAATTATATGTAATTATATATATATACTAATCCCATTATAATAAATGGTGTTCCCTTTATTATAATTTTAATTAAGTATATACATAAGAACACAATAACCTGTGTGCCATTTCCACCCATTAAAATTCATTTAGATTAAACAGTTCAATCATTTAGGTAAGAAAATCATTCATGCATCATGTTATCCAATATAGAAAAGTCAAATATTTTAAACCCTTAAAATAATTCAATGAAAGTATTCCCTTAGGACATAAAATTCCATTTAAAATAATTCCATTAATCTATCCAATCATATTAATTCATTTTATCAGTTTAAAGGAGTCTCTTAGAAGATGCCTTAAATAATTAATCAATTTCATAGAAGGGATATTTCATTTATTAGTCAGACCATGCCCATAGGGGATTCTTCGATTAGTTAAACACACACACATATATATATATAAGGTAGACAAATCTATTTCCGAAAAACATAAATGGTAATGTACAAGAATGAAAAAAATCTAACCGAAAATAAATATGAAAACAAAAAAATAATAAAACCAAGAATGTATTAATTCACTAATCATCACTATTTAATTTCATAGGAGGTGTGCCTCATTCTAGAAGGTTATTATAAAATCATTACTTCATTCATAAAAAACTCACTTACTCCAACTATGAATCTCACTCAATAATCACATATCCATTCATTAAAATAATTATTTTTTAAAATAAAAAACAAAGCATGGAAACAAAACAATTTTTTTACATAGAACATTGGAGGTTTTGTCATCTATTGGGATTTTGATTACAAGGGGAAGTTCTATTTAAAATCTTAGCTAAAACCTTAAAATGTAATCATGGAATTTAAACAAAATAATTAATATTTGAAAAAACAAGCTAAAACACCCAAGGGGTGTATATTATCAAGGTTGAAAACCTCAAACTACTAAACCGTGATCTATGTTAGTAATAAATGTTATGTAATAAATTTTAGACCGATTGAAAACATTCTAAAGGTAATAAGAAATAAAATATGGAATGAGGAACAACACTGATATTTACATTATGTTTGGAAAATAGGGAAGAATCCATAGACCACCAACCATATACTTGAGACACTCTAATAGTCAAATATAATTTTGTGTTTGGTCAGGTTAGAATGAAATTGATGAAAATGTCATTTTCCATAAAAATATGGAAAATGAGGATGCACCACGATAACATGGTTGAGAGAAAGCTAAATGAAGAATGATACAAAATTAATTAAGAGCTTATTGAGAGGAATCCATTGGGACTAATGTCGCTTGAATCAAACATGGGATGAAGGAGTTAACGCCATGCCTAGTTTTTAGAGGAGGATAGCTCAATGTCGGAGAAGGGAGGTTCCCCCCCACTGGAAATAGTGGAGGAAATGGGAAATTAGTTATTTATGGATCTTCAAGGGAAAATGGTAAATTAACTATCAAATGTAGGGTCGCATGGTTTGTATTCATGGTTGGCCAAACACCACGCTAACCGTGAAACTTTTTTTCCTTAGAATCCTACCTCACATAGGTTTTATACTCAATTTTCCCTAACTGTGAGTGAAATGAAAAAGAAATAGTGAGTGGATAATTTCTATGTGGACTAACCATGTGGCCTAGGTTCATGGGTTTGGAAACAATATATAGCCTTTGTGAGGCACTTCTACTTACAATTTGCAACTACAATGTTTTCTTGGGTGGGCCGCATGGTTTCAGAAAAATTATGTGCCCTATTCCGAGATTCCAGTTTTTTGATTTTTTTCGAGCCCAATGCTCTCACAACTCACAAAATTACATGAGGATCCCTACTATCCTTTTCAAGAGCATATAAAATAGTTTCAAATTTTACAACTCTTGGAATTATGTTCTAAATCTTGGTTTAATGAATAACCCATACACTAAATGCCCAAATTCTTGAACCCTTAAAATTTTACCATAGTTTGAAACATTAGACATCACATCCTCCCCACCATAGAAAATCCTGTCTCTAGGAAACCTTCAAGAATAAAAAAATATTTCTCGACCCACATGGGTCATGAATTCTGGTTCTAACTGTCACATTGTGTTCCTAAATTCCCAATGCACGAGCCAAAATACTTAAGCGTACGAAACCAAAGCCATAAAAATGAGAGTTGTGCCACATTTTTATGATTTAAACACCTAAAAAATACATACCATATCCTATATAACTAGGGAAAAACTACTTCATCTCCTATGGAAACATACGGATAATGGTGCTCCCTTCCATTGGATTAAACATTTGAAGGGGCCAATTTCAACCCATGATACCTCCACTTTCAAAATTTCCTTATAGTGAACACATATAATAATTATAGTGATGCACCTGGTGTGATTTTTTTCTGATAAAAAATATTACTTTCAATGTCATATCGAGTACTTCATTAGAATGAAAGACTGGAATTACGAAAAAACTAACTGAAACTTTTCGAACATGATTTCCTTGAAAGACATGGCCGACCTAGACACCACACTGAGATTAAAGTGGTAATGTTCTTTAAAAATGTTCTTCACTAACTGCGTACATCAAAAAAGAGAGATAACTAGTCAATCCACATATGGCTGACTATTCTAAAATTATAGGCATAGATGACCGGGGTATTACTATTTAAACCACAATAGCACATTCCAAGGAATCTTGTGTTTACCAAAAGAACATTCACCGAAGACTGTACCAAAATTTCATTGATGTTTTGTGATCATAAAATCAGCTTACTATTTAAAATTAGGATGTCATAGCACAAGAAAGGGTGTAACCCAGTTCTAGTATTTTAGAATCTTCACACTTTAGCATCACCTTCGAGCATGAAAAAAAGTCTGGGGTATCCTCAGGATAAAAGAAATGGTGTCCATTGAACTAACCAAAGGTATACCACAATCCAATATTACAAAAGATACATTTGTACAATTACAAGACTTCCAAATTATATTATTAACTAAACGCAGAGTATCATATTATCCAAGATCAATTTATCAGAAAACTTTTGGTATCTAGGAGTCTTTCAAAGGGATTTCTATGTGGGCACCCAAGGGTTACTCTAGACAAACAATGACTCAATTAAAACCATGTATCTAGAATTTTATTCTCATATCACCAGAATTTTAGAACATAATATATCTTGACACCTTTAGATTTGTGAATAACTGATGCTCTCTTAGTGAATCAAGGACATAATCCCGATAGGGTACATTCTCTTCACTATGAAAGAATACCCTATGAAGATATTAGGAGTTACCAAAATATATGGGATACTCCTATTATATTCAAGATGAACTGATCAATATGGTTCTGACCTAACCACAACAAACTATAAGGAAAATAGTGTTTAAACCACCACTGGTTGACTATGTATAAGTACGTTGTTTTCCCTTTTTGAAACATCATCACAAACTCATCACAATCCTTCACCACCCAAGGCATCCAATGATTGATCTAACATAAACATTGAGGTCCATTAATGAGAAAAAATGTATCAATAGGTTATTTACGCAACCAAACATTTCATTTTCACACATCCTTGAAATCCCCAACACAATTTGAAACATGTCATCCCTAAGAAAATTCAAGGAAGAGTAAACATTATGAAATGGCACTACATGGTTGTTTTCTTTATACATTGAAGGGAACATATAAAATAGAATTAATGTTTCTCTCCCACCTTAGGAGTTTCATATCTCTTAAAAAATATAAATAGACTAGCCCCTCACAAACACATTAGATTTAATTTACTTCAAGATCACCTATTTGACATTCCTCCATGTCATAATCACAACATCATATCATTTTTAATGAAAGATAATACCCTCCCAATAGACATTTAAAAACATCATACCCTCTTATAAAAAAACCCTGATCATTGGGAAAAAATGATTGCTTTAATGACTTGGTCACCCTATTAGATTAATGAAACATGACTGTACTCAACAACATAAGGCTCAACATTTCACCAAACTCAGCCGGTTCTTTACACCATTTGACAATTCGATTAAAACCACATGTAAGAACACTCACTAACTCCCGGTTTCAGAAGAAAGATAACCAACCATGATACTATAAATTGGTTATCTTCCATATTCATTCATGTATCCGGTGGCCGATACAATAGATTTATCCTATATTTGTATTTCCACATATGACCATTAACCTGGATGATGACATACCAAGTCGTCGATCACTAAGGATAAAGAGAGGGTCACATGACCTACAATGAAAAAAAACCATTACCTAAGCATGTAAAACCTATTGAAACCAAGCATTAAATATTTCTCATCCCATAAAAATGGTCATGTATAAAATGAAAAACTATTCAAATGAGGGTTTTCATTATAATATTTGTGCCCTACTAGGAACAACAACACACAAGTGATACCATACAAAATAAATATCATATAATTTAGTATGGAATTTAATTTCTATGGGGGATACCTACCATGGGATAGCCCCCTAAAAAGAATATGTATTTAAACTATAAAAATATCATGAAAAAAAATTCAATAGTATCCATTGCTATCAAGTAAGCCTATGAGAAAATGGAAAACGGCATATGAAAAATGATCAATTTTCCATTCCATGAAACTAAAATAGAAGTTTAATTTAGCATTCCAAGAGGGTTTATATGAAGTGCACCACCTATGGTTCAATTTTTAATTAATTACATTGATTCACATTTAATATTTCAAAATATAAATGACTTAGACAAAGAATCAGTTACCAATTATAAAATAAAAGCACATGTTAATTAATAAAGTGACCAATAAGGGTTATGGTATTCAATCCAAGGTATAACCAAATGATACCCAATAGAAGTTACGTAATTATTATGGTTAATTAACATGTATAACAGTTTATCTCATGTGAAAAATTCCCCAAATGACCAAATTGGGTCTAGTTGTGCATTTTATATGTTAACCAGATGATCCACATTCAAGTGTGATAGATCCACAAGACTTCCTTAAGGAATAAATTAATTTTAGAACAAAATTAAATAGATTTGACAATTATAACCATTTAAAATTATAGCATGGTTAAATAAATAATGTTTCAATTATATGGGAGTCCATAACTAAATATATAATGCACCCATACACTTTACATATTAGTATCTGGTTCCCATTATTCAAAACCAATTCAATATAAAATTTTACCATATTTTTTTTCTAACAATGGTATCTAGAAATATATAAGGGTCTAATGATGGTTCATGCACATGTGTTGCCTTTCCCAAATTGTAAAGTTCTCTTACACCTTACAATGATGGCATGATCCCATTTAATCGCACATGAGACTTATCCCAGTTGGAAAGGACTCCGTAAGTGCAACCCGGAGACTCAGGATCAAATCCAAGTAGAGACGTTATTTTTGGGGTACTGTAGTAGTACTGTATTGGTAACTTTTCAATACAGTAGTAGGTAATGTAGTAGGATCTATAGCAGATACTGTTTGGTATTGTAGAAGCTAGGAATATGCCCCTGTTTGGTCCTTTGGGCCACCGATTTGGTCCCCAAGTCCTTTTAGGCACTTGGACCACCCAGGCCTTCGGGTCAGTAAGGCCTTTGGGCCACCTCAAGGCCTTCAGGCCACCTTAAGTGTAGATGCAAACCATACGACCTATGATGAACAAGTTATAAAAGGAAGATGATCAAGGAGATTTCACCATAGTAGAAGTTAAACGAATTGAAAGAATGAGAGGGTATGGGACCTGTCATCGGGACAAGCCTGTGCATGCATGAGAATGCCTATCTGAACAGCCATGCGATGGTGGAGAGCTGATTTCATGATGAAGATTATAGGAGGAGTAATTCTAAGTAGTTAGTATGGGTTGTATGTAATGTTGGAAGCCTACGATCAATATGAATTCCTCAAAGGCCTATGAGCCATGTAATACTTATGCCTACGGGCCTTGTAGGGTTCCACCTCACCCCTTGATAGGTGAATTATCAAAATCAATAAAAAATGAAGGCCTTCCAGTAATTGGATGGAAGATCCCATTTAATCGCAACTCATATGTTTCAGTCCATGAAACCAATTATATATAACAAAGAAAACTAGAATTTTATCACAAAAAGTTAAAAACATAGAGCAAGATAATAAATACAGAAGCATGATACATGGTTGAGAATTTTAAATACACATAAATATTGGAATATAATCACTTAAGAATGGAAATATTTTAACATGACATATAAATCATTCAATAATTTAATGTAAGAATACATGATAATGAAAATAAAGGCCTGATATATGACTCAAGGCATAGAATCACCATAAGAAAGTAGCCTAAAAAAGAAACTATAATGCATGGAATATGATTGACATGTTAATACCTAGGTTCCTATAATGATCCATGTAATGTTACTAACTTTTCATACCATTACAATGGAAAAATACTATAAATATCATCAATCAATATGAATTGAAGGGTACACAAATTAGTTTAGGTTAAATAATAATCAAGAATAATAGAAAATAGCCCAAATAATAGTCTCATCCCTAGCCACTTGGAGTTTTCCCCTTACATGGGTTGGTCACTCTCAGACATGAGTTTATACCAAGTGAAAAAACATTTATATTCTCCATTTTACCTACCCAAAACAATATGAAAAAGGAAATGAAACCCTTTGATACCACTTAGAAACATCCCATCCCAACTTACCAATATTCGGGTTATAGGAATGGTTTCAACATGGCCTTAAGAGTGCCTCCCCTTTTGTCAAAGGTTGGTGACCAGTAGTAAGGGTCTATGGAGGTGATAGTGGGTAGACTATACCCTCTTGATCATAGTATAACATCATTTATATGAAGATAAATAAAATAAAACAACAGAAGTAGTAATAAATTAGATATAGATCTATGGATTAAAAATATAAAATGAATAATAAGTGATGACCATCACACATGTCTACTATGAATTCAGGTCTAGATGGTGGTACATATTATAAAATAGTAGTCAATAAATAGGTAACATTATACAAGGTAGTAAAAAATACCAAAATGAAATAAAAATCCTTGATGGAGAACTCCACATGCATCTTGAACTCCAAATCTATTCTGGGATCTTAAATCATAGGTGAAATCATAAAACAGAAGAAAAAATCCATGGTCTTGAGAACTTGGGATCTTGTCAGGAACCCCAGTTCCATAGTGTCCCGAGCAGGGTGTGAGATATAAACCTCTGTAGGTTACCACTCATGGTTTCTTTAACTAAAACCAATCTATGAATATATATTAAAATGTTGTTAATGTATAAAAAAGAATATTGAAAATTGATTAAATAAACAATATCTTACTCATGATCCCAAAGGACACCTAGTAGCTCTACCAACATCATCTCTTGAATAAAAAAGTGAATTTTGACTTCTAACTATATATATATTATTATATATATATACATAGTATAGTTATATATTGAATCCACCTATTCGAACCATGTATGTGTACATGTAAGTGGCTTTATACCTGGAATACAAGTTGTTGGATGTACTACGGCATAACACCATTATCCACAACCGGTTTCGGCGAGCCTATAAGCTCATTCCGATGGTTATATTATATACTTCTCATAATATGTTGTACACTTCAGGATCATCACTTGAGATGGAGAGTCTACCATTATGTCAATAGTCAAAAAATAGTGAGTTCACCATCATGTCAACACTCAATAAGAGATGTGGTGGGTTATGGGTACTATCCATAGAGTATCTCATGAATGAGACATCAGGCTCGACACCTGATGTAAGTGAGAATGATGTCGCCATACTTAATATATCCTTTACCATCATTTGTCACAATATGTATAAGCCATATTATTATTTTTAACAATATCCATGAGGCATTACCTCTAATGCTTTACATTATATAATTCCATTATAAACAAGGGAATTCCACTTATTAAAATCATATTAATCATGTAATAAGGCCTACAATAAATGGTGTGGCCTTTCCATTCTTTAAAATTCATTTAATTTAAATAGTTCAATTCATTTAGGAAATCAGATCATTAAGGAAGAAATATATCAAATATTAACATGTCATTTCATATAAATAATTCAAATCATTCAAGTAAGACATTCGATAATGATTATCTATTCCATTAAAAATAATTCCATTGAATCTATTCAAGCATGGAATATTATTTTACCATCTTAAATGAAAAAATTATTATATTCATTCATCAATAGAGCAATTTTCTATATGGGAAATGTAATTTATAAGTCGAAATAACCCTTAGAAGGTTCCTAGTTTAGTTAAATATATATATATATAAAGAAGGAAACTCCATTTTATAACATGGTAAAATGGAATGTAAAATAATTCCATACATAAAACAAAAAATATCATAGGAAAACACCTGAAAATATGTCGAATCATGTATTAAATTTTCAATCATTTCTTTTTAATTTTGAATATAGAGTACCTCATTCGAGGTTTTTAATTAAAAAATAAATACATTATTCATCAAAAAATTAATTTATCCCAATTAATCATCACCATAAAAATCCCAACTCAATTCAATAAAATAAGCATTTTTTTAAAAAACCATGGAAAACAATAAATGGTTTTACATGAATTTTATGAAGTGTCTTTATTAATTGGTATTTTCATTACAAGTGTAAATTCAATTAAAAATATAATATGAAAACATATAAGGAAATCAAGGCATTTAATGAATTACTTTATAATGTAAAAAACAAGATGGCACACCAAAGGGGTGTCTGTAATTTAGGATGGAAACCTAAAACTACTAATCAAGGGTCAAATTAAGTGATACATGGTGAGAATTACATTTTATATTTATGAAAAAATATTTAAGGAAACCCACAATAATGGATGATGTGTGGAGAAATAACCCTAATAATAAAATTATGGGAAAATGAGTAAAAACTTATAGACCACCTACTACAAATATAGAAAACTCTACTCATCCATTATCACTGTATGAATAGGCTTGGTTTTAAAGAATACACAGAAACATACATTCACCATGAAAATAGGGAAAATTCTCTTGCACTACAAAATTTTGGTTCAGATGAAATTAAATATATATACATTCAAAATTAATGATTATATTATCGACAAGAATCTATAGGTACTGCTGGGTATTGAATCCAAAGATGGAATAATGACATGTCTCTATATGTAGTTTAGAGAGGATGATATTTCATCCTGGTAGAAGGGAGAAGCCACCCACTATAAATGGAGCAGGAAAAGAGTAATTATGTATTTAAAGATCAATATGGTAAAAAGCGTGAATTCAACCTCAAACATAGGTTTGCAAATTTTGGCTGAATGGTTGGGAAAACATTACACAAACTGTGCATCTCCAACATCATAAGAAACCTATCTCGCACCATTTTTTCCACATGGTATTCCCAAAATATGATCTATATAAGTGTTTAATAGTTCAATGATACATCCTAAGAGGCACTAACCATGAGGGCTTGGAACATGGATTGGGTAACTATGCGCAAGATGTATAAGGAATGTCTTATCACCTATTGTGTCGCATGGTTATCTCTGGTGGGATGCATGGTTTTAGAAAAATAATATGTGCTACTAAGATATTCCAGTTTTTGTGTTTTTCAAGCCTAATGATTCCGAAACATGACAGAGCACCCAAGTAATCCTACAGGCCATTACCAAAATATGAAAACTACACATTAAAAGTGTTATAACTGTTAAAATTACATTATAATTCAATGTTTAAAAAATATCCCATCAACTAAACCAAAATATTCAAATACCCCTAGAATTATACCTTTAATGAAAACATTTTTCTCTATAATATAATCCTCATAAAATAAGGTAGGTTCATAACATGACATATGTCCCAAGGAAGAAATATTCATACTAAAACCACTTAACACATTGGTGTATTTGGAACTGTAAACTCCATCAAAGAGTTTTCTTCATGTGGATATGTAAACTCCAATTACATTAATGATAATAATAACAAATCATACATTCAGTTAATTTATAATCGTTATATAATATGAATTGGTGGGGACTATGGAATGTGTATTACATAAGTAAAAAAGCAACTAGGAAATCCCTTAAATTAAGTCTTAACTTCTTTCATACATGTTCCAACCACCTTTATAATATATATATGTTTATTAAACATATATTATAGAAAAATAAATATATATATCATAACATATATGATTTCTTTTTTACCTTTAATTAAATATTTCTTAACAATTCAATTTTAAAGTCACTTTTTAAGAAACAAAATAGATTTTCTTCCCTGTCCGATTTTATTAGTTATTTTATTTAACCTTTATTTTTTCATGGTAAATCATATCGAGAATTTAGAAAATGATATAAATATCTTATATATTTAGTTTAATGTTTTTAGAGTAATCCATAATAGTTATAGATTGAAAATGAAATAGATCCTTCATGGAGATGGTAGGCCATATATACACATGAACAGTTCATCCATTTACATTATGAATTGAACTAAATAAGGGTAAGTGACAAATAATAATTTAATAATAATTTTTATTTAAAAAGTATCAGATATTTTCTTCAAACACATCCCTATTACATTCCATTTAAAGTGTAAATGAATCATGTTGCTTCGCGAGATGGTAGTATGTCGTACACATAAGAATCATTATCATATTACCACAAAATGGAATTAATAATGGAATATATTATACAATAACTCTATATGTATAATTATATGATAAATATAATATATTAATATTTAAACTATCATTATATCCTTTTGTGATACGTGGTGATGAAAAAAAGGTAACATCGGTTTCTGAGGTGGCATTCCACCTAAGCACGAATGATGATTTTGTATCCAAATTAATAGAAGTAGATATGTTTTTAGGCAATTAACATAATATAATATAATTTAATTATATTTAATATATTGAGTTCATTATATTATTATTTCTTAATAATAATTTAACGAGTGGAGTATGATATAAAATAAAACATTGGGTGATGTAAAATATTCTTCAAATAACTTCATCTAGTCTTAAAAAAACTATTATTATGATGGTTTTCTAACCTATTTAAGGATTAATTGGTGGTTTTATGGATGTTAGAAAGTGTTTTTTTTCATGTTTTTCATATTACAATGTGTTTTTAAGTGTATATAGAAGAGGATATAGGGTGGCCATTTATAAGTGAGGTGAGTAGCACACTTTTAATTTTTTAAATGAAGAAGGTGGTCTCATGTTTTACACATGCAACACGTCTCACAAAATGTTCCATTAAAAAAATATTAAAATGGGGTTTTTTACAGGGTTTGGTTCATTTTTAACCCTTATAATTTTAGTTTAGCCCCCACATAAACCAAATTTTATTTCACGGTGATAAATTATTTTTTCATATTTCTACTATTCATTATGGTAAAAAAAATTGATGAAATTATTACATAATATAAATTATTATTATTAAAAATATTGAATCCATTTTTCCAAATTCCATCAAAATAATTTTATAAAATTTATTTTAAACATAATCCCACAGTTGCGATGAGAATTCAGTTTTGAAATGAGAAAATGGTCAAATGTTTAGAAACATTTTTTATATATTAATTCAGTATAATATTTATTCCAATGGCATAAATTTGATTAATATATATACATACTAGAAATTATTTTACCTTTAAATCCTTCTTAAAATAATTTTGATGTCTTTAAATAATTTAAAAGAGATGAAAATTCTTAATAAAAACTCGTATTTTTCAATATTTATTGAAATATTTATCTTCTTGAAAATTATAAAGAAATTTCATAAGATAATTTATAAATGATTATTTCTGAAATAAATATGATTTATTTAATTTTCTTATATAAAATTAGATAGAATAAATTTTAAAAAAAGTGCACAAAACAAGATAAAATTGTATTTTATAAAAATGCTACTTTAAGTGTAAAATTTGAATTATTCTTTAATAATTTCTTGAAAAAGGTAGATAATAAATATTTGATTGGATATATAATATATAAATTTAATTAATATCATTCATACAATTTATGTATTTAATTTTTTGAGATAATAGGTTCTTGTGTGCATAAAAATAGTTTTACAGAAAACGGTACCCTTTATTTTCATATGGTTTTTATTTTAATTTATAATTAATTGGTCACCAATGAATTAATTATGTATAAATGTGTAAACATTATATTTCAGTATCTTATTAATTCCGATTCATACACACAATTCAAATAGAATGGTGATTACCATCATGTTAAATAATAATTTCTTAATTTTAAGTAATGTTTCATTTAAACACGGCAATGCATATATTGGATACTAAACATGGTTTTCCATATAACAAAATGTAAACTTATTTTTTTGATTACTATAATATAAACATGTTTTTTTTAATACAAGATAAACACAATGATTTATGAACAAAAAACACCGAAAAGATTAAATTAATTTAACAAAACAATGTCACAAAATCTGTAGGTGTTATAATAAATATTATAAATAGTTATTATTTATTTTGTTTGAAACAAAAAAATATTCTAAAAATAAAAAATTAGTTTTTATTTCATATATGACTTGAAACTACAATCTTTTCCATTAATTTAATACCTCGAGACAATAGGATATATTTATTTTTAAATACATTCAGTCTCTTCGATAGGTTTTTGAACATGAAATCCAAATTTTAAATATACAGCAATATAGTATATCATTATAACATAACACAAAAATTTAAGGTTACAAATATTATTAAATAAATTATAAAAACTATGGTTTAATATTTATTGTGAATTAATTAATAATCATTTAAAATAGTAAGATATTTTTTTTTTGAAAAACAATATTTTTTGGAAAGATAGTTTAGTCACTCTTTACACACACAAAATAAAATTGATTTTTTCCCACTTTTATATTTTTTTTAAATAAAATTAATTTTATAAATATAAATCTCGAAATATAAATTGGTTTTTTTATTATTTTTTGAAATGTTTTATTTTTCAATGAATAATTAAAAATACTCATTTATATTGATAATTGCCTTTTATTTTAAATAATTAAGAATGTTAAATTATTATTTAAATTATTTTTAATAAAAAATTACTTAAATAATTTTAATATTTAAAAAAAGTATGTCATAGGAATGAATTAAATTTTGAATTTTGATATTAAAACCTTCTACACTTCTGATAATTTTTTCTTTTGAAACCCATTTTATCATCATGTTTACAAGTATAATAATAAATTTGTTTCATCCAATTATGTGAAACAAATAGATAAAAATTTATTCCATAAATTGAAAAAGAACAATTTATATTATATTATATGGTCAAATTAATATTTTACCAGCATGAATTGTAAAATTTGTAAAAATTAATTACTATGTTATGATAAAAAATGTTCTATCAGTGTGTTAAACTTAAAATATAAGGGTTGAAAATAGTTGATAACATGACTAAAACCCATTTTATGGAAATATTGTGTCTTTATTACCTCTTATGTTTTATATTTTCCCATTTTTGGGTCTTGTGACTTGAAAAACCTAGGTAAAATTGATTCCTTTCAGAACATCCCAATTCTTTTTATCCCCTACTTTTAAATTGACATATTCTCATTCCTTATTCACACATCCAGAACCATGTTTCTCATCCAAAACCTACCAAAATAACATTATTACTCACTAAAAAATATCATAAAACTATTTTACTAAAAAAAATTCTATTATAGGAAGGATTTTGATTTAATCCAAAAGAAGTTATTTGAAGAAGTAGTAACGTTCTAAAATAAGAATTTTTATTTTGTTTTTCCTCAACATCCTTAAAATCTTATTTAAACATTCTTATATAATATAGTATTTTTCATCCATATAAGGATATGTTATTATGTTATGGTAATGACCTATATCCATTTTCTCCTCTAATAAATGGAATACAAAATTTTCTGTCGTGTGTACGAAGGACAACCACCTCACAAACTGATGTAATTCATTTTCCATCACCAACATTAAAAGAGGAAAATAATTATTTATTTAACAGTTATATTTTTAATATTTTTATACTTCCAGAATATTAATATCCCATATAAATTTTAAAATTTCATTCCATTTAAAATACAATAGTGTCGGTTATATGTACAATAGATTACCACCTCTTAAAGCGAACTGATTCTTTTTTAAATTACACATTATCTAGAAGAAATAAGAATAAATTTAATGAATATATTTTAATATAATATAAATATATATATTATATATAATTAATATATTACCCAATCCCTACTCCTTTCGCACATTAGGTAAATTATAAAGTTGCTCATTCATACATACAACCTACTATCTCCCCAAAGTGATGTGATCCATTCTCCATGATCAAATTTTAATAACGATTCAATGTAATTAAATAATGAATAAAATAATATTTATAATATTAATATAAGTATGAATATTATTAAACTATATAATATGCAAAAAAGTAATAATTTAATGAAGTAACATGCATGAGAAAATAAGGCAGTTAACACTTGAAACTGGGAATATAATGAAATATTACAAAAAAACGGGTGGTAAAAATTTATAAGAAAATATTATGTGATATTAATATTATTAATATTGTTATATTATAAATTAATAAAATTATTTGAATGATTATTTAATAGGATAAATCATGTAAATCAAAATGTAAATTTGAAGTAATGGATTTCATCTCGATTTTAATTATTGAGTCATATTGTAATTCTATGCACAAAATTTCATTTATATGAAGTAAATATTTCTATTTTATCATTTAATATCTTTTAAAAATGATAATTAATGTTATTTTTAAGTTTTAATTCTAATTATTTAATTTAGAAAATTTGAATTGAAAATTAAAATGTAGAAAATAACTTCATAACCCAATTAATTTTTATTTGGTTATATTACCTATTCATTTTATTTGAAGTCTAAGAGTATGTGTTTAATGAATTAGTAAAATATTGTGTTTTATTTACTATTTTTATGTGAATTTAAATTTGATAAAAATAATATATTAATTTATAAACTCCAACTTCACTGTTATAATCATAATAAGTGTTTTTTTTTCACAATATCATTTTAATCGGGATTGTAATGCTTGAATTTATGATGAATGAAATTATTTAATAATTATCTAATAAAACCCTATAATTTTATTATCCACTAGTTATTCATTATTTTTTAAAGAAATAGTACCATATTATTCACATTTAAATTTATAAATATTGATATTTTTTTTAATATATTCTGATATCATTTCCATCTTTTCTCAAAAATAAATTTTCTTCCAATCCCGTTTTTCAATATTGTTTAATATTTTTTAAAATCACCAAGATAATATATTGAAGATATTTTTAACCATTAATGAATCTTTATAAAAAAATCAAAGGATTCTTCATGTTATTTTTGAAACAAGAAATATTTGGCTTTTATAAAAAATCATTACCATAACTTGTAAGACATATAAAAAATTTCCCCCAGTTATAACCACTCAAGGATCAAATTTTTTATTTATAATTTTTTATTTTATTTCAAAAGAAAATTATATTCGAACCATTTTAGGATATTTTATTGAAAAAAATTCTATGTGAAATGGCTCTTTTCCTCAAAAAATTTTTTAATGAAAATTTTATTATATTTATATTCATCATCCATATCAAACCATTATAGTATATATGTTCTGAAATGCACTGTGTTGCATTTGTTGTCAATGAGGCATGATGTTGTCATGGAATGAGTGGATGTCAAGGAATGTCAAGATGTGAATGAAAAAGGATGTGATGGTGTTGGTGATGAATGGAGAATGGCCATGGTACTAAGATGCATGTCACTTAGAAGATTCACTAAGTGATATAGGATGTTGTGGTTGAAACATTCTCTATTTATATCAGACGATTGAAGAACTGATCTTAATATTTCAATACTTGTATCAAGATGATACTAAGTTACACCACTTGAAGAATTGATGATGATGGAGCATCCTAATATCTGATGATTGTTGAGCTAATCTTTAAGTTCATAGAACTTGTATCCTGATGATACGAAGTCACAACAATGTTATAAGTCCATGCATTGTCTTCAAAATGCATGAGGAGATGAAAGTGATCCATCCACAATCACTAAGTGGATGAAGTGGTTGAATGAATTCCATGCACTATCACTTAGTGCATGTGAATTTGAAGAAGTTCCAATTTGATCTCTGATTGGATCAATGAAGAACATTGAAGATTATAAATGATTGAGGAGTTCGGTTGATGAAGTGATCCTTGAGAATTCCATATCCTAAGTGAAGAGTATGAAGAAGTATAGAGGAATTCTCAAATGAACAATGTAAGGAAGAAGGCTTGAAGGGCTTGGCATTTGGCTTATACTCATAGGAGAACTTTGTATTTGACAAAGTCCTTATTCATGCCTTTGCCAAAAAATTTGGCCAGCCAAGAACACCTTGAGGGTTCAACCCCAAGGCACATGTGGGCCTAAGGTGCCACGCCCAAGGGGGAACCCGTGGGGCAAGCCCAGGGCGGAGGGCCACGCAGGGGTGTCACGCCCGCGCGGTAGGGGCGCAGGAGCACGCCCGGAGTGCATGGTGGGCGCTAGGAGCGCGCCCACAGGGAGCAGAGGTGGGCGCAGAGCGCGCCCGTAGAAGAACTCGGTGCGGGGTGGCACCGAGAGGGGAGGAGATTCAACTAGCCGTTCATGGGAGCGGAACTTTGATAAACCGAGAGAATTCGGCGGCCCGTTTCGATGTGGGACAAATATTTTTGCCGCGGATTGAATCTGAGCCGCTCGATTGATCGCGCGCCAGATCTCGGCCGCACATCTAATCCACTGCAGCCCGTTCTGATCTCAGCCGTCCAAATCGTCGATCTGACGGCTCCCCGTCCATCCTCAACCTCAAGCCAGGCCGCTGCCACCCGCGAGCTCCGTTCGAACCAGAGGCCTCCCCGACGACCTATTTCGAGTTCCCAGACACCTTTGAAGGACCCGAAGGGTCCATTGGGATCATCTGAGCATACCGAACACAACCATGCCTTAAAATGAGTTTGCATGTGATGAGAAGAAAAATTCAAGATTCGGCTGAAGGCAAACCGAAGGTGCCAAGGCCATGTGGTGTTCGAGTTTTGCATGGGATGGCCAAAACAGAGGCCGTGCATGCGTTCTAAATCGCATGCACGAGGAGGAATGAAAGAGGAAGATAAAGCCGCGTGAAACAGCGAAAGAAAAACAAGATTTTACAGAATCTTGAAGAACCGAAAATCTCGGGAGTTTGAAGTTATATCACGCGGATTGCACCGCCTCTCCTTTGCCTATAAAAATGAGGCCTAGCCCTCGAGGAGAGTTTGCTGAAACTTTTGAGAACCGTGAAGCTCTCTGCCTCGCGAAGAAAGAATCCCCGCGCAAGGTATTTGCACGACTGAGTTCCTTGCGCGCAACTCTTTTGTGCGACAAGAAGGTTGAGTCCCCTACGCGCCTTCCCTTTGCGCGGCAGGAAGACCCGAGGCAGCCGCATCACTTGCACGCTCTCGTGGTTTTTTGAGGCTTGCGCGGCCGAGGTGCCTTGCACCTTTGAGGAGCTTGCGAGACAGAACCTTTGTGCGGCCAGCTACACCCGAGGTTAACTCACACCTTGCGCGCCTTGAAGAGGAAGTGAAGTCCCGAAGCCGTGTGTGCTTATCAAAAGAAGAAAAGGGTCGTGGCAGTGTTTGTGCTTGTGTGTCAAGTGAAGGAACCCTACGCGGCAGTGGGTGTGCACCAAAGAAGACCCGAGGCCTTAGTTCATTTGTGTGTTCATTCTTGAAGAGTGAAGACCACCACACTTTGTGTGTGTGTGCATTTGAAAAGAAGGACGAGGATAGCTTGGGTGTGTGCAAAAATAGTGAAGGCCAAATACACACTCATTGTGTGTGTGCAAATCAAAGAACAAAGTTGTGTGTGCAAAACAACAAAGTGAAGTGGCCGAACCTATGTGTGTGCTCTAAGTGGAGTGGACACACTTAGAAGA
Source organism: Viscum album (assembly GCA_963277665.1). Lineage (NCBI taxonomy): Eukaryota > Viridiplantae > Streptophyta > Magnoliopsida > Santalales > Viscaceae > Viscum > Viscum album. The sequence goes on along the minus strand of OY728123.1, from coordinate 684,721,027 downwards.
AGAAGAAGACTAACACAAAGTATAACACACATTTAAGTGTGTAAATACATTGAACAAAGTGTGAAGTTCAAGTGAGAAGGTGTGTGCTAAAAAGGATTACACCCTTTGTGGGCTTATTGCACCGAGAAGAAGAAGGGGAGTGTATGCTTACATGCATGCACGTGCACACGTGAACAAAGCTAAATCAGGCTGTGTGCAATTGAGAAGTCCAAGACCAGAAGATCTTGAAGAATCAGAGTTTCCATGCATTCAGTGCATGATGTTGAATTGCTGTGAGACTGGACCAGACTGAAGTTAAATATATCAGTTGTCTGAGTATTCAGTAGTTGAAGAGAGAGGCCAGGTCATCCTCAGAAGAAGGAGATAAATCCTGAGAAAGACGAGAAGACCTGTTCATCACATGTGACCAGAGGTACAGAGTAAGGCCAGCAGTCTTTATCCCAGACTGCTGAAGATACTTAAAGAAGCTTAAATTGAAGAAGAGCTACTCGTGTGACTCGAGGAGCCATGAGAAGCCCCCTGTGAGACTCAGGGTGGAAGAAGTCTTCAGTGGGATTCTGGAGCAGGCCAGTGGGACTCTGGTAACACTGTGGGACGCAGTATAAAGACCCTCCTGTGGGACTCAGGAGAGATACAGTGGGACTCTGTATTGACCATTGTAATACTAACCGATTATAATGGAGAAACCATGTTGGGGTGTATAACCAACATGGCAAGGATGTAGGCCTTTGGTGACGAACCTTGTAAATCCTTGTGTCCAGTGCCTTTACATTTACTGCATTACTCGAGGAAAGGCTGAGAGATACAAGAAGAGTGGATCGAGGCCTTAACAAGCCATAGAGGTTTAATTGATAAGAATCAATTAGTAAAAAGTTTTAAGGGATCACTGATTCACCCCCTCCCCCTCTCAGTGATTCACACTGATCTGGGCACTTCAATTGGTATCAGAGGGAGGTTACCTCTAAAAGATCCAAGGGAGTCTTTATGAAGTGCAGATTTGAGGAAATGAGCGACCAGCCTCAAATGGAGATATCTGCCAAGACTCAGAAAAATAGAAAGAAGAAACAGGCCAAGAAGATGAAGAAAGCATGTCCTAGCTGTGATGATGTTGGAACAATGAAAGATCTTCAAAGTGCAATCGAATATCTTCATAAGACAGTCCCCAAGGAAGTGGAAATGTGTATAGCTACAGGCATCCTTGATCTTCAAGAAGAAAAATTACAGCTAGAAGAAGAATCCAATACAATGGAAGATCAGTTGGCTAAAAGGGTTGGCATAACCAACACTCTCAGAAAGCTGGTGAAGGCTAAAGATGAAACAGTATCGCTTTGCAATGAAAGATATGAAGACACTACTGAAGAATTGCAAAGAAGCTCTTCTGAGAAAGAAATCTTTATGATAATAATCAAAGATGTGTTTCATGCACTGGAGAAGTTGCACAAAGTGTCAATGAATGTCAGAGATGGTCAAATTGAAGACAAAGTAAAAATGGTGAAGGAGCTTGAAAAATCATTGCATGAAATAAATAATGTGCATGATGACCAGATGGAACAGCTGAAACAGAATTGGGAAGGTAGGCTAAGATTGGTTGAGGATGAGAAGAACTCCCTCAACATGAAATGCTTTGAACTGGATGTGATATTGAAAAATCAGCAATCACCCAAATCCAAAGCCTCCTAGTCAGCTGAAAGGATAAATGTTGCTACTCAAGTATGCTTTGAGAAGGATGATTCTAAAATAAAGACATCCTCTAATGAATGGGAAACATCTTCTAAAAGGAAGGGACCATCCATCCAATCTTGTACTCATGTTTCTAAATGTGTTTCTACTAAAAGTGCAGGATGGAAGAATGAATCCAAACAAGTATGGATGAAGACGGTGAAGAAAGAATGCCCTCTTAAAACAACACAGCAAGTCAAGAAAAGCACCCAACAATCAGAAGGACTGAAGAGGTCAAGATTTGTGGGTCAGTGTTGGTGTTGTAACAAGTATGGGCACTGTGCAAAGGATTTTTGGTACAATCCACTGAATGTAAAAGCACAAAGGAAGCCCATGCCAAGGGGGAGCAAGCCAGAGGAAAAGAAGCAGCATCCATAGGTCCAGAGACATCTGTTTACTGCAAATAGATTTGGATTACTTGACAACATCTGGGATGATTGCAAAAGTTGTCAAATAGATACATGTCAATCTCCAACTGTATCCAGAGCTCAAAAGAAGAAAAGATCACATAACCTAGCTCAAAAAGAATCCTTGGGAAGCAAGCAGAAGAAATCTGAAGATTCTCCCAAGAAGATTATGAAAAAGGAAGAGAAGACCTTGGAGTCTAAATCCAAGAAGGGTGATGCATCCAGAAGGACCACCAAGAAGAAATTCTTCTACTGTGGAAAGAAAGGACATATCATAGATCTTTGTAAAGAAGCCATGAAATTCAATAGAGGCAGACTGGACTCAAACAGACGATCAATCCAAAAGAAGAAAAAGGGATTGATTGAAAACAAGTTGCCTAATAAAGGCAGCTTGAAAGCATCGAAGGAACCTTGTGGAATATCCAGAACTGAGGCCACACTTCCAAGTGACTTACTAGTCATATGGCCAAATCAGTTGCAACTTGCCAAAGATCTGCAAAGAGCTGAAGATGAAGTTCTGGCAATTTCTAAGGCAAAAGGGAAGAAGAAGATTTCACATGAAGATGTATTTAGATCCACACCAGCACAAACATCATTGAAGATCAAATGTGCAAGTGTGAAGAATGGTGAAAATGGGACATCTCGGTTGAGAGAATTTTCTCAACCTTGTTGTTCACATTGATGGACCAAGGAGGTTCCATCTTATTCCCTAATCACTTGTATTTACATGTGCTGACATTGCAGGGAATTGAATATGATGATCATTCTCAACTAGAGGATGGTTTGGACAGAATGGAGTGCACCCCTTGAGGGGGAGCCAATCTGAAGAAGATGGGATTCTTAGATTAATACCATCTTGAGAAAAGTGAAGGTATTCCAATCATACTTTCATCCCTTGTTTCTTAATTGTATTCATCCTGACAATTAAGGGGGAGTATGGAATGAAGACAAATGGATGAAAGGGGGAGCTTTATCTTTGCACCTGAACTTTCTAATAAGTTTTGTGAAGTTGTGTAGGATTTAGCAAATTCATTGTTATATCTGAAAAATTTCAAACCCCTAAGAATGATCTCACATGTGTAGAGAATTATGGACAGCTTTGAATTCCTTGGTCATATCACTCTTGTTTTCTACACCGGGTTAGCCCAAGTAGACTTAGAGATGATTTACTAAAGGTTCTTTGCTAAAGAGAACATGTGACATCATCCCTCTCTTAGTGCTTTTCAAGAAGATGCTATTCGAAGGGAGGAAGATATATTTTTGAAGAGAACCACACCACACCTTTTCATTTGATTGCCAATAAGGGGGAGAAAATATTGGCACACATATTGACCCATTCATATGTGCTGAAGAAGTGTATTGACAACAAATACAAAGAGGGAGATTGAAATGCACTATGTTGCATTTGTTGTCAATGAGGCATGATGTTGTCATGGAATGAGTGGATGTCAAGGAATGTCAAGATGTGAATGACAAAGGATGTGATGGTGTTGGTGATGAATGGAGAATGGCCATGGTACTAAGATGCATGTCACTTAGGAGATCCACTAAGTGACATAGGATGTTGTGGTTGAAACATTCTCTATTTGTATCAGACGATTGAAGAACTGATCTTAATGTTTCAATACTTGTATCAAGATGATACTAAGTTACACCACTTGAAGAATTGATGATGATGGAGCATCATAATATCTGATGATTGTTGAGCTAATCTTTAAGTTCATAGAACTTGTATCCTGATGATACGAAGTCACAACAATGTTAGAAGTCCATGCATTGTCTTCACAATGCATGAGGAGATGAAAGTGATCCATCCACAATCACTAAGTGGATGAAGTGGTTGAATGAATTCCATGCACTATCACTTAGTGCATGTGAATTTGAAGAAGTTCCAATTTGATCTCTGATTGGATCAATGAAGAACATTCAAGATTATAAATGATTGAGGAGTTCGATTGATGAAGTGATCCTTGAGAATTCCATATCCTAAGTGAAGAGCATGAAGAAGTACAGAGGAATTCTCAAATGAACAAAGTAAGGAAGAAGGCTTGAAGGGCTTGGCATTTGGCTTATACTCATAGGAGAACTTTGTATTTGACAAAGTCCTTATTCATGCCTTTGCCAAAAAATTTGGCCAGCCAAGAACACCTTGAGGGTTCAACCCCAAGGAACGTGTGGGCCTAAGGCGCCACGCCCAAGGGGGAACCCGTGGGGCAAGCCCAGGGCGGAAGGGTCACACAGGGGTGTCACGCCCGTGCGGCAGGGGCGCAGGAGCGCGCCCGGAGTGCATGGTGGGCACTAGGAGCGCGCCCGCAGGGAGCAGAGGTGGGTGCAGAGCGCGCCCGCAGAAGAACTCGGTGCGGGGCGGCACCGAGAGGGGAGGAGATTCAACTGGCCGTTCATGGGAGCGGAACTTTGATAAACCGAGAGAATTACGTGGCCCGTTTCGATGTGGGACAAAGATTTTTGCCGCGGATTGAATCTGAGCCGCTCGATTGATCGTGCGCCAGATCTCGGCCGCACATCTAATCCGCCGCGGCCCATTCTGATCTCAGCCGTCCAAATCGTCGATCCGACGGCTCCCCGTCCATCCTCAACCTCAAGCCAGGCCGCTGCCACCCGCGAGCTCCATTCGAACCAGAGGCCTCCCCGACGACCTATTTCGAGTTCCCAGACACCTTTGAAGGAGCCGAAGGGTCCCTTGGGATCGTCTGAGCATACCGAACACAACCATGCCTTAAAATGAGTTTGCATGTGATGAGAAGAAGAATTCGAGATTCGGATGAAGGCAAACCGAAGGTGCCGAGGCCATGTGGTGTTCGAGTTTTGCATGGGATGGCCAAAACAGAGGCCGTACATGCGTTCTAAATCGCATACACGAGGAGGAATGAAAGAAGAAGATAAAGCCGCGTGAAACAGCGAAAGAAAAACAAGATTTTACAGAATCTTGAAGAACCGAAAATCTCGGGAGTTTGAAGTTATATCACACGGATTGAACCGCCTCTCCTTTGCCTATAAAAATGAGGCCTAGCCCTCGAGGAGAGTTTGCTAAAACTTTTGAGAACCGTGAAGCTCTCTGCCTCGCGAAGAAAGAAGCCCCACGCAAGGTATTTGCGCGGCTGAGTTCCTTGCGCGCAACTCTTTTGTGCGACAAGAAGGTTGAGTCCCATGCGCGCCTTCCCTTTGCGCGGTAGGAAGACTCGAGGCAGCCGTATCACTTGCGCGCTCTCGTGGTTTTTTGAGGCTTGCGCGGCCGAGGTGCCTTGCACCTTTGAGGATCTTGCTCGACAGAACCTTTGCACAGCCAGCTACACCCGAGGTGAACTCACACCTTGCGCGCCTTGAAGAGGAAGTGAAGTCCCGAGGCCGTGTGTGCTTATCAAAAGAACAAAAGGGTCGTGGTAGTGTTTGTGCTTGTGTGTCAAGTGAAGGAACCCTACGTGGCAGTGGGTGTGCACCAAAGAATACCTGAGGCCTTAGTGCATTTGTGTGTGCATTCTTGAAGAGTGAAGACCACCACACTTTTTGTGTGTGTGCATTTGAAAAGAAGGCCGAGGATAGCTTGGTTGTGTGCAAAAATAGTGAAGGCCAAATACACACTCATTGTGTGTGTGCAAATCAAAGAACAAAGTTGGGTGTGAAAAACAACAAAGTGAAGTGGCCGAACCTATGTGTGTGCTCTAAGTGGAGTGGACACACTTAGAAGAAGAAGAAGACTCACACAAAGTATAACACACATTTAAGTGTGTAAATACATTGAACAAAGTGTGAAGTTAAAGTGAGAAGGTGTGTGCTAAAAAGGATTACACCCTTTGTGGGCTTATTGCACCGAGAAGAAGAAGGGGAATGCATGCTTACATGCATGCACGTGCACACGTGAACAAAGATAAATCAGGATGTGTGCAATTGAGAAATCCAAGACCAGAAGATCTTGAAGAATCAGAGTTTCCATGCATTCAGTGCATGAAGTTGAATTGCTGTGAGACTGGACCAGACTGAAGTTAAATATATCAGTTGTCTGAGTATTCAGTAGTTGAAGAGAGAGGCCAGGTCATCCTCAGAAGAAGGAGATAAATCCTGAGCAAGACGAGAAGACCTGTTCATCACAAGTGAGCAGAGGTACAGAGCAAGGCCAGCAGTCTTTATCCCAGACTGCTGAAGATACTTGAAGAAGCTTAAAGTGAAGAAGAGCTACTCGTGTGACTCGAGGAGCTAGGAGAAGCCCCCTGTGAGACTCAGGGTGGAAGAAGTCTTCAATGGGATTCTGGAGCAGGCCAGTGGGACTCTGGTAACACTGTGGGACGCAGTATAAAGACCCTCTTGTGGGACTCAGGAGAGATACAGTGGGACTCTGTATCGACCATTGTAATACTAACCGATTATAATGGAGAAACCATGTTGGGGTGTATAACCAACATGGCAAGGACGTAGGCCTTTGGTGCCGAACCTTGTAAATCCTTGTGTCCAGTGCCTTTACATTTACTGCATTACTCAAGGAAAGGCTGAGATATACAAGAAGAGTGGATCGAGGCCTTAACAAGCCATAGAGGTTTAATTGATAAGAATCAATTAGTAAAAAGTTTTAAGGGATCACTGATTCACCCCCTCCCCCTCTCAGTGATTCACACTGATCTGGGCACTTCATGTTCTAATGACCATATTTTGTATTGATAAAATAATTATTATTTATATTGGTGGTTTATAATATGTTTGGTCAAGGATAGTATTATCATTACCTTATTGATTTATTTATTTAATCATTAACATTACCCTCAAATATTAACTTTTATATCACCATTCGATGTTGAATCTACCATAAATATCCATATTATTCATCCCTGAAATATTTTTCATTTAAACGTTATATCATTTAACTTATTTTACTCTAGTTTTTAATTTATATAATTGACCTAGGAAATTATTTGTAATGTGTATTCATTACTCGATACAAATGTTTTAAAATAAATTCTATTCTGGAATTAAATTGATTATTTGATATATGAGGAATGATATATACATACATATATGGGTTGGGCATAGTTATAGAAATACCCTTGACTCATCGGTAGTTTCTGACAATGAATCATTTGGATACCCATATTTAAATGGGTTTCTGGTGCATTTTTATGTATAAGTTTTAAACTATCTTCTGAAAGGTATTGATAGTTGATGTATCATAATGATTGAGATTAAAACTCACAATAATTAAGAATTTACTTTAGTAATAATTTAGATACTTTTATTCATGAGATTGTTTCAATGATATTATCTCTTGATTCATTTCATTCATAGTTTATTGATTAAATGGAATATGTTTTTAGTTATTTACCATTCCATACTAATTATAACTTATTTTATAATTATAGTCAAGTTATTGATTAAATAAAATATGAGTTCATATATTTACCTTCCCAAAATGATTAATAATTTTGAATATTAATATTTTACACTATAACAAACCCTTTTTGAGAATTTGAGCTCACCACTATTTTTTCCATTCATAGGAATCAAGGTAGTATACTATGAAATATATAAAATGATATTCTAAAGGGTGTATTGATATTATAAAAGAAATTATATTGTAACTATTATATTCAATTGGAATATGGGAATCATGTATCAATTTGGTTCTTCAAGACTACAAAATTATTTGTTCCTTTGGTATGTGATCACTTGTATATAGTGATAATTTAATATTAAAGGCATTGGCTTCAGGTTACTAGGGATGAGATACCAACATCTCATAATAGTGTAAGATTAGTTGAAACCTTAAGAACTATAATTGGGGAATCATATATTTGGAAACATAACCCAAGGATAGTATTTCATGATATATATATATGATCATCATATATTTGGTTAGGGAATATTTTTTGTGGGTTTCCATGAAAATTAATCCATTTTTGGATACTAAAATATCATGTGGTTCTGGAATTGAGGTACCTAGTGGTATTAAATCTAAAATGGTACATCAATCATGACTTCAGTGTTACTAGATATATAAAAATAATCATTTATGTGGACCTATTTTGACACCATCATAGGATACTCTTTAGAAATTTCACATTTTTATTATTGACCATTATGATTGATTGTAATAGATAATGATAATAAATGTACTAGGATAACATTTCAAAGAATTATATTGAAAATAAGATTTCCTGATTTAGTCATCCTATAAATTATTATATCATTTTCTCACCAAGACTATTTTATTCTCAAACTATGATTCATGGTTTTGTCAATGGATGGAACCCAAAAGAGTCATGTAAACATTTTACATATACAAAAACATGGAAATGTTGAGAAACCATATGGGACGATGGTATGAGATAAATATATCATGATTATTCCTAATTATTTATTCCTAAATTTTATTAAAACCCATTACCATAACCATATCTCAGACTCACCCAATAAGAGAAGGATGTGGTTTACTAAGTAACTGATTGATGAAGATCATGGATGAATGAATGCTATATTTAAATTATATAAAAAAATATGGTAATGTAACCTAGGAATGTGTGTTAAAGGAACCTTATTTGTTTTCTGAATAATAATACAATACAATAATAAATTTCCAAGGAAAAATGAAGTGTGCTGTGGAAGGAAATAAATCTCATCAAAGGGATCCATTTATGGACCACTATCTTAAATATGGGAAACTAGGAATTATTTGAGTGAATTATATCTTTTAATGGTTAGTTCATAAAACAAGGTAGAACCTATGTTATAATAACATTTATGAGGTATTTATTTATCAAGATTCAATAATTTAATTGTAGACGTTTTTTACCAATTCAATTTTGAATAAACAAACCTTGAAACATCTATGTATTTTGTTTAATTTCAGAATCATATATGTATTAATTAACATAGAAATTTATTGGATCCATCATGTTTTATGAGTACAAGGTTGATCATAATTTCATGTTATAAAACACCCCTTTGGAAAATTTATATAGAAGGAATATAACATGATTAATGATATTTTTAAAAGTAATAAATGGGAATACAACCCATTGTTTTATTATATGAATGAGTTATTTGAGGATGAACGCCTTTACGTTTTTTTGACATAAAATTAAATTTATTGGTTACCATTATGGTTTATCCTATATTTTATGTACATGTAATTATGGGTTATGAATATTATGGAATGTTATAGGAAATATAAAAATAAGGGTTTATAATAGGGACAACCCACATACCTGGTGAAAACATATTGCATCTGATGGAGTATGCATGGAGTCAACCAACAATAAATGGATGATAAGGTTTTATCACCAACCACTAGAATACATGATGTCCTCATTAGTATGAAATTGTTTTTTTAAAATAATTTTGAGAATAAATTTTAATGATGAACAAATGGTTTTATTATTAGGTATATATAATAATGTATTATTTTTGAAAACTTCTCCTATCTATATATGGTTTGGACATTATTAATAAATAATAATAAAGACTAATAACTTTTTCAACAGTTATATAATCGATTTAAATTTAATTTTTGTGCTTCAATAATAAATATTAATTTTATTTATTCATGATGTGGAAATTGATTATGGTACATCTAGAGGATGAAATTGTTCATATGAAAAAGAAGAATATCATGTTACTAAATTTATTTATATTCATAGACAACAAATAAATTCCCCAACATATGTTATGGGATCTCAAAATATTTGTTACTCTATTAAAATCATATCTATTAAATCAAGAGGTCTTTTAAATAATCATATTTTTTTTGAGGTCCTTAACATTTAATTGGTCATTCACTCTCTTCTGATCAATGATCTCTATCACTCACAATAATTATTTAAGTTTTTATTTCATTATCATACATTTAGTACCCACATATATTCTCGTACATGGAAACATATTTTTTTTTCTACATTCCATTCATATTTTTATTTCTCTCTTATCTATAATATTTTTTATTAAAACTTTTTGGATGTAGGTTTTTCAATAATAGTGTTTCTAGTTTACAATCCCTTAATTACTAAGATACAGTTCAAATTGAGTGGATGAACTTTTCTGAAGAAGGAGAGAAATTACAATTCTAACATTTTTAAATAATAATTTTCTGTTTGATATCTTGTATTACATACATCACTGATCTTAGAAGATAATGTAACACCCTGGGACTTTATGAAATATTTAATTTTAAATAAATTCGATATCTTTCATAGTTTTTAGAACACTCTGCATTGTTTTTTAACGAATCACAATATAGTATACAACTATAACACAACACTTAAGTAAGAGGGTATCAATATTACTATCTATATAATAAAAATTAGGTTTATCATTTTATTAAAAAATACAATAAGAGTCATTTAAAATAGAAATATTTATTTATCTTTTGAAAAATAGTACTTTTCTAAATGATGGTTTGGTCGCTCTTTTTTAATATAATTTAAATTTCATTTTTCTAATTTTAGATATTTTTTTATAAAAAAAAACTAAATTTTTAAAATAAACATTTAAAATTTTTCACTAGCTTCATTCATTATAATTTTCTTAAATTTTTCATTTCTCATTAAATTGTTAAAATAATTATTTTTTATTTAAAATGGTTACTTTGATTAAATAATTTATATGATAAAAAAATATTTAAAAAATATTTAAAATAATAATTTCAACAATTATATGAAAATTATAGTATTTATTTTATTTGAATCAATTTCATTTTGAATTGTTATATTAAAACATACTACCCTTATGATAATTTTCCCTTTGGAAACCTACATTTTCTTCATGTCTATGAGGATTATTTTAGGATGTATTTCTCCAATTCTATGAAATGAAATTGGAAAAATTTATTGTATATTTTTTATGTACATTATTTATATTATATAATATGTTCAAATTAATTTTTTCCATTATAATTTTTGAAAGAAGTATAAATTAATTACAATGGCTAGGTAAAAATTTGATTTACATGTAGGGGGGTTAAACTAAAAATATACAATTTAAGAATCACATAAATCATTTAAAACAAAAATTTAGTTGAAATATTTTTACTTTAACACATCTAATGTTTGATAATGGCCCATTTGAGGGCCTTCTGATAGAAAAAAAATCGGTAGTAATTGATCCATTTCAATGATATCATGGGTGTCCCCTCCACCACTCATTGAAGGCCTTCCCAATCCTCACATATTCAAAAATAAAAAGACACATGATTCAGATAAACCATTATCAAATGAATTAAAAAATAACATTTAGTAATTAATTATCCTTTTATTTTATTATAAATCCATCCAAAAAAATATTTGGGTGAATATTGAATGATATTGTCTGAAGAAGAGGTAAAATTTTAAAGCGGGGATTTCTATTTTGTTTCTTATTCTTCATACATTAAATATTATTAAACCACACTGATAAAATAACCTAAATATCTTCAATAAATTGAGATGATATTATGTTATGTTAATGATCACTTCTCATCTCCCACCCTTTCAAATTTGAAATCAAATCTCTGATTTTCTATGTGACGGTCTACCACATCGCAAACCGATGTAATTCATTTTCCATCACCATCTTTTTAGGTCGGATATAATGATAGATTTAAAAAAATTATAATATATTTATGACATGATTATATGTTTTGGATTTTAATATCACATATACCTTCATAAATTCCATTCTGTTTAAAGTACGGCACCATCACTCATGATTGTGGTGAACAACCTCCAGATAAAGAGATGTGATTCAATTTTCACATATGCTTTACATGGAACTTAATAAGGATAAATTTAAAAAATATATTTGATATATATATGAAATTATATTGATTTAAAAATATTAATATATCACCCACTATCATACCATTTCACCCCTTATGGAAATTATAATATTGGTTTTGCGTATATAAGGCCTACCGTCTCCACAAAGCGATGTGAACCATTCTGCATGATAAAAGTTAAATAATAATTATTAAAATTTTTATAATTATGAAATGATATTTTTATCATTAATATCAAAAAATTTAATATTTATATACATAATATGCAAAAGAACATGGTTTTTAATTACAAAACAGAAATGAGAAAATTAGGTAATTAACACCCCAAAATGTGAAAATAATGAAATATTATTAATGATAATTATAGTAATATGTTATAAGGGGACCATATATGAAATAATTAATTAGAATATGGTTATATTATAAAATAATTACTTGATTAAAACCATTAAATTGGAGGTTAATTTTGGTTAAGAAAAATATAAGCATGATGTAAGGGACGTCATCTGAATTACCCTTCATTAAGGCATGTTGTAATCAATTAAACATAATTTACTTTATATAGTTTATATAATCCACCATATTTAAGTAATGTCATGAAATAATTATGTTTTATTCTATTTTATGTTTTTATTTTATTAATTTCATCTATGGTCATGAATCATGAAAATTTCCAAGTGCTAAATAATTCCATAACTCATTTTTTGGGTTATATTTCTTCTTCATTTTCACTAATAATTTGATAATATGTGTGTAAATAAATTCAAATATATAATATTGTATTTAATATTGTTCAATGTTTATTTAAATTTGATAAAAATAATTTATTCTATGATTAATTCTCAGTTCAATGTTTTGATCATTATAAGGGTATAGTTCACAATTTGAATTTATTTAGGATTTTACATACTAGATCATCCATTGAATTGAATTATTTTATAATTTTTCAATAAAAAAAATTAATTTTCTTTTATTCATTTTATTCGTTATTTTTTTAAATTAAGAGTACCATATTCTTTTGATAGGTATATAAAATTATTGATAATATGTATTTAACAAGAATGACATGATTTATCTCTTTAGTCAAAAATCATTTTTCTTCCAAAACCATGTTTCATAAAAATACTTGGAACAATTGTTTGAAAATTTTTCTGAGGATTTATTAAATTTATTTTTACCCATGTTTGAGTATTTGATTTTTTTAATGGAATAATCATGTCATATCCATAAAAATCACGTTTGAGTTTTATAAAAAATGAGAAAACAATCATTATCCTAACATGTATAAAAACTAAGAAATTACCAACCATTATTAAAACTTATTTATTTAATGATTAATTTATAAGTTCAAAATATTATTTTATAAGTATGTAATTTTGAAAACATTTTGTGAACTTTTCTATTTAAAAATATTTTATAGTATAAATTTTATTTTCCTCAAGAATTTATTTAATAATAAATTTATAGTATTTATATTATACAATGACATAAAAAATTTATTTTACGTAAGATACAATGGGGATATGTTTAATTAATTCCATCCTTATTATTTATTTGAATGGTTTATAATCAGTTTGAACATGAAAAGTATAAAAATTTTCTTGGATTAAAATTTTTTGTAATCATAAGCATTATGTTGAAATATTCACTTTCTTATCACCATTAAACATTAGATTTTCCCGCAATATAAAAATTATTTATTAAGGATATACCTATTACATTAATCATATATAATTTCTATATACTTTATTTTAATTTCAAATAAATATGATTGAATGAAGGAATTATTTTTTATCTATATTCCATAATTGATATAGAAATTTCATGATAAAGAATATTATACATTAACTAAATTGATTATTCAATATTTTTTTTAATTTTTGGACATTTATAAATAAGTGGGGCCTAGTTATAGATAGAACCTCAATGTATTTATAGTCTCATGAGATGAATCAATTGGATATCTTTAGTCATATGGGTTTATAGTGTATATAAACACATCATTTTTAAATTTAAATGTTAATGTTCTTGACATTATAGGTATTAGGATGCCTAAGATCCTGATGTCCATTAATGAAGGATTTCCATCTATACAAATTTAGTTGTTTTGATGTATGTACTGATGTTGGAATTTTAAACCTAACTTTCACTTCACAATAATTTTTTAAAATATGAAAGAGTACACTAATTACATGATGTGAAAGTATCTTTCACCAATATAACATTAACTGAAATAAAAACAATGAAAAAACATAATTACGATTCATCACCGAATTTTTTGGTAGAAAAACATTTATCAACATTGAAAAGTTTTTATTTTTTCTTCATCTTCATAATAAAACATTTCTTTCTGACGTAACCCTTGTAGATAGTTTCACTAAGTTTCTAAAGCAACAAAAAGTGTGTAGTTTGTTTCAAGTATATATATTTCTATTTGAATGTGGAGTCATATCAATAGAAAAATGTAATAATAGATAAAATAAATTAAGATTCAAATGTTACAGTATCTCAACAATATTCAATAATAGTTATAATTTAATATAAGCTAGAAAACATGAGGGACATCAAGGAATCCCTTATATTATCTCAAATGTCTTGTCATCATGAGATCATCTTCTAAAAACTATAATAATATCCAATATCACATAAGTTATAGGTCACTGATCTAGATTGACCAACACCTCCTATAATTTATTTAGTACACATGTAGAATTTCTCTCATCATTCATGAGACATGAACCCTTAAATCCATGCATCACAAAAATTATTTTAGAGGAAAACACATAAGAATAACTAGAACATAAAGTAAGACAAAAATTATACCAGAAAAAGGACATGCACAATAGAATATCAAATTTAAACCTTCAATGATTTACAACATAAATTGAATGACCCAAATTTATCTCAGTCTAAAAATAAGTCTTCTCAACTAGTTCATCCATGTGTAAGAAATCAAAACAATTAATGGAATTCATTATGTATTTAAATAAATTACAAGGTAAGTACATACCAAAACCCCATTCCATTATATTTATCACAAATACCAAAATCCTTTAAAAGATTCCATCCTTCAGTAGGTGAGGATCTATATACTTATTGGCCAACCAACAATGAAAGAAAAAACATTTTTTCTATATTAATATAACAATAGTCCTAATAATTATCTCAAAATTAAAGGACCTAAAATTTACAATACCATAAAATAAATCACTTCCATCTAATTGATAAATTAGAACAGCGGAACTATAATATCTTCACGACTATCCATAATTTGTCAAAATTTAATCAATAATATATAATGCTTGTTAAAATCAAACCAATATCCAATACACTAAAATAAAATAAAATTATTTTATAGGTTATATTCCATCACCATAATTATGATTTAATTTCATAAAATGAGAAAAAATATTCCTTCACTAGATGAAAAAAATCACCAAAAAATCAATCTTTCATCAATAGAAGATTCATGAACTATTCATCCAGCCAATGTTAAAATTAAAATTCCCTAAATTAAGATTTTCACATAACCATCCTTCAAATATAATATTTTGATTTAAATTTTTATACAATATACAACACAATTAAAATGAACCAAGATTGTAAATAAAATCATGGTTCTGTAAGGAAAGTCCAAGAAAAAAATGGATGTGTGACATCATCCACAATGAATCCATCCTTCCAAAATAAAATATTTAAAAACTATAGACTAAATTGATCATTTTTTAGGAAGCGAAAACCAAAATAATTGAAACCAACAAACTCATTATCCCAAAATATGTATAAAAATTATAAAACATGGGCATGTAAAAACACCAATCCAAAGATCCCATAAAATTAAAAAAGTCCTAAAAAGTGATTGATCAGAAGAGGGGAACCAATGAAGCAAATTAACCTATCATGGAATCATAAAAATTATTTTCATTGAGTATATCTATAATTAATGTCAATGTTTTGTTTTAATTAGTCTATAATTTTAAAAAATTAGTTAATTTCTGACATGACGGTGTGTTTTTATAGAAATTTCCACATCTTTTTTGTTTTTTGTAAAATAAAAGCATCATACTCCTACAACCAACATTCTAGTTCACCCCCAAGGTCCTCATAAATTATATATGCATCCATTAAACTAGGGTCAATATATTAATTGAAAAATAAGATTTTTAAGGACATTCACTAAAGGGTGAGATAATATTCTCAAAATCAATAGACATTGTGGGGATATTTTATTTTAATTTATCAAAATCCTCGAAGGATACAGCTAAAAAATTAATTTTTATATTATAATAATATATACGTTTTAGAGTCTTCTTGGTATTAGGGGTGATGAATCAATATGAATAAATCATTATTTTTTTACATTCATAGATCATGAAATCAAATAATCAAACTCAATCTATAGATATTTATCATCATCATCAAGTAATGATTAACTATCATCAGAATGTAAGATCATGTAATAGTCTTGATATGTTTGAATATAACTAGGAATATGAAAAATGGGAGGCAAAAAGATTCTTATATTTTCTATATCTTCATGGGAAAGATTAGTATTCAAAATAACATCCTCAATTCTATAAGGATTAATAAGATAGGGCTGAGATTTATAATGGTGTATAAAAACGTGACTTTATTATCTGGACCATTCAAATTCTATCAATGTATAGAATGATTCATGTATTTATGATCTCTTTTTCAACCATGATCAACATAAGTCATGGAAGGGGATAAGAAAAATTATACATACTCCCAAATTTCCATGAAAAATAAAAAACTATAAAGAAATTACTATAATAAACTGATGTATTAGAGAATAAAAAAACCTAATGGAGTCTAACATCATCATTTTGGTTCTAAATTTTGTGTGTAATAAATTAAGATATATGAATTTCAATAAAAAATATCTACATAAGGTTGAGAGATGAGGATTTTGATGGTGTATAATTTAAGGGGATTCAAAATTAAGTTATTAATCATGAAAAGGTCCTCCTATTTAAAGAAATATAGTCGAAGTCTACTGAAACCTAATTGGATAGGTGCAATGGGAGGTCAATGTCAGTGTAAAAATTAGAAGACCATTTTAATAATTTATAAAATATCTAAAAATAGACCAGGATAATCACCTATAAAATTGGTACTATTCATTCTCAAATATGATTCAAAAATGCACAAGTAAAAATTAATTAGAGAGACAACAAAATTAATAACTCTAATAAATCAAAGGGGTTTTCTCAAGAAATTGAGTGATGTAATATACCTGATAAATTTAATGAAAATGTCATAGTATAGATCAAAGGAACCAAACTATACCTCTTCATTTGTTAAAAATATTCCTCCAATACCTCTCTATGTGGACATATCTTCATCTTGATTCAAGAATCCATATAATCTACATTAGTGTGTGACTGTTGAATTATCCAATAATTATGTTAACAATGGATCCAAAATCAATTCAAGGAGTTATTCATTGTTCACTCAAGGGAGTGAACTCCAACAAGTGCATCCTAATAATAATTCAATTATTATTATCCACAATATTTTCACAATTATAATATACCCAAATTTATTTCATTATAATTTTATTTACTAAATGGAATGTGTTTTATGTTATTTTCCTTTACATATTAATTATTATTAATGAAATCATGATTTTAATGTTACAAATGAAATTGAATTTTTTTCAAATATTTTACATTCTAGGTTTATTATTCTAATTGATTCATTATAACTTCTAATACACTTAACCCATACATGGATTTTGAGATCCCCCATAGTTTTTTTCTTTAAAAAAGAATCCATGATATTTACTATGAATGATATAAATGGATATACAAAAGGGAATAATTATATTCCCAAAAATAATTATGTTGGAACTTTTGTATTCACATGTAATATATGATTCATGTACTTATCTAGTTCATTAAGACTATAAATTTATTCAAACATTTTGGATTTTTTTCCTTATATCTAGTGCCAATATAATAGTATATACAATAGATTAAGGTTACTAGGGTCAGGGTCCCAAACTTATATATTATCATTGAAAGAAATTATAATAAGAGGAAGTGGATATGAAAATATTACATAATATGTATAAAATATATCCATCTTAATAAAAATTTTAAGATGGTAAATATTATAATGATTGTTTATTCTATACATAAATGATAGGTTATTCAATTTTCATTTCAAAAAATATAATAGTGATATAAAATAAAATTTAACCATTAAACCTAATCTTAATTATTTACATTAATGCGTGTGATGAAATGAAAAAAATAGATCAATCATTCCACGATGGCGGTTGTCCACATGTGGAAATGGATGGTGATTTTGATTTCAGTAGAATGGAAAAAATGGATAATATAGTTTATTATTATATTATAAAAATATATCATAAATTTCATATATATATATATATATATATATATATATTCTATTCTATTTTGGACCATCTTTGAAATGTGGTGATGGAATTAAAAACATGTTTCGTCTAGGAGGAGGTTGCTCACACCACATGTGAATGAAAATTATGTTATTTCAAAAGGGAAAACGATTAGTTGTTAGTGTTCATTATAATTAAATAAAATCATGAACTATATAATAATTTATGAATCGATCATATAATATTATGAGAAAAAAATAAATTGAAATAGAAAAGAAAATATTTTGGTTATATTAATGAACTTAAATTGAGTAATTTTGGTTTCATTTTGAGTATTCCATCGAATAAAATATATGAGGTTAATCTATTATGAAAAAATTTATGAAATTGGAATAGGATTATTAGGTAATGAAATAGGTATTATTTATACAAAAACCAAATTTTAAGTGGGGCATTAAGGAGTTAGTGAGAGTACCCCATAATAATGGGTGGGAATGACATTCTTGAAAATATTTCAACTTAATATAAAGGAAAGAAAATGATTAAATGTTCAGTCACCCAAAAAAGGAAATTATTAAGTGAAGGGTGAGATAAGGTATATCATCTTTCAACCACTCAATTCCTAAAATGTGTTTATTATATTTTTTTATATTTACTCCTTAAATTATTATTTTTACAGTTCTATATTTTAATGTGGAAACTAGATTTTACATTAGAATGTTTTCCTTGCTACAAAAAAGGATCATTTATTTACATAATTAGGACCTAAAAATTGAAAATTTGAAATAATTTTAATAATATTAATTATATTATATTAATATAAGTTAATTTCAAAATTTTAATTTATAATTAATTTAAAAGGTATATTAAAGATCACTATTTAAGAATTAAAATATCAAATATATATTTATAAATTAGTTATCATATTTTGAAATTTATAAATTTACTTTTTAAAAATATATTTTTACAACAAACGGGATTTTTTTCATTATTTTATCATTATAACCTAATTATTTCATAAAATATCAGTATTTGAAAAAATGATATTTTTATTATTCACCTAAACAATCATTTTTTATAAAAAACCAAAAATTTCATATTATGATAATATCATTATGTTTAATTAAATATTCTATTTATTTTATTAATATCAAATTCTATAATTTAGAAATTTGAATTCTAAATATTTTCCTGAATATAGGCTCTTTAGAGAACACTTTTTGTGACATTTTAAGATATGGTGTTTACCCACTATAGTAGTATATCAAGTATTACATTCTCTAGGATTAAATAATTTCATACTAAAATTGAGTTATATATTTCCTATTTAATTAATTTAGATATTCATTACTCATATCATATTTAGGTTCCCATATTTTTCCACTATTTTAATATTTTTGTAAATTACTTTCCCAATATGAGCTACCCAATTTCACAACACTTTACTTCTAGTGTCAAAAATATAGACATGGAATTAATTATATAAAAGGTAAATATCAAACTAAATTCCCTAACATATGATTAGACACATTATATATTTCATTTATTAACTTAGTAATGAATTTATGATGACTCTTGGAACCTCAGAATAGTTGCATTGCATTTAAAATTGGTATGATATAAGTCCAATTATTTCTATTATTTAAAAATTCCCAATATATATAGGTTATAATATCCCTTTTTACCATATCATATAACTCCCATCCATGGTGAATACTTTATAAATACATGATATCCTACAAGAAATTCTAATTATCTCATGTAATTGGCAACCAAACATTTTTTTCTATTCGAGGGTACTTTAATTTTATTTTGAATAGTTAATTATTTAACATTTTTATCCTCTACATGGTCTAGAAATATAAGATTTGTTTCTCCACCTTTATCCCAACAATTTAGAGTACAATAACTAATCCCCCACAATTATTCATATTATTCCATCTAAATTCAAGAATAGATGGTATAATTTTTTGAAAATTCCAAAAAATGTAGATATTGATCACTTATATCATGGTAGTGAAGAGAAGAAGAAAAGAGTATTTCTACCAATATCTAGGTAGTCCTTTCATATCACCCATTTGTTTGGGGATGATATTTGTTTCTTAAATATATATAAGTGTCATATTCCCGTTGAAGAAACCACTAGAGTTTTGATGTATACCATGTGTCATGATCAGATATAATCGATATTGGTTCCCCATAAAGCCTTAAAATTTCATTTATATAGTTCCTATTAATCCATATTGAATCATTATTCCATGGGGTCACTTGTATTATAATGAAGTTATATAATGTAATATTTTCCCACTCCAATATAGATAATGAAAAATGTTCCATTAATTCCATAAAATGTATTTTTTCAACCATTACCTACATGGAGAATAAGAATATGGACATGTAGTGATTAATTTCCAACTTCATACCACCACATAAAAATGTTCTCTTAAATACCTGAAAATATTATGGATACCTAGATATATAGATAAGATTGATCTCTGTGAATTATCTAGCAGTCCTCCTTTCAACTATGGTATGAATTAAACTCAAAACTACTTTACAAACATTAACACTCCATTAATATAGATGATGTCTATAAATTTACCATAATCTGTTTCTTCAATATTGTGTGTTTTTTTTATTTAATGCTATTTGTATTTCTCTTTATTTTCTAGTATGTATGATTTAAAAATTAATTTAAAAAGGAATTATAGATCCCATTTCATAAAAATTTCCTTATCCATATTTAATAGATATCCATATATAAGATCCATGTTATGAAAAACAATATATTTTAAAATCATTGTTTTGTTATTTATTACAAAGAGATAAAAAATCCCAAATAATATAGAGTCCTAGTGTCTCTGGGAAATTAGTTACAAAGAATAATAACATGAAATTGGGATACAACGACATTATTTAAAAACTAAATTACATTAACTTAATTTAAAATGATCTTGTAATAATATAGAGGACATCCTATGGACATATATAACAAAGGTTTGGGTAATAAATAATTGAAAGGTAATACATAATAAATAGAATGAAGTAATGTATTACATGGGATTGAAGGAGAATAAAATGGAGATATAAAAAGTGATAATCATAATTATTAACATCAAATCACAACATAAGATGAATATATCAATGTATCATAATATATAGAAACAACATAAAACAAATAATTAAAATAATATGTCATGGATAAACAGGGATACATCATAATTTAGTGTGAATAGTATAACATCAAGTGCAACATATATGAAATATCATGAAATAAAAACATTTCACATTGCATTGGAGGACCATATAATATTGGACCCACCCATCACATTCATATCGTTTACATATATTTGTGTGTCGTGTAGATCATATAACATAATAATGTCTTTCATTAGTTTTTTATTCTATGGTTAGGTAGTTTGAATTTAAGAAATGGAAGTGAAAATTAAATTATTTGTAGATACATCTAGGGGAATACCCATTATTAGTAATAGGATTGGTAATTCCAAACCCAAAAGAATGGAATTGAAAATTACAGGATATTTTTTGCAGCATTTCATGTGTACAGAGATGATCCTGGAAGAGATTAATGATTGTTATATGTATCCCCTTATTACTTTAGAATAATAAGGATATTAATGGGATATTAAAATACAAATTACAAAATGAATAATTAAAATTTTAAAAGGTAATTCAAATAAACTTATTTAATGGAAATGATGATTAAAGAAATCTCTTACTATAAATGGGTTCATCAAAAAGTTTGGGATGAGCTTATTATGATCATGGAAACACATTTTATATGGACCCAAATGTAAACATTACATATTCTGGTGGTTTATTACTGGATTTAAAATTTTGGGATCTTTTTAGTTTATTGTATTAGAGAATCAAGAAAATCCCTTATGAAGTAAAAAAATACATTAAAGGTGGAAATTTATTTACAAAATAAATTTTTATATAAATAAAAATTCTTTAATATAAAAAATGATTTCATTGTGTGATAAATATTAATAGTTTTCCCCTTGATCACATCATTGACCATTGTGACATCCTAACATGGGTGCCACATACTAGTGCCCCAAGACAGCTGGTTACAGGACCTCAGGAATTCCTCCCCACATACTGGAGGCTGTCGACAGGTAGTGAGGGTTGAATATATATATATAACAATGGGAGACAATATAATCACTAAAAAATCATAATAACACTAAAAATAAATAGTAAATGGTCAAATGATAATGATGTAAATTAAAATAACACTAGTATGACATGATGATGAAAAAGGAATACAACCTACAAAACCAAAATAGTATATATTTCATGAAAAATATTTTCCATGTGTCTAAATAAAACACAAAAATAAAGACACACTAAAAAACCCATAATTGGGTACCTAAATAACAATTGATTCCCTCGTCCGTGCTCTATCACAATTCACTAATATATCCTAAGGATATTTCCCTTATTTTATCTTTCTAACATAATGTCTAATCATGTACCAATTTGGTATCCCATGTAGGGTGTGAGTACAACTCACTCGGACACAACTATTGGTGTTTGAAACAATATTCAATCTATAAAAGTGTCTTTAGTTGTATAAATAATAACATTCATGTAATAAAAGTAAATGTTTACACAATTCATTATTATTTAATTAACCAAATAATTACCTATGTTCACAATACAAAGATAACCATCAACACCATCATCGGCCTGTGTCAGAGCCTATACCATATCATATAGGGAATCACAATTCATTATGTCTTGAGCATACATTATTCATTTAATTTCATTTAATATCACATATATTGGTAACCACAATGCAATGATAATATTTTGGTCCTAGAACCCAATTCCTAACAGTTGTGGGCATTTGAAGATTCTATCAGTGTCCCACAACCCATTATTATAACATATGGTCTTTCCGAAGCATTAGTCCATGTCCCCCACACAAATATAAGTCAATTAAATATGGGATTATCAAGCATTTTTTGGTGTACCATATATGTATATCATATATATCAACATATCAAATATATCAACATATCACATATATCAAAATATCATATACTACAATGTTAATAATCATAAAACTTCTTGTCAAATATTCTTATAAAAGTGTCCCAATTCAGTTATCAAAGTAATCATAGTTATACACGTTATTAACATTGAACAAAATGAATTATTTCCCACTAAACAGTTTGTTTCAAAATTTAATCATATAATCCTTCAAAAATTTAAGGTTAATCCAACCATCCCATAAATACCATTAATAATTAAATTCATAAACCCATAAAATGGATAATTCAGAATTCACTATTTCACCAATTCCATAATCCCAATAGCCCATCAATTTCATAATTTTATTAATTAATCTAAAAATTTATTTATCCAATTAAAAATTTAAATTCAAAATGTAGAAATTGAAATTATATAATTAATTACATGCAATAAAATTCAAGACTACTAGAATTTATATTTAAATAAATTTCCTCATTATCATTGATGGAGATGTTTTTTCAATCTAGAAATCACCAAATTGAAATTGAATAACAAAATATAGAACAATGTAGAAGAACAAGGGCCAATTTTTAATATTCATATCAAAGGGATTAGTATCTAGAATAACCTAGATTTTAATCCAATTCCAATAGATGAAAATTCATCCCTCTACATTATGAAATAGTGATAATAAATGAAAAAAACCAAGAAGACATACAAGGGGTCAAAAACCAATCCATGAAAATCATATATTATGAATATAATATAAATCCACTCGGAGTCGTCATAGGGTTGAGTAGATGAGGGATGCATTAATGAGTCAACATAATATGAACCACATAACACCTTTTAATTTTTTAATTGTTGAATTTAATGGAGTGTAATTCCATTACATTCTATGTAATATTTTAATAGTTTAGGATGAAAAAGTAATTTCATATGCTAATTTTAACCCAATTAAAAATTTAAATTTCACGTATCCCATTTAAATGAATTGTAAATTTTTTTATATTATTTTTTAACACCATGAAAATTTTCTTATATAGAACTGAATCACCTACAAGAAATATAAACCAAAATCAAATCCTCACCTGCACTATAACAAAATATAAACACAAAAGGGAACATACCTAAAAAAGAGTGGGATCATACAATCTCCCCCCTTATAACAAATCATCCTTATATTGTACACAAAATATCTCTATGATTCTGAGGTGAAAATATGAGGCCATTAAGCTCGCATATCTGGTTCTCTCTCCCGTGATTCCTCTTAAAGAAGGCCATGTTTCCACAGTATGCATACTATCAACACAACCTATACCTACATCATATTCTCACTACAATCCATGAAATGAATAAGATTCTCTTCAATAGATGCATCAGTATAATGCTCAACATAATCATCATTGATTAAATGAGAAGTGATGTGGTGATACAAATGAAGTTGTGACACATGAAAAAAATCATACATTGTAATGTACCTTTTTCGAAGTGAAAATCAGAATTCCACCATCCTGATTATATCTGTAATCTTGAAAGGTCCAATAGGCCCAGGTTCCAACATTCCCAGCATTTGATTCCTAGGGATACCCAATCTTGGTGAACCCAAATGAACACATTGTCACCCCCGATAAACTCAAGGGGTCATTGAAATCTATCAACATATGAACTCTTCCTACTCTGACCCACTACCATAAAGATCCTTACATCTGAATAGTTTCCTGAAAAATATTGTAATATGTGAAAAAAGTGCTATGTGTTTCTCACAATTCCCAAT
The DNA here is from genome assembly GCA_963277665.1 of Viscum album. Lineage (NCBI taxonomy): Eukaryota > Viridiplantae > Streptophyta > Magnoliopsida > Santalales > Viscaceae > Viscum > Viscum album. The sequence continues at coordinate 684,695,981 of OY728123.1, read as the reverse complement.
AATTCCTAAGATCCACACTCAAATAATATCCTCTAAAAACCTATATAGTATATTATGAATATGCATCTATATTTGGGTGGAAAGCCATACTAATTAATACTTATTTAGAAACTTACTTCATAAAGACCATCAATAAGTATGAAGTGCAATGTGAGACATGGTTTGAAACGATTCTCATATTGAACCAATGTAAATAGACTATCCCACAAATGTATATGTACCCCAACTAATCAATTGATAATGTCTAGCATATACCAATAAAATACACTAAATTATTCAATTGTTTCATAACCAAGAAAATATAGTCATTGTTCTGAGGCATCCACGAGAGACCCACTAAAAAATATAAGGTAACACCATCCCATTTACATTTCATAATGGTCAATGATAGTAGTATATCACCAGGACATTTATTCCCAATATTCACCTATTGAAAATTTATGTGTCGTGTGACAAACTAAATAATATCCTTTTTCATGCTCTACCTCCAATACTGTCGATTTAGGTCACATTATATTTTGGTCAAACCTGGATGCACCACCCACTTCTAGGACTGAAATTCATGTGTCAGCTCCCACCAAATAATCATAGGCACAACTACATGATTGTTGTCATAGATGATCTCATCAGCTTATACGGTTCAATAAGAAGCTAACACTCAACCTTTAACTATTTCCATCATGTCCAATCACAACGGATCCTGATACATCCTCTCCGTGATACAACTCAAAAGTGTGGATTCCACTGATTAATATATGAGGTTTATCTAGTCCTGGCCACCTTAAACTAGAAAATCAATCTCATCCATAAAATTCAACATCTTCCACATAAAAAATTATTCTTAAAACACCTATGTTTGTGTCTTTTTTCTTATAGTTTCAATAACATTTCTTCCTTTCCCATGTGTATATGAAAACTATAAATAAAATGACTATATATATATACTGGACATATATATGATTCACGATTTTTAATTATTATTATGATAAGATATAATTTACACTTTTTGATCGATATACATAGTAATATTTTCTCTAATGATATAATTCTTCTAACACTTAACAGAATAAAATATTATAGCTAATTTGAGGTCATGCGTGGAGTTATTTAATTCATATGGAATCAAATGATGTGACCCATACTCTAAAACTCAATCTCCCTACAACAATACTTCCCCAAGATAGATCCTATAAGCATCATAAATAGTATATATTCCCCATCTAGATTGGGTAGGATCAATATCAGAGTGGTTTTCATATTTCTTTTCATCTCATGGAATGATTCAGCACATGTTCCAATTCATTCGAACATATCTCATATATCTATTAATCATTAATATGGTACTACCACGTGGGAAGAGTATTTCATGCATCTATGATAACTTAACACTAAAATTAGAAGAAATTTATTTAAAAAACATTCTTAATCTACCCCAAAGAATCAACTACCTGCAACATCTCTGGGTCGACTGACACACCTTTCTACAAGATGATATGTCCCATGAAATGTACCCGGTTTATCCAAGACTGACACATAGAGAGCATGGTGTATTGAAAATGTAAACATAGAATATTCAAGATACTGTGATGATATTGGGAATGAGGGTCATGAGCCTTGTAGTACACCAAGATTTTATCCACAAAAACAACCACAAACTGATATAGGTATGAGTATATGGTTATGTTCATTAAATCTATAAGCAGTGTAGGGGAATTCGGTATCCCAAACAATATCATGAGGAAATCATATATTCCATTCCAGGTTCTGATGGGTATTTGTGGAATATTAGATGGTATAAATCTCATATGTTGATACTCTTATCTAATGTAAATCTTTTAGAAAAAAAATCACTAATAGAAAAATACACTACACCAATGGTTTGGAGCCCTTATTTTAGGTTTCCAAACCATTGGTATAGATTATTAAAATAGTTAGGAGGACCGTTGGCAGGTTTGGAATTGGGATAGGTCTATAAAAAATTTCTGTGAATATTGTTTGTATATACCTCTACCAACGGTTTGAAAAACTATTGGAATTTGTCATATGAAAAACCAATACCAACGGTTTCATAAAACCATTGGCATAGGTAATTAAAAAAAACATCCGAGCTTGGTTTTGATCACAACACCTCCTATTTATAAACCAATGACCTAATAACTTGCCTAACTTTTGTGAAAATAATTTTATGTATATATATTCATAATTATTTTATCTTTTGATTTATTAAATGTTATTTGACAAAATATTCTATAAAAAATATTTGTACTTATACCAACGGTTATCAAAACCACTGGTATTATTTCTTTTTTTATCTGAGTCATACCAACTGTACTAATAATTGGGACAAAAACGTTGGTATATGTCCATATAAGTGAACTATACCATTGGTTTTTCCCAAACCGTTGTTATAGGTCCCAATTAGTCACCTTTACCAATGGTTTAGCCGAAACCATTTGGATTTGTACTATTTCTAGTAGTAAATCCCATTTAACTGTTCAAATAGATTTCTTATAGGTTGAAGAAGGTATTGAATCTTCATATTTATCTGGTTCAACATCAGATAAACAATGCATAAGACTAAGGTTCCACATGCCTTCTTAAAAAATGGGATTGGAGATTCCCAAGGGGTTGTACTTGGATGGATAAATCATTTAACCATTGACTCATCCAGTTGAGTCTTATATGATTGAATCTATATTTGTTCCATTCAATAAGGTTGACTAGAAATTAGCTCACCTCCAGGAATGAGAACATTCATGAACTCCACATATCACATAAGTGATATCTCTATGATATATTTAGGAAATATAGACTAGAACTACTCCAGTAAAATTGGAAATACATATTTCTTTTTACCACCACCATCCTGATAGATACATGTAACCTAGAATGTTATCTCCCTAGATTGATAATGAACTGATCCAACATGGTATTCCTTATATCCCACTCTCCATAATGAAGATAATTATCAACCTCAAGAGACATAAAAGTCTCAGTCCTTCAATAACAATAATCGTGGGCTCAACCAGCTACCAATAAGTCCATACAAAAAATCAATTCAAACCCTGGAATGTCAAGTACATAACCATCCCAACCCAAACAGTACCCCCAAACCCCAAGGGAACAGTCGTTGCATAAAGATATTTCTCTCACTTATACCTCAAAAGTAGCATCAATTTTTATAGCCTAACTTAAAAATGTACAACCAAACTCAAATAGTTTACATGTATAGAATTTATAAAGGAATGATAGGAATAATTATTATATAAAACACTAAAAAGTATTTCATATATATGAATAAAACCTCTATCTATCGATGGACTGAACTCTGTATCCAAAAGAGTCAATTGAAATACTTGGAAATATCATGTCCCACATCCTTAGGTTGTGGTCTAACTCCCCTGAGCTATAACACTCTGTTTATATGAGTGTTGTTTCCCCAAAGTATAATGTTCACTTCCAAGATTGACACATCCAGCATAAATCTAACTGATATACTAATATATGGTAAAAGACCCCCTTCCAGAACTGAAACTCTTTCTAGATCCTCAATCATTACCCATCTATCATTGCTTCCAGTAGAACTATTGTAGATTCCCCATCCTACTCAAAGCTCAACACTCAACTGGGGATTATGGAACTATATACGAATGTAAATTATCCTATATCCCATGTGGAAGTTCACTTGGGTAAGGTCTTGAGCAATCTAACCATACCCTTGGACACACTCCTTTCCACAACTAAAGATAACATTTTCATAATGAGCCATCATAATCTAAGAAAACGTATCTCCTAGTTTTTTCACAAAAACTACTAATCCTTCACTAGGAGCCTCATTCATGTTCCCCTAAGATATGACAACATGTTGCATAACTTATAATTACTTTTTCAGCTAAAATATGTTATCATTGGAATTAATCTCACAGTTATGCCCATCCTAAAAATGAAACAATGTTGTGGCCTCATACCCTGATAAGAATGGAACAAGGAACTATAGATTTCTAATGCTACTAGCTTAGTCCATCGCAAACATACTCCCCTAGGTCAAGAAAATTAAATCGGGTTCCCTCTCAGGTCTGATCATATTAGGATAAAAGTTCTCCAAAAAAATATCATGAATTTCCTTCCACTTCAGATTATCCAACTACCTAACCATTGTCTGTATACACCTATAATGTTTCTCATTACCATAAAACATATAAGAAACCAATTTTACTCTCTTATTTCCATGATTCCCTATGTGATCAAGAATCACCAAAATAGGTTCAATCAGAAACATAACAGCTTCAGGTACACCCAATCTAATAAACATCGGAGGAAACAGAAACTAATACTACCATTTAAATTCTACTGTACAATCCAAAATATTTCATGGGACTATTTCCATAAATTATATATTTTTTGAAACGTTTTCTTTCAACCGCTCTCCCAGACCATCACCCATAACTATATGAGGCTCTTATTCTTCTAATGGAGGATAATTTCAGGACATATCATCCTTTAATCCTATTAATATCTGTTTTTAAGAAGGAATATATGTAAAAAACCAAAAGAATCTAGGGACATTATAAAAGATTAACACCTTTATGTAGGATGGATTCACATCAATCCATCACAATTAATCCCCAAGATCCTACCAAACGGTCAAAACTGATGCACCATCACAACCTTCAACCATCCCTCATTTATGTGATGGTTTAAATAGGGTAAACATCTTCATAATTCATGTTTCCCCTTATACACCCATTTATCCAATTCATTTACCCTATTTATCATCATTTCATATTTTCAATTTTATATCATCAACCATTTTCATTAATTTTATACAAGTAAAGAAGTTTATTTTATTTTAAACAACTTACCAAAATCTAGACTTCTCATGCATGATTACAAATTATACATGTCATAATATTTCATGAGTACCTAAACTGAGTCTTGTATACACAAATGATGCATCTTACAATGCCATGAATAAAATATTAGAAAATAATAACATCCCACAATAAGTGCATCACCCAAGGTGAAATAATATCCAACTCTAATAGAAAATATCATTAACAATAATCCCATAATTGGTAATTGTGTTTACCCCATACATGGGTTAGCTAGCACCACCCATTATATAATGAAAAATTCCTGAATCATTATAGTCTCCTGTATTCCTTTCCCAAATAGTACGAAGAAATAAAATAAAAGAGAACTATTTTGATACCCCTATGTATAGTCCCAACCGACGTGCCACAAACCTGTTCCCCAAGATGGTTGGATACATGCCCCAGGTATGCCTTCCCCTTTTCTAGAGGCTTCTAACTAGAATCCAGGGTCTAATATATAACATGGGGAGACAATACACTCTTTATCAAAGTATAAAAATAGTGCAAATAAGTAGACAATAACCAAATTATAACAACCATTACTGAAAAAACACAAGTATCGCTTGATGAACAAAACATGAATGCAATATCGAAACCAAAATAGTAGATATGTTATGATATATATATATATATATATATATATATATCTAAAGTGTCTAAATCAAGACCAACTATATAGATACATTTAAAAAACCAAAACTATGTCCGGATATCACATTTGGTTCACTCATCCAGGCTCCATCCTAATTCATCCATCAAACATAAGGATCTCTCACTTATCTTGTCCAATAAACATGATGTCTTTTTCAGTACCAATCAACTATCTTTAGTATGGCATGATTACTACTTAGTAGTACACCACCTATAGTTTCTTTAAAAATATCATATTTATAACATTTTATGGAGTTGTACAATGAATAAAGCAGTAGTAGAATAAAGGCCTTTAGAGATCACCAAAAGCCATCACTAAATATCTTTAGCGGCCGCATAGCATACACCAAATTGAAGACACTTTAGCACAGTCATTTTTACTAACAACATCCTCCAAATGGTTTTCGTTGTAGACGATCCGACATGGACAATAGCGACCGCCAAATGGCAGTCTCTATTGACACAATTGAAATCAGTTATAGCTTCTGCTATCTGGTGGTCGCTATAGGTGCAGCAGATATCACCAATAGCGACGGCCAGTTGGTGGTCGATATAGGCTTGTTTATGTTTTTTTTAAAAAGTTACAGAAATACAATAAATAACCATATATTTCAAAAACACAAAAAACAAAATTTTCCAAAATATCTAAACTCATACGCGCATAAATCTCTTCAGCTCGTCGTCTTCCAATCTTCCACAGTAATCATCAAATATAACTACATGAAAAAATTTAATACAAAATTAATACCGAAAAATCTATCCAAACAAATAATTGAAATTCAATGGCATGTATTTCAATTCAAACATACTATAATAAATTTAAAGTATTTGATTTTAAAAATATATTAATAATTTTGAATACCATTTTAAAAATGTAAAATCGTTAATTCTATGGTTCTAATCAGACCACATTTCTAATCGATGTGTCCTATGTTGACACACGTCATAGATAATAATTAGAATTTTTTCATGTGATTTCAAGACATTTTGATGTCGTTTAGTATGCATTTGACCATTAGACGCCTGTTTTGGTTGTTCAGGACACCAAAAGTGCATTTTCAGTCACCGTGGTCACACCGATTGACTTGTCATTTACCCAACCATTTCACAATTCACTCACTAGTTGTTGTCATCTTATTTAGTGGAATTTGGAGGTCATTCGGTTGGGTTTGACCACCCCACACACCTTTTTCAAGCACGCCAAACTCTAAAAACATAATATTTGGTTGTACCATGCAAACCAGACGTCCGATTGACATAATGTATCTACGTACCCATCATGAATAATAATTAGAATGTTTTTCTACGATTTCAAGTCATTCTGATGTCGTTCGGAATGAATTTGAACGTTAGATGCCTGTTTTTCTTGTTTATGGCTACGGAACTGCGTTTTAGGTCCCTGCAGTCACATGAAACCTCCGATTGACATGTGGTCTGCCCGAACATTTCAAAATTCACTCTCCGGTTGTTGTTGTCTGATTTCATGGAATTATGAGGTCATTCGGCCGGTTTTGACCACCCCACCCACCTTTCTCAAGCACGCCAATCTCTTAAAAAACACATATTCGGTCATAACGCGCAAACCGCACGTCTGATTGACGTGACTTCTCGACGCACATTTCACGAATAATAATTAGTATTTTTTTCCAAATATTTGAAGTCATTATAATGTGGTTCAAAATGCATTTTATTGTTTGATGCCTGTTTTGGTCGTTTATGGCACTAGAACTACATTTTAAATCACTGAAGTAACACAACACCTCTGATTGACGTGTGTTCTACCAGACCATTTCAAAATTCACTCACCAGTTGTCGTTGTCTGATTTCATGGGATTCTGAGGTCGTTCGGCTAGTTTTGACCACCCCACTCACCTTTCACAAGCACACTAACACTTAAAAATATAAATTTGGTCGTAACACACGCACCGAACATCCAATTGACGTGAATTTTCCGTGTACATGTCACAAATAATAATTAGAATATTCTCCTATGATTTCATGTAATTCTGATGTTGTTCGGTATGCATTTGACCATTAAAACCTTGTTTTTGTCATTTATGGAACCGGAAGTACCTATTCGGTCACCGCGGTCACAAATCCCCTCCGATTGACGTGTGGTCTACCCGACCATTTCAATACTGACTCGCCAGTTGTTTCAGTTTTATTTCATGACATTATGAGGTTGTTCGGTTGGTATTGACCAACCCACACACTTTTTTCAAGCGTGCCAAACGCCTAAAAACACATATTTGTACGTAACGTGAAAACCGCACATCCGATTGATGTTACGTCTCTATGTACAAGTCACAAATAATAATTATAATTTTTTCATGTGATTTCAAGTCATATCGATGTCATTCAGAATGAATTTGACCGTTAGACACCTGTTCTGGTCATTTATGGCACCGGAACTATGTTTTCGGTCACCGCGGTCACACGACACCTCCGATTTATGTGTGGTATGCCTGACCATTTCAAAATTCACTCTCTAGTTGTTTTCATCTAATTTCATCACATTCCAAGGTTGTTTATCTGCTTTTGACCTCCCCGCCATCCTTTTTCAAGCATGCTGAATTCTGAAAACACACATATTCGGTCGTACCGCGCAAACCGCACGTCTGATTGGCATGTCGTCTCCGCATACACATATCAAATAATAATTTGAATTTTTTTCGTGTGATTTCAAGTCAATCTGATGTTTTTTGGAATGCATTTGACTCTTAGATGCCTGTTTTGTTCGTTTATGGCACAAGAAGTGTATTTTCGGTTACTGTGGTCACACAACACCTCTGACTGACGTGTGGTCTACCCGACCATTTCACAATTCACTCAACAGTTGTTTACATCTGATTTAATAGAATTTTGAGTTCTTTTGGACAGTTTGGACCACCCAACGCACATTTTTCAAACGCACCAAACTCAAAATACACACATATTAGGCCGTACCGCGCAAACCAGATGTTCGATTGACGTTTCGTCTCCTCGTACATGTCACAAAAAAATTGAATGTTTTCCAGTAATTTGAAGTCATTCTTATGTATTTTTGAATGAATTTGTCTGTTAGATGCCTGTTTTGTCCATTTATGCCATTTGATTTGACTAACGCGTCAGTGACATTTCGCACCTTGATCAGCAAAGTTTTCCACCAATACTTGAACAAGTTTGTTGAAGTTTACTGGGGAAAAATTGTTATCTATAATGAGAAAATGGAAGACCATTTTTAACACTTACCAACCATGTTCAAGGTATTTAGGGAGAAAAAGTTATGAAACTCCATTCCATTTCATCACATCTTGAAAATTTTCTCAAGAAAACATATTTTGAAATTCATTTGGAAATGAACACTTTTCATTGAAAAGACATTAATTCACTCAAACACAAATAATTCAAAAAACTATTATGCATGGGAAGAAAACCTGTTTAAAAAAAATCTATTTGAAACACCCAAAATCTCCTTTTAAATCTTAAATAGTCACATGAATCTCATTAAAAATAAAAAATTCAATTTGAAGAGCTTCTTGACATTTTCATAAATAATTTGAATTACTGATATTCACATTCAAATAAAAAGTAAAAATATGATAAAATCCTTATTTATTACAAGCATATAAATCATTAAAATCCATTTATAAACTCATTATGGGAATGGTATCTAGTAAAGGAATTATGATAAATTAATTCTAAAAATCACAAGAATATTTTGATATAATGAATAATTGAATTTGAAAAATACTCCTACATCAAATAAATAAGAAACCAATATCAATTGACATCATAAGAAAAACTAATGTAGAAGATGATATCAACATGCCATAGATATCCCATGTAAATAACTATATTCAAATAAAACCCTAAAAACATATAAAATGACATTAGTGGTTGTGGGAGAAAAGTAAATAATTGGAAAATGGATGTAGGGGTTGAATTGTAGGGAGAAAAGATGACATAATTTCTAAATCCACCCATAATCAATGAATAACAGAGTTTGGTGTCTTGGAGATGGAGGATAATGGGTCCCCTAAAGTTCTTCCAAAGAATCTGACATGAATGGAGATGATGGAGAGGGAAAATGACCTTAATGTTGAAGTGAGAGAAATGGGAGCAACAAAAAAAATTAAACTATATGAGTCATCCTATTTGGGAAATACCCCTATCTAGGAACCTCAATGTTGTGATCTCTAGAACTGTTTCATTGATGACCTCCTTGAGGAATTTATTAGGATCTCATTGTCACATCCACCTAGGAGTATCACTTAATGCAGCGAAACAGCCTCACCTGTGACTTCCTCACCATGGCATAGCACACCTACTGCGACGTGACACAGCTCATATAAGAATCATTATGGGTCTTTCTATGAAATCCCCTCCATGACACAACCTGTATGGTGACAAATAGTCCATCCAATGTGAAATTTTGTAAAACCAGGGAAATGTAACTCACTGAAAAATAATAACCCGTCATGAAATAAGGTCTTTTGCGGCAGCATTCCCTGCTTTATATCAAACCAACAGAAATATAAAATCATAAAAACTCCTAAAATTGTAAATAAAAAAAAATATTCTTAAAAAAATAATTTGGGGTTTTCACAAGTATCCACATGTATAATTTATAACAACATGTCACCAATGAAATTATGAAATCATACCACATCTATAACCATTCAACTATTGAACTACAATAAATAAAATTCATACTATATAGTGGTTTGAGAATTGGCACGCTACTCCGGTCATATAGTTTATTCACTAAAGAATCTAAATATGGTCCACATACAATAATCATTTGGATAGTTCATAGATAATGGTACTTATTTCATAAAAACAAAACATTTACTCTATGAATTAACAAATATATTCCCACAAAATAATGTAGCTACTAAAGTATAGAATCTTCATAACATATTCTAGAATTTTTATATTATATAACCACCCTATCAATAGAATAATTATTACATATGCACCAAATTATTCTAAAAATGCACAACAACAACAATATATTATTTCTCATACAATTTATCACAATACTATGTATTATAATGGGTGGGAAAAACCTACATATTTTCTTCAATCATTCACTTAATGTGACCACTGGTTTAGCATTGCATACAATATTGACAAAGATTTTGGACCCAGAATTAAAGATCATATGCAGAATTGAGGGAAACATCTAGAAGATATGGTCAATCCGTCCAAATCAAAAACATAAATTGCAGAATTCAAAGAAGTAATATAGACAACTGATCTAGAGGGGGCTCGACTGCGAAAGGGGGGAACCATGTAGTGTCTTGACGATAGGGGATTCATGATAGGGTGCAGGGGCACGATGATATGGGTTCGATGATGGGGCTTGATAAGGTAGAGACGGTTTGATGGCAACAGGGTGGCTTGACGGAGCTGAGAGGGTTGGACGGTGGGGCGCGGCAGGGCCAGGAGGGTTCGACAGTAGTGGGATGGGAGACCTTGATGGTAGGGTGCGACGAGACTTTGAGGGTTCGATGGCGGCGGTAAGTTCTAACGGCACTGCGTGAAGGTGGGGGTCATGGGGTCAGATCATGGGAGAAGTTTGGGGTCGCTAGTAGGAGGGTGAAGGAGCAGGGAGAGTGAAAATGAGAGTGGGAGGTTAAAAATCACAATGACCGCTGAATAGCGGTCTCTAATAACTTCAATATAGACCACCATTTGGTGGTTCGCTGAGCTTTCCCGCCACAAAAACAAAAATTTCTAGTAGTGAAGTGAAAATAAATACGTAAATAGTTCCAAGAATTCATTCTTCTTTAATTAACCACAAAATTATCTGGGTTCACAATTACACACGTACTATCAATATCACCATTAGTCTATTCAAGAGTTTGAAACATATCACATAATGAATCACCATTAAATATATTATGAGATTTAATTATTAATTTAATTTAAATTAATATCATTGCCACTGGTAACCCAAGTGAAATTCGAACATCTTGGCCCAAGAATTCCATGTCTAGAACCCCATGGGTATTTGACGCATAGGTATGTGTCCCATAACCCATTTTTATCACATATGGTATTTTGAAGAAACATTCCATGTCCCATACCCCAATAACAATCAATCATATAAGGGATTTTGAAGCAACATTTTGTGTCCCATAAATATATGTCACATATATCACAAAATTTCATTTATTACAGTTTCATATACATATTGGTTAAGAATTATTAACCTTATTCTCAAACATTCTCATCAAAATGGTCCATTTCTGTCATCAATTTAATCATGGATCCACACTTTAATCACATATAAAAAAACTAACAACTCCCCATTAATCCATTTATTAACAATTTATTCATATTAACCATCAACCCTTTAGGGTTAATCCAACCATCTCAAAAATCCAATTAATTAGTCAATTCATAAACCCATAAATTGACCAATTCATAATTACCTTTTCTAGTATTTTAATAATTTCAATAACCTCACAATTTCATAATTTTATTAATTAATAAAAAAATTAATACAATTAATGATTCAATTTCCAAATGTGGAAATTGAAATAAGAAAATTAAATACACAAAAAATAATTCAATACTATGTGAAATTAAATTTAGACCACCTGCCTCAAGATAGTTTATGGGTTTTTATTAACCTGAAATCCCCAAATAGAAGCATAACAATCAAAAGAACAACGACATAGAAGATCTTGGCCAATATTTATGATTGGGATCAAAATGATTAAGATTAATCAATACTTAGATCTAACCCAATCCCTAATATAGGAAGATGCATACCTCTTAATCTATAAAGAGTAAAACATATTGAAACCAAAGAAAAAAAGATTACTTATGGCCAAATAATAATTCACGACAATTCAAGGTGATAAAATCACTTGAAATACACTAGGATTCACCCTAGGCTTGAGTGGAAAATGATTTTATGATATAATAAAGATAAAATAAACCAAAAAAAATTTAAATCTATTCTCATGGAATTAATTATCATTTAATTACATTATATGTTGTGTAATTATTTTTAATGGTTCACGCCAATAAACTCATCACATCTGTTGATTTTATCCCATTTAAAAATATACAAATCATTTAACCAATTTATACAATATGTAAATTTTGTGTAGAATATTTTATTACAATTAAAATTATACATTAATTATCGGAATGACCTCCAATAATTTCAAACAAAAAACCCTCATCATCTATAAAATAAAAGAGAACCCCAAAAGATAACATAACTATCAAAATAATGAGATCATACATCTATAATCTTCTATAAACCATGTGAAATTTCTTTAATAATTTGAATTAGTGCCAATGATTATAAATGGATTCAAAAAGAACTAAAAATTTCAATCCTATGAAAAAATGAAAATTCATGAAATATTTATCATTAGGTAATTCATTTCCTCCTTTTGTAGGAGTGAATACATTGAAAATGGGGTAATTTCTACATTTTTTAATAAAAATATTAACAAAAAAATCTATAGAAAGAATAGATAACACATAAGGGTATCCTAAGAACTAATTATACAAAAATTAAATAACCATGTGCTTGACTTCCATTCTTTTCACTCTAACTAATATAAGAACCATACAGTCCACCTACATTCTCAATGAATTGGAGAAAAATCATAGAACCACCCAACATTAGTTTATCACAAACTCTCCCATCACGGGTTTATCACATACCCCACCATCAAATCTACATTAACCATTATATAATCATAAAATAGAAAATCATGAAATTTATAACATTTTATTAATAAAATTTAATTTTCACTCAATGGAAAACATTCCATGTTATTGCAATAATCAATCAATTTTTCTAAACCCATTTTATACATATAAAAGTTTTTTTAAATTAAAATGTCCCACAACACATTGAAAAATTTAATCCTATTCCAGTTTAAATAAAATTATAATAAATAAATTTGTGACATGATATATCAGGGTTGTTGTTCATACACCTTATAAAATATGGTGGGTGCATAACATCAAAATATGCCTCAATGAAAGAATAGAGAGATAAAGCCACATACAAATATCATATCATTAAAAAAATTAGTTGATTATGTTTATTAGATATAAATCCACAAAAAACATGGGGAAATAAAATATATGATAATTAAAATTCATTTCACAGACAATCTGATTATGAGATATTCAATTAAGTAGAAATCTAATTCAATGGAAGAAAATTTAGTTAAGAACACCCTTCCATTAAGTCTGAATCATCAAGTATGTTCTCTATCATCTTGAAATGTAAATTTATTTTAATTTTTTACTCACCTAAAGAAGTTTATAATGCTTGTTATTAATTTAATATTAGTTATTTATTTTTATAAAAATTAAATAATTGTTTACGTTCTTGTTGGATGCATTGATGATATTCTGTAAATCATGGAAAAATGACTTTGTTATGATATCTATAGTCAAGGGTGTGATTAGTACATCATATCCATAATAATTATCATGGATTAAATATAATATTTTTATATCAGATATAATTTTAAATCTATATAATACATATGGATACAAAAAAAGGAACTATGTTTCGATCATGGAGATGATAAACTATATGTTTGCATGCACAATGTTTCTTTTTATAAACGATCATTATCGAAAGATGTTGAGAATAAAATTATCAATAAATAATTATCATTATATCATTAATATCATATTATTCAATAATTATACTTATTTATTTCATCCATTTTATGTGGTTATGAAAAATAAATCACAATGTTGTGTAGAGGTGATGATTCATATGTACACATAAATGACATTATCAATTTTTTATGCATGGAAATGTAACAACATAAATTATATATCCTTTTTCATGAATGTTAAATATGTCATAAATACAATATATGTGACATCCCGGCCTATATTCCCCTCAAAGGTTCCCTAAATCTAGTTGGACAAATGACCTCAATCACACCACCTCAAATGTTCTGATTAATATATATAAAATAAGGTGTGTGTATGGGGATATTATTCCATCATTAGAAGATTTTTTCACAATGGATATTTATATAAAAAAAAGTAAATAAAATAATCTTTATTATTAATAAATTGGAAATAGAAAATAAGGATAAACATATTTTAACTAAAAAAATAAAAATTCGTAAAATTAATCATATACTAAAGGATGATAAAGTATGTTATTATCTAGAATATCAGAAATCATGGATACAAGGAAGCAAACAATTAAAGGTATTCAAATGGATAAAAAGATATCAAAAAACAATCCAAGCATCCTGAGCACTAGCCAAATAATTTACCATCATTTTATATCCTAAGAAAGAAAAAATGACTTGGTGTCAAAAGTAAGATGATTTCCATTATCAACACCTACATACCTATAGTTTTTTAGGGTAACATTTTTTTACTATATAGTTTGTGACATAAATCTTAGTGGACCACCACCAATAAAGTCTATACCATCAATTCTAGGAACATTGAATGACTATTAGAAATAAAAAATAAATGTAATTGAATGCTATAAATATAACCAGTAAGTACTTCATCCTCATATACCAATGCATTTGAACATTTAAAAATTTAATTACATAATTTGAGTTTAGTTTATATAAATAGGTAATGTGAGATTTAACAACAGTAAAAATGTAAATTTTTTATAAAATAATAAATTATCTATGGTGTTACGAGGAATCATTAATTTATGATAATAATAAGTAGGATCCAAGGTAATAATTAAGGAATCCATGACCTCACAGGTCAATAAAAATAGAAATAATATGATTCCTAGTTGTAAGGGGTATGAGTGAAATCCAAGGTATTCTCCCATGGGATTCCACTATATATATTTTTAAAATATTCCACATTTCACATTGAAAAGAAAATTGGATACACATGATTGGGATTGATAGGGTGTATCCATGGGTCCACGTGTATGATGATATCACTCATCATTCATCTGGTTTATCAACATAATACTAATATCCCATTGGTACTGTAGTGATCCTACGACCTCATTTTAGGCATCAACAAGTAGACAAGGACCATGTTACAAAGATGGTATCTCCCCTAGAAACCAACAACCTGAATATTATTGGAGTTCATTGAGTGATGAAGTCATTCCCCCAAGAATCCAAATATAGATATGCGCTTGACACTCATATAAATATGAACAATTATATACGTAATAGCCACCTTTAATGTAATTCATTCTTTAATTAATGACATTTCATACTATAGCCATTTAAAAGATTAATTGGTTCTTTATATACATTTCATTAGTATGAAAAGGTTAATAGAAAATCCAAAAATCTCATTCATATCATATTTAATTTTTAATTCCATTCCATTACCTTTTATAACATTACTATGAGGGCTAAGGAAAAGCAAAAATATTCAATCAATTGATAAATAACTAGGCCATGTGATATATAGAAATATATATTACATTTCACATTTTAAAGGTTGACAAATTATTTGGAAAACATACATTTGATGTTTCAAGTGACACAATGATATGATAACACATAGAATTTAATTATTTTAGTTTGAACATATACCCTTAGAGCGGATAAGTTGTATCACACCTCTATTGTGGTTCAGATAGTCATAACAAATCCATAAGAGGTGTAAATATAGAAAACTCATTACTTTGGGGGGGGGTCACTGATTGAATTTCCTACTAATATGAAGGAAACATATAGAATGATATAAATAATATGAACATGAATAATATAAGTGTCACATGAATATAATGAGAAAAACCTACTAAAATTGGCATGCACACTACAACAATAGTTTATAAAACTGAGAGACTTGATGGTTGAGTAAATGAACACTAATAATCAGGCTATAACACTCTACTCATCTTATTTCTTCCATTAATATATTACAGTTAGAATAAATATGTATAATGTATCAATTCCCGGAAAATAGGGCATATGAGCCTACACCAAAAAAACTCCATTGAGGAGAAGTGAAATGAGGAATGTCTCAAGATGAAAAAAGATCTTACCGGTTCATATTTGAAGGGATAGACTGATTTGAAATATTTTTATATATTTTAATGTTCTCAAATATCATAGTTTTAGGAATGATAGGTGGATCCAACATGATATTAAGTTAGGTGTGAGGCTTTGTATGATAACATTCCTCTTAAAAAATGCTTGAGCATTTACTTGACCTTCATGTACCTTACATGTACTATAATGATTTGGATAATTTATCCATAGTAAAAATCATTACAAAATATGAATAGTTTATTCAAAAATGATTACACATTTTTAATTGATTCATTTCATGTACTCCAATTACACAAAGTGTAATTTTCCAGCATCCGACCTACAAACGCCCATGTTTCCTTTTTCTAATAAAACTATCTAGCCTAAAGTAACAGTTTCATATTTAATCTAAAATAGATCTTTTACAACATGAGTTTTAACGAAAAGTTGATAGGGATCATACATAAATGAAATATTGTTTCTTATATTCTTACCAATTAAAGTAACTCATCTCCAATTTTATCTACCATTAGTAGAAAAACACTATATTAGAACAAATTTGAGCACATGGTTTTTATGTTGGCTTCCTTCTCCAAAGGCTCATCATGTACCTGGTAGTGCTTCTATATCACCCGTCATAGAGGTATATATTATCATCAATGATAATTCATTCTCTTGTCAATTATACATGTTGGATACTCCCCAAAAGAAGCATCAACATCTAGCTCAACATCATCAGGATCTAAATTATGTGATGGGTCTATATGATAACCACATATATGTGAAATGTAGAAGACATCGTGTGGATAATGATACCACTAAGATAATTTTAATTTATATTACACCATACCTACTATCTCTAGAGTCTCAAAAACCACAATAAAATGGAGTGATAACTTCCCTTTCCTCTGTATCTATCAATGTCCATGCCTTGGTGATACCAATAGAAAACCACAGCCATCAACTTCAAAATCTAGTGTTTTTCATTGGAGATTGAATTAAATTTTTATTCTATAATTAGTAGTGAAAATATACATACTATTCATTTGAACCAACATTGAAGTCACATAAACAATATGAATACCCAGTATCATTGTATCTTTTTCTTCTAACTTGAATAGGGGTGAACAACATGACATACCATATAGGGCCTCAAAAGTATCCTTCTGAATCATCACCTAGAAGTAATTATTTAAGGAAAAATGGATGTCTTGGATGTGATTATACCAATAACCACTTAATTTAGGGATGAAACACCGAGGCATGTCCTTTTAATCTTCTTTCATTCTTCTTAATTGGTCATTGGTCTAAGGGTGAAAAGATGCACTCAGAAGCACCTGTGTACCCATATCATTCGAAAACCCAAAACCAAATGAAGATCCCTATCTAATATGAAAGCATGAGGGACACCATGAATTCATGTGATCTCATGAGAATATATTCAACCCATCTCATCAACCAAGAATTCCACCTAGATGGGAAGGAAGTGGCTATATGAGTTCGTCAATCCATGACTACACAAAATGGGTCGCTACCTTGAGGTGAGCTTGTTAAGATAACTAAATATTCAATGGGAAATATTATCATTTAAATTATGTGATAAAAAGTTGATATAAATAGCCTACATGTGGCCAATACTCCACCTTCACCCACTAACAAGTGGAACACCTATTGATAAAACCTTATATCTGAGGTTTTCTCCTAGACCCCTAATACTGCAGTCACATATATCGATAAATATTGGAAGTTCCTAGATTAACATCCAAATTAGAAGCACGATAATATCAAATTTTTCCTCTATCACTATGAACCCACATAAAACCCTATATATAGAGGTTATAATCTCCATCTATAGACCAATTCAGATGTGGGTCCTCACCAATATTACTCAACCAAGAACACACACTTCAAGATTTGAAAACTACATGCTCTTAGCCCTATCATTGAGGGAATAGATAACTATTAAGTTTTATTGATTGTAATACTTGTGAATATCATGAAAATCTAGATAGATTTCATAAAAAAGGTATATGAATTACTATTCACCAATGGCTTCCGGTAAGGCCTATGTCTGACTTCTCAGACTCATATCATACACTACCACATTTGACTTTCCAACCATATATAGAAGCATAAAATAAGAAGAATGAAGTTATTCAAACCTAATTTTTTATTTTTTATTAAAATAATCATGATTATATATATATATATTTGAATCTATGTTATTTCATATGCATCGTAATGTTCTCACTTAAAAGATATTATCTCCAACAATGCAAGCAATGGGAAACTATGGAATGATCGAGGCCATGGATCAGGTAATATCTCTCATGAGGCATAAAATACTAAGATTCATACAAAATAACTCATTAATTTTTTTATAATCACTAATGCATGGAAAATTCTTGATTCATCAAATAATACAGTATAACATCTTCTAGGCCCTGACAAAATCAGTATCGAGGCTGAAGCAAGACTTATTTTCATCTCCTAAAAATATTTCTCACTCTTCTAACCATAGAAACTGATAAATTTTCATTGTAAGACCAGTAATAGGTTAATTAGTGAATTATAAGTCCTTTAAAATGAATCTATAATATCCCTCCACACACAATAAATTTCACGTATCAAACATGTTATTCGGATTCTTCCAATAATTCACAACACACACCATCTGTACGAAAGAATATACTTATGATTTCTAGATAATATAATCCAAGATGTGATCCTTTTCATTCAATAAGTGTCATATATAAATCCTGGAACAATGATTATGATCTTCCAGTGTATTCAAAAAGATCTCAAGATGTCGATAATGGTTGCTAAGATTGTAAGAATACTCCAAGATACCATCCAAAATGACCATGCAATAATAAACCAGATAGGGGTGTAAAACAACATTTATTAAAGCAATGAATTTTGTGGGAAATTTTCTATGCTTTAATAAAATCAAAATACCATCATACAGACCAAATATGTTATGAAAATATGTATGAGGCATGCATGAGGGACTGACTTGTTGCAGATTTTAGCCTGATATTTGATCTATCTTAGAGAAAAACCTGGATCCAAATTGTTGGTCTAAGATATCTTCTATATGTGTTATTGGATAATAGTTATTAACCATAAGCTAGTTTAACCATTGATAATCCCTCCCTAAAAAATGGTCACATTCATCTCCCTTGATAAAATTAGTGGGTTACTCCATGATGAATTACTAGATTTGATATAACCTTTAGGATCTAGATCATATAACTATCTCATGAGATCTGGGAGTAAAATAGGTTCCAACCACTAAGATGAAATGGAAACTAGATCTACTCCTAGAATAATATTGATTATAGACAATTCTTATCTCTTAAGAGGTATTCTATAAAAATCATTGTGAATGACGTCCATGAAATGATATAGTATAGGTGGATTATTTTTCAAGTGTACTACCACATCCTCCATTAATAGTCTAGAAATATTGGTGGTCACTCCACATATCCCATGATTATCTAGTCCAACACTCCCTTGTTGGACATTACACTCACCACTGTGGAGATAATTTCAACATTATGGTAATGTAAAGGACACCATCGAGTGAGATCAATACAAATAGGTGTGATATGTTCCCAAAAAATCTCTTCTGAGAATGAAATTAAAACATGTAATCTTGAGTAAAAATAGGTATCATAATAAGGGATAACTACCTACCTCAAGGGGATGTCCCTACATTTGTGTATACCCTCTGATCGCACTCCCAATGGTTTTTCCAAGGTCATAACACTATGGTAATATTGAACATCAAAACCAAGACATTCAATATTCAATAAATAGATAATGTAGTGAGAATAAGTTGTATAGAATAATGAATATACAATAGTGGAGGCTACATGAATAGTAACTCATATTGTAGATGGTCCCACACTCAGATCCTTAGGTATCAGCTATAATTAATGAGAATTTCTTAGTCCACTTTCATGGGCCAGAACTATTATACCTAGAATAAGACCACTCTACTGTTATATATAATCAGAAATCTAGATACCATGACCATGACCTCCTCCTTTGCATATTATTACATCCCAGGTAAATAAGGAATATTAAATTTTTCATATTTATTAATATTTTTGAATTAATCAATAATTTTAATTTAAAGGGGATTCTATGTTTGATTGCATACACGATACGCAACAACAGATTTCTTTGAAATCTTTTGTTGCACTCAACATTGGGTCATATTGAAAAATTATAATATAATAATATTTTAAATGGTATTTAACGCCTAGCCATTGTATTGGTGGGAATGGAAATAACTAACTACTATATGAATATATAGGTTTTTAATTGTTTTTATATTTACCTAATAATAGATTGAGGATTAAAATGTAAATGAATCTATTTTTAAGCATAAATACTCTAATATTTTTTAAAAGGTCAGTTTACTGCCTTTTGATGGAGAAACCTCATTAAATAAATTAATGGTTTCTTTTTTTGTTATATTTGACAAAATAAAATTATTCTTTAGAATCATGAAAACAAAATTTACTTCAGGTATATTTATTTTATTTTTCTGATAAAATTTATTTTTAAAGAATAGTGAAAAATATTGTATTTTAATTCAAAATGTCCTTTTAATCTAATTTATTTATATGGATAGATAATAATTTTAATTGGTTTTAAAGTATAATTAAATTATATTTATATAATTTAATCCAATTTTGGAAACTGTAATTAATTTCAATAATAAATTTGATATAATCAAGTGTAAATATTTTGATAGTAATTATTTCAAAAAAACATGCTTTTGGTTTTAACATCGGGAATTAATTTTAAATTACTTTTTACTATTTCTGTGTTTTGATTTAGAAAAAATGGATTCCAAATATATAACCAGAGGTCAAAATTTTGTAAATAGGTAACTTTTATTTTTAAACATTATTAATATTTACTTCAGTAAAAATTTTATTTACCATTGTTAAAAGGTAAATCTGGTAAATAAAGGTAACAAAAATTATATTATAATAATATTAAATTACCCTAACATGTTTCCTAATTCTAATTGTTGACACATTTCTGACCATGGTCATCCATTGGACGATTTTGGGACCCCATGGAGCCACTTCGGAGAGATAATGACACTTTATATTAATTAATTTAAAGTAATGTAAGAAATGACATAAACACATATCTTTTAGTAAATCAATTTTTACATGGGGTTATTTAAGTTATCACTTAGACAATAAATATTAATTTTAAATATAAAAATATTTATTAAATCATTATATTTGTTTTACTATTTTTAGACCTCAAATAAATAAAATTATTCCTGAGACAATAATGATGTAATGTTTACCTCATTAATGGATGATTTCAATAAATAAGATTAGAATGATTAAAAAATTATCCCAAACCAATCCAATTCATATTGGATGATTATATTTAAAAAATGAGTCATCTTATCTTCAACTTTAATAGTTTTTGGTCCTTTAAAAACCGAAAATAATTATATAATCAAATTATATTTTTAAACTTTCCTAATGAGCAACCCCCCCCCCCCTCATAAAAATCGCTCACTTCAAACCCATTACTCACACTTATCATGCCCTTTGTCTTATTCAACATCTGACCAATCATTCTCCCTACTTCCATATCCTCCTCCTAAAATCCACCCCCTAAGAAGAAGGCAATTCAAGTAAACCTATTGCTTCAAACAAAAAGGGAGATACCTGATTTAAAGGTAACATATTCTCTTAAGTACTTTTGTTTTGTTTTACAGGTCCAATCCCATAAATTCTTTTTATATATGTATTTTATAACAAAAAATATATCCTAAATATAATAGGTTATTGTTATGAGACGTATTCGAACTACACTTACACACACCGCCATCTAATGGGTAGTGAATATATTGTTTCGGTGGATGATGAACTGTCGCCTCAAAAAATGATGATTGTTAAATATTATCCTACCACATCATATGGTGGCCATTAATATGGATCTGCATTCATATGTGATATAAATTATATTTATATTATTTCTGTGCTTCTTTATATTTCATTTATAGAATACCTTTATGGTTTCCATAGTTGTTAAATACGATAATTTCATTTGAGGAAGTGTGGACTACCGCCTCCTCAAAGTGATATAACTCAGTCATGTTATACGTTGAACGTAAAAAGGATGGAGTTAATGAAATTATATATTAAATTATACTATAATTATAATATAACTATGTATCATTATGTTTTTATTCCATTAAATTTGAAATAGAAATGAAATTAGTGTTCATGTGTACGTACGGCTAACCGTCTCCATTAACGGTGCATTTCATTTCTTAACTCCAAATGTTATGTACTATTATAAATATATATATATATATATACTAGATATATATGATATCTATAATATCTAAATCATGAATATCATTCTGGATTTAATTGAATTTTGACTAGAGGGATAACTTATAATAATAACAAGTTCATTTTTAACTCAAGTTCCGAACATCAACAAAATGTCCGATTTGAACTCAAATAATTAACTAATTGATATAGAAAGGTAATATTTGATATAAAAGGAATAATAAACTTGAAAATAGTTCTTAAGTATATATAAATTATCTTTAATTTATTATTCAGGATATTAAAGAAAGATCGGGTCAAGTCGGACATGAGGTAAGGGACTTTATATCAATCTCCTTTAATTAAGTCATATTTTGTTTTATACATGAACATTTCTTATATGGTGTATAATAACAGTTGAATTCTAATTTTACTCAAAGATAATACATTTATTTTAGTTGTTTTACTAAATAACCAAAAATGAATTTTTCTTTTTAACGTATGTGGTGACAACGACCTATTATGTCACCATGAATATTATTTAATCTTTGGTGTCCATAACAAGAAGACATCTTTTGAAAAGGAAAATAAATACCATATTATATTTTTGATATTTTGGTAGTGAAAATGGTTTTGAAAATGGAATATTTATGTCAATATATTTAAATTATATATTGTGATTGAAATTTTGAAATTTTATCTTTCCATTATGTTTGTTTTATGTTATATGAATGTGTTATGGTTATTGGGCATTGTTTACGTGTACAGGTGGTTCTGTGATAAACATAGGGCGGGTTACCCCAAGATAGCTTTCCAATGCATTGGGAAACATGAATGTGGTAAAAATTAATGTTTCTCCTAAGAGATTTACAGAATATACAGTGACGGGTATTCTAAATGTTACTCCCTATATAGCTGTGAAAGCAAGAATGTAAGTAAGTTATAGATGCCCAAAGTTACCCTTTATAATTTATTATTGCTATGTTTTATTCATAAATCTTATTATTTCATGAGGTATGAGATTATTCTTGGAATGTATTTATAGACTAATGTTATCTTTATTTATATTATAACCCTTACTATGCTTTTTATGCACATCCCATGTTTCTTTGAACTGTTTTTCATAGGACATAAAGATGAATAGGGTCAAGGATGGGATCAAGGAAAAGTCACGCTGTATAAAGCATGGAAGTAGACAACACTTTTTTTTGAAGAGTGTTTATTTTATAAAAAAATGGAAACTGTGTAAGAGTGACTACTTTGTAATTTTTTGAGATGTAATAGTTATGGACTATTTTTCTAAAACCCTAAACCTAAAAATATCCTCAATGTGAATTATTCATTTAATTTTATATTATTTAATGATTAAGGTTGGGTCCTTATATTTGGTATCAATGGTCAGTTTAGACAAATTTAGGAGTTAGGATATTGTTAAATAAATATTCATAAATCATTTTTAGGTTATGTAATGATGTAAATGATATAGCATTTACAGATTACCATGTTTCTTCACCTAATATATTTCTATGTTCAGAATGGTTTTCCACAGTGGAAACATGGGAACTATTATGGGATGACATCAGGAGGCAGGCAACCTTCAAAATCAGCAACCTAATATGGATGAAAATAGAACAGAATAGTTTGTGGCAGTGATGGAATAATTGACTTAGTCTATAAATGGTGGTTGTATCCATGCATGAGATCATCCAGATAAACCACAGATAAATATGTCAATAGTGGATCATTTCATGAGGAAACATGTCTCATAATTTAGAGAATCATCTAACCATGTGCTAACTTAAGGAAGCACTAAAGCACTGGATATTATTATTGATGTCATGGGGTGTTCAGAACATCAAAAGGTTAGTCTTGTTGTTTACTGTTTTGAAGGTGAATCTGATCAGTTGTTGTTCATGGTGAAAAATATTCGGGATAGTGAGGAGATTGATGCTCTAGATTTGGATGAATTCAATGGTATGTTTCTTTAGAAATATTTTCCTTGGGTGGTTCATCATAGGATTGAAAAACAATTCCGGGAATTAAGCCAGGAGGATGAATCAGTGGCTGCTTATGAAGGAAAATTCACTCGACACGTAAGGTATGCTTCAAATTTCATATGAGATCTTGACAGTAAAATAAACTATTTTTTACTAAGGATTAATCTCAATGTATCGAATGGATTTATCTTATCTTGAGTTTAAATGATATAAAAAACCTATTCGATGTGCCGAGAAGGTGGAAATAGAGTTTTCTGATGATTGGGTGTTCTTTGACAAATAACAAAACAAGAGGTCAAGGTGGAATATAAAAGGGAAGAACTCTTCAAATAAGTCTAATAGTAAGAAACTTCTGTTTACATTTTTTGAATATTGTGGTAAAAAGAATGATGGGGAATGTCTTTTAAATTTTGGTAAGTTCTACCGATTTGGTAAAATGGGATATAAGGCTCGTAATTTCACTAAAAAAGACCAAGGTAATGGTAAGACAAAATCTGTTATATAGAGAGTAAAATGTTTTAAGTTCATTAAAATGGGTCTTTTTTTAAATGAGTGTCCAACAATGAACTCAACTGAGGGAAATCAGTCAGACTACAACCAGAAATAGGTGGTGAAATCCTTTTCACCTACTACAGCTGATGTTGGGCCATCATATGAAGTAGTGTCAGGCACACTGTTTGTTTGTTCAGATTATGCCAATGTGTTGTTTGATTTAGGGTATACACATTTGTTCATTTTTGATAAGTTTTCTAGTAAATTGAGAATTCCATATCAAAATATAAATCTTAATGTTTAGGTAAAAATAGCTGGAGGAAATTTTGAGACAAAAAGAAATTATAAGAACCTTCCTATCTATGTGTCTTGAAAGAATCTACCTACAAACCTTATTTTTTTCCTCTATAAGAGATTGATGTTATTTTGGGTATGGATTAGCTTTCCATTTATCATGATAATACTAACAATAGAGCTAATGAAGTTTATTTTGAGAATTATTTCTAGTTTGTGTACATGAATGAACCCTTACATTTGATAACATATCAGGATGCTGAGAAACTAGTAAAAGATGAAAATTAATGTTACCTAGCACATATTGTTGAATACAAAGGAACTGTTTAGATTAATTAAGTGCCAATGGTAAATTATTAACCATGTTTTTTTCTTGAAGAGTTTCCTGGTATATTATCTGACTAGGAAGTCAAATTTACTATTGACTTAGTTCCTAATGCAAAGAAAATATAAAAAACCCCTTATCGAATTGCTGAAATTGAAATTTTAGAGTTATAGAAACAATTACATGATTTATTAGAAAAAGGTTTCATTCAACCTATCACATCACCATGTGGTGATCCTGTCTTGTTTGTTAAAAATAATGATTGTTCAACAAGAATTTGCATTGATTATATAGAATTTAATAACATAACTGTTAAGAACATGTATACTTTTCCCCATATCGATTATTAGTTTGATCAGCTCCAGGGAGCAATGTATTTTTTGAAGATTGGTTTGAGGTTGGGGTACCATCATTTGAATGTAAGGGAATTAGAACTTCAAAAGACCTCCTTTCACAAAAGATATGGCCATTATGAGTTTGTAGTTATGCCTTTTGGTTTAACCAATGCACCTACTGTATTAATGGATCTTATGAATATAATTTTTTGAGAGTTCTTGGATAGGTTTGTGGTTGTGTTCATTGATAATATTTTGGATTATTCCAAAATTATAGAGGAGCCTGAAAGTCAATTAAGGTTTGTTTTGAAAAACATAAAGGAAAAGAAAATTTATTGGAAATTTAGCAAGTGTGAGTTTTGGTTATAACAAACTTCTTTCCTTGGACACATTGTTTAAAAAAATGGCATAACTGTTGATCTTGCCAAAACAAAAGTTATTTAAGATTGGCCAAGACCCACAAATATAACTGAGATTCATAGTTTTCTTTTATTAGCAGGTTATTACCATAGGTTTGTTGAAATGTATTCATGATTATAGACACCACTGACTATGTCAACTTGAAAAGGTGTTAAGTTCAACTAGACAAAAGAATGTGATGACTATTTTCAGGAATTGAAAGAAGATCGGAGAATGCTCCAGTTTTGGAATAGCCTTCCGAAAATGGTGTGTTTGTTATCTACAGTGATGGTTCATTGAACAAACTTGGTTGTGTCCTAATGCATAATGATAAAGTAATTTCTGATGCTTCACGTCAGTTGAAACCTCATGAGTTATATTTCCCTCCACATGATTTGGAATTAGTTGTTGTTGATTTTTCATTAAAAATTTATATGAATCATTTTTAGGGAGTAAAATGTGAAATATATAATGACCGCAATATTTTTATGTATATTTTCACTCAGAATAAATTCAACATGAAATAGAAGAGATTGTTTGAATTAATCAAGGATTATTATTTCACAATTCATTATCATCCTTGAAAATCAAATAAAGTGGCATATTCTTTGAGTCGAAAAAATAACGATTCATTAACCATGCAACGTTTGGAACAAGAACCTTTTGTTTTTGATTTGTTGAAATTTGGCATTGAAGTTATTGGTGTAAGAAATTACTTTATTTTGTTTGTGGTGTTAGTGAAATCATTCTATCAGAAAGAATAAATAAATCACTGAAGGAAGATAGTGAGTCATAAAAAAAGGTATATTTGGTTCAGAAGGGTACGTTTCCTAATTTTAATATTGATAATGACTGTGTTTTGGCATTTGGGAAGAGATTATGTGTGCCTTGTGATTCACAGTTGAAGAATAAGTTGTTTTGTGAAGAATATAGTTCTCTATTATCAGTTCATCCTGGCGGTACTAAGATTTATAGAGATCTTCCAGAGTATTACTAGTGGGATGTAATGAAAAGAGATATTATTGATTTTACTGTGAAGTTTTTGACTTGTCAACAGGTTAAAGTAGAGTGGAAGTTACCAAAATGGATGCTTTAGTCTTTACAATTTATAGAGTGGAAATAGGAAAATATATTCGTGGACTTTATTGTGGGAATACCAAAGACATCTCAACACAATAATACAATCTGGGTTATTATTGATCGAATGACTAAATCTTCACATTTTATTCCTATTCGTGATATTTTTTCTCTAGATCAACATTCACAATTGTATTTTAAAGAGATAGTCAGGTTTCATGGTGTTTCTCTCTCCATTGTATTTGATTGTGATCCAAATATTACTTCTAACTTTTGGAAAGGCCTTAAGAAGATGTTGGTTATAGAATTAAATTTTATTATATCTTTTCGTCCTCAATCAGATGGGTAGTCTGAAAGAACAATTCCAAATATGGAGGATACGTTACGTGCTTACTCAATGAATTACTAGGTAAGTTGGGATCAACATCTGGTTTTGGGTGAATTTTTTTATAATTACCATTTTCATTCCAGTATACAGGTGGCTCCAATTGCGGAATTATATTGTAAGCAGTATCGAACTCCCACATTTTGTGATAATGTAGGTGAGAGGAAACTGATGGGAATAGAATTGTTAGAATAGATGGCCGAAAATGTTCAGTTGATTGAAAACACTTGAGAACATCTCAGAGTAGGAAAAAAAGTTATGCGGATAACCGGAGGACGGATCATTCTTTCGAGGTAGGTGATCATGTCTTTCTCAATGTTTCTCCATGGAAAAGTGTGATGTGTTTTGTTAATATGATAAAATGGAGTCTGAGGGTAATTGGAACTTATGAAATCCTATAAAATATTGGATTAGTTGCGTAAAAAGTGTCTTTAACTCCATGTTTATCCCATGTATATAATGTTTTTCATGTTTTAATGTTGAGAAACTATATGATAGATCCATCTCATGTTTTAATCATAGATTTAGTTAGTTGGAAGATTATTTCTCTTATTATAAAAACTAGGAAAGATTCTTGATCAAAGAGAGAAAGTGTTGTGGAATAAGGTAATTAATTAGGTAATGGTTTTGTGGAAACCCATATGGTTGAAGAGGCAACATGGGAATCCAAAAATGCTACGAGGGATAAATAACCCCACTTATTTTATATGTGAATAAAAATTGAGAGGACGCAATTCCAAAATGGGGGGAAGGATGTAACATCTCAGGTAAATAAAGAATATAACAATTTCATATTTATTAATATTTATGAATTAAATATTAATTTTACTTTAAAGGGCATTCTATGTTCGATGGCGTACCGGATACACAACAACTGGTTTTTTTAAATCATATGTCGCACACAACCTTTGGCCATAATGAAAAATAGCAATACAATATTATTTTAAATGGTAGTTAACTCCTAAATGGTGAATTAGTTGGAATGTACATAGCTAACTACAATATGAATATACATGTTTTTTAAGTGTTTTTAAATTTATCCAATAAAAGCTAGAGGCTTAAATTGTTAATGAATCTAATTTTAAGCATAAATACACTAATATTCTTTAAAAGGTCGATTTACCAACTCTTTATGAAGATACCTCATGAAATTTAGTTCTGGTCACTTTTATATGTTATATTTGGCAAAATAATAATCTACATTAGAATTAGGACATCAACATTTATGTTGTGTATATTTTTTGTTTTTTTTATAAGATTCATTTTTAATGAATTGTGAAAATACAGTATTTTAATTCAAAACTATTTTTTCATCTAATCTATTAATATTTTTAGATTGTATTTTTAATTTGTTATTAAATAAAATTATATAATCTTTTTACCATTTAATATAATGATGTTCATTAGAAGTAATTTCAGTTTGAAATTTGATATAATCAAGGGTCAATATTTTGATAGTTATTATTTCTTAAAAACAATCGTTTTGTTTTGACAGTGGGAATTAATTTTAAATTAATTTCAACAAATTATATGTTTTTTATTTGAAAAAATGGAATCTATATTTGGAATTAGGAGGTTCAAATTGTGTAAATTGTAAATGTTTATTTTTATACAATATGAATATTTACTTCAGTAAAAATATTATTTACCGTGGTTGAAGGGTAATTCTGTTAAATAAGGGTAAAAAATAATCTTATAATAATATTAAATTACCCTTAAGTTAGTCATAATCCTATTTTTTATACCTTTATGACCATGGAAATCCAAAGGTCATTTTTGTGACTACATGGAGCAACATCGGAGTGATAATGACACTTTATATGAATTAATTTAAAATAATGACAAAAATGACAAAAACATATATCATTTAGTAAATAAATTTTTAAATGGGGTTATATATGTTTTTCTATTGACTATAAATATTAATTTGAAATGGAAAACTATTTTCTAAATCATTATATTTTTTTATAATTTTTATATATCAAATAAATAAAATTATTTATGACACGATAATGATGTCGTGTTTACCTTATTAATAAAAGCTTTAAATAAATATGATTATAAAGATTAAAAAATATCCAAAACATATCCAATTATTATTGGATTATTTTATATCGAACACGGGTTATTCTTTCATTGACCTTAATAATTTTTGGACCTTTAGAACCCGAAAATAATTATATAATAAAGTATTATTTTTAAATATTTCAAAAGAACCCCTTCTCCCCCTTATAAAAATCCCTCACTTATAACACATTCCTCACAATTATCAAACCTCATGGTGCATTCATCCTCTACACAATTAATCACCCTACATAAATCTCCTCTTCTAAGAATCCATCCCCTAGGTATAAGGCAATTCATGTTAACTATTTGGTTCAAACCATTGGGAGATATCAGATTTAATGGTAGCGTCTTCTATTAATTTCATTAGGTTTATTTTACTTCTCCAACCCCATAAACTCTTTTTATCCATTGATTTTATAAAAAAATAGTATATTCAATATACATGGTTTTTTTATGAGATTGATTGGAACTACACTTACACACACCTCCATTTAATTGGCAAAGAAAATATTGTTTCTGTGGACGTCGAACTACTGCCTCACGAAATGATGATTGTTCAATATTCTCATACCACCTCTTATTGTAGAGATAATATGGACATCTATCTAAATGTTATATATATTATATTTATATTGTATCTATTCTTATATATTTATCATTTATATAATACCTTTATGGTTTCCATAGTGGGTAAATATGTTAATTTCATTTGAGGAAATACGGACTACCGCCCCACAATGTGATATGAATTGTTCAAGACATATGTAGAATGAATAAAGGATGGAGTTAATGAAATTATATATGAAATTATTCTAGATTTATAATATACCTACGTATCATTATGTTTTTATTCCATTAAATATGAAATTGAAATGAAATTAGCGTTCATGCGTACGTACGGCTTACCGTCTCAATGAACAGTTCATTTCATTTCTTATCTCCAAATTATATGTTCTATTATTAATAAATATTTATATATATAATATATATATCATATATATCATATCTATATCATGAATATAATTTTGGAGATAATGTAATATTTATCACATGGTAAATTTATATTTATAACAAGTTTATTTTTATCTCATGTTCTGAACATCAACAAAATGTTCGATATGAACTCATATAATTAAAAAATTATTATAGAAAGGAAATAATTGATATAAAATAAATAATAATCATGAAAATGGTTCTTATAAAAGTATATATTAACTTTAAATTTTTATTTAGGTGATTAAAGAACGATCGAGTCTTGTCAGACACGAGGTATGTGACTTCATCTCAATCTCCTTCCATTGAGGAATATTTTTTTTTACACATGAATTTTTTTATACAGTGTATAATAACATTTTACTTCTCATTTAATTCAAAATTAATCCCATTATACAATGAGTTTTACAAAATGACAAAATAGGAATGTTTCTTTTTAACGTAATTAGTGACCACGACCTTTACGTTGTCGTGAGTATTATTTGATCTTTTTCTTCCATAACAAGCCAAAATTCTTTGAAGAGGAAAACAAATTCCATATACTCTTTTACGTATATTGGTATTGAAAATGGTTTTGATAATGGATATTTTATGTCAATATATTTGTATGATATATTGTGATTGAAATTTGGAAATGTTATCTTTCATTTATGTTTTTTTATGTGTTATGAATGTTTTATTGTTCTTTTTAATTGTTTACATATACTGGTGGTTCCATGATAAACCTAGGGCCGGTGAGCACAAGATAGCTCTCCAATTCATTGGGTAATGTGACAGAGGTAAATGTGAATGTTTCTCCTAAGATATTTAGGTAATATTCTATGATGGGTATTTCAAATGTAACTCCATACATAGCTTTGAAATATACAACATAAGTATGTCATGACGTAGAAATCTGGGGAGGGGTAGTTCAAGTGGGCTGGGACTACGAGTCATGTATTGGGCGTGGTATGCCTCTGGGCCTTCGGGCCATGTATTGCAGTTTTTTTGGGCCTTGTACCTTAGTCCTAAATGTCCTTACGAGTTCCCCTTCATCCATTAAAAGGGGGATTATCCATAATAAAATAATAAATAAGGCCTTTGGGCCATTCGGGTAAGTATGTCCTGGATTCCACAAGTTACCCTTTATGATTTATGATTTATATGTGTTATTCATAAATATTATGATTTCATGAGGTATGAGCTTATGATTAGTATATATTTATGGACTAATTTTATCATTCATTATCTTATAACCCTTACTGAGATTTTTTATGCTCACCCAATGTTTTTTTGAAACTCTTGTCATAGGACAAAAGGATGAAAAGGGTCAAGGATAAGATCAAGGAAAATTCGTGTTGTCAAAAACATGGAACTTGACATGACTTTAATTCAGGAGTTTTTATTTTATGAAAAAAATTGAAACTGATTAGAAGTTTCTACTTTGTAATTTTTTGAGATTTAATAGTTATGGCCAAATTCTATAAAACACTAAACCTGAAAATATCCTCAATGTGAATTATTCATTTAATTAAAGATTATGTAATTTTTAAGTCTATGTCCTTATACATATCCTACCAATGCTACTCCTACTTGTCACATGATGTGGTTTAAAATACATTTCCCCTAAAGGTAGAGATGGTGTGGATCCTCTTCTACTCAAAGTAGATGGAAGGGTCTAAAATAATCTATAAAGATTCCCTATACATCAATAATAAGGACAATCCCAATGGTATCTATCACATGGAGGCTTTAGATTACCATTTCGTACACACCAATGAAATATAATTGTGCTTCTAGTTCAGATACTCTGACCACCACTGCTCCGAATAGAAACATAAAAGGAATTCCACCTTCTACCAGAAGAACTACCAGAATGCAACGAACCTCACGTTATAAGAATTAACATCAAGTAACTTTTTCATAATACTTAAACAATATAAAAATAAACTCCCAAAGATTTTATATGGAATACTTATTTGGAAACATGGAAAAATAAACATTGGAACCTATGTGATCGATATTATCTCCCACCAGGATATTAGATACTATCTCCCTTATTGGATATAAATAACATAATAATTATCTTCATAACATGGTGAAGGAAACATAATATGGGTAAGCTCAAATACTTTGCTAGGGTAAACAAGGGAGACATGTATGCATAAACCTGAGAATAAGTGAATGAGAACATGGTTATGAAAATAGAAGATCTTACCCAACATATCAAAGATAAAATACACAAATCATAAAATAAATCGTGGTTTTTTACAAGAAAGAAATCAAAAGGAAGTGAATTCCATAAGCCATGAAATCATAACATAGGTTTAAGAAATATAATTATGAAACATAGAATCAAATACTGTTTTACATAGTATCCAATTAATCAATTCCAATACCATATTTATGGAAAGAGACCTTTACTGAACTGGGTGAACAATCATTCCAAATCTATATTACTGAACAGAGTAAACCCTTATTCACGCTCTGTATTAGTAAACAGAGTAATCCGTTGTTCCAGACCTAAATTACTGAAACTTGTAAACCCTCATTCCATCCCAATATTGCTGAACCGAGTAAAAACTCATTCCAACCATATATTACTAAACCATAAAAACCATATTTCCATTCATATATTACTGAACCGAGTAAACCATTTTTTCAACCGCATTTTACTGAACAAAGTAAACCCTTATTCCATCCCTGTATTACTGAACCAAGTAAAGCCTCGTTCCAGCCCTATATGTCTCTGAAGATATAAATCATTACCCAATTCATTATAGGTAGATATAGGTCCCACCTTTCACATAATTAAATCATATATACCTGTTCCACAAGATTATAAATAAACTTTTAATAACCCAATAAATTTAATTGGTATTATAAACACTTAAACATATCAAAACCTATAGAATGAGACATTATTCATTATAATTTAAACATAAACATAACCCTTTAAAAGAAGAGGTTTTCAAATCATATAACTCATGAATGAGAAATGAGTTTCATAACATATTACCCATAAAGGAAAAATGGGTTTCATAAAGACCATGGAATTAATCATAATTCATTCATAAGAATTATATGAATGGATCCATTATATAATTTCTTAGAAAGGCATGAGTGACATCAATACATTTCATCTTAGATAGAATAAAATTTTGAAATATACTCTAAATACATTTCTTGAGGAAAATATAATTTATTTTTTGAAAAATGATTTTTAACACATAAAACTAGTTGAAAATCATATTCCTAGAAAAGTCTATGAAAAATTATAATCATGGTGTGAAATCATTTTGAGAACCTTTTTCCATGAAAAAATTTAAAATAAGCGTCAAATCATTGTAATTAACGTTTCATTGAAAATGCATGAAAACTGTTAATGAATGCTTAAAAATGTTATAAAAACCATTTAATTGAAAATATTTTTAAATAATATAAATTAATCTTTAATGAATTTTCAAAATATTTTTCTTCAAAACTTATAAAGAATCTTGAAAATGTTTTAAAAACCAATTCTTTGAATTCACTTCGAATACTTAAAAAGAAGACTTGAAACTTTTTGAAAATAATTTTCCATGAAAACATAAAAAATATGTTTAAAAACATTTTGTAATAAAATTTTCTTGAAAATAACTTTTTTTTTAAATTTCATAAAGATTATCCTTTTTAACAATGCAATGGGAGATTTTGAGAAACGATGGCGGGTAAATATGTATGTTATAATGGTTAAAAGAATATTATTTTTGAACGATAAATTGGATATAAAAGTGCCTTATTTGGAAAGAGAAATCAATATTACAATGAATATATTGAAAATTTTAAAAAGGGTAAAATTCCTTTTAGATATTACAGGGGAATGATATAATATTCTTGGAAACACTATTTCAAAAACATTGATTTCCTACCGAAGAGTGGGTAATGTTAGGCCTTCCTAAAAACCCTTTCCTAACAGAATTTTGTACCAAAGAGTAGAATATGGTACCAATAAATGATTATTTCAATAAATAATAGAGTATAAGTAAACTCAGAAATATTCTTGAGAGATGGACCATAAGATGTTTTCAAAGGAATCAAAAACATAAACAATCTCAATAAGAAATGATATTTTCTCAATAAACTTTTATAAAATTTTAATTAGGATTAAGCTCACCGTGTAAGTAAAAGTAATTAAATATAAAATATCATAAAAATATTTATATTCATGATATGTATTGTAAAATGGATTAATATGAACCTTGAAAAAGGTTTTAGGTTTATATGAAAACATTAGTCTGAAAGAATGAAAATTGAGGTAAAAACATCTTTATTAATTTTGTACCATTTGAATCATAAACCCCACAAAAAAGAGATCATAAAATTGGAATTTGAATACTGATAAATTTAAGTTCATTAAACATATAATTCAATCATATTCATTACATACACCACACTAAAGTAAAGAGTGGTGACCATAGCTTGTATCTCCGAGAAATTAATAGTGACAAGAAAATCCTCTTTACATTGTGTCTGGACTCTCTCTGTACTCATTCACTATTCCAATATAATAAATATAATATTATTATAAATCTTTTATATAATCCTATTAATATAAATAATACCATATATCGTTTTATTGTGACCTTATATTAACTTCTTGTAAATGATCCTATGTTAAAGTTTCACTTCGGGTAATCATTCACTTGTTTCATCGCTTGTGGGTTAATTTATTATAGAATGGGTACTTATACATATAAAATGATTCAAAATTTTAGGAAAAGATACAAATATAAGGTATATACATTATATTTATTTTATAATAATTTATGTCAAAATGATGCACGAAATGGAGTACACCGTTCATGGAGATGGTAAGTTATTCTTATGCATGAACGTTGTTTCTGTTTTTTTGTCATATTGAAAGAATGTATATCAATGAACTATGTATATATATATATATATATATCATTATTACAGTAGAACAAATATATCATTTATATCATATATATTCCATAAACCCATCCTTAATACCTTCAATGAGGTGTGGGAACGAATCATATCGCTTTGATGGGGCGGTAGTCTACACTTCCTCAAACGAGATTAACCTATTAACAGAAAATAGATGGTAAAAATATTTGTGATATAAAAGAAATAAATAATACTAAAGACATAATAAATATTATATATTACATACATAAATATAGTTTCCACCATAATGGCCAACATGATTGGTGGTAAAGGAGAAATGAACAATCATTATTTCGTGAGGCACTAGTTCATCACACATCAAAGCAATTTGTTCAATATCAATTAGATGGAGTTGTGTGTAATTGTAGTTCATACACATTGTGTAAAAACATACTAGTAAAATTAGGATACTATTTTTGTCACACAAGATGGTAATAATGAGAGTAGAAGGTGTGGAGAAGGAAAATAATGGAAAGGAGCTTCAAAGAAGACATTACCTCTTAATTGGGTACCTCCTTCTAGATTGTGACAAAAGGTTTCTTAGAGAGGGATCTTTCCAAAGGGAGGGGTCAAATTTTTTGGAGTAAATTTGGGAGTAAATTTGGGTGGGCGTTGGCCGATCAGAAGTGTCTTGAGTGTTGTGATGAATGGGTATAGCAGGTGTCCTTTTATAGGGAAGGAAAAGGACTCACATGGAATTTTTTATAAACAAGTATGGTCTACATATTTTCTTACCTAAAAAAAGTGTTACCAAACAAACAAAATTAAATAATAGACGTTTTATGGACTAAATATGGACTTAAAATGGTTTTTGGAAAAGTGTATAGGTCATTTGGGACTTTAATTTTATGGATTAGTCCCTATTTAAGATTTATTTTTCCTTAACAACTTTGATTAATTTGAATCACATTAACTAATATAATGGACAAAAATTAACATGGACTAATTATAAAATAAATATTAGACGGAATAAAATGGTTTATATTCGATTTTTGAAATTCCAATCAAGAAACAGGAAAATTAATATTAGAGCTCATCCTATAGACAGGACGAAATAACAGGGTTTTAAAGCATAAAACATATCTAACGTTTGTTAAGATTTTATATTCAGTATCAAATTGGAAATGATTATAATGAATAGGATTTTATTATTAGATATAATATTCATATAATGTGACATTAAAATATTTTTTTAGTAGACATTAACATTAAAAATTAATTAGAAAAATGGCAGTTTTAAACTAAAAAGTAGTAATTTTCATCATTCATTAAAAATTGATATTTTTTTCAGAAAAATAAAAAATTTCACCATGATATAATTTAAAATTTATGAATTCCAAAATTATTTTTATTTAATAAAATTGTATTTCTTAATGTTTCTAAAATCATTTTTATTCTTTATAAGTAGTTCCTTCAAGAAAATGACTTTTTTAAACATAATAAGTACTTCACCAAAACACATTTATTTTATTATCAATATGTTTTATTTATATAAACAAAGTATAAAAAATATTTAAAATGTAGTTATTAAAATTCAAATTACAATTTTTAATTAATTTGTTATAATTATCTTATTTAAATAATTAAAACCATAAAAAGAGATTTTGTGTAGAAACTCAGGGTTGTGTGTATCATACACCAACTCAGTGTTAAATGCGTTTTATTCCAAGTCATTATTTCATGTAGTGGAATCCAAGTTGGTATTACATGTATCACAATAAGAGTTTTTATTTTTTATTAGAGAAATATTTGGCATAGTGTTTTAATATATATGTAACGAACTATTTATAGTGTACTGTGAAATGAAATGAATTTTATTATTAAATTAATTTGAAAAACATAATTTTAAAAATCATGGGGTGTTACATTATACCCCCCTGAAAATGAAATTTTGCCGTGAAATTATCATGGGTTATCAATGGTTTAATAATTGAATGTTTTATTCACAGAAACCCACATCGCAATATTGAATAAATAATCATCCCTTAAAAAGAAAAATTTGGAACTATAACTGTTATCCAATGTGAAATTCAATTGGGTTTCCAGCATAGGATAACACGGGTTGGGTGTGAGGATTTCAGAATGGGGTAAAATGTAAATATTTATATGCAGTTATTGATGCCATCAATAACAAACAAATTAATGATCAAAATAATGTTGAGGGACTCAATGTTTTAAATTTGTGATTAGTTAAAAAGCCCTCATCTCAAAAAAAAATTAATGTGTTAAGAAAACAAATTTTTATCAATATCTAATCGTTCAGTAATTCATAAAAATTTCTATAAAGAAATTCATTCTTGGATTTTTCTTTGAAAAATTTCTAATGCATCCATTACCTCCAAGAATGAATTTCCAGAATTTAACATTGATGATTAAAACACTAAAATATTATTTTAGAAAATCTTAATGTTTATAAAAGAATAAAAAGTCCAACTATTTGTCTCTAAAAAACAACATGCATTAATCTATAAAAAGTAACACTAATTGTTCTTCATAAATATTTATTCCTTATAAATAAAATTACTTTAACTAGGACATCACGTAGGCTAGTGGTAGGCGTTGCACCTTTATCTTCCTTAGTTTCAGGGTTCAGGACCCGTGACCTTGCCTGACATGATTAGTTTCAACTCAACAAATATGATGTCCTTTTTTAAAATTTTACTTATATAATAATTAATATGGAATCCCTTTAAATAAGGTTAATAAATTATTATCCATTTAACCAAGTATTTCAACATAATATCAGTGCACAAAAACTTCCTTGGAATCATAACTTAATCATTACAAGAATGATTATACAAATAACCCTTATCAAATGTGAAAATCCAAAAATTTAGAAAGAGAGTCATGAAATTAGATTAACATTGATTCTGTTGTATAACACAATGTTTCTCTTGGTTGTCACATTCCACGCATTTGAATAGCCTCATAATATATTCTCTTAAAACATGGTAATAACTTGAATTACAATAATTTTTTTTGGAAAACAAACTGGCTTCCTCAATCCAATGTATATTTGATTTTATACTAAAATCCAAAAAATTTGTAGACACCATTAGTGGTGGCATAAACAACCTATAAAAAAGTATTTACATAGGTCATAGGTAATCAATATATTCCGATTTACTTAATCATATCCCACGTATCTTTATCCATACAACATTATCTTATCATAAAGAACATATTAAGGGTTACCATCCCATATTCAAAATATCATCATTTCATTAAATCACTTCACCTTTCAATAGGGAAAAATCTATAAAATATGAACATAATTAGTGAAAAACTTAAGTAGAACTATCCATTTATATTTCATCGTCTATGACATTGGAATCCAAATACATAAATATTTCGATTACTTCACCCTTAATCCATTAACAATGCTACCTCATCCAATTTAAAAGTATTTATTTTCCTTCACATTTCATTTGTAGTATCATTACCATCAGCAAAGTAATCATTACTCACACCACCTTGTTGATTCTCATCAAGAATCTTCCTCTTGGGAAATTGGGTTTCATAATGACAATTTTCTCCACTCTTAATACACTTAAACATTGATAGAGACTTATGGAGGCCAAAATTAGCATATATTTCATTAACCAAACACATTATTTTTTCCTTGACTTCAATTTCTTGGTGTCCCTCTCTTCCACAGTCAAAACACATTCTTGTTCCTATATGTCATTCACATAGGTGATTCTTTACACATTATTATTTCAAAGGAACCCAATTCTTCTTTCCTCTATGATCTTCATTACTCGAACACTCAACAAAAATCAATTTTATCTTCTTTTATGAGTCCATGAGTTGGTTAAGGTAATAAATGTTAATCATTTTCCGTGAAAACTGATTTGGCATGATCATGAAATATTTCACTATGGTTATCATTCCACATGACTGCTAATCAGAAAATCATCCATCACATTCAACATTAATCCAATTTCTTTCGGTTCTTACCATTGAATAAAACCATAATCATAGTGTGAGTATTACATATCATATCAGAAAACCACATAGTCATGTAAATAATGAATTATAGGGTATAAAAATCATTAACCCTTCAATAATATATGAAAACTTGGGATTATATTAGGTTATTCATAGATAATTTATATATAAATCCATCATGATGGTTGATAAAGAGAGTAGAAATTACACAAGAATATCCCCTAGGAGCGTCAATCTAAGTGTGCATCAAGGCCCATTGTCGTCTACCATATTACCTCGAGTCAAGCCCAGAACATCTTGTTGGTGTTTTTACATCTAGGTACAAATGTACCAGAGCCACATCCACTTGTAGTATCCAAAAAGGTATTTATTTCTTAGAAGCCAATCACTCTATTAATTACCGATATTCAAGGACATTTTACATACCACTAACTCATACTTATACATATCATTAGACACATACCAAGAGTAATACATAGAAATATACCTCGAGATACCACTGTTGATTTCTCATCCTCATATCAAAAGGCTAACTATTCCATTTCTCTAATACCAATAGAAGTGACCCTCACTTTTCCGACATTAACAGAACAATTTTTTTTTTCAAAATAGTTAAACAATATTCCAACAATAGCCCAAAGATCATTGTTTTTAAAGTGCCTTGGGAAAAATTGAAAATGAAACAGTAGTACACATGTGAGCTACATTTTCTACCACTTGGTTCTTCATGAACAAAACCCTTCATAGACACATTAATCATAATACACATCTTCCTTGCTCGGGGAAGGAAACATACAATGGGGTGATCACAAATTCATAGTGTGGGTAAACAATGGATACATGTAAGCATAAATATGAGAATAAGGGTATGTGAACATGATAATGAAAACAGAATATCATACCCGATAGATCAAAGATCATATACATGAATCGTGGAATAAAGATTAAAAGTTTGTAATACATGAATCAAAAGGTTGTAAGGGACATATGAAATGAAAGAATAACATAGGAGTAAGACATGGAATTGTGGCAACACATAAGAATATACTAATTTCCATAGTAGTCAAATCCATAATTACAATATTATCATAGTCGACAAAGTCCTTTAC
Source organism: Viscum album (assembly GCA_963277665.1). Taxonomy (NCBI): domain Eukaryota; kingdom Viridiplantae; phylum Streptophyta; class Magnoliopsida; order Santalales; family Viscaceae; genus Viscum; species Viscum album. Next base: position 684,654,807 of record OY728123.1, on the reverse strand, counting down.
TAAACCATGTGAACCCTCATTCCAGATATGTATTACTTAACTAAGTAAATCCTCATTCCATCCCTATATTACTGAATGGTGTAAACCATTTTTCGATACATGTATTACCAAACTGAGTGAAGCCCAATTCATGCACTATATTTCTGAACCTAGTAAACCCTCATTCTAGCCCTATATTTTTGAACTGAGTAAACCCTCATTCAATCCCTATTTTATTAAACAGAGTAAACCCTTATCCTAGCCCCATATTATTGAACTGATTAAAACCTCGTTCCTGCCCTATATTATAGAACTGAGTAAACCCACATTCCATCCCAATCTATCACATGAGATATAAATCACTACCCCATCTATTTGATGGAGATATAGGTCTCACCCATCACATAATGAAATCATATGTACATGTGCCACAAGATCATAAATAAACATATAATAACCCATGAAATGAAATTTGATTCATTAACCTGTAAACAAATCATAACCTCTTGAAAGAGATAGGTTTTATTGAAATTTCATTGTAAACATTACCCATCAATAGATTCATATTTCAAAATATTATAACCCATGAAATAGAAATGAGTTTCATTTACATATTACCCATTAAAGAAAAATGGATTCATAAATACCATGGAATTAATGATAACTCATTAATAGAAAATATATGATTGGAACCTTTATATCATTTCCTAGAAAGGAATATGTATCATTAATAGATGTCATCTTAGATGGAAAACAATTTTCAAATATAATCTAAAAACTTTTCATGAGTAAAATATCCCTTAATGATTGAAAAATTATATCTAAAACATAAAAATAGTTGAAAATAATTTTCATATAAAATAACCTAAAAACTTATAAAGAATACATGAAATTATATTAGAAACAATTTTCCATGAAAACATTTCAAATAATATTCATAAAATTTTAAAAACATTTTTTTGAAAAACATTAAAAAATATTAAAGAAATCATGAAAATGTTTTGAAAACAATATCATTGAAAATATATTGATAACATATAATGAGATATTGAAAAAAAAATAAAACCAATTTTTGTAAAAACATATAAATATGCATGAAAGAGTTTTGAAATCCATTTCATTGAAATCACTTTGGAAACTTGTAAATAAGACATGAAACATTTTGAAAACAGGTTACCATGAAAATATATAACATAATATTAAAACCATTTTGAAAACAATTTTCCTAGAAAATTACTTTTTTTTAAATCATAAGGTTTATCCTTTTTAACAATAAAAATTGGTCTTTGAAGAAATAACGGCGGGTAAATCCATACATATCAAATGAGGTCAAAAGAAATTTCATTTTTCATTGTGAAATTTATTGAAAGGTTCATTATTATAAAAGAGAAAAGAATATTCCCACGAACATATTTATAAATTAAAAATGGTAAAATTTTTATTATTCATATTATAGGGGAATGGTATAATATTTGTCGAAATTAATTGTATAAAACATTGATTTCTGACCGAATAGATGGTAAATTTGAGATTTCATAAAAACTCTTTCTTACCTATCTTATGTACCAATGAATAAGAAATGGTACTAATACATGATTATATATTGAAATAATAGAGGATAAGTAAACTTATGAATAATCTTGAGTGATGTATCATAATATGTTATTAAAGTAAGCATAACCATAAACAATCTCGAAAATTAATGAGTTTGTCTCAATAAACTCTTATAAATTGGTATTTTATGATCATGTTGTCCATGTAAAGAAAGGTAATTAAATCAATAGTATAATATCATGAACAGAATTATATTAATTATATGGAATGTAAAATCTATGTGTAGAGACCCGAAGCTGGACATACATGGATATTACATTACTTTAGCATAATACTTAATACATAACAAAAACAGACACACAAGGACTGTAACAGTTTAGTGTCTTTGGAAACTTGGAACATAATCTTCTAATCGTGGTGAAAGATCTTCAACATCTCTCATAAAGATCTTTTCCTTTTTTTTCTTACCTAAAAACTTTCTTTATATCCTGGGGAAAAGAAAACATAAAATGGGTGAGCTCAAATTCTCAGTAAGGTTAAGCATGGATAAAATAAAACATACCATATACATTTGAACTTAAAAACATGAACATAATGTTTAAACATCAAAAGCATGAGAAATGACATAAAACATTGAAGTACGTAAGGCATTGATCATAAAGAAACATTAAGAATGACAAAATAGCATGGGAATAAAACATGTAATTGTGGCATCCATTAAGCACATGTAATGATTTCTATATTAGCCAAGACATTGCTGCCAAGACTATCTTAGTGGACAAAGTCCCATTCTGAATCGAGTTCACTCCTCGTTTCAGTCCTGTAACACTGAACCGGATTAACTTACCGTTCCATCCATGTCTATCTCATGAGATATAAAATCTTTACCCAATGCATTGGAGGGAGATATAGGTCCCACCCATCTCATAATGAAATCATTCTTACTTGTTCCACAAAAAAAAACATACAACATTCATAATAACCCAATAAACAAAATGGGTTTCATAAACATCATTACATCATCACATAATCCATATAAAAGAAATGGATATCATTTGATGATATGAAAAGTGAAACCATTTAAATCATAGATACATGATACTTGAAACATACACATATGAAATAATGTCATCTTACATGAAAAATGGTTTTGATAAAATACATGAAATGAATTCTTGAGGAAAATATCCTTTCTTCTTCAAAATCAATTTCTTTTCACAAAACGTCATGCAATTTTAAAAGAAAGAGATTTTATTGAAAACAGTAATGAAATATTTTAGAGGAAGCTTCATGAAAATAAGGCTTTATGAAACCGTAAAAATCCATTCATGCCGTATAAGTTAAAAAAACATTCTTTTCATACTTTTGTCGAAAAAGTCAAAAAGTACCTCGTACGAAAAACGACAAAAGATTCCTTTCATATATTTTACTAAAAACTCACCGAAGGGTAAAATTGAATATAAACTATTGTAGAAGGATATAAATATTACATATTTAGGAAACATTGATGTGGATGATAAAATACACCCCAGTAAATTCCAAAGTATAAACAATCTCGGATAAAAATGAGATTGTGATATTTCCCTTACCTTATGTACGATATGCTTCGTACGTATCCAAACCTCCTGTATAATTATTTAAATAATGTTATTGATTTATTACAAAATCATATTAATTGTTATGATATCATATATTGTTCACTTATGACTTTATATTACCCGTTCTTTTGTAAATTCCATGTTAAAGAGCGTTTTGGGTAAAATCGTTTCATTTGTCGTCCGTGTTTTTACTTGTAATTATTCATATGATTAATTAGATCACGATTACATAATTGAAGAATATAAATCATGATTTATATATAATATATATTCAGAATATTCATATATATAATAGATCGATAAATGGAAATAAATACACTGTTCATAGAGACGGTAGGTCGTACGTACGCATGAACGCTGTTTTCGTTTCCTTATTGAGTTGAATGGAATTAAGTAGATGACATACATATATAAATAAATCCAGTAGATTTATAATTTCATATATTTCATTATTATTTCTTATATATATTTTATAATCATTCTTAAATGGTTAACATGGAGAATGAATCTCATCGCATCGTGGAGACGGTAGTCCGTACGTACGCACGAGTGATGATATCGTTTCCATAATTATTGAATTGAATTGTAGTGGATGATACAATATATCAGAATCAGTATGATGTTATAATAACTATGTATAGTTATTATTTACACCATTATACCCATCCATGTAAGGTGTTGGTGGAAAAACAGATTACACCACGGCGTGGAGACGGTATTCCATACGTACGCACGCGCGGTGATTTTGTTTTCCGTAGGATAGATAGAAGGTGAAATGGGGTTGTTTCATATTTATAATAAAAAATAATTATATTAGTGATATTGATGTTATTACTAAATAAGAATTAGTTGAAGAAGAAAGAAGCTTGAAAGAATCAGGAGAAGAAATTACCTCTTCTTCAATAGGCCTCTTTAAAACCTCCTCTTAGGGCACTAAGATTGGTCTTGAAAGTACACAAGAACCTCTAGGATGTTTCTAGGGAAGTGTAGAAGATAATTTGTCAGGGTTTGGACAAGCTTTAAGGCTCAAATTGGTGTGAGGCAGAGAGGGAGGAGGTTCCCTTTTATAAGGGAGGACAGGGGCACCTTTGGAATTCTTAAAAATATTAATTTATAATAAATCTAACCCCACTTGAAAACCTCCAAAAATGACTCATATTCAAATATTAGATGATCTAGGGTTTTAATCTCATAAACCAATCAAATTTAGACATATTTTGATTTTATTTTAAACCTTATCATTTTGATTTATCCTTATTTAATCTATTTAAATTTATTTGTGGTATTAAAATTCTAAATTTTAAATTATAACAAATAATTACTTATTTGTTGTGAATTTTCAATAATTGTTTAATTTATAACATTATAGACCATATAAATTTAAATTTATAATTTTTAAAAAAATTTGTGATTTTTAAACAATTTTATAATATGTTATTTTTATAAAATAACAATAGTGTCAATTTTGACACTATTCATTTATTTGAATTTAAATAAACTATATACAGAATAAATGTTAAAACTAAAAGCTTTAATAGATTCATAAAAGTTCATATGTATCTATAAAATTAGTGGATCACATTAAATAGTTCATATAGTATTTATTTTATTATTTTTAAAACCATTTATTTGGTTTATCTCTTAATAAAATAATTACTACAACATTGTTTATAATTATTTAATATGGTTATTTGTTGCATAAAAATTTAAAATAAAATCCTATGATGAAGATAAATCTATTATCTTTCACAATAATACTTTACTCGAATTTATAATCTTAAAATCACAGTAATTAAATTGATATATTTATTAAATTATGAAGGTGACAACTTTAGCATCATTTAAAATAAAATAATATAAGTGTCATAATGTCTTGTATAAGACTTCAAATGGTCAAATATTCAACTATTGGATGATTATAGTTTAAATTTACATGACCAATAAGTTTTTATCAGGGTTTTGTGCCTTTTATGGTCACTATTAGTTTAATAAAAACTATATTCTTGATTTTTCACTAGATAAATAATTTCTGCATCACTATTGTGTCACAATTAATGATAATTATTTAATCCCAAAAAATTCTAAATAAACTCTCATGATGTAGATAATTTTGTTATATTTCTGTAGACTTTTAAGTTTCGAAGTTTCATGAAGTTTATCACTAACTTAAAAATATTATACTTATAGTATTTAAGAGAGTGACATGTTGTCACTTTCTTGGGTTTTAATAATAATTAAATTATTTTCATGAAACAAAGTCCATTAAATGAATCTAATCTTACCCTTAGGTGATATGGGTCGACTTTTAGTCATCCAATAGGATTTTTACAAGTGTTAGGGTAATTTTATAATCTTATATTTACCCTTAATTACGCGATTTACGTTTAACTATAGTAAATAAAATTTACCGTAGTAACTATTCAGAATGCCCAAAAATAAAAAGTAGATTATTAACATAATTTGGACCACTGATTCCAAATATGGAATCCATTGTTTCAAATTAAATACATAAAAGTTGCAGAAATTAAATTAAAATTAATCCTGTTGTCGAAAGAAAACGGGTTTTTCTTTAAAACATTGCAAAAGATTGAATTGATTTAACCTACGAATTCAATGTAAAATCAATGCTAATGACATAAATTATATTAAATGGTAAAAATATATTCTATTTATACTTTAAAACCATTCAATATTATAATTTAACCACATAAGATATTACGATGAAAAAAGTTGTTTTTAATTAAAATATAGCGTGTTTTTACTATTCATTAAAATATTAAAGTCATCAGAATAAAATGAAAAATTTATCCAAAGTAAATTTTTATTTATTGATTCTAAATAATAATATTATTTTGTCAAATGGAACTTATAAACTTGTGAAAAACTATATTTAAAGTGGGTGCGCCATCAAAAGGCGGCAAAACTGAATTTTTTGAAAAATACTTATTTTACCTGAAAAATTTATTTTGTTCTTATACCATGTTCTAGAAAATGTGTAAGATGAATAATAATGTTATAAAATTCAAAATTTAGTTAATACTATTCATAACAGATAGTTCATAATAATATTATAATAATATATCGTTGTTTAGTAAAACCCGGTATTGCGTACAACACATGCTATCGAGGAAGGTCGCGATTGGTTGTAATGCAAGCCAAGTCAGGGTTGCGTGTTGTGAAAGAATCCTTCATTGTTTCGTATAACAGAATCCAACCATATTTCATTTATACATTGAATACATATATATATATATATATACTCAATGTTGCGTAGAATAACTATTATCATAATTGTGTGTAACATGATCCAAGAATAGTGTTGTGTATACTGCAAGCTAATACAGTGTTGCGTATAGTGCAAGGCAATCTTGGTGTAGCATACAACCCAAGACATTAATGAAATTAAAGGAATATTTTTCATAAAATCTCGGCGTGTTACATTCTACCCCCCTTAAAATGAATTTTGCCCTCGAAATTCGTCGGGGTTATAAATGTTTTACTACTCGAAAGTTTGTTTAATAGAAACCCACATCGTAAAAAGGAATACCAAAACATGGCTTTAAAAACTAAAGTATGAAATGTAACGGTTACCCAAATTAACTCATCACTGGGTTTCCACATAGGAGGACATAGGTGAAAATATGGATATGGAAGAACAATCTAACCATCATGTTCTGATGGAGAGTGGTAGAGAACATGGCTATGAAAAAGCCAACAATCACAAAGATATTGATTTGTGATGATCTAAGGTACCATCTGATTCATCAGATATAAGGGAACTAGGACAACATTTTTGGTTTTCAAGATCATTTCCCTAAAGTTGATGAATTAAAAGAAATACTTGCATGATTTTGGTACAATCTTACTATTGTTCGTGAATTGAACAATTCCCACTTCATCCCTTAGAGAAATAAAGTTGAATTTTTTATTCGTGATGTGTTAGCAGATCATGTGACAGAATGATGGGTCATTCCATCTCTTTCAAACAAAAGGTTAGCAAAAGTTATAAGTCCATCTTATAATTAGATTAATCGTATATGGTTCCAAAAATGAACTTATACTTCATATATCATACCGCTTAATAAAATAAAACTAGTTTCTACTAACCAGGGACTTCATGTAGGCCAGTGGTAGGCGATAAAGGCCAGTCACACTTCGGTTGTGGGTTCGATTCCCACAGCCTTGTCTGATGCGATGGGTTGTCGCACGTCCTGCAGGTTTTCCTTTTTCTAAAACTACATTACTATATCATCCCATCAATAATATCTAAAAATGGTTCTATCCTTAAACAATACTAACTTATGTCCAACATAATCCATTCCAATCTTTAGGCTTATCCATAATATTGCAGTCCATTTTCATATTATAGTGAAAAAGATTACCAGATATTTCATATAAGATGCATGTTAATACCATCGTTGATCCCCATATATCATTAGACATGTCTTGTTGGTCACATTACAAACGTTCGAAGGCCTTAATCATGTATTCTCTTGAAAAATGAATACACATTGAACCTTAGTGAAAACATGAATGTAGTTAAAAGTTAACACTTTCCACATACCAAAATCCTCAAAATTCTATATACTCAAACCATGATATCACTTAGTCCTTATATCAATCATGAGCTCATGAATACAATCAAACATCTCATTATCTTCTTATTCCTTCATTATGCACATATCATCTACTTTACAAAAATATCTGAATAACATTCCATGGTTACTGGTACCATTCAACATAAACTTTCAAATACTTTTAGGAAAAACAATAGTGTAACAATCCTTATATGATTCTTTATTCCATAGTACCATTAACTATACAACATAACTCTCGATAAACATACAATCATTCCACTACCTTCTAAAACAACCAACTGAGCTTCAACACTTCTTTCAGCTCAAATATCATTTGTAGTCTCCTCATCATCATCCACATAAATACTACCCATATGACCATACTTATTCTCATCATGAGATTTTCCATTAGGGAATTGGTTTGCATAATGCCCGTACATTCCACATTTAAAACATCTAATCATTGTTGATGTCGTAGCAATACTATTATCCTTGTCCATGGTGTTAACTGAACCTTTTCCTTTGCACCTACTCGCTTTGTGTCCTTCTTTTCCACACCAAAATCATTTTCCAGTTCCTTTGAAATAATCTCCCTGATGCCTCTTCCCACATGATTTACATGAGGGAAATTGAACTTTATTTCCTCTATGATCATCATGAAACTCCATCTTTCTCTTATTATCTGAGTCGGGAAACTTACCAATGTTGAGATTATTGATCATATTATGATATTGATGATTAGGCATAATAACGATGTTTGGACTTCTAGATCCCGTTTCATTTGGTTTCTCATGAATAAAATTATTCCATTGTCCGTCATATCCTCCATTATCAAGAATTTTCCTGTTTCCAGCCATTTACTAAAACCCAAAAGGAATAGTGTGAGAGGCAAAAATCATGCTAGGTAAAACAACATAGTAAATGGGGAGCACCCTCAATATCTAACATCTTAGTATAAATTCTAAGATCGTTACCGTAGTTCTAGGACTATATCCTATATGTATTCTTATCCTTAGGTACATCCCTAGACATACCTTAGAAATATCTCTAGGGATCTCACTAACGTTTTCGCATCCTAGTTTCCAAAGGTTGACTAAACCTTTCCTCTGATACCAACTGTAGAGACCCGAAGCTATACATACATGGATATTACATTACTTTAGCGGAATACTTAATACATAACAAAAACAGACACACAAGGACCGTAATAGTTTAGTGTCTTTGAACCTTGGAATGTAATCTTCTAATTGTGGTGAATGATCTTCAACATCTCCTATAAAGATCTTTCCCTTTTTCTTCTTACCTAAAACCTTTCTTTATATCCTGGGGAAAAGAAAAAATAAAAAGGGTGAGCTCAAATGCTCAGTAAGGGTAAGCATGGATAAAATAAAACATACCATATACATTTGAACTTAAAAACATGAACATAATGTTTAAACATCAAAAGCTTGAGAAATGACATAAAACATGGAAGTATGTAAGGCATCGATCATAAAGAAACATTAAGAATGAAAATATAGCATGGGAATAAAACATGTAATTGTGGCATCCATTAAGCACATGTAATGATTTCCATATTAGCCAAGACATTCCAGCCAAGACCATCTTAGTGGACAAAGTCCCATTCTGAATCGAGTTCACTCCTCGTTTCAGTCCTGTAACAATGAACCAGATTAACATACCGTTCCATCCATGTCTATCTCACGAGATATAAAATCTTTACCCAATGCATTGGAGGGATATATAGGCCCCACCCATCTCATAATGAAATCATTCTAACTTGTGCCACAAAAAAAACATACATCATTCATAATAACCCAATAAACAAAATGGGTTTCATAAACATCATTCCATCATCAAATAATCCATATAAAAGAAATGGATATCATTTCATAATAAGAAAAGTGAAACCATTTAAATCATAGAGATGTGATACTGAAACATACACATATGAAATAATGTCATCTTAGATGAAAAATGGTTTTGATAAAATACTTGAAATGAATTCTTGAGGAAAATATCCTTTCTTATTCAAAATCAATTTCTTTTCACAAAACGTCATGCAATTTTAAAAGAAAGAGATTTTTTTAAAACAGTAATGAAATATTTTGGAGGAAGCTTCATGAAAATAAGGCTTTATGAAACCGTAAAAATCCATTCATGCCGTATAAGTTAAAAAAACATTCTTCTTGTACTTTTGTCGAAAAAGTCAAAAAGTACCTCATACGAAAAACGACAAAAGATTCCTCTCATATCTTTTATTAAAAACTCACCGAAGGGTAAAATTGAATATAAACTATTTTAGAAGGATATAAATATTATATATTGAGGAAACATTGATGTGGATGATAAAATACACCCTAGTAAGTTCCAAAGTATAAACAATCTCGGATAAAAATGAGATTGTGATATTTCCCTTACCTTATGTCTGATATGCTTCGTACGTATCTGAACCTCCTCTATAATGATTTAAATAACTTTATTGATTTATTACAGAATAATATTAATTGTTATTAAATCATATATGGTTCACTTATGACTTTATATTACCCGTTCTTTTGTAAATTCCATGTTAAAGAGAGTTTTGGGTAAAATCTTTTCATTATTCGTCCGTGTTTTGACTTGTAATTATTCATATTATTACATAGATCATGATTACATAATTCCAGAATATAAAACATGATTTATATATAATATATATTCAGAATATACATATATATAATAGATCGATAAATGGAAAGAAATACATTGTTCATGGAGACGGTAGGTCGTACGTACGCATGAACGCTGTTTTCTTTTCCTTATTGAGTTGAATGGAATTAAGTAGTTGACATAAATATATACATAAATCTATTAGCTTTATAATGTCATATATTTCATTATTATTTCTTATATATATTTTATAATCATTCTTAAATGGTTAACATGGAGAATGAATCTCATCGCGTCGTCGAGACGGTAGTCCGTATGTACGCACGAGCGATGATATCATTTCCATAATTATTGAATTGAATTGGAGTGGATGATACAATATATCAGAATCAGTATGATGTTATAATAACTATGTATAGTTATTCTTTATACCATTATACCCATCCATGTAAGGTGTTGGTGGAAAAATAGATTACACCACGGCGTGGAGACGGTATTCCGTACGTACGCACGCGCGGTGATTTTGTTTTCCGTAGGATGGATAGAAGGTGAAATGGAGTTGTTTCATATTTATAATAACAAATCAGTATATTAGTGATATTAATGTTATTAATAAAAAAGAATAAGTTGAAGAAGAATGAAGCTTGAAAGAATCGGGAGAAGAAATTACCTCTTCTTCGATACGCCTCTTTGAAACCTCCTCTTAGGGAACTAAGATTGGTCTTTAAAGTAGACTAGAACCCCTAGGATGTTTCTAGGAAAGTGGAGAAGATAATTTGGCAGGGTTTGGATGATCTTGAAGTCTCAAATTGGAGTTAGGAGGAGCGGGAAGAGGTGCCCTTTTATAAGGGAGGAGAGGTGCACCTTTGGAATTCTTAAAAAAATTAATTTATAATAAATCTAACCCCACATAAAAACCTCCAAAAATGACTCATATTCGAAGATTAGATGAGATAGGGTTGTAATCTCATCAACCAATCAAATTTAGACATGTTTGGATCTTATTTTAAACCTTATCATTTTGATTTATCCTTATTTAATCTATTTAAGTTTATTTGTGGTAATAAAATTCAAAATTTTAAATTATAACATATAATTACTTATTTGTTGTGAATTTTCCATAATTGTTTACTTTATAGAATTATAGACCATATAACTTTAAATTTAAAATTTTTAAATATTTTTGTGATTTTTAAACAATTTTATAATATGTTATTTTTATAAAATAACAATAGTGTCAATTTTGACACTATTCATTTATTTGAATTTAAATAAAATATATACAGAAAATATGTTCGAACTAAAAGAATTAATAGATTCATAAAAGTTCATATTTATCTATAAAATTATTGTATCACATTAAATAGTTCATATAATATTTATTTTATTATTTTTAAAACCATTTATTTGGTTTATCTCTTAATAAAATAATTACTACAACATTTTTGTATAACTAATTAATATACTTATTTTTTGCAAAAAAAATTAAAATAAAATCCTATGATGAAGATAAATCTATTAACTTTCACAATAATACTTTTACTCGAATTTATCATCTTAAAATCACAATATTTAAATTGTTATATTTATTAAATTTTGAAGGTGAAAACTTTGGCATCATTTAAAATAAAATAATATAAGTGTCATAATTGCTTGTATAAGACTCCAAATGGTCAAATATTAGACCATTGGATGCTTATAGTTTAAATTTCCATGACCAATAAGTTTTGGTCAGGTTTTTGTGCCTTTTATGGTCACTATTAGTTTAATAAAAACTATATTCTTGATTTTTCACTAGATAAATAATTTCTGCATCATTATTGTGTCACAATTAATGATAATTATTTAATCCCTAAAAATTCTAAATAAATTTTCATGATGTAGATAATTTTGTTATATTTCTGTAGATTATTAATTTTCTATGTTTCATGAAGTCTATCACTAACTTAAAATTATTATACTTATATTATTTAAGAGAGTGACATGTTGTCACTTTCTTTGGTTTTAATAATAATTAAATTATTTTCATAGAAAAAAGTCCATTAAATGAATATAATCCGACCCTTAGGTGATATGGGTCAGATTTTAGTCATCCAATAGGATTTTTTCAATTTTTAGGGTAATTTTATAATCTTATATTTACCCTTAATTACCCGATTTACCTTTAACTATAGTAAATAAAATGTACCGTAGTTACTATTCACAATACCCAAAAATAAAAAGTATCTTATTAACATAATTTGGACCCACTGATTCCAAATATGGAATAAATTTTTCCAAATTCAATACATAAAAGTTTCATAAATTAAATTTAAATTAATCCCGTTGTCGAAAGAAAACGAGTTTTTCTTTAAAACATTGCAAAAGATTGAATTGATTTAACCTACGAATTCAAGGTAAAATAAATGATAATGAAATATATTATATTAAATGGTAAATATATATTCTATTTATACTTTAAAACCATTCAATATTATAATTTAACCACATAAGATATTACGATGAAAAAAGTTGTTTTTAATTAAAATATAGCGTGTTTTTACTATTCATTAAAATATGAAAGTCATCAGAATAAAATGAAAAATTTATCCAAAGTAAATTTTTATTTCTTGATTCCAAATAATAATTTTATTTTGTCAAATGTAACTTATAAAGATGTCAAAAACTAGATTTAATGTGGGTGCGCCATCAAAAGGGGGCAAAACAGCATTTTTTGAAAAATACTTATTTTACCCGAAAAATTTATTCTGTTCTTATACCATGTTCTAGAAAATGTGTAAGATGAATAATAATTTTATAAAATTCAAAATTTAGTTAATACTATTCATAACGGCTAGTTCATAATAATATTATAATAATATATCGTTGTTTAGTAAAACCCGGTATTGCGTACAACACATGATATCGAGGAAGGTCGTGATTGCGTGTAATGCAAGCCAAGTCAGGGTTGCGTGTTGTGAAAGAATCCTTCGTTGTTTCATATAACAGAATCCAACCATATTTCATATATACATTTAATATATATATATATATATACTCAATGTTTCATAGAATAACTATTATCAAAATTGTGTGTAACACGATCCAAGAATAGTGTTGCGTATACTGCAAGCTAATACGGTGTTGTGTATAGCGCAAGGTAATCTTGGTGTAGCATACAATACAAGACATTAATGAAATTAAATGAATATTTTTCATAAAATCTCGGGGTGTTACAGTATTTATATGATCCCCGAAAAGTTTTTTAGGTGCATAACAAAACATGATTCTCAAAGAAGGAAAATAGAGACAAAAAATATTTTTACTAAATTTCTAAATGTTGAAAATTAAACCCCATGAAAAATGATTATCAAAAGGAAATGTGAATACCGATAAATTTATGTAAATGATACATAGAATAGAATCATGGTAAGTACATGCACCACACAAAAGTATGCAGTGGCAAATATATCTTGTATGTCACAGAAATTAATAGTGTGATGAAAATCACTCTACATTGTGTCTTGAATCTCATTGTACCCATACAAGTCTCCTGTATAATAATTATATGTTTATTTTAAATATTTTACAGAAACATATTATTATAAATAAAACCATATATTTTTTTATTATGGAATTATATTACACAATGGTTAATTAACATGTGATAATGTTTCACTTTGGGTAATAAGTTTTTCTGTTCTTCACACATGTCTTAAATTATATTTGCATTGGTCCCTGTATATATATCTTGATTAAAGAATGTATAACATGATATAAATATCTGTTAAATAAATTATATTTATATTATAATAATTTATTTCTTAATGAAATATGAAATGGAATACACCATTCATGGAGACGGTAAGTCATTCATACGCATGAACATTGTTTCTCATTTTGTTATCATATTAATAGAATGTTTGTTAGTGACATATGTATATATATGTAAATATATTTACAATTATTCATGTATCATTAATATATCATATAAATCATATAGGTTCATCAAACCAATCCATAATATATTCCATTTGGTGTGTGAACAAATCACATCGCTTTGAGTGGCGATAGTCCACAAATCCTCAAACAAGATTATCATATTACAACCAAATGGAAGGTAATATGTGTGTTAGAATAAAAATAATGAAGTTTAAAGACATACTAAATATAATATTTTACATATATAATTATATTTTCCATCATAATGGCCAACATTATTGGTAGTAAGGGAGAAATGAACAATCACCATTTCGTAAGGCAATAATTCGTCGTACACAGAAACAACATGTTCAACATCCATTAGATGGAGAAGTTTGTAAGTGAAGGTCATGAAATTTTCATAAAAACATCATAATATATTTAGTAAAATTTTTTAATTACACAATTATTGAATTCATATAGTGGAGGAGTGGAGAAGGAAAATAATGTAAAATATCTGGAAAGAAGATGTTGCCTCTTAATCGGGTCACTCCATTTGGTTTGTGCAAAAGGGATTTCATGAGAATGTTTCCCCCATGAAGGGAGTCAAATGGAGTATTGTTAGGAGGAAATTTTGGCAGTTCTTGAATTATCTTAAGATTCTTGAGAGGTGTGAGTAATGGGTATAGGTGGTGGCCTTTTATATAAAAGAAATATGACTCACATGGAATTTTTAGAAACAAATTATGTGTGCACCTATTCTTACTTGAATAAAGAATTAAAGAAAGAAATAAAATCAACAATGGAAAGATAATATTCAAACTATGTACTTAAAATTGGTGTTATACATGTGTCTGGGTCAATTTGGCACATAATATTAATGTTTAGTCCCTAATTAATCTAAATTGGGTCCTAACTACTAGGATTAATTTTAATCACTTTTACTAATATTTTTGGAAAAAAAATAACATAGTCTAATTAGAATCAGAATATTAGACTGAATAAAATATTTTATGTCATATTTTCTAAATTCCAATTATTTATGTAGTAAAATTAATATTATTTCTAATCTCGCATACATGAAAAAATAATGGGGGTTTAATATAGGAAAAAGTTCAAAAGTTTGTTAGGATTTAATATTCTGTATCGAAGTCGAATTGATTATACTGAATTTCATTATATTATTGGATGAAATATTAATCTAACATGAATTTAATATATTTATATATATATATATAATATCATTTATCATTAATAAATAATTTGATAAAATGGCAATTTTAAACAAAAAAGAATTATTTTTAACTATTCATCAAAAAATGATGTTTCTAATAAAAATCCCAAAAATTCAATACAAGATAATTTCGATGTTTTGATATCAAAAATGAAGTTTATTAATTCAAATAAAAATTCTAGATTTTTATAAAATTACATTCATTATTATATGTAGTTTATTTGGGAAAATGATGTTTTTATACATAAAAATGACATTACCAGACATCATATATTTTATTATCAATATGATTTATTTATATAATAAAATTAAAAATATAATTGAAAACTAGTTATTTCTATTCATATTATTATATTAATCCTTATTGTTATAATTATCTTATATAGAAAATTCTAATAATAAAATGTGAAGCTTCGTAGAAGATCAGTGTTGTGTGTATCTCACACCAACTTAGTGTTGCATGCCTCATATGCCAAATTGGTGTTGCTTTTTGTGCAATCCATGTTGGTATTGCGTGTAGCACAAAATAAGTTGGTATTGTGTTTTAAAGTAAATTTTTAATTAGTTTTTATTATATATATATATATATAACTATTCTAGTGTCATGTGAAAAGAAAAATATTGAAAAGTTAAATTAATTTCAAAAAAATATCAAAATATTATGTTTATAGACAAAACTCTACAACACTGAACCTCTATGATTGTTACAATCACCAACCCTGAAATTCTCTATGATGTGATACTGATTTACAATCTCAAAAATGTGGATAGGTAAAATATGTTCATCTATGTATGGATGGTGAACTAATGGCCATAATCAATGTATATCATATGCGATATATCATCACTAAGTCGAAGTGGTTAAAATAATTTTAGCTCAGTAATAAGTGGTAATTGATACATAAATAACACAAAACCATACTCTACATTCATTAAGCCTTTTCCTCATTCAGATCTTAGCATCTGAGGAATGAAGTGATCATAGAAGTTAGTTTGAAAATAAGCTCAGATCATTCTCCGATGATGACCAATCTGTGTAATTCCATCCCACTAGTGCATAGCTGAATCACATAGTATATAGGTGGAAATATTAACCCTCTACATAGGAGGTGACTCCAGAGGCCTAGAGAGAGATAAATTAGCCACCAACCAAGACTCAGTACTCTTCACACCAACATCCCCTAATAATGTGGGAGGATTCTGATTTTGGAACTCATGAGTTAGACCAGCCACAATAGGTGATGCTCATTGAGCATGCTACATGTTATACATCATACATATACAATCATATTGAAACTAATAATCAGTTCCCATATAAATTATAGAAGGTGGTTACCCATGTGGAACTACAGGAGGATGACTTTGTATATTAGGGAATACCATATCAAGAGTGTGGTCACCATGACCCTCTTGATACATGACATGAGGACTTCATGGTGGAATAGTTCAATAAATACAAAGAACACACCTTAGATCAATATTTAAGATCTATTATAAGAATTTGTGGAAAAATTTATATAGGATAAGGGATCATTACCAATGATATATTAGAACAAATACATTCTATGAAGGATAGGTATCAGTACGTTTTTAAGTTGAATTTTTAGGGGTTCCTGCAGGTGATAGTTCAGTTACACATTGCATATTTCTTTACTAGAACCATTTAATTTTTGTGAAAAAATATTTAAATTTAAAATTTTAATTTTTTATTTATAAAACAAGGATGATTAAATGGTTTATAATTCCCGGTGAATCACGACCCATGCACCTTATCACGGAAATCAACACCCATTGAATTTAAATTTTACCTTATATAAATATAGTCTCAAAATGCAATTGTTAATATAAAATGGATCAACACAACAATATTATCATTATAACCCACAAGAGACCATACACCTCATGAAGTAAAACTGGAAATGTCTCAATCATAGCCAAAGAGAAACTCATGTAACCAAATGTACAAAGCTATCATGGGTAAAAACTAGTTATTTAAGTTGTCACAGTTAACATATACAAGAGAAAAAAACATAGATTGATGACAGATCATTAAATAAAAAACTCCCACCAAATAGAATATGTTTGTAGAAAAATCGTATTTAAAAAGACTTGATCACTAAACAATTTTAGGAAACATAAGAAATGAATGAATTTAAATGAACCTATATGTAATGACATAAGCATGCCATCTGAATCTTGGGTTCGAGTAATGATTCTTGTAAAAATATTTTATTTACCAAATCTCATTGATATAATGATAAATGAAAATACACAATTATATTAATAATAAAAATAACCAACACACATCATGTTTATTACCCAATGATGTAATGATTTTAAATGTAATATTTACAAATACCAACAACAATTATTATTCATCAAACTTTGTAATTACCCTGAATGAGGGTTAGATATGCCTATAAATAGCTTAAATCCAAGTCCCATTATGTTCCAAGTCTCCAGTATATTGTATCAAAATATTAAATCATGAAAAAAAATCCACTCTGATACCACTTTTTGGCATCCACACTTGGGATCCACTCAAAGGTTCCTTGAAGATGATTGGTCATAAGGCCTGAAGTGCACCTCTCTATAAACTAGAGGCTTTGTACTATTAGTAAGATCCTATGGTGTGTCCATAGAAATATTATTCCCTCATTAATAGAGTGTATGAATATATATATATATATATAACAACATGTAAATAACATAATCATTATAATAAACAAACTAGAAACAGAATATAAGGATAATATTATAACTAAATAATAATAGAAATATAGAATCTAAATCATGTATAAAATAATGAAAATGTATTTAATTCTATAGAATGTTGGAAAACATGGATACATGGAAAAAGGAAATACATTCAATAAAAACTAATAAAAACTAATAAAAAACTATCAACCCATTGTGAGAACCTTCCCTGATCATATACTACTATGATCTATCCTATGAAAGAAATAATGATTAAGAGTCCAAAGAAGGAAACTTCCATTTAGAAAAAATTTCATATATATAATATTCATAGCTACCATCAGCTACTTGGATAGGGTGTGAGACAAATATTAGTAATCCATCGCAAAATAATCATGTACCATCAATTATGTGAATATTAACTAATAATATATAGGTTTATATAAAAGAAAATATATTCTATAATGATAACCAACACCTATATAATCCTCAACTATAAATGATTATAAACATGTAATCATCTAATTAATTCATTTCACTTTAGTTTATATAATAATTTCACTTGAGTTAAAATATCATTTATAATGTACCATGGTGATGATGATAATAATGTATTCAAGGTGTAACATATATTTTCATAATTCAAATAATCTTATTTATACACCCAATTCTAAAAGCTAGGTTACAATGGTAACATTTAAATAACAATTTTTAGTTGTTCATTTATGCTCGATGTGGTGTATCGTATACGCCATCAAACATAGTGTATAATTATTAAAATATCTAGATTTTAAATTCTATACCATTTAATTAATTTAATCCCCAATATTTGTACTCGGGTTTGGTAACCGAGTTTAAAATTTTTTTAATACCATTATTGAAATCCCACATCAGAGAAAGGGTGAACAAAACAACATTTCAAAAAGTGAGAAAGGAAAGTATGAAGGTCACCTGAGATAACGCATATGGTGTTCCATGAATGAAAAAATTAGCATGGATGAGAAAACTAATTATGATGTTATGAAAGATAGTGATAGATAAAATTATTATTATAATTTCAACTATCAAGATATCATAAATTTTGGATGGGTTAAAAGCATATTGAGTTCTTAGTAAGAAAAATAAACAGGTAATGTTTTGTTTCGTGATCCTTAACATATAGTTGAGAAATTATTTTACTATGTGTAAAAAGGAAATAACAAAATATAATTACTTAACATGTAGAGTTTTATCCATTATTCAATTTCTACAATAAAATAATATTTTTCTTTAAATGATGAGTATGCAATATGATTTTTTTTCTGAATAATAAGTATTATCGTCTATGAATTATCAAATCCTTGACAAAAAACCATCTAATCTTCCCATAATTTGGCAGGTACCTGAACAAAAAATTGTAAGGATATGATAAGATATTTCAAATAAAATAATTAACCATAATGTGATGAAAAACTACTTTAATCTCCCAAAATATTTAGTAACACTCAATGTTCAATATAGACCATAAAAATTAACTATTCTTCCTTAAAACATATAATGAATAATATTGAAACAAAAAAATAGAAATATTTGACCACATTGTCTTTTTTGATAAATATTAACAATTATCTCAAAATGACATCAATTACTCTTATATATATTTCCGAAAATACAATTTACCAAATAACATAATCTCTATGATATGATAATAACTTCTATAAATAACCTGAATCTTCATATTCCCTCAATAAAATCATTTATTATTCCAAAAATTAATTCAAAATTTATTCCATAAATAAAATCAATAAGTATTATATTTACCTTAATCATATGGGGTCCCCAAAAATGGTAATCCTTTTTTAAAATAACATTGATTACAAAATCAATTTGAAATAAAAAATATTATCCAAAATTATAACAACCCATGTGTAACTCAAAATCAATGATCATATAAATTATA
Source organism: Viscum album (assembly GCA_963277665.1). Lineage (NCBI taxonomy): Eukaryota > Viridiplantae > Streptophyta > Magnoliopsida > Santalales > Viscaceae > Viscum > Viscum album. Next base: position 684,634,677 of record OY728123.1, on the reverse strand, counting down.
ATGGCTATCCATACATTTAAAATTATTCCCACAAAAAGAAAAGCGAATTATTCCTGAAATAGAATTTTCACATGGAAAACAAAATGGTTATATTTAAAAAACTCAAAGAAAGGCATACAAAGTACTCCCATCATCAAAATAGTATTAATAATTTTAAAAATATCATCATCCTTAAATATAGTATAGCTCATAAATCCCATATGTGCTCAAATATTAATTATTCATAATTATTCATAATACCCATACCATGATTTTCAATCTTATTACATAATAATTATTTCCCTTTATATTCCATTTTCTGTATTACCTTCATCAATTTTAATGCAATTAGGTATTTCTATTCTGATCATTGTATGGTATTTATAATCACATTAATGAGCCTTCTTCCTGGGACATCAATTTTTATAGTGACTAAACTCTTTGTTATATAAAACATTCAATTGATCAAATAGGAGGAAATTATTTCTTTTTCATATGGTAAATATAATACTTCCTTATTTCCATGGAATATTATTTATTTATGACCTCCTTTACCGTATTTAAAAAATCTTCCCATCCATTTAAGATATTTGATTTGGTTTTTATTTCCACATTCATGAAAAAGAAGTTGTTGAATATATATATGATTAAGATAATTATCAATAAAACATTATAAAAGATTATTTTATCTCATACATGTTTCATTATAAAACTCAATATTGCTTGTGTGGTTAATAGTTACTCTTTATTATTATTTAGAATAACCACAAGAGTTCTCATTGCATCTTACATTTCATTCATTGAATTATTCCAAATACCACTGCATTTTATTTGAGATCCATTGTTACTTTGGTGCATGATTGATCCTTCCACTTACTAAAAACATAATTGTTACTCTGCTCAAATCAATAAAATAATAATATACCATCTTATGAGGAGGATAAAAACTAACATATCCTTTTTGATGTTATCTCAAACTCATTATATTTATCTAAAATAACTATGACTCTCCATATCATTCTAACCAAAATGTTTATTTATTAATCGTATCTTATGATTCATTAATATCCTAACCACTAATGTAATCTAAAACATCTTTTTATACTAACTACAGAGACCCAAAAATTAACATTACAAATTCTACTATTTTTGAAATAAATTCACATTCGAGGATATTTTCATTTTATTTTTTTTGGGAACAAGAAAAAACTATTAAAATGTAAACCCATACATTACAAGTGGATGAATTTTTATTGTATAAATTTTTATATAAAACAAAATTATTTAAAATAAAAAATCAGGTCTTTCCATGATAAATATTCAAAATTGTCTCCTTGATCTCATCCTTATTTCTAATCATCCTTAAAACCTATGATTTTATTAAAACATGGTACAAGAACAAAATCTCGGTATGGGATGCACAAATATGGAAAATTATTAATCATATGAAAACATAAAAACTAATGATATATTTATCATAAAATAATACTTTTCACCCTAAATAATAAGTAAAAATAGAAAAAATAATATTATGTCATACATTTTTTATAATTATAAGATTACCATAAAACACGTAGAAACCATTGAAAACACATTAGGGTATCTTGGGACATAATTATAATCAAATGGAAAAACCATGAGATCAACTTCCATAATTGGTACATTAAAAAATTGAATAACCATATGATCGACTTCTATACCCAATGCATTAGAGTTCTATCCTGGAACCACCCATCGTTATTTTTTCATGGAACCACATTACATTGTTTTATAATATAACCATCTATCGAATGTCGATGTAAAATTATATAATTAAATCACATTAAATCATGAAATATTCAATATGTCAATAATAAAATTTAATTTTCACTAATAAGAATAAATTTCATGTTATTGAAATAATCATTCTATTTTCAAAATCCATTTTATAAATTTAAAAAGAGATTTTTAAATCAAAGTGTCCTATACAACATGGTTAAATTTGAATCTCATGCTTAGATATATAACATGAGAGTAAATAAATTCATGATATGTTATGTCAATGGGGATTTTTATACACCTCATAAATTAAGTTTGTTGTATTACATGAAAATATACCTCAATTAAAGGATATTGAGTCAAAGTCCATTAGAAATATCATATTATTTATAAAAAAGTATAAATTATGTGTATTAGATTTAAATCTTCATATACTAGTGTAAATTCAATATAAAATAATAAAAATAAATTTCATACAAAATGTTCACCTGACATAATCAATGAATTTTTTGTTTAACTCAAGGAATGGAAATTGTGTTAGGAATTACCTTTTCTTGAGTCTGAGTCGTTAAATACATTTTTATCATACGAAAAAATAAATATAGGATATTTAAACACATTTTTGTTAAATATTTAATGTTTCTTATTCCATTTATATCACATTTTAAAACATTATAACAATTTCTTAATCAGTTATGTTCACATTGGATGCTTTTATAATATTTGGTGCTTGAGTCAAAAATGAATTTCTTATGATATATATAGTCAAGTTTGTCATTATTTTATTTAATATAGAATAATATTCATGAAATAATTATCATTTTTATACATCAATTATAATTAAAAATCCATCCATTGTATATGGATTTGAAAAATGAACTACATTACAGTCCTAAAGATAATAAGTCGCACGTACAGATGATTAATGTTTCCACTTTCCGTTGATCATTATTTAAAGATGTTAAGTTTTATTTTTTTTCATTAAAAAATTATAATAATGTAATTAATATAATATTAATACTTTAAATACACTAATATATATCATCCATGTAATTTGGTAAGGAAAGTAATTCAAATCACTATGTGTATGTGGATACATATATTGGTGATGATATTAAAATAATAACTTCTCAGTATATAGAGGACATTGGAGTTGTTATTTCATCATTTTTTTGGAATATTTAAGAAATTCAGAATTGGAAAATAAATAGATACACTGGATTAAAAATGATATTTATTCTTTCGATAATCACCCTTACATAACACATCAAGATCACTAAGAATCTTGTTATGACTAAAATTAGAGGTCTAGAATGCAGGGAGGTATTCTTTTATGGTATTTTATCTATGATTTTATGGACCAATTACATTTTTATGAGTAAATAAAATAAAATAATACGTGGATTTTTAAATGATTGGAGAGGGTCACTCTTGGAACATCTCAAAATAATAAATTAATATTAAATAATTTTCAATTCAAAATAGCTCCAAACTACTTCATTTCTTATATAGGACAGTTTTGGGTAGAAATTAATTCATAAAATTAATATTATTTATTGTTTTTACTATTATTTAATCCATATCCTTTGGTTTTATGCTTTATTTAATTTTATTAATTGTAACTGTGACAAAATGTTTTTTACTCTTTGAGGGACAATGTAGATACTATAAAATTCCATGTTACCCAAAAATAGATCATGAATAAAATTTAGAAATATATCCCAAACATTTTTTTGAATCTATTATTTTTTTAATTTAATATAATATTTTTTACATATATATATATTTAAATTCAATAATATAATTTCTAACAAAATTTATTATTTGAATTTTACAAAATCAATCAAATAAGATAAATTAGAACCAAATATCAGAATAAATAAATAAAATATAAAATTTATATTTAAAATTCATTTATGACATTAATTATATAAAATTATATTAATTTTAATATCATTTATTTGATATTTCTATTATTTAAATAATTACTACATCACCATTGTACAAGTCATTGTCGTAATTGTTTCTTCCTTAAAAATTAAATATAAATCCCCACGATAAAGATAAATATTTTATATTTCCATGTACTATTTATGGTGAATGATAACTTTTGGATGGAAATATATTAAAAATATAATAGTAATTAAAATAAGAGTGTGACAAGTTCGACTTTTTGTAAAATTAAAGACAATAATAGAATTAAAGTCATCCATGTAGCCCCAAGAGGTTATAAATTTGAATAATGGAGATTTTGTGTTGAAAATGACTCACCCAATGCAATTTTAAAAGTGTTAATACAGTTTACTAATATTTATAAAATTATTTCTAAAATTAATTACTGGATTTACACAAAAGAGTGGTAATAAAAATTATTATGTTTACTATTCATATTCTACAAAAAATAAAAGGGAAGTATTTAATAAATTATCAATTTGTTATTAAAAATATTAAATCCGTGTTTAAACTCATAAAAAATAAGGGGATAAAATTAATTGATTAGGCGGTGTGAGAAAATAAGGTTTTGAAGTTAAAATGTTCAAAAGTTTAAAATGTTTTTATATACAAATTAAATATAAAAATGATTCCAATTACCTAAATTAGATTCTTATATTTATAATATTATAAGTATTTCTTTAAAGAATTAATATAGAAATTAAAATTTGGAAATATTTAGATGAATGTTTTTTTTCAATTAAAATGCAGAATTTTTCACCATTCAACAAAAAATAAAACATATCAAAAAAATACAAAAAATTCATCCAAAGTTAATTTAGATATTATACATTAAAAAATTATGTTTATTATTTCTAATAATATCCATTAGTGTGTTAAAGTTCAGTTTTAAAACAATAACTCTACCAAAAGGTGAGAAAATTTCCTTTAGAAAAATTCTGCATTTAATTCAGAATATTGGATATATTTTTATATCATGTCTAGAAAACAAGTTTATTATTAAATATTATACTGTGTATACAATATATATATAACTAATATAATCTTAAATGGTTTTTTATTTATTGGTATAAAAAAGGCTTTTTGGAATTTAAATATTTATTCAAAAAAGACATCATTTTATTTGAAAAAAGGTTTCAATTTCATTTCTAAATATTTGGTCACTAAATTAATAAATATATATACATGTGAAAGCCATATTTTCATAATTTAGTTTATCATGTTCACAAAATCCATTATAATGTGTTGTTTTTGATGAAAACGTTTATATACTAATATTTAGTAGTTTATTTAATTACGATGTAGTGTATTATGTGCGCTTTATAAAATAGTGTTTCCTTATAAAAAATGAAAAAATTTATTACTTAATATAATTTTATAGAGGGATATGGAGAGTATCTTGATGAAAAATGGGTTTTTAGTGGTTCGTAATGAGTCACTTTTTCGGTATTCATAGAGAAATATAGAGGAATTCTTTATCAATTTTAAAATATAATTTTTTAGAATCCAAATAGAAAAACAATCAAAACCAAAAAACATTACCTTGGGTTTAACCAATTTTTATTCTAAATTTTAGTGGTGTGAAATATTTTATTTGGATAAAAAATAAATAATTAAAATAATACAAACCATGACATGGAAGTGAGTTATGTTCCTAAATAATTTTTTTTATAATAATAAAATATTAAATTGGTTCAGGTGGATTCATTATTGATTTTAAAATTATTAATAGAACATAAAAAATAATTATAAAGGGATAAACTAGTTTTTTTCATGTATTCATTTTACACTATTTATTACATCACTTTTTGGATATTATGATGTCATAATACATACAATATATTTATAGCATTTTAAATTTTATACCAAACGTCCATGGACCTAGAAAATTATTACAATTTTAAGATAGAATAATTTCAATGTGAGGAATTTAAAAATTATATTCAGATTATCAAAAAAAATTCAATTGATTAAAATTTAATCATTTGAATAAAATTTTATATTTACTAGAAAATTCTAGTATTTATGACACTAAAAACATTATGATCCATATAAAAATTACATTTGGAATAATTAAACTATATTATAAAGTACAATTAAATAAATAATACCTTATTATAATATTTCATAAAATAAAATGTTTTAAAAAATGAATGGATTTATCAAAAACAAAATTGAAATTGAAATTAAATATTTCCAAAAAATATAATTTTATTTTCCTAACATCAAAAAATAACTTTTATAAAAGTAATTATATAATAAGTTATATATAAAAAGTAATAATTAAAAGTTATTAATATTATTATTATTTTATTAAAATAAAAATATATAAACTCATACTTCATTGTTCTAGATACATAACCAATTATTACACTAGTGTATGCCACATGGTTAATGTGTGTGATGGTATTACATTATTGTGGTGGTTCATTGAACATGGTTTGATATATGATCTATATAAGGCTAAACGTTTCCTGTAAACATTTTTTCATAATTTTTAGATATTGAATATCATCTTGGGATTATTCAATGGAAAATCACAATTATTTTATCTCAATCAATCATTCAAAAATGTTCTGTATGCGGTACAATTCTACTGGTCAAGGCAATCACATCTTCCTTATTCATCTAATAGATTTTATTATAACACATATTATATACTAATCTTATTGATCCCTTTAGAATTGTCATATTTACATAATTTATGATTTTTGACATTCAATTAATCCTAAAAAATGATTTTTTGATGGCCCCAAATTAAGAAAATAAATATAGTGATTGTGTTTTATATAACTACTTTACATAATAATCAATTTTCGAAGGTAATTCCACTTATAAATTTTTATTTCATTCCAATTTTTTATCCATATCATGGCCATAACTCATTGGTATGTCCAAGTCAAAGCATTAGACCTGTTAATTAAATTCCCATTGTGGTAGTTAATGTAGAAATCATAGTTCTTGAGTTGTTACAACCATCTTCTTTAAATCATGTTGAGATAAGTTTGCGAAAATATACACTTAAAACTCTTATAGTCCCCATTTATATCCCATATTTTTTCATTGATGTATTTTTACATATTTCTGATAAATTTATTCCATCATTTTATAAAATTTCATGAGTTAGATTTTTTTGTTAACGTATTATCAATAATATTAATGCATATAAAATTACCAGATCATTTTTTATAAGGATTCAACTATGTACATTCATCAATGCATCAATTTGGTAAAAATGATTCCTTACTAGATGGTAATGTTAATATCTACTCAATTAATTAAAATCCTCTTAATTTCTCCGAAAAAATTCCCCAAATTCGCTTGACTTTATAGATCGTATACAATTATCTTTTAATTTGGTTAATGGGTTAGCCAACCAAGTAAAATCTTGAAACAATCACTGATTGTAACCTATTAAACATAAGAAGAATCACCTCTTTGTTATGTTCATTGTTTAAGTACATTGTTTTACTATATTTTTCTTTAATATGTATATATATATATACCATCCATGGAGAAAATGTGTCTTTGAAAAGAAAATGCACTGAGAAAAAAAAACACATTTACTATATTTCTCATATAAATATTTTGTTCCGAGGTTATCCAGAATTATTTGTTGATAATCCTCATAATCATCATAGATATAAGAGAATATAAAGATAACATCAATTAATGCAAATAGTTATTTTTCAACATAATCAATAAACATTAGTCATTACAAAATGAATAACAATAATATGATAATATACATACCCCGCTCAAAATACCATCTTTAGTATATCATCCTTCTCCTACCATAATAGATGATAACTAAAGTGGATATTGATCTTTTAAAACTATATTGATCCTTTTGGATAATCAGGAATCTATCAATTCATGGAAAAAGATACATATTTATAATAGTAATTTCATTGATCTAACAACAATTTATGAACAATCACATATACCCATCATACTTTTTCATGCATTAAGAAGAGGATCCCCTGGATGTGAAAACAGAGGGAATATAAATCACTTATTAAAAACTTCTTGTATCTATTTCTCCATCTCCACCAAATCCTTGGATCCATTTTAAAATATTTTTTTATATATTCCTTCCATTAGGATCATTTTAAATGGAGAACCAATCTTCGTAATATGGTGGATGAATGAGTAATTATTCTAGAGTAAAATTGATTAATTTTTCTTCCTTTGTGTATATCCTCTATTTTTATGAAATCTTTTTAAACCTGATATGGAACCTGATCTACCACACTTTGTAGTCATTTATTATGGATAGATTCTAGGGGAGGATTTTTACATGATTTAGGGGATGTTGTTTCTTTAATAGAGAATAGAGATTCGACCTCACCTTCATGAATTATAATATCCATCTTTTAAAAATAAATTATTTCATTATCCTTTGAAATCCAATCAAATTAAAGGATCATATAAAAGTTATCCATAAGTATAATTATAAAGGCTCAATATAGGGCACACCTATTCAATGTAATTATAACTTCATAACACATCACTATTTAAATAATATTTCCCCTCTATTTCTTAATTGATTGCTCCCTTACTAAAGAGATTTTAAAATATTAATTGTTTTTTTTAAATATTCAAGACACAAAATAGTGCAATGATCATGAATATAAAATAAGACATTTGAAAAAATTGAAGATATGAAAAAAGTTGATAACTAAACATCATTATTAACTTTACCATAATCAATTGTAATTACAAATGATTGGATTTTATCCCATGTCATGTTCAATGGATAATTCGTTTTATGTTTCGGGAATTGATTCAGACATATTCCATTATCCAAATAATTATATAATTAAACATAAACAACATTGGCCTGACCATTTCTTTAAAATATTTATGGAATTTTTTTCTACACTTGAAACAAACTCATATTCACAACTGGTAGTCCCCAAGGTTCTTCATTAGAATGTTATCATATGTAGGAAACTCTATCCTTCACTTATTTTCCACTGTATAAATATTATTCCCATGATGATCATATAACCAATTATTTTCCTAATTTTATTTATATATACATCATATATAAATCGTTTCCTATCTTAATAAGGCTTAAAAATATATCATTATATTATTAAAATATATAATATACTAACATTATTTGATGGATAAAATATTATCAATCAATGAAATAATCAATATTTTATATATGTCTCCATATACAGTTCGTAGCATGCCTAAAAAACCTTGAAAATTACATCTTCTAATAGGTAATTTTTTTCTTTATCCTATTTCATAAGAATGAGGATCTTCCTTTTCCATTTATTCTCTTTAATTATAAGGAAAATGTTTTTCATAACATACATCCTTAAATGTCCCCCATTCCATACATATTATATCATCTTCCTTTTTAGAGTTTTTAATTAGGGAACAAAATTGGCCAGTATCTGCCTTCAGATGATAGATTAACAAAAAAATCATTCTTTTCACTACATCCCAATGTGAGAATTATATTTTATTGGTACATTAACCATTGTTTATTTAACAATGTATTAGTGGTTCCACTAAATATTGGAGTTTGTTTTCACTTACAGTAGACTAAAATAGTCACACCATGTTATGGATTAGTAGGTCACTCAATATGGGTGATATTATTTTTCTTATCCTAGGTCAATTACCAAAATATATTTATTATATTATTATCCAAAACTATATCATTATTGACTTATTTAATGGGGCATAAAGGTAATGACTATGGGTATTGATATAGTTCCCAATCCACCCACTAATTCCCATCTATCTATAATGTTATACACCTAATAATACCATATTATAGAATTTTAAAAATAAAGTTCCAATTATATTTTATGTAGTGTTATCTATAATTCATAGGGGATTTCGGAAGTAATGGTGTTATATCCCATGGTACCTCTAAATATTATACACAAGTTTCCAACAAAAATTCCTTTTCTAAAAACTATAACTTCTAAAACTCTATAATCGATGTGAGTGTCGTTATATTTTATTATTAGCATAGAATACAAGAGATCCAAAACAATCCAATAGTTTAGTATAATTATAATTATATACACATATATAAAAATAAATTTCCAATCATATGATACGATATGAACACATTGGAAGATCATTATTATCCCTTCAACTATATCCATAAAAATTAATCAAAGATCTCCTTAGCGTATCCTATGAAAAAGAAAACAAATGAAGTAGATATCAGGTGCCTAGTAATGAGTATCATATAACATAATATATCCTAACTTATACTTGGTATAATTCATATATATGTAATGAATAAAAAACAAGAATCTGTAATAAAATCAAATAGAGAGTACTCTTTTTCTATGAAAATAAGTGGGATCATGGATAACAACAATCATTAATCTTATACTGATGAGATTCGTAACAATGAACATGAAAAAATATTCTCAAGGCCTTGATCTATGATACTATACTGATATAAGGTGTGGTATACACCAAACACAGAACATTTTATTCTTAGGATATCTATTAATGAATTAAAGTGAAATTTAATTCCTGGAACCACATTTCACCTGATTAATTCTAGTTAATTTACCATAAGAGACAAAAAGACATATTATACAATTCATTAATGAAAGTATGGATGTATAAAAACATGACTATCTATATAATATATAACACTAAAAATAAACAATTGCATACACATTAGAATAATTTGGATATCCAGGAGAACATCCCTTAATCAACATAAAAGTTGTGGGGTATCATCAAAGTAAAATTATATCCCAATTCCATGAAATATAGTGGTAAGAGTACATAAATGTTCTTCATTGTCCATTAAATATAGAAATTGGGTCAAATATCATATATTTATTAGATAACATTTATATTGTAGGAAAAAACTTCATAATTGTTCATAAAGAGTATTTGAATATGCCAAAGTGTATTCACCAAGGAGTATCTAGCTAGTTGTGCAGTCATAAGCCAATTAATCATGCATTAGAGTGATGATTGAGTCAATTATCAACCAAATCATTTTGGGTGATTAAACCTAGGATACTATAATCTATAAACATATCCACATTCGCATATATAGACATTTATGTGTTTATAATGAAATTACACACTCTTATACTTTAACAAAACATAGGACAGGGTTTCCACAATGAGTTCTGCAATAGTTGAGTAACTATAGAATCAAAATAATATAAGGGTTGGTTTTTTGAATTTAGTTGTATAAATCCATTTAAAATCTAGAATAATATGGTAAAAATATTCCCCTGAAATGTATGCACAACAAAAAAGGAATTAATTGGTTAATATCACTTAGTCCTATAGAATGAAAATTGAGATGAAAAACCACACATATAGATTCTGTAGATATTAAAAAAATTACAAGAGATGGATACAAATTTATCTTAAAATACAATTAATAGTTTTTATTTTTAAGATATATAATATCACTTAGGAAATATATAAAATATATAAATAATATGAGGTGCATAATACTAAACATAACATAATGAGAGGAATTTGGAAGGAAAACCCTTACATATTATCTTGAAATACATGGAAATTATTTTATATTATATATAAAAAACATAGGTATCGTAATAAGTTAATTCTTTACCTTAATCATATTAATTTATATTTATTATCTACTTAAATATTAATTCACTGTGTGAACTGTAACTATTTCCCACAATAACTTTTTATTGTTTTGATTGTTTGTGTTATTTTCATAATTTCAGTGTATGTATTCATTAATATGGGTTATTCATCATAAGTAGGTCATTAAATTTAATATTAGGCATTAATTTTTTTTGATGAATCTAATTCCATTAATGATCATTTTAGTCTTTATTCTTCAAGATAAAATCTATAACAAGAATTTTTCAGTGATCTTTAATGACCGAAGGTTGTTTTATTTTATAAGGAATAAAATATTAAATAACATCACCAGGAATATAAAAATTATTTTTTTCAAATATTTTTTATATTATAGCAGTATTTATGTTCCTAATTCTATTCATCATATAAATTTATAATTTTTTTTAAATTAGGCGGTTAAACTGAACGAAATAAGAAAATTCAATGATTTAAAGAATAATTATGAGGTGGTATTGTTGTAATATCAGTATGACATTAGAATAATGTTATTATTTTGATCACATTAATGTGATATAATTGAATCATACGGAATGATAAGATTTAAGGTACATGAAATTATTATATAATATGAATGAAATATTTAACTCTTAGTATGCCTATTTAAGAAAATTAATTTTAAAAATATTGTTTAATATATATATCATTAATCATTTATTAAATGTTTTATAGAGAATGTAAAATTTTTATATAAAAAATAGTTATCTTTTAAACCTATAATTAACTCCATCCATGAAAGGCCATTATTTACAGAGAAATATAGATTAATCATTCCATTGAGGTAGCAGTGAACATGTATGCGTGTATATTGATACCATTTTCTTTAGATTATTAAAATGAGTAATATGATTTATCATTTAATAATATGAAATATTTTAAAAATATATTTATTATATATTATATTCCATATTAGGAGAGTACTTATAAGGTGCTGAAGTAAATTTAATCACATAACGTCTTTGAGGTGGAAGTTCTCACAACGCATGAATGTGAGTTTCATTTTTATTAAAGGGAAGAGGTGATGTGGATATTTTTTATTCCCACAATATAAAAAATTTAATTTTACAGTAAATTATAAATTTATAATATAAAAATTTAAAAAAATAATTTTAAATCAAATGACAAAAAAATATTTTAATGAAAATATTCAACTTACTTTGAGAACTTTGGGTTTCTCTTTGAGCATTCAATGGAATGTAAAGGCATATGATAATATTATATGACCAGTATATTATGATATTAAAATATTATTATAGGGGACTTAACTATAGTATATTTTCATGAGGAAACCTAATTTTTATAGTGGAATTGTAACTGGTGGTGTGAGGCCCTTTTGAAAATGAACTTTTTGTATAAATTTCAACTTAATTTTAAGGGATCACATCATTTGGATTAGAAAATATGAAATAGTTTTTTATACGATGACGAATGACTGATAGGGTCTCAAATACACAATTATATACATGTTTTATCATTCTTTATTACCCTTACCCATTTAATATTTAGTGTTATAGTTTAATCTTGTATTGCTGAAAATTATTTCTCCCTTAGTAAAATATCATTTAAGCCAAAAAATAAAATAGTCCATTTTAGATAATTTGGACCTACTAATTAAATATTATAAATCCATTTAACAATATTAAATTTATGAAAGTGAAGTTAGTTAAACTATAAATATTATAATATATTTTATTGATATAATTTTAGTGAAAAATTTCCCTAGGAATTAAAATATAAAGAAAAATTATATTCTTATTAATTAACCATAATATTTTAAAATAAATAATTAAACATATAAAACATATATTTTTTTATTTAAGGATTTTTTTGTTTTAATTTTCTTCTAATATCTTTCTAATGTTATTGAATTCATTATTTTAACCGAAATGTTATTTTAACAATTGACTTATAAATGAATAATTTTATAAAAATAAAAAAAATTATCATAAGATAATATCTTTATGGAGAGTTAAAAAATGAATTTTTTGTTTTTTAAAATAAAATTAATTTATTTAGTTGTTATCTATCTATAAATATTCATTAAAAAATCCTATTTAGTGTGGGCTTTACGGATAGTTCAGGATACAATGTTTAACAAATAAACTAGGTTCTCGAGTATTACATTTTTTTCCTAAAAAATCAAAATAATTAATTGAATTTTATCATTTAAAAATATAAATAATCAATGTTATTTAATGAAAACATATAATAAGTGATATTTTAATTTATTAGGCTATGTTGGATTTTATATAAAACATTTCAATTTTTTCCATGTTTCTCAACTAATCTCCCACCACTTGTAAAAAGATATGTAAACCTATTTTTATGAGATATGTAAGAATGATTTAAATTGGATAAGAAAATTATTTGTTGTTTCCCATATAATTTTATAAAATAATTGTAAACATATTATATAATTGATATGTAAGATAAGTGGTTTAGTGGTCATAGTAGTAATTTTATGTAAGAAAAATTATTTTCTTTAAAAAAAAATCTCTTATCGTTGGACCTTTTTAGAAGTGTATGTTAATTAAACCACCAGTAAGATGTATTTACATGTGGTTGTATTTAAATTTTATAGTTTTAAACTCGAAATTATTATACCCAATTTAGGGAACCTAGTTATCATGGAATGTTTGATTACTTATTAATATATAATATTTCTATACCATACTTGATTTGACATATTCATAAATTACTATTCATTGATATTTTGATTAATGAGAAAAATGAAAATTTTTTTGTTAAAAAATTTCATGTATAGAGTCTCATAATTTTTATAGAGATAAATAATTATAGATTTAAGATGAGTTCCTAGATGAAAAACTATTTTAATGGAATTTCCCAAAATGACCATGGTTTATAAGAATCACATGATATTTTTTAACAATAACCCTCTATCCACAATTTATATAATAGTGGATGAATATATTTAATTCTTAATTTAACTATTATTTTTTGAATTATCCGTTGTTATTAAATTATTTCATAGATGTGATTATTTAGTAGTGGGTTATTAACGGTGAAGTTAAAATTATGTTAGAGTTTTCCACTTGTCACCAATTAGAGGAGACCATGATCAACAACTCACCATTTCCAAAATCATGAAATGTAATTTTTTCTACTATATAACAAAGATAAAATATGATATTTGGAATAATTAAACCTTTCTCAATTAAAGTTAATTATTGAAAAAATGTTTCAAATTACACAACACCTGGTCCTGAAAGTTAATGTTTTTTAGGTTTTGGTGACTAAATCCATGATACCTTTCTCTTATCTTATATATATATATATTTATCTTTTAAAGTGTTTACTTTATTTCAGAGAATTTTGAATTCTATTTCACCTAAAATTTTATTGTGAATGTGGTTACCTTATTATTTAAGGATAAAATTGTTTTAAATATAGAGTGGTGGCACAAAAATTTATTGCCTAATAAAGCTATTTTTTAAAACATATATTGATATATATACAAAAATATTATTTGATTTCTTATAATATTAGTTTAAAATATAATTCCCAAACAAGTGAAAAATTTAAATTTTCAATTAGTATGAAAAATTACATTTTTTAATGTACTACGAACTAAGGCCTCAATAATTGGTCCCAGAAAACCGATAATGATTTTTTGGTATTATAGAATAACCTGAATGTCACCATTAAGGATTCATCAATCCTAGTTAGTGTATGAGTATCCATTTAACCATCAAGTGTATCTAAATCATAATTAATATTGGGTGTTCATAGTTTTTAATAAGTGGCTTGATGAATATGGATGGCAGAGATAGTTGGTGTTTTTTGAGATGAACGAGATGTATTGGGAAGGTAATTTCAATAATAAAATTTACAATTGAATATAATGGAAATAGAATGAATGAATCAAATAGATTAATGGTAAAAACCTAGGAGATAATGTGATTTGTTTTTTTATAGACTTCAATGTTTTATGTTAATGTCTAGAGTGATGGGTTTGTTCTTGATGATACATTTTATACTGAATAAATTTGTGGATATTTAAAAATAAGGTGAAACACCCATAATTTGAATAGACATTATCTCATGTAATATATCGACAACTCTTATCTAGGGTGATTCATTTAACTTAATTTAAAATTAATATCCTTGTCATTCTTAAATATAAATACTTAATAAATTTTTTCTTGAGATTAAATCCTCATATATTTCCAATTTCATTTGAAAATTTAGTTTGTGATTCATAGAGTAATGTTAATTAGGATAATAGAGTGATTTTTAATGGTTTTTATGTGTTCTCTCCCATCTACCCATTTTCTATATTGAACCTCCCTATAAGAAGGATGAAATAAATATCAAACTATGATGATGTAAAAGAAGTCTTTTTACAAAGGCCAGAATATAATTCATGAATTCATGAGGAACCATGTAATAATCAATATGCCACCCATAGAGGGGTAGTTGATGTATTAAAAGAGATATCAGGATATCTAAATATTTTTTGGGTAGCCTCAAAAAAGTCCACATAATTTATTATATTTAGACGAACAATAAAGTAATTCAATCTTATATAGGATACCCTCATGACATGAGAGGTAGTACCACAATATAAAAATGAATGATGAGAATAATATAATGATAAGACCCACTATGGATTGAAATTTACACACTACACACCCCTAATGTGATGAAATATGAAGACAATATAATTCTAGATATTTTGAAACCCACAAATTGTACTTTATGGGACATAAAACAAATATTCAACTTTAGAAAATATTATAATATGACATAATATACATCATGACAAGGTATAATTTCTACACTCTTAGCCTTTGAAAAATCCAATAACACTAAAATTAGGCCCACCACCGAATATCATCTTTCCACATCACTATATATCTCTAAAACTATAATGATAAGTCATAGTGAATTGTTTTATGTCATTATGGAATACATTATATCTAAACAGAATATAATATTGTAGGGATGGAAAAAATAAATAATATTACACAAAAAAAATTCCCCACCACATCCATTCATTTGGCCCACATCACAAGGTTCATTCATAGATGATAAGTCATTAATTGTTATGATATAATACAGTACACATGATGCATAATTTTTTTGGATGGAATTTAAAAAAAATCAAGAATGTGAATTTTTTTAGCACTATACTATAACCAATAAATCCACTCCACAATGTATTAAATAACTATCAATATATAACTAAATCCCAAAAAAATTTATAACCATTTTCTCCCCTGAACCAGTTTTATCATTGACCAGGATGTCTACTACATTAATATCTTCCATCAACTATGTTATATCATAGTTTTATATACATTGATATTCCTTACCAATTAATTTTCCTTCCTAATGTATTATCATACACTATACCTTTCCTATTACCTAAACCATAGCACAAATCTTTTATATCCCATGAACCATTTCCTCATTTTTCAATAGCCTTAGAACCAACCTTCTCAAAACCAATTATAAAAATTTCAACACTATTAAAATGATTTCACCATGGTTAATTTTATGTGTTTGAATAACTAATATTATACCCTAACCTCCCCTTCCTCAACCATATTCTGAAATATTCCTCATAAATTTATCAATTCTCTTAAAAGAACATCCCAAAACAAAGCGTTCACCAAAACACAAGCCACTAGAAAAACCTAAAAATAGACAACCATATATCCTTCTTCACTAATGATGAAAACTCATACCACCTCTGTTGATCCTACCCCAAATACTAAACATATTCCATCACTATCCTATATCCCGAATGCCATACCATTTTTATTTCTTATCTCTTTCCACATTTTATTCCTCAACCTCTCAAGAAGCCAAATTCCAATATAATAAGATCCTTCATTTTAATAATGAAACCCACTTTTTAATGATAGAGAAGTTATATTAAAACCCCTTCATAAAAAATACTACACCAAATCGAAATGTGTTGTGAAAAACTGACCTAGAGACTAATGTATTAGAGGTCCTCGAGACATTTAATTTAGAGAATATCAACCAAGTAAGTGACCATAATTTTTGAGACGTTATTTATTATTGAATATAGAGCATGTAGTGGAGGAAATAAAAATTATATTAGTCATAAAACAATGGAATATGAAAATGTATGGATTTAGAGTGGTAATAATCATTTATAGTATTGAAATTTTTCTAACATGAACCTATATAGAGATCAATAAAAAGTGGAGTGTGTTTAAATTTCTATATTTTTTAATATAATTGAATACTAATCCCATTATATTATAAGATTCTATAATATATAGAGCACTCAAAATAATAAAATTCTTATTTATATTATACACAAATCCATCACCCATGTAATTCTGGTAAATGGTGACTGATTTTATCGACTTATTTACTATAGTGGATCTAGAACATCAACTTACATCACATAGTTAATTAATCAAATCTACTTCTTTCTCATTGTCATCTAATAAATTTTAAATAATTAGAATATGAATTTTAGGACTATATAATTTTTTGCCCAGATGCAACATAATGAAAACTAAATATATGTGAACTATAAGATCAAACAAAAGTGTCATATCATAATATCATAACTCATACAAATGAAAAACGATTCATAAAGATGTCATAAATTCATGAGATTATTGAGAGGTAAATCATGGAATGTCATAATCATAAATTTAATCATAAATAATCATGATAAAAATGATATTGTAACATAAAACCCATGAATATTTTGTAACTTTGGAAGAATAATACCATGAATGAATAACAAAAAATGAAATTTTAACTATAATTATAAAACCAATATTCATAACATAACATATAAAATGGGTAGTGTATACACCAAATAAAAGAAACAAATGGTGGATAAATAATTTGTATCATATCTGAAAAAGTGGAAAGAAAATCCCTTACCTCCAGTACAATAATTCCTCACATGCATTAGAAATATATTAATCATGGTTCCATCATCTAAACCATTTTAACCATTAAATTAATATCATATATATTCATTATATATATATATATATATTCACAAAAAATGGTAGACATAGAAAAATGAATTGTGCCATTAATGGATTTTGTAGGCTATATGTATGCATGGACATTATATTCACCTTTTAAGAATATAAAGAAATAATGGTTAATAATAATTCACCTTTACATAAATAGTATATCATATATATCATATATATTCCATAAAATTATAATTATTACCATCTAAGTAATGATTAAATGAAAAATTAACCATATTTATTTTTGGTGGTGGTTGTCCACATGTATGCACATAAGGATTGTTTGAGATAGAAGGCTCAATATTGTGTAATGAAAATAGATATCATGTGTAATTTTATAATAGAGGTATAAGACACAGTTAGAACTAGAATAATGTTAAAATATAGTAAACTTATTCTCAATAAAAATTCCTATAAATGGATATATATTTGAATAAATGGTGGTTAATATGGAAATATACTCATACCCTGAAATTTTGATAGTTTTTGGTGTAATATTAAAACTTATATTTTCGATAAACCACTCATTTCATAATTTTTAACCATAACTATAGTAATAAATTTTTTATTATTAATGGGTTATAATTTATCATATAAGGTGTTTATTACCTCAAAATTGGCCATTAGATGCAATTTCAGACCATATATAACTACCATTATCCTAATTAATGATTTTTATTATTTTAAAAAATTTAATAAAATATTATTTTCTAAACATATTGTTACAATGATTTTCTAGATTATTCATTTAATTTGAATATAAATAAAATATCAAAATGATTTAATTTAAAAAAAATATTTCATAACATCCATAATATGTTACGATTATCTGATATATTATTATAAAATAATAAATCACATATATTTTATAACTTTTCATATTTTACAAATCTATTATTTTTTTCCATTAATTGAAAAATTACTATGTTGGAGTTTCATAGTCATTAAAAATAATAATTCAAAAAATAAAAAATAAAAAATAATAAACCTGATAACAACATTTATCACTATTTTAAGTAAACTTTTAAACCATAATTTAACCACATTTTCTCATTATGAAAATCATGTTGAGACATGAAAAAAAATATTGAGGCATTTTTATGTATTCTTTTATTAAACTAAAATAAACGTCACTTTCAAATAAATATGGTACCAAGATTATCTATATTAAAGACATGGTTATAAATTTTTAAATTTAAATCTTCTAATATGATAAATTCTTGTGTTTGATAAATTTTAATACTTATCCCAAAATGTTGACCATATTTTACTCATTTTACAATTTTTGAGTCGACAATGTTAACTATGATTACAATTCATATTGTCAAAAACAGAACACTTTTCCAAATTTTAATCTAATGACTAAAAATATGGTATACATTTTTCATTATTAAATTACTATTATTGTATTAATTGATTTTATATTAATTTCACAAATATCAACATGAGCTGTTTTTTAGAAAAAATCATTTTATGCAAATATATATATATATATATATATATATATTTACCGCATAGAAATAAAAAATATTAGATAAATATTAAAACATTTTATTGAATATTTAATACACATTTCATTATAACAATTCACCAATAATGATAAATTTAATTATATAAAATAAAAATACACCACATGCATAATACTGTTTTAAAGAAAAAAAATTCTTTTACTTTTTATTTTTTTAGTTTTATTTCCAATTGATTGAAGACCAATGAATTAATTTTATACATTCATAAACCATATATGTTTCATAATTTAGTTAATACAATTCATATCCTCCAATCTAATTTCTAGGTGATAAGCATCACATTAAATTAAATTTTGTTAGTATATCATGAGTAATTTAATTTTATTGTTGTTTGTAAATAAAAATATTAATGAAATAAAATATATTTTTAGATAACTCTATCATTAAAACTCTAAGAGTTACAATATACCTCCTAAAAAAATAAATATATATATATATATTGGAATTATATCACCCTAATATGAAAAAATTATGGATATCTCTATTTCACCACATTCATGGGTTCCCCTGTAGCTTCCTCTAAATTACAATATCAACAAAAAAACTCATTTGGTGGGTTGTATTATTTCATATAAATTTATCAAAACTATATAAATTCTCGAGTTTTTTCCTCATAATAGATATATTTTACCATGTATAAAACCATTTATTTTGGTATATGTGAAGGATCAATTATGTACATCTTCAAGAGTGATACATAAATAAATTTAGAAATTATGGGAGATTCTATGGAAGTAAGAAATGATTGTCTTCCATCCCAATATGATTATTAATTTGGAAGGGACATTTATATATATGACTCTCATTTAATTTGTTTCAAAATATAATAAAATTATTCCAATGGTATATTCATAGGAATACCTTTTTTCCAACAATGAACTACATATATCATTGATGATTTTCAATGTAACTATTTTATAGAGTTTATGATTATATTCTATGTCATGGAGTGGATATATAATTTTATACTATTTTTTCATGCATCTAAGGTCTCAATAATTTATTGAAATTTATACCCACACATTGGAGATCTACACATCCTTCTATATAGTGATTCAAAAGGATCAATGTAAATTCATGAGTAAAACATCTTGTTGTAAGAAAACTAAAGTAGAGGAAGTTGTTGATCCAAAAAATCCTCAAATCTAGAGAACTAGATAATAATATATTTTTTCATGTTTGAATGGAATTTTCATTTATAAAATTTATATATAAATGATACGTATTATAAAACCATTACTGTAATTTACCACAAACCAGTAATTCTTTATGAGTCCGAGAGGTGTGGGATACTAGACCTCCAGTGTGCCTCCTTTTATTTGTTAGGATAAAAACTAACAGTTAGTGTTTGTGGAATTTATTTGGGAGAGTATACCATTTGTGATAGATTTTAAATAATAGTAGAAATACTATATATCAATAAAAAATCATCCCATGACAAATAAAAGAAAAAAATTGAACAATAAAAATAATAGTATATATAATGTAATGTCAGTATCAATGTACAAAAATTGGATTTTGAACACATAATTTCTATAGGATTGTTAAAGTCATTTAAAGGCTCTAAAACCCCATTCTCAAACCACATTTTTGTCCAATATCTGACTAATAACCCAACTAACATGAATTAAATCGATACATGGACTCTTGGTATTATCTATAAATGTATTTATTAACATTTTCAAGGTACTAGACAACGACCCTAAAAGTGTGTGAATACAACTTAGTAGACCAATAACCATTATCTCAAAATAGTGAAGTTTGGATATATAGTTCTTTAAATAATTTGTTAATCAGTTTTTTTAATTTTAAAATAAATAAAAAACATCACATAAACTTACAAAACCTATGGATATAGACAAAAACTCTGGGTATAAAAATATTTCCTTGGATTAGGGTAAGAAACCTCTATCATATGGTGGAATTTCTTATGCCAGAATGGGTCGAGCATTCCATATATATAGTATCCAAGTAAACATGGTACCACTAGGATCCTTTTTTAAATAACCATACTGGAGACTCTTATTTATTTTAGTGGTGCATGTCTCTATAGGGTATGTAACCATCCCAAAAAAGGTTATAGGAATATAATTCCATGATGGATACTCTTATGTCTTCACACGTTCACATAATCAAGTGGAAAATATATAACCCTAGGATCTATGAATACACTATGATACTAGATACGCTTATGTATTATCATGTAATACATCACCAAGGGGTATGCATATATCTCATATAAACTTGTGTATTCTCCCATGTCAAGAAGAATCATAGGTTTCACATCCAACAAGAATGTGGATAAATCCATCCAGAATCATTTTGGAATCATCAAGCACACAAAAGACCCAAAATTTAATTATAACAATTCATAAAATAGTCCATGTTGGTCAATTTATCTAGTAATAAATAAAAAAAGAATTTATTCTTATTTGGAAGATCTCCCAACAGTAGGATGAATCACTACTATATAAAATTTCCATGTTTAAATTTACTATAAATTAAATATAATTACAAAATTTCATTATCAAGAATACTAGTTCATTACACTTTTAAGGGTTTGTTCGCTACTATGGTGGCCCCACGTCCCACCTCAATGCTACTAGATCTAATAGTATCCATGGGAGGTATAAACATGAGGGTTTTTCAGACATCTATTTATCCAAATATTTAGGTTTTGTACAAAATGACTATTTGATCCAACATATTGAACATACAGGAATGAATAAAACATACATTTGGGATTTTTTCTTGACCAACCACTTGAAAATAATATAAATCATAAAAAATAAATTAATCTCTGTGGAAGCTATCAGAATATTTCTTCCCCCGATACAAGAAAGACCGAAGGTCCTGTCTACTTGTGTTCAAAAGGAAAAACATGTCGATTTTGGAGGAGAAAAGAATAATAACTGAATTTTTACATTTGATGTCTCCTTATAGAATGTAATTCAAAAATTAAATATGCATTTTTTTTTGGGAATTCTCAGTCATCATCCATTGAATGGATTTTTTTGACATATGCATTGTATTAGAATCCTATGATATAGGGAGTTTAAAAGGATACTAGGTGCATCACATTCATTTAATTATTATGGGAAACACTATTTGAATAGAAAAACTCCCTAGTATACTATAAATGTAGTCACATTGTATTAAGTCTTAGAATAAATCAATTCCACATCATGAACCAATCTCATGTCAGGATTTTTCTATTCATAGACCCATTCTGTATATGAATGAGTTTTATTCTGTGTTCTCATACCTATTAATAATTTGGTAGGTATTCATGGATTTGGACCTACCAATTCATATCATTAATTAATAATTAATGGAATGAATTCATTATACACCATGAATGTATCTCCACTTCTATTTCTTCACGTACCAATACAACACTTACCAAAAACTAGACAATCCAACTCTTGACATGATTAAAAGGATTTTGGTTAATCAATATTGAACTCAATTTCATTAACCAATATATAAATAAATATTTTTATAAAATAATAGAGGGTCTTACAACCTACCCACCATATAAAATCTCACCCTATAATGTGATCCAAATTATCTCGGTCAGTATCGAGAAACATGTTTGTCCAATTGTCTATATATTAGATTCCTTATCCATTGTCACCTCATGATCTGATCCATGCTTCCACTACACTATTTCCAAATATATTTTTCTCTCATGGATATTCATCTCATTACATTCCATGATACAAATAATATTCTCCTTAATGGATACATTAAAATCCATCCTGATGTTATAAAAATATATAATATGAGAAGGTATCTGATGATATATTTGAATTTGAAACATGTGAGACACGCCATTTTGGGTGTCATATAATTATAGAAGGAAAAACCTTACTCTATTAAAATACCACATTAAACTATTTCTTACAATCTTAAAAACTTATTTATTAGCAATAATTGATTCCAAATGTGACATTAACTAATTCTTAGAAACACCAAAAAAATTACACCGACTAAACTCAAACTCAATACGTCATCCTCTATCGTCAGTGTATGATTTATTTCTATTTGATGTGGTCACAACTATATTCTTAATAAATTGAGACTATATAGATGTATCTTGAAAGGGACTAGGTACAATGATTTATAACCCAACTACCTCTGAAAATCAAGGAGGTGAATAACATGAACATCTATAAAAATTATCATAAGGGTCTATCTGGATTGATCCCTAGATATAATTATTATATGTGAACTCCATGAGTTCTATGTGATACTATCAAAATATATAAATCCAATACAAAGGCTCAAAATATATCTTATATAATCTAAATCATCCACTTATATTGGTCGTCAGTCCATGGATGATATGATGTAATTATAAGATCCTATGATCCCAAAAAATTCTTCATACCATTTTCAAATCATGATATGAAATGTGGATATAAATAAGAAACAATACTAATTGGAATAAAATTAAACAAAACTATCTCCATAATTTATACACTACCTATATCATTGACTATGAAGGTGTCCCTGAAATGTAATATGTGGGCCACCTTCGTCAATTGATCAATTACCACAAATACTACATCATTATTAGAGGTATCCTAGGTAATCATATCATAAAATCCATAGTGATTTCATGATACTTACATTATTGAATGGGAAGTGGATCTGATAACCCATTTTTCCTCTAATTCATTGAATTCAAAAAATCACAAGTGAAGCATCATTCCATGAAGCATACTATCACTGTCATTATAGCTGAAATCCAGTACTTTCAATAGAGATCAAAATGAATATTTACTATGAATTGATATCAAATTTCATGTATAAAACTCTCACATTACTAATTGGGTAAGCCTACCACAATATATATTTATCCATGAATAAAAATAACATCAATTCTATTATAATACCATCTATATGGTGGGTCCACAGTATAAAATATTTACCTCTATGCTAAGACATTTGTATCACATAACTTCTCCATCTTTAGGTAATACAGGATAATGAGTATAAAATTTGATGATGTTAGATCCACTCATCCCATGGGATGATATATATATATATATATATATATATGTAAAGAGTTAAATTGTCCATCATTAGTCATAATATTACTATACTACCTCATTCTAAATCTTATATCATAAATAATCAATGAAAAGTTTGGCTTTTCCTAGTGTCTATGCGAGTTCAACGTCAATGGACTACAATCAATCAATCCACCTCCTCTATAGATGGTTATGGTCTCCCAGGAAAATTATATTATTAATCCTCTTATGGTCTATTTATATATAAAAATTATCACCCGATATATAGTGTCTCAAGAATTATAGGTTTAGTACCACCATATCCTACGGTAGATCATGTTTAGTGTAGTTCCACTCATAATGTATTAGTTTTATAGAGATATAAAATATGATGTTGTGCTCTTGCATTATAACATCTATGAGTCCATCTAAAGATGAATTTCATTATATGGTTTATTCCTTAATTGACATTAGAATGGTGAGTATCGATACTGATGTGAGAGTTATTCTAAGAACTACGAAATCTGTCATAGAATCTATTAACAAAAAACACCCATTTATTAGTCACCCTAGAATTCAGCACTACCAAATGGGGGTTATCTTGGATTAAATAATGTTAATTTCCTTCTAGATCATCAATTATCTAATTCTTGAATAAATTATAGTGTCGCTACCATGATAGAACCACCACTACCGTCTATGGGTCCACTAATACTATAGTCTCTAAGATAACATGACCAATGAAATGTAATTTATCAATCAATCAAATACATTTTGATATCTTGCAATAAAAATTAATTATCTCTCAGTGTACATAAGATGATGATAGGAATTTCAGAATGATCATCTATAGATGGTGAGTACAACACATTATAGTCTGAAAAGACCACCAAAAACCGATCTAGGAAAATAGGAATGATTCGATTCAATTGGGAGTTGAATAATTCCAATATTTTTTTCATATATAACAACATAACACTAAACATGTATAATACATACATTCTTAAAATTGTTTTATAGGGTATTCATGATGACCTCACCCTCAACTAACAATAACCAAATCTCAAATCTATATTATTGAAAATCTTGGAACCTCTCAACTGATTGAAGAGATCATTAATTCATATATCGGGACAATAGTTCATGATCATCATCTGGATCATTCTCAGATAACCTACACATAATAAAAACATTCTATCATGTTCCTTAGTGAATAGAATGGTTGAACCCCATAAAGAAGTACTACGTCAAATGAATCCCTTTCATTCTTAATATTAACTCTTATCTTTCAACTAATGAATCCCTATGTGTTTTATCAAGCATAGAAGGATAAAAACTATTTTATCTCCCAAACCAAGTAGATAATGAATTCATTTTCCATAATGGGTTGTAATATGTAGAATTATTAGGAATAAAACCTAAAAATAGTCCACCACTAGGGGATAATCATCCTTCTATATATCCCCATAATCTAGAACATGGCCAACAATTTGAGTTTTGAGATAATCCAATCTTTACTTCATTGGTCATGCACGTCATGCCAAAAAATCTCTATCACCCTAGTGAAAAAAACTACCTCCATATAGGGATAAAAAGGTAACTATTATTTGATGATAATAAAAATTATCCTTTTATCGAAGTGGAAAATACGTACCTAGAATTAAAATAAAATCCAATTATATGAAGCACAAATAGTATCGAAGGGAAATATTAGACCCAAATTTTAATATAATACTCCTACTATTTGATATTAGCTGACTACACTCCCAATGGGGTATTAATGGTCCCAACACCATCTAAGATCACCATATACAATCCAGAATATTTTTTAAAATTTTATGAAAAAAAGGAAATGTGATACTCCTATATCAAACATATCATAGGATAAGGTATATGATTCAACAATAATACCTAAAATGGTGGAAGTTCCATTATCTAGGCAAGTTATTATAGAATATATAGGGAAATGTTTTCTCTCACATATACCTTGATCTCTAGTTTAACTCCCCTCTACTACATAGTCTAGTAGGTAAGGATACTCCTACATTTGTGAACTACATCCCCTAATTTATCCAAAATGTATGGTGGGCCTCCATTGACATGTATGTCGAGTATATCCTAGAATCTTCTTCCTATACTAATCCCTTAAACTTTTTTTCTAATAGTCTATATAAATCCTCTAGGGATGACACAAAATAAAAAAACAATTACACTCCATATCAGGGTATTTACACTGAATGTTTCTATAGTATAAATTACCACAACAAAAGAAATCCATTGGGCCACATTATTGAAATAGATTCCAATTAATTTGGATTCTATATTCCCTATTTCTATAATAGTGGCTACCCTAGTAGCACCTCCTACTCCATAAATAAGAGCTTCCCGATAATCCTACTATGACTTCTTATCCTAAACATGGAGCTTCCCTCATGTTTCCCTCCATGATGAGGATGTTCATTATCATGATTTTAAATATGATCATGAAATTTTTTTACCTATAATATTATCTCATATAAAATCTCATCCTAGAAGTGTTTCAACTTGGAGAACTCACCTCCTTCCTAATATAGTTCAAGATTCGGAAGATTAGTGAAATGTACGATGTAGTTGATTACTAACATTATTTAATATGAGAGGTTCATAAAATCACTATACCTATCACCCCTAAATGTCACTAGATATATGTTGGTCAATAACCATTCGATTATTTCATTCTAGGTGATTTTATCTTTCTAATCAGATTTTTGTATAATTCCCCACTAACAATTGGATATTCCTAGAAAAATGTTAGAATAAAGATTCACCCTCATGTCTAAAGGTCTCTTGTAGTTCTTAAATATACTATGGACTGAATAGATCCTAAAAAATAGTACAATGAGTCCTATATCCCTAGTAACAATAGGATGATTCCATAGATGTAACTCTCAAGTCTGATTTGAAATTGTTGGGATGGTGAGAGTGGTCTCCATCTAAATTGATTTCACGACTCTTTGGAAACTATCACAAAGATACTCATAAATCATATAATATATACTTATAAGAGGTTCTAGATTTTTTGTGTTGGTATTGTTCAAATTAACACTATCCTAATACTAAACATAAATATTAAAAGGTTTTATTTTCTCTACAAAGGTTAATGTAGTACGTAGAACACAGGTTACACAACAAGGTCAACCTAAAAAAGAGAATATAATAGAGAAACATTGGCTCCAAGTTCTCTATAATAGATTTATAATGTGATTTTTTACATAAATGTTTCTTTCATTTCTTTTTTATCATATATAAAAAATTATTTCAATTAATAGTTTATATTGTTAGATATTTCACATGTGAAAAATATGTCCCTCGAATGAACAATAAATGTCAACCTATATCCTTAGGTTCTTACCACAATTCACTAATACACATATCGTTCCATTTTATCCCATGAGTAAAATGACAATAAATAGAAACATTTTAGAATAATTGAACCCCCACCTTGGTGAAGTAATATAAAAATGTAACAAGATAATAACAAGAACAACAATTGCATCCTCAGGTACTCAGGTTTCCCACCACACATGTGATAAATAGTCCCATCAAAGAGATCCTTACTTTTCTCGGACACATCTTATACCCTATATACCATTCCCAAATATTATATATATATAATAAGCCTCATTTTATTCCACATTGTAAAGTCCCTTGACCCATTAATCACTCACATTATTGATTTGGGTTGGCTACTAGACCACAAGTACAGCTCCCTTTATACCATAAGCTACCCAACAGAAATGAGGGAGTAAGGAATATTTAATGAAAAAATTATACCATATTGAAAGGGATTCAATAATAATGTAATTATTATAAATCAAAAATAAAAAATATCTAAATTAATATAATAAAAAAACTATATAATTAAAATTTAAATAAACACTATTTAAAGTTTAGTTGAAAGTAACTAAATGAAAAGCTGAAGTCATACAAGTGAAATACTCAGTAAACTCAATAAAAGACTCCAAAAAACCATTCCCAAACCCCATGTATGTCATGTATCCCTTCATCAACAAATTCAATAAGAGGATAATCAACATAGGGTCTCTCTCCCTATTTTATATCTGCATCCATGAAATTTTCCGAGTTACCAAGCAGCGACCAAAACAAGGTGTGTATAAAAATCAATAGGCTAAATTCTATAATGTCTACACAATATACTATTAATATATATTTCATGAAAAAATATGAAAATTAGGGTTCTTAATTAATATATTAATTAGAAACCTCACATAAACCTTCTAACCCTTGAGCTTCAGGTCAACACCATTTTTCCTCCAAACATGATTTGACACTGTTCTAGATATATTCATGTAGTGGTTGATCATCCTATGTTAGGATATTCCACAAATTAGTATTAAAAAAATCAAGTAACTAATGTACCATTGGTCTCCATGCATACATAGCCTTACTGGAGTCTCTTACATCATCTTTTTATTAACATTTCCAAGAGGTACATATCCATCTTATACTAAGATCCATGCCTATGATACCATGGAATATTCTCATTTGTATTTCCATGTGAACGTAATCAAGGTAAAATGTTATCTCAATAGGATCAATCTATATATTACCATGTTAGAGTCTCTTATGTCTCACTACATTGTACATCCCCAAGGGGTAACCATATTTCCCATGTCAAGAGATGGACTCTCCTGCATCATGAAGAATCACCGGTGCCACATAAAAAATAGATTGACCTTAAAGAATCATATCAAAATCATCAAATCAAAAATCTACATATGTTTTTTCATAATTAACATGCTTTTCCATGTTGGAAAATATAATAATTATCAATAAATAATGCACTAATTTTATGATGGAAGTCCCTACTACATCACTAATAATGAACATTATAAGAACATTTCAAGTTATCATTTACCATAAATTACATGTCTTTAAAAATTATCATTATCAAGATTGTCTGTCCATTATTGGTTCAAGGGTAGGTTGACCACACTAGTAGCATGAATTCCTATCTCAACTCTAATGGATCTAATGGGGTCCATGGGAGGTTTAATATTTAGGGTTTAAATAAACAATTAATTAACTGGTTATATTGGTCATGTGAATGGTGTTGTGATGTTATCATATATATTGAAAATACAAGTAAGAATAAAAATACCATTAGAGACAAGTTAGAGACCACCCACCTCAAAAATAATTATGATGTAGACAATCCCTCAACATCCATGGCATTGATCAGATTCATTTTTCCATCCCTATAATGAAGACCAAAGTTTCATCCTACCAGGGTTCTAATGGAAATCCCAAAATCCTTAGGTGGGGATAATAATTTTAACCATTTTCTTAATATAGATCCATAAAACTACAATTCAATGATACAATATAATTATAATATAGTTCTAAGACAACTTGTTAAATGTCATTCGGGTAAGAGATGTGGTCGACGGAGGCTTGATATTAAAAAAGCATGACACTATTTTTTTTAAATAAGGGTATGCATGGAACATTTACAATGTGATAAGGTGATTCATGTTTTGAATGGAATAACAACCATGTAAAATAAAAAATTAATCACCTCAGAATAAAACCCAAAATAAACTGATTCTAAATCATAAACCCAACTCATATCATGGTTTTTTGGTTCAATAAACCATTCAAGGTGTTAGTGAGTTCCATAGGGTCTATATAGAACTATTAATTAATTATATGGGATTCATAGGGTATTCTAAAATAATTCATTTCTTGAATTTGGAAATCATTGTTTAAATAAATTATGCATACAATTCAGTTCTCCTTCAACTTCTTCCTGCACCAATAATACACATACCCTCAACTAGACAAACAAACTCATGAAATGATTCTAGAATTTATGAAAATCAGAAAAATAAAAATAAAATAAGATATCCAAACCATTAATATAGATGTAGATAGAAAAACATGGTCTTAAATTTTCATTATATCTAGAGGCAACATAAGTCTTCACCAGAACATAATGGCGGTCCCTGTTTCTGTTTGTTATAAAATATAATGTTGTAGACTATGAAATCTCTCCACCTAATTAATATATATACTTGAAATATGATCAAGAGATAAATATTCATTTATTGTAATGAAGATTGATAACTTTATTAGAAAATATAATATAACCAAAATAATATTATTCCCTTTAGATATTTTGGGATGTCCAAAAAATAAATCCATTTTAATGTTTCCCATATATAATAATGAATACGTAATGGTTGTTACATTACCTTAGACATGTATATCTCAGTATTAACATTATGACTTATCAAGCATCAATATATATAATCTACAATATCCCTTTTCATTAGTTCCCACCAAAAATATTATATTATATCTATATACAACTCTCTACTACAATGATATATGAGAATGAATAACTATGAGCATCTAAAAAATTATTTCTTCAATTATAGTATGTATGCGACAATTATACTATCCTTGAACCTTTTCATTCCACGGAAATCAAGGTTAAATTCCGGAACATTTTTCACTTTAATTTATATTTAAACATGTTTCATCTCTACTAATACAATAATCACAATGAATGATGGATTAAAATTTTTAGGGGAATGAATTGATTTACTCCATTCCTATGGATTTTATGTTATATGATCTAAAAAAACCTTTTTATTGGATATATTTCAATCATCATCATTGCTATAATGGAATGGTCATTCTAACTAAATGCATCATCCACCATATTTTCTTATCCAAGGTTGTAATGAATTGAGTAGTTATAACCTTTACTGAATTCCATCTATCTTATTTGGTCAATATTCAATTATCCGTTTGTGAATATATACTTAATCCTTTTATAATCCATATATAAGTGACACCTTTCAAAATAAGGATAATTCCTCAATATTTTCAATTTAAAAAATCAAATCCTCCTGGTCTAAACATATTTCCAATAATATTTATTATCTATTTTCAATTACAATGAGGTATATTATATCACTATATCATTTTTTTGACAAAATATCCTAGTCCCTAATTTAATGCATCACTATTGATAAAAAAACCATTATACACTATTGGGAAGTGTGAGCATTGGTGGTCTAATGGAACTTATCTTTAGTGATTAAAAATACACTTTATATTCATATATCTATAAGGACATAACCTCCTTAAAAGTCAATATGGTTAGTGGATTATATAGTCATGGTAAATCTCTTACAAAGCATTAGTAATATCCATCCAACCTATCAAAAACTATGGATTTAAAATAGCATAGTTGGTTTGGGACATTTCACATTATCTTATGTATTTTAAGAATCCTCCAAAATATCATCACATGATATTATATGACCCAATAATGAAACATTACAAATATAGATTTGACTGTCAGCAAATTTCTAATACAACATCCTTTTTAGTAAGATCTTAAAAAAAATCTCAAATGATTGTTATAATCTTATTTTATCATTGAATATTTTATAATATAATCAACAAATACATATAAAAACTGATAAAGGTAATCAATAAGACTATATTTTTTAAAACAATGTATGGAGTAGTTGAATTGTTAATTCAAAATGGAATCAAAATAAATTCTCATATAGCATACCAAAAGTAGATTTTTGTATTTTGTATATCCTCTTTAATAATACTCATTTGTTATATCCAAAATGAAGTTAATTATGATAATATTATTGATATTCTCATAATTTAAGAAACAAATTAGTGATATTAAGTAACATATACTTATTATTGATATTGATCTTGTTAATTTATCAATAATTAATGCAATGATGCATTTACCCATCATTATTCAATAAAAATGAATAGGGTAAGCCCATGGTGATGTACTATGGTTTATGGATACCTTATTAATATTTTACTGTAGTTTATCATCATTTCTTATAGATTAATTGGGTTGTTCTGTATACATTCATTTAAATAGGTGTATGTCTATGTATGAATCCTATTGAAATCCTAACATCACAATTTGAAAGTAGACTAAGAATATATTATGGAAATAAATAATCCAAATATAATATAATATGAACTTAATTAGTATTTATTTTCTCCCCAACCATTTAAGATATAAACCCTTCCTTTATAATAATTAAGACACATGATAAAGAATTAATATCCATTGGTAATTTATATTCATCCTCACCTTAATATATGATCATAGGTTCATTTAAAATTGGAAACATGGAATCATTTACCTAGGAAATGATGTGTTATTTATATAAATAAATATAATAACACCATAAGATGAAAAAAATTCAACAATATGGACAATTACAGTATTCACATGATGTAATTACCCAAAAACATTAATTGGAGAGGAACTATATACTTGAGATGATACCATCATTGCATGAATATTTTTCACTACAAAAAAATAAATTTAATCATTGATAAAGTAATTTGATACCATGTTAATATTATATATATATATATATATAACTGTGGGAAGATCTAGAATAGAATAAACCCTTAGTAATTGTAGAGTGGATGAAAAGGTCACCTTTCACCCCATAATTATTATAACACACTTTGGTATCCATGACCAATGATATTTCACTTTTTCTTTGATAATATAGTTTTTTTTTGAAACCATGTATCATTATAAACCGTTTGATTCACACACTAGTTAGAATAATGCCAATAATTCTAGAATTTATATCATTAGATCATGGTTCGTTCATTAGTTGACTTCATCTTTTACATGAATTAATTAATAACCTAATTCATCACCTTTTAACATTCATGATATTTATGACCTACCTCTCCAAATTAAGATAACATCCTAGATACATTAAATAAATTTTCTTGACATTTCATTCCCCAATTACAGTACATAGATTTTAGGATTTTCCTCCAAACATGTGATTTATTTGAGCTCTCTTAAGGATCTATTTTTATTTTCTAGTAAAAACATTGGATGGTGGGAATATATAATTTATATTTATACCTTAAGTAAAAGACAAAATTATTTATTCATAGCTAGATAAGTATCTCATTGATAATGTATTTTAGATAAATCTTTTTAAAAAAACAATTAATTAAAAAATATCCATTCAATGTTTAATGGATAAAACTAAATAATACCTTGTGAATCTTGTAATCTTTTCCACATAAGTACTGGTGGATTCCACACATTTTTTATGCTTAGTTAATTCATTAATCATTTTATGTATATTAGAAGGGATTTAATTACTATAAAAAATACAATTAAATTTATCCCAATCCATGTAGTAAATTTCTTATTCCAATCCCATATTCTTAAAAAGTTTCCACTATTGGTCTACTTAACCTTCCAAGTGATAAATGAATAGGTGAATGTTTTCTATTTTTGATTACTGGAGAATAGTTAATATTTTATTAGTGGTGTTTATCCATCACTCTTCTATAAGTGTATCATAATACCCACTAATAGATGGTTGATTTTTCTTTATAAATTAACCAATAGAACATCATTATATGTTTTTATGGTTTTGAAGAATATAATTATTCTTCTCAATATAATGTTGTGTGAACATAGGAACAAGAAATAATATTCTATTTCCTATAGCAGTTGGTATCTCTATTCTACAATGATTGTATTGTCCATAACATTCATGGTTAACATGATGTATTTTATTTTTAGATAATCACTAGAATAAGAAAATAAAAGTGTAAGAATAAATATATAGTAATGGTATTGAGCATTAATATAATAATGAAATATTATCCATAATATGTTTTAATCAAGATACCTTATTCTAATAACTATTTCAACGTCTGTATCCATCGTCATTAACAAAACATTTGAATGTTATCTTATACTTTGAATTATCTCCAGGTTTTTATCCAATGTTTTATAATCATAATATCTAAATATTGACTAAACCATCACATTGATACCAACTATAGTTAATGTTATATTATATACATTATTATTACATTTTTAATGAAAAATTCAATACATTTCACAAATTCACACATCATTAATTTAATGGTTTAGTTTATTTGGAGACTAGATTCAAAATATTATTTTTTGATCAATGATATTCATTATCTATCATAACAATATTACAAAACAATATTCTAATGAGACATACACTACCTGAACCATTATTCATATCAGTGAGAAAATGAAACATAAAAAAGTTTTAGATCAGATGAACAGTAAGGGTAAACATGACTGACATCAATCAGTGGTCATCTGGAATAATAATATAATAATAATGGTATGAGTTGTTGAAAATAAATTAAAAAGTTCATATCTAATATATAATGGATCCTTAACATGTTTCATTCTATAAAACTTGATATTTTCAAAAGAAAATAATCCTAAGCATGAGAAATAATAAAAAATCAATCATGAAACATATACTCATTTCATAAAACAATATCACCAACATATGTATAAATATAATTTTATATATAAAGGATAACTA
Organism: Viscum album; assembly: GCA_963277665.1. Classification (NCBI taxonomy): domain Eukaryota; kingdom Viridiplantae; phylum Streptophyta; class Magnoliopsida; order Santalales; family Viscaceae; genus Viscum; species Viscum album. The sequence goes on along the minus strand of OY728123.1, from coordinate 684,599,383 downwards.
CTAGGGCCATCAAATCATAGTGTACCAAGAATAAAACCTTGTTTCATATATCTTAATGGATCATGAGTCATTAAATATTTTCCATAGTGTATCTAGAATATATTATTCTTTCAAATAAAGGATTAAGAACATGAACTTTCTTCCCATTGTGGATCAATAACACATAATTATTTCCTATAATGGATTAGGAAAATCAACTAATTTCCCATATTTATCTCATGACATATAATACTTTACCCAAATAATTGGATATATATTTAATATTTGATATAATTTATCACATAATGAAACCCATATTTATACATGACATAAGAACATTATACATTAATCATATCAACCTATCATAACCTATATAATGAAAAATGGTTTTCTAAAAATTTCAATAATTAATAATATAATAAAAAATGGAAAATAAAAGGGTTTCACGCAAATAGAATCATCACAGTAGTAAACTATAAAATAATAGAATAAATATGGTTTATAAGATCATATCCCCATTAAAGAATAATTAATATCTATGGATGTTATCAAAAATGGTAATCAACATAAAATATTAATAAAATATTTATTCGAGAGAATACCCTTCATTACATTGAAATCTAATCTTTAAAATAATAATATTTCAAAACTAATGTGGAAAACAATTATTTGAAAGTAATCCTTGACTCAAGAAAATAATGATTCCAAATATTCATCATTAATTATGGTGGTAAAATCCATTCATATTTTTTATGTTAAAAATGATTCCTTTCATATTTTCGTTAAAAAATTACCTTGTAACGAAAATAAATATAAGATTTTTTTGAATACTTGTTATAAAAATTATATATTTTATAAAATTATTTTAAATAATAATAGGATATGGGAAAATAATTTGAGAAGTTATTTTATAGAAAACATGTTACGTTAAGAAATAGAAATTCCAATCAAGGTGAAAAATAAATATTTAATTCCATAAAACATAATTTAAATCACATGAGTAGTTAATGTGTGGAAAATTTGAGAGAAAACAATATTTTGGAAAACAAAAATGTGTATGATAAAATTAATAATATTTTAGAGATGTATATCATGGAATTTCATCATTTCAATTTAATCTCAGAAAATTCCAATAAACAATGGGAATATATCATTAATAACCTACCACATTGGTAACCTTTGAATCACATTCCCATGAAAATGGAATTATATAGATCATAAAATATAATGCATAAAATTATATTTATGATATAAAATATTAATGGGTGATTATATAGACCACAGAGATGAAACATTTTGTGAATATTGAATGTGTCTTATAGTAGTATAGGTAAGGTGAAAATCATTTACCTCAAGTATCATGTTTTTATATGATATTGATGACTCAGTATGATAATTATATATTTTTTATAAACACATTATAGAAAAATACTTATATATATCATTTCATATATTATTTTATTATATTATCTTATCACCTATTTTTTAGATTTTTTTTATTAAAATAATTGTTCCATGTGATCACTACTTCGTTTTTAATTCATGTTCTGTTAATTGGTCTCAATCATTAGACATTGATGACAATTAGATCATATTAATTATGTTAAATACGATATTAATATCATATATATTAATTATATAAATATTAATAGTCTCTATAAAATAAATATATAGACAAATTAAATACACCATTTATAGAGACTGTGGTACGTACATACATATTAAGAATGTTTTCACTCTTCGACGGATGGAAAGTGAAAAACAAAATTAATAATTTAACACTATCGAATCATTATTACAATATATATATATAAATTATATAATATATTTTCACTAAATATTTACTTATTACCTTCCATATAAAGATGAAATGAAAAATAAAGCACATCTATTCATGGAGTTGATTGTCCACATGTACACACGAGAAATGTTATTGATTTCCAACAGATGGGATGAGGGTGAATAATGGTTGTTAAAAAATAATAATTAAAATTAGTATTATTGAATACACATAATTAATTATTTAAATTAGATATAATATATTTTTAGGAAATATAATAAAAAATTAAATATAAAACACTTCGTTAAGTGTTATGCATATTTATTGAGAAATATTATTTTTATTATAATTTATACCATTTTAGGATGGTCTTTTTGAATGATTATAAAAAGATATATCAGGTGTCATTTTATAAGGATCAATTTTATTTAATAAAAAGATATATGAGGTTTCATTTTATAAGGGAGGGAAATAACCCGCTTGGAATTACTGAATCGATGTAAATATAATAAAGTAATTATCATTAAAAATGATTCAAAATGGATATATATCAAATTATAATGGGTATAATGTAAAAATAACATAATCCAATTAAATTTATATAGGTTTTTGTTCCATTTTGATCCTCATAATTATTATTATACCCATGGTTAATTAAATTTCACCATAACTACATAAATGACTGTTTCAATATCTATGGGTTATAATATTAATTACAAGATGAAAACTTTTACATTAATATCCAAGGGAATAAATTTTAGAAAATTTGTGATCTAAATTTTATTACTTCATTTTTTTTATAAATTTTAAATTATTTAATAAAAAATATTATTTTTATATAATATCATTAATTTCATTTTTGACAATATTCATTAAATTTTTATAAAAAAACAATATAAGGATAGAATCAAAATATAATATTTTGAAAAATATTTACTATTTCTTCATTTAAATAAATTTTTATTTGAATGAAATTATTCGCTTAAATTTTATTACTTTTAAAATTATTAAAATCAATTATATTTTTTCTATTAATTGAATAAACATTATGTTATTGTTATATATTCATATAAAAGAATTATTCAATCAAAAAAATTTGAAAATAAATTACCATGATTTATATTTTTTTATATTTTAAATAAAAAATTAAAACCCAACTGTTCTTTTTGTTACCCTTTTGAATAATTTTTAGAGATATTAAATTCTAGAGAACTAAATTTTTTACTTATTCTTTTCTAAAATTAATATAAATTTCATCGTTAATGACATTTGGAACCCTCCAGTCTTATATTATACAAATGGATTTAAAATTCTAACCATTACTAATTTAAAATGACAAATTCAAGTGTTATATAAATTTTTTAGCCTTATCACAATGATTTAACCCTATTTTATCGATTTTACCCACATCGAGGTGACAAAAAATATATTATGGTAACAATTATTATTTATAAAATTAAAAATGATATATTTTAAAAAAAAATATCACGTAATATTAAAAATAGAATCCATTTTTATGACTTAATATTTATAATTTGTAGATGTTCATTTTGAAAAAATTTCATATTAATCGATGAATACAATTTTTTTGAAAAATATTTTTTAGATTAAAAATGTATATATATTTATATCTAATGATGAGAATAAATATAAGATGAATATTAAAATATTTTATTTAATATATAATAAGTACATATTATTGAAATCATTAACCGATTTTGATCAAATTTAATTTTTTAAAATAAAAAATAATTATTTTTATCTAAAGGTTTTTTATAAAAAAACAACTCCATTACTATAATATAATTTTTTTCATTTAAAATAAATTGATAAATAATTAAATCATTTTATACATGTGAAAACAATAAATATTTTATAATATATTTAGTCCTTTTCATACCCCTCTAATATACTGGCTAGATCATAATAGAAACATTAAAAAATATTTTAATAGAATATCTCAATTTCATAAACATGGTGTTAATGAATGATTCCAAAGAAATAATTATATTTATATATAAAAATATAACAAATATAGACATGTTTCAAGAACAACTAAACAAAAACTAGACCACCCTTTATTAAAATTTGTGTATTATGGGATGATCCCTTGATATGGACCCCGATCCATTAGTGATTGGAACTACTGAAAATCACCCCTGAGCATAAACGCGGAATAAGACTGATCACTTAGCAGAATGGTTTTTCAATTAATAAGTAATATAGTGACCCTTGCAATTAATTCATGGATATTACATCTCTTTATATTAATATTAAATATATCAAAAACAAATTCATGATGACTATAATAGTTTAGTGACATTGAAGACTAGTAACAAAATCATCAAATATGGTGAATGATCTTCAATGAATCAAAAAATATCAGCAATATTAAGTAATATTCAAATAAATACCTTATATAAAAGCATTATCCATAACCTGGGGTGAGAAAAAATAAGAAAGGGTGATGTAAAATTTTTATAATGGTTAAACAAGGTATATATCCATAAAACACAATCACATTGGTTTGAGGACATGTGTATAAAATTTCAAAACCATAACCGACATATCATATATCATAAACAAGAATAATTGAGTAAATCAATGATGTTTATAAGACCTAATTTATAAAGTAATAAAATAACATGATCCATGAGAACATAAAATTGAAATAAGAAATATTTGTGGCAGACACATAAGCTAATAAAATTGTTAACATGTATAAATAGGGGTAGGTTAACTCATTAAGTTATGGAAATGAAATTAGTCCCCCTCATAAACATACGTACATAAAACCAGGTCCATATACGGAATTATAGACATGAAATACAAGAAAATTCCTTACATAGTGAACATCTAATTTGGTTCACACATAACATTGTGAACAAGGAACCAGGTCCACGCATAACATTGTGAACACATAACCAGGTTCACAGATATCATTGTAAACATGTAATCCAGATCTCCCATATCATTGTGAGTGTGTAATAATGTTTACAAATAAAATTTTAAACATGTAATATAGTTCAGAATAGAATTTTTAATCATAATTTATCCATTTTTAGATAATTCATTCAAATTATATATTGGTACCACCGGTATTATAATGAAAATCAAACATATGCATTCAATAAGATTATAAAACAATAAAACTTTTGTATCCCATGAAATAAAATTGGGGTTTATAAAAATTTCATCATATCATAAACTATGGAAAAGGGATAGGTGTCATAATAATATCACCATTTCATTATTACAAAAACTTTGTAAAAAGAATCAGGATTCATGTGAATCATTTCATCGTTTAATCTGTGGAATATGAACACGTTTCATAAACATCCTTCCATGATAAACTATTATGAGAAATAAAAAAAATGGTATCTTATGATCATATCCCCCAAAAATGTTATGTCCTACGAAATTATTTCATATTATATAGAGAATATTTTTGAAGTATTAATAATCACATTTCATGTGGAAATTAACTTTTCCATTAAAATCCATTTATTAATCTAAAAATTAATTATAATTTTTTAAAATTATTTTCAATGAAGATAACCTTGAAACCATATAACGGAATATTTAAAAAATTAATTAAATTTTTTTTGTGTGTAATGTATTAATTATTCTTTCAAAAAACACTATAAAACTTTTTTGAAGGCATTTTCTGAAATCATGGTTTTGAAATAAAATGTGTTGTTGAACTAAAATGTTATATTTTATAAAAATATTCTTTTAAACTCTTGAGTACATGAAGAGAAGAAAATTAAGAAAAAAATAAATTTTAGTAAAATAAAAATAATACAAGAAAATTTAGGAGTTCATTTATAAATAGATCAAAATATTTTATCATTGATATAATAATGATCAACAATCCTAATAATGATGATTTTGTCACATAAACTTGTTACCAATTTAGTGACATTAATTTATAAGACCCGTGAAAAAATAAAATTTTATGAAACCTATGATATAATAAAAATATAGATATTCATTATCTAATAATTAAAATGGGATGTATATATTACTCCTAGAAAAGGATATATGAATAACAATATTGATGTCCCAAAAAAATAAAATTGAGACAATATTCTATTTTTTATTTTTTGGATTTTGAACCATAAACCCATGAAAAGGGTGATACATAAATGGATATTTAAATCCCTATAATATTAATTAAAATAATAATATTATACATTCATGGGTATTATATACACTACATAAATGAAATAGGTGGTCAATGTGGCATTTGTTTCACATAAGTAAAAAGTGACACATAAATCCAGAACATTAAGTGGAAACTTCCTACATACATATTCAAACCTCCAATATAATAAATATATATTTATTATACATATATTATAGAATCATATTCATACATATCATACTATATATGGTTTATTTATGAACATTCATTACCCGTTTATTAATAAATACATGTTAAAGTAGTGTTTTAGACAATAACAACTTTGTTTTCCATTTATGATTTGACTTTTTACTAATGGAATGATAATTAATAATGATTTAATCAAAAAATAATTAACCATAATATTTTTATCATATATATTCTATATATATAATTTTATATTTATTTATAATTTTTATAGATAAAAAATTAAATGCACCATTTATAGAGAATATAGGTCTTCAAACGCAAGAACTCTATTCCAATTTTCTTATAAGATTGAATTAAATATAGGTTATAAATATTTTAGAATTTATAATATTTTTTTGGAATCATATATATCACATTTTTTCATTAAAACCATCCTTTTTTTACATTCAATATAGGTAATGAATGAATTACAGTGCATTACAAGGTTATAGTCCACCGATCATAGGAGAAATAAAATCACCTTCCCAAAAAATTAAAAACATATGTTGATATAAAAGTTATTGAAGAAATAATAATATTAAGAATTTCATATAATAAAAAAAGATAACATTATAACCATCCTTGATAGTTGGTAATGAGAAAAGAAATGTCATCGGTTCGTGAGGTGGTAGTCCACCGTATATAATAATAATGATTATGTAACCCATTTTATAGAAGTTATGATGGTTGTAGGACATTAACATAACATAAAACATAACACAATATGTAATATTCTGATTTTATTATAAAATTTTGTTATAATAAATATTATAATTTGTGGAGAATGAAATAAATCCAAAACACTTATTTGTGAATGTTATTTATTCTTCGGGTGTCCTCCTCAGGTTTGCAAACAATCCTTCCTATAATAGCATTATATCAAATAATACATATGTGGTGATATGTGGTATATTGGTAAGTTATTTTGGGAGGGATTGTTTATCCAAATGGCTTGATTGGTGTGAATAATAAATGGGAGTGAGTGGCATTTAATAAATGTGGAGGGGTGGAATTTTTTAAACACCCAATAGTATTCACTATTGGGTGGTCATACTTAAGTCATTTTCTTCCAAAATATCTCAATAATTGAGTAGTACGATTGTTTGTTCATTTAAAATCCCATCGAAAACAAATAAATTCATTTTTTGAAGTTTTTCCATATACATAACATTTAAATTTTTTTAACCTTTTAGTTGTTACAACGATTACATGAAACATTTTATTTACCAATAAAATTTATCCATCATGACTAAAATTAATATGAGAGTTATTAGATATTTCATATATAATTAATCATTATATTAAATTAAATTTATCAAAAAAAACCATATGAATGTTTCAAATTATTTTTAATATATGATAATGCAAAGTAAAAAAACATCATTTTAAAAATAACAATACGAACATAGTTTTTTAATATTTATGAGTAAAATTAGTGACTTTAAAAGAAACGTTTCTCTATGATTGTAATAAATTTGATATTTTTAAATGTTTTAAAATCACTTCATAGAATTTAATTTTTTAGGAAATTTAAAATATTTAATAAATTATCATTTTTTATAAAATAACTTTAATATCAAATTTTAAATAATTTTTTTAATTTTAATGTAAAAAACATATATTTAATGGTGGAATTGGAATATAATATCTTTTTTTTTGTTAAAAATATTATATTTATCAAAACAATTAATATAATACAAAAATTCATTGAATTTAATTTACCTTTAATATTTTTAGAAACATTTATTTGAATTTTTCTATTATCTATATAGAGTTATTTTTGTTTCTCAATCATATAGATTTATTATCTAATCCCAAACAATTATGAAATAGTTATAATTTTAAAAAATTCATTGTTTTTCAAAGAGAGTATTTATAACTAATCAAAGGTTTTTCTATATCCCAATTGTTAGGAGATATTAAAAGCAAGGAATAAACCTTTTATTTCTTTTTCATTATTCAACTTAATATATATGTCACCTTCTTGGGAAAGTGTCCTAAAAAAATTAAAAAAAAAATTGAGCCTTAGGTGAAAATTGTAAAAATATTCATTCAAATGGGCTTTGAAGAAATTGTTATGTAAATTTAGGCTTTATCTTATTAGTATAACACCTGACAAAACCATTTTAACATAAATTGTTGTAATTTTTTTTTCTACTTTAACTATTCATTATGGTTAAAAATTTAGTTCACCTAATTAGATAATGTAAATTTTTATGATTATGAATATGGAATACAATTTTCTAAATTCCATTCATATAAGTACAAAATTTTAGTTTAAAAATTAATCCCATAGATAATATGATAATGTGGTGTTTTAAAGAGAAAATAACTAAATGTTTATAAATTTTTTTATCAAAATTCAACATGAAAATTATTACATCAATCTAAATTATATTAATTGATATAAAATTAAACTAATTTTATTTTTAAAATATTTAAAAATAAAAAAATTACATTTTAGATTGTATAATAGAAAACGTTTTTCTCAAACATCAATATTTTTCACTATTCAACAAAAAATGAATCTCATTAAAAAATCCTGAAAGTTAATCTAACACTAATTTTGGTTTTCTAGTTTCAAAATTGAATATTATATTATTCAAATAATTTTTTGGTGAGTGGTAAATATTAAGTTTAAATTATATATGAAAATCATTACAAAACCGTTTTCCGGACAAAATAAAAGAAAATAGAAAAAAGTGTTTTTCATTAAAACAATTCTTATTCTATTTATAATAAATATATAACCATAATTTTCAATATTTAGGTATTAATATTTATACCCACCCTTCTAATATCTAGGTGATAACCATTATAAAAAATAATAATAGTTTAATAATATTTCACATTTTATTAAACTTAGTGTGGCATGTTATAGAATCTAAACTCAGTTTTACAAGTAACATAGGCCTAAATCAATGTTATATCTATTGAAAAACAACAAAAATATAAAATTTATCTAAATAAAATTCAAAAAATCTAATGTTGTAACATTCTACACCTATGAACATGAAGTTTTCCTTCAAAATTCAACTCTGTCACCAATGGTTTATCCTTTGAAATTGTTTTCATGGATTCCCCTAGCATAAAAAATGATAATTGAAAATAATGTGGAAAATTAAATGGGATGTCTAAATGATATTTGTAATAATAGTTACTAGGTTTCCAAATAGGAAAACAAAGGTTGAACATGAAAATATGGAAATAGGAGATATAAGTAACAACTAAATACTAATATTGAGTTATAAAGAACATGGTTTGCAGTATATTAACGAATAAGGATGAAGTGTTGTGAAAATTTTTTCCCATATAAAACATGATTTGGGTCAAAATGGAGCAGAATACGAGGCCCCCTTAGCAGTGGCTAGGTGGATCTACCTGTTACTTCTTGTTCAATCGAGAAATGTGTGGCAATATTGATCGAGAGTGATGTTCAAGGTCCTGGTGGCTTTCAAGGTTGTGGCTAGAAGAAAAATAATAAGCATCTAAATTTCAAGGGTGGTGGATATGAGTAACTTGTAGGACTAAACACAGTGCAGGGTATGTCTTTCTTTGTGTGCTCCAACTAAATATCATTTTTGATAAGGGAAGCTGGACAGAGTGAGAGTCTTGGGGCCCATAGACCCAAACATCCTCGATACCAACTCCAGAGTCCATATGAAATCTTGGTATGGGGAGAAGAAAATATTCCTAGAGAAAAATGATTGTAATGGAGAGCCTCTATGTAAGTAAAGGCCCCTCAACGAAGGCACATTAATAAAGTTGGGGAACCATTTTGATGGTATGGAAGTTCATGAAATTCCATTATAACAATAGGAGGATTATTTAGTTGATGATAGCTTTAGTCACCCTTCAATGGATAGCATAAACTGAATTCAACAGAATAGTCCTCATAGTGTTAGAAGGATGAAATTGAAAAACGGAATTCATGCCCCAAGGGAATATATTGTGGTTCAATGGGAAAAACCAAAGGGGCGCAAGGATTACCCCCAGATGTAAAAAGCCAATGGAGACCAGATCATCCAAGAAGGTTAGAAACATGGAAATAATGGCTCTACAGAAGGGGGAATGTAAATAATCATGAATGAATACTAGAGTCAGGAATGAAGAGGATGAGGAGTTCATAATTATTATCCAACACTACAAGTAATAAATGCATCAATAAGTTGTACAACCTAATGTCCTAGAAGATGAGATTAAAAGAATTTAAGAATGAATTTTGAAAGTAGATTCTAATGAGGAGAAAGAAGTTTGGTTAGATAAACAAGATCTAATACTTTCCTGGGTATTAAATTAGAGTAAAATTACTTCAGAGAAATTTATTCAGGAAATGGAACAGATGATTAATTACCTTGAAGTGCTTATGTGAGAGTATCTAGGTACCTAGGTTAGTAAAATTCACTGGTAAATATATTGAGTAGTCAAGTCCGAAAATCTTATTCTTGTGTTTAATTATTTTGTGAGCTCTTTTATCACATAGTGGTTCATTGTTGTGAAAATTGGATTTCCCATTTTTCCTTAAAAATGGAAAAATATTAAACATTTAAATTTGGATGGATAACATAAACCATTTGGTAAAACAATCCATTTTTATTTCTGAGGTAAAAAATACCAATAAATTTATTTTATCCATATCAATCATCTCTTTATCAAAATTAATCACCATTTTATCATCCTTACTAATAGATTAAGGGTTATATTCCCTTCATGATTTGTTTTCCATAAAATGATACATTTATATTGAATCATTTTTTCTCGTTACTTTGTAGTATTCAACATATTCTTACAAATCATTAAGGAAAATCAATTATACTGGAAAATCATTATATGTTCCATGAATTATATAAAATAATCCATGAATAAATATACATTAATTCATCTGTATTTCCACCTTATCCCTAAACCATTTATTAGTCTTCATAATCTTATTCCTTAATACATTTTTATTTTCATATACCATTTTTCATCTCTATATCCTCAACAATATAAGCATTACTCAAATCATCTTGTGGATTATATTTACATGCTCCCCCACAAGGACATTCACTCACCTAATTCACACACATTCTCTATTTAAATCATTAATACAATGATAATAACTTAGTTAAACTAGTATTTCTATCCATTTAATGTATTAATCATTTCATTTTTTTCTTTTCAATCTATCACTTTCTGTCAATTTTTTCTTGACATAAAAGATCTTCCCATCCCTATGATATATTCCCATTACTACAACCTCCCACATTATTTACCTATAAAAAACTATATTTTTGATATATGGTCTCCATTACCCATACTCTCATCTAAATCTATCCTTATCTACCTTGGTTACTATAAGAGTTGTTTAAGGTGTACTCTATTAATCTAGTTCCATGATTATATATTAGGAATAATAACCACATCTTTTACTTTATACGTCATCCCATTTGGTATCTCATCAACATATTTTTCATCACATTCAATGTTAATACAGTTCTTTCCAATTCCCATAATTGAATAAAACCAAAAATAATAATTTTGTAAGTACTAATCATAGAATAAAAATGCATTATAATTAAAATAACATATATTATTTCCAAATCATGACAAGTTTTTTAAATATATGCCATATTAGACTTATCATTGGTCATATATGACTATAATATTAGAACAAAGGCTTTCATTTTCTAAAAGTGGAGTATGGTTTCTGTTTGTTCTCAATAATCACATAAATGATTATAGATCTTCCATGGAAATGGATCCTATATTATATGATGAAAACTATTATTATGGTGGCATAATTTCCTCATGTTTGGAGTATTTTTGGTCCCAAAATTTGGACAATGTAAACCCTCATGAAAAGAGTTTTTTCTTGAATAACTTATGAAAATATGAAAAAGGAATGAGTTTTGTGAGGATGGTATTTGGTAATTTTTGTCATAAAGGATTAACATCTTCTGAAGTTATTCTATATGATTACAATGTGAATCTAGAATAAAGTATAATTGGAGTATCTTTATCGGTGACAATGATACCTCCAATTATAAGAATTGGAGCATTGCATTGGAACGAAGGGTTTGGCGTAAATCATCGAAACAAAATCGAATTTAAATGATTCTTCGTGAAGGGAGGAGCATCATGAAGGAGTTTTTGAATGCTCTAGAAAACCAATAGAGATGAATTAGGGGTTCATTAAAGGATAAAACTTGAAATAGAAGGCCACCCAACTTTACCCAGAATTAATTTTTCCTAGGAGAATCCATAATATCTTTGATTTCGCGAATCTGTGGGAGCTCTATGAAAAAACCATTCTATGTGATCTTGAGCATTGGGAAAGACTTGTAATATCTTGAATGATAAAAATGATTTTAAGAAAAGGGTGGTTCATGGTGATAGGCTTTACCACATTGACATTGTGACCTTCATGAAGGGGTTTTTCCCAAGAAGGTAGGGGTGCGTCATAAAGGAATATTATTTCATGAAGGAAAAGGAGCTTCGGAAAGGAGCTTCATGAAAGGTTGTTTGAACATTTGGTTTTTAGTTAATAGTGATTTCAAGTGACTCAATTTTAGACTTCGATGTATGATGTTTCTTCTACTAAATAGATACAAAGACATCAATTAAAATTTATTAAAGATACCATCATGCTAATAAACTATGTAAGACATCATCCCCATTAGTGAGAAAGAGGTAGTTAATGGAAGTGTTCTCAGGGATGTAGTGTTCTATCGGTAAAATAATTGTAAAGGAAACATTCCTAGAACAGAGTGACTATGTATGAACACTTATACTCCAAAAATAGTGATGATTAGAGGACATTGATATAAATAACAACATATTTGTGTATTCTCATTATAGTTTCCCTTAGTGGTGAAAAAAGTAAAATTGATGTGTCATATAATTCAATTTTATTGTTTGTTTTATGAAAATTCTCATATGATAGCTCTAAAAAGTTCTTAACAATGTGTAAACAAGATCCAACAGTGGAAAAGGGAATATTGACACCCTATTTCATTTCTTCCCTCTCAGGGTGTTCAACTGTATTACATATCATATATATATATATATATATATATATATTTCTTGATGGGTTCATAACAAAATTGGTGGATGTGGAGATAGTTGTAGGTATTACCTTAACATTAAAACCTCTCATTATATTAAATATTATGATTTTATTATATCATCATGTTATAATAATAATTTGAGGAGGTGAATGATAAAATAAATCAAAAACTCATGATGATGAAGGTTACCTCTTCCTCAAGAACCCGCCTTAGGTTTGCACCAAAATTCTTCTTATGATGAATTTCTATAAAAAAGGCTTCAATGATGAGATGTGGGATGTTGGAAAGTTATTTTGGTAGAACATTTGTAATCCAAATAGGTTTATATATTATAATAATGTAGTAGAGTGATTTCCCATTAATATTTAAGGAGGGGTGACATTTTTGGAAATACCCCAAAGTTTTCAGAATTGGGAGGTCACTATTACATCATGTACCTCTAAATTGATTAATAATGGAGTTATGGGATTATGTGGATGAGAAACACCACCCCCACACAACAGAAATATAATTTTTCATGATACTAATTAGTCTTTAAGTTTACATAATTTTACACGTTTTGTTCTTACCATGGAAACATGTACCTTTTTATTTACCGTTAAAATTTAACATTTAAGACTAAAAATAAAATTATAATTTTTATGTAATTTATACCTATATATTCTAAATATAATATCAATGTTAGGACCTAAAATTAATATTCATGTTGAAAATTAATTTTAACATACGTTCATGGAACACTCAAAAACATCATTTTAATATTAACAACACTAAATAAGTTTTTACTATTTAGCGGTCAAAATATAAACTATAAAGGACAAATCCTCAATGGAATATATAAGATAAACATAAATGTATATAAATAAATTTATTGAATATATTATTTTTATTAATTTTAAAACATTTAATAAAATATTCTTTTTAATAAAATAGAATTATTACAACTTATAATGTTCTTCATTTTATTAGAATTTTAATAAATATGAGTTCAGTAATGTAATTAGAATATGTTATTTCAGAAACAATAAACAATTGCATTATTTTTTAAAAATTAAAAAATAAAACAATTTATTCAATTTACATTAATTTTAATATTTTTAGTATCATTTATTTTATTTTTTATATTTACTAAATAATTACAATGTTTGTGTTTTGTAAGAATCTTATGTAATTATCACATCTTCTAAATTTAAAATATAATTACAATAACTAAAAATCACGAATATTTCAATAGTGTATTTACATATAGATATATGATTTTTCTATCCCTATCCTAAATATTTATTGATATTAAATGTATAGAAGGTTCTATTTTTGTCACTATTATTAAATAATATATTTTATATTTTACATTCCAAGAAAATATTACAAAAAATCATAAAAAAAATTTTGATGGTGATATGAGTAAAATTATTTCAATCCAATAGTTGTTGGAAATATTGGGAAGAAAATTTAACCATGTTTATCATAGTTTAACCACCAGTAAAATCATTTTTACCTTATCCATTGTAAATAATTTTTCAATTTTTGTTATTAATTATAAAAAAATTAGTTGACATAGTTAGATATCATAAATTATTAAAACCAAAAATATAGAATCTATTTTTTCAAATTACATTCATATAATTGGTAAAATTTATTTCTAAAATTTTTCCCACATATGCTAAGAGAAAGCTGGTTTTTTACGAGTAAATGTCCAGAAGTTTTCAATGATTTTACTTAAAAATTGAATAAAAAAATTATTCCAATGATCTAAATTAGACGAAATGATATAAAAATGAACTAATATAACATTAAAACCATAAATTATTTATCATAAAAGGGATTTTTAAGAAATTAGTATTTTCACTGTTCATCAAAAAATTCATCTTTATAAAAAAGCCAAAAAAATACCCTAAGATATTTTTTGTATTTTGATTTCAAGAAGGGAATTTATTTTTAGAAATAAATTTTTTAATATTGTTAAATATTATTTTTATATTAGGTTGGAAAATCATGACAGAACCTTCTTTGAGAAAAATATTGTTTTTTAGAAATCATTTTTTTTCTTTTAAATTAATTTTATTCTTTTTATAATCTATATATATCCATTTTTTAATTTTGTTATTAATATTTTTAACAACCATTCCAATGTCATGGTTATAACCATTATATTAAAAATATAAATGTATAATTTTATTTCACATTTCATTTAAACTATGTGTTTTTTCTAGGGTGAGATAAGATAAGTGTTGCATGTAATGTAAGCTTAACTCAATATTACATGTAACAAAAATATCAAAAATATTATATTCAATTTGAATTTTTATTTCATTAAATATCATTCTGTTACATTCTAACCCCCTTAAAATTAATTTTCACTCAAAATTCATCTTGTTTGTGAACTATTTATCATTAAAACATTCCCTCATATATTCCCAGATTATAAAAAATATTATTTCAAAATCACATTGAAATGATATAGGGATTTATGAAAGTCGTCTGGAATAACACATATTTGGTTTACAAATATGAAAACATATGGGGAAAGTGAATAAATTGGCATATATGTGAAAACTGACAACAAAATAATTAAGGTGAGTAATAAAGAACAATATTAAGAGGATGTTAATGATAAAAAAAGTATTAAAACTAAGAGGCATTAAAAAGGTCAATGATATCATTAAAAATGATAATGAATGAAAAAATTTTATTTCATGGAATTTTACTCATATCGAGGAATTCATTTTTTTCATCTAGGCTAAGAACATATGAAAATTTACAAACTTGATATTTTTTTCATAGGAGTAATTTCATACTTTGGTTATTAAATCATCAATCTCCACTTCATATTTTACTCTAAGAGATGATTTTTTTTCTTGCCTTATGTTATAAATAAAATTCATAAATAAATGATAATTCATAACTTTTCTATCTAGTTAAAAAATGATAACACTGGTAATCCAATATGGATAAATCATCATTTTGTGAAGTTATAACTTAACATATAAAACATAACAAAATGTTAAAACTAAAGCAATTAGTTATTTGTAAACATATAATACATTCAAAATATGTGATAAATGAATAATTTATCTAAATTTCACAAAATAAACATAACATTAATCCTCCAAATATAATTAAATTTATCATAATGGTCACATAAAAAATATCTGAATACCTTCATTATATATTCTCTTAAATATTTTTAATAACTAGAATTACCATAAAACCATAATGATTATATTAATTCTTCTTAATTACATGAATAAAATCATAGATTATTTATCATATCATATAAATCTAATATTTTTCTATACTTTATTAATGATAACATAAAACACTTTTTCAACAAAATCTTTATCAACTCTAAGGTGATTAGTACTTATCCAGTTAATTTGTTTATACATTATTCATTTATTTTTACAAAATAAATACCATTTTCTAAACCTCAGGAACACATTAAGGGTTGTTTTCCATTAATCACATTTTCAAGAAAATATTTCATTTTGATTGAATAAATTTTCTAGTTCTTTGGTACTATTCAACATATTCTTATATATCCTTTACAAAAAAAATATATTTAACAACCCTTATATGTGTCATGCATAAAAATAAAACTTAAATTACAATAAATTAATTTTTTAATCATTGCACCTCATCATTAAGCCATTAAAATGGCTTCATAATCATATTACATAATACATCTTTCCATACATATATCATTTCCATTATCATTATCTCCATCAATATAACCATTACCAAAACCATCTTGCTGATTATCTTTACAAGAATTCCCACTATTACATCATTTATCACAGTTCCCATACTATATAAATTTAAAGTATTTATTTATTGATATTAATAAAGAGATACCAATATTCTGATAAATTAAATTATATATAAATTTAATTTTTTATTGTCAATAAATTTTGTTGATAACTTTTTCTCCACACATAAAAAATATTATCATCACTCTGAGAATTTCCATTGAGTGTTTCATTCATCATTATTGACTAATATGGAAAAAAACCATTCCTATTTTGTCTTCATTACACAAACTCCCAACTAAAAATATCCTTAACATATTTTTTGAAACCAGGAGTTGGATTTAGGATCCAAGTATATGTTATATTCCATGATGAGTTTTTTGGAAAAATAAAAACAATCTTTACTCCAATCGTCATCCCATTTCACTACTCATCAACAAATTTTCCATCACAACCAAATTTAATCAATTTCTTTCTAGTTCCTAATATTCTCAAAAACCAAAAATTATTCTGTGAACAAAACTAATCAACGTGTACATCCACATAATAATGAAAAATTACATATGGGATATCTAAATCATGACACCTTGTTTTAAATCTATGATGAATTAGACATAATCTAGGCCACCCACGATCTTCATATATTTAAATATTTCTTGATTGTTCGTATGGATTTCGTAAATTTCCAAATCATATCCCCTTAGAGGGTCATAAAATATGTGAAACAAGGACCGTTATTATGCCCTAAGTGACGATCAATTCCATCTCAATGCACTATTTTGGAGTTCTTACCCCTATGAAAGTCTGTGGAAGAGACACATCCCCATCTAGTATCTATCGAGAGAAGTAATTTCATTGAAACAATGTTTTATATACTTTAACTGAAATTACAAAAAAAAATACTATATTTTGAATCGTCCTTTTACTCATCCAAAGAGAAATCCCTTGATAAATCATTCTAAATAGCCCTACGGATCTCACTAATTTTTCTCATCTGATTTTCTAAAGTATAAATAAAAAATTCTTTTAATTGAAACTATTGAGACCCATGGATCTCATTAATGGATATTACATATCATTATATGAATATTTAATACATTACACAAACACATTGTTAAGGAGAAAAATTTTGTAGTGTATTTGGATACATGGAACAAAATATTCTATTATGGTGAATGTTATTCAAAGTCTTGAATAAATATATTCCTTGTTAGTCCCTATATATAAATCCTTACACATAATATTTATTCAATACCTAGAGAGAAGAAAAATAAGAAAGGGTGATCCCATATGCTTGTTAAGGGTAAAAAAGAGATATACACATATAAATTTATTATATGGGTATGAAAACATAATAATAAAATTTGAAAACCACACTAGGTATATCATAGATCATAAAAATCATTCCTAACCTATATTTTAGTAGCTCATAAGACATAAATCATAATGGGATAAAACAACATGTTCCATGAGAAAATAATATTGGTATATGACATATATTTTAGGCCTTCTCTAGTCTTACAACATTGTTAACTGGATTAAATAGAAAGAGTTTCAGTCATTATGTTACAAAAATTAAATCAATCCCTCACAAAAACATATGGACATGCAACTAGTACTATGCATAACAGTATAGAAATGAATGAAAGGACCATGAATAACACTATTAAAATCTAATATAGTTCCTAAATAAAATCGGATAATCTATCCACATTCACACATAACATTATGAACATGTAAATAAGTTTTCACATAACATTTTGAACATATATTTATATTTGTAAATAACATTGTAAAAATGTAATCTGGCTGACACATAACATTGTGAACATGTAATAGGGTTTACACATAATAGTCTTACTCAGGATTTATCAATATTTTAAAAATTAATTGGAGATAGATATTGGTTTTACCAATCTCATAATGAATATAATAAAAATGTTTTCCATATGATCATAAAACATTCCGTATATCATACCTCATTAAATGAAATATGTTTCATAAATATTTCATCACATCATGGCCTTTTTAATAGTGAAATGTTTTATTAAAATTACACCCTTTCACTATATCATAAAATATGGAAAAATAAGCGAGTTTTATAAGAATGATACAATTTTATAACATGTGAATGTGAAATAGGTTTCATAAATATCATGTCATCATAACACATTTAGTGAAAAAAAATAATGGAATCCTTGATTCATATCCCCATTGAAACATATTTTATAAAATAGGTTTTCATAGATGTAAAATTGTTTTCAAAGATCAATTTTAATATTTATTGAGGGAAGATACATTTCATTGAAAATTAATTTTAAAACAAAAAATTCATAAAACATTTTTCAAACAAGTTTCCTTGAAATCCACCATAAAAAAATATAAAGAAGGATATTGAAAATTATTAAAAACATTTAGTGAGGAAATTATCATTTATAATTTTTAAAATTAATTTTAAAAACAAAATTTAAAATGGTTTTGTAAAACATCATTTATGAATAAAAAGTGTTTTCTGGAAAAATGATGATTTTTTATAGAAATATTATTTTAAAATTTTGATTACATAATGGGAGGAAAATAAAGGTAAAAAATTTGTTATTAATAAATAACTGGAGGATAATAAATTTATTTATTTTTTCAAGGTATATATTAGAATATTTCTTAATTAAAATCATAATCATAAAAAATCCCAGAAAAAGATAAGATTTTAACATAAACATATTACCTCTTTGGTAACATTGAATTGTTACCCCATAAAATAATAACCGTAAACTAAAGATAAAATATCATGAAAATAAGGAAATTAATTTTATAAAATTTTAAATGTGATGTATAAACACCTCATAGAAGATGATATGTTCAATACAAAACATATGTCCCAAAGAAGGGAAACTCCGACAAAATTCCCTTATCGATTTGGCATCTATTGAACCATAGGGACACCTAAAATAGATATATAAAAATTTATATAAATATTAAAATATTTTTAATTATATTAATAATATAATACACTCATGGGCTATACATATAAAATGTAATAAAAATATTTTTTGAAAAGGAACGTGTCTTACAAAAGTAAAAAGTGAGATTGAAATCACATACCTTAAGTTTTTGAATTCCATTTTAAATGTTCAAACATTTTTTATAATAAATATATCATTATTATAAATATATTATTGAACCATATTCATATATATCATCCCATATTTGTTTTTTAATTTAATTTTATATACTATTTATTAACAATTCAATATAAAATTCACATTTTGAGAAATAACTACTTCCTTTTTCAAGAATGTTTTGACTATTTATTTATGTAATCACACATAAATCATGGATTCATTATATAGAGAATGATAAAAATTATATAATAATTTCTATATTAAATATATACATATATAGAGTAATCCACACTATTTAGAGACAAAAAATGAAATGAATTATTCAAGGAGATGGTAGGCTATATGTATGCATGAATGTTGTTTCAATTTTCTTATCAAATTGATGATGGGGAGGTAAATGATATAATATAATTATATTATAATATTCTCCTCATATATATTAAATATTTTTTTAATAATATCCTTATTAAATTCCATGTTAAGTGTGTACAAAACACATTTCATTATGAGGATGTAGGTTGCCGTACAAAGGAGAGACGTAGTCATATTCCCAAAAAATGCACAAAATTAAGGTATGTGTTATGTAATAATTAAATAATCATAATATTATCATAAATATCATATTTATACTACTAATCCATCATTATTACATGACTTGAGAGGTGGTAGCGTAAAATGAATGGCATCGGTTTGTATGGTCGTAGTCCACCAGACACACGAAAAATGATTTCATAACTCATTTTTTGTAGGTGGAGATGGTTTTATGAAATTAAATTTAAATGAAAACATATTATTATAATTAATAAACTGATATTATAATATTATAATGGTATTATAATAATTTTCAGAGGTGGAGAATCAATCAAAACAAAAACATCCACTGATTAATGTTACCTCCTCACTAGTTATACTCATTTGGTTTTCACCAAAATATATTCTAGTGAGGATTCTTGTATAAAATAAATCCTATAAGATGATATGAGGGATTATTTTATGTGATTTACATTGGTCTTGGTTCATCCAAATGTCTTGACTTGTGTGAAGAATTGAGGGGAGCAAGTTCCTTTTTATAGTTGAGGAGTCGTGGCATTTTTCGAAATACCCAAAAGTAATGACTTTTTAGAGGAAACTAATACCTCATGTGACAAAATAATATATAAATTATTCATTTGGGGTATTATATATTAATAAAAACCTCCACTACGTAAATGAAAAAAAAATCATTTGTTTATATAGTCTTTAAGATTCCTCAATTTTACACTTTCATTTTTTAACATAAAACAATGAATCCATTTACTTTCCTAGGTGAATTTATTCTATAGTATTTAAATTTAAATATTAATTATTATATATATTATTCCCAATTTTATAAATAATAAATTCAATTTTTCAAATAAAAATGTTATGTGTTTTTAAAATTACTTTTAACATAAACACATGAAACATGAAATGATATCATTTTAATATTAATAGCATCAACATATTATCAATATTTACGAGTAAAAATATCAACTATAAAAGCAATATTGGACCAATAATGGACAATATTATATATAATTAATAATTTATAAAACAAATCACATTATATAATATTTTTATTAATTTTAATCGCCTAATAGTATATAATTTTTTATAAAATAACATTAATGTCACTTTTGAACGAATTCATTTAATTTTAATTTTATAAAATATAATCATAGCTATGTAATACTAATATACAATGTTAACACTAGTATAAATTTATATATCTTTCTAAAAAAAATTTGGAACACAATAGTTCATTTAAATTTATTTTCATTGAATATTTTTAGTATCTTTTAAATTATGTTTTCTATTTACTAATAATTTCAAAGTTAGTGTTTCTTAAGATTTAAAATTAATTCCCATATCCATAAAAGGTAAATATAAAATATCATAAAAAATAATTTATCTTAAAAAGTAGTATTTTTAAGAAAACATGTGTTATTTTTGTCCCCATCCCAAATCATTAAAAATATTAAAATAAAGGAAGGTTTTTTTTATTTCATTACATTAATTATTATATATGTAAATTTGATAATCTAGTCTATCAAAAATCATTAAAATAGATCCTAATGTAATGAGGACTAAAATATTTTGATAAATGGTTTTTTCACAAATGGGTATGTCATTTTAGTGCTAATCTCATTTATTTATCCCCGAATAAAAACATTTTTACCTTAACCGTAGTAAATAATTTTTCTATTTTCACTATTAAATTTGGTCAAAAATTAAGCTAACCATTTTAGATAATAATAATTAAATATTTTTCAAAAAAAGAATATATTTTATTACATTTCATACACAGATGTGGAAAATTTTAATTTATAAATTAATCCCACAGATTCGATGAGAAAGTAGTTTTTTTATGAGAATATGCTTAAATATTTAAAAATTTGTTAAATAAAAAGTAAATATGAAAATTATTCAAATTATATTAATTATATTAATTTATATAAAATAAAACTAATTTTACTTTAATTATAATTCCAAATAAAATTTAACATTATATATAATATCGAAGAAAAAATTGTATTCAATTATCAGTCAATACTTTTTTACATTCATCAAAAATTGAAGCATTTTAGAAAAATCCAAAAAACATACCCTATTATAATTTAGGTATTCAGATTTTAAAAATGATTTTTTAAAATAATGTTCCTATGAATAGTAAATATTAATTTTAAATTAAGTACAGAATTTTCCACTAAAATATATTTAATAAAAAATAATTGTTTTAGAAAAAATTTCTTTTTTATTTTAAATAAAACATATTTTATATCTAATTAATAGATAGAAAAAATATTCATAATTTAGTAATTACAATTCATACCCTCTATTCAAAGGGCAAGGAGGTAGATATTTCACTATATAATAATATTTTGATAATATTTCACATGGTTATTAAACTTGATGATTTTTGAAATGCAAGATAAACTTAGTGTTGCATGTAACATAAGATTAACTTACTGTTATGTGTAAAAAAATATTACAAATATTAAAACCTTTAAAAATATTAAAAAAAATATCTTGGTATAAAAAATATGTAGAGAAAAATTTAATTTCATGAGAGAAAGGAAATATTGGTGGGGAGAGGAAAGAGCACGATTGGGAGTCTTTGGATACCCCAAACAAAGATGTATACTTTTCAGTCATAAAATTTTATTTTTTCTTATGTATTTGTTTATAAAAGCCATCATTGACTTTCTTATACATTATTTTTTTATTTTATAAAAAATATATTTATAAAATCCTTTGATCATAACATATATATAGAATCATCATTTAAAATATCATTTTTATCCTAATATACGATATGTGAAAGATCTTGACTCTATAGAATGATCTAATTACCCATGCATGGATTTAAGTACTACCACATCCATCCAAGGATCAAGTGGAAAAGGTTTCATATTCATAGGTTATATTTATTTTATTTCTCCCATTTTTTTTAAATTCATATTTATAAATTTCTCTCTCTATATTCATTAATAGTTATCAATTTAATTTTACACATTTCGGATAACGTTAACATTATGAGTGGGGGAGAGATCCTTATAGTAAGTTTTGAATATTTTACCTTGACTAATCTTGGAGGAAATAATAATATGGTATTTAATTATTTCATGTATAAAAATGATGGGTATTACTTTTAAATATGAAATACATAGGTTAATATGGTAGAGAGTTTCATGCCCACTCTAATTCAATATTATATTGAAAATGATTATTGATTTTATTCAAATTATTGATTTTAATTCTTAAATATAAATTTATTGTAATATTAATGTTGTTCATTCCATAACATGTTTCCAAAATATTAAGTCTCAATTCACTATAGTTACAATGATTCTTTTAATTTTATAAAATATCCTTTACCCACTATCATGAATGATTATTAGGATTTTCATAACTATAATTATAATTTTATTTCTCATTGAAAAAAAATGATTCTAATCCACATAAAAATGATTTATTTTATATATATTTTTTGATACCACATGATCTTGTGATATACCAATAAATTTTACCTATATAATAGCTATAGAGACCACTAATTACTATATAGGAAGCCTATTTCTGGAAAAATTTAACATCCCACGTTAAATCAGAAGAATGATTGCAAGAACATTAGTGGAGATAGAGGAGGGTGAATTTAGTCCCGTCAGATAATATAATTATTATGTTATAATTTATGGTTTGGTTAATCAGATTATTTTTTCCAAATATGGTGACAAAAACTGATTTGGGATTATGATTACATTGTTCTGTTATATAAATATATAAAATAATAAAAATGGAAAAAGTGTTAAATAGGAATATATTTTTTTTAAAATTAAATTGATACTATCCCATTATTTTAAATAAAAAAATGGTTTCAATAGAAAATTAGGTGAAGGGATATGTTTTATTTGTATACAAGACTTCCGAGGGTGATATAATTATTATTTCACACATTTTTTTGAGATAAGAGATAAATAAAAAAAATTAATTGGGGAAATTCATCTCTATTTAAAAGCTACAATTTTTTTTCTAATTAGTAATATAATAAATAAGGATATAAAAATTTATGAAAAATAATAAGTGGACTTATTTTAATTGGTTTAATTTGATACCATGATAATGATTTTAGAGCATCTCCTCTTTTTTGGAAAATTTTTAATTTTTTTTTAAAATCATGATCCACCCACTAATAGTCATAGAATTGAAAAAATTGGAATGTAAAGTCCACCTAAATAGTATTATCTAAATTCTATATAGATATTTAGAGATCTATAAAACCTAACTATTTTGGGAAATATTAAGAGTGTCTTAGGCCAAGCCATAAAATGTATTTTTATTAACTTCATAAATAAATCCACTAAATCAAATGAATAAAATACAAGAATATTTATCGAGATGTTAATATATTAGATATTGTTAATAATTTATTTATATAAATTAGAATTTTATTTTCATGGAGTTCTATTTAAATTTTTAAATTTATTAAACTCTACTTATAATACTACCATATCATCAAAGTGTCCAAGTACATAATCCCCATTTTGGTATCTAAATATACTCCATCAGTCATGGAACATTTCCAAATAATATTCAGGTTAAAGAATGGTTGTTTCTAGTCACTTTTGTTTTTATAATTGAGAACAACCAAAAATATTCAAATTGAATGTATTTTTTCCTTTTATTAATGATACATTAGAGGGAGGAGGAGGATATTTTCTCTTCCATATTGATAGTGTTTTAGAGAATGATATATATAATGGAGATAATTATTTTTGATGAATTCATTGAAAAAATCATTTTCTATTTTAGAATTGATTTAATTGGGGTTATATACCATCTATATATAATTATTTATTCTTTATAGGTCCTTAGATAAGATCTAAATTTATTGAAAACCCCATTTCAAATATTAATAGTAATAATAATAATAATAATATTTCTTTTATTCACTCAAAACTCATGAATTAAATAAATATCATTTCCCAAATGACTAAATTAAAATAAATTAAAATGTTATTAAATATATCATTCCCTATGGACACACAAATGTGTCCATGAAACCTCTCAAGTTTTAATTTAGCATTGCATAATATATATTCATGAAGACAAATTAATATCACTATATTATTCATTGAATTAATAAATAAATATCATATGTACAATAACTATGATTTAGTTTTTAATATTTAGATATTGAAATAAATAATTATTCAGGATATTTAAAATAAAAAATGTAAAAAAAATATTATATATATTTTAATTTTTAGTTTCCTTGAGAAAAAATATTTATTTTATATTTAACTCAAATACTTATTCTTTTAAATAAATTTCAATTCAGTTATTATGATGAACCATATATAAATTATTTTAGACCAGAATTTGAGAATATAATTTATTTGAAAGAATAAATTCTAAGAGAGTTTAACTATAGTTCTAGAGACAGGTATTGTTTGACCCTCTAGGACTCTTTATCAGTGAACTTAGGCTAACTATCCTAAATTTAATGATTATAAAATAAAAACGTAATAGGACACAAATAGTGATAGATGTTAAACTCACCATAGAGATAAGCTCATATGAACTATCATTATGTAATAGGACCCCTTTCGTCTTGATATATCATTAACAAGGTTTTATACTTGGTTTTATTGACCTAAATGTTAGATATATCGTTTTTTCAATTCTAGGAATGAGAACGTTGATAACATACATTGGAAATTGATTTAGTAGAAAATTATATTTCATTTAATGGTCTAATGATATTTAATTCCATTAAATCCATAGGGACAAATCATTTCATGACATATTCAATTATTCAATATGACTCACGATGCACCCAATGTATCCAACTTATTTACAAACATATATAATCATAGATTACATCAATACATTTAATTATGTGTCTAATTATATTCACAATTATTAATATTAGGTCTAAGGCCCAATATTCATGTTCAAATATAGGAATATTTGATGATAGATATAAAATTTGTAATTTATATAGGAGAGTTTGTTATTATATCATCCTCTCTTAGATATTAAAAATGGAGATAATCATCTGGATATGTCCCCATTTCTCTGTGACTCACTAGCCCCCGATAGGTTGTATCATATTTTTTCATTTAGATGATGTCATCCAGCCATAGAACATGTATTTTAGAATATTTTCATAGCAAATTTTGGATCCCATTATTGCCAGGAACTACTGTAAAATTTCAATGAGACGTATACTCATAGAACATTATCTCAATAATTTTATATATAAGAGAAATGATTGTCTGATAAAATAATAAACATTATTCATGACATTGATTATTTTAGTAATGGAACGTTCAAAGTGAGTTATTTCTAGGAATCAAACAACATCAAACTCCCACCTATATTGTATCTAACTATTAACCATCTAAATAGTTATCCTCATAAGATAAATATGATTATATTGTGTATGGATGTATTTTTTGGGATTACCACTCTATTGTAGATGTTCCAATTATTATGACATCATTATTCAACACATGTACATTATTTGATGATATCACTGATTATAATCATTTTCCCCCTAAATCATTACTAACATATTTTAGAAAACTATACTATAATTTTCATCACAATGTTATTACCATATAATATATTGGAAAAACACCAATGTCCTGGTCAATTATTTATTAATGCACTTTATAAGATGTTTCAAAAGGCACAATGTACTTATTTTATGGTGATATGGAATCCACTAGCTGTAATACATTTTATTTTTAATATTAAATATGATAACTTGTGAATCTATTACAAAGTGAGAATTAGGAAGCCTACATTCATATCCCCTTGACAATAATTATTCCCATTTCTATAATAATTAGGTATTTCCCATGTTTTTATTTCATAGGAACATCATTAATGTTTTTACTTACTACCCTTAAAGTTCTAATTGTTATTTTTGATATTTACTCTACAAGACATACAAATACATGAAATCAATCCTATGTACGTATCTTATAATACGAAATACATTTTTAAGTGTAAAATATTTCATTGAACTTTTGAAACAATTCATTTCTTATTTTTACATACTGTAATATGAAATACAATGTCAATGTATTCTCTATCACTTGGGATAAAGATCCTCCAAGTTATAACTTTTTATATCATGATCCAATTGAAATGGATTTCTACATTAAGTCTTTCATTAAAAAATAATCTATATTTGTAACTATAAAACAAATAATTTATTTTCCATATATAACCAAACTTATCTTTTATAGAAAGTTATAACGCCACCACTAATATCCTATAATCATATAGAAAATATTCCTTCAAAATTAATATTTCATGATCTTTGTAATTTCATTAATCCAAGAATTGATCCCAGAAGATTTTATATCATATAGGATTTCATTTTTGTTACTAAACATTTCTAATCATATCCCATAGATATAATACATAAGGTTTCTTATAGTGAAGGTGATATTGAGATCCAATTCTAAATGTAATGATTATATAATGTTAATATGATAAATATAATTGAAATATATTTATTAATAACGTCATTTTGGACCAATTATGAATTATTGGTTCCATAATTGTATCACCCATGTCCTTTTTTCATGAATAATGTAAAGGCCTAGAATTTCCGTGTAATTTTTTTAATTCGGGCTATGTGGGGGAAGCCTCTTGGAATCCTCCTAATAATTAAGTCAACGTACCTCTTAAATTGCACCAATTCTATTTAATTCGCTTGACCCCCTTTTTAAATTAAGTAACAGCATCATTGGAATTTAAGAAGGTTCTTAATAATTGAACCGTCATAAATTCTAAAATGGTTACCTACTTTTTCCCCTCTCTTATATACATGGATCATGGGAGGAGGATTTGGGATGGCTTCACCAAGCGACGAAATGCTAACAAAGTGACGTGATGGCTAACACTTGGAGGATTATACCTTCTCTAACGAAGAATGAAGAACGCATACCTTATTTGACTTATTCCTCGGACACCTACTGATGTGTAGCATCATCAATGAGCCGACACAAATCGGGTTTGGAAGTACTAGGTGGACACGAAGAATGACGAACCTCTATGTATTCTTCTGCGACTCCGTCAATGAACGGCCTCCGCCATTTTTCACCAACGTCAACGAACTACGAGCATGGTAGGGGGTTTGTTTCTTGATATTATTATACCCTTTTCTAATTTTCATCATCGGATAAAAAGGGATTGTTTAGGATGTGTTATTGATCATCTACTTCCTTGATGAGCCAAATGATACCTCCCTAAATGTGGAGGGTGTGGGCCAACCTAACATGGTGCGACACCCTCCGTCTGTTTTTTCCTTGTGGTTACATTCTACGACATGGCAATCAGAAGACGACGACGAAGTCAGCAACAATGAAGTTCACGCTACCCATGGTCTCTGTGAATCACGATGCCCCCCCTCGCGGTGCGCTGATTCTTCCGGACGAACAACGTTGGCCCAAGCGGCGCTTAACATGCCTGCCCGCGGCCTCCCGGCGCCCGACACGGCGTACGGCCCGCTAGCCCGTGGCCTCCCTACGCATTGTCCGTGGCCACCCGGTGCCCTGGATGGCACGGGGCTCGTCTTCCTGCGGCCTCCTGGTGCCCTAGACATCGTGCGGCCCGCCTGCCCGCGGCATACCAGCTCCCTGCCCAGTGCGCGGCTTGACTGCTTGTGGCGCCCATGCACCCTCCCCGGCGCCCTTTCGGCATCCCCGCACCCTTCATGGTGCCCTAATGGTGACCCCATGTCTTGTGCGGCCATTTCCGCACCCTGCATGGTCCCCCCGCAGCCTGCTTGATGCCCTGTTGGCACCCCCACGGCCTTCCAGGCGCCCGACCGATGCCTAGCGGCCTGCCCATCCCCTGTCGCGCCCTACCCAGCGCACCCACGGCCTGTCCGGTGTCCAACCGGCCTACCCGCACCCCACGCACTCAGCCTGCGGCTAGCCCATGCCCCACAAGGTCAGATCAATGGCCTCCTAAGTTGAGTCGCCTGATCCGCTCCCCTCACGGAGTTGGAAGAACCAGCCCCAGCATTAGGGGTGAGCCGCCTACGTGGCGACATCCGGGCCGAACCGCCCTCGTAGTCCGCTAGGCCAGGCGCAACGGACCATGCTGAACATAATAGGCAGACCCACCCAATGGGCTAGGTCAGACCCATCGAGTCTGGCCGAGTTTATCTAGTCTAGGTTATCCCAGACAAGGTTGGGCCGAGTCGGTCCGACCGGGTCGGATCGGACACATGCCCACTACTGACCACATTACCTTCTTGGGCCATATCTTTGGAACTGGATGTCCATTTGACGAACCGTCAGTGGCGCTAGTATTCTTGGAGCTTATAAATCCCTTTGAGTATAACTCACTGGAGTTCAGGGTTTAGTTGAGATATGGTCTGGTTGGATCGTACTCGAATCCAACCAGACCTCTGGGACTAAAAGGCTAATAACTCACAGACCGGGCGTCCGATTGTCATGTCGTATGTTGTGTTGAGACCCCTATGACGAGGCAAACCATTGATTTAATTCTTCATGAAACTTTGAGACAGTTGGAGTATTTCCCAGTATCTCATGGAGTGGATCCTTCTGGTGACGAGCAGACAGAGTGCAGAAACATAGTAGCTAGCAGACCTGACGACTAGTTGACCATTTTGACTCAGATAGATTCAACTAGCCTAGTGGGGAGCGCCTGGTAGTTGGAGGCAGACCCACGGAGAAGGAGCGCCTAGTAGATGGCAGCAGACCCACAGTACTCGATAGGAGAAGTACCTCTGCAGGCTATTAGGGGGAGTGCCAGGATGTTGGCAGCAGACCCACAACAGAGGAGCGCCCTGTAGTTGGCAGTAGACCCGCAGTACTCGATAGGAGGAGTGCCTCAGTAGTCCAAGGTTAGTGAGAAGTGACTTGGTGTCGCGACAGACCCACTGTACTCGACAGAGGAGGAGTTCTCCAGCAGCTGTGTTTTCTATAATAAAAATCCCGGTTGAGCTGAGGCATTACCTTTTATTTTTTCCTCATGATTGAGATGGGTTACTAGATAAATTAGGTATATGTATGGGCATATACCTATGTAATATTTATCTATTGATTTCATACTTTTTGGTTTATCCTTGTTGGATTTTGTGATACCTTGAGGGTGTCGGGGTCCCTACTGAGTATTGTTATACTCACCCCTACACGCGCTATGCTCGCAGCTCATTTTGTTGGTAGCAGATGACAAACAACGATGACTGGGGCAGAGAGTAGCCGGACTGGACAGTACCCAGAGGTGGACCCTATGACGAATCAGTACACGGAGGAGACTGACGGATGAGAGTCGTGAGGAGGCTATCTACACCTACTGTTCAAGTAGTAACCCTAGAGGATGGCCCAGTAGCTGGTTTAATTTTCTTCACTTGTACTTGATTTCAGTTGTACATGTACTTTCATGTTGGGCTTGTATTTCTAGCCCCTTTTACTTTCCCACACTTCTTGTGTATACAGTTTTACTTAGTGTTTTGCTTCCAGTTGTGTACTCTAATGTGTTTTTTACAGTTATAAAGGCGATTCCTTCTTATTTTAGGGATTTATGACTTTGGTGCTAGTCGCTAGCCCCTGGCCTATGGAAGTCAGGCTTGGAGTAGTCACGATACGGGTCCTAGGGGATGGTTCGTGACAAATTGGTATCAGAGGAGACAATTATACTACATAACATTAGACTCTGATATTTCTTTTATGTGAAGAATTAGTGTTAAAGGTACTGAGTATTGTTCTCAATTATAGGAGTCAAGTGTCGGTGTGGAGGCCGACATATCCATACACCAGGACCCTGACTTCTAATCTCTAACTCAGTGCATGAAAACACTGATTGCCTGTGTGTTTCAAAAGTATTCTTTATGTTAGCTCAACCAGGTCAGCTCACTAGGTATAACTCTTGACCGTGTCGTATCTGTTTAGGATGCCACCACACAGATATCTAGTTAGAGTTCTGAGAGAGAGTACACTATGACGGCCCACCAAGCGACGTGGCTCCGGTGCAGTTCCATTTTACTTTGGTGGCACCTTCGGGTGGTGAACCCGCAACACCACAACATGTTGGGCAGAAGATGCCACCACCTACACTATCGTACGGTGCATGCCAACTGAGCGCATTGCACATTTTCCAGCAGCCGAGGACTTCGAGGTTATGATGCAAGACAGATTCCCATGTAGTTGAGGGCTAGCTGGAGGCGATTCCTAGAGTTTTCCGCCTAGTTGAGATACCTGTTGAGCAGATGGTGATCTTAGATACTAGTATTTTTCAATGAGTGACCCTAAGGATGGTATGATTAGTGATAAGGCCTCGGTACGTGGACCATTACCCAAGATAGAACCTCTGGGTAGTGTGTCAGCTATATCACTGCTTGTTGGTCAGCATTTGAAACCATCGGTACCGATAGAGGACACTTATAGGCTTAGTGCCTTACACATGATTCAGCATCAGATACCCCATAGGTTCCTTGGCGAGCTCAACTCATAGGCGGCTAAGGAATGGATTGAGGAGGTGGCTGAGAGTTCCCTAGAACATTTACAGCTTCGGTAGGACGATGTGTCGGAAGCTGAGTATTCATCGAGGCATACCGATCTTTCCTGGTACTCGATAAATATGGTGTGACCAGTGCTTCAGGGCTCAAACTTCCAAGCGACGTGTTCTTAAAGGACATCGGTGCTAGCACAATTCCTCTACACATTCCTACTTATGTTAGGATTCTAGAGATAAACTTTGTGTTTGAATATTCTTTGGCTGAGAAGATACAGCCAGTGAATGTTAGCAGTGGGAAAACATGAATCCGTTGCCAGTCTCAGAGACTAGAGCATGTAAAAATGTTTCGCAAAGAGGAAGTGTTAAGGAAAGATGAATATGCAGGGTAGCAGATGTAGAAGGAGAGCTAAAATATTAGCATGATTTGGTGTACATTTCAACATGCTATAACCACCCCCTTATGAGGAACCCTCCATGCTCAGGGAGCTTGAGGACTGGGGAAGAGATTAGCTGCTTATGGTTAAGGAGTGCAACCCAAAGGCTCTGGGAATCATTCGAGGTACGGTCTGTGTCTACTATGAGTTGTTGTAACAATAGACATAGGTACCAATCATTACTTCCCTCCACGAATCCTTTCCAAGACCAAGAGTTTCCAGTTGAACCGTTGACTTTACCCTCATGTCTGGAGATACCTTAGGGTGGAGACTCGATAATCACACTTACATCGACAGTGTGATCTGACCCTTGAGGCGAGAGTTTCGGTTGGAACCTCAGGGTGGAAGTGTTGAGGCCTTACGACATTAGTTTGGGTTAGGACTTGACATCTATAGTTCACACTCAAATTGACAGTATTAGGCAAAGAAGTTGTAGTTTAATCTACAACATTGGGATGAGGTTTTCCTTGGTCATTGGAAAGGAAACCCAGGCAGCATAGGTTAAACTCATGCATAAGAGGGTACAGTCGATCAACCATGAGTCGGCCAGACTTACCTTTGTGTCAGACTTGTCAAGAGTTGCAGCACCACAATCAGCTTTGGCGAAGAAGGGGCAACACTTCATGTGGTCGGAGAGATTCCAGGAGAGCTTCCAAGAGCTAAGGTAGAGGCTGACTAGTGCCCCAATCTTGAGGCTTCCATAGGAAGGCATAGGTTATTTAGTTTATTGAGACAAATCAGGGACCAGATTCGGATGTGTCTTGATGTAGGAGTGATCAGTTATCGCATATGGTTCTCGGCAGCTGAGATAGAACAAGAAGAAATACTCTACCCATGACCTAGAGTTAGCAGTAGTGGTCTTCTCCTTGAAGATGTGGAGACATTATCTGTTGGGAGAATTTTTATTGTGTACTCTGATCACAAGAGTCTCAGGTATATCTTCTTGCCGATTGACCTTAACCAGATACAACGATGTTGTATTGAGTTCCTCCTGAACTATGACTTCGAGATATTCTATACTCTTGAGAAGGGGAATGTTGTTGGAGATGCGCTCAGCAGGAGGACTGGTATACAGCTGCAAGTAGAGGTGACTAAATAGCTTGATGCATTACAGTTATCATTTTTGGATAGAGATGGAGCAGCCTATCTATAGTCTCTTATGGTCACTCCCCCACTTCTTCAAAGAGACAAGGAGGCACAGCATGTGGACGCTAAATGCGAGACATGGCGTGCTTAGATATCCACAGGGTAGGCACCTGATGGATTTTCTGAATTTGGGGGGGCACGTCATCCACTTTAGAGGATGTACCATGGTACCAGTGGCACTTCCAGAGGAAGTGTTGAGGGATTTCCACACATCCCCTCTAGCGGTACATCCAGGAGTGGCGATGTTATACCAGTATCTTCAATGACAGCATTGGTGTCCAGGTATAAAAAGGCTATAGTAGAGTTTTTCTCACAGTGCCTCACTATCCAGCATGTGAAGGCAATGCACCAGGTACCAGAGGGCTTGGTTTAGCCTTTAGAGGTCCCAAAATGGAAGTGGGATGGGATATCCATGGACTTCACGATGGGTCTTCCATGTATATCCAGGGGTTACGACTCGATTTGGGTGATCGTTGAACGACTCACCAAGTACTCCCACTTCCTACTGACCAGAGAGCAGGGCTCAGTAGAGAGCTTGAGATGCCTCTATATGCATGAGATTGTGCATTTACATGGAGTAACTTATTTTATTGTCTCCAATCGTGACACACAGTTTAATTCCAGACTATGGAAGGGGTTGCAGGAGGCTTTTAGGACACAGCTTCGCTTGATCACTACCTTCCCTCCTCAGACAGATGGTCAGACTGAGCGGACCATTCAGTCCCTCAAGATCATGCTATATGCAAGTGTCCTCGACTTCAGTCACAGCAGGGAGGATCATTTTCCCTTAGTGGAGTTTTTGTACAACAACAACTATCACTGCACCATCGGTATGGCACTTTTTGAGGCCTTGTATGAGCAACCTTGTATATAACCCTTGTGCTGGACTGACCCAGGGGAGTCATCACTAGTAGCACCAGAGATGGTATGAGATACTATAGAGAAGGTGCAGATCATCCAGGAGTGGATGAAGACTGGACAGAGCAGGTAGAAGTCGTATGCTGACAGGAGATGGAGACCTCTATAGTTCTAGGATGGGGACAATGTCTTTCTATGGGTCTCACCTCAATGAGGTCTACATAGATTTGGACAAGGTGGCAAGTTATCTCCAAGATTCATATGACCATTCCAGGTCCTCAGCAGATTAGGCATATTGGCCTACCCCCTGGCTCTTCCACCTCTGTTGCACCGGGTGCACGACGTCTTCCACATATCCCATATGAAGAGATACGTGCATGACCTTTCCTGCATCATCGACCATGGAGAGATGGACATCTATGATGAGGTGAAATTCACGGAGGATCCTGTGGAGATTGAGGATCAATGGGAGCGGGTCCTTAATGGACAGTCGATGCCACTAGGGTGAGTTCACTGGCAGCATGGAAATCTCCAAGAGAGAAAATGGGAGCGAGAGGCTTAGATGTGTGCTCAGTATCCCGACATGTTCCATTATTTGTGAGTTGTGGAATACAAGGAAGTAGTGCCCGTAGGTGGGGAGAATGTAAAGACCAGGAATTTCCATGTAATTTTTTTATGCAGGCTATGTGGGGGAAGCCTCTTGGAATCCTCTCAACCATTAAGCCAACACACCTCTTAAATTACACCAATGCTACTAAATTCTCTTGACCCCCTTTTTAAATTAAGTAACCGCGTCATTGGTATTTTTGAAGGTTCCTAATAAATGAACCACCATAAATTCAATGATGGTTACATACCACTTCCCCTATTCTATATATAGAGAGTTTGGGAGAAGGATTTAGGACGGCTTCACCAAGCAACAAAATGCTGACAAAGCGACGTGACGCCAAACACATGGAGGATTACAGCTTCTCCAACAATGAACGAAGAATGACGAACATCTTCTACTTCATCCTCAGACACCTACCAATGTGGAGCATCATCAATAAGATGACAGAACTTGTATTTGGAAGTGATTGGTGGACGCGATGAATGATGAACCTATACGTCTTCTTCCATGACTCCGTCAACGAACGACGTCCGCCTTTTTGTGCCAACGTCAACCAACTATAAGCAAGGTAGGGGGTTTGTTGCTGGATATTATTATTCCCTTTTATTATTTTCTTCATCGGATAAAAATGGATTTTGGAGGACTTGTTATTGATCATCTACATCCTTGATTAGCCAAATGATACGTCCCAAAACGCGAAGGGTGCATGCCAGCCTAACATGTCCTAAAACCCTCCGTCGGTTTTCATCCTTGTGGTGATGTTATATGGAATGGAGATGAGGCAAACATAAAGAAGGGAGAAATGACCTAGGCCACGCTACCTGCGACCTCCGCGAATCGCACCCCCCCCCCCCCGGCATAGTGATGCTTCTGGCCGAACACCGCCGGCCTGAGCGGTGCTCGGCCCACATGCCTGCGACCTCCCAGTGACCTACCCGGCGCGCGGCCCGCCAGCCCATGGCCTCCCAGCTCCCTGCCCGATGGGCGGCCCTCCTTCTCGTGGCCTCCTGGTGCCATACCCAGCGCACATTCTGCCTACCCACGTCCTCCCAACGCACTGCTAGACGTGTGGCCCGCCTGCCCACGGCACCCCTGCGGCCAGCCTGGCACTCGGCTGATGCCCCCGTATCCTACCCGATGCCTTGTCGGCACCACCACGGCTTTCCTGGTGCCTGTTCGGCACCCTCGTGGCCTTCCCGGCCCCTGCCATGCCCTACCTGGTGCACCTGTGACCTGCCCTGTGTCAAGACGGCCAGCCCGCGCCCCGCACACTCTATCTGCGGCCATCCTGGACCCCGCACGGTCTACCCACTAGCCTCCAGGGCTGAGTCTCTTGAGCTGTGACCCTCGCGATGCTTGCCGAAACGGCCCGAACATTCGGGCTAAGCTGCCTACGTGGAGACATCCGGGCCGAACCTCCCTCACATTGCCCAGTGGACAGGGCGGAAATAAAAGGGTTGACCCACCCAACAGGCTAGGTCAGACCCAGCGAGTCTGACTGGGTCGACCCATACAAGGATGGGCCAGACTGGATTGGGTCGAGTCGGTCCGACTGGGTCAGACCGGACCTGTGCCCACTACTAACCCCATTACCTTCTTGGGCCATATCATTGGCACTGGATGTCTGATTGACGAACCATCTATGAAACTAGTATTCTTGGAGTGTAGTCGTCCCTTTGAGTATACCCCACTAGAGTTCGGGGATTAGTTGAGATATGATCAGGTTGGATCATAATCAAATCCAATCGGGCCATCGAGACTAAAATGCTAATAACTCACAGACCGGGCATCTGATTGATGCGATGTTAGTTGCATTGAGACCCATATGATGATTCAGACCTTTAAGATACATCCTCTTGTTACATTGCGATAGTTGGAGTATTTTCTAGTAGCACGTAGATTGGATCCTTCTGATGACGATCATACAGAGTGCGGAGACCTAGTAGCTGGCAGATCTGATGACTGCAAGACCGTTTCGACTTAGAGTGATTCGACTAGCCTAGTGGGGAGTGCCTGGTAGTTGGCGGCAGACCCACGGAGAAGGAGCACCTTGTAGTTGGCTGCAGACCTTCATTACTCAACAGGAGGAGTAACTCTGTAGGCTATTAGGGGGATCACCTGGTAGTTGGCGGCAGACCCACAACGGAGGAGTACCTGGTAGTTGGCACCAGACCCATGGTACTCAAAAGGGGGAGTATCTCAGAAGTCCATGATTAGTGAGAAGCACCTTGGTGTCGCGACATGCCCATTGTACTCGATAGAGGAGGAGTTCTCCAATAGTTGTGTTTTTAATAATAAAAATCTAGGTTGAGATGAGTCAGTAACTTTTGTGTTTTCCTCGTGATTGAGATGGGTTACTAGATAACATAGGTATATGTATGGTCATATACCTAAGTAATGTTTTTCCGTTGAGTTTATTCTTTGTGGTTAATCCTTGTCGGGTTTTTTGATACCATGAGAGTCTCGGGGTCCCTACTGAGTATCATTATACTCACCCCTACATGGGCTATGCCCGCACCTCATTGTGTTGGTTGTAGATGACAGACAGTGCTAACTGAGGCAGAGAGTAGCATGACTGGATGGTACATGGAGGAGGTCCCTACGACTAATCAGTACACGGAGGAGACCGATGGATGGGAGTACTGAGGAGGCCAACTGTACCTACCCTTTAGGTAGGAACCCCGGAGGACGACCCAGTAGCTGCTTTATTTTTCTTCACTTGTACTTACTTTTAATTGTACTAGTAATTTCTTCTTGGGCTTGTATTTTCAGCCCCATTTACTTTCCAGCACTTCTTTTGTATATAGCTTTACTTAGTGTTTTTCTTCTGGTTGTGTACTCTGATGTGTTTGTTTACAGTTATAACAGCAATGTCTTCCCAGTTTAGGGATTTACGCCTTTGGTGCTAGTCGCTAGCCCCTTCCCTATGGAAGGCGGGCATGGCGTAGTCACGATATGGGCCTCGGGGGACGGGTCGTGACAAATAATCACTAATAGAATTACATTAAATAAATAAATTACTAAAATAAAAAACTATATTTTTATCTAATGAATCTATCTTTGAATCATTATGAGCATATCAATCATATATAGTTGAAACATAATTATAATTGTATGATTAATTATTATTATTAAATTATATATCACAAATTTTTATTAAATATAAAAAATGATTTTGATTATTATTTTCTTACTCATTTTGTTTTACTAGAAAAATTCATCCCACTCAGTATTATAGTTTTTATTTCTATTATTACATTGAATGTTTATCTAGAGTATAGAATCCATAGAAGTTAAACATTATCCAACCATCTCCAAAGATATATTCTTTAATCATAGTAGTATAATTTATTATACCTTTATATCATGGGGATGTTAGTAGCTATCAATAAATTCACATATATTTACTTTATTATAGCTTTTTAATATTTTTTGTAGCTATAAATAAAATTCTAAAAATGATTCCAAATAAAAACATTATGATAAAACATAATTGACTCATATAAAATCATAATATATATGATATAAATTACTCAATATATTTTGACTGAAATTAGCTATTACATATATATTTTCAAATTATGTAGCGAACATCCATGGATGACTAGAAATACATATAAGAACCTCCATCAATATACCTTATACTACAATCATCATTTTTATGTAAATGTGGTAATGTGAGTTTTGGGAAACCATTACTCAATATTTAATTAATTGATGACTATTTGGTTATTATTTTATATATGAGATTAAATTATAGAAACTTGTTTGTTTTAATAAGTGTATTCAATAGTTTCAATATTCATTTCAAAAATCACTAAAAAGAAAGAAAGAAATTATATACATTTAAATCAATCTTTTCCAAAGAGTAGTCCATGTATTAATGTTGAACCAAATCTTTATTGTATGTGACACTTATTTAGTTAAAAGGTATTTATCTAAAATTATGAAGAATCTATAATGATAATAGCTATTGTTTTTATGTAAATTAATTTTAAACACCCTTCTAGTTATATCATTGAAAAATACAAGGAACAGAATTATAATAGAACATGTAGGTATTATCCTGTTATTTTCAATTGATAATTTATTTTTAATAATGGATATAAATTATTCAAGAATTAATTAAATATTAGTTATGTATGTAAGACTTTAAAACATTTATTTCAAAAAAATTAATATCTTATTGTTCCCAAGAGGGAAATAAGGTAAATCAAATTTGGATACAAATAATAATGCAAATAGAATCAATCCAATATGCTCTATACAGTCATGTAGTTCACATTAGTGGCATATTAATAACCCTTTTTAGCTACTCGAATAATCCATATTACATATTTTAATGAACATAAAAAATAAATTGTTCATATATTTTAATACAAATATGTATATTTTTTAATTCACAAGTATGTAAAAACATTTAATAATGAATATAACCCAATTATATTTAATTGATTTCTTATTCATTAATTAAATACCATTTTACATTAAGTGAACATTCTGGCCACATGAAGAGAAAATATCTTCATGTTCATTCCAATCCCAATGAATACTTTTTCTATTTGAAGGATGAATTAATGGACCCATTTTATTAGAATTATTTATTTTATTTTCATCCAATTAATTAACTTCTTAGCTAAAACGTTTTTTGAACCTAGTTCCCTCTTATATGTATATTCTTAAAAAAATGTAGTATATATTTTATTTTGGGAGTTCATCCATATTAGTAAACTTATAAATCATGATGAATATGTATATCCTAGATAGTAAGGATGATAATATGAAATTAATGGATAATTTATTTTCTATATAGAATCCTAAAATTACTAACCGATCAACACACTCTAACAATTTGAAGTAATTATCACTACCAAGTTATATTTATTCTAGTTATCACTAGAAGTGTTTAGTGATAATTTTGATTATCTTAAGCTTATAATGGTTTCGTTCAAGACCAAAGAGATGATTTTTATATAATAAGAATCCATGTTATTTTTTTTCATCCTAAAATCTTTAGATATTTCAAAAATCATGATGCAATAGTCATAAGTAACATCCACTATAAATCATTAGTCGGATTCCCTTTCACATTTTATCACTTGATGATATAGTTGAAAAACAATAGAGAAATCTTACACAAAGTATAAATTTTATTGTGGTAGATCATTGTATAAACAAATATAACTCCCCTAAGAATATGAAATGGGTATGAAATGGTATATATTTACGAATAATATTTATTATTTATGGTTATTTTTGTATTTTTAAAATAATTTAAAATAATTTATTATTACTTAATCTTAATTCCCAAAAATATATGACATAATACATTTTATTTAATTAAAATCCAACTCTTTTGATAAATTCCAATATCCCATATTGTTGGACATGAAAATATCATATCACTTAGAGATTTAGGATTAAAATGTCAATATAAATATTCTAATATCTAAAAAAATAGATAAAAAGAAATTAGAATATGTTTAGGTGGGATTTTCTTATGTAATTTCATTAACTCATGGCTTATTTATATATTTAGCAAACTCCCCAATATGGTGTCCCTAATTTAGAAATACTTGAATTAGATTTACTGAACACTAATCTCTTTTTTCAGTGATCCTAGGAATGTGAAAACTTATTGAATTAACCTTGGTTATGTCCACCCAAAACATTAATTAGAACTCCCCAATAAATGGTAGTGTGTTTAAAAGGGATAAACCAACACATTGGTCTATGGCTTCAACCAAAAATCATGTAATAGAAAATGATATATGACTTAATATTTACAATGATTGATTATTATCATTAATAGTATGTGAATTGTACATAATTGATTAACTATGTCAAATAATATAATTAAAGAACATTTCACTTTTTTATTCTATATTAAATTCTTTTTAATTCATTAATTTTTGGTTATTTTATATAAGAAACCAAAAAACATAAAAATTTATGATTATAATGAAATTAAATAAATAAATATATGTATAATTCTCATGAGATTTTATATAGTTCTTTATATTGAGTGGCTGATAAACCAACCCTTGATTCAAAGGAATAACCTCTGAAACCATGGTTGGTTTGAGATGTGACATTCCACATAGATAAAATGATTATTATTAGATTGTTCCCAATGGACTTTGGATTTCGGATAACCTCCTCATATTAGAACTCTATCCCTTATAAAAATTTACCCTCACTTAGTATAAGGGAAGCTGTGTTATGGTTTACATAATATAAACCAGGGGCACAAAAGTCCTGACATAATACTGGTTAGAGGAATTACTCACATGCAATAATATTTTATTTAATAAAATATTTCTCATATAATAAACCCATTAAATATGTTTTAAATTAAAAAAAATCATCAAATACATTGTATAATCAAGATCATAATCATCCACACTTGCACTAAATATGTATGTAATAAAAGAGTTGACATTATTTTTTATTAATTCTACTTATGATAAATTTTTATAATTAATTATATATTTTTATTAATTAATTTATTTTTCATAATATTAAATCCCAATAGTATAGTATATTCCTATAAACTATAATTCAAAATAATATATTTTTTATTTACATCCAAAGATAAATATACAAGTTGTTTATTGAAATGAGGCACACCATGCACTTTTCTAGTGAGTCTCAAATTCTACATATGGAAGAACCATAGAATTTATCTATTTAAACATTTTTTAATCAATCAACAGAAATGTTACAAACATTATATGGTGATTTTTTTAATATATACTTATAATACATGTGGCTTACAAGACATGACTTTGTATTACATGATGTGTAGAAATGGTGTTCAATAAATGTTCTTATCTCTGAATTTATGTCCCCCAACATACCTTTAATTTATGTAGAATGTTCCATTGTAAATTCATGTGGAGTGGACGATACATACAGTAACCATACATTCAATTAAATTCCAAATGAACATGAAAATAAATTTTAATTTTATTTCCCAAAAATTCCATTCACATGATTTGAATGTCAACTACATAACATATAATTTTTATTAATTCCACAATTAACTTTCATACAATATATATAATTTTTGTTGTGTAAAACATGGTTCGGTGTTTACTCAATTAAATGGATACAAGTCACATGATGTGTAAAAAATATTATATATAGTGTATTCCATTCTATGGTCATATGTGATACACACCTAGGGACATAATATTTAATCTATATGGATATTTAATTGATATATGGTGTGTGTGTGTGTGTGATATAAAAAATTTCATATTTGGTGGACAATATTTAATGTTTGATTATTAATAAAGGGTTTGTGAATAAATTATATGCTATTTTCATCAATCACACAACCACACATCATATGGGGTTACATGACATGTAAACCAATTATTAACAATGGAACACTATATACAATATTCAATCTTTATATCCATATGTTTTGTGTAATAATATATTTTGAATAACATATAATACAAGATGTGCGATGATTAACGTAACATATCCTTGTGCGGTTGACAAGGCTACAGATTGTGTACTTTTAAA
This sequence comes from Viscum album, assembly GCA_963277665.1. Classification (NCBI taxonomy): domain Eukaryota; kingdom Viridiplantae; phylum Streptophyta; class Magnoliopsida; order Santalales; family Viscaceae; genus Viscum; species Viscum album. The sequence continues at coordinate 684,556,715 of OY728123.1, read as the reverse complement.
TTACACACTAGTAACCATGTCATTGTATTAGAATCTCTAACACCTTTGGAATGCATCTATCATCATTATTTATTTTCTATTGGTTTTTATTTATTCTATGAAACTAAATAGTCATGTTATACCAATATTTATATTTAAAAATGAATAAAAATAAAATTAACAACTAATAAAAAATATAAAATTTAACTAATTATTAATAAATATTAGCAAATTAATATGTGACATTATTTGTACCAGTTGATGGTTCAGAAGTGAAACTGAAGTGATTAGGGATTACACCAACAGTGTATTTTCATCGATTTATTTGGATATATTATTATTATTGGATTAATATAACCTAAAAATTTTAATGGAGTGTATTTATATCAATAATATTTATAATTCATTTAAATAAATATGATCTACAATTTCATTCATTTCATTCTTCATTTTGAAATCACTTGACATCTACTTGTAACACAATCGTTGACTCTATGGATTTAATTTTAATATCCATCTAGTGATATTCACACTTGGTCCGTGATCTTTTTAATATATTAATATAATCTATGATCCTCATTTTACTATTCTAACTAATTTCAGCAGTCTATGTTGATCCCAATAAGAATTTTATTTTTCTGGGTGAATTATTACACCTGTAATCTTGATAATTGAGAGGGAGTATGAGGATTTTCTCTCCCTAATTATTATATTGTTCTAGTGATTGTTCCCTTGGGGGGGGGATTATATTGGATGACTTTATCTCACAACCATAATATAATTTTGAAATCATATAATTGGGAATATATAGTTGAGTTGTAGAGTTGATTCATTCACACAAGCACTATGACAATTCGTTAATATTAATATAAGCACAAATTGAATAATAATAATAACATGACACAAGTTAAAATCATAAATTAATGAAATATAATTTTTTAAATAAATATATATTTTTTAATAGAAAGAAATAAATTATATATTTCCCCCCCAGACAACAACTCAGTCTTCCAATCGTCATTCACATTTATCAAAACATGAATAATAACTATTTTTTCAAATAAATAACTATCATAATATTCTTCATTGAATTATAAAATAAATACTATATTTTCTAAACATAAAAATAAATTGATAATATTCACATAATAAATAATTATTTATTAAATTTTTAATAATCAAGAGTGAAAAATGTAATATATTTTGATATTTATTAATTAATATACCGATACATATTTAATTTTTTATTTAACTCAGATATATAATCTATCAGAAAAATATTATTTTTTTATTGCAACCATCCACACTTAAAAAACAATTAAAATACATTTTTGAAAAAAAAATTATTCAAAATAACATTTAAAAAAAATTAACATAGGATCTGGATACAATTAGTATGTGACCCTCATAAAATCATTATTGATGTAATTATGAAAACTGGGATAAATACCAATATCAACATCATTCAACATATTATGGGGACCATAGGGATACTAAAATAGTCAATTACTTTAACAAACCAAAGTTATGAGTTTAAAAGAAATAATTTTATATTTTTTAAATTTACAAGATCATTATTGTAACTATATTAGATAAATAATAAAAATATTACATCAAAATATAGTTACAAACACATAGTGTAATTTTCCAACAAAATAGGGCTTTAAGTTTCCACATAAATTTCATTCAAGAAACATAATCCTCTTTTATATAAATTAAATTGTAGAATTTTTTTAATTTAAATGGTTCTTAGTCTTTCTTACAACCCATAAAAATAATTTAAAATATATGATTAGAATATAAATCTTAGTAAGTGATTAAAAAAATAGAGAAAATTTTTTAGTCTACTGAAAAACATGAAATCTTATGAAAATGATTACCATTTTCACTATAAATCCTTAAGAACATATGTAAAACATATCCACAATAGAAAATAAATACTTTCACAAATAAAACCTTATTATTACACTAGTTTTTATAAGAAAACCATTAATCAATCATGTGTTATGTGGGAACCATTGAAAACATATCGTTGAAATACATACCATTCACTTTTTGATGTTCTTAAACATTATTTACAAAATTATATTAAGATATTTTAATATAATCCATTTTTATAATTATATTATAAGTTTCCTTGAGAAAAAGGTTCCTTATCCTTTTTCTACTCATGTTAAACCTATTTTTGAATTACTGAATCCTAACTAATTATATTAGATTAACCAACAAAAATATCTCCCCCATTTTCACCTTTGAATACTAAATCATTGACCACTATATTAGAGAGAATTATTCGGAACACCCATCATCATGATATATAATAGGATCCACCATTACATTCAATAATTATCAACTATATTATATTGTAAAAAATGTATTCTTTTACTTTTTTGTAATAAAACTCTTGAAAAAAATCATATAAATTGAAAAGAAAATTAATTTTCCCTTTTTTTCTTAAAATTGTGGAAAAATATATATATTTTTTGAAATATCACAAAGAAGAAAAATTTATGGACAAATGGAAAGATGATATTATTTAAAAAGACAAGTTAAATATTAGCGTAATACTAAAAAAAATATCTTTAACTCTGGGAAAATTCAGTCATTCCATTTATGTTAAGGAAAAATTATTTGTTCACTTTTGAAAAAAGTCAATAATAATTTATAAGTAAAATGTTAAAAATATTCGACTATAATTCATTTTTATGAAAACAAAGTATATTAAAAAATTCCATTTAAAATAATTGATTTAAAAAACAATTTTGAAAAATATAAAATAATATGTATATAGTGGAAAAATATTTGGAAATAAATATTTAATAGATGGTTTCGAAAAAAATTCATTTATCTTACATCCATTATAAAATCATTCTTTTTTAACAACAGGAAAAAAATTACATAAGTTATTTAAATTCTGAAAAAAAATATTTATTGATAATTATATTATCCTAATTCATTTTATATCATTTGTTATCATATTTCTGGAAGATATCAAAATTGATAAGTCCAAATTGGATGTATGTGTAACACCCCAAGCTTCCATGGTACGTTTCCCATTGAATAATGTAATAGCTTGCATTGTATGCAACTTCGAGATTCTAACAAGCCACGACAAATCGAACTAGCCGTTATGAATAGTAATACCATCTTTTAGAAATTTTATAAATTTTATCTTTCAAAATGGTATTAATTTTTGGATTTAGATTATTGAAATTAGCTTAGGGTGAATTTCCAGTATTTTTTCGAAAACATTCAATTTTGATGAATAGTGAAAATAATGAATTTTAATTAAAAACAACTATTTTAATCAAAATAATTTAAAGAGTTAAATTATAAAATTGAATGGTTTTAAGTATCATTAGATTATATTTTTATCATGTAATATAATTTAAGTCATTTTATTTAATCTCATGATTAAACTGGACATAAACTAGTGTCGATCTGTTGATAGTTATTATTTCATAAAAACACGCTTTTTGTTTGGACAACGGGAATAAATTATAAATTAATTTCTTCCACTTATATGTTTTGAATTTTGAAAATTGGATTCCATATTGCGAATCAGGAGGTCCAAATTGTGTAAATAGGTACCTTTTATTTTTTTACATTAGGAAAATTTACTTCAGTAAATATTTTATTTATAGTGGTTAAAGGGGTAATTCCAAAAAATAAGGTTAAAAAATAATATTAAATTACCCTAAAACATCTCCTAACCCTATTTTATGATACATGTCCGACCGTTGGCATCTTTGGGTCCATTTTGGGACCCCATGGAGCCACTTGTAAGTGATAATGACTCTTTATATTAATTACGTTTAAGTAAATAAAAAATGACATAAGCATATATCATTTAGTAAAATAATTTTTACGTAGGGTTATATATGTTATCTCTTCGACTAAAAATATTTATTAGATATCTAAAAATATTTTCTATATAATAGTATTTTATTTAAAAAATTTATATATTAAATAATTAAATTTATTTATGACACAATGATGATGCAGTATTTTCATTATTAATGAAACAATCAAATAAATTGTATTATAGATGTTGAAATAAATATAACTTGAATGTTTTGATGCCATACATAAATTTTTTATGTTAATTTGACATTATATTATTGGTTAAGTAAATTTTTTAAGTAATAATTCTGTTAAAATTTTAACACAAAAAAAATATCAAATAGTGTCAAAATTGACAAAAAAGGGTTTTTAAAATAAATATTCTATTATTAATTGATATTCTATTCCTAAAAATCTTCGGGTCAAAAAAAATACTTATATAATGATATTTTGTTCATTAATTAACCACTTGGGGTTCTTTTCAATGTTTATAGTAATTTTATTAACCATAAAATATAAAAATACAAAGAGGCATGGTAAATGTTAAACTATTTAACTAAGTGTTAAATCGAAAAGATAGGGTTAATATAGTGACCCAAACCTATATAAAACCTATTAGTTGAGATTTTTTTGACCTATACACTCCATATCCTCTAAATAAATCATTTTAGATCCATTAAAAACCGAAAATGATTTTATTATGAAATAATATTTCAATCTTTTCCAAAGGTGCCCCTCACCCCTCTAATAAATGGGAACCTACTCTTATCCCGAATTCACACCATCAAAGCCATTTAGCTCAGCCAAACACTGACCAAATATCCTAAAAACTATCCTACCTTCATCCCAGAGGCCTTCCTTTAGTATGAAATCCAACATAAGGTTCAATTTTGATCAAATCAAAAGGATGAACCCGAAAACGAGGCAAATATTTAATCACCTCTTTCAAGATCTTTTCTTCTTCCACTTGCTATTTCTTTATTGTTTCCATTCTAAAATAATAAATCCATTATATTACATATAATATTAGGTTATTAAAAAAAAATTACTACCATTTTCATTATTCTATCCATCCTATATATGACAAAGTCACCATACGTGCTTATGTACGGATTACCGTCTCCACCTCATGGTGTGGTGTGTTATTCAAATACATCATCTTTTTGATGGGTATAATAATGATTATAAATAATTTAAATATAAAATATAAAATTATTATTATTATGTTTATATGATATACAATCCAATTATATATTATTTTAATATCAATAAAATGATATTGTCTCTCGTGCGTACGTATGGATTACCATCTCCACGAAAGCGATGAGATTCATTCCCCATCGTATCAATTGAAGACTAATTTTAATTTGATGATTAAAAATAATTTTTAACTCCTTAATATCATTCTGAATATGAATTTGAAACATCCTAACCATGACAACCAATACATACATAACAAAGAATATAAAGGAAAACGAATCAGTTAACACCCGAAACGATGATACTACTGAAATATCATAAACAAAGCAATATTAAAAGATCATATATGATATCATATTAATGTATATGGTTCGTTAATAATTTTATAATAATTATTTCACAATTATACAGTAGGTTAACCTATCCTCGACCACGTAAAATGACAATGTAAGGGATTTCTTATCTCACTTTTAATTCTGTGAGATTTCCATTATTCGCCACTTATTTATTGCATGCGGTGTATTTTGTACTTCCATTTGAAATATATTATCATGATTCTATTTATATTCATGGTATTATATTATTAATTTTTTGGTTATTTACTTTGGATCAAACAACCTGATTGATTACAATGATGTAAGGGTTTTTCATCTCACTTTTTTTCCCGTGTGATTCATACTATATTGGCCACTATTTCCTTTTGTGGGGAGCATATACTACCCAATATTGTATTATTTTTGTAATATAATTTAATTTATGGGTATTTAAATTCTCATTTTATGATACTTCTTCTATGGGGTGTATGATTCAGATGTTACCAAATCAATAAGGGAATTTCAAATTTCAAATTCCTCTCATTGGGCTTTATGCAAACTTCATTGATTATTTTACTCCATGAATATGTGTGGAATCACTATTTATTATTTTTGTAGTAATTTATACTCCCCATTCAGTGGATATACATTTTGTACACACAATCACTCCATTTATAGATTCTCGTGTCATCGATATGAACTTAGTAAGAGTAATTTTTACTCAATCTCTATTTATTGAGTTAAACATCTAGTTCATTGGTGTGGTTTTTACAAGAATATGTGGTAATGTCCTATGATTGATTTACACTGAATATCCAATCATATTTATTGTTTTTATATTTTTCACACAAAATAATGTCATTTATTTATCCTTAAACTAAGGATATAGTCTTTATAAGAGATTTAGTCTCAATTTACATTCCTTTGAGACTTCTTTGTTGTTATACGCCAATTCACTTTTATATGGTGTATATAATTTACATTGACATAAAATATCATGAATACATTTATTATAATGATATTATAATGTTTTTATTACCTCAATTATTTGTACTCAAGTGTCTCTCCTTTGGTTATGATCTCTAACTAAAATATCATTTTAAATGTTTTAAAGATTTATTATTCTAAATCTTTCTCATTAATGTCCATGTTTTAAAAATTATTTTATGGATTTATTTATATGGACATTAATGTTTTAAAATTAAAATTACTTTTAAATGTTTCAAAGTGGTATGGGATACTTCGATTCAAAAAACTATTTTAAATGGCATCTTGATAAATAGTGATATATTTAAATTTTTTCATTAAAAAGGATGATATTTATCTCACATAGTTTTGATAATTATTTTCGTTTATGTAAATATCATTCATTATTATTTATTCACATTGATCTATTATAATAAAATCTTCTAAATTATATTTAAGGAGTTATGTTTGACTATGGTTGTGCAATTTTTATACCATTCATGGTTTTTTGTTAAAATATTGACATTTTGTATTCTAGTTTTAATAAGAATGTTCTGATTATGTTTCAAAATTTTCATATGAGGAATTCATTGGACTTAGTATGTGACGGGTGGAACCCGCTATATCTCCTTGATGCATCAGTTGGTCTCATTAGACAAACTTGTTTCTTGGCACAAGGCCTTGATGAAATATTATTTTTAGTCCTAGCATAAGGCCTTGACTATGTGGTTATGAAGTCTTGCATTATGCATTCCATAATTATTAAAGTGGATATTGATATTGTATTTGATTATTCTACTTGTATAATATCCATGTAAATAAGTAAATGGCATTATTTGATTTTATCGTTTCCATATTATGCTGAAGTTTAAGTTTAAAATGATTTTGTTTTACTATTATACATTTCCTTAAATGTTTATGCTTATTTATGAAAGTTTCCGCAATATTTTCATCCATACTGAGCATCTGATCTCACCCCTTTCTATGTTTTATTTTTCCCAGGATGGGAAGAAGTATTTTATGACTGACTTGTAGGGATAATTTGAGGGGATATGAGTTTTTTCTATGGAAACGGTGTTTTTTTAGTTTTTCATTTTATAATGTAATGTAAAACTCATTAATGTAACTATTATTTCCAAGGCTACTAAACTGATCAATATTTTGGGACATGATTTCCTTGTATCATGCCAATGTTATGTAATAATGCACTGACTCTGGGATTTTGGGGTTGGGGCATTACAGTATAGGGGTCAATCAGTTTGTAACCTCAAAATTAAAGTAGTGGGTTAAACATAAATTAAGGGGTTGTATTTACATTACATCAAAAAAATTATTTAAAATGTTTATATATTAAATATAATTTTTTAAACATCCATTTAGGGCATGGATGAATAATTAAGCACATTTTTTCCATGGAGATAGTACTACATACCTATGCATAAATGATATTTTTATTTATATTCGTGGTTAAAAATAAATAAATAATATTTGATTTTATTCTTATATAATCCAAAATATGTTATAAAAGTATCATTTATTATTTAATTCAATCATTTAACCAATAATGTGATTTGGATATGAACAAAATCGCATACCTTAGTGGAGGTGGTAATCCACATGTACACATGAAAGTTGTTATATAGTTTTTAAAGGAAAGATGGGTAACACGGTAGAAAATTTATTATATTTAAAAAAATCATAGTCATTTCAAATATATCAGATATATATTTATGTTATACATCCTTTGAAAACCCCATGAGATGTGGGGATGAAAATATGAAAAAAATTCTTTGTAAAGGGGCTAGTAAACATGTACTCACGAGGGAAGTTTTATTTACCATTGGAAGGAAAAGGTGTTGAAAAAGGATTTAAACATAAAAATAATAAAATTTTATCATATTTGGGACACTAATTATCTTATAAAAGGATGGTGATGATAAGTATAAATGATGTAAAATAAGAAATCCAGATGGAAACACCTTGTCAAGAGTTATAATCACATTTGGGAAACATCATTTGGATGACACCTTAATCCCTATAGGTTTGATATTTTGAGTAGGCCAGGAAATATAGGATTTTGGATTGGATTTTATGGATATTGTTTTTATATTGTTCAAGATTGTGTGGTCAATATTTTTTAATAATTGAGGATATGATGCACCCTTTTACACGTGAGAGAACTGAAGCCACTACAATTGTTATTAAATTGTATATATTTTAAATTTAAAACTAATTCAAAATTTCCAATAAATATATTCAATTATTAATATAATTTAACTTCAATTAAAATAATGTCACCCAATAATAATTATTAAATTATTTTGTGATTTTATCGCTTAATTTTTACCTTAATCATCTTGTTTTACCTTTTACTATAATAAATAAATTTTACTATGGTAACTATTTAATATGACCAAAAATAAAATTTAACTAATTCATAAATATTAAACTCTTGATACCAAATAATAAATCAATTTGTTAATATAATTTTTTTATTATTAAATAAAATTAATTCTATTATATGAACACTTAAATAAACGGAAAATTATCTTTTTGAAATTTTTTTGGAAATCTAAAATAAATTTATTAAAAAATAATAAATATTGATGATACCTTTTTAGTAAATGGGATTGTGTTTCATAAAATGGGACAATATTAGATTTATAAAAATACAAAATATAATGCAAATTTTAACATATTTTTAACAAAATGAAATTTTCTAAAATTGTAGATATTTTCACTACTCTCCAAAAATAAATATTTTCAGGAAAATAACCACAATTCAACTTTAGAAAAATTTGAAATTCTAAATTAAAAATTGATTTCTTTTTTATAAAATTTAAATTAATTCATTTTAAAATTTTAATTTTAAATAAAATCATATAATAACTATAAATTGTTTAGTTCATTAAAGCTATTATTTTTTGATTTAATAGTTATAAAAAATTATATAAAATATAGTAAATAATATTAATCAATAAAATGAAAACATTTAAAACACAATATTTATTGATTTATATGATTTCCTAGGATTTCAGATTATTCTACATTTTTGAAGTTTCAACCATGAAATTTTATCAATTACTAAAACAAGGGATGTTAGTTTTTGCTTAATGATTTTTCTGATTCCCATGTTTATTATTCAATCATGTGATTATTCCATAAAATCGAAATGTGGTGAAAAAAATTAAAACTAAATACTCTCTAAAATCAAAAATATTATATAGATTTTCATTTTAGGAAATATTATTTTCCAAATTTACCACATTAGGTATTAAATATTGAAATTCATTGGGAACAAATTTCCAAAAAAAAAACAAAACGTGAAACAAATATTTTAAATGAGATAAACATAAAGATACGTATAATCAGTAAAGAAATGATCTAACTATTTTTTGAAATGATTTATGGATAAAAAATCATAGAAATAATGTTAAATTTCTACCAAAACACATTATACCTTTAGATAGAGACATTTTAAAAAAAGAATGTTCAACTACCTAAAATGACCGGTCTTGCATCCTATTATTTAGAAAAATCATATTCAAAATATGACCTTCCCTCATATACTATTGAATCATATTTACGTTATCAATAATTCCTTCCCTGAGTTCTAGTAGTTACAAATTATTCTCACCATCTTTATACTAACACATTAGAGTTCATCACATCTTTATATATAAATCCTAAGATGGTTCGATTTGTATACAAGAATGGAAATTATTATTAAATAAAATTTCTACATATGAATGATTCTAATAACAAAATACCTAATAATCTAATGATAATCCTCTAAGCTTATATTAAATATTTTAAATCATTCTATATTGCTATAAATAAAATTGAGTATGAAAATAAATATATAAATTTATCTCAAATTAAATTAAATTTTATATTCCTCCTAAATAATTAAACATAAATCTGGGATCCTAACCAGATATAACAGATAGATGGACCCCATGAAATCCTTCTTTCTCATTAATATAATGTTTATAATGTTCATACAAGTATATATAATTTTAAATTGAAAAAAGGAAAATATTTTTCGATCAATGAAAAATAACACAAATAAAATTATTACTGAGAGTTTCCATTGTTAATCCAATCACGATATTAGTGGATATATTCTCTAGTTTTCATCTAACCACTAATAAAGTATAAATTATCCCCTTAGATATTTTTCAATCTACTATAACCTATTTAAATGTCAAGCCTTCCATGGTAAAATTGGTATTATATTTCTTTATTCAATCCCCAAATAATATTCCAAAATATTTATAAAGATCTTAGTGCTGTAGAGATGAAACGAAATAGAGAGATATGAGATTCAAATGATAATATATTTTTTTAACTAGGAATCACTCAAATCAAAAAATACCATTCCAAATATTATCAAACCATAATTTTAATTTTTAAATTAATATATCATACATTTCTTATAAAATATATCATTTTTTTTAAAATATATTATCCTTCAAAAAATCATTAATTCGGTCTTTAAATGATGACTATTCTGACACTAGAACCAATAGAGAGGGACTTCATGTATGAATTATTTTTATGATAAAATTCATTAAATCATTATATAAAACATCATGTTCGAATAATTTATTAGTTTATATGCATTACCTTATCATCTAAAGTACTATTCTACCATGTTTTTTCCCATGAATATAGTGAATCATGAAATTACAATCCTTTATCATTTCCCACTATCTTATATTTCACATTTTTATGTATATCTAAGTGAATATATAATTAGGAATTTTATGTACATAATATAGTTTATATTTCACCCCATATAAAGTATTCCTATAAATTTTTAGACATAATAATACTTCTAGAAGGTCATGATCAATCATAGTGTAATTATACTCATGGAATTTCAATATATGTGAAACAAACCAAATTACCTGATAATCGTACATTAAGAGACAACTAATTACACTAAATAAAGAATCATTGTAAATAAAATTGGAAATTTCTTGATGGAAAGGATAAAACAAGACCGTTAAATAATAATATTTTCAATTTCTGAAAAAATTCATCCCATTCCATTATTTTATAAAATCTATCTCTTTTTCAAATTAACATGGTTAATGTTCTAAATAACGAATAAAATAATTCAATAAATCATATATTGTAACAATATAATCTAAGAAAAATTCATATATAATTAAAATTTATAGATAATTTAAACTATTATAGAAATATTGTTTTAATAGAATCCATTATTATTCCATATTTATAATGAATTTTCCCAAGAATGAAATATACTACCAGAAAAATTAAAAATTTATAAATTTTCAATAAAACTTATTTTAATTTAATGTTTGAAGAATATTAATATGATGATTCTCAAATTCCACAAACATTTTATAAAAATTTAATATATAAATACAATAAAAAATTTATTTAAAACTATTAGAAAACACAATTTATAAGATCAATAAATACAATACCTGTATTCATAACCTCAAAAGTCAAACAAAATCATTATGGAAATAACCAGTACCAATCTTTTTTGTCATAATTTCTTACCCCATTACATTTAATTGGTGATACCTAAACCTATGATCAATAATTAAAAAATGTTGAGCACTTTTGGGATGAAAAGACATTACATAAATATGAACCAATTAATAATTGTTCTTAAAAATTATATTATTGAGTTATCTATGAAAAATGGATAGTTTTAAGGATCGATCCTTATTTTTAAACAAAACATTGTGGAACCCAATGGTGATATTATAGGATTAATTTCATCCTTCTTATGTAAAATTTACTACTTCATTTTCCATTGATAATGTTCAATAAGGCCCACTATTAAGGGGGTTTTGATGTTTTCATAACCCATGAAACTATTTAAATAGAAAATTAATTGTCCATGTTAGGAAAAACTTGAGGGAAGTACTTTGGAAATACATCCTTATATTTATTTACTAATATAAAATTAATAATTTGAACAATTTACTTCAATTATATAATTTGTGTAAGATAACTATATCTCAAAAATTTATTCATTTTATCATCTTACTAATTTTTTATCAAAGGTATGAATTATATCATATATACAAATAAAAAGTAATTATAAATTATAACATTATTAGATCTATAATATATATTATATTAGTGAAGAAAAAAATAATCCATACCCTTAATATCATTGAACACTTATGCTTAAATAAAAATGGTTTCTAGGAAACCCTATTCTATATAAGATAATTTGATGATTATTATATTGTTATTCATATTATATTATTTCCATTAGTCTTTAAAAAATTACACACTTCAATTCATGAGATGTTATTTCCATTTTACATGAAAATTTACTAGATATAAAAGAATTCATAGATTCAAAATAATAAAATACATCTACATAAACTCGATAGACATGAAATGTACCTATCCCCAATAAATTTAAATTTACCACATTAGTTGTAGTAGTAGAAAAAGATTTTTCTATGACTTTACCCATTTATTATTAATAATTTATACATTAATAACTAACTTTCGAAAGCATTAACATAATTTACAAAAAATATTACAATTAAAACATCTCACTACTGTTTAATGATATATTTTCACATTTATAGTCTGGTCATAATTAAATTTATATTAGTACCGAGAGAAATGAGAAAAATACCATATCTTTAACACATTATTGGTCATATAAATAATTAATTTAAATTTATTTTACAAAATTAAGAAAATTTTTGTGGGATTACTTTCATATTTAAAAATATTCAACTTATTTATTCCATTCTACCTAGATAACTTCTTAAAATTTTCATCATCAGAAAAGTATGTTTTTAAAAAAAATAACTTGTAAAATTTAAATTCATAAAAGGAAACCCCTCATTTTTAAATTTTTTAAACCAATATAAAATAGAAATATCATAAATTCATGATCTAGAATGATATTTTTTGTATATTTGGAATGTCTATTAAAATATTATTCATAAGAATACACTAGGTCATCATCATTTCAATTCAATTCTAGAAATTTGATTTCTATTATATTCTAAGGGACATTATGAAAATACATTATTGTAATAATATCTGAAATGATACCCCACTATATGAAATAAATGAAATCCATTTAATTTGCATTATTATACCAAGATGAACATAGATTATGATAACGTTAAAAATGAAAAAAAGTATTTCCTAGGTATTTAATATATATACAAAAACCTCAAAAATATTCAATAATGCATTTATTCATCTTTGACCTTCCTTTAGTTCTTATGATCGATTGAATGTTTGAGGCTTTTGTTTCAAGAATTTCTCTAATATTAACATTATCCTTTATGAAGAATTTTGTTATTATCTTCTATGGGTGCATTCTTTATTAGATTTAATCAACTGATTTAACAATTCTACAACCATCCACATTCTAATCATTCCATGTTGTTGATTTGGAATTTAATTAACCACATAATATATTCCTACTTCTTTTTCCCTTTTTCCTCCACATAAAACCATTCTGAACAGATACTGATTGGATAATGCAATAAAGTAATCAAAAAATTATATATCATTATAATAATAACATTAATATAAATTCCATGAGTAATAATTTTAATATTCTAATATCCAATAATGTTTCCTAAACCTTTACTCTGATCTCAAATATGAAAACCCATTACTTTAATAACTCATAAATATGATTTGACTAACAAGGATTTAAAATATTTTATATTCTAATGATTTGTTTGGTATATAGACCAAGATAATTTTAAAAAACATTATATAAAAAATTATAAAATTAACTAAAATTTTAATTTATTCTTAAAGATAATGTGATTAATTTACACCCCTGTTTTATTCAAGAATCATTAGTTTCTTCTATTTATATTCCATAATGGGATATTAATCCTTACTATATATATTACTCATCCGTATATCTGGAATGAAAGTTTGAAAAATTAATAAGGTTATAGAAATCGTAGTGAGGGATATACAAATTAAAAATTGTCGTATGTCTATTGATAAAAACATCATAACCCAATAAAATGATTTTTTTCTCACAACAAAACCTTAATCACATATATAAAACATTTAAACAAGAGAAAATAAACATTTTCTCACTAAAAATATTCTAAAAACCATTTCTAAACATTAGAAAAATTTGTAGGTATCATGAGCCATACTGGAAGTCCGGAAAAAGGTTCTCTAAAAAACAAACAATCGACCTTTAAAAGATTATTATGTTTTCTTACCTCATGGAATCAAATTATTACCCTTAAATAATGTTTTCTATATATAATACATGAGTTTTGGAGAATCATATTAATTAAATGTTTTCCCCCACAATAATCCCATTTTAGTGTAAATTGTTTTCATTAATTCTAGAGTAGAAACCAATATTGATATCACCCCCATTTTAACCTTCAACGATTAAATCATTAAAAAGTTCACTGGGTTATATGTCAAGATTAACCGTCATCATGAGCTACATTTATATCACCCTAGTAAATATATATTAGTCTTGTACCATATAATTAATAAACAATTTCAATAGTACACTTTTTCATCATAAAACCCTTAAAAAGTTATTTTAATCCCAATGAAAAAGCATTATGCATTTTACAAAAAACAATGAGAAATATAAAATTTTCTAAAAACTTCATAAAACTAAAAATTATAAGAAAACAAGTATTGTGATATTATTTTTAAAAGATCAATTATATATAGAGGAAACCTAATAAAATATAGAAATTATGATTGTGTGAAATTGTGATAAATCCATATATATTAAAAATATTCTTTCCAAACATTTGTAACAAGAGAATAAATAAACCATAAAAAAATATTTTTTAAAAAATACTTTATAATGAATAAAAAAAGAAGCCCCAATAAAAATTAAAATCCATTTAAGAATAAATATGATTGTTATTGAATCATTTAAAATAAATGGTTATGGAGGAAATTGTTATTAAAAGAAAACATTAAATCTATGATTTAAATAAAAATATCATTCCATAAGTATAATATAACTTCATTCATTCTAGAACTCATTAATAATAAAATAATAAAATTTATTTAATTTCATAATATATTTTTATTTGATATTCTGCTTCCAATATATCTTTTACTTCAATCAACACCATGTTTTATTTAGTCACAAAAATTATTAAATTTATTTTGGTTGTTTTGGTGTCACTTGATTTATTACCTCAATATAAAAATTTGTTCTGTTTTCCATGTTTAAAAGGGATGTGGAAAAATTACCACTATAAGTTTAAAAATATTATAATTATCATATTTAGATATTTATTAGACTTTTATAATTATCCATGAATGGATGTTAAGAAATATATGTTTATCATTTCATGGATATCGTATTTCGTACCTAAACCGGAATGGTATTTTTTTTTATGGGTGGATAAGAAATAATGTAGATAATATTTTACTTTTATGAAATCATAAATATTTTATTCATGATTAAATTATTCATAATTTCAATACATATGACTAAACAGGGAGTTGGGAATAAAAAATGAATCAGATTACATCGATGAAGTGGTAGTACACACATGTCCATGGGTTACAGTGTCATTTTTCAATAGAATTAAAGGAAACATGGTTGATAATATATATAAAAATCCAAATAAAAACCTAAATAAGCAAATTTTATTATTTATAACTATTAAAATTTTTGGATTCCAATTCATCAAAATTTTATAAATAAATTTATTGATAAAGGAATAGTTTTATAACACTAAATTATTTTTTCAAGTATTATGTGGTTTTTAATAAAGACAAATTTCTATATTTTTTAATTTAATTTATAAAAAGGAATAATTTTTTTAAATAATCATATGAAATTTATCATTGGATGACTTTTTTCACCATCTAAAATGATTATGGTTGGGGTAAATATCGATAAAATTTCTTTTTATTAAATCCAACATTTAGATTTAATTATTTTAAAAGAATAATATTATTTTATATTAGTTTTAAAGGTAAATTATTCCCATATTACTAATAATATTCTAAATAATTATAATTTAATCAAATATATAAATTGTTTTGATAAAAAATCATTTTTATGATTGATAGTGGAATTTTTATAAAAATTATTTTAATTTTAGGTTTTGTATTTATATTAAAATTAATGTATTAAACATAGAAAAAATCAATATTGAAAAAATTATCATTTTGAAATCCTAGGTTAAAATTAATAAATAATTAATAATTCATTTTTGGTTTTTATGAATATTTAACATTGAAAAACATAGTTACTAAGAAAAAGGATTAAACATGATAATTTAGGTAAAAAACTAAGTCATAGGGTCATGAAATATTATATTAAATCATATTGGATCATTTTATTTAGGAAATATATCATAGTATATTATAGATTAAACTTTTTTAATGAAATTTTTTCATGATTAGGATTTAATATTATTTTATTACTTTGAATGTTTTTAAGTGAGACACTCCCCAAACTGATAAATGGACACTTACTGTCCCAAAATCCTCACACACTTTCATAATTTTTTCCTGAGCATTGACAAAAAAAATAAACTCAATATATAACTTCCCATATCCTAGATATATTTGTCTCACCAAAAAACATTGAAAATGCATCTTTACGTGATGGAAACATGATGTTTTTCAAAGCTGATGTATGATTATTAACTGAGTGTAACATGATTATTTCTTAATCTACTTCCATAAAATATCCTTTAAAAATTGTGAAATAAAAATATTAGTATCATAATTTTACTTAAATTTTTGTATGTTTATGTGAAAATATATTTAATATCCTTTTATATCTAAAGTTAAATGAAAGCATCAATCAAATATATATGTGAACTACAAAAATCATGAAGTGATGTGATTCATTTTTTCATCACCAGATTATATGTTTGGTTAACATGATGGATCAAATTAATAAATTATATATGTATAACTTAATTATAATTCCATAATTTCAATATATTACTTAACTTCATCACCATTTCTTATGTTGGAAATTTATAATTTCGCTTGTGTGTATCTGTGGAATAGGATAACTAAAAGGTGATGTGATTCATTTATCATTTAAAACATATATGGTTTGTGATAAGGATAGATATAATGAATAAATATTACAAATATAACATATTTATGTTTTTTAAAATTAAAATATCATATTATTAATTTGTTTTTCTACTAAGTATAAAAATAAACAACGCATTCAATAAGGCATACAAACTACCTTATAAATGAAACAACCTAATTCATTTTTCATGTATACCTATAACAGATGGTTTTAAAAGTCTATTTAATGAGTAAATATGATAATCACAACAATTTTAATATTATATATGTAATGGAACCATAACCAATTTTCCGATCATTAGTGAACTCATTTGGATTTAAGTTTAGAAATAGAATTTCCCAAAATAGTCCATCATGAACATAATAATTTTAGTAAATGAATAAAATATGGTAACAAATGAAAAAACCAAAATAGTCAAAAAAATTATGCACAGGAAATCTATTATTATTCAAGGAGAAATCATAAATTTTTATTTTACTATATTGGTTAAACATATGAAGGTTACAAGTTGGGTCTCAAGGATATGGATTTTCCTTTAAAACATAGGTTTCAATTTTTTAGGTTTTTCTCATACATGCCCATTTTGTTGAAAATGTTATAATAATGATAATATTTACTAAAAAAATAAAAAAAAATATCATTAATAAGATCTGTAATTTATTTTTAGTGGTTTAAAAGTAAACATTTAAAAATTTAACATATGGATTATTTTGAATTATTTATCATTTTATTGAATATATATATATATATAGAACTCCAATTTACACCATCATAGCCATTATTCATTATCATAATTCATCAATATGTTAAATTTTTTTAATAGCATAATATTCATATTCTTCTCAATATTTTTCATTTTTAATATTTTTCAATGAAAAATAATATGTCTACATATGATTTTTTGAAAATGGAAAGTGTTACAATTATGTGTTCATATGAGTTTTTGAGTGGTTTTATGATGAAAATGAAAAATAATTTATTTTTTCTCTTGATATTGTATTTTACCACTATATATTATGATATGAATTCTATATTAATAACATTATTATGGGTGATATAAATATCTCTCTTCAATTTATTTGTTAATGATGTAGTGTTCATTGGTGAACATGTGGTAGATAATAGGGATAGTTACTCTTTTGTAATAAATTAGTATTATATTTTTCTATCTCATGTTACACACAAGTAGACACAAGCTATGAACATGATCCTCTAATATAACTATATTATTATTAAAAAATATATTCATATATAAATATTTTGAATTCATGTGGTAAAGAATGTTTATTGGTGAAAGAAATAAATTTCAAAGGAGTTTTGTCATGTGTTACCACATGCCTCAATATGCATTCATGGTTTTTCATATTATTATAATGGGTATAATGGTTTTCTTTAATTAAAAATTTATTTCCAAATATTTTATTTCTTATTTTAGTACTGAAGGATTTTCTATGAAAAAGTTAAATATATTGAAGTGTGTATTTGTTTGCTGTACAAATGATATTCCATTATTATTATATCCATTTTTGAGATTTTTTTCTCAGCCGACAGTTTTGAAAAAAACATTATAGGATCCCAGGACGACTAGTAATATTATACAGCCCAAAATTTCATATATTTCGAATCATCATAAATGAGGAAAAATTAGCTTAAATAGAACATTATTTAAAAATTATAGATTTTTATTTTGGAAAATTGTTCAATTTATGAAAGTATCAATTTTTTAAAATATATTTTTACCAAATTAACTAAATATCTATGGCAAAGAGACCCCTAAAATTATAAAAAGAACAACCATTGATAGGAATCATTCCACAATGCATTAAATATGTTACATGTCATTATTTTTTGAATCAAAGTAAATATTTAAATACTTTTTTTAAGAAAATATTAGATGGAACATTAAATAAAATAGTACAAATTTATATTATCATGTGATAGATTTTATTGATTTCCTTTTTGATTTATATAATAAATTTCATACTCTAATATTTTTTTACTATGTAATTATGGATGATAGAATATTAATTAATCAAGAAGATAATAATCATCAAAATACATATAATAGAATGGTTTGAACAAATAAATGTGTGGTATTGTAGATTAAGTTGAAAAGGGTTATTAATGGTGGCACCCATGAATGGGAATAACCAAATGAACCATTGTATAATTTACTTACAATGGATAATTTCAAGAATCAACACCCACTGTATTTTATTATGTCTCTTTAATTGGTGAATTATTAAAGCTGGATAATTTTATTGGAATGAAATATTCAATATTATGGGATGTACTGAACATTAAAGGTTATTTTCTTTATTTTTTTGAAGGTTATGTCAATCAATGGGGGTATCTAATTATTTATACTAAGGAAAAAGATAATAATGATGCTATGAAATAAAAAATGATTAAATATATTGTTTCTTGAGGATTGTTTTTATAATGTCCATTGGATTATATTTGAATGGAAATTAAAAAAAAATATTAAAATGAAGAATAATTAGTGGTACCTTATAATGAATATTTTACAATACTAGTTAAGTGTTACAAAAAAATTATTCTGAAATATGATAGTGAAATAAATGGATTTTACATACGCAAAAACCAAATTTATGAGGAGAGTTAACCATTAATTATTTAAAATTAATGGGTGTATGTTTTTTGTGATGAGAAAGATGAGATGGAGTTTTTTAAACATATTTAATTTTTGAAAATAATATTAATAAGTGGTCTTTGAGGAAAAAATGTAGAATCAGTTGTGAAGGAAATCTTGATGCATTCACACAAAATATTCTAAAATATTTATAATGAAAATTTATGAATTTTAAAATAGGATAATAAAATTGGGACCCATGTGGTAAGGTGAATTTAATTACTCATGAATATATGTAGAATATTTTTAGTCATAAAATTAATGGAAAAATATATAATCACATAAGAGTAAGATGTTATAATTATCACGAGATATGGAATTATGATAACTCATATCCAATGTTTGTAACACAAGGAGGGAACCATCAATATCAGAGACATAAATGTTAAATATATTCATTTCATATAACTAATGTATATGTGGGACCATCAAATTATGTACTGATAGGTATATTACCTCTTTATTAAAATTATATCAATGTATCAATTGATTTGGGATATACACATTATTTCTCAATTGGGATGTTTGAATGTAAAATAAAAATAAAATTTCAATAAATATATTCCTAAATCTTGGTAAAATAATTTAGTGGTATTATAAATGAATAAATACTTTATTTAAATCTTTCTTTTATCGTTTTGTAATGGTTTATCCTAAAATAATGTTATATTTTCCATTATTGATATTAATTTTATTTTGGGTATAAATGGAATTTTAAAATACAATACTTAGATATATTACATAGATAAAACATTTATCTTTCATAATGAGAGTAAATTTTTATTTAATAATGAATTTACACCTTCGATTACTTATCAAGAAGTTGAGAAAATTATAAAATATGATAGTGAAAGTTATTTTAACAATATTTTTATAAGATACGAACTATTACAATTATTAATGTTATTGAGGTAATGAATTATAGGAAGTATTTAATGAGGATTATCTTGGTATAATTCCATACTGGGAGGTTGGACTTTTATTTACATAGTTCATAATGGTAATCCAATTTCACAACCACAAATTGAATGGATCTAATCGAGCATTTGGATTTGAAAAATTATTTTAAAGAGTTATTTGTTAGGTTTTTATAATCTCTTCAAGTGAACAATGGGGTGATCGTATTATATTGCATAAAAATAATGATATTTCCATGACACATCTCATTGATTATAGTGACCTCAATTACATAATTATTAAGAATAGACTTTTATTTCCTCATATCGACAACATGATTGATCTTATAAAGCATGTTAAATATTTTTTGATTATAAATATCATTTTATGGAACAACACATATAGGAAAATGATGGAAAAAATGAAAGGATGATATTACCTAATTCAAATAAGAATTATAAGTTTTTAGTTATTCTGTTCATGATGAAAATACACCAACTACATTTAGGTCCATGAAGACTTTATTTTTCAATTATTATTTTGATAAATTTGTTGTGGTTTTTTGGATGATATTATAGTTATCTATAAAATTTATGAGATATATGAGAAACATATAATTATTGGGTTCAAATTTTTAAACGAATATAAATTATATGTAAAATCATTGAATCATTAATATTTTTTATGATTTTTAATTTACTTGGATGTATTATTTCTCATGTTGGAATGACTTTATATTCTACTAATAAAAGTGGTGGAAGAGGGGATCAGGCCAATAAATGTCACTGAAGAATTAATATTTATTGGAATATGGGGTTACTAGTGATAGTTATTTGAATATTTTCACTGTTATCTAGACCATTAATTGTTTTAACTAAAAAATAAGATAAATTTATTTTGAAAATGGATTGTGATGAATATTTTATGGAATTGAGAAAAAGATCACTTAATGTTTTAGTGTTATCAATTTCTACAATAAATGGTAATTTTTTTATTTATAGTGGTTATTAATTTAATGGACCTAGTTCTCTCTTATAGAAAGATTTTTGTGTAATTTCAAAAGCATGAAATCTATTAAAACATCATGAAATGAATTATCATACGCATGATTTTGGGAATAAAATAGTTGTTTTTGTTTAATAAATTTTAGGAATCATTTATATATTTTAAAATATGAGATAAATACTTAATAAAAATTTTAATAGTATGTATTTTCTCGAACATATTTTAAAATGAAGAATAAAATATGGTTTTAAATAATAAGTAATTTTCATTGAAAAAATTAGTATAAGGTAATGTAAACACAGTTGAAGATTACTTGAGTATAAAATTTAATGTAACTTAATAATTTTATGTTTTGAACATGATCCATTGGTTTATTATTTAATGAATTTCATTGTATAAAACACCATATATTTAGGTTTAAGTGTTAGTAAAATCATCGTTATAAATTGAATTAATAATTCTAAGAATAATGATTGTGATTTTAAATAAATGGTGGAATTGGTCTAGAAAAAAAATATTTTAATTTTAAATTGAATAATATGGGTGTTGTGAGATTTTGGATGTTTTTTTTGTATTCAAAATGATTCAAAATTGAAGGTGTAATTATTTAATCCATCTTATAGATATTTATTTTCTCATAATCATTAATACAATAATATATATAGAGACCATCCTAATTATTTTTAGTGGGGTGGAGTGGATAAATATATTACAAGTATTACTATGAAATATTTAACTTGTCAGCTGGTTTATGTTGAAAAACTAATAATGATGGGATGATTCATCCTTTGGATGTCAATGAACACAAATGAGATAACATATCCATGGATTTCATGGTCTGATTGCGATCGACATCATGTTGTAGTAATATGATTTGTCTTATTTTGGATCTTTTTACTAAATTTATACATTTTTTTCCTTTTGAGATGCCATGTATTTTGATCAAAATTACTAAAATTATCTTAAATATATTGTTTAATTAGATGGAATGCCTCTCTATATTATTATGATAATGATCCATGATTTTAAATAATTGTTTTTTAAATAAAATTATATTTTTTTGTGTTGTGAATTATATTTTATACTACTTTTATCAATAATTTTAAGAATACTCAAATCATCAATTCAGTCATTGAAAGGCATACTTTGGGATTTCCCATTAAATTGTTTCAGAATATTGGTTCAATAAAATTTTTTGGTGAAATTTTTTTTATAAATAATTTTAATTAAAGTACATATATGAAACATTTTGTGTCATATATTAAAATAATTATTAAAATCCATCATATTGGGATAAATAGGATGATACATAGTTATTGAGACCAATTGTTGTAGAAAATTTGGATGATATTCTAAATTTGATTTGGAATCATATGAGGGTAAATCAAAGTAGAAATATGATATATACAGATACTGGGATGAAAGATCTTTCATTTTGTGAATTCTATTATGTTTTCCATAATTATCTTCTTATAAAAGTGTGATATGTTTTGTTCAATGGGAAAAGTTATGTCCATTGTTCATTATATCATATTAAATTCTAGAAAAATTGGGTTAATTTTTTTATCTTATTATCCTTAACTTCATGTTTATAAAAGTTGGGTTAGGTGTATAACATTTTGTTTATAAGGAAACATGAATTTGAAGCATGTTATGTTCAATGAATTTAAACTATTTAGTTGAAAAGGAAATATTATTTTATATAAATTAAAAACTAAATTATATATCACATATATTAGGTAATGTGAATTAAATTGATTCACTGTGATAACGTTTTATTGATAAATCACACGATTATTGATGTAAAATTTAAATTCGAAGAGGATATAATGGAAAAATACTCATCAATTGATTATATAATAAATAAAATTGAGATAATTTAATTTCAAAAATCGAGGAAGAATGTAGTGACAAGGTAAATAATAGATATAAATCATCCTTATTATTTATTATTATTCATTTAGTGTATTTATATTAAAAAGTTATAAAAGTATATTTATTTAGAATGGAATAATTTAGTTGAAATTTTTTTTATCATGTATTATATTATTTTATTTAAACCAAGATTTTATGAATTTTATAAATTTAAATTGATAAAATTTATTTCATTTTTTAAATCAGAATAACAAATTTACCTTTGGGTGAATCTTTGGGATTTATATAAAAAGATTCGTTTTTTAATGAATAATAGAAAATACTTATTTCTATTCAAAATATCAGGTCATGTTAACTATTTGAAAATAATTTTTTTATTTGTTTTAAGAATTTATTGGAACTATTTTATCAATAATAATGAAATTAATTTCATATTAAATATTATTATACTATTTTTCGGTAATAAATCATTTTTAATCTTAAAAATGGAATTTAAAAAAACTACTTTTATTATGGTTTGCATATTTATATTAATACTAATTTCATCCAATAAAAATAAAAATATTGAAAAATGGATTTTATATTTTTTTTACTAGGATAAAATATTTCAATATATTCAATTTCATTTTTTTAATAATTAATAGTTACTAATGTAATAATTAGTTACCACAATATAGGGTAAAATAAGTTAATTATGGTTAAAAACATACTGATAAGGCCAAAAAGAATATATTTATAATTTTTAGATGATGGTATTTATAAAAATATTATATTAAGATAAAATTATTTCTTTTAGAGACAATTTCTCATGATTAACAATTCTTATTTTTTTTAATGTTGAATAATAAAAAGTGTGTCACTCCAACCACTTATAAAAGGGAATGCTGTAAAGACCCAAATCTTGACGTACATGGACATTACATTACTTTTCTGGAATACTTAGTACAAAACAAAAACAGACACACAAGGACCGTAATAGTTTAGTGTCTTTGGAAACTCAGAATATAATCTTCTAATCGTGGTGAAAGATCGTCAACATCTCCCATAAAGATCTTACCTTTTTTTTATTACCTAAAACCTTTCTTTATATCCTGGGGAAAAGAAAACATAAAAGGGGTGAGCTCAAATTCCCAGTAAGGGTAAACATAGAGAACATAAAACAATCCATAAACATTTGAATGTAAAAACTTGAACATAAAATCTAAACATCAAAATCTTGAGCAAAGACATGAATCTTGGAAGTACGTAAGGTATATATCATAAGGGAACATCAATCATGATAAAATAGAATGGGAATAAAACATGTAATTTTGTCAACCGTAAAGCACATGTTATGATTTCCATAGTAGCCAAGGCATTACTGCCATGACCATCTTAGTGGACAAAGTCCCTTTCTGAATCGAGTTCACTCCTCGTTTCTGTCCTGTAACACTGAACTGGATTAACTTACCATTCCAGCCATGTCTATCTCATGAGATATAAATCTTTAACCAATTCATTGGAGGGAGATATAGGTCCCACCCATCTCATAATGAAATCATTCTTACATGTGCCACAACATAAACATAAATCATTCATCATAACCCAAAGAGTAAAATGCGTTTCATAAACATCATCCCATCATAACATAATCCATATAAAATAAATGGGCATTTCATCATAAGAAAAGTGAAACCATGTAAATCATAGATACATTATACTTGAAACATACACATACGAAATATTGTCATCTTATATGGAAAAATGGTTTTGATAAAACACTTTAAATGAATTCTTGAGGAAAATATTCTTTCTTCTTGAAAATTATATTCTTTTCACAAAATTCCATGCAATTTTAAAAGAAATATATTTTTTTGAAAATATCCATGAAATATTTTGGAGGAAGAATCATGAAAATAAGGCTTTATAAATACATAAAAATCTGTTCATGCCGTATAAGTTAAAAATAACATTCTTCTCGTACTTTTGTTAGAAAAGTTAAAAAGTGCCACGTATGGTAAAAAAATAATGATTCCTTACATACCACATAGTTAAAGTCAGAAATGGTTAAAAAGGACTTTAAACCTACATGAAACCATTTTTAGAAAATAGGAACATGGATGATAAATATAACCCTAGTGAATACTTACGAATAAACAATCTCGGATAAAAACGAGATTGGAAACGTTGTCCCTTACCTTATGTCTGATATGCTTTGTATGTATCCGAAACTCTTGTATAATGATTTAAATAATTTCATTGACTTATTACAGAATCATATTCATTGTTATGATATCATATATGGTTCACTTATGACTTTATATTACCCGTTCTTTTGTAAATTCCATGTTAAAGAGCGTTTTGGGTAAAATCGTTTCATTTATCGTATGTGTTTCGACTTGTTGTTCTTGATATTATTACTTATATCCTGATTTAAATAATTCCAGAATGTAAAACATGATTTATATATAATATATATTCATCATATACATATATATTATAGATCGATAAAAGTAATGAAATACACCATTCATGGAGACGGTAGGTCGTATGTACGCATGAACGCTGTTTTCGTTTCCTTATTGAATTGAATGAAATTAAGTAGATTAAATAAATATATATACACATAAATACAGTATCATTATTATGTCATATATTTCATGATTACTTATTTTATATACTTTATAATCATTCATGAATGGTTAACATGGAGAATGATTCTCATCGCGTCGTGGAGACGGTAGTCCGTACGTACGCACGAGCGATGATATCATTCCCATGATCGTGGAATTGCATTGAAGTGTATGTATAATATTTCAGAATCAATATCACTTTTAAATAATCATATATAGTTATTTATTTACACCATTATACCCATCCAATTAAGGTGGTGGTCGAAAATAGATTACACCACGGTGTGGAGACGGTATTCTGTACGTACGCACGCGCGGTGATTTCGTTTTCCGTAGGATGTATAGATGGTGAAATAGGGTTGTTTCATACTTATAATAACATATCAGTATATGAGTGATACTGATGTTATTACTTCATAATGAAACAACTAAATAAGAAGAAGTAGAAGAAGAAATAAATTTGAAATAATCGGTAACAGATATTACCTCTTCTTTCGACGCGCCTTTTGAAACCTCCTCTTAGGGCACTAAGATTGGTTTTTGAAGAAGACCAGATCCTCCAGGGTGTTTCTAGGGAAGTGGAGAACATAAATGATCAGGGTTTGGCCGAGCTTGAAGGCTCAATGTGGTGTGAGGAAGAGAGGGAGGATGTGCCCTTTTATAAGGGAGGAGAGGGGCACCTTTGGAATAACAAAAAATATTATTTTATTATAAAGTCATATTCGGTTTTTAATAGCTCAAAATTGAGTTATTTCAAATATAAGGTAGGTATGTGTCGAAATCCTCTCATCAAATAGAATTTAGACAATTTTATGTTTCTATTTTAACCTTATCATTTAGATTTAACATTAAGTTAAATAATTTTTCTTTTACCGTGTATTCTTGTTTTCTTACACTATAACGTTAATAAACTTACTATAACAAGACAAACGAACCCAAAGTTGTTTATTATTAATATATATAACCTTATCTAAGTCATTTTGCCAAACCATATATTTTTATGAATAAAATAACAATTAATAATATAATATTAGTTTTAAAAACTGTTTTATGTCAATTTTGACACTATTTGGTAATTGATTTTTGTGAAAATCATAACAGAATGGTTAGTTCGAAAAAAGTTAATTAAATCAATAATAACATGTAATATTAACCTATAAAATTATTTGAATTCATAAAAAGTATCAAATTACATTTATTTGGGTACTTATAACATCAATTATGACAATATTTCATTAATAAGATAATTACTGCATTATCATTGTGTCATAAATAAATTAACTTATTTAAAGTCTAAAAATTATAAATAAAATACAATTATGTAGGAAATATTTTTATCTTTCTAATGAATATTTATAGTCGAATTTATATTATTTATAACCCTATATTGAAAATGATTTACTTATTAAACTTTGATTTTAACTATTTTAAGCCTTCTTCAAATAAATTAATATTAAATGTTCTAATCTAATCCAAGTGGTCCTAAATGGTCATATTTTATTCCTAAGGTTGCTTTTGGTCTAATTACACTTATCCAATAGAATTATAACATGTGTTAGGGTAATAATAATATCATTTTACCCTTAATTACCCTATTTACTTTTAACTGTGGTAAAAAAAAGTAAAAAGTTACTATTCACAAAAAATTATTTTCATCTCATTGAACCAAATTTTACTTACTGACATCAACCGTGTCTCTCGGATTTTTGAAATTCCATTCACAAAAGCGGTAAAATTAAGTTTTATGTAAATTTGCAAATTCTCCTTGGAGGTGGGTAAAAGACGGTCAAAAGTTCAATAAAATTTTTATATATCTAAAATTATTATAAAATGACTCCAATGAATTACATTGAACTTATATAGGTATTATGTATCAATTTTGACCTAAAATAAATTTAAATAAAATAAATAATTATTTAAATAAAAAGTCGGTTTTTAAATAGTAACCTAGTGTTTTCACTATTCATCAAAAATTGAATGTTTTCAGAAAAATACCAAAATTTCACCCTAGGCTAATTTCGATATTCAGAATCCAAAAATGAAGTCCATTTTCAAAAATAAAATGTATAAAATTTCAAAAAGTGGGTATTAGTATTCATAACGGCTAGTTTTAATAATATTTTAATAGCATATCGTTGTTTAGCGAAACTCGGTATTGCGTACAACACACGCTATCGTGGAAGGTCGAGCATGCTTGTAATGTAATCCAAGTCAGGGATGTGTGTTGTGCAAGCTCCTTTCGATGTAGCATACAACACAAGACATTAATGAAATTAAAGAGAATATTTTTCATAAAATCTTGGGGTGTTACATTCTATCCCCCTTAAAATGAATTTCGCCCTCTAAATTCATCGGGGTTATAAATGGATTACTACTCGAAAGTTTCTTTAATAGAAACTCACATCGTAAAAATGAATACTAAAACTTAATTTTAAAAAATAAAGTATGAAACGTAACGGTTACCCAAAGTAACTCATCACTGGGTTTCTATATAGGGGAACATAGGTTAAAATATGGATATGGAAGAAAAATCTAACCATCAAGTTCTGATGGAGAGTGGTAGAGAACATGGCTATTAAAAAGACATCAATCATAAAGCCATAAATTTGCGGTGATCTAAGGTACCATCTGATTCATCAGATATAAGAGCACTAGGACAACATTTTTGGTTTTCAATATCATTTCCCTAAAGTTGAAAATTTTCAATTAGAAGAAATACTAACTTGATTTTGGTACAATCTCACTGTTGTTCGTGCTTTGAACAATTTCCACTTCATCTCTTAAATAAATGAAGTTGAATTTGTTATTCTTGAAGTGTTAACAGATCATGTGATAGAATGATGGGTCATTCCATTTGTTTCAATCAAAAGGTTAGCAAAAGTTATCAAATATAGATAAGTCCATCTATGGTGAGGTTAATCGTATACGACTCCAAAAATGAACTTATACTTCATCTATCATGCCACTTAATAAAATAAAAATAGTTTCTACTAACCAGGGACTTCCTGTAGGCCAATGGTAGGCGATAAAGGAATTTCACACTTCGGTTGTGGGTTCGATTCCCACAACCTTGCCCGACGCGATGGGTTGTCGCCCATCCTGCAGGTTGTCCTTTTTCTAAAATTACATCATTATGACATTCCATCGATAATATCGAAAACAGTTCTAGACTTAAACTAACTTATGTTCAAAAAAATCCATTTCAAATCTTTAGGGTTATCCAAAAAAATTCTATCCAAGCTTATAGTATACAGAAAACTATTACTAGAAATGTCATCTACCGAGCATGTGAATACCATCATTTATCCCCGATATATATTGTTGATCACATTTCAATCATGTGAATACCTTAGTCATGTATTCTCTTGAAAAAAATGAATACCCATTAAATCTTAGTGAAAACATGAGTGCTATCAAAAGTTAACTCTTTCCACATACCAAAACTCCAAAATTCTATATACTCAAACCATGATATAACTATTTCCTTATATTATACATGAGCTCATGAATACTCTCAAACATTTCATTTTCTCCTTATCCCTTCATTATGCGCATATCATCTTCATTCCAAAAATATCTCAATCACTTTCCATGGTTACCGGTACCATAAAATTATTGAAAACCACAATAGACCAATACATAAATATTCCAATATTCCACGATACATTATTTTGGAATCCCATTACATAAACACTTAATCATTCCACCACATCATTTTCATATTCAACATCACCAATAGTGATCGCATGTGACTTCCCTTTGTCCTTTTCCTTAAGTGGTTGCTCATGTTGATCATCACTAACCCTTGGATTAGGTCATTTATTAGCATAATGCCCCATTTCCTTGCACTTGAAGAATTGAAGTGTTAGTGGTGAGTTCTATGTAGTCTTTTCTCTATTCACACCATTAGCAACCTTTTTTCCATTACTTCGACAATCAACTACTCGATGACCTTATTTTCCACACTTAAATCATTTTCTAGTACCTTTTAGGCAATCTCCATCATGCTTCTTTCCTCACTTTGAGCATAAAGAATCATTCATCTTCTTTTCAACATTGTTATGAGATTTCTCCTTGAACTCCATCTTTCGTTTCTTGTCAAAACCATGAGATGGATATGTTACACCAACTTCTAGTTCTACCTTGATATCACAACGCACAATTTCTTCATAGCTACTGATGTCTCTTATAGATAATGCCCTTCGAAGACTTGGTTTTAAACCACTGAAGAATCGATCAACATTACTTTCAGGTTGGATGATAAAGCCAGATGCATACCTTGCAAGCCTTGAAAAATTCGCTTCATATATACCAACAGATTCATCATCCTTTTACTTTAGTTCAATAAATTCCTTATCCATCTTTGTTCAAAGAATACGAGGGAAGTACTTATTGAAAATTAAGTTCTTGAACTCGTCCCATTCCATGGACTCAATTTCATCTCTTGGCCTCGTATTCTTGATAAGATTCCACCATTGATAAGCTTCACCTTCTAAACGATATACTGCTAAGATGAATTTATCATGTTCAGAACATTAAAGAACAAAAAATATCTTTTCAGTGGTACTGATGCATTGTTCAGTAATAAGTGGATCAGAAGACCCACTGAAAGAAGGTGGATGTTGCCTCATGAAGGACTCAATTGAATATTGTTCCCTTCTCTGCTCATTTGGAAGTCCAGAATGATTCAAAGCTTGCGTAAGTATAGCAATAATATTTTTCACTCCATCTCCCATAACATTGGTTTATTCATGAGTAGAATCATTGCATTGTCCATTACATTGATCAACACGGTTCCTTTGGGTTCCAACCATCGTCTAAAACCCAAAAAGAATAGCGTGAGAGGAAAAAATCATGCTAGGTAAAACAACATAATAAACGGCGAGTACCTTCAATATCTAACATCTTAGGTTTAATTCTAAGATCATTACTGTAATTCTAGGACTATAACCTATACTTATACTTAACCTTAGGGACATCCCTAGACATACCTTAGAAATATCTCTAGGGATCTCACTAAAGTTCTCGCATCCTAGTTTCCAAAGGTTGACTAAACCTTTCCTCTCATACCAACTATAGAGACCCAAAGCTAGATGTACATGGACATTACATTACTTTTTCGTAATATTGAGTACATAACAAAAACAGACACACAAGGACCGTAATAGTTTAGTGTCTTTTAAAACTCAGAATATAATCTTCTAATCGTGGTGAAAGATATTCAACATCTCTCATAAAGATCATCCCTTTTTTTCTTACCTAAAACCTTTCTTTATATCTTGGGGAAAAGAAAACATAAAAGGGGTGAGCTCAAATGCCCAGTAAGGGAAAACATAGAGAATATAAAACAATCCATAAACATTTGAATGAAAAAACATGAACATAAAATCTAAACATCAAAATCTTGAGTAAAGACATGAATCTTGGAAGTACGTAAGGTATATATCATAAGGGAATATCAATCATGATAAAATAGAATGGGAATAAAACATGTAATTGTGGAAACCATTAAGCACATGTTATGATTTCCATAGTAGCCAAGGCATTACTGCCATGACCATCTTAGTGGACAAAGTCCCTTTCTGAATCGAGTTCACTCCTCATTTTAGTCCTGTAACACAGAACCGGATTAACTTACCATTCCAGTCATGTCTATCTCATGAGATATAAATATTTAACCAATGCATTGTAGGAATATATAGGTCCCACACATCTCATAATTAAATCATTCTTACTTGTGCCACAACATAAACATAGATCATTCATCATAACCCAAAGAGTAAAATGGGTTTCATAAACATCATCCCCTCATAACATAATCCATATAAAACAAATGTAAATTTCATCATAAGAAAAGTGAAACCATGTAAATCAGAGAGACATTATAATTGAAACATACACATATGAAATAATTTCATCTTATATGGAAAAATGGTTTTAATAAAACACTTGAAATGAATTCTTGAGGAAAAAATCCTTTTTTCTTGAAAATTATTTTCTTTTCAAAAAATGCAATGCAATTTTAAAATAAAGATACTTTGTTGGAAATAGTCCTGAAAAATTTTTGAGGAAGCTTAATGAAAATAAGGCTTTATAAAACCGTAAAAATATGTTCACGCCGTATAAGTTAAAAATACCATTCTTCTTGTACTTTTGTTGGAAAAGTCAAAAAGTACCTCGTATGGTAAAAATAATTATTCCTTACATACAATGTAGTTAAAGTAAAATATGGTTAAAAAAGACTTTAAACATACATGAAACCATTTTTAGAAAATAGGAACATGGATGATAAATATAACCCCGGTGAATACTTATGAATAAACAATCTCGGATAAACATGAGATTGGAAAAGTTATCCCTTACCTTATGTCCGATATGCTTCATATGTATCCGAACCTCATGTATAATGATTTAAATAATGTCATTGAATTATTTCAGAATCATATTCATTATTATGATATCATATATGGTTCACTTATGACTTTATATTACCCGTTCTTTTGCAAATTTCATGTTAAAGAGCGTTTTGGGTAAAATCGTTTCATTTATCTTATGTGTTTCGACTTGTCATTCTTGATATTATTACTTATATCCTGATTTATATAATTCAATAATGTAAAACATGATTTATATATAATATATATTCATTATATACATATATATTATAGATCGATAAAAGGAATTAAATACACCGTTCATGGAGACGGTAGGTCGTACGTGCGCATGAACGCTGTTTTCGTTTCCTTATTGAATTGAATGAAATTAAGTAGATGACATAAATATATATACACATAAATCCAGTATCATTATTATGTCATATATTTCCTGACTACTTATTGTATATACTTTATAATCATTCATGAATGGTTAACATGGAGAATGAATCTCATCGCGTCGTGGAGACGGTAGTCCGTACGTACGCACGAGCGATGATATCATTCCCATTATCGTGGAATTGCATTGAAGTGTATGTATAATATTTCAGAATCAATATCAATTTGAAATAATAATATATAGTTATTTATTTACACCATTTTACCCATCCAAGTAAGGTGGTGGTCGAAAACAGATTACACCACGGCGTGGAGACGGTATTCCGTACGTACGCACGCGCGGTGATATCATTTTCCGTAAGATGGATAGATAGTGAAATAGGGTTGTTTAATATTTATAATAACATATCAGTATATTATTGATACTTATGTTATTAATTAATAATTAAACAACTAAAGAAGAAAAGGTAGAAGAAGAAAGAAAGTTGAAATAATCGGTAACGGATATTACCTCTTCTTTCGACATGCCTTTTGAAACCTCCTCATAGGGAACTAAGATTGGTCTTTGAAGAAGACCAGAACCTCTAGGATGTTTCTAGGGAAGTGGAGAAGATAAAATGTCAGGGTTTGGCCGATTTTTAAAGCTAAAATTGTTGTGAGGAAGAGAGGGAGGAGGTGCCCTTTTATAATGGAGGAGAGGGGCACCTTTGGAATAACTAAAAATATTATTTTATTATAAAGTCATATTCAGTTTTTAATAGCTCCAAATTGAGTTATTTAAAATATAAGGTGGTGATGGGTCGAAATCTTCTCATCCAATATAATTTAGACAATTTTAGGTTTCTATTTTAACCTTATCATTTAGATTTAACTTTAAGTTAAATAATTTTTCTTTTACCGTGTCTTCTTGTTTTCTTACACTATAAGGTTAATAAACTTACTATAACAAGCCAAAAGAACCCCAAGTTGTTTATTATTAATATATATATACTTATCTAAGTCTTTTGGCTGAACCTTATATTTTTAGGAATAAAATATCAATTAATAATATAATATTTATTTTAAAAACTATTTTATGTCAATTTTGACACTATTTGGTAATTGATTTTTGTGAAAATCATAACAGATTTATTAGTTCGAAAAAAGTTAATTAAATAAATACTAACATGTCTTATTAACCTATAAAATTAGTGTAATTCATAAAAAGTCTCAAATTATATTTATTTGGGTATTTATAACATCAATTATGTCAATATTTCATTAATGAGATAATTACTGCATCATGTTTGTGTCATCAATAAATTAAATTATTTAACGTCTAAAAATTATAAATAAAATACCATTATGTAGGAAATATGTTTATCTTTCTAATGAATATTTATATTCTAATTTATCTTATGTATAACCTTATATTAAAAATGATTTACTTATTAAATGTTGATTTTAACTATTTTAACCCTTCTTTAAATAAATTAATATTAAATGTCCTAATCTAATCCAAGTGGGCCTAAATGGTAATATTTTATTACTAAGGTTGTTTTTGGTCGAACGACACTTATCCAATAGAATTAGGACATGTGTTAGGGTAATAATAATATCATTTTTACCCTAAATTACCATATTTACTTTTAACCGTGGTAAAAAAAAGTAAAAAGTTACTATTCACCCAAAATTATTTTCATCTCATTTAACCACATTTTACTTACTGACATAAACCGTGTCTCTCGGATTTTTGAAATTCCATTCACAAAAGTGGTAAAATTAAGTTTTATGTAAATTTTCAAATTCTCCTAGGAGGTGGGTAAAAGATGGTCAAAAGTTCAATAAAATTTTTATATATCAAAAATTATTATAAAATGACTCCAATGAATTACATTGAACTTATATAGGTATTATGTATCAATTTTGACCTAAAATAAATTTAAATAAAATAAATAATTATTTAAATAAAAAGTCGGTTTTTAAATAGTAACCCAGTGTTTTCACTATTCATCAAAAAATGAAAGTTTTCAGAAAAATACCAAAATTTCACCCTAGGATAATTTCGATATTATGAATCCAAAAATGAAGTCCATTTTCAAAAATAAAATTTATAAAATTTCAAAAAGTGGGTATTACTATTCATAACAGCTATTTTTAATAATAGTTTAATAGCATATCGTTGTTTAGCGAAACTCGGTATTGTGTACAACACATGCTATCGTGGAAGGTCGTGCTTGCGTGTAATGCAAGCCAAGTCAGGGATGCATGTTGTGTAAGCTCCTTTTGGTGTAGCGTACAACACAAGACATTAATGAAATTAAAAAGAATATTTTTCATAAAATCTTGGGGTGTTACAAACACCATAGGGTATAGTATCCCCTATATCACTTCTTAGACTCTTTCTTCTATCCAATACCCTTTTTAATACGAGGAGACACACCTAAGGACCTATTGAAAACCATATCAAAGAACCATTTAAATTGGAATTCGAGTTGAGGCTACAAATGGTATCAGTGTGGATTCTGGTTGGTTTTTACTAGATTATTGAGAAGACCTAACTAATAAAGTTTAACCATGTTTTGTGGGTTAAAATGATGTCAAATGATTACTTTTTATTTAGGTATTATGATTTGGGATATGGTAGACTAGAGACTATGATGTATTCAGGACTAGTAAGAGAGATCATAATTGGGTGTCTGTAGCCACATGCATCAAGAATAGACCATGATTCCATGGGTCAAAATTTTATTTTACTCGATTTGATTTTAAAGTTGATTTGATTTCAACCTTCATTGGAACACTTGGGTGTGATGTTTCTGGATTATGTGTATTTTAACCCTCGGTCTGTTATAGAAAATGATGATTTTTTTGCGCATAACCAGTATCAATTTAGGCTCATATGAGGTGTTTTGGTTGTGATTTTCATTTGGAATCTGTATTTCTCTAAGAGGGGTTGGGATATTTATTTTTTTAATAATTAATTTAATCATTTTTTTCCTAATTATCCTCTTTTGGGGTCAACCTACTAAGATATCCTAGACATTTAGTCTGATGATTTCTTTATGTGATTCTTTGTGATTCTATATGCTTGTGATATATGGTCCAGAGCCTGATGAGGCATGAAGGGGTGAATATAAGGGGTTATCCATTTAAATTGTTAATAAATAAGGTATATAGTGTTTTCCTGCACAACCTCCATGATAGAATTATACTCATCTAACTTGGATGGATATATAAGATATGTGATTCCTGACCCTATTGTGGGATGTAAAGGGGCAATGATTCCAGATTATTTGTGTTGACTTACTCGGATGTGGGCTGGCAGGGGCCCATCATGAAGGGTTATAAGTGACACTTATCATTGATATTGGTGGTGAAGGGGATTTTAGTCAAGATGTCTTATAAAATGGTGTGATAGGGGACTGTAAGGGTGGTGAGATTCTCATCTTTTATTGATTTCCCTAACTTTGTTATATATATGGTCACATCTATTTGACCATTGTATTGGTATTCAGTACCAACCACTATATTAAGGTGAGGGAGGACCATAGGTGGTATGTAACTATATCAAGTCCATCCAGACTATTTTCAAACTACCCAAGACACCCCCAAGTTTGAGGGTGCAATAAGCTATGAACATGCTCAAAGGACCTATAAAATGATGGTGTCTTGTATAGGTACAAATTGGTAGACATGAGGGACTCGCCAAGAAGGACATTGAGGCCATTCTCTACGAGCATTACTTTCAGGTGATGTTGAGGGTGGACATGGATTGTGATTTAATAAACATTCATTAGGGGTATAATTAAATAATAGAATAAGCTTCCAATTTAAGAGACATTTCATGACATTACCCTACTATTATAGGAGATGACATCACTCAGGTGACGTGATATGAGGTTATCTTATGGAATGAAATTATGTGTAGGAGAATATCATATGGTTGGATTACATTATAGAAGAAGTAAATCTAATTATGATATATGATAGGAACTTTATGGACTAGTCTTATTCTTGTATGGTGAGGGTGTGAGGATATTTCAGCAGTGTTGCTTTAGGTATGAGGAAGTAGTGCCCTAAGGAATTTCAGAATAGATGTCAGGATAGATATTCTTTTAGACCAATGAGGAGTGGGTCCTCAATAGTGTTCTTTCAGTGAAAGAAGTCAATTAAATTTAATACCTTGTGTGATCAGGTTTAAAATATATATCATGAGTATGTCCAGATGGGCCATCTAGAGAGGTTCTTCTGAAATCTTTCTTGAATTTATGGGAACTCAATACTGAAGTAGTATCATAGATATGAATAAAGACCAAAAAATTACATATAGCTAGTTTATATGATTTAGTTTCACTTAGAGTAAATGGAATAAAATGTGGGAGACCTTAGTGGGGTTAATGTCCAGTAACTAGTGCAGTTATACGGGTAGGATATGCCATAGGTAGTCGAGCATCAGTCCATTTGCATTCAGTGGTTCTTAAATGTGATGATAAGTCAAGGAAACTAACTAAAGTTAGAGCTATTATGTGATTATGATCATGAACAGGGTTCTTCAGTATTGGATTTGGCCAGTTTTAATGCACGAGGATCATTTGTATGGGTTTTAGACTAAGCAGGAGATGTATACTATGTTGGAATCGATTAGGGCCTATGATATAAATATATATGACGTGTGTTGGAATAAGGATCACTTATGGGAATTGATGTGATGTAGGTCATACGTGATATTTGTATGAATATGGGAATTAAAGCGATGTGTCCTTTAATTGAGGTTTGTAGGCATATATATTTAAATTGGATGAAAATTAGAGATGATACAAGATTATTTTTAGCATATGATGAGATGGAGGACCTTTGAGAATATAATGAGATACGAGACTAGATGGGTGCCAGATATGACATGGGACTGATTAGATCACCTAATGAGGTTTAGGAATTAAGATAAGGAAAGGGATGAATTTTGAGTCCAATGATGGTATGTGGACCATCAGATATTTTTTTGTCGATCGAGAAGTGACCGAGTAGGTAACATATAAGGTGGGTAAAACCATGATGTATGTTTATATGTGATATAATAACTGGGTATATTGAGTTTATTTATATGAGATCAAAATGTTTTTTAGAATCTCCAGGTAATTATTGATAGTTCAGAGATAAATTCTTTTAGATGTTCTCTAAGGTTCATAAATTTCCTCGGGGTTTTGGGATAGTTTCTTGTGTGGAGGGGCCCAAAAACTCAATTTTGGGAAGGCACTAATATAAGTGAATGGTTTGGAAAAACTATGTGGTCTCCCGGGAGAAACTGTGTGTCCATTCTGAGGTAGTGGACATGGTTTATCAAGCCGTATAGGAGGGGTAACATGGCTATGCAGTGCCTCTATAGTTTTCAACATAAGGATTTCGCATGGTTTTCTCATGATTTGGAGAACAATGAACCTAGGTCATGTGTGTGTGGTGCCTATGTAGAGATAATTGCATGATTATCTCATAGTTAGTCAATCCATGCATCCAAATCATGCTAGTTATTAAATTGGGTGAAATTTAAAAAATTACCCTCCCTCTTCTCTTAGTTTTTCCTCCTTTCCTCCCATTTCCACCACATAGCAGTAGGGGGTCCTAAAATTATCTCCTACATATGCATCAAGATAATCACTCAATATGAACTCTGATCTCCAATCCATTAGTGCCTACAAATTCAAATAGGTACGACCTTTAACTAGATATCCCTTTTTATCATTTATCTATCCATGTGGGACAATAAATCCATGAAATAAATTTTTATCTATTTTGAGTACATTCATTTAAAACACCATTTTATTCAGATTTAGCTCAATTTAGAGGCTATTATATGATGAGTGATAACCTACTAGTATGATGTAGATGGTTCCTAGATTTATGCTTGATTTTTTGGGGAGTTTTTGGGGTCCTCTCCATATTCCCCACATGGGTTGATCAAGTGATATCCTTAATAATTTAATACTAGTCATAAATTAATTAATTGAGGTTTAGGGATGCCTATAAGCACACTCTATCCCATTATTACATATGATATTCTTAATGATGGGGCTTCAGAAAACATAGGGTGTTAGGTTGGGTGTTTAATTTAATTTAAATTAATTTTTATAAATTGAGGTCTTTAGTTCCATTTGAATTTGAAATGCTTGTTTTGAGGATTGAGTTGATACTGATCACATGGACTGAGTAGATGTAGTTTTTTCTAGTTGGGTGTGTCCCATGATACATGGGTGATACTGATAATATGATGAAGTGATGTGGTAATTTTATTGAGTTGAAGTGATAATTATGATGTAGGAATGGATCTTAGTATATGAGATAGTGATGAAGACCTGGATTTTGAGACATTTTCATACAAACAGAAGGTTCCAGATGACCTGGGATAAGTTGTTGGGTGATTTTCACCCATAATTTTTTGGATGATTCATGATTAGATTTGTGTGCATAAGGAATGGACTTATATGAGGTGGTGTTAACCACAAAATTTTTGTGGAGGCCCCCATAGACTATGCAGATTAGGTGATGCTTTTGACCATCATAGTTATTGCGGTGATCACCATAGAAAGACACATGGGTGGTGATGGTCCATTGGTTGATGGTGATGAGACCATCGGTTGGGGGATGATGCATCCCATTATTCTTGAGTCCATTATTCTATTATCATTGGAGGGAAGATATCATTTTACTTTTGGATGATAGTTGCTGATCACAATTTGATTATTATTTGAAGGGTAGACATTGACGTTCCTCGGGACATTGGGTTTCAAGCTAATGAAGACTTTTGATCTAAGGTCTGAGGGACCAAGCACTTATCATTTCATCATTCCTATGGACATTGGTAGCATGATTTATGTAATGATGTTCCATTTTTCATGATTATTGGTGGGACTTGAGGGTTCACCCGAGTTTATCTTCATCAGGGAATGACTTGGGATTTATGACATAGATCCTCACCCTTTTGGTTTATATATATGTAGAATGGTGTATTATGACATATATAAAACCTGGGGAAAGTATTTAGAGGTTAATAAATATTGATTAAGAACGTGACTTCTTCCTATTATATGCTGAGAACAATGGAAGTGGGTAAATTATTGAAATGTTCTTCTTCTTCCTTTTTAATATTTTTATTATACACCTACAACATTATGGTTTTAATAAAGACACACATTGGTGGTGGCCTACTGAGATTTATTCTCACACCCTACCTGAGACCCTTTTGGGAATGTGTATACTTTATGTCTCTAGAATTTGGTAAGAGACTGAGCTTGGGAGATAGACTTTAGTGGTCATATTTTTCTAATTATCATGTGATTGATGGAATTTGACCATGATGGTTTATCTGCATTAGCTAGAGTTTCCTTTGGATTTTTAGCATGGATTGTATATATATATATTGATATTAGTCCAAGGGATACCCTGGTTTCTTATTTCTATGTATGAATTGTTATTGAGTCTGATGTCAATAAATTGTATTTTTGGACATGGGGCATGTTTATTCATCAGCTATTATTGATTATGCATCCACTTTTTTACATGTGTTGATTATAATGAATTTATTGAGTTTCATTAGACATTATACATATATATATATTCCATTTTTTCTATCATCACCATAGGGTATAGTCTACCAACTATCACTTCTATGACCCTCACAGCTAGTCATCATCCTTTGGTGTATGTAGAGGCACCCCTATGGCCCAGTGGCCAAATGGCCTAGAGCACCGTTTAAAGCGACATCTGGGATGAGGGACAAATTTATAAGAAAATACATTATATTCCATTATTTATAAAATTTTATTGGATGGAATATGAGTATCCATATTCATGGATGGAAAATGTAAAGATAACCTTACTGAGTAAATAATTATAGTGGGTATTGGAACTGTGAAGATCATGGCAATATTCAAATAGATTAATCAGTTTATAAAAAATACAATTTCCTATATTGAGAAAACTATTCCATAGCATAATTCCCCTATGTTTTATATCTTCACTCAATATAATTCCCTAGAATTTTTTGGGGATACTAATCCAATGGTATCAAAGGAATGTATTATATATCTTGAGAATATATTTATGGACTTGGGATATGTTAAATAGTAATAGGTTACACTTCTAGTGTATTTTCTCAAAGTTGATATTGATCAATAGTGGTAATTAATCCATAATACTAGAGAGGAAGAGGAAATAAAACTCATTTAATGAAATGATTTTAATGAGTCAAAATTAAAAAAAAAACCTCATTTTAATGTTTTTAAAATGAACATTGATTCATGTCATGGACTGTTGATTATGGGGGGTTTGGATATTTAAAAATCATTTACAACAGGTTCTTCATTTTCTAATGGCTTCAAAAAAGTTCAGTTTATGAAGCCAAACACATCCCATGGTTTCCGTATTCGATACATTTCATAAATCTACCTTCCAATGGTAGGTGGTAAGTGAGAAATGGTTCTAAGGATACTTATGAACTCACATTGTTCGATAGGTAGGGTGGTCCTCTCATCACACATTTTTGAAGGGGATTATTTCCTATGTAGGGAATTTCATAAAGGTTTATGACATATTCCAAATTCATTTATTAAATCCCAAGTATGACATGGGTCACCATTTAATTAATAATAAATTATTATCAATCATGAAATTTAGAATCAACTATATGTATTCAAGGATCATCATTGAAGGGGGAATATATATGTATCTACAGTTTTCCATCAATAATACACTTTTATTATTATATTAAATATTATTTTCCAATCTATTATTACAATGATTTTTTAACACCAAATAGTGGTTTTATCATGAATTCATCATCATCCTGGTAGATATAAGTTATTTCTTGTAGGGATTGGTCCCATGAGATGGGATTACTACATATCATTTTAAAAGGAATAAAAACTCATGTATTTTGATGCCACTAAAGAGGAACTAAAAAAAATAAGGACATGTGAGGAGGACCTCATAGATGCTTCCTATATATATCTTTTAGACTAGAATCAAAGAACACATAGTTTACTATGTTGACCCATGCCTATGGAGGCCCTATAAAGGTTATGATCACAATGGATATATCCCTTTAAGATGGTGATGAAATGATAAGGGATTATATTAAATTTGAGGCACATGGGGTTTTATATATTTCTTTGATAACCCATCCCTATGGAGGCCCTCTGATTGAATTGGAGAGGAAGATCTAGAAAATTATTCTCTCCCAATAAATGCATATGATCAAGAAGATTTCATGTTCATAACAATACTATAATAGCACGTGAGTCATTCTATGTGTGAGAAACAATAAGAAGTAAAATATCTGAAAAACTACACAATAATATTCATCTAATGGTGGACGAGTTTGGGGTGATAGGGGAGGTAAAGTTATTTGACTGTAACCATATCCTATCTTGTTATCATAACTTGGATTGGAACATATGGATACCCATCTAGATAAATCCCATAAGAAAATTTAGGGTATTAATCCAGGAAGTATACCTTATCTCCAAGTTCCATAGATTAGGGGATGATGAGGAATACACCCACAAAGGGAAAAGAAATCATGATTCCCCTCACTGTTTAAAAGGGCAGGTCCCTAGACATAGAGATGAGAATAGGATAACAACGTCCAGTCACTTGTGTCTGGGATTTTTAGGTCCCTGGAACATCCCCCAAGTTTTGGGTACTTATTACCAATGGTATGCATACCATTACCCACCGTGAGGACACTACCCATCAAGTTAGAAATGTGGAGGACACCTCTCACCAAAGGAATGAATAAAAAAATGGGAGAAAAATCATGTGACTATTTTTATTTTTGTTCATGTTAAGATGATTTAGTGATGGATTTGATTTGGTCTTCCTAAAAAATGAGTCCAATGTAAGGGGGTTCCCTACCAGAAGTGGCATGAAGATAGGTCTCAAATGGGGCTCATGCATGTGACGGTTGGGTGAGTTGAGGATGAATGACACATTTGAGGGATGAGAGAATGGAGGATGGATTGTTCCTGGAAAACCTAGGTGAGCTAATGAAATCTATGCGTGATAGATATCCTTAGTGATAAAAATTGGTTTATGCCTTTATATGGGCTCCAACTATCTCTTTAGGTGTCTTTGGATTATGGGTTCTTATGTCCTGGGATTGAGAAGGTGATTTCACCCTAGTGTGTTTGGGTTAGAGGAGGTGGCTCGCATAGGATATCTTGTGGTTAAATCACTAAGGTAACATTAATAATACAACTATATTAATTTCCTCTTATTTATAGTCTTATCAGTCTACCTGAAAGGTTTTTTGGTCCTTTGTGAAGGACTAGGGCAAGCATAGCATTGAGGCTTTTCTAGTTTTTCTATTACTATTCGAAAATATGTAGATTATCATGAATCAAGGTGATTTATAGGTTTGGATGGAGATTAAACCTTATAGTATTACTAGATTTATGGAACCATAATGAGTATCTTGACTCATTTTTTATTTTTAATGAGAGGTGGGTTGTTTATTTTTTTCCCAAAAAACATCCTCGATTTGTCACAAAAATGTTATTGGTGCGACTCTCCATTTTTCATGGTAATCCATCATAGTAGTAATGGGGCCTAGCTAGAGCCCCAGGGAAACTGCCTGGAAGTAAAACATGAGGGGTTTTGGTCAAATATAATTTTTGGTATGGATTAGTGGGATCACCCAGACATGGGTATCCTAGGTATGGATCGCCCATGTGTGGATTTCCCTAGTTTGGGTTGCCCAAGTACAGGTTTCCAAAATATGGATAACTGAGATATGGTTTATCTATGTATTTCTCAACCAAGAGATTCACCTAGGTGTGACATCATCCATGTATATTTATCAAAATAATTTATCTCCCATATTTGTATGGAATACTTGAGTGATGGAGTTTCATGATCAGAGCTCTCACCCTGATTTTTCGTTCATATGTTCATCTATTATCATAAAATTAGAGGTAAAGGGGTCTGTTTATAAACCAGTTGATGGGCCTACTGATCGTATCATGATTCACTGTTTTATTTCACCCTTATACCAATGTATTAAACTAGTATTGTATTGAAATTTACAAGTATAATAACAAATTTCACTCCATGTTTGATTCAATTATTTTGTGTTTAACACTATTAAAAAGGGAAATGTTACATGTTTTGATAATTATATTGAAGGTGGAGGTGATTTGGAGAACCCATGATGAAGTCCAAGAAAGATGGGCCAATCTGCACACGATCCAAGAACACCAGTGTAATAAACCTCATATTTCTACTGAACTGTGCTTCTAAATGGGCTGAAATTTTGTGGGACGGTTCAAATTTGGATGGGCTACATTTCATATGAAGGAACCGAAGCCCCATTTGGCCTCTACGATTCCCATACTAACTGATCTGTCCAAGAAATCAAAGTTTTACTAAGTCAAATGCAGTGTTCTATATTTTATCAATATCTAGAGATTTAGTAGTCCAAACGGTGCCAAACGTTCGGTGGAGACATCCAAGATCTGGGGATACAACTTTTCTATTTTCTCCAAATCGATATAAGGCTTTCTGAAGGCCTAACCACGTGGTACAAGTGGATTGAAGAAATATGTGTGCCTAAAACCACCTTCCAATTTTCCTATAAAATTGCACCTTGGGCTTCCCATTTGCAAGTTCGACTAGGAGGCAAGGTGCTGCCATTTTGGAGTCCTCAAGGAGTCTTCTCAAAATCCCTAGAATTTATGGAGGCTAT
The DNA here is from genome assembly GCA_963277665.1 of Viscum album. Taxonomy (NCBI): domain Eukaryota; kingdom Viridiplantae; phylum Streptophyta; class Magnoliopsida; order Santalales; family Viscaceae; genus Viscum; species Viscum album. The sequence goes on along the minus strand of OY728123.1, from coordinate 684,511,826 downwards.
GGGAAGTGCTACTTCAACATCTTCTTCTTCTTCCTCTCCCATGGGTTTCTAAACCCCTTGTGATCACCCAGGGAGGAACGTCATGTAAATACGAAGCTTCATGTTTGTAATATTTGAATGATATTTTGAATTCCAGGTTGTTGTGTTGTTTTTCATCATCCCATATTCTTATTTTATTGAGTTATGTACTGGTATGTCATGCTCAACTCATATGATCATGTTTGGGGGTACCCATTCAGGTGATGTTTCACACACTGTTCACCACTTTCTTTTCCCCCTTTCAATTACAGTGTTTGTGTGGTTCATATTGGTCAATTGAACTCACATAATCACTATTAAGGCCATGTACATTTATGTCATGGTATCACAAAGAAATAACATACAAACCCGGACAGCACATCAAGTTCTTTGTGTGTTTCCATGGTGAGTTTCGATTATGAAGTCAAACACAATTCACCCAATCACCGGCGGTGTCCGGTGAATCATTGTGTGTTTTCGACTGAACCATAAGAGGTATCCTAGTATAAAATCCGTAAAATTCTGGTTCAAGGTGTTACAAACCAGGGATTAAAATATCATAACCCTATATCATGAAGCGCTGAAGGATAAACATCATGAGAGTACCCCGGGTTGATCATGCTTAATTCATTATGTTAATCTCTACATTTTTTTATCGCTTTCATTTTCTATTTTCATATTTAATCATAAAAACCCCAAGTTTTACAAAACCTCATTCACTTTCTACTTTCATAATCAAAACCCTCCTTTTAAATTAATGATCTAAGGCTCTATCGAGAGATGACCTAGGGTTTCTGCTATATTGCAGAAATTCTAGTCAAAATTAAACAACTAATTTGATGCGCTCGACAACGCGATCAAATTTTGGCGCCGTTGCCGGGGATCCAAGATCATTTTTTTTATTTCCTTTTTTATTTATTTTTATTCTTAATTATTACTCTTTTAAATACACCACCCCCATTTTATTGTTTTTTTGGGTTTTGTCTTTATTTTTTGTTGTTTTTGGTGTGTTCTTTCTCTCTCTATATCTCTCTACTTCTCCATCTCCCTCTCTATAATTCTGTATTATAACATTATATTCTCTTTTAACCTTTATTAAGTGATTTTATCCATATTCAAAATAAAACTTCACAAATTATTTGCATGACCCGATCTGGTAAAGAAACACTACCTAAATTTGACCCTGAAATTGAAAAGTCACTTCACACACAAATCAAGGCATCTTGAGAAGGTCAATCAAGTAACATTGAGGAACCCCTTTTGGAACCTGAAGTGGTCCTAAACCAATCCAAAATTGAACCCAGTCAAACCCAAGAAAACATGGCTGTAAATAACCAAACATTAATAGAACTGACCACCCCAGATGTGGAGTGCCAACCTGCGTACATCCAATATCCTGAGGAAGTGGACAATTTTGAGCTAAGATCAGGCCTCATCCACCTCCTTCCAAAATTCCATGGTCTTCCTAGTGAGGACCCTCACAAACATCTAATGGAGTTTCACATAGTGTGCTCTACCATGAAACCCAAAAATGTGGCTGATGTCTTAATTAAGTTTAGGGCCTTCCCTTTCTCCCTTGATGGTGTAGACAAAGATTGGCTATACTATTTGCCTACCACAATTGGGGGATGTAATGACCATAAAAGACTCTTTATAGAGAATTTATTCCCTGCCTCCCAAACTGCATCAATTAGAAAAGAAATTTGTGGAATTAGGCAATCAAAAGGAGAGACCCTTCACTAATACTGGGAGAGATTCAAGAGACTTTGCTCAAGCTGCCCCCACCACCAGATTAGTGAAAAACTATTAATCCAATACTTCTATGAGGTACTCATTCCCATGGATCAAGGAATGATTGATGTTGTAGCTGGTGGTTCCCTAGTTGATAAAACTCATTCCGCTGCTCGTGACTTAATAGCCAACATGGCTCAAAATTCACAAATATTTGGTACACGAGCAATTGCACCAACCTGAGGAGTTCATGAGGTAAGTCATTCATCCCTAGAACAAAAGGTAGATACTAAACTTGATGAGATTCATACCCTTATAAGGAAATTAGCTCAAGCACAAGGTAACTCGCACTCTACTTCTATTCCATTACATTGTGGTATTTGTTCTGATAACACTCATTTTTCTGACTAGTGCCCAAAACGTCAAGATTCATCTGAGTCTTGGGAATTTGTGTTCCCATGGTGTCCATTCCAACAAACACCTCCCTTCAAGAAAGAACAATTCAGGAAAAATCCAAATCTAGGGTGGAATGCACAACCCCAGTACCGACAAAGAGGCAACTCAAGCTACCCCAAGCAGAATTGGTATCAACAAGGCCAAGGTATGCAACCTTCTTATCCTTCAACTTCTCAAAGCAATCATCCTCCTCCTCCAAAATCTGAACCAAGCTTCGAGGATATGGTGAAGTAAATGACAACCCAAAACCTCCAGTTCCAACAGACCACACAATCAGCCATTCAAGATTTGTGAACTCAAGTGGGATAATTGGAGAACACCATCAGTGAGATTAAGATGAAAGGGTCTGGACAACTACCATACCAACCCATTGCTAATCCTAAGGACTAAGGTAATATATGTGAAATTGCACTTTGTAATGGTAAAGAATATTCTCCTTCTACTGATTCAATGAAACAGGTATGTCCCCCTCTTGAAAACACTCCTTCCCAACCCTCAAAAATTCCATGTAATGAAAAACAAAATAAAAAGGGCAATCAAATTATCGTTGATGATTAAAATGAACAATCCATTCCTCTTCCTTTCCCACAAATACTCTCTAAATCTATGAAAAATTCCGATAATGATATTGATAATGAGATAATGGATAAATTTAAAAAAGTTCAAGTTAATATTCCTTTATTGGATGCAGTCAAGAAAATTACCCATTATGCCAAATTTCTTAAAGAACATTGCACCCATAGACGAAGGATGAAGGGGAATGAGAGAGTCAACTTGGGTAGGAATGTCTCATCCTTGATTCAACCAGAAATTCCAACCAAATTCAAGCATCCGGGCACATTCACGATACTGTGTACCATAGGGGAGACTTTCTTTTCTGATGCTATGCTAGATTTAGGTGCTTCCATTAATGTAATGCCTCACTCTGTGTATACTTATATGTAGGTTGGAGAGCTTCAACCAACCATAATTGTCATGAAACATTCCAACCGGAGTAAAACGCATCCAACATGGGTGATTGAGGATGTCCTTGTACGGGTGAAGAATCTCATCGTCCCTACTAATTTCTACATTCTTGAGATGGAAGATACCCAAACCCAAGGACATGCTCCTCTCATACTTGGGAGGCCATTCCTAAAAACAGCAAATATGATCATCAACGTTCACAATGGTACGTTGTCCATAGAATTTGGAGGAGAAAAGGTAAGTTTTAACATCCTTGGGGCTATGAAACACCCAGTTAAAGAGCACTCCACTCTTCTTGTCTATTCGATTGAAGTGCTCTCAAATGATGCACACACACACAATTCTCTCCTCAACCCAAACTCTAATTCATTTTTGTCTTCTTCACCCTTGGATGATTTGAGTTTTGATTCATGTTTTTATTGTTGTGTGATTTCTAAAAATTGTAAATTATTTGCTTTAATTGATGATTGTGTTCATTCTGAGGTACCCATGACCGTCGATGATTCTCCAAATCTCATTTCTATAGATTCTCTATCTTTAGAGAATAAACATGAGAAGATAGACAGTTTAATGGACCTCACTCCACCTAAATCCCCTCCCTCAATCTAGAAACCACTGGTGTTGGAACTTAAACAACTTCCTTCTAATTTAAAATATGCATATCTTGAGGGTATTGACTAATTGCCGTCATTATTTCCAATAGACTCTCTCCACAACAGGAATATAAACTGCTCAAACTTTTAAGAGACTGTAAAAAAGAAATAGGATGGACATTGGCTGATATTCTCGGGATTAGCCCATATATTTTTATGCACCATATAATTTTGGATGATGAGGCTAAACCCGTAAGACAATCTCAATGCCAGTTGAATCCCACTCTCCTTGAAGTGGTAAAATTGGAAGTCAGTAAATTACTTGTTTCGGGGATCATTTATCCTATATCTGATATTAAATGGGTTAGCCCAGTGCAAATTGTGCCTAAAAAACAAGAATAATAGTTGTGTCAAATGAAAGGAATGAATTGGTTCCAACATGTGTGCAAAATAGTTGGCAAGTTTGTATTGACTACCGTCGACTGAATCAAGCCACATGGAAGGACCACTTTCCATTACCTTTCATTGACCAAATTTTAGAACGATTGGCTGGTAAGTCCCATTATTGATTCCTTGATGGCTATTCGGGTTATTTCCAAATCCATATAGCCCATGAGGATCATGAAAATACAACATTTACCTATCCATTTGGAACATTTCCATACAGAAGGATGCCATTCGGTCTATGTAATGCTCCTGGTACTTTTCAGCGATGTATGTTGAGTATTTTTTCTAAGTACCTTAAGAGTTTTATGGAATTCTTTATGGATTATTTCACGGTATATGGATCTTCTTTTGATGATTTTTTGGAACACGTAGGTTCTTTCCTCCGCCGCTACATTGAAAAGATCTTGTTTTAAATTATAAGAAATGACATTTTATGGTTGAGCGGGTGATATTTCTTGGGCATGTCATTTCAAATAAGGGAATTCAAGTTGATAAATCTAAAATTGAATTAATTTCAACCCTTCCATATCCAAAATGTGTTCATGAGGTGCGATCTTTCTTGGGTCATTCTGGTTTTTACCATCGATTCATTAAATACTTTAGTAATATTGCACTTCCATTGTCTCTGTTATTGCAAAAATATTCTAAGTTTGTGTTTGATAAAAATCGTGAGGATGCATTCAATTCACTAAAAAAGAGTCTCACATCACCTCCCATCATCCAACCACTAAGGTGGGATCTCCCCTTCGAACTTATGTGTGATGCCTCTAACTTTGCATTTGTGGCGGTTTTATCACAAAGGGTTGAGAAGGCTCCTCATGTCATTGTGTATGCCACATGTACCCTTGACCCTGCCCAGGTAAACTACACAACCACTGAAAAATAACTCCTTTCTATTGTGTTTGCCTTGGAAAAATTCCATTCATATCTTCTCAGGTCAAAAATCATCGTCTTCTCTGATCATGCTGCCCTTCGTTTCCTCTTAAAGAAACTTGAAGCCAAGCCCCGCCTCATTCGGTGGATGCTCCTCCTCCATGAGTTTGACCTTGAGATTAGAGATAAGAGAGGAGTGGAAAATGTGGTAGCTGACCACATTAGTAGGATTTCCCCACCATTGGACCATCGTGTTGACTCACCTCTCCCCATTGGAGAATTCTTCCCTCATGAGAACCTTTGTGATGTTGTGGACCTTACCCCCTGGTATGCTGACATTGTGAATTTTCTAGCAACATCTAGGGTCCCCTCTGATTTTAGAACTTCACAATCCCAGAGACTTAAACATGATTGTCGATGGTACATTTGGGATGACCCATATTTGTGGAGGATATGTAGTGACCAGGTTGTTCATAGGTGTGTCCCTGACCATGAGTTCACCTCAGTTTTGATCTTCTACCACACATTGGCTTGTGGGGGCCACTTTGGCTCTCAAAATACTTCTCAAAAGGTCCTTGACTCAATATTATATTGTCTAAAATTGTATAGATGTGGCCATAGGTTTTGTAAATCATGTACTCGATGTCAATTCACAGGGAATACCTCCAAAAGGAATGAAATTCCCCAACAGCCCATCTTATTCTGTGAAATCTTCGATGCATGGGGCATTGACTTCATGGGGCCTTTTCCAAATTCATTTGGCTTTGTGTACATCTTACTTGATGTTGACTATGTTTCTAAATGGGTGGAATCAAAGGCTACTAGGAACGATGACTCTCGAGTGGTTGTTGAATTTGTGAGGTCCCAAATTTTTAGTAGGTTTGGTTTACCAAGATTGATCATTACTGATCAAGGTTCACATTTTTTCAATTGTAACATGAAAAACTTGCTTCGTAAGTATGGGGTTGTTCATAAATTCTCCACTGCATATCATCCCCAAACTAAAGAACAAGAAGAAATTTCAAATTGGAAAGTTAAGAGAATCTTGGAGAAAATGGTACAACCCAATAGGAAATATTGGATATTTCGCTTGGATGATGCACTTTGGGCGTACTATACTGCTTTTAAAACCCCGATCGGAATGTCACCATATAGGATTGTGTTTGGAAAGTCTTGTCACCTCCTAGTGGAGGTATAACACTATGTATATTGGGCTGTTAAACAATATAATATGAACCTTTCAGATGTAGGTGAGCAAAGAAAGCTGTAGATTCAAGAGTTGGAAGAAATTCGACGTGATTCATATGAAAACTCCCAGATCTATAAAGAGAAGACAAAGGTTATTCATGATAGCATGATTCACCAGCGGAAGTTCCATATTGGTGAGAAGGTCCTCATGTACAATTCGAGGCTTAAGCTCCACCCAGGTAAGCTTCGTTCCCAATGGCTTGGTCCTTATACTGTTACTAATGTTTACCCTTTTGGTGCAATACATGTTTTTCATGAGCAGAGTGGATGAAGTCTTACCATCAATGGGCAGCGACTTAAACACTTCTATGAGGATTTTTCGAAGAATCAGGTGGAGGAATTCCACCTTCTCGATGCATCATACCAATAAAACAAACCAGTTTTTTTCTTCCTTCTCACATTCTCAATTATTTCAGTGAGTACACTGCACATTCTAGGTGTGGGGGTGGATACATTCCTAGGTTAGTTATGAATTTTCATCATTTTATCTTTTCTTATCTTTTTATCCTTTTTTATAGTATTTTCATTTTTCCCCATCAATAATTTAAAAGCTAGATGATTTAGTGACCATAAAGTGGGGAAAGTAAAAATACCACAACGAAGGCTAAAAAGAATATTTGTATGAATTTAACATCAGGGAGTGATTTTCTCTTTTTTTTAGTGAATTGGTTTTCCTTCAATGATATAAATGGTCGTATCTATGTGAAACCTTGGAGATGATTGATGCCCCTTGTGTGAGTAGTTTTTGGGAAAACTGTGTCACTAATATCTCCACAAATGTTTACACCAAACCACAAAGTGTGAATATTTCTTTCTTAATATAAGGTAAATATATGTTGGGTTAATATTTTTCCACTTTAAATGATATTTCCATACGTTCATTCCTTATCAGATATGTTTCATTATTGTACCAGATTGACACGTGTGTGTGTACCTAATGTCTGACTATTGTACGACCTCAAAAAAAATTCTGTCTTGGGCAGGTCAAAAACCACCCCTCTTCAACCTTTGATCTTGTTATAACTATTGCAATTAGTGTCATGAGGAGATCAAACAAGGTTTAAGAGATGAGCATGATATTTGTTCCAAATGAAACTTCAAAAAAAATATAATAAATGAGGGGAGTGATGAAATATGTAATGTATGGGGATATCTAGGTGGGGAGCTTATGGTTTGACTTCTAGGAATGCATAAGTGAGTGGGTCTTGAAATATGATTGCAAAGGATGTAGGACATGTTCGGTGAAAATCATTTAAAGATGAATAATGTTAAAATAACATATATTTATTTGATAGAAAGTGGAAAGAATAAAATGGAATGGTTTTCACACACACACATGTAGAGTTAGTGGAATGGTTGACTTTTTAATTCCCTGCTAATGTTGGTGTCATGAATCTCTTTGAATTTTATTATGATATGATTTATGAGACATATTTTTCCATTTTCAATGGGAAGAACTCCTTGGTGCGGTTCATGCATTGGTCACATTACTTTGGTGAATTAAAATTTCCTCAAATGTTAAATCATCATGATGTTGTAAATATATATATATATATATGCATCATTTTATTTGGATATGTGACTTTTCCCAGGAGAGAAAATGTTTAGGTGTGGGGGTGTGATCGTACCACGATTCACTATTTTATTTCACCCTTATACCAATGTATTAAACTGGTATTGTATTGAGAATTACAAGTATAATAACAAATTTCACTCCATGTTTGATTCAATTATTTTTCGTTTAACAGTGTTAAAAATGTAAATGTTACATGTTTTGATAATTATATTGAAAGTGGAGGTGATTTGTAGAACTCATGATGAAGTCCTAGAAAGATGGGCCAATCTGCACATGATCCAAGAACACCATTGTAATCAACCTCCTATTTCTACTGAACTGTGCATTCCAATGGGCTGAAATTTTGTGGACCGTTCCAAATTTGGATGGTCTACATTTCATATGAATAAACCAAATCCCCATTCGGCCTCTATGATGCCCATAATAACTTATCCTTCCAAAGAATCAAAGCTGGACCAAGTCAAATGTGGTGATCTGTATTTTATCAATATCTAGAGCTGTAGTTGTCCAAATGGTTCCAAACTTTCAGTGGATACAGGAAAAAGGTGTGGTACAACTTTTATATTTTTTCCAAATAGATATAAGGCTTTATGAAGACCTAAACGTGTGGTACAAGTGGATTGAAGAAATCTGTGTGCCTAAAACCACCTTCCAATTTTCCTATAAAATGGCACCTTGCGCTCCCCATTTGCATGTTTGGCCAAGAGGAAAGGTGCTTCCATTTTTGAGTCCCCAAGAAGTCTTCTCAAAATCCATAGAATTTCTGGAGGCTATGGGAAGTTCTAATTCAACATCTTCTTCTTCTTCCTCTCCCATGGGTTTCTAAACCCCTTGTGATCACCCGGGGAGGAACGTGATGTAAATCCCAAGCTTCATGTTTGTAATATTTGAATGATCTTTTGAATTCCAGGTTGTTGTGTTGTTTTTCATCATCCCCTATTCTTATTTTATTAATTTATGTACTGGTATATCATGCTCAACTCATATGATCATGTTTGGGGGTACCCATTCATGTGATGTTTCACACACTGTTCACCACTTTCTTTTCCCCCTTTTAATTACAGTGTTTGTGTAGTTCATATTGGTCAATTGAACTCACATAAGCACTATCAAGGCCACATACATTTATTTCATGGTATCAAAAATAAATAACATACAAACATGGACAACACATCGAGTTCTTCGTGTGTTTCCTTGGTGAGTTTCGGTTATAAAGTCAAACACAATTCACCCAATCATCAGCGGTGTCTGGCGAATCATTGTGTGTTTTCGACTGAACCCTAGAAGGTATCCTAGTATAAAATCAGTAAAATTATGGTTCTAGTTGTTACAAACTAGGGATTAAAAGATCATAACCCTATATCATGAAGTGATGAAGGATAAACATCATGAGAGTACCCTGGGTTGATCACGCTTAATTGATTCTGTTAATCTCTACATTATTTTATCGCTTTCATTTTCTATTTTAATCTTTAATCATAAAACCCCCAAGTTTTAAAAAACCTCAGTCACTTTCGACTTTTATAATCAAAACCCTCCTTTTAAATTAATGATCTAAGGCTCCGTCGAGAGACGACCTAGGGTTGCTGCTATACTGCATAAATTCTAGTCAAAATTAAATAACTAATTTGACACCCTCGATAACTCGATCACCTACATTAATTTTATACCATGAGTATAAATTTTAAAAGTTTTTCTCATTATGGGGTATCTTTGGGTCACCTGCATGAATGGATTTCAAGAGGTCTTGGTGCAAGATCTCGAATTCCTTTACAAACATTTAACATCTTCCTACTGCCATAAATACTTATTCATAAGCCTGTTTGGGCTCTATGACATGTACAATTGAAACCTATAAATAAATTTAAACTCCTAGATATTCTGAATTCACTAAAAGTTATCATAGGACATTGAAAAATTCATCTTAATTCATTGACATCCTTTTATCAGCAATTTATAAAATGTATTTCCTTCTCTCTGAGGGAGGTTCTCACCACAATACCATTTGGATGGAATGTTTTTTTTTGAGAAATATCAACCCCTCGGTGTATGAGGATTTTTATTGTATGTGGATATCAAATAATATCATTCCGCTATAGAGAATGTTTTTTACTCAAACTCGACATTTGTTTCCTAAGTGAGTATCACATCATGGATTCTATGGCAATGTGTATGGAACACATTATTAAATTTAAACAAAAACAATATAAAATTAATAGAAAGTTAATAATATTCAATAAAAATAAATAATATTGTGTTTTTGAGAATTATATTACCTTTATAAGGTTATCCAAGTATGTTATGGATTACTTATGAAACATAGAGTGCAAGATTGAACATTTCATTTAAGAGATTAAGACAATTCTCCAAATGTCCCTAGTCTATCAATAATTTTTATCCTATCATGAAATAGTTTTATGTTCCATAAAAATATAGATGTAATTATATACATCATACAGGATCATGTGGAATAAAAAAATAAGAGTTTGAATGAGCACCATGAAAAATGGAATGATTTAAACAAGAAGAGGTGAATGAAGAAATTTCCTTTTGAAAATTGCAGAAGGAATCATCATGGAAAATTCATGAAATTATTGTGAGCTTTTTTAAGTTAAGAGGTATGATTCATAAAGAAAAATAATGAAAAGGGAACAAATAAAACAAATCTATTTTTTTTTAAACCATATGGGTATGGGGAACTGCAAAAATTAATTCCCCAAGCCTCATAGGAATTTACCATAGAAGAGGCCAAGGGGATAAGGAAAATCTTATCAATTACAAAGCTAAGGTGGAAGTACCAAAGGATGTGGTGGAAGGTACATTAATAATAGATTCAAATTTTTCTAATTATTTATTTTATTCTATATCCTCCAATTAATTTAATACTTTCATGTTTTTCAAGAAAATTATATATTTCCCTTGCACTTTTAGATGGGAGTTGTTAAACAAAACACCTAGTTTAAGTATCAATACAACAAGTATGGGTCAAGAAATACCCTTTATGATATATAAAAATTATTTTCCATTTGGACCTTATTATCATATATATGGTTGAATATGTTATTATCCATGGTATGTACTGGAATTCAAAATATGATGAATGGAATTTTTAGTAGATAACTAAATTAAAATTTCTGATGAGGACATAGAATTATGTACATTCATAATAGGTACAACATCATCTAAGACATGTATAGATCCACCACTAGTGGATCTACTGAATGATATTGTTGAGGAATAATAGAAAACAAAATCTTGGGATGTAGAAGGTAATATTCAAATTGGGGATATAACTATTGTATAGATTAAAATAATGTATTTCTTAAGGAATTGCATAAAAATACCCAAGAGTGTGAAGTTGAGAGTCCCATTGATTATATCACCAATGTAAGACAAATATCTCCATATATAATGGACACTATGCAATTAGTTTATCTAAAGAAAAAATAGAGGATTTTTGTTATAAGGTATTTCTTAACCCTTGTGCCTCACTATGGGGAGCCCTTATCCTCTTCCTTAGGAATAAATATTGTTCCATGGTGTTGTGAATTTATTATTACAAAATTAAGGCTATTATAATAAAGAATAAGTATTATATTCCATGTATTTATGACTTATTCGATCAAATTCGTAGAGACGGATATTTTCTTTATATTTTACATCATTATGAGTATCATTAGTTTTGACTAAATAAGGACTAAATTCTAAATAAAACTGTTTGTGTGAGGTATGAAAATTATGAGTTTATAATAATGTTATTTTAATTGACTATTTAACACTCAATTTTTATGAATCTGGTGAATAATTTATTTTAGGAATCTCAAGATGGTTTTCTTAGGGATGTTATTTGATGAGATCTTTTTGTATTCTAAAATAAATTAGGACCATGAGAATGATAGGAAAATCATTTTTGAGACTCTTAGAAGTAATGAGTTATATGGTAAATATAGTAAGGGATATTTTTGTTTTCAATGAGTTTCTTTAAAAGGACATGTTTTCTCCAAGGATGAAATCGTAGTTGGTCCTATAAAGAAAAATACAGTTAGTGAATGGCCTACCCCAACAAACACAATTGAGGTATATAGCTTCATTAGTTTGTATGGTCATAATAAATGATTCATTTAAATTTTTTACTGATTGGATAACCAATTAAAAATTCGTATACAAAAAAAAATTATATTTCTTTTGAAAAAGGATTGTGAAGAATTTTTTGATGAACTAAATGAGATATTGGTCAATGATCTCATTTTGAAACTACAATCTATAAATGACATGTTTATGATATATAGTGATGCATACATGAAAGGAATGTGTTTTATAATAATGAAAAATTATAATTTAATTTCATATGCATCGAGGATATTGAGGAATCACGAATATAACTATCAAACCCATGATCTTTAGTTAGTAGATGTAATCATTTATTTGATGATATAGAGACATTATCTCTACAGTGAAAGATGTGAGATATACAAGGATCATTAAATCATAAAATATATATCCTCGTAGAAAGATATCAAATTGAGATAAAGGAGAGGGATCTATCTACACATGAATTATCATTTCTCATTACATGACCACTTGTGGAAAGCATATAAGGTAGCAGATACATTTTATAGGAAAGATCATGGATCTCTAAAGAGAATGTGCTTTGAGAGAGATCCTATGTTTATAGATATAGTAAATATGGATATAGTAATTATTAAAGATGGATATACATCACTCTAATTTCAAATTATTATGAAACCAAATTTATAAGAAAATATATAAAATGTCAATCTAAATATATGAATGTTTAGGAAAAAATTAAATATATGAATGATGAGAAAATATCAAGCATTATTTGTGATAATGGTGTTCACAAATTAAGAAAGAGATTATGTATTCCATATATACTTGAGAAGAAAAGGGAATTTTTGGATGATACACATAGATCAATTTTCTCTATACACCATGGTAATACACATATATATTGGGATTCGAGGGAACATTTTATGTTGAATAAGATGACGTGGTAAATTTCTAATTACGGGTCTAGATGTTTAGTTTTTCAACAAGTGAAATATGTGAGACAACAACCTAGAGGAGTATTGGAACGTATTCTTATTCTTTTGTGGATATAAGATGACATTACTATGGAATTTTTCATAGGTTACCAAAGACTCCTTGAAGGAAGGATGTAATAGGGGTTATTGTTAGGCCCCAAACCAAATCTATGAATTTCCTTACTATATGAGATGATATACATATTGAGAACCTCCTAAGGATCTATAATAATCATGTTGTTAGACGTCATGGTGAACCTATTTTGATCATATCTTTAAATGATTCACATTTTACATCAAAACATTATAGGAGTTTTAATAAGTCTCTTGAAACAAAGATTCATTTTAATACCACCTACCATCCTCAAACTTTTAAAGAGTCCAAATGGAATATTAAAATAACTTAATTCATGTTTATTTCATGGTTACATGAATTTAAATTCCTCAGGGATTATTATTTACCTTTTGTATAGTTTTCCTATAAAAATAGTTTCCATTAATGTGTTGAAATGGTTCCATAAGAAGAAATATATATAAAGATATTTAATTCTCCAACTTGTTTGAATAAAGTGGGTGAATAGAAAACTGTAAGACCAAAAATTGTTGAAGAAACTAAAACAATGGTAATGGATATTTAGGATCATATTAAATATTCTCAATATAGGAAAAAACATTTGGTGAAAATCAAGGGAATGATTTTGAATTCCATGTGGGAGATCATATTTGTTTTAGAGTATCACCATATAAGAGTGTTATAATGTTCAGAAAGAAAGTGAAATTAAGACCCAGGGGAATTGGGACTCTTTTAAATCCTTGAAATAATTGGATTTAATTCTTACCATTTGGAAATACCACCATGTCTCTCAAATGTACATGATGTGTTCCATATATCATTGTTAAGAAAGATCATTCCAAAATAAATTTCTCCTATATGATGAAATTAATTTGTAAACTAATATATCTTTGAATGAATAAATCATTTATATTATTGATACTAGAAGAATGTATTGAATAATCTGATGACTCATCTGGAAATGGTTTTTTGAGAAATAAAATAAGGAGGAAGAAAGATGGGAACTAGAGGATGTAATGAAGAATAACTCTAATATTTCTTATGAGGTAATATAAATTAAATTAAGAGGATGATATATATATAGGAAATAATAAGGTAATACCTTGAGAATAAATATTTTATTTTCATTTAAATATATTAAATTTCTCTAAAAGATTGTAATTTACACAACATCGAGTTTAAATCAAACACAATTCTCAATTAGAATGTTATTTAAAAATGAAAAAAATTACCTAGAAATAATTTTTGTGGGTATTAATAAAATATATATAATATTAAAATTACAGTTCTCTATTGATTATAAATAAGATAAGAATCATTTTAAAGTAATTCAAAATGTTTTTTAAAAACTATATTTTTTGAAAGAAAATGGTTTCATCGCTTCCTATGCACTGATAATAAAAATAATTTATTAGGTATTTTGAATGTAAATTTGAAAAAGTGAAAATTATTTTTTAAATTTAAAATTTAGAATTATATTAGCATCATTATTTTGAATTTTTCTTAAAAGGATCATTTTTTCATGATTAGTGAAAATAAAAAATTTTATTTATAACTTATCTTTTATTCAATTTTTTATAATGATAAATTATAGTTAATTATTCTTTAAATTCAATTTTGATCAATTTATTATAATAAATATATTTTAGTACATTTTATGCAATTTGAAATGTAATTTTTATAGTAAAAAAACTTATATCTTTGTGATTTTTCTCTTTTGAAGCCGACTTATTCATCAAGTCTATGGGTATAATTTTATATTTGATTATGCCACTTCAGGGAATTGAATATGAAAAAATGGATTCTATATTTGTAATCACTATAATTTCGTTCATATAATAAGGTTAACATAATTGTGAACCACTTTTAAATGTAAAAATAGTAAAAATTAATTATCACAGTGAAGGTAAAAACTAATTTAACTAAGCATTAAACTAAGAAGATTTGTGTCAAAATGACCTAAAAAATGTCAAAACAGAATTTTCTAGAAATATTTAGACATTATCACCTATAAAGATCATTAATGACCCATTTAAATTTTTTTTATATGATATAGACATGGGTGTAATTGATTATTTTTAAAAATTCGATGTGCATCATATCCCCAATTATAAAGGCCACCAAATATCTTCCCTTATTCACACATAAAAATGTTTTTTAGTCAATAACTACCAAAATAACATAATTAATGTTATACCAACATTATATATTTACTATTTTTATGATAAATCCATCCTAAGATAATATTTTGGTGCAATCCAGAAGTGTTCATCCGAAGAACATGTAACGTTCATAAACATTCATTTTTATTTTATTTCGCCTTCCTTATATTTAAAATATTATTAAATAAAGGTATTATACTAAAAATATAATCTAAAATGTTCTTTTATGTTGTAATGATAACGAAATTTCCTAAATCCATATTTCTTTCTATCATATGGGAAATAAAATATATGATCTTGTGTACAACGGACTACCATATCACAAACCGATGTAATTCATTTTCCATTACCTACATTAATTGTTGGATATAATTATGGGTTGAGTATATTTATATAATATTTATGACATAATTAAACTTTTGTAATTATAATATCACATATTACATCTTAGTATCAATTCATCTTCAAATACGATATCATCAATTGTTTGTATGGTAGACTACCAACTCGCGAAGCCACATGATTTGTTTTTCACTTACACATTATATGGAAGGTGATAAGAAAAAATTTAATGAATATATGTGAGATTTTTGAAATTATATTAATTATGTAAAATTAATATATCATACACTTCCTTACGTTTTCACCTGTTAAGGGAATGATATAATTTCTCATGCGCACAAACAACCATTAAAAAATTATAAGAATCATTTAAATATGGTATGTACAATGTAAATATGAAATTCATAACAATTTTATCATTTATTAAATTATTTATTTACATCCTATGTACAAAAAAATAATCATTCATCGCAAAAAAAAATACTTAGGAAAACTAGTAAATTGACACATGAAACAAGGAAAATAATGAAATATAATTTAAAAATAGGTGGTAAATTTTATAAGAGGATCATATATGATATTATAAATATGATTATAGTTACAATATAAATTAATAATTGTCTAACAATTATTATACTAGTTTTTGAATAGTATTCAACAAAAGGAAATCATTAGGTAAGGGACTTCATCTCAATTTACATTCCATGAGGAATATTGTAATGTGAATAAGAAAATTTATTTTATATAGTCTATATACTACCCCTATTTCATGTAATATTTTGAATGCTAAATAATTCATGGTATTTTAGGTTTTATTTTTAAATATTTCGTCTATGAATATTTGGATTGAAAATTACCAAGTGGTATAGAATTTCATAAACAAATTTCTTTTCATTGGGTTATATTACATCTTCATTTCAATTTACAGTCTACGATTATGTGTGTAAATACATTAAACTTTATTATGGATTATTTATTATCTTTTGGTTGTATTTTCATTTGAAATATATTATTGACTTTTTTATTATTTATAACTTCAATAGTATAATCATTTTAAGGTATTTCATCACAATTTCCATTTACCTACGAAATATTTGAAAATATTCACCTATTCACCTTTACGTTACGTAAATACTACCCATTTGATATATTTATCATGAAAAACTAATTATTCATGATTTTAATTTTTTATTTCATGATTGTTATTCAAGTGGTTATGTGTCACCCAGACCACGATTTCTATTTATTTTTATCATTTTCTTGATGTTGGATCTTTCGGTTGAGGATCGAGTCATGTTCCTGGTGAAAATTGTTTGAGTTTTAGAGTCTTTGTATTTTTGGAATTGTTCATAGTTTTGGTATGGTTTGGACCAAACCATGTGAGGACAAATAATGACAATGGACTCTTCTCTTGATGGATCATGGTTTTCACCTGGTTTGAGGGAATCGTGCGACAAGATTGAGAAATGGTTCTGTCAAATAATAGAGTTGATATGCATGGTTGGATCAAGTTTGTTAGAACTATATAGATAGACCTTTTTAAGGTCCCATTGGTCCAGTAGGTTATGTGTGGTCAAATACTGGTCAGGTAGATCATGCGGCCAAATTGTGCGACCTACCTAGTTTTCTAAAAAATAAAAATAATAAAAATTGAAACTAAATAGAGAATAAATATAAAGAAGAGTTTTGATAAAAATAATAATAATAGTATTAATATTTTTTACTATTAATATTATTATTATAACTATTTTCATGTTTTTTAACCCTAAAGGGGTTCCTCCTCCCCTTTTGTGTGGAACACCCCCTCTTTCCTCCCATATGTTGCACACCCCTCCCCCCATCTCCCAATCTTGTGACCCATGTCCCTCCTCTCCCAATCCACGTGTATGACCTCCCTCCTTCCTGGTGTACAATTTTCTTCTATTTCTGGGTTCAGTAATCTATGATGAGTCTCTTATCCCCACATATTCATTCTTTTCTTGGTTTTCCTCACCTAAAGGTTGTGCACACACCATGTCTAAACACTAAATCTATTTTTGGATATTTTATTTGTTGAATGTTGATGTTTAGGGTTCGCTGGTCTTATTGAGGCTGGTTATTTCCATTAATATCGATGGAATATATTTTTTAATAAATTTTAGGAAATGGATATTTGTTCCTTCACTTTACTTCAATTTTAACTTAGGGGTTTTGTGCTCATTGAGTTATTGGTAATTTGGTTTACTCTATTGGAACATACTATGGTGGTTTTTCATTCCTGTTCACAAAAGATACTAGCATGGGTATGCATAGGTAGGAATACACACACACACACACACACAAACAAATATATATGTTAACCCATTATATATATATTCCCACATTAGGGTATGAATAAATATATTGGGGCTAGGTGTGATTATGTATATATATGAAAAATGCATACATGTGTGAGGTAAAGGGGTATGTGCACATTTATGTGTATAAGTAAGGATACAAATATACATATTGATCGATGAAAATATAAACTCAAGAGCTATGTTTCCTTATATATAAGTGAACATACATATGAGCGAAAGAAAAAAATGGGAATACGAGTGGTATTCTTCAAAAATCGGCTTGTTTGAGGTAGGTTTCCCTTTGCATTTGGAATTTAAATTTAAGAAACATTAATTTATTTAATTTATATAATTTTTAAAATGAAAAATAGTTTTTTATGATATTTAGATAAATTTTTTATATTAAATTATTACGAAACTACATGAAATTGTCTTATTTAACTTTTCATAGAAAGGCTATGTTAAATTTTCTAGTTTCCATTTGAAAGTGGTTTGTTGTTTAAAAAAATGGTGTTGGTTTATAAATTTATGTAGGTTTATTAAATTTATTTATTAATGGTTTTGTTATTGTATAGGTTTTTTGTTTCCTAAATGATATTTTGGTGTTTATAAATGGATGTGAAGTTATAAATGGTGTGTTTTCACAATTTCAAAAATTTTGGTTTGGTTCTTTGAAAAAGTGTGGGTTCTTAAATGGGTTTTCTAAGTGGATTTGGAGTTTTTAAAGGATGTGTTTAATTATAATTAAAAGTGGATTCCCCATTTTTAATCTGGTGCATTTTTGGTTCTTTGATAAATGGTTTTTTATGTGAAGGACATTTAAGGCCCATTTTTAAATTTTTTAAAAATTAGTTGTCTTGAAAACACTACTTAGATAACTCGATGTCCTTGGTCATGTTGAAGATTGTGGGAGGTCTATACTGATATTTTCACTTATGATAGAATAGTTTATAGTCCATATATTTTTCCCTGGAGTGATTCAGGGGTGACAATTTTGTCTGTTTCTTATATGTGATGCATATATATGTGATGAATGGCTTGTTTAGAATTTATTGGTTCACACCCACTTTATTACTGACATGGGAAGCTGGAATAGTAATCATATTTTTAGTGAATGGTTGATGCACTAGCTTATTATTTTTCTATGTTAAGTGTCACTTAGCATAGACCTTTATTCTCTTTGGGATAGTGTCACTCAATTAGGAAAGATAGGGTGACATCGAGTGTGAGAGTAAGTTGATGTCATCAGGTCAAGAATACCTTAGAGATGTGTCTGATGTGAGTATGTTACAGATTTTACACTGAAATACTATGTTCTATGTCAAATAAATGACTTATTTTAAAGTTATTTTTCATGTTATTTCCATTCATTATTTTTTGCGGGGGTTTCCCATGCATTTTTGGATGAAATGGTTGGATTTCATGATTTGGGAAAAACAATGAGCCCATTTCTAAACATAAAATTAAATTTGGATTCTTTTATAAATCCTCTATTTTTCAACATTTTTAAACCATTACACTTCCGAATTGGCCTCCCTAACCTATTAACACTACCATATCCATTAGTATCCCATAGAAATCCATAATCATGGTAGATTTTAGTTATTTATTAAGGTATGTGTCCATCCCATGAGCCCATTTCCAGTTTTCAAAGATTAATTTTTTCTGTTTACATCTTGTTCATTTTTAATATTTTTTAGTGATTACACCTATCACTCAAGACCATTATCCCTTGGTGCACCCCATGTTCTTTTATCTTTCTTTTTATCTCATCTTCATCGCAGATTATGGAAAAATTTCTCAGTCCTTTTCAAATCATCCATATTTTAAAAGATAATTTATTTCTTTCATAACTCCTTCATTTTTTTTTACTTTTTCCCCCATTTCTTTTCCCACGTGACCTCCATATCCCTATTCAAGATTACATATTATTTTTTTCTTCTTGGAAATTAACATATTAGTGTATTTGGGATGATTTGTTTTAATATCTCTTATGTTTGTGGTTTTCCTTCCTTCATCCTCCTATTTTCTTAGGGGTTCTTCAATTTTTCATGATGTTCTTAATGTCCATAAAGTAGGGAATTGAACCTATGGTTTGATATTTGGTTTCATTGTCTAATATTGTTGTTTTAGGTTTTATTTAACATCATTGTGGTGTGTTGGTGGTGTAGTTGAACTTTCTCACAAGGATTTGGTGTTTTTGACACTTATGGTAGGTGATTCCATGTGAAAGGAATACTAGAAAATTTAGAATTGGTTGATTTCTATTTTTATCATACTCCTCCTTCATTTTTCATGATGTGAAACTTTTGTTGGTGGAATTTTTTATGAAAATTATTTTGAAATGAAATTGTTTGTGTGAAAATGGGTGTGTTACATTTGTGTTCAATGTTGTACCACTTTGGGTTGTTTAATAATTCATGAAAGGGATTTATTAAAACGTTTTTCTATTGAAAATTCTTGTTTGGGGTAATATTGGTGGGAATTATGTTTTCAAATAGGTCTTTAGATTAATTTTATGTGAAAATTCTGGTTACAATCCTTGAAATTGTTTTATAGAAATTCTATGTGATTTATTGAGTTATATAAAGGCTAAAAAGAATTTTTAGATAGTATTTTTAATGTGTGTGACTAGAACTGATGATTTTTTTATGAAAATGGATTTTTGTAACAAGTGGAAATTGTTTGATCACAAAGGGGGAAGCTGGTGTATCTAGGTGGGCGGACGTGCACTAGTACGCTAGTGATTCGGAGTGATTTTGTCCTATTTCACCAAGATAATTGGACATTGAAAGAACTAAAAACCCATAATTATAATTATTGGGTACCACTTAGTTATGGGTATGTTACCTACTAGTGGATCTTTCATGATAATAGATATGGTTATGGTTACTTTACACTGAGATACGAGGTACATGGGGCCCAAAACTAACCAGTGCCTAGGGGTGTTCCTGAGATTAGTGACCATTGACAATTTGGTATATATCAGGGGATTATGGTTTTTGTTTGGATGTAAAATTCAGAATCATGAATGTTTTATTGAAATGTGCTCACTCTTTGAAATTTCCCTTTGAAAATCGTTTACTTTTAAAAGTTTCGTTCTTTAGAAATTATTTCCACCATTTTATATTTATTAAAACATGCACGCTTTTTATCTTGTCTTGCTTACTATATGTAATATTTGGGTGGAATCCAATTGGGATTTGGATCACACCCTACTTACACCATTGGTTTTAAGTAGAGTAGATCATGTTTTACATAGGTAAAGGAAAGTCCTTGGGTGATGGTGGTTCGGGTTGTCAGTTTCCTTCCATGGTACGGTGTTGAGAAGACAACTCGTGGGTGATGACCCCTTATCGTGTGGTGTTCCTTGGGCTGTCTTAATGATAATTTTGTATATTTTTGGACCTCTTGTGTCCTGTTTAAGACCATGTATTCACTTTTGAATTTAATATAAAGATTTTTTAGTTCATAATTTTTTGATTTATTTTATTGATTGTCTTTGGTTGTTAAATGATTTTAAACATGGGTAAATCATTCCCAAACGAATATTTAAGATACCCATGAACATGTTCCAGAACATGGGGATAGGCAATTCCTTTCAAGCCTTTTCATGGGTCGGGATTGGTGCTGGTTTTGATGGAGCCTAGATTCAGTTTGTGACAAAAGGATATCAAAGGAAGTTTATTGTTTTTGGGTTAGAATATTATTTTGGTATGAGTTGGGCTAGACAAGATCTTGGATTATTGAGGCTCAAAGTTCTAGTCATGAGTAGGGTTCCTAGCCTGTACCTCTCATGACGGACCTCAGATCTATCTGGAACTTTTGAATTGATTGTTTGACTTCACTACTAGGTGAGACGTATGGACTACAACCTGCATGTGGACATTAGGTTGGGGTGAATTTGATGTTTATTTTATTTTTTTAAGGTGTTTGGATTATTTATATTTGATTTTATTGAAGAAATTTTCCAGAACTTTTATACTTATTTTTTCTCTTGTGATTTTTTTATTTTCTAGCAATATACCTTCCCGTAAAGCTCCCATAAACCCACAGAAGGAAGCCGAAGAAAGTTCTCCCGCATCACTTGATCAGAGGATAGTAGAGTCTATGGTTCTGGATGTCCAAGATCTAATATAGGTAACAAAACCTATTCCATCACATGTAAGAGAAGACGATAGAATTCCATGGAAGGAAAAGGACCATGAGTTTCTGAAAAACAAGCCTCATACCTTTGGAGGTAGCACAGAACCCCAGGAAGCATAGGAGTAGCTCGAAAAGATTGAGCACATGTTTATGATCTTAGACACAATTGAGGAGGTCAAGATGAAATGTTCTTATCTCCTGTAAGAGGGTCCTAACTGAAGGTGGTTATAATATGTGCTTCCAGATGGAGGCACAAGTAGATGAGCTAGAAGGACATCATGCTAATCTTCAACATATAGTACTACCCTAATGTTTTGGAATATGCTCAATCTATATAGTTTATGGAACATGTTCTGGCGGACCTTTCATTAATGGAGTATGCCAACTATTTTTCTATGTTTTTACGGAATGCTCTGGAAATGGTCTTTAATGAGAAGATGATGTCCTAAAAGTTCAAGAGGGGTTTGCAGCCAGAGATCTATTCACAGGTCCTCCTGTTCAAGCTAAAACCCTATGCTGAAGTGGTTTATAGTGCTTTCATTATGGTGATATACCAAAATGGAATTGATTTATTCTCTAGGAAAATATCATGAATGGGTAGTGACAATTTTTATGAGAATAAAATTAAGTGAGCAAAGTAGAGGATGAAGGGAGGTTGTATATTAGGATAACCTTCCATGCAGTTTTGTTTGGTGGCTTTTGATGAAAGGATCATCATGTGCCACCAGTGTGCGAGGCTATGGAACATCAGAACAGCATGAACATCTCCTCCAAAGCCCCATTATCAGTGTGGAGGTATGGGACACTAGCAGTGATTTTTTAGGATGGCATGTCCACTCAAGAGTGGGGAAGGATTTATGGCTTCTAGAGGGGTTTCTGTTAGGTTAAACCCATCTAGAACGATGGGATCTCAATTTGGTGGTCATGGAGGAAGGGTGGGATCATCTTCGGGGAAGAGTTATTTTATGGAAGATCCATAGGAAAGCAGTTTTTCTTAGGAAAAGACTAGGAATATTCATGCGGTGGATCAGGAACCAGTGGGATAAGAGATAGGACTTTTGACTGTACAAGGTACCATTTTGATTAAATATTATTTACCTATAACTCAATTTTAAACCGGTGCATTTATTTCATTCATCTCTACTTGTTTTTTCAACACATTTAATTTTACAATAGATCTTTTGTCTTTTGTGATGTAATTGGTGATGTCTCTAGGAAATAAAAAGGAGCAGGGTCTAAGGTGCCCATTGTGTGTGATTTCTGTGTCAAGGGTTGAGATAAAGTGGGACCACCCGGTATTAGATATGGATCTATTTGATTTGATACTTGTTATGGATAGGATGGTAATATTTAAATTTCACATCGATTGATATTGAAAATTGGTCAGTTTTACGACACTATATGGGAGTCATCAAGTTTTCCTTGGGGATTTGGAAACTTGGCCGGGTTGCACAGGACCTCCACTCTCAGAGTTGGGGAATATTTTATTCTAGTTATCATCACATGTGCTAGAGAAAGATGGTCATTCTCATAAAGGTGGACTTACTCGTATATTGGATGATTATCTGGAGGTATTCCTAGATGATTTTTCAGGATTACCTCCAAAGCGGAACATGGAGTTCTTGATTAATTTGGTGCTGGGAACACAACCCATATCTCTTCCCTCATATAGTATGGCCCCCAACGAGCTGATGGAATTAATGATATAGCTAGAAGATTTATAATCCAAAGGAATCATTCACCCAAGCATATCTCCTTGGGCCTCTCCAGTTATTTTTTGTGAAGAAAGCCGAGAAATCCATCCAGTTGTGTATTCATTACTGGAAGTTGAACAAGAAAACCATAAAAAATAAATACCCTTTGCCCTGAATAGATTAGTTTTTTGACCAGTTTAAGGGGGAAATGGTGTATTCAAAAATAGACTTCAATTTGGATTACCACTAACTCAGGGTGAAAGAGGCATATATTTCAAATATAGCATTTCAAAGTAGGTATGACCACTTTGAGTACCTGGTCTTGCCCTTAGGATTAACCGATTATTCATCCCTCTTTATGGAACTCATGAATAAAGTGTTCCAATAGTATATTTACTCTCTTATCATGGTATTCATGGATGAAATCCTAGTTTACTATGGATCTATGTAGAAACATTAACATCATTTTTGGATTATGTTGGGAACCTTGCGATAGCACAGCCTATATTCAATGTGGTCCAAGTGCGCTTTTTGTATTAGCGAGGTGAAGTTTATGGGGCATGTGATCTTGGTGTAGGGGGTTTCAATGGACCCCTAAGAGATCAGTGCAGTTATGTCATGGGTGTATCCAAGGAACGTGTTTGGGATTAGAAGTTTCCTGATCCCGGTTGGTTACTACATAAGATTTGTTCAAGATTTCTCTTGGATTTCTTTACCCATGACCATGCTCAACTTGAAAGGGGTGAAGTTTGTAAGGGGCCCAAAATGTCAAGAATATTTGGAGGAGTTGAAGCGACAGTTGAAAACTACCCCCATGCTAATTTTTCTAGAGTATGTAAAGTGTTATGCGGTGTATTGTGATGCTTTAGGTATGGGTCATGGGTGTATCCTTATACTGGGTGATTACGTGGTGACGTATGGTTCTCTCTAACTCCAACCACATGAAAAGAATTATCCAACCCATGACATGGAGTTTACATCTATGATGCATGATTTTAAGACTTTTCATCACTACCTCTTTGGGGTGAAGTTTTATTTCTACTCTAATCACAAAAGCATGGCCTACATCTTCTCTCAAAAGGATCTAAATCTAAGGCAGTGTTGTTGGATCGAGTACTTATAGGGGTTCAACTTTGACATTTTCTATACCCCAAGAAAGGAAAATGTGGTGGTGGATACATTGTATAGAAAATTACTAGTGAAGGGATTGAGGAATTACATTGATGAGTAGACTCTAATGGGGCTCTTTTCTCAGATGCATGTGGAAACTAAGGAGCACAATAGAGGTGAATTCTTGGAAATCATTCAGTTGAATCCTTCTCTATTAGAGTTGATTCTCCATGAATAGCCCAGTGACGAGATTTTTCAGTGGTCAATTCAGTTTTTTCATGGTAGGTAGATGACTTGTAATTGTTAATCATCTTCCGAGGGAATCTTGTGCTTCAAGGGCCGATCAATAGTTTTGTAGTCTCTACAGAAGGTGGTGATGCATGAAAGCCACTAGTTTCAATGGGATATCCATCCTGGTTCCACCAAGATGTATTATGATGTTCAATAGCTATTCTGGGGTCCAGTTAAGTGAAGAGACATAACTGGCTTCAGGTCATGATGCTACATATGTCAACTGGTGAAAGCAGAGAACCAAAGACCCTCCGGTTTTCTCCAATCATTATGCATTCCTACTTGGATGTGGGAAGAGGTCACCATGGACTTCATTATTGGATTGCCTCACACACCTCAGGGTAACAATACCATATGGGTAGTGATTGATCATCTGACTAAATCAGCCCACATCATTTTGATCAAAGATATAGTTAATTTGGATGAGACAGGCTATTTGTATCTTCATAAGGTGGTAAGGCTTCATGGTGTGTCATCATCAGTTATCATAGATAGAGACCCTCGTTCCACTTCTAATTTTTGGGAATGCTTTCATAAGTCCTTAGGGTCATAGATTAAGATGGTAATGACATACCATCCTCAAAAAGATGATCATACAGAGCAGGAGAATCATATATTGGAGGACATGCTCTATGCATGTATTTTCGACATTTTAGGTTCTTAGGATAGCCATTTGGGTTGGTTGAATTTTCCTTGAATAACAGTTACCAATCCTTGATTCAAATGGATCCTTTTTAGGCACTATATGGTCAGCCTTGTCACCCACCTATGTTAGGTTGAGATAGGTGAGACCTCACTGTTGGGGTTGATCCTTGTTCAAGAGATGTCTGAGAAGGTCAAGTTGATTAGGTAGTTCTTATTGACATCTCAGAGTCTCCATAAATATTAAGTAGACCAGATGCGTCGAGACCTAGTGTTTTTTTCAGTGACCAAGTATTCGTGAAGGTGGCCCCTTTTCTAGGCCATCATAATTTGGGAAAGAAAGGGAAGCTGATTTTTTGGTATGTCAGAACATTTGAAATCACTAATATTATTGGAAATGTGGTATATAGGATGGATTTTCATTCTTAATTGGCCTCCATTCATGACATCCTCCACATATCGTAGTTGGAAAAGTACAACCCAGATGTTTCCCATGTTCTGAATTGGGTGGAGTTGAATATAGAGCCCGATTTGTCTGTTTTTGAGCAGCTGGTGTGAATAGTTGATTCCCAAGAGAAGGTGCTTCATAGAAAGTCTATTACACGGGTTTTGGTCCTTTGTCATCATGGAAACTATGTCCATGAAACATGAGAGAAAAATTTGTGGGTTCAGAAAGAGTACCCATTCTTATTTTCTGATCAAGATTCGGGTTGACTTTATGGGGAGGATATTCATTCATGGTGGGGAGAATTATCACATACATTATATATTTTAAAGGTATTTTACATGAAATTTCCATTATTTATTTTTTTCATGGGTTTACCTTGAATTTTTAGAGGAAATGGTGGGTTTTCATAATTTGGTCCAAACCATGAGACCATTCTAGATTTAAAAAAAACATTTGTTTTTTTTATAACTGATTTTTTGACTTTTTTCACCCATTACACTTCCCACTAGGCCTCTCGTGGCCTATTAAAACTAAAATATCCATTTATACCCCTTAATAATCCATAATGATGGTGGATTTGGGAAATTATTAAGGTATTGGGGAAGACCATGAGCCCATTTCATGTTTTAATAAAATAATTTTGTACTTTTATATCATATTAATTTTTTAATATTTTTCAGTGATTCTACCTCTCAATCGAGCCCACTGACCCTAGGGGCACCCCCATGTTCATTTATCCCTCTTTAGAGCTCATCTGAATTGAGGACGAGGGAAAAAATTCGAGGCTTTCTCAAATCTTCCAGATTTGAAAAGGTAATTGTTTCTTTCATAAATCCTTAAATGATTACTCTTTTCCACCATTCGAGTTCCCACTTGACCTCCTTATCCTTGTTCAAAATTCTATATCTATTTTTTCTAATTCTAGATTCACCTATTGGTGTATTTTGGGCGATTTCTTCAAGATCTATCAAGTATGTGGGTTTACTTCCTTCCTCCTCCCATTTTCTTAGGGTTTCCTCCATTTCTCATGAAGTTCCCAATGTCCAAAAAGTATGGATTCGAACCTATGGTTTGATCTTGGGATTCTTTATCTAATATTTTGGTTTTAGTTTTGATTTAACACCCTTGTGGTGCTGCGGTGGTGCTGCTAAACATTAGCACATGGATTTTGTGTTTTGACACTTGTGGTAGGAGATTCAGTGTGTAAGAACTACTAGATGAGTTATCCTTACTTGAATTTTATTTTAAGCATAATACTCATTCATTTTATTTAATGAGAATTATTTTTGGTTGGAATATGTTAAAATATTGATTTTTAAATTTCATTGTTGTGTGAAAATGGGCGTTTTACATGTTTGTTCAATGTTGTACCACTCGGGGATATTTTGTAATTCATGTAAGGGTTTTATTAAAATGTTTTTCAGCTAAAAATTATGGTTTGGGGTATTATTGGTGGGAATTTTGTTTTCAAAGAGGTATTTTAGATGGATTTTATGTGCGATGTTTGGTTACATTCCTTGAAATGTTTTTTATGGAAATTATAAGTTGTTTATTGAGTTATATAAAGGGTGAAAGGAATGTGTAGCTACTATTTTAAATGTGTTTGACCATAACTAATGTTTTTATATGAAAATTTATTTTCCTAACATGTGGAAAATGATTGATCACAAAGGGGGAAGCCCAACTATCTTGGTGGGTGGATGTGTACTAGTACTCAAGTGATCCGAAGTGGTTTTTCCCTGTTTTACATAGAAAGTTAGACATTGAAAACACTGACAAAAAAATAATGATGATGATTGGGGACCACTAGGTTATGGGTATGTTCCCAACTAGTGGTTTGCACATGAGAACAAATATGGTTATGGTTACATTACACTGAGATACGAGGTACATGGGGACCAAAACTAACAAGTGCCTAGGTGTGTTCCCAAGATTAGTAATCATTGAATATTTGTTATTTATCACTGGTTTATGGTGTATTTGGATGTAAAATTCAGAATAATACAGGTTTTCTTGAAATTTTTTCACTCTTTTAAATTTCCCTTTAAAACTGTTTACTTTTAAATGTTATGTTCTATAGAAATTATTGCCACCATTTCTTGATTATTAAAACTTGCATGCTTTTTATCTTTTGTTTCTTACTATATGGAATATTTGGGTGGTATCCTATTTGGAATAGTTTCAAAAACTACCTAAACCTTTGGGTGTATGTATAATTCATCATGTTTTACATAGGTATGGGAAAGTCCTTGGGTGATGGCGGTTCGGGTTGTTAGTTTCCTTCCATGGTGATGTGTTGTGGAGACATATCGTGGGTGATGAGCCCTTGCCATGTAGTGTTCCCTGGGCTATTTTTCTGCTAATTTTCTATATTTTTGGACCTCTTATCCCATTTTTAATACCATTTATTCAGTTATGAATTTTATTTAAGGCTTGTTTGGTTGGTAACTTTTAGATTTAGTTTATTGATTGTCTTTGGCTGTTAAATGATTTTAAACTCTGGTAAATCATTCCTAAACCAACATTTAAGATACCCAGTAAATTTTTACCACTCACATGGATAGGGAATTTGTCACATAAATTACATATTTTAATGTTATTTTTCTTTTATTTTCCATCCATTATTTTTTGGGGGGTTTCCCAAGATTTTATGGAGGAATGGGTGAGTTTTCAGGAATTTGGCCAAACCGTGAGCCCAATTCCAGTTTTAAAAATAATTTCTTTTCCTTTATAAATCATTTGTTTTTCAACATTTTTCATCCATTAAAATTCCTAAATGGCCTCCCCTGACCTATTAAGATCCCCATGTCAATTAGAAGCCTTTATAAATCAATAACCAAGGTGTATATGGGTTTTTATTTAAGGAATTGGGTCTGCCCGAAAGCCCATTTCCAATTTTAAAAATGAATTTTTTTTCTTTAATAACATATTCAATTTTAAGTATTTTTTGTTGATTCTAAGCCTCCCCTAATACCATTGAACCCATACGCGTGCCCAGCCTCTTTTCCCCCACTTTAGAGCTCATATCCATCACGATTGAGTGCAGAACATCTTAGGGTTTCTAAAATCTTCCATATTTGAAGAGGTAAGTTCTTTCCATCAAAACACTATCAATTATT
Organism: Viscum album; assembly: GCA_963277665.1. Classification (NCBI taxonomy): domain Eukaryota; kingdom Viridiplantae; phylum Streptophyta; class Magnoliopsida; order Santalales; family Viscaceae; genus Viscum; species Viscum album. The sequence continues at coordinate 684,482,528 of OY728123.1, read as the reverse complement.
ACTCTTTTTCTTCCATTCCAGTTCCTAAATTACCTCATCGTTTTTATTTGAATAAATCCTGAATTTTGGCCGTTTCCAATTTAATCTACTAGTGTTTTGGGGAGATTTATTCAAGATACCTCAAGTAAGTTAGTCCATTTCTTTCCTATTTCAAATTGCATAGGGTTTCATTCTATTTGATTCTGGTTTATTATCTTTTACATGAAGTAACAAGTGACCGGGGGGAAGGTTTCTAACCTAGGGTTTAACCTTTGTTTTTAATGGTCAATTATTGTGGTTTTAGATTTTTTCTAATCCCCTTTTGGTGCGGTGGTGGTGCGACTTGATTTTCGCACTGTTATTCAAGTGTTTTCATTACTTTGGTAGGTGATTCCTTTTGGTATGAAATATTTGTGATATAGATGCTATGTTTATGGTATTTTCATGTATATTTAATTTGAATGTTTCTACCAAAATTGGTTTTAGTGGAAATTATAAAGCAAATAAATTTTTAATGCCAATTTCATGTGAAATTTGGGGGGTTTTCATATAAATCTTTTGTTGGTTTCTTAAGGGATACCCTATAATTATTTAGTTGATTTTATTGAACTGTATTAGGCCTGAACACAATTTTTTCAATGTTCTTATACTTTGGTTGTTGCTGTGAAATTGGTTTTGGGTGACGTTCGTTACGAAAATGGTTTTTTGAGTACCCATTTGGTGTTGAATTAGGTGCTTTACATTGCTATTCTATGTGATGCTTATTGGAGGTTGTTTTATAGCTCTTGTAATGGGTTTAAAGAATTTTTTAAGGTTCTTTGAATTTTATTTTGGTTAATGTGAGTATGCACATGGTGTTCAAGTGGGGTTTTGAAGGAGTTTTGGGTGCAAAACAAGGAAAGATCTAGAGAAGTTGTTTTATTGAAACTCCAAGTGTTTTGTAGTGTGTGTTAAATGGTATAAAATGTTTGTAGCTATTTTAATGGGTGAATGTGAAAAGTAGTGGTGTTTTAAATGAAAATGGATATGTGTTTCTTGCTGAAATTGTTTGATCACAAAGGGGGAAGCCCGAGTACCTAGGTGGTGTGGATGTGTACTCGTACAGCTAGTGGACCGGATGGGTTTTGTCCCTGTTTCACTTAACATTTGGATAACGAAAACTCTAAATAAAATATGTGGATGATGATTGGGGACCACTAGGTTATGTGGTTTTTACCTACTAGTGGCTCATGCATGAGAATGGATATACAATGGTTACTTTACACCGAGGTAAGAGGTACATGGGGCCTGAGACTATCTAGTGCCTAGGGGTGTTCCCTATTTTGTTTCTCATTGTTTTTGTGGTATTTTCCCTTGTATTGGGGTTTTTTGGAAGTAAATTACAGTATATAACATGTCTATTTAAATGTGTAAACATTCTGAAAATTTTAGCTTGAAAACTATTTCGAATTGAAAGTTTCATTTCTTGGATTTTATCAATGCTTTTCTTTGCGTATTAAAACTGCTTGCTTTTCCACATTGTATTGAATTCTATTTGTAATCATTGGGTGGTATCCTATTGGTATTAGGATCAAACCCTACTTACAAACCTTATGTGTAAGTAGACTTTATTTTTCTTGACTCAGGTAAAGGGAAAGCTAAGGGTGATGGTGGTTCAGGGTGTTAGTCCTCATCCTTGGGGCGGAGTTGTGGAGACAGCTTGTGGGCGATAACCCCTTGTCATGTGGACTCTATGGGGATGTCTTGATTCTATCTTTATTTGTATTTGGACAAATTTTATTGTATTTAAACCAATGTATCCAGTTCTGGTTTTTTCTTAATACTTGTTTGGCTCGAAAATTTCAGATTTATATTATGGATTGTTTTTAATGTTTTATGCTTTCATACTCAGGGTAAATCATTCCCAAACCTAAATTAATGATACCCGGGAACTTGTTCCATCCCTCGGGGATAGGTAACACCCTTTGGGTCTTATCACGGGCTAGGTTTGTGGCCGGTATTGGTGGTGACCAGATTCAGTTCGTGACAAAATGGTATCAGAGGAGGTTATTGTTTTTGGGTTATATTGCTATTTTGGGATGAGTCGGGAAAGAAAGGAGCTAGGACTATCGGGGTTTAGGTTTTTGGATGTGAGTAGGGTGTCTGGCCCGCACCTCTCATGTCAGACCTTAAGTCACTAGGGGATGTTGGAATTTATGGATTTACTTCACTTCCAGGTTAGACGTGTGGGTTGCAGACCACACGTGGACATCAGGTGGATGTGGAGTAGTTGTTTACTTTATTACTAAAATGTGTTTAGTTTATTTATATTTCATGTATTTGATTAAAATTTTCAGAATTGTGGTATTGACTATTGTTTTGTGACCGTTGCATTTTGTAGCAACATGCCTCCCCGGAAAGCTCCCACGCACCCACGGGAGGAAGCTGGAGAGAGTTCACCGACACTGATTGATCAGAGGCTCATAGAGGTTGTGGTCCAGTCTATCCAAGATTTGGGAAAGGGACCATCTCCTACTCCTATTCCTATTAGGGTAGAAGAGATAGGTCCTAGAAAAGATAAAGCACAAGGGTTTCTGAAAAACAAGCCTCCTACCTTCCGAGGTAGCTCAGAACCCCAGGAAGTAGAAGAATGGCTCAAGAAGATCGAGCGTATGTTTGAGTTCCTAGAAACACTTGAGGAGATCAGGGTGAAGTGTTCCTCCTTTCTATTGGAGGGTTCCAGCCATAAGTGGTCAGAATTAGTGCTTCAGGCTGGGAAGAATGAGCAGATGCGCTGGGGAGATTTCAAGGTCGTCTTCATTGAACAGTATTGAACTGAGGTGTTGGCTTATGCTAGGTCCAGAGAGTTCTTGGACCTTGTTCAGGGGAATCTATTAGTGATAGATTATGCCAACCATTTTTCTGAGTTGGTTCGGTATGCTCCAGAAATTGTCTCTAATTAGCAGGCGAAGGCCTAGAGGTTTGATAAAGGATTGCGACCCGAGATCTACTCCCAAGTGTTCTTGTTTAAGCTAAGGACATATGCCAATTTCGTTGATCAGGTGTGCATGGTGGTTATTAATAGGAAAGGTAGGGCTGGTTTCTCTAGTTCAGTATCAGTAGTGGGTAGTGGCAGCTCCTTAGAGAAGAAAAGGAAGCGGGAGGAACATGTGAAGAAAGGAGGTGGAAGTTCATGCCACTCTTCCAGACAGTTTTCATCTGCATCTTCTGATGAAAGATCGGTCATGTGTCACCAATATGGTAATCTAAGGCACATTCGAATAGCATGCCCAATTCCTCCGAAGCCTTGTTACTAGTGTGGAGGAATGGGTCATTTACAACGCTTCTACGATGTGGCACGTCCACTTCCGAGTGGGGCAGGGTCATTGGCCTCAAGAGGAGTGCCAGCATAGTCTGAGCCACCGAGGATAGGGGGATCTCAATTTGGCAGTCGTGGTGGTAGGGATGGTTCATCTTCTGGGAAGATTCAGTTTAGGGCATAGACATAGACTAGCGGTCGACCTCAGGCAGAGACCAGACATCTCCATGTGGTGGATCAGGCACCTACAGGATCAGAGGCGGAACAGTCGATAGTTTGAGGTACCGTTTTGATCACATCTTCTATAGTTATTTCTATTTTTGATACTAGTACCTCTGTTTCATTTATTTATTCCCTTTTTGTGGAAATTCTGAATTTTCCAACTGAGTTGATGTCTTTTTCGATGGAGTTGGTTACACCATTGGGAAAGAAGGAGCAGGACCTCAGGTGCCCCTTGTGTGCACTTTCCATGTCAGGGGTTGATATGGAGTGGGACCTTTTGGTTCTATATATGGAACTATTTTATGTAATACTTGGCATGGATTGGATAGTACACTTCAAGTCACACATTGATTGCTACAGGAAGTAAGTGAGTTTTACGGCACCTGATCGGAGTTGTCAGGTTTTATTGGGAGAATGGGATCCTCGGTCAGGTCGTGCAGGACCTCCACTCCCAGAGTTGGAAATTATTACCATACAGTTATCATCTCTCATGCTAGACGATGATGGTCTTTCCCTGGTAGGTTCACTACCCCATGTCGTGAATGATTTTCTGGAGGTATTCCTAGATGATTTCTCCGGTTTTCCCCTGAAGTAGGATGTGTAGTTTTTGTTTAATCTGACACTGGGAACACAGCTGATATCTCTTCCCTCTTATCACATGGACCCCACCGAGATAAGAGAATTAAAGATACAGCTAGAAAACTTTGAATACAAAGGATTCATTTTCCCTAGCGTCTCTCCTTGGTTCGCTCCTGTGTTGTTCTTGAAAAAGGCTGACAGATCCCTCTAGTTGTGCATTGACTACCGGAAGCAGAATAAGGTAACAATTAATAACAAATACTCATTGCCAAGAATAGATGATTTGTTCAATTAGTTGAAGGGGGGAAAGTGGATCTCAAAAATAAACTTTCATTTGGGATATCATCAACTCAGGATGAATGAGTCAGATATCCCAAAGACAACCTTCTGAAGCAGGTACGGTCACATTGAGTATTTGGTCATGCCCTTCAGATTGACCAATTCTCCGGTGGTCTTTATGCCACTCATGAATAGGGTGTTCCATAAGTATCTTGATTCCTTCATTGTGGGGTTAGTGAATTACATTCTAGTATACTTTGTCTCTGAGGAGGAACACGAACATCACTTGAGGATCATCTTGGGCACTTTGCGGGATCACCACCTCTATGCAGAGTTGTCAAAGTGAACTTTTTGGATGAGGGAAGTAAGATTTCTGGGGCATGTGAACTTTGAACAGGGGTTTTTAGTGGACCCTAAGAAGATTAGTGCGATTATTTCATGGGAGAAGCCGAAGAATGTGTTTGAAATTAGGAGTTTCATTGTCCTGGCTTGTTATTACAGGTGATTCGTTCGGGATTTCTCTCGGCTTATTACACCGATGACCACCCTCACCTGGAAAGGGGTGATGTTTTTATGGGGCCCAGAATGTGAGGCATCATTCAAGGAGCTAATGAGGTGGTTGACTACCACCCCCGTACTGATTTTTCCAGAGGATGGAAAGGGATATGTGGTCTATTGTGATGCTTCAGGTATGGGTCTTGGGTGTGTGCTTATGCAGGATGATCATGTGGTGGCGTATGGATCTCGCCAACTCCAACCACATGAAAATAAATACCTGAACCATGACTTGGAGTTGGCAGTGGTGAAGCATGCTTTGAAGACTTGGTGTCACTACCTCTTTGGGGAAAATATTCTAGTCTACTCTGATCACAAAAGCTTGGCCTATATTTTCTCGTAGGAGGACCTTAACTTGAGGCAGTATCGTTGGATCGAGTACTTGCAGGGGTTTGACTTTGACATTTTCTATATGCCAGGAAAGGGTAATGTGGTGTCCAATGATTTGAGCAGAAGAGCTTCAGTGTAGGCTTTGAGGAAGTCTAGTTATGAGTGGACTTTGATGGGGATCTTTTCTCAGAAGCATGTGCAGACCAGGGAACACATTAGAGGGGAATTCTTGGTGAGCTTCCAGTTCACTACTTCGCTTTTGGATTTGATTCATCAGAAACAGCCTAGTGATGAGATTTTTCAGCAGTCAATCTAGTTTCTTCATGGTGGAGAGACATCCTTTGATTGGTCATCATCTCTTGAGGGAATATTGTTCTTCAAGGGTCGTTCAGTAGTGTTGTTATCGTTGTGGAAGGTGGTGATGGAGGATAGCCACCAGTCATAGTGGGTTGTCCATCCGAGTTCCACCAAGATGAATTATGATGTTCTTCGGAATTTTTGGTGGCCTGGTTTGAGACAAGACATAGTGGACTTTGTGTTGAGATGCTACACATGCCAACAGGTGAAATTAGAGCATCAAAGGCCCTCCAGTTTTCTCCATCCATATCCCATTCCTACCTGGAAGTGGGATGAGGTTTCCATGGACTTCATTGTTGGATTACCTCATACACCACGAGGTAAGAATTCCATTTCGGTGGTGATTGATCGTCTGACCAAATCAGCCCACTTCATTCCAATCAGAGATACAACTAAAGTGGATGAGTTGGGCCGTTTATATCTTCAGGAGGTGGTGAGGCTCCCTGGCATTCCATAAGAAGTTGTCTCAAATGGAGACCCATGTTTCACTTCTCGGTTCTGGGAAGGCCTTCAGAAGGCCTTGGGGTCTCAGATTAAAATGAGCACCGCATACCATCCTCAGACGGATGGTCAGATAGAGCGAGAAAATTATATTTTGTAGGACATGCTTCGTGCATGTTTCTTGGACTTTGGAGGTTCCTGGGATATCCATTTGGGTCTGGTTAAGTTTTATTATAATAACAGTTACCAATCCTTGATTTTAATGGATCCTTTTGAGGCACTCTATGGTTGTCCATGTCGGTCCCCCCTATATTGGGATGAGGTAGGTGAGACTTCACTATTTGGGTCGAGCCTTGTGAAGTAGACTTCTAAGAATGTCAAACTAATCAGGAAAAGATTTTTGATGGTTCAAAGTCATCATAAATCTTATGCTGACCAGAGGCATCGAGACCTATAGTTTTCTATGGATGACAGGGTATTCTTGAAAGTGGCCCCTCGTCTGGGCCATCTTCGATTGGGGAAGTAAGGGTAGCTAATTCAATGATATGTTAGACCTTTTGAAATCACTGATCGTATTGTAAAGGTGGAATACATGTTGGCCTTACCTTCTCAGTTTACATCCATCCATGACATCTTCCATGTCTCCCAATTGAAAAAATACAACCCAGATCCGTCCCATGTGCTGAGTTCGGAAGAACTAGAGATAAGGCCTAACTTGTTAGTTTTTGACCGACCAATGCAAATAGTGGACTCCCAAGAGAAGGTGATTTGGGTGATTTCTATTCCGTTGGTCCAAGTTCATTGGAATCATGGTAATGATACACATGAGAAATGGGAGCGGAAGTCATGGGTTGTGGAAGAGTATTCATTCCTGTTTTTCGATCAAGCTTCAGGTTGACTTTCCAGGACGGAAAGTTTTCAAGGTGGGGAGAATTGTCACATAAATGACATATTTTAATGGTATTTTTATTTTATTTTCCATTCATTCTTTGTTTTGGGGGTTTCCCAAGCTTTTATGGAGGAATGGGTTAGTTTTCAGGAATTGGTCCAAACCGTGAGCACAATTCCAGTTTTAAAAATAAATTATTTTTTATTTTATAACTCATTCTTTTTCAACATTTTCTATCCATTAAAATTATTACATGGCCTACCGTAACCTATTAAGACCCCTATGTCAATTTGGAACCTTTATAAATCCATAACCAAGGTGTATTTGGGTTTTTAATTAAAGGGATTGGGCCTGCCCGGAAGCCCATTTCCATTTTAAAAAATGAAATTTGTTTCCTTAATAACTTATTCAAATTTAAGGATTTTTCTGTGATTCCAAGACTCACCCAAGACCATTGAACCCAGCCGAGCACGCAGCCTCTTTCCCACCTCTTTGGAGCTCATATCAATCACGATTGAGTGCAGAACATCTTAGGGTTTCTAAAATCGGCCAGATTTGAGGAGGTAAGTTCTTTCCATCATAACTCTCTCAATTCATACTCTTTATCCTCCATTATAGTTCCTAAATGACCTACTCATTATTATTAGAACAAAACCATAATTTTGGATATTTTAAATTTCAGATACTAGTGTGTTGGGGATATTTCTTTAAGATCCCTCAAGTAAGTTAGTCCATTTCATTCCTCTTTCAAATTGCTTAGGGTTTCATTCTATTTGATTAGGGTTTATTCTATTTTCCTTGAAGTACCAAGTGAACATGGGGGTAGGGTTTAGAACCTAGGGTTTAACCTTGGGTTTTCATGGTCAATTCTTTTGGTTTAAGGATTTTTCTAAGCCCCTCTTAGTGTGGTGGTGGTGTGACATGATTTTCACACGGTGATTCAAAGGTTTTCATTACGTTGGTAGGTGATTCCGTTTGGTATGAAATCATTGTGATATAGCTGCTGTTTTTATGTTATTTTAATATATATTTAATTTTAATGTTTCTGCCAAAATTGGTTTTAGTGGAAATTATAAAGCAAATGAATTTTTAATGCCAATTTCGTGTGAAATTTGGGGTTTTTTCATATAAATCTTTTTTTGGATCATTAAGGGCTGCCCTATAATTATTTAGTTGATTTTATTGAAATATATTAGGCCTTAACAAAAAAAAAATCAATGTTATTATCCTTTTTTTGTTGCTTCAAAATTGGTTTTGGGTGACATTCGTTAGGAAAATGGTGTTTTGAGTACCCATTTGGTGTTGAATTAGGTGCTTTACATGGCTATTCTATTTGATGCTTATTGGGGGTTGTTTTATAACTCATTTAATGGGTTTAAAGAATTTTCTATGGTTCTATGAATTCTATTTTGGTTAATGTGAGTATGCACATGGTGTTCAAGTGGGGTTTTCAATGAGTTTTGTGTGAAACACAAGGAATGATTTGGAGAAGTTGTTTTATTGATACTCCAAGTGTTTTGTTGTGTGTTTTAAATGGTATAAAATGTGTGTAGATACTGTATTGGTTGAATGTGACCATTAGTGGTTTTTTACATGAAAATGGATATGTGTTTCATGCTGAAATTGTTTGAACACAAAGGGGGAATCCCGGGTACCTAGGTGGGGCGAATGTGTACTAGTACAGCTAGTGGACCGAATGGGTTTTTTCCCTGTTTCACTTAGCATTTGTATAAAGAAAGCACTAACTAAACTATGTGGATAATTATTTGGTACCACTAGTTTATGTTTATGTTCGTTACTAGTGGCTCATGCATGAGACCATATTTACTATGGTTACTTCTTTACACCGAGGTATGAGGTACATGGGGCCCAAGACTATCTAGTGCCTAGGGGTGTTCCCGATTTTGTTTCTCATTGTGTTTGTGGTATTTTACCTTTTATTTTGGTGATATTTTATGTAAATTATAGTATAAAACAATTCTATTTAAAATTGTGAACATTCTGAAAATTTTAGCTTGAAAAATGTTTCCAATTGAAAGTTGCATTTCTTGGATTTTATCACTGATTTTCTTTGTGTATTAAAACTGATTTCTATTTCACATTGTATTGTATTATCTTTGGAATCATTGGTTGATATCCTATTGGGATTAGGCTCACACCCTAGTTACACCCATTGGGTTTAAGTAGACTTTATTTTTCTTTACTCAGGCAAAGGGAAAGCTAAGGGTGATGGCGGTTCAGGGTGTTAGTCCCCATCCTTGGGGAGGAGTTGTAGAGATGGATTGTGGGTGATGACCCCGTGTTGTGTGGAGTATGTGGGGATATCTTGATACTATATTTATTTGTATTTGGAACACTTTTATTTTCTTTAAACCAATGTATCCATTTCTGGTTTTTTGTTAAGACTTGTTTGGCTTGAAAATTTCAGATTTATATTATGGATTGTTTTTAATGTTTTATGCTTTCATACTCAGGTTAAATCGTTACCAAACCTAAATTAATGATACCCAGGAACTTGTGCCAGCCCATGGGGATAGGGAATGCCCTTCAGGTCTTGTCACGGGCCAGGTTTGGTGCTGGTATTGTTGGCGACCAGATTCAGTTCGTGACAGAATACCCTTTGGTCCTTTCCATGGTCTGGGTTTAGTGATGGAGTTTATGGTGACCAGATTCGGTTCATGACATTCTCCCATATACTTGAGTATTTTTTTCTATATTGGATGATTGAGGTGCCTTTTTTTGTTAGTCTTTCTTGCTATTTTTCATTTCTATTGTGTGATCATTTCCTTTTCCATATTGTATGGTGTATCTCTTTGATAAAAGTGAAAAAATGGTTTCCAAATATTAGTGGATAATGGTTTTGAAATTTTTTTCACATCCTTCTTAATTATCCCAATTTCATAAAAATGTTTAAGCTTCCTTCCTAGAAAAAAAATTTCTTAAAATAAAAATTCCAATGGATCATTATTTATAATAAATGAAATTTTTGAAAAACATATGTGTATATAGTATATTTAAAACCTGAAATTGTTGATATGTTATTTAAATGAAATACATTGGGAATATACATTTTGGTCATGAATACCAAGTTTTAATACTCACACCTATATCTTATTCTCTATTTTTATATTTGGTTTTGATTTTTGATTGGTTTCGGTCATCGTGAGGCAACATTGATTTAGTGTTCTGTGTTGACCCACATGGGTCACATGGGTGAATGTGATGTTTGATTTTATTTCTATTATTATTTTTTAACTTTTTTTATCGATCTGTATAATTTTTTATATGTATTTTTTATAATCCAAATCAATTCCAATTACATTATTCTGATTCCAAACTATAGTTTCTATCTCGTGGGGATCAGGAATGGTCTTTGAGCCTAGTTTCAGGCTGACATGGGTGACCGGTTCAGAGTGGACATGGTTTAACTCATGAAAAAATGGTATCAAATCACGCCCTTGTTATTTTGGGTGTCAGATAGATTGGATATTAGGATTTTAGGGAATCAGTAGGTAGGTGTGAGAAGGATGTGCTGAACACTTGCACATCCTAAGCCTCGCGTTTCTAGGGGTAGCCTGAGAGTTTAGATTTTTTATTTCATCTGTGTGGATAGGTAATAAAAATTGAAGTGAGACAGTGTTAAATGATGAGCATGCATGGAGTAGAAACCCATGTGTAGCCTGAGTACACATTTTAAGATACTTCCTATGGTTGATGCTCACTTAGATAATAGTATATTAATCATTGTTTCAAGGTTAAGCATAGACACTAATTCTTTATTCTTGGATATTTGATGTGAGAAATGTTTTTTGTTCGTGTGAGTGGGTTTTCAAATGATAATGGTATTTGGAGTAGTAAAATGGTTTTTGAAATTAAAATTATTTCTAAAAATGGTTTCTAGATTGAAAAAACAGGGTTTAAAATAATTAGTTATTCTAAACTTTTTAATGTTTGGGAAATGTTGAGTAAAAATGTGAATTAAAATTTTTTTAAATGGTTTGAATGAAAAGAAAATGGTGAGTATGGCCCTTGGTATTCATTTTGGACATTCATATATATATATATATATATATATATTGTGTTTGTGTTTGTGGAACTTGCATGATGGAATGCGTTCATGGATGATATAAGATGAATTTGGATGAACACATATGTGAAAGTTCATAGGATACCATGGGAGAGTATTTTAAATTAGTGGGTGGTCATGGTTTGTTTGCATATTTGGTTTCCAAAGGGAAAATGAATTCTGTTAAAATAGGGATTCCTTTTACTAATGGGATTTTGGTTTTTAAAGGGTGAAGGGAGGTGTCGTTTTTAATTTTAATGTGTATGTGATGAAATGATTTTAGAAATAGAAACTAATATTGATTTTAAGAGGGTAAATTTAATTTGAAAATTATTTTTCGCAAAAGGGTTTAAAAATAGAAATGATTTTTGGGAACATTTTTTTTACCTAGTGGGATTTTGTACTTAAATTGAATTTAAAAAGTATGCTAGGAATTGTAAAAAGTGGCCTCAGGTAAAATGGTTTTTAATGCGGAATGAAAGTGGTGGTTCTAAAAGTGAGGTTTTAGATTGTTTAGGATGTTTTTTTTTGTTTCTATAGATAATTGATTTGGATTTGATTTGGTTTGTTATGTGTTTGTTTTTTTAAAGATTAGTTCATTGTATTGGGAGGTTCTCATGATTGAGTTTTTGGTTGGTTGTTTATTTGGGTTTTCTATTGTTTTTTTATATTGAGTATGTTTCATTAATATAACTAGAAGGATTATAAAGAGTCTTGTAGTCATTAACTCCACACAGACTTATATTGGAGTGGTGGAGTAGAGATATCCTCAATCAGTTCTTGTTGTGTATAGTCATCAGAGACCAATGGAGGTTGTTGAATGGATTAGGGAAATAGAGTTTCGTAGGGTTTTTGGAAAATTCCAGATAGTGGGGAGGTGTGATCTGTCTTGGTTATGATTTAAGAACAAATACTAAACATATAGAAGGTGGTTGTTCAGTTCTTTTTGTGAGTTATTAAGTACTGGGAAAACCTCAAAACCACTTTTATGAAGTCGTTTATTATTGAGGAAGTTAATGGGTGGAATGTTCCATATCTTGTGGATGTTTGAAAAGGTCAATTAATAATTATGTAAAATATTGACCAATTCAAAAATTTGGTATACTTTTTTTCAATAGATAGATTTGAGCAATCACTCAAAGATCCTTATTTCATGAGAGACCTATATCTAGGGTTTATGTATTAGTTTATCTTCATGATATTTAGGGGTTCATCACTTGGTAAGGTGTGTGAAATGGAGGAACCTATTTTTGGAAAGTATCTTTGTCAGTTTCTATATTTCATTCATTGAACCACTTTCTCATTAGTTTTAGTATGGTCAGTTTTGGAACTCTAATCCATATTTTCATAAACCATTGAAGGATTGTCTTCATTGTGGTCATGGAGAAGTTATATAAGTTGTATTTCTAGGAGAAGATGTTTGAATATAAAGATATAATCTATTTAATGTGGTGTAGTGGTTACTTTAGACATTAAGACTCCATCCATAGGCCCCTAAGTGAATCCCATCATTAGTCAGTAAAAACAGGGGTGTGGGGAACATCAGTTCAGTTTTGTATATAATCCCAGTATAGGGATGACTTATGTTTCTTTGTTGTATATGTTGTCATTTTTTAAGGTGTATTTTTTTTGTAAAAGGAATAAGTGCCTCATTTTCTAGTTGTAGTCATCTTAGTTATAAAAGTTACTCTATTTTAGTTTTCCTGGTTCTTAAAAGTTACCCTTATTTTGTAAGAAGTATTGGTGGCCTTATTTTCTTGTAATTCCTATGGTTTTCCCTTTTTGAATGAAAATATCTGAAAAATTATCCTTGTGTGGTAATATTTTATGGACTAGTTTATATTTTGGTTTATTCTCATTTTGGAGATGTTTGGCTGTTATAGACCTTATTAATTGGGGTTTGGTTCTATTCATGGTTTGGAGTTTCTTTTGTAATGAACACTTTTGGTGGGGATTGTTATGTGTGGGAGTTTCTTGATCATATTAGGGATTCTTGATTTGGATTATGTTGGTATTTTTAGAGTTATACAATACTAGGAGTTTCAGTGTTGTTCATGCTAGTTGGGTTCTTGTGGTGGGGAGAACTATCATCTTTTCTTCATGGTTCCTCTTCTTGTGATTCACTATAAAAGATAGTTGGTTGTCACTTGTGGGAATAAAATATCACAATGAGGTTCATGGTTTTTTTCCTCATGTGTGTTTTTGTGTATGGTTTCATTCCTCATTCGGTTGGGTGAATTCCTGGGGGAAGAATTCTTTTACAGTGGGGAGAATTATCAGACCCCGACCATGGTTTTTCTTTATTTATCATTTTCTTGATGTTGGATCATTAAGTTGAGTTTAGAGTCAAGTTCTCAGTGAATATTTTTTGAGTTTCATAGTATTTTGGTGGTTTTGGCCCTATGCACAACTTGATCACGATTTGAACCAAACCTTTTGAGGCCCAGTAGTGAATTTTCACTCTTCTCTTGGTGGGTCATGGATTACACATGGTTAGAGGAAACCATTTGAAAATAGTGATAAATAGTTCTATCAAATTACATAGATGAGTTACATGGTTTCTCAAATCATGAATCTAGCCCATGTGAGGGTCCCTTCTCTCTATTAGGTTGTGCACTATAGGTTCATGGTTTGGTAGACTCTAAATCCAAACCATATGGCCTAACCAGTGTTCAAAAAATGAATATAAAAGAATAATGAAGAATAAATGATGAATAAAAATAAATAAATGTTTTGATAATAATAATAATATGATTATTATGATGATGGTTATTATTATTATTATTACTATTATCATTATGTTTAGGTATTTTTACCCCAAATGGGTTCCCCCTCCACATTTGTGTAGAGAATCCCCTCATTCACCCCTTCACGATGCACCCATACCCCCCTCTCCCTATCATGTGACCCATCCCACTCCCTTCCCTCTCAGTGTTCTGGGCCTCCCTCCTTCCAGGTGTCCAATTTTCTTCCATTTCATAGTGTGGTAGTCTATGGTGAGACTCTTCTCCACTCATATTCATTATTTTCTTTGTTTTCCTTTCCTATGTGTGGTTCTCACACCATGGACAAACCATATATATATATATATTTGGTATTTTATTTGTTAAATGTTAATCTTTAGGGTTCATTGGTGTCATTGATGCATGTTATTTCCATGGTCGACAAAGGAGGTAGGTTTTTCTTCTATTTTGGGTAATGTATTTTGGTTCCTTCACATTGGCTCATTTTTAATTCAGGGGTTTTGTTGTCTTTATGTTTTTGGTAATTTTATTTTGTGCATTGTACATCACTATAGTGGTTTTTTGTTTTCATTTTAAAAAGATACTTTCATGGGTATGCATAGGTATTCATATATATACGTAATTTTCCTCCTTATATATATATATATATATTCACATATAGAGGTATGAATATATATATATTGTGGATAGGTGTTCATATTTATATATATGAAAACTGAATACATTTGTGAGGTAAAATGGTATATACACCTATAGGAATAATGTAAGGACCCCCTTATACATATTTGATAAAGAAAATATGTACATTGGGGCTAGGTATCCATATATAAGTGAATGTGGATATGTGTGAAAGGAGAAAGGGAAATTGAGTGGTTGTCATTAAAAAGAGGAATGTTTGAAGTAGGTTTCCATTTTAAAATGGCCATAAAATTTATGAAACATTAATTACTTAATTTTTTCTCCTCATTTTAATGATAAATGGTTATGTATTATTTTTAGAGAAATTTGTTGATGTGAAATGAGTATGTAATTGCATGAAATTGTCTTATTTTACATCATGCACTAACTATTTACTAAACATCCATAATGGCCTTTGTATGTGGATTATAATTTAAAAAATTATTCATGTGTATAAATGTATCTTAGTTTCTCAAATGGATCTCTAAATAGTTTTGGTCAGCTAAGGTGTTTGATTTCTAAAATGATTGTTAGGGTTTTCTAAATGGTTGTGAAATTATAAATGGTGTTTTTCACATTTTTTTAATGTTGTGTCTAGTTCTACGAAAAATTGTGTCCTCTTAAGTGGGGTTTCTATGTGGACTTGAAATTTGTGAAGGATTTTATAGATTCTATTGGAATATTGATTCCTAGTTTTAAACGTTGTGTATGATTGGTGCATAAAAATGGTTTCACATGTGAAGGTCATGTGAGGCCCATTCGTAACTTTTATTAAAATTTGTAGTATTGGAAAATCTTCATTGATAAATATCATTCCTTAGTTATGTTGAACTATGTGGGAGTTCCATGCTATAAGATTCCCTTATGATTGAATAGTTGAATGGTAGGAGATTATTATTTGGAGTGATTATGGGGGTGATTGTTGTGTGTGTTTCTTGTATGTGACGTATTTATATGTGATGGATTTCTTGTTTGTAATTGGTTGTTTCACCCCCAATTTAGTATTTACATGAGAACCTATCATAAATAGTGTATTTTTGTGGAATGATTATTTCACTAGCTTATGATTTTTCAATGTGTAGTTTGTCATAGCATATAAATTTCTTCACATTGGGATAGTTCCCTTCATTCAGACTAGGTAAGGTGTGATCGAGCATGCATTCAAGTTGATGTCCTTGAGTGAGGCTTGACTATGGGATGAGTTGGATGTAAGTATGTTCTAGTTTGTCTACTAATATCCTAGGTACTCCCATTTACAGCGACACTTAGCTGACTATGGTGGATGATTGAATGCCTTGTATGGTTGGTAACTCTTTCTTTCTATTTTTCATTTACCTTGTGTGATAATTTATTTTTAAGACTTGTAAGGTGTATCTATTCTCTAAAATTCAAAAATGTGTTTTCAACTGTTTGTGGAAAATGGTTTTCAAAATGTTTTACACATCCTTCTTCTCTATCCCTGAATATTTAAAATGTTAAATCATCCTTCATGAAAAAAAAATCTTTAAAAAAAAGGCCAATAGACCCTGATTTTCTTAAAATTAAATGTGTTAAAAACCAAGTATTGTATATTTTGTTTCAAAATTTTAATTGATTTATTTTTTATTTAAAGTAAATTCATTTAGAATGTAATGTTTTGGAATGTGTATAGATTTTTAATAATCATACATTTCTTTTATGTTTTTAGCATGGGTATTACATCCCACTTGTTTTCAGTCACCATTGGGTGACGTTGGTTTAGTTTTCAGTGTTAACCCAAATGTCCATAGGGAGGTATGTAAGGTTTTATTTTCTTTCTGCTACTAGTGTTTTTATTATTTTCCTCAGTTTATAATTGTTTATATTTTTATGGGAAAAATCCTTCCAAATTTCATTATTTTGATTCTTGAAACTAGTATGCAGCCTGTGAGGATTAGTAATTACCTTTAGCCCTTGATTCAAGATGTCTTGGGTGACTAGTTCAGGGATGATCTAGGTTGTTTCATGACATGATAAAATTTAAATGTTACCAATGATTTGAAAAAACTATTACACAATATCAAATTATTTTGTGTTTATTTACCTTTACTTGAAAAAATATCTTATGTTAATTTTTCATTAGACACTATATTTTCCTTAACAATATATATTCATATATGATATATATTAATATTTCCTTATTGATATTCTATTTTTACATGTAGTGTTTACATAGAATGTTATTTGATTAACATGGGAAATATTAATAAATCAATTTATTCTAATAAATATCGGTATTTGATGATAAGGAATATTTTTCATTAATTAAAATTATTATTAAATATACAATGAATGATTTTTACATGTAAATATGGGTGGGTCTAGGTTATATATTTCACATCCATGCATTGACAAGTCTCGTGAGTTAAATAAGTTGGCCATGTGAGATAGGTTTTTATACAGTAGTGTTAAACTGTCCTGTAAAAAATTTATCATTGCAGAGGTATCACGAGGTTTGATATCATTACATACAATTATTAAGAATTTACATCATTTAAAATTCAGTTATTATTACTATCCATGATATTTTCATAATGATATTATCTGTGGATGCATTTCATTATCAGTTTATTGTTAAATGGAATGTGTTTCTAGTTATATACATTTCCATATTGATTACGATTTATTAATAGCAGTTGTTATATGTAACCCTTACTAAAAATTTGAGATCAACATGATTTTTTACCTGTGATATGAATAAGAATTATTTCAAGGAGTTTCAATGATTCTGAGAATTTGTTGTTGTTCATGTTTATTTTTTTCCCTATATAAGATAATAATCATGTATTCATATGGATCAAACAAACTAATAAACAAATCAGCCTTTATTAATTTTAACTCTTATATCTTTGTTAATGTTATTATGTAGTAATAATCTATAGGGTTACTAGAGTTGAAGTTGTAACATAATGGTTAGAAAAACCTAGTTTTATTTAAATTCTAAATCATTGTGTGAAGATGAATTGTATAAACAAAAATTTTTAAATTCCTTTATTAAATTATAGTATATTTTAATTGAAATCATAAATATGAATTTATATAATAAATTTAATTGATTGAAAATTAATTGAAGGAATTTGGAAGAGGTTTTCTATTTTAAATAATATATAATTTAATACACTCATGTTAATAAATGATGAATATTGTTATAATACCATGTTTTTTTAAATTAGAAATCATTCCTTCCCACTTATCTAACTATTTAGTCACAATTCCACTGATTCTAGATCACTACCACCTATTATTTTTATTATTATTGATAAATGGATCATTCAGGTTTAAGTGGAAAAAATGGTTTCACTGAAGAATGTAATATAAAGACTCAAGAATTCATTCTCTACCCCAAAACCTAACACCATTTCAATTTGGAACATAATAAAATACCATATACAAGTATACATTTTATACATAACCACTATATGATATGTGAAATGTCCTAAATTAAGAAAAGCAAAAAAAATAAAACCATAGATATATGTATGATAAATGTAACTCAAGAAATGTATTTTAAATTAGAAAATAAATTCCACTATTTGGATGTAAATGATCATTTTATACCATAAAAAATACAATTTCTCGATTTGTAAAAATATGATTAGTGAATTTTAAATAATGTACACAATATTAATCATATTATATATTTTAATTTGGAATATATTATACAGTAAAAAATTTGTTATGATTTATTATGATTAATTATTAACAAAACATGAAACAATGAAGTAACATTCCACTACATGATTTCTGGTATTCCTTGATCATTTTTTTGATCTCCTTTTAGTTGGGTATTATTTCATGGTGTTTTGGGATAAATTTTGAAAATGTTGGAATCCCTTTTATATGTGCATGGTTGGTGAACAGTTATGGATGATTGTGTGGATTGCCCCAGTAAAACATGTTCTATGTTGAGGACCACTAGAGGGGGGTGCATTGTTTGGGTTTGTGGGTTGTTTAACTATGTGACTACCCCTCCAAACTATGAACCACCTAGATATTAGGGAATTTATGGTTGGTTTATGGTTATTTTAACTATGTGTCCAAACCAAGCACCCTAAAAAAATATTAGTAGGGATTCATGGTTAGGGTTTACAGTTTAACTAACCATGTATACCTCTCAAGGAAATTGTTTGCACATTTTAAACTTCACATTACATTAATTTTAAATTCCAAAACCCCAAACATAATATTTTAATCACCCATATTCACACCTAATATTATTTTGCATCCTTCGAGGCTCTAAGGAAGGGATATTAACTCCTCCAAATTCCTACATTGGAAAATCAATGTGTCGGTGGAAGATCAAATCCCTCTATGGTGTGTGGATCTCTACATGGGTGTTATCTTATAATCTTCATTTCTCTTATCCTAATAGAGTGTTATATCATCATGTTATTAATGGATCTAAAATCTTTTTTGATCAATCTAATTCTTTTTTTGTTGGATCTTTTTTAGATCTTTTTTTATATATCATCTTTTCCTTCAATCATTGTTGGTGTTCCCATTGTGTTTGTTTATTATTTGATTTTTATTAATGAAATTTAAGTGGTTCCATTTGATATTTGAATTGAAATTAAAACTGGTAATTTATATATTTTTGATCAATTTATTTATAAAACCACAATTTTATGTGATTTAATGTTTGAATTTTAGGTGGAATTTATTTTTGAGAAAAAATTCCAATCCCTATGGAATTTGAATTTTGTGATTAATATTGATAATGATGGAATTGATGAAATTTTGGGATATTTATTTTGAGGTAATGGATTTAATTTAAATGAAAAAATCCCCATGATTGGATTTGGATTGAATAGACCGGAAATGAAAAAAAACATGTTATGTTTTCAAAATTCAATAGGCATACAGAAACTAAAAATTGTATTATTGAATTGAAAATGATGATTTATTTGAAATGATATTCTTTTATTATTATTCATTGATTGAATGAGAACATATTATCCAGGTTATAGAGTGGGTTATTTGGTATAATCATGCAGATATCTTGATACAATAGCATGGATTGATGATAAAAACTCAAATAAAAACCTATTTCTGCAAGATTATCCCCAATGGGATTTTGATCGGTCCTATTTATCTAATGTATGAGAGAAATTTGAAAACATATTTAGTCATGATCACTGATTTTAGAAGTTTGAGGATAAAATTGAAGTAAAATAATGCACATCTGTGAAGATTACCATGGTTTTTGGTGTGTATTTTAATTATATATGAAAAATATTATAGAACTATTTTTACTCATTCCAGGTGATTTATATAAAATGATTTTATATAAAATATTATGTTGATAGATTTTTGAAATGTTTTCTATATATAGAAATGAAATATGGCTTCGCTTTAGATATGAAAATGATACATTTTTCTATTCCATGTTCTATTTTTATTAAAAGTATGATTGGTTTATTGTTATATATCTATTATGAAACACTTGTATATCCCATATTGGAAATTATAGCTCACACCCTAACTATCCTAGAGGTATTTGTAAATTTTATTAATCCAGTTCAATGAAAAGGGAACGTTCCAGACATAGGTGGTTGATGTTCTTGATCATTCATACCATGGAGTGATGGTGGTGACTGGTGGAGCTGAGGTCCACTTGTTACATAGGATGTCATGTTATTTTATTGAATTTTTATGTCTATTTGAGTTATTCTTCCATTTTTTTTGTTTATCTATATTATTGGGTACCATTTTTATTTTTTTATTTATTGAAATTTCTCTTGAGGAGTGCTGCTATAATTAATTTTATGTGGTTTTACTTCAACTATTTTGTGGATAAAGTGTTTTGTCTTTATTCATTTTTTATGCCAAGCACTTTTTCCCAACCTGTGGGGATCAGGAATTCCCACTAGTCCATATCAGTCTAGGTATGGGATTTAGGGTACTAGGGTATCTATAATGGTTTGAAAAAATGTGATATTAGATTTCCAAGTTATGCATCTTTCCTTAAAGACATATTGTGGTCTATTTTGTCCTGGTAGATAATAGGTAGGATTAATTGGACATTAAAGGTTGTTATGAGTGAGTATCTAGAATTTTATTTTAATATAGGGCCTTAAGTCTCCATGGATGGTTGGAGAAAATTGTCTTTGATGTGTATATTGATATTCTTCTGTTGTTCTCCCAATTTAATTTGACTGTTATGAGAATGCCGTAATTTTGACTCTCTATTGAGTTATTGATATGAATTTCCATGTTAATTATTATCTTTTTGTCTATTGATGGAAGTTAGCATCATGCCTATGAAAATATGTTTGAAATTCCTTGAGGAGGGAGCTACCATTGAACGAGACAAAGGAAGCCCACCATTTGGCCAATATCTCATCGAGATAGTGGTGTATGTTATACATTCTATAGGAAAGATAACCACACCCATTCTCGTATATTTTCCATTAATGGAACCTCATAGGGATGACTATATTTTTTGAACAAAATTTTGTTATCCAAAATACACATACTTTGAAAGTATTTATGGTTACTCAAGTGGTTGATGATTGGTTTAATGTAATTTTGTTTCTTTTTGAGTTCATGGAAAATTTGATTCAATTAAATTGAGGTTTTCTACCGTCAAGATTTAGGGTCCAAATAAAAGGTAGAGGGATTCTATGGTGGAAGAAATAAATAATGAATGATTGGAGTGGAAATAATTATATATTTTTTTCAAAATTAGTCATATTCGGAGTTTATAGTTTTAGAAAAGTAAATGGAGTCACTTAATCTCCAACAATGTGAAAATAATATGGAATAATATTCAATTAGATTCATTAAGAAGGTATATATTCCTCCTAAGCATGTGAAAAATGAAAATATGGTGGCATGATGATTGGATATGGGACTCTGAGATGATATTTGATCCCAGCATCTCATAGTTAAGCTGAATTATTATGTTGATGTGCTCAATAGAGTGTGATGGCTGAGCTTGATGTGGGTGGTATTCCATGGTTGAAGGGAGTTCTTTTTTCTCCCAGTGATAGTTAAATGAGTTCCGTTAAGGTAAATAATAAGTGTGATGTGTCTCATATTGGATCTTGGAAATAGGGTTCTTTTAGACCTTCTACAGTTCTAGGTTGAGGCCCCTTGACATTCTTCCAATGTTGCATGGTTGCAAATTTGAAATGGGTTATCACTTAGGGACCTCAGATCTGTAGTTCTTGTGGGAAATCAAGACACTTAATGGAGTTATATTATATATCTTACACCCCATATAGTGGTATCGTATCATCAACACAGAAAATTATTACAGTTTTATAAGATCCTTAAAGAATAATGGGGTTCCTACCAAAGGAAACTAGAACGAAGCTTCTTGACACAATGGAGCAGTCTCCATAGGATGTTAAAATCGGTCCAGCAAACATGGGATGTACCATCACTATAGCTCTATCCTCTGTAAATAAATTATTCATACTGGGGTATATCAGTCATTCATAATTACTCATATTGTTTAATTTATAACCCTTCATACAGAGAAGTTATCTTATGTAATGGATATTACTACGCACCTTAGAAAGAAGAGAGAGAATGGTCTTCTGTGTCGTGATTGTATTTTCTCTTTATCAGGGATTTATCTTACCAAGAATTTTCTATTCCATAATAATGAATATCATAACATCATTCTCTAGATAGATTGGATGATCACTGAATGGTCTTCTGTGTCTTCTGTGTCGTGATTGTTTTATGCCTGAGTGTGTCACCTTCAATGGAACCTATTATCTTTGTGAAGAAAGATGATAGAACAAATAACCTTTATGATGATTATTGAATGATCAATCTTGTTATGGTAAAGAATATGTATCTGTTGCCTCGGATAGATGATATGTTTTATCAATTTAAATAGGTGAAGTTATTCTCAAATATTGATATTTTACTTGGTTATCATGAGTTGAGAATAAAAAAAATATGATGTTTATAATAACTCCTTAAAGAGAAGGTTTTTCCATATTGACTATTGTTTAATTATTTTTGGTATAACTAGTTCTCATTTAGTTTTTACATCTTTTATAAATAGGATTATCCTTGAGTACCTTGACATTTTAATTGTAGTCTTTCAGGATGAAATTCTAGTTTACTCTATATCTGAGGAGGATCGTGTACCTCAACTGAGAGTAGTTTTAGAAATGTTGATAAATCGCTAACTCTATACCTAGCTATCTAAATGTGATTTATAATTTCAGTAAGTCGTGTTATTTAGACACATGGTCTCGGAACATGATATTTTAGCTGATCGTGAGAATTTTGAAGCATTTATGACTTGGTAACAACCACATAATTCTTTTAAGAATTATAGATTATTTATATTATTGGGGTATTACCACCGGTTTGTTAATTATTTCCCAAATTTGGCTTCTTTCATGACCACTCTCACTCATAAGAGACTAACGTTAACTGGGAGTGAAAAAATTAATAGTTTGTTTTTTGAGATGAAATGAATTTTTACTTTTACACCGGTGTTGACTCTTCCTGATGATGGGTATGGAAATGTGGTCTTTTGTGGCACATCATGTTTGCATCTCTTTGTGTTAATATGTTGGGTGATAATTTTTTCACCTATAGATCTATACATATTAGTACACACATGAATAATTATCTAACCCATGAACTTGAACATCTATCCATGATGCATGTGCCTAAGAGTTGTTGGCATTACCTTTTCATAGAAAGTATTACCATATTTTATGATCATAATTGTAGAAGTTATATATTCTCTCAAAAAATTGAATATCCATCTAAGGCATTGGGATGAGTTCATGCATTAGTTTGATTTTGACATTGCTTATACCACAGAAAATAGAATATCATTGTCGATTCTTTCAAAAGGAAAATTTTGACCTAGGCTGTGAAAGAATCATTAGAAGATTGGAATTTTATGGCTCAATTAACACAGTTTTATTTAAGAGTCTATGATAATAAGTCTAAGACTATTTTGATCAGTGTTTAGTTGGAATTTTATCTTCTTGAGATGATTCTTCGAGATAGGTATTGTAATAAATAGTTCCATGATGTTAGATAATCTCTTTATGGCAGGGATACCATCACTGAGTTGTCCTTCTCCCCACAGGGTATTCTATGATTCCAAAACCAATATTTTTTTACTTCTTCTATGAGGAAGGATTGGATGGTATACTATCCTAGTTCTCAGTGGCAAGGGATCTTGGATACCGCAAAAATGATCTATGATATGTAATGATTATTCTTGTGGATATCTGTGATATAGGACATCATTGACATTGTTTCATGTTGTTATACATTCCAACATGCTAATGATGAGCACTAGAAGCATTATTGTTTTATTCACCACATTCCAGTGATGACATGTATGTCAGATGATATTTCTATGGACTTCATTGTGGTATTTCCTCATACCCCTCAAAATAATAGCATGATATGTGTTTTGATTGATCGCTTAACCAAATAATCTCACTTTTATACCAATCCATGACACAACAGAGGGTGGGTAATTTGAAATCCATTATGTATAAGAGTTTTTAAGGTTGATTTTTGTCCCATATGTAATAGTTTTAGATATGGATCCCTTGTTAACTTATTCTTTTTTGGACTATCCTATAAAATGAAACATGATCTCATGTGAGTGTGAACATGATAAATCATCCACACATGGATTTCTAGACCTATTGGGCTATATAGATTTTGGAGGAAATGCACTGTTCTTGTGTCCATGATTGTGGTGGAGATTAGGATAGATAATTGGGACTGGTTAAGTTTACATGTAACACCAATTACCATTCATCAATTCACAAGGATCCCTTTTAGACCTTTTATATATAACCTTATAAATCTACTCTGTGTTGGTTGGATTTAGTCAAGATTAATTGGTTGTACCATGTTTTTCAAAAGAGATGACTACTAATATTCAGTTAATTCTTAAAATAATGCAGACAAAAATGATCTAGTATAAATATTATACTAATCATCATCATTCACTATTTGAGTTTTTAGTTAGTGATCTTGTGTTATTGAAAGGTTCACCTCGGTTGGGTCACCAACCTCTTGGATAATATAGAAATCTTGTTCCATGGTATATGATATGTTTTTGAGGTTTTTGAGAATGTGTGTAAATTAGATTAATATTTATAACTTTCCCCATAGTTGATGTTGATAAATAATGTGTTCCATGAATCACAACATAAGAAGTATCTTTAGGAACCATCTCGTGACTTTAGATGGAAGGATTTTGATGTTGAGCTAGATTTATCCAAGACAGTGCATCCGGTCCAGATTTTTGATTTTTAGAGAAAGGTTCTTAATGGGAGAGTGATACCTTTGGTTTGTGTGATATGGAAACATAGTTATAATCCTCATGGAACATGGTATCATGAGGAACTGATGAGAAAGAAACGACATCATCCCTTTTTTATGGTAGCATATAGATAAAATTTCTGGGGATAAAATGTGTCTATGGTAGGGTGGTTGTAACACCCCGTTACATATTTTTAAGAATTATTTGACCCTTGTTTTGATCTCCTTTTAGTTGGAACATCATTCAAGGATTATCAAGAAAAATTTGAGGAATTAGGGAATACCTTTTTTATGTGTATAGTTTGATTACATAATGGAAAACCATATGGTTTGGCCTAGACAACTGTGCACCCTATTGGGATCCACTCAAGGGAGGAGCACGGTTAGAGTTCATGATTTTTCTAATAGTGTGGCCACCCCTCCAAACCATTCTGACACTATACAGTTGGGAAATTATTGTTAGATCATGGTTAGATTAAACATTCCTCCAAACCATACACCCCCAAATATAATTCCACTAGGTGCGCACATGTTTTCTAACCTTGCGTCCCTCTACATGAAATTGTTATGGTGGTTTTTACTGACCAAAAAATTATTTTTAAAGTACATAAACCCTGTTTTAACATTATAATTACCACCATTTAGACCTAATAAAATTTTACTTCCCTGAAATATCTAAAGAAGTAATTTTTACTCCATCAACCAACTCCTTTGGTGAATTAAAGTGTCTGTTGATGATTGAACCCCTCACTAGTAAGTGGATGTCTCATTGGGTGATCTCTTACAATCATCACTTCTCTCATATTTATAGAATGTAAGATCTTCATATTATTAATGGATATAAACTCTTTTTTGATTGATATAATACTTTTTTGTGACTTGATTCTAGATTTTATTTGTATATATTATTCTCCTTCAATCGATTTTTTCATTTTCTTTGAGGGTGTTGATTGTTTGATTTCAATTAATTAAAGGTAGGTGGTTCCACATGAAATTTTAAATGGAATTCAATCCTGGAAATTATTTATTTTCCTAAAATAATTTTCAATTTATTTATAATACCACAATTTGATATCATTTTAATTTTTAATTTTTAATGAAATTGATTTTCAGAAAAACCCCTCAATCCTAATGAAATTGGAATTGTAGGATGAATATTCATAAAGAAGGAATTAATGAAAGGATTTGATATCTTTTTTTAAAAAAATGGAATAAATATAAATGATGAAAACCCAATTATTGGTTTTGGATTGAAAAGGAAGGAAATGATGAAAACCCCATGTTTTGGTTTTGAAATTGAATTTTAATATTGAAACAAATAAATTTTAATTGAATTTTAAATGTTTATTTTTTTGAAATGGGATGATTTTTTCATTATCAATTCATTGAATGAGCACGTGCGATCCTTGGTAGTTAGTGGGTAATCTGGGATAATCAAACTGGGATCTTGATCCCTTATAAATGGATTCATGATGATAACACTATAAAAAACCTAGTGTGGCATGATTATTCCCAATAGGTCGTTGATGAGTACTATTTGACCTGATCTTGAGGAATCTGTGCACAGCCTTTTAGTCAGGATTACTGGTTTGGGAAGTGTGAGTATCTTATATCGGAAAACTAATTTATTTTATTGAATATTTACATGGTACTTTTTTATGTTTTGATAATATATTCCATTAATTATTGAACTATTTTAACTCATTCCAAATGACTAATATAATTTTTATTATATATAATGTTTTATTAATCCATGTTTGATATGATTTCTATTGAACAAAATGAAATCCTATTTTGGTTTAAATATTCAAATGATATATTATTCCATTACTTATTTTATATATATTTAATGCATGGTTGGTTTATTCTTATGGTGTATATTGTGGAAAACATGTAGATACACTACATGTAATTATACCTCACATCTTACATTTTCCTTCAGGTGTTTGTAGATTTTCTTATGATAGGTCCTAGAAAAGGGGATGTACTACATAGAGGTGGTAGATGTTCTTGATCTCTTGGACCGTGGAGTGATGGTAGTGTTATGTGGAGCTAAGTTCCACCTGTTATACAGGGTTTGGAGTTCTTTTGATGCTTGTATATGGATAATTGGGTTTATGTTCCATTTAATTGGTTATATATTTTATTTGGTACTATTTTACCTATTGGATTTATATTACTTTCTTCTAGATTATTATCGGCATACCAACATGTATATTTATAGTATTCCACTATTTTTTAGAAAAATAATCCCCTATTTATTCGTGTATGATTCTAGGTGCTTATCACAAACCCATGGGGGTTATGAATTCTCTTTAAGCCACATTAGTGTCGATATAGGTATCAAGGTACAAGGTTATTTGGGAAGTTTTTTGACAAAATTTTCTAATAAAATATAGGTTAAATAGATACTGATATAAATTTCATAAGAAAATCACAAAAAAAATACCGCTTTTATATTGAAGATTATTTAAAATTAAATTTCTTCAGTGTTTTTATTATAGAGTATGACTTTTTTATTATTTTTCTAACACAAGTAGAACATCTGTTATAAAAAAAATTATCAAAAGGTTCATGAGTAAATATAAATATCTATGGTTGGATTTATCAATTCTAATGACCATTATAACACAACCTTGTGACCATAAAATAACCCTAATAAACAGTTAAATATAGTTTCATAAAAATTTAATAAGAATAACAAAATTTATATGATTCTAATATGAAAAAACCTAATAAAAATCCCATGAAGAATAATCCTAAATCTCATTTGAATACATCATAAACTAATGAACTAAATAATAAAATTATAACATTTATAAATTATATCACTAGATCTATGAAATCCATAAAATACACTATATCCAGATCACACCTTATCAAAATAATGATGAATGGATGGAAAAAACAAAAAAATAAAAAGAAACCCTAAGGAAAATATTGTTTTCACTATAACATAGTGAAATATCCAACCCAATCCCCAATTGTTATGATATAGAATATTGGAGAAAGATTAAAGGAATGAGGAGATAAGTGTAGATTATATACCTTGAGTTATACATGAATAATTCCCCTAGATCCACAATGATTCAATTGAGAAAAGGGAGGAGGATGATATGGGATAGAGGGATATTGTTATGTGTTGAATCCAATTGGGGAAATTAGGGTTCAGCAGTTCCCAAATGGAATTTTAATTAATTGAGGTGTAAAGGTATGTTTCCCCTACATATTGATATTATATTCCCATATACCATTGATTTTTTTGTGGTAGTTAGTTATCTATTAAATAGTAAAATATACTATTGGAGGGATCTATCATAATTCTAGTGGATTAGTTCCAATACCTCCAATTTCAAGATTATAATAAAAAACTCCAAA
This sequence comes from Viscum album, assembly GCA_963277665.1. Classification (NCBI taxonomy): domain Eukaryota; kingdom Viridiplantae; phylum Streptophyta; class Magnoliopsida; order Santalales; family Viscaceae; genus Viscum; species Viscum album. The sequence goes on along the minus strand of OY728123.1, from coordinate 684,454,443 downwards.
TACCAAACATGACATTCCAAACCATATTTGGATCCTCCATCCATATCTGAAAAAATTTATTATTTCAACCATAAATTCTAAAATTTTAATTTTAATTCTAAAATGAAAAATGAACCCCATTCAAAAAAATCAAAGAGATACCTCCATTGTACAAAGTCTATAAGAAAATATAAATCATGTACATAAATAAATTCACTAGGGCAATGGTTGTTACACCTATTGCCCAAATTTTTGTTTAATCAAGGTGTCGAATATACTCATCATCTAATTATAAAAGACATGGTAGTCATATTAGACGACTTCTAGTACCCTGAATAAAATTTTATTGTATCTCATATGATTATTCAAATCCCTTAGGAAGATTTCATTAAACATTGTATATATTTTATTCCAATCGTTATATCTAATTGTTAAATATGATACAATATCATAGGGTTTATATTCTGAATTATCCTTAGTTGTTGTTTCTTAATTGATAACTAGGAATGTCAATAAAATTAATGTCTAGTCGACAACAATTATTGATTTTTTTCTTATGAATGTATAACCTTAACCACCAAAACAAGACCATATATAATAAGTTTAACGTAATATTTAATCTCAATAGGATCATTGGGAAATAAATCTCTATATGAATGCGCTTCATCTCTCATTTTCATCATTAAATATTCTAATAGAATAAAATTAATAGAATTATGAAATGATTTAGTTGGATCCAATAAAACTATATCTATTGACAACTCAATAATGTTTTTCTTTTTTGATAATATTATTGGATTTTGTTACCTTTTCCATATATGTTAGACTTGAAGAAATTTTTTCTAATATTTTTTATGAATTATTCTATAATGGGTAAATAGTTTAACCTATTATACATGAAGATTCGATATATGATATAGTATGGAAACACCATATGAAATTGGTTTCATATGTATCATCCTAAAATTATAAAATGGTTATCCAATGTTAATGTGTGGGAAATGATAAGAAAATAATCTCACTCTTTTTTATGTCTACACTTGGTTGTGTTACATTGTATTACAAATTGTGGGATCCATCATCATAAAGACCCCTCATGATGTGATTCAACAATGGGAGTTCCAAGAGCTTCATTGAGACTCGATAAATAAATAATTCTTCATTAATAAATAGTTTGAATGGTCTATATATAATTATTTTTCAATAATTTTATGTTTATATTTCTCTTATATCAATATCACATTACAAATAGTTTTTGGAGTAGGTGATTCAAAAGATAAAAAGGCATTTTCATGAAGTATTTATTATCAATATATACATTGATAGAATAGAGTTTAATTAATGGTGTATTTATGGAAATGGAATGAATATTTTTAATTTATTAAAAACTAAAACTAAAATGTGAACTCTATTAAACCATAAGGGTTAGAAAGAAAGTTGATATTTTTCAAATTACTAGAAATCATAATGAAATGGATTTTTATTATTTTGAGATTATATGGTGATGATTTTATAAATGATTAGTTTTAAATTATGCTTATAATGTTACACAAGATTAATGATAAAATGTTATATAATAAAGTATTTTTATAAATAATTAATAATAAAGGCTCGATGATTAAATATATTTTTCCATAAAAATGGTATAACAACATAGTATAACTTATTATGGTACGATGCATTATTTTACACCAAGAATCTATATCATATTTTGAGCATGTCAGTTATATTGGGAATAGTTCATAACATGAAATTATGGAAAATAACTCTAAAATAATTTAGGATAGTTAATCCATAGTGAAGTTAAATAATAGTCGTTAAACCATGTAAATTTATTATAGATAATATAATTGAATGTCCTGAATTTAGAACTATCATTATTCATTACTATATAATTAATTCAGTCATATTATATGAAAATTTCAATATTAAAATATTTTTGTTAGTTTTTAGTATATAATACCATTATTCTTGAATGATATTTAATGATTTATTAGATATAATTGAATATTTTATGGTGGGATTAAGTGATTTTATCCAAGAATTATGGATCTATGTTTGAAAAAGGAATATATTTTTTCTATTTATTGAATGGATGTTTATAAAAATATTCATTTTTCATTAAAATGTGGGATGAAAATTTAAGAAATGCCCCCAAAAAAATCAAGGAAGTGTTTTAGAGACATCATATCCAAGATTGAAAAGGAATCAAAAGAGAAAACTAAACCCATTTATTAAAGGAACACAAGGAGTATTGATGAAGAAAATTATTCATTATTGACATGAATATTATATTTTTAATCCTTATATTTAATTATCCCAAGAAATCATATGTTAAGGACCATGTTATTAATTTAAATAATTAATTTATTATGGATAATCAATCATATATTTTTTAATACATATTACAACCCACCAACATGATTTAAATTTCCATTTTTTTAAAAGATACAATGAACCAAATAAATTTCAACTAAATCAACTATTTTTATTTATCACTCATTATTTCTCATAATCATTTATTTATTATACATTTTGATATCCTACACACTAACTTACATGGTATTTTTAGGTGGAAATATTTGAGCTCACTTATTCACTACACTACACATAACTCTTAACTATTCATTGTCTATAACAATAATAGATATATGATCCAATAAACTCTAATTAACCATGGATTATATTCTATTTTATTATAATACCACATTAATTGTTTTAAAATTTTCATCTTACTTAATGAGTAATTCATCATTTTAGTTAAAGAATAGATTTTCCCAATTTATTTCAAGGATCTACATTTAAATTTTTTATAAAATTTTTGTTAATTAATATTAATATAGAGTATAAAAAATATAAAAAATAATGGAATTTCCATGTTCCATGGAATATGTTTTCACTTATGGAATGGTAGGATGATTTTAAAACATTTTTCAATAGTTTTGGAAATTCAAAATATTATTGAGAATGTATTCGGTATTTCCAATGCATGATCAATTTTTTGTTCAATGGATTATATGAATTTATAATAGTAAATATGAGTATCTAAGATGAAAAACATATAAATATTTATAAAAAAATAGATAAGAGTCATGGGTTTCAAAATATTGAACCATGTATCAAGGATATATCAAGACATTCAAAGCTAAAATAAGAATATTATAGAGTCTTTACTTTTAACATTCTAAAAATCATTGATATAGATATGGTTGAAAATAAAATAGTGGATGAGAAACTTATTCGATTAAAATAAATTTTTTATCTCAATTTCTTGTTATAGAGAATCACATTAAGACTTTAAAATTTTGATAATGTTGATGTAGTTTTTTTACAGAAAATCGATTCCAAAATTTTAGTAATAAAGGATTAGGAATCAAATAAGTCTAAAACTAAAAAAAATTATATATTATGAGTTAAGAAGATGTAATTCCATTAAAATTCTATATAGATTGGAAAATAATACCTCATTAATATCCAATAATGACATGAATATTTTGTGATCCATAACATTTATAGAGAAATACTAGGATCCTTTTCATGTACACTTTTACCATAGTTTTTATATATATTGGCTGAAGCATCTCTTGGGTGTGTTTAAGAGAATTTTTAATTTTTTTAGGGTGTTTTTGATGTTCGCAGTTGGAGCACAGTTTTTCCAAACCATAAACCCATCCTAGAAAACCATTCACTCTCAAACAGAGGGGGTTTTCACAGTTGGCACACATTTTTCAAATATCATAATGACTTATGAGTAACCTTTCACCCCACCAATAGGGGCGCATTGTAAGGGAGCAAAGCTTTTAAATCCCTACCCGTCATATAGAAAACCATGCACGTAGGATTTTAATCCCCCTAAATTTTTTTAAAAAAATCTCTAACCCCTCGGTATTAATCCCTAATCTCTCCCACATATACCTAAACCCATTCCAAATTTTTTTGAAACCTCTAAGAGGATTTCAAGGCCTTATAAAATCCATTTTTTTGATGAATCAAATATCCAATTCCTAAATATGCACCTCTTTTGGTATGTATTAACTTCCCCTATGGTTTCCCATATCTCTCATCCCTCTTTCCGGGTGAAGAATAATTTTTTATTTCCAATTGGTTATGGTTTTCGATCATGTTTTTGATAGATATTAATTAATTATTCATTGTCTAGGTTTTTGGCTCTAGAACTCATTATTCATTGTGAGATTGACTAGTCCATTTCAATTTGGGGATTTCGGGATTTTGAATTCTTTACAATGATCATGAGGTAGGTTTTTTATTTATAAATTCATAGTGTATTGGTTGATGTTTCATGTTTGTAATTATTAATCTTTAATGACCATGTTTTAAAATTTCATTCTAAATTGTGTTTATTAATTAAATTTCTACGTGATAATGAAATTAGTTAACATTAGATAATTGAGATTTGGTTGTAATTGTGTTGTAGAAGTTGGGGAATAATGGGATATTAAGGTTAATTAATTAATGGGTTTATAAAATTGGTGGTGACCCCTAAGGTGTTCCGACACAACTAAAGTGATAAATTATGAATTATGCATGATTGATAAATTGGTTATTGTTAACATTATGGAGAATTGAATTTTGAAATTTCTATCCTTCTTTGGGGTGTGTAGTTAGGATTGAAATTAGTTGTAGGACATGGACTACTGGTCCAAACACCAATGGGGAGCCATATTACTGCTCTAAACCCCATTTTTATGTATATATAAATATATATATGTGATTACTAAGTTGTGGGACATGGACTTCTACTATAAATAAACACGGGGTTCCAAAATACCGCTCTAAGACCCCATTATTTTATTGTGAACTTGAAATGAAATGATCAGTGATAAACCATTATATTTTTTATGTGTTATCCCTTGGGTATGGTTTAAAATCCATCACAGGGTGAAGTATGTTTTATTTATTGGGTGTCACCATGAACTCAATATATTAATGTGGTTAATTAAAGAACAATTGAAATGTTAATGTGCATATTTTATCATTTTAAATTTATTTATTATAAAATGTATACACTATTATAGAATGGATATTGTTTTAGAAACCATTGGTGGTGTCATATTTAGATGTACTCACACCCTAATCATCCTTCCTAATAAGTACCCTGATACACTTCATGTTTATAGGATAGGGTAATGGAAAATGTTTTATTTTAGATGGATGAGTTGGGATGGAGCATGGATAAGTGAACCAGATATGGTGTTGGTACCCGTATGGGAGTTATCAGTGTCTTATTTTTGTTTTTTCTTTTGATATTAGTAACATGTATGGAATAACATATCTACCTATTTATTGGATATTGTTTTCTTGTTATGGTTCAGAATGTATATTTAGTTTGTATTGGTTTTGGTATCATTATAAGTATTTGTTTTATTATCACTTGGTTATTTTTTGTTTATTTCCACTATTTTGTTTCCACTCTGATAATGAGTGTCTATTATCCACATGTTATATATTAGACCCTCACTATTAGTCTGATGCCTCTGGAATTTGGGGTGGAACTACATTAATTATGTGACCAACCATATTTGGGCACCGACATGTGGAACCCATGTCGGGATGTCAAAAAAAAAATCAATGGAAGAGGTATCATGATGTAGAATGAAAATATAAATTTTATTGACTAAAATAAATTGAATTTATGTAATTATTTTAAAATATATTATATAGGGGTAAAGGTAAATATGATGGAAAATTTTCATTTTATGAATTAATTATTTAATAATTGGAACCATTTTATTAATGTTCTGAAAGAAAAATTATGATTATATTGATTATGATCAATGAGAATGGCCATAATAATGAAGAATCATCGGAAAAAGAATTCTAAGTGGAAGGAGATTCCATAAATATATAATAAAAACAACTCAATAATTAAAAAAATCTTTAAATAAATAATTGGTTATATTATAATGAACAAATTAAAGATAAATTTCACTTATAGGCTAAAGGTTATCAGTATTTCATCACTCAAAAAAGCACAATATTGAATACTCTAGTGATTAATTTCAGATAATATTAAATAGTGAAGAAGATGAATCATAAATGTAATTATAGTTGTTAAAAGGGATTATGGTGTTACTCAAAGTGTACAAGAAAAAGCAAATAAAGTTACGACAGTAAATAAAACCATTGATAAATCTAATTACATGTTTTATTATAAAATGGATTATATGACTTAAATAGTGATTGGATTCATAAATTACATTTATATAGAATTATATATTATCATTAATATTAAAAAAAGTATAATTGTAAATAAACCTGAAAAAATCACATAATGAACAGTTTAACAAAAATTGGATTTTATTACTGATATCTAAATCTTTATGGAAAACCAATTTCACAGATGTTGCATAATCTTCAAAATTGATAATAAAAGTCATCAATTTCACAAGGTAACTTAATTACATTACTATTACATAAAAAATTCATTTTGGATACTTAATAATGCAATGAATTAAATGGAAGTAATGATAAATAGATAAATATTGATAATGTTTCACTATGAAAACGTGTTACCCTCATTTTTACATCAAATTATTTTTAAAAAATTATACAGAACAATTTTATATTAAAGGAAAAAATTATATACTTAGAAAAATGGTATGTATAATTTTAATTGAATTTCATAAAATCATGAGAATGTTTAAAAAAAGGTGTCCTTAATTATAGATAATCCAATAATCATTATTTGAGGAAAATAATTTTTTACCAATATGATGTTATAGATTGAAAGGGATATGTTTATTTTTTTGTATGGTCATAAAAATATTTCTGTAGTACAATATTTTTTCTCTAAATAAAAAATAGGATAATTTTTTTAGGATAGTATCTAAAAACCCACTGAAAATCAAATATTATTTTAAATAAAGAAATTAAAAGTTAAAAATTAATTTAATGTTTACAATGAATATTGTGAGAGTGATGATCAAGGACATGATATAATAATTCATCTTATAATATTATTAGAATATATAAATCAATTAATTAACTATATATATCTTAACAAGTGGACTAATAATGATAATGAACATGTGGATGATTTTGTATACTATGTATTAAATAGTAGGAAAAATTTGATGTTTTATACTGGTTACTAATCACACAGAGTGAAAAAAAAATATTTAATTACATAATGAAATATAATGTATGAACTATAATCATTGGAAGTAATATTTAATTAAATATTAATAATAATTGATGCATGCAAATAAATTTTAAGAACATCATTTCATGCGATGTTATATTTATTAGTACATTTATAGACAATATTTTTTCTTTATTTTAAATTTTTAATAATGGGAATGAGTTTATTTTTTATGGTAATCAATGTGTTATTATAATATTAATGTTTTATATAAAAATATTAAAGGATATTGGATTCATATAAATAAAGTTAAAATAAATAATGATGGAATTTTTCATTTTTTTGTGTGAAGTATGAGAATAAGTTATTGAACTAATGAAATTATAATTTATGAAAAAATAAGAAGAAAAAATTTCTCATTTATGATGTTATAAAAAATATTCCAATTTGGAATGATTAATTAAATAACATTTTTAATTTTTCATTAAAATTAAATATAGCTAAAAAAATTATAAGTTAATGTTGATCAAAACCAAGATGTCACATGAACATATATATTAAGATGTCCATGTCCTAATAAGACTAAAATCATTCAATTGATAAGTATTTTTGTAATTCTATTGATCATTGGACACATATGACTTAAATTTATTTCTTGATGAGTAAATCATGTACCTATGAATGGTTTTTGATGTTCTAATGAGTTGGTAAAAATCAAAGGTGTTATGATATAAGATGGTTTATATATGAAAATTGATCCAAGTATGGATTTAGATAATTTAAATCATATCATTATATTGGTGGAATATTTCTTAAATAAAATTCCACATACATTAATTAGAATAATATATTATCTAAAAAATTATATTTTTGACATGGGGAAAACAATGGTTTTTATAGAATTTCTCATAAAAATATTTCAAAAAAAGAATAAAAAAGAACATGTTTGCTTTCTAAATTGGAATTTTCCTTCATTAATTTGGAAAACCTTTCTAATTGGATGTAGTTTAAGAATAATCTAAACATAAAGGGCCTTGGTCGGTTAGTATTCCCTTATTATATCATAATTAAATTAAGAATAAATGTAAAATTTTATGAATGAGTTGATGTAAGATTATTTCTTGGTAATAAACTCAATAGAAGAAGTTAATTCAATTATTGTTTTCATATAATTTACTGATATGGAGTTATTATAATGGTGGATCATGTTGTGTCACTAAAATCATTTATATTTAATGATTTAATTTATTAATCTCATGGAGGGTATGATTATCATATGTGTAAATATATTATTTATGAAATTTGATTTTATAATTCTCACAAAAATTCAATGATACCACATGTTGTGGAAGGAATAGAATATTTTGGATCTAATTAATAATCCACAAAGTCCATATGTAGACAGAAAATATCATATGAAATAGTATCATGAGAATCTGAAAAAATACTTCAGGAAGATACAATAATGAGTGACTTCCCACAAAAGTGTAATTGAAATGTTTTGAAGATGCAATGTATGATAGGGACTGAATAACCACTATGGAAAATAAACTTATCTTGGTAGAGGATAATAACTCTTGGTATATAGTGTCATGACCAATATGAAAAAAAAATCATAAAAATTTGTTTTTCTGTAAACAAACTCATTAGAAATGTTGAGGCGATATAGAAAAAATATCATCAATTTAATAATTGAAATTTTAAAATTGAGTTTATTAAATTTTATATGAAATTTCCTCTTATCACCTACCTTGAAAAAAAATAATTTTTTAAATATTTTTTAAAAAATATAATGGTTTTATAAATGGATGTCATATTAGTTCTCATAAATGTAGATTGTGAAGAAGAATTTCTTGTCTAATAATTGGAGGAAGTAATTCATGAATTATATTATTCACATGTTTTTAAAATAAAGAAGGATCATTATGGGTTCAAACTATCCTCTTAAGTCCAACGGCCTGAAGGCCTTCAATTTTTTATTATTTTGATAAAACCCCCTTTTAAGGGAAGAAGGGGGGAAACCGCATAGACATCACAGACATAAGACAACTCACACCAGTAGAAAAAAAAACTAAAACCAGACTGAAAACATGGATTTACCCTCCCCAACATATAAATATGATTAAGCTCTTCACCATTTCAAGGCAGTTTGGAAAGTAAGTGTCTTGTGTCAAATCATAGACCTAATTCGAAGACAAATGTCGTACCCTCTCAAACGACCAAATCTGTAAATCTCTGCAAAGATGAAACACCAAATCTGAGTCCTCCTTTGAAGCATGTTTTCTATATTCAATTCTAGATGCAATTACTTCACACCATCAGGGTCAAACCATTTAAGAAAATCAGCATTCACAACTTAAAACACCATCAAACCCATCAAATTCCTTTCACCACATGAGGACCCGAATCAATACCATATTCCATGGAGCCTTCACCGGATGTCGTAACATTCCCTAGAAGAAGCCCCATCGCCATCCGTAGCTTCCCGAACCATCCACAGGAGGTCCAACTCGCACCATAGGTAGCAGAAGAAAGTAGGGAGGAAACAAGGGTCTTCAATGAATCAACGCCACACAAAACCAACATCAAGCCATTAAAACAAAACAAAAACTTGCAGAAACACTAGACACCAGGTCCTCTCCCTCTGACCACCAGATTTGTACCAACCCACACTAGATAAATGCACCTGACCACACTGGACTGAACTAAGGATCCACTACTCCACGACAACATCGCAAGATCCGAGAATCCAGTGATTCCCCAGGTCACGATGACACCAGGAAAGGTTGAAGACCTTTAAACTGAGCTGGTACCTTACCACCCAAACCACGCTGGATCCCCACCACATCGTTTCATAGCCAAGCCATGCCTACAATGAGACTACAGAGGAATATGACATGAACTGATCCCAAAAAAAGGGGGAAAGAGGAAGCAAGGCTGGGAAAACCCTAGCTGTTGTGAGGAGTGGGGGAGATGCTGATCTCAGGCTAACTCAAACTATCCTCTTAATAATGGTATTAAATGTTTTATAGTATCTTGTAAAAAATCACACATTGAAAAGGAAATGTTTAGAGAAAAATTTATCTAATGAATATAATAAAAAAACTCTTTATGGTTATGTATATTGATAATATCATTTTTTTTCTAGAGAAATATTGGATGTTCATAAATAAATTAATACAAAAATTATGAAAAACATTAAAATGTTATATATTTAATAGATGAAATTATCCATGGGTTTGTGAGTTATGAACATTGTAAATTTTATGCTTATTTTATGAGAAAAGAAAGCATATGAGTAACTAAAATTATTCAGAATGTATAACTCAAGAGAGGTATGAATACATATTTCTCATATGACTAAATATTTATATAATTATGAAATTATTTTAGATAAAATTTATTTTTATTTCAAAATTAGATGTTAAATATATTTAATAGTGTCTAGATAAATCATTTTTTATGATGTTAAAATTTATCATTAATTCAAAATAAATCCAAATGATCCACATGTTATAGAAATGAATTAAATATTTTTGTTTTTCAATTGATAGTTTCTTTATGGTTAATTAATGTTAATTATAAATCATTAATGGTTTTTAAATATTCATTGGGATGGTGCTATTTCAGATCAAAAATATTCTCCCTAATATGAATTTATTATATGAGTAAAATTTATTTCTTATCCCTATATAAATTAAAAAAATCATGTTATGTAAAATGGATACTATGTATTTATTAGAATAAAATTAAATAGAAATATTATTAAAATTTAATAATATATTAATGAAATTAGGGTGGAATTTAAAATTTCATTGATGATTGGGTCAATATGAAATCAATTTATCCATGAATCAATTGAAAATTTTATGTAAAAAACATTAATATCTCATACCCCATCATTAAAAATTAGTTAAAATGTGGTGAGGATAATAAAGAGTTTGTTTCAAAAATAGAGTGAGTAGAAAATATAGTGGCATATGCCTTAATAAAATATTTCTACTAGAAAAAAAGAGTGTTGATTAGAGGATCTTTTTTCTTAATAACACTATAAGTTCATTGTTTTATTTTAAGATATTTGTTTATTTTAATTTATTCAAATTGGGAAAGAGTATTTTGTGATATATTCTTATAAATGGGTAAAATTTACAAGAAATTAGGAAGTACAATTATGGTGAGAAAATTTTTAAGGGATGTTTCTAGATGGTGTTAAACATATGGATTGGATAGTATATAAAATTCAGATTGAGTGCTCATTTAATTTTTCAAATAAATAAAAAGGTAAATATCGATGTTTTATTTTGAAATTGTTTGTAAAAGTTTGTGATTTAATCACTAAATTAAAAAAAAAATTATTATAGTATTTATATTTACATAAGTATTTGTATTACAAGAAAAAATAATAATTTATCTGGTAATGTGATTTTGGGATAAATATCAAATTATGAGCAAATAAAATCTAGTTTCTTGAGTTATTGATTCAGGAGATAAAACTTAATTCTAATTTTATATTTATTATGAACCGACTAAAGATAAATATGTTGTTTAATTTAAATAATGAATAGGTAATGGATTGAATTTCTCACAACTAATAGAAAATTACACCATAATGGGAACTATATTTTTCTATAAGGGTTTAAGTAAAGGGTATGCTTCATCACATATATGGAGATCATACCATACCAAATATTGTTTTTGAAATTTTTATCTAGTTAGCTACATTAGTGTGATGAATTTATAAAAAATGGTTTCATTTTTACATATATTTCACGAAATATTATATAAGGATATATAATTTATCATTATGATTTGATTAATTATATTATATTGAAAGTAAATATGTGTATTTTTGATCTTTTTGGTTGAGCCATGAAATATGCGGAATATGTCATTAGAAATTATTGTTCAAGCTAAAATTGGACATTTATCTAACAGTTAGTGAATTTTCTCAATAGTTTTAATCACATGGAACATTGTTGTAGAAACAATAGTTGAAAGTCATTAATTTAGACCATATTTTTTATTTATCATTTCATAATTAATACCATGGGATTACATGATAATTCAAAGTTTGGAATATTTTTTTGATTTAATTCATTATAAAATAATGCTTGGGAAATATATGTTTATTTTTATATCCCCAATTGATGATTTTTGGTAGATTATTAGTGATTTGAAACATGATTTATGAAACTATGCTTTAAAAAAACATTATTTAATAATATTTTGTGTAACAACATGATTTTAGAATATTTAATTATATTTGGTGTTTTTATTGTGAAAATGTGATGATACATTAAAATATTTACTGACATATTATTAGTAGTATTTCATGGAAATAATAGAAAATTTTTTGGGGATGAAAAAGATTTATTCTCCATCCATAAATTTATAAACCCTGAGGATTATTAAATAATTTCATTTGTTTTTATTGATATTTATATTTTATCTTTATTCCACATATTTAATTGGTGTACATAAACACAAATTCAAGACCATAATATTTCTCTAAATTCCTTATTGATTTCTAATAATATAGTAGATACATGTGAATTAGGATCACAACCACTATAAACCATGGACATATCTATTAAATAAATAGAGTTTTTAAAAATTTGAAAAATATCTTATATTGTCTTTTGTTTATCCAGACTCTCTATCTCTCCTAATAAATAACTTCATGATTATTTTTAGATCCTACGAACTAAATCGAAGTAAATTTTTTTTAATGTAATATATTAGATAGAGAAAATTCACACACCCCCATTGCTTCTCATAGTACTCCCCCATGTCCATATCCATTATAGTTTCACTAAAAAAGACTACGATGGAAGGAAATATGAAAATATAATCTTAATCTACTCACAGAAATCAATCTAGATAATGTAAATATGAATAATGGTATGAACTATTCTAATACTTATCCCTGAAATCTCAATTCCTATATAAGAAAATACCCATAGGTTCTCAATATGGACTTTGACCCTCCTAGTGTTCCACTAGTGTAGTTCTTCTAGATGTTATGCATTAAAAAGAATGGAAAGCTCATTATCTATTATTCAATATGAGATAGTTTGTTTTTGGTACATTAGAAGTATTACTGACCATGTATCTTTTTCAAAGATTCATCATATGGTTTATTTCTCGAAAATAGAACCTATTTTCATAGATTCTACAAGTTCATTGACCTCAATGGGAAATTTGGGTTTTAATGTTTTTTTCATCCTACGTAATATCCTTCCACATACCCTTACATGCTCTTTAGACCCTATTTGTTTGTTAGAATATTTCCCATTATTTTCAATCCATAACATTTTCTAAGAAAAAATCATTCCTCGTGGAATTAGGGTATTAGTGAATCCATGAATTCAAATCGTATAAAATAACACTAACCATGGAATCTATAATATGAAATGTAACTTGTTATTAACTATATTCTTAATCCAGTATCAACTAAATAATGTGTGTCACTATTGGACACTACTAAACTCATGAATCATAATGAATTATCAGGATAAATATTTATAAAATTTGTAATTTTTTCAAAAAGTAGGTATGGTGTGTGCATATTACATGTGTTCTCGCCATTTATTTAATAAATTAATAAATCATAATTAATATTAATCCAATATAACCTCTCTTTATAACTAGTAGATCAATTATATATTACCACTCTAGTTTTAATGTATTTATTTCGATATAATGTGAAACAATAATGGATCCAAAATTAATTCAATATATATATATGCCACTAATTATCTATAAAGTCATGTAATTATCTGAATAAATTTATAGAACATGAAACATTGGAAATTCATCAAATTTTGGAAGTCATTGTAAATGATTTATTTCATAATAAATCCATAAATTATATAGAATAATCGTTGTATCTTTCAAAACTAACACTACCATATTTATATCATTCCCCTATATAAGTTGGAAAAGCTTATTAAAATTTCTTGATTTGACAACTTGGTGTGATTAATGTACCAAAACTATGTTCTCAATTTTCCACATATAAAATAATATATATTGGTGTTAATTTTTTTAAATGATTTCTTAATGGATAAAAATTTCATTTAATATTTACATTTTACTAAGGATATATGGTACACACCTGGAATTCTTTTATGGTAAAAACATGGACATCCCCTTTTCCTTGTAACCTTTAGATTAGTTCTAAGATATTATACAAATTTATTGACTCATGTAGTTAATTTTAAATGGACATATGGATGGAACTTCTCTTTCTTGGTGGATAACATAATATCTCTCATTAGTATATTATCTTCATTAAGGTTATTTGATGGTTCCCATAGGTATATGAAGGCGTTGATGAAAAAAAAATCCCTAATAATTGTGATCACACTGATCATATGCATAAAAATGAGCCTAATTCCACCCTCCTCATGTATCTAGTGAAAATTATTTTTTTTATAATACTAGGTGGCTTAAAAGATCATGAATAATATATTAAAGGATGTATCTATAGAAACGAAAATATAAATAGATTTATAAATACTGAAAACCAATATTTATTACATTAACTCAAAACAACTTCTATAAACCCAATATATTGGTTCCTAAGCACATATAAATTATCCATCTATGAAGGGAACCCTATTTGATTTATTTTATTGTAGTCAGTAATGGAATGATATATGATAGAGGAATAATTGATGATTTTTTATTTTTATTCCTTATGTTAAACCTTCTATTTTCTATTCTAAATATCAAAAGATATACCCAATATTGCATACTTGTCCTTATTTTAATCTATAATAAATGATGTGTTTACTCCCTAACCACTCATCACTATACTAATCTAGAATCATAATATATTGGGTTCTACTGTGGGAATTTTGATTTCATGGTTCAGTTTAAACCAATATTGTGGTAGATGAATTGATACTGTGTTATTATAGACATTTCATTCCATGGAAATTGACAAGGATTTGCAGTATAGGATAATATCAAAACATTTTTTAATTTCAAAATATTTATCAATTTATTTTCATCAATAAAAAATGATAAATAAAGTGTGGTTAAAAGAGTAAGAATCAATCTTTCCAACACCCAAGATAAAAAATTTCCAAATTTAAAAATATATAATTTCATAATCATGATGTAAAATCATGATCATGCTTTAATTATTATTTAAATATGTGATAATAATTGTTTAATTTCCTGTAAGTCATGTAACACTATTGAATTGGGAGTTTCTATTATCCTATAGTTGAGAATGATATATTTCCATATTCTTAATAAATAAATATGGATAAATGTATCACATAACAAGGACATATGATATTTGAGTGTAAGTCTATTGTTGATCACAATACTTATCATCCCCACTTGTACATAGATCAGCTCTGCTAATAAAGGTGGGTATGCAACCCTAGAACCGATTTTAGGAAAATTAAATAAAAATAATTAAGATGATTTATTTTTCAATAAAATATACTCATTTAAGTCAAAACTACTTAAAATTATATAGTGAGAAATTTTTTCACATAATAAATTAAGTTAATTTAATATCAACATCAATGATATTTTTTTATATGTTATTGATTCCAAAGAATTTTTTTTATGGAATCATCATATGATATCACATGTCACTAATGGGGATAATTGATCAAGTATGCCTTACATTTCATTCACCCATCTTAGGCCATTATAATGATCCAAGACATTTTCAACAGACACCATGATCAAAATAAAGTTAATAGTATGTGAAATATTTCAAGATGAAGCAGAAGTGTCACCTACTAATGAGACCAAGAACCAAAGTATGTTAAAACTCCAAATATAATATCCTCAATATAGTGGTCAATTATTATAATGACAATTAATTTATAATATTAAAACACTCAATAATTAAATATTATAGGACTTATGAGATTGTATTTATATATGACCATTCTATTTTGTCATAAGTTTAATCTATATCATAACAATATATAAAAAATATTATTTATCCATGAAAATTTATCAGACCCACATATTATTCATTATGATTTCCTAATGAAATCTTGGAATAATATAAAGGGTGATATCATATTCAAAATAAGTTATAACATATATATGAAGCTACCATAGCGTAAATATGGATCAAATACTATGACTATAAAAAATTATCAAATCATATCATATAAATGACAACATGATCATAAACAATTCATGAATTAATTTAAAATATTTCTAAACAATAACATGAACACCAATAATTGGTCACATAATCATGGGAGGTAAAATATCAACCATTATAACCATATTGTTATGGCCTTGTACTAAGACATATAAAAATTTTATAGTTATTCTCTTAATCAACTATTCTTGTTTATCAAATTCAAACTATTTATGCATAAAGGGGACATATAATTTTTGGTCGGACCCATCGTTTGAAAAGTCTAATGCATATATCATATAAAAATAATTGTCAAAACAATACAAATGATAATTTTATAAGAGGGATATCTTGCCTAAAAAGGCTTTGAAATCTATAATTATTAACATAAAAATAATAAATATTTTTTTTATTCACATTTTCCCAAGTAATAGGTATAATATTGATATCTTGATGAATATCCATTAATAAAATTCTAATCTACTTAGATAAAAAAAATCAGGGAAATTATTATTATTAAGAGAAAAGAGAGGAATAATATGGTTAGGTAATTGGATTTCACAAGGATATTAATAAGGATTGATCAACGAATAAAATAGTTTGAAATGGTAGGACTGTAAGGAAATGATAAAAACATTCCCTAATAAATTAATATTATGTGAACCATATATATTTAAGGCCTTATGGATATAAAATTTCCTTTATATGAACCATTAATTTCAGCATTTTTAATATTGATGGTTCAATTATGCCAAAATAATTCTTATTCTACTAAACAACATATATAGGATAAATTTGATATATCACTATTAACCATACTTATAAGTATTTCTTATGTAAAAAAATATACATCCATAACACAATATAAACATCTAATTATTCTTTATTATTGAGTTTATGGTAGTAGAATTGGTTTCCTTGAAATATCTGAAAATGATTTCATAATGAGAGGAAATATTAATATACCTTTTCATATTAAAATAATTTATTTATCAAAGTGATTCATGATAACATTTAATATTCAAATGATATAGAATTGAAATAGATCATAATTTAGAAACATGGAGAAAATATTAAGAACCCATACATTAGTATATTTAAAACTTAGGAAAAGTTAACTATGTGAGACAATGAGTAATATCTCATTTATAATTTATCAAAGGTATAATAATAATAATAAAAATAATATAATATTATTAAAATAGCATTTAATAGTGATTAAAATAAGAAAATTGATAATATGAAATGAAAATAGATAATTAAAAATTATTTCCTTGGTAAATATCATCCAAAAAATGAGAATGAACACATTATATCCTTTAAATAATAGTAAATTATATCTTGAAATATTAATTTAGAAGTGAAACAAAATCACATTTTTTGGAGTGAATATGAGTGGTATGATCGGTGGGTGTTTATATAAAATGTGGGGGGATTAGTTAATATTATTTAAACTTAGGGAGAAAATATATGTTTGGGAAAATTTAATATTATTGGGTCTATCATTTATTGAGATCATGTTTTTAGATATTTATTTCATTATTTTTGAAATTTATTAAATAATTAATTTATATCCCTTTATTTATATATTCTTATCCCAAGAAAAGATGTATATTGAAAAATATTAATTTGAGAAGCTTGATTTTAAATAGTGAACATTGTAAACCTATGGATATATCTTTTTAATTAAAATTGATATTAATTTTTTTTTAATTTTTTTCTAAAAATATTTTATGTCCTAAAACAACATAGATTATTTTTCATATACTTTTTATCTCAAAATTATTTCCTAATACATTGTTTATACAAAAATATCATTTTTCTATTCACCTAAAATATTCAATTGTTTCCAGAAATTATCTAAATATCACCACTGACTAATTTTCACCATCATTTTGTTAAATTTAAAGTATATTATTAATATTTTTTTAGTATATAAAAATATATCTATTAAATAAAAACTACTAGTATATTTTTAAATCATCAAATTAGTGAAAATATTTATGAATTTCATTTTAGGAAATATTTATTATTATATTACATATATATATATATATATAATTTTTTGTATATGTATGGAATTAAATTATTATTCCTTGATAAATACACATTATTTATTTTTATTAATTATACTACCACAATATGATATTATGTATATTAATGGGAACATAAATTTATAATAGTAAAATTTCTATTAAAAATGTAATATTACAGTATTATTATTTCAATAGCTACCTTACCCATCAAATGGTGATATTAATCATTATAAATAATCTTCATTAAAACATTTATAATCATTTATATTTATAAGGACCCACCCTCTAGAATTACATAATCATATGTCTTAATTAAATAATTCATTTTCATATCTCTAAGGATATTTTTATTTTTATATTTTTTGGGAATTATGTCATAACTCATACTTAAAAAAACATATAATACAAAATGGATGCTTCTGATCTATACACATTTTCCCCCATATATTTTTTGAAAACAAAATCTAATTTATTTTCTAGAGAAATATTCCCAACATTAATCTTGACCTACTCGATTACCATAATCATACTTAAAACCTATGTTATTTTAAAAAACTTCCTATGAGAACAAAAATATCAACAATGGAAAAGAAGAAGGAAATATTCCATTATCGCATCATACTTATAAAAATTTTCACTTCTCAAAATAAACATTGGGCTTAGAAAAAATATTTTATTACATAATAAACCAACTTTAATTCCTAATTTTTTTAAACACTTAATAAGAAATAATAAATGGAAAATAAAATACAGAATGGTTTCATTGGAAATTTTACAAAATCATGAAAACATTGTCAGTAAGCTATAATTCTCATCTATAGATGGTATCATATACATTCCAATGAATAGAAGCCCAATAACATACCTTTTGAAAACATTATATTCACATAAAATCAATTAGGCCTTAATTAATCATATAGGTAGATTAGAGAATCATTATATTATCATACAATCTTATCTTTTAACTCTCAAGGATTATATAATTTTTAACCCTCATTACTATCAGAAAAGAACAATGATGGTTATACTTGGATGTAACCATCAACGTTACACTTAGAATAACCATCACAATGAACTTCCAACATAAAAATAATAATCATAAGGTTATCCTGGAAGAAACCATCATTTTATTATTATTTAACCACCCATAATTATTAAAAATTCCTAGGAGCAATAACATAAACATAAAACATGAATGCCTACATCATAAAAATATTCATTCAGAAAAATTACTTATTTAAAAAGAATATTGCACACATAAAAAGGAAAGAAAATTAATTGAAAATAATCATGTAATAATTTAGATAATTATTCAAATCATTAATTAATCATGAAATTAGAAAAATCCTCTATTGAAATATTTTTTTAATGAACATTAATTTTGAATTTTGTAAAATTAAATAGTAATAGGGGATTTTAAAAATATTATCCCTCACAATTATCATATCAAGGAATTTAGAGTTAATAATAATAATATATTTTGTGTATCAACTTAAAATACACATAAAACAAGTTTAAATAAAAAATATGGTAATAAAAATTTATTTCACAAATAATCTAATCAAGATATAATCAATGAAGAAGAAGTTTAACTAAAAAAATGTAAATTGACAAAGGAATTTCCTTACATCAAGTTTGATTTGTCAAAGATGTCATTTAAATTCCGTAATAGTAATATTAAGTTAATTATTTACTTCCTTGGTAACCCTTTTTATATTTACTATTTTGTTTATATTACTTATTACAATGTTACAATAGTTATGTAATTATTTAAGTTCGCATTAGACGTTTTGATGACATTCTGTTCATATGTCCAAAATGACTTACGTATGTGGGATATGGTCAAATATCACTATTAAAATATCTCTTGAATAATAATCATGAAATAATTATCATTTTTATACATCAATTATTAAATAATTTAATATTTTTGTGAAAAATAAACTATGTTATAATCATGGAGTTGACATGTCATCCATACGTATGAGTAACACTTTTCTTTTTTTATGATCATTATGGAAAGAAGTTAAGTATAATTTTATTATTATATAATTATAATAATATCTTATATATCTTGTAAGGACCTGGAAATTCTGTGGGATTTTTTTTTCTTAAATACATGGGAATTTTACGAGTCTGCGAAAACTGTCGGCGCGTGATTCTGAGGCTCGGTGTTCCCGGAATCAATTTATGAAGTTTAGTTCGGGTACATTCAGTAAATTTTCAAGTGGGATTTTATAAATTTTGAACCGGTGCTCGGAATTGAAATCCAAAGGCACCGTTGAACTCACAGCGCCGGTATTCGCTTAAGAATACTTTCACCTCGACGGCAGATGGTGGGGACTGAAAGTTAGTTTTTTGGTTTTATGTTGAATAATAAAATAAAATAAGTGCATGATTTATTTTATTTTATTTTTGTTATAACCACCATGTTGGGGTTGGAGGTGGGGACAACTACACCTTAACCTCCCATGAGAGGTTATAGTGGTGGGGCCCACCCAAACCCAACCTCCCTTGTGAGTATTAATGTGGTGGGGACCACCTAAGACCACTTGAACTCTAGAAATCCCCTCATTAATGAGGGGGAGCCTCTTGATCCTCTACACTTAATGGTTCCCACCCACCCCCAATTAATTAATTAAGACACATCAATTAATTAAATGCCTCATTTTGAATTTCTTCCCAATGAAATAATAGATATTATAATCTATTATTTGGAACGTCTATTCACTTTGGGTCTTTCGGAGAGAAGAGATTGGGAGAAGAAGAACTCTCCAACGAAGAAATACCATTGAAGAATGAAGAATGCTTCATCCGCCAATGATGGACACCTTCTTCCTTCTTCAACTGGGGCAAGGGGGAAGTGCCGTCCTTGAGGAATGCTGACGATGTCATCCTCGACTTCTTCATCTCCTTTCCCAAAATCAATGAATCGATATCCGCCTTTTCGAAACATCATCAACGAACAATGAACCTGAGGTAGGGGTTCAAGATTTCTAATTGTTGCATGTTATTCATATTTCTTCGTGGTTTATATTTCGAAGCTGCTTGATATCTCCCTAACGCGGAGGGCATGGGCTGAACAAACATGGCCCAAACCCTCCGGATTCTTTGTGGATTTTGACGCTCAACACAACATGAGTCTGGGTTGAGCGTTACCCATCAAAAATGGTTGCAGATCGAAGGAGATGACCCGAGGAATGCGCGACTTCTTTCGGAGCGAGAATCGGTCCACCGAAACTCATCCGATGACCCGTGGAAAGTCCACTGACGGTGGGTGTGACGATCATCACCGCATGGATAGTGGCAGCGCAACCGCGCCCCCGGAGGAGAAGGCTGAGGCCGATGGACCGCGGAGGTACAACAGTAGCCGGTGCAAGGTGGGTTGTGAAGGAAGCTGGTGGACCGAGCCACTGGGACGCCGGAGAAGGCAAGGTGCAACCGGTGTTGCGCGGTAGCCAAAGGAGGGCCACGACCCCTGGCTGCAGCGGTGTAGTAGAGGTCGGCTTGAGCCTGACCACAAAGAGGTCCAGCAGCCCATGTTGCCAGGTCACCGTAAGAGGCACGGTGAAACCGGCGCCGCGCAAGGAGCCCGCTGGCCGCTCGGCCAGCCAGAAACAACGGGACCCTGCTGGGTCCCACGTGACACACCGGCACCAACCTGGCGCTGGTTCCACCCGCCCAAATGGCTAAGCCATTCGTGAACCAGGGGGAGCGGCCTCCCCCCCTGGACGCGGAAATGGTGGACCCCCACAGGCCGTCTGGCCGGACCCAGTGCGGGCCGGACCCAGCGTGGGCCGGACCCACCGCGGGCCGGACCCACCGCGGGCCGACCCAGCACGGGCTGGACCCAGCGTGGGCCGGAACTAGCGCAGGTCGGGTAGCCAGCGTGGGTTGGGCCACCGTCACCGGCAGGGCTGCCCCCACGGGCCGAGTTGGACCCACGGGCCAGGTCGAACCCGCAGACCGGGTCAGACACCAGTACGGACCTGGGTTGGGCTAAGTCAGTCCGACTGGGCCAGACCGGACCCAGACCCGTTTGACCTGATTTCATCTTTTCACTTATAACTTGGACTACGGGTGTCCAATTGACGAACCATCTATGGTGACAAAAGCATGGATCGAGACTGTTCTTTTGGCATACCCCACTTGAGGTTTGGATGTAGTTGGGGTATGGTCAGGTTGGATTGAACCTAAATCCAACCGGACCCTTTGAACGGAAATGCCAATAACTCTCAGACTGGGCGTCTGATTGATGCAAGATCTATCGCATTGAGTTTCTTATGGAAAGATGGATCTTTTGGATAAATCAACTTGGGACTTCATGGTAGTTGATGTATCAACACTTGGATTTAGGATCGAACCCTCCTAGAATCAAGCGTGCTTTGTGGAAACCCTATGGCTGGCTGTGCAGTGATGACTGTTCCTGGATCATGTGTTGGTCCGATAGTACTGTAGACTGTTCCTGGATCATGTGTTGGTCTGACTGTTCTGGATTTTGTTCCTGGATCATGTGTTGGCCTGACAGAATAGATGGTCTTGGATCATGTGTTAGTCTGACAGCTCTGATGACTGTTCCTGGATCATGTGTTGGTCTGATAGTTCTGACTTCTGTTCCTGGATCATGTGTTGGTCTGACAGAATAGCTGGTCCTAAATCATGTGTTGGTCTGACAGCTCTAATGATTTAGTGGCTAAATCTGATCATCTCTATCTCTCTTCATAAGTTGTATACCTGTGTGATCTGAGTTAGTGACTTCTATGTTTTCCTCAGGATTGAGATGGGTTACTTGATAACTTAGGTATATGTATGGGCATATACCTAAGTAATGGATATCCATTGATTTCATACTATGTGGTTTATCCTTGTTGGATTTTGTGAGACCTTGAGGGTCTCAGGGTCCCTACTGAGTATTGTTATACTCACCCCTGCACGGGATATGCCCACACCTCGTTGTGTTGGATGCAGACGACTGACAGCGCTGACTGAGGCTGAGTAGCAGGATTGGATGGTACCCGGAGGTGGACCTTACGATGATTCAGTACACGGAGGATACTGACAGACTTGGAGTGCTGAGGAGGCCATCTGTACCTACCCTTTAGTTAGGAACCCTGGAGGATGACCTATTAGCTGCTTTCCTTTTTCAGTTTTACTTGTTTTTCAGTTGTACTTACACTTTCCAGTTGGGCTTGTATTTTCAGCCCCTTTACTTTTCAGCACTCTTTTGTTATATAGTTTTACTTAGTGTTTTTCTTCTAGATTGTACTCTATTGTGTGCATTTTCAGGTTATAAAGGCAATGTCTTCCCAGTTTTAGGGAATTTCACCTTTGGTGCTAGTCGCCAGCCCCTGGCCTATGGATGTAAGGCTTGGGGTAGTCATGGCACGGGCCCCGGGGGACGGGTCGTGAAAAATTAGTATCAGAGGAGTCGATTCTTCCATAGAACTTAGGAATCTGATATTTATTTTTTGTGAAGAAATAGTGTTAAGAGTACTGAGTGTGGTTTTCAGTCCAGTGAGTCCAGTGTTGGTGTAGCGGCCGACGTAACCATACACCAGGACCCTGAATTCTGATTTCTGACTCAGTACATGAAAACACTTATTGTGTGTGTGTTTCAAGAGTTTTCATTGTGATCTCTTTTGAGTCATCTCGTCAGGTATAACTTATTGATTGTGGTAGACCTGTATCTTTTTAGGATGGCCCCATGCAGATAGTCATCCAAGGTTTCGAGAGTTGTACGAGATGACAGCTCACCGAGCAATGAGGCCTTGGTGCATGGCCCTATCACAACGTAGGCATTAGTGGTACCACTACCCGTTGGGCCACCGATATCACCAGCCCCAGTAGTAGAGATTACACACCGCTTGAGTGTGTTACATGAGTCACATCGCCAGAGGCCGCCCAGGTTTAGGGGTGAGACGAATCCGTAGGCAGCTGAGGATTGGTTGGAAGATGTGGTGAGAGTCTTCAGACTAGTAGGGACACCAGCTGACCTTATGGTGATCCTTTCCGCGAGTCTCCTTCAGGCATAAATAGGTAGATGGTGGAGCCTAATGCTCCAGGTGCATGACGAGGTGAAACTACTCTTAGCAGACTTCGAGAGCCTATTTCAGGCAGAGTTTTTCCCAGCCACCCTACATGCAGTGCGGATACAGGAGCTACTACATCTATAGTAGGGTAGCATTACAGTGGCATGGTATATAGCGAGGTTCACCGACCTATCGCGCTAGTCCACCGATATGGTGAAGGACCCTTTTTTCAGGGCCTGAACCTTTGATCAGGGACTCAGGTGGGAGATCAGAGCGTTAATGATCACACTCAGCATCCCGACGCAGGAGGGCGTGTAAGAGAGAGCCCTCCTAGTGGAGAGTTTCATTGCTGAGCAGTCACCAGCAGCAAGACCCACCACTAGTCGACATGCACCAGATTCTTATGCAGCTGAAAGTAGACAGATTTCGCAGAGGTCCAAGTGGACCAGGCCATCGGGTGGATGACCTCAGCATACAAGTTCAGTTGTGCAGTGCACACGAGATAGAGCCAGTCATGCCAGGAGCGGGCAATGCTACTCTTGCTGTGGGAAGGGTCGCATGGCTTGTGACTATCCGACACGCCATACTGATGATCAACAGATAGTTGAGGGACCTCCCAGGCAGAGGCAGAGGTTCGATCAAGGTGGACCACAGAAAGCAGGTGGACATGGCAGAGGAGTTGGTCGTGCAACTGGTGGTGGAAGACGATTCAAGGTGTTACCGCCACCACCACCAAGAGGTCCACCCCGACTATAGGGTGCAGGTGGATAGGGGACAGCTCAGCTCCAAGAAGCTAGGGAATACAACCATGGTGCTCTGGATATGATTCGATGTACAATCTGTGTCTACTCCACCTTAGCTGTAGTTCTTATAGACACAGGTTTCAGTCACTCTTTCATTTCCACTACCCTCGTTCGGAGCTCGGTGATTCTGACGGAGCTATTGGCTCGATCCTTATGGCTAGAGACTCCTACAGGAGAAGACTCGACGATTACGCATTGGTTCCGGCAGTGTGAGCTTATTCTAGGATGCGAGAGCTTCAGTTGGGATCTCCTCGTAGCGGCGTCAAGGCCTTATGACGTCATCATGGGTATGGATTGGTTATCTATAGTCCATGCTCAGATTGACTGTATTAGGTGAAAAGTGCGGTGTTTATGCATGGATGGGACTAGGTTCACCTTCACCGGCTAGAAGGAATCCTTTACAGCACATGACGGACTTACACGGAGGAGGGTGTAGCGGATCACTCATCAGTTGGCCTGCCTTACCCTCAGAGCAGTAGATGTAGAGAGTCTGAGCTATCCTGTAGTGGTGGAATAGTACATGGATGTTTTCCCTGATGATGTTCTAGGACTACCTCCTCGAATAGAGGTGGACTTCTATATTGACCTGTACCCCGGGACGACACCGATATCTGCACCAGCATATCGAATGGATCCCGTTGAGCTTCACGAGCTGAGGGTACAACTAGAGGACTTGCAGGGGAAGGGATTCATCCGGCCCAGTGTTTCTCCCTGGGCAGCCCCAATTATATTTTCCAAGAAGGTGGATGGGATCTTGAGGCATTGTGTTGACTATCGTCACCTAAATTAGGTGAACGTGAAGAACAAGTACCCACTCCAGAGGATTGACGACATCTTTTATCAGCTGAAGGGAGCGCGGTGGTTCTCGAAGATAGACCTCAGATCAGGCTATCACCAGCTCAGAGTTCAAGACGAGGATGTGCAAAAGATGACCTTCAAGTGTCTATATGGCCACTACAAGTTCATGGTTATGCCTTTCGGTGTAACCAACTCTCCATTAGTGTTCATGGGACTCACGAACAGGATCTTCTAGCCATACCTCGATCGCTTTGTCGTGGTCTTCATTGACAACATTCTGATCTACTCGACTTCTGAGGAGGAGCAAGCCTACCATTTGCGGGTAGTACTGGACACACTTCAAGATCACCATCTTTATGGTAAGTTCTTGAAGTGCTAGTTTTGGATTTGAGAGGTTCACTTTTTGGGACATGTCATCTCGGAGGCTGGAGTTGCAGTGGATCTAGCGAAGATCGGGGCGGTACTTGCTTGGGATTCACCCAGGAGTGCGATGGAGGTACGGAGTTTCTTGGGTTTGGATGGTTACTACCGAAGGTTCGTACTATACTTCTCCAAAGTTGCAGCACAACTATCAGCCTTGACGAAGAAGGGGAAACCCTTCGTGTGGTTGGAGAGATTCCAGCAAAGCTTTCAGAAACTGAGGTATATGTTGACTAGTGCCCCCATCTTGAGGCTTCTAGAGGAAGGCATAGGGTACGTAGTCTACTATGACACATCAGGGACCAGACTCGGGTGTGTCCTGATACAGGAGCAAGAAGTTATCGCTTATGGTTCTCCTCAACTGAGACATCATGAGCAGAACTATGCTACCCATGACATGTAGTTAATAGCAGTGGTCATCACCTTGAAGATGTGGAGACACTATCTTATGGGTGAACGTTTTACTGTGTACTATGATCACAAGAGTCTCAGGTATATCTTCTCTCAAAAGGACCTGAATCTGAGACAGCGCTGATGGATTACGTTCTTCTAGGACTACGACTTCAAGATATTCTATACTCCTAGGAAGGGAAACGTTGTAGTAGATGATCTCAATAGGAGATCTGGTATACAACTACTATGAGAGGCGATAGAGAAGCTAGCCTCTTTGCAGATATCCTTTGTGTATAGAGACGGAGCAGCCTTTCAACAGTCTCTTACGATCACTCCCCCACTCCTTCAGTGAGTCAGGGAAGCACAACATGGGGACGCAGACTGCGAGACACGACACGCTTAGATATCCATAGGGCAGGCACCTGACGGATTTTCTGAAGGTGGGAAGCATGTTATCCTCTTCAAAGGATGCACTATGGTGTCAGTGTCACTTTAGGAGGAAGTGTTGAGGGAGTTCCACACATCCTCCCTAGCAGTACATCAAGGAGTAATGAAGATTTATCAGGACCTTCGACGACAGCATTGGTGGCCAGGTATGAAGAATTCGGTAGTGGAGTTGGTCTCCTGATGCCTCACTCGCCAGCAAGTGAAGGCGAAGCATCAGGTACCAGCAAGATTGGTTCATCCATTAGAGATCCCATAGTGGAAGTGGGATGGGATATCCATGGACTTCGTGATGGGTCATCCACGTACATCCAGGGTTCACGACTCGATTTGGGTGATCGTCGACCGATTCACCAAGTCGGCCCACTTCCTACCAATCAGAGATCAGGGTTCAGTAGAGAGCTTGGGATGCCTCTATGTGCAAGAGATTGTGTGTTTTTATGGTATACCTTCGACAATTTTCTTCGATCGTGACGCACGGTTTACTTCCCATCTATGGAAGGGGTTGCAGGAGGCTTTTGGGACGCAGCTACATCTGAGTACCACCTTCCATCCTCGGACAGATGGTCAGACTGAGTGGACCATTTAGACCCTCGAGGACATGCTATGTGCATGTGTCTTCGACTTCGGTCGCAGTTAGGAGGATCAGTTACCCATGGTGGAGTTTTCCTACAACAACAGTTATCACTCCACCATTGGGATGGCACCGTTTGAGGCCTTGTATGTTCGACCTTACAGATCGCCACAGTGCTGGACAGACCTAGGGGAGTCAGCACTCGTGGGACCAGAGATGGTATGAGCTACCACAGAGAAGGTGTATATTATACAGGAGTGGATTAAGACTACACAGAACATGCATAAGTCGTGTGCCGACAGGAGATGGAGACCTCTGGAGTTTGAGGATGGTGACCATGTCTTTATACGGGTCTCACCTCAATGAGGTCTACGGAGATTTGGATGAGGCAGAAAGTTATCTCTGTGGTTCATCAGACCTTTCCAGGTCCTCAGCAGAGTTGGCGAGGTGGCTTACTGCTTAGGTCTTCCACCTCAGTTGCACCGGGTGCACGACATATTCCGCGTATCATTTAAGGGGATACGTCCACAACCCTTCACACATCATCGACCATGGGGAGAAGGATGTTGACGATGGGGGCGACTTTTATGGAGGTTCCAGTGGAGATTGAGGATCGACAGGAGTGGTTCCTATGTGGACGGTCGATACCTCTGGTATGTGTTCGTTGATAGCATGAAAACCCCCAGGAGAGCACATGGGAGCGAGAGGCTCAGATGTGTGCTCAGTACCCCCATTTGTTCCCATAGATCAAGTCATAGCTTATAGGGACATAAATACCTGAGGTGGGGAGAATGTAAAGACCCTGAAATTTCATGGATTTTTTTTCCTTAAATACATGGGAATTTTACAAGTCTGCGAAAACTAACGGTGCGTGATTCCGAGGCCCGGTGTGCCCGAAATCAATTTATGAAGTTTTCTTCGGGTACGTTCAATAAACGTACGAGTGGGATTTTATAAATTTTGAACCAGTGCTCGGAATTGAAATCTGAGGGCACCGTTGAACTCGCAGTGCCAGTATTCGCTTAAGAAGACTTTCACCTCGATGGAAGATGGTCAGTAATGAAAGTTAGTTTTTGGGTTTTACGTGGAATAATAAAATAAAATAAGTGCATGAATTATTTTATTTTATTTTTGTTATAACCACCATGTAGAGGTTGCAGGTGTGGACCACAACACCTTAACCTCCCATAAGAGGTTATGGTGGTGGGCCCCACCCAAACACAACCTCCCTTGTGAGGATTAATGTGGTAAGGACCACCCATGACCACTTAAACTCTAGAACTCCCCTCATTAATGAGGGGGAGCCTCTTGATCTCCTCTATACTTAATGGTGCCAACCCAACCCATTTAATTAATTAAGCCACATCAATTAATTAAATTCCTCATTTTGAATTTCTTGCCAACGAAATAATTGATATTATAATCTATTATTTGGCACATCTATTCACTTTGGGTCTTTTGGAGGGGAGATCTTGGGAGAAGAAGAACTCTCCAATGAAGAACGACCATCGAAGAATGAAGAACGCTTCATCCGCCAACGACAGACACCTTCTTCCTTCTTCAACTGGGGAAAGGGGGGAAGATCCGTCCTTGAAGAACGCCGACTATGTCATCCTCGAATTATTCATCTCCTTTCCCGACATCAACGAATCGACATCCACATTTCTGCAAGCTCGTCAATGAACAATGAACCTAGCATAGGGGTTCAAGCTTGCTAATTGTTGCATGTTCTTCTTCTTTCATCGTGGTTTAGATTTCAAAGCCACTTAATATCACCCTAACGCAGAGGGCGTGGGCTGAACAAACACAGCCCGACCCCTCCGCGTACTTTGTGGATTTTGAAACTCAACTCAGCATGAGTCTAGGCTGAGTGTTACCCATCAACAATGGTTGATAATCGAATGAGATGACCCGAGGAATGCGTGACTTCTTCTAGAGTGAGAATCAGGCCACTGAAACTCGTCTGGTGACCCGCAGAAAGTTCACCAACGGTGGGTGTGACGATCGTCACCACATGGACGGTGGCGGCACAACCGCGCCATCGGAAGAGAAGGCCTCTGCCGATGGACCGCGGAAGTGCAGTGGTGGTCATCCGTGAAGGAAGTCGGCATCCTGAGCCACTGGGATTCCAGAGAAGGCACGACACAACCGGCGCCGCTTGGTGGCCGAATGAGGGTCGCGACCCCTGGCCGCAGTGGTGCAGCAACGGCCGGCTCGAGCCCGACCGCAAAGAGGTCCAATGGACCGAGCCGCCAGGTCTCCGGATGTGGTGCGGCGCAACCAGCGCCGCGTGAGGAGCTGGCTGGCCCCTCGGCCAGTCAGAAATAGTGGGACCCCGCTGGGTCCCGCGTGACACACCGGCGCCAGCCTGGTACCGGTTCCACCCGCCCGAACAGCTATGCCATTTGGAAACCAGTGGGCATGACCTCCCCCCTGGACATGGCTATGGAGAACCCCCACGGGCCACCAGGCCGGACCTAGCACGGGCCAGACCCAGCATGGGCCAGGCTCCCAGCGTGGGACGGGCTGCCTTCGAGGGTCTCCCCCTCGGGTCGGGTCGGATCCAATGGTCGGGTCAGACCCGGAGGCCGGGTTGGACCCCAGTACAGACCTAGGTCGGGTCGAGTCGGTCCGACTTGGCTAGACCAGACTCAGACCCGTTTGACCTGATTTCATCTTTTCGCCCATAACTTGGGCTACTGGTGTCCGATTGACGAACTATCTATGGTCAAGGATATCATAGAGTGAAAAAGTTATTTTGGAATACCCCACTTGAGGTGTAGATGCAGTTGGGGTATAGTCGGGTTGGATTGAACCTAAATCCAACCGGGCCCTCGGAACAGAAATGCCAATAACTCTCAGACCGGGTGTCTGATTGACACATTGTCTGTCGTATTGAGTTTCTTATGGAAAGACGGATATTTTGGATACATCAACTTGGTAATTTGAGGAAGTTGATGTATCGAAACTTGGCTTGAGAAGCGGACCCTCCCAGAACCAAGTGTGCTTTGTGGAAACCCTGTGGTTGGTTGTCCACTAACGACTGTTCCTGGATCATGTGTTGGTCCGATGGTACTGAATACTGTTCCTGGATCATGTTTTGGTCTGATAATTTTGAATTTTGTTCTTGGATCATGTGTTGGTCCGACAGAATAGCTGGTCCTAGATCATGTGTTGGTCCGACTGTTCTGACAACTGTTCCTGGATCATGTGTTGGTCTGACAGTTCTGACTTCTCTTCCTGGATCATGTATTGGTCTGACAGAATAGCTGGTCCTAGATCATGTGTTGGTCTGACAGCTCTAATGATTCAGTGGCTATATCTAATCATCTCTATCTCTCTTCATAAGTTGTATACATGTGTGATCTGATTCAGTGACTTCTGTGTTTTCCTCATGATTGAGATGGGTTTCTTGATAACTTAGGTATATGTATGGGAATATACCTAATTAATGGATATCCATTTATTTCATACTCTGTGGTTTATCCTTGTTGGATTTTGTGAGACCTTGAGGGTCTCGGGGTCCCTACTGAGTATCATTATACTCACCCCTGCACGGGCTATGTCTGCACCTCGTTATGTTGGATGCAGACGACGGACAGCGCTGACTAAGGCTGAGTAGCAGGACTGGACGGTACCCGGAGGTGGACCTTACGACGAGTCAGTACATGGAGGAGACTGATGTATGTGGTGCTGAGGAGGCCATCTATACCTACCCTTCAGGTAGGAACCCCGGAGGACGACCCAGTAGCTACTTTCTTTTTTCAGTTGTACTTGTTTTTCAGTTGTACTTGCACTTTCAAGTTGGGCTTGTATTTCCAGCCCCTTTACTTTTTAGAAATCTTTTGTTATATAGTTTTACATAGTGTTTTGCTTCCAGCTTGTACTCTGTTGTGTGCGTTTTCATTTTATAAAGTCAATGTCTTCCCAGTTTTAGGGAATTTTTCCTTTGGTGCTAGTCGCTGGCCCCTGGCCGATGGATGGCGGGCTTGGGGTAGTCACGGCACGACCCCCGAGGGACGGGTCATGAAAATCATATTATTTCTTTTTATATAAATTTATATATCATTCATGTGACATGGTGATGAAAAATGAATGACATTGCTTCATGGAGGTGATAGTTCACACGTACGCATGAATAATGTTATTATTTTAAGTACATAGAATGGTAAGAATCTAAGTGATAAATTATCTATTAAAATGATAAATATGTCACTAATATCATATACATATATATAAATTAATTCCATAATTATAATCAAACTTGCGAGATATGGATGGAAAAAAATTACATCATTTCGTGAGGTGGTGGTCCTCTGTACACACAAACGATTGATTATTTTCCCGTTTGATGATAGTGGAGATTGATATAGGTAATGTAAATAATATAATAAAATCTCAGTATATGTAGGAATATAATTTAATTATTTTATCATGTATGAAGTAGTATTTAGGGATGATGAATAAGAAACAATACTAGTACATGAAAATAAAAACAATACCTCTTATTTTGAAATCTTCCTTTCCATAACACCTTAAGACTACAAAGGATGGTATTATTCATCAAAAAACCCTAAAATGTGGTGATGGATTATATTAATTTATTTATTAATGTAATGGATGAACTAAAAAGTTCCTTAATTTTGAATTAAAGGTAATTTAGGTCGACTTTTACTAGAGAGGCAAGGGGCACTCTTGAAATTTATCAAGATCATAAATTAATGTAAATTACATTTCAATTATAAAAAGCACAAAAGTGATTTATTGATAATATAATATGAGTATTGTTTGAAATTATCTTATAAAATAATTTCAAGATATGTTTAGGTCCCTTTATTACCCTTATCATTTAGTCTTAACTTTTATTTAACCTCTCTAATCCTTACCATGATAATATTTATTTTTACTATTTGATAGTCAATATTGTTACTATAAAATGAAAAAAGACTCATAATTTGATTAATATTGAAATGTTACATGTTATAAAAATAAATTAAACTAATTTATTATTTTTAATAATTTTATATCATTTTATAAAATATCATTTATTTTAAAATATCAATAATGTCAATACACTCTTGATTACATTGAATTTAAAAAAAGATAGCTTATAATTTTTTTTAATATATCCCTAACATATAAAATTAATTTATAAAATTCATGGTTTACATTAATTAAATATATTTTATTTATCTTAACACCTTTAATATTATTTATTATATTTTTTCATTAATTACAAAATTAATATATTAGTGTTGTGGAAGCATTTAAGATAATAATTTCTTCACTAGAATTAAAAATAAATTATAGTTTTCAAAAAATATATATTATATTTAAAAATTATATTTATAGATGAAGATATCATTTGAAAAAAACTATATTAAAAATATTACACTTATTAAAAAGAAGAGTTTTATAAGTTGGGATTTTCATTAAATAAAATATTAGAATGGGCATAGCCCAATCCAAGGAGCCATAAATTATCATATAACAGAAACACGAATGATTATGGATGAATATTACTCATTTAATAAATTTTTCTTAATTGTTACAGTCATTTTATTATCCTTATAATTTTATTTTTATCCTAAATTACCCAATTTATCTTTTATTGAGGCAATAAAAATTACAACATTTATTATTCATATTATATAAAATTTATTATAAAAAATTAACTAAATCATTACCTCCAAATTCAAAATATTGAATCTATTTTTCAATATTCAAAACACATAACATGTATAATTAAATTCAAAATTAAATTGGAAAATCACAATGAAAAGTAGTTTTTTAAGAGTGTTTTTTAAAGAGTACATATTTTTATAATAAATTGAATCATAAAATAAATTTATAATACTATAATTGGATTATAATAAAAAAATTATTCTCAATATAAACTAAAATGTAATTTTAATTTGTAATTAATTGCAATTATAATATAATTTTCAATAAAAATCAATATTTTTCATTCTATATTGACCAATAAAACATTCATAAAAAATCTAATAGATTTATCCTAAGATAACTTTGACATGAAAATTTTAAAAATGAAATCCAAATTTTCAAATTAAAATTTTATGACATGAAAATAAAATCTTATGAGAATAAGACACCGTAATTTAAGAATACTAATAAATATTAAAATGACTTATTATATCATTACATGGGTTTTCACATTCCCCATATTGGAAATTTAATCCTCATAATTATTATGTGCTTATTAAACAAGTGAGTATAATGTTACATCATAGAAATTTATGATTCTCGTGTTTCTTGATAAACCATATGCTTTCTCCACAAAACCTTAACCTGGTGAATTACATTCTTCCACAATACTTCTTTTATATATTCAATAATCTGAACATTCTTTTCCTTATTATAAAGTTCCTTTCCCAACTAATGAACATCATTGATAAAAACATGAGAGGAATTTGGAACATATTTCCCTAAAGTAGATACATGAAAAACATTGTGTACCTGAGATAGACTTAGAGGAAAATACACTTTGTAAGAAACTGTTCCAACTTAATATAGGATTTAATTTAGTGCAATGAACTAATAAATTAATTTTTCTTTCTTACCAAAATTCATGACACTTTTACATTGAGATATTTTATGAAAAAAAAATACCACCTAACACGAATGAGTGGTATTTTTTTATGAAAACCCAATATTAATGTATACAGACATTAAATCAGTTTTTTGTAATACATAAAACATTGTACAAATGGATGCCCAAATACTGTACTAGTCTATTGCCTTTGGAAACTTGGAAAAATAAACACTGGTAAATAAATGAGCTACATTATGTCCCACTAGGTTCTTCTTGACTAACACCCTTCTTAGACATATCAAACAAAAAAAATATCTTCATATACATGGGGATGGAAACATAAAAGAGTGGTGATATTAGATGATCAGTAAAGGTAAAAATGTAGATATGTAGGAATAATCATGAGAATAATGGTATGAGAACATGATCATGAAAATAGAAGATCATACCCTACTTATCAAAGATCATAAACATGAATCATGGAATAAATCATGGCAGTTCATAAGACATTATTCATAAGAAAATAAATAACATAATCCATGAAATTATAACATAGGAATAAAACATGGAATTGTGTTAGAAACATAGGTATATATGATTTTTTCCATTTTATTCAATACATTGATGTCGAGGCCATCTTAGAGGACCAAGTCCTTTACTGAAATTGGTCCACTCCAAATTCCATCCCTTTATTAATGAACATCATTCACTCCTCATTCCATCCCTACAATACTGAACTATTTTCACTCCTCTTTCTATCCATTTATATATCATGATATATAAATAATTATACAATTAATTAGATGGAGATATAGGTCCCACACATCACATAATGAAATCATACATATATATTCCAAAAAATCATAAATAATATTATAATAACCCATGAAATGAAATCAGTATTATACAAATGTCTTCATATCATAACCTGAGAAAAAATTAATCTTTCATAATCATTTCATCCTAAAAATAACCCGTGAAAATAAGTGGATTTCAAAAGAATATAACCCATGAAAGAGAAACCAGTTTCTTAAAAACAATGATATCAAAACATAATACATTGAAAGAAATAATATCAATGAAAACATTGAATAATATATGTATAAATACCTTAGTAACACCAAAAAAATTTATCTTATATGGGAAATAATTTTAAAAGATTTGTTAAAAACATTTCTTGAGGAACATATCCTTTCTTCATTGAAAAACATTTTTGAATCATTTTAAAGAAACCTTTTTATTTGAAAATAAAATTTAAAACTATTGAAGAAACTCTTGAAAACCATAAATATTTTTTAAAAT
The DNA here is from genome assembly GCA_963277665.1 of Viscum album. Classification (NCBI taxonomy): domain Eukaryota; kingdom Viridiplantae; phylum Streptophyta; class Magnoliopsida; order Santalales; family Viscaceae; genus Viscum; species Viscum album. The sequence continues at coordinate 684,418,883 of OY728123.1, read as the reverse complement.
AATTTTTTACTTGAAAAATATCTTCAAAGATCATTTGAAAACATTTTTCTATTTTTTTTTAAAAAAATGGTTTTTTGAATAAATAGATTTTCGACCGAAGATAAAAATATGATCAAATTTTCATAAACAATGTTTTAGTAAATATTTTATGTATAAAAGAGTCGAAAAATGTTCAAAAAAACATGAATATATCATTAATAACCATAGGATAATAAAATTTATGAGTGTTCTTGAGAGATGGATCATAATATTTCAATAAAGGAAGCATAATCATTAACAATCTCAACAAACAATAAGACTATTTCAATAAACTCTTACCACATAGTAACATGGGATCATACTCTACATGAAATTACATAAAGATTAATATATGATTTAATGAATAATATTAAAGATATATAATGTCAAATGGAAGTATTCACTCCTCCAAAAAGAATATTGGTGCATAATAGAACATGTATATCAAAGAAGGAAAATTTAGACAAAACTATCTTAATGATTTGGTAGATTTTGAAACATGAACCCCATAAAATAAAAATTATATAATGTTTATATAAGTAAACATAAATTTAACTATAACAATAATTGAATACATCCATTTTCATTATACAAACCACCCAAATAGGAATGTGTGGTGAATAAAGCATGTATATCACATAAATAAAAAGGTGAGATGAAATCCACTTACCTTCAGTCTGAATTATATCATATGTCATTATAATAAAGAATAATAAAATTATGTTAATTATTTACATTCTTAAAATCCTTTACCATGTTTAATATTACTTTTTCTTCAGTTATTACCATTTTGTATAAAACTAATTAAACAATTTTGTTTAAGTCAGGTGTGTTGACCAAATTTGGTTCATGTGTAAAAAATGAATTTAGTTAGTCAACTATGGAAAAAATGTAATTATATAAATATATCCATAATAATCATCATTGAATAATTATCATATTTATAAATTAATTATACTTTTAAAACTATGAATTAAAAATTTTATGAAAAAAAATCAATGCTATAATCACTGAGAAGGTAGGTCGTGCGTAAGTGTGAATAACATTCTCATTTCTCAATGATCATTATAGAAACAATGTAAGTAACATTAATATTTCCATAATTATAATTATATCATAAATACAATATTATTTAATCATATATACGTATATATATAATTTTTTTGATGTAAATAGAATTACATTGTGTCATGGAGGTGGTTATCCACACGTCTATGAACGTCGTTATAACATTATAAGTGCGTGAAAGGGTAATAAAGAAAATTTTATATATTATATCTCCAAAAATGTAATTATGACACGAATATCATATATATGTTTTTTATGTAACATATTTTTAAATAAAACCATCCATTATACATTTAATTTAGTGTGTGAGTGAATCACAACACTTTGAGGGGGCAGCAATCCACACTTCTACAAACCAAATTATCGTATTCACACAAGATAGAATGTTTAAAGATATGTGTTGTAAAATAATTATAGAATATTAATTACATTATAAATATTATATAAAAATATATGTTTCATCATAATTTCCACCATGAGAGGTGGTAAAGGAAGAATGATGAATTGTCATTTTGTGAGGAAGATGTTCATTGTACACATAAATTTTTTGTTTGTTACCCAATAGATGGAAGTGTGTGTATGTATAGGTAAAATAAAAGTATAAAAATATCTCAATATATTGAGGATACTAGTGTTCTATTATCAGAATAGAATAAGGATAGTGTATGGGATGGAGAAATAAAATAAAAGATAGGAGCTTGAGGGAGGATGTTAACTCGTATTTGGGTAAATTCTTTTGGCCTTCACCAAATGACATACTTGGATTTCATTCTTTTCAAAGGGAGGATTAAAGGAGTAATGGAGGGATTTTGAGGAGTTATTTGGGCCAAGTTTGTTTGACCGAATTTTTCTAGAGGGGTGTGAGGAAGTGGGATGATATAAGGCCTTTTATAGTGGAGGTGGAGTGTCACTCATGTAATATTTTGGATAAGTGAATCCCCACCCACATTTTTTTATTGAATGTGGAACCAATAATGTTCTAAATTATATCCAAGGGAGGATATGGTTGAAATATACACATATAATTGATTTTGGGTAATTTTATATGTCATTTTAGGTGTTATGATTAGGGTGTTGTCCCTTGTTAAACTTAATCTAATCTTAATCAATGTAATTAATTTTAATTATTTTTACTAATATTTTTAGTCAAAAAATATTTTTATTTTATTATATATTATAAGTTATTTGATTCCAAATATTTAATCCAATTATACAAATTCCAATCATAAAAGTGGGAGAAATTAATTTAAATTTTGTCCCACAGATAGGACGATAAGGTGGGGTTTGAAAGCAAAAACATTCAAAAGTTTACTATGTTTTTATAGTCAATTTCAAAGTGAAATTGATTCCAATGACATACATTGGATTGAATGATAACAATTTAATATAAATAAACATTAAAACCAACTTAAAATATAATTTAAATTAATAAATAAATTATATGAAAAAGTAGTTTTGACATATAAGACTTATAAAAGTTCCAATATTTAGATTTAAAATAGGTTCGCCATCAAACGGTGGTAAAAGTGCCATAATAAAAAATTATGCTTTTATTTGTAAAATCTTTTTTTTCTTATCATAGGCCTTTAAAATATATTAGAAGAATATAAAAAAATTGATTGAATATAATATATATATATATATATATTATAGTAATATTAATCACTAGTTGTAATTAATTTAATTTCTTAGGATAAAACAACTTGGTAAGCATAAATATAGTTTTCTATAAAAATATTCAATTTATATTCAGTTGGTTCATATATTTATTTTTGATAATGAAATCATTTTATATTGATGGAAACTATATTTTCTCATAATTTAGTTAATAGTATTCATATCTTCTATCTTATTGTGGAGGTTATGTATTAATACATAAAATAATAATATTTAAATAATATATTTTTGTTTGAAAAAAGTTGGTATTGCATGTTATGTAAGTCATCGAGTAATGTTATTATTTTTTATAATGTAAGTTATCCTATGTGTTCCATGTAGAAAAATATTTACATTATGTTTTGTGTACTTCACGATTAACATGGAATTATGTATAATTCATCCAAACCTAGTGCTTTGTTATATAATAGATATTTTCATTGTTCAGTGAAATGAAAAATATCAAATATATTTAATTAATTTTAAAAAAAAATCAAAAAATCTAAAGGATTTATAGTATACCCCCATTAAATGAATTTCTTCATCGATATTCATTTTGGTTATCAAAGGTTCAATACTTTAATGATACATTCATAGAATCCCACATAGTAAAAATGAATACTAAAACATCCTTTAAAAAAGAAATTTGGAACCATAATGGTTATACAAAGTAACTACTAAAAGGGGTATAACATAAGAGAACATTGAAGGAATGTGAAATCATGGACTTGGAGGAAAAGCATAAATATTAGAGAGTGATTGAGGTCATCACTCGCTAATAGTATATTTATTTATAAAATTTTTATCTAACTAAAATTACACATTATGTAGGAGATTGTGTAGACAAGTGGTAGGCCTGAAACCCTCATCATCCTTCATTCATGGGTTCAAGACCCACAACCTTTCTAAACATGATTGGTCTTCACCCAACATACCTGATTTACTTTTCTAAAACAACTTTAATATAATTCCAAATATAAATATATAGGAAAACCTTAAAATAAGTTTAATCACTAGATTGACTTTTAACTATGTTTTTGAAGGACCCCGGGACACCCTGAAAGGGGAGCGGTGAATCAGGGTGAAAACTTTTTCTTTTAATGTGATGGATCTTGTTCCTACATTGGTAGGAACTTGTTGAACATGTATGATGAATATGATCAGAAAGAAAACATTCACATGCACAGAGAAGACACAACCCTTTTTACTTGGTTCACCACTAAGGGCTACGTCCAAGGAGCATACGCCGACAATTTTTCGGTCATACCAAATTCCACTAATCTTCACTAGCTTTGGATTACAAAGGTTTAGGCACAATCACTCTGTCCCAGGATCACTTCCTTTACAAAGGTTCAGGGATAACTCACTGCTTCCCTCAGGTCACTCTCGTTGACTCCCCCTGGCTCACTGCCCTTGGTGAAGCCACACTCAGTTTATAGACATGAAGGTCTCTTCATCATTGCTTAAGAATGCATCCTCTGTTGTATGTAGATGCTCTGTTGATGTACAACTCTCACCTAAAGACGAATCTCACTTTGCACTGAGGGTAACAGATGATCCTCCAGCTTTCGTGCAGCTTCAAAAGGATGGATGTACTTTAACAACCATGGCGCACTTCTCCAAGCTCTAGCACGCAAGTTTCAGGAATTGCACGCAAGTCACTTGCACGGTACAAACTCGGCACACAGGTGACTCCAAACAACTCGTGCGTCACTTCCTCTTTGAACTCCAAACTTGCGCAACTCAGCACCTCTAAATCCCAAACCACTTGGGACGCGCAGCCAACAGCCAGCGCGCAGCCTCTACTTTCGCGACCCAACAACCAATTGTGTGGATCAACCACTTGCACGGTGAGAGCTCTAAAAATCTATAAGTCTAGAACTTCATGACAAATAAGGAGGGGCAGTCCTCTATTTATAGGCAAACTGGACCCCCTGCGTGGTGGCGCGCAAGTCTTCCCTCGGCGCGCAGGTTCCGGCGCGCAGCTCATCCTTCCTAGCCTCTGTCGCGCTAATCACTTGCGCGACCACAAAAATACTTGTGCGACCTTCTTTCCTTTGCCATATTTTGAAGTTATAATCTTGAAAAACAATAGATGCGCAAGTTTCCAATCCTCCTAGGCATCGGCGTGCAAGTCTCTTCACGGAACGCAGGTCACTTGCACGACCAACCCAAAACTTGTGCGACCCTTATCCCTTTTCCATTTTCCCATTTTCTGATCTTGAAAAACATATGGCGTGCAAGTTTCCTCTCTTTCAAGTACACGGTGCAAAAGTCTCTTTTCCAAAAAAAACTTTTCTCTATTTGTCGATTTTCAGGCCCAAAAAATTTGGCAAACACTGGGAAACGGTACCACCTTCAATACTGTTGTCTTCTTGAACTGTATAATCTCTTTGCTGGTACACATTCTGAACTTCCACTTAGGATTGACAACACACACAAACCATACTCCAAATCATGCATAGAAGACCATGGTTCCAACAGTTTTTCATTACAAACTCACTACCTAAATACTTCATCTATGATTAAGATAAAATTTCTATAACTGGTTAACCTTATAACCCTTCAAAAAGTTGAAAATTCAAAACATTATAAAAAAAGTCACAAAATCCTTTTAAAATTTGTCACTGGTATTTGAAAAAGTAGCTCTTGGTTGTCACATTCCAAACATGTAAGTACCCTCAACATATATTCTCTTGAAACATGGTAATAACATGAATTAACATAAATCTTTATTATAAACATGCACATATACTTATTTCAATGTATATTGGATATATTCCTTAAATCCAAAAAAATTGTAAACTCGATAACATAAACTACTTGTTAAAAAGACTTTAATTAGTTCCAAGGTAATCAATACTATCCAATTTACATATTCTAATCCAAAATATATATTTCAAAAAAAATATCATAACATGAATAGAATATTAATGTTTATCATCCTGTATTCAAAATATCACATTATCATTAAATGAATTTTCTTGTTCATCCAAATCATAAAACATAATCATGTAAATCCTTAAGGAAAAATATAAACAGAACAACCCTGGAATTTTTCACCATTCATACTAAAAAATTATTGAATCCAATTACATATAAACATTGATCATTCCACTTCATCCATAATTCAAAATAATTCTACCAAATCCTATTACATAATATCTATTTCCATTCACATTTCTTCTATAGTGTCATCATTATCAGCAATATAACAATTACTCATACATCCTTGTATATTGTCTTAGGGAGATTTCCTCTTTTGACATTGATTTTCATAATGAACATTCATTTAAAACATAAAAATTTAATCTTTGAGGATTTCTTAGGGACTCCAATATTCCCATCCATTCAGTTAGTCAAACCCTTCATTTTTATTTTGTAGTTTTTTGCATTATCTCCTTCTTTTCCGCAATCAAAACACTCTCTTGTTCCTCTAATATAGTCACGTAGGTGATTATTTCCAAATTCATAAAACAAAGTAAACATAATATTTTTTCCACCATGGTCTCTATTACCTAAAAACTTAGCAAAATCCATCATTCTATTCTTTGGTGAGTCTATTAGTTAGTTAAGGTACACATTGTTGATCATGTTCCATGAAAAGTTATTAGGCATGATCACAAAATCCTTCACAGTAATGGACATCTCATTTTACATCTCATTTTCATATTTTCCATCACATTCAGCATTAATGTTGTTCCTTCTGTTTCCCTCTATTGGCTAAAAGCATAAAGCATCGAAGAAGAAATGCATATCGTTGTGAGGAAATACATAATCATGAAAATTCACTTATTGGATGTCTATGTTATGAAAACATACTTAATCTATGAAACCTTGGGTATATATTAGGTTATTCAAATTTATATTATATTCAATTCCTTCATAATGGTTTGTGAATAGTTTGTGAATTTCCAAATCATGTCCCCCAACAGTCTCAAACCTAGTGTGTAGTAAGGCCCATTGTCGTGTACCAGAATACCCCTAGTCAGGCCCAAAATTTCTTTTCAGAGTTGTTACCCCTAGGTACATATGTTCCAAATCCACATCCACATGTAGTATCCAGATAGGGATGTATATCTAGGAGAGTAGTCACTCTATCCTTTACCAAAAATCCCATACAATTCCCTAAATTTTTCATTAGGATTATACATATCCGTAGATATGTCCTTAGAGTTCTAACTATGGTATTCTCATCCTAGTTTCCAAATGTTATCTAAAAAGTTTCACTGGTACAGACTATAACAACCCTATCTTTATGTACATAGACATTAAATCACTTCTGCGGAATACTTAAAACATTATACAAATAGACGCCCAAAGATCATAATAGTCTAATGCATTAGGAAACATGGAAACATAAAAAATGGTACATAAATGTGAAACATCATCTCCCACTAGGTTATTCTTTAATCGAAACCATATTAAAAATATAAAAAATAATACATAACTTCTTAACCTATGGGAAGGAAACAAAAAAAGGGATGAGCTAAGATGCTCAATAAGGGTACGAAAGGGAGATATGTAAGCAGAATCATGAGCATAAGTGTGTGACAACACAATCATGAAATTTTAAGATCATACCATTCACATCAAAGATCATAAAAATGAATCATGAAATAATTATTTCATATTCATAATACATGAATCATAAGGAAATAAACAACATAAGCTATGAAATAATGTCATAGGAATAAAACATGAAACTTAGGCAGACACATAAGCATATATAATGATTACCATAGTAGTTAGGGCATTGATGTCGAGGCCATCATACTGGAAAAATTGCTTTACTAAACCAAGATCAATCCCTATTCTAGCCCTATATTATTTCACTGAGTTCACTCCTCATTCCACCCCTTTAATACTAGATCTTCTTTCACTCCTAGTTCCAACCATTTCTATCTCATGAGATATTAATCATTACCCAATGCATTCGGGGGAGATATAGATCTCACACATCACATAATGAAATCATAAAAACTAGTTCTAAAAGATGATAGTTTTTTATACATATCCCATGAAATGAAATGGGTATTATAAATAGGTAATCATATCAAAACCTGTGAAAAAAAAATACAAGTTTCATAATCATTTCATCATAAAAACAACCCATGAAAAGAAGCGGGTTTCCAAAGAATATAACTAGTGTAAGAGAAAGAGGTTTCATAAACATCATTTCATCAAAACAGAATCCTTTCATGTAGGGAACCGAGTATGCTGAGGAAGCCCAAAATAGATGGGATTTTAACAAAATTCCAAGACTATTGAAGCAATATTATCGATGTTGGAGCATAGCAGCCCGGTTGAAGCCGAGGATCATGCATGAAGCAATTTAAGAACAAAATAAACCCGTAAAATGCCTGGATTAATTATGAAGTCATGCATGAAGTATGATCGTCATTGGTGATGACTTCTCTATGAATCTTAAGTATAATTCATCTAGATCATCCACACATTCTACAAGGAAACTACGGGAGTGATGATCTTTATAATCCGGGTGCTAGTGTGGACCTACGATGACTCCTTTGACACTCCGACAATCAACGCATCACTCTACCTGTGATGACTGAGAGAGATCTCTATCTGAGATCCTTGGATCTAGATCCTCTATCTCTTTAAGATGTGGGAGAGAGGGGAGATAGAGAAATAAAGGCAGTGAGTAGTGTGTGAGAAAAGTCCTCTCCTCCTCTATTTATAGAGTGTTAAGAAAATATCTCGTATTGCCACCTGGACACCAAAATACGTAACACGCTATTAAATAATATTTTTATAACTAAACTGGGTCATAAATATTATTAATTATTATTACCAATTTCCTGTAATATATTAAATATATTACATGATAATAATTAAGCCATTAACTCAGCTCTTACTCCCAAAAATATTGATGAACCTTTAATATTTTAATATTCGTTCAAATAATAGTAGTTATGTATTTACTTAAAAATAGTAAATACATTTAATAAATTAATTAAAATCCCATAATTCTTAACACGAATAATATGATTTTATTTATTCCTTGGTGATAATATTTCCTTGGAAAATCCCAAACCCATTGGTGGGTCCCACCAAGTCCAAAACTTCTATTCCACTGAATAGGGTAGATTCTCGAATACATTATTGTGTGTGATCCTCTAGGCCCTTATCTCAATAGCAAGGAACAAAATTTATAGACCAAGAGTGGGATATAGCAACCCACCATGGCCCTTGAAGAGGTAAGTATTTTCACAGTAGCGGAAACCAACCTACAGCACATACTGTGTAATATCATCTCGTTTTCATTAATATCTCATAAATTAGGAAGCACTCACATGTCATCACACTTTTTGTTACTTTATTTTTTTGGATATAACTAGATGGTCTTACCCTCGACTACCATTTCCATGGTATTATGAAGGTACTACCATCCTTATCAATATTACCTAAGATATATTTCTTCGATAACCTAGAAGCGATAAATCCTTTCCAGACCATTAAACCAATGTCATGTCATCAATGACGCACCCAACATAATCTACCTCCCCACGATTTCAAAATCATGGTTTTCAACTTGCATCAATTTACATGATCAATTGACATATAATGGAAATGATCTCATGTTATGAGACCATTACACATGATCGTAGATAGGAATATTCAATGACATCTGAAACATGTGGTGTTCCTATCAGCGGGTATGTCCTCGTGATCTCACTACTAGAGATCACCAAATGAAAACTTCATAAGAATAAGTCTCAATGCTTATGAGCCCCCATACATGATAGTAAAACACCATCTTTGTCCGATTAGTCATATATATCTAGACAATATGACATATATTTATGATTAATGTCACATTATCTATAGGTTATCATTATAGTCTATAATCTGCTATAACCTTTCTATACAAAAATTAATCTTTGGACATTACTTTTTAAATAGTGGATGCAAAAATTTATGCACTATAATGGTAAGATGACACCATGTATGGATAACTACATACACGATATGATAATCAAATGCACTAAATAATTAAGTCTAGAGAACCCACTATTTCAACACTCCCACTTTCACTAAATCCAACTTGCTAAGCAAACTTGTTATATACTCACATGATGAACATCATGTTTCTACTGAGTAACAACTTTAGCTACTTGTTCCGCCATGGTTCCACCGTGTGGCTATTCAGTTATTGTGATCTTGTGACATTGATTAGAACTTCACAGGAGATGGTATCCTGAGTATATCCCACTTTTCCACTATCATTACATGACATCTAGGCCAGTGAGAATATCATAATTTACATTATGATAAAAAATTTCTCACCATGTGTGATTCCATGAATTGGAACATATCATTTCATTTAATAACTGCTTCTTATCTACCTCAGAAGCTGCAAGGTACTCAGTAATTATAGATATGGCTACCAATTGCTTATCCTAACTATGATAGTAGATCACATAGATCTATAGAAGACTAGTTTGTATCCTAAAAAGACATTATCCTTTCTTCTCCACTTACTAGGTACATATCATTTGTACTTGATGAAGCACAATTAGATTGTTCTGACTACATCCCTTGTAGTGCTTCTAGATATAACAAATATTATCCTACTGTAAAATATACCTTGGAAATATCGGTTCATGTACATATCATGGAATACATGATTGATCCATCGCTTTGACGTATGGATTTAACTCATCATGTTTATCTCCTCCTATTTCGCAGACTTGTCATCCTAGAGAGATTATTCCTTATGACATAGGAAACAATTCATCTCTTGAATTATTCCAACTTGTATTTTTTCAATAATATGTCACTATATGTATGATTGACTAGGTCCATGAAACCTTTAGATCTACCTTAGTAGATATTATTCTCTAGAACATATGTTTCTACTTTAATTCAATCACTGGTTAATAAATTTCACCTTGGTCTTAACTAACTATAAGTCCAATGTATGTCTTCCATATTTTGTTGAACCTACTTTTCTTGGAAAACCTTGTTACTTTAGCTAACCTTTGGTAGACACATGGAAAACATTTTTTTCAAATGTATATTCTATGATCTTGTTTATTACTTTAATCTTAAAATAGATTTTAGTAACTTGCAACTGTTATTAGCATTCTATAATGTGACCATCCATTTCCAGCTGCATCAAATAGACACCATCCATGATTGGTGGTCATGAAATCCAATGCTAAAGAATATGATCAAAAAAATTAACTGTGAAAAGTAAAATTCTAATGGATTTTCGCGTAACGACTTGGTAAAAACAATTGAGACTTATTGGTATTAGGCTTGTACCATCCATGTATCAAATCACTTGAATACCCACCATAGTATTCATAATAATAATCCCCTTTGCACTTTGATATAGGGAATACATTTATTGAATTTTTAGTTGGTCTTATCAATTTTAGCTAATTTCCATACATTTCTTACTTGTAGGAAATATTATTCACATTGAATAATAAATCACTGACTGTGGTGAATAAAAAAACCTCACCATGGTTTTATCCTTCCTAAGTAATATGTGTCTCTAGAACATACTCTGTTCCGCATGCACTTGTTGAACAAGTTCCTAGGTCAACTATTTGTGCATCTTGAGCATTGACTAAACACAATTCAATATAGCTCCCAATTTCTCTAATAGAGATGTTCACCCTTATACATAAGTGTAGTATATTACATGAATACCTAATTTTCTATCATAGGTATTTATGTAATATCCTAATCAACCGTTAGGATTAATATACTAAATGAAAAATGTGTTTGTCTTGATGAAAGTTTGTTTATGTACAAACAAACGTTTTACATCCAAACACATGTCCTTGTGATATAATGGATTTACATCATACTATGACTTTTATGATTTTCATTTTTCATTATAGTTGGCATATGGTTATGGGATAATGCTGTTATTTGAGAAGAACATCATGAAATATAATGGAAGTTTTTGTAAGTTGCAACATTGATACTCCATATATCATTACTCTGATGTATAAAATATGCATTTAGGAATTAATCCATGCTAAATTTTGTTGATCAATGTTAACATGTAAGATATTATCATCAATCCTCCTCATTAAAATCAATTTTGGGATGTGGATAAGTTAATGTGTGTTTATGAATTACTTCACACTACATTATCATGATCGATGAATGATTGGTAATGATATTATTCAATATTCCTACCCATAGAAACTCATATCTCTTGACCATTAAACTACTTAATGTAATCTTATGAAGTATATATACATCTCTATTTTACCCTTGTAATGATTCACGTTCATTTGTTGAATTATTTCCAAAAGATTTGTGACATAACTTTATTTTAAAGGTTCATTTTTCCAAACTAAAGATGTCGATAATACCGAAATTATTTAGTTGTGCTAAGCTTAAATACTATACTTGGTATATTCTTGATGCCCACTTTTACTATTACTTGACAAAGAATTATATTTCCACAAGTAGGTACAAGTCTTACATTTATTTTCATCACTCATTGACTATGATTCATTTATTACTGAACTAGTGATTGATTTTTAAATACAAAAAACAACATTCATTCCAAAACCAAGAAGAATGTCTCCTTGTGTCCATAGACACATGATATTAATGTTTTTTGTTATACTCAATAATAGTTATACTTGAATCTTCCACTTGGAAATTAAGAACTCATGTACATCTCAACACTGGCCTTGGAATCACCCTTTCTCAGCCACTTGAAGAATACACCTGACCTCAAGTAATGTTTCAATACTTACATTATTACCGTATTAGAATACACATGTCACCAGCATATTATATTTCATACCCATGTAGTAAAACGGAAACATTATAGTGATGAATATTCCTGACGAAGAAGCGGGTAAATTTATTCATTAACTCACTTAATGGAATTTAAACTTCCATAAGTTATTTTATAATATAAAATGAAAATAACATTTGTTAATACCTATTTCATTTAAGGAAATTGTGAATGTGCCATTGGCATTATTTTCCTTTTGGCATTTTCACCATTTCTTTCAATTTATTCTTCATAAGAATTAAAGATAAAATCTTCTTTGATATTTTTTTCATTTGGAGAACCTTACTAGGATAGGTAGTTAAGCGTTTACTCAATACTTTATCCTTTTATAAGTAAAAACAAAACATGAGAAAAGGGGTGAAAATGATACGTGAAAGGTATCCATTTAGATATCATGATCCATCTTTGAATTTACAAATGTCGGTGTAACCATCGCCTTATTCATATCATTACTTCTCTTTCTCCTTGCAAAATTCTCGGAGATGGGACTTCATGTTATATCATCCATGTCCTAGTGTAGTGACCGCAACTGACACCAAACATTGATGAAAGCATAATGATATAACTATCATATACTTTGTACATTAGTCTCCTGTAAGAAATTTCACCCTCCCTTCTAGAGGTAGTTTAATAGTGTTGAGGACATTAAAACCATGAGTTTCTTATATCAAATGTTATTAACAAGATCTTGTATTATTCTTGGATACTCATGCCAGTGTGGACATTTACTTTTTCCAATATAATATTGCAGTTTTAAAACCTACAGTATAACATTCCATTTTTCAACAAAATTGAATTTTAGATGATTAGTTCTTTTATCATGATTACCAGTTAATACATTTTTATTAATTACATAAATCATGTAATATCTCCCACTATTTTATCGGATTCTAGGAACCCTCTGTGATAGAATCGACATACTCTTTTGCTTGAGTATTCTTGTGGCAATGAGCCTTTATCCACCCCTCATAGTCTGCAATCTATGGCTACACCACTACTTGGAGGGTCCAATGTAGGCTTTCGCTGGCTAACTGTATAATCTAATGGTTCCTTGATCTTTTGAGTAAAATTCGAGCTTCTAAAATCAGAACCTGATTTACTAAACACTTGCCTCTAAAATTATTGCAAGTTAGCTATGGAAAAGCATTACTATCACATTAGTTAAATCGACCAATCAGTCTTATAAGGAATCCCCGGTAGTAAAAGACACCCTCATCTGTGTCATGAACGACACCCCAAACACCTGGTTTTTCCCAAATTCAAATTAAAGAAGGTGATTATGAATTAAAAATACATTGACGGTTTTATTATTTTTAGTGTGATGAAAGTAATAATTTTCTGTTTTTATAAGAATGTATTATGTGACCGCACTCAAAACTAACCATGCATGAAATAGAAAAATATATCATGTCACATGTTCATTTTATCTTGCATGCTTGTTTATTAGTATACCATGTGATCTCACATTAACTACTCATTTACAAAAATAATAAACCATGCAAAACAAAATGACAACTTGATCATGAGTCTGTACTAATGGGTGATCCGTTGAGTGAATAACAGACCAAACATGACCCTAGGGGAAATACTTAAGTTGCATGACTTGAAATAGCAATGTCTACCCATGCAATTCATCCAACTCCTATCTGGTACGTCACCGTCATTTGATGCGAAGTGCGTCGTATCTTGTGTCGTCATTATGCACTAGTTATCGCACACAGGTGAGGGGGTCTCGGGGTATAAAATACAACATTGAGAATTTATGTGTAGGTCCATATACATATAATGACTTTGAGATGACACCCAAATCACCTTTTATTAATTAAATTAATTATTACAGAACCATTCAATAATTAAATAATTAAATTAAATAAATAATCAAACACCACATTCATTGGTTGGTCTCCAGATCATGATCAACATACCCCTCAACTCGCGTATATAAACTAATTATAGAATAAAAATTAAACTTGCATTAAATAATTCGAGGGCATTATTTTATTGAATGAAAATTTCACTCAAATTTTAATTAAATATAAATACATCATTCGGACCCATTTAATTAATTTAATTTCAAAACTACGAATTAAATTAATTAATTAATTTAATTTTAAACACAAAATTAAATTAATTACGCTAAATTTCTTTATAAAAAAATTAATATTTAATTAATTTAATTATAAACTGAACTTAAATTAATTATTTTAAATAATTATTGATTGACTTAAAATTACTTGACCCCATCCCGGGCACGGCCTTTGTGGGTCGAAGCGAACCCGCGCAGTCCTAGTCCGAGCTGGGTCAACCCCCTGTTCCGAGCTAAGAAGACCCAGTTTAGGAATGTTTTGGATCAAACCAAGTCGAATGTGCATGTGGGATTACCTCAGGGAGACCGATCTGGTTGTCTTGGTGTTGCGCTCGCATGGAAGTTCCAACAAGGTGTTCTCTCTGGATCTAGTGGCGAGGACGGGTGGCCATAGAGGTAGTCTGAAGCGGCAGTGGCTAAGATGGAGAAGGGAATTCTATCACGGTTGGATTTGTGTTGGACGACGCTGCAGGAGGGAGTGGGGATGTATGTCGGTTCGGCAAGGGGCGGTCCGGCGGGGTACCGGTCCGCAAACGGTGCGAGCAGGGAGAAACTCAAATGGCTGGGAGAAAGGCGCCACCAATGGAGGCTTGCTGGGAGCGGGGTGTTGCGACCCGAGGCGGCTGGCCTGGAGCGGCCAGGGTGGCCCGGCGCTGCTATTGGGAGGAGTCGGCCGAGGGCAGCTGATGCGGGGAGGAAATCCGGCCGCCTGTGGCCTGTGTGGGGCGGCGCACTATCGGCACCTGCTGCGCAGCGAGGGGAAAACAGGGGGGAGCTATTGGTTGCACGGTGCGTCACGGAATGTCTGGTCACCAGGGTGCGCCGTGGAGACCAGGGAGGGAGGTTCCCTAGGAGGGGCAGCTACTCGGTGGAGTCCGAAGGTGGCGCAGTGTGCGGCGGGATGGAGGCCGCTGCTCCTAGGGTGGCTCCGCGAGGGAGACCAAGCGACTGGGGGGCCACTCGTCCCCTAAAAATTGTTTTTTGAGAGACCTACAAAGAACGTCATCCACGTCGTGAAATTTCCAGCGACTTTCCAGCGACGTGGGGGACATCCATTGGCTGAAACCCGGGTCAGGTTGGGGCCCAACTTGAGACGATTTAAATCCCCACTTCTTGTTGCCATGACCTACAAAGATGGTCAGCTCCTCACTTTTTCCTTTTTTTAAATTTTTATTAATACCTTCAATGTAGGTCTTCCTTTTTTTAGTCCATCAAGACCTGAAATTCTAAGTCTTCCTTAAAAATTTTCTAAAGACTATTTAGGCTTTGGAAAAAAAATTTATTATTATAATATTAAAATTATTATCATAAAATATTATAATAAAACTTTTATTATCATAATAAAATTATTATAACAATAATAATTAATAATCCTCACCAAAAAATACTATTCCTGTGTAAAAAGATTTAGGTAATAAAATAATGGATCAATAATTTCCAACCTCGTCATATTACCAATTTTTAATCCGAACATAAAACATAGGATGAGTGCAGAATGGTCATCTGATTTCAGATTAAGGTGCCATCTGCGGCATTGGGACCGTATCGACGTCCACTTCATAGCTTAATGAAAATTTCATTTTTTCAATTGACACGAAAGCCCCAAACAGGTGGAATTTTAAAAGAATTTCCCAAAGATCGATGCAATCTTGTCAACGTCAACGAATAACTGCCCAGTTTATGCCGAGAATCACACGTAAAGAGTTTGAAGCACAAAATAAGACCGCAAAATACTTGGTTTATGTCTGAATTTGCACACGACATCTTCTCATCGTTTGCGATCACTATTCAAAGAATTCGAAATCGAATTCCTCTAGATTGTCCACATGCGCTTCAAGGAATCCACGGGAGCACCGATCATCATAATCCAAGTGCTAGCGCGGATCTACGACGACTGCTACAACACTCTGATGATCACTGCATTGCTCTATTTGCAATGCCTGAGAGAGAGCTCTATCTGAGTTCCTTGGATCCAGAGTCTCCCTCTCTAAGATGTGGGAGAGAGAGGAGGATGAGAGAGAGTGAGAGGCATTTAATAGTGTATGGAAAATTCCCGTCCTCCTCTATTTATAGAGTGTTAAGAAAATATTTGGTATTTCCACCCAACCACTCAAATATGATACACATTATTAAATAATAATTTGACTACTAAACTGAGTCATAAATAATATTCATTATCATTATCACATTCCTTTAATATATTAAATATATTACATGATAATATTTAATCCACTATCTCGTCTCTTACTCCCTCAAATATTATTGAACCTTGAATATTTTAATATTTGTTCAAATAATATTTTTCATATATTTACTTAAAACAAGTAAATACATTTAATAAATAAATTCAATGCCCATTATTCTAAACTTGAATAATATGAATTTATTTATTAATTGGTGATTGTATCTCCTTGGACAAATCCAAAACTTGAGTGGTGGGGCCCACCATGTCCAAAACTCTTATTCAACTGAATTGAGAAGATTCTTGAATATGCTATTGTATGAGACCCTCTAGGCCCTTATCTAGACAACAGTGAATAGTATTCACAGACTAAGAGTGGGATTGAGTGACTCATCTCAACCCCTAAAGAGATAAGGATTTTTATAGTAGCGACAACCAACCTACAAACACATACTGTGTAATATCATCTCTTTTTCTATAATATCTCACAAAACAGGACGCACTCACGTGTCATCACCGTATTTCTTGCTTTATTATTTGTTGATCTAACTGAATGGACTTACCCTCGACTGCCATGTTCATGTTCTTATGAAGGTACTGCCATCCTTATAAACATGACTTGAGATATATTAATTATATAACCTAGAATCGACAAATCCTTTCTTGACCATTCATCCTATTTCATGCCATCAATGACACACCCAACACAAAATACCTCTCCAGAATTTCAACATCATGGTTTTCTTCTTTCATCAAAGTACATGATCAATTGACGTACAATAGCAATGATCTCACGTCAAGAGACAATTACACATGATCATAGATAGAAACATCCAATGACACCCGAAATATGTGGTGTTCCTATTGGTGGGTCTATCCTCATGATCTCACTATAGGAGATCACCAATTGCGAACATCGTGAGAAGAGTCTCAATGCTTATGAGCCCCCAACACCGGATAGTCAAACATCTACTGTGTCTGATCATTAAGATTTATCTAGACCATTGAACATATATTTAAGTTTAATGTCGCAGTATCTAGAGGTTCTCATTATAGCCTAGGATCTCCTATAACCTTTCGATACAACAATTAATATTTGGACATAATAATTTCAATAGTGGACATAGAAAAGTATACACTATATTGGTAAGATGACACCAACTATAACTAACTATATACATGATTTGGTAGTCAAAATAACTATATAGTTGAGTCTGGGGAACCCACTGTTTCATAATTTCATAGAAATAATATGAATGTAAACATTTAATAATTTCTCCCAAAAGGCATTATTAACACTAAGGAATGTTATCATAGATGGAAAATAATTTTGAATGGTCTTTTACAAAAAAAATTTAAGGAACATACCATTTCTGCATTGAAAAATACATTTTAAAACATTTTTGAAAAACATTTTTTATTGAAAGTAGCTTTGAAAACATATAAATAAATATTTTAAAACCATTAGAAAATTTTAAAAACATTTTTTCCTTAAAAATTATATTCATGAATTATTTTAAAACGTTTTTGATAACATTGTTTTTTGAATAAAATAAATTTCCGACCGAAGAGAGAAATACGGTAAGATTAAAAAAAATGTTTTTTAAGTATCTTAAGTACCAAAGAGTGAAATAATGGTAATAAAATAAGAATACATAATTAATAACCAAATTATAAGAAAATTAATGAGTATTCACGACATATGGATCATAATTTTTCAATAAAGGAAGCATAATCATAAACAATCTCGATAAGCGATGAGACTATTTCAATAAACACTTACCACATAGTAACCTGTGATCGTAATCTTCATTAAATTACATGAAGAATAAAATATAATTTAGTGATTTATATTAAAGATATAACATATCAAATAGAATTATATGCACCTTGAAAAATAATATAGGTTCATAATAATACATGTGTCTCAAAGAATGCAAATTGAGACAAAACTGTCTTAGTGATTTGGTATCTTTTGAAACATTAACCCCATGAAATAATGATAATATAATTATTATGTAAATACCCACATATTTATGTATAATAGTGATTTAATAAATCCATGGAATGTACACAAACCACACAAAAGTAATGGGTTGTGAATAAAGCATGTATCTCATGGAAATAAAAAGTGAGATGAAATACCCTTACCTTAAGTATGACTTGTATCTTGTGTCATTATATTTGATAAAAATAAGCTTATGTTAATTAATTAGTATCATCATAACCATTATCATGTTTAATATTACTTTTACTTCACTTATTACCATGTTGTATACAGCTAGTTAAACAATTAAGTTTATGTCG
The DNA here is from genome assembly GCA_963277665.1 of Viscum album. NCBI lineage: Eukaryota > Viridiplantae > Streptophyta > Magnoliopsida > Santalales > Viscaceae > Viscum > Viscum album. Next base: position 684,399,770 of record OY728123.1, on the reverse strand, counting down.
GGTGTTTTGACTAAATTCGGTTCATGTGCAAAAAACGACTTTGGTTGGTCAACTATGGTAAAAGGGGTCATTATATAAATATTTTCAGAATAATAAAAATGGAATAATTATCATATTTATAAATTAAATATAATTTTAAAAACAATCATTAAATATGGTTTTGAAAAAAAATCAACATTACAATCATGGATAAGGTAGGTCGTACGTACAAATGAGTAATGTTCCCATTTCTCAATGATCATTATGGAAAGAATGTAAGTAACATTAGAAATTCCATAATTATAATTATATCATAAATAACATAATATTTTATCATATATAATTATATATAGTATTTTTGTGATGTAAAAGGAATCACATTGTGTTGAGGAGGTGGTAGTCCACACGTCCACAGACAACGTTATCACTTTTAAGTGCCTAAAAGGGTAATAATGAAAATGGTATATATTATATTTATGGAAATTTAATTATTTCATTAATTTAATTTATATTTTTTTTATTACAAATTTTATTAATTAAAATCATCCATTATACATTCCATGTAGTGTGTGAATGAATCAAATCGTTTTGAGGGGCAGTAGTCCACACATCCTCAAAGGAAATTATCATATTTATAGAAGGTGTAAAGTACAAAGACATGAGATTAAAATTAATTACATAATATTAAATAAATTATTATTATAATATAAAAATATAGTTTTCATCATTATTTCATCTGTGAGAGGTGGTAAAGTAAGAATTAATAGTCATCATCTTCTGAGGCGCACCGTACACATAAACCGTATGATCGTTACCCATTTGATGGAACAATGTGAATGTGTTAGATACATATATTAGCATAAAACATCTCAGTATATTGAGGATACTAGTTTTTTTTATAATAGTTGAATAAGGATAGTGGAGGGGACAAATAAAGAAAATAAAATAACGGAGCTAGAAGAAGGGTGTTACCTCTTATTTGGGTAAATTCTTTTAGTTTTCACCAATGGACATCCTTGGATCTATTTTTTCACAAAGGGAAGATTAAACAAGAAAAGTATGGATACTTAGAAGCTATGTTGGCATATTTTGGTTGATCTAACATGGCTTGAGAGGTGTGAGGAAGTAGGAGGAGGGGATGCCTTTTATATTAGAGGAGTGACAATGTTGTTATATTTTGGAAAAGTAAAAACCCACACACATTTTTATTATTTTAATTGGATACAATAATATTAAAAATTATATCCAAGGGAAGATAGGGTCAATATATGGCCATAAAAAGGATTTTTAACAAATCCCTATGACATTTTATTCCTTATGTTTATGGTTTAGTCCCTTGTTATGCTTAATTTAATCTTAATCGTCATAATTAATTTAACAGTACCTTCACTAATATTTTTCGTCAAAAACTAAGTTGATATTATTAGACATTGAAAATTATTCTTATTACAAATATGGAGTCCATTTTACCAAATTCCAATCACATAAGTGGATGAAATAAATTTAAATCTAATCCCCAATATGAGATTATATTGCAGCTTTTTAAAGAAAAAAAGATCAATGTTTTCTTATGTTTTTATAGTCAATATCAAAATGAAATTGATTATAATGTACTGAATTGAATTTATTAATAAAAAGTTAATCTAATTAATCTTTAAAAATAATTAAAAAAGTAATTTATCTATATAAAAAATTAGTTGAAAGAGTATTTTTGAGTTAAATTTCTTTATTTTTCACTATTCATTAAGAAATGAATCTTCATAGAAAAATATCAAAAATTCACCCTAACCTAAATTTCACGATTCAAATTAAAATATGATGTCTATTTTGACATATAATATTTATAAAGGATCAAAAATTTATATTTAAGATAGGTTCTTTATAAAAATATGTTAAAAGTACCTTAATAAAAATATTAGTTTTATGTGTAAAAATGGGTTTATTCTTATATTAGGACTTTAAAATCTATTGGATGAATATTAAAAATATTTTATTGAATATATAATATATATATTACATTAATATCTCTCAAAAATGGTAATTAATATAATATATTATGATAAAACAACATTGTGATCATAAAATTACTTTTCAAAAAAAAAATTAACTTTATATTCTATTAGTTCATATAATAATTATGAAAATGAATTAATTTTATATTTGTGTTATGAATAGGTTTTCATAAGTTAGTTAACACTATTCATATCTTCTAAACTAATAGATAGGTTAAGCCTTAATATATTAAATAATAATATTTTTTTAATATATTATTGTTTGGTACAACTCGATCTTCAATGTTACGTAATGCATCGAGGAAGGCCAATCTTTCATATAACATAAGATAGCCTCAGTGTTCCTTGTAGATAATACTAACTATTATGTTTCATTTAGGGCATGATTAATTTTTTTTTACAGATAATGAAATCCAAACCTAGTGCTTCAATATATAGAAATAATTTTCATTATTACATGAAATGGAAAATATCAAAAGTATTAATTTAAATTGAAAAAAATACTTCAAAAAATTGGAGGGTGTTACATTCCTCCTATTATATACATTTCATTTCTTTATACTCAGAGCTATACTCATATGTTTCTAGATTATATTAAATTTATTTTTCACATCCTCTACTAACTCGGGTGCCATTTACTTCAACAATTCTACTTCATCTCAAAATGCTGTAGTTTGACACTTATTTCCATTTAATTTCTCAAAAAGATCCATATTTATACTAGAAATAAAACTTTTATTATATTAAAATCAAATAAATTAAATAATTTGAACCAAATTCCCTGGTAATCCATAAAAATCTCAAATAATATAATCCAATGTTTAAATTTTTGGCACCAATTTTCCATAAAATAGAGGATTAAAAGTATTGATAAAATTTAATTCTTTCCTGAAATATTACTACAGTCCATTAAGGAAATTAGAAGTTGTCCTAGTATCATTTTCTGATACAATAGAGAGAGGAACTCTATGCAACTTAACTATCTCATTGAGGTACAATCGATATGTTTAATCTGAAAATATAGTACCTTAGATAGGATGTAAATATAAATATTTTTTTAGTTGATCAATAATAAACAAAATCACATTTTTACCTAGAGAATTCATTTGTAGAAGCGGCATGAAATCCATGGATATATTTTCCTATTTTCCCTCTAGAACTAGTAATGGATGACGTATCCCCTTTAGTAATTTTTATTTTTATTTAACCTATTTAAATATCAAACATTTAATAGTTAAATAATAAATATCTATTTTTATTCCATACCACAAATAATACTCTTGAATATCTTTTTACATCATAGTACTTCCAGGATGAATGGAAAAATTAGAACAACAAGTATCACATGATAATTTTATATTCATTTGGGAATAAAAAAGAAAAACTAATATCTTTACAAATATGAAATCAAAATCATTATGAATATTATATTTAGAAAATTACCCTTCCTAACTAATTCTACCTTTTCCTATTACAAGTGGTCTTCATTAAGAGATTTCTTATTTATATTAGGCATATATTATAACACTAAAAACTGAAACAAAATAAAGGAATTTCTTCCACCCACAAAATCATGGAATAAATTCATTAAATAATTATTCAAATGGTTGTGTTCGACACATAAATTGGTTAATATGCATTATGTTATTAACTCATGGAATCTCACACTTTATTTGTTTCTATAATTGTATTTAATCATGAAATCATAACCCTTTATGAGTTCCGATCATATTCTATGCCTCATGTTAACATATTTCTGAGTGTCTATTTACCTACTTGTTTTTTTATCAATATAAATTTTAAATTTGGATCAATATAAATTATGTTGTAATGTATCATATTTTCCATGTATTATTTTTGGATATTTTATGGGTTATTTTTTTCTACAAGGTTCTATAATGATATGTGATTTTATGGCTAGGTGTGTTCGCAATAAATTTCTAAAATATATTTAATATATGAAATAGCTCCCCTGATATTTTTTTCATAAAAAAGATGAATAAATTCTAAATGGGTTGCTGGATAAGAAATTTGTGGGAGCTGTTGATTTCATAATGTGGGGTTTACCCTAGGAGCGACTTTACATTTTTTGGCATGGTTCATTTGTGGTAATTTCATCACGGTGGAATTTTCTTTGGGAATGTTGATTAATTTGGTCATTGTTCTAATGGAAACAAACAAAGATCGACACAAGCATTGAATCAAATTTGTTCCTTTCTTTGTTTTGTTTTTTTCTCTCCCCATTCTCCGTTCATCGTAGAAATTATTTTTTAGGTCAATGACTCAGAAAATCCCAATCAATCTATCATTACACACTCGTTTCTTAGCACAAAAATCTAATATCCTAGACGTGGGATTGGCACAAAACGAATGAGGTGCAACGATAGAGATGGATCATATAATGATGGTGGATATCTGAATTAGTGTTATTTGATGCTCAATGAATTATGGTGATTTAATATGTTTGGTGAGTAGATCTAATGATGAGAAACTTTTATAATGATATAAAGGTGTGTAAGAAATTGGATCTTTGATTTCATAGAGAAATTATCCCTAGATCGAAGGCCAGAGGTGCTGGATTATATATAGAGAATAATATAGGATTATATAAAATACCACAGAAAACTGCATGTAAACACGATCTACACACCATGTGGGGCCCCCCTTTTAGAGGATATAGTTTTTAGGGAAATTTTAAGTATCACATGGAAAGTGACCCATGTCTCATGGAGTGTGGTCTCTCCTTGTTAACATGACATGTTCAAGGGGAAGTACATGGACATGGGGTGGAGTACGTAGAAATCCTAAACAATGTGTACTCTACTACGCAGAAATAGGACGAACCAAGTACATGGTCTTGTCCATGTACTAACACATGGGTAGAGTACACAGGGTGCCTACATGTCATGTAATACTTCATGGACTTTATTTGATGACAAGGGCTGCTTACGCAGGCATGACCCGAGGACGAAGGACATGACATGTTACCCTTCTACATGTCGTGTGATCTTTTTCTATGTGTCATGAATCCATTGTACTTATTATCTTTGACAATATTTATTAGGTTTTGTTCCCCTTATCATTTTGTTGAAGGTTGGAATAGTATTATATCCTAATCCCAAGAAAAAGACCCCTTCACCAGGAATTCTGGGATAGAGTCATTTGAACCCCTTTGAGATGCCCAAATAGAGATCTTATATTCATCATCATGCCCTACGTGGAGGTCTCAGTATTGATGTAACCAAAACTATGCAGGTCCCGATCCTCTACTCAATAGGTTAATCTAGATTAAGTTTGATGATATCACCCCATGGCCATGGTAGTGATCCTATTCTGTGTATTTTATCTCCTCATACAATCAGTTTTTTCTTTCTCATTATGATACCCAATGAATGATGCCACTTATAAATACATCATTAGTGTTTTTAGACTCAGTTTTGTGTTCTCCAAGATAATTTATTTGTTGATATTTTTAGATAGAATCCTAGAGTTGGTATTCTATGATTGTGACATTCCTTTAGACTTTGTGTCAAGGATTGAGTATATATGGATATTAATTTTATATATTATAGACATATACTTGTATAATGCCAACTATATTTCCTTTGTTGTATGATTTTGGATTTTAGGGTGTCCTACTGCGTACTATTACACTAACCAATGCATGATATTTCCCAGTACGTTTCATGTCTTGTGAAGACGATCAACCTTTTGAAAGAGTATTAAAAGGATGAGGACTAGAAAATTCATAGTGGGACAAAATAGACTGAGGTGTATTCCTACAACTTCATACAACAATCCATTTACTCTAAGGTTGGACTTGTGTTAAAAACTCTTTCTGTTGGGCTTGTAATTGGAATTTTTTTACTTTTATTTACATCATGTCATACTTTAGTTGTGGGATATAGATGTATATATGAATGTTTTGTTAAACTATTCTTAAATTTCAACATTTTTTGGGCTTCGAGATGTGTTCTTATGTATAGGTACTTTAGAAATGCCTCCAACTTTAGTGATATGCTAACTTAGTGATAGTCAATATCCCCTGACCTATTAGTGGTGGGCTTAGGGAGTTGCTGCATAGGCCCCACTGGGATGGGTCAAGAGAGAGTGGTTTTAGAGGTGATCGGTTCTACTTTAGTACTGAGAGTCTTTGAGATTGGTTTGGGAAAAAAGTATCAAGTGTTTTCAGTTTGGATTTCAGGCCAGAGAATCTAGTGTTGGTGTAGTGGATGACATATCTATACACCAAGACTCCAATCATCTTTTTTTCACTTGGTATGTAATAAAATTGGTTACAGGGAAAAAAATGGTACATGCATCATATAGAAATGAGTTGTGTTTCCATGTCCTTCTTGAGTTAGCTATTTAGAAATAGTCATTGACCATGTTATATCTTATTTACTTTTAGGATGCCTCTGAAACATATACCATCTAAGATTCGACATGATGATAATGAGGATGATCTCCTTTGGAATGGGTTTTAAATTAAAGGACATGTTTCTTAGATGTTTCCTCTAAGTGGTGCACTAGCCATACCACTTGTAGAGATGTATGTGGTACCTGCAGTACCAAAGGATGAAGTGTGGAGGATGAGAAGGATTCATGAGTTTTTGTGACAAATACCCCTAAGGTTTTGAGGTAATCCAAACCCATAGGTGACTAAGGACTATATTGAGTTAGTGACCTTAGTTTTTTATCTAGTCAAGACACTAGGAAATAATATGGTGGTCGTGGATGCGATCCTTCTTCATGGATCAGTATGGCGATAGTTGGGATTAATTACCCTATCTTATGACAAGGTGAATCTTTCCTGGATTGAGTTTGAGTGCCTTTTTAGATACTATTTCTCACTATCTACACTAAGGGATGTATGTATCCAAGAGCTTCTGCATCTACAGAAGGGCATCATGACAGTGGATGAGTATTCATCGGGGTTTACCAACCTCTCAAGGTACATGATGGATATGGTTCAAGTTTAGTTTTTCAGGGCTTGAACATTAGAGAGAGTTATATGTAGAGACATCTGAGTCATTTTTATGCCTATATGTATTCTTACTTATGATGGGTGCTAGAGAATATTTCGTTATCGAGAGTTTCTTCGATGAACAGTTCCAACATGCAGTTGTCAGTAGTGGGAAACTAGGAACTGAAACCTTGATAGTATGGATATTCCATCATTCCCATGTACATGGACATGGGATACATTTCAGGATGAGGTCCCAGGATATAGAATCTATAGATTAGTGCTCACAGGGTAGGTGTAGTCATCCTAGAGAGAGACAATGCTACACATGTGATGGCATGAGAAATATCACTCGATATTATTCGACCCACCATATAGATGATAGAGAAGCAGTAGATGGTCTAATGAGGTAGAGATAGTGGTAGGAGTAGGTAGGTCCACTTTAAAATGGACATGGAAGAGAAATAGGGAGAGAAACAGGAGGTGGTCGATATTTTGACATGTTACCACCACTACCCCAAGGTGGTCCATACTAGACTTAGGGAGTTGGAGGACAGGGGAGCTGACTACTACAGGAGGTCAAAGCTTATGAACCAGAGGCTTTGAGAATGATTCAAGGTATGATATATGTGTTTTATTTTTTAGTATAAGTATGTATAGTCAATGTTTCTAGTCATTCCTTTATTTCTACATTTTTTTTCAAGACATAGATATTCCAGTTGAACCATTGTATCTACCTTAATTCTTGGAGACACCTACTTGAGAAGACTTGGTGAACACCCTCTTATGATGAAAATGTGACCTGACTCTTGGAGGAAAGAGTTTTGGTTGGGATCTCTTGGTAGTGGTGTGGAGGCCTTACAAATTCATCCGTGGAATGGGCTGGTTATCCACAATTCGTGCTAATATTGACTATTTTATGTGAAGGGTGTGGTGTGTCCACAATGATAGAACTGAGTTTTCTTTTTTAGTGAAAAGGAAACCCACATATCGTTTTATGGACTCATGCCTATGAGGGTGAAAAAGATTACTCATTAGTTAGATATCCTGAACCTTGTTCTAGTGGATGTCATGATTTTTTATTTTCCTATAGTGGTGGTGGGGTACAATGACATATTCCTAAATTATGTTCTAGGTTTACCTCTCAACTAAGAGATAGACTTTTTCATTGATCTACAACCTGAGAACACTTCAATATCATTTCCATCATATCATATGTCTCCTGTAGAGCTTCTCCAGCAGAGGGTGCAGTTGGTGGACTTGCAGAAGAAGGGATTTCTTATACCCAGTGTTTCAACCCAGTCAATCCTAGTTTTTTTTATTTCAAAAAGGCATATGGGAGCTTGAGAATGTGTGTGGACTACCGACAATTGAGTCAGGTTACCATAAACAACATGTATCTACTACAGAGGATCTATGAACTCTTTGATCCGATGAGAGGGGAAACATGGTTCTTGAATGTTAACCTCATATCAACCTATACCCATATAATAGTAAGAGACAAACATATACCAACAAAAAAATTCAGATGTCGCTAGGGTCACTATGAGTACTTGGTGATGCCATTCAGTATTACAAATTCCATTTGAGATTATGAATGCCATTTGGAATTACAAATGCCACATCAGTGTTCATGGGACTCTTGAACCATATATTTTATCCCTAATTAGACTGGTTCATGGTATCCCTCATCGATGGTATTCTTGTGTACTCAGCATTTGAAGAGGAGTATGCGAGACACCTAAGGATAGTCCTAGATGTACTTTGAGAGCACCAGATTTACAAAAATCTCTCAAAGTTATAATTATGGATTTTGGTGGTCTATAATCTGATACATATTATCTCAGAAGATAGAGTAGTAGTTCACATGACCAAGGTTGAGGAATTGTTAGCTTGGGGAGAACCTAAGATTGTGATGGAGGTGTAGAGATGCTTTGGGCTTCCAGGATATTAATAGATTTTCATACTATATTTCTCTAAGATATAAGAACCCATTAAAGCTTTGACATGAAAGGGACAACCTTTCTTGTGGAAAGATATGTCGAATTAGGATTTTTAGTAGTTAAAGAAATGTTTTACATGTGCTCTCATCTTGATAATTCTGTGGAAAGGTTTCAAGTACGTAGTGTTATGAGATTTATATGGAACTAGGCACAATTGTGTTCTGATGCATATGCAAGAAGTTATTTCATATGGTTCCCTCTAGTTGATACCACATGAGCAAAACTACATGACCCATAATCATGAGTTATAAATGGAAGTCTTGTCTTCGAATATGTATAAATACTAATTGATGGGTGATAATTTTATCATTTATTCTAATCACAAGAGTCTCATTTATATCTTCACATTGAAATATATCAACTTGAGTTAGAGGTAATGACTAGAGTTCCTCCAAGATTATGAATATTAAATTTTCAATACTTTTGGGAAGGGAATCGTGGTAGCATATTAAATTATCATGAGATCTTGATCACAGTTTCCAAATAAGACTTTAGAGCAGTTGGCCTCATTATATAAATACATTATGGATGGAGATGGAGTAGCTTACCTCCATTCAATGAATGTAACCCTTCCTATTTTATTGAGATCCTTGTAGGAACTGCTTGGGGATACTGATTGCAAGACCCTACGTACTTGAATATCAATTGGACATGCTCCTGATGGATTTTGAAAAGGTTGGGAGAACTCCATTAGTTTTTGTGGATACATGATGGTGAAAATTATGTTGAGGGAGGATTTTTTAATAGAGTTTCATAAATCTCATTTTTTAGTACATAAATGTGGGGAAAATATGGTGGCCATGCATGAAGAATAGAGTTGAAAAGTTAGTCTCCCGATGCCTTACATTCCAATAAGTGAAGGTTTAACACCATGTTCTAGTGGTTTTCTCTCAACCCTTTAGGGTGCCTAAATATAAGTGGGATGATATATCTAGGGACATTTTGATGCGATTTCCACATACATCTTGGGGAAATGATTCCATATAGGTGATCATCAACCGAACCAACAATTAGGATAACTTCCTGCCTAAATGAAAGTAGAGTCCAGTATACAGATTAGGATGCCTATACATTCAAAAGATAATCCAACTTCATGGAGTCCCATCTACAATTGAATCAGATCATAATTCTCTCTTTACATCCCAATTGTGTAATGGATTACATGGGGCGTTTAGGACCCAATTATGCTTTAGCATAGTGTTTTAACCCCAAACTAATGGTCAGACTGAGGGGGCCATTAATTTTTTTGAGGACATACCGCGAGATTGAATTTTTAAATTTATCCATAGTTGAGAGGATCAACTACCAATGGTGGAATTTTTATACAAAAAAATATATAAATCCACCATTTCTATTGAACCATTTGAGAATTTTTATGGGTGACCCTGTAGGTCACCACTTTGTTTGACAAAAACAGGAGAGTCATCACTCATGGCCCTACAGTTGGTGTGAAATATTGAAGAGAAGGTGAAAATCATAGAGGAGTGGATGTAGACTACATAGAGATGTCAGAAGTCTTATACTAATAGGTGACATAGGCCATTGGAGTTCTTGGGTGGAGAGAATATGTCCTCACTAGTTTCACATCAATGTGGATTATGATGATTTGGATAGGGAGTCAAGATATCACTGATGTTTATCATCCCTTCAAAGATATTACAAAGTGCTGTAAAGGTGCCTTACCTCTTAGCTTTACCTCCATAGTTATACAGGGTAAACTATGTCTTCCACACGTCGTAGCTGAGGAGGTACATACATGAACCATTGTAGGATCGAAATAATGATGTAGATGCTCAATATACAAGAGGGGGGGTGAATTGTATACTTTAAAAATTCCTTTGGAACCTTTAAAGTTAGTTACGATTAACTATGTTTTCCTTAAGTAAAGGAAAGGGCTAAGTTTAACAAAGTTAAACTAAGTAAATTCACAACACCTCTAACACCGAATACAAAATAGAAATAAGATTCCGAAAGTGGGTTCCAGAAATATGGTTCCGGAAATTGAAACTTAACAAAAGTTACAATATAAGATTCTACCTTAAAGTGTATAGAATCTAAATGAATCAGAGTAAGTAAGGAAGTATAAGAAAGTTATACTTTCCTTAAGATACAAATTGCAGCAGAAATAAAACAAGTATTTAAACTACAAGTAACAAGATAATAGTATTTTAACCCAAAGAGAATGGTATCCAACAACCTTGGATAAAGGTCCCTTGATTTATACTTTCAAGCAAGTCTGTCTTACCCACACCAGGGTAAGCCCTCGATACTAAGATCGGAGTCTCTGTCTTGCTATCCCCGCAAGCCCTCAACTTCAAGGTAGTTGGTAACCTCTGTCTTCCTCAGCAAGGAAGCCCTCGAACTTCAAGGTAGTCGGCACCTCTGTCTTCCTATCCCCGTAAGTCCTCGAATATAATCACCAATATTCGGAGTCGCACGAAGCTTTGAGAGTTAATAAGAGCCTCTCTCTCTAGAAATAACTTCAAGCATGTAATCACATGAGTCGAAGATCTGTCAGCCTTTCAGCACTTGCAACATCTTTGAGCTCTTTCAAATGAGCTCCTATTTATAGGTAAGGTCGGCTCCTTCTCCAACGGTCATATTTTCCTTAAAGATCGGAGGGACCTGTACACGTGTCACTTAGACAACGGTTAGTTTATAACAAAATAGATGACATCGTTTTATAACAAAATAAGTGTAACAGAATGTACGACATCGTTTTAATTCTGACTCAAAGATTCGGAATGAAAGCTTCGGAGTGAAGATTCAGAGTGTAATGGAAATAATAAAGAGTAGACAAATTATAGAAATGTAAGCAGAATAAAATTTCAGAGTTTAACCAAAATATTTTTCGGAGTCTGAATTAATTCAGAGTGTATAAAACAAAGATGATCAGATTCTGTTTGATAGGAGAATTCAGAATGAGAATTCGGAATGAGAATTCATCATTATAATTCATAATGAGAATTCATTATTAGAATTCGGAATGAGAATTCATTATTAGAATTCGTAATGAGAATTCGTCATCGAACTTCATAAGAATTCTTTATCCTGAATCTGGAGTAGAACTTAATCAGAGTTCGTATCCGGAATTCGGAATGAAACTTTATCACAGTTCTCATTCTGGATTTCGGAGTGAAACTTTATTACAGTTCTTGTCTAGAGTTTGGATCATAAAACAGAATACTTCATATCAAAGTTTCAAGTAAATCTGAGAAAATAAAAGTGAAACCGAATCTCATACTTAAGAAAAATCTGGATGAAAATATGATAAGAATAATTTTTCTTACAAAAGCGATTTTCCTTATAAAAGCAGTTTTTCTTATAAAAGCAATTTTTCTTATTAAAGCAATTTTCCTTATAAAAGAAATTTTCCTTAAGATAAGTTGTTTGTGATTTTCAAAACAAGAAGGAATGGAAAAGTCATAAGGAAAACCTTATTGACTCAACAATCTCCCCCTTTTTGGAAATCACAAACATCCTTACGAAAAAGAAATTTTAAGAAGAAAGAAAAACATTAAGGCTTATCTCCCTTTGCTTTAAGGATATTGATGAATACGACTAACTCCCCCTTAGGCTTTGAAACTCTAAGGATCGTATTCAGATTTCTGGAGTGATAGATAAGAATGTATTCTTTAATGAAAAAGCTCCCCCTTAAACAAACTCTTTATTTAGAGTTTTTCTTTTTCTTAAAGATCTTTTTCTTCCCCTTTGATAAACTCTTATTAGAGTTCTTCTTTTTCTTAAGGATCTTTTCCTTCTCCCCCTTTGTGATTTTCAAAAAGAATTGGAGGGAATGGAAAAAAATAACAAAGTACCTGAAAAATTTGTAATGACAACAATAGAAACGACAAGCACAAATTTCATTAAATTTGAAATCTCAGCAACAAAAAGAATACAACAAAAAGATTGTATTTGGTTATTTCGGATATTTTTCCTTCGACATGAGCCCCTTTAGAATAGTCTTGATCTTCTTTAGGTCTTTATGATCTTCTTCATCTTGCTTCTCTAAGACAACTATTCTTGCGGATTGAGCTTCAATTTTTTCTTCTTGGGCTTTCAGCTTTTCTTCCTGAGCTTTGATCTTTTCTTCCTGAGCCTTCATCCTTTCTTCAAAATCAATCCGTTGATCCCTTTCAAACTTCCAGTTTTGAGAAACGGAATTCAACTTCCCATTCAGATCTCTCACTTCTTGAATCTGGAAGTTCGTTTCTTCTGTCAACTTCTCTTCAAAGGATGTAGTTAACTCATTTATCTTCTTGTCCTCGGTTTCAAAAGCATCTTTAACATTGTCTTGAAACTCATCGAACAACCTCATCTCTTCCATGGTCTTCTTCGACCAGTTTGTCATCCTCTTGCAAGATCTTCTATGAGCTTCGTAACCAACAAAAAACGTTTTGAACTGAGCCTCAATCTCAATGCACTTGTCCATAACCATGGATACAGAGTCAGTTTTCTGATTCAACGCATGTTGGAGCATCTGGCATCTTGAGTCAATACTAGAGAATGTCGGAATGGATCCCACCAACTTCTTTAAAGACTGGACAACAAAATCATGCCCCAACGAGGATGACTCCGAATCTGAAATCTTGCTTGGAGAGTTTTCTTCCTCAATAAGCTCCAACTTCCTTTTAGATGAATCACCAAACTCTCTTTTCTTGCTAGCCACTGATTTCATAGTTTCAACAAGGAGTTGCTTTCCCTTGTCTTTTTTCGGAATCGATTCTTGATCAGGAGTTTTCTGCTTGCCAGTAGACACTTGAACAATCTCATCAACAACTTTCTGAACAACATCTTCTTCATTCTTATCCTTCTCTGGAGTTACTAACTTAGAGGATTCAGCCTCTGAAGTTCGGAGTGATAGATGTTCCGAAGGTGATCCTTTATAATCATCCACTTGTTTCAAAAGATCTCCTGTTTCACCACTTCCTTCAGCAACTTCTTCTTCCTCTCCCACTTGATGAATCTGCTCGATTTTCTCAACATGCTCAGCTGTAGTCTCTCCTGGTAAATCAAGGTTTCTTCCTGGAGTCTCAGGTAGAGATTCCAAGGAGAAAGAACTCGGAACTGGAATGCTTCCAGATACTATTTCATTAAATTTCAACAAATCTTGGACTGCCTCGGCTTCTGACATCTTCTTCTTAAGCTTCTTCTCCTTTGCTTTTTTTTTTCAAGCTCATCAGTAGTTCTCTCCTTTAATGCCTTAGCTTCCGCAGGGTCCAATCTGAACTACGGATCCCCTTGTTTCCTTTTCTCTTTATCTGCTCTCCACTTCGCAACAACCTCATCAGGATAGGTCTTCTTCTTCTTTGGTTCGGGAGGTGCGGTTTGAGCTTTCTTAGACTTAGGATCTTCGACTTCAGCTACAACTTCCTTCAACTTTCTTTTCTTTACTAGTTTGGATGATTCCGGTTCAGCAACCTTCGGAACCGCTTCTTCTTGATTAGGAAAATCAACGAACTCACCAATCTCCTTGTTGAAAGCCACATCCATCCTCTTAAGGGTGTCATCACTAACCAACAAAATTTTACAAACCCTTGGCTTAGATCTGCAGGATTCCTTGAAAGATTCAAGACACCAAACTATCAACTTTGATAATATTGCTGGGTACATTATGGTCTGGGCTCTGAGATTTCATTTCTTAATATTCTCAATGGTTATAAGAATGTGCCTCATGAAGTTAAACTTCCTTAGATTTATCAGAAAATCTAAGATATAGATCTCACTCTTCTTCAAGCTGTCTTTATCACCTTTCCTCGGTACGATAAGACCTTGCACCCACAACTCTAGAATCCGGAAATTTGTAGGCAAACTAGCAATCTTCGGAGCCTTGTCATCAGCCAGTCCGAGAGTTTCTAAGGCCTTTTCCTTGTCGAAGCTACCCTTAGAGTCCGGCAAAACATGAGAAATAAATTCGGCTTCTCCTTCATAGGACAGCCCTACCAAGCTTGCTGCCTTGGTATAAGTCAGCTTATAAGTCTTGCCATAAGTCTTGAAAGAAAATTTCTCCCTATTATCTTCCTGAAAGAAGGAAACTGTTTCATAGAACTCAACAAGTAACTCTGTAAAAACATCGTCTTGAGTCCCCGGTTTGGATACAGAAACATCTTCCTAGCCATTCAACTTAATATTCTTTGAAATAAGAGAATCATAGTTGTTGAAGAAATCCGGATGGACTAACCTTTCTCTGTAAACTAACCATTGCGAAATATGCTTAGTGGATGACATTTCTTGAGACGCTAACTCCGCAGACATTCGGATCTGTATTCCTCTGAGAAGTTCGGAACGGAGATAACTGTAGTTCGGAACGTCCTTAAAACAGAGGGGCAGAGCTTCGGGATGCGAGAGCTTGAAACTGATGTGGGACGAGTATTTGGATCCCCTTTATATAGGCAATGAAACGACGGTTCACCTTCCACAATTGATCTAACGGTTGGGAGAAACTGAGATCAGATCTGACGGTTGAAAACTTGAATTCGATCTTTTTGAGGTTTTTATTAAAACAAGAAATTAAGAAAACTATAATCCGAAATCATAATACAAGAAAATTTCAGCAAGAAAAATATGACTACGAAAACTTGAGTAAGGTAATCATACCTTTCGGATTTAGCTTAGGAGGATTATTCGTAATGGGTAATATAAAAATGTCTACAAAAAAAACTTTATTATGAGATGACAAAGTTCGCAAAAGCTTCACTATGGAAAATAAACTCAGTACGAAAAACGCATTACGGAACACTCATTACGGAAAACTCATTACAGAAAAAAAACTTAGTATAGGAAAAATTAGTACGAAAAACCTCATTACGGAAACCTGAGTACGAAAAACAAATTTAAAAAAAAACTTATTTCAGTACGAAATTTCCATTATGAAAACACCAGTACGAAATCTTCATTCCGGATGTTTTCAATACAAACCCTTCCAAATCAGAAGTATTTTGTACGAAAATATCCTTTCTGAAAAATTGTAGTTCTGGAAGTTTCATTCCGGAAATCTTTGTTCCGAAAAGTTTGAAAACAAACTTTGAAAAACTTTGTTAAACTAACAAACAAATGTACTCCCCCTATGAAAAGGAGTTTATTACTGTAAGGAGACTTTTTCAACAGAAAGTTAATTAAGAAAGATTACCTTACAGTTATCATTCCTAACTTCTGTTTAATATATTTAAATCTATCAGAAGGCAAAGATTTTGTGAAAATATCAGCAAGTTGATCTTGCGTTCCGATAAACTGAAGAATAATATCTCCTTTTAGTGTGTGATCCCTAAGAAAGTGATGCCTAATATCTATGTGTTTTTCACAAGAGTGATGTGCAGGGTTTTTACTTAGGGAAATGGAACTTGTGTTATCACACAAAATTTGAGTTTTAGTACAACTCAGGCCATAGTCTGTGAGTGTGTGTTGAATCCACAACACTTGAGCACAACAATTTCCAGCTTCTACATATTCAGCTTCAGCAGTGGAAAGTGCTACAGAATGTTGCTTCTTGCAGGACCAAGAAACTAAATAATATCCTAAGAAATGACAAGTTCCGGATGTACTTTTTCTATCCATTCTACATCCACCAAAGTCAGCATCAGAAAAGCTTTTTAGAACAAAATCATTTCCAGAAGTATAAAATAATCCTAGATCCATGGTTCCCTTAAGGTAGCGAAAAATTCTTTTTACTGCCTTTAAGTGAGATTCCTTAGGATTGGATTGATATCTTGCACATAAGCATACTGAAAACATTAAGTCTGGTCGACTAGTTGTTAAGTAAAGTAAAGTTCCTATCATACCTCTAAAAGCTGTTTGATCTACTGGTTTCCCAGCTTCATCAAGATCTAAAGAATTTGAGGTACCAATAGGAGTACTTAAACTCTTAGTGTTGTCATAACCATACTTTTTAAGAAGATCTTTAATATACTTATGTTGAGATATGTAGGTTCCTTCTGGTTTTTGAGAAATTTTAAAACCAAGGAAAAATGTTAACTCACCCATCATACTCATTTCAAACTCAGATTTCATTAGACTTGCAAAAGAGTCAGTCAAAGATTGCTGAGTTGAACCAAATATGATGTCATCAACATAAATTTGAACAATCAAAACATTTTTTTTGTCTTTCTTTATAAAAAGAGTTGGATATGCATTTCCCTTAACATAGTTATTTTGAAGCAAAAATACAGTAAGTCTATCATACCATGCTCGTGGGGCTTGTTTAAGGCCATGCAAAGCTTTGGTAATTCTAAAAACATGATCAGGATATTTTGTATCTTCAAAACCAGGAGGTTGTTCAACAAAGACTTCCTATTGAACATAACCATTAAGAAAAGCACATTTCAAATCCATTTGAAAAATTTTGAAATTAAAGAATGCTGCAAAGGCAAGTAGAATACGGATAGATTCAAGTCTATCTACTGGAGCATAGGTTTCTTCATAGTCTATTCCTTCTTGCTGATTATAGCCTTTAGCAACAAGTCTAGCTTTATTTCTTACTATGATTCCATTTTCATCACATTTATTTCTGAAAAACCATTTTACTCCAATAACAGAAGTTTCCTTAGGTCTTTCAACCAAGGTCCAGACTTTATTCCTTTCGAATTCATTTAGTTCATCTTGCATGGCTTTAATCCAATCATCATCACCTAAAGCTTCATCAGTGCTTTTAGGTTCTAATTGGGAAAAAATGCTAGATTTTATACTTCATTTCTTAAGGAACTTCTAGTCCTTATAGGTTTATTTACATCACCAATGATACTATCACTGGGATGATTCTTAAGAAACACCTGATTTGGGTTTTGTAAAACCTGTTCATCAACATAGGGTAGAAAGTCTTCTGGGGTAAATGTTTCAGAAGTATCTTCTTGAACATTATCCTTATCAGAAGGTTCTTCTATCAAAGGTTGACAATCAGTTTTTGAAAACACATCCGAGGATGTAGGTAGGGATGGTTTAAAAAAAAAGGATCTGACTCATCAAATTTTACATGTACCGTTTCCTCAACAGTACAAGTGTTTTTATTAAAAACTCTATAAGCCTTAGAGGTTGTGGAATATCCTAAGAAAATCCCTTCATCATACTTTGGTGAAAATTTATGTAGATTATCTTTAGTATTCAAAATGAATACTTTTCAACCAAAAACCTTGAAGTAGGATAGTCTAGGTTTTCTACCATTCCATAACTCATAAGGAGTTTTATTAAGAAAAGGTCTAATTAAAACTCGATTTATAGTATAGCAAGCAGTACTTACAGCTTCAGCCCAGAAATGTCTAGCAATAGAATATTCACTCAACATGGTTCTAGTTATCTCTTGAAGAATTCTATTTCTTTTTTCAACTACACCATTCTGTTGAGGAGTTCTAGGTGCTGAAAAATTGCGAGTAATACCTTTCTTACTACAAAAAGTTTCAAAATCGGAATTTTGAAATTCTCCTCCATGATCACTATGAATAGTTTTCAATGGAAGGTTTTTCTCATTTTTAACTTGATCTCTAAAACTTTTGAAATAGGAAAAAGCTTCAGATTTATTTGCTAAAAAATAGACCCAAGTAAATCTAGTGTAATCATCAACTAGAACAAATACATAGTACTTGCCTCCAATACTTCCAGTTTGTGTTGGACCAAAAAGATCCATGTGCACTAACTGTAATGCATCAGTTGTTGAGACTTCACCAATCGATTTAAAACTAGATTTATGTTGGTTACCATATTGGCAAGGATCACAAACTTTAGAAGAATCAAATCTAAGCTCCGGTAGATCCTTAACTAGTTTCTTCTTAGAGAGTTTACATAGGTTCCTAAGGTTACAGTGACCTAGTCTTCTATGCCATAACCAGGAATGATCTTCCATTGCACTTAGGCAAGGTAAATCTTGGCTTCTGAGGTCTTCTAAGTTTAAGGTGTAAACATTCTCTTGCCTGTTGGATGAGAGAATAAATTCTTCCTTGGAATTGTGAACTAAACACTTATCATTCCTAAAATTCACAAGGTAACCTTCATCACATAACTGACTTATGCTAATGAGGTTGTGCTTAAGACCTTTAACAAAAAGAACATTTGAAATCAAGGTTTTACCAAGAAGAACAATATTACCAATACCAACAATCTCTCCCTTAGCATTATCTCCGAAAGTTACCTTTCCTCCTTTCGTTTTAATAATCTTTTCGAAAAAGATTTTGTTACCGGTCATGTGCCGGGAACATCCACTATCCATGTACCATGTATTGTTGCTGGTACTCTCTTTGTTTTCCTGAAATCAAAAAGAAAATTAGATTTTCAGAATCCAAACTTGTTTGGATCCGAGATTTCCAGACAACAAAATTTTAGGTACCCACACTTTCTTAGAAAAGTAAGCTTTGTGAAATCCTAAAGATTGGGTTTTGTTTAAGAAACAATTCTTTTCCCAGTGACCACCACATTGACACTTAGTACAAAATGGGGCACTTTGAGGAACAAAATAATTGTTACTGAAAATTGGTTTTGCATGGGTATAACCAAATCCAGATTTATTTCTTAAAGGTCGTATTTGAGAATACATTTTATCAAAATTTTCCTTACCATGGGTAAAGTTTGATAAACACTTCTTTAAGGAAAAAATTTCGGACTTGAGTTTTACAACCAAGTTTTTATCCTAAAAATCATTAGTTTTAGAACTAGAGTTAGGCTCGAAAACATTTTTATTAGAAATTACTTTTTCTAATTCTTTAGAAAGTTTTTTCTTCTCAGAACTTACTTCCTCAAGATTATTTGAAATATTTTCAAAATCAACATTTTTCTTATCAAGATCTTTAGAAAGATCTGATATCTCTTTTGTAAGAATATAATTCCTAGAGTTTGCCTTATCAAGTTTCTTATTGAGTCTGAATCAGTGTAGGGAGTATGTTTTTATTTCTTATTCCTCATTATGGATTTCAACGAGGAAGACATACAGATCAAAAAAGAGATTGATCTATTGTTCGATCTTTATGTGGGATGGGTGTGATTTTAGGGTTTATCAAGTGAAATTTCTTTGTGATTGTTGATTAATTAGATTGTTTTTTAATGGAAATGAACCAAGATTCATATTAAAATAAAATCGAGATTAATTCCAATTATTTGGTTAATTCATTTATTCCCCCATTCACAATTTTTTGTAGGAAATATTTTTTTGGTTCGTGAATTGACAAATCAAAATCAATCGATCATTGTATACATGTTTCATGGTGAAATGATATGATATTGTAGATATGAGATTGGAACAACATACCTAATGTGTGATGATAAATAAGTAAAGATTCAGATGACAATGGAGACATGAATTTTCCCTCTTTGGTTCCAAATGAGGAACATATATTCGATCCATTTTGTGTGCTGATCTGATGGAAAGAAAAATTGTTTGATGATGGGATGACATGGATGATCTTGGATCCTTGATTTTATAGTGAAACAATCACTGGATAGAAGGTCAGAGGCACCGGATCTTAGATAAAGAAGAATCTTAGATTAAAAAAATACTACAAAACACTAAATATAAACTAGATATACATGCTTTGTGGGTCTCCTTGTGATGGATTTGGTTTTTGTTAGAATGTTTTGTATAATATGGATTGTGACCCCTATTACATGACATGTGGTCTATCCCAGGTAACTTGACATGTACCATGGGAAGTACATAGACATGGGGTGGAGTACACAGACTTCCTACACGGTGTGTACGACACTACCATGACACAGGTTGGACAAGTTCATGGGATTTTCCATGTTCTGGAACACAGGTAGAGTACATGGGATTCTTACATAGTGTGTACTACACCATATACATGGTTTTATGACATTTTTCATTTATACGGATAGGACCCAGGGTGAAGGTACATGATGTTTAACCCTTCTACACATCATGTACTATATTCTACATTGCGTGAATCTCTTATCCTCCAGATATTGGACATGATTTGTTAGGGATCATTCCCCTTATCCTTTCCCAAATGTTTGGAATTGTATCGTCTCATACACCAAGTAAAATGATCCATTAATAATGAATTCCTAGATAGATTCATTGGAATACCTCTATGAGGCATGGATTGAGATCCTCTATTAATTTTCGTAACCTTGGTGGAGTTATTGGCATCGATGTGACCAACACTAAATGGGTGTTGATCTGCTACTTAGTTGGTTAATCTATATTATGTTTGTTGGTATCACCCTATGGCCTGAGAATGGATAATAATATGTGTATCATATCTCTTTAGACTATCGGTCTCATGATGAGACCCGACGAGTAGTGCCTCTCGGACAGATATCATTATTGCTATTAGATTCAAGAGTGTGTTCTCCCGGATAAGTGCTTCGTGGATATTTTGAGCTAGAATCCTAGGGCTGTCATATTATGGTTGGGAATTACCTCTAAACTATGCGACTTGCATTGAATATATCTAGATATTATTTTTATATGTATTGTTTACATATACATATATGGAGCCACCTATATTTCCATTGTTTTACGCTTTGTGGTTTCGTGGTGTCCAGACGAGTATTGTTATAATCACCCATGGATAGGCTTTTCCCACATAATTCATGTCTTGTGCATATTATAAATAATTTGATAAAGTCATAGATGGACAAGGACATGACAATTCATAGTGGGACCAAAGAGACTGAGGTGTTTTTTACAACTTCAGACAACAATCCCTTTTCTTTCAGGTAGGACTTGTGTTAAAAACTCTTTATGGGGGGATTGTATTTGGACATGTTTACTTTACTTTACATCATGTCATACTCTATTTGTGGGATATAGTTGTATACATGCATTGGTTGTTCAATTATTTTTACAGTTCATCATTTTTTAGTCATAGAGATATGTGCATGTTTATAGGGACTATGAAAATTACACCCAAGATAGTGATATGCCTAATTAATTCTAGTCACCAACCCGTGTCCTACTATTGGTGGGCTTGGAGAGTTGTGGTATGGGAACCAATGGAATGGTTTTGGAGATATGGAACCAAATGTTTAATGAAAAAAATTAGTTAATTCCAAATCTTGTGTAAGATAATTTAACTTACGATGTTTCAGTTGTCATGAAGTATAAACACATAAATAATAAGTCAATAATAAAAATAAAAATACTCCCTTAAAGGAAGCACCACTATAGATGAAAAAATATCAATTTATCGAGGGACGAGACAAAAAATGGAGCATTCACCAATATTATTTTTAATTCATAAAAAAGTCATCATATTTATTTTTCCAAAAACAAATTCTCTTTTATGTGTGAAATTATTTATTTAACTAGATAAAAATTAAATGATTTAAAAAAACAACTAGTAATATCCATATAATACATGAAAACATAGAATATTAGTAATATTTCGTGTTCTTGGACATTCCTTAATTACTTTTGTTTAAGTGGGATTAACTATTATGACATCAATATTTATAATATTCCCATGGAAAGAAATATATTATAATCAAAAACCATATTTTCTTAATTTCCAATATAAAAACATTTCTGAAAAGGTTTGAATAAAATTTATTCATTATTATTCAGGATCATTATAGATTTTTTAATAAACTGGAATATTACTAATAAACGAACCACAAACATATCCAAAAATTTATGGAAAACTATATTAATAATATCCATAAATATAGTAGGAGAATTTTTCAATCCATAGGGAATAAATGAAAATCATAACTCCAAAATATAATACTTTATGATGATTTCAGAATATCATCCTCTGTAACCTTAAAATGATGGTACCCTAACTTGAGATAAATCATTGCAAATTATTGCACTCCTTGGATCTGGTAATAGAATAATTGATATGAGTCAAAGGATACTTTTTTCTTAATAGTGATATTATTTGATGCTCTATAATCTATGTATTTAAACATATAACCATATTTCATTTTGACAACAAGAAGGGGAGAACCCCAAGGTGAAGTACTTGGATGAATGGAACCATTATCTAGAAACTATCTCAACTTCATTTTTAGTTCCAAAATTTTTACTTCAGTTATTCGATATGGGGGTTATGAAATTTTATTAGCATTAGAAATTAATTCAATAGTAAACTCAACCTCCTGATCATGAATGAAACCTCAAAAATCACCAGGGAAAACATTAATGTATTAATTCACTATATGAACATCATTAATTTCAATTTTTCCCTTATTTTAAACAATATGTGAAAGATAAAATTCATTTCCATATTTTAATAGTTTCTCAGCTTCTTGATATTTAGTCAATGGTAAGAGTTCCTTCATGTATACAATCATAGACACTTTCTTAAAAACTAAACCTTTTTCACTATAATATATCATTGAACAATAAATAGAAATCCAATACCAATCCATAAAAACACAAAACTATATTAGAGGAAAGAAAACTGGGATTATAGGTAACACGCTTCAGCATATAAAAATATGAATATTTTTATAATTTCTTTTTACTTAATACTTCCCCCTGGTGATTTTAACATAGTATCAAGTTCCATTTCTTGAAGTAGAATTTCCAATTTACGAGAAAATTTCTCATATATAAATGAATGTATAGGCCCTGAATCAAACAAGAAATCTTTAGAATCTGAACAATCAATTCTTTTAGTTGATAACACTTTAATTGATGGCCCAAAATCTATTGATGTAGTTTCAAATGTTTTCACCACACCTTTATTCTTATATACCACCTTCTTCTAATTTTTTTGGTCATTTTTGGGAAATTATTGCATAATGACCCATATCACCACATTTAAAACACTTTATATCCTTCTGATCAGAATCAAATCATACCACTACAAATATATTTTTCAACACAATCATAGGCCATATGTCCAGACTTACCAAAACCATAACACTTCCCACATTTTGTAAGGAATTCCTCATGGTTCTTTTTACCAAAAAAATAAAAAATAGAAAACTTTATTTCTTTACCATTATATTTATTTTATTGGTTCTTACAAATTTTCTACCATTTGGACCTTTTTTTATTATTAGTGTTATAAAATTCATGATCACCACAAACCATTATTTGTACCCTATAATCACATCAAAATAGTTTCTCATAACTTTTTAATTCATGGGAATATAATACCCTTTGATATCTTGGCCTTAATTGTGATTAAAACTGAATGATTTTATGATCAAAATCTTGGATAAAATATCAATAAAACATTTCCAATCTAGTGAAGTATTCTTCATACATGGACAATGAATATTCCTCCTTTTTTTTAATTCTAGGAATTTATTTTATTTCATCAGTCAAAATAATTTAGGAAAAAATTTCTCAAGGAAAAGATTCTTAAATTTATCATATTCCAAGTAATAAATAAATTCTATTTCCATGATATTTGTGACCATTGAACATAATTGGTGGGAATTATCTTCAAAAATATATTTTTCAAGAGTAACCTTTTGTTGATATGAACACACCCTTAAATCAAAAATATTTTCCAGCACTTTTATCCACCACTCAGCTACCCCTGGTTCATAATATCCACTCTAAGTATGAGAGTGTTTCCCCATAAAAATTTCCACTATAATAAATTTCCTTCATGGTATATATGGATGCAATCTAAAAAGGATAAGAAACCATTTATTCCTTTTATCAACTAAGACATTAACAATACAAACAATTCTATTATGATTACATCCATCTCATGATATAGATTGGGAAGGATATTTTTCCCCTAATACCTTCCTACCATAGATTCCATGTTTTCTCTATGGAAAACCATTCTGAGCAGACATAGTTCAGATGAAAAAACGTGATATTATTCAAATTATATATAATTTCAAATTAACCATATTGAAAAATCATTATAGGGTTTTATATTAATAATTATCATAACCTCTAATTTTACAAATCCATCCTTTGATACCAACTATAAGGAACCATTCTTAAACATTACATAGTATTTAGTTTTAATTCATTAATTTATTTTTATACAACATAGGATCATTTAAGGTTTTGAGTTTTAGTGATTTAGGTTATAAATCATACATAACAAAACCATATAAAAGAAGATGGATTCTTCTGATCTGTATCCATTTCTTATAAAATAAGATACCAATGACACGAAATAAAATTTCATTTCTTGAAAAATCACTATAACATTAATATTAACCTCATATTTTTTAACCATCCTTAAACCATATGAATTGTTTTAAAAATCATGGTATGAGCATCAAATTATCATTAAGGAATACAAAATCAAAGAAAGAAATTATTATTCCCTAATAATTATAAAAAGTTTCCCTTTTAAAATTAAACTTTGGGATCATAATATTTATTTTATTACTGATGAAAACACATTTTTATCCCAAAATATTCAATAATTTTTTTATTAATAAATATTAAAGTAAAAATATAATACATATAGGATTTATTGGAAACATGAAAAATTCTTGAAATCATTTTCACAAATTTATACTTTTCACCCATAAAATTTTTCATATATATTTCTTTGAACATAAACTCAATAGCATGCCATGAGAAAACATGAGTTTCATATAATAACAAAGAATGAATAAATAAATCATATAGTTAAAATTTGGAATAATTTTATGATCACAATTAATTTTATTCTAATACTTATGGATACCATATTATGAAAAAATCTGGATTACAATAAAATATCCCTCATGGTTATACTTGGATGTAACCATCACAGTTACATTTAGAATATCCATCATGGAAAAAATCAAATATACCCAAAAAATAGAGGTCTTCCGTGAACCCACTAGTATTTTTTTTATAAAGGAAACAAATTTCATCATAAAATATCCCAATGTATTATAACATAATCCTAAAACATGAATACTTGCATCATAACAACATTCCTTAAGGGAATTAAATTAATTTAAAAGAAAATTGTGCAGAAAAAAATGAAACAAATTTCATTGAAAACAACCATGTAATTTTATATAGAAGGATTTGAAACAATATGGAATCCTAAAAGTGGTAAAATTATCTCATTCATTATATTCTAAAAAGAGGATTTTTTTTTCTTTTGTAAAAAGAAACATTAATGGAGGGTTTTTAAAATAATGTACCTTATAAATATCATATCATTGCTTTGAGAGTTAATGAAAATAATTTATTATATTTATCAACTATAAATCCAAAAAAACAAGTTAAATAAAAAAATAGGGTTATTGAAATTAATTTCCCACATAATATTATCATGAAATAATCAATGAAGTAAATTTTTATGTCAAAGAAAGGAAATTGAGTTCAAAATTCCCATATATTGAGTGTGATTTTTCATGCATGTCCATTATATTCCAGAATAATAATCTTATGTTAATTATTCAATTTCATGGGAACCATTTTTTATATTTATTATTCTTTTATATCACTTATTACAACTTTACAATACTTAAATAATTATTTATGATCATGTTGGAAATTTTGATGGTATTCAGTTCATATGTCCAAACTAACTTATGTTTGTGGACTATGGTAAAAATATTAATTATTCCGAAAACTCTAGAATGATATCCATGAAATAATCATCATATATTACATAAATTACCCAAAAATGTATTATTTTTATGATAATTTACCAATATTATAATCCAGGAGATGGTACATCGTACGTACACATGAGAATACCTTTTTTTTCAATGATCATTATAGAAAATAGGTAAGTATAATTATATCATTAAATAATAATAAAAATATCACTAATATAAAATTATTTCATTAAATATAATTATATTTATCAACCATGTGAAATGATGATAAAATACAAATCAAATCGCTTCGTGGAGATGATAGTTCACACGTACACATGAATGATATTAACATTTTTAGTACATGGAATAATAAAAATTTAAGAAACAAATTATCATTTAACATTTATAAATATGTAGTTAATGTCATATATGGAAATTAATTCAATTATTATATCATGTCTTGAGATACATGAATGAAAAACAAATTACATCTATTTGTGAGGTGGTAGTCAGATATACACACAAACGAATAATTCCTTTATCATTTGATTGAAGTGGAGATGAATACAGGTCATCAAAAAGAAATAATAACATCTCAGTATATTTAGGATACATTATTTATTATTTTTATCAATTTTGAATAACTATTTATGGATGGGTAAGAAGAAACATAACTAAGACAATAAAATAAAAACTATACGTATTAGTTGGAAATCCTCCTTTCATTAACACCACAAGACTACTAAGGATAATATTATTCCTAAAAAAGCTCTATAATATGAGGAGGGATTCTAGGAATGTATGTTTTTAGGTATTTCATGCACCAAAATGGTTTTTAAGTGTGAATAAAAGAGAAGAACATGCTATGTTTGATATGAGGGGGGGTACTCTTGACATTTCACAAAATATTAAATTAATATAAATTAATTCTTCATTCCAAAAAGAAACAATGTGATTTATTAAAACTATAATATGTGTATGGGTATAAATAATATTTACCAGTAATTTTTAGATAATAATATCTTACTTTTTTACCCTTATCATTTAGTTTTAACCTTTATTTAATCCATTTAAATCTTATAGTGACAACAATGATTTTTACTCTTTTAGAGAGAATATTGTTAATATAAAATGAAAAATGACATTTAATTATATCATGGATGATATTTTAAACCTGAAAATAATAACTTGGATATATTTATTATTTTTAGGAATTGTATATCACCTAATAAAATATTATTAATTTTAAAATATCATTAATTTAAATTCTGAAACTATCCATTATTTCGCTTAAGAAAATCAATAAAACATGTTAATTTCCAAAAAAATATTAATAAATATATAACATTTAAAATTATTCTATTAATTTCTTAGTTTAAATTTATTATCTCATATTATATTAATTTAATATTTTTAATATCATTTATTTTATTTCTTCATTAATTAAATAATTACATCCTTAGTGTTGTGTAACAATTTTATTTAATTATACCTTCACTAAAAATTATAAATAAATTAAAATATTAAATAAATCAATTTTATTTTAAAAAAAATATTTATAGTTGAACATAAATTCTAAATAACACCCTATAAAAAATAATATACTTATTAAAAACAAGAGAGTTACATGATGTATTTTTCTTTAAATAAAATATTATTAAGTTAATAATCTAACCCAAGTGGCCATAAATTGTCATATACCTAAACCATAAATGATTAGGGACGAATTTTACTCATCTTATAATATGTTGGAAAATGTTAGGGTCATTTTGTAGTCCTTATTATTTAATATTTACACATAATTACCAAATTTATCTTTCACCATGGTGAAAAAACATAAAATATTTATTAAATAATATTATCTAAAAGTAAAAGTGACTAATTTACTAAATTGTTACCTCATTATTATAAGTAGTTAATCCATTTTTCCTAATTAAAACACATATGTTTTAGCATTTAATTTAAAATTAAATCTAAAAAACACAATTAAAAAACTTTTGTTTTCAAAATTCCCTTATAAAACATAAAATGTTTTTATAATAAACTAAATTATGAAATAAATTGAAAAAAATATAATTGGACTATTTTAAATCAAAATAAATAAATTAAATTTTAAAAATAAACTAAAATATAATTTGAAATTCTAAATTTTGTAAAATACTACACTTTTCAATAAAAATCATTATTTTCCCTATTAATTGAAAAATATAAAATTTTAGATAATTTGATAAAACAAATACTAAGAAAATTTTGACATGCTATATTTAAAAGTGAAATTGAAATTTCCAAACTAAAATTATATAATGAAAAAATAAATTCTCATAAAAATATGACTACATAATTCAATAATACTATTAAATGTTTTAATGATTTATTCTACCATTAACTTTATTGTTACAAAATCATTATATTAGAGTTTTTAAAATTCCTATTCAATCAATCATTGTTATTTTTAAAAAATTGATTTATATTTTTTCTTTTTTTAAAATATATAAAATATAATCTTCTATAGATCAAGGATTGGTTATATATATATATATATATTCAATTTTTGTAGTTGTAGAAATTATGATGAATGAAACTCTTTAGTTATTATTTTATTAAAATTTATTGTTTTATATAAATGGAAATGTGTTATTTATTTTTTGAGTTCTTATATTCCCAACATATTACAGAAGATCCATTCGCATGTATTTGTTATATTTATTTTATTCAACATATCTGATTGAGAATGTTTTAATAAAATTGGAGATTTTGAGTTGGTTAAGTTGTTGAGAAATTTTATCTTATAAAATTATAGAGGAGGTGATGGTAGTTTTTCCTTAATAATGATTAGAAACATTTCAATATTCATATGTTGATTTTATGATCTTTGAGTTCTTATCATCATGAAGAAACTCATTGTTAGGGGTGATGATACTAGTCTTCACCATTTTATCCCACCATGATTGTAGTTTTTTTCTTCATAAATTTAATAAAAATGTAATTTTCATTATGTTAGAAACTAGAAGAACTAAGTCCCACTTTATTGATTCAATATTTATAAGAAATCAATGTTTGAGATATCAATATTTGTTCTAAACAATGTTACCTGTTTGACTAAGGTGTTACTTACCAGTCAAGGAATGTAAATAAGTCCATAATTATGAGATTTTCATGGGTATTCACAATGGGAGGACATTTAAATCATTATTTGAAGAAGTAAAAATGGGGAGAAGTCCCATGTCAGATAATTTTGAGCTGAAATGAGTTTTTGAAAATACAAAATTAGAGATAGAAAATTCCAATCCTTAATATATTTATGTTTCAAAAGTGATCAAATAGATATGATTTAATATCATCAAAATAATCTTACTAGAAAAAGGGACATTATTCTACCGAATAGATATTCTAAACATAGTGAAATTTTTAAAATTTGATTATATTAGTTAGAGAATTATTTGAAAAACAAGTAAAAGTTTTATTAGATGGAAAAACATCATGATGTCATCAAATTGATGATTTATAGAAGTTGAACAATATATATTATTTTTACAATACAATTTTACCGAGTGTTTTTAAATAATGTTGAATGATAATAAGAGTTCATTATAGCTCATTAGGATGACTGAATCATACAAACATATCTATATACAATCAATCAGATGATTTAATTTAAGAGAAATAGTTTAGAAGATGCTAAATTTTCTAGAAAGAGTGAAGTGGTTGATGAAAATAGTGGTGAAGTGGGTAATAGTCATTGGTTAGAGGAGTTATGAAAGAATACCTTTGAAAAAATACAAAATATGGACTTTCAAGATGTGTTACATAAACATTTTAAATCCCTATCATTAAAATGTTGAGAATGTAATTCAATGTATTTTACTCTTGTAGGGTTAAAAATATTTGAAGAAGTTTATTTACAATGAGTTTAAGGATGTTCAATGAAATGAAGTTGGAATTAGGATTGTAAGAAGATTCATGAATATTATTAAAGGATTGATAAAAATCCACCAAATTTTATTTGATATAGAGTATTGATATTTGTGTTTTCATTTGTAAATAAAATGACTCTGAGTTCAAGAATACTCACCAATTAGGTAACTGATATGAAGGGAAAATTTAGCTCATAATAACACTATTCACCTATATTAAATGCCACATTCACTGATATTTTTAGTGAAAGATTCTAAATGATATATTTTTGGAAGATAGGATACTGGTAATTGTAATGAGAAATATGATTCAATCTAAGGGATCAGATATAGGTAAATATTAGAGATATCCGATAGAGAAATCTGTTAGAGATACTAGAAAAATATAATATCTGGAATATTCCAGAATTGGTTTTGAGGTGCGATTAATTTTTTCATTTGACGTAACATATATAAAAGACAATGTTAGTGAGGTGCAAAGAATGTAGTGCATTGGATGGATCCTAATGGTTCCCTAAAATGATATCCCATACATATAAAATTAGTTTCTATATTTGTAGATAATTTTTGTGAGATGATAATAAATGTTATTTAATTTTTTTGAATTAGAAACATAACAAAACCATTGTAACGAATTGGTGTTAGTAAAATACTTCCTATAAAGAGACAAGTGGTGTATGAATGTTGTCAGTATCTAAAGGATTTTATTTCTCACATTGATACCAAAACTAGTAAATCTTTTGTGCTTTGATTTAATTTATTCTTATATCAATATTTTGAGGATTTTATCTAATATTAAGAAAGATAAAAAAAATTTTATGGGCTAATTATTATAGAATTGAAATTTTAAAACATCCAAATTGATTCAACACCCCTCCCATCATAGTGGTTTTTACGATCCTATGGAACTTCAAGTGGAATTAAAGAGAGGTTTTCAAATATTAATTTCGATAATGGGTAAGATATTCTTAATTAACAATAGAGTTATTTCTATATTTGATGAAAAAAAATATTTTGAAAAAAATAATGGGACCCTATCTTATGAATAATTTCCTTGTGGAAATTAATGTAGTTAAATTTGGGTTTCAATCAATTGAGAACTATTATCTTATAACATTCACTGAAAAAAGGAAGGAAAACATATATTGGACATCTAAAAAATGTATTTTTATTAGTCTGTCATAAAATATTTTAATGATGTTGATGGGTCTCAAGATAGTTATGGAAACATATGAAAATCATGAAACGTGAAATATATAATTAAGGGATAAAAATGTTAAAATCCAAAGATGTACATTAAAAGTTACCATAATAGATGATGGGTAAATTATTGATTGGTACATCACCAGAGTTAATGAAGTTTTTTATTTCATTATATGAATCAAATATTTATAAGGATATTCTATAATTTTTATGAAAATAAATAGAATATTTACAGATAGGCTTGCTTAAAAAAATTCTCCCTCAAAATATAATGTTGATTTATCCATTTTTCAATTAAATACCCATCTTGTTTCATATGAGATGAGGAATCCTCCAATATTTAAAAATAATTTCAATTAAGACGTGTTTTTTATGATATGATAAATCTAAAAATATAATATGTTGATCATAAGATTGTATCTTTCCATGATTTTTATGATAAGTAAGATGATGAAATGAATGAAGAAAATCATGTCATTAATCTCCAGAAATTACCTAAGGTAGTTGATAATATAATGGTAAACTGAAATATAATTTTATTTGTCATGAACCTTCTCCTAGGGCCTATGCCGTGACTGCCCCAAGTCCACCTCCAAATGGTTAGGGGAAAGCAACTGGCACTGAGTAGGAAAATCCCACAAATGGGAAGCATTTTCTCAAGTATATGTACACACCCACCCATATTTAGGCCAAAAATGATGAAATATAAAAACTCTAATTAAAAAATCATGCATACCACTAAGATACAAAAAACGGAGTATGACAATAGGAAAACTAAAAAGTAAATAGGGCTATAATACAAGCCCACCAAAATTAAAGTATTCTAAAGTGAATTCACTAGTTTCTGAATCTCATCTGTAAAAACCCCTACTAAAAACGTAGGTACAGAAATAGATGTCTGATGTCACTAAATCACACCTTTTCTGTCGAGACTCATTCTTAGAATCACTTGACCCTAGTCTACCAAAAATTTCATCAAAGCATCGATCACCTACAGAAGACATGAGACGTGCAGGAATAACCAATACAGGGGTGAGTAAAACAATACTCAGTATGGACCCTGATACCACAATGGTAATTCCATTAAGAAATACATAAAGTATACCACAAATGAAAAACATGATGTACAACACAAAGGAATCAAAAAAAAGTACACCATAAATGGAACACATGAATCACAGTTAATATGATCATGTCCCACAAGTATAATTCTAAATCATGGAGAGAAGGATTTCCAGTTGTAGTAACCAGATCACTGAGTCTATAATGACACTATTGGGGTCTATGGTGCACAAAGCATCGATTATTCATGGATTGTAAATGGCATACATCGCTTCGGTGGTGCACAAAGCTTCAACAATGCATGGAGAATCGGTGGTGCTCGAAGCGTTGGTGGCACCTGGAACATCAATAGTTCATAGAGAGTCGATGGAATATGGTGCATCGATGGTGCATAGATCATTGATGGAACATAGTCCGTTAATGGCACACAGAGCATCGATGGAGTACAAAGCTTCAATGGGTTATGCATCCCCCAAGTCACATTGTCACCAAGATCATGTAGTCACAATAAGCCACAGGATTCCACTCGTAGTGCATTTGTTCTTGGATAACCAACACATAAAACCATTAGTTTGTAATCCAATATCCCTAAAAACAAACTTAGAGTATCTCAAAATTAACTTCTCATATCAATGGTCTCAATGCCACAAGTAGATCATCAAATGGACTCACAGTTTGAAAAATATGGTCAATTTAGTAAAAATGGTCATGTCTGGTCTGGGTCTGACCCAACCCTTTCCAGACACCCTGACCCAGTTCGGTCCGACCAGAACTATATCATCCCACTAAACCATAGGGTCCAGCATGCTGGTCTGCAGGGGCAGTCTAGATTCCTCGGTCTGGCCCGTTGCATGTTGGCCATTGTGTGTGTGCCGGACATGGCCCTCCCTGGCTGTGTCTGTCTGACCAACACTACCCTAGACCATGGTTCAGTCATCCATCCCACCTTCCCCACATACACCTGTGGCTCTGCCACTGGTCCCTCCTCTGATTCAGCTTTGAGCCGCATCCCTGCTCCCCCGCAACCTCCTGCTATGGACCTTCGGTTGCTACTCGTGGATCTCGCCATCAATGTACATACGTGGTCTGGCCACCGCCACATGTGTGGTCACCACTGGGGTGATCTTAATCTTTTTCCACACCCACACATGGCCTATGGTATCCCTAGTTCTGCAGATTTTCATCACTGCTGTCCTGCTCAGTTTTATAAAATGCATCCACTTCTGTGATCCTCGGGTCACAACCTTCACTACCGTGGGCCTTGTTCTTCCTTGATAGCACTCTTGGGGTTCGAATGCATTTGGAGACTCCTGAAACATTGTGTCGTGACCATGAGGGTCCAATGTCGAGGAGAACCAGGAACAGGGATATAAGGGTCAAATAGAACACTCAAAGAATGGATGTTGTCCTTTTTTGTGTCAACCTTGATCAGTTCCTATTAACAAAAAATAATGAATCCAAAAACAAAAAATCACTAAGATATATTCCCTTAATCCTAAAATAAATATCCCTCAAAAAAGAATGATCAAACCACAGTTCAACCTGTTCATGGGTCAATCCACATTCATCATTTGATTCTTAGAAGGGGAAAAGAAATCACAAAGAGATCAACACCCATCCTTAAGGATTGGATTAATCGTTGACAATGAACGAAGGTTTGTGTCATCATCTATACTCATTCCACCATCATTCATTGTTAGGATAGATCTTCTTTCTTCTTGCCTTAGTGTAATTACAGGGTTATGGTGATAATACTGAATTCATATGACATGGATTATTAAAAAGGGAAAATTCCACTATGTCAACACGTAATGTCCAAATAAAATTATTTTATTAAATATTTTAATAATGTTCAATTAAAAAAAATAAATTTTGCAGCCGACCCACACCGGTCGATCTTAGGCCTCTCATAAGGAAAACATCTGGTAACAAACTCAACATTAGTCTCATATTTCCAATCTGAGAAACCATTTATGAGTTATTAGGATATCAAAATAAAATAAAATAATTTATTTATTTTATTTATGGTTACACCCCTGTTGGATTTTTATACCGATGGACAACATCGACTGATGTTAGGTCACGCCTAGGGTAAAGCCACATCTTGAAGCTCAATAATGCCCTTGGATATCTGATCTGATCACCAACTTAAGAGATATTTCACTTTTTCCAAAACATCGCGTGAATGTTCTATTAAAAACATAATTTTTTTATATAAACATTCTGGGAATCCTGAGCCTCAGAATTACACACCATATGAGTTACTAATCTCATAATTTTTTCATATAATTTCTAACAATAAATTGGGGAAAATATAAGTCATTAAATTCTCCAAACCTTAGGGATTTACTCACCCAAAATCTAAAAAAGGGCTAATAAACAAAATGATGTGGGTAAGAAGCATGAATCCGAGCCTCCCGCTCCAAAGTTCTCACCTAGAGATTCTTGTGCTGACACCTTATGCGCACTAGTGTAGTTGACTACCCATGAAGGACCTACTCATGTTGATCCTATATATCCACTGATTACTTAGTAAATGTTTCTCCATCATCAATCTCCATTTCACCCCATTCTATGATGTGTGATGGACCATGCATGTACCTCTTCATTTGTGACATGTGGAAGACATCATGCACCTAGTGAAACTACAGGGGCATTGCTAGGTGGTACACAACCTTGCCAACTC
This sequence comes from Viscum album, assembly GCA_963277665.1. Lineage (NCBI taxonomy): Eukaryota > Viridiplantae > Streptophyta > Magnoliopsida > Santalales > Viscaceae > Viscum > Viscum album. Next base: position 684,364,530 of record OY728123.1, on the reverse strand, counting down.
TTCCAATAATCTAAAAAGGGTCGATCTATCTCAGAGATAACATGCTTCCCCATCCAAATATTGACAATTTCCGTCGAGGTGAGACATGAAGGAAAACATGGTATCCCTCCTTGAACTCTAATGGCCTCTTCCAGCTGTCATAATAGGACTTATGATGGATCTGTGCAATATTAATCTACTCCTAGATGACCTGCACCTTCTCTGTAGTTTCCTACACCATCGTTGGGCCTAAGAGTGGTGACTCTCCAAGGTATTTCATGAAATTTATTGACCTACATCGTTTCACGTACAAGGCCCCGAATGGTTCCATACTGATGGTTGTGTTGTAGTTGTTTTTTAAATGAAATCTACCAGAGGTAGGTGATCCTACCAACTATGGACAAATTATATGATTAAATCACATAGAATGTTCTCAAGAACCTAGATGGTCCTCTCTATCTAGTTATCCATCAAGGGATGAAATGTTGTGCTCAAGCGTAGCTACTACCCAAATGCCTCCTACAATGACTTCCACAACTGGGATGTAAGGACATCATCATGATCCAAGACTATAATCGATGGGAATATATAGATTGAAACTATATCTGACATGTAGAGGTGTCCTAAGACCTCTATGGAACTCTACTAAAAGATCGATAAGAAGTGGGTTGACCTGGTGAGTCGATCAACGATCACCTATATGGTATCATGTCACCTGGAGGTGCATGGTAAACCCATCACGATGTCCCTTGATATCCCATCCCACATACACTCTAGAAACTCAAAGGGTTAATTCAAAACCACTATAACCTAGTGTTTAACCTTCACTTTCTGACAAATGTGGTATTGAGAAACAAACTATGCCATTTCCTTATTCATCCCTAGCCACCAGAACTAACATCCGAGATACTGATGCATCCTTTCCACTCCTTGATGTACCACCAAAGGGGAAGTATGGAACTACCTCATGAACTCCTACTATAATATCATTAACACTACTGTGTGCCATCTAAAGTGAAGGATGTGCTCCCCACTATTCAAATATCCATCAGGGTCATGCACTGTGGACATCTGAGCAGGTAATGTTTCACAGTTGGTAGCTCTGAGCAGTGCCCCCCTAAATCGCTATAAGAGAGGATAGGTAACTACCATCTACTAGAGATAATATAATCCATCTCCACCCACAAAGGATATCTGTAGTGTGACCAACTACTCTGATGCCTCCCTCATCAACTGCAAGGTGGATCTCATGCTGATAGTGTCCGCAACTATATTTCCCTTCCTATGAGTATAGAAAATCTAAAAGTCACAGTCCTGGAAGAACTATAGCTATCGTCTCAGTCTCATGTTCAAGTCCATCTAAGTGAATACATATATAAAATTTCTATGTTCAGAGTAGGCAGTATACTACTCTCTTATCAGGTAGTGTTTCCACATCTTTAATGTGATGACTACTACTGCTAGCTCTAGATCCTCAGTCGTGTATTTCTACTCATGTTGTCTCAAATGGTGAAAACCACAAGCCGTCAACACTTTCTCTTGTATTAGTAAACAACCAAGCCCATTCCCTGATGCATCACAGAACACCACGTACTCAACACCCTCCTATGGTAATCTAAATATCGGGGAGCTCATAAATCTCTTACTCAGCTCTTGAAAGAAATGATGAAACTTCTCTATCCACATAAACGGCTTACCCTCCCATGTCACGACCATAAATGGTGATTCTACTCTATAAATGTTATGTACAAACCCATGATAGTACCCAGCCAACCCTAGGAAACTCCACACATCAGTAAAATTCTTGGGCGGCTCCCTAGTAAGCACCACCTCAATATTCACCTGTTCACCTACCACTCCCACCATTTAAATGAAATTATCTAGAAAGTGGACCTCCCATATCTAGAAATTATACTTAGAGAGATTTTCATAAATCTGGTACTCTTAGAGTGTGTCTTGGGCCATCCTCAAGTGTATTTCATGCTCCTACCCAAAAATTGGGTACACTAGGATGTCATTAATGAAGACCATAATGAACCAGTATAAGTAAGGCCAAAGGTCCTATTCATGAGTCCCATGAACACTGCTGGGGAATTCGCTGAACCAAAAAATATCACATAGTACTCATTGTGGTCGTACTAACATGATAAGGCTGTCTTCGGGATGCCCTCATACCTTACTCAATGATGGTGATAGCTAGATCTGAGGTCTATCTTAGAGAACCACCTCACTAACTTCAGATAATCAAAGAGGCCTTCATTCTGGGGTAGTGGATAATTATTCTTCTCTATCACTTGGTTCAGGTGACAAAATTCCACACATAATATGAAGCTCTCATCTACCTTCATGGAAAACAAAGACTGGGGCCTCCTGGGGTGAAACTCTAGGTCTCATGAATCCCTTCTTCTGCAAGTACTCTAGTTATACCCATAATCCATGAAGCCCCACAGGATCCATCCAAAATGTAGTCGTAGATATCGATGTTATCCTGAGGTAAAAATCAAGGTAGAAATTCACCACCCTGTGAGGAATTGATCATGAAAAAACTTCAAAAAATAAATCCTCATACTCTTACACCACTTCAGGATACCGAGGTCTCATCTCATCCACTACACCAATGGTCATGCTAGCCAACTACTGTGTTATTAAGTGCAAGTCAAACTTGTGCTTCTTGGGATTATTTTTCACTGAAAAAGTAAATCCTAGTCCTATCTCAATGAACACACCACACTATACACCTAAAATAGTCAATATGTGCATGAACTGTAGATAACAAGTCCATACTAGGAATGACATCGTAAGACCTCAACGCTGCCACCAACAGATCCTAACTGAAACTCTCACCCAAGAGTAAGGGAACACTGTCAGAACCAATGTATGATCATCGAATCTCGTCCCATATGATTATATAAAAGTAGAGATCAAGTTAATGGTTTCACTGGAATAACAGTGTATCAATCAGTGTTTGTGGGAAGAAAAGAGTGATAGTCACCTATGTCTATAAAAAATGAAACATGGCTGAAAAAATAGATCATACCTATAATAATCTCTAGAGAATCTGAGTTATAATCCTCCATCTTCTGAATCTAGCCTTGTCCCTGTACAGTAGCTCCTGAGCCCGCGGTGGACCTCATGGGGGTGGTGCAAGTACCACGATCCCCTTCCCACCTCCTACTCCCCGTCTTTCTCTTATTCCACATCCTCTTCTTGGAGGACCACCATGTTCCTACCTTCAACTCTACCTTGGAGGTCCCTTAACCATCTCCTAATCAGTTTTATTATGGGTTAGACAATATCTATCAAGATGTCCTCAACCAGTGCATGAGTAACCCAGGCTGTCCTTTGGCTGACTCGCTCTTCCCAAGAATCCTCGCACCACAGACCCCATGTCCTGGGGACGTCCACTAAACTGTTTGATTCACATAGAACCTTGCATCAGCTATCAGCTACTAGCTGTCGAAGATTCTGCTACCTGATTCCTAGTGGCAGCTCTCATTTCCAATGTATGCTCCAGTAGAAAACTCTCTACTATTAGAGATCACTACAATACCCCGACATATGTTGGTATTCTAAGGGATATCATGGATGCCTTGATCTCCCTATGTAGCCCCTGTTCGAAGGTCTGTTCCCTAAATAATTAGTACCGCACAATATTTCTTGCGTAGCATGAATGATCCGTAAATCTCACTAAGTACTATCCTACTATACAAAACCCCTATGGTAGATGCACTAGCTCCTGTATACACACGGATCGTAACGTCGCTAGGATGAACTCATCCCTGAAGAGATGCTCAAAGTCTGTCAAAGTGAGGCTCATCTTTTCATGCATATAGATAACTAAGGTCCACCATCTCCCCTATGAGCTTAGTAGAAGACTAATGATTAGCACATCCATCTATTCGGGAGGAATCCTCACTAGACGGAAGACACGTCCAATCGCCTCCAGCCAATTCTTAGTCACCTATGGGTCTAGCTCACTCCTAAACCTGGAAGGTCACCGCCACTAGAAATCATGAAACACACTCATCCTATATGCATCCTCTACTTGTAGAGTTGGTAGTAATTTCTGCTCTCCGATACTGGTCCATGTAACGATGCCTCATCACCAGACAGATCATAATCATGATCATACATTAGAATCCCGGATGAATTTTTATATGGAGGCATCATGAAATAGATCAAGATGAAACATATTCAATAGAGTATACCTGGGGAGAAAACACTAACTCAATAAGTATAGTAGAACACAATCAATCATATATTTTTTATGTACTATTATTTTCCATTAAACTAGTGTTTTCATGTACCAATTCAGAAAAGTAGAATTCAGAGTCCTGGTCTATGGATACGTTGGTATTCGAACCAACAATGGATTCCCTGTAATCAAAGAAGAACTCAGAACCCTTGATGCTGTTTCCCCAAACCAACCTCACAGACTCTTGGTTCCTTAGGTAGAACCCACCTCGCTCTGATACAACTCTATCATGGCCCATCCCCTGGGGTGCATGAAGTGACTACCCCAAGCCCACCTATAATAGGACAGGGGATAGAGACTAGCACTGAGTAGGAACATCCCACAAATGGGAGTCATTTTCCTTAGTACATGTACACATGCACCCATATCCAATCCCAAAATGCCAAAATTTAAAAAAAAATATGTAAACGTAATTGTATACAACTAAGATAAAAAAACAATGTATGAAATTTGGAATATTGTAAAGTAAACTAGGCCAGAATACAATCCCATCAAATGTAAATTCTTCCAAAGTGAATGTAAAATTTATTGAAACTTGTTCTCTAAGACCCCTAGCTAAAGGGTAGATACATAAACAAAATTCTAAAGTCGCTGAAGTACACCAAATCTATCAAGACTCTCTCTAAGAACAAACTGGCCTTGGTCCACCAAGGACTCTGTTAAAGCATCGATCATCATCAAAAGACAAGACACATGCTCACATAGCCCGTATAGGTGTGAGTAAGATAATACTCATAAGGGAACAAGAAACCCCAAATGTAATACCAATAAAAAATAAAATAATTATACCACAAAAGAAACACATGATGTACATCACGAAGGAAACAAATTAAGAAAATCAATACAGTCAGCTCATACTAGTATATGTATAAATCATGAAGATAAGTATTTCCAATTGTAGTCCATAGATATCCCAGTCTCTAATGAAACTAGAAGGTTAAATGGCACGTGGAGAAATGGTGAATCAAGAAGTTTCAATGGAACATGGATAATCAGTGGTGCACTGAGATTCAATGGCGCACAAAGCATTGATAGTGCTCGGAGAGTCGGTGGCGCACTGAGCATGAATGGATCATAGAGCATTGATGGCACTCAGAGTATCAGTGGTACCCATGACGTCGATAGAGAAAAGAGTTTTGATGGTGCATGGAGTGTCGATGGCACACTAAGAATCAATGGAGCATAGAGCATCGATGGATCATGAAGCGTCGATCGAGTATAGAGTGTTGATGGCTCATTGAGTGTCGATGGGTCATGAAAACCGCATTCCACATTGTCCCCAAGATCATATAGTCACATATTTCCACTGAATTCCACTCATAGTGTGGTTATTTTGTGACAACCTACTAGTAAATCCATTAGGTCATATTTTAACTTCCATAAAAAATCACAGAGTATATAACAAGGTTCTTCTTGTCTCAAGTGTCCCAATGTCACAAATAGATTGTCAAACAAAATCATATTTTGAACGATATGGTCAATTTAGTAAAAATGGTCTCCTCTGGTCTAAGTACAACCCAACCCATCTCAGCCCGAACCAGCTCGTCTAGCTAGGCCATGCATTCCAACCCGCTAGGCTGATGGAGCCGCCCATCTTCCTCAGTTCGGCCTACCACATGCAAGATGGTGTGTGCACACTGGAAATGGCATGACCTATCCACATCTATCTTGTCAATGTGACGTTGGGCTGTAGTTCACATGGTCATATCATCTTCCCTCATGCTCCTGCAGCTCCACCATGGGTCCCACCTATGATGTGGCTTTGAGCCGCATCCATACTCTACGAGCCTTATGTGGTCCTGCCACTTCACCTTCACAGTCCGACCACCATCGTATCCACAATCATTTTCGGGGAAACCTATGTCCTTTTCCACACCCACACATGACCACCACCGCGTGCCACCAGGCACCATCCTATAAACCTATAAACACCTACCGCCAGTAGACCTTGTTCCACTGGTCACCGCCACTACTCTGATTCTCTATTTGTGGAAATGGATCAAATTCATCTATAATCAGGTTGATGCCTTCACTGTCTTGGGCCTTGATCCACCTTTCTAGCACTCTTGGGGTCCGATCACATTCATAACCTCTTGTAAAATTGCATATTGACTATGGGGATCCAATGATGAGGAATGCCAAGAATGGGGATTGAAGGTACACACAAAACACCTAAATAATAGATATGATCTTGATTCATTCCAGCCTTGATCCATATTTTTTAGATGAAAATGATGAAGCTAAGAGAAAAATAATCACCAAGATTAATTTCCTTTAATAAAATAATAAATATCGCTCCTATAAGAATAATGAAACCATTGATCAAACTATTGGTGGGTTAGTCTGTGTTCATCGTTTGATTTTAAAAGGTGGAAAAGAAATCACAAATAGATCGACATGCTACATTGATGATTGGATCAATTGTTGAAAAGGAATGGTGGTTTGTGTCATCATCAATCCTCGACCCACTGACATTCATCATTGGGAGAGAGATTCCTTCTCCTTCCTTTAGAGGAATTCCATGATTAACAAGATAACACAAAATTACTCTAACATGGCTTATTAAAAAAGTAAACTTCCACTGATTCAACACATAACATCCAAATAATTTTTTTATTAAATATTTTAATGACATTCACATACAAAAACTAAATTTTGAAGCTGAACCTCTCTGGTCGATGTTAGGCCTCATCTAAAGGGAAATACCACCTTATTAATGCAAGAGTGGTCTTTGATTTCCAATGCGAGTTATCGTTTATGATTTATTAGGATTTCAACCTAAAATAATTTTTATTTAATTATTTTATTTATGGGTACTCTCCTAGTGGATTTTTCTATAGATGACCCACCTTAACAAATGATATGTTCCCCCTAGGGTAAAGCCACTACTATGATATCAACAGTTCCATTGGATTTCTGATCTAGGAACCCATTTTAGAGTTATTTGAATTTTTCATAAAATTCATGCACACATGATATTAATAACATTTCATTTATTTACAAACATTTTGGGCAACCTAGGCCTCATAATTACATGTCGTCTCCATTCTTGGTCTCATAATTTTTGAAAATAATTTCAAATAATAAAATTGGGAAAATTGGAGTCATTTAAGTATTGTGTGTGGATTAATTGGTCATTTTGATAAAAATTTTCCAATAACTATTTTAGGATAATATTTAGATTATTTTAAAAAAACCTTATGGAAGAAATGGAGAGAAACTTCTGTGGAAGATAAGAAATACACTAGATGTAAGATAATACTAATAGGAAATAGAAAAAGAGGCAAATTAAGAAAAATGATAGAATAAACTATACTAAAAAAATTGTTCTTCAGAAGATAAAAATATAGATATATTCAGAAAATTATTGTCAAATGATGATTTAAGGGATGATTCGTCAAATGGTGATGAAGATAAAGGTAATGAAACCTTAAAATATTTTCCTATAAGATCTGAAATTGTGGTATGACTTGATAAAAACAAAAAATTTCCATAAATAAATGAGAATTATGAATAGATATGGTGAGAAAATGAATGTTTTTATAAATGAATATGTTTTTGGGAAGATTATGAAAATTATACTGAACTTTGTGGAACAAGGATTATTTTTTGGAATTTATTTGTATGAAACATGATTCAAATAATGACGTGGTTTGTAAAAATCAATAGATAATTTTTGAGGTTAAACATACATTAAATAATTTGATTAAAAATTTCTACGTGGATTCAATGGTATTGTCTTAAGCGACTTAAGATGCTATGAAAACTCTTTCCATGAATCAAGTGACATCTATACCCCTAAAAATAAATGTTTATATAATCTTTCTAAAAATATGGGACTTATAAAAAAAGAAAATCATGGTTTTAGAATAGATGTGGAAAATAAATAAAAACCTCAAATGTTAAAATGACCATCATAATAAAGATGTTATACTATATGTTAAAATAATATAAAAATATGTTAGAAAAATCACAAAATTTTCTTAAGGAAATATCCTACTTCTAAAAAAGATTATTATTTAGTGGATGTTGTTATTGTTGTGAAATATATGAGAAATAGAAAATAATTTTTTTCAAGACAATTCTCTTCCTGGGAATATGGTTGAATTAATGGGGGAAAGTGGATAAATAAAATACAATAACTATCCAAAGTTGAAGGAAAAAAGAAAGTAAAAATATTAATATGATATAATGTTCTCTATATGAAAAATGATTCAGTTTTTGAGAGTATTTTTAAGGAATATGTGACTAACCTCATCAAGTTATTTATGAATGTATAGAAAATATTATGGGACAAGTTTCTTATTCTATAATTGGATAGGATTCCAGAACGAATTAAATTAGGTAAAGAGATTTTATTTTTGAAACTGGTCTAATGTCAAGAAAAAGATAAAAACATGGATTCTCTATAGTCATTATTCCTCACATATAACAAGTGATAATAATAACTTCAATGATATTTAAGAGAATGAAAGGGGAGGGGTTACTTTCAAAAATATTATTTCTTTTAAAATCAATGGAATATGTACTACTAATATTGGGGATTATAAACTGATATCAAATGATGTTTTTTTATATTGATGGTCTTAAATACAACTTACTATGTCTATGATAATGTTTTTATTATGCTATATAATTTATCTTTAGTAATTACTTATATATAATATGTTGATTGAAATATAGATGATTTGTTTATAAGGGTGAAAGAAAAAATGTAAATATTTTCCAACTTCAGTATAATTATAAACCGTGTTACTTATTTTATGAGGATGAAAACAAGTTATCACATCAAAGTCCTGGACATATTATCAAAAATTATTTGAGTATAGTTTCAAAACATTATTCTATACGAAATATAATACTTTCAAAATAGAAATAATATTTATTTTTTAAAACATGATTTAAATGGTATAGGGTTTGTTTAAGATGTTAGAAGGTTAAAATATGATACACCATATCACCTAATCTCAATCAATTCGATATTTTGTGGGCTAATGAGACATCAATTAAAAAATATTATTTTTAAATTATTTATTTAATTGATGATTTCACCTAGATGAAAAATATAATTTTCATAGACCATCAATTAAAGGAAATATATATTTTTAGATGTATTAGTAGGGATATTTAAAGAGAGATGGGACTTTATTCACTGATGTTGAGAACTAAAAATAGAAATGTGTACAAAGGAATTTATTTCAAATCTTATATGAAAAAACACGGAATAAAATAACACCATAGTGATCAATAAAATACTAAAATTAATTGATTAGTGGTAATTAAAATTAAATGTTTTGGTTAAATATTAATAATCATGCTCAATGAATACAAACATTCAAAATTCATTAATAGAGAAGCTGTGGGTTCAATTGTTCATGTTCATAAAAACATTTGTTGTTCTGACCAAAATATAAAATGAATTCTTTTGAGATATGGTGTAACAAATATATTCAGTGAAATACATCATGGTATTTTAGATATTTTTTTTAATAAATATTATAAATCCATATCTTGGAAATTTTGGTGAAAATGATAGGGGAGTAATTTTCATGAGATATTCAGATGATGAAAGATGTTATATTTATTGGAATAATCATATAAAAAAGTTTGTTGATTCCTATGATGTGAATGATTCTAAGAATCCAACATAGTTATCAAAATTAATTTTAAATGTTATAAAAGATGGATTCTTGATATTCAATGAGGATATTAAAAGTACATTTAAATGTGTTGAAAAACATGTACTTGCTAACATATATGTATATTATAATTATGATAGTGATAGTGAAAAAAAATAAATTGAGATTAATACTTAAAAAAATTGGTTGAATGTGAAAACATCATTGGAAATAATAATTATCCAGTTCAGACTAGAAGGAAACTGAGTTTACAAAACCATACATAAATTATCTCCCTAGTCGAGCCTGCATTAGTTTCAGAGGTAGTTGTACATAATGAGTGTGTATAAGGTTTGACTAAAGATATAGATGAAATTTGTAAAATTAAATCACGAGAAATTATTTCAACACCATGAGGAGATAATTCTATAAAAAATGGATTTTCATAAAAAAATATTCATGAACAAGTTTAAATTTCAAGAAATAAATATGATCTTCTTTTCAATGGTTACTCACGGGTGAAAGGATCTGATTTCAAAGAAGTATTTTCTACTATCATGAGACTTGAAATTATAATAATGTTCATTAAAGTTTTTTCATTTAACTATAAAAAATTATATCAGATAAAGTTTATGTATATCACCGAGACATTTTATTATAAATTTCTCCTTATATAAATTTAATTTCCTCGATAGTAGGTGATACATGAAGAGGTGAGTCAAAATAAAAAATAATATTGTATATTATTATAACCCATGTTTTTTATTTTTTAGAGTGAACTGGAATAAATATGTTTTTAAATTCATGTATATTTGTTATATATGAATAAAATATATTGATAAATATGTATGCATTTTTTATTAATGTCTTTATATGCATCAAAAATATCTTTTCCATAACTTTATTTACTTTTTGTGTGAAAAATAATTTAATTAATTTTTTTCATTATTATAAAAAAATATTTCTAAAAAGGAACAAATTTTTTTAATATATCCTATTAAAATTTACTTAGGGTTATATTTTGGTATTTTTCATAAAGGAGATATTTTTTTAGGGAGTAGTAAAAATGTGATTTTAAAAATATTGTCATTTGTCTTCATTAAATCATGTAATTTAATATCCCTATTATATTTAGTTTTTTATTAATGTAAAATATGATACATTTAATTTATAATAATCTAATAAATTATATTTTTATTATTAATATTCAAGATTTGTATCTGAGTAAATTTTTATGCATAAAAACATAATTATTTTAAAAAGTTTTATATTGAGTATTATGAATTTATTTTAATAATAATTTCATCGAATTATGGAGGATAGATCATAAATAACTGATAATATATGTGAAACTAGTATGTTAAGATGTGTTAAAATTTTCTTCTTTATTTTATGTCATTATGAATGGCAATTATGGTAAATATTTTTCACTTTGGTTTGGAAAAAACGGGAAAAGAGGGTTAAAACCATGAGATAATGACATAAAATCAACCTAACATATATATTTATTTTATTGGAATAAATAAATTCTAATATATTCAACCTAAATTCTAATATTTATTTACTTTCCAATTTTCCATTAGTAGTGAAATTTATATTATTTTAAGTAATTAAAAATCCAAAATGTCACTCTCTAGAATTTAATATCTATAAATATTTTACACTATGATTAAATTAAGATAAATTAGGATAAGATTTTTCATTTGAAACATTAATTAGTTCTATTTATGTTTTAAATTTATTTTCACTCTTTAGTGATGAAATATATACATAAAATTCTTACACAATGCCGACTCACTGCTTGGGAAGGCAATAGTAAAATAATGTAATGGTTTTTCAAAAACTCAAAAAGAATATTTTTTGGATGAGATATAGGGACCTAGGAATTTAAAATATGAATATAACATATCAATGAATTTTTAACTATTATATTCTAATAAAATTATGGTTTTTATTTCTTTAAAGTCATACTAAGTGAATATTATAAAAACGACATAAATTTTATTTTTACATAGTTTATATTTTTTAAGTTTCTTAATAATGATAAAAATAATTAATAACGACATTTAGGAGGATAAAATACAAAAATTAAACCCCTATAAAATTTATAAACTAATTTTTAACTAATAAATAATTTTATATCCCTTTAATATATATAATGTTTTTATTATAGTTAAGGTTAAAACCTGTTTACATAGGTATTAAACTAAATGATAATGTTTATAATGATACCAAAACCTATATAAATTAAATTTTCTGTTGTTATTTCAACCATATCTTCTTTAAATATGAATTAATAACTATTTTTAATAAATATACTTGATAAATCCATTAATTATATTTAAATGTTTCCAATAATTCTGTGTTTCCTAAAATGTGTGTCTTTCCCTCAATTTTAAAAGGAAACCATTTATCTCTTTTATATAGACCAAATTAATCTATTTAACATGAAAAAACCTAAAAAAGTATCCTTTATTATTCCCTTTATATTAATTTTATGTTTTAGTACTTTTGAGAGACAACTCCAATGGTTATTAAGAAGGGTTCTAAGGGAGGCCTACCAAAGAAGATGTAATCATACAACCTAAACAATTTTAATTTATTTATTAATCTATATACTCTTAATATGTTATATTGAATATAAAATAATAACTTCAGTATCCAAAAAATATATAATTTGTCATTATTATTATGGAATAACCAATATTCATGCACTTTTCCATCAAGTGGGAAGTGATAGTGTAACTCGAGCGTACTTGCGGAGTACCACCTCCACATAGAGATATAATTAATTTTTCATAAATATCATTCACATATGGTTATAATAAGTTGTTTAATATTTATTTATGATATTTATAATAATATTATAAATATATAATTAAAATACCATATATAACTTCTTAACTTGTTATCTGTTACAAAAAATAGCATCGCTTGTGCATAAGTGTGGAAATCCACTACCATCAAGCAATGAGATTTTTTTATTTTCTATTGGTATATAAGAGAATAATGATATATTTAAGGAATTTATGTGATATATATGATATAATAATTATTCTATATATGTGAATAATTATTTTATTTCTTTTTTTTTCATCTATCAAAAAGTGAAAATAATGTTCATGTGTACATACAACCTACCATCGCCATGAATGTTGTAATTCATTTTTCAATATTTCTCTATTAAAGAGGGATATGAATAAAAATATATTTATTAAATATGATGTGTATATCAAAACAAATATTATATATATTATGTAACCATTATCAATTTAATAGTAATGGAACCATAAAACAAAAATTCTCAAGAACAAATACAATTAACACCTAGAAACAATGATTCCAATAAGGAGTTACTAAAAAATAGGTGTTAAAATGTTTATAGTGGATAATATATTATATTATATAAGAATGTAAATGAGTCTTGAAAAAAATTATAATAAAATTAAATTTGTTATATAGGAGTTATAATTTAACAGAACATAAGTTTATGCATTTTAATTTTTATTAAATATTGAATTTTTATAATTTGAAAAAACTAATGTGTATGTTAACGTAAACATAAATGTATTAAATAATGAAATTGGGTTTGGTTTATAAATTAAGATAAAATATTACCTATATTTTATTTGGGAATATTTTTGTTCATTAATATATATTTATATTCATTAAATTGAAGTATTTTTATTAAAATAGTCTAAAGTATTTGATCCCTTAGTTAAAGTTATGTTTTATGAAACATCATATTTTAATATTTTATGTTTTGAATATATATTTTCTTTTAAATGAAGATTTCATAGTAGATACAGTGATGTTATTTTTGAACATGATATATTTTATAACCCATATTACATATTATCTTAAGGATTATTGATATGTAAAAATATTATGTGTACGAAATTATTTCTTTTGTATTACATTTTATTTTCAATTTAAAATATATGTTAGTCTTGATTTAATTGAGATATTATAATGATAACAATTATTTTCATACAAATTGTAAAATATTATTCAACATTGATTCTTTTGTAGTTTTTTTAAAAAATTAATCAAATTTAAACTATAAATAACTACATAATATCAAATTCACAAAAAGGGAAATAATAGTAATAAAAATAGTAATTATTTATTTTCGTATTAATTTAAGTTATTATGATAATATTATAGTATTGAATTTTCATAGAAAAAAATATTAAATGAAATCATTATGTTATGAACATTATTTTAAGCTATATCATATTTGAATGTGTTTTTAAAAAAATAGATGAAGTATATATTGGTCTTAAATTTTTGAGGTTGAAAAAATTTATGGCCAAACACCAAGGTATTGAACATGGAACCCCTAAAAACATTATGAGACCCTATAGGGGTCAATAATAGTTAGAATGAACAACTTTTTCTATCCCATTTAGAGGCATTAGGATAGAGGACAAGATGCTTCACATGTGGCATAACTTAGGATGAACCCATTTGAGAAGGAGTGGTCCATGACCCACATGCATTGTTTAGCCCTAAGCCTTCATGGTACCATATAGAATGCATTTTTTGATGACCCCATTACAATTTCTAGATGGCATCACATACCTATTAGGTTATATACGAGAGGATAGTTGTTCATGGTTTCTATGAGGGATTGAAATGTGAGTAATGTTATCTATTTAAAAAGTACTCTTAAAACACAAACATTGGACTAACTCATCACCACAATTTAATCATCCTAACTTGTTCTTATTCAAGTATTTCTCTTCCTTCTTATGACCAGCTCAATCCCTTGAATGTTCATTAGATATATCTCTTTTATGCTAAACCAATCTGTTGTCACCATAAAAAGGGACCTTCAGATCTCTTTCCACCACAAGGAAATAACAAAAGGTATACCTATTGACAATGTTCTACCATTTTTTATTTCCAAGGTGATGTAAATATAAAAAAATTTAACCTGACAATATATCCTTATATACATATGTCATGAAAATTCATTACCTCTGCTAGACTTACAAGCCATGGTTTCGTCCCCCACTACGTTAAAATCCTCAAGATAGATTTCGTTTCTCAAATAAATTATGAGCATGCCCTTATTTTCATTCCACCTTCAAAAACATAGCTTACCTAGAATGTACCCAAACTTATATGTGTGTATTTATAAGATTATTATTTCAATTTAATGACACCATTCATTAGATTAGAGGAAAAATCCATGTCCAAGACAATACATTCCTATTTTCTTCTACCTTTCCGCTTGTTCAACTTTTACCAAGGAGGGAAAATCACTTATATTTAACTCTCATGTACAAGTAAGGGAAATAATTTTAAAAAAACTAATATATATATGTGAGTGATTGAATGTTTATATTTTCGAAACACATATATAAGTATTATTTTCAGACTCTATGATTATTTACATCAAATTATTAAAGTATTTTCATACTTGTATTTATGTTATGGTCTTTATAGAAGTATTAGAATTTTCAAGTTTAAATTTTTTATTCTTCAGGTTTACATGTATTATTTTCAAGGTATAAGAAATTTACACTAATTAAGTAATTGTTTTCAAATTATATCACATGTAAGGGGAATTTTTTTTTAAAATTATATATATATATATATATATATATGTTTTTTTTCAAATATACAAAAATCTTTATTTTCAAATGTTATCTTCATTTAAGGATTATGTACTATATTTAAATATATATTTATATTAAAAATTATGATTTGAATTTAAAATTATGAATTTTCAATATCATTTTATTAATATGTATTAATATCATTAAGGTTATAATTTCGAATTATGATTTCATGAATCCATGTTTTTTATTTAAAATGTGATATTCATTTTCAAAAGTAATATTTAATGTGATAAAGAAATTATTCTAAATGAATATATATTTTTAAACATATAATGTATGTCTATATATATACCCACATTTAACTATTATTTCATTAATTGAATTCCCTTTTTTCACGTTTTATTACTCAAGATGATAAATTTTAAATTAAGAAAGGATGAAATATTTTATTTAAAATATGAATTTTTATAATTTTTTTTGTTTTATATAGTTTTATTTATAAGTATAAATTTAAAAAATAAACATGATATATCAATTATTTCATGTAAATTTTAATTTTCAATTACTATTATTTTATGTTAAGGGATCATACATTTACAACATTACTTTATGTATTTAAAAATTAAAATTTTAATTAAAGGAAATGTTTATCAAAATTATTTATTCAAATATGAGTTTTATACGATAAATTCAATCATTTTATTACCTCTTTCAATAAAATTTATTTAATGAATTTTTGAACCAAACATTAAATACATGGGTGTTAATCATTCCTTCATCAACATCTTATGAAAATATATAAAGGATATTTCTATAATATTTGGTAGTACCAAATATTGAAGATTTTTTCCTATGAAACTTCACAGACACACACACACACACATATATATATATACGAATGTAATTATGAAATAATTCATTGTCATGACATTTTTAAATTATTGAAAATGTTTTAAAAAAATTTATTTTGATATTGAAAATGTGTTTTGAAAGCTAATTGATCATTTCAATAACTTGGAATGTTTTAATATAAGTGATAATTATGTATTATGAGTGTAATTTTGAATATATAATTATTTTATGTGTTGTGATTGTATAGTGGTACTAAGACATTTTATGGGTGGATACATGATAAAAGAATGATGGGAAATTATATTATAACCCAAGGATGGGTGGATACATGATAACCCAATGATGGTTGGTTACAGGATAAACCAATCATAGGTGGTTATATGATAAAACAATAATGAGTAGTTCTATGAAAAACCAATGATGGGTGGGTCCATTATAGGCATCTAATGCATTGGGTATAAAAGTTAACAATAGGGTAATTCCATTTGTAAGAGTGACATGCATGGAAGTTTACCATATGGTTATTCCATTTGTAGGAGTAACATGTATTGAAGTTAACCACATGGTTATTCTATTTATAAGAATGTAATGTATAATGATGTACCAAGAGGAATTTATGCATTATTTAGGCTTCCCATGGGTTTTAATGATTTTTATTTAATCAAAAGGTGTGTGTGTTTTTCATGTGAAAATATTTTGTATCATATTCTCACTGATAATTGAATATAATGGTAAATGTTATATGAGTTTATCATGTTTTCAATGAAATGTGTTTTATTTTTCCTTAAATTCTCTTATGAAATTTCTCTATATGAGCTTAAAATCATTATAATGATAATTTTATATCTATTTAAGTTTATATTCAATGAAAAATTATTTTCAATGGAATTTTCAAAATCATGTATTCATTGGATTGCTAAAAGTTATTCTAAAGCTATTATATCATGAAAAGGTTTTTGAAAAATGATGTTTTCAAACATATAAGTACTTTCAAAGGCATTTTAAACTATTTAAAAATCTATATTTTGACATCCCAATTATTATATTTTTTTAAATGTTTATATGTATGAAATATATAATTATATAATAATGAAAAAAATTCAAAATAGTATTCAAAAATGTATTTTCAAATTTATATTTCTAAAGGTATAAGTATTTTTTAAGGGTTTTCACTATCTTTTTAAAACCACATATATGGGAAATTATGCTAGCCATATTTTTTTAAAAATATTTTAAAGATCATTTAGAAGATTCTTGGAGTTTAAATTCAATAAAGAGATGGTGAAAGCAGAGTCTAATTGCTGGATTTTTGTTAATTATTTTAACATTAATAATTTGTAAGAGTGTTAACTTTTCACTAAATTCTAGACCATAAAAGATCCTCACATATAAATGATTGTATACTTTTCAGTTACTTTATATTAAAAAATATAAAACATTATTTTTTGATGGATCTGGAAGAATGCTCGGTGATTTACATTAAATTTATAATGGGACAAGATTTACATGAGGTAAGGGGTGTTTGTCGTACTTTTGTTTTGGTGTGACACATAAAATATTAAATAATTATTTCTTTTATTTGTTTCATATTATAACACTAACATTTATTTATGAATATTCTAAATTAAATTATTATTATATACATATCCATATAAGTTTCTATACATCATGATTTTTTTATTTTAATGTTACCAAAGTTGTAAGGTATTTATGTTTCAATATCATTTTAATCATGATTTTTGTGCTTGAATTTCCAATGATGTATAATATAATAACCTTTCATGATGAATTCCTTTTTTATATACTTTGATTATTTCCTAAGGATACTTGTTTTCATTTCATTTTCATAAGAATATGTACTCAATAGAATGAAATAAAATTTTAAAGAATAATGGATTTATTTCTTTCTTCAGTCAAAAATCCTTTATCTTCTATATCTATTTTTTTCAAAAAATATTTTCAAAAATGATTTTTAGTCATATATGATTATTTAAATTATTTTTTATCAATAATTTAATTTTTTAAGGATGTTATTTTAATATTTTATAGAAAATATTAATGGAATCATTTCTTTTTCAGACACAACATGAAAAACTTTCCTACTAATATGAATGATCTTCAATTTCACGATTCCTTGAAACATTTTATGGTTATTTTTGAAGAATTTTTTTCTAATATTTAGAAAAATAATAAATTTTAATATATGATTTAAAAAATAAAATGTTATTTTCTATAAGATATTTTCCATTGATATTACGAATAAAATATTAATTTAGGATAACATCATTTGATGTTATTTAGGGTTTGTTATGGATAGGTTCTAGTGATACCATAATTATTAATTCTATAAATGGTTAGTGGTTATGATGATCAAATATTAATAAAACATATTTTATTTTCCCTAGATTAAGTTATAATGATTTTTTATTATTCGATGACATTTATATGTATGGATTTATGACTATGTGATAGGTGGTCCCAGATTTATATATACCTCTAATGAATTAGGTAATTATTAATTTCTTGTATGCTCAAATGGTACATGGGTGGTTATATCAATCCTGAAAAAAACCATATATGAGGTTATCAAATTCATAAATAAGGGTACATTAGAGGTTATCCCAAGACCAAAGCATGTACTTGGGCATTGAGAGAATAAATAAAATGTTCTGAATATCTTGGGGATTAGATTTGGAATATGATTTCTATGATTATTATTAATAAAAAATTATTCAACTATTTTATGAAATTATATTATTCCAATGTTATATTCTAATGTCCTATGCTCTATAATAACATTATTATTCATATCTTAAAAAATTCCATACTCTATGACGTTACAAAATAAATGTGATTGAAAATGAAATGATTATTCCCTAGAGGAACCAAAATTCATTAGAGATGGAATGAAAAATATTTTTGTTATGGTTATGTAAATTTTTCAATCCATAAATCACGTTGATCTTCTAAATGAGAAAAATAGGGAACATAATTATGTTTATTCCTTCTTGTGGAAACATCAACCATTTTATATTATGCCTGATGATCTAATATTTTCAATGAAATTGATCAGTACCATTAAAAAATATTTTTCATTCTATAGTTTTTCAAATATGAAAATCTTATTCTGGACATCAATCCTTTTAAATTTGATTCATATTTGTGGAAGACTCTCATCAAGAACATGAGGAAAAAGGTAAAAATTTATTCTCTAGTGTGGGATGAGTTTAAAGTTTATTTTTCATCATGTACCTTCCTTCTATTTTTATCTAATATAGAGAATGATATAATTTGGGAAACATAAAATGATGATCAATTTATTAGTGCATATAAGGAATGTTTTTCTTGACATTTGGGTATGATACTAGTATTATCATCAAACCAAAAAGTAAGAATTATTAATTCATTAGCAACATAAAACATTTTCTCTGAGGGTAATTTTTCAAATTGTATATCAATATTAATGTAAAAATAGTTTGATGTGATTACAAGGTAGAAAATGAGAATGTTTTTATCCATAAATAAAATTTTCCTTGATAAGAAATAAAATATGGAATTCAATGTATATTATAATAAAAAAACATCGAGGAAAGATTATGAACATTCAATTATGATAGAAGTGTGGAAGGAGACATGGAGTAAACTTTGTTAAGGGGACCAGTAAATAGTCATAGTGTGGAAAGTATGGTCATTAGGAAATATAAAGTCAATGTGATGGAAATAATTTGTCTGATTATGGTGAAAATTAACTATAGATGTAACTACCTACATTCTAGTATTTTAAATTCAAGGTGTGTGAAATATTCTAAATAGTGATAAAAGACGAGTTTTAGTGTTGATGATGTACTTCAGTAACCTCTTAAATGTTGAGACAAATTGTAATATCATATAGTCACTATTATTTTTTAGGGTATAATAATGAAGTGGTGAAGGTTATACATAGTATACACTCTATAAATATAAATGTCTTATTTGATTATAGATCTATGCACTCATTTATATTTGAAAAATTTTCTATTGATATCACAATTCCACCATAATTAATAGATTTTAAATTAGTAGTGAAAATACATTGGTGATTGATGATCATATCCCATGACTATGATTCTACTCCAATTGATTTTTTTATGAATTATATTCTTGAAATTCTCACTTGTAACATCCCGGTTCTAGGAGCCTCCCAGAGACGCCCCGTACCTGGTTGGTCACATGGCCTCAAGCGCATTTCACTAAACACCAGAGGCTGCCGACTAGTAGTGAGGGCCTTGGGTGTGATAGTGGGGAAACTATGCCCTCATTGGCAGAGTAACACAATAGAAGTAAAATAGATATACAATAGCGGAAGAAGTAATAATATATAAAAAAGTAAACAGCAGAAGACTGGAAATAGTAAACTGGAGCACACACACATATATATGAATGATGCATGATACATATGTCTAGCAAAACAGCCAAACACATCACAATGCTGGAATGCAACGGTACTAAACCAAGTACAAAAGTAAGAAAGGTAAATAAATCCTCAGCATCGCAAGCCATAACTTGGTCCCATGCTCTCCTGCTCCACAGAAATCAAGTACCAGAAGTAGAAGGGCGCTTTCCCTTATATATACCTGCAAAAATATAATCAGTTTGGGCCCAAAAGCATGACCCAAACAGGGTGTATGACTAAATCCCAATAGGCAACCACCATGAGATCGGTTCCTAATAGTCTGTGAAAATATATGGTAGGTAATAAGAAAAGTAGCAGTAAAAAAGGAAGTACTCAATAGTAAACATTCCTACAGTTTCAAATCATTAAAACAACACATATCAAGTAAGTAGCTAATCAAAGCAAGTAAACATCTGGGAAGTACACATGACATATCCCCTCTGGTTTAGTCATAAAGATATAACAAAGTCTCTCTAAGGAAGCACCCACAGTCAATTCCCCTTATAGTCAAAAGTGATTAAAGACTCTCTGAGGAAGCTCAAATGGTCAATTCCCCTTATAGTCAAAAGTGATTAAAGACTCTCTGAGGAAGCTCACATAGCCAATTACCCTTATAGTCAAAAGTTGTTAAAGACTCTCCAAGGAAGCTCACATAGTCAATTCCCCATATAGTCAAAAGTGGTTAATGACTCTATGAGGAAGCTCACACGGTTAATTCTCCTTATAGTCTACCACACCAGGTTCTCATGGCCCTGTGTAATTCAAACGAGCATAGTAATGCAACATGGACAACGTAAACATCAATAACTACTTGGCTAAACAATATACAACATATCAAGCATGTCAGATAAAATAATCACTCCATCCTATAGTAATAGGAATGGGAAAACATCAAGGAAGACTTACGGGCTAAACAGGACCAAACGGTCGTAAACAGAACAAGAATGGAAAACAAATCCAAAGTATAGAAATCAACCCTATTCACATCCAATTAACCTCTACTCACTCATACCATCATAATAGGCAATTAACAGGGTTTTAAACGGTAAACACGTAATACCCTATTCAAGGGTATCATACAAAATTGAACATATTACTCAAATACATTCAATGGAAAGGCACAAACTACCTACCTCGGTGTTGGGAGATTGCTATACATGAACCTCAAGACTTGAATCTCCCAAGAACACCGTAGATCTAAAAAAAACATCTAAAATTTTCAACTGAGGATAACTTGAGAAAGAGAAGGAATCTAGAAATGAAGCTCTAGAAGAAGGAAGATCTTATCAAGGTGATCCCAACGTAGTCGATTGTAATCAAATCAAAGATCAGATGCTCGGTCATGGGTTCAGAGGAAGATCGCAGACGTACGAGTTCTCTCAGATGAAGTAGGTCGAGAAGAAGGCCTTTCTGGTGATTAGACGCAACCCCAGTATGTTTAATGAAAAAAAGTACACAGCTTGTACTTTGTAAGTACACAATGTGTACTTTCTGTTTCTGTACTCCACTTTAGGCGGTCTCCATGTAACCCTCACATAGCCGAGTGTGCGGTCATTACACGACCAGCACATGGCTTCATGCGGCAACTAAGTACATGGTGTGCACTTCAAAAATGTTCAGAAATTACTGTTTTTTCTCAAAAACTTCTAGAAAAGAAAAAATACTTGAGAAGAAGATCCAGGTTATTACAAATATCCCCCCATAAAGAAATTTGTCCCCGAATTTCCCTAGAAAGGAGGCATAAAATAAGAACTCTCAAACGACTCCATCAACTGTGATCGTACATCGGTCTCCCTCTCCCAGGTATCGTCCTATACCGGCCCGTGCTTCCATAGCACTCATACCAGAGGAATAGAATGTCCATAGAGAACCTTCATTCTACGATAAACAATCCAGATAGGATTATCCTCAAATGATGCATCCACTTCCAACTCAACCTCCTTGGGTACGAAGACAAGAGATAGGTATGAGAAGTAACGTCAAAGCTGGGAAACAAGGAATACTTCGTGCATAGCCCGGTACCTCTGAGGTAACTGCAACCGATAGGAAACTGGCCCAACTCTCTCCAACACCTCAAAAGGCCCGACGTACCTTGGCGAAAGATTACCCTATCTCCTAATCCTTCTGTGTCCCACCCTCGGTGTGACATGTAGTAAAACCTTATCACCGACCTCAAGCTCTAGAGGTCGTCTCTGCTGATTAGCATAAGAATTCTGTCGAGACTGTGTAATATCCATCCTCTTTTGAATAAACTCTATCTTCTCTATGGTCTCCTAGACAAGACGAGGTCCCAACATAGCTTCCTCTCCTGCCTCCATCCAACATAAGGGTAATCGACATGGACTACCGTATAAAACCTCATAAGGTTCCATCTGAATAGTTGCTTAAAAACTATTATTGTAGTCAAAATCCAAAAGAGGTATGTGATTCTCCCAAAAACCTAAAAAATCAAGGACGCATGCCCAAAGCATATCCTCAAGCACCTAAATCGCACACTCGGACTGGCCATCTGTTTGGGGGTGGTAAGCTGTACTCAAAAGTACCTGTGTACCCAAATCCTTCTGAATCCCCTGCCAGACCCAAGAAGTAAAATGTGCATCCCTGTCTAAAATAATGGAGTGTGGAACTCCATGAAAATGTAAAATCTCTTAGATGTACAACCTTCCCAGCTCATCAACACTGAAGGTCTCCTTGATTATCAAGAAGTGAGTAACCTTCGTGAGTCTGTCAACGGCAACCCAAACTGCATCATTCTCTCGAGGTGATCTCAACAAACCTATCACAAAATCCATCATTAAATCATTCCATTTCCACCCAGGAATGGGTAACTACTATAAAATACCTTCTAGTCGCTGATTCTCCACCTACCCCTGCTGACAGGTGGAGTACCTCATCACAAAACCAGCAAGATCTCTCTTCATACCCAGCCACCAATACTAACAGTGTAAATAACAATACATCTTGGTGACACCAGGGTGAACTGCCCAAACTGAGGAGTAAAAGTCCCGCATCATCTCCTTGTGTATGTCTTCTGACACCCATACATGCCCAAAAAAATGAAAGATATCATCCTCACCTATGGTCCACCCAGGAGTAGGGTCCTCTCCTGACACACTTTCCCATAGGACTAGGCCTTTAGAATCTGATAGCAGCCTCACTCGCACTCGATCAAGAAGAGTAGAGGTAACCACAACAGAAGAAAAAAACGTATGACCCTACCTGTCGTGCATCTCCAAATTCATCTCAGAGAATAGAGCCATAAGCTGCCACTCACTAATGGCATCCTGAACTTCCTGTATCTGAGTCCTCCTGCTCAGCACATCCACTATTGCGTTGCCTTTCCCAGGTGTGTAGGAAAGCTCAAAGTAAAAAGACTGAAGGTACTCTACCCACCATCGCTATATCAAATTCAAGTCACGCTGAGTGAAGATATACTTGAGACTTTTGTGGTCCAGGAAAACCACAAAATTCTCTCCCAGAAGATAATTCCTCCAACAATGTAAGGCATGAACACCAACATCCAAATCGAGATCATGCGTCGAGTAATTCCTCTCATGTGGCCTCAACTACTGAGACCCGCACATAACAAATCCTTCTCCCTGCATAAGCACTACTCCCATCCCAATACCTGATGCATCACAATACATAGTGTATCTCTTTCCCAGCTCTGGAAAAACTAGTATCGATGCTGAAGTAAATCTCCCTTTCATCTCTTGAAAGGATGACTCACAAGAATCTGACCACAAGAACTTCGCACCCTTCTTAGTTAGACTCGTCAGTGTTGCTGATAAGCATGAAAAGTCTTGTATGAAATGTCTATAGTATCCATCCAGCCCTAGAAATTTCCGCACCTCAAATAAGTTCTTCGGCTTCTCCCCAAAAACTACTGCTCTCACTTTCTCTGGGTCTACTGATGCTCCTGTCTCTGAGATAACATGACCCAAGAAGTGAATCTGGTCCATCCAAAAGTAGCATTTTGAGAGCTTAGCATATAATTGATGCTCTCTTAGTGTACTCAGAATGATATCAATATGTGTAACATGGTCGTGTTGAGTGTGAGAGTACACCAAGATATCATCCATGAAAACTACCATGAAAGAATCCAAGTATGGATGGAATAGTTGGTTCATCAGTGCCATGAAGACTGCACGCATGTTCGTGAGACCGAACAGCATAACCACATACTCATATAAACCATACCTGCTTTGGAAAGATATAAGAGGTATATCATAAGGTATAACATGCAATTGATGGTAACCAGACCTCAAGTCAATCTTCAAGAACACCCAGGCTCCCCAAAGCTGATCAAAGATAACATCAATCCTTGGCAAGGGATATCGGTTCTTAACCGTCATCTGGTTCAGCTTTTGATAATCCACAAAGAGCCTGAGGGTACCATCTATCTTTTTTACAAAGAGGATAGGTGAACCCCACAGAGAAGTACTATGTTCGATGAAAACCTTTTCCTGTAACTCCTCCAGCTGCTTCTTGAGCTCCTGAAACTCTGGTGTAGCCATCCAATAAGAAGGAATGGATACCGGTGCCGCTCCTGGAACAAGCTCGATAGAAAAGTCTACCTCTCGCTCTAGAGGAAAACCTAAAAAGTCCTCTGGGAAGACATCCCTAAAACGATCCACCACTAGAGGAATGTCTAACTATGAAGTCCCCTAGTCATCCAGATATAGACTAGAAATCTGGACTGTAACTCCTACCAACCCATGATTCTTGGGTCCCGATCTGCTCACATATAAATCCCATTCTCTCTTATGAAGAAAGGATCCACCCTTTAGTGACTTGAAGCTCACTCTACGATGATATAAATCGACAACAGCCTTGAAAGGGAACTAACTGGTCCATTCTGAGAATAACATTATAGCTTGTCATCTCTCGGAGATAAAGGTCCCATAAGAAGTGACACCCACCAACCTCAAGAGGTAACTCCTTGCACTGACATACACTAGTCGTTCTTGTCCCCAATGGTGTGTCCAACATTAAGGAATCAACAGAAGTAAAGATACAGAGCCCAAGGCTCTCCATAATAGCAACATATATAAAGCTATAGGAATCCTCTGTATCGAAAAGAGAAGAATATAAAACTAAGGCAACTAGGATCGTACCTCGAACTATAGAGCGTCCGAGATCCAGCTCTTATTGGGTCTGCTCCACTGCAAAAGTTTGACCTGTATCATGACCCTACAACCCCGCCTTACCACTCTGAGCTGATCCACCCTTTTGTCGCTGAAAGCCTGGTGAATAACTACCACGACCGTGACCTCCTCCTCAACCCAAACGACTGAAAAAACTAAATTTCCCAGACTGAGGAGTAACTGGTGGTGCTGCCCATAAATGAGAGTTCATAAGAGAACCCTTTTCACCTTTTACTAGTGCTACCCCTCAGATACCACTTTGTAACATCCCAGTTCTAGGAGCCACTTAGAGATTCCCTTTACCCGATTGGTCACATGGCCTTAAGCGCATTTCCCCAAATGTCAGAGGCTGCCGACTAGTAGTGAGGGCCTTGGGTGTGATAGTGGGAAAACTATACCCTCATTGGAAGAGTAACACAGTGGAAGTAAAAAATATATACAATAGCAGAAGTAGTAATAATCCATACAAAAGTAAACAAAGGAATTCTGAAAATAATAAAATGGAGCACACACAAACATATATATGAATGATGCCTTATACATTTTTCTAGGAAAAAAACCAAACAAATCACAATGCTAAAATAAAATGGTATTGAAACAATTACAAAAGAAAGCAAGGTAAATAACTTCTCATCATCACATTCCATAACTTGGTCCAATTCTCTCCTACTCCACAATAATCAAGTACCTGAAGTAGAAGGGTGCTTTCCCTTATCTATACCTACAACAATATAATCTGTTTGGGCCGAAAAGCATGACCCAAAAATGGTGTGAGACTAAATCCCAGTAGGAAACCACCATGAGATCTATGCCTAAGAATCAGTGAAAATATATGGTAGGCAATAAGCAAAGCATCAATAAACAAAGAAGTAGTCAACAGTAAACATTCCTACAATTTCAAAGCATTCAAACACCGCATATCAAGTAAGCAAATAATTAAAGCATGTAACCCTCTGGGAATTACACATGACCTATCCCCTCTAGTTCAGTCATAATGATATAACAAAGACTCTATGAGGAATGACCCATAGCCAATTCCCCTTATAGTCAAAAGTGATTAAATACTCTCTGAGGAAGCTCACGTGGTCAATTCCCCTTATAGTCAAAAGTGATTAAAGACTCTATAAGGAAGCTCACACAATCAATTCTCCTTATAGTCAAAAGTGGATAAAGACTCTACGAGTAAGCTCACACAGTCAATTCCCCTTATAGTCAAAAGAGGTTAAAGACTCTCTGAGGAAGCTGACATGGTCAATTCCCCTTATAGTCTACCACACCGGGTTCTCACGACCCTGTGTAAGTCAAATGAGCAGAGCAATGAAACACAAACAAAGTAAAACTCATGAAATACTTTTCTAAAAAATCTACAACATATCAAGCATGTGAGATAAAATATTCACACCATCCTACAGTACTAGGCATGGAAAAACATCAAAAAATCCTTACGGGCTAAATAAGACCAAACAGTCGTAAACAGAACAAGAATGGAAAACACATCCAAAGCGTAGCAATCGACCCTATTCACATCCAATTTACCTCTAATCATGCATACCAGAATAGTAGTTAATTAATGGGGTTTTAAATGGTAAACAGACAATACCCCATTCAAGGGTATTGGACAAAGTTTCACATATTACTCAAATACTTTCAACGGAAAGGCACAAACCACCTACATTGGTGTTGGGAGATCGATATACGTGAACCTCAAGCCTTGAATCGCCCAAGAACACTGTAGATATACAAAAAGATCTAAAAGGTCCAACCAAGGATAACTTGAAAAAGAGAAGGAATTAGGAAAAGAAGCTCTAGAAGAAGGATGAGCTTACTGAGGCAATCCCAACACAATCGACGACGATCGAATCAAAGATCAGATGCTCAGTCGGGGGCTCAGAGAAAGATCGCAGCCATACAAGTTCTCTCAGATGAACTAGGTCAAGAAGAAGGCATTTCTAGCGAATAGACACGACCCCAATATGTTTAATGAATAAAAGAAACTACACGACATGTACTTTGAAAGTACACAACGTGTACTTACTATTTCCATACTCCACTTTAGGTAGTCTCCAGGTCACCCCACACGGGCGTGTCTGCGACCATTACATGGCTTCATGCGGAAAATGAGTACACGTCATGTACTCATAAAGTACAGAACGTGTACTTCAATTTTTTTTAGAAATTCCTCTTTTTCGAAAAAATGACCAGAAAAGAAAAAGATACATAAAAAGAAGATCCGAGTTCTTACATCATTAATATCCCTATTTTTTAATTTATTTTATCTTTGAAAATGATTTTATTTATTTACATAAATCCAACATCAAATTCAATTGAAGTGGATTCATGATTGATATTCTATACCATCCTATGATTCTCTATTTTTGCGAAAATAAATACGGAAAATAAAAAAAATTACATCAATTATATGTTTCTTGACTCTTATTAAATATTTTAGTTTATCACATATGTATAGGGAGAATATCCTTATATAATATACTAATATAAAATGATATTTTATTGATGTCTTCCTAAAATAGATTCCTAGTCTTCCTCTAAATCATGAACAATAGTTTCAATAGAAATCCAACCTAGTGATAAACATATTTCCAAGACTACATATATAATTGACTCATTTTATTTATAAGAAAAAACAAATAAACTTCATGTGAGTCTAGATAAGAGATTAATTTTTCCAAGTTAATCAAAATGAGGTTCATATGTTATTTTTGTAATGAACATTGGTGGATTGATGTGAATCTACATTATTTATTTATAACTAAATAATATCACTCCCTAGTACATGTTTCCTCTACCCTATATTGATGACTTGATTGATCGACTGTGTAGAGATCAATACTTTTAAAATAGTGGCCTTTATTCTAGATATCATCAATTGAGGTCAAAAAAGAGGATATAAACCAGAAGGTATTTTGTACAATGTATGGACACTTTGAATTTATAGTGATTATATTTTCCCTTACTAATGGCCTATTATCTCCATGAAATTAGTGAATAGAGTATATAAATATTACATTGAACTATTTTTGGTAGTCATTATAGATGATATTCTTATATATTAAATGATAATAGATGATCATAAAGTTTCATTAGGATTTTAGAGAAGACCCTAAGGAAGGATAAGTTGTATAAAAATTTTCCCAAATGTGAATTTTGGTAATATAATGTTTCATTTTTGGTTTTTATAATCTCATTAAAGGGTATATCAAAAGATCCATAAAAGACACAAGTCATTGAATGTTGGATGTAAAAACCATAATGACTAATATATATAGAATTATTATTTTGGATGGAGAATAAAGAACTATTTTTGTGAATTTATCCTTTTTATCTAATCCAATCAAATATTTAACTCATATGGTAGACAAGTTCCATTGGACATATGAATGTGATCAAAATTTCATCTAACTAATCTAATGGGTTTTCAATGAAACCATTGTTAAACATCTCTGTAATGGAAAAAGATTTGAGTTATTTAGTGAATCATTAAATAAGGAACTATGATGAATCTTAAAGATGAATTTTATGCTGATAGATTTGGTCTCATGCCAATTTATGTTTTATGATAAAAATTACCCAACTCATGATTTGGAGTTATCTATAGTTATTTTTTATTAATGATATGGAGGAATTATCATTATGGATAAATTTTTGACATATATACCAATTATAAATGTTTAAATTATATATAAACTCAGAAAAAAGATGCATATTAACTAGTAAATATGGTTGGATTTGATTAAGTTTTATGAATGAGAAATAAATTACCATCCTTGGATTGAAAAAAATGTGGTCGATGATTTGAGTTTAATGGATCATGATCATTTATCTATGATGAGGATAAAAAACGATAAAATATTTCTAGTTATTCAAATGATGGATCTAGAAATCATGAAGAAAGGGAGATATCATTTTTCTCAAAAGACTGTTCTGCTATCTATTAATGTTAAGATTACAGAGTTGAAAAAAGATTATGTAGTTTTGATAAAGAAGGTAAGAAATTTTCCAATGTATAACATTTATTATAATGGAATTACAATGATAAGAAACCATGTATTTATCCATTAAATAAATAATATGAATTTTAAATTAGATGAATCTCATAGTTCATCGTTTTCTATTCATTCTGAAAGTATGATGATAGGTAGGGATGTAAAATTGTAATTATAATAAGGCAACATGAAGAGATATATTTTAGAGTATACAAATCAATTCTTGGGATTTTAAAAAGTGTAGGGTAATATATAAGTCAACTGGGATGTTCCAAACATTAACCACACAATAATGTAATTTGGAAGGAATCACTATGGATTTTTTATCAGACTATCACAATGGTCTAAATTACAAAATGATATTAAATTTGTATTTTATCACCTTATGAGGTCATAACTCTTCATTACTAAAAATTAATACATACCTATAGATTATATTTCCATAATATAAATTAATGAAGTTTTATGATTTCACTGAGTACCACATTATATTTTATCTTATTGAGAAACTAGGTTTACATCATTGTTCTAGTGGATCCTTTAAATGGATTTTACCAAGTGAGAGGTCTTGTTTCGTAGTGATTTAACTCTATAATTGAGAATATCTATAGGATATTATTCATTATAAAGATATTGTTCTTGAGGTACAAACTATGATTTTTTCATTTAAAGGATTAGGTATATGCATCCTCAATAGATATACCCAAAAATTCCGACCCAATAGTGGTTTGATGGAAGCATAAAGCCATAAGATATTTTCCCCACTCAATCAATAATCTCTAATGTGACAATATACATGGGGCTCAACATACATTAATTATCAAATCCAAAAACTTATCCCATGGATAAATTCATTATAATCCCATCTCAAGAAATTCAAACTCTAGATAACACAATAAATTTTAAGAATAACTTTTCTCTTGACTTCGAGCTTCATTAATGTTTTGATGAATAAATATGAATTTCTCTACAATTTAATTTGATATTTTACTTCCAAATAACATTTTTTCTCTTACATAATCCCCAAAACATATATTTTCTCATTTATATCCATAATGTGATTCATTAGGAGAAATCAAAATTATAATGTGAAAGAAATTTTCGTAAGATAACTCAACTAGAGGAAGGTGTCAATCGCTACAACCTCTGATATCCATAGAATAAGATACTTCAAGATTCTATAGTGTTTTTATTGTTATCTTAGAATAAACATCTATCTAAGGATGATATAAAGTACAAAACACAACTATATAACATGATATTAGTGAAGTATTTATATAATATCAAGGTAAATCTCAGTTCCCAATTAGATATAATTGAATGTTGTACTTCTGGAAACCTTACCACTTCATTAATGGATATCATGGAAAGATTATCTGGAGAAAAATTTATTATAATAGTGATGATGTGTGTATACTAAATATGGAGACTAAATTCAAATGATTTAACAATGTTCGATTTAGTTTTTTAGGGGAGTCCAATGACAAAATATATGGTGAATTTTCCCATTTCCATTATAGTATGGTTAATAGTTGTAACATCCCATTATATTTTGTTCTATAATGCTTAAATTTATAAAAAAAAAGAACTGAAATACATTATCAGAAATATATCTCTTCATATCATCCCATAAAAAATACTCTTTCAAATCTATATATATATACATACATACAATATGAATAGATAATAAAGATCTATGAGTTTCATATAACTACACCATATTGACATCTAGTATGGATGGATCACATAAAATGTTCCATAACCTTATCATTCCATCATATTAAAGGTCATCCATTGGATCATTTATCACATCCTTCTATAGCTCTACATAATCCTTCTATGCCTCATTAATCTTCACTTGGATAGACAATTGAACACTCATTTGAAAAATATAATATTTATACCATTTCATTAGGATTTACAGATCCCAATATTAAAAATACATAAATATCTTATCTTTTTTTATCCTCGTCATGGATAAGCTATTATGCTCTTTTAAACTCAAAGCAATGACAATATTTTTATCTTTCCTAGGGTAGTAATGCATTGATAATTCATAATGTTTAATTAACTCTAACAATATTCCCTATCCCATGTCTAATTCCTTCTATGTGAATATATACTTTAAACATTTATAATCACTGTATATATCATACTATGCTCCGTAATTATTGTTCTAACATAAATTTTATGAAAACAATATCATAGCTAACACGAAATTGTGATTTTTGTAGTTTTTTTCATGAAAGATTAATTGTTGTGAGGCTTAAGATATCACCATAAAATTATGCATCTAAATTAATTCTGATCCTTTCTATGATAAAACATTATAGTCCAAACAACATTCTCTATTATAAGGTATTATATGAATAGGTACATTTTATAAAATTCTATTTAGTTACATTAAATTTTTCAGAAATTCATCCATCCCAAGTAATGTTTCTCAAATTCCAATTAAATTTGTTCATTTATTATAATTCATTACAAATTCTCCATAAATGAAAAGACCCATGTTTTTTAACATGATGAAAATAAAATGAAAAATTATTTTATTCATTTTCAAGATGATATGTTCTATGAACTAATCTTCAGAATGTAATTTTGAGACTTGGAACACTTTAAAGATCTGTTTTTAGTTTTGGGTAAAGTACCAATAGGTTTCATGGGTTTCTTGATGAGATTAGGGAGCATCAGTACCCATAAATCAATGGACTAGAGGTTCTATATAGGGAACACAGTTTAATGAAAAAATGATGCCCCTATTAGAAAACTGTATGGACTGCATCATTGAAGTAGAAGTTCCCCGCAAGATCTGGTAATAGTTTTCCCAAACTATGCACCAATCTTGCATGGTTAGTGCCACATAGGTAGTACCTAATCACCATTCATCGCATGGTTGGAACATTGTTAGACACTATTGTGACACAACTATATGAGTGGGGTTTCTTAGGGAGAAGGAGACACACTATTGGTTCATAGTTTAGAGAAAACAGGCAGCCGAACCATGTGACCCAATTTTTAGGGTAAATATACTATTTTTTTTCTTAATGAAGTTTTATGTTTCTTTCTTCTTTATTTCATCCTCCTCCATATGCATGATGCTCTCCTTGAGCTATAGGTTTCCCCATCCCAACCATATAGGATTCCTGATATTTTCTCCATCCATTAGTTATTTTGATTTCCATAAGTATATATGGATCTACATCACTAAGATCTTTATTACATTATAATATTTATTAATTTTATCTCCTCTCTCTTGTGCTATTTTGGTGCGAGCTCATTTACATAATTTTCAAGGAGAATGACTATTTCATAGTTTTCATCCAAAACAGACTGAGTCAAACATTGATATTAGATGAGTGATATCCTAATTACGTGGTAGGTGTTATTCAAAATTTTCCATAAATTTCCATCACATTATAAATGACTACATTGTGATTCTATCTTAATTTTCATGAGCACCCCCTTTTATAGAGTTCAATAAATAAAATTGAACATCATGCCTTGTTATATGCCTCTTAGATATTGTTTAGTATTTATGAGGTTGTATACCCATTTATTTGGTTTCCCCTTTGGTGTGCCACATGGAATTACCCTTTATAATTAAATAATTAAATTCTTGGAACAACATCTAAGCATTCAACAAGAAATTAATATGGAATTTCCCCTAGTAATCAATTTCTCAGTTGAAAATTGAACATGCTAAGTTACATGTAAATATTTGTAGTGTTTTTCTATGGTTAATTTTTTTTATGAAATTGTTAAATTTAGTAAATTGAAATGTGATAATTTAATTTGATGCCTATTTTGGGATAAATGATGTTTTTGGTAAGAAATGTCTTGTTTTTACAATAAAACCCCTCAAATGAGGTTCTTTGTCGTCAAAATTAAAAATTGTTTTTTGGTGACTTATAGCATGATTGATAGTATTTCTTTGGTTCCCCTTATATGATTATTGTCATTTTATATGGATATATTGTATCTTAGACCTTATTGAAGTTATATAATTAATTGCATAGATTATATATATAATTATATGACTTATGGACCAAGATCCTTCCAAGGAATTTACTTTATTAATGAATGAGTTCTCCAATATATGTAATTTCCCAATTAGACCATGGTATGTCCTAAGTACCTCCTTGAGCATTGTTAGATTAATTTATATGATTTAATAGATTCAATGGAATGTTAATAATTATGCAGTCTATTCAATATTTATTTTTTCATTATATTAATGGGATGCCTTAACATGATGTATTTCCTTCCTTGAGTGTCTTAAATGGCATGACTTAATTTTATTAGATTCTTCATGAGGAAATGTTTTCCATGAACGTATTTAATGATTTTTTTGAAATATGATTGAAGTGTGTTGTACAACCATGCATCTTCCAATATTAAAATGAGTTGGACTTATGTGAATTATGTGAGATGTAATGGCATGGTCATGACAGTTTTCCTTCCATGGATGATTTTAATGTTTTTTAAATAATGAACTATTATGGTTGGAAAGGCCATGTCAGATGTTTTTTGAATTATGAAATGTAGTTAATGAAAATTTTGTTACTTGATTATAATGTATTAATAAATGTAAATAATGATAGATAATTACTCATGGATCCAATTATTATTATTATTATATGATTACACCTTGATATAGGTTGTAGAATGATGGTAAGGGTTTGGTAGAGCATGGAAGTATCTTTCTCCCTTTAATTGAGTGTTGACCAAGACATCTTGAACCGGTGATACTAGGGGATAGTGAGTATGAAGCATCATGTCCCTTGTTGAGTGCTGAAATGACGATGCATTCATTAATATTCAAGTTTTGGAATGATAGAACACCAACCATATTGAATGTTGAGCCTGAAATATTCCACTCATTATGTGATGTAGAGAATTTACCCTTTGTCTTGAGATTATAGGAACTTTTAAAATGGTTATATATGATTGATTTATTCCTAGTCCAGCTACCATATAGTATTCTTGGTATATGGACACTTAAGTTCGCACGTACTTGGTTCATATAGGTGGATGTGGTATATAACAATGATATGTATATATTATTAATATGTACATATGGTCACTATTTAGACTCTTATTCTAGTCTAAATCTGAAGAAGGTAGAGTCGGTTAGGTGTTCCATTGAAGCCTTAGTAGACCAATATTATTTATTTATTTCAATTCTATTTATTATTCATATTAATTTAACATTTCTTTAATATTTATTCATGGATTATATTCAATCATAAACACCATGGGTATTAATCTAATGGGATTTATATATACCACCTTTCCTGGGCCACCATTACACTAGAGTAATTCAGTAGAACTTATGTTTGTAATACCATGGTTGATTTCTTGTGCTATTTAGCTTTCACCAAGGATTTATGATCACATGACCGAGCCTGAGATCTGGATGCTAGTAAAGTTCACCCATGGGGGTTTTGATTCATCTCTTTATCAATATTGTATAGTGTATCCTGATATATATTGTATGCTTATGGTCTTAGTTATATATTATCATCAGTACATGAATGCATCTGTAGTATAATGGAATTGGACATATATATTTTTTTCCAGATAATATTGTTCTTCTGCTATTCTGTTATTCATTTCCAATGTTATCTATTCTTTACCATATATTACACTAACATGATACACTGATCATGAGGGTATAGTCTCCCCACTATCACCTCCAACCTCTATGTCTTCTAGTCAACAGGCTTTGGCATACGTGGAAGAATATTTGAGTCCATATTACCCATAGGTTCATCAACCATCTTAGTTGTTAGTCAGGTTTGGATGTTACAAAGTGGTTTCAATGGTTTCTTTTTTTCATTTTTCATACTATTTTGGGTTCGAAAAAAGGAAACTAGGAAGGTGTCTGTGCATGGTAAATAGTTGTTTTTGGGACTTATCATGCCACCCATGGGGAAAATTCCAATTGGTCAGGGATGGTAATATTGTTCATTTCATTCATTATTAAAGTTTATTATGATTTATCTGTGAGAGAATGGTATAATTTCCACTGGTTATTGATTTATGTAATTTATGGTATTTTACTGTTGGACTATCATGGAAATGGCTATGTATTACATGCATCATTATAGCCACATATAAATTCACATTCCATACATATTCAACTCCATGTAGTTGAATTTATTGGTGTCTATCTAATTTTGATTAAGTTCCTTGAAGGTTATTCTATTCATAGTTGTACCTATTTAGGTAATAATTTAGCATACCTACTTATATATCATGCCTTGTATTTTATTTAGAATATTAGTATGTTTCCATTATAAGTTAACTATATTTCATGTTTCCTTCTATTTTACAATGTTTTCCTATGTATAATTATTCTATGATTAATAGAATTTTTCTTTGTGGGTATTTCCCATGATAAAATTATAGTTTTGTTGATATATAATTGGTTTCATGGGTTAAAATATTGGTTTCAATTAAAAGGGATCTAGTTTTCAGTTATAAGTTGTATGGGTACCTTATAATTAGAAAAAGTTATCCCATATACCCATTCTATTTTTGATACTTATATATGTTTAGAAAAAAAAAACATAAAATGTGAAAGCTTCTCAAGTAAAGATTTTAAATTAAAATTTATTTTAGTTAATGGGATCCAATTTCTAAATAATAAAGTGTATTGGTGCTTTATATAGTCCTATATATCTACCCATATCACTGAACCATTATGCACGACCATGTAATATTTAAAATGGTTAAAATGTGGAAGCAATTTATTTTTAACCTGAAATGATTTGGATACCTTATAAAGTCTTTCACATTTATTAAATGTGCATAATGAATCCTAGGGAGAAGTTTATAAATTAACAATTGGAACCAAGTAGGAATGATGGGGCATGATTCTTATGAGATGACTCGTTTGGGTGTTTGTATTATCCATCATTAAGAAACTTCTATTGGGTTTCATTATAATGAACCCAGGTTTGTTAAATAGATCCTTCAAAGGTCACCTTAATTATTAAAAACTAATTTAATTCAAAAATTTCTTATTTGTGAGAGGATGTGAATAAATTATTAATGTTTTAAAATTAATTTGATAAGATATACCTATTTTTCCTTGGGGAGTTAGTGAAATCTGATAAAAAAATTATTGGTTTTATTATTGGTACCTAATATTCTATTTTAAATCTTTAAAAAGACTAAATATTAAATGTAAATAAAGGAAATATGTTTACATTGGAACCTAAAGTGGAATCCTTAGTTTTATTCCTCATTTAAGGGTAGTTTTAATGTCTCTTTGAGGATCCGTGTAATGAAAACATGGGAATTTTCTATAGGCCTTCTTTTTTTAGCGAAGGATTAAATGATAGGTGTAGGGAATAGTGATATATATTTTTAATGACCACATTACAGGTTGAAACTTATACTTCATAAGGGGTATCATGTAATAGGTATCACCCTTAAATCTTAAATTCCTTTATAATCTTGTGAGTTTTCTAATGTTTGGTGTCATTATAGTTCCATTATCCCTATTAGGACTTCTAGATTCTCTATGAGAACATTGTTTGGATCAATGGTCAGGTTTTCCATTACAATAGTTATGGGAATGAGCACTATGTAATTCTTAGTTTCATTAGGTTTTACATACCAAGGGTGAGGTCGGATGATTCATAGGTCATATAAACCATTATTCTTCCTCAGTGATGGATGGCATGGTATGTCATCATCCATATTAATGGTTGTGGGGGGAAATATGACTTTGAACTAAATATCTTATACAAAACACCTTATAATTGTATGAATTGGGTGAAAAACTGATGGATTTTATACAATATGTGTCATCTTTCATCAGAATCCCTAGGGTATTATGAATTCACATACATGGTATCTGTCAAGTTCTAAATGGTTTGATGAACAAGTTCAGTTCTGTGAAATCATTGAGCCTTTATCGTTTGACTATGTTCTTGGTCCATCTCTATAGTATAATGGATTTGGCATTAAAAGGGATAAACTTTATCCTAATGATTGAGTTGAATTTCATATAGGATTGGGTGTTTTGACATGACCATCAGGTTGGTATCAAATTTTATGCCAAACATTCAAATCTTGTGATGTGGTGGTCATGAATCGATGGATCAACACATGTGCATTTATTGTGGTTTGAAATTAATGTGCTTGTGAGCACCTAGTCAATATCTTCTTTCAACTACAAGAATATTCCATGGGAGAGGAAAATTGCATTAGTATTAGTTACATGTTCCCTTCGATGTAGAAGGGAAACAAACAAATATGACCTTTTAATAAGGGTTGATCTTTATTGATTGAATTTCAAGATTAAATGTTTTAAATAATGATGTTGCTTCCTTGGATGTACAATGTTATTGTACTTGGTTTTGTATGAGACCCTGGAGAAACATAGTTGGTCTCAGGTTGACTTTAGTGGTTAATCTTGAATGATCCTGAGATGCCTGAGCTGGTAAAGTCTTGTGAATTCTTAATGATGATGCATTATCATGTGTGGTTGAGAATCTTTAAAAAGGCCGAACAACAATGGTTCGACTATTCTTATTTGGTTTCCTTGATTTTCTCTTAGTGTACTCTTATTTAATAGGTGATCATGTCCCTTATATTTTTGTTTTCCTCAGTTAAACAAGAGTGTGTTATTCTTATACCATGATAAATCTTTAAAAATATGTTGGGATAGTTCAATCATTTTCTCAGTGTTGCACGCTGGATGGACAGTTCTTATTGAGGATCAGTTAGTCCTGAGTGATACTTTTATTCCCAAATAGGAATGAATTGGATGGACTCTTAGACACCATTCATTATTTCATTTGACTAGAACAGTAGGAGGATACATCTCTAAGAATAGTCCATGTTTTGAAGTAGACATATTGTCCTTGAAAAAATGTCTCTTTTGTAATCATGGAGTATGGAAAACCTTAGGGTAGTTCCTGGGATTCCCGTTTTATTAGGCCTCAGCCATAAACCTTACTTAATATTGAATTAAATGAATAATTCACATTGAGGATCTTTTCAGGTTTAGAGTTTTAGAGAATTAGGACATGACTATTACATCTCAAAAGATTAAAAAGTAGAAACTTCTACTAAGTCTCCATAAAATAAAAACTCTTTAAAAGAAACATGTCTTGTTCCATATTTTAGGTAGCATGACTTTCCCTTGATCCCATCCTTGACCCTATTCCGCGTTAATTCCTGTGAAAAG
This sequence comes from Viscum album, assembly GCA_963277665.1. NCBI lineage: Eukaryota > Viridiplantae > Streptophyta > Magnoliopsida > Santalales > Viscaceae > Viscum > Viscum album. Next base: position 684,325,465 of record OY728123.1, on the reverse strand, counting down.
CATTTCAAAAACTTGGGATGAGCATAAAAATCTCAGTAAGGGATACACAAAGAATGAACACTGTTAGTTTTTCAAAACAACAAGTAAACCATGTATACTTTATCAAAGCAATACCTTTCATCTTTTAGAAGTAGTAAAAAAAACTCTTCAATGAATAAAAGATCAATACTTACCCTTTTGTAACCAAAAGATTACCATAAAACCCATATAAAGAACACATAACATAAAAAGGTAACTGGGGACATAAACATACTTAAATTGAATAACCATACGGTCGACTTCCACACATACTTAATGGAATAGTCATAGGGCTGACTTCCACACATACTTAATGGAATAGCCATACGGCCAACTTCCATACATACTTAATGGAATAGCCATACGGCCAACTTCCATACCCAATGCATTGGAGGTTATAATGTAACCACCCGTCCTGGTATTCACGGCACCACCCATCATAATGTCCAAGTACCATTATAAAATCATAAGACAATAAAAAAATATAGTGGAAAGAAAACATTTCCACATTCCTATCACAATATATCACTTAAATATATCGATATAACAAATCCTTTATAAAAACCATTTTCAATACCAACATACATAAAAGAGTATATGTTATTTATTTCATTTTAAAAAACATTACGTCTTGTTGAGGAAGCCAAAGACCAAATAATACTCGTGGCGGCGGAAAAGGTCGTTGTCACCGCGTACGTTAAAAGAAAAATTCTTTTTTTTCGTTTAGTAAAACGCTTCGTATAAAAATATTACTTTTTAATAAAATTAAAAGTCAAAGGGTTTTATACACCTTATAAAAGAAAGTTGTGTGTAAAACCAAATATGCCTCAATGAAAGTAGATTGAGACGAAGTCCCTTACAAAGTCGGTATCCTTAGGTTTAGGATAAATAAATTAAATTATTATGTGTGACAAATACAAATACACAAAATATAAGTGGATATTAAGTGTAATACAATCAGAGGTCATTCACACATAATCATGGAAAAACAAAACCAATGACATAGATATTTAGCTCAATTAAATGATATTGAGTTATGATTTCCGATACAAGTCCGTCTAAATGACATAAGAATTTATCAATGAGATGATTATGTGTAGAAATAGTATATCCACACAAAGGTTTGTGGAAACTACAACATAGAGATTCCACACATAATATTGGCATAATAAAATCAAGAATTAGAGGTTTAACCCAAAGAATTGAAAGTGGGTTAAGAAGTTCCCTTACAGAAATTCGACAGCCTAACAGCATCACTTCAAAACTCATAAAATGAGTTGATGAGAGATAAAAAGGGTATATCATCACTTGGACATAAAATTTACATTAATAAGGATATATAAGAACATATCCCAAAATAATAGTTTGTGAATTAAAAGACATAACAAAAGAAGTCTTTTAAAAAGAGGAGGGTGAAAGGTTCCCTTACCGACTTGGGTAACTTTCGAAACGCACACCCCATTGAAGAAGGGTCATGCAATGAATATGTAAGTACCCATAAATGAAATTATATTACACAAAGAGTATAATAATGGGAAGTACATACAACACTCAAAGGAAATGGTTGCAAATGTAGCATAAATCTCACAGGAATAAAAGTGAGATGAAAAATCCCTTACGAAAACTCGGCAGCCTAATGGCGCCACTTAAAACTTCCAAAAATGGATTGATGAGATCAAATAGAGTATCTCATAATATTACAATAAAATGTACATAAAGAGGAATATAAAATAACACCCCCCATAATAACAAATAGGATCATAAAAGAAGTGACATAAATGTGAGTACTTAAAAAAAGAGAGAGGTTAGATCTCTTACGAAAATTCGGCAGCCTAACGACGCCACTCAAAACATCCAAAAATGAATTGATGAGATAAAATAGAGTATCTAATCATATTAAAATAAAATTTACAGAAGGAGGAATATAAAATAACATCCCCCATCATAACAAATAGGAGCTTAAAAGAAGTGACATAAATGAGAGTACTTCAAAAAAAAAAGAGAGGTTAGATCTCTTACGAAAATTCGGCAGCCTAACGGCGCTACTCAAAACTTCCAAAATGGATTGATGAGAGAAAATAGGTTCTCTCACCATATGAACATAAAAAGTAGAGTAGGAGTAATATAAAATAACATCTCAATCACAAAAAATATGATCTTAAAAGGAATGACATAAAAGAGTGTACTTAAAAATAAAGAGAGGAGTAGGATCCCTTACCTCGTGTCCGACATGACTCGATCGTTCTTTAATCTCCTGAGTAATTAAATTTGGTCAATTTATAATTGCATAAGGACCTAATTTAAATATTATTATTAAGTTCATATCACATATTTTAATGTTATAATAATTGGTTAATAAAGTGAGTTCATATCAGACGTTTTTGTCGATGTTCAGTACATGAGTAAAAATTGAACTTGTTCGAAAAGAATTTTCCATGTAGTTATAGGTACATCATCTCCAGGATAGTATTTATGATTTAAATATCATATATATCCAGTATATATTCATTTTATACTATTCTATAGCATTTGGAGGTAAAAAATTAAATGCACCGTTCATGGAGACGGTAGGCCGTACGTACGCATGAACGCTACTTTCATTTTTTTCCATATTAATGGAATTAAAACAAAATGGGAGATATATATATTATAATTCCCGAATTATAACCATAATTTAAATGTAATATATTACATATATATCCATTACATATATGTACTTATAATAGTACATAACATTTGGAGATAAAAAATGAAATGTACCGTTCATGGAGACAGTAAGCCGTACGTACGCATGAACGCTACTTTCATTTCTTTTTTTTGTATTCAATGGAATGAAATAATAAATATATAAAGGTATATTATAATTATAGTAGGATGACATATGTAAAACCATTAATTCCATCCTTTCTACATCCCACATATGGCATTAACGAATCAAATTACTTTGAGGGGGCGGTAATCCGCACTTCCTAAAATGAAGATATTGCGTTTACCCATAATGGAAACCATGAATGTATGCCATAAATGAAAAATACAGAAGCTCAAGGAAAACATAAACATATTATATATCATATATAAATATAGTGACATCTTAATGTACACCTTTGAAGGTGTTAAAAGAATATTGAACAATCATCGTTTCGTGAGGCAGTAATTCGCCATCCACAGAAACAGTATGTTCTTTAACCATTAGACGAAAGTGTGTGTAAGTGTAGCTCTAATACTTCACATAAAAACATCCTAGTATATTGAGGATACTGGTTTTGTTACAAAATAAAAGATTAAAAAGGGTTTAGGGGGTTGGATAAGCAAAATAAAACAAAATAACACAAGGGAAGACATTACCTTTTAATCGGGTAACTTCCTTTGATTTGAGATCAAAGGCTTCCTTGGAAAGGATTATTCCCAAAGTTAGGATTCAATGATTAAGAGATGGATGTGGAGAGATTAAATGGTCAGGGGTTGGCCGAGCCAAAGGCTTGAGAGGTGTGTGTAAGGTGGTAGAGGTGGGGGCCTTTTATAAGAGGAGAGGAGGGGCACTCTTGGAAAGTTACAAAATGTTACTTTATTTTCAAATGATTTTCGGATTTTAAAGGTCCCAAATTGATGTATTTAGAGGATAAGGTGATAAGGTTTCGAAATACACCCATCCAATAGGTTTGTGACAAGTTTAGTTCTTAGATTTTTCATTATCTTTTCATTTTATTTAAATCGTTAAATAATGAGGTAATCGCTGCATCAACATGGTGTCATAAATAATTTAATTTATTTAGTGTCTAAAAATTATAAAAAAAATATCATGATGTAGTAAATCTTTTTATATTTCTATGTAATATTTATAGTCAAAAATATTACTTCTATAACCCCATATAAAAATTGTTTTAGTAAAATAACACATGTTTGTGACATTTTAATTTTAACATTAAATAATAAGGTATTAATGTCATTTTCCAACCAAAGTGGCTCCATGGGATCCTCAAGTTGACCCATGGATTTTCATGGTCGGAAATGACACATAAAATGAAAGTAGGGCATGTTTATAGGTCATTTATTATTATTAGAACATTTTTTTTACCTTAAATTACACTAATTACCTCTAATCGCGATTAATAAACTTAAAAGTTACTATTCACCAAAAAATTAATTTAATCCCATTGAACCAAATTTTACTTCTTAATGAAAACCATGTATGTCGTATTTTTGAAGTTCAAATCAAAGAAGTGGTAAAGTTTCATTTAAACAAAAAATCAGTTTCTTTAACTACCACTTAGTGGTTTCACTATTCATCAAAAATTGAAGTTTTTCAGAAAATTACCAAAAATTCACCCTAGGATATATTTGATATTCCGAATTCAAAAATGATGCCTATTTTAAAAAATTCAAAACATATAAGTTAAATTAATTAATTTAATAATTAATTCCCGCTGTCAGAGCAAATAGCGTGTTTTTATGAAACAATAAGTATCCAAAGATTGACACTAGTTTAAGTCCAATTTCAAGATGAAATTAATTCCAACGACCACTATTGGATTAAATGGTAAAAATATATTCTAATTTTAGTTTAAAAACAATTAAAAATATAATCTAATCTTATAAATAAATTAAATTAAAAAGAGGTTTTGAATTAAAATACAACATTTTTCACTATTCATTAAAAATGAACTTTATCGGAAAGATACCAAAAATTTACAAAAAGTAAATTTTGATGTCCCGATTCTAAAGAAGAATATTATTTTGTCAAACATAACACATAAAATTGTCAAAAATTTGATTTAAAAGAGGTTCTCCATCAAAAGGCAGTTAATCGACCTTTAAAAGAATATTAGAATGTTTACGCTTAAAAATGTATTCATTCACATTTTTAATTCTCTAAAATTTATTGTAAAGAGTAAAAAATATTTGAAAAACGTATATAATCATTTTGTAGTTAGTTCTATTCATTCCCTCCATTACAACGGTTAGGCGTTAACTACCATTTAAAATAATATTATTTTATTATTAGAGTGCAACGTAAGATTTCAAAGGAACTAGTTGTTGTGTATTGGGTAAGCCATCGAGCATAGCATTCCCTTCAAATTAATATTGACATTTTATTCACAAATAGGGATAAATATAAAATTTTCATATTCTTTATTTACCTGGGGTGTTACATTCTTCCCCCCTTTTGGGAATTGCATCCTCGCAATTTTAAAATTGGGCTTGGAAACATCCTTGAAAGTCCCACATCGGAACAAGAGTCGGTAAAATAATCACTTTAAAAGAATGGGATAGAAGTACAAATGTCACCCGAGTTAACCCATACTAGGATTCCATGTATGAAAATATGGATATGGAGGAGAAAACAAAGGGTCATGTTCTGATGGAGAGTGATAGTAAACATGTTTAGGAGAAAGTTAACCACAAGAAAATCACAAACTTGTGATGGGTTATACAGTATTCGATTCCCCAGTAAGAAAAGTTAACAGACAACATTTTTGTTTTAAGTTACTCTTCATTGAGGAATTTAGTTTTTGAGTTTAACTAAATCATAATGAAACATACTTACTTGTCACGTAGACTTTCAACTTTTACTAGATTCCTTAATCAAACTCATATTTTCTCCAAAAGACGAGTTTTTAGGAAGACTTGTTCGCATTAAGAGTACTATAATCAAATTCCTGAGAATCACCTAATCCAAAAAAGATAACTATATATTTCCCATGTATTTACACAAAATACAAAACCAAAATTGTTAGTATAAGATCAGATAACCCACAAAAGTATAATCCTTTATAAAAAGAAAATCCATTCTTAATCTCCAAAATTTGTCCAAAAAAAAACCAAAAGTTCAACGAAGACCATTCGATAAACAATTGTCCATAAAATTCATCAAATTAAACCAAACTAAGATTGAAACCCAAATATTTAAAGGATTTAATCACATAGTCTTCCAAGGTAAAAATTAACTTTTATCTCCAAATAACATCAGTTGCTCTTAAATTCTCATATTGAAAAGTAATTAACCTAATCACATATCCTCCATGATAGGTTAATCATTTCTATATATAACCAAAAATAAACTTACTCTTGATTCCTAGAATCATATAACTAAAAATAATTAGTCAAACTATCCAGGGACTTCATGTAGTCCAGTGGTAGGCGATAAATACCAGTCGCACTTTGGTTGTGGGTTCGATTCCCGTAGCTTTGTCCGACGCGACGGGTTGTCACACGGTCTGTGTGTTGTCCTTTTTCCAAAACTATAAAATTCTTAAATCATTCCCCAAAACGAGATAAAATCTTCAAAAATAATCATAACATATTTTAACTTCAATTTTATCTCATGCCTTTCATTACAATATATAACAACCCATAATTACCTCAAAAGAAAGGATCATATAAACCCTAATGTTTACCTTTATAATTATTACCTGAACTTCCACATCGATTGGTCATCTCGTACCTGATGCATTACAAAACATACCAAGGTACACGTGGTTGATCATGACTCCTTGATAGTTAGTTTAGAACAACCACGAGTTTCCTCATTGAATCCCCCATTTCATCCAGTTTCTTAATCAGAGAACCACCACAGTTTCCTTCAATCCTATTGTCACTTTGATGCCTGCTAGATCCATCCATTCACTAAAAACAGAAATGTCAGTGTGAGTATATCAACAAAACCATCATGTACTAATGAGGAAGATAAACACTAAGATATAATTACTCATTCACTTTATCTAAAACTATGACTCTTTCTGAAATTCTAACCATTATGGTAATGTCACTTATGCTTAAAGAATACCCTAACCTCTAAAGTTTTCTAAAACGACCTTTGATACCAACTATAAGGCCCCATCCTTAAACCTTACTTAATATTGAATTAAATGAATAATTCACATTGAGGATCTTTTCAGGTTTATCGTTTTAGAGAATTAGGACATGAATATTACATCTCAAAAGATTACAAAGTATAAACTTCTACTAAGTCTCCATAAAATAAAAACTCTTAAAAAGAAACATGTATTGTTCCATGTTTTAGGTAGCATGACTTTCCCTTGATCCCATCCTTGACCCTATTCCGTTCAAAAACATGGGATGAGCATAAAAAGCTCAGTAAGGGATACACAAAGAATGAAAACTATTAGTTTTTCAAAACAACAATTAAACCATGTATACTTTATCAAAGCAATACCTTTCAACTTTTAGAAGTAGTCAAAAAAACTCTTCAATGAATAAAATATAATTACCTACCATTTTCTAACCAAAAGATTACCATAAAACCCATATAAAGAACACATAACATAAAAAGGTAACTTGGGACATAAACATACTTAAATGGAATAACCATATAGTCGACTTCCACACATACTTAATGGAATATACATACGGCCGACTTCCACACATACTTAATGGAATAGCCATACGGCCAACTTCCATACATACTTAATGAAATAGCCATATGGCCAACTTCCATACCCAATGCATTGGAGGTTATAACGTAACCACCCGTCCTGGTATTCACAACACCACCCATCATAATGTCCTAGTACCATTATAAAATCATAAGACAATAAACAAATATAATGGAAAGAAAACATTTCCACATTTCGATCACAATATATCACTTAAATATATCGACATAACAAATCCTTTATAAAAACCATTTTCAATACCAACATACATAAAATAGTATATGGTATTTATTTCATTTTAAAAAACATTACGGCTTGTTGAGGAAGCCAAAGACCAAATAATACTCACGGCGGCGGAAAAGGTCGTTGTCACCGCGTACGTTAAAAGAAACATTCCTTTTTGTCATTTAGTAAAATGCATTGTATAAAAATATTCCTTTTGAATAAAATTAAAAGTCAAAGGGGTTTATACACTGTATAAAAGAAAGTTTTGTGTAAAAACAAATATTCCTAAATGAAAGGAGATTGAGACGAAGTCCCTTACAATGTCGGTATCCTTAGATTAAGGATAAATCAATTACATGATTATGTGTGAAAAATAAGAATACACAAAATATAAGTGGATATTAAGTGTAAAACAATCAGAGGTCATTCACACATAATCATGGAAAAATAAAACCAATGACATAGATATTTACCTCAATGAAATGAGATTGAGTTATGATTTTCGATACAAGTCCGTCTAAATGACATAAGAATTTATCAATGAGATGATAATGTGTAGAAATAGTATATCCACACAACGGTTTGTGGAAACTACAAAATTGAGATTCCAAACATAATATTGGCATAATAAAATCAATAATTTGAGGTTTAACCCAAAGAATTGAAAGTGGGTTAAGAATTTCCCTTACAGAAATTCGACAGCCTAACGACGTCACTTCAAAACTCATAAAATGAGTTGATGAGAGATAAAAAAGGTATCTCATCACATGGACATAAAATTTACATTAATAGGGATATATAATAACATATCCCAACATAATAGTATGTGAATTAAAAGACATAACAAAATAAGTCTTTTAAAAAGAGGAGGGTGAAAGGTTCCCTTACCGACTTGGTTAACTTTCGAAATGCACACCCCATTGAAGAAGGGTCATACAATGAATATGTTAGTACCCATAAATGAAATTATATTACACAAAGAGTATAATAATGGGAATTACATACACCACTCAAAGGAAATGGTGGAAAATGTAGCATAAATCTAACGGTAATAAAAGTGAGATGAAAAATCCCTTACGAAAACTCGGCAGCCTAACGGTGCCACTTAAAACTTCCAAAAATGGATTGATGAGATCAAATAGAGTATCTCATCATATTACAATAAAATATAAAGAAATAGTAATATAAAAGAACATACCCCATCATAACAAAGAGGATCATAAAAGAAGTTACATAAATGAGAGTACTTAAAAAAAGAGAGAGGTTAGATCTCTTACAAAAATTCGGCAGCCTAACAGCGCCACTCAAAACTTCCAAAAATGAATTGATGAGATAAAATAGAGTATCTCATCATATTACAATAAAATTTACAGAAAGAGGAATATAAAAGAACATCCCCCATCATAACAAAGATGAGCTTAAAAGAAGTTACATAAATGAGAGTACTTCAAAAAAAGAGAGAGGTTAGATCTCTTATGAAAATTCGGCAGCCTAACGACGCCACTCAAAACTTCCAAAATGGATTGATGAGAGAAAATAGGGTCTCTCACCATATGAAAATAAAACGTACAATAGGAGTAATATAAAATAACATCCCAATCCTAATAAATATGATCTTAAAAGGAATGACATAAAAGAGTGTACTTAAAAAGAAAGAGATGAGTAGGATCCCTTACCTCGTGTCCGACATGACTCGATCGTTCTTTAATCTCCTAAATAATAAAATTTGGTCAATTTATAATTTCTTAAGGACATCCTTTAAATATTACTATTCAGTTCATATCACATATTATAATGTTATAATAATTGGTTAATGAAGTGAGTTCATATCAGACATTTTTGTTGATGTTCAGTACATGAGTAAAAATTGAACTTGTTGGAAAAGAATTTTCCATGTAGTTATAGGTACATCATCTCCAGAATAGTATTTATGTTTTAAATATCATATATATCCAGTATATATTCATTTTATACTGTTCCATAGAATTTGGAGATAAAAAATTAAAAGCACCGTTCATGGAGACGGTAGGCCGTACGTACGCATGAACGCTACTTTCATTTTTTTCCATATTAATGGAATTAAAACAAAATGAGAGATATATATATTATAATTCAAGAATTATACCCATAATTTAGATGTAATATATTACATATATATCCACTACCTATATGTACTTATAATAGTACATAACATTTGGGGATAAAAAATGAAATGTACCGTTCATGGAGACGGTAAGCCGTACGTACGCATGAACACTACTTTCATTTTTTTTGTATTAAATGGAATTAAATAATAAATATATAAAGATATATTATAATTACAGTAGGATAAAATATTTAATACCATTAATTCCATCCTTTATACGTCTCACATATGGCATTAACGAATCAAATCACTTTGAGGGGGCGGTAGTCCGCACTTCCTAAAATGAAGATATCACGTTTACCCATAATGGAAACCATAAAGGTATGCCATAAATGAAAAATACATAAGATTAAAAAAAACATAAACATATTTTATATCATATATAAATATAGTGACATCTTAATGTCCACATTTGAAGGTGTTAAAAGAATATTGAACAATCATCGTTTCGTGAGGCAGTAATTCGCCATCCACAGAAACAATATGTTCTTTAACCATTAGACGAAGGTGTGTGTAAGTGTAGCTCGAATCCTTCACATAAAAACATCTTAGTATATTTATCATACTGGTTTTGTTACAAAATAAAAGAATAAAAATGGTTTAGGGGGTTGGATAATCAAAATAAAACAAAAGAACACAATGGAAGACATTACCTTTAAATCGGGTAACTTCCTTTGATTTGAGCTCAAAGGCTTCCTTGGAAAGGATTCTTCCCAAAGCGAGGCTTCAATGATGGATATAAGGATGTGGAGAGATGAAATGGGCAGGGTTTGGCCGCGAAAAAGGCTTTATAGGTGTGTGTAAGGTGGTAGAGGTGGGGGCCTTTTATAAGAGGAGAGGTGGGGCACTCTTGGAAAGTTACAAAATGTTACTTTATTTTCAAATGATTTTCGGATTTTAAAGGTCCCACATTGATTTATTTCTAGGATAAGGTGATAAGGTTTCTAAATCCACCCATCCAATAGGTTTGTGACAATTTTAGGTCTTATATTTTACATTATATTTTCATTTTATTTAAATCGTTAAATAATGAGGTAATCACTGCATCAACATGGTGTCATAAATAATTTAATTTATTTAGTGTCTAAAAATTATAAAAAAAATATCATGATATAGGAAATATTTTTAGATTTCTAATGAATATTTATATTCAAAAATATTACTTGTATAACCCCATATAAAAATTGTTTTAGTAAAATAACACATGTTTGTGACATTTTAATTTTAACATTAAATAAAAAGGTCTTAATGTCATTTTCCAACCAAAGTGGCTCCATGGGGTCCCCAAGTTGACCCATGGATTTTCTTGGTCGGCCATGACACATCCAATGAGGGTAGGACATGTGTATAGGTCATTTCATATTATTAAAACATTGTTTTACCTTAAATTACACTAATTACCTCTAATCGCGATTAATAAACTTAAAAGTTACTATTCACCAAAAAATTATTTTAATCCCATTGAACCAAATTTTACTTCTTAATGTCAACCATGTATGTTGGATTTTTGAAATTCAAATCACAGAAGTGGTAAAGTTTCATTTAAACAAAAAATCAGTTTCTTTAACTACCACTTAGTGGTCTCACTATTCATAAAAAATTGATGTTTTTCAGAAAATTACCAAAAATTCACCCTAGGATATATTTGATATTATGAATTCAAAAATGATGTATATTTTAAAAAATTCAAAACATATAAGTTACATTAATTAATTTAATAAATAATTCCCGATGTCAGAGCAAATAGCGTGTTTTTATGAAACAATAAGTATCAAAAGATTGACACTTATTTAAGTCCAATTTTAAGATGAAATTAATTCCAATGAACACTATTGGATTAAATGGAAAAAATATATTCTAATTTTACTTTAAAAACAATTAAAAATATAATCTAATAATATAAATAAATTATATTAAAAAGAGGTTTTGAATTAAAATACAACATTTTTCACTATTCATTAAAAAATGAACTTTATCGGAAAGATACCAAAAATTTACACAAAGTAAATTTTGATGTCCCATTCTAAAGAATAATATTATTTTGTCAAACATAACACATAAAATTGTCAAAAAGTGGATTTAAAAGAGGTTCTCCATCAAAAGGCGGTTAATCGACCTTTTAAAGAATATTAGGATGTTGATGCTTAAAAATGGATTCATTCACATTTATAATCCTATAACATTTATTCTAAAGAGTAAAAAATATATGAAAAACATATATAATCATTTTGTAATTAGTTCTGTTCATTCCCGCCATTACAACGGTTAGGCGTTAACTACCATTTAAAATAATATTATTTTATTATTAGAGTGCAACATAAGATTTCAAAGGAACTCATTATTGTGTATTGGGTAAGCCATCGAGCAGAGCGTTCCCTTTAAATTAATATTGAAATTTTATTCATAAATAGGGATAAATATAAAAATTTCATATTCTTTATTTACCTGGGGTGTTACACGTTTAATATATGAGGTTATCCAGAAATTGTTTCTAGACTCGTAAGTGACAATGAAATGGAAATGATTCAAATGTACTAGATCTATATTATGCATTTCCTTTTGTTGAGGTATGATTTTTTAAAGACCAGGTGATGTTTTGAATAGGGAACATCATTGGAATTTAGGTATGGACATCAATAAACCTGCTCATAGTAAATGTGAAGTGCCATGAAGGAAGAAAATTTTGTTCTATTTAAAATGAATTTTATATCTATGTCGGGTATCTTAGGGATATTTCTGCCACAGGTGGAATGATTTTTTACATAATTTTAGATGTATACGGTTGAAAGGATATATTTTAAATCACACTTTTGGGGTTAGGCAGGTTCAGTTTTAGTGTTAGAAGTGTCTTCTGGGAAATATTACATGACTAGTTTCTGTTAGTTCATTCAAGATTCAACTATTTATTTCAGATGAGGACCCTAATATGACCTTATATTTTTTTTAGTTCTCCCAGTAAAACTAATCTTGTATGTATCATCTTTAGAATGATTAGAGGTTTTCTTTGTAAGGAAATTTTGATGGTGGATGTACCATGGCTCAAAAATTAACATTTGTTTTCATTTAAACCTAGAGTGGGGAGAACCATTAGACATATGCTTAAAGATATGATTATGTGATCATGTCTATGACTATAAAATCATGGGTGACCATCTTATCATTGTTTCAGTTGAAAATAGATCATTCTATTGAGATTTTATTTATTAAGTTATGTATGCTTAAGTAAATTCTTGGAGGTGTGTTGGGCATTTGGAAATACAACACAACGATTTGATTGAGACTCCAATACCCTCATAGTTTGGGTGATATTTTCATCATTACAATAGGCTTATATAGGATTAAATTCTATAAGTTATAGAGGCTAAAACAATCCATGTTTTTGAACAAAATGAAAATCCATGGAAATTGATTTTTTTTCATTTACTAGATGGTTTGTCCTTTGAACCGAGTATCAAAACATAATTACGAGAGTTGGAACACTTAAAAGTGTTGTTAATAGACATAGGTAAATTATTTAGAGATATATTGGGGGTATCATTAAGTTTATAGAGCTCCATGCCTTGGAAATAAAAGGATTTGAGAGTTTGAAAAAGGCACATAGTTTTTTTGAAACATTGCAGCCCCTAGCAGAAAACTGTGTGGCGTGTAGTAGAGGGGAAGAAGTACCTTGAAAAGATTTCACATGGTTTTCCCAATCAATGAACATATCTTCATGTTTAGTGGAACTTATTAAGTACATAATAACTACTTATCACTTGGTTGGTGTAAGGATAGGAAAACTATGGTGAACAATCATGCGATGTGGGTTCCTTAGGCAACAGGAGCAACAAGGATGGTGCAGAGGTTGACCAAACCATTTTGAAAATCCGTCAGAACCATTTTTATGGTAAAATGACATTTTACCCTTAATGGAATATTATGTTTTTTATTCATTATTCCATACTAATCCATCTACGTGAGTATCTCCTTGAGTTTTTGATATCTACTCGGAAAGGTGATTCTAAAATTCACGATATCTTCTCCGTCTCTCATCCATTTTGATCACTATTGGTCTTAATGGATATGTATTGGTAATATATCAATTACTTTTGGATCATTATTAGTTTAATATCCTCTTGGTTTTTATTTTATTTTGCATGAACCCATTTCCCTATTTTCAGGGTTATAGTTCATTTCTTAGATTTCTTCCAAACCAGACTGAATTAGACCTTGATATTGGGTGACTAATACGTTCTATGTATGAGGTAGGTGGTCTATGACTTTCTCCTTAAATTTCCATCATATTATATATCTTTTCATTATTATTTTGTCCACTTTTTTCCATGTTCCACATTTTTATGGATTTCTTCATATCAAATTGATCATTATGCCTTATTTTAGGCCCATCAAACATTATTAGTTGATTTGGTGTTTCTATAGCCCTTATATGGTTACCACATGCATGTTCCAAATTGAATAGGAATCTATAATTAAATGATAAAATTCATGAAATATATTCTATGTTTTATGCTTATAATTAAAATGGGATTGCACTTGAAAATATATTACTTAATTGATAATGGGGCCTACTAATTTCCATGTCAATATTTGTAGTGATTTTACATGGTTAATTATTCATTATGTAATTGTTTACATTAGTAAATTGATATATGACAATTTGATATGATTCCAATTTTGGATAAAATAATTGTTTGGTGAATAATGCCTTATATTTATAAAAAACACCCCATGAATGAGGTGCACTTCCTTCAAAATCATAAAGTGATCTTTAATGGCTTATAATGTGCTTTTCTGTATTGATTTGGTCCAACTTCAATGATTGATGTCGTTTTTTTTGTATATGGAATGTTTGGAACAGGGCCCATATTGAAGTTATTAAATGAATTGAACACCTTATATATATATATATATAACTAATGGACCAAGATCCTTCAAGGGGATTGGATTTCATAAAGAATACGATTTCCCATGTGTGTAATTTACAAATTAGACCATGGTACCTCTTAAGTACCTCCTTGAGCCTTGTAAAATGCATTTTCATGTTTTTATAGATTCAATGACATGTTAATAATTGTGTAGTCTATTCAGGATGGTATTTTTTTTAATTAAATGGGATGGATTGACATGACAGATTTATTTACATGAGTGTTTTAAATGGTGTGATTTGATTTGACTAGCTTGTTCGTGACAAATTTTTTTCCTTGAATGTATTAAACATATTTATTGAAATGTGATTATTGTGGGGGGTATGAACACAACTATTTCCATATTAAAATGTAAATGACTTCAGTGAATTGTGTTAAATGGATTGGAATGGTCATGAAGGTTTTACTTCCATGGATATTTTGAATGTTTCGTAAAAAATGACTTATAAAGGGTGGAAATGTCACAATGAATGTTTCTTGAATTATAAATTGTTGTTAATAAAAATGTTGTGCCTTGATTATAATGTTTTAATAAATGTATATCATGAAATATAATTTCTCATGGATCTAGTTATTATTATTATTATGAGATTACTCTGTGATATAGGTTGTGGAATGATGGTAAGGGTTATATTGAACATATAGATATCAAAATTCCTTACATCGAGTGTTACCCATGATGTCTTGCACCAGTGATACTAGTATAAAGTGAGCATAGAGAATCATGCACCTTGTTGAGTGTTGACATGATGACACACTCACTACTATTTGAGTGTTGGAATGATAACACACTTTCCGTCTCATGTTGCAAGCATTATGTCTCCCACTCATTATGCGGTATATGGAATGAACCCCTTGTCTTGAGCTTATATGATCATTTAGTCTGGTTATGGATGAATATGTTATGCCTGATCCATCCATCACAAAGTATTCCAGGTGTCTGGACACTTATATTCACATGAAATTGGTTTATATATGTGTATAAAATCTATAACTATGCAATATATTTATTATTACTATATATATGGTCACAATTGAAACTCTTATTCTGGCTGTGATCTGAATATATTTGATTTAGACAGGTGTTCCACTGTAATCAGAGCCGATTGGGGTTTATTTATTTATTTTAGTTCTGTTTATTATTCATATTACCTTCACACTCCTTTACTATTTATTCATGTACTCGATTCAGTCAGAAACCACATGGGTTGTATCCTACTTTAATTTATATCTCACACCCTTCTCATGCATCTATTTCACTAGGGTACCCAAGTAGACCTTATGTTTGTAGAACCATGGTTGGTTTATTGTGCTGTTTAGATTTCACCTAAGAGTTAGGAGCAATGAACCAAGCAAGAGCGTGGGATCCTCAGGGAGTTCTCCCTTTGGAATTTTTTATTTTATTTATTTATGTATTGTATTGTATCACATTGTATGTTTTATTCTTATTTTCATAGTTATGTAGTATCATCAGGACATTCATTCATATGTTGTATATTGGTGTTATCCATTTAATTTTTATTGAGTTTATAATATTCTTATATTGTTCTATTATTCATTTATTAATACTTCCACTATTGGGTATTATTTACTTTCTATAATATCATTGTGCTACTCTGGTCATGAGGATATATTCTCCCCAATATCACCTCCTTAAATCCTCACTGATAGTCTGTAGCCTCTAGTGTACTAGGAAGTGCATATGATACCACCTGACCTACCGGTCTGGCTATCACCGTAGTAGTCAGTCAGGTGGGAATGTAAAATAAACCATTGATAATATACCATAAAACCAATTAAAATCCAAATCTCGGTCACACTGGTTAGTTTGTACCAATGGTTAAAACCCTATGTGTTTTATGTATCCATTGATATAACCTCTTTAGAGATTATATGGCCTAGAAATAAAATATTTGGTTGAAAAATTTTACTCTTTTTAAATTTATTTCATACATTTTATCCTTCCCTAGGGTATCTAGTACAATTTTCTAGTGAGAATAATGTACTTACTTACTATTTTAATAGATTATAAAATAGTATATAAATACCACCACAAACTATTCAAGGTAATATCTAATGGCTCTATTATTTAATTTAATAAATATAGTGAGTGAATTAGTAACACCAACTATCATCAGTATATATTAATTCAATTCATAACTTGTGTAGAATTTTTTTATTGGTATATTATCCTTTATAAACATTAATTGATGACATACAAAATGAAGTTCAATCTTATGTAAGTATTGATATAAATATAGTTGATCAATCAAATCATCAATACTTCGTAGGGTATATATTCTCTTAATTTTGATCCTATTCATATCACAATGATCCCTATTTTTTCCATCTAGTATAATAGGTTCACCCCCTAGTGAAAAACTAATCCAAATAATATCCTTGTGAATGTTCTTCTAGATTTACTTCTTCAATTAATGCAACTAAATTTGGGCCACTCAATAGGGAGTCTTCAAAATAGGCGTGGCATAAGTTATTATTTCTATAGAGAACTCATTATTATGAATTATAAGAGTATGAAACTCATCTGGAAAGAAATCCAAAAAATTCCACACAATAGTCATATCATTGATATTGATTTTCTCACCACCCATCTTAGATTAGCAACCATTTTGAATATGAATCAATACTAATACAATATATGTGATTTCCATATAATGATCATATATAAAAAAACAATGATAGATGATCACATTTTGGTTTGGAATGTCCAATTTGACATCTCTTCTTCTACAATTGATGTGGGAAAATCAAATACATGCCTAAGAAAACAACATATTTATCCATATGGGGAATAAAGATAAAGATAAGATGTATATCCCATAAAATTCAATTGGACAAGAATCATTGACTTATATGTGATCTTGGCACCCTTATGTGATTTCTTTAATAATTCAACATCAAATCATTAAACATAGGAATTTACAGTTCTAGATACTTTTCCTAATATAAGGTAATTTTATAACTAAGAAAAAATATAATACGTCAATATTTTATCATTCTTTTCCCCACCCCAACTTCATTTTTCAATGTTAAACCCTTTTACAAAACCAAAATTGGTATAATAACCATTAATAATTATTAATTATAGTGACTATTCCTAAAAAATACTTTATAGAATCTCTAAATCATGAAATTTTCTTTTCAATCTATGAAACCATGGGTTTAACATAGGTCATTCATTTTTATCATCAATTGAAACTCTTTATGATGGTTTATAAAGATCTTGTGTATTTAGAAAGCATATTACCTAGGAGTTTCAAATTAGGTGTGCGACAAGGCTCATTTTCACACCCTAGGTGATGACCAGTTCCCGATCAATGAGCTTATTTCAATGTTATTTATCCTAGGTACATTTTTTCTAAAGACATATCCACTTGTAGTTTGCATTTTGGGTTTTAATTTCATGTAATCCAATTTCATTATCCTTCATGAAATTTATTTTAAATTTTCCTTTACATTGATATATACATAGACTTATTCCTATGTTTCTCACTAATGTTTTCTCATACTAGTTTACATTTGTCAACCAGAAATTTCAATTATGAAAAATGTAGTGACCCACAATTTTCATATGTTGATATTATTACATAATATTTGAATATTAATTTCATATAATAATGATATACACTATATTTATATAGTTCTAGTTCTGATGTAAACATGGATACATAAAAATATTTTTCACAAGTGAACAACATCATCTCCCAGTATGATCATCATTACATGAAACATTCTTAGAAAATTCATTCATATTAACTTTATTCATAACATGTGGAATGAAAAAATAATATAGTTTAACTTATATGATTAGATAGAGTAAACGAGGGAGGTATTAAAATAACAAGGGAATAATGGTATGAAAACATGATAATAAAATTGTGAAACTATACCCTAAAAAATCATATATCATAAACTTGATTCAATGAATAAATATTGGATTTTTGTAAAAAATTAATAGTTATTTAATCAAAGAACATGGGCCCTAGTAGAATAACATTGGTATAATACATTGATTTAGTTCATATGAATAATAAACGAAAATAATTTCCTTAGTAGTCAAGGATCATTTCCAAGCCTATCATAGTAGAATGCGATTATCCCTAAAACCATCATAGTAGTCAATGTTCACTTCCAAGACTATCATAGAGGATAAATACCGTTACTCAACTAGGTTCAATATTCATTCCATTATTCATTATTTAATGAGATATCACTCATTACTCAATGCATTGGAGGGAGATATAGGTCCCATTGATCAGAAAATTCATTTATTATTATTATATGATGTTATAAAAGAATCATTATATTAGAAACTATTAAAATTAATTTGTTTTAAAAACATTATAACCTATAATAACACATTTAAAATAAATGGATTCAACAAAAATTTCCTCATTTCATCAATGAATAACTTACGGAAAGTAAATGGATTTAATAATAAAAATAATCCAACCATAAAAAGAATAAGGAATTTATCATTCATTTATATCCACAATAATTATTTTGAAATTGAAAGGATGTCATATTAAATTGATTTTTTTTAAAAAATGTCATGGAAAATTTCTTTAAAAAAATAACATTTCCACATTTAAATCACATATTTAAAATATATAAAATTTCTCAAATATTAATGGAAAACATTTCATTGAAAATAAACATGGAATCCTATAATGTTGATTTAAATCAATGAGTGTTTATGATATTTGGAAATATCATTCATTCCATACACATTCAAATGAATATTCCATTCAAATATTTGTTTATAAATTTAAATAGATTTACGAAGGAAACAGTAATTAGTTTATTTTTATAAAACTTTTAAAAAAGTAAAAAAATTCATAAAAATAACATTGAAAATTAATTTTATAATAGTAAATACATTATTTAAAACATTTTATGAAAAGATAGACTTTGAGGAAAAAATACATTCGACTGATTAGAGAAATAAAGTCAATTTTCCATAAAACTTTTTTTTGGATCGTTGATTACAAAAGAAGGTGAAATAAATTTAAAAAAAGTATTTTCATAAAATAACTATAGTGTGTTTTATTTAAGGAGTTTTTTAGAGATAGATCATAATAGTTCATCATCATAATAATAATCATAAACAATGTTAAAAAATATTTAGATTATAACATCAAATTCTAATCTCCTTGGTATATTTTGAATCATAATTTCCATGAGTTGAATTAATGTTTTTGGATTTGAAATTACAGAAAACATTCATAATAATAGTAATAAATAAATTTATAGGAAATATATACACCACACAAATAAAATAAGTGGTGATTTAGGCCTATGTGTCATATAAATAATAGTGAGATGAAAATTCATTACCACTTTGGAAGCTTTGGAATCATAAGACCCACTAAAGAATTAAATCAAATTATAACTTAAATATAATTAAAATAATAATATTAATAATATAATTTTTCAATGGGGAAGTATATAAACTATATAAAATAAATTAATTTTGAATAAGGAATATATATTCTAGAAATAAAATAGAGACTAGAAATATCATACCCCTAGTATCAAATTTATTCATTCACATTTTAACCTACCCTATAATAAAAATATTTATGTTATGAACATATAAAATATACAGAATAATATATAACCCATTTGTTAACAATTTATTATTAAATTCTTGTTTTATGTAATAACTCTTTTGTTTTTCATGTTTGCATTAGATTGACATTTTTGGTCCTTTTCCATTGATCATTATTGTATAATATAAATAATGAAAAACATGATATAAATACCATATATATATCCATCATATATGTTTTTATTGAAATTAATAAATGCAAAACATAGACAATTAATTATACTATTCATGGTGATGGTATGTCGTAGATATATATAAATGATGTTTCCATTATCTCTAAGGGTGGAACAAAATAAATTTAAAAATGAAATTACATTAAAATAATATTTTTAATATTATATATATATATATATTATATTCATTTAATATATTCATATTACCATCTATTTTGATATAAAATGAAAATTTTATCACATCACTTTATAGAGGTGGTAGTCCACATGTGTGCACATGCGACATTATATACTACCAATGGATTAGAGGGTAAGATTTTAGATGTGATATTAAAATTAAACATCTATAATAATTTCATATATATTATATATAAACACTAAATTAATTATAATGTCCAACCATCTGAGGTGGTGATGGTAAATGATCTAAATCGGTTCACAAGGATGTGGTTTGCAGTACACATGATCGAAAGCTTCATTTCCCATTTGATGGAAGGATAGTTGTATATATTTTATTCCATAAATATAATAATATATAAGTATCAAAACTATATTTATTATATTATATAATAATTTTTTAATTATACTTTATGGAGGGATAAGATGAAATTATATTTGGTTAATAATGATACCTCTTCACCAGATGAACACCTTATGATATCACTAGAATCATTCAGTGGATGATTTAATAATGAAAATATGTCATATAGGATGTTTTGAGATAATTAATTAATGCATTATTTTAGGTCATATTTGAACCAAATGTCTTTGGGTGTGTGAAGATCATAGGGGCTTCAGTGCCCTTTTATAGGCAGGGAAGATGACTCAATGTGAATATTTCAATATAAAAAGGTATACCCATGTTTTAAACATTAACAATAGATAAAAAATAGCTCATTATTGAGGAATATATGAGATATGGTCTAAATATGTAAATTTAATTTAATTTTTAAATTTTTTTAGATCATTTTAATGAGGGAATTTTTTGTTTAACCACACGATAAACACGATTTGAACTTAAACACAGTAAATACTTTTCAATGTTTGTTCTATTAATTTTATTGAAAAATATTTTGGAATTTGTTTTGTAATATATAATATTCTCATAAAAACTTTTGGAACCATTTTTAAAAATTATGTTCACATAAGTGGAAGAATTTAATTTAAAATTTAATATATAGACGTGATGAAAAACAATTTTCTATAGAGTATTTTCAATATTATAGAATGTATTAATATAAAAAATCAATATGGAATTTATTCTAATGACCTGAATTAGATAAATAATGATATATATGAACTAAATTTAATTTTTAATGATATTAAAAAAATGTAACTATTCAATTAATTAAATTAAAAGGCATGTTTTATTAAAAATAATCATTCTTCAATATACATTAGAAAATTAATCTCTTAAAAAATATAAAAAAATTAACCCTATGATGAATTTAAAATTTTTATTCCAAAAAAAGAACTTAAAATTTCCAAATATATTTTCTAAAAGTGGGAGAAATTAATTATTTTAATTTAAGAAGAAATAAATATTTTTTTAAAATTAAATTTAAAACATATAAATAATTTAATAAAATAGTACTACTTTCTTTATGAACACATTTATATATATATAATATTTATACTTATTTTTCAATATTTTTTTATTCCTATTCATAATTACATGTTTAATATCTTTTTTATAATGTTCATGTTTTAATAATAATATTGATAGTGTATTATGGTTCTTTAAAAATTGATGTCTCATGGAGCACATTATATAAATTAAATTAAGTTTATTTCAAAAAACCACTTCAAAAAATATCTAGGTGATAAAATTAAGAGATGATATTATTTTTGGAACTCTTTTCTGTTCAAAAAACTATTTACTTGTTATCTAAATTTAAAGTTTATTATGGCTAATCAAATTTCAGATATTTTTTTAATTTTTTTTAAATGAGATTAATTGAGAAAGAGGTTATTGCATAAATTTCCTATGAGATATTGGATAAATGAATATTTAAATATTCAAGGATCATGGGAAGACACCCAACCGGTTTATTAATTTAGGGAATGTGTTGAGTGTCTCATTTCACTATTCAGTTATGATATATATCTATATTTTGAGTTATTATTTTTTTTTTCAAATTATATTAATTATTTAATGTTAATAATTCCCTTTTAAGGGGAGAAATTTCATGAAAAATATTAGTAAACTAAAACTTTAGAATATTTAAAAAATGATGATCAAGATCCAAGTCTATGAGAGAGTGGAAAACTGGTAAGATCTAGAGTATTCTATGATTTAATAATGGGAACCAAATCATAAATTATATGTGAATGAAGATTTCATTCTATACTATTTCGAGTTCAATAATAAATTTTAGAGGGTGGAATTATTCAAGGTGAAAGAATACTATAATTTGATCATATATAGGAATAAAGATGTTTTTAAACAATACATTTATAATAAGTCATGATTTTTTTGTGATCATACACTTATTATTATAATAAAATTATAACCAGAGGGAGTGAGAAAAATAATAGAGGGATAAATTGTATTTTTTTGGAAACACACTATGGTAGTGAAGGATACATTCCTAACAAAATATACTAGGTATTAGAGAATATATTACTTCAATACCCTAATTATAACAAGTATTAGGTACCCATACCAAGACCAAGCCCTATAAATACAATGTTTTTGTTTTCATTATTTTATTTATATTTCATTTAATGAAAGGATATAGTTTTATTTAAGTGTATTGAATCCTAATTTTTCTGAGATGTTAATTTTATGATGATGAAATTTTAAAATATTAATAGCATTGATCACAAATTTATAAATTATTTTCCTATTCTAATGGATTATAAGGTACCATGAGAGGATATCATAACTAGATTAACATAGGTGTCACAAAAAACGGTGATGTATAAATTTATTTTTTTGGGTACTAAGATATATTGATTTAATATGGAAAATGATGATTAAATTATATAAAAATAATATATTCTTAAATTATACTATTAATTTATCAATATTTTTATTCAAAAAAATTTACAGAGTCTATAAATATAGAATAGATTCTATGAAAATGAATATATATTTGACCATGGTATATAAAGAAGATGCAGAAAGTCACATAATTTACAACTAGGTTTCGGATATAAAGTTGAATTAATATTACTTAATTTATATATTTGATATTCTTGGTGTTTAATGGTCATAAAATATCACATTATTGATTTAAAAGAATCATTATCACTGAAAATTATAATAAATTCTTCTTTAATATTTAATTCCATTATAGAATATCTTTATTACATGATATACAATATGAATGAAAAAATAAAATTACTTAATATTAATTGGTTTTATGATATTTATAAATTAAAAAGAAATGGGTTTAGAGATATTAATAGTATTATTTGAGTATGAATGGTTAAATTTTTAAATTTATTAATTAATGAAATTATCTTGGAGTTGGAAAATAAATTTTGATAATAAGTTTAAAGAGTTTTATTTCATAAAATTTAGAAAATATTATTATACATATTTATATATATTTATATATATTTATATATATTTATATTAGTGCGATAGTGGGATCATGATCATTATTTGGGGTTTTTTTTGGATGACATACTACTCATCAAAATTAATATCCCTTATTTAGATACTGTAAATCCTCATCAATGAAAGTTATTATTGATTAAATACATTAGTAGAATGACCTACATACCTAATATTATTATGTATATAGATATTTTAAGTGGTTTCATTTCTATGTTAGATTTCATACATTGGTAATTTGATAATGAAGTTTACCTTAGAAAACTCAAAGAATATTTTTACACTAGTATAAGATTATATGAGTCTTAAAAATGATCCCCATCCCTCTACTGAGATAGAAATGAAACTCATGAATAATATTTCTTGTAATTTAATGATAGATCTATCAAGTATTCCTTATGTAGTATCCCCCCTCATGACTCTTATTACTTGAGAATTACTAGTTTAAACCAATAAAATTTTAGTGAAAACCATTTCATTTTCTTAATGAATAATTTTAAAATAAAAAATATGATTTAAAGATTATGTCATCATCCTTGAAAATGGAGAATATATCATTACATATGTTACGCTGATTCTAGATTCAAATTACAAAAACATAATTCAAGATCTAAATTTGGATTTATGTTTTACCTCAATGGAAAATTCATTATATGGGAGTGTTCGAAGTATCTAGTGGTAGAAGAATCTATAATGGAACCAAAATATTTCATTATATTTGATGGTGTGGTGGAATATAATTTTTATGTAGTTTATAACTAATCATGGACTTGTTATTAATATGTCTAGATTGATATTTAGATACTTTGAAACTAATATATTTTTCCTTCATATATGGAAATCAAGATATCACCAAAGGATAAAATACATTTTTCACAAAAAAAATCATTTTATAATCCATTGGGGGAATTAGATAAATATTTTCTTAGTTGATACTGATGATAACATATTATAGTTATTATTAACACTATTAGAATAATAAAAACATGATAGAAATGTTTTTTCCTTGAGTATTCAATATAATGAATTCCAGATCAAATATATATAGTTTTTTCATAATTGAATTGTCAAGTAAAATTATAATTTTTTTTGCATTATATAATATATCATTATTTTACTAATAATGAAAAATTTTATTTAATCATTCATCCATGTTAGTTTCAATTTTTTCATGAGAAATGATGGAAAATTTTCCACTCTAGATAACTCATTGAGCAGTCTGTAAAAACTATTTTCTTAAAAAAATCATAGGTTTTAAAACAATTTAATTTTAGTTTGAATAATATATTATGTGGAGATATAGAGTTCAATAATCATACAATGATGATTTTTTAGACTGTACTTCTAATCTATATCACATGTAATGTCATATATAATTTCTTTGGTGTACTTATGTGTCTGTAATTTATATTAATCCCCATTACATGTGGTAAAACATATACTGTATATGTAAAAATTAATGATTTCTCCACTATTATGTGTGCCTTGAAGATGAAATATACAATTAAGGTTTTTATGCTGTTTATCATGTAGTTTGTTCATTAAAAATGAAATGAATTATAATTATGTATTACTGATATGAAATTTATGCCTTAACCAAATTAGACTGAGGAAAGGTATCCCCATGTTTAATTATGTGGGATGTAGTGTATAATTTTTCATGGATGAATTACATGGGATTCATTAATCATGATTAGATATATTAATTTAGAAGATTTTAAAATTTACAATTTATCCTATAAAGGATAAAAATTTTCAAAGTCTTATTGTTAGACTCTAGAGGATGATTCAGAGAAGGTGCATTCAATAGAGTAGATCTATTAGTTTTGGAAGAATGAGAGGGTATGCCACTTTCCATTGGTACCAAGCCTGGGAATCCTTGCATATGAAAACTAACCGAATAGCCTTAAAAAGGTGGAGAGCTAATTACGATGTAGATTCTGGGGAGGGGCAGTTTCAAGTATTCATAGTCTATGATGTATTCTGTTATGATCTTTGTGTCCTATAATGTCGTGAAAGCCTATGGGAAATGTAATTTTAGAGGTACCATTCAACCCTTAAAAGATGAATTATAAAAAATGTGTAAAAATGATGATTTTAAAGCAATTTGGGGGGGGGGTATCATGTAGTGATTCATGTTTTTTATGAAGATCACATAGGATACCATTATTACATAAGTAGTAAATTCACATTGTTATAGGCCATTCTTCGATTATGATTATAAATTGTGACTTAATAACCATTTTAATTTCTAAACATGATCATCTATAACATATAAATATATAAAATAAGGGTTTATTTTATTAAAATATTATATTTTATTATACTTTATCCAAATATTTTTTTTATTTGATAATATTATTTAATATTTTCATATAGTTTACAATTATTTAGTTCAGTTGGGATATTAAAATTCATTATGTACTATAGATTGTATTCTAACATTTGATATTGGTAATTTATTTTTTGAAGCTGTGGAATTATTATTGGGATATATATATGATACAAGTATATCATAAGTATTTTAGTTATTTAACTTCATTGTGAAGTATCATATTTTGTAAATTATACATCATGAAATGATTAATTTTATGACGTATAACTTATATTTTATAATTTATGTTTTTAAAAATCACTTATATTAAATAAAACTTAATATATAAATGTATAACATATATAGTCCAACATTGGACATGATTTTTTTAAAATTCATAAACACAAATATGATCATTCAAAAAAAAATATGGCCTATTAAAAGGGTTTAATTATCCATTTATAGATAAAATATTGTAAGAAATAAATTATTGAATTTATCTATATACTTATTTCATTATTAACATTGGGGATACTAGTGTACCCTCAAAAATAAGATAATACCATTATAAAGAGTTTAGTAAATTTATTAATGATTAATTACCTATTTAAAAAACATCTTCTTATAATCATCATGTCAAAATAATAAAATAATCCACAAAAAAATATTAATCTAAAAAATCAGAACTCAGTGAAAAATAATTATAAAAAATATTAAATTTAAATTTAACCCATAGTATTTAGAATAAATTCCTTGTCTGTTTATTTCATTATATCTTATGATATTAAAATATTTTTTTTGTCAGAAATATAACATTCTATAGAAATTTCACATGAAAACAAATAAATTACAGTCATTTATATGAGTTTATTGTATTTTAGTCATCAAACTGAGTAATTTTTATCAATGAAAACTTGTGGAAATGGTATGGTTTTAATTATTCATTGGTAAGATATATTATCTTTTAAAATTTATAAAATATACAATAAGGATGCATATCAGGATTTTCCATGTTATCTTAGATAGGTATGTCATGGTTTTGGATGGACAAACTAAATATTTTAGATAGATATCATTTCATTCAACATTGGTTTATATAATGTGTTAGAAGATATTATTCTCTCAATTTTTTTGGATTTTATTTTTGAATATTTCATTTCATATAGATAGTGTGTTTTTTATTATATATCAAGATTTCATGATGGATTTGTAAACCCATCTACATTTTCCTATGGATTTATATTATTGGGAATATAAATTTCTAATGAGTGAATTTGGTATGTTTTTTTTGATGATATTAATTATTTATCAATATTTTTGTAAAATAAAGATATTATTTCACCCTACTATTTTCTGTGATCATTAATCATCTTACTTTTTCAATCAAAGAGCATATAATTTTTAGTAGTGATTTTGTTTGCGATATTGGATATTATAGAATAGTTTATTTATAGATGTAATCAAATCACATAGAATTTTCAATATAGTGAGTTATAGTTAGATACAAAATTTTAAAATATTGGATATATGTTATGTGTATGCTGACCAAGAATGGACATTGTTTAATCCCATGATATCAAGTATATTCATTAATGATGTATAAACACATCATATGTGAGAGGGTATTTGGTTCATAAATTACATATATGTGATTGATCACCTTAAATGACTAGTATATGGATCAAGGAGGAGTATTCATTGGTCTCATGGGTCATATAATTTATCACTTAACATGTATAAATTTTTATATCATCTTGATATTTGTTTTTATATGGTGAAAAAAACATAATAGGTTATAAATTTTTAATAATTTTTTTGATACATGGTAACATGTATTAAATATTTTATAAAATTATAATAAATTTCTTTCTTTGAAATATAATTTGAGGTTTCATTTGATATTCTAACACTGATAATATAAATTGTAATTATATAAGGAACTATCAACAATGTTAATACAACCCAACTTGAGTATTCATTTAAATGGGGTAAATATGTAACCAGAATTATTTTCTAATTCATCTAATGATTAAACATTGTTACAAATTTAGATTAATGGAGTAATTCATCATAGACTTTATTCATTAAAAATTTAGTATTATTAATGTTACATAGTTAATCATATTTAATTAATATCATATCCAAATTAAAACATTGAATAAAATAAAGTATAATTCCCATAGTTTAAAAAATGTCTACATCCTTGGCAGGGAATTATACAATCAATTAACCAATAATTTACTATAAATTGAAAATATATTTCAATACTTGGATTTACCCTTGAAATGGGTGCATGTATGAATTTAAAATGATATGTATTGTATGATTCTACAAAAAAATAATATAACTTCTTTAATGAAACATCAATAAATACCTTCCATCAACCGCAAAGATCACTGAACGTTTTGTCAACATTACTTCAAAAATTCATTTTCAATATGATTACTAAGGATCTAAAATTATATATCCAAACACTTCTATAAGAAAACTAAAGGTATTCATCCTATGTTATCTCTAATATATCATTGTATTGAGAAATAATTTATAATTGAATTGTAAAAATGAGCACATCAACTTTATATAAACCTCTATAATCTATCTTCTTAAATGAAAGACATTATTTGTAAAAAAATAATTAATTTCTTCTTTAAGAACTATTAATAAACAATTTACAGACCTACTCTTTTGTGAATTTTTTATTTATATTTCATAGTAACACCCTATCTTTATTAAGGTATGAATTAAATCCATTTTATTTTTAAACCCAAATATTAGGTACCTTTAATGTGTTCAATGGGTAATGTGGTGTATTGGATTGTGCTTCAAGGAATGGGGCTTGAGGTGGAGGAATCCCCCCATGAGAAAATAAACCAATAAATTCCTTATGAGAATTTAATTGATTTTTTGTGGACCAAATTATGAAAATATATAACAAGATGACTAACTAGATACTTGGTGAGTGGGAATTGAAGTTTCATAGGGACTACTAGTGGAATTACAAAATATTAATTAATAAAATTAATTAATTAAGAAATAATTTAAAATAATCATTGTCTAACCCATTTCACTCAATAGCTATATGTACCACCTATCCCACATATTTCCAGGGTTTTTATCTATTATAGTGGTTTTATACCATCTCTTCGATGGTCTTCATTCCATCGTTCACAAAAGATCTCCACCAGTGACTCAGTCCCTCCTCTTGTAGCTATTCACCTACTCTTAGTTTTTTTCTTCTCTTAAACAAAAAATGTCTGATCATAGTATTTTTAACAATATTATTTTTCAATTTCTACCATTTTATTTTATTTTATTTAGAGATATTCAATTGTTTTTATTCCTCCTAAATGAGGTAGGTGGTCCTTAAGATTTTCCAGTGTATTTTATTTATTTTCATACTAAATGTGTTATGGGTTCACACTAATAATTTGTGATTGACCATTAATTTATACTAAAATATTTTTTAGGTATTTTTAATTTGTTAATAAATTTTTTGTTCTTGTAATGACCCATCATAGGTGATAGATTAAAATATAGTGTCTCCAAGAGTTGTACGCAAAAAAAATTCTGTGAAAAAGATCATAGTGGGAACCCATATGGGTGTTATTGTAGTGTAGAAACATAGTGGTCTTTGTATAGGTAAATTATGTAAGTTTTAGAAAATGGAAATTATAATTAGGCTTGGGTAACATGGTGGTGCACATGGAAACTATGAGGAAAATGGAAAATGTTTTGATGAGTGAACAACCTAGTATACAACAAGACCAACTATTAGGAGAGTCACAACTGATGTTATATTGGTGTCTTATTTATTTTTATGGGATTCTGAATTTTGATTCTATATTTATTCTATATAATGTTAAATTATTTGTTTATTTATATATATTTATTTCATTGGTTAATTTGTTTTGGGATGTTTCATGTAATTACAAGATATGTTATTATGCGACTCAGGTTGGGTATAATGTAAATTGAGGATGTGATTATATTATGTGTTTGGGGTAATGATAACCAAATAGGAAATTTTTAATTTTTTGGGGTGTAATACCCAATTATAATATAATGAAAATGTGAAATGGGTGTAATAACAAAAACAAAAATTCTTATATTATGGGTTGTGTGTAATTTCAACCGTAAATTATCATAAATTATGGGATTGGGTATACTACCAAATCATTAATTATTTATGATGTGGGTTGGGTGTGTTTCTAAAAATTTTAAAAAATGTTTTTATAGTTCTTTGTAATTATACTTGATATATGTATGGGTTTATATATAATCTGATAGTTTTGGATGATGTAATGCTGACCCTATATAGTTATATGACTTGTTTAGAGACACTCTGAAACTTAGAATGAATAGTTTGGATCTTCTTGGTGTCAGGATGGCATCCAAGGTACATCAATGTTTTATTTAATTGTCATTTTATTTTTTATTTCATCTCATAGTAGTCTACACTTACAGATACTTTATATGTTTTGGGAAACCATTGTTGGTGGAATTTTGAATTGCACTCTTACCCTTCTAGGAGGCCATATAAAAAACTAATATTTTTGTTTTAGGAATTTATTAAGGGATTGGTCCCTATAGATATGTATAGATAATTTATTATAAAGGATTTATAATTAAGAGGTTGGAACACTCCTCTACTTATTTTTGGATGTAATTAGTTTTTGGTATATTTTTTGTTCTTTTTTATATCTGATTTATCTACAGGGGACCATGTTCTTATTGTGTGACTCATGTAAAATATATGACATTTTGAAAAAATAGTGTTATATGATATTGGGTATATTATATAATTATGGTGAAATATAGATGCATTGGTTTTTTATGTTGTTGTGGTTTATCCTTAGACTATTTGATTTATGTTCGATCCACTATTATATATGGTTATATTTGTTGAGGGTATAGTCTCCACAAGAGAACCCTTAGGCCCATTACACTAATTGTAAGCCTCTGGCATACATGAAGCAACACATAAGGTACCTAGTACATTGGTTCAGTCACATAAGATATTAGTTAGGATAGGGAAATTAAAAACATGTATCAAAACCATTTTCTATTACTTTGTTTCTCTATATAACATATTTATAAATAAGTTTAGAGGGATACATCCTGAGATTTTATCCATTTTAACTTATGAAATATGTTATTAATTGAATATACAACTCATTTCAATGTGAATATATAATTTTTCTATCAATGGTTTGAACATTGAGGATGGGATATGCAATGTGATTCATATTTAGGTTCATTTTTTTCATTTATCATATTTATATGAGTGTTTGAATTAAAAATTCATATTGAAGTGGATCTGAAATAAGGATAGGATATCCAGGAAGTTAATGAATATTATGTGAAATGGTAGTGGGTATTCTTGAAGTTGAAATACCCTTCTAGTTTTTTTAGTCTAGGGTGATAATGGGTATTTTAGAAAAAGAGGTTTCTTATGTTTTTATCATTAATGAGGATGATATTTGTAGTATTACCAATGAAGAATATAGAATAATTTGTGATTTTAGTGTCATGATATGCATATGGATTTCTAATAATATGGGTTGATGTGGTTTTTAGTGTATTTTTGTCAGATTTATTCATTATTTGTTTGTAGTGGATTCTCTATTTAAAAACATGGATAGATAGAGAATTTAGGTGTGCTAAAACCAACTGGTTGTTAGGATTCCCCTATTTTTCCACCTATGTAGGAGGATGTGGTAACCAATGGAAGGGGCAGTAGTTCCATAAGGGAAATACACCTCAGTGGAGCCAGTGTATTAGATCCATTGTAAATTATCAATGTATATTCATTTGTTTTAGTTTATTAATTATGATCCCGATGTTTAATATTCATGGTCCAAACTATGATCTTAGAGAAATCTACCATAACCATTGAATTTTTTTGATACATGTGAAAAAAAATCTTATATATACTCACTTCCTTGATGGTTTTGGTTGACCAGGGATCCTTTATATGGGTAAATATATACTAATATTCCAATGGGGGTCCAGACATACGGTATTTAAAATATGTTTATAATATTCTATTATGATACATGGTTATAGGGTCCTTTTGGATTTAGACATAATAATGATACACATCATCAATAGGATATTTATAATTAATTGGTTTACTCAGTATTTAGTGTGAATCAATTTCTATGAAAAATGGATTTCCATTAATTCTGTTGAGGGATAATGTAATACCTCAGTTGAAGAGTGGGATATATAGTTAGGTTTATGATGACCTAACCACTGACTATTAAGGATGCTGTAACGCCCCGAACCTAATTACCTAGAGTTGGTGCATTATTACATAACATTGGCATGATCACGAGAAAGATCAAGTCTCAAAAGACCGATTAGTTTAGTAGCCTTGGAATAACTAGATACATCTATAAATTTTTACATTACATCATAAAAAAAACATCTTGTCTTCATATCCCCTCATACTATCCCTGCAGGTCATTCATAAATTACTTATTCATAATCCTGGGAAAAATAAAACATTGAAAGGGGTGAGCTCGAATGCTCAGTAAGGATAACATTATAGCAGAAGCTTTCATAAATAAGCATAAACACTTAAGGCAATTTATAACTAAAACAAAATCCTTTTAAATTTGAACTTCAGCATAAAATGGCAAAGGTAAAATGAAATAATGCCATTTACTTACTCACATGGATATTCTACTAGTCGAATGATCACATGCAATATCAATAACCACTTTCATAATGATGGAATTCATAATGCCAGACTATCATAACCACATAGCCAAGGCCTCGTGCCAAGACTACAAATAAGATTTTTCCAAGGCCTTGTGTCAAGACACTAGTTTGTCTCATGAGACCTACCGATGCATCGAGGAGCTATATCGGGCTCCACCCGTCACTTATTAAGTCCAATGCATTCCTCATATGAACATGTTTAAACATAACATAAACATTCGTATTAAAACTAGCATACGAAATGTCAATACTTTTACCACAAACCATGAATGGTATAAAAACAGCACATCCACAGTCAAACATAACTCATTCGATACAATATGGAAGATTTTATTGTATCACATTAACCTTAATCAAGAATAATGAAGGATGTTGACATAGATGAAAATAATCATCAAAACTATTTGAGAGAAATATCCCCCTTTTCTTGAAAACATTTAAAAGTCACACTATTTGTCAAGAAGCCATTTAAAAGTAGATTTTTGAATCAAAGTGTCCCATACCACTTTGAAACTTTTTAAAAGGAGTTTTTATTTCTAAACTTTAATGTCCATATAAATAAATCCTTAAAACCATTTTTAAAACATGGACATTAATGAGAAAGGTTTAGATGAATAAGTCTTTAAAACATTTAAAAATGGTATTTTAGTTAGAGATTCTAACCAAAAGAGACACTTGAATACAAATAATTGAGGTAATCAAAACTTTGTAATATCATGAGAATAAAGGGAATCATGATATACTATGTCAAAGTACATTATATACACCACATAAAAGTGATTTGGTGTATATCATCAAAGAAGTCTCAATGGAATGTAAATTGAGATGAAATCTCTCATAAAGGTTGTATCCTTAGGTTAAGGATAAATCAATGACATAATTATGTGTGACAAATATAAATACACTAAATATGATTGGATATTCAGTGTAAAACAATCAAAGGACATTCACACATATTCTTGTAAAAACAATACCAACGAATTGGATGTTTAACTCAACAAATGGAGAATGAGTTAAAATTACTCTTATCATATTCATATCAATGACTTGAGAATTATCAATGGAGTGATTATGTGTATCAAACTTATATCCACAGGAAGGGGAGTGGAAATTATGACATAATCAAATGAATAGTGATTCCACACATAATCTTGGGGTAATATAATCAATGAAATATGCGTAAAGCCAAATGAGTGGAAATTGAAATTTCAAATTCCCTTATCGATTAGGTAACTTACAAAACATACACCCATGAAAGAAGTATCATACCCTGATGATGTAAATACCCATAAATTAAAGTATATTACACAATGAATTCAATCATGGGCAGTACACATACCCCACATGCAATAATTAAGTGGTGAATAATGGAAATCTCACGAAATTAAAAGTGAGATAAGAAACTCCTTACCACGTTAATCAACTGAGTCGTATGGCCAAAAGTTATTAACCACCAAATTATTTACATAATAACATGAATATAATAGAATCATGATAATATATATCAAATGTCCGTACACAATACACCACTTTCAATAATTTAGTGGCGAACAATGGAAATCTCACGGAATTGAAAGTGAGATAAGAGAATCCCTTACTTTGTACTTTTTCCTTGGTCGATGGTAGGTTTAACTCCTATATAATGGTGAAATAATTGTTATTGAATAATACAAGAATAATTTACTTTAATATATATCATATATGATCTTTTAACATTGATTCGTTAATAATATCTTAGAATTATCGTCATTTCGGGTGTTAACGGGTTCATTTTACTTTATATTCTTTGTTATGTGAGCCATATTCGTTATTAATGGGAAGTATATTATTCATATCCATAATGATATCAAGTCCTTAGATACTATTTTTAAATCATCAAATTATAATTATACTTGAATGGATATGATGGACAATGAATCTCATCGCGTTCGTGGAGACGGTAGTTCGTACATACGCACGAGCGACAATATCATTCTTTTGATATTAAAATGATATATAATTGGATTTTATATCATATATACAGAATCATTATCATGTTATATTTATTATTTACATGAGTTACACATCATTATTATACCAATCCAAATAATAATATATTGAATAACAATTACACCACGACGTGGAGACGGTAAGCCGTACGTACGCACGTATGGTGACATGTTATTCAAAGGATGGATAGAATACTGAATATGGTTGTACCATATTTATAATAACATCACAGTATATATATGATACTGGAGTTATTATTTTATAATGGTAATAACAAATAAAGAGGAAGTGGAAGAAGAAAGGAACTTAAAAAGGGGTGGTGAAAACATTACCTCTTCTTCGGTTTCTTCCTTTTGATTTGATCAAAAGGGCTCCTTAAGTTGGCTTTCTGATCAAACTAAGGCCTCTAGGTTGTAGTGAGGGGAGTTGGGAGAGTATTTGGGCAGAGTTTTGCCGAACCAAAAGGCTTTGAGGGTGTGAAGAAATGAGAAGGAGGAGTGCCCTTTTATAAGAGGGGTGAGGGGCACCTTTGGAAAAGCTAGAAATATTAATTTATAATAAATTCATATTCGGTTTCCAATGGATCCAAAGTTTACTATTAAAAGGTTACGGTGGGGATGGTTCTAAAACAACTCATCCAATAGAATTTAGACAGGTTTGGGTACTTATATTAACCTTATCTTTAAGTATTAACTCTAAGTTAATTAGTTTCACTTTTACAATGTCTCTTTGTATTTTTATATAATATGGTTAATAAACTTACTATATACATCCACGAGACCCCCAATTGGTCCATTAATGATGAACCTATCATGATATAAGTCTCTTGGCCGACCGTTAGATTTTTAGGAATTTAATATCAATTAATAATATAATATTTGTTTTAAGAACTCTTTTATGTCAATTTGGACACTATTCAATAGTTGATTTTTGTGAAACTCATAACAGATTTATTACTTCGAACAAAGTCAATTAAATCAATCCTAATATATCATATTATCCTATAAAATTAGTTTAATTCATTAAAAGCTTCATATTATATTTATTTGGGTATTTATAATATCAATTATTTTAATTTTTCAATATTATAGTAATTATTTCATCATCATTGTGTCATAAATAAAATAAATTAGTTAATTTCTAAAAATTATAAATAAAATATCATTATGTAGGAAATCTTTTTATCTTTCTAATGAATATTTTTAATCTAAAATCCAACATATATAACCCTATTTAACAATTGTTTTTCTAAAAGATATATGCTTGTGTCATTTTTGTATTCATTTTAACTTAATTAAAATAAAGTGTCATTATCACTTACAAGTGGATCCATGGGGTCCCAAAATCGACCCAAATATGCCCATGGTCGACCCTGTATCAACCAATAGGGTTAAGACACGTTTTAGGGTAATTTAGTATTATTATAATATTATATTTTAACCCTTATTTACCGGATTTACCCTTAACCATGGTAAATAAAATATTTACCGCAGTAATTATTCAAAAATGTCTAAAAATAAAAGTTACCTATTTACACAATTTGGACATACTGATTCCAAATATGGAATCCATTTTTCTAAATTCGAAACACAAAAGTGGCAGAAATTAATTTAAAATTAATTCCCGCTGTCAAAACAAAAAGCGTGTTTTTAAGAGATAATAACTATCAAAAGATTGACACTTGTTTATGTTCGGTTTAATTGTAAAATTATGTCCAATGACCAACATTATATTAAATGGTAAAAATATATTCTAAATATACTTTAAAACCACTCAAATTCAAAATTTATCACTATTAATTATTTTGATTAAAAAAGTTGTTTTTAATTAAAATTTAGTAATTTTCACTATTCATCAAAATATGAAAGTTATCCGAAAAGTACCAAAATTTCACCTTAGGCTAAATTCGATATTCCGAATCCAAAAATGAAGTCCATTTTAAAATATAAAATATATATAATTTCAAAAGGTAGGTATTACTATTCATAATGGTTAGTTTGATTGGTTACGGTGTGTTAGAACTCGGTGTTGCGTACAACACATGCTAGCGTACCGTGGAAGCTTGGGATGTTTCATTTTAAATTTTTGATGTCCCCATTTAGTCAAAAAATTTAAAATATAGTATCTAAAAAGGGTTCACTATTAAAATTTGGTAAAAGTGCAATACTGAAAATGAATTTGTTCTTACATTATGTCTAAGAAACTCATAATATGGATTCTAAAATTATAAGGATTATATAAAGTTTAAAATTTAGTTAACACTATTCATAACCTCTTTTGAACAGCTTGTTTGGTAAGTCATGGTGCGATTGAACTTGGTGTTGCGTGTAGTGAAAGTTATTGAATTATTTTGAAGAAATAACACACTATAAAATCTTGGGGTGTTACATTCTACCCTCCTTCAATAAATTGCGTCCTCGCAATTTGAAATTGTTCTTCGAAAATAAAAGGTTGAAAATAGAAAATATCTTTGTGGGAAAACCCACATCGGAAATTGGGTTACTAAAATTTAGTCTTAATATGAGGAAAAGAGAAATGAAAGGATCACCACCAAATTATGATCTCGATTAGGAAAACATTGGTGGTAATTAGAGACATATAATTGGAGGAAAAACGTAAATATTTATAGGTAGTGATTGAGGTCATCAATCACAAACAAGTATAAAATTGAGGTCCTTAAACTCATCAATCTATGATGATTTGAAATACCATCGGTCCAAGAAAACATAGGGTATTGGGATAACACATTTTTGACGTTTCAAAATATCTTAGTTGAAATCCCACATTGAAAAATGAATTAATGAGGCCTCTATTTAAAATAAAGAGTGGAAAGTATGAATATTACCAAAAATAACACATACTATGGTTCCATGTAGGAAAATATGGATATGGAAGAGAAATCTAACCATCAATTATCTGATGGAGAGTGGTAGAGAACATGGCTATGAAAAGGCCAACAATCCCAAAGCCATAAATTAGTGATGATTTAATGTACCATATAGGACAACATTTTTTTTAAAGTTACATTACATAAGGAAGAGGAATTCATTTATGATATTGACTAAGAACATTATGAGATATACTTAAATTTTAAGTAGATTTTCATTATTTAATAAATTTCCACCACTAACTCAATTTTTTTTAAACGATGAGTATTCAAGAAGACTTGGTCACACTGGAAGAGCTAGAATAAACTTCTATAGAATCACATGATCCATGTAGGATAAACCATATATTTACATTGTCTTTGAAGATTAATCAAAACCAAAATGGTTAGTGAATGATCTAATGATCCCCCAAAAGGATATTCATTGAGATAAATATGCACTAATCTTAATTTCTAAAATTAAACCAACAATACCCCAAAGTTAAATAGATACCATTCAATAAAGAATTGTCCTTAAAATCCTTTAATATAATCCAAACTAATATTGAAACCCAAAACATAGAAGAATTTGATTATGTAGTCTCCCATGTTACATTGTATCTCCAAATGACATCAAATACTCTTAAAGTCACATACTTAAAAGTAATTAACATCATCACATATTCTCTGTTATAGGTTAATCATTTCCATAAATAACCCAAATCACTATAAATCAACAATAAAAACATAGATTAAAATCCACCATTAATCTACAAATGAAACCTCATTGTATTTTATTTTCCTTGGGCATATAGTGTTCCTAACAAAACGAACATCTTCTAAAATAACATTTACCACTTAATCACCAAATCATTTTCCTATACCAAGGGTATTCATTTGATAAGACATAAGAACCCAAATCATCTTATTATTGATCAATAAAATCATTTAACAAAAAAAAAATAGTCACACTAACCAGGGACTTCACGTAGTCCAGTGGTAGGCGATAAATCCCAATCACACTTTGGTTGTGGGTTCGATTCCCACAGCTTTGTCCGACGCGACGGGTTGTCACACGGTCTACGTGTTGTCCTTTTTCAAAAACTATATTTTATAATATTACCAAAATGAGATAAATTCCTCAAAATAACATAATTTAACCACAAATGTTATATCATACTTTGCATTTTCATCCCAAATTATAATAACTTATCATTTTCTCAAACCCCAATGATCATATAAAACCAAATGGTTATTTATACCTATATCCACAAGAGAAGAGACAATTCTTCATCAAATATCATTCTCACATGGCAAACTGCGGGGTTACAAATACAAGAGAAAATTATTCCAAAGTAAACCCATCAACAAGGAGTGCTAATACTTTTTAAATTTTTCTCCAACCATTTATTTCCACATAGCTTCTTCTTTGACCAAGAAAATATCCTATAGAATAGGACATTCACTCGGGTAATGGCCAGGTCCCCTACATTTACGGCAAATGACTGTAAATGGACTCTTGGGACCATTTTTATCTTCTTCCATAGTACTCTTCATTTTTCTTCGGCAATTCTTCACTTTATGTCCTTCCTTCCCGCACGTAAAACATTTCGTTGTCCCATTGAGACACTTTCCTGGGTGTCTCTTTCCACATTTCCTGCATGATGAAAATTGAGGTTTCTTTTCTCCATGGTCTCCATTGCTGGAGATCTTATCATTTATCACCTTTCTCTTCCTTGTTGAGTCTGGGAGTTGGTTAATATATATGTTGTTGATCATATTTTTGGAAACCTGATTTGGCATAAAGACGATATCTTTTACGCCTATCAACATTCCATTTTGTTGCTCATCGCCACCACCGCTCCCACCTTGTACATCATTCTCAAAGTCACTATGACTTCCTTGGAATCCAGCCATTGACTAAAACCAGAAAGAATTGTGTGAGTAATAGTAGTCGTAAAATTATTTAGAGATTAAAATGTCACCATATTCTCAATTTGAAACATATTAGGATTAACCAAGGTCATTTACTCTCATCTTATGTATATATTACTTAAATCGGTTTGTAAAGAAAATGTAAATTATCCTAAGCATATCCCCCGGGAGTGTCGTAACCAAGAGTGCAGCAAGGCCCGTTGTCGTGCACCAGTTCCCGTTCGAGTCTAGCTCAAAGCGGTGTTTTCGGGTTTTACCCCTAGGTACATCTGTGCCAGAGCCGCCTCTACCTGCTCGTATCCAGACAGGGATGTATTGCTCGGAAAACTCACAAAATCTCTACAATACCAAAATTCTAGGAAGTTCTTTTATACTAATCCTCAAAGTTCATCTTAGGTCTACGTGCTCTAATCAGAGTTTATCTAAATCTAGCTACCAAGGTTTGTACTAAACTTCCTCTGATACCAACTGTAATGCCCCGACCCTAATTACCTAGAGTCGGTGCATTATTACATAACATTGGTATGATCACGAGAAAGATCAAGTCTCGAAAGACCGATTAGTTTAGTAGCCTTGGAATAACTAGATACATCCATAAATTTTTACATTACATCATAAAAAAAACATCTTGTCTTCATATCCCCTCATACTATCCCTGCAGGTCATTCATAAATTACTTCTTCATAATCCTGGGAAAAATAAAACATTGAAAGGGGTGAGCTCGGATGCTCAGTAAGGATAACATTATAGCAGAAGCTTTCATAAATAAGCATAAACACTTAAGGCAATTTATAACTAAAACAAAAGCCTTTTAAATTTGAACTTCAGCATAAAATGGCAAAGGTAAAATGAAATAATGCCATTTACTTACTCACATGGATATTCTACTAGTCGAATGATCACATGAAATATAAATAACCACTTTCATAATGATGTAATGCATAATGACAGACTATCATAACCACATAGCCAAGGCCTCGTGCCAAGACTACAAATAAGATTTTGCCAAGGCCTTGTGCCAAGACACTAGTTTGTCTCATGAGACCTACCGATGCATCGAGGAGCTATAGCAGGCTCCACCCGTCACTTATTAAGTCCAATGCATTCCTCATATGAACATGTTTAAATATAACATAAACATTCGTATTAAAACTAGCATACGAAATGTCAATAATTTTACCACAAACCATGAATGGTATAAAAACAGCACATCCACAGTCAAACATAACTCATTCGATACAATATGGAAGATTGTATTGTATCACATTAACCTCAATAAAGAATAATGAAGGATGTTGACATAGATGAAAATAATCATCAAAACTATTTGAGAGAAATATCCCCCTTTTCTTGAAAACATTTAAAAGTCACACTATTTGTCAAGAAGCCATTTAAAAGTAGATTTTTGAATAAAAGTGTCCCATACCACTTTGAAACTTTTTAAAAGGAGTTTTGATTTCTAAACTTTAATGTCCATATAAATAAATCCTTAAAACCATTTTTAAAACATGGACATTAATGAGAAAGGTTTAGATGAATAAGTCTTTAAAACATTTAAAAATGGTATTTTAGTTAGAGATTCTAACCAAAAGAGACACTTGAATACAAATAATTGAGGTAATTAAAACTTTGTAATATCATGAGAATAAAGGGAATCATGATATACTATGTCAAAGTACATTATATACACCACATAAAAGTGATTTGGTGTATATCATCAAAGAAGTCTCAATGGAATGTAAATTGAGATGAAATCTCTCATAAAGGTTGTATCCTTAGGTTAAGGATAAATCAATGACATAATTATGTGTGAAAAATATAAATACACTAAATATGATTGGATATTCAGTGTAAAACAATCAAAGGACATTCACACATATTCTTGTAAAAACAATACCAACGAATTGGATGTTTAACTCAACAAATGGAGAATGAGTTAAAATTACTCTTATCATATTCATATCAATGACTTGAGAATTATCAATGGAGTGATTATGTGTATCAAACTTATATCCACAGGAAGGGGAGTGGAAATTATGACATAATCAAATGAATAGTGATTCCACACATAATCTTGGGGTAATATAATCAATGAAATATGCGTAAAGCCAAATGAGTGGAAATTGAAATTTCAAATTCCCTTATCGATTAGGTAACTTACAAAACATACACCCATGAAAGAAGTATCATACCCTGATGATGTAAATACCCATAAATTAAAGTATATTACACAATGAATGCAATCATGGGCAGTACACATACCCCACATGCAATAATTAAGAGGTGAGTAATGGAAATCTCACGAAATTAAAAGTGAGATAAGAAACCCCTTACCACGTTAATCAACTGAGTCGTATGGCCAAAAGTTATTAACCACCAAATTATTTACATAATAACATGAATATAAGAGAATCATGATAATATATATCAAATGGCCGTACATAATACACCACTTTCAATAATTTAGTGGCGAACAATGGAAATCTCACGGAATTGAAAGTGAGATAAGAGAATCCCTTACTTTGTACTTTTTCCTTGGTCGATGGTAGGTTTAACTCCTGTATAATGGTGAAATAATTGTTATTGAATAATAAAAGAATCATTTACTTTAATATGATATCATATATGATCTTTTAACATTGATTTGTTAATAATATCTTAGAATTATCGTCATTTCGGGTGTTAACGGGTTCATTTTACTTTATATTCTTTGTTATGTGAGCCATATTCGTTATTAATGGGATTTATATTATTCATATCCATAATGATATCAAGTCCTTAGATACTATTTTTAAATCATCAAATTATAATTATACTTGAATGGATATGATGGACAATGAATCTCATCGCGTTCGTGGAGACGGTAGTCCGTACATACGCACGAGCGACAATATCATTCTTTTGATATTAAAATGATATATAATTGGATTTTATATCATATATACAGAATCATTATCATGTTATATTTATTATTTACATGAGTTACACATCATTATTATACCCATCCAAATAATAATATATTGAATAACAATTACACCACGACGTGGAGACGGTAAGCCGTACATACGCACGTATGGTGACATGTTATTCAAAGGATGGATAGAATACTGAATATGGTTGTACCATATTTATAATAACATCACAGTATATATATGATACTGGAGTTATTATTTTATAATGGTAATAACAAAGAAATAGGAAGTGGAAGAAGAAAGGAACTTAAAAAGGGGTGGTGAAAACATTACCTCTTCTTCGGGTTCTTCCTTTTGATTTGATCAAAAGGGATCCTTAAGTTGGCTTTCTGATCAAACTAAGGCCTCTAGGTTGTAGTGAGGGGAGTTGGGAGAGTATTTTGGCAGAGTTTGGCCGAACCAAAAGGCTTTGAGGGTGTGAAGAAATGAGAAGGATGAGTGCCCTTTTATAAGAGGGGTGAGGGGCACCTTTGGAAAAGCTAGAAATATTAATTTATAATAAATTCATATTCGGTTTCCAATGGCTCCAAAGTTTACTATTAAAAGGTTAAGGTGGGGATGGTTCTAAAACAACTCATCCAATAGAATTTATACAGGTTTGGGTACTTATATTAACCTTATCTTTAAGTATTAACTCTAAGTTAATTAGTTTCACTTTTACAATGTCTCTTTGTATTTGTATATAATATGGTTAATAAACTTACTATATACATCCAAGAGACCCCCAAGTGGTCCATTAATGATGAACATATCATGATATAAGTCTCTTGGCCGACCCTTATATTTTTAGGAATTTAATATTAATTAATAATATAATATTTGTTTTAAGAACTCTTTTATGTCAATTTTGACACTATTCAATAGTTGATTTTTGTGAAACTCATAAAAGATTGATTACTTCGAACAAAGTCAATTAAATAAATCCTAATATATCATATTATCCTAGAAAATTAGTTTAATTCATTAAAATCTTCATATTATATTTATTTGGGTATTTATAATATCAATTATTTTAATTTTTCACTATTATAGTAATTATTTCATCATCATTGTGTCATAAATAAAATAAATTATTTAATTTCTAAAAATTATAAATAAAATATCATTATGTAGGAAATCTTTTTATATTTCTAATAAATATTTATAATCTAAAATCCAACATATATAACTCTATTTAACAATTGTTTTGCTAA
This sequence comes from Viscum album, assembly GCA_963277665.1. Taxonomy (NCBI): domain Eukaryota; kingdom Viridiplantae; phylum Streptophyta; class Magnoliopsida; order Santalales; family Viscaceae; genus Viscum; species Viscum album. Next base: position 684,281,392 of record OY728123.1, on the reverse strand, counting down.
AAGATATATGCTTGTGTCATTTTTGTATTCATTTTAACTTAATTAAAATAAAGTGTCATTATCACTTACAAGTGGATCCATGGGGTCCCAAAATCGACCCAAAGATGCCCATGGTCGACCCTGTATCAACCAATAGGGTTAAGACACGTTTTAGGGTAATTTAGTATTATTATAATATTATATTTTAACCCTTATTTACCGGATTTACCCTTAACCATGGTAAATAAAATATTTACCGCAGTAATTATTCAAAAATTTCTAAAAATAAAAGTTACCTATTTACACAATTTGGACATCCTGATTCCAAATATGGAATCCATTTTTCTAAATTCGAAACACAAAAGTGGCAGAAATTAATTTAAAATTAATTCCCGCTGTCAAAACAAAAAGCGTGTTTTTAAGAGATAATAACTATCAAAAGATTGACACTTGTTTATGTTCGGTTTAATTGTAAAATTATGTCCAATGACCAACATTATATTAAATGGTAAAAATATATTCTAAATATACTTTAAAACCACTCAAATTCAAAATTTATCACTATTAATTATTTTGATTAAAAAAGTTGTTTTTAATTAAAATTTAGTTATTTTCACTATTCATCAAAATATGAAATTTATCCGAAAAGTACCAAAATTTCACCTTAGGCTAAATTCGATATTCCGAATCCAAAAATGAAGTCCATTTTAAAATATAAAATATATATAATTTTAAAAGGTAGGTATTACTATTCATAACGGCTAGTTTGATTGGTTACGGTGTGTTAGAACTCGGTGTTGTGTACAACACATGCTAGCGTACCGTGGAAGCTTGGGATGTTTCATTTTAAATTTTTGATGTCCCCATTTAGTCAAAAAATTTAAAATATAGTATCTAAAAAGGGTTCACTATTAAAATTTGGTAAAAGTGCAATACTGAAAATGAATTTGTTCTTACATTATGTCTAAGAAACTCATAATATGGATTCTAAAATTATAAGGATTATATAAAGTTTAAAATTTAGTTAACACTATTCATAACCTCTTTTGAACAGCTTGTTTGGTAAGTCATGGTGCGATTGAACTTGGTGTTGCGTGTAGTGAAAGTTATTGAATTATTTTGAAGAAATAACACACTATAAAATCTTGGGGTGTTACAGATGCACTTATCCTTGTTTTACAATCCTTTTTGAGAGTTTGGGAGTAATGTAAAATGGTGTTTCCACCTATTATTGATTAGGCATGGTATGTCTTTCCTATGGTATTCCTCTTGCTAGTTCTAGAGAGATAGGTCGAGTTTATAATTGATTCAATGGTAGATATATGGAAAATTTATATTCATCAAAATAATATGGATTCAATAAATAATATAGAGTTAATGGCTCCTTTGGTGGATCATGGGGTGAAAGGTTTTATTTTCACTTGATGGAACCCATGAGGATCCCCGGTTTTCTCATTGAAGTGAATGATTCTGTACACTTATATAGGGATTACCAAATCTTGAGAAAGTTCATGGTCAATAACGAACATCATATACCTCATAATAATGATATATTTAACAAGAAAATGGTAAATAATGGTTCTATTAAATTTTTTAGGGTTTGGTTACCATCATTTGAATCCAATTTATTCTAATAATCCTCATTCTTCCTTTATGTGTATTTTTGGACTGTATAAGTACCTCATGATGTTGTTAAAATTGATGTTCATGCCAGAAGTGTTTATAAATATGATAAATAGTTTATCCAACAATTTTTATATTTCTTCAAGGTAATTTTCATTAATGATATTATGATGTGTATTAAATCATAGGGGGATAATTAATTCTATATGGATAATGTTCTGGGCACATTGAAGGAGGATTTATATTATTCTAAGATGTTGAATTAATTATTCTGGATGAGTGAGGTAAATTTCATGTGAAATGTGATGTCTGGGAAAAGATGTTCTATTTAATTATATAAGTTTACAGAACTATCTTCTTCAGAGATTCCCATTAATTTATTTCATCTATATAGTTTCATGGGATTAATAGGTCACTACATGTGTTTTATTCAGGAAATCCCTTACTGATAGTATCTATTATTAACTTATCAAAGATGTATGTAAATTTTTTATTCATGAGAGTGGACCGTTAATGATGTTATAATATGTTTATATCGACACAAAACCTGACATTAATCAAGCTGTGTAAGTAGTATAAAATGTATTTTGACGCATCATGGGTCATATATGAAGAATTTATGATGTAGGGTACGAGTTTAGCCATTTCTAAATCACCATAGTTTAGGGAACAAAAATATAACTATCTAATTATTTATCTATATTTGGCGGTGGTATGGAATGCGATGAGGTACTACTATCACAACTTTTCTGGTGAGAGGTCCCGATATATAATGTAAATAAAATACTTAATTATATATTTTCATAGTGATACATGAGCCTTTGGTAGTATGTTGGGATCAATACTTTATATTTTTTTAATTTTTTAAATGGAATATCTCCCATGGAAGTGGAATATTGTAGTGGATTTTCTACGAAGGGAGATTCATTTACCAGTGGTTCCAGTGCCTTGTAGAGTGCAGTAGGCAATGTGGCTCTTTATTGAGATACATCATAAATATTTTAAGACTTAGGGTAGAGTTCCCCATATATAATTTTTGATTACCCCTTACTCTAATGAATTGTTAATTGGAGTTAACTATAAAATTAAAAATTCCTAGTGACAAGGGATATAATATATGGTCGGGATCTTCCACTAAATTAGTCCCTAGATTCTTATATGACCCTTAATGAAAAATGGTATGTGGTAGTACCTATATGCATGTGGTAGGAGTTGAGATGGGAATCACACTCCCCAATATGGTACATACACTGATTATTGACCAAGAAGTGTACTAAATTTCATCAATTATTCACATAGAATGAGATTAATATGCATATAGTGAGATTATTCTCAGGGTTGATGACCTTTCTAAGGGTGAAGACTAAGAACTAGTGACCCAAAGGTATTATCTAGTCAATACCCTTTCATGAGTGGAAGATGAAACATATCACCATTTTTTTCCTAAAAGGAAGATCATTGTCACCTTAAGGTTATGATAATTTATGGGTAATGGTGGTCTGGTTAACCGAGGCCAAATATTTTATACCCATTTAGGATTCATTTTCAATTGATTAATTAGGCCAAATATATATTAACCTTATACTATCTCAACATGTGGTACCGAGTAGAATTTTATTATTTCAAGATAAAAAAATCAAATTCCAAATTCTATTGAGGGAGATAGAAGGAAGTTTACATAAAATTGTATCTCTACATATCATCCTTACATAGATAGGTAATCCAAAAATGTGGTTCAGGTGTTGGATTAAATGGTTTGAGAATGTGTCACTAATTTTGGTGGTTTATGGGGGATCCATCATGTAGTTTTAGATATCTCCTATAATAATAGTTTTCAAATGGTTATTCAGATGGAATTCATTAAGGCCTTCTATAGAAGGCTGAGTTGATCACTTAACTATTGTTTAGTTATTAAAGAGACATTAATTATAACATAGTATCATGTATGGGAAATTTATGTGTGTATAGTTAATTTAGAAGCTGTTAGAGTACACATAATGTTTTAAACAATCATATAGAAACTGGTATTACTATCCTATGTTGTATAATGTGGTTGACTATGTTTCTTGTGAGTATCCCCTTGGTTAAGGAAGAATATGAGGAAGAGAAAATTATCAGCAATGTTTATGGGGGAATTTATATTGTAAATTGAAATGTACATTGGAATACTATTCATACCTCCCATTTCTATATGGTTTTATGAATGATGTATTTCTGGTATCCTTACATAGAAGATACCTTCTTGACACTTCTCATCTGATCTACATCAAAGAGGATGATCTAGATTCAGATGCATCATTTGAGGAGAAGCTAGATAGATTAATGGATCATTGTGAGATGTATATTTGTTTGAAGATAGTTTTTCTTTTATAAGTGTAGTGGTAGTATAAGAATATACAAGGGGATACATGGGAGTTAGTTATTGATATACGTGTGTAGTGGCCAGAATATTTGACAAACTAGGATTGGTGACACTTTGTAATGTATATAGAGTATGAGTTTTCCTATAGTGGATAGTATGTAATTCAAAAACATTTTTATTTATTAATTCAATTAGTTTTCATTTAAAACATTTCGATTATGGAATTTCTCAATATTAGAGGGGTTGGAGGGGGTCCTGGTTCATATTTCAAGGAAATAGGCATAATATGAAGGAATATTCCCCTGAGTGGTGTCTATATTGAAGCCCTAATTAGAATTAACCCGTTTTTTGATATCCATTATTATGGAACTATTACACTGTATTACCCATCAAACATCTTGTGAGCAACCACCAATTTTTTTGTTGAACTCTTTGTTTATCATAATTTTTTTTGATTAAAGAGGTAAAAATTATTATAAATGAGAGGTTTTACCACCATATCACCCATATTTTCCTCATATATATATATATATATATCCATCCACCTCTCTCTTAAATAATTGGGTTATTCCTCTTCAAATGATAATCTCCCCATATCTTAGTTAATATTAAATCAGTATATTAGAGGAGGCCATAAATGGTAGTTTTATCAGTCCCAATGTTTTCCTTATTCCGTTATCATTCTATTTAATTATTGGTAATCAAAAATTCATATTATCTTTTTTTTTTAATTTTTATAATTTCAAATATTTTAGTATTTTTCCACAAAAGTTTTTTTATGTGAGGACTAATAGAAAGATATTGTTGGTGGTATCTTTTCATTCCCAATGGTTTATTTCCTTTTCAATGATTTTTATGATATATGGAAATTATAACATTATTCACATTAAGATGGATTAATAATATGACACATTGTATAATGGATTGATAGTTGGAATTGTTTTTTAGATTATAAAAACCCATCATCAGTAGTATTTAATATTATAGGGCCTCTATGAGTTGTGTTCCTAAAATTATTATGTTAACAAGTTTAAATTGATATCTCATAAGGGAGTTATAACTATGTAGAGTCCTAGTAGATTTTATTTAATTAACCTATGGTGATTTGTTAAAATGAAAATTATTGTGCGATAATGCTATCAAGTTGGTGTGAATAAATAAATGGTGAATATTTGTAAACATTTTGATTAGTGACCAACGTGTAAACTGCGACCTAGTTTTTGTGATTTGGGAACCCATGTGACCTTATATTATACTATGTGTTTATTGGATTGTGTATTATGATTATGTTGTAATACTAATTATTAAATTTCTTATTTTAGTATATTTTTCTTTGAAATGATATAGAATTATGAAGTGGTTTGGGAAAATACTTACCTATTTGATTATGGGACACATGTTAGGTGTACTTCCAAATAAGTATGGGATTATAGTACATTTTTTTTAAAATTATAATCAAATAAGTATTAATGAATTTAATGTGATTTAATTTCAACCTATAATATAATTTAGATGCATGTTTGTTGTAATTTCAAATTTTAAATTCTGGTATAATTGGTTGAGTGAAATGAAAACAAATGAAATTTTTGTGTGTATGGGTTAGGTGTATTGCTTAATATAAAACATTTCATGAGGTGTGTATGAAATAATAACAACAATTTTCATGATTGGATATATACATGGGATTAGTACTTATTGTAAAAAATATTATTTGAGATATGATATGATATTAGTGGAACACATCCATCCCACCCCTGTTGGTTATGTGAAAATTTAGAGACACTCTAGTATTGAACTAAGTAGGTATGTTCGATCATGGATGGAAGAATGGATCTTAAAAGGTAATTGTATCTTAAATATATAGGATTTTTTTACCAATAATTCCACACCATTATGCTCTTATATAGGCCATATATTTTTTGGTACATCATTTGTGGGGTCCTATTTAGATTCTCACACGCTCTAAATGTTTCCCTGGTATATGAGTAGAATAATAATTTTATAACGCATCCAAGAGAAGGTGAAATTCGACAGTAAATAACTAAAGGATACCTTTGGATGTCTTTTTTTTTTAATTTTGTATCTTTTGGAATATGATCCACCAAGGGTGTTCATGTACATGTAATATGACTCATGTGACCTGTATGACATTCTAATAGTAATTGTTTTATATAGAATTTGGTTTATTATTAAATTATGATAGAATATAGCAGTAGTTGGATTTTATGTTATTATTTTACTATGTTATATTTTCTATTAAAATCATTTACAATAATATATATGGTTATATATAACCAATGTTTCACACTACCCATGAGCACCCATAGACTCTGGCCTCTATTTGGTAGCCTCAAACATACTAAGAGGCATTTCTATGTTATCTAGTGATATAGTTGGTCGTTATTTAGGTAAATTAAACCAGAGATTTTTTATATTCGGAGCTTTTATCAACCATAAAAGACCACTATATCACACAAAACAAAAACAAAAATCTCTCTACATTCATTTCTTTTTTAGTTTAAAATTCATAATCCAAAACCATGTTCATCTTCAATAAAATATTTATTTATTTTATGACATTCGATCAATCTATCACTCCTATTTACTACTAAATTGATTTTAGAAATAATGTGTTTAGTTAAAGTAGGTCATGGACCAATGATAATGCCACATAATAAATAAAAATTAAATCTAAATTTCCTTCTTGAACATTGGGTAATAAATTAAAATTATCATCACTGTTTTTAGACATATTAAAATTTATGACATCTCTGGACAAGGAAGTGAATAATTTTACATATTTTATTTCCTAGGTTGAAGCATAATAACTATTATAATAGTGATTGAATAACCTTGAACATAATATTATCCACCCACAACCATGATGGTTAAACCATGAAAAAGAGAGTAAATATTTTTCATTATATGTGATGATTACGAATGGATCAATGTTTTTCATCATCCAAACCCAATTATTTGGCTATTTAATATTTTAATCCTCAAAAATTAGCACATTACTATAGAATAATGAGGCTACCATTATTTTTTTATCATCCAACGGCCATGAAAAATTACATCTAACCACAACATTATAAGTGGTCTTTATGTAGAAAATTAATTTTGAAAAAACCCAAAAAAATCCACAACCAACAAAACACTCATTACATAGTCACCAAAATCCATTTAATTGGATTCACCAATCCATGTAACTGTTTATATATTTCAACAATTTAAAATTTTCTTTCTCCCATAAAAATAGATTGATGAACTGAACATTAATTTTTTGCCACTCCCAAACACATCCAAATAAAAAATAATCATTAGTTACTCTAATATACATTGATTCAATTTTGTTTTAATCCAATTCATGTTTTCGGAACATTTGTCAAAATTTAATATAAGTAATGTAACAAATTAAATCCACATTACTTTAATACCTTCAAATAGTCATCCCATTTATAAAACATATATATCTGGGAGAAAATTAACTCTCTAGAATCTTCTTGGTCTAAAAAAATTAACCCTAATTGATTTTTTTAAATGTTGGATAACAAATAACTCTTAATCATATAAATAAATCATAATTTGTTTATTATAATCCCATAAGAGTGAACATGGTGTAATAAATAATAATAAAGACCAATAATATCAATGGGTTCTATAAGAGTGACTCAATATCACTTTCAAACAACAATATTTACTTCTAAACCCCATCAATTATTTTCAATGTTATTCATGTACATGTTATAAACAAAATCCATTCTCATGTACTCAACTAAAAAGATTTTGTCATCCAAAAGCTAAATAATACCTAAAAATATTGATATCAAAACTTCACACACACAGAACTTATGTTTACATTAAAATCACTAATTTATACTCTTAAAGAGTTCCATTAAATATATAACTACTCCCATAATATTTTATATCCACCCATTAAGATTTTTTTTGAAATTTATGTTTCTATATTTCTAAAAACATTATAACAATATCCAATGGAAATGAACACTATAAAATAACATAAAAAGGCTGATGTTGAACTCCCAACATCAACCTCAACCTATAAAATGTTTTTTAAATCAATTATTTAGTAAACACATCCACCACATGAACCATTGTATAAAAATAAACTATATTTAGAAATATATATTCTACTTTCCCCTAGATAAATTAATATTTTATATCAATGTAATTTATTTAGGAATTATGAGTAATATTTCACAATATATTAGAAAACCTTGAATTATTATATCCCACCACCAACAAAATTTTCAAATATACAATTTATATGTCCTAAATGTGCATTCAAAAACATAGTTTGAGTTTTTTTGGGTGTAAGAATGAAATTACACATTGTAATCCAAATTTTTTTGACCAGGTTGTAAACTCCCATAGAATTTGACCTTTTCATTTGGTATAAGGAAAGAATTACTAAACTGAGACTCGAAATTAAAATCCAATAAATGGAACACATATATGTGATGTTTTTAGAAGAAGACTAAGGCTCGAGTGGTGTTTTTGGTGTTCACTTGAGTTTTAAAAGCAGTGGTCCTAGAAATATATTTTTATGTATTAAGCAGTATGAGGTGCATGATTTTCACACAATTAGTGGTAACCATGAATCTCAATCATACATGCCCTAAAATGGATTATTAGTGTTTGATAAAACATTCAAGGTGGGAGGATGTCCATAAAAGATATATATATATATATATAAATATAGAGAGGGAACACACTAGATACACACATTTTTTCAAACTATACACATATCCATTTGAGGGAGAAACCCTTTGGGTAGTGGAACAACACGGTTTACACATTGTAAGAACAATGGAATCTCCTAACCATGAACATATTAAAGGGGAAAAAGTTATCATTTTTCACCTCCTCACATAAATTGTTTTACCCCAATGTCACCAAACACATTCCTTTAGAATATCTACCACCGGTATAACTCTTCCTCCTATTCCCTTTTCGGGTTATCCATTATTTAGTCTTAGAATCAATTAACATTTCGAAATATTGTAAGTAGAGAAGTAAGGATATAACTATGATTATTTTTTTATTTTTTTACCTCACCATGTGTATTATTATTTTCCTATAGTCAATTATACAACATTTGTAGGGGTTTTGTCTGTTTATTAATTTTCTCTCAAACTATCTAGATTTGAAGTTGGATAATGAAATATTGAATCATCCTAATAATAATGTAGGTGGTGTACATATTTTTCCATTATAGTTTCATAATTTTTAAAATTATTCATTATTCTACACACCATAAATTTACACCAATAAATTCTAAAATATATAATACCTTCAATGGACCACTTAAACCTCATTTAGATGTGCATTGGAACACTTATAAATAGTTGGGGTTTGATGAAATAAACCTAAGCACTCCATGGGTGGGTTATATCATACACTAAGATGAGAAATGTACCCTATGGAAAAAACGGTAGGGTGTGATTGACTTCTCTTTTATTGTTAAAGTGACCAAATGATCGTATTAATATTAGAATTAATTTTATAATTTATTTTATGAAATCCACATCCCTTAATAATTACAAAGGAGTAAAATTTTCAAAATTCAATTAATTAATATTCAAATGGTGTGGATATTCCATGAACAAAAAAACAACTTAAATAGTATGGATCAATGAAATTAAACAAAATTGATCCATGAGATGGAATATTGACTACATTTTTCCCTTTTTATTTTTTTATTCAATTTATGTAATAGGTTCTTCTAATGGCCAAAAATATTATTATAGATGAAATTTTCTTGATTAAAAGTTGTTTTGATTATGGTGTATAATGTTTTCCTAGGAAGGGAGATATATTTTTTTCATGAATTAATTCTCGTGGCCTATGTTAATTATTTATTGTGAATTGGAAATAATTTTATACAAAACAATGAGTTATCCTTGAATTACTAAGTAGTAATACCTTGTATGGTCCCATTTCTCAATTGAATTACACTAACCCATGATTGATAGGTGGTTTATCATTATAGAACATTGTTGTAAAGGGTAGATAGGGAAAGTGGGATTAAATTATACATTATTTTTACTAATAAGCCTCAGTTATGGTTTCTGGAAAATAATTTTTACACCTCTTTATTTCATGATATTAGAAATTTAATTTCAAATTCATTTTGGTGGATGGAGATAAAATTTCACACCCATTATTGGGATGTTGGAAATGAAATTTCACAATTTTTTTTGGATTTTCTGGAGTGGCTCTACACATCCCCTAATAAGATTCTTAGGCTTCAACCCATATTCAACCAATGAGATTTTTATTATATTATAATAATAATTATTATAATAATAATAATTATTATTATATGTGTATTTCTTGGTCTAAATCATGTGTTATCATTGATAAATTTACATATTTTCATATATTTGAATATATATTTGAATATATATATATATATATACATGATAGGATGTTTAGAGATATTTTTTCTTAGGCCGAAGCAATTACGGTCATCATGGTTTTCCTGGGGAACCTGAGCTTCATTTAATAACATTTATTTATTCATTATTTATTTATTATATGTATAAACTGATTTATTTTATATTCACATACTGTATTTGACTGTAGTGAGTTGGGGGTTTCCTTATATGTTTATCTCAAACACTATTTGGGCCACCTTTTGGTACCTAGAAAAACCTCATGATTGTAGGTTAGAATCTAGATTATGCTCTATGTTTTTCCCCTAAAGACTATCACAGTACATGGGGCTTCTCAGTAGTGGATGAGCATGTAAATTTGATTCCTCTAATATTTGGAGTTATTTTTTTATTTTTTCTTTTCATTCTAGTCATGCATATATATTACTCGTTTTAGTACCATTACTTGAATATTTTAACTTGTTAAATCATGGTTAATTATTCATTATTCATTAATTATTAGTTATTGTTATATTCCATTTCTCTATTGTAATTTTTCTTCCACTTTTATTTATTTATGCTTCTTCTATGTTTTGTTTGGATCTAAAGGGTATTATCTCCCACCTTTACCACCATTACACACATGCTATAAATCCAAATCCACTATAATACGGGGATCCACACTGGAGGTAGTGTAGAAAACTGTCTTGGGGAATTATCTTAGTGGCTCCATGAACATGATGCTACAAGTGGTATAAGAATTTATTTTCCATTGATTTAAAAATTTTGTAAGGTAGATAGGAGACTATAAATGTGTCGAAACATGGTACATAACTCATTTCAAGTTTCTTTAAACACTCAGATAAGGAAAAGATCGAGTTTATAGTGAATGGATTGAAGTTCATGATGGTTTATTATTACACCTTATTATTATTTCACCTTGAGAGATTACTTTATTTTCAATGGATATTAATTTTATGGATTTATTGTATTCTACCTTTTACCTAATATAACATGGAAGTATTACTAAATGCATCCTCATATGCATGTTGGAATTCACATTCCATGCATATTATTTTCCAGGTAGGTTGAATTTATTGACTACTTGATGCTTATTTGTATATCATGCTTCCATGATTATATAGAATTACATGTTATGGTTATGCTATATGGTCTGTTAAATAACGTTTCTATATAAACCTAATTATTATTTCCTCACATATCTTGATGTTGGTGGAATATTTGACTAACTAATTTATCATATTATATTCATGGAACATTGGTTTCATGGGATGGAAAATTTATGGTTTTTATTAAATGGATTTTATCAATAATTTATATAATTTATGGGAAATTACATATTTTGAATGGTTGACCACATAATCAAAGTATCGTATAAGAACTTTTCATATTCTAGGATCGAATGAAAAAACATTTTTACTGTTACATGAATGCTAATTGTTACTTATAAAGGAATGTACCATTATAATTTTAGAATGGTAATGAAACTAGCAAAACAGTGGTTTGTAAAAAAAATTAAATTCTTATAGAATATGGATTCCCTTATAAAGGATAGTACCTCTATGATATTGTTATGATGTGCCATAATATTGATTCAATCTATTCATGGCATTCCCCTTATAGGTTACTCTTATAACCATATTATTATTTGAAACTCCCGCTATGGGGGATTAAAAACAATGAGTAAAATTATTAGAGCCTTATGGGTCACTATATTATTTTATTCCATTATAAATAACCCCAAGGGGGATTGAAAATGCTCAATAGGATGGTATTTTAAGTTTTCAAGCGCCAATTATACAGTGTTATATATAAATTTTTGGGGGCATATTACATAACATATCCCCTTAAATTTGATAAAAGGACTTTTTAAATTGTTTGATATTAATTACATGAGGAATTAGTTTATTATAATGCTAGTTACAACACAAATGGTGTTTCCTCTATATAATGGAATTGGAATTTTCTTTAACTATGCATGGGTATGAGAAATTATGGATAAATAATGAGGGTAAATTATTATTGAATGGATGTTTGATATATGTTGAAAGTGTACCATGTGGTGTTAGCTATATATATTACGAACCACATTCTCCCTTATTAATAGAAAATAATGTTCTTAAAAATAAATCATCAAACTATAAAAAAATATTTTGTAAATTGATGTAACAGCTTAGATAAGACCTTTTAGTGGTGTTCATTTCATGACCATATTGTAAGGGTATCTTATGTGTCGACAAATGTTTTATCTTTGAACAAAAATTCATGAATTTACTATCAGTTTTTATGACTTCATCACGTGTTTTTAAAACTAAATTATAGGTGGTATGTAGTATTTACCTTTTTAAGCATGAGTTTAGTTTAAAATGATAACAATTACATCATAGTATGGGGCCAACCCTATGTAGGTAACATCCTCAAAAATAAAATATTTTCTAAATGATTATTAAAACTTTTAAATGAGAGGTGATATTAAGATTCTAGTTGTCTCGAGTAGGACTAATAATGATGAAACAACAACCCTCACTATATGGGTTATTAAAAAACAAGACAATACTTATGAAATATATGATCATTGTGTAACAATCTAGTTTAGTGGGTTAGACATACCTCAGGTATGGTCATATATTTTGATATTTGTGTTACCTTTATCCTTTTGTATTGTATTATAAATCAAGTTTCATCTTATTATTAATATTCATATAGATAAGAAAACTATTAGTTGGCATACTTTTATATTGTCACATGATATAAATGTATATCTCCTTTTGGGTTGCCTTTTCCATCACAGTATCAGGATTTTTACATGTTGTTCCAATTGAATTAATAATTTGTGCATTAAATAATATAATGTCACAAAGAAAATATCACATAATATTTTAATCCATGTGGTATTAAAATTTCATTGAAAGAGTTGTTATTACTTAATGACTACTTTCATGGGTTATCATTAGATTACTTTGGCATGCATGTTAGATAATTCTATTTATCCCAATACTAGGGGATAATGTCCATAAATTTTCTGAAAACACTTCTGATCAGTATGGATTTTGGATTTTATGTCTGGTATATTATTCCATTAAGAATATATTTTTACTCTTCTCTTAACTTGGAACTTGGTATAAGCATTGTTTCCACATCTATAACCTGTTTGTGGTAGTGGATGGAGTCTATAGTATGGGATATATTCCCTATACCTAAAAGTGATGAATATGCGACAATTAATGTGGTTAGAATTGAGATAAATCTGTTTAATCATGTCCTTCTGTGTAGAGGAAGTGAAACCATGACGTAATAGTTGTTAATAGTAATAAAAGTTTCTACAATCCCCTTAGGATGGTATGTTTGAGCCATATTACCATTGAGATGATACTCATTATAAAACATGGTTATGGTGTGTAATGAGTTATTGTTGGTATTTGGTGGTTATGTTGAACAATAATATATACATTGGTATTTAAGAAAACATGATCAGGATTTTTTATTAAAACATCGAATGTTAGGTTGGGTGTCTCTTAAATAGTTCATTTTGAAGTGGATTAACTAACATTTTATTGATTAAGTTTTTAAAGTGAGTTAAGACTCCATTGTATGTGTAATGATAAAAAAATATAGTGTGTTTATGGGTATTACCATTAAAAATTGACACATAAGTATGATAATGTTGTTTTAGGGTGTTGTGAGTCGGTTAACCCACAGTTGGACATAGTCACACATCATCAAGAGACATGGTTCCAATGATTATTTCAAGGTAAGTAGAACCTATTTTTATAGTGAAGGGATCAGGTTAGATATAAATTCTCATATATGTAAATCCATTATAATATATTATTATACTCCTAGTTTAATTATGATAATGATCCCTATATTGACACCATATTTAGTATTCTAGGACAACATTGCATTTACAAGAAGTTAATCGAGTAGCTTTATGGTTTGAAGGATGTACCCTTATTTGAGAAGGGTCATGAGATATTTAGGTTGGTAATTAGATGGTATTTTTTTCACTTTTATGACGTTGTATTGTTGAACAGAGGATAGTTCTACATAGATAAGTCACCAGAAGTCGATTACAAACACTGTAGAGTGTTCTATAAATGACTTCAGGAAACCAAGGAAAAAAGGTTCCTAAATTAGTTTTTTTCAACAAATTGATAAATAAGATGAAAATTTTCCAGATTATTTAGTTTTAGAATGTATAATGTTCAATTTCATGTTTTTTGAATTAAAGCGGTGAGGAACTACCTTGATACATCAGAGGATGATATGTGTGCAATGTAAGATTCAGTTATTGATTTTTAAGGAATATCCAACACAACTAGTTAATCTAGGTCAAATGAATTTCAACCATTTTGATTAAATTGAGGGTTACAGTCAAAAAAATCACGTGAAACTATCTTTAAATATTATAGAATCATGTTAAGTGAATTTTTAGGATGCTAGGTCTACGTTCTAGCATGCAATTTTGATGGTTGAACTATCGTGTCTCGGAATTGGCCATTGAAAAAAAGTGACTATGGTGGGGAGTGCTATATGAAAACTGATTAATGACTCAATGATGTCATTATGTATCTTGTTAAATGGGACTTAGAATTAATATTCTTAATGATTATGTTTTGGAATAACATCATTTTATTGAGTTTCAATTACATATGTTTCTTATAATGGAAGAATCATTTCATGTGTGTTGGGTTTGGGAAATGAAATGAAGATGTTTCAGAAGGAATTCATTACCCATTTAGGTCAGGTGAGGTCTTTTTTATTCCCATATCTTCTCACGGATGATAAGTTCTTATGTTGGGATATTTTAATGACCAATGTTTTTGACTGCATTGAAAATTATAATAAAATTTTAACTATTTGATTGACAGATGGGTAAATTATTAAACTGGGCCTTGTAATGAATATAAAAACAATGTACCATATAATTGTGATTTTTTGAATATGTTTTAAGGCTTTAGTGTCTTATTGGGTGGTTAGTTGAGTTTTGGAAGCATCACGATTTGAATATTCTTTTTATGTATCAGGTAGGCTAAAGTGTTTGGATGGATTGTGGTTAGTAGTAACTTTGCTGCTCAACCATACAACCAATAAATTGAAGATAACAGTTTGATAAATCATGCAAGGTGATGTTCAAGAATATCTAGTATATATGAAGAAAACTAGAAAGGGTAAACACATGAGATACACATGGTTTGTTTAACCGTGCACCTAGATGTGTGTGTGGGGGGGGGGAGGGTGACTCTTTGGTTGTGGAACCACACATTTGAACTCCATTAGCCAAACCATCTGTCATAACAATGATCCTCATAAAAATGGGAAAATTTACCCTTTTTAATACTTACCTTAAAAATTTTTACGCAAAAATGAGGCCCCACATTATTCAACCAGCACCCCCATTCACACAACTCCTCCCCCATTTCCCAAGTTGGGTTCTAATATATTCATTCCTAGAATCAACCACCATTCATCAAATTGGAATCATAGAGGTAAGAATTTGAGTTTTATTAATTATTTTACTATATTCCATCTATGTAAGGAAATGTATTTTCTTGTGGTATATTATTCCATATTTGTTTGGAATTTTTTTCATCATTGTTTCTAAAAATATATAAAATTAGAGGTTTATAATGGATGAACAATGATTCTTATGCGTAAGGTGGGTGGTCTATATGTTTTTACACCAAATTTTCATCCTTTATGAAATTAATCATGGTGTGTCATAGTGGAAATATCCACATGTCACTTATAAAATATAAAATAAGTTTAATGGATCATCTAGACCTCATTTATATATACCATGGTACCGTTATGCATGTTTGTTGGTTGAAAACCTCATCATGAAACACCCCTTGTGTAACACCCCAAATATTTTATGGTACATCTCCCTTAAATGAATTCTATTCATTATATAGAATATATTTCATAAATCCCTGAGATTATTTGAAACAACACTTGGTTATTTAATCGATAGTCAGAACCTATCCAATAAACATGAATTTTCCACCTTTGTGTTTTGGATTTTGAAAAACGGGCATTCGCAGTTGTGATCAGGATGATATTTAGAGTCTGGTAGAATTAACATAATTTTTAGTGAATAGTAACCTACCCTTATGAATTATAACCTACCATTATGAGTATTAACTTACACTTATGAATAGTAATATGACTCTTATGAATGGTATCCATACCCATGAATGTATAAATAAATTTAGGCACCTTAAAAATGAAGAAGAATATTTTATGTGTTTATATTTTTTGATTAAATAATGAATTTAATTAAAAATTAAATTTATCATATTTATAAAATTATTTTATAAAAATTGAGTTCATTTTTAGATTATACACGTCAAAAAATGGTAAGGGTGAATTTTTAGGATTTTTCTGAAATACTTGAATTTTTGATTAATAGTAAGTATAATAAATTACGATAAATGAAAAATACTTGATTTACTGCATCATAGGTAATTCAAGGCTGATTTAATCCCTGTTGTTTCAAAATCACATGCCATTATTACTATTTGGGATCACATAAATCAAGATTATTCATAGTCTATGGCAAAAATATTAAAATAATGTAAAATCTCTTCCCCCCTCCACTATATAAACCACCCTCACCCCCTCTTCCTCCTACACCACTAAATCTTTAGGCCTTACCTAAATTATGATACATTATCTTCCCATGACCTCTCCCCATGTCCAAGTCCTAATGGTCTCACCAAAAGGCCAAAATCAAAGGTCTTAAGGAGTTTCTCAAAGAGGTGTACTCAAGAGGTGAACCTCTCTTTCTTTTACTTTTAATTTATTTTACAAGTTCCATTATTTTTTTTCTCTTCTCACCTCACCTCATCCAAATGCCATAATAATTCTAGTACCATAAATTTACTGTATTTTCATTGTTCTAATGGAATATTTCATTATAATCCATCTTTTTCCCCTTCTTTTATACTATAAATGCAAACACCTTCTAGATGTGTTAATTTATCACACTCAAGGAAGACGAGTTTTCAATTTGAATTACTACCATAAACACTAGTCATGAAACCTTTTTAATGGTTTAACCATATCATAATATATTTATTTTATCTTATTTAATGTTCTGAAATCTTTTCACACATAATATGGAATTTTAATATAAAACAAGTTCAATGTGCACAAAACCGCAAAGCTAAACCCAAACGTTTATCATTAACTTATCGAATGAGTCATCCTCATGGTATATAATCAAAATCATTATAATATCATTAATATCTCTTTAATGTAACTAATAATATATAATAACAGTTCTGTATTTTTAACTACATTTCAAACGAACTTCCATTCATGAATACAAGTAAACGAATCATGAAAACCAAGGAAGAAAATGCTTCCAAAACAATAAAATTGAACATCTTAAACCAAAAAAAAAATACATTAATTAACCTAATAAAGTTATAACATATAAATTAATTTATGATGAGGTTATGTACTTGTTAATTAATGAAGAAAAATTTGATTATTCAGGTCATTAAGAACAATCAATAACATCTTCAAGCATAAGGCAAGGGAGATCTTAAATCAATTTCCATTTGTTGAGTTAAACATCAATGTGATTTTATTTATCTTTAACAGATTGTGTTTGAATGGCCTATGATTGTTTTATTCTATATATCCAATTTTATTGTGTGGTTTTATGTATTTCACAAATAATTATATCAATGTTTTTTCCTCAATCTAATGATACCTTCTTGGTAAGGGATTCTCTCTCACACTTTTATTCAAGAATTCCCCCTATGTTTTTTCCTTTTATTCCTAATGATAGGGTATGTTTCCACACCTCCCCCAGAATACCCTTATGATATATAAATAATCTGATACCCCTTTAACTCTCATTAATCCCTCACAAGAACACCCATTACCATGCTGAAATTTTTGTAAGGGGTTTTCACATCTCACATTCATTTCTGTGAGATTTCAATTGTTCACCGATTATTTCTTGTATGTGGTGTATGTGTACTGCCATTTTTCATATAATATCATTTTTACCTTTATATTCAGGGTATTAAATGATTATTTTTATGTTTATTATGTTTTGGTAATATGATTCGACTGATTACATTGTGGTAAGGTACTTTGTCTCAACTTCCATTTCGTTGTGACTAACTTTGTCTTGTACACGTAATAATATTTATGTGGTGTACCTAATGACCATTTGAGATAAATTTTGTTTTTAAATTATATTTATTTTAAATATATATATTCTCATATCATGTATATGTTTATTTTCTAAACCGTATACCATTTTACAAACACT
Organism: Viscum album; assembly: GCA_963277665.1. NCBI lineage: Eukaryota > Viridiplantae > Streptophyta > Magnoliopsida > Santalales > Viscaceae > Viscum > Viscum album. Next base: position 684,262,716 of record OY728123.1, on the reverse strand, counting down.
GTTTATTTGGAATATTGTTTTAACTGTGGAAATATTGATGAATATGTATCCTTTACTCCTTAAGGATATTGAAAAGGAATATTTCACTTGTATTAAATCAATGTATAAAGAATTATTTGGAATTTATGTATTGGGTGGGGCCCACTATATCCACTCGATGCATCGAAAGGTCTCATGAGACAATCAGTTGGAGACAAACCCTTCATGTTTGTTTCAAAAAATCAAACGGGTTTCTACCCATAGACATAAACCATTTTGACAGTATCATTATATCATGTGCCAGATGCATGATGTCCAAATAATAATCATTCTCATGATTCATTATCAGTTATTACTATCCATAAGGTTTTCACTATGACAAAATCTATGGATGCAGTTTCATTATCAGTTTATCAATGGTTTGAGTTTTTCATTTATTCACCATGAAATATTGAATATGGAAAGTTATTTATGATTTAGTTATTACTGATTCATGATTACTCTATTTTAAACCCTTACATAGCGTTTGAGATCACCCCTTTCATTTGTTTACCTTCAATAGGTTTTGAAGAGGATATCATTTACTGAGTTTCCATGGATGTAGTTTTTAGTATTTTTAATGCATAGTATCTTGTTACCTTTCCTAATGCAATTTGAGTTACATCAATGTATCTAATTTTTTCAAGATTAATAAACTAATCATTCCTCTAGGTTTTTCATTCCTTCTATCCATGCCAATGTATCACGTAATGGACCATCTCTGGTCTAGAGGGGTCAGAGTGTTACAGTTGGTATCAAAGTAAGTTTAGTAAGAAAATTGGAAACTAGATTAGAAAATGCAGATTAGGGAACAAATCCCTAAGGTATTATTTGAGGACAAACATAAAAGAACGTCTTGTAATTTTGGTATGTAATATATTATGTGGATATTTATAGAAAATTCATCCCGGTCTGGATACAAATAGGTAGAGGAGGTTCTGGTACAAATGTACCTTGGAGTGAAAAATCCGACAATGAGTTTTAGGCTTGACCTAGGATATACTAGTACATGACAATGGGCCTTGCTACACTCTTGGTATTGAAACTCCTGGGTGATATTCTTAGGATAATTGAAATTTTCTTTAAAATAAATTATGAAGGATCTTAATGTAAAATTTTCCTCATAGAAACCATTTTTATGAGTTCTGCTGTGCATAGAATTCCAGTCTATGTTATTTGATTTTATATTTGAGATTTAAAAACTAATATTGTGTATTCCATTATTTAGAGATAGTTCCAAAAGGAAAAATGGGAATCAATTCTCATGGAAAATGTTGAGATTTTACCACTGAGAAAGTCAACAAATTCAATGTCGTAGCATATCAGATCATGACCATATAGGGAAAAATTACTCAGGTTGTGACAAGTAACCATGCTACAAATATGTTGGATAATTTCATAGAGAAGAAGAACCCATCTTTTAGTGGGATTACTAATCCAGTTGTAACTGAGTAGTAAATCTTGTCCCTTGAAAAGATATCCATGGTGTTAAGTTGCATTAAAAATGAAAAGTTAGTGCTAGAAGTATATTGTCTCAAGGGTGATGCTGATAAAAGGTGGTCCTTGATACATAATACCACAGATGAAAAAGAAATAGAAGATATGTAATGGAGGACTTTTATAGAAATATTCTTCAAAAAATATTTCCCTCATGAGTAATGAACCGAAATGAAGAAGAAATTCTTTAGCTTAAAAAAATGGAAGAAGACAGTGTTGTAGAGTTTGAGGCTACCTTCACAAGACTAGCAAGGTATGCCATTGATTACATACGAGACATGAAAGAAAAGATTGATCATTTCTTTTAAGGTCTTATGAAAAGTCTTCGAAGGGCACTGGCTTCGCAAACATTTTCACCATATGATGAAATTGTATCAAGTGCCCTCAAAATAGAGAAGGAATTTGCTAGATCAAATTTGTTCAAGGTAAACCAATATAAGAAGCAGTACGCTGATAACCATGGAAAAGGTGAAGCACCAAATAAGAAAAAGGGAATAAAGAAATTCCCATTATATGAGAAATGTGGAAAAAATCATCTTGGGAAATACTGGAAAGGCATGGGTGTCTTCTACAAGTGTGGAGAAAATGGTTATCGATCTAATGAATGCAAGTGGAATAAACAATTCAATTATGTTGAATGATACAATTATAGAGATATGGTATACTATTCAAATGAGTTTCCTAAGCGCCAAAGAAACATGCCACCAAAAAGGAAAAGAGGGAAAGGGAAATCTTATGCGATTACAACTGCAAAGGTTGAAGTGCCTAATGATGTGGTGGCAGGTACTTTAATTTTTTCCTCAAACTTGGCCAATGATTTTTTTTTATTTTAGATCATCGCATTCATTTATATATTCCCAGTTTGCCAAGATAATTAGACATTTAAAATTTGATTTAATAAAGTAGTTTTTTGTCAAAAATCATAGGGGATGTACCATTGCAATAAAGGCATGTCGATCCGTCCCCCTCATGAAACATAAACATTATTTAGTTTATAACCTTGTCCTCATACCAATGATTGAATTTGATATAATTCATGGTATGAATTGGCTGTCAAATTATGTTCCAAATATATATTAAAAGAATAATGAAGTTACAATTTTTGAAAATGGTGTATAATTCCTTATCTTTAGAACAGAAACCTCACAACCTAATTCTTATCTCGATCCACACCTAGTAGCTTTACTAAATACAATATTTGGAGATGAAGATAAACCAATATATATGGGTGAGGAAATAAATATTCAAATTGAATATGTGCATATAGTGCGTGAATACATTGATGTATTTCTAGAGGATTTACCTAGACATCCTCCAGAGTGGGAAGTTAAGTTATCTGTTGATTTAATTTCTTGTTTAAGACCTATATAAAAGTCTCCATATAGAATATCCATTGTGAAATTAGTTTAGATAAAGAAAAAAATAGAGGAATTGAGTTAAAAAGGATTTATTCGACCAAGCGTTTATCCATAGAGAACCCTTGTACTCTTTGTCAAGAAGAAAAATGGATCCATGAGGCTATGCATTGATTACAGGGAAATCAATACTATTAAAATAAATAATAAGTATCATCTTCCAAGAATTGATGATTTATTTGATCAACTTCAGGGAGCACAATACTTTAAGAATATTGAACTTCGATCTAGATATCATCAGCTCTGTGTGGGGAAGGGAGATATTCCAAAGACATCATTTCGACACAGGAATGGGCATTATGAGTTTACAGTGATTCCATTTGAAATAACTAATTCACCCTCTATTTTCATGGATTTAATGAATATAGTTTTTAAGGAATATCATGAAAACATTGTTGTGGTATTTATAGATGATATCCTGGTATACTCTAAAATATATGAATAACATGAGAATCTTTCACGACCCCCTCCCCAAACGTTGTACCCCTCCTAGGCTGGAAATATAAGAAGGGAGATAATGAACACTAAGTCCCACATCCAGTAGGCCCCGGGTTGGTGACTAGCACCGATGGTATAGTAAACACACAAATGGGAGACATTACCCTCTAAGAGAACAAATGCGAAAGAGAGTGATAATACATACACCAAAAAAATCCAACTCAGACTAAAATATAAATGAAATCCCAAGTACACGTATATAATTTCATCGAAAACTACTATAATTGAAAGTGAAAACTGAAAGTACCAAAGGAAAGTAAAAAACAACAGCAACCACAAGCCCAAACAGCTCCTGCAACCCCAAGCTAGTAGAAACCAGCTGGATCTCCAACCTACTCTAAGGGACCTAAAAAATAGTTTATATATACATAGGGTGAGTATAACAATATAATCAGTAGGATCCTCCCAGGAGACTCTCGTGCAAAATTAAAGAAATCATGTTAAAGCATAGTGAACAACAAGTGAATATAACTCATCACATAAATAGGTAAACTAAGTTCCCATAATCACCCTAGCTACTCTCAACAAGTATATCATACAAGAGTATATAATATAATAATGAATATCAAGGGTACCCTGCTACTACTTCCCCACTGCATTGCCACTTTTCCCCAATGTTACACGTCCTAATCATCTCTCTCCAAAAGTCTTGCCCACAGACACCTGGTAGAAGCACCAAAACATGTACCTCATGAAACAAAATCACCACATCCACATATGCAATGTAACCAGGTAGTTTATAGGAGCCACCACAGCTTACATAACGTGTATCATACATCAGGTATTAAACCTCAAGCCATTATAGCCCATACACTGAGTAAGGATCCTCAATCTATCATAGCCTATACACATTACACCTATAGTAGTCCATAGGAGACTATATCTAGAATATATGTGTGTGAATAACCGCAAGACATTATATCCCTCTGCATACATATATGAGGAAAACTAACCGTTGTGCCTACTAGCATAAGTAACTACCAAGAGAAGAGAGCGTGTCCCAAGGGGGTACTCATCCATCCATCCTCCTGCCAAAATGTTAGGGAAAATACCCCCCGAGATCAGAATCCTTGAGGTGTTAGTCATCCTAACTGAGGGGGTGGAGTAGCGTATAACAACTAAAAAAGTATAGACTATACTATAGTTCACAACCAAACTATGGGAATAACCTTGTCTTTGTCTCAACTACAGCTAACGTATCTCAGACTCCCATCTACCACTTCAAAGACTAGATATCCAATAAGAACACAACCATTTAAAAAGAATTATTATATTACATCATTCTCTTTTTATCAGTTTCACTTTATATTAATTAATTACTTAAACATTAATTAACCATTAACAATTCTACATTATATTTCACTAGCACCACACCCAAAGTCCATTGTTCCTTTAAAAAATTTGAATCTCAGCATAGCAAGCTCCAACCCCATGGGTTAACATCATTTATTCAATTACTTATTTACAACATTACATTCCCATATTCCCACGCATTCTATAAAAACATTCTATGCTACTAAACACAAGGGGGCTCAGCCCGGTGAGTAGATGTACTACCCGTCGTGTCTTTTCCGCCTATAGAAAGAGCATAGACCCATCCTCCCTCAGGTAGAAAAACATGGAAAGCACATGTCATACCCCATACGTCTTCACCCCTTTTTGGAAGGAGGGTAAGAAAAACCAGCAGTCTTGAGAAGTGGGGAAAGTAATGCAGATAAACAACCAGCAAGATCAACAAGCATCCAAACATTCACATCCAACCCATTCCATCATCCTCGGTGTCCTCTCTAACACCCACATGCATAAACAGATGCATCTCGCCACTCTAGGGGTCAAATGCTTCCAAAACAATCGGCCTCCCTTCCCCCACATATCACAATATCTTTCAAGGCTCATATCACAACCCAAGAAGTAGGTAAACAAACATCTTATCAATTAGGATCTTGGCCCTTAAACAAGAAACAGGGTAACTCAGAACCCTAAAAAGAATTATCTTCTATCAAACAAACAGTTCTTTAATCCATCTGGAATTTACTACTTTATTATTTGTATGTTCCAACTTCGGGAAACTAAAAAAGAAAGATATCAAAAATTCATTAAAGATGTTTACTGGATCAATTTTATTAACATCAAATTACAAAAAAAATTCCAGATTCATTTACATTCCTCTACCATTAGCTAAACAATTATCAATTAATTCCATATTTACTTTCATTACTAATTTCCATCAAGCACGAAAATCTAACAAAGCAAGTATAGTTATCACACTGTATTGAAAAATAAGAGGCAATAACATATGATCGATATCAATTTATTTATTTGGTTCAAATATTTAATATGTCAATTCCATTGTGATCCAGTGGGCTAAACCATGATAACTCTATTTTTTCACGTAAAAGAACAGAGAAGCAACAAATCTTTTACCTCAAATGGTTCTTGATGTTCTTTATACGATAACGAGACACACAACAGGTTACGATCTCCTCCCCCAATGAAAACATTATCCACCCGAGGATTCAGAGACACCACCACACCATTCAACAACCACGAAAATTCCATTAGTAACATAGAGATACCATTTCATAAAAGGGTAAGGAGAAACAGAAGGAGATGAACCCAAAAGAATGACTATTGGTCATACCATATATCGAAGATTGATCGATACTGTTTTATTACATCCAAATAGAGAGGAACCAATCCAAGGAGGAAATTTTGATCACACAACTCTTATGGGAAGGAATGGGAGGTTAAAGCATCTCACACCTGAGAACAAGGGCGTAGAACTAGGGAGGAAGATATCTCTTCCCTTTAGAATATTTGACAGTGTAGTAGTTTAAGATACACTGGATTTTCCATTAAAATTAAATCATATTAAACCATTCGGTATGACCAAGTAAAAGGATCTCGAGCCTTAGGAAAAATTAATATAGGGGTTATGGCCTTTGAATCAGCCTTAGAGTCTTTAAAAAGAGTCTTTAAATGGATTTTACATCAATGGAAATGTCAAAGGGGTGAAAAAGTAGGAAGTAGGAAACAATGTTCATGAACACAAAAGTTGGCAAAGGAAATAGCGGCTACTGTTGGACCTCACCATTTTGGAAACAAAGTTCATGAACTCAAAAATTGGAAAAGTAAATATAGGCTACCATTGGAACTTACCATTCTGGAAACATTGTTCATGAACTCGAAATTTGGAAAAGGAAAATATAGGATACCGTTGGACCTCACCATTCTAGAAAAATTGTTCATGAACTCAAAATTTGGCAAAGGAAAAAGAGGCTACCGTTAGACCTAACCAATCTAGAAACACTGTTCATGAACACAAAATTTGGAAAAGGAAATAGAGACTACCGTTGGACCTCACCATTCTAGAAACATTGTTTATGAACTCAAAATTTGGAAAGGGAAATAGAGGCTACCGTTGAACCTCATCGTTCTGAAAACACTGTTCACATAATGCTACCATTGCACTATTCACATAAGCCTACTAATGAAACTATTCACATAAGGCTACCGATGACACTATTCACATAAGGATACCGTTTCATTGTTCACATAAGGATACCATTGACATTGTTCACATAAGGCTACCATTGCACTATTCACATATGGCTATCGATGACATTGTTTGCATAAGGCTACCATTTCACTGTTCACATAAGCCTACCAATGACACTGTTTACATAAGGCAACCGTTGCACTGTTCAACTAAGGCTACCGATGAAACTGTTCGCATAACTGGAAATTTGGAAAAGTGTTGGGGATAAGTCACCTTGACCTCTGGGAACACCTCATACACCAGATTTTCCCAAAGGATTGGACCAAATAGGTCCGATCCATTACATTAGATACCTCTCATATATTCTCATCCTCGAGAATTCAAAACCAACCTAAAAGGAAAAATAAAAAAATTCCAAACAACCACACATCTACATACCTCTCAAAAGAGAGAAATCCACAAGAATCATCCAAAGAATTCCATCACATAACATGAATGGTCTAAAACCATAAAGTGAATGTAGTTACATAAAAAGAGTTAAACATCAAATAGATTTGGGTACTAATAACATATATGAGAATCATATTCCTAGGTACTCTCCTCCACGCCACCGTGTCACTAAAAGACATGAACCAAGGGGATAGAATGCCCAAGGAATACCTTCTCTTTGCGGTCTTGGATTTTCACAGGCTCCTCCTTGAAGGTCGCAACACCATCAACATCTATCTCTCCCCAATCGACGATGTTTGAGTCATCATGAAGTTAACGACGGAGGTGTGATACCTGGAAAACATAATGTATCTGGATCATCTATGCGGGAAGTGCTACCCGATACGCCACAACTCCAACATGAGCCAACACCTCAAAAGGCCCAACAAACTAGGGAGAAAGCTTACTCCCATGACCAAACCTTCTCTCCCCATGACGGGGAGTCACTTTCAGAAACACGTGATCCCTAACATAAAACTATAAGGGTCTCCACCTTTGATCTACATATGATTTATGATGATTCTGCACTATATTTATCCTATCACGAATCACCTGAACCATCTCTATTGTATTCTACACTAGTTCTGGTTGGAGAATTGTTTACTCTCCGACCCCAGTCCAGTACAAAGGAGAATGGAAAGGTCATCCATACAAGTATTAAAATGGAATTAGACTGATAGTGGAGTGAAAAATATTGTTGTATGAGAACTCCAACAAGGGTAAGTGCTTCATCCATGAACCTCAAAAATCCATGACACAAGATCACAACATGTCTTCAAGAGTCTAGACAGTTTGCTCTGTCTGACCATCTGTTTGTGTATGAAACATAGTGCTAAGGCATAGATGTGAAACGAAAGCATGCTGGAGACCTCTCCACACCATGGATATAAAATGAGGATCTCGATCAGAAATCATCTTCCTTGGGACTTCATGAAGTCTCACAACCTCCTCTAGATAATTCCTCGACAAAACTTCCACCGAGCTCAACTCCTTGATTGCTATGAATTGGGATTATTTTTTTATACTATCCAATAGCACACAAATAGCATCATGTCCTCCTTTAGATTGAGGTAAAACAGAAATATAGTCCATTGATATGTCCTCCCACATCGACTGAGGAACATCTCATGGCTGGAGCTGACCACCGCGAACACGGTGTTCGACCTTCACCTTCTGGCAGACCGAACATCGAGGCACAAACTCCGCAACCGCATGCTTCAGCCCAGGCCACCAAAACTGACTCCTCAAGGATTAGTACATCTTTTTCATGCTAGGAGGCACTTCTAAAGGTGAACTATGGAACTATATGAGAACCATCTCTCACATGGCCAAAGAAAAAAATCCTTCTCTAATACAACACTTAGTGTTGTTCATCCTCAGACCAACAATCATGAGCCTCACCACCACCAACTCGGTCTCTTTAGACCTCAACCTATAGATCCAACAACTGGGACTCTTCCACCTACTGCACTAGAGATGACTACACCATCATCTAGAAAAGACAACCTTGGCCCCGAACATCTCCCATATCAAGATGTAATGCTGAATGTTTTTCCATAAATCTCCTGGAATCACCAAATTCAAGCACTACGTCACTAAGTGACTTTATTCATAGAACATCAGCAACCACATTCCCTTTTCTAGGTGTATATGATATTTTGAAGTTGTGTTCCTATAAGAACTCCATCCACTAACGCTATCGCAAGTTTAAGTCCCATTGGGAGGAAACATATATCAAGCTCTTATGATTGGTGAAAACCAAAATGTTCTCTCCAATGAGGTAATGTCTCCACCACTTCAGAGAAAACAACATGAATTCCAACTCAATATCATGGGTGGAATAGTTACATTTATGGGGATGCAACTGCCAAGACCCTTAAGAAACAACCGATCTTTGCTACATCAGAACACTACCTAACCCCAGATGCAAAGCATCACGGAAAACATCAAAATGAACTCCCTCAGCTGGAAGACAAATAACTAGAGCACTAACTAACTTCTCCTTTAGATACTTGAAAGATGCCTGACAAAAATTAGTCCATATAAATTTATGATCCTTCCTAGTCAAAGCTGCCAGAGGAGTCACAACTTGAGAGAAATAAGCTACGAACCTCCTGTAGTATCCTGTGAGACCACATAAACATCAAACCTATGACACTGTCTTGGGGGATTCCCCAGACAAAACTAATTATATCTTCAATGGATCCACAACTACTCCCTATTGGGACACAACATTACCCATGAAATGAACTTCTCAAGCCCAAAACTCACACTACAACCACTTCCTAAATAGCTGATGTTGACGAAGAACTCCCAAAACAGCATGTAGATGCTCCGCATGCTCCTCCTCAGACATGGATTTCACAAGGATGTTGTCGATGAAAACCACCATGAATGTGTCCAGGAACCCACAAAACACATCATTCATCAATCCTATGAATACAAATAAATCATTCATCACACCGAACGACATTACAACAAACTCATAATTCCCATGACAAAAACAAAAAATTGTCTTCAAGATATCCTCATCCTTCACACACATATGATTATATCCAGACTGCAAGACAATCTTTGAAAACCAAAATGCACCCTTCATTCGATCAAATACATCATCAATCCATGGAAGAGGATAGAGATTCTTCACTATCACTTTGTTTAAGCGACGATAATCGATACACAACCACAAACTACCATCAACCTTCTTTACAAACAAAATCAATGCACCCCACAGTGACAAACTCATCCGAACAAAACCACACTATAATAGACCATAAAGCTACATATCTATCTATCATAACTCAAAATGGTCCATACTATATGGAGACATAGAGATAGGAGACACTCTGGGTTGTAGCTCGATCCCAAATGCGATATCTCGTCAAGGGGGTAATGCTACAACCTCTTCTGGAATGACATCAGGGTACTCTCCTACGACCCTAGGAAATGCCAACTACTGAAACTCTGAAGAACTTAGCATCATCTCTGCCATCATGGATGATAAGGGAATAACATGCCTATGGCCCATCTGAGGGTCTCACTTGCCAATAAACACCACTGGCTCTCCATCCACATTAAAGAACCCAACCTGAATCCTGAAGTAATTCACAATAGCCTACACTGAATACAACCAATCCATGTAAAGGATGAAATCATATGCTTTTATCTGTAAACATAGAAAATATCCCCAAGAGTGGTGCTGCCGAAGAACTGGCTCACAATCTCTACATACTCTGACAAGTTAGCTCAACCTCCAACTGGTGTAGTTAACACCAATTGAAATGGAAGCCTCTCTACCTCAATTCCCAAATCATGGAAAATGTTATGTGATATGATGGAGTGTGTTGCTACTAAATCAAACAAGGAATACACTAAGATAGAAAAAAAGCAAAGGGTACCTCGAATGATGTCTAGCTCGCCAGGTGCTGGAAACGCTAAAGTATGAAGATGACCACAACCTCCTACATAACCTCTCTAACCCTGATGAAAACCACCACCATGGTCGTGTTATGATCTCTGAGGATGGGGTGTGTCATTGGGTTGTCCTATGCCTGCCCCATCTACCTCTACAGATCCAAATCTGGTGAAACCTATTGGTGGTGCCTCAACTAGAACTGCCTCAATGGTGGAACCTAGAGAAGAACACCTAGTGCACGATGAATGCTCTGAATGGTCGGGCACTCTCGCTGCTGATGACCTTGAACACCACAAGAAAAAAAGCAGTTGATCACTTGGTATAGGCATGAGAGCCTCCAACCCTAGAGAAACAAGATGTTGAGGGCAAAGACCTACCCCTAACCAAACAAGAACTCTTCTATCCTGAAAACCGAGAACCCCGGACCACAACCCCGCTTCTTGAGGAGTCATGAAGAATCCCCTCTCGTGACGATCCGGTTCTAGCCAATGTCTTCTCGATGACCTCTGCCCTTGCCAACACCTCAAGATATGTCTTCAGTGTAAATGGTATGACCTAGAGCTAAATATTGGGACATAAATACTCCTTGAAACATCTTTCCTTGGCCTCCTCATCTATAAATAGATCCGAAAAATATTATAAAAGTTTCCCGAAATGGATTCCAAACTCTCCCACACTAGAGATCCCCTATCAAAGGGTAAGAAGCTCCTAGTAACTGTACAACTCCGCAGTCAGAGAATGAAAATCAACTCTAAACATGTCTTGAAACTCCTCCCATGAGATCGCTGACTCCTCGTGATCCCTGAGGAATAAGAATCACCACTACCTTGCTGCTCCATGCAACAACGTCACAACCAAGGATACCTAGTTCTCCTTCTGAGCATAGGCCGAACTGAAGCCTATCTCACCCTTCCCCAACTAGTCTTTTGTGACTTCATCTGAAATAGATCCCTCATACTTCTATAGACTCTAGCACTAAAACCCTCGGAGTGTCCTCCTCCAAGTGTTGTTGTCGTCATCCTCTACCCTGCAGTGATCTGCTGAAAAAACCTTCTGGAAAACTTCTTTGTGATCCTGACGAGGATGTCAACCTGAAGCCACACCTGTAAAATAAAAATAGTTAGAGATACTAGACCTATAATATAGAAGACTCTACATTAATTAATTAATTGTTTTCTTTTATTCATTTTAGGTTAACATATCCCAAGGTCTACCCATTCGAAGACATGCACAAGGAATAATTAGGCATGATCCTTTCCTAGGTCTCTAACCTGCAAATAGTATTACCCCATTTAGTATCCATTGTATATTTAATGGTCCATACATCAGATCATAGGGGTCCCTAAACTCCTATGTCCCAATTGGTATCTTGTGTTTACATCGCTTGATAAACTTGAATGACACTGTTTTCCTACCAACTGATGCCACCCCACCTATGCCTAACTCCAAACTCCATCCTATCTCTCAACATGCCTTTGATACCACTCTGTCATGACCCCATCCCCACATAGTGTACCCCTCCTTGGCCAAAAATATGAGGAGGGAGATAATGACCCATGATTCCCACCTCCAGTAGGCCCCGAGTTGGTGACTAGCACCAAGGATATAGTCAATACACAAATGGGAGGCATTACACTCTAAGAGAACACATGCGAAAGAGAGAGATAAGATATACACCAACCAACTCCAACTCATACTACAATATAAAATAAATCCCAAGTGCACATATGTAATGTCATGTAAAACTGCTACAATTTAAAGTGGAAACTGAAAGTACCAAAGGAAAGTAAAAACAACAGCAACCTCAAGCCCAAACAGCTCCTGCAACCCCATGCTAGAAGAAACTATCTAGATCTCCAACCTGTTCTAAGTGACCTAAAAAACAGTTTATATATACATAGGGAGATTATAACAGTATACTCAGCAGGATACTCCCCAGAGCCTCTCATGAAAAAGTAAAGAAAGAATGATAAAGCACAGTGAACAATAAGTGAAACTAACTCGTCACCTAAACAGGTATACTAAGTTTCCAGCCTCTCTAGGGATACTCTCACCAAGTATCTCATACAAGAGTATAACTTATAATAAATAATATCAAGGGAACCCCTCTACTACTTCCCCACTGGTTTTCCTATTTTCCCCAATGTTGCACGTTATAAGCTTTTCTCTCCAAAAAGGCTTGCCCACAGACACATGGGCGAAGCACCACAACATGCACATCATGCTACAAAACCACCACATCCACGTAAGCAAAGTAACCAGGTAGTTTCATGGAGGAACCAAATCTCGCATAATGTGTATCATATGTTGGGTATTAATCCTCAATCCATTATAGCCCATACACTGAGTAAGGATCTTCAAGACATCATACCCTATACACGTTACACCTATAGTAGTCCATAAGAGACTATATCTACAATATATGTGTGTGAAGAAAAAAAATCCATTATATCCCTCTACACACATATATGGGGAAAACTAACCATTGTTCCCACTAGCACAAGTAACTACCAAGAGAAGAGAGAGGGGCTAAAGGGGGTAGTAAGCAATCCATCCTCCCACTAGAATGCTGGGGAAAACACCCCCCCTAGGGATTAGAATCTCCGGGGTATCAGTCTTACAAACTAATGGGGTGGAGTATCGTATAGAAACATAAAAACTATAGAATATACTATAGCTCACAACCACACTATGGGCATATACTAGTCTTAGAATCAACTACAGTTAATGTCTATCAGACTCCCAGCTGCCACTTCTAAGACTAGGTATCCTATAAGCGCACAACCATTTAAAGAGATTTATTACATTACTTCATTCCATTTTTATTAGTGTAACTTTATGTTAATTAATTCTTTAAACATTAATTAACCATTAATAATTCCACATTATATTTCATTAGAATCACACCCAAAGTTCACTGTTCCTTTAACAATTTTCAATCTCATCATTTCTCCCTAGCAACATCCGACCCCATGGGTTAACATCATTTATTCAATTATTTATTTACATAATTACTTTCCCATATTCCCAGGAATTCTATGAAAACATTCTATGATACTAAACACAAAGGGGATCAACATGGTGAGTAGATGAACTACCTGTCGAGTCTTTTCCGCATATAGTAAGAGCATAGACCCATCCTCCCTCAGGAATCTAAACACAAAAAGCCTGTGGCATACCCCACGCATCTTCTCCCATTTTTTGAAGGAGGTTAAGAAAATCTAGTGGAATTGAGAAGTGGGGAAAGTAAGGCAGATAAACAACCAACAAGATAAGAAAGTATCCAAATATTTACATCCAATCCATTCCATCATCCCCGGTGTCCTCCCCGACCCCACATGCATAAACTGATGCATCTCACCACTCTAGGCGTCAACTACTACACAAAACAATAGGACTCCCTGTCCCCACATATCACAACAGACTTCCAGGCTCCTATCACAACACAAGCAGCAAGAAAACAAACATCATATTAATTGGGATCTTGGACCTTAAACAGGAAAGAGGTTAACTCAGATCCCTAAAAGGAATTATCTTTTATCAAAACACCAATTCTTTAATCCATATTAAATTAAATAATTTATTATTCAATGCTTCCAACTTAGGGAAAACAAAACAATTAGATATCACAAATTGATTGAACTTGTTTACTATATCAATTCTATTAACATCAAATTACAACAACAACATCCAGATTCATTTACATGCCTCTTTATCTTTATACAAACAATTATCAACTAATTCCATCTTTACTTTCATTACAAATTTACATCAAGAACGAAAATATAAAAAAGAAAGCATAGATATCACAGTATCTAGGAAAGAAAGTGGAAGAAACATACGATTGATATCATTTTATTTATCCGGTTTAAATATTTCATATGTCAATTCCATTGTGATACAGTAGGAAAAAACATACTAAATTTATAGTTGCATGTAAAAGAAAAAGAGAAGAAACGAATCCCCTACATCAAATGGTCCTTGAAGTTCATTATATGAGAATGAGCCACCCAATAGGTTATGATCTCCTCCCCCTGTGACAACTGTATCCAACCGAGGATGCAGAGACACCACCACAGCGGTCAACACCCAAGAAAAATCCTGTAGGAACATGGAGATATCATTCCATAAAAGGGAAAGGAGAAACATAAGGAGATGAACCCAAAAGATTGACTATAGATCATACCCTATATTGATGATTGAACGATACTAATTTGTTGCATCAATACATAATAGAACCAATAAAAGGAGGAAATTTTGATCACACAACTCCTACGAGAAGGAATTGGAGGTTAGAGCGTCTCAATCCTGAGAACAAGGAGGTAGAACTAGAGAGGAATATATCTCATACCTTTAGAATATTTAACAGATAAGTTGTTTAAGATACTCTGGATTTTCCATTAAAAGAAGATCGCATTAAACCACGCATTTTGACCAAGTAAAAGCATATCGAGCCTTAGGAAAAATTAATATAGGATTTATAACCTTTGAATTGGCATTAGAGTCCTTAAAAAGAGGCATTAAATTCATTTAATGTCAAAGGAAACATCTAAGGGGTGAAACTATTGGAAGCTGGAAACACTGTTCATGAACACAAAATTTGGCAATGGAAATAGAGGCTACCGTTGGACCTCACCTTTCTAGAAACACTGTTCATTAACTCAAATTTTGGAAAAGGAAATATAGGAGACCGTTGGTTCTCATCATTCAGGGAACACTATTCATGAACATGAAATTTGGAAAAGGAAAATATAGGCTACCGTTGGACATCACCGTTCTGGAAACACTATTAATGAACTCAAAATTTGGAAAAGGAAATAGAGGCTACCGTTGGATGTCCCCATTATGGAAACACTATTCATGAACTCAAAATTTTTCAAAGGAAATAGAGGCTACCATTGAACCTCACCATTCTAGAAACACTATTCACATAAAGTTACCACTACACTGTTCACATATGCCTATCGATGACACTGTTCACATAAGGCTACCATTGCACTATTCACATAAGGCTACCGATGAAACTGTTCACATAAGGCTACCGTTGAACTGCTCAAATAAGGCTACTGATGACACTGTTCACATAGGGCTACCATTTCACTGTTCACATAAGGCTACCGATGACACTGTTCACATAAGGCTACTGTTTCACTATTCACCTAAGGATACTGATGAAACTATTCATATAAGGCTATCATTTCACTGTTCACATAATCCAACCGATGTCACTATTCGCATAATTGGAAATTTGGAAACATTTTGGGGATAAGTCACCTTGACCTCTAGGAACACCTCAGACGCCATATTTTCACAAAGGAATAGACCAGAGAGTTCCAGTCCATTACATAATCACTTTTTGATTATTATGAAAAATCATAGAACAATTGAATTATATGGGGTGTTTAGAAAGTTTGAATTCTGGCATCAATCAGTTTCTTTTCTTGGCCATATTGTCTCAGAGGATGGAATATTAGTTGATCTTGCGAAGAAAAAGGCAATCTAAGAATTGACCACACTAACAAACATAACCTAGGTACGGAGTCTTATTGTCTTAGCAGGTTACTATCAGCTTTTCGTTCAGAATTTCACATGACTGGATAACCCGTTAACCAAGATCACACATAAAGGGTTTATGTTTGTATAGACGAAATAATGCACAGAATGATTTGAAGAATTGAAGAGATGATCGGTCAATTCACCAATTCTGACTCTTCTATCTGGAAATAATGGATTTGTGATATACAGTGATGCATCAATGAATGGGTTATGTTGTGTCCTTATGAAAAATGATATAGTTATTGCTTATGCATCAAGGCAATTGAAGACTCATGAGAAAAATTATCCAATAAATGATCTTGAGTTAGAATCCGTAATCTTTGCTATGAAAATATTGAGACATTATCTCTATGGTGAAAGATGTGAGATATATATGGATCACAAGAGTTTGAAATATATTTTTATACAAAAAGAAATTAACATGCGGCAAAGGAGATGACTCTAGTTACTCAAAGATTAAGATTTTTCAATACACTACCACTCTAGAAAGGAAAATAAGGTGGCAGATGCAATAAGCAGGAAATATCATGGACTTCTGACCCAAATGAGGATTGAGAGAGATCCTATATTCAAGAATCTATTAATGATGGATATGGTAATTGTTAAGGAAGGGGAAAAATATTTCCTCTTTCAAATGATTTCTAAACCATATTTACTATATGAGATAAAAATCTCTCAATCTAATGATGAGAATTTGTACAAGAAAATTAATACTGTTAAGCACGGTAGATTAGAAGACTTCGTGTATGAATAAGGAGTTTTGAAATTTGGGAATAGGTTATGCATTCCATCTGTACCTGAGCAAAAAAGGTAACTATTAAACAATGCTCATAGCTCAAATTTCACTATACAACCAGGTAGCACCAAGATGTATAGAGATCTGAAGGAATATTTTTGGTGGGATAATATGAAGCAATATATTGATTACTACGTATCAAGGGGTTTAGTTTGTCAAGAAGTTAAGGCAAAGAGACAACATCCTAGAGGGGAGATTCAACCTCTACCTATTCCTATGTGGAAGTGGGTTGAAATTATGATGTATTTTTTCTCCGGACTACTAAGGAAACCTATAAGGAATGATGAAATATGGGTAATTTCTTATCGTCTCATAAAATCAGCACATTCACTTGATATAAGAGAGGATTTTATACTTGAGCACCTAGATAGACTTTATATTAATGAAGTTGTAATACATCATGGTGCACCTCTATTGATTGTGTCGGAGTGAGATCCCCGATTTACATCAAAATTATAGAAAAGTATCCAAAAGGATTTGGATACTGATCTTCATATGATGAGATGATGCTCCCATGACTTTCATGGTATGTGGTATCAGTACTAGCCTTTAGTGGAATTTTCCTATAACAATAGTTTCTATTCTAGTATTCAAAAGGCTCCATATGATGAAATATATGGAAAGATATGTTGAACTCCAACTTGTTGGGATGAAGTTGTTGAGAGGAAACTTATAGGCCCAAAACTTATTGAAGAGACCACAAAAAAGGTAAAGAAAATTCAAGCCCATATTAAAGCAGCCCAAAGTAGGCATAAGATTTATGATGAAAATTAGAAAAAGGATTTATAATTCCAAGTGGGAGATCATGTCTTTTTTAAAGTATCTCTATGGAAGGGTGTCTTAAGGTTTAGTAAGAATGGTAAAATGAGCCCAAGGTAAATCAGAACATTTGAAATTAGGGAAAGAATCAGAGCTGTATCTTAACATTTAGAAATGCCTCCAAGTATCTCCAAATTTCATGATGTGTTCCATGTGTCATTGTTAAAGAGATACATCCCAGAACCAATTCACATACTCACATGTGATGAAATAGAACTGGAACCTAATTTTTCATACTATGAAGAGCCTGTTGGGATTCTTGACACAAGGGAGTAGGTTTTGAGAAATCGGACAACTTGTCTAGTCAAGGTTATTTGTAGAAACCATAACATGGAAGAAACAACATTGGAACCTAATGATGTTATGAAGAAGAACCACCGACATCTTTTTGGAGGGATTTATAAATGAAAAATTTGGAGGATGAAATTTCCAAAGTAGGGAATAAAGTAATAACCCAAAAATTTTATTGTATATTTCTCTTAAAATAATTCTATTAATTAGATAGACTATATTTCATAAAGCACTGAATTTTTTTGTAAAAAAACGTGGTTATTTAATTTATAGTCATAACCTAGCCATTAAACATTAATTTTCCACTTTTGAGTTTTGAATTTTGAAAAATGGGCATTCACAATTGTGTTCAAGATGATATTTAGAGTTTGATAGAATTAACTTAATTTTCGGTTAATAGTTACCTACCCTTATGAATAGTA
Organism: Viscum album; assembly: GCA_963277665.1. Classification (NCBI taxonomy): domain Eukaryota; kingdom Viridiplantae; phylum Streptophyta; class Magnoliopsida; order Santalales; family Viscaceae; genus Viscum; species Viscum album. Next base: position 684,244,001 of record OY728123.1, on the reverse strand, counting down.
ACCAACCCTTATGAATATTAAGTTACACTTATGAATATTAATATGTCTCTTATGAATTTTATCCATACCCATGAATGTATTAATAAATTTAGGCACCTTAAAAATGAAGATAAATATTTTAGGTGTTTATAATTTTTGATTAAATAAAGATTTTTATTAAAAATTATATCTATCATATTTAGAACATTATTTTTGAAAATTGGAGTTAATTTTTAGATTATAAACATCAAAAATGGTTAGGTTGAATTTTTTGGATTTTTCTGAAATACTTGAATTTTTTATGAATTGTGAAATACCATAAATTACGAGAAATGCTAAATACATGATTTATTTCATCATATTTGTTGAAAGGATGATGTAATCCCACTTGGTTCAAACTAACATGCCAATATTACTATTTGAGATCACATGAATCAAGACTATTCATTGTCTTGGGAAAAATATTAAAATAATAATTAAAATAATGTAAAATCCCATCCCCCCTCTACTATTTAAACCACCCCTCACCCCCTCTTCATCCCACACCACTCAAGCTTCAAGACGTTCTAAAATTCTACCAAATACACATCCAAAGACATCTCCCCACATCTAAGGCCTTCCAGTCTCACCAAAAGGCCAAAATCAATGGTCGTAAGGAGTTTCTCAAAGAGGAGTACTCAAGAGGTGAACCTCTCTTTCTTTTTCTTTCAATTTATTTTACAAGTTCCATTTTTTTGTCCTCTATTATCACCTCACCTCATTAAATACCATGATAATTCCATTACAATACATGTACTATATTTTCATTTTTTTAATGTAATATTTCATTATTATAACTCTTTTCTCCTCCTTTTATACTATAAATGCAAACACCGTCCGAGAAGTGTTAATTTATCACACTCAAGAAAAATAGGTTTCCTATTTGCATTACTATCTTCAAGACTGGTAATAAAACCTTTTTTATTGGTTTAAATAGATTATAATATATTTATTTTATCTTATTATATATTCTGGAATCTTTACACACTCATAATATGGAATAATAAAAAACACAAGTTCATTGTGCACAAAACCGCTAAGCTAAATCCAAACATTTATCCTTAAATTATCAAATGTTTCATCCTCATGGTATATAAAAAATCATTATAAGATCATTTATATCTATTTAATTTCACTAATAATATATATTAACAATTCTGTATGTTTAACCACATTTTAAAATAACTTTCATTCATGAATACAAGTAAACAGATCATGAAAACCAAGGAAGAAAATGCTTCCAAAACAATAAAATTGAACCTCATAAACTCATAAAAAAGGCCATTAATGAACCTAATAAGGTTATAAAATATAAATTATATGATGATTAGGTTATGTAATTAATAATTAATGAAGCTAAATTTGATTATTCTGGTTATTAAGAACAATCAAGAACACCATCAAGCGCAACATAAGGGAGATCTTAACTCAATTTCCATTTATTGAGTTAAACATCATTGTGATTTTCTTTATCTTTACTAGAATATTTGTGAATGAACTATGATTTTTTTATTTTGTATATACACTTTTATTTTTTGGGTTTGTATTTTTTGCACATAATTATGTCATTGTTTTGTCCTCAATCTATTTATACATTCTTGGTAAGGGATTCTCCCTCCCACTTTTATTTAAGAATTCCCCCTATGTTGTGTCCTATTATTCCAAATGATGGGGTATGATTTTGAACCTCCACCATACTGACCTTATGATATATAAATAATGGTATACCCCATTACATCTCATTAATCCCGGACAAGAACACTCATTACCATACTGAAATGTTTGTAAGGGGTTTTCTCATCTCACATTAATTTCTGTGAGATTTCCATTGTTCAATGCTTATTTCTTGTTTTTTTGTGTATGTGTACTTCCATTTTTCATATAATATCATGATTACCTTAATATTCATGGTATTCAAGGATTCATATTATGGTTATTATGTTTTGGTAAAATTATTTGACTGATTATATTGTGGTAAAGGACTTTGTCTCAACTTCCTTTTCATTGTGACTAACTTTGTATTGTGCACCTAATAATACTTATGTGGTGTACCTAATACCCATTTGGGATCACTTTTAATTTCAAAGTATATTTCTATTAAAAATCCATATTGTTATACAATGGATATGTTTATTTTATAAACTGTATACCATTTTACAAACGATGTTTATTTGGAATGTTGTTTTAACTTTGGAAATATTGATGAATCTGTTTCCTCTACTTTATACAGATATTGAAAAGGAATAATTATAATTTATTAAATAAATTTATAAATAATTATTTGGACTTTCATCAGTGGATAGGGCCCTCTATAGCCCCTCGATTCACCAACATGTCTCGTGAGACAATCAGTCGGCGACAGACCCTTCGAGTTTGTTTCAAAAAATTAGATGGGTTTCTACCCATAGACTTAAACCGTTTTGATTGTATAGTGGTATCATTTTTTAGATACATGAATTACAAATAATAAGCATGCTCTTTTTTCATTATTAGTTATTACAATCCATGAGGTTTTCACTATGACAAAATCTATGGATGCAGTTTCATTCCCAGTTTATTAACGACATGAGTTTTTTATTTATTCACCATGCCATATTGACTATTCCATGTTGTTTATGATTTAGTTATTATTGACTCGTGATTTTTATATTTGTAACCCTTACTGAGAATTTGAGCCATCCCCTTTCATTTGTTTACTATTAATAGGTTTAGAAAGAGGAGATCATTTATTGAGTTTCTGTGGTTGTAGTTTTTTTGTTTTTGTTTTGTATTATATCTTGTTACCTTTCCCAATGTAATTTGAGTTACATATTTTTATCTAGTCTCTTCAATATTACTAAACTGATCATTCCTTTGGGATTTTCATTCCTTCTAACCATTCCAATGCATCATGTAATGTAGCATCTCTGGTCTATTGGGGTTGGGGTGTTACACCATGGTTGGGTTCGATCATATGCCTAGATAAATGATTTTACATATGTAAAAAACAACACTATGATGTAATTTGATTGCCATTTTTTTATTAAAGTGGACAAATTAATATATTAAAATTGGATTTAATTTTAAAATAGATTGTATGGAATACCTGGACCATCTACATAACTTGTGAGTAAATGTTTCAAAAAGGAATTAATGAATTTTCATGTGGTATGGATATTACATTAACAAATAAACTCATTAAATAATAAGGATAAATGTAATTAAAATTAATTGAGCCAAGATATGGGAGTTAGGCAATGCAGGTCCCTTGTTATTTAACTATTTGGTTTTTTTAATGGGTTATTCCCATGGACTTCCTAGTTTCTACAAATTAATTGGCCTAGATTCATAATTTATTTTATTATGGTATAGACAATATTCATAGGACACAAATTATATTTCAGAATGTATTAATTCTCATTTCCTCGGATAAATATTGAATTTTAACTTCCGATAGTTGTATACTAAACATTGAGAAAGATATGGATTCACAACTAATAATACCATGGATGGAACAATTTTAAAATGAATTACACTACGTAATGAGTGATACTAGTTTCTTCATTATGTAATGTCTTGGTAAAGAGATCATAGGGGATGTGGGATTACATTATACATATTTATTACTAAGAGTAATTGGTTAGGGTTTTTGGATAAGATGTTTCCCACCACAATGGTATGGGATTATGTGAATATCATTTCACATGCATTTTGGTGGTTGGACATGACATTTCATTCCTTTGATCATGATATTTGACATGATGTTTCAAATCATTTGTTGGGATTGTCTGGCATGACACTCCACATTCCCAATTCAAATTCATGGGATTGTACCCATATTTAATCAACAAGACTTTTTATTATTATTATTATTATATGTTTGTGCCTTAGTATTTCACCTTGGGTACTCACCAATGAATTTATATAATTACATATATATGGATATATATATGTATAAATACATATTAATTCATGTTTGTAGATATTATATTATATTCCATAGAAAACAAGGTTAACCATATGTACATGAAGAATATGAGACCAACTTGGAAACTTTTATTTATTATATGATTATTTATCACAGCTAAACACAACGTTATTTTATATTCATGTACTATATTGTATAAGAAACTATGGGTATTTTCTTACTAAGTTTAGCTCAAACCTATTTTGTCCATTATTTGATACTTCTATAAAGGCTAGCATTGTTGGTGAGGATCATGATTATTTTATGTTTTATTTTTCATTATGGACAATAAATGGTCATTGGATATTTTGAGTATAATTTGAGCCTATACTCAGGATACCTTTCATATTTGTAGTCTTTTATTTACGTTTAATTGTCAGAATTTTCCAATTTATTTATTAACTATTTTATGTCTATTTTTTTACATTGTATCTTTTTCATGCATGATAAATTATACATTATTTATTTATTATCAGTTATTATTACCTTCTACTACTCTATTATTAACATTATCCCACTTGTTTTTATTTTTACTCTCATAATGTTTTTTCTAATTCAAATGGTATAGTGTCCCCATTGTACCACTATTAGAACCTCACTATAATTTAGAAACCTCTGGTGTATGTGGAGGCATGCATGAGTTCATTTCATAAACTGACTCAGGGAACCATTTACTAGGCATCGTGTCATGATTTTACACGCTTCCCTTACACTCATGGTAATAGATTTCTTCTTATTTACAAGCCAGTTGTGGGGAACCAAAATTTTATATAATTAATTCTCCTTATAATATTATATGAGTCATAAATAGTAATATAGTATAATATATAGCACCTATTAATATATACATTTTGAATATTAAATATAATGAATGAAAATATAATAAAATTATATCACAATTTAATTAAATATAATATCCATATTTGAAAAAATCATTGATAGAAATAAAATACACTTATTTTTTGTGATCTTTTTTATTTCCATTAGAATATATTTTTAAGACCACATAATGATTTTTAAGTAATGGTAATATTAATAATATAGTTTTATAAATAAATAGTCCTTCATATACAAATGATAATATAATTTTATGAAATATTTACAACCAAAGACACCCTTTGAGGGGGGGGGGGTGAATCTGGGTGATGGTGGACTTACAATTTTTCACTATCCCATTTAATTATCTTTTATGATCTTCTTCTCTCATTTTATAGAACTATGTTCAATATGTATTATATGATAGAATAAATTAAAAATCACACATATGCAGAACTGTAAAAAATACACAGAAAACATATATTTTTCATGGTTCCCCATAAATGGATATATTAGAGGAGTAATCACCAATAATCTGTTGATGTGTGAAAATACACCAATCTTCTCTAGTTCTATGGATATAATGTTTCAGTCATGGTCACTCATTGCCTAGAAAAATTCATCTACCACATCTATGGTTTAGTCACTCTTCACCCAATGTGTTATTCCACTTCTTCACTTCAAAACACTTTTTTCATGATGTATTTTTGAAAATTAAAATAATTTTAGATATCTTCATAATATAACTGACTTATTGGTATTTTTCTATATAGGATGAGACTATAAAAAAACCATTAATCTGGATCTGATGACCTGTTACCCTTTATCTCCAATACTATATTCCATTATATGTGATTAGAATAATGTCATAGTGAGTAATTTGAATATTTTCCTTATATAACATAATATCATCACCACTACTTTACCTTATGGGAATAATTCCTCACTGAAATAATTTTTCTCTATCCTTCACTTCGACAACAAGATGGTCCTCTTAAATTATTCATTTTAATAATATTCTTCTTCTAATATAGATGATCATCTATTCTCAATATATTATGACTAACTTGTATGACAATTACCCAATTGTACCCTATTCATTTTAATTCCATACCACATATTCATTGTCACATAAACTAGATCATGTAACCCTAGATGCATAATTACATTCACAATACCCTATGTGTGTAAACAATTGTTATTATACTAAATTACAAAACCTCGAGAGAAAGATCATAGTCACCGAAACTCATGTAGAAAACCCAAACACTTATCTCTCTCGTAATAATTGATTAAAAACGACACCTTAGAATGTATATCTTCTATTATTATGTGATCATGATATTCCTATTTATAGAATGTCATATAACATTTAAGGTGTTATGTGATTATGTAACTCCATATGTGATCTAAATTCATTGTCCATCCACCTTTAGAATATATAGAAAAATCTCCCAGATAAATTTTAATATTGATTTATCTCTATAATTAATGATGTGATGCATGCGAATATATCTTCCATGATCCACTACCTTAACTTAGAAAAACATGGTCAATCACCTATTCCACAACATCAAAATCATGTGCATCCCATGACTCAGTCATATTTCATTCTTATCTTCACATGATCAAATAACATCATGTACCATATATATATTTCATGTTTCTATTAGGTAACTCATTTTGTGTGTGCCCATACATTCTTGTAATCTCATAGTTTCTCAAAATAATAGTAATTTCAATTGTAACCAAGTTCATATAATTCATGAAATTCAATTATGTGACAGATTTATGTGATCAATATTTATCAAACATCATTATATAATCTGTTATAATGAGTGTATACCTTCTCACATACTTTAAAAGGTGTCATCATGATATTTATTTTACATTATGAGATATCATATCCCATTTGAACACATGAAATCCTAGGATCCTTAAATTATTACATTCTCTATAAAAACCTTTTACAAAAAATATTTCCATCATTTTTCATGAAAGATTATTAATTCTCTTTGAATAAACCTTACACATTATCTCATTAAGATTTTTTTTCTAATAATAATGTACAAGAATCAAAAGGACATTATACCATGGAATACATAACTTCTCTTAGGTGATTTTCATGATCACATAATCTAAAAGAACATATATGGATATGTGAAGATCAAAATTCACATTATTCATTAAAAATGTAAAAAATCACATGATCCAACACACCTTACATGATCACATGATACTTCTATTATAAAATGATACACTTTTATTCGTCATACATAGGTTTTCCATCTAATTTCATATCCTGAGGGGTTCATACTCATGCAATTGACTTGCACACATGAGCGGACGTAACATCATTTCTATCTTATTTTACCATGTAAATATTCAATGAAGAAAATTTTTACCTTCCCTTATTCCATATTTTATTCCTTAAAATATGGAAATACTACGAAATTAATCCATCATAAATTTCACTTATGTGTTTTGGAATAGATTCTTATTACTACTATATTCCACTTCATGATTAGAATATGTCCACACTAGTCTTATTAGGATGCACATTCAAACTATATTGAATTTAATTTTAGAATATTTATCATATGTAACAACCTTCACCAATCAATTATTATTCATGATGAAAAATTATTTGATCCATCTTTATGTTTTTTACTAATTGATAATAAATCAAACACAAAACATTTTTCTTGGTTTAGAATTATACCCCTTTTGATCTTGTTTCTAATATTATCATAAATAGATTATTAATCAAAATAAATAAATATACTAAGGATGTGTATTTATTAATCTTTTCAAAATTAGGAATTATTTTCTCACACCCTATGATTTCAAAATTAAATGGTCCATAAGAAAAAAAGATAAATTTTATAGTATCATTCCATAAATGTCAGATTTGATCATACTTTTATGTCTACATCTTGATTGAAAACATCAAATCAAGGGAGTATTTGACTCAAAATTTTCTCAAAAGATTCCTATATTGTTGGTAAGAACTCCATTGGGGATTATTTCGTCAATTTAATTACTCCACCTTTATAATTTATGTCCATGGAATAGATTTTAAAATGATATTTAAAAAATTATGGGGTCTTGAATTTATCTTCAAATGATTGAAATATAGTTATATGGAGAATATTATCCCCCTAAGTGCTCCATCATTTAATTTTTATAGTATATATCTATTTATATTTGAAGAATAAATTTTTTACAAATATTAAATCTCTGATCCACTTTATCCTGTTAATTTTGTACATTACAAGTAATGTTTTACCTATGGAAATAAAAACATAATATTTAGTCAATGAAATATCCAGAAATCCTACCTAGTTAGAACCCATTATAGGAATCAAGGACTTAATTCAATTAACGCTAATATTGAACATGTGAATCACTTACATTCATAGATACTTCTTTTGTACCATTATATAAATTTAACATACCATACAATGAACTCAATCACACAAACACCAAATTGTAGGAGAATAACATGTTAAGAAAAGTGTGTGATAAATACCACATGATAAGACAACTAATATCACTGTTAAAAGATAACCTTATGGTACCACATGGTATTCAAGATCTTAAATTATCTATAGGAATCCTTTTTGATATGAGGTTAAACAGCCTAACATGTTTTCCCTCAGTTTACTAGAAAATATATAACATTGGACTTCTAAATATAATTGATACTAAATATTTATATGAAATAATAAGTTTAATTACTCTTTAGTTTAGAAAAACCTTGTTTTGAGAGTGATATTTATTTCTAGTATCTTCATGGTATCATGAAAATAGTAACCAGATGCCATATTATTAGAATAGAAAAATATTTACATAAAATACAAGAATGTTAGTTCTTATCCACCAATATGTCTTACCTCACTGAAAAATTATAATGTAGAGAAACTGGATCATTAGAATATATCTTTGATAACTAATCAGTTTGACAAAAGGTTATTTATCATATTACCATCCTTTTACAAAGCACTCTATATCCAAATAAGGTTTTCTAAAATAACGATTTTTTGAAAAAAAACATGTTTTTAGTTATATACCATAATAGAATTACAATTCTTAAGATTACTGTTTTTCACCTGTACCCAAAATTATCTTATTAACCTATGCCACATCTGCACATAAACATCCCATGGATTGTGTGTCCCTATAAACCTAAAAAATCTCAAACATATATTAGACGCAATCAAATTATGGAGAGAGGGGTACCTTTAGAAATGCCAGCCATAGGATATAAGATAGTCATGATGGGAAAACCATTTCTATCTAGGCTTTCTACAAACCATCATTATAGTGTTTATATTCATGACATATAAATAATGAAAAATTTAATTATATACCTTCTTTATAACATCACTTTCTTGGATAAGGAATCCTTTTAATGGAAAGAAAATAATATTCATTCCTTTATATGACATCCATAATACAAGCATATTTTAGTTGATATGACCATATTATTTTGTCACATTCTCTAACTTCTTTTTGTGTGTAGGTTCCATGGTACTCATCCTATTCATGGTTATGTGATTACATCCACATGTACATGTTTTTTTCACCACTAGTCTTTTTATCACACTTCCATTCCCACTAATGGGGACTTTCTATTTCCTTGATTTTTCTTTTTATGTTAAGTTTTCTAAAATAAGCAATGAATACATTGTGTTTATCACTTATTAAAGCTAGAACAGAAATTCCCAATAGTAATAATATTATCTTCACCTAAAATAGTTTCTTACTCACAACTAGTGATGATTTTATTTTTTTCTCCCTTAATTATTTACATTACTTCCAAGAAGGTTGTCGTTAGTGCATATTATTAGTTTCTTAGTACACCTTTAATTTAGCTCCTTATTTTTATTCCAAGACAATAAACATGTTTTCTATCATAACAAGTTATACTAAAATATATTATCTAATATATTATCAAATAGAATTTGTGTACAAACTTATATATTCTTTTACCTTACCTAATTTAGAACTATAATATATTACCAAATTCACAATATTAGAACATGTGAAACATCTCCAATTTTTAACATTCCTTGTGACATTATTTATTAGGTAGGATATTGGTGTAGTCACTGTTATTCTTTAGACATTAAGCTCATGGGATTCTATAAATGTATTGATGATTATTCCCAATCATCCAAACTTTTATCATTTCATGTACAATTTCTTTAGTTGAACATTACATTTATATATAAAAATATTCTTCTACTAAAATTTTGATTTCATACCCTGTGCCTTTGAAACTCCATATATAGAATATTCCTTGTTCAGAAAATCCACCCCATACATTCCCTATGAAACACTAATCATTTTTTGATGATCTATAATCTTATACCCTATCTAATATAGAATATCATCCATCTCTATTAATCTATAACTAGCTTCATGCCTATATTTTTTTATTCACTTCAAGATGTTCCATGAGTGAGTTAACGCTTTCATTTAGCACATTTTACATAACTATTTACTATTTTATCTCATATTATATTTCATCTAGTAGATTACCTTGTTCTTTCATCTTGGTACCCATATTATTTTTATAAAAATTAAAATCTAAATTTTCTATTTTTAGTAATATTTTCTCAATGAAAAAATCATTGAGGATTGAATAGTATAATTTAGAAATGATCTCCCACAAATCAAACTTATCTTATAGGAATTGGATCTCTTATTGAACACATGATACCTCATATCTATAAGGATTTCTATAATTTCTAGATTTTTATTCCATATTAGAGATCTCATCATACATCAGTGGTTTATCTGCACATCTAAAGCCACAAAAAATTATATTTTCAAAATCATCTTTTTGTCGTCTTTCCATTCTAGAGTTTCATCATTAAGAGACTGAATTTTTTTCTACTATTCATTAATATAATATTCAACTTTACAATAGTATATAGTTTCAAAATAGTAATCTTATTGGGATTCACTACATATTTTTAGTTCACATGATTTTATGATTGATTAATTATCTAATTCTAAATTTGGTCTATATATGATTCAACCTCATCCACATATTCATTATATTCATTCACTATAAAAAATAATATTTCTAGTTTTTATCCCTAAATATATTATTAAACAACAAAACCTTCATTTTATAATTTATGTTTGACATAAAACTTTGGTTCTTTCTTAATTGGGGATAAATTCAAATTCCCTGATTTATAATATATTTCCATGACTTGGTTTTATTCAAGTGAAGAAGTAGTGTTAGAATAATTCAACTCATTTTTAGTATATAATTTCCCAATAATATTCTTCTTCTTATTTTTCATATTCATTAAATTTTATTCAAGACTATTTTCACTAATAATACTCATTTTAGCCTCATTTTTATAAGTTAAGGAACATTTTATTGAGGTTGACATAAAAAATGATTTAACTCTATATTGTTTTCTAAAAACTGCTTCCTGATTTTTCATATTTCAAAAGTAGTGGAATAATGTGTAGTAATATTATAAAACTATATAAAAACATTGAATTCAAATCATATCATTTAATAAATTACCAATTCTCTCATTTTACATAGTTATATTTTTCATATCAATTTATTTACTCTATAAAATCCTTGACACAAACATGAAAACCCATATTCATATCATCCTTCCCTCCCAAATATTCTGTTCTGTTAATGAGTGTAGAATTCATTATAAAATCCATTTTCACCAATATAAAAACCTCTTATAAATATGAAATATTTTTATAATACCTTAACCTTTAATATACATATTGTAAATAGTGATGCAATATGAGGAGTAGCTGAATAAATGTGATGATATAATTAAAATTTTTCTTTAAAAGTTTAATTCACTATTTGAATATTTTTCCCACATTAGATGAAACCATTTTAAACCAATATTAATTGATAGAATAATTATTCAAAATATAAAATATATATAGGATATAAAATAATTCACGGAATTCATAGATTTTACTTGGTGGACCATAAGGGGATACATCCAAGGATCACAGGCCAATGATGTGATAGTGTTGAAAAAAATCATTATTTATATGGATGCAATTTCATTTCCATGATCACACCATTCCAAGAACACTGCCTTAATAATATTTAAGGTTTATTAACTCATCACCAAAGGAACACATCCCATTATTTATTTCAGTGAAATGATTCCATGAAGTCTCTTTCATAATGTATAGATATATAGCTCTCTTCACTAGATAAATAAAATCATGGTCTATCTTTGTTCATCATAATACTCTATCTGCATTATAACTGATGAGTTGATTCTTCATTTCAACTGTTTCATAATAATATATTCAACTATTCCATATGATATTAACTCCTAAATAACAGATTTACAGCTTTTTCTTACAAAACATATTTTCGGTATCACTTCTTCTCCCAAATAATATAATTCCATTTTAAAATAATCTATTTTAATACATCCATTAAAAAACCATACATGTAACTAAAATTATTATTTTTCATTATCCTTAAAAGAATTATTTTGAATCTATAAATGTATAACTATATTTTATCACCATTTTATAGTGGATCACTTTATAGTTCTAATTTATGTTAAATTTATTTTTTCTTACTAATCAAATCATGTTTGAGAGGATTTATAATTCATTGACTATGATCCCATGAAAATAAACCTTGGAAAAAAACACGAACCAATAGACCCTTGAAATAAAAACTTTATCATAAGAACCATAATAGAAACCCCTATGTATATATCTCTAGTTTCATGATCTGGTGAGATATACCCCAACACATATATATTAACTGATTAAATGATCATAAGACTCCTCAATATACCTATTAATCTAACTCTTTAGCAGTGATGTGATCAAATTACTCATTATGTTCTATAAATTCATGATTCTTCCACCTTTAGAATCTCTATAAAAAACCATGTATTGTTAAAATTTATACATGATTCATCTCTCTAATTAATTATATAAACCACCTATACAGATAGATGATGTTTCACTACCTTAATCCAAAAAACTAGGTAAGATTTCAATTCCACCTCTTCATTACTCATGAGAATCACATAAATTGATCAAATGATCATATCAGCTCCATGTAATATCATGAATTCCCAAATAATATATTTTTAGGAGTTTCATAATCATAAAACCTTTTTCAAGTGACTCAGCCCAATATAGAATATCATAGTTACATGAAATCATATTCAATTCCAGTAATTGCTAGTTTAGGGAATTCTAGTGACTCAATTTTGTGACAACATTATGTGCTTGATCTTCATCAGATATCATAAGACAATTTATCATCACCTATACATCCCTTATGAGAAAACTTTTCAAGACCCCATCATTTGATTTTTTTTCGGTTTATGTTATTTCATTCTCCATTTGAACATAAGAAATCATATAATACTTACATGATTTTTCATTGAATGGAAATATTTTTTTGTGTAAGTATATATGTTGTTTCCAATGTAACTATCTTAACATAATTCAAATGTCCTCATCACATGTATTATTTTATCATTTTATATCAGGAAAACATACAAGAATCAAAATATCTACCCCCTCAGACAATATAACTTCACATTCATTATTCAAGGGATAACTTCACATGAATGAACATGTGTAGTTGTTTGATTATTTTAATTCATGTGATTTGTTCACGCCTTAATGATTGCAAGATCCAACACACATTCTATAATCATGTAACCCTTCCATTATTAAATGATGGAATCAAAATCAACATAAATAGATACACTTCCTATCTTCACCGCCTGACTAGTTCATACTCAGACAATCGACCTACAAACTTACACGATCACATTATTGTTTCTTCCTTATGAGGTCATCTAATTCTATAAATAATATGAGATTAGTTTTTTCTTACCCTGTATTTTAAGCCCTAGAATCTTGAAAGTACATGGAAATTAAACCTATATCAATTACTTTTTTGTACTTCCAAATTTATTTTTTATACTCATGTGATCTACTTCCAAATTAGGGTAACTCCACCCTTGAATTATTCTACTGCAGCCTTGGACCATAATTATTTCAGCTTTCAAAATTTCAATAGATGTTACAAACTTCTCCCATGAATCTTTTATAATCATAAATAGAAATCCAATCCATATTAATTCATTATATTGTTTTATAACAAATCTATCACCAAACATATATCTGGGCCCAACAAAAACATAAACAACATTTATAAAGGATGGAAATATGATGTTGTCATAAAAATACTGATTTTTCAATAATTAAAGATTTTATTTAAAATTAAAATTTCTTATTTGTATAATTTAATATGGATAAAATTAATTTTATTGTTAGATTCCACATAAATATGTTAAATTAGATTTAAGTGTTTGGATTCTTTATAGTTTTTTGTTTTTTGTGAATTTTAAATATAATATTTTTGTTATCTTTGTTCATAATGAAATAGAGAATAATATTTATCACCATTAGAAAATAAATTCCCCAAAATTGATTTTCTATTTTTAATTATCAATATAAAATCTTGGTAATAAGTTTAAATATTTTTTATGGAATAAAAATAAGATTCCAATGATAAAATGTATCACTACTGTAATGTTTAAACAACAAAAATGTGTAAAATCAAGAGGTAATGTAACAATATATCATGAATCATAATATCTATATGGGTGGTTGGAATATTTAATTTAAATTACACGTCCTATAAAAACTAATTATCACTTTTTAATCCAATTTCCATGAATAAGACATTACTTTTTATATTATGTAGTTAATATTTAATAAGAAGCCCCCACTCTCAATTATAAAAGGAACAATTTCTCTATACCACAGAACTTCACACCATTAGTCAAATATATAAAACAAAATATACCAAAAACCTACACAAACAATTTTCCCTATATACTATATGTTCTATTCTTGCTAGGAATCTAATATAATATGTCTTATGTGGTGCTCTAACATAGTATTTACAAGGATGATTTAATTATTTTAACTATATTCTTCAAAGATTCATTATTCTTATACATACACCAAATAACATCAATAAATGATGATATTATTTAATTATGATCCTATGTATATTGAAATTTATATATAGAAATTCAATATAAATTCTCCAATACACTCTCACTCTTTAATTCGAAAATGAAATCATCACCCATATTATGGCTGGTTCACCACCTCAATGGATGATGTGCCTGTTTTTATATTACAACCATATATGGATAGATCTAAAATTTTATTTAAATAATAAAAATTATAATTATAAAATTATTAATATTATATACAGATACCATATTAATGAAATAATGTCATATTTATAATAATTAGTAAATGTAAATTTAACAACCTAAGCTGAGCATATTAATAGAATTTTCATAATTTTATTTTAAATATGAAAACATATTTAAATGTATATATTTTCATGTAATTGAATTAAAATGGAGATATAATTATACAATCCATTTTATTTTCAATCTAGTTAAAAACAATTTTGACCGCAATGATCACACAGATTTTGTTTTAGAGAAATTAATTGAAAAATGTCATTTAGCCAATGTGAGAAAGATAAATTATAATAATTGAATTAATTATAATGTTTAATAGACATTAAAAATGAAATATACATATAACATTTTTGTAGAAATTTATTAAATAAACATAAATTGATTTTTTAGTATATTATATATGTGTAATAAGAAATTTCTCACATTAAGTAAGGGAACATTTGAACCACTCTCTTTTCTTTTGGGTCATGTTTCCCCATATATACATCAATTTCTAAATTTTTTCTCATACAATTCTTATATATATTATATACATAGGTCTCATTCTAATATAAAAAGTTAATTTACCTTTCATTTACAGGGTTATAAAATTTTTATCGTTTTCATTTCTCAAATTTCCCTTTAATTTATTCATGGAAAACAGAGGGCTATATTTACATTTTTCATTTACATGTTTGAATATTTTAAATTTATTTTCCCTTTTATTATTTAGATAAATTTTGAAAAAATATATAAAAATTTATTTTTTTATTATTGGTTTAATAGAATACTGATTCAATTTTATTTTTCATGCTACTCTAGTCATTTATTCAAATAACTATTAATTATGTAATTTTTAAACCCGCCTTTCCACACATAATATTTTTTTCATTAATTTTGCTCCATATTACTGAAAAATTAATCTTTAATAAAATATATATGGGTAGAATTATTTAATTCCTTCCTATATAGGGAATAATTAAGATATAAAGTTTAATTATTCTTTGATACAAGATTATGTATCCCATTTCCTTTTCATGAGTTTTTTTACAATTATGCCTTATGTATGATTTACTAATATGAAATTTATATGCATGTACATATAATGATATTATGGGTTGTACTAGAATAATATTAACCTCCAATGCATTAGGTAATATTTTTATCTCATGGGATACCATGTGTGTGTTGTATTACAAATCCTAGCACAATATATTATTTTTTTATTGGTAGTTTTCCTTAACTTGTGTTTGGATGCCATGTTTTATGTTATTGTGACATATCTATTTTTTTAGGATATGGGGATATTATTTAAACTATTACATTTTTTTATTATTATTATATTTTTATTTATGTTATCATAATAAGATTTTATCAAAAAAATTATTCCTCCATCGTGCTTCCTTTAAATTATTCCCTTACTCAGCATATAACTCACCCTTTTCTATTTTTGAAATTCCGTAGGGAATAATGTTTTATGTTGTCGAATTATGATTCAAATCACATTAAAAAACTATACCTCTATATTTATGGGTCATATTATATTTATTTTATATTAAATCCATTTTATTAATATTTTTTTGAGATATAGGTTTTTATTGTTGGTTTCAAATAATAGACTAGTTATTTTCATAAATTTTAACAAGAATACATTATTTGATACCCTAGGTATAAATAATAATATATAAACACAACCAAAAATCATGGAAATGTAATTATGATGTGTTTTAATATCATTGAAATATTAGTTTTTATTTTAAAATCGGATTCTGGCTCTGAAATTGAGTCTCCACATTGAAATAATGTAAAATAGATTAATTAGGTATTAAATCAAATATTCTCTATTTGTATGACCAGAGGACATCAAAAAAGCCTTAGTTTGACCCTATATGAGGATATAATTATTTTCTTTAAAAATATATATTCAAACCCTTATGAATTATTTTAATACATTGTTATGGTTTTTTTAGTGAACTAAGTAGGAAATAGACCATGACTCCCTAAGATTAAAACGAATAAATTCATATTGTAGGGTATAAATTTTATTTATGATTTATTCCCCCTATTTTTATAGTTTTACTTTTATATTATTTTTAATTTATGTATTATCAACACAAATAATCCCATAATTACTAAATTGTTGGAAACAAAAAGAATCATACTAACAACCTATTTTATGCATAATGAAACGACTTTCCAAAAAATCACATTATATAATGGGAGAATAAGATGGAAATATCATGATGGTTCATTTAATAATGACACTTATTATGAATACCATGAATGATATGCAATTATAACTCTATCCCATGAAATATTGAGTTATGGTTATGTTTTTCATGGTTAAAATGACTCCGAATTTTAGTGGACATTTTGATCCCTTTGTTGTGAGAAATAGATTAATTATACTAACATGATATTTTATATCTTCAAATTATCTTACCAATATAATTTTATAATGTCCATCTATCATTTAAATTTAAAATACATTTTTTATTTTTCAAATAAAAATATAGGCACTAAGAAATACATCGAATTAATAGTGTGGGTAGGAGTGTTGAATTTTTAATCCATAAATATTTTTCTCAACCTCAATGTCTCAAAATAAATATAGAGTTTCAAAGATACAAGAAAAGGTAGCATGAATCAATATTTTATTATAATGAAAAAAATATAGGGATTTAAATGTATTCCCATGGCTGGTTAGACTACCCTGAATAAATATTTAGCCACTTCTTTTGTTGAAAAAAGAATATTATTAAAAAAAATTATAAATTTTATAATTTGAGAGATATAAGAAAAACTATGAATGTTTTATTAGTTTTTAAATAGATATTGGTTATTCTCAATACTCTCAATGGTATGGTGAAAAAATGTGGAATAGAGTTTAATTATGGTAGATCAATGGGTAAATCTCTTGAATGGATGAAAACCCACATAACCACTTGTCAATGGTCTCGGAAGATATATCCTGGTGACAAACTAAGGAGAAGATAAATATTTTATTATCATGGAATGGATATAAATACTTATAATAAATATCATAAGTATATAAAGTATACAACTAGTTTTATGTAATAAAATAAGGATATAAGGGGATTGATTAGAATTTATGTGGTCACAGAGAGGATGAGGTGATGATCTAGTGAAATTTAACATTTATATTTTATTAATTATGAAACAAACATAACATACATTAACACTATTTTGAATTTTTAGAAAATAAAGACACAAGAAAAATCTAGAGGAATATAATTATTTACACGTTCACATCTAAAAAAGGACCTCTAGTCATTAGAATAGTATATAAATAATAAAATACCAACCAATCTAGTAGAAAAAATCCTTTTATGTAGTTAATGTAAACAAGGATTATCCTTACAATTCCATTTCACTACAATCAAATAGTATTCCATGTTCTCTCAATAAAGATAAAAAATTAACCATGGCTATGTAATAACTATTAAAAACATTCACCAATATGATCGATATCTAGTTACTCTACATTTTGTGACAACTTAACTCTTTCACTTTTTCCAAAAAAATATTCACCACATTATTTCATAACAATACATTTCTTATTTAAAAAAATTATTTCTATTAACTATTTTTCAAGATTGATCATATATTTTTACTTTTGGTTAAATCCATAAATTTCATTCTATAAACTGATATTACTTTCTTTATTCTTCTTCCACCTTTTGAACTCCACATTGAGTTTTTAAAATCTCATTTGATATGAAATTATATCCAATGTCCTATTAATAATATGATTATAAATCCTTTTTCCAAAAATATCATTTTCATCAACTAATAAATTCCATGGTTGTAAATATTTCCTAATAAAATATTTGATTTCATTATTTCAACTAGTATCACTATCTAAATGTACTTCTACAATAATTTATCTTTTACGAGTGTCAATAGTAAATGTATTTGTACAATAAATTCATCCTATTTAAAGATATGTTATTTTATGAAATGGTTTGATACCAATTTTATATTCTTGTATAATGAAAATAAAAAATTTGAAACACTCATACCAAAAAATTATCATGAAATATTATAAAGGATAACACATTTTTCTTAAAGCTTATTGAATATTAAAATGTCAATTTCGTTTAAAAAAATATTATACCACGTAGAGAATAAAAAATCTCTCTCCTATGATATCTGAAAGAATTAAACATTAGTGTTTATTCATTACATTTAATATATTTATGAAAACATAATAAATAAAATCAAACTAATACCACTATATACCAATCATTTTATTTATAAAATGTTAAAGAAAAACATCCATCCAATGAAACTCTATACAAATTTCTAGTAAAATATCTTTGATTTTTTTTGAAATTTTAATTTGTACACATAGACATCCAATGAAATTAATTGATTCTTTTTGTCTTTATCCATTTCATTACAGACTCTTTTTGATGAAATTATGACAACATGACTGTCTGGGGGTATAGAAAAAGCAATTTTCCTAATTTTTCCTATTGCAGAATAGTGGCTGACCAGGGTCATCTCACATGATAAGATTTAAATTTTGATTACATTATTAATATATTTTTAATAATATTACTTTTTTATTATTTTCATTAATTTCATAAAACAATTAATTTGAAATGAAGGATATTTTTTTCATAAATTAAACTAACGTGATATGATATAATGTGATTAGAAAATAAAGAATGTGGATTTTTGGTTTCTTTTATGGATCATATCATTATTATTTTTTATTATTATAGTTTTACTATTTAATAATGAAATATAATTCTCAAACTGATATTATTTTAATTAGTGATTGTGAAATCATGAATGCCTATAGAAAACCAAATTCTCCCTCCTCCTATAATCAAGTTTGATTTCAAACATTAATCAGGATTGTGACTCATTCTTGGACCTAACATCATCATATGACCCCTCAAACCTTGAATGGATAAAATACTTCATGTCAGGATATAATGTTCAATAGAAGAATGGAAAAATATTAAAATAATAAAATAAACATGATTTTGAGTTTATTTTCATTGTGGGAAATCACCACAATCATACACCTCACTCATTATCACTACAAACATAAATAAAAAATATAATCAATGCGTAGAGGGAATTGAAACAACAAATAATTCACCTGAAATAAGTATTTTTTTAACCCCTTACTGTAGATGGTAAGAGGTATCTATGGAGATATTGATGAAATTATAAGAATAAGAGGGAAAAAATACAACAAAAAGAATAGAGATGAGAGAGAATGAAATATACAGAGATAGATAGTATAAAATAAAATAAATCAAGAATATAAAATAAGTTTATATTAATGAAAAAATAGATAAAATTATAAGAAGAATAAGTAGATGAAGAAGAAGTGTGAATGGGGGTAGAAACCTTATTATAAAATGAATGCATCAATTATTTTGAAAAGTAATAAATTACATTATATTATAACATAAAATATAAAATAGAATAAAAATAATTAAGAAAGAAAATAATATAAACCTATTATCTCTCTATTGTGGATTCCCACATTTTGTTTAGAACAACCCTCCATTAAAACAACATCTTCTACCTTAATAGAGGAAGGGAGAAGCCCTCATTTACCACTTCCCTTTAGTCAAGACAATCTATATATTCAAAAAAATATTTTGCATTTATAAAAATTGTAGATTCTGTTAAACATATAGTTTCGAACAAGGAAACATCCATGGTTTTTTGGTTTTCAAATTTCTTGTACAATGGGCTTGTGATGAGGTGTGCTTCTTTACATTTATGGGTAGGGATTATTCATGGGTTTGATGCGGTAGTGATGAAGGTGTATGTAAGCATAGAATCGAAGGATTATCCTTCATTTTTCCTCCATAATTGTAGGATTAATATTTGAAATGATCTTTATGGGGATCATATGATGGTTTGAGAGTGATATTTGGAGACCCCACATGGTTTCAGTGTGAAGGACCTTGAGCTAGATCTTTGGGGAAATCATTATTATAGTTCATAAAATTTGTAGAGGTGTAGGCCTATTCCATTCAATGGTAGTGATGAAGATTAAGGGGTATAGATTTTCAGAGTGAAGATAAGGCATGTGAGTGGGGGAAAAACTTCATTTCCTTAATTAATGATTAGTTTCCTAGAAACCCATATCCAACATCAGAACTATGGATGCGTTAGGTGCTCATTTATAAAATAAATCATTATAATATCTAGGTAACAATGTTAATCCATGGTAAGAATCTCCCTACATCAACCATAGATCGCCCCATCCCGTTGAGCTGCTCCTTGTACAACTGTGTTGAGACACACCCAAATATCAGTGTCTATGGACCTTGAACCGCTAGTATTTCCCACATGATCCTCCTCATGAGCCACCTTATGTGCCTAATTCCTTATATGCCCCCACTATCTTGATCAGGCCCTCCCAATAGTGGCCTAACCATCTAAACCCTTCTGTGCTGGCTATGTGGAAATATTCCATATCATGATGTGTTATCCTTGCCTCGCCCATTTTTTACTTAAACACCAAAAAAATAATAATCACTTTGAAAAATATAATCCAAAAATTCATAACATAAAATCATTAATAAAAACTCAAAAATTTGTTTTTAATTTAAAAAATTATTAATTTTCCATTAGTAACTTCCAAATTTTGAATAAATCTATGGAATATATGGTCATATTTATTAAGGTCATGTAAAAATCCATAAAAAAAATTCCAAATTGGAATTAAAATACATGTGTGTTAAATATCCCCACACATAAACCCTGCATGTCTGTATGTATTATATCTCAACATTCAATTAAATATGGAAATAATTCTAAAAATATTTAAATCTCAAAATAATAATATAATACAATAATCCATGTTATATAAAATTTTCAGGTTCCAAATAAAATATCAATTCAATTTAACATTACTCAAAGAAAAAAATCAACTTTAGTATTTGTTTCCTATTAAAAATGATGCAACCACTTCTATCATTTATTCATGCCCCTTAATTTATATTTATTAAACATTCAATATAATGATCCTCTTCACTTAAATCATTTATCTAATCCCTCATGAAATTAATTCCATGTATATTTATGATCATATCATGAGAGTATGATCCTTATCCATGTGTTGATATAGGAACTACATAATCCAACATGTAGAGAAATAATTCCCATTAAATCATGAGGGATTTTTTATTAATTTTATAATGCCTCTATAGCTTATGTTTGGTATGAATTTATTTTTGAAACATAAGTCCCAAGGATACATTTTATCTATAACTTACATTTCATGATATAAAAATCATGTATAATGAAAAAATCCAATTCAAAATTTGACAACTCTTTGTTACCAAGTTCAATGTGAGGTCATGATCTATGACAGCACAATAAATGATTTGGGCACCCTAATGAAATTTTTGTCTAGTTATTTTATTTTTTAATATTTTTTTCATTTATAAAAATTAAATCTTGGAATAAAACTCACATCCATTAGCTAACCATGTATGATCATAATCATTATTCTAGTAATTGTGATTTTTTATTTTCCACAATAACACTGATTTTTGATTTTTTTATTCAATAGGGTAAAACAAAAAATAGTATAATGAATTGATAAATAAACCATTCTCAATTTATAATAACATGGATAAAAACACAACATTATCCAACTAAAATATAGATCATCCCTTCCACTATGACACCCATAACCATCCCACTCCAAATTTAATCTATCATGCAATTACTTATTGGAGGGTAGAAATTGATAAAAATGGATTGAAACATGGCTCATTCATATAATAGTATTTTATGGTGTTTATGTGTTATATAGGATTAATGTAATATTAATTCCAAAATAAAAGGGTTTATCAATTAAAATTACTGAATCTTTTTAAATTTGGTCTTGTAAAATCATATTTTGGACAAGTTCAAATGTAATTTCTAGTAGGTGGCATCTCCCAATATGATAAGAAATATCCTTAAAAAATTCTGGAATTACATTGTTTAAATATCATATTGTTAATGGAATATATAACACTAGACAATTAATCAAGGAATGAATAATACTAAGAAATCAATCACCATGAATTTCGTAAATTAAAATCATGAAAAATGATAGGAAAATTTATTTACATGAATCCCCTAATTACATATAATTGTGAGCCCTTATTTTAATATAAATGATACAAAATAATTATTCCATTCTCTATTATAGTCATTCAATCTAATTTTAATTGGAATCTAAAATTTTGAATTATTGTATTCTTAAGAAATTCACTTTTCCATGATAATTTGAGTAAAGAATAGACTCAAATAATGATCATGAAAATACAAATATAAATCTCAAATAAGGTTGTTGGAGAAAAGGTTGGGAGTTTAAAATATAAATATTAAAATTAAAATCCCATTCCCATGAATTTTCAATCATATTCCTCCACTAGTTTTTCTCTTCCTTGTGTAATCATGTACCTAAAAAAAAATCTATCATTATAACATTAAGTACAATGTCATTAAAGATAAAAATGATTTAGTGAGTTGGGAAGCATGCTAAATTAGTCCTGAGAATTAAATTTAAATTCGTCAAAAGAATGTATAAAGATAAATATTGGTTTGGTCACCAAATTGGGCCCTAGTTTTTACTATTTTCGAAAGGGTAGTGCCATATTTTCTTCATTTTCTTATGGTTGTTGGATATTCATAGAATTGAATAGCTATGTGATTATTTTCCTATATTTCACTTCTTGTTACTTGATGAGGGATGATCCATTGATACAGTATATTAAATCCATCACCTAAAACATTTTTTTGATTGCATGGTGGGTTATAATGAAGTATGGATCACCCCTTTGTGGTTGCTACATGTGATGCCTTATCTTCCTTGTCTAGCAATCACTAAAATTGGGTTTAATGAATTGAATAGTTAATAAGAAATTAAAAAATATGTTTTTCATGAAAACATTAAAATATAAAAAATAAGAAATATTCTCCCTTTCATAATTAGTAGCTTGTGTCCTTATTTCCACAATATTAGATACTTAAGCTTCCTTGTGGGCATCCTCAAATGCATTTATAATAAATCATAGAGCTCTATGTGTTCCTTAGTTGGTTTAGGTTTTGTTTCTTCATCATAATATAAGGAAAAATATAGATTAAAAATAATAATAACTCAATGTACTTAGGAGAGATACTCAAATAACATTGAATAAAATCAGAAAATAAAGTGTTCAAAATAAGATGATCTCTCAGATTGATTCTGATTCAATAAATTATTCTGTATTATATTCCTCTTATTGTTGGATCCCAGTGGGTGAAAGTTGGTGGATAGGACACTCTATATTTTGATCAAATTCCAATACTAGGGTGGCTTCTTCCTTTATGTATTACAAGATATGAAATTATGTGGTATATTCATCATTTCATGGAATGCAGAGATCTCATTGAACCTCAAAATAATTATAAAATTCATCTATATATTATTGATATCCCACAACATCAAGTCTGCAATCCTTAGGTTATTGCTCTAGTTCTGGTCATTCCACTAATTCATGATCGTATTCAAATTCCATTTCAATTTTCCATCTATCTATTCTATTTATTTTACAGTTTTATGCATGTAGACATTATTATAACTAGTGTATTCTTGTTTCTCATGCACCTGTGAGTTATTGTTCTATTTAGAAAGATATTGTATATTTTAATACATCCTTGCAAGTATAATTTTAAGGTTATTGTTTTTTTTATTTTTCATTATGGAAATTAAAATTATATATTATGAGAAATTTAATATATAAGAAATCAAAAGGTTATATATTCTGAAACAGAATCAGTTTTGAAATATATCCTCTCACGAGGTATGGAAAAATAATGTTTCAAAATTTTTCCTATTGCAAAATAGTGGTTGACCAGGTTCATATCATTTTAGGATATTCATAGTTTATTCAGGTAAAATAATTCACCTAAGATAATTTTCTTTATTTTATTAATTTCTTAGACCAAACAAATTTAAATAAAATTTATGTTTTAAAAAATTAATCTGTCATGCAATGATATAATGTTACTAAAAAATAATGAACATGGAGTTTTTTGTTTGTTTTATGGGATCCAACATTCTTATTTTTTTAATAAATAAAGTTTTATTGATTAATAATTAAATGTAATTAATTAAAATAATTTTAATTAATTTAGTTATTGGGAAATCATGAATTCTTATATGAAAAACAATTCCACCTCCTTCTATAATCAAGGTTGAAGGAACACCTCAATCGAGAGTGTGGCACCTAGCATCACCCAAATGCATCATATTTCATTCTATCCCATGAATGTATCAACTACCTAATATAAAGATCTAGTATTAAATTGAAGGTTACAAATTGAATTATTATAATTTAAATGAGTTTGAGTTCAGTTTCATGGTAGAAAATCACTATACTTATGCACCTCACTCTTCCTTACTATTTTTGTAAATAAAAAATATGAATTGATGTGAAAATTGAACGGAAACACCACTTACAAACACTAGGATAATCCTTATCTTATAGACTCATTTTTGAGATTTAGAGGTCACTATTTAAAAAATTAATAAAATAGTATAATAAGTGAATAGAAATAAAGTTAAAAAAATATGGAGGATTGACAATGGAAGAGAGAGTGGGGTAAAATAAAATAAAATAACTTGAGAATATAAAATGAAATAAATACACTAGATATAATTGATAAAATAGGAATATGAATTTGGATAATGAAAACTAGATGGGTGAATGGCCATGTAACACTTGTTATAAAAAGAAGGCACATATTACTTTGAAAAAAGTTGAAATTACACTAAATGATAAAAGAAAATAAAAATCCAAATAAAAATATGGATTAAAAAATCATAGAAAACTCAAGCTCTCCCAATGGTGGAATCAATTTCTATGTATCAAACTCTCATCCTTAGAAGAAACTCCTTCTCCTTTTAAAGATACACAGAGAATCCCCAAAACCCATCTACCATTTGGTAAAGGCTTTTTAAATATTCAAAAAGTATTTTGAATGTATAAAAAATTTAAATGTTGTGAGGACCATTGTGTTGAACATGGAAACTCTTGAGGTTTTTAGGTGTTCAAATTTACAATAATGAAAGATTGTTTTGAGGTGTGATTATCTTTGTGCATGGGTAAGGCATGTACATGAGATCGATGTTACAACGATGAAGGTGCATGGTGGAATTGAAGTGGAGGATTCTCCTTTATCTAGATATTAGAGTGGCCAGATGAAGCATTAAAATAATTTTCATAGGTATCTTATGAGACTATGAGAGTGATCCATGGATATCTGAGGTGGAGAAAATGTACAAGGGATTGAGAATTATTTTCAGTGGAATCGATTATGGTGTTTACAAGTAATAGAAGTGGTGTGCGATGATGTTAGGAAGTGGTAGTGTGGCAGAGTAAGTGGTGTCATGTGTCCGAGCATTGTTGAGTGGAAGGCAAGTGGGAATGGTGTTTTTTCCTTAAAAGTTGAATAGTAAATGAGAAAACTACATCCCACATCTGAAGTGTGCTTGATCTCCATGGATATTTATAATAGAAAGCGTCTTATCATTTGGGAAGTGAAGTCAGTTGGGGCCGGAGTACCTCCACCGAAACCATGGACCACCCTACTTGACTGAGCTACTCCTTCCACTTCCATGTAGACACACACCCCACAAATTGGAATACATGGTCTTCCAACCACCTATATTCCATACAGGTTCCTCCCTATGGGCTATCTCAAAGGCCTTACCCTCTTGCTGCCCTACCATCATGAGAAGGACCTCCTTGTGGTGGCCAGTCATGCTAAACCCTTCAGGAATATCTATGTTGTGTGCTTCCATTGGTTGACAGGATAGTCATTCAAAGCCCATTTTTTATGTAAACACCAAAAAATGAAATACCATTAGAAAAATAAAATGAAATTATTCGAAATAGAAAATAAATATTAAAATCTCAATAAATATTTATTCATTTAAATAAATTTTAATTCATTATTATAAAATTCCAACATTTTATTATAACATTAAAATACAAGTTCATATTGATTAAAATCTAGTTAAAATCATTAAAAAATGTTTACAAATTTTCATAAAATTATCTATGTGTAAAGTTTATAGAAGACCATCTTAATGATTCCTTATGTCATAACATTATTATTGGTATTCTAAAAATGACTTCTCTTGTTGAAATCATATATGTCCACATGATAGACGTTTTAAAAAAACATTATTTCATGTACTTTGACCAATGACATATAAGCATAATGTCTGATGATATTTACTTGATCAAACTTTCACCAATAAGAATTTTTATGATTTAGAATTCATTTGATGGTACATCATATGATTTGGACTTCATCTGATTAAATCCTCAGTATAATCCATTATTACATTAATAAAAACTATCTATCCAAAAATTTTAACATACCTTGGACACAGACTCTTATATAACATTCCTTTATCTAGAAAATTTGGTTCTTAAAACATCCGCAGTATATCATGGTATGAATTTTTTACAAACAAAAAAATTTCTCCCCATTTGTACATATGTTTGGATCAAGAGATCATTAATTACTCATTATTTTGGATACATTAAAAATATCAAATCATTACATTATTTGATACTATAAAAAATATCTAATAAATGTTGTATGTAATAAAAGATGACAATTTATAACATTTCATTTGAAGAAATATGTATATATAATTTTTCTTTTGATGAAGTTGGTCTAAATAATATACTAAGCATATTTTTCTAATCATCTCCATTAGTATTCCAATTTTTCATAGTATTACAAAGTATGTTTTTTTATATTGGAAGAAAAGTATATTCATAAAATATTAAAAATCCATTAAAAACCATCAAGAAATGTGGTTCTAACTATAAAAAAATATGGATTTTGTTTTAAAAAAAGGAACATATTAAAATAAAAATTTGTAACCCAGTAAATGAATTACTTTTTTTATAATTTTAATAATATACGATAAACAATTCTCTAGGAAAGAAGAACCATTTTAAAAAGTATCATGATATATATAATTTGTAACTTCAAAAACATATTAAAACACCTTGTAAGCTACTTATTCCACTTGAATGATTCAATAAAAACCCAAATTAAAACTAAAAGAACACTTTATCCAATAACCACTTCCTCAATATAATAAAATAATTCATGCATATTGAAACCATAGCATACAAATTTTATGTACTCCCATTAAATACATTTTTCCATTGAAATTTAAGAAACATAAAAATTGTTAGATTTATGTGGAAATATTTTTCTCCAATTTTGATACACAATCCAAAGATAATTCGGAGAAGGTATAAATATCACAAAACTTCTCCATTATTATATGGATGTTTAACACCAATTATCAACCTCAACATATTAAATGTTTCATTTGTGAATGGTTTTTGTAGATATTAGCATGTTTATCAATTTTAGTAAGTAACCCCATATTTAGATCATTATTTTCCACATTCTCACTAGTGAAGTGATATTTTATATAACGTTTTATTAAAAAAGAAGGTTGTATTAATTTTTTGGCGATATTTATTACTCTTGTATCATCACAACCCTTTAAAATGGGATCTATCTTGTAAATAAATTCTTCACACTATGTCTTAATCCAAATAAGACGTGTTATAGAATAAATAGTATAAACATACACAATATATTCAATATTGAGATTCACTAAATTCATTTTCTATGTATACAAGATAAAACATCTCTCTATCAAGTTAAACAGTCTAATAGATGAGTATTTTCAATCATCAACACATACTTCCCAATATAAATTTGTGTATCCAATAAAATAGATATTTCATGTGTTGTAATATTTCATACCAAAATCTATTTTTCCATTTATATATATGATAGTTCACATTATATATATGGAATCCTACCTTTTATTATGTAACATTTCATTATATTTTACAAATAGAGGATCTTTAAAGTCTAGTGTCAAGGAAATCGGGAACATAAAACATGAAAGCCTAAAAAATTATTATAATAACCTTATAGGAATTAATAATATGTTCTTCCTAAGAACAATTATTTTATCTCATAACCCAGAGACAAATATCAAAGGAAAGGGTGAGCAGAAGGCCCAATAAGGAAAACAAGGGAATCAATTTACTTGTGAAGTCAATAAGAACTTGATAAAAAAAGACATGAGAAATGGAACTAAAGGCATATGATAATGAAAATAACTTGAATAATAACTTGATTTTGTTTCTAAAACATTTAATTTAGACATTAATTAACATATCACCAAGGTTTATCCCCAAGGTGTCATAAAAATTACCAAGGTTATTCACCAAGGTTTCATGAAACTTTTCATCTCTAGAGATTAAATTCATTACCCAATTCATTGGAGAACTATAAGGGAGAACAATTAATATGTATTTATGTTCATGTGTACACATATATCATAATAAAAAATATCATAAATAATCCATATATAATAAAAGAAATGGGTTTCATTTCAAAATTGGGTCATTTTAAAAGTTCTTAAAAACATGATCGTTATGTCATTTATAATCCATGGAAAGGGTGTGAGGGACATATTTATATCAATTACAGCATAAAATAGATCAATTTTATGTATTTATGAACACCCTTGGAAATGAAAATATAATAGGGTATTCACAAAAACAATACAAGAGAATTTCTAGAGAGAAAGAGAGCAATTTTGTGAGGAAAATTCTGCAGCATAACAGCTATATAACATGGTTTTAAAAAACATTGAAAAGAGAGGGGACAAGAGTAACCCACTAATAAATAACTCATAATAATATATGGGAATAAAATAATAATAAATAAGATAATGTTATATAAATTTTATTGAAATACCATATGAAATTGAAACTCGAAGGAAAAGAGAAGATGAGATTTCTTTTACGGAAATTCGGTAGCCTAACAACGTCACTTAAAAATTCATAAAATCAGATTATAAGAGTGGAAAGGGTCTCTCATAAATTGAACATAAAATGGAAAGTAATAATGATATATAAGATCAAACACCAACATAATTAAATAGAAACTAGAAGACATATCATAAAAGAAGTCATGACTTAAAAGAGGAGGGTGAAAGGTTCCCTTACCTTGAAACGTGACTTCAAAAGCTCAAAGATTGGGACCATTGGGGATTGAGGGAACCTTGGGAGGACTACATGGGAGGTGAAAATACCAGAGCTTAGTTGAGGAGGATTTTGGAATGAAATGAATGATGGAATGCCTTGGTATTTATTGGGAAAGAGAGGGAATATTTAATTAATTTCCAAGGGACACCTCATCAATGGTATTTGCAAAACCATGGGCTTGACCATGGTATTTTTCCTTCGTATTGGCCACTTGGGACACCTCATATCATATTTTACTATTCAAAAGTCCACTAGATTTATTACATCATTATTACATCATAAATGATGTCATTAAACACCCGAAACACAAAATTGTATTTTTACTATTCACCCAAAATTCAACTATTTTAGAAAATCCCAAAAATTTACCCCAACCTAATATCGATTTTCTAAATTAAAAAACGAACTCAATTTTATGAAAATAATTTTCTATATATTTTTATTTTAATTTTTGATTAAAATCATTATTTTTTCAAAAATACAACTCTAAAACTATAATTTGTTTTGTAACACCATGGAAAATTAATCAAGGTCCCATTAAGTTATAATATAACCATAAGACAATAAAGTAAAAATTTATGATTACATTTTATGAAAATAAATTTCCATTTTAAATTATTAAATTAATTATAAAATTGTAAATAAAGTATTTATGACATATAAAAATACCAAAACTTATACTATGATTGTTTTTTCACTTTTAAGATGTTCACATTATTTTTATACATTCAAGGTTGAAGTTTCTATTTTTTGGCTGATTTACTATTATTTACTATTCATTACCATTCATAAGGGTATGTTACTATTCATACTTTACTATTCACTAAAAATCAAGTTGATCTTATTAGACTCTAAATTTCTTACTGATCACAACGGTAAAAGACTGTTTTTTGAAAATCATTTCATATTATTTATTATTTAAAGAATAAAAAATTATTTTAAAATACCCTTTTCCAAAATTCATCAATATTATGGAACTTCTATAAATTCATCCTACATTTATCCTGACATTTGAAATTCACAAATTTTACCATAAGATGAAATAACAATTTTATTTATACCAAGAGATTACAAAAAATATCTAAGTCCTCGTTACATAGCCCCTTATAACACCTGCATAGTACATAAGTGTAAGGTGTGCTGTGGTGATAGAATCTTGGGGTGACTCAAACAACATTGTCTGAGTGGTGATTTCTATCAGCTTGAACTTCTCCATTAGGCGATTCCATTCATGCTTCACATGTTGAAGCTCATCTTGGGTATGGCCCATTGCAAAGCCTAGAGATGCTACCTCCTTCCCAAGATCTGACAGATGGGCTTCGTATGGCCCAAGTCTATTGGATGAGGCCGTTGACTCTTCTTTCGGTATTAATTAAACACGATCACTTGTATTTATTAATAATAATTGTAACGTTAGGAGTTTAGTTTCCAATGGTCATATTGACCAATGGTCATATTGACCAATGGTCATATAACAATTGAAACCTAATGATATCATTTTAATTATACTCACATAAATACTTTAAGTATATAGTCTTGTTGAGTATAAAATAAAATAACACACAAAAGTAGGAAAAAAATTTATTCAAAAGTTTGGGTTGTTACATTCTCCCCCCCTTAATTAAATTTCATCCGAGAAATTTGAACTCATACCCTCAGAAGATAAAATGTGTGGGCACTACTGTCTCATAGACTCCTCTAGTTCCCAAATGGATTCTTCACATTTGTGGTTCCTCCACAACACCTTAACAAGGTGGGTAGTCTTGATGTGTAGAACCTTGTCCCTACAATCGATGATCTCCACCGGCTACTCCTCATAAAAGAGGTCATGCTCCAGTTGTACCAACTCTGGATTTTGTACACGTGAAGGGTCAATTATGTAATTCCTTAATAGGGATATGTGGAAGACATCATGAACTTGTGCTAGATTTTGAGGAAGTGAAAGCTGATAGGACACTGCTCCTACGCGATTAAGGATTTTTAATGGGCCAATGTACGTAGGTCTGAGCTTCCGTTTATTCCCAAACACCATGAATCAATTCCAAGGAGAAATTTTAAGAAATGACATATCACCAACATCAAAATCCATGTCCCATCGAAGGTTGTTGGAATAGCTCTTTTTCTGACTCTGAGCAGCCTTAATGTGTTGCAAGATGTCATGGACCTTTTCTTCCATATCTTGCACAAGATGAGGCCCAAGAAGCATTCTCTCACCAGCTTCATGCCATCAAGTAGGAGTTCTACATCGCTTACCATATTGAGCTTCATAGGGCGCCTTTTGAATGCTCGAGTTGATGTTTTTGTTTTAAGAGAACTCAATTAAAGGGAGATATTTATCCCATCCTCTCTTAAATTCCATTGAGCATGTTCTCAGCATGTCCTCGAGTGTTTGAATAGTCCTTTCACATTGGAAATCAGTTTGGGGGTGATAGGCCATACTAAAATTCAATTTGGTACTCAAATCATGTTGAATAATTCTCTAGAATTTTGATGTGAACCTTGGATGATGATTAGATACAATAGAAAGTGGAACTCAAGGACACCTTACCACTTCCTTCACATAAATCCTAGAAAGTTTATCAATAGAGAAATCTTCCCGAATGGAGATAAAATATGCAGTCTTGGTGAGACAGTCCACAATAACCCATATCGCATTGTTTCCTTTGGAAGTTCTTGGGAGACTAGTGACAAAGTACATAGTGATATGGTCCTACTTCCACACTGGTATGGGTAGTGGTTACAATACCCCTTTAGGAAGCTGTCACACTTCCTTCACTTACTGACATACTAGGCACCTTGAAGTGTAGTCAGTAATCTCCCTTTTAATATTATCCCACTAATAATGATCATGATGTTCCCTATACATTTTTGTGCTTCTAGGTTGTATAGAGAAAATCGATCTATGAGCTTCATCCATCAACTCCTTCTTTATTTCCAGAATAGATGGAACACATAGTCTTGTATGAAATTTCAGTAAACCTTCTTGATCAATATTGAACTGAGGAAACTTCCCATCCTTCACAGTCTCAAACTACTTCTGTAACAAAGGATCTTATTTTTGATCTTTCTTGAACTTCAGAAGTAATTACGGTTGAGAAATCATTTGGGTTAGGGTTGATGATGTCCCTTCCCTTATAATTCCCATTTCCAGCTTTACTATGTCACTGATCAAAGGATATATTTGAATCCTCATAATGGACTGAACAACTGGATATTTCCTACTTAATGCATCAACGATTTTGTTTTCTCTTCCGGGATGATAATGAATTGAACAATCATAGTCTTTGAGAAGTTCCAACCATCTCCTCTGTCTCATGTTCAATTCATTTTGTGTGAAAATATACTTCAAACTTTGATAGTTTGTGTACATATAAAATTTATCCCCATAAAGACAGT
The DNA here is from genome assembly GCA_963277665.1 of Viscum album. Taxonomy (NCBI): domain Eukaryota; kingdom Viridiplantae; phylum Streptophyta; class Magnoliopsida; order Santalales; family Viscaceae; genus Viscum; species Viscum album. The sequence goes on along the minus strand of OY728123.1, from coordinate 684,210,408 downwards.
GCCTCTATATCTTCAGAGCAAAAATGACCACAGTCCACTCTAGATCATGCATAGGATAGTTTTGCTCACGAGTCTTCAACTATCGAGTTGCATAAGCAATGACCTTTTCATATTTCATTAGGAAACACCCATGGCCATTCAGAGATGCGTCACTAAAAATAATGAATCCTTCTCCACTTGAGTGCATAGTTAACACGGGTTTAGTAACCAATCTATTCTTCATCTCTTAGAAACTTTCCTCACACTCCTTTGTCTAGATGAACTTGACCCCTTTTCTAGTTAACTTGTTTAATGGATTAGAAAGGTGTGAATTTTTTTTCACAAACCTCCTATAATATCCCATTAATCCAAGGAAACTACGAATCTCAGTTATTATTGTTGGTTGAGGCCACTCCTCTACAACTTATTTCTTTCTAGGGTCAACTATGATTCCTTCATTGGTTACAATGTTCCCAAAGAAAGAAACTTTCTATAACAAGAATTCACATTTTCTGAAATTTCAAAAAATCCTTTCCTTCTGTAGAGTTTTCAAAATACCCCTTAGATAATCCACATGATCCTCGTGACTTTTGGAATATATCAGAATATCAGCAATAAAAACTACCAAAATAGTTATCAAGGTAGTCCTTAATGACTCTATTCATCAAATCCATTAAAATAACAGGAGAATTAGTCAATCCTAAGGGCATAACAACAAACTTATAAGGCCTATATTGTGATCAGAAGGATGTTTTTGGAATATCTTCTTTCTTAACCCTCAATTAATGATAACCTGATCGAAGATCAATCATAGGGAAGAATTGTGCCCCATGAAGTTAGTTAAATAAGTAATCAATTCTTGGAAGAGGGTTTTTGTTCTTCACTGTGATCACATTCAGTTCTCTATAATCAATGCATAGCCGCATCGATCCATCATTCTTCTTTACAAAGAGAAATGGTTCTCCCCAAGGAGACACACTCGGTCAGATAAACACCTTCTCCAAAAAATCATTTAATTTTTTATTTAATTCTTCTAGCTCCAAATTTTCCATCCTATAGGGGGTCTTAGATATTCGATGATACTCAGGTATGAGTTCAATGGAGATATCTTCCTCTCTTTCTGGTGGAGGTCTGGGTAACTCCTTAGGAAATACATCAACGTATTTATGGAAAATGGGGACATTTTCTGTCCTCAAACTTTCATTTACTTCTTCTTATACGCTGATAAACTCCATAAAGAAGGATATAAGATGTTCTTCTAGACAAAGATCAGGTTGAGATATCTCTCCTAGGAAGATAACTATAGGTTTTCAATTCAAGACTACTGATATTTCATTGATTCTGCATTTGATCGTAGCATTATACTTTGAGAGCCAGTCCATCCCTAGTATAATGTCAAATACTGGAATGGGAATGACTACTAGATTTGTGAAACAATTGTGCTTAGTAAAGTAAATACTAGAGTTTCTAAACACTGATGATTCTTGGATAATCCCATTAGGAGTCTTGAATGATAACTCTACTTTTAGCAAATCGTGGGTTGATTCAAAATTATTTGAAAACTTGGAGGAATTAAAGGAATGCATAGAACTAGAATCAAACAAAGTACTTTCTATATTTGAGATAAAAACAAGAGTACCTTCCACCACATCATTTGGCACTTCAACTTTAGCCGTATTGATTGAAAAACTAAACCCTTGTTCCCTTGGTCGTTGTTGTGGCTGACGGTGATTACCCTCCACTACGCTCAGATTTGGACAGTGATGGTAATTGTGTCCAAGTTGTCCACACTTATAGAATTGGACATAAGGTAGGTCCTACACTATATTCTCTCTTAATTAGTATTGTGAAGTTGTGGAATCACCTCACTATGAAAATAATGCGCAATGTGTCCATATCTACGACACTTGTAGCACTTCCCACTCCTGAGCCGACAGTTCCCTGAATGTTTCCTCCAAAATTTATTACACGTGGGATGTTATACATTCTTGCCTCCACTACCCTTATTAAATCTCCTCCCTAAGCTTGGCTCCACTGATCTTTTATTTTCATTGGATTTATGAGACCATTGCATCTCACCAATCTCCATTTCAACTTTTATCACACTTCATACGATCTTCTCATAGCTATCATAAACTCGGTTGACTATATTCTTCATCAGATGAGGTCTCAATCCAACGAAGAATCTATTAACATTACCATTTGGATCCATGAAAAAGATATAGGTGTAATGTGAATGCCTTGTGAAGTTCATCTCGTAGCTTCCCATAGATTCATTCTCCTTCTACTTCAGCTCGAGAATCTCCTTCTCCATTCTTGTTCTCATCGATCGAGGGAAATACATGTTGAAGAATATCCCTATGAACTCTTCCCACTCCATAACTTCGACTTCCACTCTTGGAATTGTGTTTTTAATCAGTTCCCACCACTGATCAGCTTCTCCCTCTAAATGATAAACAGCCAAGGTAGCCTTATCTTGTTTAGAACAATGGAGCATAGAAAAGATCTTCTCGATAGAGCTGATCCATTGTTCAGCAATCAATGTGTTGGTAGATCCATTGATGGATGGTGGTTGTTGATGCATTAAGTACTCAATAGTATGTTCTTCCCATCACTGTGAGATCGGTCTCTCAGCTTGATTCAATTTATTTCCCATAACTTGAGTTAGTTGGTTCATCATTCGCTTGAAAGTTTTCATTCCGGCTTCCATCGGTGGGACGTCAGCACATGGTCCATTGCGGTCACCATTTGCATAGTTCCTCCTATTTCCCACCATTTTCTAAAATAATAAAACCTTAGTGGGAAGATTATTTCATTTATGAATCTTTTAACTATAAAGGATTTTATGTCTTAAAACATCATGCTTTAAACAATTACATTTCACTATAAATCCTTTATAATGATTCATAAAAAGCTTATAATTAACCCAACATATCCCCCTGTAGTGTCATAACCAAGAGTGAATAATGGCCCATTTTCTTGTACCAGGATACCCTGGGTCAAGCCCGAAACTCCATGTCAGAGTTTTCAATCCTAGGTACATCTGTGCTAGAGCCGCCTCTACCTGCTTGATTCCAGGCAGTGATGTATTTGTTTGATAAACCACTTACTCAATACTCACAAAAATACCAGAAAGATTTCCTATATTTAATATTTTATATAGGATTATTCCTAAATTTTTCATAACATAATTTCCATAAATAACTAAACTATCATTTGATACCAACTATGGAATCGAACCTTTTATTACATAACTTTTCATTACATTTTACAAATAGATGATCTTTAATGTTTAGTTTCATAAAAATCAAGAACATAAAACATGAAAGCAAAATACATTCTTCAAATCCACTTGTAGGACTTCATCAAAAGTTATTCTTAAGTACAATTATTGCATCTCATAACCTAGAGACTTACATTAATGGAAAGGGTGAGTATAAGGCCCAATAAGGAAATCAAGGGAATCAATTTACTGGTGAAATCAATAAGAACTTGATAAAAACATAAAGAAATGAGAAAATGGAAGTAGATGAATATCATAATAAAAACAACTTGAATAATAACATGATTATGTGGCTAAAACATTTAATTTATACATTCATGAACATATCACCAAGGTTCATCAACAAGGTGTAATAAAAATTACCAAGGTTATTCACCAAGGTATCATGAAACTTATCATCTCTCGAGATTATCTTCTTCATCCAATGCATTAGAGTGCTATCAGGGCTCACCCGTAATATTCCATTACTTTCATGTGAACCACATATATCATAATCAAAAATTTCATAAATAACCCATAGAGAATTAACTAAATAGGTTTCATTTCAAAATCACGATGTTTTAAAAGTTTTTTAGAACTTGATTGTTATGTCATTTATAACCCATGTAAAGGGAGTGAGGGTTATATATATGTCAATTAAAAAATAAAATAGATAAATTTTATGTATTGTTTAATACCCCTAGAAATAAAAATATAATTAGGTATTCACATAAATAATACAAGGGAATTTCTTGAGAAAAAGAGAAAGATTTGAGATGAAAATTCTGTATCATAACGACTATATAACATGGTTTTAGAAAACATTGAAAAGAGAGGGGAAAAAATTCACCCACTCATAGGTAAATAATAATATAGTTTGAATATAAAATAAAAAGAAATAATATCATGGAATTGATATTTGAAGTAAATACCATATGAAAATGAAACTAGAAGGAAAAGAGATGTTGTGATTTCTTTTACAAAAATTCAGCAGTCTAACAGCATCACTTAAAAATTGTGAAAATCAGTTCATGAGAGAAGAAAGGTTCTATAATAAATTGAAAATGAAATGGAAAGTAAGAATGATATAGAAGAACATAATCCAACAGAATGAAATAGAATCTAGAAGACATAACATAAAGGAAGTCATGACTTAAAAGAGGAGGGTGAAATGTTCCCTTACCATGAAGAGTGACTTCGAATGCTCAAACATTGGGACCTTGGGGGCATGAGGTCACATTTGGAGGAATAATTGGGTGGTAAAAATAACATATATTTGTTTAGGAGGATTTTGGAATGAAATTAATGAGGGTAGGTCTTGGTATTTATAGGGAAAGAGAGAGAATATTTAATTAATTTCTAAGGGAAACCTCATCAGTGGTATTTGCAAAACCATAGGCTTGACCATGGTATTTTCCCATGGTATTAGCCACTTGAGACACCTAATTACATATATTACTATTCAAAAGTTGTCAAGAATTATTACATCATGATTAAATCATCAATGATATCATTAAACACCTGAAACTCAAAACGATTTTTTTACTATTCACCGAAAATTCAACTATTTCTGAAAAATCCCAAAAATTTACCCTAACCTAATATTTATTCTCTGAATAGAAAAATGAACTCCATTTTATGAAAATAATTTTCTAAATATTTTTAATTTAATTTTTAAATAATATCATTATTTATTCAAAAAAAACTCTAAAGCTATAACTTGTTTTGTAACACCATGAAAAAGTAATCAAGGTACCATAAAATTATAGAATAACAATAAGAAAATAAAGTGAAAATTTATGTTTACATTTTATGAAAATAAATTTCCATTTTAGATTATTAAATTAATTATAAAATTGTAAATAAAGTTTTTATGACATATAAAAATACCAAAACTTATACTATGATCATTTTTTCACTTTTAAGATGTTCACATTATATTTATACATTCATGGGTGAAGTTTCTCATTTTTTCTGATTTACAATTCATTACTATTCATTATTATTAATAAGGGTGTGTTACTATTCATAATTTACTATTCACTAAAAATCAATTTGATCTTATTAGACTCTAATTTTTTTATTGATCACAATTGTTGAAGACTATTTTTTTGAAAATCATTTCACATTATTAATTATTTAAAGTATACAAAATTATTTTAAAATAACATTTTTCTAAAATTCACCAATAATATGGAACTTATATAAATTCATCGTACATTTATCCGGACATTTGAAATTCACAAATTTTACCATAAGTAGAAATTGAAATTTTATTTATACCAAGATATTAAAAAAAGTATATAAGGCCTCATTACATAGCCCCTTATAACACATACATAGGACCTAAGTGTAAGTTGTGCTGTGGTGATAGAATCTTGAGGCGGCTCGGACAACATTGCCCGGGTGGCGATTTCTATGAGCTTGAACTTGTCCCTTAGGTGATTCCATTCAAGCTTCACTTGTTGAAGCTCAGGTTTGGATTGGTCTAGAGAAAAGCCTAGAGATGCTACCTCCTTTCCTAGCTCTGACAGATCAACTTCATATGACTCGAGTCTACTGGATGAGGCCACCGACTCTTCTTTCTGTATTAATTAACCAAGACCACTTGTATTTATAAACCATAATCCTAACATTAAGAGTTTAGTTTCCAACTATCATATTGAACAACAATCATATAACAGTTGAAACCCAATAGTATCATTTTAATTATACTCACCTCATTACATTAAGGTTATATTTTTGTTGAGTATAAAAAACATTAGCAGAAAAAAGTAGGAAAAAAAATTTATTCAAAAGTTTGGGTCGTTACAATATATATAAGATGATATTATTTTGGTACACTTTTTTATATATCAAAATATCTAATTGTGTACAATATATCATGAATTGATATCATAATACCTAAAAAAAATTCAAAAAATTTATAATCTTTTTATGGTCTACCTAATTTACTTCTGAAACTTTTGATAATATTTTACATAGAAAAAATATGGTAGGAAAATATATATCATCTCTTTTGAGATTTTTAAGCCATTAATGTATTTTTTTATAGAGAGGTTACTATGAACTCTTCCATTTATTGAGTTCAATCTTCTTAGTATAGAATTCAATTTTGATACCAAGATCTCTAGAGATTTCTTCATCCCATATAAATAATTTTTCATCTTACATCTAAAACATTCATCTTTCCCGAGAAATATTCCACATGGTTGTTTTGTAAAAAAATCTTCATTTCGTGATCTATTAAGAAAATATGACTTATCCTCCATATTAATGATTTTATATCTTTTTATTATAAAAATAATATGAATTATTTTGAAACTTTATATTATTTTGACTTTACCAAATGTCTCATCAAAATGAATTCCCTAAATTTGAGAGTATCATTTACAAATGAGTTTTTCAATTGTTTTTGTGAGATTACCTTTTTTGTTATTATTTTTTTGTAAAACTGACTGTATACTAATAAATTTATTTTTTTTGGTTTGAGTACAAGTTCCAATGTCTCATTATTTTCATTCTGATCTATCTCTCCATTCAGGGTATCAATCAACTCTTTTTGTGAAATAATTCATAAAAAACATTATGTTCAACATGTAAATATAAGGACATATACTATACTAAAACTTAGGTTATTCTTATTTGAACATGTTTTAATTAATATATAATGATTTTATAAAATTACAAATTATTCCTAAACCTTAGATGAGATTAAGATAGTCATTCAACTTTAGTTGAGAATCCAGAGTAAAACTCCAAATTTAGAGAAATTTCAACATTGTTACTGTGATTATAAACAAGTTCGCGTTGTTCAACCAAAACCACCTCATCTTACCATATTTCTATATATGATACTATTTGGGAATCTATCAATTTATTTTTTGAGAACATTCAAGTCTACCAAGTAAACAATATTTTCTATTTCATTATTAAAAAACTTATATCCTTTACCATTATGATAGTAGGAAATTAAAATTCCATCAACTCATCTCTGATCGAACATCCCCAGATCATATCCCAAGAAATTTGATAATAAAAGGAATGTTGAATATCCTTCAGTTTTTCAAACAAAGTTTTAAATTATAATACATACTTTAAGGATAAATTTATGTTTTTTTTCTTGTTGAATGAATGATTTTAAACATAATACATTTCTATGATATATTTCCTCAATATATATTTATAGTTTCCATGTTTCGTCAATGTTATTCATTCCATATGCACCAAAGCTCAATATATCCTTTTAGAAACACTATTTTTTGTAGTGTGTACAATGATCTAAAATCCTGAAAAAAACGAATATTTTTATAATTGTCCTTAAACATCAAACTTTTATATCCTCCTACCATATCTATATAAAAATTCATCATTGGATATCCAAAATCTTTTATACATTTAATCTAAATCTATAAATCATATTCAAAGAAGATTATTTATCTTAATAAATCTTGAAACATGTAATGTGAATAAATTGAACAATATTATAAATAAATTTCAAATATATTTTTGGTGTTTTTTTACTCATTAGATGTCAAATTTCAGAATGTATCATCTTTAAGGGACGAGTTGAACGTACCACAACTTTCTTATGTATATTTTTTATAATCATCACTTTTTTTAGTATTGAACAAAAATAATCTCTTATTTTTTTCATGTTTGTAATATCATGGATAATTTTTGTCTTTATAATCATTCTCATGTTCCAAGTGAAAAAATTCCCTTTCATTTTTTTCCATAACTAATTTTCTTCCATCATGCTCAGATATAGTTATCTTCTGAACCCCCATATTGAAATAAGATTCAATTTGATTATTGGACTCCCATTAAAACATTCCAATAATTTCAATTCTATATAGAAAAACCATATTTTTTTATCAATTTTTTTACCATAATAACATTGTTGCGAAACATATAAAAAATTGAGTTTCATTCCCTAAAGAATTATAGACCATATGGATTTTCAAATTTCTTCCCCAATGATAGTATATATTCTTCCATTTATTCAAATAGACTAACAATTTCCAAGAGTCAACATATATTTGTTAAAATCATTATCATTCGTCAAAAAAATTACAACTCCAATGATATGATAAGAACACCAACTGTCCAATTTATGGGATAATTATCCTTTTGTAGCATTAAGAGTATTTTAAACAACTATGCCTTTGTCCCTTATTTGTAATTATTTTCCTAATAGTTTTGAGATTATTATATAAATTAATTTTTCTGGAAATCATTATAGAACATCATTTTTAGGTTGTTCATGTCTCCCAAAAATATTTTCCTCTCATTGGAATACATTTTTAATCGTCAAAATATTATTCCCATGTTTTCACTTTTCAGTGGGTTTGCTCCCCTAAAATGTTTCCTAACTTTTCTCTTAGGTTTACTATAAATATAATGATTAAACGAAGAATTATAATATATGTTAAAAAATCCTCCATAAATTCATTTGTAACCATAGAAACCATATTTCCCTTGGTCATATAAATATTGTTAGTATTTGGGTACCAAATGTTCAAAAAATTTCATACCTTCCACTTTTCTATTCTATTACAAACTAAGGTTTTCATTACAACTTTATATTTTCATCCTCAAAATTGATTTCTTATCATCCTCAACACAATCTTATGTAATAGTAGTATCTTGTTCATGATTTTTTCCTTTGAAAAATTTAGTTTTTGAACTCATATTAATTTATTTACATAGCTGTTCCTCTTATCAATAATTATGGATAACTCTTTTTTATACTTTTTAGTTATACACATCTCTAAATATTCACCAACTTTTATAACATATTTTTTGAAAATTACAACTCCATTCCTAGCATTAAGAATTTTTTTGAACATGTTCAAACTATTACTACTTCACCATGAATTTATCTTTAATATTTATGGTGTGGTTCTTCTTTTCATCAACCTACATATTGATATTTTCAATCACTTTTATAAACATTTAATTTATAATAAATTAAGTTCAAGTTTGTTTTTGAAGGATTTAACTTTTCAAATTATTATTTTCCCTTTCATGTCTTATTATTTTTACAATATATTCTTCAAACACTATTTTCAATATAAACACCATATGAGTTTATTCTTATTCTATATCTTTATAACAACTTCCTTCATCACTACATAATTTTTTTATCATTATATTTTGTAATATAATTCTTTTTTATAATTATCATCAATGAAGTTATTATATTATTATTTAACTTCTTTATACTCCTCACAGATAGAAAAATAATTTCTACTTTTTTATTTTCATATTTTCTTATGATATTTTTTATAATAGGACATGTAATTCTATTTATTTTTAGGAAAAATCTTCTTAATATTTTATCATCTCCATCAATTTCTTCTACTTCTTTTCATCATAAAATATTTAATGAAAAATAAACAATAGATCCGAAGTTCAAAAATTTATTAATTTAAATTCTAATATACATTAATAAGACTCTTTTATACTTTTTAGAAAACACATATATGAAATAATAAAAAAAATTCTAACCACATCTTCTATTTTTGATAAAATGGGATATTCTTCAAAAACCTTCTTATACATTCCATTAATGGAATCCTTGAATGAAATTTCCAAATCATCATTCTCTTTGTTTTTAATATTGTTTTATCTTATCATTTTCTAATTTATGACAATATAATGAAAATAATAAAAATATAGGGGTTCAAGATCTATATCATCTAATGATGAATAATTTTCATCAAATTAATAAGGAATAATTTATAAGATCATTTGAATAAAGGGTGAATCATTTAACATCTCAACAAGACCTCTATTGGTTATTATAATTTTATTCACCCTTATAAAGAAGTAACCAAAAAATCATAATCACCTATCAGGAAATATTCGTACTTCAACCAAAATATTCTTAACTTTTATATCATTAATTTTGTATTTCAATAGTATATTATCTTAAACTCTACTCAAATTACTTTATCCCATCTATCTCTTTTTAATCTCTGAAACTCACTATTAAAGAGTGAGGAATGTATAGAACTTATTGATCATCCGTTATTCTCGAAATTCATCTCATCAAATTCTATTAGTGGAACTCCCATATAACATAGTATTAAATTATCTATACCATATTTTTGGTCTTCATAACCACGGTACATAAGATAAATAAGAATTATATATTTCTAAACATGATAGTTCATTACATCGAATACTGGATTCCACTCAAAATTGATTGAATTATGAATATCGAATGGAGGACCACATTTCTTCAATCATTATAAATGAGTTATATAAAGTAACCATCCCTCTGATACCACTTGAAATGGCTAATCAAGATCCCAGTGATCACTTTGATGGGGTGGTAGTGAATAATGGATCTTCCCTATATATATATTCTAATATATGAAATAGTTTTTTCCTAATTTTTGAGTGATACCTTTATAAAAAAATCACATAGGAATAATAGATTGGAACACATGTATTTAAAAGGATCACTACTTGATATATGTATCTGATACTCTTCATGGTTGAGAAATAATAAAAAACCACACAATACACTAAAAATAATCTTTTTCTATAGTAATAGTAACAATGGAATATCCTATCATTTTTTTCACTATATTCAGAAATATTTCATGTGACCTCAACATAGATTAAATATATAAGAAATATTTTGTAATAATTATTAGAATCCTATTGAAACATGTTTAGTATATTCCCACTAGGACACTTGTATTTTCATCACTCTTTAACTTCATGAGAAACAACTTCTTAAAATTTTTTCTCACTATAAATAAAGATTCTTAATACTATAATCAATCCTATAAACATTATATTATTCCTTACAAAGATCTATATCACTTTCCATTTTATAGGTAGGTTAGTTCACCTCTATATGTAGTCTATCTGAATTCACTTTGTATGAAACTATTTCATGACTAATTTATTTGATTACAACTTCTTTTACTAATAGTAACTTATTAATCAACCATGAAATTTATTTGTTAGAATCATTAATAACATAAAATTTTGAATTTAAATTATTTTATCATATCTTGATACAAAACGATTTATATAGAACATATTCTTTTACATTTTGAATTGTACACATTTCCATTATTTACCTAAAATTTATTTTTATTTGTGAGACTATATAAAAATGAGACAATCAAATTTAACATTCTCACTCAATGAAGACAAAAAATAATCCAAACACTCACAAAAAAATATTCTATTGGAACATTATTAAGGATTATAGTGTATTAGTAAATAATCTTAGAAAATCAAACATCATTTACCTTTAAAAAACTTCCTTCTACCTTGGAATGAATCTTGGATCTTACTCCAATTATATTTTTAACAATGAAATATCATATTTCCATCATTATAATTGATATTTTTTTGAAAACATGCAACTGAATATTGAAACAATACCACTCTATACCAATCATTCATCTATAAAAACATTATAGGAAAACATATATCTAAAGATAATCTACCCAATGATCTGGTAAAACATTATAGGATAATTTTTTAGAATTTTCTTTATACACTTCTATTGTTTGATGAATTTAATTATAACTCTTATTCAATTTCCTTTACATGCTTGACTCTGTCTAGTGAAAATTGTACTAAAAATTAATTAATGAATTCAGTTATAACATTATATTTGATATTATGGTAAAACTTTCTTCACTTAACATGGTATATGCATATATAACAGACATTGTATAAAAATTTCATCCCATGAAATCTAGATAATTACAAAGAAAGAGATCTTCTAATGGAATTTTCACTTTTAAATTTTTTATACTTTGACATTCTCTGATTTAGATTTTGTTTGATTTGAAATTAATTTGTTGTGGGATTCATCTAATTAAATTATTCTATATCTATTCTTTATACATCATTAAAAAATTATCTATCATGAAAATATAAAAACAATTTATCAAAAAAAAATCTCATCTAAGCCTATATATGATAGATTAATCTATAGAACATCCTCAAGTCTTCATGTAATGAATATATTACATAAAAATTTATTTTTCAACCATTATAAATAGTCTTGGATCTTGATAAATTTTTTAATTCATAATGTTTGAAACATTTCAATCAAAAAAGCCTTACCTATTTCAATACATCATCTAAACTATATTTTAAGGAATTTGTAAGAAATAAAGATAAATATTTAGAATATTTATCTTTCCAAGAAATATTATTCTAGAATATTATATCTAATGAACTTTTTATATATAATCTACCTACCATATTCATCTAATATTCTATGTACATATTTCCCATTTGGAATGTATTATAATATACAATGATTTTATATTGGAAACTAAAAGAAAAAACATTATTAATATCATCCATTTCCTTCCAAAGAAATTTCACCAACTTGTCACAAATGTATGCAATTAATCCTTAATCTATGTTCCAATATTTCAACTAAAAGGATCACATTAACTATGATAATAATTGAGATAGAAAATGAATACTGAGGATAATCAACAACAAAAATATACAAATACAAGAGTAAAAGGATAAAGATATGTTATCATTACTACTGAGGTGGATCATGTTTACAAATAGAAGTATAAATACATGTTACTCAGTCAATAATAGAGAATTTATTATTTTATTCAGCTTCTACAAATTATTTCACATCACTCAAGTTTAGTATATATATATATATTCATACACCACATCAAGATGTGGAGGTTGAGTTATCAGAAAAAACACAAAGATGTATAATTTTCATATCTCAATAATATAACTCTTCCCATGTAAACATTTTTTAGATGAATATAAAAAAACCTTATTATACATCATATATTGGATCTTGAGGTTATATTGTTAACTAATTATAAGGACCCGACCTTAATCCTTACATAATATTGAATTAAATGAATAATTCACAATGAGGATCTTTTCAGGTTTAGTGTTTTAGACAATTAGGACATAACTATTACATCTCAAAAGATTAAAAAGTAAAAACTTCTACCCAGTATCCATTTTTTTCATAAAATAAAAACTCTTGAAAAAACGAGTCATGTCTAGTTCCATATTTAAGACAACATGACTTTTCCTTGATCTCATCCTTGACCCTATTCCATATTATGTCCTGTGAAAAACATTTAAAAAAAACTTGGGATGAGCATAAAAATCTCAGTAAGGGATACACAAAGAAGGAAAACTGTTTGTTTTTCAAAAAAACAAGTAAACCATGAATACTTTAACAGAAGTAATACTTTTCAACTTTATGGAGTAGTAAATAGTCTTCCCTGAATAAAAGATCATTGCTTACCCTTTTGTAACCAAAAGATTACCATAAAACCAATATAAAGAACACATAACATATAAAGGTAACTTGGGACATAATCATACTTAAATGGAATAGCCATACGATCGACTTAAACACATATCAATAAATGGAATAGCCATACGGCCAACTTTCATACCCAATGCATTATAGGTTATAGCCTAACCACCCGTCTTGGTTTTCACAGCACCACCCGTCATATGTTTTATCACGTAACCACCCGTCAAATGTCCAAGTACCATCATAACATATAAAATATTGAAAATATAAACATTTCACTAATAATATTTCATTTGAAATCACAAGAAGTAATTTCAAGATATTGAAATAATCAATCCATTATCATAAACCATTTAAAAATTGATTTTTGAATCAAAGTGTCCCATACCACTTTGAAGCTTTTAATGGAATTATAATTTTAAAAAATTAATGTCAATATAAATAAATAATCAAAACCATTTTTAAAACATGGAATTTAAATATAATGATTTAGAATAATAAATCTTTAAAATGTTAAAAACGATATTTTAGTTAAAGAGTTTTTAACAAAATGAGAGACTCTTGAATACTAATAATTGAGGAATTAACATTTAATCTGGATTTTATAATATCTTGAGACTAAATGGATTTATGATATAATATGAAAAAGGATAGTATACACACCATATAAGACTAAATTGGGGCATAACAACAATGAAGTCTCAATGGAAATGTAAATTGAGATAAAATCCCTTATAAAGACGGTATCCTTAAATTAAGGATAAATCAATCACATAATTATGTGTGACAGATATAAATACACCCAATATAATTGGATATTAAGTGTAAAACAATCAGAGTTCATTAAAACATATTCATAGGACAACATATTCAAGAAGTACAAGTTTAACCCAAAGAATTGAAATTGGGTTAAGATGTTCCCTTGTAAAAATTCAACAGCCTAACTACGTCACTTTAAAATTCAGAAAATGATTTGATGAGATAAAAAGGGTATCTAATCACTTGGACATAAAGTTTACATCAATAAGGATATTCAAAAAAAATATCCCATCACTATAATATGTAAATTAAAAGACCTAACAAAAGAAGTCTTTTAAAAAGAGGAGAGTGAAAGGTTCCCTTACAGATTTGGTAACTTATAAAACATACGACAAATGAAAGAAGGGCCATAAAATGTAGATGTAAATACCCATAAATGAAAGTAAATTACACAAATATTATAATCATGGGAATTAAATACACCACACAAAGTAAATAGTGACAAATATAGCATGAATCTCACGGGAATAAAAGTGAGATAAAAACGCCTTACCTCATTATAATCAATCGAGTCGTATGACCAAAAGATAAGAACCACCAAATGAATCACAAAAATACCATTAATATAAAGCGAATCATGATTATATATATCAATGTCAGTAAACATGACACCACATGCAATAAATACGTGTCGAACAATGGAAAACTCACGGAATTAAAAGTGAGATAAGAAATCGCTTACCTCATTGTCCGACTTGACCTGTTCGTTCTTTAATCTCCTGAATAATATAATAATGTTAATTTATACTTTCTTACTAATTTTTTTAAAGATTATTATTCATTTTATATTAATTATTACCATGTTATAAATATTATGTAATCATTTAAGTTAATAACAGTCATTTTGTCGATATTTGGTACTTGAGTAAAAAAATGAACACCTTATAATTACAAGTTGTTCATGTGGTAAAATATCCATTACCTTCAGAATTATATTAATAATTTAGATATCATATATATCATATATATCTAGTATATACATGTATTTATAATAGTACATAACATTTAGAGGTAGGAAATGAAATGCACCATTCATGGAGACGGTAAGCCGTACATACACATGAACGCTACTTCCATTTCTACTTCTTATTTTAATGGAATTAAAAACATAATGATACATAGTTATATTAAAATTCTATTATAATATCATATACAATATTATTAACTCCATCCTTTATACGTCCCACATATGGTATTTAATGAGCCATATCACTTTGAGGGGGCGGTAGTCCGCACTTCCTCTAATGAGATTATCATATTTACACACTATGGAAACCATAATGTATTTATATAAATGAAAAAATACAGAAGCATAAAGAAAACATAAACATAATATATATCATATATAAATATAGTGCCATCATAATGGCCACCATGAGAGGTGATTGGAGATTTTTGAACAATCATCGTTTCGTGAGGCGCTAGTTTTCCATCCACAGAAACATTACGCTCTTCACCTATTAAATGGAGGTGTGTGTAAGTTTAGTTAGAATACATCTCATAAAAAAAATCCTACTATATTTAGGATACTGGTGGTGTTACAAAATAATGGAATAAAAAGAGTTTAGGTGTTGGAGAAGTAAAATAAATGAAAACAATCTAAGAGAAACAGTTACCTTTAATTTGGGTAACTCCCTTTGGTTTGAACCAAAGGACTTATTGAAGTGACTTATGCCTAAGTTAAGACTTATAGGAAGAGGATAGAGATGTAGGGACATTAATTGGGTAGAGGTTGGATGAGCCAAAATGCCTGATAATTGTGGGGAATTGGTTAGAACTGGTCTCCTTTTATAAGGGATAAGAGAGGCTCTTTAGGAAAGTGTGATAATATTATTTTATTATATAATGATATTCGGTTTATAAAAGTCCAAAAATAATTAAATTCAAAGATATGATGACTAATATTCTAAATAAAATCATTCAATCAGAATTTTACATGTTTTGTATAATATTTTAATCATTATAATATTATTTATTTAAATCATTTATTAAAGAGGTAAACACTGCATAATTATTATGTCATAATTAATTTAATTTATTTGATGTCTAAAAATTATAGAAAAATACCATGATGTCAGAAGTATTTATATATTTCCAATGAATATTTATAGTCTAAAATATATTCTGTATAACACCATATAAAAATTAATTTACTAAAATATTTTTGTTTATGTCATTTTTTGCCTTTACATTAAATTAATTAATCTAAAGTGTCATTATCTTTCATAAGTGGATCCATGAGGTCCCAAAATCGACCCAAATATGCCCATGGTCGGCCATGACTTATACAATAAGATTTGGACAAGTGTTAAGGTAATTTTGAGTTATTTTAATATTTTCTTAACCTTGAATTACCTTATTTACCTTTAATCGCGGTAAATAAAAGTCAAAAGTTACTATTCATCAAAAATTATTTTTATCTTATTGAACCAAATTTTGCTAAATAATAACAACCATGTATGTCATATTTTTGAAATTAAATTCACAGAAGTGGTAAAATTTCATTTAAATGAAAAAGTCAGTTTTTTTATCTATCATTAAGTGGTTTCACTATTCATCAAAAATTGAAGTTTTTCAGAAAAATACCAAAATTTCAGCCTAAGAAATATTTTATATTCAGAATTAAAAAATGATGTCTATTTTTCCAAATTCAAAACATAGAAGTGGAATTAATTAATTTTAAAATTAATTCCCCTTATCAAAAAAAAATAGCGTGTTTTTAAAAAACGATAACTATCAAAAGATTGATGCTTGTTTATGTCTAATTTCTAAGTGAAATTTATTATAATGACCAAAATTAGATTAAATTGTAAAAATATATTATAATTACACTTTAAAACCAATTAAAAAGATAATATAATCACATAAATAAATTAGATTAAAACACAGTTTTGATTTAAAATACAATATTTTTCATTATTCCTTGGAAAATGAACTTTATCAGAAAAATTCCAAAAATTTACACAAAGTAAATTTTTATGTCCCCATTATAAATAAGGATTTTATTTGTTCATATATAATTTATTAAAGTGACCAAAATTAGATTTAATGAGGGTTCTCTATTAAAAGGCGGTAAATCAATCTTTTGTGTAAATTATTCTTAAAATTAGATTCATTCACATTTTAAGCCTCTAACTTTTATTGGATAAATGTAAATACATTTAACAAACATGTATAATCATATTTTAGTTAGTTTTTTTCATTCCCACCAACACAACGACTATGAGTTAACTACCATTTAAAATAATAATATTATATTATTAGTGTGCAACGTAAGATTTCAATGAAAACCGTTGTTGCGTATCAGGTACGCTATCAAACATAGCAACCCATTTAAAGTAAAATTAATATTTAATTCACAAATATTAATAAATATGAAAATTTTATATTTTTCATTTATCTGGGATGTTACATCCTTCCCCCCTTTTGGGAATTACATCCTCGTAATTTTAAAATTGGGCTCGAGAACTTCATTGAAAGCCCCACATCAAAAAATGAGTCAATAAAACTATCACTTTAAAACAAAGGAAGAGAAGTAAAAAAGGTTACCTGAGACAACAGATACTAGGATTCCATAAAAACATGGATATGGAGGAGAAAAAAACCATCAAGTTCTGATGGAGAGTGATAGAAAACATGTTTAGGAGAAAGTTAACCACCAGAAAAACACAAACTTGTGATGGGTTAAACAGTCTTTGATTCCCGAGTATGAAAATTTAACAGACAAGGTTTTTGTTTTAAGTTACTTTTCATTGAGGAATTTATTTATGAGATTAACTAAAAGCATAAGGAAATATATTTACCTGTCATCTAGACATTCATCTTTTACTAGATTTCTAACACAAACTCACATTTTGTCAAAATGAAGAGTATTCAGGATGACTTTTTTCACATTAAGAGCACTCTAATAAATATCGAGAGAATCACATAATACAAAAAAGATGAACTATATATTTCCAATTTCTTTATACCTTAACCAAAACCAAAATGGTTAGCACCAAATCAGATAATCCCCAAAAGTTTAATCTTTTACAAAAAGAAAAACTACTCTTAATCTCCAAAATTTTCCAGTCAAAACTCAAAGTTAAACAAAGACCATTCAATAAACAATTGTCCATAAAATTCTTCAAAGTAATAAAAACTATGATTGAAACCCAAATATCAAAAGGATCTAATAACATAGGCTTCCAAATTAAATCTTAACATTTATCTCTAAATAACATCAATTACTCTTAAAGTTTAATATTGAAAAGTAATTAACTAAATCACATGTCATCCATGATAGGTTAATCATTTCCCCAGATAACACAAAATCGACTTATTATTGATTCATAAAATCATCTAAATAAAAAGAATTAGTCATAAAAACCAGGGACTTCACGTAGTCTAGTGGTAGGCGATAAATAACAGTTTCACTTTGGTTGTGGGTTCGATTCTCACAGATTTTTCCGACGTGACGGTTTGTCACACGGTCCACGTGTTGTCCTTTTTTCAAAAACTATATAATTTTATAACATTCCCAAAAATAGATAAATTCATCAAAAGTAACTATAACATATTTTAACCCAAAAGGTTATCTAATAACATTCATTTTGCATCCCAAAAAATTATTAACCTACAATTTCCTCAAATTCAAGGATCATATATACACAAATGGTTCTTTATAACTATATCCACAAAATAAAAGATAATTATTCATTGAATAAAATTTTCATATATCAAACTTCAGGGCTACAAATACTATAAAAAGTCTTCTAATGTAAATCCCACCATCAAAAGAGCCTTAATACTTTTAAGCATTTCACCATCCTAAAATCTCCATAACACTTGAATCCCATATATGTTGACTTATTACTCATTCAAAATTCCTCATGATCCATTAACCATTCCTTTACAAATTATTCTGAAATACTTCTTTCCTAAGAAAAAAATCACGAGTCATATCATAAGATTCAATAATGTCAAAACTTATGTTAAGAAATAATCCATACCTTTCATTGCTCATTGTTAGTTTCTGCATCCTCAATCAGAATGGCATTAGGTATTGGTAAACAAATATTTGTACTATCCTAATGATCCCATTCCCGAATCTTCTTCATAGGACATGTGTTTGTATAATGACCATGCACAACACATTTAAAACATTCAATTAATCCCTCAGAAAGAACTTCTTTCCCTTTCCTAAAATCAACTAGATGCTTCCTTTTTCCATGGAAGGTTCTTGCTTTATGACCTTCATTTCCACATCTATAGAATCTTCCTTTCCCTTTGAAACATTTTATTAGGTTTTTCTTTCCACATCCTTAACACATAGGTTTTTGAACATACATACCTTTATGATTATTACCTGAACTTCTGTGGGGATTTGTTTTTTGCATATACAACGCCTTCTAAAAATCACTAAGGTTCAAGTGTTAAATCATTACTCCAAATAGTTGGTTGAGAATAACCACAAGAGTTATCATTGCAGCTCCCATTTCATTCAATTTCTCATTCAGAAAACTGTCATAGTTTTCTTCACATCCATTATTACTTTGATGCCTGCTAGATCCAACCATTGACTAAAACCAGAAATGTAAGTGTGAGTATATCAGTAAAATCATCATATAATATCTTATGAGGAGGGTAAATACTACGATATAATTATTCATGTTATTTGAAACTCATTCACTTTATCTAAAAAACTATGATTCTTTCAGAAATCCTAACCATTATGGTAATGTCACTTATGCTTAAAGAATACCCTAACTTCTAAAGTTATCTAAACCGACCTCTGATACCAACTATAAGGATCTGACCTTAAACCTTACATAATATTGAATTAAATGAATAATTCACATTGAGGATATTTTTAAGTTTATAGTTTTATAGAATTAGGACATAACTATTACATCTCAGAAGATTACAAAGTAGACACTTCTACCTAGTATCCATTTTTTTCATAAAATAAAAACTCTTGAAAAAAAAGAGTAACGTCTAGTTCCATATTTAAGACAACATGAATTTTCCTTGATCCCGTCCTTGACCCTATTCCACATTATGTCCTGTGAAAAACATTTCAAAAAAACTTGGGATGAGCATAAAAATCTCAGTAAGGGATACACAAAGAATGAAAACTGTTATTTTTTCAAAACATGAAGTACACCATGAATACATTAACAAAAGTAATTCTTTTCACCTTTATGAAGTAGTAAATACTCTTCCCTGAATAAAAGATCATTTATTACCCTTTTGTAACCAAAATATTACCATAAAACCCATATAAAGAACACATAACATATAAAGGAAACTTGGGACATAAACATACTTAAATGGACTAACCATACGGACGACTTCCACACATATCACTAAATGGAATAGCCATACAGCCGACTTCCATACCCAATGCATTGGAGGTTATAACGTAACCACCCATCCTGGTTTCACGGCACCACCCGTCATATGGTTTATAACATAACCTACTGTCAAATGTCTATGTACCATCATATCATATAAAATATTGCAAATATAAACATTTCACTAATAACATTTCTTTTTTAAATCACAAGAAGTAATTTCAAGATATTGAAATAATCAATCCATTTTCATAAACCATTTAAAAATAAATTTTTGAATCAACGTTTCCCATACCACTTTGAAGCTTTTAATGTAATCATAATTTTAAAACATTAATGTCCTTATAAATAAATACTCAATTTTTTTTAAAACATGGACATTAAAGATAATTATTTAGAATTATAAATCTTTGAAACATTTTAAACGATATTTTAGTTAAAGAGTTTTTAACAAAATGAGAGACACTTGAATATAAATAATTAAGGAATTTACATTTAATCTGAACTTTATAATATCATGAGAATAAAGGGATTAATGATATAATATGAAAAAAGAACAGTATACACACCATATAATATTGAATTGGTGCATAACAACAATGAAGTCTCAATGGAAATGTAAATTGAGATGAAATCTCTTATAAAGACGGTATCCTTAAATTAAGGATAAATCAATCACATAATTATGTGTGAAAAAAATTAATACACCCAATATAAGTGGATATTAAGTGTAAAACATTCAGAGTTCATTCACAAATATTCATAGGATTACATATTCAAGAAGTACAAGATTAACCCAAAGAATTGAAATTGGGTTAAGAGTTTCCCTTGTAAAAATTCAATAGCCTAACGATGTCACTTTAAAATTAAGAAAATCAATTGATGAGATAAAAAGGGTATCTCATTACTTGGACATAAAATTTTCATCAATAAGGATATTCAAGAACATATCCTATCATAATAAGTTGTAAATTAAAATACATAACAAAAGAAGTATTTTAAAAAAAGGAGGGTGAAAGGGTCCCTTACCGATTTGGTAACTTACAAAACATACGCCAAATAGAAGAAGGAACATACAATGTAGATGTAAATACCCATAAATGAAATTATATTACACAAAGAGTATTATCATGGGAATTTCATACACCACTCAAAGTAAATAGTGACAAATATAGAAAGAATCTCACAGGAATAAAAGTGAGATAAAAACCCTTACCTCGTTGTAATCAATCGAGTCGTATGGCCAAAAGATAAGAACCAAAAAATGAATCACAAAATACCATGAATATAAAGATAATCATGATAATATATATCAATGTCAGTATACATTAAACTACATGCAATAAATAAGTGGCGAACAATGGAAATTTCATGCAATTAAAAGTGAGATAAGAAATCCCTTACCCCGTTGTCTGACTTGACCCGTTCGTTCTTTAATCTCAGGAATAATAAACTAATGATAATATATAATTTATTAATAACCTTTTTTTAAATTTTATTATTGATTTTATATTACTTATTATCATGTTATAAACATTATGTAATCATTTAAGTTAATAACGGTTGTTTTGTCGATATTTGGTACTTGAGTAAAAAAAATGAACACCTTATAATTACAAGTTCTTCATGTGGTAAGATATCCATTACCTTAAGATTTATATTAATGATTTAGATATCATATATATCATATATATCCATTATATACATGTATTTATAATAGTACATAACATTTAGAGGTAATAAATGAAATGCACTGTTCATGGAGACGATAAGCTGTACGTACGCATGAACGCTACTTCCATTTCTATTTCTTATTTTAATGGAATTAAAAACATAATGATACATAGTTATATTAAAATTCCAGTATAATATAATATAAAATATTATTAAATCCATCCTTTATACGTCCCACATAAGCCATTTAACGAGTCATATCACTTTGAGGTGGTGGTAGTCCGCACTTCCTCTAATGAGATTATCGTATTTACCCACTATGGAAACTGTAAATTATTTATATAAATGGAAAATAAAGAAGAATAAATAAAACATAAACATAATATATATAATATATAAATACAGTGCCATCATAATGTCTACCATGAGAGGCGGTTGGAGATATTTTAACAATCATCATTTCGTGAGGGGTTAGTTTTCCATCCACAGAAACATTATGTTCTTCACCCATTAGATGGAGGTGTGTGTAAGTGCAGTTTGAATCCATCTCATAAAAACATCCTAGTATATTTAGGATACTATTATTGTTACAAAATAATAAAATACAAATATTTTAGGGGTTTGAGAAGTAAAATATAAGAAAACAATTTAAGAGAAACTGTTACCTTTAAATTGGTTATCTCCTTTTGGTTTGAACCAAAGGAATTCTTGAAGTTCCTTATACCTAAGGTAACTGTTCTAGGAGGAGGAGAGGGATGTAGTGAGATTAATTGGGTAGAGTTTGGATGAGAAAAAAGGCCTGAGATGTGCGAGGAATTGGTTAGAAGTGGTCTCCTTTTATAAGTGAGAGGAGGGGCTCTTTAGGAAAGTGTGATGATATTATTTTATTATATATTGTTATTCAGTTTCTAAAAGTCCGAAAATCATTACAGTAGAAGATAAGATGACTAATACTATACATAAAATCATCCTATCAGAATTGGAAATGTTTTGGATAATATTTTAATGATTATTATCTTATTTATTTAAATCATTTATTAATGAACTAAACACTGCATCATTATTGTGTCATAAATAATTTATTCTATTTGATGTATAAAAATTATAAAAAAATACCATGATGTAGGAAATATTTTTATCTTTCCAATTAATATTTTTACTCGAAAATATAATTTATATAACATGATATAAAAATTAATTTACTAAAAGATATTTGTTTATGTCATTTTTGCCTTTACATTAAATTAATTAATCTAAAGTGTCATTATCTTTCATAAGTGGCTCCATTGGGTCCCAAAATCGACCCAAAGATGAAAATGGTCGGACCTAACTCATCAAATAAGGTTTGGACAAGTGTTATGGTAATTTTGAATTATTATAGTATTTGTTTAACCTTGAATTACCCTATTTACCTTTAACCGCGGCAAATAAAAGTCAAAAGTTACTATTCACCAAAAATTATTTTCATCTTATTAAACAATATTTTACTAAATAATAACAACCATTTATATTTCAGATTTTCAAAATTCAATTCACAAAAGCGGTAAAATTTCATTTAAATGAAAAAGTCAGTTTTTTAACTACTACTAAGTTGTTTCACTTTTCATCAAAAATTGATGTTTTTCAGAAAAATACCAAAAATTCAGCCTAAGATATATTTTATATTCCGAATTAAAAAATGATATCTATTTTTACAAATTCAAAACATTGACGTGGCATTAATTAATTTTAAAATTAATTCCCGTTATCAAAACAAATAGCGTGTTTTTAAGAAACAATAACTATCAAAAGATTGATACTTGTTTATGTGCAATTTCAAAGTGAAATTAATTACAATGGCCAACATTGGATTAGATGGAAAAAATATATTCTAATTACACTTTAAAAACAATTAAAAACATAATCTAACTATATAAATAAGTTATATTAAAACACAGTTTTGAATTAAAATATAATATTTTTCACTATTCATTAGAAAATGAACATTATCAGAAAAATTACAAAACTTTACACAAAGTAATTTTTGATGTCCCCATTATAATGAAGGATTTTATTTGGTCAAATATAATTTATTAAAGTGACCAAAATTAGATTTAATGAGGGTTCTCCATTAAAAGGCGGTAAATCGACCTTTTAATGTAAATTATGCTTAAAATTAGATTCATTCACATTTTAAGCCTCTAACATTTATTGGATAAATTTAAATACATTTAACAAAAATTTATAATCATATTGTAGTTAGTGTTGTTCATTCCCACCAATACAATGGCTAGGAGTTAACTACCATTTAAAATAATAAAATTATATTATTTGTGTGCAACATAAGATTTCAAAGAAACCCATTGTTGCGTATCGGGTACGCTATCGAACATAGAAACCCCTTTAAAGTAAAATTAATATTTAATTCAAAAATATTAATAAATATTAAAATTTTATATTCTTTATTTATCCGGGATGTTACACTAATAGTCTATCTTCAAATAGATCCGACATCAAATTTTGGGAGAAGTAAACTACTTTCCTTTCCTTGGATCATCCCCATATTCTATAAAGGTATAAGGAGGTGTATGAATCACCTTTGGAAAATTATTCCCATGAATGGAAATTAATTCTACTTGAGAAAGAATATCTAGCTCAAATTATTGATACAAATGAGAGAATCATCCTTAATGATATTCCAGTTATGTTGGAATATTTTGATGTATTTCCCAATGATTTTCTTGGATATACTCCTATTCAAAAGGTAAATTTACCGATTTAACATATATCTAGATCTCTTCACATATATTATAGTAAAAATAAAATACACCATATTTAACTATATGAACATAAGAAGGAACTAAATTAGAATCCAGAAACAAGATTCATTCATACCAGTGCTTCACCATGGGGTGTGTCAACCTTTTTTCATGTAGAATCATGGTTCACTATACCTCTCAATTTAGTATTCTAAACTCTCCAAATTAAATAAAAAGAAAAATTATCCCATACCATGGATTAGTGACCAGTTCAAACAATTATGAGGGGCTCATCACCCTATAGTGTGTTGTTGGTATCGATATTTTCAAATGAATGTGAAGAAAGTTGTATATTTTTATGATGACCTTTTTTATGAGATAATGAAACTATGTATTAATAATGATTACCTTTGGAATAATTAATGTTCTAAAAAAATATATAGAAATGATGAATAAATCCTTTAGGTGTTACCGTGAAAAATTTACGATGTTCATTATAGATTATATACTTATATACACAAAAAATAAATGGGGGACATTAGGAACATTTCTTTACTAGGAAGATGGATTTCAGAATACACTAATTTGATGGATGTTATTATAAATTCGTGTTTTGGTTGAATAAATAATTATTTTCAGTGAATGTTATCACAATTAGTGGGATATATTTGGATAATTGTATGAAAAATTTGTTATGAAATGGATTAGACCAAAACATCTAAATGAGGTTCATATTTTCCTTGGATAATATGTGTAAAATCAATGGTTTGTGAGTAGAAAATCCTGATTATCAAACCCACTCCCCATGTTAACTAAAAAGGGGGTAGTGTTTTTATGGACTGGTAAAATTGAGTAGAGAACAAACAATTTAACGTGGTGGATTATTACACAACAAATACTAACCATAGTAATATGTGGGGAAGGATCTGTTATTTTTAGTTATACTTTAATGATTTTTATAGGATTATTTATTATGAAAAATGATAAATTGATAACCTATTTGAAATAGAAGATGAATATTCACAAAACAAAAACAATTATAAAATTAATTTTAGTCAGTAGGAGTGATCCTTTCATTAATTATTTATAAGCATTATCACTATGTATAATAGCATGACATATAAGCTGATTATAATATCTTGAAGTACATATTCACTTAGAAAAAGGTCAACATGTTCTGGAAAACATGAATATTGCTGATCAATTTATTTTATTTCTCAATCTATTTCCATCCTATGTATCTAAATAAAGTTTAATATTATTTATGTATAATGGACCCTAAAATGATATCCATTATATATATTGAGAGGGATTCAATAATTGAATTGATGAAAAATATATGCATGGTAATCATAAAAGAAAGAACCATATCCTACCTTTCACAATAGGCTTCTCGAACAGTTATTTTGGATTGAATTATGAAATCTCAAAAGGGATAATGCAGAGAAAAAAATGAACATAGATTAAATTAAAAATCGGAAAACAATAGATTTCAATAGGGAAAGGGTGTTTTTTTTATTTCATATATGACTATATATAACATAATATTATTTAATAATTTATAATTTATTTGTTGATTTTATTACCTTTATATTCAATATCATAAATACAAAAATGTTCTATATCTATGGGCCATTCACATAGTTATATCAATGGGGCTCATGGATAAAGGTTATAGTGAAATGCTTGATTCCCATGGATGCAATTGACATTGTTATTTCCCGTGGATATAGTGATTTGAGTCTATATATGGAACCTATATCTATGTGAATAACTCCCATGGTTGTATGTTGTAGATGTGGAAAAACATATCCATATGCATAATTCTCTTAGATTATCAATCTATATCCACTAGAAAAATGGTAGATGTTGTATTTCATAATTAATGAAAATCACCACTAGGTTTTTGACCCAGAACCTATTACTTTAAGAGAGTACACCTTACCAATCTACTATTGTTCTTATTATGTATATAAATTAAAAAATTAAATATATATATTTAAAAATTCAGAAATAAATTTCATCATTATAATGATGACAATTTTAATGTTTTTCAATTTTGGGAGACTATATCCATGAATAGAGGGCTTCTGGTTATTAGACCCTACACCACGAATACATAGTTATGGGAACCTAAGCCTTTTTATTCCTAATGTAGTTATGATACCCTATAGTAAAATAAAAATATTACTATGAATATTAGATTACTGTATTAAAAACTATAGCAATAGGAAATTTCACTCATGACTACAATGTGCAGTTACAGGGCCCTATAATTATAGGAAGAGTTTCAAATGAAAATACAGTGTCTATGCTATGTACTATAGCCTTGTGAAAATATAAATATAGAAATAAGATATTTATAATGACCCTCCCTGAGGGAAAAAATATTATTGTATTCTTGGCTCCTGAAAAAGGGCCATATCCATTTTATTTTTTTACTATTTATTGTTAGTTTATAAACAAGTTTGGTAGTATTTTATCCACATAGGACGAACAAAGATGTATGGAGATCTCAATGAGAACTAATTTTTGGATAGTATAAAGACATATATTTTTAAATATATATATATATTATTGGTTTGAAAATATGTTTTGGCAGAATGGTAAAATTCTAAAGGGAATATGGAACAACTACCCATACATATATGTAATTGGTAGAAAATCATCATATATTTTTTCATACATCATCCAAATACATATAAATGATATAATTATATATGGTTAATAGTTTACTTTATCAAAAATACATCTCACTTGATTAATATTTTAGATTACATCTTATTTGATCAATATTCAAAGATGTAAATTAGGTATGTGTTTAGGTTGCATGGAGAACATAATGAATTATATATGATTGTGTTCATAGGTTCAAAAAAAATATTAAGAGGTAATAAAAATTCCATAAAATCATAATAAAAATTCAGTACGAGATATGATACATAGAATAATTTCTATTTTTCTCATACTAACCAGACACATGAAGACATAATAATTCTATACTCTACGATTGATAAAGGAATATGGGATAAACATCTTCCTATGGTAAAGTGCTCAAACAATGATATCTTACACTAATGAATTCAAATGGATACCTATGAATCTCTATATGGATGAATTTTATAACAATAATTTGATGGAATAAATTCAAAATAACATATGAAATTGGATGATAAAATTGCTAATGAAAAGGTAGATAATTTAAAATATATTTTGAAAAACCTTTGGGAAATATAGAGTTGAAATAATATCTATGATGATAATAATCATCAATACCAGGTGTTTTAACTTGGAGTTACAATATTATTTTTTATATCCCTGTGGAATAGATTCATGAGGATTGGGAAGAAGGTAAATCTAATTCTCTAATTTTTGACATCCACTTTATCATGGTAGATACAAAAAAACAAAAATATGATTTTTTTTAAAATATCCAATTTAATTATTCTTGGATTTATTAGCCAACAAAAATATTTAGTAGTGTAAAAGGGTTTTGTTACAATGTGTAATTTTATGGAAACATGATTTAGATCTATTGTATATTTTTAAGGTGGACAAATCATTTGGTCTTGTGAACCCATATCTTATGATGGATCTTTCTAATGAATCTCATTGTGGTAGAGAATATGAAGTCTCGTGATCCTACACTACATGAGTCCCTGACTCTTATATAGCTCATTAATAGACAACATATATTATTGGATAAATAGTCACTACATTATAGTTCACTCTATCATAGAACTTATAGATGCAATCTATCTACTAAAGTAGTCTTTATTCAAAACTAGTGTTACCTATAAAAACACCATTATCAATTTTTACATGTCTAAAAGTAGATTGAATAAATAATAATGAACAATATGAGGCTAGAAGTCTGAGGGGAGACATAAACAAGTGAATTATTTCATTAGTTTCTATATTTGTAAACAACAACATGTTCCTTATGTAAAACCAATGCCTAAATATATCTATAATGAATGTAAATTAAAAAATAATACATTTATGTGATCCTTACAGAAGATATTTTTTAGCATAATCCTAATGTGGTTATGTGATATTGGAATCAATTTTCTATAAATAGATAGACATATCATGTTGTCATGTGATTATAGTCTCCCATTTAACACCATACATGAATGTCTTACAAGGATCACCATATGTAGATTATTATATCTAATAATATTATGTGAATATCATAATGCAATCATCTTATTCGGTCAGGGATCACCTCCACCCAAATTAATGCTTCTATATAATGAAATTTGAATCCTTGATAGAGGTCAGTCCGATGTTTTCTCTGAAGATATCTTTCCTAGAAATTTTAACTATAAAGACCTACATATCTACATTTCTCTATGGTAAAAATGATGGAATTTATTAATTGAACCATCATTTTAGTACACCTGATATACAAGGTTAGGGAATTTGTACCAGTTTACAGTGTATCGATCCTTGGTTCTATTGATAAAAAAATTCTATTTTTACATCTTAGGGTGGTTGAACCCCTACGAAGATGATGATTTAGGAAATCCTTTATAGTGGGTGTATCCAGTGGCTAACTAGGTTGATCTAATTGACAAATCTAAAAAATTTTATAACCATTCTCTATAATTTTATTTTGTATACATCCCTTACATAAGAAAGATGAGAGATCCCTTTAGAGAATCATTATTATGGAAGTTTAATGGAGGGGTCCCATTTAAATATCTTTCCTCCAACAACACTCAAATTATACTGCTAATTAGTTTTTTGGGGTGTGTTTTTACTTGACCATCCCCCATGAAACTTAGTCATATCACCATGGGGTCTATTTTTGGGAAGGATGTGGTAGGAAATAACAAACTTGTCCATACACATGTTCCCTCTATTATAGTTTTTCAGAATATTCAACATATTAATTGGGAAGTTGTACATACCCTGATTACTATTGGTGAATCACTAAAAAATATTATGATGGAATCATGAAAACCATTACATATTCTAAAACCCATTATTGCAACCCATTTATATTTGATGTTATCTTAGGTGAAAGTGTGTATCCATGAAACATCACATGAATCCTGTCAGTATATTTTTATATAAACAGGAGGAAAAGATATTTACTATAACAGTAGTTTTATTTGAGAAATTTTCTATCATATTTTGGATAAAATAGAATGGAAGTCCCCACAACATGCTCAAACTCTTTAGAACTACCAGTATATTCCTATTGCCACATAAGAAATCTATCATAATATTCCAACAATCACAATGTGGTATAGGTATATTCTTACAGTCTCATTGGATTAGTTCATATACATATCATATAGTTACTCTAAATAAAGAACATATTCATTTTCTCATTCAGGAGGAACCCCAATATTTTCTAGTGTAGGATAAAGAATAATATTAGACACATACCCCATTCAAGTTGTAGTTCATTAGCATATTCTAATTTTCACCTTGGTGTACCCCCATACCACTAATAATAGGTTAGTCATTTTTGATCAAATTGTGATTTCCAAATGAATTAATTTGCATATTCTTATACATGGTAGTGATAAATCAATTACCCCTACAACAAAAGAGGTACATGAGTGGTGCATATCCTCTTTCTATTTCTTAAGGATCATAGGTATATTCTTGTTAAAAATGAATACATAGATTAATTGTATATCCCCATTCAAAATAAGGATCATTATCATATTTTGGTAGTCACCATATGGTATTCTGATATCTCATCCAATAGTTTGGGATATTTTCAACATATTCTGGTGGAAAATTGGAGTATGGATCTTATTCCTACTCTATTAAATGAAGGAGGACATCAACACACATCCAAGTTAATATATTGGAGGTACATATTGCCTATCCCATTTTAGAGGATCATTTTTATATTCCGAGGATAATGAAAATCCAATATCAATAGTATATTATCATTCAACAATGGTTCATTATCATATATATATACAATCACATCTAGGTAGGTTCATCTCTCTTTTAATAGTTTAGAAATTTCCAGGAATATTCCATGACATACCCAATAATGTAAATATACTCCCTCAAATATCAAAGGGAACCATTAGTATATTTTTATGGAGACTCAAGTTATATCTATGAGGAATTTATATAAAAATTGTTCTCTTCATCTCCACCTGACCCCTGTATTCCAACTTGGAGCATCTCAAGAAACCCACCATTGGACATCACATACTGAGTATAAGTAGGTCGATATTCCTATTATAGTCCATTCCATAGTCGATGAGGATATTCGATATTATTAGTTGTATCCTAAGGATATGGTAAATCCTCAACAGAAGGAGGATAATTTATTTACTATAGAATTCATACAAATGGAAGTAAAATCATATAATATGGGATCCATCCTCTAATGTCCCCTATATAAATCTTCTCGGTAATAATATCTCTCCTAGAATGGGATATCCTCCCCTTATCAAAGAACCATCACATTGTGAGGTACATGAACCATATGGGGTCTACTATAAATATTTTCAAATTAGGAACAAATAATATATCAATGAGATCAATATAAATATTAGGGAAATAATTATCATCTTAACCACCCATAGGCTGTGTATTGAGATCCTTAGAAATGTGGCAATTTTACTCCAATAATGTATAATGGAAAACCTCTAAGAATGGGTAAAATATCATGGATATGTGGACATTTTTTACCAATAGAGATATTTAAATCATGCTTTGTCCAATAGATACCTCATAGTTTGTGTATTATAATGAAATAAAATAAATATGTATACATAATCTCTGCATGAACATGTTGAAAACTCATCACTACCTCAAGGATAATAATATTACCTATAATCGGTATACCAATCATCATAAGATGATATGAAACCTATACCATATGCTTGAGTTGGAATCCTTCTCCGTGGCATCAGACTTGTAGTCTAAGAAGAGGAATATGATTCTAAAACAGATTATCCATGATATTCTGAAAATATAACATAAGATTGTGAAATATTCATATAAAATTTTAATTACAGGGTGGTTGAATATGGACCATTATACATTACTCCCCTACCAAGTCATCATAGACCACCATGGAATATATCTCACAATTTTATTGACTTAGGACTATAAATGATATTAAAAGGTGTATAAAAAATTGGCCAGTTCATCATAATCCCACTATCAATAAATATATAAAATCATGCACTCCTAAAAAAATCCATTAATAGGTTTCTTTTTCAAGCATTATTTAATGTAAAAAATCCATCCTAAATGGGAAAAATATGTCTTCCTAATGTGGAGCAAGATATAGACGAAATTATATCACACATACAATTCAGACCTCACTAGTACCATACCCATGTAAAAGAACAAAAAATTCAAAAAGCATCCATAACTAAAGAATCATTTGAAAATAATGTTAAATCCCATAATTTAGGAATTGTGAAATTTAAATCATATTTTCTACTGGTGCTACTTAGTGGATTGTCAAATCCCTAATGAATTCTGGATTTAGTGGCAACATCAATATGTCAACCCCAACCTATAGGGATGGAGTTATTTTTATCATCATAACCAATACCTCCACACCTGGGATAATGTAATCCCTAGTCATTTATTATTGAATTAGTGGTAAAATATATAAAATCATAACTCACAGGGCCTCAAAGAATTTATATCATTACCATGTCCCCCACTATGGGAGTCAGTCATCTCTGGGTTGTGAGAAGTCTTAGGGGAATTATCTATTTAATTATTTATAATTCTTGACATATCATTACTATTAGGAAAATGATTATTTATTTTTTATTTCTACTATCTACATGACACTATCTGTAAAACAATCTCTAAGGAACAAGATAGAATAAACATAAAAACCCAAATGGGTTGTAATACAAAATGAACTTCTATAAAGGAAAGGGCTGGAGAAGATACAAAAATACCACTTTATAAATACCAAGAGGATAGTATAACTCAATATAATTCATCGGTGGATGATGAATTTAATTTTACCACTTGGTTTTCTTTATATAATATCATCACCACTAATTTGGGGATAGAAATAATTATCATGATATATCGGATAGTGATTATTTAGTACAATGTGATGTTCACACATAGTTTCGTGATAATGGTATCTGTAACCAACAACACAAAAAGTCTATAAACATTTATCCCTCATAATTCAAACCCCAATACAATAAATTTCATCAATTATAAATTAGTTGAATAGAGTGACATCATCTGAGAAGCTCGTTAAATATACTACATACCTTATAATTTAAAGATATTGTAATGATATAAATCTAATAATAATGAAATAAAATGAATTATCATTATATTTCATATAGTTAATATTCCAATTCAACACAATGCTATGTATGGAGATAATATACCCTCTTCGATGGGATCTCTATAGAATGAAAGAGCCACTCCACCAACTGGGTAAGATGGTCATCTAATGGCTTGTAGATCTAGATTTCCAATTTATTTAAATATAATGATAATATACTATAAATATTTTTATCTATTGGGACCTCAAGTATCTTCACACAACTCCAACTATACTAAATCCAATTAATGTTGAGTTAAAAAAAAAATAAAAACTCATGTAAGACATTTTTGGTCTCACACATCTTCAATAAATAATATTCTCCTCAGTTGAAAATACATCCATATGTATTTCACTATATTATAAACCTCATAACTCATATGGAGTCCATAGTTTGAAGGTATTCTATGTTAACACCAATTATAAAACCATACCCTAAATGGGAGGACATGTCCCCACCTCTTCCAATTATTTGGATGTCCCACATTCCTTTCAATTGATGGTTTTGGTGACCCAAAACTACACTTAAATCATTTTTATCCCCTTGTAGAACTATTATAGGAATACATGAGTAATAATAGGAGAATAAAATTATATTTTTTCTTATTAAAACACCCCATGATTTCATAGTACGTTATCTCTTCAATGTAATTTAATAACTTACACTACACACAACACCGAGTTCATGCACACCACAACTAACGAAAATAGCTGTTCAAAAAACTCTTATGAATAGTATAAACTAAATTTTGAATTTTATATACTAAATATAATTTTAGAATCAATATTATGTGTTTTATAGACATAATATAAGAAAAAATTCTTTTTTTTTCAGATAAAAGAAGTATTTTTCAAAAAATGCAATTTTACTACCTTTTAATGGGGAACCCATTTTAAAACCAAAATTTGGAACTTTTATATATTTAATTTAATGAAATTAAATTCTTATTTATAATCAGTAGATAAAAAATTAGTTTGGATACATTATTGGAACTTTTCTGATAACTTTTATATTTTGATGAATAGTGAAAAATACTAAATTTTAATTGAAAACAACTTTTTTAATCGAAAATATTCATAGTATTAAATTTTTATTTTAATGTTTTGGAGGTATAATTAGATTATATTTTGAAAATTTAATAAAATTTAGGTCATTATAAGTAATTTCACATTTAAATTTTAGAGAAACACATGTCAATATTGTGATAGTTTTTACTTTTTTAAAAAACCAGCCTTTTGGTTTTGACAACGAGAATTAATTTTAAATTAATTATTGAAACTTCAATGTTTTAAATTTGGTAAATTAGAATTCATTTTTGAATTCAAAATATCAAAATTACATTAGGGTCATTTTTTGGTATTTTTCTGAAAACCTTTAATTTTTCATGAATTGTGAAAAACCCTACGTTATTGTTTAAAACCGCATTTTTATTTAAATAGTTATTTATTTTATTTAAATTTTTTTCAAGTAAAAATAGATATGTAATACATATATATGTTCAATTTAATTCATTGGAGTCATTTTATAATAAAATTAGTTATATAAAATTTTATTGAACTTTTTAATGTATTTTACCCAACATCTGGGAACATTTACAAATTTTCATAAAACGTAATTTTACTTCTTTTGTGAATTTAATTTTAAAAATATTTGAGACACAGTTGAAATCTGTAAGTAAAATGTGGTTCAATAAGATGAAAATAAATTTTTGTGAATAGTAACTTTTGATTTTTATTTACCATAGTTAAAAGTAAATATGATAATTAAAGGTAAAAATGATATTATAATTACCCTAACACATATACTAATTATATTGGTTAAGTTTATTTCTACCCAAAACAATATTTGGAATAAAATATGATCCTTTGGGTCCACTTTGATTAGATTAGGACATTTATTATTATTTTATTTATAGAAGATTTAAAAGTGTAAAATTTAAAATTTAATAACTATACTAGTTTTAATATTGGGTTATACATAAGATAAATTAGACAATAAATATTAATTATAAAAATGAAAATATTTTCTAAATCATGGTATTTTATTTATAATTTTTATACATTAAATAACTAAATTTATTTATGACACAATGATGTTGCAGTAATTACCATATTAATAAATGAATCAAATAAATGATATTATAAATACTAAAATAATTATTATTTGAATGTTTTAAAGAATTACAAAAAAATAGATTAATATGACATGTTACGGTTGATTAAATAATTTTTTTTCTGCGTGATAATGTTTTTATGACTTCAACAAAAATCAAATACTAAATAGTGTCAAAATTGACATAAATGGGTTTTTAAAACCAATACTATATTATTAAATTATTTAATAGTCTTAAAAATCTAAGGCTCAGCCAAAGGACTTATATAATAATATATATTTCATTACATAAACAGTTGTGGTTATCTTGGAATTTTATAATATGTTTATTAACAATATAATATAAAAATACAAGGAGACATGGTAAATGTTAAACAATTTAACTAAGACTTAAATCTAAAAGATAAGGTTCATATGGTAACCTAAACTTGTCTAAAACCAATTGGTTGAGATTATTTCAACCCATAACCACCTAAGTCTCTAAATAAATTCATTTTGAGCCATTATAAACCGAATATGATTGTATAATAAAATAATATTACAAGTTTTTCCTAAGGTGCCCCACACCCCTCTTATAAAAGGGCACCTCCCATTCTCTCAAACTCTCAACTCCAAAGCCATTTGGCTTAGCCAAACCCGAACTAAATCTCCTCCTAACTTCCCTCACCTCAACCTAGAGGCCTTACCTAGAGAATAAAGCCAGCCTAAGGAGCTATTTTGTACAAATCAAAAGGAAACACCCGAAGAAGAGGTAATTATTATATCACCCTTTCAATGTTCTTTACTTCTTCCACATTATCTTTATTTTTTATTTCTATACCAAAATAATACCTCTAGTACCTTCTATTTACTACTATTTTATTATAAATATGGTACAATGATATTAATTATTCTATCCATATTATGAATGATAAAGTCACCATGCGTGTGTACGTACGGATTACCGTCTCCACGCCGCGGTGTAATTTTTTATTCAACACTATGTTATTTGGATGGATATAATTATGAGTAATATGTATATAAATAATGAAAAAAATTATAATGCTTATTTATAATTAATAAACCATCCAATTTCACTCATTTTAGTCACTAAGAAAATGATATCATCGCTTGTGTGTATGTACAGCTTACCGTCTCCACGACATGATGCGATTCATTTCCACGTTCACCATTCAACGATGATTATAAAAATAAATATTATTAATAATTATGTAATATATGACATAATAATGCTACTGGAAATGTATATATATATATATATATACATTTATCTCATTCACTTACTTCCATTCAATACGATATGAAAATGGAAACAACGTTTATGCGTACGTACGACCTACCGTCTCCATAAATGGTGTTTTCCATTTCATATATCTATTTATTATACGTATTTATATTCTAAATATATATGATTTATAAATCATGTTTTATATTTTTGATTTATTTAAATCACGATCTAAGTTATATGATCAAGAACTACAAGTTAAAACATGTACATTAATGGAAGGTATTATTACCCAAAATGTTAGTTTAACAAGGAAATAAGTATTAAATGGGTAGTATAATGTCATAAATTAATCATGTATGATATAATAAATATGAATATGGTTATGGTATAATTTAATAACATACTATGGTCATTATACAAGAGGTTAAATGTACCCTCGACCAAATAAAAGGGAAAGGTAAGGGTATTTCCTCAATCTCATTATTATCCGAGATTGTCTATATGTATGTATTTACTGAGAAATATTTATCATCCATATCCATGTTTCAAAAATAATGTTTTCAAAAGGAATCGTTTAATGTTTTATGTAAGGGACTCTTTAACTAGATCATAATTTTAATTTTTTTAAATATTTATTCTTCTAAACCATTCTCATTAATGTCCTTATCTTCAAAATGGGTTTTAATGATTTATTTATATGGGCATGACTGTTTGAAAATGTTAATTCCTTTCAAAAGTTTCAAAGTGGTAAGGGAAATTTTGATTAAAAAATGTCTTTAAATTTATTCTTTTATAAATTGTGTGACTTTTAAATGTTTTCAAGAAAAAATGGATATTTCTCTCAAAGAGTTTTACAAATCCTTTTCAACTCTATCAACATCCTTTGTGGATATTATTCTTGATTGAGGTTTATTTATTATAAATATAATCTTTAATATTTTATTTAATGAGTTATGATATTTTTGACTCTCAATGTGCTATTGTTTATACCATTCATTGTTTATGGTTAATTTGTTAACATTTCATATGCTAGTTTTAATGCGAATATTTATGTTATGTTTCATCAATTTCATATGAGTAATGTAGTGGACTTAGTATGTGATGGGTGGTGCCCGCTATAGCTCATCGATGCATTGGTAGGTATCATGAGACAAATTAGTGTCTTGAAACAAGGCCTTGATAAAATAATTTATTTGTAGTCTTGGCACGAGGCCTTGACTATGTGGTAATGATGTCCGGCATTAGGCATTCCTTCATTATGAAATTAATTATTACATGTGATTATTCGACTAGTATAATATCCGTGTGCATATTTATATGGTAATTTTTAATTTATTATCCCCATATTATGTTCAATTTTATGTTTA
Source organism: Viscum album (assembly GCA_963277665.1). Lineage (NCBI taxonomy): Eukaryota > Viridiplantae > Streptophyta > Magnoliopsida > Santalales > Viscaceae > Viscum > Viscum album. The sequence goes on along the minus strand of OY728123.1, from coordinate 684,172,288 downwards.
AAAGGATTTTCATTTTATTACACATCTTTCAATAAAAGTTTATAGATTCCGCTAAATTATTTACCCTTACTGAGCATCTAAGATCACCCCTTTCTTATATTTTATTTTCCCAAGATGTCAAGAAGTGTACTATTATTTATATGTAGGTTTAAGGTAGAAAAATAATGTAATTCTATAAGGATTATCTATGTTATATTTTATCATAGAAATTGTATTGTAAAGTTCATGTATGTAATATATTTTCCAAGACTGCTAAACTTATTGTTCCTTCAGGACTTGATTCCTTGTAATCATGCCAATGTATTAAAATAATGCACTAGCTCTGGGCTTCTGGGGTTGGGGCATTATAGTTGGTATCAGAGTAAGTTTAGAAAAAACCATGGAAATAGATTTAGATAAACTCTGATTTTGACACGTTACACTAATATAAACTTTGAGGATTAGTGTAGAATAAATTCCTAGAATTTTGGTAATGTAGATATTTTATGAATTTTCCAAGCAATACATCCCTGTCTAGATATGAGCCAGTAGAGGAAGCTCTAGCATAGATGTACCTAGGAGTGAAAACTCCGACAAGGATTTTTGGGCTTGACTCGGTGTATCCTGATACATGACAATAGGCCTTGCTTCACTCCTAGTTACGACACTCTCGTGGGATATGCTTAGGATAATTCAAATTTTTTACAAGGAATTATGAATGATTTAAGAGTAAATACTTCCTTAATGAAAACATTTTTATGATTATGGATTATATGATTAAAATTTTAAATTTAAGTTAGATATTTTATACGTTTTGAATTATACATTGCAATTCATAAACTAACCTAGTTTATGCAATTATTTAGAAATGATGCCCAGTAGAAGGAATGAGAACTCTAGCAATATGCATGATCCAAAGAGTAAGACGAATGGTATCTTTCATTGTTTTAATCCATCATTTAGAAGGGAAATATTCTCCCATGCATTATCATCATGTGAGTAAATAGTATCATGTGTTAATAAGATAAGTAATGAATTCCTTGAGTCTTATGGATTTGAAGGGATTCTAGAGAGGAAAAAAATTGTAGAGGGAAAGATGGATAGAGGGAAGAAGGGAAAGAAGGATTTTCCCACATGTGATAACTGTGGAAAGAATCACCTTGGTAAATGCTTGAAGAGAATTAGATTTTGTTATAAGTGTGGAGAAAAAGAACACCAAGTACGTGATTTCAAGGGTAAGAAAACTGTTTCAAATATACAATGCTTCATCTACAAGGAGTTTGGACTCTACGCGAATCAATGTACAAATCATTAGAGTATGCCCCAAATGATGCTATTGGATAATAATTGTATTATGATACTAAAACAAATAAAGAGGAATTATTAGTATTCTTATGTAGTTATTAAAGAATTATTTTATTTCAGTGTTGTGTCAACGATATAATAGTTATATGAATTATGGAAATAAACAAGGATTGTACTGCTATACTATTTCATTGAGGATTTGAGATTATATGGTTCTATGAAAAGTTACTCAATAGTAAGTTAAACATTTTGGAAAATACATGGTTAAAGGAAATACAAACCTTAATATGGTTCTAATACTGAGGTATTGATTTTGGAATAAGATATGATTGATTTATATAAATTATATTGGATATTCTTGACTACTTTGAAACTAATTACTTGTTTGTTTATTCCATTATTGTTGTATTTTACAACACATTTTGAATATAAAGAGTATATCTAGTATTATATAACTAATAAGGGAGCATGAATGTAATAAATAATATTTTATGGTAATTTAGGGTGTTACTGTGTTTTAAAAGAATACATGATGAAGGTATTCACATGTTATTATGTGGAAGAAAAGATCTTCATTATGTTTACCTTATAATTGTGGACTATGAGTTTGGATATAAGTATTTCAGACAATTCTAAAGGTTGGAATGAATTATATTTTTAAGGTTAAATAATGTCTTAACATTATTTTTGGATTGTTATACAAAGGACAACTCGGAGGTCGGGTGACAACCCATTGCGTCTGGCAGGGACGCGAGACTTGAACCCGCAACCGCAGGGTGTCAAGGGTGCATCACCTACCACTGGACTATGTGATTTCTTGGTTTGTATAATGTAGTTTTTTTTAAATTTTTTTACAAATGAATTATAAATTCATTATTTTTGGAACCCTATACGATTAGGATAAATAGAATATTTTTGAATTCAATTACCTTTTGGAGTGAAAGATGAGTTTGTGGTAGGAATTATTTGAAGGATGAAACTCTAATTATCAAGTATATTTTTTCGTCTTATTCTATGAATAAATTAATTCTTAAAATTTAGGGAAGAGATCTTAAAAACAAAAATGTGTTATCCTAATACCTTATGTTTTGTTGAACTGATGATATTTTAAATCAACATAGATTGATGGCATTGATGCCCTTAATTTTACACTTGTTTTTGATTGATAACCTCAATCAATCCCTATAAATATTTTTGTTTTCCCTCCAATTATGTGTCTCTAATTTCAACCAATGTTCACTTAATTGAGATTATAATTTGGTGGTGACTTTTCATTTCCCTTCCTCTCTTATTAAGACTAAATTTTATTAACCCAATTTTCGATGTGTGTATTCCACATATGTATTTTTATATTTTTAACATTTTATTTTCGAAGAACAATTTCAAATTGAGAGGATGCAATTTATTGAAGGAGGGTAGAATTTAACACCCCAAGATTTCATAGTACGTTATCTCTTCAAAGTAATTCAATAACTTATGAAACATGCAACACTGAGTTCATGCGCACCACGACTTACCAAACTAGCCATTCAAAAAATGTTTATGAATTTTATTAACTAAATTTTGAATTTTATATACTCCATATAATTTAAGAATCCTTATTATGTGTTTCTTAGACATAATATAGGAACAAATTCATTTTTTCCGATAAAAGAAGTATTTTTCAAAAAAAGCAATTTTACCGCCTTTTAATGGAAAACTCATTTTAAAACCAATATTTGACACTTTTATATATTAAATATAATTTAATTATATTCTCATTTAGAATCAGGACATAAAAATTTAGTTTGGATAAAATTTTGGTACTTTTCTGATACTTTCATATTTTGATGAATAGTTAAAAAACTAAATTTTAAAGGAAAACAAATTTTTTAATCAAAATAATTTATAGTGTTAAATTATTCATTTTAATGGTTTGTAAGTATAATTAGATTATATTTTTATCATTTAATATAGTTTAGGTCATTATAAATAATTTCACATTTAAATTTTATATAAACACATGTCAATCTCTTGATAATTTTTACTTTTTAAAAAACCTGCTTTTTGGTGTTGACAACAGGAATTAATTTTAAATTAATTACTGAAAATTCTATGTTTTTAATTTCGAAAAATAGAATTAATTTTTGAATTCGTAATATCAAAATTATATTAGGGTAATTTGTTTTGTATTTTTATGAAAACTATTAATTTTTTATTAATATTCAAAAACACTACGTTATTGTTCAAAACTGAATTTTTATTTAAATATGTATTTATTTTATTTACATTTATTTTAAGTAAAAATAGATATATAATACCTATAAAAGTTCAATTTAATTTATTGGGGTTATTTTATAATAAAATTAGATGTATATAATTTTATTGATCTTTTAACGTCTTTTACCCACCTTCTTTTGCATAAAACATAATTTTACCACCACTAGAAATTGAATTTAAAAAATAAAAGAGAAATGGTTGAAATCATTAAATAAATGTGGACCAATAAGATGAAAATAAGTTTTGGTGAATTGTATCTTTTGACTTTTATTTACCATGGTTAAAAGTAAATTAGGTAATTAAAGGTAAAAATGATATTATACTTACCCAAAAAACATGTCTTAATTCTATTGGATAAGTGTATTTTGACCACACCCAACCATATGAATAAAAAATTATCCTTTTGGTCCTCTTGGATTAGATTAGGACATTTATTGTTATTTTTTTAAAGAAGATTTAAAATTGTAACATTCAAAGTTTAATAACTAAACCATTTTTAATATAAGGTTATTCATAAGATAAATTCGAATACAAATATTCATTATAAATATAAAAATATTTCCTACATCATGGTATTTTATTTATAATTTTTATACATTAAATAATTAAATTTATTTATGACACAATGATGATGAAGTAATTACCTTATTAATAAAAGAATCAAATAAATGATATTATAAATATTAAAATAAATATAATTTGAAAGTTCTAATGCATCACACTACTTTTATAGGATAATATTACATGTTAGGGTTGAATATATAAATTTTTTTCTAATTGATAAAGTTTTTATGACTTTAACAAAAATAAATTACAAAATAGTATCAAAATTGACATAACTGAGTTTTTAAAAGAAATACTATATTAATAAATTATATAATAGTCCTAAAACTATAAGGCATAGAAAATGGACTTATATAATAATAGATATTTTTTACAGAACCACATGGGGGTTTCTTATAATTTTATAGTAAGTTTATTAACCATATAATATAATAATTCAATGAGTCATGGTAAATATTAAACTATAAAACTAAGAGTAAAATCTAAAAGATAAGGTTAATATGGTAACCTAAACTTGTCTAAAACTTACTTTTTGAGAGTATTGCGGCCCATAACCACCTAAGGCTCTAAATAAATTAATTTTGGGCCATTATAAACCGAATATGATTGTATAATAAAATAATATTTCATGTTTTTCTTAAGGTTCCCCACACCCATCTAATAAAAGGGCACTTACCCTTCTCTCAAATTCCAAACTCCCAAGCAATTTAGCTCGGTCAAAACTAGCCTAAACCTCCTCCAAACGTCCCTCAACAAAACCTAGAGGCCTTACCTTGATCATAAAGACAAACTAACGGGACATTTTGTTCAAATAAAAAGGAAACACCCGAAGAAGAGGTAATTATTTTTTCACCCCTTTCAATGCTCTTTTCTTCTTCCATATTCTATTTCTTTTTTATTTCCATACCAAAATAAAAAATTGAGTAATTTATATATACTATGATTTTATTATAAATATGGTACAACCATATTCATTATTCTATCCATCCTATGAATGATAAAGTCACCATGTGTGAATACGTATGACTTACCCTCTCCACACTGTGGTGTAATTTTTTATTCAACACTATGTTATTTGGATGGATATAATGATAATTAATATGTATATAAATAATAAAAATAAAATGATAATGTTTTTTTATAATTAATATACCATCCATTTCCACAACTTTTAGTCATTGAGGAAATGATATCGTCGCTTGTGTGTACGTACGACTTACTGTCTCCAGGACACGATGAGATTCATTTCCACATTCACTATTCAATGATGATTATAAAAATAAAAATTATTAATAATTATGTAATATATGACATAATAAATATAAAGGAATATATATATATATATATACATTTATCTCATCCACTTACTTTCATTCAATATGATATGAAAACAGAAATGATGTTTATGCGTACGTATGACCTACCGTCTCCATAAACGGTGTTTTCCTTTTCATATATCTTTCTATTATACATATTTATATTATAAATATATATGATATATAAATTGTGTTTTATATTCCAGATGTATTAAAATCATGATCTAAGCGATACGACCAAGAATAATAAGTTAAAACACGTACGATAAAGAAAGCAATTATTTCCCGAAATGTTAATTTAACATGGAAATCATTATTAAATGGGAAGTATAAAGTCATAAATGAATCATGTATGATATAATAAATATGAATATAGTTCTAGTATAATTTAATAACATACTATTTTCATTATACATAAGTCTAAACGTACCCTCGACTAAATGAAAGTGCAAGTTAAGGGTTTATTCCTCAATCTCATTATTATCCGAGATTGTCTATATGTATGTATTTACTGGGAAATATTTATTATCCATGTCCATGATTCATAAAAAATGTTTTCAAAAGCAATATTTTAAGGTTTTATGGAAGGTAATCTTTAACAATATCATCATTTTAAATGGTTTAAATATTTATTCTTCTAAATCATTCTCATTAATGTCCATGTTTTAAAAATGTATTTTAAGGATTTATTTATATGGAAATGGAGGTTTTAAAATGTTAATTACTTTCCAAAAGTTTCAAAGTTGTATGGGAAAATTTGATTCAAAAATGTCTTTAAATATATTTTTTTCTAAATTGTGTGACTTTTATATGTTTTCATGAAAAATGGATTTTTGTCTCAAAGTGTTTTAATAATCATATTCAACTATGTCCACATTCTTTTTGGATATTTTTCCTGATTGAGGTTGATTTATTATAAATACAATATTTAATACTGTATTGAATGAGTTATGATATGTTTGACTGTGAATTTTCTATTTTTTATTCCTTTCATGGTTTATGGTTAATTTATTGACATTTCGTATGCTAGTTTTAATATGAATATTTATGCTATGTTTCAAAACTTTATATGAGCAATGCGGTGGGCTTAGTAAGTGACGGGTGGAGAATACTATAGATCTTTTATGCATCAGTAGGTATCATGAGTCAAATTATTGTCTTGGAACAAGGCCTTGACAAAAATTTTATATGTAGTCTTGGCATGAGGTCTTGACTATGTGGCAATGATGTCTGGCATTAGGCATTCCATTATTATGAAATTAATTGTTACATGTTATTATTAGACTAGTAGAATATCCATTTGTAGGTTTATATGGTAATTTTTGATTTATTTTCACCATATTATGTAAAATTTTATGTTTAAAAGGATATTGTTTTTGTTACACATTTTTTCATAAAAGTTTATAGCTTCTGCTAAATTATTTACCCTTACTGAGCATCTAAGATCACCGCTTTCTTATATTTTATTTTCCTAGGATGTCAGGAAGTGTACTATGATTTATATTCAAGTATAAGGTATAATAATAATGGAATTATCAAAGAGTTATCTATATTGTATTTTATGTTATAAATTGTAATGTAAAGATCATGTATGTAATCTGTTTTCCAAGATTGTTAAACTGATCGGTCCTTCGGGACTTGATTCCTTATAATTATGAAAATGTATTAATATAATGAACTAGATCTAGGATTCTAGGGTCAGGGTGTTACACCTATATACTTTGGATGGAAAATATTTTTTTATAATAGCAATATCCTTATATTGATAACTGAAAAATTGGATGATTTTCACCAAAAACTTTTATATGAATTCATCTCTACAATTAGGAAGGAACTGAAAACTAATCTATAAAATTTAAAAAAACATGATAATGGGAGTGACATAAATTTTCTTTTATATTATAGGTTCTTACATATTCTAATGAAATTTAGTTTTCATGGGAGTATCTAGTAGATTAATACATATATAGATATTCTATTATGAGCTCTGTACATATCTTATTCTATTGAAATTTTATAGTGTGTTCATAGAATTGGTAAATATAGCCCAATGGTTAGAGGATACTCTCCATTGTAGTTGGAAAAAATATTTTCCTTTTAAATCCACTCAATAAAGGAAAGTGGATGGGGGAAGAGATATCGATTGTTTCTCTAAAGAATGTATCAGTTCTAGATCCACCTCTAATGAAATTTTAATATCACACATCACATCTCTTGTAGTGAAAAAAAATATAACATTTTTGTTGTAATATAATTATAAAATAGAATAGGCCTCATGGTTTTGATGATAAATAGATTATAAACTACTATTATATGAGAGATAGACGATTCTATGATATTATATCATATCCCAAAAGAATAAATTTCAAAATTTACAAGAAATTTTGTAACTGAATTAGTTCAATATTAATAATTCCCATATTTTTGTGCCTATAATATAATATTGGGACATAATTTAAAATTATACTCTATCATTAGGAAGTTACTAATGAATTATTTTTAACACTTGATAAGCCAAATTGGGAAAATATTATTATCATGTGGCCTATTTTTCCGAAATTACACCGTGTAATGGGGGAAATATGGAAATAAGTCCTACGAAAATGTAAAAAACAATTTCATGGATTGGAAGACATGTATGTATTTCAATCGAGTATATTATATAATCAAGGAAACATTTAGTCAAAAAATTATTCCCCTAAAACTCTAAAAGTATAAAATACACATGTTTGCATCTCATCCTATAAAAACCAAGCATAATAAACAAGGGTATAATAAGGCCTAAGAAGGTGTAGAAGATCCTTGACCTCTACAAAGATAGTTTAAGAAATATTCCACCCAACATAGGTAGTATTGGAACCTACCCCCAAAATGTATGTATCATCAGCCGATGAATCATTATATCACCCAGTTAATATCATTTCATTCATTGAACCATTTTCCAATAATAAAAAATAAACACGAATAAGGGCCAAAATTATTCTATCATAATCTAGGAGGAGGATAAATGATTAGAGGGAACATTGGCTACATTGTTTCTAGAATAACAGTCTATATAAAATAATATCATGTTGGTATAACCCCTATGGAGTCCATATACATATCTAATTTAGATATACATGAACTCCAACAAGCTCTATTGGAGCATTAATCAACTCCTAGATCACCTAGAGCTCAATAAAACATTACAATGTTAAAGGAACGATTATAATATTTACCTCTAACCAGTATCTATCATCAATATACTTATAGTTTTTATTCAATCATTCATAAAAATGAATAAATATGAAAGTATTCTAAATATTTTAGCATAATGTGAAAAGGACTCTAATCCTAAATCCAAATTTAAACATTTCAATATAAAATGATTTTGTTTTTCTTAAATGTTTGATATCTTAAAATAGTTTTTTGTAGACCCAACATAGAATTCAAAACTAGATACCCTTTTACTCTTAATGGAACTTTAAGAATCATTTATTGAGATCTTTTATAGTCCTTAGACCCCTATATTTTTCTGTAATGGATAATGATATAAATGTTCTTTGAGAACATAAAGATTGTGGATTCAAAATAATCCTTATATTAGTCTAAACCCTTTTATTCATAGGATTGGTGAGTTGTTTTTTTATTTATAGATTAAGAATCCAGGAGTGTGATAAGAGTGAACAAAATCCCATTAGAAAAATAAATTTAAAAGCCAAAATTGCGGACCTTATCTCTAATACATAGTTCATAGTAATCCTTCATGAAAAAACATTCATCGTTTTATTAGAAAGACCATTGATTCATATGCATGATATAGTTTTGTTGTCATATCATCAGTTCTTGAAATATTGTTTCAACTGGTAGTTTGGAGTGTCATATGATGAAAAATACCATTAGTATTTTTGTTAGTATTATTATGTGAATGTATCTAACTATAAATAATAATGAAAGGAGATTATAATAAATTATAAATACTAGTTCACTAACTTAAATAGATTCAAAGATACAAGTAAAACATAGATTATTATTTTTGATTATTACGTGTTACCAATTAAACAAATCAGGGAATTGATTACAAAAAAGGGAATCTATGAAATTGAAGAATTCTTGCAAGAACCAGGTAAATAATATCCTATTTAAAAGTTATTATTCTTATTGAGAATATATGATGTTGATACCTTGGTGTATTGAAATTCCTCTAATATTGATGATCAACAACCATCCATGGGACTGCAAAATATAATCATTAGAAATATCCCTATATATAGAAACTATCCTAATGATAATTCCCCCATGTTTTGTCCTAATCGCTATAGGATAGATAATATTCCATCCTTAGTAATTATAATACACCCAAAATCTCATCTATCGTATCTTTTTAGAATAATAGTTGGAATTATTGTTCCAAATTCATGATGTGGATTAAAAAAATTTCATTTAGTGTGGAGTTTTTATTTTAATCATTAAAATGTAATTTGCATGGATACATAGGGTTGTACATGTTTTTTGAGTCATAGTAGGTTTAAATGTCATTTAATATAAATGAAAATTACTTTATTATATCATTGGTATTAAATCTCTCTTCTCTTGAAGATGATAACACTTATAGGGATCATACAATATTATTCTTTATACTAATTATATAATTGAGGAGGAAGACAAGAAGGATGATCTCTATGATTCCCCTACAAAATTTTTTTAATGTGATTAAACAATAATACATGAGGTAACATATGTAATCACTGTCCCAAATGATGATATTTCACCTACATTTGTTAGAGACACCATGATTAATGGTGAACAGGATAAATATATATTATTTATCAAACAATATCGAGATTCTTTTTCCAGGATGTATACACAGATAACCATGATAGACCATGATATGGCCAACCATCAAATGGGACCACCCATGGTTCTCTATGATTATTAGAAGACAACAATAAGAATGTACCTATACCTTACTATCATATTATATAGTGAAGTTCAAATGATTACTAAGGAAAAAATTATTAGGAAGGAATAATGGCCAAAATAGATAGCTAATATTGTCTAACTCAAAAAAATAATGGTAAAATTCAAGTCTACATTGATTTTAGAGGTATGAATACATATTTCTTGAAATATTATTTCTTAGTTTGGATCACAGAGTTATTGATCAATGTGATCACTTCCATGAATTCATTTTCCATTATAGATGGATATTATAGCTATAACTCATTTTAGATTAACCATAATGTTTAAGAGATTGTTTCTTTTAGTGTTCCTCATGATGTTTACTAATATATCACAATTTATCTTAGTTTTAAGAATTCAATTGACATATAACAACACACCATGAACAATATATTCATCCCCCTCTAGGGGAAGATACAAAAATGTTATGATAATTCTATGGTGTTAAAATTTCTCTAATATTGTGATAATATCTATGATATTGAGAAAGTGTTTGGTATGATTGGACTACAAAACATGAAATTAAACCCCCAAAAGTTCACATTTGAGGTGACATAGGGGAAGACCCCCAATGCTGCAGTACTCCATAGTGGTATTGAGGTTGATACTAAAGAAATAAAGAAATTCATAAATATAATTCTACTATGAAAACTAAATTAGTTATGTAGTTTACAAGAACAATTTTTTTTATATCATATGCTTTATTAACAAACTAGCTTGGAAATGCCTACATTTCACAAGATTATTGAAGAATGGAATTTCCTTTTGGTTGGATGAAGGTTTCTAACAATCATTATATAGACTTAATCTATTACTAATTCTCTCTCCAATCATGATTCCCTCTATTATAGGGAAAAAATCATTCATTATATTGATACTCAAGAGTGACCACATGGAACAAACCTTTACAATATGAATAATGCATGAAAGGAAAAGTTATTGTAATAACATTTAAAAAATTTTATACTTTGAGATCAAGTATTTAGGAATTGAGAAAAATATACATGGGATGTTTTATGTAGTAAAGAAACATTGACCTTATTCACACCACCAGAGTTTTTTATGGTCTCATACATTAAACCAATCAAGTATATACTACTATAACCAATTCTAACTGGTTGAACGATATGATGGGATTTCTTTTGTAATTTTATTATATTCAATTCATACCTTATAATGTGATTGTGGGAAGGAGTTTTTTATACATTCTTTTTGAACATTCTATCCCAGAGACTGTATTGATTGATATATATATTCTCAAATAATATGTTTTCAACATATACAATTCCCCAAAAATATGGGAAATATATGATTGAGGATCCTCTAGGATCCCCATTGAAGGAGAATTAATGACCAAATGAACATCCGAGTCAGTCTTGGAATTGTATTCATATCCCAAATGAAAAATTTCATTTCATATTCTTCCAATATTTCTGAGGGTTTCACTACTAATGAATAATAATATCAGTAAATCATTGTGGAATTGGATTTAGATCATTAAATATTAGTGAAAAACCAACATATTAATGGAAATATAGATCTATTAATTATGAAATTCACTAGTTAATGTTCCATCAAAATGGTGTAATTGATCCCTTTGTATGACCATTTCCAAATACATATAAAATAATTCCCCTGAGATATAACTATAAACCATGTCTCATGATCATGAAATGTTCACTTTGATACATTTTAATGTGCTGTAATACTCTGGGATGATCTAAGCTATGATGTAATTACAATTCATATTAAGCTTCATAGTGTTATCTCCACATTTTTCAAAAATAATATGGAGTAAACAATCTAGAACAATGCTATTCTAGAGATTAATGAAATAACATCTACATCAATTAGTACCACTATTATATGGATTACCCCTAATTTACTATATATAAAGCAATGTTTTTTATTAAATGAAGAAAAAAAATACAAGAACTCAATAAAATTTCTGATGCTCTATAATGGTCCAAATATATAAGATATACACTATAAATTAGATATTGATGGTATCCAACATAGATTCATGGAAGGATTGGAAATATTCATTATGATGAATGACATTCATTTTTTCAAATGTGGTTTTCATCAATTGGGAACCACACACTCCAATTAGATCAGAAGGGATTGACATATTTGGAAAAAATGACACAATATTGTGTCAAATACACAATAAAATGTAATTATTAATAGTTAAATTCTTACATAATCAACTAGTCACTAGATTTGTTACATAATACAATATATTCATTACCGTTTTCATGTGGGGAATAGATTTTGTGGAGCTATATAGTTGTTTCACAGTTCCTTGGAATGTGTTTTCTTGTTAAGAATCACTACTTCTAGGCAGTTTCCATTGGATATATTTAAGGAATTTGAAATATCCAACAACTATTTATCCAAAAGGGACCTACTTTACAAAGGTAGGAGTTTATTATGTTTGAACTTATGATACATAAGAACATGAATTGGTCGAGAGGATGGGATATTAGAATCATCTCACCCTTTTGAGGGGAATTATTTTCGACTCCGATAATCTCCTATAGATTTTAGAGATTTTCATAAATCCTTATTAATTCACCAAGTATAACATATATTTCCCTTATAATTTCAATCAATTATTAGCTTGTGTGAAAGTCATAACCATACATAATTATTTGAGGTTCATTATTAATGGATACATCTGTATGTATTTGCGGTTCTCTATAAACGGTTTCCTCTTATATTCTATTTACATATTCTTTTAACCATAATTGTGATGATAATGGTTTTTAATCCACTCAATGGGGCACTCTAGAATTTATCATCATCTAGAGAGACAAAATATTGGTTTGATGTTGGGATCGTACCTATAAGGCCCCGACCTTAAACCTTACTTAATATTGAATTAAATGAATAATTCACATTGAGGATCTTTTCAGGTTTAGAGTTTTAGAGAATTAGGACATAACTATTACATCTAAAAAGATTACAAAGTAGACACTTCTACTATGTTTCCATAAAATAAAAACTCTTAAAAAGAAACATGTCTAGTTCCATGTTTTAGATAGCCTAACTTTCCCATGATCCCATCCTTGACCCTAATCCACATTAATTCCTGTGAAAAACATTTCAAAAAAACTTGGGGTGAGCATAAAAAGCTCAGTAAGGGACACACAAAGAATGAAAACTGTTAGTTTTTCAAACATCATGTAAACCATGTATACTTTATCAAAGTAATACCTTCACCTTCATGAATAAATAAATCTCTTTACTGAATAAAATATCATTACTTACCCTTTTGTAACCAAAGATTACCATAAAACCCATATAAAGAACACATAACATATAAAGGTAACTTGGGACATAAACATACTTAAGTGGAATAACCATACGACCGACTTCCACACATATCACTTAACGGAATAGCCATACGGCTGACTTCCATACATACTTAATGGAATAGCTATACGGCCGAATTCCATACCCAATGCATTGGAGGTTATAACGTAACCACCTGTCCTGGTATTCACGTCACCACCCGTTATATGGTTTATCACGTAACCACCCATCAAATGTCCAAGTTCCATTATAAAAATCATAAGACATAAAACAAATATAATGGAAAGAAAACATTTCCACACTTTGATCACAATATATCACTTAAATATATTGACATAAAAAATCCATTATAAAAACCATTTTCAATACCAAAATACATAAAAGAGTATATGGTATTTATTTCATTTAAAAAAAACATTACGGCTTGTTCAGGAAGCCAAAGACCAAATAATACTCGCAGTGGCGGAAAAAGGTCGTTGTCATCGCGTACGTTAAAAGAAACATTCCTTTTTGTCGTTTTGTAAAACTCTTCATAGAAAAAGATTACTTTTGTATAAAAGTAAAAGTAAAAGGGGTTTATACACCTTATTAAAGAAAGTTGTGTATAAAAAGAAATATGCCTCAATGAAAGTAGATTGAGACGAAGTCGCTTACCTCGGGTCCGACTTGACTCGATCATTCTTTAACCTCCGGAATAATAAACTTGAGTTAATTTCTACTTTCTTAAGAACCATTTTCAAGTTCATTATTCCTTTTATATCACTTATTACCAGGTTATTAACACTATGTAATTATTTAAGTTAAAAATGGTCGTTTTGTCGATCCTTGGTACTTGAGTAAAAAATAAACTCTTTATAATTACAAGTTGTTCATGTGGTAAAACATCCATTATATAAAGATTTATATTAATGATGTAGATATCATATATATCATATATATCCATTATATACATGAATTTATAATATTACATAATCATTTAGAGGTAAGAAATGAAATGCACCGTTCATGGAGATGGTAAGCCGTACGTACGCATGAACGCTACTTTCATTTCTATTTCATATTTTTATGAAATGGAATCATAATGATATAAAGGTATATTATAATTCCAGTATAATATCATATATAATACCATTAATTAAATCCTTTATACATCCCACATATGACATTAACGAAATCAAATCACTTTGAGGGGGCGGTAGTCCGCACTTCCTTAAATGAAGATATCGCGTTTACCCATAATGGAAACCATAAAGGTATTCCCAAAATGAAAAATACAGAAGCTTAAGGAAAACATAAAAATATTATATATCATATATAAGTATAGTTTCATATTAATGGCCACCTTTGAAGGTGTTAAAATAATGTTGAACAATTATCGTTTCGGGAGGTAGAAATTCGCCATCCACGGAAACAGTATGTTCTTTAACCATTAGATGTAGGTGTGTGTAAGTGTAGCTCTAATCCATATTATAACAACATCCTAGTATATTGAATATACTTTATTTGTTACAAAATAAATAAATAAAAAGAGTTTATGGGGTTGGACAAGCAAAATAAAACAAAAGGACTCAAGTGAAGACAATAACATAAAATCGGGTAACTCCCTTTGGTTTGAGCTCAAAGGCTTCCTTGGGAAGACTTCCGCCCAAAGTGAGGCTTCAAGGAGTAAGAGAGGGATTTTTAGAGACAAAATGGGCAGGGGTTGGCCGAGCCAAAGGCTTTGGAAGTGTGGGTAAGGAGGTAGAGGTGGGGGCCTTTTATAAGAGGAGAGGAGGGGAACTCTTCGAAAGTAAGGAAATGTTACTTTATTTTAGAATGAGTATCGGATTTTAATGGTACCACATTGATGTGTTTTGAGGATAAGGTGATAAGGGTTCGAAATACACCCATCCAATAGGTTTTGGACATGTTTTGGTCATAGATTTTACATTATCTTTTTATTTTATTTAAATCGTTAAATAATGAGGTCATCGCTGCATCATCATGATGTCATACATAATTTAGTTTATTTAATATCTAAAAATTATAAGAAAAATACTATGATGTAGGAAATCATTTTATCTTTACAATTACTATTTTTAGTAAAAAATCTTACTTGTATAACCCCATGTAAAATTTGTTTTAGTAAAACAACTCATGTTTGTGACATTTTTACTTTAACATTAAATAAAAAGTTATTTATGTCATTTCCCAACAAAAGTGGCTCCATGGGGTCCCCAAGTTGACCCATGGATTTTAATGGTCGTCCATGACACATCCAATGAGGTTAGGACATGTGTCAAGTTCATTTCATATTATTACAACATTATTTTTACCTTAAATTACACTAATTACCTCTAATCGTGATTAAAAACTTAATAAGTTACTATTCACCAAAAAATTATTTTAATCCCATTGAACCAAAGTTTACTTATTAATGACAACCATGTATGTCGGATTTTTGAAATTCAAAACACAGAGGTGGTAAAATTTCATTTAAATGAAAAATCAGTTTTTAAGTACCACTTAGTGGTTTCACTATTCATAAAAAATTTAAGTTTTTCAGAAAAATACCAAAACATCACCCTAATCTATATTTGATATTCCAAATTCAAAATTGAATTCCATTTTACAACATTCAAAACATATAATTTGAATTAATTAATTTAATAATTAATTCCCACTGTCAGAGAAAATAGCATGTTTTTATGAAACAATAAGTTTCAAAAGATTGACGCTAGTTTAAGTCCGATTTCAAAGTGAAATTAATTTCAAAGACCACTATTGGATTTAATGGTAAAAATATATTCTAATTTCACTTTAAACCCAATTCAAAAGATAATCTAATCGTATAAATAAATTAGATTAAAGAGAGGTTTTGAATTAAAATACAACATTTTACACTATTCATTAAAAATGAACTTTATCGGAAAAATACCAAAAATTTACACAACATAAATTTTGATGTCCCAATTCTAAAGAAGAGTTTTATTTGGTCCAATAGAATGTATAAGAGTGACCCAAACTATATTTAATGAAGGTTCTCCATCAAATGTTGATAAGTGGACCTTTCGTGAAAATTGGAGTATATAAGCCTAAAATTGAATTCCATTCGTATTTTAAGCCTTTATCCTTTATTAGATATATGTGAAAACATTTAACAAACATATATATTCATATTTTAGTTATTTCTATCCATTCCCTCCAATAAAACGGATATGTGTTAACTACCATTTAAAATAATATTATTTTATTACTAGCGTGCAACATATGATTTCAAAGAAACTCTTTGTTGCGTATCGGGTACGCTATCGAACATAGCAACCCATTTAAAGTAAAATTAATATTTAATTCGTAAATATTAATAAATATGTAATTTTTTTATTCATTATTTACCTGGGATGATACATCCTTCCCCCCTTTTGGGAATTGCGTCCTCACAATATTATTCACTTATCAAAATAAGTGGGGGTATTTATCCCTCATAGAATTTTCAGATTCCCACATTGCCTCTTCAACCATATGGGTTTTCCACAAAACCTTTACCTGGTGAATTACCTTATTTTGCAACACTTTCTCTCTTAGGTCAAGAATCTGGACAGGTTGTTCTTCATAAGATAGGTTCTCTTCTAGCTGAACTACCTCTGGACTCAAAAACATGAGATGGATCTGGCATATACTTCCTCAACATCGAAACATGAAAAACATTGTGTACTTGAGATAAACTCGAAGGTAAAGCCACTCGGTAAGCAACTGATCCAACTCTCTCTAGAATTTCATATGGTCCAATGAACCTTGCACTCAGCTTTCCTTTCTTACTAAATCGCATCACACTTTTCCATGGTGAGACTTTGAGAAAAACATGATCACCTACCTCGAAAGATAGATCCTTCCTCCGGTTGTCCGCATAACTCTTCTGTCTGCTCTGAGCTGTTTTCATGTGTTTTTGAATCAACTAAACTTTTTCTTCCATCTCTTCTACCAATTCTGGTCCCATCAGCTTCCTTTCACCCACTTCATCCCAAAAAGCTGGAGTTCGACACTGTTTACCATATATTGCCTCAAATGGTGCAATTTGTATACTGGAATGAAAACTGTTATTATATGAAAAATCAACCAAAGAAAGATGTTGGTCCCAAATTCCCTAATAATCCATAGAGCAGGCACATAGCATATCCTCCAAGGTCTGAATTGTTCGTTCTGACTGCCCATCTGACTGAGGATGAAAAGCTGTACTAAAATTTAATTCAGTACCCAACAACTTCTGAAGGCCTTTCCAAAAGATAGATGTAAACCTGGGATCACGATCAGATATAATGGAGAGAGGAACTCCATGTAACCTGAATATCTCTTTAAGATACAAACGAGAAAGTTGATCTAGAGAGAAAATATCTCGAATAGGAAGGAAATGAGCATATTTAGTCAAGCGATCAACAATAACCCAGATTGCAATATTACCTCGAGGTGTCTTCGGCAATCCCACAACAAAGTCCATGGATATATTTTCCCATTTCCACTCTGGCACTGGTAAAGGTAGAAGCATCCCTTTTGGTAACTTCCGCTCTGCTTTAACTTGCTGACAAGTCAAACACTTCACAGTAAAATCAGCAATATCACTTTTCATTCCATCCCACCAGTAATACTCCTACAGATCCTTGAACATCGTAGTACTTCCAGGAGGAACTGAAAATGGGGAACTATGAGCCTCACATAATAACTCATTCTTCAACTATGAATTACCAGGGACACATAATCTCTTCCCAAACCTCAAAACACAATCATTTTCAATGTTGAATTCAGGCAACTTACCCTTCTGAACCAGCTCTACCTTTTTCTGCAACTCACTATCTTCCCTCTGTGCTTGCTTAATGCTGTCTGATAGGGATGATCTCACCGATACCTGAAACAAAACAGAAGAACTTCCTGCACCAACAACTTCTATGCCAAAGTTCATCAAATCAAAAACCAAAGGATCTCGTTCCAAATGTAGCATGGTTAATGAAGCATTACTTTTTTGACTCAAAGCATCAGAAACTTTATTTGCTTTTCCCAGATGGTAATGAATTGTAAAATCATAATCCTTGATTAATTCCATCCATCTCCTCTGTCTCATGTTCAATTCCTTCTGAGTGAATATATACTTTAAACTTTTGTGATCAGTATATATTTCACACTTTACTCCATACAAATGATGCCTCCAAATTTTTAAATCAAAAACAATAGTAGCTAATTCCAAATCATGTGTAGGGTAATTTACCTCATGAGTTTTCAACTAACGTGAAGCATAAACAATTACCTAATCATTCTGCATAAGGACACAACCAAGTCCCTTCAATGAAGCATCATTGTATGTAACAAACTCACCATTCCTGGAAGGAAGTTCCAAAACTGAAGCATTGCCCAATCTTCTATTCAACTCCTGAAAACAATCATCACATTATTTTGTCCAGATGAACTTAACACCCTTATAAGTTAGCTTAGTCATTGGACTAGATAACTGTGAAAAATTTTCAACAAACCTTCGGTAGTAACCTGCCAAACCAAGAAAACTACGGATCTCAGTTACATTTGTGGGTCTTTTACATTCTTCAACAACTTTTGTTTTAGAAGGATCAACAGTTATGCCATCTTTTGAAACAATGTGACCCAGGAAAGAAATTTATTGTAACAAAAACTCACACTTGCTGAATTTTCCATATAGTTTCTTTTCTTTTATGGTTTGCAAGATAACCCTTAAATGACTTTCATGGTCCTATTTACTTTTAGAAAACACCAAAATATCATCAATGAAAACAACCACAAACTTATCCAAGAACTCATAGAAAATTCTATTCATAAGGTCCATGAATACAACAGGTGCATTGGTTAACCCAAAAGGCATAAATAAAAATTCATAATGGCCATATCTAGTATAGAATGCAGTCTTCGGAACGTCTGCTTCTTTTACTTTCTACTGATGGTACCCCGACCTCAAGTCAATCTTCAAAAAATACTGAGCTCCCTGGAGCTGATCAAACAAATCATCGATATGAGGCAAAGGATACTTGTTCTTAACAGTAATATTATTCAAGGCTCTATAATCAATGCAAAGTCTCATTGAGCCATCTTTCTTTTTAACAAACAAGAAAGAAGCACCCCATGGTGATGTGCTAGGTCAAATGAAACCTTTATCTAATAACTTCTTTAATTGTTTCTTTAACTCTAAAAGTTCAACTTGAGCCATTCGATAAGGGGGTTTTGAAATTGGGTTAGAATCGGGAACTAAGTCAACAGTAAATTCAACTTCCCGATCATGAATAATACCAGACAACTCATCAGGAAAAACATCAAGATACTCATTTACCACTATCACATCATTAATCTGAATAGTTCCTTTATTTTCAACAATATGTGCAAGGTAACATTCATTTCTATCTTTTACTAGTTTCTCAACTTACTAATATGTTATAAAAAAAAGGGTTCATTCTTGTACACAAACTGAAAATCTTTCTGAAAAGAAACCATTTTAGCTCTGTAGTCAATCTTAGCATGATAAACAGAAAGCCAATCCATGCCCAAAATAACATCAAACACTACTAAAGTCAAAACAATAAGGTTTTCTAGTAGATTTTTTCCACACACAAGGATAGTAAGGTTCTTATAATTCCTTTTTGTCTCAACGTTTCCCCCGGGTGTTTTTACCATAAGTTCAGGATTCATATCTTGTGATGGAATTCCCAATTTACTAGAAAAATTCTCAGAAATGAAAGAATGTGTAGACCCTGAATCAAAAAACACATTGGCATAATATGAACAAACAAATAGTGTACCTGATACTAGTTCATTCAATGGCCCAACATCTGCTGAAGTTGTTTCAAAGGATTTCACCACCCCTTTCTGCTTGTAGTCTGGCTGTTTTCCCCCAGTTGAGTTCTTTGTTAGACACTCATTTTCATAATGACCCATTTCATTACACTTAAAACATCTTACTGCTGGCTTTTCATTACCTGCTTGATCATCTTCCTTACAGTTACGAGCAATATGACCAGACTTACCACACCAAAAGCAATTACCAGACTTGGATAAACATTATCCTGGATGCATTTTACCACACTTCTAATAGGATGGATATTTGGTTTTCTTACATCCTTGCTTCTTTGATGAATTCTTCCCCTTTCCCTGCCAACTGGACCTCTTATTCTGTTTTTTGTCACAGAACACCTAATCATCGGCAAACTCCATTTCCACCTTCTCCGCACATCGAACAAGTTTTTCATAACTTTTGAACTCACGAGAAGCTAAAGACCTTCGATACTTTGGCTTTAATCCTGAGTAAAAATGGTTGATTTTACTATCAAGATCTCATATGAAGTTTGGGGCATACCTTGCCAGTCGAGTGAACTTTGCTTCATAAGCATCCACTGAGTCATTCTCCTGCCTCAATTCTAGAAATTGTTTTTCCATCCTAAGACGAACCACCTTTGGAAAATATTTCTCAAGAAACATACCTTTGAATTCATCCCAGTGAAGATCATCAATCTCCTCACTATCCCTGATATTTTTCACCATCGACCACCACAGATCAACTTCTCCTTCCAAATGTTAAACAACAAGACTAACCTTTTGATGTTCCGAACACCCCATGACATCAAAAATCTTCTCCAGTGCTTTAATCCACCCTTCAGCTAGCACATGGCCAGATGATCCTCTGAATGATGGGGGATGTTGCCTCATGAAAAGTTCCACCACTGACATGTTCCTCTGCGGTTGATCTGTCTGATCTCATGCATGGATACCACCACCATTTATAGCCTGAGTCAACTGTGCCATCACTGCAACAAACTGTTCAGTTCCAATTCTGACCATCTCAGGTTGCTGATTTGGAAGGTTGTCTTCCTCCTCATGTCGTCCCAACATAGATTCCTTGTTTCCTCTGCGGAAAACCATTCTGAACATAGAAATATCTTAGGCGAAGCAACATGGTAATCCATAAATGCCATATCATTTCAATAATATTATAATTTAACACTTTTCTAACTCCTAAAGTTTTCTAAACCGACCTCTGATACCAACCATAAGGCCCCGTCCTTAATCCTTACTTAATATTGAATTAAATGAATAATTCACATTGAGGATCTTTTCAAGTTTAGAGTTTTAGAGAATTAGTACATAACTATTACATCTCAAAAGATAAAAATGTAGACACTTCTACTATGTTTCCATAAAATAAAAACTCTTAAAAAGAAACATGTCTAGTTCCATGTTTTAGATAGCCAGACTTTCCCATGATCCCATCCTTGACTCTAATCCACATTAAGTCCTGTGAAAAACATTTCAAAAAAACTTTGGGTGAGCATAAAAAGCTTAGTAAGGGACACACAATGAATGAAAACTGTTAGTTTTTCAAACATCATGTAAACCATGTATACTTTATCAAAGTAATACCTTCACCTTCATGAAGTAGTAAAAACTCTTCACTGAATAAAATATCATTACTTACCCTTTTGTAACAAAATATTACCATAAAACCCATATAAAGAACCAATAACATATAAATATAACTTGGGACATAAACATACTTAAGTGGAATAACCATTTGGCCGACTTCCACACATATCACTTAATGGAATATCCATACGGATGACTTCCATACCCAATGCATTGGAGTTTATAACGTAACCACCCGTCCTGGTATTCACGGCACCACCCGTCATATGGTTTATCACGTAACCACCCGTCAAATGTCCAAGTACCATTATAAAAATCATAAGACATAAAACAAATATAATGGAAAGAAAAAATTTCCACACTTTGATCACAATATATCACTTAAATATATTGACATAACAAATCCATTATAAAAACCATTTTCAATACCAAAATACATAAAAGAGTATATGATATTTATTTCATTTTAAAAAAACATTACGGCTTGTTCACGAAGCCAAAGACCAAATAATACTCGCGGCGGCGGAAAAAGGTTGTTGTCACCGCGTACGTTAAAAGAAACATTCTTTTTTGTCGTTTTGTAAAACGCTTCGTAGAAAAGTATTCCTTTTGTATAAAAGTAAAAGTCAAAGGGGTTTATACATCGTATAAAAGAAAGTTGTGTATAAAACGAAATATGCCTCAATGAAAGGAGATTGAGACGAAGTCCCTTACCTCGGGTCCGACTTGACTCGATCGTTCTTTAACCTCCTGAATAATAAACTTGAGTTAATTTCTACTTTCTTAAGAACCTTTTTCAAGTTCATTATTCCTTTTATATCACTTATTACCAGGTTATGAACACTATGTAATTATTTATGTTAAAAATGGTCGTTTTGTCGATCCTTGGTACTTGAGTAAAAAATAAACTCATTATAATTACAAGTTGTTCATGTGGTAAAACATCCATTATATCAAGAATTATATTAATGATGTAGATATCATATATATCATATATATCCAGTATATACATGAATTTATAATATTACATAATCATTTAGAGGTAAGAAATGAAATGCACCGTTCATGGAGATGGTAAGCCGTACGTACGCATGAACGCTACTTTCATTTCTATTTCATATTTTTATGGAATGGAATAATAATGATATAAAGGTATATTATAATTATAGTATAATATAATATATAATACCATTAATTAAATCCTTTATACATACCACATATGGCATTAACTAAATCAAATCACTTTGAGGGGGCGGTAGTCCGCACTTCCTTAAATGAAGATATCACGTTTACCCATAATGGAAACCACAAACGTATTCCCAAAATGAAAAATACAGAATATTAAGAAAAACATAAATATATTATATATCATATATACGTATAGTGTCATCTTAATGGACACCTTTGAAGGTGTTAAAAGAATGTTGAACAATCATCGTTTCGGGAGGCAGAAATTCGCCATCCACGGAAATAGTATGTTTTTTAACCATTAGATGTAGGTGTGTGTAAGTGTAGCTCGAATCCTTATTATTAAAAAATCCTAGTATATTTAAGATACTGGATTTGTTACAAAATAAATGAATAAAAAGAGTTTAGGTGGTTGGAGAAGCAAAATAAAACAAAAGGACTCAAGTGAAGACATTACCTTAAAATCGGGTAACTCCCTTTGGTTTGAGCTCAATGGATTCCTTGGGAAGACTTCTGCCCAAAGTGAGGCTTCAAGGAGTAAGAGAGGGATTTGGAGAGACAATATGGGTAGGGGTTGGCCGAGCCAAAGGCTTTGGATGTGTGGGTAAGGAGGTAGAGGTGGGGGCCTTTTATAAGAGGAGAGGAGGGGCACTCTTGGAAAGTAAGGAACTGTTACTTTATTTTAGAATGAGTATCGGATTTTAATAGTACCACATTGATGTGTTTCGAGGGTAAGGTGATAAGGGTTAGAAATACGCCCATCCAATAGGTTTTGGACATGTGTTGGTCATAGATTTTACATTATCTTTTTATTTTATTTAAATCGTTAAATAATGAGGTCATCGCTGCATCATCATGATGTCATACATAATTTAGTTTATTTAATATCTAAAAATTATAAGAAAAATACTATGATGTATGAAATCATTTTATCTTTACAATTACTATTTTTAGTAAAAAATCTTACTTGTATAACCCCATGTAAAATTTGTTTTAGTAAAACGACTCATGTTTGTGACATTTTTACTTTAACATTAAATAAAAAGTTATTTATGTCATTTCCCAACAAAAGTGGCTCCATGGGGTCCCCAAGTTGACCCATGGATTTTAATGGTCGTCCATGACACATCCAATGAGGTTAGGACATGTGTCAAGTTCATTTCATATTATTACAACATTATTTTTACCTTAAATTACACTAATTACCTCTAATCGTGATTAAAAACTTAATATGTTACTATTCACCAAAAAATTATTTTAATCCCATTGAACCAAAGTTTACTTATTAATGACAACCATGTATGTTGGATTTTTGAAATTCAAAACACAGAGGTGGTAAAATTTCATTTAAATGAAAAATCAGTTTTTAAGTACCACTTAGTGGTTTCACTATTCATAAAAAATTTAAGTTTTTCAGAAAAATACCAAAACATCACCCTAATCTATATTTGATATTCCGAATTCAAAAATGAATTCCATTTTACAACATTCAAAAAATATAATTTGAATTAATTAATTTAATAATTAATTCCCACTGTCAGAGAAAATAGCATGTTTTTATGAAACAATAAGTTTCAAAAGATTGACGCTAGTTTAAGTCCGATTTCAAAGTGAAATTAATTTCGACGACCACTATTGGATTTAATGGTAAAAATATATTCTAATTTCACTTTAAACCCAATTCAAAAGATAATCTAATCATATAAATAAATTAGATTAAAGAGAGGTTTTGAATTAAAATACAACATTTTACGCTATTCATTAAAAATGTACTTTATCGGAAAAATACCAAAAATTTACACAACATAAATTTTGATGTCCCGATTCTAAAGAAGAGTTTTATTTGGTCCAATAGAATGTATAAGAGTGACCAAAACTATATTTAATGACGGTTCACCATCAAATGTTGATAAGTGGACCTTTCGTGAAAATTGGAGTATATAAGCCTAAAATTGAATTCCATTCATATTTTAAGCCTTTATCCTTTATTAGATAAATGTAAAAACATTTAAAAAACATATATAATCATATTTTAGTTATTTCTATCCATTCCCGCCAATACACCGGAAATGTGTTAACTACCATTTAAAATAATATTATTTTATTACTAGCATGCAACATAAGATTTCAAAGAAACTCTTTGTTGCGTATCTGGTACGCTATCGAACATAAAAACCCCTTTAAAGTAAAATTAATATTTAATTCATAAATATTAATAAATTTGAAAATGTTTTATTCATTATTTACCTGGGATGTTACAGTACCCATAAATGGGGTACCTATGTATCATTGCGAAAGGAATGAGATCCATCATAGTTTAGTACTGCTTAATTGGAAACATTATACCTTTTATGGTCATGTGATAAGGACCCGGATGTATAGTTTAATGCCACATGGTAATGAAATTTAAGCGAAAGGTGAATAGTAAAGGTTTGGTGTGGGACTTATTCCTAAGAATACCGAGGAACATGGAATGAATATGGGTTTCCAAGTTATATTAGACCCTATTGGGAATATGTCCCAATAAGAATAAAGTTGATTTGAATGGTTGGGTTTGAACCTCATGGAGGCTTCCTACGTATCCCACTAGTATGGGTATCAAAGCTCACGTAGTTCGATTAATCTCTTAGGAGTGTATAGTCGTTTGAGAAAAATAAGTTTGGGACTACATCCTGAAATGGATTCCTTTTTGATTTGGGGGTTTAATTTGGGGCTTACTCTTAAGGAGGATGCCCATTTAGGGATGAAATGAGATGGATCTCTGGCCTTAGGAAGGCTTCCTACGTATTACAATTATGGTGGGAATCAATGTTGTCGTAGTTAAATAATGGGATATTGTGCAGATGATGTGATCATCACAAATATCTAAGCCCTAGTGAGTCATGATCAGTGTGAGAAACAAGAGGATGCGAAAGATTCAACAAAGGCACCAACACTTTTCCTCCTCTGTTTGTGGAAGAGGGCGTGCCTACGACGGTAATAGTGGAAGAAGGTGAGGTGATGATCCTTCCCTCTATTATATTTACATTATAAAAGGGTCTAATGTAAGGAAAAAGTGAAGGTGAAGGAATTATATAGGATCAAGATTACAACCTCATACTGGAAAGGTTAGGGGCTTACACTAGGATGGATGCCATATAATTGGTCCTAGTAGGAGAGGGAGACTTTTTATTTGTTCAAAAGGAAAAGTATGTGTGAACTATACCTTCCCTCTCAGAGACCTAAGGTTCCAAGTTTTTGAGACAACATTGGAGTATAGAACCCAAACCCTAGTCCACCAAACCAAGAACTCCCCAACATTGTTCCTGGGAGAAAGGTCCATGTTAATGTGGATATAAAAACCCATAGACACTCCATGAATCCTAACTCCATTTCAAAAAATGTGGGAATCCTCTAACAATTGATGTACAATCCCAAATAGGACACATGCTAATGTTCCCTTCCCGATGGTTTGATAAGTCATGAGGTTTTGGTGGAGGTTTTGATATATCCCCTTCCAGATAAGGAAGAAAGTGAAGATGAGTCCTTCACATGTGGATATCTAAAGAAGGATTTATGAATGGCTTGTAGACAAAAGGGATTAGGTGAATCAATGAAGGATGCCCAATTAAGTAACTAGAGAGCATGTATGGGCACACAAGTATTCTTCGGTGACCAGATGTTCACATAAGTGATGAATGACCTGGATGTTAATACTTGCACTAGAATTGACTCATGCCTTCAAGAGTGTTCATAGGTTTTCTATGAATTGGGGCACTCAAGTTCCTTTGAGAGGAATGGGTGGCATGCAAGTGTTTCTGATTTAGGGATGTTGAGATCTTTAGGCACAAAAGTGTTAAGGATTTCAAACACTAAAGGGAAATAAATCCTAGGATCATCCTTCAATTACTTTGCTCTAGGTGTTTAAGAACCACCTTGAATATTTTAGAAGACATGGGTGAAGCACTAGGGTGACCAGATCAAAAATTAGGATTGAGGGAAATTTTTCCATACAAATGAATTCCCCAAGGGTCTATTTATAAGAAAATTACTTACCTTGGGAGAAATGGTAGTGGGGCGTACATGTGGGTTTCATGATAGAACAAGGCACACAAGTACCTTGCGCGCAGACAGATCCTCGACTTGACTAGGGTGATCCAATTTTCAAGCCTTTGGAAATCTTGATTTTCTTCATGTGTTCCCTCTTGTCTTTTCAAAGGAATTTACCTGTGTCACATTTTAGACTCTATGATGGAAGAAAGTGTCAACAAAATCCCCCCACAAAATTGGATCCAGAATTAAAAGATGATCCTATACTGAGGTAAATTTACGAGAAATGAAAAAAGAGGTTGATGGGGTGCACAAGTGGTATCACACGAGGTAATGGGCGTACAAGTGATGGCATGTAGGGTAATATTCATAGCTTATATATAGTGGCTTCACTTTAGAGAAAATTATAATGAGTTCTATAAATCCATCTCTCAATGTGCAAGTATTTTCGCTTAGATACTATTATTGGTCACACTTCTCCTATATATTTTTTAATTTTACGCCAAAACTAGGGTGCCATACTTGTGCGTTAGGTATACATACACAAAAAGTTTATACTTTCATGCCTAAATGGATTTTTCAATTTTTATTAATTACTTTGTCAAAAAAATACAAAATGAACATACTTTTAAAGATGAATTTTGATCTCCTTTGCAGGTTCAATGGCTCACAAGAGAATTAGAACCACTGATGAATTGAACAGTAAGAGAATTGATGATATGATGAAGATTTATAATCCCAATTACTTTGGTGTTTGTGACACTACTCTACCAAAAATGGAAAAGTATCTGAGGAAATATCAATTCCATTTTTCGAGGAGTACCTATTTTCCTCTGTATGGTTATAGCCATCTAAAGTATGTCAATATATGAGACCAGAATAATTATATTCTACTTTCATGGTTTCAATCCTATAATAATTTCTCATCTACCAAAATTTCTATTTTGAGCACATATATCAATGTTGGGACATGAGATAAGGATCATTTAATGCATCATATCCCTTGTGCTCTAGATATGAAATCATGTACACCCAAGATACAATGACACTTCTATTCCTCCATCTTTTTATATTCCTAGAAAAATCAGTCAAATGGTTGGAAGAAAAGTTGGGATTTCCTCCCAAGAGGGGGTGTTAAAACAGAATGGATGTGGGAACATTAGGTGTGCATGATGTGTGTGGAGTTTATGGATAACTTAAATGGTTTTTGGATTTATGAGGCTATATGGGTCAAGATAACCTATTTGTACAGGAATGATGAATTTGTGCTAGAGTTACTAAGCTGTTGGAGTCAGAGACTAAATCCTTTCATTTTACACATGGAGATGAATGCATTGGTTTGTTGGATGTATACAAGATCTCTAGAGCTCCAATCCTTAGAGATATGTATTATGAGTTTATTCCTCCCAAGGTGACATGGAATGAATCAGAAAAGACTCTATCCCTAGTTTTTTAATTGATGAAGATGTTTTATAAACTCAAGAATATTAACATAATAAAGTCCCACACAAGTAGGGATATTCACCGAGTGGAATGGATGGAAATATTCTGGGTGAAGAAGAAGGATAAAGGTCCCACTTTCACTCATCCAACAAGCTGTCTAAAGGTAAAAAAGAGAGGTACACATGAATCATTCTAGCCAACATTAGAGAAGGTAGAGTTTGAAACGTGGGTGTATGAAGTCAACTACAAAAGTCCTATAAATACAAGTCTTGCAGGTTTCCTATCCATGTGGCTCATCATGAATCTATTACCTGAGTGAGATTACAAGGTAGGCGTAAGGCCAAGAAATTTTTTTATCGCGGCCATGCTGGCCAAGAAGGGGATGGTAGGATTGGATACCACTATTTTGGAAAAGATTCATAGTGGATTTCTGCATATCTACATAGGGAATTCTTCTTTCAGAATAGTAGGACCATTCTAGGTGTTATGGTGGTGGATCACCACTCATTTCAGAACTTATTCTATGAAAAGTTGGGTATTGGTCTATAGAATTTTGTTCTGACCATATGTTCAGGTTTTATCTAGTATCTCACCTTTTTATCTGAATGGTTATGATAATAAATCAAGGTAGAATAAGTACAATGGATTACCTCTATCACCTTATGGTAATCTGCCTATAGGAAAATTTTTTAATGATGGGATGACCCGTTTAGAGATGAGGGCACACATGATATCCAGTGGGGATGTCGTGTTTGCCACTAGGATTGATGGGGAAATAATATGTAGGGACTATGAACCTTATATATTTGCACGTATATTAAAATGTATGAAAAAAATTACTGTTTAACTTCTAGTACATGTCCTATTAAAGAAATATCTGATGGTATGCCGACAACTATGGTTGCTGAAAATTGTAGAGATAACTAGGGAAATATTCAAATTACCTTCCGTTGATGCAATATGCATATTTACTATCTATTATGTTGATAACTCAGTCGCAGCATACCCTGAAGGGGTGTTAAACTAGGTTTTCTATTGAGTATTGATAAAGAGAGGATCGAGGAAGGGAATTTATCATTTGGAAGGTAATTATTCATCATCAGGGGATGATTCATTGGAGTCAGAGGGTGGAGGTAACTTGACTCCAAGCTAACCTAAGCAACCTAATGCAATATATAATCTACCTGTTAAAGTCAACAAGGCCACACAGTTAGTCCCTACTGAATATATACCGAGTTGGTCTAGTCACAATCGTTCAAAAGATCAATGAGTCCCATTTTCTCATCCACCATCTGTGACTGTAGAAATTGGGAAGAAACTCAAATCTAAAACTGCAGGATCCTCTTTCCAACCCTCTAGAATGTACTCTAAATATATATGGCTAGAGGCGGTGGAAACATGGAAAATCCTAGATTTTGATGCTGAAAACACATGGAAGGATTTATGTGAAGGGTTGTATATTCTTGAGAAAGGGGATCTATGTTCCAATTCTGATATTCTCTTTAGGAACAACCCTAATTAAGTGAGAACATATATTTGAGAACTATAACTGATCATACACACAACTGACGAATCAATTCCCACTAAAAATCAAGTGAAATAATGATAGATTGTGGTTCTACTTAAGAGATTGACCTTTCGTTAGATGAATAATTCCATGATTTTTTTGATCCTGAAGATGTAAATTTCTCTTTTTTCACATTATTTTTGGGTTTGCAACTTGAATGTAGTCAAGGAACTGTTACTTAAGGGAAATATCATTTTAACTTGTATTTGGATAAAGTAAAATCGATTGATGTTCCATAACCATAATATAGACCT
Organism: Viscum album; assembly: GCA_963277665.1. Classification (NCBI taxonomy): domain Eukaryota; kingdom Viridiplantae; phylum Streptophyta; class Magnoliopsida; order Santalales; family Viscaceae; genus Viscum; species Viscum album. Next base: position 684,141,719 of record OY728123.1, on the reverse strand, counting down.
TGTGGTACTGCTCTTGGAGCTACTAGATCACCCTATGAATCAGGAAAGATATCTCCAGGACATCAGGTCATGAAGGATGAGATAGAGAGGGTATTGCAGTCTCTAATACCTATTTTTGGAGATGATGATGCATGTCCTCCAAAGAAGTAAATAAACCAAAACATTTAAGAAAGAAACTCATGGTTAAACGTTTTCTCTATAGTGGTAATCATTCCTAACAACATGAATTTTATCATTATTCATAGAAATTTTTTAAACTTCATGGAAATGATGGAGCTTCTTCTGCTTCTTCTCTTAGAGAAATCACTGATGAGATTTGAAGAACCATGAAGGATTCTTCCAAACAGGAAAAAATTCATTCCAACCTAGTGATTCCATTAACTGAATATGAATCTAGGTGAAAGGAACCAACATCTGAAACCGGTATTGTTTATATTATTTATATCAGAAGATAGGAGACCTCTAGAAAATCTAAAGTGATTCATGTGAGAATAAGTATAAAAATAACTAAATTCCACTATATGATTCTTTAGGTTCATCATAGGCACCATAAAATCCAAACACAACTGATGCTCCCCCCCACTATTATTGAGGAAGATGTTTGGGGTCAAAATTTGTCAAAGGTGGGTTGTGAAACCACCACTTCGAGTGCTCCCACAGGTGAGACTAACATGGGATCTAGGATATAATTTTATTAAATGATGAATCTTGGAATTTATTTTGAAGAAGTATTAGAACATGTTAATATGCCAAATACTTTAGAAGATTTTGAAGTTCCTTATATAGAACCAATTGGACATGCATTTTCATTGCTCGTCCTATCATTTTTCTTATGATTAATTTTCTAACCATGATTATTTGAAATATGTAGTTCCATCTAAATAAACTGATTCAGTGAAAATGCCTAAAGGAAGCAACAACATCACTATCAATTGTAACATTATAGAGACATTGGCATAGGTTAATTTTGAGATAGAAAATCTTCTAGATATTCATTCATAGGATCCTGATCTAATTAAATAAGGAATTCCCCACTAAGAGACATCAATGAAAGCTATTGAAATTGAGAATATTGGGGTGGAGTATTCTTAAGATCCAGAAATATTTTTTGGTAATGGATACCGATATTGTGATTGTTCTCACTCTTGATATCCATTGAAACTAACCATAAACATAATTTTTACTTAACCATATAGGATTATCAACTTCAATGTCTAGGTCTAGAGGTGAAGATTCTGCATTAGCTCAAATAGTATTAATAAGTGTAGAAACCATTTTCAAGGAAGGAGAAGAACATTACACTTATTTACGTGCATTAATCTCAGAATACTTTCCTCCTTACGATAGTGATTCTCAGTCCAGCGCAGAACTACAAAATGCTCTTCGACTAGCACATCACAAGGCATGGAGAACAATTTGGAAGATAATATTTGAAATTCCCCTTGAGGAATTACTCTAAAAAATACCATGACTTTCTTCTATATTCATTACACTATGATTTTGTGGTTTTGAATGTCATGAAAATCATTCTACAGTGAAAGAGATTATCTAAAAAAAGGATAAAGATCATATGCATCAGCGATATCTAGTAAAAACTAGACTATTGATCAACATTGAGGAATTCTCAGATGCACTATCCCATGATGGGGAAAATCATACTGAAAATATGAAATAACAAAAAGAGAAAATTAATGAAAATATTATTCTATAGCTGCGTCTACAACAAGAGTTAGACATTGTCATAGGGGAGCTTGAACAACTTTATGATTCAATGGGAGAAGTCCAGAAGGATAGTGTAAAATCCATTTTAGACAATAAAGTTGCAGTTCCTCATGCTGAAGAGAATAAGACTATCCAGGTAACCAAACTTAAACATGAGGCTGATGAGGCTCAAGAGTCCATTAATCAAATGAGAATTTATATAAAAATTCTCTTGTGATTTATGACAAAGAGACTCTAATTTGTGGATTCTCCTATGTGAATTTTTTTAATCATGAATGAAATTTTTTTGTCTTTAATCATCTGTGTATCCATCCTTGTAAGGCCTTTCATTAACTAATCCAATGGTCTAAGTAATTAATGTTTTATTTTTACTAGGGTTATACAGACAACACCACAAAATTCTTATCTTTTGAATTTTTACTTCTCAATGTTACCTAAACCATAAAAAAAATGTATGTTTAGTGAGTTGAGAATCAAATTTTGTCCAGAGTTCCTATAGAAGGTTTCCAATATATTGAGTATATCATCTCACGTTATTGGAAGTTTAGAGTCATGCGTATTAGATAAAAAAGATACCATTTAAGGCCAAATAGATTTGACCATAAATTTTGAAATTAAATCCCAAACAGAGCTCAGTGGCTAGGAATTTCTCTAATATTCTTTAAATACTTCTAAGGGGAATATTAATAAATGATTTTATGGTAAAAAAATCTAAATCTTGTATAAACATAAATAGGGTCCTCTCCAAGAACGAGGTTACCATTATTTGATGAACCCGTTATGGGGGCTGTATTATGCAGGGCCATCTAAGGCATATGCTGCCTAGATAAATAGTGGAATCGTTTGATTGATAGGACTGTTATGTAGGAAAAATTTCTGCAAGACCTATGTGGGAATGTACTGTATAGTCAAACAAATGTTCTCCCAGGAATTTAGCATTTTATTATTGATATAAAAGGAAAAATAATATTTGGGTGACTCAATACTAAAGTGGGTGGTTTTTCAAAGGAAAAATATTTTAAGAATAAGGGGTTATATATGATAACATATGTCATGAATGGGAAAATCACCTATACACATGTTTGGTGTGTAAGTAATAGTTACAATTAGTCAAAAATGGGGGATTTTTGATATCGTGTTGTGCAGTTTTATGTAGTGCAGTGAGGAAATTGTACAGTGCAGTTTTAATTCATGTAGTGAGGACATTGTACTGTGCTATTTTAAGTCATGCAGTGAGGAATTTCAGTGGATTTAATTTATGTTCTTTAGCTTTCACCAAAATATTGAGGCTCTCTAATTTTATGATCTATTTTGGAATCATAATACCATGTTCAAGTCTGGAAGGGAAGAATTGTAAACTGTGATTTGGGATTTTCTGAATCTGATGAATGATATAAAAAAATGGCTAAAGTCATTAGAGGAATTCTTTCCTATGAACAAAGTTACCATTATTTGATGAACCCATTATGGGGGATGTATTATGCATGGAAAAATAGATCATATGATATATATCCATATAGTGTAATCTTTTGACTAACATGCCTGTAATGTAGGAAACTCATGCTAGGCCAACTAGGGGAAGATACATCATAGTCAGACAAAATCACACTCATAGGTTTGACATTTAATTTCTAAAAGATAAAAAAAGTTTATGGAAATTAAGATTTTCCACAACACATAGATCAGTTTATGGAGAAATGAACATGTATATGGAATGATTATTTCCAATAATGATTTCCAATGAATCAGTGTAATGTGATTTCTATGAAGGTCTGACCCAAACATAGGATGTATGGTGTATGTAGTTTTAGGTCATAAAACTAGGACCGAAATGGAAAAAATAAATGATATATGGTCAAATGATACAAGGTTATTTAATATTACTTTGAACACATGGAGAGGGGAATGTGTAAACCATGGTTTTGAAGACTATCAGATTGAGGGAAAGGTAATGGTACAAATATAAATGGATTTACTAATTTAAAATACAAATTCTTGTATATTGTCATCAAATTTTAAAGGGGGAAAAAGACACATTATCCAAGAATGAAATTACAATTATTTTAAAAACCCATTATGGGGGTAGTATTAAGAAGGGAAAACTAGGGTATATATTTCATAGCCAAATAGTGGGCTCTTTTGACTGCTAGGCCTGTTATGTAGGCAACTTATGCAAGGCCAGCTTAGGGAACCTACTGCAGATTCAAGAAAAAGAGTTCTCAGATATCAGAAACTTTTCTACAAAAACATAAGAAAGATTATGAAGATCTGAAAATATTCAAGGTTAATAGTGTGAAATTTGAACGCGGGTAATACTCAATGCATAGGAGAAATAATTAAATAATTTTTGGCCATGTATTTGGAGTCCCATACATAGATCTAACTCATATGTAAAATGGGAAAATTTATTGTTTCCTTGGCGGGGTCTCTAAGGAGTTGACCCAAAATGAAGGCTCCAAAATTTATTGTAAATTATGTGTGGAAGTGAGATAAAAATTTGTCTCATGGCTGGGACTATGATTTAAGGGCTATTTTTCACTTCAAATTTCTACGGGATGAGAATAAAGCTATACATAGATCTTTGGGTGCTTTGAATATTAATGTTATTCCACAAAAGAATTATGTTGTGCAGTTTAGAGTCATATAGCAAGGACATGAAGTGATTCTGATGTAAAAGAAGGAATATTGCGGTTGTACCAAAGGATTGAAACTAGGTGTCACTACGTATCTCATATGGATGAAAATCAAACCCTACGTAGTTCTTTGAACATTCCCTATACTGGTTTGATTCAAACATAGGGAATAAAGGGAATTTCTTATCATGGATGGACCCAATATTGGAGATCCAAGCATCTCTATGTATCTTATATGGACGAGAATGAATGCAAATATTGTTCTTGAAGCAATAATTTCCAACACTAATTGATTTTGATGTAGAAGATCCAGGATTTTAACACATTTTGGAAGAATGGTTAAACTTAAGACAGAAAATGGTATGAAGATGAAACCATTTATATTGAAAGGGAACTCTGTACTGGTCATGTTCATATACAGGAGAAGAAAACGGAAATAAATTTTTTTTTCATTGTGGTTGGGCCCAATATTGGAGATCCATTCGTCTGTATGTATCCCATTGAAAATGAGAATCAACCTGAATGTAGTTCTTGAAATAAGGTCCTTATGCAGATATGATTCTAAAATAGGGAGAAATGGAACTCATGTGCCACTAAAGAGTATCCATGATTTAAGTGATGCTTGTTCTTGGAATCTCTTAACGTCAAATAAAGAATACGTTAACCGTATAGCTTAATATTGTGTAATGAGGAAAAATGATGCTACACATTTTAATGCCGTGTAGTAGGGATGATTAATTTTTTCATAAAGTTTAATGTCAGGAAAATAGGACTTTGTGCTATATAGTTTAGATTCATGCAGCAAGGACATTAGCTGATGAGAAAATATAAATATTTCTTCGTCAAGAATCATACATTGGCTGGAGTTGTAAAAAGTTCTTCATCTGTTTGTATTAGAGACTAAGATCTATTTTAGTAGACATTATGTATGTAATAAGGTCCTTCACACTTTGGCTCAAGATTTAGGGGCTTATTTCCAACTATCATTGGAGTCCTAGGGACTAATACCAATTCTCCTTGAAGAAATGAGCGGAGGAGAACTTTCTTGTTAAATGCTCATTCTATTCTATTCTAATAGAATTAAAAATGAAGAAAATTAAGCAATCTTTTTTTTCTAATCAATCTAGGTCATAAAATCAATTTGGAGACTGTTCATATGTAGATAACTAATAATATATTGTAACTCAGAGTGAGGGAAATTGAATTACACTTGGAAAAACTATTTTTGTGTCATATACTAATAAATATGGAGTTTCCTAAGTGGCATTACATGTATTAGTCCGATAATCCCATATAGAATGAAAATGTTTATCAGGAAAATAAATCATTGGTGTATCCACCTTCATCTAGAGTATATTTGATATAGTCTTATTGACACCATATATCTATTCATTGGTCATCACATGATAGCAAGATGAATGATTTGATTTGATATTGTGATAATTGTATAACATATTTACTTCCACACAATATAAATTGGTGTCATTATCTATAAATATAGTACGAGGGACACCAAATATGGTGATGACATTAGCTTTGAAGAAGCTATAAATTCTCTTTTATACGAATTCCTTGAGATGTATTTCCTCAGAACATTTGGAGAAGAAATCAGTAGCAGTAAGAATATACTTGATCTGTTTAGTCGTAGCTGGAGGATCAGGTCATACTATATCCATTCCCCATGCAGCAAATGTACAGTTGTATTTAACTATATATAGAATCTTTGGGGGTTGATGAATGAATATGGCTTGCACTTGGAAGGGATGAGATTTCTTGGTGAAATCTATGCAATCCTATATCATTGAAGTCTTGAAGTATCCAAGACTTTAGATTTGATTATAAAATCTATTCCCAGGCCAGTGAGAACCACATGCTCTTGTATACACTTCTTTTATGATATCTTCATTTTATCCTCCATTATTATATCTGAAGTGGATTCCATTGAAGCCTCGTTTTTAGGGGATCTTCTGGTGATATGGACTATCATAAAGAGTGAAATTGGTCACTTGTCATCAGATTTTTTCTTTTTTAGATCTATATCATAGAATTACTCTATTTTGAAGGTATTCCATGATAGGTACAATCCATCCCTTAGTATGACCATACAGCTAAGAAAAAGAGATGATTTCATTAATTTCCTCCATTCTAGATTGAATAAAATTGATACCACATGATTATGGGAAATAATGATGATTGTCTCATCCCGATTCAGATCTTCCAGGGCTATAATGAATTAGCTAATGCATCATATTGGGAATTTTATGATCACAAGGACATAAGAAAATGTTTGATCTATGATAAATTCATCCATTAACCCTATGACGTAACCAAACAATGGGATTGAATATTTTTTTCTCATGGCATAATCCCAATTGATTTTCATGATTAACAACTCTGAATAACATTTCACTTTCAGGTGGTTCACTTATACCTAGAGTGCTAATTCCATGCCTATGATGAGAGATTGATATTCTAGATCATTGTTGGTACCACCTTCTTAGAATATGAAGGAATATAGAAATAATGCCTTTTTTTGGGAGATAAGTTAAATTAGTAAACCAACTTTGTTGAGTTTATGGTTTTCCATTCTCTTCCCTAGAGGACTTTAGGAAGCACCATCAAAGTACATTTTCCATGTTTGGTGATTATTTTTAATATAGAAGACCACTACAATAGGAAGTTTAGTATTAAATTATGTATCTTCTACAGATTGATGTTTAGTATGGAAGTCTTCCAAGGCTCATCCTTTTGTGGATTTCTGAGGCAAAAATTGGATATCAAACTATTGAAAAATAATAAACCATCATTCCAAATGACCTATAAGTATAGGAAGAATGAGGATAAATTTTACTAGGTTGTTCCAAGATATGAACTAGACCTCATGATGTTTCAGGTAGTGCCCCCCATTTTTGAATGGACAAGATTAATGCTAGGCAACACTTCTCAATACTTGAATATCGAGTCTCTGTGTCAAACATATTTTGATAGAGATATTAAAGTATATTTTTATTACCATAATTTTTCTTTTGGGCATGGAACAAACCCTGTGATCGCTCTAACGCTATCACATAGAGAATAAGTGAATTTTCTTCAACAGGTGACACTAAAACCAATGGAATCAATATATATTTCACTAGAGTATAAAATTATTCTTGGTAGTCATTGATACATTGATTGGTGACTCCCTTATTTTGTTAATCTAGTGAAGGGTAAACACATACCTTCCAGATTGGTGATAAATCACCGAATATAGGCTAATATTCCTTGAAACCCTCTTAATTCTTTCAAATTTAATGGAGGTGACATGCCAAGGATTTTATTTGTCTTATCCTGATCAACTTCAGTTCCATAATGGTATACAGTGAAGATGATGAATTTTCTTAAGGATACCCTTAAATCACATTTTAAGGGATTCATCTTCAAATTATGTTGACGATGTTTATTGAATATGGTCTCTAAATTAGTTAGATGATTAAAATATTATATGTAATTATCTACCAGATCATCCACATAACATTTGACAAATTTTCCAAATATGGGTTTAAAGATATGGTGCATGGAACATTGATACATTTAAACTTCATTATTTAATCCCAAGGGCATTAACTGATAGAAAAACACAACTTGAGGGGATCTAAAGTCAATAGACTCCCCATACTCTAGGGCCATTCATATTTGATTGTACATAGAATTTTCATCCCTGAGGGAGAGAGCTTCATAGTTGGCTGTTGCATCAATTAAATTTTCTGTGATCGGAACTGGAACGTCATCTTTGATACACTACTGGTTAAGATCTATAAAATCAATAAAAATATTGATTTTCCCATTCTAATTTTTCAGAGGGACAATGTTGGCTAGCCATTTGGGATATTAAAGCTCCCTATCAAAGTTAGCCTTTATAATATTATTTACTCTTGCTTCAATTTTAGAGGCATGGGTTGAGTGTGTTCTTCTTGATGCATGTTCGTATCCTCGATGATCTTCTGGAAAACCCAAGTGATGATTTTCTACATTGGGATTAAGTCCTAGAATATCTATATAGTTCCAAGAAAATTTATCTTGATGTTTATTTGGATATTATGTATACATATCTTGCTCTTTTGAAGTCATGGCCACACTAACTAATGTGGGGAGTGGATCTTCTTCATTACCCATATTTATTTATCTGAGATCATCCACATTTGTGGAGACTCTTTCCTCAAATGCTTGAGGAGCATCCTTGATATATTATTCTTCTTCTTCCTTTTGTGTCACTTATTATGTATCTTCTTGCAGAGTAGGTGGTGATGAAAAACATTCAGAACATGTGGAGGATCCAATATTTGAACATCCAGAAGAAGAGGCAACCATTTCTGAACCTACTGATGATGAAGGGTCTTCCTGGAGCATTGAAGAAGAGATGATGGGTTGGGAATAAACATCATTTTCATACATCATTAATGTGAAAACTTCTTCTATGTTGATGGAGGAAGAAAATACTTTCTAAATCTTGGTAGATGAAATGAAGAGATTTGCATTTAAGCTTTCACCACTACTTGATAAACCAAAAATTTATCCCATGCTTTCATGCTCGATTTCCATAATTGATATTATTGAATTAACTAGATAAGTGCTTTGATTTATGTCCACATTTTCAATTTGATTGATAGGAAACACATAATCTATACTCAAATGTTTGAATGGGTTAGATGGGATCTTTTCTAGGCCATTCGAAGAATTAATTCTTGTTACCTCTTTTTCCATGGGCCTCATTCCAATTTTGTGATAAAATTATTCCTTAATATACTGGGATTCACACGTTTTGAATGGAACCTTGTCACCATACAATGTCCTGATTTGACCATCAATGTAGTACTTGTGAAATTGGTGATATGATGAAAGAATTGATGCATGTCAATGTAGACAAGGCCTTCCATGAATAATGTTGATAGATTTGTCCTGGAAAACAACTATAAAATCTAAATTAGACACATGGTCTCCAAACTGAGTTCTGATTTTATTCTCACATAGAGGTTCTTGTTCATTCTTGTCATCAAATTTCAATGTTAATGTGGAAGGATATAAGTTATATTCAGTGAGTCCCAATCAAAAAGTGTACAAATGGGAATGAGGATAACTAATGAGCCATTATCAATGAAGGATCGTCATATTCCTATATCATTAACCCTACCAAATAGAAAAAGGGCCTGATTTTTCCATATACCACAACAACATCATCATCATCTGTAAAAGAAATTCCCTCATGACATTTTTCAAGATCATTATCTACAAGGTAAGCCTCAGAAGCCACAACCTTGGTTTCAAACTCTTAAGTACATAAAAAATCCTCAATAAGTTCTTCTAGAAGATCTTTTGATTGATTCACAGCATTAAAATTAAAAAAAATTCTAGTATGTCGGATAACTATTTCAAAACATCTTACTTTTGATCGAGAGGTCTATGTTTTCTTGCATGGAGATGCAGTTTTTCAGGTGCTTTGGAAATTGATGTTCCTATTGGAGATGTACCCTGTGTCATTGAAGAAGCCAGAAATACTTCTTATTTTGGTATATTAGACTGACTAGGTCCTTCTAATTCCAAATTCAATAATGGTGTAATCTCTAATCTATCATCAAAGATAATCATGTTAGGACCAATCCTATCATGTGTGGGAGAATTTCAATGTTCTTGTTGAGCCGAATGAAGGTATCTCCCATTATTTTCTTTCACATATATAGTTCAAGTAGGGGTTGAGTCAAAATAGTGTTTTGTAGTATATCTAAGTCTTCCCATATATCCTAAATTTTGGATTCTTCCTCTTGTTCTGTAGTTAGGTATAGGGAATTTAGGTTAATCATAACCAGAATCATCATTTGAATAGGGATCTGTCAAGTGGATAACTTTAACTGAACCGAAGATCAATTCCTCATCTGATGAATATTATCCTTGACAGGTTAGTTCTAGTTGTGTTGTTTGGCAAGACGGTGCCCGTTCTTTTGAGACATATGGCATGAAATATGAAAAATCCAAGGACAACATTGTCCTAGACATGAGATCATCCTCATCTGACTTCCTTTTATCTTTCTAATCATGTTACTTTTTTGAGGATTGACCTTTAGAGGGCTGATCTTATGATGAATATGGATTTGTTGTTGTGTAAGTGGAAGAAGACACAATCGGTTGTTTCAACTATGTTAGTATACTGGAATGAATCCAGTTGATCATTTTCCTAATAATCCAATCATCATATTTATGCATATTTTTTCTTTTGAATTCATGCAACTCACATTATTTCTCTGGGTCATTAGTAGTAACACATGCTACTTAGGCTGAAGAAATTTGTTTGTTTCACTTTTACAAAGGAAACCATATTTTGTAGAAGTTATTTAAAAAAAACACTTCAGAATGTGATTCCGCAAAATTTGATGAAATGGAAAATAATTTGGAAGATCTTCATATCCTTCCTTGTTTGGTTTTGTTCATCCTTCAAAACTGAACCAAATTTTTTTCTAAAGATGAAATGAAGTAACCAGGGTCTTGTTCATTTCGAAATGAATAAAATTTATTCTTTAATTCCTCAAACTTCATCTATCTTTTATCCTTTTGACCATCTTGATGAGGTGGTTGTTGCTACTGATGCTCAAGAGGTGGAGACCTTCAGTATGATGGATGTTTTTTTTGTATAAGAAGGTACTGGTGCTGGTTTGAGTGTGATTTTAGTAGTGTCTGCTTTACCAGTTCCCATTCCCATAAGATATGGAATTACAATAGATTTAGATTAATTTTCCATTATGCAATCATCCAATTTTTTTTTCGATTGATGGAAGGTCTTAAAACCCTCATGTGTATTTCACATGGATCAGTGGTGTGTGTAAGTCATCACTTAAATTTTCAACACAAATTGGTAAAGGGAGTGATATATTTAAGGAATATGTTGATCCTTTCGTTATTTCAATGAAATATGAAGCTCTTTAATTCTCTCATTGTTTTCAATTTGAAAGATCAAAAATTGTTGTCTTCGACAGCGTTGATCTGAATTAGGGAAGGAATTTTTGATTAAATTCTTCCCATCTAGTGATTTATCGAGACTGCAAACTTGTATAAAAGACAAAATCTTTCCCCTTTAATGATTTCGCAAATCATATGATGTTTAATGCATCTTGTTGTTGAGGGGGTCCCCATCAGGGGATCACAATGAGAAAAAAATGCATTAAGTGATGCTTTGTATCTCCTAAAACATTAAATATTAGAAATGTTGTATTCATAAAATATAGTGCGAGAGGGATCCAATACCCACCATTTTGGGTAATCATTATTTTCTCACTGTACTAGTGAATTTCATTATTCCATAGATTACAATAATATTGTTAATTACTTAATTCTGTTCATAAGAATTTGGGGAATATTTTAATGAGATGAGACCTGTACAGGTACAACAACTGGAGCTTGAACTGGGGTAACGACTACCAAAACCAGTGGTTGTATTACTACTAGTATTTTTATTGGATAACCAATGGGGTCCGGCCTATAAGGATTTGTTTTATCCTACCTTGTATGTTTACCCAACAGAGTTAATTCATTATCCGCATCTGTAGGTGCAACAAATCCTCTTTACTGGGGAGTTCCTACAGGATGTGAAAATTGAGGATGTAAATGTGATGTATGTCTAGCAGAAATTCTTCTTCAAAGTAACTCTATATTGATTCTTTTAAAATAATTCATCTCCTCTTCTTAGTGGTAAAATATTTATTCAGGAGGAATAGATTGAACTTCTCCAGTGGAAAAGTGAGATGTGATATGACCTTTAACATTACACTTGTGATATGTCTTTCAAAGGGGTGGGTGTTGGTTACTTGAGGAAATACCTAGATTCTGGATAGGACTCTAATTTCGAGTCTTCACACCTCCTTCATTTTCTTCTATTTGTATCATGTTATTGATAAAAGAATCATCTTATGACTCCCCTGAACTAGAATCAGTCTCATGCGGATATTCTGTAATGGTATTAATGACATTTACTGATGCATAATTCATTGGTGAATTTTTGTCATGATCCCTATATGAACGTATCCTTCTGTATCTTTCATAAGACTATTTTCTCATGTATGTTGAATCCCCAATAACTGTTTTACAAACAAGTATCTTAAGGGAATCCTTGGATAGTTCAGTTGTGCATTAACTTTGTGTATTCTTCCCTAATCGAGGGAAAATGACTTCTGTTGAGGAGGGGATTGTAGATGTGAAAACCCCCTAGCCTTATAGGATGGGGGTATTTCTGTTCTTCTTCTGAAAACCTTTGAACTTTGTTTATTTAATTCAAAGGTTGAGTTAATAAAGCCCCCGTCCGTATAGGCTGGGGTGGATCGTAAGCTCCTATTTCTGAGATTCACACTGCTGCTCTTCTGATTTTGAAAATTTTGGTCTGAACATTGGATGGGTGCAATATTCAACAACCACTTAAATCACATATTTTGGAAGACCACTGTGCTATTTCAGACATTTGTTCCATCTAATGGCTGACATACTCTATGTGGGAGGCCTACTTAATGTTCTCATATGCTTGATGCAAAAGTATCTCAATATCTTTCTCTCTTTGGCCCTGACTCTGATAAGAGCTAGTCCAGACCTGTTCATGAGCGTATCTTTGATTACACAAAAAATCTATGGATTGTAGCTAGTCATGGGAAATAAAATTGCATGAGAACAATTTTGGTGGGCTTTTATAATTTTGGACTATGGTAAAATGTAATGCTCCATCTACACCCCATCCTCTAATATGAACACAAGATGGGGTATTAGAAATTAACTGGCGTAACATCTTTATTGCATTGAGGCATGAACGTTGAAGGGTTCTCTGCTACTTTTAAACCTTTGGATGTTAGGAAACTAAGAGAGACTCCAATAAAAATTGGTGTTACATCTGTTCCATTACCTTCACATGACATTGATATTCATCAAATGGTAATACTTTGGATTTCAAATGACGAAGATTCTTCTATAAGTTGAGGTGGATATCATGAAAAAAATCTTCTGCCATCAATTCTGGAATGTTGTATTGTGAGGTTTCAAAAGGAAAAAACATGACTTGTACATCACCTTTACATAATTTTTTTCTCATATTAAATATATCTTCATCATCTTTTCCAAGAGGTTTCTCCACTTAGTTGGACCAGAGTGGGTTCTTCTCGATTATTTTAGTACAAACAATGGAATCAGTTTATTTTTCCTCTTCTAAATTATAATAAAAATGATCTAAAGAAGGTTTGGAGAATTATCATCTCCTTATGATGTTTATGGTTGAGAAAATATTTTACTTGTTAGTGATAATGAATCATACATGATTAGCCTTATGTTGGAAGGTGCCTCAAGATAAGAGGGATTTCCCATTACTATGTTTTCAATTAGAGAAATGTCTTGACAACACAAAACACTAATTTGGATATAACATTCACGAGGAATGCCATCATGGGGAGGATAACCATGGTGGAATATAGAAAGGGATAAATTCACTTTCTCCTTGGTATTCTGGACACATAGTGGGTTACTGTGGCTCTCATCTAGAGATAAACTCTCTAGATTTACTGAATTTTCATGAAGAAAGCCTTCATGATGAAGTTTCCAATGGAGAAATTTGTAATTAATGAAACTAATCCCATAATTTAGTAATGGGAGATAAATGTGTCAGGGATTCAAGAAGTCCAGCATTAAAAGGATCCATATTGCATATTTGCTCATTAATTTCAAACTTTTATTGGAGAGACTTCTTATTATATTCTCTTTTATACATAGTTGGGGCCACTTTCTGGGAGAAGTGGAAATCATGGGTAAGTGTATGAGCCTACCTTGGGGTGGCCATCAGAATGGGATAATTATATCCAATTGAAATGGTTGTATGTTCTGAGTCTAGTTATCAAAATCATATGGGGGAGTGTGCCCCCATAAACCTCATGGACTAGAAAAAAGGTGTGTATCTGTTCCAGGATGAAATCCCAATGAGTCAACCTAGGTGTGGGGATAAAATTATATGTATGTTTTTCTGGTACTTCTGAAGTTATTGTTATGATATTCTGGCATGCTCCAGAATATGGGTAGGAATTTGTGACTGATATTTCACATTTTCTAAAATGTTTCTGGTAACCTCAGTGGCTGAAATGAGAACATATGTCCATTCTATATCTGGAGTTGGTGTGTCTGACTACTCCTTTCCTTATTCTCCTATATGTGGGTACTGATAGTACATAGGTATGTGGGTAGAGAGTTCAGTCTGCCCTAGGATTTCCGTTGGAGATTTCTAACTGATATCTATGGGTGCTGCCAAACGAGACTGTTAGTATTCATGTTGAATACTGAAAGGTGTATGTGCTTACTGGCTATTTTCCTCTAAGAATGGTTTATGAACTTATTTAAATGCTGAAAAAAGAGACCATTGGTAGAATTGGTGAGTGTAAGAAGTTGTATGTTCTTGATTACCAGTTTCCACCATATTTGATTGTCGGGATTCATTGAATGTAATCAGACGAACCTATTGATGGGATGATAATTTATAAAAACGTTTTATGTGACTGTTCACGGTACTCCACCATATTTAACTATAGGGATTGGTGGGTTTCTTCTAGATGACTCTGCTGGCCAGTGGAATTGGAACTGATGGGTGTATATGTCTATCCACTCTTTTCCATAAAGATATGTTAATGTAATTCTATGGAGGGAGAAAAGGAAAGAACATGCTCTCTATTGTCCGGACATTTTCCCCAAAGGATCGTCTTGCACACCCAAGTTCGAGTGACATGGGCCAAACAACCAAAGGCCACACCCCCATCATGTTGGTGGGTTTACAAATATGTGATTATGGTAATGGAAATAATTAGTGGGAGCCCTCAGTATTGAACCCTTCATCTTTTAGTTGAATCCATGAGTAACCTCTTGATCCACCTCCCCATAGTATGGGAGGGACTAGTTTTTTCATTCTAGGATAAGGACCTGAAACAGTTGAAGATAGTGGATGACATCATCTTCTTCTCAACCATTAGTCGTCACTGACTGAACGATCTATGGTTATTGTTAAAAAGGAGTGCCTCTCAGGAAGCCTCCATGGTTGGGGTCATATAGTGTTGATGGTATTACCTTACTAGTACATTGGATTCCTAGTGTTAAAGATGCTGAGTTGGTGATGACGTCCTTCTAGCAGATGAGGATCTAGGTTGAGCAGCGGTTGGGGAATTCATAGGTGAAAACATGAAGGAATCCATTTGGAGTAAAGGGAGTTCTGAGAATAATAGATAAAAACAATGAACTTCATTATAAAGATAGTTTTCATATGTATACATGCGCGATTGATTCCTTTTTCTATCCTTATTTAATCAATTGATAGGAGCCTGGAAGATGGGTAACACTATTAACTTTGTTAAGGATTCAAATTAGGTTCACCATTTTTGTTTTTTAGTTCCTTGGAACGTGTGTTCTAGTTAGGAATCACTGCTTATAGAATTTTTCCATTGGATTTATTTAGGAAACTAGAAACATCCCATAGGTCTTTATCCAAAAGGGACCTACTTTCCAAAGGTAGGTGTTCATTAACATTGAACTTATGATAATTAAGAACATGCATTGGTTGAGAGGATGGGTGGTTGCACTCATCACACCCTTTTGAGAATAATTATTGTCTAATTCGGGAATCTCCTATATATTGAAGATATTTTCATGAATCCTTATTAATTCACCAAGTATAACATTGGTTTCCCTTGGAATTTTCAATCAATTATTAGCAGGTGTGAAATTTGATATCATCCATACATATTCTAGGTCCTTTATTAATGGATACATTTGTAGGTATTTGAGGTTCTCTATCAATGGTATCCTCTTATATACTATTTTTAGATTCTTTTAACCATCATTATGACGATACTGGTTTTTAAGACACTTAGTGGGGAACTCTATAATTTATCTTTGTCTAGGGAGACATAATTTTATTTGGATGTTTGGATCATACCCATAAATGGGATACCTACGTATCCTTGTGAAATGAATCAAAACCCATGTTGTTCAGTGACTCTTAATGGGACACATCATACCTTTTATGGTCATGTTATTAGGACCTAGCCATACAGTTTAATGTCATGTGGTAAGGAAATTTGAGCGAAAGGTACTTAGTCATGCTTTGGTGTGGGACTTAGGCATAATAATCCCAAGGAGCATGGAAAGAATATGGGTTTCCAAGTTATATTAGGCCATGTAGGGAATATGGACCAAGAATAAGTGGTTTTATTTGAAGTGTTGGGTTTAGACCTTAGGGATTCCTCCTACATATCCCATTTGGATGGGAATTAAATCCCACATAGTTTGACTAATCTCTTAGGAGAGTATAGTAATTTGGGAGAAATGATTTTGGGATTATATCTAAAAATGATGCCTTGTCGATTTGAATGTTTAATTTGGGGCTCAATCCTATGGAGGGTTCCAATTTAGAGATGAAATTAGATAGAGCTCATACCATAGGAAGGCTTCCTATGTATCCCAATTATTGTGGGATTCAGAGTTCTCATAGTTCAAGAATAGGGGATTGTGTGGATGTTGTGGTCATAAAAAATCTCTAATCCCACATGAGACATGATCAGTGTGAGAAGCGAGTGGATTTAAAAGATTCAACAAAGGCACCCAAACTTTTCCTCCTCCATGGGTTGAAGAGTACGTTCCTATAGTAGTGACGGTGGAAGAGGGTGATGCAACACGCCTTCCCTATGTTCTATTTACATTAGACAAGGTTATAATGTACAAAATGAGTGAAGGTGATGGAGTATAGAGAAGCAAGATAGCAACGTCCTACTTGAAAGGTTAGGGTCTTACACCAGGATGGCTTCCCTAAAACTGTTCCTGGTATGTAAGGTAGGCAATTCGTTAGTTCAAAAGGATATTTAGGTGTGAACCATACCTTCCCTACTAGATACCTGAGGATCAAGGTTTAATATATGAAAAGTGGAGGACAAAACCGAAACAATAATCCTCCAAACTGGGAACTCCCCAACATTGTTCCTAGGATAATGGTCCATGTGACTACTGATATATAATTCCACAGACACTCCATGAATCCTAAACCCATCACAAAACAAATGTGGGAAACCTATTAATACAGAAGTACAAACACAAATATGAGATACGCTGATGTGCCCTTCCCAAAGGTTTGATAAGTCAACAGGTCTTAGTGGTGGTTTCAATATAACCCCTTTCAGATAATGGTTCCAATGAAGAAGAATACTTGACCTGAATGTCCATGAATAAGGATTAATGAAAGGAATATAGACTGAAGGGATTAGGTGAGTCAATTAAGGGAGTCCAAGTAAGAATCTGACATGCACGTATGGGCGCACAAGTAGTCTTGGGAGACCTGATATTGAATTTAGTGATGAAATACCTAGATGTTAATACTTGGGAAAGACTTGAATCAATCATTCAAGAGTATTCATAAGTATTCCTGGAAGTGGGGTGATAAATTTCCTTTGAGAGTAACAGGTGGGGTGCAAGTGTTTCTTATTTAGGGAGGTTGTGCACTTTAGTCTCGCAAGTGTTATGGACTTGAAACACTAAAAGGACTTAAGTCCTGTGATCCTCCTTCAATTCCTCAGCTCTAGGTGTTAAATAATTACCATGATGATTTCAAACGACTTGTGTGAAGCACTAGGGAGAATAGAGCATCAATTAGGCTTCTAGAAATTTTTCTGTACAAATGAAGGCCCTAAAGGACTATTTATAGGCAAATAAGTGACCTTGGGTGAAATGGGGGTGGGGCGCATAAGTGGGTTGTGTGCCAGAACTTGGCGTGCAAGTACCTTGGGTGCTGACGAATCCTTGTCTTGACTAGGGTGAACCAATTTTTATGCCTTTGAAAATAATTATTTTCTTCATGGGTTTCTCCTCTTTTTTATAATGGATTTCCCATTGTTACTTTTTAGACTCTGTGATGGAACGAATTGTCAATAACGCTGTAGCTACAAGAAGAAGTTTTATCTAAATCCTTACTATGGCCGACTTCTTCTCTAAATGGGAAAAATATATAACCATATGAAGATCATAAATAATCTTTTATATACTTTATAAAGTCTAATATCATCATGATATTTGGTTTCAATCAAAATATATTAATAGAAAATGGATCTAATTTCTATTCATCTATGTAGAAGGCGATATATAAATAATACAACACTAAATCCATCCATTCAGCCAAGTTGCATGAAATAAAAAATTGATACATAGAATATTTTAAACATAAATTGTCTTATATCCTTTAAAATATGGTGGATAGAATTATACAATATTTTCCAGAAAAACTATTTCATGCCTTAGGAATTATTAGACTACAACCCCGTGAATGTGACCACATACTCGATTGCATATGGAACCAATGGAGTCCTAACAAAAGAATTTCATATTCCCTCACTCTATGATTCTATGTGTAATCATATATCTAATTATGAACTATCCTATAAATGGTTGGATTAGTCATAGTGGATTGATGGTATATAATTGTGCACACAACACAATCTAGAAATAAATCAAAATTGAGTTGTGGTAGCATTTAATAAGAATATTTTAGACTATTCATTGCTATATGTAATGTTCATTTTGGCTCAAAAAATTAAATAATACTAGGTAATATGTCTCTAATGTTGGATCCAATTTGAGATAAATGTTATCTAATACATAAGAATTTCCTCAGTAGGTCGTATTCTCTGATCACCATAGAAGGATAGTAAATCATGCCTCCTTCTAATATCCAATTTTTCTTGATGTAAATTTTATAATCACACATATCTGATATATTTACTCATCACATGATGTAAAATCACACATAAAAATCCATGATTCATGAAATTAAATCATTTAATGTAATGAGTTCTAAACTAGTTTAAAATATCAAAAGATTTTTCACTTTTCAATTATTAGAAGGGACAAAATTTAATTCTATTATTATAATATAATTATAATACTTGGATGTAATTTTTTTTATAATATTCATGCCCTAAGATGTGTCTTGTAATTTTTGATGAGTTTTGGGAGAAACATACTCCAAAATATTTCTTTTTGGGAAAAAGCAATATGGAAAACAGTTTGTTTAAACTATACTGTCCATCAAGAAAACTTTATCTACTATATAAGGGGTGTTTCAAAATTTAAAAACCATTAAAGGAGGGGTGAACATACATGAATAATGTATACACAAAATTATAGAGTTAGTCACATGTGTTGTTCATAGTTTACCAAACAACATACATATAATACATGGTTAGTGACACATAACCAGTATCACAACATGATTGACACAAAGTAAGACCAAACCATGTTACCAAAGCATGTGGGGTGTGGATACTAAAGAGAAGAAGTGGCATGGTTGGTGCACTATTTGAGAAACCATATAGAAAAACTGTGGATCTCATTAAAGGGGTGGAAAATGACTTGTTTTCCCCATTATCCTTATTTGTTTTCTTCCTTCGTTTCTTCCCTAATTTCTCCCAGGCCAAGGCACTTGATCTACCCTCTCATACTTGTTTATGATTCCTTGTAACTTGATCATTTTATCACTAAATAGAATGATTTAATCATTATTGGATATGTATTAGTAACCTATTTATTCCACTTGATTCATATTTATCATTCCGTCGCTATCTTTAATTCTATATATATATGAGAAACTTCATTCATTTCTTGGTATTTTTAAAAAATCTTCTTATTTCCCCTGTTCTGACTCGAATAAAATCCTAATAATGGATAAGTGTACCATCCTAAGAAATATTTATTTAGTATATGTATTATCTATAAAGGCTACGTATTTTAATAAAATACAACATTGTAACACATACATGATTTCTGGTGTGTCAATTCCTAAATTTAAATTACCTATATTAAATGTTTTGATTATGACTAGAACTCTCTTACATGGTTATAGGTTAAAGACCTCAACCCGAACCACCTCTTCTGGTGATTTATTTTTCATAATTTTATATCATCCTTATCTATTAATTAAACTTTCATTTTCGGTCCGATCTTCAAATTAGGTAACACCTTTATAATTGTATTATTGGATAAATGTGAAAGGAAAGTAAATGTGACCATACCTTATTACCCTAGATTTATGCATATCACTATATGGGATTAAATTATATTGTTAAATTACTTAAATTTATTATATATTAATTTTTAAAAGGTGAATTATGAGCTAGTATAATGGATTTCAAATTAAATTTGAAATATCATAACCATCAACTAAGGCATTAATTATGATTATAAAATTTAAGCGATAGCTAATATAGACCATTTCCATCTACAAAGGAAAAGAATTTGGTGAATTAAATGGGATGGTGTTGACACTAACACCATGCGTAAATTAAATAGTTTTATTTTTATATTATGAATATGTATATGGATCCTTGGTTATTGAATCCCTTATGTTGTGATTATAGGAATGAACCCCTAGGAATGTAATCCCTTACAATATGATTATGGTTATGGAACCTGTTGTATGAAATCCAATATATTTTGTCGATGGGTATGAATCAATGTGTAGAACATCCCACGTAAATTATGATCATGGGTATGGAATCCTGGGCATTGGATCCCTTATATCTTGATCAATGGGTGTGTCACCCTTGGCATGACATCATTTATTTGATATATGATTCCTTTATATGGATTAATTGGAACTAAATATTGTGTCCATAGTGGTTTATGTATATCTATTCATGTGATTGTCATAGGTATTCATATATATACACCATGGAAGGTGTGTAGATAAATCTTGAAATAAGCCAAATTAGGTATGGTCAGCCATGTTTATTTGAGGAAAATGATCACAACATGATGTTATATATTGTTTAGTATTTCATTTTGATATACCTATAAACTTATTTTTTATATTAATAGACTATATTAGTGTAAAAATTGATGGTGGTGCCCTACTGAGTAATTCTGACACCCGGTTTGGGCCACCATCAGGTACCCAGTTAGCACTCATGGTTAAAGGATAGGAATCAATACTATCCTTAATGTTTCTTAATTTGAGACAAGATATGGTATATTTAGATTAGTGGATGATCATTAACTCAATCTACCTCCCATAGATCAGTATTTAATTTTTTATTTCCTTCTTTTATCTAGTCATGTTTTATTTGTATCTTATATTGAATGTTTTTGTTGGGAAAAAATCCCTCAAGGTAACATTACATCATTTTTTGGTTGATTGTGTTTGTTGAAAAAGCAGGTTTCCATAGTGAATTGTCAAGTTCTAGAGATATTGTTGACAATCCATGTTGACAAAGACCCATGAAAAAAGAATGGACGATCTGGAGGTGGTATAAAAGAACAGATAAAAGGTGGCACCATTTTCCAGTGTTTGCCAAATTTTTGGGGTCTAAAATTTGGAGTTTGGTGAGCATCATGAAAATTGGGTATCCTTGAAGATCTAATTTAAATATGGAAAAGGCATGAGTTTCTTTACGACAGTCCTCGTGATTTGGATTTTCCGTAGACCAGAAGAATGTGGATGGTGATTCTTTGCGATTACGACGAGCTTCATGAGCGGTAGAGGTTGAATCACATCACTGCGGTGCAGGTCTTTTCAAGGGAGATTTGCAGCGTGAAAGTGGAGATTCGCGGCGAAGGCCAAGAGTAAATGATGGAACTCTCTGCGATTACGACGAGCTCCGTGATTGGAAAATTTCCGTGGTGCTTCGTGATTTTGAGAGAATTTCGGCGGGAACTTCGGAGCATTTAGATTTGAGATGACATAGCATTGACTTCATGCGGAAGGTTTGAGGGTCGATGGAATTTCCTATAAATACACCTCGACCCCCTCGGTAGAAGAAGAAAGTTTTTTAGGGAAAATATTTTTCTCTCAGTTCGCGAAGGTGGTTCGCGAAGGCATTGTGCTTCGTGAAAGAAGATCTTTCCAGTGGCTAATCTAGATCTGTGAAAGTCGTGTGCTCTGCGTTGTCTTAGTGAGCTTCACGAGGGAAGTCTCTTGATAATTATTTGAGCTCCACAACAGCCTAATCATTGAGAAGGCTTGAGCTTCACAAAAGTGCTTCACAAAAAGGCAGGAGCTTCGCGAAGGCTTGTTTGAGCTTCACGAAATTGGGAACTTCACCAAGTTGGGTGCTTTGCGAAGGTAATTATAAAGGTAGTTACCCAGTGTTCATAGGAAAAGTGGTATTCATCTATGGATGAAAGTTGGACTTCAACAAAGAATCTATCAACAGTTGAGGATGCATGTATTCATGCAAATGAAGAGACCTACAGGTCTATAAACTGTTATTGGATCACTTCCAAGTGCAATGAGCAGAGGAAGAAGAAGAAGGTTATCCTTTCAACTGGCAGTGATCCAGAGAGAGAGGAACAAGGAGTCACCCTTGGGAAATTAGTGATCAGAGCCTAAACATTGTAATGGAAGTGAGCCTGGGCATAGAAGTGATCTAGCCCGAACATTATTGGTAGTGATCTTTAGTAGATTTGGTACAGCGGCACATCATCGTTGTATTCTCCTTGGACGTATCCCAGTGAGGGTAAACCAAGTAAAAATAATTATGTCTGCTTGCTTTCTTCCCTGCATTGAATTCAAAGCATCATCATTAGATAAAGAAGAAAATAAGTGATCATAATAAACACACAAGTGAAAACAATGTGAACCTTGTAATAAGGAGGTCAAGATCTAGTGGGGCAGTAATATTGTTTGTAAAGAATATCCATACCCTGATTCACCCCCCATCTTAGGGTATATAGGTCCCTATTGGTCCTAACAGTTTTTATTCCAGTATACCACATAATGCATATCAAGGGTCATTTTTCATTTTATTGTTTACTTTATTTTATCATTGTCATCCTCAAAACTTATTTATCATTTTATAAATTATTTTTATATACTTATCTAGAGGGTATAGTCTCCCCATTTTACTCACTTTATACCCCTATTGATATTCATTAGCCTTTGGAATATAGGGAAGAATGCATGGGGCCATATGACCGACCCGCTAAAGGAACCATTTTAGTGGATACCTAGTTTGTACATTTATGATTTATATTATAGGTTAATTTTCCATTTTTCCTAATATTTTAGGATGGTATATAGGATACTATGAATGTGTTAGCCCATGGTGAATATCTCTTGTCTGGGTCCATCCAACCCATGTAGGGTGGAAAATATCATATTTCCCTGGATATAATTATTTTTATTTTGTCCATTACAGTTCATTATTTTTTTTCTCTATGGTTGATTTTTTGAAATTCAATGGTTATTTATTTATGATATTTTTCTCTTTTCCCATTATAGAAAGGTATTATCTTTACATGTATCATTATAGTCTCATAAATGTCCCATTCTATAAAAATTTCATTCCATGTAGGTTTAATCATTGAGTTTCTAGTGCATGTTGATTTGTATACCCTTCTTAGGTAATGATTTCTAGTGATAAACAATATATCTTTATTAGGTTGAAACATCCCAACCCAGATGCCACTAAACTAGTGCTTTAATATGCTCTGATAGAAGGCCTCAAGAATGCCTCCCCATATCATAGAGGCTTCTGAATATTATCAAGAGCCTAGTGTTTTACAGTTGGGAGACTATTCCATACTATCAGAGTAAAAAACTAATAAAAATTGATAAGTTTCAATAAATTTAGTCTATAAAATAGAGTACATAAGGATGAGAAAATTGAAATGGAACATGCTGTAATAATAAATAAAAAATCTATAAAATTCCAAATAGTCATATCATACATAAAATAGTGGTCATCCATTCGGTTTATCATACTGATACATGAGTACATAAATGATATTAAAGTAAATGTATAGGGCCCTTCTACTAATAGTGATATATACCACATACATAGTCTCCAAACAATGATGAGCTACTCCTACAGGGTCATATGAATCTACAAGACTG
This sequence comes from Viscum album, assembly GCA_963277665.1. Taxonomy (NCBI): domain Eukaryota; kingdom Viridiplantae; phylum Streptophyta; class Magnoliopsida; order Santalales; family Viscaceae; genus Viscum; species Viscum album. The sequence continues at coordinate 684,117,458 of OY728123.1, read as the reverse complement.
GATATCCTTGATCATAAAACTATGGGCCTCTGCCCTGACCCCCATGCATCTATTCTCAATCTAAAAGTAAAACATAATGTATGTGCACACATAGAGGTGTACATACAAGGGTGAGAAATAATCTCAATAGGCCATCCCAATGATGAACTAATTAAATGTGCTATCAAAAGTGCATGATCATCCAATATTGTCGTCCTAGCTGAGAAACGACTGAAAATATTAAAAAATATAAAATAACATGAAATCATAGTTGAACCCCAGGCCTATATTCTCAATCAACTGGGAAAGGTTCCATCATTTACACTAATATTTATATGCATATATGTGTATATTCCCAAAAATATAAATATAAAAATAAATATGAGTATACATTATTTAGGTGAAATAGATAACATAAAACCATCAGCAGTTGATCCTTGTGTCTGTAATCTCATTTTCCTAGGAATCATGTGCAAGGAAATTGAGATGGATGTCATACCACTCAATTAATTTATAATTGAGTCTATCTATAGGTTCGTAATCCCAATCTACAATATATGCTTTAGGTAGTATCCAAAGTTTCACTAAGGAAGGTACACTACCACAATGGGATACAATCCTGTACCTGGGTTCACCCGTACACACCTCCAATCACTGTAATTATGGATTTTAGGGAACTAAATCTAGAAATCCTATAAATGTTAACTAAGCGGGACTTCTTTCTACTCATTCCATGTGAATCCCATCCCATGATTGAGTTGAGTTCCGGGACCGTAGGAAATCAAGAAATTTTGATGGGATACACTCTAAGGGTATGACCTTTTGGAGATCAGTAAGGAGATATCACTTGTGCAACTCCATTTCAACCCCTGGAGGTCTATCATCAGGGAAATCGTAATCAGATCAAGGTATCGCTCTCAAGAGACAACTATATTCACATACATGAGAAAAACCTATATATTGAGGGAAATGGTTGAAATGACGCCAAAGAGTCCTTAAAACACCTAAATCCTCTTACAATAATTATTTACATGAGAAGATAATCAAAATGGATAATGCATTGGTCCAACTATGTCAGTTGTGTATAAATAAATAAGAAACCCTATAAGGGTCGAAAAGGGAAAATATGCAACATATTTACCGAGTACACAACATAATCCTACAAGTCCCCACCTAGGACTTTACTCCAACTGGACATGGTGTGTGTTGGTTCCTAAATTTTTTTAAAAGGGATATCAAATACTTCTGGGGATTTGAAAAATGGAAGGAAACCAAATTGAATGAGGAATTAAAGAAAAAAGATGGAGAATCCAAATTTGGAAAATGAAGGAATATGTACAATGAAGGATAAATCCCTTGAGGATCACCACTATGCATGGCTGTCTTTTGTTTTGTGAAGAATCTATGAACTAGACCGTTTATAGGACTGTGACACAGGTGCCTGACCCTGAAAATAAAATGATTTGCAGGAAGGAGGTGAAGATTTTTTCCACTCATACAACATACCTCGTGAACACAAACGGTTCATGGACAAGTCATACCCAATAGCTTATCGTGAATGAAATGAGGTCATTCATAGGAACAAAGAGGTGATTTTCTCTACTACGAATGAGAACCTCATTCCTTGATGACCGAGTGGTCTGTTGACCAGGTTGAACTCACGGTCCTCCGAAAAAGTCTCTCTTTGGCCCACTGATCTAGTTCTTCCACATCTCTTTTAATGGACCACAAAGGGGACTAAATAAGATATTTTATTTTGGAAATCATGGGTGATCGAAGGCACAACAGAAGTGAACACAATAAAATATGGACTCATTTGATGATTCCCTATATGTATAACCCTTCACATGGAATTAAGGAAGGAAACATAATACTAATTAGAAGACCGAAAACCCAACACCCTTAATCGATTAATTTCCCATGATGTGCAGAAACAATGTAACATATTTAATCTGGAGTCCTGTATAAAAAAAGATATATGGGAGAAACCATACACCACATAGAAAATAACTATGTGGTTGGATCCTGACCCTGCATAGTATCAAGGTACACATATGTAACTCAACACCACGTAGAAAAATTCTAGGTGGACAAAACCTGGTTCCGCGTAGCAAAACTCTACATAGATCAAATCCAGTACTATATACCATTATGGTATATAGACGACCCCTTCACCCATATAACAACACACTAGAAAGGGGAATCCTCAACCATAATAATTAAATGGTACATAGAATGGAATATTCTTAGGATTTCCACCCTCTTGATTCAATCATTTCCTTCTATTTCCATCACATTATCTAAAGCCCCTCTGTGAATCAGCCCATCAGTAGTTGGCCAATGCCTCTTCCAAATATACCAGGTGTGTATGATAAAACAATAAGGTGCATCAAAATACACTTATGAGTTTACATACACACGGTATGTGGAGTAATGTGGGTTGTCCACATAATTAGGCATACCCCAATAATGTCTCTATATTTACATTCCCATGGTATTTTTGGTTTTTACATCTAGATGATCACATGTACCACCATGTTATAGAGATTAAGGGTCATCGCTAGACTTTCCCTTCGATGAGGGCCAGTGATAAATAAGGTAAAATCACACATTCTTTCCCCTTTAATGAGTAATCATACTCCTCCCTTTTTTCAAAACCAATTTAAGGACACACCATCTTAGGTAAGCCCATATCCTATCTTCTGTGAAGTGTCATATCCATAGCTTCTCCCACATTCATCCTCATCTATTTCCACCAGCAGAGTGGGAAATGTGTGTTGTTTTTTAGGTATACAACTTCCTATTGTTTCTCACACTGACCATTAATCACACATGCTTAGAGATTAGTGGCGATCATGGAATCTGTATGATCCACCTTGAAGTTGCACTATAAGAACTCTGATTCCTGCCCTAACCAGGATACATCAGATGCTTATATGAGGCTCAAGCTCAATGGTCTTCCTTCACAGATATAAGTCCCAACTAGAGGTAAATGGAGGTCCTATTTTGTGTAATCCCCAACCATGACCCCTTAAATGGTCCAATTCAAATCTTATGTCCCATCTTTTAGAACAAAATGGAATTTGATTCCCAACTACCTAGGATAGAGTGGAAACCTCCCCGAGGTTCAATCCCAATACCATCAATTTCAGGATGTTCCACTCGCATCCTCACCACAAGATGTTATACTATATAAGTCACTAAAATACATTGGTTATAATTACCCTCACAATGATACATATAAATCCCATCATATGGGTTTGATCCCAACATTGAAAAAATTCTCACCCCCCACGATGAGGAGTAACTCTAGAGTTTCATCTCATATGGATCAAATATAGCATTATCTTTGTGAATGAATAATTAATTAATGATTTGTTCATAAGAGGGTATCCTTTATGAAGAACATTAGATAAATATGAATGTATTCATTAATTTAGAACCTTTTATTAGTATATATAATTCCAAACACATGTGTATTCATGATTGATCTTACCCAGGGGTCATTCATGGAAACAGGCTTCTGAATGAATCAATGATTCATAAACACATGAATATTGATTAAATCAATAACAAATCCCTGTAATAGGAAATAGTTTCTCCCAAAGTGGTTTGATGAGCCTAAGTTCCCATCCTCTCGACCAATGTGAGCTCTTAGGTGTCATTGACCAAATCACCCAACGAACATCTCCTTTGGAATGGATAACCTTGAATCATGGATGTGAGAGGTGTTTCCGGATTCTTGAATAAACCAATTGGAAACCATTTTAGGAAATTTTACCCCACATAGAGTGATTGCGCAAAATCATAACCCACTTCAATCACTCATTGGACGTAACCCGCTTCATGTCAAAAACAAAATGATGAGTCCGCAGTGAAACACTTGAATATGGAACCTCCTTCATAATATAAAATGATATATTGTCTAGTACTCATTGAACCATTTTTATTCTTGTGTACAAAACTTTCTTCAGGTCAAAACAAAAATGGTGAACCAAATGTGATGCCTTAATAATGGTGGTGGAGTTACCACACCTCAGGCCCTTTCATATCCAAAAACAAATATGGTCAAGAAAGATGATCAATAATACATGTTGTCTTAAGATGGTATGTTGATAGGGTCTTGTTGTATTCACATGTCATATTTATCATAGGAAAACCATAGATCATCATTTAATCAAATGGAATACTGATTGTTTGCTCAGAAATTTACATAAGAAACTGTACAGGCAGTTGAGTACTCAATATTGAAAATCATGAAATCACCCACCCACTTTCTTTAATGCTGGGTTTTAAATGTATTGATCAGGGAGTACCATTAAAAAGGTAATCTTCCCACTAGGGATTATGCAATGAAATCCATCATGGATATAAAGTTGGGACAAACTTCTACTCTACTATGGTCGATGGACCAGAATCGGGCGATCCCACATTCTAACCCCAATCTTTTCGGGGGCTAGTACCCAAAACTTTAAAAAACATACCTAAATTATCTTAGGTATGTGGAAGAAGTCATCACCCATGAATTATCTCTGAATGAACCAGGTTATCACTCAAGGTGCCCTACCATAAGACGTCTCCACCAACAATGTGAGACCCAGGGTCCCCATTCTAAAGAGGACACTACAACAAGAGCTCCTAATGAAGTCCAAAACATATTGGTCCCCCAAGGTACCCTCCATGGTCAATGAATATATAATAAATAATAGTTCATCACCATGGTCCCTGTGGAAGATATCCTCCATGAAAATACTATGAAAACCCATGGGAAAGAATACATCCATGTGCCTGGTTTTGAAGCCCTCCATGAAAATATGATGGAATATCATGAGAAAGAACAACGTTTTTCCAATGATATCCAAGGCTCCCATGAAAAAATGATGGAAAATTATAGGCAGATGAAAATCCTTGCTGATTATCATGAATACCTTCATCAAAATAGGATGGAAACCTATAAGTAGATGCATATCCCAACCAATGAATTAGAAGTTTTCCTGTCAATTTTGGTGGAAATCAAATATTGGTATATTCAAATTCCCTCTCCCTCATATCAATCTCATCAGCCCAATATAATGGAAATCCAATATGAAAATACAGATATTCATGTAGATTCAGAATAATACCATTAGACAAATACAGTGGAAAACAAGCAAGAAAAAATATCTACTCCCAAATATGATGACCATCATCCAAATAGGAAGGAAACTAGAGAGAACAATTGGCGCATCCCATCCATAAATCAGGGGTAGACTCATTCCTCTTACCTCAGAGAGGAGAACGTGTAGTACCCATCAAAAAAAAATGGAGGATAAGAGGAGGCACAAACTCCAGTTCTGACATCAAAAAGGAAATTTATCTCCATTCCATCCGAATCTATATATCAATACATCCTGGCCATAATAGAGGACCAGACATCAATTCATAATCATATCATCTAGACCTATCAAGATGCCATTGCCTATCTGGAAATAACAATGATTTGGGGAAAAAACCCCATATCCCCATGTGGGGTGACTCATCCACAAAATAAGATTGTAAGGCCCTACACTTAAACATTAAATAATCTCAAGTTAAGTTATGAATTCACATTGATGATCTTTTTAGGATTATAATTTTAGAGAATTTGGACATAACTATTAAATTATATCTCAAATATTACAAAGTCGACACTTCTACTCTATCCAACATTTTTCACAATAATAAAACTCCTAAATTAAAAACAATAATTCATTTCTTGATGAAAAACTTCTTGTTTCCTTCCGTTATCCAACCCTTCCTTATTACTTATTAAAAATATTTCAAAAACTAAGTCTGAGCATAAGAAGCTATCTAAGGGATATAAAATAATGGAAGAAACAATTAGTCCCTGAATACATAAAAATCATGAAATCATACTTTTCAATCACAAAAAATAATCTCTTTAATATACCTCATGAAATCATAATATTTATGAATAACACATAAAAATCATAAATCATAAAAGTAAATTTTGTCATCCATAATATACTAACATTGAAGCTTTCATAGCTATATAGGGAGTTATAGTTGAAATACCCATCACAATATATTCCCTAAATCACTTAGGAGAAAAATTAATGTCTACCTCCATCACATTACCCAATAAATTGAAGAGATATATTAGGCCCACCCACCCTCTGTTTATCATGGAACCAACTGTATATGTAAATAAATCCAGTGAACCATAACATAATCAGAACATATAAAACAAGTATAATGGAAAGATAAAATTTCCACATTAAAATCATAAGATATTGGTTCAATATATTGTCATAATAAATCTATTCAAAAACAATTTTAGATATCAAAATAAGTTAAAATTTTAATTTTTTTTATTTTCCTTTTAAAAAAATTATTGATTGTTATAGAATCCAAATACCAAATAATGGTAATGGCGGTAGAAAGTTAGTTGTCTCAAAATATGTTAAAAAGAATCATTCTTTTTTTCCATTAGTAAAACTCAATGTAGAAAAAGATTCCTATTTGAAAAAAATTGAATTAAATTAAATTAAAAATGGTATAATTATACACTATATAAAATAAGGTTTTGTATAAATCCAAATATTCTCCAAGGAAAGAATAATGAGACGAAGTCCCATACCTTGAGTCTGAGTTGTCATGTTCATCATTTATCTCCCTAAATAATAATCTTTTATTAATTTATATTTGGTTTCTAAATTTTTTATTGTTTATTATTAGTTTTATATCACTTATTACGTTATTATGAAAATAATTTAACTATTGAAGTTCATATCAGTCATTTTGTCGATGTCAGGTACTTAAGTCAAAAATGAAATTGTTATAATTAGAAATTGTCCATTTGGTCAAAATTACATTATCTATAGAATATTATTTATAACTTAAATAAAATATATATCTAGTATATATTTTTATTTATAATAGTCCATAACATTTGGATATAATAAATTAAATGCACCATTCACGGAGATGGTAGGTCGTACATACGAATTAGAGCTACTTTTATTTCTTTTTCATATTTAATGGAATGAAAACTAAATGATACATCGATAAATTATAATTAAAATATAATATTATATTTTATATACCTTTAATATTATCATTAATTACATCGTTTAGATGTTTCATGTTTGGAACGAATGAGTAATATCATTTTGATGGGGTGATAATCCGCACTTCCTCAAATGAAATTATCAAATTTACATATTATGGAAAGAAAAATTGTATTTTGTAAATAAGAATAAAAAATATAGAGATGATATAAATATAATATATATCATATATAAATTTTGTTCCATAATAATGGCCACCATGGGAGGTGGATGGAGAAAATCTAGCAATCATCATTTTATGAGGCTGTAGTTCGACATACATAGAAACAGTATGTTTGCATCAATTAGATGGAGGTGTGTGTAAGGGTAGTTTGAATCCTTATCATAACAACATCCAAGTATATTTAAGATATTATTTTTGTTATGTAATCAAAGTATAAGAATATAATAGGTAGTGGAGAATGAAAATAAAGGAAATGAACTTGAGAGAAGACATTACCTCTAAATCAGGAAACTTCCTTTGATTTGAGACAAAGGGATTTCTTGAATATCCTTCTTCCCAATGTAAGTCTTCTAGGAGGAAGGGAGGGATTTTGGGATATTATTGGAGAAAAATTTGTATGATCCAACGGTGTCTGAGATGTGTGAGTAGGTGGGTATATATGGTGGCCTTTTATAAGAGGGAGGGAGTCACTTTAATAAGGTCTTAAAATATTATTTTATTATAAATTGATTTCCGGTTTCCAATGGTACTGATCTCATTTATTTAAAATTTAATATTCTATTTGATCAAAAAACTCTCAAGCAATTAGTTTTAGGAAATTTTTTGTCACAAAATTATAGTTATGTTTTATCTTTAACCGTTAGTTAATAATGATGACTCTTACCATGTCTTATTGCATTTTAATAACATATAGTAACTATAGTAACTATAAAATGACAAAAGAAAAATAACTGGATCAGTAATGAAATTTATGAAATTATAAAAGTTAGTTGGCCAAATGGTATATTTTTAAGAATTTAATATCATTAAATAAAATAGTATTTTCATTAAAAACTAATTTATGTCACTTTTGACACTATAAAGTATTAGATTTTTGTTAAATTCGTAAATACATTATTCCTTCAAACCAAAGAAATTAAATATAGTATAATATTTCAATATAATCGATAAAATTCATGTATGATATGAACATATTCAAATTAAATTTATTTTAATATTTATAATATCATTTATTTGAATCATTCATTAATGAAACAATCAATGCATCAACATTCTATCATAATTAAATTTAGTTATTTAAAGTATAAAAATTATAAATAAAATATCGTAATTTATGAAAAATTATTATATTTTTAATTACTATTTTTAGTCAAATACATCTTTTATATAACACCATAATAAATTTTTTTTAGTAAAAGGTACATGTTTTCATTATATTTGTCTTTACTTTAAATTAATAATTATAAAATGTCATTTTCACACCCAAGTGGAACTATGGGGTCCCAAAATCAACCCAAGTACTACCATGGTCGTTACTATCTCATAAAATATGATTAGAACATGTTTTATGGTAGTTTAATATTATTATAATATCATTTTTACCCTTATTTACCAGATCTACCCTTTAACCATGGTAAATGGAATAATTACTGATGTTAATAATCATAATGTCAAAAAATAAAAGGTAGCTATTCACAAAATTTGGACCTTATGATTCCAAATATGGAATAAATTTTTCCAAATTCAAAACATGTAATTTTTAGTAATTAATTTAAAATTAATTCCAATTGTCAAAACTAAAAGGTGTGTTTTTAAGAAATAAAAGCTATCAAAAGATTGACATGTGTTTATGTCCATTATAAATGTAAAATTACTTCAATGGCCATAATTGTATTATATGATAATAATATAGTCCAATTACTCTTTAAAACAAATTAAAAAGACAATCTATCAATATAAATAAATTAGATGAAAATGCAGTTTTGAATTAAAATGCGGTATTTTACACTATTCATTAAAATATGAATTTCATTAGAAAAATAGCAAAATTTCAACCAAAGTAAATTTTTATGTAAGGATTCTAAGGAATATGTTTATTTTGTCAAATAAAACATATAAAGTTATCAAAAACTATATTAAAAAGGGTTCTCTTTCAAAAGGTGGTAAACAATCCTTTTAAAAATATTAGAGCATTTCATGCTTAAAATTAGATTCATTCTCATTTTAAGCCTCTAATATTCATTGGATAAATGTAAAAACATTTAACAAACATGTTTAAACCTAATTTATTTAGTTATATTAATTATTTCCAATACAACAGCTAGAAATTAACTACTATTTAATATAATAATAATATTATTGTATAATTTTTCAGTATAACTCAACATTGTGTGCAACATAAGATTTTAGAGAAACCCGTTGTTGTGTATCAAGCATGATATAAAAAAATAATCCCTTTAACATAAAATTAATATCTAATTCAATAATATTAATATATATGAAACATTATTATAAGTACCTGGGATCCTATATCATGCCCCCTTTTGGGAATTGCATCCTTGAAATTCTATTCACTTATCAAATAAGTGGGGGTATTTATCCCTCATAACATTTTCATATTCCCATGTTTTTCTTTTGAACTGTATAGGTTTTCCATAGAAACTTTACCTGATGAATTAAATTATTCTGAAACACTTTCTCTAAATGGTTAAGAATATGGACCTATTGTTCCTCATAATAAATTTTCTCTTCCAACTAAACTACCAATGCACTCAAAAATTAGATGGATCTGGCATATACTTTCTCAACAATAAAACATGAAAAACACTATATACCTGGGATAAAATTAGAAGTATATTCACTCTATAGGCAGCTGGTCAAACTTTATTAAAGATTCTATAGGGTCCAATGAACCTTAGACTAATTTCTTTTCTTACAAAAACACATCACACTTTTCCATAGAGAAACATTGAGAAAGACATGATCACCAACCTTGAATGAAAGATCCTTCCTCCGGTTATCTACATAATGTTTCTGCCTACTCTGAGCTATTATCATGTGCTTTTGAATCAAATGATCTCTTTTAGCCATCTATTCTACCAATTCTAGTCCCATCAACATCCTTTCACCTACTTCAACCCAAAAGTTGTAGTTGAACACCTTTTCCATATAATGCCTCAAATGGTTTCATTTGTATACTGGAATGAAAACTGTTATTATATGAAAACTTAACGAAAGAAAGGTGTTGGTCCCAACATCCCTGGTAACCCATTGAACAAGCACATAGAATATCTCCCATGGTTTTAATTGTTCATTCTGACTTCCCATGTGATTATAGATGAAATATTGTACTAACATTTAATTCAGTACCCAACATCTTCTGAAGGCCTTTCCAAAAGTTAAATGTGAACTAAGGATCACAATTAGATACAACGGAGATGGTAACACCATGCAACCAGACTATCTATTTAATATATAATTGAAAAAGTTTGTCTAGAGACAAAGTATCTCTAATAGGAAGAAACCGATTTGATTTAGGAAATCGATCAATAATAAAACAGATTGCATTGTTACCTCGTGATGTCTTTGGGGATCCCATTAAAATATCTGTGGATATATTTTCCCATTTCCACTATGGAACCTAAAAATGACGAATCATCCATTTTGGTAACTACCGCTCTACTGTAGCTTGTTGAAAAATCAATCATATCAGGGTAAAGTCATCAATATATATTTCCATTCCATCTCACATGTAATAATCCTGGAGATCTCTATACATCTTAGTACTTCCTGGATGAACTAAAAGAAGAGAACTATGACCTCTACATAATAACGATTTTTTCAAATGGGAATCACAAGGCACACATAATCTCTTTCCAAACCTCAAAAAATAGTCTTTATCAATGTTAAATTCAGGTAACTTACCCTTCTCAACCAATTAAACCTTTTTATGAAACTCTCTATCTTCTTACAATGCTTTATTTATTCTATCTACTAGAGGTGATTTTACTAAAACCTGAAAAAAATAAGAATTCCCTGCACTGAAAACCTCCAATACAAAATTCATGAAGTTAAAAACCAAAGTATCTCATTCCAAACATAACATAGTTAATATAGAATTAATTTTCAAACACAAAGCTTCAACCACTTTATTTTATTTTCTGGGATGATAATGAATACTTCAATCATAATCCTTGATTAATTCCATCCATATTTTCTATCTCATATTCAATTCATTATATGTAAATATATACTTAAAAATATGTGATCAGTATATATTTCACACTTTATGCCATACAAATTATGTCTCCAAATTTTAAAAGAAAAACAATAGAAGCTAATTCCAAATCACATGTAGGGTAATTTACTTAATAAGGTTTCAACTTACGTGAATCATATGCAATTACCAGATCATTCTATATTAGGACACAACCAAGTAATTTCAATAAAGCCACACTATTGAAAGAAATTCAATATTTCTAGAAGCTAGTTCCATAACTAAAGCATTTACTAATATTTTTTTCAATTCCTGAAAACATTCATCACATTCTTTTGTCCAGATGAACTTAACACCTTTTTGAGTCATCTTAGTTAGTGTGCTATATACCAATGAAAAATATTCAACAAATCTATAGTAATAACCCACTAAATCAAGAAAACTATGAATCTTGGTTATATTTGTGGGTCTTCTCCACTCTTAAACAACATTTTGTAAAATAAGATCAATTATCATTCAATATTTCAAAAAAATGTGACCATGGAAAGAAACTTTTTGTAACCAAAAATCACACTTGTTGAATTTTTCATACTGTTTCATTTCTTTTAATGTTTGCAAGAAAACCCTTAAATGAATTTCATTTCCTCATTACTTTTAGAATAAACCAAAATATCATCAATAAAAACAACCATAAAAATATCAAAGAACTCATGGAAAATTATATTCATAAGATCCATGAATACAATAGGTGCCTTGGTTAACCCAAAAGGCATAACTAAAAAATTATAATGTCCATATCTAGTAAAACATGCGGTCTTTAGAAGGTCCGATTCCTTTACTTTTAGTAGATGGTACCCCGACCACACATCATTATTTAAAAAATACTGAGATCCCTGGAGCATATAAAAAAATTATCGATATGAGGCAAAGCATACTTGTTATTTATAGTCATGTTGTTTATGTATTTGTATTCAATGCAATGTCTTATTGAACCATATTTATTTTTAACAAACAGGACAGGATCACCCCATGGTGATATTCTAGGTCGAATGAAACATTTATCTAATAACTATTGCAATTTATTCTTTAACTCTAAAAGTTCTATTTGTTCCATAAAATAAAGGGTTTTGAAACTATATTATTATCTGTAACTAAGTCAATAGTAAATTCAACTTCCTGGTCAGGTATTATACCAGGAAAATGATCAAGAAAAACATCAAGATATTCATTTACCACTAGCACATCATTAATCTAAATTGTTCCTTTTATTTAACAATATGTGAAATGCAACATTCATTTTTATCTTTTACTATTTTTTCAGCTTCCTAATATTTTATCAAATGCAAGGGTTTATTCTTTTATACAAACTGAAATTATTTCTTAAAATATATCTCTTTAGATATGCGGTCAATCTTATCATGATTAACGGAAATCTAATCCTTACCCTAAATAACATCCAACTTTACTAGAGGAAAACCAATAAGGTTTTTAGGTATATTCCTTTAACACACAAGAATACGAAGGTTCTTATAATTTCTTTTTGTCTCAAAATTTCCTCTAAGTGTTTTTACCAAAAGTTCAGGATTCAAATCTTAAGATAGAATTCCCAATTTAATAGTTAATTTCTCAGAAATAATAGAATGTGTAGAACTGGAATAAAAAAACATTGGAATAATATGAATAACTAACTATGTACTTCATACTACTTAATTTTATGTCCCAATGTCTTTTGAAGTAGTGGCAATGGATTTCAACACCCCTTTCTCCATGTAGTCCAGATGCTTTCCATCATATGAGTTCTTCATCAGACACTCATTTATATAATGACCCATTTCATTACACTTAAAACACTGCACTAATTGTAAACCATATTTGGTCTTACTACTACCCTGGTCTTTTTCAGTGCAATTACGAGCATTATGTCACATTTACCACATCTGAAGCACTTACCAGAATTCAATACGCATTCCCCAGTGTTCTTTTTACAATAATTTTCACAAACTATAAACTTACGTTTCTTACAATAATTTTTTTTAAGAGTTATTCCCTTTTGTCTGCCACCCCGACCTCTTATTTTGTTGTTTTTCAAAGAACACATGATCATCATAAAACTCCATTTCCACCTTCTCCACACACCAGACAAGTTTTTCATAACTTTTGAACTCATGAGAAGATAATTCCCTTTGATACATTGGATTTAATCTTGAGTATAATTTATTTAATTAACTATCAATATCCCGTATAAACTTTTGAGCATACCTTGCCAGTCGAGTGAATTTTTCTTCATATGTATCCCATGTGTCATCCTCATGCCTTAATTACAATAATTTTTTTTTCATCCTACAAAAAACCTCCTTAGAAAAATATATTTCCAGGAACGTACCTTTGAATTTATCCTAATCAAGAGCATAAATATCCTCACTATCCCAGATATTTTTAACCATTTACCACCACTGATCAGCTTCACCTACAAAATGGTAAACACCAAGACTATCCTTTTGACGTTCTGAACTCCCCATGACATCAAAAATATTTTCCAATACTTTAATCCACCCTTTTTCTAGAACATGGTCAGATGTTCCTCTAAAATAAGGGGGATTTTGCCTAATTAAATGATCCACTAATGACATGTTCCTTTCTGGTTGATCTGGATAATATCGTGCATAGATACGACATCCATTATATCCTGAGTCAATTGTGCCATCACGACAACAAACTATTCAGTTTTGATTCTAACCATTTCCAGTTATTGAATTGGTAGGTTTTATTCTTCTTGATGATGTCCCATCATATATTCCATATTTCCTCTGAGGAAAACCATTATGAACACAAAAATCTCTTAGATGATTCAACTTTGTAATCTTTAAATTCTATATCATTTCAATCTTACCATAAAGTAAAAAAAATTAGGGATTATAAATAAAAAATATCCTTACACCTAATGTTATCTAAACCGACCTCTAATATGAACTGTTAGGCCCCTATATTAAACATTACCCAATCTTGGGTTAATTAAATAATTTAAATTGATTATATTTTTAGGTTTAGATTTTTAAAGAATTAGGCCATAACTATTACATTATATCTCAAATATTACAATATGGAAACTTGTACTCTATCTATTTTTTATCACAATAATAAAGCTCCTAAAATAAAAATAGGAATTATATTCTTGATAAAAATATTCCCGAATCCTAAAATTCTCTTACACTTCCTTATACCATTTTAGGAACAACTCAAAAACATGGGATGAGCATAAAAATCTCCGCAAGGGTTATAAAATAAGGGAAGAAAACATTAGTCCATAAATACATACAAATCAATAAATCATACATTTTAATTTTAAAACCTAATCTCTTTAACAAACCACATGAAATTATATGATTTATTAATAACACATAAAAATCATAAATCATGAAGGTAACATGTGTAATCCATGACATACATACATTGTAGAATTCACAGCTACATAGGGAGTTACATTTAGAATATCCATCACAGTATATTCCATAAATCTCTTAGGAGAAACATTAATGTCTACCTCTGTCACATTACCCAATGAATTGGACAAATATTTTTGTCTCACCCACCCACAAAATTTCATGGAACAACCAATTTATATAAATAATTCATTGGAACCATAAAATAATCATAACACATAAAACAAGAATAAATGAATGATAATATTTCCATATTCCTATTATAAGAAATTAGTTCAATATATTGACATAATAAATCCATTCTCCAAACCATTTTGATCAAAAAAAAATGTGAAAATGGTATATGGTATTTATTTATCTTTTAAAAACATTCTGTCTTGTCAAGGAATCTAAATATCAAATAATGCTCGCAGTGGTAGAAAGGTCATTGTCAGCACGTATGTTAAAAAGAATAATTTTTTTTTCATTTAGTAAAATGCTTCATAGAAAATGATTCCTTTTTAAAATACATACAGTTAAATTCAAAGAAAAATGGTATAATTATACACCGTATAAAATAATGTCGTGAATAAACTAAAATATGACTTAATGAAAGGAGTTTGAGATGAAGTCTCTTACCTTGAGTCTGAATTGTCTACTTTGTTATTTATCTCCATAAATAATAAAATTAAGTTAATTTATAATTCATTTAGAACCTTTTTCATGTTTGTTATTCATTTTATATAACTTATTACCTTTTTATAACAATCATATAATTGTCAAGTTCATATCGGTCATTTTGTTGATGTTCAGTACTTGAGTAAAAAATAAACTTGTTATAATTAAAAATTGTCCATGTGGTAAAAATTCCATTATCTCCATAATAGTATTAATAATTTAAATATCATATATATAAATTATATATATGTATTTTTAATAGTACATAACATTTGGAGATAAGAAATGAAATGCATAGTTCATGAAGATGGTGGGTTGTACGTACGTCTGAACACTACTTTCATTTCTAATTCATATTTAATGAATTGAAAACTAAATGATACATATGTATATTATAATTAATGTACAGTAGAATATTTTATATACCTTACATAATTTAATTAACTCCATTCTTTATATGTTCCATGTATGTCATGAACGAGTCATGTCACTTTTAGGGGTGGTAGTCCACACTTCCCCAAATGAAATTATCATATTTACACATTATGGGAAGTATAATGGTTTATTGTAAATAAAAATACAGAATTATAGAGAAAATATAAATATAATATATATCATATATAAATATAGTTCCATCATAATGGACACCATTAGAGAAGGTAAGATAAAATTGAACAATCATCGTTTTGTGAGGCAATAGTTATTGTACAGAGAAATAATATGTTCGTATCTATTAGATGGAGGAGTGTGTATGGTTACTTAGAGTACATCCCATAACAACATCATAATATATTAAGGATAATTTTTTTCTATGTAATATAAGAATAATAATATTATAGGATGTGTGGAAGGAAAATAAAGGAAATGAACTTGAGAGAAGACGTTAACTCTAAATCGGGTATCTTACTTGGATTTGAGCGAACAGGATTTGATTAATTTACATCATCCCAAGGTATGGATTCTATGAGTAAGTTAGTGATTTTGGGATCTTATTTTAGTATAATTCGGATGATTCAGGGGGCTTTAGAGTTGTGAGTAAGTTGGTATATGTGGTGGCTTTTTATAAGAGGGAGGCAGGGCACTTTAGGAAGGACTTGAAATATTATTTTATTATAAATTTATATTCGCATTAAAATGGTCCCAAAACATTTATTTAATTTACAATATGAATTTGGGATGGAAAAAACTCAAAAAATAGGTTTTATAAGGATTAGGTCACAAAAGTAACCTTATCTTTTAGCATTAACCCTTAGTTGAAAAAAATAACACTAACCATGTCTTCTTTCATTTTTAAAATATATGGTAACTATAGTTTCTATAAAATGCAAAGAGAACCATATTTATATCTCTAATGAAATTTTTATCATTATATAAGTCATTTGGTTTAATCTTAGTTTTTTAGAAATTTAAAATCATTTAATAAAATAGTACTTGTTTTAAAAACTCATTTATGTAAATTTTGACATAATAAAGTAATGTATTTTTGATAAATTCATAAAAACTTGATTACTTTATACCAAATGAAGTAAATAAAATATAATTTTTCAATATCATATAGAAAATTTGAGTATGGTATCGAAATATTCAAAATAAATTTATTTTATTATTTATAATATCATTTATTTGAATCATTCATTAATGAAGCAATCACTGCATCATCATTGTGTAAAAATTAAATTTACTTATATAATATATAAAAATTATAAATACAATACCATGATTTAGGAAATAATTTTATATTTATAATGACTATTAATATTCAAATATATTAGTTATATAACCCCATTTAAAAATGTTTTAGTAAAATGTACATTTTTATGTTATATTTCACTTTACTTTAAATTAATTCTTATACAATGTCATTTTCAAACCCAAGTGGAACTGTGGGGCCCCAAAATTGACCCAAATATTCCCCATGGTTGTAAATATCTCATAAAATTGGATTAAGACGTGTGTTAGGGTAGTATAATATTATTATAATATTATATTTTACCCTTATTTCCATATTTACCCTTTAACCATGGTAAATAAAATAATTACTTAAGTTACTATTCATAATGTCTAAAAATAAAAGGTACATATTCACAAAATTTGGACATTTTGATTCCAAAAAAGGAATCCATTTTTCCAATTTCATAACATAGAAGTTTCAGTAATTAATTTAAAATTAATTCCTTATGTCAAAACCAAAAAAACATGTTGTTTTGAAATAAAATCGATCTATAGATTGACATGTGTTTATATCCAATTGAAATATGAAATAACTTCAAATGAACATCATTCTATTAAATGAAAAAATATAATCCAATTATACACTAAAACAAATTAAAATTACAATATAACTATATATATTAATTATATGAAAATTAATTTTTGTATTAAAATGCAACATATTTCAATATTTATTAAAATATATATTTAATTAGAAAAATACCAAAATTTCAACCAAGGTAAATGTAATGCCCCGAACCCTCTAGACTAGAACCAATGCATTAATAAGTACATTGCAATGGTTATAAGGAATGAAAATCTCAAAGGAATGATCCGTTTAGTAGTCTTGAAGAAATTAGATACATAGATGTAACTCAAATTTCATTGGAAAAGGTTATAAAATACGATACATAAAAAAAACTAAAGACTGCATCCAAAAGAACTCAATAAATGATATCCTCTTTGACACCTATTAAAATTAAACAATGAAAGGGGTGATCTCAAACGCTTAGTAAGGGTTAAAAATAGTGTAATAATGAATCAGAAATAAACAAATTATAAACAATTTGACATAATCAAAATGGCATGGTGAACAAATGATAAACTCACGCCATTAATAAACTGAGAATGAAACTGCATCCATAGATTTTGTCATAGTGAAAACCTCATGGATAGTAATAAATGATAATTAATAATGATAATTATTATTAATTGGACGTCATGTATCTGGCACATGAAACAATAATACCATTAAAAATGGTTTAGTTCTATGGGTAGAAACCCGTCTGATTTTTTTGGAAACAAGCTCGAAGGGTTTGTTGCCAAATTGATTGTCTCATGAGAGCTGCCGATGCATCGGGGGGATGTAGCAGGCCCCACAGACCTATGAATCCAAATAATTCTTTATAAATAGATTCAACATAAGAGTAATATGACTTTTCATTGTCCGTAAAAAATATAGGATACATATTCATTAATATTTCCACAGTCAAAATAACATTCAAAATAAATACCCCATGAAAAGTGGTATACAACATAGACAATAATCATATCCATGTTATGATAATTTGGAAACTTGAATGGAATATAATTTCAATTGAAACTTGACATCAAATGGGTATTAGTTACACTACATAATAATGATTAGGTGCATAATACTAAGCAAGTCACAATGAAGTGAAAATAGAGACAAAGCTTGTTACTATGTTGTAATCAATTGAGTATTATGAAAAAAAGTTAATAACCATAAAATGAATCATAGAATACCATGAATATAAATATAATCATGATAATATATATCAAATGGTAGTACACTTATACCACATGCAAGAAATATGTGGTGAACAATGGAAATCTCACAGAATTGAAAGTGAGATGAGAAACCCCTTACAAACATTTTGGTCTGGTAACGAGTGTTATTTTGAGGGATTAATGAGAGTAAAAGGGGTATTACATTATTTATATGTCACAAGGGAAGTATTGGGGAGGTATTAAAACATACCCAATCATTAATAATTAAAATTTAAAAGGAACACCATAGGGGAAATTCTTGAACAAATGTGAGAGAGATGGTCCCTTACCTTAGGCTCAAAGGTGTTCTTGATTGTTCTTGATGATTTGAATAGTCAAATTTGTCTTCATTAATTAATAATTCCAGAACCTCATCAACATTTAATTGATATTTTATAACCCTATTAGGTCATTAATGTCCTTTTTGATGGGTTTAAGTGATTCAATTTAATTTTTTTGGTAGCATTTGCTTCTTTGGTTTTTAGGATTTGTTTACATGTATTCAAGAATGAAAGTTCATTTTAAATGTGTTTAAACATAAAAAATTATTAATATATAGTATTAGTGAAATTAAAGAGATATAAATGATCTTATAATTATTCTGAGCTATATACATGAAGATGAATCATTAGTTAAAAGTTATTGATAAACGCTTGGATTTAGCTCGACGATTTTGTGCTTAATAAACTTGATTTGTATTATTATTTCATATTATGTTTGGGTAAGGATTCTATAACATAAAACATGATAAAATACCTATATTAAGATCTTGTTCAACCATTTAATAAGGATTCATGACCAGTATTGAAGATAGTAATTCAAATTGAAAACCAGTCTTCCTTGAGTGTGATAAATTAACACATCTCGGACGGTGTTTGAATTTATTGTATAAAAGGAGGGTAAAAGAGATATTGTGATGAAATATTTAATTATCCTAATGAAAATATTGTACATGTAATGTAATTTAATTATCATGGCATTTTGTATGAGGTGTGGTCAGATGAGATCAACAAAATAGTAAAACTTTTAAAATAATTTTAAAGAAAAGAGAAGAGAGGTTCACCTCTTGAGTACTCCTCCTTGAGAAACTCTTTATGGCCTTTGTTTTTTGAATTTTGGTGAGACCAGAAGGTCTTGAACGTGTGGAGAGGGCTTGGGAAGAGTATTTGTCAGAATTTTGGCAAGGCTTAAATCTTGAGTGGTGTCGGAGGAAGAGGGGGTGAGGGGTGGTTTATATAGTGGAGGGGAGAGGAGTTTTCTTAATATTATAATCATTAATTTATTATTTCCTCTCAAGACAAGAAATAGTGAGTATTCCATAACCATGAATAGTAATATATGAATTTTAGTTCGAGATTTGGGTGCTTACATCACTCATGCGGCTATGAATAGTTAATTTAAATTATAATGTATTTATACGGTACATTAATGTATTTTACTATTCACAAAAAATTCTTGTATTTCCGAAAAAATCCTAAAATTCACCCTAACCATTTTTTGACGTGTAGAATCAAAAAATGAAGTCCATTTTTCAAAAATAATTTTCTAAATATGATTAGTTAAATATTTAATTAAATTATTATTTAATATGAATATATAAACACTTAAAATATTCATCTTCATTTTTAAGGTGCCTAAATTCATTTATACACTCAATGGGATTGATAACATTCATAAGAGTCATATTAATATTCCAAAGGTTAAGTTACTATTCATAAGGGTAGGTTACTATTCATAAGGATAGGTTATGATTCACTGAAAATTAAGTTAATTCTATCAAACTCTAAATATCATCTTGAACAAAATGATATATGTCAGATTTTTAAAATTCAAATCACAGAGCTGGAAAATTTAAGTTTAATGTCTAGGTTATGGCTATATCCTATAAGTAACCATGTTTTTGTTTTCCATAGAGGATCAGTGATTCATTAAATACAAGTTATCTAATGAATATAGTGTATTTAAGAGAAACATACCATAAAATGATTGGGGTGCAACATTATTCCCTCCTTAAGAAATTTCTTCCTCAAAATTTTATGTATAAAGCCCACCAAAACGATGTGGGTGGTTCTTATTCATAACATCCTCAGGTTCCCATGTTTCTTCCACCATATTCTGGTTTCTCCAAAGAACCTTTACTGGAAGAGTTGTCTGATTTTTCAATACCTGCTCCCTTGTGTCAAGAATCCTGATAGACTTGTCACAGTATAGAAAATCAAGATATAGTTCTATTTCTTCATAGGTGAGTACATGTGTTGGGTCTGGAAAGTGTTTCTTTAACAATGACACGTGGAACACATCATGAACTCTGGGGAGATATGGAGGTTTTTCTAAAAAGTAAGCTATAGCTCAAATTCATTATAGAATTTCAAATGGTCTTATGTACCTGGGGCTGAGTTTCCCTTTCTTACAAAACCTTAAGAAACCCTTCCATGGAGATACTTTTAGAAATACATGATCTCCCACATGGAATTCCAAATATTTTCTCCAGTTGTCAGCATAAATCTTCTGCCTAATTTGGGCTGCTTTAATATGGGCTTGAATTTTCTTAACCTTTCTTGTATTCTCTTCAATAAGTTCTGGTCCTTGAAGTTTCCTCTCACCAACATCGTCCCAACAAGTTGGAGTTCGACATCTCTTTCCATATAATGCTTCATATAGAGACATTTGAATACTATAATGGAAACTATTGTTGTATGAAAATTACACCAAAGGAAAGTATTGGTCACAAATACCTTGGAAGTCAAGATAGCATGACCTTACCATGTATTCTAGAGTTTGAATAGTCCTTTCAGAATTTTCGTCGGTTTGGGTGTGATAAGTAGTAATCATACAAAGCATAGTACTCAAAACCTTCTGGAGACTTTCCAGAATTTTGATGAAAATTTTGTGTCTCGATCAGACACAATTGATAGAGGTGCACCATCATGTGTTACAACTTCATTAATTTAATTTATTTTCAGGCGCTCAAGTGGTAAATCCTTCCTTATTGCAAGGAAATGTGTAGATTTTGTGAGACGATCAATAATTACCCATATTAAATCATTCCTTCTAGGAGTCTTTGGTAGTCCAGTGAAAAATTACATCATAATTTCATCCCACTTCCATATAGGAATAGGTAGAGGTTCCATCCCCCATCTAGGATATTATCTCTCTACCTTCACTTGTTGACAAACTAGGAACCTTAACACATTGTCAGCAATTTCCTACTTCATATTATCCCACTATAAATATTCCTTTAGATCATTATACAAATTTTTGCTACCTGGGTGTATAGAGAAATTTGAGCTATGAGCATTATCTAATAGTTCCCTTTTTAGCTTAGGTATAGATGGAACACATAACCTCTTCCCAAACATCAAAACTCCTTCCTCATACATGAAGTCTTCTAATCTCCCATCCTTAACAATGATAATTTTCTTGTGTATATTTTCATAATCATATTGATAACTTTTTATCTTTTCTAGTAAGGATGGTTTAATAATCATTTGAAAGAGGAAATATGTTTCCCCTTCCTTAACAATTTCCATATCCAAGTTTAGTAGATCCATGAATATAGGATCTATCTCAATCCTCATTTGAGTCAGAATTCCATGATATTTCCATATTAATGCATCTACCGCCATATTTTCATTTCTTGGGTGGTAGTGTATTGAATAATAATAATCTTTGAGTAACTCAATCCATATCCTTTTCCTCATGTTGAGTTCTTTTTGATTGAAAATGTTTTTCAAACTCTTGTGATCTGTGTATATCTCACATTATTCACCATAAAGATAATGTCTCCATATATTCAGAGCAAATATTACGTCTTCTAACTCAATATCATATGTTGGATAATTTTTTCCATGTGTCTTCAAATGCCTTGATTCATAAGAAATAACTTTACCATTTTTCATAAGGACACAACCCAGACTATTCTTTAATGCATAACTGTATATTACAAATCCATCACTTCTTGATGGAAGAGTCAAAATTGGATAATTGACCAATATTCTTTTAAATTATTCGAAGCATTCTATACATTATTTTGTCCACATAAACTTAACTCCTTTATGTGTGAGCATGGTTAGTGGATTAGCCAGTCAGGTGAAATTCTAAACGGAATGTTGTTCGTAACCTATGAAGCCAATACAACTATGTACCTCAATTATGTTTGATGGCATGGGCCAATCATGGATTTACTTAATATTTGCAGGATCAACTAGGATTCCATCCTAAGAGACAACATGACCTAGAAAGGAAATTGATTGAAGCCAGAATTCGCACTTTCTAAACTTCCCATATAATTCATTTCTCCTACGAGTTTTGAGAATAATCCACTTGTGGTCCTCATGGTCATCATAACTTTTGGAGTATACCAGGATATCATTGATGAATACCACAAAAAGGTTATCAAGATATTCTATGAAAAATAAATTCATTAAATAAATGAAAATAGATGGTACATTCATCAGTCCAAAAGGCATCACTATAAACTAGTAATGCCCATACCTGGTTCAAAATACTGTCTTAGAAATATCTTCCTTCCTCACATGTAGTTGATGACATCTATATCGAAGGTAAATCTCAGAAAAGTATTGAGCTCCATGAATTTGATCAAATAAATCATGGTAATAGGATACTTATTCTTTATTGTAATAGCATTGATTTCACTGTAATCAATGCATAGACTCATGGATCCATATTTCTTCTTGACAAACAAGACTGGGGCTCCCCATGGAGAAACACTAGGTCGAATAAATCCTTTGTCACTCAACTCCATTAGTTGTTTCTTTACCTACACTAACTCCACAGTGGCCATTCTATAAGGGGTCTTTGATATAGGTCTTGCACCAGGAATTAAGTCAATGGAAAACTCAATTTCCTATTATGGAGGATGTCCAGGTAAATCCTCTGGAAACACATCAATATATTCTTGCACTATATGCACATATTCAATTTGAATATTTCTTTCCTCACCCATGGATGTTGGGTTCTCTTCCGCTCTAAGAATTGCCTTCAATATAGATACTGGGGGTGGGTCTAGATAAGAATCAGATGGTGATGTCTCCACTATAAAGATAATAGATTCTACTCCATTTTTAAAAATTGTAACTTCTTTTTTCTTTAAATAAATCTTCACATCATATTTTGATATCCAATTAAAACTAAGTATTATATCAAATTAAGTCATTGGTATGATGATAATATTAGAAACTAAAGCACATTTATGTGTCATGAGGGGAACTAGTTGACATGCCTTCATTGCAATGATGCATCCCTTAAGAGTTTTGACTAATAAATCCTTTGTTAAATCAAATTGTACTTGTCTAATTTTCATGGAAAACTAGGAAGATATAAACTAATGAAATGATCCAGAATCAAATAAAGTGTTGGCTAAGTGTGAGGAAACAATTAAAGTACCTGCCACTACACCATTAGGAATATCAACATCTATTGTTTTATTCATATAGGCTCTCCCTTGCTCATTTTTCTTTTCCTAAGGTATGTTTCCTTTGGGGATTAGGAAACTCATTTTCATAGTGTCTCATATCTCTACAATTATATCATCGAACATCATCAAATTGTTTCTTCCCCTTACATTAATGAGATAGATGGCCCTTTTCCCCACACTTATAGCAGACTCCATTCCTTTAAAACATTTCCAGTGATGATTATTTCCATAGTTTTTTCATAATGGAAATTTCATCATTACCTTGTTCTTCTTTGGTTCTTCACCTTTCCCTTGGTTATTAGAGTACCACTTATTATCTTGGTTTCCCTTGAACAAATTTGATCTAGAAAATGTTTGAGAATCCAATTCCCTTTAAAGACTTGGTTAATGCCTTCAAAGAAATGATCTATCTTGTCTACATAGTTATGTATGTAACCTACGACATACGTGGCTATCCTTGTAAAGGTAGCCTCATACTCTGAAACATTTTCTTCTTTCCTTTTCTTTATGCCAATGAATTTACTCTTCATTTTGGTTCGTTGATCATGAGGGAAATATTTTCCGATGAATATTTCCTTAAAAGTACTCCATTCCATATCATATATTTCTTCTTCTTACATGGTATTTTGAATCAAGGACCACCATTGATCAACGTCACCCTTGAGACAATATACTGCTAGTACTACCTTTTCATTTTCACTACATCTTCATGCCGTGAATATATTTTCAAGGGACTTGATCCATTTTTCAGAAACCAATGGATTAGTATTCCCGCTGAAAGATGGGGGCTTATGCCGCATGAAAAGCTCCAACATAGGTTTGGAATGGTTATTCATTAAAACCTGACTATGTTGTCCCAATATGGTCATGATCTGATCTGCTCCAACATTGATTGTGTTGACATGATCAGTGGGGTGATCCCCACGTTGCCCACGAGTATTGATTCCCCTTCTTACATTAGATGTAATTTCTAAATAATAGAACACAATATATTAGGGTATGAATTATAATGTATAATCGTATCTTAACAAAATACTTAGCATAAATTGAGATCCTACGCATGGATAATCCCATAATTAGAAAAATTATTTCTTTGAGAAATAATTTACATTTCAATCCTTAATAATGTATTGTAAAGAAAATATGAATTATCCTAATCATATCCCCTGGGAGTTTCTTAACCAAGGGTAAAGCAAGGACCATTGTCATGTACCGGTATACCATGGGTCAAGCCTAAAACTCCTGGTCAGTGTTTTCACCCCTAGTTACATCTGTGCCAGAGCGACCTCTTCCTGCTCATATCCAGACAGGGATATATTTTCTAGAAAGATTCACATGATCTATTCCTTACCAAAATACCAGTACATTTATCTATGATTACCCTCAAATACTACTTTAAATATTTGTTCATTAATCTATATTTATAAATCTATTTTCCATGATTTCTAATAAACTTCCTCTAATACCAACTGTAACACCCCGACCCCTCTAGACTAGAGCCAGTGCATTACTATGTACATTTCCATGTATAGAAGGAATGAAAATCCTGAAGGAATGATTAGTTTAGTATTCTTGAATAAACTAGATACATAGATGTAACTCAAATTACATTGGAAAAGGTTACAAAATATGATACATAACAAAAACTAAAGACTACATCCACAATAACTCAATAAATGATCTCATCTTCATCACATTTTGAAAGTAAAAAATGAAAGGGGTGAGCTCAAATGCTCATTAAGGGTTAAAAATAGAGGAATAATGAATCAAAAATATTTCAATTGTAAAAAAATTGATATAATCAAAATGTCAGGGTGAACAAATGAAAAAATCACGCAATTAATAAACTGAGAATGAAACTGCATCCATAGATTCTATTATAGTGAAAATCTCAGGGATAGTAATAACTGATAATGAATAAAGAGAATGGTTATTAATTGGATGTCATGTATCTTGTAAGTGATACCATAATACCATTAAAAATAGTTCAGTTCTATGGGTATAAACCCATCTAATTGTTTGGAAATAAACTCGAAGGGTTTCTCGCCAAACTGATTGTCTCATGAGACCCACCGATGTATCAAGGGGCTGTAGCGGGACCCACCAACTTCTGAATATAAATCATTATTTATACATTGATTCAATATAAGAGAAATATGAATTTATACTATCTGTATATAATAGAGGATATAGATTCATCAATATTTCCACAGTCAAAACAACATTCAAAATAAATACTGTATGTAAAGTGGTATACGACTTACAAAATTGTCATGAGAATATCAAAACTTAAATGGAATATAATTTAAATTGAAAATTGATCTCAAATTTTTAGTAGGTACACTACATAAGAAATATTAGGTTCACAATACTTAGCAAGTCACAATGAAGTGAAAATAGAGATAAAGCTCGTTACCATATTGTGATCAATTGAGTCTTATGACCAATTGTTAATAACCACCAAATGAATCACATAATACCATGAATATAAATATAATAATTATAATATATATCAAATGTAAGTACACATATACCACATGCAAAAAACAAGTGGTGAACAATGGAAATATCACAAAATTGATAGTGAGATGAGAAACACTTTTCAAACATTTCGGCATGGTAACAAGTGTTATTGCAAGGTATTAATGAGATGTAAATGGGTATTACATTATTTATATGTCACAAGGGTAGTATGGGGGGAGGTGAGAAAACATACCCCATCACTAGGAATTAAAATTAAAAGGGCACAACATAGGGGATATTCTTGAACAAAAGTGAGAGAAAGGATCCCATACCTTATGCTTGAAGGTGCTATTGATTGTTCTTACCTACCTAAATAATAAAAATTTTCATCATTAATTAATAATTCCAGAACCTCATAAACATTAAATTAATATGTTATAACCATATTTGGTTCATTAATGGCCTTTTTGAAAGATTTAAGAGATTCAATTTAATTTTTTTGGTAGCATTTTCTTCTTTGGTTTTCAAGATTCGTTTACTTGTATTCAAGAATGATAGTTTATTTGAAATGTGGTTAAACATCCAAGAACTATTAATATATAGTATTAATGAAATTAAAGAGATATAAATGATATTATAATTATTATGGGTTATGTACTTGAGGATGAATCATTAGTTAAATGTAACTGATTAACGCTTCGATTTAAATTGGTGGTTTTGTGTATAATAAACTTGTTTTGTATTATTATTCCATATTATGAGTTTTTAAGGATTAAAAAACATCAAAAAAGATAAAATACCTATATTAATATCTGGTTAAACCATTGAAAGGGGTTTCAAGACAAGTATTGAGAATATTAATTCAAATTAAAAACTCATCTTCCTTGAGTGTGATAAATTAACACATCTTAGACGATGTTTGCATTTATTGTATAAAAGGAGGGGAAAACTGAGATTATGATGTAATATTCCATTATCATAATAAAAAAATAGTACATGTTAGGTAATAGAATTATCATGTCATTTGGATGATATGATGAGGGAAGAGATCAAAAAAATAATAAAACTTGTAAAATAATTTGGAAGAAAAGAGAAGAGAGGTTCACCTCTTGGGTACTCCTTGAGAAACTCCTTAAGGCCTTTGTTTTTGGTCTTTTGGTGAGACCTGCAGGTCTTGGACATGGGTATATAGATTGGGAAGTTATTTGTCTTAATTTAGGCAAGGTTTGAAGTTTGAGTGGTGTGGAAGGAAGAGGGGGTGAGTGGTGGTTTATATAGTGGAGGGGAGATGAGTTTTCTTAATATTATAATAATTAATTTATTATTTCCTCTCAAGGAAAGAATTAGTGAGAATTCCATGACCAAGAATAGTAATATATGCATGTGAGTTCTATATTTGGGTGTTTACATCACTCAAGATGCTAGTAATAGTTAATTTAAATTATAATGTATTTATACGGAAAATTAATGTATTTTACTATTCACCAAAAATTCAAGTATTTCAGAAAAAATACCAAAAATTTACCCAAACCATTTTTCAATGTGTAGAATCGAAAAATGAAGTCCATTTTTCAAAAATAATTTTCACAATATGATTAATTAAATACTAAATTAAATGATTATTTAATATAAATATATAAACACTTAAAATATTCGTCTTCATTTTTTAGGTGACTAAATTCATTTATACACTTAGGGGTATGGATACCATTTATAAGATTCATAGTTATATTCATAAGGGTAAGTTACTAATCATAAGGGCATGTTACTATTCATAAGGTTAGTTTACTATTCACTGAAAATTAAGTAAATTTTATCAGACTCTAAATATCATCTTGAACATAACCGTGTTTGTTAGATTTTTAAAATTCAAATCAAAGAGATGGAAAATTTATGTTTAATGGATAGGTTATGGATATCTCTTATATCTAACCATGTTTCGTTCCATTGAGGCTCAATGGTTCATGAAATATAGACTTCCTAATTAATAAATTGTATTTAAGAGAAACATATCATAAAATGTTAGGGGTGCAATAGTAAATTTGATGTTCTTATTCTAAATAAGAAGTTTATTTTATCAAATAGGACATATAATGGTGTCCAAAACTATATTTAAAAAGGGATTTCCACCAAAAGGTGTTGAATAGAACTTTTAAAAAATATTAGAATATTTCATGCTAAAAATTGGATTCATTATCATTTTAAGCTTTTAATATTAATTGGATAAATGTAAAAACATTTAGCAAACACTTATATTCATAATGTATTTAGTTGTGTTGAATCCCACCAATACAATGACTTGTAGTTAACTAATATTTAATATAATAATATTATTACTATATTATTTTTCAGTATAACTCTACATTGTGTGAAACGAATGATTTCGGAGACACCCGTTTTTGCATGCCGAGTACGCTATCGAAAAAATGAAGCTTTTTAACATAAAATTAATATTTTATGAAATAATATTAATAGACATGATAAATTATTATTATATACATACCTGGTATCCTCCAATGATAGTAACTCTAAACCAGACCTTCATCCATGTTCCAGTCTATGAGGGTCGATGAACATACTATGAGAAAAAAGGACAACTAGATTGGGAACAGACTCTTGATCATACTGGGGGCACATGTCCACCCTGGTGGCTGCTCCGAGGAAGACATATATCCTAGTCAGAACTCAAGATGCATGTTAGTGTATCCCAACAACATCATTGGAACTATCCAAATAGCAACTGAATATGAAGGTCGTTACCAACACCATGTTCCCCAATTTCCCCCCAGAGAGTTCCCAAAAATGAAATGCACCCACTAGTGGAAAAAATGTTTAACACATCGGAATTTTTCACGTCGGTTCTATATAACCGACATGCAAAGCTTTAATGATCGATATATCACATCGGTTATTTTGTAACCAACATGATATATCGATCACGACCCATTTTTACATCTGTTATTTTATAAACAACTTAAAATATATGTATATTATCTTTTTTACGTCGGTTATTGTATTACCAACGTGAAAATCAAATCTAGCGTGCTTTATCAGGTCAGTTATTTTATAACCGTCATGATAATGGAATGATCGGCACTTTATCATGTCCGTTATAAAATAACCAACATGATAAAGTAAAGCTCGGTGCTTTACCCCATTGGTTATAAAAAAACCGACGTGATAAAGATAATCTCAGCAATTTATCACGTCGGTATAAAGCGACATATATCACATCAGTTATTTTATAAATTATGTGATAAATTTTTTTCTACGTCGTTTATTAAATAAAAAATGTTATAAAAATTAAATAAATAGTTTACCAAGTTGATTATTAAATAACTGACATGATAAATATTTTAAATGATTTATCACACCTCGTATTGAATCATTCTGTTTTCTTCGATCGGCCGACCTGCGACTCGTCTCTCTCGCAGGGAAAACCTAAAAACGATTCTTTGAATTCATGCCCTCTAGCCTCATTTTTCCAACATCATTCTTCATATTTATTATCATTAAATCTATCAGGTCGACTCACAACACTCAAGTAAGCCTCACCCGACTCCTTTTTAGTTTTTATTTTCCGCGATGCCCTAAACTAATTTTTTTGAGATGTTATTTTTCCTTGTTCTTTCTATCATGGTCAGTTTCATAGTGTTCATCTATACTATAGACCCCGGAAAACGCATCCGAAAAATTTTCCAAATGCTTCCATACATGATCCAAGATCATAGTCCATTTCGCAATCTTCGATTTGGTAGGTCGTAGGGCCCGAACGGAGTTACGGATTAGGAGTTATGGACGTTTGAAGTTGGGCTGGAAATCTGGTTCGCGAAGCCCATTCGCGAAGCCCCCTCCGTGATCACGGAGCGCCGCCGTGAAGCAATGAGGCGAGAGGCTCTGCGAACCCGTTTGACGTTCGCGATGCGCCGCGAAGACCCCTCGCGAAGCACTAATGTGAAGCACCCGAGCAGCGCGGTCCCGCGAAGCTCCGGAGGCGGTAACTCTCCGCAAATGAATTTGACGTTCGCGAGCCCGCCGCGAAGCTCCGGAGGCGGTACCTCTCCGCGAACGAATTTGACGTTCGCGAGCGCGCCGTGAAGCACCAGAGGCGGCGCAGGAGTTCTGCTTCGTGGCGCCCCTGCCTATAAATACCCATCTCACCCCCTTCTCCAGCAGGACAGCCACGACCACTTCGCCCCTTGGGCGGCCGAGCGAAGCTCCGCATTGCGGCTCCGTGAAGCCATGCTCCGTGAGCAGCTTCCTTCGCGTTGCTGCTCCGCGAGACCAAGCTCCGCGAGAGCCCTTTGCTCCGCGAGCCCATGCTCCGCGATGCTACTCTGCAAGACCAAGATCCGCGAGACCAAGCTCCATGAAGCTACTTCGCGAGACCTTTGCTCCGCGACGCTACTTCGCGAGACCTTTGCTCCGCGAAGCTACTTCATGAGACCTTTGCTCCGCGAAGCTACTTCGCGAGACCATTTCTCCGCGAAGCTGCTTTGCGAGACCTTTGCTCTGCGAGACCCCTTTGCTCCGCGAGAGACCATTGCTCCGTGAGGCCATGCTCCGTGAAGATGCTTAGCGAGACCAAGCTTCGAGAGACCCCTTTGCTCCGCGAGAGAATATTGCTCTGCGAGGCGATGCTCCGCGAAGCTGCTTCATGAAGACCTATCCTTCACGAGGATCCCACCTTCGTGCCCAATGGTCCATACCACGGGGGTTGTGCCCCCGCACCCCCGCTGGGGTCACTGCCGAGCTACGGTCCCGGCCCTCCGGGCCGGTCCCTTCGATACCATCACGGACCCCCATGATAAATGGAGAGTTGCATCGCGAACTTTTCGGGCCGGGATGCCGCGATTTTCCATTGCACCCTTATGCGCTCCCAACTTCCACCTATGGAACACCATGATTTGAGATACTCCTCCACACTCCATGAAACACCTTTATTTGACATATCCTCTTGGTTTCATTCCATGTCGTGAGTTGAGATTCTCATCATCAATTCCCCTGGTACCTTGAGTCGAACCATTCCTCAGGTAACTCCTCCAAACCCAATCACTTGGCTCCTATGCCAGGTTGAACCAGAAAGGGCCGCCCTTGCGTAAGTCCCAACACCAACCACTTCTAGGAACCTTCTTCCCAATAGTCCTACCTACATGACTCTAAACTGTAGTACTCCCTATATAACAAATGATAGGATGCCTCTTCCCCATACAAGAGATGCCTTATGCTCCTAGCATGAGATGCCAATAGTCCTTTCTACATGACTCTAAACTGTAGTAATCCTTATGTTCCAAACATAGGATTCCCCTTGCTCCAAGAAAGAGATGCCTTATGATCCAAGCATGAGATGCCAAAAGTTCTACCTACATGACTCTAAACTGTAGTATTCTCCCTATGATCCACACATAGGATGCCTCTTGCCCTATACGAGAGATGCCTTATGCTCCAAGCATGAGATGCTAACAATCCTTTCTACATGACTATAAACTGTAGTAAACCCTGTGCTCCAAACATAGAATCCCTATTGCTCCAAATAAGAGATGCCTTATGCTCCAATTATAAGATTCCTAATGCCATGATTACAACGGCATAATTCCAAAGCCCCTTGGCATTCTCCCTCTTGTGCACCAGTGCATATGTGAAGGCCTAAACTCACCAGTGAGTTGGGATTCTCTCATGGCCTGACATGAGGAAGACATTACGGGTAGCTTCCTAGCGTAAGCCCCATTCACTTTTGCCGCTCCATAGCGGGACCCAGGAAGCTTCCTTGCGTAAGCCCCATTCACCAGTGCTGCTCCATAGCGGCACCCGGGCAGCATCCTAGCGTAAGCCCCATTCACCATTGTCGCTCCATAGCGGCACCCGGGCAGCTTCCTAGCATAATCCCCATTCACCATTGTCGCTCCATAGCGGCACTCGGGTAGCTTCCTTGAGTAAGCCCCATTCACCAGTGTCGCCCCATAGCGGCACCCGGGCAGCTTCCTAGCGTAAGCCCCATCCACTATTGTTACTCCTGTTCAGCGGTAAGCCGTTGACATCCCTATGCAGCGGTAAGCTGTTGAAAACCCTATCCAGCGGTAAGCCGTTGCGACCCTATTTAGCGTTAAGCCGTTCACACCCAATCCAGCGGCAAGCCGTTGAAACCAACCAATTGGCGGTAAGCCGTAATCAGAAGAACTACGTGGTCTTTGATCCATGTCATGGAATGGTACGTAGGAAGCCTCTTCAAGGCTCAAGCCCGAAACTATCATCATTCTTTCCTTTGGGCCTCCGTCCTGGAGTAAGTCCCAACACCATGGGCCGCCTAACACGTAAGCCCCTCTTCGCTTCTCACAGACGCATCCTTCGCGACGTGATCGTCAGGTCCTTGCAACCTCTTGTTTCTCACACCGAGCATGACTCACGTGGGCTTAGAGTGAGCACCGAACCTGACCCCCCATCCTAGAGAACTACGGGGACTTTGATCCATGCTAAGGCATGGTACGTAGGAAGCCTCCCTGAGGTTCAAGCCCACCCGTCATCTATTCACGTCGGGTCCCATTCCCGTCCAGCACGACGTTAAACTGCATTCTGGTCCATTGGTAAGCCGTTGCGACCCATCCTAGCGAACTACGAGGACTTTGATCCATGCCAAGGCATGGTACGTAGGAAGCCTTCCTAAGGTTAAATCCCACCCGTCATCTATTCACGTTGGGTCTCACAATCGTCCAGCATGACGTTAAACCACATTCCGGTCCGACGGAAAGCCGTTGTGACTCATCCATTCCGAACTACGAGGACTTTGATCCATGTCAAGGCATGGTACGTAGGAAGCCTTCACGAGGTTCAATCCCACCACAAGTGGACCAAGGTCCACCTTCACGTCAGTTCACCGAAAAATCCTCTTCCGAACTACGAGGAATTTGATCCATGTCAAGGCATGGTACGTAGGAAGCCTCCACAAGGTTCAATCCCACCAGTCATCTCATTCACGTCGGTTCACCCCCGTCCCGCATGACGTTAAATTGTATTCCCCAACCTAAACTACGAGGACTTTGATCTGTGTCAAGGCATGGTGCGTAGGAATCCTCCCAGAGGTTCAATCCCATCTCCTATCGGACCAAGGTCCCTCATTTATGTCGTTTCACCGACACCCTCCGCCCATCGTTTATTCACGTCAGGGTTCACTATCGTCCCGCATGACGTTAAACTATATTCCATCAATCCTTTGAACTACGAGGTCTTTGATCCATGTCAAGGCATGGTACGTAGGAAACCGTCCCAAGGTTCAAGCCCATCACCAGTGGACCCACGGGTCTACTTTCACGTCGGTTCACCGATGAAACCCTTTGAACTATGAGGTCTTTGACCCATGTCAAGGCATAGTACGTAGGAAGCCCCCTTGAAGTTCAAACCCATCTCTCATTGGGGAAAGGTCCACCTTCACGTCAGTACGCTGACGATGCCCATCGGACCAAGGTCCACCTTCATTTCGGTTCGCTGACGATGTGCATCAGTCCAAGCTCCACCTTCACGTCGGTTCACCGACGTCATCCCGAACTACGCGGACTTTGATTCCCCGCCACGGGGATACGTAGGAAGCCTCTTCAAGGCTCAAGCCCAACTTCACTGTCGCCCCTGCGATGGTCCCATTTCATTCCCCCTCCACTTGATTCATCCATCCATCACCCATCCTGATTCTCACCCGGGCCGCCACATCTCGGTGGGATCATGCCATCCACCTCCTCGTTGCTCCTAGCGGCGCATGGGCCGCTTTCCACGTGTATGCCCCATCATATCTCTGGGTCGTTGTCCTCTGTGTACACCCCGATTCATCACCCTTTTCCCCTCTAGGGAGTGCACCACCTTGGATCCGTCCTCATTGGACGTTATGATCACCTTTATTTCGTCTCCGTAAGACGTTAAACTCACGGCCTAACTCGTGATAAACATGAGATGCCCGAGGAAAACCTCGTATGACATGCCTTTGGCGTAACCGTCTTCGCAAGATGTTAAACATGCTGCATACCCTGTGTTAAACATGGGAAGCTGAGGAAAACCTCAGGTACATGCCTATGGCATATGATTCCATGCATTCAACGTGGGATGCCTTGGGTTATACACCCTTCAGATGACCTCTCATGAGGAAGAATACAGGTTCCCCAATGTCCATGCACCCAGAGATGCCCTGACATGCCTGATGTTGCCGTCTACTCTGACCGAAGGTCGCTACCATGTCAAGAACCCATGGAATGTCTTAACGGAAGTAGTGTAATTAACCGGCGTCCATGAAGATATGGAACCGGGAATGAGATTCACGAACAACGTATTAAATCTATGAGGGAGACCCGGACTAGGTGACAAGTTCCGAGGAGGAATCCACGGAAGGAAGAACCGACATCCCATCATCCCGTTTCGATCAAGGATCAGACGTCCCTGAATAAGAAGCGAATGCCGTCCACCTTTGGAAAGCGAGAATGCGGGGCAACAAGCAGCGCGTCCTCCACAGACGGATGCGCGCGCCCCGAAGAAAGTGTCGGAAACATATACCATGATAAATTCTTTTTGGGTAAAATAAACCTATGGAAGTTATATCATGAAAGTTTATGATTTTTGTGTGTTCTATCATGTGTGTGTGGGCATACAAGGGGTTTCCAAGGGGGTAGTGGGTCTGTGCATGTGGGTGGGGGTGTCTAGGGGGTTGGGTGGGCTGTCCAGTGGGGTGGGGGTGTCCATGGGATGTCAATAGGGGTGGGGGTGGTGTCCAAGGGGGTGTGGGGGCTGTACAAGGGGGTTGGGGGTGTCCAAGGGGGTGAGAGGGATGTCAAAGGGGGTGGGGGTGGTGTCCAGGGGTGGTGCGGGTGTTGTCCAAGGGGGGTGGGGGGCTGTCCAAAGGGTTCGGGGGGCTGTTTAGAGGGTTGGGGGTGTCCATGGAGGTGGGGGGGGGGGGGGGGGGGGAAGTCCGGGGGTGTGTGTGTGTGTGGGGGGGGGGGGGGGGTCCAAGGGGGTGGAGGTGTCGAAGGGGGTGGGTGTGTTATCCAAGGGGGTGGGGGCCTGTCTAGAGGGTTTAGGGGGTTGTTCGGGGGGGGGGGGGATATCTTGAGTGTTGGGGGTGTCCAAGGGGGTAGGGGGTGGGGGTGGTGTCGATGAGGGGAGGGGGTGTCCAAGGGGGTGGGGGGGGGGGGCTATCCAGAGGGGTTAGGGGCTGTCCAAGGGGGTGGTGGTGTCCAAGGGGGTAGGGGGTGTCCATGGGGTGGGGGGATGTCCAAGGGGGTGGTGGTGTCTAGGGGGTGTCCAAGGGGGTGGGGGATAAGTGTCAGTTGGGATTGACTATTGCATCGTGGTTTGTGAGATTATGACATGATGATTGTATTGTTTCATGGATATTAGGCTATAATTTATTAGTTTTGTATAAGGGGGTGGGGGTGGTGTCCAAGGGTGTGGGGGTGGTGTCCAAGGGGGTCAGTACAATCTATGTTTGAGGTTTCTACTGTGATTTTTAGGGAATCTAGCATTATGAAAAGATGAGGGGTGTTGCAATATGATTCTATTTTGTTATCTATATTTTGACTAGTCATTGACTATGAGAACATTATGGGTTATGGGGGAGACCATGTCATGGTTTTCAAAGATGTGCAGTTATCCTGACCCAATTGTGCCATGAGGATAGGGCTTACACTGTGATTTTCTTCATCCATGTTTTTATTTTTAATTTGATTTGATTCTTAGGTTTACTAAATTTTCTCCAATTTTCTATCAACCATTGGAGGCCCCATCGTTTTCTTGGATTCCATGGAATTTTCTTAAATAATTTACTTATTCCATGTTCTTCTTCCTTTCTTCTTTGTTTCTTTTTTTCTTCTTCGTCCACTTCTTCTTATCCTTCGTTACTTCTATTGTTAGGGATGTTTGGTCATTTTTAAATTGATGGTTTTATAGAAATATATGTGTTGTAGGGTTATTAGGAGGGGTGGGGGTGTCCAAGGGGGTGTGGGTGGTGTCCAAGGGGTGGGGGTGGCTAGGGGGTTGGGGGTGTCCAGGGGGTGTCCAAGGGGGTAAGGGGTGGGTGGTGGTGGCCCGAAGGGGTGGAGGTGTCTGGGGGGGGGGCTATCTAGAGGGGTGGGGCTGTCCAGGGGGTGGGTTGGGGGCTTTCCAGAGGGGTGGGGGGGGGGGGTTGTCTAAGGGTGTGGTGGTTTCAAGGGGGTTTCCAAGAGGGTAGGGGTGGTTTCTAGGGGGTGGGGCGCTGTCCAAGGGGGTGGTGGTGTCCAGGGGGTTTCCAAGGGGGTGGGGGTGTTGTCCAAGTGGGTAGGGGTGCCCAGGGGGTGGGGGTGGCGTCCAAGGGGGTGGGGGTGGTGTCCAGGGGGTGGGGGGATTTCTAAAGTGGTGGGGGTGTCCAAGGGTTTCAAATCGTTATGATCTGTGTAATTTTCAGTAGTGAATGTATACATATTTTAATATTTATACATCATATTTCTTTTTTATAGAAGGGTGAATTTGGTATCTAGTTTCACCAAGATGAACTCATTATGAACCTTAAGAAAAAAGGATCTATGATGAATTTAAAACTGTTATATCTAACTATATTTTCTTTTTAAAATCATTTTCAAGCATATTTTTTTAAATACACATTGATTTGTTTTATATTTCAAAATTGTTTTAAATTCAAATTATGATATTTTTCAAATAAACATATATTTGTCTTATCTTAAAAAGATTTATAATTTTGATGTTTTTTATAGGTAATAATGAGTCGATGTTGGATTACAGTACATCGAATGTGAAATGAATATAAGGAAGGTGTTGATGCCTTTTTGGAATTTGCTAAACAAAATGTTCCAAGTTGTGAAATTTTTTTTCTGTCCATGCCTGAAATGTTTGAATATGATGAAGTTGAAATGTAGAGAGATAAAAGATCATCAGATTTGTCATGGTTTTAATCTGAGTTACAGCCCTTGTAATTGGCATGGTGAAACTGGAAAGAATGTCTGATCTACTGATGATAATGATTCGCAAGTGGGTAACTCTGATGGAAATGAAGAAATGATTCATGATATTGTAATAGAACATATTGAGATAGAACCGACAGTTGCGTGTCTATATGGGGATGCTGAAAAACTGTTGTATCCTAGTTGTACAGATTTTATGGTTTTGTCGGTGGTGTTAAGATTGATTAACCTAAAAGTGAAACATGGATGGAGTGACAGAAGTTTTACAGAGTTTCTACAATTGATGAAAGACATTCTCCCAAATGATAATGATATTCCATATTCACATTATAGTGCCAGTAAAATATTATGCCAGATGGGATTGGGATACAAGAAAATACATGATTGTCTGAATGACTGTATGATATATAGGAAAGAATATGAATTTCTGTCAGAGTGTCGTAAATGTGGGACAACACGGTATAAGTTGAAAGAAAAATCACAGGATGATGTAGCGATTAAAAAGATCCCTTCAAAGGTATTTTGGTATCTTCCTATAATTCATCATTTAAAATGTTTTTTTGCTAATTCACATTATGCCAAAAGGATAAGATGGCATGTTGATGAGATGATTTATGATGGAAAAATACGTCATCCAAATGATTGTCCGAAATGGAAGAAAATTGATGAGCAGTATCCTACATTTGGAAATGAAATTATAAATCTTTGACTAGGGTTGTGCACAGATGGAATGAATCCATACCGAACCCTCAGTAGCACATATAGTTCATGGACTGTTTTATTGGTAATTTACAACCTATCTCCTGAAGTTTGTATGAAGCGCAAATATATCATGTTGAGTATAATGATCTCTGGTCCAAATCTACCTAGAAATGATATTGATGTTTTCTTGTCACCATTTATTGATGATTTGAAACTTTTATATGAGGATGGTATTAGGGTGTATGGTTCTTATAAAATGGAATATTTTCAACTGCATGCAGTGCTTATGTTCACTATAAATGACTTCCCAGCATATGGAAATTTTTCTGGATACAGTGTTAAAGGGAATAAAGCATGTCCAATTTGAGAATGAAAGACTTCATATTGTCAATTGCATCATGGGAGGAAAATAATGTACATGGGCCATCAAAAGTTTTTTCCTATGGATCACTCTTATAGAAGACTAAAAAAGGCATTCAATGGCTCACAAGAATTCGATATTGCTCCAAAAACATTATCCCCTGATCTGTATTTTGAGAGGGTGGAAAATCGTGATGTGACAATGGGAAAGTCATAGAAATCCGGTACTGATCGACATATTTGGAAGAAAAGGTCAATATTTTTGAGATACTATATTGGGTATATCATGAAGTTAAACATAATATTGATTTCATGCACGTGGAGAAGAGTATTTGTGATAGTTTTATTGGAACATTGTTAGATAGTAATGGAAAGAAAAAATATGGGTTGAATGAAAGATTGAACTTACTATCAATGGGAATACGTTTGGAGTCAGATCCCACTCCTAATGGAAGATGAACATTTCTTCCACCGGCTTGTCATACATTATCTAAGAGGGAGAAAATTAGTTTTTGTCAGTGTCTTCATGATATCAACGTGCCTCAAGTTTATTCTTCAAATGTAAAAAAATTTGTCTTATTGAAGGACTTGAAGTTGATTGGTATGAAATCTCATGATTGTCACATCATGATGCAACAACTTCTACCAGTTGCACTACATGGAATATTTCTCATCCGTGTCAGAAAGACTACAATGAAGTGTTATTTTTTCAATTAAACTTGTAATAAGGTGATTTATGTGAATTCTTTGAACATTTTGGAAAAGGATGAAATTTGTTTACATTGTCAATTGGAAATGTATTTTCCTCCAACTTTTTTTTGATATAATGGTGTATTTAATGATTCATCTAGTTCAAGGAATAATGCATTGTGGACCTATATATCTTCGTTGTATGTATCCTTTTGAAAGATATATGACTTATTGAAGAGGTATGTTGAGAATCCATATCGACGTGAAGCCTCCAATGTTGAAAAGTATATTTCTTAGGAGGTTAAATAGTTTTATACAAGCTACTTGACTACGGTGCAGCAAATAGGTTTGCCTCCATCTTTCCATGAACGAGTTAATAATGAGGGAATGAGGATTCGTGGCTTGAAAGTAAAATGGTTGTCAGCTGAACAGATGAAGAAGTTAGAATTATACATCTTGAATAACATAGTTGATGCTCAACTGTATATCACATTGCATATTAAGGAGTTGAAACAATGTCATCCAAAGGAGAAATAAATGTGGATTTTGAATGAGCACAACAAAACATTTTTTTCATGGTTTAAAAAGACCTTTCTTGGTAGATCAGATGTATCAAAGACATTAAAATGGGTAGTGGGTGGTCCATGTTTAAATTTCATAACATAGCCAGGTTATGACATTAATGGCTATACATTTAATATGAAAGCTCGTGACAATAGAAGTAGAGTTTATAATAGTGGTGTATTGGTGTTTATATAAGCAATGCATTTTTTGAGTGCTAAAGACCAAAACCCAATTTCTGCATCAATTGCATATTATGCAGTGATTGAAGAAATGTGGGAGGTTTTTTACTTTAAAATTAAAGTTCATATTTATAACTGTAAATGGTTTAGCAGAAACAACAGTGCCAGACATGATGAATTTGGAATGAAAGTTGTTAATCTGAATAGATTGGAATACACAACTGATTCTTTTATAATGGAAACACATGCAAAACAAATTTCCTATGAAGTAGATCAATCAGATATGCAGTGGGCTATTGTTTTACAAGGTAAAAAACAATATGTTGGTGAGGATGAACTTGATGAAGATGTTGATTTATGTGAGATACCTACTTCCATGGAAAGATTAACAGAACATAATGATGAGCATGTTGAGGACATGGTTTGTGCCATGAGGAACGATCACGACGAAGGAATTTGGGAAAACAATCCATTTGTACATTCCTAAAATTATAGGTAACATTTGTTTTTTTCTTGTTTAAATTTATTATTTTCATAAAATTTTAGATATTGTAAGTTTTTTATTTATTAAAACATGTATTAAAACAAATAATTATAAGTT
The DNA here is from genome assembly GCA_963277665.1 of Viscum album. Taxonomy (NCBI): domain Eukaryota; kingdom Viridiplantae; phylum Streptophyta; class Magnoliopsida; order Santalales; family Viscaceae; genus Viscum; species Viscum album. The sequence continues at coordinate 684,076,691 of OY728123.1, read as the reverse complement.
TTTGTTTGTTTTAATTTTGTTTAGTTTACATTATCATTTTTAACATTACATAAATTATATATCTATTATTTTTGTTCAATGACAATTACTTTACCATGTTTACCATGTTTACCATGTTTACCATATTTACCATCTTTACCATATTTACCATCTTCACTATTGTTTAACATGGTTACCATATTAACCTTGTTTACTATTACATAATTTAGTAAAATTTTCTATTTTCTGTTTACATTAGTATTGTAATATTTGAATTTGTATATTTGTGAACTAATGTTAGTTTTTTTTTGATTTGAAGGATAATGAAAGATCAGTCAGTTGATCAACCACATGATTCTAGAGATGAGAATATTGGTCATAACTCTAGGGAGGAACATTCACATGCTCCTCTTGATGTTTCACAATCTTCCTCATGTTCTCCCATTACAACAAAGAGTTAAAGAGTTGGTAAATGTGGGTGCACACGTTTACAAAAATTATCACTTGACCGTATGCGGGATCAGAGGATACTTGTTGAGTTTGATGAGGATGATATTCCAAGAGGTCCAAATGCAAAATATTTTAAGAGATTTATATCAACTCAGGGTAAGAGAAAAGTAAGCATTTTTTATGATGACTGGAGAAGTTTGGACAAAGAGATAATATCTCGGTTGTGGGAGATGATTTTGGTAAGATCTTTTTCTATTGTTTTCCTATTCTTTAAATGTTTCTAGTATATATAATATTTTTAACCTTTTCTTTATCAAATGTCATTTGAAATTCCTAACACTAGAGGAGTCAGGAAGAAATTCTTATCGATGGCTGCCAGAAGATGGAGGGATCTCAAATCAACCCTCTCATATGATTTTATTTTTGGTCATAGAAGTCAAGAAAATGCATGTCGTATATATCCTTTCATAGATGAAGACACATGGAGACAATTTGTTGAAAGTAGAAGAAAAGATTCATTTTTGGTAAGGTCAATGTAAACTTTTATAAGCTTTATTATAAAAATTATCTTATTAATGTTTTGTTAATGATTTTATATTCTTAATTTATAGCAAGCAAGGAAATCTCATCAGGAAATCCAATCTAAAAATGTATACCCTCATAGTTTATCTCGGGGAGGGTATAGATTATTGGAATAACAAATGATGGTGGAAAAAGTAAAAAAACTAAGAGCTAAGTCTTCAAGCTCTGGAGAGGTGGTCCCTCCATCCCCTCCATCTATACATAAAAAATGGAAGAGATCTTAGATGGGAAAAAAGGGCAATATCTTTTGGAAGATTCAAGAATCGTAGCTTAGAGGATTTTAAGATATCTATTTTATTTATTTAAGTTAACTATTTTCTTCATATAATTTGAATCATTACAGAAATGTTCAATTAATTAATATAGGATTTTCTTGAGGATCATAGCTCACAGGGGGTATTTATAGCTACTGAGAGGCATGATATTTTATCTGCAACATTGGGAAATCCCGAATATCCTGGTCGTGTACGAGGATATCCGACAGGTGTATTGGTAAGAAAAGTGTTTCCATGTTCTTCAACTTCTCACGTTGAGGGTGTTTATAAAAAAATAGAATCCATGGAGGCTGAAGTCCATAATATTAATGCGACGATGGAGGGAAAGATTAGAGCATCGGTACAGTCTATGTTTGCAGACATGCAAAGAAAATTTCAGACTGCAGCTCCCACTCCTCCACCTCCCCCCTACAAACCCCATTATTTATCCTCCACCTCCACCAGTAGCTCCCACTCCCCCACCTTAGCCTGAAAAAACCATTTTTTATCCTACTCCTCCACCGCAACATCCTACTTATTATGAGTTATATGTTGATGATCTTGAACACCACATAGTTGCATATGGGTTGGTATATTGTATAAGAGATACAGTTCATCATCAACAATTAGAGGTAGAGAATCATAGAGTCACTATACAGGATATTATTGATAGATTAGCTTGAGTATCATTACCTACAGATGAGGTGACAACAGTTGTACATAGTGATGGAATTTTTTAAATTTTTCCATCTACACTTCTGCGACTCATTACCATAGAGGTATGTATGTTATATCTTCTATTTTATTTTTTTATTAATGTTTTTTTATCATTTGAAAACTAATATATATTTCTATTTATTTTTATAGGAATACTTCAAAAGTAAATAAATACTGTATAGACAACAACAAAGACAAATGGCCATGACATCAGATACAGATTCTAGTAGTCTTGACAGATTGTCAAGATATTCAAATTTTTTTCCAGATGATTATGAGTTTCTAATGGAAGATCATATTTGTGGGTGTGCAATAAATTTGGGGATTGTGAAAACTAATATCATGGAGCTTGAAACTGGAGATAATTTGGGCATCAACGTGGTGCAATGTTTTTCCATCTACGTCTTAACACCTTTTCCCTACATTATATTTCTTAAAAATGTATACTTATGTCGGTTTTGTATTAGGTATCTTTATAACATTTATGTGAAGAATTAGAAGACAGATGTATATGGATTCATGGACCTGCATTTGATTTCTCCTGAAGCATGTGCATTGGATGAGGAACAAAGAATGCATTATATTACTGAAATACTTGAACATAATATAAACACACAATGTTGGGTGATGCATTTTTGTGAGAGGTATGAAACACATCTCTCTCAAAGAGTTCATTATATTTTAACATAAAAAACACTAACCTTAAATTTTTCTTTTATCAGTGATCATTGGATGTTAGGGGTTTTTTTCCCAATGGAGAAAACACTTTATTGGATATGCTCTGTCCATGGTGATGTGCATGAAAGTTTTAAGAAAATTTTGGAAAAGTAAGTTTCAATTTCTCAATAGTTTTATATATTATAATGAATTTCAAATTTATCTCATTTGTATTATTTTCTAACAGGGCATGGGTCTACTTTTGAAATTACACAAAGAAAAGTAGTGTGAAGATCAAATATGTAGATGTAAAGGTAAATATCCATTTATATTTTTTAATTTTTTATTTATTACATAAAAATAATATATTGAATCTACACTCATTCAAACAGAATTGTCATGAACAACGAGGCATCATCAAATGCGGATATTATATGTTAAGATTTATGTATGAAATAATAAAAACTGGAAGAGTTGTGAACATTGACCTGGTATGATTTCCTTTTAAAAATTTCCATAATATTTCATTTGATTTATTCATTATACATGTTAACTACTATCCTTTTAATTTGTAACTATTTGATGACCCTCAATCCTATAGTTCTCAAGATGTCAAACACTTACATGTAGAATGGTCAAATTATTTTACAGGTTTGATTGAATTTTAGTTGTTTGTAGTGTAAAATGTAATTTTCAATATTGTCATTGTAATTGTGTATTTGGTAGTCGCTTAGGTTGGATTAAGTTTTTTTAAGTTGACATTGTATGTTTTGAAGGTTATATATGTGAATGTTTAATTTTTCTCTACATCTTATTTTGGTCTACTTATGATGGTTTTTCTGGTATGGATTCTGGTCTAGGGGGAGGGGTTCCAAGGGTGTGAGGGGGTGTCCAGTGGGGTGGGGGTATCCAAGGGTGTGGGAGGGATGTCCAGTGGGGTGGGGGGGGGGTGTCCTAGGTGTCCATGAGAGTGGGGGAAAAGTCCATGGGGGTGGGAGCATTTCTAGGAGGGTTGGAGGGTTGTTCAGGGGAGTGGGGGGTTGTCTAGGGTGTGTCCGGGGGTGTGGGGGCGTCCTATGGGGTGAGGGGGATTTCTAGGGGTGTGGGAGGGCTATTTAGTTGGATGGGGGTGTCTAGGGTGTCCATGGGGATGGGGGGGGGGGGCAGTCCAGGTGGTGGGAGAGGAGGCGCCGCCATCCCTCGGGGGGATGAATGCCACTGGAAGGTACTCATCATTCTCACATGCGAAGCTTGAGCTCTCAAAATTTTTCACCAATGCTTTCTTCCCCTGTAAACATCATTCATTCTATCACTTTGATGCCAGTATAACCAGGGGGAAAACATCATCATATGTGACTAAAATACCTAGATCATGGCGGTGGCAATCTCCCAGATCTTGCGGGACTGGAAATGTTGCTCCCAAGGCTGCCCATGAGATGCCTAAAACGACGTTAACAAAAAGACCGACAGTGGGAAGAGGGTGCCGATTCAGTTGGTGGATAGGGATGTGGAGAAGACGACTGTGATGATCCAAAATATACCCAAAAAGTACACATATGTGACTGTTTAGTTTCCCAAATTAGATTCTTGAACAAATATAGGGTTGTTTGTGTGTTTTTCTAGTATCCTCCATGCAATGTTGGTCTATGAACATTACCAGCATATCCCGTCTTTCACAAAAAAACACAAAAACAGCCCTATATTTGTTCAATAATCTAATTTCGAAAACTAAACAGTCACTTACGTGTACTTGTTGGGGATATTTTGGATCATCACAGTTTCCTTGTCCGCGTCCCTCTCCACCAACTAAACAAACACCCTCTTCCCACCGCCAAGCTTTTTTCTATGGTTGTTTCTGGTGTCTCATGGGAAGCCTTGGGATCATCATTTCATGTCCCACAAGATCCGGGAGACTGCCACCACCAAGATCCAGGTATTTTAGTCACACATGACGGTGTTTCCCGTGGTTATACTGGCATCAAATTGATAGAACGAATGAAGTTTACAGGGGAAGAAAGCATTAGTGAAACATTTTGAGAGCTCAATATTCACATGTGAGAGTGATGAGTACCTTCAAGTGGCATTCATCCCCACGAGGGATGGAATCACCTCCTCTCCCAACACCAGATGTCCAGGGGCTCTCCAGGGGGTGGGGGGGCTATCCAGGGGTGTGGGGGTGGTCTAGGGGTGTGGTGGGGGTTGTCCAGTGGGGTGGGGGTGGGGGGTTCTGGTCTTGTTTTGGTTGGGTTTTGGTCTGAGGGTGTCCAGTGAGGTTGGGGGGGTGTCCAGGGGTGTGATGGGGGATATCCAGTGGGGTGGTAGGGTGTTCAGGAGGGTGGGAGGGATGTCTAGGTGAGTGGGGGGATGTCCAAGGGGTGCCCAGGGGTGTGGGGGGCAGTCCAGTGGGGTTGGGGGGGGGGGGGGTTCTAGGGGTGTGGTAGGGCTGTCCAGGGGAGTGTTGTCCAGTGGGGTGGGGGTGTCTAGGAGGGTGGGGGTGGGGGGGTTTGTAGGTGTGTGGGAGGGCTATCCAGGGGTGTGAGAGTGCTATCCAAGGGGTGGGGGTATCGAGGAGGGTGGGGGGTTGTCCAAGGGTATGGGGGGGGGGGGGGGGCTATCCCGGGGGTGGGGGGCAGTCCAGGGGTGGGGGGTGTCCAGGGGTGTGGTGGGGGTGTCCAGTGGGGTGGGGTGGGGAGGGGGGGGGGGGTCTGGTTTGGTTTAGGTCTTGTTTTGGTCTGTTATTGGTCTGGGGATGACTAGTGAGGTGGGGGGGGGGGTCTAGGGGTGTGGTGGGGGCTGTCCAAGGGGGTGGGAGGGTGTCCAAGAGGGTAGAAGGGATATCCAGGTGAGTGGGGGGATGTCCAGGGGTGTGTGGGGGGGGGGGCAGTCCAGTGGGGTGGTGGGGGGGGGGGGGGGGGTATGTCCATGGGAGTGTTTTCCAATGGGGTGGGTGGGTGTCTAGGAGGGTGGAGGGGGGTCTAGGGGTGTGGGAGAGTTGTCCAAGGGCGTGGGACTGTTTCCCAGGGGGTGGGTGTCCAAGAGCGGGGGGTGTCCAAGGGTGTAGAGGGGGATGTCCAGTGGGGTGGGGGGTTCTGGTCTGGTTTTGGTCGGGTTTTGGTATGGGGGTGTCCAATGAGGTGGGGGGGAGGGGTGTCTAGGGGTGTGGTGGGGGCTGTCCAGTGGGGTGGGAGGGTGTCCATCATGGTGGTAGGGATGTCTAGGCAAGTGGGGGATGTCCAGGGGGTGTCCAGGGGTGTAGAGGGTAGTTCAGTGGGGGTGGGGTCGGGGGGGGGGGGTCTAGGGGTTTGGGAGGGCTGTCCCGGGGGGTGATATCTAGTGGGGTGGGGGTGTACAGGAGGGTAGGGGGAGGGGTTTCTAGGGTTGTGGGAGGGCTGTCCAGGGGTGTGGGAGTGTTGTTGAGGGGGGTGGGGGGTTTCCAAGAGGGTGGGTGGGGGGGGGGGGGGTTGTTCAATGGTGTGGGGGGGGGGGGGGGGCTGTCTCGGGGGTGGGGGGGGGGGAGTCCATGTGTGTGGGGGTTTCTAGGGGTGTGGTGGTGGGGGGGGGGTGTTCTGGTTTTTTTAGGTCGAGTTTTGGTCTGTTTTTAGTATGGGGGTGTCTAGTGAGGTGGGGGGGGGTGTCCAGGGGTGTGGTGGGGCTGTCCAGTGGGGTGGGAGGGTGTCTAGAAGGGTGGGAGGGATGTCTAGGTGAGTGGGGGGGGGGATGTCCAGAGGTGTCTAGGGGTGTGGGGGGGAGTCTAGTGGGGGGGGGGGGGTGTGGGAGGGCTATCCAGGGGAGTGTTGTCTAGTGGGGTGGGGGTGTCCAGGAGGGTGGGGGGAGTTCTAGGGGTGTGGGAGGGCTGCCCAGGGGTGTGGGAGTGCTATCCAGGGGTGGGCGGGTTTCTAGGAGGGTGGGGGGGGGGGGGTTGTCCATGGGTATGGGGGTGTCGAGTGGTGTGGTGGGTGATGTTCAGTGGGGTGGGTGGGGGGGGGGGGTCTAGAATTGGTCCGGTTTTGGTCTACCTTTGGTCTATTTTTGGTCTGGGGGTATCCAGTGAGGTGGGGGGGGGGGGGGGCAGTCCAAGGGTGTGGGGGTGTCTAGGGGTGTGGTGGGGGATATCTAGTGGGGGGGGGGGGGTTCTGGTTAGGTTTTCGTCTGTTTTTGGTTTGGGGGTGTCTAGTGGGGTTGGTGTCTAGGGGTGTGGGAGTGTTCTCCAGGGGTGAGGGTGTCCAGGAGGGTGGGGGGCAGTCCATGGGTGTGGGAGGGTGTCTAGGAGGGTGGGTGGTTTTCCAGGGGTGTGGGGGCGGTCTAGTGGGGGGGGGGGTCCAGGAGGGGGGTCCTAGTGGTGTGGGATGGATGTCCAGAGGTGTGAGAGTGTAGTCCAGGGGGTGGGGGTGTATAAGAGGGTGTGTGGGGGGGGGGGGTTGTCCAGGGGTGTGGGGGGCTGTCCTTGGGGAGGCGGGGCAGTCCATGGGTGTAGGGGGTGTCCAGGGGTGTGGTGGGGGATTTCCAGTGGGGGGGGGGGGGGTTCTGGTCTATTTTGGTTTATTTTGGGTAACTTTTTGTTCTATTTCTCGTATTTTTGTTGGGCATAGTAGTGGTTGATCAGTTTTATTTTAAAAAAATGTTTTTGCCTCAGTTATTTCATAACCGACGTAAAAAATGTATTAGGATTAGTTTTAACGTCGGTTATTTGGAAACCGACGTAATGAATTCAATGGAAATGGTTTTTACATAGGTTATTTAATAACTGACATAATAAATCGAAATGGATAGTTTATTACATCAGTTATTTTATAACCGACGGCGTAGATATGTTTTCATGTCTGTTATTATATAACCGATGTTGGAAACCACTTGGCGGACAGGTTTATCACGTCGGTTATAAAAATAACTGACGTGATAAACGCTTCAGAGGAGTGACATGTGATGTTGGTTATTATATAACCGATGTGAAAGGGTATATACCTCATCGGTTATTAAATAACTGATGTAATAAACCATGACTCCGAAGCATTTTTCACATTGCGTTTTTATCAACTTACATAAAAAACACATCGGATTTGTGTTTTTTATGTCTGTTGTAAAATAATCGACGTAAAAAACAATTTTTATAACATCTCCTGTAATAATTTCAGCCAAAATCCGATGTTAAAAATAAAAATAACTTCCGTAAAAAACATTTTCTGCACTAGTGACCAAAGGGAACTAGTAAATGTAGAGAACATTGATGATCCTACTTTGCTAGTAGCTGGAGTTCATTATTCCATCAAGAACCTATCAATATAGGCATAAGATCCTAGAAACCAATTAAAAAATTATGGGAGTGGTAGTTGTATTTGTGAATTTCCTATTTGAAATACTTTTACCAGTAGTTCGGAAGGTCCTCTTTAGAGTACCCATGTGGGATTAATTCATTGGAAAGAAATGATTGATCATGAGAAACTATCCTTTGATGAGTGTCATGATAGGCCTCTCCCAGACCAGAAGAACAGATTGTAATAATGTCCTCCCCTATCTATCAACTATCCTCATAGTCCTCCCTAGGTTATATGGTGTCTAATTTCTTCCTATAGTCAGATGTGAAAATATTATGGTAGTCCTCTCCATGATGGATGTCACTGCAAGGGCCCTCCCACAGTGACATCAAGCTGAAAGAAGGTCCTCCCCTTATTGTAGCCCATTCTTTATGTCCACCCTAGGATGTGAACTATATATATTCTATCTTCAGGCGAAAATCCATCTATGATGGTACCCCTCACCATGATGGTAGTCACTACAAAGGCCCTCTCCGTAGTGACATCAAGCAGCAAGAAGGTTCCCCCTTGAATTAGTCCACCTTGAGGGTCCTCCCTATGGTATAGGATATGAAAATTCTCCAAGTAATAGGATTCCAAGCTATGATGGTAATCTTATCCCTGATGGATGTCACTCCAAAGGCCCTCCCTGTAGTGACACCAAGCAATTTGATGGTCCTCCCCTTATTCCAGCCCATCTAAGAGGTCATCCCCAGGATGCATACTGCACATATAATTCGCTCAACCAGAAATCCATATGTGATGGTAGTCATCTCCATGATGGCAATCAATGTATAGTCCATCCCTTTAGAGACATCAAGTATCACGATGTTCCTCCTCTTACTACAGTTCACCATATTGGTCCTCCACATGTTATACGCTGCATAAATTCTCCTTGTATCCAGACATCAATCTATGATGTTAGTCCCTCCATGATGTTATTCACTACGAAGAAACTCCCCTTAGTGACATAAACTAGTGATAATTTCCTCATCTTATGGTACCTCATCTTTAAAGCACTCCCCAGGATGTGCATTTTAGATATACTCCTTGTAGCCAGAAATCTAGCCATGATGGTAGTCCACACCATGATGTCAATCATTGTGAATGATCTCCCCACATTTCCGTCATGAAGAAATAAATTCCTCCCCTTGTTGTGGTCTTCCATGAAGGTCCTCCCTTGGGTATACACCATAAAAAATCTCCATGTGTCCAAAAATTAAGATAAAATGGTATTTTTTCAACTATGGAATCAGCTACGAGGGTCATCCCCATAGTCAACATTCACACCAGTGGGAAAGTCCTCCCCTCACAAATCCATATATGATAAATCCCTCATATTATGAGGTTCTTGGAAAGATGGAGTCATAGATGTCAGATACTCTATCTAGGATAACTAATATCCTCTCTTTATCAGAAGATTGTTCAGGGCCATGCTCATCTTTCGTGCCGCCCCCGTATGGATCATATATTTGTGAGACTCTTACTAGCACTAATGTTGGGGATGGAATCATAATAAGAAACCATGTTGGGAAGACCAAGAAGTGGAGTCTATGGAAAACGAAAAAAAGTATGTATTTCTCATGAGAAGTCAATTTTCTAGGGATGACATACCAGTCATGTTTTTACCCAAATCATATTCTTAGTTCGACACACAAAGATTTTCATTTGAAGAATGTATGCATAATATGCATCTCAATATCTAGAATAATATCTTCTAATTGAATGAAAAATATTTTCCATATGATTAGTATAGATAACTTATTAATATATTGGGAGATATTTACCTGAAAATTGACCTAAAGGCCCTTCTGTCTGAATGAAGACCACAATCAATGAGGTAAAAGAATGATCTTGAATAGATCTTCCTCCAATTGCTGCACAAGTTTCATTTCATTAATGGAAACACATCGTCTGGTGTTCATATCCAGAGTTGGGGAGAGCGAGGATCATTTCACTTCACCCAACATTAAGTCGAGAAGAACCAATTTTAAATGACATCATGTAATGAAACTATTCCAAGATGATGATAAAATGAAATATTTGTTCATGAATGGTAACATTCTAAATAAGAATCATCCTTAAGTGTGTCTCAAAATCGTCATTCCTGATGAGAATGAGCCATTGGAAAACTCCTGAACCAAGAGGCAGAGAACATTCAATAGACTTATCACATAGGTGAATCCAATTTTCATGAAACTATCATGTCCTTGGAATCAAATAATTCATGTGTAGAACTGACATCATATTCAACACACCCTCGAATTGGAGTTCATGAGATCAAGAAACAAGCAATAGCAGCAATGACTCTTGAAATGAGGGATAAGCCCCGGACCACAGGGATGGGTGAATGTTTAACACAAATGACCCCATAAAACCAAAAAAATCATGGCCAATGTATTATTAATAGAGGAATGGGAGCAACCCCAGGCTGTAGGGAAGGGGAATTTTTACCTCAGCTAACCACGCAATGGATGTCAATATTTTCCCTCGTATGGGGGGATTAATAGAAAAGATACCCATTCTATCCCATATTGTGATTCATTTTCCCCACATGGGAGGTGTATAAAAATTTCATATATGGGTTCCCTCAGAGTTACCCTTCTCCAATAAACTCAAAGAGGACCTCAAAATGGAAAGATACAATCAACTAAATGATGTAAAAAATTATCCTACCCTTCGGAAAATAGTACGAAACCCAACATTTTTTATGAATCAGTGAACATCACGGTCATCAATACTACAGAACATGCCAAAAATGATGAAAATGTTGATGAAAAAGTAGAGGATGGTTTCCTCCAAAATATGATCCACACTGAACCCAATGGTGTGCACACACAAGATTTTATGGTCACCCTAAATTTGGGAACTCCATTGATCAATCCCTCACTACATTCTCTATGAATTCATAATAACCAAATGAAAAAAATCCATGTCATACATGACCTGCCTCCTTCCAATGAAAATGAGTACCTAATGCTCGAAGAGATATTCTCTTGATATGAGAAATAAATGAAATATTTGAGACAAATCAACATCGATTATCTCTGAGGAAGTTATCTTGTTATATATCATCCCATGGTAGAGCTTCAAAATACCCTTCCAGTAGGTGTGACTCTACCACAAGGGCACACCCTGGAAAAAGAATCAAGGATAGAAATGTCATCCAAGGAAGTGTTAGGACCATCAGTCTACCAGAACCCAAATCCTGGTAGGATATCATTATTTCCTTCAATTAAGGAAATATATAGAACAAATTCTATCAAATCCACCAAGGTTTCCCCCAAATGATTATCTACCTTAAGTCCCAACATCACAATCCTGAACAATTTTCCCCTATTGCTCATACCCATGGACAAGTTCAAAATGTTACACATTAGGGGATCATTAATACAATAAATTCATTGTAAACATGATGGGATTCCATTGAAGGATGGTTCACTCTGATATAACCAGAATATAAACCTTACCCAGACTGGGTGAGTAACGTTCCACAACCAAAAAATTTTAGTAACCATGTATTACCAATATTCAATGGATGAGGTGACCTGTAACAACATCTAATTCATTTTGTGTATTATTGTGATCCCATGATAGGGACCCCAGATCAACAAGAAGTAGAAAAACTCAGATTATTTGTGTGAAACCGACATGTTTTAGCATGGTTTACTAGTTTTACAACTCAGTCAATAACATGATTGTAGGATCTCCAGTGGTAGTTCCTTTTCTATTCTAGTTCAACATTTCCAAAAAGAACAATTAGATACCTTGTTAACTATAAACAATAAGAGAATTAAATATTTTAATATTCCATTTCTAGATGGAATGGTTTGACATACTCTCTGAATCAACCACTTACCTAAGATGATATTCTCATTATGTGAATCGATGACCTCCGTGACGAGATAAGAACGCCACTCATCCTAGTACAATATATATGTGGGTTTCAATATTTCTATGTTATTTCTCAAAGGACATGATATTACTAACAGTGGACTAATATCAAGTCTCGGGTATCCCCATCATCCCTAGGAAAAATACTAGGAAGAGGTGGATTAGCTTTTGTTATGATTAAGACACCCCCTACACCAGACCTAGTTTTAAAGCTTTTTATGAATCATGCAGGGCCCCCTAGATATCAATAACATCCTCTACCTCATCAATTTTATTGAAGGGGACCTAGGAAAAATCGATTCAAGGAACTAAGGAATAGTTTTTTTTGTTATGAGATGACTAAGTATGTGGAAACTTTGTAGCCTCCATGAACTACAACTTCCTCTGGCTACTAGAGCCAAAGAGGTATGATTATGAAGGAATCGATGACCAGCCAAATTATTTTACCTTCCCTAAAATACTAGGACACAACATTCAGGATTGTTTTTTCTTTAAGGACATATTTAAAAGAATGATAGATACAATTTAAGTCAAGTCAGGACCACCTCCATCACAAGTGTTATATGTGTCCACTACTGACCCAGATGAAGGAGATGAGTGGAAAAATTTTGGTAGAAAAAGGGAACTTATGTTAGAAATATTTATGACCCAATAAATAGTCAATTTAGCACATGTAATACTCCAAGAACATTTGATGAAAATGAATATGCCTCCAATAACTTATGACGTAGTGCAACCATCATCCTTGGCCCCACAATTATCCAAGGGTTGACCTTCCTAAAATAATTCTAACTAGAAGGGAAAATAGAATGTGAAAAATGAAAAAAATATATGATGACCAAAGCTAGATTTGTCACTCTCAGATTTTATTCTATAAAATCTTAGGATATGGGCACCACTGCCACTAAATGGCGCCACCAGTGGAAGTAAATTTGGCAGACTCCTAATTAGATGAGGAACTAGTCATTGCCTCCATTAGTTTTACTCCATTAATGAATCCCTTTTTTGATTAAAAACATGATCATGAACTTGAGTTGCTACATCCAATTGGGGATCTATAAGAAGGGGCAGCATGAGCTAAGGAAAACCAGGAACACGCAGTCATGGAAAAAACCCAATTCATGGCTACACTCCCACTCATACCATCACTATTTTCAAAACTTGTGGAAGATCACTTCAATGGAACCATCATGAATAGGGGAATTAACCTTTTTCACTAGGAAATACCATGGCCTGATTATCCTAGAATATCTTTTTGAAGAGGAACAAATGTATAATCTCCCACAACCTAGAGGAAGACCTACCCAAAAAAAATTCCAAATTAAAAAAGCATCACTAGATCTTGTACTGGGGACCAGTCTATATTCATCAAATTGAAGGCCCCTAAATACCCTTTTAAAGAGAATACCCACATTTTGAATTGTTTACTTTAGATCATAAATATGAAATTATCAAAAAAATTGGATTTTTTACCAGCCACGTTGTCAATGTTTGATGCCCAAAATTCACAAAATATCTTGGAGAAGTTCTTGTAGAAGCTTTTCTAAGCCCCCAAGATCTTGAAGCCAAAGTAACCGCTACCAAAGTCTATCGAGAAAAGACCAATCCTGTAGAATACTTTTCTATTGTCTCCATTATGGATCGATATGAATATGCCATTATCTAGTGAAATGTCAATGAATTATATGTGTCTAGAAAGACAAATGATGTGAATATCTGAAAAGTATTCATTGATTATAGATATGGAGTTAATATTATACCACTATGGATACTTCATTGGCTAGGGTGTATTGTGGATATCATGATGTCCTCTACCACAATGGTTTTGGTTTATGAAAAGAGTGACATGAAACTACTGGGCTTGATGAATCTCAAAACTTGATTTGGAGACCTCATAGATGACCCCAAATTTATAGTGGTCCAGTAAAACACATCCTTCAATGTATACCTATGATTTAACTAGTAGAATCATTATGTAGTGATTCCACCATCATACCATTAGTGCATTAAATATTTCACTAATTGATGGAGTGTAACACTACATTCCGATAAGGCTCCATTCGAATATTTTGTGTCACACTGTAACACACCAAATTTTGGGAATCATATAATGATGATATTATGAATTTACTTTTGTTAAAGTCCTTTTAACCAAACAAAAATTTAAATGATAAACATAAGGATCTTTATTTAAATAAGAACACCGTAGTGTCTATAATACACCGAGATCAAAAGTGTAATCATGCTAACCAAATATACCTATTAAAAACCCTATCAGAACTATTGGAAGACCCCCAATCACCACAATGAGGCCTGGTTGGTAAATAAGATCCTTCAAGTCAACTAAAGCAAAAAAATCACCACTATGATCATAAAAACCATGCAGAGAATTAGAAGAATGGGAACCACCATCTTCTTCCTTTTGATTTTTAGGACACCGTAAGGTTTGGTTTTATAGGAAACTTTTTGACCATTTCTCTAGTGATCTTTGGAAGCTAACTGTTATAATTATAGCCATTGGAACTTATTAGGATAATTGAACTTATTTAAAAATTAATTAGTTTCCAAAATATTGAGTTATGATTAAGGTTATAATTAAACCATCAGTTATGAACTCTAAAAGGATATGGTTTAAAACTTCGTTTCACCCTTAAGTGATTTTGAAAGGTTTTAATTAATTCAAAACAATTTTCTAATATTTCAAATACAATGTAACGATTTTCATTTCATAAATAATGCTATAAAATATGTTTAAATTTCGTCAAATTAAATTATGTTTTGATTAAACTATGTTTTCTATTATATTAGCACAAAAGTTATCATATAGGTTTATTAAAATATTATCATAACTTTTACTTATAAAATTATTTAGTGTTAGTAATTTTAGAAATAATTTTAACTAAGACATAGTTTAGTTTGTATTAATTAATGTTTAAGTATATAAATTCTATATAGTTTTAATAAATAGATTGTTTCCTCTTCATTAAAACTGTTTTTAGTGTAGATTTTTCAAAAAAAATTAGATCACTAGGGCCAGCCCTTTTTGGCTAGGGCTAAGGGAGGCAGCTCATATAATGTGGCTGAGCCTGGCCCTCAGCCCCAAGCCAAGGCCAGCCCAAGCTCAGGCAGAGGTTCCCCGAAGGGTGCTAGGGAGCAAGCAAGAGCATAGGCGCACCCGTGTAGGCGTGAGGCCACAACAGGGTCTGGGTAGGCCGAGGCCTACAGGTGTGAGCCTGTGTATAGGGACCCCTTCGTGGGTGTTGTGTGTTTTCTGAGAACTCGTTGAGAGGCCTGGGGTTATAAGGGAGGCAAAAACCGCTCTCCGTTTTGATGTGGGAAGCATTTTCCTCGGGTGAAACTTGATCTGGACCATTAGATCGTGTCGTGCACGATCTGGACCGTTGATCACGATCTCATTTCAACCTTCAACAACCACGATTTTCCATCACGTATTTCTATGACGTTCGATCTACCAAGGATTTAATCATGGCCGTCGGTGCGATTTAAAATGCCACGTCAAATCGGGATCATCCGATGAAACTCAGATCGGATCTGAGCCACCCGTTTCCTTTTAAAAACACAGACGTGCCTCATCCCTTGGATCAAGATCAGAGTTAATCTGGACCGTCCATTTTTCTCTGGATTTCCCACCTTCTGTGTCATCTTCTTCTTCTCCGTATGGGTCTTCACCAGTAACCCTAATCCATGTTTCTTGCTGAACCCATGACCACCGGGGACCATACTTATCTCCCCATTTTCTTGAAGCACGCACCACCGAATTAATGCAACAAGGGGGGGGGGTACGTTTTTTCATGAAAGGTTACTTGTTTTTAGTCTATAAAATGGCCGATTTCAACCCATGAAACCCGAGGTATTTCCTGCTACCTCCAACACCTCCACCAGGAACCATCGAGTCTTCCCGAGTCTCTCTCCCTCCACTAACCAAGGTAAGGGATTTAGTTTCACCTTGTATTCTTTCTTTGAGAGTATATACATTTGTGTATATATTCATAAAGTATATGTTTGAGGTTTAGTCCGAATGTGCTTCGGTGCTGAACCTGGGCCATCGGGTTCTAGTGTTTAAATGTCATAAGAGATGTAAGGGTTATTCTTCCGTGGTGCGTGGAGTTGAGTTTGTATATATATATATATATATATATATATATATATATATATATGTATATCTATACATATATAGGTATACTCATGATACTTCTATTTTAAAAATCCCTACGGGTCAGTTGAGACCCTTATTTTAACCGAATCTAAGTCTTTAAACTTTGTGTTCTCAGGTGTTTTTAAGTTTTTTACAAATTTTAAGATGTACTATATATATATATATACATTTATATATTTCTATATGTACTTCGGTAATATATATATATATATGAATGGGCATGGCCTTTCTATTTTTTTGAGTATAGGCCCACGAACACTCCATCCATCATGATTGAAAATATTTCAAGATAAGAACTTCAAACGCAAGAGTAGTATTTGCATATGAAGTTTTTATATAATTGATTATGAACTATGCATATTCATATACACATATTTTTATAAATAAATATAAATATATTTGTAAAATTTTATATATGTCAGTTTTTAATAAAATCGTTTGGATAAAGTCTTCATAAAAAAAATTTTATGAATAAGGGCATGACCTTCCCTACTTTAAAACATTGTTAATCTAATATCTGTTGTGCGTTAATGCACATGGATGTGCCATTAATTCATTATGAGTGCGATTACATACATATATCTAATATGTTGCATAAACCTTTATTATACCCAGCTTCGAGGTCTTTGAACATTAAGTATTGAGTTTAAGTAGAGATTTAATACATAAGAAATGTCGTTTTATACAAAACATATATCCACATTTATGAGTCACTTATTTTATTATAGTTTAAATGATGTTGATTATGGAAATAAATCATGCCTTCTATTAGGGACATTAATTTTGTGGTATACAACAGATTATCAGAATCAAATGATTTAGCATCTACAAGCTTAAAACCCTACATGAATTTCTCTCGGTTTAATTGTAATGAATTGGTTAATAATTCTTTAGAATTACGAGAATAACATTGCAGATGACAAATTATTTTCTTTTAGTACTTTGGATGTCAATCTATGTACCATATTCTTCCTTTCTTTTCACCATCTAATGACAATCATATAATTTTTAGCTTGTTTTTTTAACATTTAAATTCTTGTCTCACTTATAAAATATGAAAATTAAACTATTATAACCAACAATGAATGAATTATTCAATGTGGTATGTGACATCTTGAATATACAACCCTTTTTGAATGAAGAATTGATCTATGTGTATCACATGAAAGTAAAGACATATTAAGGGTTCACCTTGATAGCGCTCCAATGCATTGGGTAAAGAATTAATTTCTAGAAATGAATAGTTTCACGATACCTTGGTAAATAACCTTGGTAATTTTTATGACACCTTGGGGATGGACCTTGGTGATATGAATGTCAAAATGGAAATGTTGAAGCCACATATTCTAGTTATGTTACACCCTTTTTCAATATGATATGTCTATTCTTTCACTACTCTTATGTTTTTATCAAATTCAAATTGAATTCACAAGTAAAATTTTAGGGCATGACATGTGTTTAACACATAGTAAAATAGTATCTAACATATGAAATTTATGTTTTTCCCTCCACACGCAACCCTAATTAATCATTACTCTTATCTGTTTAATTTTTGCTTAAATGTTCATAGGTCATGCAAGTTTAGAACATCTTTTATTTATTACACCTTTTTTAACTTGCCCTAATTGATTCTGGTATTCTTGTAAATCTTAATTGAGTATTCTTATGTTATGTTACATGAGTTACAGTTTTTTCTTTAAGAAAAATTTTATATAGAATGTTTTCAAAAATTACATTGGTTTGTTTTTAAACCCCTTACTAGGCATTCTTATGCTCACCCTACGTTTTGATTTAAATTTTTTCAAGTAAAAGCTGAGTCTAAGACGTATGAAAGATGTGCTAGTTTCCTAGAACCTGAAATGAACTCAATCCTCTCTCCAGGACATGATATGTAATTTATTGGTTTATGTATTAAAGAATTACACATCATGTTTGAAATCCACAAGCTTTGGGTTTTCTAGGGCTGGGTCCGCACATTTGGTATTAGAGGGTTCGTTTTGGACAACTCTAGAAAACCAGAACTTAAGAAAAGAAATAATTACCTATGTATTACTAAATATGAGGTTTTCCTAAATTTCATATGGAAAATGGAGTTACCAGTCTTCTGTCTCTTCCCTATGAGGCCTTAGAAACCATAATTTCTATAGTTATCCAGAAAAAATTTATAAACTATGCTCATATCTGTATGACATGTAAACACCTCTATGACGTATCCAACTCTCCCCGGGTACTTCCACTCCACCAAAGAGAGGGTCTGGATTACATCTTTATGATTCAAGTCCAATTTTCATCCTACGCACAACGGGGAAAATAGTATGAGGGACACTTTAGATTCTTCACTACAGCAAAAGAAGTTTTGTCCCTCAAGGACTTCCAAGAAGTTGCGGCAGCGTGAGACCTTAGTGCAGCATATATGTGTCAAGTATTGTCCTATGGACATTTTGGTCAAGTAATGGAATTTGGCATCCTTGAATGTGAAGCATTCCGTTCAGTGTACAGACAAAAAGTACATACGAATGTCTCACAACTGTACACCCCACATGTACAACTCTAGAGACACCATAAGTGCACCCATGAGATGGAACCAGACTACTTGGGTTGCATTTGGTTTAAGGAGATAGAGAGTTTTGAGCTAGTTTTAGGGATTCGTGTCACTGGGAACTGGGGAAACCATTAGACCCATTTTTCTTTTCATACCAGAAGTTATATAACAATATAATTCGTTATCTCTTCTTTCTACTATCCTTCTCTTAGTTATAGTTTTGAATGAATATCACTAAGTGAACTTTCATATTAAAGTTTTTTCAGATGAATGGGCAAACCCATAGCTTATCTCTTCTTAATGAGGTAATAGAGTTTATTATGATAAAAAATTATGAGGAAGAACGTATCCCATTCACGAACCTATGAAGGACATGAAAACAACTATACGATGTATCAAACGGAACATGAATTCTCCGAACCTGCCAAGGGAATACTTCCATTTACCACCACATAGGCTCAGTACAGTTAGACACTCACAGGTGAAGAGGAAAATGTCAAGAAGGACTGTTTATGTGCTTTACTCTAGGCCAGAAATAGACGGACAAAGCATGTTTTCAAGAGGCTACTTTAGAGGGAAACCTTTGTGCAACCTACATGTACCGTCTCCTCAGTTTCAGTCTATATAAAAACTGTCTATGAATTAGGTTCTCTCAATGACGATTTAGTATTGTGAGTTCTACGAGAGATGATCTATGTGGACATCTCCAAACTCTCCTCCATACGGGCCTCCCTCTGGAAGTTCGAATGCACTATGAAGGAATTCAACCATTTCTGTCTGAGGTGTATTTGGGCCAGGGAAATTAAAGAGTTTAGCATCAATGTGGGTCTTCCACTGATCACACCTGGCAATTATCCACGATTGGGGATATGGTAGGAACAATTGAGAGCTTCCTCTTAGTGAGTTTGTATGAAAGAAATTGTGGGGACACAATTCATTGATGGGGGGAGTAATGTAACCCCCTGAATTTTGGGTATCATATAATGATGATATTATGCATTTAATTTTGTTAATGTCCTTTTAACCAAACAAAAATTTAAAGGATAAACATAAGGATATTTATTTAAATAAGAACAACATAGTGTCTACAATACACCGAGATCAAAAGAGTAATCAAGCTAACCAAATATACCTATTAAAAACCCTATCAGAACTACTAGAAGACCCCCAATCACTACAATGAGGCCCAGTAAGTAAAGAAGGTCATTCGAGTCAACTAAAGAAAAAAACATCACCAATGGGATCATAAAAACCATGCTGAGCATCAGTGGAATGGGAAGCACCATCTTCTTACTTTTTAGTTTTAGGACACCGTAAGGTTTGGTTTTATATGAAACTTTTTCGACCGTTTCTCTATTGACCGTTGGATGCTAACAGTTATAATTATAGCCTTTGTACATTGTTTGGATAATTTAACTTATTTAAATATTAATTAGTTTTCATATAATTGAGTTATGATTAAGTTTATAATTAAACCATCAGTTATGAAATCTAAAAGGATATGGTTTAAAACTTCGTTTCACCCTTAAGGGATTTTGAAAAGTATTAAGGAATTCAAAACACTTTGCTAATATTTCAAATACAATGTAACAATTTTCATTTCTTAAATAATGTTATAAACTGTGTTTAAATTTCTTCAAATTGAATTATGTTTTTATTAAATTATTTTTTCTAATATACTAGCACAAAAGTTATCATATAGGTTTATTAAAATATTTTTATAACCTTTTCCAATAAAAAGGTTTAGTGTTTGTAATTTTAGAAATAATTTTAACTAAGACATAGTTTAGTTTTTATTCATTGGTGTTTGAGAATATAAATTCTATATAGTTTTAATAAATGGATTGTTTCCTCTTCTTTAAAACTATTTTTTTAGTGTATCTTTTACAAAAAAATTAGCCCACTAGGGCCAGCCCTTTTTGGCTAGGGCCGAGGGAGGTAGCTCACACGAAGTGGCTGAGCCTAACCCTTAGCCCCAAGCCAAGGCCGGCCCAAGCTCGGGAAAAGGATCCCTGAAGGGAGCTCCGGAGTGAGCAGGAGTTCATAGGTGCACCAGTGTGGGCGTGAGGCCGCGACGAGGTCTGGGTAGGCCGAGGCCTACGGGCGGGACCCCGTGTATAGGGCCCCCTTCGTTGGTGCTGTGTGTTCTCTAAGCACTCGTTGGGAGGCCCAGGGTTATAAGGGAGGCAAAAACTGCTCTCTGTTTCGATGTGGGAAGCATTGTTTTTGGGAGAAACCTGATATGGACCGTTGGATCGCATCACACACGGTCTGGACTGCCGATCATGATCTCATTTCAATCTTCAACAACTAGGATTTCCCATCTCGTTTTTCTACGTCGTTCTATCTACCAAGGATTTAATCACGTCTGTCGGTGAGATTTAAAAAGCCGCATCGAATTAGGACCATCCGATGAAACTCAGATCTAATCTGAGCCACCCGTTTGCTTTTAAAAATGTGAATGTGCCTCAGCCCTTGGATCAAGATCGAAGTCAATATGGACAATCCATTTTTCTCCGGATTTCCCTCCTTCTGCATCGTCTTCTTCCTCTCCGCATGGGTCTTCACTAGTAACCGTACTCCATGTTTCTGACTGTAGCTATGACCGCTGGGGACCCTCCTTATCTCCCCATTTTCTTCAAGCACACACCACCAAATTAATGGACTGTAAGGGGGTATGTTTTTTTGTAAAATGTTGCTTTTTTTAGTCTACAAAATGGTCGGTTTCACCCCAAGCACCCCGAGGGATTTCCTGCTACCTCCAACACCTCCACTAGGAACCACCAAGTCTTCCTGAGTCTCTCTCCCTCCACTAACCAAGGTAAGGGATTTAGTTTCTCCTTGTATTGTTTCTTTGAGAGTATATACATATGTGTATATATTCACAATGTATATGTTTTCGGTTTAGTATGAATGTGCTTCGGCGCTGGACCTGGGCCATCGGGTTCTACTGTTTAAATGGCATAAGAGACATAAGGTTTATTCTTCCTTAGTGCATGGTGTTGAGTTTGTATATATATATATATATATCTATGTATATCTATATATATAAAGGTATACTCAAGAAACTTGTATTTTAAATAGCCCTACTGGTTAGTTGAGACCCTTCTTTTAACCGAATATAAGTCTTTAAACTTTGTGTTCTCGAGTGTTTTGTAAGTTGCTTAAAAAATTTAAGATGTAATATATATATATACATATATATATTTCTAAATATACTTCGGTTATATATATATATATGAATGGGCATAGCCTTTCTATTTTTTTGAGTATAGGCCCACAAACACTCCATCCATCATGTTTGAAAATATTTCTAGATAAGAACTTCAAATGCAAGAGTGGTATTTGCATATGAAGTTTTTATATAATTGATTATGCACTACACATATTCATATACACATATTTTTATATTTAAATATAAACACATTTGGAAAATGATATATATGCCAGTTTTTAATAAAATCGTTTGGATAAAGTCTTCATAAACAAATTTTTATGACTAAGGTCATGACCTGCCCTACTTTAAAACATTGTTAATCTAATATCCATTGGGGGTTAATGCACATGGATGTGCCAATCCTTCAGTATGAGTGCAGTTACATACATATATCTTATATGTTTTATAAAACTTTATTATACATAGCTTTGAGGTCTTTACACCTTAAGTCTCAAGTTTAAGTGGAGATTTAAAACATAAGAAATGTTGTGATTTACAAAAATTATATCCACATTTATGAGTCACTTATTTTATTATACGTTAAATGATGTTTATTATGGTAATTACTCATGCCTTCTATTAGGGACATTAATTTTGTGGTATAGATAGGCTTATCGGCATCTAATGATTTAGCATTTTGAAGCTTAAAACCCTACAATAATTTCTCTTGGTTTACTTATAATGAACTGGTTAATAATGTTTTAGAATTATGAGAATAACATTGCATGGGACAAATTATTTTCTTTTAGTACATTGGATGTAAATCTATGTACCATATTCTACCTTTCTTTTCACCATCTGAAGACAATCATATAATTGTTATCTTATTTCTTTTAACATTTAAATTATTTTCTCACTTATAAAATATGTAAATTCAACTAATATGACCAACTATGAATGAATTATTCAAGGTGGTATTGGAAATATTGAATATAAAACCCTTTTTTAATGAAGAATTGATCTATGTGGCTCACATGAATGTAAAGATATATTAAGGGTGTGCCCTGATTCCACTCCAATGCATTGGGTAAAGAATAATTTTCTAGAATGAAAAGTTTCACAATACATTGGTAAATAACCCTGGTAATTTTTATGACACCTTGGGGACAGACCTTGGTAATATGAATGTCAAAAAGGAAATGTTGAAGCCACATATTCATGTTATGTTACAAGACCTTTCAATATGATATGTCTATTCTTTCACTGCTCTTATGTTTTTATCAAATTCATATTGATGTCCCAAGTATATGTTTAGGGAATGACATGTGTTTAACACTCAGTAAAATAGTATCCAACATATGAAATTTAAGTTGTTCCCTCCACATGCAACCCTGATTAATCATTACTCTTAGCTGTTCAGTTTTTTCTTAAATGTTCATAGGCCATGCATGTTTAGAATGTCTTTTATTTTTTACACCTTTTTTAACATGACCTAATGGATTCATGTATTCTTGTAAATCATAATTGTGTATTCTTATGTTATGTTACATGTGTTATAGTTTTTTCTTTAAGAAAAATGTTATATAGAATGTTTTCAAAAATTACATTGGTTTGATTTTAAACCCCTTACTGGGCATTCTTATCCTCACCCTACGTTTTGATTTAAATGTTTTCAGGTAACAGTTGAGTCTAAGATGTATGAAAGATGTGCTTGTTTCCTAGAACCTGAACTGAACCCGATCCTCCCTCCAAGACATGATGTGCAATTTATTGGTGTGTGTTTTGAAGAATTACACATCATGTTTTAAAGGAACCGGCTCTGGGTTTTCTGGGGACGAGTCCTCACATTTGGTATCAAAGGGTTCATTTTGGAAAACCAGAACATAAAAAAAGAAAGACTTACCTATGTGTTACTAAATATGAGGTTTTTCTAATTTTCATATGGAAAACGAAGGTACCAATCTTCTGTCTCTTCCCAATGAGACCTTAGAAACCATAACTTCCATAGTTATCCATGAAAGTTTTTTAAACTATGCCCATATCCATATGACATGTAAACACCTCTATGACGTTTACAACTCTCCCCGGGTACTTCAACTCCACCGAAGAGAAGTTCTGGATTACATCTTTATGATGCAAGCCCAATTTCCATTCAATGCATGATGGGGAAAATACTACGAGGGACTCTTTATATGCTTCACTGTAGTAGAAGGAGTTTTGTCCCTCGAGGCCTTCCAAGATGCTGGGGCGGCAGGATACCTCCATGCGGCATAAATGTGTCAAGTCTTGTCCTATGGCCATTTTGGTCAAGTAATGGACTCTGGCATCCTTGAATACGAAGCATTCCATTCGGTGTACAGACAACATGTACATACAGACATCTCATATCTGTCCACCCCACATGTCTGACTCTGGAGACACTATAAGGGAACCCACAAGATAGAACCAGACAACTCGGGTTGCATTTGGTTTAGGGAGATAGAGAGTTTTGAGCTGGTTTTAGGGATTCATGTCACAGGGAACTGGGAAAACCATTAGCCCTGTTTTAATTTTCGTACCAGGAGTTATATGAGAATATAACTCGTTATCTCTTCTTTCTATTATCCTTCTCTCGGTTATACTTTTGAATGAATATCACTAAGTGAACATTCATATTAATTTTTTTTTCAGATGAATGGAAAAACCCACACATTATCTCTTCCAAATGAGGTAATGGAGTTTATTATGATAAAAACTTGTGAGGAAGAATGTCTCTCGTTCACGAACCTACGGAGGACATGCAAACAACTATACGATGTATCAAACGGAACATGCATTCTCCGAACCTACCAAGGGAATGATTCCTTTTACCACCGCATATCATCCTTCAAGTTAGCCACTCATAGGAAATGAGTAAAATTACACGAATGAATTTTTGTGTGCTTCACTCTAGGTCGGAACTACATGGCCAGATCAAGTTTTCAAGAGGCTTCTTTAGAGGGAAACCTTGGTGTAGCCTACATGTACCAGCTCCTCAGTTCAGCCTATATGAGACCATCAATGAATTAGGTGCTCTCAATGAGTATTTAGTCCAGCGAGTTCTACGAGATATGATCCATGTGGACATCTCCAAACTCTCCTCCATACGGGCCTCCCTTTGGAAGTCTGAATGCACTATGCGGGAATTCAACCCTTTCTATCTAAGGTATATTTAGGCTAGGGGAATATAAGAGTAGAGCATCAATGTGGGTCTTCCACTGAGCACACTTGATAATTATCCACGATTGGGGATATGGTAGGAACAACTGAGAGCTTCCTCTTAGTGAGTTTGTATGAAAGGAATTGTGGGGACGCAATTCATTGATGGTAGGAGTAATGTAACACCCCGAATTTTAGGTATCATATAATGATGATATTATGCATTTATTTTTGTTAAAGTCCTTTTCACAAAACAAAAATTTAAAGGATAAACCTAAGGCTATTTAATTATATAAGAACACCATAGTGTTTGCAATACACCGAGATCAAAAGAGTAATCATGCTAACCAAATATACCTATTAAAACCCTATCAGAACTACTGGAAGACCCCTAATCACCACAACGAGGCCCAGTAAGTAAAGGAGATCCTTCGAGTCTACTAAAGCAAAAAACATCACTACTGTGATCATAAAAACCATGCTGAGCATCAGTGGAATGGGAAGAAACATCTTCTTCCTTTTGAGTTTTTGGACACCGTAAGGTTTGGTTTTATAGGACACTTTTTCGACCATTACTCTAGTGACCGTTGGAAGCTAACAGTTATAATTATAGCCATTTTACCTTGTTAGTATAATTGAACTTATTTAAATTTTAATTAGTTTCCAAATAATTGAGTTATGATTAATGTTATAATTAAACCATCAGTTATGAACACTAAAAGGATATGTTTTAAAACTTCATTTCACCCTTAAGTGATTTTGAAAAGTATTAATGAATTCAAAACACTTTGCAAATATTTCAAATACAATGTAATGATTTTCATTTCTTAAATAATGTTATAAACAATATTTAAATTTATTCAAATTAAATTATGTTTTGATTAAATAAAGTTTTCTATTATACTAGCACAAAAGTTATCATATAGGTTTATTAAAATCGTTTTATAACATTTTCCTATAAAAAGGTTTAGTGTTTGTAATTTTAGAAATAATTTTAACTAAGTCATAGTTTAGTTTGTATTCATTAATGTTTAAGAATATAAATTCTATATAGTTTTAATAAATGGATTATTTCCTCATCTTTAAAATTGTTTTTAGTGTAGCTTTTACAAAAAAAATTTGCCCACTAGGGATTGCCTTTTTTGGCTAGGGCCGAGGGAGGCAACATACATGAAGTGGCTGAGCCTGACCCTCAGCCCCAAGCCAAGGCTGGCCTGAGCTTGTGTAGAGGTTCCCCGAAGGGTGATCGGGAACGAGAAAGAGCGCATAGGTGTACCAGTGCAAGAGTGAGGCTGCGGCACGGTCTGGGTAGGCCAAGGCCTACGGGCGGGAGCCCATGTATAATGCCCCTTTGTGGGTGTTGTGTGTTTTCTGAGCACTTGTTGGGAGGCCCATGGTTATAAGGGAGGAAAAAACCACTATCCTTTTCTATGTTGGAAGCATTTGTTTCGGGCGAAACGTGATCTGGACTGTTGGATTGCGTCACGCATGATCTGGACCGCCGATCACGATCTCATTTTAACCTTCACCAACAATGATTTCCCATCACATTTTTCTACTCCGTTCGATCTACCAAGGATTTAATCAATGCCGTCAGTCTGATTTAAAAAGCCACATCGAATCAAGACCATCCAATGAAACTCAGATCTGATCTGAGCCACCCATTTTATTTTTATAATGAAGACGTTCCTCAGCCCCTAGATCAAGATCAGAGTCAATATGGACCATCAATTTTTCTCAGGATTTCCCTCCTTCCACGTCGTCTTCTTCCTCTCAGCATGGGTCTTCACCAATAACCCTACTCCATGTTTCTTACTACACCTATGACCACCGAGGACAATTCATGTCTCCCCATTTTCTTCAAGCACACACCACCAAATTAATGCACCGCAAGGGGGTACATTTTTGCGTAAAATATTACTTTTTTAGTCTATAAAATGGCTAGTTTCACCCCGAGCAACCCGAGGGATTTCCTGATACCTTTAACACCTCCACTAGGAACCACCGAGTATTCCTGAGTCTTTCTCCCTCCACTAACAAAGGTATGGGATTTAGTTTTTCCTTGTATTGTTTCTTTGAGAGTATATACATACGTGTATATATTCACAATGTATATGTTCGCGGTTTAGTACGAATGTGCTGCGGTGATGAACCTAGGCCATCAGGTTCTAGTGTTTAAATGACATAAGATACGTAAGGGTTATTCTTCCTTGGTGCGTGGTGTTGAGTTTGTATATATATATATATATATATACGTATATAAGTATACTCATGAAACTTGTATTTTAAATAGCCCTACGGGTTAGTGGAGACCATTCTTTTAACCGAATTTAAGTCTTTAAACTTTGTGTTCTCGGGTGTTTTGTAAGTTGTTTACAAATTTTAATATTTACTATATATATATACATATATATATTTCTATATGTACTTCGGTTATATATATATTAATGGGCATGAACTTTCTATTTTTTGAGTATAGGCCCACAAACACTCCATCCATCATGTTTGAAAAGATTTCAAGATAATAACTTCAAACACAAGAGTAGTATTTGCGTATAAAGTTTTTATATAATTGATTATACACTACACATATTCATATACACATATTTTTATATATAATTATAAATATTTTTGGAAAATGTTATATTTGTCAGTTTTTAATAAAATCGTTCAGATAAAGTCTTTATAAAAAAAATTTATGACTAAGGGCATGACCTGCCCTAATTTAAAACATTGTTAATCTAATATCCATTGGGGGTTAATGCACATGGATGGGCCAATCCTTCAGTATGATTGCGATTACATACATATATCTTATATGTTACATAAAACTTTATTATAACCAACTTTGAGGTCTTTACACCTTAAGTCACGAGTTTAAGTGGAGATTTAAAACATAAGAAATGTTGTGCTATAAAAAACTTATATCCACATTTATGAGTCACTTATTTTCTTATACGTTAACTGATGTTGATTATGGTAATGACTCATGTCTTCTATTAGGGACATTAATTTTGTGGTATACAAAGGCTTATTGGCATCAAATGATTTAGCATCTGCAAGCTTAAAACCCGACATGAATTTATCTTGGTTTACTTGTAATGAATTGGTTAATAATGTTTTAGAATTATGAGAATAAAGTTGCATGTGACAAATTATTTTCTTTTAGTACTTTGGATGTCAATCCACATACCATATTCTGTCTTTGTTTTCACCATCTGTTGACAATCATATAATTGTTAGCTTGTTTTTTTAACATTTAAATTCTTGTCTCACTTATAAAATATGTAAATTCAACTACTATGACCAACTATGAATGAATTATTCATGGTGGAATGGGAAATCTTGAATATAAAACCCTTTTTGAATGAATAATTTATCTATGTGGATCCCATTAAAGTAAAGAAATATTAAGGGTGCGCCCTGATAGCACTCCAATGCATTGGGTAAAGAATTAATTTCGAGAAATGAAAAGTTTCACGATACCTTGGTAAATAACCATGGTAATTTTTATGACAACTTGGGGATGGAAATTGGTGATATGAATGTCAAAAAATGGTAATGTTGAAGCCACATATTCAATTTATGTTAAAATCCCTTTTCAATATGATATGTTTATTCTTTCACAGCTCTTATGTTGTTATCGAAGACATATTGATGTCACAAGTAAATTTTTAGCGCACGATATGTGTTTGAAAATCAGTAAAATAGTATCCAACATTTGAAATTGAAGTTGTTCCCTCTATATGTAACCCTGATTAATCATTACTCTAAGCTATTCAATTTGTGCTTAAATGTTCATTGGTCATGCATGTTTAGAACATCTTTTATTTAATAAACCTTTTTTTAACATGCCCTAATTGATTCATGTATTCTTGTAAATCTTAATTGCGTACTATAATGTTATGTTACATGTGTTACAATTTTTTCTTTAAGAAAAATGTTATATAGAATGTTTTAAAAAATTACATTGGTTTTTTTTAAACCCCTTACTGGGTATTCTTATGATCACCCTACGTTTTGTTTTAAATTTTTTCAGGTAACAATTAAGTCTAAGATGTATGAAATATGTTCTAGTTTCTTAGAACCTGAACCAAACTCGATCCTCTCTCCAGGACATGATGTGTAATTTATTGGTGTATTTTTTTAAGAATTACACATCATGTTTTAAAGGCATCGACTCTGGGTTTTCTGGGTCCAGGTCCTTACACACAGTATATCGATGCAGAATTATATGGGAATGAAGGGAATCAACTCTTAGTCGATGGGATTGATTGGGTCACTACTTCAAATAGTTTGGAAAAGGTCCATAAAAACACATTCAGGTATATCATTGAATAATATATACATCCCATCAATCAATTATAGTCCATTAGTCCAAATTCAGATGTATATTCAATAATGCACTTGATTTCAATCATAGATGTCGAGCCTCATAGAAGTGAAAGAACAAATATTTCACCCAGATAATGATGAATGATCAAATAAAAATTTCATCACTCCATACTCATGGATATATATAATATCTATCCCAATAATTATGGTATCTTACAAAGATGAAATTTTCCATTCCCTTACTCAACACCCTTTAGAAAATTCCACATTATCAGTCGGGTCAGAAAAAGTCACCTTAGCCTCCAAATTCTGAAATTGTGATTCTTTTGGTAACTCTAGAGAGATCATCTCAAGAATTTTTTCTCCATCATAAAAAGAAGAAGAATAGGATGATGTATAAGAGGAGGAAGAATAAGGACTTAGGGACACCCCTATATCATTTGAGGAGGGTGTATCTACCCCTAGTAATGTACTCAAAGAAATAAACCTGGGTATAGAAAAAGACTTATGACCCACTCTAATCACTACATACATGTATTTATAAGATAAATAGGTCTACACATCCCTTATATGGATGAATCATGTTTTTCTTTATTTAATTATATCGAAAATCTAGGCCTTGATCCCGAAGTGTCCACTCTCCACTTGGGCCGAGAAAAAGACCATCGTGGTGATATGAAAGTAGCGAGAAGGACATTCCCGGAAAATACTTCCAAAATAATGGCTGAAGTTGACAATCTTATCCTAGAAAACACCATTTTGGAGTTCAAATATCCCATATAGATAGAAAATTCTTTCCCCATAAAAGAGAATAATGGTTAAATAATAGATTTGATTGAATTCAGGGATCTCAATTAAAAATATCCAAAATATGACTTCTTGACCCCAATCATAGAATTTATGATTGATGGAACTGGAAGATATCATGCACTTTCTTTCATGGAAAAAATTCAGGATACATCCAAATCTGAATGGCCTGATAATATGAATAATCTACCTTCATCAAGGCCCTCATGGTGTATTTTTATACAAGTTAATTCCCTTCACCTTGAGTAATTCTAGAGCCATATATGAACGAACCATGCATTGCATCTTCAATACCCTCATGGGAAAGTTCATCGAATTCTATATTGATGATATAGTGGTTAAATCACAAAAATGGTCGGGCCACATGGAATATGATGAAACTGTCTTCAATAAACTACAATAGTACATTCAGAAAATAAACCCCTTAAATGTTAATTACATGTTACATTAGGGAAATTAATCTGTTTCAACATATGAGAATATGGAATTGAAGTCATACTAAAGATGATAAGGGACATCCTTGGCATGTCACCTCCTCACAACCTCACTGAGTTGAGAAGACTTCAATAAAATTTGGACCACATTCGGAACTTTATATAGAAGAAAATAGGAAAATGTTTTCGCTACCCTAAGTTGATGAATAAAGGGGGTGCATATCAATGGACTAATGATTTTCATAAAGTGTTAGAAAATATAAGGAAATATCTCTTAATCATGCTAGTGTTAATGGAACAGGTTGAAGTAGAACAAATAATTATGCACTACAATACCATGGATCTATCCCTCTGTGACTTCCTGACACAATATAATGATTACTCTAGTGAGAATAGTCTCTATTATATCAGCCGAACCTCGATCAACACTGAGAATCATTATTCAAATATCAATAAGAGAATCATGGACCTAATGTTTATAGTCAAAAAGCTGTGGTACAATCTGCAGTACCGTGAGGTCCACCTGGTCTCTCCCAACAACTTGGTAAAGTATATTATCAATCAACTAATGTTGAATGGATGTCTTTCATTGTGGGTGGTCATCCTAAAAAAACTCAACATACAATTCCTACTTGAGAATGATTTCAAAGGCCATGAATTAGTAGATATCCTAGAAGAACTCCCCTCAATAGATATAATTTTTTTTGGATATTGAACTACCCTATTAAGAGATTTTCTATGTTCCAAAGTAATCCCAAACATGGGAGATAAACATTGAAGGTGCATCTAGAAACCCAACATGGAAAATTTGGAGGATACTAAGCTCAATAAAGTGGTTGTGGGAGTCGTAATAATATATCTAGAAAAGGTAGTCATGCCTTATTGCTTCTTACTAGCGGATGGGTGTTCGAACAACAAAGCAGAGTACCATGCCTTAATTGCAAGACTAGAGATGGCACTTCAAGTACCAGTAGAATTTTTGAAGATAAAAGGTGTATCAAAACTGGTTATCAAGAATACCAATGGTGACTATAGTATTAATAAGGAGGATATAATACCTTTTAAAGACCATGTATGAGTGATGATGGATGAATTTTCTTCAGATTCAAAATTAACTCTTATCCCTAGATTAAAAAAATAAAGAAGCAGATGTTTTAGTAAATATAGCCCTAACTCTGGTCGATCTAGACTGGGATGAAAAATTCACAATCCTTTCCCACTATTGGATATTCCTACCATTCATTCAGGCCAAAATAAATTAAATTGATGAGATTATTCCCATCCTTGATCCCTATGGTCATACCATCAGTTGGATGAATTCCATGGAAAATTACATCAAAAAAGGGAGAAAATCCCCCAGATAGGGCTAGAAGGGAGAAAATTTGGAGATGACCAATCAAATTTTTTATTTTTTATGACACAAAACAATAAAAGGCCCCATATAAGAGAGGCCTTGATGGGGTCATTCTCAAGTTCATTGATGGAGAAGAGACATCTGCTTTCAGGAAACAAGTGAATGCCGAAACTTGTGGGGAACATTAAGAAGAATTAAAGATCTCACTTCAATTTTAATTTCTTGATTACAATTATCCTACCATAATACAAAATTAAAATAATTTCACAAAGAATTTCAATTCCTTCCATGTTCATTCCAATTTCATCCATCAACCCCAGAGTTACATTACACTACCATGTACTCCTATCAATTTTCCATGTGGGGAATAGATGTTGTGGGACATTATCCTCCAGAAAATTAAAAAAAATCATGTATATTATAACAAAAACTAACTTATTTTCTAAATGGGAAGAAGTTGTACCCCAAAAATACATCGATCCAAGAATCTTTTTCAACTTCATAAAATACAATATCAATACCAGATTTGGTTCCCCTCATAAAATACTCATGGAAAATAGCACCAATTTATGCTCTACTGAGTTGGAAATTTCATACCATGAGTTTGGTATCATGGCCAACCATTAATCCGACTAACATGAAACACCCAAAAAATAGATAGAGGACATTAATAAGACCCTATGGAACATACTTCCCAAGATGGTAGATAAGGACAAGAATGAATGGATAAAAAATATCCTCCGTTCTCTATGGTCTTACTAAAAAAGGACATTATCATCCACTAGAGAAACCCTATAATCATTATTATATAGGACAGAGGTGGTTCTACCCATCAAATTTCAACTACCATCACTTCTCATTACTGAATGTAATCAACGATCTACAAAAAATAGATTCTAAAAATTTCTTGATTTGTTAGAGTTACTAGATGAGAAATGATTTCACAAATTACACCATTTGGAAATTTACCAAATCCAGATATCATGATCCTTCAACAAAAAGGATGGCCTTTGGTCCTTCCTTGAAGTAGAATTGTTGCTGGTCCTCAAAACTCTGATGATACTATGGAAGAAACCACCTAAATTGGAACCAAAATGTGATGGACCATGTTTCATACAAAAGGTCTACTCAAATAAAGTATATTTTTTAATTTAAATGGATGTAAATATCACCACAGCTCCCACCAATTAATGGTTCATGATGAAATATTTCATATAACCAACAATATTTTCTTGATAACTTAATAAAAAACAGCATGATAATACATCCTGACCACATGTTGTTAAACAATGTGGTAAAGTGTTCTAACTACATGACGTTAGACTACATGGCCAGAAATTTCCTTATTGCAAGTTGATAAACTTCAAGATATATCACACCTTACCCTTTATGTCGAGTGATCATTATCGTTGTCATAGAACGTTAATATACATGGTCAAATCATCATAACTACCTGTTGTTTAATTGTATATGACCAATGTTTTCCAAAAAATTATTCATCACACAAGAGTCATATCTATGTGGTAGAATGACAGAATACCCAGGTTCCTATATGAGAGTGTAATTCATATAAGGAATTATATTTATCATGAAATACATGTGGATTGATTCTTTTTTTTATACAGGATTCATAGCGACACCTAGACTCTATGTCTGAATCCTAGCCACCACCCTAAAAAAACCTACCCACCTCCTTGTGGATGGATCAAACCGATGAAGGGAGGTCTCTTCACAGTACTATATTTACCATGATTCCCCTCTATCAATGGGATACATAGATTTTCCTCGATCCTAGATCTTTTTCCAGCCACCAAATAACACAAAATAGAAATGTTATATGCTCAACTACTTTTGTATTGAAATATAAAACCCTTCATATTCCTTGTTTCTAGCAATGATCATATCTCATATGAGCTTAGGAATGGTGATAAAGGCATCCACCAAAAAAATAGTTAATGTATATTACAGGCCCATTACATAAAAAATGGTTAAATGTTCATCCTCTCTATGCATGGGTTTGACCAATATAATAAATGTTCTTCTAGAACTACATATGGAGTGATTTTGTCCCTTACAGGATACGTAGTGATTCCCATTTTCTGCATACTTCTCCATCTACCATAAACAAAATGAAAAAATTCCATTTTACTAGTGTATATACCTGACCTATTTTGGTAATTTCCTTCTAGAACAATTTTTTGGATTGATTCCTACACTTTCAAGATACACAGTGATGCCCAGATTCTATATATGCGAGCTCATCCACCACCAAAAATTCCCCCATATCATATATAAAAATTTAATCATGCGAAGGAGATCCCAACCATTTATTCTTTTAACAAGTATTTATTTAAAGGTCATGCCCCAAAAATATGAGTTAGATCTATGTGAGAGATTTCATACTTTACAACAAATCAGTATCTACTAGTTTCGTGTGTTCTTGGGTATATCTCTTCCATCCAAAAAACTCCATGCCCCGAGAAATCATGGATCCCCAAAAACCTGCTCGACCAATGGAAATGGTAGTTCAGTTTCCTATTGAAACATTTGTTGGACTGTGCACATAATTTGATAGAAGCTCTTTAAAAGTAACCCACAAAAAGGGTATGTCAACCAAAGTCCAATTTTTCCTCAATAGTGGTTTTTCCTACCTTTTTATGTCCAACAGAGTCTAAGACCTATATAATTTATCCATATCCAGGGGTCTATGGGATCATGGATTATGCTTTCATCTCTCCATCATGTACCTAGAATTCCAAAATATCATGACCAGATTATTCCATTCATAATCATTTTTTATGGAAACCCATCCCCCCTACATGACATTAATCTATGTTGTTAGCTTCCTGACCACATGACATTAAATTGATTGGCATAAAAATGTTCTCACCTAAGAGGATACCAAATCTATCATTGGTCACCTACCATGTGACGTCATAGAAAAATGTACCACTTGATTTATATCTAAATAATATATATAGTGATTCCCAAATTATGAACCCATTCTACCAACCCTAAAAAGTGAAACATTCCCCCTATGTATGATCTAAATCTTTGAAAGATTATTTCAATGAAGAAATATTTGTGGTTTGATTTCGATGATCCCATGGGATAAGTAGTGACACCTAGATCCTATGATCTGGATCTGGTCCTGGAATGCATAAAGATATTCCCTTATCTGCATTCATGATAATTTTAAGAAACGTTCTTCCACACATGCCCAATTTGCGAGACCATTTTGAGATGAATAACATGTCCCTTATTTCATGTCATGTTATCCACATCCTCACCATATGATGAT
Organism: Viscum album; assembly: GCA_963277665.1. Classification (NCBI taxonomy): domain Eukaryota; kingdom Viridiplantae; phylum Streptophyta; class Magnoliopsida; order Santalales; family Viscaceae; genus Viscum; species Viscum album. Next base: position 684,041,583 of record OY728123.1, on the reverse strand, counting down.
AAACTTCACGACATCTGTTTCCTCTCCAAATAATGTTAAATTATATGGTAATTTCCTAATCACGTGACATTAAACTGCATGATAAAACATCCTTGTTGTATGACATTAAAACTATACATCATCACCTCAAATATAAAACTCTCCTTTCTATGATCACTTTATCCATAGTTGGTGGCATATATTCTTTGTACACCTTTTTTATCACACTGATAATAGCTCATAAGTGCTTAAGAACCTCATTAGAGGATTCTCCATAAGGCTATGGAAAATAAATCTGAGATAGTTTGTCCAGGTGTCATGACCTTAAAAGGCATGCAATAGTTATCCCCCCCATGTTGGGAAACCCAAATTCATAACTGTACTACGTTAAAATGACAGGTACCCAAAAAATATGTCTTGAATTATTCCAGTGCATACAAGATTTGTAGTGATTTCTGGATGATGGATCTTAGTCCCAACCTCCACTAATGGAAACAAATATAGCTAAAATACTTCCAAACCCCGCATATAGACCACACCACGGAACAAAGTCTAATTTAAGGACACCACGATCCTGAAATCCAAATCTAGCTCCAATAATGGATTCAAAATTCTCCACCCTATGTACGAGTTAGATCTATGTTGGAATATATTCAATTCCATGTGTCATCATGGCCAAAATATTTCTAATATGTCCAAACACATCCTTCCCATCTATAAAAACCTATGATTTGAGTAATATTGTTTCATCATAAACCTCCCCAGACATTAGAAATGGATGATTAGTTTCTTAGGGACATCTTTGTTTGAATATGAACTCAATGCCCCTGACATATCTTCATATATTTCCCTCAAAAAGGTCTTATCAACCAAATGAAAATTCTTCCTCATGAAATGATTTTCATACCTATATATTCACAATGGAATCCAAGCCTCATACCATTTCTCCTGATATGAGATCCCTTAATACCCCAGATAACACATTCCTTCCAATTCACATCTTGGACATGTTGGGATATTTTAGTCCAGTTATCCTCAAGTTACCTAGGGATTCTATATCAATTTCCTAACCACATGAAATTAAAACTACAAGATATTAGATACCCAATTTTCACTCTTGTGTCTAGACACATCAAATAATATATCCACCCATTATTACGGTGTGCTAAATAAATATTTATAGGAATGTTTGGTGTGCATCCTGCCTCATTGGTGAGATTGTATCCAAGGAAGAAATTCCCTATTCACATGCATGTACTTGATCCACCGATGGATAGACTTTTAGAATTAAGGTAACTATATCCATATTGATTCCTATCATCATATGATATGTAGTGACTCCCAAATCTCATATCTCAAGCCCATTCATGAAAAAATGGTGTCCCTTCTTTCAAACACATGCATCATACCGGTGTAGGGAACCCCTCCTCACACCTATATAGAGAAAACACCCCTACCTATACTCAATAAATTTCGGCTTGAAATTCATCTTCCATGTTATGAAACTCTATTTTCACAAACCATACATTATATCCAAAACCTTATGTATCCCCAAAATCATCCACGATCGTCAAAATAGGAAGGTTAGTATACTAAGAACTCCTTTTCTTGATTTTTCACACAATACCCTGGTGGATTTGTATATGTTTCCCACACAAATTCCTATCAACCAAAGGGAATTTTTTCCCTAAAGATGATTTATCTACCTTCGTATGCTTCAATGATGTTTACCTATCACCTCACTTCCTATTTTTTGAAACCCCCGATTATAGTTTAAATAACTTATCCTCTATCATGCATGAACATGATAAAACATTTCTTGTCAAACTATCATAAAAAGATTCATATTTTTACCCCCTATTCATAGTAAGGTGAATTTAAATCATAAGTATCAAATTTTATTGTTTTACGACTTTAAATAACACCATGTTTCATACCTCTTTTACACAAGTCAAATCCATTTAGGAGTGGTGTAACCATTCAAAGTCATTACCTCAATAAGATAGTCACTGTGTACATTAATTAAAAAATGATTTCAAATTCTCATAACATTTCTTGGCCACTAGAAATGGATGATTAGTCTTATGAGGAAATATTTTCTTGAATTTTCTCATAATTCGTCGGCTTCTCTACATTTGTTTCCCACATAAAATGCCTATCAACCAAACTTAAATTCTTTCTCAAGAGAGTAATTTTTTAAATTGGCACATCCTTGGCCAATGGGTCCTAAATTGGGGCCCATGACCTAAAAATCATGTCCAAAACTGTTCGACCTAAAATCTCAGTCTTCGTCAATGCTGTTCAACATAAAATATTATTAATTATAGTCTAGTTTTCAAGTAATTGAACAACCCATGAAAAGAGACGAAACACTGCTAGATGATAACCCACAAAGGGAACACTGGAGAAAAGTCGAGTACCTTATCGCTAAACCTACTCTTTGTATGGTTTTGGGACAATATCAAGAAATCAAAAATATAAAGTCGGAAAAATATTATTTGTTAGAAATTCTACAAAGGGAGGCCTAAGTAAAAGTTTGGTTATACCCACTAAGCCCAACCCAAATCTGTATAAGGAAAATATTTGGGGGATAGTTGAAAATATGAAAAGAATGTTGGGTTTTCCATATAGCCCATGAAATAGTCAAACTATGATAGTGGGTTCCCCTGGATCTGAAAAAATTAGAGAATGATTTGATAAATTTAAATTAATTATCCCAGATCATGATTCATATTGATATACAGTGAAGGATTATTAGTCTAAATGTTTTCAATTACAATTTATTAACATAGTTGGTAAAGAAAAATGAGAAATATCAAAGAGAAATAAATATTCTCTTCTATTTTATAGGAATTTGGGAATATCCAAAATTCGGAGTCATTCCTATTTAAAAAACAAATATGACATGGGATAACTCAAAAGTTTGAAAAAAGCTCGACTGGCTCTTTCTATCAAATCGATAACCGCTTAACGTGGGTCATGAGGGGATTGTTATAAATCACTCCCTTTTTATATTTATCCTCAACAGTTGCATACAATCATTTCAAAATAGACATGAGATTATTCACATTATGATTAATGGACACATAATTGGCACTTTATGATTCTAGTTGTTCTTTCATCTTGGCCATATGAGCCTCACACTCCTACAACTCTTCTATTTGGGAAATACCTTAGTCATGAGTATTTTCTTCCTTGTCCATTAAATGGTGAAACTAATTGGTAATTTCCTTAAAGGTATTCATTTAAAGATTTGAGGAATTAAATTGAATAAGGAAGCCATCATGGGCATCAAGGTGCTCAAAATCTATGACAATCTGGTATACAAGAAGGTACAGGTGTTAGTATTCAATGTCTTCTAAACCCAAATCAATAGAAAATTGTAAAATGGTCTCCTAATCATCAAAAAAGTACATCAGTGGATCTTCTATGTAATGTTTTTAGATTTGAATCAACTCCCATATCTATAGGGATATGTGTTATCGGATGATGTTAGGACTTTGGTTTTTCCCCTCCACTATAGCGGTTATATAATTTGAAAGCACCATAAAAAAAGATGGAAATTCCATTTGTTGAGTTACCAAAGTAAGAGAACTCTCCCACTATGTAAATGGTCTGATCTCTGGAGATAAAATTATGGGACGTGATACAATTTCTGGAATGTCTAGTGGTATCCCTCTCGGGTTGACATTAGTTGGACCATAGAGCTTACCCGCTAGAAATATGGGGTATAACTAACATTCTACATTGATTTTTTTCATGTGTGATTTACCTTAAGAATTCATGTGACGGTGAATAAAATTCCTTCTTACAGCAGGCATGGAGGAAGACGGTATAGCTGGCACAATTAGGAAAGAATGGGAAGCAGGGAATGTCCTCTGAACTCATTGAATTGGCCTTGACAATACCCCATCAGGATAGCAAGCCAAAAAATAGAAAATACTCCAACGATATGTAATTTTTTGGCCATCATAGGAGGAATAAGGACTTATATATTAGAATATTTTTTCATCATCATCATCTATAATTGTTAAAGGGTGGCTGGATGAAATTCCCTCCTTACATGGGTAACATGGAGAAATGTGATATGTTATAGGCATCAAAATCCCTAGAAAACATATAAGGGGTATAGGGTTCACAAATGGTCACACTGTTTATGTACATTGTCAAGAATCTATCCTAAAACACAGTGATATATGAACATATTTCGGAGGATCCCCTACCGTTATCCATCACTGTTCCATGGGGTACACCATAAGGCATAAAAGTGAAACATCACTAAAAAAATCAGCCACACCTTCTACATTCAAAGATTGAGGATGAATAGAAATAATGTTGAGAATATATGAGTGGAATTCATAATGGGGAACTATTACGACATGCTGATACTCTTAACAAGATAAATTGTCTTCCATACCATATAGAAATTGAAACTTTCTGCTAAGATGATTTTGGGGGATTCCCTCATGTATCATTCCCAACAATTTATAGATACAGGAAAGGTTAGGGATTAATAGGTTAATGGGATTCCCCTCTTCCAAAGTGGCTACCATCATTAAGGTGCATGTTGTGACACTGGTGTAGATATCACAGTAATTGAAAATACACCCACTTAAGAACATGTCAATGAAACCTGCTAATCTGAGATCATGATATATGTCTGAGCGAATCTCGTAACCCCATGTGGTATATCGACCCACCTCAATGGAAGAATAATATGATCTTATAATATGTAATGATTGTTGAGTTGGATGTGTTCGACTATTGGAGACTTTCATATTTATACCATTCACCTTCAAGAACATCCCTATCCAATCTTCAAATCAAATAAGTGAGTGATCAAGAAGAGGTTGACTAAGAAATTCCTCAACCCTGAATTATAAATCACTCACTATTGGAGATACTTGTTCTACATTCACCTAGGTACTGAATACTAGTGGGAATTATTCAAACATATTACCAAGGATGGGATGTATTCCTATCTGGTACACATCCCACTAATTTATCCTTACTTTTCTATAAGAAAAGTGGAAGGTGTTAGTGCTTGAACACCAACTACTAAGTAGTTTGGGAAGCGTTTCACCTAGTGAGTAATTAGTGAATTGGGAAACCCATATTTCCTGATAAAGATTCATATCTTCCAACTACTCGAAGGGCTCTAGGATATTTTGGTGTTACTAGAATGCCCATGACCATTCATTAGAGAAGCACCCACCATATCACATGCCCCACATCAAGCTCCACCCTCCATTGGCATTTCCTCGTGAAAGGATGAAAATTGATGGATAATCATGGATGACTGCTTCAAAATTTGTATTATGGTGGAATTGATTACTTTATGTACACATGAAGTAGTTCAGTAAAAACATATCCTCTTAACTCGATGTAGTCATGATCTCACCCATGGAAGAAATATTTGCTTGATCATTCCCCCTGAGATGTTTCTAGGTGAATGATAAGGATTTTCTATTCAACTCATGGAAAACGAGAATCATCATGGAGTCTGAAGTTATTATGTGGAAACTGGTTAGATAATGGGTAGTCAATAAGTCTCGATGTAAGGATATCTTTCAGAATACCCTTCAGAGGAACAATACAACACTAGAGGTTGTTATCAATGTTAGCCCTTCTACTGATCTCATCCATTGATATTATAGGAAGATACATTATTTTCCACAGAGAGGATGAGTGAAATTATGTTAGCTTTTATAAAAATAGATTAAGGGATAAAATTAGTCTGTATGATTAGTGATCCAATAGTCCATGGAGGGCATCATCTATGAACTGACAGTTCACAAAAACTCGCGATGCAATTTCTAGTGAATCATTGGATAGTGAATTGATATTCTGTGGAGAAAGAAAACTGTGTACAACCCGTTCTATGAGGAATACCAAACTCATTGTTTGATGAATGAAGTTATTGAATTCATGGATTCTAGGTTCAGTTCACCGGTGAAGGGATACCACAAAAGAGACGGTTCAACGAAATGAAGTGGATGAGAGAATCGTCGGAACAAAACTTTCACTAAGAAGAATGGTAAAATGAAAAATGACCTTTTCCCCTATATATAGGTGTGGAACCCCCTATGGTTCTTCCCTTATTACGCAAACTACTTAAAGAAAGGAAAAATTTCTACATCGTAATATCTTCCTCTTCATCCTCATCAAAAACGATTCCAATTGGGGGAATTTGTTGGGACATGAAAACACTGAAAAGGGAAATAAAATACTACTATAAATTTTAAAATGGATAGAAAAAGATTTAAATTAATAATTTAAGAACATGGAGAGAGAAGAAAAATTTGTAAACGAAAGGAATATGAACCAGGAAGAAGAAATCCTTTCAGACTGCCACATTGTGTCGCGATCCACTGTTTCACAAAGCATACACGAACTTACCAGTTCATGGGACAGTTATGCTATCACTAGTCCCCTATAAAAAAAATAATTTGCGGAAAAAAGGAAGAAAATCTTCCCCATATAATACATATCCCATATAATCAAATTGTTTATGGGTGAGTCATAGCTGAGGGATTACTGATAATGAAACTAAGTCGTTCGTGCGAACGAGTAGGTAATTTTCACACTGCAGATGAAGACACTCTTTCCCATTGATTGAGTCATCTATAGACCCGGTTGAAATCATGGTCTTGTACAAAGGATCCTCTATGGACCACCGATCATCTTCTTCTTCCATTCTATAAGAGGACCCAGAGGGTGCATAAAAATAAAAAACTTTTTTGGAGGAATTGGGCATTCGAAGGTGTGGAAGAAGAGAGAAATACAAAACATGGAAACATTAGATGATTCCCTATCGGTATTACCCTCAAAAAAACATTAAATAAGGAAACATAATACTACATGGTTGACCGAAAATCCAAATTCCTTCATATATGAATCTACAAAAAATCTAGAACCAATGCACCTTCTTCTATTCAATGTCCCAAATAACAATATGCAATACTGGTGGAACCATGAACCTTGTATAAAATTGCTACAGGGATGGATCCCAGCCTCATGTAGCTTTATTATATTTTAATGGAACATAGAACAATGTTGTAAAAGGATATGCGTACATAAAATTGATCAGTGTAGAAAATGGTATATAGACCAAACCAAGGTATGAATACCACCAAAGTATGGATATAACCCCTTCAACATCATCCCAACATGTTATTCTAGAGAAATCCCATCCCTCATAAGGATTTGGTAAATAGAACGAGGTATTCCCATGTGTTTTCCCCCTAGATTAAATAATTTCCTTCCATTTCCATTGCACTATCCATATCCCCTCAACAAAACCGTCTAATGGAATAAAGTCAATGCCTGTTCTAAATCCATCAGACCCATATGATACAACCATCGGGTGAATCAACACACCCTTCTGAGTTTACATACCCATGGTAAGTGGAGTCATGTGGGTAATCCCCATTATAAAGTGGACCCTAAGAATTTTCCTAACTCAACATTCCCATTTTAATGATGATCAGACCTCCAGATAGTCAAATGTAACTCCCTGTTTTAGTTATTAAGGGTAATCATGGACATTTCCCTTTAATGAGTTCTAATGATTAATAAGGGAAAATAAAATTTTATTTCCCCTATGATAAGAAATCATACTCCTCCCTTTTCCCATAAAAAATATTAGGTAACCCCATATGAGGTAATCCCCTAGCCTCTCTTCTGGGTAGTGTCATGCCCCCCAAACACATATTCCATCATCCTCCTCCATTTCCACCAGTCAATAGGGGAGAGTCTTTGGTTTGTGGGATCAAATTATTCCTCTTGCTTCTCACACTAATCATGACTCACATAAACATACAGATTTGTGGGGATCATGGAATCTAAATGTTCCACCTGATAGTTGAACTATTATAAATCCAATTATTAACCTAACTAGGATACGTAGGATGCATAGATGAGTCCCGAGAGTAATGGTACATCTCCCACTATATAAGTCCCAACCTGAGGTAAACGATCCTCTTATTCAGTGTAATCCCCAATCATGAACCCCCAAATGGACCACTTCCACAAAAAAGTTCTATCATTTATAATTGCATGGAAGTTTATTCGATAATAAACTGGATATGTAGGAAATTTCCCTGAGGTCTAACCTTGACCCCATCAATTTCACGCCGGTCCACTCCCATACCAACCGCTTGACGTTAAACTATACGTGTTACCGAACTAAATTGGTTCTGATTCCTTTTACAAGGAGACATAGGAATCCCATCATACAGGTTTGATCCCAACATTGGAACAATTCCCACCCCCTGGATGATTATAAACTCTAGATCACCATCCCTTATAGCTCAAATTCAGCATTTCCTTAGTGAATGACTAACGAATTCCTGATTTTTAAGAAAGAGGTTAACCTTAGTAAAGATCATTGGATACATAAGGATGTATTTATTAATCGAGAACCTCTGATTCATATAGATAATGATGAACCCATATGAATTCATAATTGATCTTACCCAGGGGTATTTCAGGACCACATTCTTGGTAATGAACCAAGAATTCATGAACATATGAACATGGATTAAAACTATAATAGAGTCTTTGAATAAGAAATAGTTCCCCCAAAAAGGGTTTTAGGATCCAGAGTTCCCATCCTCTTGACCAATGTGAATTAGAAATTTTTATTTTCCAAATCATCCAACGAACACCTACCTTTGGAATGAACGTCCATGAATTGTGTATGTGAGAGGAGTTGGGTGTTTCAAGCTCCAAGAATAAACTTGTTTGAAACCATCTGAGGACATTGGAATGAACATGGAGCAATTGGACAAAAACAAAACCACCCCTAGAATAACTCATTAGACCCAACATGCTTTGGATAAAAAAAATGATGATTCTAACATGAAACACTTGACTGTAGCACCTCCCTCATAAATTAAAAAAAATATTTCCCAGCAACCATTGTATAATTTTTTGTTCTTGGGTACAACACGCGCTTCTGGTCAAAACAATGGGTAAAATCCCATGTACATGGTATGTTCATCCTTTAAAAGTGGTGTAATTAACATGTGGTACTTAATCTTGTACATTATATGGTCCACCCATATATATATATATATATATATATATATCTCAATTGTATACATTTACATGGTATTCCACTGACATGGGGTCTGGGCATATAATCCACATAGCTACCTTCCCCTACTCGGGATGTCTAATAGAGTACTTCACTACACAGCTATGTTTACACAAAAAGTATGAAAAATACATCATGTGTAATATGAAAAATTAAATATTCCCAAATACGAAGAACAAAAAAATCATGTTCAATAAATACACACATTTTGATTATGATTTTCAAACTAGAAAACCATCAAATCATTCAGAACCTCCATTTTCTCATAAAAATATCTAGATCGACCACTATGTGTCCTAAGAAAGCATAATATTGGATTAAAACATGAAAAAGATAAATATTAAAATATTAAAAAAAATAAAAAAATTCCAACCATTGGGCATAATATGCTGAAGCTTCACCCATTTCCACACACCACGACTACCACATGACAATCCTGTGCATCCCAGGATCCGCCCACATTACATACTTCCTCTACCACTCATTCTCTCTCTCTATATCTCTCCCTCTCCCTATTATTTTATATACTATTCATGTGAATGGGAAACACACATGTTATGCCTGATATGATATAGGGGAAGGAAGAAAACGAAATAGTAATAGAATAGAAAAAAAATCAAAATAAAAAGGGGTTCAAACCCAGCCCCGACCCCCAACATTATGTTATGACCCAAATTAAAAAAACTTATCTTTCCAGAATAAATGGAGGATAATAAATCTAAATCAAATTCTCCATTAAGAAAATGTTTTAGAATAAAACTATGATATTATATTAATATTGGAGTAATTAAATATTAATTTTTAATTTTAATGCTAAAATTTGAACAGCCCAAATTTCCACCAAACTCCGATCCAAGGGAGAAACCCAAATTTCGGGATCATTAGAGTGGTAATGAATATTATTAAAGACCATAAGATATGATAAAATTACCCTTATATCACATACATGTATTCAAAAGAAAAAATTAAAATTTATACTCAAAATTTCTGTTTGAAAAAATACCGGCCCTTATAATATCCCAACAATAGGAATTATCATCCCCAAGAATTCTGGTGGTAAGAATAAAATCAACTCTCTAAACTCATAAAAATGCACAAATAATCTCTCTTCACTGTCCAATGACAAATTTCAAAGTGTAAACCACTTCCTTCTACACAGGAGACACCTAACTACGACCGATCTAGTACTCCACACCATATAAATACCCTTATCATCCACTAAAAACCAAATTACAACCTCCATATCCCATATAAATGAAAAAATTAAATACAAGGAAGAGTATAACCACCCTAAAATGTAAAATGGTGCACTCCCCACCATATTAAATACCCTATTATACTTCTCAATGATAATCCCAATAGGTTTCCATCACTAAACTTGGAGAGGTAATTTAAAGAAAATAAGATTGGTATAGAGATGACACTCTCCCAACATACTCAATATATGGTCAAGATGGAGTATGATCATATATAAAATAGAGTACAATAAGATTCCATAAAAATGCATATGCATATCCCTTCGAGCCATGCTCACACCAAAATAAGTTACACTTTCCTTTCACCAACAACTAAAACCAGACATCCTAGAAATTCGAGTCCAAGATAAACAACATGTCAACCATTTAATTTCAAGAGCATTAATTTTTTATGTTTCCTAAACCATATAGGGATATTTCTTATCTTCCCAAAATTCTTGAGAAACCATTCCCATGAAATGTTTTGAAAACCTCTTTCCTCTTCACACATAGGGCCACTTACAAATTTATAATTTTTATGGTACCATGCATAAATGACACACACTGTTATTGTAATGATTCATCCAACAAAATTATAAGATGACCACGCTACATGGAATGTGAGTCTCATAAATTTAGAAGCTCCCATAGAACTTCTCTTCAAAACCAAGCACCTCACATGTGCCAAAATTTACTCCACAATCTCTCTCAGTAAGATGTCTATATATTCATGAGATTCCACCCTTTCTCTGACTACACTAGAAATAGTAGAGACACTGGATGATCAATCTAGGAACCTGAAGAGTCTTTCCTATTAAATTATGTATTGATACCAAATTACCCTAGGTGTTTGTCAAATTCTAAAGGAATCAATATTCCATTTTCAAAAAACCTAGCCACTAACCATCCCTCAGTCTCAAAAGGAACAAATTACTATTATCAATTCCTAAAAAGTCATAAATTACATGGAACAACTCCAATCACATAGGTATAAATAAATCAAAATTAATGTTAATCTATAGGGGTTCGAATAAATACTAAGGGCCCCTAGGTCTCCACATATCCCAACTAACCAAGTCTCACAACTAAGTCACAAGATCTAGTCACCTAGAACAAAAGATGTAACCTCTATAAAGTAGTTGAATATAAAAATAAACTAAGATGTTATAAAATTCCAATGTGGCCTACAAGGGATGAGACCCTCCCCGTGTATGCTCATAAGGAACTCCTCTCTATAGTTCATGATACCAATGCCAAAGAGACACTGAACTAACACTCACTAAAATACTTATATGATAATACCCCCTCTAGGTATAGTTTATGATAAAAATCATGGTACACATCGACATCATACTCAGTGATATGACTAGATAACCAAGATCAAGGTTGGTTATGTGGAATTTCATTCCAATATTTGTAGGTAAACAATGTGTGGATTCTTAATGAATGTTTAAATAATATGACCCATGTAAAAACCCTAAAATTGTTTTTACACATGGGAATCATGGGACCTATTGACCTACTAGGGTCAATTCACCTCCCATGCATGAGGACTAGGTCATCAGCCTTACCATAAAACGTACTTACATATATCCACATCACATACCATTAGAAAGAAATATGTATGCATGTTATCACAATTTTGTTTAATTCCCACAAAAAAATTATACTATAAATCACCATTTGCTTTTTTGACACATTAATCAATTTTCCTCAATCATTAGTTAAATAACACACTATAATGCCTAAAAAATGTGAATCCTACATGAAAATTATGTTGTATGAGGCACCTATTTCCTTTATTTGCAAATATTCAAATTCAATATCTGACCTCTTTCCAACATTCCAATATCTAAAAATGAATAATAAATCATAACATCCACAAAAAGTTTTTGTCACTTGATGTTAAAATAATATAAAACAATAAAATCATTGATCATAATAGGAATACCAATGCCCTAAGAATAAGGACATCCTATAAGAAGATGTCTTGTCGACACACCATTCTGATATCCATCACAGGTTTTGACACATTCCTAATAATCATGTATACTATATCAAAATAGTAAATAAATAAGGGTGTAACACCTCTGAGACAACTTTTTAACATCATTGCCTAAATTCCACTAAATTGATGCTCCGAGATGGTTCGTTACAGGGCCTCAAGAATTCCACCCCTTAAGTCAGAGTTTTTTGACTAGCAAGGAGGGACTAGGATGTTGAAGTGGGGATACCATTACCTCAAATCAGAGTAAGAAAATAGTCGAAATATATAAGTGTCAAAAAATGTAGAAAAAAAATACAGAGTGAATAATATGTAAATAGTCTAAAATTGAAAATTCATTAATAATAAATGTATAATATATAAAATCCAAAACAACCATGTCATACATACAACACCGGTAATCCATTAGCTAGACCATATAGATACAAAAGTACAAAAAAGAAACTGAAAGTAAATTATTGGTATGTAATTCTGACTTTGAGATAGAACAAATACACGATATCCATACACAATCGAGCATATCTTGATCTATCATAATAATCTACATTAGGGGATTTTTCAATCATGTAACTCTAGGCCTTATAACTAATAAACATGCATCTGTTCTTAACCTAAAAATAATAAATAAGGTCTACATGCACATCATGGTGCATGTACATATGGGAGAAATAATATAATTAGGACATCATAATTATGAACCTATAAATCTTCTATCATAAGTGAATTCTTATGAAATATGCTCAGTTCATACGAGACAAAACTGAAAATATGAAAAAATAAAAAATATTGTAAAACTATAATCGAACCATGCGCCCGTGATCCCGAGAAACTGAGAAAAGAGGAATCATGTATAATTATATATATATATATATATATTTCCATAAATATAAATCTATAAATTAATACGAATATACACGAGTATGGTGAAAGGTATAACACAATACCATCAATAGTCGATCATTGAGTTCATAATCCAGATCTCATATAAATCCATTGCAAGGGCATTGAGCTAGATATCCTTCCACTCAAGTTGAGTATAATTAATTCTAGCACTAGGTATATAATCGAAATCGACAGTACCTACTATCAGAAATGAATATGAAAAAGTTACATAACCATAGGGGGTACTCATCCTAACCCTCAGTTTACACGTACTCACCTCCATTCAATATAATTATGGATTCTAAGAAACAAAATCTAGATATCATTAAAATGGTCACTAATGTAGACATCATTCCACTCATTCCATATAAATATAGAATATTTTCTAATACCTAGGCCCCGATCTATAGGCTTTCATGACATTAAGACTCTTATGAACCCTAAGGGTCTGACCATTAGAGGATCTGTAAGGAGATCTCAGAAGTGAGATATCAGGACCACCCCTAGAAGTCTCTAATTAGGGAGAGTATAGTCATACCTATTACTTGGAAGAGCATAATCATCCATGATCATCCAAATATGAGAAATTTCATATCCAAAAACAAGGTCATGTAATCAGTCAGGGAGAGTGTAATCATCCCTATTTCTCAGGAGAATGAATTCATTGATGAGTGTAACAACTAGGGACACCATTCATAAATCGAGGAGAGTGCGATCCTCCACATAACTAGTCAACATAGGAGAGAGGAATAATCCTCATGATTCAAGAGAGCATAATCACCCACAAGTATCATTTGTATGGATTTCAAGATAGTACATCATAGTGGGATCAATAGTCAGATCCTAGGAAAGAGTTATGGAAATTATAAAAATATGTTAATAAAAAATTAAAGCTCCACCACTAGATCCCAGATAGTACCTATGGGTATACAAATAAATACGAAAATGATATGGATCAGAAGATGGATCCTAGGAAATACATATTGGAATCCCAAAGGGAAGAAAGGAATGTCTTTTTAGGAGAATCAGCCACCAACTAGGAAGAAACTCTTATAATGATCATTGAATAAACAATAAACTTGTGAAAATATAAAAAAATGCGAGGGTTTCAAAACATATAATAACACCAATAATTCCATATATACATGGGATTCCAAGTTATACAAGGGTTCTAAGGTGACACCCACTACCATCTATACCCAAAACCAACATTCTGTCTTAGTGTCAATTAAACATCAAGTCTCCAAATTGGTCAGCCAAGTCAACAAAAGAGGGGAATCACACTTGGGATCCTCATGGTCTACCCATAAGTGGATGAATCCTCCTTAGAATCCTTAACTAAAAGGGTGAAATAGGGAATCTTATATGGGACACTCTAATGATAAGAAAAAAGGGACATACTATATGTGATCCTTGTATGGTACATCGGAAAATCATCCCTACAAGAGACCCTCAAAACCAGTATTAGAAAGAGAGGAATATTACTTGGGATCCTCATAACATTATATAGGTAAAGGGTTCATATAATGGATTCCCTAGGTAAACATTAAGTGTAGGAATCCTTTAGGTAACCCTTGTTAAAACAAATAATATAGAGTAATCCCACTCAGGATTCTCTAGGACAATTTTTAAGTAGAACCATCCTACAGGGATTCATATGAAAAACTAAACTCACTATCTCTTAGTCCAAAATGGGAAATATCATAATAAATATATAATCACGGTAAATTTTACAAATGTAGTGTTCAAAAAATGTGGCTCATGGCCCCCTTCAGATTTTGGTTTCACTATAAGGAGACAACTAGTTTCCAATACTGGAGGAATGACCCCTCATTTTAGGGAAAATTATAAAACACCACCAAAGAGTTCATAATACACCTCAATAGTTAAACAATTATGATATACATGGAAACATAAAAAAATGGAATAATCATGGATAAGATTTTGAGTCATGGGAATACAGATATGAAAAAACATAAAATGGTAGCAAAGGTGAAGTACACAACATATATTCCCAGTAAACGATGTGTTATCCAAAATCCACAATTAGGTGTGAACTATTGTTGAAATTATTGAGTAAAATTAAAAGTACATGACACGTTCATCAAATAAAATATTTTTAACCTACATGAAGTACCATACAGTGTAAAAATATTCCAATCTAAGTATATATCCTTGTTCTTTATGTTTACCCGGTATTCCACCCACACAGAGTCTGGCCATATAATCTACACATTCATGTTTGTATACATGGGTTGTCTGATTGGGAAATTGTATAGATGGTCAAGTTCAAGTATATGAAGTGAATGAATGATAAATATAATTTTCTTCTAAAAATATCACATTCCCCCAAAAAATAAGAACACATGCGACGTGTTTCTAAACTACATGTCATGTGATCGGGACTTCCAAATGGTAAACACTTTAAATTGTTATGACCCCTCATTTCTCATAAAAATATATAGGGGTGTTTTTAGATTCCAGGGAATAAGGAAGAATTGAAAATAGGAATAGAAAAGAATAGGAAACGAAAATAAAAATTAAAAAGGGGGCATAACCCAACACAAACAACCAACATGAGTTTATACCCCAACTAGGAAAAACTACCCATTCAGGACTCAATAAAGGATACTAAATCATAATTCTATTCCCCATTAAAATTATATTACGGAATAAACCTGCATGGATATATTTACAATTATAAAATTAAACAAAAAATATTAACTATTCCTCTAAAATTCAAAAAACTCTTCTTTCAACCAAATTCCAATTCTACGTTAGAAACCATATACTAATGGAGTGGGATAAAAAATAATCTAATAGAATATACTAGTAAAAAATTATAATTTCACACCATACAACATATGATAAAAAAAATTTCCAGCTAAAAGTATACAATCTATAAAAACTCGTGTCCTTACCTAGGTGATTTATTCAGCATGCTTCCATGTATTCCATGATGAATTATTTATCAAAATGTTTATTTTTATAATGTAATTGATGATTATCTATGATTATTTCCAATTAATAACTTTAAAATTTAATAATATGATATATTTATGGTTAAATAATGACCTTTTATCAACACAATCATTGTTTCCCTATATTGGTTTATGGTGGCATTCTAGTTAACCAATTTATTTTGATATGTTTAGGCCATGGTCATTGGTATCATGATCAGAAACATTAATGGTATTAATTAAATGGGTGTCAAAATTCCAATTTATAATGTGTATAAAATCCATATAAATAGAGAATAATGACCTATGTAATCTAACCACCTCTTATGGACATGTTATATTTTGAAATCAATGGTGAAAACTAGGTTGCAACTACATGAATGACATTTGTAACAAAAAAGGATAGTAACCATATTTAATGGGAATGAAAGTTAATTTAACTAAACCATATTATATATATATATATTGATTTTCAATTTGGAAAGAAAATAGTTTTTTATGTAGTCTAGTATCAATAATTAATTCGGACATGATAACATATATGAATAAATTCCTAAATACATTACAAGACCCCATTAGGTTGGGAGTGGAATATTTCTTATCAAATAGTCTAGATGTGAAAAAGTGTACTAGTATTTATATGGTCTTCTTATGTCATTAACCCATTAAAAATATGTATTAGTAATAATTGAAACCAATTTTTGTTGGCTTACACTTACATGGGATTCCAACTACATTTTATAGATAATTGAAACCCTAAATTATGAATAGATTCCCATCTAAATATACCTAGGTTGACATAATGTTACACTAGTACATTTCTTTTTCATCATTTATTCCTTTTTACTAAAACCCATGTTTATTATGTTCATGTTAAATAGAATCATAAATTAATGTGTTTATAGCTACATATAAATGTATGGTGGAATATTACGTGACCATACAATATTTAAAAAAAAATCCATGTTACCTTCATGTTACCTTTATTATTATGCATCTTAAATCAATTAAAATGAACAATAAAACATAAATAGTGTATCTTATTATATTATGGAATTAAAATTTTCTTTAATCAATCCACATTGGGAAAACTTATGAAATTATTTAATGTTTAAAATAAAATTATAAGATAATTTTACTGTAATGTTGTGTGGTGTATGAAAAATTATGTCCTTAATATAGTTTTCCTTGAATAATGGTACAATATATCCATTTGAAATGAGTTTCGTTTTAGGTTTTATTAAATTATAAATTGCTATGTTCCATAAAATGAGTCATTTTAGAAGAATTTATAATTGAAAACCATCATGTAAGGGTTAGTTCTAGTGATTCCTTAGGCTGAGAATTTACGTGTTTCCTCTGGATCATAGTTGGTTCCTCCTTCTATTTATTTAATATAAAAAATAAGAGAGAGATCCTTGTGATCCTTTAAGTGTGACCATAATTTTTGGTTTTATACTTTTTGTTTTAATGTTAGGCTTGACCTCTTAGTTTACTACCATCAGAAATTTCTTACTTTCTTTTGTCTTCTATGTCCATCCATTTAACAACTCGTTGTCCCGAGTACGAATCCAAGTGTATGAAATGACACCAGTAGATGAAATAGTGATATTATGGTAAAAAACCCCATTTGGGGGGTTTCCCCAAATATTTATACCACTGGGTGACACATCTTAATCCTTTATATTAGCATTATGACCATTCATTAGGCACTCCATTATTTAGAGGATCAATGATGATTACTGCATGGTAGACTGATATGTGTAATGTGAATCCTTTATGAAAAATTATATAGGTATTTAACCTTGAATGTTGATTCTCCATTACCTGTTTCAGTTTAACTAATTAAATAAATATTTCTTTCAGGTTCATTTGAAAGTATTTAATCAATTTTAATAACTAGGACATGGTTCTCATGTCAGAAACATTAGAGATTGTGGATGGACCTAGTGGAACTATTTTGAAATTTATTATTAATGTTTGATGGATACCTTGATGCCAATAATTTTTTTTGAAACCCCAGCTGGTCCTTTCTTATAAAGGAAACCCAATAGAGGTTGGCATGATATTACCAATGCCTTACTAGTAAATAAACATTATATTATGGTCATTTAAATACAGATGCTGAATGGTTATTGAGTTTTTCAATTTATTAATGGTTATTCATTTTGATTTTTAATAGAAACCTGATTAGTTGTGTATCGAAACCATATTTTATGGGTAGTATTTTTTAGTGTTGGTTGAAAACGGCCTGTGGAAGCACGCTTCGTGTTTCATTTCTAAAAACAAAGATGAAAGGTGGGTGGTAATTTGATAAATAACGGTACATTTAGCCTCCATTCTAATGAGGAGTTTCAAGGGATTTCTAATATAATTATGTACTGATAGGTCATGTGATATGGTCAACATGAGATTTTGGTGATTGGATTTTCTGGGAATGAGTAAGGTCTTAACATGATTGGTATGAGATGTACTCTCGATGCATATGAAAAGTCTCTTTCAAGCCTATTGTATGTGGGATCTATAAAATATGCAAGGACTCTGAATGGATATGTACGAGATGAGGACTGATAATTTTCATTTATGAATCTTTTGTGAATGGATACCTAGAGTTTTGGTTAAATTTAATAATTATATTATCAGGATGAGGGATAATTAAAATAGTAATATGGTGTTGTTGCTTGGATAAACCATAACTAGCCTTTGAATTGCAAGGTCTAGAGAATTTGTGTTAGGTGTTGGGTAAAAAATAATAGATACCATGTTTTATATGTGTTAATGGATCTAAAGGAGAAATAAACTTCTATAAATGGAAATATCAGGGTACACTCACTATAGATGAGATGAATCCCAATATATTGACATCATCTTGAGTAGAATGATAGAGAATTACTTATATTCTAAGATTAATGTTTCAATACATTTAATGATTTGATGAAGGGACACATCGTGTGTTTTCATCATGAATTAGTTTATATAAAAGACACATGTTTGGTTGAACATAAATGGATATTTAAGGGTGTTGACCCTTGATGTGTTTGATTTTTCAGCTAACTCCCTAGTTATTATTCGCATGTATAGGTAATTAGTCAAGGGAGATGTTATGTGAGATCTTTGGATGATTAATTTATTATCAAGGATAGTAATTATATCTATTCATAATAAGTTGTAATAAAAATCTATTTTTAATAGATTAGTGAAAAGGATTCATGTATTGTGGGGAGTGGGGTGCCGATTTCCAACAAGCATCCCTCTTGTGACAAGGGCCATGGAATCCTGAGACCAATCAATGGATGGATATTTTGGAAGTATAATTATATATTATGAATGGTATCATGTTTGTTTGGATTACATGGTAAATTATAGGTAAAGATCAATTATATATATTTTTTTCAAATTTAGATAGCGGTGTTATGCTCGTAGAACCAAATGATGGCCCATAGATGGTAGATCGTGATACAATCTTGATACTATAGCATGTTGAAATTATTATGTAGGATGTGTTTTAATTTGGATAATTATACAGATTTCATGTATGGTATTTAGTTATAATGTTCATAAATATCAAATTTAGTCACGAGATATGGCTTTAAACCCTCGTTTGGGAAATGCATTAACAATAGTTGTCGAGTCTTTTTGAAATAGTCTTTCAAAGGAAATTCAAGATGTTTATTTCCAAATATATGGATGTGGTTATTAAGGAAATAACATCAGGAACTCCATTGAAATGATATAGGTGTATCTTAAAGGGGAGATATGGTCATTTCTTAGAATAGGTGACACAACCAGTTTGATCACAGTGAATTGGAGTTCAACTATTCAAATCTTATTAGGCATCAAGGGTAGTGTAATAACATGTAATTGGATTGATGGTTCACGAGTGTCCCATTAATTCTATAGAAATGTTTAAATATTAAATTTTTATGCTGGGAGTACCATGACTCAAAGTTATCTATTTAGAAAAGAATATATGGTTGGATGTTCCATATGCTAGATGATAACATTGAGGAATATGTGATCATGGATCATGTTAGATAGGAATAATTAAGTGTTTTTTGGTTATATATGTTCTTTGTATGAGTGTGCACTCATGTTTTAATAGTTTATGTACCATGCACATTAAGTGACTCTTAGAGGTGTGTAAGTCATTGAGAAACAAAACATGTCTATTTTAATAAAACATCAGGAGCCAAGTTGGCTGGGATTTTTTTCATTATTCAACAAGTCCTTATGTGGATGAAAGGTTCTATGGTGGGGAGATTGAAACATATCATGTTTTGAACCAATTTTAAAGTTAAATATATATTGAAATTTTTATTTTGTTGATAGGTAAAATGTTAAATTATGTCTCAAGATGTAATTATGAGAGTTATAACACTTAAAAGTGTTATTTTTGTAAAACATTTAACCCTCAAGAGGTTCCTTAGATGTTTGAATGAGTTTTTAGAGCTATGGCCTAGGAAATATCACTTTCTATGAGAATGCAATAGGGCACATAGATTGTTTAATCAGCGACGCCCCATATGAGAAACTGTGAGTTCCTACACGGGGAGTCACATGGATTGATAAACCATGAAAGGAGGGGAGAAAGACCACGTAAATTGTCTGTAGAAAACTGTAATGGATGGAAAATGGGATACACACAGTTTTCCAAATTTCTTTCCTAGCCCATATGATTAGTACAATGTAACTAGTATCACTAGAAGGTTGGAAAATGGTTGTCTATAACAATGTATAAAAACTATAGGATTTATCACCCATATAGAGGAAGCCACACGGTTAGCACGCATCCTGGGAAATTGTGCTTCCAACCAATGTAGATCATTAAAGGGGTAAAAATGATTATTTTATCCTCTAACTATAAGGACATGGCTGTAAACATTACATTCTAATGAGTTTTAATCAAGAAGTTAATTTCTTTTACACTAAGGGTCTATTTAGGTTTATAATTTTTGAGATTTAGACCATAAATCATAAAATAAAAAACCATATATTACAATGTGTACACATCTGATTAGAAACCATTTCTCCCACCATATAAAATATAAAAAAATTATTTCATTCGCAAAAAATCTTTAGGACTTTCAATAGTATTTTATTCTTTTTGTTAACAATATTTTAAAAAACAATTAAAATATTGGATGAGAATAAAAAGACCAGAAAGGTGTATCAATTAAAAGAAACTATATGGCCTATGAAAACATGAAAACCCATTAAATATTTACCATTAAATCAATGTTGATTGAGAAAAATAAATAAAATATTTTCACCTGAAACACATATTCTTTCTAATAGAAATACATTAAAACACATATCATGTAAATAAATCCCATCTTGGTAACATGGAGAATCAGATTAATACTCCATTTTCACTCATTTTAGAAGTAAATAAATCCCAACTAAATCTATATGACAACCCCTTTGGCAATTCAAACAATCTTTCCTATTAATATGAGGAAAATTACATGATTAGTTGGAGTGCTATATTGTAACACCCAGAGATTTTATGAAAAATATTCTTTTAATTTCATTAATGTCTTGTGTTTTATTCTACACCAAGATTACCTTGCGCTATACGCAACACCGTATTAGCTTGCAGTATACGCAACACTATTCTTGGATCGTGTTACACACAATTTTGATAATAGTTATTCTACGCAACATTGAGTATATATATATATATATATATTCAATGTATAAATGAAATATGGTTGGATTCTATTATACGTAACAATGAAGGATTATTTCACAACACGCAACCCTGACTTGGCTTGCATTACATGCAATCGCGAACTTCCTCGACAGCGTGTGTTGTACGCAATACTGGGTTTTAATAAACAACGATATATTATTATAATATTGTCATGATCTAGCCGTTATGAATAGTGTTAACTAAATTTTTAATTTTATAACATTATTATTCATCTTACACATTTCTAGAACATGGTATAAGAACAAAATAAATTTTTCGGGTAAAATAAGTATTTTTAAAAAAATGCAGTTTTGCCACCTTTTGATGGAGCACCCACTTTAAATATAGTTTTTGACATGTTTATAAGTTCATTTGACAAAATAAAATTCTTCTTTTGAATCAGGATATAAAAATTTACATTAGATAAAGTTTTGATATTTTTCCGATAACTTTCATATTTTAATGAATAGTAAAAACACGCTATATTTTAATTAAAAATAACTTTTTTCATCGTAATATCTTGTGTGGTTAAATTATTATATTGAATGGTTTTAAAGTATAAATAGAATATATTTTTACCATTTAATATAATGTATGACATTAGCATTTATTTTACCTTGAATTCGTAGGTTAAATCAATTCAATCTTTTGCAACGTTTTAAAGAAAACCCGTTTTCTTTCGACAACGGGATTAATTTTAATTTAATTTCTTCAACTTTTGTGTATTGAATTTGGAAAAATGGATTCCATATTTTGAATCAGTGGATCCAAATTATGTTAATAAGCTACTTCTTATTTTTTGGAATTATGAATAGTAACTACGGTAAATTTTATTTACCATAGTTAAAGGTAAATCGGGTAATTAAGGGTAAATATAATATTTTAAAATTACCCTAAAAAATGTCAAAATCTTATTGGATGACTAAAAGTCGACCAATATCACCTAATGGTCGGATTAGATTCATTTAATTAAATTTTGTCAATGAAAATAATTTAATTATTATTAAAACAAAAGAATGTGACAACATGTCACTTTCTTAAATCTTATAAGTATAATAATTTTAATATAGTGATGAACTTTATGAAACTTAGAAAATGAATATTATTCAGAAAGATCATACAATTATCTATATCATAGGAATTTATTTAGAATTTTTAGGGATTAAATAATTATCATTTATTATGACACAAAGATGATGCAGTAATTGTCTTATTAATGAAATATTGACATAATTGATGTTATAAATGCCCAAATAAATGTAATTTGAGACTTTTTATGACTTAAACTAATTTTATAGGTTAATATGACATGTTATTGTTTATTTAAGTAACTTGGTTCGAACTTATCATTCTGTTATGAATTTCATAAAAATCATGTACCAAATAGTTTCAAAATTGACATAAAATAGTTTTTAAAATTATATTATATTATTAATTGTTATTTTATTCCTAAAAATCTAAGGTTTGGCCAAATGACTTAGATAAGATTATATATATTAATAATAAACAACTTGGGGTTATTTTTACTTGATATAGTAAGTTTATTAACCTTATAGTATAAGAACACAAGAAGACATGGTAAAAGTAAAATTATTTAACTTAATGTTAAATCTAAATGATAAGGTTAAAATAGGAACCTAAACTTGTCTAAATTCTATTGTATGAGAGGGTTTAGACCCATACCCACCTTAGCTTAAAAATATATCAATTTGGAGCTATTTAAAACCGAACTTGACTTTATAATAAAATAATATATTTAGTTATTCCAAAGGTGCCCCTCTCCTCCCTTATAAAAGGGCACCTCCTCCACCTCTTCCTCACACCACTTTGAGCCTTCAAACTCAGCCAAACCCTGCCAATTTCTCCTCTCCACTTCCCTAGAGACATCATAGAGGTCCTGGTCTTCTTCAAAGACCAATTTTAGTGCCCTAAAAGAAGGTCTCAAAGAAGCACTTCAAAGAAGAGGTAATGTGTGTTACCGATTATTTCATCTTTATTTATTCTTCCACTTCTTCTTCTTTAGTTGTTTCATTATGAAGTAATAACATCAGTATCACTCATATACTGATATGTTATTATAAGTATGAAACAACCCTATTTCACCATCTATCCGTCCTACGGAAAAAGAAATCACCACGCGTGCGTACGTACAGAGTACCATCTCCACGCCGTGGTGTAATCTATTTTCCACCACCACCTTACTTGGATTGGTATAATGGTGTAAATAATGACTATATATGACTATTATAAAGTGATATTGATTCTGAAATAGTATAAATATACTCCAATACAATTCCACGATCATAGGAACGATATCATCACTCATGCGTACGTATGGAATACCGTATCCACGATGTGATGCGACTCGTTCTACATGATATTCATTTCATAATGATTATATAAATTAATTGAATGAATGAATATGATATATATTACACTAATAACATTCTGGAAATTAGGTATCTATAACCTAAAGAAAATAATAAGAATTTATTCGACAAAACACGCATAAGAACAAAAAGTTATAAACACCCAAATAACAAGTTGCAATGAAATATTACTACTAAGAAGCTAAGAATATGACCATATATGATATCATAAAAATAATTATGATTCTGGAATAAGTCAATAACATTATTTAAATCATTATACAGGAGGATCGGACACTTACAAAGCAAGTCGGACCTAAGGTAAGGGAAAATATCACAATCTCATTTTTATCCGAGATTGTTTATACTTTGGTATTTACTGGGGTGTATTTTATCATCCACATCTATGTTCCCTCAATATGTAATGTTATTTCCATCCACCTACAATTTCTAAATCCAAATTTACCCTTCGGTGAGTTTTTTGTAAAAGATATGAAAGGAATCTTTTGTCATTTTTTTGTACGAGGTCCTTTTTGACTTTTCCGACAAAAGTACGAGAAGAATGTTTTGTTAACTTATACGGCATGAATGAATTTTGAAAAAATTATTTCCAAGAAGCTTCCTTTAAAAGTTTTCAAGTTTATTTTTAATCAACTTCTTTTAGTTTAAAATTTTATGACATGTTAAGAAAGAAAAAATGTTTTTGAAGAAGAAATGATATTTTCCTCAAGAATGGAGTTCAAGTGTTTTATCAAAATTATTTTCCATCTTTGATAATAAAGGGTTCTGTTTTTATCCCTATTATTAAATTGATTTTATTATGTTGTGATGAAATTATTTTTATGAATTCCTTTATCTTATATGAATTGTTTTATGATGACATGATGTTTAAGATTCCCATTTGTATTACATGGTTTATGCAATGATGTATGATTTATGATTTTGTGGAACACATAAGAATGGTATCATTATGCGATGGGTGGGACCTATATCTCCCTCCAATGCATTGGGTAAAGATTTTATATCTCATGAGATAGACATGGCTGGAATGGTAGGTTATACCGGTTCAGTAAAACATGACTGAAACAAGGGTGACTCGGTTCAGAAAGGGACTTTGTCCACTAAGATAGTCTTGGCAATGAGTCTTGACTAACAAGAAATGATTCTCTATGATTATGTGTGTATTCCACAAAGTTTCATGTTTTATGTTATGATTATTGGGATTTCATTTCACTACTATGATTTATCCCATGTTATGAAATTATGCTCCCTTTTGCAGGTTAAGATTTCCAAAATGTTATGTTCTTATGAATATGATGTGATGGATATTTCTTTTGTTTACCCTTACTGAGCATTTGATCTCACCCTTTTATGTTTTCTTTTCCCCAGGATATAAAGAAAGGATTTAGGTAAAAAAAAGGAAGATCTTTATGGGTGATGTTGAAGATCTTTCACCACGATTAGAAGATTATATTTCGAGTTTCCAAAGACACTAAACTATTACGATCCTTGTGTGTGTGTTTTTGTTATGTACAAAGTATTTCGAAAAAGCAATGTAATGTCCATGTATGTCAAGCTTCGGTTCTCTACAGTTGGTATCAGAGGAAAGGTTTAGTCAACCTTTGGAAACTAGGATGCGAAAACGTTAGTGAGATCCCTAGAGATATTTCTAAGGTATGTCTAGGGATGTCCCTAAGGTTAAGTATACGTATAGGTTATAGTCCTAGAATTGCGCTAACGATCTTAGAATTAAAACTAAGATGTTAGATATTGAAGGTACTCCCCCTTTATTATGTTGTTTTCCCTAGCATGATTTTTGCCTCTCACACTATTCTTTTTGGGTTTTAGACGATGACTAGAACCCAAAGGAACCGTGTTGATCAATGCAATGGACAATGCAATGATTGTCCTCCTGAACAAACAAATGTTATGGGAGATGGAGTGAAAAATCTTATTGCTATACTTACACAAGCTATAAATCATTCTGGACTTCCAAATGAGCAGAGAAGGGAAAAATATTCTATTGAGTCCTTCATGAGGCAACGTCCACCTTCTTTCAGTGGGTCTTCCGATCCACTTGTTGCTGAACAATGGATCAGTACCACTGAAAAGATATTTTCAGTTCTTCAATGTTCTGAGAATGATAAAGTCATCTTAGCAGTATATCATTTGGAAGGGGAAGCTAATCAATGGTGGAATCTTATCAAGAATATGAGGCCAAGAGATGAAATTGAGTCCATGGAATGGGACGAGTTCAAGAACTTGTTTTTCAGTAAGTACTTCCCTCGTATTCTTCGAACAAAGATGGAAAAGGAGTTTCTTGAGCTGAAGCAGAAGGATGATGAATCTGTTGGTATATACGAAGCGAATTTTACAAGACTTTCAAGGTATGCATCTGACATTATCATCCAACCTGAAAGTAAAGTTGATCAATTTTTCAGTGGATTAAAACCAAGTCTTCGAAGGGCATTAGCTATAAGAGACTTCAGTAGCTATGAAGAAATTGTGCATTGTGCTATCAAGGTAGAAATGGAAGTTGGTGTTACATATCCATCTCATGGTTTTGACAAGAAACGAAAGATGGATTTCAAGGATAAATCTCAGAATAATGGTGAAAAGAAGATGAATGTTTCCTTATGCTCAAAGTGTGGAAAGAAGCATGGTGGAGATTGTCTTAAAGGGACTAGAAAATGTTTTAAGTGTGGAAAAGAAGGTCATCGAGCAGCTGAGTGTCGAAGTAATGGAAAAAGGGTTTCTAATGATGTGAATAAAGAAAACACTGCAGAGAACGCACCACCAACACTTCAATGCTTCAAGTGGAAGGAAATGGGGCATTATGCTAATAAATGCCCTAATCCAAGGGTTAGTGATGATCAACATGAGCAACCACTTAAGGCAAAGGACAAAGGGAAGTCACATGCGATCACTATTGGTGATGTTGAATATGACAACGATGTGGTGGAATGATTAAGTGTTTATGTAATGGGATTCCAAAATAGTGTTGTATATAGTATCGTTGAATATTGGAATATTTATGTATTGGTCTATTGTGGTTTTCAATAATTTTATGGAACCAGTAACAATGGAAAGTGATTGAGATATTTTTGGAAAAAGAATGATATGCGCATAATGAATGGAAAACGAGAAAATGAAATATTTTACAGTATTCATGAGCTCATGATTGATATAAGGACTAAGTGATATCATGGTTTGAGTATATAGAATTTTGAGGATTTTGGTATGTGGAAAGTGTTAACTTTTAACTGCATTCATGTTTTCACTAAGGTTCAATGGGTATTCAAGAGAGTACATGATTAAGGCCTTTGAATGTTTGGAATGTGACCGACAAGACATATTTTATGATATATGGGGATCAACGATGGTATTAAATCTCTGGTAATCATTTTCACTATATTATGAGAGTGGACTGAAGTATTATGGATAAGCCTAAAGATTGGAATGGATTATGTTGGACATAAGTTAGTATTGTTTAAGGATAGAAGTTTTTTCGATATTATTGATGGGATGTTATAGTAATATAGTTTTAGAAAAAGGAAAACCTGCAGGACGGGCGACAGCCCATCACGTCGGACAAGTCTGTGGGAATCGAACCCACAACCAAAGTGCGACTGGCCTTTATCGCCTACCACTGACCTACAAGAAGTCCCTATTTAGTAGAAACTAGTTTTAATATATTACATAGTATGATATATGAAGTATAAGTCCATTTTAGGAACCATATATGATTAATATCACTATAGATGGACTTATGTATCTTTTGATAACTTTTCTAACCTTTTGTTTGAGACAGATGGAATGATCCATCATTCTATCACATGATCTGCTAACACATCACAAATAACAAATTCAACTTCATTTCTTTAAGATATGAAGTGGAAATTGTCCAAAGAACGACAAACGATGAGACTATACCAAAATCATGAAATTATTTCTTCTAATTCCAATTTCATCAACTTTAGGGAAATGATCTTGAAAACCAAAAATGTTGTCCTAGTGCTCTTATATCTGATGAATCAGATGGTACCTTAGATCATCACAAATTTTTGGCTTTGTGATTGCTGGCTTTTCCATAGCCATGTTCTCTACCACTCTCCATCAGAACATGATGGTTAGATTTCTCTTCCATATCCATATTTTAACCTATGCGGAAACCCAGTGATTAGTTTATTTGGGTACCCGTTACGTTTCATACTTGTGTTTTTAAAGATTGGTTTTGGTATTCCTTTTTACGATGTGGGTTTCTATTAAAGAAACTTTCGAATAGTAAACCATTTATAACCCCAACGAATTTCGAGGGTGAAATTGATTTTAAGGGGGGTAGAATGTAACACCCCGAGATTTTATGAAAAATATTATTTTAATTTCATTAATGTCTTGTGTTTTATTCTACAACAAGATTACCTTGCGCTATACGCAACACCGTATTAGCTTGCAGTATACGCAACACTATTCTTGGATCGTGTTACACACAATTTTGATAATAGTTATTCTACGCAACCTTGAGTATATATACATATATATTCAATGTATAAATGAAATATGGTTGGATTATGTTATACGAAACAATGAAGGATTCTTTCACAACACGCAACCCTGACTTGGCTTGCATTACATGCAATCGCGACCTTTCTCGACAGCGTGTGTTGTACGCAATACTGGGTTTTAATAAACAACGATATATTATTATAATATTGTCATGAACTAGCCATTATAAATAGTGTTAACTAAATTTTAAATTTTATAACATTATTATTCATCTTACACATTTCTAGAACATGGTATAAGAACAAAATAAATTTTTCGGGTAAAATAAGTATTTTTAAAAAAATGCAGTTTTGCCGCCTTTTGATGGTGCACCCACTTTAAATCTAGTTTTTGACATGTTTATAAGTTCATTTGAAAAAATAAAATTCTTCTTTTGAATCAGGATATAAAAATTTACATTAGATAAAGTTTTGATATTTTTCTGATAACTTTCATATTTTAATGAATAGTAAAAACACGCTATATTTTAATTAAAAACAACTTTTTTCATCGTAATATCTTATGTGGTTAAATTATAATATTGAATGGTTTTAAAGTATATATAGAATATATTTTTACCATTTAATATAATGTATGACATTAGCATTTATTTTACCTTGAATTCGTAGGTTAAATCAATTCAATCTTTTGCAACGTTTTAAAGAAAACCCGTTTTCTTTCGACAACGGGATTAATTTTAATTTAATTTCTGCAACTTTTGTGTATTGAATTTGGAAAAATGGATTCCATATTTGGAATCAGTGGATCCAAATTATGTTAATAAGCTACTTTTTATTTTTGGAAATTATGAATAGTAACTACGGTAAATTTTATTTACCATAGTTAAAGGTAAATCGGGTAATTAAGGATAAATATAATATTTTTAAATTACCCTAAAAAATTTCAAAATCTTATTGGATGACTAAAAGTCTACGAATATCACCTAAGGGTCGGATTAGATTCATTTAATTAAATTTTGTCAATGAAAATAATTTAATTATTATTAAAACCAAAGAATGTGACAACATGTCACTTTCTTAAATCTTATAAGTATAATAATTTTAATCTAGTGATAAACTTCATGATACTTCGAACATGAATAGTCTCCAGAAAGCTAATACAATTATATACATCATAGGAATTTATTTATAATTTTTAGGGATTAAATAATTATCATTTATTATGACTCAAAGACGATGCATTAATTGTCTTATTAATGAAATATTGACATAATTGATGTTATAAATGCCCAAATAAATGTAATTTGAGACTTTTTATGACTTAAACTAATTTTATAGGTTAATATGACATTTTATTGTTGATTTAAGTAACTTGGTTCGAACTTATCATTCTGTTATGAATTTCATAAAAATCATGTACCAAATAGTGTCAAAATTGACATAAAATAGTTTTTAAAAAAACTATTATATTATTAATTGTTATTTTATTCCTAAAAATCTATGTTTCGACCAAATGACTTAGATAAGATTATATATATTAATAATAAACATCTTGGGGTTCTTTTCCCTTGATATAGTAAGTTTATTAACCTTATAGTATAAGAACACAAGAAGACATGGTAAAAGTAAAATTATTTAACTTAATGTTAAATCTAAATGATAAGGTTAAAATAGGAACTTAAACTTGTCTAAATTATATTTGATGAGAGGTTTTCAACCCATCCCCACCTTAGCTTCTAAATATATCAATTTGAAGCTATTTAAAACCGAACTTGACTTTATAATAAAATAATATTTTTAGTTATTCCAAAGGTGCCCCTCTCCTCCCTTATAAAAGGGCACCTCCTCCCCCTCTTCCTCACACCACTTTGAGCCTTCAAGCTCGGAAATACCCTACCAATTTCTCGTCTCCACTTCCCTAGAGACATCATAGAGGTCCTGGTCTTCTTCAAAGACCAATTTTAGTGCCCTAAAAGAAGGTCTCAAAGAAGGACTTCAAAGAAGAGGTAATGTCCGTTACCGATTCTTTCATCCTTATTTCTTCTTCCACTTCTTATTCTTTAGTTGTTTCATTATGAAAAAATAACATCAGTATCAATCATATACTGATATGTTATTATAATTATGAAACAACCCTATTTCACCATCTATCCGTCCTACGGAAAAAGAAATCACCGCGCGTGCGTACGTATGGAATACCGTCTCCACGCTGTGGTGTAATCTATTTTCCACCACCACCTTACTTGGATGGGTATAATGGTGTAAATAATGACTATATATTACTATTATAAAGTGATATTGATTCTGAAATAGTATAAATATACTCCAATACAATTCCACGATCATAGGAACGATATCATCACTCGTGCGTACGTACGGAATACCGTCTCCACAATGTGATGCGACTCGTTCTACATGATCTTCATTTCATAAATATTATATAAATGAATTGAATTAATGAATATGATATATATTACACTAATAACATTCTGGAAATGAGGTATCTATAACCTAAAGAAAAGAATAAGAATTTATTCGACAAAACACGGATAAGAACAAAAAGTTATAAACACCCGAATAACAAGTAGCAATGAAATATTACTACTAAGAAGCTAAGAATATGACCATATATGATATCATAAAAATAATAATGATTCTGGAATCAGTCAATAACATTATTTAAATCATTATACAGGAGGTTCGGACACTTACAAAGCAAGTCGGACCAAAGGTAAGGGAAAATATCACAATCTCATTTTTATCCTAGATTGTTTATACTTTGGTATTTACTAGGGTGTATTTTATCATCCACATCCATGTTCCATCAATATCTAATGTTATTTCCATCCACCTACAAATTTTTAAATCCAAATTTACCCTTCGGTGAGTTTTTTTGTAAAAGATATGAAAGGAATCTTTTGTCGTTTTTTTGTACGAGGTACTTTTTGACTTTTCCGACAAAAGTACGAGAAGAATGTTTTGTTAACTTATACGGCATGAATGGATTTTTAAAACAATATTTCCAAGAATATTCCTTTATATGTTTTCAAGTTTATTTTTAATCAACTTCTTTTAGTTTAAAATTTTATGACATGTTAATAAAGGAAAAATGTTTTTCAAGAAGAAAGGATATTTTCCTCAAGAATGGAGTTCAAGTGTTTTATCAAAATTATTTTCCATATAAGATAATAAAGGGTTCTGTTTTTATCCCTATTATTAAATTGATTTGATTATTTTGTGATGGAATTAATTTTATGAATTCCTTTATCTTATATGAATTGTTTTATGATGACATGATGTTTAAGATTCCCATTTGTATTACATGGGTTATGCAATGATGTATGATTTATGATATTGTGGCACAATAAGAATGGTATCATTATGAGATGGGTGGGACCTATATCTCCCTCCAATGAATTGGGTATAGATTTTATATCTCATGAGATAGACATGGCTGGAACGGTAGGTTATACCGGTTCGGTGAAACAGGACTGAAACGAGGGTGACTCGGTTCAGAAAGGGACTTTGTCCACTAAGATAGTCTTGGAAATGAGTCTTGACTAACAAGAAATGATTCTCTATGATTATGTGTGTATGCCACAAAGTTTCATGTTTTATGTTATGATTATTGGGATTTCATTTCACTACTATGATTTATCCCATGTTATGAAATTATGCTCCCTTTTGTAGGTTAAGATTTCCAAAATGTTATGTTCTTATGAATATGATGTGATGGATATTTCTTTTGTTTACCCTTACTGAGAATTTGAGCTCACCCTTTTATGTTTTCTTTTCCCCAGGATATAAATAAAGGATTTAGGTAAAAAAAAGTAAGATCTTTATGGGAGATGTTTAAGATCTTTCACCACGATTAGAAGATTATATTCCGAGTTTCCAAAGACACTAAACTATTACGATCCTTGTGTGTGTGTTTTTTTATGTACTAAGTATTCCGCAAAAGTAATGTAATGTCCATGTATGTCAAGCTTAGGGTCTCTACATATATATTTGCACATATTATTTGATATATAATGGGATCACCGAGGATATATGGGACACCCAATCATATAATATATAATGGGATCAGAACATTCTATCAGGCATGCCCCATCACATAAGCTGCAACGGGATCATGTGGCGCTATCTAGGCTACCTCAACATATAAATTGTTAAGAGATCTCCTAGTGTTATCTGGGTGCACCGATTTCATTTTTATAATTCTCAATTACCAAATATTGAATAAATAACTTATTCTTGAACTTTGTTTTGATAAAAAAATTTGAAAAACTATTTTCAACTCATAGGAACATCACCTTCGTGTATGAAAACAAGTTTTTCTTTTAAAAACCAATTTTCAAAATAGAAATATTATTTTTTTGAATTAATTTTCAATACCAAAATACCAACAAAATTAAAAGGGCTTTAATTTATGAAAAAATAAGTGCTTGAAAAGGAAACTGAAAATGAAATAATGGTCATGGTGGTAGAAAACACATTGTCATCTTGTATGTTTGCATTATAAAATTAATTTTGTTATTTTTCAAAATGTTCTAATAAATATAGATAAAATGATTACATTTGAAAAAATATAAAAATTAAATAAAAAGGAACACAAAATTTACTTAAAAAATATGTCTTTTCCTTATAAAATATTTTATAAAAACATATTAAAAACATGGACATATATGTGAAGGATATCATCAAGGAAAATATTATAACATGATTTTTAAGAAAAAAGTTTCTAATAACTTGGGAAACACTTGAATTGTAATCCACATGAAATAATAATAATAATAAATAATTAAAAACTATTAAAATATATTAATTCATTATATAACATGTCAAAGGGGATGTATATATACCTCATAAAAAACCTAGGTTCATAACATCAGAATTTTCCTTAACGAATGAAAATTGAGACGAAGTCCAATACATTGAGTTTGAGTTGGCACGTGTGTCATTTTATTCCTAAATAATAATCATATGTTAATTATTTAATTTATTTAGAACCAATTTCTGTTTATTTTTAATATTATTTCACTAATTACCATGTTATATATAATTACCTAACCAATTGTGTTTATGTCATATTTTTTCACAATATTTTTCTTCTATGTAAAAAGTGGATTTTTAGGTCATCGGTGAAAAAAATATCACTATTTAAACAAATATAGAATTATAATTATGAAATATTATCATATTTATACATCAATTATACTTTTAAAAACAATCATGAAATATGTTTATGATAAATTAACTAATTTTATGATCGTTGCGATGGTTGGTCGTACGTATGGATGAGTAACATTTCTATTTTTCAATGATCATTATGGAAATAATGTAAGTAAAATTTACCTTTACATAATTATCATAATATCATATATTCCATATTATTTAATTTTATAAACTTATATATACCATTCTCGTGTTTTGGTGATGAAAAAATAAATCACATATCTGTGAAGAGGCAATAGTCCAGACGTCCATGTATGACGTTATCAATATTTCATTGAGTGAAATGGTAGGAAACAATATTATATTACACTTAAAAAATGTAAAATAATTTATTTATATTAGGAATATTTAATTAATATCACATATATTCATTATAATTACCCTTGTTACCTTCCATGTTATGTGTTATTGAAAATGAATCTCATCGCTTCATAAGGCAGTTGTTTATCGTACACACGAGTGACATTATTATAAACCTCATAAAATGGAATATAAATGTGTTATTTAAATGCCTGGAAATTCCATTTATTTATCTAAATTATTTTGGATTATTATGAGTTTCTGAAAATTGATAGTGCTTAATTATGAGCCCTGGCATGCCAGAATAGAATTTTAAACTTTTTTAAGGTACGTTTAGTAAATGTGTGGGTGGAGTTTTCTAACTTTAGAACTGATGCTCAGAATTGAAATCAAAGATTACTGTTGAATATGAAATCCTGAAATTCACATAAGGGAGGATTCCCTTCAACCACCGTGGGTCTGGAGAAAATGATAATTTTAGGACTTCTAAAAGAATAATAAAATAAAATGTAATTGTTATTTTTTTCCTCCAGCGGTTGAGTAGTGGTCGTGAGACTGTCATGTTGTCAATCCATTAAAAGGATTGACACTTTTTTTCTATAACCTCAATGTTGGAACATTAACTACGGTTCATAAATGAACCACATTAATGTTTTACAGCTCAGTTTTCACTTCGGTCTATTTAATTGAATATCAGCAATGGGATTTTAGAATAGAAGAGAGGAACCTCTGACAAAGTGTTGCAACATCTTCCACCGATGAGGAACGAGAGCTTGGACAACAACAACAGAGGGATCAAATCGAGAATGATGAATGCCGACGACTTCATCATAGCATGAATTATCCTTCCAGCACTGCGATGACCCATACTTAATCATGTTGGGGAATTTTTCATGGTTTAATTCTTTGAGTTGAAGATGAATAAATTGTTACCTGCTTGATATGATTATAACCCGAAGGGAACAGGACAAAAGAAAACGGACTGGACCCTTTTCCACTTAGTTCTTGTCGTGCTCTTCGGGGGGTGAATTTCCAACTCATCAAAACCTTGAATTCGGGATCCGAACAGCGATAGAGGCATCTCGGGAGGCCCGTAGGTGAGAGCGGAGGGGAAAACAGACCACCAGACCTCACTCGATGGCCTGCGGAAGATCCATCGGCACACCACCAATGTTCAATGCTGGTGGTGATGGAAGCAGTCGGCGCATGCCTTCCGCAGAAGAGGGCAGAATCGCTTGGCACCCAGACGGACACAAATCACTTGGACGACCGTGTTAGCAAGGCGACGCGCCATTGTGATCCACGGTGAAGGGGCTGCGACGGAAGGAGACTTGCACCCCGAAGGTCCCTATAGACCACGTGGGGGTGCCACATGGCACTAATGATTGAATATACAAAGGTCTATTTAAGTTTTTTTGGGATCTGGGCGACCACCCGGCTAGCAAGCCTTGCTAGATCACTAGGCCATATTACACGACGGGCCGGGCTGGTCCGCAGCCTAGAGGGCCGAGCCCGCTGCGGTGCCGCTTAGCCAGAGCGGGTCATGCTGGTCCATGGCCTAGCTGGGAAAGACCACCGCAGGTTAGCTCAACTAGGTTAGCCCAGGCCGGTTCGGGCCTGGCCAGGTTGGACCCCGACCGGGTCAGGTTAGGCGGGGTCAGTCCGACCGGTTTTGACTAGACCCAAACCCATTATGTCCCAGTTTCGTTTAAAGATCCGTATCATGCGAACCAGACATTCGTTTGATGAACCATATATAGACATTGGATCCTTGGAGCAAGAATACCCTTTTGAAATACTCCAACTATTTTTTTTGGAGAAATTTGGTGTATGGCCGGGAAGGATCATACCTGAATCCAACCGGGTCCTCGGTACTATAATTCCAATAACCAACACACTGGGCATCCGGTTGATGCACTGTCTGTTGTGTTGGAACCCTTATGACATGATGGTCCATTGGGTTATTCATTTTGGACCTTATAAGTAGTTTAGGTATGATCGATATCTAGAGGAGAAAATACTATAGAACTCAAACACACGAGGTGCGGGGAATCCTGTGGATGGCTGTCAATTGTAGAGTGACACTGTGTGGATCAACATTATAGAGACCCCACGTGGATCAGTGATGAAGCTAGAATTTTCACATATTTAATACTGTATTTAATTATTCTAATACCCACCACAGTGTTATTTTTTGGGCAATTGTCACATTTTTATGTTTTAGTGGAATTCTGAGCTCATATACAAAAATGGCTTAATTTTGGGATTTAACTGTTTTATTTTTATTATTTATTTAGGCCATATAATTTTCCACCCAGAACCAAATTGTAAAATTCCTTTTCAATAGGTTTCCTTACATCCTAGGTATCACTTCATCTTTCTGTATCTACAGCTCAATCAATCATTTGTAGGCCCAAATTAAGCTCACAATCCGTGCCTCGAAAACTGTGCGCAAATCTAGAAGTTTTTAAAGATGAGGTTGTATCTCAAAGTATACCGGTTCTTTGGAGCTATAATTAAACAAGGATTTGGAAGAGTAATTAATGAACATATTTAATGAATTATGAAACGTCTTAAGTTTCTAGATAAATGATCTTAATGGCATTGGAATTTGGAGTTGTGGAAGTTGAAGAGTCACCTGGACAGATTAAATGTGCCTCACTAAAATAGTCATAACTCCTTCATATATGGACCAATCAAACTGAACTTTAGAAGAGGGACACAGAAGAAGATATGAAACAACTGTCAAGAAGCGTAAATTTTCCAATTATTCCATTTAATGGGCCTTAATGTTGGTAACATCTGGAGTACTGAATTTGAGCGAGATTTTTTCATCCATTTCCCCTATAAATATGTGTCTCTTCTCCCTTTTACAAGGATAGCCATTTTCAAGGGGCAAGGTTGAGTATATGTTTTTGTAATAATTTTTTTTATTTTTAATATATATTAGTTTATATTTCCTCTTCATACCTCCTTTATTCCATTTATTTTATTTCATGTATTCTCTCACTGTTATTCCCTTCTCAACTCCACTAAAAATGGAGAACTAACCTCGGCGCCTGTTTGAGGGAGGGAATGGTGGATTGATTGAGTTCATTATAATGTAATTTATAATCCATTTATTCAATTCTAAGAATTTTGGTGGTGATTAAATCGATTATGGTGAGTAGTCGCCCCATTTTGTTTACCACCAATTTCTTCTTCTCGTTTATCAATTTTCATTCCCTTCGCTATTTGTGTCATGCATACGGTGGAGCATGACATGAGTAGTGTTGGTCAGAGATGAGGTCTCTTATCTGAATTTTGGAAGAAAATTACCATGTATACAGAGGTCTTGGTATGGGGTGATGACATTTCAAATGAGAAGGTGAGGTGTGACAGGTCTTGATCACCTCAATGAGTTGAATTTTGAGATTCTTTTTAAACAATGATATCGACCACCACGACCTCCTAAGAACAACCTACTACTTTCTTTATTATAACTTCATTATGTATTGCATTTCATTATTATATACTATATTTATATTTTATTTATATCAATTCCCCCCCCATTTATATTAATATTATATTTTTATATTAGTTATTTTATAAATACTGACAATAGAAAGATAGTGCGTGTTTGCGGCCTCCTTGTGATCGACCCTAGGGCGTGCCACTATGGTGAATTATTAGGTTAATAAGAATTTAATTGAATTCTGGTTTGTGAAAAACCAATCTAATCAATTTGGTGTCATTTCCAGGGAGGCCAAATTCTTACACACATTATTTTTCATAAAACCCCCAAAAAAATTCAAAAACTAAAAAAATACAATTTCATTTCATTCATTGTTTTCTTTAGGTCATGGATTATTTCAGTGATTTTTAATATGGTTGGACTAGTTCTGAATTGTCTATCAGGGAAGTGAATTTTATGCTGTAGATGGAACAAGATGCCATGATGATTCAAAATAATTTCAAAATCCTTGAACAAGCAAGTAATATGGTAGCATCGCTGGCAGCTAAAGTTGAAGAAGTTAATGCTATATGGATGGAATGACAACAACAAAAGCACCAAGATGAAGAAGAAAATGTAAGTGTTGTTCCACATAAATTTGATGTTGAAGAACCCAAGGAAGACATGAATACTCAACTTGGAGATGCAATCATCCCTCCTTGGACAATACATGAAGAGGTTCTTGAAGATGACATGCCAGCTGATACAACTGTGGGAGATCAACAAATTTTGGATAAACATTGGTTAGATTTTGTTGATGACCAAAAGGTAAGTGATCCTCCCATATTTTACTAATAATTATATGTACCTCTATACCTTTCTCTTTCTTTGGTGGAAGATAATGAAGTTTCTGCTGAAAAAGAATTCCCAGTGGCCTTACCTGAAGAGATTGTGTTTCAAGATGACCTACACAAAAGGGAAGATTTTTATATTGATTGTTCATGTTTTAATCATATCCAAGTGGAACAATTTTCTAACTTCACTTCTGATTTATTTGAACCAGCATCACATGTGAAATCCCTGGATGTTAATGTTGAAGAGGTCATACAAGTTGTGGCAGTGAACAAAGAGGAATTATTCTTCCTCCTTACACTATCATTCTAGTTGTTCCACATTGAAATGGTGAAGGAGCAATTGTACTCTATTCATGGATTCCTCTTTGGAAGTTATAGGCTGAAGAGCATTGGAAGAAAGAATTTATTGTGATTTCTAATAAATAAACCCTATCCACCAACAGATTGGGGTTAAACCACTCCAACTGTATGCCTAGGGGCAGTAAAAACCTAGCACCCGATTTGGGGGTCAAACCAAGCATTATCCTCTTTCGTCTCCCTTCCTCTTTTTTTTTTATTTTTAAAATATTTTATTTATTTCATGTCTTTTAGGTAACGTAGTAGTATCTAGGATCTTAACTCAAGGGTACCCCTATAAAATAATGTCAGGTTTTATCTTTCCTTCCCTATATTTTTCTTCCCTTATTATTCTTTTGTTGAGCTGCAATGAAGGGTAGTGAAATCTAGGCGTGGGGGGAGTGTCAACCTACTCAGATGTTTTTTGTGAAATATTTTTATTTATTTTTTCATATTTTTTAGGATTATTGAGCTTCAATGAATATTTTGAATATTTTTCACACTTCAATTTATTTTGATAAAATTGAAATGATTTTTTATAAAATGGATTTTAAATGATTGTTGATGTGAGAAACTGTTTTCTTGAATTGGATTTTCAATCATTTTTATGAGTTTGACCAATTTATGAAATCCATGTGCATGAAGCACTAAATGAAATATTTTTCTAGTCCTGTGAGGTATTCTAAACCACTTTGAAATAATCTTTATAATACCCACACTTTCTTGAGAGAATATTGGATTTCGTGTGAGAACCATAACTTGTGACTTTTCTCTTTCGAAGATTTGGATTTCATGGAATGTTTTTGAAATGATTGAGTTATTTTTTTGACTATCCATATTTTATCTTGAGACCTACCTTTACATCTATTCTTTGTTAGCCCTTAGATTCCGTGAATTTCCTTATAGGTTTAAGCCACATTTCATGTCAATTTTTCCTTACCTACCCACACTCTTAGTATAATTGCTTGGATATTTCAAGTTTGGGTGTGGGGGAAGGGCCTTTAGTGTGAATTGTTTTGGATGTGTTTCATTTTTGGGTGATGTGATGTGTGTGTCAACATTTTGGGAAGTGGATGATAAAGATCAAATTGGGAATGGGTAATACTTTTATTGTGATCTATTTGTTTCATCAGGTTCTCCTTAGAAAAAAGAAAAAAATAGAAAAAATGGAGATATGCTTGAATTTATCATTGTACATACTTTTATTACTCATGCCCCAATTTAAATTCAAGGGAAGGATGTTAATTATTTCATTGTATTCAATTTTCATCTCATTCTCTATGAAAAAAATAAAAATAAAGAAAATAAAGCTGAGCCTTTCTGGAGCGTTATAAAAAAAGGAAAAAAATGAAAAAAGGGGAGAGAAAAGATGAAATCACCCTTTGGAACCATTTCCTGGTTCTTTTCCCATGTCATAAAAAAGGGGGAGGTTTTGTTTATTACATTTTTAAGTGGATTGAGTGAGTAATTTCTGTTTTTTCACTTGAATATTCATGCATTGTACTTAAGAGTCTAACCTCCTCTTTCTAGCCTTAATTTTTTAATCATTTTTCCACCACCCTAAGCCACAGAATGCACCTTGAAAAATTCATCATGATAAAATTAATTTTCATGTTTCGTGCTACAGATAGATGAGAATTGTCAGAATCCAATGGTGATAAATGCACTTTCCTAGTATGAGCATAACTCCAAATGCAATTTCTCTTGAGTGAAGAGTGAACCAAATTTCAAGGTAAGGAAGGTTGTGATTGGGCCATGGATGGATTAATGAGGTTGAATAAATTGAAATTTGAGGAATGAAAATGATTGGAAATTGTTTTTCATAGAATAGACATGATGAAATTTCATTTTAGAAGATATCATTGACGTTTTCTCATTTTTGATTGTTGTGTGAATTTTGATTTGGATATATGATGATTGCCCAAGAGTGAAATTATTAAGTATTGGGGAGTGATGATGCTATAATTTTCACATATTTAACACTGTATTTCATAGTTCAAATATCCACCACAGTGTTATTTTATTGGCAATTGTCACATTTTTAGGTTTTAGTGTAATTTTGAGCTCAAATGGAAAAATGAGTTAATTTTGGGATTTAACTATTTTATTTTTATTTTTTATTTAGGACATAACATTTTCCAAATAGAACCAAATTGTGAAATTCATTTTTTATAGGTTTCCTTAAATCATGGGCCTCACTTCATATTTCTGTATCTACATCTCAATCAGTCATTTGATGGGCCAAACTAACCTCACAATCCGTGCCTCGAAAACTGTGCACAGATCTGGAAGGTTTTAAAGATGAGGTTGTATCTTGATGTATACTGGTTCTCTGGAGCTCAAATTCAACAAGGAGCTGGAATAGGGATTACTTAACATCTTTAATTAAGTATGAAACGTCTGAATCTACTGAATAAATGGTCTTAAAAGCATTGGAAGTTGGAGTTGTGGAAGATGAAGAGTCACCTGGACAGATTAAATGTGCGACACTAAAACAGTCATAACTCCTACATATATGGACCAATATGACTGAACGTTTGTGGAAGGACGCGGAATCGAATATGGAACAACTTTTAAGAAGGGTCCATGTTACAAGTCTTCCATTTAATGGCCCTTAAAGTCGGTAACATCCGAAGGACTGAATTTGAGCGAGATTTTTTCATCCATTTCCCCTATAAATATGTGTCTCTTCTCCCTTTTACAAGGATAGCCATTTTCAAGGGGAATGGATGAGTATTTTTTTTCTAATTTTTTTTTATTTTTAATATATATTACTTTAGATTTCCTCTTCATACCTCCTTTCTTACATTTATTTTATTTTATGTATTATCCCACCGTTATTCCCTTCTCAACTCCACTAAAAATGGAGAACTAACCTCGGCGCTTGTTCGAGGGAGGGAATGGTGGATTGATTGAGTTAATTGTACTCTAATTTATAATTCCTTTATTCAATTATATGAATTTTTGTGGAGGTTAAATTTATTATGGTGATTGGTCACCCCATTATCTCTACCACCAATTTCTTTTTTTATTATTATCAATTTTCCTTCCCTTCACAATTTGTGTCGTGCATACGGTAGAGCATGACATGAGTAGTGATAGTCAGTGAAGATGTCTCCAATATGACTTTAGGAAGATCATTACCCTTTATGCAGAGGTCTCGGTATGGGGCGGCGATATTTCAAACGATAAGGTGAGATGTGACAGGTCTTGATCACCTCATTGAGTTGAATTTTGAGATTCTTTTTAAACAATGATATCAGCCACCACGACCCCCTAAGAACAACTTTCTACTTTCTTTTTTCTAAATTCATTCTGTATTGAATCGCAATATTATATATTATATTTATATTTTATGTATATCAATTCCCTCCCCATTTATATTAATATTATATTTTTATATTAGTTATGTTATAAATAGTGACAATAGAAAGATAGTGCGTGTTTGTGGCCTCCTTGTGATCGGCCCTAGTGTGTGCCACTATGGTGCATTATTAGGTTAATAAGAAGTTAATTGAATTGTGGTTCGTGAAAAACCACTCTAATCAATCAGAATTATA
This sequence comes from Viscum album, assembly GCA_963277665.1. NCBI lineage: Eukaryota > Viridiplantae > Streptophyta > Magnoliopsida > Santalales > Viscaceae > Viscum > Viscum album. The sequence goes on along the minus strand of OY728123.1, from coordinate 683,999,138 downwards.
GAAAGCCTCTGTGGATTAGAATCATAGCGACCCTGTGTGGATCAGCATCATAGCAACCCTTTGTGGATTAACATCATTGTGACCATGTGTAAATCAGTATCATAGAGACCCTGTGTTGATCAAAATCATAGAGAAAATGTATGGATCAACATTTTTGTGACCCTGTGTGGATTTGAATCATAGAGAACCTATATGGATCAATATTCTAGTAACCCCGTGTTGATCAGCAGTTCACGACATGATGGGGACCAGCCTTAGAGAGGCCCGTCATGGATCAGCGATGTACGACCCTGTGTGGATTGAAATTAGAAAAACTACTTTGTGGTTTAGTTGGGTAGACTTCCTAATAAAATAAAATGATGTATCTGGGGAATAATCATCTTTATTTATGTACTATGGGTTGTTTACCTGGTTTGAGCTGAGTCATTTGATTTGTGCTTGGTGATTGAGATCAGGAATTTTGATTTTATTTTGTATAATTCTGAGAGATTTTTGAGGGGATCAGGGTCCCTATTGGTTATTGATATACTCAAACCTACAAGGTTTTTTCTCATACCTTGTTGTGTCTTATGCAGATGATAGACAACCTTGACTAAGACTCAAAGAGCTAGCACCTGATGGTCGATTGTAGTGACGTTTCACATGGAGAGCTGCAGAGATGAGTTGTACCTACCCTTCAGGTAGGGTCCTTTGTGGATGATTCCAGGATATATTTTCTATTTTTTGTTGTATTTTATCTTTTAGTTGGGCAAGAATTTTTCCCCTTCACTTTCAGTACTTACTTTTACAACTGTAGTTTTATTTCGTGGTTGCATCGTGTTGTGTTCATGGGTTGTGTATATGTATAGGTTTAAAGGCGATGCCTTCCCATTTTAGGGATATGCTTTTCTAGTGATGGTAACTAACCCCTAGACTATGGAAAGAGGTCTTGGGATAGTCACAACACAGCCCCTGGGGGACGGGTCATGACAAAGTGGTATAAGAGGAGTCAGTTCTACCGACGAACTAAGACTCTAATCTTTCCAATGGAGAAAAAAAGTTAATTGTTTTGAGTGTGGTTTTCAGTGTGGGGAGTATAGTGTTGGTGCGGTGGCCAATATATCAATACACCAGGACCCTGAATTCTGATTTCTGACTCGCTGTACAAGAACACTCATTTTGTGTGTTTTGGAAATGTTTTACTTTTGATCACTTTTGAGTCAAATCACCAGGTATAACTTATTGACCGTGGTTAACCAGTTTCTTTTTAGGATTCCACCACTTAAACAGCCTTCCAGGGATATAGAGAGAGTTTACGATGATGGCCCACTGAGCGATGATGCTTTGGTGTAGGGCCTTCTTACATTGATAGCTCCTTCGGGTGGTGCACCAGCAGCACCACTACCTATTGGGAAGCTGTTTCAACCAGCCCCACTAAAATACCGCGCGTGCCACTAAACATGTTTCATGAGTTCTATAGATAGGGGACTCCGAGGTTTCAATGTGAGACATATCCCCAGGTAGCTGAGGACTGAATAGAGGTTGTGGTTAGAGTTTTCTTCCTAGTTGGGACCCCAGCGGAGTAGATAGTGATCCAAACTGCTAGAATTTTCTAGGGCACAATAGGGTGATGGTGGAGTCTAACACTCCAGACGCATGAGTAGGTGACAAGCTCCTAGTTGGAATTTGATACCCTCTTCTGTGCGGAGTTCGTACCAGCGAATTTACGCTCAGTGCGTATCTAGGAGTTAATGCACTTATAGTAGGGAAGCCTATCAGTGGCCGAGTACTTATAGAGATTTACTATCCTCTCACGCTACTCCACCGACATGGTATAGAACCCATTCTGTAGGGCCCAGACCTTTGAGAAGGGTCTCCAGTGAGAGATCAGAGCGTCTATGATATCACTCAATATCCCGACGCAGGCTGGAGTGCTCGAGTGAGCATTATTGGTGGAGTGCTTCTTAGCTGAGTAAGCACCAACATTGAGAGACACCACTAGACAACATGTAGTTGAGACATATATAGGAGGAAGTAAGTAGATGAGGCATAAGTCTATGTGGGCCATACCTTCTGGAGGGTGACCACATGATGTAGGGTCAGTGGTGTGGAGCTCACGAGGTATAGGGGGTCAGTAGGGAAGTATGCTGTGATTCATGTGCCGCGGGTAGGGCCACATGGCTCACGACTGCCCGACCCACCATACTGACGATCAGTTGATGATCGAGGGACCACTAAGGTAGTGGACAAGGTTCAAGTGAGGGGTTTCTCCAGGTGGAATACGTGGCATATGATCAGGTCGTTCCATAGGTGGTGGATGAATGTTTGAAGTTATACCACCACCACCCCCAGGTGGTCAACCCCGACTTGAGAGAGAAACCAGATATGGAAGAGCTCAACTTAAGGTAGCTGAGTTCTACCACCATGGTGCTCCAAAGATTATTAGATGTATGATATGTGTCTATTCCTCCCTAGCTTCAGTTATTATAGACACAGGTTCCAATCACTCTATTATTTCCATGACACTCTTTTGGAGCTCGAAGATTCCAATGGAGTCGTTGGCTCGATCCTTATGATTAGAGATTCGAACGGGACAAAATTCTATAATTACAAACTGGTGAACATAGTGTGAGCTCACTCTAGGAGGTGAAATCTTCGGCTGGGATCTCATAGTAGAAACATCGAGGCCTTATGATGTCATATTGGGTATGGAATGGCTATCCACAGTCCATGCTCATATCTACTGTTTTAGGCTCAAAGTGTGGTGTGTCTATGAGAATGGGATTAGGTTTTCCTTCACCAACAAGAAGAGAAACTTTGTAGAATAGGATGGACTTACTCGGAGGAGGGTGCAACTGATCACTCATCAGTTGGCCAACCTTACGCTTTGATGTGTTGATGTGAGGACTCTGAGTTATCCTTTAGTGGTGAAACAGTATGCTGATGTAATTCCGGATTACATTTAGAGACTACCTCCTCGTAGAGAGGTAGACGTATAAATCGATGTATACCCTGAGATGGTACTGATATGTACACCAGCATATTGGATGGCCCCCGTAGAGCTTTGTGGGTTGCTGGTATAGTTGGAGGACTTGCAGGGGAAGGTGTTCATATGCCCTGGTGTTTCTCTATGGGAATCCCTGATTTTTGTACGCTATGAAGGGAGATGGGACTATAAGGCTTTTTGTGGACTATCAGTGCCTAAACCAGGTTACCGAAAAAACAAGTATCCCCTTAAAAGGATGGATGATCTCTTCTACCAGCTGAAGGTAGCTTGATGGTTTTCAAAGATTGACCTTAGATCAGGCTATCACCGGCTCAGGGTACGAGATGAGGACATACCAAAGACAAACGTCATATGTCGGTATGGCCATTACGAGTTCTTGGTGATTCCCTTAGGCATGAATAACTCTATAGAAGTGTTCATGGGGCTCATGAATGGGATCTTGCAGCCTTACCTCGATTTCATTGTCGTGGACTTCATTGATGACATCTTGATATACTCGGTGTCAGAGGAGGAGCATGCCATGCACCTACATATAGTTATGGATACACTCTGAGAGCACCACCTTTATGGAAATCTCTCAAAGTGATAATTCTAGATATGGGAAGTACACTTCTTCGGGAATATTATCTAAGAGTCTTGAGTTGCAATGGATCCATAGAAAATAGAGGCAGTGATTCCTTGGAAGCCAACAAGGATTGTGATTGAGGTGAGGAGTTTTTTGTGATTGGATAAGTACAACCGGAGATTCGTACCGGATGTTTCCAGAGTTGTGGCACCCTTGTTATCTTTTACAAAGAAATGAAAACCCTTTGTGTGGATGGAGAGATGTCATCATATTTTTTAGGAGTTAAGGTAGAGACTAATGAGTGCCCCTATCTTCAGGCTACCAAATGAAGGCGTTGGGTATGTGGTATAATGCTATGCATCACGGACCGAAATACGTTGTGTCCTAGTACAGGAGAGAGTATTGATCACCTAAGGCTCATGAAAAATGAGACAGTAAGAGTAGAACTATGCTACCCCTAAATTGGAGTTAGCAGCAGTTGTCTTTGCGCAGAAGATGTGGTGGAACTACTTGACAGGATTACAATTTACTACTTACTATGATCACAAGAGTCTTAGGAATATATTCTCTCAAAAGGAACTGAACTAGAGACATTGATAATGGCTGGTGTTCCACCAGGACTATGACTTTGAGATAGTCTACACTTATTGTAAGGGGAACATAGTAGCAGAAGAACTCAATAGGAGATCTGGTCTACATTTTTTGAGTGAGGCGACAGAGCCGCTAACTACATTGAATTTGTCCTTCATGAATTGAGATGAAGCAGATTACCTCCAGTCTATGATTGTTACTCCCCCACTCCTTCAGCAATTCAGGGGGGAACAACATGGGGAGATTGACTATAAGGCTGAACATTCTCAGATATCCTCAAGACATGCTCTTGATGGATTTTATGAAGGTGGGGAGAATTTAATCCACTTTAGAGGATGCACTATGGTACTAGTGACGCTTCAAGAGGAGTTTTTGAGGTAGTTTTATAAATCCCCTATGGAGGTACATCCTACAATGGAGAAGATGTACTTGGACCTAAGGCATCACTACTAGTGGCCAGGAATGAAGAAATTGGTGGCAGAGTTTGTATCACGATGCCTCACTTATTATCAAGTGAAGGCCAAGCATCAAGTATCAACAAGATTAGCTCATCCATTTGAGGTACCATAGTCTAAGTTGGATGGTGTCTCCATGGACTTCGTGATAGGGATACCACGTATGTCTAGGGGCCATGATTCCATCTGGGTGATCGTTGACCGACTCCCCAAGTCATCCTAATTCCTATCCATCTAAGAGGAGGGATTAGAAGAGATCTTGGGACGTCTCTATATATAAGAGATTGTATGACTTCACTTGGTTTCATCAACGATCTTCTTAGATCATGTCACTAGTTTTCCATCCATATTGTGGAAGGGATTGCAGGAGGCGTTTGGAACTCAGCTACGCTTGGGCCCGGCCTTTCACCCTCAGACAAATGGTTAGACTGAGTGGACCATATAGAAAATCGATGATATACTTCATGATTGTGTCCTTGATTTTGACCGTAGTTGGGAGGACCACCTGCCACTAGTGGAGTTTTCATACAACACTTCTATCACTCCACCATCAGTATGTCTCTGTTTGAGGATCTGTATGGGAGACCTTGTGGATCAACTCTATGCTGGACAGAACCAAGGGGGTCAGCACTTATGGGTCCAAAGATGGTACATGATACCACATAGAAGGTGCAGATCATCCAGGAGAAGATGAAGACTACATAGAGCTGATAGATGTATTATTCTAAAAGGAAGTAGAGACCCTTGGAGTTTGAGGAGGGAGACCATGTCATCCTATGGGTATCACACCAATGAGGATTACAGAGGTATGTCCGTGGAGAGAAACATTCTCTAAGGTTCATTTGACCCATATAGATCCTAAAAAACGTAGGCATGGTGGCATACCATCTTGATCTTCCCCCACAGATGCATTGGGTGAATAATTTTTTCCATGTGTCGTAGATGAGGTGGTACGTGCATGATCCATCAAACATTATCGAAAAGGGAGAGTTAGACATCAATGATGGGGAAACGTTTGTGGAGTTCCCAGTGGAGATAGAGGGTCGACATGATTGGATCCTTTGTGGTTGTCCAATTCCTCTCGTGCGAGTTCATTGGTAGCACAAGAATATTCATGAGAGAACATGGGGGAGGGAGGATCAGATGCGTTCTAAGTATTATCATTTGTTCTTCTAGTTTTTTTGTAGCTTTAAAGGACGAAAATCCATAATAGGGAGAGAATGTAAAGACCTGGAAATTCCATTTATTTGTTTTTTTAAATTTTTTGGGATTATTACAAGCCTGTCAAAATTGAAGGCACTTAATTCTGAGGCTCGATGTCCCAGAATGGAATTTTGAACATTTTTAAGGCACGTTCAGTAAACGTGCGGATGGCATTTCCTAACATTTGAACTGGTTCTTAGAATTGAAATCTGAGGACACCATTGAATCCATAGCACCCGAATTCACTTAAGGGAGGCTTTATATAGACCGAAGTTGGTTGGGAGAAAAAGATAATTTTGGACTTTCAAATGAATAATAAAATAAAATTTTATTGTTATTTTATTTTTCTTCAGCATTTGAGTGGTTGCGATGGGAACGCTGTGTTGTCAATACATTTAATGGCCTGAATCTTTGTTTATGTAACCTCGACATTGGAACATTAAATGTGGTTCATAAATGAACCACATTAATGTTGTGAAAATTAGTTCTCTATTAGAACTTTTTAATTGAATCTTGGGCATGGTATTTTTTCATGGAAGAGTGGAACCTCTGATGAAGTGTTGTGGCGTCATCCACTGACAAGGAATTAGAGCTTGGACAACAATGTCAGAGGTATCGAACCTGGAATGATGAATGACGACGGCTTCATCAAAGCGCAGATTCTCCTTCCACCATCATGATCACCCCAACATGATCAATGTAGGGGGGATTTTCTTGGTTTAATTCATTGAGTTGTAGATGAATAAAATTTTACTATCTTGTTATGGTGATAACGCGGAGGGCACAGGACAAACGAACAAGGCATGGGACCTCCACTGCTTTGTTCTCATCGCTCTCTTTGGGGGGGGGGGGGTGGGGAGAATTTCTTACTCAGCATAATCTTGAATACGGGAGCCACACAATGACAGAGGAATCCCGTGAGGACCGTAGGCATGAGAGGAGTGGAAAACAAACCACCAGACCTCACTCGATGACCCACAAAAGATCTATCGGTGTGGCACCAATGGCGAAGGTTGGAGCCAACACTCACCTGCAGTAGAAGAGGGGGGCACCACTATGCATTGTGGTGGGCCTAAAGGGATAGTTGACACTCTGTCGGCTGCATTGGTGTGGCGGCGTGACTTCACACGCCATAGTGAAGGGGTTACGGCATTGAAGCCATGGTGGAAGGGGACCCGTAGCCTGCGGGTCCTGTGGACCACATGGCGGCGCCATGTGGCACTGCTAATTGAAGATCCAAACACCTCTTTAAGCCGTTTGGGGAGTTGGGCGGCCACCCGCCTAGCAACTCGCATCCACGCATCGGGCCACGCCCGACTAGTGGGTCGGGCCGGTCCATAGCCTAGTGGGCCGAGCGCACCACGACCCAGCCCATTTGAGTCAGTCTAGGTAGGTTCGGGACAGGCCGAGTTGGCCGAGTTGGGTCGGACCAGACCCAGACCCATTTGGGCCCTATTTCGCTTAAAGATTCATATCTTGCGAACCAGATGTCTGTTTGACAAACCATCTATTGTAATGGGATCCTTGGAGTGAGATGATCCTTTTGTGATACTCCACCCGAGTTTTGGAGAAATTTGGTGTATGGTCGGGTTGGATCGTACCTAAATCCAACCTAGCCCTTGACACTATAATTCTAATAACCCACAGACCGGGCATCCAGTTGATGTTCCATTTGTTGCGTTAGAACCTTTACAAGACGATAGTCCTTTGGGTTACCCCTTTTTGGAACTTAGTAATAGTTATGGTATGAAAAATATCAAAAGGGGTAGATAGTATGGAACTGAAACACATCGTGTGCAGGTAATCCTATAGTGGTTGTCTATTGTAGAGTGACCCTCTATGGGTTAGCATTATAGAGACCCTTTGTGGATCAATATCATAGGGACCCTGTGTAGATTATCATTATAGAGACCTTGTGTGGATCATCATCATAGAATCCCTGTGTGGACCAGTATAATAGTCACCATATGTGGATCAACATCATAGCACCCCTGTGTGGATCATTATCATAAAGACCATGTGTGGATCTGCATCATAGTGACCCTATTTGGATCGACATCGTTACAACCCTGTGTGGATCAACATTTTATCAACCATGTTTGGATCAGCATTTTAGAAAACTTGTGTGGATATGTAGTGTGTGACCTGATGTGGACCAACCTTAGAGCGGCCCATCATGGATCAGCGACATACGACCCAATGCGGATCGACATTGGAACAACTACTTCATGGTTTAGTTGTTGAGACTTCCTAATGGAATAAAATTATGTAGCTTAGGTCTAATCATCTTTATTACTGAACTCAAAGTTGTTTACCTGGTTTGAGGTGAGTCTTATTCTTTGTGATTTGTGGTTGGGATCATGCTTTGTGATTTTCCATTGTGGAATTCTAAGAGAACTTCAGGGCTCTCGGGGTCCCTACTGGTTATTGTTATACTCACCCTTGAACGGGTTTTTCCCGCACCTTGTTGTGCCTTGTGGAGATGATGAGCAGCGTTGACTGAGAATTGGGGAGCTAGGAAATGACGGTTGATGGAGGTGATAGTTGACATGGAGAGTTGCAGAGACAAGCTATACCTACCAATCTAGTACGATCCTTGGTGGACGATTCCATGAGATGTTTTCTATTTTCTGTTTTACTTTATCTTTCTGTTGGGATTTTATTCTTGCCGCTTTATTTTCATTACTCACCTTTACAAATGAATTTTTAAATCTTGGTTTAATCTTATTGTGTTTTTGGGCTATGTGTTTATACAGGTTTAATGACAATGCCTTCCCTTTTTAGTGATATGACTTTATGGTGCTAGTCGCCAACCCCTGACCTATGTTAGGTGGGCTTGTGGTAGTCACGACACGACCCCGAGGGATGGGTTGTGACATGTTATATATGATATAATTACAAAATTTCTATAATTAGATTACAAATATCATATATAAATTTTATATCCATAATCATACCATGCCATGAGAGGTGATAATGGAAAAACAAATGACATCATTTTTTTAGGTGAGAGTCTTCCAGACACACAAATGATGATTTCATAACTCATTTTATGGACGTGTGTTTGGTATTATTTCATACTCTTAACATAAAAACGTATCAATATATGGAATATAATTATTTTATTATATCATCATGTAAAAATAGTAATTTAAGTCGGTGGATGAAGAAATAAAATAAAAATGCTCTTTGGAGAATGTTAATTCTTCTTCAAGAAACTCAAATTAGTTTCCAAAAAATGTCTTACTTGGGTGTATTTATGCCAAAATTAATGCTTGATACAGGGAATTGGGAAATTATTTTTGTGTAATTTTTTAACCAATTGGTATTTAATATTTTATGAGAGTTGGAGAGGGGGTGGCATTTTTTAATTAAGTTGAGGGGGACACTTGTAATTGTTTTTTGAAAAAGTGAATTCCACCCATGTTTCTTTAGTGTCACTAGCCCAAAATAATGATGTATTTTATATCCTATATGATATAAGGTAGAAATATATACATAAAAAAATTTTGGGACATTTTTTGAGTCATTTATACAACTTATTTTCTATTTTTAACTATTATGTAAACTCATTTTTACCTGAATCACTGTAATTAATTATAATTGTTCTCCCTAATCACCATGGTAAAAATAAGTTGACCATATTAGAAATTAAAAATTATTTTGATTCAAAATACGAAATAAATGTTTATAAATTTAATTCATGGAATATAATCATTTTAATTTAATATTAATCTTATAGACTCAGCAAGACACCGGGTGTTTAAGAACAATGTTTTTTAATAAAATACGATTATTGATTAACTCATGTTTTAATAATAATACTTTTATGAAACAAAATTAATATTTTTTAATATATAATATATAATTTTCATATAAAACACTCCCTATTAGTTAGTTATTTAATTAACTAAAAATTAGAAACATTATTCGTTTTTTGAAAAAACACATTTTTAAACCTAAAAACAATTTTGTAACACCCCGACCTTAGTTACCCAGAGTTAGTGGATTATTACATAACATTGGAATGATCACAAGGGATCAAATCCCAAAAGACTGATCATTTTAGTATCCTTGGAAGTACTAGATACAAAAATAAGTTTTACATTACATTATAAATTGAAAACAACAACATTTTGTCTCCTTTTAATCACATGTAATATCAATACCCAAATTCATAATGATGGAATGCATAATGTCAGCCATCATAACCACATAGTCAAGGCCTCCTAGAAAGACTAAAAAGAATATTTTGTCAAGGTGCTGTACCAAGACACTAGCATGTCTCATGAGACCTGCCGATGCATCGAGGAGCTATAGCGGGCTACACATATCACTTAATATGTCCAATGCATTCATTATATGAGAAAGTTAAAACATAACATAAACATTTATACTGAAACTAGCAAACGAAATGTTAATACTTTAACCATAAACCATGAATGGTATAAAAATAACACATCCACAGTCAAACATATCACAAAACCTTCAATACAATATGGAATATTGTATCATAATCATTCAACTTCAAACAACTATATAATCCATCAAATGATGTTGACATAGATTAAATCAAAACCATTTGAGAGAAATATCTCTTTCTATTTTGAAATCATTTAAAAGTAAAATAATTATAAAATAAAACATTTATTTGGAAAATATACTTAAAATTTTATATGAGAAGCTTCAAAGGTGTTATAATGGTGAAAAATAGCCACACTCACCATATAATTTTAAAAATATTCTTTCCTTAATTTTGTCGAAAATGACATAAATGACCTTGTTTGGAAAACGAAAAAAAGAATAATTTATAAACATCATATAAAAAGTCAAAAAATGGTATAAATTACTTTAACCCATAGTCTAGGAAATAGTAAAAATGTTTTGAAATACATTTTAAAGAACACGGATGTGGAAGATAATGATATCCCAGTAGATAATCGCGTATAAACAACCTTAGATAATAAAGAGATTGTAGAATTAACCCTTACCTTGTACTTTTCCTTGATCAAGGGTACGTTAACCTCCATCATAATAGTTAAATCATTATTATTAAATTATACAAGAACCACATACATAAATATGATATCATATATGATCTTCTAATATTTCTTTGTTAATAATATTTTAGTTGTATCGTCGTTTCAGGTGTTAACTGATTCCATTTACTTTATATGAATGGTTATGTAAGCCATGTTTTTATATAAATGATGTATTTGATTCATATATATAATTATATTAAGATCTTAAAAATTATTTTTAATCATGAAATGAAATTATACTTGAATGGTTATGATGGGGAATGAATTTCATCGCGTTCATGGAGGTGGTAATCCGTAGGTACGCACGAGCAACAATATCATTCTATTGATAATGAAATCATATATAATTGGATGGTATGTCATATCAACAAAATCCTTACCATGTTATATTTATTATTTATATAAGTTATACTCATTATTATAACCATCCAAATAATGAAGTGTTTGAATAACAAACTACACCACGACGTGGAGACGGTAAGCCGTACGTACACATGTATGGTGACTTGTCATTCATAGGATTGATAGAATAATGAATGAGTTTGTACCATATTTATAATAAAATAATAGTATGTATAAGTTAATGGATTTATTGTTTTGGTATGGAAACAACATGGAAAGAGGATGTGGAAGAATAAAAGAACATTGAAAGAGGTGGTGAAATTATTACCTCTCCTTCAGGTGTTTTCTTTTGAGTTGATCAAATGTGATCCTTATGTTGGATTTATGATAAAATTAAGGCCTCTAGGTTGATTTGAGGGTAGTTGGGATGATATTTTTGTAGTTTTTGTTCGAGAAAACTGGCTTTGTAGGTTTGATTTTGATAGAAGGGGATTTATCCTTTTATAAGAGTGGTGAGGGTCACTTTAGAAAAAGATTACAATATTATTTTATTAAACAATTATATTATATTTATAATGGATCCTAAATGATTTATTTCGATTCTAAGGTGGGTCTGGGTCTAAAAACTATCAAACAATAGGTTTTAGACTGGTTTAGGTCACCATATTAACCTTATATTTTAGATTTAACTCTTAGTTAAATAGTTTAACTTTTACCATGTATTCATGTATTATTATAATAAATAGTTAATAAAATTATTATAAAAATCCAAGAGAACCCCAAGTGGTTAATTATTAATATATATAACTATATATAAGTCCTTTTTCCAAACCTTATATTTTTAGGAATATTATATCAATTAATAATATTGTATTTGTTTTAAAAACTCAATTATGTAAATTTTGACAATATTTGGTATTTTGTTTTTGTGAAAGTCATAAAAATTTTATCACTTTGAAAAAAATTTATTTAATAAACTATAACATGTCATATTAATGTAGAAAATTATTGTAATTCATCACATGTTTCAATTTAAATTTATTTGGATATTTATAATTTCAATTATTTTAATCATTCTTTAATAAGGTAATTACTACATCATCATTGTGTCACAAATAAATTTAATTATTTAATGTCAAAAAAATAAAAATAAAATACCATTATGTAAGAAATATTTTTATATTTATAATGAATATTTATATATGAATTTATCTTATGTATAACTCTATATTAAAAATTGTTTAGTTATTAATCAATGAATTTTACACTTTTAACTCTTCATTAAATAAAATAATAATTAATGTCCTAATCTTATACAAAGTGGAACAAAAGGATCATATTTAATTAATAAGGTTGATTTTGTATAAAATACACATATCCCATAGAATAAGGAAATGTGTTAGGGAAATTATAATAACATTTTTACCTTTAATTACCCTATTTACTTTTAACCAAGGTAAATAAAAGTCAAAAGTTTATAATCACCAAAAATTATATTAATCTTATTAAACCAAAATTTTATTAATGATGAAAACTTTGTCTCTCATATTTTTGAAATTCAATTCACAGAATTGGTAAAATTATGTTTTAGGAAAATTTTCAAATGCGCCTAGAAGGTTGGTAAAAGGCGGTAAAAAGTTCAATAAATTTTTATATATCTAATATTATTATAAAATAACTCCAATGAATTACATTGAACTTATATAGGTATTATGTATCTATTTTCAAATAAAATAAATTTTAATAAAATATATAATTTTTTAAATAAAAATTAGGTTTTAAACAATAACACAGTCTTTTTCACTATTCCTCAAAAATTAAAAGTTTTTAGAAAAATACAAAAAAAATCACCATACTAATTTTGATATTCCGAATCCAGAAATGGAGTCCATTTCGAAAAATAAAATTTATACAATTTCAATAAGTGGGTATTACTATTCATAACAAATAGTTTGATTGGATTTGGTGTGATATAGCTCCATGTTGGGTACAACACAAGCTATTGCATTATTAACGGAAAACGTACCGTGGAACCTTGGGGTGTTATATTCTCCCCTCCTTCAAATAATTTCTTCGTCAAAATTTTTAGAATATTACTAAATAAAAAGATTTGTGTGGTTCTTCATCATAAGTTCCTCAGGTTCCAGAGTTACCTCTTCCCTCTAATGATTTCTCCATAGAACTTTTACCAGTCTAGTCATCTAGTTTCTCAACACCTGTTCTCTAGTATCAATAATCTTGACAAGATCTTTGATGTAAGACAGATTAGGTTCAATTTAAATTCCCTCATAGGTGAGTACATTCATTGGGTATACATGTATTTTCTAAATAGTGATATGTGGAACACATAATGAAATTTGGAGAGACTTGATGGAATTTCCACATGATAAGCTACCACTCCAATTTTTTCTAAAATTAAGAAAGGTCTGATGTATCTGGGTCTTAATTTTCCATTCATATCGAAGCGTATAACACCCTTCCATGGAGATACCATCATGAAAACATGATCACCTACATGAAATTACAAATAATTCCTTAGGTTATCGGCATAACTCTTTTTCCTACATTGAGATCCTTTAATGTGTGTGTGGTTAACCTTTACCTTTTCCATTGTTTCCTCAACAAGTTTTGGGCCTATGAGTTTTCATTCACCAACATCATCCCAAAATATGGTGTGTGACATCTCATTACATATAACACTTTATATAGTGCCATCAGAATACTTGAATAGAAGCTATTGTTATAGGAAAATTCTACCAGTGGTAAATACTGATCCCACATACATTGTAAGTCAAGTGAGCAAGATCTCAACATGTCTTATGAGGTTTGAATAGTCCATTCTGATTATCTATTAGTTTGAGAAGGGTAGGCAGTGCTCAAATGAAGTTCAATATCTCAGGCTTTCTGAAGGCTTTTCTAGGATCATGATGTAAAACAGGGATCATGATCAGAAACAATTGATAGGAGTACTCCATGAAGTCTTACAACTTCATTAATATATAGTCTGGCTAAACGTTCAAGTGGAAAATCATCTCTTATAAAAAGAAAATGTGCTGACTAGGTAAGATTATCAACAATGACCTGTATTGCATCATTCCTTCTAGGTGTCTTTGGTACCCCATGACAAAGTACATTGTAATATCATCCTATTTCCACTCAGGTATGGGAAGAGGTTTCATGAATCTTCTAGGATGTTGTCTTCCAGCCTTCACCTGTTGAAAAACCATACATCTTGACACATAATCAGCAATATCCCTCTTCATGTTTCCCACCAAAAATGTTCCTTGAAATCATTATACAACTTAGTGCTACCTAGGTGTATAGAGAAATTGGAGTTATCAACATCATCCAATAATTCCCTTTTTAGATCTGGTATGTCCGGAACAGAATGTCTCTTCCCAAATTTCAAAATTCCATCTTCATATATGATGTCAATAAATCTCCCATCATTCCCAGATTTAATTTTCTTTTGAAACTTCTCATCATCAAGCTGAGAACTTTTTATCCTTTATAGTAAATATGGTTTGGCGACTATTTGAAAAACTATTAATGTTTCACCTTCCACGATTAGTCCGATATCCATATTTACTAGATCCATGAACATATAATCCCCTTCAACTCTTATCCTGTTCAAAATTCCACGATCCTTTCTGCTCAAAGCATCTTCCACCTTATTTTACTTCCCCATGTGGTAGTGTATAGTGAAATAATAATCTTTGAGTAGTTCAAGCCATCATATTTGCCTCACGTAGAGTTCTTTCAATGAGAAAATATACTTCAAACTCTTGTGATCAGAATATATCTCACATTTTTCACAATAGAGATAGTGTCTCCATATCTTCAAAGAAAATATTACAGCTACTAACTCAAGATCATGAGAAGGATAGTTTTCTTCATGAATTTTTAGATGTCGTGATGCATAGGCAATAAATCTATCATTCAGTATATGGACAAAACCAAGTTCTTTCTTTAAATAATCACTATAAATTTCAAACCCATCCTTCCCCATTGATATATTCAATATAGGATCATTGAATAATCTTCTCTTCAGTTATTCAAAATCATTCTTCACACTATTTTGTCCAAAAAAATTTAACCCGTTTACGTGTGAGATTGGTTAATGGTTTTTCCAATCGAGAAAAATGTTGGACGAAACACCGATAATAACCTACTAAATCATAAAAATGCGTACCTCAGTTATACTCATTGGAGATGGAAATTATTTTATTGATCTTGTCTTAGAAGGATCAAAAGGATTCCATCCTTAGAGACAATTTGGACATGAAAAGAAATTTCTTAAATCCAAAATTCACACTTGCTAAAATTCCTATATAATTTATTTCTTCTGAGGGTTTTTAGAATAGTGAGCAAGTGATTTTAATGATCTTTGTAGATTTTTGAGTATACTAAGATATCACCAATAAATACTACTACAATGTCATCAAGATATTACTTGAAAACACTATTGATTATACTAATGAAAATAGAGGGTGCATTAGTCAGTCCAAAAGTTATTACTGTAAACTCGTAATGACCATACCTGGAACAAAATGCTGTATTTGGAATTTATTCCTTCTTCACACACAACTAATGATATCCAGATTGAAGGTCAATCTTTGAAAAATATTTAGCTCCATGAAGTTGATCAAATAAATCATCAATACGAGGTAGGGGATACTTGTTCTCTATTGTTATAGCATTTATCTCCCTATAGTCAATGCAGAACATCATAGATCCATATTTATTCTTAACAAAAAGAACATGGTATCTACATAGAGAAACAATAGGGAGAATAAATCCTTTATTACTCAATTATTATAGTGGTTCCTTTAGTTCCACTAATTCCATAGTGAATATTCTAAAAGGGGTCTTCGATATGGGCCTTGAGCCCAAAATTAAATCAATGGAAAACTCAATTTCTCATTTTGTAGGATGTCTAGGTAAATCCTTTAGAAACACATCAACATATTCATGCACAATAGGTATGTCCTCTATTTGAACATTCTTTTCCTCAACCATAATTATTTCATTCTCTTCCTCCCCAATAATTTAATTTCGTAGAGTTACTGGGTGTGGATCTAGATAAGAATTAGGTGGTGACGTTTCTACTCTAAAGATAAGGTACTCATTATCATCATCTAAAATTGTAACCTCATTCTTCTTACAATTTTTTTTTTCATCATGGTATGAATTCCAATCCATAGCAAGGATTATATCAATTTCAATCATGGGTATGACGCTGAGATCAGTAGATAAATAATAATTATATGCCCTAATGGGGACTAATTCTCAAAACATTGTTGAAATGATACTTCCCTGAGGAGTTTTGACTAACAACTACCTTATTAAATCAACTTGTAAACATCTAATTTTAATAGAAAACGAGAAAAATATGAAGCAATGCGATGATCCATAATCGAATAAAGCATATGCTAAATTTGAGGAAACCATTAAATTTCCTGCCACCATGTCATTCAGAGAATTAACCTTAGTAGTAGTGATCATATAAGCATGTCCTTTGTCCCTTGTACTTTTCTAAGATAAGTTTCCTTGGTACTTAGGACATTCATTTTCATAATTCCCCCTTTCTCTACAATTGTAGCATTCAACATTAACATCCTCTTTCTTCTCATGTAACTGTGAGTTTAGTGGACTTTTTCACCATACTTGTAGGTCACTCCCATTCCCTTACAGAAATTATCGATGAGTTTCTTCCCTCATTTACCATTGGATGGAAATTCAACTTTTCACTTCCTCCCCTTACTTCCATTTCTAGAGTGTTCAGTAGATCTCTTCTTATCTTTCTTTACTTTAAAGTCATAAGATTGAAAATTACTTTTCTGTCTTGATAGCACATCAGACAATATCTTCATATGCTGAGAAGGATTGTGAGACTAATTATTTAAGGAGAAAATGTTTTAACCCACCGAATAATTGATAAATTTTAATCTTTGGGTTACGTATATAATCTGTTTCATGCCTTTCTAACCTTGTAAATTTAGCCTCATACTCTAGGACATTCTCATACTCCTTTTTCCTCAGACTTAGAAATTGTATTTTCATATCAAATCGATGGTTATAAAGAAATTATTTTTCTAAGAAAATATATTTAAACTCTTTAAATTATATATTTGATACTTCTTCATCCTCCTTTTCAATTTAAATTAATGACCACCATTGATCTTTATCTCCCGTGAGGTGATAAACTGCTATAATAACTTTTTCCCTTTCGATACTCCCCAAAATATGAAATATTTTTTTTCTAAGGAACATATCCATTACTCCAATACAAATGGATTTGTAGTCACATTGAATATTGGTGGTTGTTTCCTCCTGAATTGTTCTTACATTGAACCTCCGCGTTGTGGATATGGCTTCTCTATGTGGGTAAGGTTATTATTCATAACCTGAGTGAGTTGTCCCAGTATGGTGATAAGATGATTAGCACCAGTTTCATCACGAGCTCCACTATAATTATCTTGATTTGGATGGAAATTCCTACATGGATTACGTGAATTGATTCCATTTCCATTCCTTCCACTAGGTTCCATTTTTAAACAATGGAATAAACTAGATTAGTTTATGAATCACAATACATTATTCCAAACTTGTAAAACACTTAAAATAAATTGAACAGTTTATGGATATAATCCATAATCTTAAAAAAAATTAATTGAGGATGTGTATACTCATAAATCATTTATAATGGTTTGTAAAAAAAATGTGAATTATCCTAAGAATATCCCCCGAGAGTGTTGTAACCAAGAGTGTAGAAAGACCCATTGTCATGTACCATGATACCCTGGGTCAAGCCAGAAACCCCATGTCAGAGATTTCACTCCTAGGAACATCTGTTCTAGAGCTGCCTCTATCTGCTCGTATCCATATAGGGATGTATTTGTTGAAAAACTCAAAAAATCTATACATTACCAAAATTTTAGAAAGTTCTTCTATACTAATCCCCAAAGTCTATCTTAGGGTAATGTTCTATAATTATAGTTTTTCTAAATCAAGCTTCCAAGGTTTGTACTAAACATCCTATGATAAAAACTGTAATTTCCAGACCCTAGTTACCCAGAGTCGGTGCATTATTACATAATATTGGCATGATCATAAGGGATAAAATCCCAAAAAACTGATCAGTTTAGTAGCCTTAGAAGTAATAGACACAAACAGAAGTTTTACATTACATTATGATTTGAAAAACAACAACATTTTGTCTCCTTTTGACACATTAATCTCCCTTAGACTATCCCTATAGGTCAGTCATAATATACTTTTTCGCATTCTAGAAAAAATAAAAAATTGAAATGGGTGAGCTTAGGTTCACAGTAAGGATAACTATATAGTGGGAAGTTTCATAAACAATCATAAATATTTAACAGAATGTATAAGACTAAAAAAAGCCTTTTAAACTTAAAATTAAGCATAATATGGAAAATATAAATCAAATAACACCATTTAATTATTCACATTGATATTCTACTAGTCTAATAAACACATGTAATATCAATATCCAAATTCATAATGATGGAATGCGTAATGCTGGACATCATAACCACATAGTCAAGTTCTCGTGCCAAGACTACAAATAAGATTTTGTCAAGACCTTGTGACAGGACAATAGTTTTTCTCATGAGACCTACTGATGCATCGAGGAGCTATAGTGGGCTCCACCCGTCACTTACTATGTCCAATTAATTCCTCATATGAAAAGGTTGAAACATAACATAAAAATTCATATTAAAACTATCATAAGAAATGTAAATACTTTCACCATAAACCATGAAAGGTATAAAAATAACCCATCTATAGTCAAACATATCAAAAAATCTTCAATACAATATGGAAGATTGTATCATAATAAATCAACTTTAAACAAGTGTGAAATCCATCAAGGGATGTTGACATAAATGAAATCAAATCCATTTAAGAGAAATATCTCTTTGTATTTTGAAATCATTAAAATGTCACATAATTATAAAAGAAAAAAATTATTTTGAAAATATCTTTATAATCTTGTAAGGGATGTATAGAAGGTGTTATAAAGTTGGAAAATATATGCACTCACCATATAAATTAAAAAACATTTTTTCCTTAATTTTGTAGAAAAGGTCATAAAGGACCTTATATGGAAAACAACGGAAAGATTCCTTTATAAAAATCTTATAAAAAATCAAACAAGGGTATAAATTACTTTAACCCATAGTATAGGAAATTGAAAAAATGTATTGAAATACATTTTTTAGAAACATGGATGTGGATGATAATGAGGTCCAAGTAGATACTCATGTATAAACAACCTCACATTATAAAGAGATTGTAGAATTAACCCTTACCTTGTAATTTTACTGGATTGAGGGTTAGTTAAAATATTGTATAATTATTAAATAATTATTATTAAATTATACCAGAACCACATACATAAATACGATATCATATATGATCTTCTAATATTTCATTGTTAATAATATTTCAGTAGTATCATCATTTCGGGTGTTAACTGATTCGTTTTCCTTTATATACTAGGTTTTGAAAGAAATGTTTATTATGTATAAGATGTATTTGATTCATATAAATAATGATATTATGTTCTTAAATACTATTTTTAATAATAAAATCAAATTTATTCTTGAATGGTTATAATGTGGAATAAATTTCATCACATTCGTGGAGACGTTAATCCGTACGTATGCACGCGTGACAATATAATTCTATTGATGGTGAAATCATATGTAATTTTATGGTATATCATATATAAAAAAACTTAACATGTTATATTTATTATTTACATCAGTTATACTCATTATTATATCCCTCTAAATAATGAAGTGTTTGAATAACAAACTACACCACAACATGGAGACGGTAAGCCGCATATATGCACGTATGGTGACATGTCATTCATAGGATGAATAGAATAATGAATATGGTTGTACCATATTTATAATAACATAAAAGTATGTATAATGTAATGGAGTTATTATTTAGTTATGGAAACAACAATGAAAGAGGAAGTGGAATAAGAAAAGAACTTTGAAAAAGGTGGTGAAGTTATTAACCCTTCTTTCGGTGTTTCCTTTGGAGTTGATCAAAAAGGCTCCATAGGTTGGATTTCTGACCAATTTATGTCCTCTTGGTCAAAGTTAGATTAGTTGGGAGGATATTTTATATGGGATTGGATGAGAAAAATGGATTTGGAGGTGTGATTTGGAGAGAAGGGGATGTACCCTTTTATAAGAGAGGTATGGGTTACTTTACAAAAATCTTGATATATTATTTTCTTATACAATCATATTCGGTTTATAATTTCTCCAAAATGATTTATTTAAAGTCTAATTTGGGGATGGATATAAAACCTTTCAAAATATAGGTTTTAAGGAGGTTTATGTCACCATAATAACCTTATCATTTAGATTTAAATTTTAGTTAAATAGTTTAACTTTTACAATGTATTCTTGTACTATTATAATAAATGGTTAATAAACATACAATAAAAATCCTAGAGAACACCAAGTAGTTAATTATTAATATATATAACCTTATATAATTCCTTTGGGTGAGCTTTAGATTTTTAGGAATATTATATCATTTAATAATATAGTATTTGTTTTAAAAACTCATTTATGTCAATTTTGACACTATTTAGTATTTTGTTTTTTATAAAAGTTATAACAACATTATCATGTAGAAAAAAAAACTATTTAATAAATTAAAAAATGTCATATTAACCTTGAAAATTAGTGGAATTCATCAAAAGTCCCAATTTAAATTTATTTGGATATTTATAATATCAATTGTTTTAATCTTTCATTAATAAGGTAATTACTGCATCATTATTGTGTCATAAATAAATTTCATTATTTAATTTCTTAAAATTAAAAATTAAATATCATTATTTAGGAAATAATTTTCGTTTTCTAATGAATATTTACATTCTAATTTATCTTATGTATAACCCTATATTAAAAATCGTTTAGTTATTGACCTTTGAATTTAACACTTTTAACTCTTCTTTAAATAAAATAATAATAAATTCCCTAATCTAATCCAAGTGGACCAAAATGATCATATTTTATTTATAATTCTGATTTGGGTCGAAATAAAGTTATCCAATATAATTAGGGCATGTGTTAGGGTAATTATAATATTATTTTTTACCATTAATTACCCTTTTTACTTTTAACCCTGGTAAATAAAAGACAAAAGTTACTATTCACTAAAAATTATTTTCATCATACTGAACCATATTTTACATACTAATTTCAGTGGTGTCTCTCAGATTTTTGATATTCAATTTGCATAAGTGGTAAAATTACGTTTTATGAAAATTTGCAAATGCGCCTAAAAGGTGGGTAAAAGATGGTAAAAAGTTCAATAAAATTTTATATATCTAATATTATTATAAAATAACTTCAATGAATTAAATTAAACTTATATAGGTATTATGTATCTATTTTGATATAAAATAAATTTAAATAAAACAAATTATTATTTAAATAAAAAATAGGTTTTAAACAATAACTCAGTGTTTTTCACTATTCATAAAAAATTTAAAGTTTATAGAAAAAAATCAAAAATTACCCTAAGCTAATTTGGATATTCTGCATCCAAAAATGAAGTCTATTTCAAAAAATAAAATTTACAAAATTTCTAAAATTTTGCTATTACCATTCATAACACCTAGTTAGATTGGTTGTGGTGTGCTAAAACTCCATGTTGCATACAACGACAGATATTGCATTTCTTCAAAGGGAAACATATAGTGGAAGCTTGAGGTGATACAAATTTTTTTTATAAAAACCAATATAATGTTTATTTTCAAGTACTTAATTGGATTATATATAAATAAATAAAACATAGTTTACATGTAATTTACTTAAAAACAAATTGGAACTCTTAAATTTCATAATTTATTTAAAACAAATCCTTTTTTATAAACATTATTATTTTTAAACATTCAATAAAAAATAAATACTTCATAAAAAATCCCAAAATTTAACCAAAATTAAATTTTTATTTTCTAATTTTAAAAATTATATTCATATTATAAATTTGAAATTATATAGTGTGGATATTATACTTTTAAATAAAACCATATAATAAAATAGTTTTGTTAAACTTCTACATTTTTTGTTGCAAAATTACATAATATTATTATGAAAAATATAACTATCTAATTGATATTAATGATTATGATTTATTCTATTTGTAACATGGTTTATAAATCCTTTTACCTTTTACAAATTATATTCTCAAAATTTTATTCACTTATTAGAAAAATAGGGATGTGTTTCCCTTATAGCATTTTTAGATTCCTTTGTTGCCTCTTCAACCATATGGGTTTTCCATAAAAACATAACATCTTGTATCACATTAATTTTTAACACTTTCACCCTATGGTAAATAATATTAAAATACTATTCCCTAAATAAAAGGACCTCATTCAAATTTACTACTTCTCATCTCAAAACATGAGATGAATCCGGAATATGTTTCATTAATATTGTTATAGGAAATAGTTTGTGTACCGAAGATAATCTTGAGGGGAAATCCACTTAGTAAAAAATGATCTTAATTTATCTAGGATTTAATATGGTCCAATGAACTAGTGACTCAGCATCCCCTTATTACCAATATTCACGACAACTATACATGGATAGTATTTGAGAAATTCATCACTTACACTCAATGAAAAATCATTTCTCTGGTTATCTACATAGCTTTTCTTCAACCTTTAATTCATACTCATATATTAATAAACCGACTGAACATTCACATCTATATCCTCAAAGCACTATAGTCTAGTAGACTTTCTTTATCCTACATCATCCCAAAATTGATGGTGTTTGTCACCTCTTTCCATATAATTCCTCATATGGTTCCACTAGTATACAAGAATAAAAACACTTGTTATAAAAAATCTCATCCAAATAATGGTGTTGATCCCCACATCCCTAGAAATCCAATTAACAAGAAATATTATTGTATTACAAGGACTAATTTTTTTTCACATTGACTACACATCATTTTTTAGGAAGAAAATCTGGAATAAAATTTAGTTCACATCCCAACAAAATGTAATGTACTTTCTAATGATTGGATGTGAACATCAGATCATAGTTTGATATAATAGATAGAGTCACTCAACCTATCCTCACTATCTAATTTTGATAAAATTTAGAAATAGGATCTAAATACATTGTCTCGTTAGTTGGAATGAAATGTTAATATCTAGTTAATTTATCATGAGTAACCCAAATTTCCTTGCAACCTCCAAATTTGTTAGAAATCCGACAATGAAATCCATGGATATATTTTCCATTTTCCACTCTAGAACTGGAAAAGTTTGTATCATTATATTAGGTATATTCCATTATACATTGACCAATTAACAATTCAAATTCATCATTGTAATGTATAAAATTTATCTTTTCAATCTATCCAACTATTTATACCCTTGAAGTTCATTGTACATCATAGTAATCCCCAAATGAATGGAAAACAAAGAACTATGATCTTGACTAGAAAAATATTCCTTCAATTGGGAATCACAAGCAAAAAGTAATCTTTTACAAATAAAAAAACAAATTCTTAATCAATATAAAAGTTTGGAAACATAAGCTTATTAACATATTCTACCTTTTGTAGAAAATGAGACTAAACTGAATCCTAAAACAAAATAAGGGATTTCCCTGTATCTACTAATTATAAGACAAAATTTATCCAATAATTGAGCAAAGGGTCACATTAAAAATGTAACATGGTTAATATATAATTATTTTCTTCACATAAATAATAATTAATATTTCAATCTTTTCTTGGATGATAATGAATCATGCAATCATATTCCTTGATCAGTTACAACCATCTTCTCTATCTCATGTTCAATTATTTATATGTGAATATATAATTCCATTTTTTTATCTATATATATTTCACTATTTACTCCGTAATTTATCATTCAACAATTTTTTTAAATAAAAATCCCTAATATCTTATTACAAATAATCTGTAGTGAAATTTAACTCATTATGTATCAAAAGACACTAATCATAAGAAACTAAATGATCATTATGTATTAGGAGACAACCAATTCCTTTCCATGAAGCATTACTATAGATGAATAATTCGCCGTTTCTAAAAGGTTGGAAAAACATGAGCATTCACTTAAAATATTTTTAGTTATTGAAAATAATAAAAACATTCATTTTTCTAGATGAATTTTACTCCTTTTCGAGTTGATATTGTTAGTGGTATATACATCCGATCAATGTTTTAAAAAAACCAAAAGTAGTAAAAAACTAATATATGAAATCTATGAATCATTATGATATTTTTGATTTTTTCAATTCTTCATAACATTTTTATCATGGTAAGAAGTTTTTCCATATTTAAAAACAATATGTCTAAGGAATGAAATTTTTTTCAACTAAAATCCATATTTGATTAATTTCTTATATATATGTTTTATTTTAAGTTAGTCAAAACAACCATTATTTGTATTTATTATTCCTCTAGAATTTTATAATATACAAAAATTTCATCAATAATGAAACCCCCAGAATTGTTTAATATCTCCTGAAAAATTATATTCATAATTTCTATAAATAAAACATGTTCATTAGATAATCCAAATAGCATAACTAAAAAGTCATAAATCACACATCTAGTCCAAAACATAATATTTTAAATGTCTTATTCCTTAACATTCAACAAATGTTACCCCAACCTCATGTCAACCTTTGGATAATACTTATCTCCCATGTACTGGTCAAACAAATCAATGATATGATTCGAAGGATAATTTCCTTTAAAATTAAAATTATTTAATGATCTATAATTAATGAAATGTCTCAATAATCCATATTTATTTTTAAAAAATAACATAATAGAACACAAAATTGATGTTTTTTTATTGAAACCTTTATTTGGAGACTCATAAAATTTCCTTTCAATTATAAAATTTGCACTTTAGACATTTGATCAGGGGGTTTAAAAATAGTCTTATCTTCGTGTACTAAGTCAATAGTAAACTCCAACACCAAATGTGGAATTAAATTAGGAAAATCATCAGGAAATACATCCATGTATACATTTACTACTAGAACATCTGTAATTTGATCACTTTCTTTATTTTTAATGATGTGATCAAGCTATATTTAACTTCCATGACTAATTAGTTTCTCAGAATCAATGTATGTTTGCAAAGGAATGGTATAATTGAACATATTTTTTTTTCAATTCAGTCAATATTATCATGATAAACTAAAACACAATCCATACCAATAATGATATCAACATCTTCTTTGGACAGTTAAACAATATTTCTTGGAAATAACACCCTATTGATAAAAATAGATAGACTCATATAAATATTTCTGGATTTAAATCTTCCACCCTATGTTTTTCCAAATTTTATATCTTGCTTACATGAGGTGATATTCCTAGATAAATTAAAAATTTCATAGAAATGAAATAATTCGAGGATCTAGAGTCAAACCTGATATTGGAATAATTCGAATATACTAGTAACGTAGTTATCACCACTTAATTTGATAGACCAAAGTAAACTATAATAGTAAAAAATGACTTTGCTACACATTTATTTTCCAAGTCATGAGGATTTCCATCATATCAATCTAACTATAGAAATTTATTAACATAATAACTAATCTCATTACAACTAAAAAGAATCACTATTGGATTTATATTGGTTTCCCTATTCTAGGGTTATTTAGGACTATTTTTTTACATTCAGTAGCAATGTGACCAAATTAGCCACACCAAAAACACTCCCTATTTCTTTTCAAGCATTCCATGAAATTTTATTTGAAACACTTAACATTTTGAGTTCATTCCTCCAATCTTTTAGGCTAGTTTTTTATATGTTACCTTCCACATTGACATTTTCTCAATGTTTTCATCTCAAGGAATATACCTATCAAAAAACTCTATATCAAAATTCATAGAACAACAAACCACTTTATTATAACATTTAAATTATCTTGAGGCAAATCCATTTGTAGGCATGGGTTCAACTCTGAGTGAAATATATTAAATTTACTGTCAGTATCTAGAGAAAAATACATCATATGAATGTACAATCTCAAGATGTTTAATTCATATGTTCTACACAATTGTTATATATTTCACTTAATTCGATGAATTTTTTTCCATCAAGTGTTAAAAACAATTATGTAAATTTTTTTAAAGTAAAATATACTTGAATGATTCACATTCCAGGATGAGAATCATATTTCTCTCTTTAATTATTAACAAAAGACCATCATCTATTAGATTCAACTTCAATAATATAAAAGATAAGTGTTAAGATTTTGTTTTTCGAAAATCATGTGACATCAGATGTCTTTTCCAACAAATTAATCCGTCCTTTTGATATAATGGGGTCAGATAATCCTCTAAAATATGAGGGTTGTTTCCTCATAAATTTATCCACAGTAGACATGTTCTTTTATGGTAGACCAAGTTCCTCTATGGAATGGATACCACCACTATTTATATATTTTATCAGTTCAACCATCACTATGTTAAACTATTCTGTTGTGACTCCATCCAACACTTGATAATTATATGGACGGATATTTTCTTATCATGTACTTACCAATATTGGTTTCCTATTTATTATATAGAAACCCATTCTAAAAAAAATATTTTAGGCCAAGAAACAAGGTAATATTTAAATTCGATATCATTTTAATGTTTCCATAAGTTAACATCATTAAAGGGTGTGACATTAACACTATCCTAACCACAAAAATTATATAAATAGTCATCTGATATCAACTATAAAGACCCAACAATAAAAATTACATAATAATGTGATTAAGTGAAGAATTTAGATTATTCCACTTTTAGGATCTTTTCAGGTTTATATTTTTTGATAATTAGGCTATAGCTCATACATTTCCAAACCATGTAATACATTCTGGACATTTCCTACTAGTATCAATTTCTCCCTCCATATTAATCTTTTTAAAAAAACATTATTTATTTCGGGAAAACATTTAATGAACTTCAAATTGAACTAATCCCTTCTCTAACCCATCCCATGAAAAACATTTAAAAATTTGGGCTGAGAACAAAATGATTAATATTTGATATGAAATAAAAGGAAACAACTAGTCTATTGAAAACATAAAAACACATAAAACATTTACCTTTACATAACTGTTCATTGAGAAAATGAAATAAATAATTTTCACATAAAACAAACATGTTTTGATCAATGAAATCCATTAAAATCAAAAGAATGAAATAAAAAACCCTTATTATAAATTTAGATCATCACATATATAATCTACTTTGAACCTATGTCATAAGTAACTAAATCCCAGTTAAATGCACAGGAGTAGACCTTTCATAAATTCCACATTCTTACAATCTAGGATAAGGAAAATTACCCAATGCATTAAAGATATATCTAGATCACCCATAATTTATGACATAAGGGTATTATATGAAGCTATCTAGGCCAACCCATAATTTAAGCTGTAACAGGATCACCCAACACTATCTGGGTTTCCCCATTGTATAATATATGATTGACTCACTTAGTTCTATTTATGATTCCCCTTCATATAAGTTGTGATGGGATCACTCAATGCTATTTGAGTGAACCCATTTCAGATATATAATGATAATGTATCATATCATGAATAATAAAATATTATTCATGCTATTTTCATTAATTTCTTTTGTTTAAATTCTCCTTTTAAATTGTAATAAAATCACCCTTTGATATCAAAATATGCATTCTTTTTTAGAACCCATTTTTCAATATTAAAATAGCCCGTTCTTTGGAAAAACCAATTTCAATACCAAAATATCCAAATAAAATAAAAAATGGGGTTTCATTAATTTAAAAATGAAATATTTCCATGGAATTCATATACCAAATAATGGTTATGGTGGTGAAAAATCCATTTTCACCATGTACATTAAGTGTATGACATTTCTGTTGTTAATTTTCAAAACATTCTGTATAAAATACGTAAAAATATTACTTTTGAAAACCATTTAAAATAATATAAAAAGAGGTAAAACATTTACTATATAAATATTTTATCTGCATAGAAAAACATTCTTAAAAAAACTATCCAAACATGGACATGGAAGAGAATGTGATTATGAAGGAAAACATTTAAAGATGATTTTTTAAAGTAAATGCCCCTTATCACATGGAATACAATTGAATTATAATAAAAATGCAATGTTAACATTAAAAAATTTAAATTTCATTAGAATATAGTAATTAATGATATAACATGTCAAAGGGGATTTATATACATTTATTAAAAGAATATAGACACATAACATTAATATATTCCACAATTAATGAAAATAGAGTCAACTTCCCTTACCTTGAGTCCACATTATCACAATTGTATTTATCATCCTAAATAATAAAAGTATGTAAATTATTTAATTTATTTTTAAAAAAATTCAATTTTTGTTACATTAATTTAACTTATTACCATGCTATATATATTTACTTACCCAATTAAGTTAAATTTGTATGTCCTGACCATATTTGACTTATGTGTCCAAAATGCCTTTGTAGGTCAACAATGGTCAAAGAGGTCATTATTTAAACATCTAATAAATACTATTTATTACAGAATATTCATATAATTAACGACATTATACTATAAAAATAAACCATGAATTATTATTATAAAAAATGAACTAACGTTAGGATTATGGATATATTAGGCCATATATTGGTGTAAGAAATGTTTCCACTTTTCATTGGTCATTATGGAATGAAGATATGAAAAAAGTATCGTTAGATAATAAAAATAATATCATAAATAACATTTTATTTAGTTATAAATACACACACACACACACACATATATATATATATATATATATTATTCTTGTGATGTGGTGATGAAAAAAGGAATGACATCGTTTTTAGGAGGTGGTATTCCCCATATCTAAAAACGATGATATCACTTTTTTTGTGAGTAAAAATGTAAGAAATGAAATGATATATTATACTTAAATAATGATAAATATTTCATTAATATTTTAAATACTTCATATATATCACATATATTCATTATAATTACCCTTATTACCTACAATGTTATTCCCTATTGAAAACAAATCACATCCCTTCGTGAGGTGGTAGTCTGTCATAGACATGAGTGAAGTTATCATAGAAATTAAGGAATGAAATATAAAAAAATTATATACGATATAATTAATCAAAATGTATAATTATGTTATAAATATAATATATAAATTTTATTTCTATCATCATACCCAACCATGAGATGTGGTAATGGAGAAACAAATGTCATCATTTCACGATGCGGTAGCCTACTGTACACACGAATGATTATTTTATAACATATTTGGTATAATTTTGAGTGATTTTAGTTCATACTGTTAACATAACAACATATTATTATGTTTTAGAAACATATTTTATTATATCATCATATTAATTGAACAATTTAATGGAGGTGGAGGAAGTAATAATATATAAACAATCGTCGGGGAATGTTACCACTTCTTCTAGTAATTCCATTTGGTTTTAAACAGTGGCCTATTGTGGTAGGATTTATTAAAAATGTAAGGAATCTATGATTAGAGTATCAAATTTTAGTATTTATTTTTTTAGTTATTGGATGAACCAATTGTTTTTAAAGGTGTGTATAGAGGATGAGAGGGGAGTCGTTTATAAGTGTGGGGAGTGGCTCACTTGTATTTTTCTTGAAAGAGTGAATTCCACCCATTGTTTTCATGCCAAACAGACCCAATAACGGCCCATTATTTATAATATAATGGATAAGGCATATATGCAGCCATTAAATGGGGTTTTGACATGTTTTCGGTCTTTTGTATACATTATATTCTATGATTAAAAATTAAGTGAACTATCATTTTAACTTAATCAGTGCAATTAATTTTAATTTTTTTTCACTGATAACATTTGTCAAGAAACATGTTGAACTTATTAGAAATTAGAAATTATAATTATTCAAAAAATTTAATACCAA
The DNA here is from genome assembly GCA_963277665.1 of Viscum album. Taxonomy (NCBI): domain Eukaryota; kingdom Viridiplantae; phylum Streptophyta; class Magnoliopsida; order Santalales; family Viscaceae; genus Viscum; species Viscum album. The sequence continues at coordinate 683,968,920 of OY728123.1, read as the reverse complement.
TATCAAAATTCAATTCACAAAAGTATAATATTTCAATTTAATATTAGTCTCAAAAACACAGTTAGACTGTGGGGTTTCAAGAAGAGTAGTTTTTTTAGAAAAAATGATTCTATAATAACTCAAAGAATAAAAATAATAATTGAATAAATATTATTTAATATTTAATTATATATAATATATTCATTTAATTTAAACTCTTCATTTTGGTTTATTTTAATTAAATAAAAATTGGATACATTATGAATTTTAAAATAGTTTTTTAGAACAATCTGTTTTTATAGAAAAACAATGTATGTTATAGAAAATATAAAGATGATTAAAAGGTAATTAAGTGGACTAAATATAAATAAATAATACATTGGTTAATTATAATTTTTTCAAAACATATTTTGGCTCTTAAATTAAATAATTAATTAAAAATAAATTTCAATTTTTAAAACCAGTATTTTCACTAATCACAGAAAATTCAATATTTTTATAAAAATTCAAAAATATTACCATAGGAAAATTATGATATAATTATTTAAATAATGATATTCATATTTTATAAAACTAATTTATAAAATTTATAAAATATTATTTTAAATTAAACCATTTTAGAAAGGATTTTAGATAAATAATGTTCATTTGGGTTATAAAATTACATAATATTTTTAAATCGAATTTAAATATCTAATTCATATTAATGAAAACTATTTGTTCTTTAATTACCTAGTTTCTTACACAATTCCTATTTATTTTAATCCTCCCCTTATTCTCTGATTTCTCCCATTATAGGAAACTTGTGACCCCCTCTCCTCCATGGTGATGCTTCCATGTAACTCCCTCATTGGATATCCAAACCAAACATCATCAAGAGTGTTGAAAGCATACAAGTATGCTCAATATTCCCGCTAATTATTCTTTAATTTCCCACCTCCATCTTCACTAATATATATATGGGATATAATTCACCGTATTTTCTTATATTTTTTCAAATAACCCAATTTCTCTTATTACTGTTCAAATAAAATTAAAATAACGGATGGATGAAGATTAATAATAACATGTTAGGTGGTCTTTAGTTTTTCCCTATATGTTCCATATTTCAATAAAATACACTATTGTTTTTTTCCACCAGATATTATATACATCATATACTAAACTATTAATTAACTATATTAAATTCTATGATCATGATCTAGAACCCTCTTACACGACAGAAGGTCAATAACCTCAACCCAAAAATCCCCTTCAAGTGAGTTCTTTTTCATTAATTTTTATCATTCTTGAACAATAATTAAATTACCCTTTTAGGTTGATATTTAATTTTTTTATCACCTTTATAAATGTATTAATGATAATATATCAATGGAATAGAAATGACACTTCACATTATTAACCTTGATTTATTCACATCAATAAATGGGATTTAATTAAAATTTAAATTTATTTATATATAATAAATATATCTTATTAAAGGGTGAATTATTCCCTTGATAGAATATTTTTTAATTAAATGTGTAAGAAATTATACTTCACTTGATTCATTAATTCACAATATAATTAATAAAGATATGAGACCTATTATCAAACATTCAAATCTATAATAGAATAGAAATTTTTGAATTAAATAGAATGGAATGGATTCCAATATGAAAATAAAATTATATATATTAATTTTAATATATTTATTATAGGTAGGGTACCCTGGGTATGAGATCCCTTAAATTTTAATTACATGTATAGAACCCTAGTTATGATGTCCCTAATATTATGATTATGGTAATGGAAACATGGGCATCCTGTACCTTACATTGTAATCGATGGGTATGAAACAATGACCATGTAGCCTCTAGTAAACTATGATTATAGTTATGTCTCCCTAGTCATGACGTCCCTTATATCTTTATTGATGGGTATGAAACCCAATTCATGACTTCCATTATTTTATATATGATTCCATTGTATTTATTTTTTATTACTAAACCATGGGTCCACACTGGTCATGTATATATATTAATATAATTGTCTTACAAATGCATATATATACACGATGGAATGTTTGTAGAGACACTCTGGAATTGGTTGAAGTAGTAATGGTTTCCTAGGTGTAATTATGGAAAATATTTGAAATATGATATTATTTATTTTTATCTTCATTTTTATATACCTACATGTTTCTTGTTTTGTATTAGTGGATTGGATTTCTATATCCCCCCATAAGGGGTGGCCAACTATGATTATCAGAGACCCAGTTCGAACCTCCAATAGAAAAAATACAGACCTCTATGTTGTTGATAGGTATCTCGACTATGATCTATACAATTTAATCTTGGACTGGACAAGGGAAATTGGGAGTAGTTGATGATCATGTAATCGGGCTATATCTCAATGATTTTTCTTTAATATTTTAATTTCACGCTTCATTCTATTTTTTATGTGAATCATATGTTTTTTTCTATACTATATATATATATTGTAGTGTGTTCATGGATGATCATTTAACTTTTCTTTATATAAATTCAGTTAGTATCATCTTATACTTATTGAATTTTTTATTCCCACTACTATATATATATATATCGATCTAGATGATATAGTACCCCCACCATACAACCTTTAGAACCTTATTTTTATTTGGTAGCCTCTTGTGTATGGGAAGGTATGCTTGCGGCCCTATGACCGATGAGATCCTGGAACCATTTGAATGGCTCCTAGTTCACCACAGTAAAAACCAAATAGTCCCCATCATAGTGCAATGATTTTGAACTGAACATCAATATTTTTTTAAGATGCTAAACTGTACGGTCATATTCTAAGATATATGATTATACTCTAAATTGAATTAACCTTTTTCCTTATTGTATAATGTAAAACTGTATGATTATCATCATCATCACATGAAATTAAACTATATAGTGGGTGTCTATCTTATATGTCTTCAAAAAAAATATATTAGAGCACTACATGTTCCCTAAATCTCCTCAACAAGAGATCTTGATATTTGAAGAATTATTTTTTACATAATCTACCCATTCCCCATAATAATAATTTGAAATATTCATTGTATATGAGTTATATCTATTCAATTAATATTTCACATAAGAACTACTTTTGGAATGATTCATTACATCAAAGTATATGAAGTGACGTTATGATCCCTTATAATAGGCCCCTCCAATTTTTTTCTCAATGATAAACCCCCACACCCTTATATAAGAGTTAGATATGTAAAGGAAATTAACATCACAATAAGTACATGTAGATTTATTCATATCGTAACAAGATATATAATTATTTATATAAATTTATAAAAGGTTTTAGAATAAGAACACTAAAATTATGACTACATAATATTGGGGCCCAACCTAACCAAACATCATCAATTTCAGGGAATTCCCTCTCTTAGACTAATATGAGTTTTTGTCCATTTTCATGAAAACATATACAAAATTGTAGTCTTCAAAAATATACCATCATAAAAATATTTTAGATCAATATTGGATTCCTCACCATGGGTTCCCACTTTAATTGACATATTTTGTGAAAATGTCCCACTACCATGTAAATTTTCAAGTTCTTTATTGGGGTTCACTTCATGAACAATGTGAGTCTTGATATCTTGTTTTCCTTGATATATAGGGATGTTTAGGGTATCCTACCTAGGATTTAGATATATATACTCTCCAATGCCAAACCCCTTTTTCTGGAACTTGGTTTTGATAACAAAGGATGGAAAAGTGCTCCCCATACTCTAGAAACTCAAATTGGAACTATTTCTGCCCATATTTTATTACCTTAAATTTTATAGAATAAAATATCTCATATAATCAATTATCCTAGACAAGATTCATATCTAATAAGGGAATACTAGAATATATATTATGACATTAAATCATCCTACACCATGATAAAATATACATTCATGTGATATGACTCTTCTAATGGATCATAGAATATAAATTCCCCCCATATTTTTCTGTCTTTCCATTAATATGAACTCTCAGTAGACATAATAAATATATCATCTACCTTTTTTATCACACAAAGAAAGACTGAAAAGGTGATAGTGGTTATGGAATATATTTTAATGATATAGGATTATGATTCAACATGTCTTAGTGATATGGATTCACATCCCAATAACAAGATGTTAAATTTTGTAACAATTCACTATCATTAAAGTTGATTTATTATTCATTATTTTCTTATCACACCTCAAATAGATCTACATGGGTGGCCATGAGGATTTTTTAAATATTCAAATTCAATTTCACCCATCCTATATATGAGAGTTAGATATCATTAGGGAATTATTATAAAATAACTATATATGGCTTGAATCTAGATATTTTTGGATATGTGGAGTTTCCTGGTAACCATATCATAGTCCCAGACACATTTTTTACCGTTTAAAAATTCCCCATCCATGTGTAATGTGTTCTAATTTTTTTTCATGAATTCTAGTGGGGTTCATATAATGCCCATCCTGTATGAATTTAAACTAGTCGGTATATGCCATCATTATATAACTATTAACTATATCACAATTGAGACATTGTTTTATGAAATTATGCTACATGTTATATGAGAACAACATGTGGTTGGATTCCTGAATAGTTAATGATTTGTAATTTTGTAAAGAATATATTATATGGACCTTGGAATTAAATATCATATATCATCACTCCATTCCAAATGATTGTAATGTCTAATATATGGTACTCTCATTTCCATAACTCTTCCAACACCTCTTTTGAACACCCTAATTCTACAAATCAAACAATGATTTTCATGTTCCTTGGATTAATAAAAGTCTACCTGGGGTATCAGTATTAATTATAGTAAACTAAAATGGTTACTTATCTTGGTTATGAAAACATTCCCTAATGTTGATTTTTATATACACCCTCATACTATCCTATGAACTAGAGGAATCACATCCTGAGGTTAAGGTCAAAAAATTAGGGTATCCCAATGATGTAATACAATGGGACCCATCCATAAAATATTTTCAACGCACATACTTTTTTTCTTTTACATATCATCATACCCAATCCTAGAACATTTTAATTTTTTTTAAATCATCATCATTGTTTCTTTCGTAAGAGGTCTTGGAATGTACTCAACTCCTGAATCCCATATAGATCATTACTATACACACCTTTTCTCATCATAGTCCTTGCTTTTGGAGCCAAAAATACATTATAATAAACATTATATAACTATAACATCAATATTATTAATTAATGGATCTATAAAATTAAGATATATCACTTCAGTGGTCTAAATACTATGAGCATAAACTACTGTAGATGGAGACACATAACATTTTATTCCAAAAGAATGATATAAAGGAAAAATTCTTGTCTCCACTCACTAAAAATCCATCTTTGATTCTATAAGATAGAGTTATAGTGAAAATTGAAAATGAACCAAATATTATATATCCTTATATATGTAATTTTTGAATGAAAAGATATGCATATTTCATCCACCAGTATAATAAAATGCTAGAGAAATGATCAATTATATTCTTTCATCATAGTAAATATTTTAGTATATAGATATGAAAAATTAAGGTTACTAAAACCCTTATTAGATACTCCTTTCCACCAAACCTAAATTATTTCCAAAGTGTTTTAGACTCCACAAGGATTTCATAACTATTGGTAATGTGTATACTCGAGTCTAGGAGAAACTTTTTTTTGGCTATGCACACTTTCACTGACACATACATGTAAATGTGCCCCCATTTTAGGTTTTCATCCATAACCATCATGAATTTATCAGAAGGAAATATAATATTTGTATACCTTAAAAAAATTACAATGGAACAATTCATTTGAATTTGGCCAGTATTCATCCACCAGTATACTGGTCTCATCTCATCATACTTGATTCCAACTCCTTGGGATATGATTTAATCAAACCATCTTCTAACTCCTCATGTAAATTCCATGTCATCTATTTCACACCACCATACACTATACCTGGTGTCAATGCTGGAATGTGATTTTTCATTCATAAATCTTTGTTCCATGTCAAATGGTCCTTAAATGAAAAATTTATTAGAAAAAGATGAATAATCATAAACTATATGAACCATTCTCTGAGTTTTCCATCATTTTTATCATAGGGTTCTTATTTACATCAAGTTCACTTTACCCCTATACTATGAATGATTTCCCGCAATCCAGTCATAACATTTTCCATATAAATATAATCTATAATTGGATTGAAATAGAGGACCTAAAATGACTAATGGAGAAAGATAAGATATTATTCATGTTAAAAAAATGAAATTGATATGCTTGGGGAATGTATAGTTTATACTTCATAGATGTGTGTTGTACATGTTTTGGAAAAAATAGAGAGTTAAAAATTAGGTTTTCACAAATCATTTTTAGTTGTAAAATCCATAATGGGTGGCCTATAAAAAATTAAATTTCTTACCCACTATGATTCCTCATATGAGGACCAGTAAAACATTAAGGTTTTTGTAATGTAACAAAAAATATATTTTTTCCCACTATATAATCCCATCAGATTTAATTTTATGATTGTTAGGTATCTTGGTGTAGGAAAATAATAGATCATTATTTTAGGATATTAGTTTAAATATGTGAGTTAATTTTATGAATGTGTAAAATCTGGGTTATTGAAACACTTTATTTCATTAGAAACCACATTCCAATTTTATCTCATGAATATCCTCATCATGTTCAGTTAGCTTGATCATTCATCTAAATGGTGACAATGCAGGGTTATAGTGATTTCATGATTTCATATACACATTCATGAGTCATTATAAAGAGTAAATATTCTAAATGTACAGTATATGGTGTTAAATTGATGATATTTTTTTATTATTCTATTCCAATAGACATTCCCATAATGAAATAATTTTTGACTTAGGTTTCTTAGAATCATATTTGACTTTTTTTTATTCACATCCAGTGCTCATATGGATTTAGTAAATCACCACACTATTATTCAGAGATTGAAATTTTACTGAGAAATTATAATTTTATTGAGACATAAATTATGAACTAGATATAGAATTATTAAAAAAAAATATTATCATTCAAAAATATAAAGAGTGTAGGGTCTCTATAGAATGTAGTCTCTACTTATAAAAAGAAGTATGTTATTGTGTGCGGTAAATATATGATAGAATTTTATTAACTTATTTTTTGGATTCATAAACATTATTTGGAAACATGACTGACTTTTAATTTTGATCATATTCATAAAGGTTGATGGATTACACTATAGAAGAAGAAACACTCCATCTTCAAGGTTGGGATACTTCAAGGATCTGATGGAAATCAAAAATAACTATTTTAGAAAAAATGAAAATATTTTTGGAGGAGGAACATCTAGAAGGATTATTCACCAATTCATAAATGATTTTCTCTTATCTCATTAGAATAAATATACTTTTCTTAATACATATTACTTTGGTGGTTATAAAATTGTTTTCATAATCACATCCTGATGATAATTTTTTTACATTTTCTCATGTTCTCACCATCAAATGCACTCCTTTACAACATTGTGTATAAGAAGATAATAATGTCTCCTATATACCATTATTTAGAAAATTATTAATAGACTATGGATTAATGAGGCAATTTATTTTAAAAGAGTCTCTAAGAACAAACTCATATTTCATGCCAGAAAATTATGGGAGACATTTAATGCTATTTGTTCCTTAAGATCTCATTTAGATCTATTCACAGGAGTGGGAAGTATTATAGGACTACCTTTGTGAATGAGGTTTTGGATCACCACCCCATTATGAAAAATCTCCCATACCTTTAAATGTCTTGGGAACCTTCACCAATTGAGATATCAATGGAAAATCATCATGACCAATAAAACATTACTTTGGCACCAAAAAAAAAATCATGTGTATTTTAAGGAATTGAAAAGGGAATGGAGTAAAAGAGAGATGTGAATACTCAACCTCACCCATAGAAGAATTAGTTCCCACAAAGGGAAAAACCAATAAATCCCATAGTGGATGCTCCAAAACTTTCTCTTAGTACTACGACTTCCCTGTTAAAAATTATGAATACATCATCTTCATTTATGGGATGGAACCCTCTATTAGAGTAGAAAGATAATTAAACCTATCACCATCAAGTGTTTTTCATACAGTTAGTTATGAATAAATGAAATTATAGATTTAGAAGGGGAATGAATTCACAAGTCTTATGGTATAATAATCCTTAAGAATGGATGATTTTCCCTATCAATATTGGATACTGAATAGATAATAATTTCCCAATTGAACTTATGTTTTTTGACCAAAACATAATTGGAAAGATCAATGTCCAAGGTATTTAGATAAAGGGAAAACGCCAATTCATCCATTACTTCCTTGTTAATATTAATTTTTAATATGATTACCTCATCTAGAAGTGTAGATGATTTTTTATATGAGTGGAACCATAAAAATACCTTTGTAACCCCCTTTCCCTTACATAGAAATATCAAATCATATTGTGTGAAGATCAGTGTATCCATGTATATATTCCTTGACGATCATCTTCAATCACTCATGAAACTATTCAGTCAGGAATTACTGATGAATTAGGGCCCTCAATGAGTCATGAAATCTTAAGATCATAACCTTTAATATCATATATATGTATCCATTCCTAGGATATAGGAATTACACCCTATTAGGAGGTCGATACCTCAGAAAAACTGGTAGTTATTTTAATATTACTGAAAATTTATCAATTTATGAGTAGTTATAATAATAACTTGAAGGTGGTTAAGAAAAGGGGGGAGGGGGTATAATACTCTCATTAAATGTCTATATGGATTCATATGATTAGATTCATCACATTACATAATAGTTTCTAATGAATATACTTTCATGGATGGTGTTGTTTTTTATATCCTGCGTAGAAATTATCTTGAAAGATCATCCATTACAACATTCATATGTCTTTTACATTTGAGGGGAACCTTCTTATAGGATAAAATATTGGGATATAAAATAATTTCCTAGAATAATCCCCCTTCACTATATTCAATTGAATGAGTATTATATTATTAACCTCTATTAACTTTTAATTGTTTGAAGGGATGAAAGTTGAAATTATATAAAATGACAGTGTAGTGATAATGGATGTTCAAACCAAATATTTCACAAACTATGTATCCTCCACTATCAACATAAGTATTTAAAATACATGATAGTTATAGATGAAGATTCATTTATGGGAGTGGACTGAAGTATCTATATCTAAAATATGCGTCCCATTTACTTCGGGTTTTTCTTGAAAATTGACATTCATTGTAAAATATATAGGACCAAAGTTTGCTATATCAATATCCTCTAATTAGAGTGTCTTCGTGGTTCATTAATAGAGTGAACCCTTCTCCAATAATCCCATTACATATAGTAATCTTGAAATAACATCATGATTAGGATAGAGCTGGTCTAGTGGGATAGGTCCAAATGCGTAATTTTTCTCTTTATCCACTCTAAGGTATGATTATTCATTAGAAAGAAACCTATTTTGGGTTTCAATGCCTCTACTAGAGAATCTTCATATTCTCTAAATCCAGCTATTGAGTAACCATTGATCATTATCACACATTTAGCTAATATAATAGTAGGATTTGAAAATATCCATGAATCTACACAATCTTCTTTTATCCAAATTGTCATTTCTGTTGGAGGAAAATCCTCTCGGATACCCTGATCTTCTCTTTTCAACATTACCCAATTATGACACACTGTCATTGGTTTCCTCTCAACAAAAATAACTATTAACAGTATATGTACATTTATTTCTCACACACCTAAATTGTATCTTGAATCTGTTGGGATGGAAACCATGAAATATTCCTTTCACATCTATTATAGATTATAAGACACCTTATCCAATAGATAGAAGATAAGAACATTATTTTGGACTGTTGATACAGTAATGGATGATACAACGAGATGGTAACCCATAATGAGTTAATATAAATAGATCATTTTATTTTTACTTATTATTATTTTCTTCATCATATAAGAAATTTTTTTTAACACCACCAATTTATTAGAGATATTACTTGAATTGAGCATCATGAATCCCTGGGATATTGATAAACTCATATCCCAGAATATGAGCTCCCATCCAAACCCATATAACATGGATAGGGATAATGAGCTATAATGGGCCCCATTCCATTTAAATATTAACTAGTTGGTAGTATAGTTTCTCTAGTAGTATAATTTCCATGATGATGTTATCACATCTCTCTAGTTACACCACCATCACCATGGTGTTCATTCTTACCCTAGTTTCTGAATCTCATACAAGGAGAATGTTATATCTTATTATTATTTCCATTAATGATTATAGGAGAGAAAATTAGATTCAATAGATACATCTAATAACCAAATATTTAATTGGACTCATTCTACTAATACTAATGGGAATATAAATTTCTACATGTTGATTGAGTTAATGAAACATTATGTCTCTTCACCAATAGTTCATGACTTGTTTTATTCATGAAACATTATTATCATTTAATAAAATGATCGTCAACCATTTCATGGAAGTCATTTCCTAGAATCTTTTCTATTAGCTCAAATAGATCATCAACAATAAGATTGATCCTCATATAATTACCACATAATGATGTTGGGTGAACAATTCATTGTTTATATCCCATCGAAAAGCATATTCTCTAATGATTATGCATCATAGAGACTCACCATGACATCGTAGTGCACTAGATGGATGATATTGGTTTTCAGACTCTCTCTTCTGATGAGATATAGGAGAAGACACCTATTTCATTAGGTAATGGATTGTGAGATCTATATTTAATTATATATATTTATTTCTTTAAGATCCTTATCAATTTTTCTGGAGGACTATTTCACCTATAAAGGAAACCTCCAATCAATGAATGAATATAATTCTAATTGAAAATATCAGTTCATCAACCAACTAAATTTCTAATAAGCTGACGATTTTCTTATAATTCACCAGTATATATGATTTTCAATGTCAAGTTCATGAAAGTATTCATTATGATCCAATAGAGTGTAACATATGATATAATGCAACCCATGTATATATTCATTGATGTAACCATTGTTTTTTTTATATATTTTAACTGATTAGTTATAGATGCATGATAATAAAAAGAGGTAAATGATTTTCTTTTTGATGTGATGAAGTCATAGTGTCATCTAGAACCCTAGTCCTAAATAATGGGATCTATTCTAATAATGGTTGGTCCAAAAGACTCTCCCCAAGATGTTTTAAAGTAATGTGTGGGATAGATTTATATTGTTGAACTAAATAGGAGTAATTCTATTTTAAATTTAGATCAACATTATCTCATTTTTTCAAGCCTATTAATTATATTTCATTGGAACCAACATAAATTTCGTTCAGTATTGAATATTAAAGGGGAAAAACATGTGACATACTATTACATTTCAAATGATCATATTAAACTGTGCACAATATTATCTTGTGGTTTTTATAATTTTCATGTGGTCCCAAGGATCATCTTGCAGTAAAAAAAATAAATGTAGTAATTAGGAATATGCCACATAATCATTCAATATATCAAAAAATTTTGATCTCAGATTTGTAACTTCTATGTTAAAATATTCTATTTCATAGTTTAGTCTTTTGTTGTTCCATCATGAGATTATCTTTTGTAGGAAAATATAAAAGAAATATTGGATTCAAAGAAAAATCAATTCTAACAGCTGACTTTGAGGACCCATCTACAAAAATATTGTTAGGGATAACCCTTAATGGGATCCAAAATCCTTTCTTGTGCACCACAATCCAATGTAATGGGTCCTATTTGTGAAGAATGATCAAAATTCTTGAGGGGGAAATTTCATGATTCCCTCTTTTTAATGGACGATGGAAACAAAATAAAATAAGAGTAAAGGTATTTTACAATATCCTCAATATATATTCATTGATTTATGAATCAAATAAAAAAACAACTATGGAAAGGGGTTTTGATTGATGGTTGAATTATATGGATGCATGATATAGAAATCTTCCTCTGTTTAATGATGGATCAATCAAATGGTCATGTGACCCTGAAAAATGTGATAGATCCCACTTATGTAGCTCATTTATAGAGAGATTATTTCTTCCAGTGATCATGCACTGTGTGGGAACATCACTCTTATGTGGCTCATTGATGGATATCATTTTCGGTTTCATGAATTCAACAATGTGATGCATCCCTCTCTTATTGAATATTTATTCAGGCCATGTGGCATACAATGGGAAATATATTTATAGAGTAAATATTTTATACATTTTCAATACGTATTTCAAATATTTAAACACCTCAAATTCATAAATTAATGGTTAATTAAATCATTTTTGGATTTATGGTATGTTTTGTGTTAAAATTGGAAGGTTTCCTAATTTTGGGAATTTAACTGATTTTATATATTTTGGTAATTTGACCATATATTTTATAATATAACCCCGATTTATGTGATTATTTTTTATAGGAAAACTGTAATTTTGTGATACAACTTTGTCTTTTGAGACATGATATAATTACACTATAATGGGACTCTAAAAATTCTATTATATTGGATAATGATTCTGGATGACCATGTGGACCCCACATTAGTTAATCAATCATAAATTTTTCATAATATCTCCAATTAATGTGATTCAAATTGGAATGGTCAACCATGTTAGATATGTGTATCTCAATTGAATATCATAGAGATTGATATCCATTAAGTTAGATACTGTATGGGAGTCATTAAATTAAGTTTTTTTTGGAAATCTCGCTGAAAAAAATGCATCATCAATAAATATTACATATCTTTCTCTATAACCATCCAATTAATTTGAGATTTTGGGAACTAAAGGAAATTCGATTTGGAGAAATATATAAGAAGGTAACTTTGGGTTATTTGATAAGGAGTGGTTCCAAACAAGAGAAATATTTTAGAAGATATAATCTGCTAGACAATTTTTCTTCTTTTCTCTTTCTTTCTTTTCTTTTCCATAGTTTTGTAATTTTTTCTTCTTAACCATTAATCTCGATTACCCTTACCATGGTGAGGTAAAACTTTTGAGTGATTGGGTATGGTTTGGTTTTAGATTTTATAATTCTTGAGTTCTTTGACATAAATGAATGAAATTTCTTTCTTCTTAAAATTTGTTTTCAATTTCATGTAGTGGATTTTATTATCAAGTGTGATCATTCATGAATTTTAATTCCATTATTGATTTTTGACTTGGTAAAATAATCATTATCTCCCTCCATAAATTTCTGGTTTATATACAATATAATAGACCAGGGATTAGTGGTGAAGTACTTGACAATTGTCAGTATGTGTAAAAGGGGTAGTGAATGTTCTTGATTGTTTTGGATAGACAAGACCCAATCGGGTTTTTCCCAGGTCAATTGAGAATATTCAATAAAAATATTCTTCACATGGAATAAGAGTTGAGAAAACTGTGATCTTGGTATAGTTTTCTCTCACAATAATAATTTCACCGAGGAAGTGAGAGGAAACGATTGTGGAAACTCACTTTAATCAACTAAGAAGAAGATGTTCAAATTAAATTGAACAAGGAAAGAATTGAATTTTGAAAAATGACCCTGAACTAATCACCACTCTCATATCATAGTTTTTAATATTTTATTTTGTTAATTTGTTTCATTCCATCATTAATTTTCTTTCCAAAACAAGTTAAATCTCAAAAACCACCCATTTGTTCCTCTAATTAAAAGTGACAACTATTTTGTGTGAACTACTCTCTATATAAATCCTAGGTTACCCACCTTACTGAATTTTAACATAGGTTATATTTGTTTTTGACACACTCCATGATAGGAATGTGTCAAAACATGGCTCCATTATTGAGGATGTTGTGCCAACAATCCAATTTTAAACATATGAATCTTATCAAATTAAAAAAGTCATAAAAAATATTTTTCCATGATGTTATAAAATGATTTTTTCTTTAATTCATGGAATAATTATCAACAAGTAAAAGAAACAATTATTGACTCACCTTAGTCTACAGGGGATAGTGTTTCTTTGTTTTCTAAACAGATCGTGGGAGCTTGAATCCAAATCTACAAGGAGGATGAGTTCAAGGACCTCATTCAAGACCTTAAATAAAACCTTGAGTACTCAGTATTGGAGGGATTGGAAAGATAATTAGTTTAACTCCAAGAGTACTTCTCAAAATTTTATCAAGAAGTGGTTCAGGTGCAAAAAGAAGAGTAAATTCAAACAAATGATCAGTTGAAAGGACTTAGAGAAGAAATATAGGATCTAGAGAGAAAAATGGAATGTCTAATTGAATATATTCACACATCCCAAGAGAAACCTGAACCTAAAATTGATCCATTAGTGGAAGTGGATTCCCCACTCATCCTTTATTTTCCTTATGATGTATGTACGAGAGATCAGCAAGATCTGGATGACTTTTGGAATGAGTGTGAGGAACTACATAATTTCCCAGTTCCTCATAATGTAGAATATTCGACATCATTGAAGGAATACACCACCAACATGGTGGAATTTGAAGAGAATATTGAGGTGTCTCACAACCTTCCCCCGTCTGCTACCACTTTACTCCAAGAGTCACATCCCATTGAAGAACTAATTGAAGTTGAGAAAAATCAAAGAGATGATCTTTTAATGAAATCACTATATTCTAATTTTATTGAAACTAAATTGATTATCAACTCCCCTTACTTTAAGATTTTAGATTCGGAAAAATCATGTACTGTCTTGGAGGATGTAGAAGAAAAGGAAGTTATTCTTAAACAGGAACTTATTTTGCTCCCCGAACATGTTTATTTTTTATCAGAGGGTGTTGAAGAGGATATCCACATGTATTTTCCAGTGTAAAATGGGATGAAAGATGCATAATTTTAAATTGAATAATTTGATATTGATCTTTCACTATTTAATTTTGTTCAACATGAATTACACTTTAACATTCCCTTTGATTTTGGCAATGATGCAACACACTTTCAGGAACCACTGGAGAGTAAAGAAGATATTGTGCAAGTAGAACCCATGAAAGTGGAGGACTTATTAT
The DNA here is from genome assembly GCA_963277665.1 of Viscum album. Classification (NCBI taxonomy): domain Eukaryota; kingdom Viridiplantae; phylum Streptophyta; class Magnoliopsida; order Santalales; family Viscaceae; genus Viscum; species Viscum album. Next base: position 683,953,843 of record OY728123.1, on the reverse strand, counting down.
TTTTCCTAACCCCACTATGAAAGCTATATATTATTATCATAAGGGTGGATTTTGTGTACTATACTCATGGTGTACTCAACAAAAAGAATGAAGCGTAAGATGGAAAGAAGAATTTGTGTTGGTTCATCACAAAGAAACTCCACCAACTATCAGATTGGGGATAACCAACTGGAACTACCCATCTGAAGGAAGTCAAAACCCAAGGCCCACATGGGGGATTAAACCAAGATCTATCCTTATTTTATCATCCTATTTCCTTTTTTGTTTCTTTCAATAAATTTCTTATGTTTTTTTGTTCTTTTTCTTGTAGGTTTTTAGTGTGAAACACTTAGGAGTTTATCTCAATGTTGCACTACCAATAAATCAGGTCGTACCTCTCCTCTACACTTTCTTGCTATTGTGATTAATTTTAAAATTGTATTACATGTTAAGTCCCCTTAAATGAATTGAGGACACATCATCATTTATGTGATGGGGATGGAACCTTTTTATTTTTGGATTTTCATTTCATGCTTTTTCTTTAAAAAAAATTGCGTGTTTACCAATTTTGTGTGTTTATTTTTTAGGTTTTGGTGTGTTTTTGAAACTTTTGAGCTGAAAGGATTATCATTTACATTTTCAAAACCCATGTCATTGTGTAAACCGATTTATTAAATGGAACTAATCTTAAATTATTGTTGAAAATGATGTTGATTCAACTTTAATTCTTTTGGAATTTCATGAAAAGTACTCAGATTTTTGGATCGCATGCCACATTTCGCTATCTACATCGTTGAAATCACTTTTCTATGAGTCTTTTAAACCATTTTTTTCATATTTTTTTTCAATCACCTCACTTCTTGAGGGAACTGTACCGTGCATGTTTTAACCAGAATATTATTTATTCATTTCAAAACATGGGGGTTTGGAGTACATGTGTTTTAAATGATTAAGGCATTTTATTGGTTTGAAATCCCCCTTTTCATGAGAATATATTTAATTAATGCCTTACATGCACATTTAAACCTTGTATACCTTAGTATCCATGAACAACCTATTAGGTTAGCAACATTACAAGCCAAGTTTCCCTATCCAATATACTCTTGAAGTGAAATTTTCTGATCTAGTTGAGATTAAGTGTGGGTGAAGCTATCTTTTGTTTTGCTAAATCATTTAATGAATCTTTGGGTGGAAAATAAATTGTTGAAGATAAGTGTGTGCTGAAAAAAAAATTATTTAGTTGAAAGATATACCTTTTCTAGAGCTTTCATGATAAGAGAATATGTGCCTTTTATGGAGCATCTAATGGAGGAAGAAAGTTGTTCCTTATCAGGAGCTTTCAAGAAAATTCATGATTGAGAAGATTGAAATTTTTTCTGCTGAAATGAAGAGGTGTTTTAATATTTTATGATATTTTATGATGATGGAGATGAATTTAATCTAAGGGGAGTGAGGAGGATACCATACTTTAGTTAAAAATAGAATTATGCAATTTGTTTCAAAAAGAGTCAATCCCTCCTCATTCAGCCTCAAATTTGTTTTACATAAATATCATACCAACTGAATGCCATAGAACAACCCTGAAAATTACTCATGATAAAAACAATTCCCTGAACTCACATTGTGAGGAGAAGTAGGAATTTATCAAACCTATGGTAACCCTTTCATGGTTTGGGTGAGAAAAACCTTGTTAAAATTGACATTTGTGAGATGAGGGAAACTTAATGTGAGGTAGGTGTCTTGTGTGCATGGGATGATAAATGAAGTGTAAATATAATAAATTATATAAATGGTGAACTTGAAATAATATTTTTTATGAAGCATGATATCTTTTCATTTATTGGCATGGAATTGGTAGATCTCATTGGCATGTGTTTTGAATTTTCTTTGATTTGACTCTGATGTTTACTTGTCTGAGAGTCCAAGTGCTATGTGCGGGGGAATTGATGTAGTTAATATTTTCTAAATTTTTATATATATATCAAATATTTAAACCCCCCAAATTAATCAATTTAATTTTAATTACATTATTTTTGGATTTATGGTATGTTTTGAGTTAAAATTGTAAGGTTTCTTAATTTTGGGAATTTAACAGATTTTATGTGTTTTGGTAATTCGACCATATATTTTATAATATAATCCCAATTTATGTGATTCCTTTTTTTCTAAAAACTGGAATTTCTGGACAAAATGTTTTATTCTAGGACATGATATAATTCTTCCATCAAGGGACCCTGAAAATTCCATTAATGTGGATAATGATCCCGGATGACCATGTGGAACCTACATTAGTAAATCACTCTTAAATCGGTCATAATAGCTCCAATTAATTTGATTCTAATTAAAATGGTAAAAAAAAGATAGATATGTGTATCTCTGTTGAATATCATAGAGATTTAGATTCATTAATTTAGATATTGGATGGGAAACATTGAATGAATATTTTTGGAAATATTGTTGAGAAAAATTAATCCTAAATAAATATTACATATCATTCCTTATAACCATCCAATTAAATTGATATTTTTATGAAAGAAAATAAATTTGATTTGGAGAATTCTATAAGAAGGGACCATGGAGTGATTTGAGAAGGAGTGGTTCTAAACCGGAGTAATATTTCAGAGGACAAAATCTATTGGACAATTTTTCTTCTTTTCCCTTTCTTTCCATTCTTTTCCATAGTTTTGTAATTCATTCTTCTTCTCCATTCATCTTGATTATGCTTTCCATGGTGGGGTAATCATTTTTAGTGATTGGGAGAGAGCTGGTTTTCTATTTTTTGATGCTTGAGTTCTTGGACATAATTGAATGAAATTTCAATCTTCTTCAAAGTTGTTTTCAATTTCATATAGAGGATTTTACTATCAAGTGAGATCATTCTTGAATTTTAATTCCGTTATTGATTTTTTCCTTGGTAAAATAATCATTATCTCACTCCACTAATTTCGGGTTTATATACTATGGAATAGACCAGGGATTAGTGGTCAAGTACTCGATGTTTTTCAGTACGTGCAAAAGGGGTAGTGAATGTTCTTGATTATTTCGGATAATAAAGACACAATGTGGTATTTCCCATGTCAATTGAGGATATTCAATACAAGATTTTTCACATGGAAGGAGAGTTGACCAAACTGAGATCTTGGTAAGGTTTTCTCTCACCATCATAATTTCACCAAGGATGTGAGAGGAAATAATAGTGGAAACTCACTTTAATCAACTATGAAGAAGATTTTTGAATTAAATTGCTCAAGGATAGCATTGAAATTAGAAAACCGACCCCACCCTAATCACCCTTCTCATATAATAGTTTTTAATATTTTATTTTGTTAATTTGTTTCATTCCATCTTTATTTTTCTTTCCAAAACAAATTAATTATCAAAAACCACCCAATTTTACCTCTAATTAAAAGTGAAAACAATTTTTTGTGCACTCCACTCTAGAGACAACCTAGGTTACCCACTTTACTGAATTTTAACATAGGTTATATTTTTTGTCACACCCCACGATAGGCACATGTCATCCATGTTACTATGATTTACAATAAATACTCCTAGATTCTATGATAGGGTGTTGGATGAAGGAAAATAAAAAGAAAAGATATAACATGGATAAAATAGGAGACCAATGGGAAATATAAATGGTTGAAATTTAGGGTTAGATTCAACACTTCAAAATTCCAAAAAGATACATAGTAAAAATATGATCGCAAATATATCTCAAAATAATGGAAATTCCCACATCTTTAATATTTTTATTCAAATCCCACAAGAGAATTTCATTTGATATTATTCATGTAATTATAACATGATCATGTGATATTGGTGTCATTTTTCAGTTGGGAGATGAAAATATCATGTGGTTACATGATTAAAGCCCCATGGGTACCCCTTTATGTGAGCATTTAAAATATATTAACTTGTGAATATAAACATAAACAACGACCTTATACTAATAAAAATAAATATATCACCTTAAAAGATCATATTAAGTATTCTCATACCATCTGTACCTTATCACACACTCTAATAATATCAAGAAACATAATATGTTATAGGACTCATGCATGATTCATACCCTGAAAATTTGTCTTTCCTCAAAACAATTTACTCCTCCGACATCAATAATTCCACATATTAAAATTAAAATATTGAGAGTGGTTGGTACTGTGTTATAATTTGAGGCATGAAATAATAAAATTTTATCAAATAACACCTAAATAGCCCCCATTATTCCAGGAAAAACTGTTAATTGGACTAACATGAAACCACCTTCAAGTCCACCAAATACACATGATCAAAGAATATGCACCTACAGACACCCATTTGATCATTTATTACCTTGATATAATGTTGATTCTTTTTGAATATCATATACATGATCCCATCCTAGGATATCATGATTTTTAATCCCACAATATAATGTGTATCCCAACCAAGAACATAATGGGCTTGTCTCCCCTGACGTGATGATGGATTTCATCTCGACCTATCTTCCCCTGATGATTAAGACATACCTACTATAGTAAGTTCATATTTATTCATTTAGGAAAAAATGAATCCCATTCCTATATCTCACAAACATCAAAGTTATAGGATGATATATGGGATTATGTGGTCCTTTATGGTAGGAAACCCTAGAAGGATCTTATTTTAAATACCATCAATAATTCATGGAAATCTCATTTTGGGATTAAACTTTATGTTTATGTACCCTCAAAATATTATTTTTCAATGAAATAAATCATATATCATCTCCAGTTTCTCAATACAATCAATGAAAATGTGAGATTAAGATAACTAAATCGTTCATCATAAGTTCCTACATAGGGAAAATCTCAAAAGAAAAATTCATCATGGGCCACCACTAAATTGTTGTCCCCAGCAATGATAAATTCTATGTCTCAATGGTAAATATTCACCATGAGATATTTCTTCAATGGAATATACCTCCAACAAAATATATTTTGGAATCCCCATATGTATAATCCTATATTAATTAATCGTTTTCTTAAAATTAACTTCACATAAGTCCTTAAAGACTAATATCACAATTCATGGACAATGTCCTTATCGTAAGGAATAAAATTGTATGACAACGTCCTATTGAGATGAAATTCAGCTTCATGGTATACTCCCATTATTTGAATATAAAATATATCACCAAAAATACATGGTCTAATATTTAATTCTCCAACAAGATACATAAAATTCATCTTCAAGGCATAAACCAAATATTTTAACATATCAATCAATTTATAAGAACCTCCACTTGGATATACTTCTTGGAAGACTGTATTCCATCATCGAGAAGCCATATATAGCTAGAGAAATTAGGGGAACCTGAGTAAATGATTAAACAAAATTACCATCATCCCATTTCAACTTAGTTTGTGAAATAAAATTTAAAATATAAATTTTTATTATGGGTGAAGAATGTTATGAATCAAATAGTTATATAATGAATTCTCCTTATAATTTAAAATACATAATATTTTATAATATAGTATAATAAAATTCCTTTTTAATATATTATTTTTTAGAATCACATTTAGTGAATATAATTTAAATAAATCCTAACAAAAATACAGTTAAATTTAGGTTTTATAAGTGTTAAAATAAATTATTTTAAAAAATAAACCATATTTGTATTTTTGTAAAAACATATACGTTTTATTTTCATTAAAATAAAATTTTATGATAACTTTTGGAAATTAAAATAAAATTTCTATTCATAAAATAGATTTATAATGAATTATTTATTTATATTGAAATAATAACATCTTTTTTTTAAATCATAAGTAATTTTTCTAAGGTTCATAAATTCGATCGTAACACAAAGAAAAATATTTTACATTAAATAAGGATTTTAATTGTAATTAATTAAATTTATTATATTTAAAGAATTATTTTTTTAAATAGAATTATATTTTAAGGAACACCATATAAATGTTATATTAGGATGAATATTTTCGAATCATTAAAAATATTGATTTTTAGTGAGTAGTAAAAATATTTGTTTTTATTTTATGCATAAATATGTCAATGTAAATTGTTATAATCATAAATAAATTAATTCAATGAAATGGATTTCATATTTTTAATTTTCATGATAAAAATAAGATAATACTTTCATTTTAATTTTTAGGAACAAAAATAAGTTATCAATTTGAAGCATTAGAATTAATGGTAAATGTTAAAATAAGGTAAATTCATTAAATCGTGAGGTTATGTCTCACAATTTCATAAAATATTTTCCTTAAATTTATGTATAAAGAATTTCATGAACCTAAATTATCTTATAATTTGTAATTATTATTTTTTGATCTAGTTTATTGGAAAATTCCTATCATCATTATAATTAGGAAGTAAAAAATTTAAAATGTGTCACGCTACTCACTTATAAAATAACCATTACACCTACCCAATTCCCCTAACACCATAAGCCTGATTTATCAACCAAAATCCAAAAATAGACCTCTATAACCCTTTTTCATGAATCCAAAATGTTCAAGTATCACTAAAAGTCCACCCTAGTAATGATGAATTAGTGGTTTGAAGGGGGATATGCAAAGAATACATAATTACTTCACCAAGTTCATTTTTGTTTCATTCTTATTATACCATATCAAAATATCATTAGTCCATAATGATAAAATCCAAATATTCTCAGATGTAAAATTGTATTTTCTTATATAAATTTAATATAATTTTTCATACTCCACACCTCACTTTATTTCTAAAATGAAATCATCTTCAATATTATAGACGGATCACCATATTCATGGATGATGTCTTATATTTCCCAGTATTTTCATACATGGATAGATATACAAATGTATTTTATGAATAAAAATTGTATATATGAAATAAATAATATTCTATATGGTTAAATTAATTTTTTTTAATAATATTAGAAATAAATGACCAATGATAATTTATCCACCTAAAACAATAATAACACTACACATTTCATAAATTGAATCTATTTTGGAAAACCTATAGAACTATATAAATACTTTTCTAATATAATGATAATGAAATTATACCTTCATAGTTTTGGATATTATTAAAATAGTTTATAACACCATTGACCATAATTGACACACTAAGAGGGTTATGTAGAAATTGATAGAACAACCTCAAGTGGCGGATGTGAAAAACACTATATAATAATAGAAATACTAAAATAAAAAATATACCAAAAAATTAAATAAAAAGTAAAAGGGTTCTTAAGAAGTATTGTAATAAAAATAATTTCCATTATTCATAAAAATATATGAATGGTCCATATGAGACAAGGAATTCATTATGCAAACTTATGAATCACTATCTTTCATTCTATAATATGTTTTCTTTATATATAACTCACATATTCACTCTATTTTCCTCTATTAAATAGTATTTTTCTATATATATGACACAATAGTATATATCAAGTCAGTTTTCCTTTCATTGTTGGGGTTATAAATGTTTTCTTATATTCCCTTCCCGGTCTTCATTCTAGAGAAAACCTAATTAAAGGGAACCTTCCAAATCATTATTTCATTTCATGTATCAATAATTTGAACTCCATTTCCTATCAAAAAATATTCAAAATGAGAATTATTTTCCAGAAATTCATTCTTCTTAAATTATGACTTTATGGAAAACAATATTTTCTTAACAATACAGATATTCAATACACATTTAGTAAGACAATGTTTAAGGGGATCATTTTTATAACAAACTCTCCACACTATTCTTATGCATTTTAGGTTACATGATCACAATATTAATGAAATAACATTCTTCATTCAAACATGAACATCCTAAATTATTAAATTCCATCTTCTACGATGGATTATTATGATTAGAGAAACTTGTTGGGATGGTCTAAAAGATCATATGGGGAGACTGTACCCATTTTACCAGAGTAATACATAATAGATAATATGATAAATAAAGGAAACAATAGAGAATAGACAAAGAAGACACATTAAAAACCATTTACACAAACAAGGTACAAAACACAACCAAACGATAAATATTTCATTTCTTGATAACATTTACTAAATTAAAGGAAACCCAAAATAAAATAAATTACAATCCCCTAAAGGGGACCTGACTCTATGTCCAGATCCTCATCCCAAGAACATACCCAGACCAACTCAACTATATAGCATATGTCCTTTTCCATTCTCCTTACCTACAACCATAAAATCTTATCTGGTACCCAATGGAATCCTAATATGGGTGTGTGTATAACTATGTATGCCACAAAAAATAGTGTCAACAATATATCTAGTTTAAAGAGATAGTGCATGATAAAAATATGTTACAAGGGAAACAAAAGACAATACTGGTTCCATTAGTTAACAATATTCATTTTAACCATTTTAATCACTTAATGATTTTTCATCACTTCTTACAAGGGTTGGGAATTGACATCATTTACACAATGGACTAATCCATTCAATTACCACTCATAAAAGAGTAAGTCAAGTTCCATATCTCACTAGAGACAAATAATTCAATAACTATTATAGAACACTTACCTTTGATCCTTCGTCAAGGTATTATCTTCAAATGAAATCATTAGGGGCATAGATCCATAATCCCTTACTCTAACCCACACATTTTAGGGGTGGGATTTAAAGCCTCATCCAGACCCAGCCCATGGGTGTAGATCCTAATGTGAAATTCCCTAAAACTACCAAACCATGTTCCCATTCTTATTTATCGGTTTACCACACATACCATATCAAAAACCATACACAAGAAATACACAAAACATATTCAGTTAAATTTGCATACAAAATTTGAATAATCATATATCTTTAACTCATTAGTAGATTTACCATTCACAGAGCACAATCATTTAATCCATTTATCCTTCTATACTATTACCCATCTAGCATAGTCAATAATTCCCATACATTATCCCATTTAACATATTCAAACATTACTATTCATTATCACATTTCACACATTAAAAATTTATAATAACTAACCCATTTAACATGTTCATCATTTTATTTTCATTAACCCACTTATGTAATTCAATTTCAATTCATAGTTCATTTAGGACAATCACTATATTTCATCCAATTTATTCCATATTATTCCAAAAAGTCCCTTAGGAAATTCTAAATTTCTAGGCACAACTATCAACATTTCTTTATTATATAGACTAACATATCAACATTTTCATAATTGGATCATCTTTATCACATGCCAATTATATTCTTAACATTGCATTTTTTCCATGTTTGGGAATGTTGGCACAACCCATCGGTGGACCTAAAGTGTTCTAGTAAACCTCATGCTTCCCATAGGGATCATGAGGTGTTTAATTAAACATTTATCCAACTATTCTATGAAATCCTTCTAAAGATATCAAATGCATAATAAGAGAGAACCATTAACCCATCCAAAATTTCACAAATCAACTTCAAAACTATGGGATATAACTTATAGAACACCTACCTAGTATCCATAGACAAACACTTTCTTAAACATAGCCTTAGATCAGAAATCATTTTCCCTTTGAAGAACCAACCTACGATCCACTAGAAGAAGAGGGTTTTTGGTCTTCAGAAGAATAAGAACAGAACCACAATACCTAATATTGAAAATAGAAGCAAGTGAAGCATTACACATATCCAGATCTTTTAACCACAACTAAGATCACTTCTGAAATACTAGAATCGACATACATTGATCATTAGGAAGGATTGGGAGTTTTGGGACGTCACTAGGGATATAGGAAACATAATGGTGAAGAAAATACTGTGAAACACATAAAACACTGAGGGGGAAATGGTAATTTCTCACTTTTTAATGGGGCACACAGTACGACCGCACGGTTTTTCAAACCATGGGCCATTACTATACCTACTTCTTTCCAAGAGGGGTCTAAGTAAACAAATTACTTGGGGAGCCTACACGATTTGAAAAAATGTGCAAAACCATGCAGAATACCTCCATCCAAATCTATATTGCTTGGCCTCCCCCCTTTAATTGTTTACATAGCCATGATCCACATCACCAAGATTTCATGGTATGGGTGCACAATTTACACTAATTGTGAACCAAATATAAAAGATGATCTGGATGGCCATTTTTTCCTTTCTTTCTGGTTTAGAAACCAACACACCTTTGAGCCTCCTTGAACACCTTGTAATCATTACATTAAAATTAAAGAGATTTGAACAAATATTTTGATAGGGAAATACCTCCATGATGTTTGGGATCATACAACATACCCAACTTATAACATCTCCCACTAGATCCACTCTATAAAAAATTATTGAGCTTCCAAGGTAGAGATATTTGACTTCTGATATAGTGTATCATTCTATATCTCTCCCAAGATTCATTATAAGCATTACCATGTCTCGACAAAACTCTAACAAAAAACAGTCTTCCCCCATAATAATTTCTTAGTACAATCCACAATATGTACCAGATACTCTTCAAAGGAAGCATCATCCTCAAGATCCACATCCTCAACACATATCACATTATATGGGTTAGGGTTATACTATATAACATTGGGACACATGAAAAATATCATTCATGACACTATACAATTGTGGAATAGCGAATTGGTATGCTACTGGTCTTATTATCTCCACTATCTTAAATTATTTAACTTGCATGGGAACCAAATTACCCTATTTCTGAATCCTATGGTGACCCAAACATGGAGACATCCAATGAAACATAGGATCACCCACCAAAAACTCAATAGGTCTATGATGCTGATATGTATATGAATTCTACCAACTGTAAACCATTTCCATAAATTTTGAAATCTATTGAACATGTTCTCATATCTCTTGCATGAGACACGGCCGTAGAAATTATGATTCCCTATCTTCTATCCAATAAAATAGATATCTACATGGTTTATTGTAGAGTGCCTCAAATGGTTTGATCTAAATCATAGACCTATAAATATTGTTTTATGAAAATTGAACCAGTGTTAGTTTCTTTTCCTATGTAACAATAATATCTAGGACACATTCCCTCAACATATACTCTTATACATGAATAGTACACTATAGTTTCCCATATATTTTCATGTATAAACCCATATTTAAACACACATGAGTATCAATAGTATTCTATAATACCAGCTAGAATCATGATGTAATAAAAAAAAATCCTAAAATGAAACTATAACCTATGGTACCCCATGTAACCACACTATCTACCAAACATACAAATCACTTAACTAATCTATGGTGAAAGTCTATGAAATTAGAAAGAAATGTTCCACCTTAGTCAATTTATCCATAGCTAACGAAATATCATCATTCTTCTAATGAATACTTCAAAGACCCACCATAAAATCCATCAATACACTATGCCATTTTCATTTTGGAATGTGATATGGAGAAAATAAACCACCCAATGGGTACTTGTCAACATCCACCAACTTACAGTTAAAGAATAATTCCACATATTGTAACACCCCGAAATGATAAAGGGTTAAATGGATTAATTATAAGACTCAGGTCAACAAGATGAACCTTCCTTTTCGGGAGACTATCTGATTAGAAGTCCACAGTTAAGCGTGCTTGGCCTGAAGTAGTGATCAGGATGGGTGACCTTCTGGGAAGTTTCTCGGGGTGTGTGTGAGTGAGGATAAAGCACACTGGAAAGGACATGTGTTGGCCTGTGGGGACTATCATATTAGTCAGATGACCCGTTCAGGCATGTGGGTGGACCCTGAGGTGGGCCCCACGTGTCTGCGGGGAAACCGGTGGTACCTGGTGGGCCAGGACCCGATAGCCACGTTAAGGCAGGGTGGTTGTGCTGTCACCGAGACCTGGTTGTCATAGTTGGTATCAAAGGATAGGTTTAGTTATTTTTGGGATTAGGAAAACCCTAGTAAAGCCGTATATACAAGACTAAGTATAATAAAAACATCCCTAAGTTTTGGTAAATACTATGTAAGTGGTTTATCAAACAAATACATCCCTGTCTGGATACGAGCAGGTATAGGCGGCTCTGGCACAGATGTATCCTAGGGGTAAAAGCCGAAAACACCGCTTTGAGCTAGACTCGAATGGGAACTGGTGCACAAAAACGGGCCTTGCTGCACTCTTGGTTATGACACTCCCGGGGGATATGTTTTGATAAATTCACAATCTTAGTATGAACCCTTATTAAGGGAAAAATGCCCCTAAGAATATATGTTAGAAAGTAGATCATGAAAAGCCTAGATTGAAGCCTATAGACTCATGAGTTAATGAAATTAAAGTTTATTTATAATTCATCAACTTTTGTCTTTGGATTACCCTTTCTGTGTTACCCCTAACTTTCCTTTTATTCCAGCCAATGGATGGTAATAGGAGGACTCAGGATAACAACCGTTGTGAAGATCAGTGTGATGATTGTACTAATGAGATGCCCAATCCAATTGGAGCGGGAATCGTGAACTTTGTCATGCTTCTCTCTCAGCTAACTCAAGTTTTGAATAAAAACACGGGTCAAGAGGAACGTTCAACCCCCCACCCCCTAAGAAACAACAAGTCGCTATCGAGAGATTCATGAGACAAAGGCCTCTTACTTTTAGTGGATCATCTGATCCCACGATCGCTGAACAATGGATCAAATCCATTGAAAAGATCTTCTCCATCCTCCAATGTTCTGAACAAGAGAAGGTTCTCCTGGCTGCTTAGCGTATGGAGGGTGAAGCTGATCAATGGTGGACGTTGATCAAAAATACGAAGCCTGAGGAGGAGATCGAGGATTTGGAATGGAAGGAATTCTGGAAGATGTTTTTCGATAAATATTTTCCGCGCACCCTCCGGCTTAAGATGGAAAGGGACATTCTTTCCCTCAAGCAAAAAGATGAAGAATCTGTTGGAGCGTACGAGGCAAAATTCACAAGGCTTGCACGATACACTTCCGGATTTGTCGTTACCCCTAAATGCATGGTTGACCGCTTCTTTGGTGGGATGAAGCCTAGCTTGCGGAAAGCATTAGCGATCCGTGACTTCGACAGCTATGAGGAAATTGTCTGATGTGCCCTCAAGGTTGAAATGGAGATCGTAGAATCACAGGGGTATCATGTGGATAAGTAGCGTAAAGTGGACTTCAATGCTGGTGGGCCGATGGATAAATCCAACGGTGCTAAGAAGTTCCAGCACCCCACTTGCCAAAAGTGAGGAAAGAAGCACCCTGGAAATTGCCTTAAGGGGACGAGAAAATGCTTTAGGTGTGGAAGAGAAGGGAACCTAGCTGTTAACTGTCGGCAAGAAGGACCCGCGGCTGCGAAAGAGGAGAGGAACACTCCATTCAAACCTCAACGCGTTGTTCAATGCTATAAAAAAAAGAAACGGGTCATTTTGCAAATCAGTTCTCTAATCCAAGGGTTTTCGGAGGCAAACAACAACCTCCAAGACAACAAGGAAGAGCTTTTGCCATCACTTATCCCGAAGTTAACCCCAACAATGAAGTGGTGACAGGTACGTTAGTTATTCATTCAAGAATAGCGAACGTACTTTTTGATTCAGGTTCTACTCATTCTTTTATATCTCAAAAGTTTAGTAGAACAATCCCAGCACCACCAAAAATCATGGAAGTAAAGATATTGGTGAGTACGACAAATGGGGAAATCTTTGCATCCCATGAATATAAGTCCTCCCCTGTTATAATATGTGGATTTAATTTCCCGAAAAACATCGTCATACTCCCTCTGGTGGAATTTGATGCAATTCTTTGCATGGATTGCCTTTCCTTATATAGAGCCAACATAAATTTTCAGGAGAGGGAAATCACACTCCATATGGAGAATCGACCCCCGATTCTTTACAAGTGTCAGGAGGAAGATAAATCTTTTTTAGCTCCAACATCTCAAGCATGGATATTACTACCTTATGAGCACGCGTATCTGGCTCAGATGATTGATTCCAAGGAAGAAACCATCATTGAAGAAATTCCTATTGTGAGGGAATTCGCTGAAGTGTTTCCCGAGGAACTGCCTTGTCTTCCTCCTAGAAGAGATGTTGAGTTCTCAATTGAACTTATACCTGGGGCGCTACCAATATCCAAGAATCCATATAGAATGGCTGTTTTTGAGATTGAAGAGCTGAAGAAACAAATATAGGAGAATCTGGATAAAGGGTTTATATGCCCAAGTGCTTCATGATGGGGTGCACCAGTCCTCTTCATCAAGAAGAAGGATGGGTCAATGCGGATTTGCATCGATTATCATGAACTTAAAAAAATCTTGATAAAGAATAAGTATCCTCTCCCACGAATTTATGACTTGTTCGATCAGTTGCGTGGACCACAATACTTCTCCACGGTGGACTTGAGGTCGGGATATTATCAAGTAAGGGTGAAGAAGGAAGATATCCCCAAGACTTCTTTTCGTACATAGTACGGGCACTATGAATTCATAGTAATGCCTTTCGGACTCACCAATGCTCTAGTAATATTCATGGACTTGATGAATAGAGTCTTTAGAGATTACCTTGAAAAATTTGTGGTCGTCTTTATAGAAGATATTCTAATATAACCCAAAACCAAGGAGGACCATGAGGAGAATTTAAGAACTGTAATAGAGACTTTGGGTAAGGATAAGCTCTATGAAAAGTACAGAAAGTATGAGTTCTGGTTGAAGGAGGTCTCATTCTTGGGCCATATCATCACAAGCAATGGGATATCTGTGGATCCCTCCAAAACAGATGCAATTGAGGGATGTCCAAGGCCAACATCGGTAATGGATATCCATAGATTCTTGGGGTTAGCTGGATATTATCAATGATTTGTGAGAAATTTCTCACGATTGTCCAACCCTCTTACCAAGCTAACTCAAAAGGGAGTAAAGTTTTCTTGGAGTGATGAATGCGAAGAAAGATTCAAGGAGTTGAAAAGGAGGCTTATCACTGCACCCGTTCTCAATTTACCCATAAGTGGGGAGATTTATGTGTTATTCAGTGATGCTTTGAAGAAGGGCTTAGGATGTGTGCTGATGAAGAATGATAAAGTGATATCCTATGACTCAAGGTAGTTGAAAATCCATGAGAGAAACTATCCAACGCATGATCTGGAGTTGGCGGTGGTGATCATTGCCTTGAAAATCTGGCAACATTATCTCTATGGAGAGAAATGTGAGATATATACTGACCACAAGAGTCTTAAATATATATTCACACAGAAAGAGATTAATATGTGCCAGAGAAGATGGACAGAGCTCATCATGGATTATGACTATTCAATACATTACCACCCTGGGAAAGCGAACAAGGTGGCAGATTCCCTAAGTAGAAAGGATCCAGCGATTCTATCAATGATGAGAATTGAGAAGGATCCAATCTTCTTAGACTTGATGAAGATGGATGTGGGAATCATAAAGAAGAGAAAATAATCAATCCTTTAAAAAATTATTGCTCAACCATCTCTTTTGGAAAGGTTAAAGGATGCTCAAAAGGATGATGTGGGAATTCAAGAAAAAGTGGAAGCTATAAAAAAGGGAAAATCCTTGGAGGTTAATGTTAATGAAGAAGAAATTGTGCGGTTTGGGAAAAGACTATGTGTTCCATCAAGTCCGGAGCTGAAGAAGGAACTTTTGGATGATGCACATAGTTCAAATTTCTCTATTCACCCAGGGAGCACAAATATGTATCGAGATCTCTGAGAAAACTTTTGGTGGGATAATATGAAGAAGGAGATCACTGAATATACATCAAAGTGCCTGGTGTGTCAGCAAGTGAAGGCAGAGAGGCAGATGTCTAAGGGGATGATGCAACCATTTCCCGTACCAGAATGGAAATGGGAAAACATCACCATGGACTTTGTCACCAGACTTCCTAGGACATCCAAAGGAAACAATGCAATCTACGTTGTTGTGGATCGTCTTACAAAGACTGCACACTTCATTTCTATTCAGGAGGATTTCTCGTTGGATCAACTGGCGCGGATATATATCAGGGATGTGGTAAGGTTTCATGGTGTACCACTATCTATTGTGTCTGACCGAGATCCATGATTCACCTCTATGTTTTGGAAGAGTCTTCAACATGCTCTGAATACTGAACTGAACTTCAGTACGGCCTATCATCCTCAAACTGATGGCCAATCCGAGCGGACTATCCAAACACTTGAGGATATGTTGAGAGCTTGCTCAATGGAATTTAAAGGAGGATGGGATCAACATATTCCTCTGGTTGAGTTCTCTTATAATAACAGTTTCCACTCGAGCATCCAAATGGAACCATATGAAGCCTTGTATGGGAAAAGGTGCATAACATCGGCATGTTGGGATGAGGTCGATGAATGTAAGCTGCTTGGACTAGAAATGGTCAAGGAAATGGTGGAGAAGGTGAAAACCATTCAGCAGCATATCAAGGCAGCCCAGAGTCGACAGAAGAGTTATGCAGATAATCATCGACAAGACCTTGAGTTTAAAGTTGGAGACATGGTGTTTCTACGCATATCTCCATGGAATAAGGTCATGAGGTTTGGAAAGAAAGGGAAGTTAAGTCCAAGGTACATCGGCCCCTTCGAGATTCTTGATCGTGTTGGGGTTGTGGCCTATCGACTAGAAATTCCACCTACCATGGCCAAGGTGCATGATGTCTTTCATGTATCCCTCTTAAGGAAGTACATACCAGACCCTTCACATGTACTCTCTTCCGAGGTGGTACAATTGGACGATGATCTTTCTTATGAGGAGAAACCAGTGAAGATCTTAGGTCATAGAGAAAAAGTTCTACGAAATAAGACAATGTCGCTCATCAAGGTCTTGTGGAGAAACCACAAGTTTGAATAAGTGACTTGGGAGTCGGAGGATATGATGAAGCTGAGTTACCCACTTTTGTTTTAGTGTGGGAAAAGGAAAATTTCGAGGGCGAAATTTCTTAAGGGGGGAATATTGTAATGACCCAAAGTTTCATTAATGGAAATCCCTCTGGATCTTATTAAATGTCTCTTTATATAAAATGTTTTATAAAATGTCAACTTCTTTAGTTTTATGATAATATTTGTGACCGTTACTTTTATAGATGTTGAACAGTGATCACGTGATTATTATAAATATAACGCTTTAATGAACCCAATTTTACTCAGACAAAGGAAGCGATGGCCTCATCCAGTAGAATTGCCTCATACGAAGCCCATTTGTCGGAGCTCGGAAAAGAGGTGGCATCCATGGGCTTCTCCCTTGACCAAGCCCAAGCTGAGCTTCATTATGTCAAGCTCTTACGTGACCGTCTACGGGAAAAGTGGAAGTTTATTGAAATTACCACTCGAGCGATGCTATTCGAGCCACCCCAAGAGTCTGTCACCATCGCACACCTTACCCTTAGGTCTTATGCAGCTGTTTTAAGAGGTTATGTAACAAATAAGTAGTACTATGTTCATGTACATTTTTTTTATATAATAATGAATATAATTTCTAGTTATTTTTGATACATTATAAATAGTTTTTAAAGTACAAATGGTGTTTTAGTTATTATTTAATTAAGAAATCTATTTTATTAAATTATGGGATTTTTTGAATTAAATAATATTTTAATATTAATATTATTAAATTAATATTTATTAAATATAAATGATCTTATAATTTTATGAATGCAATTAAAATTTTTATTATGGTTTGAAAGCCATTTCTGTCAAAACCCATGAATTTTCGATAAATATTGATTTTTATTTTAAAAGTGAAAATTAACATATTTAGAAATTTTTTAGATAAAATAAATTTCATTTCTGGAATCCAGACGTCGAAATTATCCAATGGTGAATTTTTCATAATTTTTTGAGACAGTCAAATTTTTGGGTAAAAATTAAATACTGTTTAAATATATAATGTGTTTTATGACATCATAATTACCCAATGGTTATGTAATAAAATACCATAATCGTTATGTTCATCCAATATATGTTTTATCATTAAAATAATGTGATTTTGGGTTTGTTTGACTTTCTTTTCAAAGCATTAATGGACCCCACAAGACATATTCAACACTTTTCCTTTTTAAATTAATTTCCATGGGAGTGTGACTCACCTCCACAAAAGCAAGCTTATTATTTTAAGAAGTTCGGAAATGGTCCATATAAAATATTGTTTTCCTCTTCCCTTTTCCAAAAACCATGGGCAAAAACCATGGTATGGTTTCTGGTTTGGATTAATTTAATGTATGGGGACCCAAACCTAAATAATAAAGAATTCCCTCACATTTCCTATATAAACCCACCCATGCTCCCACTTCCTCCTCACTAAAATCCCTTAGAGTACTTAAAACATCTTCCCTACTCTCTCTAGAATCCTCCCAAGGTGCCCCAATCTCCCAAGAAGCCTCTCACAAGCCTCTCTCTCACCTTTGGAAGCACACTTCCAAGTAAGGGTATTTTCTTCCTTTCTCATTTTTGTCAATTTTCATTAAGTTGTATTTCCATTTTAATTTCAATTATGAATGTTGGGGTATGGTTTTTCCCCTCCCCCATACTTCCCTCATATTGTTTGAATGATGGGAGACCCCTTTCTCTCTCATTAAATGCCTCCCATGTACACCTGTTACTATGTCGAAATTCCGAAAGGAACTTCTCTCTCTTCTTTTACATTCAAGAAATACTTTTGTATCATGAATCTAAATTCCATTAAAATTGTTTGGACATGTATATATATGACCCTCTTACTATCCATTTCATGTAAATATGATGATACAACCTTTATCTCTCATCAAACCATTTTTATGAATTCTTATGTCACGCCGTTACGCTGCCGAAATCGCACCGATTTTCTAAGCCAATGCCATTGTGTAGTGAATACCATGCCCATTTCTCCATCAAGGGTATTAAACTTTATTCACATTTACTTATTGTTTATAAAGTTTCATGTATGAATTCCACATTTCTTTATCATGGGATAAATTATTATGTTTTATGAATCCATGTTTTATGATCCATGTGGCACACTTATGCATGAAATGAAATGTTTAAGAATGGTGCGCCCTTATAGCGCTCTAATGCATTGGGTAAAGTATAGTATCATGATACGTCATGTGCAATGAGTGTTGACTCATGCTAATTCGAGTGCAACGAGGGTTTACTCGTACTTCATTTTCAATGAGGGTTTACTCATGCATTATGTGCAATGGGCCTTGGCTCATGCTAATTCCATGTTAAGTGTTGTTGCCACATTTCCATGTTATGATTATCATGCTTTATCATGCCTTTATTCTCATGTTTCTTTTATGCTCTATTGATATTCCTATTGTCGAACATGTATTGTACTCCTCATGTTATTCCATGTGTACTCCCTTACTGGGCTTTACAGCTCACCCTTTTCTTATGCATGTACTCAGGTTATCCAATGCAATGCTAAGTATGAGAGAATGTAGTGGTCATGTAAAGGAAGTTTTCAATAAAGATGTTGTATTTCATCTTTTATGTTATTATGTAATGATCCTAAGCCCCAAAGGCACTAAACCTCTCGATCTTCATTGTTGTATCAAGTGAAGTTTTATGTAATAAATCATGTTTAAGTTGTAATAAAAGCAGGGTTATCATAGTTGGTATCAGAGGAGGAACCCAACCTTAGGTGTAGTGCACTGCCTGGGTTAAATTGTAGGGCCCACAACGAGGACTTTGTGCTCTAAAGGGGGGGGGGTGATTGTAACACCCCGAAATGATAAAGGGTTAAATGGATTAATGATAACACTCATGTCAACAAGGTGCACCTTCCTTTTCAGGAGCATATCTGATTAGAACTCCACAGTTAAGCGTGCTTGGCCTGGAGTAGTGATCAGGATGGGTGACCTTCTGGTAAGTTTCATGGGGTGTGTGTGAGTGAGGAAAAAGCATACTGGAAAGGACATGTGTTGGCCTGTGGGTACTATCATATTAGTCAGATGACCCGTTCAGGCATGTGGGTGGACCCTGGGGTGGGCCCCACGTGTCTGTGGGGCAACCGGTGGTACCTGGTGAGCCAGGACCCGACGACCATGTTAAGGCGGGATGGTTGTGCTGTCACCAGGACCCGGTTGTCACACATATCATATAACTACCCTCTTCATCCCTAGCACCGAATACTATCTTTTATGGCCATGATACATTTTGAAGAAACTAGGATGTACTACACAATTTGATGCATGAAACCCATACATCAAATTTTCTCAAAAACACATTGGCACAACCACACATCCACTAAAATAAATTATCCCATAATATATAAATATCCAACTAGATGGTGACTCCCAATCTTAAAACCATCCCTCAAATAAAAATATTTTGGATACTCATACTTCCATTCCGTAATTTGGCTTAGAAGTGTGGACTCATATACCAAGGAATCAATGGGAATCATCCCTCTTCAATCCTCAACCTCAAGATGCATCATAGAAATCATTCCAGCATTTTCCACTCCAAACCAGATTCATGAACATCTTGATTTTGAGTCATCCAACTCAAAGCATCTGCAACATTTTTTTCCATTTGACAGTGCGTAAAAAAACTCAAAGTAAAAGGGTTGAATGTATTCAGACTGTATTCTCTAAAAAATAATCAAATAATGAATATATAAGATGTAACTCAATATTTAATGACATTTATACACTATAAACCATTCCACCAACATGTAATGCCTCCAAAATTTCATGACATGAACCACTGCGACCAATTAAATATCATGTGTAGGGTAAATTTTCTCATGACGCCTAAATTATCATGACCATATGCCACAAACCAATCATCTGACATCAAAACATCCCTATGTCCAACAATAGATAAATCAAAAAACAAGGTATATTTCATACCCATCTCATGTACAATTATAATCGTTGTGGTTGTCAACTAGTAGTTTAATTATAGAAAGGATTTCTCAAATCCCCAAAATAACTCAAACATGATTCCCTACTTCATCATACCAGATAGTGGTGCAGAGAAATGGGAAAAGTCTTTGATACAATCTTGCTAATATCTTGAAAAACCAAGATAGATTTGGATATCAAAAACATCATTAGGTATCTCCTAACATAAAAATGTCAGCACATTCTTTAGGCCTAATGAAACACCTTCCTCAAATATTATGTGACCCAAAAAATGAACCATTTAAATCTAAAAATTGAATTTGTTAGATTTATCTATAAACTATTCTATCTCAGTGTAGTCCTAGTAATTTCATGTTGTTTTTAATAATTTTCATTAGTTTTCTATTACATTGAGATTTCATTCAAAAAAAACTACAAACTGGATTAAGTACGAGTGAAATATTTTGTTCATCATGGTCATAAAAACTTCTGGTACATTGGTTAACCTAAACGACATGAAAATGTACTCATAAAACCCATACATACTCTTGATGAATTTACAAGGTATATTAGAAGGTATCATCCGTAGATAATGATACACTAATTTAAAATCAATATTGGAGAACACTACTTCACCTCTTACTTGGTTAGAAAGATAAATAATTTTAGGTAGAATGTATCATCTTGTACCTATAATCTAATTCCACTTGTGATAATAGACACATAACTGCACGGACCCACAAACCTTGTAGGAAAAAACACTTGATATCCCCCAGTTGATGAACTCATATGAATGAACATCTTTTTCTATAATTCCTATAACTGAGATTTATGTTCATGGAGTTATACTGGTGTCATTCTATTAGGTAGAATAGAAACTGTTTCTTCCCCTGGAAGCAACTCTATTGTGAATTAAACACATCTATCAGGTCTTATCCCCGAGAAGTCCTCAAAAAACACATCATGGAGTAGATCCACCACAACAAGAATGACTACATGATCGACTCCATCATCATCATGATTCAGAATAGCCTCTTGGTACATAAGTTCAACCATTTACTGACCATATTTCCCCACATAGCCAGCTTGGACATCCCATTCACCATGATCGATACTCATGTATCCCCCATGAGAAATGTTCGTTAACCTATGACAATAACAGTCAATATGGTCTTGGTATAACTCTTTCCATTCTGTAACCATAATATGATCCAATCTTGACATCTTGAGCATAAACAAATCCCATAGTAAATCATTCCCACCATCCTCAAGAGCACACCCCTTACATTGCCTAAAAGTTTTTACTCTCACACCTAATGGGGTGTCAATTAACAAAAAATCTACACACATGTTCCAATTATAGACTAAACACACCCAAAAACGGATTAGATGAGAAAAAATTAAAGGCACCCATAAAAAATAAATCACTAAGAAGCATAGAAGCTACAAGAACCGTACCCCAAAGAGTCGATGGTCTTTTCTCTCCACCCTTAGGTGTAGACTAGGTTACATGAATCTGAAAAACCCATATACCCTTGGATTTTTTATGTGTTCTTATCCTTTCATTGGCCAACTAATATGGATGATATCTCCTAATCTTACAAGATCCATCACCTCTACCTATGTGGTTAGTGAAACTCCAACTATATTCACGATATAGGGATACCGACCCACTTACTGCACTCGGAATCTAGATCGATCATTCATCTGCACCCATATGTCAAGGGTTCCTACAGAACCTCTACACGTACCCTATTCTACCACATTCTCGACACTCAACTAGTGGTAGGGGTACTGACCCCTCAGGTTTCTTGTCCTACCACAATTATAGAAAAACACCTGGTCACCACCCTGAGAGGTTGATTCTCTATTCTTACTAGAATACATCCTACCACCCTAGAGAATATTTCTCAAATGATGATTCTTTCCCTAATAAGTTTCACCACTGTTCTATCCATCTAAAACCACATTTCAACCACCTAATGCCTCCCTCATGTTCCCATATGAAAAATTCCATGATCAACCATTTCTAAGAACCTATTTAAACTAAATATGTTTACCTTGAACATAATCTCATCTATAAAACTAAATTGAAATCATCGTTCCATGGAGGGATCATCCAATACCAAATCTAGGGAAAAGAAATGAAATTCCATGAATTGGCCCATATAATGCGTATGTAAAATGTTCCATGTGTCAACCTCATAAACTCTACAAACCACTCCTATTTAAAATTCATCAAATACATGTAATCCAGATACTTTTATTGGAAGTACTTCCAGAGCATACCATCATCATATGGAGTCTGAATCATCATATCCCACCTCTGCTTCATTGGTCCCCATAGCATATATCAATCCAGATTGACTATTTTCACTACAGGAGTCTCCAAGTGATCGAAAATAATAAATATGCACTATACTTGTAAATCCAAATATATATAGACTTTATTCAGAACTATTCATCCTTGATTCCTCCCTCTCCAACAAACCTTGAAGGGTATAAAATCTAAAACAATGTTTTCAGATCAAAAATACTAGGCACCACCCACATAAATTTTTATTCTATCATCTGCATAAAATGATCATAGTTTTTATGGAACTTTTCCCCTACTCTATTACCCTAAATCACTGGTTTCCCTTTATCCATTCTCTAGGGGAGCATTCTCAGTGATATCCTCTTGTCTCTCAACATCCACTCAAATTCATGGTGGGATTTAACTATAATTCCAAACATGAGTCTTAGAAAAAATAACCTAAAAATCCCATAGTTTACAGAGAAGAAGGATCTTCACCATCCATAAACAAACTATTTCCCACACTCAATTCCGATGATCATAATCAGATATAGAACATTACCCTTGGCTATCCCGACCCCAGGTCATGGTTTCCATGTGGTAAACCAATATACCCTATCATTAGTCTTTCCATAGACAACATTTTAAACCAATTTCCACACTCACAATGTAAATAGTTCATATCGGGAACATTTCACATTTCACAACTCCTTAAAAACAGCATGTTAACTCATTAAAAACCTTCATTAAGTTAAATTCATAACTATTCTTTGAGATTCATTTCATTCACCAATTTCATCATCATTATTAAACAACATTTTGTTCAAATTTTTATGAATATAAAATTTACACTACCCATCATGTCACAAACACCCCTCTTAGGTGTGCCTATCTTGATGAAATCCACCTATATCCCAAGGTGCCTATAATGATGCATGAATAAAAAACCTCATTCTATTCTATCCATAAGACTAGTATCATAAAACGATCTCATCACAGAACATGTGAATTACCTAGTTGTGAAATATCATCCAAATGTAGAAACACATAAAAAGAACAATAATTTCCACCTGGGGTACACGGTTTTTCCCTCATACATAGGTTTATTACTCCCATACATGAGGTCATTTCCAAGGACTGACACCTAAATAACTCCAATCATCCATCCTAAAATAGTAAGCCGTAGAAAATAACTACTATGATACCACTTTGTAACATCCCCAACCCAAATTCCAATAAATCGGTTCACTGGTTTAGGTCGTTACATAACACCAGGCATGCCTCCCCACACTCTAGAGGATTTAGGATAGCATTTAGTGTCTAAAAGAACATGAGGGAGACTATGAACACATTACTAGAGTATTCAACTGTAGATAGTGATGACAAATGATGGAAATAATAGACAATAACTAATGAACACTGAATACCAACCATTTACCCAAACATGGTACAAAAAAAACCAAACTATAAATATTAAATGATATGATAATGGTGAAAATGTGAAGAGAAAACAAAATAATGAAAAACATGAATCCCCAAATAGGTCCCAAATCCATGTCTGGATCCTCATCCCAAGAAAATACTAAGACCAACTAATCATTATATCATATGGACTTTTCCATTGTCCTGACTAGCAACCATGAAGTCTGCTCGGGTACCTAATTGTGGGATGAGTTTAGAGTTAGTAAAACTCCGTAGTAGACCACTAATGGGGTCTAGACAATATCAATTTTAAATAGATAATATATGAAAAAACTAAATAAATTATAAGGAAAACAAAAGTAAACCCAGGTTCCATTAGTTAACACTATTCATTTTAACCATTTTATTCACTTAATCCATTTTCATCACTTATTCCATGGGTTATGCATTATCATCATTTATACAAAAGAGTAATCTAGTATATTACCCAACAAAAGGGGACAAGACATGTTCCCTATCTCACAGGGGATAAAAAATTCAACAATAATTACATCACACTTTCCTTGGATCCTTGGTCTATGTAGTGTCATCAAATGAAACCATTAGTGGAATTGTGCCTCAAACACCTTCCTCAAACCGTGAATTATTGGAGTTGGGTTTAGAACCTTTATCTAGACCATCCTATGGGCGTATATCCTCAAGTTTAATACCCCAAAATTAGAAATCCATGTCAAAATGATTATTTATCCATTTACCACATATACCATATCAAAAAATATATAAAACAAAAACACATAAGATATAAAATAAAAAAATTATACAACATTTAAATCATCATCCATCATAAACCCATTATCACATTTACCTTTTACTACGAATGGTCATTTAACTCATTTCCCTCTCTATACCTTAACACAATTTTCATGATAAAAAATTCCCATATATTACCCTATTGAAAATATTAATCAATTCTTGAGCATTAACCCATTTATCATATTCAACAATTTATAACTATTTACTCCTATAACATGTTCATTATTTCATGTGCATTACCCACTTAAGAAATTCAATTACAATTCGTAGGACATTTTGTACATTCACTACATTTCATCCAAACCATTTGATATTAACAAAAAAAACCCCATAGACCATTAGAAAATTGTATAAACAACTATCAATATCCACTTTTCAGATCAACTAACATATCATCATGTCCATTATGGATTTAGTTTATCATAATTCAATTTTATGAATAACATTGCTATTTTCATTTTTGGGAATATTGGAACGCCCCATGGGTGGCCCTATTGTGTTCTAGTCAACATACATGCTTCCCATAGGGATCATGAGGTGTTAAATTCATCATTTATCCAACCAATTTCCCAAATCCTTTCAAATAAATTTAGTAAACAACAATATAGAACCATTAACCCAATGACATATAGAAGAATACAATTTTAGACTATGGGATACAACTTATAGCCCACCTAAAATGAATCCACAGACGAATTCTATCTTATACATATCCTTAGACCTAATTCAAGAGCCCTTTGAAGCCCCAACCTATGAACCTACAAGAAATTTTTTTAAGGCTTCAAAATAAGAATAATAAAACCACTAGCCGTAATATTGAAAAGAGAATAAAGTGGAGTGTTAGACTTTCCTGGAGATTTAATGGTAAACAAACAACACTATAAATGGCTTATAGTCAATGGAGACTAATCCTTGGGAGGTATTTGGCATTTTGGGTCATCAGTAAGGAAAGATTAGGAATAATGGAGAAGAAAATTAGGTGAAACACTTAAAATACTGAAGGGGGGAATTTTAATTTCTCACTTTTTAATGGGGCGCATGGTTTGGCCCCATAGTTTTCTAAATGATGCACCAATTGTGTTCCAACCTCAATATATGAGGGGTCCATGTTTAATGGTTACATGGGGAGTTTGAATGATTTTAAAAATCATGCACTAACCGTCCATAATTCCACAATCCCATTCCATGCAGCTTGGCCTCCCTCTTGGCCAATTTAATTAATCGTGCTCCCTTCCACCTATCTAGTAGTGTTTGGGTACATATTTTATGCTAACAATTCCCCATTAATTCAACATGAATTGGATGGACATTGTTTCCTTTCTTTCAAGTCCCAAACTCGCAAGGAACCTTAGAGGCTCCCCAAACTCTCATTAAACATTTAATTTACCAAATTTAAGAGATTTAAACAAAAATATAAACAAGGACATAAATCCATGAAGTCTACGATCACACATTATGTTTTCAAGGAAGTAATCCATGACCTATGTTATTTTCCCATGTTTTATATTTTCAACACAAATCATTGAAGACATAATATTATGATTTTATTTATATTAGTCCATGATTCCATTTTTATGTCCATTCTATATATATTATCACCCTATGCCATTAAATCGTATTTATAACTTCTCCATCATGATTTTCTCTGATTAATTCCTTATAAATTTTTATAGATCACCCTTTTATTTTATATATTTCACCAGGGTACACTATATAGTAATACAAGTATAATGGGACATAGGATAACATTTTGATGTCAAAATTAATAATGATGTACCGTATGAATATGTTTTTATTTATGTGCCTAATCACCTAAAGACACTATAAATCTAAATTTATTTATTATATTTTATGGATTTTATGATAAAAATTTTGTTTTAATATATTCATGAAAATCATGTTATTATAAAATGTTAAAAACATCCATCCCAAGTAAAACATTCCATAGATATAAACATTTAGTCGTCAATACATTCTGAAATTTCTATAATAGAATTTTTAAAAAATATTAATCTTATCATTGCTAATATATATATAACCATAGATAGAAGTTCCTTTTATACACATTAGAATCCAATCTCCTACTAAGTAATTTGATTACTTATAGAATCTCTAATTCCACGAATTCAATAAAACAACTAAGAAAATTTCCATTCATTATACTTTTAAACATAGAAACACCCAATAGGTGTTATAGAATTATTTATATCAACCTCATTTAAATATTTTTCATTAAAATCATTATTTTTACATAAATTGGGGTAAAAATATTAGAAATACTTATTTCAAACATTTTTAATTATTCACAAGTATATTTATCTTGATAAAGAAAGATCTCATCCTCATATTAAGAAATTGAATTCCCATGAAGTTATTCTTCTATATCAAAATAGATATCCCAAACTGTCATAACCCATCCCCCAGGGCCCATGCTCTGACTACCGCATGCCCACCTCTGATTGGCCAAGCATTGAAAAATAGTGCCAAGTCGGAATATCCCCCAAATGGGTGGAATTTAACTATGACCTTGTACACACACACACAACTCCAAGCCAAATATTCTAGGAAGTAAAA
Organism: Viscum album; assembly: GCA_963277665.1. Classification (NCBI taxonomy): domain Eukaryota; kingdom Viridiplantae; phylum Streptophyta; class Magnoliopsida; order Santalales; family Viscaceae; genus Viscum; species Viscum album. Next base: position 683,926,012 of record OY728123.1, on the reverse strand, counting down.
ACACTAATTAAAGAAAAAGTAAGCATACCACTACAACCCAACAACAATGTATGACAGAAATAAAATTAGTAAAGTACAACCCAACTAGAATACAATCCTTAAAAATGGAAAGAGTTTTTCAAACAAGTACTGAAGCTCATTTATAGAAAATCCCACTTGATCCCACTACAAGGTAAAATGATTGAAAGTTGTCTATAAGATACCAGAACACCCCAAATTCTATCTGATCAGACTAGTTATAACCTAGTCTAGGTCTACTGGGAAAACCATTAGAGAGTTGACCATCTGCACAAGACATGACACGTGGGGGAAGAGTTCATGTAGTGGTGAGAAAAAAAATACTCATTTGGGCATCCTGATACCCAACATAAAAGACCATAAGGGAAAAAAACTAAGAAAAATTAGTTAACTCAAAATAGGTATACATCAAAAGAACATATAATAAGAATATATAGGTATACACATAATGGATTCCAAGACTCATGGTCTCATCAAATTCCTGCAATATGGTTTCACTCATAGCATTCTCGATTCTGAGATATCTCACTCCTCAAGATTTCTGAAAATAATCATATCAAACAAGTCTACCAAAAGTATTTGAGACAACATCTGGTATCAAAACGTCATGAAGTTCCCTAAGTCCTCTAAACTAACTAAGATAAGGAGTCTTGATTTCAAATCCAATCGTTGGTCATATTATTCCACTCGAGGAATGCTTATTTCGGGAGAACTCTCTCCTTGAGTCTTGATGTCATCACTGGTCATGATTACATTATACAGAGAAGGGATTATCTCATAGAATACCACGAACCCAATCTATATTACCCTACAGGGTAGGGGATTCATAGAGAATACAAAGAACCTTACCGATGCAACTCACAATGTAGAGGATTCTAACGAATACCATAAACCCTACTGTTATGACCCACTTGGTGGGGGATTAACATGATCCACTTAGAGGTCACATTAATACCCACAAAATTACATCTGTGGTGATAGAGTATCACTCTATTTCCATGTAGGATTCCATAACAATATCCAGGACTCTGTATATCAAGGGTATTGCTATGAAATGTCGTACCGATCTCTCAAGGATAAGACCAAGTGGAGAAGCTCTGCACCCACACTATCTCCCACTATGGTCTCACAAATCCATATAAAAAGGACCACCTCATCATAAGGATCACAATTCAATTGATGGCTTTTCAAACAGAATTACAATTTGAATGTTGCGGGGATTTTTATAAAAAGGTGCCAGTTGGGTCTATGCCTGATCCGACCGGGTCGGACTGACCCGACCTATCAGGTTGACCCAACCCATTAGGCCTATTAGGTCGTAGTTCTAGCCTGTTGGGCCACCTAGGGATGCCCAATTTTCGTAGTTTATCTTTCCATGAGTGGGTAAGCACTCTTTCACTTGACTTGGCTATGCCATATCCCCTTCCTTAGCCACACACTCCATCAAATGTCTACTTGGTGATGCGAGTCAATGTGGTTGGTCAATGTGGCATGGCCGACCTGCGTAACCCACTAGATCCCACTACCTTCACCGTGGGGTCCATCCCCTGATGTGGCTCATGGAGCCACATTCTCCAGATGTCGAGTTGGTGACCGTCTTCTGCAATCATGGCCCACCAGGATGTGTCCTTCCACCACCGCCATAATGCCCCTTTTTGCGGCCTTCCCCACCATCGGCTACCAAGATGGTGGTTGCCTAGCTCCACCCTCACTTGTGGCCTCCTGCTGTGGGATGATCTGCCACTACAGTTTGGATTAGACAATATGTTGCTTCCACACCCGACTGTCGAGCCGACAGCGTGGATAGTTGCACCATATAGAATGGGAAGAACACAAGAATGAAGAAAGTGGATAGATCTAGGACTTGTTCTTAGTGGCCCGATCTATCATTGTTTGAATTGAAAATAGGAATGATTCATAAATATAATCATGTTTATATCTAAATATGCATAATCCTAGATTCTATCTGTAAGAAGCTTGGTTTTGAGTTCGTAAGACTTTGAAATTTTATTGATGTTATTCCAGAGCAGGGTGTTCATACGGCATGTGATTCTGAGCCCCGGTGTGTCCAGAATTAAATTTTATGTGCGTTGACACTAGACAAGCCAAATAAACATAATAACTCTTAAATGGTTTCTCATATGGGAAAAATTATGGTGTCATTGAGTCCATAATTTGTTTTTTACCCTAGGAGGGGTGTAACTTTCGCGGGTGTGAACCTTATGTGGAAAACGCCACCAGGGGAGTTTTCGTAATTTGGCGGCCCTAGGTGTGATCTTTACAACTTCTGAACAGAGGCTCAGATAAAAATTTCGAGACCACCATTGCGATCAGAATGTGGTTTTTACCCTAGGAGCGGCTTAACCTCGACCCCGTCAAGAGTTCGGGTATGGGGCCTACAGGTGGGGGGTTTAAGTGTTTTCTGTTTAAACACAACACCCCCACCCTCTTCTCCCCCTTACACCTCTCCTTTGGAGGTTTCCTCTCAATAAGATCCTCCTCTCTCCTCCACCTCTCCGGCAAGGCACGGCGGCTCCGGTGAATTGTCGATGAAGCTACGGGCTACGCTCAGCGAGATAGGCTCATGCGTTTTAAATTTTAATTCCCACAACCCCCTTCAAATGCAATTTCTTTTATCGAAATAAATCCCATGGTTGCGTAGGGATTGATTTTATCTTCACAACAATCCTTTCTGATCGAATGTTCGAGTCCCGAGGTGTCTAGGGTGACCCTGAGAAGTTTTCCGGTTGTTGCCTCCTTTTTCTGGCGGTGACAGAGGCAGTTTCTGGGACAACAGTGCGGCGATGACTCCTCACCGTAGCGGAAGGCTCCTTAGTGGCGGCGGCTTCACGTGGCGCATCGGGGGCTCCAGGCAGTTGCTCTAGGCGGCAGGCGAGGTCGACGGTGTAGGGCGAGATGGGGGTCGCGGCGCGCGACCCCATGCGAGGACCGAGACCCGCCTACGGTGGGTCTCCATGCAAGACCACGATCGACCACAAGGGCCGGTTGGCATGGGCGTGGACTGGGGGTCAGCGGTCGGGCCGCGCGGCTGAGCCGCGGGCCAGTGTTGCGAGTCGGGCCGGTCCAGCCCAAGGGGTTCGCCCCCTCAAATTTAAACACCCGTAACATTCACTACGGGTATCTGTTTTTTGTTACGTATATGGTAGTCCAATCCTCATCTCAAAAAGAGGCCTTTGAGATGGTCTCGAAAATTTTTAATTCCAGAGATGGGGGCTTGGTGGCACGTCATGCTCGTTAAGTAATACGTCGGGTTTCTTCTTTCGGATGGCGCGAACACATCCAGAGTCCGTTTAAGGTACCGACAGGGGCGTTGTGACCCTGGAATCAAGACAAAGTAGTCTAGGGTGGATTCAGGCATTGAAGCTGGAGTTGAGGCTTGGGACCCATGGGCCATCTTTTAAGCTGTGAGAAGCGTTTTGCGACTTTTTCCTTAGACGTCTATTCGGGGCGAATGAGTATTCATTTTGGCATGTTTTTCTGGGAGCATCTAGATGGAGCAGTTTTCCAGACATCTTTCGGGACCGAGGTATAGGCCCCATGAGACGCAGTATTGTCGTAAAGTAGTATTGAGTAAATTTTATGTTGGGAGCCCATTTCCAAAGATTATGTAGTCTATTTCGCATGTTTTTCCAAGAGGATTTCAATAGTGTAATATGTTTTGGTGAGTGGAGACTATTTTGAGATCTCTTTAAATGTGGAAATATGAAAGGATGTTGGTCAGGGATTTCAGTGATGCAATTTGACCCAATGCATGATCGAGATGTTAGCGACACCTAGTGATGGCGCGAGCGACACAGAGTCATCGGACCCGTATCATGGTTTACCCTCCGGGTGGGCGAGGCAGTGGGTTACCTATTGACTTTAGGGTTTCCCTCCGGGTGGGTCGGGCAGTAGGTTACTCATGGACCTTAGGGTTTACCCTCCGGGTGGGCCGGGCAGTGGGTTACCCATTGACCTTAGGGTTTACCCTCCAGCGGGGCTGGGCAGTGGGTTACCCATTGACTTTTAGGGTTTACCCTCCAGTAGGGCTGTGCAGTGGGTCACCCGACGACCATTTGGGATTTACCCTCCAGTTGGGATGGGCAGTGGGTTACCCGTTGACTTCTTTCAGACTCTGCCCCCTTTGAAGTGGCTAGTCAGTGGTTCTTTTCTCCATGGTTACCGAAGCGGGACATTTGGTGGTACGGTTTAGCGACGTGACAGCTTTGACATGTGGGATAGTTAGGCATCAGTGATGGATACCCTTAGAATAGTTGACGACTTATCATGGGCTGGGCTTGGAGATGGAGATCCCCTTACGCAATCGTTCGGGTTTCTTGTTGAGTATATATATATACACCCTACTTTTTTTTCCTACTCCTTGGGTCGAGTTACTCTCAATCAAGGAAGGGCGAAGACAGGCGGGGTATGCCACATGCTTTCCATGTCTAGCTCCTCTTGGTTGGGATGAGGCTACTTCCTTTATTTTGTTGGGATGAGCTGTACTCTCTCTATTGTACTCTTACTTTGTTCTGTCTATCGTTTACTGTTTAGTACCTCCTTTTCTATTCCCTCAAGCTTTCAGGGCATCCTTCTGAGTATCCTTATACTCATGCCTTCTTGGGATTTTCCCGCACTTGGTGTGCCCTTGCATATGACAGACAGGTCGATCGAGACCACGAAAGAGCATAGAGGACAGAAGAGCTTAGGCTGCGTTTGGTGGTCATAGTAGGTCTTTTAGGTGAGGTACTCACCAGCTATTTACATTCGTTTACATATTTCCGGTTTGTGGAACCTTTCCGGCTGGGCACATGTTTTCCCCCTTTTCCTGTTCAGTATCTATCAGTACTTTTCAGAACTTTACTTTTTCTTTTTAGAGGTTGATGCATGACTGTGGTTTGGTTATAGTTATTTGTCCTTTTGTTTCCTTTTTTACTTTGCAATTTTGCATTTAGTGGGTTGTGTGTGTGTGTATAGGTACTTAGGCAAAGGACACCCCGAGATTGTTACGCCTTCGACACTTGTCACCGGCCCTTGGCCTATGGAGGTGGGCTTGGGGTAGTTGCGGCTTGAGACCAGTAGGGTTGGGTCGTGTCAATGTGGTATTAGAGCTGGTTCATTCCATGGGGAATTTTTTGTACGTCCCTAAAAAGGAATTGGTTGGGATTTAGGGCAATAGTGTTGACATGTCTCGAGAGCAGCTCTTAGGCCAGAGAGTCCAGTGATGGTACGAGCGACCGACTTATCCATTCACCAAGACCCTACTAACCCGCTTGTCGACTCAGCACACTGAGACACAGGTTGCAGGGAACTTTGGAACATGCATTCGATAGGATTGAATATTTGACCATCCTTGTTGAGTCAGCCCCCCTTTGTGATTACTGTTACATATATATTCTCATCTGATTGTGGTAATCCATGAAAATTTTCAGTATGCCCCCATGATGGCATCACAGGCCGAGGTTGAGCACAGATAGAGTGTGCACCGAGACTTACAGCATCAGCGACCTTAGAAGTTCCACGGAGACCCGGATCCCCAGGCAGCAGAAGACTAGCTAGAGTCCATGGACTGACTTTTTAGGCTGGTATAGACACCAGTGGACCCAATGGTAGCTCTAGCTTCCAGACATTTCCATTGGACGACGGGGCATTGGTGGGGGTTGGTCATGCAGACCCACGACGATTCGTCTCTCATGTGGGATAACTTCCAGCAGCTCTTCTGGGAGGTGTACTCCCCCTCTTGTTTATGCTCCATTCTGATTCAAGAGATTCTAGAGCTGATGTAAGGGGGGATGACAGTGGTGTAGTACTCTTCCTGGTTTACAGATCTAACACGCTACTCGCCGGATATGATCCGCGACTGTTACTTCTGGTCGCGAAAGTATGAGCATGGTCTTCGAAGAGAGATCCATGCTAGTGTAGTACCCATGTACATCCTTACTTATGCTGAGGTGTTAAAGTGGGAACTCGTGACAGAGAGATTCTTAGCTGAGGGGCGTCAGCTGACAGGGCCTAGCAGTGGCCCCTTCATAAGAGAGTCTTCGGTGACAGGCAGGCGGAAAAGATTAGAGTCTCCGTCGAGGAGGCCCATCCCTGAAAAGACACAGGGATAGGGTCGTACACCACAATGGAACTGTGTAGCACCAAGGAAGTCAGGAGAGAGCCAGTGGTATGCCTGTGACGGACGGGGCCACCTAGCATGAGACTGCCCGACCAGGCGTATCGAGCAGCCATGGCAGGCAGTGGGCACACCGTAGTGGCAAAGGCAACTCTGTGACTAGGGATCCCCCAGGCGAGGACAGGGTGGTCCTCAGAGAGATGGCGCAGGAAGAGTAGAAGGACCTAGTGGTCTGGGATGGCATTTCGATTTCCTTTCACTACCACCACCGGGAAGCCCATGCCTGGCTCAGGGAGCTGGTGGTAGGGTCCACAGGCAGCTTCAGGCTATGGGTGTTCGTGAGCCCCTAGCACACGAGATGGTTTGAGGTACGCTTTGTGTTTAATAGATGATTGCTTCGGTATTAGTAGACATAGGCGCCATCCACTCCTTTATATCAATTTTGTTGGTACAGGAGTTAGATCTTATAGTAGAGGCACTGACACCTGCACATAGCCTCGAGATTCATATGGGAAGTGCCTCATTAGTGAATTTTATCTACAAACAGTGCGAATTGTCGTTTGGAGGAGGGAGTTTCATGTGGGACTTTCTCATCATCATGATATAACCTTACGACATCATGTTGGGCTTGGAATGGCTCTCTATGGTTCACACCCAGAGCGAATGTCATCATAGACGAGTCAGAGGTTTGTTTTATGATGGGACAAGGTTCATCATCCTTGGTGAATGTGAACTCGTGGTAGATCAGATGGGTAATCTGTGCAGGATACCTCGACATTTTTTGCACCAGTTGGTGAGTACGGCTCTCGGAGCAGCAGAAACTATAGGAACCTGGATCCATATTGTTGTAGAAGACTACATGGGCATATTTCCCGAGTATGTTTTGGGACTACCTCTGAGGCAAGAGATGGAGTTCTGCATTGACTTATAGACGGGGACTACCCTGATATCATGTGTGGCTTATCGGATGGAACCCACATAGCTTTGGGAGATACGACTTCAGATGGATGACTTTTGTGAGAAGGGATTCATCAGGCCTAGTGTGTCCCCCTGGGCAGCACCAGTTTAGTTTGTGAAAAAGGAAGATGGGAGTCTATGGCTTTGTGTTGATTATTGTTGTCTGAATCATGACACGATAAAGAACAAGTACCCCTTTCCGATGATCGATGACCTCTTCGACATGTTGAGAGGTGCGACGTGGTTCTCCAAGATTGATCTTCGATTTGGCTACCACCAGTTGTGGGTTTATGAGGCTCACATTCCAAAGGTGGATTTCCGTTGTCGGTATGGGCATTATGAGTTTCTGGTGATGCCCTTTGGCATGAAAAATTCCCCCTCCATTTTCATGGCTTTATGAACCAGATCTTACAGCCGTACTTGGACGAGTTTGTGGTTGTTTTTATTGAATAATTAATCATATACTATGAGATGGAATAGGAGAAAGCAAAGCATTTGAGGATGGACCTAGACATACTCTGAGAGCACCAGCTGTATGGGAAGGTCTCGAAGTATTAGTTCTAGATTCATGTGGTTCAATTTTTGGGGCATGTCATTACGGAGGAGGGATTGGCCATAGATCCCACAAATATAGGGGCAGTGCTTTCTTGGGAGCTACCCAAGAAGGAGTCAGAGGTGTGGAGCTTCCTTGGTTTGGCAGGGTACTACAGGATGTTTGTGGAAGATTTCTCGAAAAATGCTTCCCCTTTGACCGCATTGACATGGAAGGGATGACCATTCACCTGGACTGATCAGTTCCAGAAGGCCTTCGAGGAGTTGAGACAGAGGCTGACAAGTGATCCAGTATTAAGGCTGCTAGAGGAGGGCGTTGGGTTCATAGTATACTGCAACGCTTCAGGAGCTGGGCTCAAGTGCGTGCTGATGCAGCAGCGAGTAGTGATTGCATATGGTTTGAGGCAGTTGAGGCCCCATGAGCAGAATTATGCGACTCACGATTTGGAGCTGGCAGTAGTGGTACTCATCTTGAGGTTACAGAGGCACTACCTTCTGGGTGAGAATTTTGTGGTCTACTCAGACCACTAGAGCCTCAAGTACATCTTCAATCAAAGGGATTTGAATATGAGGCAGAGGCGTTGGCTGGAGTTTCTATAGGAATATGATTTCGAGATAGTCTACACTCCAGGGAAGGGAAACATAGTAGCAGATGACCTTAGTAGGAAGTCCCATACCTATTTAGTGAGGGAAGCTTTAGAGAAGTTGGATTCCCTACATCTAACCTTGGTAGAGCAGTAGGGTACAGATTTTTTGCAGTCGATGGTTTTGACTCCTTTGATCCTTGGGCATGTGAGAGAGCCATAGCTGGGGGATGTCGACAGTGAGGTACTACATGATTAGATATCCACAGGCAATGCACCCGATGGGTATTCTGAAAGAGGGAATCACGAGATCCTATTCCTAGGATGAGATGTAGTACCAGTGGAGATGCGGGAGGAGGTGATGTGGGAGTTCCACACTTCTCCCTTGGTTGTACATCCCGGTGTGGGGAAGATGTACATAGACCTTCAGCGATAGTTTTGGTGGTCTGGCATTAAGCCGAGCATAGTTGAGATCTTTTCTCAGTGTCTTACCTGTCAGTAGGTGAAGGCCGAGCACCAGGTTCCAGCAGGGTTTTGGCAGTCCCTTGATATCCCAGAGTGTAAGTGGGATGAAATATCTATGGACTTCATCACAGGGCTCCTGCGCACAGTGAAGGGCCACGATTCCATTTAGGTTATAGTGGACCGACTCATAAAGTCGGCGCACTTCCTTTCCATTAGGGAGCATAGCTCAGTGGAGAGTTTGGGGTAGATATATGTTTGGGAGATCATCCTCCCTCATAGAGTACCCTCGATGATCGTCTCCGACCGTGATGTGTGGTTTACGTCGCGATTGTGGCGAGGCCTTCAAGAGGCATTCGATACCCAACTGCGGATGAGTACAAATTTTCACCCCCATAAGGAGGGGAAGACTAATTGAACTATCTAGGTGTTGAAGGATATGCTCAGGGCGTGGGTGATAGACTTTTTTCTGAGTTGGTAGGATCACCTACCCCTGGTGGAGTTCACGTACAACAACTGTTTCCACTCTACAATCGACATGGAACATTTTGAGGCCGTCTACAGGAGACCCTATAGGTCCCCGTTGTGCTGGAAAGAGGTTGGGGAGACCTCCCTCATGGGCCTAGAGTTGGTGCAGGTGATGATGGAGAAGGTGGAGGTCATCCGTGAGCAGATGAGGATGGATTAGAGAAGAAAAAATTCCTACGCAGATCGTCTTCACAGGCCTTTAGAGTTCGAGTAGGGGGACCATGTCTTTTTGAGGTTCTCCCTGTGGTGTGGTACTCAGAGGTTCGACTAGGCTGGAGAGCTATCCCCAAGGTTCATCAGGCCCTTTGAGATCACGTGTAGGGTCGGTGAGGTTTCCTTCTGTCTTGTTCTACCCCCACAGTTGGAGAGGGTTCATGACATACTCCACGTGTCGCAGCTAAGGAAATACATGCACAACCCCATGCATGTTATCGACTGGGGAGGGCTGGACATTGAGGATGGAGCCACCTTTGCAGAGCACCCAGTGGCGATTGAGGACCCATAGGAGTAGACACTGCGTGGATGGACCATTCCTTTGGTTCGTGTGTTGTGGCAGCACATGAGGGTGTAGGAGAGCACCTGGGAACGTGAGAGCCATATGCGTGCTTAGTATCTTGAGTTGTTTTTGTAGTTTTACTTTTCGGGGATGAAAAACATGATGGAGGGAATGATGTAAGAACCAGAGTTTTGAGCCTATAAGACCTTGAAATTTTCTTGATGTTATTCCAAAGTAGGGCATTCAGACGGCGTGTGATTCTGAGCCTCGGTGTGGCCAGAATTAAATTTTTAGTGCGTTCACACTAGGCACGCCAAATAAAGAGAATACCTACTAAAAGGTTGCTCATATGGGAAAAATGAGGCACCGTTGAGTCCAGAATGTTCTATTTACCCTAGGAGGGGTGTAACATTCACAGTCATGGCCCATATGAGGAAAACGCCACCAGAGGCGTTTTTTGTAATTTGGCGGCCCCGGGCGTGAACTTTACAACTTCTGAACGAAGGCTCAAATTAAAATTTTGAGACCACGGTTGCACTCAGAATGTGGTTTTTACCATAGGGGCGGCTTAACCTCAACCCCGTCTGGTGTTAGGGTATGGGTCCTACGGGCGGGGGGTTTAAGTATTTTCTATTTAAACACACCAGCCCCACCCTGTTCTCCCCCTTGCACCTCCCCTTTGGCAGTTCCCTCTCAACAAGCTCCTCCCCTCTCCTCCACCTCTCCCTCAAGGCGCTACGGCTCCGGCAGATCGTCAATGAAGCTATGGGCGACGCCTAGTGAGGTAGGCTCATGCGTTTTAAATTTTAATTCCCGCAACACCGTTAAAATGCAATTTCTTCTGTCGAAATGTTGTCTGATCTTTCAGAAAATCCCACAGTTGCATAGTGCTTGATTTTATCTTCCCAATGATTATTTCAGATCGAATATTCGAGTCCCGGGGTGTCCGGGGTGACCCTGGGAAGTTTTTCGGCTGTTGCCTCCTTTTTCCGGTGTATCCAGAGGCGGTTTTCGGGACAGCGACGTGGTGGTGGCTCCTCAGCGCGGCGCGGTGTGGCTCCAAGCGGGGGCTCTAGGCGGCGGGTGAGGTCGACAGTACAGGGCGACATGGGAGTGGCAGCGTGTGACCCCATGCGAAGACCGAGACCCACCTTCGGTGGGTATCCTCACGAGACCACAACCAGCCACTAGGGTCGGTCGGCACGGGCGTGGACCGGGGGTCAATGGTTGGGTCGCGGGCCAGCGCGGGCTGGCCCAGGCCGGTCCTGCCCAAGGGGTCACCCCCTCGACATTGGACACCCGTAACATTCACTACGGGTGTCTGTTTAGCAAGCCATCTGCGACAGTGAAATCCTTGGCTCGAGACGAAGATTTTGGGATTGTCTTGGAAAATTTTAATTCCCTAGACGGGGGCTCAATGGCGCATCACGCTCGTTAAGTACTATGCTGGGTTTCTTCCTTCAGATGGCACAAACACATCTGAAGTCCGTTTAAGGCGACGTTAGTAGCGTTGTGACCCTGGCGTTGAGACAAAGTGGCCCCGGGTGGTATTATGCATTGAATACGGAGTTGATACATGGGCCCCATGGGCCGACTTTGAAGCCGTGATCACCATTTTGAGAATTTTTCATCAGACGTCCATTCGGGGCGAATGAGTAGTCGTTTTGGCATGTTTTTCAGAGAGAATCACGATGGTGAAGTTCTCCCAACCTCTTTCAGGACCGAGGTGTGGGCCCCATGAGACGTCGTATGTGCGTAAAGTGGCGTGGAGTATCTTTTTTTTTCGGGAGCCCATTTCCAGCGAGTAAGTAGTCTATCTCGCGTGCTTTTTCACAAGGATTACAATGGTGTAATTTTTTAGGCGAGTGGAGCCTTTTTCGAGATCTCATTAAATGTGGAAATGTGAAAGGAATTTGGTTAGGGATTTCTTTCATGCACTTCTACCCAACACACAATCACGATGTTAGCGACACCCAGTGATGGCGCGGGCAGTGCCGAGTCACCGGACCCATATCAGGGTTTTCCCTCCAGGTGCGTCGGGCAGTGGGTTACCCATTGACTTTAAGGTTTTCCCTCCCAGTGGGACGGGTAGTGGGTTACCCGTGCACCATAGGGTTTACCCTCCAGGTGGGCCGCGTAGTGGGTCCCCCGTTGACCTTAGGGTTTACCCTCTAGCGGGGCTGGGTAGTGGGTTACACATTGACTTTTATTGTTTACCCTCCAACAAGGCTGGGCAGTGGGTCTCCCGACGACCTTTTGGGGTTTACCTTCTAGTTGGGCAGGGTAGTGGGTTACCCATCAACATCATTCAAACTCCTCCCTATTTGATGAGGCTAGTTATTGGTTCTTTTCTCCATGGTTACCAGAGCGGGACTTTTGGTGGTACGGTTTAGCGATGTGGAAACATTGACGTGCGAGACTGTTGGGCATCAGTGATGGCTACCCTTAGAACTGTTGGCAACTTATCTTAGGCTGGGCTTGGAGATGGAGATCCCCTTATGCACTCATTCGGGTATCTTGTTGAGCATATATATATATATACACCCTACTTTTGTTCCCACTATTTGGGTCCATTTACTCTCCGTCTAGGAGGGGTGAAGACAGGCGGGGTATGCCACGTGCTTTCTGTGTCTAGATCATCTTGGTTGGGACGAGTCTACTTCTTTTATTTTGTTGGGTTGAGCTGTACTCTCTCTATTGTAATCTTACTTTGTTCTGTCTATCGTTTACCGTTTAGTACCTCCTTTTTTTCTCCCTCGATCTTTTAGGGCGTCCTACTAAGTATCCTTATACTCACCCCTTCTTGGGATTTCCCCGCACATGGTGTGCCTTGCAGATGAAAGACAGGTCGATCAAGACTACGGAGGAGCATAGAGGACACAAGATCTTGGGATGTGTTCGGTGGTCATAATAGGTCATTCTGGTGAGGGACTAACCAAATATTAACATTTGTTTACCTGTTCCCGGGTTGTGACACCTTTCTATTGGGGCGCGCATTTTTCCCCTTTTTCTGTTCAGTATTTGTCAGTACTTTTTAGCACTTCACTTTTTTCTATTTAGAGGTTGATTCATGACTATGGTTGGGTTATATTTATTTGTCCTTTGGTTTCCTGTTTTCGTTTTCACTTCTGCATTGAGTGGGTTGTGTGTGTGTGTACAGGTACTTAGGTAAAGGCCTTCCTGATATTGTTACGCCTTCAGCACTTGTCACCAGCCCCTGGCCTATGGATGCAGGCTTGGGGTAGTTGCGGCTCGAGATCAGTAGCATCGGGGCGTGACACAATCCCATGATAAAATCACAACCATGCCAATGCACGATCCATGAATCAATATATTTGTCGATTGATTCATGTTCATCATAGATAAAAGAACGAAGAATGGGGGTTGAAATTAAATAAAGCTACATCCTACCTGGATTCTCTTTGATTTTTCATAAAGTGGGATTTTACCTTCATCATTAATCGATCCTCGATCCTTGATCCATGATCCTCAATTCATCATCCCATTGTCATTTTTCATTCTCCAATGAGTGGATTTTTCCAACGCTATTCTCCAGCACCCCCAAGAAAAATTCTCCATGATCATTCCCCAATACCATATTCCTACCAGCAGTTAGAAGAGGAAAACACGGTTCCACATTAAATGCATTTCAACGATATCGTGTCACTAAGTTGCAACATCATTGAGTCGCTACATAAAATCATGGTTGTGTTACATTGAAGCGTTAAAAATAAAATAATTTTTTCAAATTATTTTATTCATAAAATGTCCCAAAAATTAACTTTGATAGTCAACCTATTCCATTCGATGATGGGATTTTCCTAAGGAAAACACCCCATTACAATCTCAATGATGGTCTCAGAATTCCAATCCAAGTTATCGTTTATTAGTTATTAAGATTTTAAAAGAAAATAATTTTATTTAATTATTCTTTTCATGGTTACATCCTTTCGTGTATTTTTACAGAAGATCCATTTCGACTAATGTTTAGTCAGACCTAGGGTAAAGACACTTATATGAGCTCAACGATGTCCTCAGAATTCTGATCCGAGAATCCTTTTATATGTTATTTAATTTTTTTTTCAGGAAACTGCTCACATAATCTATTTAAAAACATAACATTTTTTAACAGACCATTCTGGGAATACCAGGCCTTAGAATCACATGTTGTCTTTGTGCCTGGTCCCCTAATTTTCTCCAGAATTTTTTAAAAATAGAAGCGGGAAAATCCGAGTTATTAAATTGACCCACCTTAATGATTTACATCCTAAAAAATCCAAGAAAGTTATAATCCAAAACAATGTGAGAGTACATAGCACAAATATTTTCCTTCCACTCCCATTTGATCCTATTAAGATCCTCTACTGCCTGCAGACATGTAAAAAATGAAAAGGCAACCATGACGAATCCATGATATTTGTTGGGTACACAACCCTAGCCACTCAAATTTCGTTGTCCAACTCACCCCTTATTATGACGTGCAAAGGGTTATGTGTGAATCTTCTCAACTCTGACACATGTAATATGTTGTATACCATGTCTTACTATAGGGTAGAGCCAAGAAGTACTCTACCTCGACAATCCTATTTTGTACCCAAAAGAGGTTCTATTAAGATCATATATAACTTGATGCCCCAAAAAATTCTCTATAACCCTCATCAAGGTGATATCTAATGGAAGACATTGTCTCCTTCCTCAAACTCCAAATGACTCCCCCATCTGTCAGTGTGAACTTCAAATGGAAATGTTCATTCTTCAACCTCTCATAGATGATCTGAACATCCTCTACAATAATTTTTGGAAATCCCTTCCACAACAGGTATGTAAATAAAGAACCACAATCTGAAATAATCATCGTTTAAACTTTATGTAGTAGAATTATATCTTGTACATAGAGGCATACTGAGCTCTCTACAAAACTCTTCTCCTAGGTAGTTAAGAAGTGGGCTGACTCAGGGAGTTGGTCAATGATCACCATGATGGTATTGGGTCTCCTGGATATGTGGTAATACCATCAAAAATTCCACTTATATTCTTCCCCACTTCTTTTCAAGTACCCCAAGAAAGAGAAGTAGAAAACCATGCCAACCATACGGGTCTTGACACAGTGAGTTGACTAATCACGAAACAAGATCAAACAATTGTTCAACATTAATATAAATCGGTAAGTCCAAGTTAAACCAAATTTTTCATCCTTGGTGTTTTCCTTGACACACACAAGCATAACTTTGTGCATATCACCAACCTAGGTGTCCACTGCTACAACAGTGTGTCCTTTGAAAAGACTGGCGTGCTCCACAAAGTTTGAGTATGAATTAGGGGTATTCCCTGTAGACAACTGGGAACTTAAAGACTCATAGTCAGTATCATCAAGAAATTCCTCCCTGACTCACTTTATGAATGTTTGGGTAAAAACCACTAATTCTAGGTAAAATGCATCATCTCTATCCATTATGGATAACTATAATGGGGTTAACTAATTTTTTTCCTTGTTCATCAAGTATGAACTCGATCTCATGTTGAGAGAATCCACTACCACAGTCCCCTTACCAAGTGTATAGAATCTCTCTAAGTCATAGACCTAGAGTATATCTAACCAATACCTCAGTATCAAGTTCAGAAACTTATGAGACAATATATACTTGAGAACATTTTTGTGTAAGTACTTGATAAACTGCCCGCCAATCAATTAGTGTCTCTATATCTTCAATGCCTAGACTAAAATTTCTAACTCAATATCGTGGGTCATGTAGTATTTCTCATGTGGTCTCAACTGACGGGAAACCATATTCAGTCTTTGAATTACTCTACATCAAGACACAACCATGTCTATCCTCAAACACATTACAGAACACTACATACTCGACTCCCTCCTATGAAAACTACAGAACATGGAGCTCTACAATCTCTATATTAACTGCTAAAAATAATATGGGAACCTTTCTATCCACACGAAAGGATACCCCTTTAAATTGATTGGAGTGTTCATTAACCCTTTGTTAGTGGATACAAGTTCCCTATGGTCACCTAGTTAATGTGAGGGAAATACACACATAAACATGAACGATGGGCCTTACTAAGCCCTTCCCCCTCAAGTCATCCACCTACACCCTTAGCTCGTGAAGCTCTTCCAAATCCATCCAATAAACTAATGCGGATATCAGTGCCATATCAGGGTGTATAACAACACATTAGTCTATATTGCTATATGGAACTAAACCTTGAAATATCTCCTGGAAAGACATTCTCATACTCCACCACTACTAATGGGAACTGAAAACTCATAACATCCACTACCCTGATGGTAAGGTTAGCCGAATCAAGATTGATCAGATGCACCCTACTATGCATTATTCTATCAGGTGCTACCTGGGTTTCCTTTTTCACAAACCATGGAAACCCCCATTCCATCATTTCAGACAAACTACACCCTTTTGGATAAAATAGTCAATACGAGCTTGGAATATCAATAACCAATCTGTACCAAGAGTGATATCATAAGGCCTCAATACTACCACCACGATGTTTCAACTGAAACTGTCACCTCAAGAGTAAGATCACACTATCATCACTAGTGTGATTATTGAGTCTTATTTAGTCGTTATTTCTAGACATAAGGGTCAAGTCAATGGTTTAATTGGAAACTCTAGGTCTCGAAAAAGATTTTGACACAGAAGAATGATTATCACCTATGTCTGTAAATACAAAACCTAAGAGTAGACATATACCATACCCCAAATAATTCATCAATACCTTTGTTCATATGCCTTGACAAAATGTAACTGTTCCTTCCCCTATCCTCCAGCTCCCTGACCCTAGTGTGGACAACAAGGGAATGGTGGTGGTAACATGTTTAAATGTATACTGCCTCCTGTTTCTCTCCAAAATCCTCTGTCACATATTCCTCCCTAATGATCTATATGTTACTATAATTTTCCCTACCTTAGTGGCTCGTACACCATTTCCCTATCATTATCATGATGGGTTGGAAAATATCAAAGCGATATGTCCCCTATCTTCACATGAAAAGCATTTCCACTATCTTGGATGACTAAACCCACACTAGGTGCCAAGAGTTGTGAATACCCAATCTTGGGACCTCTTCTTAGAATTTCTCACAATTCCAAGTCTCTAATACTAACATTAGCATCATATTCTTGAGGTCTCTACTATTGTATTCTTATTGTTGTAATCAAGTGGCTGTATCCACTCAGCCAAAGGACATTCAACCACAAAGGTTCTCTCTAGAATCATAGCTTAAGTAAGAATGCATATTGGAATAATGTTGGCTTGGTTTCCCTTAATAACACCTTACTCAAAGGTTTGAGCACTAATCTAATGGCCATATCATATTCATCGAGTACCTGTAATTGTTCGTATGACTTGATGAATACTCATCTACTGACATGTTGTCCTACCGAATCTGTAGAAGTTCATGGGCACACAGAGCCCTTACATTTTATAGAGAGGGCCCTTTATCTGATTAAGTTTATAAAATTATGTCCATAGGAGAGTCACCTCATCATAAGATAGGGTAATCTAAAACCTGTCATCACCCTGTTGATCCATGTGGAAGGCTTATCACCCAGACCACCATATTATCTAATGGTGTCCTAGCTGGATGGAAAACTGGTCTCCACCACAAGAGAGTCATTATCTGCCTGTGATTCAGCCTTGCCTCGGTACCTAAGGGGTATCTATCGCAGAAACTCATGAAGTGAGCATATCCCACACATCTCATATGCTAGTACTATGAGTACCATGTGCTACTATATATGTTGTGGTATAACTGGTACACCACCTACAAGTGCTGTCTTCTGTAAAAATCCTTGTACCCATATTTAGTCCCCCCAAGATCATCCTCATTATCATGCGGTGGATTCCTAGATGAATTTCTATGTGGAAGTATCTTGAAGAAAAACAAGATGTACCATGATCAATATATTATACATGGTTAGATGCCTCCAAGAAGGACATGTAAAACGCAACCCATTTATATAAAATGCATGCACCATAATTTTTTCATGAATCTACTGTTTTCAAGAACCTAGTTGAAAAATTGAATTTCGGGTCCTTGTGTATAGATACGTTGGCAACCCCACCAACACTGGATTCCCTAGCCTGAAATCTGAACATGAAACACTCAACACTATTTCCCCAAACCAAACACATAGTCTATGGGTTATTAAGGTAGAACTAACCAACCTCTAATACCATTCATTCATGACCCATCCCATGGGGACCATGTCGGGACTACCCCATTCCTACCACAGATAGGCCATGTGCTAGAGACTAGTACTGAGTAGGAATATCCCACAAATGGGAGGCATTTTCCAAAGAAACTATACACATGCTCACAACATCAAGCCAAATATTATTGAATTCAAAAGCACTAAGCAATAAAAAAGAATGGATACCCCTATAACCCAACGATGTTGTATAATGGAAGGAAAAGTAATAAAGTAAAACCAGACCAGAATACAAGCCCAACAATAGGAAAGAGTCTGTAACACAAGTACTGAAGCTCATCTATAGAAACCCCCACCTGATCCAATAGAAAGGTGGAAAAGTATACTGATTTTTATAAGACACTGGAACACATAGAAGTGAATCTGATCACACTAGAACCAACCTGGTATGGGTCTTCCTGAAACACCATCAAAGAGTCGACCATATTCACAAGACATGACACATGCGGAAAAATCCAGTGAAGGGGTGAGAAAACAATAGTCATTAGGGAACCCAAAAAAAAACGTCAAATACCAAAATTGAAACAAAATTAAGAAGAACTAGTCTACTCTACATAGTTATATGTTAACAAAAATGATAATAAGAAAATCTAGGTATTCTTGTAAAGGATTCCAAGACTCAAGGTCTTCTCCACTGCCAGCCATATGGATCCAATCATAACATGATCAATTCTGGGACATCTCACTCCTCAAGCTATCTAATAGTAAGCATGTAGAACAATTCTACCAAATGTATCCTAGAGAACATATTCTATCGATACATCATGATGTTTCTAGAGACATATGGTCTTGCTAAGACAAAGAGTCTTAGTATCACATCCAATCCTTGGTCACATGATTCCTATCAAGGAATCCTTGTTCTGGGGGAAATCACTCATCGAGTCTTGATGTCTCTACTATTCCAGTTTATGTTATGCAGAGATAGGATTCTCTTAGAGAATACCTCAATCCAAATCTGTATTACCCATCGATGTAGGGGATTCTTAGAGAAAACCATCAACCCTACCGATGCGGCTCGCAACGTAGGGGATTCTAAATAATATCGTGAACCCTACTGATATGGTCCACTAGATGGAGGATTAATTCCCTTCACTTGTAGGATATGTCAATACCCAATGAAATCCAGTCAGGGTGATAGATTATCACTCTAGTCCCCAGGAGGATTCTATAACTCTATCCATGACTCTGTCACTCAAGAGGATAGTTATGCAATGTCGTACCGAAACATTGAGGAAATGTCTAACGGGGAAACCTACAAACATACATTGTCCCATAGTTAGGTCTCGAAAAACCATATCAACAGTACCTCCTTTTTTCAAGGGTCCCAATGACACAAAAGTATTATAAAACAAACTTATGATTTGAAAGTTACATAGATTTTATTAAAAATGGGATGGTTTAGTCTGAGCCTCTTCTGACCCTACTTAGGGTCTGCTGACCCGAACCATCAGGTCAACCCGACCCACTGGGCCAATTAGACAGGGATCGTGGGGCCTCCTATGTGGCCTGGTTCTCCCAACACTACCTTTCATTAGTGGGCCAAACCTCATGCATCAGATACGAACAGGCGACATCCCCTTCACAGGCCACATGCTCCACCTCCTGACAACCTAACATACCAAGTCAGCATTGTTAGTCCACATTGTGTGGGTAGTCCTCATGAACTTCTGGATCCCACCACTTTTACTACGAGGTCCCTCCCCCAATGAGGGTTGGGGATCCCCATCCGGTGTAACTGTGACCTCCAGCTACAATGTTCCACAGCCCTGTGCGACCGCTGCCACCATAGTCAGCATGGTAATGGACTTCCTCACCGTCGAGTACTGATCTAGTGGCCACCTGGTGATGCCCTCATCCATGGCCTCCTATCACAGACCAATCTATTGCTATGGTCTCACATGGATTGTGGGTTACTGTCACCGTTAGCCATCGAGTCAGTGGCCTAGATTGTAACATCACGAAGAACGAGATGAACAAAAGAACACCCAAAGAGGATATATCAGGGTGTTCTTCATTTCAGATAGATCTATCCATGTTATAATAAAAAATTAGAAGGATTCACAATTATAAGAATGGTTCTATGTAAATATGGATAATCTCAATTCAAAACCTGCGATAAAAATCCAAACCTTGCACTACACCAGATCCGTGAATCAATCTGTTTTTTGATTGATTCACATTCTTTGTAGGTAAAATAAAGTAGAGTGGGGAATTAAATCAAATTAAACAATGCACTAAATGGATTCTGTTTGACATTGAAGAATATTTTTGTTGTTGTTACCATTCGTCGATCCTCGATCCGCGATCCTCAATAATGGATCCTAAATTCATTTTCTCTTCATCATCTGACATTATCCAATGATAAGATTTCTTCAAGGATCTTCCCTGCACCCCTTTGAAATCATTCCCCAATCTAGTGTCCATTCAAATGTTTATAGAAGGAAATAGTGTTTCGGCATTTAAATTTGTTCCAGTATTAAACTCATTTCAGTGTTGTTGAGTCACTGAGTTTTAGATTTGTTGAGTCGCTGCATCACAGTGCTATTGTATTACATTGAAATGTAAAAAATAAAATAATTATTTCAAATTATTTTATTCTTAAAAAATCCCAAAAATTAACTTTTGCAGTCAACCCATGTCGACCGATGTTAGGATTGGCATAATAAATACACCCCACTAGGAAATCAATGATGGTTTCAGATTTCCAATCCGAGTTAACATTTATGAGTTATTAGGATTTTACAATAAAATAATTTTATTTACTTATTTTTTTACAGTTATTTCCTTTTTGGGTTTTCTACATAAGAACTACTCCGACAAAAATTAAGTCATGCCTAGGGTAAAGCCACTAGTTTGATCTCAAAAGTTCCCTTCAATTTCTTATCCAAGCAACCATTTAGATGGTATTACACTTTTTCTAGAAAACCTTTCATGCATGGAATTTAAAACATTAAATTTTTTGATGGATTGTTCTTGGAACACTAGGCCACTGAGTCACACAATATCTTAGTTCTTGGTCTTATAATATTCAATGAATTTTTTAAAAATAGAATGAGGAAAATTTGATGTGTTACATAGAAAAATCCTTCATTTCTGTAGATAATACCATTAATAAATGTTTGTAATTTCAATAAAAATTGATCATCATTAAAGAAAATAACATTTATAGATGATTTATTTTTTTCACTTATGTAAATTATGTTAACATAATTTCCTTTCGGGAATTCCAGTGACATTTTGAACAATTCAATCTTTTAATAACATTCACTTAGATATTATTAGAGCTAATTAAAAATTATCTATAACCTGTTAATATATCGTTGTTAATATCTAAGAACACGTATTTTTGGTTCCATAATATACACACCATATTCATGTTCACCATTGAGAAGAATCCAACACTATTTCCCTTTTTAATGTATTATATTTCCTTTCACTTATAATAATAAAAAAATACCTTTTATCTCAAAAATATCAACTAAATTGAAAAACTCTTAAAAATAATTTCCATTAACAAGAGAATGTCCCTTTTAAATTTTTATTTACATGTTTCTTACCACAACTAATTTTTATTAGAAGTGTTTTGTTGTATACATATTGATCTGATGTTATACTTGATCATAGGATTTGGAAGGAAATAAAAAAAAATATTCTCAATAAAATAACATTTTTAATTAATGAAATTAATCCATTCTTGATACATCAGTCCATCAATTACACTTACCAATTTATCTTCAGAAATAATTGATGTGTGAGTTGTTTTCACAAAATATTGATTTGATGGAACTAATTTTCAATGTTCACAGTTAATGTTTTAGAAATAAATCTACATCAACAGTCTAGGATAAACTATATTTCCAAATTCGTGAACCCATGAAATGGTTTAATTGAAATATTCTTCATACCCACTAATAATATCTTCCATTCCTTTAGAATCTTATTCATTCTATTCATCAAATTTTTTGTCTTCTCTATTTAATTCAGATGTTGTTTCTTATTATTACCACTGATTTATTGAGTGTTCAAGAACCTTCAAATTAGAATAATCGATAAAAATTATAGATTTATTTTAATAGTTGTGATATCCTCTACCATTTGATTTATTTCCAAGTTAATTCCCATTTACAACTATATTTTTAAACATACTCAAATTTGAGCCCTTATCATTAATGATACATCTGCTACAAAAAACCCATAGATACCTTAAAAATGGTTCCCACTTTTTATATATATCATATATAGAAATATTTTATATCTAATGATATATACATTAATATTAAATGTGTACCATGGTCCTAATCAGTTACCTCGAAAAAATGAGAATAATGATGTTATGCTAACAAAGTCTGAGTCATTTTGGATGAACTTATTTTATTCATCTTAGCAAGATAAATTTATTATAGGGAGTATGGTGCACTTTACTAAGGAATAATCTTGTGCCTCTCCAATTTTTCTAAAAAAACTTCTTTTCTAAATTTGTATCAATTTTTTAAATATAATCTTCTCAAATGAATAAATTTATTTCTTTTGAAAACATCTCTTTAAACAATTAATGTAGTTATTTGATATTTATTTCTGCCACATTAATATAATATATGTGATTTAATTGAAATCATAAATTAATAGGATAAAATATTTTATACAATAAATTTATATTTATTGCATCTCTCTAAAAATAAATGAATTAAAATGTTCTAAATGATGGTTTTATAGAATATCAAATCTTCTATAGGAATGATTCAACATCTTCCCCTTTTGTCATATATAGTATTCATATTTCATTTAACCTGTCACCTAAAGTGTATAGAACAACGGTGATCCACTAGGGGTTTAATAAATGGAACATTCTTTCGATTATCACATAAATATAATCCATTATGAATGGTTAGGGTCCTTCTCCACTCATATTTTGTTTCCCTCCCTCACATATGTGAAAAAAATTTGAAATGGAAAAGGAAAAAATAATTGTACATTGATCGATATCAATGTGACAGAATACTATTTTTTCTTCAAATTCTATAGAGACATGGATTTTGTTATCTATATTGCATTATAGTGATTATATGTATATATTACCTCACAAAAAATGATTTTTTGGATACCATCCTCTTTACTGGTAAGGTATTTTCCACTTCCCGAATAAACACTGAGTTTTTCTATACCTAAAAAAATAGTATTCAACGATTCTCATTTTTTACTTGATGCTGACCAATATCATCATTACTTTTCAATATATCACAACAATAGATTGAATGTTCAAGGAATAGCCGAAGCATAGTTGGGACAGAACCCAACATTGAATTTTATCACGATCAATGATTATTCAGGGATCAATATGACGATGAGTTCCAGTCTCCAAGGAATAGAATAAAATATTTAGATAAATAAGGAAGAGGCACAAAACCTATAGAGAGGATCATTCACATCATGATTATAATTAATTTAATTAATTTCATAAATATAATAATACCTGGATCTTTGTTATTTTATTATTTGTTGATGTTGATCATTCGGAATGACCCTTCCGAATTATTTTGTTGTGTTTTCAAGGATCCAAATTATAATCCCTCTAGCGATGAAACACACATGCTCCGATGGCCTCTGACCGACACCACTTGTTCTCTGGGTGCTATCACTATAAAGTGATTGTCTTAGGCTGGTCATTCTTTATTACTTGTTCTTCGACCATGTAGAACATCCCTCATTCTTGAAAGGGACATGAGGAGGCTTCAAGAGAGAAATTTTTAACTCAATAATTCTCAATTCACCGGGTGTGCGGTTCGATACATGGAACAATAGATGTATGAGTCTATTTATTGACATGGGGCTTTAGTTACAATATTTAACTGAATATATGAAATTAAATACATTCATAACCTTATAGAAAACCCATACTATTAATAATAATACCATGCCATTATTGATGGTGTTCCAAATTGCTCAAAATAGAATTATAAATAAAATTTCGTGTCACAAAATAATAGCTGTGTTATTTTAAGTTGTTCCAACTAGTTAAATAATTATTTATCATCATGAAAATAATTATTTTACTATTAGACCAGCCTTTGTCCTCTCGAACTCCACGTCCATTTACTGACCACCTAAAAAATATATAAATAAATTATTATATAAAAAAAATATTTTATTTAAAAACAAGTAAATAAATTTTTATTAAATGTTAAATAAAATAAATAAATATATTTTACCCATAATCTGTTGAATAAATATTGATTTAATTTATATAATCATTTTAACTTTAATAAAATTATTACATTGTCTTGATAATAATATTTATTAATTAAATTCAAATAAAATTTAACTGAGACCACCAGAAACACATAGTGTGTGACCCTCTAGGATTCTTTCTCATTGGAATTAGGTAAAATTGCCTAAAGTATTAGAGTAATATCTTGCAATGGGTCTAGGAAACCAATATAAAACAATTAAAGTCGTAACAATGACATCCACATGTGAATGCTCAATGTGTAATATAATCTATTTGTTTCAATATCTCATCAAGCTGATTTCATAATAGTTTCATCAACTTCTATGCTTGATACATCATTATTTGAATACCTGAAATAAACTCATAATTACTCCATGGCCATGGAATTTTTCACGACAGTTCTATTTCAATGAAAGGGATGAGATATCAACATCCATAAATGCAAGGGAAAAATCCTTCCTTTACTTATCCATTAATAACATGCCACTCATGACACACCCAACGTACCCTACTTCCCGCCAACTTTATGCATGACAGTTTTCATCAGTAAATAAAATTGCGTGATTCATCACACATATTAATGATAATATTAAATCTAAGGATCATTACACATTCTCGTGGATAGAAATATCCGATGACAAAAAAAATTCAGAATTCCTACTGGCGGGTCTATTCTCATAATCTCCAATATTTGAGATTACCAAGTGAGAACTTCATGAGAGGAAGTCTCATCTGCTTATGAGTTCTCACACATGACAGTCTGTATGATATTTTTCCCATAATAGTATTACATCCAACTTTAGAACTATATTTAAGAATATTGTTATAACATTTCAAAGTTCTCATCATAGAAGGGAACTTTCATGACCTTATCAATGCAAAGAATACTCTTGGAAATTATAACATTATTGTCATGCAGAACAGTGAAAAATATTTACCAAGATGTTTAATATTAAAAAAAAATTAAATGTCCATGTAATCAATGTAAAACTAGTTGGTTCGTGGACACCAAGTCTTACAAACTCCCACTTGGACTAGAGCCAACTGCCGGTGACTTTCAGTTCACTAGACCTCACTTGGTGATCATGTTTCTACTATGTCAAGCATTTAGTAAAGTGGTTCTCCATGTTTTCTAATGTGGAAATTATAGTCACTAAAACATCACCTTTATATGAAAATCCCTCAAGAGATGATACTTCCTAAGTATGTTCTTCGTCCACTGATGTTACCTTAGATCCTTTGTAAGAGCCACCACTGTAGTATTAGAACAATACAGTGTGATGGTATCTTTACTTCTAAGTATCACATCCATCTCCTGGATGAAGCTTCACATCCAAACTGCTTCTTTAGCTACCTCAGAAGTTGTGATATACTAAAACTAAATGGTTGAATCTGTGACCACACTCTTCTTTGAGCTCTTCCAGCTCACTACACCTACATTCAATTTGATGTTGTATCCTATAAGTGACTTCAGGTCATATAGATCAATCTGGAAACCAGAATCTGCATATCCTCTAATAACTATTTTCTCATCACCTCTATAAACCAGGAACATATCCTTTGTATGCCTCAGATACTTTAGGATAGGCTTGACTATCATCTAATGGTGGTCACCAAGTTCAGATTGATATATTCCTACCACACTCAATGCATAGGCTACATCCAAACAAGTACATATCATGTAATGCATGACTAACCCAATCACTAATGCATATGAATTCACTTCCATTTTATCTCTTTCCTCATGTTTCTAATGATACATTTTCTTGGAAATATGAATGCCATGTGATGCTGGAATCAATCCCCTCTTGGATTGTTTTATACTGAATATCTTTAGTATCTTATCAATGTAAGTACGTCGACATAGGTCCAACAATCTCTTGGATCTATCACGATGGATCTTGATCCCAAGAATATATGATTATTCGACCCATTACTTCATGGAGAATCATTGATTCAACCATTCCTTAACAGTTTATAAGACTGGTATCTCATTTACAATATGTAATATGTCATCAACATATACTATTAGGAAAATGACTGCACTCCCACTAAACTATTTAATACACATGACTCACATTCATTCTAGATAAAACCACATTTCTTTATGGCTTCCTCAAAATTAATGTTCCATGATGTGGATGCTTTCTTTACTCCATAAATGGATTTCTGTAACTTGCATACCTTATTGGCATCCTTTGGAGTCATAAATCCTTGAGGTTGTGTTATATAGACATCTCTTTGATGGTTCCCATTAAGGAAGGATTTTTGAAATCCATTTTTAAAATCTCATAGTCATGGTAAGAGATAATGTCCAATTGAATTATGATGGATTTATCATTGAAACTGGTGAAATGGTTTCATCATAGTCAATCCCTTGACATTGTTTGAACCCTTTTGCAACCAATCATGCCTTATAGGTGCTGACATGTCCTTCAATGTCCAGTTTCTTCTTGAATACCCATTTTCAACCAACAAGATTTACACCAACTAAAGGATCTTCCAAAATCTAGACTTGGTGTAGGTACATGGAATCCATTTCAGAATTCCTGGATTCTTGCACTTTGTAATATCTGTGCCACTTACTTCTTCCTTGTAGGTTAGAGGATCATTATTATCAACTAATAATGAGTCACCATCATTGGTAACTAGAAAAATATACCATTATTGTTCTCTAACATCTCATGTACTCCTACACAGCTCTTGTGTATCTGGATGAGTTCTTTCTTCCATGGGGATTTGTGGAATCTGTTCCTATAACATCTCTTGTGTACCTTGAGGCTCAACTTCATCAAAGTATTTCTTTCTCCCACTGTCTCTTTTGGAGATGTTATCCCTTCCAATTAATATGTCATTTCTTTCCAATATACCTTTTTTATGAGGGATTTTATAGGTAATATCCCCTTGTTTCCTTAGGGTATCCTATAAAGGTACACTTTGTGCCTTGGGGTGCAAGATTATAACCTGAAGAGGCCTTAACAAACACATCACTTCCCCGCACATGAAACTTTGATAATACAGATTTCTTTCCACTCCAAAACTTATATATAATACCATTTATCGATTTATTTGGTACTTCGTTTAGTATGCACACCTCTATTTGTAACGCATATCCCCAAAAGGATAATGGAAGACTTGCATGACACATCATTGTTCTTACCATGTCCAATAGGGTGTGGTTCCACCTTTAGCTCACACCATTCCACTAGGGCATGTATGGGGGAGTGAGTTGGGATATGATCCCAAACTCCCATAAGTAATCAATGATGTATTGATTAAAATATTCCCGCCTTGGCATGAGTGGAGTTTCTTAATCTTTTTACCAAGCTGGTTCTCAAATTCATCCTTGTATTCATTGAACTTTTCAAAAGAATCCTACTTATACCTCATTAATTAGATATATCCTTATCAACTAAATTTGTTAGTAAAAGTTATGAAGAATGAGTACCCTCTCTTTTCTTCAAATAGTAATGGCCCACAAACATCAGTATGAACCAATTCAAGAAGTTTTGTTTCCTTTTCACCTTTCCCACTAAATAGAATTTTGTCATTTTTCTTATAAACATTCATGAAAAACACCATGTGGTTTAATTCAAAATAATCTAAATATCTATATTGATGTGACATTGTCAAGCATTTCTTGTTTACATGACCTAGCTGAAGATGCCAAAGTTGGGTGTGGAATGCGTCAGGTGAAGTATCGTTGTTATCAATAATCATTGCATGATTTGTGTACTCCAACATGTGAAGGTTGTTGTATAAATGTGACCTACCAAAAAAATTCTATATTTGTAAAAGAAGAAACATTCATTTCCAATCATGAAAAAAATCCAACTATATCTAATATGGATACAGAAATAATATTTTTAGTAACATATGGAACATAATAAAAACCCTTTAAAAACAATATCATCATAGTTGGCAATATGAGGTGGTAGTCCCCAACAACTACAACAGAAAGTCTAGCTATGTTGGATTCTTGTAGATCTACCTCCCCATGGTAATTCTTCCTAAATCTACTTGGTTCATGTATTTTGATACATATATAAGAACCACAATCGGAATCTAACACCCAATTTATAGAAACAAATAGATTTCATTTGATAAAAAATTCACCTGAAGCTTTTACTTGCTTCTCAGGCTACGTGTAGTTATTCTTCCAATAGCCCTTCTGGCCACATGTGAAACAAACAACCTCATATTCCCTTTCCTCTTCTTTGATTTTCCTTTTCTTGGAAGGTCGTGAAGAATATTTGGGCTTAAAGCTATTCTCCTACCATTTCCTCTTATTCACCATAAGGACAAAAGTATTTTTGTGCTTCATATCTTGTTGCACTTAGTGAATTAGGATAAGAAGATAATATATAGACTTATAAATGTTGTTTATATTGAAATCATCCACAATGTTAGAGAAGCTCTGAGGGAGTGACGTGAGAATGAGATCAGTGCCAAGTTCTTCAGGGGGTTTAAATCCTCGAACCTCCAAGTTCTCAATATAGCCATTGATCTTGACTACATGAGGCCCTGGGGAACCTTTAGAAATCTTACTCTGAATGAGTGCCTTAGAGATCTCAATCCTTTCCTATATAGTCCCTCTAGGTAAAGACGGCGGATGAGCTCATGCATGAAACAACATCCATGTTTTCATGAGACTTCAGGATCTCACAAGATATTTATGATAACATCAAACATTTAAGTTTTAACACGTCATTCACATGTTTCTCCTAGACCATGAAACCCTCTTCACTCGCCTCTTCAGTTGGAAGATCAGGTAATGCTGACTCCATCAGGCATGCCATCCGTTCATGGCATAGGATAACTGGAAGGTGTCTAAACCATTCCTGGAATTTACTGCCGTTGAAGATGTTTTCTTTATCCCGAATTGATCACAAGGATAGTGTGGTTGATGAGCTGGTCAGTTTTACTCAAAAATTTAAAGAGCAGATCATTAGTACTTTTTTGATTAAATTTAATGTGAAATAATAAATTTTTTATTACATCTCACACTATTTTATCATGTCACAATGGCCCTCACCATTGAACTTAGAATGTCTAGTTTCCAAGACATTCTAGTGTTAAGGATCCATATTCCCCTTCGTATAACCCCAAAAGGGTTGGTCAATATATTAAAAAGAATTTAGGTCGGAATTTATTTTCCAACTGCGAGCTTTCAACTCCTTGATCTGTTGAGTAGACTCCCCAGTCCTGAAATCATGACTTTGGATATCCTCAACTCTTGCCTCCAATATTACCCCAAGTCTAGTAAAGGCTACTCCTATTGATGTAATATGGTTAAGTCAACCTGAAACCTTTCATAAGGGATTCCTATATAAATGTATGTGTCCCAACAAGGGTTGGTCAAAGACATAGTTTTATTAAGTTTTCTCCTTAATCAAGTTACAGAAGGCCTGGTCTGACTTAATATTTTATTTGATGGATTTTTATCTCTTATGCATGAATTTATTATTATAATTATCAAATTCCTATTAATATTAAGTGGAAATTACATAAGTTATTAACCATTTCTTAATAATATTTTACGCGTATGTCTAGTTTATTTTAATTCTATCTTGCATGATTGTTTAATTCATTAATTGTGTGACTGTGACAACGCATCCATATTGATAAATGATGGAACTTACAGAAATAAAATAAAGTGAATGAAAAAGATCTTTTCTAATGGTTAGGATATCTAGCAGTTGATAAAAAACCCTAACCTATGGGATAAACATCGTGAACCTTTTGTGTTCTTGTATACTACATTCCACTTTTCCACCTTTCTATTTCCTAGGATTTGTTTCATCTTGGCTTCATCTAGAACCATCTCCACTAGATTGGGAGTTCCATCCATTACAAATGCCTTTTTTCTAAGTCACATGAAGTTGAGGGGTATAAAGGGGTTTTACATAAAAGAAACCCTGGGCAAGAAAGACTTACATATTAATGACGAGAAGTATCACATGCCATCAAATTTAATTTAAATAAATAAATTAAAAGAAACCATCCGCATAAAAAGGTCTTGGTCTAGCTCATGATCATCCATACATGAATAGATAATTACACATAAATAAAACCATCATTCCATTCATTAATCATTATTGTTTAAGATAAATCACAATCAAATCAATTAATTATCATATTTAATTAATCAATCATCTATCATAAATACTTTTCTAAATTACCTTGAGGTTATCATCTATCATAATTTTAAACAAATAGATTAATTTGAAATTATCTTTGTACATAACGTGTACCATGTAAGAAGCCCAATGAATTCCAATTCATAACTACCCAATGAGTAGAATTGAACATTACACAGATATAAAATTCAACACATAAATATAAAACACCCATCACATGTTGTGCCTCAACTTTTAACCTACATGATGGTACACGTCTCAAGGGATTGTATAATATAATAAAATATTTTAATAAATCTGAATAATTTGGATGAGTACATGGTGTGTAGTTCCAACAACATGGCATGCATTATTTTTCACCGTCCATGAAAAGTACAAGCCTGGGGAAATGGCATGTGAGTGTACTTAGAAAATAATTGGAGTACACGGAATGTCAATTAGGCCACACGCCATGTATTTCCTCATCACACGGTCTCCATCCGAGAAATCCATGTATGGGATACACAGTCTAACCCTAACCCGAAGGGACTAGACGTCGTCTCTAGTGGGACACACAATGTGTAATCTGAAAACTGTGTGCCACCTATTCCTGGGCAATACATGGACTCATTAAGGCTTAGACAAACTCTAATGACATGGCTTGGTTTGGTGGACTAGACCTCGTGAATTGAACCTTTGCCACATGGTGTGTACTTCCAAATACAAATCTTTTGTTCTTTTGTTGTACAACCATGAATCTTTGGCACCTCCAGAAGAGATCCTCTATTTTATTTTAATCAAAATTAAAAGAAATGATCATTTCTGTTTGGTGAATGATAAATGAAAGAAGAGGAACAAATCATAAGATTCATATTTTTATAATGATTAAATTGAATTGAAACAACTAAATTATTAAATGTGTAAATCATGAAAAAAATATTTAAATATTTATAAACTATGATGTGACCACCCAGATACCACTTAACATTGATTTTTAACATGATCAATGAAAATTCTGGGATCAATACGATGATGAAAGCCAGTCTCCATGGAATGGAGTCAATGATTTCGATAAAGAAGAAATCATCTGAAACCTTAAGATAGGATCTGGCATATCATGTTTATACTTAGTTTAATTATTTTCAAAAGGTAAATAATACCTAGATCTTTGGTATTTTCTTCGTTGAAGATGTTTATCTTTCGAAATAACCATTATGGATTACCTTGTATCAATTTAAAGGATCCAAACTAGAATAACACTAGCGGTGATCCACACGTTCTCTAATGGCCTCCAATCGACACTACTCATTCCCCGAGTGCTAGCATGGTTAAGAGAGTGTCATGTGTTAGACATTCTTTATCGCTTGTTCTTCAGCCTAAAAGAGAGTCTCGCATTCATGAGAGGGGTGGGAAGAGTATAGCATCCCTGCCTTTTCTTACAATACTATTACATCATTTTAAAGATAAATAATATAACAGTATTACACATAGAGGATACAAAGTTTTAGTGTCTTGGGAAAACTAGGACCATACATAAAAATTACAACATTAAGAAAAAACATTTATTTAATTTCTTCTTCTCTAGCCTCTTATTGGAACTTGTCCTCTCCTTAGTACATGTATAAACATGAAGATATACATTAAAAGGGGTGAGCTAAAAGCCCAGTAATAGGATAGATTATAACTATAGATCATGGGGTGAGAATAATCATAACATGGGAAAAACATCATCAACATGAGAGGAGCAGAAATAAAAGACTTGAAATGTGGCAATGCATAAAAATGAAGCATCATGTCTTAGTGGTTAACTATCACACATACTTGTGAACCAAGCTAGAATCTTGGTCACAAATCATTTCACATTTACTCATGAGATTCATCAATTTACCCAATGCATTGTATCATGGTATAATTCCGAGTGCACCCATCACATTGAAATATTCATATTATGCTATATAATTCTGGGCGCACCCGTCACCTCATAGAATTATCATTATCATGCTTGCCACATAGAACATATATCAAAAGTGAACATAACTAACCCATGGAAGGGAATGGGTTAAATCTCATAATAACACATTCATAAGATTTGGGTTCCAAAAAGAATGACGGAATAACATACTTGTTACAAGAACAGTCCACTTTGAGAGAGAAGTAAAAGGTGTGTTCTTAAAAAAAGAGTTCTTTTGGAAAGAATTTGTTTGACATAAAAACCAGTGAAAAACATGTATATCCTAGAAAAGGAAATAAAATGATGAAAAAATTATCTTTAAGGAGTAACCATATCATAAAGGGAGTGAAATAGGGAGAACCCGAAGGATGAAAGTTGGGTTCGATAATTTTCCCTTACCCTGTATCTGAATGATTCTGTCGCTTAAATGTCCTGTATAATGACATTATATTCATTAATTAGAAATCCAGAACCTTTTTTACATTAATATGGTTCATTATGGTTTTATTAAGTGATTTTATGTGCCTTTGGATGTGTTATAGAGTTTAAAAAACATTGTTCTAGAATGTTTGTTTTTATGGTTTTCCTGAGTGGTTCGCTTGTATTTTTAAATTGAATATCGGGTAGAACATGGGTATCATCCAGAACTGATATTACAAGTTATTAATGATATTACAGGATTTTTAAGGATCTTATAATGAATCATATTATATCCTTGTGGGTAAATAATTAGATAATAATTAAATTATGATTATTTGGGTTAATTTGGGCGGTTTTTAGATCACAAAGAACTTGTTTTAATTTATCACTTAGTAATATGGCCATAAGTTATTTACATAACTTTAAATAGGAAACAATACATGTTAAAAATTATGGTTCAACCATAAAAATGATTTCATGATTAGATCTAAAGGTAGAAATGGAACAATAAATCATGTCGTTCTTGAAGGTGCTAAATTAAAACCTCATGAACAACGTTCTCTTTAATAAAATAAAAGGAAGAGTGAAAGGGGGTTGGATGATATAATATCCCATTAGCATCATAATATTCTAGTATATGTATAATATTGGAGTTAAAATAACATTTGTATGATGATAGGTGGGTAGATATCAATAAATGAACTTGAACTTGAAAGGAAATTAAAGGAGAAGAGGGAGAGAAATTACCTCGTTAATCCTCCGCTTGAGATTCTACTTAAGGAAGCTAGGCGTGGTCTTTTGATGAGACCAGCAGCTCTTGAATGTGGGAGAGGGGCTAGGGAAGATTTTTAGGAAGAGTTTTGAGAAGCTTGAGAGGTGTGAAGAAATGAGGATGTGAAGTGTGTTTTTTATGGTGGAGGGGAGAGGGGTTTCCTTAATATAAAATTAATTAGATTATTAATTTCCCCTTAGACAAGGAATAATGAGTCTTTAATGACCAATAATAGTAATTTTATCATGTGATCCCAAACCAAGTGGGCTTACATCTGCAGAACATAACACATGACTCTATAATTAGCTTATTTAACTTATTTTTGTAAATTACGGTATTTCACGGTTCATCAAAAATAAATTTTATTTTAAATTAATTAATTAATTATAATTAATTATTTATGACTTAAAAAATACCAAAAAGTTTACTAAGGTCAAATTTTCACTTTCTAAGATGTCTAAATTTTATTTAATTATTCATGTCTAAGGTTACTCTTATGATGGATGATTTACTATTCATAAGAGTCATAATACTATTCATAAGTGTACGTTACTATTCATAAGGGTATGTTACTATTCATGAAAACTATTTTGTTTAATTAGACTCCAAAAATCATCTTGAACACAACCGTGTATGTCAAATTTTCAAAATTAAAAACACAGAAGTGACAAACTTATGATTAAAGGTCGCTTAGCACTTAGTAGTTCATTATGGAATATTTATAACAAGGTAAATTCAACTGAAAAACTTTGGGTCATTACATTCTTCCCCCCTTATGAAATTTATCCCTAAAAATGTTGTTTTACATAAACAAGTGAGGGTACATATCCTTCATCGCCTCTTCTGGTTCCCAAGTTGCCTCATCAAACTTATGGTTCTTCCACAACACTTTTTCAAGATGGGTTGTCTTGTTGCGTAGAACCTCATCTCTCTGATCCAGAATCTTTACTGGCTGCTCCTTATAGGAGAGATCATCTTCTAGCAGCACCACCTCTGATTTTAGTATATGTGAGGGCTCAGGTATGTACTTCCTCAAGAGTGATATGTGAAAACCATCATGAACTCTATCCATATTCAGTTGAAGTGCAAGCTGATAGGCCACGACTCTTATGCGGTCAAGGATCTCAAGGGGTCCAGTATACCTTGGGATTAGATTCCCTTTCTTCATGAATTTCATGACTCTATTTCATGGAGATATTTGAAGGAAGACTTTATCTCTAATGTCAAACTCCAAGTCCCTTCAACAGTTGTTAGCATAGCTCTTTTTCCAACATTGAGCAGCTGTGATGTGTTTCTGGATGACTTGAACATTCTCTTTCATCTCTTGAACAAGATCGGGTCCATGTATCTTTATTTCTCCAACTTCATCCCAACTGGTTGGTTTACTACATCACTTTCCATATAGGGCTTCATATGGATCAATCTGAATACCCAAGTGGAAGATATTGTTGTATGAGAGCTCAACCAATGGGAGATGATGATCCCAACCACCTTTTAATTCAAGAGAGAAAGCTCTTTGCATATCTTTAAGCGTCTGAATAGTCCATTCATATTGGTCATTAGTTTGGGGGTGAAATGCCATGCTAAAATTTAATTCAGTACTCAAAGAATGTTGAAGGCTCCTCCAAAATTTAGATGTGAACCTTGGATCATGGTTAGAGAACATTTGGAGTGGAACACCATGAAGTCTTACCACTTCATTCACATATATCTTTACAAGTTGTTAAAGTGGGAGATCTTACCAAATTGCGATAAAATGGGCAGTCTTCATGAGTCAATTAACCACAACCCATATCGCATTATTTCCCTTTGAAGTCTTCGGGAGACCCGTGGCAATGTCTATAGTAACATTTTCCCATTTCCACAAGGGTATACGTAATGGCTTCATCATACCTTTGGACTTTTGCCCCTCAATTTTAACTTGTTTACATACCAAGAACCTTGATATATATTATAAAATCTCCTTCTTCATGTTATCCCACCAGAAGTGTTCTCAGAGATCACGATACATCTTGGTACTCCCATTATGGATAGAGAAAGTTGAGCTATGTGCATTATCCAATAGATCCTTCTTTATTCCGGGTGATGAAGGAACACAAAGCCGTGTTCCAAACTGAATCACACCATCATTGTCGATATGTAACTCTTGAAACATCACTTCCTTTACTGCATTCACCCTCTTTTTTATCTCCACATCATCCCTTTGTGCTTCCTTAATCTTCTCGTGGATGGATGGTTGCATAAACATTTGGGCAAGGTAGGATGCATCCCCTGCCCTTATGATTTCCAAATCCATTCCTTGCATATCCAAGAAGATAGGGTCTTTCTCAATCCACATCATGGATAGAGTAGCAAGTTCTTTTCAACTTAGAGCATCAGCTACCTTATTTGACATTCCAAGATGATAGTGAATAGAGCAATCATAATCCTTGATTATCTCTAACCATCTCCTTTGATGAATGTTGAGCTCCTTTTGTGTGAATATATGCTTTAGGCTCTTGTGGTTGGTGTACATGTCACACTTCTCACCATAAAGGTAGTGCTGCCATATTTTCAAGGCAAAATTCACAGCTGATAGCTCTAGATCATGTGTCGGGTAGTTCTGATTATGGATCTTCAACTGTCGTGAGGCATAGGCTATCACATTATAATTTTTCATGAGTACGCAACCCAAGCCTTTCTTTGAAGCATCACTATATCTCACAATGCTTTCTCCACTTTTCGGTAGTGTGAGTACAGGTGCATTGATCATCCTTATCTTTAGCTCCTTGAAGCTTCCCTCACATTCTTTAGTCCAGAAATACTTTACCCATTTCCCTATTAACTTAGTTAGTGGACTTGAAAATCATGATAAGTTTCTCACAAAATGTCAGTAGTATCCAGCAAATCCAAGAAAACTACATATTTATGTGACACTAGAGGGCCTGGGCCATTCCTTAATTGCATTTTTCTTTGAAGGATCCACAGAAATTCCCTCACTTGTGATCACATTTCCCAAGAATGTGAATTGCTTCATCTGAAAGTCACACTTTATGAACTTGGCATAAAACTACTCCTTTTTTAATGTCTCCAACACAAATATTAGATGTTCTTCATGTTCCTCCTTTCTCTTGGAGTAGATGATAATACCATCAATAAAAAAATTCCACAAATTTGTCTAGGTAATTTATAAATAATGTATTCATAAAATCCATGAAGATTGAATGGGAATTAGTACGTCTGAATGGAATCACCAAAAACTCATAGTTCCCATACCTTGTTCGGCAGACAGTCTTCTTAATATCTTCCTTCTTCACATATACCTGATGATATCCAGAACAAAGATCCACCTTTGAGAAGTATTAAGATCCCCTTAACTGATCGAACAAGTCATCAATCCTTGGGATATGATACTTGTTCTTTATGGTGATCATGTTGAGTTCCTGATAGTCAATACACAGCCGCAATGTTCCATCCTTCTTCTTCCCAAAGAGCACTGGCACACCCCAAGGTGATGCACTAGGGAGTATTAACCCTTTGTCCAGATTCTCTTGTAACTACTTCATTAACTCCTCCAGTTTGAGAGGATCCATCCTATAGGGACACTTCGAGATAGGAGTAGCTCCAGGTATGAGTTCAATTGAGAACTCTACCTCACAATCCGGGGTAATTCTGGGTAACTCTTTGGGAAATACATCACCGTATTCCCTCACTATGGGTATTTCATCAATGTTGGAACTTTCCTTCAACTCAACCACTTGGGAGAGGTATGATTATTCATAGGGAATCAACACCCACACCACTGATGGACTTTTCAAAGGAGATTCACGATCTTCCTTGCATTTTAAGACGTTCATGGGATGGTTCATAATATGAACAGATAGTTCTTTTTCCTTACAGTTGATATGTGCTCTATATAGCGAGATCCAATCCATTCCCATTATTGCATCAAATTCCACCAACAGAAGTATTACGAGATTTTCCGAAATAATCTTCCCACTTACGCCAATAGGAGAAGAGTCAAAAACTTGGGTTGAAATGATTGCAACACTTGGTTTTTATATAGATATCTCTACTTCAAGGTTTCAGGGCTTCTATTCTATAGTTCTAACAAACTTGCAAGATATAAAGGAATGCGTAGAACCAAAATCAAATAATGCTTTTTCCATTCTTGAGTGAATAGGAAGTGTACCTTGTACAACTTCATTATCACGATCCACCTTCGCAGTAGTGATGGAATAAGCATTCCATTATTCCTTTGGCTTTGGTGGTTGCTGACATAGATTACCCTTGAGAACTCGAGGTTTAGTGCACTGACTTGCATAGTTCCCCAACTCCCTATATTTGTATCATTGAACAATGAGTGGTTCTATCCTTTCTTCTACCACATTATCCTTTCTTTTCATGTCTTTTCGACACTCTTGAGCCGGGTGTCCTTATTTCCCACACTTGAAGAACTTTCCCATCCCTTTGAGGCAGTTCCCATTGTGAAACTTCCCACATCCTTGGCATGTGGGTCGTTGATTTCTCTTGACACTTTTGTCATTAGATCCTCCATCTTGAAACTCCATCTTTCGTTTCATATCCCCATATCCATGGGACAATTCTCCAAACTCCATCTCCACTTTGAGAGCACATCGAACAAATTTTTCTTAACTCCCAAAGTCTCAAATTGTGAGAGCCTTTCGAAGGTGTGGTTTTAATCAACTAAAGAATCTATCTATTTTGCTATCATTGTTGATAACAAAACCCGAAGCATACCTTGCATGCCTTGTAAATATCACTTCATAGGTTTTGAAAGATTCTTCTTCTTTTTGATTGAGCTATATTAAATCTCCCTCCATATTCTTGCGAAGTGTTCTTGGGAAATACTTGTTAAGAAACATTATCTTAAAGTCTTCCCATTCCATCTCTTCAATTTCCTCCCTTGGCTTGGTGTTATTAATCAAATCCCACCATTGATCGAATTCTCCATATAGATGATAAAAGGATAAGGTCACCTTCTCCATCTCAGAATAGTGAAGAACAAAAAAAATCTTCTCCATGGAGTTTACCCACTGTTCTGCAACTAGTGGATTGGAAGATCCACTAAACTTTGGTGGTCATTACAGCATACAACATTCTATTTCCAGTTTCTCCCTCTTTGGTGAAGGAGGACATTCCCCATTATTATGTTTATTGTTCATAACCTGAGATAATTGGGTAAGCATCACCATTATGTTTTGAACTCCACCTCCTAAATCATTCGGGATTTCGTTTGGGCAATCGTTGCGTTGGCCCTCGCACGAGTTGTTGGCATGATTTCTCTTGGTTCCCACAATTTTCTAAAATATAAAAGGTTATAAAAAAACATAAGTAAAAAATTCATGAATAAATTATTTATTTAGAAAATTTTTACCAACAAAATAGCATATGTGATCCCTATATAAATATTCTTTTCTGCATATTTTTACTTAGTCCCATGCTAGAAGATTTATCTAGGGTTCACTAATCCTAATTCCCAAATTAACTAAACATTTCCTCTTATACCAACTATAGCATCCCGACCTTTTCTTACATTACTATTACATCATTTTAAAGATAAATAACATAATAGTATTACACATAGAGGATCCAAAGGTTTAGTATCTTGGGAAAACTAAAACCGTACATATCATTTACAATATTAAGCATAAACATTTACTTAATTTCATCTTCTCTATATTCTTATTAGCCCTTGTCCTCTGCTTAATACATGTAGCCACCTGAGGATATACATCAAAAGTGGAGAGATAAAAGCCTAGTAAGAGGATAGATAAGAACCATATATAATGGGTTGAGCATAATCATAACATGGGTAAAAGATCATGAACATGATATGAGCATAAATAAAAGACTTGAAATGTGGCAATGCATAAAAATGAAACATCATGTCTTAGTGGTTAACTACCACAAATACTTGTGAACCAAGATAGAATATTTTTCACACCTAATTTCACATTTACTCATGAGATTAATCACTTTACCCTATGCATTGGAGTGCTGTATAATTCTAGGTGCACCGGTTACATTGAAACATTTACATTGCACTATATAATTTCGGGCACACCCGTCACCTCAAAACAATATCATTATCATGCTTGACACATAGAAAATATATCAAAAGTGAAAATAATTAACCCATGTTAGGGAATGGGTTACATCTCATAATAACAAATTCATAAACTTTGGGTTCTAAAAAGAAAGAGGGAATAACATACATGTTACAAGAACCGTACACTTTG
Organism: Viscum album; assembly: GCA_963277665.1. NCBI lineage: Eukaryota > Viridiplantae > Streptophyta > Magnoliopsida > Santalales > Viscaceae > Viscum > Viscum album. The sequence continues at coordinate 683,886,318 of OY728123.1, read as the reverse complement.
AGAGAGAAGTAAAATGTGTGTTCTTAAAGGAAGAGTTATTTTGGAAGGAATTTGTTTGACATAAAAACCAGTGAAAAAAATTTATATCATAGAAAAAAATGACAATGATGAAAAAATGATCTTTAAGTAGTAGACATATAAAAAAGGGAGTGATATAGGGAGAACCTGAAGGATGAAAGTTAGGTTCGAGAATTTCCCCTAACCTTGTATCTGAATGCTTCCTTCTCTTTAATGTCCTGCATAATGAAATTATATTCATTAATTAGAAATCCAGAACCATGTGTAAATTAATATGGTTTATTATTGTTTTATTACGTGATTTTATGTGCCTTAGGATGAGATATAGAATTTAAAAAACATTGCTCGGGAATGTTTGTTTGTATGGTTTTATTGAGTGGTTCACCTGTATTCTTAAATTGAAGTTCGGGTAGAACATGGGTAAACATCCAGAACTTATATTACATGTTATTAATGATATTAAATTAGTTTTAATGATTTTATAATGAATCATTTTATATCTTTGTGGGTGAATCATTTGATAATAATTAAATGATGATTATTTGGGTTAATTTGGGCGGTTTTTCGATCACAACGAACTTGTTTTAATTTATCACTTAGTAAAATGGATATAAGTTATTTCCAGAACATTAAATAGGATATGATACATATAAATAATTCTGGTTCAATAATAAAAATGGTTTCATGACCTGATCTAAAGGTAGAAATGGAATAAGAAAGCATGTCATTCTTGAAGGTGATAAATTAACACATCACGAACAACATTCTCTTTAATAAAATAAAAGGAAGAGGGAAAGGGGGTTGGATGATATAATATCCCATTAGAACAATAAAATTCCATTATATGTATAATATGGGAGCTAAAATACTATTTGGATGAAGATATGTGGGTAGAGATCAAGAAATGAACATTAACATGAAAGGAAATTAAAGGAGAAGAGGGAGAGAAATTACCTCTTAAATCCTCCGCTTGAGATTCTCCTTAAGGATGCTAGGCTTGGTCTTTTGATGATACCAGAATCTCTTGAACGTGGGATAGGGGCTAGGGAAGATGTTTGGGTATAGTTTAGATATGTATTGGAGGTTGAGATGTGTGAGGAAATGAGGGTGTGAAGGGTGGTTTTTATAGTGGAGGGGAGAGGGGTTTCCTTAATATAAAATTCATTAGTTTATTAATTTCCACTATGACAAAGAATAGTGAGTCTTGAATGACCAATAATAGTAATTTTATCATGTTATCCAGAACCAAGTTGGTTTACATCAGTAGAACATCACACATGACTTTATAATTATCTTATTTAGCTTATTTTTGTAAATTACAGTATTACACTATTCCTAAAAAATTCAAGTATTTCAGAAAAATACCAAAAATTTACCCAAACCATTTTTCGACTTTTAGAATCAAAAAATGAAGTCCATTTTTCAAAAATAATCTTCTAAATATTAATAATTTAATATTTAATTAAAATCATGATTTACTTAAAAACAGTTTTTAAAAATTAAAACTGATTTTATAGTGATTTCAAAAATTACGTAGGGTCTTATAAAATTATCTACAAACTATATGAAATTTATTTGATAATTTATGAACACATTTTAAGAAAATAAAATTTCTTTTAAATTAATTAATTAATTATAATTAATTATTTATGAGTTACAAAAAACTAAAACGTTTACTAAGGTCAAATTTTCACATTCTAAGATATCTAAATTTTATTTAATTATTCATAGGTAAGGTTACTATTATGTTGGATGATTTACTATTCATAAGGGTCATATTACTATTCATAAGGGTAGGTTACTATTCACAAGGGTAAGTTACTATTCACCAAAAATTATCTTTGTTTCATTAGACTCCCAAAATCATCTTCAACACAACCGTGTATGTTAGATTTTCATAATTCAAAACACAGAATTGATAAACTTATGTTTAAAGGTTGAATAGCACTTAGTAGTTCAATAGGGCATATTTATAAGAAGGTAAATTCCATTGAAAAACTTTGGGTCATTACATTCTTCCCCCCTTAAAAAAAATTCGCCTTCAAAATTTCATTTTATCTAAACAGGTGAGGGTAATTCTCCTTCATCGCCTCTTCTGGTTCCCAAGTTGCTTCCTCAAACTTATGGTTCCTCCACAACACATTGACAAGATGGGTTGTCTTGTTGCGTAGAACCTTATCTCTCTGATCCAAAATCTTTACAGGATGCTCCTCATAGGAGAGATCATCTTCCAACTACACCACCTCTGAGTTTAGTACATGTGAGGGATCAGGAATGTACTTCCTCAAGAGTGATATGTGAAAAACATCTTGAACTCAAGCCATATTCGATGGGAGTTCATGTTGTTAGGCCACGACTCCTATATGGTCAAGGATCTCAAATGGGAAAATATACCTTGGGCTTAGCTTCCCATTCTTCCCGAATCCCATGACTCTCTTCCATGGAGATATTCAAAGGAAGAATTTATCTCCAACGTCGAACTCCAAGTCCCTTCGATGGTTGTCAGCATAACTCTTTTTCTGAATTTGAGTATCTTTGATGTGTTTCTGGATGACTTGAACCTTCTCTGTCATCTCTTGAACAAGATCGGGTCCAATTAGCTTTCCCTTTCCAACATCATCCCAACAGGTCAGAGTTCTACATCGCTTTCCATATAGGGCTTCATATGGAGCCATATAAATACTCGAGTGGAAGCTATTATTGTATGAGAACTCAACCAAGGGGAGATGCTTATACCAACCACCTTTGAATTCATGAGAGGAGGCTCTTAGCATATCTTCAAGCGTATGAATAGTTTTTTCAGATTACCCATTAGTTTAGGGGGGATAGGGTGTGCTGAAATTTAATTTATTACTCAAAGCATGTTGAAGGCTCCTCTAGAATTTAGATGTGAACATTGGATCATGGTCAGAGACAATTGAGATTGGAACACCATGTTGTCTTACCAATTCCTTCGCATATATCATTGCAAGTTGTTCAATCGATAGATCTTCCCATATAGTGATAAAATGGGCATTCTTGGTGAATCAGTCAACCACAACACATATCGGATTATTTCCCTTTGACGACTTCGGGAGACCTGTGGCAAAGTCTATAGTAACATTATCCCATTTCCACATGGGTATAGGAAATGAATGCATCATACCTTTGGAATTTTGTCACTCAGCTTTAACTTGCTGACATACCAAGCGCCTTGATATATATTCTGCAATACCCTTCTTCATGTTATCTATCCAGAAGTGTTCTTGGAGATCCCGATACATCATGGTACTCCCAGGATGGATAGAGAAAGTTGAGCTATGTGCATTATCCAATTTCTCCTTCCTTATCCCGGGCGATGAAGGCACACAAATCCACATAACAAACCAAATCACACCATTATTGTCGATATGGAACTCTTTCAGCTTCCCTTCCATTACTGCATTCACCCGATTTTGTATATCCACATAATCCTTTTGTGCTTCCTTAATCTTATCCTGGATGGATGTTGCACAACCATTTGTGAAAGGTAGGATGCATCCCCTAACCTTATGATTTACAAATCCATTCATTGCATATCCAAGAAGATAGGGTATTTCTCAATCCGCAGCATGGATAGAGTATCAAGTTCTTTTCTACATAGAGCATCAGCTATCTTATTCACCTTTCCAGGATGATAGTGAATAGAGCCATCATAATCCTTGATTATCTCTAACTATCTCATTTGACACATGTTGAGCTCCTTTTGTGTGAATATATACTTTAGGCTCTTGTGGTTGGTGTATATGTCACTCTTATCTCCATAAAGTTAGTGCCACCAGATTTGCAAGGAAAAAATCAAAGTTGCCCGCTATAGATCATGTGTCGGGTAGTTTTGGTCATGGATCTTCAACTGTCATGGTGCATATGCTATCAAATTATCATTTTTCATGAGTACGCAACCCAAGCCTTTCTTTGAAGCATCACTGTATTTCACTAAACTTTCTCCACTTTTTGGTAGTGTGAGTACAGGTGCAGTTTCTGCCTTCTCTTTAGCTCCTTAAAGCTTCCCTCACATTCTTCCATCCAGACATAATTTACCCATTTCCTTGTTAACTTAGTTACCAGGCTTGACAATGTTAATATGTTTCTCACAAAATGTCGGTAGTACCCAGCTAATCCAAGAAAACTACAGATTTCTGGGACACTATAGGGTTTGGGCCATTCGTTAATCACCTTTGTCTTTGAAGGATCCATGAAAATTCCCTCACTTTTGATCACATGTACCAAGAATGTGACTTGCTTCATCCAAAAGTTACACTTGATGAACTTGGAATACAACTTCTCTTTTCTTAATGTCACCAACAAAATTCTTAAATGTTCTTCATGTTCCTCCTGTCCCATAGAGTAGATGAGAATATCATCAATAAACAGTACCAAATATTTGTATAGGTACTTTCTAAAGACTCTATTCATCAAATCCATCAAGATTTCAGGGGCATTAGTAAGTACGAAGGGAATTACCAAAAACTCATAGTTCCCATACCTTGTTCGGAAGGCAGTCTTCTGAATATCTTCCTTCTTCACCTTTACCTGATGATATCCAGAATAAAGATCCACCTTTGAGAATTATTGAGATCTTATTAACTGATTGAACAAGTCATCAATCCTAGGGAGAAGATACTTTTTCTTTATGGTGATCATGTTGAGTTCCTGATAGTCAATACACAATAGCAATGTTCCATCCTTCTTCATCGCAAAGAGCACTGGTGCACCCCAAGGTGATTCACTAGGGCATATGAACACTTTGTCCAGATGATCTTGCAACTGCTTCTTTAACTCCTCCAGTTTGATAGGATCCATCCTATAGGGACACTTCGAGATCGGAGTAGCTCCGGGTATGAGTTCAATTGAGAAATCTACCTCACGATCACCGTATTCCCTCACGATGGGTATTTCCTCAAGGTTAGCAGTTTCCTTCAACTAAACCATTTGGGAAAGGTATGATTATTCATAGGGAATCAACACCCAAACCATTGATGGAATTTTCAATGGAGATTCATGATCTTCCTTGCATTTTCCACATAAAACATTCGATAGCCAGTTCCTCCCTCTTTGGTGAAGGAGGATGTTCCCCATTATTATGGTTATTGTTCATAACCTGAGATAATTTGGTAAGCATCACCATGAAGTTTTGAACTCCACCTCCCAAATCATTGGGGATGTCGTTTGGGCAATTGTTGCATTGGCCCTCGCACGAGTTGTTGGCATGATCTCTCCAGGTTCCCACCATTTTCTAAAATAGAAAATTTTATAACAAAACATAAGTAACAAGTCATGAATAAATTATTCATTTAAACAATTTGTACCCAAAACATATCATATGGGATCCCTATGTAAATATTCTTGTGTGCATATTTGTACATAGTCCCATGCTATAGGTTTTCTCTAGGGTTCACTAATCCTAATTCCCAAATTAACTAATCCTTTCCTCTAATACCAACTATAGCATCCCGAACATTTCTTAAATTACTATTACATAATTTTAAAGATAAATAACATAATAGTATTACACATAGAGGATTCAAAGGTTTTGTGTCTAGGTAAAACTAAAACCATACATAACATTTACAACATCAGGCATAAACATTTATTTAATTTCTTATTCTATAGCTTCTTATTGGCACTTGTCCTCTCCCTAGTACATGTAGACACCTGAGGATATACATCAATAGGGGTGAGCTAAAAGCCCAGTAAGAGGATAGATAATAACCATATATAATTGGGTGATCATAATCATAACATGGGAAAAAGATCATGGACATGAGAGGAGCATAAGTAAAATACTTGAAATGTGGAAATGCATAAAAATGAAACATCATGTCTTTGTGGTTAACTACGACACATAATTTTGAACTAAGATAGCACCTTGTTCACACATCATTTCACATTTACTCATGAGATTCATCACTTTACCCTAGGAATTGGGGAGCTGTATAATTCTGGGTGCACCCATCACATTGAAACTTTCATATTGCGCTATATAATTCTAGGCGCACCCGTCACCTCATAACAATATCATTATCATGCTTTCCACATAGAACATATATCAAAAGTGAACATAACTAAACCATGTAAGGGAATGGGTTACATATCATAATAACACATTCATAAACTTTGGGTTCCAAAAAGAAAGAGGGAATAACATAAATGTTACAAGAACCGTCCACTTTGAGAGAGAAGTAAAAGGTGTGTTCTTTAAAGAAGAGTTCTTTTAGAAAACATTTGTTTGACATAAAAACCAGTGAAAAACATGTAAATCATAGAGGTAGAACCCAAAGGATGAAAGTTGGGTTCGAGAATTTCCCCTAACCTTGTATCTGAATGCTTCTTTCATTTTAATGTCATGTATAATGACATTATATTCATTAATTAGAAATCCAGAACCTTGTGTAAATTAATATGGCTTATTATGGTTTTATTAACTGATTTTATGTGCCTTTGGATGAGTTATAGAGTTTAAAAAGCATTGTTCGAGAATGTTTGTTTTTATGGTTTTATTGAGTGGTTCACTTGTATTTTTAAATTGAAGTTCGGGTCGAACATGGGTAAACATACAGAAATGATATTACATGTTATTAATGATATTAAATTTGTTTTAATGATCTTATAATGAATCATATTAGATCATTTTGGGTGAATCATTTGATAATAATTAAATGATGATTATTTGGGTTAATTTGGGCGGTTTTTCGATCACAACAAACTTGTTTTAATTAATCACTTAGTAATATGGATATAAGTTATTTCCAGAACTTTAAATAGGAAATAATACGTGTAAAAAATTCTGTTTCAACCATAAAAATGGTTTCATGACCCGATCTGAAGGTAGAAATGGAAGAAGAAAGCATGTCGTTCTTGAAGGTGATAAATTAACACCTCACGAACAACGTTCTCTTTAATAAAATAAAAGACGATGGAAAGGGGTTTGGATGATATAATATCCCATTATCATAATAAAATTCCATTATATGTATAATATGGGATCTAAAATATGATTTGGATGAAGATATTTGGGTAGAGGTCAAGAAATGAACTTGAACGTGAAAGAATATTAAAGGTGAAGAGGGAGAGAAATTACCTCTTAAATCCTTTGCTTGAGATTCTCCTTAAGGAAGCTAGGATGGGTCTTTTGATGATACCAGAAGCTCTCAAATGTGGGATAGGGGATAGGCAAGATGTTTGGGTATAGTTTAGAGATGTCTTAGAGCTTGAGAGGTGTGGGGAAATGAGGCTGTGAAGGGTGGTTTTTATAGTGGAGGGGAGAGGGGTTTCCTTAATATGGAATTCATTATTTTATTAATTTCTACTAAGACAAGGAATAGTGAGTCTTGAATGACCAATAATAGTAGTTTTATCATGTGATCCCGAACCAAGTGGGCTTACATCCTCAAAACATCACACATGACTCTATAATTTGCTTATTTAGCTTTTTTTGTAAATTACGGTATTTCACTGTTCATAAAAAATTCAAGTATTTCAGAAAAATCCCAAAAATATACCCAAACCATTTCTAGATGTTTAGAATCCAAAAATTAATTCCATTTTTTCAAAAATAATTTTCTAAATATTATTAATTTAATATTCAATTAAAATCATAATTTTCTAAAAAACAGTTTTTAAAAATTAAAACTGATTTTATAGTGCTCTCAAAAATTACTTAGGGTCTTATAAAATTATCTAAAAATATAGGAAATTAATATGATATTTTATGAACACATTTTAGGTAAATTATTTTTTTAAATTAAATAATTAATTATAATTCATTATTTATGAGTTACAAAATACTAAAACGTTTACTATGGTCAAATTGTCACTTTCTAAGATGTCTAAATTCTATTTAATTATTCATAGATAAGGTTACTTTTATGTTGGATGATTTACTATTCATAAGGGTCATATTACTATTCATAATGGTAGGTTACTATTCACAAGGGTACGTTACTATTCACCATTTTTTTTGTTTTATTTGACTCCAAAAATCATCTTGAACACAACCGTGTATGTAAGATTTTCAAAATTCAAAACACAGAAGTGACAAACTTTTGTTTAAAGGTTTCATATCACTTAGTAGTTCAATATGGAATATTTATAAGAAGGTAAATGCCATTGAAAAACATTGGGTCATTAGATTCTTCCCCCCTTGGGAAATTTCTCCCTCAAAATTTCATTTTACATAAACAAGTGAGGGTACTTCTCCTTCATCACCAATTATGGTTCCCAAGTTGCTTCCTCAAACATATAGTTCCTCCACAACACTTTGACAAGATGAGTTGTCTTATTGGGAAGAACCTTATCTCTCTAATCCAAAATCTTTACTGGATGCTCCTCGTAGGAGATATCATCTTCTAGCTACACCACCATTGAGTTTAGTACATGTGAGGGATCAAGAATTTACTTCCTCAAGAGTGATACGTGAAAAACATCATGAACTCGAGCCATATTTGGTGGGAGTGCATGCTGTTAGGCCACAGCTCCTATGTGGTCAAGGATATTAAATGGGCCAATATACCTTGGGCTTAGCTTCCCTTTCTTCCCGAATCGCATGACTCTCTTCCATGGAGATTTTCGAAGGAAGAATTTTTCTCCAACGTCGAACTCTAAGTCTCTTCGATGGTTGTCAACATATATCTTTTTCCAACTTTGAGCAGCTTTGATGTGTTTCAGGATGACTTGAACTTTCTCTATCATCTCTTGAACAAGATCGGGTTCAAGTAGCTTTCTTTTTCCAAGTTCATCCCAATAGGTTGGAGTTCTACATCGCTTTCCAAAAAGGTCTTTATATGGAGCCAACAGAATACTTGAGTGGAAGCAATTGTTGTATGAGAACTCAACCAATGAAAGATGTTGATCCCAACCACCTTTGAATTCAATAGAGTAGGCTCTTATCATATCTTCAAGCGTCTGAATAGTTCTTTCATATTAGCCATTAGTTTGTGGGTGATAGGCCGTGCTGAAATTTAATTCATTACTCAAAGCATGTTGAAGGATCCTCTAGAATTTAGATGTGAACCTTAGATCACGGTCAGTGACAATTGAGAGTGGAACACCGTGCAGTCTTACCACTTCCTTCACATATATCTTTTCATGTTGTTCAATTGATAGATCGTCCCAAATAGTTATAAAATGGGTAGTCTTGGTGAGTCGGTCAACCACAACCCATATCGCATTATTTCCCTTTGATGTCTTTAGGAGACTCTTGGAAAAGTCCATAGTAACATTTTCCCATTTCCACATGGGTATAGGTAATGGCTGCATCATACCTTTGGACTTTTGTCACTCAACTTTAACTTGCTGACATACCAAGCACCTTGATATATATTCCGAAATCCCCTTCTTCATGTTATCCCACCAAAAGTGTTATCAGAGATCACGATACATCTTGGTACTCCCAGGATGGATAGAGAAAGTTGAGCTATGTGCATTATCCAATAACCCCTTCTTTATCCCGGGCGATGAAGGCACACAAAGCCGCGTTACAAACTGAATCACACCATCATCGTCGATATGGAACTCTTGCAGCTTTCCTTCCTTAACTGTATTCACCCTTTTTTTATCTCCACATCATCCCTTTGTGCTTACTTAATCTTCTCCTGGATGGATTGTTGTGGAATCATTTGGGAAAGGTAGGATTCATCCCCTGGCATTATGATTTCCAAATCCATTCTTTTCATATCCATGAATATAGGGTCTTTCTCAATCCGCAACATGGATAGAGTAGCGGGTTCTTTTCTACTTAGAGCATCAGCTACCTTGTTTGCATTTCCAGGATGATAGTGAATAAAGCCATCATAATCCTTGATTAGATCTAACAATCTCATTTGACACATGTTGAGATCGTTTTCTGTGAATATATACTTTAGGCTCTTGTGGTCGGTTTATATGTCACACTTATCTCCTTAAAGATAGTGCCACTATATTTTCAAGGCAAAAATCACAGTTTCCCACTCTAGATCTTTCGTTGGGTAGTTCTGCTGATGGATCTTCAACTGTCGTCAGTCTTAGGCTATCACATTATCATTTTACATGAGTACGCAACCCAAGCCTTTATTTGAAGCATCACTGTATATCACTATAATTTCTCCACTTTTCGGTAGTGTGATTACAGGTGCAGTGATCAACCTTCTCTTTATCTCCTTGATGCTTCCATCACATTCTTCCGTCCAGACATACTTTACCCCTTTCCTTGTTAACTTAGTTAGAAGGCTTCACAATCGTGATATGTTTCTCACAAAATGTCAGTAGTACCCAGCTATTACAAGGGAACTACAAATTTCTGTGACACTAGAGGGTCTGGGCCATTACTCAATCGCCTTTTTCTTTGAAGGATCCACAGAAATTCCCTCACTTTTAATCACATGTACCAAGAACGTGACTTTCTTCATCCAAAAGTCACACTTGATGAACTTGGCATACAACGTCTCCTTTCTTAATGTCGAAAACAAAAGTCTTATATGTTCATCATGTTCCTCCTTTCCCTTGGAGTAGATGAGAATATCATCAATAAACACAACCACAATTTTTTCTAGGTAATGTATAAAGAATCTATTAATCAAATCCATGAAGATTTCAGGGGATTTAGTAAGTCCGAAGGGCATTACCAAAAACTCATAGTGCCCACACCTTGTTCGAAAGGCAGTCTTATGAATATCTCCCTTCTTCACCTTTACCTAATGATATCTAGAACGAAGATCCATGTTTAGAAGTATTGATCTCCTCTTAACTGATTGAACAAGTCATCAATCCTTGGGAGAGGATACTTGGTATTTATGGTGATCTTCTTGAGTTGCCGATAGTCAATACACAGCTGCATTGTTCCATCCTTCTTCTTCATAATGAGCACTGGCGCACCCCAAGGTGATGCACCAAGGCGTATGAACCCTTTTTCCAGATGCTCTTGCTGCTGATTCTTTTACTCCTCCAGTTCGATAAGAGCTATCCTATAGGGACACTTCAAGAAAGGAGTAGCTCCAGGTACGAGTTCAACTGAGAACAATACCTAACGATCCGGGGGAATTCCGGGTAACTCTTCGCGAAATACATCGTTGTATTCTCTCATGATGGACATTTCCTCAAGGTTGGAACTTTCCTTCAACTCAACCATTTGGGTGAGGTATGATTTTTCATAGGGAATCAAGACCCACAACATTGAAGGATTTTCAAAGGAGATTCCTAATCTTCCTTGCATTTGTAGAGGATCATGGGATGGTTCGAGATATGAAAAGGTAATTCCTTTTCCAGACAGTTGATATGTGCTTTATATAATGAGAGACAATCCATTCCCATTATAGCATAAAATTCTACCAAAGGATGTATTACGAGATTTTATGGAAGGATCTTCCCACATACGCCTATAGGAGAAGATTCAAACACTTGGGTTGTAATGATTGCACCACTTTGTGTTTTTACAAATATCTCTACTTCAAGGTTTCGGGGCTTCGATTCTATAGTTCTACCAAACATGCTAGATATAAAAGAACGCATAGAACCAGAATCAAATCAGACTTTTACCATTTTTGAGTGGATAGGAAGTGTACCTTTTACGACTTCATTATCATGCTCCACCTCCGCAGTAGTAATGGAATAAGCCTTACCTTGTTCCTTTGGCTTTGGTGGTTGATGACATTGATTACCCTTGAGAACTCGACATTTAGTGCACTAACTTGCCTAGTGCCCTAGCTCCCTATAGTTGTATAATTTAACCATGAGAGGTTATCTCCTATCTTCTATCAAATTCTCCTTCCTTTTCATGTCTTTTCGATAGTCTTGAGCATGGTGTCGTTCTTTCCCAAACATGGAGCACTTTCCTATACATTTGAGTTAGTTCCCATGATTCAACTTCCCACATTTTTGGCATGTGGGTTGTTTAGTTTTATTCCCACTTTTTTCATTAGATACTCTAGTTTGAAACTCCATATTTTGTTTCTTATCCCCATACCCATGGGACAATTCTCCAAACTCCATCTCCATTTTGAGATCACATCGAACAACATCTTCATAACTCCCGAAGTCTCGAATTGGAAGAGCCTTTCGAATGTGTGGTTTTAATCCTCTAAAATATCTATCAATTTTGATATCATTGTTGATAACAAAACATAAAGAGTATATTTTAAGCCTTGTAAAATTCACTTCATAGGTTGTGATAGATTCTCCTTCTTTTTTCTTGATCTATATTAATTATCTCTCCATCATGGTGTGAATATTTCTTTGGAAATACTTGTTACGAAAAATTATCTTAATGTCTTCTGATTCCATCACTCCAATTTCCTCCCTTGGCTTGGTGTTCTTAATCAAAGCCCACCATTGATTGGCCTCTCCATCTAGATGATAAAGGGATAAGGTCTCCTTCTCCATATCAGAATAGTGATGAACAGAAAATATCATCTCCATGGAGTTGAACCCCTGTTCTACGACAAGTGGATTGGAAGATCCACTAAACTTCGGTGGTTGTTGTCGCATAAAACATTCGATAGCCAGTTGCTCCCTCTTTAGTGAAGGAGGAAGTTCCCAATTATTATGGTTATTATTTATAACCTGAGATAATTGGGTAAGAATTACCATGATGTTTTTAAATGCACCTCTAAAATCATTGGGGATGTCATTTGGGCAATCGTTGCATTGGACCTCGCACGAGTTGTTGGCCTGATTTCTCCAGGTTCCCACCATTTTCTAAAATAGAAAAGGTTATAACAAAACATAAGTAAATATGTCATGAATAACTTATTCATTTAAAGAGTTTGTACCAAAAATATAGCATATGGGATCCCTATGTAAATATTCTTGTGTGCATATTTGTACTTAGTCCCATCCTATACATTTTCTCTAGGGTTCACTAATCCTAATTTTCAAATTAACTAAACATTTCCTATAATTCCAACTATAGAATCCCGGACTTTTCTTACATTACTATTAAATAATTTTAAATAAAAACAAAATAATAGTATTACACATATAGGATCCAAAGGATTAGTTTCTTGGGAAAACTCAGACCATACATAACAATTACAATATCAAGATTTAACATTTATTTAATTTTTTCTTCTCTAGCTTCTTATTGGCACTTTTCCTCTGTTTAGTACATGTAGAAACCTGAGGATATACATCAAAATAAGTGAACTAAAACCCTAGTAAGAGGATAGATAATAACCATATAGGATGGGGTGAGCATAATCATAACATGTGAAAAAATCATGAATATGAGAGGTGCATAAATAAAAGACTTGAAATGTGTAATGCATTAAAATGAAACATCATGTCTTTGTGATTAAATACAACACATACTTGTGAACCATCCTAGAATCTTGTTCAAACAGAATTTCACATTTACTCTTGAGATTCATCACTTTACCCAATGCCTTAGATCTCTATATAATTCCAGGTGCAATCGTCACATTGAAACATTCATATTACGCTATATAATTCCGGACACACCCGCCCCCTCATAACATTATCATTATCATGCTTGCCACATTAAACATATATCAAAAGTGAACATAAATAAACCATGTAAGGGAATTATTTACATCTCATAATAACAGATTAATAAAATTTGGGTTCCAAAAAGAAATAGGGAATAAGATACATGTTACCAGAACCGTCCACATTGAGAGAGAAGTAAAAGGCATGTTCTTAAAAGAAGAGTTATTTTGGAAAGAATTTGTTTGACATAAAAACCAGTGACAAAAATTTAAATCATATAAATGGAAATAAAATGATGAAAAAATTTTCTTTAAGGAGTACCCATATATAAAATGGAGTGAAAGAGGGAGAACCTGAAGGATGAAGGTTGGGTTCGAGAATTTCCCCTTACCTTGTATCTGAATGCTTTCTTCTCTTTAATGTCCTATATAATGACATTATATTAATTAATTAGAAATTAAGAACCTTGTGTACATTAATATGGTTAATTATGGTTTTATTAAGTGATTTTATGTGCCTTTGGAAGAATTATAGAGTTTAAAAAACATTTTTCGGGAATGTTTGTTTTCATGGTTTTCTTGGGTGGTTCACTTGTATTCTTAAATTGATGTTCGGGTAGAACATGGGTAAACTTCCATAACTAATATTACATGTTATTAATGATATTAAAATAGTTTTAATGATCTTATAATGAATCATATTAGATCCTTTTGGGTGAATCATTAGATAAGAATTAAATGATGATTATTTGTGTTAATTTGGGCTGTTTTTCGATCACAACGAACTTGTTTTAATTTATCACTTAGTAATATAGCCATAAGTTATTTACAGAACATTAAATAGGAAATAATACATATAAAAAATTCTGGTTCAACCATAAAAATGGTTTCATGACCAGATTTAAAGGTAGAAATATAAGAAGAAAGCATGTTATTCTTGAAGGTGATAGATTAACACCTCATGAACAACGTTCTCTGGAGAAGCATTTGGGGTGGTCGTAATCTGCTGAGGAAAGGCCTAGGCTGGAGGATTGGGAATGGTTGTACGGTCAAGATTTGGTCTGATCCCTGGCTTATTGATCAGACAGGCACGAAGGCGTCATCCCCTTGTTATCCAGGATCCGAACATGCCACAGTCTGTTGTCTTTTTGATGATCAAGGGGCGGGATGGTGTCTGGAAAAACTCTTCTCCTGGTTTAATGAGAGGGATAGGAGAATTATACTGAGTATTCCCTGTGTGTCAGACACAGGGCCTGATCATCTCTTCTGGACAAACGACAGCTCAGGAGAGTATACAGTGAAAGCTGGCTACCGGCGAGCTCTTACTTCTCAAATTACAGAAGAAGATGCGAGGCCCTGGACATCAATTTGGAAGCTTAATGTTCCCCCTAAAGTTCACTTTTTCTGGTGGAAGGTGTGTACTGGTATCCTCCCAACTAAGAGCCTCCTTGTCTATAGACACTTTTCAAACGACAACTCATGCCCTTTCTGCCCCGCTGTGATTGAATCTCCTCTGCATGCCCTTATCCAATGTCCCGGGGCTCAGGAGGTTTGGAATGGCTGGGGATCAACTTTAGAGCTGTGCCTGGACGCCGCCTCAGATCTTACATCTCTCCTGATGCGATGGTGTTCCTCCTTTTCGCCAGCTAAAGCAGGCGCCCTGTGCATTTTGACTTGGATTATCTGGAATAGGCGGAACGAGGCCATTTTCAATCATTTCCGGAGGCCCCCCAGATTTTGGATTGACCGGGCTTTGTCATGGATTGCGGTCTGGCAGAACTACCCTGAACAACAAAGACTTTTCACCCCCCCTCCTCTTCCCCAACATTGGTGCCCCCCACTGGAAGGGATATTTAAAATCAATGTGGATGCCTCTCTCCCTAGGGATGGCCCAGTTGGACTTGGTTTACTGGCCCGAGACAACCTGGGAAATCTCATCGCTGCCAAATACGAAGCACGTTATGCACATTGGGAGCCCTCAGTCGCGGAGGCCGCCGCCATCCTTGCTGGGTTAAACTTTGCCAAAGATCGCGGTTGGGATTCCATTCACATCGAATCCGACTGTCTCACTGTTATTAATGCCATCAATCTCACTGACGGCGGGCTTCAACCTTTCGGCCCCATTATCCGGTGTATTCACTCGCGAAGACAAGGCTTCAATTCCTGCAATTTCTCATTTATTAGAAGGGAAGCGAATGAAGCCGCTCACAAGATGGCAGGCATTGGCCCTCCTTACAAGGATTTTCTTTGGTTCAATCATTTTCCCTCGTGGTTATGCTCCTGTATTTCTGCTGATCTCCATCATTAATGGATCCGTCTTCTTTTGTCAAAAAAAAAATAAAATAAAATAAAAGGAATAGGGAAAGGGGATTGGATGATATAATATCCCATTAGCATCATAAAATTCCATTATATGTATAATAATGGAGTTAAAATACCATTTTTATTAAGATAGGTGGGTAGAGATCATGAAATGAACTTGAACTTGAAAGGAAATTAAAGGAGAAGAGGGAGGGAAATTACCTTTTAAATCATCCTCTTGAGATTCTCCTTAAGGAAGCTAGGCTTGGTATTTTGATGAGACCAGAAGCTCTTGAACTTGGGATAGGGTCTAGGGAAGATATTTGGGAAGAGTTTATAGAGGTCTTGGAGCTTGAGAGGTGTGAGGGAATGAGGGTGTGAAATGTGGTTTTTATAGTGGTGGGGAGAGAGGTTTCTTTAATATAAAATTCATTAGTTTATTAATTTCCCCTAAGACAAGGAATAGTGAGTCTTTAATGAAAAATAATACTAATTGTATCATTTTATCCCGAACCAAGTGGGCTTACATCATCATAACATCACACATGATTCTATAATTAGCTTATTTAGCTTATTTTTGTAAATTATGATATCTCACTATTCAACAAAAATTCTAGTATTTCAGAAAATTCCCAAAAATTTACCCCAACCAGTTTTTGATGTGTAGAATCCAAAAATTAAGTCCATTTTTCAAATATAATTTCATAATTATTATTAATTTAATATTTCATGAAAATCATAATTTTCTTAAAAAACAGTTTTTAAAAATTAAAACTGATTTTATAGTTCTTTAAAAAATTATGTAGGGTCTTATAAAATTATCTAAAAACTATAATACATTGATTTAATAATTTATGAAAGAAATTTAGTAATTTAAATTTTCTTTTAAATTAGTAAATTAATTATAATTTATTATTTATGACTTACAAAATACCAACACGTTTACTATGGTCAAATTGTCACTTTCTAAGATGTCTAAATTTTATTTAATTATCAATGGGTAAGTTTACTCTTATGTTGGATGATTTAATATTCATAAGGGTCATATTAATATTCATAAATGTAGGTTACAATTCACAAGGGTATGTTACTATTCACCTAAAAATATTTTTGTTTCATTAGACTCCAAAAATCATCTTGAACAGAACCGTGTTTGTCAGATTTATGAAATTCAAAACACAGAAGTGACAAACTTGTGTTTAAAGGTCACTTAGCACTTAGTAGTTCATTATTTAATATTTATAAGAAGGTAAATTCCATTTAAAAACATTGGGTCATTACAAAGGGGATTCAATAAGGAAATTGTTTAGCTCCACAACTATCAATTCATCGGGTGTGCGGTTCGATACATGGAACAATATATGCATGTGTCTATTTACTGACATGGGGATTCAGTTATAATATTTAAATTTTTAATAAAAATTAAATACATTTATAACCTTAGAAAAAACTGATTATATTAATAATAATAAAAATTCATTATTTATGCTATGCCAACTTGCCCAAAATTGAATTATAAATAAAATTTTGAGTCACAAAATAATAACAGCATTATTTTAATTTATTCCAACTTGTTAAATAATTATTTATCGTCCTACAAATAATTATTTTACAATAGGACTGGCTGTGGTCCTATCGAACTCCACTTCCATTTATTGAACACCTAAATAAATAAATAAATAATTTTTTCTCTAAATAAATATTTTATTTACAAATTAGTAAATACATATTTATTAAATGTTCAAAAAAATAAATATATATATTTTACCCACAATCCGGTTAATAATATTTATTTAATTTATGCTATCATTTTAACTTGAATAAAATTTTAACATTATCTTGAGAATAATATGTATTAATTAATTTAAAATTGAATTTTACTAGGACCATCAGAAACACTTAGTGTGTGACCCTCAAGGATTGTTTCTCGTTGGCATTAGGTAGGCTTGCCTAAAGTTCAAGAGTACAATCTAGCAACTATCAAAGCACCCAAGAGAAAGAACATAAATTCGCAAAAAAAAAACATCCACATATGAATGCTCACTATTTAATATAATCCCTTTGTTTCAATATCTCATCATACTGGTTTCATGATAGATTCATCAACTTTTATACTTGATACGTCGTTCTTTTACTACCTGAAATAAACCTATTATACCATGGACATGGAATTTCACACAACTATTCTATATCAATCAAAGGTCTGAGATATCAACTTTAATAAATGGAAGGTAAAAATACTTCCCCGACTTCTACATCAATAACATGAAACTCATGATGCACCCAACGTACGCTACTTCCCGCCAACTATCTACATAACAGTTTATGTCAGTAAATTAATGTACACGTGTCATGACACATATTAATGATAATATTAAAGTCCTAGGATCATTACCCATGACCACAGATAGAAATATCTGATGACATTAAAAACATGTTGAATTTCTACTGGATGGTTTGTTTTTATAATCTCTTGTCTGGGGGATTACCAAGTGTGAACTTCATGACAAGAAGTCTTATCTACTTATGAGTACTCACACCTAATGGTCTTTATGCTATGTGTCCCACCACAGTATGTTGTCTAACCATAGAACTATATTTAAGAATATTTTTATATCATTTCAAGGTTCTCATCATAGAGGGGAACTACAATGACCTTATCAATGCATCGAATAGTCTAGGACATTATTACATCATAGTCATGTAGAACAATGAACAATATGCAATAAGATTTTTAATATTTTAATACATTAAATTTCCATGTAATCTAAGTACAACTAATTGGTTCTAGGACACCAACTCATACACAGATAATAAGAACTTATTTTAAAATTACTATAATAAAAAACCTAATATCATAGTAGCAAAATTAATTCCATCCTTCGTCCTCTATTTATCCAAATGATCACCCTATATATATCAATTTTAGGGAATACAATTATCTTATTCCATCATAATAGAACACACTTAGATGATTAATAAATAGATCATATTTTTATGAAATAAATTTAAATCATAAATACAATACAATTAGATGTTATTTATATAATATCTCATTGATATATTATGTTTTCAATGTAGAAATTTATCATAGTCTCTTCTCAATTATTAAAAATCCTTCTTCATTTATATATTTTTGATATAATTAATTCATTGAATAATTCATAAAATTTAAAAATATGGAAATATCTGGTAATTATCATCCATGTGATTTCCTTAAATTAAAATAATTTAATAGAATATGTATAATTTCCCCTGTTATAACTCATTTAATTCCCAAATACAATAAAAATTTAAATTTAGAGGAGTCCCTAGATATTTTCAAATTTCAAAAGAATAAAGAATCTCTAGGATTTTTTATATTCTATATGTATAGTTTATAGATTCACATGAAAGGAGTCTTATTATTTTTCAACATATCTCACCATTCAACATGATTTTATGTGATATAATGAAAATGGTTTATTATCTAAAATCACATAAAATCACAACCCACTCGATTTAGGGTTATACAAGAAATAATTTAAAATAAATTATATATTTCCAAGTTCGAATTTACTAGACGATATTCTAAAAAATTTCACTTTTTATATCCACCATATAAATCCCCCTTTGTGAAATAACATTGAAAAAATTATTCACAGTACCAAATTCCTAAGTTAAAATGGACCTTATTATTTTTCATTTCTTATATTCGAGTTAGTATAAATTTCAAAAGGGTAAATGATCCGTATGATCATTATGAATGTTCTGGTCCACTACCAAAAATCCAAAATAAATTTACTATATAATGAAAATAGATCTGTATAAATTCCATATGTATCCTTATGTACCTAGATTCATTCGCCAAAGGACATTAATTCCACTATTTAAACTATTTGACGATTCTTATGAAAATTCAAACCATCCATATACAATAAAATTTATCTTTATAAAGTCTTTCATGATCCTTATTAACTCTAAGTAATCTTTAATAAAATTCATGGGAATCCTTATAACTTCCATTCCATTCCATTTTCAAATATTCATTCATAGGGTTATCTTTAAAAAGATTTCCCTTTTCATTTTGTAGTCCCACAAAAAATTTCGAGAATCCCCTATGTAGAGACCCAAAGCGTGACGTACATGGAAATTACATTACTTTAGAGGAATACTTAATACATAACAAAAACAGACACACAAGGACCGTAATAGTTTAGTGTCTTTGGAATCTTGGAACATAATCTTCTAATCGTGGTGAAAGATCTTCAACATATCCCATAAAGATATTTCCCTTTTTTTCTTACCTAAAACCTTTCTTTATATCCTGGGGAAAATAAAACATAAAAAGGGTGAGCTCAAATGATCATTAAGGTTAAGCATGGATAAAATAAAACATACCATATACATTTGAACTTAAAAACATGAACATAATGTTTAAACATCAAAACCTTGAGAAATGACATAAAACATGGAAGTACGTAAGGCATAGATCATAATGAAACATTAAGAATGAAAAAATATCATGGGAATAAAACATGTCATTGTGGAATCCATTAAGAACATGTAATGATTTCCATAGTAGCCAAGGAATTGCTTCCAAGACCATCTTTGTGGACAAAGTCCCATTCTGAATCAAGTTCACTCCACGTTTCAGTCCTGTAACACTGAACCAGATAAACTTACTGTTCCAGCCGTGTCTATCTCATGAGATATAAAATCTTTACCCAATGCATTGGAGGGAGATATAGGTCCCAGCCATATCATAATAAAATCATTCTTACTTGTGCCACAAAAAAAACATACATCATTCATAATAACCTAATAAACAAAATGGGTTTCATAAACATCATTCCATCATCACACAATCCATATAAAAGAAATGGATATCATTTCATAATAAGAAAAATGAAACCTTGTAAATCCTAGATAAATGATACTTTAAACATACACATATGAAATAATGTCATCTTAGATGAAAAATGGTTTTGATAAAACACTTGAAATGAATTCTTGAGGAAAATATCC
This sequence comes from Viscum album, assembly GCA_963277665.1. Taxonomy (NCBI): domain Eukaryota; kingdom Viridiplantae; phylum Streptophyta; class Magnoliopsida; order Santalales; family Viscaceae; genus Viscum; species Viscum album. Next base: position 683,865,556 of record OY728123.1, on the reverse strand, counting down.
TTTCTTCTTCAAAATAATGTTCTTTTCACAAAATGTCATGCAATTTTAAAAGAAAATGATTTTGTTGAAAATAGTCATGAAATATTTTGTAGGAATATTTATGAAAATAAGTCTTTATAAAACCGTCAAAATTCGTTCGTGCCGTATAAGTTAAAAAAACATTCTTCTCGTACTTTTGCTGGAAAAGTCAAAAAGTACCTCGTAACGTAAAAAAAAGAAAGATTCCTTACATAACATGTAGTAAAAGTCAATAATGGGTAAAAAGGACTTTAAACATAAATGAATACACTTTTATAAAACATGGACAAGGATGATAGCAATAACCCCAGTAAATACTTACGAATAAGAAATCTCGGATAAAAATGAGATTTGCAAAATTTATCCCTTACCTTATGTCCGATATGCTTCGTACGTATCCGAACCACCTGTATAATGATTTAAATAATGTTATTGACTTATTAAATGATCATATTAATTTTTATGATATCATATATGGTTCACTTATGACTTTATATTACCCGTTATTTTGTAAATTCCATGTTAAAGAGTGTTTTGGGTAAAATCGTTTCATTTGTCGTCAGTGTTTTGACTTGTAATTATTAATATGATTACTTAGATCACGATTACATAATTCCAGAATATAAAACATGATTTATATATAATATATATTCAGAATATACATATATATAATAGATTGATAAATGGAAACAAACACACCGTTCATGGAGACGGTAGGCCGTACGTACACATGAACGCTGTTTTCGTTTCCTTATTGAGTTGAATGGAATTAATTAGATGACATACATATATACATAAATACCGTAGCTTTATAATGTCATATATTTCATTATTATTTCTTATATATAATTTATAATCATTCTTAAATGTTTAACATGGAGAATGAATCTCATCACATCGTGGAGACGGTAGTCCGTACGTACGCACGAGCGATGATATCATTTCCAAAATTATTGAATTGAATTGGAGTAGATGATACAATATATCAGAATCAGTATTATGTTTTAATAACTATGTATAGTTATTCTTTACACCATTATACCCATCCATGTAAGGTGTTGGTGAAAAAACAGATTACACCACGGCGTGGAGACGGTATTCCGTATGTACGCACACGCGATGATTTTGTTTTCCGTAGGATGGATAGAAGGTGAACTGGGGTTGTTTCATATTTATAATAACAAATAAGTATATTATTGATACTGATGTTTTTAATTTATAATTAAACAACTAAATAAGAAGAAGTTGAAGAAGAAAGAATCTTGAAAGAATCGGGAGAAGAAATTACCTCTTCTTCGATACGCCTCTTTGAAACCTCCTCTTAGGGTACTAAGATTGGTCTTTAAAGTAGAACAGAACCTCTAGGATGTTTCTAGGGAAGTGGAGAAGATAATTTGGTAGGGGTTTTCCGAGCTTGAAGGCTCAAATTGGTGTGAGGAGGAGAGGGAGGAGGTGCCCTTTTATAAGGGAGGAGAGGGGCACCTTTGGAATTCTTAAAAATATTAATTTATAATAAATCTAACCCCAGTTAAAAACCTCCAAAAATGACTCATATTCGAAGATTATATGATATAGGGTTTTAATATCATCAACCAATCAAATTTAGACATGTTTGGATCTTATTTTAAACCTTATCATTTTGATTTATCCTTATTTAATTTATTTAAGTTTATTTGTGGTAATAAAATTCTAAATTTTAAATTATAACAAATATTTACTTATTTGTTGTGAAGTTTCCATAATTATTTAATTTATAACATTATAGACCATATAAATTTAAATTTATAATTTTTAAATATTTTTGTGATTTTTAAACAATTTTATAATATGTTATTTTTATAAAATAACAATAGTGTCAAATTTGACACTATTCATTTATTTGAATTTAAATAAAATATATACAGAAGATATGTTCGAACTAAAAGCTTTAATAGATTTATAAAAGGTCATATGTATCTATAAAATTAGTGGATCACATTAAATAGTTCATATAATATTTATTTTATTATTTTTAAAACCATTTATTTGGTTTATCTCTTAATAATATAATTACTACAACATTTTTGTATAATTATTTAATATACTGATTTGTTGCATAAAAATTTAAAATAAAATCCTATTATGAAGATAAATATATTAAATTTCACAATAATACTTTTACTAGAATTTTTCATCTTAAAATAACAATATTTAAATTGTTATATTTATTAAATTATGAAGGTGACAAGTTTGGCATCATGTAAAATAAAATAATATAAGTGTCATAATTGCTTGTATAAGACTCCAAATGGTAAACTATTCGACAATTGGATGATTATAGTTCAAATTTACATGGGCAATAAGTTTTGGTCAGGGTTTTGTGCCTTTTATGGCCACTATTAGTTTAATAAAAACGATATTTTTTATTTTTCACTAGATAAATAATTTCTGCATCACTATTGTGTCACAATTAATGATATTTATTTAATCCCAAAAAATTCTAAATAAATTCTAATGAAGTATATAATTTTGTTATATTTATATAGACTATTAAGTTTCGAAGTTTCATGAAGTTTATCACTAACTTAAAATTATTATACTTATAGTATTTAAGAGAGTGACATGTTGTCACTTTCTTTGGTTTTAATAATAATTAAATTATTTTGATGGAAAAAAGACCATTAAATGAATCTAATAAGACCCTTAGGTGATATGGGTCGACTTTTAGTCATCCAATAGGATTTTTACAAGTGCTAGGGTAATTTTATAATCTTATATTTAAACTTAATTACCTGATTTACCTTTAACTATAGTAAATAAAATTTACCATAGTTACTATTCACAATGCCCAAAAATAAAAAGTATCTTATTAACATAATTTGGACCCACTGATTCCAAATATGGAATCCATTTTTATACATTCAATTCAAAAAAGTTGCATAAATTAAATTAAAATTAATCCTATTGTCGAAAGAAAATAGGTTTTTCTTTAAAACAATGCAAAAGATTGAATTGATTTAACCTATGAATTCAAGGTAAAATCAATGCTAATGACATACATTATATTTAATGGTAAAAATATATTCTATTTAAACTTTAAAACCATTCAATATTATAATTTAACCACATAAGATATTATGATGAAAAATTTGTTTTTAATTAAAATATAGCGTGTTTTTACTATTCATTAAAATATGAAAGTGATCAGAATAAAATGAAAAATTTATCCAAAGTAAATTTTTATTTTCTTGATTACAAAGAATAATTTTATTTTGTCAAATGGAACTTATAAACATGTCAAAAACTAGATTTAAAGTGGGTGCTCCATCAAAAGGCGGCAAAACTGCATTTTTTGAAAAATACTTATTTTACCTGAAAAATTTATTTTGTTCTTATACCATGTTCTATAAAATGAGTAAGATGAATTATAATGTTATAAAATTAAAAATTTAGTTATTACTATTCATAATGGCTAGTTCATAATAATATTATAATAATATATCGTTGTTTAGTAAAACCTGGTATTACGTACAACACACGCTATCGAGGAAGGTCGCGATTGCGTGTAATGCAAGCCAAGTCAGGGTTGCGTGTTGTGAAAGAATCCTCTGTTGTTTTGTATAACAGAATACAACCATATTTCATTTATACATTGAATATATATATATATACTCAATGTTGCGTAGAATAAATATTATCAAAATTGTGTGTAACACGATCCAAGAATAGTGTTGCGTATACTGCAAGCTAATACAGTGTTGCGTATAGTGCAAGGTAATCTTGGTGTAGCATACAACAAAAGACATTAATGAAATTAAAAGAATATTTTTCACAAAATCTCGGGGTATTACACCCTAAATAAGAAAATGACCTTCACAATTAATCTACCATAATAGTTTTCAAATTTAAAAATACATCGCTTATTCCTAAACATTTTTCACATCTTTTAGAAAATTTTGGAAAATGTTACAACTCCATAAATAAATATATTTTATAAATCAATATCACCCTTTATATTTTTTATCAATCTTACACAACCCTTTATGGAAATCAACCATACTTCCAAGAAGCATCAAATTATAGCACATCTCACATTAAATGTTTCTTAACACCCCATAATAAGATATTTTATTGTTTTTTAAGATAATCCCATCCCACGGTGAAGTTAAATATTTTCCCAAATAAATTTAATGATCTCCCCCTTAATCAATTCATTCACCTATTATGAAACTCATCATTTTCACAATAACAATACATACAATTTAAAAAAGATATAGAGAAACAATTCATTACATTAAAAAAATATATACCTTTTCTAATCCTTTGAAAACATAATCCAATACTATGTGGGGGTCCATCTAATAGACCTAAAGAGATATGGATGGTTTGAAAATTTACATTGACCCTCTAGATCTCCAATATATCATCAGAAATAGACATGGTGAATATGTCATACAATTTTTATTTGGTAGGAATATATTACAGTTTATAAATGAAATGGAAACCTTTTCCAAGGTGAATTGAAATCTAATATCAATGTATATGGATCCTAAGTGATAGAAAATATTTTTATAAATATCAATTGAACGTTAATTTTCACATAATATATTTAGGGATCAATTAATATTCACCCAAAAGTAATCATGGATCTCCTTATTCAAGAAAATTTTAGTATTATAACTAGGAGTTGAAATATATTCATCCTATATCATACATCATGTAGAATAGTTTTTTACCCAACATTTATAATAAATATAGTTTGTTTTTAGATTTTATAATCCTTTAATTGCAGTCATATTTTCATCAAAATCACATTACATGTCCATATCAATGAATCAAGATAGATTTTGATGTTTTAAATTCATATTAAATATCTTAAATCTAAAAATAAATTTTATTAATTTCTTGAAACACATGGTGGATACTATGTGGGATTATATTGGATGAAAATGATATCTATAAAACAATATTACTCTAAACAAATTTCAAATTTATATGATATATTATATAGTCTTAAAAAAATTATAAACTCTTTAAAAATTATTCATTCTCATACAACATCCATGGATTGTTATGAACTAAATTTTACTAATATACACATTTTCTTAGAGTCCCCAATGTAGAATTTCTTAAACAAATACACTGGTTTTTTTGTGTAGGAAATATAAATTCTTCTTTTGAAAACACTTATAAGCTAACAAAGTATCTTAGTTCCCCTAGAATATACATATCAAGCTAATACATGATATATATAAAAAATCATTATTATAGATCAATTTATAACCTAAAAAAATATAACATCATCAAATCAAATCAAAATTAAATTACCTACCATTACTTCTTATAATTTAGATTGTTTTCTACTTATCTATTTATTAAATTCAAGTCGTTCATGAATCATAATTGTTTTGATTACCAGGACCAAGGGGCCTACACTACAAAAAATTATGTATTCTTTGAAATTCACAAAATATTTCTATAAAGAACAAGAAAATGTACTTCGGGTTTCACAATATAAACATATAATTATATCTCACCATTTGAGAAGGAAAATTTTATATCCATTTTATAAATGTTATACTACCTATTTGTTATAACTTGTTAGAAAATTCTAATATAATTTAGTCCTACCAAAAGAGAAAATTTATATTCATGATCATCCCCTTAAACCTGATATATATGTCTCCATCCTTATACATTAGATAATATTTATTTTTAATAATGAACATACTTTTTTCACATTGAGGATATTTTCAAGTTCTGATTTTTAGAGAATTAGGCCATGACTATTACATAACCTCTCAAATATAACAATGTATCAACTTCTACTGACAATCCATTTTTTCCAAAAAATAAAACTCTTAAAAATAATACATTATTTAATTTTTTTGAAAAATATATTCATAACATTCATCTTGATTTTATCCCTCATCTTACCTATCCTTATACCTGGTGGAAAAAATTTGGAAAACATGGTAATGGCATGAAAAGATCAACAGGGGATATAAATAAAGAATGAAACCCTTAGTCCATGGTTATTTTAAACTAATGACCAAATTATCAAAAATCATAATTTTCCCCAAAAACATAAGTTCTTTAACATACCTCATGAAATCATATGATTCCTGAAAACATTCTTATAAATCAAAAATCCTAATGGAAATTTTGGCATTGATATTGTATGTACATTGTAGCATTTACAACTATATAGGGAGTAAACTTTACAGTTAAGTTTAGAATACCCTTCAAAGTATATTCCCTTAATCTATTTAGATAAACCTCATTGTTTAACTCTATATCATTAGATAATTCATTGGAGAGATATCATGGGCACACCCTCCATCATTTTACCATGTAACCACCCATATACATAAACACTGACCAAGGACTGTAACATAATCAAAACCCAAAAAATAGAATTAATGAAAAAATAACATTTCCACATTGAAATCACAAGATATTATTGACATAATAAATCCATTATCAAACCAATTTCCAATACCAAAATACATGAAAATGGAAAATGGAATTTATATTCCTTTTAAAAACGTTTTTTCTTATAGAGGAATCCAAATATAAAATAACGGTCACGACAGTGGAAAAGTCATTGTTGCCGTATACGTTAAAAAAGTTTTCTTTTCATTTAGTAAAATGATTTATATAAAAATATTCCTTTTGAAAACTTTTTAATGAAATTTAATTTCAAATGGATCATGTATATATTGTATAAAATAAGGTGGTGTATATTATTGATATATTCCTCAATGCAAGGAGATTGAGATGAAGTCCCTTATTATGAGTCCGGATCCGCACGTAAAATTATATATTCCATAATTATAAATTTAGGTAAATTTTTACTTTCCTGTGAAATTTAATCAGGTTTATTAATATTTTTAAATATGATATTGAAATGTTAAAAACATTACACCATTATGTAAGTTCATATTAGATTTTTTTTGATATTCAGTACTTGAGTTGAAAATGAACATGGTTTGATGTAACTAGTCCATGTGATCATAAGTACATCAACTAAATAATATTATTAATGAAATAATCATAACTTTTATACCATATTCATACTTTTTAAATAAAACCATTAATTATGGTACTAAAAAATTAAAAATATTATAATCATGGAAGCGGTAGGTCGTATTTACGTACGAGTAATGTTTTCCATTTTCATTGATCATTATGGAAATAAGAAAATTTTTATGATCTATTACTAGAATTATTATAATATTATTAACATAATAATAATCATATAAATATATAATATTTCATATAAGTGATGTGATGAATAAAAACGATTCACATCACTTCGTGGAGGTGCTAGTTCACACGTACGCACGAACGATGTTAGAATTTTAATTCACATGTATGGTTAAACTTATTTGAAATATTATATTTTCAAAATTATAAATATGTCATGAATATAATATATAAACATTTATTCTATCATTATATCTAGCTATAATAGACAGTATTTAAAAACAAACTATATTGGTTCATGAGGTGGAAGTCTATCATACACATGAATGAAATGTTTATTTCCCATTTGATGAAATTGGTGATGGATTTAGGTGATGATATTAACATAATAACATCTCATTATAGTTTTTATTTTGGAGTTATTATTATATCTTATAATAATAATATTTATAGGAATTGGAGGAATAAATAAAATAAAAACACTTAAAAACAATACCTCTTTTCCGGCTGATCACCATTGAAGGAAACCTAAACACCTTTAAAAAGGGCGTTCATCCAAAACTAAGGCCTCAAGAAAGTGTTTAGGTGTTCTAGGAAGGGTTTGGGATAGATCGAGGATGATAAAAATGGTTCATGACATGTTTTTATTAGAGAAGAGTGTGTACATTTATATAAGAGAGGGGAGGGACACCCTTGGAAACACTTAAAATATTAAATTATACTAAATTATTTTTTAATCCAAATGAATCAAACAAGAGATATTTCCAAGATAATATTAGGATAGTTCTAAAAATTCTCAAACAATAATTTTTAGACATGTATTTATTTTAATTTAATCATTAGATTTTCAGTTTACCCTTAATTATTGTCTTTTAATTTTAATTGTGGTTACAACATTTTAAATATTAAGTGGTTATAAATTTTACATATATGGGGTAAATTTAACATAATTTGAAAAATAATGAACTTTTAGAAATTATAACAATATGTTTTTTATTTAAAATTATTTATTGGATTTTTAAATAATTTAATAAATTATAATTTTTATAAATTATCAATTATGTTAATTTTTGGGATACTCATTTCATTAAATTAAAATAAAATGTAAATAGATATGTAACTTCAAAAAAACCATTAAATAGACTTATAACATGTCATATTGATATATATAATTTTTTTATGGCATAAATTATGTCAAATAAAATTTATTTTATTATTTATAATAAAATTTAATTGACTCTTTAAATAATAAATCTATTATTGCATCATCATTGAGTCTTAATTAAAGTTAATTACTTATTTTCTAATTTTTTTAAATAAATTAAAATAATTTTGGTACCATTTTAATCCTTATAATTAATATTTATTGTTGGATATATCACTTATATAACCCCATATTAATTTTTTTAATCAGAAGAGACATGATTAGAACATTTTTTCCTTTACTTAAAATTAAATTTTATAAATGTTATAATCACACCCATGGGGAATCCAAAGGCCACCAATTAGTCCCATGGAATTTATTGGTCGGTTATAACTCATCCAAAAATATTTTTACAATTTTTAGGGTAGTTTTGTTTTATTATAATATTATATTTACCTTTTGATTACTCGATTTACCTTTAAACGTGGTAAATATTATATTAAAATTACTATTCACAAAATATTATTTTTATCCTATTAGATCACATTTTTCAAACTAATTATAACCATTTATTCCAATTTTTGAATATTAAATTAAAAAATTTACTAAAATTAATTTAATGTTAATCTCGTTGTTGGATTGAGGAAACCAGTTTTTAAAAAGTAAAAACCATCAAAAGATTGAAATGTGGTTATATCAAATTTAAATATGAAATTACTTCTGATTTCCAACATTGAGTTAAGTGATTAAAACATCATCTAATTATACCTTAAAACCATTTAAAATATAAATCTAACAATACAATTAAATTAGAGGAAAATGCATTTTTGGAATTAAGATGCAGTATTTTTTCAATATTCATTAAAAATGAATTTTATCAAAAAAATTCCAAATATTAAAGAAAAGTGTATTTTGATGTGTCTCTTATAAAGGAGAAGTTTATTTTTTCAAATAGAAAATGTAAAAGTGACCAAAACTATATTTAAAGAGGGATCGCCATCAAAAGGTGATAAAACAACCTTTTAGAAATACTAAATTGTTTTATGCTTAAAATTGAATTTATTCCAATTTTATGCCTTTAAAATTTATTAGAAGAAAGTAAAAACCTTTAATAAACATGTTTAAAAATTATATATTTGGTTATGTTCATTCCCATCAATACAACGACTTGGAAAAATCAACAATTTAAAATAATAACATTAATAATATATTATTTTTTGGTATCTATCAGTCTTGTGTGAAACATATGATTTCAGAGAAACCCATTATTGTGTGTCGGGTACCCTATCGGACATAGTGTTCCCTTTGAATTAAAATTAATATATAATTCAAAAAAATTAATAGATATGAAAATCTCTTATTCTATATTTATTTGGTATGTTACATCCTTCCCCCTTTTAGTAATTACGTTCTTACACCATTATTCACTATCTAAAAAGATGGGGTATTTCTCCCCTGTAGAATTTTCATATTCCCATGTTTCCTCTAAAACCATATTTTTTTGAAATAAAAAAAACTTGATGAATCACATTATTCCACTACACTTTCTCTATATAGTCAAGAATATTCACTAGTTGTTCCTTGTAAGAAATATTCTCTTCTTACTGATCTACTACTGGACTCAAAAAAATGAGATGGATCTGGAATATACATTCTTAAAATTGAAACATGAAAAGAATTTGTACCTAGGATAAACTCAGAGGAATTGACACTTTGTAGAAAACTAATCCATCTTTCTCTAGGATTTCATAGGGTACGATGACCCATGAACTCAACTTCACATTTTTATGAAAACTCATCACACATTTCCATGGTGAAGCTTTGAGAAAGACATGATCATCTAACTCAAATAAAAGATCATTACTTAGTTTATCAGCACAACATTTCTGCCTTCTCTGAGCTATCCTCATATGTTATTGAATAAATTAAAATATCATTGCCATATCTTCTACCAATTTTGGTCCCATAAATTTCCATTCACCTAATTTATCCAAAAAAGATAGAGTTTGACACAGTTTTCATATAATTCCTCAAATGGTTCCATCTATACACTATAATGAAAACTATTATTATAAGAAAACTAAACCAAGAAAAAATGTTGGTCACAACTTACCTAGTAATCCATTGAACTATCACATAGCATATCCTCCATTATCTAAATTGTTCATTCTCTCTTCCCATCTAATTGAGTATGAAAATTTCTAAAAAAAATTAATTTAGTACCCAACAACTTTTAGAGGACTTTCCAAATGTTATAAGTGAACCTGGGATCATGATTAGATACAATGGAGAGAGTAACTCCATGTAGCCTGACTATCTCTTTAATATACAACCATAAAAGATGATCCGGAGACATCATATCTTGAGTATGTAGAAAATGATTAGATTTAGTTATTATATCACCATTACCCAAATCACATTGTAACCTCGAAATGTATTTGGTAATCCCACTACGAAATCCACAATTATATTTTACCATTTCCACTCTGGTACTGGAAAATGCTGAAGAACCCCTTTTGGAAACTATCATTCTTCTTTCACCTACCAAAAATTCAATAACATCACAATAAGTCAACAATATCTATTTTCATTACATCCCATCAATAATACTCTCAAAAGTCTGTGTACATGCTATTACATCCATGATGAACAAAAAATGGAGAACTATGAGGTTCACATAATAACTCTTTCTTTAACTATGAATCAGAGGGCACACATTACCTCTTCCCAAATCTCAAAACACAATCTTTATTAATATTAAATTAGGGTAACTTACGATTTTGAACCAATTATACCTTATTCTACAACTCACTATATTATGTGAACAATTTCTTAATTCTGTTTGATAGAGATGATTTCACTAACACCTGAAACAAAATTATGTAATTTCATGAACCAACAACTTCCGTGCTAGTGTTCATCAAATATTTAAACAAAGGTTCATGTTCTAAATGATACATGGTTAATGTATTATTAATTTTCCCACAAAAATAATCAACCAATTTATTATCATTTTTATGATGGTAATGATTCATGAAATCATAATCCTTAATTAATTATATCCATCCCCACTATCACATGTTCAATTCTTTTTGAGTTACTAAATACTTAAATCTTTTATAATCATTATATATTTTACACTTTACACTATAAAAAGGATGCCTCCAAATTGTTAAAGAAAAAAATAGTAAATAATTCCAAATCATGGGTCATGTAATTTAACTCACGATTTCTTAATTGACGTGAATCATTAGTAATTTTCTGATTGTTCTACATTAGGACACAACCGAGTCCTTTCAACCAAGAATCACTATAGATAAGAAAATATCCATTTCTAGAAGGTAATTACAATAATGGAGAATTCATCAATATTTGTTTCAATTTTATAAAACAATCATCGTATTCTTTTTTCCATATAAACTTAACACATTTTCACATTAACTTACTCTATGGGATACATATCCTTGTAAAAGCTTCAACAAACATCCAGTAATAGCCTTCTAAACCAAAAAATATTCAAATATCAGTTATATTTGTGGGTCTTAGACATTCTTCATCAACTTTTTATTTAGCAAGATCAATACTTATTCCATATTTAGAAACAATGTGACTGAGGAATGAATTTTTTGTAACTGAAACTCAAACTTTTTGAGTATCCCATATAGTTTCTTTTCATTTAATGTTGGAAAATAAAATCATTAAATTAATTTCATGCTCATATTTATTTTTATAATACATCAAAATGTACTTAATAAAGACAACAAAAAACTTATCCATGAAATCATAGAATATTCTATTGATAACATCCATTAATACATTAGGTTCATTGGTTAATGAAAAACCCATAACTAAAAATTCATAATGGCCATATCTAGTAAAAAAATGTCATCTTCAAGATGTCTACTTCCTTTACATTCTACTTATGGTACCCCAACCTCAATTCAAACATGGAAAAATATTTTTCTCCCTAGATCAGAGAAAAAAAATCAATGAAATGAGGCATAAGACACTTTTTATTAATAGTGACGTTATTCAAGACTCTATGATCAATGAAAGGTCTCATTGAACCATCTTTATTTTTATCAAACAATATAGGATCACCCTATGGTAATGTGCTTGGATGAATGAAACCCTTAATTAATAACACCTACAATTTCATATTCTATTATAATATTTCAATTTGAGACATTCAATAAAGGTATTTTTAAATTGAATTAGCATTAGTAACTAATTCAAAAATAAATTCAACTTCCCAAAAAAGTATAATTCCAAGAAACTCATCAGAAAAATCATCAAGATACTCATTTACCACTTCCTCATCATTAATATAAATAGTTACTTTATTTTAAACAATATGTGCAAGATAAAATTCATTTCCATATTTCGATAGTTTCTCATCATCCTATAATTTTATTATAGATAATGGTTCATTCTTGTACACAAACTGAAACTCTTTTAGAAAATAAACAACATTACCTCTATATTAAATCTTATCATGGATAATATAAAGCTAATCCCTAAAAAATAGAAATAGACTCTACTAGAAGAAAAATATATTGGTTTGTAGGTATATTATTTCCATATATAAGGATTGGACTATTATTATAATTTATTTTTCCCTCATTATTTACCCCATGTTATTTTACTATATGTTTTGGATTCATTTCTTATGGTGGAATTTCTAACTAAAAAAGAAAATTTTATATAAATGAAGGAATGTGTAGACCATGAATAAAACAACAGATTGGAATAATCTTAAAAAACAAAAAATGTACCTGATTGCACTTAATTTGGTGTCCCAATATCTTCTAAAGTTGTTACAAAGGATTTCACCACACATTTCTTCTTATAGTCTGGCCACTTCCCATCATTTGAGATTTTCATCGGACACTCATTCACATAATGACCCATATCATGTCACTTAAAATATTTTGATGACTGTAAATAATATTTTTTTTATGACTACCACCTTGATCATTTTTAGAGAAATTATGAGCCTTATATCCAATCTTACCACAATAAAACCATTTATGTAAATTCTAAAGGCATTCCCCAATGTTCTTTTTACCACAATTTAAGAAAATCGAAAACTTAATTTTATTTCCATTAGGCTATTGTAAATAATTATTCCATTTTTCTAACCACCTTGACCTCTTATTCTGTTGTTTATCATAATAAGACCTAATCATCAGTAAAATCTATTTCCACCTTCTCCTCACATCGAACAAGTTTTATATAACTTATAAATTCATGATACTCCAATTCCCATCGATACTTTGGCAATAATCCTAAGTAATAATGAATGATTTTACTATCACGACCTCTGATGAAATTTGGAGTGTATCTTGATGATCAAGTAAATTTCACTTCGTATACATCCACTGAGTCCTAATCTTTCCTTAATTCAATGATTTGTTTCTCATCCTCATATGAATTACCTTAAGAAAATATTTTTCAAGAAACATACCATTGAATTCATCCCAATCCAAGGAATAAATATCATCATTGTCCCTACTATTCATAACCATAGACCCCCACTGATCAAAATCACCTTCAAAATGGTAAATATAAAGACTAAAAATTAGATTTTATTAACTCACAAAGACATTGAAAATATTTTTTAGGGATTTAATCAACTCTTCACCTAGTACAAGGCCAACTGATCCTCTCAACGAGGGAGGAAATTGTCTCCTGAAATGCTCAACTACTGTCATGTTATTATATGGTCGATCAAGAAGATACCATGAATTGATACCACCTACATTTATAGCCTAAGTCAAGTGTATCATCACTACAACTAATACTTTAGTTCCGATTTATACCATCTCAGGTTTCTAGTTTGGAAGGTTGTTTTTCACTTGATGTTGTCCCAACAGAGCTTCCCCATTTCCAATATGGAAAACCATTATAAAAAGTATATCTTAGAAAAATAAAACCAATAATATTCAAATGCTATATAATTTCAATTTTACAATAAGGTAAAATAAATCATTTATATATATTCTATTAAAAATATTGTAACCCCTAAAGTTATCTAAACTAGCCTATGATACAAACTATAAGGCCCTAGCCTTATACATTACATAATCATGAGTTTTAATAAAAAATTTACATTATTTCCCACTAAGGATATTTTCATGATTATAATTTTAGGGAATTAGTCCATAAATATTAAATAAAATTTAATATATTAAAAAGTAGACACTTCAACTCACTAGCAATATTTTTTCACAAAATAAAACTCGGAAGAGTAAACAGTGATTTCATTTTCTTTATAAATTTTTTAATAACATTCATCTTGACCCATTAATTCCCCTTACACATCCTTACACCCTATGGAATACCATTCAAAAATATTGGATGAGCATAAAATGTCAGTAAGGGATATAAATAAGGAATAACACCATTAGTTTATCTATATTTTAAACTCGTGAAAACAATATCACAAAAATCATATTTTCACCCACAAAACAAAACATCTATAACATACCACATGAAATCATAAGATTATTGAAAAAAATATTAGAAATAATATATCATATATGTATCATTTTCCTTCTATATCATACTTAGAATGTAGCTTTGACAACTACATAGGGAGTAACATTTATTGTTACGTTTGGAATACCCATCATAATATATTTCCAAAATATCTTATGAGAATTTTTTTGTTTAACTCTATCCGATTTCCAAATGCACTGGAGAGCTATAACGGGATCACCTTCCCTTGTTTTATCTTTGAACCATACATATACACATACAATTCCCAAGAACCATAACATAATCATGGCATATAAAACTAAAATAACGGAAAAATATAACTTCCACATTGAAATAAAAAGATATATTTGTCATAATCAATCAATTATCAAAAACATGTTCAATAAAAAAATACATTAAAATGGAATATCCTATTTATTATCCATTTAAAAACATTAACTATTATAGAGTAATCCCAATATCAAATAATGGTCATGATAGCGTAAAAGTTGGTGTCACCGTATATGTTAAAAAACATTCCATTTTTTATTCAGTAAAATGATTCGTATAAGAAGAATACTTTTGAAAACCAATGAATGAATATAAAATTCAAATGGTTTAATTATACAATGTATATAATAAGGTGTTTTATATTATCAAAATATGACTCAATTAAAGGAGATTGAGACAAAGTTCCTTACCGTGATTTTGAATCATCACGTACAATAAATATATTCTTGAATAATAAACTTAGGTAATTTTCAACTTAATTGATATCATTTATTGAGTTTATTATTTCTTTTATATAACAAATTACTATGTTAAAAAAATTACATAATTACTTATGTTCACATTGGACGTTTTGTCGATATTCGGTACTTGAGTCGAAATGAACATGGTTTGATGCCACCTGTCCATGTGGTCATAAGTCCATTATCTAGAGAATAGTATTCATGAAATAATTATAAATTTTATACAATAATCATAATTTATAAATCACAAAATTTATTATGGGTGTGTAAAGTGAACAATTTTATAATCATAGAGACAATATGACGTACATACACATGAGTAATGTTTCCCATTTTTCATTGATCATTATGGAAATAAGGTTATTATTATTTTATCTTTCCATAATTATCATAATATTATCAACATCATAAACATAATTTATATATAATTATATATATCATAGAGGTGATGCGGTGAATTAAAATGATACACATCGCTTCATGGTGGTGATAGTTCAAATTCACACATGAATGACATTATCATTATTATGTTCGTGGAAGGTAAGAACATAATTGAAATATTATTATTTTAAAATGATAAATATTTAATTAATATCATATATAAATATTTATTCCATTATTATATCTATTATCAATAGATGGTAATGAAATACGAACAATATCAGTTTGTGGGGTGGTAGCCCTCCCTACACACAAACGAAACGTTTATTTCCCATTTGATGAAACTGGAGATGGATTCAGATGATGATAGTAACGTTATATCATCCAATTATTTTTATGATAGTGGATTTATTATTTCTTATCAGAATAATAATATTTAATTTAATTTGAATAAAAAATAAAATAAAATCACGTAAAAAATGGGACATCTTCTTTAATTGATCACCATTGAAGGATACAATAACACCACTGAGAAGTGTGATATACCTAAACTAAGGTATCGATAATGTGGGGAAATATTATATGAATGGTTATGGGTATATATTGGATAATATAAATGGTTCATGAAATGTGAGTAATAGGGAAAAGTAGATACCTTTTTATAGGATTGTTGGTGGGAACCCTTGGAAACTCTTAAAATTTTAAATCAATATAAATTAATTTTTTAATCCAAATGACTCCATCATGAGATATGTCTAAGATAATATGAATATTGTTCAAAAAATTCTCGTACAATAATTTTTAGACAAGTATTTTCTTTTATTTTAAACCTTATCATTTCAGTTTAGCCTTAATTATTCTCTTTTAATTTCAATTATGGTAACAACATTTTAAATATTAAAAGGCTATAAATTTTACATATATTGGATCACATTACCATAATTGGGCACTTAATGAACTTTTAAACATTATAATAAATAATTTATGATTTTAAAATATTATTAGGATTTTTAAATAATTTAAATAATTTTATTTTTAAAAAATATATATTATATCAGTTTTTACACTATTAATTTCATTCAATTTAAATAAAATAAAAAAATGGAGATAAATTTGAAAAAAAATCAATGGATATAATTAGAATATTTCATATCCACCTATAAAATTCATTTATTTCCTAAATTATGTAAAATAATATTTATTTTAATATATATAATATCATTTATTTGATTCTTTAATTAATAAATATATTATTTCATCATCCTTGTTTCATAATTAAATTTAATTATTTATTTCGTAGAAATTAAAAATTAATTTCTCTGATTTAAATAATATTTTTATATTTCGAATTAGTATTTATATTCCAAGAGATCACTTATATAACCCCATTTTAAAATTGTTTTAGTAAGAAGATACAAGATTATGACATTTTTGCATTTACTTTAAATTAAATTTTAAGAATTTCATAATTACACCGATGTAGATCGATAGGCCACCATTTAGACCCAATGATATTTTTTCCCATGAAGCTTCCAAAAATATTATGAAATTTTTTAGGATAGTTTTATGTTGTTATTATATTACTTTTACCTTTAATTAACCAATTTACCTTTAACCGTGGTGAATAAAATACTAAAGTTAATGTTAAAAAAAATTTGATCCTATTATATCACAAATTTCATTCTGATCACAAAAATTCATGTCAATTTTTGAAAATTAATTTCATATAAGGGAATAAAAAATATTTAATGTTAATCCCATTGACTGTTTGTGGAAATATGTTTTTAAAAAGTAAAAACAATCAAAATATTAACATGTGTTTATATCCAATTTAAATGTGAAATTAATTCCAATGGGAAACATTGGATTAAATGATAAAAATTTAATCTAATTATAACTTAAAGCCATTTAAAAGGATTATATTAAAATATAATTAATTTAGATGAAAAGGTAGTTTTGAATTAAAATGCAGTATTTTTTCACTGTTCATTAAAAAAATGTTTTTTTAAAAAAATTAAAAAAATTCATCCAAAGTGAATGTTGATGCATCAATTCTAAAGAAGATTTTTATTTTATCAAATATAATATATAAATTTGCAAAAAAATAATTAAAAAGGGTTCCCCATCAAAAGGTGGTAATACTACCTTTCAAAAATATTATAGTGTTTTTTGCTTAAAATTAGATTTATTCTCATTTTAAGCCTCTAAATTTTATTAGAAAAATTAAAAACATTTAATAAAAAAGTGTAAAAATAATATAGTTAGTTCTTTTCATTACTTCCATTTCAATATCTACGCAATAAATACCATTTAAAATAATAATATTTATAATATATTATTTTTCGGTATATCCTTGTCTTGTGCGCAACATAAGATTTCAAAGAAACCCATTATTGCGTTTTGGGTATGATATCGAAAATAACATACCCTTTTATGTAAAATTACTATATAATTCATAAATATTAATAGATATG
Organism: Viscum album; assembly: GCA_963277665.1. Taxonomy (NCBI): domain Eukaryota; kingdom Viridiplantae; phylum Streptophyta; class Magnoliopsida; order Santalales; family Viscaceae; genus Viscum; species Viscum album. The sequence goes on along the minus strand of OY728123.1, from coordinate 683,847,119 downwards.
AAAGTTTATTATTCTATAATTACTTAGGATTCTACATGATAGTACCTTTTATAAATAATGTATCAATATATGTGAAATATTATCCCTGATTATTCAATTTATCTCTGAAAAACAACTTGATTATAATATCATGTGGTCATTCTATTTATGAATAATATCCTAAGTGGTATTCTATTTTATCTATTCAATATTTTATTAATTGATCAAATTTTTTCTTTATGATTGAGTGCCTCATCTTTAGAATTTATCCCAATGTGTGAAATGATGAAAATTTGATTATTATACCTCAATCTCCTACTCATTTGGATTGGAGCACTCTGATCACCAGTGACGTTTACTAATTTATGATTTTATAAAACTTTTTATACTTCTATTTTTTCATTTTATTTTGTCTCCACATCATCACTACCATATTCATATTCATTACTTTTTATTTATAGATATACAATAACCAATTTTTCAATATATTTCACATAATTTTCCCAATTTATTTATTATAATCTTCTAAATCAACATCATCTAAAAGAATAATATTGGGAATATTTTAAATAATTTTAAAATTATTAAATTCACACACTATATAAAATTATTATTCTATCATCTGTACCCCATTCCGTTGGATATATATCTAATAATGATACATAGTTTAACTTTTAAAAAATATTCCCATATTTTTACCATTAAATTTTATAACAAAATGGTGTACAATAACTATGAAATTGATCACAGTTAGATTCATCTAAAATACAATATCATATATGGTCACATGTGGGTTTGTAAACAGAAAAAACTAGTTCCTGATTTACATTTTTGGGCTGAAATATACTCTCTATAATATTTTTCCCGCTTAAAATCCTCTATCATTATAATAAACATCTGAACAGTGCTTCAGTTCATTCTCTCAGTAAAACCATTATTTTTAGAAGTATACATGAATTGTTTATTGTATAATCAAATTTTTAGTTTGGTTGTATTTAAAATAATTTTCATTTATTTTTTTTCTACTTAATATCATCATATCCTTGATACAATCTCTATGTTATCAATTGGATTCTCACTAGATAAATTATACATATATACTATTTTTGAATCGATTTTCAAGGATGTTAATCTTATTTCTCATATATATATTCATCTTTTAATATAATAAAATATAAAACACAACTATTTTATTGGTACCTTTTATGTCCACATTAAACTATGTGCATCAAAACCAGACTTCAAGTTGATTATATCTCCACTATTTTATGCCACAATTTTATGATTTCCCATTTAACAAGATATAAAATCTAGATATCTATCACTGTTCAGTTGGGGTAAATGTATCACACCATTTTTTTTTGTTATTTTTCTCAAACTATTTTAGGAAATGTGTCCATGTCTCTTAATACATAGATTATTCTCTTCATTAGCATTAGTGTATAAATAATTTCTTAGATATTATATCAGAAATAAATTCCTATAAGTTGCTTCTCCTCTTCTAATGATTCGTTCATCTCTTATTCATTTTATGAGGAAAATGTTTATTATTAAAATTACTACATTAAACATATATAAATGATAATATATACTTAAAATGTTATGTTTGAGGCTATCTAAAAATATCACTTCTTCGCTAATCATGTTCCTTGTTTCTATCTTAGTTGATCAAACTTCCTTGATCTTCAAGGAGATTTCATTTCATAATGAGACAAAAAATAATTTTTTTCCACTTATATTTGTGATAATGAAAAATATATTCATATATTATGAGATGATATAAATAAGAATCTATGAATGAGTCATTTTAAAACCTTGTAACTCTTTATAGGTACACCTTTGTTTATACATTGTTTATTGTTCACGTTGGGTCTGTTTATGGGATTCTTGAGGATAGAGAGATGTTCACAGGAAAAATGAATAAAAGTTCAAGGTAATATATTTATTTAAATAAATGGAGCCTGAGTATAAATATTTTAATTACTTAGCAGGGTTCATCCTATGTTATGCTAATTAACAGAGCAAGGTTTTGGGTTTTTATTCTTAAACCACTATTTTTTTCTATCTATTGTAGATTTATATACTATGTAAAGAGGTTACACGATTTGAATCCCTTCTCTGAAAAATATTTTTAACTGATATAGTTCATCATTGATTTATATTCCTTGTAATAGGTTCATATTTTGTAATGGAAGTTGTTAGGATTTTAATAAAATGGTGATGAGTATTTCGGCATACATAAACTTTGTGGATTACATGATGTGTAAGAGAATTGAACACCATTTAATATTAAAAAATTAGTATTTTAGGGTGATACATGAGTGTTTTCTAATTAAATTAATTATAGGATTCCTTGGTCCGGACTTGGAGTCCCTCCCTTGAAATTTTGTGTGGTTTTCTCATTTCTTGGCCACATAGTTTTGTGATTGGTCACGATTGTGGTTGGGATACATCTCTATGGGTATGTAATCCTTTTTGGTTTTCTATAGCTTAAGTTAGAACTATGAATTTGGATGATGTTGTGTTATATTTTTTTGATCAGATAGCCTTTTCTATCAATCCTTTTCTGTTTCCTAGAACTCCTTGTTTTTCAAAGGCCATTATCACAGCTTATGGTCCCCATCATCAACAGCAGCTAGGTTTCTACTATATTGAGGTCTGTTTTTCCATAAAATGGTTTAATTTGATAATATTCATTAAATTTGTGATAAAGGAAATTGTGTTGTTCATTTATTAAAGGTGATATGTGTTTTTAAAATATTTCGTGGAAATATTTTTTATAAATGGGGTTTATCATTAAAAATGGATTTCTCTAACTGGAAATGGGTTTTTAAGGACTGAAGAAATTTAAAATGGTATTGAAAATTATTTATAAAACTTTTGAGAATGGTTTTGAGATGTATTTCTTAAATTTCACATTAAAAACATGGGTGCATTGGGAAAGATACATGGGTAGCCTTAGTGTGTGTATTGAACAACTATGAGGTAACCTTTTGTAATATTGGCTCAAAGAATCAATATCAGTAAGATCCAACGTTATGCCTATTTAGGATTTTCATGTATAGTATATAGTTACACATAGAATGGATACCAAATGTGAGGTGTTTTTTAATTCAGTATTATCTTTCACATGATTTTTTTGTCATGTATTTCTAATCATAGTTTTTTATATCATGTTGCTTCGCATAGCTTCAAATGATTGTTTTATTCATGAATATCTGTTTACCCATTTACTCTTTATATATACATATGATTCCTTATTGTATCAATAATACATTTAATATTACTAGTTTTTTAATATTAATTGTTTTTACAAAAACCAAAGGGAAATTGATTTTCAAATGGGATTAATTTAGGATTTTTTTGTAAAACAATCTTTTAAAGATAGTGTTATTGAATTTTTTATATTAGAAATTATATAAAAACTATGGTGGAATCGTAATGGGATTTGGATCAAAACCTACTTGTGACTATTTTAATTTTTAAATGTTGTATTGAAGGATTGAGGTATGGGTAAGGACATATTATTGCATACTAGATTCTATTGAAGATGCTACTTTTAGTTTGGGTTGGATTTGAGGTAACTGTTTGTCATGTGGGGATTTGTTCTAATTTTTTGTTTTCCCTACTTTTGGAGAGATTGTATGTAATTTTCGTATTAGATTTTCTTCATATTTGTTCTCTAGTTGATTGTCCTATTTATTTTATATTCGGGATTGATTTCTGTCATTTTATTTTACCAATATTTTGTGATGGGCTGGTTAGGTTTGATTATTTAATTGACTCAGGATGGTTTATTTTAGTCCTCTCACTATCCTTAATTTCCACATCAACAATAAGTGAAATCTTAGAATTATTTATTCCATATATTTTCTTTTCTCCTTCATCTTAATGATTCTATCCTGGTAGAATAGTAATGAATTCTTCTTCATATTTTCATTTCTAGTAACATCTTCCATATATATCTTCATGTAAATCAAACCAGTTTTAGATACGCATATTTAGATTTGGAAATTTCATAGGCTTGATAATATTATTCCACCAATATATCTACCATAATTTAGGAATTTTCTACTTCCTTTGGAGAAAAATATTATACCAAAAAGTATATACATTATTCCCATTAACTCTATTGTATTATAATTACACATTAAACCCATTTCATCATTGAAACCATTACATCATTCTACGTATTGTATATTTATTTTGTAAAACATTTACAGACTCCATATTAATTTTCCTAGGGAATAATAACTTCTCTTGTTTTTTAGAGGTTCATTGATCTCACAGTGCTCTTTTATGAGTTTTTTTCAAGCATGGTTTTCATTGATTAACATTAAATCCTTCATTTATAGTGAAAATATTTTTATAATTTTGGTCTATTACAGGTGTGTATTTTACCTTTCAGTTTTTGTTGTATTTCCCAGTAAAATTAGATAACTCAAAATATATTTCCACTAACTTTTAATATAAATATTACATATTTCAATTCATTCTCTACCCTAAGACACCTCATTTTTACCATACAATGTTCTTCTTATCTAGATTTATTTTTCTTTTCATTTATTATTATGATACATTCCTACCCATATTCCATCACCATAAAGTTTCATTTCTCCATAATGTATTCATGATATGAGTTGTGAAAACCATCTTCATTTTTCTTAAGCTTTTTATATTCATTCATATGTAATTTGATAAGTCCATTATGTTGTGTTTTTTAAATATATACTCCAATAATGGTTCTTATCATATGTATAAAATATATTAATTCTTCTTATTAATATAACTTGAACCATCATCTAATATTTATAAATGTTATATATTGTTAAAAATATCTATGTCATAGTATTCATTAGATTCATTACTTTTTAAGTGTATTAATCTTCTTCTATACTCACCATTCTTCCTTTCTATCTTGTTTTAATTATTATTTTATCTTCATTAGTCTTCCAATATTAGTTATAAAATCTTTTTTAAATGTTTTTTCCAAGCCCCACTAATTATTCCTTATCTTCATACATTAAAAATTTATTCCTTGGAATGTTGGATACAATGTGTCCAATTACCCCACAATTGAAGTACTTGAGAGGATGTTCTCCCTTATACATTCATTTAACTCCTTGATTTCTAAAGATAACATCCATAATTTTATTATAATTATAATCAGTTTCATTTTATTTTATTAATTTTCAATAATTGAAAATAAACTTAAAAATTATTAAAATTATCCCTGTATTTGAAATTCATTTACAACATATAATGTTTAAAAAAAATGAATCCTTATTTATCTCATACAAAAGAAGATAACTATCTGAATAATCAAGAAATAGATTCCCCTCTCCTTATCCACGTGTCTTTATATAAAATTTGATTTGAATTTTTCACATCAAATTCTTCAAAATTTTATAATAAAATAGAGTTTATCTAAATCAAATGAAATCATTGACCATTTCATTAACCATAGAAACAAAATCTCCAATTATTTCATCTTCATACATCTAATGTCTTGGAATATTCCTCTCTAAATTATTAATGTTTCTTATTTGATCTTAAAAATTATTTTATATATATTTTCAATCTTGGAATAAAACTATGTAGTTGTTTTTACACCGATTTTATTTGGGTAACAATTTTTAGAAAAGGAAAATAAAATTTCATTCATTTCATTCATATCTACATCTGAATATCAATTATCAACAAAGGATATAATAGAATCTCTATGAAGTAGTGTAGAACACACACCCATAAGTTCACAATCCTCAAGTCCATTTGATAGTAAATAATGATGAATCTAGTTCTTCTATACCTAAATTTAATTACCATAAAATACAATTTCCCCCTATTTTTTTAAAATCCATATTTTCCATACTTAAACTTTAAAAATTAGGATCTTTAAGGGAACATTGTTTTATCTAATACAACTTCATATACCAAGATAAAAATTGTACAACATAAACTGCAGGGGATAATTATCTGTACTTTTTGGGAAACTTATCTTGAACATAATCCACTATGAAAAATTAAGTTCGTGATATGGTATCCATTGTTTTCTATCCCTCACATGTATGGAAAAAATATTAAAATGAAAAGCATAGTGGAAAGTTTTGGTCTTCTCCCTCAATGTGAGAGCCTACACCATTACTTTTAAACTTAAATCAAATAATATATTATATTATAAAAGTTTTTTTTAAATTATTATTTTAATGTTTAATTCTAACATTATAGTTTGGTATTTATAATATTATTTCAAAGGTAGCTATCATCCATTCCCAGAATAAGCTATAGTATTTATTATTATAGAATAATTAACCTTCAAAGATTCCCCTTTCCTCATGATGGTGGAAAAATATTCAATACCATATAGGTTGTCACAACATTAGAAACCAAGATTATCTTATGAGAGGTTAATGAATTAAAAATAGACATCAATGCTGAATAATGAAAACCATCCATTATCTACAATTATTTTTAATAATAAAATTATGCATGAGAGAATGAATGCACACTATGACATTATTATGTCACAATATAAATTTCTTATATGTTTAATAATTATATTAAACTTCATGAACATAAATTGAAATCATAAATTCAATATATCTTAATGTTATTCAAGTATTATATCTTCAATATAGTATGTTTTTAACATAGAATACTATTAAGGACACTTCTTAATGCAAAAAAAATATCATCTGTATTCATTTCAGCATCATATATATAAAAATATTACATAAATAATGTTTAATATTTAAAATATAAAAAACACCAATAATTCTTATCAATGTAATCTCCTCATATATAATGAAATCTAAACATTCTATTTATTTAATCATCACTCAATATCATTTTAATATTAGAAAAAATATGCAATAAATTCTTAGAGAGAAAAATGAAATTTTCCTGCATAAAAAAATTAAAAAATATTATAGAAAATTTATATTCATCAATAATATAATGTAGTTTATAATATAAATAGTTTTATAGAATGAAAACATATAAAGTTGAATAATAGTCTTTAATCTCACAGAACTACCTCAGTTGATTTTCCGTACACATCTTGATTCATAACCCATATAATTTGTTGTATTGTTTAAAATAATGATGAAAATATATGAAATCATTAATTAAAATATCCTAGAAGAACATTTCTAAAATTTCACTTGGTGTGTCAACCATACACTATCATATTTTTAAATCATTTTGATAAAATTCTCCATGATATGAACATTATAAGTTTAAATAATCTATCAATTTTTCCTTATTCATTATTTAGGTTGTATATATTTCACAAGGATAAATTACTGTTACATTTATAAATGGACTTCTCAACACAGTTCAATAATCTTTGAAACTTGTACATTTAAAGGATAAATCATTCATTGAATTTCTAGAAGTATCCTTATAATGAATTAGTCATCATTAGGATGTCACTGATTCATCTTTATGAATTATGTGCTAATACTTATAGTTTCTTAAAACAACCTTATAAAATCATATTTATTTTTATGAGGTATATGAAAATCATTATTAATATACAATCACATATATTATGTTCCCTAGATTCACATACGAAGACTATATCTTTATCTTTTTCATATGTTTTTCCCATATTCACCATTTTAGTGATCTATTTTTCAATTTTTAAACTAACAATGAATTTAATCAATGCAATTCCCTTTATAAATATATAATTTTTCATAATTAGTAATATAATAAACAATTAACACTTAATAAAACCAAAAACAAGTTATAATAGTTATAAAATTACATTTATATAACAAAAAATATCCTATAAATTGAATGTACAGAAATGTGTCAAAAATAGAAGAAACTTTAACATGAATAAATGAATTTAGATATACATGATCCAAATGAATAAACATAGTAACATAAAATACTATAGAAATGAAGCAGAATGTTAGTATTCCAAAATTATTTTTTTAAAATGAAAATATATATATAACCCTAGGATAGAATATATGTTAATTAATAATGAATGAAATGATTAGGACTTATAGAATGTTGGAAACAAATAGAGCCAATTAAAAATCTGACTGTAAAAATTGTAATATGACTATTTGAATAGTAATATGACCATTAGAATATTAACATGACTACTGAGAATAGTAACCAGATCATTAGAAAAATATCCAAACTTATGATATTCTAAAATATTATTTCTGATCTTATAAAATGAAAATATGGAACATATATATATGTATATATCATTATAAAAGTAAATAAATGTTTAAAAAATTATAAAATAAGTGTTCATATTATTATAAAACATATATGTTTACAGATATTCATATAATAAATAATGTTTTTAAAATAATGTTTTTTGTCATTAAATGGTTTTATAAGTTAATATAATGTTTAATTAGGATTATAATATAATTTTATGAAATTGTATGTAATTTTATAAAGGGTAAGAAAATCAATAAAATATAAAATTAGTATTTTTTTGAATAAAGAAGTATTCTACTTAAAAATTAAATTTATTATATTTATAAAACAATTTTTCGAAAATAGATTCCATTTATTGAATATACCAATCAAAAAATGGTTAGGGTATGTTTTTCCTAATTATCTAAAATAGTGGAGTTTTTGTGAGTAGTAAAATACATTAAATTATTGTATTTATCATTATAAGATAAATACATGAATTTTTGGGTAATGGATGTTGTAATTAACTTTATTTCAATTTAAAAGGAATTATTTACTATATATTGTTACAATAATTAGTTATATTTATTGTCTTGAACTAAAATACTAAACTATTTTCTATAATATTAAAAACCACCCCTCGTCTCCCCTTAAAAATACCACATTTTAATATCATATCCTCTAATACCTGTATCACTCATAATTTCCACTAAATTTTATTCCCAATACTCACCCAGTGATCTACTTCTACTAGTCACATCCAATTTCCAATCAATGTTTCATTGAGTGGAATCCCAAGAGGATATATTCAAAGGATAATGTAATTCCATCAACAAAATCTTTTAATTTCCCTAACTTCATTCCCCCCAAAAAATTCAATCCAATAGGGAATAATAACTCTAGAATCATATGTGTACTATGATGTTATACTTCTAATATAATATCATCCATCCACCAATTTCTTTTCAACTGTTTTTCAAAGGGATGAATCTTTTGTACACATAATTTTGGTTTACTTCCTTCGTGGTTGAGGAGTTTACATTTACCACTACATCCATCATAGAAGGTTCAAATTCTCTTATAATGAGTAAAAAGAAAATAAATATTTATATTATAATTTTTTCAATTTCTTGAATTAATAGGTGTAAAAAAGATTGAATAAAAAGAACCTAGATCTAGATGATTTTTAAACCAACCTAAATGAACAAAAAATAAAATGCTATGGTTTTCACTAAATGATTCATCCTTATGTCAAAAACAAATAGGTATTTAAAAAATAATAGTCTATGGATCTAAATCAATAATATTTTATTTCACTTCTAATGTTTTAGTCCCATTTGACCAGAAATCTAAAATTACTGACAAGTTATCCGACCATGTATCCAGGAAACGAACATCCTCATAGAAGTGAAATTAAATATTATATATTAATGAAATGATTATTATTTAACGAATAAATTTATAACAAATCAAATATAGGGATATAAGGTTATGAATGAATTATTTAATGAATCTAATTTTATTATTTGGGATATTAGGTCCATTTAACAGAGATTATGGATCATAATTTAAGAGATATCTCAAAACCACATTTTTTTTATTTGAGTTAAAATATATCTAAAAGACCTAACATTATATAAAAATTTAATGTGATATAGTACAATATATATATATATGTCCCTCACATATATACCTAACTTACTCTACCATCCTCTTATGGGGTAATGCATCCCATAAAAGCTTTTCCCAAATGATACACTTTTTTTCCATTGGTAATATTTTTAGGACATAAGATTAATTTCCATTTCTGTAACACATAATGTTGTACATGTTTTGATAGGTGTGAATATAAATCTCTCCAATACACTGGGAAATGTTTTGTTCCCATGAGATGGTATGTAAGGGATTATAGAGTAATCCTAAACTATTATAGGACCCTATAAACCATATCATACTATCTTTATTGTTTTCCTTGACTAATAATTATATAATGTTATATATAAACACCGCATTACAAATATTCCACGATATTACGGTACCCTGATATATATTTTATTCGACCAAGTGATTATTCGTTATTCTCATCATTTATGATAATTTTTTATTCCTTTTTACTCGAATTTTATGATTCAATGTCATGTTCATTCCCTTATTGGAATTTATAACTCAACCGTTTATTTTATATATTCCATAGGTTATCGTAGGATTTTTTTATAGCTCATAGGGATTTAATATTTTGTTATGGTGATTAAAAAATCATTTTATTCTAGTTCCTCACTGATATATTTGTAATGAATCATATTTTCCTTATTTTATTTTTAAAAAACTATTTTGGAGAATTATGAGACCAATCATTGAGACGAAATACGATTCAGAGGCCCGATGCGCCAAAACAATTCACAGAAAAATGATAAATATTTAATAGCATGCATGGAAAGATTTCCTAAAAAAGTGGAATATCATTTCAAAATGTTCCATAATCAAAAATATGAGGGCGTCGTTGAGCTCATAAATACTAATTTACCCTAGGAATAACCTATCAGTGGTGGGAATGTGTCATCAGAAGAAAAATTCACAAAGGATGTAACCGTAAAAAAATTATTTTATTTTAAAATCAATATAAATGAGGAATAGTGACCCAGATTAGAAATTAGAATACACTAATGAGTTCATAATGTGGTGTTTTCCCAAGGTGCAACTAAACTTTAGTTGGTGTGGATCTTCCTTGAAAAAACCTGAAAAACATTATAATCGTCATTAAAAAATTTGAAGATAAATAATTTTATTGATGCAGTGAATATTTCTCCTTTACATGTACAATTATAAAATTTCCTAAGGGTTGGCTACTCAAACCATAGAGATTAAAACAACCATTGGAGATATTTTCCAGTGAATGATGATGGATCAAAATTTGTATCATGGTTCATCATGTTGATAAAGTTGGAGGATCTCATCAACGATGAAAACACAACTATTCTTCATCAAGAGTTGATCCAAACTCATGATAGGACAATTGTTTCTTTGTGCTTTCCCCATTCATGATTTTCTTGATTAAAACGGGTCAATCCATGAATATATTAGCTCGTTGTTCGATCGTTTTAAGATGGATTATATTTGTTGGATTATGTTATCGAGTTTCCCTGATTTTCTTCTTCTCTATTCATTCTAACAAGAGAAGATTGGAACCGACATAAAAAAAAGATGAGAATCATTCCATGGGAAATCTCATGGTTTTCCTGCCCCATTTCATGGATACTTTGACCATTCTTCTTCTCCTCCCCATGACTTGAAAACCATACATGATCAATCGATCATTTCACCCTTGATTCTTGGAGAAACAATCAATATAAATGGATCTGAGTTTGGCACAACACAATGGAGGTACGATGGTCATGGGGAGACAAATTTTGTAAAGGAAGGTGGTCCATGGTGGTAGCTCCTGGTGGAATCCATCGAAGCAGCTTCGTTCGGTCCAGGAATGTGGATTTATGAGTCCTGGAGGGCGGTCCAATAAGAAGGTGAGGCAGACAACAAAGTAGCCAGAAAGGTGGCCAATAGAGGCAGAATGTGGAAGGTAGCCACAAGGTAGCTGACATAGCCGACGATTGCAAACTACGATAGGTGGACACATGTGGTGGCCATAGGATGTGGTAGGTCTGGGTACATAGAGGTGGCGTGATGAGGAGGACCATAAGGGATGGCGACACAGAGGGCCAGTGGCCCTGGATGGATTAGAGAATGCCTAGATAGAGCATAGCGGACTAGGCCAGAAGGGCCTAGGTGCAGTGGATTGGGATGAACAAACTATCTTGGCCCAATATGCTGGGATAGACCCACTAGGGAAGTATAGACATAGGGTGACCGGGTGGGAGCGAAGCCACATTCCACCATATTAGTTGACTGTGAGCCTGAGTTTCTCCAATTGTCACGTGGCCACAGCAGTTGGGGGTGATCGACCATCTTGGTCGACAACATCATCATATGGAGATTTACCAAAATAGTTGATCATAGTTGTAAGGGGAAGTCGACCACCCCAGTCATCCATAGAGATCAGTGGACTGACAATGTGTCAATCCTCATTCCCTATGACCCCTTATGAAACATCAAAATGCCATAATGTTCAAAAGGTATCTCTATTTGATGATCCATCAATGGAGTTGGGGCCCTGACATTGAGACCATCCTTTTTAGATGATGTGGTGAGATTTTAGTTTAGACCATTAGAGGATGAGAGAGTTCCCTTGGTACTTTCCTCGAGGGTTCATTACAGTATTACTTCCACACCATTGGAATGTAATCCCCTCTAGAGGACAAATAACAGATATATTTTGGCATCCCTCACTTTGACTTGAGTGTTATCCTCTTCCACCCCTAGTGGAGTTTTGTGGAATAAATGTAACTCCAGAGAGGAGGGTGTTTGTCCTCCATATATTAGGCATATCACTAGTGTATGTAGAAACCCCCATAGTGTCTGGGTAGGATATGTGGTTACCCCCTAGGTGTTTGGGCATGATCTGCAATGTTGTGAATTGATCAAAATTGGGTTTTTAGTATCCTATAGGGTATCTGGGTGAGATTTGTGGTATCCATAAGCATGTCAGTATGTGATCCCATCTATGTGGTATCATGGTCTTCTTTGACCAATATATTCTCATTTCTATAAGGCCCAAATGAGATAGAACTCTTCATGCATATCTCTAATGATATATTGGATTGAGGTGTGAGTTCTCCAAGAACAAGCATGATTCAAACAGATTCATGTGGTCGGTAATTGGTCATAGCTTACCTCAATCCTATGATTCATGGGTTGAGTATATCTAGATGTTCTTGCTACATGTGTGGTAGAAATACACCTATGTGGTTTTGACTATTCATTTTCATTTGTGGTATTTTTCCTTTGTGGTTTTGGGGTTTCCTACTGAGTATTTTGTTACTCACCCATACACTAGATTTTCCCACATGTTTTGTGACTTAAGAAAATGATCTACCCTTTGATAGAGTTCTAGGTTGACCTAGAGCAGACATTGCTTAGCATGACCTGACAGAAGAGGTGTGCTACTGTGACTTCAAACCATAGTCCCATGACCTTTTTCTTCTAGTTTGATTATGTAGGTTTCTATGCAAATGATTTTTAGGAACACATGCATTCACATTCCTAGACTGGGATGACACAAGAAACACGTCACAATGATTCATTGGTTTTATTTTTAGACTTTTTTTAGGCATGTATTCTGTCCTTGTTTACATTCCAGTACATTCACTGTCTTACTCTGGTTATGGGATATAGTGTTTTTCATGAATTTATTACATTGTGTTTTTAAATTTCAACATTTTTCAATTAAGATGTGTGAGTACTAGTAATTTAGTCTAATTCCTCCCATTTTTGGGATATTCACGCTCTATTCTCATCATAGGTCCATGGACTATTGAAGGCAGGATTGGGGAAGTCACCTCCTGGCCCCCTATGGGATGGGTCGTGACAGAGTGGTATCAAAGGAGGCCAGTTAAACATTATGACCGAGAGACTATGAGTTTGGTTTATGGAAACAGTGTTGAGTTTTTTGAGTTCAGCTTTCATGCCAGGGACTCCATTGTTTGTGCGGTGGATGGATTGTCTATACATCACAACTCTGATTACCTTCTTTTCGTCTCAACCATGAAAAACCTCACTGCTGGGAATATAATGTTACATGTATCATATTGGAATTCTTGTGTTTCACATGAACATATTAAGTCATCTCTCAATATATTAACTTTTACCATAGGTACATATTGTTTTATTTTTGGATTCCTCCACAAACATAGCGATCTAGAATTCCACTACGTGATCACTAGGATGATTCTCCTAGTGACAATGAGTTGGTACAGGGGAATCTTCCAAAGATGGAACCTCTATGTGGTTTAACATATATACCACCACTCGTTGAGTAGCAGCTATTACGAGCACTACCAGATAAGTATTTAAGTGGGATTATTTCATTTCATGAGTTCTAGTGGTAGTGAACTCAATTGGTTTGGGGAGAGCCTAAACCCTAGTTGGATGAGGATTGTCTGGAGGTAGTCACTTGTGTTTTCTTCTTTGTGAGGGTGCTTTTTGACTAGATGGTAGTCCTCATTCTGAGTCTTATTGAGAGCTCCATGGGGTGATTGTAGATCTTGGTGACATAGTCTCACAATGATTGAAATATCTTGTAGTTATACATTTAGAGTCTCTTTAGGGAGAATTTCTATCTACCCATGTTCTGAACGGCTCACATACAAGAGTTTCAGTATTTGCAGTAGTGTAGTATCAGTATGTTAGAGTAGTCAGTGAGGTTTATTGATCTATCATGCTTCTCCCTCTATATGTCATAAGACTGGTTCTTTTGGTATTGTACCATTGAACATGGATTATGCCAGGACATCGGTGTGTTAGTATAGTCCCTTAGTATTCCTATTTCTTTTGTGGTACATGAGCATGCTATGCTAGTGGGGAGTTTTCTAGCAGAGCAGACACCAGTAGTGGGAGCTAGTAGGAGGCACAAAGTAGGTGATACCATGTTAGTAGGTAGAAAATGATAGTCACATAGATCCAAGTGGGTCAGGTGGTTCAAGGGATGATTCTAGGATACAGGGTCAGTGGTTTAGGGCTCCTAGGACATCTCAAGTTATCCCAAATACAGATAGTGTTACACATGCAATGATTATGGACATCTAAAAGAGATTTCCCAAACCATCATATAGTTGATCAGGGGATAGTTGAGGGACCACCGAGGAAAAGGTAGAGATAGGATCAGGGTGTTCTATATTTCTGTTTATGGGGAAGGGGAGAAAGCATGGTATCTTGAGGTGCTCAGAGGTATGACCTATTTCCACCAGCTCTTCCAGGTTATCCATTCCAAGGTTAGGGGAGGGGGTGAATATCGTGATCCTAGCTAAAGGAAATGATGTCTTATGACCCCGACAATCCAGTGATGATTTGAGGTAATATTTGTTCCATTTTTACATTAGTTGCAGTTTAGATAGATATTGGTTCTAGTCATTCTTTTCTTACCACATTCCTTGTTCTAAGCTCTGATATTCTAGTTGAATCGTTGAATCAACCCTTACTCTTAGATAATATTATGGGACATGATTCAAGGATCACACACTTGTGCCAAAATTATGAACTAACTCTTGGAGATGAATGTTTTGGTTTGGTTATCTTAGTATCATCATTGAGGCCTTACTACTCCATTACTGTTATAGAATGTTTATCTACAACGTGTTCATAGATTCACTATTGTAGGAATAGATTGTAGTGTGTCTGCAATGATGGGGAAAAGTTTTCCTTAGTGGGTGAAAAGGAAAAACATACAGTGTCAGATAGACACATAAATAAGAGGGTGTGGCCAATTACTAATCTGTTGGATTGCATCACCCTCGGTCCAGTGGATGATTTGAGTCCTTTGTTTTATGCATTGGTGGTGGAGTATGAGGAATTCATTTTTTAAAGGGTTCTAGGTTTACCTCTCGATAGGTAGGTGGACTTAATCATTGACCTACACCCTCGGAGGACGCTGATATATACAGTAGCATATTGGGTGGCTTCCACAAAGCTTTGCGAGATGAGGGTGTAGTTGGAGGAATTCCAGAGGAAGGGCTTCATGAGACCTAGTGCTTTACCCTAGGAATACTCAGTTTTGTTTGAAAATAATGTAGGTGGGAGATTGAGCTTATGTGTGTAATTTCATCACCTTAACCAAGAAAGTTTGAAGAATAAGTATCCACTACTGAATATTGATGAAATATTCAAATAGTTGAAAGGGGGAAAATGGTTCTGGGAGATTTAACTAATATTGTGACATCTCTAGCTATAAGTAAAGGATGAGGATATACTGCAAATGACCTTAAGATGGCGTTATGACCACTGTGAGTAAATTTTGATGCCCTTTGGCATGAATAATTCCCAAGCAGTACTCATGGGACTCATGAAAATGATATTTCAGGCTTACATGGTCGGGCTCATGGTGGTATTCATTGATGAAATCGTAGTGCACTCTTCATCCATGGAGGACTACGCGAGAAACTTGGGTATGGTCCTAGAAATTTTCCGAGAGCACAAAAAATATAGGTATCTTTTGATGTTTTATTTCAAGATTTGTGTAGTCCATTTTCTAGGACACCTCATCTACGAGACTGGAGTTGAAGTGGATCCAGTGAATATTGATGTGGTTCTTTCTTGGGAGAAACCCAAGAGTGTTACTAAGGTGCAGAGTTTCATTTTTAGTATAGGTACTATCAGAGGTTTGTACCAATCTTATATAGAGTGGAATCACCGTTGAATGATTTGACACATAAGGAGAAACATTTCTTATGTATGGAAATTTTTCATGACAGTTTTCAGTTGTTGAGATAATGACAATGACTAGTAATCCACTAAGAATATGAATTTAATATTTTCTATACTCTGGGGATGGGGAACTTTTTGGCAGATTACCTCATCATAAGATCAATCCTATAGTTCCTGAATGATGAATAAGAGCATTTGGCCTCATTGCATATATCATTTATGGATGGAGATAGAGGAGCATGCCTCCTGTTGATGGATGTCACCCCTCCACTCTTACGACTCGTAAGGGTGGAACATCTTTGAGATATTGACTGTAAGAACCTACATTCTTAGTTCTCCATAAGATATTATTCTGATTGATATTTGGAGTGTGGGGAGAACATCATTCTTTTTAGAGGGCACATGGTGGTACCATTGGCATTATAAGAGGAAGTTGTGAGGGAGTTTAATACCTACATGTTGGTGGTACATCTATGTGTGGAAAAGTTGTACTAGGACCCCCGAAATATGTTTTTTTGGCTAGAGATAAAGAAGGGAGTTGCAATATTCATCTCATGATTCCTCACATGTTAGCAAGTAAAGGCTGACCACCAGGTTCAAGCAGGTTTGGCCCAACCCGTTGAGGTGGCGGAATGGTGGTGTAATGGGATATCGATGGAATTCATGATGGGTTTACCAAATACATCCCAGGGACATGATTCCATCTGGGTGATTTTTACTAGATCACCATGTCGTCCCACTTCCTCGGTATCAGATAGAAGAGTTTAGTAGAGAGCTTGGGATGAATCTATGTGCATGTGATAGTTCGACTACATGGATTTCCAGAAATGAATTTTACTACTCTTGATTATCTATTGACATCATGGATATGGAAGAGATTGAATGTGTAATTTGAGAATCATTTTTTCTTAAGAATTTCATTTCTACCATAGATGAATGAGCGGATTGAGAAGACCATTTAGGTTTTGGAGGAAATGTTGCAGGAGTGCATGTTGGACTTTGGTCGTCATTGGTAGGATGACGTACCGCTTGTGGTGTATTCATAAAACAATATATAACATTCCACAATTTGTATGGCACCATACTAGGACTTTTATAGGTGAAACTTTAGGTCAATACATTGCTAGAATGACCTAGGAGAGTTAGAACATATGGGCCTCGAGTTGGTGCAAGCAACTACTGAGAAGGTTTAGATCATCTAAGAGCAGATGAAGACTACACAGAGTTGTTTGAAGTCTTATGCTGACATGAGGAAGATTCCTTTTATATCTGGGGAGGGACATCACGTGTTCTTTTTGGTCTCGACTCAAATTGGATTATGGAGATTTGGCCAGGGCTTTATGCTATCTCTGAGGTTCATGAGCCCTTTCCAGAATATACATAGAGTTGGTGAGGTGTCGTACTGCTTGGATCTACCACTGCAGTTAGTGTGTGTACATGATGTATTCCACCTTTCGTAGATGAAGATGTTTGTGCATGACCTATCAAACATCATTGAATGGGGTGAGTTGGACATAGAGTAAGGGGATACTTTTGAAGAGTACATGGTGGATATCAAGGATCAGTAGGAGAGGATCTTTCATGGGTCCTCTATTCCTTTGGTGTGTGCCCAGTGGAAGCACGAGAATCTCTAGGAGAGAACATGGGAGCGGGATGCTCAAATTCATGCTCGGTAACATCCTTTTTAGAGTATCCCTAGTTTTCCCTTTAGAGGATGTAAAGCCTCAAGGTAGTAATAATTTACTAACTAGGATTTTCCCAATTTTATTATTAGAAATTTTATGAGAAAATTCTGAGACCATGCACTGAGACAACATGCGATTCTGAGGCCCATGGTTACCAAAACAATTTTTTGAAAAATGTTATGCTTTTAAGAGCATACATACATATTTTCTTAAAAATAGTAAAATTATTTAATCGTTTTCTTGAATTAGAAATATAAGGGTAATTTTGATCTTATAATAGAGGATTTACCATTGGCATGACATAACATTGGTTGGTGTTTTTTGTCTAAAAAATATTTTCCAAGGACGTAACTGTAAATAAAAAAACAAAACAAAACAATTTTATTTTAAAATCCAATTAAATCATGAATGGTGTGTCTGATTATTAATCTGAGCCAACCATTGTGTTTTTAATGTGGTGTTTTCCCTTGGGGAGACTTAACATTAGTAGCTACGTGTATGTTAATGTGGAGGTCCAGTAGGGTTGGCAACACGGAGGTGGCATAATGTGAAGGGCTTGCAGCCCTGGTTAGAGTGGAGCAGGCTGGGATGGAGGAGAGAAGACTAGGACAGGTGTTCCAAGGAACAATAGATAGGGCCGAACAAACTAGCTGGGCCCAACATGCTGGGATAGACATAACTTGCGGGTTTGGACCCAAGGTCACCAGGCTGGAGTCGAGAAACCATCGACTACTATGGTCGACTGTTAGCCTCAGTATCTCCTACTACCGCATGACTATGACAGTTGAGGGTGCTTGACGATTCCTTTTGATAGAAACATCCCAGGGTGTTCGACCGACATGGTTGATCATAGTCGTAGGGGGAAATTGACTGCCCTGATCAACCACGACAGTTAGTGGACTAACCGTGAGTCAATTCACATTCCTTGTGACCCCTTAGAAACTTTAAAAAGCCATAACATTCAAAAATTATGTCTGTTTGGTGATTCATCTATGGATTTGGGACCCAGAAATTAAAAATTCATTTTTAGATAATGTTGTGATATTTTATTTTTGACTAGTAGAGGCTAAGACTGTTCCCTTGGTCCCTTACTGGAGGGTTCATTACGGTATTACATCGACAACACTCAAATGTGATCCTTTCTTGAGTACAAATGAAAAATAGATTTAGGAATCCCTCCTTGGGACTTGATTTCTATCCTCTTTAACCCCTAGTGTAGTTTTGATGAACCAGTTTATCCTTCAAGATTAATGAGTTGGTCCTCCATCTAGAAATTACATCACTAGGTTATGTAGTATCCCTCATAGTCTCTAGGTAGGATTTTTGGTATCCCCTAGTGTGTTTCGGTGATATCCCCAATGTTGTGAATTGATATAGATTGGGTTCATGACATTCCCTAGTGTATCTGGTCGTGATATGTGGTGTCCATTAGCGTTTTTGTGTGTGATCCCCTCTCTGTGGTATCATGGTCTTCCTTGAACAATATGCTCTCATTTTCACATAGCCTAAATGAGCGGGACCACTTCATGAATATCTCTGGTGATATAATGGATCTAGGAGTGAGTTCTCCCATAACGAGCATGTATCGAACAAAATAATTTTCCTGGTAATTGGTCATATATTACCTCTAGACTTTGAGTCTTTTATTGTGTATATCCAGATGATATTTCTACTTGTGTGGTAGAAATACACCGGTGTGGCACTAACTATTCATTTTACTTTGTGGTATTTGCCATTTTTGTTTTTGGGGTTTCCTATTGAGTTTTGTTTTACTCACCCCTATATAGAATTTTCCCACATGATTCATTCCTTGTGAATATGAGCATCCCTTTGACAGAGTCCTAGGTGGACCTAGAGAAAAAGGTGCTTAACATGACCAGACAGATGAGTCGTGCTCCTGTGACTTCAGACCACGGTCCCACAACCTTTTTCCTGTGGTGGGATCATGTAGGGTTTTATGAAAATGAGTTTCAGGAACATGTGCATTCACATTCATAGACTGGGACGAGACAAGAAACAAATCATAATGTTTCATTGGTGTTATTTTCAGACTCTTTTGTTGGTCTTGTATTTTGGCCTTGTTTACATTCCAGTACTTTCACTGTCCAACTCTAGTTGTGGGATAGAGTGGTTTTCATGCGTTTCTTACTTAGTGTTTTTACATTTCATAATTTATGGAATTTAGATGTGAGTGTACAGGTAATTTAGTCTATTTTCTTCAATTTGTGGGATATTCCTACTCTATGATCGTCACCAGTCCTTAGACTATTGGGGGAAAGAATGGGGTAGTCACCACCTAGGACCCTCTGGGATGGGTCCTGACAGAGTGTTATCAAAGGATGTAGGTTCTACTTTAGGACCGGGAGCCTATGAGGTTGGTTTTTGGAATTAGTGTTGAGTGTTTTGAGTTCAACTATTAGTCTAGGGACTCCATTATTGGTGTGGTGTCCGAATTATCCATACATTAGGACTTTGGTTACTTTCTTTTCAACTCAAGCCATAAAACATTGGTTACATGAAAAAACAAGGGTATATGAAACATATAGTAATGGTTATGTTTTAAAAGTCCTTATTAAGTCATATATCAAGATATAAACTTTTAACATTGGTACATAATGTTTTATATTAGGATTCCTCCATGTAAATAGGCAGCTAAGATTCCAATTTGTGATCACAAGGATGATTCTCCTAGTGACGAGGAGTCAATATAGGAGCACGTACCAAATATGGAACATCTATGTGGTTTACCAGCTATACCCCCACCCATCGAGTTGCTGCTACAACTAGCACTACTAGCTGAGGATGCAAAAGGGAATAGTGTATTTCATGGGTTATAGAGGTAGTGAACTTTGCTGTTTTGGGGGGAACCTTACCCTTAGTTGTATGAGGATTTTCCAAAAATAGTCACATGTGTTTTCTTCCATGTGAGGATGATATCCGACCAAATAGTGGTCCTCACCAAGAGTCTTATTCAGAGATTCATCGGGCGATAGTGAAGCTTGGTTACATAGTCTCATGATGAGATAACTCCATTCTAGATATACTTCAATCTTCTCTTTAGGGATAAGTTATATCCATCCATGTTCAGATCAGTTCACATACAGGAGCTTCAGAATTTTTTAGCACGGATGTATGACCGTGGCGGTGTAGTCAGTGAGGTTTGTTGATCTATCGTTCTACTCCACGACAATCCATATTTTACATTTTCTAATAACACATTTAAAGGGTGAGTGTGAATCTTAAAAAAGTTCCAACAAGATAAAATCTTCAAAGATTAAAACCACCACGACCACCTACTTCAAAATTCAAAACACCACATCATAAATTACAATTGAAAAATTCAAAAAACAAAACCACTTGAAGTTTTCCACTAACCTCGACTCCACGATGCCGCCAAAGAAATGACAATTTAAAATTATGAAAATAAAAAAATAGTAAAAATTCCATCCCGTCACCATCGCCTCGAGACGCACACCTTGACACTGAAGAATGGTCCAACAGATCGCGTCTCCACTACAGACCCCTCCATCTTCATCGTGATCGGCACTGGGAACCACTAAAGCATCAAACAATGAACACTGAAGACACCAACATCCTTTTCATTGATGAATCACCTTCTGATCAAACCGAAATCCATACCAGATCTATTTTTCCAAATCAACTCCATTCAAGACAAACCATGCACAAAACTATTGACAAAACAGATCTGTCTTTGTGTCCTTTTCATCTCGCAAAACATCGTCGCAACGATGCTATCACTAACAGAACATTAGTGTCATCACCCAAAGACCAATACAACCAGCATACCAAAGAAAAACCGAATAAAAAATCACAAAAATATACATATGAAAAACATCATAACCAATAAAGGAAGCCAAAAACAAGCAGCAAGACATTGTCAGAGAAAACCATTGAAGAAGCCGAGGAAGAAAAGGAACCAGAAATATGAGAGAAACCACTGCTGGAGAGACCGCCACCGGCCGCTGGCCACCGAACCCCCTGAAGCACCATCCCATGTTTTTCCAAAACCCGCATCGAGCCCGACCAAGATGGGGTCAAGCTGGATGGGTTGAACATCAAGAGAAGTGGAGAAGAGGAACACCGTGCGCCACCACCATCGCCGACCCAAAGCGCCTGAAGAACCCGCATAGAGACCCAAAGTGGAGGCTTGATGTGCAGGGTAAGATATAAAGAGGGGTGGTGGGAACTTTGATCATGGATTACATTGGGACATCAAGGTGTTAGTGGCATCCCATAGAAGTACTACTTCTCTTGTAGTACTTGAGCGAGCTCTTCTAGTGGAAAGTTTTCTAGTAGAGCAAGCACATTCAGTGGGAGCTAGTAGGGGCACCAAGTAGATGAGACCTTGGCAGTAGGTAGATGATGATAGTCATAGGGATCCAAAAAGGTAGTCGCTTCCTGGGATGATAATAGGATGCAGGGTCAGTGGAGTAGGGCTCCCAGGGAATCTTGAGTTAACCTAGAGATAGATTGTGTTACACATGAAATAATCTGGGAAATCTGACAAGACATTTCCGAACCCATTGTTTTTATAATTGGGGTATGGTTGAGGGACCACTGAGGAAGATGCATTGATAGGGGAATGGTTGTATGTAAGGTAGTGTTTGTGGAAGAGGATCTTGTAGGGTATTAGGAGGTGGTTAGATGTTTTACCTATTACCACAACCACCTCCAGGTGGTCCATGCTGTAAAGACCCGTAAATTTCAAGGAATTTTTTTTCTTAATTTTCATTGGAATTTTACAAGAACGCAGCTTCTGACAGCACCGAATTCCGAGGCCCAGTGTTCCCGGAATCATTTTCCGACGTTTGGCTCGGGTACGTTCAGTGAACGAACGAGCATGTTTTTCTATCTTTTGAACCGGTGCTCGGAATCCAATTCTGAGGGCACCGATGGAATCGCAGCGCCGATTTTTTTCTTAGAAACGCCTCTTCCGGTGTTGCGTTTCCTCGGTTGTGGTTTTTAATTTTTGGGTTTTAAGTTAAGAAATAAAATAATGTTGTGCGACAATTTTATTTTTATTTCAGTTAAAGCCGCTTAAGGACCACTTCAAGCTGTTTAAGCTGAGTTGTTGCGGATAAGGTGCTATCAAGAAATATCCTACCCTCTTGGTAGGATATTTGTGAGGTGGGGCCCGAACGAGCCCCACCGTTTCTTTTCTCCTAAGTAACGCACCCGCGAAAACGCGTTTATATGAAAGTCAACTGACGCGTTTTCTTAAATTCTTAACGCAAAATTTAATTGGGCGGTTTTATTCGTTGAATTAATTCTATGTATAAATTTAATCGTTTCTTAACCTATTTTCAATCCGTTGGCGTAATAATAAAATAAGACCAACTCTTTTTCTCCTTAAGTGTTGTTCGTTGAGAGGATTTTAAAAACCTCAAGTTCTTCATCCTTCTTCGCGAAGAATGCGAAGAACGCGATGAAAGCCGGCCTTCGACGAAGGGCGACGAAGAACGTCGAGCCTTCGGATATCGACGATGCGACGCCAAGTACCGTGATGCCGACGGTTCTTTTTTTGCGACGTTCTTCCGCGGCAACCTTCGATCCACAACGACAAGGTCGTCGATGCGATGCCCTTCCACGACGACGCGACACCCTTCCGCGACGCGACGCTCCACTTTTTCCGCGACGGTCAATTCCGCGAAGAACGCACGTGCGACGACTTGACGAAGTAGGGGTTTTATTGGGAATGTTTTTACTCTGTGGATGTTTCCGCTCAAAACAAAGAACCCGGTTTCATAAGAACAATTTTAATTTATTAAAATTGTTTTCAATATGTTCTCTATGTGTTGATATTTTCTCCCGACTGTTATCATCTAACGCGGAGGGTGCGGGCCAAACAAACACGGCCCGACCACCCTCCACAGTTCTTCGTTGATGCACGGATTGGCGGGCGATGACAAAAGATGCCGCAGGGACGATCCGTTGTTTCCTCAATGAAGAACGGGACCCGGGAGGAGTTTCGGCGTAGACGGGAAGGAAAACGGACCACCGGAGCAACTCTGGTGGCCCGCGGAAGCCACCGGCGGCGGCACCGGATAGGGCCGCCACGGCTGAAGCCGCGGCGGCAGCGGACAGCGGACCCGCGACCGTGTGGGTCCGGCTCACACGCACGGGACGCGGAAAAAGCCGCGTCCGCTGACTCCAGCGTGGCCCCACGCGGGGGAGCGACACCATCTTCCTGCGGGGGCAGTGCCCCGCGGCTCCTTCGCTCGGCCACGCGGCCGAGCCGAGCCGGGCAGGACCGACCGGGCCACGCCGAACCGGGTCCGACCCGGACCCGGGTCGGGTCGGCCCGGTTCGGGTCGGGTCGGCCCGGTTCGGGTCGGGCCGGCCCGGTTCGGGTCGGGTCGGCCCGGTTCGGGTCGGGTCGGCCCGGTTCGGGTCGGGTCGGGTCGGTTCGGGTCGGGTCGGCCCGGTTCGGGTCGGGTCGGCCCGGTTCGGGTCGGGTCGGCCCGGTTCGGGTCGGGTCGGGTCGGCCCGGTTCGGGTCGGGTCGGCCCGGTTCGGGTCGGGTCGGGTCGGCCCGGTTCGGGTCGGGTCGGCCCAGTTCGGGTCGGGTCGGGTCGGCCCGGTTCGGGTCGGGTCGGCCCGGTTCGGGTCGGGTCGGCCCGGACCCGGGTCGGGTCGGCCCGGTTCGGGTCGGGTCGGCCCGGTTCGGGTCGGGTCGGGTCGGTTCGGGTCGGGTCGGCCCGGTTCGGGCGGGTCGGCCCGGTTCGGGTCGGGTCGGCCCGGTTCGGGTCGGGTCGGCCCGGTTCGGGTCGGGTCGGGTCGGCCCGGTTCGGGTCGGGTCGGCCCGGTTCGGGTCGGGTCGGGTCGGCCCGGTTCGGGTCGGGTCGGCCCGGTTCGGGGCGGGTCGGCCCGGTTCGGGTCGGGTCGGCCCGGTTCGGGCCGGGTCGGCCCGGTTCGGGGCGGGTCGGCCCGGTTCGGGTCGGGTCGGCCCGGTGCGGGCGGGTCGGCCCGGTTCGGGTCGGGTCGGCCCGGTTCGGGCCGGGTCGGCCCGGTTCGGGCCGGGTCGGCCCGGTTCGGGTCGGGTCGGCCCGGTTCGGGTCGGGTCGGCCCGGTCGGGTCGGGTCGGCCCGGTTCGGGCCGGGTCGGCCCGGTTCGGGCCGGGTCGGCCCGGTTCGGGTCGGGTCGGCCCGGTTCGGGTCGGGTCGGCCCGGTCGGGTCGGGTCGGCCCGGTTCGGGTCGGGTCGGCCCGGTTCGGGTCGGGTCGGCCCGGTTCGGGTCGGGTCGGGTCGGGTCGGGTCGGCCCGGTTCCAGACCCCCCCATCTTCGGACCGTTTTCTGTCTTTTTCCCGTAACTTGAGAAACGGGACTTCGAATGACACGCCGTCAACGACAACACAATCCTTGGATCGAGACGGTCGTTTCGGTATATCGCACTCAAGGTTTCAGAATACTTTTAGTTCGCCCGGGTTGGTTCGTACACGAAGCCAACCGGGCCCTCGGAGCGGAAACGCGCATAACATGAGCTTCGGACGTCCGATTGACGTGTCGTCGACTTTATTGTTTTCCTCTAAGTGAGATGGATCTTTTGGCATAATACACTCGAGGTTTGGACGCAGGTGGAGTACGGTCGGGTTGGTTTTTCCTTAGAAACCAACCGGGCCCTAGGGACGGAAAAGCCAAAAACTCTCAGACCGGGCGTCCGATTGACGCGCCGTCTGCGACGTTGAGTTCCTGTTTACGATACGGAACTTTTGGATACATCAAATCTGGACCTTGTGTTAGTTGATGTATCAGCCTCTCGGCTCGTGGAGCGGACCCTCCCGAATGAGCTTGCTGTGTGCGGGAACCCTAGTGTTGACTGCGACTTCGACGGCGACGACTGTGCAGAGATCCCCTGTGGACTGCGACGATGAAGAGTGCTGGTCTTGTATCCTATGTGGGTCCCAGCTATGCTGGTCTTGAATCCTATGTGGGTCCCAGCTTAGATGATTCAGTGCTGGTCTTGTATCCTATGTGGGTCCCATCATAGATGAATCAATGAAGAGTGCTAGTCTTGTATCCTATGTGGGTCCCAGCTGTGCTGGTCTTGTATCCTATGTGGGTCCCAGCTTAGGTGATTCAGTGCTGGTATTGTATCTTATGTGGGTCCCAGCATAGATGAATCAATGAAGAGTGCTGGTCTAGTATCCTATGTGGGTCCCAGTTGTGTTGGTCTTGTATCCTATGTGGGTCCCAGCTTTGATGATTCAGTTAAGACAGCTGGTCTTGCATCCTCAGTGGGTCCCAACTTAGATGATTCAGTATCTTTATCTGATCATCCCTTTTACCTTTTCGACAAAGTATTTTCTGTGTGAGCTGAATCCTGTTTACTCTCCTTTGTGGATTTTGTTGAACAATCCTGGGTGGATTTACTGTTTTCTTTCCTTTGTGGATTGTGTTGAGCTATCCTATGTAGATTACTTTTTCTCTCCTTTGTGGATTGTGTTGTGCTATTCTGTGTGAGTATACGTTTTGTTTTCCTGTGTGGATTGGGTTGTGCTTGGGCTCGAATGTTGGAGCCGAACGGGAATTGATGACTTAGGTATATGTATGGGCATATACCTAAGCAGTGTCGGTTGTTACTTCGTGATTGTATCTTTCCTTTGTGGTTTCTCCTTTGTGGATTTCGGGAGACCTTCGGGGGTCTCGGGGTCCCTATTGAGTAGCTTATACTCACCCTTTCACGGGCTATGCCCGCACTTCGTTGTGTTAGTTGCAGACGACAGACAGTGCTGATCGTGGTGGAGGTTTACCAAGCAGGACCGTACCCGGAGGTGGACCACTGGGCGGGGCGTACTCGGAGCGGACGGCTGGACCGAGGAGCTGTGGAGGCTATCTGTGCTCTCCCCTCAGGTGGGACTTCCAGAGGACGGCTCGACGCTGCAGATTTTCTTTTGAGTTGCTATTTTCCCCTTTCAGTTGTACTTTACTATTGGGCTTGTATTTCCGGCCCCTTTTTCTTTCAGCACAGCTTGTAACAGTTTTTACTTAGTGTTTACTCTTTCTGCTTTCTTACTCTGTGATGGTTGATTACTTTACAAAGGCAATGCCTTCCCTGTTTATCGGGATTTACACCTTGGTGCTAGTCGCCAGCCCCTGGCCTATGGAAAACGGGCTTGGGGTAGTCACGACACGTGCCCCGAGGACGTGTCGTGACAAATTGGTATCAGAGGAGTTCGGTTCTACCGCAGACTCTGATCTTTCTTCTGTGTGAAGGAATAGTGTTCAACGTATTGGGTGTGGTTATCAGTCCAGGGAGTCCAGTGTTGGTGCGGTGGTCGACGTATCCGTACACCAGGACCCTGACTTCTCATTTCTGACTTAATGCACGAAAACATTGATTGCATGTATGTTCAAGTTTTCTTTCTGATTACTTGTGTCAGCTCACCAGGTATACTGTTCTGACCGTGGCGCACCTGTTTCCTTTTTAGGATGGCCCCATGACGGCAGCGAGCTAGGGTTACGAGAGTCGAGCGTGACGACAGCCCACCGAGCGACGAGGCATCGGTGCATGGCCCTTTGTCAGCAGTGGCACCGGTGGTAGCTCTACCCGCCGAGCCACCGATGCTTCCAGCACCAGCTGCTGACGATGCACGTCGCCTCAGTGCACTGCATGAGTTCCAACACCAGCGACCGCCCAGGTTCCGCGGGGAGACAGACCCTCAGGCCGCTGAGGACTGGCTAAAGGTAGTTGTACGGGTTTTCATATTAGTGAGGACACCAGCAGACCTCATGGCGATCCTCGCATCGAGCCTCCTACACGCGCCAGTAGGTAGATGGTGGAGCTTGATGCTCTAGGTGCAGGACGAGACATCTCTCCTCTGGACGGACTTTGAGAGCATCTTCCGCTCCGAGTTCATCCCAGCCACCCTCTGTGCGGTGCACATCCAAGAGCTGCTACAGCTACGGCATGGCAGCATGACAGGGGCCCAGTACTCGTCGAGATTTACTGATCTCTCACGCTACTCCACAGATATGGTACGGGACCCATTCTTCCAGGTCCGGACCTTCGAGCAGGGACTGAGGCACGAGATCAGGGCTTCGATGATCTCCCTCAACATTTCGACGCAGGTAGAGGTGTTGGAGATATCCCTTTTAGTGGAGAGTTTCCTCGCCGAGCAGGCACCAACAGCAGGACCCTCCGCAGGACGACCCGTAGCAGAGTCTTCTGCAGCTGGCAGTCGACAGGTGACACAGAGGTCCAAGCGGGCCAGACCATCAGTTGGGCAGTCTCAGGATGAAGATTCGGTTGTGCGGGGCACCCGAAGGAGAGCCAGCTACACGAGGGGCAAGCATTGCTAAGCATGTAGCGGGCGGGGTCACATGGCTCGAGACTGCCCGACTCGTCTTACAAATGAGCAGCAGGTGGTAGAGGGACCTCCCAGATAGAGGTTCGGCCATGGTAGTCTTCAGGGTGCAGGCAGACGAGGCAGAGGAGCTGGCCGTGTAGCAGATGGTGGGCGACACTTCGAGGTGTTTCCACCACTACCACCAGGAGGTCCACCCCGACCGTAGGGAGTTGGTGGACATGCGAGAGCTCAGCTTCAGGCAGCTGAGGCCTTCGATCATGGAGCTCTGGGAGCAGATGGACAGGAGCGGAACTAGTGGATACGACTTTTTTACTTCTAGTTCCTTGTTGTTGTTGTGTAGTGTCTTTGTATTATGAGATGGAATAGTAAAAGACGCTTACCTTTGTGATTTTTTCATTCCTGTCCTCTTTCGTGTTGTAACTAAGAGGTTCTAGTTTAGACTGTTGACTTGACCCTCACTTGTGAGACATCTACTGGAGGAGACCCAGTTACCACACACTTATGCCGACAGTGTGAATTAACCCTTGGAGGTGAGAGTAACGGTTGGATCTCTTGGTAGTAGCGTCGAGGCCTTACGGCATCATCCTTGGTGTATATTAGCAACATCCATGTCGGGATTGACTGTATTAGGCAAAGGAAGCGGTTCATACAGGGGATGAGACCAGATTTCTCTTATCAGCAAAGAAGAAATCTTAGCGGTTCTTGTGGGATCGGAGATAGTCCAGGTCATCCAAGAGCAGATGAGTATAGCTCAGAGCTGACAGAAGTCCTATGCTGACAGGAGGCGGAGGCCACATGAGTTCGAGAATGGCGACCACGTCTTCATGCGGGTCTCACCTCGACGTTGATTACAGAGGTTTGGCCAAAGCGGCGAGTTGTCTCCACGCTTCATCGGACCCTTCCAGGTCCTCAGCAGGATTGTAAAGGTGGCTTATCGCCTGGCTCTACCACCATAGTTGCGCCGGGTGCACGACGTCTTCCACGTATTTTAGCAGAGGAGATACGTGCACGACTCGACGCCAATCTTTGACCATGGAGAGCTGGTCTTTGATGATGGGGCGACTTTTGCGGAGGTCCCAGTGGAGATCGAGGATCGATAGGAGCGGGTCCTACATGGATGATCGATTCCTCTAGTGCGCTTCAGATGGCAGCTCGGGAACCTCTAGGAGAGCACTTGGGAGCGGGAGGCTCAGATGCGTGCTCAGTACCGCCTTTGTATCCCTAAGTTTGTGGTAAAGCTTTACGAGGACGTAAAGCCCTGTGGTGGGAGTAATGTAAAGACCTGTAAATTTCAAGGAAATTTTTTTCTTAATTTTCTTTTGAATTTTACAAGAACGCAGCATCTGATAGCACCAAATTCCAAGGCCTGGTGTGCCCGGAATCTTTTTCCGAAGTTTGGATCGGGTACGTTCAGTGAACGAACGAGCGGGTTTTTCTAACTTTTGAACCGATGCTCGGAATCGAATTCTGAGGGCACCGATGGAATCGTAGCGCCGGTTTTTTCTTAGAAACTCCTCTTCCGGAGTTGTGTTTGCTCGGTTGTGGTTTTTAATTTTTGGGTTTTAAGTTAAGAAATAAAATAAAGTTGTGCGACAATTTTATTTTTATTTCACTTAAAGCCGCTTAAAGACCACTTCAAGCTGTTTAAGATGAGTAGTTGCGGATAGGGTGCTATCCAAAAATATCCTACCCTTTTGGTAGGATATTTGTGGGGTGGGGCCCGCACGAGCCCCACCGTTTCTTTTCCCTTATGTAACGCACCCGCGAAAACCCGTTTTTATAAAAGTCAACTGACGCGTTTTCTTAAATTCTTAACGCACCATTTAATTGGGTATTTTTATTCGTTGAATTAATTTTATGAATTAATTTAATCGTATCTTAACCTGTTTTCAATCCGTTGGCGTAATAATAAAATAAGACCAACACTTTTTCTCCTTAAGTGTTGTTCGTTGAGAGGATTTTACAAACCTCAAGTTCTTCATCCATCTTCGCGAAGAACACGAAGAACGTGAAGAACGAGAAGAACGCCGGCCTTCGACGAAGGGCGACGAAGAACGCCGAGCCTTCGGAGATCGACGACGCGACGCCAACGGTTCTTCTTCCGCGATGTTCTTCCGCGACAATCTGACCCCACGACAACCTTCGATCGACAACGACAAGGTCGTCAACGCGACGCCCTTCCACGACGATGCGACGCCCTTCCGCGACGCGACACTCCACTTGTTCCGCGACGGTCAATTCCGCGAAGAACGTACGTACGAGGACTTGACGAGGTAGGGGTTTTGTTGGGAATTTTTTTACTCCATGGATGTTTCCGTTCAAATCAAATAACCCGATTTCATAAGAACAATTTTAATTTATTAAAATTGTTTTCGATATGTTCTCTATGTGTTGATATTTTCTTCTGACTGTTATCATCTAACGTGGAGGGTGCGGGCCAAAAAAACCTGGCCCGACCACCCTCCATAGTTCTTCGTTGATGCGCGGATTGGTGGGCGATGACAAAACATGCCGCATGGACGATCCGTTGTTTCCGCAGTGAAGAACGGGACCCAGGAGGAGCTTCGGTGCAGACGGGAAGGAAAACCGACCACCAGAGCAACTCCGGTGGCCCGCGGAAGCCACTGGCGGCGCCCCGACGCGCCGCCGAATAGGGCCGCTACGGCTGAAGCCGCGTCCGCGCGGGTCCGGCTCACACGCACGGGACGCGGCAAAAGCAGCGTCCGCTGACTCCAGTGCGGCCCCACGCGGGGCCGCAACACCATCTTCCCGCGGGGGCAGCGCCCCGCAGATCCTTTGCTCGGCTGAGCCGAGCCGGGCCGGCCTGACCAGCCCAGTCGCGCCCTGGCCCGACCGGGCCGCGCCGAACCGGGTCCGAACATGACCTGAGTCGGGTCGGCCCGGTTCGGGCCGACCCAGGGGGGTCGGTCCGGGCCCAGACCCCCCGTATTCGGACCGTTTTCGGTCTTTTTCTTGTAACATTTGCTACGGGCCACCGAATGATGCGCCGTCAGTGGCAACGCGATCCATGGATCGAGACGGTCGTTTCAGTATATCACACTCAAGGTTTCAGAATACTTTGAGTTCGGCCGGGTTGGTTTGTACACGAAGCCAACCGGGCCCTCAGAGCGGAAACACTCATATCTTGAGCTTCAGACGTCCAATTGACGTGCCACCGACTTTGTTGTTTTCCTATAAGTGAGACAGATCTTTTGGAATACTCCGCCCGAGGTTTGGAAGTAGGTGGAGTATGGTCGGGTTGGTTTTGCCTTAGAAACCAACCGGGCCCCTGGGACGGAAAAGCCAAAAACTCTCAGACCGGGCGTCCGATTGACGCGCCGTCTGCGATGTTGAGTTCCTGTTTACGATACGGAACTTTTGGATACATCAACTCTGGACCTTGTGTCAGTTGATGTATCAGCCTCTCGTCTCGTGGAGCGGACCCTCCCGAATGAGCATGCTGTGTGCGGGAACCCTAGTGCTGGCTGCGACTTCGACGCCGACGACTGTGCAGAGATCCTCAATGGACTGCGACGATGAAGAGTGCTGGTATTGTATCCTATGTGGGTCCCAGCTGTGCTGGTCTTGTATCCTATGTGGGTCCCAACATAGATGATTCAGTGCTGGTCTTGTATCCTATGTGGGTCCCAACATAGATGAATCAATGAAGAATGCTGGTCTTGTATCCTATGTGGGTCCCAGCTATGATGGTCTTGTATCCTATGTGGGTCCCAACATAGATGAATCAATGAAGAGTGCTAGTCTTGTATCCTATGTGGGTCCCAGCTGTGCTAGTCTTGTATCCTATGTGGGTCCCAGCTTACATGATTCAGTGAAGACAGCTGGTCTTGCATCCTCAGTGGGTCCCAACTTAGATGATTCAATATCTTTATCTGATCATCCCTTTCACCTTTTCGACGAAGTATTTTCTGTGTGAGCTGAATCCTGTTTACTCTCCTTTGTGGATTGTGTTGAACTATCCTTGGTGGATTTACTGTTTACTTTCCTTTGTGGATTGTGTTGAGCTATCCTATGTGGATTAATTTTGCTCTCCTTTGTGGACTGTGTTGTGCTATTCTGTGTGAGTATACGTTTTGCTTTCCTGTGTGGATTGGGTTGTTCTTGGGCTCGGATGTTGGAGCCGAACGAGAATTGATGACTTAGGTATATGTATGGGCATATACCTAAGCCGTGTCGGTTGTTACTTCGTGATTGTATCTTTCTTTTGTGGTTCATCCTTTGTGGATTTCGGGAGACCTTCGGGGGTCTCGGGGTCCCTACTGAGTAGCTTATACTCACCCCTGCACGGGCTATGCCCGCACTTCGTTGTGTTGGTTGCAGAAGAAGGACAACGCTGATTGTGGTGGAGGCTTGCGGAGTAGGACGGTACCTGGAGGTGGACCACTGGGCGGGATGTACTCGGAGCGGACGGCTGGACCGAGGAGCTATGAAGGATATCTATGCTTGCCCCTCAGGTGGGAGTTCCATAGGATAGCTCGACGCTGCAGCTTTTCTTTTCAGTTGCTGTTTTCCCCTTTCAGTTGTACTTTACAGTTGGGCTTGTATTTCCGACCACTTTTTCTTTCAGCACAGCTTGTTACAGTTTTTACTTAGTGTTTACTCTTTCCGCTTGCTTACTCTATGATGGTTGTTTACTTTACAAAGGCAATGCCTTCCCTGTTTATTGGGATTTACGCCTTGGTGCTAGTCGCCAGCCCCTGGCCTATGGAAGGTGGGCTTGGGGTAGTCACGACACGGGCCCCGAGGACGGGCTGTGACACATGCCAGGTTAAGATATATCGTGGACATGGATGATCCTAGGTGTAGGAAATGGGGTCTTATGACCATTGTGATCTAGTGATGATTCTAGTTAATATTTTTTTTATTTCTACCTTAATTCTATTTTGATAAACTTGGGTTCTAGTCATTACCTTCTTTCCACAGACCTTGTTCGGGGCTCATAGATTCTAGTTGAACCATTGAATCAAACCTTACTCATAGAAACTACTACATTTGGGGATTCATGGATCTCAAAATGGTTCCAAATGTGTGACATAACTCTTCTAGGTGAATGTTTTGGTTTAGATCTCTTGGTAGTAGTGTCTAGGCCTTGCTACATCATTCCTGGTATGAAATGTTTATCTATACTTTGTTCTTAGATTGACTGTTGTAGGCATAGAGTGTAGTGTGTCTACAGTGATGGGGCCAAGGTTTACTTTGTGGGTGAAAATAAAATTCATGCTGTGTAGGATAGACACACACATAGGCGGTTGAATCCAATAACTAATCAGTTGGATAGACTAACACTCAGTTCAATGGATGATATGAGTACTTTGTCTAATGAAGTGGTGGAGGAAAATGAAGATGTCATTCCTCAATGTTTTATAGGATTACCTCCCCATAGGAAGGTGGTCTTCTGCAATGATCTACACCATAGGATGATTATGATATCTACATATACATATCGGATGGCTACCACAGAGCTTCGTGAGATGATGGTGTAGTTATAGTACTTCTAGAGGAAAGGCTTCCAGAGACCTATTGTTTCTCCCTGGGCATCCTATGTTTTTTTATAAGAAGGTAGGTGGGAGATTAAGGTTATGTGTGTACTTCTGTCACAAGATCTAGGAAACCGTGATGAATAAGTATCCACTATCAAGGATCAATAACTTCTTTAATTAGTTGAAATGGGCACAATGTTTCAAAGCGATTGAACTCATATTAGGATATCTCTAAATATAAGTCAAGGATGAGGATATACCAAAGACGATATTCTGATGTTGTAAAAACCACTTTGAGTACATTGTGATTTTGTTTGGCATGAATAATTCCACAATAGTGTTCATGGGACTCATGAAAAAGATCCTTCAGCCTTACATGGACTTGATCATGGTGGAATTC
Organism: Viscum album; assembly: GCA_963277665.1. Taxonomy (NCBI): domain Eukaryota; kingdom Viridiplantae; phylum Streptophyta; class Magnoliopsida; order Santalales; family Viscaceae; genus Viscum; species Viscum album. Next base: position 683,812,748 of record OY728123.1, on the reverse strand, counting down.
ATTGATGAAATCCTAGTGCACTCTTCGTCCATTGAGGACTACGAGAGACACTTGGGTATGGTACTGGACATGATCCGAGATCACAGACTCCATGGGAAGCTCTCGAAGTTTCAGTTCAATATTAGGGAGGTCCATTTTCTAGGACATGTCTTCTATGAGACTTGAGTTTATTTGGAACTAGAGATTATTGATGTAGTGATTTCTTGGGAGCCACCCAAGTGCGTTACTGAGGTGAGGCATTTAGTTTTCTTGGTAGGATTATTTTGGAGGTTTGTACCCAACTTCTATATATTGGAAGAACCTTTTAAAGATTTGACACATAAGGAGAAACCATTCATGTGGATGGAAAAGTGCCATGATAGTTTTCATTAGTTGAGATAGAGTGGATAAATATAGATCCTCCCAGACTATGAATTTGATATTTTTTTCTCTCCGGGGATGGGGATAATGGAGGAGGATTCTCTCATCATAATATCTATCCTATATTTTCTGAATGATGAATCATATTATTTCTCCTCATTACAACTATCCTTTTTGGATAGAGATGGGGCAACTTACATCTTGTAGATGGTTGTCACCCCTCCCCAATTACGGTGATATAGGGTGGCACAACATGGGGATATCGACTATAAGACCCTACATGTTCAGTTTTCTACAATATATTCTCTTGACTGAAATTCAAAATATGGGGATCGCATCATTCTTTTTTGAGGGCGCAGAGTGGTACTGTTGATGTTGTGGGAGGTGGTTCTGAGGGAGTTTCATACCTAACTGCCGGTGGTACATTAAGGTGTGGAAAAGTGGTACCAAGACCTCTGACATCATATTTGGTGGATAGTGATAAATAAGAGAGTTGTAGAGTTAATCTCTTGATGACTCTCTTGTTAGCAAGTAAAGGCTAAGCATCAGGTTCTAGCAGGTTTAGCCTAACCCCTTGAGGTATCAAAATGGTTGGGGAATGGGATATCAATGGAATTCATGATGGGTTTAAGACATACATCCAAAGAACATGATTCCATATGTGTGATTTTTGAACAAATCTCCATGTCGTCCCACTTCCAAGCTATCCGAGATTAATGTTCATTAGATAGCTTGATATGACTCTATGTGCAGCAGATAGTTCAACTAAAGAGAGTCTAATCGAAGATTGTTTCTTATCATGTTTACCTCTTTAAATCCTGGATATGTAAGCGATAGAATGTGGAGTTTGAGACTTAGTTATACATTAGAATTTCATTCAATCCATAGAAGGATGACTAGACTGAGCAGACCATTGAGGATCTTGATGACATGTTGCGGGCATGCATGTTAGACTTTGGTTGTACTTGGTAGGATCACCTACCACTGTTGGTGTTTTTATAAAAAATAGATACCATTCCACCATTAGAATGGAACCATTATAGGACTCTTATAGGTGAACCTGCAAGTCAACACATTGCTGGATTAAACTAAGAGGGTCATCAATTAAGGTCATAGAGTTGGTGTGAGATACAATTCAGAAGGTCCAGATCATCCCATAGTAGATGAAGACTGCACATAATAGTCAGAAGTCTTAAGAAAACATGAGGCATAGGAATTTGGTGTTCACGGAAGGACACCACATGTTCTTTTGGGTCTCACCTCAACAAGGATTATGGAGATTCATCTATGATAGAAAGTTATCTCCAAGGTTCATCAGCCCTTTATAGATAATATGTAAAGTTGGTGAGGTGGCATACTGCTTGGATCTACCACAATAGGTATACCGGGTACATGATGTATTCTACGTGTCGTATATGAGGAGGTATGTGCATGACCAATAACATATCATTGACTGGGGTGATTTGGACATCATGGAAGGGGGGAATTTTGCAGAGTACCCATTGGAGATTATGGATCGGTAAGAGAGGATCCTTCATGGGTGCTCGATTCCTTTGGTCTATGTCTAGTGGAAACATGAGAATTACTAGGTGAGAACATGAGGGAGGTATTCTCAGATTCATGATCAGTACCGTCATTTGTTTGAGTAGCCCTTGTTTTTCCTTTCAAGGATGTAAATCCTCAATGTAGTGAAAATGTAATTACTAGTATTCCCATGTTTTATTTTTAGAAATTATTTGAGAAAATTATGAGATAAGGGGCCGAGACGATGGGCGACTCTGAGGTATGGGGATCCTGGAACAATTTTTTTTGAAAAATTTTATGTTTTTAATAGTACACATGTGGGTTTTTTTAAAAAATTGGAATATAATTTAATCTAGATCTCCAATTAGAAATTTGAGAATAATGATGAGATTAGAATGGAGGATTTAGCCTAGGCATGGCATAACATTGTTTGGGGCGGTTCATCAGAGGAAAAAGTCTCTAAGAACATAATTGTAACTAAAATAACAAAACAAAACAATATTATTTTAAAATACTTATAACTCATGAATGGTGACTCACATTGAAAATCTATGACCATGATTGAGTTTTTATGTGGTTTTTTCCATAGGGGATACTTAACTTTAGTAGACTCTTGTCTTCCCAAAATCCAACATGTTAAAAATTTATAAATATCATCCTGAAAACTATAACAAGGGAAATGAGAGATGCATCAATTGTTAAAAAGGAGAATCATGACATCAATATTGATGAGAAATAAAGAAAAACACTAATTAAGAAAATAAGGATCGCATAAACATTTTACCAATGGTAAAATATTTCATATTCAAGGTTCATGAGAATTATGCAACCAAATTTCCCATATAACAGGTCATTAAATAAATTCCAAAACAACCACCTCCATGTAATAAAGATAAAGGATGGGAATATGTTATCACAACAACTGATGTAGATCATCAAATTGATGTAGTGATATGTATATTAGTTATTCATTATTTAATAGTGAACACACTTTTTGATTCTCATTATATACATTATTTTATATCATGAATGTTTAGTATAACTATTCAAATATAACCAAGATACATGGGGATTGGGTTACCATTGAGATAAATAAATGTGGAAATTATTTCATCAAATTTACATAACTTCTACCATGTAAATGTTTTGGCACAAAACCTTCTAAAAATATTTTCCTACTTCCATTAGTGGAGTTTTATTATATTGTAATCATGGATTGGTTTTCATTATATAATGAAAATATTATCTATTGGGAAAGGCAGATCACTCCTCTTATCATGAGTCATCCCCTAATTATGTATATGTTTGAGGAGTATGATGAATCTTATTTGGATCCATTATCCCAGATTAATAGAATATATCTTTACATGAAATAATATCGAGCTAAAAAGAACCAAACAAATGATATAATATATCATGAATATATTCCCATTGTGATGGATTATACATACGAATTCTGGAATTTGTTTCCTAGTCTTCCTATTGGGTAAGAGGCTGTGTTCTCAATTGAACTTATATATGGATATATTCCAATATCCAAGACTCCAAAAAAGTTTCCTCTACATTTTTGTATGAAATTAAAAATAAATTACAAGATAATATACAAATGGGGTTTATTCACTTGAGTGATTCACATTAGGGTTTGTCGGTTCTCTTCATCAAGAATAAGTATGGGTCAATGTGACTTTATATTGACTGTGATGAGATAAAAATCGTGATAAAGATAAAGTATCACCTAACAAGAATTATTTTCAATGAACTATGATGGACACATTTTTTCTATTTGTTGGAAATTCAGCTTTTATATCACCAATTAATGGTGAAGAAGGATTATATCATCAAAAATTATTTTCGAATGAGGTATAAACACATTGAGTTCATAGTGATTCCCTTCAGACTCACCAATGCTCAATCTATTTTTATGGACATAATTAATAGAGTCCTTAGATACTAATTTGAAATTTGTTTGGTAATAAATAAAAATTATATTTAGATATACTTTTAAAGGGAAGAGGAGTAAAAATAGAACATTATCACTATGAGAAATAATTTGCAAAAGAAGAAGATTTATGAAAAGAAAATGAAATGTGAGTCATGGAAGGGGAAAATATCTTTTATTGGGAATGGGATAATTTTTGAACCATATAAGATAATGGAAATTATTTGATGCCCCGGAACAATATCTATAATGAAGATCCATAGTTTTATTATACATTCTATGTACTACCAATGATTTGTGAGAATCTTATATAAATTATCAAACCAATTAATTAATATGAATTAGAAGATCGTAATGTTTTTTTGGACTAATAAATACAAAGAGTGCTTTAATGAATTTAAAATGTGTCTTATCACTACACCAGTCCTTATGGTACCCATATTTAGGGATATATTTATCATATATAGTGATATATTATTGAAGGGATTGGGTTGTGTACTAATTAAAATTTATAAATTTTTATCTTATTCCTCAGGTAAATCGAACATTATTGTGTCAAAATATCCAACACATGGTCTGGAGATGGCTACATTGATATTTATATTTAAAATATAACATAATTATCATTATGGGTGGAAGTTAGAAATAAATAAATAAATATCATAAGATCCCCAAATATAATTTTATAGAGAAGGAGAAAAATATACATTAGATAATAATTTTATATATTTTCAAGGATTATGGATGATCAACCAACTACTATCTAAATAAATAAAACAAACTAGTATGTGATTTAAGTGATAATGATCCTATTACCTTATCAACAATGAGAATTGAGAAGTATCCGATTTTCTCAAACATGCAACATATGGAATTGGGAATCCTAAAGAAATTAACATCATTATTTTATTCCCATGTTATTTCTGAACCATCCATTCTAGATAATATATATGATGAGCAAATAGATGATTTATAATTAAATAAAAAGGTGGAAGGTACATGAAATAAAAATTCCTTAGTGTTCAAATTTGACAAATAATGAGTTTTATGATTGGGTTCATGACTATGTGTTCCATAAAATCTAAAGATAAAAAGACTAATGTTGAATTATGCATATTTATCGGCCTTATCCAACCACCCAAGGAGTACAATGATGAATCTAGATATCTAGGAACAATATTGGTGTTACACTATAAATAATGAAATCATAAAATATACATTAAATTATTGGAATTCCCACAAGAGATGATTTAAAGGAAAAATATCCAAGGGTAGGATGCAACCATTACAAATACCTATATAAAAATGGGAAAAATCACTAGGGATGTTAGAAAAAGTCATCCCAATACATCAATAGGTAATAATTATGTATGGGTTGTGATGGATTATCTAATAAATAATGATAACTTCATTGATATTTGAGAGTATTGTTCATTTAAGAAACTCTCAAGGATATACATTTGACAATTCGTGAGTTTGTATGTAATACCACTATTGGTTATATCAAAATGTGATCTGATATTTACCTCCACAAAGTAGAAAAGTATCAAAAATTATCTAAAAAATATCTTGAACCTCAAAACAGCTTATCACCACAAAGCCTATGGCCAATCTGAGTGAAATATCAAAAAAATAGAGACATGTTGCGCCATGTTCGATGGACTTCAACAGAGGATGGGATTAGTAATTTCCTCTAATCGAGTTTATGTACAATAATATCTTTTAAAAAATTATATTAATGGATCAATATGGAACCCTTTAATAGAAGATACATAGAAACCATATGTGTAGGGATGATATTGGAGGCTGGAAAATTCTGAGACATGAAATAATTTAAAAATAGAAAATTTCAAGAACATTTGTAACCACATAACATATTTTCAAGGTATTTAGAAGAGCTATGTTAACATTAGTCAATAAGACCAAGAGTTTGAGGTTGGATATAATGTGATCATTCACATTACTCTATGGAATTTACTGATGAGATTTTGGAAGTAGTAAGATCTTCAACCAAAATATTTCACCAATTTGGATTCTAAATTGCATCGAAGTTGTGGCTAATCAACGAAGACTGTAACCAAACCATTCATGCGAACATGAAATGTAACACCCTGAGATTTTATCAGATATATTATTTTTAATTTAATTCATATCTTCTGTTGTACGCTACACCAAGAATATCTTGCTCTATACGCAACGCCATATTAGCTTGCAGTATACGCAACACTATTCTTGGATCGTGTTACACACAATTTCAAGTTCATTTTCTAGAAGTTATTCTACGCAAAATTGAGTGTATATATTTATATACATTCAATGTATAAATTAATTGTGGTTGGATTTTGTTATACGCAACAACAAAGGAGTCTTTCACTACACACAACCCTGACTTGGATTGCATTACACGCAATCACAACCTTCCTCGATAGCGTGTGTTGTACGCAATAATGGGTTTCACTAGACAACAATATATGATTATAATATTATTATAAACTATCCTTTATGAATGGTAGTAAATAAATTTTTAATTTTATGAAATTATAATTCATTCTATACATTTTATAGAACATGGTTTGAGAACAAAATAATGTTTTTGGGTAAAATAAGTATTTTTAAAAAAATGCAGTTTTGCCGCCTTTTGATGGAGCACCCATTTTAAATATAATTTTTGAAAAGTTTATAAGTTAAATTTTACAAAATAAACTTCTTCTTTTGAATTAGGATATAAAAATTAACATTGGATAAAGTTTTGATATTTTTCTGATAACTTTCATATTTTAATGAATAGTAAAAACACGCTATATTTTAATTAAAAAAAAACTTTTGTCATCGTAATAATTTATATGGTTAAAATATAAAATGTAATTGTTTTAAATTATAAATAGAATATATTTTTAAAATTTAATATAATGTATGTCATTAACACTGTTCTTACATTGAATTAATAGGTAAAATCAATTCAATCTTTTGCAATGTTTTAACTTTTAAAACTCATTTTCTTAACAGCAGGATTAATTTTCAATTAATTTATGAAACTTTTGTGTATTGAATTTATAAAAATGGATTCCATATTTGGAATTAGTGGGTCTAAATTATGTTAATTGGCTACATTTTTTTTTGGGCATTATGAATAGTAACTACGGTAAATTTTATTTACTATAGTAAAAGGTTAATTGGGTAATTAAGGGTAATTATAATATTATAAAATCACCCTAACACTAGTATTAATATAATTGGATGCTTTTATTTCTTCCTAAGGCATATTTGGGTCGAAATGGAATCCATTAGGACCCACTTGGAGGTGATTAAAACCTTTAGTTTATTTTATTTAAAGGAAAGTGAAATATGTCTCACTCAACTTTAATAATTAAAGTATTTTTAATAAAAGTTTATATAGAATATAAATTAGGTTAAAAATACTCATTTTAAAGATAAATTTTTTTTCTTTATCATGGTAATTTTTTTATAAATTTTAAGAGATATTTAATTACCTTAATAGCTTATACATTAATGATGTAGAAATTATTTATTTAGTGAAATATAAGTAATATAGTTTTTATTAAAATAATAATACCCATTAAAAGGCCCAAAAACCTGACCAAAACTTATTGGTAGTGTATATATACACCATAATAATCCAATGACCGAATATATAGCCGTTTGGAGTCTTATAAAAGTGATTATGACACTTATATTATTTTATTTTAAATGATGTCAAAGTTGTCACCTTCCTAATTTAATAAACATAACATGTTAAAAGTTGGGTGTTTTAGAATTTAAATCCGACTAAAAGTATTCTTATGAAATCTATAATATTTATCTTCATCCTAGAATTTTTTTTTAATTTTTATGCAACAAATAAGTATATTTAATAATTATACAAAAATGTTGTAGAAATTATTTTATTAAGAGAAGTATCAATTAAATGGTTTTACAAATAGTAAAATCAATATTATATGAAATATTTAATGTGATCCACTAATTTTCTAGATGAATATAAAATTTTAGGAACCTATTGAATACTTTATTTTTAATATATCCTCTGTGTGGATTTTATTCAAATAAATGAATAGTGACAAAATTGACATTATTGTTATTTTATAAAAATAACATATTATTAAATTGTTTAAAAATCACAAATATATTTAAAATTTATAAATTTAAATTTATATAGTCTAAAATTTCATAAAATATCCAATTATGGAAAATTAACAACACATAAGTGATTATTTATAACCATTTAAAATTTAGATTTTTATTACCAGAAATAAAATAAAATAGATTAAATAAGGATAAATCAAAATGATATGGCTTAAAATAAGATCATAACAAGTCTAAATTTTATTGGTTGATGATATTATAACCATATATCATCTAATATTCAAATTGAGTCATTTTTGGTGGTTTTTATGTGGGGTTTGAATTTATATTAAACTAATATTTTAGAAGATTCCAAAGGTGCCTCTATCCTCCCTTATAAAAGGGTACTTCCTCCCTCTCACTTTTACACAACTTTGAGCCTTCAAGCTCAAGAAAACCCTTATAATTTACCTTCTAAACTTACCTAGAAATAATATAGAGGTCATGGTCTTCTTCAAAGACCAATTTTAGTACCCTAAGAGAAGGTTTCAAAAAGGCGTGTCGAAGAAGAGGTAATATCCGTTACCGATTCATTAAAATTTATTTCTTCTTCTAATCCCTCTTATATAGTTGTTTCATTATGAATTAATAATATCAGTATCACTAATATACTGAAATGTTATTATAAATATGAAACAACCATATTCCACCTTCTATACATCCTAAGGAAAATGAAATCACCGCGCGTGCGTACGTACAGAATACCGTCTCCACGCCGTTGTGTAATCTTTTTTCCAACACCACCTTACTTGGATGGGTATAATGGTGTAAATAATAACTACATATTATTATTATAACATCATACTGATTCTAAGATATTATATCATTCACTACAATTCCATTCAATAAATATCGGAACGATATCATCACTCGTGCATACGTATGGATTACTGTCTCTACAATGCGATGAGATTCATTTTCCATGTTACCAATTAAAGAATGATATAAAGTATATATAATAAGTAATAATGAAATATATGAAATAATAATGATATATATGACATAATAATGATACTGGATTTATGTATATATATATGTATGTCATCTACTTAATTCCATTCATGTCAATAAGGAAAGGAAAACAGCGTTCATGCGTACGTACGACCTACCGTCTCCATGAACGGTGTATTTAATTTTATTCATCTATCAATTACGTATATGTATATACTGAATATATATCATATAGAAATCATTATTTACATTCTTGAATTAAGTAAATCATGATATAAGTAATAATAATATCAAGAATAACAAATCTAAACACGTACGATAAATGAAACGATTTTACCCAAAACACTGCTTTAACATGGAATTTACAAAAGAACGGGTATTATAAAGTCATAATTAAACCATATATAATATCATAACGATGAATATGATTCTTTAATAAGTCAATGAAATTTTTTAAATCATTACACAGGAGGTTAGGATATGTACGAAGCATATCTGACCTAAGGTAAGGTATAATTATTCCTATCTCATTCTTATTTGAGATTGTTTATTCGTAAGTATTTACTAGGGTTATGTTTATTATACATGTCCATATGTTCTCAAAGTGTTTTTATAAAATGTTTAATTTTACTCCATGTATTTTTAAATTTATGTTTACCCCTCTTTGACTTTTACATAGTGTTATGGAAATTTGTTTTCGTTTGTTTACCATACGAGGAACTTTTTGACTTTTTCGAAAAAATACGAGGAGAATGTTTTTTTAACTTATACGACATGAACAGATTTTTATAGTTTCATAATGATTTATTTTCATGAAGCTTACTCTACAATATTTCTTAACAATTTTCAAAAAAATCCTTTTATTTTAAAATTGAATGGCATTTTTTGAAAATAAAATTATTTTCAAGAAGAAATGATATTTTCCTCAAGAATTCATTTCAAGTGATTTATCAAAACCATTTTCCATATAAGATTACATTATTTCATATGTGTATGTTTCAATTATAATGTCTCTATGATTTATATGGTTTCACTTTTCTTATGATGAAATTATATCTATTTCTTTTATATGGATTATGTTATGATGGGATGGTGTTTATGAAACCCATTTTTATTCTTTGGGTTATGATGAATGATTTATGATTGTTTTGTGGAACACGTAAGAATGATTTCAATATGATATGGGTGGGACCTATATATCTCTCCAATTCATTAGGTAAATATTTATATCTCATGAGATAGACGTGGTTGGAACGACAAGTAAATCTGGTTCAGTAATACAGGGTTGGAACAAAAAGTAAAACTGGTTCAGTAAGGGACTTTGTCCACTAAGATGGTCTTGGTAGAAATGCCTTGGCTACTATGGAAATAATATCATGTGCTTAATGTTTTTCTACAATTAAAAGTTTTATTTTGAAGCTATTTTATCATGATTGATGTTCCATTATGATCTATTCCTTACGTACTACCATATTTTATGTCATTGCTCAAGATCTTGATGTTTAAACATTATGTTCATGTTTTTATGTTCAAATGAATATGGTTTGTTTTATTTTCTCTATGATTACTCTTACTGAGCATTTGAGTTCACCCTTTATATGTTTTCTTTTCCCTAGGATTTAAATAAAGGTTTAGGTAAGAAAACAAAAGGGGAAGATCTTTATGGGAGATGTTGAAGATCTTTCACCACGAATAGAAAATTATGTTCTGAGTTTCCAAAGACACTAAACTATTATGGTCTTTTGGTGTTTGTTTTTGTTATGTATTAAGTATTCTGCAAGATTAATGTAATGTCCATGTACATCAAGCTTTGGGTCTCTACAGTTGGTATCAGAGGAATGGTTTAGTCAACCTTGGAAACTAGGATGCGAAAAGTTTAGTGATATACCAAGAGATATTTCTAAGGTATGTCTAAGGATGTCCCTTAGGATAAGTATACGTATAGTTTATAGTCATATAATTACGGTAACAATATTATAATTAAACCTAAGATGTTATATGTTGAAGGTACTCCCCATTGATTATGATTTTTTCCTCTCACACTATTCTTTTTTGGGTTTTAGAAAATTGCTGGAAATATGAGGATTCACGATAATGGAGGATATGATGGACAATGGAATGATATTCTTCACGAGCTACCAAATGAAATGGAATTTGGAAGGAGAAAAATCATTATTATGCCTAATCATCTATCTAATAATATTATCAATAATCTCAACATTGGTAAGATTCCTAACTCAACAAATAAGAGAATGATGGAGTTTCATGATGATCATAGAGGAAAGAAAGTTCAATTTCACTCATGTAAGTCATGTGGGAAGAGGCATCAAGGGTAATGTATCAAAGGAAATTGAAGATTCTTTTGGTGTGGAAAAGAAAGACACAAATCCAGTAATTGATAAGGAAAGGGTTCAGTTAACACCATGGACAAGGATAATGGTATTACTAAGACATCAACAATGGTTAAATGTTTTAAATGTGTAACTTATGGGAATTATGAAAACCAATGACCTAAGGGAAATTATCTTGAAAAGAATAAGCATGGTCGTATGAGTAGTATTTATTTTTATGATGATGAAGAGACTACAAATGATATATGAGATGAAAGAAATGATGAATCTCGGTCAGTGGTTTAAGAAGGTAGTGGAATGATTGTATGTTTATCAAGAATAATGTATGGTACTACGGAATAAATAAAAATATAAGGATTGTTACATTGTTGTCTTTACTTGAGTTTTTGAAGGTATATGATGAATGGTACAGGTAACCATGAAAGGTAATTCAGATATTTTTGGAAGGAAGATGATATGAACATAATGAATGGATAAGGAGAAAATAATATTTTGGATATTATTAATGAGCTCATGACTGATATAAGGAAAAATTGATATCATGGTTTGAGTATATAGAATTATTGGGATTTTTGGTATGTGGAAATATTTAACTTTTGACAGCATTCATGTTTTCACTAAGGTTCAATGAGTATTAATTTTTCAAGAGAATGCATGATTAAGGTATTCACATGTTTTCAATGTGACCAACAAGATATATCTTATGATATATAAAGGATAAATGATGGTATTCACATGCTTGTTATATGAACATTCTAGTAATCGTTTTATTTATACTATGAGATTGGACAGAAGTATTTTGGATAAACCTAAAGATTGGAATCAATTAATTTAGACATCAGATACTATTGTTTATGGATAGAACTTTTTGTTATAATAGTATAGTTTTAGAAAAAGGAAAACCCTTAGGATGAGTGAAAACCCGTCATGTCGGACAAAGCTGTGGGAATTGAACCCACAAAAGAAGTGAGAAAGGCCTTTATCGCCTACCACTGGTCTACAGGAAGTCCCTGGTTAGTAGAAACAAGTTTTATTTTATTAAGCAGTATGATATATGAAGTATAAGTCCATTTTTGGAATCAAATACGATTTTTATAACCATATATGGACTTATGTATTTTTAATAAATTTTTCTAACCTTTTGTTTGAGACAGATGGAATGACCCATCATTCTATCACATGATCTGCTAACACTTCAAGAATGAAGAAATTCAACTTCATTTCTTTAGGAGATGATGTGGAAATTGTTCAACGCACAAACAACAGTGAGGTTGTACCAAAATCAAGTAAGTATTTCTTCTAGTTCAAAATTTTCAACTTTAGGGAAATGATATTGAAAAACCAAACAATTTGTCCTAGTGAACTTATATCTGATGAATCAAATGGTACCTTAGATCATCATAAATTTATGGCTTTGTGATTGATGGATTTTTCATAGCCATTTTCTCTAAAACTCTCCATCAGAACTTTATGGTTAGATTTCTCTTCCATATCCATATTTTCACATATGTTGTCCTATGTTGAAACCCAGTGTTGAGTTACTTTGGGTGACCGTTATGATTCTAACTTCCCTTTTTAAAATGAATTTTTTGTATTCCTTTTTATGATGTGGGTATCTATTAAAGAAACTTACAAATAGTAAACCATTTATAACCCCGACGAATTTTAAGGGCGAAATTCATTTTATGGGGGGTAGAATGTAACACCTCGAGATTTTATGAGATATATTCTTTTTAATTTCTTTCATATCTTCTGTTGTATGATACAGCAAGATTATCTTGCGCTATACGCAACACCGTATTAGCTTGTAGTATACACAACACTATTCTTGGATCGTGTTACACACAATTTCAAGTTCATTTGATAGAAGTTATTCTATGAAACATTGAGTGTATATATATATATATTCAATATATAAATGAAATATTGTTGGATTTTGTTACACGCAACAAAAAAGGAGTCTTTCACTACACGCAACCCTAACTTGGATTGCATTACACACAATCGCAACCTTCCTCGATAGCGTGTGTTGTACGCAATACCAGGTTTCACTAAACAACAATATATGATTATAATATTATTATAAACTAGACGTTATGAATAGTAGTAAATAAATTTTGAATTTTATGACAATATAATTCATTTTACACATTTTATAGAACATGGTATGAGAACAAAATAAATTTTTCGAGTAAAATAAGTATTTTTCAAAAAATGAAGTTTTACCGCCTTTTGATGGAGAACACATTTTAAATATAATTTTTGTCAAGTTTATAAGTTAAATTTTACAAAATAAACTTCTTATTTTGAATCAATATATAAAAATTTACATTGGATAATGTTTTGATATTATTCTGATGACTATCATATTTTAATGAATATTAAAAACACGCTATATTTTAATTAAAAACAACATTTTTCATTGTAATAATTTATATGGTTAAATTATAATATTTAATGGTTTTAAAGTATAAATAGAATATATTTTTACCATTTAATATAATTTTTGTCATTAGCATTGATTTTACATTGAATTCATAGGTAAAATCATTTCAATATTTTGCAATGTTTTAAGTTTTAAAACTCACTTTCATAAAAATGGGATTAATTTTAAATTAATTTATGCAACTTTTGTGTATTGAATTTAGAAAAATGGATTACATATTTGGAATCAGTGTGTCCAAATTATTTTAATAAGATACCTTTTATTTTTGGGAATTATGAATAGTAACTACGGTAAATTTTATTTACCATAGTAAAAGGTAAATTGGGTAAATAAGGGTAAATATATTATTATAAAATTACCCTAACACTTATCTTAATATAATTGAATGATTATATTTCATCCTAAGGAATATTTCGGTCGAAATGGAATCCATTGGAACCCACTTGGAGGTGATTAAGAGCTTTAGTTTATTTTATTTAAAGGAAATTGAAATATGTCTCACTCAACTTTAATAATAAAAGTATTTTTTATATAAGTTTATTCCAAATATAAATTCATTTATAAACACTCATTTGAAAGATAAAATTTATTTATTTATCATGGTAATTTATTTATAATTTTTAAGAGATAATTAATTACCTTAATATCTTATACATTAATGATGTAGATATTATTTATTTAGTGAAATATAAGTAATATAGTTTTTATTGAAATAATAATACCCATTAAAAGGCTCACAAACCCAGCCAAAACTTATTGGTAGTGTATATATACACCATAACCATCCAATGACCGAATATATGACCGTTTTAAGTCTTATAAAAGTGATTATGACACTTGTATTATTTTATTTTAAATGATGTCAAAGTTGTCACCTTCATAATTTAATAAATATAACATTTTAAAAGTTGGGTGTTTTAGAATATATATCCGACTAAAAGTATTCTTATAAAATCTATAATATTTATCTTCATCCTAGTATTTAATTTTTAATTTTTATGCAACAAATAAGTATATTATTAATTATAAAAAAATGTTGTAGAAATTATTTTATTAAGAAAAGTATCAAATAAATTGTTTTACAAATAGTAAAATAAATATTATATGAAATATTTAATGTTATACACTAATTTTCTAGATGAATATGACATGTTAGGAACCTATTAAATATTTTATTTTGAATATATCCTCTGTGTGTATTTCATTCAAATAAATGAATAGTGTCAAAATTCACAATATTGTTATTTTATAAAAATAACATATTATTAAATTGTTTAAAAATCAAAAAAATATTTAAAAATTATAAATTGAAATTTATATAGTCGAAAATGTCATAAAGTATCCAATTATGGAAAATTAACAACACATAAGTGATTACTTATAACCATTTAAAATTTATAATTTTATTACCACAAATAAAATTAAATAGATTAAATAAGGATAAATCAAAATGATAAGGTTTAAAATAAGATCAAAACATGTCTAAATTTTGTTGGTTGATGAGATTAAAACCCTATATCATCTAATCTTAGAATTGAGTCGTTTTTGGTGGTTTTTATGTGGGGTTTGAATTTATATTAAATGAATATTTTTGAGGATTCCAAAGGTGCCCCTCTCCTCCCTTATAAAAGGGAACCTCCTCCCTCTCATATTTACACATCATTGAGCCTTAATGATCTACCAACCCCTCGTAATTTACCTTCTAAACTTCCCTAGAAATATTCTAGAGGTTCTGGTCTTCTTCAAAGACCAATTTTAGTGCCCTAAGAGGAGGTTTCAAAGAGGCGTGTCGAAAAAGAGGTAATATCCGTTACCTATTCATTCAAATTTATTTCTTCTTCTACTTCCTCTTATTTGGTCGTTTCATTAGGAAGTAATAACATCAGTATCACTCATATACTGATATGTTATTATAAATATGAAACATCCCTATTCAACCTTCTATCCATCCTAAGTAAAATGAAATCACCGCGCGTGCGTACGTACGGAATACTATCTCCACGCCGTGGTGTAATCTGTTTTTCCACCACCACCTTACTTGGATGGGTATAATGGTGTAAAGAATAAATAAATATGATTATTATAACATCATACTGATTCTAATATATTATATCATTCACTCCAATTCCATTCAATAAATATGGGAATGATATCATCGCTTGTGCGTACGTACGGATTACCGTCTCCACGACGCGATGTGATTCATTTTCCATGTTAACAATTCAAGAATGATTATAAAGTATATATAATAAGTAATCATGAAATATATGACATAATAATGCTACATTATTTATGTTTATATATATTTATGTAATCTACTTAATTCCATTCAAGTCAATAATGAGAGGAAAATAACGTTCATGCGTACGTACGACCTACCGTCTCCATGAACGGTGTATTTTATTTCACTCATCTATCTTTTACATATATTAATATACTTAATATATATGATATATAAATATTGATTTACATTATGGAAGTATGTAAATAATGATATAAGTAATAATAATATCAAGAACAAAAAATCAAAACACGTACGATAAATGAAATGGTTTTACCCAAAACGCTGCTTTAAAGTGGAATTTACAAAAGAACGGGTATTAAAAAGTCATAATTAAACCATATATAATATCATAACAATGAATCTGATTCTGTAATAAGTCAATGAAATTATTTAAATCATTATACAAGAGGTTCGGATACGTACGAAGCATATCAGACCTATGGTAAGGGATAATTATTCCAACTTCATTCTTATCCGAGATTGTTTATTCGTAAGTATTTACTGGGGTTATGTTTATTATCAATGTCCATATGTTCTCAAAATATTTTCATAAAATGTTTAATTTTCTTCCATGTTTGTTTAAAGTCATTTTTACCCCTCTTTTATATTTACATAGTGTTATGGAAAATTGTTTTCTTTTGTTTACCATATGAGGAACTTTTGGTCTTTTCTGAAAACAAATACGAGGATAATGTTTTTTTAACTTATACGGAATGAATGGATTTTTACGGTTTCATAATGCCTTATTTTCATGAATCTTACTCTAAAAAATTTCAAGACTCTTTTCAAAAAAATCATTTTATTTTAAAATTGAATGGGATTTTGTGAAACAAAAAAGATTTTCAAGAAGAAAGGATATTTTCCTCCAGAATTCATTTCAAGTGTTATATCAAAACTGTTTTCCATCTAAGATGAAATTATTTCATATTTGTATGTTTCAAGTATAATGTCCTTATGATTTAAATGGTTTCAGTTTTATTATGATGAAATGATATCCATTTTTTATATGGATTATGTTATGATGGGATGGTGCTTATGAAACACATTTTTATTCTTTGGGTTATGATGAATGATTTATGATTGTTTTGTGGCACACGTAAGAATGATTTGAATATGAGATCGGTGGGACAAATATCTTCTCCAATGCATTGGGTAAAGATTTGTATCTCATGATATAGACATGGTTGGAACAGAAAGTAAATCCAGTTCAGTAATATTGGGCCGGAACGACAAGTAAACCCGGTTCAGTAAGTGACTTTGTCAACTAAGATGGTCTTGGCATCAATGCCTTGGCTACTAGGGAAATACTATATTTTACTTAATGTTTTTCCACAATTACAAGTTTTATTTCCGATCTATTTTATCATTATTGATCTTCCATTATGATCTATTCCTTATGTACTGCCATATTTTATGTCATTGCTCAAGATCATGATGTTTCAAAATTATGTTCATGTTTTTAAGTTCAAATGAATATGGTTTGTTTTATTTTCTCTATGCTTACCCTTTCTAGGCATTTGACCTCACCCTTTATATGTTTTCTTTTCCCCAAGATTTAAAGAATGTTTTAGGTAAGAAAACAAAAGGGGACGATCTTTATTGGAGATGTTGAAGATCTTTCACCACGATTAGATGATTATGTTCTGAGTTTCCAAAGACACTAAACTATTATGGTCCTTTGGTGTTTGTTTTTGTTATGTATTAAGTATTCCGAAAGAGTAATGTAATTTCCATGTACGTCAATATTTGGGTCTCTACATGAAATATCCACATATCCTTATTTATGAAATACATAATGGATCCCTCTCATGCATGGAATTCATAGGTGGTATTCCCAGATAATGATCTCCAATTTCAGCATAAACCGGTGAAAAAATATAATTGTTTAGATTGTGTATTGTGACACAGGACAAGTCACCTAGTCATTATACTATGGTGAAACCATAAGCACGTAGTGTAAAAATTGGAACCATTGGAATATGTAGATAATAATTACCATATCCTCTTTTTACCATAGTTTGTAAAATAAAATTTTCAATGAAACAATTCTTAAGTGGGGAAGAATGCTATGACCTATAATTTTATTAATTAAATTTTCCTTATTGATATATAATTATGTCATATATAATAATATAGTTCACATGAAAAACATTATAAAACCAAATAAATTTTTCTATAACAAAATTATCATAACGTTTATTGAATAATAATTTTTATAAGAATTTAAATTATTTAAATGTGAAGGATATATAAAATAAGATAAATAAAAAATTGGATCTTCTTGATCCACCAGAATAATACCATGTCAGGACCCGTCCTCGGGGCCCGTGCCGTGACTACCCCAAGCCCACCTTCCATAGGCCAGGGGCTCGCGACTAGCACCAAGGCGTAAATCCCGATAAAAAGGGAAGGCATTGCCTTTGTAAAGTAAACAAGCACCACAGAGTAAGCAAGCGGAAGAAGAAAACAATAAGTAAAAACTGGTACAACAGTAAGTGCGGAAAAGTAAGTGGGCCAAAATACAAACCCAAAATGAAAGTAAAGTACAACTGGAAGGGGAAAACAACAACTGAAAAGTAAATCCACAACGTCGAGCTGTCCACTGGAAATCCCACTTGAAGGGTGGGTACATAAAGCCTCCACTGCTCCTCGGGTCCAGCCGACCACTCCAAGTACGTCCCGTCTAGTGGTCCCCCTCTAGGTACCATCCTACTCCTCAAGCCTCCACCACGATCAGCGCTGTCCGTCGTCTGCAACCAACACAACGTAATGCGGGCATAGCCCGTGCAAGGGTGAGTATATGCTACTCAGTAGGGACCCTGAGACCCCCGAAGGTCTCCCAGAATCCACAAAGGATAATCCACAAAGGAAACATACAATCACGAAGTAACATCCGACACTGCTTAGGTATATGCCCATACATATAACTAAGTCATCAATTCTCGATTGGCTCCAACATCCGAGCCCAAGTACAACCCAGTCCACATAGGAAAACAAAACGTAAATCCACACAGGATAGCACAACACAATCCACAAAGGAAAGAAAAACAGGATTCAGCTCACACATGTATACTTCTTAGTATGACGATAGAGATGATCAGGTATTGCCACTGATTCATCTAAGTCGTCGGACCCACAAAGGATCGATATGTACTAACCCCCGCAATGACCCACAAAGGATCTGACCCACACATGATCGAAAGGTAACTAACCCCCGCAATGACCCACAAGGGATCTATCCCACACAGGATCGATAGATAACTAACCCCCGCAATGACCCACAAAGGATCTGACCCACACATGATCGATAGGTAACTAACCCCCGCAAAGACCCACACCGGATCGGACCCACACAGGATCTGTAGGTGCTGGCCCACATAGGACCGCTGAGCGCTGACCCACACAGGACCGCTGAGCGCTGACCCACACAGGATCAGACCCACATAGGATCTGTAGCACTGACCCACGTAGGATCACTTACTACTGTAGTCGTCGTCAAATCCATTAAGGATCCTTGCACAGTCGTCGTCGTCACAGTAGCAGTCGCATCCATCTTTAGGGTTCCCGCACACAACAAGCTCGTTCGGGAGGGTCCGCTCCATGAGCCGAGAGGCTGATACATCAACTGAAAAAAATTCCAGAGTTGATGTATCCAAAAGTTCTGTATCGTCAACAAGAACTCAAAGTCGCAGACGGCACGTCAATCGGGCGCCCGGTCTGAGAGTTATTGGCTTTTTCGTCCTAGGGGCCCGGTTGGGTTTTAAGTCAAAACCATCCCGACCGTACTCCACCTGCATCCAAACCTCATGCGGTGTAAGCCAAAAGATCCGTCTCACTTAGAGGAATCTATCAAAGTCGACGGTACGTCAATCGGACATCCGAAGCTCAAGATATGAGCGTTTCCACTCCGAGGGCCCGGTTGGTTTCGTGTACGAACTAACCCGGCTGAACCCAAAGTATTCTAAAACCTTGGGTGTAATATTCCAAAACGACCGTCTCGATCCGAGGATCGCACTCCCGCTGACGGCGCGTCGTTCGGATGCCCGTAGCTCATGTTATGAGAAAAAGACCGAAAAGGTCTGGAAACGGGGGGTCTGGGCCCGGCCCGAACCGGGTCGACCCGACCCGGGTCCGGGTCCGACCTGGTTGGGCGCGACCCGGCCCGGCCTGACGGGCCGGCTTGGCTCGGCTCGGCCGAGCGGCCGAGCAAGGGAAACCGTGGGGGGGGGGGGGGGCGTGCTGCCCCCGCATGAAGAGAAGTCGCGGCCCCGCATGGGGCCGCCCTCGCCAGCGGACGTAGCCGGGCCACCGCGTCCCACTCCTTCGGACCCGCGCGGTCGCGGGACCACGCTACTACCGCCGCGCCTGATGCCGCGGCGGGTCCGTCCGGCGGCGCGCCAGGGCGCCCCCTCCTCTGGCAGCCGGCGCTGCGGCGCCAGCGAGCCGCGCCGCCGGTGGAGTCCGCGGGCCACCGGAGTTGCTCCGGTGGTCCGATTTCTTTTTCCTCTGCGCCGTAGCTCATCCCGAGTCCCGTTCTTCACTGCGGAAATAACAATTCGTCTCTGCGGCCCATTTTGTTGTCGTCTGCTATTCCGCACACCAAGAGAAAAGGGCGGTGGGTTCGGACTTGTTCGTTGGTCCGCACCCACCGTGTTAGTGGTTTGAAACAACACTATAATTCCCAGCAATTGATAAACCATGACCCGCAATAATAATCCGCGGACCAACTTGATAATTGGTTGGTCCAAGTTCTTGCCTTGGAGGAAAACAAACATGGGTATTATCATTTCAAAATGACCCCTACCTCAACGTCATCGTCAGATGCGAGTTCGTCGCGGAATTGACCGTCACGGAAGAAAAGGATCTTCACGTCGCGGAAGGGCGTCGTTGTCGTGCGGTACTCGGCGTCGCGTAGACAAACTCCGAGGATCAAGAACGTACAGATTTAATTATAAAATTTAAATCCATGTTGATGTTATAATCCACAATGAATTAAAAGGGCCGTAATCCCCTACCTCAAGATGCCGATCAAATATTGTCGCGGGGATGGATCGTCATGGAAGAAGCATCGCGGAGGGAGAATCGTCGGCGTCGCAGAACATGGTGTCGCGTCGTCGATCTCCGAGGGTCTGGCATTCTTCTTCGCCCTTCGTGTTCTTCGCGTTCATCATGTTCTTCGCGAAGGAGGATGAATATCTTTAGAGATTCTCCAATGGTTTAACAGAACATCCAAGAAGAAGGTGTGTTGGCCTTATTTTATTAACATGCCAACAAATTTAAAACCTATTAAGAAATGAACAAAATTAATTCATAGAATTACTTTCAATGAATAAACTGCCCAATTAACAGGAGCGTTTAAGAGTTTAAGAAACACCCCAATTGACTTTCATTTAAGAGGGGGGTTGCGGGTGCGTTACTTAGGGGAAAAGAAACGGTGGGGCTCATGCGGGCCCCACCTCACAAATATCCTACCAAGAGGGTAGGATATTTTGAATTGCACCTTATCCGCTTTAACTTAGTCTAAGAAGGATTAAGTGGATTTAAGCAGCTTTAAGTGAAATAAAATAAAGTTTGTCGTACCACATTATTTTATTTCTTAACTTAAAGCCCAAAAATTAAAAACCACACCCGAGAAAACACAACTCCGGAAGAGGCGTTTCTATGAAAATACCGGCGCTGCGATTCCATCGGTGCCCTTGGAATTTGATTCTGAGCACCAGTTCAAAAGTTAGAAAAACCCGCTTGTTCGTTCACTGAACGTACCCGAGCCAAACTTCGGAAAATTATTCCAGGCACACCAGGCCTCGGAATTAGGTGCTGTTAGAAACTGCGTTTTTGTAAAATTCCAAAGAAAATTAAGAAAAAAATTTCCTTGAAATTTACGGGTCTTTACACTCCACTCCGGAAAAATACTATAGAAATGGTGTAAAATGTTAGAAACCCTACATAATTTTTGATGTACTAAAATTTATATAAAATTTAGAGAAATATAAGTGAATTAATATTTAATTAAATTAGTGGTATTTTTACAATTTAGGAATCTCATATGACTGTTACAAATTGTATCCTTAGAATAGAAAACTGGCATAGGGAATATTAATCTTGTCATTAGAATATTAATCAGACCATTATGAATATTAACATGAACATCAAAATAGTATCCTCACTTATAAAATTGTAAAATTATATTTATTTATCTTACAATGTTAACTTATTGAAAATCTATATCAATATAAAATCAAATAAATGATTTAAAAATTATAAAATAACTGTTTTTATTTTTTGAATAGTATATAAGTGTTATTCACATTTTTAGAAAAATAATTAATGAAATATAAGAAATATTATCTTTATAATACAACTTTATAAATTAAATATATTTCTCATTACAATGATAAAATAATTTTATGAGACTATATATAAATTTTCTAAAGGTATGAAAATCGATTATAATATTAAAATTTGAGTTTTTAAAATAAATGATAATTTTAGTAAATATTTTTATTTTATATATTTTGATAATTATTTTCTCAAAAAGGCTTTCATTTTAGTATTATAAATGAAGAAATATGGGTTGGTTTATGCTTTTGATATTTCACTAAAACAAATAAAATTTTTTAATAGTGAAATATGGTAAATTATGGTATCTATAATTATATGCTAAATGCATGAACTATTTCAGTCAAGGATGTTGTAAGAGTCCATTAGTTAAAAATACCAAGAAAAATTTAATTTATATATTAACATGAATCAATAATATTGATACTTATGAGTCAAAATATTAATATAATTAATATAATATTCAAAAACAGACCTCTCCCCAAAATATAAATACCACCCATAACTACCCTTTCTCCTCACACCTTCTATACTTTATAGCATTCACAAATTTACCAAATTAATTATATCAACCATTCTAGAATTCCCAAATACTTATTCACTCATGAAAAATACAAATCAATGAATTTTTATGTGAATTCCTAGGAGGATATTTCCAATGAAGAGGGTAATTCCCTCAACCAACACTTGTAATTTTTCTTCCTCCTCATCCAAAAAAATGAGTTCCATCCACCATGGAATAATAAATACAACATAATATATATAAATTAATGATATATGTATTGTTTAATATCTATAATACACCCCTTTCTCAACACCTCTTTTTTAGAAAAAAAAGAAAATTTTTTCCATTTTATTTTAGTTCACCACTTTCGTGGATGATGAGATTTCTTTTCCTATAAAAACATAACAGAAAGTTCAAATTCACTTATATTATTTTAAAAAGAAAAATAATTTATATTATATATTTTCACATTCTATAATTAATGTTTTTTCATAGAATTAAATAAAATGGTACTATTTTATGATTTCTATTAATACAGCCTAAATAAATCTATTGAAATACAATAATTCTATAAAAAAAGAATCATACTTATGTGAGAATACGTATGGGTATTTAATCAAATTATAATATTTGGAGGTATTTTAATATATTTTAAATTGAATAATTTATTTTTAGTTACTTTTGACATGAACATCAATAATTATACACAAGCGATCAGACCATGGATCCATGAAATGAACACCCTCAAAAAATTGAAATTAAGTATTATATCCTCATGAAATGATTATTAATAAAAATAATAATTATATAATGAATAATAGTTAGCCTAAAATGGTTCTAGATAAAATATCTAATAAATCTAATTTGTTTAACTTGGACATTAAGTGTATGTTCATAATGATTATGGAAAATAAGTTTAGAGTTATCTCTAAACGTCCCATTTTATTTAAGTCATAAACTTTTTCTTTATACATCATCTTATCTTCATATATTTTAATGATTCTAAATTATGTCAATATATATCTAACATATATAAATTCTTTATTATCCTTTATTTTTAAATGATACTACAATCCGTATGTTCTTTTCTTAAATTTAACTTATTTATTTCCAAGGGTAATTTTTATTTTAATACCATTTTTTTTCTAGATCACATTATCAAAAACAGGATATAATGGGTGGACCGATATAGAATTAACATTCAATTGGTATTTTTTAATGATTCATTATGTATAGGATTTTCAATTTAATCTAATCCATTATGGTACTTAAACCTCCATATAATTGTGTATTGGAAGTTAGCCATGACCTTTGGCTATGAAATGTTATATGTTACTTCCATATTCCTATGTTTATGTGATCATGTGATACCATGTTCTTTATGTTATTTTTCAATATGATAGTTCATGTGCCTTTTATTTTAGGATATCATGTTATTCCTTATTAATCATATCTTATTCTTTGATATAGTGTTTATTCCATTACTAGGCTTTATAGGTCAACCTGTTAATTTATGTAATTTATAGGTTATCCTTGTAAAACTATTAGATTTTATGAAATATTTTTCCTCTAATAATTTTTTTTATTCAATATATCACGTTACACATGAAATTAAATTATAAAAATCCACAATATAATAATTCAAATATTATTATTTAAACATTATTATCATAACCTAGGTGTTAAAATTAACGGTATGAATTGAAATAACCAAATTTTAAAAATAATGTATGATGGTTTTACATAAGGGAATTATATTTATAATTAATTAATTATTTTTTTGGTAATGTCTAAATATTATTCCAAAGTACATACCACCCCAAAAAGGATTTATAATTATTTTTTGTGAGAAAATAAAAAAATTCTCACTTTATGAAAATTTATTTTGAAAATTTAAATTAAATATTGTAATCAAAATTTCAAAAATACCTCAGGGTCAATTTTAGTGTTTTTTTTAAATTCATATTTTAGTGAGTAGTGAAATTAATAATTTATTTTTAAAAAATCTATTTTTATTAAATCATTTGAAAGATTCATTTTGTTTTAAACTACTTCAAATGTAAAATTTGTTTAATGTTATTAATATTAATCCACATATAGTTCATCTGACTCAATTTTATGTTAAATTTTGATACAAAAATATTTATTACCCATTACAACAACTTCTTCAAAAAAGTGAATCACTTTGACATTAAGGGAGTTAATTTTAAATTAAATGCTTCCACGTCTAAGAATTTATTTTGTTAAAATTTATTCCATATTTAGAAATGGGATGATTAATTATATATAATATTTCTAAAATAATGTTTTTCACTGTGAATATTAAAATCAAAAAATATTAATTATCATGTGTTAAAGGAAAACAAGTTTTCCGGAATTTAGAAAACAAATAAGGGTTAAAATTTTCTTTAAACTATTACAATTCATATTTAATGTACATATGATTATTTTATTTAATATAATTTTCATAAATGTTCTATTTTGGATCCTTTTGGGTGTGTGAAACATTGGTATATATTTTTCCTTACAAAACCCTCAATGTTTCCTCTCCCCTACATTTTATAGAAAACCGACACACCCCACCTATTTAGAGTCAAAAAAACTTTTGGATAATAAAATACCAATAAAAATATCTTCCTTACTTCCCTACCAATTTCCAATATTACTTTTAGTGATTACTAAACCACCCTATGAAGGATTATGGTGCTAAATAAAAGAGATTGTCTGAAGAAGACGTGTCATTCTAAGTTGATAATTTTATTATATTTCATCTCCATCATCATTAAAGTATATTCCAAATATTATGAAATAATAAATAAACTATATTTCATATACTTATATTCTATTATGTAAGCATCATAACCTATATCAATCTCAACATTCATCAAATGAAAATTGAATATATTAGTCATGTGTATAGTAGACTACCACCTCACAAAAAAATGTAATTAGTTATCGATCACCACCTATCATGGTTGAATATAATGTTGGATTTAAAATAATTATATTATACCTATAAAATAATTATAATTATATATATAATATACCATATATCTTTATAACTTCTAATTTGTTTGAAAATGATAACATCACATGTGTATATGTTTGGACTTCCACCTCCATAAAGAAATGAGATACAATTTTCAATTAATTTATAAATTTAGTTTAATAAGTATATATATAATTAATATATATGGTATCTAATATGAAAAAAATATTTTTTAAATGGTTAATGTTAATTTAGCTTTCTTTTTATAAATCTGTTGAAAATATAAACATCGTTCATGAATAGGTATAATCTACCATCGTCTTCAACAGTGTAACTGAGTTGTGAAACTATAAAATCAATTAATGATTATAAATAGGTATATAATGAATATGTAATATATTTATATCATTATTTTCCTTGTGGACAATATTTAACCATAAATATAGAATATGGTCTAAATCTATTGAACCAATACATTCATGAAAACCAAAGCTGTTATCACCTAGAAAACAAATTTTAGTAATTGTTTTTGATAAAATGGTTGTAACAGGTTATTATTTAAACATATATCAAATTATAAATATGATTATTTTTCTATAATATTTTTTTAATAATAACTTATTTTTGTATTCCATATTTTTTAATATGTATGAAGAAATATAAAACTTGTTATTAGTGATTTTCATCTCTATTTTGTTTCTTTGAGAAACATTCCATATTGAACACTTATTTATTTTATGTGGTGAAAATACAAGTCATTAATTTATTTTATGAAGAAACCCATGAATTTTTTTTTATATAAAATTCAATATAAGGTTATATATTTCATGGGGCTTATGATTTAAAATTTACTAAATTTTAAGGGTTTTATGTCACAATACCATTGAATACCAGGGTTGTTTATGATTATGTTTCTGATAATGAAATATTATAATATATTCATAATGTAAATAGTTTTTTTTCAACCCTTATATATATCTAGGTGTTTAATTTTTCAATTTAATTTTCAAATATTTTTGTACTCAAGAGTCCAAGTGTAACACCCCGAGCTTCCATGATACACTTCTCATTTAATAATGCAATAGCTTGCATTATACGCAACTTCGAATTCTAACACACTACGACTAATCAAAGTAGCCGTTATGAATAGTAATAACTAATTTTTAAAATTATAGAAATTTTATATTTCAAAATGGACTTCATTTTTGTATTCGAAATATCGAAATTATCCAAAGTTGAATTTTTTATAATTTTCTGAGAACTTTCAATTTTTTATGAATAGTGAAAAATACTTAAAAACAACTTTTTTAATCAAAATAATTTATTGTGATAAATTATACTATTTAGTGCTTTTAAAGTATAATTAGAATATATTTTTACCATTTTATCTAATGGTGGTCATTATAATTAATTTAACATTGAAATTGGACATAAATAATTGCCACTCTTTTGATATAAATTGTTTCTTAAAAACACGCTATTTGTTGTGACAGCGGGAATTAATTATAAAATTAATTAATGCAACTTATATGTTTGGAATTTTTTAAAATAAACATCATTTTTGAATTCTTAATATCAATTATATCTTATGGTGAAATTTTGGCATTATTCTGAAAAACTTCAATTTTTGATGAATAGTGAAACCACTAAGTTGTAGTTAAAAAACTGATTTTTCGTTTAAATGAAATTTTACCACTTCTATGTTTTGAATTTCAAAAATCTGAAATACATGTTTGTCATTAAGAAGTAAAATGTGGTTCAATGTGATTAGAATAATTTTTTGGTGAATAGTAACTTTTAAGTTCTTAATCGCGATTAGAGGTAATTAGTGTAGTTTAAGGTAAAAATAATGTTTTAATAATATGAGATGAGCTTGACACATGTTGTACCCTCATTGGATGTTCCATGGCCGACCAAGAAAATCCATGGGTCAACTTGGGGACCCCATGGAGCCACTTATTTGGAAAATGACATAAATACCTTTTATTTAATGTTAAAGTAAAAAATGACACAAACATGAAATGTTTTACTAAAATAATTTTTACATGGAGTTATAAAAGTCATATTTTTGACTATAAATAGTAATTGGAAAGATAAAAATGTTTCCTACCTCATAGTATTTTTTATATAATTTTTAGACATTAAATAAATTAAATTATTTATGACATCATGAAGATGCAGCGATGACCTCATTATTTAACGATTTAAATAAAATAAAAAGATAATGTGAAATACAAGGCTTAAAATTGTAAAAAACCTATTGGAAGAGTATATTTATAACCCTTATCACCTTAGCCTCGAATTATATAAGTTTGGGACCTCTAAAATCCTAATCTCATTTTATAATAAAGTGACTTTTCTTACTTTCCAAGAGTTCCCCTCCTCTCCTCTTATAAAAGGCCCCCACCTCTACCACCTCATTCACACTTTCAAGCCATTTGGATAGGCCCAAATCTACCCCAATACTCTCCCAACTTCCCCCTCTTACTCCTAGAAGCCTCACTTTGGGCAGAACGCTTCCCAAGGAATCCTTTGGCTCAAATCAAAAAGAGTTACCCGATTTTGAGGTAATGTCTTCTCTAATGTTGTTTTGTTTTATTTTTCTTCTCCAACCCCCTAAAATATTTTTATTCATTTCTTTTGTAACAACAACAGTATCCTCAATATACTAGGATGTTTTTATAAGAAGTATTCGAGCTACACTTACACACACCTACATCTAATGGTCAAAGAACATACGGTTTCTGTGGATGGTGAATTTCTGCCTCACGAAACGATGATTGTTCAACACTCATATAACACCTTAAAAGGTGGCCATTAAGATGTAACTATATTTATATAGGATATATAATATGTTTATGTTTTACTTATGCTTCTGTATTTCTCATTTATGGCATACTTTATGATTTCCATTATGGGTAAACGCGATAATTTTATTTTAAGAAGTGCGGACTACCGCCCCCTCAAAGTGATGTGAATCGTTAATGCCATATGTGGGATGTATAAAGGATGGAGTAAATGATATTATATATGATATTATACTGTAACTATATTATACCTTTATATAATTAAGATTTCATTCCATTAAATACGAAATAGAAATGAAAGTAGCGTTCATGCGTACGTACGGCTTACCGTCTCCATGAACGGTGAATTTCATTTCTTAACTCTAAATGTTATGTAATATTATAAATGAATGTATATACTGGATATATATGATATATATGATATCTACATCATGAACATAATTCTGGATATAATGGATATATCACCACATGAACAACTTGTAATTATAAGAATTTTATTTTTGACTCAAGTACCTAAGATCGACAAAATGACCGTTATAAACTTAAATAATTACATAATGTTCATAACATGGTAATAAGGGATATAAAAGGAATAATGAACATGAAAAAGGTTCTTAATTAAATTGAAATTTACTCTAGTTTATTATTCAGGAGGTTAAAGAACGGTCGAGTCAGGACAAGATGCAAGGTAAGGGAAATTCTTAACCCAATTTCCATTCTTTGGGTTAATCTCCAACTTTCAAATTATGTCATGATATTATTATGTCCTATCTTGTATTTGTACTTTCTTTATGTGTACTTATTGTGAATACACATAGTAGATCTATTTTATTTTAAAAATGATCTTTTTAAGGACTTTTCCTCAATCTCCTTTCATTGAGGCATATTTGGTTTTATACACAACTTTCTTTTATACGGTGTATAAACCCCTTTGACTTTTACGTTTATTCAAAAGGGATCTTTTTTATACGAAGCGTTTTACTAAACGACAAAAAGGGAATGTTTTCCTTTCCTTACTTATGTGGTGACAATGTCTTCTCCGCCGCCGTGACCATTATTTGAGTTTCGGCTTCCTCTACAAGCCATCACTTTTTTTTAATGAAAAATAAATACAAAGTTTTAACTTTATTTTATTTTGGTATTGAAAATGGTTTGGAAAGCGTTTTTATTATATGAATGTGTTGTATTGACATCTTGTGATTGAAATGTGGAAATGTTATGTTTCCTTTACGCATGCTTTATGTGATACGATTATGTTATGGTTTATGATATGTTTAAACCTATTCATATGAGGAATGCATTGGACTTAATAAGTGATGGGTGGAGCCCGCTATAGCTCCTCGATGTATCGGCAGGTCTCATGAGACAAACTAGTGTCTTGGCACGAGGCCTTGACAAAATCTTATTTGTGGTCTTGGCACGAGGCCTTGGCTACGTGGTTATGATAGTCTGGCATTATGCATTCCATCATTATGAAAGTGGTTATTGATATTTCATGTGATTATTCGACTAGTAGAATATCCATATGAGTAAGTAAATGGCATTATTTCAGTTTACTTTTGCCATATTATGCTAAAGTTCAAGTTTAAAAGGCTTTTTTTTAGTTATACATTGCTTTAAATGTTAATGTTTATTTATGAAAGCTTCCTCTATATTGTTATCCTTACTGAGCATCTGAGCTCACCACTTTCAATGTTTTAATTTTTCCAGGATGTGAAGAAGTATATTATGAATGACCTACAGGGATAATATAAGGGGATATGAAGAGAATATGTTGTAGTTTTGTTTTACTTTATGATGTAATTTAAGACTTATGAATGTATCTAGTGTTTCCAAGGCTACTAAAATAATCGGTCTTTCGAGACTTGATATTTTGTGATCATGCCAATGTTACGAAGTAATGCACTGACTCTGGGTAGCTGGGGTCGGGGCGTTACAGTTGGTATCAAAGGAAGTTTAGTACTAACCTTGGAAGCTAGGTTTAGATAAACTCTGATTAGGGAACATAGAACAAAGATAGACTTTGAGGATTAGTATAGAAGAACTTCCTAGAATTTTGGTATTATAGAGATTTTGTGAGTTTTCCGAGAAATACATCCATGTCTGGATACGAGCAGGTAGAGGCGGCTCTGGAACAGATGTACCTAGGGGTAAAACCCGAAAACACCAATTTGAGCTAGACTCGAACGAGAACTGGTGCACGACAACAAGCCTTGCTGCACTGTTGGTTACGACACTTCCGGGGGATATGCTTAGGATAATTCTCGTTTTCTTTACAAACCACTATGAAGGGTTATGAGAATATACTTTCTCAAAGAAAACATTTTTTATGATTATGGATTATATTCATAAATAGTTCAATTTATGTTAAGTATTTTATAAGTATGGAATTATGTATTTTGATTAATAAACTAAACTATTTTATGCCATTGTATAGAAATGGAGCCTAGTGGAAGGAATGGAAACCGTATCAATGCACGCACTCTGTGTAGGGATTTCCCTCCTGCTCAAGATAATTATTGTGGATCTGGAGATACAACTGGTGCTGATCAACTTATTACCATACTAGGACAACTCACTCAGGTTATGAATAATAACCTTACTCGTATGGAGCACCCTGATCCGCAACGCGGAGGATCAATGTTATACTGCTTCATGAGGCAACAACCACCAACATTTAATGGGGGTACAAATCCATTAGTAGCTGAGCAATGGATAAACTCCTTAGAGAAAATATTCCACGCCTTGGGGAGTAGTGAAAGGGAAAAGGTTATCATGGCAGTTTACCTCCTCACTGGAGATGCTGATCAATGGTGGTCGCTGATTCAAAACACAAAGGAAGATGAAGAAGTATCAAATATGGAATGGAGAGAGTTCAAAGATCTTTTCTTAGAAAAATACTTTCCACATGACCATCGAGCAGATATGGAAAGACAATTTTGGAATCTGCGACAAAAGGAGGATGAGAATGTCGCAAAGTATGAGGCTAACTTTACAAGGTTAGCGAGGAATACTGCAGATTATATACGTAACCCAAGAAGTAAGATTGATCATTTCATTGATGGGCTAAAACCATTTCTCCGTCGAGATTTAGTATCACAATCCTTCTCATCGTATAAAGATATTGTCTCCTGTTCTATCAAGACAGAAAAGGAATTCTCTAAGTCTTATGACAACAAAGTAAAGAAAGAGAAGAAGAGAATGGTGGAACAAGAGATAGATAAAGGGAAAAAGGGAAAGAAGGATTTTCCATTATGCGATAATTGTGGGAAGAATCACCCTGGTACTTGCCTAAAAGGAATGGGAGTTTGTTATAAATGTGGAGAAAAAGGTCACCAGGCGCGTGATTGCAAGGGAAAGAAAGAGGCCATCAATGTTGAATGCTATAATTGTAGGGAAATGGGGCATTATGCAAATGAATGTCCTAAGCGTCAGGGAAACTTACCTCAGAAAAGGCCAAGGGATCAAGGAAAATCTTATGTTGTTACTACAGTTGAATCGGAATAATTAATTTATTGGTGCTTTTGGACTCATGGATTATATTCTGGTTACTAGAATAATGTGATATATATATAAGGATTGTACTGAAGTACTTGTTGATTTCAGTAAGGTTTTAATATGATGAAGGTAATCATATTTTTAGTATATGACAAAAAGAGAAACTTTAATTTGTTTGGGGAATCTGATGTTACAATTGATTTTGGAATTTAGTGACCTTTTAGAGAAAGTCTCGACATAGGTATTTTGGATAACTATAAAGGTTGGAATGGATTAATATGATCTTTGGATAGTATTGTTTAAGGTTAAAACATTTCTGAATATTATTTTTGGAATATTATAATACTATAGTCTTAGGAAAAGGACAACCTGCAGGGTGGGGCATAACCCGTCACGTCGGAAAAAGCTGCAGGAATCAAACCCACAACCATAGTGCGACATGCCTTTATTTCCTACCACTAGCCTACAGGAAGTCCCTGGTTATTACAAAATAGTTTTACTAATCTAAATGGTATGTGTTAATATTTGGAACCTTATACAATTAGGATAAATAGACTATTTTTGAGTTCTATTACCTTTTGGAGTAAAAGATGGTTTTGTGGTAAAAATTTATTAAAGAATGAAAGTATACATAACAAGTATGTATATCCCCTTACGTTCTTAGTAGTTCTCCTAAATAAATTCCTCAACTTTATAAAAGGTAACTTAAAACAAAAACGTTGTCGGTTAACTTTTCTTACTGGGGAATCAATGATCGTTTAACCAATCACAAGTTTGTGATTTTCTTGTAGTTAAACTTTCTCCTAATCCTGTTTTCTACAACTCTCCATCAGACCATGATGGTTTGTTTCTCCTCCATATCCATATTTTCATAGAATCTTTGTATGGTCTATCTCGGGTGACCTTTGTACTTATCTTTCGTTCTTTTAATGTTATATTTTTATTAACCTTATTTCCGATGTGGGTTTTCCCCAAAGGTACTATCTATTTTCAAACTTTTATTTTCAAAGAAAAAATTCAAATTGAGAGGACGCAATTTATTGAAGGAGGGAGAATGTAACACCCCGAGCTTCCATGATACACTTCTCATTTAATAATGCAATAGCTTGCATTGTACGCAACTTTGAGTTCTAACACACCGCGACTAATCAAAGTAGCCGTTATGAATAGTAATAACCACTTTTTAAAATTATAGAAATTTTATATTTCAAAATGGACTTCATTTTTGTATTCGTAATATCGAAATTATCCTAAGTTGAAGTTTTTTGTAATTTTCTGAGAACTTTCAATTTTTTATGAATAGTGAAAAATATTTAAAAACAACTTTTTAAATCAAAATAATTTATTGTGATAAATTATACTATTTAGTGGTTTTAATGTATAATTAGAATATATTTTTACCATTTTATCCAATGGTGGTCATTATAATTAATTTAACATTGAAATTGGACATAAACAATTGCCAATCTTTGGATATAAATTGTTTCTTAAAAAACGCTATTTGTTGTGACATCGGGAATTAATTATAAAATTAATTAATGCAACTTATATGTTTGGAATTTTTTAAAATAGACATCATTTTTGAATTCGGAATATCAATTATATCTTAGGGTGAAATTTTGGCATTATTCTGAAAAACTTCAATTTTTGATGAATAGTGAAACCACTAAGTGGTAGTTAAAAAACTGATTTTTCGTTTAAATGAAAATTTACCACTACTGTGTTTTGAATTTCAAAAATCCGACATACATGTTTTTCATTAAGAAGTAAAATGTGGTTCAATGGGATTAGAATAATTTTTTGGTGAATAGTAACTTTTAAGTTCTTAATCGCGATTAGAGGTAATTAGTGTAGTTTAAGGTAAAAATAATGATTTAATAATATGAGATGAGCTTGACACATGTCCTACCCTCATTGGATGTTACATGTCAGACCAAGACAATCCATGGGTCAACTTGGGGACCCCATGGAGCCACTTTAGTTGGAAAATGACATAAATACCTTTTATTTAATGTTAAAGTAAAAAATGATACAAACATGAAATGTTTTACTAAAACAATTTTTACATGGAGTTATACAAGTCATATGTTTGAATATAAATATTCATTGGAAGGATAAAAATATTTACTACCTCATAGTATTTTTTTTATAATTTTTAGACATTAAATAAATTAAATTATTTATGACATCATGATGATGCAATGATGACCTCATTATTTAACGTTTTAAATTAAATAAAAAGATAATGTGAAATCCAAGGCTGAAACTGGTCAATAACATATTGGATGAGTGTATTTTGAACCCTTATCACCTTAGCCTCGAATTATATAAGTGTGGGACCTCGAAAATCCGAAACGCATTTTATAATAAAGTGACTTTTCTTTACATTCCAAGAGTGCCCCTCCTCTCCTCTTATAAAAGGCCCCCACCTCTACCACCTCATTCACACTTTCAAGCCATTTGGCTCGGCCAAAATCTGCCCAAATACTCTCCCAACTTCCCCCTCTTACTCCTAGAAGCCTCACTTTGGGCAGAACTCTTCCCAAGGAAGCCTTTGGCTCAAATCAAAAAGAGTTACCCGATTTTGAGGTAATGTCTTCTCTAATGTTGTTTTGTTTTATTTTTCTTCTCCAACCCCCTAAACTCTTTTTATTCATTTCCTTTGTAACAACACCAGTATCCCCAATATACTAGGATGTTTTTATAAGAAGTATTCGAGCTACACTTACACACACCTACATCTAATGGTTAAAGAACATACGGTTTATGTGGATGGCGAATTTCTGCCTCACGAAATGATGATTGTTCAACACTCATATAACACCTTCAAAGGTGGCCATTAAGATGTAACTATATTTATATAGGATATATAATATGTTTATGTTTTACTTATTCTTCTGTATTTCTCATTTATGGCATACTTTATGATTTCCACTATGGGTAAACTCGATAATTTCATTTTAGGAAGTGCGGACTACCGCCCCCTCAAAGTGATGTGAATCGTTAATGCCATATGTGGGATGTATAAAGGATGGAGTAAATGATATTATATATGATATTATACTGGAACTATATTATACCTTTATATAATTATGATTTCATTCCATTAAATACGAAATAGAAATGAAATTAGCGTTCATGCGTACGTACGGCTTACCGTCTCCATGAACGGTGAATTTCATTTCTAACCTCTAAATGTTATGTAATATTACAAATGCATGTATATACTGTATATATATGATATATATGATATCTACATCATGAACATAATTCTGGATATAATGGATATATCACCACATGAACAACTTGTAATTATAAGAATTTTATTTTTGACTCTAGTACCTAAGATCGACAAAATGACCGTTATAAACTTAAATAATTACATAATGTTCATAACATGGTAATAAGGGATATAAAAGGAATAATGAACATGAAAAAGGTTCTTTAGTAAATAGAAATTAACTCTAGTTTATTATTCAGGAGGTTAAAGAATGGTCGAGTCAGGACAAGACACAAGGTAAGAGAACTTCTTAACCCAATTTCCATTCTTTGGGTTAATCTCCTACTTTCAAATTATGTCATGATATTATTATGTCCTATCTTGTATTTGTACTTTCTTTATGTGTACTTATAGTGAATACACATAATAGTTCTATTTTATTTTAAAAATGATCTTTTTAAGGACTTTGTCTCAATCTCCTTTCATTGAGGCATATTTGGTTTTATACACAACTTTATTTTATACAGTGTATAAACCCCTTTGACTTTTACGTTTATTCAAAAGGAATCTTTTTTATACAAAGCGTTTTACTAAATGACAAAAAGGGAATGTTTTCCTTTCCGTGCTTATGCGGCGATAATGAATTCTCTGCCACCGTGACCATTAATTGAGTTTCGGCTTCCTCTACAAGCCATCACTTTTTTTAATGAAAAATAAATACAATGTTTTAACTTGCTTTTATTTTCGTATTGAAAATGGTTTTGAAAGATTTTTTATTATATGAATGTGTTGTATTGACATCTTGTGATTTAAATGTGGAAATGTTATGTTTCCTTTACGCATGTTTTATGTGATACGATTATGTTATGGTTTATGATATGTTTAAACCTATTCATATGAGGAATGCATTGGACTTAATAAGTGACGGGTGGAGCCCGCTATAGCTCCTCGATGCATCGGCAGGTCTCATGAGACAAACTAGTGTCTTGGCATGAGGCCTTGACAAAATCTTATTTGTGGTCTTGGCACGATGCCTTGGCTACGTGGTTATGATAGTCTGGAATTATGCATTCCATCATTATGAATGTGGTTATTGATATTTCATGTGATTATTCTACTAGTAGAATATCCATGTGAGTAAGTAAATGGCATTATTTCAGTTTACATTTGCCATATTATGCTAAAGTTCAAGTTTAAAAGGCTTTTGTTTTAGTTATACATTGCCTTAAATGTTAATGTTTATTTATGAAAGCTTCCACTATATTGTTATCCTTACTGAGCATCTGAGCTCACCCCTTTCAAGGTTTTAATTTTTCCCGGATGTGAAGAAGTATATTATGAATGACCTGCAGGGATAATATAAGGGTATATGAAGAGAATATGTTGTAGTTTTGTTTTAATTTATGATGTAATGTAAGACTTATGAATGTATCTAGTGTTTCCAAGCCTACTAAACTAATCATTCTTTCGAGACTTGATCTTTTGTGATCATGATAATGTTACGAAGTAATGCACCGACTCTGGGTAACTGGGGTCGGGGCGTTACACCAAGATTGTTTTAATGGAAACCTAATATTATTTCACTCATAATTCAGAAGTCTTATCTATTCAATTTCCATGTTTTCTAATAATTTTTTTAAAGAATGTATTTAAAACTATAAAATTATTTTGTATATTATATTCCTCTATTATATATTTTTTACACTATGTTTTAAAATAATTCTTGTTTTCTTTATTTTAATGATTTACATTTGACATTCTATCGAAAATCAAGAAGGAATCATCACGGTAACATGAATGACCTAAACAGTATATCCACATGTCATGAACAATAATTGATTTTAATTTTTCATTTAAATTTTCCAATTTTACATTAGAAGAAAATTATTTCATTAATATTTAGGAACATTTTGATTTTAAACATTGAATTTCATTGTTGAAATGGTGTTTTCTACTTGAATATTTCTAATTATCATTTCATTTTATTTATATTTAGATATGATAAAAAACATTGATTATACTTATGATAAATTAGTGATATAATGTAATTATAGCATCTCTATTATTTCTCTAGATGGTTTATATCTATGATCAAAATATTTTTTTTTGAAAAAAAATTTGTTTCTAGGGGTTATACAATGATGATATATTGAATAGTTTATGAATCACATTTTATTTAATTGTGTAATGAAATGATGTAAGGTTTTTGGAAAAGAGTTTCTTTTCTAGGTTTATTATATGAATAATGTTATATTAACTTTGGGAACATATATGTATGATTTTCAATATGTGACACATTTTTTTACTAATATATAACCCTCCAATGCATTGTGTAATTTTGTATTATTATTTATTAAATTTGTTATGAGTGATGCAGATTTCAGGTTATAAATTTAATGTGTGGAACTAGTTTTCTTGTATATAATTTTATTTTAGACATTTAATTCATGTACTTATGTTTATGAATATAATTGGATTTCATGTAAAACATATTATGCATGGTCCTAGTTTTCATGTCCAAAATATTATTTGAGTTTCAAATTATTTATCCATAACACAATGACTGAACCCACTTCAATTGATATAAGTTAAAAATGTTATAAGATTTGGTTATTCTATATTTCTATTTATAGATTCTAATATCATAGATCTTGTTATTTCATTTCCATTATGGTTCATTTCTTATTTACTACCAATCAGTATTCCATGGATCAGGATTGTGATCAACGTCACATAGGGTATGTTTTAAAGTATTAATCTTATGTTATTATCCTGTTATTCTAATGTTTTAGCTTAGTGGTCATTGATATCACACTTTTTACCTGTATATAGAATCCAAGCTCACCATATCTTATGTTTACCTTTTCCAGGTTTTGATGAATTGTTTTATGTAAGGTATGTATTTGAGGAGTTATAAATTGGTATATATTAGTGGGATATATTTAAGATCATTCATAAAAATATATATATATATTTAGTATCTAAATATAATAAACTTATATGTTGCATGTCTATGTATTTGTGAATTGAATTGAATATTCATATAAAAGGATGTAATATATTTATATTATAATCATGGGTAATTAAATTTAGTATCAGATAAAGGCGTATTTATCCTATGGAACTAGGATTAGATAAAATTATTCATAACCCAGTGGATAAATATAAGGGTAAATCCATGTATTGAAAAATGTCTATGAATTTTGAATAAGGATAGAACAAGTGGTTTACAATAAATTAAATCCTAGTCCAGATAATACTTGTGGATTTGGATATACAGTAGCTATACATTAGTGTAATAAAATCAAAAAGGGTTTTTGGTCCTTTACGCAATTATCACCTGGTAAACTACAATAGGATTTTTTGTGAACCTATTTTCAAATTCCTAAGGGATATGTTTTGGAAATTAAAAAACTCTTTATGAACAATCACAAGGGATTTGAAAATATGACCATGATTGAACTTGTTTATATATATGGTTCAAAATATTTAAAAATGTGGTATCATGATTTTGAAATCATATAAATGATATTCATGATTATGTCATTCCACTATATGAATATTAATACATACAATATGTTTCTACGTAAAAATTAATGGATTTAACCCAAATGAACCATGTTAATACTAAATATGATGAATAATGGAATGATTTTCTTTTATAAACCCGAATATTATGGGATATTGAATGAAATATATGATTTCTATCCTCATAACATTCTCAAGATATGAATCATACTAAATATTCAAATGAGAAAATTAGCAAACAACATTATGTCCAATCATTAATGAAGAAACGTCCAAACTATTTTAATGGTTACATTTTTTACCTAGTTTACTAGAAATGGATAAGTACCATTGAGAATATATTTCCAATTATCCAATGATTGTAGTATGAAAAGTTCATTTTTGATGTTTACCAATTTGAATGAAATGAATATCAATGGGGAATCTTATAAAAAATACGAGGTAATAATATGAAATTTAATCCATGATGGGAGATGATATTATGATATCATTTTTTAATAATGTACATTCATTTTATTATTTTTACCAAAAGGGATATGGAATTCAATTAGATAAAGAAGAATGATAATGAATCCATTGGTACTTATGGGGAAAATTTTACAAGGCTTGCGTGCTAAGCTTCTAGTATTATCATATTTATGTAATATAAGGTTGATAAATTATTCTATATCTCAAAACAAATTCTCTAGAGGTTTTTATCCCTAAGATTCATTTGTTTTTATAAAAAAATCATTCAATATTCTATCAAGATGGAAATGTATATCTGAGTTACCTATTGATATCATGGTTTTAATAAGAAAATGAATGTAAAACACCGAGATTTTATGGGAAATATTCTTTTTAATTTCATTGATGTCTTGTGTTACACACTAAACCAAAATTATCTTGTGCTACATGCAACACTGTATTAGCTTGTATTATACGCAAATTCTATTCTTGGCTTCTGTTGCAAGAGAGACCTTCCTTAATAGTGTGTGTTGTATGCAATACCGAGTTTCACTAAACAATGATATATTATGAACTAGCCATTATGAATAGTATTAACCAAAATTTTAATTTTATAACAATATAATTAATCTTACACATTTTCTAGAACATGGTATGAGAACAAAATATATATTTCGTGTAAAATAATTATATTGCAAAAAATGCAGTTTTTCCGCCTTTTGATGGCGCACCCACATTAAATCTAGTTTTTGAAATTTTTATGAGTTCAATTTGACAAAATAAACTTATTAATTTCAATAAGTATTTAAAAGTTTACTTTTGATAATTTTTTAATATTTTTCTGTTAACTTTCGTATTTTGATGTAGAGTAAAAATACGCTAATTTTTAATTAAAAACAACTTTTTTCATCAAGATAACCAATATGGTTAAATTATAATATATAATGGTTTTAAATTACAAATAGAATATATTTTTACCATTTAATATAATCCAAGTCATTATCGTTAATTTTACATTGAATTCATAGGTAAAAACATTTCAATCTTTTATAATGTTTTAACTTTTAAAACCCATTTTCTCAATAGCGGAATTAATTGTAAAGTAAATACCGAAACTTTTGTGTTTTGAATTTTTAAAAATGGATTCCATATTTCGAATCAGTAGGTCCAAATTATGTTAATAGACTACTTTTTTATTTTTAGACATTATGAATAGTAACTACGGTAAATTTTATTTACTATAGTTAATGGTAAATTAGTTAATTAAGGGTAAAAATAAGATTATAAAATTACCCTAACACCTGAAAAAACTCTATTGGATGAATTAAAGTAGACCAATATAACCTAGGGGTCGGAATAGATTCATTTGATGGACTTTTTACCATGAAAAGGGTGTAATTATTATTAAAACCAAAGAAAGTGACAACATGTCACTCTCTTATATCTTATAAGTGTAATAATTTTAATTTAGTGATAAAATTCATAAAAAATAGAAAATAAATATTCACCAGAAAGTTAATAAAATTATCTACCTCATGGGAATTTATTTAGAATTTTTATGTATTATATAATTATCATTAACGGTGACACAATAGTGATGCAAAATTTATTTTATTCATTGAAATATCAAAGAAATGGTTTTAAAAATAATAAAATAAATATTATATGAACTATTTAATGTGCTACACGAATTTTAAAGATGAATATTACTTGTTAGGGATCTATTAAATATTTTGGTTCGAATATATATTCTATTTGGAGTTTATTTAAAATCAAATAATTAAATAGTGTCAAAATTGACACTATTGATTTTTATAATAATAACATATTATTAAATTGTTTAAAAGTCACAAAAATATTGAAAAATTATAAATTGAA
Source organism: Viscum album (assembly GCA_963277665.1). Lineage (NCBI taxonomy): Eukaryota > Viridiplantae > Streptophyta > Magnoliopsida > Santalales > Viscaceae > Viscum > Viscum album. Next base: position 683,771,542 of record OY728123.1, on the reverse strand, counting down.
ATTTATATGGTCGAAAATTTCATAAATTATCCAATTATGGACAATTCACAAAACACAAGTAATTATTTATAACAATTTAAAATTTAGAATATTATTACCATAAATAAAATTAAATAGATTAAATAAGGATAAATCAAGTTGATAAGGTTTAAAATAAATTTCCAACATGTGTAAATTTTATTGGATGATGGGATTACAACCATATGTCATCTCATATTCTAATTGGATTCATTTTGGATGTTTCTATGTGGGGTTTGTGTTTATTTTAAATTAATATTTTGGAGGTTTCCAAAAGTTCCCCTCTCCTCACTTATAAAAGGACACCTCCTCCCTCTCCTCTTTACAACATTTTGAGCCATAAAGGTCAGCCAAACCCTATACATTTCGCTTCTAAATTTCCCTAGAAACTTAATAAGGGTCTTAGACTTCTTCAAAGACCATATTTAGTTCCCTAAGAGGATATTTTGAAGAGGTGGTTCAAAGAAGAGGTAATATCCTTTACCAATTCATTCAAATTTATTTCTTCTTCTACTTCCTCAATATTATTATTTTTATTATATAGTAATAACATTAGTATCACTAATATAATGAGATTTTATTATAAATATGAAACAACCCCATTTCACCTTCTATCCATCCTATGGAAAACAAAATCACCGCGCGTGCGTACGTACGGAATACCGTCTCCACGCCGTGGTGTAATCTATTTTTCCACCACCACCTTATTTGGATGGGTATAATGGCGTAAATAAAAATTATATATTGTTATTGTAATAGGATAATAATTCTGAGATATTCTATCATCCACTCCAATTCCATTCAATAATTATGGGAACGATATCGTCACTCGTGCGTACATACGGCTTACCGTCTCCACGGTGCGATGAGATTCATTCTATATGATCCACATTAAACCATGATTATATAAACGAATTGAATGAATAAATATGATATATATTATACTAATACCATTCTATAAATGATATAACTATAACCTAAAAATAGTAATATGAACTTATCCAACAAAATATACAAAAATAAAGCAGTTAATACCCAAACAACTAGTAACAATGAAATGTTACTAACAAACAGATGAAAGTAGGATCATAAATGTTATCATAAAAATAATTATGATTCTTTAATTGATCTGTAAAATTATTTAAATCATTATACATGTGGTTTAGATATACATGAAGAATATCAGACCTAAGGTAAGGGATAAATATTCTAATCTCGTTCTTATCCGAGATTGTTTATTCGTAAGTATTTACTAGGACTATATTTATCATCAATGTACATGTTTTCTAAAAATGTGTTCATGTATTTTAAAAGTCCATTTTACCAATTTTGGACTTTCACTACATGGTATGTAAGGAATATTTCTTTTGTTTTCCATACGAGGTGCTTTTTGACTTTTCTGGAAAAAGTAGGAGGAGAATGTTTTTTTAACTTATACAGCATGAACGGATTTTTAGAGTTTCATAATGCCTTATTTTCATGAAGATTCCTATACAATATTTCATGATTATTTTCAACAAAAATACTTTATTTTATAATTTCACGAAATTTTGAGAAAAGATAATAATTTTGAAGAAGAATGGATATTTTCCTAAAGAATTTATTTCTAGTGTTTTGTCAATACTATTTTCCATCTAAGATTACATTTTTTAATATGGTCAGGTTTCAAATATAATGTACATATTATGTACATGGTTTGATTTTGTTTATACTGAAATGATATCTATTTTTTATATGGGTTATGTTATGATGGGATGATGTTTATGAAACCCATTTTATTCTTTGGGATATGAAGAATGATTTATGATTATTTTGTGGAACACATAAGAATGATTTCAATAGGAGATGGGTGAGAACTATATCTCCCTCCAATGAATTGGGTAAAGATTTATATCTCATGAGATAGATATATCTATAACAACAAGTGAATCTGGTTCAGTAATACAGGGCTGGAACGACATGTAAACCCTACTCAGTAATGGACTTTGTCCACTATGATGGTCTGGGATGCAATACCTTGGATACTATGGAAATAATAATACGTGCTTAATGGTTTTCCACAATTATATGTTTTATCACCATGTGAATTTATCATGATAAATGTTAATTTATTATCTATGCCTTGTGTACCTCCATGTTTTATGTCATTGCTCAATATTTTGATGTTTAGATCTTATGTTCATGTTTTAATGTTCAAATGTTTATGGATTGTTTTATGTGCTCTATGTTTAACATTACTGAGCATTTGATCTCATCCTTTTAATGTTTTCTTTTACCTATGATATAAAGAATTGTTTTAGGTAAGAAAACCAAAGGGGGATATATTTATGGGAGATGTTGAATATCTTTCACCATGATTATAATATTATGTTCCAAGTTTTCAAATACAATAAACTATTATGGTACTTGGGTGTCTGTTTTTTTGTTATGTATTAAGTATTCTGCAAAATTAATGTAATGTCCATATAAGTCACGCTTGGGTCTCTACAGTTGGTATCCGAGGAAAGGTTTAGTTAACCTTTGGAAACTAGGATGCAAAAACTTTAGAGAGATCCCTTATGATATTTCTATGGTATGTCTTTTGATGTCCCTAAGGTTAAGTATAAGTATAGGTTACAATCCTAGAACTATGATAACGATCATGAATAACCTAGGATTAATCCAAATATGTTAGGGATTGAGAGTACTCCCCTTGATTATTTTGTTTTCCAAGTATTATTTTTGACTCTCACTCTATTCTTTTTGGGTTCTAAGTTATGGCTGGAACCTGAAAGAATCGTGTTAATGATCAATGAACTGGGAAATGCAATTATTGTCCTTTTGAACAACCAAATGTTATGGGAAATGGAGGGAAAAATCATATTTCTATACTTACACAAGATATAAATCATTCTGGACTTCCAAATGAGCAGAGAAAAGAACAATATTCTATTTATTCCATTATGAGGCAACATCCACCTTGTTTTAGTGGGTCTTCTTATCCACTTGTTGCTGAACAATGGATCAGTACCATTGAAAAAAATATTTTCCATAATTCAATGTTCAGAAAATGAAAAATTCATTTTGGCAGTTTACCATTTATAAGGTGAAGCAGACTAGTGGTGGACTCTAATTAAGAATACAGGGCCCCAAGATGAAATTGAATCCATGGAATGGATGAGTTCAAGAACTTGTTTTTCAATAAGTAATTCCATCGTATTCTTTGAAAAAAGATGGAAAAGGAGTTCTTTGAGCTTAAGCAAAAGGATAATGAATTTTTTGGTATATACGAGGCAAATTTTACAAGCCTTGCAAGGTATGCATCTGGCATTATCATCCAACCTAAAAGTAAAGTTGATCGATTCTTCAGTTGCTTAAAACCAAGTATTTGAAGGGAATTAGCTATAAGAGACCTCAGTAGCTATAAAAAATTTTTTCATTGTGCTATCAAGGTAGAACTGGAAGTTGGTGTTACATATCCATCTCATGGTTTTGACATGAAACAAAATATGGAGTTCAGGGGAAAATCTAAAAATAATGGTGAAAAGAAGATGAATGTTTCGTTATTCTCAAAATTTGGAAAGAAGCATGGTGGAGATTGTCTTAAAGTGACTAGAAAATTTTTTAAGTGTGGAAAAGAAGGTCATCGAGCAGTTGAGTGTCGAAGTAATGTAAAAATGGTATCTAATGATGTCAATAGTGAAAAGACTATAGAGAACACACCACCAAATCTTTAATTCTACAAGTGTAGGGAAATTTGACATTATGCTAACCAATGCCCTAATCCAAGGGTTAATGATGATGGAAATGAACAACCTCTTTAGGAAAAGGACAAAGGTAAGTCACATGCGATAACTATTAGCGATGTTCAATATGACAACGAGGTGGTGGAATGAATAAATGTATATGTAACGGGATTCCAAAATAGTGTTGTGGAATCTCATTTATAGTATTATGGAATATTGGAATATCTATGTATTTGTTTTCAATAATTTTATGGTACCAGTAACCATGAAAATTGATCGAAATTTTTTTGGAAGGAAGATGATATGTGCATAATGAAGGGATATGGAGAAAATAAAATGTTTGATAGTATTAATGATCTCATGACTGATATAAGGACAAAGTGACATCATGGTTTAAGTTTATAGAAATTTTGGGATTTTAGTATATGGAAATAATTAACTTTTGACAGCATTCATGTTTTCACTAAGGTTCTATGGTAATTCATGTTTCAAGAGAATATATGATTAAGGTATTCACATGTTTAGAATATGATCAACAAGATATATCTTATGATATATGGGGGATGATTGATGGTAATCACATGCTTTGAATATAACCTCTCTAGTAATCTTTTTCTTTATACAATGATATTGGATAGAAGTATTTTGGATAAGTCTAATGATTGGAATATATTATGTTAGACATCAGATATTATTGTTTAATGGTATAACTTTTTGATATTTTTTATGAAATGTTATAATAGTATAGTTTTAGAAAAAGGACAATCCGTAGGACGGGAAACAACCCATCGCGTCGGACAAGGATGTGGGAATCGAACCCACAACTAAAGTGAAAAATGCCATTATCACCTACCACTATCCTACAAGAATTCCCCAGTTTATATAAATTAGTTTTATTTTATTAAGCGGTATGATAGATAAAGTATATGTCCATTTTTGAAACCATATATGATTAATCTCACCATATATGGACTTATGTGTATTAAATAACTTTTTCTAACCTTATGTTTGAGACAGATGGAATGAACTATCATTCTATCGCATGATCTACTAACACTTCAAGAATGAAAAATTCAACTTGATTTCTTTAATAGATTAAGTGGAAATTGTTCAAGGCACGATCAATGGTGAGATTGTACCAAAATCAAGTATGTATTTCTTCTAATTCAAAATTTTCAAATTTAGGGAAAGGATCTTGAAAACGAAAAATGTTTTCCTAGTACCCTCATATCCGATGAATAAGATGGTACCTTATATCATCAAAAATTTATGGCTTTGTGATTGCTGGCTTTTTCAAATCAAGTTTTCTACCACTCTCTATCAGAACTTGATTGTTAGATTTCACTTCCATATCCATATTTTTACCTATGTTATCATATATGTAAACCCAGTGATGAGTTTATTTAGGTATTCTTTACATTTCATACTTTAGTTTTTAAAATTAATTTTTGGTATTTTTTATACTATGTGGGTTTCTATGAGAGAAACTTTTTAGTAGTAAACTATTTATAAACCCGATGAATTTCGAGGGAAAATTTCACTTTAAGGGGGGTAGAATGTAACACCATGAGATTTTATGAGAAATATTCTTTTTAATTTCAATGATGTATTTTGTTGTATGCTACACCAATATTATCTAGCACTATACGCAAGACCGTATTAGCTTTTATTATACGCAAATACTATTTTTGGATTGTGTTGCAATAGCGACCTTCCTCAATAGCATGTGTTGAACGCAATATCGAGTTTCACTAAAAAAAGTTATATTATGAAATAGCCATCATGAATACTATTAACCACATTTTTTATTTTATGAAAATATCATATATCTTAAACATATTCAAGAATATGGTACGGGAACAAAATAAATTTTTCGTGTAAAATATGTATTTTTCAAAAAAATCCATTTTCCCCCATTTTGATGGAGAACCCAATTTAAATCTAGTTTTTTGACACATTTATGAGTTCAATTTGACAAAACAAACTTATTCCCTAAACTAAGTTTATAAAAATTTACTTTGGATAATTTTTTTAATATTTTTCTGTTAACTTTCATATTTTGATGAATAGTAAAAATACGCTAAATTTTAATTAAAAACAATTATTTTCATCAAGACAATTTATATGTTTAAATTATAATATTGAATGATTTTAAAGTATAAATAGAATATATTTTTACCATTTAATATAATTCAAGTAATTATCATTAATTTTACATTGAATTTAAAGGTAAAAACATTTCAATCTTTTGCAATGTTTTAACTTTTAAAACTCATTTTCTCAACAACAGGATTAATATAAATTAAATACCGAAATATTTGTGTTTTGAATTTGGAAAAATATATTCCATATTTGGAAACATTATGTCCAAATTATATTAATAGGCTAATTTTTATTTTTAGACATTATGAATAGTAACTACGGTAAATTTTATTTACTACAGTGAAATGTAAATAGAGTAATTAATGGTAAAAATAAGATTATAAAATTACCCTAACACCTTAAAAAATTTTATTGGGTGAATATAAGTCGACCCATATCACCCTAGGGTCAGACTAGATTCATTTCATGGAATTTTTACCAGGAAAAGTATGTAATTATTATTAAAACCAAAGAAAGTGACAACATGTCACTCTCTTATATCTTATAAGTGTAATTTTTTTAATTTAGTGATAAACATTATAAAACATCAAAAACAAATAGTCACCAGAGTGATAATAAAATTATCTACATCTTGTGAATTTATTATGAATTTTTAGAGATTAAATAATTATTATTAATGGTGACACTATAGTGATGTAATAATTATTTTATTGATTGAAATATCAAATAAATGGTTTTAAATATATTAAAATAAATATTTTACAAACTTTTTAATGTGATCCTAGAATTTTTAATATTAATATTACATGTTATATATCTATTAAATATTTTTTTGTAATATATATTCTATGTTGATTTCATTTAAATTCCAACAATTGAATAGTGTCAAAATTGAAACTTTTGATATTTTATAAAAATAACATATTATTAAATTATTTAAAAATCACAAAAAAAATTTAAAAATTATAAATTGAAATTTATATGGTCTAAAGTTACATAAAGTATCCAATTATAGACAATTCAAAACACATAAGTAATTATTTAAAACAATTTAAAATTTAGAATATTAGTACCACCAATAAAATTAAATAGATTAAATTAGGATAAATCAATTGATAAGGTTTAAAATAAATTCCAAAAATGTCTAAATTTTATTGGGTCATGAAATTACAACCGTATATCATCTACTCTTATAATTTTATTCATTTTGGAAGTTTTTATGTGGGGTTTATGTTTATTGTAAATTAATATTTTGGAGGTTTCCAAAATTGCCCCTCTCCTCTCTTATAAAAGGGCACCTCCTCCCTGTCCTATTCACAAATTTTTGGGCCTTCATGCTCGGCCAAAACCTATCCATTTCTCTTATAAAATTACCCAGAAACATACTAGAGGTCCTGGTATTCTTCAAAGACCAACTATAGTGCCCTAAGAGGAGGTCTAGAAGAGGCGCGTCAAAGAAGAGGTAATATCCTTTACCTATTCTTTGAAATTTATTTCCTCTTCTACATCATCTTATTTATTTGTTTCATTACAATGTAATAACTTCAGCATTAATAATATGCTGATATGTTATTATAAATATGAAACAACCCCATTTCACCTTTTATCCATCCTACAGAAAATGAAATCATCGTGCGTGCGTACGTACAGAATACCGTCTCCACGCCATGGTGTAATTTTTTTTCCACCACCACCTTACATGGATGGGTAAAATTGGGTAAAGAATAACTATATATGGTTATTATAATATGATACTAATTCTGAGATATTCTATCATCCACTCCAATACCGTTCAATAATTATGGGAACGATATCGTTGCTCGTGCATACGTACGGCTTACCGTCTCCACAGTGTGATGGGGTTCGTTCGATATGATATTCATTAAACCATGATTATATAAAATAATTGAATGAGTAAATATGATATATATTATACTAATACCATTATTTAAATGATATAACAATGACCTAAAAATAGGAATATGAACTTATCCGAAAAAACATATGAAAATAAAGCAGTTAATACACAAACCACGAGTAACAATGAAATGTTTCTAACAAAAGGATGGAAATATTATCATAATTGTTATCATAAAAATAATTATGATTCTTTAATAGATCCATAAAATTATTTAAATCATTATACACGAGTTTCAGATACACACTAAGCATATCAGACCTAAGGTAATAGATAATTATTCCAATCTCATTTTTATCCGAGATTGTTTATTCGTAACTATTTACTGGGATTATATTTATCATCTATGTCCATGTTTTATAAAATTTTTTATGCATATTTAAAGTCATTTAATCCAATTTTTTTACTTTCACTAAATGGTATGTAAGGAATAGTTATTTTGTTTACCATACGAGGTACTTTTTGACTTTTCTTGAAAAAGTACGAGGATAATGTTTTTTTCACTATTACAGCATGAACACATTTGTACAGTTTCATAACACCTTATTTCCATGAAGCATAATCTACAAGATTTCAAGATTAATTTCAAAAAAAAATATTTTATTTTATAATTGCATGACATTTTGAGAAAAGAAAATTATTTTGAAGAAGAAAGGATATTTTCCTGAAGAATTTATTTTAAGTGTTTTATCAAGACAATTTTCCATCTAAGATTACAATATTTAATATGGTCATGATTCAAGTATAATTTCCATATTATTTACATGGTTTTATTATGTTTATGTTGAAATGATATCAATTTTTTTATATGGATTATGTTATGATGGGATGATGTTTATGAAACCCATTTTATTCTTTGGGATATGATGATTGATTTATGTTTATTTTGCGGCACACATAATAATGATTTCATTATGAGATGGATGGAACCTATATCTCCCTACAATGATTTTGGTAAATATTTATATCTTATGAGATAGACATGGCTGGAATGGAAAGTGAATCTGGATCATTAATACAGGGTTGGAATGGCAAGTAAACCCGATTCAGTAATGGACTTTGTCCACTATGATGGTCTTGGAATCAATTCCTTGGATACTTTGGAAATCATAACATGTGCATAATGGTTTTCCACAATTACATGTTTTATCCCCATGATAATTTATCATGATAAAGGTTCCTTTATGATCTATACCTTTTTTTCTTATCAGGTTTTATGTCATTGCTCAAGATTTTGATATTTATATTTTATGTTCCTATTTTTACATTCAATTTTTCATTGATTGTTTTATGTTCTCAATGTTTATCCTTACTGAGCATTCGAGCTCACCCTTTTTATGTTTTCTTTTCCCTTGGATATAAATAAAGGTTTTAGGTAAGAAAACAAAAGGGTAAGATCTTTATGGGATATGTTGAAGATCTTTCACCGTGATTAGAAGATTATGTTCCGAGTTTCCAAAGACACTAAACTATTACAGTCCTTGGGTGTCTTCTTTTTTGTTATGTATTAATTATTCCCTAAATGTAATGTAATTTCAATGTACGTAAATCTTGGGTCTCTACAATGAAGATGTCGTCTTATGAAAAATCAAATAAACCACCTGGAAAATAAAAATTCCCTTTATCTAAATGCCATATATATGGGAAGAAATTGTAATATAGTTACCTTAATGGAAATATGCGGTGTTGTAAATATGTAAGGGAGGGCTATAGATCCCATTAATGTTAAACAAAAATGAATTTTTTGGTTAACTCAATGAAATATTTGAAGAATTACACTAATGAACTTCCGACACATAAATTCATTATATGTGATTATTATGGTAATTATTCCAACTAGTTATCAAATATAATGTTTCTGATAATGACTAATTCTAAATTTTTTTTATTAAATAATAAAAAGTGAAATATCATGGTATAAATATTTTGGATAAGGGGTACGAAAAAGAGGCTATGAAAGGTATATGTATTATCTTATATAGAATTTCTAATGTTATATTTTAATCAAGATGTACCTACTCTATTTTATCATCATAATGTGGTAAGGGTATCCAAATTCCACACTAAGGATTTGATATGGAATTATCTGTGAAAACCTATAATGGTATGATTATCACATCTCATGTTTGTAATTTTACTATGGATATTTTTTGGTGGAATGAGCTTCTTATAATTTAAGTTATTATCACTCTGGATGAATATGATTTTATTTTAGGCATGGATTGAATTTATCTACATCAATTCAATATCAAATTATGAGGAAGGGAAATCAAATTTTATATTCCAATATATTTAGTGATCTTTTGTTAGTGTGAGGATAATTATGATCTTCTGATGGAAATTATGTCTATTTCATAGAACATTATTCCAATATAAAAGATGTATTTTTCTTAAACGTTTTTGGAGAATCTCAATATTGATGATGTGCCTATTTTTATGATTTTTTTTATGTATTTATAGATTGATATTTAGGTAATCAATTTAATAAATTATTTTTTTCTCTACAGAACAGATACCTATTTCCTCACTTATTTCAAATACCCTATTTAGAATGGCCTCGAATGATTTTTAGAAACTAATGATTAAACCATATATGAATTTATAAAAAGTATTCAATCAGAAAAGTGTTTCTCCATGGGTGCACATGTTTTTTTATGAATAAATATGAATTGATGTAACCCTAAATTGATTAGTTGGAGATGAAAAAGATCACAATCATGGACAAGTATCTTTTACTCCATATTGATAACTTGATTGATCAATTGCACTAATATAAATTTCTTTCCAATTATGAACCTTGTTTTAGATATCATACATTGATGGTAAAGGAGGAGAAAATTCCAAATACAACCTTCAGTACAAGGAATGAACATTTTGAATATACAATGATTATATTTGGTCATACAAATCCCCCTTGGTATAATCATTGATTTAATGAATAGAGTCTTTAGAGACTACACTATTCGTCTTTTTTAGTCATTATTAATGATATTATTATGTATTCAATGAGAAATGATGATCTTGAAGACCACATGATAATTATGCTAAAGACCATAAGGATGAAAAAATGTGTGAAAATTTTAAAAATTATGAATATTGGGTAAAAGGAATTAATTTTTAGGTCATAGAATCTCAATATATTGTATATTATCTTATATATCATTGAATAAAGTTGCCAAACATTGTAAAAAACCAACCATTGTAATTGAGATCCAATGTTTTATTTGTTTTGTACAATATTAGGTATAAATTATGGAGATTTTATCTCAACTATATTATCCACTCACCATGTTAACTAGGAATTAGTCTACATTCCTTAGTAAATATAAATATGAATAAAATTTCATGGAAATAATGAAAATGTGAGTCAGTGCACTTGTTCATACATTACCCTGAAATAGTGATGGGTTTCTGATCCTTATTAATTCATATAAGAATGGATTGGGAAGTATTCCTTTAAAAAAAGATATTTTTATATCTTATGGATCACTAAAATTGAAGAATGATGAGAAAAATGGACCAAATCATTGTTTGGAGTTTGCTATAGTATTTTTTGAAATAATTTTAGGGAGGCATTATCATTACAGAGAAATGTGTTATATTTATAGAAATAATATATGGTTATGTTATATAATCACATTTAGGGAGTTGAATATCTTCCAGAAAAGATGGTTGGAATAGAATAAATTTATTTACGACCTAATAAATTACCACTAGGGGAAATAGAACATGGTGGTTGATTCTTTGAGATGATAGGAGAATGCTAGATCATCCATGATTTTTATCATAAAAATTAAATGTTTTAATATTTAAAAATTATTAATATACAAAAAAATAAGGGGATACACTAACTCTTTCTTAAATGATTGTTCTGAAATCTACCCAAGTGAAGATTATATAGGTTCAGAAAGAATATGTGGAGCTATAGAATAAGTTCAGTAATTTTTATGAGTTTAATATTTATTATAATGGAATGATAATATTCAAGAACCATGATTGTTGTTCATAAATGCTATATTTGAAGACAAAGTTACAAGAAGAATCTCATATTTCTTCATTATATATTATTTTTTGGATGTACATAGATATATATAAATATGAAATAGTATTTATATTAGGTTTTCATGAAGAGAGATATTGTTTATGCAATGACCCAACTATAAAAATTACATATTATCATGTTTTTTAAATTAAATTCACATTTTAAGAACTTTTAAATTTACAGATTTATTAAATTAGGAATAACACATTCAATTTAAAACCATATATTACAAGTGGAAACATAAAATTTTTATCCATTTTTTGAAAATATAAATATCTTTAAAATAAAATGTGGTTTATCTTTTTTAAAATCGTCATAATTTTTACATTGACATAATAAATTTCTCAATTCCCCTTAAACTCATTGATTGACATTTTAAATCATGTGATGTGGAAAAAATTTCAGTAAGGGATACAAAAATAAGGAAAAATATTCATCCAATGAAATCATTGAAACCAATGATAACTTATCATAAAGTAATAATTTTCGCCCTTATAAATTAGTAAATAGTTTTCTTTAAAAATTAACTCATTTCATACCATTTATTAATAATGATATTACCGGAATACCCATAGAATGAATAGATAACACATAAATGAATCTTGGTTCATAATTTCACTTAATTGGAAGACTCATATTTTTTAATCACATATACATCAATCTAACAAATGGAATAAAAATATGATCGACTTCTATACCAAATGCATTGGAGGTTATAACATAACCAAATTTCCTTGTTTAATCAGGGAACCACCCATCCTTGGTTTACCACATAACCACCATTAAAATTTCTTTGTACTACTATAAAATTATACCATAAAAATAATTCAAATTTCAAAATATCACTTTTAAAATTTCATATATAGTCATAAGAAAACATTTCATGTTATAAAAATAATCAATCCATTTTTAATACCAATTTTCAATTGAAATTCATAAGAAAACTTGAATAGGAGTTTCATTGAAAAATGAATGAGTGTAGAGAAATAAAAATATAAAAAATTGGAATAAAATTTATTATATATTCTTTTTATATCAATATAAATAATTTTATAAAATAACATAAAGAATATTGAGGTGACGAAAAATAAAATTACTTTTAAATCTTTGTGCCTCATACCACTTTGGAATATATAATTCTTAATCTCCATGAAGGAATAAAAATTAAAAATAATTAAATCACAAGAGAATAAACAAATTCACGTCATTATATGTCAATGAGGATATATATACACTACATAAAATAACGTGTGTGTAAAAAGTCAAAATATGTCTTAATGAAAATGGGATTGAGACGAAGTCCCTTACTTGAGTCTGACTTGTCATGTAAAATTTTTATATTTCGAATAATAATTATAATAAAATAAATCAATTGATTGAGAATAATTTTTAGTCTATTATTATTTTTATATAAATTATTTCATGTTATAATAATTGCATAATTATTTAAATTCATTCCAGATGTTTTCATGATAATTAATACAAGAGTCCAAAATGAGTTTGGTATGATTTCAATATTCAAAGGGTTAATTAGTCCATCATAACCAAAAAACTCAAGATATTATAATAATTTTTTTAGAAAATTTTTACTTTTAAATCCATCCATTACATATGGATAAGAAAAACGAACTGCATTATCATCATTGGGATGGTAAGTTGTATATAGGCATGAGTTATATTTTCATTTTCAATGATCATTAAAGAGAGAAGGTAAGTATTATTTCATCTTTAAATACTTGTCATAATATCATTAATATCATATTAATATTATATAAATATATAATTCATGTGATATGGGGTTGAAAAATAAATCTCATCACTTCATAGAGGTGATAGTTCACACGTACACATGAATGATGTTATCAATTTCATGTGCAAAAAAAGTTAAGAAAAACATGATATACAATACATTAGTAATGATAAATCTGTATTTAATATAAAATATTAAATTTAATTTCATAATTATCACTGATCTTGAGAGACAGTACTGGAAAATTAATTATATCAGTTCAGAAGGTGGTAGTCCGCTGTAACACGAATGATTAATTATTTTTCCCCGATGAAGAAAATAGATATATATTTTGATGATTATATTTGAATAATAACATCTAATTATATTGAGTACAATGTTGTGATTATGAATTCATGTTTTATGAATATTTTATAGATGTGGTAGACAAAATAAAATAGTAATACTTAATTAAAAAAATACCTCTTATTTGGGTGATCTCCATTTCATGACACCATTAGACCAATATAGGTGGTATTATTCATAAAATAAGATATTTAGAACTTGTGTAGGGATTCCGGGAGGTTATTTTTGATGATATTGGCCGAAAAATAGGTTTTTAATTGAGGCGAAAAATAAAAAATGGGTTCCCTTTTATATAAGATTGAAGGGGAACTCTTGGAATTTGTTGAATTGTTAAATTAAGATAAATAATTTTTTTCCCAAATTGCTCCAAAATGATTTATTTTGAATATTAGATGTCGATGGGTAGAAATTAATTCAAACATTTAAAATTTTATTGGTTTTTATTATTTTTTAATCCTTATCGTCTTGTGCTAACACTTATTTTAGCCTTTTAGCTATTACCATAATATCATGTAATTTACATATAGAGGGTTAATATAATTAAAATAAGGTGAAAAAATACAAATAAGTGAGTCCTTAATGAATTTTTTTTACTTATCCCAATCATTTGGTCGATTTTCAATTTTATGTCATTTAATAAAATATTATTTATTTTAAAATATAAGTAATATCAATTTTGACATTATACATTACATTGATTTTCAAAAATATAATAAAAACATGATATGTTGGAACCAAATAATTAAAATATACACAAAAATGTCTCAATATTTCATAAAATTTTTGGATGATAATAATTTTCTCAAATAATCTTTTAATATTTTTAATATCATTTATTTGATATTTCCATTAATTAAACAATTGTTGCATTATCATTTTTTAAGCCATTAATTTAATTATTTCTTCCCTAAATATTAAAAATAAAATATTATAATGAATAAAATAATTTTTTATTTCAAAATACTGTTTATATTTTAAAATTTACCTTATATAACCCCATAATACAAATATTTCATTTGTTTAAAACAAACAAAAATGAAAAAATTGATATTTCATTGAATAAAAATACTAAAAATGTTTTAAATTCATCCAAGTGGCACTAAGAGTTCATTAAATTGGATCATGGATTATTATTTCCAAAATTCACTCATCCAATAAAATTAGGACATGTTTTACTGTAATTTATTAATATTTATTATACTATTTTTACCATTAATTACTCGATATACCCTAAACTGTGGAAATAAAGAACACTAAAGTTACTATATATATTGTCCAAAATATAAGGGGAGCCTTTTAATAAATTTTTCACATTAGATTAAAATATAGAATATAATTTTAAAAATTCTAAACAAAGAAGTGGCTAACATAATTTAATATTAATCACGTTGACTTATTGAGAAAAAGGGTTTTAAAGTAAAAAAACCCTAAATATTGATTTTTTATAACAAAATTCAATGTGAAAATGATTAAAATTATTCAATTGGATTAAAAGATAAAATAATTATCTAATTATAAATTCAACCCAATTAAATACCCAATTTACCACTATAATTTATTTATATGAAAATAATGGTTTCAATTAAAAATGCAACATTTTTTCACTATTTATCAAAACATGAAACTTATCAAAAAAAATATAAAAAATTATAAAAAGTAAATTTTGATATTATAATTTCAAATAATAATATTATTTGGCCAAATTAAATTTATTATATTTTCACCAACTATATTTAAAACCATTGTTCCATCAAAAGATTGCAAAAACTGCCTTTTTTGAAAAATAAATCATTTATGTGTAAAATTGGATTTATTCTAATATAACATCTATGAAAGACATAAGAGGAATTTTAAAAAATATATTTTATATAATATATATATGTATATCATTTATATAATCAAACAGTAGTGATTAGTTTATTTATTGGTATGGAACACAATTGCACACATTTTAATAGTTTTTTCAAAAAAACATTTCGTTTAATTTTAAAAAGGGTTTTAAAATCATTTATAATTAATTGGTTAAATAATTTTATATACATGTGTAAACCATATTTTCATAATATAGTTAACCCCTTTCATACGTGCCATTCTAGAGACTATGTTATAACGATAACATTTAAATAATAATATTTATTTTCCTGTTCAATATCAATTTCTCATATAATGTATTATATAAAACATAATATGTCACAACCCCCTCCCACCAAATATGCCCCTCCTGAGTTGGCAATGGTGAAAGGGTCATAATGACCCCCGAGTCCCACCTCCAGTAGGCCCTAGAGTGGTGACTAGAACCAAGGGTTTGAGTTTTCACATATATGGGAGGCATTACACTTTTTAGTATTTAAGATAGGGAAATAGGATGAATCAAACACCAATAGAAAAAGGAACAAGTAAATGGAAATAAACCCAAAACGAAACCCATATGCAAGTTTTAAACAATATTAAAAGAAAATTACAAGTACAAGAGAATATCCAAAGTATGATACCAAAAAAAACAATAACTACAACCAGAAAAACTCTAATGCCCAACTAGAAAGGTCCCGCACAGTTCCTGAAGTCCTCCTGAAAACCTGAAAGTAAACATAGGGTGATCATACAAGTATACTCAGTAGGAAAACCTAAAGCTCTCGTGCATAGGTGGGGATACATCCTAATGCCCCGTGAGAAAACAGAATGAACCAAAGCCTAGCCAGGAATCTATCCACCCAACCTTACAAGCCACACTCACCAAATATTGCAAGTCAAACGAGTAGTATAGTAATATTATCAAAGTATGGTTACCCCGCACAACCTTCCCACTGAATACTGCTAAAGCCCTCACGCCTAACTCTCTGATGCTTCCCCCTCTTCCTGAGAAAGTGTCGCAACCTGGCCATACGAAGCTCGAGCTAGTGCCACAACTAGGCCATACGAAGCTCATAGTATCCCGCCGACACTCAATCCTCAGCCATAACCACATCTCATCACGAAGAAACCTGGAAAACACATCACATCTCATCCCGAAGACACATGGGAACATATCACATCCTCATCCCAAAGACTCTGGGGAAACATCTGTTGTAACCTACCCGAAGGATCTTGGGCTATATAACCAGGAAGAGGGAGCACAGGGAAGAACAGTAACCAGCCATCCTTTAGATGTTTGAGAATCTCACCCCCCCGTACCACGGGTGTTCGGAACATAGTGCTCAACACAGGTGGGGTGCGTAAAGAAACATAAAATGTATAGATTTATATAATTATATCTACCACTCATCCCATCCTAAGGCTTCTACACAAAAGATCTGAGCACATGACTCAACACCACTACCTCTAAAGTATGCACACAATAAACAGTCCCAAACCCCATTAAGCTTATCATGTTTCAACGGTTTTAGTTTCTTAGTTCCATAACTACCGAGAAACTAACAACAACCAAACTAGATTAAACAATTGTAAAACATATCCCTACCAACCACAAATAAAGTTAGGGAAAACACAAGCAACCCAATACCATTTTATTTTATCATCCAATCAATTCCATTTATTTTCTATATTTAATCAACTACCATGCCCCAAAATTAATTAGTTAACTATTCCACTTTTAATCATATGCATAACCCATCCCTGCAGCCCTGCTTCCAACCACCATAACTAAAAACACATCGGAAACAATACCCATACCACAACAACCCACGAAACACCCCTTCACATAATTAAACCCCAACCAACACCCACAAAATTCCTTATTACATTTAGTTTAACCAGGGTGATCATACAAGGGTTCTAGGTATTCATTTAATCAGCCAACTTTACATGGTTAACCTATTTCTACTTTCTATGAAATTCCATCAACAAAACAATCTATAAAAATAGGGCAACATTTAATTGCGCAAGCAAAGGCCCCCAACGACCGTGATTTTCAGTAGGCATAAACCTATTCAATTCACAACATAATAAAAAGATAATAATTGATGGAAATAAAACAAAAATATCATCAAAATTTCCCCAAAATCATTCTTTAACCAGTTATTATCTTTATTTATTGGTTCAACCATATCGCACGAAAAAAAGAGGATACCCACCCCGCATGTTGCACAAAAAAGAGAGAGACAAAGGTAAGATTCCGACCTGGATATGTTTTGATGTCCTGCGAGAACATCCACCATGAGGATTTCAATCACTCTTCCCGACGACTACGTCCTCCTATAGATTCTGCGGCACAACCGCACTAATAACCAAGGGAGACACCATTATGGTTTAAGGTGTCACTTGTCATAGCATGGCAAGGAGGAACAGAAAGAGGAGACCGAGGAAGGAATAAGAACAGGGTAGAACGTACCATTAAGATGACGTTCATCGAAGAGTGTCATTCCCTTAAAATATCAGCAATCTCCTTAGTAGGAAACTACGAAGAGGAAGTCAAAGAAGATGGAAAGGAACGAGGTGCACGATGTTTGCCTCATCGACAATATCCCGCAACCGCCGACAGATCGACGATCGGAGTCTGGATGAAGAAGATAGGAGGAAGGCTTCAAGGTCATCTGGGAGCGTCACCGTGCGGAGAAGAAGAGGGGTCCGTAAATAACACATGACCCTCTCTTATATAGGAAACGAAAAGGTAAAACGGTATGCAGTGTGTATTAATGAATACACGACATGACCGTACAACTGTTATGTTGTTTGACTGGTCAACACACGACACGCCACATGGTTTCTGTGCGTTTAATGATAATGATAACATCAATTAATAAGAGGTGTTTTATTGACCTGAGATATGAGTCATAAAAAGTTATTCATCATTGGTCTTAAAATGACCGTCATAATTTCAGGGTTACGCTGTCGCTGACGGTTCATCAATCTGATATCATCTGAAGATGTTACGGAAAAAATATGGTTTTGACAACCATAAATAATAATTATAATATTATATTATCATTATTATTTTCTTTCATTGAAAATTTCTCTCTCCAATCTCATTTAATATTCACGCAGAAAATCCTCTCCAATTTGTTACGCCTCACCAATTCATGAGATTCTATATTTTTTTATTAGTTTAAAATCTAATTTGTTTCCTTTAACTCGTTCTCTCTCCAATCTAACTCTTCCATTAACAATTTCTTCTCCCACTCCAACAAAAGTGCTGCCTCTACTCTCCTTTAATCCATTATCAGTTCAATGTTATTGTTAATAATATTAATATTAATAACATCTATCCTTAATGTTCTAATTTAATCCCCTTAAATTAGTTTATCATGGTTAATCTCATATTAAATCAAGACCATTCCATTTAATTAATCACACACTAAAAGCCACCATTACCATTATTATTTAATATAATAGTAATAAATTCTCTTTCAATTTCATTAATGGGTCACCATCATTATCATTAATAATTTTTATTATTATTGACGCCCATAATTATCTTTTAATTACTCCCTCTCTCCCAACACATGATATTCATGCACGGGTTGGGAACCCCTTCCATGAGCCTCTTCATGTTATTATTATTATAAAAAATTATTATATAATAATACCATTTTAAAGTTATCTACACAATTCAAACTTTAATTGTGGAGAACCACACATCACCTCCTGTACAAGGTCACGCCCATGCGCCCCATGCATTTGATTCCTTTATAATTTATTACATGAACCTAATTTTTTATAATTTATTCCTTATTAATTTATTCCACGCGCCTCCCATTATATGACCATTACACACATAAATTATTATTTAATAAAATTTAAATTAATCAAAAAGAAACCATGCACCTCCCCTCATTGAATTAAATAAATTCGATTTATTTATTTTATTTCACAATGATTAAATTAAAACCATTTAATCTAATTAACACAAAATATTTTCATGCCACCCTTATCAATTATTATTATCAAAAATTATTATTATAACACATGTCGTGTTTGACCACATCAAATTTTTACAAAGTAATGGACCAGAGAGGTCTGGGTCATTACATCAGATACCTCTCAAAACATTCTCATCGTCGAGAATTAAAAATCAACCCAAAAAATGGGAAAGGTCCGAACAACAACCCCACAAGATACCTCTCACGGATCTCATCATAACAGCAATCCAACCACTATCCTAATTACATGTGTTAGGGAATTTCTTCCCCCATGTCGAGATATTATCCGCTTTAGGCGGCACTGACACGCATGCACCGGTTTAATCACAAGACCATAAATTGGTAATGGTTTAAAAGGTTATTAATTTCATAGAAAGAAAAGTAAATGAATAATATTATAGTTTTAAGATAATTTTCACAGAGTTTAGGAATTAAATTACTACCTCAAAAAAGAAAATAAGAAAATAAAATAACTTGACATGCAGTGTTTCATCCTTTAATAGAATTTATTTCTTTAATCATTATCTTATATATCTCAATTGTATATTTTAAACCCTGAAATATTTTTAAATTATTTTTTCGAAGTAATTTAATATTTTAATTTTTAATTTCTTGCGACACTGAAATTTTTTTTATATTAATTCAATAATTTTTACTTTTTTATAAACTACACCAAAGTATGATTATTCAATATACAACACAGACATAACTTGCGTTACATAAAACACTGAGTTTCTAAGAAACATCACATTATTTTTATAATTATTTAAACATGGTAGTTATAAAATAGTTATTAAACATGGAAATATGAAGAGTATTAAATATTTTTTAAATTTGTTTATAAAAGATTCATATAATAAAACATTAGGACAATTAATTATATTATTATTTTTAAAATCATTTTTTGTTTAAAAAGACTATTTTATTAAAAGGGCTATTTTTTTGTCCTTCTATCAAAAATAATAAAACATATTTTAGTCACATTTATAAATTGGATTTGATAAAACAAAATTCACTTTTTATACATGATTTCAAAATTATACTATATTTAATTTTTTGGATTTTCTAAGAGACTTCAATTCTTTATGAATAGTGGAAATTATTGAATTTTATTTAAAAACTGGACTTTCAACTAATATATTTACATAGTTAAAATATATTTTATATTAGTTTTAATGAAAAAAATATTAATTATACATATATTATTCCAATTCATTTTAATGGACTGATTTTTTTAATGAAATTAGATATAAAATCATATTGAATATTCAAACATTCTATCCTTAAAAAACATGCTTTCTCACCACATCTGAAAGATTAGAATAAAAATTAATTTTGTCACTTCAGTGAAATGAATTTCAAAAATATATATACACAATTTTAATAAGTACTATATTAATATTCAAATAAGTTAAACATAAAATTTTACCATAATTATTAATGAATATGATTAAAATTAATTATAATGATTAATGTAAAATTAAGCATAATAATAGGATAAACAACAACATTACAAGAAAATATAACCTATTAACTATTAAAAAATATATTGTGTGGAAATTTTTCATCCAATACAATTATATGGTTCTATAATGGTCCATTTTAACACTTTGGGACTATGTAATTTTTGGGGAACACATAATTGTTTTCAAAAAATACCAACCTCATCTTTTCCCTCCCTTATAAAATCACAAAAATTCACCCCCTTATTCCAATATATTAATCCGGTTAACATCTGACAAGATCTTCCCAATTTTATTCCAAAAATATATTTCTTCCTCATTGATGCATCCCTTAGTGCAGAAATACAACCAAGGAAGCGCTTGGGTACAAACCAAAAGTAGTTTCCCATAGAAGAGGTAACGTCATTCCTCAAGCTCCTTTCCTTTACATTATTTTTCCACCACCTTTTTTTGATTCCATGATCATATAATAACACATTAATCCCAAATATACATATATGTCATTATTATAAGGTTTATACCAGAACATACAATCACTTCCATCAAATGGGTATCCGACTTATTGTTCTTGTGTACGGTGAACTACTGCCTCACGAAACAAGGTTGTTTGTTTTACCTTTACCACCTCTCATGGTTGTGAATTATGATGGAAAATCTATATTAAATGATATATATGATACATATTATGTATTTATAATTCTATACATATTATATAAATACAAACATCATGATTATAATTTTGTGTATATATGATAATTTCATTTGTGGATGTGTGGACTACCACCCCCTCAAAGTGATGTGATTTATTCACACACCACATAGAATGAATTAAGGATGGGTTTAGTGAAATTATATTATAAATATGAAATCATAATTCTAATTTAATTATATTATATATCTCTATATTTATTCATATATTTACTTTATATTTTTTATTTCAATATTACAATGAAAAATAGAAACAACGTTCTTATATACGTACAACCTACCATCTCAATGAATGGTGTATTCCATTTCATATTTCTATATTATATAGATTATTATAAATAAATATATAATTATTATAAGTTATATTTATATCTTATTTTACTTTATGGAAGTCATGATATAATTATGAGGACCAAAAATATAAAAAATTAAGACACATGTGAAAAAAACATAGATTACCCGAAGAAAAACCTAAACTTAAAATTGCTAATAAGTAAGTAATATAATGTAAAAATATAAAAATATATGGTATTAAATATAAAAATATGGTTACATAAACAATGTATAATAAACATATATTTATTTTTCAATATGTTTTACTAATGTGAAGAGAGTCAATACAAAAGGTAAGGGAATTTTAGCTCACTTTTAATTTTGATGACATACATGTCTTATTTACCACTCATTAATTTTTTGCGGTGTGTAAGAAAAAAATTTATGTATTCATTTATAATTATACTTAACTTTATGGGGATTTACATTACCATTTTATGATCATCCTTTGATGTGGTATATGTTTCAAAAAATACAAATATCGGAAAATTAATTTTATTTCAATTTGCATTCTTTGACACACATGCTATGTTATGCATGTATATTTCTAAAATGAGGTGTATACACTACATTTGAAATTTTATACCATGAATCAAATTATTTTCATGATATGTTAATATTCATTTAATGTTACTCATTCCATTTTGAAATGATTCATGTTTACCAAATTGGTAATCATTTCTAGCTACAATCCACCCTTTTATCAAGATTATTTATGATTATGATACCATTTATTAAATATTATGATATATCTATCAATATTTCACTTTAATTTTATTGAAATATATTTATTCATTTTATATCCAAGTAATTACACCATATTTTACACTCAGTTGTACATAATATGACCAAGAATATGTTTTTAAGAATGTATGAATTCACCTCTCTATTTGGTCAGAAATATATGTTCTTTCAAACCCAAGTTTTCTAAACTAGTTTCCAAATATATTCCAAAATGATCTAATAATCATTAAAAGAAATTTTTACTAATGTTTTAACTATTTAAGATAAAGGTTTTCAAAAAAGAACATTCTTGTCATTTTCTGGTCGATATACTTGTCTATAAATCATACAATACCAATGGAATGTTTTCCACGTACAGATTTACCCATTATTGAGACCTTCATTCCCTATAAGATTGCTTTACAATACTACTAATTTTATTTTAAAAAAATTCAAAATATTCTAGGAATTCTTTGTTTTTAATGTGGGTTTCAAAGTAAAATGTTTTCAAAAATGTGTTACATTTTAAAATTATTTTGAATGGTTTTCAAAATATCCTTTATAAGTATTAAAAAGGATGTTTTGAAAGGAAAGTATTTCTTTGATTTTGTAGATTTTTTAAAAGTTTCAAAATTATTTTCAATGAAAAAGTTTTCTAAAAAATGTGTTCATGTTTATCTTATATGTTTTGAAGGAAAAGGGGTTTCCAAATGTTTTTAATCTTTCGTTCTATGTTTTCAATATATTTTCTCTAAAAATAGTTTCAAAAAGGATTTATTTTTTTAATAAAACCTTACAGAAAATAAATTATATTTTTCTGAATAAATTTTTTTAAAAAGGTATTTCAAGTTTATTTTCACTATATAATGAAATCCATTGATGTTACTCGTGACATTAAATGATATGTTTTCAAGTTTTCATTCATATTATTTATTTAATGGATTTTTTTTGATGGAATGATGCTTATAATACACATTTATATTCCCCATGTTATATTATTTTGAAACTATTTTCATTTAATGATTTTTGATTTAATGAAATTATTAGTAGACCTATCTATATGACATATGTTATGAGGAAATTTCAATAATACCCATTTTATTTCATAGGTTATTATTTTATGATTATAAAGACTTTATTTTTTCGTGTTTCATGATATGATGATTGTTTTTTATCTTATGAAACTAGTACATATAGTTTTATTATGTGATGGGTAGGACCTATATCTCCATCCAATTAATTGGGTAATTATAAATATTTTATGAGCTCAAGAGTGTACATGGGATGGAATATGAAGCCTAAAACCAGAGGGTGTCTTGAGTCCCAAACCATAGGGTACACAAGAGGGACTCCCAAGCCGTAAATAAGAGGGAAAATATGAGAGAATCCCAATCCTAAAATAAGAGGGTACACATGATCGAAGCCAAATTCCTAAATAAGAGGGTACATAGATGGGTAACCCAAGATCAAAACAAGTGGGTACAAAAGAGGGAATCCCAATCCCAATATAGGTACATGAGTTATTAATCCAGGAATAATATTTTATGAAGGTATTGCTATGTATAATGGACATAAGATTTTGTATGTTTATGTGTATACCATGAGTTCCTTGTCTTATTCATTTATAGGTCATGATCTTAACTTACTTATGATTACTTACATAATAACATCTAATATTTGTTCCATGATTCATGTTTATGGTTATGGATATACAAGGTATGATCATATAATGTTATGATCACATTATCATACCCTTGTGCTCAAGTTTAACCTTATATATCTCCCATTATTAATGTTACTAAGAATATATTATCCCCCAATTTTATTTTTCATTCCATAGGTTTTGTAGATATATTTCACCGTAATATTTTTAAGGATATGTCTAGAAATTTACTTAAGAATACTACTAAGGGCCATAAAAAGTATAGTAAAAATTATTAGAATCATGGTATAGGATAAAGTGAGTGGTTTACTAGAAAAACATCCCAATCTAGATAAAAAATTTGATGTGGATCTGACACAAATATACTGAGGAGTAATAAATCTTACATGGTGTGTCGGGACTGGCTCTGTGTAACCTGGTACACGACAATGGGCCTTGATGCACATTTGGTTTACACTACTGGGGGATATGATTTTAAAATTCACAACCAATTCATGAACAATAATTAAGGATTTAAAAATAATTTGGATATCATTAACCTTGGATATAAATAATGTGTCATAGATTAAAGAAGTTTGAGTTATTATTTAGACATCCTATAATCAATTTTTCATTGTTATGTTGTTTTATTATATGAGTTTTTTTTCTCACCCTATTCTTTATAGTCTTAATCAATGAAGATAATTTTAAGGAAAAAGGATAAAATTGAATGTTTCAAATGGGGAAATTATAGGAATTATAAAAATTTATTTCCCAACAAGAAATCTTATAATGAGAATTAGGAATTATGTTTGTGTATTGGATACGCATAGGATGATAGGGGACAAAAATGGAATGTACAATATAAGGAATACAATTCCTATATTTTTTAAATTAAATTCAGGATTATTGATTGGATTAATGTTGAGGAAACTTATGTTGTGATCCATATTTCAAATTCTAGAAAAAAGGCATTAAGTAATAAGTGGATAAATCTATATCAATGGTTTAAGAATAAAGTTAGATGATTTAAGTATTTATGTATTTTAATTCAAGGATTATGTTACATAAATAATGAAATATATATTTAATTTTTGTATAAGTTTTCCATTAAGGATTTTAAAGTATATTTTGAATGTTGTTGGTGAGGTAGAAAAGTGATTTCCTGGAAATGTGATATTTTGATTAAGGGAGATAACCCATAAATTATTCATAAATATAAGATAATGATATTTTAATAAGGATATGTTGGATGGTATTGATTACCTCAAAACTGATAAAGGATTTGTTGAAAAATTAGTCTATTAAATCTCGGATGAAATTTATAAATTCTAGAATTTAATGGATATATCTAGTAATATTTGGAATAATGAATCATACATGTTTTCCAAAAGTATTCAAGGTAACTATGGTAATTACCATGTTTCCAGAGAATATATAATGAGGGTATTCACATATTTGTAATGTGAAAATGAATAGATACTTTTCAATATAATGGGGATCGATGTTAAGTTGATCTCATGAATTTATTTATATAGTATTGTATTTTCATCTTATATAAGGGTTATAAGGTTAACCATTTAAGGAAATATTATGTTACACATCAAATTAGTTATGTGAGATTAAGGTATTATCTTGCCAGATAAGGATTTATGCATATTGGGTAACCTGTTCTAACAACACTGTGTTCTTGATAACTGACTATATATGGGATGACTTATCATGGATCTAATGATCTTTTTGTACTTTAGGAATTAAAAATTCACCATCATTTTCAGAGAAATAGGCGAAGTGGAAATTTATGTCAACCATCTCGGTTCATACATTAACATTACATGAATTTTTTAAAAAAAATTAATCAATTATATAAATATAATCCCAAATACCATACTAGTCATGATACTTTGGAAATATTAAATCAAAAAACCAGAAAATATTTGAGATACATTATCTTCCCCTAGGTTCTTCATGTCTAGCACCATTCTTAATCACATAAAACATAATACATATCTTAATAACCGTGTGTAGAAAAACTAAAAATGGGTAATCCCAGATGACCAGTAAGGGGAAAAATAGATACATGTGAGCATAATCATGAGCATATTTATATGAGAACATCATCATAATATTAGAAGATCATGCCATGCATATCTTAAGATCCGACACAAAAATCATAGAATATATCTTAGTAGTTCATAAGACATGAATCATAAAGAATTAATGAACATAATCCCTATGATAATATCATATGAATAAGAAATAGAATTGTGGAATACATAAACATGTGATATATTTAATTATACTTCTAGATGCATTGTTATAACAAATCAAGACACAACATAGGAACCATACCAACTATGTGAGACACACCGCCATCCCTATTAGCATTCTTTTCCTTATAAGGTATTCAGTTTCCCAACTTTACCATAGTTTCTCGAGTTTCTCCATGATCAAACATCACGATGACTACACCTACTAGGCATGAAACACCACCATTTCTAGTTGCAGTGATTTCATCATAAGGGGTCAGGTTTCCCCATCTTCCCATAGTAGTTATTTCCTTTAACTTGATTCATATCATTATATCACTATATATAAATATTTTCTTAATTTATTGAATGGATATATAGGTCCCACCCATTACATAATGAAATCATATATATATGTTCCAAAAAATAAAAAAATAATCATATAATAACCCATGAAATGAAATGGGTATCATAAAAATGAAATAATATTACATAATTTAGAAAATGATATCAGTTTCATAATCATTTAAAAATCATAACCTATGAAAAAAGGCAGGTTTCGTAAGAAAATAACTGGTGGATGAAAAAGATGTTTCATATGCATCATGTCATCAAAAATTAATACATTCAGATTATCTATAAGAATATTAACATAGAATAATTTCCCTATAAATTCATGAGTAAACTCAGTGGATGTCAACATATATGTTAAATAATTTTGAAATTTAATTTAAAAAAATTTCTTTATGAAAATATCCTTTATGTGTTGGAAAATAATTTGTAAAACAAAAGACATATTCAAATATATTTTTCTAGGAAAAAAACATTAAAAAATTTTAATTTAAGATTTTAAATTAATAAAATATTTTCAAAATCCTTCTTCAATGGAATTTTTTTATACATTTTTTAAATCATGGTTGTTTTAATTGAAATATATTTC
This sequence comes from Viscum album, assembly GCA_963277665.1. NCBI lineage: Eukaryota > Viridiplantae > Streptophyta > Magnoliopsida > Santalales > Viscaceae > Viscum > Viscum album. Next base: position 683,743,728 of record OY728123.1, on the reverse strand, counting down.
TATCTAAGTAGATAAATATGGTCATATTTTTCTTAATAACATTTTCATAATCATATTTAGTAAAAAATAGTAAAAAATGGTACTAGTAGATTGACATATCTTGAATAAAAAAGAATAATAATACTTTTTATTATTCTTGAGATATGGATCCTAATATTTTATTAATTAGAGAATAATCATAAAAAATCATGATAAATAATGCGATTGTTTTAATATACTCTTACCACATGGTAACTTGGAATCATACAAACCATGTAAGAAAATTATATTACATTAATCGTAATTTATCATGAGAATATGTGTATTCATGATATAATATTTTAAATGGATGTATATACACATTAAAAAAGAATACAAGTGTATAAAAAACATGTGTCTCAAAGAAAAAATTATAAACAAAATTGTCTTACTAATTTGGTAACTCTAAGAACAAAATAAACCAATAAATAAAGAACATAGAATAGTTTTTTAAAAACATATAAATTTAAAAATCATAATTTTAGAATACATTCATGGGTAGTATATACACCATGAAAAATAAAAGAGTTTTGAAGATGGTATGTATCTCACATATATAAAAAGTGAGAAGAAATTCCCATGCCTTGTGTCTTGACTCTCGTTGTAATAATTAAACATAATTTATAATATATATATGTGTTTATTATAAAAAACATATTGTTAGGTATAATACCACATATTTTTTTATTATGACTGTATATTACCTTATTATTAACACTTATATGTTATGGTTTCACTTTTGGTAATATCTGTTTTATTCTTCATATGTGTCTTCATTTGTTATAACTTTGGTCCTTATACTTATATCATGATTTATAGGATGTAAAACATGATATATATAGATAATTTATATTAATTATATGTGTATTATAATATCCCATAAAATACATAACTATGAAATTGAACACATCGTTCATGTAGATGGTAGGTCATATGTACACATAAAAGTTGTTTCTGTTTAATTGTATTATTGAATATATGAAACTAAATGATATATATATATATATATAATTATTCTTGTAGAATTATTATATCAAATATTTCATATAATTTTACTAAAACCATCCTTAATAAATTTCATTTAGTGTATGAACGAATGACATTTCTTTGAGGGGGTTGTTGTCCACATTTCCTCATACAAAATTATCATATTTACACAAAATAAAAGTTATAAAGTCATGTGATGTAAAAGAATTAAAGAATCGTAAATACCTAATATATATCAAATATATCAAATATAAATATATTTTCCAAAATAATTCTCACCACGATTTTTGGTAAATAAAAATGAACAATGACTGTTTCGTGAGGCGACAATTCAACATACATAGAAGTAGTATATTTGTTGCCCATTAGATTAAAGTTTATGTATGTGTAGGTTGAATCCTTCATATAAAATGACTCAGTATATTTAGTATTTTGAATTTTTAAATAATCTTGGAATATGTACAATTTAAATATTAGAGAAATAAATTAAAATAAAGGATCTTGTTGGAGGGTGTTCCCTCTTAATTGGGTTACACATTTTAGTTTTAATAGATGGGATTCTTTGGAAGGCTTTCTGCTAAAAAATAAGTATTCTAAAAGGGAGGGAGGTATGTATTATAGTGTATTGGGATGATATTGGAAGCTCTTATAAGGATTGAGATAAGTTATTAATGGGTAGTTGTTGTGGCCTTTCATAGAGAAGGGAGGGGATATACATGGCATTTTTTAAAACAAGTTAGAAGTACCCATGTTCAAAATAAAAAAGTAAAAAAAACAATAAATATCAATAATTTAAGGTTAATTGATTAATAATGTCCAACCAATGTGTTTTTCACAACTTTATAGGTCATTTGTGCCCTTATGTTTAAGGATCATTCCCTTATTAAGTGTAATTTTACCTTACTCATTTGTGATTATGTTTTATTACATTCACTAATATCTCTGGTAAAAAATTATATTGACCTTATTAGATATTATAAATTATTTTGTTTAAAAATATAGAATCCATTTTTCAAAATTCTAATCACATAAGTGTTAAAAACTAATTCAAATTTAATCTAGATGATGGGATAAAACAGTGGGTTTTTAGAGTAAAAATGATTAGAAGATTCCTATGTTTTTTAATCCAATTTCAATATTAAATTTGTTATAATGACTGATACTAGATTAATTGATAATAAATAATCTATGTAAAAAAATCTAATTTATCCATGCAAAAAATTAGATGAAAACACAGTTTTGAATTAAAATTCATTATTGTTCACTATTCATCCAAAAATTAAGTTTCTCATAAGAATATAAAAAATCACCATATGATAATTTGAATATTCTAAATTTAAGAATAATGTTTATTCTATAAAATTAAATTTATAAATTTGTATAAAATTAATTTTATTATTTTAAATATAATGATATTAATATAATTTCATTTGAGATAAAATTTTTTTTAAACATATTAAGACTTTATAAAAAAATTATACCATTTGTTCTAAAACTGTTTTATCTATATAAAACCATTGTAAAAAATATTTGAAAAGTAGTAATTAATATTAAATTTATTATGCTTCACTAATGGGTTATAATTGTCTAATTTAATTAATTATTATAAAGAATATTTGTTTTATTGAAATTAAGTGTTGTGTATACCCTACACCATGAAGGTGTTGTGTGTAATGTATCTAGAGTTAGTGTTTCATGTAAGATATAACAAGTTTATTCAATGTGAATCGAATGTTTTACTTAGATCAATTCATGATATGATTGAAAAATTAAATTATTAAACAGATATAAAGATCTATAAAAACACAGGGTTTACATTCTACCCCCACCCCCCCCCCCCCCATAAAATGAATTTCTCCCTCAGAATTCGTCATTTTGGTACACAAAATGAGGATAATTATATTTCATCAAATCCTCAAGTTTCAAGTATCTTCCTCTAACTGGTGATTTCTCCACAAAAATGTAACTAGGTTAATGGTCTTGTTTCATATAAATTTCACTATATAGTCCATAATTTTAAATTGTTGTTCCTAGTAGGACAAATCCTACACCAGTGGTATGACCTATGAGTTCAGTACTTGTAATGGGTTAGGTATGTTCATATTTAGGAGAGATACATGGAACACATCATGCACTTGAGATACATTTTGAGGCATATCCAAGTGATAGGCTATCATCTTGATACGATCAGGAATATCAAAGGGACATATATACCTAGGTATTAGTTTCCCTTTCTTCCCAAATCACATAACTTTAGTACAAGGAGTGATTTATAGAATCACATTCTAACCATTGTCAAAATCTATATAACTCTATCTAATATAAATATAATGTTTCTTATACTTTTAGATTCCATGATATGTTTTTGAATTGATCTAACCTTATCTATCATTTCTTTCATGATATTAGGTCCCAATAGCTATCTTTCCCCAACCTCATCCCATCATGATGGAGATATATATTAATTCTTATAGAGGGCTTCACAAGGTTCCATCTGAATTCATGGGTAAAATGTATTGCTGATCAAAAACTCAACAAGAGGACGGTATTGATCAATACCACCTTTAAAATCCAAGTACAAGATATCAACATATCCTCTATGGTTCGAATTTTTTCAGATTGATCATCTTTCTAAGGATGATAAGAAGTGCTTAAACACAATTTTTTATCATTTTATTACTGATGAATTTGTGAGAACATAGAGGGAATCCTCTAATCCCAATATAAAACAATAAAATGTGGTACTCCATGTAACCATAGTAGTTCTATAATGTATATCATGGACATATAATTGAGAGATAAATATTCTATGATAGTGGTGAAGTGTACTTACTTAGTAAGGCGATCAAGTACGACCAATATAGCATTAAAACCATTAGAGGTTTTAGGTAGTAAAACAAAAAAATACATAGTGATATTCTCCCAATTTCATTCTGGTATGGTTAATAGATGCACCATTCCCTTTGACTTTTGTATTGTATCCTTAACATGTTGGAGTACCAGGTACTAAGAAACAAACTCTACTATATATATCTTCATTTCATCCCTCCATATGTATTATTTCATGTCCCTATACATCATCATACTTCCAGGATAAATATATAATTAAAAACTATGAGCTTCCTCTAATAACTCCTTAAAATATGGTATCAAAGGAACAAATACATAGTTCTTGAACAGTATCATTCCATCCTGATCAAGGTCATTTTTAGGAGAATTTATAACATTCTTTTTCATCTATACATCTTCTTTATATGTTTCATTTTAATTAACCTTTATAGAGAGTTGAAAATTCATTTGAGAAAGATAATATTTTCTCCTTCCTTTAATATTTCCAGATATATCCTTTCAACATCCAAAATTTTTGGATTTTTGTGATCTTCATTAGGGATATGATAAAATTATTCTTTCGACTCAAATAATCAACTACATGGTTCACTTTTACATGGTGCAAATGTATTGAGAATTCATAATCCATTATCAAATCTAACGATATTCTTTGGAATAAGATCAACACCTTCTATGTGAATATATCTTTCTTAATTTTATGATAAGTATATATATCACACCTTTATTTATAACTATAATTCCTTCATATCAATAGTGAACAAATTATTGCTGTTAACTACAAATCATGAGTTGGGTAATTTTTCTAATTATTCATCAACAACCACGAGGGATAAGTGATAACCATGTTACTCTGATGAATAAAACATCCCAATACCATATTGTATGCATAAATAATTATTATAAACCCTTATCCACTATTGTGTAATGTTGGAAGAGGTTTGTTGACCATCCTTCACTTTAGTTCCCTGAAATTTTCCTCATATTCCACTTTTGAGGTTAGTTTGTCACTGTTTGGAGTTAACTTTGTTAGAGGATTAGACACCACTAAAATATTATCCACACAACATCGATAATATCTAGAAAAACCATGAATGTTATGGATTTGAGTCACCGTGGTTGTTCTAGGATGTCATTAAATAGCCTTTATATTAGATGGATCTACTTATATACAATCTCTTGAGATAATCTTACCCAAAGATGAAGCCTTTCACAAAAAAATGAAAAAAATTTAAAATTTTCATGTAGTTTCTTCATTCTTTGGATATTTAGTCCAATTCTCAAGTGGTTTTCAAACTCATCCATTCTCTATTAATAGATTATAATATCATTAATACAGACTACCAAAAACTGATGGAGGTCATCCCTAATGAATCTATTCATTAAATCTATTAATATAGGATGAGTATTAGTATAAAAAATTGGAATTAATATATATTCATAGTGTCCATACCCTATATAGAATTATAACTTGGGTATATCCTCCTTCTTCACCCTTAATTACTGATATAAAAAATGAAGGTCATACATGGAAGATCATTGAGCTTTCAAATGTTTATTAAAAAATCCATCAATATGGGGAAGATAATACTTGTTCTGGATTATTATCTTTTTTGACACCCAATAATAAAAGAAAGGTCGCATTAATCCATCAAATTTTTTCAAATAAAACAATAGGTGCACCCCAAGGTGAGAAACATGGCCAAGTGTATCCCTTATCATGGTTTTTTGGAGTTTCTTATTTAATTACTACAACTAAATTGTGAATATTCATTTGGGATTCTTCTAAATATGTGCAGAAATAGGTATGAATTCTATTGAGAAAAAAAAATTCATATTTTTGTGGAATCCTAGGAAACACATCAAAAAATAAATAAACAAATATTTGGAAAATAGGCATATAATTGATTCTGATTTTCACCCCAACAATTTGAGATAAAAAACCATTCTAAAGGGGAATTAAGTCCCAGACAATGGATGTAATTTCCACAGGAAGTTTATACTTAACATTAAATTTATGAACGATCATAGGAGGGTTTGAAATATCAAATGTAACTTCCGTTACTTGATAATTGATGTGGGATTGATATAGAGAAAGCTAATCCATGCCTAACATGACATCAAATTCAAAAAAACCCCTGAAAGAATAGTATGATTTACATGGAAAAAGTTCCAACAAATGTAATTGGGAGAGGAATCATAGAATTGAGATGCAATAATCATACCATTTTGGGGTTGCACTTCTAATTCCTTATATAACCATTTAGGTTGAATCTTAATATCCATAAAAATTATTTAGATAATAAAGAGTGGGTAGATCAAAAATAAAATAAGACATTACTAGTTCTAGAGTTGATGTTAAGTGTACCTTTCACCACATCATTATCACACCCCATGTCTAAAATTGTGATCGAATGAGATTTCCCCTTTACCCTTAGAATAAGAGGTTACTTATGTCAATTATCATCATTATCCCTTGTGTTTGGGCACTGGTTATCATAATGCCCATTCTCCTTACACTTGAATCATAATAGTGTGGGAGGTTCATTGTATTATATTTTCCTCTAGAATCATATCTCGCAAGTCTTGTGAAATTATCCTCATTGGTACCATCAATTTTATCATCATTTTTCTTCAACACATGGAACTCCATTCCCATATTTTTAGGAATAACATGAGTAAATTATTTATTGATTAATCTATTCTTGTACTCCTCCCAATAGACGGATTCAATTTCATATTAATTCCTCATATACTTGATTATTCAAAAAATTTTATTCTTCACCATATAACTTAGAAACAACTAGAATGAATTTCTCATGATCCTAACACTATAGAATGGAGAATATATTCCTTGTAGTACCGATATAGTGTTTAGAAACAAGTGGATTAGAAGACATAGTGATAGAAGGTTTCTGTTGCCTCATGAAAGACTCAATATAATGTTGTTTGTTTTGTTTCTCAAAGGTACGTCCACTATGAGTCATAGATTTATAGATTAGGGTGATCATAGAAACAAGACATTTCATTACAACCCACATAGAATATGGTTTCCCAAGGGTAAAATAGTTGGGTTGTATATTGGAATCACCATTAACTAGTTTCCTTAGGGTTCCATTCATTGACTAAAACCAAAATCCTAGAGCAAGAAATAGTTATGATAATGATGAACCCCGTAATCATGAAAATCCACTTATCGGATGTGTTAGTTATGACACATTCCTTAATCTATGAAAAATTAGTTCTATCCTCAGTTATTAATAACTATCTACTATTTGAATCCATCATGCTGGATCATAAAAATGATTACCAAAGAATATCCCCTTGGAGTGTCAAACCTTGTGTCCAGCAATGCCCAATGTCCTCTGCCAGGTAAAGGTGTGTCAGGGCCAACACACCTTGCTGGAGTTGTTACATCTAGGTACATCATTTCCAGAGCCACATCCACTTGTAATTTCTAGAGAGGGATGTAGTTATTGGAAACCACATAAAATATCTTTTATCAAGATTCCAATACATTTTCTAATAGTTTCCCATATCCTTAGAATTTTCAATACACACATCCTTTCGGTTCTCACTAAGGTTTTTCCATTCTAGATTCTGATGGTTAACCAATCCATTTAACTAATACCAAATATAGAGACCCTCACTTTTAATACATTTAAATTACATATTATAAAGAATATGTAAAAAATTATACTACTAGAAACCCCAATACCGTACTAGTCTAGGGGAATTGGAATCATGGATTCATAAGTACCGATACATAACTGAGCTACATTATCTCCCGCCAGGTTCTTCATGAAAAAAACCCTTCTTAGACACATCATACATAATACATATGTTCAAAACATGGGTATGGAAATATATAAAAGAGGTGATCTCAACTGCTCAGTAATGGTAAATGGGGGATAAATATAAGCATAAACATGGGAATCAAGGTATGCGAACATGATCATATCACTAGAATATCATAACTTGTATATCATAAGAATAAAAATATAAATCAAGGAATAAATATTAGTGGTTTATATAGAAAAAATCATAATGAAATAAAAAACATAATCTATAAATTAATATCATCGAAATAATACATGGAATTGGGTAATACATAATCATATGCTATCATATCCTATATGTCAAGTTGCATTGATATAACAAATCAAGGCACTTCATAGAAACCACAACTATTGGGTGGGACACACCGCCATCACTAGTTACAATCCTTTCATTGTAAGAGATCATTTTTCAACAACATCTTATAGTGGATCAGGTTTTCCCATTTTCAAAATTCATTGTGACTATACCTATTGGAAGGGATACACCACCATCCCATGTTGTATTCAATTTTTTGTAAGGGATCTAGTTTCCCTATCTTCCAATTGTGTATTAGGCTCATAAAATTGATTCATATCATTTTATCATGAGATAAATATCATTACCTAATCAACACATGTATGATATAGGTCCCACCCATCTCACAATGAAATATTACATACATGATTCACAAAATGACAAGTAATCCTATCATAACCAATTAAATAAAATAGGAATCATAAACAAGTAATCATGTCGTTACCTATAGAAAAATATACATGTTTCATAATCATTTAAAAAGAATAATTCAGGTTTCAAAATAATACATCCTGTGAATGAAAAACAGGTTTCATAAACATAAATCTTCCAAAACATAATCCATTTAGTAAAATAATATGAATGGTATCCTTGAATCATTTCCCCATAAATTTATGAGCAACCCCAACAAAATTCATTTTAGAGGGGAAATAATTTTGAATTTTCTTTTAATTTTTTTTGAGGAAAATAACCTTTATAATTTGAAAAACTCTATTTAAAACAAAAAACATTTTAGAATATCTTTTTCCATTGAAAAGAGTTTTTAAGACATTTAATGGAATCTTTGAAAACCGTAAAACAGTTTTAAAATCCTTTTTCCTTGAATTTGTGTTTTTTTAAAACATAGTCTAGGAAACAAAACAGATTTCCTTCCAAAGAGGGAAATACTATTAGATTTTGAAAATTTTTACTAATATATGGATATATCATTAATAAATATATGAGAATAAAAATCATGTGTGTTCTTGAGATATGGATCGAACATATTCATCAATGGTTGCATAATCCTAAACAATCCCAAAAAACAATGAGTTGTTACAATAAAATATTTCTATATGGTAACTTTGAATTATACATTCCATGTAAGAAAATAAAATTAAATAATGTTTAAACTATCATGATAATAAGTATATTAATGATATAACATCCTTAATTGAAGTAAATACACCTTATTACAAAATTTAGGTTTATAACAAAACATATGTCTCTAAGAAGGAGAATTAAGATGAAACTGTATAATTGATTTGGAAACACTTAAATCGTAAAATCCATCATAGAATAATAATTGAATGGATTTATAAACATGAATAAATTGAATAATAAAAATAATAGAATTTATTCAAAGGTATTATATACACAATGAACAAGAAAAGAGTGGTGAATATGGCATGTTTCTCATAGTTATAAAATATGAGATGAAATTCCCATAGCTTGTGTCTTAACTCTCATTGTACTCATTCAAACCTCATATATAATAAAAATAACTTCATTATACAGAACAATATTATTATATCTAATACCTTATATGGTTTTATTAAGAATTTGTATTACTAACTTGTTAATAATTCAATGCTATGGTTTCACTTCGGGTAATATCCTCTCTGTTCATCACATGTGTCTTAATTTGTTATATCATTGGTTCTTATACTTATATATGAATCCCCTTATGATAACTATGATATAAATAGCATGTATATTCATTATATTTTTAATAATATTATACATATAATAAATATGTATGAAATTGAAAACACCATTCAAGGAGATGTTTTTTCGTACGTACGAATGAATTTTGTTTCCATTTAATTATCACATTGAAAGGAAAAATGTAAATGATGTATATATATATATAACTATTTGATTTTCATTATTATATCTTAAATATAATATAATTTCACTAAAATCATTCTTAATATATTTCATGTAGTGTGTGAATGAATCACATCACTTTAAGGGGGCGGTGGTCCACACATCCTCAAATGAGATTATCATATCTATAAAAAAATGTAAATTATAAATATATGTGTTTTAGAAGGTTTATAGAAGCTTAATTACATAATATATATCACATATATCATATATAAAAATAATTTATATATTAATTACCATTATTATAAGCAGTAAAGGAAAAAATAATAATAATCATTTCATGAGGTGTTAATTTTCTATACATAGAAATTTTATATTCATTACCCATAAGATGGATGTGTGTGTAACTGTCGGTCAAACAATTAGTAAATCAACATAATTGTTTATCTAGTATACTAGTGTTTTTAAATAAGTTTGGTATAAGTTTAATTGAAAGAGTATATATATAAAATAATTGAAATGATCTTGAGGTATGGTGTTACCTCTTAATCAGGTAACTCCATTTCCTTTTCACCTAAGGACGTCCTTAGATTGTTTTATGCCCAATGGGAGGGTTTAGAAAAAATGGGAGGGATGTTGGGATATTGATTTTCAAGATCAATGGTGAGCCTATGTGATTTGAGAGGTGTTAATAATGGGTAATGGTTGTTTCCTTTTATAGGGAATGGATGAGACATACTTGGAATTTTTGAAAACAAATTAGGTGTATCCATATTTTTACATAACAAAATTCATACAAAACAAACAAAAATCTATAATATATGGAGAAAGACCGAAGCATTGACAAAAAATGGGCGTTGAAAAAATGTCTTGGTGATTTGGGCCCTAATTTTTATAGTTTATTCCATTTTTATCTTCATTTTACCTTAATCAAAGTAATTAATTTTAATTACTTTCACTATTTTTTGGTAAAAAACTATGTTTACCTTATTAGACATTCAACCACAAGTATTTATTGAACTTTTTTTCTATAAAATAAATTAAATTCCAATTGATATCTTTAATTTAACTAATTTAAAAATTCATTCCACACAAAAAACACACCACATATATTACACACAACCCCAACTCGACATATGATACACACACCACCTACTTGGCATAAATTACACGCAACACTAACTATCAACAAAACATATTTTTTTTGTTATAATTATTTAAAATATATAATTATAACTTACTAGTTAAACATATAAATATTATTATTAATAAGTACTTTTCATATAATATTTATAATGGTCTTATATAAATAAAACATATTGATAAGCAAATATTTAATTTTTAGTAAACCCCTTATATGATTAAAAATACTAATTTTTCAAATGAACTGATTTTCATGTCCTTATGTGAAAATAAATAAAATTAATTTTATAAAAACATATAACTTTAATTTTGTAAAAAACAACATTTTTGAATTTAGATTGTCAATGTTATCTTTGGGAAAAATTTTGTGATTTTTCTAAGAAACATCATTTTTAGTTGAATTGTGAAAACTATTCAATTTTAATTCAAAACATCATTTTCATCTAATTTATTTATAATAGAAAATTATAATTTTAAATTGTTTTAAAAATTTATTAGATTAATTTTTTATCAATTAATCCAATAGAGGTCATTGTAACTAGTTTCACATTGGAATTCGATATAAAAACTTACTAAATGTTGGATGATTTTATCTTTAAAAACAAAAAGTGTTGTCCCGTAAGTGAGATTAAATTTAAACTAATTTCGTCCACTTATGTGATTATAATTGAAAAAAATGGATTCCATATTTTTAATCAACATAATTTATAATTTATAATAAGGTCAAATTAGTTTGTAGATAATAATATTAGGAAAGATAATTAAATTTAATTACAACGATTAAGGTAATCTTAAGCTTAACAGGGGAATTAACCTTTATAATAAGGGACTAGATGACCTATCCACTTATCCAGTATAAGGAACCAGCCTTAATCATTACATAATCTTGAGTAATGTCAATAATTAAAATTGAGTATCTTTTTAGGATTAGAGTTTTAGAGAATTAGGCCATATCTATTACGCTACATTTCCGAAATTACAAAGTAGACATTTCTACTCAGTATCAACTTTTTTCATAAAGTAAAAACTCTTAAAAAGAAACATTTCTAGTTACTTGTTTTAGACAACAAAAATTTTCATTGATCCCATCCTTGACCCAATTAATATTTAAGTCCTTTAGAGAACAATTCAAAAAATTTGGATGAGAATAAAAACCTCAGTAAGAGATGTAAAAGAAGGAAAGAAAACATTAACCCATCAATAATGAAAAATAAATAATACCATAATTTTCAATCATAACATACCTCTTGAAATCATAAGATATATGAATAACACACAAAAATCATAAATTGTAAAGTTAAATTCTGGAATCCATATCAAACTTACATTGTATCTTTCATAGCTATGTTAGGAGTTACATTTTGAATACCCATCATAGAATATTCCCTAAATCAATTAGGATAAACATTAACATTTACCTATTTCATGTTACCCAATGCATTGGAGAGCTATCTCGGGCTCACCCAACCTATGTTTATCATGGAACAACCCATATACGTAAACAATGCCCAATAACCATAACATATTTATGACACATAAAACAAGAATAAAGTAATGAAAACATTTTTTTATTGGAATCACAATATATCATTTAAAGATATTAACATAATCAATGCTTTGTCAACCCATTTTCAAATACATTTATAACATTTTAAGAAGGGATTTTTGGAATCAAAGTGTTCCATAAAACATTGAAACTTTTCAATAAATTATCATTTGAAAACATTAATGTCTATATAAATAAATCCTAACAACCATTTTGAAATAATGGACATTAATAAGAAATATTTACAAGGATAAATCCGTAAAACATTTAAAATGATATTTTAGTTAAAGAGTTTTTAACAAAATGAGAGATGCTTGAATTCAAATAATTAAAGAATAAAATTTAATTATAACTTTATAATATCATGAGAATAAAGGTATTCATGATATAAAATTCCAAAGGATAGTATATACACCATATAATAGTGAATTGGTGCATAACAACAATGAAGTCTCAATGGAATATAAATTGAGATGAAATTCCTTATAAAACTACAACCTTAGATTAAGGATAAATTAGTTACATCAAAAAGTGTGACAAATATAAATAAAATCAATATGATTTTATATTTAGTGTAAATAAATTGGATAACATTTACACAAATTATTGTAAAAACAACACCAGTTACTAGAATGTTTAATTCAATGAATGGAAATTGAGTTAAAATTACTCCTATCATATTCATATCGATGACTTGAGAATTTATCAATGGATTTATTGGGTGTATAATAAGTATATACACCCAAAAGGGAGTTTAAATTAAAACATAAATAAATAAATAGTGATTCCACACATAATCATATCATGACATAAATAATAATTATAAGATTAACCCAAGGAATGGAAATTGGGTTAAAATGTTTCCTTACAGATTTGGTCACATATGAAACATACACCACATGAATAAAGGATCATTCATTGAAGATGTAAATAACTATAAATTAATGTATATTAAATAAATAATACAATCATGGGATGTACACACACCACACAAAAGAAAATAGTGGCAAACATAGCATTAATCTCATGGGAATAAAAAGTGATATGAAAACCACTTTCCACATTGTAATCAATCGAGTCGTATGACCAAAGGATAATAAAAAAAATGAATCATTGAATACAATAAATATAAAGATAAAAATGATAATTTATATCAAATGGAAATACACAATACACCACATAAAATAAATAAGTGGTGATCAATGGAAATATCGCGAAATTAAAAGTGAGATAAGAAACCCCTTACCTCAATTCCGAATTGTCTTGTATGTTCCTTATTCATCTTGATTAATAAACATAAGTTAATTTATACTTTATTAAGAACTTTTTTAAAGTATATTATTTATTTTATATAACTTATTACTTTTCTATGATAATTAGTTAATTATTTGAGTTCATATCGATCATTTTCTTGGGGTTAGGGACTTGAGTAAAAAATGATGTTCTTTTAATTACAAGTTGTCCCTGTGGTAATAATTAAATTATCTCTAGAATGATATTCATGATTTAGATATCATATATATCGTATATATCAATTATATATAGATATAATTGAACCTGACATTATGATATATGAAATGAAATGCACCATTAATGGAGACGATATGTCATACATACAATGAAGGCTACTTTCATTTCTATTTCATATTTAGTGGAATGATAACTTAATGATACATAGGTATATTATAATTCCAGTATCATATGATATATATGTTACATAATTTCATAACTCCATACTTTATATATTCCCTGTATGTAATGAACGAATCATAACACCTTAAGGGGGCGATAGTTCGCACTTCCTCAAATGAAATTATCGTGTTTACATATATTGGAATACATAAAGGTATGTTTGAAAATAAAAAACACAGAAGAATAAAGAAAACATAAACATAATATATATCATATATAAATACAGTTCCATCATAATAGCTTCCATAAAAGGTGGTAGGAGAAGATTGAACAATCATTTATTTCATGAGGCTGTAGTTCACCATCCACAAAATCAATATGTCCTTGTCCCATTTGATGGAGGTGTGTGTATGTGTAGTAAGAATCCTTCTCATAATAACAACATATTATATTGAAGATACAGTTTTTCTTATAAAATAAAGTAATAAAAATATTTTATGGGGTTGGAGAAGTAAAATAAAACAAAATAACTTAAGAGAAGACGTTACCCTTAAATCGGGTATCTCCCTTTGGTTTGAACCAAAAGGATTAATTGAATTTCCTTATGCAAAGGCTAAGGCTTCTCAGAGGAGGTGAGGGATTTAGGGAGATTAATTGGGAAGATGTTGGTTAAGCCAAGTGGCTCGAGAAGTGCGAGGAATGTGTTAGAAGTGAGGGCTTTTATAAGGGGGTGGAGGGGCTCTTTAGGAATGTATAAAAATATTATTTTATTATATAATTCCTTTCGGTTTATAATGGTCCAAAACATATTAAATCTAAGATAAGATGAGTCATTTTCGAAATTAAATCATCCAATAATAATTGGATATTATTTGGATATTGTTTTAATCTTTATAATTTTATTTATTTAAATCATTCATTAATGATATAGACACTTCGTCATTGTTGTGTAATAAATTTTTTTATTTATTTGACGTCTAATTTTTTTTAAAAACATCCATGATATAAGAAATATTTTTATATTTCAAATAAATATTTATAGTCAAAGAGATAATTTATAACCCTATGTAATACTTTATTTACTAAAAGATATATGTTTGTGTCATTTTTGTCTTACTTTAAACTAATTAATAAAAAGTGCCATTATCACCCCCATGTGGCTCCATGGGTCCCAAAATCCACCCAAGGATGCCCATGATTGGACATGTATTATTCAATAGGATTAGAACACATGTTTTGGTAAATGAATTATTATTATAATATTATTTGTTAGGGAAAGATATTATTTTGTCATATAGAACATAAATAAGTGAAAAAAACTATATTTAAAAACAGTTCTCCATCCAAATGTGGTAAATCGTCCTTTTAAAGAATATTAGATTATTTATGATTACAATTAAATTCATTTGCATTTTCAGTCTCTAACATTAATTGGATAAATTTAAAAACATTTAGAAAACATGTATAATTATTTTTTATTTAATTCTATTCATTATTTACATTACAATGGCTAGGTGTTAACTACCATTTAAAATAATAATATTTTATTATTAATTTTCCGTATAACTCAACGTTGTGTGAAACTTAATATTTCAAAGAAACAATTTATTGTGTATCTGGTATTCAATTGAATATAGCATCCCCTTTAAAGTAAAATTAATAATTAATTCACAATTATTAATAAATATGAAAATTTCTTATGCTTTATATACCTGGGATGTTACATCCAGAACCCATAATATGGCCATTATTCGGAAATGAAACTTCTATTATTTAGTTTTTCGGTTTTTTATGATTTTTTTGGAAAAACATGGGAACACCTAACTTTTTTTTCAAAAATGCCAAGTATGTCCCATATATTCTCTGTAAATGTCCACCACCTCTACCCATTCTTCAAAAATACAAAACAAATTAGATTTGGAAATCTCAGCCAAATACTCTTTCCAATAACCCTCAATTCCTCCTTTATTCCTCCCATTGGGCATAAAACCTTCTATGGAAGAACATTGGAGAAAACAAAAATGAGTTACTCAATTAATACGTAACACCCTCTCTCAAGCTCCTATTATTTATTTTCATTATCCACTAATTTATTTAGACTTATTACTTGATTACTTAACAACACTAGTACCCTATATTTAATTTTTTTATAATAATTTATAGACCAAAATATACACACACTTACATCAAATTCATAACAAACATACTATATACGTGTATGATGAACAATCACCTCACAAAAAATGATTTAATGTTTTCCATTACAGCCTATAATGGTGGTGATTATGATGAAAACTTTGTTTATGTAGGATATATATGATATATATTACAAATTTAATCTCATGTAATATTTTTACAACAACTATATTTATACATTCCATTTTGTTTAAATAGGATAATTGTTTTTTGAGGAAGTGTGGACTACAACCCCAACGATGCGATATGACTTGTTTACACAATACACAGAATTTATTATGGATTAGATCATGGAAATTATATGACATATATGATATAGATATGCCAATTAACTAGTGATATATATACATATATACACATATATGTCATTTAATTTCATCATTTCAATATGAAAAATAAATATAAATAATGTTCATGCGTATATATAACCTAACGTCTCCATGAATGGTGTATTACGTTTCATAATTATATATTATATGGATTATTATAACACACATATAATTAATATAAATTATATTTATATCTTGGTTTACATTCTTTATATCATGATATAATTACACGGATGAATGATATATCAAATTAAGACACTTGAAAAGATCAAAATAGGACATTACCTGCTATGGAACATTAACATAGAATTGTTAACAAGTGGGTAATTGTAGGGTCCTAAAAAATCCACAAAGGAGATTCTACCCAAATCCCTAAAAGAATTGGGGAAAAGAATGGAGAAAATTCAAAGAAGGGACAAGCATGACCAGTCTGCGGACTGGTGCCATGAAAATGCAACGTGGCCAGGCCCCGCCAAGCACCCCCTCCGCGAACCATCATTGTTAACGAAATGGAGGTGGAGATCCTCCGTGGTCACGAGGCATGGTGGGCGCTGATCCAGTTCACCTTCATGAACCACCCCAACCAGGGACCGAGTTGACCGGTTCAAGCCACATCCGCTGTCGTTCGCATAATGGAGGCGGAACCCTCTGTGGCCACGAATCACTCCCTGAGTTCTGTTCGCGGGGAGGGGGGGGTGGGGGTGGGGGGTGGGGGGGAGAATCGCTCAATACCCATCGCGAATTACATATTGACCAAGTCAGATGTAAACCGGGTATTCGGTTATGGGCCTCCGCAAAAGGTGCCATGTGACCGTAGATACATTTCTTTCCCCACTGTATAAAAGGAGACCGAGGCGGAAAGGAGATAGGGATTAAGAGACTGTGATTGGGATGATTCGAAGGTGGAAGAAGCGATGAGAGATCAGACTCGGGTGGAAGGATTTCGAAGGATGTCTTAAGATTTCGCAAATAGTGAAGTCCCAGTTTGTGAACCAGAGCAGGTATAAACATGGGAACGAACTAATAAGGAACTGAAAATGTAAAATAATTTTATGAACCGCGAACTATAAATAACATAAAAATAGTAGACCATGAACCATATCCCCTCCGCGGATGCACTCCCCATCGACCAGGGAGGTTATTCCTCTTTTCCGATCCATCGCACCGCGTAGCACCCTCCTACGTGGGTGATGCCTCAACCGACAAACCCCTGATCAGCGCCGCCCTTGGCCGCCGCTGCTCACGTGGAACCCTCCGCGGACCACCCTGGTTCACGGATCGAACCCGGAGCCGCGAACCAACTTGGTTTGCGGGATTCCAATCAGTCCGCGGACCCTCCTGGTTCGCGGATGGCCAGTCAGTCCGCGGACCCTCCTGGTTCGCAGAAGGCCTCATTGTCCATGGACCACCCTAGTTCACGGACGACCCCTCCATCCGCATAGCATTTCCCTATGCGAAGGGCACCAAAACCTTCAGAGTTTACATTTCCTGAGCCACATAAGATCCTCCCAATCTGCCCTGATCAACTGTGACTCCGTCATCATCCTATTCAACGGCCTCGAGCCGAGGCCTCCACCAGAGCCATCGGATCCATGTGGTGTAACCCTCAGGTGCATCAGCGCGCCGTTTTGAGTTCACATACCTACAGTAAGTAGTGGTAAAGGGGTTGCTCTGATCCTTGAGCAGATTCCTGAAGCATTACTGGGTTCACATTCCCATGGTAATGTGGAGTCTGAGCTCGGGATTCCCCTTTATGCCCGTCCACTTGTTAAGGGCTCTTCAGGGGTAGTAAAATATCCATCATAAGGAATCCCTCATGAACTGCAAGATAGTATATGGGCACAAGAGCACCCCCTTTCCATCTCCCACTACTCTTCCTCTTATGGGCCTCCTTATAGTGTAAGCCCCAATATATCTCCTTGGGCCCCCTCAGAGTGTAAGACCCAATCCATCACAATGGGCCTCTTCAGAGTGTAAGCCCCAATCTATCACCTTGGGCCTCCTTAGAGTGTAAGCCCCAATCCATAACCCTGGGCATCCACCTAGGATTAAGCCCTGAACTTATGGACCACCCTCATGCTTAAGCCCCACTCCATTTCTGACAGACACACATTTCACGACGTGATACTCTGGTCCATGTTGCCTCTTTTTTCTCACACCGAGCATGAATCACATGGGCTTAGAGTAACCATTGACCATGACATCCTCTTATGGGACTCCTCAGAGTTTAAGCCCCAATCCATCGCCCTGGGCCTCCTCAGAGTGTGAGCCCCAATCCATCATTCTTGTCTGCCTCAGAGCGTAAGTCCCAAGCCAATGTGAACTACATGGACCTTGATCCCTGCCTCCGAGGCAGGGTATGTAGGAAGCCTCCAAGAGGTTCAAGCTCAATCACCATTAGACCCTCGGGTCCACATTCACGTCGGTTCTCTGACGCTTCTATGCGAACTATGTGGACTTTGATCCCTGCCTCCTATGTAGGGTACGTAGGAAGCCTCCCTGAGGTTCAAGCCCAACAACCGGTTGATCCGATTATCTTCACATCGGTTCACCGTGCCACTCCCAGTGCCGCCTCAAGTGAGTTCCAACTCTTCGGGGTCATTAATCCAATGAGGGATGGTAAACCTCAGGTATAAATGATTCCAAACCTCTGCATCTAGTTGACCATTGCCCACCAAGGTTAAATCTGTGGATACTATGTTTGGGTATAAACCAAATATTCGCGAACATATTAATACGTCTTAAATCTATAAGAGAGTCCCGGAACGGGAAAGAATTTCCCCCCAAAAAGGGCGTGATGAGCCCGACATCCCATCGTCTCGACCAGTGTGAGTTCATAAGAGTCACTGATCAGACCATCCAACAAATGCCTGCCTTTGGAAATCAAGTCCATCGATAATTGGATATGGATCCATTGGGCGTTTCGAGGCCGAAAACCAAAACGAAACAAAAAATTGTGAACCCGACTAGAATCTTTAACCAAGAATGATAGATTTAACTTAATCCCACCATGTTCCCCCTTTTACTCAAAAGGAGAGCCAGGCAAGGTCATTAATTTCGCATGGGATCATGAGATGCTTCTTTGACGGGTTTGCTGTTTGTATTTGCTAAAATGTTTTGTAGGTACTACCTTCAGAACTCCCTTCGATCCAATAGAATAACAAAGGAACTCAAAAGTGCACGCTTCCAACAATGCAAGGACTGGACATCCTCACATACGGAGGACCCTTCACCCACCATGTGTTTTCAGTGCTGGGTCTCAGACGCGTTGATCCGAGAGTACCACGTGAATGGTACTCTCCCAACGGTGGAGGCGGCCATGCATGCCCTCTAATCCGCTAGAACTCGCTGGTCGCCTACCCAGAAGTGGTCACAAAGGCCGATCCAGACATCCCCTGTTGCTTTCTCCAATAGTTTCTGGAGTCTTTCCCCAGAACGGGAAAATGCGTACCTCCCTTATCTCAGGGAGGCGAATGAGGTCGACATTGAGGACTTCATCCCCATAGAATGGGGGTTCTTCTCCAAGGCCCTTGCTGGCAGACATCATCGTGGTCACACCGCGACCCAACATCCTCACGCCGAGGAGGAACAAACACCTACACCTATTCGCTCCTCCCGAGCCCGCCATCCAGACATGGAGGCATAGTACGAGCCAGCGCACACCCCCACCGAGCTCCATCAAGCTCGTCGCTCATGCATGACAGCACTTACTTAGTAGACACCTCTCCCTTCCCAGGGTCGTGAATCCCACCAACCTCACGTGGTGGCGACCCGAAACCTACAAGACCAGCTCCTAGAAGTTGCCTCTAACGCCCGCTATCCTGATATGGTGGCGATCAAAAAATCCCACCACTCAGATGTGGCGGAAAATCCTAAGCGGGCACGTCTCCCCGCCAATAAAGGTCACTGACTCGATACGGTGGGAAACCAATATATGCAGGGCCAGCTCCCTGCGAATGCAAGCAAAGTCCGTCACCCCGATGTGGCGGCGAACGGAGAGATAAACCTGTATATCCTGGTATAGGGGAAAATTCATTCACCTTCCCCGACACAGGAGATTTTCTAGTACCCACTGACCACCGGAGGACCAGAGTAGGATATTCCTACTCCGATACCGAGATGGGCATTCATACCCATTGCAACCAAATATATCTCTCTATATATTCTGGAAATGATAGAGGAGAAGGTATCGATCCGAGATCATATCTTGCAGACTTTGCAGAATGTAACAACATTAGCGGCAACATCAAGGACTCGGGCCCGTGAGACCATCTCCCCAATTGAGACGACTTATCTAAGAGACGAGATAGACGCCTCAAAGCAGATCTGCATCCCTGCTTTTTCCCAGGAGGGTCGCCAACCATATTCCGCGACGCAAGGGAAACCAGATCGAGTAGAATCACTTATTCCAACTGGGGGACAGCAGTCCATCACTGTGGATTCTCCATAGCAGGCATATATCCCTGTTAAAAGTAAAGATGTTTGTTGGCGTATCTCGATAGCATCACGGGACCCAATTAGACAGGGACCCAAAGGTGAAGGCTGTTGTCAATAGCAGACGGTCCCCGCTGCCTGCAAAAGGGTGCCCCGAACGCACTGAAGGCAGCTAGAAAATAAAGAGGGAGTTCATGACTCTGCTCTGCTAGAAGCTAGGGTTACCAACGCTGCTAAGAATATATCAAAGGATCATAACCCTGCCCCTCTAATACAATATTATGGGAGTGGAAGTAGCATTTTCGAAGGTCCTCCCCTCAATGTCGCTACCAGAAGCTATGACGGTCCTCCCCAGAGTAGCTATGGGGGCTTCCCCCACGGGCATATAATGATCGATCACGAGAGATCCTATTTTTATGTGAGTCACGAAAACCCTCCACGTGATCTGAAGATCAAGCAGCAAGAAGGTCCTCCACTTGCTGTGGTCCACCCTGAAGGTCCTCCCCGTGGTATACAGTGCAATCACTCTCCATGTAGTGGGACCACAGATTGTGATAGTAGTCCTCGCTATCATAGTCGCAACTATGGAGGCCCTCCCCGCAGTGACATATCATCACGACAAGAAGGCCCTCCCCTTGTCGTGGCCTGCCCTGAAGGTCCTCCTCAGGGGTTATGCTGCAATAGAACTCCACGTAGCCAAGCATCGGATCATAGTTGTAGTCCTCGCCACCCTGATAACGGAGGTCCTCCCCGTAGAGACTTCAAGCAACGAGATGGCCCTCCCCTCATTGTGGTACATTCTAGAGGCCCTCCCCCAGATATATCCCATAGATATTCTCCCTGAGGCAGTAGTAATGGTAGTCCTCGCCATTTCCAAAACTGTGATGGTAGTCCTCACCACCACGGCCACCATTGTGAAGGTCCTCCTCGTAATGGCCCCAATCAACAAGAAGGTCCTCCCTTATCGTCGTGTGTCCTGAAGGTCCTCCCTAGGATGAACATCGAACATCAATCCATGATGGTCATCCTCACCATGATGGAAGTTGTTACGAAGGTCCTCCCCATAACGACGCTACGCAGCTAGGAGGTCCGCCCCTTGCTGCGACACACCTTGGAGGTCCTCCCTAGGGTCCTCCTCCTACTGAATCAAGCACCGAAAGGCTCTAGTATTCTGAGGCACTCAGAAGGATGGGATCAAGCATGTCAGATTCCCAGTTAGACATCAATGACATCCTTCTGCAATCAGGAGATTCTCTAGGGCTGCGTTCATCCTCTGAACCACCTCGGAATCACCCACATAATGACTCAACACCTACCAGTCCCACTCCCTCCGACCACATTGGCAGCGAGCATCTCAGTTGGGTCTACCAGGTAGAGGAGTCACTAGCGGTGGTGTATGGTGATATGCTGCACCTGAGGAAATGACTGGTTAGGGATGATATACCAATTATGTTTTGGCCTACATCCAGCTCTCATTTCGACATACCCAGAGAGTTGTCGAAAGAATGCGTGCACGACATCCATCATAATATATGGACAACCCTCCGCCGACTGAAATAAAGCTCCCTGCCCTACGATAGGGATGTAGACCACGTCAAGATGATAGGAGACCTCTCGTGTCACATCGAACTGGAAGCTCTTCCTTCATCACGACAATAGCGACCTGAATGGCGTAAAGGAAACATGGAGATAGCCTGCCTCTGTGCGCTGCACCAACTATGCTGCCTCATCGGTGATGCTCCAAAGAGAGTCCACATCAGGGGATGGGGGGAACATAGATCTCCGCATTTCACTCTACTCCCCGCCTAGAAGAACCCATTCGGTATGGTGTCTTGCAACATCGTCACATCAAGAAGACAATCGAGTGGTCTCCATGTTCAGGAAATGCAACACACCCAACAGAGTTAGGCCTTGAGTATGTCCCAGAAGCGTCAGGACCGATAGGAACAATCCATTCAAGAACCCATGAATCAGGCCACCAGGAGCATACAATAGACCTCTCACCTAAGAGAGGCCAATCCAGGATCTTTTCCTACCTCCCCCGAAGGGATTTATTCATAGAAAAACTCGTCATCAAACCCAGTTCCCCCTGAATGGGGGAACCAAGATCAGGCAGGTAGTGATAGCCACAGCGACTGCCGAAATCCAGGGTCAACCCCAGCCTGTAGGGCTGGGGGCATTTTTAACAACAAATGCCCCAGTAAGAACAATAAAATAGGGAAGAGACTCAATGTCCAAGGAACGGGTCCAACCCTAGCCCTTAGGGATTGGGGAATTATTACCCCCTCAACAATAACCTCCTCATGAGAATCAGTGTTCTCTCATCTAGGGAGGAAAGTCAGAAGAGGAGGTTCCCATCCTATCCCATCATTTGAATCATCATCCCCTCTGAGAGGAAGGCACTCCATAAGGTAGAATCAAAGAACTCTCAGCGTCACTCTTCACCAAGAAATTCGAAGGCAATCCCAGGACACAAAAGGGAAGGCCAGCAGAAGACGTGGGAGATCCTCTTCCCAATCGGAAGATTAAATCTTCTCCTCCATATGATATGCATCTATCAATGTCATAGACGTTAAACCCATGAGTGACACCAGAGATATTGAAAATCAGGAGGGATTGGGAGATGATAGTTCTGGTCAGGTTGTGACTCACAATGAACCACCAGGTGTGCACACCCGAAACCAGAGGGCCCCCCTAAATACAGCCGTCCTTCCAGACTACCCTCCTCCACCTACCCTGCGAGCTTCCAACAAAGATAAGAATAATGGACTCGTTACCCTTAAACCGCCTCCTTCTCTCGACAAAAATGAGCCACTCACACTCGAAGAGAGATTCGCTCGACAGGAAGACGAGAAGAAAGAATTGAGGCAGCTTAATGCCAAGCTACTCCAGAGGAACCGCCTTATTGAAAATGCATCCCAGGAGGAGCTGCATCATGCACTCCCAGTAAGTGCACCTCAAAGGATAAGGTTTTCCCCGACAAACGAAACCCGGTCAGGGCTCCCGTCCAACGAGGCACCTGGCCCGTCGAACTACCTAAACGTAGATTCAGATGAATACCAAGACATCCCTCCACTCAGGAAGCAACCAAAGTTAGTATTCCTGAACCCTCCGAAGGTTCCACATATGGCACATGCACCCCTGGTTCCGGCCAATCCGGATCCTCAGTCAATGCCTCAGGCTATGCCTGCCCAGGACTGGTCCCAACAGGATGTAAAATAGTGTCTCACTAACACCATCGAAGCACTAATGGCTTGATTGGAAGAAATGGAAGGTCTATGCGCTCCGATATAGCTATAGTGGAAACCCTACCTAGATTGGGTGAGCAACACACCACCTCCACCCAATTTTGGGAGCCCTGTATTACCGATCTTCAATGGGTCAGGCGATCCGGAACAACATTTTATGCACTACGCATCCTATTGCGACCCTATGATGGGAACACCAGAACAAAAAGATGTAGTGAAACTCAGATGCTTCGTAAGGACCTTGTAAGGATCCGCCTTCGTCTGGTATACGAGTCTACCAGCCCAGTCAATAACGAGCTAGGAGGACCTTCGACAACAGTTCCTGTTCCACTTCAGCTCAATGTTTCCTAAAACAACGGTCAACGATCTCATGAACTGCAAGCAGAGGGAGAATGAGACGGTCTCAGATTTCATCGCTATATGGAATGGTCTGACCTATTACTTGAACATGAAAGTACCTCAAGATGAGATACTATCCATATTCATCGATAATATTCGAGATGAGCTATGAACATTGCTCATACTAGTGGAGTTCACCACTGGATTCTGCCATCTCTCAGCCACTGCCAAGAGAATTGAGGACTCCCTGCAGCGGACGAATTTGAAGTCCCAAATATCCTTGAAGGATCCTGCGAAAAGATCCCCGAGAGCTGAAGCATCCGCTGTCACACTCAAGCCGGCCCCTGTGCCTACTCCACCGCTCAGGCCTCAACCAAATCGTCAAGGGCCTCCTGCATATCAGCGGCCTCCTCCGCCTAAATGGGATGATCAGCGAGGACCGAAGAAGAACCAGTTCGAGGAACGAAGACAAAAAGTAATCTCGTTCAGGGATGATCAAGTCTGCGGATACTTTATTTCCAACATGAACTGCAACTTTCTCTGCCTCCCGGAGCGGAGGAAACTTGAAGTGGTCAGCCGGGATGACAGGCCAGATTACTGCCCCTACCATCAGATGTTGGGACACAGTATCTGAGAATGCTTCGTCTTCAAAGACTTTATGCAGAGGATTGTAGACTCTGGACAGTTCGAGATGGGGCCACCCTTAGGACATGTGGCATGTATCTTTACCACCAACTCTGACAAAGAGGAGGGGTGGTAGAATGTCACCAGCATGCAGGGGCAGAAATTTGAAAACTGGATGAATTGGAAGACTATCAACTGAGCCCAGGGCATACTCCGAGCTCAACTACAGCAGGCGGTGTTGCCACCAAAAGCCCCTTAATCCGTAGAGCCGACAATATCAACCTCACAACCCTCCACGAGCCAGTCGTCCGGGTGAAATCGTAGAAGAAAGAGACAATCGCAAGAGGAGTAGTCCGTGATGGGGCCAAAGTTAGTCCCGACCCTGGCATATTTCATGCCCTTGAATCTGGCGCCATGAGCACCGACCCACCAAATGACACCATCTGGGAGAACCGACCAGGTTGACCTGTCAGAGGATGAAGAGCCAATATTTGTTTCTATTAACATAATCCATCTTATGGAATCATTCACTGAAGAAGGGTATGGTTATGAACCCAAGTTCCATGCACGAGGAGCTGGGAGGAGGAATCGCAGAGGTAGGGGATACCAGGGGAGGTGCAGCCGCAGTCGAAACCAACCCTATGGTTGGACCCCATCGCAAACCGTTAGTATCGCAGAAACCCATGGGAGATCCCTTCAACGGACTCAGCATGAGAAGGAATGCCCCTCCACCTCCATAAGAAGCCACTCTGGCCCTGTTGTTCTACGGTACCCACCAGAGGCGGAACAAGTGTATGGCTGCCTAGTGCGCACAAAAATACTGGCAGGGCCATGTCCTCAAAATGAGGGAACACCATCAAAATCCATCCCTATGGCTGGTCCTTCCTCGTCAAATGCTCCAGCCCCTGAAGCACTCGCTAAGACTCTCTCGCCAACGGAGAAGCGTCGGCTGCTGGAGCAGAAATACGATATCCTTAAGCAGCTGGCATCAGTACCAACCAAGATGTCAATCCTCAATGCCCTAAGTCTTTTAGTAGACCTCAGAGAGGCGCTTATAGAAGCTTTTATCAGCCCCCAGGAGTTTCAAGCCGATGTATCTGCCGCCGAAATTTACAGGACAGAGACTGACCCGGCTGAATGAAATGTGGTGATTACCCTCATCGATCAGGATGAAGATACCATCATGAAAGGACACATCAGACCAATATATTTGTCTGGCACACTGAATGGTATTGAGATCCAGAAAGTATTTATAGACAATGGCTCTGGAGTTAACCTCCATCCCCTACGGACACTCTGTAAGTTGGGCTACAGTGAGGATGACCTAATTCCATCGGCCACAACTTTGTTGGTTTACGAAATGAGTGAGTATAAACCAATGGGAAAAATCAAGATAAAGACCCATTTTGGTGACCTGGTAGCCTACAAGGAATTCCTGGTGGTCCGGTAGAGCACATCATTAAATGCCCTACTGGGAAGGTCGTGTCTCCATAAGCACATGGTCGTTCCATCATCCTATCACCAGTGTATCATGTACTGCGTCAATGGACAAAGTGGAACATTGAATGTCGACAAGGCCCCTTTCGAGCTGTCCAAGTCACACTTCATTGACGCCGAGTTCTATGAGCAAAAGAAAATGAAGCCTTTGGTCGATGGTGTCGACTGGATCCCCACTCCAAATGGCCTAGAGATGGTTCTTGATGACCCCCTCAGGCAGCTTGGCATAGATTATTTCCTACCCATCAACCTTGTTGAGAGTAGGAGTTCGAGTCCAGGCATGCACACAGATTTCCTCATGACTTCAGCCACAATGTCCAAGAACGATGATGCAGGAACATCCACTAACCCTCGATTTGGGGACCAATACTCAAGAAGGTATGCCCACGATGCCTCTCCGTCAAACCCTCAAAGGCTGAGACCGGAAGCTCTCTCCTCGTCAGATCAAGAAGATGACAACTTAGGATAAGAATATGAGGAAGATCTCAGGGATGCACCTCTTGCATTTGAGGTGGGTATCTCCACCACTGTGGACGAACTCAGGGAAATAAACCTAGGTACCAAGGAAGATCTGAGGCCTACTCTCATTAGTGCAGCCATGTCCCCCGAGGATCATGAGCTATATACCTCTTTCCTGAGGCAACATCGGGATGTTTTCACCTGGAATTACACAGAAATTCCAGGAATCGATCCCGAAGTAGAGACACACCATCTAGGTCTTCTAGAAGACCACTAGGGCTATAAACATACCGCCAGAAGGACACATCCCTCACATGCCACCAAAAAATAAGCTGAAGTCGATAATCTCATCAAAGCATGCATCATTCGGGAGGTCCAGTACCCCATTTGGTTGGACAACATCATCCCTATCAAGAAAAAGAATGGACAAATCCACGTCTGCATCGACTTCAGATATGTTAATCGGCATTGTCCGAAAGATGATTTCTCGGTTCCAATAACTGAGTTGTTAATCGATGCAATGGCTGGGTATGAGGCTCTATCCTTCACAGACATATATTCTGGATATAATAAAATCAGGATGGACCAAGAAGATGAAGAAGCCACTACCTTTAGGTCCCTTCAAGGTGTATTTTTTTATAGGGTCATGCCCTTTGGTCTCAAGAATGCTGGTGCCACATATCAGTGTTCCATGCATCAGATCATTAAACTGTTCCAGGGGAAATTCATTGAATGTTATGTGGATGACCTAGTGGTCAAGTCCATACAGTGCTCAGATCACCTGTCAGAACTTGAGACCGTCTTCAACAAGCTCCAAAAGCATAGCTTGAAGATGAACCCCTTGAAATGCGCCTTCAGGGTTACCTCATGGAAATTCCTTGGCTTCGTCGTACGCCATCGTAGCATCGAAATCAACCATGAGAAGACAAAGGCTATCCTTGGCCTACCACCTCCACGAAATCTCATCGAGCTGAGTGGATTCCAAGGACACCTAGCCTATATTTGGCGGTTCATAGCCAACTAGGCAGACAAATGTTTTCCTTTCACCAGGTTAATGAAGAAGGGGGTCACATACCAATGGATGGATGACTACCAAAAGGCATTCGACAACTTGAAGAAGTACCTATTAAGCCCGCCGGTGCTCATGCCCCAGGTTGAAGGAAGACCGCTCATCCTGTACGTGATGGCCTTAGAGCGACCACTAGGATCATTCCTCGAACAAAAGAATGACCCCGACAGCGAAAATAGTCTCTATTACCTCAGTCGAACCATGATTGATGCTGAGACTCAATACTCATATATCGAGAAGAACTGTTTGGCCTTGGTCTTCGCAGTTCAAAAGCTGCGACATTATCTGCAGCATCACGAAGTCCGTTTGATCTCGCAGAGTAACCTGCTCAAGTATATCCTCAGCTGCCCGATGCTAACCGGACGCCTATCCTGATGGGCGGTCATCCTGCAAAAGTTTGACATCCGGTTTGTGTCTCAGAAAGCCATCAAGTGTCAGGCATTAGAATACTTTCTTGCAGATCACCCTTCGACATGGACCACTGTACCGGACTCTAAGCTACCTGATGAAGACATCTTCTCAGTTCAAGAGGAGTTCCCAGCATGGGAAATGTACTTCGATGGCGCATCCTGAAGCCCCACCAGGAAGAGGATGGAGGATCCCAAATTCAACAAAGTGGGTTTGGGGATAATAATGTGTCCCTAGAAAAGGCAATCTTTCCATATTCCTACCTCTTATTAGAAGGATGTACGAACAATGAAGCGGAATATCAAGCCCTCATTGCATGCCTGGAACTCGCACTATATGCACAAGTATAACAACTTAAGTTAAAAGGTGACTCGGAGCTGGTCATCAAACAAGTCAATGGTGACTATGCTATTAAAAAGGAGGAGCTGATCCCCCTATTTGACCATGTCTAAGGGTTAATGGCAGAATTCTCCACAGAACCAACATTAACCTATATTCCCCAGTTTTAGAATGCTCAAGCTGATGCATTAGCCAACGCGCCCACATCCCTAGCTGTCCCAGGCCTGGATGGAATGATTTTCAGTACTGCTCACTGTCGAATGGTATTTCCATATGTTCATACCACGATGGGAGAAATCCATGATGGCAGTCCTGTCCCCGAGCCATATGGTCCTGCCACTGGCTGGATGACGCTCATCACAAACTACCTTCAACAGGGAGAAATTCCATCAAACAGGGCTGAACGAGAGCAAATACAGAGAAGGGCAATCAACATTGTCCTATATAGCGGTGTGGGTCAGCAAGAGGTCCTCTACAAATGAGGCCTCAATAGAGTGCACCTCAGATGCATTGACGGAGAGGAAATTGCTGCCGTCATGACTGATGTACATGCGGGAGCATGTGGAGCACTTCAACCGCGGACCAAGCTTTCCCATCAGGTTCAAATTCTTGGGTAGTAATGGCCCACAGTGGCACAAGACTGAGAGCGTTTTACCACAAAATTCCACTCATTCCAGATTCATGCCAACATCATACACCAACCCCCAGAGTTACTTCATGAAGCCATGTACTCCTGGCTGTTTTCCATCTAGGAAATGGATGCCGTGGGACCATATACTCCCACCACGGCCAAACAGATGAAGAATATCATCACGTCAACTGACTTATTTTCCAAATGGACAGAAGCCATACCCCTCAAGGAAGTCGGGGCAAGAAATATTTTCATCTTTGTGAAGACCAATATCATCATCAGATTTGGCATCCCTCATACCATACTGACGGACAACGACACCAACTTCTGCTCTGCTTAGTTGGAGAAACTATACCATGAATATGGTATCAAGGATAACCACTCATCCTACTACCATGCAGTGGCCAACGGACAGTTAGAGGCTTTCAATAAGATCCTGTCCAACATTCTCCAGAAAATAGTGGACAAAGACAAGAATTCATGGCCGGATAAACTCCTCCATGCATTGTGGGATTATCGAACCACAATCTGCACCGCTAATCAGACTACCCTGTACTCATTGGTTTATGGCACAGAGGCGGTCATTCCCATTGAACTAAAACTTCCCTCACTCTGTGTTTCCATCTGTGATCAATTATACAATGATGAGTATTTAGAAAAGTGGCTAGGTGAATTGGAACAGTTGGACGAGAAGAGGTTGCACACTTTGCAACATCTGGAGGTATACCAGAATCGGATCGCATGAGCCTTCAACAGAAAGGTCTGTCTCCGGTATTTCGTGGAAGGAGAATTGGTATTTTTCCTCCAGACCCGAATGGTACCTGGAAGGAAACCTCTAAATATGGATTCGAAATGGGAGGGACCATACGTTGTACACAAGGTCTACTCCAACAGAGCATATACCATGATCTCTATGGACATACAATTTACATCTGCTCCTAAAAATATGTGATTCTTAATGAATTACTTCGCATTGAAACCGAAAGTGGAGAATGTCCTCACCACATGACGTTAAACTTCATGGAATCTCATCCTCACCTCACAACGTTAAACTGCGCAGACCCCCTTTTTCCTTTCACATCGGGTACCCTACGTCCTCACACCAAGACATTAAACTGCACGGAGTTCATCCTTACCGCATGACATTAAACTGCACGGATAATAAGAGTCAATAATTCTCCCTCTCCCCATGTACAGACAAGACCTACACGGGGTGTATTCATCATCCAAACTGCATGACATTAAACTGCCGAGCACCCAACGGTCTAAACTCTATGACCTTAAACTAGGAGTATCACGTCCTCACTTCATGATGTTAAACTGCACAGAATCTAATAATACTCCACGTCCTCGCCGCTTAAATTGCATGAAGTTCGTCCTTACTGCACGATGTTAAACTACACGGATTTCAGAGAACTACGTACAGTTTGATTCCAGCCCTCGCCGGATACGTAGCGACGCCAGGATCCCCAATCCTGGCCTAGCCCCCTAAATAAAAGTTAAAAATTCCTTCTTTCCTCCATGTACGGACCAGACCTGCATGGGATGTATCAATCGTCCTCACCACATGACGTTAAACTGCATGGACAATAAGTTTTAACAATGCACCTCTCCCCTCGTGTATAAACCCGACCAGCACGAGGTGTACCTCTTTCAAAGAACTACGTGCGACTTGATTCTTTCCCTCGTAGGATACGTAGCGACGCCAGGATCCCCTATCCTGGCCCATCCCCCTAAATAAAAGAAAAAAAATCCCCTTTCCCCCCGTGTACGGACCATATCGTCATGGGGCGTACATCTCGTCCTTACCACACGACATAAAATTGCATGGATAATAAGATTTAAAAAAAGGCTCCCTTTTCCCCGTGTATGGACTAGACCTGCTTGGGGTCTATTTATGCATCTTTGCTGCATGATGTTAAACTACATAGAAAATAATACTAAAAATCCCCCATCCCCCGTATACGGACCAGACCTGCATGGGGTGTATACCTCATCCTCACCGCATGACGTTAAACTGCACGGACTCCGTCGCAACCCACCCAAGACACATGGCGATACGAGACAGAGATACCCATTTCACATTTTGATGCATCCTATCCATACATAAGACTCTACGACACAGATAATTATGGATCATCATAACCACTCATGGCCACCCGAAGTGGAAATTCATTGACCCATGGACACCTTTTCATGACTATGCATACCATGCCCTTAGCGGATCTACATATTGATAGCCCCTGGCCCGTCTACCAAAGGCAATATTTCCTCGGGCGACACTCTTTGTAGCTCCGTACGCCTACTGGCCTCAGATCCTCCATATCACATCTCCCAATCCAAAAAATTTATGGAGCAGTGGTTTACAAGTTCATTCCCCTTTTCACATCCAAGTGTTGTCAGGGTATCCCTATCTGTCTAGCATGTGTCTCTGCCATTGGTTCAAATAGAGACCTGCATCAACGAACAACAAGCCAGGACTAGGCTACATTGACTCAATAGACAATTGTAGTGAAGATGTTTCTTGTATACCTGGACGCCATTATCCCCACGTTCCGAACTCTGCACTGTGAGCAATCATGGATTCTCATAATCATTCATGGCCATCGGAAGTGGAAAGTTATCTACCCAAGGATACCTATGTATGACTATGCATACCATGACCTCAATGGATCTACATAATGATATCCCCTGGCTCGTCCAACAAAGGAAATATTTCCTCAGGCGGTACTCTTCCTAGCTCTGTATGCTTACCGGCCTCAGAGCCCCCACACCGCACCTCCTAATCCAGGAAAGCTCAAAGTTTCAGTTTACAACCTTCATCTCCCACCTTGTTCCAAGTATATCAGAACATGTTGTCTTAGTTATCCTTCGAGTGACTGCAGAAATAGTCACCCAATGGTCCGAGCTCTATGACTGATAAACTAGGAGTGCTTTGTCCTTCCCGCATGACGCTAAACTGCACGGAGTGAAGGCATTCCCATGCAAGAAAGATAAATCATCACAGGGAGCTCTCTAAGCTTTAACAGCAACCAGGGCCGAGTATTCCCGACATGTTCAGACATTTCCTTCCTCAAAGACAGACATCGTGGCCCAGATAATTGCGGATCCTCATAACCATTCATGGCCATAGGAAGTGGAAAGTCATCGACCTGAAGACACCTTTGCATGAATTTTCATACCATGACCTCAGTGGCTCTGCATATTGATATCCCCTGGCCCGTCTACCGAAGGCACGATTTCCCCAGGAGATACTCTTCCTAGCTCCGAACGCTTACTGACCTCATAGCCCCTATATCATCTCTCCTGATCCAAGAAGCCTCGGAACCATGATTTACACCAATCAACCCCCCTCCACATCTGGGGAATGTTGAGATATTCAAGCCCAGTTATATTCTAACGAAGAGTGGCCTTTGAAACTACGTCCTTACCACATGACGTTAAACTGCACGGGACATCCTGGCCGCTTGGCATAAAATTGCAAAGACCAATCATTAACCATCCAGGGAAATGCCTCCAACCGAAAGCATTTTCACTGGCTTAAAAAATATTTCCCCCATCCTCGCTACATGGCATTAAACTGCACAGATACCTTTAAATAATTCCCCTCATCCTTACCACATGATGCTAAACAGCACAGAATATGTCCTAACCGCATGACGATAAACATCACGGTCAAACCCGCCATGGGTTCAGTAAGGAATGAAGGCTTTTCCCTATCCTTCAGTGCACGGGTCAGACTGGTACAAGTCACCATCTCACACCCGCGTGAGAAGGGATTACTTCACCCTTTCTCGAGAAGTTTCATCTAGATGTTTCCCCCATATCAAGGCATCCTCTCATCATAAACCATACTCTGTGCTCAGAAAAATCCGAACTCTCATAAGCCACCCCTTGTGGTCCAAAATCTCAACTTCCCTGAAGTTGCTTGGTTATCGGGGAAATACAATCATTGACCTAAGGACACCTATGCATGACTATTCATACCATGCCCTCAGCAGCTCTGCATATTGATCGCCCCTGGCCCATCTACCAATGCCAAGATATCCTAAGGAAATGCTTCTCTTTGTATGCCTCTTGGCCCCTGAGCCCCCATGTCTATCCCAGGATTCGGAAACCCTATGAGCTACAGTTTACCAACCTCTTTCACAGACCTACCTGAATATGGTGGAACGTCTTTGACAAGATTATGGAGAACCCGGAGAAGTCGGTCCATTTGAAATAATGTCCCAGATGCATGACTTTAAACTGTGCCAAGCCTCATCCATCCCTTACACTTTCTAAATGTGTAGGGAAGTGGTCTCATGACCACGCTCCTGATTAGTACGGATGTTCCCAAAACCCTTTCAGATGTCACACTCCCCTTCTGAGCCACCACTGGTGGTTTTCATAATTTTCCAAGACACCCATTGTGCTTTCTATAAGACGGGATTCTATGAAGTCCCTAGTCCATCAGAAATGGACAGTCATTGAATTAAGGACACCATTGTATGACTATGCATACCATGAACTCAGTGGCTCTGCATATTGATCGCCCCTGGCCCGTCTACCAAGGGAAAGACTTCCTTAGGCAATGCTCTTCCTACCTCTATACGTCGATGCGACTCCCATGCCTTGAGACATTCCCTGCATGTCATCCAAATATGTTTCCCCCCCCCCCACGTCTGTCTAATGGGTATTGAGACATCTTCTGGTCAACCAATCCTCATTGGGGCCCTTTCCCCACCATGATTGGTCAATGATGTACGACCTAAAACATCAGTAATGATAGTATTTTCGGCGAGACTTTAAACCACTCACAAAAAGAGGCACAAAGCCTGTTAGGCCGAAAACACGAAAAGGGCGACCTAAGAAAAAGTCAGGCCATACCCACTGGGCTCATACTAAATGGGCCCGGGATAAATCGGGTTATTAAAAAGAAAAGACAAAAAAGATTGTGGGTATTTTCAAGAAAACCCAAGCAATATTCGAACTGTGCTTGCTGGATCCCATGGTCTAGGAAAAAGTTAGATCTCATTTTATTTTTATCAATAATTTTGAACTCTGATTATTCTATGTTCAGGAAATTAACAGATGCATCGATCTTGCAAAATAATTTCTATCACTAGAAAAGGTGACAAGAGCACTAAGGAGAAATATATCTTTGTTCTATAAAAAAGTTGGTAGGAAGGTCATCTACAATCTGAAGCCTCCTCTAGCGTGAAAGGTAATTAAAGGAGTTTTTCAGCGGACTAAAAAAGTCGTAGCAGGCACTGGTGAGAATCCTTGATTGTCTGAGAGAGAGTCTACAGTAAGGTCATTTCAGCTTCTGCCCCAACCCGCAACTCTTCCGCCTCCTGGGCCGCCTTTGTGCTCACCCTCATTTCCTCCTCCATCAGCGGCTCCCCTTCTTCAATCATGGCGGCGACATTGGACACTTCCTGCTGCAGCCGCTATATCTCATTCCTCAGCACCTCCAGGTGATAACGATGCTTAATAACTTCCCCCTGAAGCCTCACGATGACCCTGACGCGGTCATAAGCCTCTATTAGGAAAAGATGTTGGGTTGCGGAAAGGTAGGCTTTAGATTGGGCAGCGGAAAGGCGAGATTCGAAATCCCCTAGCCTCTCCCAGCCAGTGACTACTTGCTTAACTATTTCATCAACAACATTATAGTCAAATCCATAAAATCTCAATAGCATAAATAGATTGCGCAGCTTCGGTAATATGGTTGACATCTCAATTAGGGGTGTCTGAGAAATCCATCTCCAAATTTTCTCCCAAGCCCTTTGGCGAGCAGGCCGAAGACTGGAAATGACTTGTTGATCGGGCTCGAAGTCACTCCCCAATGAGGAAACATACTCGGGGATGAACGTCACCCAGGAGGGACCTGATACGACTTCCCCTGCAAGCTCTGGCACTACCACAACTTCACCCCCAGCCGTTGTGGTTATAGGAAGGGTTGGGTTTGATGACACAATTGCCAACGCCAGTGGTAATGGTCCTGAAGCCCAAGAGTCAATAAGATATATATGTAACCCTAATTAGAAAAGGGAAGGAAAAGGAATTAGTGGCAAGAGATCAAGAAACTTACTCATGATCATCAAGGCGTCAGCATCCTCAAGCTCTGCATTGCTGCGATAGCCACTCGAGGAAGATGGTACATCCTCCAAAGTCAAGGGAGTCCGGGGAGCCCTCAGTGGTGTATAGGACCTAAAGCCATGCCCAAGGCCTGTAGCTTCCAAATATGTCCCCAAGAGGTCACCTACGGCGACCAAGCTCGGGGAAATCACTCCCCTGGTAAACAAGATAATGGCCCGCTCCTGGTTTTCGACAATTGGACTAATGGAAGGATCTTCCTCCATTAACACGAGATCCGTCGGGTTTGAAGTGACTTGCCTTGTCAGATCTGGAGGCCCCTCATCAATCACGGGCACCCCATTTTCCTCCGCGATAGAAAGGGCTGTTTGATCCACAGGAGTCTCAAATACTCGTAGTTCCTCATCTGACGCATCTCTAACTAATGAAGGTGGGAGTAAAGCACCCATATCACTGGACCTTCCAACAGGGCCCTCTATTTCGTCATGCCTAGGCATGGCTATTGGAGATTCCGCAGATGGTAAGGAGGTGGAAGGTATGATAGCTTGGGTAGCCGTAACCAGATCCCCGAGTGGCCCTGCACCATATGCCAAAACATCTAATGACTGACGGAGTCAGAATATGGAAGTTGGAAATCAAACAAGCGGGAAGTCATGATTACCCGACCTCCCCTGTCTGAGCCATTCCAATAAATAGAATGCCTGTTGCCATCTCTGGATCTGCCCAGGGGACAGTTTACCTAGAATTATGGGAGGAGCTGGAGGAGGGAAGACCCTAGCTGGATTCGCAATGGTCGCCTCCATAAGCTTAGCCGCGCCAGGGGACCCCTCATCGATGACCCCTGTGGGCGAAAGCGCATGCTCACCCGCTGCGGTACCATAGGGAGTATACTGCGAAGAGGGAATTTCCCCATGAGATTCTTCGGCACCCTGCACAAGGGGGAGAATCCTTAGAACCTCCACAATAAAGGGGGAATAAATCTAGAATGGGTGGCAGAGCAACCTCTTCTTCAGGGTCGGACTATTCAGGATGTCTAATCATCATGGACACCCGGGTGGTCCCGTAGATCCGGTTTCGGAGTGAGTGCACGTATGCGTTCATATACTTCAATGTTGTGACTATGTCACCCAAGTCCTCTTCCAACTGAAGGCGTGGAAGATCAAATATAACCCCAATACCTGGAACATTGAGAGGGCTCATTTCGGGTGATGCCCAAAACTCTTCATCTGAGCCCATGGACCTCAAGTCATCCCAAATCTTCCATGCGTCTGGGAATGCAGCCATAATGAGAACGGCTAGCCTGGAAGGACCAACTAGAGAGGGTCGGGCAGCAGCAGGGGCTAGTAGTGGCACCAGCGGTTGTGTTTGTGCTCTGAATCTCGCCCCGCCTTAGAAATCTCTAGGACTATCGGTGGACGGGATCTCACAGGTAGGGACGGGAATTCACTGGCTTCAGCCATGTATGGGAGATCATCAAAATCACCGCACCCTGAAGAGTGGTCACTTCCTTCCCCCTCTTCATTAGTTACCGGATGCAGCATGGCTTGCACTTGGTGGGTTAATACCGCATGACCCAAGCACGCGTAAATATAGGCTTCGACATCCCGAAGATACCGACTGACCCGCTCTGGGTCCACATCATAAAGGATCTCAACAGGGGCAGATATGTAGCCCAGCCCATCTAATGTCACTTCCGATTCCTGATGATACTGCCACAGAGAATGGGGGTATTGGCTACGGAAGGCTGACTGACCTTTAAATTTGTCCCATTGGCCCCAGGCCATCGGGAAGGAAGCATCTGTAGGAATAACCACCCCCCCTTTGGGCTGCCTCAAGGGAATGAGAGGATACACATCTATCTGTTAAGATCTCCCCCGGAAGCACGGGACCCTCAGGGTGGTGAAGGACTTTTCCTTGCCTAGTAGAAGCATCATCCCCCTTCTGCTTACTCTTGACCTTTGATGGTTTGGGAATTGAAATGGTAGGCACCAACGTCCCTAGCTGGACATTTGGGTATGATTGTACCTAAAATTCAGCATAATTTTTGGATAAGAAGGGTGTGGAGTCAACATGTGTGGGGGTCACAACCTCACATCCGGTATCCTCCCAGGTAAACATTAACCACAGTTGGTTGGCCGCCATTAAATGATAGTTCTCACGGGCACCATTGAGTGTGGGGGGACATTGTGCTTGGACGCAACCAAATTTATGCCCGAATCGGCAAGGCGCGTACCCCTCGTAGATCAGTTCCCCACCAATACGAGGCACTAGAATACCCTCTTGGAGGGAAAATAGGTAGCCCTGTTTGCTAAACTCCTCTATTATGGTGTTCGTGATTGCACCAGTTGGGTCGGCCACTCTTCGAGCATAACCCCACTGGTCAGTTGC
The DNA here is from genome assembly GCA_963277665.1 of Viscum album. Lineage (NCBI taxonomy): Eukaryota > Viridiplantae > Streptophyta > Magnoliopsida > Santalales > Viscaceae > Viscum > Viscum album. The sequence goes on along the minus strand of OY728123.1, from coordinate 683,705,573 downwards.
AAGTATGTCCGGAATGTGGTGCCAGGAAACTGAAGAGGGTTGATGAAGGTGTAGAAGTTCTTGACATGAACGCCTAGCCATCCCCAGAGAATCTGAAAAGGACAGGCCACTCGGTTTGGCCGGCTCCCATCGGTAATATTACCAAGTAATCAGTAAATCATGTCCATCACTGGGACTGCTAGGTTGATAACATTGCCGGTAGCCAATTGTGCTGCCATGACGAAGGTAGAGACCCGTACACCACTAGACTCGTGTACAGGAAATAGCCAGCCACTCAAAAACATGCCCAGAAATTCCTCCAGGCGAAGTAGCCGATCAACATCTGTGACAAGCACCCAACCCTAGTCATTGAATTGACCTTTCTCTAGGTTCATCCAATAGATTCCCCTATGCTTTCATGACTCCATTTTAGGGTAGGTCGTGGGACTTTGCGGAAGAGCTACAGATTGGATCTCTCTGGAAAAATCCTTGATCCAGTCGTGATACGAGATAAGTTGTCTCAGAGACGTATCTTTCAGATGCTCCTCACGATGAGGGACAAGTTTTTTCGGTGATGTATCCTTCAAATGTTCCTGGGCCAGATCAATGAGCCGCTTCACCAAGGGAGGGGTTCTCCCTTCGTTGTCCCACACAGAAGGGGGAGGTAGGAATTCGTCGTACATACCCCCAAAAATGGGGACCCCTGAAATCTGAAAGATGTCCCAAAGACTAATTCCTACCTCCTTGTGGACCAGATGAAAGGTGTTGGTGTCTGGGATCCAACGGCTCATAAGTTTCCTGGTGAGGGATTGAGGCTGGTAGGTATAGGTCTGGGACACCCAAGAAGCTTCATACAAGCCTACATCTTGCAATTCTACCTCGAACTCCACACAGCTCTGGCAGACCCAAAAGGGCCACCCCCAATCTAAGGACTTAAATACTCCTCCCGGTTGGAGATCCCAATTCACTGACTAGCCATGCTGGTCACTTACCATGGAGTTGCAGGAGATGCTTCGATAGTAGTGGATTGCTCCTTCTTGCTGACGTTGTTCTCCTGTCGGAGACACTGGAAGGTGATTCAACACAGATCCGACAACTGTCTCCCTCAGGGACTGCCACCCGTTTACAGGTGTCATGAACCGAAGGATAGTGGTAGTTAATATCCACGCTTCAGGACTATTGTAAAGGGATGGTACCAGAATCGGGGTATCAGATAGCAACCCAAACCCATAGGTAGGGAGGCTGTTAAAAAAGGGGTACTCTTGCTGTGACTTAGAGAGCCAACCTGTAAGAAAAGAAGACGGTGGGGAGTGGTGGACTCCATCCTGAACAGAGCTGGCCATGTCCTTCAGGCATTGATCACCAATTGGGAGCGGCTCTACAGTAGGCCTCAGTGAATAATGATGGGGAACCATGTTTTCTCCCTATATAATGAGATCCAACAATCAGTTAGTCCAGAAAAAAATCTGGACAAAAATACCAGATATATGGCTGGATTAGTTGAGGAGCCTTCATCATCAAAGTCCGTAAGGATTCCTTAGAGGATTTTTCATGATGACAACATCCCGGGAACCAACCCTCATGAAATTAGTCCACAAAACCCTGGCCCGCGGAGCATTGGCTAGGAAACTGCGATCCAAGTTTCTCCACAGAATTTCAATCCCGATTTTATGTGATTAAGTTGGGAAGACATAGAAATTTTAAAGTTCAAGAGATTTTAGTCCACGGAGCATTGAAACCGTGGAGAACCAAAACCGCAAAGTAAGTTCCTCCATATCCCATCATGACTTACTTTTTAATTAATTAAGAGTAATGGTTTGAGGTTGGGGAATTGGTTCAACGGTGAAGGTGACCACGAAGGTGGAATTGTTAGCGGATGTTACAACCATTTCACAGAAGAGGCTCTTCGTGAAGGAATGAGCGTGTAGAGGCAAGGGAGCTCTTGTTTCGCGAAGAATTTGGTAAAGGACAAATGAAGGGCCCCCCATATTTATAGGCATGGTCCCTTTCTGGGTCCATTTCCCTACCGCAAACCATCTCAGTTTTAGGACCACTCTACATCGGAATGACCTCCTCTTCATTCCGATCAGACCCCATTCCAATGGGGGGCATTTGTACGGTCATGAAAAATCGGCAATGGTGATTCTACCCCAATTCCCAAAACAATTGGAGAAAATAATGGAGAAAATTCAAATAAGGGACAAGCAGGACTGGTTCGCGGACCGGTCCCATGAAAATGCAGTGTGGGTATGCCCCGTGAAGCACCCCCTCCATGAACCGTTGTCGTTCGCGAAATGGATGTGGAGATCCTCCGCGGTCGCGAGGTAGGGTGGGCGCCGATCCGGTTCACCATCATGAACCACCACAACCGCGGACCGCGTCGACTGTTTCAAGCCGCATACGTTGTCGTTCACAGAATGGAGGCGGAACCCTCTGCGGCCACAAAGCACTCCCTGAGTTCAGTTCGCGGGGGGGGGGATCGTTCAATACCCATCGTGAATTACGGATTGACCATGTCAGCTGTAAACCGGGTATTTGGTTATGGGCCTCCGCAAAAGGTGCCCCGTGACCACATATACATCCCTTTACCCACTCTATAAGAGGAGACCGAGGGGGAAAGGATATGGGGATTCGGAGAATGGGATTTAGATGATTCGAAGGCGGAAGAAGCGAAGAGAGATCAGACTCGGATTGAAGGATTTCTAAGGAAGGATTAGGATTTCCCAAACAGCGAAGTTCCAGTTCGCGAACCAGAGCAGGTATAAACCTGGGAACGAACTAATAAGAAACCAAAAATGCATAATAATTTGGTGAACCACGAACTCAAAATAACATAAAAAGAGAAGACCGTGAACCTAGCCCCTCCGCGGATGCACTCCCCATGGACCAGGGAGTTTATACCTCTTTTCCGATCCGTTGCACCGCGTAGCACCATCGTACACGGGAGAAGCCTCGACCTACGAACCCCCGATCGGCACTGTACTTGGCCGACGCTACTTGCGTGGAACCTGCCGCAGACCACCCGGGTTCGCGGATAGAACCCAGAGTTGTGAACCACCTTGGTTTGTGGGTTTACAATCAGTCCGCGGACCCTCCTGGTTCGCGGACGGCCAGTCAGACCGCATACCCTCCTAGTTCGCAGATGGCCTCTTAGTCCGTGGACCACCCTGGTTCGTGGATGGCCCCTCCAGCCGCGTAACATTTCTCTACGTGAAGGGAACCAAAAACATCAGAGTTCCCATTTCCCGAGCCACACAAGATCCTCCCGATCCGCCTTGATCCCCCGTGACTCCCTCTTCGGCCTATTCATCGGCCCCGAGCAAAGGCCTCCACCAGAGCCACATGATCCGTGTGGTGTAACCCTCAGGAGCATCAGCATGTCATTTTGAGGACACATACCCATGGTAAGTAGAGGCGAAGGGGTGGTTCTGACCCTTGAGTAGATTCCCGAATCATTCTTGGGTTCAAATTCCCTCGGTAATGTGGAGTATGAGCTCGGGAGTCCCCTTTATGCCCCTCTACTTATTAAGGGCTCCCCAGGGGTAGTAAAATATCCATCGGATGGAAGCCCTCATACACTGCAAGAGAGGAGATGGGAATATGAGCACCACCTTTCCCTCTCTCACTGCGCTTCCTCTTATGGACATTGTTAGAGTGTAAGCCCCAATCTATCACCTTGGGCCTCCACAGAGTGTAAGCCCCAATCCATCACTATGGGCCTCCTCAGAGTGTAAGCCCCAATCTATCACCTTGGGACTCCTCAGAGTGTAAGACCCAATCCATCACCCTAGGCATCCACCTAGGAGTAAGCCCTGACCTTATGGGCCGCCCTCATGCGTAATCCCCACTCCATTTCTCAGGGACGCACCTTTCATGACGTGATCCTCTGGTCCCTACTGCCTCTTGTTTCTCACACCGAGCATGACTCACGTGGGCTTAGAGTAAGCATTGACCACAACATCCTCTTATGGGCCTCCTCAGAGTGTAAGACCAATCAATCACACTGGGCCTCCTCAGAGTGTAAACCCCAATCCATCATTCTGGGATGCCTCAGAGGGTAAGTCCCAAGCCAATGCGAACTACGTGGACCTTGATCCCTACCTTCTAGGAAGGGTACGTAGGAAGCCTCCAAGAGGTTCAAGACCGATCACCATCGGACCCCCGGGTCCACATTCATGTCAGTTCTCCAACGCTTCCATGAGAACTACGTGGATTTTGATCCCTTACTCATAAGGAGGGTAAATAGGAAGCCTCCCTGAGGTTCAAGCCCAAAAACCGGTCGGTCCTATTATCTTGACATCGGTTCCCTGCGCCACTCCTAGTGCCGCCTCAAGCGAGTTACGTCTCTTCGGGGTCATTAATCCAATGAGGGAGGGTAATCCTTGGGCATAAATGATTTTGAACCCCTGCGTCTAGTTGACCATTTCCCACAAAGGTTAAATCCATGGATACTATGTTTGGGTATAAACCAAAGATCCACAAACATATGAATATGTCTTAAATCTAAAAGAGTGTCTCGGAACAGGAAATAATTTCCCCCCAAAAAGGGTGTGATGAGCCCAACTTCCCATCCTCTCGAACAATGTGAGTTCTTAAGAGTCACTGATCATAACATCTGGAAAATTCCTTCTTTTGGAAGGCAAGTCCATCAATCATTGGATACAGAGAAGTTGGGCGTTTCGAGGCCGAAAACCAAAATGAAACAGTAATATAAAGACATAATCAAACAATGTATGGTATTAGATATAGTAATATGGTTTGGTATATTGATATTATATTTATTATATTGGATTTCTTAATGAGTTCAAAGAGAGTCAAGACACAATGTTAAGGGATTTTCAGTCGCACTTTTATTTCTATGAGATTTATGACATATTCACCACTCATCTCATTTTTGTGGTGATTATTCTGGCCATTAATATATTATAATATTTTTATACTTCATTTTATTGGTATTTATATATCCATTTTATGATCTCTCTTATATTGGGTTTATTTTTCAAGAGTTACCAAATTGAAAAGTATTTCTCTCTCAATTATCTTACATTGAGACACATGGCATGAACATTAATGACATTGTTTTGCAAACTGTTTTCAAATATGGTATTTTAAGATCATTTTCAATGATAAAGTATTTTATATTTTTTATGGTTTCCAGGATTCCTTTAAATGATATCAATATATTTTCAATGAAATAGTATTCAAAACATTTTCTACACTCTTTTATAAGTTTTAATAGAAAATGGTTTTCAATACATTTTCAATATCTGTTTATATGTTTTCAAATAAAAATGTTTCCAAAAATGTATTTAAATATTTATTTATAATTATTCATGTTTATATTCATGAAAATGGTTTTCAAAAGGTTTTATGTCTTACAAATCCATTTTAAAATAAGAAATTATATTTTCTTTAAGAAATGTATAAAAAGTAAAATTACAAGTTATTTTCCATATAAAATGATATCTGATGATGTTACTTATTATATTATAAGAAATTATCCAAAAGTTCTATTCATATTATTTCTTGAATGGTTTATTTTCATTATGGAATGTCTATTATGACACTCGTTTCACTTCCACAAGTAATTTTCTTTTAAAACAATCTTCTTTTCACATGTTATGATGCAATGAAATGATTATGAAACATATGTATTTTTAAAAAGGTTATGATGTGAAGAAAATTTATTGATACCCATTTCATTCAGTTGGATTATGACAGGAAATTTATAAAACCCATATTTTTTATGTGTCATGATATGATGAATGTTTTATTATCTTATGTCACATGAATGACTGATTTTATTATGAGATGGGTCAGACCAAAATATCCCTCCAATATATTGGGTATTTATTTATATCTCATGCGATAATTATATGAATAATTTTAATGGGCTTGATCTAATATAGGAATATTGGGAAACCTGATCCCTTACAAGGGATTTACTATGACTAAGGATCATGGGGTGTCCCCCCTAGTGGGTGTAGTCACAAGGAAGATGATAGACTGGGAAAACTAATCCCTTACTATGAAAGGACTATGACTAGTGATAGTGGTGTCTCCCACCTAGTAGGTTAGGTTCCTATTATGTTCCATGATGTGTTATATCAATACATATTTTCTTAAAGAGAATGATATCACATTTTTATGTATGGCACAATTCCATATTTTACTCCCATGATATGCTTTTATGGATTATCTTATTTACATCCTTATGATCCATGTCTTATGAAATCCCAATATTTATGACAAAAATATTGATTATGATCTTATGATATTTCCGGTATGATATTATAATGTTATTAACACATTATCATACCCCTATCCTCATGTTTATTCTTATATGTATCCCTTGTTTACCCTTACTGAGCATCTGATCTCACCCATTTTTATGTTTTATTCAACAAGATATGATGATATGTATTATGTTTAATGTTTCTAAGAATGGTTGTAGTCAGTAATAACATAATTGGAGATAATGTAGATCACTTATGTACCTTATTACGGTTCTAGGTTTCCAATGGAATTAGACTAGTATAGTGTTTGGGTGTCTGTTTGTATTTTTTTTAAGTGTTACACAAAAGATAAGTAAGGTAAATGTATGAAATTATCGGGTCACTTTAGATGGTATAAAAGAAAAGTATTAGTTAAAAATTAGAATATAGGATTAGAAAACATTAGTGAGAACCTTGAAGGTCATGTCTATGGATAAATATATGGAAAAAGAAAAAATTGGAAAATGCCCTAATATATTAGTAAAGGGAAGAGTAATAGGATTCCCAGAAATACATACCTAGAGGGATACTACAAGTGGATGTGGTTATGGAATAGATATATTAAGGAGTAACAACTCCAAAACGGTGCTTCAGACCTGACTCAAATTAGCTTGGTACTAGAAAATGGGAATTGTTGCTCATCAAGTTTGAAACTCCCTAGAGATATGACTTTGGAATTCATGAACTCTCCAAGAACCATCATGAAGGATTTAAATATATGTTGGCTATGAATAACCTAGGATAAACCAAAGGATTCATAGATTAAGGATGGTGTCATAATTTAGACATCTTATAAGTGACTATTCATTATTATATTATTCTTTATTATGATACATCTTTTTTACTCTATTCTTTTGGTTTAAGTATATGGATGGACTAAATGTAACAATGTCAATAGTGACTTGAAATTATAATGGAACAATTTTACTCATAAGAAACCAAATTCTACGATATAAGTATTGAAAAATATCATTATTATGATCACTCAAATATATCAATAAATGAATCATCGGGGACATCCAAATGTGAAAACGAGGGAACAACATTATATTTACTCTTTTATGAGGAAATGTCCACATTCTTTTAGTGGGTGTTCTAATACACATGATACTAAACATTAGATCAGTACCACTGAAATGATATTCTCGATTCATCAGTGCTCGATTCATGATAAAGTCATTCTATATGTTTATCCCCGAGATAGTGAAATAGAAAAGAGGTGGAATCTAATCAATAATATGAGGAATTAAGTTAAAATTGAATCCATGTATTGTAATGAGTCCAAGAAATTTTTCATCAATAAATAATTTCTTTATGTTCATTGTACGAAAATAGGAAATGAGTTCCTTGAGTTGAAGTGAGAGGTTGATGAATATTTTGGTACTTATGAGTCTAATTTTACAAGACTTGTGAGGTACACTTACAAAATTATTATCCAACCTGAAAGAAAAGTTGATTGGTTATTTAATGGATTAAATCCAAGTCACAAATTGGCATTATCCATATAATAATTTAGAATCTTTAAAGAGATTTCGTGTTTTATAATCAATGTTGGAAAGGAGGTTGGAGTTACATATCAAACTCAAGGATTTAACATGAAATGAATGATAGATTTAAAAGGAAAATTTAAAAAACATTATAAAAATAAAATGATCGTTTCTTTATGATCTATTTGTGGAAAGAAACATGGAGGCAATTGTATTATGTTTTATTATAAGTTTTTTTCAGTGCAGAAGAGAAGTCTATCAAGAAATTGATTATCACACTGATGGGAATATGTTAGAAAATGATAAAAATATATGGAGATATACACATAATTCACATCCCAAACTAGAATGAATAATGTGTAAGAAGAATGGAAATTATACTGACCAATTCTCAATCCTATGGGATAATGATGATGATATAAATAAACAACCTAATAGACAAAGGGATAAGGGGAAATCTATTGAGATCATTGTTTAAGAAGAGGGGGTGCAATAATTACAAGGAGAAAGGTACACATACCATCCACTATTGAAATTACAATGTCTTATTTGATTCATGATCTTCCAACTCTATCATATCTAACGAATTTTAGAAGGGTATTAAGATTCCAACGAAATGATTATTTGAAGAATTATCAGTGAGAACCTCTAATTTTATGATGATTATTCTCATTTTTATGATTCCACTCCATTTTATGTTTGTGGAAATATGCTTATAAAAAATAAATTCATTCTTTGGTTGAATTTGACGTCATGATAGGCATGGATTGAATTTATCTGCACAAATACCTCAACAATTGTCATGTATGGTATGTTACGTTTGTCATTTCACACCATCCTTTGACCGTCCATAACTATGACGATAAGTACAAACATCCCATCTAGATTACATCCACTGTATGGGTCTTAATATCCATTCATAAGGGATTTTTATCTCCAATGGTTTTGGGGAAATAAACATCGATGGTATTTCTGTTGCCCAAGAATTTGTGGAGATATTTATGGATGATTTTCCTAGAAATACACCAAAATTTTTATTTGAATTATCAATAGAATTCATACATTATTCCACATCAATTTCAATGACTCCCTACAGAATTAACCCAATTGAGTTTTTGGAATTGAAGAAGTAAGTCCTAGAAAACCGTGACAAGGGATTAATTAGACCCAGTGTATGACCTTGGGTTGGACCTATTGTTTTTTTGAAAAATAAAGATTTATCAATGTGACACTACATTGATTATTTGAAGATTAATAAGATCACAATCCTGAACATGTATCAACTTACCCATATTGAAGACTTGTTTTATCAAGTGCATGATGCTCAATATTTTCTGATATTGAAATTCATTATGGATATCATCAATTGAGGGTCAAAAAGGAGGATATAACTGAGAAAATATACCAAAAAATGCGAATAAACCATAAATTTATAGTAATGAATATTGGAATTAATAATTCTCATGTTGTATTAAAAGACTTAATGAATTGAGTCTTTAGGGATTAACATTATCAGTATGTTGTAGTATTTATAAATTATATTTTTATCTATTCAAGGTGAAATTAAGAGAATGAAAGAAACTCCATAATTATACTAATTAACCTATAGAAGAATAAATATATGAAAAATTTAAAAATAGAAAATTTTTATTAGAAAGGAAATTATTTTTCAGTCACATAATCTCAATAAATAGTATATTAGTAGATCCTTCAATGACAGAGGCTATTGAATGATTGACTAGACTAACTATAGTGGCTATGATCTATAACATTCTTGGTTTCGATGAATATTATAATTCATTTGTGAATATTGTTCCATGACTATCTAATCCTTTTACTAAGATAAATTAGAAGGGTATCAAGTTCATCTGGACAAATTAATGTGAGGAAAATTTCAAGGAACTAAAGAAAAGGTTGGTAATCGGGCTTGTTCATACATCTCCCTGTATTGGATATACGTTTTTAAAATTTAGTGATACATATAATAATAGATTGGTATATTTTTTTATGAATAATATAATGTTTATCTGTGATGAATTTCAGAATTTGGTGATTCATGAGGAAAATTACCCAACTCTTAATTTGGAGTTAGCAGTGAAAATGTTTTCATTAAAAATATAGATGAACTATCTTAATTTATTATAGTGTGCTAGATATAATGATTATAAAATTATGAAATATATATTCACACCTAAGGAGTTGAATATATTCTAGAGATTATGGTTAGAGTTGATAATGGATTATAACTTCTCAATACATTACCACCCTTGTAATGAAAATAAGGTAGACGATTCTTTGATTTGAAAGGATCATTATATCTGATGATGATAACAAAAGGTCCAATATTTAAGGATTTTCAAAGGATAATGCTGGAAATCCTGATGTAATAGGAAAAATATTATTTTTCTCAAATGAATGTTCAACCCTATATCCAAGTAAAGATTAAGGAAGTACATAAGGAAAATTTAGAGCTTAAAAATAATGTTATAAATGTTACTGAGCATATCCTTGATCAGGAGGGAATGATAAGATTCATAAAATTTGTATGTGTTACTTCTATACCAGATTTAAAGGATATATTAGAGGAATCTCATAATTTATCAATATCTATTCATCCTAGAAGTATGAAGATGTATAGGGACTTGAAATAATACATTTTGTGGGATGGAAGAAAGAGAGATATCATAGAGTTTTAATATCATTTCTTTTTATACCAATAAGTTAAAGCTGAAAGACAAAATTCAAAAGAGGTGTTTCATATATTACCCATACCGAAATAGAAATGGGGAAAATTCCATTGGATGATGTAATTGGAAAACCCCAAACCACTAAAGGCTGTAATTATGAATGGGTGGTATTAGATAACCTTATAATGTAATCATACTTCATCTTTCTCAGAAAAGACTTTCCTTCAGATCAACCTTTTACGATATACATTGAGAAAGTGGTAAGTTTTCATAGCGTTCTACATTCTATTGTATCAGAACATGATCCAAGTATTACATATATATATTGGTTATGTCTTCGAAAATCAATTAATATGTAATTTTATATTAGCACTGCTTATCATCCTCAGATAGATTTTCAGACATAAGGAACAATTGAAACTCTAGAGGATATGATGAGATCTTGTTCTCTGGATTCCAAAGGTTGTTTGCATAAACACCTTCATCTATTTGAGTTTTTGGTACAATAATATATTTCAAAAAAAAAAAAATATCTAGAGCTCCAACATGTTTGCTTGAGGTTGGAGAAATAAATCTATTGGGACCTCAGATCACTGAAGAAATGGAAAAGAAGGTTACATCTATTTAGTAGCATATCATGGAAGATCAAAGATGGATGAAAAGTTACATTGAAATTGATAACATGAGTTGGAATTTGATGTTAATAAAAACGTGTTTCTAAAAATCTCTCCCTAGAAGAATGTTATGATATTCTAGAGGAAATGGAAACTAAGACCTAGCTATATCATTCCCATTGAGATTCTTGATTGTATCAGGATAGTAGTCAACCATTTGGAACATACTGCAAATATATCTCATGTCCACGATGTGTTCCATGTATCTCTCATGAGAAAGTAAATACCTAAACCTTCCCATGTACTGAACTTAGAGGTCATACTGCTAGAGGAGGATCTTTATTTGGAGAATTAACCAGTTGAAATTTTGAATTATATAGAGACTGTTTTATGAAAGAAGACTACTCACATGGTCAAAGTTATATAGAGAAATATCCTATTATAGAATGCTACATAGTAACATGAGGATATGATGAATCATAAATATCCTCATTTATTTATAACAAAATGACTAAATTTAATGGTGAAATTCATTTTAAGGGGCTATAATGTAACACCTTGAGTTTTAATAGATGGTTTTCTCTCACAAATAAATGAAATTTTCATTGATATCTTTCATTACACAAATTAAAACATTCCATACATATGGAATTGACTTAGAGTACATGAAATGAAACACTGAATTGGTGTACGTTACATGAAACACCGACTTGGCCTACGTTACATGAAACACCAATTTTCTATGGAACACGTTTTTTTGTTATAATTATTTAAATGAAATAATTATAACATATATTTTAACCAAATTAATATAAATAGAAATTACTAATTTTCATACATTTTTTATAATGGTTTTATATAAATAAATTATATTAGTAGTGGATAATATATTTTCCAGTAAATTCATTATATGTTTTAAAATATAATTTTCTCAATGGAACTGCTTTTCATGTCCTTCTTTGAAAAACATTAAAATCAATTTTATAAATAATAAAAAATTTAATTTTATAAAATAAAATTCAATTTTTTATTTATAATTTCAAAAATATATTAGGGTGAATATTTTTTATTTTTCTAACAAACATCATTTTTTGGATGAATAGTGAAACATATTAAATTTTAATTCAAAATATATTTTTCATATAATTTATTTATAAGATTAAATTATATTTTTATTTTTATAAAAGTTCAATTCGATTAATTTTTTTATTAATTAATCCATTATAGGTCATCTAATCCAATTTCACATTGAAATTTTAAATAGAAACTTAGAAAAAATTGGATTATTTTTACTTTAAAAACCTTCTGTGTTGTCCCGTCAGTAGGATTATATTTAAATTGATTTATACTGTGTATAAAATTTTATTTTGGAAAAAATGACTCAAAATTTATTATAAGAATAATTTATAACGTCTAACAAGTTCAACATAGTTTTTACCAAACATATTTGTGAAAATAATTTATATTAATTACAACTGTTATGGTAAATCTAAGCTTAATGAAAAAATAAATCTCAATATTAAAGAATAAAATGACCTATCCAGCTGTACAAAACCAATTGGATGGCCATTTTTTCATTTAACCTTCCAGTAATTTTTTTATTGGTTTAGGATGACTCATTTTAGGTAAAAATGTGATATACCAAACATGTTTAAAAAAATGCAAAGTACGTCGCCTCCCTTCCCTATAAAAGGGAACCACCTATACCCATTTTGAAAACTCCCAAACCTCTTAGGATTGGATAATATCTTCCCAATCTAGATAATGAAATCCATACCTTCCTCCTTGAATCATCCCTTTGGTATGAAATCCTTCCAAGTATTCCCTCAAGTGAAATCTAAAGGAGTTAGCTGATTAAGAGGTAACACCCTCCCTCATGATCCTTTTTTATTTTATTTTATTTCTTCACTCCTTAAATTATCATTATTCAATGAATATTTAAAAACATTAATATCCAAAATATAATAATAAATTTTTTGTACTAAGGGTTTGACCGACACATATACACATTTGCATCTAATGTTTAACGAACATACTGTTTATGTGTTTGGTGAACTACCACCCCACAAAATGATGATTGTTCGTTTTCCAATAATTAATCTCATGGATTTAATTATGTTGAAATATATATTTAAATATTTTGTATATGATATATATTATGTGTTTAAGCTTCATTAATTATTTTACAACAAATATCATTATACATTACATTTTGTGTAAATACGATAATTTTGTTTGAGAAAGTGTGGAAAACTTCCCCCTCAATGTGAGGTGATTCATTAAAACTACATGGAATGTATTAATAATAGATTTATTGAAATTTTATTATATATATGATAAAAAATTTCTTCTTTTAATATATAAATATATCATTTACTTTGTTCCTTTCAATACGATAATTAAATGGAAACAACATTCATGCTTATGTACGACCTACCATCTTTGTGAACTAGGTATTCTATTTCATACATATATATTCTATATATTATTATAATACATATATACTGAATATAAATGATATTTATATCCAGGATCGCATTATAAAAATCATGATATATGTATAATAACAAAATATATAACAAATCAATACACATGTGAAGAACAAAGCACATATTACCCATATTGAATCCGTAACATTGAATTATTAACATGCGGGTAATATAATGTTTGAATAAAAATATATATAGTATTATATATAAGAATATGGTTATTAATAACAAAAATAAATTTATTATAAAGAAATATTTTATTAGTATGATGAGACTGAAGACTGATTTTAAAGGGATTTCTAGTCTCACAATCATTTCTCTATGATTTACACCTTATTCACTACTCATATATTTAGTGTGGTGGTTATATTGACAATAAATATATTTTATTTTTTTACCCATAATTTTATGGGTATTTATAAATCCATTTTATGATCTCTCTTTCATTGGGATTATGCTTCAATAGTTACAAAATTAGAAATGTAGTTTTGTCTGAAGTTTCATTTTTAAGACACATTCAATGAACTTCAAGAACCATATTTTCAAAAATGTTTTCGAAGATAATATTTTAATAACACATTCAATTAAAAATTATTTAATTTTTTATGGGTTTTAAGCATACATTACAAATTTCAAAATATTTTAAATGAAATGGGTTTCAAAATGTTTTCTCTCTTCTTTTATAATATTAAAAGTAATATAGTTTTCAAATTTTTTTAATACCTATTGATATGTATTCAAAGAAAATGGTTTCCAAAAGGATTTCAGAATTTAATATATATTTTTTCATTTTTATTTTCAAGAAAATAGTTTTCAAACGGATTTATGTTTTAAAGATCTTTTTTCAATTAATAATTTACAATTTCCACAACAAAAGTTTTTAAAATGTTTTTAAATGTTTTTTTTACTAATATGACATATGTTTATGTGACTTATTATATTAAATGAAATTATCCAAAGGTAATATTAAAATTATTTCTTTAATGGTTTATGTTTTGATGGAATGATTCTTATGACAACCTTCTTTCATCCACATGTTAAATGCTTTTGAAACCTTCTTCTATTCAGAAGTTATGATTTCTGAAATGATTATAAAACCTATCTATTTTACATAGGATATTATGTGATGAAAATTTATATTTACCTATTTCATATTATTTCATTATGATATGATTTCTATAAAACTCATATTTATTAGGGGTCATTAAATGTTGTATGTTTTGTTATTTTGTGGAACATATATGAAGGATTTTACTATGAGATTTGTGGGACCTATATCTCCCTCAAATGAATTTGGAAAAGATTTATATATACTCATACAATGAGATGAATAAAATTAATAGTCTTGATACACTATTTGAATATAGTTAAACCCGATCCATTAAAATGAAAGGATGGTGAATAGGGATGGAGGTGTGCCCTACATAGTTGGTTTAGTCACTATGATGTTTGAAGATGGGGAAACCAGATCTACTATGGGAAGATTATGACACTTAGTACCTTATAAGGAAAAGACTATAACTAGGGTAGGTGGTGTGTACCACCTAGTATCTATAGTTTTTTTTATGTTCCTTGATAAGTTCTAGAAATGTATCTTGTCATGAAGGGAATTATATCACTTGTTTATTTATGCCACAATTCCATGTCTTATTCATATGATAATATTTCATGGATTATGTTATTTATTTCCTTATTATTTTTGGAATATGAAAAACAGAAAATTTCCATGCTTCATGATTTTGATCTCATGGTATGCGTTGTATGATTTTATAATGTTATTATCACATTCTGATAACCCTATGTTCTTGTATATGCTTACATGTCTCCCTTGTTTACCCTTACTAATAATATGAGCTAAACTATTTTTATGTTTACTTCACCAAGTTATGAAGATATGTATTATGTTTTTTTCATAGAAGGGTTCATGTCATGAGGAACCTAATGGGATATAATTATGCTCACTTATGTACATATATTTATATTTCAATGTTTCCAATGTCAGTATACTTGTATAGTCATTGGGTGTATGTTTTTATTATTATATAAGTATTCCATAAAATTTATTCAATGAGAATGTATGAAAATTTAGGGTTATATATAAATAATATTTATATAAAATTAAATACTATCTAGAAAATATTTTTATTAAAATATGAACATATAATAAAGGATTCCAGACCGAATAGAAAAAACCACATCTAATTTCCTTAAAAGATTCCTATAGTATCATGAGAGAGTAAATAGAGAAATATAAAAGGATTAAATTAAATCTAAATGAACAATAATAAGATCATAAAATACATGGTACTTTTTTTAGATAGAATATACAATTTCATCACCAAAAGTTAATAAAAAATAACACCATGAAAAATGTTATTGTAACATAAAACCCTCACCAAAAGTATATTTTTATTCAAAAGAACTCTAACCATAGGTATAATAAATTTTAATATATTATAATTCTATCATATAACTATAATAATAGCTATAATACACTTTATTATTTTGTTATAACATCATATCCACTTTTCATTAAAAACCTTTCATCATCATCATTGTTTAGGTTGTTAACTACTTCCATTTTCAAGTTTAAATTGGTGTGGAAGTTATGGTCCACACATATTGATCCTAGATTCATTATAAAAAAAATTAATTCAGGATTCAAATATCATATATATTAATTATATACATATATATAATCATTCTTATAAAAAGGTGAGGAAAATCGAATGATTTAATTATATGAAGACGATAGTCCATAGATAGGCATGAGTGACAATATTTTTTCAATGGATAGAATGAAATAAAGGTAACTATTAATTAAATATTATATAATAATTAATATAAAATAAAATTAAAATATAAACATTAAATTATTAAAATAACCAATAGTGAATGATAGTGTTGAAAAACGAGTTGTACGACTATGTGAAGGTGGTTGTCCACACGTACTCATGAGGACTACATTTATCTCTCATTGGATTGAGAAAAGGTGTTAAATAGTCATTTGATCATCAAAATAAAATATCAATATATTTCTGATATTGGATTCAATATTTATTTGGGATACAATAATGATATATAATGTAGGATAATAACTAAAATTGAAAGAGAATGGTTAACATCTATACCTTTTCATTGACATGAGTCATTTGGATTATTTATTAATCCTTAAATGATTTGTATTAGAAGAATAAAATCAAATATATGATGAATTTAAGGATTATTGAAATTTTTATATGATGTTTTTTTGAATAGTAAAGGGTAAAAATATGTTAACAAGGAAGGATAAGAGGTTCCCTTTTAGTAGTTAGTGTTGGGAAACACATAGAATTTCATAAAATATTTTAATGAATTAATGTCACTTTCATGGAAATTTGTTAAAAATATTTATTGGGATTTGAAGAGAGTATAATATAAAGTTAACATTTCTATTATAAATAGTAATTTTACTCTTTTGGGTAAAAATCCAACACTTATCTCACCCCCCGAAACATGTTTTCACCTTAACCCTGATAATTTTTTTTCACAAATAACAATTAATTAATTAATATAAAATAATTAAACTATATAAATTATTCTAATTACAAATATTCAATACATTTTAAAATATTAAATTTTATTAAATTTTTAAATTTAATTATAATTAGGAGAGGAAATAGAAACAAAAACCACTTTTGAAAAATGAATTTTTAATCCTAAAACATAATTTACACCAATCTCTTTTAATAAAGAACACATAAAATAAATTTTATGATATTATATTAAATATATAATCTATATAATTATTTAAACCAATTAATCAATATATATTAAATTAATTTATCTCGATTAAAACACATTGAACATAGTTAAATTATTACATTTAGAGCATTAAGACTGAAAATTCACTTATACCAAAATAACAAATCATGAAGATTCCAATATAATTAGATATATTATTTAAAATAAAATGAGACATAGGTAACATTACTATGAAATTCATATCTTTATTTGACATTTTTAAAAAAATCAACGATAATTTTTTTAAAAATTGTTATTTTTCATTTTTCAATGAAAATAAATATTTTCATACAAAAATCCTAAAATTTCACCCTATATTAATATTGGATTAAATATTTTAAAAATTAAATTGAAATCCTAAAATTAAATTTTCAAAAATCATTTAAATTAATAACAATGTTCACTAGATAATGTAATAATACCTATTTTTGAATAAAACAATTTTTAAGCATAAAATAGCAATACTGAAAAATAAGTACTTATTAATTACAAATTAGTCTATGCAGATTCATTAATAAAACACATATTCTCAGTTTTTTAAGTGTATTAATTTTCACAAATTAGAATTTAACTACTCAGTTATAATGGTTTAATATGCCACTATTCGTATAGACTTGGGGTTGTGTGTAAGGAATACTATCATATACATAATTTTTTATTTAAATGTATGGGCAATTAAAATACTGGGGTGTTATATTCCTCAAGAAACCCTCTAATTGTAAAACTATAACATTCTACGCATGATAATCACTTTTAAATGAAACTGAACTCCTTCCCACATTTCAAGAGGATCTCATTTTGTATTCTCCCACATTTTCAAAAAATAATTAGCAATTATAGAGTGAAAATAAAAAATAAAACTTATAGGTTTTTAGGAGACAATACAAACCCATGAACACACTTGAGTGCAAGAAGAAATATTACTATAGTGGAATAATCAATATATAAAGATATTAGATTTGGAAAAACAATAATCTAATAAAATATTTCCATTTTATATACTCAACATGATAAAGTGGAACTTGATGTAAATATATTTTTACGATGATTATTGCATTGGAGTCTTTAAAAAGTAGACTTCACATTGATTATCACACCCAATCATCAATGGGTATGAAAAATTAATCTCTGTGTAAACAAGACAGTTCATCATACATATAATATGTTTCATGTCTTGACATCTTGTAATATATTCATATACTATCGATCTTAATTTGACCAAATTTTAACTCGATGAGTGATTAGAAATGTACTTTCCTAAAATAATGAATGCAGCTCTAAAAGGAGATATTTTTTCACTAAAATTACCTACACAATCTATATTTTAAAATATATAAAGGCAAAACTTTTTTTAATATCACACCTTATGTAGAAATTTAGAGTCCCACAAATTTAGAATATGATCTGTTTAACTAAAATATGAAGTTACTTCGAATGATTTAATTATAATCCTTTACAAAAATTAATGGTAATAATGATTTATGTGCTTAATTATTTTATGTAATATAGGATATATATAATAATTTGTAACATGATTTTATAAAAAATACACTCTTTTTCATCAACAGAAGCATTTATCTTATTTACTATTGGATTGGAGAACACCTAAAATTATTATATTCCAATATTCTTTAATAACTAATGGGAATATATCTGTTGAGAGAGATAGAAAAACATATTGTGTTTTTTTCATTAAATCACAATATGAATTTCAACTCACCAGTCAATGAAATGTCAAAGTCATCCCTCATTTATACTAATAATCCCTTATAGATATCCCATTTGTTTAAGGAAAATATAATTTTTGGACCACTCAGAATAAGGGTAAGTGAATTTCATTAATCTCCCTGAATATATATATTTTATTACACATTTCCTTCCCAGTGTTACATGGATTATAAGATAATTATATATTTTAATATTATTCTAAAGGATCATTAATCAACCAATATTAATCATTCATTATATTAATAACATGGGAAAGATCACTTTAAATGATAAAACATTCTAATTGTTCAATATAGACCTCCTCAAGAATAATACTCATAAAAAGTTACTTAACATCAATTTCGAGATCATGGTAATTATGTTGAGAAAAAAATATAAAATGGATTATTTTTTATTTTCCCACAAAACTGGATAAATTTATTTATTAAAATTATTACCATACACTTTAGAGTCTCCCTTATATATAATAAATGATTGATTTTATTCTACATAACATTTTTAAATTAAATTATTCTCAATACCCCACATTTTTTTATCAGATTATTATTATTTTTACATTAAATCATTTCCCATGATTAATTATTTTAAATCGGATTTAACTCTTCATTGATCCCTTCTATCCAATCCTCCTAAAGCAATGATTATTTGGCACTCCTCAAATTATCTTATGAAATAATTTTAGTCTTGTTGGAACTCATAAAATGTTTCTAATTTTAATTACTTGTGCTATTATATCAAATATTTATTAACCATTTAAATGTTTTTTTCTTGAAAACATACTTTCTCTTTTCCCAAAGTTTTCCACATCAATATATAATTGAGAATCACGAAGATTACTTTTAAAATACGCCTCAATATCTGTAATATTAATATTTTATAAAAATCAGGATCATCATCAATGTCATCATTTATGGGAGATGGTGATTCTAATTGATTTTTATTTTCCATAAATTGTAGTTTTTTTGTAATAATTTGGAAATTCTAATTATAACGCTAGTAATATATTTCACTTTGTGTATATCAAAGAAATAAACCTTCATATGAAATTTCATAAAACTAGACCAAGAGGATTATTTTGATCTTGATATAACATGGGAAATTGATCATATTTAATTTGTTTAATAACATATTATTTTCAAACCATAACTTATATGGTGTGTCAGCTATATTAGGAAAAAGTATGAAATTGAATAAAATATATGTAGGCATAGTTTTGGCATGTGGTTATAATTTTTTTTTGAAATTCCATGTTCTAATATAATAGATCTCCCCATGTCCACCAATCTTAGATTCTTCCACCCAGTTATCATATATTTTTGATATTGTATAGAACACCATATTCACACCATATTATATGCTTCTCATGGTATACCATGAATAGTACATCATTTTATTTAAACCCATTATCATCGCAAAATATTTTTATAGTGCATCCTATTTGGATCTCAATAGAAATATAAATATTTTGAAATATATTAAGATAATATAATTCATTTTAAAAAATAAATATAATTTATATGAGTAAAATCATAAATTTTTATGAAATACTTATCTTTATTAGATGATTTCAATTTAATCATACCACACACATTTAAGGGAATATACTCATGAGGTTTATTTATATTGATTTCCATTAGTTTTTGGAACATGTTCCCTGTTTTTTCTTTTTTATATGATTCACATGTGTCAATTCATTCATAATGTATCTCTGTTAGATTTTTTATTCATAAATCATAAACATAGATATAATATTTTTTCCCAATTAGAAAAGTCTTAAATTCTGTAACATATATTCTTGATTCATTATTATGTACTAAGTTTCAAGGTTATTATAAATGTGAAACAGAATTACACTTATTATTTTGTTCATTATGTTTTTTTCACACTCAACTCCATTATAAAGACTCTAACTTTTTAAAATATAATTTTATTGAAATTATCACAAGGATATAAAAAAAGTGTTTTTTCATCATTCCACATATAATATTAATTTAAATATATTAAATATTTTCCACCACTTTTTGTGTATAAAACACCAGTAACATTGAGTAGTCCATTATTTATAAAATTAACTACTAATCATTCATGAAATCACATATCATTAAATATATTCTTACATTTGTTAATTTTTATAGGAACTCATTGTTAACCATAGAAGAATTATTACTATTTAATTATTTGGAAGAGACCTTAACCATGATGAATTGATCATGATTATTCATCATCAAGTTATATTTTTAGTTTTTATTTTACATTAATTTATCTGTTTTGCGTGAGGTAGCCAATGTTAATCCCCTCGCCAATAAGTTCCTATAATATAATTAATATTTTTTAAATGTGTACGGTCCATTTTTTGTGATATATCATCCTCCCTCTAAGAAATGTTGGTGGTCAATATATTGACCCAAACCCACACTCTCGTATTTGTTACTAAAAAAATACTTTAAAAACAAGCCCTTACACCAACTGTGCCTCCCCAATGATTTTACCATCATAATATTATTAAATAAATAAATTATTTCACTACAATACATTCCATAGATCTTTTAGTTTTTTAGATATAGGGAATTAGGGGAAAAAAGTATCTTACAAAACTTTTATCCATTTCAACTACTTGATATTTTTAATTATAAAATAATGTTCTTAATCAATATCAAGCTTCCAATATTTCCCAAAAAATATTCCCACAAAAAATTTAATTCATTAAATATAATATTTATTAATATTTATTATGACTTTGAAAAATAGAAATATCTGAATGTGGAGATCTCATATGCTTAGAATGGGTAAACACAATAGATAACTACCAAATAAGACAAGTGACCATAATATTAGTATAAGGGTATAATAAATATACATATGATATTTCACCAAGACAATGAATATATTAAAAATCATAATAAAATATATATTATGATACGAACATATAATGGTAATTTTTTAAATCAATTAATTAATGAACTATTTTGAATTGGGGAACAATTATCGAGGCACAAAATTACTCCCACACATGTGAGAAACTTAATTGGTCTCATATATATATATATATATCATGATATAACGATGCATAGGATGGTGATATAGAACCCCACATATCATTAATTCATATTAATGTGTGACACTTAAATTCAATAATTCCTCATATAATAAAGAACCTATATATTGAAAATGGTATCACATCCTTTTCAAATGGAATCACATAAAAATGATTCATAATTCCTTCAATAGTAATATCATGAAAATACTAATGAATTTTAATGGAAAGAAAGAGAATTACTAACATTCTTGGTAAATAAAATTCAGTTATAAAAATAAATTAAATGTTATTTACACTCTCTAGACATATGGTATATGTTTTAGTCTTTAATTTATCTAATAAATGGTTATAGAGAATTTAAGTTAACACCCTTTAATCAAAGTAATTAAAAATAGAGTGTTGACAGAGGACTGTAATTTCACGATAACTCAAATTTTTATAGATTGGATTTTTAGGAATGGAAACATTAGTAGCCATATGGTGGACCATACTTTTCCTAAATAGATAATACATATTAATAGATGACTTTTCCTTAAATAAAATTTATATCCCTGATATAATCATATGTGTATGGTATATTAATAATATTGGATAAATAAAAAACTTATTCATAATAGATATACATCAACTCCAACATAGTTCTTCAAAGATGGAAACCATTTTAGGTATATAATCCCTAAAATAATTCAGCATATATTAGGGAATTACATCATAATAAATGGGTTAGGTAGGATTCTCATTGAGGATAAATAAGTGAGGTATAAATGATCACATAATAATAACATGAGTATTAGGGTATGATAATAGGATAACAACATTTTTAAACAATACGTAGTATAGAAAAGATCTTAATATTGAATCATGGAATAATGTTTTGAATTTAATAAGAAAATAATCCTAATGTAATCAATGACCATGATCTATCCTATAATAAAATTGAATAATCAATCAGTTTTAGGAATACACATATGCCAGAAAAATCATTTCTCTAGGAAAGGATAACTTCCTAGCATATTATTATATATTTTTTTCACTCCCCATTATATCATAAAATCAGTCTTGTATCACTTCCAAGAATAGTATAGAAGACAAAATCTAGTACAATACTGGGTTCCCACCAATTCTAATATATATTATCTTATCATAAATCCATCATTACCTTATGAATGTGAGGCTTAAATAATTACGGGACCAAAATTCATATAATTGAAATGATACATATGTGTGAACAAATTAAACATTCATTATATCGTAATCCTTTGATTAAAATAGTGTTTCACAAGAATTTTAATATTTCGTTATAGTGTAACCCATGGAATCTAAATTGGTTTTATAAACATCATTTCACCATTATCATAAACCATCCTAAATAATAATAAATATAATATAATTGAATATAACCCCTAGTAATTCTTATATTACATCAAAATATGTCATCATAAATGACAAATGCTTTTTAAATTTCTCTAGAACATTTCATGATGAAAATATCCTTTTCATTTGGAAAAAAATTCATTTAAATTAAAAAAAATTGAAAATATATAAGGAAAAGGTTTTCCTTGAAAAGAACCTTGGAAACTTATATAGTAATATTAAAATCACTGAGTTGCCATGATGGTGGGAAATTTTTTTCATTCCATGTTTGTTAAAAAATATTCATTTCACATTTATGATAAAAATTAAATAATAACATTTAAAAAAATTAAAAGAAGGTTACTTTTAAATTAATATTATGTATCTAATCATGGGTAGAATTTTCATGGAATAATAAAATAAACATATTAATAATATTGAATAAAAATTTAAGATAAATAATTTACATATAATAAAAATAATTTTCAACTAAATAGGGGAAAATTAGTTTTCATTAGAAATATTTTTTTGGTCTCTTGAGTAAATAAATATTATAAAATTAAATCAAAACATGTAATATTAAGAAATAACTTGAGTGGAAGAATGTTTATTGGATTATTGTCATATAAGTCATAAAACACTATCATTAAAAATATAATAATAATCAATCATGATAAAAATTGATATTGTATTATAAATCCCAAACCACAAGTTCCAATTTATTTGAAAGTTCTCTAAACTAATATAGAATAAATTTAAATTTATTAAAATTATATAAAATAATAATATAAATACAAATAATATATTCTATGGTCCACGTACTATATATAATTATCCTTAGAAATTATATATTATTGTGGCTTTTAACTATAATTTAAATTTTTTACATTCCTAAAAATCATTATGTTTTATTGTTTTAGATAATTGTTTCTTAACTCAAATATAACAAACTAGTATATATACGACGTGGAAATATCTAAATAATTTCCATTTTCCAACAATATAAAAACATTTAAAATAAAACATGATTTATTTTTAGATGTTTCAAATGGTATTAATCCTTTTTATTACCCATCATTAAACCTGGTGGAAAAACATTTAGAAACATTGGATTATTAAAAAATCACATTAAGGGACATAAAAAATGAAAAAATTAGTCCAGTGAAAAACCTTGAATACAATTTAATGTCAACCTTTCTCTACAAAGATCATTAAATGTATGCGACAAAAAATTTCCACATTAGAAACACATACATTTTTTTTCTAAAATATATCTATTAAAATCCATAGAAATAAGATAAAATACCTCATATGAAACATCATGAATCACATTCATAACATTTTTTAACCATTTCAAAAATCACAAGATCCCCAGTATATCCATATTAGAATGCCTTTTGGAACTATAACATTATTTAATATTATGAAAAGAAATATTATAAAATTCATTTGAAATCTATTTGGGAGAAACTATCAAAAAACAATATCAGCTTCACCTAATGCTATCTAAGCACAACGATCATATAAGTTATACTGATCCCAATAATTAGATATAATGGGACATAATCCATCATAAATTTTTTATTAGTATTACATGTTTATTATTTATAATTGACATATAAAATTTCAATTAAAAAATTTTTATGTGTGCATATTCATCATAAAACTCCTGAAAAACACTTTCCAACTCATATAAAAATCAATGTCAGACATCAAAATACACTTAAATATATAAAATCCCATTTTCTAAACAGAAATAATATAAAATGGATTTTTTGAATATTACATTAAATCTTTTAATGTAATCCAAACTTTGAATAATCGTTACTAGGGAGTGAAAAGTCACTATCACTGTATACATAAAAATAGAACATTTATTTTTCCATTTTTAATAAAAATAAAACATTCCATAAAAATTTTCATTTCAAAATTTAAATAATGGAAAAAATCATTTAAAAAACTCTCATGTACATATACTAACATTATTTAAATGATTTTAAAAACATATACATGGAAGAAATGAAAATTTATATGGAAAACATTAAACGATATTATTTAAAAGAAATAAACTTTATCACTATGAAAACATTTAAATCATAATCCCATAGAAGAGTAACCTTTAAAAACTATTTAAATTTCAGGATAATAGATAAATTCATGATATTATACATCAAAGGAGGGTTTTTATAAACCTAATAAATTAATATTATGTAGATCATCCAAATTACAATCAATAAATGATAAATGATACAATGTATATTTCATTATGCCTAACTCATCCAGTGAATTATTTATATTTTGGAGAAAGAAAATTATTTTATTTATTTATATTCATAAGAAATTTTATTATTATTATTAAATTTATTTCACTTATTAACATGATATATATATTACTACATGATCAATTAATTTAACACCATAGTTTAATTGATATTCTTCTCATATGTGAAAAATAACATCATTAGGATGAATATGGCTATAAAGGTCATTATCCTAACATAAATAGAATAATATTCATTAAATTATTATATTTTTTTTACATAAATAATAAATTTCATTCCATTAATTAAATATGGTTTTGTAAATTTAAGTATGTCACATTCATGGAGATGGTACTTCGTACATAGCATGAGTAGCATTTTCATTCATCAATGATTATTGTGGAAAAAATGTCATTATTTTTTAATGATTTAATGTTGATATAAATATCAAAGAAACAAGATTATTTATTTAAATATAGTTATTTCTTTCATCAATGTGATGTGGTTATAGAAAAAACAATCACATTGCTGCATGGAGTGAGTAGTCCACACGTACGCATTAAAGAAATTATCATTTTTTGGTGAGTGGAAAATTAAGAATGGAAATGATATATTGTTTTTTAGAATGATACATAATTTTTTAATTTCATAATAAAATCCTATATATCACACATAATATTCAATTTTTTATTACCCCACATGTAATGTGTTAGTGAAATATGAATCATGTTTCTTCGCGAGGCGGTAGTCCCCCATACACATGAGCGACATTAACATTTCACCGATAAATGAAAACTATGATGGTATATGTGGTATAGTAATTAAAAATTTATAATTATGTTACAATTATCATATATAAATATATATATATATATTATAAATCATTATAACATTTTTTGGGAGGTAAGGATGAAAAAAATTACATTAGTTCGTGATGTTGTATCCCATTGTACACATGAATAATGGGTTTGTTTCACATTTTATGGACGAGAAGATGGATTTAGGTTATTACATGAAAATAATAAAATTTATGTACATTATATATACAAATTATAATATATCAAAATAATTGATGAATATCTTAAGGGGGATGAATAATATATACCATAAAAATTCTCAGTTAAGCTTGATACAATATCTTTATGCAACCTACTTAGGTTTTCGTGAACATCCTTATTAGAATGGACTTAAAAAATGGGATCTAGGTAATGGAGAGGAAATTTAGGATTTCATTATAATAGATATTATTTGAGCTAAATGGATTTTAGGTTGTGAAAATTGGAGGATAGTGGGTGGCACTTTATTTTTGATGTGAGTGGAACACTTGTAATTTTTGAAAAGGATAAGGTATAACCATGTTTTTCAAAAGTCATAAGGACAAAAAAGAAAAATTGAATATATTTAGACTTGATAATGATGAAATATTTCTACAATATATATTTTATAAATTTTATTAGTTCAATTTGACCCCTTTCAATTTAGTTTAACCCCTGGTAAACTCATTTTCACCATAATAGTGGAAAAAAGAATATTTCTTTTTTCACTGTTCATTATGAAGAACATAAGTTTAACTTATTATAGAATATAATTAGTTATGATTCCTAACATGAAATGTATTTTGAAAAAATAAATTCACATATTTTCCTGATTTTAATTTAAAAATAAACTTAGAAACATGAAAAATGATTTTATAGAGAAATCTATTTCTTTAACATAAGAAGTTTTTAATTAACTCGATGACTATTAATAACAATTATATTATTTTAAATTATTAAATATTGATATATAATATATAAATTAACATTAAATTATTCATCCTTATTTGGTTTTTCAGTAAGTTAAAATTGGGAAACAATATTTACTTTAAAATAGTTTTCCATTAATAAACCTATTCTGTAACCCAAAAATTAACATAGACTAAATTCTAGTATAAATTTGATTAAAATGTAATTAATTTAGTTAAATATAAATAAATAATAAAAATTTTACGTTAAATATTACTTAAATAATAATTATACTTTTAAATTTATCAATTTGTTTGAATGAATGATAATTTCAAAAAACACATATTTTATTTGAAATTTTATTATCTTAAAAATTATGTAAATTTTATAAAAATTCAATTTCTAAATTTTCAAAAAAATTAATAAATAATTTTCTAAAAAATGGAAAAAATTTCATTTTTGTAGGAAATATATATTTAAAGAAAACTATTTCATTAAAAAAATTAATTGATTTTTTACTGATCATTTATTGAAAAATTTAAATTGAGTAGTTCATTTGTATATATATATATATAATTTTTGTTAATATAGTTCATACTCTCAAATATAATGTCTTGGTTATAGGTGTCATATTAAAAATAATATTTTTTCCTTATTAGTTTAAGCGTGGTGTTGCATGTCTTGTAAGTTATCAAGCATAGATTACTTTTATAAAATATTAAGGTGTTACATGCCCCGAAAACTAATAAATTGTGGCACCAAAAAATTCAAATTAATCTCATAAATCATGATATTTTTTATTTTAAAATACTATTATTGAAGTCCCATATCAAAAAAAGTGTAATAAATTGTCATCTTGATAAGAGATTAATGGAAGAATGAATGTTATATATAGTAACCCAACTAGATTTCCATATAATAAAACATTGGTGGTATGTAATTATTTATAAATTTAATAATATTAAAATTCCCGAATAATGACATAGAGTGAAAAATATAACTTATTGAAATAAATTTAATGGTTATGTGAATGTCAAAAACTAAAAAAAACCAAAGTTATGTGAAATGGACCATCATTCCATAAAAAATAATTATAATAGGGTAATGCGTTCATTTTAAAGATTTTTTTCCAAGATTTGATGAATTAAATTCCATCAAGTATTATAATATAATGAAATCTATTTACTTGATAAGTTCAATTTAAACCATTAATCAATTTCCAACAAAATTGTAACATTTTCTCTTAACAATGTGTATTCAAGATGAATTTTTCATTCATGGAGCACTAAAATCAACTTCTAAATGAATAAATAATTCAAATAAAGTATAAAAAGATATTTCACCAATAATTAGACATTACACAAACACAAAATGGGTATTTAATAGTATGATAATTCCCAAAATGAATAAACCATAATATGATGAAATAAAAAATTAATCTCCAAGGACTCAACACTAACACCTAATGTTTATCATATATCATTCTATAAATAACCATCATTGAAATTCTTAGAAATATTCCTGATTATAATTTGAACCAAATATTTATAAGGATATGAAAAAATATTATTCGAGGATTTATTAAAAATATATATCCAAATTACACTGATAACATTTAATGTCTTTCACATAAAATATATTTTCCTGAAAAATATAAACTCCATGTTGTACTAATAATTTAAATAAAAAACAAGTTTTCACATTTAAAGAGTAAAAATATAATTTTACCATTATTCCTAAAATAAAATATCAATATTTGATATTTAACATAATCATATATGGTTCCCAAAAAAAGTGAAATTCATCCGAATTAACATCAATCAACTAATAGACAATTTTTTTTTAAATTTCATGGTTACCTATAAAATAATAATATTCTGCAAAAATAAATCAAATTATTATCTTTATAATATTTTTAATGAAAATCATATTTCATAATAACCAAATAATAACATAGGTCAGTGGATGGTGTTTCACTATTATAGCCCTTTAGTTATTGGTTCAAGCCATGTTACATTATTGAATGTGACAGTTTTCACATTTTTAAAAACTAATCTAACATAATTCTTACAATATTACCCAAAAATATGGTATATATAATTATACATAATCATAATCATCAAACATCATATAAACTATACTGTTTAAATACCTTTAGACTTTATTCCATAAAATGAATAGAGATTTACCACTCGTACAACATTTTTTTCATTAAAAATTTAACGATAAATAGGCCATAAACATATAACAAAACTAAATAAATTTCTTGAAAATTAATACCATTATATAAAACATAAAATGAAGATTAATTTATTTTAATATATGATAATCCTTAAACCTACCACACCATTATAGCTTCTAAATCCCTTGATTTAGAATCCATAATCATGCAACATTAAACATTTTTCATTAACCATATTTTTATATAATATAGCTTAATAATTACATTCTATAAAAAATTTAATCATTTTCTATGATTTATCTGTTTCAAAACATTGACTAGGACAAAATTGATACCATTTATATGTCATATTGTTTTATTTCTTTAACTGTAATGGATAAAATAATTTCAAGGAATTTATTAGTACAATCTTGTTGATCCCATTCTTGAGCCTTCCCCTTTGGACATTGATTTGAAAAATACACAAACACTGCACATTTGAACATTTCAATTGGTAATGTGGGACTAATTTTATTCCACATTATTGTGTGAACTAAATGATTCATTTTTTCCTTGAAAGATTAATGATTTATTCCCTCTTTAAAATAGGAAAAATAATCCAATTCTCTTAGTATATATTCTATGGTGTGTTTCCCACATTCATGACACATTAGACATTGAATATTTTTACCACTGTGTACTTAATCACCAATAATTTTTTGGAAGTACATTTCTCTTATATTTGGTGTGTTATGAAACTCGCCTTGTTCAATGTTTTCTATCATAACTTCAGTTAAGTGGATATGAATAACCATAATAGTTTTCAATAGATCTCCCATTCAATTCATTATCTCATTTAGAGAGCCAATTTGTTTTTTCTTTACATCAACTATTAGTTTTTTTCATTTTAGATCATTCTATTTACTAAAAAAAGATAGTTTGAATATATAAAATAAAATAAAATAAAACAACTTATCTATAGAATAGATACTATAAAACCCATAACCATTCCATCCTCTATTCAACACATTCTATTAAAAAAATTCAATTCTCCATATAATGCTAACCATTGTAGTTATATAACATTTTTAACTTACGTATAAAAAATATAATAACCAATAATGATATATAAAACGTTTCTTTTATATATTCATTAAGTAACCATTCTTAAAAATTAAATATTCTTGTCACTTTAAACTAGAATTTATATTTTTCATTCACAAAGTTCATTTAGGATTATAGTTTTAGAAAATTAAATAATAACACATTCAAAAGAAGAACATATATAGAAAATGTGGAAAAATATTATCATTATTTATTTATCCCATAATATAAATCATATAAAATAAAAAAAAATTTATTTTAAAAAAATTATTATAACATTAAACAAGACTTATATTTTATTCTTAACCATCCTCAATCCATATGACACGGATTTTTAAACATGGTATAAGAATAAAAAAATGTAAGGGAAATTAAATAAAAAGAAAAACCACTATTAAAATTAAAACCCTAAAAACCAATGTAATGTTTACAATTATCATCAATTTTATTTGATAATATTAAACAAAAAAATCCACCTGAAAGCATGAAAGTATTTTTTCTAACAAAAACAAATTAAAACCTATAGTATGAAAATAAAAATATCTTTTAGGAAACTCATTGAATCAAATTAATAACACATTCTAATACTTTGTTTGAAATAACAAGATCCCAAATAAATCCATATTATAATCCCTCTGGTAAGACTATACATCATAATTATTAAAATAAGTTACATTATCCAATGCATTGGTGTTCTATCTTGGGACACCCATTGTATAAGCTCTATTAGGTTCACCAAAATCTATCTGGGTTCCCCGATTATATTTTCTATATTAGGATTACCTCTGATCTATAATGGGAATCACTTATTTTTTAAGATATAACAGGCACATGCATTTCTCACTTATAATTATCATGTACCATTTCAAGAAAAAAAACCATTTTATGATAGTAGTTTTTCCTCATTAAATTCTTTAAAACACCCTTTAATTTTTTTTCAAATGATATTCAGATATCAAAATACCCATTGTTTTTTAAAACTCCATTTCAAATTACAATGTACAAATAATATACATTTCATTTGAATAAAAAATGATATATTTTAATGTATTCCAGTCATAAAATAAATACTATAGTGGAAGGAAAATCCATTATTGCGGTATACATTAAATTAGAACATTTCTTTTACTTCTTATAAAAATGTTAAATAATTTTTACAAAGACCGATTAAAAAAAACATTGACTGAAAGATCCAAATTTTCTTTTATGGAATTCTAATTTACATTTAATTATATTATTAAAATAATTTTGATAGCCTGGAAATAAAACAAATTATTTTATAAGAAAACCATTTAATGATTATTTTTTAAATAAAAGACCCTTACCACTTTTGAATAATTGGAATCATAATCCCCCAGAAATAATAACATAAAAAAATATTTAAATTTGATTATAATAGTGAAATACATGAAATAAAATCTAAAATCATTGTGTATATACACCTCAGAATAGAATATAGGTACATAACGTCAAAATGTTCCTCAATGAAAGGAAATTGAGACAAATTTCCATAACATAAGTCTGAATCATCCGATATGTTATTTTTAATCATAAATAATAATCTTAGGTAAATTATTAAATTTCATAAGAACATTTTACAACTTTATTATTACTTTTATCCACTTATTACAATGTTACATATGATTACTTAATCAATTAAGTTATATCTAATGTTTTGATGATTTTCCTCTTATGTGTTTAAAATGAATTTTGAATGCAGAATACAGTAAAAGTTTTCATTATTACATCAAATATACTATAACAATAATAAAATAGATATCAATTTTATATTTAAATTATTCTTTAAAAAATAATGAAACGTGGTTATGAAAAATGACCTTCATTACATTTATGGAGATGATTTTTCGTAAATATGAACCACATTTACATTTTTCAATGATCATTATAGAAATAAGGTATGAATTATTTTATACTTCTATAAATATCAAAATATCATAAATATAATATTATTTCTTTATATATAAATATATATTATTAGAGTTGGTGTCCTAGAACCAACTACTTTGTAATTTATTCATTAATAAATAACTTTTCACATCTTGATTATTGATTGACATG
Organism: Viscum album; assembly: GCA_963277665.1. NCBI lineage: Eukaryota > Viridiplantae > Streptophyta > Magnoliopsida > Santalales > Viscaceae > Viscum > Viscum album. The sequence goes on along the minus strand of OY728123.1, from coordinate 683,672,812 downwards.
AAATGCATTTGATAATGTCCTAAGGATAGCTTTTTCACCAAAGGGCCATAGAGGATCCCTACAATGATGAGAAACTAGATGTTCTATAACACTGTTCTTTAATATATATTTTATGGCCGGATAATGTTATTTGAGGGACAAAAATAATATAGGCCATTAAGGGTGAGATCTCATTAAACATTGATGCACCTTATCATGGTGTCATCCTTAGGTAATATCTAGGAGGATATTAGGAGAACGAGACCTGTTAGTAGGAATCCACATTTCATAGAGTCATTTGATGTTCCTATGTGTGGATGTATGTATTGGTCCATAGACTTTAAGATAATTTTTAATGGGTATTAAAACTCGCACACTTATATGTATTGATGAAAACTGTGATGACACACTATTCATAGTGAGTTAGGATATGTTGTGTGTATCACGAGTAATAATGAATTAATAGACAATTTGATAAAGGATTTTTCCCTTCTGATCCATAAAAAAGTTGATATCTCAAGCCCTTTTATTGAATTGATATAGCCTAAATAAATCCATGTCCTCAGTTAGGAAAGGGATAATTCAATTTTGGGAAGTCAAAGAAAGAATAATCAAGCACATGGTTTGATGTCACTAGAATAAAACATGGTTTATTCAAGATATCAAGGAAAAGGGATTATATTTCACGATTAGTGTTCGTATGAGGTGACATGTCAATGTGGTTTTAACTTATTTAATTATGGGTTCCTTGGCATGTTTCTATACACTGAACATTGGCTTTAAACAGGATTTTCCTAATGCCACTTCAAAAAGGGAATAGAGGTTCACACACTAATTGTGTCCAAGTATCTTAATTAAATATTCATTTAATAATTTGAAAAAATATTATTCCCTATAGTGGTTTAATAATTATTAAATTTTTTCTCATCACATTTATTTTGACACTAGTTATTCAAGAGAATATATTGTGGGAGAAATAATATATTTATTAGTGGGTGATGTTGGGATATTTATTTAAGAAATAAGTAGTCATTATTCAAGGTCTAGTAAATGTGGTGGAGGAAATATAGAAAATGGAAAACAAAAGTACATACTCAATATATAAATTCACTCCATCTAGTTTTTCTGGGTATTTATGAGAAATAATATAATATAATTAATTAATTAATATTATGTGTAATTTGATGGGCACATGTCAAGTGATAATAATATTTGTCTATTATTATTAGACATGGGTTCTTACTAAGAATTTAATTTAATGAATAAATGATTTTTGGTAATTAATTCATATTACTATTCTATGTAATCAATTTCTAATTAAATTATTCTCAATAACCTATCCATTCTCTGTGGTCATGCACACCAGATCTGTAATAGTAATCAAGCCAAGGGATAATTATTTTCCCACTAGGAATTTTCTTAAGATACAAGATAGATCCTCCTTCACCAGATCCCGGACATCGCTTTAGAAGTGGCTATCAAGGCGATCAAAGGCATACATCACCAGAGGATGCTCTTTCTAGCTAGCACCCATAGATCTATTTGGCGATGTCCAGATATATGTGGAGCACATGTGGATCACTGCTAGTGGAATCCTATACTTAGATTCTATGATCAAATGGCAAGTCACATTGGATCCTGACTGTAAAAATTAATAAAGAGAGAATTATATGAAAGTTATTCTTGAATTTTAATTAAATTAATTATAAATAACAAATGATGATCCTCTCCGTGGTTCTAGAACTCCATTATTTTCATTCATTCTTCATTCTATTTTGAAGTTACAACATTTTATCATCGTCATAGATCTTGTATTGATCAATGTTAATGGAATCAATTAAATGTTGGTAACCCACACATGCACTTCCGATGTGCCTAGAACCTACAAATGGTAATAGAGGGGTCATATCATTGATTATAATTATTTATTTTTCCATTTTTCATTTTTTCATTTATTAATTTAGTTGTTTAAATTCAATTTAATAATTCTATAAATATTAATCTTGAGATCCGTTACTCCACTTTCGTTTCTCATTCACCTTATAGAAACGATATATTTTTAATTTTTTATTAAAATAAAACAGATGATCTCATACAAAAGGTCCAGAGGTTATTTTCCATACAACACCATAACACACGACATGTATTCTGTAGTACACACTGTGTATTCTAGGATCAATGAATCAGATCGGTCTGCCAAAAAATACTATGACATTGGAGTTTATCTGTGTCATTTTGAATCTATGTGTTGACTAGGTATATGTGGCTCATAGTTTCTAGAATACATGTTGTGTGGCCTGCTGGACATGATGTGTAGTCTCTTTGGGTTAGGGTTGGACCATGTACCCTATACACGGCTTGCCCGAATGGAGACCATGTAACGCAGATACTACATGGTAGGTGGCCCACAGGACGAGTTGTGTACCCCAAGGATTTCCGAAGTACACTTACCCGCCATATCCCAAGGCGTGTACTTAAGATGGATGGTGAACCATAGTACACACCGTGTATTTGGAACTTCATGTTGTGTTGACATCTAAATTATGCATATTTATTATAATTTATTATTATATTATAAAACCCCTTGAGATGTGTACCATGGTGTAGGCATATTGCTGAGGCATAACCTGTGATATGTGTTTTATATATTTGTGTTATAATTTATCAAATGTTTAATGTTCATCTATACTCATTGGGTAGCTATGAATGTGAAATCACTAGGTTTCCTCCAAGGTACAAGTTTTGTAAAAAGACAATTTTAAATGAATTTATTTGTAAACAATTATGATTGATGAAAATACCAAGGAAATTCAAAAAAAGGATTAAAATAAAAGGATTTATTAATAAAAAATAATTAATTTATTCTAGAATGATTAATCTTAAAAATGAATGATTAAATAATTGAATACTAGTTTTATTTATGTGTAAATATCATTGCATGAATGGATTATAATTAGCTAGACCAGGACTAATGTATGTGGATTGTTTCTATTATATTATTTATTTATATTAAAATTGTTTATTTGTGAGCCTTCTCCTAATTAAGATGAAGGGCTTGCGCACCCAAGGTTTTTTTTTGTAAAACCCCATTTTACCCCTCAACTATGAGTGATATAAAAGAATATATAATGGATAGTGATACCAAGCTAGTGGATGTGGCTCAAGTTAGAAGCCAAGGTGAAACCAACACAAGGAGATACAAATGTGGATATATGGAATGATGTAAACATGAAACCATAAGGATTATGATGTTTCTCCCCTAGGTCTTTGGTTAGTTTATCAACCAATAGATAAACTAACCAATAGATCAAGCTCATGATCATGGCTTGTTTTTTTTCCAGTTGTGTGGTTTATTTATTGGGTGTGTGTTGTCACGATCCCAAAATTAATGTATTAAAAAATCATGAAAATGAAACTAATATAAGACCAGATTATGTGTAAATATAATCTTAGACTTGGTTAATCACTTAAGTATATCCAACATAATATTAACAATCATTATTGAGATAAAATAAAATTCCAATTTACGTATAAGGATAAAATCCCTCAAAGAAATATTAAGTCGGTATAATTTTCTTTAATCTTTGTTAGAAACAAACCATAGTTCAAAGTACTTGATGAACCCTAGTTGGGGTGATTCCAATTATTGGGGAATTATTATTGAATGTTTTGGGTGGAAATTACTTTGTTCAAGTCAAGGATTCACTTCCATAGCAAGAATTGGTGTTACCAAGATGCAAAGGCTATGGAAATCCAAAATAAAAGACTTTTAGGATTGGGGAGTCTACTCAGCGCATCAAAGAGCTATGAGTTAATGAAGTTGGAATTTGGAATTCCTACCTAAAACCATTCATGTTTCTTGAAAAACCCTATTTTGGGGCAATATGAAGGAAAATATGGATCCCTTACAATAAAATATTCCTGCGACAGAATATTCTGAAGTCAATGGTGAGGGCTATTAGATTTCAATAAAATAGTCAGACACTAATATGTATTAATTTATTTATTTGTCTTAGTTTTTATCATGATGAAGCACTAAATATTTTATCAACTAAATTTGAAAAAACATCTTGAAAAATGACTTCAATCATAACATTGCGAACTATACTCGATAAGAAAAACCTTCCCCCCAGCACCAATTTCTAGGAGTTGGAGAGGCATTTAAGAATTATCCTTCTCCATGAGAGGAAACTATATTTCATGGAGGATCCTGATCTAATTGAACCTATAAATGCGGATTGCGATGAGGAATTGTCTCTCTAAATAAAAACATTTTTATGATTCCACAGATGTCCAATTTTTCATTATATCATCCATGTTTAATGATCTCATGAAGCAATATGAAAACATGGACACATATAGCATGATGTCTTACCTTAAGGATCTCTATCAAGATAAGGAGACAAAAGAGATATATTTTATCTATAATTTTTTGTTCAAAACTAATCATGGAGAGTCTATGCCAGCTGGGCCTCATGTAGTCATGATTGTTGGCTACATTGAATTCTTGGACATCTTAGGGATTAAGTTACCAGTTGGGATCCATACAGATCTCAGCCTATCATCACTTTCCAAGACCGTATCTAGATTTATTATCAACTACAAAATGAAAAATAATGAGAAGAGTATATTGTAACTTCTAACCATAATTATCTAAGTAGATAACGACCTAGGGCATGACATAGCCATAGTTCTTATGGTGAATAAGAAGAGGAAGGACAAGGGAAAGGGGACATGGATTTATAAATGTTCTAATTACCCATATCTCCATCGCTTCAAGAAGGGGAATATCCCAAGAAAAGTAAAGGAATTGGATGTGGTATGTTTTTCAGGTGTCAAGATAGGATACTAGTAGAGAAAAAACACCTTGATGCATGGGGATGCTAAAGGTTCATTTGTTATCGAGTGTAATTATTTCATTTCTACACATCAGGTATTATATACAGCTTGTGGGGTCTCAAATATATATTAAAATGCTGGAAACATGTATATTTAGAATGATTTCTAGAGGAGAGGTGGATCTTCATGCATCCAATGCCGTGAGGATGACTATGTTGTCCATTGGCTATTACCATCTCTCATTTCCAAATGGGATTCTTTTGGTTTTACATAACTATTATTATGCACCTAGTTTTACCAAGACATAATTTCATTATCATGTTTTGATATGGATGGTTTTATTTTCATTATTGTCAATAAAGGGGTGTTTCTTTTATAAGAACAATGTATGTTATGGTATGGAACATTTAAACAATGTTTTTTTATGAATTAAATTACGAAAACCATGTATTGAAAATCAATAATGAAACAAAATGACACGACTATTACAACACCCAGTTGTGGAATCACTGCTTTCGTCATGTAAACGAGAAGCACTTGAAAATTCTCTTCTAAGATGGTTATTTAGACTATATTGAGCTAAACCCACTTGATTGATGTTATGCATTTTTACAAAGTAAAATGACTAAGCCTCCTTTTGTTTGAAAGGGTTAAAAGCTTCTATAATTGGTGCACACAGATGTGTGTGGACTGTTTCTAGTAGAAACAGGAGGTGGATATTCATACTTCATTACCTTTACTAATGATTTGAGTAGATAGGGCTAGATGTTCTTAATGTGGTATATGATAGAGTACATGGAGATATTTATGGAATTCATGAATAAAGATGAGAATCATCTTGGTAATAAGATAAGGAAGCTTCAATTGGATCAAGGAGGAGAATATCTGAACCAAGAGTTCATTGACCTTTTACAGGAGTATGGGATTCTATCTCTTCTCACTCCACCTTATAAACCATATTGGAATGGTGTTGGTGAAAGGAGGAACTGCACATTGATAAACATGGTTAGGTCAATGATGAGTCAAGAAGATATTCCATTATCCTTTTAGGGATACTCATTACAAATTGCAGCATACACATTAAATTGAGTACCAAATAATGAGGAAAATGGAATTCCTTCAGAGTAAATAAATGGAAAGAAACCCATTTTATCACACACATGTGTATGGGGGAGGGGATGTGAGGCATTTGTTAAGGCCTTCTCAGGAAACAAAATAGCACCAAAGGACATGAGGTGTATCATTATAAGATATCCCATGGAAACTAATTTATATTACCTATATAAACCTTTAGACAAGAAAGTGACAGAAAATTGTTTTTTATAATTATATAGATACTTTTGAGTAAAAAGTGAGAAACCATACATGATTACACCATTTCACCAGTTCACCACTTCCCTACATCCCCACATAAAACAATACAAGCTTTCACAATGAATGACATTCAATCACAATGGATGGAAAATCCATTCAAGCATTAAAACTAACAAACCTTCAAAGCTGGAGCCGAAATCATCAAGAGAAGGCCAATGTACGACGAACCTGGAAACACGAACATCAGAAGATCTAGAAAAACTATTAAACCTAAATCCTCGCACGCCCACCAGTGTGACCGTAGACACAATCTTAAATCCACAAACCCACCAGTAGACTATAATCTGAGTTCACATAACCCTCCAATGACGTGAGATGACCCAAAGGACATCCACAAAGGGTGAAAAAGAATCCAGAACGAGGAATACCAGGCCATCCAAATTTCATACCTTACTCCGTAGACACCGCAGCGCAACCACGAGTGGGATGACACTCTGCATACAAAAAACAATTCAACCAAGCCAAAAACCATCATGATTAGCAGATCCATAACAAGGCCAACAATTCCACCGAACCAAAATCAAAAAATCCTTCAATGCAGGACCTAAAGAGTAGCACACCAAACCACCAACAGAAAACAACCAAAATAGAATCATCTCTATGTCACACAACATCACCAAAATTATACATGGATCCTTATAATGTAGTAAATCATAGAGAACACCACAGAAACAACATCCCAAAAACAGAATCACTCTCCACTAAACACAATCAAAATTTGACCGAATCAAAATTCATGAAATAGAAACACATCACTGAATGGTTTCCATATGAAGGAAAATGGCATCATTGCAATCCATATCTGCATCCTATCACCACCTTCAATCCCAAACTCAAGGACCAACACAACCGCCCACTAAAAATAAATCCCATGTAGAAAAGAGTAGAAACCCTCAAATCCCAGCAGCTGGAACTGACCCACCAAACCTTCACCGCGCCGCTGTGCAAAACCCATGCCAGATCGGAGGCTTGAGCCAGAAGATGAGCTAGAAATTAGTGAAAATCACCTAATGGGTGAGACCACGAAGCCTAAACTTCCACTGAATGAGGACTCACAACCACAATCATGCCGAGGGTTAGCATCGAGGAGAGGGGCTACCGCCATCTTGATATGGAGAAGGGGAAGGCGGAAAAAGGGGGAAACTCTAGGTATACAGAGCCCCTTACGGGCTCATCCCAGGTTGTTCCAGACAAGAAAGTGATTATCACAAGAGAATTCTTCTTTCATGAGAGGGATCACATCCTCAAAAACGATAGTGGTAGTATTATTGACTTCGACGAAGTTGATGCTCAAGATACACATGAGTCAGTACAAGAACAAGTTCTATTAGTCCCCATGGAAGAGGTTCCAGAAATATAGGTACTACATAGGAGATAAAGAGAGGTAAGAGGAACAAAGATATTTATTTTCCTAATCACTGAGGATGGTGAATCATTATAGTTAGACCATTATAAAACTCTCTCATGAAAGGAAGCGGTAGAGATCTCAGAATCTACAAGATGGCTAGAGGATATGAATTCTGATATTGATTCCCTATATCAGAACCATTTCTGGGTTCTGGTAGATGATCATGTTGATGTAAAGCCTATTGGATGAAAAAGGTTATTGAAGATAAACATGGATATGGAAGGCCAAGTTGGCACCTGTAAAGCATGCCTAGTGGATAAAGGTTTCATAAAATGTCAAGGAATTGACTATGATTAACAATTATCACTATTTTCCATGTTTAATTCCATAAGATCATACTTTTTATAGCATCTTATCATAGTGTATTGGGTTAACACCCCATTACACCATATCCTTAGTCAAGGTTCACTCCCAAGACTATCAAAAAAGAAAATTTCCCAATATAAGTCATTTTCAATCCCCATTAAATTCATTATTATCTCATGAGATATACATCATTTAATATTGAATTACATTGATATATAATTCGAATATTACCCATCAAATAATGAAAATCACACATATATGTTCTGAAAGACCATAAAATATTTATCATATCATATCCCCTATAAACGAAATGAGTTTCATAAACATTTAAAAATTTCATCATTTTATAACTCAAGGAAAATAAAATGGTTTTAAAAACATATAGTCATCATAATCATTAACAATATTGGGAATGAATAATAATAATATCATTAGATCATATACCAAGAAAAGGTTATGTAATTTCAATATATATCATCTCAGATGAAATATTATTTCAAAAGGTCTATAGATTATTTTGGAGGAAAATACCACATTAATATTGGAATAAGTTATTAATTATCCTAATATTTTTTATTAACATTATGGAAATCAGTTTCTTTTAAAATAACCATCGACCATTTTATAGAAAGATTCAAGACATTGATTAGGCATGATGTCCATAAATTCTTTTCATGTAATGTACAATAAAAGAAAGATTACATTAATTTTTTTTATAAATTTAATCATGGGTAAAAATTACATTACAAAATTTTATAAGGTAATTTATATTCTTCTTAAAAATATTTTTAGAAAACATAGATATAGATGAAAAATGTTTTTTGATCAAAGAAAGAATTATAGTCTATTTTCATTACAAATATTATAAGAGTATATTTAAAATATAAAGAGTGGAAACATTAAGGAAGACATATAATATTTAGAATTAAATAACGGATAAGAAAATTACTTAGATTTTCTATATATAGTTTATAAACTCCAATCATTATAAAAAATATACATAAAAATGTCATTAATTAATCATATTGTTACATAAATCCCTTACCTCAAGTCCCACTTTGTACCAAATATCACTAAAAAAATATAACATAAAATAAAATATTTTATATATATATAACATTTATTTAATATCATATATGATCCATTGATAAAATTTTAACACTAAATTATTAAAATTTATTTATGAGAATCCTCATTTTTAGTTGTTAATTATTTAATTTTTCATAAATGTTTTTGTTATGTAATTTTGGTCATTTTCATTTGATCATGTTTCAATCCTTGCGATAATTATATCCATGTTATAAATATCATGCATAAATATATATTCCATATATATATATATATATATATATATCAATAAATGGTAGATATTGAAAACTTAATCACACTAGTCATGGTGAAAGGAGACCATACGTACACATGAACTATGATTCAATTTTTTATGGAAGGAATGAAAAATGGTAGATAATAATTCTTATTTAAATAATAAAAATGGTATAATAAATAAAAAATATGTCTAATTCATCCATTAATACAACTATCCATGAAATCCTGTGATGAAAATGAATTACACTACATTGTGAAAATGGTAAGCCATATGTACGCATGAGCGATGTATTTTCATTTATATATGATTGAAATAAGGTGGATAATGGTTTTTAAAATTTTATAATAACACGTTTGTATATTTACCATACATAATTAATTATTTTTTAATCAAAAAAGTTAATTCTGATAAGGTGAAAGAAGAAATAAAATTCAAAATGTTCGGTTAAGAGTAATACCTCTTCATTTAGAATCCTCATTATGATTAGACAATAATCATTGAATGGATGGTATTTAGAAAATTAAAAAAAAAATATCTAGGGTGTTATTAATGAATATAGACACATATTATTGAATTTGTTTCTTGAGATATAAGGATAAAAATGATTGTGGAAGAGAGAAAAAGAGCTTCCCTATTGTAACCAAAGGGAGTGGAAATCATGGAATAAAAATAATTATTAAATTAATTTATTTTAATATTTATAAGAAAGTGTATAAACTTTAATATATTACCATTATAGGATTGTTATGTTAATAAAAAATAAAAAATAATAATAAAATTACAAGTTTAATACTTGTTTTAAACATTATCATTTAGTTTTAACTCCCATTAATCCTATGGAAAATTACCACAATACCAATGTTTTTTACACTTTAAATGTCATGAATGTGATCGTAAATTGTAAGTTGACCATAACACGGGCCATGGTTGATATTTTTAACCTTATCAAATTCCCGTATATAAAACTAGTATTTTGATGAATTTTAAATCTTTTAATGTAATATTGTTTGTTGTAAAATATCATTAATTTCATTTTGGAAAATGTTCTTTACGCTAAATTTAATTTCATCCATACATTGATGTAATTAGAATATAGACCATTAAAAATAATGAAAATTTTATATTTATGTTAATTTTTTTAAAAAAGTAATGTCCCCAAATTTTATTACTTTCAATATTTTTAAAATCATTTATTTTAGCTTTCTATTAATTAAATAAATATTATGTCAGCATTTTGTAAGAATTTAAGATAAATATTTAACCACTAAAAATTAATCATAAATTTTGAAGATAAATAAATTAAATAATATTTAAAATAAACTATTAAAGCATAGTTTACCCTCTCCATGTGTAAAGTTTTACAAATATTAATGTCAAGAGAGTAACTTTTTATATTTATTAATTTCTAAAATTCATTAAATTGACCAAATCAAAGGAAAATGGAATAATAATTCAATATTTTCAAAACATTGATTATTATAGACAAACTAAACTTAGAAAATAGGACAATAGAAAGTGTTAGTGAAATTTAAATAGTTTATCCTTAAATAGTAACTATATTTTACATGTTTTCTCCTATTAAAGATGCAGATATTTAAAAAATTTACAATTCATAATTTCCAATAATAAAATGAAATTATTTACTATATTTGGTGTAACATACTAGGTAAATAAAGAATAATAAATTCTCATATATATTAATATTTATGAATTAAATATTAATTTTACTTTAAATGGGATGCTATGTTTGATGGCATACCTGATATGAAACAATGGGTTTTTAAAAAATCTTATGTTGCACATAATGCTGAGTCATACTAAAAAATAATAATATAATATAATTCTAAAAGGTAGTTAACACCTTGTCATTATATTGGCTGTAATTAATATAAATATCTAAAATATCTTTATACATGTTTGTCATATGTTTTTACATTTATCCAATAAAATTTAGAGGCTTAAAATGTGAATCAATCTAATTTTAATCATAAATACTCTAATAATAATTAAAAGGCTGATTTTATGAATCTAGTTTTGGTCACTTATATATATTCTATTTTAAAATATAAAATTCTTCTTTACAATCAGGACATCAAAATTTACTTTGGGTAAATATTTGGTATTTTTCTAATAAAATTCATTTTTTAATGAATAGTGAAAAATACTCTATTCTAATTCAAAACTACCCTTGAATATAATTTATTGATATGGTTATATTTTCTATTTAATTGGTTTTAAATTTTAATTAGATTATATTTTTACCATTTAATAAAATTTTTGTCATTTGATGTAATTTGACTTTGAAATTGGACATAAACAAGTGTGAATCTTTTGATAGTTTTTATTTCTTAAAATTATGTTTCTTATTTTGAAACCAAGAATTAATTTTAAATTAATTAATGAAACTTATATTTTTTGAAAGTGGTAAAACAGACATCATTTTTTAATTTGGAATATCAAATATATATTAGGCTCAATGTTTTGGTATTTTCCTGAAAACCATCATTTTTTCATGAATAATGAAAAGACTAAGTAGTAGTTAAAAAACTGACTTTTTCATTTAAATGAAATTTTACCGCTTCGGTGAATTGAATTTGAAAAATAAAATATACACGGTTGTTATTAGAATGTAAAATGTGGTTCAATAAGTTGATAATAATTTTTTGTGAATTGTAACTTTTGACTTTTATTTACCGCAGTTAAAGTTAAATAGGGTAATTCTGGGTTAAAATAATATTATAACAATATTAAATTACCCTAACATTTGTCCAAATACTATTTGTTGATATTGTTCCAACCATGGGCATCTTTTGGTTGATTTTGGGACTGCATGGAGCCACTTTAGAGTGATAAAGACACATTATATTAATTAATTTAAAGTAAAGACAAAATTGACAAAAACATATATCTTTTAGTAAATTAATTTTTATAAGGGGTTATATAAGTTATCTCTTGAACTATAAATATTTAGTTGAAATATTAAAATATTTCCTGTATCTTGGATTTTTTTTATAATTTTTAGCCAATAAATAAATAAAATTATTTGTGACACAATAATGACTCAGTGTTTACCGCATTAATGAATGATTTAAATAAATAAGATTATAAATATTATAATAATATCAAAAACCTATATATTTATTATTGGATGACATTATTTCGAAAAATACACATCTTATCCTAGACTTTAATGGGTTTTGGACCTTTAGAAACCGAGAATTATTATATAATAAAATAATATTTTCAAACTTTCCTAAAGAGCCCCACCCACCCCCTTATAAAAGACATCATCTCTATCACATTAATAAAAACTCTCAAGCCTCATGTATCACCCAGAATCTTACCAAATAACCTCTAAAGATCTCTCTCTTCCACCTTGATTCCTTAGTTTAGGCAGAAGGCTCTTTAAGAAATTGTTTTTGTTCAAACAAAGGGAGTTACCTGATTTAATGGTAACATTTTCTTTTTAGTTATTTTCTTTTATATTACTTCTCTAAACCCCTAAAATATTTTTATTCTTTTATTTTATAAAAAAATCAGAATCTGAAATATAATATGTTGAATTTATGAGAATTATTCAAACTACACTTACAGACACTTCCATATAATGGGTAAAGAATATACAGTTTCTGTGGATGGCGAACTGCTGCCTCATGAAATGATGATTGTTCCATCTTCTTCTACCATCTCTTACTGTGACCATTTTGAAGACACAATTTTTATAAGAGATATATATTAAATTTATATTGTCTCTATACTTATTTATTTTTTATTTATTTAATAACTTTATATTTTCCATAGTGGGTAAATATGATAATTTCATTTGAGGAAGTTCAGACTACCCCCATCAAAGTGATATGACTCGTTCATTCCATACTTGGAACGTAAAAATAATGGATGTAATAAAATTATATATTATATTATAATGGAATTATAATATAACTATTTATCATTATGTTTTCATTCTATTAAAAATATAAAATTATTATGTAAGTAGCATTCATGCATACGTACGACTTACTATCTTCATGAATAGTGCATTTCATTTCTTATCTCCAAATGTTATGTAATATCATAAATAGTAATATATACTGGATATATATGATATATATGATATCTAAATCATCAATATAATTTGGATGATAATGTACTTTTGAGCACATGAACAACTTGTAATTATAAGAAGTTCATTTTTTACTCAAGTAGAAAATATCGGAAAAATGATCACTATTAAAATAAATGATTACATAATGTTTATAAAATGGTAATAAGTGATATAAATGGAATAATAAAAATGATAATTTTTATTAAGAAATTATAAATTAACCTTAGTTTATTATTAAGGATATCAAAGAACGACCAGGTCAAGTCGGGCACGAGGTAAGGGACTTCGTCTCAATCTCCTTCCATTGAGGCATATTTTTGTTTATACAAGAAATTATTTTATACGGTGTATAAAACCCATTAAATTTTCATTTAATCAAATCTGAATATTTTTTATACTTAATGTTTTTCTAAATGAAAAAAAATATTATTTCTTTTTAACAAATGCGGTGAAAACGACCTTTTCGCCGCTGTGAGTATTATTTGATCTATGGCTTACTTAACAAGAAGAAATGTTTTTAAAAGGAAAATAAATACCAAATAATCATTTACATATTTTTTTGAGAATGGATTTAATAATATATTTTTTATGTCAATATATTTAAATGATATATTATGATTTAAATGTGGAAATTATATCATTCCATTATATTTTTTTATTAGTTATGAATATGTTATGCTTCTTGGGAATTTTTATATATATGGGTGGTTCCATGATAATCCTTGGTTGGGTGAGCCTGAGATAGCTCTCCAATGCATTTGGTAATGTGATAGAGGTAAACATTAAGGTTTCTCATAAGAAATTTAGAGAATATACTATGATGGATATTCTAAATGTAACTCTCTATATACCTGTGAAAGCTACAATGTAAGTAAGTTATGGATGCCACAAGTTACCTTAATTTGTTTTGATTACTATATGTTTTTCATAAATCATTTGATTTCCTGAGGTTTTTTAAAGAGCTAATGTTATGTATGTATTGATGAACTAATGTTTTCTTTCTTTGTTTTATAACCATTATAGAGCTTTTTATGCTCATCCCATGTTTTGAAATGTTTTTCACAGGACTTAAAGATGAATAGGGTCAAGGATGTGATCAAGGAAAAGGAATGCTGTATAAAACATGGAACTAGACATGACACTTTTTTTCAAGAGTTTTTAATTTAATAAAAAATGGAAACTATGTAGAAAGGTCTACTTTGTAATTTTTGAGATGTCATGTAAAAATTATGTCCAAATTCTCAAAAACACTAAACCTAAATATATCCTCAATGCGAATTGTCAATTTAATTCAAGATTAGGTAATGTTTTAAGGATGAGTCCTTATATTTAGTATTAGAGGTCATCTTAAATAAATTTTTGAGTTAGAATATTGTGAAATTAATACCCATAAATTAATTTAAGTTCATATTGAAATGATATATCATTTATAGATTACCATGTTTCTTCGCATAAGATATTTATATCTTCAAAATGGTTTTCCACAAAGAAAACATGGAAGCTATTATGGGATTCCATCTTTTGGAAGACAACATTCCAAATTAGTAACTTGATATAGTCAGAATCAGAACAGAATAGTTTGTTGTAGTGATGAAACAACTGACTCATGATTTAAATGGTGGCGGTATCCATACCAGTGATCATCCTGATCAACCACAGAGGAATATGTCCGTAGTGGAGTATTTCAGGATGCAACATCTCCCATACTTCATAGTATCACCTAACCTTGTGCTAGAAGAAGGGTGGATTAATGCACTATAAAATATTTTTGATGTCATGGGGTGTACAGAACATTAAAAGGCTATTATCAATGTTTACCATTTTGAAGGTGAAGATAATTAGTGGTGGTCGATGGTGAAAAATATCTGGTATAATTAAGATATTGATGCTCTAGATTGAGATATATAAAAATGTATGTTTTTTGAGAAATATTTTCCAAAGGCGTTTCATCTTAGGATGGAAAAACAATTCCTAAAATTGAGGTAGTAGGATGACTCAGTGGATGCTTATGATGCAAAATTTACTCGACTTGCAAGGTATGCCCTATATTTTATACAAGATCGTGATACTAAATCAACTTTTTTTACTCAAGATTAAAGAGAAAGTATCAAAAGTATTTAGCTTCTCATAAGATCAAAAGTTATGAAAAACTTGTTCGATGTGCACAGAAGGTAGAAATAGAGTTTTATGGTTATCATGTGTTCTTTAAAAAACAACAGAATAAGTGGTTGAGGTGGATATTTAAAGGGAAGAACTCCTCAGAAAATATTATTATACGAAACTTAAGTTTACAGTTTGTGAAAATTGTGGTAAACATCATGCTGGGGAATTTCTTTTGAATTCTAGTAAGTGTTATCGACGTGGTAAAATGGGACATATGGCACGTAATTTCACAGAAAAATATCTGGGTAATGGAAAGTAAAAATCCGATTTATAGTCAGTAAAATGCTTTAAGTGTAATAAAATGGTTCAATATGTAAATGAGTGTCCGAAAAAGAACTAAAATTAGGGAAAGGAGCGAGACTACTACCAGAAAGGGGTGGGAAAATCCTTTGAAACAACTACAAGAGATGTTGGGCCATCAAATTAAGTAGTATTTGGTACACTGTTTGTTTGTTCAGATTATGTCAATGTGTTGTTTGATTTAGGGTCTACACATTCGTTCATTTATGAGAAGTTTTCTTGTAAATTGGGTATTCCATATCAAGATATGAATCCTAAACTTATGGTAAAAACACCGGGAGAATTTGTCTATACAAAAAGAAATTATCAGAACCTTCTTGTCCTTGTGTGCGGAAAGAATCTACCTGCAATCCTTAGTGGTTTTCCTCTAGTAGAGTTTGACGTTATTGTTGGTAAGGATTGACTTTCTATTCGCAATGAAAATATTGACTACAAATCAAAAGAGGTTTATTTTTAGAATGATTTTCAGTTTGTGTATAATAATAAACCCTTAAATTTGATCACAAGTCAGGAAGCTGAGAAACTATTAAAATATAGAAATGAATGTTACCTTACAAATATTGTTGAAAACAAAGGAACTATTCAGATTAATGATGTTCTAGTGGTAAACGAGTATATTGATGTTTTTATTGATGTGTTTCCAACTATAATAACTTATCAGTAAGTTGAATTTGTTATTGACTTAGTTTCTTATGCTAATCTAATTTGAAAACCACTGTATCGAATGGCTCAAATTGGTCTTTTAATGTAAAAGAAAAAATTGCAGGATTTATTAGATAAAGGTTTAATTATACCTAGAACATAACCATGGGGTGATCCTATCTTGATTATTAAAATGAAAGATGGTTCAATGAGAATTTTCATTTATTATAGAGCATGGAATAACATCAGAGTTAGAAACAAGTATCCTTTTCCTCATATCGATGATTTTTTAATCAGCTCTAGGATGTTAAATTTTTATCGATGATTAATGTGAGGTCATGTTACTATCAGTTGAATCTAATAGTAGCATACATTCTGAAGACTGTGTTTTATACTAGATATGGCCATTATAAATTTGGGGTTATGACTTTTGGATTAACCAACGCACCAGATGTATTCACGAATCTAATGAATATAATTTTCTGTGAGTTCCTAGATAATTTTGTGGTTGTTTTAGTTGATGATATTTTGGTTTAGTCCAAAAGTAAAGAGGAACATGAAAGTCATTTAAGTGTTGTCCGGCATACCCTAAAAGAAATGAAACTTTTTTGGAAATTCAGAAAGTGTGTGTTTTTTATACAAAAAATTTCATTCTTTGGTCACATTTGTTTTCAAAAAATGGCATAACTTCTCATCTGGCTAAAACAAAACATGTAGAATAATGGCCAAGAACCATAATATACAACCGAGATTTATAGTTTTCGATGATTAGAAGGTTATTACCAGTGGTTTGTTTAAACTTTTGCGTGGTTATCAAGCCCACTGACTAAGTTAACTCAAAATGGAGTTAAGTTCATATAGAAAAATTAATTTCATGATTGTTTTTAGGAATTGAAAATAAGATGGGTGAATGATCGAGTTTTGGAAATGGCTTCCAGAAATGGAGAGTTTGTTATCTACAGTGATGATTTGTTGAAAGGACAAGGTTGTGTCCTTATCCAGAATAATCATGTAATTGCTTACGCTTCACATCAGTTGAAGCCTCATGAGTTAAATTACACAACACATGAATTGGAACTAGATGCTATTTTTTTGTTATAAATATTTGGAGGCATCATTTGTATGGAGTAAATTTTTGAATATATACTGACCAAAATTTTTTGACGTAAATATTCACTCAGAAAAAATTGAACCTGAGACAGAGGTGATGGATGAAATTAATCTAGGATTACGATTGCACAATTCATTACCATTCAGGAAAATAAAATAAAGTGGAATATTCTTTGAGTAAAAAAATTAATGCTATATTAACCATGTAACATTTGGAACAAGATCCTTTGATTAAAAATTTGATGAAAATTTGCATAGAAGTTGTTGGTGCAAGAAATTACTCTGTTTGGTTTTAGGTGTCAGTCAAATCATCTCTATCAGATAGAATTAAGAAAGTACAGAAGTAAGACAATGAGTTGCAAAAAAAGGCATAGTTGGTTCAAAATGGAAAGTTACCTGAATTTAACATTGATAATGATTGTGTTTTGAGGTTTGAGAAGGGATTATGTGTTCCTTATTAGTCATAGTTGAAGTAATAGTTTTTATGTGAAGCTCATTGTTCTCCGTTTTCAGTTCATCCTACCAGTACTAAGATGTACATAGATCTTTGGGAGTATTATAGGTTCTATAGAATGTATGTAGTTATTTATGACAATAATGTGAAGTGTTTCACTTGTCCACAGGTTAAAGAAGAGTAGCAGTTTCCAAAAGGGATGCTTCAGTCTTTACCAGTGTTAGAGTGGAAATGGGAAAATATATTCATGGACTTCGTTTTTGGATTACTAAAGACATCTCAAGGTACTAATGAAATCTAGGTTATTGTTGATTGATTGACTAAATCTTCTCATTTCTATCCTATTGGAAAAACTTTTTTTCTAGATCAAATTTATCCGTTGTATCTTTTAAATATAGTCAGGTTGCCTGGTGTTCCTCTCTCCATTGTATCTAATCATGATCCCAGGTTGATTTATAAATTTTGTAAAGTACTTCAGAAGTCATTGGGTACTCAATTAAATTTTAGTACAAAGTTTTGTCCTCAATCAGATGGGAAGTCAGAGCAAACAGTTAAGAACATGGAGGAAATATTATGTTCTTGCTCAATGGATTACCAGGTAAGTTGGAACCAACATATTTCAATGATTGAATTTTCTAATAATAAAAATTATAGTACTAGTATACAGATGTATCAATTTGAGGCATTATATGTGAAGTGGTGTCAAACTATAGATTTTTGTGATGATGTAGGTGAACAGAAGTTGATGAGACCATAATTGGTAGAAGAGATCGCAGAAGAAGTTTTATTTATTTATAATAACATGATAAAAACTTAGAGCGGGAAGAAAAGATATACAGACAACTGAAGGAAAGATCATTCTTTTGAGGTAGGTTATCATGTCATTCTCAAAGTTTCTCCAAGGAAAAGTGTGATGAATTTTTTTATGAAGGGAAATTTGAGTCTGAGGTTTAGTGGACCTTATAAAATCTTGAAGAATGTTAAATCAATTTCATATAGAGTGGATTTACCTCATATTTTAACCCAGGTACATAATTGTTTTCATTCTACAATGTTGAGAAGGTATATGATGGATCCATCTCATGTTTTGAGCCCAAAGGTAGTTCATTTGGAATAAAATATCTCTTATAAGGAATAAAAAATCCAGATTGTTGTCCATAGAGAGAAATTGTTGCAGAATAAGGTAATTAATTAGGTAATGGTTTTAGGGAAAAACCATATGGTTTAAGAGGAAACATGGAAATCTGAAAATTCTATGAGTGAAAAATACATCCATTTATTTGATAAGTAAATAAAAATTTTGAGGACATAATTTTCAAAAAGGGGAAAAGATGTAGAATCCCAAGTAAATAAAGAATAATACATTTTCATATTTATCAATATTTATGAATTAAATATTATGTTTACATTAAATGGGATTTTATGTTTGATGGCCTACCTAATAAGAAAAAACGGGTTTCTTTGAAATATTATGTTGCACACAATGCAGAGTAATACTAAAAGATAATAATATAATATTATTTCAAAAGGCAGTTAACACCGAGACATTTTATTAGAAGGAACAAATTGAACTAACTACAATATTATTATACTTGTTTGTTTAATGTTTTTATATTTATCTAATAAACGTTAGAGGCACAAAATGTGAATGAATATAATTTTAAGCCTAAATATTCTAATATTATTTTAAAGGTCGATTTACCACCTTTTAATGGAGAACCATCATTAAATATAGTTTTTGTCACTTTTATTTGTTATATTTGAGAAAATAAAATTCTTCTTTATAATTGGGACATCAAAATTTACATTGGGTAAATTTTTGGTATTTTTATCATAAAATTCATTTCTAAAGAATAGTGAAAAATATTTTATTTTAATTCAAAAAATCCATTTAATCTAATATATTTATATGGTTAGAATATATTTTTAATTTTTTTTAAAGTGTAATTAGATTTTATTTTTACCATTTAATTCAATGTTGGTAATTAGAAGTAATTTATCATGGAAATTGGACATAAAAAAGTGTCAATATTTTGATAGTTATTATTTCTTAGAAACACACTTATTGTTTTGACAATAAGAATTAATTTTAAATTAATTAATGAAAGTTATATGTTTTTAATATGGTAAAATAAACATAATTTTTAAATTCAGAATATCAAATATAGATTATACTGATTTTTTTGGCATTTTTCTAAAAACCATTAATTTTTGATGTATAGCGAAAACATTGAGTAGTAGTTTAAACAACAGACATTTTCATTTAAATGAAATTTGACCACTTCAATGAATTGAATGTCGAAATTACAACATACATGGTTGTTATTATTAAGTAAAATTTTGTTCAATAAGATGAAAATGATTTTTGGTGAATAATATCTTTTGACTTTTATTTACCGCGGTTAAAGGTAAATAGGGTAATTCAGGGTAAAAATAATATTATAATAATATTAAATTACTCCAACCTGTGTCCTAATTTTATTTTTTGATACATTTTCTACCATTAGAATCCTTGGGTCGATTTTTGGACCCCATGGAGCCACATAAGTGTTATAATGACACTTTATATTAATTAATTTAATGTAAAGATTGAAATGACATAAACATATATCTTTTAGTAAATAAATTTTTACATGGGGTAATACAAGTTATCACTTCAAATATAAATACAAATTATAAATTTAAAAATATTTCCTACATTGTAGTATTTTTTTTATAATTTTTAGACGTCAAATAAATAAAATTATTTATGACACAATAATGATGTACTGTTTACCTCATTAATGAATGTTTTAAATAAATAAGATTATAAAGAATAAAATTTTTTAGAAAAACTGTCCAATTATTATTGGATGATTTCATTTCGAACAAGAGTCATCTTAAATTTGACATTAATAAGTTTTGGACATTTAAAAACTGAGAATTATTATATAATAAATTAATATTTTCATGCATTCCTAAAGAGCCCCTCCTCCCCCTTTTAAAATGCCATAACCTCTAACCCATTAATCACATCTATAAATCCCATTTTATAGGCTAAACTATTCCCAAATAAGCTATAAATATCCCTCTCTTCCACTTATAAGTCTTACCTTAGGCAGAAGGAACTTTAAGAAATCCTTTTTGTTCAAACAAAGTGAGTTACCCGATTTAAAGGTATCGTCCTCTCTTTAGTTATTTTATTTTATATTACTTCTCTAACCCCCCAAAATCTTTTTTTTATTTTATGTTATAAAAAAAATATCATAAATATAATATGTTGATTTTATGAGATGTATTCAAACAACACTTACACACACCTCCATATAATGGGTAAAGAACATACAGTTTCTGTGGACGATGAACTACTGCCTCACGAAATTATGATTGTTCAATCCTCTACTACCACATCTTATAGTGGCCATTATGATGGAACTATATTTATATGAGATATATATTATATTTATATTGTCTTTATACTTATCTATTTTTCATTTACATCACACCATTATGGTTTCAACTATGTGTAAATACGATAATGTCATTTGAGAAAGTGCGTACTACCACCCCCTCAAAGTGACATGACTCGTTCATTCCATACGTGGAACATATAAAAAATTTATTTAATGATATTATATATTATATTATACTTTAATTACAATATACCTATTTATAATTAGGTTTTCATTTCATTAAAAATAAAAAATATAATTGAAAGCAGCGTTCATGCGTAGGTACGACTTATCTTCTCCATGAACAGTGCATTTAATTTCTTATCACCAAATGTTATAAAATATTATAAATAAATATATATACTGGATATATATGATATATATGAAATCTAAATAATTAATATCATTATGGAGATAATGGGATTTTTCCACATGAACATCTTTTAATTATAAGAAGTTCTTTTTTGACTTATGTACCAAATATCAACGAAATGAACATTATTAACTTAAATGATTACATAATTTTTATCACATGGTAATAAGTGATATAAAAGGATTAATAAACTTGAAAGGGTTCTTAATACATTATAAATTAAAATTAGTTTCTTATTCGGGATATTAAGGAAATAACAGGTGAAGTCGGACACGAGGTTGAAGACTTTGTCTCAATCTCCATTCATTGAGGGATTTTTTGATTTATACATGACATTATTTTATATGGTGTATAAAACCCTATGATTTTTCATTTAATTCAAAGGGAATATTTTTTCTTCATAGTGTTTTTATAAACGACCAAAAATGTAATGTTTCCTTTTAACGTACGTGGTGACAATGACCTTTCCGCTGCCACAAGTGTTATTTGATCTTTGGCTTCATTAACAAGCTGATTTTTTAAAAAGGAATATAAATACAATATAATATTTTATGTATTTTGGTATTGAATATGGTTTTGATAATGGATTTGATATGTCAATATATTTAAATGATATATTGTAATTGAAATGGGTAAATGTTATCTTTCCTTTATATTTGTTTTATGTGTTATGAATATGTTATAGTTTTTGGGCATTATTACATATATGGGTGGTTCTATGATAAAAATAGGGAGGGTGAGCCCGAGAGAGCTCACCAATGAATTTGGTAACATGATGGAGGTAAACATTAATGTTTCTTCTAAGAGATTTAAGGAATATACTATGATGGGTATTCATAATGTAACTCCCTACATTGCTGTAAATGCTACTACGTAAGTATGTTATGGATGCCACAAGTTACCTTTATGATTTGTGATTACTATGTGTTATTAATAAATCTTATGATTTCATGAGCTATGTTAGAGGGATTATGTTATGTATGTATTGATGAATTAATGTTTTATTTATTTCTTTTATAACCCTTTCTGAGCTTTTTATGCTCATCCCATGTATTGAAATTTTTTTCATAGTACATAAAGATGAATAGGGTCAAGGATGGGATCAAGGATAAGGCATGTTGTCTAAAACATGGAAATAGATATGACTCTTTTTTTCAAGTGTTTTTATTTTATGAAAAAATTGAAAATGAGTAGAAGTGTCTAAATTGTAATTTTTTGAGATGTAATGTAATAGTTATGGCCAAATTCTCAAAAACTCTAATCCTGAAAAGATCCTTAATGTGAATTATCCATTTAATTCAAGATTATGTAATGTTTTAAGGTTGGGTCCTTATATTGGGCCCTCAAAATTTCAAATATTTAATAAATTTTATAATATTCAATTCATAGAAGTGTTTTAATTGAATTTAAAACTATAGAAATAAAAATTGATGAAAAAAAGCTTCCTAGAAGAAAAATATATTTTGACTTATAAAAGTTTTCTATAAAAAATTCCAACATTTAATTCAATAAAATGTCCTAAATAACATTTTTCATAAAATAAATGAAATAATCTTACATTTAAATCCATTTAAACAGAAATTTAATTTTGTAAAATCTTGAATGAAAAACCTAGTTTTCAATATAAATTATTAATTCTCATTATTCATCAAGAAATCAACCAGTTTATAATACTGTCAAATATACACCATATGATAACCATGAAATGATGATTTCATAAATAATTTTCATTTTAAAAAAATAATTTTTGAAATTTGGTGTCAAATTATTATATTATTTTCTCACAAAAAGAAACAAAAACTAATTTTTAGGAAAACTGTGCTTTTAGAATATATAATGATATTACTAAAAATATATTTTATTATTTTAAAACACTAAATATGTACTTTTAGGAAATAATAATCACTATGAAAATATTATAGATTAGGTTAAAAATATAATATATTATTATTCATTAATATTATAGGTTGTCTGTATAGTAATCTATCTTAAATATTAAATTAAATTAAATATGAATATGTCATAAAATCATATGGTGTTAAATATGGATCATTCATCTGAAAGGGAATAATAATACATATTTGATACTAAATAAGAATTAATAATGAATAGTAGGAATGTTTTCAATGAATAGGGGTAAAATATTTCCCAATATATCAAATTATAATAAAAATACATTTTAGTAGTGTTTAGAATATTAATATCGATACAAAAAATTTCCTTGAACATTATAAAATTGTATTTATTTAATAAAATAAACAATTATTTAAACATGTAAGATTATAAATTCTTTTAGGGAACTTGAATGCATAGATATTATGTTTCATTAAAAATGATAAAATTTAAAAAAGATGTTTTCACATAGAAAACATTAAAAATTGACTCTTTACAATAATTAATGAAAATGACCAATAAAAACTTTAAAATTTCATTAATACCACTTTTGAATGACGGTTTAACATAAAATTACATTAATTTTTTTAGTAATACCTAAGTACATTTAAAAAGACATTTGATTTTTATAGTCATAGGAAATGGGAGGTTCCTAACCGAAATAAATTGTTAGGGTCAATTCCCCTAGAAGAGCTAAATAAGGAGCACTGGGGAAATGAAATATTATGAAGGCATAAAATTTTAAATAATCAGAGTTTGAAGAAATTATGGGGGGTCAAAGAAAATAATTAAAAAAAATCTCTATATGAATTATTATGAAAAAAATTAGAAATTGACATTGATATTGATTATAATCCCTTATAGTAATAGTTAGATTAGAATCAACGATCTAAGAGGATTACTATGAAATGGGCATTAAAACATCATTAAATGTATTATATAAATTATAATTGATGCAAATGGGGTAATCAACACAACATATAAAATAATAGATTACGGGTTATATCAAACCTATCTGATGGATTTAAAATTAAAAAAATAAACCCATACATGTAACATAATAAATGAGGTAATAATACTTTAAAATATAGTTTATAAATTTGTATCATATAAAACCGTAACAGAAAATACATAAAATTAAAGTTATTTATTTTTAATAGTAAATAAGTCAAGGAAGCATATTTTTTAAAAATAATTGTTGTAACACAATGGATGAGAAATATGTTAGCACAAACTGTAAAAAATTTGATCTTTATAAAATTAGAATCAATTTAAAGAGATAACATGATATGTGTTTTCCCAAAAATAGATTAAAAGGGTATAGATAAATTAATTAATTATGAATTTACCAAAAAATATAATTTTATTTATGGTACATCCTGTGAAATATTTCTCAATATATTTAAATTGAAACAATGAATGTAATAATTACTACCCTACTATTTCGGGTAAACAATATATTCTAAAATATCAAAAAATGTACACTCTAAAGGGAATTTATTAATGAGTATATTTGAATTTTTATTTAATTATTGTAAGAATTTTATTATTAAAAGAATACAATTTTTTATTCATTAAAATGATATTATATTGAGATGATTTGTTTTAGTGAATAGATTGATTTTATATGAATAGTTAAGATACCATTTTTGTTTAAACCATAAATTTCATGACATCATAATGATGTTAGAATAAAATATGAACAAAGAATAGATTATATTCCACACAAAAAAATTTGTTAAATTATAACATTATTTATTTCTAAATATTGTTTGTAATCCATCAAATTATATTTGATATTTTAAAACCAGAGTGATTTTTTTACATAATTTTTTTATTGTATTATACATTTAGTGTTTTAAAAAAATCTATATATCATTTATAAATTAGATTATAAAAAATATATTTTAAAATATTAATCATTATGTTTATATCATATAAAAAGTTTCATGTTATTTTTTGTAATAATGGATAAATTACTAATCTAAAAATTAGTTACCACAACAAGATAAAATACTAAATGTGGAAAATATAATGGTAACGGTTGAAAAAATGTATAGAGCATTTTTTACATGTAATGTTTGAGGAATTATAAATCGTATCTGTTCCCCACTAAATTATTTCTCAATTTTGGAAAAAAAGTCATTGCGATGGACATCCCATTTCCAAAAGATTATAGGGATTTCCAAAAATAATATCTCCATTCACATAGAAAAGGAGGAACACATTAAAACTTCAATTAAATACCTAAATGTTGGTTTTACCACAAAACCATTTTATGTTTCCCCCCTATGACACATATATTTCATATATTATCTTTTAGTCAAAATATTTAATCGTAAGACCTCCATTTCCATGGGAACCTCTAATGAAATCTCAAAGTGGTCAATGTGGGTAATCCTTTAAACATAAATTATTTCATATATATATTTGAATTTAAATTACAAATGTATCATACCTATATGGGAGAATAAGTATTTAAAATAAATGTACTATTATTATAATATGGTAATAATCATTAACCAATATTCCACCTTTCCGTAATAAAAAAAATTGTTAATTGTGTGTATATACAGTCCACCGCCTCCACCATAGAACAAGTTATAATTTCTATCACCACATATCATGAGGGGTTCAAATGTATAATATTTTAATTAATTATGATATAAATAACATATTTAATATTTTTGATATAATAAATCATGATACCCCTTTCTTTTAGTCTATGGAAAATGAAATCACTGTCTCTCCGTATGTGCTGATTACCTTCTCTATGAAATAGTGTATTCAATTTTTTACCACCATTCATGGATAAAAATAATAATGTTTATAAATGATTAATTTTTAAATTATGTAACTATTATTATTTTTTCATATAAAATTGGATAACCTTTTAAAAGTATAAGAAATTATCATTTATTACCAAATTAACCATCTTAAATAAGTACAGTTAGAGGAAAATAATTGTATTGGTATTATGTTATATTTTTATATCAAAACAATTTTTACTAAATACATCAAATTATATTGTATCACTATAATAACAACTATATGTTATAATTTTAATTACTCTATAATAAAGTTATAGCTAAACTACCTCATAAACATTCTTTAAATTAGCGCTTATTCATGTTTAGATTGGTTTGTGCACCCTCATGAAAAATAACCGGAATTTTTATCATGAATGATTAAAGGAACACAAATTTTAGTTTAATATGATATATTTTTTTAATAATGATTTATAATACATAGAGATATAATATCAATATTAAATTCATTGTCTATAAAAACACCCTTCAATTATCAAGAATCACTAAAACTTCCTTCTCATCGATTTTATAATCATGAATAAATCCTAAAACACTCACGAAATGAATTTACACCATTATAAGTTTTATAAATAATACCAAATAGTATATTTAATGACCTAGTAATGATTATGAGTCTATGAATAATGAGTAAAGAAATAGAAATTATGCAACTATTAAAAAATAATCAAATTATAAATCACTACTGTCGGAAAATAGGTAAAATAAATTAACTATAATTCATAGAGATAATGTGCAAGGACCCGACCATATACATTGCATATTCTAGATACTTTAGACTAGAATTCATTCTATATAATTAACAAAGATATTTTATGTTTATATTTTTATATAATTAGTTCATAATTCATACATAACGTCCCACAAGCATACAAAGTTTATAATACAAAATGTGTATCCATTTTTTCCATCATATAAATGTATAGAAAATGATTTATTGTCGTGAAAATACTACAAAACAATTATCTTGGATTCTTATTTTCTCTTACCCCACCATAAACTTTGTGAATTTTTTTAAAACATGGGATGATAACAAAATTCATATTAAAGGAGATAAAAAATTTGTAACTAAACAACTATTCAATGATTACATATAAAAACATGAATAATACACATCTCACCTTTAAAAGTAACATATAATTAAATTTTTAAACCATGAGGTTTCCATAATACATAGAAATCATAAACAATGAATTTATGTTACTT
Source organism: Viscum album (assembly GCA_963277665.1). Classification (NCBI taxonomy): domain Eukaryota; kingdom Viridiplantae; phylum Streptophyta; class Magnoliopsida; order Santalales; family Viscaceae; genus Viscum; species Viscum album. The sequence goes on along the minus strand of OY728123.1, from coordinate 683,645,074 downwards.
GGGGAATAATTTTCTTAGTATAAATACTTATGATTATAACCCTAAACGATACCATATTATTTTCAACCCTCACAAATACCTCACAATGTGGCAATTGTGTCTAGATTATGATGTAACAATTGTATTTTCCCTTGGAATAACCATTAAGGTCAACATCAAACATTCCCAATTCATTGGAGGGCAGTCACTGACCCACGAATCCTTGATTTATAATGTAACCACCCAACATCATAAAAAAATACCAACAACCATAAAATAATAATAAAACAAGAATCCAAGAATCATAAAAACATTCTTTATGGAATGCCACTTATTTTAATGGAATAATTTTAATATCCAAAGGAAAATATTTTAATTAAAAATAAAAATTTGATATTTTAAAAGAGGATTCAAATTAACAACGAATAATGATAATAAGAAAATAATATAACTCTATATAAGTTATACATAAAAAATCTTTTTGAATTTTTTAAAAATAGATATTAAAGAGGTTTTTAAATGGAAATCACCTTTCCCTTTTCCAAAAATCATTCTGTAATTGTACATAATATAAATGATAATAAAATTAAATTCATTAATTACTTAATTCACAAATATTAAACATATATATTGTTTTTTATAATTTCATTATGTATTTTTATGGCCATTTAGACGCATTATAATATACAGAATCATCGTTCCATGAGAGTTTATTTCAGGGTTTTATGGTCTGTTCCCTTGAGTATAGTTATTTTATTTCTTATAAAATAGAGGGAAAACTCGTGAAATTGAATGATATGGTATTAATATGCTTCCAAAATATCAAATTACCAAACATATAATTTTTTTTCAGAATAATAATTATTTAATAGATAAATATGGATCATAATATATTGGTTTATTTTTGGCCATTTTTTCGACCATCACAAACAAGTTTTGTATTATTTTTTTATGCCTATGAATTAGCTCCATGACATTAAGAAAGATATAATATATTTATTAAAATATTTTTTTTGACCATAATAATTGTTTTATGACCAAACATGAAAGTGGTAATGTAAAATTAAAATGTGTCATCCAAAAGGTGGTGAATTGACACATCATAGATGATTTTTTCATTCTCAAGAATAAGAGGAGAAAATGAGAGGTTTGATGATGGATATTACATTCACATAATAAAATTCCATTATATATAATATATTTTAGTTTTAATTTTATTTTTTACAAGGGATATGAGGAGAGGATAAGAAATAAAGAAAGAAATAAAGAAGAAAACTATTTAAAAGAGAAATAATAGAAATTTCCCTTTTGGATATTTACTCCTTGAGAACCACCATAAAGAATGTGGTTTCAGTATTTTTTTTATAACATAATGTATTGGAAAAGGGGAATTAGATTATAAGGGAATATTGGTAGTAATTACAAATAAATCATTAATATAGAGGTGTGAGGTGAAGAAGAGGTGACATGTGGTATTTAAATGGAGAGGAGAGGGGTGTTTTTTAATATTATATTCATTAGTTAATAGTTTTCTATTAATACTATAAATAGAGCTGAATATTATGTATAAATACCGTAACGAGTGAATTTTACACCTAACTAACGTGTTCTTACATAAAAAATGAATAAAAATTAATCTATTTAATATACAATGTAAAATAAAATAAATTACCATATTTCACTCTTCACTAAAAATTGAAGTATTTTGGAATAATACCTAAAATTTAGCCTTACAATTTTTAGATGATCAGAATTAAAAAAATTAATAATTTTTGGGGAAAATAAATATCTAAATATTATAAATTTATTTTATAATAAAAATAATCATTTATATAAAAAATAATGATTTTAATATTACAACTTATTTTATGACACATTAAAAAATTAATTATGGTCACAAAAATATTATTATTATTTTACAATAATATATTAATTTCAGAATATATTTTATGAAAATAAATTTTCTATTAAATAAATATATTAATTATAAAGGTGTAAATAAACACACAAGTTTCAAAAAAATAAGGAAACTCAATTTATCATTTTTTTAAAAAAAGTATTTACTTATGCTAGGATACAAAAATATCTTATTTTCCCATGTGAGACACCCAAAATTTATTTAATCATTAACAAGTGGGGATACTATTATAGAAATATAGATTCATTAATTTATATAAATACAACTTATTTCATTATAAATTAATAATTAATTTAGCTATTTAAAACAAAATTATGAAAGATTATATTTTCTGTATATAGGTTATTACATCACCCCTTCTAGAAACTGATGCCTCACAATTTTTATTAAATTATTAAAAAAATGAGTATATATTTCCCACATAGTATTTTTATATTCCCATGTCCCTTCTTGAACCATGTGGTTTCTCCAAAACAAATTAACTTGGTGAATTACATTATTCCAAAATAGTTTCTCTCTATAGTTCAGAATCTGAAAAGTATTTTCATTATTTGAAATGTTTTTTCCAAATAAACATTATCCGGGCTCAATACATTATATGTATCCAGAATATATATTATTAACATCAAAACTTGAAAAAAATTCTATACTTGAGATAATTAGAATAAAATCCATTCAGTAGGAAACTGATCTAAATTTCTCTATTATTTCAATGGTTCAAAAAAACACTGGACTCTACTTCCCCTTCTAACAAAAAGGAATCAAAATTATCCATTTAGAATCATTTAGAAAGAGATGATCTCATACCTCGAAAAAAAGATACTTCCTTTGGTTATCCACATAATGTTCCCACCAACTATAAGATACCCTCATATGTTACTAAATAATCCTTACATTCTCTAGCTCCTCCTCTACTAATTATGGTCTGATCATATTTATTTCACCAACTTTATCCCCAAATGATAGTGTTCAAAACTTCTTTCCATATAATGCTTCAAAATATTCTATATTTATACTAAAAAGAAAACTATTATTATAATAAAACTAAAATAAAGAAATATATTGATCCCAAAATCCCTAGAAATATATTGAACAAGCACATATCTTTTCCAATAAGGTTAGAATTATTTACTCATCATATCCATCAGATTGAGGATGGAAGGCTGTTATGAAATTTAATTCAGTGCCCAATGACTTTTTATGGCCATTAAAAAAGTTAGAAATGAACATGGTATCACAGTTAGATATAATGGATAGAGGAAATCCAACTAACATGAATATATTTTTAAGATACAATCAAGAAAGTTGAATTTTAGACTGAGTGACTTGAAGAAGAATAATATATGTATATTTTGTGATTCAATCAACATTAAACCGAATCAAATTGTTATAAAAATATGTAATTGATATTCCTACTAAAAAATCCATGGATATATTTTATCACTTATAATCTTGGATTGGAAAATGATGAAACATTCCCATAGGTAATATTCATTATTCTATTACCTATTAACATGTAAAAAATATTTTGGTAACATTCAAAATATATATTTTTAATCAATCCCACCATTAATTCTTCTAAAGGAATCTATACAAATTAGTACTGATAGGATGAAAAAAATGAAAAACTATGAGCTTCACATAACAATTATTTCTTATGATCAGAATCAAAAGTCACACATAATACCATATGAAATATAAAAATGCAATTATTATCATTGTTAATTTCTGGAATCATACCATTTTTAACCAAATGTAACATTTTCTATAACTCAAAATCTTCCTTCTTTTATTTCTTAATTCTGTCTCGTAGAGATGATTTCACTGACACCAGAAACAAAGTAGAGTAATTTCCTATACAAAAAAATTCCAATACAATGTTCATGAAATCATTATGTAAGGGGTCTAATTTTAAACAAAACATGGTTAATTTTTCATGATATTATTAACTCAATAATGTTCCAGTTTTTTTCTTTTATTGTATGGTAATGGATCATGAAATCATTTTCTATTATCAGTTTTACCCATCTTCTCTTCCTCAAATTAAAGTCCATTTGATTGAATATATACTTCAATATTTTATTTTTAGTCTATATTTCACATTTGGAACCATATAAATGATGTCGCAAATTTCTATAGCAAAAACCATAACCGCAAATTAGGAATCATGGGTGGGATAATTTAACCCATGATGCTTCAATTATCTTGAAGCATATGTAATTACCGAATCATTTTTTAATAGAACACAACCATATACCTTCAATAAAGCATCAATATAAATGAAAAACTCTCCATTTCTGGAAGGAAAAGTCAAAACTAGGGCATTCACCAATCATCTTTTGAGTTCCTGAAAAAGACATTACAATATCCTATCCTATTAAATTTGACCCCATTTGGTTTACCATAGTTTGTGTGACAGATTAACTTGAAATTTTTTTCCTAAAAAATCATTAATAGCCTCATAATACAAGAAAACATTTTTTCTTAGAAACACTTGTAGTTCCAGGTCATTCATCAACCAATTTTTTTATAGGATCATCTATTATGACATCCTTAATTGCAATGTTCCCAAGACAAGAAATTTGTTACAACCAGAAATAAAATTTTCAAGACCTCCCATATAAATCATTTTCATCAAGAATTTTAGGAATAATCCATCTATTTTTTGTCATAATCCTCATAATTTTTCAAATACACCAAAATAATGTAAAAAAACAACTACAAACGTATCCCAACATTTACCGAATATTCTATTTGTATGGTACATAAATATAGAGGGGGGGAGATTTCAAACCAAAGGGAATACATACCAACTCCAAATGCTTATATCTATTCATGAAATCTATTTTAATAATTTCAACATCCTTCACGTTCAGCTAATGGTACAAAAACCTCAGTTTAGTCTATTAAATATACAAAGATACCTTGAGAAGGTCAAAAAAATTCATCAATATAAACAAATGAATACTTATTCTCAATAGTAATATTATTGAATTATCTATAATCACTAAATTCATCATGGAACCAAATTTCATTTTCTAAAAAAAACATTAGAACCCCATGCTAATGTGCTACGGAGGATGAAATCTCTATGTGTAACTCTTGAATATTCTTTTTAAATTCATGATGTTCCACATGAGTCATTCATTAATGGGGTTTTGCAATTTTCTTAGCATCAAGAAAAATGTGAAAGTTAAATTTTACTTTTAGATCTGGTATAACACTGGGAAACTCATTAGAAAAAACATCTAGATATTACATTACCACATGAACATCACTAATATGAATAATTTCCTTATTTTCAACAATATGTGTAAGATAACATTATTTCCATTTTTTAATATTTTCTCACCTTTATATTTATTATCAATAGTATGAGTTTATTCTTGTATAAAAGATTAAAATATTTCTAAAAATCAACTTCATTAGCACCACAATCAGTATTTTAATGATAAATTGAAATCCAATCCACTCATAGAAAAACATCAAAATATACTAAGGGAAAACAACAATCGTTACAGCTAATTTATTTCCACGTATAACCCCATGATAATTATAATAATAATTTTTACCCTAATATTTACCCCTAGTGTTTTAACCATAAGTTCTGGTTTCATTTATTGAGGTGAAATTTCAAAGATACTAGATATTTTCTAAGAAATAATGGAATGTGTAGAAACCATATAAAAAAAAAATAGAAATATATAGGTAAAAAACTATGTACATGATACCACTTCATTGGATTGAACCACATATACTAATGTAGTCTATGTGGATTTCATTGTAATTTTTTTCTTATAGTAATAATGCTTCCCATCACTCAAATACTTCTTTGTGAAGGTATGTGCATAATTCCCCATATCACCATTTTAAAACACATTACATTTTTCATTTAATAATTAAACATAAAAATAGTAAGATATTTTGCACTGCATTCTGGGACCATATTTCCAAACATAACACATAATAGTCACTTTTCGAATTGGTTATGGAATTCCCTAAAGTTCTTTTTGCCTCACTTTCCAAAAATAGGAAATAGTATTTTCTAAACATAAGATCTATTTAATTGATTCTTACCAATTTCATTTGAACGCTATGTTATATTGTTATTGTTATTAAAGTATGCTTGATCATCAAAATACACCATTTCTACACTCTCAGTACATCAAAAAAATTTATCAGATGTTTTGAATTCATGGGAACCCAATTCTCTTTAATATATTGGCTTTATTCCAATGTAGGAACAAATTATTTTACTATCAAGATCTCAAATAAGATTTGGAGAATACCTTTACCACCAAGTGATTTTTTCTTCATACACACCCACTAAATATTCATCCTTTTATTTAAATTCAATGAATTTATTTTACATCAAAATTCAAACCACTGAAGGAAGATATTTTCCAAGGAAATTGTTTGTAAATTCATCCCATTACATGGCATCAATATCTTATCTATTCATTATATTATTGACCATTGACCACCATTAGTCAGCTTCAACTTGAAAAAATAAAGAATAAAATTTGGATATCTATAGAGACCATGAAATCAAAAATGATTTCTAATGGCATTAATCAACCATGAAAATACCAGAGGTTCATAAGATCTACTGATAGTAGGAGGGTGATGCCTCATAATATGTTCCCCTATTATCATGTTTCATTGTTGTATCTCCAACTATTCTATTTCACATATTATAGTACAATTTATAGCCTATGTACAATAATTAATTACTATCACAAACTACTACAATCCAATTACCACAATTCTAGGTTTTATATTCAAAAAGAAATTATCCTCTTGATTAAATCATACGTGAGTTTCCCTGTTTCTTCTATGAGAACACATTTCTAATAGAAATAATTTAGATAAAACGACAATGTAATATTAAAATAATATATCATTTATATGTAAACATAAGAAAAAACATTTATGGAATTATATTAACACCATTATAATCTCTAAATTATCTAAACCATGCTATGATACCTAATATAAGGATTGTACCTTAAACATTACATATTCTAGTCACCATAGAATAGAATTTATTTTCATTCATTACAAAAGATATTTTAGGTTTATAGTTTTATATAATTATTTCATAATTCATAAATAAGATCCCAAAAACCTAAAACTGGATACTACTAAAACTATATAATTTTTTCCATAATATTGAAGTATATAAAAATTCATGATTTGTTTCATGATGAATCTTCATATCATTCATCTTAGATTCTACTTTTTTTACCCAACCATAAACCCTATTATTTTTTTTAAACATGGGATGAACACAAAAATAACATAATTGTACAACAAAATTTAATGAAATAAACCATTATTCGATGAATAAAAGTAAGCACATGAAAGATATACTTCTCTCCCTTAAAAAGAATAAAAACATAATTTTTGAAAACATGTGGGTTCTATAAAACTTAGAGAGTAAAAGAAAATAGGTAACAAGAGGAATTATTTTATTACCATTCATAGATATTATTATAACCCTAAATTTTAACATATTATTTTTAACCCCCATGAATACCAAATAATATGACCCTAATGGCTACCATATGATTTAAATATTATAGTTACACATGGAATAAGTATTATAGTCAACTTCCAGAAAATCTAATGTAAGGGAGGGATATCATGGATATTCCATTAACACAATAAAATTTCAGTATATGTAATATAATGGAGTTATCATGTCATTTTTTATATTTTATAAGAATATATGATAAGAAATAATGAATGAAAGAAAGAAATTATTTTAATAGCCAATAAGAGGGATATAACTCTAGAATATAAACTCCTTGAGAACCTATTAAATGTGCATGGTTTTGGTCTCTACATGAGACCATAATATCTTGTACATTGGTAAGAGACTTGTTAAGTGAATTAGAATGAATTTATAAAAGCTTCATTACTTTGGAGGTGTGAGGAGAATAGGTGGTGGGGGGTTGCATCTATAGGGAGATGATAGGGGTGTTTTTGAATATTATATTCATTAGTTTATTATTTTGGATCAAGATTATAAATAGTTTTTATTATTGTAACTAAATATTTTAAATAGTTCATGTGAGTAAGAAATAAGGTGTTCTTAAATTATAAATCACTCAAAAATTTACAAAATATAACTTATAATGTTAAATACTGAAAATTACCGTATTTCTCTCTTCAAAAAACTCAACTATTTTAAAAAAATTTAAAAAAATCCCAGTAAACATTTTTTGATGTATGGAATTCAAAAATTTAATACATTTTTGAAAATATATTTTTTTAAATATGTTCAATTTATCATTTATTTAAAATCATTATTTAATCGAAAATACAGATTTTTATATTATGTCCCATTTCATGAAGGATTGAAAAATTAATTAAGGTTCCATAAAATTATATTATAATATTAATTAAGAAAAATATTAATTTATGAATATATATCTTGAAAAATAATTTTATTTTAAATAATTATCTTAATTGCAAACTTCAAAATAAATACTTGTCTTTCACAAAAAAGACAATAATTAAATTATTATTTTTAAAACATTTATTTACTTATTCCATGATATAAATATATCATATTTTTACTTATGAAATGCCTGAATATTATTAATAATTTAATAAATGAGGATAATATTATATTAGTATTCATTCCTTAATTTCTATATTTACGACTTTTTTCATTATACATTTATAATGAATTTAACTATTTAATTCCAAAATTAAAGCATATTATTTTATTAGTTTATGGTATATTACTTAATGAATATAAAACAATATTATAAATGAATATGAATTTGAAGAGGGTTCTTAATTAAGTGATTAATTTATCTATTTTCTTATAAATGTGGTTTTATTTCATTCGTGGGAGACATGATAAGAGGTAAGGGGTTTCTCTCTAAAATTATTATTTTTGTTTTTTATATTATACTCATATTTTATTTTATGTGGTGTTTATAAAACCTATTTCTAATGATATATCCTAAAATTACACTAATTAATTATATTTTAAAATTGATTGAAAAAATATATTTCAATATTTCTGGATTGAATTTCTACCCATGCCCTAATTGGGGTTTTCCATATAAATTTACATTCATTGGGACTCATGTTTTATTCACCAGTAATTACATTTTTTATTATTTTACAATGACATGGAATAATTCTCCACATATTCCTCATGAATTTAATGGGATTTAAAATTTTATAGTTTTGTCCCACCCTTGTATTCTTTTGAATCAATAGTTACCAAAACTATTTTAAAACAAAAAATGTAAATGTTGTAAAACCATTTCTATGTTTTGGTAAAGTAATTTGTTTTTTATTGTTTACTATAAAATAAACCAATTTATTTAATATGGTAGTGGATGTAATTCTATAATAGAATAACCTAGGTGTAATCATCCAGAAATGGGTTGGTATATTCTTATACAATCATCAGTATAATGAATGATGTGTGGTAGTAATACTACACACCTTATCATACACTCCTAGGAGATATTCGTTTTAATAATAAAATTATTATTATAAAAAATTATGAAGGATTTTTCCAACAATTTCCATGTTCTTCTATAAATTTAAACAATTTAACCCAATTACTACATTCAATTTATTACCCAAAACACTGAATATTCCCTCTCCTCAATATTATGTTAATAAGGACAATTTTTTTACCTTGATGATACCCCACAACATCTATGTTGAATAAGTGGTGTTCTATTATAGATCCACGTTGTTCCATTAAATGAGGATGTATTATTTTAATATATTTTTTATAATATTGATATCCATGTTTTTATTTTTCTATATGTTCCTTAAGTAGTGGCCTAAAATATCTTTATCACCCTTATGGTGAATGTATTGTTCTTAATCCAGTGATTGGTGAAAAAATTTAATATAGTCCCTCGATTCATTGAAATGTATCATGAGACAAAATATATTTTTTTGTATATGTCCCCACATAATATTATTTGACTAGAAACATGTCCATGACAGTATTCTTGGATATATATATCATTGTAAATTAAATCAGTTGAGATCTATGATTATTGTTATTCCTTTTTTCATTATTTTTCATTGAAGTTGAATTATCTGGGTTTTGGATGATTATCACTTCATGATGTTTATTAATTCTTACTATAAAAGTTTTTTCTTATTTATATTATGATATCTTTTGTTGTATGGCACTCTCTACTAAGCATATAGTTGAACCCTTATTATTGTCTGTTTCCCGAGAAAACCTGGAAGATAACATTGTCAAATTCTAAATGATATTATCATAGGCATATTGTTGGTATCACATTGAGTTCTTATTTTATCTTATGTTTTAAAATTTAATTTATGTTTGTGTATAATCTTCCCAATGAAATAAGATGGCGTATCCTTCAAAATCTCTTGTATTTTATACCAATAGTAAAATCAGACATCCAACATCGGGTTTTTGGAGTTTGGGATCTAACAGTTTCTATCATATGATGTTTTATAGTAATATTTAGGACAATATTTAGAGGAACATAGTAAGATATTAAATTTACTATGAAATGCCATCATTGATATTATTGTATAATTATTAAAAAATAATTAGAATTTTATTTTAAAATTTATTATTATGAGTTTTTTGTATGTATAATATTATATAGAGATAATGACTAAAATGAATAATTCACACCATATAAATGCCTATAGTCTATATAGGGATTACCCCCCTAAAATGAAAATGAATTTGGAGTATATTATAATTAGATCAAATCCATATTAATCCATTTGAACTAGGTTATTTTAAATAATCATGCATGAAATGAGTGACATGTAAAGTGAAAACCTGGTGTATATATGATTTTCTACATCCAATGACAATAACATAGAGCCTACATTAGATCAAATTTTCTATTTTTATTTTAAAAATGGTTTAGTCTTCTTGAGAATATCATTATCGCTTTTGGATGTAGTAAAAAAATCATCATGGTGTTCTATTATCTGAAAGATATATAAACCGATAATGGTCAGTAATTCAAAATTGTAAATAGGAAAATGGTGTAATGTGAATGGAATAAGGATATTTTAAAGAGGTATTCTTGTAAAAATGATTTTATCATGAGACAACAACATAAATGGAAATATATTTCCTCAATAAAAGAAGAAATTAAGAGGAAAACATAGCTAACTCTGAGAAATTTCTTTAATTGGGTAGCTATAAATGATCTAGACTATGTATGTAAACAAAAGAACAAGATAAATCATTTCAGGTATGGGTTACTTATAATAATTAAATAGATATTAATATCTCAAAAAATTTTATCATAAAACAATAATCACTAATGTTCTATTAATATTGAAAATATTTTCCCAATACCTATTTATTCAAGTGAAATCCTGATAAGAAGTGGTCGATTGAGAATCATTGGAAGAATAATGTTGAAATGTGAAATAATTGGAGGATTATATTTAATAAATCATATAAAAATAAAAATAAATACCCCAAGCATTTCAAGAAGAAAACAATAGTTTAGAAAAAGTACATGGAAAAATGATTCCATGACTATGAATTTAATTTAATGGTAGATGTTATTGATGTTCAATCCCTTATCTATTAGGATATGATACATTATACAATCCAATTTCCCAAATGTCAATATTTTTTTCATTTGAAAAGGATTTGGGAGAAAGGAAAAGATCTTGAAATTACAATATTATATGTTAAATTTTATAATGATACATTGTATGGAATTTGGATCAAGGCCTCAAAGTTAGTTAGTTAATAATATTTATCTTCCATTCAATTGTATCTTCTATGTTTTTAAAAAACATTAAATATTTCCCAATCATCCTAGTAACTTATTTTTAAAATTTAATACTTAGTGGAAATTCTTTTTAAACAAAGGTATTCTGGTTGGTTCTAGTTAATATTCATTGATGTACCATAGTTACAAATATGGTTATTTTTACAATAGTTATCATTGATAATATCTTTGTAATATAATGGTTTTCAATGTATTTTGAAAAAATATTTTATTTCAATGAGATGGATATTACATTTTAAAATGGTGTGTTTTCCTATAATAACTATCCTTAATTAAATTATAGAGATATTTGAGGATCCAAATCAATCTTTGGATAGGATGATATCATATGAATAGTGTACATATCTAAAGAAAAAATCATCAATGTTTTTATAAAAGGAATTACCTGGTCATCAACTTGAGTGTGAAATTGATTTCTCTATTGAACTCGTTCTTTATGAAAAATCTATATCTACAAATCACTATAGAATAGAATTACTAGAGGTTTGTACTTGAATAAAAATCATAAAAATTTATGTGATAAGGTGTTTATATTCACTAGAGTTTCAATGTGGGGTCCCACAATTTAATTCATGAAAAAATGCATGGTTCTATCAGATTGTGTATTGATTATTGAGAGAACAATAAAATTTATATAAATAATAAGTATTATTTTCCATGTATTGTAAAATTATTTGCTCAGATTCAAGGATATTAAGTATCTATTTCATTTTTAATGATTATTGAATTTTAAAGTAAAAATATTATTATTTTTTATTTCATGTAATAATTTATTTCTAATTCATTTGAGAACCGCTCCCTAAAAGTTTAAACGATTATATGATGATATAAAATGTTCCAAAAATCAGGATTATAGAAATGATTTTATATGAGTTTATTAGAGTTTTTAAAATTTTCATAAGTAAATGTTCAATTTAAAAAGATTGACTTGCTGCTATAAGATGTTCCAGAAATGATGTGGTGAATTTGAAAATACTAATCAGATAAAAAACAATGACTCATAATGGATTAGGTCTATCAAAAAGAGGGATATACATTTTATAAATTGATAATGGTGTAAGCTAATGATAGTCTTTAGGTTTCCCATGTCACAATGTGAAGATTCTTTATACTAAAAAATGTTTTAAAATATGAATTCATGATGTTACTCATGAATGATGGGGTTTCCATGACATATTCATTAAAAAATGGTTTTTTCATAATTAGTTGTTTTGTCTCTAGTAGAATAAGTAAACTCTAAAGGCTACTAGGTAGATAGGTAGAAAGATACATTGAATGGAGTTTTATTATGTCTAGCTGTCAAAATGAAAATTTAAAAAGTTCATCATGTTGGAAATTTGACCATTATATTGAATTTGGAAGAAGGAAGTACATAAGGAAGAGAATGTTGATTATCATTAAATCTCTATGAATGAGTTCATAAATAAATGTCTGTCGATACTAGATGGATCATACAAGGACACTCAATGGGGGTAGGGTAGATTAATATGCACAACCTTTTACAGAATTTTTATTTCCATTCATTTATCCACACTTACTCTTGCGCCTATACCCATGTTTAGATGAATGGAACTGATATAAAATCTATGTAATAACATTTAATATATATAATAAATGAGTAAGCATGACACGTATATTTTTTAAATGCTTATTACAAATACCTACTCGTTTCTGTGATCAACCATTTTTTGTTTTTTGGATTAACTAGTAACTTTAACAATATAGTGATTAAATATTACTATAATTAGAGCAAATTGTTTTTGTAGGTAATAATACATCTTCATAAGAGGGTGGAGTTCATTATACTTGTACTACTAGTACATTAATTTGGTTGTTTATATTAGAATAAATATTTCTTCAAAGGATATTAAAAAATTATCTATATAAGATCTATCTACTACATTATATATTCTTTTATTAACTAAATAACATTATTCCTAAATTATTGGACTTCACATGCTACTAAATCAATTAAATTTTTGGAATCTGAGGCTGGTATTCTATAATTAGTGGAATATGCGACATAAAATCCCAATAACTTCTTTCATAAAATAATCAACTGAAGAATTTATCAACACACTATATATTGATTTTTTCCCCAATTATCAATTTATGGAGAAGATACTCCTTCTATAAAAGAAGTTATAATCCTCAATTGATGTGTCCAAGTGATACACACAAATTCTTCTATATTTTATTATTCATGAATACTATTTTAAAAATAACATTTCACATTGTTCTATACTTCCGAGAATTCATGACTGTGTTATCCAATTTAGGGTCTTATCAAGCTTCTGAAAAATAGAAAATTTTACTTATATCATTATTATTTCATGTAATTATTTTTATTTTTTAGGTATATCATCAAGATATATAGGTGACCTTGTTTGTATGTAAGAAACATTGTTTACTTTATTATTAGGATTTACACACATTGAAATATGTACACACACTTTCTATTTATTCTATTTCGTTTTTATGCATGTTCTTAATGAATGTACAAATGAACCTCCTCCTTTTCATGAACTTGATTCAGTTCATGATCAAGAAAAACATGTACAATATCTATTTTTCTTCACAAAACATGACTATTTACTATATATAATGTCCCAACAAAATTTTTATAACAAGTATAGGATATTATCAATGTTTTTTTCACAAAAGACATAGAAGTGAAACATAAGTGTATCAGGAAATCGGGAGTTTCCTCAGGGAACATGTTATTTTCTAAACAGAAACTTTTTTCTTTTCAGAAATAGAATGCATGAATCATCTTCTTATCAATCATATAAGAGTATCATGGTATGTATTTTCTCCTCCCAAACCATAAATATTCATAGAGCACTTTTTTTTTTGAAAAATAAATAATCTCCAGAAATTTAAACTACAAAATTCTAGATTGAAGTGTTGTTATTTATAAACCATGAAATATACCATTGATCAATGATAGATTCTATATTCAAAACATTGACAAAAATAACATAATATTGAGTTTTGAATATCCAAATATCATGATATATATAAAATTTCCAAATGTGGATTCCTAGTAGTATGAAATAAAAAAAGGGGGTGTCCCGCGTTATGGAATAAAATACTCGAAAGCATGTTATGAGGATCAAATCAAACACCTTAGTCTGATATCATCTATTCTCCAAAATTATCACCTTCTAAAACATCAGTATTCTCTTTAGGAGTATAAATGTTTTCATTGAGTAGAAGAATTTGGTTTTCATACATTTTAGGTTATGCTTCACACAATATTGGTTCGAACTCACCATACTATGTTGTAAAAGTGGATATAAGCAGAATTGGATATCAAGAATGGGTATTTGATCATAAAAAATTCTATTTTAAAGACTTTTACACACTTAAATGTGTGTTAGGAGGTGAAAATATTCACAATACCCAATGTCCATGATTGATTGGAACGATCATCCAATGTTATATAAATATATATATATTCCAAATGATGGACAATTCTGAATACACCATGTCATACTTAAGAGAAGTACTCGAATGTGAAATTCTTAATAATTAAATATTTTCATCCCACCACCCTAAACTAGTACCAGGGTCCCCTCCTGATCCCCCTTTGGCACCAACCCATATAAGTGTCTCCATCATCGAACAACCATGCATGGTGGATCCAATATTTTTATACATGTACATCCATGTGACCTTACCTTCCTTTATTCCCCAATGTCATCTTGGTCAGATGGATATCTTTATAGTTGAGGTCTCCTCCCAAAACATGGAAATTAAGCCAGATCCATAGTTGGCATGGATTACCATTACTTTCAAATTAGACTTAGAAATTATCTATTATTAAATCCCATCATATAATAATTCCAAAAAAATCATATTACATATAATAATTATTTCTCATAAAAAATTATAGAACTTATTCAAAAAAATATTTAAAATGATAAATATATATTACATGGACTTCTAAAACATCTATTAATCAAATAATGAGATATTTCCTGGCCATTAGTGAACTTATTCAACCATCATCCAATCTGGATAATCCTTGGATTGATAATTTTATTTTTCCATAATATTTCATGTAAAATTCATTTTTAAAATTCATTTTTCATGGAATTAAATAAATTTATCAAAATTTGAAACAATGATCAATATAAAAACAATTATTCCACGTGTCTTATGAAATAATACCTGTTCAACAATCATCAGATTTAGTATAATGAATTTTATTTCAAAATGTTTTCAAATTAATCCATTCCAATTCTCTAAGAATCACCATCATCATAAAAAATTATCATGCCAACTAGTATTCAATGAATCTATATCAATTTTCCAAGAATCATCGCTAACCATGTTTTATAATTCTCAATGGATTTCCATACTTATTATTATATTATTAATAACAAATATAATAGGAATTAGACATACATTATCATTTATTCATATTAATATTATGACAAAAATACAACCATACCCATCAACCATCTAAATGGGATTTTCAATATCCCCTATTGAAATTTTTATCATCACCATTTTCTTAAATGAATTCAATTTAAATTCTCCACCGTATTTAAAATAAATGTAAATGATTAATGATCGAGTTTATAATTTCTTCTTCTTCCTATTAGAGAATTTAGGATTCAATTTTCTATTTTCAGAAATATGAATGGTACCATATAGTTCTCTTAGAAAATATCATTATATTAGTCGAGTACATGTCTACAAGGGAAAAACCTATATAGAAAATATAGATATAAAATAATTCTTTTCAATTGTTTTCACTAACTACTATCAAGTATATATCATACTCAAAATTGACTTAATTGTAAAATAAGGAATGAATAGAATATATATATATATAACATATAATTGTGCACAGTTCTCCAAAAAATAAGAAATTTCATTTGCAAGAATATTTTACTCCCCTATTTCACGAGCTTACCCATAACACCATATGATTTTATAGTACATTTTATTTTTAAATAAATTCAATTGCATATATTGCATACAATTCCTCCTTGGCTTATATTAAATGCAACATTGAGTTTCAATGAAATAAAACATTAGTATTAGAATTATTTAAATGATATATTTTTGGCGTATCTATTAAATGTATTATTATTAATAATAATAGATAAATTTTAAATGTTATTCATAATTTTTCACATAAATACACCATATTTATAATGAAATATATATGTTTCAGTTAAAATATTTATATGTTAGGAGTACTATTTTCATAAAAGAACCACTTTTTATCCTTTTGTAAACAATAAAAAAATTAATTTTAGACACTCATAGAAATGGAATTTGGTAAAATAGAAATCATTTTTTAATTTCATTATCAAAATTATCTTAGGGTGAATTTTTGATATTTTTCTAAGAACTTTCAATTTTTGTTGATTAGTGAATATCATTGCATATGTTGTTAGAATCCAAACATTTTCATTAAAAATTTATTTTATTTTAAATTTATTTTAAACTAATAATAGTTATGTAATTCACATATTAACCAAATTTTGTTCATTGTAATGATTTTTATAATATAATTTTATATAAAAATTAATTGCACTTTTGAATATATCTTTTACCCGCATTCTAGTAACATTTGTAGAATTAACATTAAACTTAATTTTATCCCTTCTGTGAAATGAATTAAGAAAAAATAATTACATGGTGGTAATAATAATGAAAAATTTGTACTGATTGGATGAAAATAAATTTTGGTGAATAGAAACTATTGAATTTTGTTTTCCATAGTTAAAGTAAAATAGGGTAATTAAAGGTAAAAATAATATTATAATAATATTAAATTACCCTAACAAGTGTTTTAATTTTGTTTATATGTTTTTTTTACTCAAATAAACCTTAGGTCAAAAATATGATTTTAAGCCACTTGGGTATGATTTTGACATTTATTATAATTTATCTAAGGAAGACATAAAAATGTCATATTCAAATTTTAATAACTACATAATTTTTAAAATGAGGTTACATAAGTGTTGTGGTCCACTATAAATGGTAATTAAGAAGTTAAACATTAAATATATTTCATTTTATTTTATTTATAATTTTAGGATATATATAAAAGAATAAAAGGTGACACAATGATGATTCAAAAATGATTTATTATAGGAATAATAAATTAAATGATATTAATAATATTAAAATAAATAATATTTGTAATATTTTATTCCATAAAAGATTTTGTTTGAATGAAATTGACATGTTATGGATTTTTCAATGTATTGTTTTTCAAAAAAATAAAGTCTTCTTCACTTAAAAAACATGTATTAAATAGTATCAAAATTGACATAAATGAGATTATAAAATAACTACTATTTTATTAAATTGTATAAATGTAATAAAAATATATGAATGGAGAAGAAATCCAGGATAGTGTTGAATATGTCAGTAATGATCCTATTGGGGTTATGTTTGTAATTTTATAGTATCTATATTAACCTTATAGCTTAAAAACAAATGTTATCATGGTAAAAGATAAATTGTTTAACTAAGAGTTAATGATAGAAGATAAGTTTAATTTTGTGACCTAAACATGTATAAAATTCATTATATGAGGCTATTTCATCCAATAATCATAATATAATCAAATTAAATCACAATGTATCTATATTATAATGAAAATTTATTTTTTAAAATATAATATTTTAAACGTTTCTTAAAGTCCCCCTCCCTTCTATTATAAAAGGGAACCTTGACTTCTCTTTTATTCACACCTATAATGTCCTTTGGATTGGTCAACCCCTTCCCATTGCCCCTCCCAACATCCATAAAATCATCCTAGAGTCCATAATTATGGAATAAATCCATCCTAAATAGTCCTTTTGTGAGAATCAATACGTGACACTTGAAGAAGTGGTAGTTATTTTACCAACTCTTTCAATGTTATTTTCTTATTATACTTAAATTTCTTAATTTGATTTCAAATTAAAGTAATAAAATCAGTATATTCTATATTACGATATTTTTTATGATTATTAAACAATCATATTCCCCTTTTACCCATCCTATGAAAAACAATATCTCCATGTGTGTGTGTGTACAACTTATAGTCTTCACGCCATAGTGTAAACTGTTTTTCCTCTATATATTATTTAAATGGGTACAATAATGAATAATGTGGATATAAATAATAAATATTACATGTTATTGTCTCTGTATAATTAACATACCATCAATTTCCATACCCATTTACCATTTAGTAAATTATATCGCCGCTCATGCTTATGTACGGCTTACAATCTCCACAACGCGATGAGATTCATATTCTACATAAACCATTCACTAATGAATTTAAAAATATATATAATGAACAAGTAAAAAATATATGAAATAATAATTCTAAATGAATAATATATATATATATATATATATATATATATTTATTTAATTTCTTCCATTAAATATGATAAGAAGACAGAAACATCGTTCATGCATATGTACGACTTACCATCTACATGAATGATGTGTTCCATTTCAATTATCTATATATAATATATATTTATATACTGAATATATATGATATATAAATTTTGTCTTACATTATTTAAGTATGTAAATTAGGATCTATTTAATAATATCAAGAATAAAAAGTCAAAACAAGTGTGATAAACAAAGCCATTGTTACCTGATATGTTTTCTTAACTTGGAAATTATTACGAAATGGGTCATATAATGTCGTAAGTGAATCATATATGATATAATAAATAATTTTATTATTCTTTTAGACGTTAATAATAGGTTTCTAAACACTATATTGAAGTTTCATACACGTATGGAGAGTATCATACATAAGGTAAGGGATTTCCATCTCACTTTTAATTTTTGTTTGATAAAAGCCATGTTCACTACCAATTTCTTATTTGTGGTGTATATAATGCCCTAATTATGTATAATATCAAGAATAAAATTATATTCATGGTATTTAAATATTAATATGAATATATTGGTCTTATTATTTAAATTTTCAATTTGGTGTGGGACATTTTGAATGTTTTTGAAGAATTAATCATTTCTCCCTTAAATATATGTGATGTTATTAAACATATTTATTTATATGTATGTAAAGGATTATAAATAACATTTTCTATCTATTTTAAATTATCAATAATTTTTTTAAAGGAATATTTTTAATGGTGTATGAAAGGGACTCATTAAATAAATAAACATTTTAAATGTCTTAAATATTTACTCCTCTAAATCGTTATCATTAATGCCCATGTCTTAAAATGGTTTTAAGGATTTATTTATGTGTACATGTATGTTTTAAAATTTTAATACCATTCAAAAATTTAATAGTGGTATGGGACACTTTTATTCCAAAATTCATTTTTAAGTGTATTCTTTTATAAGTGCACGACTTTTGAATAAATAGGTTCAAAGTAAAAGGGGAATTTGTCTCAAGATATTTTTAACAATTTTAATAAACTATTTTCATCTATGTTGACATCATTTTTTAGATCTTATACTAATTTTTTGTTGATCTATTATGATTTCATTTACCATATTTTGGTTTATAGTCAGTTTGGTTGTGGATATTCTATTTAGACACCATTATTGGTTTGTGGTTAAATTATTCATATTTAGTATACTAGTTTTTAATACGAATGATTATATTTTCTATGTTTCGGCATTTTCATAAGATGAATATATTGAAAATAATAAGTTATGGGAGGGGCGCTCTATAGCCCTTCGATACATTAGTAGGTTTCATGAATCAAAATAGATATGGTTTTGGCGAGCCCTAACCCATTTATTAGAATCATGGAATAAATCCTGGAAAGTGTATGAATCATGGAAAGAATCCATAACAATATTAGATTCTTGGCATAGAACCTAGATGGTAAGTTTCAAATGTTAAAAATTATTCACTCCCTCGTTATGAGATTTGTTATTGATATTACATGTGATTATTAGACAAATTTAATATCCATGTAAATGCCTAAATGAAATTATTTGATTTATTATTTCAATATTATATTGAAGATTATGATGGAAATGATTGTAGTTTAGTTTTATAACCATCCATGAAAGTTTATTCTTATTTTTTAAAGAATATAATGTGTTGTTTACCCTTACTGAGCATCTGATCTCACCCATTTCTTATGTTTTATTTTCACAAGATGGAAAGAAGTATATTATGATTATTTGAAAGATTATTCTAGGAGAATAATGGAATTCTCAAATGAATATTTATTTTTCATTTTATGTTTTGAATTGTTATTTAATGTTCATGTATGTAATATATTTTCCAAGACTACTAAATTGATCAGTCATTTAGGATTTGATTCCTTATAATTGAGCTATTGTATTAAAATTATGCACCGACTCTAAAAATCTGGGGTCGGGGTGTTACAGTTGGAATTAGAGGATGTTTAGAAAAAAACCATGTAAATTAGATTTAGAAAACATAACCATAAGAGTGATATTAAGAATATGTATATTTACATGATAACATCATTTAGTTTTGGTAATAGATAACCATGATTAATTCTATGGAGTTATGGATTGAGAACAAGATTACACCATCGAGATATTATAATTGATTCTTTATGGAAATATCACACTGATTAGTGTTTTTCACTTTGTTCTTTGATTTTTGGTCAATTTTTTGAATTAGAAAGGTTATACAAGTAACAGATATAAAATTTATAATTATGAAGCAATAAAAGAAAAATAATATAAATTAGGTATTAATGAATAATATGTTGAAACATACATGTTTTTTAAGAGTGATATAGGATGATTAGGAATATTTTTTTAGATTCATGAATTATTACATCAATGGTTCACTAGATATAAGATTCAGGATATATATAAGGATTGTAGAATGGTACTTATTCTTTATGTATTTGGAATCATAGGAGATTAAATTTATGATTTTAAGGTGGTCATATATTTATTATGTGACAATAATAACAACATCACATTGTTTGGGGAATCTAACGTTATGATTGAATTTGGAAATTTAGTGACATTTTTGGGTTGTGAATTTGGACAGAAGTATTTTGGGAAATTCTTATGTTTGGAAAGGGAAAATTTGAACATTGGATATTATTGATTGGGGTTTATGTATGATTTATTAAATATTATGTGCAATCCATTTTTGTTATTAGTAAACATTTAAAGGATGAATAAAAAACTTATGGACTATATGACGTGTTAAAAGAGCTTCATGAATAATGATTCATCTTGAATATTCATCTCCAAGTGAATGAAAAAATGTGTAAATAGATCAGAGCATAACCAAAGGAAAATATTGAGACATGGAATAAAATCAAGTATGTTTTCTTGAGTTGTTATCTAGATAGTGAAATAATCTTTCAACTCTAGGAAAAAAAAAATCTAATTTTTGTATCATAATTCCATAATTTTTGTTTGAACTGGTGGTATTTTAAATCATCATCGATTTATGGATTTGAGGCCCCAAAATTTTCCATTGTTTGTTCACATTTTTATTATTTATGGGCTCAATAAATCCATATAAATATTTATATTTTTCATCTGAGTACATATCACTACTTACCACTAATTTTATCAAATTCAAAAGGCCAATTTTTTTGTGAATTTGTTATTTCACTTTTCCCTCTTATTAAGAGACTATTTTATTAACCCTATTTCCAATGTGGTTTTTCCATAGAGGTATTTTATATTATCAAAATATTATTTTCGATGTACAATTTCAAATTTCAAGGATTCAATTTATTGATGGAGGGGAGAATGTAAAACCGTAGGATTTCACTGTATGGTACCTTTTTAAAAAAATACAATAGATTATATTTCATGCAACACTAACTTCGATTACGTTACATGAAACACTGAGTTTCTATAAAACAACAAATTTTTATTATAATTATTCAAATGATATATTTATAAATCATCCAATAAATACAGAAACATAAATAGTAATAGATAATTTTTAAATATTATTCATATTGTTTTCATATAAATAAACCATTTCTCTGATAAAATGTATATGTTTTGGAAAAATAGTTATACGTTTAGAAATACTATTTTCATAAAGGAACTACTTTTTTATCCATTTTTGAACAATAATAAAATTAATTTTAGACACTCATAGAAAAAGAATTTTTTAAGATAGAAATTACTTTTGAATTCAGAATATCAAAATTAGCTTAAAGTGATTTTTTTGTAATTTTCTGAAAAAATTCCTTTTCTGGTGAATAGTGAAAAACACTAAATTATTGTTAAAAACCAAAATTTTAATTTAAATAATTCTTATATTTCAAATTTATTTTAATATAACAACAGATAAATAATATACATATTATCCTAATGTAGTCCATTGGAACTATTTTTATTGTATAATTAGTAATTAAAAATTAATGAACTTTTGAACGTCTCTTTTACCCTCCTGTTAACCATATTTTCTGGATTAACATTCATTTTAATTTTTCCACTTCAGTGATTTTAATTTCCAAAAATTCACATCCATGGTTGTAATCAGTATGAAAAATTTGTTCTAGTGGAGTCAAAATATTTTTTCAATGATAGTAACTTTTGAATTTTATTTCCCATGGTTAAATGTAAATAGAGTAATTAAGGATAAAAATAATATTATAATAATATCATCTTTTTTGATCCACTTGTTTTAGATTAAGACATTAGTTATATTTTATTTAAAGAAGAGTGAAGAGTGTCATTTTCAAATTTTCATAAATATATCATTGTTATTATGAGGTTATATAAGTGGTATGGTTGACTATAAATTTTCATTAAAAATAATATATCATCTATCTCTATCATTGTAATTTATTTATAATTTTATGGAATAAATTATTTAATAAAATGGTGACACAAATATGATAAAAAAATTGATTTATTAATGGAAGAATCAATTAAATGATATTAATAATATTAAAATATATATAATTTTAATTATTTGATGCCAAAAATGATTTTTTTCCTGAAATTTAAATTTTAGGGATGATTTAGTGTATTATTTTACGTAATGAAGTTTTTATGACTTTAAAAAAATCATGTATAAAATAGTGTCAAAATTGGCAGAAATGAGATTTTAAAATAAATACTATTTTATTAAATGATATAAAAGATATAAAAAATATGGTTCATCCAACTAATTATTACAGTGTTAAATATTTCATAAATTATACAATTGGTGTACTATTTTCATTTTATATTATCTATATTAACCCTATAGTGTAAAAAATGCAAGTTGTCATGGTAAAAGTTAAATTGTTTAACTATGGGTTAAAGTGGGATGATAAGTTTAATTTTGTGACCAAAAAATTCCTAAAATTTATTTTTTGAAGGTATTTAGAACTATCCTCATCTTAAATTTGAATATAATCACTTTGGATCATTTTTAATTAAAATATAATTTTTATTAATTTATTATTTTAAAAGTTTCATAGAGTGCCCCTCCTATCTCTTGTAAAAGGGAACCTCCCCTTCCCTTTTATAAACACCTCTAAATCCAATTGGTTCAATCAAAACCTACCCAATTCGCCTCCCTAAATCCCTCAGTTTATCCAAAAGTCCATATATTGGGAATACTTATATCATATAGAGTCCTTTTGGGCACATCAAAAGCCAACACTCAAAGAAGATGTAATTATTTTACCAACTATTTCAAATTTCTTTTCTTCTTCTAATTAATTTTCGTACGTTTTCCAAAGTAAAGTAGTAAAGTTAGAATATTATATATGATGATATTTTTTATCACTATTGGAAAACCATATTAAACCTTTTACCCGATCTACAAAAAACAATATCACCAGGTGTGTGTACGTACGACATATCAACTCCACGCCATGATGTAAATTATTTTTCATATATAATTTATTTAAATGGGTATAATGGTTAATATAATGGATAAAAATAATATATATTACATGATATTGATTCTGTATTGTTAACATAAAACCCATTTCCTTACCCCTTTACCATTAAATAAATGATATCACTACTCGTGCGTATGTACGACTTACCGTTTCCACGACCTGATGAGACTCATCTTCCACGTTAACCATTCAAGAATGACTATAAAAATATATATAATGAATAAGTATGAAATATATGTACTAATAATTCTACTATATATATATACAATTTATTTCCTTCCATCCATTCAATATGATTAGAAAACAGAAACGACATTCCTACATACGTATGGCCTACATTCCTCATGAATGGTGTGTTCCATTTCATTTATCTATCTATTATATATATTTATCAACATAATATATATTATATATATATATATATATATATATATATTATTTTTTACATTCTCGAAGTAGGTAAATTATTATCTAGGAAATAACATAAAAAATTAATAGTTAGAACACGTTCGATAAATAATGTTATTATTACCCGAAATGTTGCTTTAACATAGATATTATTAACAAATAGGTTATATAAAGTAATAAATGAATTCTATATGATATCATAAATATTTTTATGATTATTATTTATGATAATAATTTTTTTAAACTATATAGTAGTTTTGGACACATATAGAGATTATTGGACTTAATGTAAGGGGATTTCACCTCACTTTTAATTTTCATGAGAAATAAGCCATGTTCCACATTTATTCTTTCTGTGGTGTATGTAGTAACCTTATTATTTGTGATATCATGAATAAAATTATATTCAGGGTATTTAAATTATTCTTTTAATATATTAGGCTTATTAGTTAACTTTGAAAGTGTTATGAGATGATTTGTATGTCAGAAGAATTAATGCTCTCTTTATTTCAATATTTTTGATATTATCATACATATTTAATTATATGTTTATATATAATTATAGGGAACATATTATGACTATTTCTAATTTCCTTAAAATATTTTGAAAATGAATATTTTTAAGGTTTTATTCATGTGAATCTTTAGCTAGATCATCATTTTAAATGTTTAAATGATTTATTCATATAAATCATTCTCATTAATATCTATGATTTCCAAACGGTTTTAAGGATTTATTTACATGGAGATGAATGTTTTAAAATTTTAATTCCATTCAAATGTTTCAAAGTGTAATGGGATACTTTTATTTAGAAATCTATTTTATGTGTCTTCTTTTATAAGTGCATGAATTTTGAATAAATGAATTCAATGAAAAAGGGGAATTTACCACAAGATATATTTAATGAATTTAATAGAGTATTTTCATCTCTTTCAATGTACTTTGTTGGATATTATTCTTAATTTTGTTTCATATCTTACGATATCGTTTACCATATTTTGGATTATGATTAGTTTGGTTGTGGATGTGAT
This sequence comes from Viscum album, assembly GCA_963277665.1. Taxonomy (NCBI): domain Eukaryota; kingdom Viridiplantae; phylum Streptophyta; class Magnoliopsida; order Santalales; family Viscaceae; genus Viscum; species Viscum album. The sequence goes on along the minus strand of OY728123.1, from coordinate 683,619,107 downwards.
ATTTAGATAACAATATCAGTTTATAGTAAAAGTATTCAAATTTAGTATACTAGTTTTTCATAGGAATTTTTATCTTGTTTATGTATCATATTTTTCTTATGAGGAATGTATTTAAAATATTATGTGATGAGAATATCCTTCTATATCCCCTTATTTTATCAACATGATTCATGAATCAAAATAGATATGGTTTTTCCTGATGCCTTACCCTTTTATTATATTCTTTTCTTGAAGCCTTTGATTTTTTAGTTTCTTGAAAATAATCTTTGACAATATTAGATTCTTGGTATGATGCCTCAATGGTAGGTTTCAATTTTCTATTATTTTTCAATATCCCGTTATGAGATTAGTTGTTGATATTATATGTGATTATTTAAATAGTAGAATATATATGATAATGTTTAAATTTTATTATTTGATTTTTGTTTTCAACATTATACTGAAGATTATTTCTAAAAGGATTGTCTTCCGGTTTTATACATGTCCTTAAAAATATATGCTTATTTTTAAAAGATTCTACTATATTGTGTACCCTTACTGATCATCTGAGCTCGCAAAATTCTTATATTTTATTTTCCTAGGATTCCTAGAACTGTATTATGATTTTTATGAATGGTTAAGATAGGAGAATAATGGATTCATCAAAGGATTATTTATGTTTCATTTTATGTTTAGAATTGTAATGTAATGTTCATGTATGTATTCTAATTTCCAAGACAACTAAAATGGTCGGCCCTCTAGGATTTGATTCATTGTAATCATGTCAATGTGTTAAAATAATACACTAGATCTAGACATATAGGGTCCGTAATTATATTACCAATTGGCCAAAATTACCCTTAACATGCATATTTGATATTGTCAATGAGTGGGTAAGAAGTTTAATTGGGTTAACTCAATTTTTCAACATCTGTAGAGATGACATGAACTTCTAGATATTCATACCACAAGTCACGATAGTGTCCCCTTTATATTCATCCCCCAATGGATTTACACACTTTATTTTACATGGTGAAATGGTTCATCATATAGTCTTCAGTTTTTTTATATTGATGATCCTCTAGTGTAAAAAAACTCATTATTTACACATATCTATAATAATAAATAAATATTATTTACCATCACATTGTTCATTCAGATTTCCTATTAATAATTAAATTCTACTTTAATCACCAACAATATAAGAAAAAAATAATGTATATAATTAAAGTGAATAAGGTGAAAAACTTAAGAACTTTTTTACAAGTGAAACAGGGTTGACTATTTACTGTCAAACCAGATACTCTATTCCTTGTAACTTTACACTTTATAGTTCTATTCACTTATGTGTATTCATTACATTTCACATTCTGAAATTTCATTAACATAATTGATAATTTTCATCAAATTATCTTCATCATCTGTGAATTATTTTTCTTAATATATTATTGTTGTTAAGAACCTTCAAAATATTCATTTCATGCTATATTAATCACATCCCATTGAACGGGAAGAAGATTCATACATTTTTATTCATTCTGTCTATACTTCTTTCACCTTATATAAATTTTTAGACACACTATAATTGTTACCTGTTAAAAATATCTCATGAAATTTGATTACCTATTCATGTTTAGTGAATTTTTTTTCCTTTTTCCATTACTCTTATTGTCTCTTCAAATTCTAATTTATGAATTTCACTATAATCATCCACTTAATTCGGAAAAATAATTTGGAATTCGTTTTTAACATATTCTATATTAGATCATCAATATGGCATTCTATGAATAGGATGTCCGCTACGAGTTTGTTGTGGAGTCTGATGACCTAGAAAGGGATGATCCTCGGGCAAAGAAATGTTGACTGTTGCATCCTCCAACTCTGTGTCAGTGGGAGAAGATGTCAACTACATGTCATATTGCACTCGTAATCCTTATCCCACTATGGTGATAGAAGGACATGCCATCATTGCATTGGGGAACCAAGACTGCGATGGATCTATACCCTAATTCTATGATTGATCTGTAACCCAAGGCTATGATGGATGTGCACCCTAAGGCTGTAATGGATTTGGACCCCAAGATGGTGAGAAATATAGATATCCTATCAAGAAAGACATGTTCCTTGCCATCTAAGTCACATCCTCAATCGGATGAGGCAGGACTACTAGAGGGACATCTTATGCATGTGGAACAGGTGAGGCCTCACGTGCAGCATGCTGCTACCAATGTCATCGTCTTCGAGGCTCCTCAGCACCATTAGCTACTACATGATATTCTTATAGGGTAGGAACCTACTCTCTCTGGGTTGGACTCTTTAATATTCTCTTGTAGAGCGCACGATAAGATGACATCAACTCCAGTGCTTCCGAATGGAAATTTTCACAATTAATAACCCCCTCTTACTCTTAATCACTAATGAAAAAAATATGATATAAGTGAGTTCCCTATAAAGATATTCATTGTGAATTTCAAAATAGTTTAATAAAAAATAATATAAATTTAATGACTATAATCTTATGAATCTATCTAACGTGTCAAGTAAGATACAGTATAGACTTCAGTCTACACCATTAATCATAATTGACTTGCTCCATAAGAAATAATTGATTCATAGGTACACCCTAGATATGAAACATTTCACATATCCACCAGTAGTTGAGAAAGCTGGAATGTAGTCGGTGCTAGTACTCATCCTGCTTCCCTGTCAGCTTCACCTCCTGAACCTTCTTTTTCTGTCTCTACAACAATCTAATCAGTTTAGCATAGAAAACTGGTGCATGACTTTGTCAGGCTACTGCCACCCAATAATATGGATGTGAATGAGGGGCACTACGGCCATTGCATCCCCAATACCTTCAATTTAGTATGGTGGAAACTGGTAAATAATAGTCCAGTATGGATTCCATGAAATCTGAAATGACATGTGACATTTTTCAAAAAATATCCTAACTAAAAACCAAAATAGACATTAATATTAATTTTTTCATATAGTGATAGATTTCATATGCATACCAGGTCGGGTAAGATACAGTCCAACTTGAGCTGATATAAGCCCAAATGGTATCTCGAAACCACATGGAAACTGTTTCTTTGACATCTCCTAAAAAGTAAAACATCGATAGTGATAAATAATGAGAAATTAAATTCAATAACATTTAGTAGTATTATAATCCAAAATGAACTGTTGATAATACCTGCATCCATGCGGAGTATCATGAATCACCTCTATCGTGATCAGCAGACTAGCAAGATCATGGAGGAATGAGGGCATGCACCCCATGCCCACATCTGAATAAAGATGACACATCCCCCAAGACCTGTGTGTTCCTTGTGGGATATCCTGCATAATGCTTTGTACATTTATACCAAGTAGGGTGATCCCTATATGTACATCTTGGAAAAATAAAATTCATATAGTAGGGGAAGATATGTCATGTGCACATGCATCCCAGAGTGATCAATACACATCGTCTCTATAATAAGTCATAATATATATACCCAGGCATAATTTATGATAGCCTACTCATCAACATCATCATGTTAATGTGGAATATGTGCCTACAACCGAGGCATAGATATCAATGATCCATCTGTAGCCCTTTGGTCAGAAAAAATGTCGATGCCTAGTAATTGCTAAGCATGGATGGGCCAAGATGCTTGAGTTGGTCCAATAACAGCTTTCACTAAATAGGAATACCAAGAAGCACTTACGAATCCTCAAGCATGAAGTTCATCTCTTCCTTAGGTAGATAGAATATTTGTCTCTCTAGTATCTAGCTATCCATGAGGGCATCAAGTAGGTGATGGTCTCCAAATGTTAAATCCTATAAAAAATTACATAGAATGCAGAATGACATAGGTAAGGTTTATGGGCATGTAGAGGATCCCTGTAATGAAAATGATGCAATCTACACACTCTGATCGATCAAACCTCAGCACTGTCTAACTCGACCTAAGAAACATGTATATCGTAATGAGTGAGTAGTATGGTATCATCAATACATATATAAATAAATGAAATGAGTTAGAATTGTAAATTGTAAATATAAAGTTGTGGTTAGAAGAATTTTATGACTTCTATAATGCAATACATGACATGTTTATTCACATTGTTCTATGAAGTTATTTTTACCAAAAGAAAGGGGAATCACTTCATGTTATTCAAATCATATTATTAATTTACTGTTAAGATAATATTTTACCTAGAAATGTTTTTTTGTAAGATATAGTTATATATATTTATATATAAAAATAATTTATCTTATTTATGTTAATGTTTATTAGAAAACAATGTGATCTGTAGTTTATGTATGACTGTCAACTTGATGGAATGTTTCATGATTATTTTATCACATGTATATGTCATTCTGCAACACTAACTGAACATCATGAATGAATGTGTGGGAAATTAACCAAGACACAGGAGGAACGGTAGAAATGATGATGGTGATGACATAAACTCATTCCATCAGTGCTATCATTGTCACTATTCCACCTACTTCATGGTTCATTGCCAGAAAATTATTTCATGATGTTTATGTAGTTTTATATAATTAGCTATGCAAACCTCTATTGTAGGTTGTGTACAATAACATGCTCATTTCATAGTTTGTATAACCTCCCCATAGTATTACACACCAGTAAAACCAGACTCTATACATCGAATTTTTTTTCTAATCATGATTCTAATAGTTTAAGTAATATTTACAACAATGATTGATAATATCATCTTTATTATACTGAAATTTTATAATGTCTTATTGTACTGTTATATATGATACTATTATTTCAATATATACAAGTTTATTAGGATATTAATCACATTATGTTATGAAATTCGAGGTAATGGGAAGGTGTTTTTGGTTTTAACTTTCATATTTTAGGTTTTAGGTTTTAGAGATTACGGTTTCAGATATTTCATTTTGGGTCCTGGTTTTTAGATTTTTTGTACATTTTTAGGGTATATGATTATGATTTTAGGGTTTGTGTTTAGGTTTTAAAGTTTAGTGTTTATTATTTTGATATTAGGTTATGGGTTACATGTTTTTATATTTAGGGTTCAGCTTTTAGGTTTTACAGTTTAAGTATTAGGATTTCAGATATACTATTTTGGGTCTAGGTTTTATGATTTTTTGGTTCGGTTTTAGGTTTTGGGTTTAGGAATTCCATGTTAGGGTTTAGGTTTAAAGAATTAGGGAATATAACATTGAGATTATAGTATACGAAAGATGTTTTTGGTTTTAGTGTTCTTCTTTTAGGTTTTGGGTTTTAGAAACCTGAGGTAAAAAATAATATGTAACAACATATAACAAACAATATGAGAATCTCACAATGAAGAAAACACATCATTGTGGCTAAGAGTGTGCTCGACCAAACAATGTTAAGGAATAATTTTTGGTTATGACCTTATTGATGACATATGGTGTATCTCAAACTATTCCCTTGGTCTTAAGTCCAATCCATCTCATTCTGCAACCAGCTGGCCTTTGGTCTCTCACTGCAGCGCAACCAATTAATGTCAGTTATCACTATCATATAGTCTTCGGGCATTTGTAAATAACAAAAATCCACAACAGGCATCCATGTTATAGTATATATGTTTTCAATGTTGTCCATCCATAACACTATATCATCATAAGCTTCCCATGGAATGCTCACAGAGGCACATGTCGTGATGGCGTGTGCACATGGAAACTATAAGGCCTAAATGTTTCCACATTAAAATTTATTCTTTTCCAATAATACCACCATTTTTCACTGATGGTATTTGTGATGGGGTCTGAATGTTCTTGAATTTCTTCTAATCGAAAAAGGTAGACATGATAACCAGAGGCTTCATCAATATTCTTTTTAATCTCACTTTTATAGTGTCTTCTCTACCATAGCTCCTACTGTATTCCATTTTATTCGAGTTTTTTTTCTATCAATAATGTACATCACACAAGGATATTATGTATCCTCATCTAGGGAAGTTATAGGAATCTTGAGAATCCCTTTGAAGACACAGTTGATGCACAACACAATGCTTGTGGTCATGTGTCCATGCATCTTCCACTGTCATATGCCAATGTTTAAATTTCGTTTCAAATCTGCATCATATATTCATAAATTATTGATTTTCCTAGTATATGTTTTCAAAACATTCATCGAACCACCATTGATGTGAGTGATATTATTCATAGAAGAGATGATATTTCACATAAATTTATATTATGCTTAAATTGAAGTATTAATAAATAAAATTGAAAATGTGTACCAAGCCTCGTGAATTCCTTCTTCATCAGATAATTGTGGAATTGTTTAGGCATGTTTCTAGAAATGTATCTAATGCAGAACCGATGATGTGCATTTAGGTGTCTCCATATATCAGTATCCGCATTGATTACCTCATTAATTTTCCAATTCCAATCAGATATGAAACAAAAACCCTAAATGTTAGGGAAATTGTAGCTGATACATGCCAAAAACCAACTCCATGATGTATAGTTTTCTTTCACTACAATGGAAATGGAAATAGGAAGAGGTGAACGATTTATATCATCGGTTGCCTCAATTGACAATACCTCAATATATTTTCTGTATAGAAACATTCCATCAATATTAATGATCTATTTGCTAAAACAAAATGTGGAGATACATGGGAGGAATTCCAAAAAACAACTGATGAAAAAGAACAAGACAAGGATCAAGTCGGTTATCATGAGACACGTGTTCATTTGTATCGATATAGAAGAAACAATTGTTATAATTCTTTATTATGGCTATCAATTGTGGCAATACCAGGTAAGAGTCATCTCAATCACCATAAACATTCACAATTTCCTTCTGTTTTTCCATCCATGACTTATTAAAGGAAATATTATAAACTAATGTCTATTGTATCCTCTCTTGAACATGAGCTATTGGATTATCATATCATGTCTTAATCATCACAATGAGATTGGATGACAAAAATTCTATATCCAATGAGGTATGATATTATGTCTGGCTTTGATTAATGAAAGTATAAGCTGCCTGAATCCTCTAGATTCTCCAACTTCTAAATACAATGTTTAGAATCACCCTTAAGTGGAATCCACCATCATCCCCACACTTATCACACCGTATGAGATATTTACTAAGGAATGATTCCTGACGTATATATCTACAGTTCCTCTCAATGTAAAATCTATTTAGAATTATTTTTAATGCATCTTTACTAAGAAACTTTTGTCTAACATATAAGGTTTTTTCCATCTCAGTAAACCTAACTGGTACAACTTTGGGAAACTCAATTGCGAGTGTGAGAAAATTATTTTCGAATTAAAGAACATGTTTTATTGCTTCTGACCAAGATTCATGGAGTGGTGGAATATTTCTTGTTGGTCAAAGCAGCTGTACATATAATGAATTTCTCAGAACCTCCTCCCTGACTTCCATTGGTCACACCTCATCAGCACTATTATAACAATCTTTTCCATCATTATGAAAATCCTCATTGGAATTCCGATTGACATGAATATCTAAGAGGTCATCTAGGTTGTCCTCTAATGCATCATTTCGAATATGATCAATTTCATGGAGAAGAAAATCTTCAACAACTCTTGTATGTATACATAGTTGTAAAAATGTAAATTGATTCTGTACAATAGAAAAATAAAAATATTAATTCATAATGGGACCATGAGATTATTAACAAAATAAATTTATGGCTTGGACCCACTTCGCATAAACAACCAACAGAAAAGCTAAATTCCATAGTGTTTCCGACAATTGCAAATATATATAGCTCATAGACATTTTCTTTTGATCGATTCCCAAAATTATAGAACGATTAATTCTATCTTCATTTTCACCTAGGAATACACAATCAGTTGTAATAAAAACTATTATTTTTTGTGTACTGTAAGAAGCACCTTACTCCGTTTGAATAACCTCCCAATAGCAGTACACATAGGAAAACATGACTCTCTACATCAAAAATGTTTTTTTTATAAAAAATATGATAGTTTAAAAAATATTAACAATGATGGTTGACGATATAATATTTATTAGAATTTAATTTTAGGATTCCTTTTTATACCATAAAATATTCTACTAATGTTTCATTATATAAAATTTTATTAGAATATATGTAACAAAATATTTTGGAAAGTAAGGTAAAAATAAAAGGAAACATCAAAATAGTTTATTTATCATTGATAAAAGTACACTTATGATCATATAAAATTAATTGAAGAAGAACAAGCACATTAAATAAAACATGAATGCAATATTATATAGAAGAAATTCCGTGAGATTTTTTTAATAAAATGTGGTTTTTAAGAGATGAGTCTCTATTTGGATATGAGGTAAAATATAACGTATTTTTAATTGGAAGTATAATAACATCTTTAAATGATATGTATATCACTTTTAAACTTTCCAAGTATCCAACCATCTAATGAAATATCTTAGATATCATCTTATATATCATTAGAAGTCCAAAACAATTTGAAAGTTCAAAAGTGTAGTGTATATCCTTCGAAGATGTTATTAAAATTACAATTAAAAAATAAACCATATTTTACCTTACGTATGATGTGAGACTCATCTCATCCAAACCACATTCAATTTAAATTTTTCATGTTATTTATTTTATGTAATAAATCATTCATGTGTTATTTAATCTGTTTATTCTTATTCATTTAACTTTGTATGATCACAAGTATCTATAAAGAATCACTATATGGATTTAATTTTTAATATTAATTTATTCATTAATTATTTAATAATTAATCATTACTAAAAATAACTATTATTCCTAAACTACATACTCATAATGACACTAAAATTTTAAAACATTATCTTATATCTTAAACAATGATATTAATGTTTCTTTATATAGTTTTTATGAAGTTAATCATTATTTAATCACTAGTTAATCATTACTTTGTAAATCATTAGTTAATCATTAGTTAATCATTCTACAAACACTATATAATAGAGACAAATAAACACATAAAATAAAAAATGAATGTTTTATAATATACCTAAAATACCATATTTTTTCCACAAAACATGGTTTGGATGATATGAGCCTTACATCAGATGTGAGGTGAAACCCACCTAATTTTTATTTTCTAGATTAATAACATATTCTACAAGTATGTACGTAACTTATTAAGTACAGATCTTTATATGATTTTATTAATCTACCATATAAAAATTAACTAGATTTTACCTCACCTCTGAAGTCACGCTCATATCATCCAAACAATGTTTATTTGAAAAATGTCATGGGATTTATTGTATGTTGTAAAAAATTAATGTTTAATTTAATTTGTTTTTTCTTCTTTATTTCACATTATATAATCATAATTTTCATTTTATCAGTGATAAATATTATTAGATAATCATTAGATGTATTTATCTTTTAATCCTATGTTATTCAACAATTAATCTATAATTAATCATTACTCATAAAAACAATTATTTTTAAGCTATATAATATTTACAATACTAAAATTTTATAACATTTGGTTATATCCTAAATTTTTTTACTAATGTTTCTTATTGCAATTTTTAATTAATCAATCATTTTTTAATCACTAGTTAATAATTATTAAGTTATTCTTTATTTATTTATTTTTTAATCATTAATCATATTATATTCATTAGTTAATTATAATTAACTAGTCATAAGTATTCATTTTTAATCCTTTGTTATTAATTAAATAATATATAATTAATCCTTACGAATAATAATAATTATTTATAAACTATATACAACTAATTAAACTACTTAATAAATAACATCTTTAAAACTATCTAAAAAAATTTAATTACTAATAATAAATTTCATTCTTTAATTCCTTATCCTGGTCAATTTCTTTCAACATCATCATAATTATCAATTTATCAATGAAAAATATAATTATTTGATTTTTCTTTTCTTATGTATTTTAATAGTTTATAAAGAAAATATGAATTATCTTAAGAATATCCCTGGGATGGTCAAACCAAGAGTCCATCAAGGCCCATTGTTGTGCACCAATTCCCATTTGACTCTAGCTCAAAGCGATGTTTTCTAGCTTTACACCATGGTACATCTGTACCAGAGGCACATACACTTGTTTTTATCTAGACAAGTATTTGATTGATTATATAATCACATAATATTTATGCTACCAAAATTTTACAATAATTCAACTTATGTTATTCTATATATAATCTATAATTTATCTATACTTAATAATTTTTAATAATAATAATTATTGAAACAATATATACCAAATTAAATAAATTAATAAAAAAAATATTTACAAGTAACAAAAGTACTTAAAAACTGAAATATTTAAAACTAAAATTAATTCAATTAAATAAATAAAAAACATTAAATTATATAAAAATTACCTTTAAATGAATCTTTACAAAACACAGGGTCTTCTTTTCCACCACTGCGTCCACTACATAGAAAAAGATTTTTTTAGAGAGAGAAGTAGTGGAGTGAAGAACGATGGGGGGAAATTGAAGTGAGGAGAATGGGGGGTTCCATGTTATAGGGAGTTTAGGTAAAGCTGGCATTGGTGGGACCACCTTCCCCCTCACCCAAATGTGACCCCCCATCTTTTCCATTTCATCGATCTGGGCCAAACGAGGCATGGGAAGGGAAGGGGGCATCGACAATGCTGTATTTAAGGAATATTTTAAAAAAAAGAATTATCTTATTATTTTTGTAAAAAAACATACAAAACATATTAAAAAAACTTCCTTCTCAATCACATAATAGTATCTTTGGGGGATTATTTATTGATAATATAAAAGTGTTTCTGAAACATAGTTTTTGTTGAAAAATTAGATCATATCTTAAAATTGCAGGTACCAAACGTTCGTTTGAGTTCCCTATGTTTATATAACTTGAGAAATGCATTTAATCCATGTTTCATGTAGTGTTCAAACCACTATGAATACAGTCGTGGTAATGCATTTTAAATGACCAGTTATCTCATCATCTATATATTATTCAAATGTTGTTTCTTTATGAAGAAAAATTGATAAAGGTGGGTTCATTTATTATATAATGATGTTATCACATGTATTTGATGATGATAAGGTGAAATAGTGTAACTCTATATCATTCATTCTATCAATTTTTCTCCTTCCGCATCTTTTATTTTATCTTTAGTGTTATCATTTTATTTATTCAATGATAATTATTCGGTTTTGATGCAGTTAATGTGAAATTGAATGCCAGATTAGTTCAAAATCACAAACCTCAGTTATGTTAATATTTATGGATATATCATTTATCTTCAAGAACTAGTATGATTTTATCATATGCTTAATGCGGATAGGGTAGTAACCCTTTATCAGGAGGTAGGAGACATATTTTCTAATAATATCCAATAAGAATGATCAATCTGATCAGGTTTTCATCATTCAATCTATATATAATGAATGGATTGATATATAAAGTTACTTAGTATCCCAAAAATAAGAAGTAATTGGCTATGAATTCCTTAATATTTATTTTTTCATCCCATCATGAGATATGTGTATTGTATTCTTCTCCTGATCTCACACTATCTCCAACCCATGCAGAGCTCTCCACCATTTTACCTCTTTGAATGGTGGTTCCAGTATTATTTCCCCATGTACTTCTATATTGAGATTCCTACGAATAATATTCTTCCATGTCTTCTTGGTATGATGTAACTCCCATTTGGATTAGGTCTCCTCCCGCAACACTATGATTGACCATCCTCCTTAGTTATCTTATATGGAATATTTTTTTTCAAATTACATATTTAAAATGTATAGTTTCAAATAAATTAATATTATATTTCCAAAAAAATCAAATCCATATAATCATAATTCTACTTCAATAATTCTAATCATTCTTAAAAAACATCAAAAAGATACATATATTTTTCATAGAATTCTTAGACGTCCATTTATTAAATAGTGAGATTTGGAATAGACTTCTTTGAATATACTAAAACATCATCTAATAATAAACACCACTGGATGTGTCATATTTATTTTTCCATAATTACTCAGGAAAAATAAATTTTATATGGAATTTAATTATTTATTCAAATGATGAAACAATGTGAAATCTCTAAACATCTCTTGCACATGTCCTAGGAAATAATATTAGTTCAACAATAATAAGGAGATTCGTCTTACCAATTGACATCCAATGAGTTACAAACTAATCTATGAGATTAATAACAATCATTAATAATTGTATCCAAAAAAAATATTAACGTATTCCATAAAAATTCTCAAATAATCACCAGTATCCTTCATTAATAATTATTACAGGTTTTTATTATTTTAATTTATTGATTACTCACTAACCACATAGGAATTAATCATAAACTGACATTGATTCCATGTAATATATTGAAAGAAAATAAAACCCTAATCACAAACTATATAGATGCATTTTTAGGTACTATCATTCAAATGATCCATTGGATGGACAAATATAGGTCATACAAATGAGGTGTCATCAAAAGACAATACTATGATTTGTAACACACTAATATTAACAAATTGTTTATGGTATATAGTTTTAGTAGATGAGGGATGGATGAATAAATATATTCTATATAAAGGGATATATAATTACTTATATAATATCTTGGAGATCAAAAAGTTGATAAATCATTATTTTACCATATAGAGTCAATAGGATAATGTAGATTAAATATTAGAGTTCTTATAATGGAACCATGTCGAATTTGATTGGATGGATTTCTGTGTTGATTTATATAAACATTGTAATGACTTAATCTTGGTGATTTTGAGATAATATTTTAATTTTTTTAATTTATCCATGTGTTTATGATGTATGAAAATGGTCATTACACCAAAATTCTTGGAGACTCTAGTAGAATTGAAGGACGTCCAACAGTAGTGTGTCGAAGCAAAGATGGGTTGGGAAATTCAAAATTATAATTTTGGATGCCCCTAATTTCTAAATGATTTTTGTAAAATGTGTTCCCATATAAAGGATTTATATAATAGAATTAAATTGATTCTTTTTTGAAATATATCCAAATACTAGATAGTTTTGCAACATGAGATTCTACCAACGAATTATCTTGGTTGAGGAAGATCTACTGAATAGAGGTACCAAAAAAGTGTTCTAAGAGGAGGTATCGATTTGATTAATATTTTATTAAATTGAACTAGAATTAAATGGAACAATTAATGATATACTTTATTAAATTATACTATAAAATAATTGAGTCATGTATTATGGTGTTATACCTAAAAATTGATTACTAGATGTAGTATTTTCTTTCAAATTTTTGTGATATGTTTCAAAAAGTTTTTTATTTTCTCTTGAATGATATAAAAACATTATAACTGAATTAATTTAGTATAATTAAATATTGGGATATAGAAGGATATTGATGGGGGTTGGCTTAGTTTTATTCAATTCATATAATATTGATTTTTTCTGGACAAATATATGTTCACATGGAAAGGATTTATTTACCCACATTAGGAAAAACATTGAAAATATTGTGATCCATTCCATATATATTTATCACTTCATTCAATTGAAGTTAATATATAATTTTAATATTATTTAAATTCTAATAAGATTCCAGTCCCATTTTCCAAAGTAAATAATCTGGAAAATATCTCTACTAAATCTCCCCTATAAATTCCCCATAATTTCTTGAGATTTTCATGTTGTATCAGATAAATAAAGTTCCGTTAATAAGATACTTACATTTCCAATCATGGATAATTTCATCTCATTTGATAAGAGAGTTATTTCTATCTTTTATTAAAGAAATATCTCATATGGAAAAATAAAATGTTTTGATATCTTCTATATCTTGGAATTGAGGAGATTTATGATGATATTTTCAGGTTTCAACCCATTTATAACAATGCTCTAATGATAATTATAGACATAAGGAATCATGAGGTTGATTGGAATGGTTGAAATGATATTCTTATATCCTTGGAAACAAATTTAGGAGAAAGTGATGGGTATCACAATTGAAATAAGAACTTGTGAAAACTCTAAAGTAATATCAAGGGAAATGTAAATGTGAAGGATGTATTGATTCATATATAGAGATTAATATTAATGAATAATATAATAGATAAGATAAAAATATTAAAGACTACAACACTAGAGTTAATACAATTTTTATAAAATCAGATGATTCAAGGAATTGATTGAAGATTAAACCATTGTAAAAAGTTGATATGGCACCATATAGAATGTTTTATAATATAACATATTCATTATATGTTAATAAAGATTTATCACTATATTAATTCTGATACATTCAGGGTGTGTATAAGATGAGGAAACATCAAATATTCATGAAGATGATTATGGATACATTCATTTTTATTCTATAAGGAAGAATTAAATCTATGAAGCATAACATGATATAGTTGACCTTAGTATGCCATATTATATGTAAGATGATGCTAAATTGAATTATATAATTACATATTTTATCTCTAAAAATAACTATATAGGTATTTGAAATTACAAAGGTAAATAACCACTTATGGTTTTTGAGTGTGGAGGTATTGGACATTTTTATATTAAGTAAACGAAGGGTATATATGTATAATGTGATGGGGATTATGATGTTAAGTCTTAGCAGAAAAATTGTGGTAGAACATAAAAACGACATAAGAAGTCATCAAGAAGAAATAGAAACTTAACATTAATAAATAAAATAGGAATATTGAAAAATAAAGTTGTGCATGACTCACCCAAAAAAAGTTCATTAGAAGATTAAAATATGTTGTAGTTAATTAAATTATCTATAAATTTTGAATAAAATAATGATTCTTTAATGAGTAAAGATGAATAAGGATAAGAAACCTATAGAGAAAATCCAAAACTATAATTAATTGTTTTCATTATAAAACCATAAAACACAATAAAGAAGACAGAATATTGAATAAATAAGGTCATTAGATGAATTTAGGAATGTGATAATTCTTCAAAATTGATGATGGGTATATTGAAATGATTAATAAAATAAATATAGACATTATATAATATTGGGTGGTGGTGGATGATATTCATGAAAAACATGCTACTAAATATTAAGATCTTTGTATGGCCTTATAAACAAGTCTTATGAATGAAAATATATAGAATTAAATGAATTAAGATAACGATAATGCATAAAAGGTGAAATGTGATACATCTTAAAAAGCTAGAAGAGCTTATACCATGAATTATATGAAATAATCACTTACCAAACTCAATCTTTTACCTGATTTTACTAACCATATAGGTTTAATAACCAATAATAGGAGATAATATGTTGATAATGGATGCGAGTGACATGTCAAATACATATAAGATTATAATTACCTTAGGTAGAATGATTCCCCATGAAATGTAAATTCCTATATTGAGAGATATGTTGAACCCAAAAATTCTATTCACTTCGAGAACTTATATTTATATAAAATATCAAGGATTAGTGGGAATTTTTTTGTTTTGATATATTTTTTTTAAAATGTCTTATAATTATTATCATATCATGTATCCCCCTAAGAGTATCCACAAACTGAGGGGGGAAATATTACATTAAAGGAGTGTAATTTTATGAAATTAGAGGAAGGAGAAAATATAAATAATTAAAAATTAAAAGGACCTCCAGGAAAATAGATTTTATAAATTGGATGATGTTTATGGAAAGGGTGATAATCCAAGTTACTATACTGAAGACTATATTAATGTACTTCTAGGAAATATTTCCTATACCTTAAAAGAAAATTAATTTTGGAAGAATAATATTGAATACATGATGTTTTTTATTGATACTGCTATCAATTATAGAAGAATTAATTATTCATGGACTCTTAATAGTGGATATTAAAAACAAATGAAGGTAGACATTAAATATTAATAAATATTGAAGAACATGATGGAGGATATATTACTTTGGAAAATGATAAATCAATAAAAATTAGTGTAATTTTCATTGTTGATATCGAAGCTCAAAAATTTATGTAAATGTAAGTTCTATTTAATAATTGGATTAAGCAAAACATAATGAGTATTATATAACATTGTGATTATGTTAACCAAGTTATATTCAAGCATGATTCCTTTATTATATGATATTTTAATTATGTAAATGTTTTTACTAAGTTAGAAAGAACCAGTGACCATGTATTCAATATAAGAGATCATTATAATTGTTTTTATTTATGTGATGAAGATTAAATCATGTTGTGGATTAGATAACTTGGGAATAATGGCCAAACTAATATTGTCATTATTTCTATGGAATATTTTGAAATATGTTTTCCACAAAAAATTTGTATGGGGATATTTTTTTACTAATTTCCTCAAAGTAAGGATGATTATTGGTAGATATAGGTGTGTTGAAATAGAATTAAAAACCTCTAGAGCCCATAAAATGATGTATTTTTTTAAATGATGAAATAGGAAATAATAATTTTTATTAGTTAATTATTACTATTGTGTTTGATTTCACTTTACTGACCATAATAATTATCATGAAACATAACCCATATGTTACTAAATTATTAATTATTTTAAAAAGGAATATTGATAAAGGTCAAGTTGTATATATATATATATATATATATTAGTCGAGGAAAGATATTAGAAATGAGTAAAAAATTAAATATTATTTATCCAATCTGAGAAATATTGAATTAGATATAATATAGTGCTTGCTACACTCCTCAAAAATTGGAGTAGTGGAAATAAAATTCCAAATTTTAGTAGAAATGAGAAGAAGAGGGATCAAAGAATATAAACATTAAAATATATTATTTGGAGATGCTATATTTTTAGATGTTCATGTTTAAAATAGACACTTATTTTAACTAGAATAAAAAATGACTCCCTAGGAGATGTGTTATAATAAAAACTGAACAGTAAAACACGTTATTCTTTTTGGGGGGCATTCTTAATAAAGATTAAAAACATAAAATTAGTATAGTTTAAAAAATTGATTAATATGTAATTTTTATGGGATATTAACCTGATTTATTAATTTATATGTGCTTTAATATATTTATATATATAAGTTGGTTGATTCAATTGTTATGAAATTTATAGAAAACCAATTCAAGTAAAATAATTTTATGAAGCTGTTAATTAATATGTTTTGATAATTATAATGAGGATATAAAAAAGTTATAATGAGAATAATAAAGACTACATTTTTATGTTGTACTAGTTGACTCAAATAAATTTATTTATTGGGAATTTCAGACCAAAAGGAAATTAATAATGTTACAAACTATAATTTTTTTTTGAATATGATATCATCATTGTAAATTTGGATGAACCAATTTAAATGACACTGGAATTGAAAATTTCAAAGTTGACATCAAATATCTTCCAGGTGAAAAAATAGTTAGTTAAATAGGTATTTGAAGATAAATTATAGTAAAATTTGTTTAATAAATATTTGAATAAAATTTAGAAAAAGAAAACATGTGATATTGTTCCACAACTGGAAGAAACGTATTCTATTGGTAAAATTTTGGTGTTCATAAAAAAGCTCAATGAACATAGATAATCATAAATAATGAAATAGATTTTTGGAATGGGTTGTCATTGGTAAAAGTTCTGTATTTTGAATAAAATATTTCTCAAGATATGGGACATGAATCAATAAAAATGTTCTTGTAGGAACTATTAATAATAATTAAAAATTAAGTAATTTGGACGTTAAGTCAAATTTCATAAATAGAAAAATTAATGAAGAATTTTATATTTCTCAACCAATTGTATTCGTACTAGATAATGATTAAACCGCTTTTTGTAAATGGAATAAATCTTTCTATGGATCGAAACATTTCCATTATTCCTCATATTAAAAATATCATAGTTTTTTGAAGAATTTTATCTTTTCTAAACTATATGATGATAGCCTCTTTCTTGGAAATAATTGAGCATAGGTACTGTCACGAACTAACCCATGTCGACCCTGAACCGGTCACCCAAGTCGATCTGTAGTGAGGCATGATAGGTATTATCGATCCTCTCGGGATGGAGACAAGTACCAAGGGAAACAATAGAGGCAGAGAGACTTATTTCACCCAATACAAATAATTAAGGAAGCTGAATAATTAAAGGCGCAAATCATACTAAAAGAGACTTCTGAACATTACTTTCATTTCAATTAAAGAAACAAAAAACTAAACAATTAACAAAAATACAAAAACCAAACTTAACTAGACACCCAAGACACCTCCATCTGACCATGAGAGTCACTCTAAAATCCAAAACCAAATGTCTACCATGACTAATGAAATTGAGTTGAACCTGCATCCTAAAGTAACAAAAAGAAAACATTTTATAGTTTTTTGTATTAAAACTCATTAGGCACACCCAACAATCTATTTCCAAAGAAATACCATAAAATAAAAAAATTGTAACCTTATCGTTTGAACTACATTATATAAAATATGGGTTGCAGACACACATTTCATTTGTAAATCAAATAATAGTCAACTTCCCTCATTAATCTAAAAAAAATTAATTTTTTGAAGGAATATGTGCATTCATTTTAAAAAAAATTAGAGCCAATTTAAAATTGATATTTAGTTGATAGGAGGGTGAAAAAAATAGAAAACGCACAACACACTACAAGGGAAATAGAAAATTTGCCCACATGGACCAAAAAATGAGCTAGGCACCTCAATCATCTGCCAGAGACAAATGGGTGCCAAAGGAAACTTGGGATGAATCTAGGAGCACGTGAAAAATCCAGAACATACTATACATGTGACTCATCTAAGAGGAATTACCTAACCAATGATGTCATAAGTTTCTAACACCCAACCTTCTCCCTACCTCGGCTGGTTGAGGGTCCCAATCCCATAGAAATAATAATTGAATATCTGCTATTATGGGCCACT
The DNA here is from genome assembly GCA_963277665.1 of Viscum album. Taxonomy (NCBI): domain Eukaryota; kingdom Viridiplantae; phylum Streptophyta; class Magnoliopsida; order Santalales; family Viscaceae; genus Viscum; species Viscum album. The sequence continues at coordinate 683,600,247 of OY728123.1, read as the reverse complement.
AGACACTGTGTGTTCTACACTAGTGGAAAAATCATTCATAGAAAATTAACTTACTATTCTAGGTTCTCATAGAGTGTACTAAGTTAGGTGACCTTCAATATCAAATAAGAAACCAATATGAATAAAAAAACCACTCAGAACAACTCACACTACGAATGACCCCCATGACACCACAAGAATTAGTTCTTTGAGGGTTTTCAAAACAACTCACTCTTGTTAAGAGCCAAATGGCCCTTATGTAACTTTTTGAAAGACATCATTTCTAAAAAAAACCAATAAAAGTTTTCTCAAGTCAAAAGAAAAAATTTCTCCTCAAACCGAAACCTTTCTTGAAAATTAATGAATTATGTTTAAAAGGTCATATTGGCATTTTATCACCATTGTGAAACAATTCATCACAAAAAATAATTTTAGGTCAATGCATAAATATAAATAGGTTTGTGTATAAAAAAATTAATCTAAAATAGTTATTTAATAATATCTCCCATTCCTATAAAATCAATGAAATAATAAGTTATTAATAAATTAGAAATTTAGTGTTATGTGAAGTGGGGAATATTCCTTGACTCGCAGCTCAATCACAACCATGTGACACGCCTCACACTTGCACAACAAAACTCAAATCCTCCTGACCGTGGTATCGTGGATATTTCATGTAGACACACAGAAAAAACAACACAATAACAATGAACCCATAAACATGGAATTAAAATAATCCAAAAGAACAAACAATGAAAAACTCACCTCGACATCGGTGTAGGAGAATCCAAATGACCGAAAAACACTCACCTTCGGTAGAGGGCATTCGTTGCATACCCAATTGAGAATAAGAAGCATCGATGGCTGCACGAATAAAGGAGGGATGGTTTGGTATAGTGTTGTGCTTTCTGCACAAGTGGTGCGGCTGACCGGAGCAGTAGGGAGTCACAGTTAGAGGAGGTCATGTCGACTAGTAGGGGTGTGTACTAGCAAAGGGGACTGTGCCTGCAAGAGGGGGTGTCGCTGGGAAAATCTCACTAGAAGGGGGAGAAGGCACTGACTTGGTGTGCTGCCAGAGAGGAGGGTGCACCGGTGATGCATGATACTGTGGACAATGCGGGCTAGAGGTGGAGGTCACCAGGAGGAAGTGAGCCACTAGAGAAGTTGGTCAGAAAGGGTAAGTAGTGCTGGATGTTGCACCTACTGGAGATGCGCTGGCTGGAGGTGGAGGTAGTGGTCGTTTTGGGGAGGAGGATGACAAGGGGAGGAGGTATCACAATGGAGGGAGAGGGTGTGAGGGAGAAACATGATAGGGAGAGGAAATGGAAAAGGGTGAAATATAGGTTAAAAATTTTTTAAATGAATTAAGAATTAAAATAAAACTATTAATAGCATAATATTAATAAAACAAATCATTAACTTCGAAATAATTTTTTAATCATTCTCAAAAAACACATTAATTTTAAACAATTAATTAACAATAATAATAATTATAATATGATGTTATTATTAAAAACATTTTAAAAGAAAAAATAATAAAAATAATCTGAATAATAATAATAATTCTAATAATAATAATCGTAATAATATTAATAAACATAATAATAATCATAATGATAATAAAATAATAATAATAAAAATATTGATAATAATAGTAATTAACATTCATACTAATTATAATAATTACTTATAATAATTATAATACAAATATCATAATTAGTAACAAATGTTATTTTTGTATTAATTTTATTTTTCATTGTTTTTGTAAATTTTAAACATTAGGAAATAGCGTAGTCACCCTGCCTGACTCATGTGGTCAAGCGTGAACAGTGTGGTTCCTTCTTCACACTCCCAAAGCTGCCGCATGGGTACCCGAGCTGATTGCATGATGTCTTCTAACTGTGCGGTGCTCGTGCACCAGCTTAAAACCAACCGAATTCTTGATACAAAAATAAAAAATAATAAAAAATATTAAGAAAAAACTTTTATAATAATAATAATAATAATAATAAAAATAATAATAATAACTTTGGTATTATTAGTTTAATTTTTTTTGGTAATTTTAATAATCAACATTCATAAATAATTATATTTTTTATATAAACAAGAATAATTATTATTATTATCATAACAATTTTAATAAAATATTATTATTAATATATGTTAATGTATGAAATTTTATTAAATTAAATTATTTTAAATTAATCCTCTTCATATTTATTTAATGTGTCGACAACCACACAGTTACCCCACACATTCCCTAAATAAAATTTTAATTGTAAATGTTATAACAGTTATTTCAATCTTAAAAATAATAACGTTTCTAATGATTACCATAATTGTCATTAACTTTTTAATAATAAACAATAATATTAGGATTAATGATACAAAAATATTTTTAACATACATTTTAATTCTCATTTTACTTTTAACTTATCCTATACACCGAGAATGCAACCAGGTGACCATAGTGTAGCGGCATGGTCTCTCGACCAAGCTCTTCCTAAGCGTAGATGCCTCTAAACCGAAAGCTCGCATTCTTCTCAACAGAACTGAAAATATTTAACATAGTATCACCCAAATACCTATCTGATTCAAATCCAAAACAAAATCAAAACCATGGTGTGACAATTCTCCCCATAAAAATGATTTCCACCCCCAAAAAGCCATAGCAAGGCCGAACCCCGAAATAAAATCCAATTCTTATTTATTATTCATGAATTTTCCCAATGAATAATAATTAATAGATCACAAAAACACTAGAAAAGAGAGAAATTGTTACAAGAACAACTAAAGAGACCAAGACGGACTCCCCACTATGTGCTAATCAACCCCAAAATCTTAAACATATCGAGTTGATTAGTCGAAAAGGCACAAAACATTCTCGACTGTAGATCTGCCTTTAAAAACATTAATAGTTTAAACATTTACTAACAAAACTCATACTATGAACAAAACTAGGATATTAACACGGGTTGGCCCGAAAGGACTCCCCACCATATGAAATAGACTAATACTGAATTAGACGAGTCACACAATGGGTCCTCCCACCATAATACCTGACGACGTTATCCAAACTCGTATACTTTCCACATGAACCAAAAAACCTTATCAAAAGGGGAGGGGAGGGAAGGGACCAACTAACATGGCATCAAAACTACAACTGTAACTATACCACCATTTTCAAACCCCTATAAGAAAACAAAACAATCCACACTATGGAAAGAAATAAGACCAAGGCACTTTTTACACCACTTGGGTTCTCCTGACTACACGCCAACTTCACTCCAAGAACTATTGTTAGACCTAGGATGTTTGAACCATATCCCACCTTATTGTCCTGAAATTGTAATCCATGTATATAACACACACACACAAATCCATCAGACACAATTTCATTGGACTAAATGATTCAAAGGGTTTGACTACAACCATTCTTACGACTGAAGAAAAAGAAACATCACAAATGTCACTAGACACAACTATTGCATCCAATAAACATTACAAAAAATAAAATCCCCAAAAATATCCCAAACATCGCCCTGCTACTGTGGATAGGTTAAGGTGGCATTTGATGTTTGGGCCCGTCTTCATGGTGCTTCTTAGATTCACCCCGAAAAAACCACCACAGGTAACCCAAGCATCCAAAGGGGTGTCATGTTCTCAGATCACTCTAGAACAATGGAATTTTGTGACACTTCTTGACACACTAATGATAGACCACTGCATTGTGCTCTAAAGATGTTTACTGGGGGGTAAAGGCCTCTTAATTCCCCTACCCTTACCATCAGAATCAGGCTGCTTCCCATTCTTCCTATCTCTATCTTTTTCAATGCTTCCCAATTCCAGAGGAGGATTAACCTATCCAAGTCCTCCTACAAACTCTTCTTTGGCATGAAATGATTGCTTCACCACATCCGATAAGGTAGTTTGGTTGAGTTCCACAACCTTCGACTTCAATTCAAGATGGATCCAAAAACTCCAAATTCATGGCCTTCATGGGATTGTTTTTGACTTACCATAGTTCATATGGTACAAGTTCTTAGATGCTTCTATAAAATTACATCTCTAATTTGATACCATTTTGAAGAAGAAAAATCTTCCTCCTCCTTATCAGCTTTTTCATCTCATATAAATATTCATGGATGAATAAATAATTTAATAACTCTTAGTTAATATCTTCTTGAGGATAGCTTTGAGAAATGGATGTCCAAAATTTCTCTGTTGGAACTTTGAGTATATATGTAGATAATATTATATATGATGTATCCATAAGCATGATGAAACTGATGCCCCTATCAATATTGTGCATCCACTCCTCCATATTGATTGGATCCTCTTGACCATAAAATAAAGGAGGGTTAAAACTTTTGAAACTAAAGGATGTAATCTATGTGATTATCAACTAGAGGGTTTTCTAAGGATGATCCTCCCGAAGATGCACATTGAGTATACATCGAACCACCTTGGGAAGAACACTATGGAATAAGGAAACAAAGATCTCAGCCAAAACATGGTCATTACAATTTTAAAATCAAAATTTATAAAATTTTAAAAAAGACTTTACAATAAAATTTTTACAATTTATGAAGACCCAAATGACTCCAATGGGAAAACTAGTACCGATGGGTGACTCTGACATATGGTTGGTGACCATATTCCAGTCAGGCCACCATCATAGAGAGTATTCTAGGGTAATTTCGCTAGCTCCACATGTATTTCTAGACCCTGTAGGCTCATAGAGGCCACTACCCAACTCCCATTTCATTTCCAAACATAAAACAATTCACAAGAATCAAAGGACACCAACAATACCAGACATTACATGGTAACTCGAGATTCAGAATGAGAGAGGATTCATGATGTCCTTCTTATTCCTACACAAAGAGCCCAAAAATCCTACTCCTTCTACCATGACAAACCCCAAAAAATTATGGGCTCTCTTAAGATCCAACCTGCTCTAATACCATTTTTTCACGAACAAAACTGGGTTGACCCAGAACCAGTCACTCGAGTCGATCCACATCATGGCATGAGAGGCATTCTAAATCCTCTTGGGCTGGCATCCGGAGACAATAGAATCCGCATAGATAGAGGTAACAATTTATCCCAATAAATATAATCAAGAAAACTGAAAAAATAATGGTGGTAATCAAACTCAAATATATTTACAAACATTACATTATTTTATATTAAAGGAACTAAAAATTGGTGTATTAAAAACCATAATAACCAAACTGAACATGAAACACAAGACACCTCTATGTGACCCTGAGACTCACTCTCCAATTCATAACTAACTATCATCCATGGAGAACGTGATCAAGTCGAACTTGTAACACAAACTAGAATCAATAAAAAAATACTATCGGCATGACTGTTAAAAGACAATAGGCATTCCCAACAATCTATTCCCAAATAACTTCCATTAACTAAAGAGTCTACTGATATCAATATTGAACTAAATTATATAAAATATGGGTTTCACACACACTTTTCATTTCTAATACAAGTAACAGACCATTCTTATGTTTAATCTAAAAAACAAGTTTAATGTTTGAAGGAAGAGGTGCATACATTTTTAAGACATTTTCATAGCAAATTTAAAATCCAAATTTAGTTTATATCCAAGAGAAAACCCACACATGACAAACAAAACACAAAAAGGTAAATGGAAAAGTAGAATGCAAGGACCAACAACTGAGCTGGGCACCACAATCATCTTCCATAGATAAATGTTCACTGAAGAAAAAATGGGTCGAACCAAGGAGAACATGAACAATCTAGTAATTACTATACAAGGGAATCACCCTGAGATAATTCTTAACCTAATGGCATCATAATTCTCTAACGCCCGATCATCACCCTACCTAGCCTGGTCGAGAGCACCAATCCCATAGAAATAACAATATAAGATCCCCTACTACGGGCCACGAGCCATTGCGTGGTCTAAACTAGTGCAGAAATTATTCACATAGAATTCACTTACTATTCTAGGTTCCCATGGAGTGTACTAAGTGGGTTGACCATATATATCAAACTAGAAACCAATATCAAGAACATGCATCACACATAATGAATCACATAATGAATCACCCCCCAAGACACCCTAAGGATCAGTCCCTTGAGGGATTTCAAAATAACTCACCCTCATTAAGTGCCAAACGAGCCTTATGTAACTTTTAAAAAGACAACATTTCTCAAATTAAACCAACACATTTGTTCAAACATCAGAAGAAAAACTGGTCATCAAACTAGAAACACACTTGAAAATTCATCAATTAAGTCTAAAAGGATAAATGGATATTTTCTCACCATTATGTGATAATTCATTATGAAAAATAATTTTAGGGAAATGAATAAAAATAAACATTTTCATTGGAAAAAAATAGTTCTTCTAAAAATAGTTATTTATTATTATCTCCCATTTATAAAAAATCTATGAAATAACATGGAATTAGTAAATTCTAAATTTAAAGTCATATATAGTGGGGAAACAACCTCGACTCATTGCTTGATCACGACCATGTGACACACAAATCACTTGAACACAAGTACACCCAACCTTCTAACCATATTATTTTTTTCCTTGCTGACACACATCAACGACCACAAAATAATTAAAAACACATAAACACTAAAATAAAATTATACAAACTAATAAACAGCGTAAAAACCACCTCGATGTTGGTGGAGGCAAATCAGAATGATAAAAACTGCTCACCTTAGGAGGTTAGTGTTTTTCTCCCTCTCGATGGAGAATAAAGCACACAGATAGTCACAAGAAAAAAGAAGGAAGGGGTTGGCATGTGGGTGTGTGCGTCTCACTAGCGGTGTGGCTGGCCGAATCCAAAGGTAATCTCTGCTAGAGGATGTCGCGTCAACTAGTAGGGGTGTGCGCTGGCGAAGGGTATTGTGCCTATAAGAGGTGGATATGCTAGAGAAATCTCACTGGAAGGGGGAGGAGGCATCGACAAAGTGTGATACCAGAGATGATTGTGAGCTGGTGAGGTGTTCTACCAAGGCGAAGGTGGGATTGAGGTGGAAGTCTCCTAGAGGAAAGGATCAACTGGAGATGACGGGTGGAGAGGGGAGGTGGTTCCAGATGTCGCGCCGGCTAGATATGCGCTGACTAATGGTAAAGGTGGTGGTCATGACAAGGAGGAGGCTGATAAGGGGATGTGGCTTTAGAGGCCACGCCTGCTAGATATGCACCTGCAGGAGGAAGATTCATTGGTCGCATTAGGGAGGAGTCTGGCAAGAGGTGGAGGGAGTGCGATTGAGAGAGAGTGGGTGAGGGGGCTGTGTGAGAGGGAGATGATAGGGAAGAGGGTGACAACTAGGTTTTGAAAAAAAAAAATTAAAAGAAAAAAATAAAAAAAATGCTATTATTAATTATATTGATATTACCATATTATTAATAAAACAAATCATAATTTTTTTTAAATATTTAATCATTCTCAACATAACTCTCCAATTTTAAACAATTCATTTACAACAACAACAACAACAATAATCATATGATGTTAATATAACAACAATATTAATGGTAAAAATAATAAATATAATTTTAACAATAATAATAATAATAATTAAAATAATCATAATAATATTTATAAAAATAATTATAAAAATATTACTTATAATATAATTATAATAATCAAATTCTTAATAATAATAGTCCAGAACATTCATACTAATTATATTAATTGATCATAATAATTTTAATATGAATATAATAATTATTATTAAGTTTTCTTTTATCTTAATTTTATTTCTCATTAATTTTTTTTATAATGGGTAACCATGATGTCACCCCATATGACTCAATAGGTCATGCGTGAACTGTGTCATAGCCTTTTCCCACTCCAAAAGCTGTTACATGGCTACCTAGGTCGAACACACAATAAATATAAACTATGTGGTTCCCACACGCCAACTAAAAACCCACTAAAACCCTGATAAAAAAATAAATATTAATTAATAACTTTTATAATAATAATTATAATAATATTCTTAATAATAATAACTTTGGTAATAGTAGTTTTAAAATGCAAGATAACATTAATAATCAATGCTCATAAATAATTATATCATTTTTAAAAACAAAAATAATAATTTTAATCATTAACATTTAAATTAATCATTATTATTATTATCGGTGAATTTAATATTTTTTATTATGTTTTCTTATTTTCAAATAAACCTCTTCTTATTTATTTAAAGTGTCATGAAACTATGCGGTTACCCTGCATGACCCATAATTAAAATTTTAATACTAAACATGATAACAATTATTTCACTCTTAATAGTTATATAATTCATATTAATAATAATAATTATCACTCCATTTTTAATTATAAAAAATAGTGTTTTGATTATTTCTACAATAATATAATTAACTTCAATTTTAATAATGATTTTATTTTTAAATTATCATGCACACCACCAAGCTGGGAGGTGACCAGGGAATAGTCACATGGTCTCCAAATAATGCTCTTCCCAGTGTCAGATTCTACCAAACCCAAATCACGCGTTCTTCTCAACAAAACTCAAAAATTAGAAAATGGTCCCACCCATATCCCTACCCGAGCTGAATCCATGACAAAACCAAAACCCAAGTGTGACAATTCGGTCTCCCAAACAAGATTTTTCCATACATAGATGCCACAAAATCCAAAGTAATTATTATTTTTTCTACAATATAGAAAAAATTAAACATGGGATCACCCAAATCCCTTCCATAGTTGAATCCAAAACAAAACCAAAACCTTAGTGGGAAAGGTACCCTGATTGTTATTTTTTATGATGGTGATAAAATTTTATAGGTGAGGGAGATAAATTTTATGAATAAGTGCATAAAAAATGAATAATAACATTGAAATGTCAATGCATGGAGTTCTGAACTTAATTCTAGTATTTAAAGTTCAATATAAATGATGATATATCTTCTTCTAAAAATACAAGAATACTAAAGAGTTAGTAAAAAAATTACATGATAGATTCAAATGAGTTTTCTAATACTATCTCAATTTTCATAAAGATGATTAATTATTTATTTAAGAGAATAATAAATAAAAATATGTTCTAAAAATTATTTAGAGTTGACTATATATTACTACATAAGGAAAATAAATAGATAATGATATAATATTTTGTTAAAATATCTATGTGATTTAATGGAATCACACACACTAACAGTTAGGGGAACACATTCTTTTTAAAAGGTGGTTCCTCAGTCAAAGACCAAGGCATAATTTATTAAAAAAAGAGAAAACATGTAACAAAATTCTGAAATATGGAAATTTCTTATAGTATTTATCATAAAGAGGGAGAAAATCACCAGGCAAATCATCCTGCCATGTAATGTCCTGGTTGACCCCCTTGTTTGCAAGGCCATCAGCAACCATGTTCACTTCACAAAAATCTTGTGTGGAAATGTAGTTTATATTCGAGAGCGATGTAAGGAAATTTATCCAATGATAAGTAAGTGGCCAGGCAAGATGTGTCACCCCTTTCCAAATATCTTGGACTATGGTAGTTAAATCAATTTCATTCCAAAGGTTATTCCAATCTTTTTTTATCCAAGTCCACGTCATGTATAACCCCTAACATTTATACTTCCAGTGACGTGGTCGTACCACAACCTACAAAGAAGCTACCATGAAACCTACCAAGATAATCTCTAAAAATTTATCCACATCCAGTGGGTCCTGGGATTCCTTTCGAAGCACCATCATCATTCAATTTGATCCATCCTCAAAGAGGAACTTTCCAGAATACATCAAAAGTGCATCGAGGTTGCCTGTAGGAACTAGAAATCTGAAGAAGACGAAGTATCTCAAAATCACCAATAGTGTTTTCATAGTAAGCTTTCTAAATTGAGGCAGCATCTCATATGGAAATGAGGATCTGTGCCTTACTTGCATTAAGCTGGTTGAGCAGTTAATGAAATGAATGTTATTTCTATCATACCAGATCACATGTAAGAGTTCAACCATTGCAGTTAAGAAAAAATTCACGATTCATTGAGAAGAATTATAATCAACAAAACACTACAATTAAGAACTGATGGAATAATGAAGTAACCATCTGCAACCAAAAATTTCAATGATGTAATTCTAAAGGGCAGTAAATATAGCACAAGATAGAATCAAATGATTTTCATCCTCTCAGTGTTGGTTGTAAATGAGGAATCTAGAGAAAAGTGAAATCCCAAAAGATTATAGGAAAGATTTAGTAGGGATCCTTTTATAATCTATACGCCAAATAAGAGTAAACCTCTAGTGTTTGATATTACATTTCTTGGGTAACCTAATACTCATTGAACTATAAAATAAAATGATCAAAAAAATATTAGGTGGAAGTATCATCATAATATAATGTTTAGTGAGAATGAAAAATATGAAATAATGTTTAGTTTCTTTGATTATAATGGATATAGAATATGTACTCACCAACCAAGATTGTACAAAAATGATCATTATGAAGAATTATTTGGATAATTTGAGGGTGTTTTTTGAATACTATTGAATATTATCCTTTATTATAAAATCTCCATTGATCTCTCCTAATAAATACTACATCATTCCAGTTTAAGGAACATTGATATTAAATATCATTTAATGAAGGATAATATTTTTTGGGGACAAGTTATACTTGAGTATATATCAACAAAAAATGTATCAAAGTGTACATATTTTTAACAAATATAGGGTAATGTAATTATTTAAGGAATTGAGGGGGAAACAATAAGCTAAGCCTCTAAAATATCCTTTGATAATTCCTCTGAAATTTCTAGCACATTTATTTGGATTTGATTTTTAATCAGGGAGAATAATTTAAACTTTTTTACAAAAATTATGAACACATTAGTGTATATTTTTTAAATCTAAATCCACTATTATTAGAAAAAGTGGGTGAAAAATATTTAGTGGATTCTTATCAACATTATTGAAAAAAATTAATTCTCACTGAGAAATAGATTTATATAAAAAATATTTCCTAATGTTTCGTTTTTTGGTAAGGAAAATATCTATGAATAATTTTGTATCGTGATGAATATTTTTTAAACAATAGTTATTAATAATATTACAAAGAAATACCATGGGGAATATTGAATATCCTTTGTGTTATTTTTTAATCTGTATTAAAATTTCTACCAACATATTTTTTTAATGTTTTCATATTTTATGTTCAAATGAATTTCTCATTTTTTAATGTAACATTCCATAAAAATTCAGACCATACTATATAGATCTTTTATGTACTAGTTATGATGATGAATTTCTTGATTCTTATATTGTTTTTTGAGTTTTCCAAAAATAAGGATATGTGATTGTATAAATTAAACTGATATAGTTGAAGGTATAAAAATCAAAATCTATGATTTTGTGAGGTTATAATAGATGTCCAAACCAAAAATAATGAATTATAATTGAATAAGTCTATGAGAATGTGTTATATGAAGTTTAAAAACATATGAAGCTATTAGAAATTGAAATTGTTATAATTTTCATGTCAGGAATTGATAAAAGGTTCATATTTACCAATGATTGAATATATGAAACCATGATTATTTATATAAATCCATTTTTCCTATGAAATTTTCAACAGATAAAAGTAGAATGGATTGACATGTTTATTCACCAACAGTGGAATAAAAATATAAATGTTTTTGTATTGATAAATAAATAGTTTCATTATATAATGATGTATCTAGTCCAATATTTAAAATTAATGATTATAAAAATTATAAATTAGGATTTTTCCACATTCTACTAGATTTGGAAGCATTACTTACTTAAGTTGGAGAGATACGATGATCAATGAAGATACCAGAAGAAGTTAATCAAGTCATCTTATCAGTCAACCGTCCAAGGGATTGATTAACATCAGGCATAGAAATGTGTTTACATTGTATGAATTATTTTATGATGTTGTAGGGGAAATAGATTATAAGATTAATTATTGAAATATGTTTAAGTAGACATTGTATGACGAGACATAAATAATCCACCTTAATGGATATATCAGTATGAATGATTTTTTTAAAATAGAACTGAATGGGGAAAGCATTAGATTACTTAACTGAGTTAATAAAATTATGCATATTAGAATTGGAGTCCTTGTAAAGGAACCCAATAGAAATTTATGGTTTATAGTTTTGAGTAATGTTAGATAAAAATTATAATGTAATTAATTATATTAATATTTAGATGTTAATTAAATGTGATTTAATCATTCAATGTTTTTATAGAGGTTAAAGAACGTTTTTTACACTAATTTTCATGGAATCGTCGAGAATGTTATTAATGGATTTATTGAAGTATAATAAAAATAAGATTGCTATAAAAAAATTTATTCAATATTTTAAATCTTGTTCATTCCCCTTTATTTTAAAAGGAAGTGAAACTATCTAATGGATTGAAATAAAAATTATAATTATAATTTTTTTATAAGAGAGAAAACTAATGTGATAATGGTTTTTCCACATGTGCCTCTAACCAATAATTCAATTGGTTAAGGAAGAGGTAAAAGACATAATACCAGATATATGTATACAAGAGAGAAGTGTCAGTTTCAATCATATTTTAATGAAGTGTATTCGACTAAGATGAATTGGTTAGGTACATTCCAAATGGAGGTATGGTGGAATAATATTCAAGTGAACTAGACTCAATCTAACCGACCAGATGTTTCAAGACCCTTTACAGAGGGGCTCATGCTATGAATCCTCATGCTCGCCACCAATAGGCTAGGATATGGGGACTTTCATTGAGATGTCAAATCAATGACATGTGAGACCTTATCCTAAGTACCTGTGCACACACACACACACACATCTCCAATACTACAAAAATTCTAAAATAAAAAAAAAATTGAAAAACCATTCTTTTATAAATTTTATATTTTAACCAGTCTATGAAAGGATGTTAAAGAATGTAAATAGGGATAAATACATGTAATCCACAAAGAGTCTTATAAAAATTCCCAAATGAAATTAAGTACTAGGAAAGATGTTAAAAATCCACAGGAACACACCATGGTCTACCAAGTTTCAATAACCACTGTATAGTCCTAGTCTTCCTAGTACTTTTTCAAAAGGATGATCATCTGCACATGATATGACACATATAGGAAAATACCCCACAAGGGTGAGTATAAAAATAATTTGTTGGATCACACACATTTTTTAGGTATTTTCTGAACATATTATACGATATTTGGATTACAGATCCAAGATTTTAGGAAGTAATAATATGAGAGAATCCACTAGAGATTAATAGCAATAACTATGTTTGTCAGAGAGGTACTAGTTATCAGGGATCATCTTGATAAATAACATGTTGATTGTTTTAGGATAATACTATACACAGATGAGGATCAATACCATTTCCATTGGGTGAAACCAATAATTCAATCTTGGATAACCCTCTAAGTAGGGGATCGATTCCCTCATAGTGTTTGTTGTGAATATACTAGGAAATATACATAGGACATGAAGATGAACAAATAATCTCACTCCATGCCTATCGGAGGGATTCTAATGACTTTGTCAAAGATGTCCTATAAAAGGGATCATAGTTACGTGAGTAGGAGACAACTCCCTAATAACTGTCAAGGAAAGGATAAGGGAAAACCCCTAAAAAATATTGTCCATGGAATGGAATAAAAGAGATCTAGGACTTCTATAAAATACTATACGACATGTAGTTGGGGTCACATGATGTGTCCATTGAACCCGTGTCCTTCCCGTGTTAATTGACCAGCTTATAAAGACATCACGGTGTAGTACTATACAACATATTAGATACTAATTTAGTCTAACCATGTGACAGTACTCTGATATAGCCTATGTTAATTTTCTAGTGTACGAGTACTTGACATAACTAATGTACATGGTCTAAGACATTTCAATGTGTCGGAGTAAATGTTGTTCTCCAACATGTGAATACCATCCCATGTATGTGTACTCTCCAAAGTACACACCGAGTCACATTGGAGAGAATGCACATTATGTGAAAGGGGTTACATGATGTGTGATACATTACTTTCTCCTAAAACCATAGCTACTACAAGGGTCCCCACATTCTGTTTCTATGAAATACACACCCTATCGAAAGGGATATTCTAGAATCCTGGATCTAGATTCTATACATATTATCCTTCCTCCAACGTTCGATCCAACGACCACCTTTTTGGAGGATCCTGAAATTGGTTCTGAAAAACTCCATCAATGATTTTCACATTTCGGCCCTTCAATTATTTTGGGACTCAGAATTCTGTTCCATTCATTATTGAATTTCTAAAGACAAGTAATAATGAATAATCAAGTATCATTCATCATCCGATCCATCGCCCCTTGGACTTCAGCAGAAGTGTCGTGTCATTCCGATCCTAGATCTATGACTTCAGATCGCTACTCATAGAAATGTGTGTGTAATGATCGATTGATAGGGATTTTTTTATTTATATCCCAAATGAATAATTCCAAAAATTAATGATGAATGAGTAAAAAACAACATGAAATGATTGGATAAATTAACATTGATCAATTATCAGGTCGATCTTATTCTGTCTCTTTTTGAAAAACAATAGAAATATTTAAATCATAAGGAATTTCCCTCTTTAAAACCCTAAAAAATAACCCATCCTACAACTTGATCAAACTATTGATCAATATTTTCAATGATTGATTCATCTTATCATAGAATTAATGAATAGTGAATAAAGGAAATCAAAACACATGACCATCCTTGATTTGGATATATTTATTATGATGAATAAAGATGTGTCACATATATTTGAAAGATCCATGGAATTTGATTCACATCGATCATCAATCCATGATACCATCATAGTTTTCTAGATAGAATTCTCCAAATATCTCTCCATGGTTATCCAACATCTCTAGTGTTTGGCAGTTAGTCCTATATTTCAAACATAATAATATATATACATATTGTCAAATATTTGAGTAAAAAAATATTAAAAATATTTTATTCAATTAATTTATTCATTTTCATGAACGTGATAGACTTTTCCACAAATTACACACTTCTATGAATATTAAGTTGTGACTAGGGTAAAACATTCATTAGGAACTAAACGGTTCCCTGGTATTTATGATTTCAGCTCCTATATAAAATTTATTCCATTTTACCAGAAAAAATATGCATGTAAGAAATTTAACATATTAAATATTTTTATAACACTTATTTTGGGAACATGGGACCTCAAAATCTAATGTCTTCTCAATGCCCTTTATCGAAAATAATCCATATAATTTCCTAAAATTATACATAAAATATAATCTCCATTATATTATCCCCACATTGAGGATTTACATCCCCAAAAAAATAAAAACAAGGACTACTCAAAAATATGTGGATATTGAGACAAACTCTTAGCCTCTTGCTCCTATGTACTCTTGTATTGATTCCTCTAACTCCACCATACATGCACTAAATGAATCTATCACCCGTGATGGATCCTCTCTATTTGATTCTTAATATCTATTAGGTACTTAGGAGAGGTTTCTCCATCATTGATGTTTATATCGTCCGAGTGGATAATGTGTGGTGGGTTAGGAATGTACCTCCTTAGGTGAGACATGTGGAATATTTCATGCATGTGGTCTAACTATTGGGGTAGTGTTATGTGGTACACCACCTCACAAACTTTATATAGTATCTGGAATGGGACGATGATCTGCAGGGATAGATTTCCCCATGGTCAAATCTCTATAATCCACATCAAGGAGAAACCCTTAAGAACACATGGTATCCTTCCTCAAACACCATTGTTTGTTAGAATCTATCATCAAAAGACATAATACAGATCTATTCAGTATTTATCTCCTTATAGATGATCATCACCATCTCTATTGTTTCATGAACAACTCCGGGTCTATGGGAACTAACTCTCCATGGTCAGTCCAGTAAAGTGGTGACCTATAGGGTTTCTAAAAAATGCCAAAATATGTGTCATACCAATGGTTTAATAGTATTTATTTTACACAAAAACACCAAATGTGGTAGGTGATCCTACTAACTATATCCAAAGTCTAACATGAAATCTCAAAACATTTCCTCCAAAACATAAATATCCTGATCAGTTTGACTGTTTGTTTGTGGGAGAAACGTTCTGCTCCACTATAACTATGTCCTAAAATCCTTCTATAATCCCTTACAGACAAGGTACATGAAGCCTGTATTACAGTATGAAATTATTATTGATGTAACTCCATGAATTCTAAATATCTCTTAAACATATAGGTCTCCCATCCTCTCTACTATACATTGCTCACGAATTTCTAGAATGTGGGATGATATGGTGCGTCAACCTATGATCACCCGTAATGAATTGTGTCCCCTGAATGTATGTGGAAATCACAACATGAAGTCCCTAGATATGTCATCCAACTTCCACTCTCGCACCACAATGGGTTGAGATAATCCTACTAGAATGTGTTACACTACCTTCATTTCAGAGAAGTAAGGCATCGAGAGAAAAACTATGCAACTCCATTCATCATCTTTGGAAACCCAAACTAATATCAATGCTCCGAGTACATCATTTACACATCTAGATATAAAAATAATGGTGACGTATGGAACTCTCTTAGAACATACTCACACAACATCACTTGTACTATCAGGTGTCCTATAAAAATAACGACGTACTCCCCAACTTTAGAGAATCCATCAGAATCATGCCATATAGTTATTGTAGTATGTAGGGTCATAGATTAGGTATCCCTAAGAATTGTCTCCATGACTCACTAAAATATAAGATAGTTATAACCATTAAATATAGGTAAGATACACCATCTCAATATATAAAATAATTACATCAATAATGACAAATACTCTTACCCCTCAATCAGAAACTATGAACAAGATCACTTACACAAAGCATATGTTACCACACTCCCAATCCTAAGAGAATAGAACATAACAATGTCATATTCCTTATATAATTATATCGATATCGTTTTTCCCAAGTTAAGATACTTATGGGGGAAGATATAATAGAGGCTCTTGTGGTCAGAGTAGATGATATACCACACTCCCATCTGGTTGTGTCATCACATCTTCAAAGTAAAGACTACTTCTATTAGGTCACGATTTTTGGTCACATAGTTATGCTTGTGTGATCTCAACTAGTGTGAACTATTGGAAATTACAACTTTACTATTCAAAATAATACAACCAATATTGGTTTCTAGTGTAGCATAGACAACTATGTACTTGAAACCCTCCTAAAAAACATTCTAAGTCGGGGCCCTCACCAAACTCTGCCTCAAATTTTGAAAATCCTATTGGAACCATTCTATCCATATTAAAGGCTTCTACTTTCAATTCAATGTTTTCACAGGTGATGATATTCTAGATAAATATGGTTTGAATATCTCTTAACATCCCACCAAACATAGGAATCTCAGCACCTATGTCACACTATTATCTAAATCCCAAGCTAATACCGCCTCAACCATGGATGGGTCAACATCCACTCAATACACTAAGATAATATGTCTCCAAAAGATGAATTACTAAGTCCAAATCTTACACTTCGATTGCTTTCATTAAAGATGGTCCTCCTGGAATAATTTTAGAACTATCCTTAAGTGTCTCACATGGTCCTCCATAAACATTGTGTACACAAGGATATCAGTGATTATGACTACCATCAACCCGTATATGTATGGATAAAAGATTAAATTCATGAGTCCCATGAATAGTATTGGATCACTCATCACAACAATGGGAATCACCATTTACTCATAGTGATAGTAGATAAATATGAATTCTACCTTCATTATATCCTCACCCCATATTCCAAACTAGTGTTATCACGATTTGAGGTCAACATTCGAGAGCCTCTTTACCCCTCTCAACAGATCAACGTTTTCATCAATCCTTGGTTTTTGATATTTTTTAAGGTCACTTGATTCATGTTCCAGTAGTCAACAAAAACCATAATCTCTTTTCTCAGTTCGTGAAAAAAACTGGGGCTTCCATGGGTGAAACATTGGGTATAACAATACCCTTTCTCTATAAGTCCTCCAACATAACGCTCAGTTGAAATATCCATATGAGAACTTTCTGATACATTGGCACATATACTGGTGTCATCCTGGGGTGTAGATCAATGAAAAAGTATATCTCTGGATAGGAAAGTAAATCTAAAATATTCTTCAGAAAGACATCCTCTTACTCTACAATCATTATAGAAAAATGGGAAATCACAACATCTAAACCACCAATGGTTAAGAAAAAAATGATGAGTAATCATATGAACCCTCCTATGAAAGAGTCCACACTATGCTTCCTAGGATTCTTTTTCACCATGAAGGGGAACCTTTTTACATCACTATGGACACACCACACCCTTCACCTAAAATACAGAACCTGGGCATGAATTGAAGATATCCAATCCATACCATGAAATACATCATATGGTATCAAAGGTACTACCAAGTGATTCCAAAAAAAAACTCTCACCAAGAGTAGTTTGGTCACATTGTCCGTACATGTGCACAATCACCGAGTCTTTTAAAGTAGGATTCTATAAGAGTAAGGGTCAAGATAAAGTTTTAATCCAAATCTCTATGTCTCGTACAACATATATGAAAATAGTGTAATGACTATAACCTATGTATATAATTATTACACTATGGTAAAATAATAAATAGATCATACATTGATTCATTATTTTATCCTTTGGGTCATAAGTTTCAACTGTCTGGAGATATCCTTAACCATGTCCTCAAGCTCCATTAACCTAGCATGGACCACCTAGGGTGGTGGTGGTAACAATTCAAAATGTACACCACCTCTTATTGAACTCCCACATCCTCACCCATGTCTTCAACCATGAAAAATAGCAAGCTCTATCCATTGTATCTACCTCAGTGGACCATCCATAGTCTATATGAAAACTATATGGTGGGTTAGAAAATCTCATGAGAGATGTACCCTATCATCACATGAGTAGTATTTCATCACTCTAGGATGAATTGAACCACCCTATATTCCTTTCACCGTATATTATTATTTTTTGAGACATCCTCCTGAAATATCTATCATGTCCTGGTACCACATATTAATGCCAGCTCCCTGCTTTCAAGGTATCTTCTCTTACGTTCCCATAACTGAAAACCTCTGACTATATCTACTAAACAACGATTATTTCAATAACCAAACCCCAATATAGAAAACCAGTATAGGTATGAATCAATATTGGGATAACACAGGCTCATATGTCTCTATGAAGACCTTAGATAAAGGTCTGAGCACTGAATAACTAATCATGAAAAATATCTATCATGTACCTAGATATTTTGTTAAACTTTTATGAATACTTAGCTACTGTAATGTTTCCCTTATAGAGATATAGAATATCCAATATACGTACAACCCTTGGCATGGTTGGTGATGAATCCACTCCGAAAATGTGCGTGAACTCTATCCACAAAATATTCACTTATTCGTAAGACTCGGTCACTAACCCCCATCATCTCCCTCTGGAGCTGTGTTGAAGGCTTCCTTCTTGGCCGACCATCTGATTTTCTGGTGTCTTAACTAGATGAAAAACATGGGACACCACATTGATCCAGTCCCCATCCACCAGTGGGCTAGGATCACCTCAGAACCTAAGGGGTCTATGCCACTAAAACTCGTGAAGTGTGCTCAAATTGAACACCTCATCCGTTTGTATTGTGGGAACCAGCTTCTCCACTACAAGTGGTGGTATCGATGGTGCACTAGCTAGAGGTAACATCTCAGAACTAGTCCATGTATCAATGCCTCAAAACTGAGTGTATCATCCTCCTGATCATCATGCTAAATTAGAGATATAATATATCAGGGAAGAATCCTAAAAGTAAAAAAGAAATATCACATTACATGATTATATCTGGATATATGACTCAAGAAGGATGTGGAAACCAAAACCCATTCCTATTTAATTCATGTACCATTTTTTCCTACAAATTCTATTCTCATGTACCAAGTCAAGAAATATGGGATTAGAGTCTGGGTGTATGGATATGTCAGACTCCACACTAACACTAGAGTTCATATCCTGAAATCTGAACTCCAAACAAATAAAAATATTTCCCCACGAAAATTGAATAGACTCTCAAAAATAAAGTATAATCAACCCCACTTATACCAATATTTCACAACTCATTCTAGATGGGAATGAGCAACGACTACCCAAGCCTACCTCGAAGAGGCCAGAGGATGGTGACTTGTGCTGAGAAGGCATATCCCTAACATGAGAGGCCTTATCCTAATTACTTGTACTCACACACACATCTAAAATCCCAAACAAATGATGAAATGAAAAAAAACATTGAACAAACATGCATGAATACAAATAATAACATAACCCGAGTATGAAAGGAGGTAAAAAAGAAAATAAGGCCAAATACAAGCAAACCACAAAGAGTTTGAAAACACATGTACATCCTCAAAGATAGTACACAAACTACATTTAGAAATCAAAAAGAATACATCACAGTTTGTCTGGTCACACTAATAAATGTCTATTCTATGTCCACCTAGGATTCGATGAATAGTTTGATCGTCTCCACAATATATGGCACATACAAGAAAATCCTGTGGAGTGGTGAGTATAAAAATAATCAATAGGACACCTATCATCCACAAACCACAAAAAATGGAAATATAGTCAGCCCTACATAGGTTTAGCTCTAGAACACATATAATAAGGATATCTAGATATACTCTAAAAAGAAACATAGTCTAGTGGTATTTCAAAAACACACTATAACATCGTACAATTTCAGCTCAATGATTTCACAACATACTAATCTGGGAGAACACATTCTTGAGTGATATCACTGTTGATATATTTTTGAGAGGTACTACTAATCAGGTCTTGTCTAGAGAAATAACACGTAGATAGTCCAAATATAATATGATTCATAGATGAGGATCACATCCAAATCCATGGGGAGCTACCGACAACTAAATATGGATTATACCGCTAAGTATAGGATTGATGTATGAATTGTGTTGGTCATGAAAATACCAAAAAATCCACGTAGGGAATGAAAAAGAAAAGAGGATCTCAATTTGGGCATGTTGAAGGGATTCCACAACTCTAGCTAAGAAGCCGAAATGTTGGAATCATAGTCCCAGGAGTTGGATAAGACTCCATACCAACCATCACAGAAAGGATAAGGGGAGAATTCTAATGAATGTTTTCCAAGATATTTAGGATAGGATACCGAATCCAATTATAAAAAAGTACACCATATATATAATGGGACACATGCCATGTCCCATGGCCCTGGGTCCTGCCTGTGTAAATGGCCCGTGTCATCAAGTTGTGTCCATGTATACATGGAATGTAAGATTTCCCAATAATCTAATCACATACTAGTACATGGATCTAGCCTCTATACATTTTAACATGTTACATTACATGTATTAGCCTATGAACTTGTTCTATGTCATATCTATATAGGAGATTACATGACATGATTCCAGTATTATGGTCGACCCTATTCTCACAAACATTATTAAGTATATGGAGAGTCTTCCAAGAGAGACCACACACCATGTTGGAGGGGGATAAAATCACTTGATACATAAATTTCAGTTGAATACCTAGATGCCAGAAGGGGACCACATGTCTGGTCTGCCTGAATGGCCCGAAGGCCTTCATTTTTAGTGATTTTTGATATCCCACCTTCATGGGATGAGGGGAACCCTTACAAGGCCTGTAGGATCATAGATTACATGGCCCTTAGGCTTAAGAGATTACATGACCCGAAGGTCTTAGGGAAATCAACCAGACTATCTACCAGGAACTGCCCCTCCCTAGCATCTGCATCCAGATAGTAGCTCTCCACATTTGCATAACCATCTGGCTAGGATTCCCGTGCAAGAACAATCTGGTACCGATGGCATAGACATACCATCTCATTCTGATAATCTATTTGGCTTTGATCTAGTTAGTGCACCTGCTCTGAATCCTCTTCTGGTGCTGCTCATTTTTTGTAGTGTGTTTAGGGCCTGCATTCATGTGGCCTGAAGGCCTTAGGGAGGCCCTAAGGCCTTAAAGTTGCACGATGGCCTTGAGAATCAACTGGCCTAAAGGCCTTGGGTGGCCCGGAAGCCTTTCATGACCCGAGGACCAAACCGGTGGCCCGAAGGCCTAGATAGATGAATAGTTCCGGTACTACAGTACCGAATAGTGCCTGCTACAGTTCCTACTATAGTGCTTCCACAATGCCAGCTACAGTACTGCCACAGTATCCTGGAAATATTCCTCCACCCGGATTTGATCTTGGGCCTCTTGGATGAACCTACCGATTCCTCACTAACTAGGTTGAGGATCATGTGGACCCACATGTCTTGTCGATCTAACATACATGTGTTGTAGCGTGTGATTTTTAAAAATCATAGTTCTAGATTCTGCAAAGATTATCTTTCTTCTAACCTTTCATCTGGGGACGGACTTTCTAGAGAGTCATGAGTAGGTTCCAATAAACCTCACCATAAACAATCTACACCTTATATCAATTGAATTCATTTGGGAATTTTAATTTGGTGTTGTGCATCGTTGTGTGCTAAAAAATTTAGAATAACACGATATCAGGTATCCATTTTCATCCAAATCATTGTCCCTTCCTCTTTCGCATAATCTACATTTTGTTCCAATACCATATCTGTTATATTGGATCATTGTACCACGAAACATGTGTGAAACAATCAATTGATTGAAATTTTTCTTGCTGATGGAAAATTGAAGAATGCCCATGATGAATGATGAACATGAGTAGAAAATAATATGAAATAATAGTAGGAATGAACCTCAATCGATTTTTTGGGTCAATATTGATCAATCGAAATTAGAAAAAAAACTGATATGGTCTATCATAAAGAATTTCTCCCATCAGAACTCTAAAAAAATAAACAATCCTTCATGACGATCGAAACACAGATCAATCTATTTGTTGATGGATTCATGTTCAGAATAGTATTAAAAAACCTGGAATAAAAAATTCAAAAAAAAAACTCCTTACCTCGAATTAGATCGATCACTAATGAATATTTAACTGGGGTCACATCTGTTGGTTAGATCCTTCGAATCTGAAGTGCATTAATTTCCAATCCACGATCGCATCGTCTTTCACCTGAGACAGTTTTCTAACATTCCCTCCAAGGCTCCCCATTGTCTCTAGGGTTATTCATATAACCAAATATTTCCAAAATGAAAATTTATTTTAATATTATTAAATCAGTAATGCAACATAGTAGAAATAAAATAATCTATATAATTATTTTAGTCATTTCCACACCCTCTGTTGAATTTTCCATAAATATCCCCCACCGAGTAATTTTATGTCATGCCTAGGGTAAATCTCATGTTTTTAACTCAACTATCCCCTAAAATGTTAGATCTGAGAACCATTTTAGATGTTATCCATATATTTTAGAAAAAATATGCATTCCTACTATTTAGTATATTTATTATATTTCAAAAAATTATTTTTGGAACACCAACCATCAGAATCACATGCCTTCTCAACACCTGTTCTAAAAATAACCGATTTTGAATTAAAAAATAATACATAAAAATTTAGAGACATTTTAATAGGGTAAACAGTAATAAAATTTTGAAGAAATGTTTTGTGATCTTTTTTGAAAATGTTAATAAATTGTTTTACTACGTAAGAAAAAAAATTATTTTTAACTAAAAAGGGTCGTTTTAATTAACATTAAAGATAATTAATTTAATTGATTTGAGTTACCTCAATAGTATTCAATTCGTATCATAGTAAAATTTAGTAGACTTATGGTCATTGAAAGGGAAAGGATGTTTCACCTAAATCTGGGTGAATATTTAATATATCTTATTTCTATATTTAATTAGTATATTTTCATTCAAATGAGGTTTTGATATATTATGGATGGGATCAAAACTCTAAAAAGTTATAGCGGTAAATGTAGATATTAATGAAATTATAAAATATCAACAGTGATTCAGCCGCACTTCTTTGTGGCCCTTATATTCCATGGAACATCATTTCAAAATACTTTTCAATAACCAATATTTACAAAGGTTATCATTACCTAAGGGGGAATAATTATGGTATTTTAATGATGAAATTTTGACCAAGTTAATGACATTGAAATTTTATTATAATACACATTGAATTGAGTATTTCACATTCTTTCTTTATATATGAGGAATAAGGTATTCAATAATTACATTTATAACATCATGATTTTATTCATTGATGATATTTTGATAATATCTACAATCAATAGAAATAGTTAGATTTATCTTAAAATAATTCTGGAGACCTATATAAAAAATATTTATATGGGAAATATAGTTAATGTGTATTTTGACTCAATGATTTTTATTATAATGGAAATATTATCTCTAAGGATAGAATAATCATTATCCCATCAAAGTTAAAAGTAAAAAAACAATGGATGAAAATGATGAAGATAAATGTGATATAACATTTCTTTGAATAACTATGTCACTATAAGATTATTTTTCAACAATTATCCCTGGTAAGCAACTCATTATACTAGTTGACAGATAATGGATTAAGATTCAACTAGTAAATGGAATGTAAGGATGGTTTTTATGAGGTAAAGAGGAAACTCATCGATTCAATGGTATTGAAATTACAATCACAAACGGAATGATTTTAAATATATAGTGATTCAATGATTAATATATTGGTTGTGTTATAATAAGTACTGATAGGTTCGTTACTTTGGTATTAGGGAAATTTAAAATCCCAGAACAAAAAAATCCCACTCATTACCTTGAGTGGGAAGGCCCAATCAATTCTTTATAAATAAAGACACACTACCTCTATGGTTATTGTTTTGATGTAGAAATTGACTACAAGAGTTTGATGTATATTTAGTCATAGAATGAGATCAAAATGAGGAAGAAATGATGACATTAACTACTCAATCATGACGATTTCACAATACACTACCCCCTTTGGATGGAAAAAGGTGACATATGTATTGACTGGGATGTACCATGGAATTC
The DNA here is from genome assembly GCA_963277665.1 of Viscum album. Lineage (NCBI taxonomy): Eukaryota > Viridiplantae > Streptophyta > Magnoliopsida > Santalales > Viscaceae > Viscum > Viscum album. The sequence goes on along the minus strand of OY728123.1, from coordinate 683,575,200 downwards.
TATACATGATTTGGATTAATGATTATTCTATAAACAAATACCTAAAAAATATTGATGTGGTGGATTTTTTTTCATGGTAAACCAATATTATTTTTCCACAAAAACAATAAACCACATTTACTCGAAAAGATAGAGTAGCTCTAGTAGGATGATGAGGAATTAAGAAGGGTGAATAAATTATTATATGATGGTAAATTGAAATAAATCATTCAAAGATATGAATTGTCGATATTTATAAGAAGGATTTTTATTTTATCTATACTTGATTAGAAGCGGGAACTACAACACAAATAATATTAATGAGATTTCCCTATACATTGTGGTGTCACAAATATAATTCATAATTTAAAAGATCATTTCTTCTGTAATGTTATGAAACTAAAAATTGAAAACTATTTGTCCTAATGCATTGTTTTATTTTAGGTAAATTATATAATGAAACAACCTATGAGAGATAATAATCCTATTTATGTACAAATATGTAAGTGGGATAATATTAAAATATTTTTTTTTCATTGGACATCTAATGTCTCTAAGGGAGAACAATTCTTAAGCAGTCTTTGATGATAACCTTAATATGTCTTGTTATTTTTAGTGATTACTTAAGATCTAGAAATTCACTACCTTGATATTCTATATATCAATGATATCCTATGGGTAAATTTGGAACTCCTATAAATTGTTTATTATCATGATACTTAATTCAAATAGAAAAGAATGAGGAGTCTATAATGTGATCTCAACACAAAGATAATTTAAGAAACTCATTCATCCCCAAAATGATTTGTATTGTGAATTTACTATCCATACATTGTATGATATGAGATATAATATTCCCATATCTTCCAAGGTATTAGGGATCAATATCTTCCTTTGGTGGAATTCTCATATTGTAATATATTCAATTAGGTCGTCAATATGGCACTGTTGGATGCATTGTACATGAAGAGGTGTTGAACTTCATCCTATTCAAAATAAGACTAATCACAAAATATTGTTCTACTAGTGCTTAATTTGGAGATATATATTATAGTATGGAATAGTCCGGATCATATTAACATACCCCATATCATTCAAAATAGATATTGTGATAATTGAATGAAATTATTAGAATTTCAAGTATGGGATCATTTATTCATAGAGGTTTCCCAATAAAAGGGAGTTATATGATTTGGTAATGATATAATTTAAAGCCTTTGGTATGTTGGGAAATTAAAAATAAATGAATGAATTGGTGATATTTCTTACAGATTAGTTATTCTCCACATCTATTCCAAAGTAAATGAAATATTCCATGTCACATTATTTTTTAAATACATTCTTGACCAAATTATGTGCTCATGTATGTGGGAATATAGATAGAAAAATATTTCTTTTACTCTGAAGGTAATGTTTATATTTATAACACCAAATAGTATGTTATCTATAATTAGTCAACTCAACTTGTCAAAGCCCCATGTAGAAGTTGAATCATATGACCTTGAGGAAGGAATAAGAAAGGAATATTCACAAGTGGGAAATAGTTTATATGGATAAAAAATTTGATTATGAAAATATTTAGGTGGGAGAATGTGATAAATGAGACCCAATTATAATAGGTAGTCATCGTATCCCTAACTATCACACAATTTTATCACTAAAAAGAATTTATACATCACAATATTTTAACATTTAATTTCTAAATATTCTATTTTTAATTTAACAAATTAAATATAATTTGTTAATTATTCATAATTATATAATCTTAATATGAACTTTGTTGATTTTCTAAAAGGATTCAGATTTATTTTCATAGTTAAAATATTAATTTTTTAAAAATGTGACTTCTATGACATATCTATGGTCTAAAAATAATTTTTATTGACCTAAACTTAAGTAATTATAAAATATAATATTTATAAAAAAGTATCATTATTTATGTTCTAGGATAATTTAATGACAATATTTTTATACAATTATGTCATAACTATTATATAAAAACTCATACATTACATGTTAGAGACACATTATTAGTTTTAATTTATCTTATAGTACAAAAAATTTAAAATAAAATGTGTTTTCCATTTTTAAAATTATTTTTGATTTTCAACATGACTTCGTCTTTATTCCTACCCATCCTTAGAAACCATGAAAAACATCTATAATTATTAGATGAACACAAAAATATCATAGTGGGAAATAGAAAATTTAAAATAAATTTTTCAGATAACTTTAAAACCACAAGACCATAATAGGGTTTCTTATTTCAGGATAATAGTATTTGAGGTAGAATAATAATTTACAAAAAAATGAAATCATATTTCTTGGTGAATGTTTTTTAGAATATAATTTATAAACAATATTAAGGAAAAATCATAATCATGTGGGTTTTAATAATATCATGAGTACCCATACAAATTATTTTCATAAAAAAATTACTTTTACCCTAAAATGGAATTATCCTTCCATTAAAATTAATGATAATTAGCATATATATTGACATAAATTTATTTCCCTGAAACCTAATTATAAATAATAAAAAATAAATAATGGTTCCATGGGTCCTAGAAACCATTATAATTGGAATAAGAAATATGGTCATATTCTTTAATAATTATCTAGAAAACATAATTATTACCGAATTCATTGGATGGCTATATCATGATCTTGCATCATCATGCATATTAGCATGCTCACCTAATATCACGATATTTACCAGGATCACCCATAATGATGAGAACTATTAGTATCACCCAAAATCATAAATATTTCCCAAGAACTATATAAGGAAAATGAAATTTTAATTCGATACTAGTTTTCATAAATCCATTTAAAAATACTTTTGAACCCACATATATAACACTATTGGATATTGAAATTTTCTTCTATTTTAAAAATCATTTTTCAAAAATAATATACTAAAGAAAAATTAAATGGGGGATTTTTCATTGCAAAATTCGTGTATTCGTATAATAGAATCCAAATATCAAATAATGGTTGGGGTAGGGGGGAAAGCTATTGGAAATATATATGTTAAGATGGAGCATTCATTTTTTCCCTTTTGTAAGGAAATTCAAAACATTCCATACAAAGTACATAAAATATTTATTTTAATGAAATTTGAGATAAAGTAAAAAATAAAATTATTGTTTCCTCAGTAATTCAATTTATTATACATATATATAAATATGTATAATATATATTTTTGAATATGTACATTGATGAAAAATATTGAGAAAAATATATTTTTATAAACATTTAAAATGTGTTTTTAAGGTAATGTTACCCTTATGTATAATATGAAACAACATGAATGTTCTTGATCTCACAGAATAATAAAATTATATAGAATATTTACCATCGTAAATTATATTTTAAATTTTCATTATTAATTTATTATAATTTATTAGAATGTTATAACAAAAATAATAATCAATTATGATCATGTCAGATTTCTTGATGATATTTGGCTCATATGTCCAATATGACATTGGGTGGTTGAATATAGACAATGAGTTAATTATTATATAATATTAAGAATAATAATAAGGTAATAGTAATAAATTCTTTATGTTAATTATAATTTTACAATGAACTATTAAAAATGGCAGTGAAAAAATGAACAATGTTGCAATCTTGGTGGTTACAGGTCATGCGTATGCTTGTGTAACATTTCCATTTTTTCAAATAACATGATTAATAGAATTTTAGAATAATTTATTATTTCTAGATTTATTAAAATACACTAAATATCTAATTATATATATATATACATACATAAATTACCCATTTGACGTGGTTATAGGAAAACAACCGCATCACTACATGGAGGTGGTAATGCACATGTATGCACGAACAAAATTATCTTTTTTAAATTGTTATTAATTTAAGAAAAATGATGAATGTTTTATTTCAAGAATAATATTTTTTAAAATCTTAATGCATGTCAATTCTTGAGAGGTGTTTATCAAAAACAACTTACATCATCATATGTGGCAGTAGTATCTCATAAAGACAAATGACATTTTCATTTACCATTTGATGAAATTGAAGATGGATATAGGCAATCTAATTAACATTAAAACATATATGTATATAAAATATACTATTTTAATTATTCAAACATTTTTTAATAATATTTTATAGTTTTATAATAAGAAAAATAACTAAAAACAAAAACCATCAGTTTAATGATATACCTATTCTTCGAACAACCCCATTTTCATTACTCAGGAAGCCATATATGGTTTATATTTTTACTAAATTAAGAACGATAAAATATGTGTAGATATTTTATTATGTAATTTTTTAGGAATTTTAATATACAAATGAATCATGCTGTGTGCAGATGAGAGGAGGGAGGCATCCCTTTTTTAAATAAGGTGAGGGGAACTCTTGAGATTTATCAAAGTATTAAATTAATTTAAATAACTATTCATGATCATGTTCCTCAAAGATTCAATTATTTGATTATATGATGACTTTGTATTGAAATAATTTCATCCAATAAAATTTGGACAATTTTAGATCATGTTTTTACATTTATATAATTTTTTTAACCTCAATTAACCCTTTTGACAATTACATTGATAAGAAAATGGTTACACCTTGTTGGGTGTCAAGAAGGGAACTATAAATCGATCAATGCCCAATAAATATACCATATTTGATATTTTCATATATATATCATTAATATTAATATTATATTTTTATATATCATAAATCCTTTAGTAAATATTTTTTATTATAAAATGTCATATTTCTGATTTTGGAAGTGTATGGAATATTATGATATAATATATACCTACCTAAGATAAAATGGTATTAAAAAAAGAATTATATGATAACAAGGATATTTTTAATGTATTTTAAAAATAAAATTTTTCATGTTTTAATATCATTTTAAAACTTATATATTTCATTAACTCCTTGGTTAACAATTTTTAACCTTAACTGTGGTAAGGAAATTTTCAAAATTAAAGAGTTATAATTTTACATATTATATGAAAATTGTATATGAAATGGAAAAGGGATGAAATTTTGGACCACATTAAATTATAATTGGTGTATTTAAGGATATTTATGATTTCTTAATAATTATTTATAATATTATCTTACGTAATAGTCTATTAATGCCATTTTTGGAACTATTTACATAATTTGATGTTGAAAACAACATGAAATTAGTGGAATTAAAAAATATTCCATTATAAAATTATAAATATCATATATCTATCTATAAAATTTATGGGACACTATCAAAGTACCAAACACAATAATTTTAATGTTTTAAAAATAATTTACATTAATTTTCTAATAGTTCCATAAGAACACTTTCAGTGTTTCATAATAATTTATGGTAATTATTTAATTACTAAAAAAATAAAATATCGTGATAAAAATATTCATTCATAATTATGATAAAAAATTATAACTAAATTTATTTATTTTTATTCCAATCAAAATATAATTTTGATATTAAATATAAGAATGTGACATTTTCTACTTTTCCTTTAACATGAATATTATAAATGTCAAGAGAAAAGGTAAATGGAATATGGTAATATAAATGAATTTTTATTATTATTAATTAAATAAACCCAATCAATGATATTAATAAAATTTTTAAATTAAATTTAATCTATATCACATTATTCATTACCCCAGGTAGCCTATTTTACTTGTACTATGACAAAAATATATTTATTATTAATATTAACATAAAATTAAGTTGAACTTATTTAATTTTATTGATTATTTAATTCAAAATATGTGATACATTATTTTAATTCAAATTCATATAATTTTAATAATTATAATTATAAATTAAAACTGGAGTACAATATGAAAAGTGATTTTTAGTAAATGAATTTTTATGTTTAAAGATGTTTTTATATGCAATTCATGTATAAAATTAATTCCAAACACATTATTTATATTTTTTTAATCAAAATAATCAAATTAAATTTTAAAAAAATATATCAAAACATAATTACACTTTGTAAATACATGAATATAAAATAAAATTTATAAATATCTGTATTTTTCACCATTGACTGAAAAACATTCTTTTCTCTAAAATTAAACTTAATTTTTTTTGACCAATTAAAAAATAACATCTGTTCAAAAATAAATGTTCAATATGTTATCTAAAATAATTAAAATATTCTCTAAAAATAATGAAAACAATTTTTAAATAAAACATATATAAGAAAAATAAAAACCATTTACTGATAAATTTCGGGATTTATTCCAAGTAATTAATAGGTAGTTTTTTATTAAATAATAACCATATATATTTTTCATAATTTGTTTAATCCAATTAATACCATCCAATTTCACATCCATATTATAATTATATTCTTTAAAAATAATATTACATGTTTCATTTATGCTCCATGTTGTATATAATATCGGCTATCAAAGATAGTATAGTTTTAAAGTCTCTTGATATTACATTATTCAACCCTTTGAAAAATGTTTTCCTTATTATTGTCACTTGGTCTTAATAATCATGTGTTTTGTGTTTTAATAATTATGTTTTTGGAACCCCATATCAAAATCAAGGTAAACAAAACTTCTTATTGGTGTGCTGGAACAGGAAAAAAAAGTTCATCTAGAATAAAAAATAAATATCGTTGAAGATTAGATAACATTAGTGGGATGTGAAAATATGGACATTAATGAAAATATAATTTCATAATAATGATGGAGAGTGATATGGAATAGTGATCACATGAAATTTAATTATCATGAAATTGTTAATGAGCAGAAAAACATAGACCATTGAAGGGTAAAATGGAACATTATTTCATCAAAATTGAATGTAATATGAATTTTTTTGTTTACAGCTCTAGTCAAAAAAATTGAGGAATTATTTAGAATATAGACTATTAACATAATTAAATATTCCTAAACAATAAATATAATTTCATCATTTTTCTAATTTATACCACAATCTCTTATTTTTCTCTAATCATTCAGTATTCAAGAAGAATTTCTCAGGCTGAAAGAACAAAAATATTCTTATAATATATACTTAAAGCCATAAAAGGATAACAAGATACACCTAATATCCATATATATTAAAACAATGGTTAGAATAATGTAATATAATAACCAAAATGTATATACCTTCACATAAATAAATATTACATTAGTATCCAAAATTCAATAGTAATAGTCAATGTATAATATATATCTTTTAATAAAAAGCATGACATAATATTTTTCATAATATTCCAGATGATGATTTAATCCCATGAATTATATGGACATGATGACATATTCTATCATTATTAATTTTACATTTATCACTAAACATGTAACTCCCCGAAAATTCAAAAAGAGTAAATTTTATTCGAAAGCGCGTGTAACATGCATCACCAACCGCATAAGGGAATATAATATTCCTATACATTCCAGTATATTTAATATTTAAAATATATTATATATATTAAACTATATTAAAACTGTAAGAGAAATTTTATAATATGAAATAATAACCATGATCAATAGTTTTCATTACGCACATGACCATGTTTCACCGAACAACAATAAATTACTAAACATATTTTTATTTAATATAACAAGATATATCCAAGATGTTAAATTATAAGTAATGAATGGTGTTAAAAAACATATGAAAATATATTTTTTACAAAAATATAAAATGAATTCATTTGTTACAAATTAATTTGAAATTAATATGAGAACCAATTAAATATAAATGGAATGCTTTTATTGAAAAACTTTTTCATGCCCACAAATATGTTTTTGCACAAAAAATTAATGTAATAATAATTAGTGACTGTTATTAATAATATATATATATATATTATAATAAATAAAATATTTTATACATTCATCTAATAAATTGCATATGTTTGAGATATGAACAAATCTAATATTTCACACAAAAAACAATGTTTTTATAAATTAAATTTTACCAAAATTTAATGTAAAACCTATTTAAAATCCACTTTTGAGAATTTTATAAATTTTATGCATCAAAATAAACATCAATTTTGAATGTTTCACCTCATAATTTTATTAGGATGAGTTTTTGTATATTTCTATGTGATTTTCATTATTACTGAATAGGAAAATTACTATATTTTAATATGACACTACTATTTATTATAATTTATTTATAAGGATTAATTTTATTTAAAAATGGTTTTAAATTAAAATTAGATAAATTTAACAAAAATAAATCCAATTAAGGTCATTTTAATAAATCTTAATCTGAAATTTGATATAAAAACATATAAATCATTTAAACATTTGTACATTAAAAACATGTATTGTCATCCCATTAGTTAGAATAATTTTTAATTAATTTTGTCCAAATCAGTGATTTATATTTTGAAAATTGGATTCCATATATCAAATAATCATATTTTATAATTTCTAATAAAGTAAAATTATTTTTTTTACAAAAATGATTACTGAAATCCAATAAAATTAACTATAGTGATTTAGAAGAAACTTATCACAAAAAAGGAGTAAACCATAAACTAAAGTCCCAATATGAACTAGAATCATGTAAAAAGATATTTTTCCTTCGTATTTAGACTCTATAATACCTTTTATAAAATATTACAATACTGTCATGACTATACATGGGAGAAACATTTGTTGAATTTCCTGGTAAAAAAATTATACGAATGCCACTCTTCCTCCTCTATAAAAAGGAAAGCACCCATTACTCTTATTACCACCTCACACACATATTAGATTTCTAAAATTAAACTAAAAAAATATCCAAAAATACCTCCTATAATCCAATAATCCTCCCTTTAATCATAAATCAATCGAAGGATTCCCTTTGTTTTAGAAAAAGTAGTTACCCAATAAAGCGCTAACATCCATCCCTAAGCCATTTTATTTTATTTTATATTATTTCTCAAGTCCATAAAATCACATTATTCAATTATTATATAATAATACCATTATCATAAATATACAAATACAATTTAATTTTATGGTTTATACCTAAACATACACACACTAGCATAAAAATGGGTAACGAGCCTACCATTTGGGTATAAGGAACTACTGCCTCACAAAACTGTGTCATTTTTTTCCTCTACCACATATCATGGTTGGGAATTATATTAGAAACAATATATATATATATATATATATATATATAATGATATTTATGTTTTATTAATACTTCTGTATTTTTTATCTACCACATACCTTCATGATTTCAATTTTGGGTAAATAAAATAACAACGTTTGTGAAAGTGTGGACAACCACCTCCTCCAAGCATTGTGATTTTTTAATAATATAAATAAAATGTACAAATGATGGATTTAATAAAAATATGTGACATATATGAAATAAATATGATACTATAATTATAATATTAATATACTTATGTATAATGTTTTCATTATTTTTGATATAATAAGGATATATAAATAGCATATATTTTTATGTACGTCCTACTGTCTCTATTAACAATGCATTTCATTTCATTTCTTCAAATATTATGTAATATAATTTATATATTTATAATTAATATATATATATATATATGATACTTAAATTATTATATCCATCATGTAGATGATTAATTAACAATCTACATACGAATAACAAAAATAACATGTTAAAACAAACTCAAAAAAGAGGCCATTAACACCTGAAATGAAAAAAATAATGAAAGGATTTTAACAAACGGGTAATAATATATTATAATAAGATCATATATGACATTTAAAATATGTTTATATTTCTGTGATATGTTATTAACATGCTTAAAACCATTATATTGATTGTTGAATGATGTTCAACTAAATGGTTACAGAAGGTGAGGCGTTCTTGTCCCACATTTCATTCTGTGTGAGAAAAAATATTTTTACCAGTTACATATATTTGTGGAGAATTAAATGCCCTTATTTTAGTTTATAGCATGAATAAATTTATATTCATGCTGTTTAAATATTCATTTGTTTTTATTTATTTTTTGTGGATTAAAATTCAAATGTTTCCCAAGTGTTATGAGACTTCGTCTCAATTTCCATTCTTTGATGAATAATTTATAATTGTGAAACTAATAACAAATATATGGTATACATACTACTATAGTGACCATAAACATTAAGAATAATTCTTTATTTACATTATTGTTTTGTTTTAATTTGAATTATTTCTTCTAAGTATATTTTAACATAATGTTTCCATGTGGTAAATAAATTGAATAACCCAATTACGTTTCATTGGTTTATATTACATATACATTGTCATTAATATTATATGATTTCTTGTATAATTACATTGAATACATATTGATTTATTTCCACATTTTTTATATGGATTTAAATATTAAAAACATAATCAATTCCTTGATTAATTCTCACATCAAAGTTATGATCATTTTAAAAGTTTCATTCATAATTTCATTCTAATTTATATTTATAATTTGTGAAATTAAATTAAATTAATTAATGTGACCACTTCTCAATAAAAACATTTACTTTATTATTCTATTTTTATTAATGAAATTTTCAAAAAAAATTACCATTTTACCACTTATTTTTTATGAAAATGTTTTATAATACATTTTTTGGAAAACCTGACTTTATGTTTCTTTGTAGTTAGAGAATAAATTTTATTCTAAAAACTATATTTTCTAAAAATGTTTTCAATTTTTTTATTTTTGGAAAATCATATATTGAAAATTGTTAACATTTTTTCTTTTAATATTTGTAATGATTCTTCGTGTCTCCTTTTGATAAATTAATTTTTATAACCTTTTTACAATAAAAAAGGAATTTTATTTTAACATTGAACAATATGTATTGATTTACCTGCCATAATATCATTGAAGATTCCATTATAACATAAAAAAGTTAATTTTTATATAATTTTTTTTAAAATGTTATTTTCAATGAAAATTTTTTTAAAATAATTTTCAAAACATAAATTATATTTTTCTGAATAATATTTTTAAAATATAATTCTATAAAATTTATATTAATAATTAAAAAACAATTATTTTTACTAAACCTAGGATATGTTTTATTGATAATATCTGTATTCTTCTATGTGTTGATTTATCGATCATTTTCTCAAATATTTTATTGAAATTCACTTCTTTTATTTCAATATTATTCCCCTTTTAATATTGAATTTCATTAGATCATTTGATATTAAATTTCCCAAAATTATCCATATCATTTATGATGGATATGTTTATTTCCGAAACTATATATCATTTTTTGTATGGTGTTAACTCTGAATGTTATTAAATTATCCTTGTAAATACTCAAAAATCTATATTCATTATTCAATATGGATATTTGATCATGAATATTTTTTATTAATATAATTAATTACATTATTGGAAAAATTATTAGGACATGTAGTGATAGGTGGGTCCCAAACATTATATTTCCCCTCGATGAATTGTAAGATTCTCACAAAAAAATCAGTTATGAAAATTATGAAGGGCTCCACCAATAGTATTAAACTATCTATGGTATAGATCGTGAAAGTAGAGGTTTTCATGTTCTTGAGACATGACATCGAATAATTAAAAATTTCCTTCATTTTGATTTATTATTTATTATCCATGATATTTTCACTATGATAAAGTATTTTGGATACATTTCATTAATAGTTTATTTATTTAATGGATTCTATTTTTATTTTTATTCCTTTCCATATCAATTATTTCTTATTAAGTTATATAAATGGAATCTGTTTTCAGTTTATTACCACTCTATATTATCTACCCACTTCTTATTATTTATTGATTACATGAAATTTTTTCTTCGTTGTTACCATTATATAATGACTATTCTGATTAATTCATCATTAATTCTTCTCTACTTTACCCATAGTGATCATTATAGATCACCCATATCTTATTTCATTTCCCCTGGAATCCATGAAGTATAAATAGAATGATATAAAAGGATATTCTAAGTAGATATATAATTATCCTTGAAAATAATATGTTGTATTTGGTGTATGATTTTTTTAATAAAAGACACATGCATGTATCTAGTTTTCTAATTACACTATACTAATTGGTCCTTCAGGCTACTTTTTTTGTAATTATTCCAATGTAATGGTAATTATCACTGGTTCTTGACTTACTGGAGTCGGGGACCTACTGTCGGTATCAATGTGTGTTTATTATCAACCATAGGAATAAGATTTTTCATATATATATATTAGATAATATAACAAAAAGGTAGATTTTGGATAAATATAGAAGAACATCTTAGAATTTTGGTAAGGTAATGACTTTGTGGGTATTCCCTAAAATAAATCATTATCTTGAATCTACAAGTTGATGTGGTTATGGTATAGATGTACAAGGGGTAAACAACTCTGATATGTTGTGTCAGTCCAAACTCAAATATAACATGACACATGAAAATTTCCCTTAATGCGCACTAGGTTTGCAACTACCAATGGATATGCTGAAGTTAATTAACATTTTCTCTACAAAAAATTATTACATATTCGAATATTTGATGAAAATGAATATCCTAATATAAAACGATACTTTTCTAGATTGAAAATAATATTTCATGATTTTGATATCCCATAAATGATTATATAATTTCCCCACTATACATATTGTTACTCAAACTATGTTTTTAGTTTTAGATAATGTCTAAAACCCGAAAGAGTCAAGTAATCATTTAACATGATGGAAAATGTGGTGAAAAAGAAAAATAAAATTAGGTTTTGATAGGAGTGATATATATCATGTTTATTACTAATTAGTTTTCCCAAAATATGATTAATAACATATACCTTAACTAACTCTAAAATTTCCCAAACAATAGAATTATTGAGGTTTATAAAAGCATTATTGGTGGTGAATATAGAGAAATTAATGATAGATTTCTATCATGAATGAAATGTGGAAAGATACACCTTCTAAGGTTTCTGAAAATAATGTAAAAATGATTTTATGTGTTGGAAAGAATGACATACATAAAATAATTTATATAGAAAAATGAAGAGTATTATGGATAGAAATAAAACTTAGTCTAAGGATCCATTTCTAGTTTATTTCCTTAAATGTGTGGAGAATGATAATTCTTCATGTTAATGACCCCTTCTATATATAAAAAGATCTATAACATTGAATGACCTATGTGGAAATAAATGGTTGATGTGTTTATGTATTGTGGTTTTATAAAAAAACATTAGTTAAAAGAAAATTTAGTGATTAATATTATTCAATGGATTTCCATCATAGTTATATCAGATGCTATATTAATATGGTTCTAGAATATTACAACCTATATGTCGGATGAAAACCCATCATGTCTGGGTTGAATCTGGGACATGAACCCACAATGTAAGCTTAATAATGTTTTAATTGAAACAAATAAGCTACATAATGTCATGGTTAACACATAATTATTTTTTAGAAAATAAATTTGATGAGTAAATATTAATGATTAACGAATAGTGTAACTTTTTATGCTCTGAGATTAATTCCTTAACCATATTATTTATGAAAAATATTTAGATAAAAACAATAAGAAATGTTTTATGTGTGTTACCATATATTAAAAGTTTATTATATTGCATCAGTCATCCATGTTAAAATTTTGATATCGATTTTATAAAGTAATTGATGAAATGAAAATCCATGGAAGCACAAAGAAAGGATGAAAATGTGTTTATATAAATACAGAAAGTAAATATATTTTGTCATATTATTATGAACCAAAACAATTCCTCAACATTATTACAAGTAACTAAAAATAACACATTGTCCTAATACCTTAGTTTTTATTGAACAGATGTTCTTTCAAATCATTCAAGATTCATGGATTTGAGGCTCTCAACTTTCTATTGATCATTCACATGTTTGTTATTTATAAACTCAATAACTCCCTATAAATATTTACCCTTTTCCTCCATGTACATATCACCACATTCCATTATAGTTCTCATACATAAAGTCCTATTTATATGTTATTCTATGTGACCATTATACTTCTCGTCCTCTCTTTTCAAGAGGATGTTTTGAAAAACCTTCTCAAAATGTGAAATTTTAAGAAATGTATATTATAATATCAAACTATTAACTGCCCATTTTTAGTTTTAATTTCAAGGATGAAATTTAATTATGTTGTGCAGAATGTAAGACCTAATAAGTTTTATAATAGAATCTTTTCTTTTATTTCATGAATGACACACAACACCAAGCACAAATTGGAATAGAATATCCAAAGACATTATACTATATTTACTTTTTAAAATATATTTGATATATTTCAATTAATAAAAACACAATTATAGTTTTCATTATTACCTGGAATGACCTTATTCAAAGTATTTTTTTACATGCAAGACCGAGTTTTACCGAATAACGATACATTATTAAGAAAAATTAATATTTAATATAATTAGATATAACCTGGCCATTAAATTAGAGTTTAAGAAGATTATTATTTTACATATAAAAATACTTGTTTAAAAATAATATAAATTGAATTAATGGGTTATAAATTTATTAAAAATGAATAGAAGAACCATTTGAATATAAAAGGATTGTTTTTATAGAAAAATATTTTTATGACCAAAAAGATATATTATTATAATAAATTAAATTAATGAAAGTTATTACATGGTGTTAATTTAATATATAAATTACATATTGAATATAATATTTTTGATATTCATCTAAAATATTTTATTGGCATAATATAAGAAAAAAATTTATATTCTATATAAGAATCAATATTTTCATAAAGGAACATTTACCACTTTTTAATGGAGAACCTATTTTAAATAAATTTATTGTAACTTTTGTAAATTTTGTATGTAAAAATAGAATACTTTTTTGAAATAATTTAAAAAAATTATCTTAGGGTGATTTTGTTTTATTTTTCTATGAGGATTTCTTTTTTAGAAATACCATAAAATACTAAATTTTAATTTAAAACTGCATTTTCATAAAATATATTTATAAGGATAAATTGTATATTAAATTTGTTTTAGGTTCTATTTATATAAATATTACAAAAATAAATCACATTTAGGACACATTAATCAATTTCATTTTGAAATTGCTTATAAAACGCTGTAAACTATTGAACATTTTTATATTAAAAACCACATTAGTGTTCTGTCTATGGGATTAATTATAAATTATTTTCTGGCACTTATGCGACTATAATTTGGAAAAATGGATTCCGTATTTTCAATTAATATAATTTGTAATTTGTAATAATTTAATCTTAGTTTTTTACAATAAATATTTGTGAAAGTGACTGAAATTATTTATAGTGATTAAATGGATGACTTGCTTAACAAGTGACTGAACCAAAAAAAGGCTCAAAATGACCTAGAAACTATTCCAAAATCCATTTTATATTAATATTTATACCATATAATCAAATGAAACAAATTTTCTCCATTATTGGTTCCAATTGACCTCTAAAATATGTAGGTGGAGTCACCTTTTTAAAAATTTACAAGAATGGCACTCCTCCTCCACTATAAAAGGGAACTCACCCCTTCCCCTTATTCACACCTCTTAATCCCTTTTTACAACACAAACGATACTCAAATAAACTTAGGAAATACCTCTAATCATCCTAGATTCTCCCATTTGGGAATAAATAAAACCAATTAATCCCTTTTATGAAAACCAAAAGGAGTAACCCAAAGAAGAGGTAGCATCCTTCCTCAAGATATTTTATTTTATTTTCTTTATCCACTCATTAAATAAAAATTATTCCATATTTATATAATAATAGTAGTATCCTCAATATACTGAGACATTATTATGTTATGTCTTCTACCAACACCTATACACTTCTATCAAATGGGTTTCGAACATACCAATCGAATACGGGGAACTACCACCTAATGAAATGATGTTTTACATTTTTCATTTAAAACCTCTCATGGTTAGGAGTTATGATGGAAATTATTTTTATATATAATATATTTGATATTTATATTGTCTTAATACTTATTTAATTTCTTTATAACACCTTCCTTTATGATTTTCATTTTTGGTAAATATCATAACATCGTTTATGGAAATGTGGACTACCGTCTCCACAATGCGATGCGATTCGTTCATGCTATACATGGAATGTATATATGATAGATTTATTAAAACCTTGTGACATATATGAAATAAATATTATAATATAATTATTAAATTAATCTTCGTTTTTATTATTTATTTTTAATTCATTTAAATAAAACAAAGAAATGGAAGTAACATTCAAGCGTACGTACGACCTACCCCCTCCGTGAACGGTACAATTCATTTCCTATCTCAAAATATTTTAGATTGTTATAAATATATATATTATGAAAATATATGATAATTATATATTTATATACTTATTTTATATGACTAAATCAGGATCTACTTAAGAATAACAAAAATAACAATTCCAAACATAAATAAAAAACTAAGAAATTAACACTTGAAATGATGAAGATAATGAATGGTTGTTAAAAAAGTGTAATATGATAACATAAGAATATAAAATATGAAATTATAAATATTATAATGGTTTTTTATATGTTAGTGACATTATTAAAACCATTATACAATAATTTAATGTATGTTCATTCGAAAGGAAACAATTGGTAAAGGATTCTTGTCTCACATTTATTTCTATAAGGCACACAATATTTTTACCCTGAACATATTTTTTTATGAATATAATGACACTTTTGTATTTAGTATAATTAAAAACATTAAATTAATGGTTTCTAATTTTTAATTTTATTTTATCTCTTTCTTGTGTGTTATAATTCAAAAGTTTCCCTAAGTGGAAAGGGAATTCGTCAATATTTCAATTCATTGAGGCATATTTTATCATTTCAAACCCAATATCTTATATATGTTGTACAAAATTCTAATATGAAATTAAAGATCCTGAATAATTCCTAATTCCTTTTATTTTGAGTTTTAATTTGATTTTTTTTATCTAAGGGGATTTGAAAATAAGGTTTCTAAGTTGTAAAGAAATTACATAAACATATTCTTTTTCGTTAGGTTATATTACCTCCCCATTATCGTTAATATTATATGATTATGTGTATAATGAATTTTTAAATATATTTATTTATTTAAAATTATTTTATGTGTTTTTATAGTTGATAAACATAATAATTTCGTTGATTAATTCTAACCTCCTCATTATGATATTTTTAAGGGTTTATTTCACAATCCCATTCCAGTTCATGTTTCTTATTATTGAAATTTAAATAATGGAACTTATGTGACCAAAAACAAAAAAATAATTTTATAATACTCTAGTTATTAATGACATTTTCCATGTAATTATACCATATCTACACTCAATTTTAAACAAAATATTTTATAATTTTTTTTTATGAAAACCCAACTTTATGTTTCTCTTTAGTTGTAACTTCTTGTAATATAAAAACCATGCTTTCAAAAAAAATTAATATTTTTTAAAAAATAATTAATAATGATTTATTAAATATATGTTTACCCTTTATCTTTTATATATACTTTAAATGGATTATTATTTCTCTTTCTAAACAAGGTAATTTTCAAATCTTTATACCATGAAAAAAAGAATGTTTTTTACCTTATACATCATAGGTAGATTTTCCCACCATACATTCATCAAATAATAGTTTTAATTTTTAAAAGGATAATTTTAAAAAATATCTCTTTGAAAAATTATTTTAAATGAAAATTATTTTAAAAATTATTCTCAGAATAAAAAAGGATATTTTCCCCAATAACAGTTTTAAATAATTTTTTATAATATTTACATTAATCAATGGAGATAATAAATTTTTTTTACATGGCATGGGATTTGTTGTATTGATACCATCTCGATTCATCCTCGGGATGGTTTATTATTAATTTATCAATTGATACTGTTATAATTCACTTCATTTATTTCTTTGTTTTTTCCTTGTAATATTCAATTTTTTATTATCATTAGACATTGAATTTCATAAAACATATATTTAATCATGTGATATGTTAATTTTATAAACCCGATATAATTTTTAGATATGTTATTTTCTATGATATTTATTTAATCATCTTAGGAAATAATGATAAATATTTAATATTTGTAAAATAATGATATATGATAAGTAATATTGTTTTTGGACTGAATATATTACTCGATAAGAGTAATTATTTTGAGATATAGTGATGGTCAGAGCCAGGATTTTATATATACCCTCGATGAATCAAAAACTTCTCATGAGACAAAATAGTTTCAAAAATTAACTTGGTATCTAACTATAGTTTAAACTTTTCCAAAGAATAGTAATTGACATTATATTTTTTCTATAGTAGGGACATGATGTATTTTATTTAATAAATGCCTTAAATTTAATTCAGTATTTATTTTCCATTAGATTTTTACTATGAAAAATTCATTGGATTCATTTAATTATCTTGTTATTTATTAAATGCATGTTTTTTCAGTTTCCCGACATTATATATTGATTATTCCTTATCCCATTATTTAAAATTATTGTTATTTCAGTTTTTAAATTTACATATTATTTACTAACTTTCTTCTCAGTTATTGATTACAAGGAATGTGTTCTCACTTATTACCATTCCATATTGACTATTCTCATTAACTCATCATTGCTTCCACTACACTTTACCAATAGTGAGTATTTCTAATCACATATACTTCTATTCCATTTTCCATGAATCCAAGAAGTTTACTATGAATGGAATTCGATGATATTATATGTGTAAATAAATTTATCCTGTAAAAATTATTTTTTAATTAGTGTATTCATTTGTAATAAAATAAATCATGTATGTATTTGGTTTAGCAAGACTACTAAACGTATCGGTCCATTGGGAAAAATTTCCTTATAATCATGATAATATAATGTTAGTAGACAACAATGTCATGCTTACTAGGGTCATGGCCCTACAAAACAACATTTTTCACTCATTAACTCAAATATATGAAAACATATATCCTCTAATCATATATTATCCAACATTATCTAATCATTTCAATAAATAGCATGCATCATCATTAAAACACATTAAAATAATAGGCGCTTCCAAAATAAATTTTTACCATTAGTCCAAAAATATAATCCATTAATATTTTTTCAGCCTAATCATATAATTTTCAGTAAAAATATAGTGTCCATCAAAAAATTAAATTAGTCGCTTAATCACCAAATAATTCTCAATCGAATTTTTATATGTATTTTGAGACATATGTCTTAAAAATAATATTAATCTTTATCTATTAAATAATTTATATTAAACAATATACTATCAAAGAAATCAATTTTTTCATTTTTAAGTGATTCAACAATTATTCCCTTCAATTCAGGGTACATTCCCTATGGCCTTCCTATATGTGTTGATTTTCATTTGACATGACGGTTGTACATTTTTTATATTAATGTAATTCCACTAAAATTAGTATAAATATGATGAAAACCCTCAAAATTTAAATTAAAATATTTAATATTAATTAATTTTTTAACCTCAATGGTTATCTCACTCTATTCAGATGAAATAAATAAAATAAAATTTCATTCTACAAAAATAATTCTTTATTGTAAATACCATATTAAACATAAGGGTTAAATACACATCAAACTAAAGAATAACCCTCTAAAACATAATTTCATCACAGTGAATAATTAAAATTAATTCTTATAATGAAATAAAATTAAATAAAATATGATGAATCAATTTTAGATACTAACCGGAAATGTATTCCTTATATTAACCATAATGATCTTTAAAAATTAAATATTTTAATGAATCGCTCCTTAACCATAAATATTCAATATATCCAACTATCCAATATGATATAAATAACATTGAATCTAATAATAAACACACAAAAATGTTTAATTAATCATTAATAGAGTTTTTTTCATAAAACCCAATAGAGTTTACCAATCATCTAAAAATATCTACACTTAAATGCTTGATAGGGTTCTCTATTAATTTAAAATTTTAATCATCATAAAAATTATAGTTCTATTATGGTATCCATAAATAGTAATAAATCATCCCATGAAAATATCCTGCTCCTTATTTTTTTAATCCCTCCTCTGTTATCAACAATATAGCCGCATCCTGAAACTACCCAATAGTTGAATATTTAGAAAATAAATCACTTTCTTTGATTTCATATAACTTTTCAATTTTAGATTTATATAATATTACCTTATAAGAGATACATAATTAATAAATATATTACCGGATTGAAATTTCCTCTACGAATAAATTTTTTTAAAACTATTAATATAATACATGATTTCTTTTATGAAAATTATTTATGGTTTTCAATTTTGTTCTTTGTAATTCATACTCATCCATAAAGCATGTGAATATACTTTTTGAAAACATTAGATTAGAAAAAAATGTATAAATAAGGTATATAAATATTAAAAAGAATAATTATCTTCCTATTGAAATCATAATGTAAAATGTATGTTTTCCTATAACATAAAAAACTTTGATCTCAAATAATAATCTACTTACACATGAAATCAGATATACTACCCATTTTTTCATAAATCACATTATAAGAAAACAAATGAAAAATAATAATCATTATTTTTTCATTGAAAAAATGATAACTATGGAAAAAAATTTCTTCAAACACATATTTTTACACTAAAATATCATAGTATTTCATTTTAAATAAAAATTATTACCTTACCAAATGAAATCAATTTTTTCCAATGCAAAATTCTTTAGAATAAATAATAAGTCCATTAAAATTCATTTGGAAGAGAACTTTATAAAACCCTTAAATGTTGAATAACTAATATGGTCAACATTCATTAATAATTATTAGAGAACATAATCATAACTAATTGCATTAGAGAGCTATATCATGTTCACCCATTATTGTGAAATATACTAGTCTAACATATCATTGTGAGCTATAACAGGCTTACCCATAATCACAAGTAGCATCATAATAAACCATAATAATAAATATATTACAATGATCATTTCATACATAATACATTTTAATATTTCACATTTTCATTATATATCCTGTGAAAAACTCTTTTAAACTCATACGTAAAAAAACTATGATATCGATATACTTATTTCTTTTAAAACCCCATTTTCAAATCTAATTGAACCAGATCAATGTTATGGTGGATTTTATATGATGTAACCATGTAATATAGTAACGCAACTCAAATATAAAATAATTTTTATAGAATCACAGATTATCATTATTTTTTTATATGATAAAATAAAGCATTCATTTTTCCTTTTGTTAATAAAGTAAATATGTTCCATACTAAATAAAAAAACCCGTTTAGAAAAAAATTTAAATAATGTAAAATGTGACATAAAAAATACATTATTATTATTTTATTTCCATATATACCTAACCATAAAATTATTTCTCGAATAAGGATATGGTAAAAATTATTTTGAAAAATAGAACATTTAAAACATTTAAAACATTTTTTTTGGTAATGTATCCCTTAACTGAAGTCTCACATGACTCAGATGTTCCTTATCATCTTGAATAATATAATTATTTTAATTTTTTACATCCTTAAAAACCAATTAATTTCTTTTTATTCATTTTACTTATTACGAACTTATTTTTAATTACTCATTAAATTAACTTCATATGGATGTTTGGATGAAATTCATCTCGTATGTCCAAAATGGATTTGGTAAGATGACTATGGTTACAGTGGTAATTAATAAATAATATATAATATAATAATAATATAATAATTATCATAAATACATGAATATATATATATATATTATTGTTTTAAAATTGACCATGAAAATGATTACAAATAATGAACTACGTTATAATCAGAATGATAGTTTGTTCTACATATGCATTAGTAATGTTTCCATATTTCTATATTAATAAAATGATGAAAATATCAGAAATATAATATTATATATTTATATATACTTATAAATCATATATGTGTTATATGGTGATGATAACAAAACCTCACCTATTTGTAACGGTTGTAGTCCACACATATACAAGAATGAAATTATGATTTCTCAATGGATGGATAATAAAGAAAATAAATGACTTGTTTTATCTAAAAATGATATTTATTTAATGAATATAATATATATACATTTAATCCATTATTATAAACATCCATGATACATGGATAGGTAAATAAAATTATATCATTTCTCGAGGTAGTGGTGAACTGTACACATGAATGACACTTTGATTTTCCATTTGATGGAATTGTATAAGGACACAGGTTCTTCCGTTAAAATAAAAACATATAAGTATATATAATAATTTTGGTGTATTATTTCCTCTTTTTTGGATAAAATTTTAAGGAAATATTAGAACACACCAATATAAAACATTTGGTTAAATGTGTTACTTCTATATCATACAAACTCATTTTCCATTGAACTTAAGCCCTATAAGGATAATATTATTAAAAAAATAATCCCTCTAGAATATGGGTATGGATTTAAGAAGGTATTTTCTAAATCAAATAAATCTTTATGTGTTTTTAGGAGATTATAGGTGTGCCCTTTTATAAGTGGGGGGAGTGGTATTATGGGAAAACATTTTTATGTATTAAATTAATAGAAGTTATTTTTTATGTTAATGACTCTTAATGTTGATATAATTCATAATTATGATGATTATGGACTGAAATATATTTATAGAATAATATTTAAACCTGTTTAGAGTTTTTTACCCTTTTCTCTTCTATTTAACTCATGTTAACCATTTTGAAAATTATTGTGAAATCAATGTTTATTACTATTTGGGGGTTGTGAATGGTACTATAAAATTATAAATAATACATAAATGTAAAAAATTTGATATTTTCAACCATATATATGTCACTTAGATTAGGATAACTTTTTTATTAATTTTAAATCATTTAATAAAATATCGTTTATGATAAAATAATTTTTCTTTTCATTTTTTTCATTTTAAAAAATACAAGAAATATTATAATATAATATAAGTATAACTCAAATAAAATGGTTTTAATAAATCCTTAATTTAAATACCATTTTGATTATATGATTAGATAATTTTCAGATATTATTTTAGAATGTTTTGATTTCATTTTATACATATATTTTGGTTTTCACCATAGTTTACCAATTTAATCCTTTATCATAGTAATAATTTTTTTTAAAAAAATTAAATAGTAATAATCTAACATAAAATTTTCTAATTGGATCATAAATGGACCTGGCATGATATTTCTGACAAATCATATTTTTTTTCCTCCTACAAAATCTTTAATATTTTTAATTACATTAATAATATATTATTTAAAAAAACAATTGAGGTAATTTAAATAACTTTTCAAAAAATTTAACGATTGAAGAAAACTATTCAACATTGGAATTTGAATATTACATATCCACACATCATTAAAAAATTCTATAAATATATAAAATTGTAGAGACACTAAAAGTTATAAAAATGAAATTACATCTAGAGTTTTGAATGTCATTTACATTATTTTTTAACTTCTTCCACAAGAAAAATGTCAATTTTGTATAGTAATATAAGTAAATTATATTTAAAATATATAAATTAATTAACATGATAAAAATAATCATTCATATTTAAAATAACCCATTAGAACATAATATAACTATTTTTATACCTCTCATAGAATATTCTAGATATTTGTAAGAAAGAAGGTGGAATTGTTTACTACATCTTCTGAGGTAATATTATAATGTTCAAAATTGAAGTACGCCACTATAATTTTATCTTAGATAAAAAAATATTGATGATCACATGATTCCTATTATCTAACAATTGTGAGTTTTTTTGACAGTATGAAATTTTTAAATCCAAAATTTGTATAGTACTTGATCAATATTTCTCAGATTTAATTATCGTGGAAGGTAGTTTAATGATGATAGAAACCATTTTGAGAAGTGCTGGAGATTGGTTAAAGTAGTTTTTTTTACTATGACAGGTTTCTCAATCATTGTGGATATTTTTTAATGGGAATAAATCCTGATTCTATTTTATCTAAATATAAAAATTAGAAAAAATTGATTCATATATGCATTTATGTTACATAGGAAATTCACATAGAATTTTTATCTATTAAATCATTTCATGGTACCATTTTATACAATGTACATGAATCATGTAACCATTTCCGTTATGTAGCTATTTTAGGATGTATAAGTCATTTGTTTTGTTAATTTAATGATTACTGATTCTCATAGGGTAATATTCATGATAGAATATTTTTTTTACATAAAATATTTTTTTACATAGAAAACTAGTTATAAAAAATTGATAAATGTATTGGGTTAATGTTGATATCTATATAGCTATTTATTCTATGATGTTGATTCTAAATTTATAGTACAATATAAATTTTTTAGAATGGTTTTAGGATTTTTTTTAATTCTTAGAGGATTCATTATTTGTATGGAGTATCATGCACCAAAACTATTTTGGATCCCTTTTGTATTCCATAATATATACCATGTTTGGAAACTATCATTATGGAGATCATGGTCATTAATGTTTGTGTTTCTTACATCAAAAGTGGTTGATTTCATCGATGCAGATCTAATACAAAATTGTACGAAATATTTCGATGAGTAACATGGGTTTAGAGAGAGAGAAAAAAGACCATGTTGTCATATGAAACAATTATGGTAATTAAAGACATAAATAATAGTTTGATTCGAACACTAATCGAATTTGGTTATTAATCCATCAATATGTACTAAATATCAGGTCAATTATGGAATTATTTTTCTATATGAAAACATTTGTGCATAGATTTCATTCCTATACTATGATAATTACTTCCATTCATATAATGGAGGCTGAAAAAAGGATATCTACATAGTTTGATTCCAATGAATCCTGGTTTTTTAGTGATTAATTTCAGTTTATGAAATCATCCTTTGTATTGTTACAGAAAGTTGGGTTACATAGTGTGACTCCAAATAAGAACTTTTGGATTCCATTTGGTTGTATAAAGTGAATTTCACAGGGGTCTTTAGTGAAAAAATCCCTATATGTGATAAGTATCTTGACATTATGAATATATTGATTCCACGGTTAATCAGTACATTTTAAAATTCAATAGGCCACTTACTATTTTTTTTCCAAAGGATTGTGTAAGGTTAACTTATTTACTTTTTGAGTGGATCCTGCTCTAATATTCCATAAATATTTATTTCATAAATGATTTAGTAATAACTAATAACCCTTAATTCATCACTCACAGCCCTCTATGTTGAGTAAACTGATTCTAATAAGAACATTAATTTTTTTAGAGCATCATATTTCCTCTGTTGGATCCAATAAATTATAAATTGTGACCTAAATAAAATTACCACATATGAAAATAGTTTTATATTAATATTTAATGGGAATAAACTATCGCATTCAAATGAATTTAGTGTTTCCATATCATTTATCTCTGTGTTTTGACGCTCATGATGTAACTACCATACAATTTCCACTATTTATAAATAATGGTCGGATGATATTTTCTAAAAAGAGAAAATTTTAGGTGGTTATAAATTAGTAGAATAATATTTTCTTGTATTCATCAATGAAATTATACATGATTGCTATGGATAAACAAACTAAAAATAGAATTTTGTATAATATGGAAAATAGTTATAAATGAAACTTCCAATCTAAAGAAGTAATGATTAAGATCTAAAGAATAGTATTTGAATACATTAAAATGGATGTTGATTAATGTGTTGATGATCAGTTTACTCAATTAAAAGGAGTTTTAGGTAATATTCAAGGCCTTGGTGAGAAAACTTATGACAAAATGATTGTTATGAAACTGATGAGATGTCTTCCAGAAAGATTTGATCATAAAATCATAGAACATGAAGATAGAGTATATCATTTCTTTGATTATATAAAAAATATTCTATATAATTATGAAATTTAAAAACATCCAAAATTAAAAAATTATGTAATAGAAGAAATGTATTTTGAATACATGAGATACATGAAAATTATAAATGATGAATATGTTTCTAACATTAGTAATTCTGAGAATGATGAATTATATTAAAGGTTTTTCTCATTTATTTATAAAAGTTTTCAAAAATGAAAATCATAACATAGTAAAATATTTTGTTAAATGTTTCAAATACAATGGTCATGGAAATTTATAAATTAATTACCCTATAATGATATGAGAACAATACAAATATAGAGATGTTAAAAAAACTAAACGAAATAAGTGGAAAAAATTACAAAGAAGCATCAATGGATTTTGTAATAAAGAAGTGTTTTCAAATAACCAATAGGAGAGATATAATTATAATAAAAGAGGATGTTGATCTTACCTCATGTAATGAATCTAAAAAAGTGAAACAACATATATTTATAAACATTAAGGGTAACAATCAAAATACTTTTGATTTGTCTAGAACTTCTGAAAATAATTTAATATAGATAGATTATGAATACATTCCCATAGATTAACTGGAAACATTTCATGATAAAAATAATATTATCAAGAAAGAGAATAAGATTATTATAAGAGAGAAAAGGAAACTAGATTATGAAGAATGTGAACAACTCAAAATCAAGTCAGTTTAAACTAAAGAAACTAAAAATATCATATTAAAATATGTGAATAATGATAAAACCATCCAAGATATCAAATACAAAAAAAAATAAGGATGAAAAACTATCAATTAAAACATAATAATTTACTAATGTTATCTATGATCAGGAAAATATCAATAAGTACTTCAAATCCCCTAATGAAGTTAACGTAAAATCCTCTAATGATGCTCTAAATTTTTTGGTAAATTTATCATCAGAAAAATATATTTCCAAAACTCATGATACAAATAATTGATGATTTATTTTTAAATATGGTCAAATATAGACCAATAAGAATGATATAATGTTACTTATAATAGAACCTAGTCTTTTAATAATATTAAATAAATATTATTTTAAAATTCATAAGTGAAATAAACACAAATTAATTTTGTAGAAGTTAAATTTTGGAATGAATGTTTATAAATATATCTATGGTTTCTCAAGGAAATTTTGAATTAATGGTTATTTTTGGTGTTGTGTAATTTTTTAAAATAAATCCTACATTTTTTTGGTATAGCATTTCATTACTAGGGAGAATTAAAAAAACCATGGTAGAAGTTAAAATGAGAAGAAACTTGGTTTCATAAGAATATTATTAAAGATGTAAACATGTTAGAAGATGAAAAAAAGAAACATATTTGATTTTATTGAATTACCATGTCTTAGGTTTAATAATAATGGGAATACATCAATTAATATTTTGATTAAATAACTATTTCAATTCCCTCCAATGATATTGGAAATTTTTTTATATTTTTTAATAAAGAGAATTTATGATTCTTATAAATTGTTTTCAATGAATGTAAAAAAACAGTGGCTTGGATACTGGATAATGTGTGTTTTTTCAATGTGAATAGTATTGTAAAACTTTTTATGAATATTTAGAAACATTAATAAAGAAATGTAATGACTATTAATGAATCCTCCACCATAATCAATGGTTTTGGAATAACACAGTTTGTAAATGGATAATTAATATCAGATGATGTTGAGAATGTTAAAGAGGAAGAATACAATTTTTTATGTGTTAGAAAATTACGTGTCACTAGGAATGAGGTTATATTCAAGAAATATACCTGAATTATTAAAATCAAATGGGATAGAATAATATTTTCATAATGATTTTGAAAAATGGAATCCTTTCCATTATTTGTGATCCATCCAATACATGCTACTTATGACTAAAAGATGTTAACATGAAATGGAATAGAATACAATGGAAACCGTGGAAAAAACAAAATAATGATACTGAAACAAGAAACACAAAGTTATTTACCTAAGCAGAAAAGAGTGAAATTTGGAGTTTTTGGAACATATCAGAAGGTCTAGAATAGTCATATGTATAATAGTAATGTAGATATTTCTTCCACAAGACCATTGGAATTATTGCACATTGATCTATATAGACCAATATGAAAAAAGTCTACTAGAGGTGATATTTATTTTATTAATTTTAATGATAATATGTCTCATATGAATATTATTTTTTTGATCAATAAGAAAATTTGATACTACAAGAAATTTTCAGCTATATAAAAGGTAGTTTGAATATAATCTTTGCATTTGTATAAACAATTTGAGATATGATAATGGGAATAAAAACACAGTTATTTCTTTTTTAATATATCATAAAAAACATTGTATCAGTCCTCAAAATATCACACCATATACACCATAATAGAATTTTTTTGTAGAAATGATATATAAGAGAATTTTGTAAATTTAAAAACAATTATGGATAGGGACGATATCAATAATATTTCTATAGTGATATTTTGTGTATTATAGTACACATTACAAATATTTGTCTCTTGATACCTGAGATACATTCTATATCCTATGAATTATATAACCAAAAGAAACCATAAATGAATTACTTCATGGAATTTTGAACTCCATGTTATTTTAAAATAATAGGAAGAAGGATGGGACAATTCCAATGAAAGGTGGATAATGAATTATTAATGGGATACATATCTAATAGACGAGGATACATGGGACTAAATAAATTATTACATAAAGTTATAGAGTTTTTTGAGGTAAATAATGATGAAAATTAGTGGAAATGGGATATCATTTTTATGAAATTTTTGTGTATTCTATTAAAAACTATGTACATGTTTATAATGAAATGACCATGAATGTTACATAAATCATACCATAAACAATTAATAAAAACTCAAAAATAACTTGTGATGGTGATTATAAGTGTTATTGGTAATAGAAATACATTCCAGAGATTAATGAAACATTTATATATCTAGAATATCATTGCGAATCAAAATAGACCAATTCAATGTAGAAGAAGATCGAGAATAGAAAATAAATTAGATCTTGTATCATAGATTCAAATTAGATTAATGGATGGGGATATTAATAATGTTAAACAGATAAAATAATTTAATGAATAAATAAAACAATTTTAGAATAACTCTATATATTAACTTGTTCTTGAATTGATAACACAGAATGTGATGAATACAAAAAGGGGTTTCTAAAAAATTAAAATTAATTTGAAATATGAGTCATATGGAAAAACAATGACTTGTTTGTAATTTCTATTTGCTAATGGAAGGAATATATTTTGAAAAATGTATATTCATTATAGAAATGAGTAATTGTAGATGTTCTTGGTATTGTAATCTCATATGCCTTAATAACTACATCAAATAAATTTAATGTTTTCTTTATTATATATTGATATTAAATAAGTAGTATTTTGTGAATAACCATAAGTTTTAATTATTTAAAATTTTAGATGAATGGTTTGAATATTGAATAAGTAATTGTATGGTTAGAAGTCAGTTCCAATGACTGGGTATTATATTCTTGGTTTCTTCTT
This sequence comes from Viscum album, assembly GCA_963277665.1. Lineage (NCBI taxonomy): Eukaryota > Viridiplantae > Streptophyta > Magnoliopsida > Santalales > Viscaceae > Viscum > Viscum album. Next base: position 683,545,790 of record OY728123.1, on the reverse strand, counting down.
GAGTAAAATTTTAATTTCTATTGTCACTATTGACATAAATTTGTAGTTGAAAAAGATTTATCTGATATATTAGTCATGTTAATTTAATTAGATGATATATTTTTTTCTAGTAATGGATGTTTCTAATGGGGCTATTTCTTAAAAAAAATGAAGAAGCGGTTTTATATGACCATTTTGGGAAAGAAAATCTATTTTTTTGGTTTAAAATTAAGAAGGGTATTCATAATGTGATAATTTTTCATGAAAAATATTCCAAAAAGATACTAATAAATTTTGAAGTGAAAAATAAAAATATAGTTCAATACCTATATAAGTGGGAACGATGTCGATAAAAGATAATTAGGGAAATATGTTTGATTAAAATATATTAAAAAGTAAGACAAGAAGAATATTATCTCTCAAAGCTTATAGCCTAGATACTACCTATGAAATGCCATTATGATCAAGGTATCAATATGAATCTAAATAGACAAAAATTATTGAAACATAATTATGAGATATGTATATGGTATAAAAATTTCATTTATTTTATACATTGGTATAATAGATACATATTTTCATGGATACATTAATTTATATTGGTAAGTTGACTACACAAAATGTATATCCCCATCAGATATTGTGTTCTTTGTTATTTTTTGAAATTTTAGCTAGGGAGGTAACAAAAAGATATTAGTAATCCTGAATATAAATGGATTAGATTATTTTCTATCCACATATGAAATTACACAACATTTGTGGATTCATGTTCATCTATAATAATTTCTGATTAATATTCATGGACCATTGAAGATTCTTAGTGACAATCAACCTGCTATTGATTTGTCAAAAAAATATTTCAATACTATCTTTTTGAACACAATGACATTAATTATCATTTCACAATGGAGAATATAAATTTAGGTGAAATAAATATTTCTTTATTCTCACCAAATAGTATCTTGAAGATATCCTCATTTAATTTATAATTTATGATGGATTCTTGGAATTGAGCCTTCTTCAATATATTCACCCTACTCCTCAAACTTAAAATTTTGTATCACTGAGAACCTCCACCCACATAACTATTTAGATTATTTTCTATAATAGTATATATGTATATAATTTAGGGGGAGTATAAGATAAATTAAATCCAATGATTCTAATGATGTTTCGACACAATAATAAATCTCGAAAGGAATTCATGAAGAAAGCAGTGACAATAGTGTTGTATGTTGTGAAAGTAATGTTTTGGTCTTCATATAATCCACCTCATATATTTTTAAGGTTTATTCATCTAATATTTCGAAATTTGAAGAGATCTTCATTGTAAATCATACGGAGGAAGGTGAGATTGATGTCATGGGTTTCCGTAGACAATCATAAATTATCTTTATTAGATATGATGATATATTTTATTCCTTTCAAAAAAAATTAAATGTTAGAGGGATGATAGGAATGTGTATTTTGAAATTATTTTCATCAAATCTAAATTTGGAGTTTAAAGTACCCCATGGAATTTTTTCTTGGATTTAAATATAGTGAACATCATGTTGTTCTTGGAATGCTATAATTGTTTTATTTGATGATATGCACATAAGAGGATCACATAATGTTTTCGAATGCATGATCTTGATTGTATGAATATGATTATCATTAAACTATGTTTAATTATTTTATATTTTGTTTTTAGAAGGGTTAGATTTTATTAAATGTAGTTCTATTTGAGTGTTAGTGGTTTCTTGATCTATGTAGTAGTTTTTGTAATGTGATGGATTCACGTAAACATTTGAGCTATGTAACTAAATCGGTGAAAGTTGAATACTGCATCAATTTAAGCCACTTATTCAATTTATATTTCCATTTTATATATATAGTAAATTCACATATACTTTTTTAGTACATAAGGGAATCATATACCTTTTTCAGGAACATAACCATTTTGAGATGTGAAAAAAATCTGTTTTGTGATGTAGTCAAATATTTATTCACATAGGTGAATATTATACATAGAATATTGATTTTTGTGGATTAATTTTTCACAAAACCTGATTATATACATAGTTAATTAATTATGATATCCCTACATTCATTTTTTCATCACATATGATTCAGAATCTACACTTAATTGTAACAGTTTTTCATTAGGGATTCATAATTAATGTATTATGATGAATTTTATTTATGTATAAAACTGTAAATGTTTCCATAATATTATGTTTCAGTTTCATATTCCATAATAGAGACGTGGTAGTCGACTTTATTTATGGAAATCATGGAGAGTTAATGTTTATATATATTTTTTTGCAATAAAAGATGTGGATTCTATTGATTCATAGATGATAGCTAATTGTAATAAATATATCATCATGAAATGTGTGCCTATTTAAATAAATATATGATATCCAATTGAAACAAGTAAGATCATTGATAGTGAGATACAAAAAATATTGGTCTGAGTATGAATTTGAGTCAATAAATTTTATCATAAATCAATATCAGTTGAATCACACATCTTTAGGAGATTTTGGTTTCTCTCTATAAGTATCTTTTTATGGATTTCATTCATTCACTATGATAATTACTTTCTTGAATACTCCAGAGGCACATGGATAAATAACTACATTTTTTGATACAGAATAAACCTAGTTTTTTTGTGATCTTATCATGTTTTTTATGTAATCCATTATATTAATTCTATAAACTATATTTTTGGGTGTGAATCCAATGATGTGTTGTTTTGTAAAATAATATTTTTAAAATTTAAATTTAATTTTATTATATCATTAAATGAATCTCTTGTTGAGGGAGTATCCTTCCACAAAAATAAGATGGATTCCGAACAATTTCTGAACATTAAAATTTTTCCCCGTTTGTATTTTATTTAACATGATCGTATGAGGCTATGTTATTTATTTATTTATTTATTTTTATAATCCTATACCATTTCATAGAGGTATATTCTGATTATGATTTTTTTTAATAAAAACCCACCATGGATGCATGCCACCCTTCTTGGTAGTGGAAACTAATCTTGATATGCACTTCAAAGTTCAAATCTATGTGCAAAATAAGGATATATATCTTATTTATGGATGATTATGGATGGAATAGACTAATACATAGAAATTAAGACAAGTGTTTGAATGAAATTTGGTCTATATAACATTATTTGTAATCCTAATGGACTCATTTTATATACATCATGGTAACAAAAATTTACATTGATTAATATTCATAATTACCATAAATTAAGTTCAAATTATTACCTAATATTAATTATGATAATCCAGATATGGAATCCATTATATAAAATTTAATTCCTATATGGTTTATATTTTAATTTTAATACTAACCCCTTGAACATGATGAAATTAAAATTTTCATAAAAATTATATTTTTATTATAAAATGTTTTTTGTAGAAAATCCAGGTTTGAATTTTTTTCCAAGTTTTATATTTCTGATAATAATAAAAAAATACCATTAAAATTTTGAACAACATAAAAAATATAATTTTATAATTAAAATACATGAAATTAAAAAACAATTTCTAATCCAAATAAGAATATTTTACTATTTATTGAAAAAAAATTATAAAATTCAAAAAACATAATTCTTAGATAATTTTTTCATGAATGTAAAAATTATGATATACATTTGGAAAAATAAAATTTATAAATTTTCCAATAATTAATTATAATATTCTCTCATTGAAACTAATAAAAACCATGTATGATAAATAAATATATGTAAAACATAAACTGAATTTTAATGAATAATTTAGTGATTATCTCCAAATAATTAATCCACACTATTTTTTGGAGTAGGTCCTTTATATATATTTCAGAATGTGGTTATTCATATTCAGATATTTTTATTTTATGGATCATTTATAATAATAATATTTACATAACTATATTTCATGGTTTTGTAAGCATAGAGTTATGGGTTGTATAAAATATTGAGCAAAGGGTTTGTCTAAAATATATGGATATTGAATAAAATGAAACAAAAAAACCATTTTCTATAAATAATATAAATTTTATAAGTTATATTATAAATTTTGAAATTTAATATCTAAGTATAATTCTATACTAAATATTTTAAAACCTAAGCCACATTTCATCCCAAAAATTATTTTTTTAATTACAAATATAATATTCTAAAATTAACATATATCACATTTATAAATTTAAATTTTTTAAATTTATTTAATATTTTTGATTATTAGGACCCAATTATATAAAAAGTATCATTTTATTATCAGTCATAAAGGAAAAATTTCTATGGTAAAAACTACGTTCCACTCTAAATGTTATAGTGGTAAAAGTTAAAAATATAATGGTAAATGGCCAATTTTTTTTAAAAAATTGGGATATTAAATAGTAGAGTATATAACAATATTAACACATCCAAAATATATTATTTCTCTCTTTTAGATCCAATTTCATGGAGAGTTATTTCCCCTTAATAATTTATTGGGTTATTTGAATAAAATACCATCCCTTCTCACTTATAAAGGGACCTCTTACCTTCCCTAATATACAACTCCTCAAATTTTGTTTTCTCATAGATTCAAGATATTTTTTCATTATTTATAAATTCTATATTTATTCAATTATCTTCTGTTTATAATATTTTATACTAATTCTTATATTCCCAAGGGATCCTTCAAGGAAATATCAAACAACTCAGTGTGAATAATCCTTTTCAATTAATATTCTTACCTTATATCTTAAATTTACAATTCCATTTTTTCATAACTTTATGTATCATAATTTTTTGGTTAAAAAAATATTGTAATAATGTTATGGAAATGTACATTAACCACAGTTTTAATTTACTTTTTGATAATCAAGCATTTGATTCATGTGTTTGTGTGGACAACCTCATCCATAAATCAATGCTTTTCATTTTCCCTCACTGTTAATCATGGGTAGGAAAAAATGGAATGGTTGTAATTAATTATCATATATATATATATAATATTTTTTCTGATATAATAAACTATGTTATTACATTCTTCCAATATATGGTAAATGAAATCATCATCCATTCATACTTGAAGACAAGAATCTACATGGAATGATGGGTTACACTTTTTTACTAACTTCAGTGGTTGTAATTAAGATTTTATATAATGTAAATTTTTATATATCACTTATAATTTTATGTCATTAAATAATAAATTACATTTTTATTTTATAAACATTAATTTTTTTAAACTAACAATCTTTCATAAGCATACTATGATGAAAAGTGTTGTATTCATATTATTTAATATTTTAATTTTCATTAATCATTCCTATAAATTCATAAAAATATAATATACCACACTAATAAACCTTAATTAATATAATTATGATTCTATTATAATTAAATTAATCTATATCACCTCAAAATCTTTTATCAAATCAAGGAATGTTCATGTGTGGGTCAGCTTACCCATATAGTCAGAAAATACTATAAATTTATGTCATGAATTTCTATAGGAATCAAAATAATATGATTTAATTTTTTTAATATATTTATAGATATGTTTTATCAAATTTCAAATAAATTATTGATAATAACATTCTTTTATTGTCACGAATCACTAAAACCTATTTATTATTAATTTATTATTCAAGGATAGAGAATAAAACAGAAATAAAGAGAAGTCGAAACCTTAATACTCTATATAAATCATCAAAAATTTTATCTTTAATATCACTTTAATGATTAAATTTATTTTAATTATTAATACAGATAGCTATATAATGAAACTTGTACAAACAATCAAACTACAAACACCCAATTTTGGAAAATACGTAAAAAAAATAACTATAATTCATATATAAATTTATAATTTATTAATTTTATAGACTAAAATTGAAAACATTAACATTAATAATTACATGAATATGATAGCCATGTTTTTTATACATGGGTTAAAATAATTTTTTTGATGTTAGGATAAGAGGAATGGATCTTCCATAAAAAATTCCACTCATTAAGGCTTTCTTTGTATTATGCAGATAATTTACTTTTGGGGGTGTATATAATACCTATATGAGATGTTATATGATGGAATGAAATTTATTCCTTATATATTATTATAATCATGAAGATTTATCTTATAATAGTTCTTTATTCTATTGATACCCAAGCTATATATGGGGTTTTCAATCTCAATTTTCATTCTTTGGGACTCATCAAATATTCACCAATTATATTTTTTTCATTGGTGTATTCATTTTCCATGACTAAATATTATAATATTAAGCCTATTTATATATATATTTATTATTCTATAATTTTATCCCTCCCTCATATTATTTTTAGCAATGATTTTACAAAACCAATTTTATACATAATATTTTTCCTTATGAAAAAACAACCCGTTTTTTTGAAAAGTAAATGTGATCAATTTTTACTATAAAATAAATACGTACCTAGATACTATAAAGTGAATGTGGATATGGAATATATTCAACTGGGGCTAAAAAATTATAAAATAGTTGTTTGAGAGTTATTTCAATCATCACTCTGATTCACAAGTAGTGGGATAAGAATACACACTTGTTTCGACACTCCTGGGGAATATACTATGAAATATTCATACACTCTATTTCAAACATGATGAAGGATTTTTTAATTTAATTTTATTGTCCTACTAGAATTTAAATATATTAATCCCTATTAATATATTTCATGGATATCCCATAATATTCAAAATACTCTCTATACAATATTTCTTTAATACTGTACTTCCAGTCACTTTAGTGATTCCCTAAAACAACTATGTTTGTTAAGATATTTTCTCCATGATATTCACAATATTACATTTAATGGGGGAGTATATTTTCCACATTTATCATTATATAGTGTTAAATGTTTTCATTCATCCATATTTTTCGTTAGTTAATGGTATGAATATTTGTTTACTCATATGGTGACTGTATTTGAATACTCACATTATGGGTGAGGTGCATAATTATATATCCCTAAAATTAATAAATATGTCTCATGAGACAAAATAACTACAGTTTTAGTGTAAATATATAGAAATAATAACATATAATATTAGAATAAGGCCTTGAACATATGGTTTTAGTCTGAAATTATGCATTACATCAGTATGATATCATTGATTATTTTCATACATGTTTTCATTATTTTTCATGACATATAATTCCATCAATTTTAGTTTATTATTGAATCGTGTTGTTTATTTATTATTTTCATGTAATTTTTTTGTTATAATAGATTTAGTTTTAGGATGATCATTACCTAGTATATCATATCACACTTATTTATTTTCCAATCCCCAGGAATCCTAGAGGAGAACTATATACAATTTTTTGTAATATTAAAGAAGGGATATTTTTTTTTTGTAATGTGTTCATGTTATATCAATTATTTTCAATTTTTTTATATATTGATCTTGTATTAAAATAATACTAGGATGTTGGATCCTATATTAAATGTAGTATTATGTAACAATAATGTAATATAACTACCAATTTATGGTTTTTAGTGTCTAGGATGTCCCAAAACCCCCATCCCTAAATTATTGACATCCAAAAAAATGCACATTAATCTCATATATAAAAAAATAACTACCCCAATAACCTATTTTAATCCATTTTTATTATCAATAACATTCTTTAAAACTCAATTATAATTATTTTATACATTTACAGATGTAAGATATTATCTTTTTTTAATATCTTGTGTGAATAATCATGATTTTTTCGATTTAGTTTTTTAATAACAATGCCATTATTCAATTTTTTTCCCATTATCATTACTCCTAGATCATAAATCATACATCAATTGATGGCTTATAATTTTATATAATGTTTAAATTTATTTTTGGTTGAATTTTTTAAGATGATCCTTATAGATAAAATTAGTGAATAGATTGTCTCAATTGTTTGTAATGAATAAAAGTTAATATCTTAATAAATTAGAAAAATATTGACATTACTAATATAAAACCAAAATAAAATAATTATTTACCTATTTATATAATATATTATGTGTAATTATGTTCCCATTTTCAGTCATGATATTACTTTACATAATTTTTTAAGGAGGTGGTTACACCAACCCAAATAAGAGAAAAACATAATTAACTAATTACATTGATTAGAAAACATGATTATTTTTTAATAATAACATTATTTAATAACATTAATGATATTATTTATATTCTTCAAATATAGTGAATTATATTTCATGAGATATTAGAAAATAAAAATGAAACTAGAAAAAATTGATATATGATACTTCAAGGAGGTTATTTTCCACATAAAACATGGTTATTGTTTTCATTTATAAAATAATGAGAGTGGAATAATATATATTAAAATTTTACTCTTCATAATAAAAATTATTTAATATATTTCACATTTATTTTTCAATTTTACCCTTATAATTTGTGGAGAGTTGTGGAAGTGATGTATAGATGTTGTTGTATTTTAGAAGTAGTTGTCTGTAAAATAATCAAATAAAGGATTCTTTTTTCCTAAAAGATCTGGTAAAATATGGTTAATGGTTATTCACATAGCATAAGAAAGGTTAGTTTAATAATTATATTAATATAATTATATTTTAATTATAAAATTTTATTTGGTAATATATAATGTAAAATAAGAAAAGTCTAGAAAAAAATCGGACAAATGGAAGAAATAGGTTTCTTATTATAGGACTCCTTGGAAATAGAGGACTTAAGAAAATATCTATTGAAAAAAATACTAATAATTAATTATCCCTAAAAATTGCATGATCTTGTAAATTCCTTTAGAATTCACTTATTTACGTTCAAAAAAAATATTTTAAATTTATGGTTTTAGAAAATTAGGCTTTAACTCATACAGATCAACAAAAAATAAAACAATGTGGTTTATAATAAAAAAATATAATTATATTCCATAAACAGAATTTTTTTAATAAAAACATGAAATCAGTTCCTGAACGGTCTTCATAATATTCATGTCTGCTTCTCCATTTACATTAATCATCCTTCAAACCTATTAAAATCATTCTATAATTTATTATGGGAAGAAAAATCTCATTAAGTTAAATACAAATATGGATAGAATCTGTTAGTATATTAATTCTTAAAAACATAAGAAACCATTTCCACAAAGACATACTTCTCACCCGATTGTTGCCATATAATTACTTTGTGAAAACATGATATTCTAATAAAATAAAGAAAAAAATAATAATATAAATATGGTAAATTGGGGAATTACATACCTAATATTTTAACCCCCAAAATGCCCTATGATGTGTATCCCTCACATATACCTTGTAATGTAACCCTCACAACTATGTTATGATGTAGCCCTTATAGCTTCCTTAGGGGGTAACCATTACAGTTACAATTCGAGTAACCATACAGATGACCTGAAACATAAACATAACCAATTAATTTGAGGAATAAATAGGTCTCACCCTTTATTATAATCAATTCCCAAAAACTATAATATTATCATTAAACATGAATACTTGCATCATAAAAAATTTTCTTTTGAATTTTGCAAAATGGGGCATGAAAGAGGATTTTTAAAGAAAATTAACTTTCAAATATCATATAATTGATGTGAGTTTTAATAAATTGAATAGAATTTTTTGTAAAAACTATAAATCCATATAATACATTATAATCTAAAAATTTTAATTTTAAAAATATTCTTACTCCCCCATTATCAATGAATTTGAAGGATAATGAAAAGAATGGAAACTTGGTTAAGAATTTCCTTACCTCGGGATTGTCTTACTTCAAATGAGTCCAAACATACATTATAATGGTTTTGAATAGTTATATTAATATATTTATAAACTATATTCGTAATTAAAATTACTTATATGATATTCTTATAATATCATTTCACCCATTTATTAATTATATAAGGTTATTTTCATTGATTTAGGTGAATTTATTCCATGGTTTCCATGGTTGGTTCATTATGGATGTTCTTTGTGAATGGAAGAAAAACATAATAAGTGGAATAAAATTGTGTTAATATGTTTCCATTATTTTAAATTATACTATTTAACTTTTTTCTGATATGATTATGATTCATTTGATAAAATATTACAGAGAATGATTTAATTTATATGTGGTTTTTATGATCATCACAAACTTTTATCATCTTATTATATATGATGTCTATATATTGGTTAGAGAACCTTAAATAATATATAATATGTATAAAAAATATTATTTAACAATAATAATGGTTTTATGACCTGCCTAGAAGGTGTAATTGAAAAATGAATGCGTATCATCTACGATGGCGTTAAATCGACACATCATATATGATATTCTCATTTTTAGAACAAAAGGGAGAGTACAAGAAGTTTGATGATGAATTTGAGCATAAAAAAGATAAATTACCATTACATAAAATTTACTAGAGTTTTCAATCCACTAGTATAATTGGAGTTGAAGAGGGTATTATAAACAAAAAAGAACTAGAAAAAATAAAATGAAATAGGATTTTACCTCTTGAATTGTACACTTTTAGAAACATCATAAGACCCTTGGTTTTGGAGTTTGGGTGATAATAGAAGGTCTTGTATGTGTAACAGAGTCTAGGGAGGGGGATCTATAAAAATTAAACACGTTAAAATAATTTGATATTTGAGGAGAAGAGGTGGTGATATGTTGTATTTATAGTGGTAGGGAGCGGTGTTATCTCATTATTATATTCATTATTTAATTATTTTGGATCATGATTATGAATATTTTTATATTTATAACTATTTATATTGAAATAAATTATGGGGATTTTTCTATTTTGGTCTTACATCATCCTTACATCATCAATGACTCAATAATTCATGAATTTAACTTTTACTATAAATTACTGTAATATTCTATTCACCCAAAATTCATGTATTTCAAAAAGAAATCCAAAAAATTTCTCCAAAATAGTTTTCTATAAGTAGAGTTCAAAAATGAGATCTATTTTATGAAAAAAAATTATAACTACTAGAAATTTAATTATAAATTTATTATAAAAATACCAATTTTAAAACTATACCTGAAATTTTCCACACATCAAAATATTAATTAATATCTCATAAAATAATACTATAACCATAAGAAAAAATAATTAATTTATGAATATATTTTATGAAAATATACTTTATTTTAAATCATTATATTAATTAAAAAATTATAATTAAATGTTTATATTTCAAAAAAATACAAAATAATAATTTATGACTTTCAAAATAGTTATTTACTTTTTCCCTGATATAAATATATCATATTTTCCCTTTTAAGATATGTGAATTTTAATTATAGTTTCATTGGTGAGGTTATTATTCTATTTTCCATATTACTATTCCTATGATCATGTTACTATTCTATCTGTATAAATTATAAATTTCTATAAATACCCTTTATTTCATTATACGTTCATGATGAATTTAATTAATAAATTCCAAAATAAAAAATTATTTTATAAGTACCAGCGTTGTTACATTTTCCCCACCTTCTATAAATCTTTTACTCATAATTTTAATTTTCTTATTAAATAGGTGAGGGTATATATATCTCATAGAATTTTCATATTCCCATGCCGATTCTTCATCCATGTGGTTTTCTACAATACCTTAAAATGGGGCCTCTCGAACGGCCCATTCTTCTGCTCCTTTAGTCGAGGGCCTCGAATTAAAGGCCAAAGGGGATGGTTCAAGGTCCAATTTAGATGCTTATGAAGATAGAGGCTTCAGTATCGGGCCTGCAGAAGGTCTGGATGGCAAGAGTTATGATGGATCTGACTTAGTCCCGGAGAAGGATATTCATCATGAGGCTCTAGGGGCAATCCCTTGGTTTCAGAGGCTTTAAACCGCTTAAGGAGGGACTTGGGTATTTCCACCATTGCTGTGCAAAGTCCTTTGGGACTAGTTGGATCTGGGTCGGCTAATCTCGCAGCTGGTGAGTCTATGGATCCTAATGGTTGTAGGCTCATTTTGGAAGCTCGACTGGCCTATGTGGATGGTAAAACGACCCCCAAGGCTCCTTCTTACATGGAGGCAGTGCTTGCTGGGATTGATAACAATGGTTGTGTGGGTCCCCAAGATGGGCCATATCTTGGGATCAGGTCACGCCTGAGAAGTGTGGTGCTAACTATTACGTTGTGTAACCGTTTTGAGAGCCTGGAGGATGAAGGGAAAGACCAGGAGGCCAACTTGAAAACACTCATCAGTGAGGAGTCGGGTTTTTAAAGGGATGAGTACGACGATGATTCTTCTAGCCAGGTGTCAGGAGTCAGTGCTGAGAATTTTCATGGTAGAAACCACAATCTGAAGAGGAGGAAGTGCCAACATGGCGGTAAGAAATGCCACAAGTATTATTCTTATATTCCTTCTCCAATGGAGACTTGTTAGGCCAGAAGGGTGAAGGTCCAAGTGAGGGAAGGTGTTCTCAACCCTAGTGGCAATTTTGGTCAAGCAGAGGCGGCAGACGATGGGGTTAATCCCATCAGGAAGGTCCTACAGGATACCGACAAGGATGCTGAGCAACCCATGGAGCTACTAATGCACTCCGTGGAGGAATTGGAGGAGGAGGACCATGGGGTCAATGCCACTTCAGAAGAGGGCATCAAAATGATGGAAATGACCATTCGGGTGGACACCAGTAGAGATCAGTGAGAGTGGATTGGAAAACTGAATTGTACCCTAGAAAGAGGTTGTAAGGCGAGGAAAATCAACAAACATGAATACTTGCAAGCATGGGATCACCTGGTGCGCTGATTTAAAGATCTTATAAAGGATGATCCATAATCACCGGTAACGTCTTTTTATTGGAAACTCTTAAGGAATAACAGTACCAATAGGTTCAAGATTTATTTTAACAATTTTGTTTTCTCTTGGGGTTTCTCACTTTATCAATAAAAGTGTTTTTGGATTATAATAAAAAATCAAGTTATGATGATGATGAAAAGCTTTATGTACCTGAGATATACACATAGTAAAAAAAACTCGGTAGGAAACTAGTCCAAAATTCTCGAAGATTTTATAATGTCCCCTTAATCATGGGAATAACATTAATTTCATAAAAAAATGCATAAATCATTTTCATGGTGAGATTCTATGAAATAAATTATCACTATCACCAAAAGATAATTCTTTCCTCGTGTTATATACATAAATTATTGGCCTACTCTGATCTGTCCTCACTTGTTTATTGACCATCATCACTTTCCCTGCCATCTCTTCTAAAAATTGTGGTCCCATTAAATTTCATTGCCTGAATTCATTCCAAAAGGATGGAGTTTGAAACTAATTTATATATAATGATTAAAAATGTGCCATCTATATACTAGAATGGAAGCTGTTATTATATGGAAACTCATCTAATGAAATATGTTGATCCATGCATCTTTGGTTTTCTATTGATCAGCTACAGAGAAGATCCTCTATTATTGGAATGGTTCACCCAATAATTCTCTTAAATTGATGATGAAAGTGGTGGTGAAATTTAATTTTGTTCCAAATGACTTATTATTGGCCTTTGGAAAAGTTAGAAGTGAAACTTGGATCACAGTCAAATACAATAGAAAGAGGAACTATATTTAACCAAACAATATATTTGATTTAAAGATGAAAAAGCTGATTCAAAGTCATAGTATATCAAATAGGATAGAAACTTCCATGTTTAGTTAGTCTTTAAATAACAACACAAATAAAATTTGTTCCTAAAAATGTATTTGGCTTTCCCACCATGAATTACATGGATATATTTTCCATTTTCCTCTCTCACACATGTAAAGTTTGAAGCATCCTATTTGGTAACATTCACTCTACTTTTATGAACTGACAAGTCAATCATTTCATGGAAAAATCATCAATATCTATTTTCATTCAATTCCACAAGTAAAACTCCAAGAGGACATTATACATATTTCTTCTACCATGACTAACTGAAAACAAAGAACTATGAGATTTATATAAAAACTCTTTATTCAACTATGAATCAAAAGGCACACATAATCTCATCCGAAATCTCAAAAAAACATTATCAACATTAAAATCTTGAAACAAACCCATTTTCCCCAAGTCTACTATTTTATGTAACTCATTTTCTTCCTTCATAACATCCTTAATTCTATCTGATAGACACAACTATTTTAACGCCCCGACCCTAGTTACCCAGAGTCAGTGCATTATTAAATAACATTAGCATGATCACAAGGGATAAAATCCTGAACGACTGATCACTTTAGTAACCTTGGAAGTACTATATACAAACATTAGTGTTACATTACATTATGAATTGAAAAACAAAAAAATTGTGTCTCCTTTTAACAAATTCATCTCCCTTTGACTATCCCTAATGGTCAGTTATAATATACTTATGCACATCCTGGGAAAAATAAAACATAGAAAGGGGTGATGTCAAGTGCTCAGTATGATTAACAATATTGTGGAAACATTCATAAATAAGCATAAACATTTAAGCCAATGTATAAGGCTAAACGTTTTAAAAAAAAATCAGCATAAAATGGCAACGATAAGTCAAATAATTCCAATTATGTATTCACATGAATATTTTACTAGTCTAATAATCACATGTAATATCAATATCCAAATTTATAATGATAGAATACATAATGACAAACATCATAACCACATACTCAAGGCATAATTCCAATACTACAAAAAAGATTTCGTCAAGTCCTTATGCCAAGACACTAGTTTGGATCCTGAGACCTACTGATGCGATGAGGAGATATAGCAGGATCCACACTTCACTTACTATGTCCAATACATTCATCAGATGAAAAGGATGAAACATATCATAAACATTCATATTATAACTAGCATACAAAATTTAAAAAATTAACCATAAACCGTGAATGGTATAAAAATAAAACATCCCTAGTCAAACAAATCACAAAACCTTCAATACAATATGGAGGATTGTATCATAATAAATCAACTTCAAACTAGTGTAAAATCTATCATAGGATGTTGACATAGATGAAATACAAACTATTTGATAGAAATATCTCTTTATAATTTGAAATCATTTGAATTTTTTTTAATTATAAAAGAAAACATTTAATTTGAAAATATACTTATAATCATATAAAGTAATCTTCAAAGGTGTTACAAAGGCAGAATATAGTCGCACCCACTATATAATTTAAAAAACATTCTTTCCTTAATTTTTTCAAAATGGTCGAAAATGACCTTGTATAGAAAACGATGAAAAGATTCCTTTATAAAAATCTCATTAAAAGTCAAAAAAGGTTATAAATGACTTTAACCCATATTCTTGCAAACAGTAATTTTTTTTGAAATATGTTTTTAAGAAACATGGATATTGATGATAAAGAGGTCACATTTGGTACTCACATATAAACAACCTATGGTATTGAAGATATTGTAGAATTAACTTTTACCTTGTAATTTTACAGGAATGAGGGTATGTTAACCTCCTAAATAATAGTTAAATCATTTTTATTAAATTATAAAAGAACCAAATACCTAAATATGATATCATATATGATCTTCTAATATTGCTTTCTTAATAATATTTCAGTTGTATCATTGTTTTGGGTGTTTTCTAATTTATTTTCTATTATATGATTGGTTACGTCAAAAATATTTGTTATTGATATGATTTATTTGATTCAAATATAGAATTATATTATTTTCTTAAACATTGTTTTTAATCATAAAATGAAAATTATTCTTGACTGGTTATGATGGGGAATGAATTTCATCGTATTTGTGGAGACGGTAATTGGTACGTATGCACGAGCGAAAATATCATTCTATTAATGCTGAAAGTTTATGTAATTGGACCGTATATAATATATAAATAATCATTATCATGATATATTTATTATTTATATCAGTTAAACTAATTATTATACCCATCAAAAATAATTAAGTCTTTGAATACCAAACTACACCACGACATTGAGACGATAAGCCGTACATACGCATGTATGGTGACTTTTAATTTATAGGATGGATAAAATAATGAATATGGTTGTACCATATTTAGAATATAATCAAAATATTTATAAGTTAAAGGATTTATTATCTTGGTATGGAGACAACAAAGAAAAAGGAAGTGGAAGAAGAAAATAACTTTGAAAGAGGTGGTGAAATTATTACCTCTTCTTTGGGTGTTTCCAGTTGAGGTGATCTAAAGGGATCCATTGGATGGATTTATGATCAAAGTAATGAATCTATGTCAATGTCATGATAGTTGGGAAGATATTTTAGTAGGGTTTTGTTGTGGAAAATGGCTTTGGAGGTGTTATTTTGAGAGAAGGGGATGTATCCTTTTATAAGAGAGGTGAGGGACGCTTTAGGAAAATCATGAAATATTATTTTATTATACAAGAATATTATGTTTATAATGGATCAAAAAATTATTTATTTTGATTTTATGGTTGGGATAAATCAAAAAAATCTCAACTAATTGGTTTTAGACTGGTTTAGGTTATCATATTAAACTTATCTTTTAGATTTAACTATTAGTTAAATAGTTTAAGTTTTACAATGTATTCTTGTATTAATATAATAAATGGTTAATGAACTTACAATAAAAATTCGAGAGAACCCCAAGTGGTTACATATTGATATATCTTACATTATATAAGTCCTTTGGTCGATAATTAGTTTTTTATGAATATTATATAAATTAATAATATAGTATTTGTTTTAAATACTCATTTATCTAAATTTTCACACTATTTGGTATTCTTTTTGTGAAAGTCATAACAACTTTATAACTTCGAAAAAAATTATCTAATGAACCATAACATGTCATATTAATCTATAAAATTAGTTTAATTCATTAGAAGTCTAAATTTACCATTATTTGGATATTTATAATACCAATTATTATAATCATTCATTAATATGGTGATTACAGCATCATCATTGTGTCATAAATAAATTTAATTATTTAATGTCTAAAATTTATAAATAAAATACCATTATGTAGGAAATATTTTCATCTTTCTAATTAAAATTTATAGTCTAATTTATCTTATGTATAACCCTATATTAAATTTTTTTTTGTTATGAAATTTGGAATTTAACACTTTTAACTCTTCATTAAATAAAATAGTATTAAATATCCTAATCTAATCCAAGTGGAACTAAAGGAACATATATTATTCCTTAGGTTTATTTTTTTCAAAATAAACTTATCTAATATAATTTGGAAATGTTTTAGTGTAATAATAATATCATTTTTACCTTTAATTACCCTATTTGCTTTTAACTATTGAAAATAAAAGTCAAAATTTACTATTCAGTAAAACTTATTATCATCTTATTGAACCACATTTATTTACTGACATCAACCAAGTCTCTTGGATTTTGGAAATTCAATTCATAGAAGTGATAATATTATGTTTTATTCATATTTTCTAATGTGCCTAGATGGTGGGTAAAAGGCATTAAAAATTCAATATAATTATATACATTAATTTTTTTTATAAAATAACCTCCTTTATTTACATTGAACTAATATAGATATTATGTATCTATTTTGACATAAAATAAATTGAAATAAAAAATATTTATTTTAATAAAAAGTTGGTTTTAAATAATATCGTAGTGTTTTTCCTTGTTCATCAAAAAAATGAATGTTTTCCTAAAAATAAAAAAAAATCACCCCAATCTAATTTTGATATTATGAATCCAAAAATGAAGTCCATTTTGAAAAATAAAATTTCAAAAAGTGTGTATAACTATTCAAAATTTCTAGTTTGATTAGTCATGTTGTGTTATAACTCGATGTTTCATACAACACAAGATATTTTATTATTCAAACAGAAGCGTACAGTGGAAGCTTGGGGTGTTACATTCTTCCATCATTCAAATAATTATTTTCTCGAAAATTCTAGAATATTACTGAATTGAATAATTCGTGTGGTTCATGACCATATGTTCCTCGGGTTCCCATGTTTCCTCTTCCTAGACGTTCAAGTGGTAAATCTTCTCATATAGTAATAAAATGTGCTGACTTGTTTAGATGATAAACAATGACCAATATTGCATCATTCCTTCTAGGAGTATTTGGTAGTCCCATGAAAAAGTTCATCGTAATATCATCCCATTTCCACTCAAGTATGGCAAGAGGTTTCATGACTCTTCTAGGATGTTGTCTTCCAGCCTTCACCTATTGACAAACCTTACATCTGGACACATAATCATCTATCTCCCTATTCATGTTGTCCCAAAAAATATTCCTTTAAATCTATATACATCATAGTGATACTAGGGTGTATAGAGAAATTGGTTCTATGATCATCATCCATCAATTCCGTTATTAGATCAGGTATGTCAGAAACACAAATTCTTTTCACAAATTTCAAAATATCATCTTCATATACGAAGTCGTCAATCTCCCATCATTCACATTTTTATTTTTCGTTTGAAATTATTCATCATCAGACTGAGAACTTTTTATCCTTTATAGTAATGTTTTCTTGGAAAACATTTGAAAAAGTATTGATGTTTCACCTTCCATGATTATTCCCATATCCCTATTTACGAGATCAATGTATATAGGATCCCTTTCAACACTCAACTTGTTCAAAACTCTAGGATCCTTTCTTCTCAAAGAATCTTCCACCTAATATTCCTTCCTTGGGTGGTAGTTTATAGTGCAATCATAATATTTGAGTAGTTCAAGCCATCGTGTTTCCCTCATTTTGAGTTCTTTTTGTGAGAAAATACACTTCAAACTCTTCTGATTAGTATATGTCTCACATTTTTTACCATATAGATAGTGTCTCCATATATTCAAGGAAAATATTATAGCTACTAACTCAAATTAATGAGTGGTATAAATTTTTCATGAATATTTATTTGTCGTGATGCATAGGAAATAACACTATCATTCTGCATAAGGACACAACCAAGTCCTTTCTTTGAATCATCACTATAAATAACAAATCCATCATTCCCAGATGGTAGATTCAGGATAAGAGCATTGACTATTATTGTCTTTAGTTCTTCAAAAAATTATTTACACTCTTTTTTCTAAACAAATTTAACACCTTTACATGTGAGGTTGGTTAATGGGGTTTCCAGTTGGAAATAATTTTGCACGAAACACTAATAATAACCTGCTAAACCAATAAAACTACATACCTTAGCTATACTTTTTGGTGCTAGCCATTCATGGATTCCCTTGGTCTTTGAAGGATCGACATTGATTCTATCCTTAGAGAAAATATGGCCATGAAAATAAATTTCCAGAAGCCATAATAACACTTGTTATACTTCTCATACAATTAATTTCTTTTAAGGGGTTTCTTAATAGTGTGCAAGTGATTTTCATGATCTTCGTAGATTTTTGAGTATACAAGGATATCGTCAATAAATACCACTAGAAATTCATCTTGATATTCCTTGAAAAATCTATTCATTATATCTATGAAAATAGAGGGTGCATTAGTCAGTCCAAAAGGCATTACTGTAAACTCATAATACCCGTACCTGGTTTGAAATGTTGTTTTTGGAATGTCTTCCTTCTTCACACACAACTGATGATATCCATATCGAAGGTCAATATTTGAAAAATATCGAGCTCCATGAAGTTGTTTGAATAAATCATCAATGAGAGGTAGGGGATACTTTTACATTATTGTTATATAATTGATCTCCCTATAGTCGTTGCACAACCTCATAGATCCATATTTCTTCCAAACAAAATGAATAGGGGCTCCCCGTGGAGAAAAACTAAGGAGAAAAAATCCTTTATTACTCAATTCCTTTTATTGTTTCTTTGGTTCCAATAATTCCATAGTGGTTATTCTACAAGGGGTCTTTGATATGAGCATTTAACTAGTAATTAAATCAATGGAAAACTCAATTTCTCGTTCTCGATAATATCTATGCAAATCCATTAGAAACACATCCCCATATTCTTTCACAATAGGTACATCCTCTATTTGAACATTCTTTTCTTCACCTATAGTTATTTTATTCTCTTTCTCCCCAATATTGAATTTATTAGAGCTACTAGGGGTGGATCTAGATAAGAATCTAGTGGTGACATTTTTGCTCAAAATACAAGGTACTCCTTATCATCCTAGAAAATTGTAACCTCCATCATCTTACAATAATTATTTTCATCATGCTCCAAAATAAAATCCATATCGAGGATTACATCAAATTTAATCTTGGGTATGACGATGAGATTTTCAGATAAAGAACATTTATATGCCGTAATGGGAGCTCATTCAAAAAACATTATTTCAATGATACTTCCCTTAGGAAGTTTTAACTGAAAAATACCTAGTTAAATATAATTTAAAATATTTAATTTTCATAGAAAACTATGATGATATGAAACAATGCGATGAACTAGAATCAAATAAATCATTTTCAAAACATGGGAAAACCATTAAATTACCTACCACCACATCGTTCGGAGCTTCAACCTCAGAAGTAATGAGCGAATAAGCTTAGACTTTCCCCCATAGACTTTTTTGAGGTATGTTTCCTTGGCTCTTAGGACATCTATTTGCATAATTCCCAATTTCTCTATAATTGTAGCTTTCAACATTGACATCCTCTTTCTTTCCCGTGAAATCACGATCTTGGTAGCCTTTTTCCCCACAATTGTAATAGACTCTCATAACCTTCAAGAAAGTACCAGGGTGTTTCTTCCCACATTTACTGCATGATGGAAATTCAACCTTTCCCTTATTCCCCTTATTTCCATTTCCAGAGTGTTTAGAAGAACTCTTCTTCTCTTGTTTTTCTTTAACGTTGAAAGACATAGAGAATTCATTTTCTGTATTTATAAAACATGAGACAATATCTTTTTATGATGAGAAGGATTTTGATTCTAATACTCGATGGGGAAATGGTTTTAACCCATTGAAGAATCAATCAATATTACTCCTTCGGTTATGAATTTAATCTGCAACATGCCTTTCTTACCTTGTAAGGTTAGCCTCATACTTTGTGACATTCTCATCCTCCATTTTCCCCAGACTCAGAACATTTCTTTCCATATCCACTCGATGGTCATAAGGAAAGTATTTTTCAAATAAAATCTCTTCAAACTCCCTCCATTCCATATTTGATAATTCTTCATATTACTTTTACTTTTGAATTAATTCCAACCATTGATCTACATCTCCTATGAGGTGATAAACTTCTATGACTACTTTTTTCATTTTGTTAATCCCAAATGCATGAAATATTTTCTCGAGGGAACTTATCCATTTCTTATAAGAAATTGGATTTGTTGTCTCATTGAATGTTGGTGGTTGTTTCTTCATGAAGCAGTCTAACGTTGATCCTCCACGTTGTGGATATGGGTAAACCATATGGGTAAGGATATTATTCATTACCTGAGTTAGTTTTCCATGTATGGTGATAAGATGATCAGCACCAGTTGAATCACTATCTCCACTATAATTATCTTGAGTATGAGTTAAATATCTATATGTAATACATGCATTGATATGGTTACTATTCCTTCCATTAGGATTCATTTCTAAACAATTTCATACCCTTTATTAGTTTACGAATCACAATACATAATTCCAAACACGAAAAACAATTAACAGAAATTGGACAGTTTATGGATATAATCTATAATCATAAAAAGGATTTCATTTAAGAGTTATATATTCATAAATCCTTCAAAATGGTTTGTAAAGGTAATTTGAATTATCCTAAGCATATCCCGTGGGAGTGTCATAACCAAGTGGGTAGAAAGGCCTCTTGTTGGGTACCAGGATACCTCAGGTCATGCTCAAAATTCCATGTTAGATTTATCACTCCTAGGTACATATGTGCAAGAGCCACCTCTACCTGTATGTATCCAAACATGGATTTATTACTTAGAAAAATCCCAAAATCTCTACATTACCAAAATTATAGGAAGTTATTCTATAATAATCCTCAATGTCTATCTTAGGGTAATGTTCTTTTATCAGAGTTTTTCTAAATCTAGTTTCCATGGTTTGTACCAAAATTCCTCTAATACCAACTGTATTTCCCTGACACTAGTTACCAAGAGTTGGTTCATTATATCATAACATTGGCATGATCATAAGGGATCAAATCTGGAAAGACAGATCAATTTAGTAGCCTTGGAATTAGTAGATACAAACATAAGTTATACATTTATTTTAAAATTGAAAGACAACAACATTGTGTCTCCTTTTAACATGTTCATCTCTCTTAGAATATCCCTATAGGTCAGTCATAATATACTTCTTCGCATCTTAGGAAAAATAAAACATAGAAAGGGGTGAGCTCAGGTTCTCATAAAAGATAACAATATAGTGGAAACTTTCATAAATAATCATAAACAATTAAGGCAATGTATAAGACTAAAACACAATACTTTTAAACATAAACTTCAGAATAATATTTCAAAGATTAATCAAATAATTTCATTTTCTTTTTCACAAATATATTCTATTAGTATAATAATCACATGTAATATCAGAAGAAAAATTCATAATGATGGAATGAATAATGTCGGACATCATAACCACATAGCCAAGGCCTCATGCCAAGACTAAAAATAATATTTTGTCATAGACTTATGCCAAGACACTAGTTTGTCTCATGAGACCTACTGATTCATTGAGGATCTATAGAGGGCTCCACCCATCACATACTAAGTTCAATGCACTCCTCATATGAAAGAGTTGAAATATAACATAAAAATATCTATTAGAACTAGCATACGAAATGTTAATACCTTAACCATAAACCATTACTGGTTTAACAATAACACATCCATATTAAAACATATCACAAAACCTTCAATAAAATATGTAAGATTGTATCATAGTTAATCAATTTCAAACAAGTGTAAAATCAATCAATGGATGTTGACATAGATGAAATCAAAACTATTTGAGAAAAAAATCTCATTTAATTTTGAAATAATTTAAGACATATGTAATTATAAAATAAGAAATTTATTTTGAAAATATTCTTATAATATTTTACGATATTCTTTGAAGGTGTTTCAATGATGTAAAATATCCGTACCCGCCATATATGTTAAAAACATTCTTCCCTTAGTTTTGTCAAAAAGGTCGAAAATGACCTTTTTTTGGGAAACGACGGAAAGATTCCTTTATAAACATCTCATAAAAAGTAAAATGGGGGTATAAATGACTTTAAAAAATTGTGTAAGAAATAATAAAAATGTTTTGAAATAAATTTTTAAGAAACATTGATGTGGATGATAAAGAGGTCCGCATAGATACTCATGTATAAACAACCTCGGATAATGAAGAGTTTGTTGAATTAACCCTTAACTTGTAGTTTTCCTTGAACAAGGGTACGTTAACCTCATTTATAATGGTTAAATAATTTTTATTAAATTGTACAAAAACAAAATACATAAATATGATATCATATATAATCTTTTAATATTTCTTTGTTAACAATATTTCTATAATATCATTGTTTCGGGTGTTAACTAATTCATTTTCTTTTATATGCTTGGTTATGTAAGCCATGTTTGTTATTGATATGATTTATTTGATTCATATCCATAATGATATTAAGTTCTAAAACAATATTTTTAATCATATGATAGAAATTATACTTGACTGGTTTTGATGGGGAATGAATCTCATCCCATTCATGGAGACTGTAATCCGTACGTATGCACGAACAACAATATCATTATATTAGTAGTGAAATCGTATGAAATTGGATGGTATTTCATATATACAGAATTATTAAAATGTTATATTTATTATTTACATTAGGTATACCCATTATTATACCCATCCAAAATAATTATGTGTTTGAATAAAAAACTACACCATGACGTGGAGACGGTAATCCGTACGTACGCATGTATGGTGACTTTCCATTCATAGGACGGATATAATAAAGAATTTTATTGTACCATATTTATAATAACATCATAGTATATATAAGGTACCGGATTTATTATTTTGGTGTGGAAAAACCAAATAAAGAGGAAGTGGATGAAGAAAATAACTTTGAAAGAGTTGGTGTAATTATTACCTCTTCTTCGGTTGTTTTCTTTTGAGTTGATAAAAAGGACTCCGTAGGTTGGCATTCTGATCAAATTAATACCTCTATGTCAATGTAAGGATTTTTGGTAGGATATATGCATGGGTTTTGGCTTAGCCAAATGGCTTTTGAGTGTGATTTTGTTAGAAGGGGAAGTACCCTTTTATAAGAGAGGCAAGGGTAACTTTAAGAAAAGCATGCAATATTTTTTTATAATACAATAACATTCAGTTTATAATGTATCCAAAATGATTTATTTCGATGATAATGTGGGTATGGATCAATAAAACCTCAACTAATAGGTTTTATACAGGTTTAGGTCACCATATTAACCTTATATTTTAGATTGACCTCTTAGTTAAATAGTTTAACTTTTACCATGTATTCTTTTACTGTTAAAACAAATATTTAATGAACCTAATATAAAAACCCAAGAGAACACCATGTGTTTAATTATTTATATATCTAACCTTAACTAAGTCCATAGTCTTATCCTCATATTTTTTTGAATATTATATCAATTAATTATATAGTATTTGTTTTAAAAACTCATTTATGTTTATTTTGACACTATTTGGTATTTTGTTTTTGTGAAAGTCATAACAACATTATAACCTCGAAAAATTTATCTAATCAACCCTTACATGTAATATTAACAAAATTAATTATTTTAATTCATCATAAGTTTCCATTTACATTTATTTTGATATTTATAATATCAATTTTTTTAATCTTTCATGAATAAGGTAATAACTGCGTCATCATTATGTCACAAATAAATTTAATTATTTAATTTCTAAAAATTATAAATTATATAAAATTATGTTATAAATATTTTTATATTTATGAAGAATATTTATAGTCGAATATATCTTATTTATAACCCTATATTAAATACATTTTAGTTATGAAAATTTTAATTCAACACTTCTAACTCTTCATTAAATAAAATAATAATAAATTTCTTAATCTAATCCAGGTGTATCAAATGGATCATTTTTTTCCTAAGGTTGATTTAGGTTGAAATACAATTATCCAATAGAATTAGTACGTGTGTTAGGGTAATAATAATAATATCATATTTACTTTTAATTACCCTATTTACTTTTATCGGAGGTAAAAAAGGCAAAAGTTACTATTTACCAAAAATTATTTTCTTCTTATGGAACCACATTTTCCTTACTGATATCAATAGTGTCTCTTTGATTTTTGAAATTCAATTCATAGAATTACTTAAATTACATTTTATTCAAATTTTTTAAATTTCCTTGAAGGTGGGTAAAAGGCGATAAAAAATTAAAAAAAATTATAAATCTAATTTTATTATAAAATGACTCAAATGAATTACATTGAACTAATATAGATATTTTGTATCTATTTTGAAATAAAATAAATTTAATCAAAATAAATAATTATTTAAATAAAACATCAGTTTTAGATAATAACTTAGTATTTATCACTATTCATAAAAAAATGAATGTTTTTAAAAAAATACCAAAAATTCACCCTAATCTATTTTTGATATTACTTATCCAAAAATGATGTTCGTGTTCAAAAACAAAAAAATTATTAAATTTTAAAAAGTGGGTATTAATATTCATAATGGCTAGTTTAATTGGTTTTGGTGTGCTAGAACACGATGTTGTGTACAACAGAAGCTATGGTATTATTCAAAGAGAAGCGTATTGTGGATTCTTGGGGTGTTACAACAACACTGAAACCTAAAAAAAGAGTAATTTTATACCCCAACATCTTCCACATCAAAATTAATTAAATCTATAAACAAGGTGTATTCATCAAAATATATCAAGGAAAATGAAGCATAATGTTTCCAACTCATGGAATCCACCGAATTTTTTATATTTAAGGATATTAATTGATCGTAAAATCATAATCCGTTTTGAGTTCAAGCAATCTTCATTTACCCATGTTCAATTTATTCTGATTGAATATACACTCAGTTATTTTTCGACCATTATTTATTTCACATTTATCTCTATTTAAATGGTTCTCACAAATTTTGAAATAAAAAAAATATTGTTGATAATTCCTAATCAGGTGTGGTATTATTTAACCCATGAGGTTTCAATTGTTATTACGAATAAGAAATTACCTAAACATTATGAATCTAAACATTACCAAGTCCCTTCAATGAAGAATAATTTAAGATGAAAAAACCTCCATTTTTGGATGTCCGGTCCAAAACTAAGGCATTAACCATTACCTTTGTCAATTATTAAAAAAATTACAGTCTTCTATACAAATAAATTCAACCCCTTTTCAAGATAAATTTGAAAGTAGGCTAGATAACAAAAAAATGTTTTTAAATACAATTTGTAGTAAAATTCTAATCTAAGAAAACTATGAATCTATGTAACATTTTAAGGTATTATCCCTTTAGAAACCACTTTTTTTTGGTGGGTTCAATGATTATAGAAAACATTATGCTATTTTTCCAAGAAAAGAAATCTGTTTCAAGAAAAAAATACATTTTATATTTTTTTGTATATCTTATTTTCTTTGAGATTTTGCTAGATATTATTTAAATGTTTTTGAAGATCCTTATATCTTTTTCAAAAAACAAAGATATCATCAATATAAACAATAATAATATTATCCAAGTATTTACAAAATATTATATTCATAATATCCATGAATACAAATGGGTAATTTATAAAATAAAAGGGAATAACAAAAAAATCATAATTCCTATACCTAGTATGAAAACAAATTTTTGAGATGTCATCATCCTTCACCCTATGCTGATGGTACAGAGATATTAATTCAATTTTGGAAAAATATTGATCTCCATAGAGTTAATAAAAAAATTCATCGATATGAGGCAAAGGATATTGATTCTTAACAGTAATCTTATTTAAAGATTTATAATCAATTAAAGACTCGTGGAACTATATTTCTTTTTAACGAATAAAATAGGATCACCCCATAGTGATGTCCTAGGATAAAAATAGATATACCAAGAAACTCTTGAAATTGATTTTTCAATTCAAGAAGTCGCACTTGATGTATGCAATAAGGTGGGTTTGAAATTGACTTAGCATCTAGAACCATGTTAGTATTAAATTCAAATTACTAATCTGGTATAACTTTATAAAAATCATTAATAAAAAAAATCCAGGTTTTCATTTTCCAATAGCACAACATTATTAAGAAAATTTCCTTTTTTTAAACATTATAATCATGGTAACATTAATTTTTATATTTTTACTGCTTCACAACTTCCTTATATTTTATCAATTGTATAGGTTCATTCATGTATACAAGTAGAAACTCTTTCTGCAAAACATCTTCATTATCTCAACAATAAATCTTATAATGATAAATAGAATGTCAATGCATACATAAATTAACATAAAACTCTAATAAGGTAAAAACAACATGGTTTTTAGGAAATATATTTCCATGTAGAAAAATAACTACATTCTTATAATGAATTTTTTGGAATATTTCCTCTAGTGTTTTAACAGTATGTTCCGATCTCATTTTTTGAGGTGAAATTTCCAATTTAACATAAACTTTCTCAGAAATAAAGGAATGTGTACACCCCATATCAAAAAAATACATTATCAAAATCCAAGTAAACAAAAAAGTACATATTACACTTAATTGAGTGTCCCATCATTTGCTGATGCAGTCATAGAGGATCTCAATTCACCTTTTGGCTTATAATTTGTATGCTTTTCATAATTTAGATCATTCATTGGGTAGATATTTTCTAAATTACCCATCTCACCACATTTAAAAAAATTAAACTTTTCTTATTAGGATTAATCTTAAAATAATTTTAATTGAAATCATTGGCCATAAATCAAAACATTCCACATCAAAAACACTTACCAATTTTTAAATAATTCCCTAGGGTGCTTTTTACCATACATTTTAGAAACTAGAAACTTGACTTTCTTACCTTCAAATGTTATTTTATTCTTACCCATTAATTTCCATCTAGACCTCTTATTCTTCTTGGTTTCTAGGTATGCATGATCCTAAAAAAAAACCATTTCTTCACTCTCATCACATTGAAAAAATTTCTTATAACTTTTTAATTAATTGGAGGAAAATTCCCTTTGATATATTTGATTCAATCTGGAGTAAAAATGATTGATTTTTCTATCAAGTTTCTATAAAATATTTGGAGCATACCATGCCAATCAGATGATGTTTTCTTTAAATAGGGCTAGTAATTCTTTCCCATTTTTATTAAATCCATAGAAAATATTTATCATCCAATGTCTAACCACCATAAGAAAATATTTTTCATCAAAAATATTCTTAAATTCATCACATTTTACTGCATCAATCATCCCATTATTCCTAATATTCTTTACCATCAACCACCACAAGTGATATTTAAGTTCAAAATAATAAATTTAATGACTAAATTCTTGATTATCTAAACTCACAATAACATCAAATATCTTTTCAAGGCCTTCATTCCGCCCTTAAATAGCCACTAGGTCATTAGCTTCACTAAAAGTTAGAGGGTGTTACCTTATAAAATTTTCCACTATCATCATGTTTAATTGTGGTAGTTATAGTTGTTCTCTTTCATGGGTTCCACAATAATACATAGCCTACTTCAGCACAAAATTATATTCTCAAATATTTTGGTTCCAATTCCCCACAATCTCATTTTTGGATTCCGAAAGTTATCATTATATCAGTGAATTACAACTTTATCTTCCCAGTATCTCATGTGGAAAACCATTCAAACATATATATCATAGATGAATAAACATCGTAATTTTCAAAGTCAATATCATATCAAAATAACATAACATAAATATCAGTTATGGTATTTTATTTACATCATCCTAAAAACTAATCTTATCTAAAACATTCTGTTATTCAAACTATAATGACTCGACCTTTAACATGACATATTCTAGTAAATTCCTTTAAAATTCACTTATTTACATTCCCAAATATATATTTTTCATAATAGTTTTAGAAAATTAGGACATACTTCATATATATTAACCAAAAAGAAGAAAAACATGGGTACTACAAAAACATTATCCTTTTTTCATAACACAATATTGTTTCATAAAACATTAAATCGTTTTATGAAAATTCATCACAACATACATCTTCCCTTCTAATTTTATATTAACTATCCTTAAACCCTATGAAAAAATATTTTAATATATGGTCAGAGCACCTAAATTTGAGTAAGGGACATTAAAAAAAGAAGAAAAATATTAATAAAATATTACTTGTAAACATATTAAATAATTTTCCCAAAGATATACTTCTCACCCAATAATTATCAAATTGTTACATTGTGAAAAAAATAGATTTTTCTAAAACTGATAAAAAATAAATAATACCATAAATGTAACATAGAAAATTATATACCTACTATTTTGACCTTTAATTCAGTCATATTATTGGAAATACTCACGGATACCTTACAACGAAACCCTCATAGAAACTTTATTATTTAACCCTCACAGTTACCTTATGGTGTAACCATCACAATTACATGTGGAGTAACCCTACATTAAACTGTCAACATAAATATACCCAAGAAATTGAGGGAGGTTTAGGTCTCATATTTCATCATAAAAAACTCCCAATATCCATAAAGTAATTATAAAACAAAAAACTTTCATAAAAAATCGTCCTTTTGAATTTACCAAAAAGAAACATTAATGATAATTTTAGAAGGAAAGTCCCATAAAAATATATTTTATTGAAGTGAAAATTAATAAAAATAATTGAATAGGTTTATAAACTATATGTACACATTATAAAAAATAATATAATCAAAATTTATTTGACAAAAAATCTTATTACAATATAATCCATGAAGTAGTTGGTTAATCCAATGAATGTAAATTGGGTTAAAAAATACCATAACTCTGGCTCGTTGTACATAAAACATGTTAAAAAAATCTAGTATAATGTTTTAAATATTATAATTAATTTAATATATAAACAAATTCATAATTATAAATAGATATATTATTTTCTTATAACATATTTCGACAAATTTATTAAAAATATTTTTCTATTTTCATTATTTATGGTGCATTTATTTTATCATTTCCACATATGGTTCATTGTATATTTTCTTGTCCAATGGAAAAAAATAGAAGTGGAATGGAATGGTGTTAATATGTTTCTATAATTTTAAATGATATGATATATCATTTTTCTTTCTTATATAAGACAAATAATTAGAAAAAAACATTAATTAGAATTATTTGATTTATTTTGGTGGCTTTTTTATCATCGTGAACTTATTTATTTTTTTCAATATCATATTTATATATAGGTTGAAAA
Source organism: Viscum album (assembly GCA_963277665.1). Classification (NCBI taxonomy): domain Eukaryota; kingdom Viridiplantae; phylum Streptophyta; class Magnoliopsida; order Santalales; family Viscaceae; genus Viscum; species Viscum album. Next base: position 683,515,477 of record OY728123.1, on the reverse strand, counting down.
ACATTAAATAACTTATACTAATTTTAATAAAATATGATTTTATCATAATATTGGTTTTCTGACTAGCCGGTATGGTGTTAATGAAAAATGAAAGTGTATAATCCATGATGGCGATAAATTGACAAATCATGGGTGGTGTTCTCATTTATAGAGTAAAAGGGAGTGGAGAAGAGTATTAATGATGAATTTTACATAAACATCATAATATTATATTATATATATAAGAGACTATAGTTCTCAATGCCACTTGGATAAGGGAATGTCAAGAGAGTTTAATAATAAAAAATTGAAAAGAAAATGAAAATTGATTTTACCTCATGAATTATTTTCCTTGGGAACCTCCTTAAAGATCTTGGTTTCGGACTTTTGGTAAGACCAATTGTTATTGGATGTATTGAAGTGTAATGGTAGGGGAATTTTGTAGAAATTTAACAATACACAAGTCTTCGACATGAGAGGAGAAGTTGTGGTGAGTTTTGGTATTTATAGTAAAGGATAGAGTTGTTTTTGCCTTATTATATTCAAAATTTATTATTTTAGGCCAGGACTATGAATATATTTAGAAATATAACTAAAAATATTAATATAATTTAGGATGATTCTATATTTTTCATTACCTCAGTTTAACATCACATATGACTGAATAATTCATGTATTTATCATATACTATAAATTACTGTATTTCATTATTCACCAAAAATGAATGTTTTTAAGAGAATTCCCAAATACCCACCCTTACCATTATTAAATGTGTATAATTTAAAAATTAAGATAATTTAATGAAATCAATTTTCTAAATTAGATATTTTAAAATTTTAATTTATTCGAGTAATAAAATATTTTAAAATATGACTGAATTTTTATCACTTTAAAAAATTTATTAAATTCTCATAAAATTATATAACCATCATAAGAAAACAAAATATTAATTTTTAATTCTATTTTATGAAAATATATTTTCTTTTAAATCATTAACATAATTATAATATTATTTATAAACATTTATGTTTCATCGAAATACCAAAACATAATTTATCACTTCCAAAACTTTTATTTACTTATTCCATGATATAAATGCATCACATTTTCAATTTTAAGTAACGTGAATTTTATTTATAGTTTCATGGGTGATGATAATATTATATTAGAAATATTATTATTACTATGTAAAAGTTAGTATCCCATCAGTATAACTTTCTTAATTTCTATAAATATCACTTCGTTCATTATACATTTATAATGAATCTGACAATTTAATTGTAGACTAAAAGAAATTATTTTATAAGTACCTGATTTGTTACATTCATAAATAAGGTGAATTATATTATAAGGGAGGTTGATAGGGTATGGTTTTATTGGGAAACAGAATAATATGTGTTGTCCTGAAAGGGTGTTCAGTGTATAATTTTTATAATTGGTGAGAATGGAATTTTTAAAATCACAATCATTTTATATAATGGGAGGATATCTTAAACATGTAATGTGGCTATAAAAATTGGGAAAAATTGATTTGGAGATGATATAAGTTTTAAAATTTCTGAAAAATTTATTTTCACACATGTCTTAAAGATGTTATTATTCCCTTTACACTTATCTTTTTCACATTTCCCAATTTTGGTTTTACCGAGGAAAATAATTTTTACATCAGTAATCTAATTTTACTTCCAGAAAATTAGATATAAATCAATATGTCCGATCTATATATTATTAATATTAAATTCTATTTTATCATATAATATTTATATGTTTAAAAATTCAATTTAAACATTAACACATGTCACATATAGAACACATTTTTTATAAAAAGAATAAAATTTTAAGCATAAAATTTATGTGTAGCATAAAATTAACAACCTTATTTAACATAATTCTATAAATTGTATTATTATAAAAAATAACATTTATTTATATTTCTATGAATTCTAAAAAAAATATAAAAACATATTGAATTAAAGGAAAACACTAAAAATTGTTTTTATTTGAAATTATTTTTCATGTCCATAAAATTTTAGTCTTAGCTTTCCTAAATTCAACATGATAAATTTAATATTTAAACATTTAATTATTGATCATGTATTTTTCAATTGAATTTTTTTATACACTTCAAGGTATCTCTTTTATATTTATTATATCAAACAAATTATATTTTTTTCAAAATTATATCTAAACTATATAATGAAAAATAAATTTTTTATGAAAAAACATAAAAAATTAATATAATATTGACATGATGAAAATAAAAAAGGATTTCATTTTTTAGAATTAAAATAATTGTGATTGATAATTTTAATTATAAATAAAAAAATATTTTTAATACTATTTTAATTAGAAAATATTATTTCAATTAATATTTACTAAATTTACTATCATTAACTATCAATTACTTATAAAAATATTGTTAATATATTATAAACATGACCAATATGCTTTATCAATAATGTATTTATTTTTTAAAAAATCCAAAATAAATAATTGTTTTTAATATGGTTACATTTTCATTCATAAATTTGTATTATTATTTATATAGCTACACTATTTAATTTTTGGTAAGGCCTTAGTATTAATGATTTGAATTATTTTTATTCCATAATATATTTCATAATTATTTTATCTCTATATTCACTTTTAAATTATATAGATACATTTTAATGGTTATGTAACATTATATGGTTTTTTGGGTTGGTGTTCTAAGTGAAGGATTTTATTTATCACATTTTCTTTTAAAAGAAAATGTCTCATTAAACATCTCATGGTGTTATTATCTAACCCAATATTCATTGATCCTATTCAATTAGAGAAGTTATATAGTTGTACCATCTCATAAATTCATAGTTTCAATTTACTCAAAAGTAACAACACATTTTCTCAATGAAAACACTCATCGATTCGTAATTAAATTCTTTAATATATGCTCATTTTTTAATTCCATTTGGATCAAAATATTTTAATTAGTTTCAATAATATCCTGATTAAGATATTTATTAACTATAGCTTCATTTCCCTTATAATTACCGTAGATATTACTATTATCCCAAACCCTATTTCTATTTGAATTTTCAGAACTACCATTGAATTTTGAAGTGTGTGATTTATCCTTCATAGTTGATCCTATCACCTTCCATTTTTCAATTTCACCACTATTAGATTTTTTTATATTATTTAATTTCTAAGATAATTATTCAATGAGCCATTGGATATTCCCTATGCTTCTTGTAAATTATATAAATTTCATTCCCTACTTATGCCATTTTATTGATTTCATATATAAAATTATAAAATATAATTAGCTTTCACATTAATGTATTTTTATTATAAACTAACATCTCTACAATATCATATACTTTTTCATTATAATTAATGATATTTTCTTGTAAATTTCATGCATATTTTCCATATCTTTAATGAATAAGTAGTGTTCTCCTAAATTTCTTGTGAACACCTATAATATCTTGGTTATTTAATTAGCTTCTAATTCATCAAGATATTACTTCAATGATCATTATTATACATAGAAATTTTATTTTCTCATATAAGAATATTTAATTCTTTCAATCACATAAAAATCACCCTCATTTATTGGAGCTCCTTAGGAATTTCTATAACACAATGAGATTTTAGTGTGAATTTTTCCTTAAATAGTTACATTTTGAGTATGTTGAAATAAATGCACCACTGTAATAAAATTATCCATGAAATAATTTATTATAATGAATGGTAGTAATTAATTTTTTATGAGTATATAATTTCAAACATCATAAGGAATATTATTGGGCATCAAGTAAATAAAAAGATAATAATTAATTAATATTATTAATTATAAGAACATTTTTTATAATTCCTTACGTATTATTATTAGTTTTATAAAGAAATACATTGTTATAATGACAATTAATTTTTTATATTTAATTTTTATAAGTTAAAAATTATTTGATAGTGAAAAAAATCATTTAAAATCAAATTTTATGTTTTTCGAACAATTTTTTATAATTTTTTGATTCAATCTTGATTTTTATTAATAAATTTAAAAGGATTAATACTATAATCTATTTATATTTATAAAAAATATATTAATAATCATTTATTTATTAATTTATATGAATTATTATTAAAAAAATTCATTTAAAAATTTATTTTCCAAATGAAAAAAATAAATTTTTTATTTTTTTATTCAAAATTGATTTATCAATTATGGAATTGTAATTTCATAAAATTAATATGATTTTTTTTTCATCATGACTAATTTTTTAATGGTTAATTTATAAGATATTTTCTATATGTGTTGATTTTGGGTGAAAATTGAATATTACATGTTTTACAAATACCTTATCATATATGATAACATTATGTATAATGGGTGTTATGGGGTAGAATTACATTCAAACACTCATAGAAACTCACCCCACACACATGTTGGAAAGGAAGGTCAGAGCCCCTGAACGTACAACCAACCAATTTTTCACTATTTATTCATATAATAAATGCTTATATGACCAACATTGGATTTATCAAAGGCCTGTTCACTTTGATGGACCAAAGCCCTACTTACCTCAGCATGTCCATGGGTCTGCAAACCTTGCTTGCACCATGCTTGCGTCACTGTAAACTTAGGTAATGCCTAAATAAATTCCACTTTTTTTAGTTCTTATATCATTAAATGCATCCTAAATCCACCATGCTGATTTCAATGATTTGAAACCTGGTATTTTGGATCGATAATTATGGGGGTTACCACACATGAACAACCCCATCTTCAATGAAATAATTGTGATATAAGAAAGAATATAAAATTTATAAAATCTTTTTCTCAACATAAAATTTACATTGGAAATAATATAATGAATTTGAAAATAATATGATGATGTTTGAAACCTATTATTTAATGTTTTGTAAATAATGTTATATTTTTGGATGAGAAATTATTTTTGGCCCTTCATATTTTATTAAAAATTCAAAAAGAACCATTTTCATATTATTATACCCTTAACTCACAATAATAATATTTTTACCTATAAACTAATAAATAAAAAATAAAATAATGTTACACATCATTTTGGTGTATATTAATTTTTATGCATAAAATGCTATTTTTAATGAAACCTAATTTATTTCTATTTTGTGAAATTATATTAATATTACTTATAATAACCTATAAAAACTCAATATATTAATTTTTTTTCATAATTTTAATCATAGGGTTAATATTTATTAATAAGTTCCATTTTAATTATTTCATAAATAATGTATCAAAGTAAATTTTAGTCACATGAGAAACAATAAAATAATTGAAAAGTGTCAAATCCAGGGTAAAAGCCTTAAAATATCACAAAATATTAACTAATAAAGGGTTTAAATAGGATTTATTAACCTCCCTTATAGTAAATATTGATTTTCTCCATTTTTGATTCATGTTCCTTGAAAATGATTTCCCTGTTTATATTAAGAAATATATATTTAAAAAATAACATTCATATCACATATAAACATTCCTTTAACCACCCCACTTATCGAATCACATTGAGCACATAATCTTGTATAAACCTAGTAAAAATACTTCCCAAAACCTATATCTACCTCCAAGAGTTTCTTAACTCACCAAAAGACGAATTTATAAAGGATTAATGTGTTTCTTAATGTATGATATCCTAGGAAGGGGGGATGTTAGACAATGTATGACTAATAGGGTACTATGTTCAGGGTCTTACAACTTAGTGACTATTGATAATATGTAAGATATATTCCATATAAATCATAAATACTTAAATTTAATAGAGATATATTAACTATAATTATATTATGTAATTTTCTAACTTAAAAGAAATTTTTTATATTCATAATAAATTCATTTACTTGTATTAAATGGTTTTACATAAAATATTTTAAATTCAAATTTTAGAAATTATATTTGAAAAACCTATCTTCATTTTTTATACCATTAAGTAATATTTATATTGAAGTGATTTTTTTGGGTTTTCCCAAAAATAATCATTTTCTAGGTGAATTGTGTAAAATAATATTTCTTCTGATAAATGTATTTTAATTTCATATATATAAATATTATTGTTTTTTAATTATTTTTATAATATAATTAGTTCTTTTTTATTAAATATAATCTCATTAAATTGTTTATAATAAAAACTATTCATACTTTTTTATACAAAAATGTTTATAAATAAAAAGGCATTTCTCTCAAATAATTCATCACATTCATATGGGTTTATATTAAAATATATTTATACATGTTATGTAAATATAATTTCATAAAATTAAATCCATATTTTGAATAGTCATGTAATAATTTATTAATTACGTCACTCTTATTTTTGGTCATTATGAATATTACCATTAGTAACAAAACATGTTACCGAGTAACAAATAAAACAATTAAAAAGTGATAAATGAAATTATAACTATTAAAATAAACTAAAAATTTTATAATTCATATTTTTAGTCATATTTTGACCATATAAAATTTGATCATAATGGAAAATTTATTTTGGATCCATTTATCTTGAGTAAAACATTAATATATCTTAATATTTTTAAAACATTCTATGTGTGACCTCACCATCACATACAAAAAGAAACCCTATAAAAAATATTATATTCACTCATATAACCTAATATAATATCATATAAATACCCTAATACATTATTAATAATCCTCCCCATGTCATATAGCTCCATTTCTATTATAATACAATCCTAGGAAGGTTGAATGTATAAACCTAAAGCTGTTGTCTGACGACGAGGTTTAGTTTTAAACCGAGTGTGTTCATTTTATTTCATCTTTTACTGCCATTAAATTTATATTAACCATATTATTATAATAACATATATATATTCCAAACAATTAAATTTTATTTTATTTACGTAATATCCATTTTAATCTTCATAACTATTTAATGAAAAATTAAAACATCACTTTTGCATACATGCAGATTACCACCTCACAGGATTTGGTATTTAGATTTCCTTAAATAAAACTTATGATTGGTAATAATAAATAAATATTAAATAATATGATATATATGACATAAAATTAAATATGAATTGGTAAGTAAATATTATAATTATTTATTTACCATTTGACAAAAACACATTGCTTGTGCATACGTGCAAACAACCACCTCGCAAATTGATGTATTTTATTTTTCATCACCACCTCAGATAGACTATAAATATTGGTAAGTAATGTAGTAAATATTATATTTATGAAATAATTATCATTTTTAATTTTAAAAAAACATTAACATTCTTTCATTCATTTTTTCTGAAAAAATAACTTATTACTCAGATGTATGCGCAGACAACCATCTCCATGTTGAATCATAGTTCATTTTCAATACCATATTACATTATATATGTAATAACCTGATATTTTATGATAAGTATTATTTTTAATTTATTTTATGTCATGTATTTTATGCTACAACAAGATTATTGTGTGTTATACGCAACACCGTGTTAGCTTGCAGTATACGCAACACTATTCTTAGATTGTGTTACACACAATTTCAAGTTCATTTGATAATAGTAATTGTACGCAACATTGAATATATATATATATATATATTCAATGTATAAATGAAAAATGGTTGTATTCTTTTATAATGAAACAACGAAGGAGTCTTGCACTATACGCAACCCTGACTTGTATTGCCTTACACGCAATCACGACCTTCTTAGATAGCGTGTGTTGTACGCAATACCGTGTTTTACTACACAATGATATGTTATTATAATATTATTATGAACTAGCCATTATGAATACTATTAACTAATTTTTAATTTTATTACATTATTATTCATCTTACACATTTTCTAGAACATGGTATAAGAAAAAAATAAATTTTTCGGGTAAAATGAATATTTTTCAAAAAAATGCAGTTTTGCCGCCTTTTGATGGAGCACCCACATTAAATCTAGTTTTTGATATGTTTATAAGTTCAATTTTACAAAATCAAATTATTATTTGGAATCAGGATATAAAATTTTACCTTGGATAAATTTTTCATATTATTCTAATAACTTTCATATTTTAGTGAATAGAAAACACACGCTATATTTTAATTAAAAACAACTTTTTTCATCATAATAACTTATGTGGTTAAATTATAATATTGAATGGGTTTAAAGTATAAATAGAATATATTTTTACCATTTAATATAATGTATGTCATTAGCGTTGATTTTACATTGAATTCGTATGTTAAATAAATTCAATCTTTTGCAATGTTTTAAACAAAAACCCGTTTTCTTTCGACAACGGGATTAATTTTAATTTAATTTCTGCAACTTCTGTGTATTGAATTTGGAAAAATGGATTCCATATTTGGAATCAGTGGGTCCAAATTATCTTAATAGGCTTCTTTTTATTTTTGGGAATTATGAATAGTAACTACGGTAAATTTTATTTACCATAGTTTAAGGTAAATCGGGTAATTAAGGGTAAATATAATATTATAAAATTACCCTAACACATTCAAAAATTCTATTGGATGGCTAAAAGTAGACCCATATCACCTAAGGGTCAGATTCGATGCATTTTATAGACCCATATCACTTTCTTAAATATTATAAGTATAATAATTTTAATTTAGTGATAAACATCATAAAACGTAGAACCTGAATAGTCTCAAGAAATATAATAAAAATATCTACATCAGGATAATTTATTTATAATTTTTTGGGATTAAATAATTGTCATTAATTGTGATACATTAATGATGCAAAAAATTTTTATTATGTGAAAAATCAGTAATATTGTTTTTTTGAAATAATAATACTCATTAAAAGGCCCATAAACCTGACCAAAACTTATTATTAGTGTATATCTAAACCATAATCATCTAATGACCTAATATATAACAGTTTGGAGTCTTATAAAAGTGATTATGACACTTATATTATTTTATTTTAAATGATGCCAAAGTTGTCACCATCATAATTTGATAAATATAACAATTTAAATATTGTTATTTTAAGATGATAAATTCGAGTAAAAGTATTATTGGGAAAGGTAATAGATTTATATTCATAATAGGATTTTATTTTTTAATTTTTATGCAGCACATAAGTATATTAAATAATTATATAAAAAATTTTGTAGTAATTATTTTATTAAGAGATAAACCAAATAAATGGTTTTAAAAATAATAAAATAAATATTATATGAACTATTTAATGTTCTCCACTAATTTTCTAGACACATATGACCATTTATGAATCTATTAAAGATTTTAGTTAGAACATACCTTCTGTATATATTTTATTTAAATTCCTATAAATGAATAGCGTTAAAATTGACACTGTTATTATTTTATAAATATAACATATTATAAAATAGTTTAAAAATCACAAATATATTTAAAAATTATAAATTTAAATTTATATGGTCTAAAATAGTATAAATTATCCAAAGGAAAATTCAAAACAAATAAGTAATTCTTTGTTATAATTTAAAATTTAGAATGTTATTACCACAAATAAAATTAAATTGATTAAGGATAAATCAAGTTGATAATGTTTAAAATAATTTCCTAACATGTCAAAATTTTATTTTTTGATGAGATTACAACCCTATATCATCTAATATTAGAATATGAGTCATTTTTTGAGGTTTTTTAGTGGGGTTAGATTTATTATAAATTAATATTTTTAAGATTTCCAAAGGTGCCCCTCTCCTCCCTTATAAAAGGGAACCTCCTCCATCTCTTCCTCACACCACTTTTGTAACATCCCAGGTAAATAATGAATAAAACATTTTCATATTTATTAATATTTACGAATTAAATATTAATTTTACTTTGAAGGGGTTGCTATGTTCGATAGCGTACCCGACATGCAACAAAGAGTTTCTTTGAAATCTTATGTTGCACGCTAGTAATAAAATAATATTATTTTAAATGGTAGTTAACACATAGCCATTGTATTGGCGGGAATGGATATAAATAACTAAAATATGATTATATATGTTTGTTAAATGCTTTTACATTTATCTAATAAAGGATAAAGGCTTAAAATACCAATGGAATTCAATTTTAGGCTTATATACTCCAATTTTCACGAAAGGTCCACTTATCAACATTTGATGGAGAACCGTCATTAAATATAGTTTTGGTTACTCTTATACATTCTATTGGACCAAAAAAACTCTTTTTTATAATCGGGACATCAAAATTTACATTGTGTAAATTTTTGGTATTTTTCCGACAATGTTCATTTCTTAATGAATAGTGTAAAATGTTTATTTTAATTCAAAACCTCTTTTTAATCTAATTTATTTATATTATTAGATTATCTTTTGAATTGGGTTTAAAGTGAAATTATAATATATTTTTACCATTAAATCCAATAGTGGTCATTGGAATTAATTTCACTTTGAAATCGAACTTAAACTAGTGTCAATCTTTTGATACTTATTGTTTCATAAAAACACGCTATTTTCTCTAACAATGGGAATTAATTATTAAATTAATTAATTAAACATATATGTTTTGAATTTTTTTAAAATGGACTTCATTTTTCAATTCGTAATATCAAATATAGCTTAGGGTGAAGTTTTGATATTTTTCTGAAAAACTTCAATTTTTGATGAATACTGAAACCACTAGGTGGTACTTAAAAAACTATTTTTTCGTTTAAATGAAATTTTACCACCTCTTTGTTTTGAATTTCAAAAATACGACATACACGGTTTTCATTAAGAATTAAAATTTGGTTCAATGGGATTAAAATAATTTTTTGGTGAATAGTAACTTATTAAGTTTTTAATCGCGATTAGAGGTAATTAGTGTAATTTAAGGTAAAAATAATGTTTTAGTAATATGAAATGAACATGACACATGTAATAACCTCATTGGATGTGTCATGGATGACCAAAGAAATCCATGGGTCAACTTGGGGACCCCATGGAGCCACTTCTGTTGGGAAATGACATAAATAACTTTTTATTTAATGTTAAAGTAAAAATGTCACAAACATGAGTTGTTTTACAAAAAAAACTTTTACATGGGGTTATACAAGTAAGATTTTTAACTATAAATAGTAATTGGAAAGATAAAAAGATTTCCTATAACACAGTATTTTTATAATAATTTTTAGATATTAAATAAATTAATTATTTATGACATCATGATGATGCAGCGATGACCTCATTATTTAACGATTTAAATAAAATAAAAAGATAATGTAAACTCTAAGACCTACACATGGCCAAAACCTATTGGATGGGTGGATTTAGAACCCTTCTCACCTTATACTCGGAAAACATCAATGTGGGACCATTAAAATCCGAAACTCATTCTAAAATAAAGTAACATTTCCTTACATTCCAAGAGTGCCCCTCCTCTCCTCTTATAAAAGGCCCCCAACTCTACCACCTTATCCACACTTACAAAGCGTTTGGCTCGGCCAAACCATGCCCATTTTGTCTCTCCACATCCCTCTATTACTCCTTAAAGCCTCACTTTGGGCAGAAGTCTTCCCAAGGAAGCCTTTGAGCTCAAACCAATGGGAGTTACCCGATTTTAATGTAATGTCTTCACTTGAGTCCATTTGTTTTATTTTGCTTCTCCAACCCCATAAACTCTTTTTATTCATTTCTTTTGTAAAAACTCTAGTATCTTCAATATACTAGGATGCTGTTATAATAATTATTCGAGCTACACTTACACACACCTATACCTAATGGTTAAAGAACATACTGAATCCGTGGATGGCGAATTTCTGCCTCCCGAAACGATGATTGTTCAACATTATTTTTACACCTTCAAAGGTGGTCATTAAGATGAAACTATACATATATATGATATATAACATGTTTATTTTTTCCTTAAGCTTCTGTATTTTTCATTTTTGGAATACCTTTATTGTTTCTATTATGGGTAAACGCGATATCTTCATTTAAGGAAGTACTGACTACCGCCCCCTCAAAGTTATTTGATTTCGTTAATGCCATATGTGGGATGTATAAAGGATTTAATTAATGTTATTATATATGATATTATAATGGAATTATAATATAACTTTATATCATTATGATTCCATTCCATAAAAATATGAAATAGAAATGAAAGTAGCGTTCATGCATACGTACGACTTACTGTCTCCATGAACGGTGCATTTCATTTCTAACCTCTTAATGATTATGTAATATTATAAATTGATGTATATACTGTATATATATGATATATATGATATCTACATCGTGAATATAATTCTTGATATAATGGATGTTTTACCACATGAACAACTTGTAATTATAAAGAGTTTATTTTTGACTCAAGTACCAAGGATCGACAAAACGACCATTTTTAACTTAAAAAATTACATAGTGTTCATAACCTAGTAATAAGTGATATAAAAGGAATAATGAACTTTAAAAAGGTTCTTATGAAAGTATAAATTAACTCAAGTTTATTATTCAGGAGGTTAAAGAACGATCGAGTCAAGTCGGACCCGAGGTAAGGGACTTCAGCTCAATCTCCTTTCATTGAGGCATATTTCGTTTTATACACAACTTTCTTTTATACGGTGTTTTAAAACCTTTGACATTTACTTTTATACAAAAGGAATCTTTTTCTACGAAGAGTTTTACAAAATGAAAAAAAGGAATGTTTCTTTTAACGTACGCGGTGACAACGACCTTTTTCCACCACTGCGAGTATTATTTGGTCTTTGGCTTCCTAAACAAGCCGTAATGTTTTTTTAAAATGAAATAAATACCATATAATCTTTTATGTATTTTGGTATTGAAAATGGTATTTATAATGGATTTGTTATGTCAATATATTTAAGTGATATATTGTGATCAAAGTGTTGAAATGTTTTCTTTCCATTATATTTTTTTTATGTATTATGATTTTTATAATTCTAGTTGGATATTTGACGGGTGGTTACGTGATAAACCATATGACGGTTGGTGCCGTGAATACCAGGACAGGTGGTTACATTATAACCTCCAATTCATTGGGTATGGAAGTCGACCGTATGGCTATTCCATTAAGTATGTGTGGAAGTCGGCCGTATGGCTATTCCATTAAGTGATATGTATGGAAGTCGACCGTATGGTTATTCCACTTAAGTATGCTTATGTCCCAAGTTACCTTTATATGTTATGTGTTATTTATTTGGGTTTTATGGTAATATTTGGTTAAAAAGGGTAAGTAATGATATTTTATTCAGTGAATAGTTTTTACTACTTCATGAAGGTGAAGGTATTACTTTGATAAAGTATGCATGGATTACATGATGTTTGAAAAACTAACAGTTTTCATTCTTTGTGCGTCCCTTACTAAGCTTTTTATGATCACCCCATGTTTTTATGAAATGTTTTTCATAGGACTTAATGTGGATTAGGGTCATGGATGGGATCAAGGGAAAGTCAGGCTATCTAAAACATGGAACTAGACATGTTCCTTTTTAAGAGTTTTTATTTTATTGAAACATAGTAGAAGTGTCTACTTTGTAATCTTTTGAGATGTAATAGTTATGTCCTAATTCTCTAAAACTCAAAACCTGAAAAGATCCTCAATTTTAATTATTCATTTAATTCAATATTAAGTAAGGTTTAAGGACGGGGCCTTATAGTATGTATCAATGGTCGGTTTAGACAACATTAGGAGTTAGAAAAGTGTTAAATTATAATATGATTTAAATGATATAGCATTTAAGGATTACAATGTTGCTTCGCCTAAGATATTAATATGTTCAGAATGACTTTCCGCAGAGGAAACAAGGAAGCTATGTTGGGATGACATGAGGAGGAAGACAACCTTCCAAATTAGCAACCTGAGATGGTCGAAATAGGAACTGAATAGTTTGTTGCAGTGATGGAACAATTGACTCAGGCTATAAATGGTGGTGGTATCCATGCACGAGATCAGCCAGATCAACCACAGAGGAACATGTCAGTGGTGGAACATTTCATGAGGCAACATCCCCCATCATTCAGAGGATCATCTGACCTCGTGCTAGCTGAAGGGTGGATTAAATCACTGGAGAAGATTTTTGATGTCATGGGGTGTTTGGAACATAAAAAGGTTAGTCTTTCTGTTTACCGTTTTGAAGGAGAAGCTGATCAGTGGTTGTCGATGGTGAAAAATATCAGGGAGAGTGAGAAGATTGATGATCTTCACTGGGACTAATTCAAAGGTATGTTTCTTGAGAAATATTTTCCTAAGGTGGTTCGTCTTAGGATGGAAAAAAAATTCTAGAATTGAGGCAGGAGGATGACTCAGTGGCTGCTTATGATGAAAAGTTCACTCGACTAGCAAGGTATGCTCCAAACTTCATATGAGATCAGGATAGTAAAATCAACCATTTTTACTCAGGATTAAAGCCTAAGTATCTAAGGGATTTAGCTTCTTGTGAGTTCAAAAGTTATGAAAAACTTGTTCGATGTGCGGAGAAGGTGGAAATGGAGTTTGCCGATGATCAGGTGTTCTATGACAAACAATAGAATAAGAGGTCCAGTTGGCAGGTAAAGGGGAAGAATTCATCAAAGAAGCAAGGAGGTAAGAAAACAAAATATCCATCCTTTGAGAAGTGTGGTAAAATGCATCCTGGAGAATGTTTATCCAATTCTGGTAAGTGCTTTCGGTGTGGTAAGTATGGTCATATTGCTCGTAACAGTAAGGAAGATGATCAAGCAGGAAATGAAAAGCCAGCGGTAAGATGTTTTAAGTGTAATGAAATGGGTCATTATGAAAATGAGTGTCTAACAAAGAACTCAACTGGGGGAAAGCAGCCAGACTACAAGTAGAAATGGGTGTTGAAATCCTTTGCAACAACTTCAGAAGATGTTGGGCCATCGAATGAAGTACTATCAGGTACACTTTTTGTTTGTTCAGATTATGCTAATGTGTTGTTTGATTCAGGGTCTACACATTCTTTCATTTTTGAGAATTTTTCTAGTAAATTTGGAATTCCATCACAAGATATGAATCCTGAACTTATGGTAAAAACACCCGGGGGAAACGTTGAGACAAAAAGGAATTATAAGAACCTTCATATCCTTGTGTGTGAAAAAATCTACCAACAAACCTTGTTGTTTTTCCTTTAGTAGAGTTTGATGTTATTTTGGGCATGGATTGGCTTTCTGTTTATCATGTTAAGATTGACTGCAGAGCTAAAATGGTTTCTTTTCAGAATTATTTTCAGTTTGTGTACAAGAATGAACCCTTGCTTTTGATAACATATCAGAAAGTTGAGAAACTAGTAAAAGATGGAAATGAATGTTACCTTGTAAATATTGTTGAAAATAAATGAACTGTTCAGATTAATGATGTGCTAGTGGTAAATGAGTATCTTGATGTTTTTCCTGATGAGTTTCCTGGTATTATTCATGATCGGGAAGTTGAATTTACTATTGACTTAGTTCCTGATTCTAATCCAATTTCAAAACCCCCTTATCGAATGGCTCAAGTTGAACTTTTAGAGTTAAAGAAGCAATTGCAGGAGTTATTAGATAAAGGTTTCATTCGACCTAGCACATCACCATGGGGTGCTCCTGTCTTGTTTGTTAAAAAGAAAGCTGGCTCAATGAGACTTTGCATATATTATAGAGCCTTGAATAATATTATTGTTAAGAACAAGTATCCTTTTCCTCATATCGATGATTTGTTTGATCAGCTCCAGGGAGCTCGGTATTTTTCGAAGATTGACTTGAGGTCGGGGAACCATCAGTTGAAAGTAAAAGAAGCAGACGTTCCGAAGACTGCATTCCGTACTAGATATGGCCTTTATGAATTTGTAGTTATGCCTTTTGGGTTAACCAATGCACCTGTTATATTCATGGACCTTATGAATAGAATTTTCCATGAGTTCTTGGATAAGTTTGTGGTTGTTTTCATCGATGATATTTTGGTGTTTTCTAAAAGTAAAGAGAATCATGAAGGTCATTTAAGGGTTATCTTACAATCCTTAAAAGAAAAGAAACTATATGGAAAATTCAACAAGTGTGAGTTTTGGTTACAAAAAAATTATTTCCTGGGTCACATTGTTTCAAACGATGGCATAACTGTTGATCCTACTAAAACAAAAGTTATTGAAGAATGGAAAAGACCCACAAATGTAATCGAGATCCATAGTTTTCTTGGTTTGGCAGGTTACTACTGAAGGTTTGTTGAAAATTTTTCATGGTTATCTAGTCGAATGACTAAGCTAACTCGTCAGGGTGTTATGTTCATCTGGAGAAAACAATGTGATGATTGTTTTTAGGAGTTGAAAAGAAGATTGGTGAATGCTCCAGTTTTGGCACTTCCTTCCAAGAATTGTGAGTTTGTTATATACAGTGATGCTTCGTTAAAGGGACTTGGTTGTGTCCTTATGCAGAATGATCAGGTAATTTCTTATGCTTCACGTCAGTTGAAAACTCATGAGGTAAATTACCCTACACATGATTTGGAATTAGCTGCTGTTGTTTTTGCTTTAAAAATTTGGAGGCATCATTTATATGGAGTAAAGTGTGAAATATATACTGATCACAAAAGTTTAAAGTATATATTCACTCAGAAAGAATTGAAAATGAGACAGAGGAGATGGGTGGAATTAATCAAGGATTATGATTGTACAATTCATTACCATCCGGGAAAAGAAAATAAAGCGGTCGATTCTTTGAGTCGAAAAAGTAATGCTTCATTGACCATGCTACATTTGGAACGAGACCCTTTGGTTTTTGATTTGATGAACTTTGGAATAGAAGTTGTTGGGGAAGGAAGTTCTTATGTTTTGTTTCAGGCATCAGTGAGATCATCCCTATCAGACAGAATTAAGAAACCACAGAGGGAAGACAGTGAGTTGCAGAAAAAGGTAGAGCTGGTTCAGAAGGGAAAATTGCCTAAATTAAACATTGATAATGATTGTGTTTTGAGGTTTGGGAAGATATTATGTGTCCCTGGTGATTCACAGTTGAAGAATGAGTTATTATGTGAGGCTCGTAGTTCCCCATTTTCAGTTCATCCTGGAAGTACTAATATGTACAGGGATCTGCGGGAGTATTACTGGTGGGATGGAATGAAAAGAGATATTGCTGATTTTACTATGAAGTGTTTGAATTCTCAGCAGGTTAAAGCAGAGCAGTAGTTACCGAAAGGGATGCTTCAGCCTTTACCAGTGCCAGAGTGGAAATGGGAAAATATATCCATGGACTTTGTCGAGGGATTGCCGAAGACACCTCGAGGTAATAATGCAATCTGGGTTATTGTTGATCGCTTGACTAAATATGCTCATTTCCTTCCTATTCGAGATAATTTTTCTCTAGATCAACTTTCTCGTTTGTATCTTAAGAGATATTCAGGTTACATGGAGTTCCTCCCTCCGTTGTATCTGAACATGATCCCAGGTTTACTTCTAACTTTTGGAAAGGCCTTCAGAAGTCGTTGGGTACTGAATATAATTTTAGTATAGCTTTTCATCCTCAGTCAGATGGGCAGTCAGAATGAACAATTCAGACCTTGGAGGATATGCTACGTTCCTGCTCTATGGATTATCAGGGAATTTGGGACCAACATCTTTCTTTGGTTGAGTTTTCATATAATAACAGTTTTCATTCCAGTATACAGATGGAAACATTTGAGGCGTTATATGGTAAACGGTGTCGAACTCTAGCCTTTTGGGATGAAGTGGGTGAAAGAAAGCTGATGGGACCAGAATTGGTAGAAGAGATGGCAGAAAAAGTTCAGTTGATTCAAAAACACATGAAAACAGCTCAGAGCAGACAGAAGAGTTATGCGGATAACTGGAGGAAGGATCTATCTTTCGAGGTATGTGATCATGTTTTCTCAAAGTCTCACCATGGAAAAATGTTATGTGATTTGGTAAGAAAGGAAAGCTGAGTCCAATGTTCATTGGACCATATGACATTATGGATAGAGTTGGATCAGTTGCTTACCGAGTGGCTTTACCTCTGAGTTTATCTCAGGTACACAATGTTTTTCATGTTTCGATGTTGAGGAAGTATATGCCAGATCTATCTCATGTTTTGAGTCAATAGGTAGTTCAGCTGGAAGAGAACCTATCTTATGAAGAACCACCAGTCTATATTCTTGACCGAAGAGAGCAAGTGTTGTGAAATAAGTTAATTTACCAGGTAAAGGTTTTGTGGAAAAACCATATGGTTGAAGAGGCAACGTGGGAATCTGAAAATGTTATGAGGGATAAATACCCCCACTTGTTTTGATAAGTTAATAAAATTGCGAGGACGCAATTCCCAAAAGGGGGAAAGGATGTAACATCCCAGGTAAATAATAAATAAAGCATTTTCATATTTATTAATATTTACGAATTAAATATTAATTTTACTTTAAAGGGGTTTCTATGTTCGATAGCGTACCCAATACGCAATAAAGAGTTTCTTTGAAATCTTATGTTGCACGCTAGTAATAAAATAGTATTATTTTAAATGGTAGTTTACACATAGCCGTTGTATTGGCAGGAATGTATAGAAATAACTAAAATATGATTATATATGTTTGTTCAATGTATTTACAGTTATCTAATAAAGGATAAAGGCTTAAAATACAAATGGAATTCAATTTTAGGCTTATATACTCGAATTTTAACGAAAGGTCCACTTATCAACATTTGATGGTGAACCATCATTAAATATAGTTTTGGTCACTCTTATTCATTATATTGGACCAAATAAAACTCTTCTTTAGAATCGGGACATCAAAATTTACTTTGTGTAAATTTTTGGTATTTTTCCGATAAAGTTCATTTTTTAATGAATAGTGTAAAATGTTGTATTTTAATTCAAAACCTCTTTTTAATATAATTTATTTATATGATTATTTTATCTTTTGAATTGGGTTTAAAGTGAAATTATAATATATTTTTACCATTAAATCCAATATTGGTCATTGGAATTCATTTTCACTTTGAAATCGGACTTAAACTAGTGTCAATTTTTTGATACTTATTGTTTCATAAAAACACGCTATTTGCTCTGACAGCGGGAATTAATTATTAAATTAATTAATGCAACTTATATGTTTTGAATTTTATAAAATGGTCTTCATTTTTGAATTTGGAATATCAAATATAGCTTAGGGTGAAGTTTTTGTATTTTTCTAAAAAACATCAATTTTTGATGAATAGTGAAACCACTAAGTGGTACTTAAAAAACTGATTTTTCGTTTAAATGAAATTTTACCACCTCCGTGTTTTGAATTTCAAAAATCCTACATACTTGGTTGTCATTAAGAAGTAAAATGTGGTTCAATGGGATTAGAATAATTTTTTGGTGAATAGTAACTTATTATGTTTTTAATCGCGATTAGAGGTAATTAGTGTAATTTAAGGTAAAAATAATGTTATAATAATATAAAATGAAATTGAAACATGTAATAACCTCATTGGATGTTTCATGGCCGACTGAGACAATCCATGGGTCAACTTGGGGACCCCATGGAGCCACTTTTGTTGGCAAATGACATAAATAACTTTTTATTTAATGTTAAAGAAAAAATGTCACAAACATGAGTTGTTTTACTAAAACAAATTTTATATGGGGTTATACAAGTCATATTTTTGACTATAAATAGTAATTGGAAAGATAAAAATAGTTCCTACATCATAGTATTTTTCTTATAATTTTTAGATACTAAATAAACTAAATTATGTATGACAACATGATGATGCAGTGATGACCTCATTATTTAACGATTTAAATAAAATAAAAAGATAATGTAAAATATAAGACCTACACATGTCCAAAACCTATTGGATGGGTGGATTTCGAACCTTTATCACCTTATCCTCGAAAAACATCAATGTGGGACCATTAAAATCCGAAACTCATTCTGAAATAAAGTAACATTTCCTTACTTTCCAAGAGTGCCCCTCCTCTTCTCTTATAAAAGGCCCCCACCTCTACCTCCTTACCCACACATCCAAAGACTTTGTCTCATAAAAACCCTGCCCATTTTGTCTCTCCACATCCCTATATTACTCCTTGAAGCCTCATTTTGGGCAGAAGTCTTCCCAAGGAAGCCTTTGAGCTCAAACCAAAGGGAGTTACCTGAGTTTAAGGTAATGTCTTCACTTGAGTCCTTTTGTTTTATTTTGCTTCTCCAACCCCCTAAACACTTTTTATTCATTTATTTTGTAACAAATACAGTATATTAAATATACTTGGATGTTGTTATAATAAGGATTCGAGCTACACTTACACACACCTACATCTAATGGTTAAAGAACATACTGTTTCTGTGGATGGCGAATTTCTGCCTCCCGAAATGATGATTGTTCAACATTCTTTTAACACCTTCAAAGGTGGCCATTAAGATGAAAATATACTTATATATGATATATAATATGTTTATTTTTTCCTTAATCTTCTGTATTTTTTATTTTGTGAATACCTTTATGGTTTCCATTATGGGTAAATGCGATATCTTCATTTAAGGAAGTGCGGACAACCACCCCCTCAAAGTGATTTGATTTCGTTAATGCCATATGTGGGATGTATAAATGATTTAATTAATGGTATTATATATGATATTATACTGGAATTATAATATACATTTATATCATTATTATTCCATTCCATAAAAATATGAAATAGAAATGAAAGTAGCGTTCATGCGTACGTACGGCTTACCGTCTCCATTAACGGTGAATTTCATTTCTAACCTCTAAATGATTATATAATACTATAAATTCATGTATATACTGGATATATATGATATATATGATATCTACATCATGAATATAATTCTTGATATAATGTATGTTTTACCACATGAACAACTTGTAATTATAAAGAGTTTATTTTTGACTCAAGTACCAAGGATCGACAAAACGACCATTTTTAACATAAATAAATACATAGTGTTCATAACCTGGTAATAAGTGATATAAAAGGAATAATGAACTTGAAAAAGGTTCTTAAGAAAGTAGAAATTAACTCAAGTTTATTATTCAGTAGGTTAAAGAACGATCGAGTCATGTCAGACCCGAGGTAAGGGACTTCGTCTCAATATCCTTTCATTGAGGCATATTTCGTTTTATACACACCTTTCTTTTATAAGGTGTATAAACCACTTTGACTTTTAATTTTATACAAAAGGAATCTTTTTCTACGAAGTGTTTTACTAAACGACAAAAAGTAATGTTTCTTTTAACGTACGCGGTGACAACGACCTTCTTCCACCACCGCGAGTATTATTTGGTCTTTGGCTTCCTGAACAAGCCGTAATGTTTTTTTTAAATGAAATAAATAACATATACTCTTTTATGTATTTTTTTATTGAAAATGGTTTTTATAATGTATTTTTTATGTCAATATATTTAAGTGATATATTGTGATCGAAGTGGGAAAATGTTTTCTTTCCATTATATTTGTTTTATGTCTTGTGATTTTTATAATGGTACTTGGACATTTGACGGGTGATTACGTGATAAACCATATGACGGGTGGTACCGTGAATACCAGGACGGGTGGTTACGTTATAACCTCCAATGCATTGGGTATGGAAGTCGGCTGTATGGGTATTCCATTAAGTATGTGTGGAAGTCGGCCATATGGCTATTCCATTATGTGATATGTGTGGAAGTCAACCGTATGGTTATTCAACTTAAGTATGTTTATGTCCCAAGTTACCTTTATATGTTATTTGTTCTTTATATGGGTTTTATGGTAATCTTTGGTTACAAAAGTGTAAGTAATGATATTTTATTCAGTGAAGAGTTTTTACTACTTCATGAAGGTGAAGGCATTACTTTGATAAAGTATACATGGTTTACATGATGTTTGAAAAGCTAACAGTTTTCATTCTTTCTGTGTCCCTTACTTAGATTTTTATGATCACCCCAAGTTTTTTTGAAATGTTTTTCATAGGACTTAATGTGGATTAGGGTCAAGGATGAGATCAAGGGAAAGTCAGGCTATCTAAAACATGAAACTAGACATGTTTCTTTTTAAGAGTTTTTATTTTATGGAAACATAGTTGGAGTGTCTACTTTATAGTCTTTTGAGATGTAATAGTTATGTCCAAATTCTATAAAACTCAAAACCTGAAAAGATCCTCAAAGTGAATTATTCATTTAATTCAATATTAAGTAAGATTTAAGGTCGGGGCCTTATAGTTGGTATCAAAGGTCGGTTTAGACAACTTTAGGAGTTAGAAAAGTGTTAAATTATAATATGATTGAAATGATATAGCATTTACTGATTACCATGTTGCTTAGCCTAAGATTTTTCTATGTTCAGAATGGTTTTCCGCAGAAGAAACAAGGCATCTATGTTGGGGTGACATGAGGAGGAAGACAACCTTCCAAATCAGTAACCTGAGATAGTCGTAATTGTAACTGAACAGTTTGTTGCAGTGATGGCACAGTTGACTCAGGATATAAATGGTGGTGGTATCCATGCACGAGATCAGCCAAATCAACCACAGAGAAACATGTCAGTGGTGGAACATTTCATGAGGCAACATCCCCCATCATTCTGAGGATCATCCGACCCTGTGCTAGCTGAAGGTTTGATTAAAGCACTGGAGAATATTTTTGATGTCATGGGGTGTTCGGAACATCAAAAGGTTAGTATTTTTGTTTACCATTTTGAAGGAGAAGTTGATCAGTGGTGGTCGATGGTGAAAAATATCAAGGATAGTGAGGATATTGATGATCTTCACTGGGACGAATTCAAAGGTATGTTTCGTGAGAGATATTTTCCTAAGGTGGTTCGTCTTAGAATGGAAAAACAATTTCTAGAATTGAGGAAGGAGGATGACTCAGTGGCTTCTTACGAAGCAAAGTTCACTTGACTGGCAAGGTATGCTCCAAACTTCATACGAGATCTTGATAGTAAAATCAACCGTTTTTACTCAGGATTAAAGCCGAAGTATCGAAGGGATTTTGCTTCTCGTGAGTTCAAAAGTTAGGAAAAACTTGTTCGATGTGCGGAGAAGGTGGAAATGGATTTTGCCGATGATCAGGTGTTCTATGAAAAACAACAGAATAAGAGGTCCAGTTGGCAGGCAAAGGGGAAGAATTCATCAAAGAATCAAGGAGGTAAGAAAACAAAATATCCATCCTGTGAGAAGTGTGGTAAAATGCATACTGGAGAATGTTTATCCGAGTTTGGTAAGTTCTTTCGGTGTGGTATGTCTGGTCATATTTCTCGTAACTATAAGGAAGATGATCAAGCATGAAATGAAAAGCCAGTGGTAAGATGTTTTAAGTGTATTGAAATGGGTCATTTTGCAAATGAGTGTCTAACAACGAACTCAACTGGGGGAAGGCATCCAGACTACAAGCAGAAATGGGTGGTGAAATCCTTTTCAACAACTTCAACAGATGTTGGGACATTGAATGAAGTAGTATCAGGTACACTGTTTGTTTGTTCAGATTATGCCAATGTGATGTTTGATTCAGGGTCTACACATTCTTTCATTTCTGAGAAGTTTTCTAGTAAATTGGGAATTCTATCACAAGATATGAATCCTGATCTTATGGTAAAAACACCCGGGGGAAACGTTGAGACAAAAAGGAATTATAAGAACCTTCCTATCCTTGTGTGTGGAAAGAATCTACCAGCAAACCTTATTTTTTTCCTTTAGTAGAGTTTGATGTTATTTTGGGCATGGATTGGCTCTCTCTTTGTCATGATAAGATTGACTGCAGAGCTAAAATGGTTTCTTTTCAGAAATATTTTCAGTTTGTGTACAAGAATGATCCCTTGCTTTTGATAACATATCAGGAAGTTGAGAAACTAGTAAAAGATGTAAATGAATGTTACCTTACACATATTGTTGAAAATAAAGGAACTGTTCAGATTAATGATGTGCCAGTGGAAAATGAGTATCTTGATGTTTTTCCTGATGAGTTGCCTGGTATTATTCATGATCGGGAATTTGAATTTACTGTTGACTTAGTTCCTGATTCTAAGCCAATTTCAAAACCCCCTTATCGAATGGATCAAGTTGAACTTTTAGAGTTAAAGAAGCAATTGTAGGAGTTATTAGATAAAGGTTTCATTCAACCTAGCACATCACCATGGGGTGCTCCTGTCTTGTTTGTTAAAAATAAAGATGGCTCAATGAGACATTGCATAGATTATAGAGCCTTGAATAATATTACTATTATGAACAAGTATCCTTTGCCTCATATCGATGATTTGTTTGATCAGCTCCAGGGAGCTCAGTATTTTTCGAAGATTGAATTGAGGTCGGGGTACCATCAGTTGAAAGTAAAATAAGCAGACGTTTCAAAGACTACATTCCATACTAGATAAGGCCATTATGAATTTGTAGTTATGCTTTTTGGGATAACCAATGCACTTGCTGTATTCATGGACCTTATGAATAGAATTTTCCATGAGTTCTTGGATAAGTTTGTGGTTGTTTTCATCGATGATATTTTGGTGTTTTCTAAAAGTAAAGAGGAGCATGAAAGTCATTCAAGGGTTATCTTGAAAACCTTAAATGAAAAGAAACTATATGGAAAATTCAGCAAGTGTGAGTTTTGGTTACAACAAATTTCTTTCCTGGGTCACATTGTTTTAAAAGATGGCATAACTGTTGATCCTGCTAAAACAAAAGTTGTTGAAGAATGGAAAAGAACCATAAATGTAACTGAGATCTGCAGTTTTCTTGGTTTGGAAGGTTACTACTGAAGGTTTGTTGAAAATTTTTCACGGTTATCTAGAACAATGACTAAGCTAACTCGTAAGGGTGTTAAGTTCATCTGGACAAAATAATGTGATGATTGTTTTCAGGAGTTGAAAAGAAGATTGGTGAATGCTCCAGTTTTGGGACTTCCTTCCAGGAATGGTGACTTTGTTATATACAGTGATGCTTCGTTGAAGGGACTTGGCTGTTTCCTTATGCCTAATGATCAGGTAATTGCTTATGCTTCACGTCAGTTGAAAACTCATGAGGTAAATTACCCTACACATGATTTGGAATTAGCTGCTGTTGTTTTTGCTTTAAAAATTTGGAGGAATCATTTGTATGGAGTAAAGTGTGAAATATATACTAATCACAAAAGTTTAAAGTATATATTCACTCAGAAAGAATTGAACATGAGACAGAGGAGATGGCTGGAATTAATCAAGGATTATGATTGTGAAATTCATTACCGTCTGGGAAAATCAAATAAAGTGGTCGATGCTTTGAGTTGAAAAAGTAATGCTTCATTAACCATGCTACGTTTGGAACGAGATCCTTTGGTTTTTGATTTGATGAACTTTGGAATAGAAGTTGTTGGTGCAGGAAGTTCTTCTATTTTGTTTCAGGTATCGGTGATATCATCCCTATCAGACAGAATTAAGCAAGCACAGAGGAAAGACAGTGAGTTGCAGAAAAAGGTAGAGCTGGTTCAGAAGGGTAAATTGCCTGAATTCAACTTTAATAATGATTGTGTTTTGAGGTTTGGGAAGAGATTATGTGTCCCTGGTGATTCACAGTTGAAGAATGAGTTATTATGTGAGGCTCATAGTTCCCCATTTTCAGTTCATCCTAGCAGTACTAAGATGTTCAGGGATCTGAAGGAGTATTACTGGTGGGATGGAATGAAAAGAGATATTGCTGATTTTACTGTGAAGTGTTTGACTTGTCAGCAGGTTAAAGTAGAGCGGCAATTACGGAAAGGGATGCTTCAGCCTTTACCAGTGCTAGAGTGGAAATGGGAAAATATATCCATGGACTTTGTTGTGGGATTGCCGAAGACACCTTGAGGTAATAATTCAATCTGGGTTATTGTTGATTGCTTGACTCAATCTGCTGATTTCCTTCCTATTTGAGATACTTTCTCTCTAGATCAACTTTCTCGTTTGTATCTTAACGATATATTCAGGTTACATGGAGTTCCACTCTCCATTGTATCTAATCGTGATCCATGGTTTACTTCTAACTTTTGGAAAGGCCTTCAGAAGTCGTTGGGTACTGAATTAAATTTTAGTAAAACTTTCTATCCTCAGTCAGATGGGCAGTCAGAACAAACAATTCAGACCTTGGAGGATATGCTACATCCCTGCTCTATGGATTATCAGGGAAGTTGGGACCAACATCTATCTTTGTTTGAGTTTTCATATAATAACAGTTTTTATTCCAGTATACAGATGGCACCATTTGAGGCGTTATATGGTAAACGGTGTCGAACTCCAGCTTTTTGGGATGAAGTGGGTGAAAGGAAGTTGATGGGACCAGAATTGGTAGAAGAGATGGCAGAAAAAGTTCAGTTGATTCAAAAATACATGAAAACAGCTCAGAGCAGACAGAAGAGTTTTGCGGATAACCGGAGGAAGGATCTATCTTTCGAGGTAGGTGATCATGTTTTTCTCAAAGTCTCACCATGGAAAAGTGTGATGCGATTTGGTAAAAAAGGAAAGCTGAGTCCAAGGTTCATTGGACCATATGAATTTCTGGAGAGAGTTGGATCAGTTGCTTACCGAGTGGCTTTACCTCCGATTTTATCTCAGATACACAATTTTTTTCATGTTTCGATGTTGTGGAAGTATATGCCAGATCCATCTCATGTTTTGAGTCCATAGGTAGTTCAGCTGGAAGAGAACCTATATTATGAAGAACAACCAGTCCAAATTCTTGACCGAAGAGATCAAGTGATGCGAAATAAGGTAATTCCCCAGGTAAAGGTTTTGTGAAAAAACCATATGGTTGAAGAGGCAACGTGGGAATGTGAAAATGCTATGAGGGATAAATACCCCCACTTATTTTGATAAGTGAAATAAATTGCGAGGACGCAATTCCCAAAAGGGGGGAAGGATGTAACATCCCAGGTAAATAATGAATAAAACATTTTCATATTTATTAATATTTACGAATTAACTATTAATTTTACTTTAAAGGGGTTGCTCTCTTCGATAGTGTACCCGATACGCAACAAAGAGTTTCTTTGAAATCTTATGTTGCACGCTAGTAATAAAATAATATTATTTTAAAAGGTAGTTAACACATAGCCGTTGTATTGGAGGGAATGGATATAAATAACTAAATTATGATTATATATGTTTGTTAAATGTTTCTACATTTATCTAATAAAGGATAACGGCTTAAAATACGAATGGAATTCTATTTTAGGCTTATATACTCCAATTTTCACGAAAGGTCCACTTATCAACATTTGATGGCGAACCATCATTAAATATAGTTTTGGTCACTCTTATACATTCTATTGGACCGAATAAAACTCTTCTTTAGAATCGGGACATCAAAATTTACTTTGAGTAAATATTTGGTATTTTTCCGACAAAGTTCATTTTTTAATAAATAGTGTAAAATGTTGTATTTTAATTCAAATCCTCTGTTTAATCTAATTTATTTATATGATTATATTATCTTTTGAATTGTGTTTAAAGTGAAATTAGAATATATTTTTACCATTAAATCCAATAGTGGTCATTGAAATTAATTTCACTTTGAAATCAGACTTAAACTAGTGTCAATCTTTTGATACTTATTGTTTCATAAAAACACGCTATTTGCTCTGCCAGCGTGAATTAATTATTAAATTAATTAATGCAACTTATATGTTTTGAATTTTGTAAAATGGACTTCATTTTTGATTATGCAATATCAAATATAGCTTAGGGTGAAGTTTTGGTATTTTTCTGAAAAACATCAATTTTTGATGAATAGTGAAACCACTAAGTGGTACTTAAAAAACTGATTTTTCATTTAAATGAAATTTTACCACCTCTGTATTTTGAATTTCAAAAATCCGACATACATGGTTGTCATTAAGAAGTAAAATGTGGTTCAATGGGATTAAAATAATTTTTTTTGGTGAATAGTAACTTATTAAGTTTTTAATCACGATTAGAGGTAATTAGTGTAATTTAAGGTAAAAATAATGTTTTAATAATAAGAAATGAACTTGACACATGTCCTAAACTCATTGGATGTGTCATGGCCGACCAAGAAAATCCATGGGTCAACTTTGGGACCCCATGGAGCCACTTTCGTTGGGAAATGACATAAATAACTTTTTATTTAATGTTAAAGTAAAAATGTCACAAACATGAGTTGTTTTACTAAAACAAATTTTACATGGGGTTATAAAAGTCATATTTCTGACTATAAATAGTCATTGGAAATATAAAACTATTTCATACATCATAGTATTTTTCTTATAATTTTTATATATTAAATAAACTAAATTATGTATGACATCATGTTTATGCATCGATGACCTCATTATTTAACGATTTAAATAAAATAAAAATATAATTTACAATCTAAGACCTACACATGTCCAAAACCTATGGGATGGGTGGCTTTCGAACCCTTATCACCTTATCCTCGAAACACATCAATGTGTGACCCTTAAAATCCGAAACTCATTCTAAAATAAGGTAACATTGCCTTACTTTCCAAGAGTGCCCCTCCTCTCCTCTTATAAAAGGCCCCCACCTCTACCTCCTTACCCACACTTCCATAGCCTTTGGCTTGGCCAAACCCTGCCCATTTTGTCTCTCCACATCCATCTATTACTCCTTGAAGCCTCAATTTGGGAATAAGTCTTCGCAAGGAATCCTTTGAGCTCAAACCAAAGGGAGTTACCCGATTTTAAGGTAATGTCTTCACTTGAGTCCTTTTGTTTTATTTTGCTTCTCCAACCCCCTAAACTCTTTTTATTAATTTATTTTGTAAACACTGCAGTATATTCAATATACTAGGATGTTATTATAATAAGGATTAGAGCTACACTTAAACACACCTACATCTAATGGTCAAAGAACATACTGTTTTCATGGATGGAGAATTTCTGCCTACCGAAACGATGATTGTTCAACATTATATTAACACCTTCAAATGTGGCCATTAATATGACACTATACTTATATATGATATATAATATGTTTATGTTTTCCTTAATCTTCTGTATTTTTCATTTTGGGAATACCTTTATGGTTTCCATTATGGGTAAACGCGATATCTTCATTTAAGGAAGTGTGGTCTACCGCCCCCTCAAAGTGATTTGATTTCGTTAATGCCATATGTGGGATGTATAAAGGATTTAATTAATGGTATTATATATGATATTATATTGGAATTAAAATATACCTTTATATCATTATGATTCCATTCCATAAAAATATGAAATAGAAATGAAAGTAGCGTTCATGCGTACGTACGGCTTACCATCTCCATGAACGGTGCATTTCATTTCTTACCTCTTAATGATTATGTAATATTATAAATTCATGTATATACTGTATATATATGATATATTTGATATCTACATCATGAATATAATTCTTGATATAATGTATGTTTTACCACATGAACAACTTGTAATTATAAAGAGTTTATTTTTGACTCAAGTACCAAGGATCGACAAAACGTCCATTTTTAACTT
Organism: Viscum album; assembly: GCA_963277665.1. Taxonomy (NCBI): domain Eukaryota; kingdom Viridiplantae; phylum Streptophyta; class Magnoliopsida; order Santalales; family Viscaceae; genus Viscum; species Viscum album. The sequence goes on along the minus strand of OY728123.1, from coordinate 683,486,149 downwards.
AAATAATTACATAGTGTTCATAACCTGTTAATAAGTGATATAAATGGAATAATTAAATTGAAAGAGGTTCTTAAGAAAGTTTAAATTAACTCATGTTTATAATTCAGGAGGTTAAAGAACGATCGAGTCATGTCGGACCTGAGGTAAGGGACTTCGTCTCAATCTCCTTTCATTGAGGAATATTTCGTTTTATACACAACTTTCATTTATGCGGTGTATAAACCCCTTTGACTTTTACTTTTATACAAAAGGATTCTTTTTCTACGAAGAGTTTTACAAAACGACAAAAAGGTATGTTTCTTTTAACGTACGCGGTGACAACGACCTTTTTCCGCCGCCGCGAGTATTATTTGGTCTTTAGCTTCCTGAACAAGCTGTAATGTTTTTTTAAATGAAATAAATACCATATACTCTTTTATGTATTTTGGTATTGAAATTGGTTTTTATAATGGATTTGTTATGTCAATATATTTATGTGATATATTGTGATCAAAGTGTGGAAATGTTTTGTTTCCATTATATTTGTTTTATGTGTTATGATTTTTATAATGGTACTTGGACATTTGACTGGTGGTTACGTGATAAACCATATGACGGGTGGTGCTATGAATACCAGGATGGGTGGTTACGTTATAACCTCCAATGAATTGGGTATGGAAGTTGGTCGTATGACTATTCCATTATGTATGTATGGAAGTTGGTTGTATGGCTATTCCATTAAGTGATATGTGTGGAAGTCGACCGTATGGTTATTCCACTGAAGTATATTTATGTCCCAAGTTACCTTTATATGTTACATGTTCTTTATATGGGTTTTATGGTAATCTTTGGTTACAAAAGGGTATGTAATGATATTTTATTCAGTGAAGAGTTTTTACTACTTCATGAAGGTGAAGGCATTACTTTGATAAAGTATACATGGTTTACATGATGTTTGAAAAACTAACAGTTTTCATTCATTGTGTGTCCCTTACTGAGATTTTTATGCTCACCCCAAGTTTTTTTGAAATGTTTTTCATAGGACTTAATGTGGATTAGGGTCAAGGATGGGATCAAGGGAAAGTCAAGCTGTCTAAAACATGGAACTAGACATGTTTCTTTTTAAGAGTTTTATTTTATGGAAACACAGTAGAAGTGTCTACTTTGTAATCTTTTGAGATGTAATAGTTATTTCCAAATTCTCTAAAACTCTAAACCTGAAAAGATCCTCAATGTGAATTATTCATTTAATTAAATATTAAGTAAGGTTTAAGACTGGGGCCTTCTAACTTTGAGCCTTCAATCTCAGCCAATCCCTGAAAAATTCTCTTCTACACTTCCTTAGAAACATCCTAGAGGTCCTGGTTTTATTCAAAGGCCAATTTTAGTGCCCTAAGAGAATGTTTAAAGGAGGCACTTCGAGAAAGAGGTAATACCTTCTAACATTTTCTTCAAGTTCCATTCTTCTTCTACTCCCTCTTCTATAGTTGTTTCATTATGAAGTAATAACATCAGTAATCCTCATATACTAACATGTTATTGTAAATATGAAACAACCTTATTTCACCTTCTATCTATCCTAGGGAAAATGAAATCATCGCACGTGCGTACGTACGGAATACCGTCTCCACATCGTGGTGTAATCTGTTTTTCCAATACCACCTTACTTGGATAGGTATAATGGTGTAAATAATAACTATACATAGTTATTATAACATCATACTAATTCTGATATATTGTATCGTCCACTCCAATTCAATTAAATAATTATGGAAACGATATCATCGCTCGTGCGTACGTACGGACAACTGTCTCCACGACGCGATGAGATTCATTCTCCATGTTAACCATTAAAGAATGATTATAAAGTACATATAAGAAATAATAATGAAATATATGACATTATAAAGCTACTGTATTTATGTATATATATATATGCATGTCATATACATTATTCCATTATACTCAATAAGGAAACGGAAACAGTGTTCATGCGTACGTACGACCTACCGTCTCCATGAACGATGTATTTCATTCCATTTGTTGATCTATTATATATATGTATATTATGAATATATAGTATATAAAAATCATGTTTTATATGCTGGAATTAATTAATCATGATCTAAGTAATCATAGGAATAATTACAAGTCAAATCACGGACCATAAATGAATCGATTTTACCAAAAACGCTACAATAACATGAATTTACAAAAGAACGGTTAATATAAAGTCATAAATGAACCATATATGATATCATAACAATGAAGATTATTATGTAATAAGTCAATGAAATTATTTAAATCATTATACAGGAGGTTAGGATACATACGAATCATATCAGACATAAGGTTAGGGATAACTTTTCCAATCTCGTTCTTATCCGAGATTGTTTATTCGTAAGTATTTACTGGGTTTGTTGTTCTCATCCATGTCCATGTTTCCTAAAAATAGTTTCATGTATGTTTAAAGTCCTTTTTACCCATTTTTGACTTTTACTAAATGGTATGTAATGAATCTTTCTTTCTTTTTACATTACAAGGTACTTTTTTGAATTTTCCGGCAAAAGTATGAGAAGAATGTTTTTTTAACTTATATGGCATGAAAGGATTTTTACAGTTTTATAAAGCCATATTTTCATGAAGATTTCTCCAAAATATTTCATGACTATTTTCAAGAAAATATCCTTCTTTTAAAATTGCATGTTGTTTTGTGAAAATAAATTGATTTTGAAGAAGAAAGGATATTTTCCTCAAGAATTCATTTCAAATGTTTTATCAGAACCATTTTCCATCTATGATGACATTATTTCATATGTGTATGTTTCAAGTATAATGTCTCCATGATTTACATGGTTTCACTTTTCTTTTTATGAAATGATATCCATTTATTTTATATGGATTATGTGATGATGGGATGATGTTTTTGAAACCCATTTTATTCATTGGGTTATTATGAATGATGTATGTTTATTTTGTGGCACATGTAAGAATGATTTTATTATGAGATGGTTGGGACCTATATCTCCCTCCAATGCATTGGGTAAAGATTTATATCTCATGAGATAAACATGGCTGGAACGGTAAGTTAATCTGGTTCAGTATTACAGGACTGAAACGAGGAGTGAACTTGATTCAGAAAGGGACATTGTCCACTAAGATGGTCTTGGCAGCAATGTCTTGGCTACAATGGAAATCATAACATGTGCTTAATGGTTTCCACAATTACATGTTTTATTCCCATGCTATTTTATCATGATTGATGTTCCCTTATGATATATTCCTTACGTACTTCCATGATTCATGTCTTTTCTAAAGATTTTGATGTTTATTTGATGTTCATGTTTTTGCATTCAAATGTTTATGGATTGTCTTATGTTCTCTATGTTTACCCTTACTGGGCATTTGAGCTCACCCCTTTTATGTTTTCTTTTCCCCAGGATATAAAAAAGATTTTAGGTAAGAAAAAAGGGAAGATCTTTATTGGAGATGTTGAAGATCTTTAACCACGACTAGACGATTATATTCCGAGTTTACAAAGACACTAACCTATTAAGGTCCTTGTGTGTGTGTTTTTCTTATGTACTATGTATTCTACAAAAGTAATATAATGTCCATGTACGTCAAGATTAGGGTCACTAAAATTTCTATCAGAGGAAAGGTTTAGTCAACCTTTGGAAACTAGGATTCGAAAACGTTGGTGAGATCCCTAGAGATATTTCTAAGGTATGTTTAGGGATGTCCCTAAGGATAAGTATACATATAGTATATAGTCTTAGAACTACAGTAATGATCTTAGAATTTAATCTAAGATGTTAGATATTGAGGATACTCCCCCTTTACTATGTTGTTTTCCCTAACATGCTTTTTGCCTCTCACACTATTCTTTTTGGGTTTTAGAAAATGGCTGGAAACTGGATGATTCACAATAATGGAGGATATTGCGGACAATGGAATGATATTATTCATGAGCAACCAAATGAAACGAGATCTGGAAGTCCAAACATCGTTATTATTCCTAATCAGAAATCTCATAATATGATCAATAATCTCAACTTTGGTAAGTTTCCCGACTCAGATAATAAGAGAAAGATGGAGTTTCATGATGATAATAGAGGAAATAAAGTTCAATTTACCTCATGTAAATCATGTGGAAGATGAATCAGGGAGATTATTTCAAACGATCTGGAAGATGCTTCTGGTGTGGAAAAGAAGGACACAAAGCCAATAAGTGCAAAGGAAAATGTTCAGTTATCACCATGGAAAAGGATAATGGTATTGCTACGACATAAACAATGATTAGATGTTTTAAATGTGGAATGTATGGGCATTATGCAAACCAATTCCCTAAGGGAAAATCTCATGAAGAGAATAAGCATGGACATATGAGTAGTATTTATGTGGATGATGATGAAGAGACTACAAATGAAATATGGGTTGATAGGAATGATGAATCTCATTCAGTGGTTTAAGAAGTTAGTGGAATGATTGTACGTTTATAAATAATAATGTATGGTAATATGGAATAAAGAATAATCTAAGGATTGTTACACTATTGTTTTTCCTAAAGTATTTGAAAGTATATTTTGAATGGTACTGGTAACTATGAAAAGTGATTCAAATATTTTGGAAAGCAGATGATATGCGCATAATGAAGGGATAAGAAGATAATGAGATTTTTGATTGTATTCATGATCTCATGATTGATATAAGGACTAAGTGATATCATGGTTTGAGTATATAGAATTTTGAGGATTTTGGTATGTGGAAAGTGTTAACTTTTAACTGCAATCATGTTTTCACTAAGGTTCAATGGGTATTCATTCTTCAAGAGAATACATGATTAAGGTATTCTCATGTTTGTAATTTTACCAACAAGATATATCTTATGATATATGGGGGATATGTGATGGAATTCACATGATTGTTATTTGAAATTTCAAGTAATCATTTTCTTTATACTATGAGCTTGAACCGAAGTATTTTAGATAAGACTAAAGATTGGAATGGATTATGTTGGACATAAGTTAGTATTGTTTATGTATAGAACTTTTTATCGATGTTATTGATGGGATGTTATAGTAATATAGTTTTAGAAAAAGGAAAACCTGCAGGACGGGCGACAACCCATCGCGTCAGACAAGGCTGTGGGAATCGAACCCACAACCGAAGTGCGACTGGCCTTTATCGTCTACCACTAGCCTAAAGGAAGTCCATGGTTAGTAGAAAATAGTATTATTTTATTACGCGGTATGATATATGAATTATAAGTTCATTTTTGGAATCTTATACGATTAACCTCACCATAGATGGACTTATGTATATTTGATAACTTTTGCAAACCTTATGTTTGAAAAAGATGGAATGACCCATCATTCTATCACATGATATTCTAACACTTCACAAATGACAAATTCAAATTCATTTATTTAAGATATGAAGTGGAAATTGTCCAAGGAATGACCAACGATGAGACTATACCAAAATCAAGAAAGTATTTCTTCTAATTTCAAATTCTTCAACTTTAGGGAAATGATCTTGAAAACCAATAATGGTGTCCTAGTGCCCTTATATCCGACGAATCAGCTGGTACCATAGATCATCACAAATATATGGATTTGTGATTTTTTGCTTTTTCATAGCCATGTTCTCTACCACTCTCCATCAGAACATGATGGTTAGATTTCTCTTCCATATCCATATTTTGACATATGTTCTCCTATGTGGAAACCCAGTGATTAGTTAATTTGGGTAACCATTACGTTTTGTACGTTAGTTTTTAATGTTATGTTTTCATATTTCATTTTACGATGTGGGTTTCAATTAAAGGAATTTTCAAGTAGAAAACATTGTATAACCCCGACAAATTTCGAGGGCGAAATTCATTTTAAGGGGGGTAGAATGTAGCAACCCGATATTTTATGATAATTATTCTTTTTAATTTATTTTATGTCATGTATTTTAATCTACATGAAGATTATTGTGTGTTATACGCACAGTATTAGCTTGCATTATACGCAATACTATTCTTAGATTGTGTTACACACAATTTCAAGTTCATTTGATAATAGTCATTCTACGCAACATTGAATATATATATATATATATGTATATTCAATGTATAAATGAAAAATGGTTGGATTCTGTTATAACGAAACAACAAAGGAGTCTTGCACTATACGCAACCCTGACTTGTCTTGCATTACACGCAATCGCGACCTTCTTCGATAGCATGTGTTGTACGCAATACCGGGTTTTACTAAACAACGATATGTTATTATAATATTATTATGAACTAGACGTTATGAATAGTATTAACTAAATTTTGAATTTTATAACATTATTATTCACCTTACAAATTTTCTAGAACATGGTATAAGAACAAAATAGATTTTTCGGGTAAAATGAATATTTTTCAAAAAACTGCAGTTTTGCCGCCTTTTGATGGCGCACCCACTTTAAATCTAGTTTTTGACATGTTTATATGTTCAATTTTACAAAATAAAATTATTCTTTGGAATCATGATATAAAATTTTAGCTTGGATTAATTTTTCATATTATTCTGATAACTTTCATATTTTAGTGAATAGTATAAACACGCTATATTTTAATTAAAAACAACTTTTTTCATCGTAATAACTTATGTGGTTAAATTATAATATTGAATGGTTTTAAACTATAAATAGAATATATTTTTACCATTTAATATAATGTATGTCATTAGCATTGATTTTACATTGAATTCGTATGTTAAATAAATTCAACCTTTTTCAATGTTTTAAACAAAAACCCGTTTTCTTTCAACAATGGGATTAATTTTAATTTAATTTATGCAACTTATTTGTATTGAATTTGGAAAAATGGATTCCATATTTGTAATCAGAGGGTCCAAATTATGTTAATGGGCTACTTTTTATTTTTGTCAATTATGAATAGTAACTACGGTAAATTTTATTTACCATAGTTAAAGGTAAATCGGGTAATTAAGGGTAAATATAATATTATAAAATTACCCTAACACATTAAAAAATTATATTGGATGGCTAAAAGTAGACTCATATCACCTAAGGGTCGGATTAGATTCATTTTATAGACTTTTCACTATGAAAATAATTTATTTATTATTAAAACCAAAAAAAGTGACAACATGTCACTCTCTTAAATCTTATAAGTATAATAATTTTTATTTAGTGAAAAACATCATAAAACATCGAACACGAATAGTCTCCAGAAATCTAATAATATTATCTACATCATGATAATTTATTTAGAATTTTTAGGGATTATATAATTTTCATTAATGGTGATACATTAATGATGCAGAAATTATTTATTAAGTGAAAAATCAGTAATATAGTTTTTATTGAAATACTAATACTCATTAAAAGGCCAAAAACCTGACCAAAACTTATTAGTAGTGTATATATATACCATAATCATCCGATCACATAATATATAACAGTTTCTAGACTTATAAATGTGATTATGACACTTATATTATTTTATTTTAATTGATGCCAAAGTGGTCACCTTCATAATTTGATAAATATAACAATTTAAATATTGTTATCTTAAGATGATAAATTCGAGTAAAAGTATTATTGGGAAATTTAATTGATTTATATTCATTATAGGATTTTATTTTTAATTTTTATGCAGCAAATAAGTATATTAAATAATTATACGAAAATTTTGTAGTAATTATTTTATTAAGAGATAAACCAAATAAATGGTATTAAAAATAATAAAATAAATATTATATGAACTATTTAATGTTCTACAATAATTTTCTAGACACATATGGCCTTTTATAAATCTATTAAAACTTTTAGTTCGAACATATCATCTGTATATATTTTATTTAAATTCATATCAATGAATAGTTGCAAAATTGACACTATTATTATTTTATAAAGATAACATATTATAAAATAGTTTAAAAATCACAAATATATTTAAAAATTATAAAATTAAATTTATATGGTCTAAAATATTATAAAGTATCCAATTATGGAAAATTTACAACAAATAAGTAATTTTTGTTATAATTTAAAATTTAGAATGTTATTACCACAAATAAAATTAAATTGATTAAGTAAGGATAAATCAAGTTGATAGTGTTTAAAATAATTTCCTAACATGTCAAAATTTTATTGGTTGATAAGATTACAATAGTATCTCATCTAATATTCGAATATGACTCATTTTTGGTGGTTTTTAAGTGGGTTTAGATTTATTATAAATTAATATTTTTAAAATTTCCAAAGGTGCCCCTCTCCTCCCTTATAAAAGGGCACCTCCTCCCTCTATTCCTCACACCACTTTGAGCCTTCAATATCGGCCAACCCCTACCAAATGCTCTTCTACACTTCTCTAGAAACATCCTAGAGGTCCTGGTTTTATTCAAAGTCCAATTTTAGTGCCCTAAGAGAATGTTTCAAGGAGGCACTTCGAGAAAGAGGTAATACCTTTTAACGTTTTCTTCAAGTTCCATTCTTCTTCTACTCCCTCTTCTTTAGTTGTTTCATTATGAAGTAATAACATCAGTAATCCTCGTATACTGAAATCTTATTATAAATATGAAACAACCCTATTTCACCTTCTATCCATCCTACGGAAAACGAAATCACCGCGCGTGCGTACGTACGGAATACCGTCTCCACGTCGTGGTGTAATCTGTTTTTCCAATACCACCTTACATGGATGGGTATAATGGTGTAAAGAATAACTATACATAGTTATTATAACATCATACTGATTCTGATATATTGTATCGTCCACTCCAATTCAATTCTATAATTACGGAAACGATATCATCAATCGTGCGTACGTACGGACTACCGTCTCCATGATGCGATGAGATTCATTCTCCATGTTAACCATTAAAGAATGATTATAAAGTATATATAAGCAATAATAATGAAATATATGACATTATAAAGATACTGGATTTATGTATAAATATATGTATTTCATCTACTTAATTTCATTATATTCAATAAGGAAACGAAAACAGCGTTCATGCGTACGTACGACCTACCGTCTCCATGAATGGTGTATTTCTTTCCATTTATTGACCTATTATATATATTTATATTCTGAATATATATTATATATAAAACATTTTTTATATTCTGGAATTAATTAATCATGATCTAAGTAATCATATGAATAATTACAGGTCAAATCACGGACCATAAATGAATCGATTTTACCAAAAATGCTACATTAACTTGAATTTACAAAAGAACGGGTAATATAAAGTCATAAATGAACCATATATGATATCATAACAATGAAGATGATTATGTAATAAGTCAATGACATTATTTAAATCATTATACAGGAGGTTCGGATACATACGAAGCATATCAGAGATAAGGTAAGGGATAACTTTTCCAATCTCATTCTTATCCGAGATTGTTTATTCGTAAGTATTTACTAGGGTTGTTGTTCTCATCCATGTCCATGTTTCCTAAAAATGGTTTCATTTATGTTTAAAGTCATTTTTACCCATTTTTGACTTTTACTACATGGTATGTAAGGAATCTTTCTTTTTTTTACGTTATGAGGTACTTTTTTGACTTTTCTGGCAAAAGTACGAGAAGAATGTTTTTTTAACTTATATGGAATGAAAGGATTTTTACACTTTTATAAAGCCTTATTTTCATGAAGCTTACTCCAAAATATTTCATGACTTTTTTCATGAAAATATCCTTCTTTTAAAATTGCATGATTTTTTGTGAAAAGAAATTGATTTTTAAGAAGAAAGGATGTTTTCCTCAAGAATTCATTTCAAATGTTTTATCAGAACCATTTTCCATCTAAGATGACATTATTTCATATGTGTATGTTTCAAGTATAGTGTCTCTATTATTTACATGGTTTCACTTTTCTTATTATGAAATGATATCCATTTATTTTATATGGATTATGTGATGATGGGATGATGTTTTTGAAACCCATTTTATTCATTGGGTTATTATGAATGATGTATGTTTATTTTGTAGCACAAGTAAGAATGATTTTATTATGAGATGGGTGGGACCTATATCTCCCTACAATGCATTGGGTAAAGATTTATATCTCATGAGATAGACATGGCTGGAACGGTAAGTTAATCCGGTTCAGTGTTACAGGACTGAAATGAGGAGTGAACTCGATTTAGAAAGGGACTTTGTCCACTAAGATGGTCTTGGCAGCAATTCCTTGGCTACAATGGAAATCATAACATGTGCTTAATGGTTGCCACAATTACATGTTTTATTCCCATGCTATTTTATCATGATTGATGTTCCCTTATGATATATGCCTTACGTACTTCCAATATTCATGTCTTTGCTAATGATTTTGATGTTTAGATTTGATGTTCATGTTTTTTCATTCAAATGTTTATGGATTGTCTTATGTTCACTATGTTTACCCTTACTGGGCATTTGAGCTCACCCCTTTTATGTTTTCTTTTCCACATGATATAAAGAAAGGTTGTAGGTAAGAAAAAAAGGGGAAGATCTTTATGGGAGATGTTGAAGATCTTTAACCACGATTAGAAGATTATATTCCGAGTTTCCAAAGACACTAAACTATTACGGTCCTTGTGTGTGTGTTTTTCTTATGTACTAAGTATTCCTCAAAAGTAATGTAATGTCCATTTACTTCAAGCTTAGGGTATCTACAATATATTATAAAATAATAAATAATGTATAGAAATTATAATTATGAAATTATTTTGATCATATAAATGCTATATTTCAAATCCATTTGAATAAAGTAGACCAACCCAATCCATTACTAACTTATGAAATGGAAAATATCAAAAGAAACAACGTGATCTTAATCGATTAATTATTTAAGTAAAAAAGGATATAATTTAAATAAAAGGAATAAAAGTTTTTAAAATTTCATTATGAAACTAAATATATAGAAAAAAAAAATCAGTTTTGAATCAAAAAAACATATGTGACTTTTCAGAATCGAGGTAAGATAAAAATTATCTTGAAAAAATATTTTAGATATATTAATCAATTGTTTTTAAGACATTTTACTCCTTGTACATTTCATTAAAATATATAATTGACATATTTATATTTAAATAAATAAAATATAATTTCCATTTATATCACATTTTACTTTATTTCATGATTTTTCACAGGAATCGTTTTATGTATTTTTTATGATATGCTTTGACTTTCATTGCTAAAAGAAAACTTTATGTTAAATTTTAAAATATACATCATCAATATATTTTGACCCTACTACAACCAAAATTATTTGATTTAATTATATTATAAGCTTCTATATATTATTTAATGAAAACACATTCCTCCATTTAGTGTGGGTATTTTAGTTTTAAAAATGTAGTTTTAGTGAAAATTGTTTTATAAATATTGAGAATTGATACACCTATGGGTTCAAAATTAAATATTGTTTAGTTTGATTTTGGATATGTTATATTTTATTAGTTTCATATAGGTAATTTTTCTTTTAAATTTTTTATGTTGATGGGTTTTCATGATATAGATCTCTAATATATTGAGAAATGATAATTTTTTCCATAGATTTATGTCTGAATTAGAAGAGTTGGATATTTTATTTGTAAGGATTTTTATTTGGGTTCTTTTTTTAGGGTTGGTGTCCAGAGAACCAACTATTTTGTTCTTTGATTACATGAATGTAAACTTATTATATATTGTTCATTATTCTTCATGATTATAATATAATAATGTCTTGGAATATTTGTTACATTGATAAGGTCATGGAAGATCCCCGCTATGACGAGAACCATGAAATTATATAACAATATTCATAAATAAATTACTACGGTTGGATGACATACTATGATAAGACACTTAGTATATAGACCGTCATGTGTGAGTACTCGTAAGAAGACGAGACTCTCGCTCATGGAGTTCGCACTAGGTAATCTCCAAGATAAGAGATTATGAGAACAGACCCACCAGTAGTAATTCGGCATGATTTGGTGTCATCATAGATTACTATCTACGAGCATGTGTAATGGTACATAGACTGTAATTTTATCATTAACTCTTGTAATGACTCACACACTTAGATTTTCTAATGAAAATCATCACGAAGACAGTTTGCAGGAAGTAGGGTACGTTTGGTGTGTCACAAATGACATGATGTTAATGGAATACGTCGAGGAAGGATTTATCCATTCCATGTTTATAGACATAGATATCTTGGGCATTTTTATTGAAATAGAGCTGTCAAACAAATTCCATGGCCATGGTGACAGGACGAGTTTATTTTTGGCAGTTAAAGAATGATAGATCAAGCATTTAGGTTTATGACACTACTATGAAACCTTCTTGATGAGATATTGAGACAAAGGGATTAAATTACAGAGTAAGTGTTCATATGAGGTGACACGTCAATGAGACATAAAATTATTTCTCTTGGGTGGCTTGACCCATGGATAAACAGTAATCTTGGACTTTAGGAAAGCCCGCCTAATGCCAATGTGAAAGGGGCCTAGAGGGTCACACACTGTGTATCCAAGTATCTCATGTAGAATAATGATTATTCCCATATGTGTCTTAATAATTATTCAAGGAAGCCTCAATCATATTAATGTTGGTGGAAGATTAAAATGAAAACAAGTACACGTCGTGTATTAATGATTGCATGCTGTGTAGTTTTTATTTTGAAAATAAGTACACGCCTTGTATTAATGATTACACGCCGTGTAGTTTTTATTTTGAAAACAAGTAGACGTCGAGTATAATTAAATGGACATGCCGTGTAGTTTTCATTTTAGAAAGGCAATGAATAAATGAAAGAAATATATACACACCATATACATTAAATGTACACGCAGTGTAGTTTTCAATGAAAGAAAAGTACGCACCTTGTATTTATGATTACATGCCATGTAGTATTTCCAGTCAGGATTTTGAGGATATAGTATTGTTTTATTAAATGATATTTATTATAATCAGCATTGGAACATGTCATGGAATTAATTATTTGACATGGGGTTCTCAATAAGAGGTAATGAAATAAATAAAACGTGTAATGCGTATATTTATTGTCATAACACTATAAAATCAAACCCGATTATAAATATCCTCACAAACCCAACTCTTTTCCAAAGAGAATCATTGTGCACACCAATTCTGGATAATTCTCTCATGACTGAAAGAACTTCGTCCTCTGAGAACACTCTCAATACTGAGAGAGATCCACCTCCGTCGGATCAAGGTGATCTAAGGTGGACAACGCAAGAAAAGGATTCTCTACACTAGCACTGAAATATTCCTTTGGAGATGTCCAGAGATATGTGGTGCATGTGTGAATCACCTTTAGATAAAGTCTACACTTGGATTCTGCGATGCAATGACGAATCACCTCGGAACGTGATCATAAATATAAATGAAGAAAGAATGCCATAAAAGGTACATCTTGTCAGTTAATTAAATTAATTATAATCAATCTATGTTGATTTTTCCTTTATGGTTTAATGACTTTTATCATTGTCTATTTTTGTGATTCAATTCGTGGAGACTAGCATTTATCATCGTATTGATCCTAGATTGATCATTGAAAATGACAAAAATCCGAGTGGTCACATCCACCCACGAGATTCCGCTGCATCCATGGCCTTAAAGTGGTATCAAAGGGAGTCGCAACGTTGATTATAGTTATTTAATTTCAGTTTATAATTTACACATACATATTTGATTCAATTCAAGATAAACCGTTCTATAAAACTTAATGAACAAGATCTCTTCTTCCTCCTTCTTTTGTCAATTAACATCACAGAAAAGACCATTTAATTTTAATTTTTATTAAATTAAAAACAATGAACTCATCAGGAGGATACACTCTTTCTGTCTGTATAACACAAGAATACATGGCATGAAGTGAAAACTACACGCTGTGTAATTAGGTTCAACGAACCGGTACTGGTCCACTGAACCACGCCGTGTGAATTGAGTATGCCTAAGTATTTATTACACCATGTTGACCAGAAATTAACAGCGTGTATGTTGAATCAACATGTTGCGTAGTCCAATCTGGCCTAGGTGAAACATTGTACAAGGAGAATCTGTGTTTCACGTACACGGTATTTCCATACAGATAACCACGTAATAAGGAAGTACACGTCATGTTATATTAATCTACACACCATGTACTCTAAAACATCCAAAGTACATAAAACATGTTAAAGCCTCGGGCGTGTACTTTGGATAAAGGGTGAAAAAAATACATGGCATGTAGGATATTTTACTCAACGTGTACTTTCCAGAAATGTAATTTCACCAGGTTTACTCCAAAAGTAAAAAGACCTGTACAAGGAATATTTATTAGAATAATTTTAAGGAAATTCAGAATGGAATTTAAGATAATGAATTGATTAATAATTATATCATAATTAATTGAATTCAAGCACGACTTATCTTGAATAAATAGAATGATTAAAAGAATTTTAATTCTAAATATGCATAAATATCATTGTATGCTATAGATGATCATGAGCTAAGCAAAAGACCCATTGTTTGTGTGTATGGTTTAATTTAAATTTGTTTAATTTAAATTCGTTGGCCTGCAAGACTTATTATAATAAAATGTAGGGAATGTGTGCCCATGGTTTCTTTAATGTAAACCCCATGTAATGGAGGATCTCCCAAGCCTATGGGGACAGTTCAAAAATCTGAAACTGAGTCAAAACGAACCCAAGATGATGTAAAGGAGGACAGATGGGAGCTGCAAAACATGAACCATCTGGTTCAAGGTGTTTTCCCTTGGTCAAGGTTAGATTATCAAAGTCGATAGATAAGATAACCAATATAATCTCATGATCATGCCATCTTATTTTATTTCTATCTAATTTCATGATTTATTTATTATGTATGTGTTTTCGTGTTCACATAATTAATAAACAAGCATTAAAAGATGGAATAAAATAAAAACTGGACTATGTGTAAACATTATCAGAACATAGTTAATCACTTAAGCAAGCATCACATAATATTAACAAGCATGTGATAATGAAAATCTACGCATAATGAATAAAATCCCTCAAAAACCATATTCAGTTAGACCAAGACTTCATTTATTTGATTAAGGGAAAGACTCAATAAAACTATGTGTTTGAGAAACCCTTGTTGGGGCACTTTCTTTTATAAAGGAAGCTCTTATGAATGTTTCAGGTTGAATTAAATATTTTACATCAATATGAGTATCCCTTGCTAGGATTTTTGTAAAATGGATCCAACTATTGAGGAAATCCATGTTATGTTTTCAGGATTGTAGAGTCCATCCAATAGATCAAGGAACTGTAAGCTCAAAGTTGGAAAAGACCTACCTACCTAAATACCATCATATATCATGACCAACCCTTGTTGGAGTTATGAAAAGGGGAATATGGATCCTTTCCACTAGAATGTAAAAGAAATAGGACATTCCGAGTCCAATGGTGAGGACCATTGATACATGATAAAATAGTCGGAGAATTAATAAATTCATTTATTATTTTACATAAAATGTAATCAAAAGGTACTGATAAATCTTCTCTTAAAATTTGTAGAATCAATATGATAAGCTCATCAACCACGTTTTCTCTACGATCAATTCTGGACAAAGACTATATCCTCACCTACAGTAACTTTCAAGAATGGTTTAGGCACCATCGGGTTATCCTACGCCATGAAGAAAATTTTTACATGATGGAGTCCTCACTTCCTGATTCTCCTACCCAATGGGAGAGTGATCATGATTTCCTAATCTATGATCAACATTTGAACAATTCACTCGACATTCAATGTTTGAGGCTATAATCAATGTTTAGTGAGCTCATAATTTCTCATGAAGACATGGATGACTTTATCATGCTCAATAACCTTCGTGGTCTATACCCAGAGAGAGAAAGATAGGAAACGTTTGAAATCTCCAAGGATATATTATAGAGAAATCTTGGAGAGGGTACCCCATGTGGGGCTCATGTAGTCAAGATCATTGGCTACATTGAGCGCTTGGAGGTTCTAGGGTTTAGACTTTCTAAAGAATTGGGTACTTATCTCACTCTCACAACACTCCCCCTGAGCTTCTCTAACTTAATTGTAAATTTCAACATGAAAAACATTGAGAAGTCTCTATCTGATCTTCTTGTCTGTATTCGCTAAGTGGAGAATGATATGAAGCGTGAAAATCCTTCTGTAATTTTGGTGGATAAAAGTAATGTGAAGGAAAAGAGAATTAAGCCCATGGATTCTTCAAAGCCTTCCAATTAAAGGAAGATCAAAGGGGAGGAAAGAGAACATGAGGATATTTGTTTCGCATGTGGCAAGAAAGGCCACTGGAAGAAAAACTATACCCAGCCAAGGAAGAAAGGTGAAGTTTCATGTGCGTTTGTTATTGAATACAATCTATATATCTCTACCAATTGGGTATTGGATACTGCTTTTAGTGCTCACATATATATCAAAATATAGGAACCAAGTAGATTCAGAAAGATTGACCGAGGTGAGGTGGATCTGTGAGCATCCAACGGAGCCAGACTCGCTGCTATAGCTGTTGGGGACTACCACCTCACATTGCTTACTGGGATGGTCTTGGTTTTAAAAGGATGTTATTATGTACCCTATATAACCAAAAACATTATTTCAGTATCCAGATTATATATTGATGGATTCATCATCAGGTTTCGAAATAAATGTTGCTACTTTAATAAAGATAGCATTTATTTTGGTAGGGCACATTTATATAATACCCTTTATGTGTTAGACTACACAAACCAAGTAATGGAAATCGATGAAAAAGTTAATTCATGTGAATCATACCACATCCAACTTTGGCATCACTGGCTAGGTCATGTTAATAAGAAACGTTTGACAAAATTACATTAAGATGGGCATTTAGATTCTTTCCAAATAAAACCACTTGGTGTATGTCATGCGTGTCTACAAGGAAACATGATTGAATCCCCATTTAGTGGGAAAGGTGAAAGGGCTGAAGAGCTTCTAGAATTAGTTCACACATATGTGTGTGGAACATTTCCAATTGAAGCAAGTGGTGGGTTCTTGTACTTCATAACTTTTACTGATTATTTTAGTAGATATGGATATATTTAATTAAGGAGGTATAAGTCAGATTCTTTTTATCAGTTCAAAGAATACATGAATTAAGTTGAGAACCAAATTGGTAGGAAGATTAAGAAACTCCGCTCAGATAGAGGGGGATAATATCTTAATCAGGACATCATTGATTTCTTACGGGAGTTTGGGATTCTATCTGAACTCACTACTCTTTACATTCCTTTGTGGAATTGTGTAAGTGAATGGGGGAACCACACCCCTGTTAAACATGGTGAGATCAATGATTAGTCATGCGAGTATTCGATTAACTTTTTGGGGATATGAATTACAAACAGCAGCACACATACTAAACAAATTACCAACTAAATCGATTAATGGTATTCCATACGAATTATGGAGTGGACCCAAAGCCAGGTTATCAAATTTACATGTATGGAGTAGTGAATAATTTGTTAAGGACTCTTCAGGTAACAAGCATGCACCCTGAGGCCCAAAGTGTATCTTTATAGGACATCCCAAAGAAACAAGGGGATATTACCTATATAACCCCTCAAATAAAAAGGTAATAGTGGAAAGACACGCCATATTCCTTGAGAGGGAGCACATCTCCAAAAGATATATTAGGAGCGACATTGACTTCGATGAAGTAGAGGCTCAAGATACACTAGAGTTTGTACAAGAACAGATTCCACAAAGCCTCATGGAAGAAAAATCTATTCCAAATACACTTGAACTACATAGGAGCATGAGAGAGGTGAGAGAACAAGAACGATATGGCTTTCTCGTCACTGAGTATGGTGACTCATTATTGGTTGACAATGATGATCCTCTTACCTATAAGGAAGCAGTTGAAGGCATAGGTACTGCCTAGTCGAAAGAAGCCATGAATTCTGAAGTGGATTCCATTTACCAAAACCATGTCTGGATTTTGGTAGATCCTCCAGTTGATGTAAATCCTGTTGGAAATAAATGGGTATTCAAGAAAAAACTAGACATGGAGGGGAAAGTCAGCACCTATAAGGAATGACTGGATGCAAAAGGTTTTAGACAACGTCAAGGAATTGACGTTGAAGAAACCTTTTCAACAGTTGTGATGCTGAAATCCATCAAAATACTATTGGCTATTTCCGCTTACCATGACTATGAAATTTAGAAAATGGATGGAAAGACATAATTCATTAACATGAACATCTAGGAAGATATCTACATGACACAACATAAAGGTTTTGTGACTTCAATGGATGCCAACAAGGTATGCAAGTTGTAGAAATCCATTTATTGATTAAAGGAAGAATCATGGTCATGGAACAATCAGTTTGATGACGCTGTAACGGAATTTGGATTTGTTAAGAACGAATGTGAGCCTTGTGTCTGCAAAAGGATTAGTGGAAGTACAATTGTTTTCCTAATAGTATATGTTGATGAAATATTACTAATTGGAAACAAAGTACCTTCCTTATTGTTAGTTAAGGCATGGTTGGATAAATGAATATCTATGAATGACTTGAGGGAGGAATCATATATTCTTGGGATCATGATAAACCATGATAGATCTAAGAGAATACTGGGCCTGAGTCAAAGTACATACATTGACAAGATACTAAAGAGATTCAGTATGGAACAATCCATGAGGGGATTGTTGCTAGTGTCACATAGCATTCATCTTTCCAAGAAAATATATCCTAAAAAGATGTGGAAATAAAGAAAATAGAAATGATTCCTTACACATCCGCGATTGGGTCAGTCATGTATGATATGCTATGTAAAAGGCAAGATGTTTCTTAAGCATAGAGTGCGGTAGGCAGATATCAAGCTGATCGATGAGACCGCCATTGGATGACAGTCAAGACTATCCTTAAGTATCTAAGTCATATTAAGGATATGTTCCTGTTTTATGGAGGAGATGAGGAAGTAGTCGTAAAACAACATGTAGATGCTAGTTTCTAGACTGATCAAGATGACATGAAGTCATAGACTAAATACATCATCAGTTTGAATGGAGGTGTAGTGACCTGGAAGAGCTCAAAGTAAGGTGTGGTCATAGATTCTACAGTAGTGTCCGAGTATATCACAGCTTCTAAGGAAGATAAAGAAGAAGTATAGATGTGAATCTTTGTCCAAGATCTGGATGTATTACCTAGCGGTAAATATCCTATCACACTCTATTGTGATAATACTACTGTAGTGGCACTTGAAAAAGATCCAAGGTCAAATCAGCGGACAAAGTACATATTTTGGAAGTATTATCTCTTGAGAGATTTTTCTTAGAGAGGTGAAGTTTCAGTGAGCAGTATTTCCATGGAAGACAACATGGCGGACCCCTTGACTAAAGCCTTGACTTAGTAGAAGAATGATCATCATGTGAGGTCTAGTGGACTAAAAGACATAGGCAGTTGGATCTACTCCAAGTGTGAGTTTTTTAGGCTTGGTGTCTTGAGAACCAACAGTTTTGTACATTGATTACATGAATGTACACTTATTATATATTGTTCATTGTTCTACATGACTATAATTTAATAATTTCTTAAAATATTTGTTTCATTGATAAGGTCATGGAAAATCCACGCTATGATGAGAACCTTGAAATGCTATTAAAATATTCTTAAATAATGTTCTACGGTTGGATGACATACTATGATAGGACACATAGTATTAGGACCGTCATGTTTGAGTACTTGTAAGAAAATGAGACTCACTCCCATGTAGTTCGCACTTGGTAATCTCCAAGATGGTAGATGATGAGAACAGACCCTCGAGTAGTAATTCCACATGTTTTGGTGTAATCATACATTTCTATCTATTAGCGTGTGTAATGGTCCTTAGATTCTAAGATTATCATTAACTCATGTCATGACTCACGCACTTAGATTTGCTGATGAAAACCGTCATGAAGATAGTTGGTGGGAAGTAGGGTATGTTGGTCGTGTCCCGAATGACATGTTTTTAATGGATAAGTTGAGGAAGGATTTGTCCCTTCCATGTTTATGGATGTAGATATCTCGGGCCCTTTGATTGAAATAGAACCATCGAAAAAATTCCATGGCCATGGTGACAAAACGAGATTATTTCTGGAAGTCAAAGAATGAAAGATCAAGCATATAGGTTTATGACACTTCCTAGAATCATGCTTGATAAGATATTGAGATAAAGGGATTAAATTACACAGTAAGCGTTCATATGAGGTGACATGTCAATGTGGTGTCAAATTCTTTCTCATAGGTTCCTTGACCCGTTCCAAGGCAGTAATCATGTACTTTAGGAAATCCCTCCTAATGCCAATGAGAAATAGGCCTAGAGGGTCACACAATAAGTGAATCTAAGTATCTAAAGTAAAATAAAGATTATTCCCATACGTGGTTTAATAATTATTCAAGGAATCCTAAATAATTTTAATATTGGAGGAAGAATAAAATGAAAACAAGTACACGTGGTGTATTAATGATTACACACAGGGTAGTTTTTATTTTGAAAAAAAAGTACACGCCGTGTATTATTGAATGTACACACCTTGTAGTTTTTATTTTGAAAATAAAATGAATAAATGAAAATAAGATATACACGCCGCATACATTGAATATATATGCTTAGTATTTTTCAATGAAAAATAAGTACACGCCATGTATTTATGATTACATGCCATGTAGTTATTCCAGTCGGGATTTTGAGGATATAATAATGTTTTATTAAATTATATTTATTATAATCATCCTGGGAGCATTTCATGGATTTAATTATTTGACATAAGTTTTTCAATAACAGTTAATTAAATAAATAAAATATCTAACGCGTATATTTATTGTCATAACTCTATAACCTCAAACCCGATTATATATATACACAAAACCCCAACTCTTTTCCTAAGGTAATCGTTGTGAACAACAATTCTGGAGAATTCTCTCAAGACCTAAAGACCTTCATCCGCCAAGAACACTCTCAAGACCGAGAGAGATCCACCTCCATCAGATCAAGGCAATCTATTGCGGACAACACAAGTAAAGGCTCCTCCACGCTAGCACCCAGAGATTCCTTTTACGATGTCCAGAAATTCGTAGTGCATGTGTGGATCACCGCTAGAGGAAGTCTACACTTGGATTCTGTGATGAAATGAAGAATCTCCAAGGAACGTTATTAGGAATATCAATGATGAAAGAACGCCATAAATGGTACTTATTGTAAATTAATTAAATTAATTATAATCAGCCTGTGATGATCTTTATTTTAAGGTTATGAGACTTTCTTCTTTGTCTCTTTCTGTTATTTTATCCATGGAGACTGGCATTAATTGTCATATTGATACCGGATTTATCATTGTAAATGACAAAAATCCAAGTGGGAACATCCACCCACGTGCTTCCGCTGTGCCCGACACCGTCACTGTAGATATGATTTATGAAGGAACAAGAATCATTTTTTTCAATGGGGTTATTATAGAAATATTTTGACTTGCTAAATAAATATAATGGTATTTTATTCAAATTAACAACTTCCTATTCATGGGAAAATGTATATTTTAAAGAAAAAGGATTCCATGGATTCTCATTTTTTTAAGAAACCCTCATGATTATAATTTTTCCTTTATGTTTTCTAAAAAAATATTTTCCAAGAAAATGATTCATAGAGATTATTTCTTATTTAATTAAGTGACATTTTCAACAAAAATTGTAACACCTAAAACTTATATGGTACGTTTCCATTTGAATAATACAGCAGCTTGCATTATACGCAACATGGAGTTTTAACACACCAAGACGAATATAGCTAGCCATTATAAATAGAAATACCCAATTTTTGAAATTCTATAAATTTTATTTTTCAAAATGGACTCCATTTTTGGATTTGGAATATCAAAATTAGCTTAGGGTGTATTTTTGGTATTTTTATGAAAACTTTCAATTTTTGATGAATAGTGGAAAATAATGGGTTATTGTTTAATACTGACATTTTATTTAAATAATTAATTATTTTATTTAAAATTATTTTAGGTAAAAATAGATACATAATACCTATATATGTTCAATGTAATTAATTGGAGTCATTTTATAAATATATTAGATATATAAAATTTTATTGAACTTTTTATTATCTTTTACCCAACTTCTAGGCGCATCTGCAAACTTGCATAAAATATAATTTTACCTCTTCTGTAAATTGAATTTTTAAAATATATGAGACATGGTTTACATCCATAAGTAAATTTTTTTTCAATATGATTAAAATAAGTTTTAGTGAATAGTAACTTTTTACTTTTCATTATGAAGATTTAAAGTAAATAGTGTAATTAAAGGATTAAATGATATTATAATTACCCAAACATGTATCCTAATTCTTTTGGATAAGTGTATTTCGACCAAAATCAACCTTATTAATAAAATATGATCCTTTTGGCTCACATGGATCAGATTTGGACATTTATTATTATTTTTTATTTAAAGAAATGTTAAAAGTGTTAAATTCAATGTTTAATAACTAAAACATTTTAAATATAGGGTTATACAAAAGATAAATTCGACTATAAATATTAATTATAAAGATAAAAATAGCTCCTAAATAATGGTATTTTATTTATAATTTTTAAATATTAAATAATTAAATTTATCTATGATACAAGGATGATGTTATAATTACCTTTTTAATGAAAGATTAAAATAATTGATATTATAAATATCCAAATAAATGTAAATTGATACTTATGTTGAATTACACTAATTTTATAGGTTAATATGACATGTTATTTTTAATTAAATAAATATTTTTCGATGAGATAACGTTTTTATGACTTTCACAAAAACAAAATACCAAATAGTGTCAAAATTTACATAAATATGTTTTTAAAACAAATACTAAATTATTAATTGATATAATATTATTAAAAATGTATGGTTTGTCCAAAGGACATAGATATGGTTATATATATCAATAATTTACAACTTAGGATTCTCTTGTCTTTTCATAATATGTTTATTTACCATTTTTTATAATAATATGAGAATACATGGTAAAAGTTAAACAATTTAACTAAGAGTTAAATCTAAAAGATAAGGTTAATATGGTCATCTAAACCTATCTAAAACCTAGGGGTTGAGAGTGTTTCGACCCATCCCCACCTTATCTTTTAAATAAATCATTTCGGATCCATAATAAACTGAATAGTATTGTATAAAAAAATAATATTTCAAGATTTTCCTAAAGTGACCCTCGCCTCTATTATAAATATGTTACAACCATATTCATTATTCGATCTATCCTATAAATGACATGTCACCATATGTGCATACGTACGGCTTACCGTCTCCACATCGTGGTGGAGTTTGTTATTCAAACTCTTCATTATTTGTATGTGTAAAATAGTGAGCATAAATTATGTAAATAATAAATATAACATGTTAATTTTTTTTGTTATATAAGATATACCATCCAATTACATACAAATTCACCATCAATATAATGATATTGCGGATCATGTGTATGTATTTATTACCTTCTCCTTGAACGAGATGAGATTCATTCCCCATCATAATCATTCAAGAATAACTTTCATTTAATGATTAAAAATAATGTTTAAGAACTTAATATCAATTTGGATATGAATCAAATACATTTTATCCATAAAAACATAACTTATGTTTCATTACTTATAAAGGAAAACAAATCAGTTAACACCCGAAACAATGATACTATAGAAATATTATTGACAAAGAAAAATTAAAAGATCATATATGATGTCATATTTTTTTTAGTTATTTTATAATTTAATAACAATGATTTAACTATTATACATGAGGTTAACATACCCTTGATCAAGGAAAAGTGAACGGAAAGGATTAATTCCTCAATCCCATTATTATCCAATATTGTTAATGTGTAAGTATTTACTAGAACATTTTTACCATGCATTTCTATGTTTCACAATAATGTTTTCAAAATGAATATTATAAAGTTTTTTGGAAGGTAATATTTATCATGATCAGAATTTAAAATTTATTAATGATTTATTTTTATAAATATTTTAAATTAATTCCCATGTTTTAAAAAATGATTTTAAGGAGTTATTTATATCGGCAAGATTGTTTTAAAATGTTAATTACTTTCAAAAGTTTCAATGTGGTATGGGGAACTTTGATTAAAAAATAACATTTAAATTAATTTCTTAATAAATAAGTGACTTTTAAATGATTTCCCATAAAGGGAAAATTCTCTCAAAGAGTTTTACTGATCATTTTCAACTAGGTCAACATCCTTTACTAGATATTATTATTGATTGAGGTTGATTTATTATAATACAATATTCTATACTGTATTCTACGAGTTATGAAATGTTTGATTGTGGATCTTCTATTTTTATGTCATTCATTGTTTATGATCAATGTATTGAAATTTTTTGTGCTAGTTTTAATACGAATTTTTATGTTATGTTTCATCATATGCATATGAGAAATGCATTGGAATTAGTAAGTGATGGGTGGAGCCCGCTATAGCTCCTCGATGCATCGGTAGGTCTCATGAGAAAAACTAGTGTCTTGGCACAAGGCCTTTAAAAATTATTTTTTTTATTGGCACGTGTCCTTCACTATGTGGTTATGATATCCAGAATTATGAATTCCATCATTGGGAAATTGAATTTTGATATTACATGTGATCATTTAACGAGTATAATATCCATGTGAATAAGTAAATGTAATCATTTGATTTATCTTTGCCATATTATTCTGAATTTTAAGTTTAAAAGGCTTGTGTTTTAGTCTTATACATCAACTTAAATATTTATTCTTATTTATGATATTTTCTACTATGTTTCTATCCTTACTGAGGATTTGATCTCACCCCATTCTTATGTTTTATTTTTCCCATAATGCGAAGAAATATATTACAATTTACCAGCAAGGATTTTCTAAGGGATATGAATGTGTTCAATGGAGAAAATGTTTTTGTTTTTCATTTTATAATTTAGTGTAAAAATTAGGTATGTATCTAGTACTTCCAAGGATACTAAATAGATCGATAATTCTGGATTTGATTACTTGTGATCATGCCATGTTATTTATTAATGCTCTGACACTGGGTAACTGGGGTCAGGGTGTTACTATTTTTATCAGAGTAATTTTAGTGAAAACCTTGAAAAATAGATTTAGAAAAACTCTGATTAGAGCACATTACCAGAAGATAGACTATGAAGATTTGTATATAAGAATTTCCTAGAATTTTGGTAATGTAGAGATTTTGTGAGTTTTCCAAGAAATACATCCCTGTCTGGATATGGGTAGGTGGAGGTGGCTCTAACACAGATGTACCTCCGAGTGAAAACTCTGACAAGGAGTTTAAAGCATGACCAGGGTATCCTGGTACATGAAAACGTGCCTTACTGCACTCTTGGTTACTACACTCCCAGGTGATATTCTTAGGATAATTTACATTTTATTTACGATACAATATGAAGGATTTATGAGTATATACCTCATCAAAGGAATGTTTTTTACGATTATGGGTTATATCAATAAACTGTACAATTTATGTTTAGTGTATTACATGTTTGGAATTATGTGTTGAGATTCATAAAAAAAATATAGTGCGTGCCGCTGTTTAGAAATGGTGCCTAGTTGAAGGAATGGAAATCGTATCAACACACTTAATCCTTGTAGGGATTTCCATCCTACTCAAGATAATTATAGTGGAGCTAGTGATGCAGCTGGTGTTGATCAACTTATCACCATAATAGGAAAACTCTCTCTGGTTGTTAATAATAACCTTACCCAAATGTGTAAGAACCCAGATCTTCGTTTCAGGTATGTTTTTCCATTTCTGGTTGTTTTTGAGTAAAATATGAAAATATGGAAATTTTCAAAGTATACGCCATGTACTTTATAAGTACACGTCGTGTACTTAGATTCCACGCAAGGTTGTGTGCTGGACGTGTCCGGGCAACACACACAGTGTGTATGGGCGATGTAGAGGCCGCTTAAAGCAGAGTACGAAAAAACCTAGTACATGTCATGTACCCTAGAAGTACACGTCGTGTACTTTATTTTTTCATTAAACGGACTGGGGTCACGTCTAATCGACAGAATCGTCTTCTTCTCAAGGTTCTTCGAACGTGAGCATCCTATATGGCCGCGAACATCCTCCGAGCCCCCGAGACTCCATCTGTTTTCCAAATCGACCATTGTCAACTGCGTTGGAACCGCAGCAATGAGCTCTTCCTTCTTCTTGAGTTTTATTCCATGATTTTCCCTCTCTCTCAAGATATCATGGGTTAAACGTTTTCTAGGTTTTCGTAGATCTACGACATTCTAAGGAGAATCGGGCCTCATAGTTCATGTATATTGATCTCCTGAGATCAAGGTAGGTGGTTTGTGCCTTACCTTTCGATGTCTTTGAGTTTTATGTGAAAATTACACCAATACCCGTGAATAGGGTATTGCGTGTTTACCGTTTTACACCTCTAGTTTTTCCTGCCTCGATTGTATGCTTGTGTAGAGGTAATTTGATCATGTTTGAGGATAATTGTTGTGATTGGATGTTTTTCACATGCCTTGTTCTATTTACGGCCTTTGGGTCTTCTTATAATTTGGTCGTTATACCTATTTTACATGGCTTGTGACTATAGGATGGAATAATATTCTTGAAATACTTGTTATTCTGTAGACTGGTTAACCAAGTAGCTCTATAGGTGTACCTTGGCCTTATAGCATTCATATGTACTGACTGGAATGAAAACGTGAGAACCTAGTGCTGTAGACTATAAGGGATAGACCGAGTGAGCTTCCCCGAGAGTCTTGGATAATATAGACTATAGTGGATAGACCGAGTGAGCTTCCCAAAGAGTCTTGGATATTATAGACTATTGGAGGGTAGACCAAGTGAGCTTCCTTAGAGAGTATTTGTAACAATCCAAAGTTTTTAAATGGAAATTACCTCTTTATATTTATTTCATCAATTCTCATGAAATCACAAAATAATGATCTACTAAGTGATAAGTGACCTTTAAAATTAATTTTTTCACTTCTGTGTTTGGAATTTTGAAAATCCGGAATACACGGTTGTGTTCAAGTAGTTTTTTGGAGTCTAATAAAACAAAAATACTTTTTGGTGAATATTGACCAACCCTAATGAATAGTAACATACCCTTATGAATAGGGATATACCCTAATAAATAGTAACCTCACCTATGGTGGTATAAAAATAATATTCATGTTGGATGTACGATATACCTATATTTTAGAATTAGTAAATGAATGGTTTAAAACTGGTTTTGATAATAAATTATTATTTTAATTAAATATTAAATAATCATATTTAGAAAATTATTTTTGAATAATGGACTTCCTTTTTGTATTATACACATCGAAAAACAGTTACAGTGAGTTTTTGGGATTTTTCTGAAATACTTGAAATTTTGATGAATAGTGAAATACGATAACTCACAAAATAAGAAAAATAAATTAATTATGAAGCCATGATGATGTTCTGATGATGTAAGACCAATTGGGTTGTATTCACATGCTAAATTTACTTTTTTTGGTAAAGGAATCATCATTATCCCTTGTCTTGAGATAAATTAATAAACTATTGAATAAATAATTGGGAAAACCCTCTCCTCTGTCACTATAAATATCGCCTCTCCTTACCTCTCTTACTCCCAACTCTCAAGTATTTTTCCTAGCCAAAATTCTTCCCAAATACCCTCCCAAGCTCCTTTCCCACTTCCTTTGATTTCTGGGCTTTCCAAAATACCAAAATCCAATCCCCTAATTGGAGTCTCAAAGAGAGGAGATCAAAGGGTAAGAACCCTCTTTCGTTTTCAAGTGTTTTGTTTTCATTTTCATTCTTTTCTTATACCCTCTTCCCCTTCCCTTATCCAAAAGTAATGAGAGCTCCAGAACCACATATATTCTGGATGATAACCATGTTTATGGAAAATTTCAAGCATCATGCTTCTCTTCCTCTCCCTCACATTTTAGAATTAGAACATCGTCTGTGATATGTCAAATTACTGACATCATGGATAACGTGTTTCCAAATTCTTTTATAATTTTGTTTCTGTTCATGAAAACATTTATGTTATGGTCAAACCAGATTATTATATATTTTATATGTCCTATTTATGGTTCTTTAATCCTCTTACACTCATGATAAAAAACAATAATACAAAACAAGTCAATTATCAGAAAAATCGTTTAAATTAATTCAAGTGTTTATCATAAATGTTTAATGTAAAGGTTTTATTTCACTATAATTAACCAAATTAATTTTGTAACCATGTAACCTACTGGATTTCCACTATTGTTATATAATTTCAATTCTGATCAACCACTTTCATCTTCCAATTTATATGATCCTAAATACAATTGAACTGATCATTAAAACAAATGAAACAAACGGATCCGAACAATGAATCAGAACCTTGTAATCAATCAAAAATGGGTATAAATGAACTTAGAAAGGATATAATGAATCTTTTACTTTTATATAAGGTTCTGGAACTATTTATTAATAAACCTAATTTGACTATTCAGGTCATTAATATCAAGTGGAGAACACCAACGGACCTAAGGTAAGGGATCCTCTAAATTTCACCTTAATTCAAGATTGTTCACTATGTTAGGACATGTTGTGTGTAATTATTAATTATGGGGTATGATTTCTCACCTCCCCATACTGCCCTATTTATGTATAAGTGATGATAATTCACTTTCCTCTCTCACTAATCCCCCTCATGTACTCCCGATACCATGCCGATAATTCGTAAAGAATTCTACTTGAGCCTCTTTTATTCCTTCGGGTTGTCTTATCTACCTTTCTACCAAAATGATTTTATCTTATATTATCTTTTTAATAGTCTAAATGTATTTTACATGTTACATTTTTATTTATCAAGACTCTTTAATAACTCTCTTTCAGGGATATGCATGCTTTTAAGTGATTCTCTCCTCATTACTTACTGATAAGTGAACCTGTTTTTAGGGAACATCCTGAATTCATTCCTAATATCAAGTGTACTATATCCTCTATTCTAAGTCACCATTTTCATTATAAAGTAATTATTTTTATTATAAAAACCCTCCTGGTTTACTTCTGGTTTTATGAAAAAATATTATGCTGGTTTTCGTTTTAAGAGATATTCGATGTTTTCTTAAACCACACTAAAATGTTTTGACTCAAAGATTCCTAAAAACTATTTTTACATGTTATCACTTCAGTTTTTTATCTCTTGTAATGATTTATGCCTTTATACATTATTAATGTCTATTTATTATTTAATTTATTTTTTTCATAGACGCTTGTATGTTACATCCCTTTTTATTATGCTTTATGACGTGATTGTGTGCCCATTTCTTTCCTTGGGTAATCATATGTTTATGTATGATTGATTATGTTAGATTCTTTATGTGGAAATCATATACATGAATAAGATTTGATGGGTGCACCCAGATAGAGCTCCAATGCATTGGGTAAAGTTAATTTCTCATGAGAAGATTATGGGCAAACGGTCCGGGTGGTTAGCCTTGGCTTGTGCTACTATGGGAAACGAGATTGGTCGTTAGCCTTGACTCGTACTAATGTCATGTTTAAAGTTGCTTCCAGCTCTCTATGGAACTATTATTATATAATCTCATGCTTATATGATTCCACGATTATTTTATTCCATGTTTTTATGATCCCATGTTTATATGTTATGATTCCATATGTTCTATGTTTCCAATATCATTATGTCAAGCCACCTAACTCTTGTGCATAATGATTATCCTTATGTTATTTCCCTTACTAGGCTTTTTATCTAATCCCTTTTTTCATGTGTTACCTAGGGTACCCTATACATATGTAAGGGCTCAAATGAAGTTAGAATCTCATTATGAATATTAAATAAAGAAGTGGTTTTTAGACCTTGTTTTCTGATATATGTACCTAGTCTTCCAAGACACTAGACTTAATGATCCTTGGATTGTACTCTGATGATGAATTATTTTTAAAATCATGAAATGTTATGTGTAAAAGGACAGGGTCACTATAGTTGGTATCATAGGATGGTCTAGTTATTTTTGGAGATTAGGAATAGAGCACCTTAGTGAGAACCTTAAGGATGAGAGTAAGTATTAGGAAACATTTCCAAATTTTGGTGAGTATTTATTATGTGGTTTATCAAGAAAATACATCCATGTCTGGATACAAGAAGGTAGAGGTGGCTCTGGCATAGATGTATCCTAGGGGTAAAACCCGAAAACACCGCTTTGAGCTAGACTCAAACAGGAACCGGTGCACGACAATGGACTTTGTTGCACTCTTGGTTATGAAACTCTCAGGGGATATGCTTTGGTAGATTCACGATCTTAGTACAAACCATTATTAAGGGAAAAAGACCATAGGAATATAAGTTAAGAAATATATTGAGGATATCCTAGATATAAACCTTAGGAATCACAAGTTAGGATGTCCTTCTTCTTTATAAGTTTATCCTTTAATTTTCAATGTTTCCTTTATATGATCAATATCTAAGTATTCAAGGCCTCTAATTATATGTTATTTTTCTCAGTTAATGAATGGAAATAGAAGAACATGTTCCAAAAACCAATGTGATAGGCAATGTGATGATTTCCCTAATGACATGCCTGATGTGACGGAAGCGGGTGCTCAAAATATCATGGTAGTACTTGCTCAGCTGGCACGAGTTACGAAAAATAACTAGAATAAGGTAAAATTTCCCCCTCTTCCAAGGAATGATCAAGTTGCTGTATAATCCTTCATGCGAAAAAGTCCTCCCATGTTTAGCAGGTCTTCTTATCCCCTCCTCGCAGAACAATGTATTAACTCCATTGAAAAGATTTTCTCTGTCCTCCAGTGCTCGGAAGAAGAGAAAGTTGTACTGACATTCTATTGTTCTGATGGGGAATATGATCAGTGGTGGAAACTAATCAAGAATACGATGTCCCAAGAATAAATTGATTCCATAGATTTAGAGGAATTCAAGAGGATATTTTTCAAAAAATATTTTCCTCGAACCCTCCGACTCAAGATGGAAAGAGACTTCCTCGGACTCAAGCAGAAGGAATATTAGTCCATCAGGGCATATGAAGAAAACTTTACAAGGATTGCAAGGAATGCATATAGATTTTTCATGAACACTAAAAGAAAATTGGATCACCTTTTAGCGGACTAAATCCGAGTCTACGAAAAGCATTGGTGATTCGAGACTTCGACAGTTATGAAGATATTGTCCATTGTGCCCTCAAGGTAGAAATGGAGATTGGAGACTATGGGTTGTCTCATGGGCCCAGTGACAAGAAGAGGAAAATGGAAAATATCATGGGTGTTCCATCAAAAAAATCCCATGATGGAAAGAATCAAATCTTTCCACTTTTTAAAAATTGTGGGAAGAAGCATCCTGGTAACTGTCTGAAGGGAACCAAGAATTGCTTCAAATGTGGAATGTTTGGTCATTTGGACAAGAACTGCTGAAGGGGTATGAAAAATCCCTCTAATGTTGAATAAGAAAGGATGTTTCATATCAACACTCAGCCTACAGTGTAGTGTTATAACTGCAAGGAGCTTGGGCATTATGAGAACAATTGCCCTAAGCCGAGGGTTGTCGGAGCAAATCACCAACAACCTCCACGGAAATAAGGAAGATCTTATGTTATCACTACTACTAAGGTGGATCCAGAAAATTATGGGGTGACAGGTACTCTTGTTATTCATTCAAGAATAGAGAATTTAGTATTTGATTCCGGTTCTACACATTCTTTCATATCTTTCAAGTTTAGTAGAACTATTCAAACACCACCTCAAAATTTGGAGGAAAAGTTATCTATGAGAATAGTGAATAGAGAAATTATTTTATCCATGGTTTATAACTCCTCCACGGTTAATGTTTGTGGACTAAACCTCCGAGTGAATCTTTTCATACTTCCTTTTGTCAAATTTGACGCTATCTTGGGCATGGATTGGATATCTTTACACAAGGCCAACATCAACTACTGGGAAAGGGAGATTACTCTCCACATCCCAAAGCATCCTTAGATTCTTTAAAAGTGCAATGAGGAAGATGAATCTCCTTTAGAATCATCATATCAAGTGTAGATATTTTTTCCGTATTAGCTTGCATATCTAGCTCAAATGATTGAGACGAATGAGAGAATCATTCTTGAAGACATGCCCATCATGAGGGATTACACTGATGTATTCCCTGAAGAGTTTCCTAGTCTTCCTCCTGACCGAGAGGTTGAGTTCTCAATTGAACTTATCCCTGGATCTTTTACAATCTCAGAGAAACCTTACAAAATGGCCACCGTAGAGCTAGAAGAGCTGAAGAAGAAGTTATAGGAGAATATGGAGAAGGGTTTTATACGCCCGAGTGCTTCACCATGGGGTGCTCCAATCCTCTTCGTCAAGAAGAGGGATGGATCAATGCTCCTCTGCATTGATTATCGCGAGCTAAATATAATCACAATAAAGAACAAGTATCCCCTTCCATGGATATATGACTTGTTTGATCAGCTATGTGGGGCCAATTATTTCTCTATGGTGGACCTTTGGTCAGGATATCACCATCTAAAGGTGAGGAAGGAAGATATTCCTAAGACTGCCTTTCGAACGAGGTATGGACACTATGAGTTCATAGTGATGCCCTTAAGACTCACTAATGCTCCAGAAATTTTCACGGATTTAATGAATATATTCTTTAGAGATTACCTCGACAAATTTGTGGTAGTCTTTATTGATGATATTCTGATATACTCCAAGAGTAAAGAGGAACATGAGGAGCATTTGGAAACTGTGTTAAAGACTTTTCAAAGGGAGAAGTTGTATGCAAAGTATAGTAAATGTGAGTTCTGGATGGAGGAAGTATCATTCTTGGGGCATGTTATCACCAGCAAAGGGATATCTGTGGACCATTCCAAGATGAAGGAAAATTAAGAGTGGCCTAGACCAACTTCTGTAACAGAGATCTGCATTATTTTGGGTCTAGCTGGGTATTATCGACGATTCGTGAAGAACTTTTCACGATTTTCAAAGCCAATGACCAAGCTGACATGTAAGGGAGTAATGTTTGTCTCGACACAAGAGTGTGAAAACTGTTTCAAGGAGTTGAAAAAGAGGCTTATCACTACTTCAGTACTCACACTCCTTACCAGTGGGGAACTCTTTGTGGTTTATAGTGATGCTTCTAAGAAGGGCTTAGGTTGTGTGCTGATGAAAATTGATAAAGTGATAGCCTATGCCTCAAGGTATCTGAAAATACATGAGCAAAAGTATCCAACACATGATATGGAGTTAGCGGTTGTGATCTTTGCCTTGAAAATATGGCAGCATTATCTCTATGGAAAAAAATGTGAGATATATACGAACCACAAGAGTATCAAATATATATTCACACATAAATAGCTCAATATGCACCAACAAAGATGGATAGAACTCATCAAGGATTATGAATGCTCAATCCACTACCATCCCGGTAAGGCAAACAAGGTGGAAGATGCTCTAAGTAGAAAAGATCCTATATCGTTATCAATGATGATAATAGAAAAGGATCCGATCTTCTTAGATATTCAAAGGATGGACATGGGATTCATTAATGGTGGAACACCATCAATCCTTTCTCAATTTATTTCTCAACCATACCTCATGGAGAAAATAAAGGTTGCGCATAGAAAGGATGTGGAAATTCAGAAAAGGGTGGAATCTGTTAAAAATGGGAAATCCTCCAATTTCAAAATTGATGAGGAAGGAGTTGTAAGATTTGGGACACGATTATTTGTATCATATGATCCAGAGATAAAAAAGGAGTTATTGAATGATGCACATAGCTAAAACTTCTCTATCCATCCTGGGAGTACCAAAATGTAACGTGATCTTGGAGAAAACTTATGGTGGGATAACAGGACGAAGGAGATTGTGGAATATATATCAAGGTGATTTGTAAGTCAGTAAGTTAAAGCTGAGTGAAAAAAGTCTAAAGGTATGATTCAGCCATTGCCTATACCCATGTGGAAATGGGAAAATGTTACTATAGACTTTGTCATGGGTCTCTCGAAGACGTCAAAGGGAAATAATGCGATATGGGTTATGGTTGACCGACTCAGCAATACATCCCATTTCATCACTATTCGGGAAGATCATTCGCTTGAACAACTTGAAACGTTATATGTGAAGGAAGTGGTGAGACTGCACGGTGTTCCCCTCTCAATTGTCTCTGACCGTGATCCAAGGTTCAAATCTAAATTATGGAGGAGCCTTCAACATTCTTTGAGTACTGAATTAAATTTTAGCATGACCTATAACCCCCAAACTCATGGACAGTCTGAAATAACTATTCAGATGCTTGAAGATATTCTTAGTGCCTGCTCTCTAGAATTCCAAGGTGGATGGGATCATCATCTCCCCTTGGTTTAGTTCTCATACAACAATAGCCTCCACTCGAGTATTCAAATGGATCCATATGAAGCTCTGTATGGAAAGCGATGTAGAAATCCCACCTTTTGGGATAAAGTTGGAGAAAGAAAACTACCAGGACCTAATCTTGTTCAAAGGATGACAGAGAAGGTTCAAGTCATTCCGAAATACATCAAAGATGCTCAAAGTTGGCAAATGATACATGCTGACAACTGTAAAGACCCGAAAAATTCAAGGAAATTTTTTTTCATAATTTTCTTTGGATTATTACTAGAACGCAGTTTCTGACGGTACCTGATTCCGAGGCCCGGTGTGCCCGGAATTATTTTCCGAAGTTTGACTCAGGTACGTTTAGTGAACGGATGAGCGGGTTTTTCTAACATTTGAACCGGTGCTTGGAATCAAATTCTGAGGGCACCGATGAAATCGCAGCGCCGATATTTTCTTCGAAACGCCTCTTCTGGAGTTGTGTTTGCTCGGGTGTGGTTTTTAATTTTTGGGCTTAAAGTTAAGAAATAAAATAAATTGTTCGACAAACATTATTTTATTTAACTTAAGCCACTTGGAATCCACTTGAAGTCACTTAAAGCTTCTTAAGCTGAGTTGATGCGGATAGGGTGCTATCCAAAAATATCCTACCCTCTTGGTAGGATATTTGTAAGGTGGGGCCCATACGAGGCCCACCGTTTCTTTTCCGCTAAGTAACTCACCCACGAAAACCCATCATTATGAATTCAACTGACACATTTTCTTAATTTATTAACACACCATTTAATTGGGTGGTTTTATTCGCGAATTAAATGGGCGGTTTATTCGTTGAAATTATTTCGATGAATTAATTTCATTCGTTTCTTAACACGTTTTCGTTTTGTTGGCATTTTAATAAAATAAGGCCAACACACCATCCTTTTGAAATGTTGTGTTAACCCTTTGAAGAACCTCTAAGGATCTTCCTCCTTCTTCGCGAAGAACGCGAAGAACGCGAAGAATGCGAAGAACGTGAAGAACGCCGGCCTCCGACGAAGAATGCCGAACCCACGGAAATCGACGACGCGACACCGTGTGCCACGACGCCGACGTTTCCTTTCCCGCAACGTTCTTCTGCGACGTCTCTTCCTCCGCGACAAAATCTTCGATCATCCGTTTAGGTGAGAGATGGAGGTTCTTTAATTCCTTTGTGGATTATAACTTCAATATGGATTTAATTATAAAAATTAAATCTGTTGTTTCTTGGTCCTTGATGTTCGTTGACGCAACGCCGGATACCGCGACGACGCGACAGTTCCCTCCTTCCACGACGAACAATTCCGCGAAGAACGCGCGTGCGACACTTGACGAGGTAGTGGTTTTGTTGAATGGTTTATATTCCCGTGAACGTCTCTTTTAAAATGAAGAACCCAGTTAATAAGAACAATTTTAATTCATTAAAATTGTTGTTTGATATGTTGATTATTTCTCCCCGGTTGTTATCGCCTAACGCGGAGGGTGCGGGCCGAACGAACACGGCCCGACAACCCTCCGCAGTTCATTGTTGTTGTGCGGATTTGGCTGGCGACGACAAAACGTGGCGCAAGGGCGATTTGAGGTTTCCGCAGTGAAGAATGGGACCCGGGAGGAGCAGCGGGGCATACGGGATGGAAAACGGACCACCGGAGCAACTCCGGTGGCCCGCGAAAGTCTCCGGTGGCGCGGGTCGCCGGCGGCGCCCCAGCGCGCTGCCGGGCAAGGCCGCCGTGGCCGCACGGTTTTGGCTCACACGCACGGGACGCGTCCTTTGTTGCATCCGTTGCTTCCAGCGCGGCCCCATGTGGGGCCGCGCCACTGTCTTCCCGCGGGGGCGGCGCCCCACGGCAGCCTCGCTCGGCCGCTCGGCCGAGCCAAGCTGGCCCGGCCCGACCGGTCGGGCTGCGCCCTGGCCGGACTGTAACACCCCGAGCTTCCACGATACACATCTCATTCAATAATGCAATAGCTTGCATTGTACGCAACTTTGAGTTCTAACACACCACAACTAATCAAAGTAGCTGTTATGAATAGTAATAACCACTTTTTAAATTTATAGAAATTTTATATTTCAAAATGGACTTCATTTTTGTATTCCTAATATTGAAATTAGCCTATGTTGAATTTTTTGTAATTTTCTGAGAACTTCCAAATTTTTATGAATAGTGAAAAATACATAAAACAACTTTTTTAATCAAAATAATTTAAAGTGATAAGTTATACTATTGAGTGGTTTTAAAGTATAATTACAATATATTTTTACCATTTTATCCAATGGTGTTCATTAGAATTAATTTAACATTGAAAATGGACATAAACAATTGCCAATCTTTTGATATAAATTGTTTCTTAAAAACACGATATTTGTTGTAACAGCGGGAATTAATTATAAAATTAATTAATGCAACTTATATGTTTGGAATTTTGTAAAATAGACATCATTTTTGAATTTGGAATATCAATTATATCTTAGGGTGAAATTTTGGCCTTGTTCTGAAAAACTTCAATTTTTGATGAATAGTGAAACCACTAAGTGGTAGTTAAATAACTGATTTTTCGTTTAAATGAAATATTACCACTTCTGTGATTTTATTTTCAAAAATCCGACATACATGGTTGTCATTAAGAAGTAAAATGTGGTTCAATGAGATTAAAATAAATTTTTGGTGAATAGTAACTTTTAAGTTCTTAATCGCGATTAGAGGTAATTAGTGTAGTTTAAGGTACAAATAATGTTTTAATAATATGAGATGAGCATGAAACTTGTCCTACTCCTATTGGATGAGTCATGGCCGACCCAGAAAACCCATGGGTCAACTTGGGGACCCCATGGAGCCACTTTAGTTGGAAAATGACATTAATATATATTTATTTAATGTTAAAAGTAAATTGACACAAACATGAGTTGTCTTACTAAAACAGTTTTTAGTGGGGTTACACAAGTCCAAATTTTGATTATAAATATTCATTAGAAAGCTAATAAGCTTTCCTACATCATAGTATTTTTTTTTATAATTTTTAGACATTAAATAAATTAAATTATTTATGACATCATTATGATGCGGCGATGACCTCATTATTTAACGATTTAAATAAAATGAGAAGATAATGCAAAATCCAAGGCTTACACTTGTCCAAAGCCTATTGGATGAAAATCTTTCGAACCCTTATCACCTTATCCACGAATTATATAAGTTTGGGACCTTTAGAATCCGAAAATCATGGTATAATAATGTAACATTTCAATCTTTCCAAAAGAGACCCTCCTCTCCTCTTATAAAAGGCCCCCAACTCTATCACCTTATTCACACATTAAAGCCTTTTGGTTCGGCCAACCTCTGCCCACATACTCTCCCAACATTTCTCCCTTCATCCTAGAAGCTTTACTTTAGTCAGAAAGCCATCCTAAGGAGTCCTTTTGATCAAATCAAAAGGAAGAACCCGAAGAAGAGGTAACATTTTCATCACCTTCTTTCATGTTTCTTTCTTCTTCCACTCCCTCTTTGTCTATTATTTCAATTCTAAAATTATAACTCCAGTATCTTCTATATACTGTCATGTTATTAAAAATATGGAACAACCATATTCAGTATTCTACCCATCATTTGAAGGACATGTCACCATACGTGCATACGTACGGCTTACCGTCTCCATGTCGTGGTATAATTGTTATTCAATATATTATTATTTAGATGGGTATAATAATGATATGTAATTCATGTAAATAATAAATATAACATGATAATGATTCTGTATATATGATATACTATCCAATTATATATTATTTTAATATCAAAATAATGATATTGTCGCTCGTGCGTACGTACGGACTACCGTCTCCACGAACGCGATGAGATTCATTCTCCGTCGTATCCATTCAAGTATAATTATCATTTTATAATTTAAAAATAATGTTTAAGGACATGATATCATTCTGGATATGAATAAGATACAACCTATCCATGAAAAACATGACTTACGCAACAAAACATATAAGAAAACGAGTACGTTAACACCCGAAACAACGATAAATCTAAGATATTGTTAACAAAGCAATGTTAAAAGATAATATATGATATCATATGAATGTATATGATTATCGTATAATTTAATAAAAATTATTTCACCATTATACAGGAGGTTAACCTACCCCAACCAAGGAAAAGTACAAGGTAAGGGTTTACTTCACAACCTCTTCATTATCCAAGGTTGTTTATACATAATTATCTACTGGGACCTCGTTATCATCCACATCCATGTTTCTTCAAAATGTATTTCAAAACATTTTTATTATTTACAAGAATATGGGTTAAAGTCATTTATACCCTTTTTGACTTTTTATAAGAGGAATCTTTCCGTCGTTTTCAAAACAAGGTCTTTTTAACCTTTTCGACAGAATTGAGGTAAGAATGTTTTTTAACTTATACGGCGGGTGCGGTTATTTTCCGCCGTTATAAAATCTTCAAAGCTTTCCTTACAAGCTTATAAGAATGTTTTCAAGAAAATGTTTTGTTTTATATGGCTCTTAAACGATTTCAAAAATAGAAAGAGATATTTCTCTAAAAAGTGTTTTGATTTCATCTATGTCAACATCCATTGATGGATTTTACGCTTATTTGAAGTTGATTTATTATAATACAAAACTTCTATATTGTATTGAAGGTTTTTGTGATATGTTTGACTATGGATGTGCTATTTTATACCATTCATAGTTTATGGTGAAATTATTGACATTTCATATGCTAGTTTTAATACGAATGTTTATGTTATGTTTAAACCTTTTCATATGGGAATGCATTGGACTTAATATGTGATGGGTGGAGCCTGCTATAGCTCATCGATGCATCGGTAGGTCTCATGAGACAAACTAGTGTCTTGGCACAAGGCCTTGAAAAAATCTTATTTGTAGTCTTGGCACGAGGCCATGGCTATGTGGTTATGATAGTATGGCATTATGCATTCCAACATTATGAAAGTGGTTAGTGATTTTGCATGTGATTATTCGATTAGTAGAATATCCATGTGAATGAGTAAATGGCGTTATTTAATTTTACTTTTGCCATATTATGTTGATATTCAAGTTTAAAAGGCTTTTGTTTTAGTTATACATTGCCTTAAATGTTAATTCTTATTTATGTAATTTTCCGCTATATTGATATCCTTACTGGGCATTTGAGCTCACCCCTTTTCTATGTTTTATTTTTTCCCAGGAAGTGAAGAAGTAAATTATGAATGACCTGCAGGGATATTATGAGGGGAAAATAGTGTGGATTGTGGAGACATTATGTTGTTGTAGTAGTTTTTCATTTTATGATGTAATGTAAAACTTATGAATGTATCTAGTATTTCCAAGGCTACTAAACTAATCGGTCTTTCGAGACTTGATCTTTTGTGATCATGCCAATGTTACGAAGTAATGCACCGGCTCTGCGTAGCTGGGGTCGGGGCATTACAGTTGGTATCAGAGGCAGTTTAGTACTATCCTTGGAAGCTAGATTTAGATAAACTCTGATTAGAGCACGTAGACCTAAGATGAACTTTGAGGATTAGTATAGAAGAACTTCCTAGAATTTTGGTATTGTAGAGATGTTGTGAGTTTTCCGAGAAATACATCCCTGTCTGGATACGAGCAGGTAGAGGCGGCTCTGGCACAGATGTACCTAGGGGTAAAACCCGAAAACACCACTTTGAGCTAGACTCGAACGGGAACTGGTGCACGACAACAGGCCTTGCTGCACTCTTGGTTACGACACTCCCGGGGGATATGCTTAGGATAATTCTCATTTTCTTTACAAACCACTATGTAGGGTTTATGAGTATATACTTCCTCAAAGAAAACATTCTTATGATTATGGATTATATCCATAAACCGTTAAATTTAGTTTAAGTATTTTAAAAAGTTTGGAATTATTCATTGTAATTCATAAACTAACCTAGTTTATGCCATTGTATAGAAATGGTGCCCAGTAGAAGGAATGTGAACTCCAGCAGTACGTATGATCCAAAGAGTAAGAAGGATCGTATCTTTCACGGTATTAAGCCAACATTTCGAAGGGAAATAGTCTCCCATGTGTTCTCAACATATGAAGAAATAGTATCATGTATTAATAAGATAAGTAAAGAATTCTCTGAGTCCTATGGCTTTGAAGCGAAGCAAGAGACGAAAGGGATGGAAGAGAGAATGATGGATAAAGGGATGAGGGGAAAGAAGAATTTTCCAATATGTGGTAATTGTGAGAAGAAACATCATGGAACTTGCCTAAAGGGAATGGGAGTTTGTTATAAGTGTAGAGAGAAAGGACACAAAGTGCGTGACTACAAGGGTAAGAAAATGGTTTCAAATGTACAATGCTTCTTCTGCAAGGATTGGGGACACTACGCAAACCAATGTCCAAATCATCAGAGTATACCCCAAATGATGTTATTGGATAATAATCAAGTTATGATACTACCACAGATGAGGAGTAATGATTAGAGTTCTTATGTTGTTATTAAATAATTTTGTAATTTGAGTGTTGTATCAATGATGTACTGGTTATAATAATTATGGAGTATATAAGGATTGTACTGCAGTACTATTTCATCAAGGACTTGAGATTTTGTGGAACCAAGAAAAGTGACTCCACAGTAGGATTAAATTTTTGGAAAATATATGGTTGAGAGAAAGATAGACCATAATATGGTTCTGATACTGAGATTGTGATTTTGGAATAAGACGTGATTGATTTGGATAAATTATATTGGATATACTTAACTTCCTTGAAACTGATTGATGTTTTGTATAAATTTTTGGATATAAGGAGTATATCTAGTATTCTATAAGGAATAATGGATCATGGTAATTCAGTATGTTTAAAAAGAATACATGATGAAGGTATTCACATGTTGTTACGTGGGAAAAAGGATCTTCATTATGTTTACCTTCCTTATAAAATTTGGACTGTGAGTTGGACAGAAGTATTTTGGATAACTATAAAGGTTGGAATGGATTAAGTTGATCTTTGGATAGTATTGTTTAAGGTTAAAGCATTTTTGAAAATTATTTTTGGAATATTATAATACTATAGTTTTAGGAAAAGGACAACCTGCAGGGTGGGGTATAACCCATCGCGTCGGACAAAGCTGCAGGAATCGAACCCACAATCATAGTGCGACAGGCCTTTATTTCCTACCACTAGCCTATAGGAAGTCCCTGGTTATTACAAAATAATTTTACTAATCTAAATAGTATGTGTTAACATTTGGAACCTTATACAATTAGGATAAGTATAATATTTTTGAGTTCTGTTATCTTTTTGAGTGAAAGATGAGTTGATGGTTGAAACTCTAATTGTCAATCATAAATATATATATACCTATCTCTTATTCAATGAATAAATTAATTCTTAAACTTTAGTAAAGGGATATTAAAACAAAAATGTGTTATCCTAATACCTTATGTCTTGTTGAACTGATGATATTTTAAATCAACATAGATTGAAGGCTTTGAGGCCCTCAATTTGACAGTTGATTGTGATTGATGACCTCAATCACTCCCTACGAATATTTATGTTTTTCCTCCAATTATATGTCTCTAATTG
Source organism: Viscum album (assembly GCA_963277665.1). NCBI lineage: Eukaryota > Viridiplantae > Streptophyta > Magnoliopsida > Santalales > Viscaceae > Viscum > Viscum album. Next base: position 683,444,144 of record OY728123.1, on the reverse strand, counting down.
CCACCAATGTTCTCCTAATCGAGATCATAATTGGGTGGTGACTTTTTCATTTCCCTTTCCCTCTTATTAAGGCTAAATTTTATTAATCTTATTTCCGATGTGGGTTTTCCTCAAAGGTAATTTCTCTTTTCAACATTTTATTTTCAAAGAAAAATTTCAAATTGCGAGGACGCAATTTATTGAAGGAGGGGAGAATGTAACACCCCGAGATTCCACGATACGCATCTCATTCAATAATGCAATCTCTTGCATTGTACGCAACTTTGAGTTCTAACACACCACAACTAATCAAAGTAGCCGTTATGAATAGTAATAACCACTTTTTAAATTTATAGAAATTTTATATTTAAAAATGGACTTCATTTTTGTATTCCTAATATTGAAATTAGCCTATGTTGAATTTTTTGTAATTTTCTGTGAACTTCCAAATTTTTATGAATACTGAAAAATACATAAAACAACTTTTTTAATCAAAATAATTTATAGTGATAAGTTATACTATTGAGTGGTTTTAAAGTATAATTAGAATATATTTTTACCATTTTATCCAATGGTGGTCATTATAATTAATTTAACATTGAAAATGGACATAAACAATTGCCAATCTTTTGATAGAAATTGTTTCTTAAAAACACGATATTTGTTGTAACAGCGGGAATTAATTATAAAATTAATTAATGCAACTTATATGTTTGTAATTTTGTAAAATAGACATCATTTTTGAATTTGGAATATCAATTATAGCTTAGGGTGAAATTTTGGCCTTGTTCTGAAAAACTTCAATTTTTGATGAATAGTGAAGCCACTAAGTGGTAGTTAAATAACTGATTTTTCGTTTAAATGAAATATTACCACTTCTGTGATTTGATTTTAAAAAATCCAACATACATGGTTGTCATTAAGAAGTAAAATGTGGTTCAATGAGATTAAAATAAATTTTTGGTGAATAGTAACTTTTAAGTTCTTAATCGCGATTAGAGGTAATTAGTGTAGTTTAAGGTACAAATAATGTTTTAATAATATGAGATGAGCATGACACTTGTCCTACTCCTATTGGATGAGTCATGGCCGACCCAGACTACCCATGGGTCAACTTGGGGACCCCATGGAGCCACTTTAGTTGGAAAATGACATTAATATATATTTATTTAATGTTAAAAGTAAATTGACACAAACATGAGTTGTCTTACTAAAACAGTTCTTTAGTGGGGTTACACAAGTCCAAATTTTGATTATAAATATTCATTAGAAAGCTAAAACGATTTCCTACATCATAGTATTTTTTTTATAATTTTTAGACATTAAATAAATTAAATTATTTATGACATCATTATGATGCGGCGATGACCTCATTATTTAACGATTTAAATAAAATGAGAAGATAATGCAAAATCCAAGGATTACACTTGTCCAAAGCCTATTGGATGAAGATATTTCGAACCCTTATCACCTTATCCACGAATTATATAAGTGTGGGACCTTTAGAATCCGAAAGGCATGGTATAATAATGTAACATTTCAATCTTTCCAAAAGAGCCCCTCCTCTCCTCTTATAAAAGGCCCCCACCTCTATCACCTTATTCACACTTTAAAGCCTTTTGGTTCGGCCAACCTCTGCCCAAATACTCTCCCAACATTTATACCTTAATCCTAGAAGCTTTACTATAGTCAGAAAGCCATCCTAATGAGTCCTTTTGATCAAATCAAAAGGAAGAACCCGAAGAAGAGGTAACATTTTCATCACCCTCTTTCATGTTTCTTTCATCTTCCACTCCCTCTTTGTATATTATTTCAATTCTAAAATTATAACTCCAGTATCTTCTATATAATTTTATGTTATTATAAATATGGAACAACCATATTCAGTATTCTACCCATCATTTGAAGGACATGTCACCATACGTGCGTACGTACGGCTTACCGTCTCCACGTCGTGGTGTAATTGTTATTCAATATATTATTATTTAGATGGGTATAATAATGATATGTAATTCATGTAAATAATAAATATAACATGATAATGATTCTGTATATATGATATACTATCCAATTATATATTATTTTAATATCAAAATAATGATATTGTCACTCGTGCGTACGTACGGACTACCGTCTCCACGAACGCGATGAGATTCATTCTCTGTCGTATCCATTCAAGTATAATTATCATTTGATAATTTAAAAATAATTTTTAAGGACATGATATCATTCTGGATATGAATAAGATACAACCTATCCATGAAAAACATGACTTACGCAACAAAACATATAAGAAAACGAGTAAGTTAACACCCGAAACAACGATAAATCTAAGATATTGTTAACAAAGCAATGTTAAAAGATCATATATGATATCATATGAATGTATATGATTCTCGTATAATTTAATAAAAATTATTTCACCATTATACAGGAGGTTAACCTACCCCAACCAAGGAAAAGTACAAGGTAAGGGTTTACTTCACAACCTCTTCATTATCCAAGGTTGTTTATACATAATTATCTACTGGGACCTCGTTATCATCCACATCCATATTTCTTCAAAATGTATTTCAAAACATTTTTATTATTTACAAGAATATGGGTTAAAGTCATTTATACCCTTTTTGACTTTTTATAAGAGGAATCTTCCCGTCGTTTTCAAAACAAGGTCCTTTTTAACCTTTTCGACAGAATTGAGGTAAGAATGTTTTTTAACTTATACGGCGGGTGCGGTTATTTTCCGCCGTTATAAAATCTTCAAAGCTTTCCTTACAAGCTTATAAGAATATTTTCAAGAAAATGTTTTTTTTATATGTCTCTTAAACGATTTCAAAAATAGAAAGAGATATTTCTCTAAAAAGTGTTTTGATTTCATCTATGTCAACATCCTTTGATGGATTTTACGCTTATTTGAAGTTGATTTATTATAATACAAAACTTCTATATTGTATTGAAGGTTTTTGTGATATTTTTGACTGTGGATGTGCTATTTTATACCATTCATAGTTTATGGTGAAATTATTGACATTTCGTATGCTAGTTTTAAAACGAATGTTTATGTTATGTTTAAACCTTTTCATATGGGAATGCATTGGACTTAATATGTGACGGGTGGAGCCCGCTATAGCTCCTCGATGCATCGGTAGGTCTCATGAGACAAACTAGTTTCTTGGCACAAGGCCTTGACAAAATCTTATTTGTAGTCTTGGCATGAGGCCTTGGCTATGTGGTTATGATAGTCTGTCATTATACATTCCAACATTATAAAAGTGGTTAGTGATTTTGCATGTGATTATTCGATTAGTAGAATATCCATGTGAATGAGTAAATGGTGTTATTTCATTTTACTTTTGCCATATTATTTTGATATTCAAGTTTAAAAGGCTTTTGTTTTAGTTATACATTGCCTTAAATGTTTATTCTTATTTATGAAAGTTTCCGCTATATTGTTATCCTTACTGGGAATTTGAGCTCACCCCTTTTCTAAGTTTTATTTTTTCCCAGGAAGTGAAGAAGTAAATTATGAATGACCTGCAGGGATATTATGAGGGGATAATAGTGTGGACTGTGGAGACATTATGTTGTTGTAGTAGTTTTTCATTTTATGATGTAATGTAAAACTTATGAATGTATCTAGTATTTCCAAGGATACTAAACTAATCGGTCTTTCGAGACTTGATCTTTTGTGATCATGCCAATGTTACGAAGTAATGCACCGGCTCTGGGTAGCTGGGGTCGGGGCGTTACACGGACCGGGCCGCGCCGACCCGGGTCCGACCCGGTTCGGGCCGACCCAGGGGGGGTCGGGCCGGGTCAGTCCGAGCCCAGACCCCCCGTCTTCGGACCGTTTTCGGTCTTTTGCCCGTAACTTGAGCTACGTGCCTCCGAACGACGCGCTGTCAGTGGAAATGAGATCCTTGGATCGAGACGGTCGTTTCGGTATATCGCACTCGAGGTTTCAGATTATTTTGGGTTCGACCGGGTTGGTTTGTACATGAAACCAACCGGGCCCTCAGAGCGGAAACGCTCATATCTTGAGCTTCGGGCGTCCGATCGACGTGACGTCGACTTCGTTGAATTCCTCTAAGTGAGAAGGATCTTTTGGCTTACTCCGACCAAGGTTTGGACGCAGGTGGAGTAAGGTCGGGTTGGTTTTTTCCTTAAAAACAAACCAGGCCCCTGAACGAAAAAGCCAATAACTCTCAGACCGGGCGTCCGATTAACGGGCCGTCTGCGACGTTGAGTTCCTGTTGACGATACGAAACTTTTGGATAAAACATCTTCGTACTTTGTGTCAGTTGATGTATGAGCCTCTCGGCTCGTTGAGCGAACCCTCCCGAATGAGGTTGCTGTGTGCGGTAACCCTAGTGCTGGCTGTGACTCCGACGACGACTGTGCATAGATCCTCAGTGGACTCTGACGACGACTGTGCAGAGATCCTCAGTGGATTGTGGCGACGAATCTGCAGAGATCCTCAGTGGACTGCGACGACTACTGCATGCAGCGATCCTACGTGGATCAGTGCTACAGATCCTGTGTGGATCTGATCCTATGTGGGTCAACGCTCAGCGGTTCTGTGTGAGCCAGCGCCTACAGGTCCTGTGTGGGCCCGATCCTGTGTGGGCCTTTTCGGGGGTTAGTTACCTATTGATCCTATGTGGGTCCAATCCTGTGTGAGTCATTGTGGGGGTTAGTACCTATCGATCCATTGTGGGTCTGACGACTTAGATGGATCAGTGATCATCTTTATCGTCATAAAAGAAGTATACCTGTGAGAGTTGAATCCTGTGTTACTCTCCTTTTTGGATTGTGTTGAACTATCCTGCGTGGATTTACTGTTTACTCTCCTTTGTGGATTGTGTTGTGCTATCCTGTGTGGGTTTACGTTTTGCTTTCCTGTGTGGACTGGGTTGTGCTTGGGATCGGGTGTTGGATCCGAACGGAAATTGATGACTTAGGTATAGGTATGGGAATATACCTAAGCAGTGTCGGATGTTACTTCATGATTGTATCTTTCCTTGTGTTTTATCCTTTGTGGATTTCGGGAGACCTTCGGGGGACTCGGGGTCCCTACTGAGGAGCTTATACTCACCCCTGCACAGGCTTTTCCTGCACTTCGTTGTGTTGGTTGCTGACAACGGACAACGCTGATCGTGGTGGAGGCTTTCGGAGAAGGACGGTACCTAGAGGTGGACCACTGGGCGGGACGTACTCGGAGCAGACGGCTGGACGGAGGAGCTGTGGAGGCTATCTGTACCCACCCATTAGGTGGGACTTCTAGAGAACGGCTTGACGTTGTGGCTTTTCTTTTCAGTTGCTGTTTTTCCCTTTCAATTGTACTTTACAGTTGCGCTTGTATTTCCGGCCCCTTTTACTTTCAGCACAGCTTGTTATAGTTTTTACTTAGTGTTTACTTTTCCGCTTGCTTACTCTGTGGTGCTTGTTTACTTTTCAAAGGCAATGCCTTCCCTTTTTTCCGGGATTTATGCCTTGGTGGTAGTCGCCAGCCCCTAGCCTATGGAAGGCAGGCTTGGGGTAGTCACGACACGGGCCCCGAGGATGGGTCGTGAAAAATTGGTATCAGAGGTGGTCGGTTCTACCGCAGACTCTGATCTTTCTTCTATGTGAAGCAATAATGTTTAGCGTATTGGGTGTGGTTATCAGTCCAGGGAGTCCAGTGTTGGTGCGGCGGCCGACGTATCCATCCACCAAGACCCTGACTTCTGATTTCCGACTTAATGCACGAAAACATTGATTGCATGTGTGTTTCAAGTTTTCTTTGTGATTACTTGTGTCAGCTCACCAGGTATACTGTTTTAACCGTGGCACACTTGTTTCCTTTTCAGGATGGCCCCACGACGGCAGCCAGCTAGGGTTCCAAGAGTAGATCACGACGACAGCCCGCCGTGCGATGATGCCTTGGTACAGGGCCTGTTGACAGCAGAGGCACCGGCGGTACCTTTACCCGTCGATCCCCCGATGCTTCCAGCACCGACCACTGATGATGCATGTCGCCTCGGAGCTCTTCACGAGTTCCAGTGCCAACGACCACCCAGGTTTCGTGGGGAGACGGACCCCCAGGCAGCCGAGGACTGGCTGGAGGCGGTCGTATGGGTTTTCAGGCTAGTGAGGACACCAGCAGACCACATGGTGATCCTCGCGGCGAGCCTACTGCACGCAGCAGCGGGCCGATGGTGGAGCTTGATGCTCCAGGTGCACGATGAGGCATCTATTCTCTGGACGGATTTCGAGAGCCTCTTCCGATCAGAGTTCGTCCCGACCACCATCCATGCGATGCGCATTCAGGAGCTTCTTCAGCTACGGCAGGGCAGCTTAACGGTCGCCTAGTACGTGGCGAGGTTTACCGATCTTTCTCGCTACTCGACAGATATGGTACGGGACCCATTCTTCCGGGCCCGGACCTTTGAGCAGGGTTTGAGAAACGAGATCAGGGCATCGCTGATCTCCCTCAGCATCCCGACCCAGGCGGGAGTACTGGAGCGAGCCCTTCTGATCGAGAGCTTTCTTGCTGAGTCTACTTCAGCAGCGAGACCTACCGCAGGGCGGCATGTAGCGGAGTCTTCGGTAGCAGGTAGCCGACGGATGACTCAGGGTTCCAGGCAGACCAGACCCTCTCGTAGACGACCTGAAGACACTGCCTCAGCAGTGCAGGGCACACAGCGCGAAGCCAGTCTTTCGAGAGGCAGGCAGTGCTACGCATGCGGCAGGCAGGGCCACATGGCTCATGACTGCCCGACCTGCCATACTGAGGAGCAGCAGACGGTGGAGGGGCCACCCAGGCAGAGGCAGAGGGTCAACCGTGGCAGTCCGCAGGGAGGAGGCGGACAAGGCAGAGGAGCTGGCCGAGCAGCAGGTGGTGGGGGACGCTTTAAGGCTCTGCCACCACCACCACTGGGAGGTCCGCCTCGACCACAGGGAGCTGGCGGGTAGAGACAGGCACAACTCCAGGAAGCGGATGCCTACGACCACGGTGCTCCAGATATGATTCGAGGTACGATCTGTGTCTATTACACCCTTGCTGCAGTTCTTATAGACACAGGAGCAAGTCACTCTTTCATAGCTGCGGCCCTTGTTCGGAGCTCAGAGATTCCGACAGAGCCGTTGGCTCGATCCTTACGGCTAGAGACTCCTACGAGAGCAGACTCGACGATTACGCACTGGTACCGGCAGTGTGAGCTTACTCTTGGAGGCGAGAGCTTCGGCTGGGATCTTCTTGTAGCGGCGTCGAGGCCTTACGACGTCATCTTGGGCATGGATTGGTTATCTACAGTCCATGCTCAAATTGATTGTTTTAGGCGCAAGGTGCGATGTGTGCGCACCGACGGGAGAAGGTTCACCTTCACCGGCGAGAAGGGAGCCTCTGCAGCACAGGAGGGACTCTCATAGAAGAGGGGACAGCCCATCACTCATCAGTTGGCTAGCCTCATCCTAGGAGTAGTTGACGTGTGGAGTCCTAGTTTTCCTGCAGTGGTGGATCAGTACGCAGACGTCTTTCCCGACGACGTTCCAGTGCTACCTCCTCGTAGAGAGGTAGACTTTTATATTGATTTTTAACCCAGGACAGCCTCGATTTCGACTCCATCATATCGGATGGCCCTCGCCGAGCTTTGAGAGCTATGGGTACAGTTGGAGGACTTGCAGGGCAAGGGGTTCATCCAACCCAGTGTTTTACCCTGAGCTTCCCCGATATTTTTTGCCAAGAAGGCGGACGGGAGCTTGCGACTATGTGTCGACTATAGTAACCTGAACTAGGTGACAGTGAGGAACAAGTATCCGCTGCCGAAGATTGATGACCTCTTCGATCAGCTCAAGGGAGCACGGTGGTTCTCGAAGATAGACCTTAGGTCAGGCTATCATCAGCTCAGAGTTCGAGACGAGGAGGTGCAGAACACGGCCTTCAGCTGTCGGTATGGCCACTATGAGTTCTTGGTTATGCCATTCGGCGTAACCAATGCTCCAGCAGTGTTCATGAGCCTCATGAATAGGATATTCCAGCCATACCTCGATCGCTTTTTCGGGGTCTTCATCGAAAACATTTTGGTGTACTCGACCACGGAGGAGGAGCATGCCTACCACTTGGGGGCTATACTAGACACACTCCGAGAGCACCAGATTTATGGAAAGCTCTCGAAGTTCAAGTTCTGGTTACGTGAGGTCCACTTCTTGGAGCACGTCATTTCTGAGGTGGGATTTGCAGTGGATCCCGCGAAGATCGAGGCAGTGCTAGCTTGGGAGCCACCCAGGAGCGTGACGGAGGTGCGGAGTTTATTGGGTCTAGCCGGATACTATCGGAGATTTGTGCCGGACTTCTCCAGAGTTGCGGTGCCACTCTCATCTTTGACAAAGAAGGGGAACCCCTTTGTGTGGTCAAACAGATGTCAGCAGAGCTTCCAGGAGCTGAGACAGAGATTGACCAGCACACCTATCTTGAGGTTGCTTGAGGAGAGAGTTGGATACGTAGTCTACTGCGATGCATCAGGGAGCGGACTCGGATGTGTCCTGATGTAGGAGCGGGCCGTGATTGCCTATGTATCACGTCAGTTGAGGCCGCATGAGCAGAACTACGCTACCCATGACCGGGAGTTAGCAGCAGTGGTCTTCGCACTGAAGACTTGGCAGCACTATTTGATGGGCGAGCGCTTTACAGTCTTTTCGGACCACCAGAGTCTCAGGTACATCTTTTCTCAGAAGGACCTGAACCTGAGACAGCAGCTATGGGCCGAGTTCCTCCAGGACTATGACTTTGAGATAGTCTATACTCCTGGGAAGGGGAACGTAGTAGCCGATGCCCTCAGCTGGAGGACGGGCATTCAGCTACTTGAGGAGGCGATAGAGCAGCTAGCCACCTTGCAGATATCCTTCGTGGATAGGGACGGAGCAGCCTTCCTTTAGTCTCTCACAGTCTCTCCTCCACTTCTACAGTGGGTCAGAGAGGCATAGCGTGGGGACGCTGATTGTGAGACACGGCGTACACAGATATCCTCGGGACATGCACCTAATGGTTTCTCCCTTGGAGCAGAGCACGCCGTCCTTTTCAGAGGACGTACCTTGGTACCAGTTGCTTTACGGGAGGAGTTGCTAAGAGAGTTTCACACTTATCCTTTGGTAGTACATCCTGGAGTGGCGAAGATGTACCAGGACCTCAGACGACAGCACTGGTGGTCGGGCATGAAGAAGGATGTGGCAGAGTTCGTTTCTCGATGCCTCACCTGCTAGTAGGTGAAGGCAGAGCATCAGGTACCAGCAGGCTTGGTACATCCCTTGGAGGTCCCGGAGTAGAAGTGGGACGGGATATCTATGGACTTCGTGACTGGACTTCCACGCACTTCCAGAGGTCACGACTCCATTTGGGTGATTGTTGACCGACTCACCAAGTCGGCACACTTCTTACCCATCAGAGAGCAGGGCTCAGTGGATAGCTTGGGGCGTCTCTATGTTCATGAGATTGTACGGCTTCACGGTGTGCCATCGTCTATCGTCTCCGATCGGGACGCTCGCTTTACTTCCCGGCTTTGGAAGGGGTTGCAGGAGGAATTTGGGACGCGACTACGTCTGAGCACCGCCTTTCACCCTCAGACGGATGGTCAGATAGAGAGGACTATTCAGACTCTCGAGGACATGCTCCACGCATGTGTCCTCGACTTTGGTCGCAGCTGGGAGGATCACCTACCCTTGGTGGAGTTCACGTACAACAATAGCTACCACTCCACCATCGGGATGGCACCATAAAAGGCGCTATACAGCAGACCTTACAGATCTCCTTTGTGCTGGACTGACCCTGAGGAGTCAGCACTTGTGGGACCCGAGATGGTCCGGGCCACGACAGAGAAGGTCCAGGTCATCCAGAAGCGGATGAGGACAGCTCAGAGCCGGCAGAAGTCTTATGCTGATAGGAGACAGAGGCCACTAGAGTTCGAGGATGGTGACCACGTCTTCTTTCATGTCTCACCTCGACGTGGTTTACGGAGATTTGGCCGAGGTGGCATGTTGTCTCCATGCTTCATCGGACCATTCCAGGTCATCAGCAGGATTGGCGAGGTGGCTTATCGCCTGGCTCTACCACCTCAGTTGGACCGGGTGCACGACGTCTTCCACGTATCTCAGCTGAGGAGATACGTGCACGACCCGACACATATCATTGACTATGGGGAGTTGGATGTTGATGATGGGGTGACTTTTATGGAGGTCCCGGTGGAGATCGAGGATCGACAGGAGCGGGTCCTACTTGGATGATCGATTCCTCTAGTGTGCATCAGATGGCAGCACAGGAACCTCCAGGAGAGCACTTGGGAGCGGGAGGCTCAGATGTGTGCTCAGTACCCACATTTGTTTCCCTAGTTTATGATGTATCTTTACGGGGACGTAAAGCCCTGAGGTGAGAGTAATGTAAAGACCCGAAAAATTTAAGGAAATTTTTTTTCTTAATTTTCTTTGCATTTTTACAAGAATGCAGTTTCTGACGGCACCTGATTTCGAGGCCCGGTGTGCCCGGAATCATTTTCCGAAGTTTGGCTCGGGTACGTTCAGTGAACGGACGAGCGAGTTTTTCTAACATTTGATATGGTGCTCAGAATCGAATTCTGAGGGCACTGATGGAATCGAAGTGCCGGTATTTTCTTAGAAACGCCTTTTCCAGAGTTGCGTTTGCTCGGGTGTGGTTTTTAATTTTTGGGCTTAAAGTTAAGAAATAAAATAAATTGTTCGACAAAATTTATTTTATTTCACTTAAGCCACTTCCACGCCACATGAAGCCACTTAAAGCTGCTTAAGCTGAGTTGATGCGGATAGGGTGCTATCAAAAAATATCCTTCCCTCTTGGTAGGATATTTGTAATGTGGGGCCCGCACGAGCTCCACCATTTCTTTTCCGCTAAGTAACGCACCCACGAAAACCCGTCATTATGAAGTCAACTGACGCGTTTTCTTAATTTCTTAACGCACCATTTAATTGGGCGGTTTTATTCGTGAATTAAATGGGCGGTTTATTCATTGAAATTAATTCAATGAATTAATTTCATTCGTTTATTAGCACGTTTTCATTTTGTTGGCATGTTAATAAAATAAGGCCAACACCTCCTCCTTTTGAAATGTTGTGTTAAACCTTTGAAGATCCTCTAAGGATCTTCCTCCTTCTTCGCGAAGAACGCGAAGAACGCGAAGAATGTGAAAAACGCCGGCCTCCGACGAAGAACACCGAACCCACAGAAATCGACGACGCGACGCCGTGTGCCGCGACGCCGACGTTTCCTTTCCCGCAACGTTCTTCTACGACGTCTCTTCCTCCGCGACAAAATCTTCGATCATCTATTGAGGTGAGAGATGGCAGTTCTTTAATTCCTTTTTGGATTATAACTTCAATATGGATTTAATTATAAAAATTAAATCTGTTGTTTCTTGGTCCTTGGAGTTCGTTGACGCAACGCCGGATACCGCGACGACGTGACGGTTCCCTCCTTCCGCGACGAACAATTCCGCGAAGAACGCGCGTGCGACACTTGATGAGGTAGGGGTTTTGTTGAATTTTTTATATTCCCGTGAACGTCTCTTTTAAAATGAAGAACCCGGTTAATAAGAACAATTTTAATTCATTAAAATTGTTGTTTGAGATATTGATTATTTCTCCCCGATTGTTATCGCCTAACGCGGAGGGTGCGGGCCGAACGAACACGGCCCGACAACCCTCCGCAGTTCTTCGTTGTTGTGAGGATTTGGCGGGCAACGACAAAACGTGGCGCAAGGGCAATTTGTGGTTTCCACAGTGAAGAACGGGACCCGGGAGGAGCAGCGGCGCAGACGGGAAGGAAAACGGACCACCAGAGCAACTCTGGTGGCCCGCGAAAGTGTCCGGAGGCGGCGGCGCCCCGGCGCGCCGCCGTACAAGGCCGCCACAGCTGAAGCCGTGGCGGCGGCGGCCAGCAAATCCGTGGCCGCGCGGATCCAGCTCACACGCATGGGACGCTACCTTTGCCGCGACCGTTGCTTCCAGCGCGGCCCCACGCGGGGGCGGTGCCCCGCGGCAGCCTCGCTCAGCCACTCGGTCGAGCCGAGCCGGGCCGGCCCGACCGGTCGGGCCGTGCCAAAAGGGTCCGACCCAGACCCGGGTCGGTCGACTCGGTTCGGGCCGACCCAGGGAGGTCGGGCCGGGTTGGCCCGGGCCCAAACCCCCCATCTTCGGACCGTTTTCGGTCTTTTTCCCGTAACATGAGCTATGGGCCTCCGAACGACGCGCCGTCAGCAGAAATGCGATCCTCGGATCCAGATGGTCATTTTGGTATATCGCACTCAAGGTTTCAGATTACTTTGGGTTCGGCCGGGTTGGTTCGTACACGAAACCAACCGGGCCCTCGGAGCGGAAATACTCATATCTTGAGCTTCAGACGTCCGATCGACGTGTTGTCGACTTCGATGAATTCCTCTAAGTGAGACTGATCTTTTGGCTCACTCCGCCCGAGGTTTGGATGTAGGAGGAGTATGGTCGGGTTGGTTTTTCCTTAAAAACCAATCGGGCCCCTGGAACGAAAAAACCAATAACTCTCAGACCGGGCGTCCGATTGACACGTTGTCTGTGACGTTGAGTTCCTGTTGACGATACAGAACTTTTGGATACATCAACTTAGGACTTTGTGTCAGTTGATGTATCAGCCTCTTGGCTCGTGGAGCGGACCCTCCCGAACGAGCTTGCTGTGTGCGGGAACCCTAGTACTAGATGCGACTTCGACGACGACTGTGCAGAGATCCTCAGTGGACTCCGACGACGATTGTGCAGAGATCCTCAGTGGACTGCGACGACGACTGTGCAGAGATCCTCGGTGGACTTCGACGACTAATGCACGCAGCGATCCTACGTGGATCAGTGCTACAGATCCTGTGTGGATCCGATCCTGTGTGGGTCAGCGTTCAGTGGTTCTGTGTGAGCCAGCGCCTACAGGTCCTGTGTGGGCCCGATCCTGTGTGGGTCTTTGCGTGGGTTAGTTACCTATTGATCCTATGTGGGTCCGATCCTGTGTGGGTCATTGCGGGGGTTAGTACCTATTGATCCTTTTTGGGTCCGACGACTTAGATGGATCAGTGATCATCTTAATCGTCATACAAGAAGTATACCTGTGTGAGATGAATCCTATGTTACTCTCCTTTGTGGATTGTGTTGAACTATCCTATGTGGATTTACTATTTACTCTCCTTTGTGGATTTTGTTGTGCTATCCTGTGTGGGTTTACATTTTGCTTTCCTGTGTGGACTGGGTTTTGCTTGGGCTTGGGTGTTGGAGCCGAACGGAAATTGATGACTTAGGTATAAGTATGGGCATATACCTAAGCAGCGTCGGATGTTACTTCGTGATTGTATCTTTCCTTCTGGTTTATCCTTTGTGGATTTCGGAAGACCTTCGGGGGTCTCGGGGTCCCTACTGAGTAGCTTATACTCACCCCTGCACGGGCTTTCCCCGTACTTCATTGTGTTGGTTGCAGACGACGGACAACGCTGATCGTGGTGGAGGCCTGCAGAGTAGGATGGTACCTGGAGGTGGAACACTGGGAGGGACGTACTCTGAGAAGACGACTGGACCGAGGAGCTGTGGAGGCTATCTGTACCCACCCTTCAGGTGGGACTTCCAGAGGATGGCTCGACGCTGCTGCTTTTCTTTTCAGTTGCTGTTTTTCCCTTTTAGTTGTACTTTACAGTTGGGCTTGTATTTCAGGACCCTTTTACTTTCAGCAAAGCTTGTTACAGTTTTTACATAGTGTTTACTTTTCCGCTTCCTTACTCTGTGGTGCTTGTTTACTTTTCAAAGGCAATGCCTTCCCTTTTTTCCGGGATTTACGCCTTGGTGCTAGTCTCCAGCCCCTGGCCTATGGAAGGCGGGCTTGGGGTAGTCACAGCATGGGCCCCGAGGACGTGTCGTGACAACAACTGTTAAAGGGACTTGGAGTTCGACGTTGGAGATGAAGTCTTCCTTCGAATATCTCCATGGAAGAGAGTCATGCGATTCAGGAAGAAAGGGACGCTAAGCCCAAGGTATATTTTCCCTTTGAGATCCTTGACCGCCTTGGATCTGTGGCCTATCGGTTTGAACTTCCACCAAATATGGCTTGAGTTCTTGGTTTTTTCATGTATCACACTTGAGGAAGTACATACTTGATCCCTCACATGTACTAAACTCAGTGGTGGTGGAGCTGGAAGATGACCTCTCTTATGAGGAGCATGCAGTAAAGATTCTGGATCGGAGAGATATGGTTCTGCGTAACAAGACAACCCATCTTGTTAAAGTGTTGTGGAGGAACCATAATTTTGAGGAAGCAATACGGGAATTTGAGGAAGCAATGAAGGAAAAGTACCCACACCTATTTTTGGATAAGTATGTAAAATAAAATTTCGAGGGAGAAATTTCATAAGGGGGGAAGAATGTAATGACCCAATGTTTTTAAATGGAAATTCCCTTCCTATATTTATGTCATAAATTCTCATGAAAGCACAAAATTATGAACTACTAAGTGATAAGTGGATTTTAAACATAATTTTGTCACTTCTGTGTTTGGAATTTCGAAAATCTGGCATACACGGTTATGTTTAAGATGTTTTTTGGAGTCTAATAAAACAAAAATAATTTTTGGTGAATAGTAACCAACCCTAATGAATAGTAACATACCCTTATGAATAGTGATATACCCTAATGAATTATAAACTCACATATGGTGGTATAAAAATAATATTCAAGTTGGAAGTATGATATACCTATATTTTAGAATGATTTGATGAATGTTTTAAAACTGGTTTTGATAATCAATTATTATTTTAATTAAATTTTAAATAATAATATTTAGAAAATTATTTTTGGAAAATGGACTTCATTTTTGGATTCTACACATTGAAAAATGGTTAGGGTGAATTTTTGGGATTTTTCTGAAATCCATGAAATTTTGATGAATAGTGAAATACGATAACTCACAAAATAAGAAAAATACATTAATTATGAAGTCATGATGAAGTTATGCTGATGTAAGCCCAATTGGTTAGGATTCTCATGCTAAATTTACTATTTTTGGTCAAGGAATCATCATTATTAGATAAACATTTTATTGTTTTTAAATTAATGTTAGAGACATTTTTAGATTATTCTTTTGTTATGTTAATATAAAGGTCTTAATAAAAGTGAAATGTAAAGAGGTGGACATTTATTCAATACATTAGTTAGCCTCTATGAATTAAAACAATATCAGTGGATAAAGGTTTTTTTTGGACAAATTTTATGCCTTATGAAATTAGTTTTAAAATTCATCAATATATTTTACATTGAATATGGTCACAAAAAATAAATAGGGTAAACATTCATATGTATAAAAAATAAAAGGGATATATTTACAAAAAATAGATCATATATAATTCAATATATGGAATATATTCATGAATATTAAGATTATTTAAGTGGTAAAAATTAATTAATGAAAAAAGAAAAAAGGAAATGAAAAGAATTACAAGAAACAATATTTTTTGT
Organism: Viscum album; assembly: GCA_963277665.1. Taxonomy (NCBI): domain Eukaryota; kingdom Viridiplantae; phylum Streptophyta; class Magnoliopsida; order Santalales; family Viscaceae; genus Viscum; species Viscum album. Next base: position 683,428,652 of record OY728123.1, on the reverse strand, counting down.
ATTAAAATGAATACATACCAAATTAAATAATAAAATTGATTCCAATGAAAATAATTGTATTATTATTAATAGAGGATATCTAATGTTACTTTTAAACTATTTTAAACTATATTTTATATTTTATATTTCTTGTAACCAGAATATAGTTTTCAATAAAAATCATTAAATTTCCCCATTCACATGAAAAAACAATATTTTAAGAATAATCAAAAAATATCTCCCTAAAATAATTTTGATATTCTGAAATCTGATATGATTTAATTATTATAAGACATTATTTATAAATTTTCATGATATTAAATAAAATACTCACAAAGAAAAATAATTAAAAACCATTCCTATGGAAATATATTTTCAAAGTATATAATGTAATTTTTAAAATTCATTATTCATTTTCATTACTATAATTTAATAACTATGATATTATATTATTATATATTATGATTAATTTTGAATTACGATGGTATTTATTGAAATATATCGAAGAAGTCATGTTTATTAATATATCATAAAATCTCAAGGTGTTAAACTCTTCCACCCAAAAAAAATTTCTCCATTTAAATTATATAACTCTCATAAAAAAATTGTGGATACATATTACATATCACTTAATCAGGTTCCCATGTAGGATCCTTATATTTATGGTTTTACCACAAAACATTGTCCACACCGTTTGTCTTGTTTTACACCATTTTCACTCAATGTTAAAAAATCTCCTTTGATCATTCCTTATAAGAGAGGTATTTCTCCCACGATATGAAAAATGAGTTTCGAAAATTTTATGTATAAGGATTGTAATATTTTAGGAGTGATACATGGAAAATATTATAATCATGGGATATATTTATTTAATTTTCCAAATAATAACTTTTCATCCCAATAAAATCAATAATTTCAAAGGGAATATTGTATATAGTGCTCAAATTTCCCTTATTTTCAAATATGAAAACATTTTTCTCAAGGAAAAACTCATTGTAATACATTTTAACTAACATTAAAATCTATATTTTATCAGATATTATTATCATAACATTTTTTTCAACCCTAACTTCCATTCTATACTGTAGAATGCCCTTAACTTTTGCTTCCATATCCTAAACTAACTCTTATCCCAATAACATTGATTACTAAACTATATCCTAGTATGTAGGGGTTTTATAATTTCTATAATAAATGACATTATAAGTACCCAAATGTATTCTTTAGTGAAATATATGATTGTATGAAACTTCCAAAAAAGGAAGGTGTTATTAAAAAACACCCCATTAAAATCAACCGAGCAAGCTCTCAACACGTCCAATGGAGTATAAATGGATCTATTAGGCTCACCATCTATATGTCGGTGACGGTTAGTATAGAAACTCAATTATGTATTTATATCCTACAAAATAATTATATATTTATTTGAGGTAATCCTAAAATCCAAATTATATATAATAGAATTTGGTACTCCCGAAAATCTCACAACAACCTTAATATATAACCTAGAAAGCAGATTAAAATGTTTATCTTCTTTGATAAATATTAAATGTACTGACTTAATAATGTGATTAAATAAAAACAAACTATTATTCTTGCAATTAAATGTTTTAGTGTGTTCAAGGATAAAATACATGGTAATTTTCTCTATTCAATTTTGGTATGTGTAAGGATTATGAAATTGAATTAGACTTTAGAATATAAAAACCCCATATAGTATCAAACAAATCAAAGAAAACTATGGATTTATGTAAATGTTTTTCATCATTCCATTAATTAGTAACCATTCTTTTTTACAGATTCATTTATATAACATCATGTGATATTGGATGATCCAAAAATCAAACATTATAATGTGAAAAGTCACCCTTGGTCAATTTTACTACAACATCTCATTTCTCATGTTCTTCTACACAATTGTAATATGAACTTCAGTATCATCCTCGCCATTTTATTATATAATAATAACATCCATAATGACAACCATAATGTGATAATGTTAATCTATTAATAATATAATCATTAAATCCATGAAGATAATAGGGGAATAAGTAAGTCTGAAGGTAATACAAAAATTAATTATTCCCATAACTTGTATGTAAGTATTCCATGGGTATATCCTCCTTAAATAACAATTAATGATATCCAATATAATGAAAAATGTTGGAAATGTACTAAGGTCATTTTAATTGACCAAACTAGTCTTCAATACAGGGTGGAGGAAACATTCTCTTGATTGTGATCATGCATTGTTCCAAATAAGAAATGCAATGATGCATTGACCCCTCTTTCCTCATAACAAAAAGAATAGACACAACCCATTGAAGTTTACTAGGTCGTATGTGTCCATTATCAAGATTATGTAATAGTTTTTCCTTAAATTCCTTCAACATAATTTGGGCTATTCTATAAAGATATTTTCCAATATGGGTAGCACCATTTATGAGTCTAATTAAAAACTGAATTCCCTGATTCGATGGAATATTAGGTAGTTATTCATGATATACAAAAACAAAATAGATTATATCATGCATATCCTCAATGATTAGTTTCTCCCAAAACATATGATATTATTATCCGCCATGTATTTAAATTAAAACCTACATGCCAGATTTAATTTATATTGGGATTTATTATTCATCCCCGCATAGATAAATGATCATAGATTAATTTAGAATATGAAATATGGATTCCCTTCCCTATAGATCTATAATGGATACATATAAATAAATAAAATAATTTCTTAATATGAAATCAAAATAAACTAAAGGTTTAATCACAATTTTTTTAGGATTCACTAGCCCAAAAAAATTATTGAGGAACTATAAACATGTAATAAATCCATCATACCATGAGGATATTTCACCAATAATTCTATATATAATCATTAAGGTTTTAAATAAATAAAATTACAATATTCCTTAAATATAAAAGTGTGTTGAGATCCAGAATTAATAACTAAACAATTTATTCTATTGTTTATAATAAGTGAACCATTCCTCATGTCATTCTTCCAACCCACATTGTCAGTCATTATCCCCTGATATTTCTCATTGTCTTTGTACATTAGGTTTTTTATGATACAAATCCTCTTAAAAACATTCTGATTTGTGCACAGGGTGGCATAATTACCATAGATTATATATTTGATGTAATGTAATGTGGTTGGGGTGTTTGTTTTCATATTCATTTCCTCTATTATATTATCTATGTTCTACATCACTATTCAATATTCATGGAAATTATGACCAAAATTTCCATTTTAAATCACCCCAACTTACATTCTTTAAATTATATTGATGTTTCACCCCCATAATTTTAGTCTGTAGATAGATGGGATTTTTTTCCAAAATGGTATTTATTCATGTTTTCATGAAACTCCGTCTTCTGTTTCTTTTCAAAAAAATCGCAATGATTGGAATATCATATTTAAATTTCTACAATCATTAAAAATAAAAACATTTCTTCTAATATACAAATTGTTCTTATAGATAATGAATTTTTCACGACCCATTAAATAGGGGCATGTTCCATGACTACCCTAAGCCTGACTCAAATATCCCTGGGGCAGTTGTCTAGAATCGAGTAGACATATCCCACAAATTAGAATAATTTTCTTAAGTACCTTTACACACGCAAATATCCCAATGCCAAAAATGCATAAATGTAAAACTTCTAAGTAAAAAAGAATACATACCACTAATGTACCAACAAAAGAGTATGAAAATAGAATAATGGACAATAAATAAGATTATAATTCACTCCAAAAAAGAGTATTTAAATGTGAATGCGCAAGTTCCCGAAACTCATTTTCAGAACAAACCTACCTAATGGGAAGGTACTAAACATTTTTCTGATGATGTATAAAAATAGCTCATCTATCTCATCTCACTATGCACCACATGGTCCTGGTTACAACATTTCCATAAATTTTATTCTTAATAATATAATAAATTGATTGAGGATATGGTTCTAGTCCACCTAGAACTCTATCAATGTGTTGATCGTCTGCACAAGACACGACACGTGCGGGAAAACCCCATGCAAGGGTGAGTAAAATGATACTCAGTAGAAAACCCCAAAACAACAATTTAATTATACTTCATAAGAAATTACTAACTAATTCCATGAAGGAGGACACAATGGAAGACCACGAAAGGAGACAATGAAGGAACTCCCGAAGGAAAATGTATCGTTCGAGACCCGATCTACGAGACTCAGTGCTAAAAACATGATTTTTAACTTTATTTTATAAAACAAATGAATAATTACACACCATGATTATCAAATGAAGACCTTTACCATTCTAGGTTCAAGAGAATAGAAAAACCCTTAACTTTTATCAGAGCTGTACAAGAATAAAAAAATTAAAAAAACGAATTTGTGTGTGGTGACTATGTAAGAAATGTGAACACCTTCAAAAACATCTACTGGACCAGTGAAAAAAAAAGTTTAAAACAATGGGTGAGCATTAAATATGCCCAGTAATGGTGTTATGAAATATTTTTTATAAAAAAAGATTAATGTATATTTTCATGAAATAATATATATATTTTTGAAATTTTATCTAAATAAATAAATTTCAATGTATATTTATTATTTATTTAAAATTCCATATAATTTATAAAATATAGATTTCCTAAAATAATTATATTTATAAAATCATATGGGAATTATCTTTTTAAAATAATAATTTTTCTAGTGTATTATTACCTGATACTTGGAAGCCAATAATTAAAAACCATAAAACAATGCCACTAGACACGAATCTTGAGAAACAATGTTCCCTTAATTCATATGGGTTCACTCCCAATATCATAACATTCAACATACATGTTCCATTTTTTTAAAACATTTTCTATAGAAATGCATTTATTAGTACTACCCCCTAATATTTATAAATCACATACATGGAATTATTCTTTTTTGTTTTCAAGAAACTAATTTTTCTTATAACATGTCCTAAAATTACATTAAAAGAGTTTTCAAAACCCATTTAATAGAATCCCATTCTTGTAATAACTATTAGTATTTGAAAACTATAATTCTATAGAAGTTGGAATAAGTACGTGCATGATCCCATATTGTGTGGAATGTAACGTATGAGCTACATGATGGACATACCTATCCATGTAAGACATGTCAGAGGATGAATAAGCATGTTTTCACATAAAATAATGAATGACTTATAATTGAACATACAATTATAACTATTATAATTTAGAATAAAGGCTACACATAATCATAAAAAATTGTATATAAATTTTTAAAATAAATAATAAACCACTTTAACAAATAAATTTATATTAAAATGTGAATATTCATATATATATATATACGTATACCATACACATAAAATGGTGTTTATGAAAACACATGTACACCCTTTGATAAACATAAATAATCACCTTTCAAAGTATATGTTTGGAAATAAAATTTATAACAAAAAACATATCTTATATATATTTATAAAATATATAATTAAACATAGATACTTATTAATATATGTACATATTTTAAAAAAAACATAATTTTTATTGCATAAATTAATTAAATCTTGACATAAATCCTTAGGATTGATAGTTTTATTAAGAATTCAAAAAAATATATATTTAAAACAAATAGTTATCATCGAAAATTATTTATAATAAATCAATATATATATATATATTCATATGATAATATTTTCATATATATAAGTATTGATGAAATCAAACATAAACACATTTATTCCCTTAAAACATTAATTTTAAACAAAGAACTTCCATAGAAATTTCGTTAAACAAAAAAAGATATATATATATATATATATATGCGCATATATATATACACATTTAATCCTAGAAAAATAAAACAAAAAATAAAATTAACCTTTACTAAATAAATCTCTTTCTTGTTTTAGGAAACTGAAGTGGAAAAGAAATCTACTGCTTACATAAGAAGTTGATCCAAAGAAGGGGTTTGGATGATGACATCAAATCATGGAGGAAGGGTTATACAAGAGTCTCATATATTTATAAAAACTATTAAGTTGTTGTATGATTCTAATATAATCATAGATATTTTTTTTAAAAAGTACCCACAAAATATCACGGGAATTCATTCCCATTTTTTTTAATTTAGCAAGTTGGAACCACCTTTTTCATACATTTTGTCTTTTTTATTCATCTAGTTTCTATCTCCCTATATATGTCATGGGGTTATCTATTTTGGTTTCTTATCTTCATTTGTGAAATCCATCCTTATTATTTTCATTATATAATATTATCATTTTGAAATCATTTTATTGTTTTTTTAACTGGATTCACCTTTTTAAATTCAAAACACATCATTTTTCAGAACAAATGTAATTTTTTTATTACATAAATTCTTATATATATATATATTATTATATTTTTTAAATAAATATATATTTAATTCTTTTTAATTAATGAATCAAATAATGATTTTAAAAAAACACATATATAAAATTTCATTTTTTATAGTAACATATTTATAAACATTTATAATTTACAAATATCAAAAAATAGAAAACAAATATTTTCTTATATTTATAAAATATATTATCTCAAAAATAATATTAAATTTCTAAATAAATGGTTTAACCTTAATAATTATTATAAGATATTCTATTAAATAACATTTTTGATAAAAATAAATACTATAAATAATAGATATATTTTTAATCAATGAAACAACAAGTATGGTTATGTATATGTATTATAATTAAATTTTAATCAAATTAATTAAAACAATTAATTATTATTTTTACAGAAAATATTCTTAAAATATATCATTATTTAGTTATAATTAAAAATAATTATTTGTTTAATAAAATATTTTTATAAAAAACTAGGTTTGGAATTTCTGGGATGTTATATTATTCCCCACTCAAAAGATTTGTATCATCGCTATTCGATTTTTCGAATTAATAAAATTCTCAATTTTCTTTTTTAGAAATAGTGAACAGTAGGACCACTAAACTTCTAGATTCTCTGGAAAAATATAATCACTATTGTTATATAGACCGTTCCTCGGATCCCAATAAAGCCTCGTGCCCATGATACCAGAATCCATGCTAAAAACATGATTTGTAACCTTTTTTCTTATAGAAATAAACATAGTATTTACAAACCACATGACCCAAAAAATGACCTTTATTGGTCTAGGAATTAGAGAATAGAAAAACCATACACATTTAATAGAGATGTACAAGAATAAAATAAAATGAAAAAATGGAACTACATGAACTAGCTCTGTAAGCGAAGAAAATTATTTCCGGAAACTCTAATGGACTTGTAAAAAATAAAGTTTATATTAAAGGGTGAGAATTAAATATTCACAGAAAGGGGGTTCTGAAAATCATTTATGAAAAAACCATAAATGATATTTTATTAAAATAATATTTTGTTGGAAAATTTATTTAAATACATACATATCATAATTGATTTCCAAATTTTTGAAAATACATATAATCTTGGACATATAGATTTCATAAAATAATTATATTTGTAAAATCATTTGAGGATTATCTTTTGAATGTAATATTTTTTCTAGTGGATTATTCCATGATTCTTGGAAGACCATAATTAAAAACCATAACACAAGGGGACTAGACATGACTCATGTTGATCATGATTCCCTTTTTTCTTATGTGATCACTCACTATATCATATCATCGATTATACTAATTCCAGTTTTTTAATAAAATTTTCAATAGAACTAACTTTACTAGTACTAACCCCAAATATTTCAAAATCACATACATAGAATTTCATTATTTTCATTTAAAAAATAATTATTATTCTTATAAAAAATTATAAAATTTACATTAAAAGAGTTTTCTTAAACTAATTAAGAGAATCTAATGCTTGTAATAAGTATTACTATTTGAAATCAATAATTTTATAAAAAATAAAATAAGTGTGTGCATCATACCATAATGCATGGAATGTCACATATGATCTAGTTGATGGCCATACCTATCCATGCATGGCATGTTAGGGGATGTAGATTAATTTTGGCACAATAAATAATCGCATGACTTATAATTGCACAAAAAATGATAACTATTATCATTTAGAAATAAGGATACACATAAATATAAAATGTTGTGTACATATTTTATAAATAATGATTAACCATATATAATAAATAAATTTAAATTCATATGAGTACATTAATACATATATATATATATGTATACCATACACATAAAATGATGTTTTTTAAAACACAAGGAAACCCTTTGATAATCATAAATAATCCCCATTGATGTATATGTTTCAAAATAAAATTTAGAACAAAACACATATCTATTATATATTCTGAAAATAGAAAATTACACACACACACACATATATATATATATCTAAGTGTGTGTGTACATATTTGTAAAACAAACATAATTTTTTTTGCATTAATTAATTAAATCCTGGGATAAATCCTTATGAGTTATGGTATTATTAACAATTCCATAAAACATAAATTTTAAAAAATTATTTATAATCAGCAGTTCTATAAGAGAAATATATATACATACTAACATATATATATATATATATATATATTATGCTTATATATAAATATATAGACATTTTGATGAAATCAAACAAAATAAATTGAATCCCTTAAAACATGAATTTAAAATAAATATATTCTATGAAATATTCTTAAATAAAACAAGATATATATATATATTGGAATATATATATATGTCATTTAAAATAATACAAAATATAAAATGAAATCTTAAAAAAACTAATTTGAAATTAAATCCCTTACTTTTTTTTGTAAACTGAAGTGGAAAAGAAATTTGCTTCTTTATTAAGAACATAAACTAATGAAGCGGTTTAGATCAGGACATCAAATCATGGAAGAAGGTTTCTCTAGGAGTCTTGTATATGTATAAAACAATTATGGTTTAGTAATATTCTTATAGAAGCATTACTATTTTTTAAACAAATACCTACAAAAAAATCACACGTATTCCTTTCCATTTGTTTTTTTACATTAACATGTCCGACCCCCTTTTTTCCAACATTTTTTCTTGGGGTTTTTCATTCAATTAGTTTTTGTATCTCTATATGTGCCATGGATTTCCCTATTGTGGTTCTTATATTATATTTGTAATATCCATCATTATTGTTATCATTACATACTATTATCAATTTTTAAATCATTTTATTCCCTTTTTGGACTCGTTTAACCTTTTTAATAAAAAACATACAGTTCTTTAATCATATGCTTCATTTTGTGTTATATAAATTCATTTATATATATATATTGAATAATTTATCTTATCTATATATAATTCATTTTTTAAAATAAATAAACCAAATCACACATTTTAATAAAACACATATATATAAGTGCATTTTATGTAGTAAAATAATTATATAAATCTATAAATTATAAAATTCATAAAACTAAAACATAATATATTGTTTTATATTTATAAAATATATTATTATAAAAATAATAATAATTTTTTAAAAAAACTGTTTTCCCCTTAATTATTATTATAAAGATTATTCAATTTAATCAATTTTTGGATAAAAATAAATACTAAAAAAACAAGTTATTCTTTTAAACAATGAAACAATAATTACAATAATGTTTAATTATTATAATTAACATTTAATAAAATTATTTAAAACACGTAATTATTAATTTTAAAGAAAATATTATTCAAAAATATCCTTAGTTTGTTTTAATTAAAAATACTAATCCATTCATTAAAATATTTATATATAAAAATAGGTTTTGAATTTTTGGGATGTTACAGATCACCACTATGAAACACCATGAAGGAAAACCATGAAGGAACACCACTATGGAAAACCATGAAGGAACACCCCACTGGAACACCACTAAGGAACACCAATAACGTACAACACTATGAAAAAAACAAAGTAACACCATGAAGAAATACATGAAGTATACCACACAAGTATACACAAAGTATACCACAAAAAAATATAAGGTATTCCACATAGAAAAAAATGAAGCATACTTCAATGAAATACAAAAAAGTATACCACATAGAAATACAAAAAGCGCAGCACACAAAAATACTAGAAGCATACCACATATAAATACATGATGTATACCACATAGAAATCATAAAGTCATCTCTACACAGGTATATGTCCATAAAACAAATTCCTAGAATATCCATGTATACTCATAAATAGACATGATGTAAATATGTAAGTCACAAACAATCACCACCACATGATTCCACTCGAGGTATGCTTATTCTGAGAGAACTCACTCATCGATCCATGATAATGTCAAAGAATCTCTCTAAGAGGTCCTGCGAATTTGGGCCCCACCCAAAGTGGAATACACTAGTCAAGTATCATATTATAAGGATAGGTGATCCTTCCCATAAAAGACCAATAACCGAGTCTGTATTAGCGTACAACGTAGGGGATCCTTCTCAGAGATCTCCAACAACCCTACCAATGTAGTTCGTAACTTAGGGGATCCTTCTTAGAGAATACCAAAAACTCTATTTTTATGTCCCACTATATGGAGGATAAATACCCTATGCTCAGAAGTCTTTTTAATTACCACAAAACTAAACTATGGGTGATAGAGGATTTCTTCGAACCTAACGAGCGATACCAAAACTCTATCCGGGGACTCGGCCTCTAGAGGGGACTACTATCCAGTGATGTGGAAGTAATATTATACTGAACCCTCATGTAAATAAAAATGGAAAACTCTATACGTATTGTATTCCAATCAATAAATCCTACCATTATATCCCAAATGGACACCCTCATCGCAAGAGTCAAAAATGCCGCATACGGCTCATCAAATGGACCTTCTGTTTGAAATTTATGACCATTATAGTGAAAAACTCCGGCTCAGGTTTGGTCGGGAGCCGAAAAATACTTTCATTGCCTAAACTGAACCTGATCGGCTTGATTGTCCACTTAACTGCAATAGAATCCATTTTTTTCCATCTTGTCCTGCGTTGTGGGCGGAATTTCTACACCACATTATGTTTTCCTCGACCACGTTCCTCCCAGTCAATATAGTGTCGCCACATTCAGCGTATTAAGTTGTTTCATACATAGCCCCCTCATCACTACATCCCCATTTCAACACCATCATCCTCATTATATACCCCACCACAATGTGGTGGCTCTAACATGACCCACCCTTCCACATTCTATATCTACTGGGCACCCTTCCAATAACCTCACCATGTGGGCTCACCGTCCACCAGGACTCCCCCCCTAACTAACACTATCACTCACCTTGATAAGATGAATCCATCATTGTCCTACCCAAATAATGCCATGTATTTTCCATCGCACCTATGTTGTGCCTTTATGGGGTCAGTTTTTTGAGGTTATATCATTGCACCCTGAAACAAGGGTCCAGCAATCGATCTTTTTCATGGGGGTTTCCAAACGTGTGGGGAAGATGAATAATATGCAATGTACATGAGATATTTAGGGGAGAGAATAAATCCACATGAACACTTGAATAATAGATCATGGTATTTTTTCAGGTCATCCTTGAATCGTTATTGTTATAAGAATGAACAATGAATGATAATCACAATTGAAATATCACCCATCAAACACCACAATTTAAACATCCTGCAAGAACGACCAAACCCCAAATAAACCTATTCATTGGATGTTATGTGATCATCATTAAATATATGAAGGGGTAAAATATGTCACAAATATATCATAATGCCTACCTCATTGGGTTCAAATGACGATGATGAACTATGTTTCATCGTGATCACTCGTAAGATCCTTTGATTTCATCGCACGCTGATTTTCGATCCACAGTCCAGTTGTCTTTCGCCAAGGGAAAATATTCCAAGATCTCCCTAGTGATTTTTTTGGCATTCCTAGGGTTATGTTACTAACCATGGGATTTCATCATAAGGATTATTTAAATTTAAATCATCTCTATATCCAAAAAATAATTTATCTTGATATTATTTAATGATGATAACTTCTATTTCATATTTTCCATAGAAAACATGCACTGAAGAAATTTAAGTCTTACATAGAGAAAACACAAAATTAGAAACACAAAAGTGGTTTCATATTTCCAATTATAGTCTCCATTCATGAGATTTTAGGATTCAAAAGTAATTGTTTTTATTTTTTATTTCATTTATGGTTACGTCTATAAAATATCTTTCACACCTAGCCCGTTTCAGTCGATGTTAAGCTTTACCAAAGCTAAATTCTATTCTCTAAACTCAATGGTTCCCTCATATTTCTTATCAAGGAACCTATTTATGATTTATTCCAATTTTTATGAAAAAATTTGTGCTAATTCTATAAAAAACATAACGTTTTACAACAATATATTATGGGAACATAGGGCCTCAAAATCACATGTCATCTATGTTCATGGTTTTGTAATTTTATCAAATAAAATCTAAAAATAAATTTAGGTAAATCTATACCACTACATTTTCTCAACCTTAGGGATTTACATCTCCAAAAACACAACCAAGGGCTACCAAAAAACCCATGTTCTCTCATGGACATTACTGTGATTCCCCCGAATACACACTCAGAAAAATGATCACCCACAAATAATCCTCCCAACTATGGCCAAAAAATTAACATCCATGCTCATACCATACCCTCAAAATAATTAATTTTCCACTTAGTCTGTCCAACCATCAACGGGGGAAGTGATGTGAATAAGTGTAGCTGAGTCTAAATTATTTCCACACACCATTCCATAATTGGGATGTAAGGAAAGCATCATAATCTAAAACTATCATTGAAGGGACTCCATGGTGTTGAAAAATATCTTAAACATCGATGCATAACAAGATCTCTACAAAACTCTCCTCCCAAAATGACAGGATGTGGGAAAAGATGGTGAGTCGGTCAAAGATCTCTCAGTTGGTATCGTGTCCCCTGGATGTATGTGGTAAAACCATAACAAAGTCCATCAATATCCTATCCCGCTTCAAATTTGGCTCCTTAATCTGTTGAGTCAAACTCACTTGAGCATGGTGCTTGACCATCACTTGCTAAAAAGTGAGGCATCGAGAGACCAAATCCACAACTTTTTTCTTCATTCACAGCTACAAGAAGAGTCATTGGAGGTTCTGGTTCAACTTTGCTACACCTGAATTTACTGAAGAAGGGGATGTATATAACTTCCTCAAATTATCCTCCTGTAATTCCACTAGTACTAGTGTCTATCCTCTTAAAAGAATTATTTTCTACCCTCCTTTATAATATCCATTATGGGAATGTCTTATTTACATCTTGGCACATAAAATCTCACAATTAGTATCTCTGTGTTATGCCCCTCTGAATTTCTATAAGAGAGGAGGTGCAGAAAACACTGATTGGAGGTAACTTTCTCCATCTCCATCCACAATGTATGACTTTAATGATGCTAAATGATTTAACACCCCATTCAAAAAACTGAAAATTAGTTTTCCTACAAAGAGAATATGTCTCTACATCCCCCTTATTTTGAGTATAGATAATATCAAATTCATAATCATAGAGGAACTCCAGAATCCCCTATGTCTCAACCTTTTTATAGATCTAATAAAACTCTTCCATCAGTTTAGAAAACTAAGGACACATAACAACCACTATATTAAGGGTTAGGCTATCAGATTTATGAGAAATCGACTGCACCCTCCTTTATATGAGTCTATTCTTTACTATCGGGAATTCCATTTCACCAACAAGGAAATACTCATCCCAACACTACAGAGACACCAAAATCATCACCTAAAACAATAAATATGAGCATTAACTATTGGTAACCATTCTATACCAATATTGAAATTACATGTCCTCGACACTGATACTAAGATATCCCAACTAAAACTCTTTCCTTTAGGTTTCACGCCACTCTATAGGAACCAGTGCGTGATCATTGGTTATCCTCTAGTCGGAGTCCTCAAATATGAGGTTTTTTTAATGGTTCAACTTGAAACTATGAATCTCAAACAATATTCTTTGAATGAAAATAATTACAAGTGCATGGTTCTAACAATACTACATCTAAAGTTGAATAGGAACAGATAGTACCCCGAATCATTCTTGGAGCCCCATGGTCATAAGTGTCAACCACATGCAGTTTTCCCCATCCCCTATCCTATAACTCCTGGATCCTAGTGTGGAACACTCGAGGCTATGGTGGTGACCTGAAGAAATGTATAAAATATACTTATACTATCACCTCCTCTACCATGTCCACTTTTTTGAAGACCTATATTCTTCCATTTACACACTACTGACTATCAAGGGTTATATTTGTTCATCCAAGAGACTCTTAAACACAATGGTTCATTCTAAAACTCTAGAATAGTTAAGAATTCACATGGGGATAATGTTATCTTAGATTCCCCAACATAGAAATATCTCAATGGTCTGATCCTTGGTGTACTGGTCATGTATTACATCCATCAATTTCTTGGAAAGGTTTGTATACCTCGAAGGATACATAGATACTAACATGTCATCCTTTAGAAGATGCAGAAGCACTTGGACATGCAAAAAACATAGCTTATAAGGTGATAACTTCTCTCTGAAAATGATCTCAAAATTTAACCACAACAAAGTCACTTAATCATTATATCGAGTATCTAAACCCCACCATCACCCTTGTAAGATATATATAATGCTCACTATCAGGACCACCATCTAATCTATTGGATTATTGACAAGATGAAAAAAGTGGATAACCACCTCAAGCCAGTGCTTATCCACCTATGTGTCAGGATGGCGTAATAACATGAGGGTTATCTATCACTGAAACACTTTAGGTTCTCTCAGCCTGCGATCGACATCTACTACTACTAAGGGTAACATGTGCTTCTTTAGGGGTGGTGGTATATCTAGGGTACTTCCTAGAGATGCTATATTCAATAAAAATCATTGTATCATTGTCTCGTCACCTCGTAGACCATCTTCATGATCACGCTATGGAATATAGGATGGATATCTATAGAGGGGTATATGGAAGTAAGACATGATATACCACGATCAATATAGTATACCTAGTGAGTTTTCTCATCCAAAAAGTGTTTTCATTTACCGATATGGAAATCATACTTCAGAATCCTGGTGAATGGATATGTTGGCCACTGCACCAATACTAGATTCCTCGGCCTGAAATACGAACTGAAAAACCTTATCATTGTTACCCCAAACCAACCACATAGAATTCTGGTCCATATGTAGAACCAACCTCCACTGATACAACTTTCTCATGACCCATCGTAGAGGGGCATGTTCCAGGACTACCAAAATCCAACCTTCTATATGCTAGGGGTTGACAACTAGCACTGAGTTGGAATGTCCCACATATGGAAGGAATTTTCCTAATTACTTGTTCAAATGTACACATCTCCTTTACCAAAATACGAAAATTTAAAAACTCTTAGAAGACAAGAATTGATACCACTATTATTCCTACAACAGGGTAAGACAGTAGAAAAATGAAAAGTAAATAGGGATAAAATACAAGCCCACCAAAAATAGTGTTTGGAAAAGTGAATGCACATGTTCCGAAAACTCATCTGCATAAAACCCTACCTGAAGGGAATGGTATTGGATAGCTTTCTGAAGTTTTAGGAGCACACCTTGACTGTTCGGACTCCTTAAGAACCACCTGATCCAGTTCCAACACAAAATCCAACAAACCATCATTCATCTATAAAAAACACAACACGTGCGGGAAATTACTGTGGAGGGGTGAGTAAAAAAATACTCAGTAGGACACCCCGAAACCAAAAAATAAATATAATACATTGGGAATTAAAAAGTAATATCATGATAGAATACCACAAATAAAAACCACTAATGGACACCACAAAAGAACACTAGTAAGTAACACCATGAAGAAACACCTTGAAAGAACACAAATAAGTAACACCATTGTGGAACATCAAGAAGGAACACCACTATGGAATACCATGAAGGAACACCATTAAGGAACACCACTAAGGAACACCGCGCAGAAAAAACAAAAAATAACACCATGAAGGACCACCACAAAGGAACACCACAATGGGACACCACTAAGGAACACCATGAAGAAATACCCTAAGTGTACTAGACAGAAATAAATGAAGTATTCCACATATAAATACATAAAGTATATTACATATAAATACATTAATCATACTGAATAAAAATAAACAAAGTATACCACAAAAAAATACACAAATCATACCACTCAAAAATACGCGAACCATACCACTCATAAATACACAAATTATACCACATAGAAAACATATACTCATCTCTAAATAGGTATATGTTTGTAAAAAATATTCTAATGATATCCTTGTATACTCATAACCCACCACAAATTAAATATTAAAGTCAATACCAATAACCGCCAAATGATTCTACTCGAGATGTGCTTATTCTGGTAGAACTCACTATTTGATCCATGAAATCGTCAGAGACACTCTCGAAGAGGTCCATCTAATTTGGGTCCCACCCAAAGAGAAATACATTGTTCAAAGATCATAAAATACCTATAGTGGATCATTCCAATAGAATAAAAACAACCCAATCTATATTAGCCCCCAACATTGGGGATCCTTCTCATAGAATGAAAAAAAACTCTACCTATGCGGCTCATAACATATGGGATATTTCTCATAGAATACCAACAACCCTATAGATATGTCCAATTAGATGGAGTACTAATCCCTTATGATCTAAGTTCATGTAAATTTCCACATAAATTCATTAGGGGTGATAGATGATCTCTCCAGTCCCAAGGATGGATACCATAACTCTCTCTAGGGACTCAGTCTCTAGAGGGGACTACTATCCAGTGATGTGGACGTAAAAATATACTAAACCCTTGAGAAAATAACCAAGGGAAACACTCCAGATACATAGTTCCAAAATAAAAATCCCACCAACCCATCTCCAAAAGAATTCATTATCTCAAGGGTCCCAACTACATAGACAACTAAAGAAACGAACCATTTGGTTGAATGTTACAACCATTTTAGTGAAAAATTCAAAATCATGTCTGAGCCAAACCAACTCACCCCTAACCGAATCGGCCATCCCCATTGGATGGATGGTACCCACCAACTAGACTGCTGGAGAAACCTAGTTTTCCTATCCTAGGATGTGTTGTAGGATAGCATGCCACGCCGCATGTGGTTTTCCCCGGCCATGTCCTAAGGAATTACAAAGCGATTATTTAAGATTCATGCCGCATTTATCAATAGAATGGCCAATGCATAAACACGACTTACAAAAACTAGGTAACCACTCATACTGGATAGACAATTCCAACTCAATGTCACCCGCAAAAAGAAATATTGTATCAATCATAACATGAGCTAAATCAACCTCTACTAACACTCGAGCAATGTGACCACACCTAGGTCGCTCTATTTCTTTATCAACCTTGATCGAAGATCTAACAGTAGAAGAAACCACCCACATGACTGAAGGGTTCTAGAAAAACCAATTAAGACCCCTAATTCAGACCCATGTTTGCATGGAGGAATTAATTCTTGCGAAAGGATTTGATAACAGATCCCACTATTGTACCATGATGTATCCAAGTTTCAAGGGAATTGGTCCAAAACTCTAGGACACATTCATAAGTTCCTACGAGGGGAATACAATAGGAAAATTACCCCACCTAATAGAGATTAGGAGCCAATAACTGAAACCCCAACTCTTAGATAGCCGATCTCTCGCCTCGTCAATCATCAAAGTGGAATCACTCCGAGTACCCAAAATCCTAGCATGTAGTGAGAACCTAAATTATTCAAGGAAGGCCGCTAAAATCTGCGGACTCACTTCCACAAATGCATTAGGCCCATTATTGGTAATCCGCTTATTCAAGGTTGCAGATTCAAGCTGTGAATTAGAGAAAAACCTGTTCTAGGAAGCCATAAACTCGGATTTACTCTTAGGGTTCCTCGGATCATCATTCACCATGGCCACATGATCCACAGTAACGTCACCACCTGAAACAACCACCTTTGAGGGAGTAATGAAAACATCCTTAAGATCGAAAAATTGCCCAATGGATTTTCCCCTGATCGTCACCCTGAAAATCACTGAAGAACCATCGTTCGATATTATTGGTATCATTTCATTCATTGTATAATAGTGATGTTTTAAATAAATATCCATGATACAAATTTCATTCCTATGGGTTAATTAATCTATGATGGAATGTTGTGGGATCTTATGTTCTTCTGGCATACATATGAATTATTTATCATTGTGCAATGGATTGGCACATTATAGGCAACCAATGCATTAGGTAAAGAATTATATCTCAAAAACCTCATATAAGGTAATTTGGTTTGATTTTGAACTCCTAGTGGAATTTTTCCACTATGTGTTATGTTTTAATATAATTATATATCCCTATAATGAAATAATTAAATTCTTATATACCATGATATGGAATTTAATGGATATGATATAAAACGCAATCCATTAAGGGACTGTATCGTATTTGTTATCATGGTATTTTATATGATTCTTGAAATAATGAATTATTTAATATTCTTATATTTATTAAACACTATTATTATACAATTTAATTCCAATGTTATGATTCCAATGGATCAATATTATATTCATATGGCACAGTTTTTATAATAAAATATTTATTCCAAGATTCATAAATTATGATTCATATATTTTTTGTTATAATATTCATGTGTTATGTCATTTCATGTGTATTATATTCTCTTAAACACATGATCATATTATGGGAAGTTATGATATTCAATTATTAATGCTAATATTTACACTTTTAGAGAGCTTAATGTCAGGATTTTTTATGTTTCTATTCCCAATGTAATGAATATTAGTATTATGTATGATGTGTTAAGGAGGGTTCACATGAGAATGTTATTCCAAAGATATATTTTACACATATTTAAATTTGAACAATGATATATATTACAATATATTTATTTTCAAACAAATTTGACCACATCTATACTTTTCAATACACACAACCCCAAGTCCAAATTAACTGTTATAAGATATTCCTTTTTAATCTAGTCAATAAATTAGAGGGTATTAATTGTAAAAAATATGTTCTAAAAATTATTTTATTTACACATGTATAAAATTAAATAATTTTTAATTAATTACTAATAAATATAAATAAAAATCATTCCAAATAGAGAGAAATTATTTTTTTGAAAAACAGTATTTTTCTAAAAAATAGCTACGTAGCATTTTGAGATTTTTTTAATTAATTATTTCCACTTTCAAAAAATTTAATTTAAAAAATTATCTTAATTTTTGAATCATCAAGTAAAAATTTTCTTAGTGTTAATTTTTCTTTGAATTTATGAAAAATATTAAACCTTTAGTGAATCACTACTGGAAAGGGGATCTTTCCCAACAGTTGTATACCAACGGTTCTTTGAACCGTTGGCATATCTTGTCTTTCCCAACGGTTTATAGAAACCGTTGGGAAAAACCCCTCAATGCATAGTTTTCACAACGGTTTCATAGAACCGTTGGGCAAGATAGGTTTTTCCCAACGGTTCTTAAGAACCGTTGGGAAAAGTGGAGAGGAAACCTTGTTTTCCCAACGGTTCTATGGAACCGTTGGGAAAGGTTGGTGTTTCCCAAAGGTTTTTATAAACCATTGGGAAAAAAATTCCCCAAATACCCAAATCGAGCCAACGGGCTCCCCACATTCCAGAAGCATTCAGCTCGTGTCCTCCTGGAGTGATTCCTTGGCAGAAGGACCTCCCAATCCCCACATGATCCAGCACCTACCAGGTTAGACTCCTATATTTTATCAAGGATATAGTTCCAGCTCTTATAAATCATATACTTCTATTCTTGATTTCGTTATTCCCAATTATTAGGGTTTTTGTAAAAATTTATGATTGTTTCATGGTGGTCATGTGCGCCACTATAGGTACACTGATTCACTAATTTATTTTGGTATTTCCATAAAATTCGAATACAATTTATTAATGAATCAATGCTGAGTGTTAACATGACATTCATGTTCTTGATTTTTGTTGAACACCTTATTTATGGTATGAGGTCAGATTATTGAAAGTGTAAACAAATACTTATATAGAATTTCCTTGTAAAACCTGATGGTTTAATTCTAGTTAAATGGAATCATAATTTTTTATGTTATTACTATTTAGTAATTGTTGAGGTGAATCATATATGTATATGAAAAATGGATCAAGATCATTTAGTATTTGATAGAATTATTCCCTAGTAATGTGAGACCCTTATGTTGTGGGGTGAGTACGGAGTAGTGAGATATATTGCTTGTTACTTACCTTTTTTCAATTCTATGAGGTAATGATAGCGTGCACTAATTTTTTGAGATCTATCAATGTTTTTATGGTTTTGATAGTGATCCATGATGTGTATCCTAGTATGTAAGATCCTGTTGGGTATTGGACCCTAGATTGGGTGAATTTGTATGCGGTAGGGTGCTTTCTATGATGGGTTGTAGTGATGTGATGGTAACTTATGATAGGGGTGGGTCTTACTAATGTGGATCCATTCTATATCATAAGCATGTAAATATAATTTGTATTATTATAACTAAATGTGAATGATGTGTGATCAAATATTGTCTTATCCTGGATAATTCCTTGTGATATATTGATATGGTGGCATGAGTGATGATGCATGTGGTGACATGACCAACATACATGTGTTTTATGGTTAGTGATGAATTAGGTTAGTGATCCTATGATCATTGGGATGTGACTCTAAATGATTCAAGAAGAGTTATTAATATGATAACATGAGGGTGTGTTCCTATTTGGTTTTATCTAGACTCATAGTATAGTATTGGAGTTGAGTTATTTTTATATATTATCTGTTTTTATGGATGTTTCCTTTTAGTGGTTGTGTGTTTGGGAACCCCCCCTCCTTCCTAGACCCTAGACAACCCCCCACCCTCCTCCCTGGACCCTGGACAGCCCCACCGAACAGCCCCCACCCTCCTCCCTGGACCCCGGACAACCCCCAGACAGCCCCCCAGATAGCCCCCCAGACACCCCCCACCCTCTTCCTTGTACCTCGGACAACCCCCTGAACAGCCCCGGATAGCCCACGGACAGCCCCCCGAACAGCCCCCAGACAGCCCCTCACCCTCCTCCTTGGACCCCAGACAGCTCCCCGAACAGCCCCCAGACAGCCCCCCCTACCCTCCTCCTTGGACCCTGGACAACCCCCCGAACACCCCCCGGACAGCCCCGCGCACAGCCCCCCCACCCTCCTCCCTGGACCCCAGACATCCCCCCTACCCTCTTCCTTGGACCCCGAACAACCCCCCGAACATCGTTCGGCATGTTTGGACCCACCCACGCGCGTTTATCAAGCGCGCACAACACTTAAAGAACGCATAATGAGCCCTACCGCGCAGACCGCACGTCCGATTGACGTGCCGTCTGCGCGTGCACGTCGACAATAATAATTGGATTGTTGTCCTGTGATTTCAGGTCAATCTGATGTCGTCCGCTATGAGTTTGACTGTTAGACGCCCGTTTTGGCCCTTTATGACACCAGAACGGCGTTCCCGGTCACCGCGGGCACACGACACATCTGATTGACGTGTCGTCTGCTCGAACACATCACAATTCACTCACCCTTTAATGTCGTTCAATTTCAGGCCATTCGGACTTCGTTCGGCCAGTTTGGACCCCCCACGCGCGTTTATCAAGCGCGCGCAACGCTTAAAGAACGCATAATGAGCCCTACCGCGCAGACCGCACGTCCGATTGACGTGCCCTCTACGTGTTCACATCTCAAATAATAATTGGATTGCTTTCCTGTGATTTCAGGTCAATCCGATGTCGTCCGATATGAGTTTGACCGTTAGACGCCCGTTTTGGCCGTTTATGACACCAAAACGGCGTTCCCGGTCACCTCGGGCACACGGCACGTCCGATTGATGTGTCGTCTACTCAACCACATCACAATTCACTCACCCTTTCTTGTCGTCCGATTTCAGGCCATTCGGACTTTGTTCGGCTAGTTTGGACCCCCCCACGCGCGTTTATCAAGCGCGCTCAACGCTTAAAGAACGCATAATGAGCCCTACCGCGCAGACCGCATGTCCGATTGACGTTCCGTCTGCACGTGCACATCTAAAATAATAATTCGATTGTTGTCCTGTGATTTCAGGTCAATCTGATGTCTTCCGATATGATTTTGACCGTTAGACGCCCGTTTTGGCCGTTTTTGACACCAGAACGGCGTTCCCGGTCACCTCGGGCACACGGCACGTCTGATTGACTTGTCGTCTACTTGACCACATCAAAATTCACTCACCCTTTGATGTTGTCCGATTTCAGGCCATTCGGACTTCGTTCGGCCAGTTTGGACCCCCCACGCGCGTTTATCAAGCACGCGCAACGCTTAAAGAAGGCATAATGAGCCCTACCGCGAAGACCGCACGTCCGATTGATGTGCCCTCTATGCGTGCACGTCGAAAATAATAATTTTATTGTTGTCCTGTGATTTCAGGTCAATCCGATATCGTTCGCTATGAGTTTGACCGTTAGACGCCCGTTTTGGCCGTTTATGACACCAGAACGGCATTCCCGGTCACCGCGGGCACACGACACGTCCGATTGACGTGCCGTCTGCTCGACCACATCAAAATTCACTCACCCTTTTATTTAGTATGATTTTAGGCCATTAGGACTTTGTTAGGCTAGTTTGGACCCCCCCCCCCCCCCCCCACGCGCGTTTATCAAGCGCGCACAACGCTTAAAGAACGCATAATGAGCCCTACCTCGCAGACCGCACGTCCGATTGATTTTCCGTCTGTGTGTGCACATCGCGAATAATAATTGGATTCTTTTCCTGTGATTTCAGGTCAATCCGATGTCGTCCTCTATGAGTTTGACCGTTAGACGCCCATTTTGGCCGTTTATGACACCAGAACGGCGTTCCCGGTCACCGCGGGCACACGGCACGTCCGATTGATGTGTTGTCTGCTCGACCACATCACAATTCACTCACCCTTTGTTTTCGTCCGATTTCAGGCCATTCGGATTTCGTTCAGCCAGTTTGGACCCCCCCCCCCCCCCCCACGCGCGTTTATCAAGCGCGCGCAACGGTTAAAGAACGCATAATGACCCTACCGCACAGACCGTAGGTCCGATTGACGTTCCGTCTGCGCGTGCACGTCGCGAATAATAATTGGATTGCTGTCCTGTGATTTCAGGTCAATCTGATGTCGTCCGATATGAGTTTCACTGTTAGACGTCCGTTTTGGCCGTTTATGACACCAGAACGGCGTTCCCTGTCACCTCGGGCACACGGCACGTCCGATTGACGTGTCGTCTGTTCGACCACATCACAATTCACTCACCCTTTGATGTTGTCCGATTTTAGGCCATTTGAACTTCGTTCGGCCAGTTTGGACCCCCCACGTGCGTTTATCAAGCGCGCACAACGCTTAAAGAAGGCATAATGAGCCCTACCGCGCAGACCGCACGTCCGATTGATGTTCCATCTATGCGTGTACGTCGAAAATAATAATTGGATTGTTGTTCTGTGTTTTCAGGTCAATCCGATGTCGTTCGCTATGAGTTTGGCCGTTAGACGCCCGTTTTGGCCGTTTATGACACCAGAATGGCATTCCCGGTCTCCGCGGGCACACGGCACATCCGATTGACGTGTCGTCTACTCGACCACATCACAATTCACTAACCCTTTTATTTCGTCCGATTTCAGGCCATTCGGACTTTGTTCGGCCAGTTTGGACCCCCCCCCCTCCACGCGCGTTTATCAAGTGCGCGCAACGCTTAAAGAACGCATAATGAGCCCTACCGCGCAGACCGCACGTCCGATTGATGTGCCGTCTGCGCGTGCACGTCGCGAATAATAATTGGATTGTTGTCCTGTGATTTCAGGTCAATCTGATGCCGTCCGCTATGAGTTTGATCGTTAGACGCCCGTTTTGGCCGTTTATGACACCAGAACGGCGTTCCCGGTCACCGAGGACACACAGCACGTCCGATTGACGTGCTTTCTGCTTGACCACATCACATCTTACTCACCCTTTGATGTCGTCCGATTTCAGGCCATTTGGACTTCGTTCGGCCAGTTTGGACCCCCCCACGCGCGTTTATCAAGCGCGCGCAACGCTTAAAGAACGCATAATGAGCCCTACCGTGTAGACCACACGTCCGATTGACGTGCCGTCTACGCGTTCACGTCGAGAATAATAATTGGATTGTTGTCCTGTGATTTCAGGTCAATCCGATGTCGTCCGCTATGATTTTGACCGTTAGACGCCCATTTTGGCCGTTTATGACACCAAAACGGCATTCCCGGTCACCGCGGGCACACGTCACGTCCGATTGACGTGCCGTCTGCTCGACCACATCACAATTTACTCACCCTTTGATGTCGTCCGATTTCAGGCCATTCGGACTTCGTTCGGCCAGTTTGGACCCCCCCACGAGTGTTTATCATGCGCGCGCAACACTTAAAGAACACATAATGAGCCCTACCACGCAGACCACATGTCCAATTGACGTGCCGTCTGCGCGTGCACGTCGCGAATAATAATTTTATTGTTGTCCTCTTATTTCAGGTCAATCTGATGTCGTCCGCTATGAGTTTGACCGTTAGACGCCCGTTTGGCCCTTTGTGACACCAGAACGGCGTTCTCGATCACCTCGGGCATACGGCACGTCCGATTGATGTGTCGTCTACTCGACCACATCACAATTCACTCACCCTTTGATGTTGTCCGATTTCAGGCCATTAGGACTTCATTCGGCCAGTTTGGACCCCCCACGCACATTTATCAAGCGCGCGCAACGCTTAAAGAAGGCATAATGAGCCCTACCGCGCAGACCGCACGTCCGATTGACGTTCCATCTACGCGTGAACGTCTCAAATAATAATTGGATTGTTGTAGTGTGATTTCAAGTCAATATGATGTCATTCGCTATGAGTTTTACCGTTAGACGCCCGTTTTGGCCGTTTGTGACACCAGAACGGCATTCCCTGTCACCGCGGGCACACGACACGTCCGATTGACGTGCCGTCTACTCGAACACAACACAATTCACTCACCCTTTGATTTCGTCTGATTTCAGGCCATTCGGACTTTGTTCGGCCAGTTTGGACCCCCCTCCACGTGTGTTTATCAAGCGCGCGCAACGCTTAAAGAACGCATATTGAGCCCTACCGCACAGACCACACGTCCGATTGACGTGCCGTCTGTGCGTGCACGTCTCGAATAATAATTGGATTGTTTTCCTTTGATTTCAGGTCAATCCGATGTCGTCCGCTATGAGTTTGACCGTTAGACGCCCGTTTTGGCCGTTTATGACACCAGAACGGCGTTCCCGGTCACCGCGGGCACACGACACGTCCGATTGATGTGCCGTCTGCTCGAACACATCACAATTTACTCACCCTTTGATGTCGTCCGATTTCAGGCCATTCGGACTTCGTTTGGCCAGTTTGGACCCCCCCACGCGCGTTTATCATCCGCGCGCAATGCTTAAAGAACGCATAATGAGCCCTACCGCGCAGACCGCACGTCCAATTGACGTGCCGTCTGCGCGTGCACGTCGCGAATAATAATTGGTTTGTTTTCCTGTGATTTCAGGTCAATCCGATGTCGCCCACTATGAGTTTGACCGTTAGACGCCCGTTTGGCCCTTTATGACACCAGAACGGCGTTCGCAGTCACCGCGGGCACACGACACGTCCGATTGACGTGCCGTCTGCTCGACCACATCACAATTCACTCACCCTTTGATTTCGTCTGATTTCAGGCCATTCGGACATCGTTCGGCCAGTTTGGACCCCCCATGCACGTTTATCAAGCGCGCGCAATGCTTAAAGAACGCATAATGATCCATGAGTCATATGTGACATGTACGAGTCAACCCCGCCTCAATCTGAGGCACGATGTAGCCGCCACCACTCAAAGTGTCTGTCTTTTGTTTCAAAAGGACATCATTTGAAGTGAAAAACATCAACTAGCATACGGAAAACTGAACAAACGCATTCAGATTGTATCGATAATTTAGCATAACAATCCATGGGTCATATGTGACGTGTACGAGTCAACCCCGCCATAATCTGAGGCACGGTGTGGCCGTAATCACTCCATGTGGCTCTCTTTTTCTTAAAATAGACAACAATTTAAGTACATACGGAAAACCGACCAAACGCATTCGGTTTCCCTTGAAACTTTAGGAGAACGATCAATGGGTCATATGTGACGTGTACGAGTCAACTCCGCCTCAATCCGAGGCACGGTGTGGCCGGCACCCCTCAAAGTGTCTGCCTTTTGTTTCAGAAGTACGTCATTTTAATTAAAAAACATCAACTGGCATACGGAAAACTGACCAAATGTATTCGGATTGTGTCGATACACTAGAACAACGATCCATGGGTCATATGTGATGTGTACGAGTCAACCCCGCCTCAATCCAAGGTGTGCTGTGGCCGCCACCACTCAAATTGTCTGTCATTTGTTTCAAAAGGACGTCATTTGAAGTGAAAAAATATCAAGTGGCATACGGAAAACCGACCAAATGCATTCGGATTGTGTCGATACATTAGCACAATGATCCATGGGTCATATGTGACGTGTACGAGTCAACCCTGCCTTAATCTGAGGCACGGTGTGGCCGGAATCACTCTAAGTGGCTCTCTTTTGGTTAAAATGGACAAAAATTTAAGTACATACGAAAAAATGACCAAACACATTCGGTTTCCATTGAAACTTTAGGAGAACGATCCATAGGTCATATGTGATGTGTATGAGTCAACACCGCCTCAATCCGAGGCTCGGCGTGGCCGGAACCACTCAAATTGTCTGCCTTTTGTTTCAAAAGTACGTCATTTTAATTGAAAAACCTCAATTGGCATACGAAAAACTGACCAAACGCATTCGGATTGTGTCGATACGTTAGTACAACGATAAATGGGTCATATGTGACGTGTACGAGTCAACCCCGCCTCAATCCGAGGCGCGGTGTGGCTGGTAGCAATCCAGGTGTATGTATTATGTTTAAAATGGACATTATTTCAGGTAAAAATATATGGTATACAAAAAACCGATTAAATTATGAATTGACTTCCGGATTCCACATATAATTGTCATCTAAATTTTAAATCGAATTCTAAACGAATTATGTATGTTTATAATTACGTTATCAATTCTAATTTAATTATGGATGTGTATAGTTCCACCATTATATGTAATAGTTAGTTGGTTATTGCAGGTACAATAATTGGATTGAAATATGAGAGGGAACCCACAAAACCGCACTAGGTGGTGGTCAAATTGGAGACCTGGTTGCAATTGGGGAAGGTGCTGGGAAAATTGCAGGGCTGCTGGGCAATTTTCCCAGCAGAGGCTATGCAAACGGTTCAAAACCGTTGGCATAGAATATCTTGGATTTGTTTTACCAACGGTTTATAAAACCGTTGGTAAAACACTTTTCCCAACGGTTTAAAACTGTTGGGAAAGACTAGATATTGGGTTTAACAGTGTTATTTTCAGCACTTTCCCAACGGTTTGACAACCGTTGGGAAATGTTTTTTCCCAATGGTTTTGAAGAACCGTTGGGATAGGGTAATTTTCTCCACCTATGCCAACGGTTCACTGTAAACCGTTGGGAAAAGTTTTTCCCAACGGCTTACTTGCCTCCGGTTGGCAGAACCGTCGGTATAACATATACCAACGGTTCCCCAGCCTTTCCCAATGGTTCTAAACCGTTGGGAAATTCTCTATTTCCAGTAGTGAATAGTGAAAAAGAACTTTTTGTTGGAATAATTTAAAAAGTTAAATTTTTTATAATGATTTTAATGTAAAATTATTTCAATTATATTTTAATATTTTCAATTTATGTTTGTCGATTCTATTTTATGTAATTTTTTTATATAAAAACTTCTCTTACATAAGAAAACTATTCATTGGAAAATTGTTTTCATCACGCTTACAGGTTTAATTTTAAACAGAATTATACCAACTATATGAATTTTATTTGGTAAAATCCATTTACTATTTTTGACCATAATAATTAATATTAGGTAATAAATTGAAATAATATTTTGGACATATTGAATGGTTAATTTAGTAAATAATTAATTGTCGTGGTTATGGTTAAAATTGGGTTATCGTGGGTTAAACTAAAAAAAAGTGAAAAAATATTATAAAAATTGTATAATTGTAATTTTCAAAACATATATAGTCCTTCTATCCAATAATGTTTGTTAATTGTTCATTTTTTCCCTTTGGTGTGTCAAAAACCTCGGTGAAATTTATCCTTATCCAAAATTTATACTGCATCCTTTACAACACTTATAAAAGGGCATCCCTTCTCCTATACTCTTCACACTTCAAGAACCATTTTTATAAAAATTATAACCCAAAAATGATCCATATATTTTTCAACATGATCTAGAGGCCCTATTTGTATCCTAAAACAATTTTAATATTTCGTTATGTATAATCCTAGTGTAGTTTTTCATAGAATATATATATTTAATCAACAAGAATCTTCATTTTTTCATCCTATACCCCCCTAAAAATTATTTCCACTGGTGATAAAATAATATAAAATTTGTCTTAAATAAACTGAGATTTGATTTTTTTAATGTAATAACCCATATAAATTCTTTCTTCTATCAAATGGCTAACAAACCCATCAATCTTGGGTAATGAGGATTGCCGCCTCGCAAACCAATTTAATTAGTTTTCAATCACCATCTCCCAATTCATGATATAATGATTGATTTACTGATTTAGATATGATATATATATTAAATAATTATACTTATAAAATTATAATTTCACTTATATCTTTATACCTTAAAACCTTTTGAAATACGATAATGTCACTCATGTGTATGTGTCGACTCCCACCTCCATGAAGTGATGAAATGTGTTTTTATTTTTATTCTGACATGGATGGAAATGTGGTTAAATATAATTAATATATATGAAATATATGATATAAAAAGGATTCTATTAATTTTAAATAATATTTAACATTATTTCATTCCATCCCATAAAAAATGGAATCATTTTTCATTCGTACATATGGCATATAGTCTATAGTAATTGTGTAATTATTTTAACAATAAAAAAGGGATTTATTTGAATACATATACAATGAATATTTATAATATTTATATTTTAACACGATGAGTTTTTATTGGATTTTTTCTAATTGAATTAATATTCATTAATATCAATAAGTTTAGTATGTTAAACATTTCTTTCATAAGGCACTGACATGGAGTACTTTACACACAACACTGACTTGGCTTGCGTTACATGTAACATTAAGATTATACAAAAAATCATTTTATTGTTATAATTATTTAAATTAGATAATTATAACCTAATATTTAAACGTATTAAAATGAATATTAATAAGTACTTTTCATATATTATTTATAATTGTGTTTGTAATTAAAACATATTTATAATGAAAGAAAGAAATTTTTATAAATTTCTTATAGGTTTAAAAATATAATTTCCTCAAATAAACTAGTTTTCATGTCCTTCTATGAAAAAAATAATTTCAAACACTTTAATATATTTAATTTTATAAAATAAACAACATTTTTGAATTTCAAAATTTCAAATTTTGCATATGGTAATTTTTTTGGATTTTTATGATACACAACATTTTTGGATTTACAATGAAAAATACAAAAAATGTACTCAAAACTACCATCACATCTATTTATTTATATGGATATGTTATGTTTTAAAATTGTTTCAAAGTCCAATTAGATCATATTTTTAAAAATTAGTACAATTTAGGTCATTAGAACAAATTTCATATGAAATTGGATATAAAAAAAATATAAAACTTTTGATAATTGTTACATTAAAACTCATATTGTCATCCCATCTACATGATTAATTTTAAATTATATTTTCTCTATTATGTGTTTAGAATTTATGGAAATTGATTTCATATATATAATTAGCATAATTTATAAATTATAATAAGTTCAACATACTTTTTTAACAAAAATATTAGTGAATGTAATTAAAATTAATTACAACGGTAAAGACAAAATTAATCTTAACAATCGAATAAACCCTAAACACAAGGTCCCAAAAGACCTTTCCACTTCCCCAAAACCTATTTTCTAGAATTTATTTCGTAATTAATCTTAAATTCTTGATTTTGGTTGTGTTTGGATGACTTTTTTAGGTAAAAACTCGCCTACACCTAACTTTTTCTAAAAAATACCAAGTGAGTCATCTTCCTCCCCTATAAAAGGCCTCCATCTCCAACCATTCCACATGCATTTAAAAACACATAGTATCAGCCACTATATACACAATTCACTTCCCAAACAACACTTATTACCTCTTTTAATCATCCATTTGTGATGAAAGACAACCAAGAATCCCTTTGGTGCAAACTAAAATGAGTTACCCAAAGAATATGTAACATCCTTCATCAAGATACTTTCTTTTATTTTCTTTCACCACCATGTCAACTATAAATATTCATTTATTATACAACAACAATAATATCCTCAATATATAGAGAAGTGTTTCTACTATGTGTTATACCTACACTTACACACAATTCCATCTAATGGGTAACAAATTTACTATTTATGTGTACGGTGAAACACTGCTTCAAGAAATTATGACTGTTTATTCTCCCCTAACATCCTCTCACAGTGGGAATTATGATGGACATGATATTTTTATATGATATTTATGATAATTATTATTTATTTAGGATTATTTAATTATATTACAATATATATATATTTATACATTCAATTTTTTGAAAATATAATAATTTCGTTCGAGGTAGTGTGGACTACCACCTCCTCAATGCGATATGATTTGTTCACAATCCACATGGAATGTATTAGGGATGGTTTTAATGAATTTATATGGTTCATATGATATAATAAATATACTATAATAATGTTATATATACTTTTATATATATATATATATATATATATTTTACATTCTTTCTTTCAATGTGAAAATAAAAGGGAAACAAAGTTCATTCGTACATACGACCTACGTCTCCATGAACAGTGTATTCCATTGAATACTTATATAATATATGGATTATTTTAATACACATATAATGAATATATCTAAAATTTATATCATTTTTTACATTCTTTAAATCATGATATAATTACAAGGGAGGAAGATAAAACAAATTAATAAAAATGAAAAGAGGATATTACCCGAACAAAAACCTTCACATAGAATTATAAATAATGGGGTAATATAATGTCACAATAAAACCATATATAGTATAAGATATAAGAATCTAGTTTATTAAATATTTATACTAAACTTATATTTATTATACCATAATTTTGTATGAGTGAAATGAGAGTTAATACACAATGTAATGAAATTTCATCGGATTTGTTTATATCCATGAGATATATTCCATGTTCACATCTATTTTTTCTGTGTGGTTTATATCTTGTACATGAATGTATGATATGATTCTTATTATTTTTCACTAATTTTTAGTTAAAAATTAATTATCAAAAACTAAATTCTAGGTGATAATTTCTTCATTTTTTCATATATGATTTT
This sequence comes from Viscum album, assembly GCA_963277665.1. Lineage (NCBI taxonomy): Eukaryota > Viridiplantae > Streptophyta > Magnoliopsida > Santalales > Viscaceae > Viscum > Viscum album. The sequence goes on along the minus strand of OY728123.1, from coordinate 683,397,092 downwards.
TTTGGATGAATTTATTTCCTATATATGGGAGATACATTACATGTTCATACCTGAGGTAAGGATTTCTCATCTCACTTTTACATTCATTAGGAATATTACATATTCACAATTGATTAATTTTATTTTCGGGATATACATAAAATTTTATATTTTTTACAATGATTCTATTTATATTAATGATATTTATAATTTTGTTTATTTTTATATATTTCTTGTGGGAAATGATTTAAAATTACCATAGTTAGAAGCGTTTAATTCAGAATCTCAAAACTATTGGGGATTAATTATCATAGGGTATCTTTTTGGAGAACCTTTTATTTATTTATATCTTAAAACAAATATATATTTTTCTCCTATGTGTATTCATGATATTTTAATTTAATATTATAATTCTTATCTCTTTGGCACAGAAATAATTGAAATTTTTATATTATGAAAATCCAACAATATTTCTATTTTTGTGAAAAACTTTATTTTTATTAATTATCTATATTTTATATAAAAATATTTGAATAATGTTTTTAATATTATAAAATGATTTTTAAAAAAAATTAAACATGTTTAAGTTTTATAAAATAGCATCAAAAGAATAATTTTTCCATTTTCTAATTGTGGTAATTTTGGAATTTTAACAAAGATATGAAATGTTTCCTTTTTTTAATTTACACTAAATGAAAAAATACTTTCCATCATGACTACTCTAATATTTTAAGTCTCTATTACCCGTTCCCAAGATCCTTTTCAATTGAATTTTATACCTCATTTTTAAGAAATTATAATTTTTTAAAGTTAATTTAAAAGACAATAATTTATTTTCATGATGAATATTTTAATGAAATTTTTTTATATATATTCATCATTGAAAACAAAATTATGTTTTCATATGACCGAGTAGGGATATATTGTGATGATACAATTATTATTATTTCTCTAGACGGATTATGATTAGTTTTATAAGGGATGTACTATTTTGATACCATTCTCTAAATCACTCAGGATTGTATGTGATTATGTTTAATGATTAAGGATATTATTAAAATTTCTATTGATAGATTTTCAATATGAAAGTTCAGATTTATTTTTTTAACCTTTTAAATATGATGAAATTATTTGAATAATTAGGTGATATATGGGGCCTACTATATCTCCTCGATGCATTGGTAAGTCTAATGAGAGAAAATTGTTTTTGGTACTTTTATGAGGCCATACTACTTTATATAAGATGTCTTGGAAGCGGCTAGTAATGGTATGTTTTTTATGTATATCATTATTAATTGCCCCATTGTGAGATTATTTTTTTATTTCCATGTCATTATTTGATTATTTATGGTTCCCATGGATGAGTTTAAATCATATTTTATTATTTATATTGAATTATTTGATAATAATTTTTTATTCCACATTATTATTCTGGTTCATGTTTTTGATGAAATGGAGGGTATTTTCATATATTTAATTTTTCATATCAATCATTCCTTTTTTATTCATGATATGTTCTGTTGTACACATACCCATACTGAGCATCTAATCTCCCTCTATTCTCATTTTTTCTTTCATTAGGATGATAGGATGTATTTTTTTCTTAATATTCAGGGATATGAGAAAGGGTAAATGGTGTTCTCAATTGAATAACTATATTTTATTTTTCTATTCAATATTATATGCCTTTAATATGTGTACCAATTTTCCTAATACTACTGATCTATTTGATCATTTAGGATTTCATCACTTGAATTTAACACTAATGTAATATTATAACCACTGAATCTGAGATTTTAGGGTTGGGGTCTTTACAGTTTTTATCAGATGAGTTTCATCAAAACCCATGGGTAAAAGATTTATGAAAACATAGATTGTGGAGAATAATACTAAAAATGAAATTGAGGATAAGGCTAAGTATATTATAATATCCAAATGAGTTATTATGGTATACATTATGTGATTTTCATTGAAATAAATCCATATCTAGAAACTACATGTGGACATGGATCTGGAATAGTTGTACCTATGAGTAACAAATCCAATATTGAAAAATAAGTATTTAACTCGATCATTACCAGGTTCATGAAAACAACCCTTATTTTACCCTTGGTTTGACACTCCTAGGGGATATTTTTTGGGTAATACACATTTTCATTATGAACCATTTTGGAGGATTTGAAATTATTTTTTTGAGTTGAGAATATTACTAACGATAAAAATTTAATAATATTTAGATTATGTATTCATAATATATCAATTTATAATAAGTGTTTCACTACCCTTGGAATTAAATATTATAATTCCTAATTTTATGACCTAATATAGCGTATTCCATTTTTTAGAAATGTTGCCTATTGGAAGGAATGGAAACCATGCCAATGTATATAACCCAAGTAGGAATTTCCCTCTCAGGGAATATAATGATGTTGTAGATGGAGCTACAACTGGAACTAATAAAATTATAAATATATTGGAGTATTTAACTCTGGATATGAAAAATAACCTTACCTATATAGATAATCCAACTAATCAATAGTGTAGTGTAACAATGTTGGACAACTTCTTTCATCAAAAAATCCCATCCTTTTATGGGTCTATAAATCCAATTGTATAAAATCATTGGTTAAGTTCATTAGTGAATATATTTCTTATATTGGAATGTAATTAAAGGGAGATGTTTATCATTGTAAGGTATAGTCTCTTAAGATAAGAATATAAATGTTTGTCTTTAATTCAAAACAACATGTATGAAAAAAATATCAGGAATGGAATGGAAGGAATTTAAGGTATTATTCTTGTAAAACTATTTTCTTAGTGACCAATGAGGATATATGGTGGTAAAATTCACGAGTCTTTGAAAAATCGATGATGAAAATATATTTAAATGTATAAAAAAATAAACGGATTGAAATCCTTGAGATAGTCTATATATGTAATCCGAAGAGTAATATTGAAATTTTTATTAATGGTCTTAATACAAAAAAATTAAGGGAACTCGATTCTCAAACATTCATATCATAGGAGAGAATAATATCATGTGTGATCAATAATGATAAATAATTCTTGAGGATTGACAGATTTTAAGGATTAAAGGATAAGAATCATTTTTATGATAACTCAATATAAAATAAGGTAAAAATGATGATCGTTTGAGTAGAATTTATAGCTTTTAATTAATGTGGAATGAAACACTAAAGAAAATGTATGATTTGAATTGATTTTTTTTTAAATTATTCAGATAAAGGCCATTGTTCTCATGAGTTCAATGGATTGAACGAATCTTCCAATGTATAACACTTCAAATTTTAGAATATGAGACACTATGATAATGATTATCCCATTTGATAGGGGAATATACTCCAAAACATTTGAAGGGAGATGTTATAATCTTCTGTGATCACAACCACTATGGTTCAAGTATCTAATGATGTGCTTCCAAGTGATTTAATCATATCTTAAAATTTAGTTATAGATTTATAAGATTTTATATATTCTAACTCTTATATATCATGTATTTTTTCTATTAAAGTTATATTGTCTCCCTATCACCTCAATAAGGGAGTTATTAGATAATAATACAAGTCTATGTTTCTCAAAAATTAGGATATGTTAATAATTTACCATTATGGCTCATAAATGTTCCATATTTACAAAATTTATTGTATTACCTATTGTTTTTTTGATATAATCCTTTGAATGCAATGGAATTACAAATATGATTTATAACATATTTTAAAGTGAGGTAAATTACAATTAGATATGAAGATGTGGAATTAAATATCATTATATATGAGAATAAATCACATGGTTCATGTTTAGATCCACCCCTAATATCTCTTTTGAATGAGATTCAACGATAAGAATAGAATACACAATCTACGGATGGAAAAGGTAGTCATAAAATTGATTATGTAACAATTATAATGGAATGCATTAATGATTTTCATGAGGAATTACTTTTATATCCACCAGAGGTTAAGTTTAGTTTTCCATTGATTTAATCATTTATTCTTCAACAATATCAATAAATCTCTATAGAATAACCATTATGTCATTACGGGAGTCGACGAAACAATTAGAGGATTTGTGTGGTAAGAGATTTATACACCCTATTGTATATCATAGGGGAACATGGTCTTTTTATTATGAAGAAATATTTATTTATGCGACTTTTCATTGATTATAGTGAAATCAATTCTATTATGATATAGATCAAGTACCATATACCTCTAATTCATGATATATTCAATCAAAATAACAATGATTAATATTTTTCAATGATTTTAACTTATTAAATGTATCAAAAATAGTTGGTAAAGATGTATGATATTTCTAAGACAATATTTCTTAAAATGTATCGGCATTAAAATTTACTAGTAATTCCATTTGGATTGAATAATTCACCCACTGTCTTCATATATATAATGAAAATGGTATTCAAGGAATATCTTTACAACTTTTTTTTGTATTTATTATTGAAATATTGGTTCAATATTTGAGTTTTTTGGACTAAGAGAATCACTTCCATATCAAATTTGATGCTCTTTGAAGAGAATAGTTATACATAAAATTTTGAATTTGTGAATTTTGGAATCAATAAGTTTATATTCATTGACAGGTTATCTCCATATATAAAATTTCTTATGACTCTATGAAGAAAACGGTAATCTAATAATTTTATACAGTCATAAATATAATAGAGGTATGTAGTTTCACGAGTTAATAAGATTACGATAAGTTATTTCTTCAAACAATATTCTGATTGGATAACACATTAACCAAGATTACTTATAATGATGTTATGTTTGTATGAACAATGTAATGTGAATAATGTTTTCAATAATTAAAAAATATGTTGTCTAATGCTATTATTTTCAATCTACCATCATGAAATGATATATTTTTTAAATACACTGATGCATAAAATGAAGGATATTTTGTATGATTATGGAGAATGATAATATTATTTCCTCTTGATCAATGTATTTAAATATTATTAAAAAACTATCCTACCCATGATCTTGATTTGTTTTCTAAAATATTTTCTTTTTTATCATGTAGACATTATAAATATAATGAAATATGTGAGATATATATAGATCATAAGAGTTTTTAATATATATTTACATATATGGGTCTCAACATGAGTAAATGATTATGGTTCTATGTAATGCCCCGACCCCAGTTACGTAGAGTCAGTGCATTATTACTTAGCATTTCCATGATCACAAAATATCAAGTCTCGAATGACCGATTAGTTTAGTAGTCTTGGAAAAACTAGATATATTCACAAGTCTTACATTACATTATAAAGTAAAAAAACTACAACAACATCTTGTCTTCATATCCCCTCATACTATTCCTACAGTTCATTCATAAATTACTTCTTCACATCCTAGGAAAAATAAAACATTGAAAGGGGTGAGCTCAGATGCTCAGTAAAGATAACAATATAGAGAAAACATTCATAAATAATCATAAACATTTAAGGCAGTGTATAACTAAAACAAAAGCCTTTTAAACTTGACCTTCAGCATAATATGGAAATGATAAAATGAAGTAATTCCATTTACTCATTCACTTGGATATTCTACTAGTTGAATAATCACATGAAATATCAATAACCACTTTTATAATGATGGAATGAATAATGCAGACTATCATAACCACATAGCCAAGGCCTCGAGCCAAGAGTACAAATAATATTTTGTCAAGGCCATGTTCTAAGACACTAGTTTGTCTCATGAGACCTATTGATGCATTGATGAGCTAAAGCGGGCTCCACCCATCGCTTACTAAGTCCAATGCATTCCTCATATGAATAGGTTTAAACATGACATAAACATTCGTATTAAAACTAGCATATAAAATGTAAATACTTTCTCCATAAACCATAAATGGTATAAAAATAACACATACACAGTAAAACATATCCCAAAACCTTCAATACAATATGGAAGTTTTGTATCATAATAAATCAACTTCAAATAAGCTTAAAATCCATCAAAGGATGTTGACATAGATGAAATCAAAACTATTTGAGAGAAATATCTCTTTTTTTAGATCATTTAAAAGTCACATAATTATAAAATAAAAAATTTACTTTGAAAATATTCTAATAAGATTGTAAGGGAAGCTTCAAAGATTTTATAATGATAGACACTAGACACACCTGCCGTATAAGTTAAAAAAGACATTCTTGCCTTAATTCTATCGAAAAGGTTAAAAGGACCTTATTTGGAAAACGAAAAAAATATTCCTTTATAAACTTCTTATAAAAAGTCAAAATGGATATAAATTAATTTAACCCAGAGCCTGTAAATTAGTAAGAATGATTTTAAATACATTTTTAAGAAACATGGATGTGGATGATAAAAATGTCCCAGTTGATAATTACGTATAAACAACCTCAAATAATGAATAAATCGTGAAATAAACCCTTACCTTGTACTTTTACATGGTTGAGGGTAGGTTAAAATCTTGTGTAATAGTTAAAACATTGTTATTAAGTTATACAAGAACTATATACATAATTATGATATCATATATGATCTTCTATTAATGTTTTGTTAATAATATTTTAGTATTATCGTCGTTTCGGGTGTTAACTTACTCGTTTTATTTTATATGTTTTGTTACATAAGTAATGTTTGATATGGATAGGTTGTATCATATTCTTATCCATAATGATATCAAGTCCTTAAACATTATTTTTAATCATCAAAAGAGAATTATTCTTGAATGGATACAATGGGGAATTAATCTCATCGTGTTTGTGGAGACGGTAGTCCGTACGTAAGAGTGAGCGACAATATCATTATTTTGATATTAAAATAATATATAATTGGATGGTATATCATATATAAAGAATAGTTATCATGTTATATTTATTATTTACATGAATTACACATCCTTATTATACCCATCCAAATAATAATGTTTTGAATAACAATTACACCACGACGTGGAGAAGGTAAGCTGTACGTACGCATGTATGGTGACATGTAATTCAAAGGATGGATAGAATAATGAAAATGGTTGTAACATATTTATAATAACATCATAGTATATATATGATACCAGAGTTATTATTTTAGAAAGGAATAATAAAAAAATAATAAGTTGAAGAAGAAAGGAACTTAAAAAAGGGTTGTGAAAACATTACCTCTTCTTCGTGTTCTTTCTTTTGATTAGATAAAAAGGGATCCTTAGGTTGGCTTTCTGATCAAACTATGGCCTCTAGGTTCAAGTGAGGGAAGTTTAGAGAGTATTTTGGTAGGGTTTGGCAGAAAAAAAATGATTTGATGGTGTTAATAATGGGTTATAATTTGTGTCCTTTTATAAGGGGGAGGAGGGGCTCTTTAGGAAAAACATAAAGTATTAATTTTTAATAAATTCATATTCGGTTTCTAATGGTTCAAAAGTAGATTATTCAACGTATATGGTGGGTATGGGTCGAAATACATTCAACTAATATATTTTAGATTGGTTTGGGTCATTATATTAACCTTATCTTTTAGTGTTAACTCTTAGTTAATTAGATTGACATTTACCATGTCACTTTGTATTTTTATATAATATAGTTATTAAACATAATATATACAAACAAGAGACCCCCAAGTGGTCCATTATTGATACACCTATCATGATATAAGTTATTTTTCTGAACATTAGATCTTGAGGAATTTAATATCAATTAATAATATAATATTTGTTTTAAAAACTCTTTTATGTCAATTTTGACACTATTGGATATTTTGTTTTTATAATTTCATAACAGCATTATTAATTCGAAAGAAATTTATATAACCAATAATAATATGTAATATTAACCTATAAAATTTGTCTAATTCATAAAAATTATCAAATTAAATTTATTTTGATATTTATAATATTAATTATTTTAATATTTTATTAATTAGGTAATTACTGCATCACCATTGTGTCATAAATAAATTAAATTATTTAATGTCTAAAAATTAAAAATAAAATACCATTATGTATGAAATATTTCTTTCTTTATAATGAATATTTAAAATAGAATTTATCTTATGTATAACCCTATATTAAAAATGTTTTATTAATTAAACATTTATTTAACTCTTTTAACTCTACTTTGAATTAAATAATAATTAATGTGCTAATCTAATCCATGTGGACCTAAATGATAATATTTTATTCCTAAGGTTGTTTTTGGTCGAGATACACTTTTCCAATAGAATTATTACATGTGTTAGGGTAATATATGAATATCATTTTTACCCTTAATTACCCTATTAACTTTTAACCGGGTAAATAAAAGTAAAAAGTTACTATTCAACAAAAATTATTTTCATCTCATTGAACCACATTTTACTATTTGATATTAACCATGTCTCTAAGATTTTCGAAATTCCACTCATAGAAGTGGTAAAATTGTGTTTTATGTGAATTTCCAAATTCTCCTAGGAGGTGGGTAAAAGATGGTGAAAAGTTCCATAAATTTTTTATATATCTAAAATTATTCTATACTAACTCCAATGAATTACATTTAACTTATATAGGTATTATGTATATATTTTGATCTTAATTAAATTTAAGTAAAATAAATAATTATTTAAATAAAAATTTGGTTTTAAACTATAACTTAGTGTTTTTTCACTATTCATCAAAAATTGAAAGTTTTCAGAAAAATACCAAAATTTCACCCTAGGCTAATTTTGATATTCCGAATCCAAAAATGAAATCCATTTTGAAGATAAAATTTATAAAATTTCAAAAATTGGGTATTACTATTCATAACGGCTATTTTGATTGGTCGTGTTGTGTTATAATCTCGAAGTTGCGTACAATGAAAGCTATTTCATTATTCAATGGGAAAAGTATCATGGAAGCTTAGGGTGTTACATTCTACCTACTCAAAAACTATGATTTGTTAATAAACTACCCCATAGAAAGAAAATTGGGGATAATATGAATTAATAAGGAAATAACATAGTGTCCTAAATCGAATGATGATTAATACAAATGTTGTGTTCATGTACCTAGTAAGATGGACATGAGAATTATTCAATAAGGTGAAACAACAAACCTTGTTTTATATGATTTCTAAACCATATTTATTGTAGACTAAAAAATGTTCTTAATCTAAGGATGATATTTTTCAAAAAGATATTAAAAAATTGATATATAGAAAATTGTCTGAATTTTTTTATAAACATGGATTCTAAAATACGGAATTATATTTTGAGATTCATATTTACAGGGATGAAAGGAGAATTGTTATATGATGATCATAGATTATATTTCGCTATACACCCTAGTAGAATCAAGATTTATATTTATTTTAATGAAAAAATTTGGTGGTATAAAATGGAGTGGGAAAATGTTGAATATGGGTTATGAATTTTGGGTTTTCAATAGTTGACAGTAGAGAGGAATCATCTTAAAGGATTCATGCAACCTCAACCTATTCCACAATGGAAACATGATTAAATTACTATAGACGTTGTCTCATGATTACTAAGGACTCCTAGAAGGAATTGTGAAATATGTATTATTGTTGATTTCATCAACAACTATGTGCATTTACAAGCTATAAAAGAATATATTCCCCTAGATCACTTTGTACGGTTCAATATTAATGAATTTTTTTGGACTTCATCATTCACATGATTTAATTGTTTCAAATTGTGATCCATGAGTGGTATCAAAATTATGTTATAGTATTAAGAATGCAATAGAAACAAATATTTGATTGAGAACCACTTATCAACCTCAAACTTATGGACTACCCTAAAAGACTATTATGTAATTATATTACATGTTGACTTCATAGACTCTTTACATTTAAGGCATGTGGGATCAATATTTCCCTTTCTTATTGTTTTCCTATAACAATAAATTCCATTCAAGTGTTAAACATTCACCGTATAAAACATCGTATGGAATCAAATTTCATACTAAAAATTGTTGTGATGAATATGGTGAAAGGAATATTGTTAGCCCATAACTTTTTTATGATAAAATTGTAAATTAAAATAATATTCAAACCCATATAAAATCCACACAAATCAATAAAAATATCATTGGAGATAAATAAGGGAAATATTTGTAATTTTAAGTGGAATATCATGTTTTATTGAATGTATCTCCATGAAAGGATGTTATAGGGTTCATTAAGAATGGTAAATTAATCCCTAGTTACATTGGACCATTTGAAATCATAGACATAATTGGAGTTGTGGAAAAAAATTGGAATTTCCCTCTAGCCTCTATATAGTACACAATATGGTCCAAATATCATTTTTATAGAATTACTTGGGAGACCCAATTCCTATTCTCCATTCTATATAAATTGAATAAAATCCTAATCTATTTTATTATTAATTTCCAATATTAATTCTAGACAACTTCAACTATGTGTTGAGGAATAAGATAACTCTTCTGGTAAACGTACATTGAAGGAATCATATGATAGATGCGGTGATGTGGGAACTATGAGAAATTTTAATGAATAACTATCCAATTATATTCATGATGTGACATTATAAGAATTTTTAAGACACATATTTTTAGTGAATTAATAATGACACATTCATAGAAATTATGATATATTTATTTTTAAATAAATTTAACCGCATTGAAGACATGGGATACACTCAACCACAAATCTATGTGATCCTTAATATGGTATACTATTATAAAATAGTCATTATATTGTTGTATATGGATGATACTGACTAAATAGTATGTTTTCTTGTTAATTTTGTTGAATATTTTATAATATATTAGATACTTTTAATCAGGATTATAAATATTATTTAATAAGTTCAAATTAATATTTTGTTATAAAGAGTAGTAAAATATTACAAAAATTAATTATTGTGGTTATGGTTAAAATAGTTTTATCGGGTTGGTAATTTAAAATATAATATTTAGAATGAATTGTAATATTTTCTAGTTTCATTTTTATAAATATATTTGGAACATAAATCCTATAAGGTTATGAAATTTTCTATTTTTTGTTCTATTTTTTGTCTGGAAACGTGGGTATAAAGTATTCTTTTCAAAAATATTATATGTTTCATATCCCCAACTTATGGAAGGAAACACCATATCCTATATTATCCATGAATAAGGATCCATTTTAATCAAACAATACCTAAACAAATCCATTAATTAAATCTATCGGTATGACCTAAAGTTTCTATTTTGATTATGACACCATTCTAGGAAGGCCTTAGGCATAAACCAATCATGTCACTTAGAAGAAGAGGTGTATTTATTAACCATGAATATTCATTTTACTTATTCCTATACACTTTAAATATTTTCCAAATTAGATATAAATTAAACAATAATTTTACATATAGATATATTTTATTTTGTTAATTTTATAACATACATTCATACCCACTCCTATCAAATAGGAAATGAAACTGTTGATTGTTTGTACGAAGGAATACTACCATGAAAACCAATATAATTCACTTACCATCACTGTCTATCACACCAATATATAATTATGGATATAATGATTATCTATGAAACTTATCAAATAAATTAACTTCCAAAATTATAATTTCACATCTACATTGTTGCCTTCAAAACAATTTTATAATGATTATGTATCTTGTGTGTGTGTGTATGTAACACCCTGAGCTTTTTGTGAATTTTTTTAAATTAAATTTAATATTTTAGATATTTTTTAATAAATGAAACACTAATATTATCTTTTGTTACACATATTTATGAATATAGATTGTGTTATCCCAAAAACCGAGTTCATCTTTTATTGTAATAAAAAATGTTTATGCGAATAACATACATCACAAAGCTTTAGTGAATAAAGAAATAGTATTATTTTAAATCTGAACATTATCAAATATATATTAAATAGGAGGGTATGGATGGTATAAAAAACATTATGAAATATAAATTTAATTTTCTTAATAAAAATTTATTTATAAATTCTTAAGAAACAATCCATCAATTTTTAGTAATTTAATTATATTCATAATAAATATGGTTTTTAAAAATAACTTTAATTTTTTATTATTATAAAATATAATAATATTATAGATATATTTTAGAAAGATTATTTTATAAAATGATTATGATATTTTAAATCATCATATATAAATTATTATTTAGGGAAATTCTGTTATTTTTCAAAAAATATTTATCTATCAGTGTATATTAAAAAAAATTGAATTTATTAAAATGTCACTAATTTTAAAAAAATTAAGTAATTTAAATACCAAATTATGTTTTAAATCGAAATATATATTATTTACTTATATTTAAGCAACCAATTTATTTTTATTTTGCCTTATATTAAATTATAGTATATGTTTATATATTGTTTTAAGAAAGTTTTTTTTTCTGAAAACTATTTTAATGTGCATAATGTTTGTCCTTTTTAATTAATTAAAATAATAATTAATTAGTAATTTCATAAATTATGTTTATATATTATATATCAATAAATTATAATTTATACTAATACAATAATTTTATTATATATGTAGTTAATATAAATAATCTTATACTTCAACAAAATTCAATTCTTTATAAAAATAATTGTCATCGCCTTAGTGGAGTTTTTTTAAAATTTAATTTGTTAACCATTTAGAATCATTTTTTGAAAAAATAATTTTAATTTATAAAATAAAAAAATATTTAATTTGAGTAAATTTTTGATAGTTTTTTGAAAACATTACTTTTTTATAAATAATTAAAAATGATGAATTTAATTGAAACCTCGTTTTCAGTTAAATTAGTTATATATTAAAATTATATTTTAGATGGGGTTTGATATAAAATTATATAAATAATATTTCTATTAATCCAATTTAGGTAAATTTAATAAATTTTATTTTTAAATGGGATATAAAAACATTGTAGACTTATGAACATTTTCATTTTGGTTAACCATTTTTGTCATCATCTTTGGTGGATTAATTTTTAAGTTAAATTTTTTTGACTTTTATGAATTGATTTTTGAAAAATTTATTATATTTTTTTAATAATAATTATTTATATTATATAATAATTTAGTCTAATTATTTTTTATGAAAATTAATATCAAAAAAGATAATAATTAATTATTGTGGTTATGGTAAAAAGATATTACCGAGAGTTAAACTAAAACAATAAGGCTAAAAATAACCCAAAACCTTTACAATGCCAATTTTATGGCCATATTTATACCCTATCCAATATTTTATCAATATATTTATATTATTAGGTATTTTATACCTGAAAAAAATATGGGTTTAATTCATTTTTTTGAAAAAATTACAAGTGTTCCACTCACCTTACTTATAAAAGACCACACGTTCTCCTCTCGTTATCAAAAATTAATACAACTTTTTATGAAAAGACCCACAAAAATAACATGGAAAAATACTTACTGTTATCCTAAAAGTATTATTTTTTATATAAATCCAACCAAATAATGATTTTTTGCAAACATAAAAAGCATGCCTAAAAATGAGGAAGCATTTATCCATAAGCATTTTTGTTTTATTTCATCCTCTAACTAATTAAATTATTATTATAACATGATGATATTATAACCATAGTATCTTCCATATAAATATATGTTTCAATATTAGGTTATTGACCTTGAAACGTCTTCACTTACATCAAATGGGATATGAAATCACCATTCATGTGTATGGTGAACTGCCACCTTATGAATTATTGTCACTCATTTTCCCTTAACTCATCTCAAGGATAGAAATAATGATGGATTAATTATTATTAAAATATTTTTTTGAAATTATTATTATTTTTTAATTATTAAATCACACATATATTCATAATTTCAAATTTTTTGGAATACAGTAATGTGGCTCGTGCGTACGAAAAACTACCACCTTAAGAAGCTATGTGGTTATTTCATGATTTAAATGGAAGAAAAAAAGGTTATGCTTAATAAAAATATGTGATATTTATGATATTATAATTTTTAATTAATTATATTATATCATTTAATTTTATTTATATAAATATTTCAGAACATAGAAATTGTTTTCATGAATATGTACGGGCCACCGTCTCCACGAATGATGTATTTCATTTTCTATCTCTCACTATTATAAATTACTATTAGTAAATATTTACTGAATATATATTATATTTATTTCATTTTTGATATTCAATATATAATATAACCATGTACAAATTAATAGGACCAAAAATAAAAAATTAGGGCATATAAGAAAAACTATGTGGTTATTACCAGAAACGTGGATTTAACAAGGAATTGTTAATAAATGTGCAATAAAAGGACATAATAAAATAAAATATTGTATGAAATATATAATTATGGTAAAAAACTATATGTATAATAAATTTATATTTAGAATATAGTATTATTTATTGAGTTCACTAAAAGGGAAAACTTATGGTAAGGGATTTCTCATTTAACATTTATTTCGGGGAGACATATAATTATTAACCAATCATTCCTATATTATGGTGCACATAATTAACCTTTGAAATGATAGATCATGATTCCAATTATTTTTATGATATATAAAGTTTTATTTTATTTAAATTTTTATTGTTAATTATGATTCATAAATTTACTAAAGAATTGATATATTTTTCACAATTTTTATTATTTGAGAAGTACATTATGATATGCACCAATATTCATTCATGTGGTGTATATACAGTCAAATTGACATGTCCTATAAAAAATTTATTTATCCTTTGGACATTTTAGTTTTAATTTTATTTTATTCCATCCTGTTGATTCTGAATTAGTGTTACCAATGTGGTAATGAATTTGTGTTACATTCTCATTGTTTATTGGGATTGGTTATTAAAATTTTTTGGATGAAATAATTTTATAACCCATCTATCAATAAACACCTGAGTTTTATTTTCCTGGGATTATTTATGATATTTTAAAGCAATTGTTCCATATCTACAAACTATGGTAAATATAATTATTCCGAAATAGTTTTTAATAAAATCAATCTTTATTTCTCTCCATGGCCATAAATCCATTTTCCTCCAAACAATGTTTTCTATAAATGTTATAAATTTTTTTTATTGTTATCTAATGAATTTTAAAATTAAATTTTACACATTTTTGACTTTTTACAAAAAATTGAAATTATTCTTCATTTTTATTTCAAAACAATGCCTAATTGGATTTTACTTTAAATGTGAATTGAGTATTTATTTTAATGTGTATGCCCTGAATTAATATTCACATCATCCTAACTATTATTTTCAATGAATATTCATTTATATGTTTTTTTGGTTATTTTCAAAGGATAATATTTTCAAGAATTTTATGTTTGAGAAAGTGTTTTTCATAGGGGAAATGACATTTTAAACATGATATCATTTAAATTAATTTAATGATTTATATATTTGTTTTAATTTTTATTTTCAATGAAAATTATTTTCAAAATGTTTAATGTTTTTAATGTGACTTCAAAGGAATAGTTATCTTCCTTATAAAAAATTACATTTTATTTACCTCTCAGAATCATATTCCATCTAACATGAAATCATTTCATGTAACATATTCTTTACTAGGGTTATGAACCAAGCACTTCATTTTTATTGTATATCAGAATAGTATTTAATAAAATGATGTTTATAAAACTTATTTCTCATCCATGGGTTATACGATGGAAAAATTGTTCTAAAAATAATTTTTTTCATCATTAATGATTTGATGAAATGACAAAATGATTATAAAACCCATATATATTCCATGGGTTATACTTTTTTGAAAAGTTTTATTAAACTAGTTTTTTATGGGTGCTTATATAATTAATGTTTTATGTTCTTTTGGAGTATTATTTATATAAATTTCACTATAAAATGGTGGTTACATTATAACCGAAGGCTGATCGTACTTATATATCTCTAAAATTTATTGGTTAAAAATGGATAACTCTTGAGTGAATATGTTATGAGTGAACTAGATAACATGTTTATAGTGTTAGGAAAGAACATGATAAAATGTTCATAATGTTATCTGTGGAACTAATTACCTGTTTAGAATGTTATGTGTTAACCCTTGTATATGTTCACAATTTTATATGTGAACCTGAATTCATGTTCACGTGTTATGAATGGAACTATCTTTCATGTTCATAATTTCATGTTTAAACCTGTATTCATGACCATAATGTTTTGAAATAGACGTATTTTATGTCCTTAACTTAATTAGAGAAACTTTTTTTATTTGTACATGTTAACCCGGTTATAAGCCGATGTGTACTCCAGAATTCTATTTTTTGTTCCAATGTTGTGTTATCATGAATCATGTTCACTGATTTACTAATGATTCATGTCATATGAACTACTAATATTTATTCTAGACTCAGTATTAGGGTATTGGGTATGTAGGTTGTTCTTTTAAAATGTTTTTCACCTTTTCACATTCTCTTATGCTAATTTTATGCTTACGTGTCTATATTTTTTACCCTTACAGAGAATGTGTGCTATCCCTTTTTTATGTTTCCATTCCCCAGGTTTTGAAAAAATGATTTATGTAGGTATATCTATAAATCTTACAAAATGGTAAGATATTTGTGTAAAAAATTAAAGATATTTCACATGTTTAGAAAAATATGTTACATATTTCTAGAGGCACAAATCTATAATGGTAATTTGGTATGTAAATTTGTAATGTATTTAAAAATTCATCTAAAAAGATGAAATATTAATGTTTGAAAATTTATATTTACAATAGGTGGTTTCAATCGAATTGATTAGTTATCCATTAGAGACTAAGCGGAGAAAACAATGGTGAGATCCATAAGAAAAATTGTAATGATAAGTATAATGATGATTCAATATATAGTAAATGTGATGGAGCTTTTGAAAATGATAGAGAGATTAGTTTCCTTACAATGAAATTCAATTTTAGATACAAAAATTTTATGTGGATCTTGGAGAGTGGTACCTGGGGTTATTAACTTTGAAAAGGATTCATTTATCTATACTCAATCATCATCGGGTGCATGATAATGGGTTAGGCTCTATACGAGGTTTGACACTCTTGAGGGATATGCTTTGTAAATTCTCAAAGAATTACAATCCATCAGATTTGATTTAAATATATAATGGACATGATGAATTTAAATAAACATATGTTGTCATTTATTAAAAAGAAATTTTCATAATTTAGACCTTCTATATTTTATATTCCTGATTATATTTTTTCCCCTATGATTAGTTTTTCTCAGACTATGATTTTAGATTTTAGAAAATGGTTGGAACTTGAGGGAACAAGGATAACATTAAATGTGATAGATTATTTTTTATGAACATCTAAATGGAATGATTATTTTTTTAATGGAGTATATAATTATTCTTAATCATTTTTCACAAAACATGGTTAACATAATTTTATTTAACCAACTCTCCGACTAACTAATGAAGAGATGGAAATTTTTTGAAGAGATTTCTAGTATTGATGATAATAATTATACCCCTAATATAACATCAACTATTAAATGAATTAAATTTGAAAATAATGATAATTACAAAAATTTATTTTTAAGGGGGCCTACAAAAAATATAAACAAGATTGTATGAGTAATGTTTATATTTTTTATGACAAATATACATAAAATGACATATGGGTTGAAGAAGTATTAATGGATTAGATGATTAATCATGGTTTATTTTGTATGAAGAAGTTGAAATGATTGATGTATTTTTTTAATAGGTTTCAAATAAATATATTATTATCAGGGGAATTTTTATAATTAGAATCATGAAACATCAATGGATTTTTCCAAAGTAGTTTTTCATTAATGATTTTTAAGAATATGTTAACTAAATTTTATGGAATAAAAAAGTTAATTAATAGAAAAATAATTTTCTGATTAAGAAATGATAACCCTTAATATGATCCTATGTTTGAGAAAATTTTGTTTATTTTAGAAAAATACATTTTTATATGGATTATGTAAATTAGATAGTGTTGATGACCTCAATACTAAAAATGGATTTGTTGAAAAACTATTTTATATTACCACTGATGGATTTTTATAAAAGTATTTATTTTATGGAATACATCAAATAATATATTTTAAAATTCTTGTAATTTGGAATAATTCATGTTTTAATTAAATATTTATGGTAATTATGGATATTACCATTATTATGGAGAATATATGACCGAGATATTCACATAGGTGACATGGTAAATATAAGAGATACTTAATGAAATTTGGATGATTAATATTCAGTTGATTTGGAAAAATTTATTGACCAACATTATAAATTTTGAATTTTTTAAGGGTCATTTGGACAACTATTTAGGTATTGGAATAAGAGTGACATTTCATAAGGTTTTAGATATTTACATATTAATTCACTATATGAAGATTAAAACCTATTAGGTATATAATGTCAATATTATTTTATCTAATGATAGGTGGAATGGATTAACATTATATTTAATGATATTATGTTCCTTTATTGATTCAATAATAATAGAAACATCATTTTTTAATCGAATAAGAGTGGTAGTGTAAATTGATCATATCAAAACTAATGTATGATATTGTTATTTTGAAACAAAATAAAATCAAGTTAGTATATCATATGTGGAATATTTTCACCTTTAGGAAAAGGATCTAGAAATATGATATTGTCGTACTATAATAATTTGGATGAAATTAATGGCATTTTTTACAAAATTCTGGTTTATGGATTTTTTGTCATTGAATTTCTATTAATATTGTTCACAATCACAATCATTCAATATTGGGGTGTTATTTTTCTCTATTATGTTCATTTTTTACATCCAACCTGTATAATCTTATTTGGAAACCAATTTTGTGTTATTCATGTTGGTCGTCACACATATCTTTCTCTTTTTCTTGAGTTTGGTTTTTTAAACCTTTTTATGATGTGAGATTAAATGAAGGAATTTTCAAATTCTATACCTTTGATGACTAAGATGAATTTTTTTAGGGAAAATATTTTTAAGGGTGGGTCTATGAATGTAACAATGTGAGACATTATGATAAAGTATTTGCATAAAATGTTGTCTTTTATATATTTTTCATTACTCAAAACAAAAATTATTTATTTTCTAAACAAAAATATGAAATATATCCTTCGTTATATGAAACACCACCTTTTGGTTCCATTAATCACAACAATGATAACAAGCATAGCATGTGGCAAAGAGCTTCAGCGAACCATGAAATAATATTATTTTTACTATAACCATTATAACATTTCAATTAGACAGGTATGTATGAATTAAGTAAACTAATTTATGAAATATACATATAAATTTAAAACTCAATATATTTTAATCTATAAATAATTAGTAAATAACATATCATATTTTAGTAATGTAATTATATTCATCAAAAATATGTTTTCCTAAAAAATGATTTTTTTGTATTATAAGAATATATTATAAATAATTTATAAATATTTCAAAAAAAATACTTGATACAATTATATTAATTTTTTAAATCCCCAAATAAAAATTAACTTATCGTAAAATTATGGGACTTTTTAAAAAATGTTGATTTTCAGTGAATAATGAAAAATACAGTTTTTGGTTAAAATGCAACTTATTTTCAGTAAATTTTTTACTTTTTGTTCCCCAAAAAATTTATAATAAATATAATTATTCATTAATTATATTAAATACAATTAATTACTTTTTATTCAACATTTTATTTTAGTTTAATATATGTTTATTTTTGGGTTTAAAAGTGTTTTTTATGAACACTTATTTAAACTACATTATGTTTCTCCATTTTAATTAATTAAAATTACCCAAAATCAGTAATATTATAAATGAAAATTTCATATTACACAAAAATAAATTCTAATTGATATTCATACAATTATTTCTTATACATATAGATAATATAAATTATCTTATTCCTAAAAAATACACCTCTAGAAAAAAACAATTTTTGGTCGCATCTACAGGTTTTTTTCAATTTAATTTTTTTTCAATATTAAATTACTTATTAAAAAAAAATAATTAAATAATAAAACAAATATTATATTTGGGTTACTTTTCCGAGAATTTTAAAAAATATTAATTTTTTATGAATATTGAATATTACTTAAATTTAATTAGATATTATCTTTTCATTTAAATTATTTATAATGTGAAACTATATTTTAAATTATTATTAATGTAAAATTAGTAAAATTATATTAATATTAATGAACTTTAGTTTCTTTAATGATTTTCTATTTCCAAAATGGGTTTAAAAACATTTTAAAAATTTAAACATTTCCTCTTTTAAAATCATTTTTCTCATCACATTAACGAGTTTTATTTTAAATTAAAAATTTCAGGTTATATTATTTAAATTTATAAAAATTAATTCCAAGTTTGTAATAATAAGAAATTTTATTACCTAATAAGTTAAAACTAATTATTGATAAAAATACATAGTGATAAAAATAAAAAATAATTACCTCGATTATGTTAAAAAAATTAATAGCGATAAACTAAAAAGTTAAAAGTCTAAATGTCCAAATAATTGACTAAAAATCACTTTTTGGTAATATTTTCACCTTATCCATTAAATTGCAGATAATGTTTTTATTTGATCAATGTAAAAAAAAACATCGTGGAAAAATTACATGTGTTTCACTCACCTCACTTATAAAATGCCTTACATTATACTCTCATCTTAACACCTTCCAACACTTGTGGTTTGCCTAAGACCATCCCAAATCAAATCCCAAATTCCTTAATCACATTTTAAAATCATTATTTTGGAAATAAATCAATCCATGGAAATCCTATGGAGGATATTCGAAGAATTTGTAACATTCACCAATGGTTATTATTGTTCAATTTATTCTTCCACCTACTAAAGTTATTATTATACCATTTTTATAACACTTAGAGATGTTATGGAAATTTGTTTAATAAATTAAATTTTCTTTTATGTCTTTAAATACCCTAATTCAAACATTCTATTGGCATGGAACCAACATGGTGGATGTTACATGACACCAACTCTGTACACGTTACACGCAACATAGATGTTTCTATGAAAAATCATTTTATTTTTATAATTATTTAAACTAGATAATTATAACCTATACGTTAAAATTATTTTTAGGAATAGTAATAAATAATTTTAGAATATTTTATATAATTGTTTAATATAAATAAAAAATATTGATATTGAAATATATTATTTTTGATAAAATCATTTAATGTTTAAAAATACAATTTTCTCAAATGTACTTCTTTTAATGTCCTGTAAAAAATAATAATATTAATTTTAGACAAATTTAGAAATTTAATTTAATAAGATCAACTTTATTTTTAAATTTATAATTTTTATATTTTCTTGGAGATTATTTTTGTATTTTATGGGATATATCATTTTTGGATAAACAATGAAAATTAATGGCTTTTAATTCCAAACTTCTTTTGGATCCAATTTATTTATAAAGATAAATTATTTTTTAAATTGTTTTAAAATTTTAATTAGATTTTATTTTTATCAATTAATCCAATTTAGGTAATTGGTACCAATTACAAATTGAAATTGGATACAAAAACATATCAAACTTTTGACCAATTTTACTTTTAAAAACTGTTTTGTTGAGCCAACTCCATGATTAATTTGAAATTAATTTCATCCATGTTTTTATTTTAATTTTTAAAAAATTTAATCTATATTTTGAATCAGAATAAAATATTACATGTAATAAGGGAAATATTTTTGACCAAAAAGTGTAGTGAATGAAAAAATAGTTAGTTACATTTACTAAGGTAAAATTAGGATTCACAAAGGACTAAAAAATTTTATTATGACCCAGAACGACTTATAAATTTTTTCAAAAACCCATTTTCTCGACATTATTTGTCCATTAAAATTTTATTATTTATTTATTTTAATTTGGGATGACTCTATTTAGGTAAAAACATAGGTACACTGATGTTGTTTTAAAAAATGTCAATAGAATTTGTTCCCTCCCCAATAAAATGCCACCACCTCCCCTTCTTCATCACACATCTCAAACCTCTTACCATCAGACAATATATAACCACTAAAATTTAAAACATCCTTAACATACTCTAATAATTCTACCTTTTGGAGGAATGTATTTCCAGGAATCCGTTTGGCACAAACCAAATGGACTTACTCGATTAAGAGGTAATGCCTTCTCTTAATATCTTTTCTATTATTTTCCTTCTCCATCCCCTCCAATATCATTAAACCATTATTGCATAAAAACCTAGTATCCTTAATATAATGGGATTTTTTATGCTATTTGGTAAGCCTAAACTTACACACACTTCCATCTAATAGATAATGTATATACTGTTTACATGTATGGTGAACTACTACCTCACTAAACGATGATTATTCATTTTTCCTTTACCACCTATAATAGTGAAATTATGATAGAAAATATATTTAATTATTTTATATATTATATTTAATTTTTCTTTATGATTATGTATTCCTTTTTACAACACATAAGTTTATACTATCTATTTATTTTCAATATGATAATTTCTTTTGAGAAGTGTGGACAACCGCCCTCTCAATGCCATAAGATTCGTTCATACAGTACATGGAATATATTATATATAGGTGTTTCAAATATATATTATATATATTATATCATAAATATAGTAAAATAATGATATACATATGTGTAATTTTTTTTCATTCATTTAATAAGACAATAAAAATGGAAACAACGTTCATGCGTAAGTACGACTTATCGTCTCCATAACTGGTGTATTCCATTTTGTACTTATATTTTCTATAGATTAGTATAATAAAAATATACTGGATATATATGATATTTATATCATGGTTTTAATTTCTTTTGTCATTATATAATTACATGGACTAATAGTCTACGTATTTAAGAAACATGTGAAGAATCAAGCATATATTATCCAAAGAGAAACCTTAAGATATGATAGTTAAAATGAAGGTAAAATAAGGTCATAATAATAACATTTATGGTAATATATATAATAATATAGTTCAATAAATTATTTGAAATAAATTTAGATTTCTTATAATGGTGGTTTGAATGAGTACGGAGAGAGTTAAGACACAAGGTATGGAGATTTCATATAACTTTTTATTTCTATGAGATGGATTCTCTTTTCATTACTCTTTCCTTCTATGTGGTGGATATAGTACCCATTATTCTATTATATATATATCATACATAAATTTATAGTTATTCATATATCCATTGTCTGTTCTTTATTTTATAGGTTTTTCTTTCAAAAGATATCAAATCAGTAAAATAGCATTATTTCAATTTTCCTTCTTTGAGACTCATGTTTTTTTTTCACCTAAATTCTTTCTCTAGGAGTATAAAATTATATTTTACATCTTATATAATGAACATACATATTTTAATAATATTTTATGATTCATTTAATTTAATTTTCTTACATTTATAGTATGATCCCAATTTACCTTGTTCTAAAATTTTATTGAGACATCCTCCTCGCATTTCGTGATTTTTTATATTTAAGAATACATTGATGAAATATTATGATAAATATATCAAGAGAACTCATTAGTTTACATATCCTATATTTTTTAAGATATATTCTTGTTTTAGTATCATTTTCCCATTCTTTGGTATATGATACAATTTCTTTATGTTAAATCTGGTCACCTCCCTCTCTAGTCGGATATTTATTGTATTCAAGAACCATGATTTCATGAATGTTTTTAATTTTTTTGAAAGATCATTGAAGACTATTTAATGGAAAAATCAATTTAAACACTTTTTATATCTTTAAATTCTTCCATTATATGAATTCAAATATATTTTCAATGAAAAAGGTTTTCAAAAGTTTGTAAGTTTAATGTAGCATTTTCAAATGCAAAAAGAATATTTTCCTAAAGAATTTTTTTTAACAGATGATTCAAAATTACTTCCCATATAAGTTAAAATCTATTGCTGTTACTCATACCTTTATAGTGAAATTATTATATTTTCTATTAATATTATTTCTCTAGAATGATTATGCTTGGATGTCATGATGTTTAGGAAACATGTTTCTCTTTTAAGGGTTATCTGCTTTTGAGATCCACTTCTTTTCACGTATTACTTTTATGATGACATGATTGTGAAACTATTATTTTTCCATAGGTTATGATTTTATTAAATGTTTATAATAACCATTTCATTTCATGGGTCATGATATGATTACTTATAATCTAATTGAACATATACGTATGATTTTATTAAAAGAAGTGTGGGACCTATGTCTCCCACTAATGCATTGGGTAAAGATTTATATCTCATGAGATATACAAATATGGTATTAGAAAAGAACATTAACTACAAGTATATCCATAAGAGTGGTAGATGATTACTAAAAAACTATGGGAGTGAACACATGCTACTAATATGGCAATGGGAGTGAACCATGACTACCTTGATTGTATGGGGAGTGAACCTATACTACCAAGGTGGTCTTGGTAGTGATAGATTTTCTACAAGAAAAGTCATATTATATAAGCTTATGTGTATTCCAAACTTCCATATTTTATTTCTATGTTATTATTTAACAGCATTTGTTCCTTACTTCATTATGATTAATGTTTTATGAACTGCCAAGCCTTATTCCATGTTTCATTCATATAATCTTTGATATGCAGAGTATGATCTTATATTTTCATGAACATGTTCTCATAAACATATGATCATGATTGTGGTTACATATCTCCCTTGATAACCCTTATTAATAATTCTATCTCACCCCTTTTTATGTTTCCTTCCCCAGTTTATGCTGATATACATTTTGTTTGATGTGTCTAAGAAAGATGATTGTCATGAAGAACCTTGTGGGAGATAATGAAGCTTATTATTTATTATTTTTTATGTTACCATGTTTTCAATGTCCCTATATTAGTACAGTCCTTGGGTTTCTATTGGTATAATGATTTAAGTAATTTTCATAATTTATGTAATGTTGATATATGAAAATAGTGGGTTGTCATAGTTGCTATTAGAGTAAAAGTTTACTTATCCTTCGGTATCTAGTATGTGAAAGCCTTAGTGATAATCCAAAGGACATGACTATTGATAAGTATAAGGATAAGTAAAATAATGGAAAAATGTCCTAGAAGTTTTTCAAATTATAGAGTTAGTGGATTCCCATCCATAAATTCATGTCTGGATACTATAAGTGGATTTGGATCTGGAATAGATATACCTAGGTGTAACAACTCTGATATGATGTTTCAGGCATGACTCTGGGTAACCTGGTGCATGAAAATGGACAATATTTTACACCTACTTTGACACTACATGGGTATATGATTTGGGAATTTAAAAATTATATATGAACCGCCACAAAGGATTTAAAAATAAATTGTCTATGAGGTACCTAGGATAAACCTAAGGAGTAATAGATTAAAAAAGGTGCCATAATATTGACATATTGTTAGTGAGATTTTGTGATTATATGGTTCCTCAATATGATAACGCTTTCAAACTATGTTATTTTGGTTTTATTCAATGGCTGGAACTCTAAGGAACCATATTAATAGTTATTATGATAGACAGTGCAATGATTGTCATTCTATGAAACCGAATGTTATGTGAGCTAGAATGAAATCTCTCATTGGTATGGTCAAAACTCATTCTCATTCTATGAATCATAGTTGACTTATTAATGAGAAAAGTAGGGAACCAAATTTTTTTGAGTAGATTTAAATGAGTATAATTTACTAATTTTTCCATCCCCTAAAGAAAAAAATACGACTTTCATGGATTTAAAATTATTATTGATTGAAATTTTTATGGAATCACTATATTTAGTCTGTGTAGTTTCTAGTATGTCATATTTATCTTATATTACCTTCCAAATATCAAAAAACATGCTTTCTGAGTGCATTTTCATCTTTATTTTCCATTGGGAATAATTTTTACCATTAAAGTTGGGAGGTCTATTTGTAGCAGCACCTTCATGTATGGTATCACTAAAAAAGATAATGATTAGAATTTATAGAGCTAAAAATTTATAACTTAAATAAATTTAGAGATCTTTAAAATCGATCTAAATTCACCATTGATAAATATTTGACAAATATTTCAAACCACCTATGATACTAATTTTTTTTCAGAGTTGGACACTCAAAGGGGGGTGAATTGAGTTCCTATAAAAAATCTATTAAACAATTATTTGAAATAATCTCCTAATTTTAAAACAAAACATGAATGTTAATCAATATAGTAATTTATAATAGTTTTATTGTTCAATTAATTTCTTAAAATAAGGATTATATACGAGTTATGTCAACCTGAATGATTGAAATAAATTTTGAAACCAATTTACTAAAAAATAGTTATATATACTATCCAAGATCAACTATCAAAATGAAACACTGTTTTCTGAAATATGATTTAAGATAGAGTAAACTATATTTGAAAATGTAGCAGATTTAAACAAGAGGTTCTATCTCAAGCTGAGACATTTTCCTATCCACTTGGTGATCAACTCCCACTGAGAAATATATATTAAGAATTAATCCACACCCTTGATCAGGGTATACACTACAATATAAAAACATTACTGGTCAGAAGCCCTCTAAAACTATTCTAGGAACTAAAACAAACTGGTCAAATAGGACCACTACCACTTTTATAAATGGGATATAACATGTGTGAAAAGATATTTATTTGAGGATGTATTATATCCTATAGTTCAATGAATTATACAGTGTGTGTTTAAGAAAAAGATGCACAAATCACTCAAAATTTAGTTAACATCCACAAAACAAATTAGAAAATAATGTGATAGTATTTAGATGGATTCTGGTGTTGTAAAATGTAGCTTCGAAATATTTGGATGTAGCATATTTTATTTTTGAGTCATATTCTTGAAATAGATATTTTCCGAGAAATTAGAGCATGTGTGATCTATATTATGGTCAATTATAAATTACATGAAACTAAAGGAGTAGATTTTACATATTTCTCTAATAAAGTTATGAAACATGTCACCAGGTAACATAGTTGAGTAAGTTCATCCATATTTAGATACACATTTATTTGGAAGGCCATGAGTAAGGTAATTTTCTTCCCAAAATGTGTGTGTAATAAATTAGTAGATTGAAGAAAGCTAGTAGTAATGTGAGTTCTTCTTCTCTTATTCATCTTGGTCTAGTATCTCCTCTCATATATTCTTTTATACTATTCTCTCCTGTTGTGCAGATCATGTGCCGAGATTTCATTTTGTTTTAAGAGTTTTGTTTTGGGTGACATGAATCATGTAGAGGTACCTCTGACATATTTATTAATGTTGTCTGTAAAAGGAATTAACTAAATTAGTCACATTAAAATACTCAAATATTATCGTTAGAGATAATTTTAAACAAAATAAAATCTAAACTATCTGTCGGTGAGTCATTCTGTCAATGAATCCTATCATTGAGTCATTTTGTTGGTTTTAGTGACTCATTATATCAGTATTTAATTTTTTCAGTGTCACCATGTTTTAGTGACTTAATGTATCGGTGACTCGTTTTGTTCTATAGGTGATTCATTCCTTCAGTTGGTGTCTCATTTTTACTACTAGTTAATCTTCTATTGGTGAATCACATTGTACATTTGGTGAGTCATTTGTGTTGTCAGAGATACATTTTTTCTCTCGGTGAACCATTTGTTCTAGCAGTGAGACATTTTCACTCTCGGTGAGTACTTTTTTAATGATCCAGACATAACTATCGGTGTGTCATTTTTTATGTCAGTATCAGTGATTCATTCATATCCATTTTTCTATTTAACTATCTTAAAGCATGAATGTCTATATAATGTGTTAAACAAAGAATGAAACTTATATATTCATAATTAAACATAACTAAACTTGATTTAGGGTTGATACACATGATTAAAATGATTGTACATGATTGGACATGATTTTTTATTATTAAATAAATTAAAACCACTGATGGTCCAATAATCTCCAAGGTCCCAACAATTTTCATGATACTTTTAAATTTAAATTAACTAAATAATGTCAAAAATGACATAAATATTATTTTACAATTAATTATATATTATTGAATGATTTAAAATTATTTAAAATAATATCTTCCACCAAGTGTTTTTTAAATGTTAATAAATACAAAAATATGTTTCATTCATGGGCCAATTTTTCTTTTAGAAATATTATACTGACCGCTAAATAGTAAAAACTATACTGGGATGATTAATGGAAAAATGGTGTTTTTCCATGTAACAAGTGCTTGTGTTAAAATTAATTTTTATCACATGATAGATTTTTAATTAATTAATTTCATTTAATATTTATAATAATTATGGTGTAAATTATCAAATAAAATTCATTTTAATTATAGTATTAAAGGTTTAATTTCCTAGGTAAATAAAATGATACAAGTTACAGTGGAAAAAACTGCAATGGTAAAATTGATTAAAATTAAATACTAAGAAATAACATGATAACAATATGGTTATTTCTTTAATGTGTATTTTTTTTATCAACCACATCATCCATCCCATGTATTATTATTCAATTTTTTATTCACATGATGTTTTAGAGACCTACCATGATTGAATATTTTTTGGTATTTACAAAAATTCCACTCCTCGATTTTAAATGGCCACTCACTCCCCCAACTTCAATAAACCTCTCATGATATTGGGATCACCAATAACCTTCCCAAAACACTAATAAACTTCACTAATCTCATTATACAATAATATTTTTGGTTTAAATCCCAAAATTTAAGGCTTTATTACATACAAATGGAGGATACCCGATTAAGATATAATGTTCTACAATTCACATTTTTATTATATTTATTTAACCACATACTAAAATTATTATTATACTGTGATTATATAATAATATATGTATATTTCATAAGAATAAATTTTCTTACAATAAGTTAATTACATAAAACCCTCTCCAATTTTAGGAAATGTGTTACAAAATCATCATTTGTTTATACAGAGGACTACTACTACACAAGCGATGTTATTCGTTCTTCCATTACCACCTTCCACATTTTTTTATATTGATAGATCTAAAGTATATATATGTTATTTCTAAAATATGTTTACATGTGAGTTAATTATATCATATATATCTAGTTAACTTTTATTAAATAAGAGGCATGATAACATCTCTCGTGTATACGGTGGACTATCGCCTCGTGAAGTGATGTGATTCATCTGTGACTTACACTTCACATAGAAGGTGATAAGGGTAAATTTAATTATTATATGGATTATAAATGATATTATTTTGATAATAATTTCATATTTATCATTATAAAAATTGAATATATATCATTTTATTTCATAAATTTTCAATCAATGAAAAATGATAACATGAAATGTTTATATGTGGACTACCGTCTTCACAAAATGATGTGACATTGTTTTCATCACCACAACACATGGATGATATATATATATATGTATATTAAAAGAAATAATATTCTATCTATGATATAATTATAATTATATAATGATAAAATACTACTTATTTCCTACCCTTAATGATTATTTTAAAATGGAAACGTTACTTCTATATACGTACAACCTACCATCTCTATGATTGTAACGTACTGAATTTCTCAAAAAATCATTAATTATTGGAAATAAAATTATAATTTATATATAAATATGATAATTATTTCATGATTATTATTCTTGAGATGATATAACTATATAATTTACACAATAATGATTTCATTACGGAAAAAACATATACAATAAAATAAGGAAATTAACGTCTGAAAAACCAAAATAATGAATGACTATTTATGAATGGGTAATAAGATGTTATGAAAGGATCACATATGATATTATAAGTGTTAATATGGTTATATTTTATGTTAATAATATGTTTAAACTCACATTACATTAGTTTATATATTGTTCAATCAGAATAAATCATATGGTATGGGATTTCATCTCAACTTACATTCCTTTGGGAGTTATTTTTTATTACTCACCAATTCACTATTATTTGGTGTATATCATACCACTTTGACATGTAAGATCAAGATTAATTGGTAATTCATTATATTTTATGTTTCACTCTAAATAAATTCATTAATGGGGATTTGACTTGAAATTTACCAATGGGTAACAGTTATTGTGAAATCTCACTTTCTATTGTTGTTGTTATCTTTAATTTGAAACAATAACTTTATTATGATCATTTTTCATTGGATATTAAATTTATCTAAAATATACATATTCATGTATGATTGATATGATTATTATCTAAACCGTAAACAATTTTACAAATGGTTATTACTTTTAGAGTGATTGTATTATCTTGGGAAATATTGTTATATCTGTATCCATTACCCAATACAGACACATTATAATATGGTAATTTGTTTATTATTTAAATCGATTATTCCGTATATGTGAAATGAATTGGAAATTTCTTGTGACAATTGAGGCCCTATATATCCCAATGATGCATCAATATATATCATGGGAAAAACAACATATTTTTTTGTTCAGTCATTACCCATTTATATAGATGTCTGGGAACGATGCCTTGATAGTAATGGTTATCGTGGATTGAAGAATCAACTTTATTACATGTATGGGAATGAAGTCTCAATGGCATTATATATCTTGGAATGAGGCCTCAATGATATGTTTTATAATTCCATCATTATTAATTCCATCATTATGAATTCAGTTATTGGCATTCCTTGTTATTATTAGATCTTCTAGGATATACCTGGTTAAGTTTCATGTTCATGAGATTATTTATATAGAACTATTTGATAATAATATATTCCTAAATTATTATGCTAATTTTATTGATTTAATGGAATTTATTTTCAATTATTTACCTTTCTATATTGTTTTCCATTATTTATTTTTAAATTCTATTATACACTTACCATTACTAAGAATCAAATCTCAATAGTTTTTTTAGGTTTTATTTTTCCGTGGATGTTGGGAATTATTTTTTGATTCATATAATATCATATGATAAGGATAATAATATAATTATCAATAAAATACATAGTTTCTACTTTTCAAAATGAAACCATGATTCATGTATGTATATAGTTTACCAAGACCACTAAAATATTTCATCATTTCGGTACGATTTTATTTAAATAATTCAAAAGTATTAATGTGGGAATCAATACAGGGATACTGGGGTCATGTTCACTATATATTTGATGAAGGGAGTTACACATACATCATGTTAGGATGTACTCTTCCAATTCTACATGAATGTTCCATTTAAATCAACCAGTTTCACCATTAGTCCTTGAAATTTCTATTCCTGATAAAATTTAAAACAAACCTAAATCAGTGAAAAAGAAGAAGGTGAAAAAATAAAAAAGGATAGGATATTATTTCTCAGTATTCTAATGAGAAGACATAAAAAATACACACAAATCCCAATATAGAATAAGGGATGAATGGGGAAAAGGTATGTCGGTTATGCACAAATGAGTAAGAAGAAAGGGGGTTTTCTCACATTTTAATATTATAGGAGGAAATTTTAAAATTCCATTTTAAAATGTTTGGGTAGGTATCATGATTTTTTTTCATAAGGTTTAACAAATCCTATTGAAATTTTTCACTGGAAACTATCCATGAAATCCCACAACACATGGTTTAGCTTCATGATTTAACAACCAAGATCCAAATGTGTGAAATATATCTAAAATCCCATCCCAAAAACATGCACATTTTTTATCAATCAATTATAAACTGTGTGCCTAGAATCCATCCCAAATACTAACAAACAATTTCTCCTAGAATCCATATGGTTTTCAATATATTATGATTATAAAGTTATTCTCAACAGTAATTCAACCTGAAAACCCATGAGGTTCAAATTACCTCATTGTTTCCCAAAAATTTTGTAACCAAATATTTCCCTCCTATGTAGATTCCTCTAAAAACATAAAAAACATAAAATGATGATTCTGAGACTCCCTCGAGCACTCAATATACCTTTTGAACCATAAAATGTTTCTAATAGAGTCACATTAAGATGTCAGGAATCTTATAATTATTTTTTGAAGCCTAAATCAAAATCATGTCCATCCAATAATTCAAAGACTAAAATTCCATCATGAATTCATGGTCCCAAACGAAAATGGGGAATTAAAATATATAGATATCATAACCTATGATTTTTTTCTTTTATGTTGGTAACCGTTTTGTATCCCCTCAATACCATCTTTTATAATCCTTATAAATCTTTCCAAAAATTTATTACTCTTGTAAACAATTGTGAGGATATTTGACTTTGCTAAAAATCCTAATGAGAAACCAACATATAATAAATCATTACTCTTACATATCATATAGTGTATTTTGACTTTCATATTTCTAGTATTATTTGGAAAATATCTTTTTTATACACTAGTTAACTCATATATATTCATATAAGGTTTTATTTAATATCAATATTCACTTTACTATAAAATATTGTATGTTTTCATAATGACCCTTGTGTGTTGAAAAAATATTTTTTTGTTTACAAATTTTATGATACACCACATTGAGGTTCATGCATATTGTGAATAAGAACACTTACATATATTTTTTCATTTCTAATTTTATATAATTTTCATTGTAAATTATATTTCAAATAAAAAAAATAAAAAAATTATAAATTCTAGATGCGTCACTATATTCCAATGTTATAAAATATGAAATACACATGAATGAAAAAGTATACCAAAAAATATGTTATATTTTCTACATTTAATAATCAATTTATCATCCTGTTATTTATCTTTTTATCTTATTAGTTTGTAAATACATTATAGATTTCTCAATTACATCATCTTCAGAATCTACTCCATCTAAAAATACATAGCTCATCATTTAATTTTTAGATACTACCTTCTATAATTACTAATTGATAATCTTCAATTTAATCGTCCTCCAAAAATAGATTATTTGGATTCCATCTCTATATATTCCTGCATCATTGGTACTTCAACATTTTGATGTACAATATTTTATTTCCATAACTAATTTGGTAACATCTAGATAACTAAAATCAAAACATCTAAACTCAAACATTGGGAATAAAAATATATACATTCAATTATTTATATAACTCATCAAGAACCTATCATAGATAGTTCTCCCTTAATGTGAAAAAACGTTTCATTAACACATTACAAAATAATCTCTAAAATTATTATATGTATATGATGATTTAAGAACACGAAAAAAATATCAAAATATTCAACTTCTTTATTCATTATCACAAAAATTAAGAATACATTCACTCCATTCATTATTAATTTAAAAAATGATACAAAAAATACCTTCTTATCAAATTCTAATTTGAAACATCAATCTACAACTTTATATGTTTTATAATACCTATTTAAATTCTAAAAATTTCCAATTTAATGCCAACATTATCCTCTCTCATATTTATTGTAAACTTAAATGTATTAGGGTAATAAAAAATAATACACATCTCAATTTAAAATGATGACATGAAATGTCATCCCCTCTATTTTTTAAAATTTTATTCACTTGAGAGAAGAGTGTAATAACATTTTAGACATTAAATAATCATTAAATAATCAAATCTATGTCTACTTGATCCTGGTCAGTTTTAAAAACAAAATTTAACCGGCCATTGAATCATTTTTTTCTTTACAAATGTACAATATAAGATACTAACAAAAGCATCTATTCCCATGGAATGTTCAATCGATTTTACAAATAAATACCAACACTCATCTCTTACAAACACATTAAAATTTTCAATTTTAAGACTTTACATCCCCCTTAATACTACCTTATTGATTTTGATAAACTCCCCCTAAATAATAAAATTTTGTACAACACAAATCAATAAATGGAAATTTTATTTTTGTACATCATATTTTTTTCTATATATAAATTCCATATTCAGAAGAAAACACTATTTTTTTATTATCTAATCAACTTCCCCATAAATAATTCATTTGATAATTCTTCATCATGGTTTTTATTCGTTCAAATTAACTCCAATTATATCATTTATGATTTGGATTGAAATTTTCGAAAGTGGAACGATTATACTAGTTAAATATATCTAGGATGTAAATATTCCCCTTGTTTAGGTATTATAGAGATTCTAATTCAATTACTATTTTAATAACCTTTATTTATCATCATAACATGAATAAAAATAATATTCATAGGAATAATGTCGAACTCTTTATCTTATTAGTGAAAGAATCAAGATTCATATTTACTTCTCAGCCATTATTCTCATTTCATTCCAGTTTCATGTTTAAGATAACTCATCATGATTATTCATTTGAGTTTCCAAATAATGTCATATTTTGGTATCTTGAACATATTTACTAATTCAATAACTTCATAGTCTGGAAGTCATTATTTTATTTCAAAAATAAAATCACACCCATTTCTTACTTCAATCGGTTTTTTCATTATCAATAAATTTATATATGGAATGATAATCAAACATTCCATTTAGATATAATTAGTTTTCTTTTAACATTCAACATTGATCTTAATTAACTCTTTTTATATCAATTGTTATCATATTTAATTGATTTTAACTACTTAATTTAGGATTAAATATTTAATTATGGCATCTTGTTTTAATGTTATCATTCTATTTATTCATTCCATTTCTAATTAGAATTTCCGAATAATTATCCAAAATTTTTAAATATTTATACATTTCCAAGAACTTATACCTATTTATCAAGAATTTCCTCCACCAATCCAAGCCTCATGTTTATTATATATATTGAAACTTCTTTTTATTCATCATTCATCAAAAAATGTTTCCTTTTTTTATTTTGATCACTAATCCATGGTGTATCTTCTTCTATCACAATATAAGTAGTTCCAACTATTTGTTGTGAAATTTTATTTATCTATATGGAGTATCATTTTTTCATCATATTTATATTTACAATTTCCTACAGAAGACACACCATTCCTTCTCTTAATATTCAAAATTTTATCCTTTTTTGTTCTTGTATAATTTTTATTTTCTCAGATATTTTGGACAATTTTAGATATTCCATAAAACCACATTGATGGAAAATAACACTATTATTCTAAATAATACCAAACCGAATTGAGAAAACCTGATTATTTATTTTTTATTATATTAATTAAATTATTTCGTATTTTATTCCGTTATATATACGATAACAATATATTCTATGAGTTGACATATTATTCGAATAATCATGTTTCTTTTTTCTAGTTCTCTCACATCATTAATAGAATTCCACAGTCCTTTATCCTTTACCATTAGAAAAAATCTAGACAAATTTTGTTCCGAGAAATTTTGTTAATTTGTATTCATCAGTTGAAATTTTATTGGCTAAAATATCTACTATACATACAAATATACACCATATCTATTGTTGTGAGTCCAGTTAGAATTTTCCTTATCCAAATTTTTATAAATTTGGATTTCATACATACAATGTTTATAGAAGAAATAATAGAAAAATATATTATATAGACCAAATGGTCCAAAAATTATTTTGGATTGTATTGGATGAATATTTATATGTTTTAGTACCCATAATTAAAAAATGTATAAGAAAATTGACCTATAATTAGACATGAAACACCAAGATTATATGAACAAAAAAATATTTTTATTTAAATTTAATATCTTTAATAACTTGCAGATCACACAACCTGAGTCTAAATGAATCGTAATATAGTAACCCATCCACTATGTTTGTGGAATGACTAGTATCAAATAAAATTTAAAAATTAGGGTTATCCACTAATTAAAAATGAAATAAAAGTCATTTAAATGAAAATGTAATGTTTTCTGAAAAAAAATTATTTTTCTTAAAAACTATTTAGAAGCCATTTGTTCAATTAATTTGATATCATTATTATCACTTTAAAAAAATTTATGTAACAAACTTAACATCATTTTTGAAATAAAAATATATAAATTATATAAAATTTAATTTTTAGGTGTTTTATGAAATGTTTCATTTTTTTGAGGATTAATGAAAAATACTGAATTTTTCTTGAAAAATAAATTTTAGTTTAAATAATTTATAATGTTATGTTATTTTTTATTTATATTTTAATTAAAATTAGTACAATTTTAAATCAACTAATACAATTTATCTCAATTTAATCATTTTCTTATTTAATTTTGATATAAAAATATTGTTAACATTTGAAAATTTCCCATTTGAAAACACGCTTTCTCGTCACATTTGTAGGATTAATATTAAATTATAATTTTCCACTTATGTGAATAGAAATTTTAAACATGTACAAATTATTTGAATTCATAATAATTTATATTATCTAATATGTTCACCATGCATTTTATCCAAAAAAATTGTAAAATAGTAAAAATTAAGTACTATGGTTATAGTAAATACAAATTACCATGGGGATAAACTAAAAATATATGGGTTAAAAATTACCAAAAAACATTGCAAACAATTAATTAATAGAAATAGTTTCATATTTTACTTCCCTATAGAGAATATATAGCCACTTTTAAGCATTTTCCATGTGAACTAATTTATCATTTTCATTTATTAAGGAAATTTAGAAGTAATTTCCTAGAGGGAACATTTTCCACACTTATAAAATGGAACTCCATACTATAAATTATACACACCAAAGAAGCCCCTTTAAAAAAAAACCCCTAAAACTTTTCTCCCAATCATACATAATTAAATTATATGGCTTTTTATACCCATAAGAGCATCCCTAGGGTCTTTTAGTGGAAATCAAAATAAGGATTCTTTTATAAAGGTAATTATCTTATCAAAGCCCTTTCATTTTCTTTCATCATATTACACGATAAATTATGTACCAAACAAATATATAATAACAAAATTATTTAAAAAATAATTAGTTTTTATTATTTTTATCTCATAATATTTATCCATCACCACTTCTATAATATTGAAGACAAAATCATTGATTATGTGTACGAAGGAATACCTCCTCATGAATCGATGTAGATCATTTTACATCACCGCCTTTAAAGGTGGGATATAATGATGTTTTTACCACATATATATTTGATATTTATGATACTATTATACTTACTAAATTTTAATATCACATTTTCATTTTCATTTCCCATTTTTTTCAAATACGATACAGTCTCTCGTGCCTATGGTGGTATACCGCTTCAGGAAGCAATAAGATTCACATTTCACATATTAATTTTATGGAATGTTATAAAGAAACAATTAATGAATGTATCTGATATATATGATATGATATTTGTTCTATAATATTAATATATCACCCATTTAAAAACACTTTCCCTCTCTAATATAATGATATCATTAAATGTGTGTGTGAACGGCCTAATGTATCCACAAAGTGATGCAAATCATTTTCCATGCCCAAATTTTAAAAGTGGTTATAATAATATCTCATCTGAGTAAATAGGATATTTATAACATTATTATAATTTTTTATATGAATTAATGAAATAATATGTAAAATTACAAGATCTTTAACTACCAAAAGTGTATAATAAACAAGAAAATTAAAACCTATAATAGTGAAAATAAATAAACATTATTAACAAATGGGTGGTAAAATGTAATAAGTGGATCATATATGATATTATAAATATTAATATGGTTCTACTAGAATTTAATAACTATTTTAAAAATATTATATATGACTTTAATGTACATTCAACTAGAAGGAAGCATATGTTATGAAATTTCATCCCAATTTACATTCCATTGATATGTGTCTGTTATTATGCGCCAATTCAATTTTATGTGCTGTATATAATAACCCTATGACATATAATATCTTGATTAATTAATACATAGTTATATTTCTATTTTTAATAAGAATTATTTCATCCAAATGGATTTACCTTGAAAATTACCAAGTGGTAAAAGTTATTGTGAAACCTCAATTTACATTGTGACGAATAACTTTCTCTTTAAAAGATCAAATTTTCAGAACATTTTTTATTTAAAATTAAATTTATAATAGATACCCATTTTATTCCATGAAGTATTATATTAATTACTATACCATGTAATATTTTTACATGTTTTTTTCATTTAATGTTATTATTTTATTTGTTGAAAAAAATTGATAAAAATTTATCCTATACTCAATAGAAATATTTATTGATAAGGTAATTTGTCCATGAATCAAATATATAATAATATGTATTATTAATTATTTATTCAAAATTACATGGGTTGGCTTGGTTATATATATCCCACTGATTCATCAATACGCTCATGAGGTGAGTTAATGAGATAGCATGAAATTAGTTTCTTAAACCCAATGAGATTGTTTTAATTATTTTAAACTGTCTCATGAAAGGTATTTATGGTAGAGGTATCATGATGAATAAGATAAATAAATCCTGTATCAATAATTTTCATTATTTATAAATTAGCTATTATTATCTATGATATTTTCATAATGTTATTATCTAAGGATTCATTTCATTCTCATTTACTGTCTAAATGTCATGTTTTTTTTATTAATTTGACATTCCACATTGATTATACATTATCTAACATTGATATCCAATTTAGTTATTTAATTTAATGTTTATTTAGTTGTTTCC
The DNA here is from genome assembly GCA_963277665.1 of Viscum album. Classification (NCBI taxonomy): domain Eukaryota; kingdom Viridiplantae; phylum Streptophyta; class Magnoliopsida; order Santalales; family Viscaceae; genus Viscum; species Viscum album. The sequence continues at coordinate 683,358,553 of OY728123.1, read as the reverse complement.
CATTCCATATTGTTTTTACCCATGATATTTTCATATTGATATTATCTTTGGATGCACTTCCTTCCCAGCTTATTGGTTAAATGGATAGTGTAAGATAACTTATTTACCATTATATGTTATTATTTAATATTTATTCACTATATAATTCATTGTACTTAAAACTTACTGATAATTTTAGGTCACACCTATTTTTTCAATTCTTAGTAATCCATGAAGTGTACATTTATTGACATGTGGGTATACTCTAGAGTGAATAATTTTAATTTAAAAAAAATATGTGTTGTGATTTATATATTCAAATTTTATGGGAGTATCAAGTATGTATCTAGATTTAAAGAACTATCGAACTATTCAATTGATCAAAAAATGATTCTATCTATCTTATACCAATGTAATAAAGTATACAATAGATCTATGCTACTAGGGTTTGGGTCATTGTAGTTTGTATCTAATGGTGTTTTAATAGAAACCTAGGAAACTAGATTTATGAAAATATAGATTAGGGATTATAACTCTATGGTATATTTGATAATATGTATCTATTGGAATCTTATGGTTTTGCATTGTAATATATTATGTGTTTTCTCTACAAATACTTCTCTGTCTCGAAAATAAAATTAGACATGGATCTAGAAAAGATATACCTAGGTGAAAAAACATATAAAATGGAAAATTTGGATTGACCTGTTTAACACATGGTTCCTAAAAACTAGCGAATCAGGATAACTCACATATTCATTACAATCCACTAAGAAGGATTTGAATAGGAGATGAAAATTAATGAACTAGTTTAAGAACAACATGTCATAGATTTAAAATAACATGTCTTAAAGTAATGGTAAAATGTATTGTGTGTGAAAATAAAGGGAATAAATCAATTTATTTCTAGATAAAAATGACTATTAGGATTCAAGGAATTAAATTACAACCACGTTTTCCATTTATTGTTCATTTTATAAAATATAGAGGACAAGGGCATTATCTTAGTATATTCCATCTACTATTGGTTAATCCCTTGAACATGGAATTACTTATGTTGAATAAAATGGAAAAATTATTTGTGTATTTTTGTTTAGGATTTAATTGTAGATGTATTTTACCAATGATATATTGGATATAATAATAATGAAATATCTGAAACTTATGATAAAATATTCAATCTTATATGTCATCATTCACTTATGAGTTATGGATACCATCATGGGTTTATCATTTGAACATTGATCGAAGGTTCAAAGTCATAAAAACCATTTTTTAGGTTTTATAACATTAGAATCTACCAAGGTTAACTGTATTTTGGCTTAAATTTTCTACAGGGATATGTTTTATTGGATTTTTTTTAGAAATAATTCATTTAAATTTTAGAGACATTTGTTTAAAGGTGTTGATAACATTTAGGATTAATATTATAATTATTCACGTTGTAACAATTTTCAAATTATATTAATAGTATTTATTAAAAAAAATTTCTAAATAATTTTTAAAAATATTATTTAATGCAAAAATTCATTTTTTGGATGTCCATCATATGTTTTTGGGAATTTCATCAAAATTAAATTAATTGAATTTTTAAAAATGGAAACCTGCTTACTGGGTGACAACCCATCATTTTTGGAAAGGCGGTGGAGTTTGATCCCATGACTGAAGGATGATATGGGATTATCTCATACTACTGGCCTACATGATATCCAAGTTAATATGTCATTATTTTTAGTTAAATGCTTGGAAAGAAAATATTGTTGATGAACAAGTTGTGTCACTATTTTCATTTATAGATTTATCTATTTTATATATAACATAAACTATCCATGTTTGTTTTGAAATATAATTTATGTACGATAGAAATACTAGTCACTATTAATTGATCTTAGGATCTTTTGAATATAAATATTAGTGATTCATGCATACAAAATTAATTTTTGGATATTTAATTATTGATGTCAGGGTTAGATTGGAAATTGATCAATGTATAACCAATGGAAAAAAGTTTTCTTATGAAATAGATTTGAATCAAGTAAGTATATTTCTTTATATTCATTGAAAGTAAAATAATTCATCAATATTAAGGAAAGGTTCTGTAAATAAAACTTTTAGCCTATTAAAATCTTATATAATTAATCATATGGTCTTTTAAATCATCATATATTTATGGTTTTGAGGTCCTTTATGTTTCATTTATCATTAACAAACATGTGACGAATGACCTTTATCATTCTATATAATTATTTAAGAAATTATATCATGTCCACATCTTCACTTGAATCAAATTTTCTCCCATATAGATTCCTAGAAAATTTTTATTCCATATGACCCTTTAACATAACATTCAATCTTATTAACTAGGTATTTTATTAACCCTTTTATGATGTTGGGATGTAAACAATGTTTTTTCAAATATCTTACACTTTATTTGAATGGGCTTGTTTAAATTGAAAGGAATCAATTTATTTATTATTTGGATAATATAAATCCTAAAAATTGTTAAATAAAACAATATTTTTTATATCATATATGATTCAAAACACATAGCTTAAATGACCCGAGGAATATATTTCCCTAAATTTAATCTATTTGATAGCTTATAGAACAAGAAACCTAGGGTCCAAATAAACCATAATAATATAAACCTGTAATTATTTTTTGGATATAAATAATAAATATATTCTAAAAAGTATGGTTATCAAATTATTAGAAATAAAACAATAACCATTAAAAATATATATTTTCTAAAAAAAGTTTTTTTTTTCAGAAAGTTCATTTACTCGAGCTTTCAAAACAAAATATTAAATTATTTTTTTTCAATTTTATATAATTTGTTTTATAAAATGAAATTAATTTTTAAAAATTGAATATCAATATTATTATAGGGTGAATTACTGATATTTTAATGAAATGATTAATCTTTTTATAAATAGTTAAAATTATTGATTTTAAATTGAAAACTACTATTCTATTTTAATAATATATAATATTCAATTATATATTCAATTTATTTTAATTTTAATTTAATTAAATTTTATATCCAATTTTGGTCATTTGAATCATTATAATTTTATATTTTTATCTAGAAACTTTTTAAACATTTGAACAATTTCTCTTTGAAATCCCACTTTCTTGTTTCTTCTGTGGGATTAATTTTAAATTATATTTTTTAAAAAATTAATATAATTTAAAAATAATTTATTCCATATTAATATTCCACATAAATAATATTATATATTATGTTTAACTTAATTTTTTATTGAAATTTATAGTGAATGAAGTAAAAAATGTTAATTTTTGTGTTTAAGGTAAAAATAGATTTACTATAGCGTTTAACTAAGAATATAAGTGTTAAAAATGACTGGAAAACGTTTCAATACCATATTGGTTGAATATATTTCTATGTTAACCATCTCATGTTAAAATATAAGTCAATTTTTAATCAATTTTTTTTGTTAAATACATTTGAAATTTCGATTCGTTTGGGAAATATGCATGTAATTTTTAAGAGGTTTCATGTCTCCCACTTATAAAATGGAACTCCCTTCCCACACTTCATCAAACCTCCCAGTCCCTTTTTATGCACAAAACCCTAAAATAATATATCCTAATAATGTTTATTTAAAATATATATCATATATTCCTCTAATAAAATCATCCCTACATTTATTAAAAGGAGATCCAAATATGGTTTCTTTTATAGAAGGTAATTATCTTAGAAAATTTATTTCATTTAATTTATTCTTTTTCCACATTCAATTATGTATAAAAAATTACAATAAAATAACCCCAGTTCCTCTAATATAATAATTTCTTATTATTTTTATGGTATAATATTTATTCATCTCCACTTCCATCAAATGGGAAACTGAATCATCAATCGTGTGTATAATAGAATCCCGCCTAATGAACCGATGTTCTTCATTTTCCATAAACAACAATTAAAGATGTATATAAAGATGGATTTATGAAATTTATATGAAATTTATGAAATTATTATGATTATTTAATTTTAATATCACATATAACTTTTCCTGTTCAATTCTATTTCAAATATGATTATGTCAGTCATATGTATAGTGGACTTCCGCTCACGAGCTACACAATTTCTGTTTTCAGTACGCCTTATAAGAAATTAAATAAGGATAAATTTAATGAATATATTTGATATATATGAGATGATATTTATTCTAGAAAATTAATTTACACCCACTTTTTTATCCTTACACTTATCACGAACATTATATCACCACTCGTCCAAACATATGACCTAACATCTCCATAATGTAGTGTGACTCATTTTCCATTCAAAACTATGAAGGTTTTATATAATAATATATCCACTAAATATATATAAAATTTATAAAATTACTATAATTATTTATATGAATTAATAACAATAATTAGAACTTTCATTAAAAAATGAACAAAAGAAAAAAATGAAAATAAAACGTGAAATAAAAAAATAATAAAATATTTTGAACAAAGTAATGGAGTAATTTAATAAGAGGGTAATATGTGATATTAAAAATTATAATATGGTTCAGCTAAAAATTAAAAAATTATTTGAATTTTTATATATGTGGTTAAATTATATTCAACCTAAATTAAGCATGTGGTGTGAGATTTCATCCCAATTTGCATTCCATTAAGAAATTTTTTTTATTGTAGACCATTAAATTTTATGTGGTGTATATTTTTACCCTATAAATTTTAATATCATGATTCATTCATAATTATTGTTATTATTTGTTTCAATTTTTTATTATATCATCCAAGTGGATTCATTTTGAATTTACATTGTAGTAAATCTTATTGTGAAATCTCACATTCATGTATGATTGTTAAATTTCACTAGAAAAATCAATTTAATGGGATCATTTTTCCTTAGAAATTATTACTATATTAAATATCCACATTCTTTTAGTATTGATATTAATATTTCCTATGTTTTATTTATCATTTTTAGATATGTTTTTTTCAATGAATGTTATTTTTTCCTGGGAAAGTGCTGATAAATTGGTATCCTATACTCAATACTAATATGTGTTGATAAGGCACATTTTTCATGAATTAAATATATCATTCACTATTTTAGGAATTATATTGAATTACATATAGGGGTGGGCCTATTTATAGATTTCCCCTCAATGATTCTGTAGTCTGATGAGGTGAATCAGTAATCTAACATGGAATTAATTATCCAAACCCATTGGGTTTGTGCCTATTTGTTTTTACTTTCATATGAAGGGTATTGAAAGTAGAGGTGTCATGATTCCCGAGACCATGGACCCTAAAAATGATGAATATAATTTATTCAGAATTCAGTTATTAATATCTCTGATATTTTCACAATGATATTATCTCTATATGAATTTTATTTTCATTTTTTGATTAAATGTTATGTTTTTAATTTATTTACCTCTAATTATTGATTATTCCTTATCTAATTATTTTATCCTAGTTATATATTAAATATATAATGTTTTTAGTTGTTTACCATTCCAGGTTAATTATTATCCATGATATTCGCGAATTGATATTATCTAAGAATGTACTTCCTTCAATGTTTATTGATTAAATTCCATGTGGGTGTTCAGGTATTTACCTTGCAACATTGACTATTCTTTAATGATTCCTGATTGCTTCCATTATACTTAACCCTTTCTGATCATTTCAAATTTCCATTATGTTATCTCTAATCATAGGAATCGACATATACTATGATTCACAGGACTAGATAAAATAGTTGTAAAAATTTTAATATTCAAAAAATCTGTTGTGCTTTTGGGTTAAAATGTAATGTAACACTTTAGTATGTTTCTAGTTTACCGATACTAATAAACTAATCAGTCCTTCATGGTGTGATTCCTTGTATCTTATACAAATGTATTAAATAATACAGATTCTCTGGGCTACTGAGTTTGGTGTCTCTATATATGATAAATTGTCCTTCTTTCACCTATTATGGGACTTTTAAAGATGAAAATCGTATAAAAACATCCTATTAAATCATATCTCTAAATAAAATTTTGGGAATATTAGAGCTATTTTGATTCTATATTTATTAGTTTGATGTGCAATTCAAGGAACTTTAGGTTGAGGGTAATCTCCATAGCATCAGTTGAACTCACTCTATATTCAAATTCATCCATTATCATTTAAATATGATTTCCATGAATATTGATACATTCACACAATGAATATTTATCTTATTCCGCTATTTATCATTGATATCTAATTGTGCATTCATGAAAACCATGTCAGCTCATAGTGTTTAGTCTTATGAATGGATAATCTAATAACAAATTTTTCTTATTATAATTTTTATCATTAATTTATTTTTTAAATATTTTTCATCTTGGGTGACATTTTTTTTATAATAAAAATATGTTTTTCAAAAGCTTCTATATATTTCATGAATTGGTTTTACATTCTATAAATTTACAAAATTCTTTTTCATTTTCATTATATTAAAACAGTAGATTTTAATTTTCATTTTATATATCTTTGAACAACTTTAATATATAATAAATAACATAAAAACAATTATTTTGAAACATTGATTTATTTTGGAAGTAAAAAACATTGTGATTAACTAATCACACACTCTTCCAAGATCAAACATTATTATTCAAGGGGATCATTATCCATAAACCTACCAAATAATCCACTATTCTTATTACCTTTATTTAGTGGTGAAACCCATTTTACAAGTTTTATGATATAAAATTTTTCATCATCATATATTTTATCTTCTTCCTATTCATTTGTGTGTTTTACAACGCATTTTATATTCTTTAACAAGGTATATAACATTATATTAAATGAAAAACAACAAATTTATCATATAAAAATAGAAAACTATTAGTATAATTTTTTATTTTTTATACCTTCAATACTTAAGGTCTTATAAAAATACATTATTAAGGGGCCACCAAGAACAAATTTTTTTTCATGTGGTAGGTTATTAATACACTATATAAAAATTTTAAATGTTATATACATTTTAGAAAATATATCTTAATCAATATAGTATTTCATTTCGATCACACTGAGTATTATGGATGATCATGTGAACCTATTAGGGTTATATATAGGAGTAGGGTGTATAATCCACTAACCAATGATAGATAAACAAGGCCTTAAGATAAGATAAAATCACTGAAGATTCCAGTTTAATCCTATATATGGATATACCAATTTTTCAGAGTTGAAACCTCATGAAGAGAAACTTGGATTTAGTTATAAAAAAATTATCTTACACATGGGGATCACAAAATGAAACCATAGTGTATCTTTTTCAATCATCAATAATCCCTCTACATAAAATTATATAATACTCTTAATCATTAAAAAAAATTATTTGGAATGGAATAAAATTATTTAATAATAGGGAATTGGGATTTTTTCTAATGAAACATGAAATTCCCCAACAAGATCGAGTAGTTATACTGAGGGTTGAGGATTAATATTCACCTATTTTAAAAAATTCAATTTCACCATTTGAACATTTAGACAGATTTTGTATGAAAATTACTATAAACAGTTACTATATATATAGATCTACATATGATTACCAAACACACAATTACCACATTAATTTAATTAATGAACTCAAGAGAACAATATATGATATTTTTCAGTATTTGAACCCAATTTCAAAATATACCCCTTTATTTTTTGAATTAATTCAAATAAATTAATACCAATTATATATTAATTTTTTTTAAAATCATCCCATATCTCATAAATCTTTAGTATTATTCTAACTATTCTAGAATATCTTTATTATTTACTATTCCGTGACTTGTTTTTTTATTCTGTATTCCACCCATGTAAAAAGATACCATACAACATCTAGTAAATAATATCACCAATTTATTATTGTATATCATTGTATAAAACCATTATATTTTATTACTCATTGGAATTGGTCTCTTAAGGTCAACCCAAAATCAATATTCATGGACTTCGACTACCAATGAATGGTAAATTGCCCTTCATGCATGCATACATTCTTCAAAATATAAGTTCATACCCTTACATTATCATGATATCATTGGGTTTTAATTCTCTATTATCTCTCCACCTTTTTACTCACATATTATTCGATTCTTCTTATTACTTAATTTAAAATGTCTTCATTTCAAAATACTATGGAATCTTCTAATTATGCGATACTTAAGATCTTATTAAAAAAAATATTGTATCTGTTATCTTCAACATCATATATTTTTTGTATTATTATTATTTTTATATATGTAATTTCACTAATGAAAGCATAAAATTCATCATCTAAAACCACTAGGTTCCTATAGATCAGTTCCTCATGAGGGGAACTTCATTAATAACCTTCATATGTGGATCTTAAAGATTTAGGGCTTCCCTTCCCCTCTCGAATAATTTTTTTTATTTTTTATCTGGTTATAGAATATTTAGATATGGGTTCATTATCATCGGATTCTCCCATTCACTCTCATGGTTGTCTGTTAAGGATCATGGATCTCATTCCAATTTTTCGTCGAGTACTATTTTCTATTTTTCTTTTAGAGTATAGGTCATTAGGTTTTTTTCCTTTGTATTAATTTTGTTTCTCAATCAAGGTCTATGTTATCTTCTTATGCATTATTTCATAATGATCCATTATTCTACTTCTCATGTTTTACTGGTTTTGGGGATCTCAAGGTGGACGAGTGTACAATTATTGTGTTTCTAAGTGTGGTCCAAGCTTCATGTTAATCAGTGGATTCATCTCTTTCAGTGTTATTACATTGAGTGTACTATGATTAAGGCTATCAAATCCCATTATCATTATAATGTAATGCTCATAATATACTCTTTTAACTATGGGCATCACATAAAAACACAATTTTCCATAGGTAGTGGTTTTTTTCTGGATATGGAATGTGTTGGCTGGGTGGTTGATGTAGTTCATGGAGTAAATATTCAGTTTGGTAATTATCTTATAACAAACAGTTATTATTTTCAGTTATTCAAAACCCCTCTTTTTATCATTCTATGGTTGGGTTTTATTTATGAGTGTCTTGGGTGAATTTAGAATTTTTTTAATGATTTTGGGTTGTGCATGGTTGGCACATGATTTTTAAAAACTATGTTGTCTACTAGTGAAAATCGTACAAACCCAGATAGTGGGGGTTTTCACGTTTCCCACATGGAATCTGAAACTATGTTTCCACCAAGGAGAAACTACGTACCCCTATAGTAGGGAGTTCATTGTTAGAGATAATGGTTTGTCTAACCATGTAGACCTTCCCATGAAACCATGAGTAGATGATTTTTGAATAAAGAAATTAGTTTTTATAACCCCAAAACCATCTTTTTGGGTTCCCAATGAGCATATATGACCATATATAATTTTACTCTACCTTAGAGGATACAAATAAGGGATTTTGTCCCTAGTACACCACCTAGAGGAGAATCAAATATATGAAAATGACATTTGATATCCTCTTATTATGCTTCCTCTTATCGTTCTCTTTTTCCCTCTCTATTGCCTTTCTTCCCTAGGGTTTTGAAGATCTCCATTTAGTTGGAAGATCTAATACCCAGTATTTTAGATCTTAAATCTAGATTTTATTCTTGTATCCTCATTCCTGATGTTCTATGTTGGATTTTCTTTATTATTTATTTGTGTTGTGAGATTGCATGATCCCAAGGAAGGGTGATCCATTATGATGTCTGATTTTAATTAACCCTAAATTTCCCGATTTAAATTCCATTATCTGATTTTAATACACTTTCATGACTGAAAATAAAATTTATTTCAATAAGTTTAGTATAAAACCCCATTACATTAAATATAGTATTTCTATTCTATTTGGAAAATAAATGGAAAACCCCCCCAATTCCAATGATTTGGGGTCTATTTGTAAAATTGATCTAAAATTTTGAGATTTAAATTGTTGAATTTAAAATGTGAAATTGATTTAATTAAATTTATTTTAATGTTTTATATTAGAAATATGATATAAATCTTCTTTGGTACAAACCTAGTGGTTTTATCTTGAAAAATGCATTATTCTCTAAAAAACTTAAATATTTATTTTTAAATGTAATATTTCATATTTGAAAAGGTAGAATTGTAGAAATTGAATTTAAAACATTTTTAATATAAATTTACAATAATTGATTCTATTAGAGAACTTCCAATATTATTTAGCCACTGAGGTATTCTGGACAACAATCTCCTAATGATTTACAACACCAACAATACATATGCATTATGTCACATCACTGATGGGATGGTGATGGGTTCCCTTTTGACGAGTGTCTAAGGAATGTGTATACATATATAGTCTTGATAACTATTTGATTGAGAGGAGTCCCATAATCTTAAACAATCATACCTTTTTTAGATGACTATGTTGCTTGTACTTTGTATTTTAAATATATTCTATTTCTAATAAAATATTTTACACATGAATTGTGAATTATATAAATGGTTTTATAAAAATGTTAAGTAAGAATTTTTTTAAAGTGTTTCCATCATATTAATTGTAAAGACCGATTCTTTAATACTCTTTTTAAATTTTATTCATGTTTACTTAAAATTGAAATCCATATTTTCTTAATTAAGTATTTTAGTATTATTATAGAATCCTTGGTGAGACCCTACTAAGATTTTAGTACACATCCTATTGGTAACTTCAAATGTTTTTAGATAATCATCTTCCATGTTTGAATAAGGGTATGGAGCCACTTGTAGTTTTTAGTAGTTGTTGATCCATGGGGAAGGGGAGTGGTGTCCATTGGTAATTAGTTTGTTATCCTATATTTCTGGAACATGTTGTTTTACATTATTTTTTAATTCTAGCTTTAATTATGGAATAGTTCTCACTGTGGAGTTTTTATTGTAAGTATACTAACTTTTTTTTCTTTCTTCCATTGTGTATGGTGAAAATTCATTCCCAGTTTCATATTTTTTATTCCTTGAACTAATCTCCAAACCATTGGGATTAGGAATTCCATTTTGGATGTGTTAGGACTGGCTCAATAATTATGTTAATAGGTTCTCCATGTTGGTTTCTGAAAAAGTGGTATTATAGGTGTAGGTTAAGCATCATTCCTTGATTTCAGTGTGCAGTTGTGTAATTTTATTTGGGCATATAATGTAGTTCTGATTGATTTATTTTACCTATTTCAATGAAAATATCCTAAATTCCCTAGGGGTGGTTTAGGAAAGACATATTAAGGATGAGTTGAAATAAATTACCCATTTTTATTTGGGTACGGTAAAATCCATATCTTTTGATATTATCGGATTGGATTAATTTACATTATTTATCTCTTTGAGACAAAATATAACACCCTAAATTTATTCTCATGATACTGTGTAGAATCATTCCACAAAGGAGATATTAAAATTGGAGACATGAAAAGGCTGAGGATGAACCATAATGGGAAAATCCTCTTATGTACCTAAGTCTAGTTGAGGTGATTGTGTGTACTATCCCAGTACTGGGATAGGCACCACCACCAGTACCCATTGAGGATCCAACTATGGAACCATAGATGGTTCTTTTGTAGAATAATTATTAGGATTTCCTTAACCAAAATACACATGAATTCAAAGGATCCAATGATCATCAAAAGGCATAGGAATGGGTGAGAAATATTGATCATTTTTTTAGTTCATTAAGACACCCCATGAAATCAAGGTTAAGTTTACAACCTTCGTGATGGAGGGCTCGTGTATAACACATGGAACACAATTGTGATGGTGATGAAGCACAAGGGATTATAATGTAAAAACATAAAGTCTCTTTTCATCGACAAATTATGTCCATATTCAATGGTATTGTCCAAAGTTATTGAGGTTTTTCAAACTTTATTAGGCTAACAAGATAATGATGGAATACAAAAACCATTATTATGATCTTGTGATGTCATCATCTGAGAATGTGTTGGATGAGAAGATTATGATTTTATGGATAAATATGGTGATTTCATATGATATTCATCTTCAGGTTTTCTTGTTTAATATTACTTCTTATGTCAATGTGATGGATAACGTTTTGATTGCCAAAATTGATCGGGATGGCAAGACAGGGTTGAAGGGAGTTTATTTTTCCCACAACGGTGGTTCAAATTAATACTCTAAAGGGAAGAGGAAGAATGTTGTTTCTTAAAGTGGTTTGTGATATCATGGTTCTTTATAATTCTCATAGAGTTCCTAAAATATGGCCTATGATTTTGTACCAGTGTATCAATCCAATAAAATCTAAAAGGATTTCCACAGAGGAACCAAATGTATGTGGCTCCTAAGGATTCTCAAGTCACTTACAGAAGTAAATGCATGTCTTTTCAACTCCTCTTAGTGGAATGGAATCAACAATAAATATTATAACTATGGTCGAATCATATTCTTCATGTAAAATGGGATTCTATCAATAAAAATATGGAACTATGATTTATAAAGCAATGGTTGAATCTCTAGAGGAAGTGGATATGGGTCCAGTGAAATTGAGAGGTACCATAACTAGAGCTTCATCATTAGTGGCTTCTTTATTTTATACCGGTGCATCTCAATTAATTATTTCAGAAAAAATTATAATCTGATTAATCTTCTTATGATGATTTCATCTTATGTGATGGATATTACTACACCACTTGGAATAAACATAGAATATGATTTATATATTTCTTCTTGTTCATTATATGTATTATATGTTGATCATGCATGGTATTTTATATTTATTTACAATAAAACTCTTGGAATAATATTTAGTATAGATTGGATCATTGACGATGATGTCCATATTGATTATTATCTTCGACGTATCTCCATTAACGCAATCAATGGGGTTTTTTTGTATCTTTCCTATAGAATGGGATCCAATTTCAAATATAGCCAGAATATCTTATCTTGAGTTGGTTAAATTAATAAAAAAATTAGTTTGATTAGGAGAGGTAATATTTGAGTGTTGATCTCCCTCCAGTTTCTGTCGAGTTTCCCTACATTTTCCCTTCCGACATCACTAGTTTTCCATAAATAATCGAGTAAGATTTTTCTATCTTTTTAGTGAATGGTACTCAACAATTTACTATTACATCCTACCAAAAAGGAAAAGTTGTGATTAAATGGATGAAGATTTAGTTTTGTAATGTGTTTCCCCTTGGGTGGAAATGATTCTATTTTCTAATAATATTTATGGGTCACATCGCCTTTGTGTGGATTACGAAAAACTCAATTGGGTTATGATAATTTATATATATATATATTACCAATTATTGATTAATTTTTTGTTTAGATGAATGGGGAACTTTTTATTGAATACTGATCTTTGATCGGGATACCAATAGTTGAGAATAAAAGAATCTAAAATTCAAAAATCTAGCCTTCTGAGTGGGTATGACCATTATTAATACCTTATAAAACCTTTTTATGTAACCAATTGTATTATAGTATTTATAAATTTAATTAAAGTGAATTTATATGAGTATCTTGGTTCCTTCATGGTTGTCTTTGTGGATGGAATCTCTGTTTACTCTATTTTTGAGAAGGATGATGTACATAATTTGATAATGGTTTTGGTATTGTTTAAAATTCAATAATTTTATACAAAGCTATCAAAATGAAATTTGTGGATTTGAAAATTGATGTTATTGGGAAATGTTATTTTAGAGCATTTTAATTCAGTTGATCCTAATAACATGAATGCTATTATGACTTGGGAAAATTCCTGAAATGTTTTCGAGATTTATAGATTCTTAGTTTTTCTATTGTATTATCAATAGTACATTAATTACATCACAAAATTGGATTCTCTAATAATTAATCTCTCACAAAAGATTGTAATATTTTCTAGGTATTAAAATTTTCAAATTTTTTTTGTTGAGATGAAATGTATTTTGATTATTACACCGGTGTTGGCTCTTCCAATGGCCGGAAAATGACATATAGTCTTCTGTAATGCATCAGGATTAGGTTTTTATGTCTTTATATATAGGGTGATCATGATTTTGTTTATGAATATTTTCATATTAGGCCACACGAGATGAATTTTCTGACCCATGAACTTGAATTTTCATTTTTGACTCACACACTTATGATTTGGTAGTATTACCTTTTCATAGAAACTTTGACCATGTTTTCTTACCACAAAACAATGAGTTAAATATTCTCTCAAAAATATTTGATTCTCTTCTAGAGTCCTTGGGTAGAATAATTGTAGTCTTTCAACATTTACATCCCTTATAACCTGAGAAAAGGGAATAAAATTGTAGATGATTTGACAAGGAAAGTTCTTACCCAAACCACAAAAGAATCATTAGAATAATGGAACAAAAGGGATCTTATTTCATAGTTTCATATTGGATTCCATAAATCATGGATTAAGGTTTCCATTACTAGTGTTTTGCTGAAATAATCTCTTATAAACTTGATTATTGAGGAACATCAACTTCATGATGACTCATATAGTATTAAATACTCTCTTTATGTTGGGTATACCATACATGAATGCTCATTCACCACCAAGGAAATTCTATGATTTCAGAACCTATTTGTTGTGCTATCACTATAATGGAAATCTATGATAGGGGATTTAAATAATTCCCAATGATCTATGCACCTAGTAACTTTGAAGATCATTTATTTCATTGAGTGATGATTTCATTGGTGAGGTATGAGATTGGGAATATTTGAATTTTTCTCTTTTTTAATACTTTCTAAAAGGTCAAGGTAGACTATAAAAAACATATGGATTTCTTATTCCACTTTTACGGTTAACATGGATGTTGTTTGAGATCTCTATGGGTTTATTTGGTTGGGTTCACTCTTACCCATATAAAGAAGAATTTGATATGGGCTGTAATCAACATGCAGACTAAATCAACAAACATTATAAACAATAATTCTACAAAAAAAATTGTGGAGTTTCAAAATATATATGTGAAAGATATTTTTTTTATTTTTAGGGAGTTTCATTTATTATAGTTTCCAATATGGATCCCTAGTTAACGTCTTTTTTTGGAGTAACCTTCAAGAAGAACAGGGATATCATGTTCATTTGAGAAAAACATATTATACTTTGTTAGATGGCCATATGGAAAGAGCAACAAAGATTCACGAGTATATTCTCTACATGTAAGTTCATTAATTTTGTTAGACATGGAATGGTTATTTAAGAATGGTTGAGTTTTTATACAAAAAAATTGGAAAATCATAATCATAATGTTTCATTGTGTGGCTTTATATGGTTGGCCTTATAAATTTCTATTGTATTGGTAGGATATTTGTGAATGATCCTTGGTTGGAACGACCTTCTTTTAAGAGATGAAAGAGATGATATAGTTGATTTATCAATTATTGTTGACTGGAAATAGCCTGTATAATTCTTATTATGATCATTGTCACGGACTTTTGGAATTGATTTTTTCTATCATGTGTTATTGAATGTTTCACCTCATTTGGGTCATGGACAGCTTGGGAGGATTGGTAAACAATATCCTCTTTTTGGGGAATTTTTAGGTAGTTGATAGGATGGATAAACTGTCTTATAATTTAGAACATAAACATTAGATGACATATATACATAACATGTTCCATGTATCTCATCTATAAATTATATTTCTTATTAATCTCATGTTCAAAACTGAAGTGACTTAGATGTCGTGCTTGATTTATATGTGATTGAGATTCCACTTAGGATTGTTGATTTTGAACCGAAGGTACATGTTGGGAGGAATATACCTTTTTTCCAATGGATTTTTAGTTATGATTCTAATGAGACACGTGAGATAGAGGCACTAATGAGAGAGCAGTGACCAAATCTTTTTTAACATAGAATCTTCCCAGTAGTCATTATGGTGATAAATATTTTCTATAGTGGGGAAGTTTTAACCTCTATATACTATTTTTATCTATTCCTAAACACATATTTTGATCATTTATTCATAGGAATCATTTTGGGAATTTAAGGTGAAATTTTTAAAAATTTGAAGGTTTTTTGGGCTGTGCATGGTTGGTGCATGGTTTTCCCAAACCATGTGCCCAATTTGTGAAAACTATGAAAACCAAGGTAGTGATGGTTTACATAGTTGTCACAAAGTTTAAAAATCTTGGTTACCACCTTGGATAATTTTTTCACACTTAAATTAGGAGGAAAATGGTAAGGGGGAACAATATTTCTAACCATGTAGACCTATCTAAGAAACTATGTGTACAAGATTTTTTATTCAGAATTTTAATTTTTAAAATCCTCAAAACCTCTTTTTAGGTACCTTGTAGGCATGTACGAACCGATAGTATTTTCTTCTTCTTTATAAGCACCCAATAGATAATTATGGGCCTTGTACACCACTTTATATATGAATCTAAGCTAGTACAATGATGTTAGATTGCCACTCTATAGGTTTACTCATCCCTTCCTCTTTCTTCCTATCTCTCCAATTTCCTCCTTAGGGTTTTGTTGATCTCATTTATATTATAGGATCTTATCCACTATCTTTCATATCTTGAATCTAGGTTTGATTCTCTGGTAATTTTTCCCAACATTATTCATTGGGGCTTCTTGATTATATCTTACTGTTTTGAGATCCCATAATCCTAAGGTATGTAGTTCTGTTATTATAGCCAATTATGATTAACCCTAAATATCATGATTTAAATTTAATTTTTTTATTTAAATTCGATAACATTATTTAAAATAAATTTCATTAAATTAGTTTATCAGGAAACACAATTCCATTGAACTGGGGATTTTGATTTTATTTGTCCTGAAAAGTGGAAAAAACCCCACAATTTCAATGATTTTTTGTGTGTTTGTGAAACTGAGAGAATATTGTGAGATTAAAATTGTTGAATTTAAAAGGTCAAATTGATTTGATGATACTGATTTCAATTTTTTATTTTTTAAAAATGGATTAAAATGGTTTTGATAGAAACCCATTGGTTAATCTTAGTAATGAAATTATTTAATTAAAACAATATTGTATTGGTTTTCAAATAGAAATTGGAATATTTGAAATTGGAAAAGGGGATGAATATTATTTTAAACTATTTTAAAATAAATTTCTAATCATTTATAGTATTATAAAATATGTATGCTTAGTTAGTTAGTGAGTTATTTTGGACAACACTCTACTGATTATTTACAAAACATACAATACATATGCAAGAGGTCACATCACCAATGCGATGGTGATGAGTTCCCTTTTGATTAGTGTCTAATGGACATGTGTATACATATTTTCATAATAATTATTTTACTATTAAGGAGTCCCATAGCTTGGTACTATCATACCTTTTGGTGGATGAACATGCTTCTCTTTGTTTTTATTTGAAATATATTCCATTATTTGTAATGTGTTTTACAAATGGATTGTGAATTTATATAAAATGATTATTAAGATAATATTTTAAAATTAATTCCATCATCATAAATGTAAATCATTGTTTTTTAAAATATATGTTTGAAACATCATGCTTATTTATTTAAAATTTATATCTAAATTTGGTCGATTAAATGTTGTAATGTTATAATGGAATCCTTGGAGAGACCCTACTAGGATTTTAGCTCACACACTACATGTTGCATCATCTATTTGTAGATTTTATTCTTCCATGTTTGAGAAAAGGTACATAAACTCTTGGAGGATGTAGTAACTATTGATCCTTGGGCATAGAGAGTTGTATCTTCTGGGACCTGTTTGGTAATACTATTATTACTCTAATATAAAAGAAAGGTTTTTTATTACTCCTAGATAAATGTAAGGTTGGTTGTGACTCCTTCAAAATTATTGTTTTACACTACAAGGTGTGAAAAAATGTGCATTTGTTTGTAATTTTATTTTCACTCTTTATTAAAAGTGAGAGACTGGTGAACACTACTCTCCTTGTCAACAAAAGTATATCAAAGAGTATATTTGGATCTTTTTGATCTTATCTACCATAAAAAATATCCTCAGATATTTGTTTCATTCTCAAATTCATAGTTAACATTTTTATAGAACTCTGATAATCATATTTCATTAATGACTATTCAACCCCCCACAATACTTCTACTTTTTGCTAAATATAAATTTGTATTGAAGCATGATTCTGTTTTTGAAATTTTTCATAATTGCTTCTCTATATTTTTTGAACTAATGATTATAATAGAAAAACTACTAAGGAACACAGATCCACAAATATGTTATGTAAAATCATTAATTTGAGATTATAAATCCCATTATACATCCTTACTTAAATGGAAGCTACTATATTTACTAGAATGATTGAGTGGAGTTAATTATAAAAAATATAGGTCTTCAATTTTGGCCTATAATTTCTTAAATTCTATGCTATTTGATGTAGATTTAAAACCACTAATTCATAATTCAACAATATTTTTTTTAATTTAAAATATATGAATTATTTGTATTTTCCTTTTTCAAGAAATATGCATAATCGTATTTCATTATCTAAAATTTCTTCTAACATCCAAATAAACTTTAAAATTCACTTATCAAGGAACGTATAAGTAAAAAAGAAACCATGATACATATTCAAGGAGATATGTTTCAAGAATTTAGAATGACTAATCCAGATAGAAACATTAATAGGTACTACAGATTCACTAAAATTTTCAATGTAATGGGGACAATTGGGGAGACCATGAAGAATGAAGATATTATTAAACTATTATTTTGATATATTCCAAAAAATATGGCATTCAAAGAATATTGTAATTACATAGAGTAATTATTTCACTAAATATTCAATGGATGATCTAATAGGATCACTACATCAATAAAAAATGGAGATAAATAATAAAAATTATCATGATCATGATAGAACTAAATTTAGATCATTAAAATGAAGTATAAATGTTCCATATAAGTCCATTGATTCTAAGTGAGAAAATTGTGAGAAGGGTGAAGTTGAAAAGTTCACCCAAGGAGACTATTTGTACATAAAATAAAAGAGTTCATTTAAGAACATTTCCTAAATAGATCATCATAAAGATGACTAAAAGTGATGTAGAATTTGTAAAAGCACTCAGTATGTTGTTTCTGAATTAATATTCTATAAGAGTAGCCAAAAATTAAATATAAAATCAGGATTTTTGAAATTGAAATGAGTTGGATAAGATAATAAATACAAGGATCTAAATTGATCATATCAAAATAGTTGGAGGTGTAAAAATGTGTTAAACACTACTAGTGATGGTGTGAAGAGAGAAAAGAATTCACCATTCTTTTCAGGTTGAAAGAAAGAAAATAATGAGGTAAACCTGATTATGATAACAATTCTGGCCAGAAGTCTGCTTCTGAAATAGAATTTAAATAATTATCTAAAGAAAACTAATAGTTTCAAGGTTATATAATAGGAATTTTTGAAATGTCAAGATAAATGATAAGATAAAATATATATGTTAACAAAGAGAAAAATAATGAATATTCTAAACTGGTCTAGTTAATAGATGATAATTAATGTATGAATAATTTTATGTAAAAAATAATGATGGTCAATAAAAGAGATTTTAATTAGATTGTTATGATTTCGATAAAATTGAAAATTTTCATAAAAGGCAGAACCATATAAATAATTAAATAAGAGTATAGGATTTTGTTCAACTATGTACATTGGTAATGATATCGAAGTTATTTAAAAAGAAAAGAAAGATATTAAAACCTAAATAAATAATTTAAAAGAGACTAAATCATTTTTTGTTCAAGTAAATAAATATTATGATAAGATTATGGATCTAGGATAACATTATAATGATAAATCTATATCTGCGTATAAAACAAATATTCAAAATCTCTTCAAAACCACTTTTGAAAAGATCAGAAAAAAATATTTTCCAACTTTTATATACACTAGATGTAATATAAATGGGTATTTAATATTTTCTCAATCACTAGTCCATAAAAATAATTTTATTTCTATGAATCTATCATCTATATTACACTATAATTAATTAAGTAAATTTATTTCTATTTGTAATAGTTTTATTAGTAGTCTAGTTGGACCCAAAATTGATTTGGAAACAAAAAACTTTTTGATAAAGACCATATAGGGTAAAAATTGGGTACAAAATTGGGGATTTCATTAAATTAAAGGTATTAGTATTTCAATATCAAAAAATGGGTAGACTTTTTTCACGGAGAGTTCTTGTTTTTAATTGTTTTATTATTTTGAAAAATTTCACTCCCTTTAGTTAAATGTTTTATTGAAATTATATAATATTGAATATTATTAATAAGTATATATTTGAAACTAAATGAAATTTGTTTCTATAAAAATTTATTGTACAATTATTGGTTAATTTAATTAGAGGGTTTTGTAAAGCATTTGGCCAACCATGGATATCCCACAAGTAATCCAACCAACTACTCAAAGAGTCCCAGAGGATAACCCAGTGGGAGAGCAGACATGGGGTCCAACCTAGGTAGAAGACCACATACAGGTAAGCCTGAGGTAGGATGAAGAGGTAGCATTCCCTTAGGTCTTGGGTTGTGGATGAGTACAAGGACTTGTTGGGCCATGATGTTATAACCCAATATTTTATTGATTATTATTTCAAATTAATTTAATCTTTTTCATATTTTGGATTTTAGTAATTTTTTATGTATTGTATTTTATTTTCAATCATTATGTTTCTCTTTCATTATAAACAACACGAAGTTAATTTTTCTCTACATGAAACATAAACATTAGAATTCTCTTTATGGAACATCGGGGTTAGCATGTGTTATCCACAACAATGACTTTCCATGATGGATTGTGTAACACCCAATATCATGTTTTACCAAACAATAGTATATCATTAAATTGTTATTACATAATATAATAATATGTAACACAGATGTTAAATTTGCAGTTATGACTAGTATTGACTTACTTATGATAATATATTTTTAGAGGCCTGGTTTTCTCGATTTCAAATATTGAAATATTTTTATACATTTCCAAAGATAGGCATTGAGACAGTTTACAATTATGAAGCCTAGAGGGCCTGAAATTAGTTTCCAAAAAAATCAAGTTTATACAATACTATGCATGAAATTGAACTGGTATAACACTTAAATGAGAATTATAATCTGAAATATTTGGCAATAGTTGAGTCCAGAACATTGTATTGTACCTATGCAATGCATACCATCTGTCTGTGTGGGAATTCTGTAACCAACACCACCCAGTGGAAAGTGGTAATTTAAATAATAAAACATAATGGGTTTTCCCCTAAAGATGAACCAAATAACATTTATATGGGGACTCAGATTGGAAATATGAGACTACAGTTGATTTTGGAATAAGGTTTTTTCCCTGACGTAACATAATATTATGGGGTTTTATAGTTTTTGATTTTTCACTGAGTGGAGATCCTATACATAAGAAATTAGGAATTTTTTTAGGGTTATACTTAATCCCTTATCTCTCAAAAAATTAAACTCTCTCTCTCTATCTCTTTAGTCATTTTTCATTATTCTACACTAGATTGAGGAGTCATCTAAGCTAAATCTTTTGTGGATCAAAGAGGGAGCATCATGGATGCATCTCCAATGTCTAGGCATCGATTCGAGGTAAGATTTATCTCGTTTTTTAGTTTGGATTCAGAATCTCCTTTTAATATTCAATTTATTAGGTTTTGTTAATTTTTCTATCATTAAAAATTTATGACTACAAGAACACAACCATCAATTTACATTTAAACCAATGTTCTTCATCCATTGTTAGTGGATATTTGCCTTTATTTTTAGGGGCAAATAATCCCTAGTGGATTTATTATCATAGGTTGGCATTAGGAAGCCATTGTTGTAGGGGTCCCCGGTCTGCTGACTGAATCATGATCATGTGACTTCATTTTGCTCGATGGTCCAGGAAAGAGACCATTGGTGTGCTGCAACTGATACAGCCTGCGGTGGATTATGGTGGTGGTCTTCAGAGTGGTGATGTTACCCAATCCCGGGGTGACGTAAGGTGGTGGGACCCATGGCCTGGTCAGTTAGTTCGGTGGGGTCACGCGGCACAACCCATGGTGATGACCACGACTACAAAACCTATGGTAGACGATCGACTTGTGGGATACACCCACTATTGGTAGTGGGTCGGGTCGTGTTGGCAAGCAGTCTAGGCCCCCATGCTTCATCCCAAAAAAAAATTGAGTTAGGTTGGGAAAATAGGAGGGGCCTTTCCCTTGTTGGATGGGCATGAGCAGTGGGTCGGGTCTAACCCGACGGGTCACACCTAGGCCTGATCTTAGGTTAGAGGATGGTGTAAAACCCACATCCAACCGCTATGGATGTTGTCGCGGTGCGGGGGTAGTTGACTGTGGTGGGACCAAACTTGAGTCGGTCCACCAGCCTCTGGACCCTCTTCTACTTTTTTGAACACCTGTATCTTTTAACCTAGGCTTTAATTTAACATTCCATCTATGGGGGCGTGTTACATCCATCAATACAGATCTATTGAGATAAATTTGAGAATTTGATATTTTTGGGTCAGTTTGTGGGCCCCACATTGACTCGTTCAGATGTCTTGCGGTGAAAATAACATTTTTCGCCAATTGTTTATTATGGGGAAAACAATATCATATCCTCTGTGTTTTTTCTACATATAATGTGATGGTGACCATAGATTCGGTATCCAGGTTATGTAGCATGGTGTTCTGAAATCAACAGTCATCAAGTAGTGTTGGATGATGATCGTGATGGTAGTGATGTTTTCTTAATCAATTGAGTAGTAAAGACATAACCTCTAGTTTCCATAGGTAATGGTTTTCATCGGTCAATCATTCGAGCTTACCCTCCTTTGGGGATGGGCAGTGGTGTTCATTAATGACTTTTTTAGGATTACCCTCTAGTCGGGATTTCCAGTGGCGTTCGAAATTATCGTTTTTTTCTTACCCTCTGGTGGGGAAAAGTAGTGGAATTCACTGATCTATCGTAAGAAATTACCCTCCAATGGGGCTGGGCAGTGAGCTCTTCATTTACTCATCATGGATTACCCTCCAGTATATCACCCTTTTGTGGGGATGGGTGGTGGTGTTCGTCGATGAATTAGTGGGGAGGCGTGTTTTGACGTTATATTAGGCTCATAAGAGTGGGGATTTCCACACTGTGTTGTGTCCTTGTGGTGTGACAAAAAAACCATGAGTGTGACACAGACCTGCACAAAGTAGACAGTATCATGGTGTGGTGTCTTTTTTCCATTCACGTATAGTCTTCAGAAGATGTAAGGATATATGAGTATCGATGGTTTTTACTTCTAGGACTATTGGAAATTCTATTTTTTAGGTGAGCTGTGATATGGAGATCACATTATCCTCTAGTTGGGTTTCTCATACTGATTATATATAAATATTTACACAATATTGTGGAACCCAAACCTTGGGTTCTGGTTACTCTCCTTCTAGAAGAATTGAATACTTGCATGGTATTCCATATGCTTTCTATCTCTTGCTTCTAGGAGTTAGACAATTCTACACTCCTAATCAAGTTAGAGAAGACTCAATGATAATTTCACCGTCTTACCATTTATAGCTCCATGTGCTTGGATGAGGTTACATCAATCTTTTTTTGGTTGAGCTGTACTCATTTATTTTACTTTGTTCCATCTTCTGTTTTCCTTCTTCCATTGTATCTCATACTACTCCCCCCTCTTTTCGGTGAATCCTACAGAGTATTTTTATACTCAAACGTGCATGGGATTTACATTCATGTATTATTCCATATGCAGATAACATAGAGGATTGATCATGACTCTGGAGAAGCTCAGGTTTATGAGAGCTTAGACCTTGTGAGCCGGTAACAAATGGGTTCTAGAGGAGGGCTTCATTAGTAGTTTTACTTCCAGTTTTCTATCAAGATGGGAAACTAATTGGTTGGGCATGAATTTTTTTCACTTTTTCCCTTAATATTACTTTACTACATCCATAACTTTTCATGGTCCATGAATGTATGATTTATTTTCTCAGAAGGTAGCATATTTTATTTTTTCCCCTCTGTACTTTTGGGTCGAGATGGAAGTGTTTGTGTGTTCACAGTTAAATAGTAAAAAGCATCCCCTAAGATTTTTTGCCTTTTCTGCTTATCGCCACCTCATAACCATTAGAGTCAGTCTTGGGGGTTTGTCACGGCTAGAGTCCTGGTATTGTGTGGGTTGTGAAAAAGTTGTATCATGGGAGGTTCAACCCTTAGAATGTTATTCAGATTTTTCCCTAAAAATCTATTATTTGAGTTTAGGTAAATAGTGACAATGTGTTGGGAGAGAGGCTCTCTAGCTAGGGAGTCCATTGATGGGATAGTGTCCAATGTAGCCATTCACCAGGATCATGATTACCTTCTTGTTGACTTGACATGTATTGAAACTTGTTGTAGGGGTCAATGGTACATGAATCATATAATATTGAGTCGCTGATTGTCTTTGCTGAGTTAGCTCCCCTTTGTTGTTGATCTTATATATATATATATTTTCTCATATGATTTTGGTACTCTATAATAACGTTCAGGATTGATCTGGGATTGTAGCGAACCAGGATACACACTCCAGTTTGTGATGATAATCATGCGAGTGGTGAAGCCTCAGTTCAAGGCCCATCATGTGATCCCCTTACTCTGGGTGGACTAGTGACAACACCTACCCATGAGGACTAATAGTTTTTAATAGTAGCATAAACTGAGTATGAGCGCATAATGAGTGTGCTTCATGAATTCCATAACCATATGACATTGAGGTTCTATGGTGAGCCAGAACCTTTGGCGGTAGAGGACTCGATGGAGTCACTAGTTAGAATTTTTAGACTAGTGTGGACACTCGTATACAGGATGGTGGATTTGGACACCATCCTTTTTCTCAAGGTGGTCAGGCACTGGTCTGATTTTGTTAACCAAATACATGATGAGTCAGCACTCTCATGGGAAATGATTCAACTACTGATTCTTGATTATTACTTCCCCTCCAACTCCACTCCGTCACAATTTAGGAGCTTCTGCAACTACTGTAGGGATCCATAAAAGTTGTTTTGTATGCATCAAGATTTATTGACCTTACATTATACTCCAGGGATTTGATTTTCGATTGTTACATTAGAGCATGGATGTTCGAGAAGGGTTTTCACTGAGAGATTCATTCTAGCATAGTGCACATGTGCATCCCTACCTTCACTAGGGTGCTAGATATGGAATTTGTTATGGAGGGTTTCCTATTAGAGGGACACCAGTTAGCTGAGATGGAAAATGGTATCTTCATAGTGCAGATGACCATGACTATGGAAAGGCATCAATATGTAGGGTCGTAACATAAGGGAAATTTCCAGGATCAGGCTCATCCACATGGTCGAATAGAATTAGGGCATCGCAGAGCACCGGGTAAAGCTAGAGAGGTCAAATTATACATGTGTGTTGGTTGGTGTCACATACCATGGGACTGCCTGACAAAATGAGATAATCACCCACAGAATTCAGTAGGTGGACCACCATGTCCAAAGCAGCGTCGAGATCAGGGTGGTACCCAGGGAGGTGGTTATGGTAGTGGATCATGAGAAGGAGGATTGGGTTGTGGGGGATAGTGCTATGATTTTTCACCAACACCACCATTGGGCTTCCCACTTTAGGTCTAGGGAGCTGGCGGTCAGGCCCACAGATAGTCGTAGGCTATTAATTTCTATGATAATCTAGCATACGAGATGATCCAATGTATGCTATATGTTTATTTTAATATTTCTCTACTATAAGAAGACACATGTAACAGTCACTGTTTTGTCTCGATAATCTTAGTATGGGAGTTGGAGCACCCAATACAGGTGCTATCAAAATGGATTTGTCTCTAGGATCTTGTAAGAAGTTCTTCGTTTGTATATTTTATCTAATAGTGGTTTAATATTTCATTTGGAGGGTAAATATTCCGGTGGTGACTACTATTCATCATGATGGAGCCATACGATGTCATCTTGGGCATGGATTTGATTTCTATGGTTTGAGACCAGATTGATTATCGTTGCAGGATAGTCGGATGTCTGCACATTGATGGGTTGGGGTTCACCTTTCTTGTTGAACGAGGCAGTCCTATGAACAAGGTAATAAAACCATTTTCCCATTAGTTATCAAGTGTTACCCTTGGTGTAGTAGATTCATGAGGAACCTGGGTTCCTTCAGTTGTGGAAGATTACATGTACATCTTCCCCAAAAATGTCTCAAGACTTCCACTGAAGTGAAAGTTAGAGATTTGAATTTATTTAAAAGCATTGAGTACAATGATATATTCAGTGTAATATCAGATGGTAGCCACTGATCATAGGGAACTACATTTATATTTTAAGGACCTTCACGAGAATGGTTTCATCAGACTGAGTCTGTCTCCCTATGTAGCTCTGGTTCTGTTCATGAAGACCGAAGATGGGAGTTTGAGTCTCTGTGTAGATTATCAATGCTTGAATCATGCCACGATAAAGAATAATTATCCCTTACTGAGGATCGATGACCTCTTAAACTAGTTGTGATTTGCTAGGAGGTTCTCCAAAATCGATATATGATCCGGCTACCTCCAGTTACTGGTTCACAACGCCTACATTTTGATTTTGGCCTTTCATTATCTCTATCAGCATTATGAGTTCCTAATGATACCCTTCATTTTGAAAAATGCCCCAGTTGTTTTCATGGCCTTGATAATCCAAGACTTTCAACCATACTAGGACCTATTTTGGTTGTTTTCATAGATGGCACTCTCATTTAATTTATGTCATAGGAGGAGCATGCAGAGCACTTCATGATGGTCCTCGATTTACTCAGAGATCACTGTAATTATGGAATGCTCTATAAGTGTTATTTATGGATACAAGAGGTTCACTTTATTGGGCATGCCTACTCTAAACTGGGTTTATCCATGGATCTCATGAAGATAGAGGCGATTCTTTCTTGGGATCCACCCATGAAAACGATATAGGATAGGTGATTTCTTAGTGTTGCTACATAATACCGTAGATTTTTGGAATATTTCTCTAGGATTTCACCCCTATGACAACTCTAATGTGTAAGGGACAACATTTTACCTAGTGTGAGATGTGGTAGAGGGACTTTGCGGAGTTGAGGAAGAGGCTTAAAAGTGATCCATTTCTGAGACTACCATAGGTGGGTGTTGAGTTCGTAGTACACTATGATGCCTCATGAGCAAGGTGTTGTTGTGTTTTTTTGCAACAACAAGAATTCATCACATATGGGTTATGGAAGTTGAGACCCCATGAGTAAAATTATGCGACTCGTAAAACGGAGCTCATGGAAGTATTCTTACGCCCGAGGATATGAAGACACCACCTCTTGGGGGAGCACATTGTGGTTTACTCAAACAATCATAGCCTCAGGCATATCATTACCCCAAGATATCTAAATCTGAGTCTGTGATGCTAGATGGATTTAATGTAGGATTACAACTTCAAGATAGTCTATACTCCAAGGAAGTGAAAAGTATTATCATATTCACTGAGTAGGAAGTCCCAAGCATTCCTGTTGTATGAATCTACTGAGTAGATATCCTCCCTGAAGATGATCCTGGTGGAGTAGGATGGTAAAAATTTTATAAATTATATGGTGTTGAATCATTCACTCCTTGAGTTTGTGTAAGAGTCACATCTATGGGATATCAACTACATGGATCTACATGATTAGATATCCACAGGTGATGCACTTGATGGGTATTATAATGGAGGGAATCAAGTGATATTTTTCTAGGGGAGAATAATGATTCAAGTGATAATTTTAGTGGAAGTGATGTGGGAGTTCCATACTTATCCCTTCGTAGTACATATGATTATGGAGATGATGTATACAGATCTTTAGTGTATGATTTAGTGTTCCAGCCTAAAATTAATCGTTGTTGACTTCATCTGACAAATCCTTTATTGTTAGTAGGTAAAGGCTAAGAATCGGGTTCCGGAATGTTTGTTGTAGCCTCTTGACATATTGAAGGAGAAGTGGGATGGCATATCCATGGACTTCGTCACAAAAATTGTACACATAGTGAAGGGATATGACTCCATATGGGTGATAGTGGACCGACTTACCAATTTGTTGTGCTTCCTTACAATTAGGGAGCATAGATCGGTGGACAGTTTGGGGCTGTTTTACTTACAATACATCCTCCACCTCCATGGGGTACCCTTGATGATTTTCTCCTACTGTGACGTGTGGTTTACGTATAGGTTGTGGAGAGGCATGTCAGAGGAATTTGGGACCCGGTTTCAGAGGATTATGGCATTTCACCCAAAGACGGATAGGAAGAACGAGAAAACTACCAAGGTTCTGGAAGAAATGCTAAGGGATTACGTGCAATATTTTGGCTAAAGATGGAAGTATCACCTAACCTTAGTAGATATTGCATACTACAAAAATTACAACTCTACTATCAGCATGGAACCTTATGACGCCCTGTGAAGTAGACACTATAGGTCACCCATGTATTGGACGAAGGTTATACAATCATCCCTCTTGGGCCTATAGATGGTGAAACCCACAACGAAGAATGTATAGGTCATTAGCGAATGGATGAGGTTGGCCCAGTGCTGATAGAAATATTATACAGGCCACTATCATATACCCCTATAGTTCGAGCAGGGAGATAACTTCATCTTGAGTGTCTCCCCATGAAATTGAATGTGGTGGTTCAATTTTGGAGGAAATATGCCTCTAAAGTTCATTGGGCCATTCAAGATCATTCAGAGGGTTGGAGGTGTTTCTTATCACATTTACATACCCACTCAATTAGAGCAACTACATGACGTCTTCCACATGTGGAAGCATAGATGATACGTACATGACCCTACACATGTCATCGACAAGGGTGAGATGGATATTGTAAATGGATCCAACATTTGGGTATTACCCAGTGATGATCAAGGATTGATAGGAGGAACCATGCATGGATGGGACATCCCCATGGTTCGCGTACTATGGAAACACGAAAACATGCAGAGAGTTATTCGGAATGTGAGAGCTAGATGTGAGCTCAGTATCCTGAGTCATTTAATAATTATTTATTTTTAAGGATGAAAATAATGAATGATTTAAAGGTTTAGAGACCTAGATTCTCTATTTAATAAATTAAAATATTTCTAACTATATTTCCAAAGTTAGTCCTAGAGACATCAAGAAATTATGGGGCCCATAGTTCCTAGAATTAATTTTATTAATGAATTAAGTTTATCCTATAATATTGAAGAAATAGAAACATGATAACTCTTTAATGATAAATTTGATAACAAATCTGAGGCCACTGTTGAGTCCAAAACATGGAATTTACCCTATAAAGGGCATAAATTTTGTCGGTATAGACTTATGTGAAAAACACCACCAAAGGTAATAGTGGTAATTAAAATAAATAAACATAACTGTTTTACCTTTGACGTAGTACCAAATAAAAGTCAGACTGGGATTTAGATTGGAAATATTATACCATCGTTGATTTCAGAATGTATTGTTTTTTCATGGTGTGACATAAAATGTGGGGGCGTTATGGTATCAGATTCTACACTGGGTGGATCTCTTATAAATATGAAATAAGAAATTTGGTATTAGGGTTAGCCCTAATCCCTTATATCTCTGAAATTAAGCTCTCTCTCTCTCTATCCATTCGTTATCATTATTCACTAGATCGAGGAGAAATATTTTCCTAAACATAATTAGATCGAAGAAGGAGTGTCTTTGATGAGTTTCCAATGACTAAGCACTAATAGGTGGTAGGCTTTATCTCATTTTTTCGGTGCAATTAATTTTCTCCTTTGATTATTCAATTATTGAGTTTTTGTTCATTATTCATTCATCAAATCATCAATGGTTTCATAAACACAGTCATCAATATTTATTTAGTCCACTGTTTTTCGTTGGTTCTTCACGGATATTCAGATTCATAATTTTGGAACAACCAGTCACTAGAAGATCATTTATCTTAGGTCGGCGCAGGGAAGACATCATCACTAGGATCCCCAATCTGCTGATAGAATCAGGATTAGACAACTGAATTGATCCCATTAGTCCGCAGATCGATGGTGGCACCACGACTTGGTGGTTCTGCAAGATAGTTGGCCACATGGCTTGGCCGGTCGACTATGTGAGTTTTCACGGTGCGATCCTTGGTGGAAACCGCCACCACAAAATCCGTGATTGGTATGTCATGTTGACACGACTGGAGACTGACTTATGGGCTAGACCAGCAATTGGTAGTTGGAGGTATCATGTCAAAAAGATGGTCAGGCCACCAAGGGACAATCAAAATGAATAGGGTTTGGCCCATCCTTTGGGGGTTGGGCGAGACAAGTGGGCTTGGTCCATCCCAAGGGGTCAGCCTGATGAACCGGTATAGATCCCGAGTCGACCTGGGTTGGATATGGTCGACCGCCGTAGTAGCTGCCGCAGTTTGGGCATGGTTATTCGGTCCACCACATGGAAGATGATTGTGACTGAACCAACCTTAGTGGTCAACCATCGTAGTAGGTGGACTGACTCTGAGTTGGCCCTCAGCCATATGACCCTATTCTGTGTATTCGAATTCTTTTAGATTTTAACCCGAATGTCTGTTTAACATAGCTTCTATGGTGGATTTTTCCTCTCATCAAGATGGACCTTTAAATATAAACTATAAAATTTGATGTTTGGGGTCAGATTGTTGTCCCCACTTTAACCCGATCAGGTGTCTTGCGGTTAAAAGATCCTTTTTCACTAGTTGTCTGTTTTGGGAAAATAAAAAGCATATAATGATTTTATCCACAAGAAACACAATGGTGACCTCAATTTCATAATTCAGGTGATGAAACGAGGTTTTCGGAACATGACACTCATCTTGGAGTGTTCAATGATAGAATTGATGATAGTGATGTTTTCTGAATCACTAGAGAAGTACCAACTTATCATCCAATGGGGTGGGGAAGTGGCGTTCATCAATGACTCTTCTAGAATTACCCACCATTAAGGATGGGTAGTGAAGTTCATTGTTCTCTCTTTTATCTTACACTCCATTTTGGATGGGCAATGGCGTCTGTCGATGACTCTTCTTGTCTTACCCACTAGCGGGGCTGGTTCGTGGTGTTCACTGGTCTCTCTTCTAGGATTACCCTTCAATAGGGATGGGCAGTGTCGTTCGTAGATATCTCTTTAGGAATTACCATCCAACAAGGCTGGGCAGTGAGGATCATTATTTACTCTTATCGTCTTACCCTCTAGAATATCACCATTTAGTGGGGCTAGGCAGTGGTGTCTTTTGACGAATCAGTGGGGAGCCATTTTCTAATGTTATATTGGGCTCACGAGTAAGAGGGGAACATTCCACACTAAGATGTTTCATTTTTAAAAACCTCATAAATTAAAGTGTATTATGATTTCTTGAATTATGTTTGTAATAAGGTATCTTGTCGAAAATGGGTGTTTTGAATTACATGAATCTAAATAAATTCATTCCTATTAGACCTAGGGGTGTTGACTCTGTTGTAAAAAATTTGGATTCCCATACCCCAAGTTTGGATCTCTTTGTAGACATTCATCAATAGGAACTCGTATATTATCGAAGGGTTATTCGTATTGTAAATGTTGAGTACTGAAAGTGGAAATTGTATTCCATTTGGTAGAAGATATTATAAACTTGTGGGGGAAAAATCCTTTATTCATTTATGGAGTTCTAGGTAGAAGTTATATAGATTATTTTAAACCTACGTAAATTATTTTCCAACTACTGGATACCTATAAATGTGATTCATATTAAGGGAGTAGTGTCTTGGTGGTGGATTTTATATCTATGTGAGTGGATAGAGGTAGACGTTTAATGTATAGATTTTAAGAAGAAATTTTATTTTGATATTTTATAAATATGATGCATTCAATGAGAAGTTTGGAGTTTACTTTACTTTATTATAAATGAATTAGTGGTCAATATATTGGATTAAGTTAAAGTATATTTTTAGTTCACTACTGATGTCCTTCTAGATGAGGAGTCTAGAGAATGAAACTTAGAGGAGGTATTCTGTCCTGTACATTTATTTATAGTATTAGAAATTATGTTACCTATATATTTTGTTTATCAGATGATTTATATGTAGTGTATATGATGCAATATTAGGATTGAGCACTATAGGTTCAGTTTTATCATAGGTATACAGAGTTTTAAAATTGATTCTTGATGTTTTTCTAAGGAGGTTGTGTCACTACCCCATTGAAAGTACATCAATTTTGGGATAGAGTTACAACCAGGTTTTCCAATGAATTTAGTGGTTCCTTATCAAATGGAACCCTCATAATAGTTGTAACTAAAGATCTATATAATTTAACTAATACAAAATAGTTCCATATGGCCCAATGTGATTCTATGTGGTGTTCGTGTTTAATTCACCAAGAATGGGGATGGTATCCTAAACATCTGTATAGACTACCGAAGGATGAATCAGGTAACAATTAAGAATCCATACCCTCGACCAAGGAATAAAAATATATCTAGAAATTTAAGATGTGATACTTGATTTTATAAAGAATATTTATTGTCTTACTGTTATTAAATTATATTAATAGAGGAGAATATCCAAAAGACTACCTTATGATGATGGTATAGGAACATTAGGTTTCCTTTTAAGTTGTTTGGTGTAAAAAATTCATAGGAAGTGGTTATAGGATCCACACACTCTAAATTCCACGACTTCAGGGGAATGTTCATAGTTTTTGTCATTGAAAACATTGTTATCTATCTTAGATTAGAAAAGTATATTTTAGAGAATCTCAAATTTGTCTTATGGGTTCTTTAACACCCCTAACTATATGGAATATTTTACATGTGTATGTTTTGGATGTGGGAAGTGAATTTAATCAGGAAATTGGTGTCCCAATGGGGTGTTTCCATAGACCCATCAATGGTAGTGGTTATATTGTTTTGGAAGAACCAAGAATGATGTAGATTTTTTTTACTTCTTGTTTTTTTAGGATATTATGAGAGGTGTGTGTCAAATTTATCTTCATTTTTATCCTTTTATCTATATTTAAAAGGAGGGATCATGGTTTAATTTAGGAAGATATGTGTCATGAATCCTTAAAATACCTTAAATATTAGTCGGTCATCTCACTTATTATTTAGTATCCTAAGGAGTGAGAGATGTTAAATGTGTTTCATTATGCTTCTTGATTCAGATTGGGATTCATCTTAATGCAACAACCGAAAGTGATTTATTATAGGTCCAGTTAATTACTCCTCCACTAGTGTATGTATTCCAACCCTCATCTTGGGTTGAGATTACTATTTTCCTCTAGGAATCATTACTCATATTTCATCATTAGTGGGTGCTTTTTAGTCTTCACAAATCAAAAAATCCAGCTGTAAATTTTCTATTACTATAACCTGAATCATTTAAAACATCAATTGATGGATTTTCTATAGCACTATGAATTTGATATAACTAAAACCGTGATGAAAGGAAATGTTTTGGATGATAAACTAATTTAGAATTCATAGATAAATTGTTTAAATGTTCAGTTTTTCTTCAATATTGATGGTGGAGCTTGTTGTGTTCTATCTTAGTGTGAAGGAGGATAATGGTAGGGGATTCTAATTTCATATACATGTTGACCCCACATTTTTGTGGATGGTTGAAAAGTATAAATGTGTGTAACTATTGTTGTAGGTTATGAAATATCATGTGGTTTATGGTGATGATCCTATGGGTTGATCATAGGATGACTAATATGTTTTAATGACTAAAAGTAGGATGCATTTACATTTGGTAATTCATGTCAGATTTCATCATAAAATTCAAAACTCACCATTCATAGTATATCCAAGTGTGTACAAAATGTATCGTGTCATGGGAGTGTATTTTTTTCCAAGAAAGAAACATTTCATTGAAGAGATCATAGTGCATTTCCTGGGTCGTTAGTAGGTGAATGTTAACCACTATGTTCCTGTGGATTTTTTGGAGCCATTGGATTTTCTAGAGTGGAAGTGGGAGAATTCTCAAGGTATTTGTTCACTATTTTACCCTAATGTCATGGTGTATATGATAAAATATGTGTGATCATGTATTGACTAATGAATACATATCACTATATGGAAATATGGATATCATGTAGCATCAATGTAGTAATGATATGGTATGAGGGTAATGTGGTGATGATTCATCAAGATCCAACGAAAATAATTTAATAATATGAAAATTATTTACCTTCCATTTCGTGAGATAATTGGGTCATGATTTTATCGCATATTTATAAGAAAAAACTAACTTGCACCCTGAGATATACTAGAAGCTAGAGTGGACTATCTATATTATGAAGAATATATTATGGGCTTGCATATTGAATATTAGTGTATCATGGGTGAGACATATACCCTCAGTTTAGTTTTCTTATAATTATATTTATCCATATTCCATTCATATATATCATATCTAGGTGTTGCATGGGCTACCCAGTCAATCTCCATTATGCTCGGCCAGTATTGGGGAGGTAGTATTCAATGGACATGATGAAGTGTGTGACATGAAAAATAAGATTTAGGTGGTCTATTAGAATATAAAGTTGTTTTATGTCCTTTAAAACTATTACGAACATCAGAGGCAATTACACCTAGAATTAAAGGGTTTATAATTTTTGTTCTTGATAGTCCCCTTTCATCACTTTTTGTGGAGGATTTCTTGTGTGGGTAGTCACTCCTACTAGATTATTGTTTCATTCAATGTGTTAGTGTTTCTAGGTAATGTGATTTACTAGTTTATGTATCCCTATAAGTGGAATTAATCCAAATTTACTTCCACATTTCCTAGATTTATCATTATATTCAAAATAATACCCACATCATTTACAAAGTAGATTTTGATATCGAGGATGACATGGAATTCCTGGAGGACACAATCAATATTATGGACCATCTAGAGAAGGTTTTGTAAGGTAATGTTATCCCTCTAGTTAGAGTTCTATGTAAGCATGATAGTCTATAGGATACTACTTGTGAACATGATTCATAGACTCATTCTCAAAATCCTGTGATGTATTGAGTTTTTCTAATGGGGATATAATAATTGGATTCATGATTTTTTAAGTGGGTTTTGTAATTCCTCATCCATGATGTTTTAGGATATGATAAATTCACACATTTATCTATTATGTTTTGAAATATGGTTTCATCCATGTTAGAGATGTTTCTATCATTGGAGTGATGATAGTTTAGTTGTTTTTTCCTTGATCTCAATTACGTTCGTGAATATGAGAATCATTTTAGAGATATCTGAGGAAATAACCTAGACCTTCCCTTCATTTCACTTATCATTTCATAAGGATTAGTGTCTATAATATGGGTATTGAGGACATACCCTAGGATTGGGAGGGTTTTTGGACATTTTCTAGTACACCATACCATGGTAATTGGTATGGTTGTGGAAATTCATAGGTTTTATGTTGGATAATTCTTCCATTGTAGGGATGAGGTCATATGTTGGTGGGATTTTTTGACCGTGGTGGATCCTTGGAAATTTTTGTTCTGTTGTACAGTGCATTAAGAACAATGGCTAGTGAAATATATTGTCTTTTCATTTTGGTAGTCATGTTGGATTTGGTTTTTCACTATGTAAAATAATAAATTTTGTAATCCCATGTGAATTTTCTGGTGTTGTTTTTTTCATTTTAATAGATAAATTGTGCAACATGAGGAGCAGGATCTCCCCACACCATGGTACATGGCATTGTGATCTAAAAATAATGAATGATTTTTCACTTCATAGTGATTGTTTCCCACTGGTGTAGTTAATGATATTTTAAAGTACTTATAATATAGAAAAGGTTTGAATGGTCTTGGGATAATTTAATCTCCCCTTACCAAGTAATACCATGGTTTGGTTCATAGTTACCACATTATATCATGGAAATTCGATATTCCTCTATAAATAATTTTCCAAACATCCATTATTTCAATTTTAATTAATCTTATTTTTTTGGCCAACTACATGCCCCCTTAAAACCCGTTTTCCACCTCTATTATGGAATCTAACTTATAGGATAATAGAAAATATATTTAAAAATTCAGAAGGATCCTATGGGTTTCTGTTAGATTTGAGTGGATTTTTATCCTCTCATTTCATTATTTTGAGCGATGCCCCTCTTGATGGATTGTAGATCATGGTAGGCATATGATTTCTCTATTTTTATATACATTTTGGAAATTTTTAGAAATATTATTCTTTGGGTATAATGGTCAGATTCAATATAATAATGATAATAAACTAGAATTATGGATCTAAATGGGTATTATGGGAATTTCATGCAATTATTGATTTCATTCATATTGCTACCATATATCGATGATGATAATTATAAATAACTCTAAATATAATTTAATTCATGAATTAAAATAAGTACATGAAATTATCGATAGATTTATAATACCCTTAATATGTTTAAATAATAAGGTATTTTAATTTAAAAAATGTTGTGTGGCTTGGTAGCTGTGATTATGTATGGATTTTTGGCATTTAATTTTTGTAGACTATTTACCATTATTGTGTGCTGTTTGGTGGGATTTTATGTTTTCATATTTCTATCCTTATTTGTGTTTCAAATCAATATGATATTGATGGAATGTGATGTAGTAGTAATAAAAGGTAATTATTTTATAGGATAAAAATTGATTAAATATAGGTGATAATTAAATTAATTATATAAATTTAAACTGTAAAGTTAGTGTGAGAATATTTTTTTCCACAAATCTGGATCCTAACTTAAAATTTAATAGATTAATACAAGAAATTTTCATTATTATAACTCAACATAAATGATGAATCTATTTCTGAGGAATTAAAATTTGGGTAATATGAATATGAAAAATTTGAATTGTGTATTAGTTTTGTATAGAATGCTAGAGGTGTGATTATACTATGTTATTCGTAGAACAAAGTTCCATGATGGATTGGATTTTATGGATGATGGTGTTTTTATTATGAGATCCCAAGGCTGGATTCATGTGCTATATACTATGATCATATTTTATATTGTGATTTCATTATATACCCCACTTGAGTAGGATAACCCTACTGAAACCTAGAAGTTCTAGGAAGGGTTATTTACCCATTATATATAATGGGGAGGGAAGAGATGGAAAACTTACACAATCCCCCATTCTACATTTAGTAGTTAATTTTTGTGGTATAGATGGTGGATTAGATGGTATGTAGTGGGGTCCGTGCATGGTAGGAGGGTGGAAGGAGGATTGTTTCCTTCACATTGAAGATACCATACTACCACTGTTATGAGATTTGTGGTCCGCAGCGTGAAACATGATATTAAATTGGGGACATGAGATGTGGTATGGAGTTGGGGCTGCAAGATGAGATATATGGTTGGGTCCTTGAATGGTCGAGATAGAAGGTTTTGAAGTAAAAGATGTTGAACATTGGGTTAGAGTGGAAAACTAGAAGATAAGTTCATACATGGAACCATGAAAAGTATTTATAATGATATTACATTATTATTCTTGGATGATATATTTTGGGAGTGATACGATTGAGGCTGAGAGAGTAGCTGAACAACTAGGTGCTTGTTGTTCCTACTTTTTGTTCCCTGGGGTGTTAGAATTCTATATCCACATGTAAATGGGAGAATTTTTATGATACTATAGATTATAACAATTATTATAAACCTATATATATAATTGATATATAAGTTTACATGAGTGTTTGGGTTTTTGAGATGGAATGTAATAGATTTGGTGTATTAGAGTAGTTGTCGTGTCCATGCCAAATGACTGTTTCAGTATTTTAATTTAGAGACCATAGTATTTGCTTTATATTTCACGAGTTGTGGGATATTAGATATTTTTATATGTCATGCTGATATTTTATTGGTTGTTTTTATTTATTTCCCTACGATTTATTGAGGTTATTTTGTCTCATCTTCTATGTCTATTCCATTGGTCAAAATCACTATCCTATATCTTATTGGAGGTTGTATATAGGGGACACCCATGTCTTCATTTCTATTATAGGATAAATTTCTAGTGATGGAATTTCATGATAGGTATTCTAGAGATAGAACTGAAAAAAAAACATTACATATACAGTTTTGGGGATTTAATTCACTACAATATGTGAATAGATTATCCATAGTGAGAAACATGTGTGTTAATATTAATTCATCTTACAAAATACCTATAATAGAAAAACATTATGAATTTAGAGAGAAATAAATGGATTAAAATCTATAATTTAGAAAAAATACTAGATTTTATACACTACTTTGAAAAATGGAGAAAAACAATAAGTTGAGGTCCCAACTATTATAGTGCTTTTGTCAGGTTTCTAAGAGAAATATAAGATGTGTATATCGAGGTTGGGGTGGATCAACCTAGGTTGGAAGATAGTTGAGGGAGAACTTGACAGAGGGACCGCCAAGTATAAAATGTTGAAACATCAATAGGGTATTTTATTAAAGAGTTTTTATTGTTAAGAAAAAATTCAATGTCACCACCACTATGAAAAATATGTATTCAATATTATAAGGAACCAAACCTAGGATCACTATGAACATATTAGGGCTTACAGAAGTATTTCACCCCACATGGGTCAACCACGTACCTAATGATTCTTCTTCACTTTGATGCACCTCTCATACTCCTCCCACTTTCCTCCAATTTCCTATGATAATCTCAAAACATTGTATTAAACCTTGAAAAAGATTTAATTACCAAAATACAAGAGAAAAATAAGAAAAAACTTCATGGCCTTTATATTATCACATGTAACAGGACATTATGTAATGACCCGACCCACACGAGCTTTCATGGATGGTTTTATGCTAGGCCTCCACAAAACAAATCCCATATCCAATTGGCTATGGTATGGTTACATGTATCAATAAGTAATAACATACATGGGAGACCTTCACCTAGTGTCCATGTGTGCATCAACCCAACCAACTACATGAAATAGTGTATAAGAGAAATAAAAAGGGATGAAACATCTAGAGTAAAACCATGCTTGATATTAAATCTATGGAATACTTTAGATTAGGATAGAATAAAAAAATTAAAGGAGAAAAAGACATTCCCAACAATAAATTAATTCAAAGCCTTATGATAATAAGAATAAAGGAATGATGATAGAGTATGGATCCTGATCTGAAAGCCTGACCACTGTACATAGTTGATGCACTAGAGTAAAGAAATTCTCTACCAATATCACTATTGATATATCCTTCATCTTCATAATACATAACATGTGTGTGAATTTCCAAAATAGGTGTGCTTATATACATACCTAGTAGAATGCCATGAAAACCAAAGGGGGAGAAATATATTATATTGTAGATGTAATCAACAAAAAAAAAATAAGAGGGAAATGAAACACAAAAACACACATATATTCTCTTAAAAGAAACCTAGATTATAGATAAAGTGTATTTCCATCTCATATAAAATCCTACATCAATTATACTAACAACAACTCCAAAGGTTTTTACTCTTATGCCCAAAATCTCTTATATCCCTCGTGGTAACTATTTGGGGGATCCACACCACCCCAATGTTCTTCAAATTTGAAGGTCCCAATATCTAATGGAGTTAGTATTCTTTACTGTATCATGGGGGTTCCACATAGTAGTTATAGGACCCATGACCATGTTTGTTAAAGGGGTGACACTCATGAGATAGAGGACCCACACCATGTTAGTTAGGGGGTTCCACTCAGTTAGTAGAGGACCCATTCAATAGCCTATCAGGGGGTTTCACTAATTTGTGATAGGACACACACCATAATTTATTAATGGTTCCCAAGAAAAATTATTAGACTCAAATCCTGGTCACTTTGGGGGTTTCACTCATTTGGTTGAGGAGCACGATGGACATGCACCCCAATACGACATGTGATTCCCATCCTTATCCCCTTTCGCTGATGATCATACTCGATCATTACCATAGTTAAACATCTCATGAAGAATAATCATGCTCACAAAATTCTATTTAATGAATCAAAACCCACAATGATTCATTCTATCATGATCTATCTAAAAATAATTGGATATGCTAATGGTCCTAAATATGATTCTAGATGAAGGAGATATGAAATGTGGATGTTTCTCATAGAGGTATATAGAATTAATGGGGTACACATGGAATGTTTTCCAATTATTGAACATAGAATTTTTCACAATTTGACCTGAATTAGAGTCCATTTTACTATAAAAATAATTTAAGGGTCCCACAAAACATGTATCACCCACCATAGGCCTTTCATTGTTCTCTTAATCATGGTCATGTACATTGGGCCATACACTTGTTCCTAGACATGATCTTATTTGTGCCCAATTATTATCCCATTCCTATGTCTTCCTAGACTACAAGAAGTATCCTCCTAAAATTGGGCTTTCACATGGGAAAATGGCCCTCGAAATATAAACCGGGGGAGGGTCACACAACATTTGGTCCAAATCTTCCAAGAAACCCAATCTATCAATGCTTGGTGGGAATACACAGTGTGTGTTCTTTGATGACACACCATGTAGCCAAATTTTACATTGAATTTCATGTTATTAAATTTTTTTATAGATCCAAACAATTATCCATGAATCACACTAGTTGACTACATTAAATCTATGAGGGTCACCATTGGCCTTAATTTACTGACCATCAATGCTCGTAAAATTGATTCTGATCACTAGTGGTGGCCCATCACATGACTCATACACAACCCTTTATCACCCCATAAACATTATATATGGATACCATAACCCATGACCCATAAAAATACACATCCATCATCAAATCACTTTCCCAATTATTGTCATCACAACATCCTTGAATTTGGATGTTCAACCATGCATGAAACCTACCCATTAATATTGAACCATGAACTTGTTGGTCAACGACAATTAATAAAATAAAATATTTGGAAAATTAATAATAAAAAATTATTATAAACATCATTAGACAATATATATTATCCTATTATTTAAAATCATGGAATTCAGGGTGAGAACATGGTGTAAAAATAATAAATTGAAAAAAAAATTTAAATCACCAAAAAACTCATTTGAAGGGTAGGAAAATATAGAACAAAAATAAATAAATGTATATATCCATGTTCAGTATTTTAATTGAGGTTTGAATAAAATATTGACAATTCCTTCCTTTAAAATGGAATGATCATTGGTGAATAATGCATTCTCCAATAATGTAGAAGACCAGCTGCATTTTATATCTCTCGATCCACTTCGATCTGATAATTATTCATTGTTTAATGTTGATCCACCAATGAAGAACACTCTCAAGTATCCTATGAGGGATTGTAGGGTTATGTGGCTAACAATTTTGAATTTATATTTGTTTAATTATATATAAAATAATTGGTCGATGTTATAAAATTAATTAATTAAATAATTTAACTAATAGACCCACTTAATGAGCCCACCAAATACTACTTAAACCAAACATTCAAGGCTCACTAACCTAAGGTTCTGGTAAGGCTAAAACCTATAGTTCCAAATCAAATATTCTCTCATATTTATTATACAAACCACCACTCTAGATATATCACATTTTTCTGAAAAATATCATTCTCTTGATATTGATATATTTGATATTTTTTATAATAGCAACATTTGATCACCAGAATTTAGAATCTCACACCACCTCAACACCAAGATCTGAAAATATTCTATAATATAACTAAAATTATTACATGAAAATATAAATATCACTATATTCTTCCACTTTTCAAGGATTTTCATTATTTAAAAAAGAAAGGATACAAAATGGTGTGGATATTGAGAATGCATCTTATTATCCCACTCACTGGATATCTCTTATGTGCACTCATTATTCCACAATACACAAACCAAGGTAATGTTCTATCCTTTCAGGATTCAATCTTACCAATTCCCATGGTCCACAAAAAACCCCTTGAAGGTAGATCCATCCTCAATGTCCATCTCTCCCTAATAAATAATGTTTTTATGTTCATACCCATATATTCTCATCTATGACACATGGGATACATCATGTACCCTATCGAACATTGAGTGTAATTCTACGTGGTAAGAAACCTCAGAGACCCTACGTATAATTTTGAATTCCTTGATAAAAATCTAGAATAAATCATGCCTCTTTGGATAATCCTCTACAATTCTCATCGTTGGGAGACTCTAAGGAAAACATGGTCTCCATACTCAATCTCCATGGACCTATGATATTGATTTGTATAAAATTTATTATATATTTTTGCCGTCCTCAACCACTCAGGGATCACCTGAACTTTTTAAATCATTTTGTGGGAATATCTGTGGCCAAATAAGGGATGTCTTAGCAATCTCAGTCTAACATTAGGGTGATATGCTAGGTCTCGTATAAAAGAACTCACAAGCATCAATGATGATTTTATTGTAATACATTATTTATTAGAAAACTCTAATAAGGTAATGAGATCATCCCATATACATCCAATATCCAAAACACATTCCCATATCATATCCTCAAACAACTAGAGAGTTAACTTGATCTATTTGTCTATCTTGGGGTGTAACATTGTAGCCATCATTTTCTGGGTCCTGAATACCCTGTACAAGACTATAGACAACTATAATGGAAATCACACATCATGTTTGGATACAATCATCAAGGGTACCCCATGAGGTTGGATGATCTCCCATATCAATATTTTCCCATTAATATCCACTAAACTCCATTCTTTGATGGTAAGGAAGTGTTATACCATTTTGAGTCATTCAAAAATCACCCAGATGGAATAACGACCCCTCATTTTCCATGGAAGGCCTTCCACAATTTCTATAGATATTTCATCCCATTTCCACTTCATGATCTTAAGAGGCTATGTCTATCCTTCCTGAACATGGTGCACAGACTTCACCAACTAAAATATTATCATTTGAGATAGGAACTCGGAAACACTATGAAAAATTTTATAACACAAAACATGCATTTATGTTCATTTTAAATCTTCCCTAAACCTTTATAAACCATGAAAATAAAAATTTAAAACTACCTCATCACCTCCTCTCACATCATTACCCAAAAAACCATCCATACCATGAAATGGATGACATGATCCCCAACTTCTGAAAATCTATATGTTGAATCACCTTACTATATCAGGTCATAAGGAACATCGAAATCAATGTATCCAAAAATAGAATCACTAAATAAGTATAGGATAAGTGTATTAAAAACCATTGAATGTTGATATGATTTACCCCTCCCCTCCACCAAGGATAACTTCAAATGATCCAATTGCGTAGATGCATCATCCTCAAAGTGTGAATGGGACTTGATACTGGAATTTATATCCACATTTCCTTTCTTAGGTTTCTATATTATCTCAAATACATTAACCTATAGGAACTACAACTAGATCCTATGTCTAAGGTTCAATTCTATATACAAGAAGATATACTCGACACTCTAATGGTTTGAGTAAACAAGAAGTTCACTCATAGAATATCATAAATCCATATATTTAGAGTGAAAACCACTTCTTCCAACACCTGGATGTGACTCATGTAGTTATTCACATATGCTATTGACTACCTAAAAAATTATGTGATCTTTTTCAACCTCTTCATCAACACGCATTTTTGCCCACCTCTAAAGAAATCACAATAAACAATGTACTCCATGACCTCCTCTAGTAGTCCCAATCATATTGCACTAACTAACCTTAGAATCAACTGCTTGAAGTATCTTTGACACTACTCCATCCATGTAAATGGATTCCCTTTACATGTTTGGGTGGTCAAAGGCTCTGAAATACTATAGATTTGTAGAAAAAACAACTTATAGTACCCCAACAAGACAAGGAAACTATGTACCTCTAATTTGATATTGGGTGGATCCCAATAAAGAACTAAATCAATCATCCCTGAGTGCATAGCTAAACCATATTCAAAAATTAAAATCCTACGATGGTGTAACTCATGGATTAAAAATATTAACTTTGAAAACATACCATAAATCTAGTGCACTCAGTTTATTTCTAGGACCATCCTCAAGTGTTCCATATACTCCTCTTCTAATGTAGTATAAATGAGTATGTTATAAATGAAGAAAATCACAAATAAATCCATTTATGGATGAAAGATATAGTTTATCAATTATATTAACATAGTGGAGGGATCTGTCACACTGAAAAAAAATTCACTTGGAACTCATACGTTCTATACAAAGATAATAAATATAGTTATAGAATATTATCCTCACGAACCCCCGATTGGTGGTAGTCGAACCTGATATCAATCGTTGAGAAAGAAATCACACATCATAACTGATAAAAAAGGTAATAAATCATCAAAAGGGGTAGTTTATATTTATGATTACCTAGTTTATATGAGTATATAAAAACCAAAACCATTTTCTATCATTGAATTTTTTCATGAAAAAAATGGATCAATCCAAATGGACACACTAGTTTTGATAGAACCATCATTTCAAAGGACCTCCAACTACACCATCAACTCTTGGATATCAGTTATGGTGATCTAATATAAATTAAAGGATTTTTTATATTCCTATTTTTCTATTAAATAAATAAATCCTTCTCCCTCATCATAGGTTTTCCCAAAAAATCCTTTATAATATGTCCACAAATTTCTCCACTATTGAAAGAATCTAGTTTTTTGAATAGCCCGATATGCAAAGGGTAAACTCACCAACTAAGGGGTTATATGTTTTAGCCTCCTTCTCACAAGTCCTACTTAATAAATAATAAGATATATCTCTCCTATAATGGATAATTTCATCCTATATTTAGGAATTAATATTACCTTCCATCGATGATATATGAT
The DNA here is from genome assembly GCA_963277665.1 of Viscum album. Taxonomy (NCBI): domain Eukaryota; kingdom Viridiplantae; phylum Streptophyta; class Magnoliopsida; order Santalales; family Viscaceae; genus Viscum; species Viscum album. The sequence goes on along the minus strand of OY728123.1, from coordinate 683,313,826 downwards.
CTGAGTTCTAACTATAGAAAATAGCCCATACCGAAAATAAATTTATAAGGCTTCATCATGAAAACTAATAGGTCCCACATAAAACTCTATCATGAAATAAATATCTCACATATTCTATAGAAAAATGATATCGAAGAATAAATTCTGGTTTGGACCTCATGAAAAAACTTTTGTACTATCTTCTAAATAGGAAGCTCTAAATATCGCATAATGAATAAAGAAATGAAGGAGTGAAATAAAAAAAATTCAATATGTACTTCAGAAAATTTAGAATAAATATAGATCATATATAATAACATATCATGAGCTTCTGGGTTATGAGTTTCAAAATATTAACGTTCACCATGTCCCTAATCACAATCTCCCAAAGCTTGGTGTGGGCCGCTAGGTGGGGGTGTTGGAAGTATCTCATAGTGTCTCCATCCAAAAATAAATCCTCATCGTTGAGCCCCACCTACTCCTCTTCCAGTACCACCTACCTTGGGTCCACCATGGCCTCAACTGAGAGATCACTAATCATTATGATTCCTCAATCATGGGGGTCTATATCATATATTCCTACCCCCTCGGCATGTCTGGTAATACAATCATGTTTATTGTGAACATGCCCATCACATTCATAGCATCACACTCTCTAAGATGACTTGTTTCCCTATGAGAACCTTGTGATACTTGTCTATGTAACTAATACTAACCCTAGGAAGATATATTATTCCAAGACCATGATGACTACGTTCTACTGGTTATAGTAGATGAATCGTCCCCATGATTCCCACTATCATACATAGATATTTGTCTTCCCTCATATGAGAATCTCCATAACACCAGTAGCCACTCAAACACTCTTGAATATTTGTGAGTTCATAATGGGACCACATTAGAATGGATGTATCTCCATAGACCCTAATAAAACATATTTTACTGGAAGTATACATCATACAACTTTTTGAGATAGATGCATGTATTCTCAAAAAACCTCACAATATTCACATAAACTATTGTACATCTTTTATTTTGAACTAGAATCTACTTATTCAGAACTGAATTCAATTATTTGGGGTAGTAATACTCTTGAAATACCTAATATATGTAGGACAGTGAGAGCATCCACTCATCCTACATCTATGTAGCTAGACACCACCAGATCTCCATTACTCATCAAGAAGGACTAGTTGATATTGCATCTATATGATAGGTTGGGTTCCACTTGAACTTGAAGAATTAGATCATTGGATCAAGCTAAAAATCCACTCCCTGTGGATATGGATCACTATAAAACCTCATCATACTATAGAACCAAAACAAGTATAGCACAGTAATACTATTTACATCCTCATCATTCCCTACTAAAAAATCTTCTATCCAACATGCATGTGTGTTACTACCTGCCCTCCATGAGGAATGATATCAGGAGATGACCCTTGAACTAAGTCCTCATGGTTCATTGTATCATTGTCATGATTCAAAATCTATAAACTCGATGAATATCTTTGTAGAGGAACCATTAAATTGATCATGATGTGTTGTGTTAATATGATCATAATTTTATGGGGATCTCACTCAATAAAGAAATTAAAAAGGCCCAATACTGTATGGTTATTATATCATTGTTCCCTACATCCAATTTCTCAATATTACAAGATGACAAGAAGGTAGTTAAGGTTTTGGTGTATCAATACATTGGTCTTTACACAAAAACTATTTTCCTAAGCCTAAAAGTAACAATTCATTGACATCAACATGGTTACCCAATGTTCAAAACCAATTCTCACCAATATTCTATCTCTACAATTATATGAAGAAATATCACCTTTGATACAACTCTGTAATGACCCAACCATCTAAAGCCCACTTAGCCATTTGATGGTTGGGTCATCACAACCCCAATAATACCTCAAACAATTTTTGGGTTACTAATATGTACCAAAATGACAGAACATTAATGGGAAGCCTTTTCGTAATGTACCAATATACAAAAATCCAACTATCTCCATGAAACATTGCAGTGGAATAATAAAGTGTTGTAACATCTTGGGAAAATCCATGAATAAAATAACCTATAGGTAATACATCTAAGAATGACTAAAAAAAGAAATCTATAGAGAGTTAAAATACATTACCAATAAGAAATTATGACTTAACATGACTACAACTAGAATAAGTTAAAGCTGAGAGAGCCCGAATTCTGATCTCCAAGATCAACCACCATACTTGTTCTGTACTGTCGAGTAAAGATATTCTCTATTTAAATCAATACTGGTATTCCTATCATATAAATACCATATTAAAGGTTTAGGAATGTCCATGTATGGGTGATTATATACACAGGTAGAAGGATCCCTAGAAAACCAAAGGGGGGTAAAAAAAATTTAAGATAAAATTAGTCATCTTAACCCAAAGTAAAAGGGAAATGAAACCCAAAAAACACACACATGAAAATATGTTTATACATATTCTCATAAAATAAAACCAAATGAGATATATAAGGAATATTCATATCACATCCCAGACCAGGATGATGAGATATCCAAATCCTCCAATGTGTCCAACTTTGATGTCTACCATCTCGTGTATCTATCAAGGTAATCATGTTTTGAATCCACGTCTCCCCATTGTGTTAAAAGGTTGAGAAGGTACAATGTTAAATACAGAACCAATCCCCTGGTTTTTTTAAATATAATTCCACATAGTAGGTAGAGGAACCATTACCTAGTACATCAAGTGGTTCCACTCAATAGGTTGAGGACCTACTCCCTAATCAATAAAGTGTTCCACACTATAGGTAGATGACAAAAATGCTAGTTTATTTGGAAGGGTTATACTCAGTAGTTAGGATAACCACTCCATAGTTCATCAAGGGGTTCTACATAATAGGTGTTTCACCTATGACCTAATCTGCCAGGATGTTCCACTCAATTTTTAGACAAGTGTATGGGACCCACAACCTGGTACAATAGGGGGGTTGCGTACCCCATCCACTCTCACTGATGATTCTTCATGATCACTACCATCATCAAGAATCACCTAATGAAGTCTTGTTATCAAATCAATACATTAAATATTTTAAGGATTTTGTATTAGTATTAATGAATTGGAAATTTCCTTGGTCGATGATTGAGATTAGAGAAATTGGGGGGAGGTTTAACTGAGAATCCCACGGGGAACCATTTGGGAAATTAATAATAGATGATTAAAGTATTGAATAAAAGTAGTAATCATAATATAAATTTGATAGTTTAATTTATTTTTGAAAGTTATTCCATATTAAATTCACTACAGAGAGAGGGTGTGATTTTAATAGGATTTTTTTCTATGTTGTGAAAAAACACTCAACTATTTCCTCTATTCTCTCCCAAGATCTCTCCCTGTAACATTCTTGTATAGGCCTTATGGAAATTTTTTATTCTATAATTATTATTTGGAAGGATTTATAAATTTTTCAGGAATAGATAATGTCATATAATTTATAAAAATTAGTCATTAGGTTTCCAAATATGAATATTTCAAAAAACTCTTATTTTTTATTTTTAATCATAATCTATATGGTCAAGTATTAAAAAATAATCATGGTTTATGAATAAATAAAATAAGGATTATGAAAATTTATCATTAATTTTGATTTCACAATCTATTGTTCTATCAATCAAGTCTAGAGAGTTAAACTAGGTCATGAAACATTTCATTGGTGTCTTGCCACTCTCTAGAGTTTGTTCACCCTTGTATAGATAGTTACACGAGACTCTGACAACTCAGCATGGGTCATGAAAAACATATAATATAACAAGGTTACATAAATATATTTTTTATGATTACCCACAAAGGAAATTTGATTACAGGTATTATTATTTCCATCCATTAATATCATCAATTGTAAACTCATAGAATTTTAAGTAATATCATGTTTGGTTAGGTGGATATGAACTACTATAATCCTAGGAAAGTGTTTATGATATTTATTCTTTCATTATTAAAATAATTAATATTTAGATTTTATATTTTATATATATTTATTTATTAATTTTGAACCACTCTTTCTCTAAAAAATATACATTAGTGTTAAAATATTGACTTTTGAATTAAAATTTATTATTTTTTTTGATAATGGTGAAATGTGTTGAAATGATCTTTAATGATGATTTTGTTAAATTATTTTTTTTGTAGTGGGTTATACAATAGAATACATCTTAAATATGTATTAGTATTAATATGATATATTTGGTTTTTATTATTAAAAATATTGAGGATTCGAAATTTTTGAAGGAAATAGGTTTTTAACTTATTTTCTATTAATAATATAATTATATTTATAATGTTATGTGTTAAAAATGATACCATTATTCTTAAACCATGTAATCCAGCGATGGAGAGTAATGTTGATCTTTTCAAGGATTTTATATTGGTGGAAAGATAAATATTTCAAACAAAAGGATTCATCCCTAACACATCCCAATAAGTATAATTATAATTACTCAATATTAACAAATAATAACATTATATAACATTTTCGGAATTTATAAAACATTACACAAACAGAATATTGAAGATTGTACTTGTTAGGTGCATTTGGAAATTTTGAAATATAAACACATGTACATAAATGAGTTACATTATCTCCTACAAGATTCTTCTTTAATAGAACCCTTATTAGACTAATTAAACATAATACATTTTTTCATAACCTGGGGAAGGAAACATAAAAATGGGTGAGTTAAAATGCTCAATAATTGTTTACAAGGGGAAAATGTAAGAAAAAAATGAGAATACGGGTATGAAAACATGATCATGGAAACAAAATATCATACCCTGCATACCAAAGATCATATAAATGGATTATAGAATAATGCTTGGAAGTTTGTAAGACATGAATAATAAGAAAATAAAGAACTCAATTAATGAAATCATAACATAGGAATGAATCATGGAATTTTTGAAGACACATAATCATAGAATGTGATTTCCATATTATTTATGGAATTGATGCCCAGACTATCTTGGTAGTATTGGTTCACTTCCCATACGATCTTCATAGTTAGGGTTCACTCCCATGGACATATTGGTAGCACAAGTTCATTCCTCATACCATCTTTGAAGCCATAGTTAAATACCAGGAAATACTAGTGGTCAATGTTCATTCCCAATATCGTAGTAGTCTATCTCATGATATATAAATATTTACTTAATGCAATGGAGGGAGTTATAGGTCCCACCTATATCATGATGAAATTATAAATACATGTTCCACATGATCATAAATAATCATATCAAAACCCATGAATTAAAATTGGTATTATAAACCTGTAATCATATCATAACCTTTGAAAAGAGATAGGTTAAATAATTGTTTCATCATTAACATAACCCATGAAAAGAAGCGGGTTTCCAAGGAATATAACCTGTGAATGTGAAACAAGTTCTATAAACTTCATTCCATCAAATCATAATCCATTAATAGAAATAATATGAATGTAAAAGTTGAATTAATTCCCCATAAATTCATTAGTAACCCCAATGGATGTTTTCTTAGATGAGAAATAATTTTGAAATATCTTTAAGAAACATTTCTTAAGGAAATATCCTTTATTCATTGAAAGAATTATTTTTATAACATAAAACCTTTTGAAACCCTTTTTCATTGAAAATAGATTTGAAAATTTATAATGTAATATTTCAAAACAATAAAAAAATTTAAGATTCCTTTTCCTTGAAAATGATCTTGATGGATCTTTTGAATTTTTTTTAAAAACATGGTTTTTTAATAAAATAGATTTCCGACCGAAGAGAGGGATCGTATGATTTTAATTAAAAATATTACTTTAAGTGCCATAGATTAGAAAAAATGGTAATAACACATATGGATATATAGAATAAAAATATGATATGGAAACTCGTGAGTGTTCTTGAGATATGGATCATAACATTTATTTAATGATTTATAGTCATTATAAATCTCAAAAACTGATGAGATTGTTTCAATAAACACTTACCACTTTGTTAAAAGGGACCATACTGTTCATACAGTAAATGAAAATTACATGAAGCATAAAATATCATGAAAATAATTAGAGTAATTTTATGACATTGAAGTATAAACACCCCTAAAAATATTTTAGGTTCATAATAAAAATGGAGTCTCAAAGAAGGAAATTCAATACAATTTTTTATCGATTTGGTAACCTTTAAAACATAAAACCCATGAATGGAAGATCATAAAATGGATATTTTAATAATCATATATTTATGTACAAAATTCATAGAATACAATTATGGGTATTACATTCACCACAGATAAGGAAATAGTGGTTAACTTAGCGTGCACCTCACGAAAATAAAAAGTGAGAAGAAATCCCCATACCTTGTATCTTGACCCTCATTGTACTTGTTCAATCCAAATTTATAATCAATATGAACTTATTATAAATAAATTAATGAACCATTTAATTATATCTAATATAATATTTGTTCGGATTGTTCCGTTATATATATATAATAATAAAATTGAAATTATTATATCATAAATATAATATATGTTCACTAAACCCATCATTAATACATTCCATGTTGTGATTGAATGAATCACATTGCTTTGAGTGGGCGGTAGTAGACACTTCCTCAAATGAGATAATCATTTTAAGACTAAATGTATTGTAAATTTTATGTGTTTTAAAAAGGAATAAATATGTTAAATACACAATAAATATCATATATAACACATATATAAATAAAATTTCCATTATAATGTCCACCATGAGATGTGGTAAAAAATATTGAACTATAATAGTTTAGTGAGGTTTTTGTTAGACATTTTGGAAGGAAAATGATTGATATGGAATTTTTTTAAACATGTTAGGTGTTCATAAGTTCATACCTAAAAAATCATACCAATCCAAAAACAAATAACTGGTGTATGACCTAATTATGAAAATAAAATAGATTTTTTAAACGTGGATCGATCATTTGGGACCGTAATTTCAAGGTTTAGTCCCTAATTACACTTAATTTGGAAAGAGTCTATGTGATTAATTTTAAAAAAAATTACTAATCATTTTGGGAAAAAACTAACCTGGTTATATTTGAGTCTAAATATTATGCTGAATATAGTACTGTATGTTGGTTTTTGGAAATTAAAATCACAGAAGTGGGAGAATTAATATTAATGCTAATCACTTAGGTGGGACATAATAACGAGGTTTTAATGTATAAAAATTTTCAAATGTTTATTATGATTTTGTATTCAATTTCGAAGTGAAATTGTTTAGAATGAATTAAATTTTACTAATATATATAACTTTTATACATATTAACCTGAAAAAAATATAATATCACTTAACATTAATAATTAATTAAACAAAAGGTGGTTTTTAACTAAAAATTAGTATTTTTCAGAATTCATGATAAAGTGAATATTCTTATGAAAAATTCCAAATATTCACCCTAAGATAATTTCAATGTGATAAATTAAAAAATTTGGTTTTTTTTTAAATTAAATTACTAAGTGTTTATAATTTTAATTTAACTATTAAATATGTATTATTTTAGAAAATTCTATTTTAAAACAAAAAAGGACATTACAAAAAATCATATCATTCATTATCAATATGTTTTATTTATATAACACAATTATAAAAAAAATATTGAAAAGTATTTATTAATGTTTATATTTCTATGTTTACTTTTTAGTATATAATTATCCATTTTAAATAATTATATCATTAAAACGATGTTTCCTAGAAACATTGTGTTTTTTGTGTTATACGCCATGTTGGTGTAGCATGTTTCATATGCCATGTCAATTTTTCATGTAACGTATGACAAGTCAATGTTCCATTTAATGTATTCCCTATTGGTTTTGAATGTAATGTACACTGATTTGGTTCCATATGAAAGTAATTTTTGACTTAATGCACTGCATGACACAAATGAATATTTAATTTATTTAGAAAAAGGTCTATAAAAACTCATGGTGTTCCAAAAATTTCTATATCTCGTTTGAATTATCTTGACTACATAAAGATAATGCAATTATCCATCACCCATGCGATGAGTCCAATAAATATATAATAAAGTATTGTTTTGAATTTCTCTGGAATCATATAAGATACATCCAAATGATGAGAGTATTTATCTTTCATAGTAGAAAACATTCAACAACACCATATAATACATATAAGGACTATATCATATGATACATATTGGAAAAAAACTCCACATCCTAAACAACCATTCCTTGAAAAGGCCATACCTAAACCCATCACCCGCATATCAAACTCAAACCAATGTTATATATTGAATAATTAACATATCTTACCAATAATACATGCAGGATTCAGATCATAAAATGATTTTATCATCTAATTAGATCATTTATTCAAGGTCCTCCAGTTCAGCCCATAGGTCATAGAACAACCACATTGTACATCTACATTGTTAATGGTCAATGCTGAATACCAAACATTCCAATACAATTACCCTTAAATTACATCACCTATTAATGAATAACTTACTAAATTTCACTATACAACCCTTAACATGATGATTTCCAAACCCTTAGGTTATCATTATAATCATAAAAATTCCCAAAAACCAAAGTAAAAATTTCATTATATTTCAATTTCATGGTCCCTTCCTAATATACCGTCATAATATGGGTAATAATATAAGTATTGGACCATAAAAATTATATAATATTGAATTAAATAAATAATTCACATTGAGTATCTTTTCAAGTTTAGAATTTTAGAGAATTAAGGAATAACTATTACATTATATATCAAAAATTACAAGGTACACACTTATACTCAGTTTCCATTTTTTCATAAAATAAAAACTCTTGAAAAAAGAGTCGTGTCTAGTCCCATGTTTTAGACAGCATGACTTTTCCTTGATCCCATCCTTGACCCTATTCATCTTTATGTCCTGTGAAAAACATTTCAAAACATAGGATGAGCATAAAATGCTCAGAAAGGGTTATAAAACAAAGAAAGAAAAAATTAGTTCATCATTGCATACATAACATAAGCTCATTAACATACCTCATGAAATCATAAGAGTTATGAATAACATTTATAAAACATAAATCATAATGGTAACTTGTTGCATCTATATCATTATTACATTATAGCTATCACAGCTATGTAAGGAGTTACATTTGGAATACCCATCACGAAATATTCCTTAAATATCTTAGGAGAAACATTCACATTTACCTTTGTCATATTACCCATTTAATTGGAGAGATATCTCGGGCTCACCCACCCTATGTTTATCACAGAACCACCCATATACATAACAATGCCCAAGAACCATAACATTTTCATAACACATAAAACAAACATACAGGAAAGATAAAATTTCCAAATTCAATCACAATATATCATTTAAATATATTGAAATAATCAATCCATTAAAAAAATAATTTTCAATACCAATATACGTAAAAACTGTAAAGGTTTTTTAATTTCCTTTTAAAAACATTACGGCTTATTAAGGAATCCATATATTAAATAATACTCACGGCGACGGAAAGGTCATTGTTACCCCTTATGTTAAAATTAAACATTATATTTATTCATTTAGTAAAACACTTCATATAAAAAATAATTACTTTGAATGAAATGAAAAGTCAAAGGAGTTTATACAATGTATAAAATAAATTCATGTATTAAAACAAAATATGCCTCAATGAATGGAGATTGTGACGAAGTGCCTTACCTCACGTCCGACTTGACCTGTTTGTTCTTTAATCTTATGAATAATAAACTAAAGTTAAATTATACTTTCTTAAGAACCTTTTTCAGGTTTATTATTCCATTTATATCACTCATTACGATGTTATAAACATTATACAATCATTTATGTTAATAATGGTTGTTTTGTCAATATTTGGTACTTGAGTCAAAAATAGACACTCCTATAAGTACAAGTTGTTCATGTGGTCAAAAGTTCCTTATATCCACAATAATATTCAGGGTTTAGATATCATTTATATCATATATATACAGTATATACATGTAATTATAATTTTACATAACATTTGGATGTAAGAAATGAAATTCACCCTTCTTGGAGATTATAAGTCGTACGTACGCATGAACGCTAATTTCGTTTCTATTTCTTAATTTAATGGAATTTAAATCATAATCATACATAGTTATATTATAATTCCTGTATATTATCATATATAATATCATTAACTCTATCTTATTAATGTCCCACATATGACATTAATGAGTCTTATCACTTTGAGGGGCGGTAGTTCGTAATTCCTCAAATGAAATTATCACATTTACCCATAATGGAAACCATAAAGGCATGACATAAATGGAAAATACCGAATCATAAAGAAAACATTAGCATAATATATATCATATATAAATATAGTTCCATCATAATGGCCACCATGAGAGGCGGTATGAGATAATTGAACAATCATCATTTCGTGAGGCATTACTTTTGCGATCCACTGAAAAAAGTATGTTCTTTACGAATTAGATAGAGGTGTGTGTAATTTTAGTTAGAATAATTCTCATAAAAACAACCCAGTATATTTATTATTCTGGTTTTGTTAAAATATAAAGGAATAATAATATTTTATGGGTTGGAGAAGTAAAATAAAAGAAAATATGTTAAGAGAAACTGTTACCATTAATTTGGGTAACTCCCTTTGATTTCAACCAAAATGACATCTAGAAGTGACATATAAATAAGGTAATGCTTCTTGGTTGAAGAGAGGGATATTGAGAGATTTTTTGGCGAGGTTTTGGATGATACATGGGGCTATGGAGGTGAGAGGAATGATTTTGAAGTGATGACTTTTTATAAAGGGGAGGAGGGGATCTTTAGGAAAGTGTGAAAATATTATTTTATTATTTAATGATATTCCATTTATAAAGGTCAAAAAATAGTTAAAGTAGAAGATAAGATGACTAATGGTCGAAATAAAATCATCTAATAAGAATTTCACAGGTTTTGGATATTGTTTAATATTTATAATCGCATTTATTTAAATCATTAATTAATGAGGTTAACACTGCGTCATTATTGTGCCATATATAATTTTATTTATTTGATGTCTAAAAATTATAAAAAAATTCCATGATATAGGAAATATTTTTATATTTCCAATGAATATTTATATCCTAAATGGTTACTTATATAATCTAATGGAAAAATTAATTTACAAAAAGATATTTTTTATGTCATTTTTGACTTTAAGTAATTTAAAATAGTGTCATTTTCACTTTTAAGTGGTTCCATGGGGTCTCAAGATCGACCAAAATATTCCCATGTATAGATATGTATCAACCAATAAGATTAGGACGCATTTCAGGGTAATTTTATATTATTATAATAATATTTGTTTATGCTTATATTCCAGATTTACCTTTTAACTATGGTAAATAAAAGTTTTACTGAAGTAAAATGGATAAAAATAAAAGTTAACTATTTACACAATTTGGACCTCCTAATTCTAAATATAGTATCCATTTTTCCAAATTCAAAACATAAAATTGTCATAAATTAATTTAAAATTAATTCCCGCAGTCAAAACAAGAAGCCTGTTTTTTAAGAAACAATAACTATTAAAAGATTGACGCACGTTTATGTCCAATTTCAAATTGAAATTAATTCCAATGAGAACCATTGGATTAATTGGTAAATATAATCTAATTTCCCTTTAAAACCAATTAAAAAGATAATCTATCCATATAAATAAATTAGATTAAAAATCACTTTTGAATTAAAATATAGTATTTTTTACTATTCAATTAAAAAATAAACTTTATCAGTTCCAAAAATTTACCCAAAGTAAATTTTGATGTCCCTATTCTAAAGAAATATTTTATTTTTTCAAATATAACATATGAAAATGACCAAAAATAGATTTAAAGAGGGTTCTCCATCAAAACGTGGTAAATCACCCTTTTAAAGTAAATTATGCTTAAAATTAGATTCATTCACATTTTAGGCCTCTATAATTTATTGGATAAATTTTAAAAAAATTTAAAAAAATATATAATCATATTGTAGATAGTCCTATTCATTCCAAAAAATACAATTTCAATGCGTTAATAAGAATTTAAAATAATAATATTATATTATTAGTGTGCAACATAAGATTTCAAATAAACTCATTGTTGCGTATAGGGTATGCCATCGAACATAGAAACCCTGTTAAGGTAAAATTAATATTTAATTCACATGATATTAATTAAAAGAAAATATATTATTTCTTTATTTTCCTGGGATGTTACACATAACACAAAATTCCAATCATTTGATTATCTTTAAAGAACACTATTAACCTCCATAGTCCTCTAACAATCAAACAAGTTTTATAAAAGATAATCTATACTAAGATGATTTTTTCAACATTTTATGATAATAAATCAAACAATTAGTTAACCATAACTAAAAAAGTATTTATATGGTTGATCCACCAATCACTTAAACCTGACCTACTATAAATTCTTATGTGGTACCATGAGTCCATCCAATACCCTCATATTCAACTTATTGTTCTTATATCTAGTAATTTTCATTATTTGTTGTTAATTAACTAATTCAAATGTCACTCAATCATCAATACGATCCAATTCAATTACATTGTGTTTCAAATCATTACATATGGAATACTAGGTTCTTCAATTTTTGCTGACATACTTGATCCCGCATTGTTCAAAATAAATTCTTCATTACTTAATTCCCCCTTAAATATAAACCATATTGAATACAAAAACACACAATTTTCAATGAATGTTAATTTAATGAAAAACTACCTCTTTATGGAGTAATCCATTAATCAATTATCATTTAACTACATACAGTCCTATAGGGGGCTCTAATAATCACTCAATACTTGATCACATTCCAAAAGTCATCATTAATTATGTATAAATATATAAAACTAATTAATAAATTTAGTAAGTAATTAATTATAATGTCATAATCCTTTAAAATCACATTTGAGAAGCCTAAATAGATTAACACAATAACCAACTATGTGTCGATGTCCCTTAGGTTTTCCATAGGTCCCCCACTAGGAGATTTATTTTTTCAAAATTGTGGGAGATTTTTTAAAAATTACCACCAATCTTTCTGCATCCATTATAAATGAAATATACTAGGTATCAATTGTATATCACTAATAATTAGTGAAATAAAATATAAATCCCTAAAATATAACCCCACATCAATAGATGATAGAAGATGAAAGAATATGATAAGAGAAGAGTCATGACAGTAATATTTTAGGAAACATTTAAAAAAAACATAACCAAATGGGGGATCAGAAAAAGATTAAGAGGGGTAAGAACTATATTAATTCATCTACTTGTAGGACCATTCCCATTAAATTAATATTTTGGGTTTCCATGAAAAAATAACAATTCACATAATATTTTTAAAGGTCTATTAGGTCTATAAAGTACCATATTGGTCTCCATTATCCACTTGTTACCCCAAAAGGTTCTAGATAGAGTACCAGAAGCCACTAAGGGTCCTGCTGGTGGTGCAACACCACAGTTACCCTCACTTGACACTTAATGTCAATATACCCATTACATGGTTTCAGTTTAACCCACAAATATATTCCTTATTTTTTATTTAACACTAAAAATTAACATTAAGGGTTTCCCATCCAAATTATACTTCCAATAACTCTATTTATTTGATTTATAACATCCCCCACAAATCTATATTACAATAATTGATAATCAACTAGATCATAATCCTATGATACCCATTTTTTAAATACATAATAAAATGGGTATTTATAATCATTAACAAAATATGATCTTATTCCATGAAATATTATGTCTCGTGTTTAATGATATATCCATTATACTTGGGAAAGAAATGTTATGAAATTCAATCTTTTTTATATTCCATGTTTTCTCATACTTTGATTCTATCCTTGAACATAAACTCTAAGGTTCATGATATAACTAAACCTTCTAGAATCTACCATGAAAATGTATAAATGACTTAATAATTTGTAAATAAATGAATTTTATGTTTCAATCATAAAATAATGATTGATATTATCCTTTCTTTTTTCTCAAAGGAACCATCAGCCTATACGTAGAACTTATAATAATAATGAATTGATAATACATAATACATGAAACAACAATGAAAATTATACCTTGAAATAAATATAATCTAACCAAAAATTGATGCATAAAAAACCATAAAAATTTATTATAATAATTAGTCCCATTTACGATCATTTTCAATTTATCTCACATAATTTACATAATATGAATAGATGCACAATTGGCCTTTAAGATAACTCAGAATGTTGAATCATTAAAAAAATATCATCGTGAATCAATTATAAATTTGTAGAACTGGATTATTAAAACTCAAGAGAAACAAAAAAAATCACAAATTTAAATACAATAATTATTTTCAAGTGAACCATACATCATAAAACTAATATTTAGATGAATTAATAATATTCATATGAAATTTAAATGAATTAAAAAAACACTCAAAAATATAATACATTTTCAAATATTCTATTAGTAATGTAGAATAACATATTAAATGTGATGTACTAATATTTTAAGATTATAATTAGTATCATCTGATTTAATTTAATTTCAATAATTTAAATTTGGAAATAAATTTTTTCTCAAAACAATATCATTGCAGAATTAATTTTCTAAGGGTATCTGACTCTTCTAATTTTTATTGAAACAAAATATCATAAGACTATATAAATTTACAAACGTAGTATGAAATTTATACACATAGACAAATTTTCTTCCACATAAAAGTGAATTTATTTTTTAAATTTTCCAACCACCTGTTCGTAACTTTGTTTTCTCGCTCAACTTTAAATAACTAACATGAATAGAATAACATAATTTACATTGAAAATTTATCAAAAAATAAAAAATAATTCTATAACATAATAGATACGCTAAAACATTTTTTAAAATTCTTTTTTTCCATCTCTGTACATTTTTAAAATATTCCAAACAACAATAAAAAACTATAAATATACAAATTATTCTCAACAAATATAGAAAACAAATAAATACCATAAAAAATAGGTCGATAACTTATATATAATTTTTTTGGAAACTCCATTCAACTGTTTCAAATCATCTCAAATCTATTCTATAACTCAAAAAATTAATCTTAATCATAAAATACTAATCATTTTTGAATGATAAGTTTCATTCACAACACTACCAAATAATGTGACATTTTATTGAGATTTTTATGTAATGTTAACATTATATTTTTTAAAAATAACTTAAATGAACTCACCCTCAATTAATAAAACCATTATAACTTTCAAGAGACTACCCCATATATCAATATTCATAATAGATGAAAATTGGTTGCACACCACCCATATAATAAAATTTATACCCCCACTGAAAAATGAGTTATTTCACTAATTTCTCCCGTTTGTCAATGCAATCCCTAGAAATGTGGGGTAAAAATCCAAACATATTCAAATGTGAGGAGAAGCCGGAACATGGATTTTTTTCAATAACATAATGTAGATCACTATTAGATTTTTTTTTGATATATCTAGAGTCTTATTTTTCAAATAAATATATTCTATCTTGATATCTCCATTTGAGACTCAATCCACTAGGAAATTATGTATGATGCATTTTGTATGTATCTAAAATATTGTACCTTGTTTGTTGAATAATTTATTATCATTAAATTGTCACATGGGATCTTCCATGGCCAATCAGTATCAATCGTCAAATCATCTAACCACTTATCCATCTACAAAACATATCTGCATACATTATTAGTAACAATATAATCTCATTTAGTTGGGTAAGTCTCTCTAAATTTACTTTTTTACTTCACCATCAGTCACTGTCATCATTAGTGATTAATATCCTAACTACGGCGGATCATCAATAAAGAAATCACATTCCCTATATACATATGTGGATACATTTTATCTTACATTTCTATTTCATATATATCATATTACAATGTACATCGTTTCCATTATATATATAATAAAAACATTTTCCACAAGCATATGTGACACTATTAAGTCACACTAAAATAATAAAAAAATTTCTTGATACATAATATATGTCTTATTTTTAATCTATAATTTAAATAATTTTCAATTAATATTTTAATCTCTTTTTTATCAACATTGATACCATTTTCATACTTACATTGTTTGGTTCCACTCATAATTAGAGTTGAATCCACTCTTGATTATTTCTATAGAATCATTTTCAACAACTCCCTAGAATATTTTTAATGAATTAATAATGCCAAAAAAAATTCATCTCAATTTATAATCCAAGAAAATAATTCCATTAATCCATAATAGATTTCTCAAACTACGCATTCACTCACCAAATTAATTCTTTAATAAGGAACTCTTGGTCACGAGGAAAAACTATGTAATCAATACTAATAATCAAAATAAATATAACTATAGACATCTCCTTAATGTAAATATTTTTCATTTTAACTTATTGAATATCAATTTCCATATAGAAAAATCAACATTTTTGTACCAATATATAGGGGAATATTTCAAGACCTAAAATGAATTTCAAAATTTTCCCTCCATGATTACATCAATATCCTAAATAAAACCATCTAGATTCTTAATAAGAGACTCATATTAAGGATAACTATTTAAAAAATCTAATATAACATAAATTTATTAATAATTTTACTATTTATATATATATCCACTACAAAAAATGTAAAGACTAGTAATTTCCAGGTATTTTGTTTTAAATATATGAGAATTTTACAATTCTGCGAAATCTGACGGCGCACGATTCCGAGGCCTGGAGTGCCCGAAATGATCCGTCGTAGTTTTGTTAAGATTATATTAACACGTGTAAGCAGTTTTCCTAAAAAAGTGGAATATATTTTTAACGGTTACTCAGATCAAAAATCTGAGGTTACTATTGTGCCCAGGATGGCGGGTTTACCCTAGGCGTGACTTATGGTTAGTCGGCGTGGACCTCCTGTGAGAGAACCCAAAAATGTCATAATCGTAAATAAAATAATTAAATAAATTATTATATTTTTAAAATGCTTTTAACTCATAAATGGTAACTTGGATTAAAAATATGATACCACCGATGAACTCGTGAGGGTATGCTTTCTTTATGTGGATACTAACTTTGGTTGGTGCGGGCCATCCGAGAAAGTTAGTTTTTGGCCGTAAATCAAATAATTAAGTGAAAATTAGTTTATTATAAAATTCATTACATATAAAAGGTAACTCAGATTGAAAATCTGAGAGTACCGTTGGTTTTGTTGGGGTGTGTTTCACCTAGACAGAGCTAAACCTTGACTGGAGCGGGTCAAGGGTGAATGATAATAATTTTCCAATCTTTTTTTCGGGTACATTAAGGAAACGGGCGAGCAGCATTTTATAACTTTTCAAATGGTCCTCGTAATTGAAATCTGAGGGCACCATTGAACTCACATCGGTGGTATTCTCTTAAGGATACATTCACCTCGACAGCAGTTGGTCGAGGGTGAAAGTTAGTTTAAGGGTTTTTTTGTGGAATTTATGAAATAAAATAAACGTTTTTTTATTATATTTTAATCTTCCATGTGGATATTTCAGGTGGCTTCCAATGGAACTAAACCTCCATGTGGAAGTTAGAAGTGGGAAACACCAGACCTTAACCTCCCATGAGTTGTTAATGTGGCGGGGATCACCTGAACCATAACCTCCCATGAGAGGTTATGGTTGTGGGGACCACCCGGGATGAAACCCCCCTTTAATTGTGAGAAACCCTTAACTCCCAAAAATAATGAGGGGGAGCCTATTTTCCACATCCACCTAAATTGTTTCAACTAAAATTCCATTAATAATTCCAATGATCTTCATCGTTGCACCATCATAAATTAATTGGATTTCCTTTTTTTAAATTAAGTAACAGTGTCGTTGGAATTTAGGAAGGTTCCTAATAAATGAACCGTCATAAATTCCAACAATATTTTCCTACCTATCCTCCTATCCTATATATATAGAGCATTGGAGGAGTATTTGGGATGGATTTACCAAGCGACGAAGCACTAGTAATGTGATGTGATGCCCAACACTAGGAAAATTATGCTCTCCAACAAAGAATGTGTTCTCCCGATGAAGAACGCTCTCCCGATGAAGAACAACCTCAACTTCGACCGTTTTCCTTCGGAATTCCTAACAACATGGAGCATCATCCAAGAGCCAACACAACCTGATATTGGAAGTGTGTGTGGCAGATGTGACGAACGATGATTCTCCTTCGTCTTCTTCCTACGACATCACCGACAACGACCAACGATTAAAGGTAGGGGTTTAATTTTTATAGAAGTGTGATATTTCCCATGTTATTCCTATCTCTCAAAATGAAGAACGAGGGATGTTGTTCCTCATACAGTTGAGCATATTGATACCACCCTAACCGTGGAGGGCACGGGCCAAACTGACCTGGCCCGCGCCGGCCAGAGCCCCATCGAACTGGCCTTCCTGTGTCCCGTGAGCCCCGTCGGCCTGCCCGCGACCTTGAGCGCACCCCGCATGCATGCCCATGGCCTCCATCACACCCCGTCGGCCTACCCAAGGCCTCCTGCGCACCTGGCCTGGCCTTCTCGTAGCCTCCAGTGCTCCCCACCATCCTACCCGGGCCGCACACCGACTCCCGGATGAACCGGCCGAGCCGCGCCGGCCACCCGATCCAACCCATGACTTTGTTCACGGCGTCGCTCGACAAACTAGCATAGCCTTACAGGATGAGTCGCTCGAGCTGCGCCCCTCGCGGCATTGGCCAAACTGGCCCCCAACCTCTGGGCCGAGCCGCCTACGCGGCGACCACTGGGTCGAACTGCCCCCGTAGTCTATTGGACAGGGTCCAGCATACCGAGCCGAACCTAGTAGGGTGACTGGGGTGACCCAGGCTGGGTCGGACCAGACCCGAGCCCACCACCGACCCTTGTACATTCTTTGGCCATGTCATTGGCACCAGACGTCTATTTGATGAACCGTCAGTGGCGCTAGTTTTCTTGAAGCATGAAGGTCCCTTTGAGTATACCCCACTGGAGTTCGGGGTAATGTTGAGATGTGGTAAGGTTGGATCGTACAAGAATCCAACCGGTCCCCTGGGACTAAAAGGTTTATAACTCACAGACCGGCATCCGATTGATGTGTCATCTGCTGCGTTGAGACCCCTATGACAAGGCGAGCCTTTGAGATACTTATACGTGGGACTTTGTGATAGTTGGAGTATCGGCCAGTATCTTGTGGAGCGGACCCTCCCATAGATGAGCGAGCGGAGTATGGAGACCTAGTATCTGGCTGAGACCTGATGAATGCTTGATGAATTCGACTCGAAGTGATTTGATTAGCCCAATGGGGAGTGCCTGGTAGTTGGGAGCAGACCCACGGCGGAGGAGTGCCTGGTATTTGGTGGCAGACTCGTGGTACTCGATAGGAGGAGTACCTCTTCTTGCAATTAGGGGGAGCACCTGGTAGTTGAAGGAAGACCCACAGTGGGGAGCGCCTCTGTTTGAGCATGGCAAACCCACAATACTTGATAGGAGGAGTACCTCAGTAGTCCAAGGATAGTGTGAAGCGCCTGGTAGTTGGCGGCAAGCCCCTTGAACTCGACAGAGAAGGAGTTCTCCCACATTTGTGGTTTCAACAATGTGAATAAAAATCATGGTTGAGATGAGTCAGTAACTTTAGTGTTTTTCTCATCATTGAGATGGATTAAATTATAACTTAGGTATATGTATTATCATTAACCAATGTGGGATTATCTGTTTATTTCATACTTTTTGGTTTATCTTTGTTGGATTTTGTGATACCTTGAGTGTCTCAGGGTCCCTACTGAGTATCGTTATACTCACCCCTACAACGGCTATGCCCACACCTCATTGTGTTGGATGCAGACAATGGATAGCGCTGACCAAGGCTGAGTATACGGGCACTGGACGATTCTTGGAGGTGGACCACACGACATGACGATACACGGAGGACACGGAAAAACATGGGCTGTTCTATAGGCTATCTGTACCTACCTTTCAGGTAGGATTTCCCATAGAATGATACAGAAGCTGCATCACCTTTCTTCTTTTGTACTTGTTTCCTTGTACTATATAGTTGGGCTTGTATTTCTGGCCACGTAACTTTTCCGCACTTCTTTGGTATATAGTTTTAATTATTATATTGCTTCCAACTACTCTGTTGTGTGTGATTATAATTTTTAAAGGCAATGCCTTCCCAATTTTAGGGATTTATGACTTTGGTGAAAGTCGCCAGCCCCTGGCCTTTGGAAGGCGGGCTTGGGGAAGTCATGGAAGGAGCCCCGGGGGATGGTTTGTGGAAAATTGGTATCGGATGGGTCGGTTATATCATATAACATTGGACTCTGATCTTTCTTTTCTATTATGCAATAGTGTTAAAGGTACTGAGTGTGGTTCTCAGTTTATGGAGTCCAGTGTTGGTGTGGCGGCCGACGTATCCACACACCAGGACCCTAACTACTGATCTCCGACTCAGTGCATGAAAACACAGATTGCATGTGTGTTTTAAAAAGTTTTTTATGTCTGTTCAACCATGTCAGCTCACCAAGTATAGTCTTTTGACCATGTCTCTTCTGTTCAGGATGCCTCCGCGCAGACAGCCAGTTAGAGTTCTGAGAGAGTACTCGATGACAGCTCACCAAGCGACGAGGCTCCGGTGTAGGTCCATCTTACAATGTTGGAAACTTTGGGTGGTGTACCAGTATCACCACCACCCGTTGGGTGGCAGATTCCATGAGCCGCACTGGCAAACGGTGCACACCGACTAAGCACATTGCATGAGTTCCAGCGGTAGAGTCCTCCAAGGTTATGAGGCGAGACAAATTCCCAGGAAGTAGAGGACTGGTTGGAGGCGATTGATAGAGTTCTCCACCTAGTCGAGGCACCCAAAGAGTATATAGTGATCTTAGATACTAGTTTGTTTTCAGTGAGTGACCATGAGTTTGGTCCGAATAGTGATGAGGCTTCTGTACATGGACCATTGCCCGAGATTGTACCTTCAGGTAGTGTGTCTGCTATATCTTTGCTTGTTGGTCAGCAGTTACAACCGGCGGTACTGATAGATGACACATATAGGTTTAGTGCATTACACATATTTCAGCATCAGATACCCCTCAAGATTCGAGGTGAGCCCGAATCACATGCAACTGAGGAATGACCAGAGGAGGTGGCTGAGAGTTCTCTAGAACATGTATAGCTTCATCAGGACAACATGTCGGTATGTGATAATTAATAGAGGTGTACCAATCGTACCCGGTACTCGATCAAAATGTTACGATCAGTGATTTGGGGCTTGGACTACCAAGTGAGGTGTGTTTATGGACATCCAATCCAACACATTTTCTCTAGATTCTAGAGAGAACCTTTGCGGTTGAATGTTATTTGGATGAGTGGATACAACCAGTGAACATTATCAGTGGGGAAGTATGAAACTGTCGCCAGTCTTGGAGACTTGAGCATGTAAAATTTTTCGAGAAGAGGAAGTGTTAAGGACATATGGATTTTAGGGAAGTAGACGTGGAAGTAGAGATAGGAGAGCCACATGAGGAGGTGTACATTTCAACATGTTACAACCACCCACCTTTGTAGTCCCCGCCAGGCTCAGGGAGATGGAGGGAACGTGAAGAGATTAGCTACATGCGGTCAAGGAGTGTGACCCTAGGGCTCTATGAATGATTTTAGGTACCTGATGTGCCTACTACTAGCTTCAATATCAATATACATAGGTAAAAATAATTCCATCCTTCCACAAATCTTGTCCCAGACCTAGAGTTTCCAATTAAACTGTTGACTTGACCCTCTCTTGTAGAGATACCTTTGGGAGGAGACTCTATAATCACACTTATGCTGACGGTGTGATCTAACCCTTGAGGTGAGAGTTTCAGTAAGAACCTCTTTGTGGTAGCGTCGAGGACTTACGACGTTAGTTTGGTTATGGACAGGGCAACCACAGTTCATACATTGATTGACTGTATTAGGCAAAGAGGCTCTGGTTTTTCTACAACATTCGGATGAGGTTTTAATTTGTTAGAGAAAATGGAAACCCGATAATCATAGGATAAACTCAAGAATATGAGGGTGCTGCCGATCTCTCTTGAGTCTATCAGCCTTACCCTTGTGGCAGCGAGAGTTTTGAGTTTTCGGTACCAAATAAGAGTGACAGAACATGGGGACATATTTTCAAAATATGTTTCTAGGATTACCCCCCCCCCTAAGGGGGAGGGAAAATTGCTTTGGCTGGATACTACCAAAGGTTCTCTCCAGACTACTCCATAGTTGCAGAACCACTATCAGCCTTGATAAAGAAGGGGAAACCCTTTGTGTGGTCGGGTAGATGCCAGCTGAGCTTTTATGAGCAGAGGCAGAGGCTGACTAGTTCCCCAATCTTGAGGCTTCCAGAGGAAGGATTAGGGTATGTAGCCTACTACGATGCATGAGGGACTTTAATCGGGTGTTTCATGATGCACGGGTGAGTAGTGATTGCATATGGTTCTTAGCAGGTGAGACAACACGAGAAAAA
This sequence comes from Viscum album, assembly GCA_963277665.1. Taxonomy (NCBI): domain Eukaryota; kingdom Viridiplantae; phylum Streptophyta; class Magnoliopsida; order Santalales; family Viscaceae; genus Viscum; species Viscum album. The sequence goes on along the minus strand of OY728123.1, from coordinate 683,291,265 downwards.
AGATGCTACCCAAGACATGGAGTTAGCACTAGTGGTCTTCACCTTGATGATGTGGCAACACTATCTTATGGGTGAACTTTTTACCGTGTACTATTATCACAAGAGTCATAGGTATATCCTCTCTCAGAATGACCTGAACCTGAGAAAGCGACGATGGATTGAGTTCCACTAAGACTATGAATTCAAGATAGTCTATACTTATGGGAAGGGGAATGTTGTTGTAGATGCACTCAGCAGGAGGTCTGATATACAGCTGCTAGGAGAGGCGACAGAGTAGCTGGCTACCTTATAGATATCCTTTGTGGATAAAAACGGATTATCCTTTCTACAGTCTCTTACAGTCACTCCCCCAATTCTTCAATGAGTTACAAAGGCGTAGTGTGGAGACGCTGACTATGATACACGGCGTGCCCAGATATCCACAGGGTAGGAACCTGATGAATTTTCTGAAGGTGGGGAGCACTTCATCCTCTTTAGAGGATGTACTACAATACCAGTGTCACTTAAGGAGGATGTTTTGAGGGAGTTCCACCCATCTCTTTTAGCGGTATATCTAGGAGTGGAGAAGATGTATCAAAACCTCATATGACAACACTGACGATCAGGTATGATGAAAGCGATAGCGGAGTTTGTCATTAGATGCCTCAATTATCAGCAAGTGAAGGTGGAGCACCAGGTAAGAGATGGCTTGGTACAACCTTTAGAGGTCCCAGAGTGGACGTGGGATGAAATATCCATGGACATTGTGAAAGTTCTTCCACGTACATCCATGGGCACGACTCAATTTGGGAGATCGTTGACCGACACAGTGGGTAGGTCCACTTCCAACCCATCAGAGAGTAGGGTTTAGTAGAGAGCTTGGGACGCCTCTACGTGCAAGAGACTATGAAACTACATGGAGTATCATATTCTATCATCTCCGATCGTGATGCACAGTTTATTTCCTGTCTATGGAAGGGGTTGCAGGAGGCTTTCAGGATGAAGTTTCATCTGAGCACTGCCTTCCATCCTCAGATAGATGGTCAGACTAAGTGGACCATTCAAACTCTTGAGGACATGTTACGTGCATGTGTCCTCGACTTTTGTCATAGCTGGGAGGATCACTTACCTTTCGTGGAGTTTTCCTACAACAATAGATATCACTCCACCATAGGGATGTCACATTTTGATGAATTGTATGGGCGACCTTGCAGATCACCCTTGTGCTGGAAAGACCCTGGGGAGTTCGCACAAGTGGGACAGAAGATGGTACGAGCTACAAAGGAGAAGGTGAAGATCATCCATGAGAAGATTAAGATGGAACAGAGCAGCCGGAATTCTAATTAGGACAGAATACGAAGACCTATGGAGTCTGAGGATGGCGACCATGCCTTTCTATGGGTCTCACCCTAATGAGGTCTATGGAGATTTGGACGAGGCGACAAGTTATCTCTAAGGTTTATCAGACCATTCTAGGTCCCCAGCCAAGTAGGAGAGGTGGCTTACCACCTATCTCTTCCACCTCAGTTGCACCGGGTGCACGACGTCTTCCATATATCTTTACTGAGGAGATACGTGCACGACCCTTCTAACATCATCGACCATGGAGAGTTGGACATCGATGATGGGGAAACATTCACAGAGTTTCCAATAGAGATTGAGGATCAACAAGAGCGGTTCATATGTGGATAGTCGATACCTCTGGTGGGAAACGCTAGCAGCATGGGGACCTCCAGAAAAGCACATGGGAGCGAGAGGCTCAGATGCATTCTCAGTACCCCCATTTGTTACCTTAGTTATGAGTTATGGCTTATGGGGATGTAATGACCTGATTTTTGGAGAATTGAAAGACTCATAATTTCCATGTATTTTTTTAAATATACGAGAATTTTAAGAGTCCGTGAAATCTGATGGCACACGATTCTGAGGCCCAGAGTGACCGGAATGATCCGTCGAGTTTTTCTTAATCTTAAGTTAACGTGCGTAAGAAGTTTTCCAGAAAAAAGTGGAATAACTCTTAAAGGGTTACTCAGATCAGAAATATTAGGTCACCATTGCACTCTGGATGGTGGGTTTACCCTAGGCACGACTTATGATTAGTTGGCGTGGACCTCCTGTGAGAGAACCCCAAAATGGCATAATCATAAATAAAATAATTAAATAAAATATTTTATTTTTCAAATGATTATAACTCATAAACATTAACTCAGAATAAAAACTTGAGAAAACCTCTGAACTCATGAGGGTATTTTTTCTTTAAATAGATAATAACTTTTGTCGGCACGGGCCACCAGAGAAAGTTATATTTTGGGTGCAAATAAAATTATTAAGTTAACATTATTTTATTTTAAAATTCATTACTTCTAAATGGTGACTCAGATTAAAAATATTAGAGTACCGTTGGGTTAATTGGGGTGTGTTTCACCAATTCAGATCCAAACCTCGACTGGCGCGGGTCGAGGGTGACTGAAAATAATTTTATGAACTTTTTTTCAGGTATGATCAGTAAACGTGCAATTGGAGTTTTATAACTTTTTAACCGAGGCTTAGAATTGAAATATGAGGGCACCGTTGAACTCGTAGCACTGGTATTCACATAAGGAGACATTCACCTCAATGGTAGTTGGTCGAGGGTGAAAGTTAGTTTTTGGGTTTTTCGTGGAATTTATAAAATAAAATATCCTTTTTTATTTTAAGCTTCCATGTGGATATTTCAGGTGGGTTCCACTAGAAATAAACCTCCAGGTGGAAGTTGGAAGTGGGGAACACCATAACTTAACCTCCCATGAGTTGTGAAAGTGGTGGGGATCACCCGAACCATAACCTTTCATGAGAGGTAATGGTTGTGGGGACCACCCGGGATGAAAACCCCCCTTTAATTGGGAGAAACCCTCAACTCCCACATTTAATGAGGGGGGTCCCCTTTACCTCCCCCACATTAATTTTGCCAACTCACATACCATTAATCTTTCCAATTCATCACATCATTGCACCAACATAAATTAATTTTCTTTCCCCTTTTTAAATAATGTAACAATATTGTTGGAATTTTGGAAGGATCCTAATAAATGAACCGTCATAAATTCCAACGATTGTTGCCTACCACTCCCCCTCTCCTATATATATAGTGCTTGGGAGGAGGATTTGGGATAGATTCACTAGGCGACGAAGCCCTCGTAATGTGATGTGATACCCAACACTTGGAAAATTATGCCCTCCAACAAAGATTGTGTTCTCCCGACGAAGAACGCTCTCCCAAAGAAGAACAACCTCAACTTAGACCTTCTTCCTATAAACTTCCTACCGACGTGGAGGATCTTCCAAGAGACGACAAAACCTGGGATTGGAAGTGTGCATGGTGGACATGACAAAAAATGATTCTATTTTTTCTTCTTCCTATGACTTCACTGACAATGACCGACGATTAAAGGTAGGGGTTTAATTTTTATCTAAGGGTGATTTTTCTCATGTTCTTCCTATCTCTCAAAACAAGGAACAGGGGTTGTTGTGCTTCATATATGCAAGCAGCTTGATACCACCCTAACTGTAGAGGGTTCAAGCCAATCCAATATGTCCCAACCCCTCCACCGATCTTTTTTATGGTAATCGTTGGCAGGGAAACAAAGCGACGAGGCGATGAAGGCGGCGGAAGACAAAGGTTGTGCTACCTGTGGCCTCCGCAAACCGTGTTGACCCTGCGGCACACCGGTGCTCTCGACCGACCACTGCAGGCCCGTGTCGGCCCGAGCCGTGCCGAACCATCCTGCTCGTGGCCTCCCGTGGGCCCTTCCCGTCCTACTTGCGGCTTCCAGTGCACCCCGCCTGCTTACCCAGGCCACACCCCGGCTCCCGACTAAACCGATTGAGCCACGTCGGCCTCCCGAGTCAGCCCGTGGCATCACTATCCAAACCAGATCGGACTTTCGGGCCAATTCACTTGAGCCATTCCCCTCGCGGCGCTCGCCGAACTGGCCCCCAACCTTCGTGTCGAGCCGCCTACGTGGAGACCACCTGGCCGAACTACCCCCGCAGTTCGCTGGCCCGGGCCCAGTGGACCGGGATGAACATAGAAATCTGACCCACCCAACGGGCTGGGTTAGATGTAGTGGGTCTGACCGGGATGACCCAGACTGGGTCGGCCCAGACTGGTTTTGGCCGAGTCGGTCTGACTGGGTCGTACTGGACCGGGGACCACCACCGACCCCTGTACTTTCTTTGGCCATATCTTTGGCACTAGACATGTGTTTAACGAACCGTCAACGGTGCTAGTTTTCTTGGAGCATGATGGTCCCTTTGAGTATACCCCACTAGAGTTCGGGGTAATGTTGTGATGTAGTCAAGTTGGATTGTACAAGAATCCAACCGGGCCCTTGAGACTAAAAACTTATATCTCACAGACCAGACATCCGATTTACGCGTTGTCTATTGTGTTGAGACCCCTATGAAAAGGCAGACCATTGAGATACTGCTACGTGGGACTTCGTGAAAGTTGGAGTATTGACCTGTAGCTCGTGGAGCGGACCCTCCCGGAGACAAGCGAGCGGAGTATGGAGACCTAGTAGTTGGCTGAGACATAACGAATGCTTGACTGATTCGACTCTGAGTGATTCGACTAGCCTAATGGGGAGTGCCTGGTAGTTGGCGGTAGACCCACAACAGAGGAGCCCCTGGTATTTGGTGGTAGACCCGCGGTAATCTATAGGAGGAGTACCTCTGCAGGCTATTATGGGGAGCACCTGGTAGTTGGTGGCAAACCCACAATGGGGAGAGCCTCTGTGTGAGCATAGAAAACCCACGTTACTTGACATGAGAAGTACCTCAGCAGTCCAAGGTTAGTGGGAAGTGCCTGGTAGTTGGTAGTAGGCCCACTGTACTCAACAGAGGAGGTGTTCTCCAATAGTCTCGGTTTCGACAATGTGAATAAAAATCACGGTTGAGCTGAGTGAGTAACTTTTGTGTTTATCTCATAATTGAGATGGATTACTTGATAACTTAGGTACATGTATGGTCATATACCTAAGTGGGGTTATCTATTGATTTCTTACTTTTTGGTTTATCTTTGTTGGGTTTTTTGACACCTTGAGGGTCTTGGGGTCCCAACTGAGTATCGTTATACTCACCCCTGTACGGGCTATGCCTGCACCTTTTTGTGTTGGATGCAGAGAACAGACAGCGCTGACTGAGGCTGAGTGTATGAGGACTAAATTTGTTTATCCATATTTCATAGACCTACATATGAATAAAGAGTTATTTGGTTATAAATCATCATCATTCTTGTATTTTTAAAGGATCTTCATGAATTCTAATGATATTTTCAATTCCAAAAAGATTTTACAGCATTTGAAACTACATTTATCTACATTCAAAACATTCATATTCATCCATAGAATACTCTGGATCAATATCAATATCATTTACATAAATTTCATCTTCTTTTTAAATATTTTGGTCTAAAATGTTCCAACAATTCAGGTTTCAAAATTCCAAATTTACAATATTTGATTATTCCTATATTGCAAAAAATTTCAAAACATTTATCATTGGAACAAACTACAATCTTTTGAAACCTATTTTCATAGAATCTATATAGATTATTTTAGGGTAAATATCCAATAAAGGTACCTTCATCAAATTTGTCTCCAATAATTCTAATATTTCATCCTGTCAACTTTAAAATGTCTAGACTACAAAATAAATTAAATTAAATTATAATATAATTTTTATTGTACCATTGTTTATAAGGAGTATAATTTTTTCTGGGATTAAGAAGGAATTGATTCTAAATGCGTACATTTGTACACATATCTTCTTAATAAAACTATTTGGAGACTTTATGTTTAGAAAAAATTGTTCTTCACATATAAATACTTCTTTTACTCTACCTCTATACAACATATTTATATTAGGTAGTTTATTGTATGTTGAATTGATGTATAATTCCATGTTTATCAAGAGATAATTCAAATTAATCATGTTTATATTCTTTAGAATTATCATATCATAGTTTATTGATGAATAGACCTAACTCTCTTTCAACATGTATCATAAAATATTTACACATCTGAATGAATTTTGAGTTCTTCCAAATGTACATTACATTGGTTGTTTTAATAATATTTTAATATCATATCGTTGTTTAGTGAAACTCGGTATTGCGTACAACACACGCTATCATGGAAGGTCGCACTTGCGTGTAGTGCAAGCCATGTCAGCGATGCATGTTGTGAAAGCTTCTTTTGGTGTAGAGTATAAAACAAGACATTAATGAAATAAAAAAGAATATTTTTCATAAAATCTTGGGGTGTTACATTCTACCCCCCTTAAAATGAATTTCACCCTCAAAATTCGCCGGGGTTATAAATGGTTTACTACTCAAAAGTTTCTTTAATAGAAACCCACATCATAAAAAGGAATACTAAAACATAATTTTAAAAACTAAATTATGAAACATAATGATTACACAGAGTAACTCATCACCAGGTTTCTATATAGGAGATCATAGGTTAAAATATGGATATGGAAGAAAAATGTAACCATCAAGTTCTGATGGAGAGTTTTAGAGAACATGGCTATGAAAAATCCATCAATCACAAAGCCATAAATTTATGATGATCTATGGTACAATCTGATTCATCAGATATAAGAGCACTAGGAAAAAAAAATTGGTTTTCAATATCATTTCCCTAAAGTTGAAAACATTGAATTAGAAGAAATACTTACTTGATTTTGGTACAATCTCACGGTTGTTCGTGATTTGAACAATTTCCACTTCATCTCTTAAAGAAATGAAGTTGAATTTGTTATTTGTGAAATGGTAACAGATCATGTGATATAATGATGGGTCATTCCATTTGTTTCAAACAAAAGGTTATAAAAAGTTATCAAATATACAGAAGTCCATCTATAGTGAGGTTAATCGTATATGATTTCAAAAATGAACTTATAAATCATCTATCATGCCACTTAATAAAATAAAAATAGTTTCTACTAGCCGGGGACTTCCTGTAGGCAAATGGTAGGTAATAAAGGCCTGTCGCACTTCGGTTGTGGGTTTGATTCCCACAACCTCGTCTGACGTGATGGGTTGTCGCCCGTCCTGCATGTTTTCCTTTTTCTAAAATTACATCATTATGACATTCCATCGATAATATCGAAAACAGTTCTAGCCTTAAACTAACTTATGTTCAACATAATCCATTTCAAATCTTTAGGGTTATCGAAAATACTTCTATCCAAGCTTATAGTATACAGAAAACAATTACTAGAAGTTTCATCTACCGATCATGTGAATACCATTATTTATCCACGATATATCATGTTGATCGCATTTCAATCATGTGAATACCTTAATCATGTATTCTCTTGAAAAAATGAATACCCATTGAATCTTAGTGAAAACATGAGTGTTGTCAAAATATAACTCTTTCCACATACCAAAGCTCCAAAATTCAATATAATCAAACCATGATATAACTATTTCCTTATATCAGTCATGAGCTCATGAATACTATAAAAAATTTCATTTTCTCCTTATCCCTTCGTTATGTGCATATCATCTTCATTCCAAAAAAATCTCAATCACTTTCCATGGTTACTGGTACCATAAAATTATTGAAAACCTCAATAGACCAATACATAAATATTCCAATATTCCACGATACATTATTTTGGAATCCCATTACATAAACACTTAATCATTCCACCACATCATTGTCATATTCAACATCGCCAATAGTGATCGCATGGGACTTCCGGTTGTCCTTTTTCTTAAGTGGTTGCTCATGTAGATCATCACTAACCCTTGGATTAGGGAATTTATTAGCATAATGCCCCATTTCCTTGCACTTGAAGCATTGAAGTGTTGGTGGTGAGTTCTCTGTAGTCTTTTCTCTATTCACATCAATAGAAACCTTTTTCCTATTACTTTAACAATAAACTACTCGATGACATTCTTTTCTACACTTAAATCATTTTCTAGTACCTTTTAGGCAATTTACACCATGCTTCATTCCACAAATTGAGCATAAAAAATCATTCATCTTCTTTTCACTATTGTTCTGAGATTTCTCCTTGAACTCCATCTTTCATTTCTTGTCAAAACTATGAGATGGATATGTTACACCATCTTCCAGTTCTACCTTGATAGCACAAAACACAATTTCTTCATAGATACTGAAGTCTCTTATAGCTAATTCCCTTCATAGAGTTGGTTTTAAGCCACTGAAGAATCGATCAACTTTACTTTTAGGTTGGATGATAATGCCAGATGCAAACCTTGCAAGCCTTGTAAATTTGCTTCGTATATAACAATAGATTCATCATCCTTTTTCTTTAGTTCAAGAAATTCCTTCTCCATCTTTGTTCAAAGAATACGAGGGAAGTACTTATTGAAAAATAAGTTCTTGAACTCGTCCCATTCCATGGACTCAATTTAATATCTTGGACTCGTATTCTTGATAAGATTCCACCATTGATCAGCTTCACCTTCCAAATGATATACTGCTAAGATGACTTTATCATGTTCAGAACATTGAAGAACTGAAAATATCTTTTCAGTGGTACTGATCCATTGTTCAGCAATAAGTAGATCAGAAGACCCACTGAAAGAAGGTGGACGTTGCCTCATGAAGGATTCAATAGAATATTCTTCCCTTCTCTGTTCATTTGGAAGTCCAGAATGATTCATAGCTTGCGTAATTATAGAAATAAGATTTTTCACTCCATCTCCCATAACATTGGTTTGTTCAGGAGTACAATCATTGCATGGTCCATTACATTGATCAACAGAGTTCCTTCGGGTTCCAGCCATCGTCTAAAACCCAAAAAGAATAGCGTGAGAGGAAAAAATCATGCTAGAAAAAAAAACATAATAAAGGGGGAGTGCCTTCAATATCTAACATCATTGGTTTAATTCTAATATCGTTACCTTAATTCTAGGACTATAACCTATACTTATACTTAACCATAGGGACATCCCTAGACATACCTTAGAAATATCTCTAGGGTTCTCACTAAAGTTCTCGCATCCTAGTTTCCAAAGGTTGACTAAACCATTCCTATGATACCACCTGTAGAGACCCAAAGCATGATGTACATGGACATTACATCACTTTTTCGGAATACTTAGTACATAACAAAAATAGACACACAAGGACCGTAATAGTTTAGTGTCTTTGGAAACATGGAATACAATCTTTTAATCATGGTGAAAGATCTTCAACATCTCCCATAAAGATCTTCCGTTTTTTTCTTACCTAAAACCTTTCGTTATATCCTGGGGAAAAACATAAAAGGGGTGAGCTCAAATGCCCATTAAGGGTAAACATAGAGAACATAAAACAATCCATAAACATTTGAATGCAAAAACATGAACAAAAAATCTAAACATCAAAATATTAAGCAAAGACATGAATCTTGGAAGTACGTAAGGTATATATCAGAAGGGAACATCAATCATGATAAAATAGAATGGGAATAAAACATGTAATTGTGGCAACCATTAAGCACATGTTATGATTTTCATAGTAGCCAAGGCATTACTTCCATGACCATCTTAGTGGACAAAGACCCTTTCTGAATCGAGTTCACTCCTCTTTTCAGTCCTGTAACACTGAACCGGACTAACATACCGTTCCAGCCATGTCTATATCATGAGATATAAATCGTTACCCAATGCATTGGTGGGAGATATATGTCCAACCTATCTCATAATGAAATCATTCTTACTTGTTCCACAACATAAACATAAATCAATCATCACAACACAAAGAGTAAAATGGGTTTCATAAACATAATCCCATCATAACATAATACATATAAAACAAATGGAAATTTCATCATAAGAAAAGTGAAACCAAACTTTATAATTGAAACATACACAGGTGAAATAATTTCATCTTATATGGAAAAATGGTTTTGATAAAACACTTGAAATGAATTCTTGAGGAAAATATCCTTTCTTCTTGAAAATTATTTTCTTTTCACAAAATGACATGAAATTTTAAAATAAATATATTTTGTTAAAAATAGTTATAAAATATTTTGGAGGAATCTTCATGAAAATAAAGCTTTATAAAACAGTAAAAATCTGTTCACACTGTATAAGTTAAAAATAACATTCTTCTCGTACTTTTGTCGGAAAAGTCAAAAAGTACCTCGTATGGTAAAAAAAGAATGATTACTTACATACCATGTAGTTAAAGTAAAAAATGGTTAAAAATGACATTAAACATACATGAAACCATTTTTAGAAAATTGGAACATGGATGATAAATATAACCGCAGTGAATACATAGGAATAAACAATCTCGGATAAAAATGAGATTGGAAAAGTTATCCCTTACCTTATGTCTGATATGCTTCGTATGTATCCGAAACTCCTATATAATGATTTAAATAATGTCATTGACTTACTAAAGAATCATATTCATTGTTATGATATCATATATGGTTCACTTATGACTTTATATTACCTGTTCTTTGGTAAATTCCATGTTAAAGAGCGTTTTGGGTAAAATCGTTTCATTCATCGTATGTGTTTCGACTAGTCGTTCTTGATATTATTACTTATATCCTGATTTAAGTAATTAAATAATGTAAAACATGATTTATATATAATATATATTCATCATATACATATATATTATAGATCGATAAAAGGAATGAAATACACCGTTCATGGAGACAGTAGGTCGTACGTACGCATGAACGCTGTTTTTGTTTCCTTATTGAATTGAATGAAATTAAGTAGATGACATAAATATATATAAACATAAATCCAGTATCATTATTATGTCATATATTTTATGATTACTAATTTTATATACTTTATAATCATTAATGAATGGTTAACATGGACAATGAATCTCCTCACGTCTTGAAGACGGTAGTCCGTACGTACGCACGAGCGATGATATCATTCCCATGATTGTGGAATTGCATTGAAGTGTATGTATAATATTTAAGAATCAATATCACTTTGAAGAAATCATATATAGTTTTTTATTTACACCATTATACCCATCCAAGTAAGGTGGTGGTCGAAAACGGATTACACCACGGCGTGGAGACGGTATTCCGTACGTACGCACGTGCAGTGATTTCGTTTTCCGTAGGATGGATAGACGGTGAAATAAGGTTGTTTAATAATTATAATAACATATCAATGTATGAGTGATACTTATGTTATTACTTAATATTGAAACAACTAATGAAGAACAAGTAGAAGAAAAAATAAAGTTGAAAGAATCGGTAACGGATATTAACTCTTCTTTCGACACGCCTTTTGAAACCTCCACTGAGGGCACTAAGATTGGTCTTTCAAGAAGACCAGAACCTCTAGGATTTTTCTAAGGAAGTGGAGAAGATAAAGTATCCGGGGTTTCCCGAGCTTGAAGGCTCAAAGTAGTGTGAGGAAGAGAGGGAGGAGGTGCCCTTTTATAAGGGAAGAGAGGGGCACGTTTGGAATAACTAAAAATATTATTTTATCATAAAGTCATATTCAGTTTTTTAATAGCTCCAAATTGATTTATTTAGAATATAAGGTGGGTATGGGTCTAAATCCTCTCATCCAATAGAATTTAGACAAGTTTAGGTTTCTATTTTTACCTTATCATTTACATTTAACTTTAAGTTAAATAATTTGTCTTTTACCGTGTCTTCTTATTTTCTTACACTTTAAGGTTAATAAAAATAATATAACAAGACAAACGAACCCCTAGTTGTTTATAATTAATATATATAACCTTATATAAGTCACTTGGCCGACCCTTAGATTTTTAGGAATAAAATAACATTTAATAATATAATATTTGTTTTAAAAAATATTTTATGTCAATTTTGACAATATTTGGTAATTTATTTTTGTGAAACTCATAACAGAATTATTAGTTCAAAAAAAGTTAATTAAATCAATAATAAAAATGTCATATTAACCTATAAAATTATTTTAATTCATAAAAAGTCTCAAATTACATTTATTTGGGTATTTATAACATCAATTATGTCAATATTTCATTAATAAGTTAATTACTGCATCATCTTTGTGTCATAAATAAATTAACTTATTTAAAGTCTAAAAATTATAAATAAAAAACCATTATGTAGGAAATCTTTTTATCTTTCTAATTAATATTTATAGTTGAATTTATATTATGTATAACCCTATATTAAAAATGATTTACTTATTAAACTTTGATTTTAACTATTTTAAACCTTCTTTAAATAAATTAATATTAAATGTCCTAATCTAATCCAAGTGAGCCTATATGGTGATATTTTATTCCTAAGGTCGTTTTTGGTCAAATTAAACTTATCAAATAGAATTATGAAATGTGTTACGGTAATAATAATATCATTTTTATCCTTAATTACCCTATTTACTTTTAACCGTGGTAAAAAAAAGTAAAAAGTTATTATTCCCCAAAAATTATTTTCATATCATTAAACCACATTTTACTTACTAAAATCCACCATGTCTCTCGGATTTTTGAAATTCCATTCACAAAAGCGGTAAAATTAAGTTTTATGTAAATTTTCAAATTCTCCTAGGAGGTGGGTAAAAGATGGTCAAAAGTTCAATAAAATTTTTATATATCTAAAATTATTATAAAATGACTCCAATAAATTACATTGAACATATATAGGTATTGTGTTTCAATTTTGACCTAAAATAAATTTAAATAAAATAAATAATTATTTAAATAAATAGTCGGTTTTTAAATAGTAACCTAGTGTTTTCACTATTCATCAAAAATTGAAAGTTTTCAGAAAAATACCGAAATTTCACCTTAGGATAATTTTGATATTCCAAATCCAAAAATGAAGTCCATTTTAAAAAATAAAATTTATAAAATTTAAAAAAGTGGGTATTCTATTCATTACGGCTAGTTTTAATAATATTTTAATAGCATATCGTTGTTTAGAAAAACTCGGTATTGCGTATAACACACACTATCATGGAAGGTCGTGCTTGCGTGTAATGCAAGCCAAGTCATGGATGCGTGTTGTGAAAGCTCATTTTTCTGTAGTGTACAACACAAAACATTATTAAAATTAAAAATAATATTTTTCATAAAATCTTGGGGTGTTACATTCTACCCCCCTTAAAATGAATTTCACCCTCAAAATTCATCGGGGTTATAAATGGTTTACTACTTGAAAGTTTCTTTAATAGTAACCCACATCATAAAAAGGAATACTAAAACTTTATTTTAAAAAATAAATCATGAAACATAACGATTACCCAATGTGACTTATCACTAGGTTTCTATATAGGAGAACATAGGTTAAAATATGGATATGGAATAAAAATCTAACCATCATGTTCTGATTGAGAGTGGTAGAGAACATGGCTATGAAAAAGCCATCGATCACAAAGCCATAAATTTGTGATGATCTAAGGTACCATCTGATTCATCAGATATAAGAGCACTAGGACAACATTTTTGGTTTTCAATATCATTTCCCTAAAGTTGAAAATTTTGAATTAGAAGAAATACTTACTTGATTTTGGTACAGTATCACTGTTGTTCATGCATTGAACAATTTCCACTTCATCTCTTAAAGAAATGATGTTGAATTTGTTATTTGTGAAGTGTTAACAGATCATGTGATAGAAGGATGGGACATTCCATTTGTTTCAAACAAAAGTTTAGCAAAAGTTATCAAATATACATAAGTCCATCTATGGTGAGGTTAATCGTATACGATTCCAAAAATGAACATAAACTTCATCTATCATGCCGCTTAATAATATAAAAATAGTTTCCACTAACCAGGGACTTCCTGTAGGCCAATAGTAGGTGATAATGGCCTGTCGCACTTAGGTTGTGGGTTCGATTCCCACAACCTTGTCCGACGTGATGGGTTGTCGCCCATCCTGCAGGTTGTCCTTTTTTTAAAATTACATCATTATGACATTCCATCGATAATATAAAAAATAGTTCTAGCCTTAAACTAACTTATGTTCAACATAATCCATTTCAAATCTTTAGGGTTATCCAAAATACTTCTATCCAAGGTTATCGTGTACAGAAAAAAATTACTAGAAATGTCATCTACTGATCATGTGAATACCATCATTTATCCCTGATATATCTTGTTGATCACATTTCAATCATGTGAACACCTTAATCATGTATTCTCTTGAAAAAAATAAATACCCATTTAATCTTAGTGAAAACATGAGTGCTTTAAAAAGTTAACTCTTTCCACATACAAAAACTACAAAATTATATATACTCAAACCATGATATAACTATTTCCTTATATCAGTCATGAGCTCATGAATACTGTCAAACAATTCATTTTCTCCTTTTCCCTTCATTATGCACATATCATCTTCTTTCCAAAACTATCTCAATCACTTTCCATGTTTACCTGTACCATAAAATTATTGAAAACCACAATAGACCAATACATATATATTCCAATTTTCCACGATACATTATTTTGGAATCCCATTACATAAACACTTAATCATTCCACCACATCATTTTCATTTTCAACATCGCCAATAGTGATCGCATGTGACTTCCCATTGTCCTTTTCCTTAATTGGTTTCTCATGTAGATCATCACTAACCCTTGGATTAGGGAATTTATTACCATAATGCCTCATTTCCTTTCTCACGAAGCATTGAAGTGTTGGTGGTGAGTTCTCTGTAGTCTTTTCTCTATTCACATCATTATCAACCTTTTTCCCATTACTCTGAAAATCAACCGCCCGATGACCTTCTTTTCCACAATTAAAGAATTTTCTAGTAACTTTTAGGCAATCTCCACCATGATTATTTCCACACTTTGAGCATAAAGAATCATTCATATTATTTTCACCATTGTTATGAGATTTCTCCTTGAACTCCATCTTTCGTTTCTTGTCAAAACCAGGAGATGGATATGTTACACCAACTTCCAGTTCTACTTTGATAGCACAACACACAATTTCTTCATAGCTACTGAAGTCTCTTATAGAAATGCCCTTTAAAGACTTGGTTTTAAGCCCCTGAAGAATCGATCAACTTTACTTTAAGGTTGTATGATAAAGCCAGATTCATACCTTGAAATCCTTGTAAAATTCGGTTCGTATATACCAATAAGTTCATCATACTTTTTCTTTTGTTCAAGAAATTCCTTCTCCATCTTTGTTCGAAGAATATGAGGGAAGTACTTATTGAAAAATAAGTTCTTGAACTCGTCCCATTCCATGGACTCAATTTCATCTCTTGGCCTCGTATTCTTGATAATATTTCACCATTGATCAACTTCACCTTCCAAATGATATACTGCTAAGAAGACTTTATCATGTTCAGAATATTGAAGAACTGAAAATTTCTTTTCAGTGGTACTGATCCATTGTTCAGCAATAAGTGGATCAGAAGACCCACTGAAATAAGGTGTACGTTTCCTCATGAAGGACTCAATAGAATATTGTTTCCTTCTCTGCTCATTTGGAAGTATATAATGATTCATAGCTTGAGTAAGTATAGAAATAAGATTTTTCACTCCATCTCCCATAACATTGGTTTCTTCAAGAGTACAATCATTGCATTGTCCATTACATTGGTCAACACGGTTCCTTCGGGTTCCATCCATCATCGAAAACCCAAAAAGAATAGCGTGAGAGGAAAAAATCATGCTAGGGAAGACAACATAATAAAGGGAGAGTACCTTCAATATCTAACATCTTAGGTTTAATTATAATATCGTTACCGTAATTCTAGGACTGTAACCTATACTTATACTTAACCTTACGGACATCCCTAGACATACCTTAGAAATATCTCTAGAGATCTCACTAAAGTTCTCGCATCCTAGTTTCCAAAGGTTGACTAAACCTTTATTATGATACCAACTGTAGAGACGCAAAGCTTGACGTACATGGAAATTAAATTAATTTTTCGTAATACTTAGTACATAACAAAAACATACACACAAGGACCATAATAATTTAGTGTCTTTGGAAACTTGGAATATAATCTTCTAATCGTGGTGAAGGATCTTCAACATCTCTCATAAAGATCTTCCGTTTTTTTCATACCTAAAACATTTCTTTATATCCTAGGGAAAAGAAAACATAAAAGGGGTGAGCTCAAATTCCCAGTAAGGGTAAACATATAGAACATAAAACAATCCATAAACATTTGAATTCAAAAACTTGAACATAAAATCTAAACATCAAAATCTTCAGCAAAGACATGAATCTTGGAAGTACGTCAGGTATATATCATAAGGTAACATCAATCCTGATAAAATAGCTTGGGAATAAAACATTTAATTATGGTAACCATTAAGCACATGTTATGATTTCCATAGAAGCCAAGGCATTACTTCCATGATCATCTTAGTGGACAAAGTCCCTTTCCCAATTGAGTTCACTCCTCGTTTCAGTCCTGTAACCCTGAACGGATTAACTTACCATTCCAGCCATGTCTATCTCATGAGATATAAATCATTACCCAATGCATTGGAGGGAGATATAGTTTCCACCCATATGATAATGAAATCATTCTTACTTGTGCCACAACATAAACATAAATCATTCATCTTAACCCAAAGAGTAAAATGGGTTTCATAAACATCATCCCATCATAACATAATCCATATAAAAAAATGGACCTTTCATCATAAGAAAAGTGAAACCATGTAAATCATAGAGAAATTATACTTGAAACACACACATATGAAATAATTTCATCTTATATGGAAAAATGGTTTTTATAGAACACTTGAAATGAATTCTTGAGGAAAAAATCCTTTCTTCTTGAAAATTATTTTCTTTTCACAAAATTCCATGCAATTTTAAAAGAAAGATATTTTGTTGAAAATATTCATGAAATATTTGGGAGGAAGCTTCATGAAAATAAGGCTTTATAAAATCGTAAAAATCTATTCACGCCGTATAAGTTAAAAATAACATTCTCCTCGTACTTTTGTCGGAAAAGTCAAAAAGTAACTCGTATGGTAAAAAAAGAATGATTCCTTACATAACATGTAGTTAAAGTCAAAAATGGTTAAAAAGGACTTTAAACATACACGAATACATTTTTAGAAAACAGGAACATGGATGATAAATATAACCCCAGTGAAGACTTATGAATAAACAATCTTGAATAAAAACGAGATTGAAAAAAAGTTATCCCTTACCTTATGTCCGATATGCTTTGTTTGTATATGAACCTCCAGTATAATGATTTAAATAATTTCATTGACTTATTACAGAATCATATTCATTGTTATGATATCATATATGGTTCACTTATGACTTTATATTAACCGTTCTTTTGTAAATTCCATGTTAAAGAGCGTTTTCGGTAAAATCGTTTCATTTATCATATGTGTTTCAACTTGTCGTTCTTGATATTATTACTTATATCCTGATTTACATAATTCCATAATGTAAAACATGATTCATATATAATATATATTCAATATATACATATATATTATAGATTGATAATATGAATCAAATACACCGTTCATGGAGACGGTAGGCCGTACGTATGCATGAACGTTGTTTTCGTTTCCTTATTGAATTGAATGAAATTAAGTAGATGACATAAATATGTATACACATAAATACAGTATCATTATTATGTCACATATTTCATGATTGCTTATTTTATATACTTTATAATCATTCATTAATGGTTAACATGGAGAATGAATCTCATCGTGTCGTGGAGACGGTAGTCCGTACGTACGCACGAGAGATGATATCATTCCCATGATCATAGAATTGCATTGAAGTGTAAGTATAATATTTCAGAATCAATATAACTTTGAAATAATAATATATAATTATTTATTTAAACCATTATAACCATACAAGTAAAGTGGTGGTCGAAAACAGATTACACCACGGCGTGGAGACGGTATTCCGTACCTACGCACGCGCGGTGATTTCGTTTTTCCATAGGATGGATAGATGGTGAAATATGGTTGTTTCATACTTATAATAACATATCTGTATATTAGTGATACTGATGTTATTACTTAATAATGAAAAAACTAAAGAAGAATAAGTAGAAGAAGAAATAAAGTTGAATGAATCGGTAACGGACATTACCTCTTCTTTCGACACGCCTTTTGAAACCTCCTCTTAGGGCACTAATATTGGTCCTTGAAGAATACCAGAACCTCTAGAATGTTTCTAGGGAAGTGGAGAAGATAAATATTCAAGGTATTTCCGTGTTTGAGGGCTCAATGTGGTGTGACGAAGAGAGGGAGGAGGTGCCCTTTTATAAGGGAGGAGAGGGGCACCTTTGGAATAACAAAAAATATTATTTTATTATAATGTCATATTCGGTTTTTTAGTAGCTCCAAAGTGAGTTATTTCGAAGATAAGGTTGGTATGTGTCTAAATCCTCTCATCCAATAGATTTTAGACAAGTTTAGGTGTCTATTTTAACCTTATCATTTACATTTAACTTTAAGTTAAATAATTTTTCTTTTACCATGTCTTCTTGTTTTCTTACACTATAAGGTTTATAAACTTACTATAACAAGTTAAACGAACCCCAAGTTGTTTAGTATTAATATATATAACCTTATCTAATTAATTTTGCCGAACCTTAGATTTTTAGGAATAAAATAACAATTAATAATATAATATTTGTTTTAAAAACTATTTTATTTCAATTTTGACACTATTTGGTAATTGATTTTTGTGAAAATCATAACAGAATTAGTATTTCAAAAAACGTTAATTAAATCAATACTAACATGTCATCTTAACCTATAAAATTAGTTTAATTCACAAAAAGTCTCAAATTTCATTTATTTGGCTATTTATAACATCAATTATGTCAATATTTCATTAATAAGATAATTACTGAATCATCTTTGTGTCAAAACTAAATTAAATTATTTAATTTATACAAATTATAAATAAACTACCATTATGTAGGAAATATTTTGATCTTTATAATTAATATTTATAGTCGAATTTATCTTCTGTATAACCCTATATTAAAAATTATTTACTTATTAAACTTTGATTTTAACTATTTTAACCCTTCTTTAAATTAATTAATATTAAACGTCCTAATCTAATCCAAGTGGGCCTAAATGGATATATTTTATTCCTAAGGTTGTTTTTGGTCGAATTACAATTATTCAATAGAATTAGGACATGTTTTAGGGTAATAATAATATCAATTTTACCCTTAATTACATTATTTACTTTTAACCGTGGTAAAAAACGTAAAAAATTACTAATCACCAAAAATTATTTTCATCTCATTGAACAACATTTTAGTTACTGACATCAACAGTGTCTCTCTGATTTTTGAAATTACATTCACAAAAGTGGTAAAATTATGTTTTATGTAAATTTGGAAATTCTCCTAGGAGGTTGGTAAAAGACGGTCAAAAGTTCAATAAAATTTTTATATATCTAAAATAATTATTAAATGACTCCAATTAATTACATTGAACTTATATGGGTATTATGTATCAATATTAACATAAAATAAATTTAAATAAAATAAATAATTATTTAAATAAAAAGTCGGTTTATAAATAGTAACCCAGTGTTTTCACTATTCATTAAAAATTGAATGTTTTTAGAAAAATGCCAAAATTTCACCCTAGGCTAATTTCGATATTCCTAATCTAAAAATGAAGTCCATTTTCAAAAATAAAATTTATAAAATTTCAAAAAGTGGGTATTACTATTCATAATGGTTAGTTTTAATAATAATTTAATAGCATATCGTTGTTTAGCGAAACTCGGTATTGCGTACAACACACGCTGTCGTGGAAGGTCGCACTTGCGTGTAAAGAAAGCCAAGTCATGGATGCGTGTTGTGCAGGCTCCTTTTATTGTAGCGTACAACAAAAGACATTAATGAAATTAAAATGAATATTTTTCATACAATCATGGGGTGTTACATATCCTTCACAAGTTTAATGATACAAGTTCCCTTTTTGAGAACCACATCATTCCCATTAGTATAGAGCTAAATAATACTCAAAAAAAAATTCCTTATCTCTAATACATTTAAAATATCATTAAATTTAGTATGTTAATATTTATTTTTAGAAGATCCAATCATTATTATATTTAGAAAACTATCATCAAAAATGGTTTTTTATTTATTTATGTTTCTCAAAAAAGTTCTGAATATTTCTATCATATATATTGTGGGAATATCATCTACTATTAATTAACCATGACAAAACTCTTTTACTATCATTTTATATTATTTATTCTAGATATATCATTTATTCTATGGTATTTTAAAAACCCTTTACTGTATTGTAATGGGAAACATATAACAAAAATATTTCTATACACTTCATTACACTATAACCCTACATCCCAAAACTCCTATGTTTATCCTCTAGAAAATTAAACATATTTTAGGTTTGAAATTCAGAAATATATTTCTCCACAACATGTATTCTATGATAATAATTTTCCTACTTCCCAGAATGACTCCTTATAACGTCATGCAACATTCTATTTGGTGAGATATAGTTCCATCATTGAAATAGTTATGTATAAACACTCAAAAATACCATTTTTAGCCTTAGAATCTAAATATTCAAGGATCTAGATTTTTTTGAATTGTTTTCAACATTTTGGTTATTTTTTTAATTTAGAATTTTTATTTTCTTCTATTTTTGATTCATATAGATTCTTGATTAATTATTTTCATCTTATGATAAATCTTGGAGTTTCTCCTCACATTAAATGGACTATATTTTCAAAACATTTTAATTTTAACATATAATAATATTTAAAATAGAATTATAAGATGATCTATCATGTATATATTTAACCTGATCTATTCAATAAGATCTCTCAACTAAGTTTATGAATTCATCCTAGACATAAACTTGTTTTTTTAAATCATCCATTGACATCCTAAAATCAAACTCATCTCAATGACACCATGATTTTTTCACTGATAATTCTTCAAATTTCATAGAAAATCATTATTTATGATATTTCATTATCTAGATTGGCTCAGTAACATTCAACCTAATATATTTTTAGTCATAAAAAATACGATTCATTCTTTGTATGCTCATTATTAACTTATCTAAACATTTAATTTTATTTCAAAAGTCTGTTATTCTATTTCATGGGAGTTTTTTTCTCAAGACATGATTCTGATTAATATTTCAAATTATGCTCATCATCAATTGGTTCTGAATCATCTTCTTCATTTCTTGAAGTGTTAGATCATTTTTTATTAGAGCTATGTAATTTGTAAATTCTTAATTTTCTATCTTTATGATTCAATAAATGCTAAATGATTATATTTTTATTATATTCTAATAATATTTATTATATTTCATCTATAAAATCATTTCATCATTCTTATATATTTTCATAATTTTTTTTGAAAATTCAACAAATTTTTTTAATGATTCTCATCATCTTCAAATTCAAAATCTAACCCATTAATCATAGGTTAGTTATATGAAAAGATCCCAATTACATTAAAATAATATATTATAAGTGGAAACTAGATTTCCATAGTTTATATTTCCATTATCAATAAAATTTTATATAATAAAAATGATTCATTTATATTCTTTTCAATCCACTTCATTTTCAATTTCAATTAAATTTGTATCTTAATCGTTTTCCTTGATTTTCATTTTTATGTTTTTTAAAGGTCATTCCATCCTTAACATTCTTCATAAAGGCAAATATTATTCTCATCTCAATGTATATGATAAGATTATATAAGTTATCAAGTTTGAGGTTTTATCAAACATTATTAGATTAGATATTATGGTTAAACCAATCTAAGAATATTCTATTAATAATTTTTACTATGGGAGAATTTTAAACCATTTAAGAAAATCCACAAATATTTCTTACAACATCATTGGCCCTTATAAATTAATTAACAATGGTTTATTCCTTATCCGTATTAATATATTTAAATTTTCATCTTCTAATCTATAATTTATCATCCTTAACTTCCAAATATTCTACATCACGACATTTAATTTTTTCTTTCATTTATTTCGATAATTGATGTCTTGTAACATTTGAATTTTTATTTTTTGAAATATACATTAAAATAGAATTTTTTTCCTAACATCAACCTATAAATTTTTTTTATCCACATTTTACAGAGGTGTATTCCCTTCATTGGGTGGAAATCCATAATTTCAGTATATATGACCGCTAATCCAAG
Organism: Viscum album; assembly: GCA_963277665.1. Classification (NCBI taxonomy): domain Eukaryota; kingdom Viridiplantae; phylum Streptophyta; class Magnoliopsida; order Santalales; family Viscaceae; genus Viscum; species Viscum album. The sequence goes on along the minus strand of OY728123.1, from coordinate 683,269,124 downwards.
GGATTGTAAAAATGATAAAATCATGTTTTTCTAAATATGAAATTTTTTCTTCAAATTTAGGAAAACCACTATTATTAAAAAAAAATAGAGTTCCCATATCAAGAACATTCATGGATAAAATAGTGTAAATCATTATCTAATAAATGGTTTGGTGATTATGATTTTATAGTTCCAGTAAAAAGAGAGGGATAAACTAGTGGGGAAATATTATAGAATTTTTTCAGTTTATATTAATTTCCACAACCTATTAATGTTTTATATAATAATGTATGATTTTATGGCCTCAATCACACATTCAATAAAAATAAGAATAATTTAATTGAGTATTCTTACATGGTTTAACTCTTATGAAGTCCTACTTCTTTCAATGGTTGGTTAGTATCCACAATGATGGATTGTTTACTATAAAATAGTGAATTCATATGATATCTATAAGTATAGAATCACACTATCTGTTTCTATAGACTCACTGGAATTTTTTTACTTCCCGCTAAAAATGAAATATAACATAACCATAATGAGAATGATTACATTTCTAGATCGGTTTCTTCTACATTTGTTGAAACCCGTTTATAACATACATAAATATTACATCATTTAAGATAAATATTCAATACTTTTCACAATAACAAAAATATTTGGATTGTAATTGTTTCGTGACTGTGTATACTAGATACATTTACTAATTGTTTTTAAAATATATATCTTCAAAATATATTATAATTTTCATCTCTTATAGTACAATTGTTTGAAATTTTTTACAAGATATATTTTCTTATAACAAGGGAGAATTTAAGAATAACAGATGGTGACCTCATATTCTCATTAATTATAAACATATTAAATAAAAATCAATGAACATAATTGAGTATACGAATATTGGAATGAGAATATTATCATAAAATTATAAATTAATATCCAATCAATCAAGGATATTTAATAATTAATCAAGGAATGAAATGTTTCCTAAAATAATACACAATTTGTAATAGTTCAGAATCATTTATAATCAATCATAAGCCATGATAACGTTTTATAAGAATACAGAATATGTTTTTAAAATATATATGCATAAAAATAATTTCCTTAATCAAGGATCAATTCCCCATCTATCATAGAGTATTGGGTTCACTCCTCATTTTATCATTTCCTTAGTAAATGTTTACTCACAAGACTATCATAGTGTACCAATTTCATTATAAAACTATGTTTAATCCAAATTCAAATTATTATTATCCCATGAGAGATCATTTTTTCACAGTGCAATGGAGTGATATATTATTTCATTCCCACACTTAAAATATTGAAGACCATACATAAGTGTTCCTCTAAATCCGAAGGAATACATAATATCTTCCTATTCTAACCTATTGAAATAAAATAGGTTTCATAAACATCTCAATATCACATTATCACAATTCAACCAAAGATATATTGTTTATAGTATCATAAGAGAATTCATTATCTCACCATAAATTGAATAACTCATTGAAACAAATGGGTTTTATATAATCATCCTCAAATAATCATCATTATAAGTATTCAAAAACATTTCATTGAATCATAAGATAATATATCTAGGGAAACATAAATATACATTAAGGATGTTGAAAAATATGAAATATTGTTTTAAAGTAATAGAAAATCCATTTCTTGAAGACCTAGGAAACATATATTTCACTTTGGATGAAATTTTAACTAGAAATTATATGAAAAGTAGGAAAATTATTTTATTTCTAAATTAAAAAAAGAAATATTTAAATAAATAATAAAATAAAATTTTTTTCTTGATGGTGTGAAAATTTATTGACAGTGTATATATCAAAAATACATTTCCAAACTTGCATAAAAATATTAATCAAATTGTTCCTAAAACATTTAAATAAATTGATTCCTTATAATATTTTGTAAATAAATTAAATGGTATTGAGAATTTCCTTTTAAATTTTTTTTATGTAAGTAAAAACTTTCATAAAACAAATTTTAAGTGAAAGGACCTGGAATAAAAAGTTAATTGATCAAAGGGGAATTATGGTATGATTTTAATTAAAAAAAATTCTCAATCATTTTTAGTATCATTTAGTGGAAAATAAAACTAACAAAAAAATTACCCAGTATAACTAGATGATAAAAAAATATACTATTTATAAATGTTATGGTTCATATAATTTCACTTAATTTAAATATATGAAAGATAATCCTAAAAAATTATGATTGTAATATAAACCCATACCCAATGTACATAATTTCTTTATACACATTCAACCCAGTTTTATAATAACTAATTATTTTTTATTAATATATTATAGAACAATATTCATACCTAACATACTAAATTTACTTAATTAATAATTTTCTACTATTATTTTATTAATAATTTATTAATTAAACAATCACTCATGTGAATACTTGTTCATTTTCCATGCATGTTTCAGTCTGATTGTTTCCATACAATCTCATTTTTTTATGGTTGATTCATCTACATACTATTAATAATTAAATTAGTATAAATTTATTAATTATGTACACTATTATAACCATTCATGTAAATAAATGATTAAAAAATTAATTATATCACTTTATAGAGATTGTGGTCTATACGTATGCACTGGTGATGATTTTACATTTCAATGGATGGAAAAAAGGATGACATATAATAAATCATCATTATGTAATCCTAATTATGTCATATATATAATATATATTCATTAAATCTGTCCATATTTCCCTCCATGTAAATAATAAATGATAATTGAAAGACATTACTTTTTTATGGTAGTATTCCACACGTTTTCATGAGTGATGTTGTAATTTTCCAACAGATGGGTATGTAAATGTTATTTAAGATATTATAATTATATAATCTTCATTAGTTAATAAATGTCATTTGTAGAAAATAAATCAATAATAATAACCAAAAATGGAAAATTATTATGGGAAATGAATTGTTTCACTATGTGCAAGAGGTAGTACCCATGTACACATAAGTGCTACTTCCACTCCCCATTAGAAATTGAAGAGGTTAAATATTCCTATAAAATTATGATAATAAGATATTACTAAATTTATGGTAAAAGATTTGTCATTTTATATTGGATAAAATAGTGATATAGGAAGTATAATAACAAATAACATGTGAAAGAGTTAAGTAAGATGATTAACTCTTCTTTCAGGGACCTCATTTAGAATACACTTTAATCATTCTTAGGATGGTCTAAGGGGATGAGTATAAGATATTGGATGAAGGTGAAAATATAGGATGGAATTAGACTATTTATAAGAAGAGATAGAGTTCTCAAACACTATAAATAAATAGTAAAAATAGGTTCTATTTTATATGTGATGGAAAAGACACACATATAATTAAATAGAATATTTAAATGTAACATATATCAAAATCATGTCATACGAAACCAACGCATTTAAAATTATAATATAAGATTTTATATTTTAAAAATAATATATACCAATCAAATTTAGTGATTTTGTTTTGTAATTATAACATTTATTTCCCAGTTAAATCACTTTAAAACCATTTGAACTTTAACCATGATAATGTACTTTTTATCATGATAACATAATAATATAGAAAAAAAAATAAAATTTTACATATTAATAATTTTAAAATGATGGCTCAAAATTTGGAATATATTTTAACATATTTAATTTCAAAATGTCCCCAAACCCATTTTCCCATTGAAAGTTCCTTGATTTATTATATTGGAATAAGATATGAGGAATCACAACCCGAAAAACCAAATAGTTAAAAAGTGTAGGTAAATTAGATATATACATGAGAGTTAAAATATATTTGAATACATAAAATAAAACGTATTTTGTTTTTGTTTTCATTTTCATGAATTAACGTTTTCCTTCTATCATATCCTTTCATGTATTCCTTTGTACATTTTCTGTAATTTTTGGGAAAGTAAACAAAAAACAAGGATGAGGTAAAATGCTTAGTAAGGGTTAGGGAGCTACCATGAATCAACAATGAATAATCAATATGGATATTTAAGAAACAGAACACATATTCCAATTAAATAACTAGGTCAATATATAATGGTAGATAACTAAACCTACATGAATTTTAAATTAATTGACTACATGAATACATAAGGGAAAAAATATATAAATTTCAATAAATAAAAACCATGGAATTTAAAGAATAAATTGAGAATTAAATAAATCCATAGATTTTATGATTGTAAAAATAAAATGGATAATAATAACTGTAATATAAATGAATAAATTCTTAATTATTTAATGTGATGTTTCCCATGAACATTATTCCTTTACCATCATGATATATTCTCTAAAGAGTTTAAAAATATTGAGTAAGAACCCATGTGATTTGTGAAAATGATTATATCATGATATTAATGATGCATCAGGAGGATATCATTAATAATATTTCACATATGTGTATGAATCTAAAGGATTATTCATATATCTAATAACTAATTTAATTACACCTTATCATGAAATATTTTTAATGAGTAAATAATATAAATTTATCAATATTTCCCTATTAAATCAAATAGAATTCAAAGTTAGCACCATATGTAATATGGTACATAGTTTAGAAAATAATCTTATCCATCCCACAAGTATATATATATATATATTAGAAAAATTTAATTTCTAATGAATAATGATAGCAATAAAGTGATTTCTTCCTGAAAATTCTATCAAACACAAAAGAAAAAAAGAGATTTCACAATAATATATATCTCTTGGTACTTTTCAAATAAAATCCCCTTAGAGTAAATAATAAAAAATTTAATATTCAATTCCAGGAAATATTTCAATATACATGATATTATATACCAGAGATAAATTATATACACAACAAAAAAGTTAATTTGTGCATAATAACAAATAAGTCTTAGTGGAATGTAAATTGAGATAAAGTCACTTACCTCACACTTATTTTTGGTTCGACACTCATAAACATACTATATAATGGTTTTAAGTATGTTATTAACCAATAAAATAACAATATTAATATTTATATTATCATATGTGATCCTTTTATAACATCTTGTCTCCAATTTGTTAATAATCATTCATTATTTTCATTGTTTTGGGTGTTTATTGCCTTGTTTCCGAGTATGTTTGGAGTTGTTATTTTCTTACTCTTAAATTGATCTTGATTTCATCATAATAATAATGTAAAACATAAGGTAAATATCACATATATTTCACATATATTTATTTAGTTTAATCCATACAATTGGGTGATTTAATATGAAGCACATCGTTCATGGAGACAGTATATTGTACTTACATATGATAGTAGTTTCCTTTTTTTATGCCATATTGAAAGAAATAGAAGTAAATTGTATTTATTTATACTATAATTATAGTATTATTTTTAATTGATAAATATAATTTATTTTTATTAAACCCATCCTTAATATATTCCATGTATAGATTGAATGAATTATATTGCTTCGTAAAAAGGCAGTTTGTCCTACACACGAACAAAGTTATCATATCCCCACAAAATGTAAATAATGATTTTTTGTATCATATAATAATTAAAAAATAAAAAATATATCATAAATATAATATATATATATATAACATATTAATAGCATTTTAATAATTATTCCTGTCCTTGAAATGACTTAATGAAAACATAACGACATCAGTTCGTGATGTTGTAGTCTTACTTACAGATGAAAATGATTTGTGAGACATTTGATGGATGTGTGTAAAGTTTTACTGATTAACCTAAAATTAAAACATCTAAGTATATATAATATAATAATAATATCATATAATCATAATATATGAATACTTTTTTTGAGGTGGAGAAGGAAATAATATAAAAATGCTTTAAGAAAAATATTAACTCTTCTTCGGGTATCCTCCTTACGTTTTAACTAATTACTTCTTGGGTTTGATTTATTCCAAATATATGACATATATAATGATATGAGGAAATTTTATGTAATTTGTTCCAGTTTGGTATGATATAAATGGATTTCTTTTGTGAATAAGTGAGGAGAGTGACTTCCATTTAATAGTGTAAGAAAAGTGGCATTCTGGTAAATACCAAAAATAAAAAACTATTGGGAGGTCTCCCTTACCAAATTTTCCTCTAATTATGATCCTTGGTTTACCCTATAGGGTATATGTTGGAAATAATTCCATAAAATTGGTTTGGTATATTTGTTTTGTCATTTTCACACATTATCTACTAAGATTAACACCTATATAAACTAAATTTTAACCATATTTGATGTGATTAACATTAACTATTTTCACTAATAACTTTTGTAAAAATATAATTTGAACCAATTAGATATTATAAATTAATATAATTCACATTATTTAATCCATTTTTTCAAATTCTACTCACATATGTGATAGAATTTAATACAAAATATGTCACACATATGTTATGATAAAGCAGGGTTTTAATGTGAAAATTTTCAAAAGTTTTTAATGTTTGTATATAAAAATTCAGAACTAGGTTGATTCCAATGACTTAAATTCGAATAATATATTTACAATTTAACTACTCTAACATTAAAACAAATTTAAAATATAATTTCACATTACAATTTATTTAGATGAAATGTCATTTTTCTAATAAATTTAGTATTTTTCACTATTCATTAAAAATGAAACTACTAATAAAAATACCAAATATTCACCAATATATAATTTTTACATTATTAATTAAAAATTTAGGTTCATTTTTTAATTTAAATTTATAATAAAGTGTCAATTTTTTTAAATAAGTGAACGATTTAAAGGCGTAAAATTGCCATTATAAAAAATACAACTTTTATGTGTAAAATTATATTTGTTCTTATCTTATGCCTATAAATGTATTATATTAATGAAAAAATATTTGATTGAATATATTAAAATTTTATTAAAATCATTCAGTAACAATTATTAATTTAATTTATTAAGATAAATCCATTTTACGAGCATAATAATAGTTATTTTTAAAAGCATCTCCTTTAAATTAAATTGGAATTTTTAATTTTTAATTAATTGATAACCATTGAATTCAACCATATATTTTAATAAGTTATTTAATCCTATAAATTACATACAATTTAATTTTTTTGATATAATTTCAATTTTAAATAAAAATATTAATAGTATTTGGTACATCTCAGTCTTTCATATAACTCAAGTCATCGAAGAAAGTCATTTCTACATATAATGCAAGCTAAACTAAGTGTTATAGGAATTTCAAGCAATATCATGGATTGAATTTATATAAAACACAAAATAGATTTTAACGTTCAAGTATTTTATATTCCATTCTATGCTTGTTGTCTCATGTCATACACTCTATTGAATATGATATTTCTATTTAAAAATAATTGGGTGTAACATTCAATACACCTTAAATAAGTTGTGTCCTAAACATTCAAACATGATCTCAATAATAAAGGATTTTAAGTATGGAAATAACAATGTTGGAATATCTAAATTTGTGAAAATGGTTGGTAAAACATACTATTTATAAGAGATAATTGGAAGTATGATGTTCATATGGAACAACAGATATCTAGTCTCCCAAGTAGCTGAACGTAGTTGGGAAATGAAAACATGGAAATAGAAGAGAAAAATAACACCCAAATATTGTTAGGGAGTGATACATAGAATTGATCAAAAAAAAGTTGGTGATCTAGATATGGTTGAGGACTACCAAACTCTAATATTAATAATCTTGAAATGGTTCATTGATATCATCAAAAATAGTGTTATTAGTGGAAAATTTTATTGCAAGATACTTTTACTAATGATGATGAATTGTCAATTGAAGGTATAATTACATATTTTAATTAAATTTCATTAGAAAAAAATTATCCTTTGATTGTTAATTGATGAATTTATAATTCATAACATACTCCAAGAAATGAATATACATAAATGAATTTTATAAGACTAATGAATTAAAATACACTTTTAATAGATCCTATGACTCACAAAGGATTGACAAGTCTTCCTATCTGTGATAAACTATTTTCCAAAAAACTATTGTTTTCATCCATTATAAAATATACATAAATATTATTTAACTAAAGTAATAAAAATAATATCTAAAATTTTATCTATATTTCAACATACACCATTTAATAAATGGTTAACCTTATAACCATTCCACAATATTAAGAAGAACAACATTGGAAAGAAGTTAATTGAATTTACAAAATGAACATTCCATTAATATCTCAAACAATATTAAGTAGATCTTAATAGTATTATGAAAAATTTTGAATACCTTAAACTTTTATAATTTGAAAATATAGTAATAGCCAGAATAGAAATAAAAATATATTAAAAATATGAATAAATCCTTTTGGATTATGTAAAAACTAGGTTATTGGATATATTCCTTAAATATATATATTTTTTAAATTACATCAATTATAGCATAACAACTATTTCAAGGAATCACAAATCAATTCCAAGGTAGTTAGTAGTATCAGAATTAATTTATCTATATAAATCATCTCTTTTTTCAAATATCATTATATCAACTTCACGAACATGTTAATCAATATCATTCCCTCAACAATTAGTATTAAAAAATGTTTAACTTTCTACTTAATCACTTTTATTGGTAAAATTCAACATATTATCTCAACTCCTTAATAAAATATTATTACAGTACAGTCCTAAAACATTTCATAATTATTATAACTATTAAATCACTGAAAAAATACTCATATGATATAATTTATGAATCCAAACACATTGATATTAATCAATCCACTTTATTATTGGTATTAAGATAATATTGACAATAATAAATTAGCCTCTTATAAGGAATATTATTTGATTATTAAGGAATTAATTTTAATTTTCCCCCATGTCCATTTATTTAAATAATTGTACATGGGAAATATGTTTCTTACCCTTTCAATCAAAATCATGGTATAATTTATCTCCCTGATTTTATTAAAATTCCATTCATTTTAACCAATTACCAGGGAGTTTTTTTCCATAATTATCACATGTGGAAATATAATTCTTTCTCTTCATTCCTTTATATATATTTTTCCAGCCATACCCTTTTTCTCATTATTCCCTCTAAAACCAAATATAAATTTAATTCTTTATCTATATCTTTTTCACATCATAATATTTCCTCATGTGATGAAAATGGTTTGGAGACTAGTTCCCTTTGAAGGATTTAAAAAAACCGATCATGGTAATGATCATTCTTAATCATTGGATTATTTCCATTGATAAAGTTATCATTCATTCAAATAAGATCCATTTAGAATGCATGAAATAAACAACATTAGATAATGTCATTACAAAACATAATGTATAATCCAAAAACTTATGAAATACATAGCATAAATTGACAATTTTAGGCATAGCTACTCTCATAATAATAAATAGTGTGTGTTTGGGGTTATCATTACCTTTAAATCCTTCATAATGTGTTGTCATAAAAATTTGAAATATCCTATGAATATATTTTCTGAGGATCCAACTAGGTCCACACTAAGGATTGTTTTTTATTCCAAGATACAATCAAGTCAATACTTTTACACCATTTTTGGTGCTATTAACCAAAGGTACATCTGTGCCCGAACCATGTCCACTTGTCAAATCCAGACATGGATTTATTTCTAGGAAAACCCATATAATCTCTACCTTACAAAAATTCTATAATTTTCATATATACTTATCCTCAAATTCTATCATAGGGTTACACACCCTAATCGATTTTCTACAAAATCTACCTCCGAGGGTTTCAACTAAACATGTTTTGACACCAACCATAATGACCCCAACCCTAGTAACCCAAATTCAGTGCCTTGATTTATTGTATTTCTATATGATACAAATAATTTCATCCTAATAGACAGAATAGTTTATTATATTTGGTAATGTAGATAAATACTTGATTATTATAATACATTTGAATATATAAGTAACAAAATAATTTCTTCCATTTTATTTTTTTGAGAATAACATTATTCCATATAACATAGCCTTTCATATCATCCTTAATATAATTTATTGAATCCTGATGAAAGTGAAAAAACAGGGGTGATCTAAAACACTCAATTAGGGTTATGTACAGTGTAAGTTATCATGAATCAAAAATGAAAAATCAATATGGAAAAGTAAATCCCAAAACACGCATGCCAACTATATAATAGTATCAACATGGATTTTAAGATAACTGAACAAAAATTCCTTTTGTATAACTTTACTGCATGAATAGATAAGGAAACTCTAATATTCCTAGGTAAATAACTAAAAACAATGTCATTTAATCAATAAAATAAAAATTAAATGAATGCATATTTTTTCACCGTGAAAATATCATGGATACTAATATTTGAAATCTAAAGGAAGAAATTATTAATTATTGAATGTCATGTTTCCCTATATTATGATACTATTACTATTAGTATTTATTCTCAAGTCAATTTATAACTATGGGGTTACAGACCCATTTGATGTGGAAAACTGATTCGTCTAATGAGACTAAAGATGCATCGAGGGGAAATCATTAACTGATACCCACCCATGTTTTTCAGTTCTAAATCATTCTGCATATATCAAATATTCGATTTAATAATTATCTTTATCTTCAAATATCTATATTGAGTAAATAATATATATTTATCAATATTTCCATGGTTAATAAAATAAAATTATAAGTAAAAACCATATGTAAAATGGTATATAGTTTATGAAATTACAATATTAATCACACATGAATATTTCTATTTAAGTGAAATTTGATTTCCAATGAAAAATAATTACAAAAATGTGATTGTTTCATCCAAAGTCATTATTTTTTTTATTTTTTGTAACAGATTTTTGGAAGTGGAATCCACACAAAATTAAAAAAAATCAAACACAATAAAAATACCGAAATTGTTTTAGGAATATCACTTGAAAACAATTTGGATTCACCAAATTCAGAAATCTAGAATGTGACGATCTACATAGGCCTAAAAACCGTGAGCTGGAGCCACGAGTTGCAAACCCAAACACACTAAATCACCCATAATAATCCATAGAACCACCGATAATAGATCGTTAGAGATCCTCGCCATCAGAACCACTGCATCCATGCCTACAAGAAACACTATACTCACACTCACTGAAATGTTATTCATCCTTCACAAACCAAATCATAAGAACCACATACAAAAATAAATAATTTAATCGAGTGAGTATAGAAGATTAATTAAAAAAATATCAAAAAAACCACATCACCAAAAACATAGAAGAAGAAAAACACACATATCTGTCAAACCAGAAGCTATATTCACTAGAAAAAATCCGCTCTAGTCATGTCTTGATACCCGAAGGACACTACACCATAGATCCCAAAACCCCAAATATACCGCCAAACCATATCCTACTAGGATAGGCACTAGTGATTGTGAGGTCAGAGATAATATTTGAGAGACTAACGGCTCTGAAAACCACCATCGTCAAAGAAGTAGAAATCCAAAAATCATAACAAACAAAAGATAACCTATGTCGTAAGTGTCAGGAAACCCGTAGTCCACCAAACCATATAACCAAAAGACACATTGTAACCACCCTACTAGTTCCAACCAAGGGTTTTGGAGAGTAACTTGGGGACATATTAGGGTTAGAGCATATTAGGGTTTCAATTGAAAAATTTACGGGAAGCGAAAATGGTCGCATGAGTAAACCCACCGCAGTGAGAACTAGTAAGAAGAAGAAATCCAAATGAAGAAGCACGGGGAAGAAAGGAAACAAATATAAGAAGAAAATTGTAATAGGAGGACACTAAAGAAGAATAAGGGAACCATCATAGCTTTGTAGTTCCTCAGAAACCCTAGTGGGAATCTGAGAGTGGAGAGGACCACCAAAAAATTTATTGTTTCATGATAACATTAATAGTCGTAGAAGAAAGTCAGATTTCACATTATCATATACGACAAGGTAATTTTAAAATCAAATACACTTTAGATGAGGAAATAAAATATAAAGAAGAAATATATCTTCATGATATTACATTTTAAAATAGAAGTATATAAACCACATAAAAGTTAAATGGTTCATAATAAATGGTAAGACTCAATTACATGTAAATTGAGGCAGAATCTCTTAACTAACTCTTCATTTTTGTTTAACAAAATTTAACATCATGTATAATGGTTAAAAGTTTTTTAACTAATAATATAACCAAATTAATAATAATAATAATATCATAAGAAATCCTTTTATAACATCTTATCAGAATTTTGTTAATAATCATTCATTATTTTCAGTGTTTCGAGTGTTAGTTGCCTGGTTTTCTGATTATGTTTTGACATGTTATTTTTTATCCTATTACATAGATCATTATTTAATAATATTAAGAAGAGTAAAAAATTATTTAAATATAATATAAATTAATTATATATTAATTTAGTGTAATCTATAAAATTTGGTGACAGGAAATGAAATACACCATTTATGGAGTCGATAAGCCATACATATGCATGAAAATTGTTTCCATATTCCTGTAGTATTAAAATAAGTAAAATTAAATATTATTTATGTATATTATAATTATTTAATTATTTTTATGTCATATATATCACATATTTATATTAAAACTATCCTTAATACATTCAATGTAAACCTTAAATGAAACACATTAATTTGTAAGGCTTTAGTTCACCGTATGAATGAACGACTGTATCGTATTCCCAAAAAATGGAAAGCATGAAGGTATATGTTATATAATAATTAAATAAGAATAATGAAATAATATATATTATATATAAAACATTAAAATATTATTTCCATCATCACATCCAACCTTGAAAGGTGGTAATGAAAAACCTACCAACATCAGTTCGTGAGGCGGTAATCCTCTAAACACATGAATGATGATTTTGAAACCCATTTGATTTATGTATGTGTTGTTGTAGGTATTAAAAGTAACATAAAACATCTAATTATATCAATATATAATTATTTAAATATTTAATCCTAATATAATAATAATTTAATTAGTTGGATAAACAAATAAAATAAAAATTCTTTCAGAAAACCAGTACTTTTCTTAAAGTATCTCCATTATGTTTGTATAAATTCCTTCATAATTTTGATTTATAACCAATATAAGACATCTAGTATGATATTAGATAGGTGGAAAGTTAATTAATAAGGTTTAGGGAGATATTAATGGCTTCAGTGGTGAGAATAAGTCAGTGGAGTGAGTTCCCTTTTAGAGTGGAGGATGAGTGGCACTTTTGTAAATACCAAAAAGTAAACTCTATTGGGATGTCTCCCATACCTCATGTTCCTAACATAACATTAAATTATATATAAAAGAGGATATATGGCAATAATATGTCCATAAAAATAGTTTTGGAGATGTTTTTGGACTTTTCAACACTGTATCATTTATGGTTAACTGCTAAGTAAACTAATTTTTCCTTAATCGTTGTGATTAAAATTAAATATTCCATTAATAAATTTGTTGAAAAATTAATTTTAAAATATTAAAAGTTATAAATTATTATCATTCCTATTATGGAATCAAATTTTCCAAATTCAACTCACACAAGTCATATAATTTAGTTTAAAATAGAATCCCACAGACGCGACGACAAAGCCGGTTTTTAATATGAACATGTTCAAAAGTTTCAAATATTTTATTTCCAAGTTTATAAGGAAATTGATTACAATTACCTATATTGGATTATTAGATTTTTATTTTATCTAATTTAACATTAAAACTACTTTAGTATATAATTTCACATTATAAATATTTTAGATGAAAATTTAGTTTTCAATTAAATTTAGTATTTTTTCAGTATTCATAAAAAAATAGAACTTCTCAAAAAAAAATCAAATACATTTAATATTAATCATTACAAAATGATTTTTTTTTAAATATAAGTTATAGAATAGTCAATGTTTATCTTTAAAACTAATCTATCATTAATGGGATGAGATGTTTCTTTTTAGAAAAATAAATCATTTTATGTGTAAAATTTGATTTGTTCTTATCATAAGCCTATCAGATATATTTAGTGAAAATAAAAATATTTTATTGAATAAATATTAATTTATTTAATATCATTCAATAAAAATAATTAATTATATTTATTAAGATAAATAACTTTTACATGCATAAAAATATTTCTTTCTAAAAATAGTTCTATTATATTTAATTTTTTTTCATTCTCATTTATAATTAATTGGTATCCATTTAATTCAGTAATACATTTTCATAAGTCAAATAATCTCATTCATAACCTCCAATTTAAATTCCTGCTGGTTATTTCCATTTTTAAATATATTATTAATAGTTTTCAGTAAAACTCAGTCTTGTATGTAACACAAGACATCCAAGAAAGTAAATGGTGCATGTAGTGCGCACAAAAATCATTGTTTCATGCATTGTTGGATATATTATAGACTGAATTTGGTTAAAATAGTAAATATATTATAAATCCTCAGGATGTTATCTTACCTTCTACAGTTTTTATTTCATGTCATACACAGTACTGAATATGACATTCATTTTTTAATATTTCAAGACATTCCAAGATCTATATTTCATAGAAAATAGTTTTAATATACGTAATACAAAATCATGAAAATAGGTATTATAAAATAACTCATTTATGAAAAAAACATTAAATTGAAATAAAGAAGAATTTTGGTTTCAAAAAATATTTTCTTTATTAAATAAAAAAGAAATATTGTTAGAAAAAATATCACGATAAAACCAAATTAAACCTTCTAGCCACACCATTTAGTGAAATCAGCCAAAATGGTTTTAAATTTGAAGAAACTATAACTTATGTTCCTAAAATTCAATATTGGGTTCAAAAAGTGTGAATAATTTTTCAAAACAGTAATTTTAATCAAAAAATATATCTTTCGTTAGTCAAGAGGTTTTAAATATTATTAAGTAATGATATCTTTAAAATAATTTCATAAAAGTGATAGTGTATGGAAAATGTTATTATTAACAATTCACTCAAAATTATAGTTTTTATAAAATTAACAAAAATTAATACTAACCCTATTAATATATTATTATTTTAAAATGATATCTAATTTTAATATATATATATATATATATGTGGATTAAAAATTATATATAATATTCATGCACAATATATAATAAAATCCATCATAAAGATAATGTATTGTTGATGCATTTAATGATAGTTTTATAATCACTTTCCTATTAACCATAATTAAAAAAAATATTTTTATATACTGAATATATTATCTATAAAACTCATTAAAATCATTTTTCAATATTTATTAATTTAATTTATTAAGATAATGGAATATTTCATATATGAAAACAGGTTTCTGGAAAACTATCTCTTGAAAACATTCAATGATTTAATTTATTTTCTATGAAATACATAAAAAATGAATTCATATTATGCATATGTATAAAATTGTTTTTTTTTAATTAACATGGTAATATTAAAACCCTCCAATCCTGAGGTTCGGTGAAAACTATCATATTAAAACAACAATAATTCAATGATAGATTTTGGTTCATTTAACCTCGATGTTTTCTGTAATGAAAAATCTAAAATATTTAATGTTTATTAAAGATAAAAATATCATAAAATTTGGGGGTGTCACATTATAACACATTGATTTAATTTATCCCTAAAAAATCCATCACTATTATATAAACAACTGATGAAACTTCTACCTCATCACAACCTTTTGTTCCCATTTTGATTCATTAAATTTTTTGTTTTACTAAAACACATTATCTTGGTGAGTTGTATTTTTTAACATCACTGTATATCAATTATTCATAATTTAAATTGATATTTCATTATAACTAATATCATTTCCATGAATTATATAATGTTTATCTATTAAATGTGATGGATCATGTATGTACTTCCTCAAGAGAAATACATGAATAACATCTTGAACATAAGAGGGATTTTATGGAAGTTCTAGGAAATAAAAAACTATATCAATATGATCAATATCATCAAAATGGATACTATATATTGCGTTAATATATCCCTTATTCATAAATCTAATATCCTTCTTCCATGTATATATTTTTGTGACACCTTATCACCAACATTATACTTCATAACTCATTGATGATTATCATCATGGAATTTCTGTTGAATCTATGTTTCAATGATTTAATACTAAATATCTCTAACCATATCTTACATTTCCTATAAAATATTAGACGTGGATATATTTATTTCAAAAACATTATCCAAACACATTGGATTTGTGCACTTATTTCAATAGAGGTAATTCTAAGGAGCCATATGTATTCTATATTGAATGATATTTTTAAAAGAGTACTCTACGAGATGATGTGTTGATACCAAAAACCATTTTAATCCTTATAACATTCTCTAAGAATATCTTATTTGGTTTTAATGGCCCTCATAGACTTTTTATCCCTCTATAGATGTTATGATGTGATAATTTTTAACTCCATATTCGTATATAGTTGAATACATCCCTAGAAATTAAATGTAAACTTCACATCAAAATTAGATACCATTAAAAGTGGTAATCCGAGAAACCATATCATATCCTTAATGTATATAATGTAATTATGATAATGAAAAAAATATTTATTATTGTAAAATAATTCACTTATTATGTATGTCTATAGATTACAACTAAATGAGAAATGTTCCCGTTATATTTTTTAGCGATTCAGATAATGAAATCCAAGGTATTGTTTTTTCATTTTTATTAAATTCTGGGTAATTGTTGAAATAACCCTATTAAATTATATCTCCTTGCCTAAAAATTATGATATACTTGACATAGAGTTAAATTCTCTATAATGACATTTTTCATGTTATCCCCCCTTGAAATATTACTTTCTATCTCTATAAATCTTTATATATCTTGGGTGAATCGTGAATTATGAACTTTGAGCATCATCCAATAGATTTATATTTAGGACTAGTATTTATGGTAAAGGTACATGGTTCCCAATATATAAAATTCAATCACAATTATGGATGAAATCAAGAACATTTCATTCCTTCTTGTAGAGTTCCAAAACATCCTTTTATTCCTTATTAATTCTAAAATTGATAGATGGTTTCAACAATCATCTCTAAAAGAAATTATTTTTCACCATTCCAAATGACATGAAGATCCATCTTCTTAATATCTATAAATATTATATATCATTCAATCTATGTATTGTAAAAACATTCATTTTATTTTTTAAAAATTTCATTAGCCACATTTCTTTCCTTCTCTGGGTGGTAGTGTATTGATAAATAATAATCTTTAGCAGAAATCCATCCATAAACTTTGGTTTCTATTGAACTCTTTCAATGTGATTACATTATTCAAGATTTTATGATCATTATATATATATATCACCATTCTCCCTAATGGTAATACCGTCATATTTTCAATGAAAACTACTATTAGTAGCACAAAATCCTATGCGGGGTAATTTTTCTAATGAAATTTAAATGGGAATGGTACATAAGCTATCATCATATTATTGTACATGAGAAAACATCCCAGTAAATTCAGTGATACATCACTATAGATCAAAAAACCTTCTCCAATGTAGTTTATGGTGAGTATAAGTTCATTTACCAACCTTTTCTTCATATCCCATTTTTTTCATATTCATAGTTCTAATGGAATATATATCCCTTAAGATTCAAACTGGTAATTATATTAGAAAACTGTGAAAAATCCCTCAAAAATAATATATACTATCCATCTAACACATAAAATATATGAACATATGTCACCATGGTTTGTTTGGAAAATGTCTCAGTAACTTCTTTTATTGACGGATCTAGTGATATAACCCCTCTTAAGATTATATTACCCAAGAAATATGATTTTTGTAGCCAAAATTGACAAATATAATTTCAAAATACATCTTATCCTTCCTTGGGGTCCTCATCATAATTCTCAATTGATCTAAATTTCCTTCTTTTATGTTGTAATATATAATATTATCATCAAAAAATACTACCAGAAACTAATCAAGGTAATCTATAGATAATTTATTCATAAAATCAATGAATATAGTAGGGGAATTGGTGACTAAAAATGGAATCAATATAAATTAATAAAATATATACCTCATATGGAAAATTTTATTGGATATATCCTCCTTCATGACTATAAATTAATGATATCCAATTTGAACACCAATCTTGTAAAGGTATTATGATCTATAAAATTCATTACAAATTCCATAAATATAGGGTAGTGTATTCTTTTTCATGATATTGATCTTGTTATGTTTACTATAATCCATCTACTATCACATTGATCCATAATTATTCTTAACAAAAATAATAGTTTCATTACATGGTGATTTAAATAGTTGATTTAATCCCTTATCAAAAATTTTCTACATTCTCTGTTAATTCTTGAAACATAATCCTATCTGTTCAATAAAGAGTATATTAAATTTTTGTAACATCGTGTTTGAGTTATATTGAAAACAAAATTTCAAGATTTCAGATAGGTATTGTAATTTCATCAATAAACATATCTAAATAGTCAAAAATATTTGAAAACTCTTAAATATCTATTTCACCAATCTCCATTTAAGAAAGATGTGCCTTTTGAATAATAATTATAACCCATAATTAAATGAAATTTCCACCAGAAGATCATATTTATCCTCACACCGAATGACAAAAATAGGATTCTTTGGAATAACAAATGTCACTTTTGTTCCTTAGAAACTGACATAGGGTCAATATAATAATATCCAATCTTTTATTAAATAAAGTAAAATTCAACTAGAAGGAGAAAAACAATATTTCTAGGAAGAATATTCCTACAAAATTTTCTTAGAGAGAATATCTAATCTTGATATATGATTATACTCCAATTTTCATATATTACTACAAAAAAACATATAATCATTGAGGAGGTGATGTAATATAATTAAAAAGGTTATACATAAATGAGTGGCTGTATCCCAAAATCAAAATAGATATTTAAATTATATAGTGAATAATAAGTGTCTATTTCATCTATCTATTCTCCAAACCCACTACAATGGTCGTGTTTGCATGTGTTTTCCATTACTTTTTTTGATTAAAAATAATTTTTTGCGGAATTATTTCATTATACCTCGGATTTAGGTAGTTATTTAAGTAATTTTTATACTCCTTTAAATTGTAAAATTGTATTGTGGGTGGAACATTCAGTTGAGAATTATCACTATTATTGATTGGTCTCTTCATAGTACTTTGGAATTATATTGATCGATAGTCTTCTTTACTAGAGATAAAACATTTTACATACCCCATAATGAAATTTTATCTATGCCTCCGTTGGAACATATGAAATGATATAAGAATAATTATTCTTCCTCTAGGTGTATTATTATTAAAATTTCTTGAAAATTAAATAATTATCTTTTGGTCCCAAAAAACAAGAGAATAATGAGAGTCTAAAATATTCATTTATATATTGAGAGTGAAAAACAATTGTTTATAGAAATCAAATTATCTTATATAAAATTCCATTCAAATAGTTTTCCTATAACTAGTAAACAATCATCAACATTAGTTTTAGGATCCTTGATAAAACTAGAATCATATTTTTGAATATTTGATAACATTTTCCTCAATGTTTATAATTAATTACTCATCAATATGCTTATATTACAGAAATTCTATTTACACATCCAATCGAAGAGTTTGGTTAAAATAATTATTGAATCATTCCTTCTTAAAATCTTCCCCTTTCTTGGACATAAGTTCCTCATATTGTCTCATATTCTGGATACAAGTCCAAATATTATCAAATTTTCCTTTCAAATGATACATTTTCAAAATAATCTTCTCATTGTATGGGTATTGGGGAACATATAATGTACTTTCTATACCATTCATCTATTTCTTAGCAAAAAGTGGATCTATGGAGCCACTAAATAAAGGTGGAAAATTTTGTATAAAATAATCAATAATGATTTGTTCCTTCCTTTTTATATTTTTAATTTCATCATATTTCATGTTACCATGCATGGATTAAGAGATTTTGGTGGGAATCACCACAGTATTTCACACTCAATATACCATTCCACTGGGTTTCTCATGAAGATGTTAGTTGTATTGGTTGTCACATTCATTTATCTCATGATTTCTCTAGGTTAGAATCATTTAATAAAACAAAAAAAAACTTTTATTATAAATAATTAATAATTAGATTAATCAATCATATTATTAAGAAAATAAATTTTATAATCTCATAAATTATTGAACCTTATGTCAACCCATCACAGTTTATATTCATCTCATATCATTATGTCTCCTCATTGGTTATTATGGTTTCTACCCTATCATTAAACTTAATGGTTCATTAAGAGAATATTAATTATCCAATGAATTTACCTTATGATTTTCTATCCTGGTGTGAAGTATTAGGACAACTAATCATGGTTCGGAGATGATTGAGTTAATTCAAAATATTTTCCTTTTAGATTTATTTCCCAATGTACATATATTACACAACCATAAATAAATAAAAGTATCCAGATAAATATTTAATTTCTATTATAACAATTATATTTTCTATACTATAACATAGAATATTTTCCTATAGTTTGGATTACCATAAGGATTCCCACTAATATTTTCAAGTCATAATCTCCATAAATAACTAAACCTCCCTCTAATAAAAAATTAATGCAAATTTAGTGTAACTTGCATAAATATTACATAAATATTTCATCAATATAAATAAATATACAATAAATTTCAAAACCAATTTATGCCTAAGAAACATAAAGGTGTAATATCTTCAGATTCTAGTTAAAAAATAAAATTATTTTATAAAATATCATTAAAATCACTACATTGTTGTTCTCTAAATGCACCCTTATTAGAAATTTATTAATTAATACCATTCATATTTAACTAGGGAAAATGGAATCATAGTAAAGGGTGAGTTTAAATAATCACTAGTGGTTGATGTGGAAGATATCAAATCAATTATTATATTTGAGAAAATTATAATGGTATAAGACCATGATTATACATTAATAATTTCATAACAAATCAGTAAATGATCATTAATAATAAATCTTGTTATAAAAGATTTTGTATAAAAATATAAAATATATGAGTGTAGAATCATTAATAATAAGTCATGATCCTTGAGAACATATAATAATAATATCGCATAAATTATTTCATACACATAATCAAAGAAAAAAAGTTCCTTAAGTAATGTTAAACATCCAATGTTATCATCATGGATTGGGTTAACTCTGTATTCTATAATTTACATACTCATGGTCCACTCCAAAGACTATCATAGTAGATATAAACCCTTACATTAGTTTTTCCACACACTATTCATGTCCTTATTTTCTCATGAGATATCATTATTTACCCAATGCATTAAAGGGATATAAAATTCTAGACTAACCAATAACATGAAGAAATCCAAAAATATGTGAGTCATAATATCAAAAAACATTCATTATATCATCACAAAAAATGGGGAAAATAGGTTTTTTTAATTTCTAATTATCAAATAATCATAAGATAACTAGTGAAAAATGAGTGGATGGTGTTATAATATAATGTTTTATCTCATCATAACATAATTAAGAAATGTGAATCAAATAGGTTTCATGTAATCATCGAAAAATCATCATCACCATATGTTTTTAAAAAAATTATGGAATCATAACATCATATACCCTATCAATCATAACAATACCTATACTATATTGACATAGATGAAAAATAACATTAAAATAACATTTGAAATATTACTTTAAAATTAGAGAAAATAAACTTTTCATTGGATAAGATTTTAAAAAAGAAATACAATAACATTTAGAAAATTTTTTCCTTTGAAAAAATACATTTAAAATATTAATGGAATCTTAAATTAAAATAATTTTCATGATGTTTTGAAAATCCATTAAAACTTTATATATTAAATGTGAACATTATATCCACAGTTTTTTAAAAATTATATTCAAATTCCATAAATTCATTCATGGGAAAAAATAATTTAAGGTTTTTTTAAATAAAGAAAAAGTTAAGGAAAATGAAATTTTTAAAACATATCAAATTTAGTTAAAACATCCATAAAATATGTTTTATGATAAATAGACACATAAGAAATGATTCATCAACTGAAAAGTAAATAAGGTAAACTTTTCTTTAAAAACATCACCAAATCATTTTAAGTACAAAATAGCTGAATAAGGTAAAATACATATCATTTTCAGAAATAACCTTTGGAGAAGAAAAAATATGTATTTTAAATGATATTACCTATATAATTTCCCTTAAAAGTAATTTAGAATTGAAAATCTCAAAAATAAAAGATTACAGAACATAAACCATTACATCAGTTATAATATTTCTTCATACACATTAAAAAAATTAATAAATATATATATTGTTTAAATATACTCTATAAAAATATTAATAAAAACATATTGTGTATCATTCCTTTATAATTTCAAATTTTCTTTTGATTAATATTTTCTTCATAAAAATGAACATTTATGCAATAACCATAAATTTTGTATGATGGTTCCATTTCCATCTCCCTGGTGATGGTTAAATCATAAAATAATATTATTAATGGATTAATTATCATATTTATTCATTATATAAACATTCATATCTATTTATAATAATTTATATTGAAAAATTAATTTCCAAAAATTATGGAAACAATAGACTATAAATATAAATGGGTGATTCTCTCAATTTTCAATGGATTATATAAATTATACATAAAAACAAATTAAAAATTAAAAATAATAAATATAAATTATACGTAATATATAATAATTAAATCTATACTTTTTACCATCCATATCAATAAAATATGAATCATGAATCATGTCGCTTCTTGGAGGTGGTAGTTCACACAAACACGCGAGATAAATTATTAATTTACAAATACTATGATTGTATGTTTTTTGATACTATATTATAATTATAGAATATTAATAATTTCATAAAAAACATAGATAAAAATTAAATCCATTATAATAAGAAAATGTGGAATATGGTGATGAAAAATGAATCATATCGCTATATGGAGGTGGAATTCCACACATTTGTACGAGCTATACTATCAAATCCCATTTTGAGTAAAGGAGGTAAAATGGATGTAACATAATCAAAATAAAATTATTTTATATTTTTGTTTATATATTTATAATTTTAATCATGATATAAAATATTAATAGGATGAAGAAGAAGGAAAAAATATTGAAAAAGTCGGGTCATATGATTACCTCTTCTTTGGGTGACCTTCTTTGGGATACACCAAAATGCTTTTTAGAATGGTCTTAAGGGAAGATTAAAAAGCTATAAGTAGTGTTTATGTAATATAATAAGGTATTCGATAAGTGATCATACAAGATATAGTGCTAAAACTTTTCTAATTAAGGGGATGGGTAGTCAAACTTATATAAGTGAGAGAAATGAAACACTTGGAATTTCGTAAAATATCGAAATATATTATATATCATAATCTTGTAAAGTTGAAAAAATAAAACAAAAATTGTATTATAATATTCTATATAGTTTAAATAAACTCATACAATCACATTTATACAAGTTCTGGAGACGTTTTTAACCATTTCTCCATGATAAAACTATTTAATCCAAATATTACATTAAAAGTGAAAATATAAATTCATTCCCTGATAACCTATTTATATGGAAAAAATAAATATTGATTTATAAAATAAATTGTAAAATTATGATTCCAAATTTTTTATCCATTTTATATAATTCAATTTCTATAGGATATGAAAATAATTTTTAATATGAGAAGTTAAAACATATGGAAAACACATTTTTCAATAAATACCTGATTTATGTTTAAAACTTTTTTTTCACTGAAATAAATTAGAAAATTTGTTTTAAATTAATTTTTTGGTTCTTTGATAATCTGATATTGGATTTTAAACCTTTTAAAATTAATTAACTAAATTTAACCTTCCAACCAAACTAATAAATTCAAAGACACAAAAATGTTTTAAATTTTATTAAAATATAAAAAATTCTTAGAATTGTTAATATTTTCAAAAAAACTAATTTTTTAATAGACTTATATTATAATATAAAAATACAAGTTTTCATTGAATTGGTTTTGGAATTTATTATATCATTATTACATCATAACAATATCATAAATGTGAGGGTATTTAACAAATTTTTATTTTCACTATTCATTAAAAACTGTCTTTCTAAAAATTTCCCAAAAAATCACGCAAAGACTATTATTAAATTTTGATTTGGAAAATGATATCAATTTAAAAAAAATATTAAATAATCTAGAAATAATTAATAATGTCTTCACACAAAATGAAAAAAAACCTATTTATAGAATATGTTTTCTTAAACTATAAAATTTATTTATTACCATTGTTCTCCTAATAAACATAATTAAATATGTTTTAATAAGTTGTATTTAATATTTCATCTAAAAAATATTTTATAATCATTCATATATGGTGACTAATTTAATTTATTAAATGAAATTCACATTACATACAAAAAAAGTGTTTTCCAGAAGTACATATCTTCTGACATTCATATTCTTTTCTTTTCATATCCAAAAAATTAATAACAAACAAATTCATATTCTACGTTAATAAAGAACTATTTTTTTATTTTTCATTTAGTCATATTTATACCCTCCAATCCCACAGATTGGTAGTAACTATCACATTAAAATTATAATAATTCAATACAATATTTTGGTCCATCTAAACAATACATTGCTTGTAAATTAACTATAAAACACATAAAATATTAAGATATTTAACATAAAATGTTAGGGAGTTAAAATTTTATTATATTAAAAACATCTTCAATTAACCTTCATGAGTATTCAAGATAATATTTCTCACTTATTATATATTATGATATAGATCTTCTTCTCAATTAAAACATAGATAAACTGCATGAATGAATGAGAGAAAACATATATGGATGATCACTTGAGAATTTCGGTCTTCATGATCTCTTATTCTATAAATATTTTTATTCACTCTTTGAAAACCCATATCACTATTACTCTCTCTTCGATAGCACCCCGTATATATATATTTTGAAAACCCAATAATTAAATTAAATACAGAAATATAATTTCAATTTTTTTATTATTGATGCTTCCTAAAATATAATGATACACCATGATCCTTATAAATTTCAATGTTTTTAGGATTCATGATGTGCACCATGATCATATAATCCTATTATATTTCATTAAATACATGTCTCCAAAAAAATACCACTTCTACACTTCTTCTAATTTAGTTTATCATAAAAACCCATATGAGAACCATATTCATTTTTGATAAAAATTATTAATAATTAAATTATTAATTTATATGCATACCCATATTTTTAATCAAAAAAAATTCAAAACTTCAACTTAGTAAATAGACATAGACACAAAGTAGCTTATTAAGAGAAAATAATATCTCAATAAATCCAAAATCAACTTGATTCACTATTAAATCAATATAAAATTATTATTAAAATGCAAGGGAAGTAAATAATTATACTACAATAAAAATTAGAATTATATTTTACTAAATCATTATTTGTAAAATTTGAATTCAAATGAATACCTAATATTAATTAAAACCTGGTAGGAATGTTCAAAAGATATACATATAGATAATTTTTTTTAAATCATTCATAAATCATCTTCAATATCTTCATTAAATGTGATTATTTTATATTTGCATATTAATTTTTGAATTATTAAATTTAAATTCATTAGTGTTTTTTCATTCTTTAAATAAATTATTTCACAAAGAAAAATAGCATTCAATACTCAAATATTATACTGACTATGGATTTCTAAAAAAATTAATCTCAATTATCTTACATGTAGTTACGTTTACATAAAAAATGAAAAATTCGACACTTGTAGATGATTTTTCTTTTTCACCTAGGATAATTTATTTTAACACTTTTCTAAATATTTATGTTTAACTGAATTTTCTCACAATGTCATAGGTATATATTATGTGTAAATTAAAAAAATTTACTTAGTCAAATTATTAAAGGTGAGTACAATAATCCCAAAAGATGATGAATACTCATTTAACTTCTTTAAAATCTATTTCATCCATCCTCTGTCATATGATTACAGTTACAAACTTCTTAAAAAAAATAATTTAATCCTCTAATGATTCTTAAACAATATTCGAGAAAAATATAATCTTTCGAAAACCCGAATGGATTTTTAGTATACCGGTTTTATTTCTACTAGAATCAAAAAATTAATGCCATACACTTTTCCACTTAACCCATGATTTATACCCACGTAGAAAAAAAATATTGATTTTGACTAAAGATATGTATCCATGATAGATGAAGGTAATTGGATTTCCATATTCTATAATTCATATCAAACATCACGGGGTGGTGATGACTCACAGATGTTACCCAATATAGGGGAATGGTGGAAACCACTAATAAGGTATATATAAAATGGCATGATAATGTAGTTGCTTTTTCAATATTCTATTTGGAAACATCTGAAGAAAAAAACATACATATAAATATTTATGGTTGTTTGAAGATGGTTATTATTTTATCCTGAATAAAAATTAAAAAAGATAATAATACCACATATCTCTTCTCTCTATCTGAAAAACTCATTTCCCACAAATTAAATTAGTTTGTTGTCAGAGGAGGTGAATTTTCATCTCCAAAAAGCCTAATCCCTTAGGTAGTCCTTTTGTGGGATCCCATTGTGATTCCCCTTCATATATCTCGTTCCCAGAGTCCCTTCATGGAGCCCCTTCATTGATCCCCTTCCGAGAGTCACTTCATAGATCCCCTTTATGGAATCCCATTTGTGAAATAATTGTCATATCCCATTTGTGTATTCTCTTTGTAGAGCCCATTTGTAGAGAACTTTTGTTGAATCCCTTTTTTAATCCCCTTTGTAGTGGCCCTTTTTGAGAATCCTTAACTGGGACACTATAGGAAGCCCACTTTTCAATATGATCAATATGGAAAGAAAAATTGGTTATTCATCGCCATATATAAATATAGACACCCACTTCCAGATGTGTTGGGGGTGAAAACATTGACACAACGGTGTATTATACTTGGAGGAATCTTTCACTCAAATCACTCAAGTAAAACACCTAAATACAAAAATAGATATGGCCTTCAAGAAGAATTACCATAAATTCCTTATGAAAAGTATTCCCATCATGAATAACCTTATACCAAATACTATAAATCCCACATTTTTTATTTTTGGAATGTGGCATCTAATTATTCCCTCCCACATATAGAATTAATCAATTTATAATGTCCTTCGAGGTCACCTGATGAAAAAAATGTTCTTCTGTCAGTCTTTGTAAAAAAATATAAATGTGGAGGCCCTCATTCATGATGTTCTATAATGACCCCTTATGTGAATATTATATACATCACCCCTATGAAAAAAATATGCAAATTCTATATTTAAAAAACTTTTATGTGGATGCTTGTCTATACTGTGAGGGTTGTGCCCCCACACCCGCGCTTGGGGTCACATTGAACCAAAAAGTTCCTCTTTTATACAAGTCGCACACCAGTTATTTCTAGGAATCATCCTCATAGTAGTCCTCTATACATTAAATTAAACTATATTATACACGATATGAAAGATATATTATGTCTCATACTAAAATATCATGTGGTTTCTATGTGATACCTCTATGTAAAAATAATTTATATGGATTCCCTCCTTCGGAAAGTGTTAAGTTTCTTGTCAATACTATGGGGTTTACACCCTCACACCCCAAATCAGGGAAAGGTTTAACTAAAAAGGGAACCTATTTAATAATTCCCACACCATCCATTTATTTTAATCTTTTCATTATAGTCATCCCTACATGATATTAAACTATTTTATATCCTATATGAAAAATGTAGGATGCCTCATCTGAAAAAAACAATTGGTTCATTACGTTTCAATGATAAGATTCCTCATGTAATGAGACAACCCTAAAAAAAACATTGGCATAATTCATGGTGTAATCCCTAAAATACCTCTAAATTACCATGATTAAATCTTATCCTCATAGTCCTAAAAATTTTGGAACTCTTCTAGGTGTAACCAAAAACCAAACCTTGAATTACCCATGAGTTTATTTTCTCTACATTGTTTTAGAAATATGGGAAAACTCCAATGTTTAAGCCCCAAATCAAACCTCCAAATTTTGATGATTCAATATTCTCCTCATGATTCTATAAATATGGGAATACTACTATGTGTAATACCCAAACTAACCTTCAATTACCCATAAGTTTAGATTATCTTCATGGTTATAGAAACATGGGAATCTTATTAGGTGTACTCCCCAAACAAACCCAATAAATTACCACGAGTTGAGATTATACTCCTAGTCCTATTAATATGGGAATCCTCCTAGGTTTAAGACATAAAAAACATTCAATCATCCATTATTTTATATTCTAATCAGGGTTCCATAAACATGGGCATCCCTGTTGGTGGAATCTCCAAGCAAACCACTAAACCACCATGAGTTGAGATTATTCTCATCATTCCATAAATATGTCCACCCCTAGGTGTATGTTCCAACCAAAACACTAAATTGTAATGATTTTGTATTCTCCTCAGGGTTCTAGAATCATGGAAATCATCCTAGTTTTAATTCATAACAAAACCATCAAATCACATGATACACTCTCATTTTATGTGAATGGTCATCTATTGTCTCTTTTTTCACACCATGAATGAATCAATTTTTCTTTGAGACCTGTTACGATAAACCCATATTCATTTTTAAAGGGTCTCCATTATGGGCCTCCTACTGAGTTATAATCCCCAACCTTCCAAACTATGTGGTATTTGAATCCCTATCAATTAGGATACATTGGAATCCCCCTGGTCCAAACCCAACACCCAAAAGGCACCCTGATATTTTTGTGGCTTATTCCCGTTATAGTCATATCCAACCTTAGAGGGAAAATTCCATTATTGGTAACTCTGTCCACATCAGCATAAGTTCCACACCACACATGAAAATTTACCTTCCACCAATAATACCTCAACTCAGGACATTAAACTTCTAGATAATGGTTTAATGAATAAAACTATAAATTTTTATATTGAATATTTTTTAGGCTTTAAGAAATAATTAATTATTCCTTCTAAAATATTTTATATGGGAATACATGGTCCTGTTTCTCTATTAAGGATTCACTGCTACCACAACCATCTTGTTCTACATCTTCCATATAAAATATTTCCTTCTATATTTTTCAAATATTTATCTAGAATGTGGAGTCCCATTACTTTGTTCAAATAATAACTCAGTTGGAGACTACTCTCATAGAAAACATATTTACCTGATTTACCTATCACCCATTTTCACCAGTGAAAACATGTCCTTCAACCCTCTCTTATACATTAGGTTTTTTCATCCATGATCTTCAAAGATCCAATCATATAATCACCTAAGTATCATAATGCTTCTCCAAAATCTTCAAAACTATGACTTTAGTTATAATATCCACTAGAATACATTTCCCATCAATCATCCTAAATGCCCCTACCCTATCCTAAAAATGCATTTGGATGATGTGATTATTTAGTTAAAAATATCTCAATCATGGGCGAAACATTTAATTCCTCATAATATGGATCATTATATTAATGTCATAGTGTCACATTCCATTCCCCTATATGCTTCATGTTACAGAAAAGAACACTTCCACTGGATCAAATCATCCTAAAATTTATGATTTACACATAATCTAATTCCATGGTGGAATGTTATAAAGCATGTTATAGTCAATAAATGTAGTTCACATTATCCCCTCAAAAATTAAACAAAACACCATTGGTATTATTTCATGAATACATTTCTCAAATGATATCAACATACACACACCACAATAATTGAATGTTCATTCTTTATCACATTTCATTAACAATCAAACATTTGATATGATAGATAATATACTCCATAGTTTCCCATTCCGTAAATCTCGGATTCAATATGAAATTTCTAACCATTCCAACAGTATTCATAGACCAATACATTACAAAATACCTACAATACATCATTAATCCGACTGTCAGTGCGTATATATAACTTTCTCCAAGAACTACATCTCATATTCCATTTTTTTGCATCTCATTAGACAGTGTGGAAACCCAGACTCCAATCAGATATATTAAATGACTACATTATTACATTAGAAATGATAAAAGGGTTATAATACCAAATGATGATTCAATTTAGTAGTCTTAGGGGACCGGTTAGATACATGATATCAATTTCTTATTGGTGAAATAATATTAAGGGTACAAAAATAAAATTCTTGGAATCATAAAAACTCATTCAATGAATTTGTCTTCATATCCTAGAGAATGGAAAAAAAATATGTCTTATCTCAATTACTCATTAAGGGTCAAATTTAATAGATTCAATCATTATTAAATAATGAATAATATATATTTCAATATAAATTAAAGAAAAAATCCATTTAAACAATAACATGACCATTAAATGCATCCATGTATAATAAAAATCATAAAATACAATGGATAATAATAATGGAATTATAAATGAAGGAAACTATTAATATTGGACATCATGATATAAAAAATCATGATATTTACATCGGCATGACCTTTCACCAAGATGGTTTATAACTATATGTAAAAACACATTTAATTTGGCTTAATGATTTGTTTCATGAGACATGTCGATGTATCAAGCCTCTATATAATTTTATGCCCCACTCATCACTGAATGGATAAATAATTCTTCATTTATAAAATGATCAATATAATTCATGAATAATATCCTTAATCAGAAAATATATGTATTGATTAAATAATACAAATTTATTAATATTTACCCAAGTAATCAAATAACTTATAATATTTCTAGTGTATGTAAATGTTGTATATAGTTTAGGAAATAATCATATACATGATTAAATGAATATTAATATTAATTATAAATAAAACTTCAAGTTAAAAATAACCATATGAAATTTATTGTCTCATTATAAATTAGAAAAATAAAAAAAATTGATCAATAGGTGAGAGGTGACCATCAATTTATTAGTAATATATATTTTATAATAAAATCAATATTTTTCAAAGAATAACGGGATTGGATAAGAATTATTAAAATAATATTTAATTAAAAAAAATTCTAGGTAAAACACTTCAAAAATGTTTATAAGAATCTAAATTTCAAAAAAAGGCTATGATGGTCGGTATGTCTATTATCATCATATAGATTAAGAAAAAATTAATCTTGAATATTTATAAAAACAATAAAAATGAACCTT
Organism: Viscum album; assembly: GCA_963277665.1. NCBI lineage: Eukaryota > Viridiplantae > Streptophyta > Magnoliopsida > Santalales > Viscaceae > Viscum > Viscum album. Next base: position 683,237,817 of record OY728123.1, on the reverse strand, counting down.
TAGGAAAAATTTGAAATATTAAATTAAAATAATTTTTTTAATTTCAAGGATTACATTAATGTTCTTTATAAATAAATTTAGTAAATAAAATGAATTTTTCAAAACAATTTTTGAAAATTCGGACATAGAAGTAAAATATATCTGATTGAAAGATAAATAAAATTGATTTTTCTTTTAATATTTCTGTTTGTTTATTAATGTATAAAATAGAAGAATACATGATGAAAATATTTAATCTCATTATATATCATTTTTATAATAAAAGTTTTAGAGCTTATGAAGGATAAACGATAATATTCCATCAATGAAAATTTACGTAATATCAATGTAATTTAAGATTTTAAAAATGATTCTAACAGCTTTGGTAACATTTAAATTGTAATCCCTTAAAATAATAAATAATAAATGAAACATAAATCGTAGTTAATTATTTTTTTTCAATTTAAAATACATAAAATGGGTATCATATACAATACCTAAAAGTGAATAGGGGAATAATAACAAATATGTCTTAATGGAATGGAAATGGTGATAAAATCCCTTACCTCACACATTCATATAGTTAAACATTATTTGAATATAATTAATGGTTTTAAGAGTGTTATAATTTTATTGTAGAATTATTTTAAAATTTATAATATCATATATGATTCTTTTATAACATTTTACCAATTTTTTATTGATAATATCTCATTATTACGGTTATTTTGGGTGTTAACCACATCGTTTTATTTTTCAAGTTTCATCATGGGAGTTATATTTATTTTTATTTGGATATACCTCCATCATTTTATGAATTATATTGATGTTATAAATATCATATTGTTTAATTATATATCTTCTTATAACCATTATTAAAATTACATTAAAAAATTTTCACATTGCTAAATGGAGATAGAAGTTTGTATGTATGCATAAGAGAACATACCATTCCTTTAATGGGAGAAAGGATAATGAATATAATGATATAATAATTTTAAAAAAACAAAATACCATGTCTTACGTATCAAATATATTCATTGTTTTTATCATTATGACTATTCATGTGAGTCGGTGATGGAAAAAATTTACATCAATTCGCAAGGTGGTAGTCCACCCTACAATTGAGGGATGGATTTGTCTCTCATTTGATGGAGAATGATATGGATAACTATTATGAAATCCATATAATAAAATCTCATTATATGGGATATACATGAGTTATTATATTTTAATTTTAAGACAAAATGTATGGTTATAAAATAATAAGTAAAAAAGAATGATCTTAATGAAGACAATACATTACTTAGAAGAAACTCAATTGGATCTCTTATTTAGAACCATAGGGCTTGTATTTTTTGGAAGACCATCCACTTTATAATGTCTATAATAATTTCTAGTAAATATTTTTTTCATTGTTTTGTCAATCCAAATGACTTGATAGGTGTGATGAAATGGGGGTAGGGAGTTCCATTTTATAATTGAGGCTTTGTGGAATTTATTTGAATACCCACAACTATTCAATAATGGGAAGTCACTATCAACCCCAATGCCACCAAAATTGATATAAAAAGGGGTTTATAGATGATAATGTTGATAAAAATAGACAAAACTAAAAATAAAATGTTTTTTAAATGATATTTAATTTACCTCTATTGTTACTCACTTCTACCTTTCTAGTTTCAATCATGGAAACTAGTTTTTTAAACGTGGTGTGATTTCCATTAATGTAAACCAAATGACCATTATTATATAAATTTTAAAAATTAATATATATCAGAAATATAACTTTTAAAATTTAAATTATATGTGGTTGTAAAAATAGTTTTTACTCAAGTTGTTGTAATGCGCAAAACCACGTTTTAACCTTAATAGTAGTAACTAATTTTTATAGTTTCTATTATTCCTTATGTAACAATTTTAGATGAACATATTTCCTAATATTAATTTTTCATATCCCATATATTTAATTAATTTTATCAAATTAAAATCGTAGAATTGGAATATTTTCTTTTTAAAAATAGACTTGAAAATCGTCTCAAGAAACAGGTTTTCAGGTAAAGAACTTTTTTGCATAAGATGATGTAATATTAACTATATAATCATTAGTCAGAATTAATGGAAGAAAATAAATAAAATTGGATATATATTATATATATTTAATTGATATATTTATTCATTAATTATTATAATAATTTATTAAAATTGGTAGAGATTATGTATTTTTAAACACGAAAATTTTTCTATCAAAAAATAGTTTTCAAAAAATAAAAACATTTACCAACAAATTATATTAAATTTTTTTTATAAAACTTATAGTTAATATATTATTAAATATAAAATCTATTACACATTATTATGAATAAAAATGGTAATTATTAATTAGTACATTTTGACTTATTCATAAAGGTTTATTTTTAAGGTAAATGTTCAAAAATTTATTATAAGATTATTTTGATAGTGTAAGTTCAAAATAAATATTCCTCCTATCAAATTTTAAATTAGTTCCCATTAAATATTGTAATATTAATTTTATTAATTGTTTAAAAAAATATAATTTTAAACTACTATAATTGAGGTAGTGTCATTACTTACTTTCCCCGTACAAAAATTTCTTCATTGACATTTTTATAGATATTACATTCTGAATAAATGAGGGTGGTTCTACTTCAAAATGTAATATTGTAGCGACATCCCATCATAAAATTTATTATTTCTCCAAAATACATTTAAAATTTATATTATTTTATTCATGAGTAATTAATTATTAATATTATAAATTTGGAGGGTCTCTTCACCATAATATATATCGAATTCTAATTCAACTTCTTCAAAAGTGAGAATATTTATTTGGATTGGAATATATTTACTTAAAAATGGTATATAGAACAAATAATTCCCATTAGATATTATTAGGTTCATTTCCAAGCAATAATCCATAGATTCAGTGATTTCCAAAATTTTAAAGAGTTCGATGTAACTAGGGCTCATTTTTTCTATCTTATAGAACAATATATCATCATTCCATGAAGGCACAATCATGAAAAGGTGAAATCCCACGTGAAACACAAAATATTTCCTATGTCTAAATAATTATTTTTTCTACTATGAGAATATATTATATTTAACAAAATAGCCTTTACCTTGGTCATTGTCTCAACAACATGTTCTGAGCCTATAAGTTTCCTTTTAAAAATTTTATCTCAACAACTTGGAGTATACAATATATTGACATATAATGCTTCATACGATGCCATATGAATATTTGAATGGAAACTATTGATACAATAAACCTATTAAAATGGTAAATATTGATCCCACATACCTTAAATTTTATGATATCACAACCTCAACAGTTCTTCAAATTTTTTAATGATCTATTTGGACCACCCATTAGAAAGTGGATGGTAGGTGGTGTTTAAAGGACGCTCAGTATCAAAAGACTTCTGATTAATTTCATTGTTTTGAAGTAAAAATGAGATAATGATTAAAAATAATAGAATGTGGTGAATCTTAATGTCTCACAACATCATTAATATAGATATTTATAGGTTTCTCAAGAAGTAAATATTCTCTTATAGTGAGGAAATGATCAAATTTTATTAATTGATAAATAATAACCTATAGTACATAATTCTTTATTGGGGTATTTGATAGTCCTATGACAATTTATATATTAATGAAATAATATTTTTACAATAGAATAGTAAGTGGTCACATTACCCCTATATAATTTTCCTCTCTACTATAAACTATTGAAAAACTAGGGATCTTGGTACATAATCATCAAGTTATGATTCATGTTATCCCACTAAAAATGTTCCCAGAAATGGCTACACATATTGGTGCTACTGAGGTGTATAAAAAATTTTAGAGTTTGAGGATCATAAAATATTTCCCTTCTAATCTCAAGTATATATGGTACATTGAGCATCTTTAAAATTTCTAGAAAATAATATTCACAATTGATGTCTTCCAATTTCCCAACATTCATTTATTTAGATTTCTTTTTAAAATTATCATCATCATATTGGTAATTTTTTATATTATAAAATAAAGAGGGGGTTTACAACGATTTAAACGGGGTGTGATGTATCCCCATTAATGATAATTATCTATATTTAGTAAATCCATTATCATAGAATCCCTCTCAATCATCATTTTGGTTAGAACTCCATGATCTTTCCTGGTCAATGTATCATCTAACATATTTTCCTTCCCTGTGTGGTAGTGTATTGAAAAATCATAATCCTTGAGAATCTCAAGCCATCTTCTTTTCATCATGTTGATATATATTTTTTGAAATGATCTATTTTTACCTCTTTTAGTCTGTGTATATCTCACATGTTTAAATATAAATAAATTTATACATATATTCAATACAAATATTACATCTTCCTACTCAAGTTCATGGATTTAGGTGTTTTGTTTCGGAGTCTTTAACTTACATAATGCATATATAATAACATTATCATTTTTAATTAGTACACTACTAATTCCTCTATTAAATGCATGCCTATATATCCAAAACCAATCATTTACTAATGTTATATCCCAAAATTGGATCACTGGTCAATATCCCCTTTATGTTTTCAAAACATTCTTCACAATCCCTCATCTATATGATCTTATCCCCATAATGTGTATGTTTTGTAAATGGGTTAGTTAATAAAGGAAAATTATAAATCAATAAAACATAGTAACATGTCAATCCAATGAAACTTTGTACCACCTTTATGTTCATTTGTGTAATCCATTATTTGAAAACCATTTTCTTCAAAGGATCAAGTAAGATACTACTCTTGTAAAAAATTTATCCATGAAAAGAATATTCCAGAAGCCAAAAATGACAATTATTATATTTAAGATATAACTATTTTATTCTAAGTGTCTCAAGAAAAATTTATAAGTGATTATCATAGTCCCCACATATTTTTAAATACAATAATATTACAAAAATGAATACCACGAATAAATTTTTCTGATATTCCTTTAATACTCTTTTCAATATATCCATAAATACATTATATTCATTAGTTAATTGAAATTGCATCAATATAATACTCATAATGTCCAAATATCATTTGGAATGTTTTCATGAAAATTTATTCCTTATTTATTTCCAATTAATGATTCTTAGAAAAAAGCATAATCTTTGAAAAAAAATTATTTATGTAAATTTGACTAAATGCCTCATCAATTCTAGGTATAAAATATGTATTCATTATCATAGTATCATTTATTTAACTAAAATTAATGTACAATATCAAGGATCTATTTCTCTTATTAAAAAAATAATAAGGGATTCCCATTGTAAACAATAGGGTATATAAATCTCATATCACATAACTCCTCTATATTTTTATTTAACATCCAAATTTCCACAATGGACATTCAATAGCGATTCATTGATATTATAATTTTCTCAATGACTAAATTATTTTAAATCTCAACATTATTATCTAGGGTATGTCCATGTAATTCCCCAAAAAATATATCAATGTATATATATGAAATAGGTATGTCCTGAATTTTAATATTACATTTTACATTATTATATTTTTTATCTTCTTCCCCCAAGAATATTATTTAGAAGAGCCACATAGGGTGGATCTAAACATGAATCAGATGATGATTTATCCACTATAAAGATATGTTATTACACATCTTTATCAATAATTATAATTTATTATTCCTTGTAATAAATATTATCATAATATTTTGAATGAAAATCTCTACCAAAGACTATATCAAATTCAGCCGTATATATAATAATAAAATTGGAAAATAGGGCACATTGATGTGTCAAATAGGAAATATCTCACCCATTATTGTTATATAGGAATTTCCACAATTTGTTCTAACTAAAAAGTCACTTATTTTGGTAATAGGGAAATCTCTAATTTTATTGGTAGTCATGGAAAAATTATATGAGTATGAAGATATATAGTCCATTAAATCATTGTCTAAATTTCATTCTATAAATAAAGTACATCAACCACATCATTAGGTACTTAAACCATATATATAAAGAAATAAATTCAATTTCCTTCTCTACTAAGCCTCTATTGAGGTATATTCCCATGAACATTGTGGAAATGGTCTAAAAATATCCACATTTTGTTATATTGGAATCATTAGAATCATTGATTGGTTTATTCTCCTAGAATTATTTTTCCAAATAACCAATATAATAGAACATGTAACCAAATCCCATTCCCTTCATATATTTTTCATGATATATATTCCAAATGAAAATTCAATATGGAAATTGATTCATTTTATTCTTCTTATTGGATACATTCATTTTTTATAGTGTACAAATAATTACATCTTCTCTTGGTTTGTCACGAACCAGCTAGAGTACCCCAGTAACCTAATAACTGAGGTAGCCCTAACTTATCCCTAATGGAATCTCCAATCACCATGGGTTGGAGGCAAGCTCCTGGGATCATAAAACATGCATGTGGGAATGATTTTTCTGTTAACAATGTGGAAGAAAAATAAAAACAAGATAGTATACATATCAAAGAACCTCCTCTAGGGGTAAAGTACCAGAATAAGAAAAAGCATAAAAATCACACAGCACTACAACCCATGTACCAAAAATAGGGAAAATATCCCCAAGGTCCATGTAGACACAAATCACCAATCCCCAAGCTCAAGAACAGGACCCACCTTTAAGAGATCCCATCCCATTTCATAAACCTAAAAGAAGGATGTCTATAAACACTCGAAGGAAAAGGTATGGTGTGAGAATAATCCCAATAGGGGTCCATCAAATATTCCATAATAGATTCCAAATATATGTTATGAAATGAAAATTTTTCAATTTTCAATGTAAATTAGTTATGAAATTAAAGTGAATATTTAATAAAACATGATATAAATTTTAAAAATAATGGAAATTGATTTTTAATTCACATTATTTTACATTACATGATATGTAATATTTAAAAAAATGGATTAAATTAAAGAGTTATATAAAATAGTTTATGTAAATCTAGAAAATGCATTTAATAAGATTTAAAACATTAACATGCATTTATGTATCATATATAAATAGACAAGTGAGCAACATGGTCATCTTCCAAGTTGGAACAAAATTATTATCCAGCTATCGAAATCATAACACTCTAAGTGATCATAGAAAAATGAGAACACTAATGTCCCCATGACACTTCCAAGAGGTGACTCTTCACACTCCCATCGGGGACGTGACCAGTATCAGGTATAATTTAGATCGTTGTAATACCGTAGAGTGTGTCCAAATAACTCAATAAGTACATATAGCTTGAATGAGCTCTTATATAGTGGTAAATTTATTTTAAGACACCTTATAATAAAATTATATTCCATACATCCATTTAAAAATTCTAATTTTTTCATTTAAAACCAAAATGGGTTTTAATAAAAAAACATTTTCTTTTACAAGATAAAATTATTAGGTTCCTATCATATCATTTTATGCCACTTTCACAAGTTTTAAATCTATTAAAATCAAATTCCGTCATTTTAAAAATCCATTTCCACAATTAAATTCCACAATTTAATTGAAAAAATTTACATCAAATCCACAACTTAATTTCAATAGTTTAAATCGGCCTATTTCCATAAACACACCACAATTTAATGGAATTGGGTATTTCTAAATATTCATCCCAAAACCATTTAAAATATCTAGATTCACTAGAATCATGTTTTAATGAATTTAATTGAATGTAATTCTAGGAAATTTCATTTAAATCAACAATTGAAATAGATCATGAAATTTAGGAATAATTAGTTTGGCTTATCAGGATAGAATCACCTACCACATCCCAAAATTCAACACTCACGATGACACTAGTCAACTATAAAAAAGGAGGAGAATTCCTAGAAACCGAAACATAAATAAATATACATTAACATAAGGAATGGATACGTTAATTCAATGATGAAGAGAACCAAATGGAGGATAATGAGAAAAAAAAAATTCAGAATGGTGGAGAACTCTTACCTAAGATTTATCCTACAAGAATAGAGATGACTAAATGCTGAAAGAAATGACTCAGAATATTTAGAAGGCTCCATTATACCCTAGAAAAATCCTTTGTTCAACGGGGAATAAACTGGAGAGGAGTAAATTTGAATGACCAGCCATACATCCTATTTTAGAAATGCAGTTAGGGTATTATATGACGTGTAGTCCCAATACACATTGTGACTTGCTTAAATTTCATAACTGTTGAAAATGCATCCCCTTGACTTAGATCCCAACATGGCAAATTAAAAAATGATCATTAAATCCTTCACGACGTGTAATAACTAATCATGACATTTAACCATCATAGATTGAATCCATCCATGAAATTTTTCAGATCCATTACACGATGTGTAACAATGTTACATGATGTGAAATCCTTTGGAAGCCTATAAGAAAGTCTGGTTAAATAATAGAATCCAATAAAAACCAGGACTTAACCATTATAGGTATCCTAGAAATACAAATTCAACCCTTAACCAAATAATGAATATTAAAAACCATCAAAAGTTTTACGATATACATATCATATCAATAATGTGATGTTACAACCTCCCCACCATAATAACATTCTATCCTTATAAAGCCTATGAAGAAGATTTCAGGGAAATGATATGAGGCCATTGCACTCTCATTAGTGACTCTCATTCCCAAGACTCATGATTATCAGACCCTCGATACCATATCAGTCAATCTTAAGGTTTCTTCCTCCCATGATGTTCCTTGGTCTCAGAATCAACAATCACGATTAGTCTCTCAGTGGATGATAAATCCGGCTGAATCTAAATATCACTCCGGTTCAAAACGTTAGATGGATCAAATAGATACATTCTCGGTTCTGATACATTGAACATGTTATGTAACAAAATCCACTATGGTAGTAGTGAAAAATGTTAAGAAACATTCCCCACCTAATCGATAACCTCAAAATGTACTATAAAATGAGGAGCAGGATTCCCAAGCCTCCCTGGCCTTTGATGACCCAACCGATGTGAAACCTTCAAGGATACATGGTCACCAACTAAAAATTACAATGACCTAGGGTAAAGAACTGCACAAGACTTTTATCGTCTCAGTGATATCAATATTTCGTGACAAATCATCTGATTCTTTTCTGTTATATCTTCCACCAATCTTGGTCCACCGAAATAACATTCATCAATATCTGACCAACACAAAAGATATTTACAAGGCTAGCCAAAAAAGGACTCAAATTGTGTTATTCTAATCATAGACTGGTAACTATTTTTATAAAAAACTCAACTATTCTGAATTGATCATCCCAAATCCCACCAAATTTATGAACACAAGCATGAAGCATATCCTCAAGAATCTGTATATCTCTCGCTATACGGCCATCCGCTCATGGATAGTACGCCATGCTCAAACTTACCTAATATCCTAGTGCCTCTTGAAATCATTTCAAAAAGTTAGAAGTAAACTATGGATCCATATCAAGGACTATAGAATATAGAACTCTATTAAAATGAACAATCTCTTTCACGTAGAGTTTTCAGAAGAAAGCAACATTGGTTGTATTTTGAATGGGTATAAAGTGAGTCACCTAGGTTAGCATGTTAATCACAAACCATATCTCATTATTCTACCCTTGGGATTGAGGAAACCCAACAATGAATTCCATTAAAATTTCATCTTACTTCTATGTAGGGACTCCAAGTGGTTGAAGAAAATTTGAAGGTTTCTGGTTCTCATATTTCACATGTTTTCACATATAGTAATGGGAAACAAACATAGAAATGTCCCATATCATACCTAGACACAGGAACTACCGCCTCATGTCACAAAATATCATATTGGTTCCTGGGTGCTAAACCCACTAGGAATTATGGAAATACCCCATTACATATTTTCATTCCGCTAACAGCACAACATAATTGTTCCAATAACATAGATCACATGACTTATTGAATGACCATAGATCATCAGTCTCCCCACCATAAATTTGGAATCAAATTCTATGAAATAAAATATGAAGACATTGTTCTTGAAGAATCCTCTAGAGAAGAGAAGATGTCAACTGAAAACTGGATAAATAAAATTTAACTTGTTTCTTCTGAACTTCAATATGAAACTACTCCAAAAGTTCCATCAAACTCGACTCCTCTGAAGACTCTTTCATATCCTGGGTTAGAAGTTTTGGGGTTAAATCATCTACAACTACATTCCCTTTCCCCAAGGTATAGGAAATGTCAATGTCAAATGGCTAATGGTAATAAACTCAATGCCTCTAGAGAATGTTCAAATATTTTTGAGAGAATATATAACATATCCTTTTGTAGTTTTATGACATGGTACTACTTTATCCAAAAAATAATTGTCTCCTACTCTTATGCGTGTACATCATAGTTTAAATTTAAATTTCATGGGTAGGATAATTTTTCTCATATGGCCTAAGAAGAAAATATCAATAAGAAACTACATGATCACACTGCATAAGATCATAGCCAATGCCCGAACTCGATTCCTCACAAAAGACTACATAGCCCTACCCAGCCTCTAGAAGATTCAACATCATTTAAGTAGTTAGTAGAAGTTTCATCTAAACAAAATAATTTTGACATTTAACACCCTAGGAAAACTTCACCACCATCCATGTTAGAAGCGTCATCGTAGAAGCCTTCTTTAAGATGTCCTTCTTGAATCTTTGACAGTTTCTAGCTATGACAAAGAATCTCTAAATTTTGAATAAATTTTGTTGATTCTACAAAGTCATAACAGCTTTTACCTTCTCCAGATCAACTAATATACATTTTTGGGACACCATGTGTCCCAATAATTTCATTTCCAAAATATTTAAATCAAAAATCAAAATCACGGTATAATGTTAGTGATTTCACAGCAAACCCAGAACTATTTTTACATGTTCCACATGATCCTCCTCTAATTTAGAGTAAATGAGGATTTAATTAATCTAGACTAACATAATGTTATCCAGATACTCATGGAAAATATTTTTTATCAAGTCCCTAATAACTGTAGGATCATTCATTGAGCCAAATTTCATAACAAGTTATTCATAATGGCTATTCCATCTATGAAATGTAATTTTCTAAATAACAGATTCTTTTATCCTTAAGTGGTAATAACTAGATCGAAGGTCGATCATTGAAAACCATGTCACACCATTCAAATAATGAACTAGATCATCAATTTGTGGAAATGAATACTTGTTATTTACCATAACTAAATTGATCTTTCGGTAATTAACACCAAATATAATAGGTCCATCATCCTTCTTAGTGAAGAGAACTGAGTCCCACCAATGTAACACACTCAGGTGTGTGAAGACTTTCTCAATAGGACCACCCAACATGTACATCATCTATTTCAGTTTAGATCATGTCATTCAGTATGGGGGAATTGAAATTGGTTGAAAACTAGGAATTAAAACAATGGAAAACTCAACCTCCTTACTGGTGGAAAACCAATTAAATCATAAGGAAAAATGCTGGGAAACTCTATGAAAACTAGAGGAAGATTTCTACTCATTGAATACCACTCTAGATAATAAAAACACTAATATCACTTTCCACAACTATGTATTAGAGGGTTAGACTCTTCTTGACATTGGGTACCACTCTCCTTGAAATAAAAGAGTCACACCACTTAGTTTGGTATGGTAGACCTATCAAAAAAACAATCATTTTGGGATTTGTTAGAAATGATTCAATCCATCCAATATATGACCTCTAGATATATGTTGAGAACCAAAAAAATAAAAGGATGATCAATGTATGATAGAGATATGAGAGAAGAGGAACTATGAAGACCCTACACTCTCTTTGTACTAATGTGTGTATTAATATCCATTTCATAAGATAAAATATCCTTTAGAATTTTAAGAAAATTATTAATACAAGATGGAATAAACAAGTGAGATGCACCATTAGGAAATAGAACATTCATTAATGATGATGCAATAGTAATGGTACTGCTCGTGGTCACTAGAATAATGTATACTTCCACGGGATAGTCTATGATTGTGTAAATAAGCTTCAATCTAGATTATTATGGACAAAACCCTTTTTTACGTGAATCAGGGGATTACCTTGCTGTTTTAGGAGGATTTGATTATCCTATTCGACTACATGGAGTAGATAAGTGATGGAAGAATATATGAAAGTTCCCTAAACATCTTCATGAGCTAAAATTATTGGGTTCTTTAGTAAAATCCCTCTTAGAATTTCCTATCATTCCAAACTAGTATTAAATCAATGAAAACGGTACTTTTGCAGTAGGAGGACTGGATTAAGACTACATTCGTGAACTGCTATGAGAATCATCACGCTTATGTTTTCCATTGATGGAACCACCACTTCCAATGGGAGGAATATGAACTTCCGTTAACCCAAAAATTCCATCCTAGTCCATATCAACAATCATCTCCCTATCAAACACATTAGTATATGTGGGTAGTTGAGGGAGAAATCCTTACAATGGGTATCAGATTGAAGTTGGAACCAAAACCATCTTGAATTCATTTTCTCATTAGATAAAATCACAGGAAAAAATTATACCAACTCACCAAAATGATTTCAATTCCCAAGAATCGGTATATCTCCCTGCATATGCTTGAAAAAACCATATCCTCATCCAACACCATTGACTCAGGATATAATTAGACAATGAAAACAACCTTGAGTTATTTCCACTCCAATACCTCTGGTTTCTTTTTCTTCGCCATCAAGCCTAACCATTTTCTACTTTGTACCTCTAACAAAGACGTGTCACACTTTAACTTGATCATGTATGAAGTCTACAAGAACTAAAATTTTTGTTCTATCATTACTAATAATTCCTCATCATGTTGAGAATTAGTGAAGCCTTTGGAAACTGGTGGCCTCTGGAAAAGGAACTCTTGAGACTGATTTTGAAGAACATCCCCCCTGATGATCCATAACTATATATTGAATGGTGATTTGAGTTGATTTCTGTCCTAGATCATGGAATGTTCGCACAATCACTACAACTAGATTTGGGTCCACTGGAGGACTCACTCGCTGTGTTCCATCATCATCTTCCTGTTGGATATAATCTATGCATCTTCTCGAAGGCATGATGCCACACAACATTAACCAAAAAATGAAGACATTAGATTCACACTCAAACTGTGAAACAAGTGAAATTATTCCCAATAAGTGTAATAACATGTTTTGTATTCCACTATATCAAAATAAAAATAGGTAAATGACAAGAACTAGTCAGTAATAATTCCTTCCCAAACAACCCGTAGCGACGTAAGGTTCATTGTTGTCAAATCTGGTAATGCACTAAATTGCTACTACATCTTATGTCCAGACAAGATTGAAAAATTCATATTGACCTCAATAAAAAATCTCAATAACCTTCCTTTGATACAAATTTCTCATAAACCATCCTTCGTACCCTGGTAACCTGAAAACCAAGCTATCCCTAACATAGCCCTAAGGGAATTCCCAATCCCCACGGGACTGGTACCATGACTCAAAAAACAAACTGAGAATGATTTTTCCATAAAAAATGTGGAACTAAATGAAAAAAAGAGTGTATGAATGTTAAAGAAACTCTACTGGGGGTAAAGTACCAAAATATAACAAGTCAGGATGAGAAAAAATTACAACAACCCATGTACCAAAAAAAGAAAAACAACCCCAAGGTCCCTAACTCAGTAAGTCCCAAGCTCAACAGTTGGATCCACATCCAAGAGATCCCTTTTCTATATTGAACCTACAATAAGAAAGTCCATGAACAGTTGAAGGAAAACGTATGGTGTGATCCTAAACCCGGTAGGATAAAACAAAAGATTCTATAACCGATTCCAAATATATATTATCAAAATAAAATATTTAAATTTTCAAAATTAACAGGTTTGGCAATTTAAGAGAATATTAAAACAAAACAAGATATAAATATTCAATATGATGGAAAATACTTTCAATGTGTAGGATTTTAATTTACCAAAGATGGAATATTTAAAACAATATCTTCAATAAAATAGTTACACAAAAGAGTTAATGAAAATATAGAAAGGTCGTGAAAAGCTATTTTACAACATTAGAACAAATTTCTATCTCATATATAAGTAAACAAGAGAGAAAAATGGACATCTTCCAAGTAGGTATGAAATTATTATCCGGCTATAGGACTCCTCACACTCCAAGTGATCACTAAAAATGAGTATACTCACATCCCCCTAACACTGTCCTGAGGTGAATCGTTTCTCACCCATTGGGGATGTGACTCACTGCAAGTATGTTTTAGAACATTATTATAGAATAAAGTGTGTAAAAATAACTCACCACATACCTAAGGATTTCATGAACTCTTACATAATAGGAAATTTATTTTAAGACATCGTATAAAAAAATTAAATCCCATTAATCCATTTATAAATGCCAACTTTTTCGTTTAAAACCAAAAATAGTTTTAATAAAAAAAACATGCCCTATTTAAAAGATAAAAAAATTGGGTTCTTATCAAATAATTTTAATCCATTTTCACAAGTTTTAAATCCATTCAAAACCAATTAAATATCTCCCACAATTCATTTCCTCAATTAAATTCAAAATTTCAATTGAAATCATTTCCATCAAATCCACAATTTAAATTCCACAATTTAAATTCGCCAATTTCCATAACCACATCCCAATTCAATGGAATTCTAGGTTTATACAATTCCTTTCCAAAACCATTCCAAATATCCAAATTCCTTGGAATTAAGTTTTTATCAATTTAATTAAAAGTTAATTTGAGAATTTTAATTGAAATCAACAATTTAAATAAGTCAATAAATTTAGGAATAATAAATTTCTCTAATCGATAAAAGACTACCTACCTCTTCCCAAAATTCAACACTTGTAACGACACCAGTCAATGAGAACGAAGGTGAAGAAGACCTTGAAACCCAACCTATAAGAAAGATCTAAAACCAAATTGAATAGATCCATCCATTACAAGATGATCCATTGAAAACCCAAGAGAATATAATAAGGGAAACATGAATAAAGAGGGATAACTCTTACCAAGAAAGTAAATTGTAGGAATTTAAATGATAGAATGTCAAAATAATATATTATGAATGTTTATAAGGCTCTATGTTTTACTGAAAATATCCTTGGGTTTAGTGATAATAAACCACAGAAGAGTGAAAACGAAAGACCAATTGTACTTACTATTTTAAAAATATGGGCAGGGTATTATAAGATGTGTAATCCCAATACACGTTGTGATATTTAGAAATTTTATAACTATCGAAAAATGTATCACCTCATCATAAATCTTAATGCTCCAAATTAATAGTTGATCATTAAATCATTGAAAATATGTAAGGACCAATCACGACGTGTACCCATCATAGTGTGATGTTGTGCACCACTTGTTTTAGAGACATTACATGACGTGTAACCCTATTACATGACATGTAATCCTCTAACAGCCTGCAGAAAATGACGGTTAAAAATGGGAATCCAAAAAAAATTGATTTAACCATTATTGGTATTCACAAAATCCAAAATCAACCCTTAACCAAACCATGAACACAAAAACCCATAAAAAGGATTAATATATACCTCTCATATGGGTAACAGAATGTTACATTATTCCCCTTGAAAATTTAGGATCTATAAAATTATTTATCTATTTAAATGGTGCATAAATGTTTTTTATCATATAATGAAATAGGTTTAGAGACTAGTTTCCTTAATATAATTGTCCCAATTCCTTGAACGACATGGTCAATCATTTATTCAGTATTATTTATACCATTTTTAGTATACATGGCTTATCATATAATGCTATCATCATAATCTAAAACAATTTTTCTTCCATTTTATTTATTCTAAGGAAGATTATTTATATTTTAATTAATTTTTTACAAAGGAAAAGTTTTTCAATGAATGATTCTTTAGTATCTCTCAATTCCATGAATTTAATTTCATCTTTCTTTAGAGTGTAACATCATAGCTAATTTTTCTATAAAACATTTAGCAGGACCAGTCAAAACATATCATCATGTGTTCCTCCCAGTATGCCTGAGGGTGTTGAATAACATCGATGGTCTAATGATCGAATGGTGAGGAGATTGTACTCTCATAATAAGAGTAGAATAGTTATATCTCAAATATAAACAAACATACTTTGCAGTAATAATAATAATAACTAATAAAAGTTAAGTGTTGAATAACAAATATACAACTTTTCATCCATGTCCAGAAAAACTACATACTAAAGTAGTAAACATACAGTAGTTGATACAATACAGTATAGTACACTAATAATTATAATAAGTTTAAATTCCTCAAGTATATATCCATGATCATCATGAACTCCGTCTCAATCCTTTTCTCCCAACAACCCAGTATAATCATAAAAGTACAAGTATAATCCCAAGAACATGGTCCCTCAACTATGAGGTCTGTTTGAGTACCCTCGTGCAACGGTGTCCCAAAACAAAATGTGAGATATACTCAACAGTCCACCAGCATCAATGTCTAAATAATAATCATATCCATGAATATAAATAAAGGATTGTATAGGTAAAACTATATAAGAAGTATATAAATAAATAAATTGAATAAGTCGGGCTTAGGATCCTCAAGGACCCCTAACTGACCATACCTGCTCTAACCTAAGTAGTAATTTCTCAAAACATGTAACCAAATGTATAAATATATATATTATATATAAGTTTTAATGTATATATCCATTAATATGGAACTATTTCTAACCCAGGCCTGAGCTGTAACTCAGTCATCCATAGGTTATAAAATAAATTTCACCAAATATTAAGGGACTCCAAACCTGAATATCCCATGTATAATATTATGGTTCATACTTTAAATAAGGGACATGAGACCCATCATCTAATTAATTCATTCATTATGTCATTCTAAACATTCATATGAGGCACTAGAACTAAAAATATGAAACATGTAACATGCATAATAGATTATGTACATACTATGAGTTCCTCAAAGGAGTTTTTTATTAAGGAAACCATGGATACACCTAATTGTTTTTATTCAATGATCATATCCCTGTATTTCAGTAATAATTAATCCCAACTATCATTTGGGACTTTCACATGGATTTTAGAAAAATGGAAACCCGTGTATCTCTAAAATAATGTGGAAATCTATATACACTATGAGTGTTTACATGTATTTCCATAATGATGAAACCCAATCATCACTCAAGGAATAATGTTATGCATGTAACCTATGAACCCATCATTGGAATTCCATAAAAAGGAAATCCATGTATCGCTCGGGGTATATAAAATTTAAAACAGACAATGAGAACATGGAATGTGTTACGTAAAAATGAATTACAATATCCCTCAAGGAATACATAATTCAAGTAAACATTGATCCAATCAATAGAGTTACATAAATATTAAACCCATTAATCACTCAAGGATGACAATTTATTTAATCATTTATATTCATGTAATAAATTATTCCATGTCTATAAACATGCCACATCACTAGCCATGTATACATTATGAGGGTCATTCCCATTTACTATTTCAATTAAATAAAAATAAATTCAATGTAATTAATGATTCCATATACAATTTATCAATTTCATTTACTATCCTAAGGTTTAATTCAAAATTATAAATATTTAAGAACCCTATTTTTGATCCTGTAAGACTTTGAAATTTTCTTGATGTTATTCCAGAGCAGGGCATTCATACGGCCTATGATTCCGAGCCCTGCTGCTGCCGGAATTAAATATTAAGTGTGTTCACATTGGACACGCCAACGAAATAGAATAAATCATAAAAAGTTTCTCGGATGGGAAAACCGAGGGCACCGTTGAGTCTGAAACATGACATTTACCCTAAGAGGGGTGTAACTTTCAAGGGCGCGGCCCTTTTGTGAAAAATGCCACCAGGGGTGTTTTCATAATTTGGTGGCCCCAAGCCTAAACATTACAACTTCCAAACAGAGGCTCGAATTATAATTCTGAGACTGCCGTTTCACTGATAACATGTCTTTTACCCTAGGTGCGGCTTAACCCCAACCCAGCCGAAAGTTCAGGTACAGGGTCTACGGGCGTGGGGTTTAATTGTTTTTCTATTTAAACACATCCAACCCTACCCTTCCTCTCCCCCTTACATCTTCCCTGGAGGAATTTATCTCAAAAAAATTAGACACCTCCCTTTATTATCCTCTCCTCCACCTCTCAGGCAATGTGTGGCATCTCTGGCAGATCGTCGACGAAGCTACGGGCTACGCCCAGCGAGGTAGGCTCGTGCCTTTTAAATTTTAATTCCCACAACCCCCTTCGAATGAAATTCATTGCATTAAAATGATGTCTGATAATTGATTGAAACCAATTCTTGTGTAGGGTTTGGTTTTATCTTCCGAACAATCCTTTAGGATCGAAATTGTGAGTCCCGGGGCATCCCTGGTGGCCCCGGGAAGTTTTCCAGCCCTTTTTCTAGGGTTTTCGGCGGTTCCAGGGAGCTCCAACGAGCGACGACGGCGGCGCGGGGAGTACCAGGTGGCAGTGGAAAGGTCCTAGGCGGCAGAGAAGTCCCATGCAGCGGTGGGGACCCATGCGGTGGCAGCGGCATCCTCATGTGGTGGTGGCAGCGTTTCCTGGCGGCGACGGCGGGCAGAGTGCGTAGGTGCAGGGCACGACCTGGGGTCGCGGCGCGCGACCCCTTGTGAGGACCGAGACCTGCCTTTGGCGGGTCTCCGCACAAGACAACGACCGTCCACAAGGGCCGTTCGGAGCTGGGTGGACCAGGGGTCCATGGCTAGGCTGCACGGCTGAGCCGCGGGCAGGCGTTGCGAGCCGGGCCGGCCTGCACGGGCCGGCCTGGGCCGAGCGGACCGGTCGGCCTAGGCCGGTCCTGCCCAAGGGGTTCGTCCCCTCGACTTCGGACACCAGTAATAGTCACTAAGGGTGAAATTTTTTCTTTCCATCTGCAGAAGTGAAATCCTAGGCTTGAGACGAAGCTTTTGCGATGGTTTCAGGAAATTTTAATTCCCAAGACGGGGGCTCGGTGGCACATCATGCTCGTTAAGTACTACGCTGGGTTTCTTCCATTGGATGGCATGAACACATCCGTAGTCTCCTTATGGTGCCGTTAGCGGCGTTGTGACCTTGGTGATGAGACGAAGGGGTCCTGGGTGGTTTCAGGCATTGATGTTGGAGTTGAGTCGTGGGCCCCACGGTCCTTCATTTTAAGCTGTGAGCTGCGTTATGTGACTTTCTCATCTGATGTCCATTCGGGGTCAATGAGTAGTTGTTTTGGTGTGTTTTTCCAAGGGCATCACAATGGTGTAGTTTTCCTGACAACATTCGAGACAGAGGTGTGGGCCCCATGAGACGCCGTATGGGCGTAAAGTGGCTTAGAGTAACTTTTTTTTCAGGAGCCCATTTTTAGTGAGTAAGTAGTCTACCTTGTGTCTTTTTTCATGAGGGTAACAGTGGTGTAATTTGTTCAAGCATGCTGAGCCTCTTTCGAGATCTCATTAAATCTGGAAACATGAAAGGACGTTGGTCGGGGATTGTTTTGACGGACTCCAACCCAACGAACGGTCCCGATGTTAGCAACACCAAATAATGGTGCAGGAAGTGCAGATTCATCGAACCCGTATCAGGGTTTACCCTCCGAGTGGTCCAGGAAGTGGGTTACCCATGGACCTTAGGGTTTACCCTCCCAGTGGTCTGGGCAGTGGGTTACTCATTGACCTTAGGATTTACCCTCTAGCGGGGCTGGGAAATGGGTTACCCATTGGCTTTTAGGGTTTACCCTCCAGCGGGGCTCGGTAGTGGGTTACCCGTTGACTTTTATGGTTTACCCTCCAGCAGGGCTGGGCAGTGGGTCACGCGCTGACCTTTTGGGGTTTACCCTCCAACAGGGCTGGGCAGCGAGTCATCTGATGACCTTTTGGGGTTTTCCCTCTAGTTGGGCTGGGAAGTCGGTTACCCAATGTCTTCTTTCAGACATTGTACCTTTCAATGAGGCTAGTCAGTGGTTTTTATCTGTGGTTACTGGATAGGAACTTTCAGTGGTACGGTTCAGCGATGTGGCAGCTTTGATGTGCGAGACTGTTGGATATCAGTGATGGCTACCCTTAGAACTGTTGGCGGCTTATCCTAGGTTGGTCCTGGATATGGAGATCCCATTACGCCCCTGTTCGGGTTTCTTATTGGGCATATATATATATACACCCTACTTTTGTTCCCAATCCTTGTGTATAGTTACCCTTATTCTAGGAGGGGTGAAGACACGTGGGGTATGCCACGTTCTTTCTGTTTCTAGATTCTCTTGGTTGGGATGAGTCTACTTCTTTTCTTTTGTTGGGTTGAGTTGTACTCTGTCTATTTTACTCTTACTTTGTTCTGTCTATCATTTACCATTTAGTACATCCTTTGTTACTCCCTCGAGCATTTGGGGACCCCAACTGAGTATCCTTATACTCACCCCTGATTGGGCTTTGCCCGCACTTGGTGTGCCCTTGCAGACGATGGACAGGTCTATAAAGATTACAAAGGAGCATAGGGGGAACAGGAGCTTGGGCTGCGTTCAGTGGACGTAGTAGGACTTACAGATGTGAGACTCACCAGCTGTTTACTTTCATTCACCTGTTTCCAGGTTGTGGAACCTTTCTGGTTAGGCGCGTGTTTTGCCACTTTTTCTGTTCAGTATCAATCAGAAATTTTCAGCACTTTAATTTTCTTATTTAGAGGCTGATGCATGACTGTGGTTGGGTTATAGTTGTTTTTCCATTGGATTCCTTTTTACTCTACACTTCTGCAATGAGTGGGATATGTGTGTCTGTACGGGTACTTAGGCAAAGGCCTCCCCGATATTGTTACACCTTCGGTGCTTGTCGCCAGCCCCTGGACGATGGAGGCGGGCTTGGGGTAGTTACAGCTCGAGACCGGTAGGGTCAGGTCGTGAAAAAGTGGTATCAGAGCTAGTTCGTTCTTTTGGGCGTTGTTCAGACGTCCCTAAAAAGGAATTGGTTGGTATTTAGGGAAATAATGTTGACATGTCTCGAGAGCATCTCTCAGGCCAGTGAGTTCAATGATGGTACAGGCGGTCGACGTATCCATTCACCAACACCCTGATAACCGGCTTGTCGACTCGGCACGCTGAGACACTTGTTGCAGGGAACTTTGGAACACGCATATGGTAGGATTGAGTCTTTGACCATCATTGTTGAGTCAGTTTCCATTTGTGATTACTGATATATATATATATATATATTCTCATCTAATCATGGTAATCCTTGAAATTTTTCCAGATGCCCCCACGATAGCAGCCAGCCAGGTTACCCTCTCCAGTTCATGACGATGACCTGGAGAGCAACAGGGTGTTAGTTCAGGGACCCTCACATGATCCCTTTCCACCAAGTGCTTCAGCAGTAGCCCCTCAACCGAAGGAGCCGCAGTTAGTACCAGCAAAACATGCTGAGGTTGAGCGTAGGCTGAGTGTGCTCCGAGAGATTCAGCGTCAACAACCGCAAAAGCTTCGTGGGGACCCAGATCCCAGGCAGTGGAAGACTGGCTAGAGTTCATTGATAAATTTTCAGGTTGGTACGGACACCAGCACACCAGATGGTAGCTCTAGCTACCATCATTTTCCACAGGACGACCGGACATTTGTGGGGGTTGGTTACACAGACCCACGACGAGTCGTCTCTCATGAGGGATAGCTTCCTACAGCTCTTTCGGGAGGAGTAGTCCCCCTCTTGTGTACGCTCCATTCATATTGAAGAGCGTCTAGAGGTGAAGCAGGGGGGCAGGACCGTGGTGCAGTACTCAGCCCGGTTTACCGATCTGACATGCTACTCACAGGATATGATCCTTGATAGTTACTTTCAGGCACGGAAGATTGTATAGGGTCTTCATAGGGAGATCCGTGCAAGTGTAGTGCCCCTATGTATCCCTACTTATGTCGGGATGCTAGAACGGGCGATCGTGATAGAGAGATTCTTGGATGAGGGGTTCTAGCTCACAAGGCCTAGTAGTGGTCTCTTTAGAGGAGAGTCTTTGGTGACAGGAAGGCCACAGAGAGTAGTTCCTCGGTCGAGGAGGCCCTTCAATGGGCAGACACGGGGGAAGGTTCGTACACCGCAGTGGCGTCATGGAGCACCAGGGTAGGCAGGAGAGAGCTGGTGTTATGCCTGTGATGGACGAGGCCACCTAGCACGGGACTGCCTGACTAGGAATACTGAGCAGTCGTGGTAGGCAGTTGGGGAAACGCAGTGATAGAGGCAGCGCCATGACCAGGGATCCCCTAGGCGAGGACAGGGTGGTCCTTAGGGAGGCAGTGCAGGAAGAGCCGCAGGACTTGGTGATCCGGGACAACGTTTTGAGGTCCTTCCACCGCCACCACCGGGCGGCCCACGTGAGGCTCAGGGAGCTGGCGGTTGGTTCTGCAGGCAGAATCAGTCTATGGGTGTTCATGACCCCCCCACATGATATGGTTCTAGGTACACTTTGTGTTTACTCTATGTTTGATTCGGTACTAGTAGACACAACCGCCCACCACTCCTTTATATCACTTCTCTTGGTACGGGAGTTGGAGCTTCCAGTAGAGGCGCTAAAACCTGCACTTTTCCTTGAGGGTCCTATGGGAAGTGCCTCGTTAGTGACCTTTATCGGCAGATAGTGTGAACTATCGTTCAGAGGAGGTAGTTTCACGTGGGACATGCTCGTCATCACGATGGAACCTTAGGACGTCATCCAGTGCATGGATTGGGTTTTCTATGGTTCACACCCAGATCGACTGTCATCACAGATGAGTCAGAGGCATGTTTTCTGATAGGACGAGGTTCACCATCCTTGGTGAATGAGACCTCATGGCAGAGTAGATGGGTACTCTGAGCTGGAGGCCCCGACCTTTTTCACACCAGTTGGCGAGCATGGCTCTCAGAGCAGGAGACTCTATAGGCACCTGGATCCCTACCGTTGTGGAGGAATACATGGACTTATTTCCCAGGGATGTTCCGGGACTACCTCCATGGAGAGATATGGAGTTCTGTATTGACATGAAGCCATGTACTACCCCAATATCATGTGCGGCTTATCGGATGGCATCCACAGAGCATCAAGAGCTACAACATCAGTCGGACGACCTTTGCGAGAAGGGATTAATCAAGCCCAGTGTGTCCCATGGGCGGCTCCATTTTTATTTGTGAAAAAGACAGATGGGATTCTATGACTTTGTGTGGATTATCATCACCTGAATCAGGCCACGATAAAGAACAAGTACCCCATACCGATGATCAATGAACTCTTCCACCAGTTTAGAGGTGCGAAGTGGTTCTCCAAGATTGATCGTCAATCCGGCTACCACCAGTTGCGGGTTCGTGAGGCTGAAATCCCAAATTTGTCTTTCCATTGTCAATATAGGAATTACGAGTTTCTAATTATGCCCTTTGGCATGAAAAATTCCCCCCGTTTTCATGGATTTGAAGAACCAGATCTTCTAGCTGTACTTGGACCGGTTTTTTCTTGTCTTTATTGACGACATACTCATCGACAATACGATAGTAGAGGATAACGCAGAGCATTTTAGGATGGTCCTAGACTTACTCCGACATCACCAGGTCTATGGGAAGCTCTCGAAGTGTCAGTTCTGGATTCATGAGGTTCACTTTCTAGGGAATTCCATTACGAAGCAGTGATTATCCATAGATCCCACGACGATAGAGGCAGTGCTTTCTTTGGAGTCCCCCAAGAATTCATTAGAGGTGTGGAGCTTCCTTGGTTTGGCAGGGTACTACAGGAGGTTTGTGGAATATTTCTCCAGGATTATTGCCACTTTTACCGCATTGAAGAAGAAGGGACGACTGTTTTCCTAAACGGATTAGTGCTAGAAGGCCTTCGAGGAGTTGAGATAAAGGCTAAGTAGTGCACCAATGTTGAGGCTTCCAGGGGAGGGCGTTGAGTTCATAGTATATTGTGACGCATTAGGGGTTGGGCTCGGGTGCGTGCTGATGTAGCAACGATAAGTGATTGCATATGGGTTGAGGCAGTTGAGGCCCCATGAGTAGAATTATGTGACTCATGCTTTGGAGCTAGCAGCGTTGGTCTTTTCCTTGAGGCTATGAAGACACTAACTTCTGGGTGAGCATTTTTTGGCATACTTAGACCAACAGAGCCCCAAGTATTTCTTCACTCCAAGGGATTTGAATCTAAGGCAGAGGTGCTGGATGGAGTTTTTGAAGGAATATGATTTCGAGATAGTCTATACTCTAGGGAAGGGCAACATAGTAGCATATTCCCTTATCAGGAAGTCACAGGCCCATTTACTGTGGGAAGCTTCAAAGTAGTAGGATTCCCTACGGATGACCATAGTGGAGTAGGAGGGTACGGATTTTCTATAGTCGATGGTGTTGAATCCTTCACTCCTTAAGTATGTGAGAGAGTCGCAGCTGGGGGATATTGACAGTCAGGTACTGTGGGATCAGATATCCACGGGGGACGCACCCGATGGGTATTATGTAGGAGGGAGTCATGAGATCCTATTCTAGGGGAGAGTTGTAATACTAGTGGAGATGCAGGAGGAAGTGATGCGGGAGTTCCTCACTTCTCCCTTGGATGTACATCCCTATGTGGGGAATATGTACAGAGACCTTCAGCAATAGTTTTGGGGGTCTGGCATGAAGCAGAGCGTAGCTGAGTTTGTTTCGCGGTGTCTTACCTGTCAGCAGGTGAAGACAGAGCATCAGGTTCCGGTAGGGTTATTTCTGCCCCTTGTTATCCCGGATTGGATGTGGGATGGAATATCTATGAACTTCGTCAAAGGGTTCTCGCACATAGTGAAGGAACACAATTCCATTTGGATGATAGTGGACCGACTCAAGAAGTTGGCGCACTTTCTCTCCATCAGGGAGCAGAGATCGGTGGAGAGTGGTGGGAGGCTGTATGTTTGGGAGATCGTTCGCCTTCATGGAGTACCCTCGACGATCGTCTCTGACTGTGACACGATGTTTAGATCGTGATTATGGCGAGGCCTGTAGGAGGAGTTTGGGACCTAGCTTCAAATGAGTACAACTTTTCACCCCCAGACGGACAGGAAGACTGAGTGCACTATCCAGGTGTTGGAGGATATGCTCTGGGTGTGCATGATAAGCCTTGGCCTGAGCTGGGAGGATCACCTACCCTTGATGGAGTTCACGTACAACAGTAGTTACCACTCTACTATCATCATGGAACCTTTTGAGGCCCTCTACGGGAGACCCTACAAGTCACCACTGTGTTGGATGGAGGTTGGGGAGACCTCCCTCATGGGGCCATAGTTGGTTGAGGCGACAACGGAGAAGGTGCAGGTCATTCATGAAAAGATGAGGATGGATCAGAGAAGACATAAGTTCTATGCAGATCATCATTGTAGGCCTTTGGAGTTCAAGCAGGGGGACCATGTCTTTTTGAGGGTCTCCCCGCGGCGTGGTACTCAGAGGTTCGGTCGGGGAGGCAAGCGATCCATGAGGTTCATCAGGCCCTTTGAGATCATGGGCACGGTCGGTGAGGTGTCTTACCGTCTTGTTCTACCCCCACAGCTAGAGAGGGTGCATGACGTCTTCCACATGTCGCATTTGAAGAAATATGTAAATGACCCCATGAAAATTATCGACTGGTTAGAGATGGACATTGAGGATGGAGCCATCATTGCAGAGCACCCCATGTCGATTGAGGACCGGCAGGAGTAGACACTACGTGGACAGACCATTCCTTTGAGTCGTGTGATATGGTAGCATGGGAAGGTGCAGGAGAGCACCTGGGAATAGGAGAGATAGATGTGGGCTCAATATCCCCAGTTTTTTTGAAGTTTTTTTTCAAGGATGAAAAACATGAAGGAAGGAATGATGTAAGAACCTACCTTTTGAGCTTGTAAGACTTTAAAATTTTCTTGATGTTATTCCAGAGTGGGGCGTTCAGATAGTGTGTGATTCTAAGCCTCGGTGCTGCTGAAATTAAATTTTAAGTGTGTTCACATTGGACACGCAAAATAAAAATAATTACTCCTAAACGGTTGCTCTGATGGGAAAACCAAGGGCACCATTGAGTCTATAATGTGCAATTTACCCTAGGAGGAGTGTAACTTTCATAGGCATGACCCATCTGTGGAAAATGCCACTAGGGGAATTTTTTTAATTTGGAAGCCCCGGGCGTGAGCATTACATCATCTGAACAGAGGCTCGGATTAAAATTACAAGACCTCTGTTGCGTTCATAACATGGTTTTTACCCTAGGGGTGGCTTAACCCTGACCTCGCTGAAAGTTCGGGTACGGGGTGTACGGGCGGGGGGTTTAAGTGTTTTTCTATTTAAACACATCCACCCCCACCCTTCCTCTTCACCATAATTCTCCTCTGGTGGATGTTCTCTCAACAAAGGGTGAAACATCCCTTCATGCTCCTCTCCTCCACCTCTCTGGCTTGGCGCGGCGGCTCTGGTGGATCGTCGATGAAGGTACGGGCTACGCCCAGCGAGGTAGGCTCGTACATTTTAAATTTTATTCATGAAACCCCCTTCGAATGAAATTATTTGCATCAAAATGTTTTTCGATCATCGATCGAAGCCCATGGTTGCATAGGGATTGATTTTATCTTCCCAACGATCATTTTGGATAGAACTTTTGAGACCCGGGGCGTCCGGGGTGGCCCCGAGAATTTTTCTATCCCTTTTCCCTTTGTTTCCGATAGTTCCAGGGAGTTCCGGAGAGTGACGGTGGAAGCGTGTGGCGGTCTAGGAGGATGATGCATCGTCCCTGGGGGTGGTGTGGTCCCAGGCGGCATCGGGGTCCCCATGCGGTGGCGGCAGCGTCCCCATGCAGCGGCGGCGGCGGGCGAAGCGCGCCGGTGTGGGGCGCGACCAGGGGTCACAGCACGGGACCCCGTGCATGGACCAAGACCCGCCTTTGGCAGGTCTCCGTGTGAGACAATGATCTTCCACAAGTGTTGTTCGGCACTAGCTGGACCTGGGGTCCACAGCCGGGCTGCGCGGCTGAGCCGCGGGCCGGCCCAGGCCTGTCCAGCCCAAGGGGTTCGTCACCTCGACTTCGGGTACCCGTAACATTCACTACAGGTTTCTGTTTTGAGTGTTTTCTACGTAAGTGAAATCCTCATCTTTAGATGAATCTTTTGATATGGTCTTAGGAAATTTTAATTACTGATATGGGGGCTTGGTGGCGTGTCATGCCCGTTAAGTACTACGTCGGGTTTCTTCCTTCGGATGGCGCGAACACATCATGAGTCCGTTTAATGTGCTTTTAGCGGTGTTGTGACCCTGGGGTCGAGACAAAGGGATCTAGTGTGGTTTATGGAATTGAATCTAATGTTGAGGCATGGGCCCCATAGGCCATCTTTTAAGCTGTGAGCAGCATTTTTCAACTTTTTCATCAGACGTCCGTTCAGGGTGAATGATTAGTTGTTTTGGCCTGTTTTTCTGAGGGCATCACGATGGCAAAGTTCGACCAACCTTTTTCGGGACCGAGGTGTGGGCCCCATGAGACGCTGCATGGGTGTAAAGCAGCGTTCAATAACGTTTTCGTCGGGAGTCTATATTTAGTGTGTAAGTAGTCTACCTCGTGTATTTTTTCGCAAGGATTACAACGGTTTAGTATTTTGGGGGGTGTGAATCATATATCGAGATCTCATTAAATGTGGAAACAAGAAAGGATGTAGGTTGGGTATTTATTTGACACACTCCAACCCAACACATGGGCGCGATGTTAGCGATACCCAGTGATGGAACGGGCAGCGCGGAGTCATCGGATCGGTATTAGGGTTTACCCTCTGGGTGTGTCAGGTAGTGGGTTACCCGTGGACTTTAGAGTTTACCCTCCGGGTGGACCGTGCAGTGGGTTACCCGTTGACCTTATGTTTTACCCACCCGTGGTGCTGGGTAGTGGGTTACCCATTGAATTTTAGGTTTTACCCTCCTGTGGGGTTGGGTTGTGGGATAATCATTGACTTTTAGGGTTTACCCTCTAGTAGGGCTGGGCAATGGGTCACCCAATGACCTTTTTGGGTTTTCTCTCCAGCAGGGCTAGGAAGTGGGTCACCTAATGACCTTTTGGGGTTTAACCTCTAGTTGGGTTGGGTATTGGGTTACCCGACGACTTATTTCATACTCCGCCCCTTTCGATGAGGCTAGTCAGTATTTTTTCTCCGTGGTTACTGGAGAAGAACTTTTGGGGGTATGGTTTAACGATGTGGTAGATTTGACGTGTGGGACTATTGGGAATCAGTGATGGAGAACCTTAGAACTGTTGGCGACTTATCTTGGGATGGTCTTGGAGATGGAGATCCCCTTACACACTGGTTCACGTTTCTTGTTGAGCATATTTATATACAAACTAACTTTGTTCCCACTCCATGGGTCCAGTTACTCTCCTTCTAAGAGGGGCGAAGAAACATGGGGTATGCCACATGCTTTCTTTGTCTAGATCCTCTTGGTTGTGATGAGTCTACTTCCTCTCTTTTTTTTGGGTTGAGTTGTACTCTCTCTATTGTACTCTTACTTTGTTCTATCTCTCGTTTATGGTTTAGTACCTCCTTTGTTTCTCCCTAGAGCTTTCAGGGAACCCTACTGAGTGTTCTTATACTCATCCATGCTTGGGCTTTTCCCACACTTTGTGTGACCTTGTAGATGACGGACAGGTAGATTGAGATTACGGAGGAGCGTAGGGGACACATGATCTTGGGATGCTTTCAGCAGACATAGTAGGACTTACAAATGTTATACTCACCAACTGTTTACTTTATTTTACCTGTTGCTGGGTTGTGGAACCTTTCTAGTTGGGCGCGTGTTTTCCCCCTTTTTCTGTTCAGTATCTGTCAGTACTTTTCAGCACTTTACTTTCCCTATTTAGAGGCTGATGCATGACTGTGCTTTGGTTAGAGTTGTTTGTCCTTTGGTTTCCTTTTTTACTCTACACTTCTGTATTGAGTGGGATGTGTGTGTGTGTACAGGTACATAGGAAAAGGCCTCCCTGAGATTTTTACGCCTTCGCCGGTTGTCGCCAGCCCCTAGCCTATGGAGGTGGGCTTGGGGTAGTTGCGGCTTGAGATCGGTAGGGTCGGTTCATGACAAAAAAGGTCACATGACAATGTCTTACCATGAATATGATATTTAATTGAAAATTATCATTTTGAATAGATCCCAAAAACAAACCCCTTAGGATGATATTTTTTCAAAATAGTGTAATATAGTGAATAATTATATAAAATCCATATCTCAATATATCCATTTAGTCACACCATTCTCAATTTGTTAGGAAATTTCACTAAAGTAGGTGTTTTTTATAAAAAAGCATACTTAATTTATAATTCATTTCATTAAAACGTCCTAAGGGTTTGTCCATCATGTTGAGAGAAAACTCCAAAATTGTAATTTAGTGGAAAATTTTATTTAGTTCAAAGAATTATGGTCTATATAAGGAGTTTTAAATTTTAGTGGTGTTTCAAATAGAACTAGCACGTGACCCAATGGTGTAAATTATAAAATGATTAAACATTGAGTAAAAAGTTATATACCACCTACCTTAGTCATGGGAATGTCCAGTATTCCAATATCAAGCATTAATTTGAAATTATTTGAGGGAAACAAAGGATTATAATAACAGACTGAAAATTGGGAATATCAACTCAAACTAAAATAACTCTCAAGATGGAATGATTAATATAATAATGTAGTAAGAGGTGTGAATCACTTACTGAGAGCCCCCATCACATCTGATAGTGTTTGAATTTCACATTAGATAGTGAAGATCCATATTTTAGAGACCCAAAACTTGACATAAATGGACACTACATTACTTTTGCAGAATACTTAGTACATAACAAAAACAGACACACAAGGATAGTAATAGTTTAGTATCTTTGGAAACTCGGAATATAATCTTCTAATTGTGGTGAAATATCTTTAGTATCTCCCATAAATATCTTCCCTTTTTTTGTAACGCCCCGACCCCAGTTACCCAGAGTCGGTGCATTATTACATAACATTGGCATGATCACAAGAAAGATCAAATCTCGAAAGACCGATTGGTTTAGTAGCCTTGGAAACACTAGATATATTCATAAGTTTTACATTACATAATAAAATGAAAAACTACTACAACAACATAATGTTTCCACAGTCCACACTATAATCCCCTCATAATATCCTTGCAGGTCATTCATAACTTATATCTTCACATCCTGCGAAAAATAAAACATAGAAAAGGGGTGAGCTCAAATGCCCAGTAAGGATAACAATATAGCGGAACATTCAAAAATAAGCATAAACATTTAAGGCAATGAATTACTAAAACAAAAGCCTTTTAAACTTGAACTTCAACATAGTATGGCAAAAGTAAAATGAAATAATGCCATTTACTTGTTCACATGGATATTCTACTAATCGAATAATCACATGAAAAATCAATAACCACTTTCATAATGTTGGAATGCATAATGCTAAACTTTAATTACTTTTCAAGGCCTCGTCCCAAGACCTTGGGGATATCTGTAACCGGAACCCAACCCGGAGTGCCTCTAATAACCGGACACCAACCCGGAGTGCCTCTAATAACCGGACACCAACCCGGAGGGCTTACTTTTACCAGTCCCTAACCTGGAGGGCTTACTTTTACCAGTACCCAACCTGGAGGGCTTACTTTAACCAGTCCCCAACCTGGAACATACTTGTCCAACACATTCATATGAAGTAAAGATTGAAATATAACATAAACATTCTTATTGGAACTAGCATACGAAATGTCAATACTTTCACCATAAACTATGAATGGTATAAAAATAGCACATCCACAGTCAAACATATCACAAAACCTTCAAAACAATATAGAAGTTTTGTATCATAATAAATCAACTTCAAATAATCTTAAAACCCATCAAAGGATGTTGACATAGATGAAATCAAAATTCTTTTTAAAGAAATATCTCCTTTTATTTTGAAATCATTTAAGATCCATATAAAACCAAACATTTTCTTTGAAAATAATCTTATAAGCTTTTAAGGGAAGCTTTGACGATTTTATAATGGCGGAAAATAACCGCACCCACCGTATAAGTTAAAAAAACATTCTTATCTTAATTCTGTCGAAAAGGTTAAAAAGCACCTTGTTTGGAAAACGACGGAAAGATTCCCTTATAAACCTCTTATAAAAAGTCAAACAAGGGTATAAATGACTTTAACCCATATTCTTTTAAATATTAAAAATGTTTTGAAATAAATTTTGAAGAAACATGGATGTGGATGATAACGAGATCCCAGTAGATTATTACGTATAAACAACCTCGGATAATGAAGAGATTGTGAAATAACCCTTACCAGTTTGGTAACTTATGAAACATACAACCCATGAAAGAGGTATCATACAATGAATATGTAAGTACACATAAATTAGAGTGTATTACACAAAGAATATAATTATGGGCAGTACATACACCACACAAAAGGTAATGGTGGCAATATGGCATGAATCTCACGGAATAAGGAGTGAGATGAAAACCCCTTACCACGTTAATCAACTGAGTCGTATGGCCAAAAGTTAATAACCACCAAATTATTTACAGAATAACATGAATATGATAATATATATCAAATGCCAGTACACAATACACCACTTTCAATAATTTAGTGGCGAATAATGGAAATCTCACGGAATTGAATGTGAGATAAGAAAATCCCTTACCTTGTACTTTTCCTTGGTTGGGGTAGGTTAACCGCCTGTATAATGGTGAAATAATTGTTATTAAATTATACAAGAATCATATACATTAATATGATATCATATATGATCTTTTAACATTGCTTTATTAATAATATCTTAGTATTATCGTCGTTTTGGGTGATAATCGATTCGTTCTTCTTAAATGTTTGGTTACGTAAGACATGTTTGTAATGGATAGATTATATCTTATTCATAATCAGAATGATATTAACATTATTTTTAACCCTAAAATGAGAATAAGACTTGAATGGATACGATGGAGGATGGATCTCACCGCGTTCGTGGAGACGGTAGTCCGTACGTATGCACGAACGCTACTTCCATTTAATTTTTATTTTAAAAGAATTGAATCCAAATGATACATAGGTATATTACTATTCCCGTATAATATAATATTTTATATATGTTACTTAAGTTTATTAACACCATCCTTTATACGTTCCATGTGTGGTATGAACGAGTCATATCATTTTAAGGGGGCGGTAGTCCGCACTTCCTCAAATGAAATTATCGTATGTATATACAACATGAAACGAATAATGGTATGAAATAAAATGGAATTACCGAAGCTTATATATAAAATATATATCATTAATATCATATTTAATTATAGTGCCATCATAATGGACACCCTGAGAGGCGGTAAGATATATTTGAACAATCATCGTTTCGTGAGGTGTTAGTTTGCCATCCACAGAAACATTATGTTCATCATCCATTAGATGGAGTTGTGTGTATGTGTAGTTTTAATCCTTCTTATAACAACATCCTAGTATATTGAGGATACTGGTTTTGTTACAAAAGAAAGGAAATAAAAAGATTTTGGGGGTTGGAGAAGCAAAATAAATGAAAATAATTTAAGAGAAATCGTTACCTTTAATTTAGGTAACTCACTTTGGTTGGAACCAAAGGACTTCTTGAAATGCTTTCTTCCTAAGGGGAAGCTTCAAGGAGGAGGATAGGGATGTGGGGAGCTTATTTTGGCAGAGTTTGGACGATCCAAGTGGCTTGAGAGGTGTGAGGAATGAGTAGAAGTGGTCTCCTTTTATAAGGGAGAGGATGGGGCTCTTTAGGAAAGAGTGAAAGTATTACTTTATAATATAATTATATTCGGTTTATAATGGTCCAAAAATCATTGAGGTCGAATATAAGATGACTCATATTCTAAATAACATCAACCAATAAGAATTGGACAGGTTTTAGATAATATTTTAAGCATTATAATCTTATTTATTTAAATGATTTATTAATGAGGTAAACATTGCATCATTATTGTGTCATTAATAATTTAACTTATTTGATGTCTAAAAATTATAAATAAAATATAATTATGTAGGAAATATTTTTAGCTTTCTAATGAATATTTATAATCGAAATTCCAACATGTATAACCCTATGTAAAAATTGTTCTTCTAAAAGATGTAAGCTTATGCCATTTTTATTTTTATTTTAACTTTATTAATATAATGTGTCCCTACCACATACAAGTGGATCCAAGGGGTCCCCAAATTGACCCAAGGATGCTCATGGTCGGGTATGTGTCCACCAGTAAGGTTAGGACACGTTTTAGGGTAATTTTGTATTATTATAATATTATTTTTTAACCCTTATTTACCGGATTTACCCTTAACCATGGTAAATAAAATATTTACCACAGTAATTATTCAAAATGTCTAAAAATAAAAGGTACCTATTTACACAATTTGGACATCCTGATTCCAAATATGGAATCCATTTTTCTAAATTCAAAACACAGAAGTGGCAGAAATTAATTTAAAATTAATTCCCGCTGTCAAAACAAAAAGCGTGTTTTTAAGAGATAATAACTATCAAAAGATTGACACTTGTTTATGTTCGGTTTAATTGTAAAATTATGTCCAATGACCAAAATTATATTAAATGGTAAAAATATATTCTAAATATACTTTAAAACTACTAAAATTCATAATTTATCACTATTAATTATTTTGATTAAAAAAGTTGTTTTTAATTAAAATTTAGTAATTTTCACTATTCATCAAAATATGAAAGTTATCCGAAAAGTACCAAAATTTCACCTTAGGCTAAATTCGATATTCCGAATCCAAAAAATAAAGTCCATATTAAAATATAAAATATATATAATTTCAAAAAGTAGGTATTACTATTCATAACGGCTAGTTTGATTGGTTACGGTGTGTTAGAACTCGGTGTTACGTGTAGTGCAAGTTATTGAATTATTTTTAAGAAATAACACACTATGAAATCCTGGGGTGTTACATTTTTTCTTACCTAAAACCTTTCTTTATATCCTGGGTAAAATAAAACATAAAAGGGGTGAGCTCAAATGCCCATTAAGGGTAAATATGGAGAATATAAAACAATCCATTAACATTTGAATGCAAAAACTTGAACATAAAATCTAAACATCAAAATCGTGACCAACGACATGAATATTGGAAGTACATAAGGTATATATCATAAGGGAACATCAATAATGATAAAATAGCATGGGAATAAAACATGAAATTGTGGAAACCATTAAGCACATGTTATGATTTCCATAGTAGCCAAGGCATTACTGCCATGACCATCTTAGTGGACAAAGTCCCTTTCTGAATCGAGTTCACTCCTTGTTTCAGTCCTGTAACCCTGAACCAGATTAACTTACTGTTCCAGCCATGTATATCTCATGAGATATAAATCTTTACCCAATTTATTGGAGGGATATATAGGTCCCACCCATCTTATAATGAAATCATTCTTACCTGTTTCACAACATAAACAAAAATCATTCATCATAACCCAAAGAGTAAAATGGGTTTCATAAACATCATCCCATCATAACATAATCCATATAAAACAAATGGACATTTAATCATAAGAAAAGTGAAACCCTGTAAATCATAGAGACATTATACTTGAAACATACACATATGAAATAATGTCAACTTATATGGAAAAAATGGTTTTGATAAAACACTTGAAATGAATTCTTGAGGAAAATATCCTTTCATCTTGAAAATTATTTTCTTTTCACAGAATTCCATGAGATTTTAAAAGAAATATATTTTGTTGAAAATATTCATGAAATATTTTTGAGGAAGATTCATGAAAATAATGATTTATAAAACTGTAAAAATCTGTTCACGCCGTATAAGATAAAAATAACATTCATCTCGTACTTTTGTCGAAAAAGTCAAAAAGTACCCTTGTATAGTAAAAAAATGAATGATTCCTTACATACCATGTAGTTAAAGTAAAAAATGGTTAAAAAGGACATTAAACATACATGAAACCATTTTTAGAAAATAGGAACATGGATGATAAATATAACCCGAGTGAATACTTATGAATATACAATCTCGGTTAAAAACAAGATTGTAAAAGTTATCCCTTACCTTATTTCCGATATGATTCGAATGTATCCAAACCTCATATATAATGATTTAAATAATGTAATTGACTTATTACAGAATCATATTCATTGTTATGATATCATATATGGTTCACTTATGACTTTATATTATCCGTTCTTTTGTAAATTCCATGTTAAAGAGCGTTTTGGGTAAAATCATTTCATTTATCGTATGTGTTTCGACTTGTCGTTCTTGATATTATTACTTATATCCTGATTTACATAATTCCAGAATGTAAACCATGATCTATATATTATATATATTCATCATATACATATATATTATAGATCGATAAAAGGAATGAAATACACCATTCATGGAGACGGTAGGTCGTACGTACGCATGAACACTGTTTTCGTTTCCTTATTGAATTGAATGAAATTAAGTAGATGACATAAATATATATACACATAAATATAGTATCATTATTATGTCATATATTTCATGATTACTTATTGTATATACTTTATAATCATTCATGAATGGTTAACATGGAGAATGAATCTCATCGTGTCGTGGAGAAGGTAGTCTGTACGTATGCACGAGCGGTGATATCATTCCCATGATCGTGGAATTGAATTGAAGTGTATGTACAATATTTCAGAATCAATATAACTTTTAAATAATCATATATAGTTATTTATTTACACAATTATACCCATCCAAGTAAGGTGGTGGTCAAAAACAGAGTACACCACGTCGTGGAGACGGTATTCCGTACGTACGCACGCGCGGTGATTTCGTTTTCCGTAGGATGGATAGATGGTGAAATAGGATTGTTTCATACTTATGATAACGTATAAGTATATGAGTTATACTGATGTTATTACTTCATAATGAAACAACTAAAGAAGAAGAAGTAGAAGAAGAAATAAAGGTGAAATAATCGGTAACCGATATTACCTCTTCTTTCGACACACCTATTGAAACCTCCTCTTAGGGCACTAGTATTGGTCTTTGAAGAATACCAGAACCTCTAGGATGATTCTAGGGAAGTGGAGAAGATAAATTGGTAGGGTTTTTCCAAGCTTCAAGGCTCAAAGTCATGTGAGGAAGAGAGAGATGAGGTTACCTTTTATAAGGGAGGTGAGGGACACCTTTGGAATAACTAAAAATAATATTTTATTATAAAGTAATATTCCATTTTTAATAGCTAAAAATTTATTTATTTTGAATATAAGGTGGGTATGGGTCTAAATACTCTCATCCAATAAAATTTAGACAAGTTTAGGTTTCTATTTTAACCTTATCATTTAGATTTAACTTTATGTTAAATAATTTTTCTTTTACTATGTCTTCTTGTTTTCTTACACTATAAGGTTAATAAACATACTATAACAAGCCAAACGAACCCCATGTTGTTTATTATTAATATATATAACCTTATCTAAGTCATTTTTCGGATCCTTAGATTTTTAGGAATAAAATATCAATTAATAATATAATATTTTTTAAAAACTATTTTATGTCTATGCTGACACTATTTGGTAAATGATTTTTGTGAAAATGATAACAGAATGTTTAGTTCTAAAAAATATACTTAAATAAATAATAACATGTAATATTAACCTATAAAATTAGTGGAATTCATAAAAAGTATCAAATTACATTTATTTGGGTATTTATAACATCAATTATTTAAATATTTCATTAATAAGATAATTACTGCATCATCTTTGTGTCATAAATAAATTAAATTATTTAATGTCTAAAAATTATAAATTAAATAACATTATGTAGGAAATATTTTTATCTTTCTAATGAATATTTATAGTAGAATTTATCTTATGTATAACCCTATATTAAAAATGATTTACTTATTAAACATTGATTTTAACTATTTTAACCCTTCTTTAAATAAATTAATATTAAATGTCCTAATCTAATACAAGTGAACTTAAATGGTCATATTTAATTCCTAAGGTTGTTTTTGGTCGAATTAAACTAATCCAATAGAATTATAACATGTTCTAGGATAATAATAATATCATTTTTACCCTTAATTACCCTATTTATTTTTAACCGTGGTAAAAAAAAGTAAAAAGTTACTATTCACCAAAAAATATTTTCATCTCATTGAACCACATATTAATTACTGACATCAACCGTGTCTCTTGGATTTTTTAAATTCCATTCAAAAAAGTGGTAAAATTATGTTTTATGTAAATTTGCAAATTCTCCAAGGAGGTGGGTAAAAGACGGTCAAAAGTTCAATAAAATTTTTATATATCTAAAATTATTATAAAATGACTCGAGTGAATTACATTGAACTTATATAGGTATTATGTATCAATTTTGACCTAAAATTAATTTAAATAAAATAAATAATTATTTAAATAAAAAGTTGGTTTTTAAATAGTAACCAAGTGTTTTAACTATTCATCAAAAATTGAATGTTTTTAGAAAAATAGAAAAATTTCACCCTATGCTAATTTCGATATTGAAAATCCAAAAATGAAGTCTATTTTCAAAAATAAAATTAATAAAATTTCAAAAAGTGGGTATTACTATTCATAACGGATAGTTTTAAAAATATTTTAATAGTATATTGTTGTTTAGCGAAACTCGGTATTGCGTACAACACACGCTATCGTGGAAGGTCACGCTTGCGTGTAATGAAAGCCAAGTCTGGTATGTGTGTTATGAAAACTCCTTTTGGTGTAGTGTACAACACAAGAAATTAATGAAATTGAAAAGAATATTTTTCATAAAATCATGTGGTGTAACATTCTACCCCCCTTAAAATGAATTTCTCCCTCAAAATTCGTCGGGGTTATAAATGGTTTACTACTCGAATGTTTCTTTAATAGAAACACACTTCGTAAAAAGGTATACTAAAACTTAATTTTAAAAACTAAAGTATAAAATGTAATGATTACCCAAAGTAACTCATCACTGGGTTTCTATATAGGAGAACATAGGTTAAAATATGGATATGGAAGAAAAATCTAACAATCAATTTCTGATTGAGAGTGGTAGAGAACATGGCTATGAAAAATCCATCAATCACAAAGCCATAAATTTGTGATGATCTAAGGTAAAATCTAATTCATCAGATATAAGAGCACTAGGACAACATTTTTGGTTTTCAATATCATTTCCCTAAAGTTGGAAATTTTGAATTATAAGAAATACTTTATTTTGGTACAATTTCACTGTTGTTCGTGCTGTGAACAAATTCCACTTCATCTCTTAACGAAATGAAGTTGAATTTTTTATTCGTGAAGTTTTAATAGATCATGTGATAGAATGATGGGTCATTCCATTTGTTTCAAACATAAGGTTAGAAAAAGTTATCAAATATACATAAGTCCATCTATGGTGAGGTTAATCGTATACGATTCCAAAAATGAACTTATACTTCATCTATCATTCCGATTAATAAAATTAAAATAGTTTCTACTAACCAGGGACTTCCTATAGGCCAATGGTAGGCGATAAAGGCATGTCTCACTTCGGTTGTGGGTTCGATTCCCACAACCTTGTCTGACGCGATGGGTTATGGCCCATCTTCTAGGTTGTCCTTTTTCTAAAATTACATCATTGTGACATTCCATTGATAATATCAAAAACAGTTCTAGCCTTAAACTAACTTATGTTCAACATAATCCATTTCAAATCATTAGGGTTATCCAAAATACTTCTATCCAAGATTATAGTATACAGAAAACAATTACTAGAAATTTCATCTACCGAGCATGTGAATACAATCATTTATCCGCGATATGTCTTGTTGATCACATTTCAGTCATATGAATACCTCAATCATGTATTCTCTTGAAAAAAATGAATACCCATTGAATCTTAGTGGAAACATGAGTGCTGTCAAAAGTTAACTCTTTCCACATACCAAAACTCCAAAATTCTATATACTCAATCAATGATATAACTATTTCCTTATATCAGTCATGAGCTCATGAATACTGTCAAACATTTCATTTTCTCCTTATCCCTTCATTATGCGCATATCATTTTCATTCCAAAAATATCTCAATCACTTTCCATGGTTACCGATACCATAAAATTATTGAAAACCACAATAAAACAATGCATAAAAATTCCAATATTCCACGATACATTATTTTGGAATCCCATTACATAAACACTTAATCATTCCACCACATCATTGTCATATTCAACATCACCAATAGTGATCGCATGTGACTTTTCTTTGTCCTTTGCCTTAAGTGGTTTCTCATGTCGATCATCACTAAGCCTTGGATAAGGGCATTTATTAGCATAATGCCCCATTTCCTTGCATTTGAAGAATTGAAGTGTTGGTGGTGAGTTCTCTGTAGTCTTTTCTCTATTCACATAATTAGCAACCTTTTTCCCATTACATCGAAAATCAACTACTCGATGACCTTATTTTCCACACTTAATGAATTTTTTAGTACCTTTTAGGCAATCTGCACCATGCTTCTTTCCACACTTTGAGCATAAAGAATCATTAATTTTTGTTTTCACCATTGTTCTGAGATTTCTCCTTGAACTCCATATTTTGTTTCTTGTCAAAACCATGAGATGGATATGTTACACCAACTTCCAGTTCTACCTTGATCGCACAACGCACAATTTTTTCATGGCTACTTAAGTCTCTTATAGCTAATGCCCTTCTAAGACTTGGTTTTATGCCACTGATGAAACGATCATATTTACTTTCAGGTTGGATGATAAAGCCAGATGCATACCTTGAAAGCCTAGTAAAATTTGCTTCGTATATACCAACAGATTCAGCATCCTTTTGCTTTAGTTCATGAAATTCCTTCCCCATCTTTGTTCGAAGAATACGAGGGAAGTAATTATTGAAAAATAAGTTCTTGAACTCATCCCATTCTATGGATGCAATTTCATCTCTTGTCCTCGTATTCTTGGTAAGATTCCACCATTGATCAGCTTCACCATCCAAAAAATATACTGCTAAGATGACTTTATCATGTTCAGAACATTGAAGAACTGAAAATATCTATTCAGTGGTACTGATCCATCGTTCTGCAATAACTGGATCAGAAGACCCACTAAAAGAAGGTGGACGATGCCTCATGAAGGACTCAATAGAATATTGTTCCCTTCTCTACTCATCTGGATGTCCATAATGATTCATAGCTTGCGTAAGTATAGCAATAAGATTTTTCACTCCATCTCCCATAACATTGGTTTGTTCAAGAGTACAATCATTTCATTGTCTATTACATTGATCAACATGGTTCTTTAGGGTTCCAGCCATCGTCTAAAACCCAAAAAGAATAGCGTGAGGGGAAAAAATCATGCTAGGGAAAACAACATAATAAAGGGGGAATACCTTCAATATCTAACATATTAGGATTAATTCTAAGATCGGTACCTTAATTCTAGGAATATAACCAAGACTTATACTTAACATTAGGGACATCCCTAGACATACCTTAGAAATATCTCTAGGGATCTCACTAAAGTTCTCGCATCCTAGTTTCCAAAGGTTGACTAATCCTTTCCTCTGATAAGAACTGTAGAGACCCAAGGCCTGACGTACATGGACATTACATTAATTTTCCGGAATACATAGTACATAACAAAAACAGACACACAAGGACCGTAAAAGTTTAGTGTCATTGGAAACTCGGAATATAATCTTCTAATCATGGTGAAAGATCATTAACATCGCCCATAAAGATATTCCCTTTTTTTCTTACCTAAAACATTTCTTTATATCCTGGGGAAAAGAAAAATAAAAGGGGTGATCTCAAATGCCCAATAAGGGTAAACATAGAGAACATAAAACAATCCATAAACATTTGATTGCAAAAACTTGATCATAAAATCTAAACATCAAAATCTTGAGCAAAGACATGAATCTTGGAAGTACATAAGGTATATATCATAAGGGAACATAAATCATGATAAAATAGAATGAGAATAAAACATTTAATTATGGTAACCATTAAGCACATGTTATGATTTCCATAGTAGCGAAGGCATTACTGCCATGACCATCTTAGTGGACAAAGTCCCTTTCTGAATTGAGTTCACTCCTAGTTTCAGTCCTGTAACACTGAATCGGATTAACGTACCATTCCAGCCATGTCTATCTCATGAGATATGAATCTTTACCCAATTCATTGGAGGCAGATATAGGTCCCACCCATCTCATAATGAAATCATTCTTTCTTGTGCCACAACATAAACATATATCATTCATCATAACCCAAAGAGTAAAATTGGTTTCATAAACATCATCCCATAAAAACATAATCTATATAAAACAAATGGACATTTCATCATAAGAAAAGTGAAACAATGTAAATCATAGAGACATTATACTTGAAACATACACATATGAAATAATGTCATCTTATATTGAAAAATGGTTTTGATAAAACACTAGAAATGAATTCTTGAGGAAAATATCCTTTCTTCTTGAAAATTATTTTCATTTCACAAAATGCCAATCTATTTTAAAAGAAAGATATTTTGTTGAAAATAGTCATGAAATATTTTGGAGGAATCTTCAGGAAAATAAGGCTTTTCAAAACCGTAAAAATCAGTTCACGTCGTAGAAGTTAAAAATAACATTCTACTCATACTTTTTTCGGAAAAGTCAAAAAGTACCTCGTATGGTAAAAAAAAGAATGATTCCTTAAAGACCATGTAGTTACAGTCAATAATGGTTAAAAAGGAAATTAGACATACATGAAACCATTTTTATAAAATAGGAACATGGATGATAAATATAACCCCAGTGAATACTTACAAATAAATAATTTCGGATAAAAATGAGATTGGAAAAGTTATCCCTTACATTAGGTCTGATATGCTTCGTATGTATCTGAACGTCCTGTATAATGATTTATAAAATGTCATTAACTTATTACAAAATCATATTCATTGTTATGATATCATATATGGTTCACTTATGACTTTATATTACCTGTTCTTTTGTAAATTCCATGTTAAAGAGCATTTTGGGTAAAATCATTTCATTTATCGTATGTGTTTCGACTTGTCATTCTTGATATTATTACTTATATCCTGATTTACATAATTCAAAAATTTAAAACATGATTTATATATAATATATATTCACCATATACATATATATTATAGATTGATAAAAGGAATGAAACACACCGTTCATGGAGACGGTAGGCCGTACGTACGCATGAACGCTGTTTTCTTTTCCGTATTGAATTGAATGAAATTAATTAGATGAAATAAATATAAATACACATAAATAAAGTATCATTATTATGTCATATATTTCATTATTACTCATTGTATATACTTTATAATCATTCATGAATGGTTAACATGGAGAATGAATCTCATCGCGTCGTGGAGACGGTAGTCCGTACGTACGCACGAGTGATGATATCATTCCCATGATCATGGAATTGCATTGAAGTGTATGTATAATATTTCAGAATCAATATAAATTTTAAATAATCATATATAGTTATTTATTTACACCATTATACCCATCCAAGTAAGGTGGTGGTCGAAAACAGTTTACACCACGGCGTGGAGAAGGTATTCCATACGTACGCACGCGCGGTGATTTCATTTTCCATAGGATGGATAGATGGTGAAATAGGGTTGTTTCATACTTATAATAACATATCATTATATTAGTGATAATAATGTAATTACTTAATTATTAAAGAACTAAAGAAGAAGAAGTATAAGAAGAAATAAAGTTGAAAGAATCGGTAACGGATATTACCTCTTCTTTCGACACCCCTTTTGAAACCTCCTCTTAGGGAACTATGATAGGTCTTTGAAGAAGACCAGAACCTCTAGAATGTTTCTAGGGAAGTGTAGAAGATAAATATGCAGGTTTTGGCCTAGCTTGAAGGCTCAAAGTGGTGTGAGGAAGAGAGGGAGGAGGTGCCCTTTTATAAGAGAGGAGAGGGGCACCTTTGGAATAACTAAAACTATTATTTTATTATATTGTCATATTCGGTTTTTAATAGCTCCAAATTGAGTTATTTTGAATCTAAGGTGGGTATGGGTCTAAATCCTTTCATACAATAGAATTTATACAAGTTTATGTTTATATTTTATCCTTATCATTTAGATAAAACTTTAAGTTAAATGATTTTTCTTTTTCCGTGTCTTCTTATTTTCTTACACTATAAGGTTAATAAACTTACTATAACAAGACAAAAGAACCCCAAGTTGTTTTATTATTAATATATTTAACCTTATATAAGTCATTTTGCCGAACCTTAAATTTTTATGAATAAAATATCAATTAATAATTTAATATTTGTTTTAAAAACTATTTTATGTCAATTTTGACACTATTTGGTAATTGATTTTTTTGAAAATCATAACAGCATTATTAGTTCTAAAAAAGTTAATTAAATCAATACTAACATGTAATATTAACCTAGAAAATTAGTGGAATTCATAAAAAGTCTCAAATTACATTTATTTGGGTATTTATAACATCAATTATGCCAATATTTCATTAATAAGATAATTACTACATCATCTTTGTGTCATATATAATTTAAACTATTTAATGTATAAAAATTATAAATAAAATACCATTATGTAGGAAATTTTTGTATCTTTCTAATTAATATTTATAGTCGAATTTATCTTATGTATTACCCTATAATAAAAATGATTTACTTATTAAAGATTGATTTTAACTATTTTAACCCTTCTTTAAATAAATTAATATTAAATGTCCTAATCTAATCCAAGTGGTCCAAAATGGTCATATTTTATTCCTAAGGTTGTTTTTGGTCCAATTACACTTATCCAATAAAATTAGGACATGTGTTAGGGTAATAATAATATCATTTTTACCTTTAATTACCCTATTTACTTTTAACCGTGGTAAAAAAAGTAAAAAGTTATTATTCAACAAAAATTATTTTCATCTAATTGAACCACATTTTACTTACTGACATCAACCGTGTCTCTCGGATTTTTGAAATTCCATTCACAAAAGCTGTAAAATTATGTTTTATGTAAATTTGTGAAGCCTCGTAGGAGGTGGGTAAAAGACGGTCAAAAGTTCAATAATTTTTTTACATATCTAAAATTATTATAAAATGACTCCAATGAATTACATTAAACTTATATAGGTATTATGTATCAATTTTGACCTAAAATAAATTTAAATAACGTAAATAATTATTTAAATAAAAAGTTGGTTTTTAATTAGTAACCGAGTGTTTTCACTATTCATCAAAAATTGAATGTTTTCAGAAAAATACCAAAATTTCACCCTTTTATAATTTCGATATTCCGAATCCAAAAATGAAGTCCATTTAAAAAATAAAATTTATAAAATTTAAAAAAGTGGGTATTAATATTCATAATGGCTAGTTTTAATCGTATTTTAATAGCATATTGTTGTTTAGAGAATCTTGATATTGC
Organism: Viscum album; assembly: GCA_963277665.1. Taxonomy (NCBI): domain Eukaryota; kingdom Viridiplantae; phylum Streptophyta; class Magnoliopsida; order Santalales; family Viscaceae; genus Viscum; species Viscum album. The sequence goes on along the minus strand of OY728123.1, from coordinate 683,193,327 downwards.
GTACAACACATGCTATCGTGGATGGTCGCGCTTGCGTGTAATGCAAGCCAAGTCAGGGATGCATATTGTGCAAGCTCATTTTGGTGTAGCGTACAACACAAGAAATTAATGAAATTAAAATGAATATTTTTCATAAAATCTTGGGGTGTTACACATATGTCCCTAGGAGATGGGAGGAGGAGAAGGCTGGTGGGTTCCCTCCTATGTGTGTTGAAATGAGGCATGAATCTCCTGTTTTCCTTTATATAAAATTCATCCCGCATAACACATGGTGTGTCATTGTTATACATATTATAACAGTTTGATGATCTGTAATATATACACATCATTTATTCAAAGGGAAAATCCCTTAGGATTTCTTATCATGAATCCATTGGTCCACACACACTGAAACCATTATATTCTATGTATATGATTTATACAATATGTAAGACTCACACCATCTATTTTCAGCATCCTGACTATCCATTCTTCCATCAGTGTTTTATGAAACCACTAATACATCCACTGAAAAATAATATTTATCCAAAAGAAATACTTTTTGATGGTTAAATCCCAAGTACCTCACTTTGATTCGGGAAATTTAAATCAACACATCCATGAATGGATTATTTTAAATTCCATTTGAAATTTTATATAGTAAAAAAACGAGATGTTACAATCTACCAAGATCAAAACATCTTGTAACAAAGATACCATGTGAAAAAAAATTACTAACTAACTCATCTCATAAGGTTTCATACAAACAGTTATAATTCTTTTTCAAATTCTAATTGCATCTCCAAGAATTACATTATTGTAATAGTACGAAAATCTATTAATACTTGATCTGATGCTCACATTCTAGGTAGAAACATTAAGAAAGAAAATAATTGATCCCATATAACTATAGAGATGACTATGTAATTTTCTTCTTAATCCAGAAACCCCTGACACTAATTCAGATCCATGGTATCTTGACCATTCAAATTTTATATTTAATCATACCATTTTCACTCTAATTAAGCACTATGAGTTATTGTCAATTCGATTAAATTTTCAATTTCCAATCAACCAAGGTTATCTAGGTCAAGCCGATGTCTCCATGAAAATACCCAACCAACCTACACTTTACTCACCTCATCCCAATGACATTATATGAATTAGTTCCTCATCTAACACGTTCAATAAATTCATATTGAGGAAGTTAATCAAATTCTAGATGATTGTAATAAAAACACTCATCATAGATAGCTACCACATTTCAAAAACTATCTCCAAATGAATTTAAATGATGGTGCCTCAATATTTATCTTAGAAAATTATTTGAGGCCTTTAAATGGATACCAGTTTTTTAAATAGAACAAACATACAGGAATATGGTCATTCCCTAGGATGAACATGGGTTTATAACTGATCCAGGAAACTTGGTTCATCACCATTAAACTACCCATATGAGCTCGACTAAAATATAGGGTTACCACGAAATCATGCTCGAGACTCAAAGTAGTTCATCCATGTTTGTTCGTACGCTTACATTTATAATCGAGATGTCATTGTATAGTTGAGAAATCTAGGAATTAGAATATTGACTAAGACAATTTTCTGTCAGGTAAAAAATTTGGTTGGTGTCTATGAGTCTATTCAATGAATTACTACTTAGGAAATCATGTTTTAATCTGGACTAACCATTCCTCAATACTACAACACTACAAAAGTAGAACTCCTATAGAAATTATTTATCAATCTCAATAGAATTTAATTTATTTCATTTCCATGGTGTATAAACAATTCATTGTCTGTATACCCAGGATAATGTCTAGATATGGTATATGATCATCACTAAAAAAGAATACACTTAAAGGATATAATGAACTTTTATGGACACCCAAGAAACTCCTATAATATCTAGTTAGAAGAATCTGTCATGGTTTCGGACCAACCATACACATCCATTAACAGACCATGTACATATTCAAACCACCAATGGCAGATCATTTTCAAAAGAGATCCATTGTAACAGATGATCTGCCATTATTAAATAACTATGATTCCTTTACCAAACAATTAATCATGTACTCGCTGAAGAGAAACCACAATAGTCCTTCCCTAACTAACAATGTTTTCAAAGGATTCATACATAGTGAACCATATCATCATCATACTTCCTTGAAAGAATCGACCAAATACTTAAATTGCCTACTCCAAGAGCATCCAAAAATAGTTTTGAACTTTTTCAAATGGTACACCTCTATTAGGATTCTTATAATTGGTAGGACACATGTCATCCATGATCGATACAATGGTTTCCACCTTATGAGTTTCCTTACAATCGAAATTACTAGAAATGTGAACCCATCCCACTACACACACTCTATCAATTACTAGTTGTAGGTCCTTGAGGTGGCCAATATGCTTTAGTTGGTTTTAAACTAAATGGATATATAGAATTTCCATATACAAGACTACTAGTTTAAATTTATTTTAGATGTACAACTTTCACTCCTCCTGAGTTACATCAAGGAATTCCATATCATCAGGTGAAAAACCCAAAAACCACCTGAACTATATGTCAAAACACCAAATCCTTTTTTAACATCATCCAAAGTATTGGGACAAGTACGGTATCCTCAAATGAACATCTCAATCTACTCCAAATATTACCAATGAACATTTCATAATAGGTTATGTAATTGCTGACTACCACCAAATATATACCATTTTTTACTACTTTAAAAACATGAAGGGTAACACATGTATCAATGCACACCAACCAAGTACCTCACAAGAAAAATTGCACATTTCTAACACTAGGATATGAATATAGATTATTTGAATGATTTTAAATAATTTAGATTATTTTATTTTGTTCTCTTATGAATAATTTTCTTATTTTAAAATTTTTGTCATAATTTTATTTGGTTCCCTAATACTGATAAACTGAATGGTCATTACAGATTATAACCCTTCTATCACTACCAATGAAATAAACTAGACAGTGACTATTTTATTGGATTTTTTATTATTAATGTTAGTATAAAAACAATTTGTTTATAATCCATGGAAATAAATTTAGTAAAACATATATTATGTAAACTAACATTATTATATAATTTGAGAATAAGTATATAATAACATCATAATATTTTGGAAAGGAATAGATTATGTAGGTTTCCAATGAAATATTTTTAAAGATACAACATGTGGATTTGATTGAATCATAATTATACCAATGGGTAATAACTCCAAGAATATTTCATTGGGATTAGACTCATTCATCATACGGGGCATGGCAATGGGCATTACTACACAATTAGTTTCAGATTCTAAAAGTAAATTATTTAGATAATTCACATTTTCCATACAAAGAATTATGAAGAATTTGAAAATATACTAATTAAATATTGACATTCACAGTGAAACCATTTTTATGAATATATGATTAACAATTCATAAAATTCCAATTTATGTTAAGTGTTACAACACTTTTAGAATTATATGTTGTGATAGAAATTTAAAATTTTCAAGAATAAATCCATTTTTTCCATTTTTTATAAATGTTACTTGGATGAAAGAATAGTATCAACACTTTAGATTAATGTAGATATTTCCCTGATCAGTTGTCCAATATAGATGGTATTTTAACTAAGTAGTCCAAGGATATTTTAGGGAAGATTACTTATTTTATAATGAATAACCATGCCCAAATGGATAATCATGTTGTGACACAATGTGATACTTCTAATGAATCACACATTGCATAAATAGATATCAAATCATATTAAATAATTTTTCATTACATAACATAACAATCCAAACTATAACCATTTATGTATAGTGACATTGGAAACATGGATATATAACTAACTTATTCATAAGAGTATAAAATCATCTATAAAATAGTTATTAATAACAATATTCATTCATTGAAATATCATATATAAAACCATTATTCATAAAATGGAAAAAATAAACATAAGAAATGATGAGATCTGATTCTAATTTTGGATATGAAAGGGATATGTCAATTATCACTATAGTATAATATGATAATAAGGGTATGAGAACATAAGCATCATATTTGAAAAAATATTCCACAAGCCTTTACTCATGGAATAAATCTTAGATGTTCTTAATAAATTAATTATAAAGTAATTAAAGAACATGATCAATGAGAGCATAAAACTGTCATAATAAATATAAAGTAAAGGCTATAAAATAGATTAATCATAAATTAATTAAATAACATGATCAATTAGAGGATAACACTATAATTAGAAATAGATTTTTCGAATGAAAATATTAATAGAAATTAATTTCCATAGTAGTGAAGGCCCTTTACCAAGGATATCATAGTTGAATATGTTCACTTCCAAAATTATCATGCAAGTAATGATTTAATTCCAAGACTATCATAGTGGAAAAAGTCACATACTAAACTATATTCAATCCACATTCAATCCTTATTTATCCCATGAGATATTAATCTTTACTCAATGCGTTGGAGGGAGATCAATGTCTCATACATCAATGGTTATAATGTAACTACTATAACATAATTAAAACCATACATAAATTTTCAAAACAAGCATAAAAAATTAATCATATCAGAACTTAAGAAAATAAATGGGATAAAGAAACATTTAATCATAGTATAACCCATTAAAAAGAATTGGGTTTCATAAAAATTTCATCACGTCATCACAGAATAACACATGGAATAGGAATATGTTTCATAAAATACTTCTCATCATATATATAAAAATATAGAGAAAGAATAATGATGATATCATTAGATCATATCACCAATAAATAAAAAGTAACATCAAAATATCTCATCATAGATAAAATATTATTTCAAATGATCACTTGGAATATTTTATGAGGGAAATAAACTTTTCAATTTGAAAATCACATTTTTTGAAAACAAAATTCACCAAACATTGTGAAAATTTATTAATTTCTAAATAATATTTATAAAATATAAAATAAAATTTATAACACTTAATGGACATAATAGATGTAAATAAAATAAATAACCGGGATTATCATATATAAATATCATATCTTCTTAGATAAATATTCAATACAAATCATGAATACCCACTCTAGGATGATAATGGTGTACTATATTTGGAAACTAGTTATATAATAATATTATTTAATTAAAGATCTTCAAAAAACCCATAAATATATTAATTTGTGTACTATTCACAAACATACCCAATATAAAACCATTCCTTATAACCTTGGGAAAAAACATAAAAAGGTTCTTTTCAGATGGTCTGTAAGGGTAAGAATGGGAGATATCAATATATGATCATATGAAATCATAATATAATAATAAGGTTATGATATTAAAAACATAATGTAAAAATTTTATACCCAACAAGTCATAGATCATAAAGTTGATTCATGGTATAATACATTATCATTCCAAAATTAATGATTCATATGATTATGAAATAATTAAGATTCACAAACCATAAGATCATTTCACAAAATTTTGTGCAAACATATGAATAAAAATAATTTCATGTGTTATGGTTTACTTACAAGTACATTAAACACAGCGGATGATGCCTCATCACATGTTTCCTATTATAAAAAACTTCTTTTAGCCTATTTCCCATTCTAAATCAATCATGTTATATGTTTTCCAATTACTAACTACTAAAAAATAAATCCTTACCCAATTCATTGGTGGGAGATATAGGTCCCACCCACCCTTAGTTACAACATGATCCCTATCATTAGTTATAACGTAACCACTATCCTTCGTTATAAAATAACCACCATCACATTATTGAAACAATACATATGTGTTCCAAAATATCATGAAACAATCATCATATCATAACCCATAATAATTATTTTAATAATAATTTCATCATACCATAACCTAATGAAATGAAACAGGTTTCATAAAAATTTTTTCAATTCGTTATGTCATTTCCAATAGAGGAGTTTTGAGTTTTAAAGAAAATTAATAAATATAAACAATATAAATATAAATTAAGTATTGCAAAATTTTACCATGTCCATAATTACAAATAAGAAACACCAAAGGGTTTTTTCACTAATGAATATATATTCCATAAAATCTCACTAATGTGATATTAGGGAAAATGTCATTTTCATTTGAAATAAATTATTTAAAGTATAAAAATTTCCCAAATACAATGTAAATAAATTTTATTGAAAATAACCCTGAAATATTTTAATGTAATCCTCAAATAATTAATTGGACATGATAATGTAATATATCATTCATGTCGTAGACATTAAAACAACTATTCATTTCATATTTTCATTAAAAACACAAAACTGAATCATTTGAAAATGAAAAGGAATATTCCTTTCAAAAAAATAAATAAAATTAAAAAATGGGTAGAAAATTATTTTAAAAAAAATTATAGAGTGGTAATTCTATCTTTGAAAGATTTTCAGAAAACATGGATCAAGACAAACATGTTTTTTCGACAAACGTGATAAATAAATTTAGTTCTTCTATAAAAACATTCATTTGGAATATTTGATACATAAGTACATTAAAGTAAAAGTAAAGTATTTAATTTCAATTAATAACCATAGGATTATAAAATTTATGTGTTTCTTTATATATGGTTCATACTATCTCCCCATTAGAATTGTGATAATATAAAGTCCCAATAAATAATGGGACTGTAACAGAAAACCTTTAACACTTTGGTATATTTTGAATCATAAAACCCCTAAAATCAATAAGATTATAATGATATATATATCCCATAACTTAAATGGAAAGTACCTTATAATGCAGTTATGGAATGTATATACACCACACAAAATAAACATGTGGTGTATTAGGCATGTGAATGAGAAAGATAAAAGTTAGATGAATGTCTCATATTGTATTGGTAATCTTTTGAATTATCAGAAAAATAAAATAATAAGGTCACATGAACCATTATATATCATTTTAAATAAATTATATTAACTATATAACTTTTTAAATGGGTATTATATACACAATACAAAATAAACGAGTGGCAAATTTGACAAAATTCACTGAGAAATAAAAGTTAGACTGGAAATACCGTACTATAAGTATTGAATCCGTTTATACACATTTGAACATCATGTAAAATAAATATATGTTTATTATACCAATATTACATAACTATACTGAAATATATCACATCATATGTGATTTAAATAAAACCTTCTATTATATGTTTATTAGAAATTTATTTTTTAAAATCACATTTTGGGTAATAACTGTTTCATTTTCCAGTTATGTTTTGATTTTTTTATTTTAGGTCCTTTAACTATAGTAATGGTCAAACAGTATATATAATTTTAAAAATGATATAAATATCATATATATTAATTATATATTGATTTATATTAATATAAAAAATTATAGATATAAAATGCATTACATCATTCATGGAGATGATAGGTTATATGTACTCATCAACAATGTTTTAATTTTTTCAATGGAAGGACTGAAAGGAATATAAATTATATATAACCATACCATAATAGTTATGATGTCAAATAAATCACATATATTAATTAAATGTATCCTAGTTTACTTCCATGTGTTGTATAAGTGAAGAGTGAGACACACTGCTTCACGAGTTAGTATTCTACCTTACACAAAAGCGATATTATTATATTCACATAGATTGGAAAGTAAAAAAGGTACATATGACATTATAATTCAAAATTTACAATGTTTTCTCGATATCATATAAATATGTTTAATCCATCATTATATCCATATATGAGAGGTGCTGATGGAAAATAAATTAACTCTTTTAGGGAGGAGGTAGTTTGTCGTACACATGATCTATAGTTTTGTTACCAAATTTTTAGAAGAGGATTTGGATGTAGATCATGAAATTAACATAAAAAAATATAATTATATAATATATAATGATGATATTATATCATCATAATTAAACAATATTGTAATGAGTTGGAAGATAAAATCTTATATAAATCCAATTTGAGAAAGATAACTCTTTTTTTGATAATATCCTATGATTTACACAAAAATCCTTCCTAGGTTGAATTAATTACATAAATAAGGACTAGAAGATGTTATTATAGAATTAAGAAAATTATTTTGGATGTTATTTTTAAAAACATTCATTTTTAGATGTGTTTTTATCAGAGTATATGGGTTTTCTTTTTATAACTGGAGGAGAAGATAAAAAATATTGTTTTGAAATTAATAAAGTGTACCCATATTTTTCATATTCAAAAAATATCTAAAAGGGATCATTAAAAAATATAGATGATAAATGTTAAAAATAAGTCCTTAAATCATGATCTAGACAAGTTCTTCTATCACCTTACCCCTTTGGATTTTAGATTAACTCATGGTAAACCCATTTTAACCCGAATTGCGATAATTAAATTTTACACTTTTTAATATTCATTTTCCCAAAATATTAATATGAAAATATTATATAATATTATATATAATTATAAAAAATATGGTATCCTTTTTTCCTGGCCCACTCATATAAATAGAACATTTTATTTTTGAATTAAAAAAATAGACACGATAAAAAATCGGTTTTCCAAAATGAAATTTTTTATTAGTATAAAATGTTTTAATAACAAAAATAATATGAAATTTATTCCAATAAAATAAATTATATTAATAAATATATATTTGAACTAATTTTTTATAACATATTAAATTAAAATTCAACATATAAATTTTTTAAATGAAAAGGTTATTTTTAATAAAAATCTTAAAGTTTCACTATTCATCATGAAATTCATCTTTTTAGAAAATTCATAATAGTTAACCCATACTAATTATTACATGTGTATTTCAAAAATGATGTTAACATTTTCAAAATAATTTACAGAAATTTTCAGTAATTATTTTTATTATTTCATTAAAAAATGCATTAAAAATAATTCTTTTAAAAGAATGTATTTTCAGAGCATATAAAGACATTGAAAAAATAATTTTTTATTTTTAAATATTTTTTATGTATTTAAAACCACGAAACATAATTTTAATAATTTTTTATTCCTATTCATACCAAAAATTTTACATTCTGTATCTTAAACGTAAAAATTAAATGATAATACTAATAGTATATTTTGGTTTGTTAAAACTCGTTGTTATGTATAACATAAGCTATAAAATAAATAATATTTCTTGGAAAAAATCATAAAATCTATTGGAGATACATTCCGCCTCCCATAAAATGAATTTCTGACATGAAAATCCATCACATTTTTACAAAAACAGAGGATAATTCTTCGTCATTACATCCTATGGTTCTCATAGAGCTTCACCAACCAGGTTGTTCTACCACAAAACAATGACCTGGTGAGTGAAATTATTTCATAGCACTTTTTCTATGTTGTCATGAATCCATACTAGTTGTTCCTCCTATGAATTTCCTGGCTCAAGTTGTACAATCTATGAGTTCAACACATCTAATGGATTTGGTATTTACATCCTATGAAGAGATATATGGAACTCATCATGAACTTTCGAGAGGTTTAGTGGAAGAGAAATTAAACAAAGAACCATACCTATTCAAAGAAGAATCATGACAGGGCCAATATACCTATGGAATGGATTTCTATTCATCCCAAATCTCATAACCTTCAACCATGGTAAAATATTTTGGAACAACATATCACTAGAATCATAATCAAGATCAAACTAATTATTGGAAGCATATTTTTTTGTCAACCTTGTAACTCCATTATGTGATGCTAAATGTGTAATGGTATGAAGCAGATACCACAGAACAATGCCTCAATCTAGAAGGCCACATGATCTCAGCTACACATCCCCGTATTCTAGAGGATTTTAACTAGCATCAAGGGTCTACTTGAGACTGTGCGTATACTATACCCTCTTTATCAAAGTAGAAAAATAACAAAAATAAGAAAAGCCATCTAATAATAATGAACAACCAATGTAATACTGTGGCTAGAACGAAGCATTATCACCTGATGAAAAAATAGGAAACAATTTCCATTACTAAAATAATATATAACTCATTCCATATAAGTATTATGTGACAAAATGAAAAAACAAAAATATATACACACTAACAACTCGCCATCATTACCTAAAAACATGACTAGTTCCCTCATCCATGCAACATCCCAAATAATCCATATGGAATATGGATCATACCCTTATACTATATTGAAATAATGATATCTATCTAGGTATTAATCAGGCATCCTGAGTAGGTTGTGAGTAAAACATTTTAGGCCACCATTAATGAAATCAAAAAACATTTCAGTCTATAATAGTGTATGCAATTTTATAAAAGATAATGTAAAGGTGATATTATAAATAATTTACTTATTTAATTATTCATTAAGAAAATATATAAATGGCCTAGGTTCATGATGAAACCATAAACATAAATACCTTATTCATCCCATGCTGGAGTCTGAATGATATCATATAGAGAACCAACATTTATTATAAAATATGATTTTCATCAATCATCTAATTTCAATTTCATATTAAGGATACTTTGAACAATGGTTCAATACCAACTTCATCAGCCTGGAATATCATTTCTAGAACCCCATGGATATTTAGAGAATTAGTCCCTTTCCCACACATCATTTTTATCACATAATGTATTTTTAGGAATTAGTCATTATCCAACAATTTTTGTTATCACATATATGATTTTGAAGCATCAGTCCTTGTCCCAGTCTGATCATCACATATATCAAAATATCCTATATATCACATCTTTCATATACAAAAAATTTAAGAATCATTAACCATTCCACCAAGCATTCTCATCAAAATGTCCCACATAAATTATTAATTAAATTTCGGTTATCAATTTAATCACATATTATAATATGAGAAACTCACAATTAAGCCACATATCATGTTTATTCAATTAAACCATAAAACATTCCAGGTTATTAAAACCATACCTTAATTATCATTAATAAATAAATTCAAATATAACATTAATTGACCTACTTAAAATTTTCATTAATTAATTTATTAAATTCATTAATCTAATTCAATATTAAAATAAAAAGACATGGAAATGAAATTCCACAGTTACATACATGAAATTTTAATTCAATACCATGATATTTGATCATTAGACCACCTATCTCAAGATCATTGATAGACGCTCCCCAATAGAGATCCCCAAATTGATATGGAATGATCAATTTCAAAATGGATGAAAATATTTAGAACCAAAAACTAAATCATAGATTAAAATGATTAATATCATTTAATGACTAGATCTATATCTTTCCAATTAAGGATAAAACATTACAGTTCATCTATAAAAGATATGGGATAGAGGGAGGAAACCAATTGGGATTATATTGCATGCCAGAAGAGGTACAGATCCTTCACTCTTATATTTGATTCTTTAAGAATAGAGTTCATAAATCCTTTAAATCCTATCTAGTACTTTTAAAAATTAAAAATAGTTTCTTGGTTGGATTAGGGGTTAATGAGGGTGAATCGTAGGGGTAGGGAATTTTAATTAAAATTTTCAGGGGATTAAAAATAGTTTTAACGGTTTTCATGGATGTGGTTCACTATTTTCGAAATAGTGTTCTCTAACTATGTTCCTTGTATTAGGGGTGTACGGTTTCTACGTAGAGGTAAAAAATCAAATCATGTTCTAATTGGGTGATTCCCCTCTATTTTATAACGCAATGTTTATCGGGGTTGGTACACATTTTGTTTAAGAAAATCGAGCACCAACTATACATTTCCCCTTTTCCATCGATTTTTTTCAATTTTTACTTGAATAAAAAACCAACCCAAGATATACCAAATTAAGGGTAAAAGAGTACAAGGAAAAAATAATGAGAAATATCTAGAAATTGTCAGGTTCTTAAAATCTCCCCACATTATAAGGGATCATCCTCGAGATTTACTCCAAAAAATCATTAATATTCCAAGGTAAAATGATTAGGCCACTGAGCCAGAATATTTTCTTATCTCTCCCAATTTACCCCCTGAACACTTCCATGTCACCACAATACTAGTACTATCAAAATAGTTTTTCCCAAAAAAACATTACCATTATGATCCATAACACACATCAGATACTCTTGAAGGGATTCATTAGTCTCAAGCTCAACAACATCAATATATATAATATAAGAAGGTATTGGGTGATACCAATGATGTTTTGAAACATGGTAAAATTCATAAAATGAATTATACCTCTGTGTATGATCAAATTGTTATTCCAACTTCATGATTCTCTCCATAATCTCAAAAGGTTGGACATACTTGGGAGAGGAATTTCCCAGTGTTGAAAACCTATGATCACCCAAAATTTTGAAAACCCCAATGAATACATGATAGACTACTATAAACTCATGGTTTTATCGACTTATATCATCATATTACTTCTCCACAATCTAGCCATACCCATATGTTTCTGATTCAACTAAACTAATTTTGGCATCTCTTTCCCGAGATTCGGTAACAACAACTCTGCCTCACCAACCTCTATCCAGTATATAGGTGATTGACATGGCCTACCATAAAGAGTCCCATATGGTTCCACCTAAATAGTTTCATGATAAATATTTTTATATTAAAATCCAAAAGTGTTTTCTTTTAACACCTTGATATTTTTGAATCATTTTTTTCAATTAATTTATCCTTTTGGATATTTTCATTTCACACAAAACTAATGATTGATTATTTTATATTAATGTACTATGTTTATATGGAGTTATAAAAACACCATGTTAGAAATTCATTGAATAAAAAATATATCTTTTTCTACAAGGAAAACTGAGGTTGTCTTGCATTACCTGAAACAATGACCTTCCTCGATGGTTTGCGTAACACACAAGAACATGTTTTAATGAACAATAGTATATCATTAAAACATTATTAGTTTATATAATAAGATATAACCAATCTATTAAAATAGATGTTATGAATATTATTAACTATTTTACTAAAATATATGGTTTATACTAACAATAGATAAACACATGTGTTAACAATTAATTTGAAATGAATATGAGAACATATTAAATAAAAGGAAAATATTATTATGGTCACAAGGATGTTTTACCAAAATAAAAAAAATTAACAATCATTATTGAGTTTTAGAAATTCTATATATATGTTATAGACTCAATAAAATATATTTCATATTCATCCAATAGAATTTATAGACATAATATAAGAACAAACCCTATTTTTTGCTCAAAAATGTTTATTTTTATAATAGTAGTTTTACCATATTTTAATAGAGAAAACATTTTAAATAAACTTTTTTGATCTTTTATAGATTTAACATGTCAAAATAAAAATTATAATTTAAATAGAAACATTAAAATTAGGTTATAATATTTTTGTTGTATTTTTTTGTAAGGTTTTATTTTTTAATGAATAGTAACGAAATACTGATTTTTACTTCAATAATGTTTTTTCATATAATTATTTTATAAAGATAAATAATTTATTAAACTATTTTCAAAGTATAATTATTTGATATTTTATAAATTAATATAATTTAGGTCATTGAGATCAATTTCACTTGGAAATTGGGTATGAAAACACAGCAAAATCTTGAATGTTTTTATTTTGAAAACCCATATTGTCGACCTGATTGAAGGATTAATTTTAATTTATTTTCTACCAAATCTATGATAATAATCTGATAAAATGGATTCCATATTTATAATAAAAATAATTTTTAATTTATAATAATTCCATTATAATTTTTTACCAAAAATATTTGTGAATGTTATTTTAATTAATTACGATAATTGAAGTAAAATTATGATTAATAAGGGACTAAACCATAATCGTAAAGCCCAAAACGACTTATAAAAATGTTAAAAATAAATATTTTGGACATATATAGAGATAATAATCCCAAATAATTACTTTTTATCATGATTGGATTCGTATTCAATAAAAAATGTTGGTGGGGTTTCCCTTTTCCAAAATATTACATGAGTGTCACTCCTCCTCCATTACAAAAGGCCACCAACTCTCCCTCTTCATAACACCTCCCAAAAACATAGTTTCTACCAATATATAACCAATAGAGTTCCTAGAATCCATCCATTACTCATTAAATACTTCTTTTTGTCATAAATAAATCCATGGAATCCTTTTGGCACAAACAAAAAGGAGTAACCCAGTTAAGAGGTAACATCTTCTCTAAAGACCCTTTCCTTTATATTATTTCCCCACCACCTACACTATTCTTATTCCATTAGTATATAAAAAACCAGTTTATTAAATATAATAGTATTTTATGATAATTTTTATTCTTACAAATAAACACCCTTCTATCTAATCGGTAGCGAACATAATCTTTAGGTGTACGTCAAACTGCCCCTCGCAAAGCAATGATTGTTCATTTTTCCTTTATATCCACTCATGGTGGAAATTATTTTGGAAAATATACTTATATAAGGTATATATTATATTTTTTATTTTTTAATATTATATAATAATTTTACAACAAATATCTTTTTACTTTACAGTTTTTGTAAATATGATAATTTCTTTTGGTGAAGTGTGGACTACTGCCCCTCAATGTGATTTCATTCTTTCACATGCTACTAGGAATTTATTATGTATGGGTTTAGTGAACTTATATGATATAAATTTTATAATAAGGAAAATTTTATGATGATATATATACAAATATAAAAACAACTTTCATTTACGTTCATTATTTCAATACGATAATAACAACATGAATAGTGTTCTTGCATGTGAATGGATTACTCTCTCCATGAATGTCAAATTTCATATCATTATTATATATTATATATATTATTATTACAAAAATATAATTAATATAAATGATATTTATATCATGGTTTATGTTCTGGAAATCATGATATAAGTATAAGGACGAAAGATATAACCAATTGAGACACATGCGAAGAACAAAGAGGATATTACCTGAAGTGAAACCATGACATAGGATTATTAAAAAGAGGGTAATATAAGTTCATAATCAAAACATATATAGTATTATATATAATAATATGTTTATTAAAAATATTTATTATATATTTATATTTATTATACACGCGGTTTGAATCAGTACGACAATAATCAAGACACAAGTGAAGGGGATTTCATCTCACCTTTTATTTCCCTGAGATATATTCTTTATTCACCTCCCATTTTATTTGTGGTGGGTTTATAAATACCATGAATGTATTGAAAGGTTATTATACATCAAATTATGTTCATTATCATATCCATTATATGATCATTATTTCTTTGGTTTTATGTTTCAAAAGATTTTAATTTGGTAAATTAGTTTTGTCACGATTTTCCTTCTTTGAGACTCATGTTTTCTATGAACCTAAATTGTTTTAGAGGTGTACATACTTCCATTTTACATGTTATATCATTAATATATTTATTTTAATGATATTTTAATCTTAATTAAATTTCATTTTTTACATGGATACTATGATCCCAAGTGGACCATGTCATAAGAGTTTGTTGAAAAAATATCCACACTTTTCAAGATTGTTTATGTTTATGCTTAATTTGATGAAATATTATGTTCCAAATCTCAAGAACACTCTTGAATTTTATTACCCTCTTGTTTTTCAAAATATATTCTTGTACTAGTACAATTTTTTAACTCTTTAGTACGTAATATTTTCATGAAACTGTTTTTAATAAATCCCAATTTTAGTGTCTCTTCAGTTAGAAAGATGAGTTCCTTAAATACCATGTTTTCTAAAAATTGTTTACAAGAATATTCTAAAATTATCCTATAATCATTGAAATAAATGATTTCCCTTTTATATTTTACAAATTATTTCAAATTAATCTTTTAATCGAATTCAGAACAATTTATTTTTATAACCTTTTAACAAACAAAATAAATGTTATTCTTACCACGTATGAAATGTACATATTTATACATTTTCATTTTTTTAATATTAATTTTATTTTTAAGGGATTAATTTTTAAAATATTTTTCTATGAAATGTTTTTCAATGAAATTGTTTTTAAAAAAATTTAATATTTAATTATATGATTTCAGTGTTTTTTTCAATGAAATATTATTGAAAACATTTTCATGATTTCATTAAATATTTTTAGGGTAATTTTCAATGAAATTTATTTAAAAACATTTCCAATATTTATTTTAATGATTTAATTTTTTCTCAAAGAATAATTTTTTGGAATTTTTTGAATCTTTTTTATATGTTATCAAGGAAAACGATTTTGGAAACAATTTCAAGTCTTATTTATAGTCATTCAAGTTATATTCTATGAAAATGAATTTCAAATGGTTTTATGAATTTAAAATCATTTTTCAAGGAATAATAAAAATTCTTCATGAAATGTTTTTTAGAATTCTTTTTCCAAATTATTTTCCATCTAAGATGACATTCGGTGATGTTACTCATTCCTTTCTAGGAAATGAATTAAAGGTTCCATTTATATTCTTTATCTGAAAGATTATGATTAATTTAATTGTATTTTTGAAACTCATTTCTCTTTCATGGGTTATATTTTTATGAAATATGTATTACTTTCTTAAGTTATTTTTATAGGAAATATATTTCTACTTCATAGGTTATATGATTTTGGAATCCACTTCTTTATATGGGTTATTTTTATGGTTAACTAATTATGAAACCTTTCTTTTTCTAGTGGTTATGATATGATTATTTGTTTTAAATACCTAATTCATTTCATGCGTTATTATTTTTTTATTTATGATCTTGTTGAAACTTTATGTATGATTTTACTATGAGATTGTTGGGACCTACATCTCTATACAATGATTTGGGTAATGAATTATATCACATGAAATAATCTAAGATGGTCTTGGGAATGAATCTTGACTACTAATATGACCATGGGAGTGGAAAAATGACTACCAAGATGGTATGAGGAGTGAAATCATGCTACTAATATGGCCGTGGTAGTGAATAATTACTATAAGGATAGTATGGGGAGTGAATCCATACTACTAAGATTATTTTGGTAGCTATTCCTTGACTACTATGAATGTAATATTATATGTGTATGTTTCATCCACAATCTCATGTTTTCATCCAATGTTATGATTTCTTGGATTATGTTCTTTATTTCCTTATGATTCAAATTTAATTAATAGCCATGATTTATGCCATGATTCATGTGTATTTTGTACGATGTTAATTGGATTATCTTATATTTTTGTGACCATTTTTGGACACCCTAATGCTCATGATTATTCTTACAAATCTACCATGTTTACCTTTACTCAGCATCTGAGATCACTACTTTTAATATTTGCTTCCCGAGGTTGTGAAGATATTTATTATGTTTGATGTGTTTAATAAAGGTGATAGTATATAAAAACCTACTGGGTTACAATGTATCTCACTTATGTATTAGTTTTTATGTTTCCATGTTTCCAAATTCTCGAAACTAGTATGATTTTTTGGAGTCTGTTTGTATATTGTTATAAGTATTCCACAAATTTTATGTAAGGTTAATATATGAATATCAAGGGCCTCTATAGTTAGTATTAGATAAAATCATTAGTTATTCATTGGAATACAGGATGAAAAAACATTTTGGAAATCCCTAGGTATATTTATAACGATATGTATAAGTATGTCTTAGATGATAAGTATAAGGATGAGTTATCATTTAGGAAAATTTCCTTGAATTTTGATAAAGGATAGAGTGAGGGGTTTTCTAAAAATAAATCCCTTTTAAGATAATAAAAGTTGTTGTGGAGCACGAATAGATGTATCTATGGGTAAAAAATCCAACATGATGTTATGGGCTAAACACAATATAATATGGTACATGAAAACGGGCCTTGTTGCACACTTGGTTTGACACTCCTGGGGGATATGCATCTAAAATTCACAAAACCCTTCACGGACCATCCTAAAGGATTTAAATACACGATGAATATGAAAAAATATGTTGAACCAAGGGTGTCCAAGGTTAATTAATGTGTCATGATTTATACGTCCTATATGTAATTAGTTTCATAACTCTTTTTTATATAATATAATAAGTAATTCTCGCATTATGAATTTGGTTTTTCTTAATAGAGGGAACATGAATGAAATTGATTAACATTAAATGTGATGGATGATTTTCTAATGAGAAGATAAGTGTGGTGATCATTGTAGTGGAAGAAATTGTGATTATACCTAAAACATTTCATGTAACATGATTAACAATGTGTACCTTAACCAACATTCTAACTCCCCAAGGAAGAGAAAGAAAGAGTTTGTTGAGAGTTTGGGTAATGGATACCATATAGGAAAGATGATTTGGTTTCCTTTGTGTCAATAATGTAAAAATAATCACCTGAGTGAATGTCATAGAAGGAAAATAACATGTTCTGACAATGGAAAATGATGACATAAACAAAGTTACAGCATGGGAGAAATGAAGAGTTTGATTGATGAACTGTATGATATTATTGGCCTCCCTAAGACACTATCTACTCTAAGGTGTTTTATGTTTGGAATAAATTTCCATCATGCAATTAAATTTCTTGAAATAAGAGATCTTTAATAGAATCAATAAGGTGGTGTGATGAATGGTTACATTGCGGATGATAAAGAGATTATAGATGAAATTTGAAGGGAAAGAGGTATTATGTAATGGGATGAGGTATCCTTACTAATATCATAAGGATAACATTTTCAATGTTTTTAAGTATTTGGATTCATGAATTATAAAAGGTGAAATTCATAATAGTTTCCTATTTTATGTGTTTTTATATAATGAATCACAGTAATACATTGAATGGATATGATGGAATGAAAATGTGATTTAGTGGAAATGAGATTTCTATGTAAAACACTTAATTATGGGATACATAACACCTAATGTCTTTTTTATGTTATTGTTATGTTTTTTGGGATAAATATATGTTGGATATATGTAAATTGGTAGGTACTAATTAACTTCGATCTAATAAAGGTCTTGTTGACATATAGTTTATACTATGATGGGGGAAGTTGAAATCTTCTTGGACTTACAGAATATATCCAGTAACCTATGGAATAAAGAAGAATGCATGTTTTACAAAATAATTTATGGTAATTCATGTTATTACCATGTTTCAAAAGTATATACAATGAGGGTATTCCCATGTTTTGAATGAGAGAACTGTGTGCCACTTTTTGAAATATGGGGGAATCAATGTTAAGTTGATTTCATGGATTTATTTTTGAATGTTTTTTATTATTCTATTTTATAAGGGTTAGAAGTTTAACCATTCTTGAAAATATTTTTTTAAACTTGGGAGGAATTATTTATGCACTGAGTTTTTATTAAAAAAACATAGTTGAAATTTTATTTAGTGATTAACCTTATTTCAAGGATGTTTATCATATTAATTTTTACAATTATATTAATATGGTGTTAGAAAAGGGCATCTTTTATATCGAGTGACAACCAATAAGGTTGAGATTTTATGTGGGTCTTGATCGCATGAACGGATGATGATAAGGGTTTCATGACTACCACTGGCCTTTGTGATGTATAGGATAATGTGTAATTATTATTTTTGAATAATAATTAATGATGAAATCATAGAGTTACTTTTTATGTTTAATAATTTAGGTTTTAACCATATTGATTTTGAATAATATTTAAAGACACATAATAATGCTTTCTATTATTTTTTAGGCCTTAAGATCTGCTAAAATTTTATTTCAGTGCTTTGGGCATCAAATGTTATTTCTGGATATCGATTTCCAAAAGTTAGGGATGAATTAGAAATAGGTAAAAGCAGAATAAAAGATTGAATTTTTTTATAAATTTATGTCAAATAAGTATATTTCCATATATTTGTGGTTAATAAAATAATCACTCAATTTTAGGATAATTATTAGAAGAATATTTTCTGTCATAATACCTTTTTTTCGAACTGGTGGCCTTTTAAATCATCACAGATTTATAACATTAAATCCCTCAACATTTATTTAATCATTCACATGTTTGTGATTGATGACCTCTTTCACTCACTATAAATATTTATTCTTTACATCCATTTAAAATCTTCACTTCCATCCAATTTTCTCTTATGTGGAAACAATTTTATATGTTACATTGGATAAAAATTATTTTTCCAACCTTCCATTTTTAAGGGAAGTTTTAATATCCATTTTTAAAAAGTGGGTTTCTATGAATGAAACATTCCATCATTAAACTTCTGATAACCCAGCTGAATTTATAGGGTTAAATAAATTTTTTGTATGGTAGAATGTAATATCCCAATACTTATTTTAATTTTATTTTGAATTAGTTTAAACTTTTTGATATTTTACATTTCATACAACACTAAATATAGTTTATTTTATATTAATTCACTATATTTGGATTGTGTTATATGAAACTACAAGTTAATAATTCACTAAATAGTACATTAATATTATCTATCTCAACATAGAACATCAAGATTGTCTTTAATTACCCACAATAATGGCATTCCATGATGGCTTCCATTACATACAAGACTGAGTTTTACCGAACATCGGTATATCATTAAAATATGATAACATAATATAATAAGATATAACCTAGCTGTTAAATTAGTGGTTATAAATAGTCTTATCTAATTTAATAAAATATGTTGTTTCCACAAATATAAAACATATTCATAGGTTACCAACAAATTAGAAATGAATACAGAAACAGATTGAATATAAATGAAAATATTATTATGATGAAAAGAATTTTTTACACTAAAAAATTAAACAAATTAAAAATTATAAGTGATATTAATGTAATATATATTTTATATAATCAATAAATTATTTTTTATATTCATCCAATAGGATTTATAGACGTAATATAAGAACAAACTCAATTTTTTGTTTAAAACCTATATTTTTATAACATTTTTTTTACAACATTTTAATGGAGAAATCATTTTAAATACACATTTTTGAAGTTTTATATATATAATCTGTCAAAATAAATTTCTTATTTGAAATGGAAACATAAAAATTAGGTTTTGATAAATATATGTTATTTTTCATTAAGTATTCATTTTTTTAATGAATAGTTAAAAATATTTAATTTTAATTCAAAACTGCATTTTAATAAAATTTATTTATAAGGTTAAATTATATTTTCAACTAATTTCAATTTTTAATTAGATAATATTTTTATTATTTAATACAATTTAGTTCATTTAGATTAATTTTATGTTGAAATTGGTTATAAAAACATAGCAAACATTTCAATTCTTTTACATTAAAAACATACATTGTCGACACGACTGCATGATTTTTTTCAAATTAATTTCCACCAATTTTGTCATTATAATTTGAAAATTATTTATTAAATATTGTTAATAATAACAATTTTTAATTTATAATATGGACAAGATAGTTTTTCACCCAAAATATTTGTTGAAAGTGATCAAAATTAATTTCAACGACTATGGTTAAATTTAGATTAATATTTAACTAAACCATAACCATAAGGCCCAAAAACACCTATAAACTTTTCAAAAATCCATTTTATGGCCATATTTAGACTATATCCTCCCTTTTATATACTTTTTATCATTATTGTATCCACTCGAAATAAAAAACATGGGTTGGTTTTCCCTTTTCCAAAATATTGCAAATGTGACACTCTCCATTATAAAAGTTCACCAACTCTCCTGATTCATCACACCACTAAAATAATTTGAATTAGAAAATATATTCCAAATAAACTGAAAAAAAATTAATCCCTTCATCCTTGAATCCCCCCTTTTCACAAAAACCAATCCAAGGAACCCCTTTGGCATAAACAAAAAAGAGTTACCTGATTAATAGGTAATATCTTCTCTTAATCTCCTTTATTTTTATTTCATTCTACACCCCACCACTATGATTATTCCATGATTATATAAAAAACTACTATATTCAATATAATTGGATTTTTTTCTAATTTTTCTTCCTACACTTACACACACTTCCATCTAATGGGTAATAAACTTATTGTTGATGTGGATGATGAATTACCTCTTCATGAAATGATGATTGTTCATTTTTTCCATTACCACCTCTAATGATGGACATCATGATAAAAAATATGTTTATATATATTATATATTATATTTATTATGACATCAATATTATTTCATCCAATTACAAAAAATATCTATATACTTTACATTTAGTGAAAATATGATAATTTCTTTTGAGGAAATGTGGACTACCGCCCCCTCAACGAAATATGATTAATTCACACACTAAATGGAATCTGTTAAGAATGATTTTATTGAAATTATATTTTATATATTATATAATAATTCTTATTTAAAAATTATATACATATATATATACACATATTTCATTTACCTCATTTCTTTCAATACGACTAAAAAAGGAAACAACGTTTATTCCTACATACGGATTACTGTCTCCATGAATGGTTTATTTATTTTTATTATCCAATTATAATACATATATAATTAATATAATGGAAAATTATATCATTTTTTACATTCTTAAAGTCATTATATAATTATAAGGACCAATTATATAACAAATTAAGACACATGCGAAGAACAAATAGGATATTACCTAAAGTGAATCCTTAATATATAATTATTAACAACAGGGTAATATAAGGTCATAAAAACAATATATGGTATTAGATATGATAATATGGTTCTTTAAAATATTTTTTAAAAATTTGTATTTATTATAAATGTATTATGGATGAGGGCGACGAGAGTCAATACACAAGTTATGTTGATTCAATCTCACTTTTTATTTCCATTAGATACATGTTTTATTCACTACCCATTACTTTTTTTGGTGTTTATAATTCCCATGAATTTATTAAATTATTATTATATGTAAATTTATGGGTATTTACATATCCATTAGATACATGTTTTTTACACACCTAAATTATTATCGAGGTGTATGTACTTAAATTTTACATGTTATATCATGAATGTCCATATTTTGTTAAATATTTAAGCATCAAATAATTTCCTTTTCTTACATGTATAGTATGATCCCGTGTTACCATGTTATAAAATTTTATTAAAACTATCTCATTACTTTTCGATATTACTTATGTTTATAATTCATTTGATGAAATATTACTACCCATATCTGAAGAACAATCATAAATTTAAATAAACTATTATTATACATAATATACTCATGTATTGGTATCGGTGTTCCACTCTTTGGTATATACGATTATTATGAAAGTGTATTTAACAAATTATTAATTTACCTTCGCTTCAGTTAGAAATTTGTGTTCCTTCAATACCATGTTTTCTAAAAATGGTTTCCAATATAATTATAAAATTATCCTATAATTATTGTAAGACATTTTCCACCAACTTTTATTTTAGAAATTTATTCAATGGAAATATTTTGTGTTTTACAAAGAAATGATTTTTTCAAACCTTTTACTCTGAAAAATTAATTTTCTTCTTACCTCGTACATGATGTAAATATTTACCCACCATAATTTATAAGAATCTACCTTTTTATATTTAAAAGGATAATTTTTTTAAAAAAATTAAATAAATTTCAAAGTAATTTTTTTCAAAACATTTTCATGATTTATTTATAAGTTTTTAATGTTATTTTCAATGAAGTGGTTATCAAAACCTTTTCAAGGTTTCATTACAGGTATTCATGGTTATTTACAACAAAATAGTTTTTGAAACATTATCATGATTTATTTTAATATTTTAAAATTGTTTTAAAAAAAGTATTTAATTTTTTTAAAAAAATTCTATATATTTGCAATGAAAAAGAATTTAAAAATGAAACTAATCATTGTTTATAATTTTTTATAATTTTTTTAGGTATTTCTATGAAAATTATTTTCAAATGGTTTATGTATTTAAAATTCAATTTCAATGAAGTAATGATAATTTCTTGAAGAAATATATTTCTGACAGATATTTGAAAATTATTTTCCATCTATGATGACATTCATTAATGTTACTCATGCCTTTATAAAAAATGATCTTGTTGTTCAATTCATTTTCTTCCTCAAAATGGTTAGGATTAATGTTATGGTCTTTATAAAAAAAACTCTTTAATGGGTAACATGTTAATGAAATCCATTTCTTTTACATGGGTTATATTCTTTTGAATCCCTGTTATTTTCACAGATTTGGTTTGTAATTAAATGATTAGGAAACATGCATTTTTTCATAGGTTGTGATATGATTACATGTTTATAATACCCATTTAATTTCATGGCGTATGATATGATTATTTATGATCTTGTGACACATGTATGTTTGATTTTAGTATTAGATAGGTTGGACCTATATCTCTCTAAAATGTCATGGATAAATATTTATATCTCATGAGTTTAACTGATATAGTCTTGGAAATTATATTTGACTACTATGATGGCCATGGAAGCAAACCATGACTACCAATTTGTTAATAATAGTGAATTAATGCTACTAAGATGACCATGAGGGTCAACCATGACTACTAAAATTGTATGGGGAGTGAAATTATATTACCAATATGGTATTGGAAGTGATTCTTTGGCTACTATGAAAGCCATATTATATTTCTATGTGTCGGCCACAATTCCAGGTTTTATTCCAATGTTATGATTTCATGGATTATGTTATTTATTTCCTTATGAATCATTTTTTATAAACTTCTATGCTTTATTTCATGATTCATGTAATGGTCCAGACCTCTCTGGTCTATTCCTTTACTGAAATCTGGTGTTTGAGGTGTTACGGGAGGTCAAGGTGACATATCCCCAAAACTTTTCCAAATTTTTAATTTTGTGAACAATTGCATCAGTGAACAGTTGCATATGTATCCTTTTGTAAATAATGAAATAGTAACCTTAGGGGAATTGTGCATCGGTAGCCTTAGGAGAACAGTGTTATCGGTAGCCTTATGTGAACAATGCAACGGTAACCTTTTGTGAATAGTGTCATCGGTAACCTTATTTGAATAGTGTAATTGGTAACCTTATGTGAATAGTGAAATGGTAACCTTCTATGAACAGTTTCATCGGTAACCTTACCTGAATAGTTTCATTGGTAACCTTATGTCAACAGTGCAACGGTGACCTTATATGAACAATGACATCAGTGACCTTTTGTGAACAGTGTCATCGGTGACCTTATGTAAACAGTGCAGTGGTGAACTTATGGGAATAGTGTCATCGGTAACCTTCTATGCACAGTGTCATAGGTAACCTTAAGTGAATAGTGTCATCAGTAACCTTACGTGGACAGTGCAATGGTGAGGATCCAACAGTGACCTCTTTCCTTTTCCAAACTTTGAGATCGTGAACAGTGTTTCCAGAATGGTGAGGTTCTATCCGTAACCTCTATTTCCTTTTCCAAATTTTGAGTTCGTGAATAGTGTTTCTAGAATGGTGAGGTTCCATTGGTAACCTCTGTTTCCTTTTCCAAATTTTGAGTTTGTGAACAGTGTTTCCATCTTACTATAGTTTCGCCCCTTTGACGTAAAACACATTTAATGCCACATTTTAAGGACTCTAAGGCCGATTCAAAGGTCATAACTCCTTTATTAATCTCTTCTAATGCTTGGTATGTTTTTTACATGGTCAAACTGCTTGGTTTAATGCGATTGACTTTTAATGGAAAATTCAGCATATCTTAAACCACTGCTCCGTTAAATCTTCTAAAGGGGTGATATATCTTCCTCCCTTGTTCCACCTTCTTGTTCCCGGGTACGAGACGCTAAATCCTTTCCTTCATCCCTTAGGATCGGTGTGATTGAACATTAATCCTTGGATTAGTTCGCATCTTTTAATGTTGCAACCAAGCAGTATCGATCGCGCTCTGACATAAGGTATGTTCTATCGTCTTTCTTTTGAGTTCATCTCTTTTTGTTTCCCCTCTCCCTTTTATGGAATTCTATCTCCTTGTTCCTTATGGAATTTTCTTCACTGTTGACTGGTTCGGTGGTGTCTCTGCATCCTCAGGTGGATACAGTTGTCATGGGAGGTGGAGATCGTAACACTTTGTGTGTCTCGTCAAGAACTATTTGAGGTAGGGGATTCAATGATTATCTATTATTTTACATGAAAATGTATATCTATCATGTTTTATCCCACTTGATCACAATATAATTGAAATAATAATTATTTTAACAAGATAAATAAATTAATATCTATCATATGTTATTTCCAATTGTTTTTCTAGATTGTTTGATTTCTATGCTTTCTTTGTTTAGCCTTTCATTCTTAATATAAATTGTTAATGAACGTAAATTCGGAATTAATTGATAATTTCTTGGATAAATATAAAGAGTTATCTAAATGAATCTAGTTCTTCTTGTTGTAATTTGATGTTAATAAAATTGGTTCAATAAGCATGTTCAATTATTTTTGATAGCTTACTGATTAGGTTTCTCAAATTTGGAACCTACGAATATTAAATCGTTTAATCCAAGGTGGATTAAAGAACCATTTGTTTGATAAAAGATAATTCCTTGTAGGGTTATGAGTTACCCTCTTGCTTGTTTAAGGTCCAAGAGCCCAAATGATATGATGTTTATTTTCATGTTGCTTGTGTTGTGATGTGATCCTAGATTGTTGTTGTGATATGTGGGGGCATGGAGTCCTACTGTTTGTGGCAGCATCTAACACCTAGAGTAGTGAGATGAATTGGTTTATGCATGTGGTTGTCGGGGAGGACACCAGTGATAATGAAATGATTTGGATATGAATGTTTGGATTCTTACTTTTCATATTGTTTTTTTATTTTCTTTAATTTCCCCACTTCTCAAGGTAGCTGTTTTTTCTTACACTTCTTCCCAAAGGGGTGAAGACACGTGGGGTATGCCACATGCTTCCCATGTTTAGCTTTTCAAGGGAGGATGAGTCTATGCCCTTGATATAGTCAGAAATGACTCGACAGGTAGTTCATGTACTCGCTGGGTTAATCCCCCTGTGTTTATTAGAAAAGAATGTTTTTCTATAATGCATTGGATTATGGGAAAGTAATGTTATAAATAAATAATTGAATAAATGATGTTAATCCATGGGGTTGGAGCTTGCTGGGATGCAATGGCAAAGTTATAATTTAAAGGGATAGTGGACTTTGGGTGTGATGCTAAGGAAATATAATATGGAAATTGATAATGGTCAAATAGTGTTTAAACAATTAATTAACATAAAGTGAAACTGATAAAAAGGGAATAAAGTAATGTAATAAATCTCTTTAAATAGTTTTGTGCATATAGGATACCTAATCTTAGAAGTGGAAGCTGGGAGTCCAAGAGACGTTAGCTTTAGTTGAGTCCACGACTCGGTTATGCCCATAGTGTGGTTGTGAGATATAGAATATTAAGTAATTTTTGTGTTTCTATATTCTACTCCACCCTGTCAATTAGGGCAACTGACACCCTGGGGATTCTAACCCTTGGGGGAGTTATCCCCAACATTTCGGTGGGAGGATGGATGGATAACTACCCCCTTTGAACCCGCTATCTTGTCTAGGTAGTTACTTTTTCCGGTAGGCACAACACTTAGTTTTCCTAATATATGTGTGTAGATGGATGCAATGTCTTTTGGATATTCACTCAAATATAATTTGGATATAGTTTCCTACATACTACTATAGGTGTAACATGTATAGGAAATGACTGCTTGAGGATCCTTACTCGCTGTATGGGCTATAATGGCTTGAGGATTAACACCCAACGTATGATACACATTATGCGAGCTGTGGGGGCTCCCAGAAACAACCAGTTTACATTTATTATGTGGAAGTGGTGGTTTTTGTGAATGAGGTGCATGTTGTGGTGCTTTTCTCAAGTGTCTGTGGGCAAGCCTTTTTAGAGAGAGATACTTAGGACGTGTGACATTGGGGAAAAGTAGAAAAATAGTGGGGAAGAAGTAGCAGGGTAGCCTTGATATTATTTATTATATTATATAACCCTTTATGCGTTACTTGGTGTGAGTATCCATGGTGCGACTAAGAACATAGTATACTAGTTTAAGTGATGATTAGGTTTAACTTGTTGTTCACGGTGATTTAGCATTCTTTCTTTACTTTTTCATGAGAGGATTCAGGGAGGATCCTACTGAGTATACTGTTATACTCACCCTATGTATATATATACGTTTTAACTACAATAGAATCGCCGTTTAGAGGCGGGTTTTTTTTCATTTAGCGGTGGTTTAAACCACCGCTAAACTGTTTGGCGGCAGTTTACACAAACCACCACCTAATAGGGCGTTGGCAATCTATTAGCGGTAGTTTTTAACGTTTCGCGGCGGTTTCAGGAAAGCACCGTAGGTGCCTCATTTCATGGTGGTTTTCAGGAATTTAGCACCGGTTTTACAAGCCCTGGATATCACTTTATTCACAGCGGTTATAACAACCGCGAATAAAATCAAATTTCAGCGGCCGTAAAACCGCCTCTAAAGTCATGGGAACTGCCGCGAAATGAGGCAGCCACGACGCTCCTATTTAATGACAGTTATAACTGCCACTAAAATTAAATTTTATTTTACATTTAGCGGCGGTTTAAACTGCCACCAGTATACATTTTGCGGCGGTTAAAACCGCCGCGAAAAGCTGCCCAGAATAAAAAAAATCATTATTTTCTTCTATTGCACCACTTCCCTGAAAAACAAATAAAACCAAAAAAAAACCATCCTAGGCCTCCCACCAATGACCAAGAGATGAATATCCAGAATAAATCACAACACCCAAAAAACATGTTTTTCTCTCAATGAGAAATAATATACAACATTATTATTTAAAGATAGAAGAAAAATCTGAAACTCTGGAAAATAAGAATTCCTATTAGAGAAATTATTATTAACACAGCAGTCAGATATCCATCAAAGGTTCCAACACATTCCTCATACTCATATATACAATATCCTAAATAGTAAATACTAGGAAGATAAAACTCCATTGATACAACATTGTAACATCCCAAACTAGATTCCACTAAATCTTATAACTTCACTTTCTTAGGATAGATCATCCATAGCGATTCCACTCTACTTATACAAATTGATAATTGATGAATTAATAGTTATATTACTACCAACCCATTTATATAATGATTTTTTTGGTTTTGTGGCCTGGAAACCATCCATAATACATATAATAAATTTGAACTGATGAAATAGCTTAAATAACACATTAGAAAAATATTGTTATAAAAAATCCTATTGTGGGAATAGTTTTAGAGTTAAGTTGGGATATAGCTTTTATAGGAATGTGGATATTTCCAGTGAGTCTTAGTTGATATCTTTTTATGTCGGAATATAGGTTAGGTGAGAGATTCTAGTGAACTTTTAGTAATAAACCTAGAATTATAGTTGATTCCTCGTGTTATGTGAGGGGTTAACCTATTTTTTTAGCATCCTTGGAGATATTAAGCATCATTGGATGCATCTTTTTATTTTTTGGTCATAAAATGTGTTTTTATGTATTTTGGGATTGAGTAGGACTCTAGTTGTGGAATGATTCCCCATGTTGGTAGTCAATCATGAGATAAGTAAAACTTCTAGGTGTTATGAGCATCTTTAATGCTTGAAATTAGTGGGACTGATATGCCAATCTAATTTTATTTAGTTTAGTTAGTTGTGTTAACTGATCACTCCCTGAGTGGGGTTACCTAGGTATTAACTATGTTGTGGTGAGTGATGTAGACTAGAGTTTTTAGTAGAAAAGCTATGTTATCCTGGTTCTATGGATGACTATGTAAGAGGATCGAGTTTTATAACATCATCAATCTGGGTTAAAGTTCAAGATGTAGTTATTGATGTTGATTGAATGTGTGTGCATGGAATGAGGAATTGCATAATGCATGTGATTATGAATAGACCATTTATATTTATTATTAAGTGGATGATATAAATCTATGTGGTAGGAAGTGAACCACATGTTGTTCCAAGGATGGAATATTTGTTCCAGATGAGGCTTCAGTGTATGCCAAAGATGGATTGTCATGATGGAACATGGTATAATTATGTTGACTCGCATCCAGAAACCATGTTTAGTGGTGGACATAGTGTTTTTCATGGGAATTAGATTCCTATTTTTTTTAAATTGATGAATATTAAAATCCTATAGTGGGGAGAATCACACAGGTCATGGAAAATGTAACCTTTGAAAGAGTGGTTGTAGAAAGAATAGTCATGAATAGTAAAGAATAAAGTTCTGGAATTCTAGTAATTAAAGATTCATGACCGGATAGCTTGTAATGAATCAAAAAATGGAATTAAGAATCATAATATAAATAATTCAAGGATATAATGATAGGTAATAATAACCATACAAACCATGATTAAGTGGAAATTATGTTGGGAATGCAGTTCAAGTCATGCAGTAACAGTTCAGTGATCAAAACAGCTATGGTTGGAAATGGTCCATTGTAACCATCCTAATATTGAAGTATTTGGTAGAAGTTCTTTTCTTAAAATTCATGTGTTTATAAGACATACCAATTTTTCATCAAGTTGACATCCATCTTCGAGATTATATTTTAATTTATAAAGTATTCTTGCCTATATTCATGGAATTATGATAATTTATCACCCCTCAGTAACACTTATATCTTAGTGAACCACCCTTGATTTGGAACATTCTGAGCACATTTTAGAAGAGCTGAGTATGTTTAGATACTTTTAATGCATAAATCAGAAATTTTCAACAATGGGCCTCACCAAAGTGTCCACAACACTATCCCCTTGATCACTATGAAATGAACCAATTTGTTCAACACATCAACAATGGTTTTAACTCCTAGTCATCCAAAATCTCGACTACCAATTCAAACAAAGACCTAATTGGAATGATATATACCACACTCGAGAAATGTAGACATAAAAAGAAACATCAGAAATCAATAAAATGCATAAAAAGAAACATGAGAAATCAAGGAAATTTTAGGACATGAAAATGTGTGGTCGAAACTATGTGCCACAAATGGTACATATACAAACCAACTATTTCCATTTTTTTCAACACATCAATAGTACAACTACTTAGAGTCCGATGATGCATCTTCACCCTCTCTACCTTCATTTACACTTTGTGTTGTCACCTGTAAGAACATTATATTGAAAATTAAATATGGTTACATATTTATATTAAAACATAAAACAAATTAAAGTTATCAAACTAAATGATTTTTATTTTCCGTGATTTACCTGCATACCACCAATCGATGCACTCCCACTGGGGGCATATCTGATCATCTGCTGATGTAGTTCAGTCAACTCTTTCTGGAATGCAGATATCTGATCCCCCTACTGGTGAACTGTGTTTCGTAAAGAAAAAATCTTTTTCTTAGAATCTCCGGGTATGGGCTGACTAAAGTCGGGAGTAGATGTAGCAGCTATCCCCGGTGGCCTGCTAAAAACCTCAGATGGCATGGGTCCCAAACCCATCCCGCGCACTCTCCCAGGATGCTCCTTCCAAAGGACTTTAGCAACCAGGTCATCCTGGGAGACAAAGTAGGAATGCACAGAATTGGCATCCCATAGTTCTTTAATTTTGACCTATAAATCAAATATCAATATATATTAACACAGAAAAATTTGATAATAAGTTATTATGATAAAAATTTGACTTCATACACCAACTTCTTTAGTAGTCTCATTAACAAAACTTCCATATGATTTCTTGTGAACATCCAACCACAGTTCAGTTCTGGATGCTTCATGGCCTAAACTCTATGACTACATTAATCAAAGATAAATCCACAATTCAATATATTAAACAGATAATATTGTCTTATAAATATTTAAACTAATTAAAATATTACCAATATACTTTGATTTCTAGAAAAACGTTTTGAAACCACAGTGTGTGGGATGAATTTCTTCGCTTGGTTTGACGCATTCTGTCTTGATAGATCCTGAAATAAATAAAATGCAATTTAATACTGATATATTGAATGTCATGTCCTTTTCATATACATTTATAAATGTAAAATGAGGATATTATAATAATATATATATTTCAATACCATCCGCTTCTGATCCCGATGCTTTTCAACAAACACTTTCCACATCTCTTACGGTACCCCACTAGGTAGCTTATCATACATTTGCAGTGCGGTCAACAAAGCATCATTGACATCACACCACAATCTCCATTTAAAATCTTTCCACTTCTTACCTAGATTTTTCAACGTCCACTTCCATGATATCACATCAGCAACGGTAAAGTGGAAGAACATCTGTATACAAGAATTCATTTTGAACATATTAGTAACATGACAGTCAATTAAACCATAATGTAATAAATTTACCTTGATTTGAGAATCAAACACTTCATTTTTCCAGCTTGGAGGCATATGTCTCCAACCGTCATATGAAATGGGAAGGGAAATGGGCTCCGCTGCCAGCTGGCCTAGAATCTGGCCAAGAAACCCTGCGGCATCATCCATAGGGACCCTGTAAGAATCAAATGGAACAACAATATTCTCTCCATTCAGATTCCAAACATCTGAACTTTTTATGTTTTTCTCCAGGGTTGCATTTTTTTCATCCTTAATGAGAAATCAATTAGTATAAACAAAATTCAATAAATTTATTTAATTAAAATTTGTACATATGATAGTGACACTGTAGTATGTCTGGGATGAACTGGAAGGGGCGCGTCGCTGCCCCACTACTGAGGCTCCTGAAGGGGGAGTCGACGACTCAACCTCTACTGGGAAATCCACAGATGGTGCAGGGGGAGATGGTGTAGGGGTGTCGGCATCTGGTGTATCAGATGATGTGGGGAGGGAGCCAGATGGATAGTCATCTATCGCAGAACTGGATGAAATAATGTAACGCTTCTTCCTTGGAATTGCTGTCATTTAATCAAATAAAATTAAGTTCAAAATATATATTTCAAAAAAATAATGCAGAAAAAAAACTAAAAATGATAACATATGGAGTACTAACAGACAAAAGAATTGATCTTTCTCATAATTGATGACCCATATCATTGGAGAATATATAAAAAACCTTGAAAGGTTATTGACATACTCCCATAATGATCTGTCACCAATAAAAAGTCTCATTAGCTCAGTATATTTCTCTACATTCATTCCCATGGGAAATAACCATTAAAAAAATCAAACATGATGAGATTCCAATTCATACATTCATGAAGTTAAGAAGGTACCACTGACTCCCACAAGACTCTACTGAAACTATAAATCCAGTTCTAAAAAATTCTCACACACAAAGTATCAGGTTCCCTAAGATAATTCAGGATCACCTCAATTTGTTCCAACTACCTAACTACTTCCACTGACCCTTGAAAAAAACTTAATAAAAGAAGATAGTGATTCAGGAATCCTATGATGGTGTCTGAGATTGAAAATGATTTAACATCAACAAATAAACACGTATTCTAGGTCAGAATAAGAACTAAATAATCCTTTTTGAAAATTATAGTGGACAACAATAACATCTAAATGAACTATATCAATTAAATAATTAAATTAGATTTATAGGTTTATACAAGATAGGATATCTAGATTTATCTATGTATACTATAAAAGTAGGAATCATGCTCTTTGTAGTTCTGATAAAGGGACTACTATATAGATCATGCTCAATCATTAAAGAACTGAATTTTAAATATAAGTACATTGATGAATAAGCCTCTGGTGAAATATATCATGTAGAAATATATCCTATGTATGATAGGGGATATCATTAACATACATTGGATTCATGGGTAGGGGAACAGGTTTATATTGAGATATTTTATTTATCTAACTCTCATGTACATATTTATAGCTAATAATGTTATTATACAATAACCAGATTGAGGTCATGTAGAATTTACTATATATCAATCAATTTTTTCCCATGCAATG
The DNA here is from genome assembly GCA_963277665.1 of Viscum album. Classification (NCBI taxonomy): domain Eukaryota; kingdom Viridiplantae; phylum Streptophyta; class Magnoliopsida; order Santalales; family Viscaceae; genus Viscum; species Viscum album. The sequence goes on along the minus strand of OY728123.1, from coordinate 683,159,532 downwards.
AGGAAACAGTACCCTTAGGTTGTTCATGAGTATAAAATTTGTGATCTAACACATCCATGTTTGAGTGGCCTAGTGACTATATCCCTATTTTTTCTATGGTTGAATGGTTGTCCCTATGTGATTTTTATTATTTATTTTCACCATAAATTTTTCATGAGACATTAAATGTGGGTTCTAGTGGGAATAAAAACGAATTTATAGAAATATACACTTTTTAGGGGTTTAACTTGAAACTTTTTATGGATTTACCATTTTTATTCAATTGTCATACATTTCAAATGTTTTTCAATGTGAATTCATAGCAGGGGGGACACAAATATTTCCCTAGGTTCTTATTGTATTTTTCTAACATAGCTAGTGCTATGTATCTTTCAATTAGTATTTTAAAATATGAATGTTAGTCCAATTTTTATGTTTTTATGGAAATTCATTTTTAACTGAATGTGAGGTGGTTGGAATTTTGAAATGTGCTCAATAAAATGAGGTGAGTTTGGTGCCTAATTTCATTATTGAAGAAAACCATGAGGTGTTGTGCACATATTTTAATGTAAAGAAAATAGAAATATTTTTATTCTATTTTAGGATCAGATGTATTGAAAAATTATTATTTTCTTTTAATCACATATATCATGGATATAATAGGCAGGTGTGGAATATTATAAAACAATGGAAATGAGATAATTACATGAATTTTGTTCCCAATGATCATATAAACAATCTCATGGATATTCACACCTTGTGTAATTTCATTTTTCATAGACCAATCTATGTATAGAGTTTAAGGGAATGTATTCTTGAAACAAATAGTGATATATATAGCGATATAAGAGAGGAATAAAAATATGATATGGATGTAGATCTTGACACACATATGCATATATCCTTAGGGGATGACTTAGATATTTTATTGTCATGGTTCTAAGACCTGTAGCTGCTAACATTTTTATATATAAAAACATAGAACCAATGATCGGTTAGTCATCATAGATATTCCAAAACACAACCTGATGTGAATTAAGGATTATTAGTATCATATAATACCATGGAGGGGGACATTAATTTTATGGTCATGATTTTTAGACCATTGTGTCACAAAGTTTAATATCCTATGAAAAGGACCTTGGTTTTGATAAGACATTACAAAAGGATAATCTAATGCTATGTATTTGGGGTATCCAAAAGAGATTCATACCCAAATTGGAAGGTGCATAAGAATATAATTTCATAATTTATTTATCTATTAAAATGATTCTCAAATATTTAAACTTCAGGGTACAACAATCACATTGAATAGAATGATTTTGGAAGGTTTAAAACATAAATTATGAATGCCTGAGTCAATAAGAAATAGAGACCAACTGGTGAAGAATGACCATTACAAATAGTGGAATACTAATACCATTATCATTCAATAGAATCTAATGGTAGTAGGTTGGATATTTTCTCAATCAGTCCATTGATTGATTATGTGGTTTAGGTGGAACTATCTTCCATGACTAAAATATCCCATAGGGATAACTTTATATGCTTCAAGGAAATGTGAGATATTCAATATCAAATCCTAATCAGTTATCTCCAAATAAATCGACATCCACAACAAATTTTTATATGAATATAGAAAAAATTATTGATTAAATCATGTTTAAGGGATCCTAAGAGTAGTATATCAACTTCGGAAATTTATCAGTGTTGAATCACACATCAGAGTTATGAACTGGCTTTATAGAGAAAAAAATATTCAAAAAGTATTTTAATACATTATATGTTATTCCACCATGTACTGAAATTGTTTCTTGTGTGATATAATTCAACATGAGACTCTTATGTATTAAATCACTTAATGTAGTGGTATATTCGATTTGAAGAGGTAGTATTTTAATTTAAAAGAATGTACTATTAAAATTTCCTAAGTCTAGTTGAAAATGGGATGGGATATCTAATATATCTTTTTCCAAGATGAAACTTTTATAGGGAATAGGAATAAATTATCAAGGATCACATAGTGAACCACATGAGATTTTTTGGATAGTATTCTTATATGAAATATTTTTCCTAATCCATAAAAGGGAACAGATTAGTGGGCGTGAAACATTACACCTCTAATGTTTTCTTTAAGAGGGTTTAGACCTAACAAATAGTTGTGACTATTTTGATTTTTAGTTTATGTAATTTTAATTAGTAAAAAGGGTTAAAATTTAAGGTCATATAGATTTGAAAAAAATTTATGAGGTTCAACGTCACATAACTTAGACATGGAAGGTAGAAAAACTAGTACATCAATGGGGAGGACATATCCAACTTCAGTTGGGATCCCAATTGATGTATATTTTTACCCATGGGTAAATTCAATATTTTTATGTTTGTAGTGCATGTACTATGTATTTGTGGTCATGCCTATGAAAAAAAATATCATTGTCGTCATGTATTTCATTAGAATGAGAATAAATCCACACATAGTTCTTTAAATGAATATCCCTATATCAAAGATATGATTCATATAAAAGGAAAGGGAAATTGTATTCTTATCATGGGTCTATATATAAGATAACCCATTTAAAAATCTACTACATAGATTCACCACATATGTAGGTGATAGTAATTATAATATTTTGACAAGGAATATTGTAGTTGGTTCTATGGTAGGGTACCTAAATATCACTACATATCCTAATGTGATGGGAGTCAATCCAACTTGTAGTTATATTTATAGATGATTCATTGCATAGATTTATATCACATGTGAGGAATATGTGCATTAATTCTCTAGTATACTTGTCAACCATGTGGAAAAGACTTCTATATTGATCAAGATCTCATTTAGTGGGGTTTGGATTTTAATATCTCATCCTTGTATGGGATTGTAAAAAGGTGATGAACTATATCTAATACCCAATAGATAAGATACATTTTTCCATAGAAATAAAATATTCAACTATACAATTAGTATATAGTTTGGAATAATCTACATTATACCATTACATGGATGAATATATCATATTGGTAATGGGTCACATAGAAAGGAAAAATTGTCTTTCATTTTATTTTAGCAAAACAAGTACTCATGTGATGAGGGATGATTTTTATGATGTTAAATTGAATGAAATTAAGAAAAATGTCATAGAGTTTAAAATCATGAGACCGGGAGGTTGTAAACTAATGTCAAGATTATACCAAACTATATACTAAAAACCTACCTACTGGAAAACCAAAAATCCTAAAGAAGTAGAAACAAAACCCTACCTAGAAGGGAAGATGGTGCAGCTTTCAGGGTTGCGGGGGGTCGGGGGTCGCGGGGGGCCGGGGGTCGCGGGGTTGTCGGGGTCGCCGGGGTCGCCGGGGTCGCCGGGGTCAGGGTCGCGGGGTGGCCGAAGTCACGGGGGGGCGAGGTTGTGGGGGAAGTGTGGGGCCGGTGTCGCGGGAGAAGGAGGGTCGGGGTGGGGGGAAGGGTCGGGTGTTAAAAAAACCAATGTTTCGCGGCAGTTCCTAGAACCACCGCTAAATAGCGGTTTTGTTGTAGTGTTTTCAAGTCACATGGATCAGGTTGGAGATAAAGATGGTTTTTATGAGCTTGGGGTTGCAGGAGCAGTTTGGGATTGTGGTTGCTGCTGCTTTTACATTCTTTTGGGTATTTGCAGTTTTTCTCCATTCAGTTGTAGTTGGTTACATGACATTACATATTCGTACTTGGGATTTATTTTATATTTCATTTTGAGTTGGATTTGGTTGGTGTCTATCTTATCTCTCACTTCAACATGTGTTCTCATAGAGGGTAATGCCTCCCATATGTGTGTTTATTATACCCTCAGTGCTAGTCACCAACCCGAGGCCTACTGGAGGTGGGACTCGGGGGGTCATTATCTCCCTTCTCACATTGCCAGCCTAAGAGGGGTACACTTTTGGAGAGGGGGTCATGACAGTGTGGTATCAGAGGCCTAGTTGAGAGATAAGACGGAGTTGGAGTTAGGAACTGGTGAGATTGCATTGGTTGGGAGGGAAACAATGTCATTCATGTTTAGAAAGTGATGTAAACACTGAAGACCGGCTGAGAAAGAGGCATTTAAGTCCCCCTATGATCTATTGTATGAACCTTTAAGTTTACAATGGCTACTAAAAGAGGTGATACTAATTTCAGGGTGGAGACCTAGGAAGGGATCATGCATCGTTCTTCTATGTGCATGTGTTTAAATCAGTAGACCATGGGATAGGTTAGCCTAAAATGGATAAAAGAAAACAATTAAATAATTAATGATGAGTCCTCCGTATTCAAATTTTAGTAGATCTAACTATTTGGTGTTTTGTAGGTATGGCTCCAAGTCGACATCCTCGTCAGGATCGCATAGAAGACATCCAGAAGGATGTGGCAGCAGATCACTTTCGGATAGAGGTTAATAAGGAATACACTTGGAGGAGGACACTCCGAGAGTTTCAGTGCTAGAGTCTATAGAAGTATGAGGGATCCATTTTAGATGCATTCACAGAATACTGGTTGGAGGAGGTTGGGATCATCTTTAGTTCGATCTGTGCACGAAAGAAGCATTGGGTTTCCTTGGTTGTGATGATGTTGCGTGGAGCAGCGAGGCAGTGGTGGTTCTTTTTCCTTGGGTATCGTGAGGATTCATCGATCTCATGGGAGGAGTTCTCAGACATGTTTAGATTCAAGTTTCATTCCTCAACCATGAAGGTGTCCAGTCTCTAGGAGCTTCTTAACCTTCGGAAGGGGAGTTCCTGTGTGGGAGAGTTTGGGATCCTTTTTAGGAACCTTTTACTATATGCTTTGGACATGGTGATAGATGTGGAGGCTAGGGAAAGGAATTTTGAGGAGGATTTGCATCCAGAGATGTAGCACCAGGTCACCACATTTATACTGAATACATATATTGAGGTGACGACAAGGTAAGAGGTCCTCGAGAGGACATTAGACAGAAATGGATCATCAAAAGAGGGGAGTCATCATGATTCTTCACGAAGCAGAGCTGTGGTTTGGGGTTCCCAATTTTCAAGGCATAATAGGTTCCATTCTATCAGGGGTAGGTACCAGACCTCAGTATCTCATTTCTCCTGGGGAAGTAGCTCTCAGCCCTATGAAAAGGGATCAGACACTTGTTTTTCTAGTGGTGGTCAAGGTCATCAGTAGTAAGAGTGCTTGAACTTTAAGAGCAGTATTCGTGCACCAGGTGCTCCACTCCAGGTTCCTCTATTGAGGCCGTTCTAGCTGAGGCTGCAGGAACAGGTTTCACCATCTTTGGATTAGTAGAGGGTAGATTGGGTAGGCAAAAGATAGTCATGTGACAATCCTCATCCTCATATATTAGTGTGTGTCTTTGGTGGTGTTTATTATCAGGGTCAGATAGGTCGTGGAGGAGGTCGCGGTCATCTTCATGCTTTAGTATTTCTATCTCCAGGTGAACCAGATGTTGTTCACGGTACCCTTTTCCTGTTTTCTACCATTGTGTATTCCTTGTTTGATTTATGAGAAAACAATCCTTCATATCACCTACCCTTTTCCAATCCTTGGGACATGAGGTAGAGAGGCATTCAGTGCCTTTGATTTTGACTATCATAGTTGGAGGCTGAACTGACTTGTTTGAAGTATGTAGAAATTTTGATCTAGTGTTGGGGTAGTACTACTCTTGGGGATATTTCCTATGTTTACGAAAACAACCATATAATGTAATCCTCAGCATGAATTGGTTGTATTCGATGAAGTCTATCATGTATTTATTTAGGAGGTAGGTTGTGTTCATTAAAGCAGATGGAGAGATAGTGGTTTTCGTTGGCAAGAGAGACCCTCAGACAGGTCAAAGGCATGTTCTGTCCTTATAATATATTATGGCTGATTGGATGCTAATTTCATCAGAGGTTTAGTAGTTGGCATTTTCTTGGGTTTTAGAAGAGTACTCTAATGTCTTTCCAGGAGAGGTTGTAGCATTACCCCCTCAATGAGAGATTGAGTTTCGGATCAAGCTATAACTAGGATCATCTCCTCTCTCTATGTATCCATATAGGATATCCACTTCGGAGTTACAAGAGCTATGTATATAGCTTGATGGTTTGTTACAGTGTGGTTTTGTTTGGACTAATGTGTCACTGTGGGATGCAACGGTTTTTTTCGTGAAGAAAGCTGACAATAGTTTGCAGTTGTGTATCGATTATCATCTCATAAACAATTTGATAATGAAGAATCACTATACTCTTTCGGGTATTCATGATTTATTCGATTAGATGAAGGGTGAAAGTTGGTTCTCAAAGATCAAATTGCGGCCAGAATATCATCAGATGTGTGTGAAGGATAAGGATATCCTGAATATTGCTTTCCATTGTCGTCATGGGCATTATGATTTCGTTGTAATGTCATTCAGTGTGATAAATGCTCTAGAGGTGTTCATAGGATTGATGAATGCTATGTTCCCTGAGATATTGGACAAGTTCAGGGTGGTTTTCATCGACGACATCCTTGTGTACTCCATGTCTCAGGAGGAGCATGCAGAGCATCTACACGTGATTTTGGGGGTTCTTCATCAACATCTGCTATTTGGGAAGTTGTTGAAGTGTGAGTTTTGGGATTATGGAGTCTATTTCAAGGTGAATTTTTTGTCCCATTAGGGGGTAGCTATGGATCCATCGAAGATAGAAGCAACTGTGTCTTTGGAAGCCCCAAAGGCGGTGTCAGAGGTGCAATGTTTCCTTGGTCTCACAGGATAATACAAGAGGTTTGTAGAAAATTTCTCTCGAGTTTCGAATCCTCTAACATCTTTGACTAGGAAGGATTGGGCATTCATATCCAAAGATCTATGTTAAGAAACTTTCTATTATCTAAAAGAGAAGTTAGAAAGTGATCCAATTCTCTATCTTCTAGCTGAGGGAGTTCAGTTTCATGTTTTCTATGATGCTTTGCATCTCGGGTTAGGCTATGTTCTGATGTAGTAATGATCAGTTTCTTCTTATGGGTCTCAACAGTTGTGTCCTCATGAACGTAACTATACCACCCGTGATCTTGAGTTGGAAACCGGAGTGTTTTCCCTGAGGTTTTGTAGACATTACCTCATTGGTGATCACTTTGTGGTTTCCATTGATCATTAGAGCCTAAGGCATGTTTCCCCCATCATGGCTTGAACTTACGATAGTGTTGGTGGCTGGATTTCTTATAGGAATATGACTTTAAAATATCGTATACACCTGGAAATGGAAATATTGTAGTTGATGTGCTGAGCTGGATGTCACATGGTGATGCAGTGTCTGAATATGGTGATTCCTGGAGAGTAATAGAAGAACTATCCACATTATATCTTGATATGGGAGAAGATGAGGGTAGAGGTTGCCTTTTTCTAATGACGGTGTAGTCATCTCTGGTGCAGTAGGTAGAAGAGTCTCAATTAGGGGATCTAGAGGTGGAGGTCTGGAGAGACCGAGTTGTTTGTGGAGAGGCCTCGGATGGTTGGTCTGAGGATGAACAACATCGTGATTTGTATCATGGAATATATTTGTTCCATTGTTGATCCATGAGACTATTTTCAGAGAGCTCCATATTTCTCCTTTAGTAGTGCATCCTCGAGTAACAATGATGTACCGATCCTTGATGAGCCAGTTTTGGTGGCCTGGGCTGAAACCTGAGGATGCAGAGTTTGTGTCCTGATGTTTGGTCTTCCAGAAGATGAAGGTTGAACACCGTGTTATTGGTTGTCTTCTCCATCCATTAGATATTCCTCAGTGAAAGTGGGAGGACATCTCAATGGACTTTTTTACTGGTTTACCTCGAGCTCCGGGAGGACATAATTCTATTTGGGTGGTAGTAGACCATTTAACAAAATCATCCCACTTCATTTCAATCAAGGAGTGATGCTCAGTGGATGTTTTATCGAGGTAGTATTTGGAGGAAGTGGTGAGACTTCATGGAGTCCCAATGACGATCATTTTTGATCGAGATCCTTGTTTTACATCTAGGGATTGGAGAGGTCTCTAGCATGCTTTTGGTTCTCAACTTTTCCATAGCACTGCTTTTCATCCTCAAACGGATGGTTAGACAGACCGAACCATCTAGACTCTTGAAGACATGTCATGCTCTAGTGTCCAAGATTTTGGAGGTTCGTGAATGAGGCACTTAGCCTTGGTGGAGTTCACATACAATAATAGTCTTCACTCCACCATATGTGTGGTTCCTTTTAAAGCCTTGTATGGACAACCATTCTGTTCTCCGTTGTGTTGTACTGTAATCGGATAGTCATGAATTCTAGGACCCGAACTTGTGAAGGATACTATAGAGATGTTTTAGGTGATTTGTGAGAGGATGAAGAAAGTGCAGGATCATCAAAAATCATATATCAATCAAAGGAAGAGACCCTTAGAGTTTGATGTTGGGGATCACGTGTTTCTGGAGGTGACTCCCCGTCATGGGCAATGAAGGATTGGTCGTGGGAGTAAGCTTTATCCCTGGTTTGTTGGGACTTTTGAGGTGTTATCTCATGTTGGAGCTAGGGCGTATCGAGTAGAACTTCCCCCACAGATTAACCAGATACGTGATGTTTTTCATATATGAAAACTTCATCGTTATCATCACGATGAATTTCATGTCATCGATTGGGTAGAGATCGATGTTGATGGTGATGTGACTTTTCAGGAGAGACCTATGGAGATCCATGACCACAAAGAGAAGGTGTTGCGTGGGCATTCTATCACCTTGGTTTGTGTCTTGTGGCACCATGGTGGCATAGAGGAGAGTACCTAAGAACGTGAGTCACAGATACATGCTCAGTACCCACATTTTTTTGATGTTTACCTATTTTCATGTAACTATGTCCCCTTTGTGGTTATAAATATTTCATGTTTATGAGATGGCTTTATTTGGTTCTTCTTGTGGCTTTCTCTCTTTTGAGAGGTGCCTCGATGGGTGGTTGTTCTGACCTATTTTTTGTTTCCTTTAGGTTAGTTTTGAATTCTTGAAGATGAGAATGTCTTGAGAGGTATCTGATTTAATTTCCAGAACCTCTCAGGTCTATTCCTGTAATGAAATCTTGGGTTTGAGGTGTTAAGGAAGGTGAAGGTGACATATCCCCAACTCTTTTCCATGTTTCAAATTCTATGAATAGTTCCATTGGTGAACAGTTGCATCGGTAGCCTTCTTTGAACAGTGCAACAGTAACATTCTATGAACAGTGTCATCGGTAACCTTATGTGAACAGTGTCATCGGGAACCTTATGTGAACCGTGCAATGGTAACCTTCTGTAAACAGTGTCATTGGTAACCTTATGTGAACAATGCCTTTGGTAACCTTATGTGAACATTGCAATGGCGACCTTATGTGAATAGTGACATCGATGACCATATGTGAACAGTGTCATCGGTAACTTTATGTGAACAGTGCAACGGTGACCTTATGTGAACTGTGTCATCGGTAACCTTATGTGAAATGGGTCAAAAGTAACCTTATGGGAATAGTTCCATCAGTGGCCTTAGGTGCAATTTTCAATAGTGAGGTTAGAATGGTGAGGTTCCAACAGTGAGGTTCCAACAGTGACCTCTTTCTGTGGCCAAATTTTGAGTTCATGAATAGTGGTTCCAGAATAGAGAGGTTCCATCGGTAACATCTATTTCATTTTCCAAATTTTGTGTTCATGAACAATGTTTCTAGAATAGTGAGGTTCTATCGGTAACCTCTATTTTCTATTACAAATTTTGAGTATGTGAATAGTGCTTCCAGAATGGTGAGGTTCCATCGGTAACCTCTATTTCTTTTTCCATATTTCGATTTCATGAACAGTGTTTCCAGCTTCCTACAGTTTCGCCCCTTTGACATTTCCCTTGACGTAAAATGCATTTAAAGGATCATTTTAAAGAATCTAAGGACAATTCAAAGTACATAACTCCTAAATTAATTTCACCTAAGGATCAGGATGTTTTTTACATGGTCAAACCATGTGGTTTAATGAAATCCACTTTTAATGGAAAATCCAATGTATTTTAAACCAATACTCCATTAAATATTATAAAGAGATGATATATATTCCTCCCTTGTTCCACCTTCTTATTCCCTGGTGTGAGGCACTCGATCCTTTCTTTCTTCTCTTAGGAGCGGTGTGATCAAACCTTAATCCTTGGAACAGTTCCCCTCTATTTTTGGTACAACCAAGCTCTATCGATCGATCTCTGGTATAAGGTATGTTCTATCATCATTCTTTTGGGTTCATATCTTTATGATTCCCCCCTCTTTTTTATGAAATGTTATATCCTTGTTCCTAAAGGACTTGTCTTTTTTGTTGACCGGTGTGGTGGTGTCTCTGCATCCTCAGGTGGATACAGTTTTCACGGGGGGAGGAGATCATAACCCATTATGGGGCTCAACAAGAATTGTTTGAGGTAGGGGATGCGTTGATTCTCTTTTCTTTTACGTGCAAATGTATATCTATCATGTTTTATCCCACTAGATCACAATGGAATTAATATAATAAATATTTGATCTGGATAAAGAAATTGATATCGATCGTATGTTATTTCTTTTTGTTTTTCTAGATTGTGTGATTTATAAGCATTCTTTATTTATCCTTTTGTTCTTTATGGAAATTGGTAAAGAACATAAAGCTGGAATTAATTGATAATTGTTTGGATAAATAAAAACAGGCTTTTAAATGAATCTTGTTATTCTTGTTGTAGTTTGAAGTTAATCAAATTGGCGTGTTTAGCATGTTTAATTATTTGTGATAGATTACTGGTTAGGTTTCTCAAATTTTGAACCTAATAATTTTAAATCGGTTAATCCAAGGTGGAGTAATGAACTATTTTTTTGATAAAAGATAATTACTTGTTGGATTCTGAGTTACCCTCTTTCTTGTTTAAGGGCCAAGATCTCAATTGATATGATGTTTTTTTTTCAGGCTTCTTGTGTAGTGTTGTGATCCTGGATGGTTGTTGTGATATGTGGGGGCATGGAGGCCTATTAGATATGGTAGTATTTGACACCTAGAGTGGAGAGATGAATCAGTTTATGCATGTGGGTGTCGGGGAGGACACTGAGGATAATGAAATGAGTTGGATGTGAATGTTTGCAATCTTTCATTTCATATTAGTTGTTTATCTTCTTTAATTTCCCCACTACTCAAGGCATTTTGTTTTTCTTACGCTTCTTCCAAAAGGGGGGAAGACACGCCAGGTATGCCACATGCATTTAGTGTTTATCTTCTCAATGAGGATGGGTATATTCCATTGCTATAGGCAGCAAAGACTCGATGGGTATTTCATTTACTCACTAAGTTGAGCCCCTTGTGTTTAGTAGCATAGAATGTTTTTGAGAATTCCTTGGTTTATGGGAAAGTAATGTTGTAAATAGATAATTGAATAAATGATGTTAAACCATGGGGTTGGAGCTTGCTGGGATGCGACGGTGAAGTTGTAATTTAAAGGGGCAGTGGACTTTGGGTGTAATGCTAATTAAAGATAATGTAGAAATTCATAGTGGTTAATCAATGTTTAAAGAATTAATTCACATAAAGTTAAACTAATAAAAAGGTAATGAAGTAATGTCATAAATCTCTTTAAATGGTTGGGTACTTATTTGATACCAAGTCTTAGAAGTGGCATGTGGGAGTCCGAGAGACATTATCTACAGTTGAGTCCAAGACTAGGTTATTACCATAGTGTGGTTGTCAGATATAGTATATTCGTTGCTTTTTGTGTTTCTATACACTACTCTACCATGTTAGTTAGGGAAACTGAAACCCCGGGGATTCTAAGCCCTGGAGGTGTTTTCCCCAACATTTGGGTGTGAGGATGGATGGTTGACTACCCCCTTTGGCCCTGATCACATCTCTTGGTAATTACTTGTGGTGGTAGGTAAAATGGTTAGTTTTACCCATATAAATGTGTAGAGGGCTGTAATGTCTTGTGGTTAGTAACACACAAATATTCTGGATATAGTTTCCTATGGAATACTATAGGTGTAACGGGTATAGGATATGATGTCTTGAGGATCCTTACTTGGTGTTTGCGCAATAAATACTTGAGGCTTAATACTAGATGTATGATACACGTTATGCGAGCCTTGGTGGCTCTGAGAAACTACCTTGTAACACCCGATACTTTTATGAGAAATATATTTTTTTATGTTATATAAATCATCAAAGGAATCTTTCACTACACACAACACTAGCTTGGCTTGCTTTACACTCTACTGCGGCCTTCCTCGATAGCTTGCGTCGTACACAATACCGAGTTTCACTAAACAACGACATATTATAATATTATAAACTAGCCGTTATGAATAGTATTAAATGAATTTTGAATTTAATAAAATTTTAATTCATCTTATACATTTTCTAGAATGAGGTATGAAAACAAAATCAGTTTTTTGGATAAAAGAAGTATTTTTAAAAAAATGCAGTTTTACCGCCTTTTGATGGCGCACCCACATTGAATCTTGTTTTTGACAAGTTTATAAGTTAAATTTGACAAAATAAAATTATTCATTAGAATTAGGATATAAAAATTTACTTTGGATAAATTTTGCATATTATTCTAATAACTTTCATATTTTAATGAATAGTAAAAACAAACTATATTTTAATTAAAAACAACTTTTTTCATCACAATAATTTATATGGTTAAATAATAATATTGAATGTTTTTAAATTATAAATAGAATATATTTTTACCATTTAATATAATTTATGTCATTAGCATTAATTTTACATTGAATTCATAGGTAAAAACATTTTAATCTTTGGCAATGTTTTAACTTTTAAAACCCATTTGCTTAACAATGGGATTAATTTTAAATTAATTACTGCAACTTCTGTGTTTTGAATTTTGAAAAATGGATTCCATATTTGGAATCAGTGGGTCCAAATTATGTTAATAGGTAACATTTTTTTTGATATTATGAATAGTATCTATGGTAATTTTTTATTTACTACGGTTAAAGGTAAATAGGGTAATTCAAGGTTAAAAGAATATTATAATAATTCAAAATTATCTTGAAACTTGTCCTAACCTTATTGTATGAGTAGTGGCCGACCAAGGTCATCCTTGGGTCGATTTTGGGACCCCATTAAGCCACTTGGTGGTGATAATGACAATTTGGATTAATTAATTTAATGTAAAGACTAAATTGTCATTAACAAAAATCTTTAATTAATTAATTTTTATAAGGGGTTATATAAATTATATTTTCGACTATAAATATTCATTGGAAAGATAAAAATATTTCCTACATAATGATATATTTTTTTATAATTTTTAGACACCAAATAAATTAAATTAGTTATGAAACAATATTGATGAAGTATTTACCTCATTAATAAATGATTTAAATAAATAAGATTATAATGATTAAAATATTTTCCAAAACATGTCCAATTCTGATTGGATGATTTTATTTCGACCATGAGTCATCTTATCTACATCTTTAATGATTTTTTGACCTTTTGAAACCGAAGATAAGGTTATAATAAAATAATATTTCCACACTTTCCAAAGGTACCCCTCTCCTCCCTTATAAAAGGGCACCTCCTACCTCTCCTCCTCACACCAATTTGAGCCTTCAAGATCGGCCCATAACTTCCCATTTCACATCCCTACTTCCTGAGAAACCTACTAGAGGTACTGGTCTTCTCAAAAGACCAACTCTAGTGCCTTAAGAGAAAGTTTAAAGGAGTCACTTTGAGAAAGAGGTAATACCTTCTACCGTTTTCATCAAGATCCATTCCTCTTCTACTCCCTCTTCTTTAGTTGTTTCCTTATGAGGTAATAACATCAGTATCTCTCATATACTGATATGTTATTATAAATATTAAACAACCCTATTTCACCTCTTATCTATCCTACATAAAACGAAATCACCACGCATGCGTACGTACGGAATACCGTCTCTACGCCGTGGTGTAATCTGTTTTCTACCACCACCTTACTTTGTTGGGTATAATGGTGAAAATAAATAACTATATATGATTATTGTAAAGTGTTATTGATTCTGAAATATTATAAATACACTCCAATACAATTCCACGATCATGGGAACGATATCATCGCTCGTGCGTACGTACGGCCTACCGTCTCCACGATGTGATGCGACTCGTTATATATGATCTTCATTAAATAATGATTATATAAATTAATTGAATGAATTAATATGATTTATATTACACTAATACCATTATGTAAATGATGTATCTATATTTTATAAAGAGGAATAATAATTCATTCGACAAAACACGCATAAGAACAAAAAGTAATAAACACCCGAATAACAAGAAGTAATGAAATATTACTAATAAGAAGCTAATAACATGACCATATATGATATCATAACAATAATTATGATTCTAGAATAAGTCAATAACATTATTTAAATAATTATACAGGAGGTTCGTACACTTACGAAGAAAATCGGACCTAAGGTAAGGGAAAATCTCGCAATCTCATTTTTATCCGAGATTGTTTATACATTAGAATTTACCGGGGAATATTTATCATCCACATCCATGTTTCCTCAATATGTAATATTATTTCTATCCTCCTAAAATTTTTTAAATCCAATTTTACCCTTCGGTGAATTTTTAGTAAAAGATACGAAAGGAATCTTTTGTTGTTTTTTGTACGAGGTGCTTTTTGACTTTTCTGACAAAAGTACGAGAAGAATATTTTTTTTAACTTGTACGACATGAATGTATTTTCAAAAAATTATTTCCAAGAATCTCCCTTTACAAGTTTTCAGGTTTATTTTTAATCAACTTCTTTTCGTTTAAAATTGTATGACATGTTAAGAAAGGAAAAATGTTTTTGAAGTAGAAAGGATATTTTCCTCAAGAATGGAGTCCAAGAGTTTTATCAAAATTATTTTCCATCTAAGAAAATGTAGGGTTCTGTTTCTATCCCTATTATAAAATTTATTTGATTATGTTGTGATAGAAATATTTTTATGAATTCCTTTTTATTATATAAATTGTTTTATGACGTCACGATGTTTAGGATTCCCATTTTTATTACATGGGTTATGATATGATGTATGGTTTATAATTTTGTGGAACACATAAGAATGGTATCATTATGAGATGGGTGTGACCTGTATCTCCCTCTAATGCATTGGTTAAAGATTTTCTATCTCATGAGATAGACATGGCTGGAACGGCAGGTTAAACCGGTTCAGTGAAACAGGACTGAAACGAGGAGTGAACTCGGTTCAAAAATAGACTTTGTCCACTAAGATAGTCTTGGCAATGTGTCTTGACTAATAAGAAATTATTCTCTATGATTATGTGTGTATTCCACGAAGATTCATGTTTTAAGTTATGATTATTGGGATTACTTTTCACTACCATGATTTATCCCATGTTATGAAATTATGATCTCTTTTGCAGGGTAATATTTTCAAAATGTTAAGTTCTTATGAAGTTGAAGTGATTGATATTTATTTTGTTTACCCTTACTGAGCATTTGAGCTCACCCTTTTGTATGTTTTCATTTCCCAGGTCAAGAAGAAGGCTAATAAGTAAGATATTCCAAAAAGGGACTATAAATATGATGAAATAAATGGGAGACTGTGTAGATGCTTTATGAACCAGTTGTTTATGTTTCCCAGTTTCTAAAGACACTATACCTATATGGTCCTTTCACGGTTTTGTTATATGTTGTAATAAGTATGATTCAATTTTGATGTATTAACCATGTATGTAAAGTATGGGTCTCTATAGTTGGTATCAGAGGAAAGGTATAGTCAACCTTTGGAAACTAGGATGTGAAAGCCTTAGTAAGAAACCTAAGGATATGTCTAAGAATAGAACACAATATTAGTGTTTTAGAAATGGCCATGAACCACCTACGATAAGACCTTAAGTGTGAAATTTTATTCTTGATTTTTTGTTTTTCCTATTATAATTAGTGTTTCTCACACTATTCTTCTTGGTTTTAGTCAATGGCTAGAACCCGAAGGAACCGTGTTAATGCAGAATGCGATGGGAAATGAAATGATTGTCCCCTAGAGCAACCAAACATTATGGGAGATGGAATGCAAAATATTGTATCCATTCTCACACAACATTCTCACGATATGAATCATGCATGACTTCCAAATGATCAAAGGAAGGAGCAACATTCTGTTGAATCCTTCATGAGGTAGCGTCCACCTTCATTCAGTGGATCTTCTGATCCATTAGTGGATGAACAATGGATCAATACCACTGAAAAGATATTTTCAGTTATTTAATGTTATGAATATGATAAAGCCATCTTAGCAGTGTATCATTTGGAAGGTGATGCTGATCAATGGTGGAATCTTATCAAGAATATGAGGCAAAGAGATGAAATTGAATCCATGGAATGGGATGAGTTCAAGAACTTATTTTTCAATAAGTACTCCCCTTGTATTCTTCGAACAAATATGGAGATTGAGTTTCTTGAACTGAAGAAAAAGGATAATGAATCCGTTGGTACCTATGAAGCAAATTTTACAAGACTTGCAAGGTATGCTTCCATAATTATTATTCAACCTGAGAGTAAGATCGATCGATTCTTTAGTGGTTTAAAACCAAGTCTTTGAAGGGCCTTAGCCATAAGGGACTTCAATAGCTATGAGAAAATTTTTCGATGTGCTCTCAAGGTTGAGATGGAGATTGGTGTAACCCATCAGTCACATGGGTTTGATAAGAAGAGGAAAATGGAATTCAAAGGAAAATCTAAAGACCACACTGAAAAGAAGATAAGTTTTCCCTTATGCTCAAAGTGTGGAAAGAAACATGGAGGAAATTGTCTTAAGGGGACAAGAAAATTTTATAAGTGTGGAAAAGAAGGTCATCAGGCAATTGAATGTCAAAATAATGGGAACAAGATGTCTAATGATGCAAACAAAGGAAGGGATACACAGAATGAACCTACTACACTTCAATGTTTCAAGTGCAAGGAGATGGGCCATTATGCCAATCAATGCCCAAATCCAAGGGTTGATGATGATGATCGACGTCAAAAAACTCTTAAGGCCAAGGACAAAGGAAAGTCACATGCAATTATTATCGGCGATGTGGAGTACGACAACGAAGTGGTAAAAGGTACACTTACCATCCACTCTAATGTAGACAGTGTTTTATTTGATTTTGGATCCACCCAATATTTTATTTCTGATGAATTTTCTAAGGGTATCGTCATATTACCTCAACAATTAGATGTTGAGTTGGCTGTGAGAACTCCTAATGGCACAACAGTCGCATCAAAAGTTTACAATTCTTCTCCGATTAAAGTTTGTGGGAAAGTGCTTCCTGAAAATCTTGTGATCCTTCCTATAGTGGAATTTGATGTGATTCTTGGCATGGATTTGCTTTCATTATATGGAGATCATATCAATTGCCAAAGAAGGGAAGTCACATTTCATATTCCCGATCAATCAATGATCGTCTATCGATGCAAGGGTGAACATAACCTTCTAGTGGAAATTTATTCTATATTATGGGTCTTGATTCCACTAAATGAAGGTCATTTATCTCAAATGGTTGGAGAGAAACTCACGATTATTAATATTCCCATTGTACGGGAATTTGATGATCTCTTTCCAGAGGAATTGCCAAGTCTTCCACCAAATCGTGAAGTTGAGTTTTCAAAAGAACTCGTACCAGGTTTTTTGCCTATTTCAAAGACACCTTATAGAATGGCCCTAATTTAGTTGTAGGAATTGAAGAAGCAACTCCAAGAGAATATTGATAAAGGATTCATACACCCTAGTGGATCACCTTGGGGAGTACCTGTTCTGTTTGTTAAGAAGAAAGATGGATCAATGAGACTCTGAATTGATTATCAAGAACTTAACAAGATCACCATCAAGAACAAATATCCTCTCCCATGCATTGATGACCTATTTTACCAACTACGCAGAGATCAATACTTTTCCAAGATTGATCTTCGTTCAGGGTATCATCAATTAAGGGTCAAAAGGGAGGATATAACAAAGATGGATTTCTTTACAAGGTATGGACACTATGAATTTATAGTGATGCCATTTGGTCTTACTAATGCCCCTACAATCTTCATGGATTTGATGAATAGAGTCTTTAGAGACTATCTTGATCATTTTGTGGTAGTATTTATAGATGATATTATTTTATATTCAAAGAGCAAGGAAGAACATGAAGATTAGTTGAGAATTGTATTAAAGACCCTGAGAAAGGAGAATATTTATGCAAAATTTACCAAGTGTGAATTTTGGCTTCAAAAAGTTGCATTTTTTGGACACATAATCTCAAAAAGGGGATATCTGGGGATCCAACAAAAACAGAGGTTATCGAAAGATGGTCGAGACCAAAAACAGTAACTGAGATCTGAAGTTTTCGTGTTTTGGATGGATATTATCGACATTTTGTGAAATATTTTTCACAATTATCCAATCCACTCACCAAGTTGACTCGAAGAGGAGTTAAGTTTGTTTGGACAGAGGAATGTGAAGATAATTTCAAGGAGTTGAAAATAAGGTTATCTAGTGCACCTGTACTCACACTACCTTGTAGTGGAGAAAGGTTTGTGATCTATAGTGATGCATCCAAGAAGGGGTTGGGGTGTGTTCTTATACAAAATTATATGGTGATAGCTTATGCCTCAATATAGTTGAAAATCCATGAGCAAAATTACCCGACTCATGATTTGGAGTTAGTTGCGGTAATCTTTGCATTAAAGATTTGGAGGCATTATCTTTATGGAGAAAAGTGTGACATTTATACTGATCATAAAAGTTTAATATATATTTTCACACAAAAGGATCTGAATATGTTCCAAAGAAGATGGTTGGAGCTGATTAAGGATTATGACTGCTCAATTCATTACCACCCTGGGAAAGCAAACAGGGTGTCAGATGCATTAAGTCAACAAGACCATGCTAGCTTATCCATGATGAGGATCCAAAAAGATCCGATATTTATGGATTTACAAAGGATGGATCTTGGAATTATAATGAAAGGGGAAAATCGTATCTTTCTCAAATGAATGTTCAACCATCTATACATGTGAAGATTAAAGAGGCACAGAAAGAAGATGTCGAGTTACAAAATAAGGTGAGAAATGTTCCTGAATTTAACCTTGATTGTGATGGGATAATAATGTTCAGGAATCGGGTTTTTGTTCCTCCCATCCCAGAATTAAAGAAGGATCTGCTAGATGAGGCTCATAGTTATTCATTCTCTATTAATCCTGGAAGCATGAAGATGTATAGGGACCTGAAAGAGTACTTCTGGTGGGATGGCACGAAAAGAGATGTTGCTGAATATGTCTCTCGATGCTTGGTTTGTCAGCAAGTTAAAGCTGAGAGACAGAAGTCTAGGGGGATGTTACAACCATCACCCATAACTAAATGGAAATGGGAAAACATCACTATGGACTTTGTCACTGGACTTCCTAAAACATCCATAGGAAATAATGCTATCTGGGTCATAGTTGATCGTCTTACAAAGTTTGCACACTTCATTGTTATTAGAGAGGATTTCTCTCTAGATAAACTTGCCATGATATATGTAAAGGAAGTGGTAAGATCGCATGGAGTACCACTTTCTATTATATCTGATCGGGATCCAAGGATTACCTCAAAGTTCTGGCAAAGTATTCAGCATACTCTGGATACAGAGTTGAGTTTCAGCACTGCTTATTATCCTCAGACAGACGGTCAGTCTGAGAGGACAATTCAAACTATAGAAGATATTTTGAGAGCTTTCTCTATGGATATCAAAGGTGGTTGGGATCAACACCAACCTTTGGTGGAATTTTCTTATTATAATAGCTTTCACTCCAGTATTCAGATGGCTCCTTATGAAGCCCTCTATGGAAAGAAATGCAGAACTCCAACTTTCTAGGATGAAGTTGGGGAAATAAAGCTATTAGGACCTGATCTTGTTGATGAAATGCCAGAAAAGGTCAGATCTATTCAACAACACATAAGAGCAGCTCAGAGTCGACAAAAAATGTATGCCGACAACCGAAGAAAAGACCTAGAGTTTGAAGTGGGTGATAAAGTGTTCTTACGAATATCTCCTTGGAAGATAGTAATGTGATTTGGAAAGAAGGGAATGTTGAGCACTAGATATATCGGTCCTTTTGAAATTATGGATCATGTTGGGAAGGTAGCTTACTGATTGGCGATTCCACCGAATCTCTCTCAAGTTCAAAATGTGTTCCATGTATCTCTCCTGAAAAAGTATATACCTGATCCTTGACATGTACTCAGCTCAGAAGTTGTACCGCTGGAACAAGATCTTTCTTATGAAGAACAGCCGATAGAGATTCTGGATTGAAGCAAAAAAATCCTATGGAACAGGACCACTCTCTTGGTGAAAGTTTTATAGAGGAACCACCAATTAGAAGAAGCTACATGGGAGCTTGAGGATATGATGAGGGAGAGGTATCCTCATCTGTTCGTTACAAAGTGACGAATTTCGAGGGAAAAATTCATTTTAAGGGGGGTAGAATGTAACACCCGAGACTTTTATGAGAAATATATTTTTTATGTTATATAAATCATAAAAGTAATCTTTCACTACACACAACACTAGCTTGGTTTGTTTTACACGCTACCGCAACCTTCCTTGATAGCTTGCGTCTTACGCAATACCGAGTTTCACTAATCAAAGATATATTATAATAATATAAACTAGCCGTTATGAATATTATTAAATGAATTTTTAATTTAATAACATTTTAATTCATATTATACATTTTCTAGAATGAGGTATGAAAACAAAATCAGTTTTTTGGATAAAAGAAGTATTTTTCAAAAAATGCAGTTTTACCGCCTTTTGATGGCGCACCCACATTAAATCTTGTTTTTCACTAGTTTATAAGTTCAATTTGACAAAATAAAATTCTTCTTTAGAATCAGGATACAAAAATTTACTTTGGATAAATTTTTCATATTATTCTGATAACTTTCATATTTTAATGAATAGTAAAAACACGCTATATTTTAATTAAAAACAACTTTTTTGATCGGAATACTTTATATGGTAAAATTATAATATTTTTTTTAAAGTATAAATAGAATATATTTTTACCATTTAATATAATTTATGTCATTAGCATTAATTTTACATTGAATTCTTAGGTAAAAACATTTCAATCTTTGGCAATGTTTTAACTTTTAAAACCCGTTTGCTTAATAATGGGATTAATTTTAAATTAATTATTTCCACTTCTTTGTTTTGAATTTTGAAAAATGGATTCCATATTTGGAATCATTGAGTCCAAATTATGTTAATAGGTTACTTTATTTTTGATATTATGAATAGTAAGTATGATAATTTTTTATTTACAACGGTTAAAGGTAAATAGGGTAATTCAAGGTTAAAAGAATATTATAGTAATTTAAAATTACCTTGAAACTTTTCCTAACCTTATTAGATGAGTATTGGCAGACCATGGTCATCCTTGGGTCGATTTTGGGACCCCATTAAGCCACATGGTAGTGACAATGACAATTTGTATTAATTAATTTAATGTAAAGAAAAAATTGACATTAACAAATATCTTTAATTAATTAATTTTTATAAGGAATTATATAAATTATATTTTCGACTATAAATATTCATTGGAAAGCTAAAACTATTTACTAAATAATGATATTTTTTTATAATTTTTAGTCACCAAATAAATTAAATTATTTATGACACAATAATGATGAAGTATTTACCTCATTAATAAATGATTTAAATAAATAAGATTATAATGATTAACATATTTTCGAAAACTTTTCCAATTCGGATTGGTTGATTTTATTTCTACCATGAGTCATCTTATCTTCATCTTTAATAATTTTTGGACCTTTTAAACCCGATGATAAGGTTATAATAAAATAATATTCCCACACTTTCCAAAGGTGCCCCTCTCCTTCCTTATAAAAGGGCACCTCCTCCCTCTCCTCCTCCCACCAATTTGAGCCATCAAGCTCAGCCGATACCTGACCATTTAACTTCCCCACTTCAATAGAAACCTACTAGAGGTACTGGTCTTCTCAAAAGACCAACTCTAGTGCCTTAAGAGAACGTTTAAAGGAGGCACTTTAAGAAAGAGGTAATACCTTCTACCGTTTTCTTCAAGTTCCATTCTTCTTATACTCCCTCTTATTTAGTTGTTTCATTATGAGGTAATAACATCAGTATATCTCATATAATGATATGTTATTACAAATATGATACAACCCTATTTCACCTCTTATCCATCCTACAAAAAACGAAATCACCACACGTGCGTACGTACAGAATACCGTCTCCACGCCGTGGTGTAATTTTTTTTCCACCACCACCTTACTTGTATGGGTATAATGGTGAAAATAAATAACTATATATGATTATTTTAAAGTGGTATTGATTCTGAAATAGTATAAACACACTCCAATACAATTCCTCGATCATGGGAACGATATCATCGCTCGTGCGTGCGTACGACCTATCGTCTCCACGATGTGATTTGACTCGTTCTATATGATATTCATTGAATAATGATTATATAAATGAATTGAATGAATTAATATGATATATATTATACTAATACCATTCTTTAAATTATGTATCTATATTTTATAAAGAGGAATAAGAATGTATTCGACAAAACATGCATAAGAACAAAAAGTAATAAACACCCGAATAACAAGTAGTAATGAAATATTACTAATAAGAAGCTAAGAAAATTACCATATATGATATCATAACAATAAGTATGATTCTGTAATAAGTCAATAACATTATTTAAATCATTATACAGAAGGTTTGGATGCTTACAAAGCAAATCGGACCTAAGGTAATGGAAAATCTCGCAATCTCATTTTTATCCGAGATTTTTTATACTTTAGAATTTACTGGGGAATATTTATCATCCACATCCATGTTTCCTCAATATGTAATATTATTTCTATCCTCCTAAAATTGTTTGAATCCAATTTTACCCTTTGGTGATTTTTTAGTAAAAGATATGAAAGGAATCTTTTGTCGTTTTTCGTACGAGGTACTTTTTGACTTTTTCGACAAAAGTACGAGAAGAATGTTTTTTTAACTTGTACGGCATGAATGGATTTTTAAAGAATTATTTCCAAGAATCATCTTTTACAATTTTTCAAGTTTATTTTTAATCAACCTCTTTCAGTTTAAAATTGTATGACATGTTAAGAAAGGAAAAATGTTTTTGAAGTAGAAAGGATATTTTCCTCAAGAATGGAGTTCAAGAGTTTTATCAAAAATATTTTCCATCTAAGATAATATAGGGTTCTTTTTCTATCCCTATTATTACATTGATATGATTATGTTGTGATGGAAATATTTTTATGAATTCCTTTATCTTATATGAATTGTTTTATGGTGTCACGATGTTTAAGATTCCCGTTTTTATTACATGGGTTATGCTATGATGTATGGTTTATGATTTTGTGGCTCACATAATAATGGTATCATTATGAGATGGGTGGGACCTATATCTCTCTCCAATGCATTGGGTAATGATTTTACATCTCATGAGATAGACATGGCTGGAACGGCAGGTTAAACCGGTTCAGTGAAACAGGACTAAAACGAGGATTGAACTTGTTTCAGAAATGGACTTTGTCCACTAAGATAGTCTTGGCAATGAGTCTTGACTAATAATAAATGATTCTCTATGATTATGTGTGTATGACACAAAGTTTCATGTTTTATGTTATGATTATTGGGATTACTTTTCACTACCATGATTTATCCCATTTTATAAAATTATGATCTCTTTTGCAGGGTAAGATTTTCAAAATGTTATGTTCTTATGAATTAGATGTGATTGATATTTATTTTGTTTACCCTTAATGAGCCTTTGATCTCACCCTTTTGTATGTTTTCTTTCCCCAGGTCAGGAAGAAGGTTATTAAGTAAGATATGCCAAAAAAGGGACTATAGATATGATGAAATAAATGGGAGACAATGTAGATGCTTTATGAACCAGTTGTTTATGTTTCCCAGTTTCTAAAGACACTATACCTATACGGTCCTTTCATGGTTTTGTTATATGTTGTAATAAGTATGCTTCAATTTTGAAGTATTAACCATGTATGTAAAGTATGGGTCGCTATATACCTGGTTACTTTCTATGGACTTTGTGGTTTGGTTGCACGAGGTACATGTTTTGGTGCTTCACCCAGGTGTCTGCAGGAATGCCTTCTTGGAGAGAGATGCTTAGGATGTGCGACATTAGAGAAAAGCGGAAAACTAGTTGTTAAGTAGTTGTGGGTACCCTTGATATTCTTTATTATATTATATACTCTTCTATGTGTTACATGGTTAGAGTAGCCATGGTGAGGCTGGGAACGTAGTATACATGTTTAGGTGATGAGTTGGATTCACTTGTTGGTCACTGTGCTTTAGCATGCTTTCATTAATTTTTCACGAGAGGCTTCATGGAGGATCCTATTGAGTATATTGTTAGACTCAACCTATGTATACATAAACTGTTTTTAGGTCACTTGGATCAGGTTGGATATCAAGATGTTTTCTACCATCTTAGGGTTTCATGAGCTATCCATGCTTGTGGTTGATGCTGTTTTTAATTTCTATTGACTAATTGTAGTTTTTCACCATTCAGTTGTTGTTGGTTGCATGAAATTACATATTTTCACTTGGTATTTCTTTTATATTTCATTCTGAGTTGGATTTGGTTGGTGTCTAAATTATCTCTCTCTTCCACATGTGTTATCTTATAGGGTAATGCCTCCCTTCTGTGTGTTTACTATACCCTCAGGGGTAGTCGCCAATTCGGGGCCTACTGAAGGGGGGACTCGGGGTCATTATCTCCTTCTCAAATTTTCAGCCCAGGAGGGGTAAAATTTTGGGGAAGGGGTCATGAAAATTTATGCTTATGATCTTTGATATGTATGGTATGATATTTTATTTTCATGGTCATGTTCTCATACCCTTATGCTCATGATTATAGTTACGTATATCCTTTTTTTACCCTTACAGAGCATCTCATCTCACCCCTTTTTATGTTTCATTCACCATGTTATGAAGATATCTACTATTGTTTATGTTTCTAAGAAGGTCTCTAGTCAATAATAACCTAGTGGGAGATAATGTGGCTCACTTGTGTATCAATATTTACATTTCCTTGTTTCTAGAGGTATTATACTAGTATGATCACTAGGAATCAATTTTTGTAATGTTTTAAATATTATACGGAAGTAACATAATGTTAATGTATGAAAAGAGAGGGTCTCTATATAGGTTATTCTATCAAGACCCACCAAATTATTGGACTCATGTTTCTCTCATATCCTAAAAAACTTGTATATTATTTTCTGACAACTCATTTACCTGTGGTTGGAATGTTATACTAAGAAATAATTGTATACTTAGAGAATTATATAATCTGTACTGAAAGTGAGAAGTAAAATCTGTTCAGGGAATGAAACTATACTCTGTGGAACCCCATGTAGATGGAAATTCTTCTGAACATACAATTTTCTAAATTGATCCACTATTAAAGTATTTTGTATATGCATGAAATATGATAGTTTAATAAGTAGGTCAATCATAACCCAAATAGAATTATTATTACAGGGAATCCACATGATATGTAGAAAAAAATCCTTGGTAACTTTATACCATTTCCCTTTTTAATGGAAAATGGCTGCAGTAAACCACCAGGTCATTGATGCTCATCCATCACCATTTGATAGGTGTTCTATCCTGTCACTAACCCAGAAACCTACTTTTTCATGCTTGGCCACCCACATTTCATATATAGGTCATAATACATGTTGGTCAAACCGGGATGCACTGCCCACTTAGATTCATGAAGTTCACACAATATCTCCTCACACATAATCATTGTATAATAATTCATCACCAAAATAGAATATTCCATCCTCAAATATAGTCCAAATGGATGGTGACTCCTCACAATCAAAGCTTTCCCTCATGGCCAAACACTCTGGTTCATCATTCTGCATCTCCCTAATCTGGTTAAAAAGTGTTTATTCAATTGATACTGATAGAAAGGTAATTCTCTTCTAGAATTGAAAACGATAACATATATCTGTACAAGAAATGACATAATTTTCCAATCAAAACTAGACACATGAAATTCCTGAGTCTTAGTTTTCTAGCTCAATAAATTAGTAAAATTATTCCCCGTATTTGGTGTATATTCCAGCTCATAGTCGAAATACTACATATAATCAACCCATATCCACTACTAGAGATTCAATACAAATTGTGAAATAATATACATTATACTCTAATGATTGATATAAACATTAATATTTTTACCATTATAAAATGCCTCCAACACATCATGGAATAAACAAATGCAACAAAGTTGAATTTATATATAGGGTGGTTTGGTTTATGTTCCCCCCAACTACCATGACTCATACGCCACACCTTGATCACCATATGAAAACAATACTCCAATTCGAATATAGTATACATCACAAAACACCATGTACTCTTCCCCTAGATGGGGTAGAATCAGTATTAGTTTAGTTTTCAAACACTTATTAAACTGCTAAAAGGAATTCTCACATGCTCCAAACCATTCAAACATAACTCACTTCTTTCCCATGCCTGAAAATAGTGATTCTAAGCAGGAAAATTCCTAGATTATCCTTTAATAATAACCCACTAACCCCTGAAATCATTGAACATAAAAAAAATCCTTGTATACTCCTAATAAAAAAATATATGAACATTCACTAGGTACACTAACACACCTTCCTCTAATACAATGTGACCATATAAATGTACATGCTCAATCCAGAATAGGAACATAGATAACATAGTGTATAACTATTTTTATCTTAGTGTACTTAAGATTATGTCAATATGTTGGTCATGATCTTTAGGATTAATAGGGTACAACAATATATCATCCACCAAAAAAACCAAAACATTATCCATAAATGTGTGGAAGATTCTTTTCATCAAGGAAATAAACATTGGTGATGGTTTTTTCATACCAAATAGGGCCATGACGAACTCATCATGGTCATACTGACTTCTGAAACCAATTCATGGTATATAAAAAGTTTGATCACTCAAATGATAATACCCTGATCTCAATTAAATCATGGAGAATACATAAGATCCCCTCAACTAGTCATATAGGACATTGATACAAGGAAGAGGATACCAGTTCTTTATTTTCATCAAATTCAACATTATGTACTCAACACATAAGTTCAAGGTCCCATCAGACTTCTTTTGAAACAAGACTATAGAACCATAAGGATACATACTCATATTGATAAATCCATTATCCATCTACTCTTCTAGTTGAGTCTTAAACTCATGAATCTCTGTTGGTTTCAATCTATATAGTGGAATGGAAACCTTATCAAATCTTGGCATGAGCTCAATCATAAACTCCACATATCTCTGAGGTGGAAGCCTTGAATCATCCTCAGGAAACCTATACTATAATTAGTCCATGATGTATAAAACGGAATCATTCTTCATATCCCCTTCATCCTGAAAAATACTTGTAACATGGGTGGTGAGGCCCCCCAGTTGCGGTGGAACTGACCTTTCATGACTCGCCCTGATATCACACTCACTATAGTGAGAATAATTGTTACACTCAAGAGATTTAAATGCTACTCGCCAATGGTAACATTCTATATGGTATCAGTGTGTAACTAGGGAATCCATACCCAATATCATGTCCAAACCATACATGTCATGTATTTAAGGATCCCAAAATAAATGATTCTCCACAACATCAAGAGAACACCCATTAAAAAATAAGACATCTCTCAGCCATAATCTCAATGGTTTATCAAAATTCATAACCCCACAAAAAAATTTACTTCTAGACCATTCACATGTTGTGTAGATATAATGGAACTAGAGGCATCTGTATCCAATAAGGCACTAGAAAGCATATAAGCTACAAGAATAGTACCTTGAACCATTGATGGAACAACCATGATATCCAAAAGTGAATGTTGAAATGCATGAAATAGTACTACCCATACTCTATATACTATATTCTAAGTCCCTAATCTGTACTAATCTGTGATATGGTATCTCTTACCCCACAACACCACATCCACTACCTAGTCGTCCACATCCAGTGTAACTCTAAATACTATTCTGATATGGTGTATGAGACCCCCTTCTGGAACCTTAATTATGAATGGATCCCTCATCATTACCCATTTATCATGGGTTCCCATTAAATCATTATAGAAGTATCATCCTAATTCAACCACAGTATTTTATAGGTGGTCAGACACACTGTCTACGTGTGTTATCCGACCAACTACACTAGTGATAGAGCACTTGGGTAAGGTTATAAGTAACTGTACCTTCCCATGTTCACTCTACATACTATCTCCTTGGTTGAAATTTTCATAGTGACACTTCCTGCTCTCAGCATACATACATCTTGGTTTCCTAGTAGAAATCACCTTTCCAAAATTGGAGGCTTCCTTTAGGTTCCCCTCAGATATGATAGCATGATTCACCACCACATAAAACTTCTTTAGTCTAAATTTGTTAACCTATGAATTAATCTCACCTTTAATTCCATCATGAAAATATTTTTATATAGTATCCACATCCCCTTACAACACTGGAACAGAGTGACGAAAATTAGTAAAGAGACTAGAATAGTCAATATTGAATATACCCCCCTGGGTCAGCTACATGAACTCTACCACCCCCTCCTTCTTAAGGGTCATATGGTAATATTTTTCCATAGAATATTCCTAAATGTTCATCCACATCATATTATCCATATATCCATATTGAATCTAGATGTACCACAAACCTTTTTATTTTCCACACAACACATATATATCTAGTTTGACTCTCTTATTAGCAGGAGTCTCCATGTGGTCAAGAATAAACTACATACACATAATCTAGAACTCAGCTACCACAGGTTCACCCTCTCTGGTGAGAGTTTGAGGGTTCTACATATAAAAAACTTATTTATAGTCATAAATTCTCTTCACAACCATCTCACATTAACTTTCGATAAACTACATATAATAAGTATATTTATTATTGAACTTCTCTCCTTGTCCTTCCCCCAACACTATTAGATCCTCTGGTTCCACTACGAAAGGAAAATTTCTGGCCATTTCCTCTTGTCATCATATCAGAAAAAATTATCATGAAGGCATATATATAAAATTAAAACACACATATTAGGAAACATAACACAACCTTATCAAATTTACATAAGAGGGATACACACGAAGTAATAATATGTTTTCCCATGTGCCCCACCACTGGGTCAAAGATGAGGAACCATCACTACACTCAACCATCCCTCATCTAGGTCATGTCTAAAATAGGGTAAGCATTATACATAAATCAAGATTCTCCATAGATAATAAATTATCCATTTCCATATTATGCATTTAGAAACATTTTCAATTATCAATTTCATATTAAGTACCCTTTTCATTTAAATTTTAAAAATAATTAAAATGAATTTTATTGAAAAAAAATCACCCCAAACATATTTTTCTACATGTTCCTAAAATAATGCATGTCACAATAAGTTATCAGTGCCTAAGAAGATGCATTCTTACTTAACTCTTAAATGGACCTACTCCATGATGCAAAAATATTATAAAATTAAAATGTCACAAAACAAGTGCATCACTCAAGGGGAAATAACATTCAACTATAACATCAAACATTAATAACATAAATTCCATTCTGGGAACATAGTTTTACCCACATGGAATTGTCAACTAATCCCACGCATGAGCTCATGAAGAAGGACCAACTGTTATTATTCTCTTACATACCTTTACAAAATATTAATAAAAATAAAACAAAAAATCTCTTCTAACAAAACATTATAATGTATTGACCCGTATTTCACATACCAGTTCCACTAGCTGGTTGGCCACATGACCATTGGAAAGCTTCACCACTTGCTAGAGGATAATTAATCAATGGGAGTGTCTACTAGAGATCATGGGGGTTATTATACATTCATTATCAAATAACAACAATAATATAAATAATTAAAAAATAACCAACAGATAATATATTGAAACCATAATAATACTGTAACTAGAAAAAACCAATATCATATGATTAACTAAAAAATGAAACAATATTCAAAATTAAAATAGTATATATTTATTTAATTATATATGTAATGTGTCAATATGGAAAACCTAAAAAAATGCACACTAAAAACTGCCAATAATGTCTCGAAACCATGTCTAGTTCCCTTATCCATGCTCCATCCCAACTCATCCATCTAACATGGGGATATTTCCCTTATCCTGGCATGTAAACATGTTATCTATTCAGGTACCATTCATGCTGACAGTGTAGGGTATAAGTACAACTTAGAAGTCCATCATCAGTGGAGTCTAAAACAATACCCAGTATATAATAGTTTTTCAATTAATAAATAATAAAGAGTAGGTAAAAGTTTAATAGTTTACATATTCAATTATTCATTAAATAATAATATAAGAATCAGGGGTTCATGATGACACCCCATAAATCAATACCTTCTTCGTCCCATGATGGATTCAGAACCATATCACTTATG
This sequence comes from Viscum album, assembly GCA_963277665.1. Lineage (NCBI taxonomy): Eukaryota > Viridiplantae > Streptophyta > Magnoliopsida > Santalales > Viscaceae > Viscum > Viscum album. Next base: position 683,129,048 of record OY728123.1, on the reverse strand, counting down.
GGGTCAAAATTCAGTATAATATGGTAATTCATAAATCATTTAATTCCAATTTCATATTATGGTTACTTGGAGCCCTGGTCTAATTCCAATTTCATCAACCTAGAATATCAAGTCTTGCACCTCATGGGTATTTGGAGTATTATTCCTTTAACAACACCTCATTGTTGACACATATGGTATTTTGAAGCATTATTCCTCTTCCCACACACATTTTTATCACATATTTGATTTCTATGCATCAAAACCTATCCCACACTAATCATCACATATATCACAATATCACATATTTAATATACAATAAAAGGTTAATCATAATTAAACTTCTTGTAAAACATTCTCATCAAAGTGTCACATCTCCCTTATCAATTCTATTTTGGTTATTCACATTGTTCACATTGAATAATATGACCAACTCAATATTAAACAATTAATCACATTTAATCATTTAAAACATTTACCATTTAATGTTAATCCAACCATACCTTAATTCTCATTAATACATCAATTCGATAATCCCATTAACTGAAAAATTTCATAATTCCATTAAATAATTAAACCAATTAATAAATGTAATTCAAGACTCAATTTCCAAATATGCTAATTGAACTCGAGAATTTCTGACAAAAAATTATAATTCAAGACTAATGGTATTGATAACTATACCACCTATCTCATGATCATTGATGAGTTATTTCCAATGAAAATCCAAAAATTGATTTAGAACGATAAATATCACGATGGCGGAAGATATTTTGAGTAAAAACAATATCCAAGAATAAAAAGAATATTATCCTTGAAAACCTAGATCTAACCCTTTCTAGTGGAGGATAAAATTTTCCTCTTCATCCATGAAGATATATTGAGAGAGGGAGAAAACCAATGGGGAAGATATTACATACTAGAAGAGGTATATATACTTTAATAAGATGATTGATTCATCATTACTGGTGTTCTTGGAGCCTTCAAATCCTCTTTAGGGCCTCCAAAAATGAAGGATAAGTTTTAGGTTGAGTGGGGGATATTGATTTTGAATGCTATGGGGTTCGGGGATTTTAATTAAAATTTTCAAGGGATTAAAATCCATTTGGATGGATTAATGGGATTGGGTGCATGGTTTTCCAAAATGTGAACCTTACAATGCACCTAATCTAAGGGGTGTATAGTTTCTTCTAAGAGGTTTCATGAATTGAGAACCTATACATGAACTATGTGATTCCACTCTGTTTCGGATTACATTATTTGTTGTGGGTAGGTGTACGGTTTGGGAAAACTATTCCCCAATAGTACACATCACCTTTTCCTTCAAAATTTCTCAATTTTCACCTGAAATTCCCAAAAAAATCCCATGCAAGATATTCCAAAACATGTGTAAATGAGTTCCTATAAATGATCACAATACATCTATAGAAATATTCATGAACATAAATAAATGTTCTATTCTTTTCAACCATTTTTTAGCTTGATCATGTCCCAATATAATTCTATTTTCAACTTGATTCCAACAAGTTGATAGTTGGAACTAGAAAAAAAATCCACAAAATATTTCAAATTAATCCATACATAATCAATGAGCGATGTCCGTTTTTCAAGATTCAATTTAGCTAGTCATAGATCTCGAATGGAGTTATGTATTTGGAGTTATGGGTATTCGAAGTTGGGATGGAAAACCGGTTTGTAGGGCCCATTCACGAAGCACCCTCTACGATCATGGAGTATAGAAACTTGATGGAAGCCTATGTGACTGTCGTAGAGGACACGAAGGTAGCCTCTCTTCCATGGAGGTGATGATGGTCGACTGAATGGTTAAAACTAAATTTAGTGAAATTCCTCTAGTTGGAGAGTGTGATTTCCTTCTCGGTGTCATTTTTTTATTCATCGAGGCGCACATTTGTTCTCCAAGGTGATATCCACTGACCATTATCACCTATAAATCTCTAGATACCCCCACCTCATAATCACAGTTATCCCACCCCTTCGGTGGGGTATCTTCCATTTCATGGTGCTCCATAGCACTATGAAGTTCTTCCCTTCTCAAAGGGCTCCACCCCTTACAAACAAGGGATCTCATTTGGGTTCCTCGAGGCTCCGCAAAGCACATTTTCTCCGCAAGACACTTTTCTTCGTGAATCTCTTTTCTCTGAAATACCATGAGCTCCATGAATATCATTTTATCTATAATAAACTATGCTCTACGAGGCCACACTTTGTCAGTACCTTTCCTCTACTAAGCTGCTCCATGAGACCCTAAGCTCTGCAAGGAATCATGATAATTTTGACCCTCAGCTCCTGAAACCCTATTACATTGTGAATACCTATCCTTCAGAAAGGTCTTACCATCATACCAATTGGTCCATACCCTAGGGGTTGCACCCCTTCACTCCCACTCAGGATCAGTTCCCGACTGTAGTACCTACCCTCTGGGCTAGTCTCTTTGCTTCTGTCACTAACCAACATGAATAATGGATATTCACACTACAAACCTTTTGTGCTGGGATGTTGAAATTTTCCATTGTTCCCCTATGTGTACCCACAACCCACCGATGGAATACCATGATTTGAGATACTCCACTAAACTCCATGAAATTCATTAGGTCGACATATTCCTCTTGGTTGTTTTCACATTTTATGAGTTGATATTCACATCTTTGATTCCCTGAGTACCTTGAGTCAAACCATTACTCAAAGCAACTCCTCCAAACCCGATCACCTAACTTCTATACCAGGTTGATCTAGAAAGGGCCTCTCTATATTAAGTCCCAACACCATCCATTTCTAAGCACCTAGTTCCAAATAGTTTTATCTATATGACATTAAACTATAGAACACCTTATGTGACGAACATATGATTCCACTTGATCCAATCAACAGATTTCTTATGAGCCAAGAATAAGATTCCAATAGTCTTATCTTTATGATATTAAACTATAGTACACCCTATGTGAAAAACAAAGGATACCTCTTCCTCTGAATAAGATATTCCTTATGCTCCAAGAATAATATGCCGCTAGTCCTATATACATGTCTTTAAACTGTTGCACTCCATATCTGATAAATATAGGATGCCACTTTCTCTGAATAAGATATTCCTTGTGTTCCAAAAGAATAAGATTCCAATAAGCCTCTCTATATGACTATAATATGCAGTACACCCTATATGGCAAACATAGGATGCCTTTCGATCCAAACAAGAGATGCCTTAAGCCCCAATAATGAGATTCCAATAGTCCTCACTACACGACTTTAAACTATATCATGCCCTATAATTTAATAATTGGATGCCTCTTATTCCAAATAAGAGATTCATTATGTGACAAACATATTAAGCTTCATGCCATGATTACAATGGTGAATTTCAAGAGATTTGGAATCTGTTTAATCTTTTTGTCACTTCACATCTTGATTTTCATGTCCTTCATTTTGATCTTCATCCTCTTTCATGTCTAGAGGGACCCCCTAACGGTATGTTCCCATGCTGCATTGGCTCACCTACCGTTTTGGGCCTGCATCTCAGAATACATTGGATGATACTTCGAGTCAGCTGTTTTGTTTCTAACATGATCAATAGATGAAAATTATTTCATTTTCCCCATTTCAAGATAACAAGATATGGTTTATGTGTTTCAAACATGGTCAATAGTTATCCTCTATCGCCATGCAACCCTAACTATATTCCGAATTTCAGGAATATGATTAACACTATTCATATCCCTTTGTTTGGACTAATTCCAATGCCCTTGGCCTTATCCCACTTGTGAACTGGAGAATATGTGTACGCCTCAATTATATGCCTTAACCCAGTAGTGATTTGGGATGCCATCAAGGACATACATGAGAAAGAAATTACTAGGAGCTTCCATTCATAACCCCCATTCATTGTTGCCGCTCTTTACCAGCACTCAGAAATAATCCATGTGTAAGCCGCGAACATTGTTGCCTCTCCTTAGTATCTCCCAATAAGATTCCATGTGTATGCCCCATTTAACATTTCCCCTCATTAGTTACACCTAGTTAGATTCTATGTGTAAGCCTCATCCACCCTTGCCACTAGCGACTCTGAGGCAGCTTCCATGGGTAAGCAACTTTCACTTTTTTGGCTCCTTAGCAGCACCCGAGCAGCTTTCATGTGTATGACCTATCCACTGTCATGACTCCTTATCGGCACCAGATCATATTTCATGAAAAATCCTCGTTCAATTTTTTTGCTCCTTATTGGAACCCGAGCAACTTCCATGCATATGTCTCATCCACTATCGCCACTCCTTAGCGATACCCGAGAAACATCCATGTATAATCCCTACTCACATTTATCTATCCTCAACGGCACCTGGGATGCTTCTATGTGCATAAACCATTCACTTTTTCTTCTCTTTAGCATCACTCAAGAAGCTTCAATGTGTAAGCCCCATCCCTTGTTTCATCTCCTTAGTGGCACCCTGGCAGCTTTGACGCGTTTTCTTCATCCACCTTTTTCACTCCTAAACATCTCCGAGGAAGCTTCAATGTGTAATCCCCATTCACCATTTCCTATCATTAGAGGGAAATTAGGATGAATCCTTGGTTAATCCCCATCCACCATTTCCACTCCTTAGCACCGCCTGTTTAGAATACATCTGTAATCCCTATTCATCAAAGCCACTTCTTAGTGGCACCTGGGAATATTCCATGTGTAATCCCCATTCACCACCATTTGTGGCCTCCTATTTTCACCATGAACGTCAGGTCTGTTGTTGCTTCTTGTTTTTCACACCAAGAATGACTCATGTAGGCTTAGAGTAACAACCGACCATGAAATCATCCTTAAAATCCTAAGCATGTAATCCCAAAACACCCATTCTGAACTACATGTACTTTCATCCTAGCCTACTCTAGGAAAGTTACATAGGAATCCTCCCTGTGGTTCAAACCCAACACCCAATAGTCCCAACCACATCACGCCAGTTCACCCCCATCCTGAATGGAATTAAATTGAATACCCCTTTTTTCCAAGATGGCGCAAAACTGTATGCATTCAAACAACGTGGGTTTTGATCCCTCTCTCCAAGATAGGGTATGTTGGAAGCCTCTATATGGTTCAATCCCAAACACTAGAAAACCCATTCAAACTGAGTTGTATTTTATCCCTGAATCCTAGATAGGGTACATATGAATCCTTCTTGAGGTTCAATCCCAACCAATGGAAATCTGTTGTAGTCCACCCTGTTGTGACGCAAACCTCTAGTCCACCACCTGGTCGTCAGACCAACCTGGGGCAATAAACACCTGTAATCCCCAACAATCATTATCTGGTTGTTTTCCTCTAAGCACACCCTGATTCCCTTCCACATCCTAAACTATGCGGACTTTGATTCCCTACAATAGGGATACTTAAGAAGCACCCTAATGTTCAATCCCATCACTAATTTCCCAACTTGGTCTCTCCCTTGAGTCTCTATGTTTTTGGAAGGTCATTCCCTCACTGGGGGGGTTCTACTCCCAATGGGTCCCATCCATGCGTCCATCCTCATGGAACTCCAACATCAGGTGTCCCATCACCCCACATAACAATGTATAATTTGATTCCCTTCCACGAAGATACATAGAAAGCCTCTCTGAGGTTCCATACCAACACAACCATCACCTTAATGGTGGTTCCATCCCATTCCTCCCATTAACATTTTCATTCCATCCTTATCTATCCTTATTCTTACTCATGTTGTCACATCCCAGTGATATCATGTCATCCATCTTGTAGCTTCTCCTTGCGGAACACAGGCAGCAAACCATGCATAATCCCCACACAATCCATAACCACGTAAACAAGAGTGTCCCAATTGTGATGTGACACTATCCAAAAATAAGTCCCATCGTCGTCTTCAGTTCACTTTCCTTCATGCACACCCTGATATTGTGTCTCTTTCTTCGTACTACATGGGTTTTGATCTCTATCGTCTACATAGGGTATTTAGAACCCATCACAAGGCTTAATGCCAACCAATGGGAAACATTGGTGTTCCCCATTTTGGGGTGCTCTCTCCCTGATCCACCCTTAGTGGTGTCCAGATCAGCATTCATGTTGTGACATTTTACATTTGTGGGACACACCACCCTGGGTCCTCTCTTAGTGGGCATTCTGACCTATCCATATGGTGTTCCCCATTTGGGGGTAAACATTCCCTATGCTGTACTTAGTGGTGTCCAGATCAGCCTTCGTATGTGACATCTTCCCTTTATGAGACATAACACCTTGGGGTTTCTCTCATTGGAAGTTCTGACCTATCCATCTGGTGTTCCCCATTTTGGGGTGAACTCTTTTTGATCCACCCTCAGTGGTGTCCATATCATCCAACACCGTGTGATATCTTCCCTCTATGGGATGCACCTCCTATGATCTGTCATAAATGGGCATTCTAATCCATCCATAAGGTAAATATTATAGGTTATCCCTCCTTAGGATGTACCAATGTGATTTTTCATTATGGTATGCTCTGATCACTCTCATTCCATATTCACAAGATGTTATACTCGTGGCCTACCTCATGTTAATCATGAGATGCTAGAGGAAAACCAGAGAAGACACGCCTCTAGCGTAACCATCTCTGCAAGATGTTAAACTCATTACATACCACGTGATAAACATGGGAATATGAGGAAAACCTTAGATACAGCCTCTAGCATAAGATACCTATAGACCGATGTTGGATTCCTTGAGTTCTGAGCCCTTTAGATTCCCTCTTATGAGAAACAATATTGTTTCTCCAATGACCACGGATCCAGAGATGCCCCAACATGCCTAGTGTTGTCATCTACTTCGAAAGAAGGTTTCTACCCTATCATGATCCCGTGGAATGTCGTGACAGGAGTAGTGTAATTAACCAGCATCCACAAAGATATGGCACCAAGAACAAGATTCACAGTCCAAGACTCAAATCTATGAGGGAGACCCGGACTAGGAGATGAATTCCAAAGATGAATCCATGTATTGAAAGGCCAACATCCCATCATCCCATTTTGATGAAGGATAAAATGTCTCTGAATAAGAGAGGAATGTCTCTCACCTTTGGAAAGTGGGGATGTGGGGAAACAAATAGCATGTTCTCGAAATATGGATGTGTTCCCTTGAAAAAACATCAAAAACTTCGATGCAATAAACTTATTAACATAAATGGATTCACAAAACATATATATGAATTATTGTGTCAAATATATTTTTGTAAGATAACTATACTAGGATTATTTTTTGATCATAAAAACCTTTCATATTAATAGAAAAACTAATTTGAATATCTTATAGGGTTTGAATTGTTCCCTAAAAAATAACGTCTATTTGAGGATGATATGAAGTGCTTCAAGTCAACTCCATATATTGATCATACTTAAGACTTCACCTAGAACATTAGGGTAAACCTAAGATCTCAATCAAACACAATAGAATGTTGTACTCCATGAAAACATACAACTTCTTTAATTTATATCTTTAAAGTTGATCTAGATTTAAAAAATTACCTGATAGTGATGATGTGTCATGACTTCGTATAGTGTTTGAATAAAATGTATATAATTATACTCCCCTTTAGACATTTTTGGGACTCCAATGACAAAATAAGAGGTGATTTTTTAACATTTCCAATATGGTATGGGTAATCACTGTATCATCCACTTAGAATTTTGTCTCTAAACCTTCGTGTTCTAACATACTAAGGACTGATATACATACATAGAAATATCATTCTTCATGTAATCCAAAAAAAATAATCTTTCACATAGGATAATAAATTTAAAGTCATTCCTCCTTAAAATAAAATTTTCAATTAAATCAATAAAAAACCAAGGGTATGTATTTCCATAAATTTCATCCCAAATATCATTATTATTAATAAAATAATATAACATAAAAACTCATAAGTGGTGACTAATTTATTGAACTTATGTTCAAACATAAACACATAATCCCAAGATTTTACCCAAATTACTTACATTAATATTACATAGGGAAATATAACATTTTGAAATATAATTCAGCCATTATTCCAAAAAATAATCTCATATCATAGACAAATAAAATTGCATTGGATGATCAGGTTCATCTTTCCACTAATATATGATCATAATATTATTTTGAATATCAAATAATATTTTCCTATTCAACATTCTATGTAGAGAGAGATAATCAATTCTTAAAGAAATATTGATTTACACTAAGTGATGAACAATAATATTTTCATAGTTCTCCTTCGTACAAAATAAAACATCAAATTCAAAACTAAGGAGTGGGGGATAATTGTTCCATAATAATAATAATTCAATTCAACTATTTTAAATTCTATAGGGTTTAAATTTATCATTTTCACTCAAAAATAATTTCTCTTATCATCCTTATTTGAACCTAGATTTGAGAATTGATTCTCATAATTATTGAACACATATTATTTGGTACACTAGTGTGTGTGTGGATCTTTTTTTGGATCTTTCTCCTCTTTCACATCGTTATCTAAATTCATACCACCACATCGGTATTCAGTCACTTTATGACCTTCCATTCCAAAGGTAAAAAATTAAGATTTACCCTTAATAAAACATCCTACATTATTTCATCCATGCCTTGAGTATAATTGAAAGCTCATCTTCTTTTACTTGTGATTTTAAGGAATTACAATAAATTCCATAATTTATTCAATATAAAAACCATGTGACTAGTTACAAAGTTAAATATTTAATCATAGTTACTAAATTAAATTATATCTAATTCTCATTAGAGACTAGAATTTTACCATTGAATAATGGATCAACTCTATATGGAAGTTGTATGATACTCCCAGAATTATACCTATCAGATGTTTTAAAAAAAATTTATAGGTACCGTTAGATTCATAATCATTCAATTTTTGATCAAGTATTTCCATTTCCATTTTCATTAAAAGTATATGAGGAATGTAAATATTGAAAAATAATCTCTTAAACTCATCCCACTATTTGGATCCAATTTTTCATGTTTCCTCATACTCTTGATAAGATTCCTCCATTGATCTACTTCTCCTTCCTAATGATAGATGAAAAAATGACTTTTTCAAGATCTAAACACTAGAGAATGGAATTTATCTTTCCAATAGGAATAATCGACTTCTTAGAAACTATTTGATCAATTGGACCACTAAAATAAGGTGGATGTTTCCATATGATGGACTCAATAGAATGTTTTTCCTTTGCTCGTTTGGAAGTTCAGTAAGATTCAGAGCCTGATATTGTTGTATAAGCATAGAAATAATATTATTCATTCTAGATCCAATAAAATTTTATTATTATGGAGGGAAATAATTTCATTTTCCATTGAATTCAGCATTAACATGATTCTTTTAGGCTCCAACCATTGTCTAAAACCAAAAAACCACAGTGTGAGAAACATTGACCATAGTGGGAAAGGATATAGTCAGGAAGAATTATTTATATTTTTATAAATCAAGACACCTTATATTGTGTCTAAAACACTTTAGGTTTTACCTAGTTCATACAATATCATAATCTATTGAAATCCTAATGAAAATTTTTAATGAAAATTTTAATTAGCAAAATCATATTCCCCAATAGTGTTAATACAGGAGGACGGAAAGGACCATTTTCATGTACCTGGTAATTCTTGATTCAAGAAAAATGATGTTTTTTAGAGTTATTACCCCTAGGGAAATATATTACAAAACCACGTCCACCTGTAACACCTAAACATGGATTTATTAGTAAGTAAACCACATAATATATTACTTACAAAAACATTAGGATGTAATCCTATTCACAGTCCAATCCTAATGTTTCTTGATAATATTTTCTCATCATAGGTAATTGAAACATAGGAAATGATGATCTTAAATGGTCATTAAGGTTAATAATGGGAGATATCATTCGACAATAATATGAAATCATAAAATAATAAAACTAATATGATATCATAATCCTAACATAAAAATTCCATATATAAAATTTCATAGATCATATCATGATTTATGGAATATGGAATTATCATTCAAAAGTACAAGACTAATATGAGTGTGAATCATCATAATTCATTAACCAAAATGTCATGTAATAAATGTGTGCCACAAACATAGGTATATAAACCATTTCATTTGTCATGGTTAACATCAAAGGCCATGAAACATAGTGGATCAGGTCTGATCAAATACTTTACATTATGGTTCAAGCTCATTGGAATATTTCCCATTGTGGATTAAGACCACTATATTTTTCCCAATTTTTTATCAAGAGATATATAGCATTACTGAATTCATTTTATGGAGATATAGGTCCCATCTATATTTGGTTATAAAATCACCATCACCCTTAATTATAATGTAACTTCCATCCTTGCAAATAAAGTAACTACTTCAACATTTTAAAAACCATAAATATGTGCACCATAAGATCATAAATATTTTATCATATAATAACTAATAAAAATGTGTTACATAATCATTTCATTATATCATAGCCTAAGAAAAAATTCGGTTTTATAAAAATCTGTTCATAATAATCGTAAACAGAAACCAACCAAAGAAAGAGTAAGGATTGCATCATTGAATCATATACCATTCAAACATAATAATCCACAAAGGATGGTTTCAATGATGAATAAAAATTCAATAGTCTATCATTAAAAAATTATTGAGGAAAATACTCATTTCTTTTAAATAAATTCATTAATAAATAAGGATTTCCAAAATATTAATGAAATAATTTTATTTTGAAGAAAACATGAATCTTTTTGGACAAATATTCAACTAATTGGGCAATCCTAATGGTGGAAAATTTCATCCATTCCATACATGATAACACTAATATTCTTTTCTTATTTCCAATAATAATTCATAACTCCTTTGTTCGGATAATAAAAATATAATTCATATAATTTTCATTGAAAAAATAAAAAAGGGAAAAAATGTATTTAAAAATTAATTAGAGAATCATAAAAATTTATTTAATTGTTTCTTAGAAAACATAGACACATATGAAAAAGGTTTTTGGACTGCAGAGACAACTAAATTATATTTTAAAAAAATATTAAATTAGAATAATAATTAGATAAAATAATTGAAGTGAAATTAAAACATTTAATTTAATGAAATTAAATATAGAATTTCAACATTTATTTTTTTCTTGATATGTTTTTCATTAGTTCTTACCATTTGAATCAGAATCATAATGACTCCCTAAAAAAATGATATTGTAACATAAAACCTTTTCCATTTTAGTAAATTTTGAATAAAATTAAACATAAAATGAATAAAATTATATTAATATGTATATATCATAAGTAACATGACAAGTATCATAAAATAAATTCATGGTTAGTATGTACACCATAAAAATAATCAATTTTTTGTTTAAGGAATGTGTCACATAGAAATAAAATTTAGATGCAAGTACATTACAACTTCGGTAATATTTTGAATCATAAACCCTATAAAATGGAAATTAATAAATAATGTCTGATAAAATAATCATATAAGAATAATAGTATCATAAATATCATATATAAATAATAAATCCATCATTATATCTAGAAATGATAGGTGGTGATTGAAAATTAATAACATTGGTTTGTGAGGCGGTGGTCCATCTTATACATGAATGATGATTTCATAATCCATTTGATGGAAGAAGATATTGATATTGGTCAAGAACAGAACATAAAAACATATAATTATAATTAATATAATAAGGTTATTGTATTATCATGGTTTAATAATAATTTACTGATTTGGAGGAATAAATAAAATAAAACAATCAGTTTGGGGTGTTGCCTCTTCTTCGAACAACTTCTTTTAGTTTTCAAAAAAATCCTTAATTAGTTAGATTTATGACAAAATTATGATTGTAGGATGATATTATAGAATTATAGATGTTATTTGGGAAGTTATTGGCCAAACCAGTGGATTTACAAAAGTGAAGATGAGATGCGAGGGGTGGCCTTTTATATGTGAGGTGAGTAGGACACTTGTAATTTTAGAAATAAAAAAATGTGTACCCATGTTTTTTATGTTCCAAAAGGATATAAATTGTGGATATAAATCACATGTAATATATAATGTCAAAACATTTCCATACAACATGTTTTTATCAAATTTTGGTTCATTTTTAATCCTTATTTTTTTACATTAAACCCTATCGAACCCATTTTCACCTTAACCACAATAAATAATTTTCACTATTTTTACTATTATTTATGGTATCAAAATATTTTGGAATTATTATATAATATAAATTATTACGATTAAAAATATTGTACCTATTTTTCTATATTCATATCAGTTAAATTGAAACATTAAATTTAATATTATTCTTGCAGACTCGTTGAAAAAGATGTTTTTCAAAGCGAAAATGTTTAAAAGATTACAAAGTTTTTATATAAAAATAATATATAAAATTGATTAAAATATACAAAATTGGATTAATAGATTTATAATTTACCAAATTTTAAATTTATAAAACAAAAAAAAATTGTTTTTTTAATATTTACAAGGAATTACAATTGTTAATAAAAACATGTATTTTCACTATTTACTGAAAAATTTATCTTTTCACAAAATTACCAAATATTCACTTCAAGCTAATTTTTACATGTAAATTTTATTTTATTTTTCTTTTTTTAAATAAATTTTCCAAAATTTATAAATATTAAATTTAATTTTTGTTTATAATATGAAAAAAATTTCATTGAAAATATTATTTTTGAAATAAATAAATTTTTTTCTAAAAATTTAGTACTTTTTTATAATTATGATTTGTATAGAAAATCATTATACTTAATAAATAAAAATTATTTATTACTATTCATATCATTATGTTTGTCATATTAGTTATAACATAACCATTTAAATAATAATATAAATAATATATCATGGTTTGTTAATACTCAAGGTCGCATGTAACGCAAGATAAAATCACTATTTCATGTAAATTATTCTTAAATCGCATTTTAATTTAATAAAAAATATCAAAAATAAAAAAATTTATTCCATGAAAAATATTTCATAAAATCTCACAATATTACAAAAAATTCTCATCTCATTAGCTGTCAAAATCTATTAATCATGCCTAAGCTTGTCCACTAATAATCGGATATCCATTCATATTTTCTATCCATTTGAGTATGATAGTCCATGCCCCTATACAACTATGATCCATGGTATTATTTTTGGGATTTACAAAAAAATACGATGTAAACCTAGGGTCCATATTTGATACAATTGGGAATGTAAATCCATATATATTTACAATTTTTTGAATGTAAATTTTTGACAATTATTCCACCGAATTAGTTTCACGAATTATGATGAAGTGAGTCAATTTTGGGTGGTCCCCTATCATCGGTATGTAATCATGTTTCCTAACCATCCTTTGTAGACCTATAACAAATTATATGAATAACTTGTCCCATTTCTACAAGGGAATCAATAATGAATGAAACAGACCTACTATTCATTGATGCTCTATCTTTACCTTCTAACAAGGGAGGAATAACAATACATACTCATCCATAGATTTTTTATTACTAATATAGAAAACTATTATTTCAATTACTTAAATATTTTTTGTAATTTAAAGGTGAAATGACCATCTCAAAAGGATGTAGTTAATAAGACATTATTCTTGATAAGCCAACGGTATGACCGTATTATCTCGTAACCACAACTCTAAATTACCATCCTACTATAATCCTTTTATAGTCTCCCTAAAATTGAGTTTTGACCACATAGTAAAAAAATAAAGATCTCTTTTTTGAAAAAATATAACCTCCTCAACCAAATCCAGAACAAATGAAAGTGGAAGGAAAACCACAACACTATCGTTGTTTGAAAATTTTAGATTCATATCGCGTATGAATAACATTAGTTTCTGCTAGTCTAAAACATCATTGTCCATATTATCCTATGAAATCTTTATAAATTAATCCACCAAAAATATCTATTTACCTTGTTTATAAACTATATAGAATTCAGATATCTAAAAATACTCCATAAATCTACACTGACATATATTCAAATATCTTTGTGGTAAAATATTGTTTAATATATTATGATCTATAATCATGGAGAATTTATTACCATACAAGTAATTAATCCTTGTTTCCAATGAATTGAAAACAATAACTATTTCTAATTCAGGTGTTGGTTAGTTTTTCTCGTGAAACTATAACTATAGTAAGACATAAGAAATAACATGATCTACCTACATGATAGAACATCGAATTCCAAATCCTGATTCATCATAATTGACTACATTCTATATCTAGACTCTAGAAACATGTAGATCGGTTATGATGTAATTATAATCTTAAGTTAAAGAAAAAATTTCTAACATTCCACTTTCCATTAGTAAGGAGAATCTTCTCAGACCAAAGTTATCATTAGTGATTCTGAACATGAAAAATAATGTGCAAAATATATTTTTTATCCCACTAATTGTTCAAAAATACACATCTTAAAGGAAATATTTTGTGGGTTTCAAGAGATAATAAATTCTTTAATTTCAATATTTACAAAAACACCGTTTTTATAAGTTACATGGCCTTATAAACATATCTCTTGTGTCTAAAAATCATTGTTTGATCCCTTGGTATACATACTATTCCCTTACACAATATCTAATATTGTTAAACTGTGTTGATCATGATCATGTTTTGTCCTAGAATACATAGTATATCATTTGAAAACACCATCAATAAGGAACCCACATACTTATAAAATATTTTTTTTCATCAATTACAAAAACACCATTTTTAAAAATGACATGTCCTTATAAGAATATCTCTTGTATCTAAAAATTACTATTTGATCACTTGGTATACAAAAAATTCTCTCATAGGATAACTAATAATATTACATAGTGTGGATCATGATCCTCTTTTTTCCTAGAATACATAGCATATAATTAAAAAACACCACCAAAAAAGAAACCAGATAACTATATAATATTTGATTCATCAATTCCATAAACATAGGTGGCACATTTGTAATAAAAAAGGAATAACCACATATTCATGATGGACATACTTTAATTGGAGATATTTATTTATAATATCCACTTTATGAACTCATAATTGGAAGTATTTAAAAGGTGATTCAATTTCTGAGATCCACTAGGCTCCCCTCAATTGTTCAAATTGATTATCATAATGTGGAAGAAGATAATGATAATTTATAATAACATGGTTACTCACAAGATAATCCACACAAATTCTAATAGATCAATCTACTTTCTTCCCAAACAGAATATTTACATCCCATATATACATACTCAGTTGAATAGACCATTTACCTTGGAACTCTTCAAACTAAATAATAAATTCTCATAAATTTATTTGAATGATTTGATAATATGGAATTTAGATTGGGATTTTCCATGGTAGGATATCAATTAAAACCCCCACTCCCCTATTGGGTAAAAATTCAAAAAAAAATCCAGGAAATGTACAGAGAACTGGTAAAAAAAATTTATAAAATCAATATTTGTACTCTGATCCACATATGAAAATTTAACTACTTCAAATTGTTACGAGATGGTTCCAAACACTTGTGTAAAAATTCCTACTCTCCTTTTCTATCATCCTAATCTTCTATAAAGAGATACTTTATTTCGTCCATATTTGTGAGAATAACATTTCATTCATAATAGTAAATGTTGTCCTAAAACGATGTCAACCAATCCATACCCAAAATAATGTCATGGAAATCCATCTCAAAAATGGATAAATCCCAAAGTAATTCATCCCCATCAATATTTATATAAAAATATTTACACATGAACGGTAAACTATCTCTTTATCCAACCGGAGTTTGATGTTTTGAAATCAGTGGAATTATCCCACCATGAAATCCAATTTTATCAAAAACACAATAGTCAGTAAATTAATGGGATGAATCCATGTCAAATAAAGTTTTCATAATTTTATAATTTAAAAGGATCATACCTATCACTATCCAGGGACCAGATTTATCATCCATGGTCCATTCCTTAGCTCTATATAATTTATTACACGTTGTAATTTTTACTTTGTTACTTTATTGATATTTCATTGGTTAAGGAGTCATGGTGTTCCTTGAATCTCGTTGGATTTCTCTATTATGCTGACTATAGTTATTCTACTAATATTTTCCCATAAATGTACAACATACCTAAGAAACTTGATATGTGTATCTTGAACCTAACATTGGATAACTATGAAAAGAGCACTGATGATGTCACAACATGTTTTACTTTTTAAATTCTCTAGGTGGTGTCATATAATCTCTCTTTATGTGATCTAGTTATCCACACAAAAACAATCCATGCATTCTTATGGGTTGAAGATGAAGATGTACAAATCTCGTAGTCCGATTCAGAGGTGTCCCACAACACAATAAGTAGGATTCCCTCTTCTTCTTATTCCCAAAGTTAGAGTTACCACCAGTTCCCATAAAAAATAATATGATCCCAAAAACCAATTTCACACGATATCCATTTCTTCTATAGTCACTATATTGACCATATCCATGTATTCCATTATAAAAATCAAGGAAATATATTATTTAAAATCTTGATATAATCTCGCCTAAATTTTCTTGTTCCTTTAAGGATGCACATGCAACATATTCTAGGTAAAAATAGACTGAATTTCAACATTTAGATTCATATCATTATACCATGATATTATCTTACTTAAAAATGAAAAGGTATATTTTTCTGTAACTTTGAAAGGTATGATGTTATAATTTCTTATTAAACTATTCTAGAAAATCATCTCATGTCAATCATTGGTCAAATTAATCTGGATTTACTAATTCCCAATATTGTACTAAAAAATAATCCATCATATACATTTCCAACTTCAATATAATCTCTATATGTGTCCCATGTAATTTAAATATTTGATTCATCATATTCAAACAGTCTTCTATTTTAACCATCATGGAATCCCCCAAAAGGGTGAGGATTATTATTTTGGAACTGAACCAAATAGCCAACTTTCCATTTTTCATCATTCCTAACACTGTTATCCACTTCCTAAAAATGCTAAAAAATACATTGGAATAGATTTTGGTTCACTTGTGGCTCAGGTGAAACCACATTCTCAGAAGCCTCTTTTGGTTTGTTTTTACAATGCCTACTGGATCACATTCACAATAACTAGAACAAAAATCCATTTAGTCTTACACATTATCAATTGAAGTCATAGTTATTCCAATTTACCACCTAAAAAAATATAACAACATAGCTTTCCACAATTAAAAAATTTCCAACATTTTAACAATTTTTTAAATTACATCCACTGGGACTTTCAAAACAACCATTTTCTCTATTTTCAATGATCAATATTTTTTCATTTAATAAAACATTAACTATGAATGAAAAATGTATCAATTTTAGGAATTCATACCATCAATTCATGTTAAGAAAAACTCATTATCTAAAAACTTGACAATAAGGTGATAACATTATAAGATGTAACTATTTGTGTTGATTCCTACACTGAGTTGAAAACGATCATATTTAAGTGAACCTAACTAACCATTCGACTCAATGAAGTATTTAAAAAGAATTTAGGAAGGAACATGAATGTTTTATGGAATGTGTGAAAGATTTTAATCCAAATAAAAATCCATTTTTCATCATATACATCATTAACTGACCATCTTCTACTACTTACATGTTCAAATGGAAATGTGGGGTATATGTAACTGGTGTACCTTGTGAAATAAATTTTGATCTGCACAGATGGATTTGTGCTTCTAATAAGATGTCAACCAGGCTATTTCAGCACCAAAAATCTATTTCTACATCTCTCATGTACTCTTTTATATATTTAATTGACCCCCCCTTCATGGTGATCCTATAGATGTCTAAAAATATTTCTACAATGCGTAAAATAGATCTTCAGCAATGTTGAAAAAGAATGATCACCTCAAGGTATAATATCTTTTACTACAGGTTCTCTTAGGGTGCCCTTCGTGTAGGCCCATAATAGCTTCACCCTCTTCCATTTATTTTAATTATATGGAATGCTCATTAAAAAATATCCTCTTGCACACACCACCTAGTCTTTAGGGAACCCTAATCTTGTTCTCAACCCTTTATTTTGTGTGCAGTCCTCCTATATTTTTTTCACACATCCTTTGATGGTTCATGGGATTCCATTACACTAAAGAACCATGTTTTATCCCTTATTATGTGGGATCCCCATCCCTTGTGCATACCTCCTCCGCAAATCCCTCCACGCTCGAGGGTTGTGATTTTGTGGTTCCTCATGGGATGCCCCCTATAGAAATGATCTACCTATTTATTTTCAGAATAGGTATGCTAGTGGATTTTTCTTTTCAGCATCGTTATTCTAACATGGATCCCTCTATCAACCACTACACCCCACTGTCAACTTCTAGAATTTTTTATTCCTTCCCATCACCAAGGATTGATGAGCGATATTTATGTATGTCCTAGGGGTAAGGAGTGAGTCCCACATGTCCGAGATGCAGGATGTTAAACTGCCAAGCACCGATGTCCTCAACACATGGTGTTAAACTATGATCTCACCCTATGTGTCCATCCATGTATGTCTTTTTTGTATGAGTCACATGAAATGATATCCTCTATATAGTATTAGAGTGGGGATGTCATTATGAACCTCTCACATCATGTAGTCTCAATCTGTTGTCCCTCTCCCTTTCAGATTTGTTTCCATGAGAACCTTAGTCATCTTCCACACATAAGACCCAGCACAACATTGATAAAATGATCTATGTATGACTGACATGGAATGATACCTTCCTCACATAGAATTAAATCCTCAAAGTATAGAATAACATCTTCCTTGGGCATCTCACATGTGTAATCCCCAAACCATCTCTCATCGACGCTTCTTTCATGATACGAGTTTTAGTTCTACTACTTCCTCCGATTTCTCACATTTTGTGTCACTAATGTGGGATTAGAGGTTAGTAGTGACAAAGAAATCCATCCAATCGAATGTAGTCTTCCCCTTATAGCAAGTTCCAATCTTCATCTCTGAATGGGACGTTCCTATGCATAATCCTTGACATATCCCATCTAATGGGCATCCAACATTGGAATAATGCCCAATAATGATCCATGATAAATTCCATGCATAAGACCCAACTATATGCTCTCCTTATATTAGGATTCCTCTATATGTTTAAGCCCCAATGCCCCTAAAGAACTATCTAGACATTGATTACCAACTAACTGGAATATGTAGAAAACCTCCTTCGGGTTGAAGCCCAACACACTCAAAAAACATTACATTCTCTCCATTCCATCCAATCCATCCATAATTCATCCTAATTATCTCCTGGGCTTCCACATCATGGTAGGATCGTTCCACCCACCCAGGCCACCGCTATGTGTAATCCCTATCCACTTCATCACTAGTTTCTCCTAGAAACAGCTGAGTATCTCCCATGGATAATCCTGATTCTATCAACTGAACTATGTGGATTTGTATCCCAATATTCTAAACATGGAATTTAAAATGCCTCTTTTAGGTTCAATATCATCCAATGGTAACCCTTGGTGTCCCCCTCATAGGGGCGCACCTCACTGATCATCCATTAGTGGTGTCCAGATCATCCTTCATGGTGTGACATCTTCCTTTATGGGACACACCTCCCTATTTCTTCCTCCATATGTTTTTTGACTTGTCTATTTGGTAATACATATAGTTGTTCCCTCCTATGTACATACCTCACTGATCTACATCCATCGGGTATTTTGGATAACCACACTCCATATCTGAAATACACAAAACTTATGGATTACCTCATGTTAAAAAATTTATTCCTATGGAAAACCTCAGAAGTCATTCCTCTAGCATGAGATAACTCATGACCAAAATAGGATGCCTTTGGTTCTTCACCCTTGAGAAGCCCTATTAGGAAGAAGAAAAAAGGTGACCAATGTTTCAGTTTTCTGACATTTTTGAGTGATGCCCAATATGATTACACCCCCTAACTGAAGGTTTATTTCATTTCCAGAACCCTTGAAATGTCCAGTTAGATTCAACTTAATTAACTAGTGTCTTCAAGGGGATGGAACTAATAATGATATTCAAGAACATTTTCTTAATCTATGTGGGAGATGAAAATATGTGATGAATTCAAAGGAGGAATCCATGGATGGAAGAACCGACATCCCATAATCTCATTTTGATCAAGGAGTATACATCACTGACAAATGTATGATGGTTGTACGACTTTAGAAATCAAGAATACAGGGTAAAATATAGTCGTCATCATCACAACACTATGAGAGGTAGTCATCCCCAATAAAGGAATCATAAATAGAATTAGTGAACCTAATGTGAATCAATTCCCCATAATGTGGGGATTTGTAGTTTTTGAGAAATTAGTTTAAAAAATAAGAATGTTACTAGATCAATTTATCTTGTTTCAGGGCCTTATATGTAAATAGTGGGCCTAACATGGAACTTACTAGTAGTTGGGGCAATGTAATGTTAGGAATCCCAATCTACGACTTAATATTTGTGGATTTCTCTCTCTAGTCATGGAATATTGGTCGATGATGAGGAATTGGTCACTGCTATAACGCATTCGTATTGAAAACTGAATCTTCTTATTCTATTGGACCCATGCTATAGGGAACCACTCACCCAATCTATAACAACTGAGGCTTAATGTACATGGATATTACATCATTTTAGATAAATATTTAGTACATTAAAAAAATTTCAAGGACTAAAATAGTTTTGAGTCTATGGAAACATGGAAACAAAATCTTTTATCTTGGTGAATGATATTGAACATCTCCCATGAAGATCTCCACGTTTGGTAATTCTACCTAAAACCTTTCGTCATAATTTGGGGAAATGAAACATAAGAAAGGGGTGAGATCAGATGCTCATTAAGGGTAAATATATTAAATGCATAAGCATAATATGAAAAAAGTGTATGGACATTGGGAATAAAATTTTAAGATTAAACCCTATATATTAGAGGTCATAATAAAAATTGGTAGTTCATAAGATATTGACTATAAGATAATTAAGAGTATAAGTCATGAAACAATAAAATTTGAATAAGACTTATAATTTAATGAATGATCATTTTTTTAAAATATTGTGAACATCTACCAATAAGAAAAGGATAACTCATTATATTAAGGACATGAAATTAGTTTGTCTCATCATCTTATTGACTTTCCACTAGGTCTATTCATAACAATGTTAACATGTAATCAGGTTCGTGAAAAACCTTTTGGACAAGAAACTAGGTTCATGAAAAAAATTGTGAATATGTAATTAGGTTCACTCATTACATTGAGAAAATTCAATGAGGTTGACGCATAAATTTATGAACATGAAACCACATCAATTCATAAAATTATGAACAAAAAATAAGATTCACTCATAACATTGTGAACTTGTAATCAGATTCACACATAAACTTATCGACATGAAACCAAGTCCATGAATAACATTTTGAACATGTAATCAGGATCATGCATAAAATTTATACTCATGAGTCATTCATTGTAACCCAATTCATTAGAGTGATATATAGGTATTTCCTTCTCATAATAAAACCATTCACACATGTGCCTCAGGTAAAAAAACATTCATCATGTCATGACTCATAAAAATATAGGGGTTCTATAAACATCAAATCATAACCAATGAAATGAAATGGGTAACACTAACATTTCATCCCATCAAAAACTAATGGAAAATATATAGGTTTTATTTCCATTTCATCGAAAAATAACCAATTAAAAGAAGCAAGTTTCAAAAGAATATAACCTATAGAAGAGAAGCTGGTGCCATATGTATAATTTTATAAAAACATAAACCATTCTTGATAGAATACTAATGTATCTATTAGATCATTTACTAGAAGGCAATGAGTAACATGAAAATATATTATCTTAGATTGAAAGTATTATGGAAGGATATTTTGAAAAAAAAATTATAAGGGAAATATCATTTCTTATTTGAAAAGTATTATTAAAGAATAAAACATTTGGAAAACAATTTTATTGAAAACAAAATTAATTATTATAAAGAAATATTTTAAAACCATTTTTAAACCTTTTTATTTGAAAACATATAATGATATCATGAAAATGTTTTGAAAACAACTTTCCTTAAAAACTTATAAATCCATCATGAAAATGGTTTGAAAACCATTTCATTAACAATATATTTTAAAAATATTTCTTAAAAAAATTACCTTTAAAATAAAAATAAATCTTCATAATATTGAAAATGTATAAATATATACATGTTTTATGAGGCAAAAAGAGCATTCCTTTTGTATGGTAAAGAGGATTGAAAAATTGCCTCATTCGGAAAGCGAAAAGAATATTCCTTTGAAGGAAATGGTTAAAGGAAAAAAGGGTAACAATTTATTTTTAATGATCATAAGAGATTCTTATAATGTTCTTGTAAATCCTTTTTAGAAAATATGGTTTTATGGGAACACATATTTCTGACCGAACTGAGGGTAATTTTTGGATTTCTGAAAATCATTTTTTAACTATATTTTGTACAGAAGAGTGGAAAAAATGTAAATATATATGAATATATGATAAATAACCAGTGGATATGAAAATTAATGAATTTTCTTAAGATATGGATCATAATATTTCATCAAAGGATGTATAGGCATCAATAATCTACAAAATCAATGAGACTGTTTCAATATCTATTATCACTTGGTAACATGGGATCATAATATAAATTTATGAAAAGATATTTATTTTAATGTTTTAATATTTTAATTTCATTAATATAATTTAATTCATGATATATCATTTAAAATTTAATTATATACACCTCAAAAAGAATTTAGGTGCAAAACAAAACATGAGTCTAAAAGAATGAAGACTGAGGCAAAACAATTTTAATAATTTGGTTACTTTTGAAATTTATAACTCTTGAAATAAATGTCATATAATGGACATGTAAGTACCCATAAATTTAAATATAATAAACATTTAATACATTCATCGTTATTATACACACCACATAAATGGAATGGGTGGAGAATAATGCATGTATCTCACGAAAGTAAAAAGTACAATGAAATCCCCTTACCTTGAATTTTGACTCTCGTCGTACACATTCCTACCACCTATATAATATATATAAATATGTTAAATATATTTTAAAGAACCATATAATTATATATAATACCATACTTCGTTTTATTAGGACATTATGTTACTATATTGATAACAATCATGTGTTATGGTTTCACTTAGGGTAATATTTGCTTTGTTCCTTGCATAAGTCTTAATTTTTTATATCTTTGGTCCTTATAATTGTATCCTGATTTCATAATTTAAAACGTGATATAAATATAATTTAAATTATTTTTAATTGTATTATAATAAACTATAGAATACAAAAATTATGAAATTGAATACAATGTTAATGGACATGGTAAGTTGTAGATATACATGAATGTTATTTCCATTTTTATTATTGTATTGAATGAAAGAAAGAAATTGACCTATATGTATATATGTATATAATATCATTAAAGTATAATTAAAATTTTATATATATCATATAATTTTACTATACCCATCCTTAATACATTTCATGTAGTTTGTGAAATAATCACATTGCTTTGAGGGGTGGTAGTCCACACTTCCTCAAATGAAATTATCATATTTACACATAAAAGAATGTAAAATGGTTTGTGTTGTAAAAAGAATAAAAAATCATAAGGTAATAATGAATATAATATATTTCATATATAAACATAATTTCCATCATAATTTTCACTATAAGATACCGTAAAGGAAAAATGAAAAATCATTGTTTAGTGAGGCAGTAGTTCATCTTACAAATATACAGTATGTTCATTACCCATTAAAAGATTGTGTATGTAAGTGTAGTTTGAAAAATTAGCATTAAAACATCCAATTATACTGAAGATACTTATTTTTTATACAATATAATTATAATTATAGTGTAAGGTTGGAGAATTAAAATAAAAAGACAGGAACTTGAGAGAAGAGGTTACCTTTGAATCGGTTAATGCTTTTTGGTTTGTGAAAAAGTCTCCCTTAAAAGAATTTATCAATAAATTGAGGTTTTAAGGAGTAAGGGATGGATTTTGGAAGGTGTTTTGATCAGATATTGGCTGAACCTAACTAGTTTTAGATATTTGAAAAAGATGGATGGTTGGAATCCTTTTATAGGGAAGTAAAAGGAGACAGTTGAAATGTTTTAAAATAGGTTAGGTGTACACATTTTATTACCTAAAAAGAGTTGTACCAAATAAAAAATCAATAATGTAAGTTTTATGGCCGAAAAAATCCCATTAAATGTTTTTTTACATGTTTCTAGGTAATTTGGGCCCCTAAGATTAAGGTTTAGTCCCAAATTAAGCTTAATTTGACCTTAATCGTTGTTATTAATTTTAATCACTTTTAGAAATATTTTTGGTCAAATTATAACATGATATAATTAGTCTCTAAATATTTTACTAATTAAAATTTTTTATTTACATTTTTTCTAAATTCAATTCATTGAAGTGTAAAAAAATAAGATTAATGATAATCTTGCTGATGGGATGAAATAACAGGGTTCTAAAGTAGAAAAATGTTCAATGGTTTGTTATGATTTATATTCAATTTCAAAGGGAAATTGATTATAATAGGATAAATAGTATTAATATATGTATAATATATATAATGTGATCTTAAACAAATTTAATTATAACTTCACATTAATAATTTTTTAAATGAAAAAAAATTATTAACTAAAATGCTGCATTTTTCACTATTCATCAAAAAATGATATTTCTCAGAAAAAACCCAAAAATTCATCCTATTATAATTTTGGACTAATAAATTAAAAAATAAATATTATTTTTTCGTGTTAAATTTTTAGATATGTCAAAAAATAAATTTTTTTCATCATAGATGGACTTGAAATGCAGTTCATTCTAGAAAATAGTACTTTTAAACATATAAACACATTACAAAAAAACAATAATTCTCATTATGAATATGTATTTTTTATATAAAACCTTCATAAAAATGTTTTCAATGTATTAATTACTTTTCAAATAAATATCTTTTAATGTATAGGTTATAACTAACCTGTTTAAATATTTAAATTAATAAAATGATGTTAATCCCATATTTGCAATGACATTCAAGTCAAACACACTTTTCGAGAGGGGAATCAAGTCGTGGAATACTTAGCTTCTCTATCCGTTCCCTGATCAAACAAATCTTGGCTCCTCTCTATTGATTTCATTAAACTTGAGGGTGTCAACTTGATTAGAGGGGACACCACTGGATTTCACTACATTAGGCCCCCATAATTCTTGGGTCCCCCTGTTTTCCTATTTTCCTATTTCCCTGTTTTCCTACTTTCTTTATTATCATTTAATATAAATAAGATATGGATGGATAAAATGATGTTTCATAGAAACATGGTGTTATATGGAATATATGCCAACTCGTTTTTTCATGTAGTGCATGCTATTTTTTTGTTGAATGTATCACAAGCTAATTTAGTTATTCATGAAGCACAATACAAGTTATTTTAATGTGAAAGGAATGTTTGAATTACATTTTTAATATATATATATATATATATATATGTATGTATCTATATATATATATAACTATTTCTAGTGTCAACTAAAATATATAATATCAAAAAGGTAAATAAATTTGAAAAAAATAAATTTGAAAAAATCTTGGGGTGTTACATTATACCCCCCTTAAAATTAATTTCAACATAAAAAATATTTCTCTGTTATCAATGTTTTAATACATTAAATTTCATTTCATTGAAACCCATAATGTAAAAAATGAATAGTAAAACTTCTTTTAAAAAAATAATATTCAAAATATATTTTTTAACCATAGTGACGTATAACTCGGTTTCCAAATAGGAGAACATTTGTGGGAATTGAAAATATATACTTGGAAGAAAAATATAATAATCATGTTCTGATTGAGATTGATAAAGAACATTAATTAGCCTATGTTGGTGATCATAAAATTATAAATCTGTGATGATCTAAGGGACCACCTAATTTTTGAGAAATAAGGGTACTAGGATAAATATTTTTCAATATCCATTTCCTATATTCATGTAATTATTTTACAATCTAGAAACATATGGAAACAAACATTCATGATTCGGTTCCCTTTTATATTTACAATATCACCCTTTGGGTTTTCCTTGACCAATTCCCACCTCATCTCTTATTATAGGGAATGATGGTGAATATTTCATTTATAAATAACCAACATATCATTAGATCTATAAATATAATGATAAATAATTCCATCTTCCTACACTTAACATATTAGTTGACAGGTTAGCTTGACTTTTCAAACATAAATAAATCCTTATATGGTAAGATAATACATTATTCTCATAAATTTTATCCAAAGTTATCTTAATTTTTTATAAATTGTTAACCTCATAACCCTTCGCAAAGATGAAAATTAAATTATTTATAAATAAATTCCTTTAATCTTCATAACATTGATCCCCCAAATATCACTAAGTAACACTCTGTTTTCACATTCCAAACATGTCAATAAGCTCATCATATATTCCCTTGAAACATGGTAATAATCATAGTTACCATAAATCATTTTGAAAAAAAGGAATATTTCCTTATTCCAAAGGTTACTAGAAATATTCATTATATTTATAAAGTTTTAAACATCATCCATAATGACATACACTACTTTTTCAAACAATCAATAATCAGATCGATGCTAATCAGTGATATCAAATTTAATTTATCCAAACTGATCATCTCTTTATCTAAGAAAAACATAATTCTCTCAACAAGTTGGTCACATTATGGGCTACCTTCCATTAATCAAAATATCACTTCTATAAGTCCTGATGCGGATTAAACATCTCCTTCTCAATCCATAATGAGAGTTTATACAGAAAATATTATATATTCCCTGATTTATATAATATAAGCACTGAATTTTAAAACATAAGTACTTTATTCATCCCAATTTATTCTTAAATTGTAACTCAAGATTCATAAACTTATTTCTTAACACATATTTCCTTGAATAAGAAATATTAATAATTTTTTAAGGTTACTAAAACCAAATCTAATCATGCTTCATATGATCAATGTAAACAATACGAATTGAAAATTGCAAACCTTTCCCATGTCGTTATCGATCTCTTTCTCTTTAGATGTAAAACCAATACTCATACCACCTTCCTGATTATTTTTAATACATTTCCACTCAAGAAATAGCTTTATATAATCCCCACACATTCCATATCTGAAACATTAAATGTTTACCATCTTCCTTCTACTTTCTCCATTGACTAAAACAAGAAAACACAGAATGAGAAACACATATCATATAAAAAATCCAGGAATCATGTAAAATTACTTATAAAATGTCAAAATCATAACACCTATCTTTTAATTAATGAACCCTCTTATTTATCATAGTTTATTCATAAAAAATTTATAATAAAATCCTTTATAAGGGTTCATGAGGGTTTTTTGAATTCCTATATAATACCCCCTTGTAGTGTCAAACCTGATGTGTAGCAAGTCCCATTTTCATGTACCTTATTACCCTCAGTCAGGCTTAAATCATCTAGTCGATGTTGTTACACCCAATTAAATCTGTTCTATAGCCACATCGACTTCTAGTATCCAGAAAAAGATGTATTTCTATGAAACCACCCACCTTATCCTTTACCATAATTCCATGACCTTTTCTGAAATGTTGACTCATCATTATAGTTATCTTTAGAAACATTCCTAGAAATAATATTAGAATTACACCTATGGATCTCACTTAATGTTTTATCATCCTAGTATCCAATATTTGACTAAACTTTTACTTTGATAAAAACTATAGCGACCCAAGCTTAACATACAAGGATCTTACCACATTCTGAATGAATATTTAGAACATTACAAAAAATACATGTTTGAGGACTGTAACAATTTGGTGTCTTTGGAAACATGTAAATAGAATATTTTATCCTGGTGGATGATCATCAACATCTCCCAATAAGGTCTCAACCTTTAGTACTTCTACTTAAAACCATTATTCATATCTTGTGGAAAGTAAATATGAGAAAGGGGTGATTATAAATTCTTAGTAAGGGTAAATAAATGAAATGTGTAAGCATAACATGAAAAAAATAGTATTCAACATTATCATTACATGTGAAGATTATAACATGAATATTAAATATTATAATAAAAATTGGAAGTTCATAAGACAAGGTTAATAAGAGAATTAAATAATTCATGAAATCATAAAATAGGAATAAGACCTGGAATTTGAGGCAAGAACATTTATTTCAAACATTGTGAGCATGTTTAAGTAGAAACAAGTTCACTCATTATGCTAAGTACATGAAATCAGGCCCTCGCATAAACTTATGGACGTGCAACCCAATACATGTATAACATTGTGATCACGTAATGGGGTTTATGCATTACCTTATAGACATGAAACAAGTTCCATATATAAAATTTTGAACGTGTAATAAGATTCATGCATAATATTATGAACATTTAATCAGGTTCACACATAAATATATGGACATGAAACCAGGTCCATAAATAACATATTGAACACGTAATAAGTTTCAATCATAATACTGTGAACATATAATTAGGTTCAAACATAAACTTATGGGAATGAACGCAGATACATGAATATCATTATGAACATGTACTTAGGGCCGCACATAACATTTCTACTCATGATTCATCCATAGTTACCCAATGAATAAGAGGGATATATAGGTCTCACCAATTTCATAATAAAATCATTCATACATTTTCCACAAGATAATAGAACATTCATCATATAGTGAAGGACAAAAAGAGATGGGTTCTATTAACATCAAATCACAACTAATGAAATGAACTGGGTACCATTAACATTTCATCACATAATAAACGATGTAAAATAAATAGCCTTCATAAACATTTTATCAATGTATAACTGGTTAAAAGAAGCGATTTTCAATAAAAATATAACGTGTGGAAGAGAAGTGTGTGTCATAATCCTAATTCCAAAAAAAAAACAGAAACCATTAAATATATAATATGAATGGATCATTGGGATAATTTACTTGAATGGAATAAATAACATACATGGATATTGTCAATGATGGAAGATAACCTAGAAGGATATTTTGAAAACAGTTCTTGAGGAAATATCCTTTCTTATTTCAAAAGGATATTTAAAACATAAATCCTTTTGAAAAAAAATTTGTTGAAAATAAACATGAATATTATTATGGAATCCTTGGAAACCATTTTAATTTAAAAAAATATAGAGTTAGCATGAAAATGTTTGGAAAACCATTTCCTTGAAAAATCATAAAAAGAGCATTAAAATGTTCTGAAACCCATTTATTTGAAAATATATTGTAAAATAATTTCCTAAAAATTAACCTTTAAACATGAAAATAATTCCTTAAAGGATTGATGGTGAAAAAATGGATCCTTTTTCTCCCGGTTCCTCCTTTGAGCGAGCATCTCCCCCACCTAGGTTTCTTCCCCATAGAGATGGAGCAACCACCATATCGCTTATCACTTCCCATATTCGTGATTTTATAGGACTTAAGAGCCTATTTCATTTTTATATCATATTTGAAGTATGATCTGTCACATTCAGTGACCTATATTTTCACCATTTTTTCGTGTTCTCTGTTTCCATCTTCGATGCTCCCAATTCTCCTCTCTGATTCTAGTTCTCAATATGTTCTCAGTTCCTCTTATTTTTCCCTCCTTCTACTCAATATTCCTCACTACTGCTAGGTTTCTTTTGGAATCTTGTTTAGTGGGGTCCATTTTGTTTTTCTGTTCATGGAATCAAATTAATTAGTTCCCATTTTAAAAAGATTTACTAGTGATGGTGTGTTCTATGGTTTCATCCTATTGAAGATTACATCTGCCATGATTTTTATGGGGGTTTTTTTGTAGTGGAACTCGGTTTCTCTATTTTGGGTGTGAAGATGAATTTTTATTTGTGGTGGATGGTTTTGGGTCCATCATGGATTATTTTGGAGGTCTTAGATTCCCGTGCTCTACTATGTCTTCCATGATCGTTGCTCCTTCCTAGGTTGGGTGGGTATGATGGCTACCGATGTGGTTTTGTAATATTTTCATGAGAATGGTAAGGTGTTCCATGAGGCACTAATTTTGGTTCCTTCCTCTAATATTTCTCATCATTAGGGGGATTTTTTGTTCTGTTATAATATTTGGAGATGACGACGATGGTGAAATGAGTTCTACAGGTTTGTTTTTATAGTGACAACGGCTCATAGTCTTTTAGTCTTCAGTGATATTTTGGTGTTACTGGCTTGGTGTGATTCATTCGGTGATGATGGTATCAATATCAACAGAGCTGTGATGATGATGGACTAGGCGGTGTGTGGCCTTGTTTTGTGCAAGGCTTAGGGCTCAAGGTGTGCTACTGTTATTTGAATTTTGAATTTTGAATGTTGTTTTTGGGTTATTTTGAATTTTGAATCTGGGTTCAAGGATGGTTTTAATTTTTAGTGTTTAAATTTGTAAGGGTCCAACATCACCATAAAGTGGATATTTAAAAAAGTGATCTGGTGGATTAACTATGGATAGATCCATACTTTTTGTACATGGTATATAGATAGCTACTTTTTAATGGAAAAAATGTTTGAAAAATGACTCATTTGGAAAGAGAAAACAATATTCCATTGACATCATTGGTAAAATAAAAATAGGTTAAAATTCGATTTTAATTATCAAAGGATATTAGTATAATTTTCTTGCAACCCATTTTCAGAAAAAAATTGATTTGTGGGAACACATATTTCAGACCAAAGATATTGTAAAATTAGTATTTATTTAAACAATTTTGTAAATATTTTATGTACCAAAGAGTGGAAAAAATTCTACCAATATATGAATATATAATTTAAAATTATAATAGAATAAATTTATTAGTTTTTTTGGGGGATTTATCAAAATATTACGTCAAATGAATCATAATCATCAATAATCATGAAAAGTGATGAGATTTGATTTCAAAAAACTCTTATCACTTGGTAACAAGGAATAATCACTACATACAATAAAAGTAAATGAAAAAAATAATATCATTTTATTAAAATAATTATATTCAATATATATCCTTTATAATTGATATATATAAAGTTGAAAACTAATTTCGGCACATAACACAACATTGGTCTCAGAGAAGGGAAACTGAGGCAAATCTATTTTACCAATTTGGTAACTTTTTAAACATAAACCCCATGAAATAAAGTTAACATTTTGTATATGTAAATACCAATAAATTTATCTATATAAAAAATTTAATAAACACATTTTTAGTATATTAACCACACAAAAGGAATGGGTGGTGAATAAATCATATATCTCATAGAAATAAAATATAAGATAAATCCCCTTACCCTGTATCTTGAATCTCATTGTACTCATTCAAAACATCTGTATAATAAATATAAATGTATTATAAATATTTTAAAAGATAATATTCTTATATTTAGTACCATATATGTTTTGATAATGTCCTTATATTACCCTATTGTTATCAATCTTAAGTTTATGTTTCACTTCAGATAATATTCTCTTTGTTCTTCATATGTGTCTTAAAATGTTATATATTTAGTCATTTATCTTATATAATGATTCCATAATGTAAAAAATATTATAAATATAATTTATATTATTCATATTTTTATTATAATAATCTATTTAATATAGATGTATGAAATTTAATACATCGTTGATGGAGACGGCAAGTCGTGTGTACGCATTAACGGCGTCTGCATTTTTATTATCATATTGCAAGAAAGAAATAAAATGACACATATATATATATAATTAAAGTAGCATTATAATGTTATATATATCATATAAATTCACTAAACACATCATTAATTCATTTCATTTAGTGTTCGAATTAATCACATCGCTTTGAGGGGACGATAGTCCACACTTCCTTAAACGAAATTGTTGAATTTACATCAAATGGAAATTAAAAAAGATAAGTATTGTAACAGGAATTATAATTCTTTAATACATAATAAATATAATATATAAAATATGTAAATATATTTTCCATCATAATGATAACCATGAGATTTTGTAATGAAAAAATGAACAATCATCGTTTAGTGAGGTTGTAGATCGCCGTACACATAAACAGAATGTTCATTTCCCATTAGATGGAGGTGTGTGTGTAAGTGTAGGTAAAACCCATGAAAAAAAACTATTATATTGAGGATACATGTGTTTTTATACAATAATTTAATAAATATATTCTTTGTTGGAGAAATGAAACCAATGAAAGGAGCCTTAATGAAGAGGTTGCATTTTAACTGGGAACTACTTTTGGTTTGTGCCAAATGGATTCCTTGGAAGACATTCTTCCAAAAGGGAGGATTAAATGAAGAATTTAGTTATTTTGGGATGTTTATTGGGAGGTTAATTTCTAAACCTATGTTTTCATAGTGATTTTATATGATTGATATGTGGTGTCCATTTATAGGGAAAGAAAATGAATCACTTGTAATTTTTGAAAACAAGTTAGTTGTACACATTTTCTTACCTAAAAAAAGTCATAAAAAAGAAAAAAATCAATAATTGATGGTTTATAGAATAAATATGGCCATATAACGAGGTTTGGAAAAGTTCCTAGGTCATTCCCCGTCCCAATATTAAGGTTTAATCCCTAATTATGCGTAATTTGACCATAATCAGTGTGATTAATTTTAATCACTTTTTACTAATCATTTTAAAAAAATTACATGATATATATTGAATATAAATCTTATTCTAATTAAAATATTCTGTGTAAATTTTTATAAATTCAATTTACAGAATTTGAAAAAATAATATTCATGCTAATCTCGTAGACATGATAAAATATCGTGTTTTTAAGTAGAAAAATGTCCAAAAGTTTTTACGTTCTTATATTCAATTTCATTGTGAAATTAATTATAATGATATAAATTGGGTTAATATATGTATAATTGAATTAATGTGACCTTAAAACAAATTTAAATTATAATTTATCATTAATAATTATTTAAACTAAAAGGTAGTTATTAACTAAAATGCAATATTTTCACTATTCATCAAAAAAAGGTTGTCTCTCAAAAAAATCCCAAAAATTCACCCAAAGAAAAATTTTAAACTATAAATTAAAAATTTATGTTTTTTTTATCAAATTAAATATCTTTAGGTGTCTAATATTAATTTTATTACTTTCACAGAAGGACATGAAAATTAGTTCATTCGAGAAAATAGTATTTTTAAATAAATAAAGGCATTAAAAAATTATATTTTTCTGTATCAATATATTTTATTTATATAAAACCATTATAAGTATATTTTAAAAGTAGTTAATACTATTAATATTAATATTTTTTAAGTATAGGTTATAAATAACTTGTTTAAATAAATATAACAATAAAATGATGTTTCATTGAAACATGGTATTGTGTGTAACGTATGCTAAGTCGGTGTTGCATGTAACACATGCCATGTTTTTTTGCATGTAGTTCATCCTAATTCATGTTTTCTAGTAGATAAATACAATTTGGTTTTTTGTTAAAGCAATTTTTGACCTATTAGATATATATATATATAACTATTTCCAGTGTCCCATGGAATGTAAAATATCAGAAAAAATTAATTAGAAAAAATATATTTCACAAAATCTAATGGTGTTACAAAATATAAACTGATGTAGGGGTAGGAGACCTATCATTGATAAAATCCCTCATAAACCCTGATCCTCCACAACTTCCACTCTGCCATCAGCTATCAGGGTCCCATGCTTTGTATCACCATATGAGATAATCTAGAGGAGGTTGTGGACACCCTCATATGATGGTATGAGTAGGATGGAGTCATTCCCATAATTGTTATGGCTTTCTAGGACCTAGAGTATTTTGTGCCTCTCTGAAACCTCCACCCTCAATGGATGCACAAGGATCCCTTGATCCCTACTCCAATAATGAACCACTTCAAGAGCTTCTCCTAAAACAATCACTAGACTCTCTCCCCTAGGCTGAAGAGGTAGGGGATGATCAGGTCACCTCGAAAATGACCACCGGCCAGGAGTATCCTAGGAGGGCTCCCACCATGTCACATCAATTCCACCTATGATAGGATTTCAAGTACATTGAATAGGTGGATAATTCCCCTACCCTACTAGCCTATATCCTATCCACCTGATGATAATATCGAACCCAAGCTCTGAAGGAAGTCCTTCCCGGGGAATCATCATTCATAGCTCCAATGGACCCTGCCACTATTGGTGAATTTTTTCAGGTCCCTACCAATGTTGAATATCAAAACATCTATTCCTGATTGGGATCAATCCCTCAACCACCTCCCAGGATGGTTTAATTGACTCTTTCAGCCATTTGTGTCTACAGAAGCCATTACGGGAGAGTTTGTGATGATTAGACTAAGTAAGGAGGCCCTCCCTATACAGCCTCCAATCAGAATGGAGGTCTTCCCAACTCTCACACCCAACATGGAATTCCTCACCATGTTCCCTACATCGGTCAATCATGAGACCCTCTTTGGGTCAACAATGTTCAGTATGGAGGACCTCCTCATGCTTATGGTTCATGGTATAGAGGTCCTCCTCATGTCTCTGACCAGTGATGCAAATGACATACTCTCACCATCCCCATCTCTAGAATAGGTCCACCTATATTCTGAATCCACCAATATTGATTTACCCCACATCATTGATTCATTTGATGAAGGCCCTCTTCATTCCCTCATCATCAGCCAATACAAAGGTCCACCCCGTGCCATAGACAACCCCAATAGGGACCCGCCCCACTCTCATGGAGGCCAACCCCATGAATCCAACAACGGGTACCAAGGTCCTCCCATACATAATCATCTTTACATGGATTTCCTCCCCATGTTCTTGATGAAAACAAAATATGTTATCCCTGCTATGTCGGAAGTCCAAGGGGAGGTCCTCCCCGATCCTAAAAACATATTGTGGAGGTCCTTCCCATGAAACCAAAACTTAGAATAATGGACATCCTTATACTGAAAAAATTACTTGCCCTGATGAACCGTCATGTGGTAGAAGGAAGAACCATCTCTACAAGAGGAATAACATCAAGAAGGACCAAGTCATTTTCAATCTGGTTTGACTATAATATCCTAAAGCCGAGTTACACTTGATAATGGAGCCTCCCCCCAATAACAAGCATCATAGTCTAGGGAATAAGTGTGGTAGGAGGGATTCCTCATCCCATAACGTGATGTCAACATGATCATAATATATACTCAAAGGTATAGGCTGGAGGAGGAACCATTGACTCCCTTCCAGGGTATCACAGTGCATTTGTCTCTATCATCACCAACTTCCTTCTCTACCTCTACACGATATGACAAATAATATTTCTTGAATATGATTGACCATCATCACAAAGTGGATCCCAAGATTTCTATTTCTTCCCTCTCACATGATATGGTTGGAACCCCAATCCTACTAGGATGTGATGATGTAGTTTTCCCCACCTCCCAGAGATGACCCAACATGCAATGATCAGTCAGTTCATCCAGCGATATCTCCATCGGCTCTTCCCCCACCGCATCAGTCCATATCTTTATCATTACAAGATTTTTAGAAAGCACTAATTAGATCTTGGGGTAGATAGGAGTTGGGCCCTACTTCTAATTTTTGAATCTTGTGAGACACAATTTCCAATGAACAGCTATCTGAAGTGTTATAGATGAATGTTGTTCCTAACTTCAACATTCCAGAGACCCTCAATCAAGATAAGATTTCGTGATTTCTCCAGACCATATGTGTGATGCACATTTTTCAATGTGATCATAATTTTATTTACCTGAAGATTAGAGATCACTTTTATGACATTGGACATCAATTTTGTATGGTTGATTTGACAGCACATCTAGTAGAGTAACATCCTATGTCATCCAGTTACCACCAAACTGTTCAATTCATATGAGTTCAGAGCTTCACAGTTCCTTGTAAAATCAATAACGAAGCATATCCACACATATAGATCTCAGTTTGGGGACAATACACTATTATACACTTCATTCTTATCAAACAGTAGCCAAATTCACCGAGTGGCATTGAGGAGACTTCTGGAAGTCGTTATAGTGAACATGGATGGACCTACTCTACCCCGGGATGGGGACACTGGCACATGATCTAATAGAGAGAACCAACCTACTAGGGTAGTATAGTATGTTGACCCTAAATTTGTTATCACTCCAAAATAGAGGTAGACCCTCAGCCAATGAAAACCCTCTACATTGTCGCCCATTGGCTGGAAACCCAACAAGGTTATGGGATACCTCGAGGGATCATATCTTTCTAATACCACATAGAGGACTGAGGAAGATCCTACAATTTTCATTATGTGATAGATATTTTTTGATCAGCACTGTATCATCAATGAGCTCCTTGATAAATGACATTAAGATTATAGTAATCCTTGGATTGACTATGTTCTTCCCCCCATCAGGACAGTAGGGGTAGCAGTAGGTCATCCTCAGTCAGTTTCCCCCAATTGAGATTGGGTATCCTACATATCCAAATAGTGATGAAGATGAACCTTATGTAATGCACGCATGGTATGGATCACTAAATCTGCCTGAGCATTGTGGGAATCTCCCTAGGGACCTAGATCATTGAGTTCCACCAGCCGCTCTATAGGATTCCCTATAGGTCACTCCACAAGCTCCTAAGCCTGCCTAGTGTTTCAATGAGTCCGTAAATGCCCGAGTAGTCTGGAATCCTCACCAACATAGTAATACCCTCTAGGATGATCTAACAGTATATATTATTATTCATCTTAAAAGACTTGTAAGTGTTGTATGTGGAAGCACCACCTAATGGAAATATATATTCGGTGTGGGTGGACGATATACAATCCCCCTCAGATTTTGGGAATCCAAATATCTCCCCGATTAATGGTGTGGGTGACCCATTGCAGCATAGGGATCACATCATCTCCATGTGTAGATGAATGTTGGGAACCTCAAAGTAATAGGAAGAATCCAAGGTATGATGTTTTGTTCATACATTGGATGGTTTTTCATTTATCTGGTATAACCAGCTACCCATTAGGTTATTCACCACCTGGGAATACCTCCATACAAATTTTCTCAACCAATCCAATTCCACTAAATTCAAGACAAGTATTGTCGAGCTATTCAAGGTCAATTAGTTTCTAGATGAGCACATCATAGACTTCGTCTCCATGTATAAGGGTCTAATGTATTTTATTAATATGGCTCTGAATAAAGAGAATATATTGAAAATTTTCATAGGGAATGTTAAAACTGAATTGATTCCCACCCTCATAACTCATAATTTATTTGGTGGATTCCAATATTTCTATAATAAGGGTCAAAACCTAGAGGAATCCTTTCATCATTCCTTATAGGTTAATCCTTTCTCTCATCCATCTCCTGAAGTAAGAGCCACCATGATAAATACCACCACCGTATTTTAGGCGGGGGATCTAGATCCACTAGATTTGTTGCTCGTAGAGCCTCATCAAGCACTGCCTCATTGAGGAAAGAAGCCTCAGAAAATGTTGTCTCTCCATCCCTAGAATCAGCAGGCACCACTACCGAGATGAGAGAATGTGGTTCTATCCCCTCCTTGTCTTTCATCCCCTCTTCAAGGCTAGGCTCCTAGAGTTCCCTTTCCATTAAATAGATATCAATCCTATTTATGGAATTTTGAAGATTATAGAATGAAAAAATCCACCTGAGGCTGAGCCCAGAAATTTCCATGATCACTAACATCATAACTAGATCCTTAGAAATACCATCATGTAGTTTATGTGATCAATAATTGGCTCTAGTACCATGAGTATGATTGCTTGTTATGTTAGTAAATGTCTCATAATTGGTTTCCCACATCTTGGTCAAGCCTGAAACTGATAGTGATGGTTTTGGTTAATAGAAGAAGGTATCCAGCCAGAGGACTCACATGTATGATGACTAATTGGCTCACATGGTAGTCTCTCATGCTCATGGAATCATCTATTCCCATCTAGGATAGCATTATCCTTCAGAAGATATTCCACCTTCTCTAGTGGACTCATATGAATCCATATCCCAACCTCTCAAATATCAAAAGGATTTTCCCCAACTAATTAAGGGAATAAATGGTCCCCCATCAATACCAAGGTCATCACATACCATTTATTATTTTTTGCCTATAGATATGGGTATCACACCTAGAGTCAAACCAGCATTGGAAGACTCCTCTTATGATGATCGAGAGTATTCCCTATGAATAAAGTTGAATTGGTGGATCCCAACCTGATTCTCGATGACAGAGAGTATCAGGTGATCCCTACCACTGTCCCCATCAGATGCCATTGAAGAAGAAGTCAAGGGAATATTAGCCTCTGAAATACTCTGTCTAGGGTTTCATGTTAGGATGTTTGTACCATCAAGACAAGATAGTATGTGTTGCGCAGAGCTCACCAAGAATTGTTCTTTCTTACAACTTCATTAGATTCACCACCACCACTAATTATACTCATTGATTCAAAATAATTTCCACAATCAAATCATGATCAGTCATGTCCATCAGTGCCTCAGTTAAATGATAGTCAACCAGTGGTGGTTCTAGGCAGTTTGAATGATAAATAGTAGGATTTTTCTGACACTAGATATAATTCAGCAGTTCATCCTGCAGTTCCCTTCAAACTTCCTCCAATAGAGCAACCTCTTCTAAGAAGAAATTTTTGGTTGGAATAGATATAAGATGTTCTGAATCACCACACCACATTCCCTTAAAAGCCCACAATAATTAAGGATATATATATTTATATATATATCATTATAGATGAATGAATCCCATTCATAATCCTTGAAAATCCTATTCTAGTTTGAAATAGATGTTGCGATATTTGATTATTTCATTTCTATGAGATTCGAGCAGTTAGAATTCTATACCATCATTTCATCCTCTAGATATGATGAGTGTTATCTCATGGAGAGGTACATCTTAATGTTTTACATCACCAGCTAGTTCAATGGAATAAAAGTCTTCCATTATCCAGTTGACACAGGTTATGGGATAAACCTCACCCCAATGAGATGCTTTATAGGATAGGACACTCTATTAAAGGTTTGGGCCCATCTAACCAGAAGATTCTTGGGTACGGTAGGACCGAACATGGACCATGTAGAGGCATCCATTTGAATACCCAGTTAGATAGTTTGGTTGCAGAAAAAGAATTCAGGGTGGTATCATTGGAAACAACTAATAATGAATTGATAGAGAGGTTGTGGATTCATCTACATGTAGAAGTCCCCTCCTCATATCAGTATTCCCTCAAGTACCCCATCAATGGTCGAGTAGGCATCCTCCAAGGTTTCATTGCTCCCATTGCCTCTTGTGAAGACTACTCTATTGACACTGGTTATTACCAGAGAAAAGAAAATCATGTTTAGACCAATGAGGTTGATCATAAATTCATCACAGCCAATGCATCCATAGACATAGATAATGCCTTTTTCCTCTCAATTATCTATTTGGATACTAAGAAACTAAACATGGGGAACTAATTTTTCATTTCTAAGAGGAAAGGGTTCTGTATCCTTATGTTCAATTAAATCTAGAAGATTACCTCATAGTCCAACACTAATATGGATCAACTGATTCTATAACCCCTAATTCTATTGGATATCGTGATGTTTACCCCATGGCTATTGGTGTTTTATAGACCTACATATTCTGCTAAGCTAGGTTGAAACATCACTAACAAATATTTCATTGTTTCGTTGACATTATGAATTTTCCTCTTGGTCAAAGGCCTAAAGTTATAAGCATGAAATCCTTTGTCTCCATAATTTCATCGGTATGGGAGTTTCCCAGTAGAGATTACACATTTACCCAATCTATCACCATTATTCTTACAAAATCAATTAGTTTGGAATAATATTTACTACCCAATGATCCATCTTCCATAGATAGTGAAGATATTTGGAAAATACTCCTACATTTGACGAAGGTGTCTCCACCACTATTAATGAGATGTTTCAGGTGAATATTGGTACTGAGGTAGATTTATGGCCAACACTAGTCATTACATCCCTTCCCAAAATGGAATAACAATAATTCATTGATTTCTTGAATTAGTATCATGTTTATTTTTCCTGGAGCTACGGAGAGATGTTAGGGTTGGACCCTTAGTTCATTTTCCCCCATGTTTGTCTACTAGGAACCCATCATATGTTTAATAAGCCTCTATGAAATATGCACTCATCCCATAGTTCCTTGGTCATGACTGAAGTTGAAAATATTAGAATAACCAACTTCATCATGGAACATCAGTAATCCAAGTTTCTAGAAAACATCATCCAAGATTAGAATAAGAATCGTCATATCATATTTTGTATCAAATTCTAGGATTTTAACCCCCATTTTATAAAGGGTGAGTTTACACTACTAGAGATGTAGTGGTTTATTGATTCCACAACTGAGTTAAAGACTCTTTCCATCAT
The DNA here is from genome assembly GCA_963277665.1 of Viscum album. Classification (NCBI taxonomy): domain Eukaryota; kingdom Viridiplantae; phylum Streptophyta; class Magnoliopsida; order Santalales; family Viscaceae; genus Viscum; species Viscum album. Next base: position 683,088,519 of record OY728123.1, on the reverse strand, counting down.
GGATTGGTATACAGTGTACAATCAGATCCAGATGGGCCCCAAAGACAGGATTCCACTATCTTCAGAGCACCATGAGGTACTTTCTACAATCAGGTAATTCCCTTCAATCTAATTAATAAAGGATTTACTTATCAGTGATCCATGTACAAAATATTCAATCTAATACTAGGAACACTTTTGGAATGCTATTTAGTGGATTTGGTGGTCAAATCATGCCATCTTCAGAACCATATGAGATATCTTGAGAAATTTTTTATCTTCCTCCACTCCTAAAAGTTGAATATACACCCCTTGATGTCTGCCTTTAGTGTTACCTCTATAATATTTATCATCATCATCTTATGATATATAGGCATTGAGATTGGCCCAAATACGATTATGTAAATCCTCCAGATGCCTCTTTTGCGTAACTTATTGGAGCTCTAAGGCCTTGAAGACCAATTAGCCTACATAGGCCGATTAATCCTGAATTTTTCTATCATGTGTAACCATTTTTAGATGCTCATGAAGAATGATACCATATACCCATGGGTTTCAGAGTGTCATATCATATTTGATGAGATCAATAAATATCTGCAACAACCATTGGTTATGATTCCACCCATTTCAAGGAGACCTTTGGTCCTTGATGTGATTTCCCTGGAGTGATCCATCAATTTCATGATCACTGATATAAATAATTATGGGATTGAGAACATTTTATAAAATCCCAATTACATTAACCTTGAAAAAAATTCTAGATACCCACCCATAAATAAGAGCTTCATCGCACTGGTTTTTGTAGTCTAGAAAATACAGCACTACATGAAACATCATTAGATACAACTGGTGTCCCTTGTGGATCGCTAAAATATATCCTGAATTTTCCAATTTGGATTGGCCATATATCATGATGGGTGGGGATTATTGAATCTTTTTACATCAGTTATTTTCCACATAAGGTCGTCAAGAGTCAACCACTATTATAATTTCTGGTCACTCATCCAACCCTATGGAAAAATCACTACATGTTGAGTTCCCATATGTTCATATCCTCTCTGTGGACTATGTCATGTTGTTATGGAAGATTCATTTCAATAGTTCCTCCTAGTTCCCAATAGTTTGAAGTGTCACTGAACCCATACTTAATAGAGTTGGCCTAGGAATCGTCTTCATCACCCTGACACGGGCTTTCCTACTATATCTATTCTTGATAGCAGAAGGATGAATGAAAAATGAGGTAAAGTACCATTCCCTCATTAGTGGTCTCCATCTAGCCCCTGATATTAATTCTTTCTGCCTTCATGTCAAAGGGGACTCCAAGTAATTCATCAAGAAAATCATTTGTGATTAGATCATCAGGAAGCCAGAGCTCATTCCATTTCCCAAGCAAACTCACAAGTTGATGGATCAGTTACCTTCTCACCCAGAGGTAACTCATGTTCCTTGGTCATATAATGGTTGAGATAATGACCGATCCACTCTGTCCACAAAGATCATAGAGCCTATCCTAGATGATATATTCATTCATTTAGCACATTTATGGGCATCGCTTCCATTTATTTCAATAATGATGAAGAAAGTCAAGAGGTAAACAACTTAACCACAATTTCTTCAACATAGGGACCTCCAAATTCCTCCTTAGTTGAAGAGTCCTTATATTGGATGACTCCAATTATCTATTATCTCTTGTATGGTACTCAACCACTAGATAGATCTTAATGTGAGTGAATCATTCGATGCGCATTGCAATTCAACCTCCAGAATGCTCCCAACCTCAATAAGACTCTCTAATGATGTGTTATTGTAGTAATTATTATATTTTTTATTCAAGGATATGAGATTTTTCATGTTATATAGGAATATCATGTTGGGTATTTTTATTCTCTTCAGGTAGGGTTGAAACTCTCCATTTAATTTTAATGGTTGCGCTACATATGGAACACCATGGTGCATGACTATATAGAGCTTTCTAAGAGTTTCCATGTGTGATAGATCTATTACAAATTCATGAAACTACCGCAAGAGCCCCTACATAATACAAATTATTCAGGGACCTTTGCAGTATGCAGACTCAATGTCCTGGGACCATATCCACTGGTATCTACTCCCTAGTGTAGGATCATTCTGATAGAGACAGATTTCTTCTCTAAGTGAGTAGAATTAGTTCCTCTCTTGGAAGTAAAATTCCAATTAGTTTTTTAATATTTGAGATCACATATCATTTTTCAATTTGGATTATATCATAGTATTCTCAATAAAAATAGAACCAACTTTTGGGAAGCTAGGCTGAATAAGTTTTATGCCATGTAAAACATCATGTCTAACCATACTTTTGACTACAATGTGTAGGGGAGTGGATAGATAGAGGCATTAAACAAAATAATTTCCATCAATTTGTGGAAGATAGTAGTTTATAAAAAGAAAATTTTACAGGAAAATTTCCCCAACACCATCCAGGCTTATCGAATTATGACTTGTAATTCCTCCCAAGTGACAGTATATTCCATTGTGTATAGAACAGAGGGAGTAATTCCCATAGAGATTTAGAAACTTGCACCCCAAATAGAATTCTACAATTATCTGAAGTCATTAAAGATAGACGAAGTCTATATAGATGAATTAGAATCCCTAAATGAGATCAAGATCTAGGCCTTTCATAATCTAGAGAAGTTCCAGAACAAGATTCCAAAATATTTCAACAAGAAGGTTCCCCTCTTCTCTTTCCTATAGGTGATACAGTTTTGGATCCCTGAATGCCAATGATACCCATATGGTATCCAATAAAGTTGTAACCCAAGTTTAAAGGATCATACATCATTCACAAGGTCTATCCCAACAGTTCATATTCATTATTCACCATGGATGGGGAGTGCATGACTCCTCCATCCCATTCTAGGTTTCTTAAGAAATACATCACATGAGGAGTTATTCACCCTAAGTACACATCATTAATATGGGTTTAATGAAAGATATATATGTCCAAAAACTATGAACACTACAGTCTGAGTTGTATAACATTAAACTGTATAGCATTAGAGACTTGGATATATGATGTAATATTGCAAAACATTGATAGCCCTTTATACATGACCTTAAAAAAATTACCCAGGTCCCATGCATAGAATGTTAAACTAGGTTCCCGAGTCTAGACATCGTCACTTTACACTGTGTGTGGGTTTTCCTTGAGAGTGTTTGGTGTGGTGTGGGATTTCGTGGTACTCATTCACGTCAGGTTATAATTATGGTTCCTTAAGAATACCCTATAGAACACCTATCTCACTAACGCTCTAGTTTCATGATGATAAACTACAATACAATCATCAAACTTACTACAGGATGATAAACTACATAAGAAGGGTCCTATCACATGACCCTAAACTATGGAATCATTATCTTGGCCGCATCAAGAAAAATGGAACAACATTTTTGTGTGCTTAAATAAGAGGAAATAACCTCTGGAACTCATCATCTACCATGTGCGGTGTTCTTTCCAGATAGGAAATCACCTCAAGAACTATGTGTGGAATGACTCATGTTCTCATTGGATATGTAGTGATTCTCAGATCATCAATATCGGGTACAACCAAAACATTCTCCCCCTTTGAGATTAAGTTACCTATGTCCTTAATAAGTGACATTAATATAAATGAAATACAAAAACTATGGGTGGCTTGATTCTCATCAACATCAGATACGTACAGACTCCAAGACAATTCATCTTTGGGACCAACCAAAAATTTACCTCCCCACTTTTCCTTTCCCCATTGTCCCCATTTAGGTCTCATGGTCTTCCTTGCCTCACTCACATCACATGTTCCTTTCATTCATTCCATATTGATGTCTTCATGGTCAATATCAAAAGTTTCCCCTACGGTAATGTACAGTGCACCATCAGGCCTTGTAGGTCAACTTTCACTTCGTATTCATTACCCTACCACTCCAAAAAATATCTATTTCCTTGAGCTTCCTCCCCTAGGTCTGAACATCATAGCCTTAAACTATGAGCCTATATTCCATGTTTCAGGACTTAAAAATGTATGAACGCCTCTTCTGAGATATGTTGTGTGGTGTTGGGCCTCGCTATCACTCATTCACATCAAGTTTATAATAACATTGAACTATATATACCCATTTGAGATACCATCCCCCATAGTCTATGTTTTATCACATTAAAATAAAATCTCATATACTCAATTCATAACGATAAACTACATACACGCCCTAAACAATTTCATGATGCATCATGGTAGTCATGGGATTCTTCAGTTCCCTCGCTAGAGAGGATTTCAACCACTATTTTTGGATTTCTGCCACATTGTTCAAAAGAACTATGTGTGTAATGATTTTTGATTTAGCAAGATACATAGTGATGCCTAGATTTTCAATATCAATTCTAGATGAATTTTTTTCTTCTTTCACATATGTTCATCTTCATCCTTACCCTAAAATGTTAAACTGCACAAATTATTCCTGTCACATGGCCTTAAACAACGACATCATCATTGTGGCCACATGACATAAAATAGCACTACATCATTATGTTCTGTACTAAGAGGGTGTCACCATTGGAACTAGTAGTCTTACATGACACATGTTTAGAACCATGTATGATGTGGTTCCCATCCTCATGGGATGCATAGTGACGCCTAGACATTTCATCTTTGGGACCACTGGAAAAATCTCTCAAATCGTTACACCCTTTGCTATTATTTTGATCAATGAACCATGATCCTAAATTGTAAGTGATTAAAATTAAGGTATCTATGGGTAATGTGGGATCCTTTGGTCCCCATTCACATTGGATTTTATCTATAGCATGCCTTATGTATAACATTAGGATGAACATTTCTCTTATATTCCACAAAAAAGGACTTTAAAAAATCTACCACAGTCTTGGAAATATGACATTAAACTATCTACAAAGACCATATTTGATTCCCACTCTGTGATAATCTCATTCCACACTTAGAGTCTTCCTAGTATCATATCCCCACCATTTTTCATATTCAGGGATACCCCATAGTGGTGACGGTATCAAGCCATATTTGGATCACATTCCATCCATGTCCAAGCCTTAATGGATCACTGGAAACAAATAAAAGATCCTATGTATCAAATTTGGCCAATAATGGATCTTGGATTTTCTAACCCCTCTCTTGATTGGTAGGGTTATGGTCCTTGTGCTTCAAACATGGTCAATAGTTGATTCTTACATACCATTCACCACTTCATCTGGGCCTTAAAAGTCTCGACTTCCCTTCTTTACACATTCATGTATCCTGGTGGGATTCCACTCTTTGTGTCACTCCTAATACGGTCTCCCACATGTCTGGTAAACCCCCAATTATCGTACCTTGTCCCCACACTGATCATGGCTCACTTGGCCTTAAGAGTCCTAGTAGGTTGGATACTGATGTGGTCGATCCACACAAGGGATTCATGGTCAAATATCTGTGACCTTAAACTAGGATCATTACTAGAATATGTATTGTGGTGTTTAACTCCCTTATCACTCATTTACCTTAGGTTTGTTCATCGCCACTTCACAAATGCCTCTTCCCCATTTGTTCCCCTGTACTTGTGTGATGTGTAAGCCTCCATTGGTTTTTTCACATTGGGAATATATCCACCATATTGAACAAATACTATAGAAATATACATTATTAGTATGTTCCAAATGACTTTAAACTATAGTCCAGGGTTCCAGATGTATGACTTAAATCAATGTGAAGTGTACCAATCACATGACATTAATCTAAAAGGCACCTTCTAATCACATGATGTTAAATTGTACCATGCATTTTCATTATCTTATGATGTTAAACTACATGTTCATCATACTCATCCACATGATGTGAAACTACTAGGAATTATCAGGCCTCACCTGAGGGGTCTTCTCCACCAGTTCTAGTCATCTACCTCATTATTCACATATTCTTTTTACACTCATCATCCAAGATGAAAATCCACTATAATATAGGTTTGATATTTTCTAAGACCAATACTCTTACCCTAATGTGTTATAATCCATGGTGGAATAATTCTGAGATTTTTGGAACTCATTCAAACATTATGTCACTCCACTCATGTGCTTCAAATGCCCCTCATTTGAATCCTCATCCTCTTCCACATGTGAGGGGACCCCCTAATGGAATGGTTTTTGGACAAGGTTTACATTCTACCCAAGGCTATTGTTCTATAGGAACTCAGAAAAAACCTCATGATACATACGATGTTCTGAACATAGTCAGTGGTTGTCCCTTATTTTTTCCCCATTCCTGGAAAAGAAATATGGATAATGTGTTTTGAACATGTTCTCTAGTTGTCTTATATCATGACACCACCCCGATATAGTTCTGGATTTTAGGAATTATGATTCACACATTCCATTCTCCTTTGTTTTTTTGAAATCCAATGATCCTGGTGTTATCATGTTATTGAACTAGTACATATTAGGAAATAAAGTGGGCTTCTCCAATATACCTATTCTCAATTTTTAGCCTTTATCATAATGGAAACAACCTTTGGTCATTCAATAATAGCAGTTCCTGAGTGTTAGAAGTTTATTTTAAACACTCTTACAATGTTAATAGTCATATGATCATCCCCTGTTACTCACAACTGAGATGACTGGTGTGATATTAGGGATTAGTTATTGGTTGACTCAAAAAAAGGTTCATGTGTGATAATTAATGTAAGAAAAATTTGTTCATTCACATAGTTATTTAAAAGAAACAAGAATGTCAGATTCATGAGTTTGGAAGAACAAACCCTAAAACTCTATTCTATTGATAGAGTGCTTTAGCTAATCCATCATTTGATGTGTAACCTCTATGATTCAATTTCTTTTCATACTTTATTCCTCCTCATTAATGTATGCCGGATGAAGGTCATCATCAGCCACCTGTTCTCAGCTCCACTAAGTCTAGAGATCCCAGATTTGACCAGTTTCCTATTTCATTTGGTTCTTATCCAACTCTAGGTGATCCTTAAGCTAACTGATAATCTATTCATGGGTCCTTAGGAAGCCATTTTAGTCACTCCCTTGATCCTCCATATGTTGATTCTCCTCGTTGACCTCATGGATTTTGAGAATGCTATCAGAATTCTTCATGTGCTAGACAAAATCTAGATATTGGCTCTATTCCCACATCTTCTTAGTAATATAATAACATATATGAAAGTTAATATATTGAGCATCATCCCCTCCAACACACAAGTTGTGAATCCAATTGTATTAAGACACCATCTGACCCAGTACTTGTTACTCTTGAGTCTCAATGAAGCATTGAATGCACCTCCATTCCCTACTTCTAATGGCACGATTCACATCAGCCACCACAGGATTAGAGTCATCCATCTCCCAGTGTTCTATAGGCTCATCTTCCAAGGAATCTAGGAGTTCAGAAGTATTGTGCTCCTATGAAATCCTCACTGAAGGACTAAGATCTATGATATAAGGGAAACTATCATTGGTTGTTTATTCCTATTTCACAACCTCAAAACTACCAGACTCATGGTCTAATTCAACAATGAAATAGATAGTGGTTAAAACCACCTATTCAACAAGGACCAAAGTTGGATCAGCCTAGACGATCGGATCCCCTTGGATAGGCACATCTATCAGAAGTTTCCTGGATACCCCAACCGGATCGGGTTATTAGGCTTGCAGTCTTACATGTACTGTATGTGATAGAACTTCAGTCACCCTATTCAATAAATGACAGAAATGATTTCACCAAGTTAATACTAATTAGAGATGAGTTCCATTGGTTCAAGTTCATGGGTTACTGTAGGGATTCTTAGTATATGAGAGTCTTCCTCACTTTTTATTTCGATGATCAGTTTCAATTATCCTCATGTTGTCTGGTTGGGTGCTACACGAGATAGGCAAGCACATTACTTCTAAAGAACTATGGTAAAAATTGTGTGATTGTGTATTCCAAGACTCGTCATTGCTTGAAGGAGGATATATCTCAATTAAAATCTGTCTTGGGTGTGTTTTCTCTCTTATAGTGGGATCCACTGCAGGGATACAAGGATGGGCTCCCTGTAAACAGTTGGGGGCCTGAGAAATAGAATATATATCTATTGTATTTTTAGTTTCTATTATCCAACCACTTACTTCAGCCCTAGTAACTGGATCTAGAGAATTATCTACTACACCAATAAATTAACCTTCACCACCATGGTAGTGGTCTATGGGTCACTACCAAGGGTGTCATGTTGAAGAAATGTTTCAGTAAGTGGGCCTAAATTGTGGGGAAGGGATAAATGTAAAATGTATGATAAGGCTCACCATAATATATCCATCCAATTCCTCATTGTATTATATTATATTTCAACTTTCATGTGGTCCTTTTTGATTAGAGGTTTTCTCCTAGGATTACCCATCACCTGGCGCCTCATCATCATCTTCTTCCTTATCAGACTCTTCCTCTGATGGTATTTCCTCCTGATCTATCTGTTGACTAATATTCACTTTCATCGAGACTTTCGGATCTTCAAATCTTCCCCATTGTCACACATTGATATGCATGGTTGACATGTACACATGTTTTCAATATATGTTTTCCCTGTCTTCCACCTGGACACGTCCAACTTCTAATATATCAACTCCACCCCACTTTTGCTTCTTCCACATTTCATCTATCATTAATGATGTCCACAATCTCCCCTAGTAATACTATAGTGATGGGAAGAACGAATCCGTTTATGATTATAAGAAGTATCATAGTTTTTTTCTACGGGGCCTCTCTTTTTGGACGTTGAGGAAATTTTTGGGAACACCACTCTTCAGAAGGTGATAGTGTTACAGCATCCTTTAACATCCTTACCATCGCAGCTCCATCCGGAGTTTCGCCCGCAATCTAGATATCCCCTTGAGAAGTAGCCTGAATGATTCCCCACTACTCAGGATCTACAGTATCTATTTTTATTACTCAAATTCACTTCCATAGGATCACCTCTAGATATTATTCCAACTTGTTTTAAACATATCTCATCGACTCCCTTCATCAACTCTAGTAAGAAAAACATGGTGGTTTCCCCGGAGCACTTAATCATCATCATGCACCACATATGGAAAAGGATAAAGTGGTTCCATTCTTTATAGAATTCTATATATACTTTCTGTTCCACTCATTTAAGATATATGAATTGCCTACCAAAGAAAGATGACTTATATGTCTCACAGAAGATGTTTCTATCAAAACATGGAACTAGTAATCCACCACAAAATATTAGTAAGTATTCCTTCTTCTCATATGAGCCTCGCATGTTGTAAACCATTAGACCTTCTAGGTTTGTAGAGGGAGGATAAGTTATAATTTATCATGGTTGTTGATTTGAATTTTGACCCCAGCATCATTGATTGTCATCAACTAGACCACAGTAATGTTCAACAATGATAATCGTAGACTATCATTTGGTGCAATGAAGGCATTCATAAATTCATATTCTCTGAGATTATTAATGATCCTTCCTTGTAGAATCTATAATTTCCCATAGATTATCCATTGTGTGGTTCCCCATAAAATATTTCCCAAGATGTTTTATTGCCTAGATAGGATAGGTTCTCCTAGGTTGACCTTATTCCCAGCTTCCAGGATCAATTCCATCACCAATATTCTAGGGAAAAGTCAGGTTCTCATTACTCTCACTAGTAGTAGCCACCCACTTAAGAAGGTTTAAAGGTAGTAAGTGCAGCATACCATGGGGTCCCAGTCTACTACCATGTTTTAACCCCACTTTTTGTATTCTCCTATCTACAGGATGAACCAGTGTGAGGTGGCCTTCACTCTTTGAGATATGTTTGAGCACTTCTTCAGATGGACTAGTATCTACACACTCTTTTCCTTCTTAAATAATAGGTCGAACCATGTCATTTATGGGATGTACTTATTGATTAATTTCATTTGTATATTATCCTTCAACACTTCCTATATGTTCCATGTCAAGGTTAGGTTCTTCTTACAATCTCCACATGTATTCTGTGTTGGCTAGAATTTTTCATATTGAAATCCCTCCAACGAGATGCATCCAATGAAATGGACATTAAAAAGCTTGACGTCAAAATCCCCATGATGATGGTGGAATATTATCATATCTGGGGACCACCGGATGAGGAGTTATAGAACTATCTCTTGATGATGATAGAAATGGAATTCTGATATCCACACAACTTCGTAATGCATGATGTTATGCAATTTCACCGCATAATCCTAACACATGAAGCAAATCCAGTACCCCAATACCCATTCACTGATAATAATTCCTCCAAATCATATATAGAATTATCTCTACCATCCCTTTCTATCATCCCAGATGCTGCTCTGGGATGAGGTGGCCTAGTGATCTAAGAAGTCCTCTTCTACTAGTTTATTCCTATCAATCATCCTGGTCCTCTAATTCATGGAATTAATTGAAGAGTACCAATAATATCAAGTGATATTGTAATGTAGGTTGATGTATTATCATGGTATATTATCATCCCTAGTGAATCACAATCACGGAGCATCAATTGAAGACACTATAATAGTTATGTGATCCAGCAGTCCAATGTCCCATAGTGGTAGAGAGTCACTCAATGAGTAGCCTTTCAGGTCTGGCATTATCATCCCCATCAGTATATTATTTTCTAATAAAACACTCAATGCAAGAAGGATATGTATTTTTCCACCCATATCTTCCCTACGAGTAGTGATAGATGCCTTAATAAGAGTGGCTTCTTGGGGGTTGGATATTTCAGATGATTTAGAAAGTCCAAAAGTATATGTGCATAAGATCTGAAGAGTGGCTCATAAAACATGAAGCTTCTCACTAGATCAAAAAAGGATTAAAAATTATAGTGATTTAGGAAAGGAAAATGTGTGGAAAAGGATAAAGATGCACAAAATAAGCAGCCAAGATTAGTTTTCTCACATGAAAGATGATCTTACTAGTGTAAGAGTGAACAAAATATCATGCAGAAAGTAAGAGTTCCATATAATGGGACCCCCTCAAATATTTATAGGGGTCACCTAGGTTTCTGACTTGTTTCAAGGTGTATTATGCACATGTTGAAGTGGTTTTCATGCACTAAAAAAAGTAGACCCCTATCATCGCTGTTTCACATGCTAACTGGGATTTTGGTTCCCCTTAAATTCAGATTCTTAGGGGGGCATATGTTGGAGCTGATTCTAGAACTGACCCACAAAGGGAATTATTTAAGTGAACCAAAGTCATCGTTCAACTAGACAAAGCATCCAAAAGGCATGTTGGAATGAGCGTGTACATTTAGAGGCATGCATGCAAGGGTTAAATCCATGTAGAAAGCCATTTAGAATCCAATGCAATTCCAACTAGACATATTCTACTCATTCCATCTTTAAATGGCTTGGTGAGGTGTGTGTAAGTGGTAAGCCATGAACATATGAATTTCAATCCACATGCAAAGATCTAGTGCATCCAACGTGACATCAACCAGCCTATTATAGCACCCAAAATCTTATGTACCATCACACAAGTCCACATCTATATATTGAACTGAATCTTATTCTTCAGGGAGATCCCTCAAAAGTCCAAACATCACGTTGTTTGGAAAAAGATGGATCTTCCATGGTGACCAGAAAGAATTATTCCCTCTGGTTATAAGATATTGTGTGATAGGTTTTCTGGGAGTCATCCTTCGTGTGGGCATACAATAACTTGACTCTTTCCCATTAAATTCAATCCTAAGGTAATTTCAAGAAAATGTATCCTCTTTCACACTCCTCTTGGTCTTGGGAGAACCCAAATATTTTTCTCAACGCTTCCTTTAGACTGAAATCCTTTAATATTCTATACACCCTTTTTTCATGCTCCATGGGTTTATTTTACCCTAAAGAATGAGGTTTGATCCCTTTAAGCCCACAATCCTCATCTCTTGCATGCACCTCTTCCGTGCATCCCTCAATAATTGGGAGTTTTTATTTCTCGGCCCTCATGCACTGTACCCAATATCAATGACCTACCTCTTTCTTTTCAGCATTGGTAACCTAGGGTCTTTATCTTTTCACCATAACTTCACTAAAAATGACCCCACTTTTGACCACTCATCCACACCCTCACCTTATGGAATTGCTAAAGCCCACCCTTACCAAATTCTTGATAAGAGATAGTTATATATTTACAAGGGGTAAGTAGTGAGTCCCCCGCGTCTAAGCTATAGGATGCTAAAGTGACTAGCACCTAGGTCCTCAACACCTGACATTAAACTATGATATCACCCTATGCATCCATTCAAGTGTGTACTTGTGTTTGAATCACATGGAATGATATTCTCCACATATAATTAGATAGGTTATGTGAACTAGGAACCTCTCACTGGTTACACTCTTAATCTACCATCCCTCTCCCATTATGTTTTGTTTCCATGACTGCCTTGGGTAGTATCCATACATAAGACCCATCACACCCTTGGTAGGATAGTATGTGAATGAATGACATGAATGAGATCTACCACACATGGAATGTGATCCTCCTCAGGAAGCTCACATACATAACCCCCATACCATATCTCATTGATGCTTCTTTTATAACACGAGCATCAGGTATTATACTTCCTCTTGTTTCACACATTGGGCTTGAATCACATGGCCTTAGAGGTTATGAGTGACTATGACATACATCCAATCCATATTGGGTATCCCCTGGTACAAAGACCCATTTTTATATTCGAATGGGTCATTCCTATATGTAATCCTTGACATGTCCCATCCAGTAGGCCTCCTCCTTTGGCATAAGACATAATTATGCTCCATGGGAATATTTAATTTGTAATCACCAACCATATACTCTACTTCAATTGGGATACCTCCTTAGGTGTAATCCCTAATTCCATTTGAGAACTACAAGGACATTGATTCTTATATAACTGGGATACTAATGAAACGTTCTCTAGGTTCATTCCCAACACCCTCAATAATATATCCATTCAATCCATTTCATCCAATCATTCCATAATCCATCCTAATTCTCAACTAGGATTCCACATTCTAGTAGGATCATGCCACCCATATGGGATACCCCTATTATTAATCACCATTTCCATTATAGATTTTTTCTCTGATCAGTACTTGAGAAGCTCTGATGTGTAATCCCCATGACATAAAACAAAATATGTGGGTTTTGATCCCTATCTTCTAAACAGGGTACATATGATGCCTTTTTTAATTTCAATCCCATCCAATAGTAATCCTTGGGGTCCCACTCATAGGGGTTCACCTCTTTAATCCTCCATTAGTGGTGTCAAGATCAACCCTCATGGTGTGACATCCTCCCTTTATAGGAAACACCACCCTGGGTCCACCTCCATACATGTTCTGATCGATCCATCTGGTAAACCTTCAAGGTGTTCCCTCCAAGGTACATACCACTCTGATCTGCCTCTATCAGGTGTTCTTACCAACCCCAATCTATATCTATAAGATTTATAATCATGTGTCTTACCTCATGTTAGACATGCGATTACCAAGTAAATCCTCCAAAGACATGCCTCTGGAATAAGATACATCATGACTGACACTGGATTCCTCAATTTTTGCACCCTTGTGAAACTATAATAATAAGAATAATATAAGTGACCAGTTTTCTAGCAACGAGACGTGCCAAAACAATACCCAACAATATTAATCTTCTAATTAAAGGTCATTTCCTTGTGAATACCCCTTGGAATGTCTATACATAAGCAGTGTAATTAACTAGAGTTTACTAAGATATGGCATTGGGAATGAATTTCATGAACCAAGTCTTAATCTATGTTGGAGACCCAAACTAGAAGGAAAATTCCTAGTAGGAATCCATGGAAGTAGTAACCAATTTTTCATCATCATGTTTTGATCAAGAACCTGACATCACTGAGAAATTGATGACTGGTTACCACTTTTAGAAAGAAAGAATGAGGGATACAATGTAGTCATTATATTCATAGAAACTCGTGAGACTAACATGCCCTAGCGAAAGTGTCAGAAACAATATCAAAAAACATTAAAATAACAAAACACCAATGTAACAGGAATTTCAGCATAAATAGATTATATATGCCCTTTTATGATATATAATTGGTTTTTCATCAACACTACCCCTTACTACCATCCCAAGAGACAGATTGATATGATTTCAAAATCCAGGATCAGACATAACTAACACTATTTCCTTTTTCATGAACCAAAAATTATTATAGAAATTATCCCAAGAATAAATGATGGACTTGCCCATAATGATACCATATGAAAAATAATTCTCCTTCTCATTGTCTTGAGTCTTGATAGGGTAGAAACTGGGCCTTAGGTGACATTCCCAAGACACCAAATGCTAGAAATAAATGGTAAGAGCCTCAAGAACAATTGGGGGATGATTTTCCCATTAAAATATAAATAATTTACACTATATAATAAAAAACCATGAAATAATGTGTGAGGTAAATATATAACTCAAAACATAACCATCCTTATAAACCATATCAAAATAAAAGTGTAAACAAAAATTTATAATCATAGGAAAAACAACACAAGATCCAAACTCCCTTGAGAAATCAACTATAAACACTCAACCCACTCCAAGCTCTAACTCCACATGCCATGATCATGGTACCAAGAAGAATCAAAAAATAACATACAAACATTACCATTACCTACATATTGATACATTAAATATAAAAATGAAAAAAAGTGTACAAGTAGAGGGTTATTATAAACTTGGTTGGATTTTACTAATGACCTCCCCAATCATGCCACTAGTAAGAAAAATATTTATCACATTTTAAAAAATAGTATCAATGGAGTTTGTACAATTTATATAAAAACTATAAATTATTTTTCTAAGGAAAGAATCAAAAAATAATTTAAACATTCCTCATTTGATATGGATTATTATGTTACATGTCCACACACACACACACTAAAGCTAGAAGTTATTACTGATTCTGGGACTTTACATCCATACATAATCCCAAATTTTATGGTTGTACTTCAAAACCATAACTCATCACAATTAACACATTCCATTATTATTTTTCAAAAATCATATGAATCCATTGAAAATGAAAAATTTTATCTCTTTAAATAATTTTTAAAAAAATCATTTACTATCATCAAAAAACAAACCATATTTTTAAAACCAACATATTATATCTATAACAAATGATTCTTTCAAAATCCAAATCAATTATCCATAATTTATATTTCCTTAAAAAATAGGATATTACAATAAGAATCACACATGGATTTTCCCACAATTTCAATCAACCCGTTCAATTAGTATAATTAATTAATGTTTTAAATCAGGTGGAGTTGAGAGAGAAGCCACCTACCTCACTAAAATTAGAGAAAAATAAGATCATCACTATATGACATCAGGATCCAATCATAACTCACATTCCCATTAGTATATCCAAAAATATTTTATCAAAAAACATTTAATAATACATAGATGTATCAATAACAAATTAGACCTGAGGTCTTCAGTGATATAAGAACTTTTATTTAAGAAGAAAGAGGAATAATGTATTCTTACTAATGAATATGGGCCTAAAAATATCTTTAATTATCCTAATAATCCATCCTAAAATAAAGGTGATCATCCCTCATACCTTTACAGTAAAAAGAATTTGAGTTCTTAGAGAATTAAAAGAAAATATGGGTGAAAATATATAGCTTTAATTAAATCCCAAATTTAAGGAGGGACAACTATACACCACATGGTTAGGCCTCATGGTTTCTAAATCCATGTTCCAACCATGAGGTTCCACTATCTTATGGTCACACCACAAACGTTTGTCTTACACAGTTAGAAAAAAAATTCACAAACAATGTTTCTTCTTTTGTTTCAAAATGAAATGTTTCTCTTAAACCGTCACATGGGTTTTCTAAACTCTTCACCAACCCTGAATCTACCCAATTCCAAAGTTATTCCCTTGAATGGTTTTTTGGATATGATTTATAGTTTATATTAACTATGAAAAAAGTGTTCGCCTCATGAAAATCCTCTAAAACATTCTAAGACCCAATGGAACATCCTAAAACATAACTTAATTCTTGAATAGGCTTCGAAAGTATGAATAAGAGGTCATATACCTAAAACATATGGTTCTAAAATAATTAATAAAAGAAAAAAATTCATATATTCTAGTAAATTAAAATAGGGGGTGTCTTTCAATTAATTAAATCCCTAACTATGTTTTACATGTTGGTTGAAGGACCGTGAAACACCCTAAGAGGGGATGTGGTTTATCAGGGTGTTAATTTTTTTTTGAACTAGTGGATCTTGTTCTCAAGTTGGTAAGAACCTGTTAAACCTGTCTGAAGATTAAGTGAAGAAAATAAACAATCACATGGAATGCAATGACACATCAATTTTACTTGGTTCACCACTATGGGATATGTCTAATGAGCATACGCCTACAATGTTTCAGTCATACCAAAACCACTAATCTTCACAAGTTTTGGAATATAAGATTTTAGCGTAGTCACTCTTTACTAGGAACGCTATATTTACAAGGTTATGGGATAGCACACTGCATCCCTTGGATCACTTCTGCAGACTACCCCTTTCTCACTATACTGGAAGAATCTTCAATTAGTTTAATGATTTGAAGGTCACTTTAATAGTTTAACAATAATTAATGAATCCTCAACTGAAAATGGATGCTCTGTTGAAGTCCCATAATCATTCATATATGTAATTTATTTTTCCACACACTGATATGTTATGAAGATTAATTTCACAAACTGATTTTTCAAATTTTCATTCTTCCTTGGTGTTCCAAGTACTGATTCTATTTCTGTGTACCACAACTATTTTCATGTACAGTCTTACTCCTCCATGTACTATACAGCTTTTCAGAATACCATAAAACTCCTCCATGTATTGTGGTACTCCACATTCCTCTATACTCTGTGTACTTCTTCACACCTCTGCAAACCATCTTGCTCTGCATACTGCCTTTCTCTGCCGCGTACTGCGAGAGATTCCGGCACGAACCACACACTCTTCTGCAGAATATTTTCCTTACGAGGATGAGTCTCTCTACATACCATCTTATCCTATGAAAACTACATTATAATTCTCTAGACTCTCCTTGAAATTTTAATATCCAATCTCCTCTCTTAACAAAGGGTATTACTATTCTATAAATAGCCACATAACTCCGAAAAATTTTCTAAACCAATTTACCAAAACATTAAATGTGAGAAAATCATAACTCCATCTATGTATGGTTAGCCTCTATTGCGTACCACTCCTGTTTTGAAAATTGTATAAATCCTGCATACCTTCATCATTTCGCGTACCGCATGGCTTCACCGCATATCATCATTGTGAAACATTTTTCGTTTCAACCTTCATCATTCCGCGTACAACCTTCCTTCATCGCGTACTATTACTGAAAACCATTTTTTTGTTTTGTGAACTAATCCACATATTGTTCCTGCTACATCCACCACGTACAGCATACCTTCACCATGTATTGTGTGCCTTCACTGCGTACCATGCGCCCTCATCGCATACCATTTCTAAAATCCTAATTTTTTAGGCCCAAAAATATGGAAAATAATAGGAAACTGGGCCACCTTCAATACTAATTTCAGCTTCAATCATATGACCCCAATTCCATGCAAACTCCCTAGCCATTCATGTGCAGATTAAAAAAACACAAACCAAAATCCCTTATTATCAACAAACAACCTTGGTTCCAACATGGTTGTGGTCTTTCATATTTCAATCTATGTTAGTAACCCTAACAAAGAATGATTCAATATTAACATGATCATCACCTACTTAATGATAAGTATGCCTTGATAAACATCTGGTTTGACACTCATGGGGGATATTCTTTAGTAAATTCACAAGCACTTTATGAACCCTTGTTAAGGGAACCACAATTTCAACAAAATTTAATTTTATAAAATAGACCCTAGATAATTTATATTGAAACCTAGAAATTAAATTGTTAATGAATATATGTCATTTAAATTTTTTACCTTAATTTTCATAATTTCTCTTCTATGTGTTAAATGGTTTAAAAATTCTCATCCCTAATTTTCCATTTATTTTATTCAATTTCTAGATACAGGAGGAATTGAATCAACAACCAATCAGATGAAAAATTCGATGACTACCAAAATGAGACTAATAACATAATGGTAACATTACTCAATAAAATTATGATATTATTGACTCAATTTACATATGTTTTGTATAAAATCATGAATCGTGGGTAAAACCATGTCCTCCTATTAATAGAAAGTTAAAATTGAAAACATTCTATGACAAAGCCCTCTAATGTTTTGTGGATATATTAGTCCCTCAATCCCATAAGAAAAGGTCAACTCCATTGAAAATATCTTATCAATGAAATAATTATATGAGAAAGAGAACATCATGTTGTATGATTATTTCATATAAGGATAATATGATAAATAGTGGATACTGATCAAGAATATGATTCTATTGGAGTAGGTCGAAGAGATGTAATGGAAGGCATTTAGGAAAATGTTTATTAATAAATATTTTCTCACAATTTATGATGTAAATTAGATAACGATTTATTTATCTATAAGATTGTGAATGTATAATCCATCATGGTGTGTGAGGAAAAATTCACAGCACCTTCACAACATGCCAATTGATTTTTTTACACTGAAAGTTGTTTGGATGGTATGACTCCGAGTATGATATACTCTGTGATACAAAACATAGGATCGAAATAACAATGAGATTCTCAGATACAAGAGTGGGGGTGAATTATACCTTTTAAAAATTCCCTTATGAAATTTTAGAATGGTTATGTTTAACAAAGTTAAACAAGATAGTTCAAAATACCTCTATGAGTTCTAAAGACTTTCTAGATTCCTGAATAATGATTTCGAAAATGGAACTTAACAAAAGTTACAATGATTTAGATTCTACCTTAAATCGTCTAGAATCTGACTATATCATAGTACAATTAAGGAAGTATAAGAAAGTTATACATTCCATAACAATAAAAAATGCAGCAGAAAAACAAGAAGTAAAACTACAAGTAACAAACAGTAACTCTTTTAACTCAGATAGAAGGGTATCCAACAACCTTGGATAAAGGTCCCTTGATTTATACTTTCAAGAAATTCTGTCTTACCCACACCAGCGTAAGCCCTCGATATGAAGATCGGAGTCTGTCTTGCTATCCCCGCAAGCCCTCAACAATCAGGTAGTTGGCACCTATGTCTTCCTCATCAAGGAATACCACAACTTCAAGGTATTGGAACCTCTGTCTTCCTATCCTTGGAAGCCCTCGATTATAGTCAGCAACAATCGGATTCCCACAAAGAAAGCCTATATAAGGAAATGTTTTAACAATATATTCAAACTTTTTGCATGAATATTTGAGAGTTCATAAGAGCCTCTCTCTCTAGAAATCACTTTAGGAAGTTCTGAACACCCAAATTCCAAAAGTTATGAGCACGTTCAAATGAGCTCTTATTTATAGGTGAATCTCCAATGGTCGGCTCCCTCCTCCAATGGTCATATTTTTCCTTGAATTTTATAGGGACCTGTACACGTGTCACTCAACCAACGGTTATTCAACAACTGAAAGCACGACATCATTTTTTTATGAAACAAGTGTAAGAATAAGTAAAACTTAAGTTCAGAATGTAAGAAAATAAAAGTTCGGAGTCTAACCAAAATAGAATTCAGAGTCTATAATAAAGAGATATTTGGATTCGGTTTTGTAGGAATTCAGAACCTGAATTCTATAGAAATATGGAGTCTGAATTTATATGGAAATTCGGAGTCTGGTTTCACTGGAATTTGGAATCTGAACTTACAGAGTTCAGAGTCAAACTCTTAGAATTTCGGAGTCAAACTCATAGAAGTTAGGAGTCGAACTAGTAGGAGTTCAGAGTTGAACTCATAGAAGTTTAGAGTCGAACTCATAAAAGTTCGTATCTATAATTCAGATCTGAACATTATGAGAGTTCGTATCCAGAATTCGGAGTGGAACTTTATGAGAGTACATATCCAGAATTTGGAGTGGAACTTCATTATAGTTCGTATCTAGAACTCGGAGTGGAACTTCATTAGAGTTGGTATCTAGAATTCGGAATGGAACATAATTTGAGTTTGTATCCAGAATTCGGAATGGAACTTCATTAGAGTTCATATCCAGAATTCGGATCCTAAAAACAGAATGCTTCATATCTATGTATTATATGATTCTGAGGTTTTAGGTATGAATCCGATTTTTATACTTAAGAAAAATATTGATATGATCAATGAAAACATGGTAGGGGTAAATTCCTTTGGGAAGAAAATTTTCCTTATAGAAGTAAAATATATATTTTCTTAAGTATAATTTGTTTTTGATTTTCAAAACAAGAAAGAATGGAAAATTCATAAGGAAAAGATTATTGACTCTACAATCTCCCCCTTTTTGGAAAGCACAAACAACCTTTCGAAAAAGAACACAAGGACTTAGAAAATTTTCTTTAGACTTTGAAATTACAACTTATCTCTCTTTCTTCATAGATGATGGTGAATACAACTAACTCCCCCTTTGGCTTAAGAACTCTAAGGATTGTATTCTGGATTTACAGAATGGAGTTTTCATTATCATAGGAATGAAATACATCGTATTGAGAAACGCCCCCTTAATTAAGGATAGTTCTTAGAAAATTTTCTTCTCCCTTTTAGATTTTCCTTCTCCCCCTTTTTTGTAGTTCTTTTTCATGCCCCCCCCCTTTGTGATTTTAAAAAATAATTGAGGGAATGGAAAAGAAATAAAGTACCTGAAACATTAGTACATAGCAAGACAAGATACAACCAACCAAATATTTCATTAGAATTGAAATAATTTTTACAAGGAAATACATTACAAAAAAAATCGGATTTGTCTATTTGTCTTCCTTTTCCTTGGGGATTATCTTCTTCAAAAGGTTTTCAGCTTCTTTAAGTCTTCGTGATCCTCCTCAGCTTGCTTCTCCAAATATTTGATTCTTTCTTCTTGAGAATTTAGGACCTTTTCCTGAACCTTGATGGCATCTTTCTGCATCTTTAATAATTCATCTAGCTTTTCAAGCTTCTCTTTGATCTCAATCTGGATATCTCTTTCCCCTTTCTAGTTTTGAGCAACCGAGTTAAGCTACCCATTGAGATCCCTCACATGTTGATTCTGAGTATTTTTCTCATGGGTCAGCTTATCCTGAATATTCTTCATCTTTCCATCCTCGGTTTCAAAATGTTCTTTAACATTATTTTGAAAATGATCAATCTCTTCCATATCATCATCAATTTTCTTTGACCATAGAGTGATTTTGCTGCACAATTTTCTGTGAACATAATAATTGATATGGAAATTTCTATGATCAGCCTAAATCTTCACATACTTATCCCTCATCATGGGTAAGGATTCTGATTTCTGATTTAGATAGTGTTAAAGCATCTAGAATCTGGAGTCTATGGTGGGAATGATCATAATTGTGTCCACCAACTTCTTCAAAGACTCAACAACAAAATCATGACCCAGTGCTGATGATTCCGAATCAAACACCTTTCTTGGGGATTGTTCTTATTCAATTTCAACCAGCTTTCTTCTAGAAGAACCACCAACATCTTTCTTCCTAATGATATCTTTTCTTGGGGTGTCTATAAGAACTTTCTTCCCCTTATCAACTTTCCAAACTACCTCATCAGGAGATTCTTCCTCGCTTTTAGATACATGAACAATCTTATCTTCATCTAGTTTCTCCTTCTATTCTCCTTATTTAAGAAAGTTATTCTCATAGATTTCTTCTTTAGACAATTCATTTTTCTTTCTCTTCCTCCTTTTCATCATCATTCTTTCCAACATTTTCATCTCCCTTTCCCAGAGTGACTAGCTTTGAGGACTCGACCTCAGAAGTTTGGAGTGGTGGTTTTTCTGATGGGTTTTCCTTATCTTGATACTCTTCTACTTGTTTAATCAAGTCATCTAGATCACCACTTACTTATTCTACTTCTTCTTCATCTACTACTTCCTCTTCTTCTTCTATTTCTTCAAAAACAACTTCCTATACTTCTTCATCAGCTCCTTTCTCTACTCCTTCAACAACATATTTCCCTTTACACTTTTCTGAAGTGATGTAATTTATTCCATGGGTCTCTAGTAATGGTTGAATAGAAAAGGTTTCCAGAACGGGAATCTTCTCAGAAGCTATTTGAGTGTCTCTTAAAAGGGATTGTACAACTTTACCTTCATACATCTTCTTTTTCATCTTTTTCTCTTTGGCCTGTTTCTCTAACTCAACTGCAGCTTTTTCTCTTAAGGTCTTAGCCTCAGCAGGGTCCAATTCGAACTGTAGATCCCCTTCTTTCCTTTTCTCCTTATCTTCTCTCCATTTAACAACCACCTCATCTAGATAGGATTTTTCTTTCTTCAGCTTGGGTGGTGCGGATTGGGTTTCCTTAGTTTTGGGGGTCTTGTCTTCAGGAACCACTTCTTTCAATTTCCTCTTCTTACCAACCATATTCACTGGCTCAACTATCTCCACATTTTGCGGATTGATTTCAGCCTCTTCCTCTAGATAATTATAAAACTCTCATGTTTCCTTGGAATAGGCCATATTCATCCTTTTTAAGGTATCATCACTAACAAGCATAACCTTGCAATTCTAATCCTTAGACTTACATGCAATCTTGAAAGAATCCAGACACCAAACTATGAGCTTTGATAGTAAGGTAGGGTACATGATGATTTGAGCTCTCAAATTTCCCTCCGTGATGTTCTTGATTATCACAAGAACATGCCTCATTAGATTGATTTTTCTTAGATTCACCAAGAAGTATAAGAAATATATATCACTTTTCTTCAGGGTATCATTGTCACCATTTCTCGAAACCAAGAAACCTTGTACCCATAGCTGAAGGATCCGATTATTAGAAGATAGTTAAGAAATCTTGGATGTCTTCACATGATGAAGCCCAAGACATTCCAAGGCCTTCACCTTAACAAAACTACCTTCAACATCTGGAAGTTTGTGTGAGAAAAATTCAGATTCTCCATTATATGCCAGCCCCACCATGCTTTCTACCTTGGTGTAAGTAACTTTGTAAGTCTTCCCATAAGACATGAAAGAAATTTTTCTCTTCTCTCTTCCTCATAAGAGAATGATGATTCATAAAACTCTATAAGTAACTTCGGATAGACCGCATCTTGAACACCTGTCTTAGATACGCATACATCTTCCTAACCATTCAACTTGATGTTCTTAGAGATGATGGAATAGTACTTGTAAAAGTTCGGATGGACCAGTCTTTCTCTGTACACTTCCCATTTTGAAATTGGCTTCGTGGTAGACATTTCTTGAGAAGTAGCTTCTACAAACATTCGGAATGTAGGAGCTCTGAGATATTCGGAATAGGCTTTAAGAATTGAGGAAGAGCTTCAAGACGCGAGAGCATGTAGATCGATGTGGGGCAAAAATGGGGGTGCCCTTTAAATAGGTGATGGAGGTGACCTTTCATCTTCCAAAAACAATTTCACGGTTGAGAATTTCTCGGATTTTATCTGACGGTTGAAAACATACCTACAAGGAAATCTGGAATCTGACCTTTTGAGGTTTCTTAAAAAACATTTGAATTTAAGAACGAATGAAGCCGAGAAATTCTATAACAAAAAAAACTACCAGAAACTAAAAATGACTACGAAAACTTAAGTAAGGAAAAATATACATTTTGTATTTGTCTAGGAAGTTTATTCATAATAGGTAATATTCATCTTGAAGAAAATTTGGCTACAGAAAAAAAAACTCCCTATGAAAAACTCTATTGCGAAAAATATGAGTAGGAAAATTAACATTACGAAAATTCTCATTACGAAAATTATCAGTACGAAAACATCATTACAAAAATTTATAGTATGAAAAATTCTATACGAAAATTTCTAGTAAAAAACATCATTATGAAAATTTATTGTACGAAAACTTCATTACGAAAATTTCTAGTATGAAAACTTCATTACGAAAATTTTCTGTACGAAAACTTCATTACAAAAATTTCCAGTACGAAAACTTAATTACAAAACATTTCAGTATGAAAACTTCATTAAGAAAATTTACAATATGAAAACTTCATTACAAAAAATTTTAGTACAAAAACATCATTACATAAATTTCCAAAGACTCATTATGAAAAATTTTGAATAATTAAATACAAAAATTTTTTAAAGACTCATTACGAATTATATTTGGAAGTCTCATTAAGAATTTTTTTTGAAATTCTTCATAACAGATGTACTCCTCCTATGAAAAGGAGTTTATTAATGTAAGGAGAATGGTTTAACAAGAATTTAAATGAAGGAAAATACCTCACAGTTATCATTACTAACTTCTTTTTAATGTATTCAAATCTATCAGAGGGTAAAGATTTTGTGAAAATGATAGCAAGTTGATCTTGTGATCCGATAAACTAAAGAATAATATCTCCTTTTAGTGTGTGATTCCTAAGAATGTATTTCCTAATATCTATGTGTTTTGCATGGGAGTGATGTGTAGGGTTTTTACTAAGGTAAATGGCACAAGTGTTATCACACAAAATTTGAGTTTTAGTAAAACTCAAGCCATAATCTGTGAGTGTGTGTTGCATCCACAACACTTGAGCATAAAAACTTACAGCTGCTACATATTCATCTTTAGTAGTGGTGTGTGCTACATAATGTTTCTTCTTGAATGACCAAGAAACTAATGAATCTCCTAATAAATGAAAAGTTCTGGATGTACTCTTTCTATCCATTCTACATCCACCAAATTCAGCATCTGAAAAACTTTTTAAGATAAAATATTTTCCAGAAATATAAAATAGTCCTAAATCCATGGATCCTTTATATAGAGAAAAATTGTTTTCACTACCTTTAAATGAGATTCCTTAGTATTTGATTGATATCTTGCACATAATCATACTGAAAAATCAAGTCTGGTCGACTAGCTGTCAAGTAAAGTAGACTTCCTATCATACCTCTAAAAGATGTTTGATCTACTGGTTTCCCAACTTCATCAAGATCAAGTGTGTTTGGAGTACCAATAGGATTACTTATACTCTTAGTGTTGTCATACCCATACTTTTTAAGAATATATTTAATATACATATGTTGGGATATGTATATTTCGTCTGGTTTTTGAGAAATTTGAAAACCAATGGAAAATGTTAACTCACCCATCATACTCATTTCAAACTCATATTTCATTAGATCCACAACGGAATCAGTCCAAGATTGTTGAGTTGAACCAAATATAATGTCATCAACACAAATTTGAACAATCAAAAAAATTTTCTTATCTTTATTTATAAAAGGGTTGGTTCTTCATTTACCTTAACATAGTTATTTTGAAGCAAAAATACTGTAAGTCAATCATACCAAGCTCGTGGGGCTTGTTTAAGGCCATACAATGCTTTGGTAAGTCAAAAAACATGATCAATATGTTTTTTATCTTCGGAGCTAGGATTTGGTTCAATGAAATCATCATCTTGAACATAACCATTAAGGAAAGTACATTTCACATCCATCTGGAAAAGTTTGAAATTGAAGAATTCTACAAAGGTGAGTAAAATACGAATATATTCAATTCTAGCTACTAGAGCATAGGTTTCTTCATAGTCTATTCCTTCTTGTTTATTATAGCCTTTAACAACCAATCTAGATTTATTTCTAACAATGACTCCATTTTCATCACACTTATTTCTGAAATCCCATTTTACTCCAATTACATAAGTTTACTTATATTTTTCAACCAAGGTCCAGAATTTATTCCTTTCGAATTCATTTAGTTCTTCTTACATGGATTTAATCCAATCATCATCACCTAAAGCTTCATCAGTGCTTTTTGGTTCCAATTGGGAAAGGAATGGTAGATTCTCTACTTCATTTTTTAAGGAACTTCTATTCCATACAGTTTGATTCACATCACCAATGATACTATCACTTGGATGATTCTTTAGAAACGATTGGTTTGGGTTTTGTAAAAACTATTCATCAACATAGGGTAGGAAATCTTCTGGTGTAAATGTTTCAGAAGTATCTTCTTGTACATTTTCCTTGTCAGAAAGATTTTCTATCAAAGGTTGATAATCAGTTTTTGAAAACACATCCGAGGATGTAGGTTGGGGTTGTTTGAAAACAAAAGGGTCAGTTTCATCAAATTTGACATGTATTGTCTCTTCAATAGTGCAAGTGTTTTTTTTAAACTCTATAAGCCTTAGAGGTTGTGGAGTAGCCTAAGAAAATTCCGTCATTAGATTTTGGTGCAAATTTGTGTAAGTTATCATTAGTATTCAAAATTTATACTTTGCATCCAGAATCCTTAAAGTAGGAAATTCTATGTTTTCTACCATTATATAACTCATAAGGGGTTTTATAAAGAAAAGGTCTAATTAAATCTCGATTTATAGTATAACAAGTAGTACTTACTGCTTCAGCCCAAAAATCATTGGCAACAGAATACTCACTCAACATGGTTCTAGTTATCTCTTTAAGAATTCTATTTCTTCTTTTAATAACACCATTTTGTTGAGGTGTTTCGGGTGTTGAGAAGTTGTGAGTAATACCTTTTCTACTAAAAAAGTTTCAAAATAAAAAATTTTAAATTCTCCTCCATGATCACTATGAATAGTTTTCAATGGAAGGTTTTTCTCATTTTTAACATGGGATCTAAAACTTTTGAAATAAGAAAAAGATTCACATTTCTTTGCTAGAAAATAGACCCATGTAAATCTAGTGTAATTATCTACTAATACAAATACATAATACTTTCCCCCAATGCTTCCAGTTTGTGTTGGACCTAAAAGATCCATGTTCAGCAACTATAGTGCATTAGTTTTTGAGACTTCATGGATTGATTTAAAACTTGATTTATGTTTCTTTCCATATTTACAAGGTTCACAGACATTTAAAGAGTCAAATCTATGCTCCGGTAGATCCTTAAATAATCCTTTCTTATAAAGTTTACATAAGTTCCTAAGGTTGCAGTGTCCTAACCTTCTATTCCATAACCAAGAATGATTTTCCATTTCCCTAAGGAAAGGTATGTCTTGGCTCCTAAGGTCTTCTATGTTTAGTGTGTGAAGATTCTCTTGCCTAAGGGCAGAAAGAATAAACTCTTCCTTGGAATTGTTTTCTAAGAACTTATCATTTCTAAAATTCAAAAGGTATCCTTCATTACATAATTGACTTATAATGATGAGGTTGTTGTTAAGACCTTTGACAAATAAAACATTTTAAATCAAAGTTTTTCCAAGAAGAACGATGTTACCTATACCGATAATTTCTCCCTGAGCATTATCTCCAAAAGTTACTTTTCCCCCTTTCATCTTGATAATATTTTAGAAATAGCTTTTTTACCAGTTATGTACCGAGAACATCCACTATCCATGTACCATGTTTTGATGTTGGCACTTTCCCTATATTACTCAAAATAAGAAAAAGTTAGGTTTTCGTAATCCAGACTTTCTTGGATCCGGAAATTTCAGAAAACATAATTTTGGGTACCCACATCTTCATAGAAAAATAATCCTTATGAAATCCTAAATATTGGGTTTTGTTTAATGAAAAATTCTTTGACCAGTGACCACTACATTGACACATTGTGCAAAATGGGTCACTTTGATGAACAAAGTAGTTGTTACTAAAAATCGGTTTAGAAATTGTGTAGCCAAAACCAGAAGTATTCCTTTGAGGTTGGATTTGTGAATACATTTTATCAAAATTTTCCTTACCATGGGTAAAGGTTGACAAACCCTTTCTCAAATAAAATATTTCAGATTTGAGTTTAATAACTATGTTCTTGTCTTAAAAAAAATTAACTAGAGCTAGGCTCGAAATCATCTTTCTTAGAAATTACATTTTCTAGATCATTTGAATGTTTATTCTTCATAGAATTTATATCCTCATGATTTTTTGAAAAACATTCAAAATCATCATTTTTCTTATCGAGATATTTAGAAAGATCTTATATTTCTCTAGTAATAATATTATTCCTTATGATTTCCTTATCAAGCTTTTTCATGAGTTTTGAGTTCTCAATCTCAAGAAGTTCAGAAAACCTAGAAACATCTTCATAGGTAGGTAAAGTATTTTCTTCATGAGAAGAAGATTCTTCATCAGAAGAGTTATAATATTTACTATCATTAGCATTTAAAGAAACGTTGGTCAAAGATTTAGAATTGTGTACCTTAGCCATCAAGCAATGATTATCAATAGGTATCCTAGCTATAAGACCAAGATTCTTCTGTCCATAAAATTCATAATCAGAAGATTCTTCTGAAGAGTAACCACCACTGGCACTCCATGTGTCATTGGATTTTAGAACTTTCCTAGCTTTGGACTTATAATACTTATTTCTATTCCTTTCAGAATGCCTCTCTTTTCATTCTTTTCTTTTGAACATAGGGCAATCAGGTCTTATGTTTCTAGCTCTCATGCACTCATATAATGTGACCTCTGAATCTTTCTTATCTTTCCTTTCCTTATTCTTATACTTGGATTAGAAATTTCTCTATCCAGCTATCTTGTTCATCCTTCGAGCAAGATTAGCTAACACGTTTTCTGAGACATCACTCTCACTAGATTTTGATTGGATATTAACCTTATTAGATTTGGATCTAGTAACTCTCTCATGAGTCTTATATTTCATGTGATTTGATGTTGTAGTAAATGAAACAATACCATTACCATTATTCTTCTTTATGTTGTCAGCATCTCTCTTCATTCTAGTCTCATGTTGAAGAAGAGTTCCATATAGTTCATTAAGAGAAATTTGAGTAACCTTTCTGTTCTCATAAAATGAAGTCCTCTTTGATTCCCACTCATTAGGAAAAATATTTATGATCTTGTCAACAAGGGATTCATCATCCAGACCTTTCTCTCCCATAGATTGTAATCTATTCACGATGGCATGAATCTCTATTGCACCTTACAAATTGGTTCTCCATAAGAAAAATTAAAACCCTGATACTCAACTCTAAGCATGGATCTTCTAGTCTCAATCACATTAGATGTACCAAAATGTGTAACTTCATGTTTCTTCCATATACAATTTGCTGTTTCACAATAAGAAATTTCGCTATATATATTCCTAGTCATTGAACAAATTAAATTATTGCATACCTTATAGTTGAACTGATATTCATGATTTTCTTGATTAGTAAATGCACTGACTTCCTTGTCAGGAATTTTCTATCCTCTAGTAAACATGAAAAAGTTATCTACCCTATTATTTATAATCAAATTCTTCATAAGATCTATCCAATATTCATAATCATTACCATCAAAGATAGGTGGTCTAGTAGGATATTAGTTTTCAATAGAACCAACATTTAAACCTGCCATCCTTAAGAAGATATTTGGCACACAAACTTATTAGTAGTATAAGATTGTAAATAATAGAAAATATTCTAAGGAAGAAAAATTGTATCTCTATGAAAAAGTGAATCCGAACTATGTGTCTGAAAAATAGATTCCGAAAAGTATGAATCTGGAAGTATGAATTCGAAAATATGGATCCGAAAAAGAAATTTCGAGAATTCTCTTCTGAATCTAATCGTAAAATTAATTCAGATTGAACAAAATCCTCTGAAACCAAATATTAGGATGGTATGAATCTTAGTAAGATATACTCTATGATACCAAATGTAGGATCAAAATAAGAATGAGATTCTCATATACAAGAGGGGGGTGAATTGTCCCTTTTAAAAATTACCTTAGGAAATTTTAGAATGGTTATGTTTAACAAGTTAAACAAGATAATTCACAAGACCTCTATGAGTACTAAAGACTTTCCAGATTCTAGAATAGTGATTTCAAAAATGGAACTTAACAAAAGTTACAAAGATTAAGATTCTACCTTAAAGCGTATAGAATATAACTATATCAAAGTATAAGTAAAGAAGTATAAGAATGTTATACTTTCCTTAACAATACAAAATGCAGTGGAAAAACAAGTAGTAAAACTACAAGTAACAAACAATAACACTTATAACCCCAAGATAAGGGTATCCAACAACCTTGGATAAAGGTCCCTTGATTTATACTTTCAAGAAAGTATGTATTACCCACACCTGGGTAAGCCTTCGATATGAAGATCAGAGTCTATCTTGCTATCCCCACAAGACCTCAACTATCAGGTATTTGGAACCTCTATCTTCATCAGCAAGGAAGACCTCAACTAAAAGGTGTTGGAACCTCTGTCTTCCTATCCTCGGAAGCCCTCGATTGTAGTCAACAACAATCGGAGTCGCACGAAGAGAGTCTGCACAAGGCAAAGTTGTAAAAAGCTGTTCCAACTTTCTTCACGATGCTTTGAGAGTTGATAAGAAGCTCTCTCTCTAGAAATCACTTCAGGAAGTTTTGAGCACCAAAATTCCAAAAGTTGTGAGCATGTTCAAATGAGCTCCCATTTATAGGTGAATCTCCAATGGTCGGCTCCCTCCTCCAACAGTCATATTTTTCCTTGAATTTCGGAGGGACCTATTCACGTGTCACTCAACCAATGGTTATTCAATAACTGAAAGCATGATATAATTTTGTAATGAAACAAGTGTCAGCATAAGTAATAATGATGTTTAGAATATAAGAAATTAAATGTTCAGAGTCTAACAAAAATGGAATTCAGAGTCTATAATAAAAAGATATTTGGATTCTATTATGTAGGAATTTTGGAACCTGAATTCTATAGAAATCCGGAGTTTGAATTTCTAAGGAAATTCATAGTCTAGTTTCTTTGTAATTTGGATTCTAAACATACAGAGTTCGGAGTCTAACTCATAGAATTTTGGAGTCAAACTAGTAGGATTTCATAGTCGAACTCATAAAAGATAGGAGTCGAACTAGTCGGAGTTCAGAGTTGAACTCATAGAAGTTCGGAGTTGAACTCAAAAAATTTCATATCTATAATTCGGAGTTGAACTTTATGAGAGTTCATATCCAAAATTCAAGGTGGAACATTATGAGAGTTTGTGTCCAGAATTCGGAGTGAAACATCATTAGAGATTGTATCTAGAATTCGGAGTGGAACTTTATTAGAGTTCGTATCCATAATTCAGAATGAAACTTCATTTGAGTTTGTATCTCGAATTCGGAATGGATCTTCATCAGAGTTCGTATCCAGAATTCGGATCCTAAAAACAGAATGCTTCATATTTAAGTATTATATGATTCTAAGGATTTAGGTATGAATATTATTTTTAAACTTAAGAAAAATATTGATATGATCATTGAAAACATAGTAGGGGTAAATTCCTTTGGGAAGGAAATTTTCCTTATAAAAATAAAATATATATTTGCTTAAGTATAAGGTGTTTGTGATTTTCAAAACAAGAAGGAATGGAAAATTCATCAGGAAAACCTTATTGACTCAAAAAAAGTAATATTTCTAACATAATTATTGAGATAAAGGGCCCCATGGGTCTCAATATTGGGCCTATAAAATAGATTTAAATTCATACAAAGTGATGGTTAAACTTTATGGAATGAATGTTCAAAATGCCACTTGACAAAATTGTGAAAATCAGCGTTAATAAATTTTATAATGGGTAAAAATAAAAGATTTAGGTGTGAGAATAAAGGGAACATAGCTATTGATTGTCAATGGGAAAAACCCACATATGTGATTAAAGAAATTAAATTTTCAAACAACACTCATCATAATATCAAATTCTTCAACTACATGGAACAAGGATACAATGTGAGCAGATGTACCAAGCTAATGGTTATCAACAATAACCAGTGACAACAAAATCCAAGGACTATAGAGTAATGTATAGATTATTCCATCACAAATGATGATGTGTATCCTAAAAAATATGTTATTAATGGTATACTAGTTATCAATTCTTAGATAATTAATATACTATATGATTATGGTTTTATGAATTCTTCTATTTCACATGATTTTAGAAGAATTATTCAAACATAACCTAAAATCAAAGATGTTTTTCTCTCAAAAAATGTGGATAATGGGGAAGTTATTTCATCCCATGTATATAACATCTCCTTTATCAATATATACAAAATAAATTTCCTAGAGAACCTTTCGATACCCTCCTTAGAAGAATTTAATGCTATTATGGGTATGGATTGGCTTTCCTTGTAAAGATCCAACATAATATTTTGGTACAAGTAAATAAACCTAAATATCATTAATTCCCATAAAATTCTATATGAATGTAAAGTGGGGGAAGTATATCCTTTGGAATTGTCATCTCAATAATGGATATCATTTCTTTACATGAATTTATATCTAGCTCATATGATTGTGACAAATGAAAGTATCATCATTGTTGGAATTTACATTATAAGAGAATATGTTGATGAGTTCCCAAAGAATATTTTGTTCTTCCTCTAAGATGATAGGTTCAGATCTCAATAAAACTTATGTTGACTACATTGAAATTATCAAAGAAGTCATATAGACTATCCACCATTGGAAATGAACTGATAAAGAATAAATTGCAATAGAATGTATATACAAGGTTTATATGTAAGAGTTTATCACCATAGAGTGTTGTAGTCCTTTTAATCCAGAATAATGATGTCTTATTGCACCTCTCCATTGATTATCATGATATCAAAAACATCATGGTATGGAACATGAAACATCTTCTAAATATTGATGAATTGTTTGATTTGCTGCATGGAGCATGGGTTTTCTCTATGAGGGTTTTTATGTTGGGATATTATTATGTACGGTTATATTCAAAGGTATGGAATATTATGGCATTTAATATTTATAAATATAGAGTTATATTGTTTTAAACCTAGAAAAATTTCCAATTAAAACATGAATTGAAGAGGGAACATATGGATGATGTGCACAAGTCGACATTCAATATTTATCAAGGAACTATTATGCTATATATATATATATGATATAAATTTTGTGAGATAACATGATGGGGGAGATTAATGAATTGGTATGTTAATGTGTTGTATGCCAAAAAGTTTGGTATGAAAAATAGTAGTCGAAGTTTATGATTAAATTATTGGACCTAATATTTTGGATATGTGATAGCATAACACTAGATTTCATTATCGAACTCCCTGGTACATCTTAAGGAAATAACTCTATTTTGGTGGTGGTCGATCACATTAAAAATTTAGTAGTTTTTGTTATTATCATGGATCATTTATATCTTAAGAAACTCACAGTGATATAAACATGATAATTATTATGATAAAATGGATTGTGTCTTTCTATTTAATCAATCGAGATCCATGGTTTCCCTAAAAATTTTGGAAAATACTTCAGTAAGTGATTCAAACTTTGATATTTATATGTACGTATTATCACCCTTATGGAGATGATAGATATAAGAGAACCATTCAAACTCATGATTATTTCCTGATAACTTGTTCAATGTCTTTCAAAGTATTTTGGGATAAGCACCCTCTACTAGTCGAGTTCAAATATATAAAAATCTTCTATTAAAACATTAAAATGGATCCTTGTGAGGATTTTATGGGAAAAGTGGCCAGAAACTAAAATACTTGGATGAATTTGGAGATTGAAAGGTAATAAGACCCTATCAATCAAATAGATGATATATAAGGATAAAACCATTTGGTATCATATTAAATATATACAATGTACAAAGAAAACATATGGAAACAATCATCGATGATAACAAGAAATTGATGTCATAGATATGGTGTTCCTTTATATGTAACCATGGAAGATATTTATATTTATTGGATTTAAGGAGAAACTTATTTCTAGAAACATCAGTCACTTTTGAATCCCTGATCACATCATAGTTGTGGTCTATCTACTATAACAGCCAGCTAACATTTTTAATGTACATGATGTGTTCCATTTATCACTATTATTAAAATACATAATATACCCCTAAGATATAATATACCCTTAAGTGGTATATTAAGATAATGATATTTCATATGAGGAGCATCTATTAGAGAACATATATCCTAGAGATGGTGTTTTGTGAAACAAGACAGCTGGCCCGGTCAAAGTAATATGGTGGATCCATAAGATTGAGTAGGCAACATGGGAACTATAAAATGTAATGAAACATAAGTAAAATATTCTAATATTGTGTAAAAAATGAAATTTCAAGATAATATTTTATGAATGGGAGAACAATGTAATAATGAAAAATTTTGTAAAGGAAAAACCCTTTAAAATGACTAAATGCCTAATTATGTGATATAGTTTTAGAAAAAACAAAAACTATATGTAATTTTTCATTTTATACCATAATAAAATATATAAATAATTTCCTAGTTGGATTAAAAACCATTTACTGTTACAACCATTGATAATAAATTTATTCTACAGTGACTAATAATATTTCAATATATTATGTGTTAAGATAATATCTAATCCACTCAAAAAGAAGAGTTGAGGGCCTTGACTAGTAGGATTGTACCCTATGAAACCTATGGATCATAGCTTCAATGGGAGATAACATTAATTGGATTTTAATTAACCAATCCAAGGATAAGATTCAATAAATAAAACATTAAAGAAACCATTTTTAGAGAATTTCTATCTCAGGGTCATCATCATCCAAACCATGACTGTTGAACCACCCCTAAAATATTTTAGAATTACACAGCTTACCCTTATAGAGTACACTAGTGTAATAAGTAGTTATATATATAGACCATAGAAGTATGATTTTTTTATTTTATTTTTTAAAAAATAAATATTATATTTATAACATTTCATTATCACTTTTTATATATACATCATTATATAATAAGTTTGATAAAAATTATATTTTTATATGAAGTAAAAAAAATTATTTTTTAGAAAATATATAATTTCAGTTAATGAATTCAACTAATAAATATAAAAATTCTTGAAATTATTATTATTTTCAAGAAATATTATAGTAAAATAAATTTTATTTATTTTTAAAAGATAAATTAATTTGATGAATTCTAATTTAATTTTTTAAGGGTCAAAAAGTTGTTGTTGGAAAAACTCATATTTTTCAAAAAAAAAATTATTTAAAAATTACAATTCTCATGTTTTTTATATTATTTTCTTAATATATTTTTTTATATAACCACATTGTAATTATCCAATGGTTAATTTTTCATAATTTTCATCGACTGTTGTTCATTTGGGTTAAAATTAGACATGGTATCAATATAAGGCATTTATTATGACATCCTAATTGCAGAAATGTGGTATAACAATTGATATAAAATAAATCAAAGACCATAAATAGATTTACTATTTAAAATTATTTTTTATGTTTCTTGATATATTTTACAACTCTATAATGGATCCCCCAAAATAAATATTATGTTTTAAGGTTTTAATAAAAATTCTTTTTGAACATGACTCACCTCCACGTCATTAATGGTATTATTTTAATTATTTTGGTTATCAACCAAATAAAATATTTAAAACCACTACTATTTAATATAAACCATGGGGAAACATTTAATTGATTCTTGCTTTGAATACTTTTTTACACCAAGTCCAAATCCCAAGTATGTAAATTAATAATGAATTCCCCACTATTTTTCTATAAATACTCTCCCATCCTCCCATTGTTCATCACTAAAAACCCATCAGGAATGATTTTTCCCTCCCTTTCCCTCTCAAAATCCTTTCCATGGTGATCCTAATCTCTTAAAAATCTAATCATAATCTTTTAGAGGCACCATTTCAAGGTAAATTATTCTCTCAACGTCTTCTTTATTCAAGTTCATTATTTATATCATGCCTTGGGATGTTAAATTATTTATATTGGAATATTTTTTACAGATTCCTTTATATTCATTATTATTCCCATGTAATTAAATACCACATTTTACTATCATAAAATCCTACCCATAACATTTATGTACAATAATTATGTTGGATAGATTATAAAATTATTTTTCATGCCAAACATATGTGTTTTCAATACCAATCCAAATTTCCACTCAATGGAATTCACAATGATGAAACAATACTTTTTTATTAGGGAAATACATGTAAGTATCACACACTCCTTAATAATAGGATTATGTGTTATGAATTTTTTTATATTGAATGTTTTATGTGGAACAAAAACACATTTACAGGATATGAGTGTGACAGGTTAGCCTAGAATTATATATCCATATAATACATTGGGTAATGTTTTTATATCATAATATACCATGTAAGTTTTAGGGTTAGTTATCCTACGAACACTATGTTTTTATTTATTGATTTTTACCTATGAAATATTCTTAAGAATTCATGTTTTATATTATTGTCACATTCATATTTTCCTTGATTTTATTATCTAATAACATGCTTCGATGTTCATGTTTATGATTCTCAATTTTTAATGTCACCTTGATATTATTCGTGACTAAGGTTTATTATTTTAATGAAGTTCTGGTTTAATTTTCCCTTACTATGATTTTTGGATTAACCCTTTATTATGTACATCCCTTGGCTATCTTACATTGTTTTAAAATATCAATGGATTTTTAGGGCATGCTTTGGTATTTTAAAATAATCACATTGTTTCCCTTTTTAAGTTCATTTTGATGTATATATAATAACCCCAATAAATTGGTACTATTTATTTTTTTATATTTTAGTGTGAGTATATTTTTGTGATAAAATATGATATAATCTATTAAAATGATAGGGGTTGTGATACATGGAACCCCCCAATGAAAACCACCACCAACTCATCCATCTTCCACAAGGACCA
This sequence comes from Viscum album, assembly GCA_963277665.1. Taxonomy (NCBI): domain Eukaryota; kingdom Viridiplantae; phylum Streptophyta; class Magnoliopsida; order Santalales; family Viscaceae; genus Viscum; species Viscum album. The sequence goes on along the minus strand of OY728123.1, from coordinate 683,051,847 downwards.
ACCTACATGAGGGAATTATGGTCATATAAACATGGATCATAAGGAATTGATCCCTTGAATCAACTCTAAATAATACATACCAATTTGATTATGTTTCATTCATAGGTACCATCTAGTTTATTCAATTAGATATCCCTAATCGAGGGTTCTCTATACACCCACATAAAAAATGTGTCCATATAGGATATCATCTAATTTTCTTGATGAAACACTCATGTGTAGTCATTGTCACACTATAAGGAATAAAATAGTGTTTCCTACACTATATATTCATTTGATCATATGGTTAAATGATATATATGTTTCATCATGTGGATCCATACCCAAATCCCCAGTTATGGATATAAGGTCCCATCGTGGTTGTATAATGGATGATCATATGGAAATGATTACTCTTACAAATACATAACTATTCTATCTATTCACCACCATCCATGGACATTTCTATAGAATTAAAATTTTAAAATATCCATAAAAGTTACTACAACATATTCTCCTCATCATTATGACCATATAAATTCAATGTATATCTCCTGATTTGATAAAATAAATCCTAAAAATCATAAGAGACTTTCAAATACTAGGAAACATATATCTAAAATAAATTTTCAATCCATTAAATTAATTATTGAAAAATCTAGCCAATTAGGTTCATGTCTTAAAAATATATTATATAACATATTTTTTACATTACAATTATTCACAAATCAATTAAAATAATAAAATATCAAAAATAGAGTGAACACTTCTCAATTAAATGTTACAAAACTAATATTCATATTTCTATAAATTAAAATATTAAGAACAACCATCTTTTAGAGATAAATATATATAAAAATTTAATTATTAATTATTTTTATGTATTTTTGAAACCTAGGGGAAGTTATTTTATTTCAAACATACCACATCATGTATTCAAAATCCGCTTATTTGATTTTTATCAATACTCCATTAGCTATTATTCTCTCTAAAACTAGGGGATATATATATTTTCTAGAAACACCAAAAATTAGTTATATATAGATATTTTAAACTAAAATATTTTTTTCTTCTTATTATTATTATTATCCTTTATATATTTAAAAATATTTAATATTATCTTTATAATAAAAAATTACCCAATTAAAAAAAATAAAAACTCTATAGTCAGAATTCTAATATAGAATTCATTTTTAATTATTTCATCCTATTAAGTAGTAAAATTTAAATTTTATTCATTTTAGTATTTAATCATTATTCATAAAAAATCACCTTAAAACTCAACCACTCCATAAAAATAAAGTAATGTTTTAGAAAAACCCATCATATTTATTGTAGATTGTTATGACATAGGTTTTATAATAATTGAAATTGGGATAATGTATGAGTGGTAAAGAGAGTGAATTTCAATAGAGAGGTTCACCAATTATCTATTAGCATTAATCAATTAAAAAACTTAAATTATAGTATATTTAAAATTTAAAATCATGTTAGCCACACATAATATTTAAAATGTCCACGTATCTTTCTTAACAAATGGTGCACTTGATCATATTTTTATAAGAGTTAAGGCTACTCACAATATTACTAAACCTATAAATAAATATAAAAGATGTTATAAATGAAAAAACAATTTTTTTATTAATTTAGATATTTATTTTAAAAATTAATTTGATATTTATCCTCTAGAAATTTTAGTATTCAATAAAGTATTAAATATAATCCAGTTCATATGGGATTACATGAATGTTTTTTATATAATAGTAATGATACATATCTTGAGTATAGTTACTAATATTGTTGGTTTTAAAATTATGATTAAATATAATATATTCGAGATGATAAATCATAAGAAGATAATGAGAAAACATTAAAAAAATAAATACAAAATAAGTTAATGTCAGTTTATAATAGATGTAAAATGTTTTTCATGGATCCAACCATATAGGAATTGGAATATGTTAAATGTTTTGAAAATTAATATATATCTATCAATGATCTCTAGGAATTCTTACAAAATAAATTTAACATTAAAATTTTAAATTATGACAAACCCAAATAGTTTGGTATGATCTGTTCTCCTTGAAATCATGTGAAAATAAGTTGCAAAGGAAATAATATTAAGAATTTTATCACTCAATTAACCTTATAACACAAATAGAGAGAAGATTATGGATTATGTTTTTTGGAGAGGTGGACTTTTAAAATAATAGATAACTAAAACATTTGTGTATTTTTTACTACCTAAGATAAAATGAAAATGAAATACATATCAATTAATTGATATAATAAAGACTTATATTAACATAATGACCCCTATGAAAAAAAACCATAAACAATTATCTATAAAACAAAATGTAGGGAATGATACTCAATATAATATTTAATTGGGGTTCATTATTGATATCCCCCATAATTAAATATGTTCTAATTAATTTCTTATAATATTATACTTCTCTAAATAATAAATTAAAGGGAAAAAAAATGAATTCGATGTAGGTTTCTCTAATTTATCACCATTAAATGGGAATATAATTTTTCACCAACTAATGAAGAACGTATAACACCCATTTAGATCTTTAAATATCTAAAGTTTCTTTTTATTTTTGATAGAGGGTAATTTTTATCTACTACTATAAATTCTAGAAATTTTTTTACACCTCTAAAAAATAATGTGACTCTAAAAATTCCCCATAATCATCATAAAAAAAAGGTAAAACCATAAATATAGAAATTCTACCAAGATCTACTAAGTAATCATCACCTAAAAATTTTATCTTCTATCTCTCATATAAATGAGAAATTATAAAATTGAATTATATAATAAGAAACACTAATAAAATACACCTAAAAGTGTACATTAGTTCTAGTTCTTTATTGAATCTTGTACTTTTCATAAGTAAATATTAAATCTTTTCAAATAAATATTCAATAAAATATTACTTTCCATAATTTAATAGTATTGGTATATTGCCTTTAGAAAAATGTATACATAAAAAAAACTCATAATAAATTTACATCATCTCCCACTGAGATCTTTATAATAATCACCCTTCTTAGACATGCCATCCTTCAAATTGTCCTTCATAACTAAGGGTACATAAACAAAAGAAAGGGTCAGCTCAGACTCTTAGTAATGGAAAACAAGGGAGATATAAATTATTTTCCAAACCTAATATGAGAATAAGTGTATAATAACATGAGCTTAAATTTTTGAAATCATACTCTATATTTCATGGATCATAATCTTGAGTCATTACATAATTTTTAGTATTTTAAAAGACTTTAATCATTAAGGAATCCATGAGATGATATCATTGAAAAAGGTAATAATTTTTTCAATTAAACATAACCATAGAGAATTATTTCCTAAGTAACATTACAAATTTAATACTATCATATTTTGTTGGGTTCACTCCCCATTCAATAAAATCCTTTCTCAGGATTCACTCCCAATACCATCATAGTGGACACAATCTCTTTCTTAATAAAATTAACTCCCAATTCCTATCCTTTTTACCTCATGAGATTTCCATTATTTCCTAATTAATTGGAGGGATATATAATTCTAGGATTACCCATTAAATAATAATAATCCATTCATATATTTCACATAAGATCATAAATCATTCAACATATATCAAAAACCATTGAAAGGAAATTGGTTTCATAAAAATTTAATCAATTCAATATAGTATAACCTAAGGAAATTGAATAAGTTTCATAAATATCTCATCATCATATTAATATACCATATATTAAAATGAACAAGGATGGTATTCTATAATCATATCCCATATAAACTACAACTAACATCAATGGATATTACCGTAGAATAAAAATATACTTAAAAATATCATTAATATTTCCTGAAGAAAATACTCTTTTCAAATTGAAATAAATTAATTAAAATATCAAAATTTATAAAATTTTATCTGAAAAATTTTATTTAAAAAGGTCCATTAAAACTCATAAATAAATCCTCTAATCATTAATTTTTGATAATTGTGGAAATTTTATTTCATTCCATGTATTTTAAAACAAATATTCCATTTATAGTTTTGGTAAAAAGTAAAATGTACATCACTCCAAAAAATTGGAAAAATATTGGTTTTAAATAATTAAATAAAATAATGGTAAAACATTAATTCAAAAATCCATGGGAAAAAAAACAACCATGAAAAAAATATTATAAAATAAATATTTCCTAGTAAAATGAGTTTCCACCAAAGAGAAAAATAAATATGTTTTCCTTATAAAATATATTTCCATATATTTAGTATTAAAAGAGTGGAAAATGAATAAGAAACATGAAATGTACTTAAATAACCAAATCATAAGAAAACTAATTTGATTATTGAGATATAGGTTATAAAATTTCATCATCAGAGACAAGATAAAAAACAATCTACATAAAAAACGAGATTATAAAATAAATCCATTAACCCTTTGGTAATATTCAAATCAAAATATTAAAAAAGGGAGAAAATTACAAGGATATTTAAAACCATATAATATTAATAATAATTATCATAAAACAATTCTTGTATAACAAACCAACCACATAATAGAAACAAGTATTAAATATGGTATGTGTCTCACAAAAAATAAAAGTGAGATTAAATTAAATTACCTTAAGTTAGACTTTATTCGATGGTGGTCTAAACACATTTATAATAAATTTAAATTTATTATAGTTATATAAAAATTATTCTAATACATATAATATCATATATTATCCAATTATTATATTTTAATAATCATTTAATAATAATAATTTATTAAAATCATCATTTCTAGGTGTTTTTTTTGTGTTTCATGATAATTTCAATTTCGTAGTTCTTTTCCTTGTACATTAATCATGGTTCCATCATATCCAAAATTTTAATAATTATATAAATATCATATATATTAAAAATATTTATATTTATAATCCTTCATAAAATATTGTTATAAAAAATGATTACACTATTCATGGAGACTGTATGTTGTATGTATGAATTAATGTTGTACTCTTTTTTCGACGGATGAAAGGAAAAAATGGTAAATAATAATTAACATTTATAGAATATTCATTATATCAAATATACCATATATATTAATTAAATATATCCCTAATACCATACATTTAAATAAGAAATAAAAAACTAATCCTATCACTTCATGGAGGTGATAGTTCATACGTTTGCAAGAGCGACGTCATTGTTTTACAAAATATTGGCAGGTGAGATGGTATATAAGATATTATAATTATAGAAGTATAATTATGTAATTAATATATTATATAAACTCTAAACATAGCATAATAACCATCAATGAAAGATGGATATGTAAAATGAGTTGTGACGCTATGTGGTTGAATTAGTCTACATGTACCCACGAGGGTTAATTTCACTTCCCATTTAATGGAATAGAGATTGGATATTTGTGGTTAAAAAACATAATTAAATATAAATATATTTATCATAAATAATATATAAATTTATAAATACTACTATATTTTTAGATTCAGAATAATAAATAAATTAACAAGAGGTCGGGTATGATGATTTCTTCTTTGATTACCCTCGGTTAGATCCTTTCTTAAACACCATTGGAATGTTAGTTTCAGAAAAAAAAAACACCTAAAATTATTTTATATGTAACTTTATAATGTCATTGGGAAATTTTGGGTTCAGATATGTGGATATATGTGGTGCAATGAGGAGAAATGAGGGGTGCCCTTTTATAAGTGGTGGAAAGGACACAGTAGGAATTTATAAAAACAATACAATATAAAAAAACATTATCAAGACAAAAGATTAAAAATTAATAGATATTAATATTTTCAATAATATAAGGTATAAATATTTTGATACTATACTATTTAGACATTTTCAATTTTTAAGCATACCCGTATCACATGGTTTACCCCCTCCCCCTAGAAAACCCCATTTAACCATAACTGACGTAATTTCTTTTAAAATCTTAAAAATTCATTAAGAACAAAAATTATTCTATAATTATTCTATAATTATTATTATTATGAATAAAAATATAAAATCCATTTTATTAAATTCAATTCATATATTTTGAATAATTTAAATTAAAAACTCACAAAACGTGATGAAATGCGGTTTTCCAAAACAAAGGTTTTCTTAAGTATAACAATTATTCATATCAAAATATAAAATAAAATTGAATATAGTGACCATAGTTGAATTATTAATAATATAATTTAACTAATTATACTTTTAAACCCATTTAAAAAAATAACCTTTTAAATTCTTTAAACTAATATGATGTTTTTAGTAAAAATTGGTATTTTCAATATTTATCGAAAAAAAATCATTTCAAAAAATAATAAAAACAATTTATTTTTAGAAATTTTTTAAAATATCATTAAAATAATTATTTTAATATGATAAAAAAATATAAAAGTGGAAAAATTAGGTTTTATTATTTTTTCCAAAAAAATATATTTAACCTTTCTTAAGAAAAATGTTTTTTTAAATCTTATAAAAACTATTAAAAATTGAGTACTTATTTATAAATATATTTGATTTATCAAAAACCAATATATATTATCTTCAAAAATTGGTCATTCCAATTCATTTTTTCCATTTACTGGCTATATTATAATTTTATACTATATTGTGGTTCATTTATACATGGGTTTGAATGTATTATAAGATGTCAAAGAAATTAAATTTATTTGAAGAGAAATATATTGAAAAATTATCATGTGTTACAATCCACCCCACGTAATATAAATTTATCAATAAAAATTTGTTCACTTGAATAAAGAAAAATACCAATATTTCTATTTCATCACCTCCTTGGGTTCCCATGTTGCATCCGTGAATTTTTAATTACTCTAAAGAACATTAACCAGTAGAGTAGTCTTATTTCATAGAACATTCTTTATATGATCTAATTTTTCCACTAGTTTTTCATCATATAAATGATCAAGATCAAGTGTTATGACTTATGTTTTATGTACATTTTAATGATCTGTTATTTACTTCTTCTTGTGAGGTACATGGAACACATCATGAACACGAGAAAGATTCTATAGAAGCATCAACCGAAAAGCTACCATCCATATTGGAACTAGAATCTCAATGGTGAGAATTCTCATAGGGATAAAAATTTAAATTTTTTCTAAATATCATAACAATATTTAATTAAGAAATTCTTAGTAATACCTTATCATCAACTTCGAATTCCATATACAACAAATGATTTTTGATATAACTTTTCTGTCAACTTTGAGATATCTTATTTTTTATCGGATTATACTTTATCTTCAACTTCCTATGTTTTCATAGTTATCAAGGGCTATATTTCTTCATCTCCAAAAAATTACATTTGACTTATACACATCTTTCTATATATTGATTCACAAATAACCCTATTACATATTGAATGAAAGCTATTGTTGTAAGAAAACATGATGAGGTGAAGGTTTTGATCCCAACCACCTTTGAAATCCATAAAAAGTCCTTAATATATCCTCCATGGATTGAATGGTTTTATTAGAGTATCCATATATCTATTTTTAATATGGAGTATAAAAACACAACTCTAAATCATTATCATACAAAATACTTGACTATAAATTTAGTGTAAACCTTGAATATCATTTAGATATAATAGAATGGTATAATCCATGAATCCTTACCAATTCCATAATGTATATTATAATAAGATGGTAAAGAATAAAATATTATGTCATAGTAGTAAATTTTTATAACTCTATATTGTGATTTTATATAATCCAAATAGCATTATGTTCCTTAGATATTTTGGGGAGTCCTATGAAAATATATGTGGTGACATTTTCCCCTTCCCTCATTGGTTTGGGTAATGGTTGTATCATCCCATTAGACTTATGTATCTTATCATTAACTTTATTACATACCAAGACTCAAGTTACATACTCTTAAATATATATATTCATATTTTCCCACCTTAAATACACTTTCATATCCCTATACATATTAATTGTTCCAGGATGACTAAAAAATGTTGAACTTTGAGCTCCATCCAATATATCCTTCTGCTAGATGGATATTGATAGGATACATAATCAGTTATTTAACCTTGTCATTACATCAGAACAAATTCTCAACTCATGAACATTTTTCACCTTCTTTTTTAGTTATATGCCTTGTTTTTTCACTTTAATCATTACCGTTATAGATGATTAAACACTCATTTGAGAAATATAATATTTTTCCATACATCATTTTTTCCATATCTATTATTTGGGAATCCAAAATTATTGGATCTTTTGTGTACTCATCATATATAAGATATATTTACCTTTTCTACTCGAATCCTTTTCCACCATGTTCAATTTCCCTGGGTGATAATATATTAAGAATTCATAATGTTTAATCAACCCTAACCATATTCACTAATTCATATCCATCTCTTTCAGAGTGAATATATACATTAAAATTTTATTATATATATATATATATATCACCATTTTCTATTAAGATAGTTCTTTTATATAATTAATACATAACATACCATAGAAAAATCTAAATCATGAGTTGTGTAATTGTATTCTCAAAAATTAAATTTTCATTTGGTATAATATATCACAATATAATTATTCATTAGGACTCATCGCATTATATTTTTTGATGTATAAAAATATAAAAAACTAAAATAAACTATAGGGTTGTGTAATAATAGTTTCAATGACTAACATTCTTTGAATTTTCATTAAATTGCCTTCACATTTATTTGTAAATAGGAACATCGAAACCTTCTATGTAAACATTTTTAGGGGATTATAATGTTATTATATATATTCCACAAAGTGCTGATATTATTTAAACAAACCAAGAAAACTATGAATTTAGTCACCATTTTGGGTCTAGGAAGACATTCAATAACTTCGTTGATTTATGGATTTATATATATACACTAACCTAAGATTATATGACCCCAACAATAAATATTTTTAATCGAAATTTCATACATAGTAATTTTTTAATACATATTTTCCTTTAATATGTTCTCCAGTAAAATTAACAAATGAAATTTATAGTCATCCTTCTTCTTTAAAGATGAAATAATATTTTCCATAAATAATACCACAAACTAATCAAGCTAATCTCAAAATACACATTTCATTAAATACATAAATATAGATGTGGGATTATTTAGGACAAATACAATTAGTATAATTCATAGATTCCATGGCTTGTTTGGAATTTTTTCTTGAGTGTATCCACCTACATGACCCAAAATTAATGATAACCCAAATGATGTTCAGTCTGGGTAAAGTATTTAGCTCTACATATTTGATCAAACAAGTCATAAATATGGGTAATATAATACTTGTTCTTGATTTTGATTTTTTTATATTCCAAATAATTAATGTTTAGTAACATTGATCCATATTTCATCTCTACAAAATAATAGGTGCACCTGTAGGGTAATGTACTTGGCCAAATTAATACCTTTTAAAGATTTTCATTGACTATCATTATCAATTTCTATAACCAAATAATGTCTAGAATATATAGAACATTTTCAATAAGCACATCTCCATCTGTGATCTCAATTTCAAACATTGTTTTAAAATTTGGTTGAGGAATATGAATATATATCACAAATACATCCCAAAACTAATTCATAGTAATCATATCATTTATATTGAGATTCTCCCCAACCATCTCAGATAAAAACACATATTTAATTGAAAAAATAACCCCATAATGTAATTAATTTCCATTTTATGTTTATCTCAATCATCAAATTGAAATATTATTATAGATTGGTTTTTAATATCAAACAAGGCATTCCTTCCTAAAAATTGAGCTAGAAATTATAAAAAGTGATCCAATCCATTCAAAAGATAACCTAAAATGAAAATAGATATAGAATAACTAGATTTTTCAAAATCACATTCCCTCAAACTTCAACCAGGGAGGAATCATATATATGAGATGTGATCATCGTTCCATTTGGGGTTTTCAATGATAATTCAATAACCAATCATTATGTCTATGAAATTATAGGATGATTTATTTTTATATATAATGTAATTAAAATAACCAATATAAAAAAATATACATCAATATTTGATCATTCCTACCACCACATCAACTTAATTATTCTATATCTATTCCCTTACGAAAACAAAAAATGGTTAGCATGCCTTTCATGCATCATTAATAACTATGATATATTAAAAAATAATAATTCATAGGATGTATAAATCATGACATTGTATTTTAAATATTTAACACCTTAAGATTTTTCTTCGTCATTCATGGTCATTATCTATTCAAGTCCTTCGTAATAGATTATATAGTAAATGCAAATTAATGCTAGAAATTAACTTGGGACTGTAAAACTAGGTTTGTAATAAGAAAACACCCAAAATTCACTATAATAATTGTCAACATATAGTTGACCAACTATTTTCAGGTTTACTACCCTTATATCCATATATTCTAAAACAAATCCCACTTGTAGTATATAAATAGGGATTCTTTTATTAGAAAACTAAAATGATTTTTTATCATAAATTTAGATATTATCTTATAAATATTGTTATCCTAGTGGTTTTCACTAAAATTATATCCTTATAGCTTCCAAAGGATACTAAACATTTCTTCAATACCAACTATATTGACCCATATTTTTCATAAATAAATATCACATTTTGTTAGAAGAATATTCAATACAATAAATTATGATCCATGTCATAACAGTATATGTATAGTGAGTTTTAAAACATGTAATTCTAAAAAACTTTTTAATATGAGATCTAAATCATCTCCAACTATGTTCTTAATTACTATCACCCTTCTTAAACATATCGTAATTAAAACATTTCTTTATAATCATGGGAAAGGAAATATACAAAAGTGTGAGATCAGACGCATTGTAAGGGTATATAATGTAGAAATCAAAGTTCATTTAAATATAACATGAGAACAATAGTATGATACCATGTACTTAACTTTATAAAACTTTAACTATATTTCAATTATCATAATCATGAGTCCTAGAATAAATCATGGTAGTTCATTAGAAATAAATCTTAAAGGAATCAATAAACATGATCCATGAGTGCATATATTTGGAATAATACATGTACTTTTGGAAAAAAAGTAAAAGAAAAAATTTAATTATATAAGGATCACTACCAAAATGGTCATATTGGACTAGTTCAACCTCGTTCTATCATATCTATAGAAATGGTTCACATCTAGAAATATAATATTGGAAAAACCCCTTTACTATACATGGTTAAATCTAAATTCTAGTACTTATTATCTCATGATATATCAATATTTACCCAATGAATTAATGGAATAAATAATTCTTGACCTAAATTTCACATAATCATAATCCATTAATATGTGTTGTAAAGGATTATAGATAATTCATCATATATGATACCCTAGGGAAAAGGCATGGATTCCATAAATATTTAAGAATATCATCATAGAATAGACAATTGGAAATGAATGAGCTTCATCATTATATCATCATGATAATAATAAACCATCATGAGAAAGAATACAGATTTTATCTAAGGATAATTTAAAAAATAAATCTTTATAAGCGTCATATAGTGTTATCATAACTTAAAATATTCTTTAAAACATTTGTATAATATTTTTATGGGAAAACCATTTTTTTAAACCAAAATATATTTGAAATGATATTATAAAATTAATTTCATATTTTTGATTTTTTTTTGTTTCATGTAAATATATGTTAATCTTTTTTTACACGCGATAATGAGAATAAAAGAAACATCTCATACTAATATAATATTATTATTTAAAATGTTGTTTATCTCTGATATTATTAGAAAGGATGGTATGAATGGGGTTAAATAAATTATGAAAATATGTGGTTTAAACATGTATATATAATGAATTCCTAGCTTTCAATGTAATTATAAATGAAAATAAAAATCCTTTAAAAGTAAAGGGAATCATTTTTTGGAAAAATACCCCTTTTATACACACAAATGTCAGTTTTTGAAATAAATTTTACATATATGTTTTGGTGAATTAATTTTAAAAAAAATATAAATTATATAACCAATAAACTTCTTAACCTTCATCTTAAATGTTATCTAGAAAATATATAAGAATAAATCCAATTTCAAAATTAAAAAATGTTTTTTTTCTATGAAGCAGTTTTGTCAGGTTTTTTTGAACATATTTAAAAATATTATTTACTATTTTAAAAATATATATTTTAAAATAAAATATTAATTTTTGTAATAATTATTTCAAAATCATCTTAGGGTTAGTTTTATATAATTTTATTACAAAATTAATGTTTTGATGAATAGTTAAAAATAATGGACTTTAATTGAAAACTGTATTTTCGATTAAATTTTTTATTAAGTTAAATTATATTTTAAATTTGTTTTAAATTAAAAATATTCCAATTAATAATATATTAATCCAATTTATTTTATTTTAATCAATTTAATATTTGATGTTGTATATAAAACCCATGTAAACATTTGATCATTTGCTCCTATAAAACTAGCATTCTCATCGCATATAAAAAATTAATTTGAATTTAAAATTTCCCACATCGGTTAATGGAATTAAAAAATATGGATTAAATATTCTTAATATGAATAATTTATTTTATTTTATAGGTTCAAATTATTTTTTGATCATTAGGAATAGTTAAGCAGTAAAAATTATTCATTGTGGCTGAGGTAAAATGGGATTATCAGGGAATAATCTAAAATGATAATGGTTAAGATAACATAAAAAATTGTATAAAATATAATTTATTGGGATAATTAGACAATATTGTGTCTATTTCGCATAAATGATTTATTTTCTAGGCTTTTTTCATGTGGAAAATGTGGGAACATCTTTTTCATTTCAAAAATTATAGGTTTTCTACTCACCTCACTTATAAAAGGCCAACGCCGTCCTCCACTCTTCACTCCTTAAAATCCTTTTTGTTTGTAAAATACCTACCCAAATAACATCCTAAATTTTCTCCCTGAATCCAAGAAGCCTTAATTATGGAATAAATTTATCCTGGGAATTCTTTTTTTTCAAACCAAATGAGGTTTCATGAACAAGGGGTAATGTTCTTCATCGATAGCTTTTTATTTCATCTATTACTCCCATCCATAAATTCATATTATATCATGATGAAATAAAAATTAAATTGTATTAAAAACAATTAAATGTTTTTATTTTATTTTCCTGACCAAAAACCATCCCTACATCCATCAAATGGGTTATAAAATAATCATTCATGTGTATGGAGGACTACCGCCTCACGAACAGATGTATTTCATTTTTCCATTACCAAATTTCTCGATTGGATATATTTTATTATCTAAATTATATATACTTTATTTCAAACATAATTTTTCATATTTAATAATTATATCATATAATTATTTTTTACATTCCATTTTATAGAGGATACGATATTTTCACCCTAGTATGTGGTGGATTACAACCTCACAAAGCAATGTGATTCGTTTTCAATAACGCTATACATGGAAAATAATAAAAATAAAGAAAATAAAGATATGTAATATAACTGAAATAATTAAAATATTAATTAAACGTTCATAATTATTTTGTGATAATAAATCATTTTACTTCTTACCTTTTCAATCACAGAAAGATGATAACATTGTTCATCTACATGTGGACTACCACCATTTCAAAGTGATGTGACCCTTTATTTTAGTCACCACACAAAATGGATGATATGTATAAATATATATAAATAATTAATATGGTATTTATTATATTATTATTATTATATAATTATAAAATTTACTTAGCTAAATCTTGTAATTTTTTTTGTAAATTGAAAAATTACTTTTGCGAACATACAGCCTACCACTTCCATGATCATAATGTACTTGATTTCAAAAAATCATCCTTTATGATTGTTCATAAAATTATAATTGATGTCCAAATATAATAATTATTTAATTATTATTATTTTATATATTATGGAACCCTGATCAATTTAGGAGGTACAAAAATTAAAAAACAAAACATAGATGAAAAAGAATGTAGTTATTGATTAAAACGTGACTTTAGCATGGAATTGTTTATAAATGGGTAATAAAATGTCATAATAAAATAGTGTATGGTAGGATATATAAAATTATAGATGTCTAAAATATTTATAATTAACATATATTTATTATATGTTAGGCTTGAATGTGTTTGAAGGAAGTTGACACTTATGGTCACGGATTTCTATTCTCTCCTTATTTTTTTAGAGACATATGAAAATTTTCCACTAATTTGTTTGGTATAGTGTATATACTTACCTTTTTACATTATATATCATTACATTCAAAATTTTCATGATATTCAAAGCCTTGTATTATTTTATTCATTATCCGAGCGTACTAAACCAAATATTACTAAAGTAGTAATTGATTTCCATCTAACTTTTTACTTTTGTGAGATGCGTGTCATATAAAATTTTTTTTATTATATTTTCTATATATATTTTCTATGAATATTTTTTATATTTAATAAAATGAAAATAATTTTCAATTACATATCAATTCTATGATCTCTATTTCATGGGGTTTACGGTTCAAAGGATATACAAGTAATAAGGGGTCATTATCACAATTTTCCTTCTATGAGATATATGTTATGTTATACACCTATCCATATTATGAGGTGTATCTACATCCAATTTCACATGAAATATAATGAATTTACTTATTCTCATTATATTTTATGTTTTATTTAATTTTATGCTTTCTTGGGGCTAAGAATTCATTATTAAAGAACATGTAATGTTTTTATGTTAGAGTCTTATCATTTATTGAGGTAGTTTGTGATTATGATTCCAATGATTAAATATTAATATATATTTCTAAATAAAGCCATTAAAGTTTTCCTAATATTTTTTTGTTATGAGAATAAATTTTTTTCAATCGTTTTACTCTCTTTTTGTGATCATGAGTTCAAAAGAATAATTTTAAGAAAAATAATCTTTATTTTTTTCTTCGGTCACAACCCTTTTTTCATCAAAAACAATGTTTTAAAAAAAATCATCAAAATATTAATTATTTAAATTTTTACCTAGGTTTTCTTTGATTTAATAATATTTAATAAAGTCATATTCAGGTCTTTTTCCAAAAAAATTATTCTTGGATTTTATAGAAAACACGAATCGAATATTTTTTTAACATGTATTTCAGAAATTAAATTTAATTAAAAACTTTTTTTCTTTAGAGATTTAATTATAGGGTTCATTTTCTATTTTTAGAAAAAATTATTTCTATAATTATTTATGTTTTTTTATTTTAAAAAAAATAAAAGAAAAATTAATTTCCTCAAAACTGTTTCATCTGATCTTTCCAAATCATTCTCCGTATATGATGACCACCTTCTAAGTAAATTAAGAATTGTTGGGGATATTATCTAAGGATACCATTATTATTCTTTATCTTAATTTTTTTATCATGAAAATATGGTTATGTAACCTATATCTCGTTCATGGGTTATACCGTAATAAAATTATTATAAAACTCGTATATCTTTTCATGAGTTATGCTATAATGAAATGATAAAATGATTATGAAACTCGTCTCTTTTTTATATATTATGATATGAAGAAATTTCTATGAAACCCATTTTATTTCATGGTTTATTATATGATGGATGAGGTATGATCTTTTGGAACACATAATTATGATTTTAATTATGTGACTTGTGGGACTCATATCTCCCTCCAATGTATTGTGTAATTATTAAGGTTCTATGAGACCAAAGGGTACACAAGAGAGTATATCCCAAGCATGAATGAGGGTTCACAATATTTCATCCCAATCCTGATGTAGGTACAAGGGTGGTTATCCAAATCCTAACATGTTTTGAATGTCTTGGTGGGTACCCCTAACATAATATTTTATATTCTTTTGTGTATACCACAATTCCATGTCTTTATCCAGTGTTATGCTCTCATGGAATATGATATTTTAATTGATTATTACTCATGTATTATGAACTAAAAAATTTATTCACTAACTCAAGATTCTAATCTTTTATACATAGGGTATGGTTTTCATATATTGTTTTCATATTCTCATACCCTAATGTTCATGTTATGTTTAAATATCTCCCATAATTTCTATTATTAAGAATATGAGCTCACCCTTTCTTTTTTTTCCTTTCCCCCATTGATGATGAATTGTTTTAAATAATGTATGTTTTTAAATAGTAATAATGGATAATATATTTATGGGATATTTTGAAAAAAAAATCACCAATTTATAATATTGTGTACCTAGTCTCTAATGACACTAAACTATGATAGTTCTGAAGCATGTGTTTGTGTACTGTATTGGATATTAATATCAATGATATGATATCCATGTATGAAAATCCTTTGATGATATAGTTTGTATCAAAATAAAGGTTTAGTTATCCTTTTTTAAACAAGGATGAAAATTAATTAGATCCCTGGGAATATTTATAAGGATATATCTAGTGATGTATCTAAGGATAAGTCTTAGGATGAGTGAAATTATAAGAATATGTCTTGGAATTTTGCATTAGAATATAGTTATTGGTTTAAAAAAATTACATTTATATCTGTATATAGAAAGTGGATGTGGTTTTTGAACCGAGGTACTTAGGGGTAATAAGTCTGAAAAGGGTGCATTGAGAGGGACTCAATCTTCATCTAGTGCATGAGAATGGGACATGATGCACACCTAGTTTTAAAATCACATGTTATATACATTGTAAATTCACATTCACATTATAAACAACCATGAAGTTTTAAAATAGATGATTTCTAAAAATGAACCAGGATAAACCTAAAATTTTATAGATTAAAAATATTTTGTCATTATTTAGACTCCCTATAAGTTATTTTATCATGATTATGTGGTTCTTTATTATGATTAGTGTTGCTCAAACTATTCTTTTTTGTTTTTTTTAAATTGATGGAACTATAAATAACTGGGTTAACATAGAATGTGACAGATAATTTTTTGATGATCATCCAAATAGCATGATAACTGGAGTGAAGGATACTATGTTTTTTCCAAATTAGTTATCTTGAAACATGATTAACAAAATGAACATTAACCTACTATCAGACTCGGGAATTTTGATAAGGATAGATATAATTGACAATTTTGGCGTTGGATACCCTGGGAAAAGATGATTTGGTTTTATAAATATAAGTAATGTGTAAATAATTACTCAAGGGAATATATTAGTGGGACAAGAATATTTTTTTGTAGGAAATAATGACACAAGTGGAGTAAAAACAAAGGAAAAAATGAGGATTTTAGTTACTCAATCAATGATATTAATATCCTCCCTAAGGTTTCATTGATTGATGAAAATTTAATATATATATATATATACATTATGGTTATTAATGAAAATATATGTCATAAGGGGAAATCTCACTAATAAAATAAGAAAGGTTGTAACATTAGGGGTTATATTTCCAATGATGAATCAACTACAAATGACATATGAAAGGAAAAAAACTGTTAAGGAATATGAATATGAAGCCTAGTTAATGGGTTGTTAAGGAAGCGGTATTATTGAAGTGATTATCTATTATAATTAAATAATTATGTTATATAAATCATAAAATATATAAGTATTTTTTAGTATAATTATGTCATTAAGGATTTGAAAAAATATTTTGAATAGTACTAATGAATTATAAAATTGATTTAATATCAGGGTAATATATTTTAGGAAAATTCATGTTAAGGGGATATAACCCTTAATATTTTCCTAAAGTTGAGAAAATGGTGTTTAATTCGGATAAAGGGAATATTTTTATGGATAATGTAAATTGGATAGTATTGATGACATCTGAACTAATAAAGGATTTTTCGAAAATTGGTTCATATTATCATTGATGGAGTTTACCACATTATTAGATCAATTTAATATGATAAATAGTATATGGTTTTATGTAATTAATGAGGAAACATTCATGTTTTCATTCAAATTTTGGGGTATTTATGTATATTACCATGATTAAGAATAATATATGACCATAATATTCACATAGTTATAATGTAAAAATTAAGAGAGGATTAATGATAATGGGATATTTAATGTTATTTTGTGTTCGGTTAATTTAGTGACATTATTTGTTAATTTTTAATTTTGTATGGGTCATAAGGATTAACATTCAAGGAATGGTTTAAGATGAACATTGGATGTGGTTTTATAGATTAATGTATAAATTCACCATATTAAGATTTATCCATATTGGATATCTAGTGTTTATGTAACTACCTAAACAATTATAAGTGAAATTTTCATTTTTTATTTAATTAAATGTATTATATTTTAAACAGGATACAAAAAAACCTAAACTTTGTTTGTTTTATTAATTCCAATTTGATTTAAATAACTGATTTCTATCATTACCATTGATAATATAGTTATCGAACAGTAATCACATGACTAGTATAAATTTAGGGTTTTAATGAATCCTTTCGACACAAAAAAGTAAGTGATGGCCATAATTAGTCGGATAATTCCCTATGAATCGCATTTATTTAAAGATTCGAGTGAGATATATTTTTTAGGCTTTTCCCTAGACCATGCTCATACTAATATCCAACAACTTAAGCATGAGGGAAACCGTTTATAGTAGAAGTTCAAGATCATCGAGATCACGACCCAAACCACGTTCACTGAACGACCCCATGAAAGCCCCATCATCACACACCTTAATAATAGGGAATATTCTGGTGTAATAAATGGATATGTATCAAGACCCTATCTTTATTATTATGTACATTATTTTTGTATAGAATTGGGAACATTCTTTTATATTATTATTTTTTTAATAGCACATATAATATTTTTACTTAATATTCAAAATGAATTTAGAAATATAGTTTGATAAATTAATCAATAATATTTTAATACATTATTATTATATTATTTTTATTAAATATAACGAATCATATATTATTTGTGAGGCCAAATATATTTTTTATTATGGTTTAAAAACTATTTTTGTGAACACCCGACAATTTTCAATAAATGTTAGTTTTTTAATTCAAAATGAAAATTTTCATATTTAGAAAATTATTTGGATAAAATGAATATTTTTTTCCAATAAGGGAATCAAAATTATCCCATGGTAAATTTTTTTAAAAATTTAGAGGCAGTTGAATATTTAGGTAAAAATTAAATACCATATTAATATATATTGTGATTTATGGCAAACTAATGGACAAATAGTTATGAAATAAACACTATAAAATTGATATTAATACAAATATATGTTATAAATTTAAAATAACTTTACTTAAAATATTTTATAAATATTTTATAAATCCTTAGTGAATCCTCCAAAATGTATGATATATTTTACGATTTTATATTTATTTCTTTAATAATGTGACTCACCTCCACATAATAAAGGATAATATTTTAATTTCTTCGGCCAATGAACTTATAAAATAATTTTATTCACTATTATTTGGGAACAAATCAATGGTAAAAAGAAATTTTAAGGTTTTTGTTGTGAATATTTAATTATATATATTCTCGAACATATGTTTCTAAAATATTAAATAATTTCCTTCCCATTTACTATATAAACACCATCAAGATACCACTTCTCGTCACTAAAAATACTTGGAGAATGTCCCCACTCTTTCTTCCTCTCTCTGAAAACCTTTTATGGCACCTCAAGCTCTCAATAATCCCATCTTCAATCATTTTAAGTCACACACTCAAGTAAGGGTTCCTTCAATACTCATTTTTATCCAAGTTTCCTTATATTATTACACCCTTTTATTTTCATTAAAAAATTATATGGTATGTTTTATAACATCCCACATGATACCATTATTATGTTTTAATGATTATATACCCTTACTCTCTACCTAATCCCTCTCACATACACCTGTTTCCATGCTGAAATTTCACAAGAGTAATTTCATTTCTCCTCTTTCTTCATGTTTCTTTATTATGTTATGACTTATATTTCCAAATTAATTTTTCTGGGACATGTATTTATATTTCCCTATTATATTAAATTCATGTATATATATTATCAGAGTCCTTTTTCTCTCTCATCAACCCATTTTATGAATTTTTATATCACGCTGTTAGGCTGACAAAATTGCACCATGAATCTCCATTCCTAAAAAAATTATTTAAGTGAATACCATACCCATTCACTAATAATAGTTTTCACTTTTATAAACATATTAATTTTTATTGATTAATTACATGTATTTATTACACACCCCTTGATCATGGAATAAATTATGATGATGAATTAATCCATTCTTTATGATCTATGTGGCACACTTTAGCATGAGAATGAAATGAAATTGATGAGTGTTCTTGGAATTTTATAATGATCCAATGCATTGGGTAATGGTTTGTATCATGATATTATATGTTGGTATAGGGGTTGACCTGATTCCTTCATTTTAAATTTTCCACTATGATTTCTTGATAGTTTATCCTTGACCTATGATGCAATGTTTTAAGTTGTTGTCAAATTTTCATGTTATGATTATCATGCTATATAGTGCTCTTATGTTCATGTATTTTTATTCACTATTGATATGACTATTTTATAACATGTGTTATCTTCCACATATTATTACATATTTATTCCCTTATTGGTATTTATATCTCACCCCTTTCATATGAAGGTCCTCAGGTTATCCCATGAAATTTTACGTATGAAGGTATGTTGCCATCGTCTAAATGGATTTTTTGATAATTATGTTTTGTTTCATGTTTTAAGTTGTTAGGTATTTTTCATAATTTTTTAAGACACTATACATATCAATATTTTGAGTCATATTAATTTTTATTTTATTTCATTAAATCATGTATGAATGTATAAAAAGAACAGGGTTGTAATAGTTGGTATTAGAGGAATGTTTAGTTATTTTGGGATTAGGATTACAAAACTCAAGTGAAATACATAGGTATAAGACTAAGTATAAGAAAACAATATTTAAATCATTGTGAGTATATATTATGTGATTTATGATGAAAATAAGTCATTTTATAGATAAAAAAAAGTGGATGTGGCTATGACACATATGTATCTACGGGTAAAACCCAAAAACATTGTTTTGTACTTGACTCGAACGGGAACTGGTGCCTGAAAATGGGCCTTACTGCACTCTTGGTTTGACACTCCTGTGGAATATGCTTTGATAAATTCATGAGCATATTAAGAACAATTATTATGGGATTGAAAAAATGTACATTAGAATATAAGTTTGGAAATAGATCATGGAAAACTTATATTGAAGCCTAGAAATTCATAGGTTATGGAAATAAATTTAATTTATTGAATATCCATTTAATATCATTAGATTCCCCTTTATGTGTTTAATAGTTTAAAATAATTACCCCTAATTTTCCTTTTATTCTATCCAATGTCCTATAATATGTGGAATCAGGTTAACAGCCGATTCAAAGATCAATGTAATGACTACCCAAATGAGATGCCTAATCCGATGGGAGCGGTAATCACAGACTTTTTAATGATACTCTCTCAGTTGACATGAGTTTCGAATAGAAACTTGTTTCATGAGGAAAGTCCACCCCCCCCCTAATAAAGAAAAAATCTCAATCGAGAGATTCATGAAACAAAGGCATCCTACTTTCACTGGATCATCAGATCCGTCAACCACCGAACAATGGATCAACTCCATTGAAAATATCTTTTTCATACCTCAATGCCCCAATCAAGAGATGGTTATTTTTTATTCTTATCATATGGAGGGTGAAGATAATCAATTTTTTATATTGATAAAAAATATGATGCCCGAGGAAGATATCATGGTGATTGGATGGAAGGTTTTTTGAAAAATGTTTTCCAATAAATATTTTACTCACACCCTATAACCCAAGACGGAAAGGGATCTCCTTCCCCTCACACAAAAAGATAAAGAATCCATCAGATTTTACGATGTATACTTCACAAGGCATTCATGATATGACTTTGAATTTCACATTACCCCCAAATTCAAGGTTGACCTATTCTTTGGTGGGATGAAACCTAGACTTTAGAATACCCTGGAGATCTGTGACTTTGATATATATGAGGAAATTATCTGATTTTCCCTCAAAATTGAAATAGAGATTTGTGAATCTCAAGTGTATCACAAGGATTAGAAGCAGATGATGGGGTCTAATTTTGGTTATCTGATAGATAGATCTAAAGGCACAAAGAAATTTCAATACCCCACTTTCCAAATGTGGGTAATGAAGCAACCCTATAATGTTTTTCAATGTGATAAGGAAATTATTTTGGTGTGTGAAGGTAGGGAACCTAGCCATCAACGACCATCATGAAAAACTTCTTACTATGACGAAGGAAAGGATGCTCTAGTAAACCCTCAGTGTATTGTTCATTACTAGAACTACTAGAAAATATGGCATTTCTCCAACCAATGAAATAGGAAATGGGTTTTTGGAGGCAACCAACAACCTATAAGGAATCAAGGGAGAAATATTTCCGTCACTACCCCTGAATTGAATCATAACAATTAAGTGGTGAAATGTATGCTAGTTATTCATCAAAGAATAGTGAAATAACTTTTTGATTCTAGTTCTATGGATTATTTTATATCCATAAATTTTAGTATAACAATTCAAACACTACCATAATAAATTAAAGTAGATTTGTCGGTGAAAATGGAAAATGGAGGAAATTATATAATCCCATGTATATAAATATCCCTTGTCACAATTTGTGGATTGAAAATCCTAAAAAACCTTATCATGCTTCCCTTCATGGAATTTGATTCAATTCATGGTATCTATAAGATTTCCATATATAAAGAAAACATAAATTACCATGAGAGGTAAATCACTCTCCATATGGAAAATCAACCCCCGATTCTATACAAATTCATGAAGGATGATGAATCTTCTTTATAACAATCATCCCAAGCATGTATATTGCTACCATATGAGCTTGTGTATCTTGATAAGATGATCAAGTCTAAGTAATGAACCATCCTCAAAGACATTCCTATTGTGAGGTAATTCACTGCTGTGTTTCCCATGGAATTCAATTTTCTTCCACTTTTCGGAGATATTGAATTCTCCATTGATCATATACATGGGGAATTTACAATATCCAACACTTTGGGTAGAATGGATGTCATGAAACCTGATGAGCAAAAGAAATAACTACTTCATAATTTTGTTAAAGTGTTTATAAGACGAAGTGCTTCATTATGGGGTGTACTAGTCCTCTTTGTCAAGTAGAAAGATGGGTCAATGCACATTTTCATTGATTATCATGAGTTAAAAATATCTTGATATTGAACAAGAATCCATTGCCACAAATTTATGACTTGTTTGATTAGCTACATGGAGCGCAATACTTCTCTAATATGGATATGTGTTCAGGATATTACCGGGTAAGTGTGAAGAAGGATTATATCCCCAAAACTTCTTTTCGTACAAGTTACTGGTATTAAGAGTTCATAGTGATTCCATTCAAGCTAATTAATTCTCAAGGAATCTTCATAGACATGATGGATAAAGTCTTTAGAGATTAACGCGACAAATATTTATTAGTCTTTATTGATGATATTCTAATATAGTTAAAAAGTAATAAAGAGTATGAGCTGTATTTAAGTAATGTGAAAAAGACCTTGAGAAATGAAATTTTTATTGCATGTACAGTAAATGTGAGATATAGTTAAACGAAGTCTCTTTCTTATGGAATATTATCACAAGAAATGGGATAATTGTAGACCCTTCAAAGACTGAGACTATTGATGGATGTTTGAGGCCATAATCTATGAAATACATCTATAGTTTCCTTGTATTATGTAATAACCTGCCAATTATCATTGGCTTGAGAGAACAACAAGTCATTAATAGGCCTTAGGCAACATCCCCAAGACGCCAAAGGCTGGCAATAAATGCTGAAGGGTTTCAAATACAAGTGGGGGATGATTTACCCTTTGAGGAATAACCCTATGAACCAAACAACCATAACCAAACATTTTCTATATGAGGCATGAACAATTGAAAGTGAGCTAAGAAACTTCATTTTAGTCAAACACATTAAATTACACAACAGCGGAAATACAAATCAAGACTCTCAAAAGACACCAAGACACACTCCATGGCTCCACACCAAGCTCCATGCTTCAAGAACCACCACATCAACCTAGTATCACCACAAACCACTAGTAATGAGATGCCTTATATTTACAAGTGTCTCAGAATACGACATATGAAAATGCACAAAAGTTCCAAAGCAGGGGTGAGTATAAAACTCAGTAGGTTATCCCAAATGACTTCCCTACTCACGCCACTAGGATAGAAGAGTTATGAAAATTTATATAAAAACAGTTTATATAAAACAATATCTCAAAAGTATTTTATAACTAAATATAAACAAGTTTCCAAAACCATTCAGAACCAAAGGAATTCCAAGAGCAATTGAAACTGATTTTCCAGCAAGTTATTTTTCCAGAAAAATAACCAAACAATCATAAAAACCATTTCTCAAAAATTCCTTTTTGGAATACCCAAAAATTTCCCAACCCATGCTACCAACCATGCATGATTCATTATGACAGTTACATACTCATGAGAAGTTTCTCGTTGATCTAACAAGTCATCACATGGTAATTGTTTCCCATGTGCGATCAATCCTTTAGCACCGAGCATAAGGTAATATTTTAACCAAGCCCTGTATATGAAATTTTCATGATCCATTAAACCTTTGGAACTGAGAACAAGGTAAAATTTCAACCAAGCCCCGTATATAAAATATGAAGACATAACACATATGCCCAACGATCAAGCCAAAATAAACTGTTCAATAAAACACCATTTTATTGAAAATGATTTCCGTCAAAACCATTTCAATGCCAAAACATTTCAACTCCAATCCATTTCAATTAAATTCCATTTTTATTGAAAACCATTTCTATTCAAAACCAATTTTACATCAACCATTTAGAAATTCTAGAAAATCCATAATTTAAAATCTTCTTTTATAATTAAACCCCTTTTCACAACTATTCAATAAGATCACGCAATTTCAAAAAAACCATAAACCATCACAAACGAATGTTTATCCATGAATTTCAAAATCAATAAAACAATTTGAATCTAAGAAAATAAATTCTATCAAGAGGAGTTGAGAGAGAAGCCACCTACCTTGAAGGTCTTGATGAAATTTTAACAACCGATGAAGAACGCACAAGAAAGCGGGTCGATTCTCCATGAGTGGCCTTAGATCAATTATCCTCAAAAATCAAACACGAAATCACCAAGGGAAGTCTCTAGAATGGCTTAAAATCATATGGTAAGGTATATCCAGACTTCTAGGGAGATTAATATTGATTTAGGGGCGTTTTGAAGCCAAAAAAAATTAATAGAGAAAAAATGAGCAAGCTCCTAGAAAATAGGATCTAGATTTGACCACTACGCAATATTGGACCACACAATTTATGCCAACCATGTATGGATCCTGTGACCATAATTATTGTCCCAACCCTTCTTATGAAACCCCAAAACACACCCATCCTTCACCTTAACACTTTTTATAGAAACACATTTCTTGTGGAAACATCACACTTTATGGAAACACCCCAATTTATGGAAACATCCAACATTATGGAAACACCCTAATTTATGGAAAAAACCTAGATTATGGAAAAATAAAAATTTATGGAAATAACCGACATTATGGAAATATCCAATTTTATGGAAACTACCAACATTATGGAAATATCCAAATTTATTGAAACTACCAACATTATGGAAGCATCCAAATTTATGGAAACTCTCTATATTATGTAAACTCTCTATTTTAATACACACAAAATTAAATAAAAATGTAAGGAAAGGGGTTATGTACCTTAAACTAGGGGTACTACATTCTCCCCACCATTGGTCATTCCATCCTCGGAAAGTAGACAACCCCTGTTGGCCAAAAAGAGTTCCAGACATGGATCTTTCATTTCCTTCTCACGTTACCAAGTCTCTTACTGAATCTGTCCATGTTGCCATAAAACCCGCACTAGGATGTTGATTTTCCCATGCAAGACATTATCTTGTCTATACATTATCCTCACTAGAATATGTACCAGTGATGAATCCGGTTCTAGCTCAACATGATCCCATCTAATCACATAGTCAGGATTAGGGTGATAATTTTTTAACTAGGATACATGGAACACATTATGCACCGAACTAAACTATGGTCATAATTCCAACCGATATGACACTTCTCCAAACCCTTATATTATCTCAAAAGGGCCGATGTATCTCGGATACAACATGTCTTGCTTCCCGAAATGATGATGTCCAAGCCTTGTTGTGATCCTCAAGAAGACAAGTTCACCCACAATGAAGGACAACAGTATTCGACGGTGATCTGCATAAGATTTCTGACGACTCTGAGCTATCTCCATCCCCTTTCTAATCAACAAGATCTTCTATGTTGTTTCTTGGACAAGGATTGGCCCAGCTAGTGAAGTTTCACATGTTTCCACCTAGCACAGTGGAGAACGACAAGGACACCCATACAATGCTTCAAATGGAGCCATGTGTATTGATGCTTGATAGTTTTTATTGTATGAGAAATCCACTAAGGGTATATGCTCTTTCCATGATCCAAAAAAAATCCATTACACAAGACCTCAATATGTCTTCCAATGTTTGTATTCTCCGCTCGGATTTCCCATCCTTTTGAGGATGATATGGGGTGCTCATATTCAGCTGAGTTCCAATGTCTTGCTATAATGATTTCCAGAAAGGAGATGTGAACCTCAGATATCAATCTGAGACTATTGAAACTGGTACACCATGCCTCTTTACCACTTCACGGATATAGATTCTTGAAAGATCCTCCACTGTTTGAGTTTCAAGAATCAGGATGAAATGGGATGACTTTTTTAGATGATCCACTATCACCCAAGTGGCATTGTATTTCCCGACCATTCTTGGAAGACCTATAACAAAATACATTGCTATTTGATCTCATTTACACACTGGGATGAACAAATATTGTAACATACCAGCTGGTCTCTGATGTTCTTCTTTAAAGTGTTGACAAGTTAGGAACCACGAGATGAACTTGACCACCTTCCTTTTCATGTTGCTCCAAAAAAACTGCACCTTCAATGCCTTACACATCTTCTGTGTACCAGGATGTACATCCCATATTGAATGGTGGTAATAATGAAGTAGTTGTTCCTGAAAAACTATAGTTACAACCATTTGATATATGAAACACAAAACTGAACCTCCATCATGTTTCCAGCCATCAATGATCTCCCCACCATTGAGTTCTGAACTTACAAATACGCATTCTACATCAGATGTTTGTGCTTCTTTAATCATTTTTATTAAATCCGAAACATGCATAGCTAAAATGAAAATAGAAACATCACCTCAGACTTCACATTCAACATGCATGTCAGCTAAAACTGACATCAACAACCATTCATCTGAATCTTATTTCTCCAACTGAGCATATGAATTTCTACTCAATGCATCTGCCACTGAATTTCCTTTCCTCGGTGTGTACATCAACTCAAATTCAAATATTTGGAGATACTCCATCCACCTCCTTTGCCTCAGATTCAAATCTCACTGTGAGAAAATGTGTTTCAAGCTTTTTTGATCCATGAACACAGTAAATTTCTCACCAAAGAGATAATGTCTTCATGTTTTCAAAGCATGGACGACTGCAGCTAACTCCAAATCATGTGTTGGGTAATTCTTATCATGAACCCTCAACTGCCTTGAACCATAAGAAACCACGTGATCTATTTGCATGAGAACACAACCCAACCCTGATCCGGAAGCATCACAATACACATCATACCCCTGTCCCGATTATGGAAAGATCAAGATAGGTGCCGATGTAAGCATATCTTTTTTATCCTGGAAACACTTCTAACATTCCCCCGTCCATTGGAATGTAGCATTATTCTTTGTCAAGGATGTCATTGGTGAAGCTAGTCATGAGAAATCCTATATAAAGAATCTGTAGTAACCAGCTAGACCACGAAAACTTCAAATCTCAAACACATTATTCGATGGTTTCCAAGAGATAATGGCTTCTATCATTTCAGGATCAACAGCAACACCGTTCTTAGAAATGATATGGCAAAGGAAACATACTTCTTGTATCCAAAAATCACACTTTGATAGTTTGGAAAACAAATGATGATCTCTTAAGATTTGTAACACTGTTTCCAGGTGCACCTCATGATCAGCCCTTGTTTTTTAATAGACCAAAATATCATCCACAAACACCACAATAAAAGAATCTAGATATTGTTGAAATATCTAATTCATAAATACCATGAAGACTGTTGGTCCATTGTTTAGACTGAAAGGCATGACTACATATTCATAGTGGCCATATCTACTTCTGAAAGCTGTCTTAGGAATATCCTCTTTTTGAACTCTCAATTGGTGATATCCTGATCCCAAGTCGATCTTGAAGAAGCACTGAGCTCCCCATAATTGATCTAATAGATCATCAATGCATGGAAGTGGATATCTATTCTTTTTCTTAACTTGGTTAATCTTACGATAATCAACTCACATCCGAAGAGTTACATTTGTCTTCTTTACGAACAAAACTCGTGCTGCCCATGGAGACGTACTTGGTTGAATGAAACCCTTACTTTCAAGTTCATGAAACTGCACTTTCAATTCCCATAACTCTGTTGGTGCCATCCTATAATATGGAAGGGAAATAGGACTGGTCCCCATAAGGAGATCGATCATAAACTCCACTTCTCTTAGAGGTGGAAGCCCTGAGAAGTTCTTGGGAAAGACATCTGGAAATTGATCCACAATAGGTGGAAAAATATTTTCCTTGATCTCTTACATTGATGCAAATGTCAAAACTTCCAACTGGTAAGATATTGTTCCCACCATTGGTTCCAAAAATCTCTTTGTACCTTTCTTTACAATCCTCTTTCCTCTAAATAGATGCTCGATACCATCCTCAGACATGAAACAAACTGTTCTCCTATAACAGTCAATTTGAACCATGAACGTTTCAAACAAATCCATACCCATGATTACATCATATATATCCACATCCAACATTGATAAGTTCTATTTTAACTCGGATCCATCAATAGTTTTACCACATAATCTACAAACAATGGCTTGACATTATCTTTCACCAAGAGGAGTTTGTAGTTTTAAAACAGAAGGTATCATTTCCAGTTTTAAACATAGAATGTCAAAAGTACGAGAATCAATTAAGGAATGTGATTCACCAGTATCAAACAACACTTTTACTAAGGTTGAATTTAAATAATCGTACCTATCATTGAAGATGGTCATGCCTGGTCATTGAAAATCATCTACTCAACTCCATACATTTTCTTCTTCACTATATTTCTCTCCTTGTTTCCTTGCTGAGGTTGCCCTGGTTGATGAGTCTTGGTGTTTCTAGAATAACCATGGAAAGATATTCTCTACTGACAAGACTGATTCTGTTATCCTAATCCAGTCGAAGTATATGATGATTACGATAATTGAGAAGTGTCTTGGGCACCTGACCTTGGATCACTATGACAATAGAAATGAAGATGTCCCATATTGTAAAAATTATGAAATTATCTAGGTTGTGTCATACAATATCACTTTATGTGTTAAAGAGAACCACTTTGAAAACAACTTGCTTTGCTCTGGGGTCGTGGAGGAAGGTTTACTGATCCAGCCCTCGAGTTCTGATTTCCACTTGCACCATGGAAATAGGTGTCCCTTTTCCTCTTGTTCCCAGTGGTTGAGTTCCCACCATTTTATGTAGTTATTATCATTCCTCCTCCCATAGAACCTAAGATATCACATTCATCAAAAATATCTTTGTTCACCATCTCTATATAGTCTGTAATACAATGTACTACGATCTTTGATCGAATCTCCTGTTGTAGTCCTGATTCGAAGATGTGTGCCTTAAAAGAGGCACTTGCTGCAACTTCTGGTGCAAAGCATACTATGTTCATGAACTTAACTGCATACTCAATGACAGATAGACTCTCTTGTTTCAGGCTGAAGAAGTACTTCATTTTCTGGATCTTGAACATGTGAGGATAGAATTGTTTTTTGAACAATTCCTCAAAATCCTCCCATGTAAGTCCTTCAACCAATTTATCCTGTACTGCTAAATCCCACCACTTATGTTCAAGGTCCTCGAGAAAATACATCGTTAGTTTGCAATTTAGCTCTACTAGTGTGCCAATTAAGTCAAAGATACGATTCATCCTATATAACCACACCTCTGGCTTCTCAGGTTCAGAGTCACCCTCAAAATTTGGTGGATTCTGCTTCATGAACTAGATGGTATAATCCTCATGTCATGGCTCATTCCTCCGGTTCCCTGTGTCCATAGCTTAAAAATCTTGGACAATACTCTGAACTAGCTCTTGGTTAACATGTGGTATGGTTGCAACCACATTCTTCATAGCTTATTCAGGTTGGTTTCGATGATTCCTACCAGGTGCCATTTTCTAAACTAACAAAAAACTCTGTTAATCTCACTCTCTAGAGACTATTGGCTTAGAATTTCAAATTCTATCACATAAAATATCACAAAATTGTTTTTCAAAATATCCTTTCTTCCATGTTAAAATATTTTTGAAACCACTTCTCTTAATTTTAAAAATTAAACCATTTTCAAAATACGATAATCATTCTCTTTTTCAAAACCATTCATTTGAAAACCAATTCTATACTTTTCAAAAATGATCATTTCTCGAAATGATGTATTCACTCCTAGTGGGAAGTCATTCCTCTATAGTGCATGTCATGCTCGTCTCATTTGATAAACCCATGACAATGAGATTTCAAAATCCTAGAATTGTCTCAAAACACGTATTTACCAAATTCCCTAGTAACTTGAAGCTCAACATAAAAGGGTTATCTGTGTCCTTTTATGGTATACAGTTCATGTTCCGACCATCCTACTCCTTTTTGAGATTCCCACCCAAGGAATAGACAAGAAGGGATTTTATCTCCAAAAATAGTAACATAGATGACTACTTGTTAGGAAAGGACTGAACAAGATGATACCATTTGTAATGACCCCCCAATTCTCACTAGCTTGAGAACACAATGAGTCATTACTAGGCCTTAAGCGACATTCCCAAGATGCCAAAGGCTGGCAATAAATTCTGAAGGGTTTAAAATACAAGTGGGGGACGATTTTCTCTTTGAAGAATAACAGAAATAACCAACCAACCATAACCAAAAATTTACTATATGATTCATGAACAATTGAAATACAACTAAGCATCTTCATTTTAGTAAACCACATCAAAGTACACTACATTGGAAAAACAACTCAAGACTCTCAAAAGACACCAAGACACACTCCATGGCTCCACACCAACTTCTATGATACAAGAACCACAACATCACCCCATCATCACCACGAACCACTAGTAATGAGATGCCTTACCTTTACCTGTGTCTTGGAATACAACATCTACAAAATCACCAAAGTGCCAAAGCAGTGGTGAGTGTAAAACTCAGTAGGCTATTCCCAATGACTTTCCTAATCATGCCAATAGGATAGAAGAGTTATCCACATTTATATAAAAAAAAGTTTATATAAAACATTTTCACAAAATCAGTTTATAACTAAATATAAACAATTTTCCAAAACCATTCATAACCAAAGGCATTCGAAGAGCAATTAAAACCAATTTTCTAGCAAGTAATTTTTCCAGAAAAATAACCAAATAAGCTTAAGAACCATTTCTCAAACATTCCTCTTTGGCATACCCAACCATTTCCCAACCCATGATACCAACCATGCATGATTCATTATGACAGTTCCATACTAATGAGTGGTTTCTCATCGATCTAACACGTTGTCACAAGGTAATTATTTCTCATGTGCCATCTATCCTTCAGCACCAAGCACAAGGTCATATTTCAACCAATCCCCGTATATGAAATTCCTATGTGCCTTTAATCCTTTGTCACTGAGCACAAGTTCATATTTCAACCAAGCCCCGTATATGAAATATGAACACAAAAAACATATGCCCAATGATCAAGCCAAAATAAAACTTTCAATAAAAACACATTTTTATTGAAAACTATTTCTATCAAAACCATTTCAATGCCAATACATTTCAACACCAAAACATTTCAATAAAACTCCATTTTTATTAAAAAAAAATTCTATTGAATACCACTTTTTCATCAACCATTTAGAAATTCCAGAAAATCCATTATTTAAAATCATCATTTTAAATTAAACCCCCTTTTTCATAACTATTAAACAAGATCACGCAATTTCACAAAAACCATAAATCATCACAAATGAATATTTTTCAATGAATTTCAAAATCAATAAACCAATTTTAATCTAATAAAATCAATTCTATCAAGAGGAGTTGATAGAGAAGATGCATACCTAGAAGGTCTTGATGAAACTTTAACAAAAGACGAATAACGAACAAGAAAGTGGGTCGAATCTCCAAGAGCGGCCTCAGATATCTTATCCTCCAAAATCGGACTCAAAATCACCAAGGGAAGGCTCCGAAATGGCTTCAACTCATGTGGGAAGGGTTCTCCAACCTTCTAGGGAGAGTACTATCGATTTAGGGTCGTTTTAACGCCAAAACGAAATTCATAGAGCTAAAATGAGCAAGCTCGTAGAAAATAGGATCTAGATTTGACCTATGCGCAATATTTGACAACACAGTTTATGCCAACCCTGTATGGATCATGTGACCATAATTATTGTCCCAACACTCTTTATAAAACCCCAATCACTCCCATACTTCACCTTTTCCCTTTTTATGGAAACACATTTATTATGGCAACATCACACTTTATGGAAACACCCAAATTTATGGAAACAACCAAAATTATGGAAACACCATAATTTATGGAAAAAACCTACATTATGGAAATATACAGATTTTTGGAAATAACCGACATTATGGAAATATCCAATTTTATGGAAACTACCAACATTAAGGAAATATCCAAATTTATGGAAACTACCAACATTATGAAAATATCCTGGTAGTTTAGCGGTGACCTATGATTCAGTGTTTTAGTTGTTTCCACATTTCCATGTTCTGATTGTCATCATATATCATGCCTTTATGTTCATGTTTATTTTATGCTCCATTGATATGCCTATTTTATAACATGTGTTGTCTTCCTCATGTTCTTCCATGTTTATTCCCTTATTGGGTTTCATAGCTCACACTTTTTTATGAATGTCCTTAGATTATCCCATACAATGTTAAGTACAAAGGAATTTTATGGCCATGTAAAGGATGTTTTCCATAATGATGGTGTATTTCATGTGTTAAGTTGTTATGTAATGTTTTTAATTTTACAAGGAACAATACTTATTGATCATTTTGGTTGTGTTAATTATAATTTTACATAATTAAATCATGTATGAATGTAATAAAAAATGGGTTGTTATAGTTTAAATTTATAACTATAGTTAAAAGGCGTGAATTATTTTTATATTATGGGTTTCATTTAGTCTTTCAAACATGGTAAAAAATCATTTCTTAGTGTAAGTTATTATGTCGGTGTTGATTAATAAAAAACCAGAGGATGAAATTTTTACTATGAAATAAAAATATATCAAGTATATTTCCATATGTTCTCATTCATAATAAAAAATGAATTCCCCAACATTAGAAAAATGATCTTTAAATAAATTTTTTTCCAATTATCATATTTTTCCAAGATATCAATGGGATTTTTCACGCCTCTTTAGTTCATGATTATTTTGTTGTTATCCTCCTCCGGATCATACACTTTATTGTGATCAATGATCTCTGTCATTATCTATAATCATTTATGTACTTGTTCCATTTCTATATCTTCACTTCACATTTATTTTATACTATTTAGAAAACTGGTATTTGTTATTCTATATGACTATCAGACTTTTCATTCTCATTTCCAATAGTATTTTTTATTATCCCTTTTTATATTATGGGATTTTATGGTTGAATTTTCTAATGTTAAACCATTTATGATCGAGATGACTTTATAGGTTGAAATTCATTTTAAAGATGGAAAAATATAACACATATATTTTTTTAAATTACTTTTTTCAATTTTTTTTAATATTTTCAATATTTTTTTTCACGTAATACTTATTTTAGCTTCTTTTACATGCAAAATTCATTTTAAATGAAACATGACAAACAATTAAATTATTATTATTTACAATGATAGTTATTTCATATGATATTTGAATGGTTTGTATGAATAGGATTAACTAAATAGTGAAATTTTTGGCATACAACTGTATGTATAATTAATTAATTTTTGAGCAATTTATTAGAAGTGAAAATTATACCCATTTTAAAATAAAGGTAATCATATTCTAAAAAAAACTATTTTTATACAGAAATACATGTTTTACCTCAATAAATTAAAAACAAAACTTTTTTTGAATTATTTCAATATAATTTATAAAATATATATTCATTAGAACTTTTATCCATCGTCATATTTGTTATCTAGACAATTGATAAGAATGTATCTAATTTTATGCTTAAAACTGAATTTCTCTAAAAAACATTTTTGTCACCTTATGGGCACATATATAAATTATAATTTTTGAATAATTTAGTGATTTATTTGAAAATATAAATTTCAATTTTTTTCATCATTTCATAATTATCTTCGAGTGAATATTTTATAATTTTCAGAAAAAATTAATATTTTGTTAAATTGGGAAAAATTCTGAATATCAATTAAAAACAGCTTTTTCATTTAAATTATTTATAAAATAAATTTATATTTTAAAATGGTTTTAATTTTAAAATTAGTTCAATTATAAATATTTTAATCTAATTTATTTAATTTTAATAATTTTAATTTTTTATTTTCATATAAAACCATGAAAACTTTTGATCATTTTCACTTTGAAAACATACATTTTCATTGCATCTATAGGATTAATTTGAAATTTAAATTATCCCATTATATGGATGTAATTTGGAAAAATGGATTTCATATTTTTAATAAGAATAATTTATATTATAAAATAATTTTAACTTAATTTTCTTCTATAATGAATAGTAAAAGCACTAAAAATTATTTACTATAGTTTAGGTAAAAATTTGTTTATTGAGGGTAAATCTAACACGATATAGGTTAAAATAACCAAAAATATTGTATAAAATATATTTTATGTCTATAATTAGACACTCTAATTTATAATATTATATAATAATCAATTTTGGATCATTGTTTATTATGAACAAATTGATCACACCTTTTTCTTTTCAAAAATTAAAAGTGATCCCTAACCTCACTTATAAAAGGACTCCAAATAAATTCAAACACTTTTTTCAACCAATAAATTTCCAAATAAATTAAAAAATTCACACGTCTCGTAATAAAATCTTAATTTTGTTTATATATTCATTCTTTTATGACTTTTGGGGAAATCTTAATGAGGTTAACTATAGAATAGATAATGTTCTTCAACAGTCATTTTTATTTTATTTCTTCCTCCATATCAAGAAATTATTATTAAAACATGTTAAAAAAAATTAAAAAATATATTAAATATAATTATATATCATTATTTGAATTTCATGACTCAACACCATCCCCATTTCCATAAAATGGGTTTCAAAATCATCATTTTTGTGAATGGAATACTACCGGCTCGCAAACCAGTGTCATTTTTTCTTCAATTACCACCACTCATAGTTAGATATAATGATTTATATAAATAATATATATGATATTTATAACATAATATTTTCTTTTTATTAATTATATCAAATAAAAAATTTACTTTTCATTCTTTAGGGGATACGATGACATTTTCCATGTGAATAGCATGCTACTTCCTCGTGAAGCAATGTGATTCGTTTTCACTGACACATTATATGGAATATATTAAGGATAAATTCAATGAATTAATGTGATATAAATGAAATAATTAATTATATTAATGAAATATTTATAACTATTAAATAATAATATCTCAATATATTTCATACCTTATCAATCACAGAAAGATGATAAGGTCATTCATGTACATGTGGACTATCGCATTTACGAAGTGATGTGGATCTCTATTTTCATAACCAAACTGTATGGATTATATTTATAAGTATATTTAAATAATTAATTTTTTATCTATAATATTATTATCATTTATTAAAGATAAAATATTACTTATATTATTTCTATAATGATCATTTAAAAGTAGAAATGTTACCCATGAATACATACAACGAACAGTCTCCATGATCATACCATACATCATTTATGAAAACTATATTTCATGATTGGTATTCAAAAATAATTTACATTTAACTATATAATTATTTAATTATTATTAATATTATTAAAATGATGAAAACATAAACGATGTAATATGACCAAAAATAACAAATCAAAACCTAAATGACAAATAAAGAATTTATTAACTAAAACATAAAAATAATAAGTAATTGTTAATAAAAATGTAATAAAATGAAATAAGAGGATCATATCTGGAATAATTTATATAATCTTGGTTATTTAATATATTTAAAATAATCTTGAATTTATTGTATAGGATGTTTGGATGTGTACGATGGAAGTTGAGTCTTACGTTAAGGGATTTTAATTCTCTCTATATTTCTTGGATAAATATGAATACTCATCACTCATTTATTTTGTGTGGTTTATATAAATCCCCTTTTAATATTTATATCATTAATATAATCATATTATGATATTAAACGGTTCAATTTTTGTTATTATTTCTTTTGTCTTGTGACAAAAAAATATTACTAAAGCGGTAAGGTATTTCCATCTCAATTTTTACTTCTTCGAGACACATGTCATATCCACCACCTACTTCATATATGTGGTGTATATACTATACATGGATTTATATTATATTTATTATCATTAAAATTATTGGTATGTATTTAACTATTTTAGTAACAGTAATTCTTGAGGATTATGGTTCAAAAGATGCCCATGTGATAAGGGATCATTATCACAATTTTTTGTTTTAGACATATGTCATGTTACACACCTATCTAATTTATGAGGTGCACATATAGAACATTTGACATGTAATATCATGAATTTATTTATTATCATGATATTTTATGTTTCATTTAATGTTATCCTTTCAAGGGTCTTATGATTAAAAGTAATCTAACTGGTGTGGGTTTTAGGTTACTTTCTCATCATTTATCAGGACTGTTTACGATTTTTCTTCCATTGATGAAATTATATGATTTTCTTCTCATGAAACTCGGTAAATTTATTTTATTTGTTTTATATAATTATAATACACTTTTTACATTTATTTTTCCCTATTTATGTACTCAAGATTTTAAAATATATTTTTTAGAAAAAAAATCTTTATTTCTCTCTTCAGTTGAAAATTCGTTTTCATCCAAAACCATGTTTAATAAAAAATATTTCCCAAAAATATTATTCAAATTATTCATTGGTGAAATTTTTACTCATTTTCTAATTTCTCAAAAGAAACAATAAGTGATTATTTTTTTTTATTTTACAAATAATGCCAACATAGATTTTACCCAAAATGTGAAAGTAATATTTTTATTTATTATGTGTGGTATGAACGGTATTTCCAACACCATGACTATTTTTTGAATAATACTCTATAAATTTGAAAAAAAAATCAAATAAATTTATTTTTAAATATTTTCATGTATTTTTATTTTAAAAAAAATTAAAAATAAATTTATTTTCCTCAATAAGTGTTCTATGTGACATTTAAAAAACATTCTCCATTCTATGATCAAATAATTTGATGCTAATTATCATTTTTTTGTGGATATGAATCAATGATACCATTATTATTATTTCTCTACATGGCTATCAAGACTCTATTTTTAAGAAACCTACTTCTCTTATATAGGTTATTCCATTACAAAAATATCATAAAACTGGTTTCTTTTTTCCATGATTTACGCTATGATGAAATGATAAATGTTTTATAACACATGTCTAATTTTCTAAGGTTATGATAAGATAAAAGTTTTACCATACCGAATTTATTTTTGGGTTTATGATATAATGAATGTTTTATGATCTTATATAAAACATAACTATGATTTTATTTATGTGACTAGTGGGGATTATATCTAGATACAATATAATGGTTAATGAATAATGTTATATGTTCTCAAAGGGTACATGGTATGTTATCCCAAACCTAGAAGAGGGTACACAATATGTCATCCCAAGACCAATGTTGGTTTATGTTTGGTTATCCCAAGCCTAACATGATTTGAATGTATTGGTTCGTATCATTGACATAATATTTTGAATTATTTTATGTATTCCATAA
Organism: Viscum album; assembly: GCA_963277665.1. Taxonomy (NCBI): domain Eukaryota; kingdom Viridiplantae; phylum Streptophyta; class Magnoliopsida; order Santalales; family Viscaceae; genus Viscum; species Viscum album. The sequence continues at coordinate 683,013,537 of OY728123.1, read as the reverse complement.
TTTCATGTATTATGAAAATTTGATTCTCTCATGGAATCTTTTCTTTACATTCTAAATAATTTTATCTTGTGAAATTCCAATATTTATTCCACAAATAAGTATTCTGATATTTGAAATCTATGATGTGTTTTTTATATGTCATGTTCATGTTTGTATGCCCTTATTCTCATTTTATTCAAACATATATCACTTTTTTACGATTTTTATGCATATGATATCACCATTTCATATTTTTATGTTCATCGGGTTATGAATAACGGTTTCAAGTATGGTTTGTTTGAGATGTGTGTTAAATGATGAGATCATTAAGTGGTATGTTGAAGATCCTTCGTCAAATTATAATATTTTTACCTATTCTATAAAGACAATAAACTTATTTGGTTCTTATTCTCATACTTTTTTAATGTATTGAATATTAATCTAAAAATGTAATATACATTTATGACAAGCCTTGGTTAATATAATTTTTTTTTGGAATCACTTCTTTAAAATAAAAAATTTTGAAAATATTATGGGAATTATATTCATTGGAAACATCCTTTGAAACAAATTATTATTCGATGAATCGAGTGGTCATGAATATACAGAATTCTATTAATTTCATGTACATTAAATAAAAAGTTAATTTTATATTATTAGAAAAAAACTAAAAAGGGGATAATTGTTAAAATTAAAAGAAAATTTCATTAAATTAACTTTTAAAAAAATAAATAATTGGTAAAAATGACTTTAAAAATCATAATATTACATAAAAATACAATTGGAAACATTATTCAAGAACATGGATATTGATGAAAATGATTTTTCTGGAAAAGAGAAAAATAAATTTGTTTTTCCATAAAATAATTCTTTTAGTCTATTGAGTTATTACGGAGTTTAAAATAAAATGGAAACATGTAATCTATATAAGTAACCTAATTCAAATAAAATTCATGGAATTATTGTGTGATAGGTAATAAAATGTAATCATCATAAACATGATAATAAATAATCCCGAAAACTGATGAAATTGTAACATAAATCCTTTTAAAATTTGATAAATTTAGAATCAAAACCTCATGAAATATTTAACAATATATATTTATGTAAATCAATAAACATTTCCTAACATGTATCATAAAATATATTCACGGATATTGTATACACAATATAAATGAAACTAGTGGCTAATGTGGCATGTGTCTCACATAAATAAAAGTTACATGAAAAACCTTAATTTATATTAAAATTTATTTCAATGTTATCTAAGATCCTATATAATAATTTAAAATTTATTTTAAATCTATAAAAAATAATGTGATGAATTTAAATATCATATATGATCAACTTATAACATTTTAATATGGATTTATTAAAAAATACTTAATAAAATTTCTTTTTTGGTGTGTTAATTATTATTTTTCAGGGGAAATTTGGTTCGATAGATATAGTTCTTATACATTAATCATGGTTACATCATATAAATAACATAAATATTGATATAAATTTCATATATATTTATAATATTTATATTTATATTCATCCATTAATAATTCATATAGAAAAATGAAATATAACATTCACAGAGATGGAAGGTCATACATGTGCATGAATATTGTTTTCACTTTTCAATTGATGGAATGAAATAAAGATAAATAATAATTACATTTAAAAAATAATTATTATTTCATATATATTATATATATTCATTAAAACTACACATGTAAATCAAAAAGGAAAAATGAATCACATCGCTTGATGGAGGCAGCTGTCCACACGTAGGTACGATGAACAATTTTGATTTCCAAAGGATTAGAAGGTAAGAAGGTAGATACTATATTATTATTAAATAAGAATAATAATTTAATAACTATAATATATAATCTCTAAAACCATAATAATAACCAACCATTAAATATGTTTATGTAAAAAAATTGTATCACTATGTGGAGGTGGTAGTCTACATGTATGTAAGATCGATACTTTCGCTTCCAATTTGATGGATTTGAGAGTGTATATTAGAGATTAAATAATAAAAATAAAATTTAGATATATTTAGATTAATAAATAAATAATTTTATAAATAATACCATAGATTTAGTGGTGTTAAAATAATAATTCAATTTAAATAAGTTGGGTAAGACCATTACTTATTATTTAGCATGCCTTCTTTAGATCCATTCTTAAGGACCCTTAGAATGGTATTTTAATAAAATAATAACCTCTAATTAATATATAGGGATGTTTATAATTTAAATTTTTATGTTTTTGTGAGATATATGTCCCAATGTGTTTTAACAAAAATAAACAACTTGTGTCCTTTTATACGGTGGGAAGGGGACACACTTATAATTTCTTAAAATATTAAAATATAATGAAGTGGTCCTCAATAAATATTATCCCAAATAGACATGTATTATATGTTTGGATAGGATATGGTCTATATATGGTCATAAAATATTATTTAAATAATTTTAATTGGAATTAATACAAAAATATTTTGCTTTCATCCCTCGTAAACCCATTTTGACCTTAACTACGGTAACAACTTTTTTCTTTTTTACTATTCAGTATTACAAAAAATTAATTTTCCCATATTAAATTATATTAATGATTATGATTAAAAATATGGAATCAAAATTAAAAAACTCAATTCATATAGATGGTATAATTTAATTTAAAATCTAAATTGTAAAATGTAGTGAATATGGGTTTTCCAAAAACCATTCCTTAAATATAAAAAGATCTTATATCATAATTGAATATGCAATTGATTATAATGACCAAAATTAGATTATTATTAATAAATTATTACTAATAATACTTTTATAATATAAATTATAATAAACTCTATCTTTTTATATGATTTAAAAAAGGTGAAATTTTCAATAAAAATCATCACTTTTCACAGTACATCGAAAAAAGTCTATATTTTTAGAAAATTATAAAAACATCACTCTATGTTGTTTTTGAAATGATGATTTAAAACAAAGGTTTTTCAAATAAATTTTCTAAATGTGGAACAAATTAATTTTATATTTTTTTTACAAATACCAATAATTTGTTTCTGAAAGATATAAAGACCTTACTAAAACATGAGTACTTATTAATCAACATATTTTCTTTATCTAAAACCATTGTGTATGATTTTTTAAATGTGGTTATTCCTATAAATTATTCGAAGATAAAATATTAGATATAATAGTATACTATAATATATTTCATTTATACTAGGGTTTGTATGTATCAAAATCTCGCAATGAAATTAAAATTATTTTGTGAGAAATATGTCATAACATATCATGATGTTACACTATTGAAATTATTAATAAATGTAGTATAATCCCTATAATAATTTCTATTTTAATAACTACTTGGTAAATATCAACCAACACATGTAAACTCTTATTATACTGTTATATTAAATATATAGTATTTGGGGATATATATATATATTAATATTGATACATTCATTTAATCAAACCTCTTATTTAATTATAAAATAACATATAGGTAATTATGTACATAAATAAGAAATATGTTTATATGTTTATGATTTTAGATTTCAAATTGTGTATAAACTCTATGATAGATTTTATATAGGAATATTATACTTATCTTAACAAAAAAACATATAATACTTCAACAAATATAATAAATATTTTATATTTGTTTTTCAATTAAGGATATAATTTTTTATTCTAATGAAGAATAAACGGTGAAGTTAATAAAATAAATATTATTTATAAGTACACATAATTACTAGATTATATGATATATAATGGATAAAGAGATATTAAAAATGATTTTGAAGTACTAGATAAATTTATTAAGGCCTTATAAGGACTTAAAAATGTATTTTATTTCATAAAAATAAATATCAAGTGTTATTTCCTTTTTTATTTATCATTTTAAGTCTTCCCTTTTTTTCATATCAAAATTTTCTTTTAAATCTTCTCATGATTTCATTTTATTATATTTTTATTATAATTGACTATTTTTATTTATTTATGTATTTATTTTTTAATCAAAATAGTAACTATAGGTTTGATAATAATTACATTTTAATGCGACAAAGTGATAAATTATATATGTATATATTTTATAAAATCGATATTTAGGATTGAAATATGGGATATTTTTACATTATTTTTCAATACATATAATATATTGAAATTTTATTAATTATTTATATTATTTAAATAAAACATGAAGTGTACTAGATTCTAAAAATTGTGAAGTTTTTAGACCACGTCTCATTTTATTTAAACAATCAATAATTAGAAGTAATTATTGTTGTGTTTAAGAAAGTCATTTTTTTCTTGAATACATGGTCTCCAGTTATATTGGTTGTTATTTTTAATAAAAATGGATAAAATGGATGAATAGAACGATTAATGTTTTAGGGGAGGTTAAATGAAATTTTAAGACTGGTCTAAAATTTTTAATTTCTGTTTTCTATGTTTTATATTTATAAAACAAATCATATTTTAATTTTTTTGGATAAAGGTTAGTGCAAAGGATCCTATATTTAACAAAAAGAAAATATTTATACAATGTGGAAAGAGGGTATTTTACATTTTTCCTGTATAATAAGAGGCACTATTTCATTAGGAACATTTTTGAGAGTTGTGAAATTCACTTCCAAGACACGTTTGTGGGCAAGTGCATCTGTATTTTAGTTTGCCTCCTAGAAGGTGTGCATGATGAAATGATTCAAGGAGGATATCCTTTCATGTAAATTTATCCATCTACTAGTAAGTTTCTGTGAGAGGTATTTTTGACCTACTCTTATGGGTTACACAACCACCACTGAGCCACATTCGAGCCATATATTACACCAACCACACTGCTGAACAGTACTCACTCCCTTAAAAACATCCATAATTTCCACTTTGAGTGTTATGGAATAATGAAATGAGATATAACTGCAATCAACCACTTCCCCCTGGGGGTCCCAAAATATAACCCCAATGTCCGATGGTCTTAGAATTCCCATGGAAGCACTGTCTTTGTTGTAATTATATATATCATACAGTAATATTTATATTAAATTTATATAGAAATTTTTCACATTAACGTCATTCCACAATATATGTCGCTATAAAATTATTTATTAGCTTTGTATAAATATATTTGGGTTGATATTTCAAAATTTGATAGTTTTAAAAATATATTCCACCACAAAATAGTGGGTCATGATATGGAATTTTTTATCTTGGAATTAAAGTTACCATGTAATTATGACTTGAGAAAATGATAAAATATTGATTTATAATGATAATTTGTGTTTTTTGTGAAATTTTAGAATCTATAGAGTTCAATATGTGAACGACGTTATTCAGGTATTTAAGAATCCACAATATAGACCAGTGTTCTATGGTATAATGAAATTTATGTCTTTATATGTTTTGGGAGAATTAAACTTTAACTGTTTTATAACTATTGAATGAATTATACAATGTATATAATTTTTATAAAATTTTAGAATATATATATTTATAAAATTCATAAATTCTTTATAATAAGGTAATATAAAATTTTATCCAAGGTTAGATTAGCGTGAAAGATAAGTTACTCAACCCATGTAAGTTTAGAGAAAAAAATAGAGTATTCTTGAATTTGAAAAGACATTTCATTTATTCTAAAAGTGTGATATAATCATATTGATTTATGTGATTGTAATTTTAATTAGGATTAGTTTTATTTTTATATTTATTTATTATTTTGATAAGTATTATTTTTATCAAAATTAATAATAAAATAATCTTAAAATTAGAAATGAAGGCCAATTCAGGGGAACCAATTTTGGTGAGACAAATGTGTGATCAAGGATGATAATCCATGAGGATTAAATTATTATTTATTTCTCGAATGTATCAAGTGACCTGAAAAACATTTCATTTTTCATTTTTTTAGGAGTTTAAGATTATAATTTTATCATATGTATTCATTATATTCTATTATTGCATTATATATAGATGGGAGTTTCGAAGTTATTCCAAGAAATAATTCTTGTTTAATAAAAAATAAAGTAAATTGTTGTGATTTATCTATATATATTTTGAATGAATTTTTTTAACTAGTAAAAAATGGTTAAAATTTATTCTAATTGATTGAAAATGTTATAAAATAAATTTATGAAAAAAGACAAAAAAACATTATCGATTCACTGGTATGCATAGTGAATTCTGATGTGATTTCAACAACTGAGATTCTTCAATTTTTATTTATGAAGTATATGTTTACATTGAAATTTTTTGGTCTTATGTTTGGAATATTTTTTATGGTTGAACATAATTTGATTCTATCAAATTTTTTCAAAATATTTCAAATAAATTTTATAAAAACTCTAGGGATTTCAGTATTTTATTTGAAAAATTAAAAATATTTGAAGGATTGAATGTATCCATCCTTAATATCATTAGGTTTGGATATAGAATAAGTACAACATATCATTTCACTTCTATAATATAATAAGTCATAAAGGGAATTGTTTATATTATGAATAATAAAAATTTCATTGGTTGGGAAATTCCATCATAGGCACAATTTTAGAAAAAATAAAATAAAATTTTTGGCGATCAAGATAGTGAAATTTTTTTAGAAGAAACTAAAAATATTCATTAGAAATATTTTAATATAATTGAATAAAATCAATAAATATGATATTCATACATATAATATATTCATATTCTTGAACAATAAATTGTGGATGAATTATTAAGCATTGTGAATAAAATTTGGAGCACTAAAATTTGTTTTAGAGAAACACTAATAAATTACATGGTTATCAGTAAGATACTTCATATCATACCTAACTAGTTTGATATAAAATTATCATAACATGAATATAGTGATTTTATATTGTTTAAATTGGATGAATTGCAAACTATTTTGATAATATAGGACACATGTCGAGGGGATTATTTCATTTAGAGAAGTAATATTGAGGAAGAATGTTTTTTAAATGACATGAAGTGTAAAAATGCATTAAAGATTATAAATAATGTTGAAGAATATTTTATTTTTAATTAAAATATTTATTTCATATTTTAAAAAATCATTTCACTTATCTAAAATAATATTCTATAATTAAAAGTAAAATATCAAGGTAAGATTCCATTATAGTTTTTTAATTATGGATTATTTGGTCACTCTGTCAGCAACTTCCTTTCATTGAAACAAAATGATGATGAATATTGTGCATCATCAAAATAAAGGTTAATTCCCAATTAAAATAATTGAGGTAAATAAGGAGGAATATATTAATTATTTTATACAAAATTGACAAGGAAGATATTGATGATAGTGTTAGTAATGATAGTTCATCACATATTGATTGTGAAAATAAATTATTGTTTTCTAAAGTGAATTAAGAAATGTTTTCTTGTTTTATTTCTAATGTGAATTAATAAAATTCATATACTGATGAACAGAAACTAGAAACACACATGGAATTGAAAATAAAATAAGATATAATGTAATTAATAATAAAGATCTCTATAATAGATAAATAGAATAATATGTTGATAAAGGTACCCCGATATGTAATTTGTGGAAGGGAATTCTCAAGATTGAAGGATATTATCACCAAAAAAATTGGGTTAAAAGAGTTAATATATGGAATTTTTTGGGAAAAGGTGGGTAGATCACTAAAAAATAAATTAAAGAAAAAATAAATATAACATTAAGATACCAATCAAATGTTTTTAAAGAATTATAATCATTTGAAAATGTTTATGATAGATTTTTGAAAAAATATATTTCCATAAGTTATTGATTGATTAAAGAGTAATGAGAATACTTTTGAAACATAGATGAAATTTATTTATATTATTAATTGCTAAAAATATAATTATATAGATTCAATAATTCATATAGTTAATAATAAAAATGGATTTATGTTCATTACCCTAGCTTAGACCTTTCATTTCCCACACATAATCTCAACTTAGATTTTCTCCAAAAACAAATTAATTATATGTGGAAAAGATTATATAATATTATATATTATAAAAACATTTCTATAAAACTGATATGGGATTAAATTTTCAACCAATAATCCTCCCCTTGAACCAAATACCAAACATCAAGTAATCAACTTAAAAAAATCAACATGATCCAATCATATTGCACTATTTTTCATCACTATGACATAATGCCTTACAATTTCTATTTATAATAGTTTTGATAAAAAAACACACAATGTATTATTATAAAATTATTGAGGTAAAAATATCCTCATGACATCATACTTGGGATATTTCATACAGGTTGTATTTAATCTGTAATGTAACTCTGATACCACTTTTGAGGATCATTCTTCCATCACGAACCATCTAGTCCCAAAACATTATATCAATGGGGGTTTCAGCCTATATAATTATGATAAGAGGATTATCCCTTCCAAACCTATATTCCATCCAACACACCACTCTATAAATGTTGTGGAAATGGGTTTGAAAAAAAAGGTTTAATATCAATCAAGTAGAAATGATTGGAAGTTTATAGAATCAAACGACAAATTATACAAATATGGTTGTTGAAGAAAGGAATTTTTCAAAATGAAATATTCATGGAATTTATATATATCTAAGAATATTACATATTTTATTACATAATTATTAAATATAAAAATCAGACAATTTAAACACATTGATCATAAATTCCTACAGTATTTAGAAGATTAAGTTCATAATATATCAAACAGAACTAAAACATAGAATCCGTATTTTATTTTCCATTTTATGATACAAAATCCATTAGAGATCTTAAAAATTCATGAGTTAACCCAGGGAATAAATTTAAAAATGGTTGAGAAAAAACCCCTATAAGGGAATAAAAATGATTATTAATAATAATATTTCTATCAAATGTATAACACGATATAATAAAAGAAAAGGTACATGGGTAAAAAAGATGAAGAATCACATAAAGATAATGGTATTATAGGATCATGGAAACATGATAAAGTTAAAAGGACATAAAACATGACACAAACAAAATTCAAGGCTTATATCCAAGGAAGCATCACTTAGTGGACAGAGTCCCATAATGGATTAGGTTGACACCCTAATCAAAAATATAATGTCAAACTTGACTAAAACATTACCCAATACATTATAGGGATATATAATTCCTGTAATACCTATAAAATTCATTTCATATATATGAACATTCCTTCCACAAGCAGATATCAGTCATAAGTCAAGAACATAAGAATTAAAAATGGAAAGAATTAGGTATCATAATCTTGTCTCATAACTTAATCAAAATAGATTCTTTAATGAAAGAATTTGAGAGATAGTCATAAGGAATGTATTAACCCATTTAATGGAGGTCAAATAAAATAGGGATAAAATTTATATACAAATATACATGTTTTATAAGGATTCCAAGACATTAAAGATAGAGAAAGTGAGTTAGAGGGAGAATGGAAAAACACTGAAGAAAATGATTTGTTAAAAAGATCCCTTAACTTGAGCCTGATTCATCTTGTGAATTATTTTTCTCTGAGAATAATAAAAATAATTTATTTTTTTAATTCTTAATAACTTTATTCAAACTTATTATTATTTCTATTCTATTCATTACCATTTCATATTTAATTACTTAACCAATTGATTTTATGTCAATCATTTTAACGATAAACAGTTCTAATGTCCAAAATTACATTGCTAAGCCGATTGAGGAAAAATTGATTATTAATTGATCCCTAAAATAATGGTAAAAATGAAATAATAACACTTTTATACATAAATTATAATTATTAAACCATCTATGAAATATGGTTTTGAAAAATGATGTTTGTTACAATCATGGAGACACTAGGCTTTGCATATGCTTGGGTAATGTTTACATTTTTCAAATATGATGATATAAATAATGTGAGTATTATCATTTATTTATATTGTGATAATAATATCATAAATATTATATTAATTTTTTTAATACAATTACACATACCATTCATGTGATTCGGTAACAAAAATGAATTGCATCGCTTCCCGATGTGGTAGTTTACAGTTTACACGAACATTGTAATAATCTATTCCCAGAATGATATGGTAAATATATTTATTTTCAATAATGTTTAATATTAAATTAATATCATATATATATATAAGAATAAAATTAATCATTATTACCATTGATATAAATTTATGTGATAAATGAATCACAGTGCTACGTGAGGCAGTAGTCCTCCGTACACACGAGTGACATTAATGTATTCTCTAAAAACCAGAATGTAAGAAGGTATATATGATATTATAAATTCATAATGTAACGCCCCGACCCTAGTTAACCAAAGTCAGTGGATTATTATAAAACATTTTCATGATCAGAAAATATCAAGTCTCGAATAAACGATTAGTTTAGTAGCTTTGGAATAACTAGATACATTTATAAAGTCTTATATTACATCATAAAGTAAAAAAAACTACAACAACATATTCTCTTCATATCCCCTCATACTATCCTTGCAGGTCATTCATAAATTACTTTTTCACATCCTGGGGAAAATAAAACATTGAAAGGGGTGATCTTAGATGCTTAGTAAGAATAACAATATAGGGTAAACTTTTATAAATAAGCTTAAACATTTAAGGAAATGTATAACTAAAAAAAGCCTTTTAAACTAGAAATTCAGTATAATATGTAAAAAATAAAATGAAAAAATTCCATTTACTTATTCACATGGATATTCTAGTAGTCGAATAATCACATGCAATATCAATAACCACTTTCATAATGAAGGAATGCATAATGCCATGCTATCATAACCACATAGTCAAGGCCTCGTGTCAAGACTACAAATAAGAATTTGTAAAGGCCTTGTGCCAAGACACTAGTTTGTCTCATGAGTCCTACTGATGCATCGAGGAGATATAGAAGGCTCAGCTCATCACTTATTAAGTCCAATGCATTCCTCATATGAACAGGTTTAAACATAACATAAACATTTATATTAAAACTAGCATACAAAATTTAAATACTTTCTCCATCAACCATGAATGGTATAAAAACAAAACATCCACAGTCAAACATATCAAAAAACCTTCATTACAATATGGATGTTTTGTATCATAATAAATAATCTTCAAATAAGCTTAAAATCCATCAAAGGATGTTGACATATATGAAATCAATAAGATTTGAGAGAAATATCTCTTTTTTGAAATCATTTAAAAGTCTCATAATTATAAAAGAAAACATTTACTTTGAAAATATTCTTATAATCTTTTAAGGGAAGCTTCTATGTTTCTATAATTGTGGAAAATAGCTGCACTCATCGTATAAGTTAAAAAATGACACTCTTACCTTAATTCTGTCGAAAAGGTTAAAAAGGGACATGTTTGGAAAATGATAGAAAGATTCCTTTATAAACATCTTATAAAAATACAACAAGGGTATAAATTACTTTAACACATAGTCTGTAAAAGTTTAAGAATTATTTGAAATACATTTTTAAGAAACATAGATGTGGATGATAAAGAGGTCCTAGTAGATAATTACGTATAAACAACCTCGGATAATTAAGAGATTGTGAAATAAACTCTTAACTTGTACTTTTCCTTAGCCGATGGTATGTTAACCTCCTATATAATAGGTAAAACATTGTTATTAAGTTATACAAGAAGCATATACATAATTCTGATATCATATATGATCTTCTATTAATTCTTTGTTAATAATATTTTAGAATTAACGTCGTTTCGGGTGTTAACTTACTCGTTTTCTTTTATATGTTTTGTTACATAAGTCGTGTTTTTTTGGATAGTTTGTATCTTATTTATATCATGAATGATATAAAGTTCTTAAACAATACTTTTAATAATCAAATGAGAATTAGTCTTGAATGGATACGATGGGGAATGAATCTCATCGCGTTCGTGGAGACGTTAGTCCGTACGTACGCAAAGCAACAATATAATTTTTTTGATATAAAATAATATATAATTGGATGGTATGTCATATATATAGAATCATTATCATGTTATATTTATTATTTACATGAATTACACATCATTATTATACCAATCGAAATAATAATATATTGAATAAAAATTACACCACGAAGTGGAGACGGTAAGCCGTACATATGCACGTATGGTGACATGTCATTAAAAGGATGGATAGAATATAGAATATAGTTGTACCATATTTATAATAACATCATAGTATATAAAAGATACTGTAGTTATTATTTTAGAATGGAAAAAAATTAGAAATGGAATAAGAAAGGAACTTGATAGAGGGAGGTGAAAACATTACCTCTTCTTCGGGTTCTTCCTTTTGATTTGATCAAAAGGGCTCCTTAATAAGGCTTACTGATCAAACTAAGGCCTCTAGGTTGAAGTGAGGGATGTTGAGAGAGTATTGGGGAAGGGTTTGGACGATCCAAAAAGCTTTTAATGTGTGAATGAGTGAGAAGGGGGAGTGACCTTATATAATTGGGGAGAGGGGCACCTTTGGAAGAGCTAGAAATATTATTTTATAATAAATTCAGTTTCCATTTCTAATGGATCCAAAGTGGATTATTGAAAGGTTAAGGTGGGTATGGGTCGAAATCCATTCAACCAATAGATTTTCGACAGGTTGGGGTCACTATATTAACCATATCATTTATATTTAACTCTTAGTTAAATAGTTTGACATTTACCATGTCTCTTTGTATTTTTATGTTATATAGTTAATAAACATTCTATATTCTTCCAAGAGGCCCCCAAGTGGTCCATGAATGATAATACTATCATTATATAAGTCTCTTGGCCAACCATTAGATTTTTAGGAATTGAATATCAATTAATAATATAATATGTTTTTAAAAACTCTTTTATGTCAATTTTGACACTATTTGGTATTTGATTTTTCAAGAAATCATAATAGCATTATTATGTCGAAAAAACATAATTAAATAAATACTAACATGTCAAATTAACCTATAAAATTACTGTAATTCATAAAAATTCTCAAATTACAATTATTTAGATATTTATAATATCAATTATTTTAATATTTCATTAATTAGGTGATTACTGCATCACCATTGTGTCATAAATAAATTAAATTATTTAATATCTAAAAATTATAAATAAAATACCATTATGTAGGAAATATTTTTATATTTCTAGTAAATATTTGTAATTGAATTTATCTTATGTATAACCCTATATGAAAAATGATTTAGTTATTAAACTTTTATTTAAACTCTATTAACTCTTCTTTGTACTAAATAATAATAAATGGTTTAATCTAATAAAAGTGGACCTAAATGATAATATTTTATTCCTAGGGTTCTTTTTGGTCGAGATACACATGTCCAAGAGAATAAGGACATATGTTAGAGTAATATTAATATAATTTTTACCCTTAATTACCCTATTTTCTTTTAACTGTGGTAAATAAAAGTAAAAAGTTACTATTCACCAAAAATTATTTTTATCTTATTGAACCACATTTTACTCCTTGATATTAATCGTGTCTCTCTGATTTTTGAAATTCCACTCACAGAAGCGGTAAAATTATGTTTTATGTGAATTTCAAAATTCTTCAAGGAGGTGGGTAAAAGACGGTGAAAATTTCTATAAATTTTTTTTATATATATAAAATTATTCTAAACCAACTCTAAATAATTAAATTGAACATATATAGGTATTATGTATCCATTTTTACCGTAATTAAATTTAAATAAAATAAATAATTATTTAAATAAAAATTCGGTTTTAAACTATAACTCAGTGTTTTTTCACTATTAATCAAAAATTGAATGTTTTCAGAAAAATACCAAAAATTAACCCTAAGTTAATTTCGATATTCCGAATCCAAAAATGAAGTCCATTTTGAACGATAAAATTTATAAAATTCCAAAAAGTGTGTCTTACTATTCATAACGGCATGTTTGATTGGTTGTGGTGTGTGTTAGAACTCGAAGGTGCATACAACACATGCTACTGTATTATTCAAAGGGAAATGTATCATGGATGCTTGGGGTGTTACATTCTCCTCTTCTTAAAATAATTTCCTCCTCGAAATTTCTAGAATACAACCGCCTGAAAAAACATGGTTGGTTATTCATCATAACTTCCTCGAGTTCCCACGTTGCCTCTTCCATCTTATGGTTTCTCTATAGAACTTTTACCAGACGAGTCGTCTTGTTTCTCAGCACTTGTTCTCTTGTATCAAAAATCATGATGGGCTCTTCACAATAAGACCGATCGAGTTCCAGTTATATTTCCTTGTAAGTGAGTACATGCGTTGGGTCATGCATGTATTTTCTCAACAGTGATATGTGGAACACATTGTAAATTTTGGAGAGACTTGGAAGCATTTCCAAACAGTAAGTTACAACCCCAATTCATTCTAGAATTTTGAAAGCTCAGATGTACCTAGGACTCAATTTACCCTTCTTACCAAAACGTATAATTCCCTTTCCTAAAGATACCTTCAAGAAAACATGATCTCCTACCTAAAATTCCAAATCCTTCCTTCGATTATCAGTATCGCTCTTATGCCTACTTTGATCTGTTTTGATGTGGTTTTGGATTACCTTCTCCTTTTCCATCGTTTCCTCCACCAGTTTTGGGCCTACAAGTTTTCATTCACCAACGTCATCCCAACAGGTTGGTGTGCGACATCTCTTTCCATATAACGCTTCATGTGGTTCCATCTGAATACTTGAATGGAATCTATTATTATATTAAAATTCTACCATAGGTAAATATTGATCCCACATACCCTGAAAGTCAAGTTAGAAAAATCTCAACATGTATTATATGGTTGGAATAGTCTGTTCTAATTTTCCATCTATTTGAGGGTGGTAGGCAGTGCTCAAATGAAGTTCTATATCCCAGGCCTTCTGACGACTCTTCCAGAATCATGATGTAAAACGTGGATCATGATCAGAAACAATCGATAAGGGTACTCCATGAAGTTTCAAAACTTCATTAATATATAGTCTTACGAGACGTTCAAGTGGTAAAACCTCCCTTATAGAAAGAAAATGTGTTGACTTGTTAAGACGATCAACAATGACCCATATTGCATCATTCCTTCGAGGATTCTTTGGTAGTACCATGACAAAGTCCATCTTGATATTATCCCATTTCCACTCAGGTATGGGAAGAGGTTGCATGACTCCTCCAGGCTATTGCCTTCCATCTTTCACTTATTGAAAAACCATACATCATGACCCAAAATCAGTAATCTCTCTCTTCATGTTGTCTGAGAATAAATGTTACTTCAATCCCCTAAATATTTTGTTGCTCCCAAGGTGTATAGATAAATTGGAACAATGAGAATTGTCCAATAAAAACCATTTTAGATCTGGTATATTGGGAATACAATGTCTCTTCCCAAATTTCAAAATTCCATCTTCATACCAAAATACATTCAATCTCCCATCATTCACAACTTTAATCTTCTTTTGAAACTCTTCATCACCGGTCTGAGAACTCTTTATCATTTCTAGTAAATATGGTTTGGCAACCATTTGGAAAAGTATCAATGATTCACCTTCCATGGTAATTCCCATATCCATCTTCACTAGATCTATGAAAATAGGATCCCTTTCAATTCTCATAATGTTCAAAACCCTATGATATTTTCTAGACGAAGCATCTGTCACCTTATTTTCCTTCCCTGGGTGGTAGTGTATCATGCAATCATAATCCTTGAGTAGTTCAAGCCATCACATTTGCATCAGGTTTAGTTATTTCTGTGATAAAATGTACTTCAAACTCTTGTGATAAGTATAAATCTCACATTTTTCACTATAGAGATAATTTCTCCATATCTTCAACGCAAAGATTACAACAGCTAACTCAAGATCATGAGTAGGATATTTTTTCTCTTGAATTTTTAGCTATAGTGATACATAGGCAATAACCCTATCATTTTGCATAAGGACACAACGAAGTCCTTTCATTTATGCATCACTATAAATAATTAACCCATAATTCCCCGATGGTAGAGTCAAAATAGAAGAATTTACTAATATTCTCTTCAGTTATTCAAAAAATTCTTCACACTCTTTTTTTCAAACAAATTTAACCCCTTTACATGTGAGATTCATTAATGGGTTAGGCAATCCGGAAAAGTTCTGGAAAAAACGCCGATAATAACCTGCTATGCCAATAAAACTGTGTACCTCAGTTATACTCATTGGTGCTGTACATTCTTGGATTTACGTGGTCTTAGAAGGATCAACATAGATTCCATATTTGGAGACAATATGTCAAAGAAAAGAAATCTCCTAAAGCTATAATTCACACTTGATAAACATCCCATATAATTCATGTTTTCTTAGTGTCTTCAGGATAATGCGCAAGTGATTTTCATAATCGTCGTAGATTTTGGAGTATATCAAGATATCATCAATAAATACCACCACAAAATCATTGAGATATTCCTTCAAAACTCTATTAATTAGATCCATGAATACAGAGGGTGCATTAGTCAATCCAAAAGGCATTACTGTAAACTCGTAATGCCCGTACCTAGTTCAAAATTCTGTCTTCGGAATGTCTTCCTCATTCACACACAACTGATGGTATCCAGATCGAAGGTCAATCCTTGAAAAGTATTGAGATCCATGTAGTTGGTCAAATAAATCATCAATGCGAGGTAGGGGATACTTTTTCTTTATTGTTATAACATTTATTTCCCTGTTGTTGATACATAACCTCCTAGATCCATATTTCTTCTTAACAAAAATGACAGGGGCTCTCCATGGGGAAACACTAGGGTGAATAAATCCCTTATTACTCAATTCCTCTAGTTGTTTCTTTAGTTCCACTAATTCCACAGTGGCCATTCTATAAGAGGACTTCGATATGGGCCTTGATCCAGGAATTAAATCAATGGAAAACACAATTTCTTATTATGGAGGATGTCTAGGTAAATATTCTGGAAACACATCTACATATTCTTTCACAATAGATACATCCTCAATTTGAACATTCCTTTCCTTACCTATTGTTATTTCATTCTCTTCCTCCCCAATAATTGAATTTAGTTGAGCTACTGGGGGTGGATCTAGGTATGAATTAGGTGGTGATGATTCCTCTCTATAGATAAGGTGTTCCTTATCATCCTCATCAAAAATAGTAACCTCTTTCTTCTTAAAATATATTTTTGCATCATGGTCCAAAAGACAATCCATACCAAGGATTATATCAAATTCAATCATAGGTATGACGATGAGATCCATAGATAAAGAACATTTATGTGCTCTAATGGGAACTGATTCACAAAACATTTTTTCAATGATACTTCCCTTTGGAGTTTTGACTGACAACTCCCTTGTTAAATAAAATTGGAAATATCAAATTTTCTTAGAAAACTGGGAAGATATAAAACAATGTGATGATCCAGAATCAAATAATGCATTTTCTAAACTTTAGAAAATCATTAAATTACCTGCCACCATATCTTTCAGAGATTCTACCTCAGTAGAAGTGATAGCATATGCTTGGCCTTGATCCCTTGGCCTTTTCTGAGGTAAGTTCCCATGACGCTTAGGACATTCATTTGCATAATGTCCCATCTCCCTGAAATTGTAGAATTGTACATCGGTATCTTCCTTCTTCCCCTTGCAATCACGAGCATGGTGGCCATTTCCACCACACTTGTAACAGACTCTCATTCCATTTAAGAAAGTACTGGGGTGTTTCTTCCCACATTTACTACTGGATGGATATTCAACTTTTCCCTTATTCCCCTTATTTCCATTCCCAGAGTGATCAGCATATCTTTTCTTCTCTTGCTTTTCCTTAAATTCGTAAGACTTAGATAATTCCTTTTCTGTCTTGATAGCACATGAGACAATATCTTTGTACAACGTGAAAGATTGTGAGACTAATGCTCGACGGAGAAACGATTTTATCCCATCAAAGAAACGATCAATCTTACTTCTTGGGTTACGTATATAATCTCCAACATACCTTTCTAACCTTGTAAAGTTAGCCTTATACTTTGTGACATTCTCATCCTCCTTTTGTCTCAGACTCAGAAATTGCCTTTCCATATTTTCTCAATGGTCAAAAGGAAAGTATTTTTCTATGAAAATCTCTTTCAACTCCCTCCATTCCATATTTTATACTTCATCATCTTCCTTTTTGTTTTGAATCAATGACCACCATTGATCAGCATCTCCAGTGAGGCAGTAAATTGCCATGATAACTTTTTCCCTTTCACTACTCCCTAAGGCCAGAATTATTTTATCTAGAGAACTTATCCATTGCTCAGCTAACAATGGATTTGTACTCCCATTGAATTTTGGGGGTTGTTGCCTCATGAAGCGATCTAACATTGATCTTCCACACTGCGGATCAGTGTGCTCCATATAGGTAAGGTTATTATTCATAACCTGAGTGAGTTGTCCCAGTACAGTGATTAGCTAATCACCACCAGTTGTATCACCAGCTCCACTATAATTATCTTGAGCAAGTGGGAAATCCCTAAATGGAGTTCATGAATTGATATGGTTTCCATTTCTTCCACTAGGTGCCATTTCTAAACAATGGCATAAACTAGATCATTTTATGAATCAAAATACATAATTCCATAATTGTAAAAAACTTAACATAAATTGAACTATTTATGGATATAATCCTTAATCATAAAAATATTTTCTTGGAGGAAGTATATACTCATAAACCCTTCATAATGGTTTGTAAATAAAAGTAGAGTTATCCAAAGCATATCCCCTGGGAGTGTCATAACCAAGAGTGCAGCAAGGCCCGTTGTCGTGCACCAGTTCACGTTCGAGTCTAGCTCAAAGTAGGGTTTTCAGGTTTTACCCCTAGGTACATATATACCAGAGCCACGTCAACCTGCTCGTATTTAAACAAGCATGTATTGGTCGGAAAACTCACAAAATCTCTACAATACCCAAATTCTAGGAAGTTCTTCTATACAAATCCTCAAAGTCTATCTTAGGGATATGTGCTCTAATCAGAGTTTATCTAAATCTAGCTTCCAAGGTTTGTACTAAACTTCCTCTGATACCAACTGTAACGCCCCGACCACAATTACCCAAAGTCGGTGCATTATTCTATAACATTGGCATGATAAAAAAAAGATCATGTTTTGAAAGGCCGATTAGTTTAGTAGCCCTGGTATAACTAGATACATTCATAAATTCTTACATTACATCACAAAGTAAAAAAACAACAACATCATCTTCCCTTCATATCCCCCCATATTATCCATGTAGGTCATTCATAAATTACTTTTCACATCCTGGGAAAAATAAAAAATTATATGGGGTGAGCTCAGATGCTCAGTAAGGATAACAATATAACGGAAACATTCATAAATAAGCATATACATTTACGGCAATGTATTACTAAACCACAAGCATTTTAAACTAGAACTTATGTATAATATGGAAAAGATAAAATGAAATAATTCCATTTAACTATTCAGATGGATATTCTACTAGTGGAATAATCACATGAATATCAATAACCACTTTCATAATAAAGGAATGCAAAATGCCAGACTATCATAACCACATAGTCAAGGCCTTATGCCAAAACTACAAATAGGATTTTGTCAAGGCCTTGTTCCAAGAGACTAGTTAGTCTCATGAGACCTACTGATGCATCGAGGAGGCATATCGGGCTCCACCCATCACTTATTCAGTCCAATTCATTCCTCATATGAACAGGTTTAAACAAAACATAAACATTTGTATTAAAACTATCATACGAAATGTAAATACTTTCTCCATAAACTAGGAATGAAATAAAAACAACACATCCATATCCAAACCTATCACAAAATCTTAAATTGAATATGGAAGTTTTTTATCATAATAAATAAACATCAAATAAGCTTAAAATCCATCCAAGGATGTTGACATAGATGAAATCAAAACTATTTGAGAGAAATATATCTTTTTTGAAATCATTTAAAAGTCACATAATTATAAAAGGAAACATTTACATTGAAAATATTCTTATAAGATTTTAGGGGAATCTTTGACGTTTTTATAATGGTGGAAAATAGACACACCCACCATATAAGTTAAAAAAATCCACTCTTACCTTAATTCTGTAGAAAATGTTAAAAAGGACCTTGTTTGGAAAACGACAGAAATATTCCTTTATAAACTTCTTATAAAGAGTAAACAATGGTATAAATGACTTTAAACCATATTATGTAAAATAGTAATGTTGATTTGAAATTCATTTTTAAGAAACATGGATGTGGATGATAAAGAGGTCCCGGTAGAAAATTACGTATAAACAACCTCGGATAATGAAGATATTGTGAAATAAAACCTTACCGTGTACTTTTCCTTAGTCAATGGTACTTTAACCTCCTGTACAATAGTTAAAACATTGTTATAAAGTTATACAAGAACCATATACATAATTATGATATCATATATGATCTTTTATTAATGCTTTGTTAATAATATTTTAGTATTATCGTCGTTTCGGGTGTTAACTTACTCGTTTTATTTTATATGTTTTATTACATAAGTCGTGTTTGTTATGGATAGGTTGTATATTATTCCTATCCTGAATTATATAAAGTTCTTAAACCTTACTTTTAATCATAAAATTATAATTATTCTTGAATGGATACGATGGGGGATGAACCACATTGTGTTTGTGGAGACGGTACTCCGTACGTACGCACGATCGACAATATCATTCATTAGATATTAAAATAATATATAACTGGATGTTATATTATATATATAGAATCATTATCATGTTATATTTATTATTTATATGAACTACACATCATTATTATACCCATCCAAATAATAATATATTGATTAATAATTACACCATGAAGTGGAGACGTTATGTCGTACGTACGCACGTATGGTGACATGTCATTAAAAGGATGGATAGAATACTGAATATGGTTGTACCATATTTATAATAACATCTCAGTATATATAAGATACTGGATTTATTATTTTATAATGGAAAAAAGAAAGAAGAAGTGGAAGAAGAAAGGAACTTGAAAGAGGGTGGTGAAAACATTACCTCTTCTTCGGGTTCTTCCTTTTGATTTGATAAAAAGGGCTCTGTAGGTTGGATTTATGATCAAACTAAGGCCTCTAGGATGAATTTAGGGAAGTTGAGATAGTATTTTGGCAGGGTTTGGCCGAGCCAAAAGGCTTTGAATGTGTGAATTAGTGATAATGGGGAGTGACCTTTTATAAGAGGGGTGATGGGCACCTTTGGAAAAGCTATAAATATTATTTTATAACAAATTCATATTCGGTTTCTAATGGCTCCAAAGTGGATTATTTAAAGCTTAATGTGGGGAGGGGTCGAAATAATTTCAACCAATATATTTTATATAGGTTTGTGTTACTATATTAACCTTATCCTTTATATTTAACTCATAGTTAAATAGATTGACATTTACCATGTCTCTTTGTATTTTATATTATATAGGTAATAAACTTACTATATACCTCCAAGAGACCCCCAAGTCATATATTAATGATAAACCTATAATTATATAAGTCTCTTGGTCTAACCATAGATTTTTAGGAATTTAAAATCAATTAATAATATAATATTTGTTTTAAAAACACTTTTATGTCAATTTTGACACTATTTGGTATTTGATTTTTTTGAAAATCATAACAGCATGATTACTTCTAAAAAACCCTAATTAAATCAATACTAACATGTCATATTAACCTATAAAATTAGTTTAATTCATAAAATGTCTCAAATTACATTTATCAGGATATTTATAATATCAGTTATTTTAATATTTCATTAATTAGGAAATTACTGCATCACCATTGTGTCATAAATAAATTAAATTATTTAATGTCTAAAAATTATAAATAAAATAAAATTATGTAGGAAATATTTTTATCTTTCTAATGAATTTTTATAATCTAATATATCTTATGTATAACCCTATATTAAAAATGTTTTAGTTATTAAACATTGATTTTAACTCTTTTTACTCTTCTTTGTATTACCTAATAATAAATGTTTTAATCTAATCCAAGTAGACCTAAGTGATAATATTTTATTAATAAGGTTGTTTTTGGTTGAGATACACTTGTCCAATAGAATAAGGATATGTGTTAGGATAATATTAATATCATTTGTACCAATTATTACCCAATTTTCTTTTAACAGTGGTAAATAAAAGTAAAAAGTTACTATTCAACAAAAATTATTTTTATCTTATTGAACCACATTTTACTCCTTGATATTAACCGTGTCTTTTGGGGTTTTGAAATTCCACTCACAGAAGCGGTAAAATTAATTTTTATGTAAATTTCCAAATTCTTCTAGGAGGTGGGTAAAAGACGCGGAAAAGTTCCATAAAATTTTGTATATATCTAAAATTATTATAAACCAACTTCAATGAATTAAATTGAACATATATAGGTATAATGTATCAATTTTGAGATTATCAGATTGGCCTCAGAGTCGCTTCTCCCCTCTCTCTTACGACGGATAGGGTTTTCAGGTTTTCTTTGCCTCCCTTCCACCTTCGGCTTGGCTCGATGTCGGTGTCAGCCTCTTTCAGATCGGCTCACCTCGGCATGGCTTGGCATTGGCATCGCATGGCGAGGCGCTGGCTCTGGATTCTTGGTCGTGTCGACTCTTCCGGCATATGATCTGAGCGGCTCGGCTACGATGGTGTGCTTGGAGTGGACCTGTTTCATTCCAGTGAGGCCAGGTAATTCCTTCAGCTTGCTTCTGGTGTGGCTTGACGGCAGATATGGAGTGGCTCGGAGGGGGGAGGTCCTGGCTTCGGCATTTCTTCTGTTTGCAGGTTTTTATGTTTTGGATATGTTTGTTAATGTTAAGATGGTGTTGATGTTTGGATGGTTTGTGTGGCGCCGCTGTCGACGGAGGTCCCATTCCCTTTTTCGTTGTCTCCGGCTTTCCATGGTGCGCTTCTGGTTGTTCTGTGGTTGGTTGAGGATGTCTGTGGTTGGTGACGGGGGAGTCTTCCGGCGGTGGTTGGGGAGATCGGTGAATGTTTCAAGGCGGAAGGGGTCTTCGTTCCGGCGTGTGGTGTATGAGTTTTTCTTTTGATGTTGTTCATATTGTGTTGAAAGATGATTTGTGGTTTAAGGGAAGGTGGATCTTCGGAGTTTGGTTCTGAATCGCTGATGGTGTTGACGACGGAGGATGGAGAGCTATCCCGAGCTTCGATTGATGCAGATGAATTTTTTTTCCCAGTGGACGTGATGTCGGCAAAGAAAATGATTTTTGGTACCACCGGTGTCCTGCTGTGAATGGTGTCATGTGATGTTGGTTTTCAGATCGAGGCGCAGGGTGCGTGGTACGATGGTGGGTGCGCGGCTCGAGGTGCTGTCTCATGATTTCAGTTTTGGAAATTTGAAATTTTAATTTGAACTAGATGTTTTGAACGGGTGAATTGGCATGGTGAATTCTGGTATTGGGCACCGACAACCCTTAAACCGGCCTTTAGAAAATGAAAAAAATTATTTTCAGTCAGTATCCATTTTGACCTCAATTAAATTTAAATAAAATAAATAATTATTTAAATAAAAATTCGGTTTTAAACAATAACTCAGTATTTTTTCACTATTCATTAAAAATTGAATATATTCAGAAAAAATCCAAAAATTCACCCTAAGAAAATTTCGATATACAGAATCCAAAAATGAAGCACATTTTGAAAGATAAAATTTATAAAATTTCAAAAAGTGGGTATTACTATTCATAATGGCTAGTTTGATTAGTTGTGGTGTGTGTTAGAACTCGAAGTTGCGTACAACACACGCTAATGTATTATTCAAAGGGAAACGTAACATGGATGCTTGGGTGTTACACATAAGTATTATTATATAATAAATTATATATATTAATTTTATATACATAATTATATACATCCATGATGATTTTTGATGAAAAATGAATTATATTAGTTTGTGTGGCGGTAGTTCGTAGTCCACATGATCAACAGAATCATTTTTCATTTAATGGAAGAGTAAATAGTTGTAGGTAATTCCATTTTCATAAAAAATTTATTTAATATACTAATTTTATTATATCATATTTTAATTATATTTTTTTAATTATTTGGAAAAGTAAATAACCTAAAATTTAAAATTAAGGATCTTATCTCTTCTTTGGACAACTTCGTTTGGTTTACAACATAATCCTATATATATATTATATTTATGACCATTAAAATTATTCAATTATGATTGGAGAAAATTATTTATGTTTTTTTTTTGTATTTCACAAACCAATAGGTTTCGTATCTATATATAGGAGAGGATAAGTGGTGTATTTTTAGAAGTGGGAGAGAGGACACACTTAGAATTTATTAAGAGAAATAATACTACCAATATTTTTCTTAGGAAACAAGGATAAAAAATGTATAATTTGAAAAAACATTAAAGGTAAATTTTTTAAATATTTCAATAAAATATTAATTAGACATGTTTTTCTTCATACTTAACCCTTATATTTTTTGTTTAACTCCAGGAAATCCTTTTTTCCCCTTAACCGCAGTAAACATATCTTTGTTTTCATATTTCATTATGGTATAAAATTAATCTAAAATTATAAGAAAATATAAAATATTATTATTCCAAATCGGGATTCCAATCTTCCATATTAAGCTCATATAATTGGAATGATTCAATTTAAAATTAATCCCACAAAAATTTTGGAAAAAAAGATTTTCAAGAAATGGATCTTTTAAAGAAAAAATGAATTCATATTAACTATATTAATAGTAACAATAAGTTGATGAATTTAAATTAATATTTATTTTCATATTATATATAAATTTAATTTAATTAATTTTTGGTTAGGTTTTATTTTAATAATTTAAAATGGATAAACATTGTACACTTTAAAATATATTTTAGAAAAAAAAATTATATTACAAATGATATTACAATAAAAAATACTAGAACTATTATTTAAATGTAATGAATTGGCTTTAATATAACATAATAATAAATATTATAGTTTTATAACAAATTAGAATAATAATATGACTTTTTGTTTTAATAATTTATGATAATTTTTTAAAAATTGAAATTATTCACTGTTCACTAAAAAATTAATATCTTCCTCAAATTAAAAAAGATTCACAATAAGTTAATATCAATATAAATATTTCAAAAATGAATTTACTTTTTTAAAATAAATTATATAAAAATTTTAAAAAATAATTTTTAATTATGTGTGAAAAGAATGAAAAATATGTATTTTATAAATATACAGTTCCCTATAAAATATTAATTATTTTCTTTCAAATGGATCTTATATTATTTCAAAATCATCATATAACAATTAAATTTATTTTATACATGTGATAAACCTATCATTTTCATAATTTAGTTTGTCTTATTCATACCATTATTTTTAAAATCTATGTTATAATGGTCATGTCTAAATAATAATATTTTCATAGATTATTGTGTTTCCTTTAAACCTGGTGTTACATTCATTGAATGATTTCCTAGAGATTGAATTTAATTTAATACATAAATATATATATCATAACATATTGAAGTGTTATATTCTTCACCCCTTATATAATTTCTCCCTCTAAATTGTGTATTACCTACTAAGGTGAGAACAAGTGAGGGTACTTATGCTTCATCACCACTTCTAGTTTCTACATAGTTCTTTAACCATGTGAGTTTTCTTATTTTTTGGACATTATCTCTATAATCCAGGATCATTATCAGATAATACTCATTTAAAATAAAATTCTTCAATAGTATATCCTCTTGATTCAATACTTGTGAGGAGTCTAGTATATAATTCTGAAAGTGGGATACATGGAACTCATCATTTATTTGAGATAGGTATGGTGGGAATGTATGTTGTTAGTTAACCCCTCTAATGTGATCAGCAATCTCAAGGGGTTGATGTCTCTAGTAATAATATTTCCCTTCTTCCCAAACATTATGAATTTTTCGAAATTGTTATAAAAAAGAACACCCTATCTCTGACCTCAAACTCTGTGTCTCATCAGTGGTTGTCTGCATAAATTTTATGCTGAATTTTCATAGATTTCTTATCACACTAAATTTCATGAACCTTATCTGTCTTCTTTTGGGAATGATCAGGTCCCTTAACATTCTTCTCGACAGCTTTATACTAAGGTGTTAGAGATTGACACATCTTTCAATACAGAACCTCTTAACGTTCCATTGGAATTTTATAATGGAATATTATATAATGTGATAGTTGTATTAGGGAAAGTTACTGATTGAAACATTCTTATAAATCCATTGAACAAGGATCCAGCATTTCATATATTTTCAGTAAGGTTCTTCTAGACTGAACATCCATTTTAGGGTGATAATACATTCAAAAACTATGTTTTTAATCCAATTATTTCTATATACATCATTAAAACCTTAATAAAAACTGAGTATTTTGATAAAATATAATAGATAGTGTCACTCCAAGAAATTTTAACACTTCTCTTATCTATATATCATAGTGAGTTTTTCAAGAGATAAATCTTCCTTAAAAGTAATGAAATGTTCGTACATTGTAATATGATCTTATATAGCTCAAATAGAGTTATTTCCCTCAGGTTCTCTAGGGTTTCCTATGACGAAATCCATGTTTATGTTCTCCAATTTCAATATTGGTATAGGAAATGGTTTCATCATACCCTAGGAAGTTTTTCTTTCATCCTTGACATGTTGGTATAAGAAGCATCGAGATAAAAAAACAGTAATATCCCTCTTCTTGTTATCCCACCAGAACCCTTTCTCCATATATCTATACATCTTAGTGTTTTCTAGATGAATAGAGATGGATTGGATATGAACATCATTCAAAATCACCCACTTCATCTCTATTTTTATTAGATAAAAATCTATGTTAAAACCCTTATAACCCCATTGAAATGAAAATTTAACTCCATAATATTTTTCACCTTTTTTTGTTGTACAACATCCTCTTTATGGCCCTCCTTGATACACTGAAGTGTATATGGTAGGGTAATTATTTGAGAGAGGTTT
The DNA here is from genome assembly GCA_963277665.1 of Viscum album. Lineage (NCBI taxonomy): Eukaryota > Viridiplantae > Streptophyta > Magnoliopsida > Santalales > Viscaceae > Viscum > Viscum album. The sequence continues at coordinate 682,986,566 of OY728123.1, read as the reverse complement.
GATAAATATCCTTTTACTATTCCCATACATATCCTATGAAAATATAAGAAGTTTAGATCCTTCTTAATTATAAAAATTCATAAAATTATTTGATACATTATACTTAGAGCATATTACACTTTTTTTATTTTATAGGATATTAATGGATTGAGTATTCATAATCCATGATCATATATATCCATATCCATTTTTTGAAAATAAACTCCTTATATTTGAATATATATATATGTGAGGATCTATTTATCTTTATATATTTGACACATTTCCACATTGTGTAAATTTCATCATATCTTTAAAAAAAATTACTATAACCTATTCTCAATCATGTGTTGGATAGTTCAGCCCATGAAATTTCAACTACTTCCAGGTGTAATCTAACACATTATATTTCTATTTTAGTACGAAACCCAACCAATTCTTTGAAATAGTGATGTATGCCACAAATATTTCACTACATAAGTGAATCATAAGTACTATTTTGGTGATAGTCCTCCTTTTAAACTCCTTAAATCTAACTTCACATTCAAAGGTATTTAAAAAAATTAGTCTCTTCCATGTGATCTTGGTTAAGGGGTTTTAAAATCATGAAATCTTTTTCAAAATTCATCGGTAATACCCTTCTAGTCCAAGGTATATATGTATCTCTATTAAAAATTATATTCAATCCTAGAACTAGTTTTCCATTATACTAAAAGGTTCCAACAATATCGCTTTTATGGTGATAATATTCCCTAACAATGATACTTCCTTAATACAAAACTAATATTTACTATACTTTTCATATAGAATCTATTTTATCAGTGCCTTTAGCATAATTTTAAACTTCTCCTCATGCAACTCCTTTCAGTTTATTATAGAATAATATATTCTAAAAAGAAAAATATAATATTTTTGAGGTAATCTTTAAATATTATATTCACTATGTCTATAATGATAGATTGGGAATTATTTATTCTAAAATAAACCACTATGAACTCATAGTTTCCATACCTTTTTCAAAAGATAGTTTTGGGAATACCTTCCTTATTCACCCTTAATAGGGTAAATCCTGACTAATGTTCTACCATAGAGAAATATTGATCTCCATGTAGTTGATCAATAAATTAATATATGATTGGAATGGTATAGTTGTTCTTTTTCATGATTTTAGTGAGCCCAAAATAACCAATTCAGAGGTGCATTGACCCCTTCTTCATCTTGATGAAGTGGACTGGTTCACTCCATGATGAAACACCAAATCATATAAACCCTTTATCCAGATTATCTATTTTTTTCTTTAGAAACCCCTGTTGCAAATTGGACATTCTATATGTATTTGAATATATTAAATAATATCCATGAATAAAATTCTTGAAAATTTAACCTCTCGACTATTAGTAATACTATGAAACTATTTAACAATTACATCGATATAATCCCCCATAATGGTCATGTCTTCAAGAAATATTAGTTCTATACACTCAATCATTTGAGTAGGAAATTCTATCTTAAATTGAAAAAATATCCATTTTTGAGATGATTATACCAAAAAATATTTATCCTCCTCCATGAATAATTATATAATTGATTGGTGAATCGTGATTCAGAAGGTGATTCATTATCTTGTAATTTTATATTGGAATTATATTTTGAAAGCCAATACATTCCCAAACATGGATAAAATTATGCTAAATTAAGTATAAAACTATTTTCTAGGATGTTCATCTGCCAATTACAAATAAAAGATGATTTATACTCTTAGGATGAAATAATTGATCCATTTTTCAACTTTATTGAAAACTCAAATTCTCTGTTTTGAGGTGGTTCTTAAATAGTTCTACAAAACATTCATGATATGAATGAAAGTATAGAACCATAATCAAAAATTAAATTCACTATCCTTAAATTAATAACTAGTGTACCTATCACCACATCACTATTAGGGTCCACCTCAGTAGTTTTGATGGTTTAATATCATCATTTCCATTTAGTCCTTGTAGGTTTTTAAAGTCATTTGTCATTTAAAACCCCTATCATAGTGATTTTTTCACAAATTTTCCCTTTTTTCTTTATAGTGGTAACACAGGAAAATAGGCTAAGGGTTGGTTGGATCATTCCATTCATCCATCACATTAGCAGTTTTTTCCCAATCGAATTCACTAGCTAGGTTCCCTTGTTTCCTGTACCTTAATCCCTTCATGTCCCAATTTATAAAATTTCTAGGATTATTTTTCCCTCTCTGTCAATAATTGGTATTTTTTTCATGGTTTCCAAAATTTTATTTCTCCATCATACCACCAAAGATAAAATAAATTTTCCACATATTGATCCCATAACAATTTGAGATTTTCCAAATCCATCTTTAATTTGATGAAACATCAAAAAGATTCTTTAAAGCGGTTGAAGTCCTGAATTTCAAAACATTTTCAAATACATGGTGTTAGACCACCAAATAATTGGATAACATTATTTTTGGTTTATATGAAAAATTCATATGAGTATCATTCGTGTATTGTGATTTTTTCTTCATACACCCCAATGGATCCATTATCCTTTTCCTTATGGAAAAGGAAATCACTATCCATTTATGTTCAAAAGTGTGAGGAAAAAAATTTCAATTATTTTTCCAAAATTCCTTCCACTCCAATTCTCTGATGTCCTCCTCAAGATTCATATTTTTCATCAACGTCCACCATTGATCAGTTTCTCAACTTATATGATAAATATCTAATGAAAACTTCTCTTTCTCATAGCATTAAAGGGTAGGGAAAATTGTTTTAATATAGTTAATTAATTTTTCATTAGTTAAAGTACTACAAATTCATTGGAATTGTGTAGTCTATAGTCTCATAAATATTTGAATTGAAACATTCTTGTAATTTGTATGATGCAGACATTCCTCCTGACTCATGTTTCATTTCAATACATGATTTTTCTGAGAAATTATCATCATAAATTTCCCAACATTTAGTTCTATAAAAATGGGCATCTCATTTGGGTAGTCATCACATTTCTCCTAACAATGGATATTGAATTGGTTTCTTATATTTATAACCATTTTATAGAAAAAAAAAATATAATTACGGTATATTATATTAAAAATATTAAACCCATATATGGGAAAATATGAACCTTAATGTGATAACTCATATATTCCTTAATGTATTAATTTATATATTTCTACCAATGTTATCCATTATCAATTTAATAATATAAAATCTTTGGGGAGTTTTTTTCCCTTTATAATGGATCATAAATATTTTTTAAATTTCCCAAACATATCCCCCTTGAGATTCCAATGAGGTGTTTAATAAGTCATGTTTTAATGTAATAACTAATGCTCAAGGCCTTCGGGACACCCAAGGCCTTTGTGCCTATTGATCCTCAAGGCCTTCGGGCCACCTTATGGCCATAGGGCCACCCCAAGGCCATCGGGCCACATGAATGTAGGCCCCAAACACACTATAAAAAAAGGAGCAACCCTAGAAGAGGATTCAGAGCAAGTGAACTCACCAGAGCAAAGCCAAATGGATTGTCATAATGTGAGGGTATGGCTATTCCATTTGTACCAGCTTGTTCTTGCACGGGAAGCCTATCCATAATGTCATGCAAAGTTGGAGAGCTACTATCAGGATTCAAATGCTGGGGAGGGGCAGTTCTTTGTAATGTGTCTGGTTGAATTCCCTAAGACCATCGGGTTATGTAATCTCTTAAGCCTATGGGCCATGTAATCTTTGATCCTACGGGCCTTGTAAGGGTTCCCCCTCATCCCTTGAAAGGGGGGTTATCAAAAATCAATAAAAATGAAGGCCTCTGGGCTATTCAGGAAAGTAATGCTCAAGTCAGTCTAAACAAGTCTTTACAAAGTTTTTAACTCTAGGTACATATGTTCTAGAACCATATCCACTAATAGTATACATACATGGATGCAGTTACTCATAAACCACTTGTTTTATACTTCACTAAAATTCATATATATTTTCCTATGTGGAGGCTTATCCTTAAACTTATCCTTGGAATTATCCCTAGGGTTTCACTAAATTTTTATCACCCTAGTTTGGAAAGGATAAGTAAGACTTCCCTTTAGTACCAACTATAGTGACCCATTCCTTCTACACATTTTATTATATGATTCTAAAACATAAATATCCATGAATTAAAATATAACAATCATAAAGGACTATTGTCTTTGGAATATTGTGTTTAGAATAAATCAAATGAAACTAAAACATGGTATATTTATTATATTTTCCACTTTTAGCTCCTAAATCCATTATATATTATAAAACATCATGGGATAGCCTAGGAAATACATGGAAAGGTGTGATCTAAAAAGGATAGTTAGTAAACAAACATGATAAGGAAGCATAACTTGTTAGTCAAAGGTATAACATTATATGGTAAAAGAAAAGGTACATGGGTAATCATGTGGAATCATTACACAATGTTCATGGTATAATATGTTTATAGAAATGTGAGGAAGTGGAAATGACATAAAATGTGAAACTAACCTAAGTCAAGGATAAATTTTGTAAAGACTCGTAATTTCCTATAATTTTTTTAAATTATTTGATATAATTACAAGTCTACAAAATTAACGGCATGTGATTCCGAGGCCCGGAGAGCCTGGAACTAAATTTTGAACTTTTTTATGGTATGTTCAGTAAACATGTGAGTAGGAATTTCTATACTGTGAACTACTACTTCGATTAAAAATATGAGGGCACCATTGAATTCACATCACCTGGATTCTCTTAGGTGAAGCTTAACTTCGACTAACAAGGGTGAGACGAAAATGTAAATTTTTGGACTTTAAACAAAATAACTCCATGAGTTATTTTACTCTATTGTAACTACTAAGCAGTGGATGATGGTACCATGGTGTAGAGTTAGGTGTGAATGGGAATCATTTAATGACACAACCGTTGGAATGCATACCCATGACATTTGTTGAATTAATGAAACATTAATTGTGGTTCTTTAATAAATCACATTAATAAAATACATCATGGGTGGTTCCTTTTCTTTTACTTATACGAACCCATGGTAAGGGTTTTGGGGATTAAAATGAAGAAAATATAATGAAGCACTGGTGGAAAAATACTCCAACGATGAATGATGAACAAACGAACTCTGACGAACATCTTCAAACATGGAAAAATTTTCCTCATCCGCAGAACCTTCCAATGAGTTCCAGGTAGGGGTTTGTCTTGATTTTTTTCTAAGAGTTTGTGAATTTGTCAACTCTTAATGCCATTTCAACTCATCCCTTGATACAAAACTAATTTGGGGGGCACAGTATGAACATAACAAGGCCCGGACCCCCACCATTCTCGGTATTGTTAGCGTTCTTTGTGGACAACTGACCAATACAAAAGCAAGAAGAAACCGAGGAATGTGTTGTGATGGCAATATCCTAGGAGGAACATAGGCACAGTAAAAAAACCAACCTCCAGAGCATCACTGAAGTCCCACTAAAGCACCAATTTCATGGAGGCACCAGATAATTGAGAAGGCGGTAGCCGCCTCTCAACTTCCATGAGGCGGTGGCGGTGCCCAAAGGCATCGCAACTGACAGGGGGTGGTCAGCCAGCATCGGTCACATTAATGGTGGTCGTACAAGGCTGATGAGATGTTTTAGATCTGGTCATGGTAGAGGCGGACCCAGACAGTGTGTCCTACCCTAAATTGGTCCACATGAACATTCAGCTGAATGGGTGGTGCCATCCTGGCGCCGCCTATTGAAGACTGAATGTCCATCGGTCCGTTCGATGTGGAGCAAGTTACACCCATCTGGCCGGCTGCGCCCAACCGACAGACTGGACCAGGTCCATCCAGCCCAGGATGGTTTGGGCTGAGCCATGTTAGACCCGGGTTGACTCAGATGGGGTTGGGTTGGCCGAGATTAGGGTCGGGTCGGGTCAGCCCGACAAGGTTGGACCAGACCCAGACCCATTTAAGCCTAGTTTCTCTTAATGGGGCATCTCTCTTAAAGCAGAAATCTGTTTTATGAACCGTCTATGTCACTAGAACCCTTATAACAAGGTGGTCCTTTTGAGATACTCTACTTGGTTTTGGAGAATTTTGGAGTTTGATCGGGTTGGATCAGACTTGAATCCAATCGGTCCCCTGACACTAAAATGCATATAACATACAGACTGGGCATCCAATTGATGCTCCATCTATTGTGTTAGAATCCTTATGAAATGGAGGTTCTATAGGATACTTTTTCATGGAACTTCATGGTGGTTGAGATATGACCAACATCTTGAGGATCTATTTCTAAGAAACTCATGTGCACAAAGTGCAGGGATCATGTGGCTTACTATTAGGTAATATACGAACCTCTGTGGATCGACATCAGAATGTCCCTGTGTAGTTCAATAGTAGCATGACCTGATGTGGAGCATACTTATAGGGGACTATCATGGATTAGAGACTTATGACCCTGTGTGGATAAGGGACTTATGAGCCTGTGTGTATTGACGACTTATGACCCTGTGTGAATCGACGCCTTACGACCCTATGTGAATCGGTGACTTACAAACCTTTGTGGATCAGTAGAAGCGTGACACGGAGAGGGTTATCCTTAGAGCATCATGTCGTCGATCAGCAACTTACGACCATGTGTGGATCGATGACTTATGACCCTGTGAAGATTAGTGACTTACGATCCTATATGGATTAACAACTTTTGAACCTGTGTGGATTGGTGACAGGGCAACTTCTTCATGATTTGGTAGTGTATCTTCTAAATAGAATAAGATTAATTATCTTTTTGACTAATCATAATTATTCTAGTTCTTTATGTTATATACCTGGTTTGTTCTATGTCTTTTACCTTATTCTTTGTGATTGAGATCATGCTTTGTGGTTTTTCTTTTGTGGAATTCTAGGAGACCTTCATGGGTCTCAGGGTCCCTACTAGGTATTGTTATACTCACCCCTACACGGGCTTCCCCACACATTTTTGTGTAATGTGAAGACGACAGATAGCTTTGACCAATATTTGGGAGATAGGACTGCCTCACGGTGGTGACTGATTGACGTGGAGAGAAACAGTGATGAGATATACCTACCCTTCAGGTATCACCCTTGGAAGATGACCTCTAGCTCTGTTTTTCCTTTTTCTAGATTTTTCTTTTATTGGGATTATATTATGGACCATTTTTCTTCATTTCACACTTTTACTTTCATAATTTATACAACGTGGGATGTTCTTATTGTGTACATGTTCTGTGTGTCTTCAGTTTTAAGAAAAAAGCCTTCCCATTTTAGGGATATTCCTTTTCGGTGCTAGATTTCAACCTCTGGACTATGGAAGATGGGCTTGGAGTAGTCACGGTAGGGGGACCAGGGGATGGGTCCTGACAATGTGCAATCAAAGGGAGTTCAGTTCTACCATAATAATTATCAGTTTATTTTTTCAATTGAGAAATAGTGTTATGTGTCTTGAGATTGGATTTCAGTTCAGGGAGTCCAGTGTTGGTGCAGCGGCCGATGTATCCATACACTAGGACCCTGAATTCTGATTTTTGACTCATTACAGAAAAAAAAAGTTTGCATGTGTTTTGACAATGTTGTTGTTATATTTTATCTCTTTTTATTGAGATATCTAGGTATAAATTTTTTTATTGTGGTGCATCTATTTATTTATAGGATTTCGCCATGAAGATAGCCATCCAGGATTCCAGAGAGAGTTCATGGTGATGGCCCATCGAGCAATGAGGCTTCAGTGCAGGGACCTCATATGGTGATGGAATCTTTGGTTGGTTTACCAGGAGCACAGATACCAATAGGGAAGTAGTTTCCACCAGCCCCACAAGATGATGGTGCATACTAGCTTAGCATGCTATTTGAGTTCTAGCAGCTGAGGCCTCCAAGGATTCGTGGAAAGATGGATCCACATGCGGTTGAGGGCTTACTGAAGATGTGGCTAGAGTTTTCTACCTAGCTGAGACATCAACAGAATAGATGGTGATCTTAGCACATAGTCTCTTTCTAGGAACAACAGGGAGATGGTGTAGTCTGGCACTCTAGATGCACGATGAGGTGTCCCTCACATTGTAGGAAATTTAGAGCCACATGTGGTCAGAGTTTTTTCCAAGGAATCTATGCTTTGTGTGTATTTAGGAACTCTTGCACATATAGTAGGGCATACTGACAGTAGCCCAATACTCGACAAGATTCACTGACCTCTCACACTACTCCACCAACATCGTAAAGTTCCCTTTCATTAATGACAAGAACATTGAGAAGGATCTTTGATGGGAGATCATAGCATCGATGATACTGCTCAACATTCCAATGTAGGATGGAGTGCTAGAGTGAGCACTTCTGGTGGAGAGCTTCCCAACTGAGCAGGCAACGACAGTGAGATCCACCCCTAGATTACAAGTGGCTGAGTCATTTGTATCAGGAAGTAGGCAGATTACACAAGGGCCAAAGCAGTCCAGACCTTCTGGTGAAGTACCCCAGGATGTTGGGTCGAAGGTGCAGAGCCCACTGGACAGAAGAGGTCAGTAGAGGAGTAGACTATGAAACTTGTGGAAGGGAACAGGGTCACATGGCTCACAACTTCCCGACTCTCCACATCAAAAATCAGAAGATGGTCGACGAACTTCCAAGGCAGAAGAAGAGATTTGAGCTAGGAGGTCAACAGGGCGGCAGACATGGAAGATGATTTTGTTATGCATCAGGCGTTGGGTGAAAATTTGAGGTTCTACTGCCAACAACTCGGGGAGGTCCACCCTGACCTCAAGGAGAAACTGGATAGGGACGATCTTAGCTTTAGAAATCTAAGGCCTATGACCATGGTTCTCTAGAGATTATTCGAGGTATGATCGATGTCAACTCAACCCTAGCTGTAGTTCTTATAGTCCCAAGATCAAGTTACTATTCTATTTCCACAGCTCTCATTCGAATCATAGAGATTAGGATAGAGTCATTGTCTTGATCATTATGATTAGAGAATCCTATGGGAGGTAATTTTAATATTACGCACTACTGTAGGTAGTGTGAATTTACTCTAGGAGGTGGGTGATTTTGATTGGATCTCCTAGTCACACTGTCGAGGCCTTAAGGTTTCATCTTGGGTATGGACTGGCTATCCATAGTCCAAGATCAGATCGAATGTTTTAGGTTCAAAGTGCATTGTTTCAGCAAGGATGGGACCATGTTTTCCTAAGCTGGTGACAAGGGAACATTTGCAGCTCAAGATAGACTTTCTCAGAGTTGAGTGATGCTGATCATCCATCAGTTGTCTAGAATTACCCTTGGAGCAGTTGATGAGATGAGTCTAATTTATCCTGTTGTGGTAGATGAGTATGCTTATGTATTTCCTGACGATGTTCTGATACTGCATCATCGCAGAGAGGTAGATTTATACATCGACATATACCCCAGGAAAATAGTGATATCTACACCAGCATATCGAATGGATCTCACCAAGCTTCACTAGTTGAGGGTACAACTTGAGGACTTGTATGGAAAGGGGTTCATATAGACTAGTTTTTCACCATGGGTAGCTCCAATTTTGTTCGCGAAGAAGGGAGGGGGGATTGAGGCTTCGCATGGACTATCAGTTCCAGAATCACGTGACTGTGAATAACAAGTATCCACTCTCGATGAATGATGATCTCTTCTATCAGCTGAAGGTAGTATGGTGGGTTTTGAAGATAGACCACATATCTGGCTATCATCAGCTCAAAGTACGAGATGAGGACATACCGAAGATGGCCTTCTGATGATAGTATGGCCACTATGAGTTCTTGGTGATGCCTTTTGGCATGGCCAGTTCCCCACAAGTGTTCATGGGACTCATGAACAGTATCTTCTAGCTTGATCATGATCTCTTCATGGTGGTCTTCATTGCCAACATCTTTTTTTAGTTGGAATTGGAGGAGGAGCACGATACTCATCTGCATATAGTTTTGGATACACTCCAAGAGCATCGGATTTATGGTAATCTCCCGATGTTCCAATTCTGGATATCAGAGGCCCACTTTCTAAGACACATTTTCTCAGAGGCTGGAGTTGTATTGTATCCAACAAAGATAGAGGCAATGCTTTCATGGGAGCCACTCAAGTGTGTTACCGAGGTGAAGATTTTCCTAGGGTTGGATGGGTACTTCTAGAGATTCGTACCTGGATTTTCCAGAGTAGCATCACCCTTGTCATATTTGAAAAAGATGGGACAACCTTTCTTGTGGACAGAGTGATGATAGTTGAGTTTCGAGGATCTGAGGAAAGGACTGGCGAGTGCCACCATCTTGAGGCTACCCAAATGGGGTGTGGGGTATTTAGTCTACTACAACGCATCAGGGATTATAATGGGATGAGCCCAGATGTAAGAGTAAGAGGTAATCACCTACGACTCATTGTAGCTAAGGAAACATGAGTAGAAGTATGCCACCCATGACCTAGAGTTGGCACTAGTGGTCTTTTCATTGAAGATATGGTGGCACTACTTCATGGGATAACGACTTACAATCTAGTCTGATCACAAGAGTCTCAAGTATATCTTCTCACAAAAAGACATGAACCTAAGATATCAGTGAGGGATGGAGTTCCTATAAAACTATGACTTTGAGATATTCTACACTCCTAGGAAGGGGAATGTGGTGGCAGATGCCCTCAGAAAGAGGTATGGGTTACATTTGATGAGTGAGGTGACAGAGTAGCAAGCCATGTTGCAGTTATCCTTTCTAGATAGTGATGGAAGAGCATTCCTCTAGTCCATGACTATCACTCCCCCGCTCCTTCAGCGAATACGGGAGGCACAGCTTGGGGACGTTGAGTGCAAGGCCCGACATGCTCAGATTTTCTCAGGACAGTCTCTTGAGAATTTTTTGATGGTGGGGATCACGTCATCCTTTTTAGAGGATACACCATGGTACTAGTGATGCTATGAGAGGAGGTGTTGAGGGAGTTCCACACATCCCCTTTGGTGGTACATTAGAGTTTGGAGAAGATGTACCATGACCTCTAGCATTAGTACTGGTGGCCAGGGATTAAGAAAGTAGTAACAGGGTTCATTTAATGATGCCTCACTTGTTAGAAAGTGAAGGTCGAGCACCATGTTCCAAAAAGATTGACTCAGACTCTTGATTTTTTGGAGTGGAAGTGGCATGGCATCTCCATGTACTTCATGAAAGAGCTACCATGTACATCCGAGGGACACGATTCCATCTGGGTTATCATTGAGTGACTCACCATGTCAGCCCGCATACTACTTATCTGAGAGTAGGGATCCATATAAGGCTTGGGACAACATTACATTCAGCAGATTTTATGGCTTCCCAGGGAGCCATTGATGATCATCTCTGATCATGATGCTCGTTTTACATCCCGGTTGTGGAAGGGATGATCATAGGCATTCAGGAATCAACAACTCTTGAGCACCACCTTTAATCCTTAAACAGATAGTCAGATAGTGCAGACCATACAGATGCATGAGGACAAGATTCATGTCTGCGTCCTTGAGTTTGGTCGTAGTTGGGGGGACCACCTTGCCCAGGTGGAGTTCGCATACAAAAATACTAATCACTCCACCATCAGCATGGCACTATTTGGGGCCTTGTATGGGTGACCATGAAGATCACCTCTATGTTAGACGGACCTAGGGGAGTCAACACTTACGTGTCAAGAGTTTGTACTGGCTACCACTGAGAAGGTGCAGATCATCCAGGAGCAGATAAATACTTCACAAAGATGGAAGGTGTCTTATTTTGAAAGGTGACAAAGGACCATGGAGTTCTAGGAGGGAGGCCATGTCTTCTTATGGGTCTCACCCCAACGAGGATTTTAGAGATTTCTCCATAGAGGCATGTTATAATTAAGTTTCATCAAACCCTTCCATATCCTCAGCAGAGTAGGTGAGGTGGTGTAACACCTAGCTCTTCCCCCATAGATGCACTGGGTACATAATGTTTTCCATGTGTCACAGCTGAGGAGGTACGTGCATGATCCATCGCATCTTATTGACCGGTGCGAGCTTGACATTAACAATGGGGAGACATTCACGGAGTTCCCGATGGAGATAGAGGATCTACAGAAGTGGGTCCTTCATGGACGGTCGATTCCTCTGGTGTGATTTCAGTAGCAGCCTGGGAACCTCTAGGAGAGAAAATGGGAGCAGGAGGCTCAAATACGTGCTCAGTACCCCCATTTGTTTACATAATATTTTTGTGTCATTTAGGGATGTACATACATAAGGTGGGGAGGATATAAAGACCTGGATTTTCCATATAATTTTTAAACTTTTTTTGGATAATAATGAGTCTGTGAAATTAACGGCACATGATTCTGAGGCCCAGAGAGCTTAGAACGAAATTCTTAACGTTTTTAAAGGTACGTTCATTAAAGGTGAAAGTGGTGATTTCTATCTTTTGAACTGGTGCTCGAATTAAAAATCTAAGTCCACTGATGAATTCATAGTTCTCAGATTCACTTAGAAGAATCTTAACATTGAATAGAAATGGTCGAAAAAAAGATAGTTTTTTTAAATTAAAAAAAATACATCCATGAGTTATTTTACCCTCTTCTCACCATTTTTCGGTAGATAGAGGGACTGAAGTGTAACATCAGGCTTAAATGGGAGTCATTTAATGACAAGACCCTTTGGTTTCGTACCCACAACCTTCGTTGAATTAATTGAACATTAATTTCTCTTCATTAATGATCCTCATTGATAAAATGAATCTTTGGTGGTTCTTTTTCATCTATTTAATCAAACCCATGGCATGGGTTTTGGGGACCGATGTGAGGAATCTATGACAAAAAACCGGCGGAAATATAATCCAACGAAGAAAGGGGAACAAACGAATGCTGATGAAAATCTTCAAACATGTACCCTTCCTCCTCATCCGCAACACCTTCCAACTAGTTCCTGGAAGGGGTTTGTATTGATTTATTTTTAAGAGTTTATGAGTTTAACGTCTCTTGATGGAATTTCAACTCACCCTGTCTTACAATGATAACGTGAAGGGCACTGGCCGAACCAAACAAGGCTCGACCCCTCCCCTGATCTCGGTAATGTTTGCATTCTTTGTGGAAGACTAGAAAATTTGGCTGAAAGATAAAACCAATGGACATGTAGTGATGGAAGCATCCTAGGAGGCCCACAGGCATAGTTGGTAATGAAAATGGACCTCTAGAGATTCATTGCAGGCATGCAGAAGCTCCGCTAGCAAGGTAGTGCCGGTGACTTGAGGAGGCGACTGCCGGATCTCACCAGTCACGAGGAGGTGGCAGTTCTTAAAGGAACCACATCAAAAAAGGGGAAGCTAGGTCGACGTTGGCCACATTGATAGCAGTGGTGCATCACAGCTGCGCACTACGGAGGAGATGTCGTGGCTCCGGTCAAGGTGAAGGCTGACTTGTACCACATGTCCCATCCTTGAACCGTCCATGGGACCAATCAAATAAAGAGGCAATGCTAGCATGTTGTCTCCTGTTGAAGACTAAATAGACATTGGTCCGTTAATTGTGGAGCTGGTCCACACCCATCTAGTGGGTCACACACCACCAGTGGACCGGACCAGTTCCAGCCGGTCCAGGCTAGGCCTCGCCGGTAAGGGCCAGGCCGGTTCGGGCTAGGCCGGTTCTGGCCAGGCCGGTTCATTATGAGCAGGTTCGGGTCATGCTGAGACGGAATTGGGTGGACCCATACCAGTTTGGGTTAGCCCAGACTGGGTCAGGTTGGGTCTGCTCGGTCAAGTCAAACTAGACCAGCACCCATTTAGAGCTTGTTTCGCTTAAAGAGGTATTTCTCCTAAACCACATATCCATTTGATGAACCGTCTGCGGTGATAGAACCCTTAGGATGAGGAAGTCCTCTTTAGATACTCTACATGGATTTTGGAGAATTTTGGAGAATGTCCAAGTTGGATCAGACTCGAATCCAACTGATCCCCCAGCACTAAAATTCCTATAACTTACAGATCATGCATCTGATTGACACGTTGTCTATTGAGTTGGAACCCTTATGACATGGAAATTCTTTGGGATAATTTTTTGTGGGAATTTTTAGAAGTTGAGGTATAGACAATATCTTGGGGACTGGTTTCTCAGAAAATCTATCACACCAAGTGTATGTATCTTGGGTCTAGCTGTCAAGTAACATACGAACCTTTGTGGATCGACATCAAAATGACCTTGTGTGGATCAACAGTTGCAAGACCTAACAAAGACCATCATTAGAGTGACCCATCATGGAACATCGCCATACGACCCTGTGTGGATCGGTGACTTACAATCCTGTGTGGATTGATGACATATGACCCAGTGTGGATAGATGACATACGACCTTGTGTGGATCAATGACTTACAACCCTGTTTGGATTAGCAGAAGTGTGAACCAATGATGACCAGCCTTAGAGCATCCCATCGTGGATCAGCGACTTATGACCCTTTGTGGATCGACTAAATATGACCCTATGCGGATCGGTGATAGGGTGAATTCTTAGTGGTTCAGTACTGTAACTTCTCAATCAAATAAGACGAATTATCTTTACGACTAATCATCGTTACTCAAGTTCTTTAAGTTATGTAACTTGTTTGAGTTTAGACATTTACATTGTGCTTTTTTATTGAGATCATGCCTTGTGGTTTTTTCTTGGTGGATTTCTGGAAGACCTTTTGGGGTCTCGGGTTCCATAATGGGTATTTTTATTCTCACCTCTGCACGGGCTTCACCAGCACCTTGTTGTGTTTTATGCAGACGATAGACATATTTGACTGAGATTTGGGAGATTGGACTGGGTGGTGGATGGTTGTGACCAGTTTATGTGGAGATCCATAGTGACGAGCTGTACCTACCCTTCATGTAAGATCCTTATTGGAAAACCTCTGAAGCTGTGTTTCTTTTTTCTATATTTTTCTTTTATTTAGGTTCGTATTCTGGCCCATTCTGCTTCAGTTCACACTTTTATTTTCAGCAGTTATACTATGTGGTTTGTTCTTTTTGTGTACCAGGTATATGTGTCTGCAGGTTTAAAGGCAATGCCTTCCCATTTTAGGGATATGCCTTTCCAGTGCTAGTCTCAAACCTCGGGCCTATGGAAAGAAGGTTTCGGGTAGTCATGGCACATGACTTGAGGGACGAGTCCTGATAACTTCCAAGACAAGATAACATGGTGCGTAGAGTTCGATGATGGATTAGGTTAACTCTCTCTTCCCATACATGAAATCTCATGAGAATAAAACATTACCTACTAAATTTTAGGGATCTATAATTCCTAAAAGTCCTATAAAATTAATATCATGTACATAAATATTCATTCCAAATAAAGATTGTAATCATAAGGAATAAACATAATAATTAAACATGAAATGAAATGGGTTTCATAATATTTTCTCAAAACATAATCAAAAGAGATTCCTTAAAAAAGAATTTCGTATATGGTAATATGTCATGTACTACCCAATAAAATAAATGGAGAATAATATGGGTTTACATGATAAATACATATATATATAATTGAGAATAATTCAATAACGTTAGATACATATAAAGTTACTTGGATATAGAATGGTCATATCATGAAGAAAAAGGTGGGATAGAACAATTCAGCATCTTGATTCTCATTCATCACATATATTAAGATAGTTATTTATATATTTATGAACCTTTTACTATATTTTTATTACCTTTAGTTTATTCATTTTTATGCCATATTGAAGTACTTAACCAATTAACACTACTACAAAAAGCTGTTTATCCCGGGATTGGTTTTTAATAGCACTTGTAAAAATCATTATAAGAAAACACATTTCTCAATGCTAGAAAATGTGTTGTTAAAGGGGGTATTTAACAGTACTTTTATTAGTGTTGTTAAGTGGGTTTTTTATCATCACTTATAAAAACATTCTTATAATTCCCCCCATAACTTTTTTCATACCAGTGATAAATTGTATATTTCAAAAAAATACCCTTCATCAACGAACACCCATAGTAGATGTTATGACTGAATAGAGTCCTTATGGGAATTTGTTTTACCGCAATAGTGGTTATTACGGGTTTTTGTGGGTCAATGAGGTGTATATCTCATCGCAAGATTTTATTTGATATGTGGAAGAGTAAAAAAGGAATCAGTATTCAGAAGTAATTTCCATCAAATGTGAAAAACCCTTAAACCCCCTAAAAACACTATAAACCCTGAAAATATCATAATATTCGATATTGGAGTCCATTTTAGCACCACAGCCATTAAAATAAATTCTTATGAAACAAGATAAAACAAAATGGGATTAAAATAATCTGTTAATCAAGGGTATAAAATATATTATAATTTCAAAAATGACGGAAATTGAACCCAAACTTCAAACGACCATAACCATTGAATTTGGTGTCCGTTGGGGCTCTACCACTTATCAAATTAGAGCCTACGGTGAGCACTATGACACAGAGGGTCTCAAACTATGGTGGAATATCAATATAATATTTTACAATATCCTAAAAGGATCATATGACATCTAAAACTGTGTATTTTGTCACCAACCCAAGTTTCTTAAAATTCCAAATGTTATAACTTCCATTTCGGGTGTATATTCCGACTGTAACACATGTCATATAGAAACTGATTTCATGATATTATATTTTACTATTTTTGGATCTAAAATGGACTCTCTAATTAAATGTTATGGTTGTTTCATGGTTTTTACGGGTTTTATGGTTTTCATAGTTACTTAACATTTTTAGGTGTTTTAATGGTGTTTAGAGTTAATATCCATTTTAAAAAATACATATAAATATTTATTTATTTATTATGGAACATATATATATATATCGATAAAAACAATAAATAAACCTAATGAAATATATAGATATATCATAAAATGTAAAACCAAATCGAATAGGGTGGAATAGGGGCTGGTTTATAAGATGGAGGTCTCAGTTTCAAAACTCACAAGAGGAAGGGGCACATGTTGGGGGTCAAATTATCTAAAGTGCTGATAAAGGGGTCAGGTAAGTACTGATAAAGGGGGTTGGTAAAATCACTAATATGGGGGAATGAAAACAAATTATATCCTCTAACAGTGAGGCCTTTATCATTGCTAAAAATAACTCTTAAAGGCTACCTTTAATAGTGCTAAATAGGCACCAATAAAGGTGGCCTTTAATAGAGCTAATAAAGGTGTCCATTAATAGTGCTTAGAAACCATAGATAAATTACACCTTTATCAATTATTATTTTCATTGTTAAAGGGGGACTTTATCAAAAACTTTTTATGATCATTTTTCAAGATAACCCTTTCAAATCACCTACATTATCAGTGCATCTATAGCACAGATAAAGCCCCTTTTCTAGCACTGTTAAATGCCTGATTTATTGTAGTGTAATTTCATGACAAAAGATTTAATAATAAATAGTTCATACACCCAAAATCTCTTTGGTAAGTTCATTAATGTAAAATTTATTATCAATTCATCATCTCTTGAATGGTAACAATTAAATAAAGATCATTTTAAAAGATATATTATACTTTTTAAACTAGCAAAAAAAATAGGTTTATGAAAAATGAACTATGTTACAATCATGTAGATGGTAGGTTATATGTACAAAAGATTAATGCTTCCATTTTTTGAAGTTCATAATGGAAATAAGGTAAGTTTTATTTTATCATTTCAAGATTATGATTATATCATAAATATAATATTATTTCTTTGAATACCATTACACCAACTATTCATGTTATGCAGTAATAAAAATATATGACATCTCTATGTAGGGTGGTAATCTTCCATACACACAAACGACGTTATCATTTTTTCATTTAATGATAAGGTAGTAAATTATACGGTATATTTCTTTTCTCAAGTGGTTAATATTTCCTGAATATCACATATAAACATTAAATTAATCCTTTTTACCTTTCATAGAATGTTTTAGTGAAAAAATGAATGACATCGCTTCATGAGGTTACAATCTATCATACAAACAGGGGATGTTAAAATATTATCTACATAATGGAATGTAAGAATGTTTATCTTGAAAATACTATGTATATGGTTGATGAACATGGTTCTATTTTTTAATATATAATAATGAATTAAAAGTTCATGTATGATTGATTCCTCTATAATTAGTGATTAATCAAAGAAAGTGAAAGATGTAATGTGTTTGACGAAAAATTAAATAAGGCTTATGAGGATTCATGGATAATTATTATGGAGAAACATGACATAATTAAATGTTCTATTTCATAAATTATCCATGTTATAATTTTGATGATTTGTTCTTCTCATCTTAGTTTCTTAGTCATGTGTCACTGAGGACACACTTTTTTCTACAATTTCTAGTTAATAAGGGTAAGAATAATTACATGAAAAAATATATTTTGTGTTATATGTATATTACACTCATTATATTTTTTCCTGATGATTTTCAAGATCATGAAAATAATTATTTCTTTCAAGATCATTAAACTGTAAAAAGGAAATTTGGAGTGTATAAGAATTTTGAATAGTTTATTTTAATTTAATGGGAGACTTTGAAAGTTATTATTTTCATGAATTAAAGTAGGGTAATTAATTAAGAACATGAAAAATATTGTTTTTCATGATTATTTATGAAGAAGATGACGATATTTGTTTAGGGATTTTAATTTATGATCGAGGAAGGGTTGTAATTTATAAACTTAGATTATTTTTAGGTATTATTTGTTAATATATATCATATAAAAAATAATTACAACCCATAAGACTATAATTATCCATGATCAACAAAGGAATTTTTGGGACCTAAATGTCACCCATTCCCAAGGGAGTAGCAGTGGCCAACCTATAGGAGGAATAGTGACAAAGGGCATGTGTGTAAGTCCTATGTATTACCATGTGGCTTGCATGGAATCATAATTGTATAAAACATTTATCGAGGCATGGTTTCATATAGATCCTACATGGGGTGATTCTAGTAGGGTACATTAGAGGACATCGGTACTTGCTTCTAGAAGGTTTTATGGAGTGAATTTCATATTAAGAATTAGTATTTTGTGTATGTGATCAATGTGGGATAGTGGATCATTATGAATTTTACATGTTTCATCAAAAAACAAACAAACATATAATTTCAATATGATCTAATCTATTGCATGAATCTATTTATTCTAATCATCTCATATGATCATCTTTAACCATGAGCATTTGAGGCTTCTAAATGTGATCTCAAAACCTCTATCCATCAAAGATCACCTTAACCTTCCATCTTTAACGGTGATACCAATTGAATGAGTATTTTTTATCATCCTAATATCATGCATGAAACTATGTATTTCATATATTTAATTAATTGATAACATAGCATTGGAATAATACAAACATTTTTTGCCGAAGGACATTTGTATAAGATGATGAGTTAGATATTAAATTATGAGGGTCATCTCAAATTAATCTATATACATATAGTCACACTTTCATGCATTGATAATGAATTAAAAAGGGTTGAAATTCCATCAATGGAATGAATGATTTGAATTGGGTGGTTTTTGATTGATTGTTTCTTTAAATTGTGATGATGAAGGTATTAAAAGGAGAATTAAATAAATATTATTAATACTACGTTAATATGGTACACTAGTAATCAGGAATCCAATTTTAATGTCTCATATTCATAATTAATATAGAAGAAAAATATCATAAATCATCAGGCATTTACATCATGAAGAAACATAATGAGACATGGGTCAGGAAAATCATTAATAATGATGATATTTGAATATTTGGGTATTAAAAATGAATAATACCACATAAATATGAATATAAAGCCTGAGTATTTTGGTTTTTAAAACAAAAAGTGGTATTTGTTGTTTTGTGTGATGAAATAGGAAGATTTTTCAATAATTTTAATGATATTTAAAAATAAATATGACATACATCATTTAAAGAGATGACACTATTCTCATGCATAGATGAATACCATTAGGGTGAATCTATGGATGATAAAATTAAACATAATGAACATAACGCTTGGTATTCTTCATGTATTTTTGTGTGGTGCAAGACATTCATGCTTTCAAAGGTGAATCGTGACTTTTAAATACTTACATAAATGATTCGTGCATTATTTTATTTTCATGAATTAATATAAAGGGGGAAAATATTGGTGACTAAGAAACATTATGAAGAGGTTATACCGAAACCCCTTAGGTTAATGAACTGTGTGAAGAAATGGGACCTCTATAGGTATACTATGTGGGTTGAAATTATGAATTGCCTGAAGAATTAATACCCATTTTCATTAGGGTATATAGAGGAGTGATAAAATACCCAAATCATTCAGGTCTTCATATTTGAATATGAAAATTAAATGTTCCATTATTGACACATTTATATGAGGATTTTAATGGAGAATTTAACTTGTGTAGTAATTAAGATCATGATGCACCACATTGTTTGTTATATGTTTTTCATGCTGGTGATCATAAATGCACAAACTATAGAAATATCTTCTGGAGATCCATATAGAGTATCTATATCCATGAGAGAAGAAGTAAAATCTTGGTAATTCAACTATAAAGTGATACCATGAACCTAGGAATTATAAGATAAGTCTCAAGACCATATTTTCTAAATTTACGGAGGAAATAAACAAGCATGTGTGATCTAAAATGTTTTTGGAGAGATATAAAAGAATAATCCTACAGTGGATCAACCATAAATATCATTGAATAATTTGTGGCTCCAATATAAACAATTCCATTTAATACTTGTAAGAACCCAGTTTTTGGCTATAAACGAATTTGAAATATTCTTTATATTATTCCAGAGCAGCGCCTTCAGACGATGTGTGATTCTGAGCCCCGGTGTGGCCAGAATTAAATTTTCAGTGTGTTCACACTGAAAATGCCAAATAAATGCGATAACTCCTAAAATGGTGCTTCAGATCAGATATCCGAGTGTACGGATGGGTCTGAAATGGGGGTTTTACCCTAGGAATGACATAAATCATGTCGGCGTGGGACGTTTGGACCCCTCGCCCGCTACCGGAACATTAAACGGATAAATTAATTAATTAATTTATCCGTTTAATGGTTAATCTCAAGTATCTATTAAATGGTTTCTCGGATTGAAAAACTGAGGGCACCATTGAGTTCGGAATGTTCCATTTACTCTAGGAGGGGTATAAGTTTCGCAGGCGTGGGCCGTCTGTGGAAAATGACCCCGGGGGCATTTTCATAATTTGGAGGCCTCGGGCGTTGAGGTTAATAACATTCCAAAGGAAGCTCGGAATCAAATTCTGAGACCACTTTTGTGCTCAATATGTGGTTTTTACCCTAGGGGAGGTTTAATTTTGACCTCGCCAAAAGTTTCGAATGCGGGTTAAAATTAGGGGTTTAAGTTAATTAAAATTTTAATTATTTTTCTTATTAAAACCCTTAAACACCACCTCCTCCTCCATTTGCACCTCTTGGCGGAAGAAGGATTGACCAAGGAGCTCCTCCAATGACTTCCACCATCCTCACCTCTCCGGCGAGGCACGACAACTCTGGCGGTCCGTCGTCGAAGCTCTGGGCTACGCCCAATGAGGTAGGATCTTGTTTTTCATTTCATTTTTAATTCCTAAACCTACTTTGATTTCAATTTGATGCTCCTAATTGCTTCTTAAACATCGACTGAATCCCATGAATGTGTATTATATTTTCCGATCTTTCCATTTCACTTTTCGAAATGTAAATCCGAGTTCGGAGGAGTTCGTAATCATTCACCGAAGTTTGCGAGAATTGGAGGTCGTTGATTTTTTTGGGCTGGTGGTCCAGACATCACAGGCAGTGGCAGAACGGGCCAAGGTGGCAGCGCGCGGGCGGATTCAAGCGGGTGATGCGGCGGCGGGTGGCTTTAGGTGGGTGACGCAGCGGTGGGTGTCTCCTCAGGCGGGCGCTCCTCAGGTGGCGTCATGGGAGAGGTCGGTCGGCCGGCAGGACGCGACCCCATGGTGTGGAGCGGGCGATGGCCGTCTGTGAAAAATGGCCCCGGGGGCGTTTTCGTAATTTGGAGGCCTTAGACATTGAGGTAAATAACTTTCAAACAGAAGCTCAGAATCAAATTCTGAGACCGCCGTTGTGCTTTGAAGGTGGTGTTTACCCTATGGGAGGTTTAATTTTGACCTCGCCAAAAGTTTCAGATGCGGGTTAAAATTTGGGGTTTAAGTTAACTAAAATTTTAATTAATTTTCTTATTTAAACCCTTAATCACCCCTCCTCCTCCCTTTGCACCTCATGGAGGAAGAAGGCTCGACCAAGGAGCTCCCCCAAAGAGCTCCACCATCATCACCTCTCCAGAAAGGCGTGACAACTCCGGCGGTCCGTCGGTGAAGCTCCGGGCTACGCACAACGAGGTGGGATCTTGTTTATCGTTTCATTTTTAATTTTGGAACCTAAATTGATATAAATTTTATGCACTGAATTTCTACATAATCATTGAGCGAATCCCATGAATGCATAGTAGATTTTCTGATCCTTCCATCGCACATTTCATAATTTAAATCCGAGTTCGGGGGAGTTCGCAATCATTCGCTGAAGTTTGCGGGAATTAGAACTCATTGATGTTTTCCGGCGGGTGGTCCGGACGTTACAGGAGGCGGCAGCGCGGGACAAGGTGGTGGTGCGTGGGCGGCTTCAAACGGGTGACGCGGCGGTGGGTGGCTTCAGGCGGGTAATGCAGCGTCGGGCAGCTCCTCGGGCGGGCGCTCCTCAGGCGGCGTCACAGGAGAGGCCAGCCGGCTGGCAGGACTCGACCCCGTGGTGTGGAGCGGACCCGCAAAGTGTAGGTCCGTGTCAGGAAAAGACGGACCAGCCGACCCGATCCGGACGTGGATGGGAGGTCCGTGCAGTGAACCACGGACCGCCGGTCCAGGGAGTGGGTGGGTCGGCCGAACCGGCCCGGCCCACTCCGTTTCGGCCCATCCACACTAAAACACCCATAAACCACAGTACGGGTGTCGGATTTTCTCATCGTTAGCAGCGACACATTCCTTAAGCAGAGATGAACTTTTTGCGATGGTCTCAAGAATTTTTTATTCCCGAGACGAGGGGTTCGGTGGCACAGCACGACCATTAAGTGGACGGGTGTTCTTCTAGGAGATCTTGTTTTGGACGGCGCGGACGCGCCCGACGTCCGTTTTGAGCGTCGTCAGCGGTGTTGTGACCCTGGTGCTGAGATGGAGTTTTCAAGTGTGGGTTAGAGCGTTGAAGCTGGAATTGAAGCGTGGGCCCCATGACTCGTCTTTTTAGTTGCGACCATCCTTTAGTAACTTTTTCATTGAACGTCCTTTCGGGGCATGCGAGTAGTCGTTTCTAGGTGTTTTTCGGAGGGAATTGCAATGACGCAATTTGCCCGCTTTAATTCAGCATGATGGTGCGGGCCCCACGAGGGTTGTTTGGGTGTTGATAGTGATTTTTCCAGAATTATCACTGGGTGTCCATTTCAGAAAAATGAATAGTCAATCTTGTGTACTTTTTCGAGAGGATCTCAAAGGTGTGATCTGTTTGTGGCGCTTCAGGACTGGGATGTGGGTCCCATGTAGCACCGCTCATGTGCGGTGCGCCAGAATGAATCTTTTTCTCTGAATATCTGTTCTGCTCAATTGAGAAGTCTTTTTGACGTGTCTTTCTGAGGAGATCGCAATGGTGCGATGTGCCCAACTGTTTTCATAGCCAAGGCTCGGGATCACCGAATGTCGTTCGGGCGTAAGGCGATATTGGTGGATTTTTCGTCGGATATCCATTTGAGGTGAGTAAGTAGTCTATCTCACGTGTTTTTTAGTGGGTATTACAACGGTGTAATCTGTTCAGGTGAGCGGAGCCTCTTACGTGATCTTATTAAATGTTGAAATGTGAAGATGCCACGTGGTGGTTCTTCTACAGTGTTTTTAGAGGACCCTTGACATCTGATCGCGTTCACTCTTGGGAGAGTGAAGTAATGCTTGAAGTGATGTAGTCGGTCATGCCTGGGCTGATGATGTGGAAAGTTGGAGTTGTTACATTACGCCTTCGCGTTGACGTGGGGTGTCGTGTACAAGTTAACCTTTTGGCTGGAGACGTGGTATACTCTCGGAGTGTACGAGAATGCTGGGAGGTATATGTGGATGTTGGTACCTGAGAATGTTTGTGAGCTTGGTTGGGGTTGACTTGGGGCCACACATCATGTGGGCCCCATGCGTGTGTCGTGTTCTGCTTTGCGTACTCTTGACCCCTCGTGACGTAGAGGGTTCCTCGGTTCTCGTTTGTTGACCAGTAGGGTTTCCCCTGGTTCTATTCCCGTTTGTTGACCAGCAGGGATGAGTTTTTCCCCTGGTCATGTTCTCACTTGTTGACCAGCAGGGTTGAGTTTTCCCCCTGGTTCTGTTCTCATTTGGCCAGCAGAGATGGTTTGTTTCCTATGTTTCATCAACAGTGATGGGTTTCAGTACAATTACCTCTCACCGGACTGTGGCACCGTTTAGGACTATGTGTGCTCGTAAAACATGGGTGTTTTTACACATTATGGGAAGAGTTTTCTTGGTCTTCTTTGATAGTGACTCAGCAGATTAGAGCGTGATCTCCTTGAGAGGCCCGGGGAATTTCTCTTGTTCCTTCGTGATCCCTGGCAGAGTTCTTGTGGATCTTGTGTGACCAACACATTACACGGGAACCAATCCTCTACCAAGAAGGTTGTTTCCAGTAGGGTTGAGGTTGTTTCCAGTAGGGCTGAGGTTGTTTCTAGTAGGGCTGAGGTTGTTTTGAGCAGGGCTCATCAGTTGTACCAACCAGCAGGGATGAACAGTGGGTTACCATCCAACAGGGATGTCCAGTACAGTAGTGTTCACCTAGAAGTACCATCTAGCTGGGATGGCCAGAGCGGTTTCAGGTTTATATCCAGTAGGGCTGGTCAGTGGTCCCTGATGCTGGGCCTACCTACAGCGGGGTTGGGAAGTGGTCCCCGATGCCGGTTTTACCTCCAGCAGTGTTGGGAAGTGGTCCCTGATGACGGTTCCGAGCCTCCCTCCAGTGGAGTACCCTTTTACAGGACTGGGCATTGGGACTCATTGACGACTTTAACAGGGTCACAATCTAGTGGATTACCCTGTTACGGGACTAGGCAGTGTGGCACATGTCGACTCTTGTTGGGTCTCCCTGTAGTGGGAACCCGCCGACTTCCAGGGACCCTCCAGCGGGGCTAGGCAGGGGGTCATCTGCCGACTTTGAGGAGACCTCTTGACTACGGGGCTATGACGAGTTATGGTTTGACATTCCCCCAGAACTCACAAGTACAAGTATTGTTTTCCCCACTGAGTCGCATCCTTGCAACTCGACCTAAAACCGTGCGGGCGAGTCAGTTCTGCCCAAAGCGGATAGTTTCAAGGTGCGGTGATTTGAGCCCCTTGACTTGCAGTTCGGGGAGGACGTGTTGGATGCTGGGCATTGATGGTGTTTACTTTTGGGACTGTTGGTAACTCACATTATTGGGATGAGCTACGGGATGGATATCCCCTTACAACCTTTTTCGGGCTTCTTTTTGAGGATATGTATATGTTTATACCTTGTTCTATAACCCACTTTTTGGGTTTGGTTACTCTCCTTCCAAGAGAGGCGAAGACGCGCGGGGTATGCCACGTGCTTTATGTGTCTAGTTTCTCCTGGTTGGATGAGTCTACTCTCCTGCTATAGGTTGCAAAGACTCGACGAGAAGTTCATCTTCTCACCGTTTCCAGCTCTTTGTGTTTGGATGAGTCTACTTCCTTTCTCTTGTGGGGTTGAGTTGGACTCTTACTGTACTCTATACTGCACTCTCAATTGTACTCCTTTACTTTCCCCTATTCGATCTACCTTTCACACTTCGGTACCTCCTTTATTTCTCCCTCGAGACTTCGGGGTATCCTACTGAGTATTTTTATACTCACCCCTTCTTGGGCTTTGCCCGCACTTGGTGTGCCCTTGTAGACGATGGACAGGTTGGTCGTGACTTCAGTGGTGCTTTGGAGTCCAGGAGTGTGGACCACGTGCGGTGGTCGTAGTCAGGTTCTAGGTGGGGGACCCTTCCAGCTGTTTACTTTTTTTGTTCACCTGATGCCGTGTTGTAGCACTTTTCTAGTTGGGTGTGTGTTTTCCCCCTTTTCATTTCAGTTTACATTTAGTACTTGCTTTTTACTGATTAGAGGTCGATTCAATTTTGGTGGTTTATATATAGCAGTTTCCCTTTTCTTTACTTGTATTTTCTTTTACTCTGTGCCTTTTCATTGAGTGTGTTGCATGTGTGTGTGTATAGGTACTCATGCAAAGGCCTCCCCGAGTTGTTTAGCCTTCGGCGCTTGTCGCCATACCCTGGCCTATGGAGGCGGGCTTGGGGTAGTTGCGGCTCGAGCCCAGGTAGGGTTGGGTCATGACAAAGTGGTATCAGAGGTGGTTCTTTCCTTGGGACCTTGTGTGGATGTCCCTAAAAGGAACTGGTTGGGATTTATGGATTTAGTGTTAATGTGTCTCGAGAGTGTCTCTCAGGCCAGGGAGTCCAGTAACGGTGCGGCGGCCGACGTATCCATTCACCTGGACCTTGATAACCCACTTGTCGACTCGGAATGTTGAGACACATGTTACATGGAAAAAATGGTTTGTGCATCAAATAGTATTGTGTCTTGACTGTTCTTCTTGAGTCAGCTCCCCATTGTTGTTATTGGTATATACATTATGCTCATCTGATCGCAGAACTCCCTGATAACAGTCAGGATGTCTCTGCGAAGATAGCCAGCTAGGATACCAGCTTTGGTTCATGATGAAGACCATGTGAGCAAAGAGGCCACAGTTCATGACCCATCATGCGAGCCCCTTTCTCTGGGTGGGTTGGTAGTAGAAACCCCATCTAGTGAGCAGCAGATAGCTTCAGCAGAGAAGACTGAGCTTGAGCGCAGGTTGAGTGCGTTCCGTGAGTTCCGGCGGTAGGGACCGCTGAGGTTCAGTGGTGAGACAGAACCTCAGGCAGCAGGGGTTTGGCTAGAGATAGTGGTTCACCTTTTCAGTCTTGTGCAGACGCCGGTAGATCTTATGGTGTCCTTGGCTTCCATCCTTTTCTGTGCAGTAGCTTGGCGTTGGTGGAGTCTAGTGACTCAGTTTCATGACGAGTCTTCGCTTTCGTGGGGTGACTTTCTGTTGTTGTTTCATGAGGAGTATTTCCCCTCTTGCTTACGCTCCATTCGGATTCAGGAGCTCCTGTAGTTTCATTAGGGAGGGATGATGGTGGGCGTGTACACGGCTAGTTTCGCAGACCGTGGATTCTTTTACCCAGACTTTGTTTATGACAACAACATCCGTGTGCGGAAGTTTGAGCAGGGTCTCCGCTGAGAGATTCATGTTGTCATAGTACCCTCAGGAATTTCCACATATGTTGGGGTGCTAGAACAGGAAATGGTGATAGAGAGATTCCTGTCACGTTCTAGAGTTGGTGGTGGTGGCAGGCACATTGGATCCAAGAGATATTCCACAGCTAGCAGGCGTCAGTAAGAAGAACCTCGACACAGGTGGCTTTATGACAACCGGACTGAGGGGCATGGTCGTACACCACAGTGGCACCGGAGGGCACCGGTGTATCCCGAAGAGAGTCAGTGTTATGCCTACGATGGGCGAGGTCAACTGGCATGGGGCTGCCCGACCAGGCATGCGGAGAGCTTTGGGAAGGCCGCAGGTGCACCACCATGACGAAGACAGCGCCATGATCGGAGTAGTACCAAGAGAGGTAGTTTTAGCAAAGGAGCGGGAGGATCTGGAAGTGGAGGACGGCCTTACAAAGTCTTCCCATCACCAGTAGGCAGTCCACGTCACGCTCCGAGAGCTGACAGTTCAGATTGTGGACAGCCGCGATCTTTTGATGTCTATGACCCTGTAGAGAATGAGTTGATAAGACGTACGCTCTATAGCTCTTCTCCTTTTTTCAGTAGAATTGTTAGACTTTGCATGTGGAATGCTTTTCTCCCTGCTCCTTAATTGAAGTGTTACCAGGGTGGCGTGGGGCGTCGGTGGAACCCAGTGTTGGTAAGGTAAAAAGGTTTGAGACCTTTTTTCTAGTCGATGGCGTCGACTCCTTCACCTTTTGAGCATGTAAGAGAGCCATGGTTCCGAGACATAGACTATGTATTCTTGTGTGACCAGATATACTTGGGTGTTTCACCTTATGGATATTTTGAAGGAGGGAATCACCAGGCCCTGTTCCAGGTGTAGGCGGTGATTCCAGTCGTGGCATGCGACGTAGAGGTTCGGTCGGGGAGGTGTGATATCCTCGAGAGCCTTCGGGCCGTTTGAGATTTTGCAAGGGGGTGACGAGGTTCCCTACAGCATTTCCCATACCCCAATGTCTAGAGTGGGTGCATGATGTCTTCCATGTGACTTACCCGAGGAGATGTATGCATGATCCTATGCACGTCATCGGTGTGGTCAGAACTCACATGAATAGATCAAATCCTTTGGTCTGTGCGTGGTAGTGCAGAACTGTGCAAGAGTTCTTCTGGGTACGGGAGAGCCAAGTGTGGGCATCATACCCTGAGTTGTTCCCTAGTTTTTCTTTTCGGGGATGAAAAGCTTGAATGAGGGAATGATTTAAGAACATAGTTTTTGTCTATAAAAGACTTTGGAATATTCTTTATATTATTCCAGAGCAGCGCCATCAGACGGTGTGTGATTCCAAGCCTCAGTGTGGCCGAAATTTAATTTTCAGTGCGTTCACAATAGAAATGAAAAATAAATGGGATAACTCTTAAATGGTTCTTCAGATCTGAGATCCGAGTGTACATATGGGTCTGAAATTGGGTGTTTACCTGAGGAACGATATAATGCATGTCGGTGCGGGACGTTTGGACCCCTCGCCTGCTACTAGAACGTTAAACGGGTAAATTAATTAATTTATTTATTCTTTTAATGGTTAAACTCAAGTATCTCTTAAACGGTGGCTTGGATTGGGAAAATTAGGGCACCATTGAGTTCGTAATGTTCCTTTTACCCTATAAGGGGTAATAGTTTCGCGGGCATGGGCCGTCTGTGAAAAATTGCCTCGGGGGCGTTTTCGTAATCTGGAGGACTCAGGATTTGAGGTTAATAACTTTCAAACAGAAGCTCAGAATCAAATTTGGAGACCGTCGTTGTGCTCTAGAGGTGGTGTTTACCCTATGGGAGGTTTAATTTTGACCTCGCCAAAAGGTTCGGATGCGGGTTAAAATTAGGGGTTTATGTTAATTAAATTTTTAATTAACTTTCTTATTTAAACCCTTAATCACCCCCTCCTCCTCCCTTTGAACCTCTTGGAAGAAGTAGGCTCAACCAAGGAGCTCCTACAAAGAGCTCCACCATCCTCACATCTCCGGAAAGGCGTGACAACTTCGGCGGTCCATCGGCGAAGCTCCGGGCTATGCCCAACGAGGTAGGATCTTGTTTATCATTTCATTTTTAATTCCAGAACCTACATTGATTTCAATTGGATGTGCTGAATTTATTCTTAAACATCGAGAGAATCCCATGAATTTTTAGTATATTTTTTGATCTTTCCATCGCACTTTTTGGAAATTAAATCCGAGTTCGAAGGAGTTCACAATCATTCGATGAAGTTTGCGGGAATTGGAGGTTGTTGAGGTTTTTCAGCGGGTGGTCTGGACTTCACAGGTGGCGGCGGCACGAGCCATGGCGGAGGTGCGTGGCAGACTTCAAGAGGGTGACACGGCGGCGGGTGGCTTCAGGTGGGTGATGCGGCGGCAGGAAGCTCCTCAGGCGGGCGCTCCTCAGACGGCGTCACGGGAGAGGTCGGCCGGCCCGCAGGACGCGACCCCATGGTGTGGAGCGGACCCGCAAAGTGCGGGTCCGTGTCGGGAAAAGACGGACCGACCGAGCTGATCGGCACATGGATGGGAGGTCCGCATAGTGAACCACGGGCCGCCGGTCCAGGGAGTGGGTCAGTCGGCCGAACCAGCCCGACCTACTCTGTTTCGGCCCATCCACACTAAAACATCCATAAAATGCAGTCCGGGTGTCAGATTCACTAGCCGTCAGCGGCAACACATTCCTTAAGCAGAGATGAACTTTTTGAGATGGTCTCGAGAATTTGTAATTCCCCAGACGAGTGTCTCAGGGGCGTGGCACGACCGTTATGTAGACGAGCGTTCTTCTAGGAGATCTTATTTTGGACGACACGGACGCGTCTGACGTCTGTTTTGAGCGTCGTCAGTGGTGTTGGGACCCTAGTGCTGAGACGGAGTTTTCAAGTGTGTTTTAGAGTGTTGAAGCTGGAATTGTGGTTTGGGGCCCATGTCCCATCTTTTAAGCTGTGAGCAGCGTTTAGAAACTTTTTCCTCGAACTTCCTTTCGGGGCATGCGAGGATTCATTTTTGGGTGTTCTTTCAAGGGAATTGCAATGGCGCAATCTGCCTGCTTTAATTCTGCATGATGGGGCGGGCCCCACAAGGGTCATTTGGGTGTTGACGGTGGATTTTCCAGCATTATCATTGGGTGTCCGTTTCAGACAAATGAATAGTCAATCTTGTGTACTTTTTCGAGAGGATCGCAACGGTGTGATATGTTCGTGGTGCTTCGGGGCTAGGATGCGGTTCCCATGTAACTCTGCTCATGTGCGGTGTGCCGGAATGAATCTTTTTCTCTGGATATCTGTTGATATCAAATGAGCAGTCTTTTTTATGTGTCTTTCTGAGGAGATCGCAATGGTGCGATGTGCCCGACTGTTTTCGGGGCCGAGGCTCGGGATCACGGGACGTCGTTCGGGCGTAAGGCGGTGTTGGTGACTTTTCTGTCGGATATCTGTTTGAGGCGAGTAAGTAGTCTATCTCGCATATTTTTCTATGAGGATTACAACGGTGTAATCTGTTAAGGCAAGCGGATCATCTTACATGATATTATAAAATGTGGAAATGTGAAGGTGCCCCGCTGCGGTTCTTCAACCGCGTTTTAAGCGGACCCTTGGCATGTGATCATGTTCACTCTTTGGAGAGTGAAGTAATACTTAAAGGGATGTAGTCGGTTGTGCCCGGGCCGATGAGGTGGAAAGTTGGAGTTGTTACGTTACGCCTTCACGTTGACATTGGGTGTCGTGTGCACGTTATCCTTTTGGCTGGAGACGTGGTATACTCTCGGAGTGTACGGGAACGCTGGGAGGTACATGTGGATGTTGGTACCTGAGAAAGATTGTGAGATTGGTTGGGGTTGACATGGGGCCACACATCGTGTGGGCCACATGTTTGTGCCATGTTCTACTTTGCGTACTTATGACCTCTCGCGATGTAGAGGGTTCCTCGGTTCTCGTTTTTTGACCAGCAGGGTTGAGTTTTCCCCAGGTTCTATTCCCGTTTTATGACCAGTAGGGTTGAGTTTTTCCCCTGGTCCTGTTCTTGTTTGTTGACCAGCAGGGTTGAGGTTTTCCCCAGGTTTTGTTCTCGTTTCCCCGGCAGAGATATTTTGTTTCCTCTGTTTCATCAGCTGTGAGGGGTTTCAGTACATTGCCCTCTCACCAGACTGCGACACCGTTTACGACTACGTGTGCTCATATAGCGTGGGTGTTTTCCCACTTTCTGGGAAGAGTTTTCTCAATCCGCTTCGACAGTGACTCAGCGGATTGGAGCGTGATTTCCCTAAGAGGCCCGGGGAATTTCTACCGTTCCTTCGTTTTCCCTGGTAGAGTTCTTTTGGATTCGGTGTGACCAACACATTATGTGGGGAACCAATCCTCTACCCAGGAGGTTGTTTCCAGCATGGCTAAGGATGTTTCCAATAGGTCTGAGGTTGTTTCCAGCAGGGTTGAGGTTGTTTGGAGCAGGGCTCGCCAGTTGTACCATCCAGCAGGGATGGCCAGTGGGTTACCATCCACCAGGGATGGCCAGTACAGTAGTGTTCACCTAGCAGTACCATCCACCCGGGATGGCCAGAGCGGTTCCAGATTTACCTCCAGCAGGGCAGGGCAGTGGTCCTTGATGCTGGGCTTACCTACAGTGGGGCTGGGAAGTGGTCCCCGATGCCAGTTTTACCTCTAGCAGTTCTGGGAAGTGGTCCCTGATGACGGTTCTGAGCCTCCCTCTAGTGGAGTACCCTTTTACGGGACTGGGAATTGGGACTCATCGAAGAATTTAACTGGGTCACCCTTTAGTGGATTATCCTGTTACGGGACTGGGCAGTGTGGCACCCATCGACTCTTGCCGGGTCTCCTTGTAGTGGGAACCTGTCGTCTTCCAGGGACCCTCCAGTTGGGCTGGTTAGGGGGTCGCCTGTCGACTTTGAGGAGACCTCTCGACTACGGGGCTGTGATGAGTTATGGTTTGACGTTCCCCCAGAACTCTCAAGTACGAGGATCATTTTCCCCACCGAGATGCGTCCTTGCAACATGACCTAAAACTTTGTGGGCGAGTCAGTGCCGCCCAAAGAGGATAGTTTCACGGTGCGGTGATTTGAGCCCCTTGACTTGCAGTTCGGGGCAAACGTTCTGGATGCTGGGCATTGATGGTCTTTACTTTTGGGACTGTTGTCAACTCACATTATTAGGCTGAGCTACGGGATGGATATCCCCTTACGACCTTGTTCGGGCTTCTTGTTGAGCATATGTATATGTTTATACCTTTTTCTAGTATCCTCTTTTTGCGTTTGGTTACTCTCCTTCCTAGATAGGCGAAGACGCGCGGGGTATGCCACGTGCTTTCTGTGTCTATATTCTCATGGTTGGACGAGTCTACTCTCCTATTATAGGTAGGAAAGACTCAACGAGAAGTTCATCTTCTCACCATTTCCAGCTCCTTGTGTTTGGACGAGTCTACATCCTTTCTCTTGTGGGGTTGATCTGGACTCTTACTGTACTCTTTATTTCACTCTCGATTGTACTCCTTTACTTTCCCCTGTTCGATCTACTACTAACCCTTCAGTTCCTCCTTTATTTCTCCCTCGAGCCTTCAAGGTATCCTACTGAGTATTTTTATACTCGCCCCTGCTTGGGCTTTGCCCGCACCTGGTGTGCCCTTACAGACGATAGACACGTTGATCATGACATCAGTGGAGCTTAGGAGTTCAGGATCATGGACCACGTGCGATGGTCGTAGTCAGGTTCTAGGTGGGGGACCCTTCCAGCTATTTAATTTTCTTGTTCACATGATGTCGGGTTGTGGAACTTTTCTAGTTTGGCGCATTTTTTCCCCTTTTCATTTCAGTTTAATTTCAGTACTTTCTTTGTACTGTTTAGAGGTCGATGCACATTTGGTGGTTTATATATAGCAGTTTCCCTTTTCTTTACTTGTATTTTATTTTACTCTACACTTTTTCCTTGAGTGGGTTGCCTGTGTGTGTGTATAGGTACTCATGAAAATGCCTCCCCTAGTTGTTTAGCCTTCAGTGCTTGTTGCTAGCCCCTGGCCTATGGAGGCGGGCTTGGGGTAGTTGAGGCTCGAGCCCAGGTAGGGTCGGGTCATGACAAAGTGGTATTAGAGGTGGTTCTTTCCTTGGGACATTTTGCGGATGTCCCTAAAAGCAACTGGTTGGGATTTAGGGAAATAATGTTAATGTGTCTCGAGAGCGGCTCTCCGGGCAGAGAGTCCAGTGATGGTTTGGCGGCCGATGTATCCATTCACCCGGACCTTGATAACCCGCTTGTCGACTCGGAATGCTGAGACACTTGTTGCATGGAAAATTGGTTTGTGCATCAAATAGGATTGAGTCTTTACTATCCTTATTGAGTCAGCTCCCCATTGTTGTTATTGGTATATACATTATGCTCATCTAATCGCGACACTCCCTGATAACAGTCAGGTTGTCTCCGTAAAGACAGCCAGCTAGGATACCAGCTTTGGTTTGTGACGAAGAACATGTGAGCTATGAGGCCACAGTTCATGACCCATCATGCGAGCCCCTTTCTACAGGTGGGTCGGTAGTAGAAACCCCACCTGGTGAGTAGTAGACAGCTTCAGCAGAGTAGACTGAGCTTGAGCGTAGGTTGACCGCGCTCCGCAAGTTCCAGCGGCAGGGACCGCTGAGGTTTAGTGGTGAGACAGAACCTCAGGCAGCAGGGGTTTGGCTAGAGACAGTGGTTTGCCTTTTCAGGCTTCTGCAGACGCCGGTAGATCATATAGTGGCTTTGGCTGCAAACCTTTTCTGTGGAGCAACTTGGCATTGGTGGAGTCTAGTGACTCAGTTTCATGACGAGTCGTCTCTTTCATGAGGTGACTTTCACTTGTTGCTTCATGAGGAGTTTTTCCCCTCCTTCTTACGCACCGTTTGGATTCAGGAGCTTCTGTAGTTTCATTAGGGAGGGATTATGGTGTCCGAGTACGCGGCTAGTTTCGCAGATCGTGCATGCTTTAACCCGGACTTGGTCCATGGAGACAACATACGAGCGCGGAAGTTTGAGCAGGGTCTCCACCGAGAGATTCATGCTGTCATAGTACCCTTGGTCATTTCCACATATGTCAGGGTGCTAGAGTAGGCACTGGGGATAGAGGGCTTCCTGTCACATTTTAGAGTTGGTGGTGGTGGTAGGCACGTTGGAGCCAAGTCGTCTGCCGCAGCTAGCAGGCGTTGGCAAGTAGAACCTCGATGCAGGTGGCTTTCTGA
Source organism: Viscum album (assembly GCA_963277665.1). Lineage (NCBI taxonomy): Eukaryota > Viridiplantae > Streptophyta > Magnoliopsida > Santalales > Viscaceae > Viscum > Viscum album. The sequence continues at coordinate 682,952,042 of OY728123.1, read as the reverse complement.
CAACTGGACTCAGGGGTGTGGTCATACACCACAGTGGCGCCGAAGGGCACCAGTGAAGCCCGAGGTGAGTCGGTGCTATGCCTATGATGGGTGAGGTCACCTGGAACGGGACTGCCAGACTAGGCATGCGGAGAGCTTCGGGCAGGCAGCAAATGCACCACCACGATGGAGGCAGTGCCATGATCGGAGTAGTACCAAGAGGGGTGGTGCTAGCAGAGGAGTGGTAGGAGATGGAAGTGGAGGACAACCTTACAAAGTCTTCCCATCACCACTAGGCGGTCCACGTCAGGATCCGGGAGCTGATAGTTTGGACCACCGACAGCCGTGAGCTTTGGATATCTACAATCCTACAAAGCATGAGTTGATAAGAGGTATGCTCTACAACTCTTCTACTTTTTGCAGTAGAATTGTTAGACTTTGGGTGTGGAATGCTTTTCTCCCTACTCTTTACTTGAAGTGTAACCAGGGCGGCTTGGGGCGTCGGTGTAACCCTGTGTTGGTAAGATAAAAAGGTGTGAGACCTTTTTTCTAGTCAATGGCGTCGACTCCTTCACCTTTTGAGCATGTAAGAGAGCTTTGGTTTCGAGACATTGACTATGTAATCTTGTGTGACCAGATATCCTTGGGTGTTTCACCATATGGATATTGTGAAGGAGGGAATCACTGGGCCTTGTTCTAGGTGTAGGTGGTGATTCTAGTCGTGACATGTGACGTAGAGGTTAGATCGGGGAGGTGAGCTACCCCCGAGAGCCTTCAGGCCATTTGAGACCGTGCAAGGGGGTGACGAGGTTCCCTACCACCTTGCCTTTAACCCAATGTCTGGAGTGGGTGCATGACGTCTTCCACGTGACATACCCGAGGAGATGTATGCATGCTCCTATGCACGTCATCGGCGAGGGTAGAACTCGTGTGAATAGATCAAATCCTTTGGTCTCTGCATAGTAGCACAGAACTGTGCAAGAGTTCTTCTGGGTACGGGAGAGCCAGGAGTGGTCTTCGTACCATGAGTTGTTCCCTAGATTTTCTTTTCCGGGATGAAAATCTTGAAGTAGGAAATGATGTAAGAACCCATTTTTTGGATATAAAAGACTTTGGAATATTCTTGATATTATTCCAGAGAAGCCCGTTCATACGGCGTGCGATTCCGAGACCCGGTCTGGCCGGAATTAAATTTATAGTGCGTTCACACTGGAAATGCCAAATAAATGGGATAACTCCTAAACGGTGCTTCAGATCCGAGATCCGAGTGTACATATGGGTCCGAAATTGGGTGTTTACCCTATGAACGACATAAATCATGTCGGTGCGGGATGTTTGGACCCCTCGCCCGCTACTGGAACGTTTAACAGATAAATTAATTAATTTATTTATTCGTTTAACGGTTAAACTCACGTATCTATTTAACAGTGGCTTGGATTGGAAAACTGAGGGAAACGCTGAGTTCGGAACGTTCCATTTACCCTATGAGGGGTATTAGTTTCACGGGCGCGGGCCATCAGTGAAAAATGGCATGGGGGCGTTTTCGTAATTTGGCGGCCTTAGGCGTTGAGTTTAATAACATTCAAACTGAATCTCGGAATCAAATTCGGAGACCTTTGTTGTTCTCTAAAGGTGGGTTTCACCCTAGGGGAGGTTTAATTTTGACCTCGCCAAAAGTTTCGGATGCAGGTTAAAATTAAGGGTTTAAGTTAATTAAAATTTTAATTAGTTTTCTTATTTAAACCCTTAATCACCCCCTCCTCCTCCCATTACTCCTCCTGGGGGAAGAAGTCTCAACCAAGGAGCTCCTCTAATGAGCTCCACCATCCTCACCTCTCTCGCGAGGTGCGGCAACTCCGGCGGTCCGTCAGCGATGCTCCGGGCTACGCCCAACGAGGTAGGATCTTGTTTATCATTTCATTTTTAATTCCCTAACATAATTTGATTTCAATTTGATGTTCCAAATTGATCCTTAAACATCAATCGAATCCCATGAATTAATAGTAGATTTTATGATCATTCCATCGCAAATTTTAGAATTTAAATCCGAGTTCGGAGGAGTTCTAAATCATTTGCCGAAGTTTGCGGGAATTGGAGGTCGTTGATGTTTTCCGGCGAGTGGTCCGGACATCACAGGCGGCGGCGGCGTGGGCCAAGGCAGCGGCGCGTGGGAAGATTTAAGTGGGTGACATTGGGGCATGGCCCAAGGCAGCGATGTGTGGGCGGCTTCAAGCGGGGGACGCGGCAGCGGGTGGCTTCAGGTGGGTGACGCGGCGGCGGGAAGCTCCTCAGGCGGGCACTCCTCAGGCGGCGTCACGGGAGAGGCCGGCCGGCCGAGCTGGCCGGCAGGACGCGACCCCGTGGTGGGGAGCAGGCCCGAAAATTGCGGGCCCGTGTCGGGAATAGACGGATAGGCCGAGCCGATCCATACATGGACGGGCGGTCCACACAGTGAACCACGGACTGTCGGTCCAGGGAGTGGGTGGGCCGGCCGAACTGGCCCGACCCACCCCGTTTCTACCCATCCACACTAAAACACCCATAAAATGCAGTCCGGGTGTCAGATTCACTCGCCGTCAGCGGCAATGCATTCCTTAAGAAGGGATGAACATTTCGAGATGGTTTCGAGCGTTGAAGAAATAATTTAGGCATGGGCCCCATGGCCTATATTTTATGCTGCGAGCAGCGTTTAGCAAATTTTTCATCGAACATCCGTTCAGGGCATGCGAGCAGTCGTGTATGGGTGTTTTCCAAGGGAATTGCAATGGCGCAATATGCCTGCATTAATTATGCACGATGGTGCGGGCCCCACGAGGTACATTTGGGCATTGACAGTTATTTTTCCAGCATTATCACCTGGTGTCCATTTCAGACAATTGAATAGTCAATCTTGTGTACTTTTTCAAGAGGATCGCAATGGTGCGATCTGTTTATGGCGCATCAGGACCAGGATGCGGGTCCCACGTAGCACCACTCGTGTGTTGTGCACTGGAATGAATATTTTTCTCCGGATATCCATTGTGCTCAAGTGAGCAGTCTTTTTGAAGTGTCTTTCTGAGGAGATTGCAATGGTGTGATGCGACCGAATTTTTTCGGGGCTGAGGCTCAGGATCACGGGATGTCGTTCTGGTGTAAGGCGGTGTTGGTGACTTTTCCGTCGGATATCCGTTTGAGGTGAGTAAGTAGTCTATCTCACGTGTTTATCCGTGAGGATTACAATGGTGTAATCTGTTCAGGTGAGCAGAGCCTCTTACATGATGATATTACATGTGGAAAAGTGAAGGTGCCCGGTGGCGGTTCTTCAACCACATTTCTTGCGGACCCTTGGCATGTGATCACTTTCACTCTTGGGAGAGTGAAGTAATTCTTGAAGGGATGTAGTCAGCCATGCCTGGGCTGATGTGGTGGAATGTTGGAGTTGTTACGTAATGCCTTCGTGTTAGCGTTGGGTGTCGTGTGCAGGTTAGCCTTTTGGCTGGAGACGTGGTATACTCTCGGAGTGTACGGGAACACTGGGAGGTACATGTGGATGTTGGTACCTGAGAATGTTTGTGTGCTTGGTTGGGGTTGACTTGGGGCCACACGTCGTGTGGGCCACATGTGCATGTTGTGTTCTGATTTGTGTACTCTTGACCTCTCGCGAAGTAGAGGGTTCCTCAGTTCTCATTTGTTGACCAGCAGGGTTGAGTTTTCCTTTGGTTCTGTTCCCATTTGTTGACGATCAGGGTAGAGTTTTTTCCCTAGTCCTGTTCTCGCTTGTTGACCAGCAGGGTTGATTTTTCCCCCTGGTTCTTTTCTTGTTTGTCCGGAAGAGATGGTTTGTTTCCTCTATTTCATCAGCTGTGAGGGGTTTCTGTACAGTTCCCTCTCACCGGACTGCGGCACCGTTTACGACTACGTGTGCTCGTACAATGTGGGTGTGTCCCCACTTTCTGGGATGAGTTGTCTCAGTCTGCTTCGACGGTGACTCAGCAGATTTGAGTGTGATCACCCTGAGAGGCCCATGGAATTTCTCCTATTCATTCGTTTTCCCTGGTAGAGTTCTTTTGGATTCGGTGTGACTAACACATTACGCGGGCACCAATCCTCTTCCCATGAGGTTGTTTCCAACAGGGCTGAGGTTGTTTCCAGCAGGGATGAGGTTGTTTTGAGCAGGGCTCGCCAGTTGTACCATCCAGCAGGGATGGCCAAAAGGTTACCATCTAGCAGGGATGGCCAGTACATCAGTTTTCGCTGAGCAGTACCATCCAGCCGGGATGGCCAGAGCGGTTCCGAGTTTACCTCCAGCGAGGCTGGGGAGTGGTCCCCGGTGCCAGGCTTACCTCCAGCGGGGCTGGGAAGTGGTCCCTGATGCCGGTTTTACCTTCAGCAGGGCTGGGAAGTGGTTCCCGATGATGGTTCCGAGACTCCATCCAGTGTAGTTCCCTCTTACAGGACTGGGCATTGGGACTCGTCGATGAATTTAGTCGGGTCATCCTCCAGTGGATTACCCTATTACAGGACTGGGCAGTGTGGTACCTGTCGAATCTTTCCAGGTCTCCTTGTTGTGGGAACCCGTCGACTTCTAGGGACCCTTCAGTGGGGCTGGGCAGGGGGTCACCTGTCGACTTTGAGGAGACCTCTCGACTACGGGGCAGTGACGAGTTATGGTTTGATGTTCCCCCAGAACTCTCAAGTACGAGGAGCATTTTACCCCACAGAGATGCGTCCTTGCGACGCGACCTAAAATCGTGTGGGTGAGTCAGTCCCGATCAAAGCAGATAGTTTCAAGGTGCGGTGATTTGAGCCCCTTGACTTTCAGTTTGGGGCAGACGTGCTGGATGCTGGGCATTGATGGTGTTTACTTTTGGGTCTATTGGAAACTCACTTCCTTGGGTTGAGCTATGGGATTGAGATCCCCTTACGACCTTCTTCAGGCTTCTTGTTGAGCATCTGTATATGTTTATACATTGTTCTAGTACCCACTTTTTTGGATTGGTTACTCTCCTTACAGGAGAGGCGAAGACGCGCGGGGTATTCCACGTGCTTTCCGTTTATATCTTCGCATGGTTTGACGATTTTACTCTCCTGCTATAGGTAGCAAAGACTCAACGAGAAGTTCATATTCTCACCGTTTCCAGATCCTTGTGTTTGGACGAGTCTACTTCCTTTCTCTTGTTGGGTTGAGCTAGACTCTTATTGTACTCTTTACTGCTCTCTCGGTTGTACTTCTTTACTTTCCCCTATTCTATCTACTGCTCACCCTTCGGTAACTCCTTTGTTTCTCCCTCGATCCTTCGGGGTATCCTACTGAGTATTTTTATACTCAACCCTGCTTAGGCTTTTCTCACTCTTGTTGTGCCCTTGAAGACGATGGATAGGTTGTCTGTGACTTTAGTGGAGCTTAGGAGTTCAGGAGCGTGGACCGCGTTCGGTGGTTGGAGTCGGGTTCCAGGTGAGGGACCCTTCTAGCTGTTTACTTTTCTTGTTCACCTGATGTCGGGTTTTGGCACTTTTCTGGTTGGGCGCGTGTTTTTTCCCTTTTCATTTCAGTTTACTTTCAATACTTGATTTGTACTGTTTAGATGTCGATGAACTTTTAGTGGTTTATATATAGCATTTTCCCTTATCTTTACTTGTCTTTTCTTTTACTCTGCACTTTTGCATTGAGTGTGTTGTGTGTGTGTGTGTGTACAGGTACTCAGGCAAAGGCCTCCCCATGTTTTTTAGCCTTCGGTGCTTGTCTCCATCCCCTGGACTATCAAGGCGGGCTTGGGGTAGTTGTGGCTCTAGCCTAGGTAGGGTCGGGTCGTGACAATACTAATGGTACCATTATAAATAATTCCATACACTTAGTAAGATTACGATGTTTTTGCATAATCATTGTTTTCTAGTTATGCATGTTTTCAATCATTTCAATTTATAATTAAAAGGGAATATGTGAAACAACAATAGGTTGATCTTGAAAAGGAGTTGGTCTTAATATCTAAACAAATAAAAATCTGTGTGCGTTGCTTTTTTTATTATCTGCATTACATGTGTATGTAATTTTTGATACCACACAAATAATCCATTCCTCTAAACTAGGACATAGGTTTCAGGGTAATACAGGATAATTGAAAAAATATAAAACTTAGTAAATGTTATCTATATTAATTCACCCCTCCCCCACAAGGTTACATCATGATCCATCTAGGAACTACAATTAGTATCATACCATAGGTCTTCCTCTGATTGGATCAATTTTTTACCCATTTTTTTACAAGGATTACATAATGTTTATATTTGAAGTTGATTCTAATGTTCCTCAAGTGTATGAAATTGTATCCAATCATATTGATGAAATTATGAAGGTCTCTGATTAGAATCTAAAAAATAATAATAATATGGATAAAATTAAATTCAATAAAATCTCAAATAATGATTAAATTATTAATGCACTATTGTCAAATCTGTTGAAAATGATCCTAATGAAGATACTAACTCAAGATGTGGAGAGTAATATGAGTCTATGAAAATGTGGGATATTTATACACTATTTTATAAATATATATGAAGAATGATACAATTATCTCATAGACATCATTCGTAGAAAGGAAATATCAATGAAACTTCTCAATTAACTGAGTTTAATAATTGAAGAATAATTTCAATAGAATGTTTATAATAGCATAGTAAGTTAACAAGTGTTTAGTGATGCAATCCATGCTCTTAAAACAATGTTCAATGTGTACATGAAGGTTGTATTTTCTCAATATTAAGACAAAACAGGTTAAAAAATGAGGTTTACATTCTAGTGGAAGAATGTAAAAAAGTTTAATAGAGATTATATTAAAAAAATCAATTCTTTAGAAGAATCCTTTAAATATAATATCAGTTTCATAGAAAACCATTTTTATGTTAAAAACAAAAGAATCAAATACCTTGAAAACTCTCTAATTGAAAGTAAAAAAAACATTAATATCATATTAAAATAATGAAAAGTGTGTTTGATGGTAGGTTAAAATCAGTTAAAAATGGGAAATGTTCCTTTAGTATGGAATGTTTTGAAAAATATAAAAAAAGTGAAATTTTAATAAGACACATGTTAGAAAATTCCATGTTGATAAGAAGAATAATTCATCTAACCAAACATATGAACAGAGTATACCTCCATGAAGGGATGCTTCTATGAAATTTTTTTATAGGATTAATCTTTCTATGTCTCTAAAGAGACTCATATTGGTGGAAATAAGAACTCAATATCATGTCTTAATAAAATTTATACTTTATCATGAAAAAATTTAACCCATAACCTAGTTAATTCTATATTTACTAATGCATCCTCATCAACTAGTATGGGTTCAAATACTAAAGCAAAGATGATGTGTGTTGATAAAATTATAGATAAATCCACTAAATCACAAAGAGATGATATTTTTTTAGATCTGTCAAAATATCTCCTAGAATAATTATATTGATGAGAAATTACAAATTTAGAAATTGAAAGGCAATGAAACTTTTTAGACTAATATAACATGAAAAAAATGGATGTTTTTAGTTATTATTGATTCTACTATAATTTTGGAAATCAGGTATTCGAATTTTTTCAAAACATAAGAATGTTTTAATAATAAATATGGAATACATTTGTGTGGGGTAGAGGTAATTAAATAAAGAGATATCCTAAAAAACTAAAGTATAATAAATAGATAACCAATAATATTTCTATCGAGAATAGATTTTTAGAGTCATGAAGTCTTATGTGATTAAAGACACATGAGCGGTCATATTGAATAATAGTGTTGGTTTGCAATATCTAGGTACAAATCCTATACTAATAGAATACCTCAACCCATATATAATCTAGTGACAATGAAAATAGTACTATCTTCCTTGAGAGATAAAAAGGTAATGAAATATTTCAATATAACACTAAAAAAACCACTACTAAGATGATTTAAAGGATAGAATCCAATAATTTCATGTCAAAAAATAAAATTTGATTATATTTTTGGAAGAGTGGTCATAAAATTTACCACTAAAAATAGTCCCCATAAATGAATAGGAGAAAGCTAAAATCAAGAAAATTATAAACCCGCTTTTGAAACAAGAATATATGATTTATTGAAGAAAATAAAAAAGAATAATTTGGTATGTTATAAGAGAATTGTAACTTAAAAACATTCAAGAATCCATATAGAATCAGAAAATAATAAAAAGTTAAGAATGAATTCTTAATCATTTCTCTTAATCAATTGCAGGGTACTTAAGAAATGAAAAAACTTATGATAAATAATTGGCTAAAAAGAAAAATGGAAAATATATTATTTTACATGAAGAATAAATTGAATTTCATGATAGTATTACAACTAATGGAAACTTTAGTGTATCATAAAAATTATTTCTACGGTCCAATTAGACTTGAAAAAATTTAAAAAATTGAATGAATAAACTACCTTCTCAAAGGGAGATGGTAAATATACAAAAATAGGAATCAGGGGAACCAAAAGTATTATTGGAATATGTGAAGATAATAAACCAATAAAAGATTAATTTGAATGAAAAGAAAGAATACATGTTATTTAATAAGTCATAGAATGTGAAATCTGAAGGAAACACAAGTATCAAGAGTAAAAGACAATTTGAAGAAAAAAGGAAATGACACTTTGGGTTGTTATAAATATCTAAAACTTATTATATTTATTAATATAATAAAATTTCCACCTTCTTTCCATTACTTTTTTCTTGTATTTATGTCCTCACTCTACATGTAATTGAAGATGAAGATAATTTTCAATATGGGAAATGAATGTAAAAATGTGGATAAAAACTAGTTTGAATTATGATTTTATTAAAACATGAATTTCTAAAAAATGGTAAGTCATAAAAATGAATATATTTAAGACTATCTAATGAAACTATAAACCATGAAAAAATAATGGAGAGAACCCCCTGATGAGTATCAAACATGATGGAGATATTATTCTGAATTTTTAATTGAATATATATAAGATCAGGTAATCTCTATATAAGTACAAAATTGAGGTAATAAAATTAAAATTTTTTTCTTTATCTTCACTATAACAAATATTTGAATCAATGGGGAGTGTTTTTTTGATTATTGAGCTCATTTAAGGGTGGATTAAAATATTCTGTAAATTAAAATTTATGAGTTGTATTCTGAGGTGTGAAAGGGGACATGTTTCTTGATTAAACTGGTTAATAAAAATGAACTATTTAGGAAATAAAAAAGTGGAAATCCTGATATTTCATGCATGGTTTTTAATATATATCATATAAAACCTTCATTGTATCTCCCTTATTTTCTATATAGGGTTATCCCACATATAATTTGAGTTTACCAGCTAAAGGATATTTTCTAGGGGAATCATGTTTTACAATCATTCCTTCATAAAAAAGATTAGTTATTTCAAATTAACAAAAAGTGTAAAATAAAACCCCTACATTAATCCTTTTCATTAATTATAAGTATGTGGGAGAAGGTGCATTGAATTTATGTAAATAGTATTGAAAATAAAGGTAAAGGAAGTGATTGAATAGCCCATGTGATTGGTTGATGATAATTATTATTTTTGTTGTCAATATATAAGAATGAATCAAATGAGAATGTATAATTAAGTCCTCTATAATTATTGATTAATCATGGAGATAAAAATATAGAAATATCTTGAAAAATATTTGAGAATTCCTGTGGTGATTCTAAAAGAATTGTAATGGAAAACCGTAATGTCGTTCAATTCTCTAATTTAGTTATTCTCAATGTTATAAATGTGATTACTATTTTTGTAGATCCTAATGTTAGAGACATGTGTCTAGGAGGAAACATTCTTTTTTTCAATTTTTGGAGAAAAAGGATATTAATGTTTTCCTGAAAAAAAAATTTGATTGCCAGACATATTACTCCCATTATATATTTTCATGAGGATTTTGATTATCAAGAAAATCATTATTTTTAATTATGTTGAAATAGGAGAAATGAGATTTGGAATGCATAAGAAGAAATTATAGTTTATTTGAGTTTTAATGGAGAAAATGAACACTCTTATTTTAATAAAGTGATTATGGGGGGTTAATGAAGATCTTGAAAAATATTATCTTTCATGATGATTCATGAAGAAGATAAAGATATTTGTCATGGAAGTTTTATTGAGTATTGAGGTTGGAATGAAATTTAAGATTTATTTATTAATATATCTCATGTAAAAAATAATTTCAACCAAAAAAACCATCCTTATCCAATATCATCAATAGAATTAGTGGGACCTAGAGGTTAACACACCCATTGGAGAAGCACAGGCTTGCCTATGGGCTATTGAGGTACACTGTGGGAGGGATAATGTATGAGGGCCAAGCATGCCAACATGGATCTCATGGAAGTATGGTGGAACCTCCATGAGGGACATCATGGTGGAAGAGAGAGTTGATATTGGGAGGTGCTAGAATGGTTCGAGAGCAGACCCTAGTACTAGTTTCTGATGGGTTAGTGGGAATTATTATAATAAAAAGAATCCACAATTATATTCAGTATTCGATGTGTGAAAGAGGAGCCATAGGTATTATTCCCATGTTATTAAAATGAAATGGATATATCATATCCTTCCGATCTGATCGATCTCTTTAATCTTTTCCATCTAATCATTTCATATGATCATCTTCAACGTTGTGTCGTAGAGGCTCCTACAAGAGATCTCAAAACCTCCATCTTTGTATGATCACTACAACCAGAAATCATGTACGATAATGCTAACATAATAAGGATGGTTTAATAATCCTAATATCTTTCATGAAATTGTCTATTTCTTTCATTCCATGAATCGAAGACAAAGATTCATCCTAATACAAACATTTATTACAGATGGCCATTTTGACAAGATGATGACTTTGATCATAAATAATGATGGTCATTTCAAATGAATATACACGTATGTAGTAACTCATTCAAGTATATATAATGGATTTTATATTTTTAGTAGTAGTATTAGCCTCCTAAAAGATTTAAACTCGGTGGTCATGCCCTTATCTTTTTTTAAATTATGATGATGTATGTATTCAAAGGTGTATTAAGTGTAAGTCACTAAAAATTCCTTAATATGATCCACTGGAGATCATAAATATTATAGAAATATTTATCCACGTGGTTAATTGTGAAGAAACAGAGAAAATGTCTTGGGTATCTATAGTGAGAATAAACATGGTGAGACAAGGTTCATTCGTACCTTTCATGATGATGAGTAGAAAATCATTGATTATTCAAAATGAATGAGACTATGTGAAAAAGATTATAAATAATAATCTATCAAATGTTTAAATATACAATTCTATTTTTTGTACCACATTATAAAATTTGATGTTTCTTTGGGAATTTTTATGTTTTTAAAAAATGTTGATGTTATACAGTATTAAAATAGATGAAATAGATCACATGAATGCATAAATGCATGCTGGGTGAATTTAGAGGCGATCACTTGTTTCATGAATAACATATATCCCAATATTCTTCAGCTAATTATGTGTGGTGATTAATAGTCATTCATGCATACGTGAGTCATGACTTATCATTATTTTCATGAATGATGTATGCATTATTTGAGTTGCATATATAAAGATAAGGGTGTGAAATAGGGGCCACCATGTTGTGAGATGAAGGGGTTATACCCAAACCCCTTAGGTAGATTCACTTAATAAATAAATAAGACACCTTTAGGTATTTTAAATGGGTTTCAATTAAACATTTATTGAATAATTTATACCCCATACCATTGGGGTATTTAAAAGAGTGATAAAATACAGAAATTATATTGGTATTTATATTTTATGAAGGAAATTAAATGTGTTATTCTTGAAAAATTTATATGAAGATTTAAATATATAAATTATATCATCTAATAATTAATATCCCCATGCACCACATTTTTAGTGTAATTATTTTCATGTAGGTTATGAGAAATGAAAACGCTATTTCAATATCTTTTAGAGATCTTGATATAATTTTATATAAAAGTGTGAAGGATTCAAAGATTGTTAATTCTTTAACAAGGTTATCACATCAACACCAGCATTTGGAAATAAGTCATTTTACTAGATTTTCTAATGTTCTTGATGAATTATAAAAGCAATTTTGGTCCAACAAGTTTGTGGATGAATATCAATGAATCATTCTATAGTTGATCAACATTCAATTTCAATGAAGAACCAGTGGTATGAGTATAAACAATGCCATTAATGGCTAGTGGGTCAAATATAAATAATTCCATAAACTGAAGAAGATTAATCAATTCTTGAATAATCATTAATTACTTGTTATACGTGTGTTTAATCATTGAAATTTACAATAATAAGAGAATCTATAATACAACCATAGGTTGATCATGATAAAGAGTATGTCTTAGTACCAAACATTGTAAAAAGAATTATACACTTATTTATCTTTTAATATATACATTATATGTTTTTGAAATTTTTGAGAGAGGAATACTAGTATATTTCTCTTTATTGGGAAATTTGTTTAAGGGTAAGAGTGGTTAATTGAAAATAAAGTAAAACCCAGTAACGTAAGGTATACTAATTTACCCCCTCCCCCCTTTCAGTGTCCCTACATGATCCATATGGGATCTACATATATGATATTATAATAAAATAATTATAATTATATCATAAATATTCTATATAAATAAATAACAAATCATTAAATCTATCCATTATAATTGGTGATGGAAAACTAATTACATTTGTTCATGAGGTAGTAGTTTGCCGTACACACAATTTGTAACTTAATTTCCTATTTTAGGGAGGAGGATGAGATTTTAGGCCATGAACATATCATAAAATAATATCATTTTATATATGATACTAAGGTTATTTTATCATTTTGGATAATTAAAATTTGTATGAGTTGGCGGAATAAATAAAATAAAACACTCGATTAAGGACTTTACATATTCTTCAGAAAAAAAAAATTTAATTTGCACAAAAATCCTTAATAAGTTATATTTTCGACCCATAAAAATATTTGAGGATGTTAGGGTGGAGGGGGATATTATTTGGCATGGATGTTTTGGAAAAATATATTTTAAATTAAAGGAAAATTGAGAGGGGTGGCCATTTTTATATTGGTGAGAGGACACACTTCGAATATTTGAATAAAGGAATTCCATCCAAAATTTTTAGATGCCAAAAGATTATAAAATGGACTATTATATATCCATATAAGATAAAAGGTCAAAATAAATCCATAAAATAGGAATTTTACATGTTTTGGGTCATTTTTAGCCCTTCTCGTTTTTTTAACACCCTAGTAAACCCTGTTTTACATTTACCATAGTAAATAGTTTTTAATTCTTTCACTATTCATATTATAAAAAATAAAGTTGGAATTAGTATAGAATATAAATTATAATTATTCCAAATATGGAATAAATTATTCCCAATTCAACTCACGTAAGTGTCATTTTTCAAATTAAAATTAAACCCGCAGATATGTTGAAAAAAGGGATTTTCAATAAATTATTTTTTAAGGAAAAATGTTCTCATATTAAATATATGAAAAAATCATAATTAGATGAATTTATATTAAATTTTACATGTTTATATAATCTATAAATTTAATTTAAATCATTTCTTACTTGGGGTTATTTTAATTATTCAAAATTGGTAATCATTATACACTTCAAAATAGTTTTCAGGAAAAAATCTATTTAAAAGCATAATTTTTTTTACTAAAATGTCTTATAAAGACGATTTAAATTTAATTAATAATATTTTATAAAACTAAATAATTATTATTTTTATTTTAAACTAAATTAAACTAACAACTGGAATTAATTTATTAAAAATAAATGACTATTTTATAAAAAAAATTCTAATATACATTAAAAAAATAATATATTCCAAAGAATCCAAAAATTTTACAATAAGTTAATATTGATATTATTATTTCAAAAAATAATTATTTTTTAACATATATTTTAAAAAATTGGTAAAAATTAATTTTAAATTATGTGGGAAATGTGAAACTAAACTACCTTTTAGAATAATATATTTTTATGGAAACCCATTATTTTTATTCAAATAGTTATTATTTTATTTAAAATAACTAGGTAAACATTAAATTTATTTTATACATATGTAAACCATATAATATTTATAATTTAGTTAGATATATTCATATCATAAAACCTAACATCAAAGTTATAATGGTCATATACAAATAAAAATATTGTAAGAGTATATCATGCTTTGTTTAAACCTTCTATTATGTACATTGAAATATATTGAAGAGATTAAATTAATATAAAGAAAAAATATATTTTAAATTATCAGTTTTTATAGAAATGATAAAAATAAATTTAGGATAAAACTATCTATAAAAAGTTTTATAAAATAAAAAAATAGAATTTTTTTGATAAACTGATTGAAATGCCCAAAAAATTTATAAAAAATAATTTTATCGCTATATAAAAAGAGTAGTTCCTAGGATAAAATTATATTTTATAGATATTGTTATTTTTATTAATTTTTTCAATGTCATAAGGAATTTATTATCCAATGTGAAAAAAATTTAGTGATTCAGCAAGATATAAAATCTATAGTTTGGGGAGAAGTAATCCAATTTTAGAAAAAAAACCCATAAAAGTAAGCTAAAACATTAAGAGTTAGAGTGGAAAAATCAATTTCAGTTTTGAAATGGTCATTTTTAAGGACAAGATCAATTGGGTTATTACAAGGAGAATTACATTACTATACTAATATTACCAATAAATGTGAATTAATATTATAAAAAAAATTAAAATAATAAGAAAGACCAAAAATTATGATTTTATGTCAAGAGTTAGACTTTTGGTAATCAATTTTAAATAATAATGGTTCATGTTCACTTAGTATCATCTCATTGAAGAATTTAAAAGACTCAATGGATGTAATGTTATGTGTTGTTTTTTATTCACTATTTTCCAATGAAATTAAAAATTTGGGATTGTTCAATTCCATGTCAAATCTTGTTTAGGAAATAAGAGTTAGAATTAAGATGTAATGTATTTATGTATGTCTTGTTTTGACATTAACGCATAATCATCTATTAGGATGGTTTAAATTGATACCTAAAACAATGACTAAAATGGGCAAATTTCAAAATAAACCTGTTAGAGGAATTCACATCGATGGTTGGGATTGATTTGATGTGTCAAATATATGATCCCCTGTAGTTTTATGATATAAAATAAATCTTGTTGTGATTACATATATCATCCCAAAATATTTATGTAGAATTTATGTATATTTTAATCAAAAAATAAATATATATCATAAATAAAAAAAATGATTTATTTTTATATAGATGAATAATATTTGTTTAATTAAAATATCATATGGATCATTCCACAATAGTATTTCTGTATTTATAATATTTTTAATTTAAAATTTATATAAGGTGGTTATCCCATGATTTGGAAGATATGGTTTTGTAATTTAATTAACAAGGTCATTTTGAATTGAGATAACATAATAATTATATATTATAATGAAATTTTTATTTTTTATTTTCAATATAAAAAATTTATTATTCTAACATTTTGTGTGCATAATTAAGTTGAAGTTTAAACCATGTTCTAATATAATTAGAAATGTCATAATGAGTTCAAATTTGGAGTTTGTTTTAAAGGTAGTTAATTTCAATTATTTTGGAAACAATTGGTATTACACAACAATGGAAGGCACTACACTATGATATTTAAAAACATTATATATTTATATATATATATTTAAATAAGATACCATATAACTATTTTGTAAATTTATTTTCAAAATCCTTTGAGAACACTTTTTGAAAATCATGTTCTATCATAAATGTTTCATTAAACATGATATTTTGTCATATTATATCTTTATAACTTCAGTTAAAAATGGAATAAAGTGTTTTCTATTATATGTTATCATTTATAATAAGTTAACCTTCTAATTGAAGATTATTTTTTATTATGGGATTTTTATAATTTTTTCATTTTTCACTCAATTTTAGTACATTCATATCTATACATAATATCCACTTCATTTCATTCGGTTAAAAGTGTTGAAGCTATAGAAAATTACATTTATCTGGTAAGATGACAAAAATATGGGACAATGGCTAGTTTTCACACACTACATTAACACTCCTTTCACATTCAAATTTTCATAAAACCATTACATTGAATGTTAATATTTTTTTTACTATGAATTTCATATTATTTGTGATAATTATACATGTAAGATACTATAATACTTTCAATTTCCATATCATGCTTTAAAATTGTATTAAATATGTTTTTATACTACAAGATTTTTTTAGACTTTTTAAACATAGATACTTTCTTATAGAACATTATTTTGATGATATTTTTACTATATAATATAAAATATTTAATTTACTTCCACCAAAATATTCTTCAATTTGGAAAATAATATATTGAATAAGTCTTTTAAAGGATAAAGTGTAACACCCCAAAATATTGGAAAATATTTTTTCAAATAAATTTTACCTTATTAATAGTTTTGGTTACACACAACATCGAGGTTAGCTTGTATTAAACATCACACTAAGTTTTAATGAATAGTAATATAATATTAATAATATTATTCAAGTTCAGCAATTATAAAAAGTTATTAGACATAGATATAATAATATTTACAAATAATTTTTAAATATTATGTCTAATTATTTTCTATAGTTAATACATAATAATAAAAAAGTACTTAATTTTTATAAATGTATTTATATGTTTTGAAAATACTATTTTCTAAAAAAATAATATTTTTCTACATTTTTTTGAATATTAATAAAATAAATGTTTCCCACATTTAGAAAAAATTGGTCAAATAAACTTCATTTCTTAAATATACAAGTTAAAACTGTCTTGGATTTAATTTTTGAGAATTTTTTGAAATGTTAAATTTTTTAATTAATAGTTAAAAATGCTGGTTTTTATTATGAATTTTCATTTATATTAAATATTTTAACAACAAAAAAAAATATTTATTTAGTTATAATAAGTAAAAAAATTAAATTATATAATTATTAATTAAATTTAGGTAATTTTAATCAGTTTCATATTAATGGTTTATATAAACACTTTGTAAACATTAGAACATTTTCTCTTTGAAAACTTTCTTTCTCATTGCATCTTTGAGATTAATTTTAAATTGAATTTTTATAATTTTTATAATGTAACTTAAGAAAATGAATTAAATTTTAGTAATAATTTTAATTTATATTTTATAATAATAAAAAACATTACATTTTACCACAATTAACAGGAAAAAAATAGAAATTATTTACTGCGATTAACATAAAAATAAGTTTATTAGGTGTTAAACTAAAAAGCTAAGTGTTCAAAATAAAAAAAAACAACACAAATTTTATGTCCATATTTCAACCCTTAATCTTGTAATTTTAATAATATATCATTTTTATCCACTTTTCATTTAAAAAACGGGGGTACACATTTTTGGTTTCCAAAATTACAAGTGTTCCGCACACCTCACTTATAAAAGGCCACCCGCTCTCCCCTCTTACACACACATCCAAAACCCATTAGTTTACAAAATATATTTCCCAATAACTTAATTTATTCCATATTATAATCTTGTAAGTCATATTTTTCCCATAAATCCAACATAAGATTGATTTTGGTGCAAACCATATGAATTTTCCCAAAGAAGAGGTGGCGTCCCAAACCAAGAATTATATTTTATTTCTTCCTCCACCTCTTTTAATTGTTATTAAACAGTTATGAAATAATAACCATAGTATATTATAAAAAATATATTTTTTATGTTAATTTCATGAAATTTATTGATCTCCTCTTCCATCTAATGGGTTTTGAAATAATCAATTGTTTCTATGGTTGACTACTGCCTCGTGAACTAATGTTTTCAGTTTTCAATCACCACTTCTCATGACTAAATATAATGATATAATTATAATATATATATATATATTAATGATATTAATATGATTTTTTAATCATTATATCACATATTTATTCTTATTTTCTATTTCTTAGGAACACTAAAATGTCATTCGTATGTATAGCGGACTATCATCTTACAAAGTGATGTGATTCATTCTACACATACACATTACATGGATAGTAATAAGGACTAGTTTTAATAAAATAATGTGGTAGATATTACCTAACAATTATTCAATAATTATAATATATTATTGACCATTCTTTATTTTAATCCATCGATAAAGTGGAAACAATATTCATACGGTTTTATAACCTACCATCTCCATGAACGATGTATTTCACTTTCTATATCTAAATTTAATGTATTACAATAAATACATATATAATAAAAATATATTTTATATATATAATGGATATAATTATAGATATTATTTAACTATGATCAATTTAAAAGGACTAATAATACGAAAACAAAACAAACATAGAAAAACAAAGAAATTATTACCCAAAACATGACTTTAAGAAGGAATTGTTAATAAATTAGTAATAAAAGGTCATAAGAAAATAATATAAGGTAACATATATTTAATTATGGTAATATTATAGATTTATAATACACATATATTTATTATAGAGGAGGTTCAGAAATGTATGAAGGGAGTCGAGACTTAAGTTGATGGATTTCTAGTATCTCTCTTTTTGTGGGATACTAATGTCATATTCAACAATTGTTTATTCTGGGTGGTGAATATATTTCCCTATTGAAATATTATATAATTAATATAATTAATTTCATGAAATTTAGTTTTTTATTTGATATTATTCTTTAACAGGTCCTATGAATCAATATATTACCAAAGGGGTAAGGTATTTTTATCTCAATTTTCCTGCTTGAGACAAATGTGATGTTATACACCTATCTTGTTTTATAAGGTTTATATAAATTCCCTTTGACATTTAATATATTAAATTTATTTATTATCAATATATTTTAGTTTTTATATAATTTTATTCATTCATGGTTATTATGATTTAATGGACCAAAAATGTAATGGTTTTACAATACAATCTCATCATTTATTAAGATTGTTTACGTTTATACTTCCGATGAAGAAATATAATGATCCAAATATCAAGAAACACATTTATTTTATTCTCCTATTATTATGACATTAAATATATTTTCCCCTTATTTTATTTTCTTTCTATACTCAATAATTCAAAATAATGTTTTTATGAATAGTAATTTTTATTTATCTCTTCAGAGAAAACCCAATTTTCCATACAAAACCATGTATTCTAAATAATTCAATTTTTTAAAATAATCTAAATAATTTACTAATTTAATTTTTACCAATTTTTTTAATTATTAAAATAATATATAAATTAACCTTCACGTCATTTTTCAAATAATTCATGTTTGGATATTACCAAAAATTTTAAAGGAATATTTATTTTAAAGTGTAAAAAATGATTTTTATTTTACACTATCACAAATAACTCATTCAAATATTCTATTATAATTTTAAAATATTATTTTCAAATAAACGTATTTTAAAAAAATATTATTTTTATTTAAAAAATATATATTTATAACGAAAAGTTTTTTTCCTTAAGAAGTGTTCCAAGTGTCTTTTTAAAATAAATTTCTATATATGATGACATCCTTTGATGTTACTTATGATTTAATAATAATATTATCCAGTGATTACCTTATTATTCATTCTCTAGTTTTTCTATGTTTATGATGAAATGATATGAATGTGGTTTCCTTCCACGGGTTATACCATGATAAAATTATTTTAAAACCCATTTTTTCTACATGTTATGCTATAATGAAATGAAAAAGTGTATATGAAACCAATTTATATTCTATTGGTTATGTTATGATGTAATTATTATGAAACCGATTTAATTAATTATTATTTCATATTATGTATGTTTTATGATCTTATGGTAAAAACATGTATTATTTTCAATATGTGATGTTTGTTGCGTTATAACCACAGAAGGTGGTTAAGTGATAACCATGACTGATGACACCTATATATACCTCCAATGCATTGTGTAATTTTTCATGTTATTTGATTTCAAATGGAATATGAGAGGTTGTACCAATCCCAAAAGGGGGAACACAAAAGGTTATCCCAAACCCAAGGGGTGTGCAAAGGAGGTTATCCCAATCCCAAAAGGGGGTATACTGAAGGTTATCCCAAGAAAGAAGCAGGTATACTGGTGGTTTCCCATTCCTAACACATTTTAATGTCTTGTTGTGTATCCTTAACATATTATTTTCTATTCTTATATATATTCCACAAATACATGTCTTGTTCAAATTTTATGCTCTCATTTATCATTTTCAGTGATTACATTATGATTCATGTCTTATGAACATCCATGATTTGTGTCATGAATCATGTTTATTATCTGTGATATGTAGAGTATGGCTTCCATATGTAATTATCATGTTCTCATAATCATATTATCATGTCATATTGATATATCTCTTTTTTGACACACACGGGGTATTTGTTTTTGAAATTCACAATTTATTTATGATCCATAACGATGGATTTGATTAATGACCATGAATTATGTTTTTTAAGCATATAGATTCAAAGATTAAAAATAATGTATCATTATTTAGATTTCATATAAATTATTTTTCGTGATTATATAGTTTTTCACTATGATATGTGTTTCTCACACTATGATTTCTAGTTCCTGTCAGTGATTGGAAACCAAAAGAACAATGATAATGTTGAATATAATGGAAAATCAAATGATTTTTCACTTGATAAAATTAAAATAGTGGGATCAAGAATTCAAAACCTCATTTTTATAATCACAAAAAAAATCTAATGATATGAGTCAGGTTGAACATTAAAATAATCATAGAATGGAAAAAAGTAGTCTTTTTTTAGGAAATGTCCACCATTTTTAGTGGGTACACTTATCCACTAGTTTCAGAGAAATGTAAATGTACCACTGAAAAAATATTTCATATTTTCCCATGTTTATTTCATGAAAATTAATTTTTGGCTGCCTATCATTTGATTGCTGAACAGAATCAATGGTGGAATCTTATTAAGAGTACAAGTCAAGATGAGGTAATTGACTCCAAGGAATGGTATAAGTTTAATATGACATTTTTTAGCGAGTTCTTCCCTTATATTCTATGAATAAGGATGGAGTAGCAATTTCACGATCTCAAATAAATGGATGGATAAACTATTTAAACCTAAGAATATAATTTTACAAGACTTTCATTCTATTATTCTGGTTTCATCATCCATCTAAAAAAAGAGTTGGCCAATTCCAAAGTGTCTTAAGACCATGTTTTTGAAAGGTGTTGGATATAATAGGATTTATTAGCTAAAAAGAAGTCATTTTATGTGTATTGAAGGTATAGATGGAAATTGTAGATTTTATCTATTTTGATGGTTTTGATAAGAAAATATAGATTGAGAATCATTAAAACATGAATAAATCAAATGTTGGAGTTAAATTTCAGTCACCTACCATCCACAAATGTGGGAATAATCACATTGGTGATTGAATAAATGTAACAAAATGGTATTAAATGTTTGGGAATCATGTCCATTGGTAAAAATAATGTATAAGGGATGTAAATTAGTTATTAAATGAATTAATATAGAGATATCCCAATAGAATTCACCACCTGCATAGTAGTGTTTCAAGTTCTATGAGTTTGGGAATTATGTGAATCAATTCCCAAATACAAGGGATAATGTGGATGAAATCCACAATAACCTCTAATGTCAATGGAAAAAAGGGAAACATTATGGAATAAAAATTGCTGAAGTGAATCGTAAGGATTAAGGAACATTATCCTACCGTCCATTATTTGTAAATTCAAGTTTTATTTCATATAAATGAGCCCTATGAAAATCATATTATTCACCCTTTATTGAAATATCAAGTGATTTTGAGAAATTATTATCTCCCTCTTCACGGATTTTGGATTAGTGAAATAATATTTGATATTCAACTAGTATCAGGATTAACCCAAGATTCCAATGAAAATGTTTTTGTATAAGATAAGGTTTATATAATAAATTAAAGGAAAATTAAATTTTGGAAGTGTACATGTATCCATGTAAGATTAACTTAAGAGTTGTAGATATCCTCATTGGTATATGAGTTTATATTTTACAATAACTTCAAAGTCATTTACACCCCATTTGATGATTTATGTGATTGGATTTTATCAAGATTGATATTTTTAGATACATTTATGGAAATAAAAACATTTGGTTTTTTATATGATTTATTTATAATGTTATTTTATGGGGAATTATTTTACACTTTCCGGACATATGATTAATGGTATAGGTAACCTTTAGGTTTTATCTTATCATTTATATTAAGGTAGTTTTGGTTTGTAGTTGATCACTGTACAATGTCAGTACACTTTATTATTATGTGAGAGGATTTATATCAGGATCTTCTTGCTGAAATATAAATTAAGGAATTGGTAAAATAACATAGAGTAACAAATTGAATTGTATCTAATATAGAACTGATGATTACCTCGATTTTTTGTTGAAGTATTTAGAGAAATATTGTTGAAGAGTTCAGTTTCACCACTGTGTATCATCCTCAGATAGATGGTCAACATGAAATAATAATTAAAACCCTATAGGATATTCTAGGATCTTATTCTATGGATTTAAAAGGTGTTATAGATCAACAAAATAATCTATTTAAACCTTTATATGACAATATCTTTCACTCATGAATTTATATGTCTATCTAGGATTCACTTTATATAAGAAATTATATAACTCAAACATACAAGAAAAAAGTTACAAAAATAAATCTGTTGGTAGTAGAGATAGTGGATGAAATGGAAGAGAAGGTTAGGGCCATTAAGTAACACATAACAATTGCCAAATGTTGAAATAAATATTATGATAATAATCATTAACATGATCTCGAATTTCAATTTTAAAACAAAGTGTTTTTTTGAATTTATTTTTTGTTATACAGGCGGTAAATCTAAAAAATATATATCAGGATCATTGAAATTATTGATCATATACAAGCCATATCTTATAAATTGGTGCTTCCAAATTAAATCTCATAGGTTTACAATGTGTTTCATGTATCACTCCTGAGAAATTACATATCTGATCCATCACATGTGTTTAACTCACAGGTCATACTACTGGAGTATAATATTCCTTATGCAGAATAACTAGTGGAGATTTTGGAACCTGCAATGAAATTTTTATTAAATAACACCACCCATAATATCAATGTTTTTATGGAAAAAAACCATATATACGATGTTATCTGGGTATGTGAGGATAAAGGAGGTAGAAGTATCCTTAGTTTATTGCAGAAAAGTGATGTATTTAAAGGGTTAAATTCATTCTAATGTGGGAATAATATGACACACAAGGATTTTGTGAAATCTTTTTTTCAAATATATTTAATATATTTTATATTCTGGGTAACACACAACATTGATTCTATATTGTGTTACACATAACACTGAGTTTTAATAAATCTTCATATATTTTTAAAATTATTATTTAAACAAGGCCATTATAACCTAGTTGTAAAATATAGATATATGAATAGTAACAAATAGTTTTTAAAATACATTTTATCAAAAAATGATTTTGTTTTATTTTGTGAAAACATAATAAAAGTAATTTTTACCGAATTTAATAAATTTATTTGAAAAAATAACATTCATATTTTAAATCTATATGTAAAAATTAATTGGTATTTTATTTTTGATTATTTTCTAAGGGGATATATTTTTCAATTATAATTGAGCAATACTAGTTTTTTATTTAGAATTTTCATTTCAGTTAATGATTTTAAATAAATATAAATTGTTTTAATATTGTTAAAAAAGTATAATTAGCTCCTTTATATATCTTTTAATCTCATTTAGGCCATTTGAATCAATTTATAATTTATTTTTTATACAAACACTCAGTAATATTTTGAGTATTTTAAATTTAAAAACTCTCAATGAGATTAATTTTAAATTTAATTATAAAAATAACTAAATGTATTTTGGAAAAAAATTATTCCATATTTTTAAACAGAATAATTAATATTGTCTAAAATTTTCAAATCAATTTTTTTCCCAAATTAATATTAAAAATAATAAAAATTGTGTACAATGATTAAGGTAAAAATGGGTTTCCCTGGATTTTAAACTATAACTATAAAGTAAAAAATAAACTGAAACACATCCAAATCTAATTTTAGAGCCATATTTATACCTTATATATTTTAGGATATAAAATGTCCCATTTTGGATCCTTTTAGACTGTAAAAAAACCTAGGTACACCTTTTTCTTTCAAAAAATTACCAGTGTGCCACTCACCTCACATAGAAAAGGCCACCCATGCTCATATCATATTCATACTCCCATTTTATTAGAAAATACATATCCAAATCATATCCTAATCTACCTATTATCATCCTATAATACTTAGTTTGGTCATAAATCATTCCTATGAATGATTTTGGTGAAAACAAAAAGAAGTTATCCAAATAAGATGTAACATATCTAACCGACCATTGTATTATATTTCTACCTCCTCCTCCATCAATTATTACTTAAAAATTATGATATAACAACATAAATAAATTATATATAATTATATTTTGTTATTTTATGTTCATGACCTATTTGAATATCCTCTTCCATTAAATTGACTACAAAATAATCATTCTTGTGCACGAAAGACTAATGACTCACAAACTGATATTTTTCGTTTTCCAAAACCACCTCTCACAATTAGATATAATGATGTATTTGTTTTTTCAATTTGATAATTTTAATATTAATACGCTTTTTTAATCATTATCTTGCATATTTTTTCTTACAATCTATTCCCTGGGAAATTGATAACTTCATTCCTATGATTGATAGAATACTGACTCAGGAAGCGATGTGATTCATTCTTGAAATATGTTTTACAAGGATGTTATTAAGGATATGGTTAAATAAATATAAGTGATATATATAAAATAACTATTATTATAGAATGGTAATATAATATTTACCTTTCTTAATTTCATTTCGTCAAGAAAATGGAAAGAACATTCATTCATACGTATGGCATATCGCCAACAAGAATGGTGAATTTCCATTCTATATAGAACTTGTATATATTAAAATAAATACATATTTATAGTTTATATATGGTATTTATAAAATTGATAACATTATGGTGGTTTTGTAACCATTATAAATCAAATAGTATTGAAAATACCAAATCAAAACATACACAAAAAATATAGTTATTACCAGAATCATGACTTCAACATGGAATTAAAAATAAATGGGTAATTAAAGGTCATAAGTAAATAATAAATTTTATGATATATATAATTATGGTTCTATAATATATTTTTAATAAAATTATATTTATTATATGGGAGGTTCACACATGTATGATGGAAGTTGATACATGAGGTAAGGTATTTTTAATATCTCTTTTATTTTTGGGAAACATATTCCATATTCAACATTTATTTTTATTATGTTGAATATACTGCACATTTGATATTTTTTATCATTAATATAGTTATTCTCTGAATATTTAATGTTTCATTTGATTTTATTATTTAAAAGAGATTATGACTCGAGATATTAGCAAAGTGGTATGAGATTTTTGTCTCAAATTTCCTTCTTGAGAGATATTATAATATGAACATGTATTCTTTTATGGGGTGAATATACTAGAATATTAAATTGTAAAATCATAAATATATTTATTCTCTTTATATTTTAATTTTAATTCAATTTTATTCTTTCATGAGGCTTATGATTCAATGATATCAAATAAGTAATGGTTTTAGGATACAATCTCACCACTTATCATGACTCTTTATGTTTAAGATTCTAATGATGAAATTATATTATCTATCTCTCAAGAGAATTTTTAATCATATAATCCTCTAGTTAAATACTTAGAATACACATGTTCCCTTAATTTTGATCTCCTTATGTACTCAAGTATTCAAATGATTGTTTTTGGTAAAAAATGCCTTTATCTCTCTCTTTAGATGAAATTTATTTTTTATCCAAAATCGTGTTTTTTAAAAATGTTTTCATAAACGATTTTTTTATTTTATAAATGATTTGTTAAAGGAATTTTTACCCATTTTTAATTTTTAAAAAATATTTTGGAAGTAATATACATGTTGTTTTCCTAATAGTGTCAGTTTTTCTTTTACCACGACTGTTAAAGGAATGTTTGTTTTAATGTGTATGGAAGAAATTTTATTTTCCTCCATCATGGACAAATAATTTTTTTAAAATATTACTTTATTATTTTAAAATATTATTTTCAATTAATAGTATTTCTAAAAAATATGAATCTTATTTTAAAAAGTGATTTTAATGAAAAATTATTTTCCTCAATAAATTTTTCATGTTTCTTTTCAAAATCATTTTCTATATAAAATGACTTACTTTGATGTTACTTATGATTTATATAGAATATCATCAAATGATACCATTTTTATTACTTCTATAAATACTTTCTATTTATAATGAAAATATATTTATGAATCCTGTTTTTTTTTAAACAACATATTCTATGATAAAATGATTATGAAACATGTCTGTTTGCATGTGTTATGATATGATGAAATTATGAAGTGTATATGAAAAAAAATTGTTTACATAGGTTTTGGTATTATGTAATTCTTATTAAAACCATTTATTTCTAAGGGTTCTGATATTATAGATTTTTAAGATCTTATTGCACACACATTTAATATTTTCTTTATGTGATTGTGGTTACATTTTAACCAATGACAACTGTTATATTACAACCAAGGACGGTGGATAAATTATGACAAATATGGTTGCGAATTATATCTCTCAACATTGGATTGGTTAATGGTTAATGTTATATGTGTTCAATGGTTAAAACATAGTTTTTCCCAAGCCCAAATGGGGGTACACTGGTGTTTATCCAATGCCCCAAATTGGGAACACAAGAGGTTATGCCAAGACCAAAAGAGGTTACACATGAGGTTACCTTAATATTGATGTTGGTATGGTTAGTTCTCCCAAGCATAACATATAATAAATGTCTCGGTGGGAATCTTTGACATAATACGTTCCATGACTATGTATATGGGAAAATATATATTTTATGGTAATGTTATGCACTCATGGATCATGTTATTTGATTTCATTATGATTAATTTCTTATGAACTACAAAATATATCCCATGACTCATGTTTATGATCTGTAATATGTAGTTTATGGCTTTTATATGTTATTATAATGTTATCACACCCATATTCTCATGTTATGTTGATATCTCCCTTATTTTCCATTACTGAGCATCTAAGGTCACTATGTATATAAATTATTTTATAATGTATGATATGTCAAATAAGGGTGTTAGTTATAAAGAACATAGAGGGAGATGTCGTAGCTCACTTATGTACCAGTTTTTTATGTTTGCATGTTCATAAAGACACTTGACCTGAATTATTCTCATAGGGACAATTATATTAATTCATTATAATAAGTCTATAAAGATTTAATATTTATGTATGAGAATATTGGTTGTTTACATATTAATAGTCTCATAATTATGAAAGGTTATTTTTTGACCAATGACTATAAAATTGTGAGTTGTGTCTCAAAATACTAGAATATTATGATGTCTTATATCTCAGATGTGGAATATTAATTTTTATATTTACAAAAATATATGGTAATATGGGTATTTTATATTTTGATGTAGTATTCTTAGAAGAAATGATAAAATATACTTTTATCATGATAGTGATTGTAAAATATATCTTGTAAAAATATAATTTTTCATTACAGAATAAAAAATAATTAAATGAAATAAAACTTTTTTTGATATAATTATTGGATTGATATCTATATTTTGAAATGATTCATGGAATTACGAAACGAAAAAGAAATTTTTTTCCAGGTTGATGATTGTAGAAAAATTTATAAATTATTTGTTGTCGTTATTTTATAGAATCTAATGAAATTCGAAAGTCTTCATGTAATTATTTATCATTGGGGAAGAAAATTTTTGATGAAATAATATATTTTGGATTTAATTTCTCTACATAAAATTTTTATGATTTGTTTTATGTTTAACTTCATTTAACAACCGGTGTTTCAGTAAAACATTTCTCCATAAATAAGAACAGCATCGAAAAGTTTTTTTTTGTAACAACCCAAACAGTTCTAAATAAAATTACCCATTTAATTTAATTAAAATTATTATTATTTAATATGGTTTTAGAAAACACATTCAATTTTTTTATAATATCCAATTGGATTTAAAAAATCGCTAAGTTTGTTTACAATTGATAATGAAGTCGTTGATTAGTGATCACATGATTTGTACAAATTTAGGGTTTTAACAAATCTGTTTGACAAAGATAAATGATGTTATGGCCTCAACTACTGGATTTCACCCTAAGAAGCCCATTTTTTAGAGCTTTAAATGGAGATATCATCACAAGGATTTTCCCTTTACCATGCCTAATCTGATATCAAAAATATAAGAATTGGTAAAATGGTTTACGAGGGAAGTTCAAGATCATCGAGATCACAGCACAAACCATGTTTGTTGAACCAACCCATGAAAGTATCACCATTGAAAACCATAATATTAGATATTTTATATTTTATTAATGATATTTCTATCAATACCCTAGTAATATGAGTATGTGTCACGACCCATCCCAGTGGGGACAACACCGCAACTCCCCATGCCTACCCCCAATAGGGCAGAGGATAGTGACTAGCAATGAGTAGGCATATTACTAACATGAGAGGCATTGCCTAAGTACCTGTACCCATGCACACATATCCAAGCCCACAATGCTGAAATGTAAAAACCACTAAGGAACAAAATGCATGCATAAAACTAAACCCGGCCAACAGAATACGATGGAAGTAAGGTACTAAAAGTTAACTGGGCCAGAATACAAGCCCACCAAAAACAAGATTTTCAAAACTACAAAGTCGAACCTGTAAACACAAAGAGGTATTGGGACTGCTGCTCATATCCATAGGAACACCTCAACCTATAGGGAACTCAGAAATCTTGGTCTTATCCTAGTCTACCCTAGAGTCTATCAAAAGGTTTCTTGTCTGCACAAGACACAACATGTACGAGAAAAGCCCGTGCATGGGTGAGTATAACAATACTCAATAGAGGAACCTAAAAACCAAAAATAAATACCCAAATGAAAAGTACAATCATATATTCACATTATATGTCAACTGAACATATAATAGGGGAACAAAATCCAGATATACTCAAAACCTAGACTCATGGTCTAGAGACAAGTCACAGAACTGCATTCCCCCTTCTAGGGATTCAGTTTGAAGATTCTATAATGCACTCATCTGGGAGAACTCACTCGACGAGTATAATAGCTCTGATGATGTCTGTCCGAGAAGTATTTCCCATCAATAAAAGTCACAAGATCTAGATACACTCATTATTGGAGAACACGCTCTTGAGTGGGTAAAGATCACGATACACAGATGAGGATCACTACCTGGGCCTTAGAGGATACTGTGACTAAGTCAGATTGACCTGCTATGTAGAGGATCAGTTCCCAGTGGGGATAGACACGTCGATACCTGGCTCTACCTAGGGCCAAGAATGGATATAGGATCTCACTCTGGGCCTCTCTGAGGGATACCTGACTCTATCTCAGAAAATCTTATTGAAGAGAACATACTCCTACAAAAGGAAAGAATACCCTAACTTCAGGGGAACAATAAAAAAGGGCACTAACCCAAACAAAACATGTCCCAGAAATGGTGGAAAAGAATATCAAGTCAGGTACTGAGAAGTAAAAGGTGAGTAGAAGTGTCACACACCGTGTCTTCTGACCCCGTGTACTGCCCGTGTACAACTGCCCATGTCGTAAGGCTGGTCATGTAGAAGAAGGTATTCATGACTTTTAAGAGAGTTACATTTTGGGTTCCTCTATTCGGGGGGGGGGACTTCATGTAAGCGGTCCATGTGCCCGTACATGTTTTCAACTCGTGTGTCACAACCCCTATGACTGGAACACGGGGTAACCCATGCAGTCGGCCTAGTTTGGTCATGTGGTGGAGTACATGGCCATCCACACCCTGTGCCTTCGTATCATATGGATACACTTCGAGTCCCGTGTAAGTACCCACACACTGTGTTCTTTGGATAACACGTTGTTTCATTAACTCACACACCGCGGAACCCTAGATGCCACTTAGCTAGACCTACACGCTGTGTTCTTCGGGATACATGTCGTGTGTTTTGGAAATTTCCAGAATCACAAACCTTCACTGTTGCGCCTCAGGTGGAGCTCTGATCTTCAATACCACCATCTATTTTCCACGAAACATGAATATTAATGCCCTGTCGACATCATGAAGTCATCTTTGTTGTTTTCGGAACTCTTATCGATCTCAAAAATGTGTATCGATCCACCCACATGAAGAATGCTCGAAGAATGGTCTCTCCCAATCTAATTTGATCCGTCGTCTGCCATTGTCATCGCACCTCTGCTAACTCGTCGTGATGTTAGACTTTCAAATTGGTATCGTTGCGTTGCAGAAAAGATGCGCAACAATCTGTTGTTTGTCACTCCATGAAGAACACGAAGAACACAGTGTAAAAAATGGGGAAGAAATCCAAATCAAAAAATAAAAGAGGAATGAACCTCCAACTTCATTTGTAACGATGTTGATCTTCTCCAGTTATAAGTATTAAATAGAGTGAATTGAATCATTGATTTTAACATTATGGATTAATCCCCAAAAACAACCCAATAAAAACCATCCCACAAGAACGCACTATTCGTGGACCAACCTATTTGTGGGTTGATCTGCGTTTTTCATTTTATTTCAAGAACGGGGAAATGATGAATCGAAATAACAACCCCTACATATTTCATCAAAGAAGATGGAGATCGATCGTCAGTTAGGATTCGATCTCGCTGTGCAATGATCCACGCATCGTCGTTCATCAGCGTCCATCCAAAATCTTCCAAGGCTACAAAAGGCTCCCACTCAATTCATAGGGTTATGAGGCAAACCGTGCGACTATTCCATTAGTAGATATTTAAAATGGAAGAATTAGGTCATTGTGAAAAAAAGAAAATTTTTAAATAAAATAAATTATTACTTTATTTTATTTCCATTAAAGGGTCCAAAAACTAACTCTCACTGCTTACCCCTAGCTAGTTAATGTTAGGCCCCGCCTAAGGTAATGTCTCTTCTCTGAATAAAAGGGTGTCCTTAGATTTCTGATCTAAACAACTGTTCAAAGGTTATTCCACATTTTCAAGAAAACTGCTCGTGCATGCTGTTCAATGAATAAATTATTTCAAACATATATTTCGGGAATGTCAGGGCTCGAAATCGCTTTTCATTTAAAGGTCTGGTCTTCAAATAATTCTAGATAATATTTCAAAATAATACATTAAAAATCTAAGACTTTAAATTCTCCCCACCTTGGGGTTTTTCATCCCTAAAAATCCAAGAAAATAGATACTCAAAAAGATAGGGTACTGGGCATGGATCTGAGTCTCCCATTCCCACATGCCCTTCTGAAGATTGTCATGCTACCACCGAACGCGCACCAAGGGAATCGATCACTAATGAATGATCCTCCCCTATCAATCCTCGATCTCCACTAGGTACTCATCAATGGTTTCTTTATCCTAAATGTCCAGCACTCCCTCATCGATGACGTGTGATGAGTCAATCATGTACTTCCTCAGCTACAACACCTGGGAGACATTATATACCTGATGAAACCGCGGTCGTAGAGCTAGGTAGTATGCCACCTCGTCAACACAATAGAAAGGACTGATGAATCTCGGAGATAACTTTCTTCCCTAGACAAATATCTGCAACCCTTGTTGAGGTGAGACCCGAAAGATGACACAGTCTCCATCCTCTAACTATAGAGGTCTCCTTCGTCAGTCAGCATGAAACTTTTGTAGGCATTGTGTAGTTTTCATCCACTCGCAGATGATCTGCACCTTTTCAGTGGTATCTCACACCAACTTTGGACCCATGAGTGCTGACTCTCTACAGTCAGTCCAGCAAAGGGGTGACTGAAAGGGTCTCCCATATTAGTCCTCAAACGGTGCCATAACAATGGTGGGGTGGTAGTTGTTATTGTAGGGAAACTCCACCAGTGGAAAGTGGTCCCCCCAACTACAACCAAAGTCCAAGATATAGGCCTACAACATATCCTCTAGAACCAGAATAGTCCTCTCTGTCTAACCATTAGTCTAGGGATGGAACGCCATGCTCAAGAAAAGCTCAATTCCAAAATCCTCTTGTAATCCCTTCCACAACTGGGATGTGAAGCGGCCGTCTCGATACAAGACTATCTTCCAAGGTAATCCATGAAGCTGAACTATCTACAACACATAGAGGCATCCCAATATCTCTATGAAACTCCACTCTCAGATAGCTAGGAAGTGGCCTGACATGGTGAGTCAGTCAACGATCAGCCAAATAGAATCGTTCCCCTTAGACATCCATGGAAATGTCATTACAAATTCCATCGATATTCCATCCCACTTCCACTCTTTATCTTCCAGGGGTGAGCTAATCCCGCTAGAACCTGGTTCTCAGCCCTCAC
This sequence comes from Viscum album, assembly GCA_963277665.1. NCBI lineage: Eukaryota > Viridiplantae > Streptophyta > Magnoliopsida > Santalales > Viscaceae > Viscum > Viscum album. The sequence continues at coordinate 682,919,483 of OY728123.1, read as the reverse complement.
TTTCAACCACATAAGGCATCGAGAAACAGACTATGCTACAACCTTCTTCATTCCTGAGCACCATAATTATCATCGGAGATCCTGAAACGTCTTCGCCACTCTGGGATGTACTGCTAAGGGGGATGTATGAAACTCCCTCAGGACCTCCTCCAATAACACCACTGGTACAATAGTGTATCCTCTTAAAAGAACTATGTGCTCCCAACCTTGTGAATATCTATATGAAGCATGTGCTGTGGATAACTGAGAACGTAAAGCCTCACAGTAGAAATCCCCTAGCTATTCCTCCCTAACTCCCTATAAGAGTTTATGGGTGACAACTATTGATTGAAGTTAAGTTGTATCCTCTCTCTCCACAAAGGATAACTACAACGTGGAAAACTGCTCTGTCACCTTGGTCAACATCTACGAGATCATCTTTCTGATATGAGCATTCACTGCCTTTTTCCCCTTCTTAGGAGTATAGATGATATTGAAATTATAGTCCTGGAAGAACTCCATCCAATGCCTCTATTTGATATTCAGGTCCTTCTGTGAGAAGATGTACTTGAGGAACTTGTGGTCAGAGTAGACGATAAGCCGCTCACCTGTAACATCCTAGGTAAATAATGAATAAAACATTTTCATATTTATTAATATTTACGAATTAAATATTAATTTTTCTTTAAAGGGGTTACTATGTTCGATAGTGTACCCGATACGCAACAAATATTTTCTTCAAAATATTACGTTGCACACTAGTAATAAAATAATATTATTTTAAATGGTAGTTAACACATAGCTGTTGTATTGGTGGGAATGGATAGAAATAACTAAAATATGATTATATATGTTTTTTAAATGTTTTTACTTTTATCTAATAAAAGATAAAGGCTTAAAATACGGAAAGAATTCAATTTTAGGCGTATATGCCCTAGTTTTCACTAAAGGTTCACTTATCGCCTTTTGATGGCGAACCGTCGTTAAATATAGTTTTGTTCACTCTTATACATTCTATTGTACCAAATAAAACTTTTCTTTAGAATCGGGACATCAAAATTTACTTTGTGTAAATTTTTGGTATCTTTCCGATAAAGTTCATTTTTTAATGAATAGTGTAAAATGATGTATTTTAATTCAAAAACTCTTTTTAATCTAATTTATTTATATGATTATATTATCTTTTTAATTGGTTTTGAATTGAAATTAGAAAATATTTTTACCATTAAATCCAATAGTGGTCTTTGGAATTAATTTCACTTTGAAATCGGACTTAAACTAGTGTCAATCTTTTGATACTTATTGTTTCATAAAAACACGCTATTTGTCATGACAGCGGGAATTAATTATTAAATTAATTAATGTGACTTATATGTTTTTAATTTTGTAAAATAGACTTCATTTTTGAATTTGGAATATCAAATATAGCTTAGGGTAAATTTTTGGAATTTTTCTGAAAAACTCCAATTTTTGATGAATAGTGAAACCACTAAGTGGTACTTATAAAAACGGATTTTTCGTTTAAATGAAATTTTACCAATTCTGTGTTTTGAATTTCAAAAATCTGACATACATGGTTGTCATTAAGAAGTAAAATGTGGTTCAATGAGATTAAAATAATTTTTTGGTGAATAGTAACTTTTAAGTTCTTAATCGCGATTAGAGGTAATTAGTGTAGTTTAAGGTAAAAATAATGTTTTCATAAAATGAGATGAGCTTGACACATGCCCTACCCTCATTGGATGTGTCATGGCCAAACAAGAGAATCCATTGGTCAACTTGGGGACCCCATGGATCCACTTTGTTTCGGGAATGACATAAATAACTTTTTATTAAATGTTAAAGTAAAAATAACACAAACATGAGATGTTTTACTAAAAAACCTTTTACATGGGGTTATATAAGTCAGATTTTGACTATAAATATTCATTAGAAATCTAAAAATATTTCCTACATCATGATATTTTATTTATATTTTTTAGACATTAAATATATTAAATTATTTATGACATCATGATGATGTTGCGGTTACCTCATTAATAATGGATTTAAATAAAATGAAAAGATAATGTAAAATCTATGACCTACACATGTCCAAAACCTATTGGATGAGTATATTTCGAACCCTTATCACCTTATCCTCGAATTATATCAATGTGGGACCTCTTAAATCCGAATATCATTTTAAAATAAAGTAACTTTTCTTTACTTTCCAAGAGTTCCCCTCCTCTCCTCTTATAAAAGGCCCCCACATCTACCTCTTTACCCACACTTCCAAAACATTTGGCTCGGACAACCCCTGCCCATTTTGTCTCTCCACATCCCTCTCTTACTACATGAAGCCTCACATTGGGTACAAGTCTTCCCAAAGAAGCCTTTGAGCTCAAACCAAAGGGAGTTACCCGATTTTAAGGTAATGTCTTCTTTTGAGTCCTTTTGTTTTATTTTGCTTCTCCAACCCCCTAAACACTTTTTATTCTTTTCATTTGTAACAACTAGAGTATATTCAATATACTAGGATGTTTTTATAAGAAGTATTAGAGCTACACTTACACACACCTACATCTAATGGATAAAGAACATACAGTTTCCGTGGATGACGAATTTCTGCCTCCTGAAATGATGATTGTTCAGCATTCTTTTAACACCTTCAAAGGTGGACATTAAGATGACACTATATTTATATATGATATATAATATGTTTGTGTTTTCCTTAATCTTCTGTATTTTTCATTTTTATCATACCTTTATGGCTTCCATTATGGGTAAACACGATAATTTCATTTTAGGAATTGCGGACTACCGCCCCCTCAAAATGATTTGATTCGTTAATGCCATATGTGGGACGTATAAAGAATGGATTTAAAGTTATTATATATTATGTTATAATGGAATTATAATATACCTATATATCATTATTATTTCTTCCCGTTAAAGTATGAGATAGAAATGAAAGTAGCGTTCATGTGTACGTAGGGCTTACTGTCTCCATGAACGGTGCATTTCATTTCTTATCCCCAAATGTATTGTACTATTATAAGTACATATATATAATGGATATATATGATGTATGTTACATCTAAATTATTAATATAATTCTCAAATTAAAATATTCATACCTCTCATTTAGTTTTAATTCCATTAATATGACATAGAAATGAAAGTAGCGTTCATGCGTACGTACGGCTTACCGTCTCCATGAACGGTGCATTTAATTTCTTACCTCTAAATGATTATGTAATATTATAAATGCATTTATATACTGGATATATATGATATATATGATATCTACATCATGAGTATAACTTTGGATATAATGGATACATGAACAACTTGTAATTATAAAGAGCATATTTTTGACTCAAGTACCAATGATCGTTAAAACGACCATTAATAACTTAAATAATTACATAGTGTTCATAACATGGTAATAAGTGATATAAAAGGATTAATTAACTTTAAAAAGGTTCTTAATAAAGTATAAATTAAATTAAGTTTATTATTCAGGAGGTTAAAGAACGATCGAGTCAAGATGGACCCGAGGTATGGGACTTCGTCTCAATCTCCTTTCATTGAGGCATATTTCGTTTTATACACAACTATCATTTATACGGTGTATAAAACCCTTTTAATTTTACTTTTATACAAAAGGAATATTTTTATACGAAGCGTTTTACTAAATGACAAAAATGAATGCTTCTTTTAATGTACGCAGTGACAACGACCTTTTCCGTCGCCGCGAGTATTATTTGGTCTTTGGCTTCCTCAACAAGTTGTGATGTTTTTAAAATGAAATAAATACCATATACTCTTTTATGTATTTTGGTATTGGAAATGGTTTTTATAATGTATTTGTTATGTCAATATATTTGAGTGATATATTGTGATCAAAGTGTGGAAATTTTTTCTTTCCATTATGTTTGTTTTATGTCTTATGATTTTGTTATGGTACTTGGACATTTGACGGGTGGTTACGTGATAAACCATATGACGGGTGGTGCCGTGAATACCAGGACGGGTGGTTACGTTATAACCTCCAATGCATTTGGTATGGAAGTCGGCCATATGTATATTCCATTAAGTATGTATGGAAGTTGGTCGTATGGCTATTCCATTAAGTGATATGTGTGGAAGTCGACCGTATGGTAATTCCACATAAGTATGTTTATGTCCCAAGTTACCTTTATATGTTACGTGTTCTTTATATGGGTTTTATGGTAATCCTTTGGTTACCAAAGGGTAAGTAATGATATTTTATTTAGTGAAGAGTTTTTACTACTTCATGAAGGTGAAGTTATTACTTTAAAAAAGTATACATGGTTTACTTGCTGTTTGAAAAACTAACAGTTTTCATTCTTTGTGTATCCCTTACTGAGATTTTTTTGCTCACCCCAAGTTTTTTTTGAAATTTTTTTCACAGGACTTAATGTGGAATAGGGTCAAGGATGGGATCAAGGGAATGTCATGCTATATAAAACATGGAACTAGACATGTTTCTTTTAAATATTTTTATTATTCTATGGAAACTTAGTAGAAGTGTCTACTTTGTAATCTTTTGAGATTTAACAGTTATGTCCTAATTCTCTAAAACTCTAAACCTGAAAATATCCTCAATGTGAATTATTCGTTTAATTCAATATTAAGTAATGTTTAAGGCCGGGGCCTTATAGTTGGTATTAGAGGTCGGTTTAGATAACTTTAGGAGTTAGAATTATATTAAATGATTATCCAGAAATATATTTTTTTATGGTCAAATTTAAATGATATAGGATTTTAAGATTACCATGTTGCTTCATCTAAGACATGTTTGTTCAGAATGGTTTTCCATAGAGGAAATAGAACAACTTTTCTGGGAAGGCATACTGAGGGAAATGACCTTTCAAATCAGTATCCTGAGATTGTCAGAATCAGAACTAAACAGTTTGTTGCAGTGATGGCCCAGTTGACTCAGGTGAAAAATGTTGGTTGTTTTTATTGATGATATTTGGGTGTTTTCTAAAAGTAAAGAGGAGCATGAAAGTTATTTAAGGGTTGTATTGCAAACGTTAAAAAGAAAAGAAAATGTATGGAAAATTCAGAAAGTGTGAGTTTTGGTTGCAACAAATTTCATTCCTTGGTCACATTGTTTCTAAAGATGGAATAACTGTGGATCCTGCAAAAACAAAAGTTGTTGATGAGTGGCCAAGACCCACAAATGTAACCGAGATCCATAATTTTCTTGGTTTGGCAGGTTATTAACATAGTTTTGTTAGAAATTTTTCACGGTTATCTAGTCCCATGACTAAGCTAACTCGGAAGGGTGTTAAGTTTATCTGGACAATAGAATTTGATGATTGTTTTCAGAAATTGAAAATAAGTTTGGTGAATGCTCCAGTTTTGGCACTTCCTTCCAGGAATGGTGAGTTTGTTATATACAGTGATGCTTCGTTGAAGGGACTTGGTTGTGTCCTTATGCAGAATGATCAGGTAATTGTTTATGCTTCACAGAAGTTGAAAACTCATAAGGTAAATTACCCTACCCATGATTTGGAATTAGCTGCTGTTGTTTTTGCTTTAAAAATTTGGAGGCATCATTTGTATGGAGTAAAGTGTGAAATATATACTGATCACAAAAGTTTAAAGTATATATTCACTCAGAAATAATTGAACATGAGACAGAGGAGATGGATGGAATAAATCAAGGATTATGATTGTACAATTCATTACCATCCGGGAAAAGAAAATAAAGTGGCTCATGCTTTGAGTCGAAAAAGTAATGCTTCATTAGCAATGTTGCATTTGGAATGTGATCCTTTGGTTAAGGATTTGATGAACTTTGGCATAGAAGTTGTTGGTGCAGGATGTTATTCTGTTTTGTTTCAGGTATCAGTGAAATATTCTCTATCACACAGAATTAAGCAAGCACAGAAGCAAGACAGTGAGTTTCAGAAAAAGGTAGAGCGGGTTCAGAAAGTTAAGTTTCCTAAATTCAACATTGATAATGATTGTGTATTGAGGTTTGGGAAGAGATTATGTGTGCCTTGTGATTCACAGTTGAAGAATGATTTGTTATGTGAGACTCATAGTTCCCCGTTTTCAGTTCATCCTGGGAGTACTAAGATGTACAGAGATCTGTGGGAGTATTACTGGTGGGATGGAATGAAAAGGGATATTTCTGATTTTACTGTGAAGTGTTTGACTTGTCTGGAGGTTAAAGAAGAGTGGCAGTTACTGAAAGGGATGCTTCAGCCTTTACCAGTGCCAGAGTGGAAATGGGAAAACATATCCATGGACTTTGTTGTGGGATTACCGAGGACATCTCAAGGTAATAATGCAATTTGGGTTATTGTTGATCACTTGACTAAATCTTCACATTTCCTTGCTATAAGAGATACTTTTTCCCTAGATCAACTTTCCCGTTTGTATATTAATAATATAGTCAGGTTACATGGAGTTCCCCTCTCCATTGTATCTGACCATGATCCCAGGTTCACTTAACTTTTGGAAAGGACTTCAGAAGTCGTTTGGTACTGAATTAAATTTTAGTATAGCTTTTCATCCTCAATCAGATGGGCAGTTAGAACGAACAATTCAGACATTGGAGGATACGCTACGTTCTTGCTCTATAGATTACCATGGAAGTTGGGACCAATATCTTTCTTTGGTTGAATTTTCATATAATAATAGTTTTCATTCCAGTATACAGATGGCACCATTTGAGGCTTTATATGGGAAGCAGTGTCGAACTCTAGAATTCTGGGATGAAGTGGGTGAAAGGAAGCTGATGGGACCATAATTGGTAGAAGAGATGGCAGAAAAAGTTCAGTTGATTCAGAAACACATGAGAACAGCTCAGAGCAGGCAGAAGAGTTATGCAGATAACCGTAGGAAGGATCTATCTTTCGAGGTAGGTGACCATGTTTTTCTCAAGGTTTCTCCATAGAAAAGTGTGGTGAGATTTGGTAAGAAAGGAAAGATGAGTCCAAGGTCCATTGGACCATATGAAATTCTGGATAAAGCTGTATCAGTTGCTTACCGAGTGGTTTTACCTCCGAGTTTATCTCAGGTACACATTTTTTTTCATGTTTCGAAGTTGAGGAAGTATATGCCAAATCCATCTCATGTTTTGAGTCTAGAGGTAGTTCAGTTGGAGGAGAACCTATCATATGAAGAACAACCAGTCCAGATTCTTGACCGAAAGAGAGCAAGTGTTGCGAAATAAGGTAATTCACCAGGTAAAGGTTTTGTGGAAAACCCATATGGTTGAAGAGGCAACGTGGGAATCTGAAAATGCTATGAGGGATAAATACCCCCACTTATTTTGATAAGTGAATAAAATTGTGAGGATGCAATTCCCAAAAGGGGGGAAGGATTTAACATCCCAGGTAAATAATGAATAAAACATTTTCATATTTATTAATATTTACGAATTAAATATTAATTTTACTTTAAAGGGGTTTCTATGTTCGATAGCGTACCCGATACGCAACAAAGAGTTTCTTTGAAATCTTACGTTGCACACTAGTAATAAAATAATATTATTTTAAATGGTAGTTAACACATAGACGTTGTATTGGCGGGAATGGATAGAAATAACTAAAATATGATTATATATGTTTTTTAAATGTTTTTACTTTTATCTAATAAAAGATAAAGGCTTAAAATACGGAAAGAATTCAATTTTAGGCATATATGCTTCTGTTTTCACTAAAGGTTCACTTATCACCTTTTGATAGCGAACCGTCATTAAAGATAGTTTTGTTCACTCTTATACATTCTATTGTACCAGATAAAACTCTTCTTTAGAATCGGGACATCAAAATTTACATTGTGTAAATTTTTGGTATCTTTCCGATAAAGTTCATTTTTTAATGAATAGTGTAAAATGTTGTATTTTAATTCAAAACCTCTTTTTAATATAATTTATTTATATGAATAGATTATCTTTTGAATTGGTTTTAAAGTGAAATTAGAAAATATTTTTACCATTAAATCTAATAGTTGTCGTTGGAATTAATTTCACTTTGAAATCGGACTTAAACTAGTGTCAATCTTTTGATACTAATTGTTTCATAAAAACACGCTATTTGTCATGACAGCGGGAATTAATTATTAAATTAATTAATGTGACTTATATGTTTTGAATTTTGTTAAATAGACTTCATTTTTGAATTCGGAATATCAAATATATCTTAGGGTGAATTTTTGGTATTTTTCTGAAAAATTTCAATTTTGATGAATAGTGAAACCACTAAGTAGTACTTATAAAAACTGATTTCTTGTTTAAATGAAATTTTACCACTTCTGTGTTTTGAATTTCAAAAATCCAACATAAATGTTTGTCATTAAGAAGTAAAATGTGGTTCAATGAGATTAAAATAATTTTTTGGTGAATAGTAACTTTTAAGTTCTTAATCGCGATTAGAGGTAATTAGTGTAGTTTAAGGTAAAAATAATGTTATAATAAAATGAGATGAGCTTGAAACATGTCCTACCCTCATTGGATGTGTCATTTCTGACCAAGAAAATCCATGGGTCAACTTGGGGTCCCCATTGAGCCACTTTGATAGGGAAATGACATAAATAACTTTTTATTAAATGTTAAAGTAAAAATGACACTAACATGAGATGTTTTACTAAAACAATTTTTACATGGGGTTATAGAAGTCATATTTTTGACTATAAAAATTCATTAGAAATCTCAAAAGATTTTCAACATCATGATATTTTTTTTATAATTTTTAGACATTAAATATATTAAATTATTTATGACATCAGGATGATGCAGCGATTACCTCATTAATAATGGATTTAACTAAAATGAAATGATAATGTAAAATCTATGACCTACACATGTCCAAAACCTATTGTATGGGTATATTTCTAACTCTTATCACCTTATCCTCTAATTATATCAATGTGGGACCTCTTAAATCAGAATATCATTTTAAAATAAAGTAACTTTTCTTTACTTTCCAAGAGTGGCCCTCCTCTCCTCTTATAAAAGGCCCCCCAGCTCTACCTCTTTACCCACACTTCGAAAGACTTTGGCTCGGCCAACCACTACCCATTTTGTCTCTCCACATCCCTATATTACTCTTTGAAGCCTCGCTTTGGGAATAAGTCTTCCCAAGGAAGCCTTTGAGCTCAAACCAAAGGGAGTTACCCGAATTTAAGGTAATGTCTTCTTTTGAGTCCTTTTGTTTTATTTTGCTTCTACAAACCCCTAAACTATTTTTATTATTTTATTTTGTAACAAATCCAGTATATTCAATACACTAGTATGTTTTTATAAGAATTATTTGAGCTAAACTTACACACACCTACATCTAATGTTTAATGAACATACTGTTTCCGTGGATGGCGAATTTCTGCCTCCTGAAACGATGATTGTTCAACATTATTTTAACACCTTCAAAGGTGGCCATTAATATGACACTATATTTATATATGATATATAATATGTTTATGTTTTCCTTAAGATTCTGTATTTTTTTATTTTGAGAATACCTTTATGGCTTCCATTATGGGTAAACACGATAATTTCATTTTAAGAAGTGCGGACTACCGCCCCCTCAAAGTGATTTGATTCGTTAATGCCATATGTAGGACATATAAAGGGTGGATTTAAAGTTATTATATATGATGTTATACTGGAATTATAATATACCTCTATATCATTATTATTTCTTCCCATTAAAGTATGATATAGAAATGAAATTAGCGTTCATGCGTACGTACGGCATACCGTCTCCATGAACGGTGCATTTCATTTCTTAACCCCAAATGTAATGTACTATTATAAGTACATATATATAATGGATATATATGATGTACGTTACATCTTAATGTTTAATATAATTCTGGAATTAAAATATACATACCACTCATTTAGTTTTAATTCCATTAATATGACATAGAAATGAAATTAGCGTTCTTCCGTACGTACGACTTACCGTCTACATGAACGGAGCATTTCATTTCTTACCTATAAATGATTATGTAATATTATAAATGCATTTATATACTGGATATATATGATATATATGATATCTAAATCATGAGTATAACTCTGGATATAATGGATACATGAACAACTTGTAATTATAAAGAGCATATTTTTGACTCAAGTACCAATGATCGTTAAAACGACCGTTAATAACTTAAATAATTACATAGTGTTCATGACATGGTAATAAGTGATATAAAAGGAATAATGAACTTGAAAAAGGTTCTTAAGAAAGTAGAAATTAACTTATGTTTATTATTCAGGAGGTTAAAGAATGATCAAGTCAAGACGGACCCGAGGTATGGGACTTCGTCTCAATCTCCTTTCATTGAGGCATATTTCGTTTTATACACAACTATCTTTTATACGGTGTATAAACCCCTTTGACTTTTACATTTATACAAAAGGAATCTTTTTCTATGAATCATTTTACTAAATGACAAAAAGGAATGTTTCTTTTAACGTATGTGGTGACAATGACCTTTTCCGCCTCTGCAAGTATTATTTTGTCTTTGGCTTCCTCAACAAGCCGTGATGTTTTTAAAATGAAATAAATACCATATACTCTTTTATGAATTTTGGTATTGAATATGGATTTTATAATGGATTTTTTATGTCAATATATTTGAGTGATATATTGTGATCGAAATGTGGAAATGTTTTCTTTCCATTATGTTTGTTTTATGTCTTATGATTTTATAATGGTACTTGGACATTTGCCGGGTGGTTACATGATAAACCATATGACGGGTGGTGTCGTGAATACTAGGACGGGTGGTTACGTTATAACCTCCAATGCATTGGGCATGGAAGTCAGCTGTATGGATATTCCATTAAGTATGTGTAGAAGTTGGCCGTATGGCTATTCCATTAAGTGATATGTGTGGAAGTCGACCGTATGGTTATTCCACTTAAGTATGTTTATGTCCCAAGTTACCTTTTTATGTTACATGTTCTTTATATGGGTTTTATGGTAATACTTTGGTTACCAAAGGGTAAGTAATGATATTTTATTCAGTAAAGAGTTTTTACTACTTCATGAAGGTGAAGGTATTACTTTGATAAAGTATACATGGTTTACATGATGTTTGAAAAACTAACAGTTTTCATTCTTTGTGTATCCCTTACTAAGCTTTTTATGCTCACCCCATGTTTTTTTTGAAATTTTTTTCACAGGACATAATGTGGAATAGGGTCAAGGATGGGATCAAGGGAAAGTCATGCTATATAAAACATGGAACTAGACATGTTTCTTTTTAAGAGTTTTTTTTATTCTATGGAAACTTAGTTGAAGTGTCTACTTGGTAATCTTTTAAGATGTAACAGTTATGTCCTAATTCTCTAAAACTATAATCCTGAAAAAATCCTCAATGTGAATTATTCATTTAATTCAATATTAAGTAATGTTTAAGGTCGGGGCCTTATATCACCCATAAGGTAGTGTCGCCAGATCTTCAATGTGAAGACTACCACTTCTAACTCAAGATCATGGATCGCTTAGTTCTTCTCATGTGGCCTAAGCTGGAGCAAACCTTAAAAAATCACTGCATGTCTCTACATTATGACACAACCAAGCCTAATCGCTGATGCATCATAGAAAACCATGTACTCGACACCCTCCTCCAGTAATATTTAGATCGGGGAACTCGTCAAACTATATCTCAACTCCATGAAAGCCTTATGGAACTTATCCATCCATATGAAGGATTTACTCTTCTTGGTCAAGGCTATCATTAGTGCTAATATTCTGGAGAAATAAATAATGAATATTCGGTAATAACCTAATAACCCAAGGAAGTTTCGCACCTACATCATGCTCTGTGGTGGCTCCCATGCTTACACTTCCACCACCTTTGCTGGGTCCATAACTACTCCATCTTTTGAAATGACATGTCCCAAAAAGTGGACCTCCTGAATCAGTAACTATCACTTCAAGAGAATCCCATAAAGTTAGTTCCTTCAAAGTACATCTAGAACCATCTGCATGTGTCTCGCATGATCTTACTCTAACACCGAGTATACAAGAATGTATTCAATGAAGACCACTAAGAATCGGTCCAAATATGGCTGGAAGATTCAGTTTATAATCCCCATGAACACCGCAGGGGAATTAATTACACAGAAATGCATCACCAAGGAATCATAGTGACTGTAGCGGCATCTGAATGTCTTCTTTGTTATATCCTCGTCTTTTACTCGTAACTGTAAGTAACCTAACTGAAGGTCAACCTTTGAAAACCACTATGCCCCTCTCAGATGGTTGAAGAGTTCGTTTATCCTTGGTAGTGGATACTTGTTCTTCGTTGTTACCTGGTTTTGGTGTCGGTAATCCACGCACAACCTCAAACTCCCATCTGCCTTCTTAGAATACCATACTGAGGCCTCCCAGGGTGAAACACTGAGTATTACGAAACCCTTGCTCTGAAAATCCCCCAATTGCACCCTCATCTCACGAATCTATGTGGGAGCCATCCAATATGCTGAGGAGAATATTTTTGTGATCCTAGGGTGTAATTAGATTCCATTGTCAATTTACCAGCATTGAGGTTGTCCTGGAACATATTCGGGAAAGGCGTCCTCGTACTCTGCCACTAATGCTGGGAACTGGAAGCTCACAAAATCTATTGCTCTAAGGGTAAGGCTAGCCAACTCATGAGGGATCGGTTGTACCCTCCTACACATGGGCCCATTCTATGTTACCTAAGTCTCCCTTTCACTGAAAAATGATAACCTCGTCCCATCGCTACGGACACACCGCACTCTTCACCTAAAGTAGTCAATCTGGTCATGGACCGAGGATAACCAATCCATACCAAGAATAAAGTCGTAAGGCCTCGACGCTGCCACCATGAGGTTCCAACCAAAACTATCACCTTCTAGGGTAAGATAACATTGTCTGAAAATGTGAATGATCACCGAGTCTCTTCCCGTAGGTGTATCCAAGAGTAAGGATCAAGTAAAAGGATCTACTGGAATCTCAATGTTTCACATAAGACATGTGGAGAGGAAGGAATGACTGGAACCTATGTCTATAATTACGAAAGATAAGGTAGATAAGACATAGGTAGTACCTCAGATCATCCCGGGATTAACTGGGTCATACACCTCGACTACATGTAGGGGTCACCACCCATATCCCTCAACTTCCTATGCATGGTGAGAACTTCCTAGGTGTGGTGGTGGAAGTAGATTGAAGCATCTTTCACCACCTATAGCTCTCCCTACTTCTCGGCTACGCCCGTCACCTGGCGGGTCTATCTCCTCCACCCTATTCCTCTGACTCAATGGTCCATCCACCATCTCCCTGTTAGTAGCTCAACATGTTAGGAAATCTCTAGCAAGATGTCACCGACCGTTGCATGGGTAGCATCACCTCTCCCAAGGCTGAATTGATCCAGCCTGAGAGCCTCGGGCTGCTAAACCCCTATCCTAGGTCCTCTGGTGACATATATCATGTCATGATACATGTCCCTGATGTCGGCTCCCTACCACTGAGTTCTCCACACCTACCTACCTAGTGCTGATTGTTGTTGGCTATCTCTACCCCGTCAAGATGCTCTCAATCACCAAGGCTCACTTGAGCACTCCAACATAAGTTGGAATACAAAGAGGCACAACACTAGCATGAATGTCCTATTATAGACCTTGATCGAAGGTTCGAGCTCTTAATTATTGATCCCTGACCATATCCATCGAGTACCGAGTGAAGTTGGTGAACCTCGATAAATAGTCATCCACCATCAAACTACCCTACTGGAGCTGAAGAAGCTCCAAGAAATTCACTGATCTCAGCGTAATTGGTGAGAACTCCTCCCTAAAGAGTCATTCAAACTCCATCTGTGAAACTATCTCCACATCATGAGTCTGTGTGGTTAGACTCCACCATTGTCCCACTGAACCTTGAAGAAGTATTTCTCCTAGGATCACCATCTAGTCTGCCGGTATCATCGCGAGACCGAAAACTCTATTCACCACCTCAAGATAGTCCTCAGTATCTAGAGGGCCAGGCTTGCCTCAGAATCTAAGGGGTCTCTATCTCTAGAACTCATGGAGTGCGGTCAGCCTGCGCCCCTCGTCTGATGGTACTGCATGTACCACGGGCTGCTCCACTGGTGGTGGTATAGAAGGTACAGCACATAGAGGTAACTCCTAGGTATCTATTCCCGGTATCGAAGCCTCGTCACATAGGGGGTCATCCTCGTGATCACGCTACTAAATCCAAGATGCTATGCGTCGTGGATGCATCATGTAAGAATCAAGATGTACCACGGTCAAAGAGTCCATCTGGGTAGATAACACAAAGGACATTGAAAAAACAACCCATTTCTATACAATGCATGTACCAATCTCTTATTTCCATGCAACTAGTGTTTTCATGTACCGAGTCGAAAAGAAGGTTATCAGAGTCCTTGTGTATGGATACGTCGGTGGCCCGAACCAACACTGGAGTCTCTGGCCTGAAAGCCGAGATTGAAACATGTAACATTTTTGACCCAAACCAAACTCACATACTCTTGGGTCTAAGGTAGAACTGACTGGCTATGATACCACTTTGTCACATCCCGTCCCAGTGGGGCCCGTGTCGCAACTCCCCAAGCCTGCCTCCAATAGGCTAGGGGCTGGTGACTAGCATCGAGTAGGCATATTACTAACATGGGAGGCATTGCCTAAGTACCTGTACACACACACACAAATATCAAAGCCCACAAATGCTGAAATGTAAAAACCACTAAGGAACAAAATTCATTAATACAACTAAACCCAACAAATGGAGTATGACATAAGTAAGGTACTGAAAGTAAACTGGGATAGAATATAAGCCCACCTAAAACAAGAGTCTAAAAACTACGAAGTCCAACCTGAAATCGAAAATAGGTATTGGGACTACTGCTCATAGCCATAGGAACACCTCGTCTTGTAGGGAACTCAGAAAGTTCTGTCATGTCCTGGTCTACCCTAGACTTTGTCAAAAGGTTTCCCTTCTACACAAGACACAACATGTGCAGGAAAAGCCTATACAAGGGTGAGTATAACGATACTCTGTAGAGGACCCCAAAAACCATAATGAAATACAAAAAGGAAAGGCACCATCAACACGACCCAGTATTGTTCTTCTGAACATATAATAGGTGTACACAATCCAGATATACTCAAAACCTAGACCTGTGGTCTAGAGAGAAGTCCCACAATCACATACCCCCGCTAGGGATTCAGTTTGAAGATTCCATGGAGTACTCATCTGGGGGAAATCACTCCACAAGTCTGATAACATTGATGTAATCTATTTGAGAAGTATTGTCCATCAGGAAAAGTCACGGGAGATAGATACACTCATCCAAGGAGAAAACACTCTTGAGTGGGGAAAGATCGTGACACACATATGAGGATCACTTCCAGGGCCTTGGGGATACTGTGACTCATTCAGATTCACCTACTACGTAGAGGATCAGTTCTTAATAGAGATTGTCACATCGATACCAGACTCTACCTAGGATCAAGAATGGATAGAGTATCTTGCTCTGGGCCTCTTAGAGGGATACCTAACTTTATCTCAAAAAGGCCTGCTAAAGGGATCATACACCTGAAAAAGGAAATGATACGTGACCTTCAGCAGAATGAGAAAAAGGGGAACTAATCCCAAAAAAACATGTCCAAGATAAGGTGGAAAAGAAGTTCAAGACATGCACTAAGAAGTAAACGATGTGTAGAAGTGTCACACACCATGCCTTTGGACCCCGGGTACTTTCCATTTACAATAGCCCATGTCATAAGGTTGGTCGTGTAGAAGATGGTATATATGGCATGTAAGAGAGTGACATGCCATGTTCCTCTATCCGGGGAGGACTCCTTGTATGCTGGCCATGTGCCCATACATGACTTCAACCCATGTGTCTCAAACTGTGTGACCGGTACATGGGATAACCCTTGCAGCCGACCTGGTCTAGCCTATGGGGGAGTACACGGCCGTGTACCCCACCCCATGTCCGTGTATCCCCCTAGATTCATGCACAGTCTCATGTAAGGAACCACATGATGTGTTATTTAGAGAACACATCATGTAATCTCTTCACGCACCATGGAACCCTAGCCGCCACTTAGCCGGACCTACACATCGTGTTCTTCAGGATACATGTTGTTTTTTCAAGAAATTTTCATAATCGCAAACCTCCACCGTCACCCCTCGTGTGGAGATCTAATATTCAATCTAGTTATCATTTTTCCCTGAAACTTGATGATTATGGTCGTCCTAACTTCATGAATTCATCTCTGTTCTTTTCAGGCCTCTGATCGGTCCCAAAAATGTCTATTGATCAACTTGCACGAAGAACGCTCGAAGAACATTCTCTCTGGATCCATGCTGATTCGTCTTCCTCTATTTTTGCCTCACCTCCTCTAGGTCGTCATGATGTTGGACCTCTAAATTGGGATCGTTGCATTTCATAATGGATTCCCAACTATCTGTTGTTCATCGATCCATGAAGAACGTGAAGAAGACGACCTAGAAAGAGGAGAAAGAAATCCAAATCCTAAAAGAAAAGAGAAACGAACCTCAACCATCATTCATCACTACGTTGATCCGCTCATGTTATAAGTATTAAATAGAGAAAATTGAAGCATGGATTTCAACATTGTGGATTAATCCCCAATAAAAGCACTCCCGTAAGAATGCACGATCTGCAGATTAACTTGTTTGTGGGTTGATCCACATTCTTCCTTTTATTTCAAATACAGGGAAAGGATGAATCTAAATAACAACCCCCTCCCCCTCTGCCACCGACAAAGAGGGTGGTAAATCATTGTTTAGGATTTGATTTCACTGTTCAATGATCCACATGTCGTTGTTTGTCGGTGTCCCTCAAAAATCCACCAAGGCTCCAAGAGGCACCCTCTCAATAAGAAATGTTATGAGGCTAACGCTGTGAACTTTCCATAAGTAGGTATTTAAAATGGGGGATTGGGTTTCTGCGGAAAAAGGAAACTATTATATAAAATAAATTATTACTTTATTTTATTTCCATTAAAGCGTCCAAAAACTAACTCTAGCAGCTGACCCGCGCTTGTTAATGTTAGGCCTAGTCTAAGGTAAAGTCGCTTCTCTGAATGGAACGGTGCCCTTATATTTATGATCTGATAACCCATTCAAAATTTAATCCACTTTTTCAGTAAAACAACTTGTGAGTGCTATTTAATGATTAAATTAATTGAAACATTTATTTTAGGAACTTTGGGCCTCAGAATCACACGCTGTCAAAAGGTATGGTCTCAAAATAATTTCATATAATATTTTAAAATAATACACGAAAAATCTATTGCATTACAGTACGTACACTTTTTTTATAGGATATTGAATATATTTTCATCCTGTTATGGTTACTTTATAAAAGGTTTTTATTTTCATATGATAAAACATAAATAGTATTTTTTGGTAATAATAAAATCCAATTATGGAAGTTATTTTAATAAATTTATTTATTTTTGAAATAAATAAAAAAACATTAAATATTTTTTTAAATATAAATGATAGTATAATTTTTATGAAGTCAAATTAAATTTTTATAAGGGTTCGAAAACTATTATTGTAAAAAACCCAGTATTTCATAATAAATTTCAATTTTATTTTTTAAAGTTGAAATTAAAGTATTTATAAAATTATTTAGATAAAAATAAAATTTCATTTGGAATCATCATATAAAAATTATCCAACAGTCAATTTTTCATAATTTTCTCAAACGGTTGAATTTTTGGGTAAAAATTAAGTACCTTATTAATATACATTGTGTATTATGAAGTCATAATGATAGAAAAGTAATGTAATAAATATTATAAAGGGTATCCAAGACTAAATGTATGTCTTAACTTAAAATTATTTGATTTGATGTTTAATTTATTAATTATATATATCCCAAATGAAACCTCCAAAACCATTAATATATTTTAATGTTTTAAAACCATTTATTTAAAAGTATAACTCGAATCCACATTAGAAATGGTGTTATTTGGTTAAATTAGTCCCTTTGACTTTTAAAATAATTATAAACACACCCATTCAGAATAAACCATTGATAAAAACTTTTGGTTGGTTTCTGGTTTTGGTTATTTTATTATATATTCCAAAACCAAAATAAGAAATGAATTCCTCTCTTTTCCTTTATAATTGCATCCAATATCCCATTTATCTTCACTAAAACTCTCGGAATCAAGTTCATACTCTTACATACACTCTCAAGAGTCCTCCCAAGGTGTCCATAAGCTCTCAAGAATCCAATATCAATCATTTAGTTTCAAATACTAATGTAAGGGATTTCTCTCTTCTTATTTCCTTTCAAGTACTACTTTTATGTTATATTTCTTAAATTCCATTTGATTATGTTATGATATGTTATTAATATTCCCTGTACAATCAATTTAATGTATAAATGATGATATACCCCTTTCACCCTCATTTTTTCTCCCATGATTTTTTATCTACCCTCATTACCATGCTGAAATATAGTTTGGATTCTTTTGTTTATTCAATTTTCTTCATTAACTCATGTCATATATTCCCAATTTCAAATGTTCAGAAATGTTTTCCCTTTTCCTTATAAAATCCAATTTGGTTTCTATTTGATTATATAAGCTCTTTACTCTCATCTACCCATTTTTATTAATCATTAAGTGATGTTTTTATGCTTCTGAAATTTCACTATGATTTTCCATGAAAAAACAGTTGTGTAGTGAATACCATACCCATTTCCTATTAAGGGTGTTCTAATTTATAATCATATAGTTTTTTATTGGGGACTTACATATATTTATTCTTCACTCCTTGATCATGGAATAAATTATTATGATGAACAAATCTATGTTTTATGATCTATATGGCACACTTAAGCGTGAGAATGAAATAAATGTGATAGGTGTGATAGGAATTATATATCTTCCCAATGCATTGGGTAATGTTTAGTCTCGTGAGATGTCATGTTTAGAGATAGAGTGAACCTAATTCCTTTATGGGACTTTTTCCATCATTATGTCTTAGAGTTTAAACATTGACCTATTTTTATGATGTAGTGTTTAAGATATGGTAACATTTCCCGTGTTATGATTATCATGAAATATCTTGTCTCATTGTTTGTATTTTTGATTCCTTCTCTTTTAATGCCCCAATAATATGCTTATTTTCTAACATGTCTCACTTATTCCATGTTTATTCCTTTACTGGGATATATTTATCACCCCTTCCTTATGTTTTTTCCCAGGTAATCCTAGGTAGTTTTAAAAATCCAGAGAATTTTAGGAGCATGTTAAATATGTTTTTAATAATGCTGTTGTATCCCATGTTCAAGGTGTTATGAGATGTTCTTAATTCCCAAAAACATTATACTTATCAGTCATTCTAGTTGAATTAACCATAGTCCTGTGTAATAAATTATATAATACTCTGAATAAATATAATAGGGTTGTTATAGTTTTTAGTATGGGAAAGGTTTAGTTATTTTTGGGATTATGATTAGAAAACTCAAGGGAAAGCATTAGGGATAAGAATAATTATAAGAAAACATACCTACATTTTGGTTAGTATAGAGTTTGTGGTTTAAAAAAATACCTATCTTTAAACTATATGTGGAATTTTTTTTAAATATGTAGCTAGGGGTGACAACTCAGATAAGTTGTGTGGGGCCTAACTCAGTGTAACCAAGTAAATGACAACAAGCCTTACTGTGCACCTACTTTGACACTCTTAGGGGATATAAATTGTTAAATTAAAAAAGAACCTTTTTTAAGGGTGGTAAATTCACATAATGATATTTTTTAAGTAATATATCTTGTATAACATAGATTTAATCCTAGAAATTGAAAAGTTTAAATATAAATTTAATTTATAAGTTATCTGGTTAACATCATTGGATTTCCCATTATGTGTTTAATAGTTTAAAATAATTGTCCCTAATTTTCCTTTTATTCTAAACAATTACTAGATATATGAGTAATTGGGTAAACAGTAAATTCGATAGGAAAAGTGATGACTTTTCCAATGAGATGCTGAACCTGATGGGATAAATAATCACAAAATTTATGACAATACACTCTTAGCTATGGAATTTACTTGTCTTCCTCTAGCTAAGAGGTTAAATTTTCAATTGATCTTATACCCGATTCATTTCCATTATCCAAGACTCTGTATATAATGTACGTTGTGGAACTTGAGGATATTAATAAAAAAACTATAGGAGAATCTAGATAAGGGGAGCATATTCCCAAGTGCTTCACCATGTGTGAACCAGTCCTCTTCATCAAGAATAAGGATGGGTCGATGTGCCTTTACATTGATTATCATAATCTCAGTAAGATAACGATAAATAATAAGTATCCCCTTCCTCGGATTGATAACTTATTTGAACAGATATGTTGAGAATTATACTTATCCAAACTAGATTTGTGGTTAGTATATTACCATGTTAGGGTGGAGATAGAGGATATCCACAAAACGACTTCTCGTACAAGGTATGGGCACTATGAGTTCAAAGTAATGTCGTTCGGACTCACTGAGGCTATAGAAATATTTATAGACGTGATGAATAGATTATTTCTAGATTATCTTTAAAAATTTTGGTAATATTTATAGATTATATTTTAATATACTTAGAACCGTGAAGGAGATTTATGAGCATCTGAGAACTGTGATAAAGACTTAGAAAAAGGAGTATCATTATTCCAAGTAAAAAAATGTGATTCTGGTTGAAGGAAGAATCATTAATGAGGAATAAAATCTTGACAAATGGGTTATCTATGGACCCTTAAATAAAAATATTAATTGAATAATGGCCATGTCCTACATCTAGATATATATATATATATATATATAGTTTTCCTAGATTAAATGGGTTATATCATCGATTTTTGAGAAATATCTCATGATTTCCAGGCCCTCTATCCAACCTAACTCGGAAGGGAGTAAAGTTTTATTTGAATGATGAGTGTTAAGATAGCTTCAAGGAACTAAAAAGGAGGCTTATGACTTGAATTTTATTCACACTACCCAGGAGTGGAGAACTTTTCATAATGTTCAACGATGCTTCAAATAAGGTACTGGGATGTGTGAGAATGGATAATGGAAAATTCATAGCCTATGATTCAAGGAAGTTGAAACATAATGAATAGAAGAAAAAAATTCATGATATGTATTTTTAAACAGTGATCTTCACTTTGAAAATATGGTGGAATTAAATCTTTGGGGAGAAGTTTGAACTATATACAAATCAAAAAAATGTCAAATTTATATTCACATATAAAGAGATTGATATGGTCCAAAGAATACAGTAAGAGATGTTCAACGAATATGACTGGTAGATCCACTACCATTTTGGTAGAGTGAATAAAGTGGTGGATGCTCTAGGAAAAATGGATCCAGCGATTCTATCATTAATGAGAATTGAGAGGGATCTGATCTTTTTATATTTGGAAATGATGGATATGGTAATCCTAAAGTAAGGTACCTCATCAATCCTTTCAAAA
This sequence comes from Viscum album, assembly GCA_963277665.1. Taxonomy (NCBI): domain Eukaryota; kingdom Viridiplantae; phylum Streptophyta; class Magnoliopsida; order Santalales; family Viscaceae; genus Viscum; species Viscum album. The sequence continues at coordinate 682,898,017 of OY728123.1, read as the reverse complement.
ATTATTTCTCAACCATCCCTTATAGAGAGAGGATAATGGATGCTCGAAAATATGATATCGGAATTTAGAATAAAGTGGAAAAAATCAAGAATGTTAAATCCTTAGAGTTTAATTTTAATTAAGAATATATTGTGATATTTGGGTCATGATTTTGTGTACCATAAAATATTGAGTAAAATAATGAATACCTGGATGATTCATATAGTTCAACATTCTCTATTCATCAGGGAATCACAACGTGGTATCGAGATCTCCTATATAACAATTGGTGGGACAACATGAAGTAAGAAATCACTCAAATATTCGTTAAAGCAACTAGTTTGTCAGAAAGTGAAGGATGAAAGGAAAACTTCTAAGTGGATTGTTAAACCATTACCCATACCAATATAGAAATTGGAAAACATCACCTTGGACTTTGTCACCGGACTTCTAACTACATCTATTAGAATAAATGCTATCTTGTTTTTTAGAGATTGTCTTAAAAATACTACACACTTCATTGTAATTAGAGTTCATTTCTCACTCGATAAACTTTCATGGATATACATTAGAGAAGTGGGGAGGCTTCATGGAGTACCACAATCGACTGTATCTGATCGAGATCCAAGATTCACCTCTATATTTTGGAAGAGTCTCAAAAATTCAATAAATACTGAGTTAAACATCATCCCAGAATATCAGCCTCAAACTGATGTCCAATCTGAATAGACTATCCAAACACTTGAGGACATGTTGATGTCATGTTCAATTTACATAAAAAGAGAATGGGACTAACTTCTTCCTCTGTACGAGTTCTCTTATAATAATAGTTTCGACTCAATCATCCAAATAGACCCCTATCAATATCTTAATGGGAATAGGTGATGAACAACAACATTGTGCAATGATATTGAGGAACAAAAATTTCTAGGTTCTAAAATGGTGGAGTAAATGGTGGAAAAGGTTAAAACCATTCAAAATGACATCAAGGATTCTTAGAAATGACAAAAGAGCTATGCTAATAGTCATAGATGATACCTAGAGTGTGATTTTAGAAACATGGTATTCCTACGCATATATCCATGCATGAAAGTGATGAGATTTGGGGAGAATGGAAAGATTAGTCTAATATACATTGGCCCCTTTGAGATCCTTGATCACATCAGAGAGGTGGCCTAACAACTCTCACCCCAACAAAAACTATCTAAAGTACATGATTTATTTCATTTCTCAAACATGATAAATTATATACCATACCCCACGCATGTACTCAATATAGAGGTGGTACCATTGGAGAATGACCTTTCCTATGAAGAGAAGCCAGTGAAGATCTTATATTATAAGTACAAAGTTTAATGAAATAAGAAAATTCCCCTTGTCAAAGTGTTGTATAGAAACCAAAAGTTTGTGGAATTAATGTGGGGAATAGAGGAGGTGATGAAACTGATTTTCCATCATCAAGTTTAGTGTGGGAAAGGAAAGTTTCAAGGGTGAAATTTCTTAAGGTGGGAATATTGTAACAACCCAAATTGTTGTAAATAAAATTCAACTTTTGAACTAATTAAATTTCTTATTATATAATATGGTTTTAGAAAACACATTAATTTTTTTTTATTATATCCTATTAAATTTAAAGGACTTTTATGTATCTTTACTAGTGATAATACTTCCATTGAATAGTGATAATATGATTAATATAAATATACTTTTATAAGAAATACAATTGACACAGACCAAGGAATTGATGGCCTCAACTAGTAAGATCGTACCCTAAAAATCCTAGTTATTGGATCTTTTATGGGAGATAGAATCATTGGGATTTTCCATTAACTAATCCCAAGCAGATATTGAACAACATAAGCATGGGTAAAACAAATTATGTGTAAAGTTAAATTTCATCAAGATAATCGCCCAAACCATGTTCACCAAACAACCCAATGAAAATCTCAATGTCTCGCATCATAATCATAGTTATTTTTCAGGTTTATTAAAGGGATATGTATCAAGACACTAGATGTACGAGTATGAACATTATTTTTTAGAGGGTAAGGAATATATTTTCATCTAATTATGGTTACTCTATAAATGGTTATTATTTTGATATAACAAAACACAAATAGTATTTTTGGGGAATATGAAAATCCAAATAAGGAATATATTATTTTTAATTATTGGATTTTTTATATAAATAGTAAAATATTAGACACTTTTTATTATATTATATTATAATATAATTTTTATGAAGTTAAATTTAATATTTGTAAGGGTTAAGAACTGTTATTGTGAAAAAAAACATGGAATTTAATAATAAATTTCAAAATTAATTTAAAATATAAAAATCACATTTAAAAAAAATTAGATAAAATGAATAATATTTTTTTAATTATAATTACAAAATTATCAGACGTTGATTTTTTCATATTTTTTTAATATAAACGAATTTTCAGTTAAAATTTCAATACCGTATAAATATAATTTGTGTATTACAAAAACTTAATGACCCAAAAGTAAAGTAATAAATTTTATAAAGGGTATTCATGACCTAATCTATGTTTTAAATACAATATATTGTGATTTTATGTTTATTTTAAAATTTTTATAAATCCCTTATGAATCCTGTAAAACCATTGAAATATTTTATGGTTTTAAATCCATTTCTTTAAGGTAATGACACACCTCCACAAAAGAACGGGAAATATTTTATTATTTTTGGCCCTTAAACATATAAACTAATGATAATTAGTCCAATTTGGTAAAATTCATGGGAAAAAAACAATTAATGGTCTGTGGTTTTTGTTATTTTATTATGTAGAGTTCAAAACCTAAATAATAACTAAATATCTCTCTTTTCCTATATAAACCCAACCAATATCTCATTTATATTCACTCAAACTCATTGGATCACATCCATACTACTCCCTCCACTCTCTAGAGTCATATAAAGTCACTCCCGAGAACTCAGGAATCTTATCCCAACCATTGTTAGTCACACACTCAAGTAAGGGATTTCTCTGTTCACATTTCCATTCAAACACTTATTTTATGTTAGGTTAAATCCCATTTTCATATGTTAGTATATTCTCTTCCATATTCCCCTTACAATAAATTTAATTTATAAATTATTATATTCCCCTTTAACTCTCATTAATCCTTTCATTATCATTTATGTACATCTATTTCCAAGCCAAAATATAGATAGGATTATTTTATTTATTCAAGTTTCTTTACTAACTCATTCCTTAAATATCAAATTTATAATGTTCGGAATTATTTTTCCATTTTCCTATTACTTAACATTTTATTTCTAATTTATTACAGAAATTTTTCTCTCATCAATCCATTATTCTGAATAATTAAAGACACTTTTATGCTATAAAAATTTCACCGTGATTTTCCATACCAAAAGAATTGTGTAGTGAATATAATACGCATTTCCTATCAAGTGTGTTCACATTTAGGAAGATAAATTTTTGGTTGGGGACATACATATATTTATTCCATTCTTCATGATTGTGGAATAAGTTATTATGATGAATTAATACATGTTGTATGATCTATGTGTCAAAATTAAGATCGATAATTAAATGAATGTGATGGGTGCACCTGAAATTATATAGCGCTCTAATAAATTGAGTAATGTTTAGTCTCATGACAATTCATAATGGAATGGGGGTGAAAATTATTACTTTATGGGACTTTTTCCTCCATGATTTATTAGTGTTTTATCCTGGACCTATGTTTATGATGTTTTTTTCAATTGTGGACACATTTCTCATGTTATGATTATCATGTTATATCATGTCTCATTATTCATGTTTATGATTCCTTCTCTTTTTATTCTCAATTTATATTCCTATTTTCAAATATGTATCCCCTTATAAAATTGATTTTCCTTAATGGGTTTTATATCTCACCCCTATCTTGTGTTTGTCCCCAGGTTATCCCGTGTAGGTTTAAAAAGCCATGGAATGTTAGAAGATTATTACGCATGTTTTACATAATGTTGTTTTATCCCATGTTCTAGGTGTTATGGGGTGTACCTACTTTATAAATACACTATTCTCTTTGATATTTAGGGTTATATAGTGTAATTTTAATTAATAAATCGCGTATAAATGTGAAAAAAGAATAGGGTTGTTATATTTTTCACACGCAATAATGAAATAAAACGATTGATGAAATATTATATTTTAAAATGATTACAATAATAAAAAATATTTTAGATAAAAAAAATATTGATCAAATATATGTTTATACAAAATAGGATTAAGAACACTTAAAGATTAAATAGTTAATTTCTTCAGTAAAAGTGGTTTTATCTATTTATTGTTTTCTCATTTGAAAAATAAAATTATAATTTTTAAAATTTTAATCAGATAAAATTAATATAAATATTTAAATTATAATTTCATAATTATCTTAGTATGAACTTTTTATTTTTTTCTCTAACAATTGATTTTTAGTGAATAGGGAAAAATATAGTTTTTACTATAACCATTGTTTTTGTAAATCTATCGAGATGTAGGTATAAAATAAAAAAAATAAAATATTATTAAAGAGAATCTATATACATATAATGATCAATAAATATAAATTATTTAAATACAATTAAAATTTTATAAAACCAATGTTTTACAAATTATGAACGTAATTAATATTTCCAAATAAAAGATACTTTTTTATACTTTTTCAGTTAAATAATATTTTGGTAAAATTCTATTTTTAATTATTTTAAATAAATTTAAATATTTTTATTTATATAAAAAAATTATAGTGAATGTAAAAATAATTATTAATTTTATCCTATTCATAAATTTGACACTTAAAAACACACTTTTTCTAAAACAAGATTTTACACTTCACTTGTGCTACTAGTAAAATTATCTTTTCTTAAAAATATAAATATTACATGATAAAATGGATTTAAATATATTTTTATCTTTTAGTAAAAATTATGTGAATATATACATTTTATTTTTAGTCATTACAATCAAATTAAATTGGTATAAATTAATAACTATGCCAAAAAAATGGTAAAAGTTAACTTATAAGATTAAAGGACATAAAAACATGTCATAATTATCTTTTAAAAGAAATTAATAGGGTATTATATACCTAATATCATCCCTAAATCAATTATATTTCATTGTGGAGTCTTCTTCACTTGTGAAACATGTCATATCCTTATATAAAGTTGAAATATTTACAAAAAAAATCATTCTCACATCTTATTAAAGGGTCCTCTCGCCACCTATTCCAGACAACTGTAAAAAAAATAAAATTGAAAATCGACCCATACTACATAAACATTAACACTATTCCTTTTATTTAAGAATATTTTCATATGTTATTGGAATAATACCTATATTTCAATGGATTCTTTCATAAGAAATCTCACACCCTCAACACAAGTTCTTTTTTTCCTGACATCTTTTCATTTCATTCCTAATATCCCAAATATGATTTTTCATATTCATATTAATTACATAAAAAATTATTATTAATTTTATAATTCTATGGGAATAAATAATAACTATGTTTCCCATTTTCTATTAAGAAAATCTGATGCAACATTATTGTGTGTGTGGACTCTACCTCCCTAAAGTTATATATATCGGTTTTCATTAATTTTATTTCACATTTATTAAAATATATTAAAATATTATAATCCAGATTAAAAATAACTATATAATATAATTATTATTATTTAATCATTATAATATTAAAAAACAATCTTCTTTTATAATTAGATTCGTCTATTAGTTATGGTATTTTCATGTTTGTGTTAGTCCAACCAACTATAAGAATAATGATATAAAATAATATCATATATGAATATGAGAACATAATTAAAGATAATATATGATATACATAAATAAATTAAGATTTTATTTTGGTTTTGTAATGGTACCATTAATATTAAACTCTTTAATTAGGATACAATTGCTATTTTTTTAAATCACTAAAATGTGTTTGTCTAAAGTTTCATCAATAAGAACTGAAATAAAAACAACCATATAATGAATTTAAAACATTATAAATAACTATAAATAATCATTTAAAATAATTATTATGATATTTTAATGATTCTCAATGGGATATGAATGAAAAAATTCTATTATGAAACCAGTTCAAAACGATCATGTTTACTTACACCCGATATTTAAAATAGTTAATAACTAACTAATATAGTTGTTGAGAATAGTTTTAAATTATTTTTATAAAGTTTTATGGACATAAATAATTTTATCTAATAGGTTATTATGATAGATATTTTTTTATATGGATGTTTATAGTGTGATCAACTGATTAGGAATCCAAGTTAAGGTTTTCAAAAAGTCAACTTTTAATTCATTAGGTCATAGTCATTCTTACTTGAATATATTATTAAATAGTTATTTTATACTAAAATTACCATGTTTTATATTTTTACCCTATTATTATCTAGGGAAATTAATTATACTTATAAATAACAACTACTTTGATTAAATATTTTTTGAATAAAAATTATAAAGATAGTAAGAATAACACTCATTCTTACCGATAGATCTTTTTCTTCCATAACCAGGTTACTCCTATAAAAAAATTTCATAACTTACTCAATATTAATTTTAAATTTTAAATTGCTAATATTTTAATTTACCTGCTTTATTATATGAAATTCAATCAATGTATCTTTATTATGATTTTTTCTTTTAAACAACAAAAAAATCATAAAAATAAAATCATTTTCATTATTTAACACTCTAAATATATATTATTGATTTAGTATTTTTTTCAAGGATAATTTAACAATAAATATATATAATAATGTTCTAAAAAGTTTTATTTTTCCATTAATTATTTTTTTAATATTATTTTTGCTACATATTTTATAGCAATGTTTTAAAGGTTTTTTTTGGAAAATTTTACATTTTAACTTTTTTCTCTACAAAGTTTTATCACTCGGGAAGTAATTATTTGATCAATATCTATATGTTTTTAGGATATGATTGTTTTTTTAAAATTGATTTTTTATAACCTATTTTTCCTTAAGTTTCTTTTATGTTGTGTTTTTTAAAAGTTTAAGAAATCCCTTCTTTTTCCATGGGTTTACAAAGATATGATAATGGATGATTTTAAGTGGAACATATATTTATAGATGATTATTAGTGAGTTATTATATCATAAAAAACTTCATTAGTATAATTTTATATCTCATGAGATACTTAGTAATTTTCAAAATCATTTTTTCACATATGAGTGGGAATATTGAGTTTTCTCACATTTCTAGTTGTGGACATAATGAGTTTGTTCACATATGTATAGGATTAATCAATTTTCCCAAAATAGATTTTTTTTACATATTCTTTTTTACACATTTTATGTTTTTTACAAAGTTATTAAAAATTTCCATGATTATTTTAATTTTTAGGATATTCTAGGTGATTATGTTACGTGTTATTTTGATAATATTTTTTACAGTTATGTCATTCTCACATGTTTTTAAATTAATGAGATATATTTTGAGCCATGTCATAACATTTATTTTTAATAATATTTTAATGATATTTTTAACCTACCATTTTTTAAGATAATCATGTATAGATTCAGAATCATTTATTAAGAAATATATCCCCTCCATATTATCTATATCATTTTATGATATGATAAATTGTAATATGTTTTTACCATATTAAGCATCTGAGCTCAAATGTTTCTTATGTTTACATTCCCTACATTAGTAAATATGATTATATCATGTGATATTCTTAGAAAGGGGGATAAGGGATCTTGATTTTTGAGAAAAGGATGTAAGTGTTTTAAAATAAGTTTTTTGTGTAGTTAATCTCTATGTCGTTAAACATTTAGGTCCTTCGGTTATGTGATTGTTTGTGAATTTAGTTATTTAATAAATTATATTATTGTATTACATATTTTATAATTATATTGGGAAGATTTAATTGAAATAATATTATGGTTTAGTTAATTTAGAGATTTATTTATTTATTTTTGGTAATTTGAATGAGTTAACTTTAGTAAAAACCCAAGGGATTAGTCTATGGTATAATTTTATGAATATGATATCATAATGATGATATGGTAATGTTGATAATTTTTTTCTCCTAAAAACTATATACCTTTCTACCTACTATAGTGTGGGTGTAGTTGGGGTAAAGAAGCACCCAGAGGTAATCAACCTAAAAAATATTGGTTGAGAATTAACTTGATCTTCGCACTATTTCACAATGAGTAGTATTAACAAAAAAACTATAGGTACACTCATGATGGATATGATTTAGTAAATTCTCATTATATTTATAAACCATTAAGAAGGATTTATATTTTTAACAAATTCGTTAGAGATCTAATGATGTGTAATCTAGATTGAATCCTAGAGATTCATATGTTAATTTATACACATCAATTAAGATATCCTTGTTATATGTTAATATTTACCTTATAGGTACATTAATTAATTTATGTTTATTAATTCTCAATTTTCCTTTAGTTTATTTATTGGTGTGAACCCAAAATAATAGAGTTAATAATGGGTGTGAAGGACAATGTGGGGATTTTCCCAGTAGGAAACCTGAAAATATTGGTGATCGAATTCAAAAACTTATATAAATGAATTCCCAAATGTATAAATCTATGAGTAAAAATGGTAATCTTATTGAGATTTATAATTCACCAAGGAAGTAATATCTCATTATCAAGTAATTCATGAGGAAACATCCACCTCCTATTAGTGGGACATCTAATCCATTGGTTTCTAGTTAATTGGTCTATTAGATGGAAATGATATTTAACTTTATCAAATGCATAGTCCAGGAGAATTCAATTTTATACCTATATTTTATAGATTTTGATGTATACAAATGGTTGATTATACTTAATAATACAATGAATAAAGTGGAAGTTGAATCTCTAAAATGGTAAGAGTTCAAGAAGGTATTTTTTATGTACCTTCCTTATACTATTTTCATGAAAATAGAGTGGAAATTAATGGTATTAAACAAATAAATGATATGAATTTCTTAGATCAAATTAATAAAACTTCAAAATCCTCAAGTGGTACGCCTCTAATTTTATCTCCAATACTTAAAAATTAAATTTCTTTTTTATTAGAAAAATCCTATTCTTTGAATGTTGTTACACATAATAGTCTTTTCTATCTACAAATATATTTTTCTATGTGTTATTAATGTATATATTGAAATGGAAGAATCTTATTTTTCTAGGGAAATAAATGGAAATTGGAGTGTTATGGACGATCTGAAGATAATACACATGCTTGGAAGAAAATCCAATTATTGATTTGTAATAACTATTGGAGGAAGCAGCTATGTAATTGAATTATGGGTTCAGGGAAGTATGTTATGTGTGGTAAAGTTGGAAACCAATCCCAACACTACTGAAACAATCCTAAGTGGGAATTTAATGCAATGGAGGATAAGATGGTTCCTTCCAATGATCTGACCAAACTAAAATACTTCAAGTGAATGGAATTCGGAAATTATGTGTATTAATTCCCTTAAACTAGGAACATTGAAGGTAATAGGCCCCAAAAATCTCCCAAACTAAGGTACAAAGGAAGGAAATTCACAATTTCTTCCACGGAGGTAGATTATGATAATGAAGTGATGCAAGGTATACTTGACTTCTTTTCTTTATTTTTTAATACCTTATTTGATTCTGGTTCATCAAATTCATTTCTATCAAATAAATATTTATGAATGTGAGTCACTACATAAATAATTGTATATATAATTATTTATGAAAACCCCTAGTGAAAAAATGATCTCTTATGTGATATATAAATCTACTCTATTTGAAATTTTTTGTTGGGTACTTCCTTTGGATTTAATTATTCTTCCTTTGGATGAATTTTACATAACAATGGTTATGGATTGGAATTCCCTGTATAAATCACATAAACATTATTTGGGAAATGAGATCCCATTTAATATTCTGAGGAATCAAGTTATTAAGAATCAACATAGTAATAGTCATGAAATCCCCATGGAAGAAAATTAAATAATATGGCTTATAATAAAAAACAATGAATTTTTGACTCATTTTATGAAGTAAACATTGATTACATACTTATTATATAGAATTATAATTATGTATTTCCAAATGCACTACCTTCCCATCCCCCAAAAATGTGAGGTTGAGTTTGTTGTTATATGCAGTGACAAAGATCCAACATGATCATTAATTTTTATTACCATACCATGTTTATAGTGTGTTATATATGATATTTACTTTCCAGTAGACTTTTTAATATTTATGAATCTACTATTTAAAATCTAATTTACTTAGATTAGTTATTGTATCAAAAGGTTATATAATTTACTAGGCTATAATGAGACCCCTAAGAAACTATGACATTATTATTAACCATATTTTTTATGGTCATCATACATCATACTGACTATACATAGTTGATATCTAAAAATTCGGTGATGGGGTATCCCAATAATTGGGACTTCCTCTTATGAATTTCACCCATGGTGATCTATAGTAACTAATATTATAAGGAATGACCCCCCAATAGATCACCCAACGTTTTAGGTGTCATTGATGGTTTCAATATATAGACATTTGTATTAGTATCTTTGCATGATATCAATGTCAATGTGTGTAATTGGATAACATACTTGGATGAAAGGTAAGAAAATGAAAATGAATTCACTGTGAGGTATTTAGAGTTGTGTGGGTCATTGGTGGTATGACATTGTTTGAATGGTAAGGATTGAATTTTTCTTTTCCATGTTCAGGAAGTGGTATCTTAGGCTAGATTTATCATAATTGCAGTACTTCCATAAATACATGTCGAAGGTATTCAAAGGTAAATCTATCTAGTTTTCTCAAAAAATAATAAATCAATAATAGATATTGATATAAGTGTGTTTATTTTTTTATGATATATCACGAGACAAATAGATTATATTATATAGTGAATGTTCGTATGATTGCTTTCATTTCTATGATTATTCTTTATCTCTTTGTGGGACTATATGGGTTATTACAATCCACTCTTGGTGAATGATTACTATTCACTATTATCGAGATAATGGCCTATAAGTTCATGCCCAATATTGTATTGAATAATCTTACCTATTCAGATGAATGACTATATAGAACAGGGTGGGCCCCACCATGGGGTCTCAGAGTTTTACAAGTATTAATGATCACCAATGAATAAAAAAATAATTATTATTCATGTATAGAATGATTGGACTGAAATTATTTATTAAATGTATTTACATGTATTTAAGTGAATATTTGGAAAACTATTAAACAAATGAATATTATTTTAAAATTCAGTTTTTGTTTAATTTTAACAATAATTACAAGTTGAGTTAATTTCGTGGGTTATATAACATAATATATTTATTATATTACAATGATTTGATACAATATAATTAATTTTTAAGATGTTGTTAGTTATTTATAACTAAATATTTTTTACTTATTTAGGGTGAATTTTATTTTTGAGCAGTGGGAAATCCTTACCAGGTATTTTTGACTACTAAAACATAATAACGATAGAGTCATTCATTAATTTAATTGTTCATTCCAATGGAGTGAGAGCCACTCTTCCCAAATTCTATATAAATCCAGTCCCCCTCAATCAAATGATTCATGAATTACTTCAATTGATAAAACGGATGAGATCGAGGTGATCATCACGAAGCCAAAGGGTTTTTCAAAGATCCCTGATAGCTCATGAAATTTGAAAAATATTGATCATGTATATTCAAAAAGTGTGTGTGGATGGTATACAGTGTTTGTCATCAGATCCATTGAGGAACAGTCACTAGTAATGATTGAAAATGGAGTATTCTTTGTATCAAACAATGTATTTGATTAATTTTATTTTCAATGATTATTACATTCACATGAGATCCTCATACCTCTAACTGGGCTCAGATCAATAGAGATGGAAGGTTTCATCACCTCGGTGATAAGAATATTAAATCCTTAGACAACCAGCTTTTTTAAAGTCTCTATTACATTAAATCGGTATCAGAGGAATCACATGATTTTTTATCCCACAAAATTGATTTAAATTAGGTAGTGGAATTGAATTTGGTCTTAACGTGTCTCACCACACATCAATTTAGTCTCATATAACCATGTTAAGGTCATGTGAAGAAATTGTTATTGATCGATAATGGTGAATTTTAGAGTATTAAAGCATGAAACATATTTATATGTATATAATTTTACCTTGGTTGTATCAATGGTGATGGATTCTTGAGAAATATGATATACGACAGGAACTCAGGTGGATGAAATAATATTGTATAGAAGAAGTTATTTATATTGTAATGTGGAATTTTAAAATTATAAAACAACATATTTTAATGGAATTTTTAAAAAAATAATATAATATAATATATGTTTTGAAAAAATTTCCAATGACTTCTGTTTTTATAGAAATATGAAAAATAAAAAAAATAGTATGCATTTTCACTTTGATAGAGTGATTATAACCAATAAAATCCTATAGTGTAGGCGAATGAATTTGGTGGAAAAAAACTTTTGAACGGGACGATCTACCCCCCCGCCCACCTGTAAAATTCCTCCCCCTTGAGTCATCCACCACCACTCAGTCACTATAGCTACCCTTAGCTAACAAATATCAGGCCGAGCCTACCGGTAACAAGACCTCCCATCACTTATTTTAGAAACTATGTATGCCTCCCCATGTTGTGCCACTAGATCATATAATGATTCCACCTTTTGATCCATCTCCTCATCCTCCTTGTACCACCAATCATACTTACCTCAAGTATTTCTCCTCATCACTAATTTTGAACAACACCACCACCTAGTGAGGATTTCACCGCCACCAATTACAGATTTTTTCATCATTGTCACCTCTGGTGTGACTGCCTTATCAGCCAAGGTCCCAACCCACCACCTCATTCACCTTTTTTGGTCATCGAGTCACACTGCAAACCGATCACTAGACCTCCCACCCATGTAATTACACCCTGGATCAACCCACAGTCTCCACATGTGCTCGTTGTTTGTCCTCCTCTAGTTGGAATCCCTTTTTCGGTACACCTTAGACTATCGCCTCATCCACAACCATCTATATGAGCTTGGTCCATACCCCAAAGTTGGCCTTATCGTGTTCTAATAGGAAACCCTAGGATAAATGTTCCATTCAAACCACACTTCCCACATGGGATCTATCAATATTGGGATCTAGATAGACCCATGTAGGTCATAACACCCTATAACTGGCATAGCTGGATATTCTCAACCCAGAATGGGTAAATATTGGTCTACCTAGAAGGGAAAACACATGCACAACGTTTTCCCAACCCCCATTGGCCTTTCATGGGGTTTCTAGAGTTGAATAAAATTTAAATATAATCCCAATTAATTTATAAATTTGGGTTTATAAAAATAAGAAATTTAATATGCTGAATAATTAATTATTTTTTTTAAATTAAATTAATCAATTCATTTAATTTTTTCAATAAAAATTAAATTTATCTAAGAACTGAATCGAATTAAATTATTTTAATTTAATTAATTATATTCTACTTAATTTTTTTACATTTAATTTTTATCACTCCTTATTTTTAATTGTACACTAGTGTTGAGAAATGAGTGTATATGTATGTATTTGTTAATAATTTAATTTATTATTTAATTGTATTCGATGAATATAATTAATTATTAATATAAGATGGTTTTTTCACCATATTTTTTTATGTTTAATATTTCTAAGGGTCTTCGTTCAAGATAAAGATGAGTTATCTATATTTTGTGCTCCTAAGACCCCTATGCTTGCATTTGATTTTCTTTTACTAGGACGAAGATGGTTTAAAATGTATAAAACACCAAGTAAAGGTGAAATCTAGATAAGAAATGGACACAACATAGGGAATGAGATGTGTCATGATTCAATCTATGATAGAAGTATGATTCCACTTGGTCACTATTGATCCATTAATTTTAAAATCTTCAACCAATAGTATATTATCAAGGACGGTCAGGTAATTTTATTTCCTTTTTTATTTTTTATAGTTTTATGTATTTTCTAGATGGTAGGAAGAAAATAAAATATTAAATAGTATAATTCAAAAAGAAGGTATGAATGTTTTCTATTAATATTCAGTTGTGAGGCTGACAAAATAGTATGAACATTTTAATAGAAAATAGATTAAATTGATTGAAAAAAATTAAAAACCCTTCAATGAAATATTAAGTGGAAAAGACCATCAATCATTTGAATTTAAACATAAAAATGTGTTCAGGGTGCTCATCAGCTATAGTTAAGGGTTCCTCTTACTAATAGGGATTTATTATGAGAATAATCGGTTCAATTAATAAAATTTAGCAGGAAAAGAGTAGCCCTACCTATCCTGTTTCAACTTCATAGGTAAGAGTTCAGTAAATCATGGTTCTGATTTTAGAATCCTTGACTTCACTCAACAGATCAAAGAGTCATGAGTTAATATGGTTGTCCAATCAAACAACTATATTGAACTCTCCAAGTATATTCATATCAATAGATAATAGACTATGTGGAGATATTTTAAGGATCCTTTCCACTAGAATACTTAAGAAACATAGTATTGAAATTCAATTATAGAGGGTCACTATATTTATATAAAATAGTGAGACATGTTTAACGATTAATCAATATTTTTGTAAGCCTAATCAAGATAAAAGTAGAATCTACTAGATTTTTTTGGAAATGGAAATTAATATCACAAGAAAACTATGATTAATATTGGAGAAAGAATGTTTTGATAATGGAACAAGTTTTCAACATGAAGTTCATAAACTTGAAAAAAGTACAAAGACCACAAAAATTCAAGGTATTGTTGTCACAAAATCTATTAATCCACCTCAAGAAGAGAGGGTGTTAAAAATTCTAATAGAAGAATAATATATGATGAATATGATAGTTATATAATAATGTTATAATCAATGCCCAATGTGATTTTTGGATACAATATGAATACATGAATGATTAAACATGTTGTCTCCTTTCCAGGAATCTTGAAAGGAGAAAGTGAAGAAAAGTTATTAATATGAGATGATTGATTGGGATATGTGTAAATTAAAAAATGTATTGTTATATTTAAATAGATCCCATTATAAAATCATTTTATCCCATTAACTCCATTTTTATTTAGTATTAAAAATTGAATATTATGGAGAATATTTGTTGTCACCTTTTGGATAATGTTCACAATATCAGTAAGAACTTATAGAATTTTTTATCTCTTATGGAAAATAAGTTAAAAGGAAAGTAAAAATACCAGTTGAAAGAATAATTAAAAAGGGACCATATATACATACTTTAAGGAATATAGGTTTAAAAAAGATTTCTTATTCTTTTCATCACATGAAATAAAATCAATTGAAATCTAATTGCAATAAACAGAATCAAACAAGCATTTAGTTGCTTCTTCTTCAAATATGTTCATCAATAGAAAGTGATGTTTCTATTACACATTTTTGGAATTTAATTAAATATTCCTATCACAAGTTATTATTTAAATATAATAAACATGTATGTATATAAGCGTTGAAATAATTAACGGTAGTTCTTCAAGTGGTTGCAAAAGGGTGGTTATTTTGTCAACACAAGGAACCACATAACTTCTATATTTCAATGTTTATTGATAATAAATAAAAATTTGTTAATTATAACCAAAATAATTATCACAATTTTCCTTTGTACATAATCATACCTTATTCCAATTTGGGGATGATGGTTTTTATGCTGGTAAATACCCATTAAATAGTTCATTAATACCTGATTCATTGGCAATACATGATGAATATGAAATGTAAGACTTATATACCTGGTTATGGAAACATAATTATTTTTTTGGTAAAAAAAGTGGATGTCAAGGATATACCCATAATATTATTTGGACTTAGTGGATCTAGAAACATTAGTGATTACCTATATATATACTAATTTAGTTTGGACAAATAAAACTTTATAAATAATTGTATGACACACTGAATTTGAAATTAGTTCAGCTAGAGTGAAAACTATTTCAAGGGTAAGATGATCGTATATACTTATATATATTACATTATGTTTTGATTAAGTAATATTTAGGTGAATTATTCTATATGTGTGGTCATAAGATAATAGTAGCTTTATGATACTACTCTACAAAATATATTGACCAAGAATTCATCGATCAATATAATATAGAATGGAGTATTTATTAAACACGCTAACTTTATCCACATCAATGATATGATGATAATAAATAAGAACTATTATGATTTTTACATATTAACATTGATTAATAAAATATAGCATAAAGAAATTCTTAAACTCACATTTCCTTAGACACATCTAAGAAATGATATATGTAAAAGGGAATCCATTTTAAAAATCATCCATTGTAGATACTTCTATTATTTTTAAAGAAACACATCAGAAATAATAATAGTATCTTAAGAAAATATTCTAACTATCAAGAAAAATAGATATCATGTGAGTTATAGTATGATGGAAATAAATTATATAATAAGAACATGTGTTTAGATGAAATTTTATTATTAGGGATATAAAAAAACATGTATCAAGTAAAACACAATGTGAATCTAAAGTAATTATCCTAATGTTTTCTAAATATATTACATAAATACAATGTAGTAGTCAATTGAAAAACTAAATTTATATAAAAAGGGTTCACATATCTATGATATGTAGTGAGAAAAATATTGTATTTGTTTTATTCAATGTCTATGATGTACAATTATTTGGCATAGGAAAAATTTCCAAAAGTTCATGGGGAAACAGAGTGTACCATAAACACATACTACATAGAATGGTTAAAACTATAGTAATTGTTTTATATTAAGCATGGCTAGTGAAACATTATTAATTGGGAAAAATAATTCCTACATGTATGCAGTATATGGAATTATCCTATATTAACAAGATCAATTATATTTTAATAATAGATTTCATGTATTAAAGTTTAGAGGATGATTATTATAAATATATTGTTGATTATTCAAGTTAAACTGTACATGAATAGAACCATCATGGTACTAATGAAACCAAATTGGAAATATTAAATCATCATGACTAAATACATTAAAGTTTTACTACTAAAAGAAATATTATGTGATCATTTTTTAGAGAATTGAATGTCAATACCATCAGTGGTGGATTTATCTATTCGACTTAACCAGAAAGGGATGGTGACATCATAGAATTCTGATAAAGGGTAAAAGTTACTGAAATGAATTATTAGATTAATTTAACAAACAAGATCTTATAGATTTAATTTGGAATGATGTTTTTTCATGTGGCTACAAGTGTTTAGTGGGAGCAATGTTATTTTATTTGTGAAATATGTTTGGAATCATATTGAATTCAACTATTCATCATATAGTGACTTTATAACAATATGTAAGAATCTATATAGAAATGGAATTTAAGTATAAAACTATGTTCTAGATAATATTATCTACTAATATAGATCTAATGGTTGTATAGACCTAGTGAATAATACATATACAAACACGCTATTGAGAAATACAAGTTGCTACAATTAGAGATTGAATTGTTTCTAGAGTCACATGATATAAATCTATCTAGGAAAACATGTATGATCATGGGAGGAGATTAATTTGGTGATTTTAGTACCATATTCTTCTATAGTAGATAAATCTTGTATGACATGATATGAAAATAAATGATATTTCCAAGATATACTTTATGGTAGAAAAAATGTCTACTATATCCAGGAGAATTGTAAGGTAAGTAGTCACTATTATCAAAATTCTCTTAATGAAGTACAAAGGATATGTACTTGGTATGTGGATAAGAAAGTATAATAGTTTAAGGGGACATAAACCAGACATCCTTGGATCAGTGTGATCTAATATCCTTGTCTGGCTAAGGTAATGATAAATACAAACTAATACAAGCTAGTTGTAGCCATATCTATATGTACTACGTTCTTATTAGCTTCTATGGAAGTTAAAGTTGAAGTGTAAAATAGAAAATTATTTTTTATAGTCATTGGAATCAAACCTATTAGGTAATTTATTATTATAATAAAAATTATGATAATTCTACTATACATAATAGCCAACTATAAAATTATGATAGTGGAAAAACAATTTACTTAGGGATTACATAACATGAGGAGTCTTACTCATGGATGTGATTTTTCACACAACATAATAGCCATGTAGTGGAGATGTGTCACACCAAGAAATTGAATACATGAATCAGAAAAAATATGATCTTAATCATGTGTGAGCTAATAAGGATAGTTAGCAGGTAGTCTCTAGTGAAAGTGGGGGTATTTTAATAGTCGGTCCGATATACCCAATTTGTTCGGGAATTTTAGATTAACACACCATTTATACAATGACTTATAAAACATGTACACTTACCATTATAGTGTTGATATTTATACATCCACTATTTCAATGGTAATGTGAGTATATTAATTGATGTATCAAATGGTTATATCAGTTCTCAGGCTATAATGAGAACCTTGAGATAGTATTACATTAATCTTAAACATATTTTATATGGTATAGATACATCATACTGACTAGAAAAAGTGTATGTATGACTATCAGGTGTTGGGGGATCTAATAATTGATTATTTTTCTCGTGAATTGTCACATGGTGATCTCTATTAGGTGAGAACATGATAAAAGACCTTCCGATAGGAACACCGCATTTTCAGAGTCTTTGGGTCTTCCTATCCATGGACAAGTGTATAGATCTCAATACTTGAGATTTTTATAAATGTTCATAATTTGATCACTTAATTAAATGTAAGAAAAATACCATGACAATAAGGTTGTGAAATGGTTACTTTTGTATGGTGCATCATTGGTGGCATGGAATTAGTTGATTGATCAATATAGAATTTATCACTTCTGAGTTGGGGAAGTGATATCTCAAGCCTATTTGTTCGTGATGGTTTTATCTTCATAAGTCCTTGGACATGATAGTCAAAGATAAATTTTTCTAGTTATATCAAAAAATAATAATGTAATAATGGATGATGAAACAGTTATGTTTCCTACATTTTGAGATAGCATGATACAAAGAGATTATATTACACTATGTGTGTTAAATGAATGCTTTTTCATTATATGGATATTCTATATCTCTTTAGGGACCTCCATGGATTTCTAGACACCATTCATGGTTCTTGAAAACTATTCATTTCTATTTAGATATTGTCTTGGAGGGTCCCACACAATAACGTGTTCAAGAACTTTTCATGTTCAAATGAATTGGTGTATATGACATACTGGACCCCATCATGGGGTCCGTAGGTTTTCCATTTATTAACGATCATCGATTAATAAATAAATTCATTATTATTTTGAGTATAGAATAATTGGATTGAATTTATTTATTAAATTAATTTATAGGTTCTTATGTAAATACATGGGAAAATACTATATGAATGATTATTATTTTAATATTCACTGTTGATTTAATAATAGCCAGAATTATGAGATCTTTTAAAGACTTTTTTATCAAATACTATATTTGTTATATTATAAGTTGGTAATAAAATTAAAATAATATTTTGGGTGAGGTTAGTTCATCATAACTATTTATTTATTTCTTATTTACTGGGTGTTTTATTTTTGGGGACCAGAGAACCCTTTCCAAGAATTTTAGACTCCTGGTGTATAAGAAAAATAGAGTCATTCATTCATTACATTGTTCATTCCTATGTATTTATACACTCTCAATCCTCCCACATTCTATGGAGAGTTTTTTTTTCAACCCATGAGATTGATCTAGGAAGGACTTGAATGTATATAGGGGACGAGATAGATGTGGTAATCACTATGGAAATGTATTTTTTGTAGCTCTATTCCTGCACTCATAATTTATTGAGAAATGATCCCATGGATTCTTAAATCATGTGTGGATGATATATAGAGGTTTTGATTTGGAACATTTAAGAAATGGTCATTGGGGACACCCTACAGTCGATAAAACTTCGTTTTGAACAAGTTATTAGTTCAATTTGGTTTTTAGTGATTATTAAATTCATGTGATATCATGAGACCTCAACCAGAGATCTGATAACTGAAGTTTACTAGTTACATTACTCCAGTGACAAATATATTAAATCCCATTCCCACCAACTTCCACTTTATTCCCTAGTGCCTTCATAGTTTTCAATCAAACTCAAACATAGATCCAAGCCTATCTAAAGGAGTCTGTATATAATAGCTCCCACTAAATTTAAGAATAAAATAATCATTCAAAAGAAAATCTAGAAAATAATTTTTAATATTATAGCGGTTCACCATAGGGTGAACCTGTTCACATTGTCAAAAATAAAGATTCATTGATGTTTCTAGTCATTGATTATCATGAGCATAATAAAATCATGTTCAATAAAATGGATATGTTACCTCATATCAAGGATTTTTTCAATCAACTCATAGGAACTTGATACTTATCAATGATCGACCATTGATTTCGATACCATTTTTATGATTTCAAAGGGAGTATATTTCCAAGACATCTATTTTTATTTTTTATCGATATTATGAATTTATATGGATTCCTTTTGGACTTATAAATGCTCTATATATCATCATAGATATAACAAATATTTTCATTAGAGACTACCTAGATCAATTTATTGTCATAATTATAGACAATACTCCTAAAAATCCAAAGGGAAAGGAAAACATGAAGCTCATTTTTATGTTGTGTTAAAAACCTCGGTAAAGGATAAATTGTGTTCCTTGTTTAGAATGTTGGAATTCTATCAAAATAATGAATCATTCAGGGGTCATGTAATCACATGAAAGGGCTTATCAGTAGATCTGCCAAAGGATGATGTTATAATGAAATAGCCCAAATAGACCACATTAATTGAGATCTATAGTTTTCTCAAGTTATATGGAGAATATAGATTCTTTTTAAGTATTTTCTCAATGTTATCAAATCCAAAAACTAAGAAAACACTAAAGAAAGTAATGTTTCATTAAACAGAGGATTGTGAATAATGCTTCAAGTAACTAAAAAAGAAGTTTGTCACTACCCATGTACATACATTACCCTACATTGGGTAAGGGTTTGTAATATACTGTGATTCTTTGAAAAGTGATTGGGTTGGTCCTCGTGAAAAAATATAAGGTAATTTTCTATGCTTAAATTTAATTAATGATTCATGAGAAAAATTACCCTAAATGTGATTTGTAAATGGAGGCTCTGATCTTTGTATTAATGAATTGGTGAAATTATTTCTATAGAGTGAATCATTATATATATATATATATATTGATCATAATATATTGAAACATATATTCACATAACATGACTTAAATATGCTCCAATGTAAATGGTTGGAGTTGATAAAATAAAATGAATGATCAAAATAATACCACTAGAAGAATAAATGAAACACCCTAATATCATATGATATATTTTAATTTATATAAAACTGATTTAATTTAATGATTTTGTAATATGAACCACCATGTTTATAAAAATTGTGATATACTATTGAAATATAATTATTTGATGTGACAATTATCACCTAGTCGTTGGATGGGAGAGTATGAATAGGCCTAACTACATTAAGAAAAATTATTTTCTACACATTTATGTAATAAATTTATTATTTATCAATTGATTAGAAATTAATATAAAATAATTGTATGTAAAAAATGTTAAAATGAAATCTATTTTTATTCATGAAACGTGTATTTCTCTTAAAAGATTAAATTAGTCAATTTTTATGAATTAATTTTATGAAATATAAAATTTATTTATTCATCAAAATGTTCCAACATTCATATAATGATGTATATTAGGCATGGGATAAGAATAAATAATGTTTTAAACTTAAAAAAATCAATTTTTTTGTATTTTCCTCCATTACTTGGAAATGGATTTCATACACATCAATAAATTTACTCTTGAAAAAATGGGTTTTATATTTCGATTCATGAGGTTCAAAATTTTTTAGTATGCCTATTTTATTTTTTTCCACTATGAATAGTAATAAAGGTAAAAAATTGTCACCTTGATAATCATTAATTAGGTAAAATATAGTTAAAACTATGGGATAAGGCCAAGAAATCTCCAAAAAATTTCAGGTTTATTTCACTTTATGGTTTCTTTAAAAATTGGTCATCTTAAATTTTATTTTATTTCAACTTGTTTCCAACTTTCATTGATAATGACCATAATATTTTCTTATGTAAAGAATAATTAAAAAATGTCACTCATGTTGTTTTAATATCTCTAATAATTTTTTTTACTAATTAAAGTAGGTTATTATCAATTATAAATGGATATTTGATTGTTCAATTAATTTTTTTATCGTGTTGTTTTATTTTTTATTTTTAGTGATAGAATAATTACCATAAATGGGTAGACAACATCGACACCGTGTTGTTTCATAAAGTAAAAAAAGTAATTTATTTTAAAAATATTTAAAGTAGTACAATTTTGATGAATTATTATGTTGCAATAATTTTATAGATAAATATAACATATTGATTTTTTATTAAAATTTTATATTCACATTACCGTTCAATCTTCTTATTTTTATAATTAAACTATGTGATTTGTCCATAAAACGTATTTAATGATATATCATATTAAACATTATTTTATTAAATGAATAAGAATCAATAAAAAAATTAAATTCATTCAATTTAATGGGGGTATGGTTGTTCATATCAACAATATTTCACTTAGTGGTCACTTCTTCATTTATAGTAGCATTCTTGACACTTAAAGAGTAAAAAACTTTGATATCTTGGTAATCATAAAATGGTTTAATTGGGGGATAGATAAGATATAATGTTTGAAAAAATAACATAAACTTATCTAAATATTATTATAACTTTGGATTAAGAATTATCAAAATATTTTAAGTAATTCCTTGGGGGCTCATCCCCTCCCTTGTAAACGAGCACATTATCTCCCCCATTATTCAAAAAGATTTCGTACTCTAGATCAGCCAATACCTACCCAAATAACCTATTATATTTCATTCACTTGTATTATATATTATATTATTTCTAAGATACCATCCTTCAAAGGGTTTAGGAGTAAGCCAACGTATTTTTCTCAATTAAGAGGTGGAACTTTTAACAGAGTACATTCAATTTCATTTTTACTTTTATATACACTAAATTAGTTATAACCATCCTAAAAATTGACTCTAATATAATAAATATACTATTATGTTATTAGGATTATTTTATATCCATTTTGTCTCTTTTTTCCCTCCTCTAGAGACAAAATACATGGCCCACACATATGTATGACTTACAATCTCTATGAAATAGTGTACTTTGTTTTTCAACACCTTTTTACATTTATGTTTATAAATATTTAACTAATCAATAAATATTATATATGAAATATTAATGTTTCTATAAATATAATATATCATTTTTCTCCTTACACTTCCACCCATTAAAAAATGATAACATTGTTTGTGCGTACGTGTTGACTACCACGTCCCTGAAGTGATGTTATTAATTTTTCATGTATTCATTACGTGGATGATTATAAATATGTATATAATGTATATATATGATATTTATATAATTATTATCATTATAGATATAATTTAACCATTAGAAATATGTGAGGACCCAAACTACAGAACCAAAAAAATACATAAAAATGAAACATTTAAGAAATAGAAAAAAATATTTTAATAATTATTTTTTAGAAAAAAGTTGATGAAATATTGTAATTGGATTATAAATGAGATTATAAGTTTGTATATAGTTTAAGTATTTTTTTATGATACTTTCACTGGGGCACGCACATTCGTCTGTGGAGGACGCGCAGCTGTTGCCCCGAATTCCCGCTTTCCAAAGGCAGATGGCATCTATTCCTTATTCAGGGACATCTTCTCATTGATCAAAATGTGATGATGGATTTTCGGTTCTTCCTTATGTAGATTCCTCCATTGAGCTCATCACCTAGTCCGGGTCTCCCTTATAGACTTAATACGTTGTTCGTGAAACTCTTACTGGCGCAATATCTTCATGGACACCAGTTAATTACACAGCTTCTGTTAGGACATTCCAAGGGGTCTGGTCTGGGATGCAACCTTCGGTTAGGGGAGTAGTCACGTTGGGAATCAATCGCATGTTTGGACACTGGGGTATTGGTATTTCTATCTTCTATCCCTTATTATAGGGCTTCTCGAAGGAAAGGAAGCCCAAGGAATCCCACATCGAACACAGGGAATCATATGCCATGGGCATGTATCTGAGGATTTCTTCAGCTTCATATGCTTAACAAAGGGTATGCTGCATGTTTAACGTCCAGCGGAGACAGATCGGACTGATCAGAACACTGATTAGAGTGGATCAGATGGAGGAACCCCCTAGAGGGAACACCAACATTGGGTCAAATATGTGGGCGGCTTCCCTAATGCTGTTAGTGGGAACGAGGAATGGAGTGGCATGATTCCACCAGGATGTGGCGGCCCGGGTAAGAATCGCGATGGATGATGGATTGTTGAATAGAGTGGAGGGGGAATGAGATGGAACCTTCATTAGGTGACAGTGGTTTTGGGATTGAGCCTCGAAGAGACATCCTACGTATCCCCGTGGTAGGGAATCAAATTCCGTGTAGTTCGACGAAATGATGGGACACCTAAGGAGGTGACCCATGAGAATGGACTCATGGATGGGACCCATAAGAAGTGAAACCTCCAGGATAGGGCATGAACATCTCGAGACACATAGGCTCGAGGGAGAGATCAGGGTGAGACATGAGTGATGGGCTTGAGCCTCTTGGAGGCTTCCTACGTACCTTACCATGGAAAGGATCAAAGACCACATAGTTCAGATGGAGAATACAGTTTAATGTCATGGGATATAGGGGCGAACAAACGTGAAGGGGTTCAGAATGACCGGGTGGTGGGCTTGAACCTTGTGGTGGCTTCCTACATACCATGCGTTGACATGGATCAAAGTCCTCATAGTTCGGGTTATGGGGTGGATTTGATGAAACAACATGAATAGGGACCTGGGGTGTAGGTGGGTAGTGGGATTGAACCTCGTGGAGGCTTCCTATGTACCATTCCTTGACATGGATCAAAGTCCCTGTAGTTCGGGAATGAGTTGGGACTTACACTCTGAGGTGGCCCATGGTGGTGGGCTTGAACATTGTGGAGACTTCCTACGTACCATGCCTTGAAATGGATCAATGTATTCGTATTTTGGGTAGGTTGGGGATTACACTCTGAGGTGGCCCAAGGTGGTGGGGTTGAACCTCATGGAGGCTTCCTACGTACCATGGCTTGAAAAGGATAAAAGTTACTATAGTTGGGGAATGAGTTGGGTCTTACACTCTGAGGCGGCCCAAGGTGGTGGGCTTGAACCTCATGGAGGCTTCCTACATACCATGCCTTGACATGGATCAAAGTCCTCGTAGTTTGGGAATGAGTTGAGGATTACACTCTATGGTGGCCCAAGGTGGTGGGCTAGAACCTCTTGGATACTTCCTACGTACCATGCCTTGACATGGATCAAAGTCCCCGTAGTTTGGGATGGGTTGGGACTTACACTCTGAGGCGTCCCAAGGTGGTGGTCTTGAACCTCTGGAGGCTTCCTACCTACCATTCCTTGACATGGATCAAAGTCCTCATAGTTATGGATGGGTTGGGGCTTATGCTCTGAGGCGGCCCAAGGAGGTGGGCTTGAACCCCGTGGAGGCTTCCCACGTTCCATGCTTTGACATCGATCAAAGTCCCCATAGTTTGGGAATGAGTTAGGGCTTACACTCTGAGGTCGCCCAAGGTGGTGGGCTTGAACCACATAGAGGCTTCCTACATACCATGCCTTGACATGGATCTATGTCCTCGTAGTTTGGGTAATGGGTTGGGGCTTACACTCTAAGGCGGCCCAATGTGGTGGGCTTGAACCTCGTGGAGGCTTCCTATGTACCATGCCTTGACATGGATCAAAGTCCGTGTTGTATGGGATGGGTTGGGGATTACACTCTGAGGCAGCCCAAGGTGGTGGGATTGAACCTTGTGGAGGCATCCTACGTACCATTCCTTGACATGGATCAAAGTCCTCATAGTTTAGGATGGGTTGGGGCTTACACTCTGAGGCGGTCAAAGGTGGTTGACATGGTTGGTGCTCACTCTAAGCCCACTTGAGTCATGATCGGTGTGAGAAACAATAGATAGCAGAGACCTGATGATCACGTAGTGAAAGTTGCATCCATGGGAAGTGAAGAGGGGCTTACTCGTGGTTAGAAGCCAAAAAAGTCAGGACTTACTCTAGTATGGAGGCCTGAGGGAGACAAAGCGCAGTGGGAAAGGGATTTGGGGCTGAAGAAATGAGGATCCTGGTTCCCTATCACACCCTTTTCTAGCCCTAGGACCAAAGATAAAAGGAGGAGCAAGGATGTAGCCTCCTACAAGAAAATATATAGCCTTACACTAAGGTGGCTTCCGTTTCCCCGTGGTCAAACGCCACTCCAATAATAAGGATATCATCCCTTGTGGGGGGTGATCCCATCCCCGTGGAGATGAGTGGGCTTGGAGAATATCCAAGGTGGGGGGACCCTGCGTGCCAGGCATGAGGTGAGGTCACAGTTTAACGTCATGTGCTAAGGACAATGGTGCTTGGTAGTTTAACATCCTGCAGCTTGGACGAGGAGGGTTCATTCCGCACCCCTAGGACTTACATAACCGGTACCCTCTACTCATTGTTGCAGGGAAGGCATCAGCAACGCCGTAGTAAAGGGGTGTTATGGAGAAAACCATCAAGGGTTCCACGTTAGCGTGACTATGAGAAGAATAAATATTTGTTAGCGTGCATGGTTTCCACTATGGAGTGGAAATGGTGGATGGTTCTTACGCATGGAAGCTATCCTGGTGCCACTAAGGAGTGTCACTGATGGATGGGGATTACGTGTGGAAGAAACCAGTAATGTATTCCTCGTGTCTGGCCGTGTGGGAATCCCAAATCACTGGTGGGATGAGGTATATAATTAGTTCAAACACTAAATCACAAGTTCACAAGTGGGATAACACCAAGGTTCTTTGGAATTAGTCCGAACAAAGGGAGTTCAAAAAGTCTGAATGACATGCCCGACATTCGGAACATGGCATGGGTGGCGTGACGATAGAGGATAACTATTGGTTGTGTTCGAAACACAGTATCCATATCACGTTAGCCTCAAATGGTGACAAACAAATGAGGGTCGACTACTGACCGTGTTCGAAACACATGACCTGACTTGAAGTGTTGTCCAAAGTATAATGGGGTGTTGGCCCAGGATAGTAGGTGAGCTGATGAGGCATGGGACCAGGCTGTTAGGGGGTCCCTTAAGACATGAAAGAGGATGAAGACCCAATTGAAGGACACGCAAAGCATGAGGTGGAGTGATGTAATGTTTGAATAGATTCCAATTCTCTTGAAGGTATTCCACTATGATCATGGTATAATTCATCTTATGCTTGGAACATAAGACATCTCTTATTTGGAATAAGAGGCATCCAATTATTGAATGATAGGGCATGCTACAGTTTATAGTCATGTGGAGAGGACTGTTAGGCATAAGGAACCTAACAATGGATAGTGTTGGGACTTACCCAAGGGCGGCCCTTTCTGGTTTAACTTGGAATATGAGCCAAGCGATGGGTTTTGGATGAGTTACTTGAGGAATGGTTCGACTCATGGTACTCAGGGAATTGAATGTGAGAATCTCAACTCACGACATAGGAAATGAACCAAGAGGAATACATCAACTCAAGGTGTTAAATGGTTTGAAGAGGAGTATCTCAAATCATGGTATTCCATATGTGGAAGGTGGGTGCGCATAAGGGAGCAATGGAAAATCACAACATCCCGGCTGAAAAAGTTCACAGTGTGACTCTCCATTTTTCATGGGGGTCAGTGATGGTAGTGAAGGGACTCACCCACCGGGGAAGGACTGCAGCCCAGCACTGACCCCGAGCGGGGGTGTGGGGGCATAGTCACCGCGATATGGACTTTCGGGTGTAGGCCTGGATACTGTTGCATGAAAATAAGGCATGTGTGTGAACAGATGAGGTTGGTGCGTGGAAAACACTGGGTAGGTGCAAAATAGGGGAGCTGGGCATGAAATATGCAGCTGAGGCTTTGCACGCAACTAAAAAGGATTGCACACATGAAGTATGAATTGCGTTCAATTGGGAGAGGCTATGCACAATGACTGGGTTGCGCGCAATTGAATGGTATTCCATGCAATCGGCTAGGGTGGTCCTTTTTTGTAGAGCCTATCTGGGGAAACTACATTTGGCCCGAAGGCCTTGAGGTGGCCCAAAGGCCTTTAAGGTCGCCTGAAAGCCCTACTGACCCAAAGGCTTGGGTGGCTCGAAAGACTTAAGGACTCCAAGCCCAAACTGGTGGCCCATGGTGAATAGTTACAGCAGCTACAGTACCGAACAATACATGAAACATTACTTGCTCCATTACCCGCACAGTGTATAGTTCTGCTACAGTACCTGTACAGTGTACAGTTCTACTACAGTATTCACACTATGTACAATGTTGCTATAGTTACTACTACATTACTACTACAGTAGCCTAGAAATATTCCTCTACCTAGTTTTGAACCAGGGTCTCTTGGATGCACTTAAGGATACCTCACCAACTCGGCTGAGGCTCTTGTGCTATTATTTATATTTTAGATATGTGATTTCAAAATGAAAATGGTATTTCCCTTGAGAAATATTCCATTGACATTGTAGAAGTATTTTCATTTTTTAGACATCCATTGAATATTTTTTTATTTAATAAGTATATACTCTAATTATACCGTAAATTATATTTATTTGGATATATTTTGATTATTTTCTCTACTGAAAGTATTCACATTAGTTATTCTAGTTCTTCCAATATAGATAGTTATGTATTATTAAAGAATATTTATTAAGTTATATTATTTATTCATATTATGAGTGGACTAGATCATGCCTCTTCTCTCTCTCAGAGCACTCTCTCTCAAGAGCTTCTCCTCCTTGGGTATCGTTCTCCTGGTTTCAGAGCCTCTCCCTTCGAGCGCTGATCCTCCCTGCTCTTATTACAATTGTTGCAGGATTCTACTATGTCTTCTTCGCCCGGATCTTGATGTTGTGGGGTTTCTTTTGGTACTCTTTCGGTCTTCTCCATAATGCATGACCCTATCATGGTTAGGAATGTTGGTAGTTAAGACCGCTTGGGAGGTGTTGATGGTTTCTCATAGCAGCAGACCATTGATCTCCTTGGTTCAAGATTCTTCAGTTCATTCATCTAGAGTTTCAACCCCATTTTCCGCTTTCTCTCTACTAGGTGGTTCATTCAGCAGATCTGCTTTAATCCTTTTATTCTGGTTTCCCTTAGTGTTTCAACCCCATCTATCCTCTTTCTGGTTTCATGGTGGTCTTTTTTCTACCTTTCCCCTTTTCTGCCGCTCCTCCCTGATCTGGATTCTGGATCCTTTGCTTCCATCTAAGTCGGTCAGGTGAGACAGATTCCAATGAGGCTTTGGGATGTGTTCGGGGAGCAGTAAAAGTCTCTAGGAAGTGCAACCTGTGGTGGATATCTTTAGTTTCAATGTTCTTTTGGATTTATCCTATGAATAAGGATAAGATTTTTTTCAGTTTTTCTTTCATAATGTTATCATTGAACCTATTTGCATCTCCGGTTGTTGGATTTGTTCATTTTTTTTTGTATGATGGATACCAACCATGTTATTCACAATGGTGTCATGAATTATCTACTGTTGGCATTGGCAATGATTTTGGTGTTCAGTGGTTTTCTGGTTGTGGCAGTGGACTTTGATAAGGAGGATGTTTATGCGAATATTCTGGCGGTGAGGATGACGATGATGGGACAAAATATGGAAGAAGGTACTGAATTTATTGTTTGACGTTGTTTGAGGCTGACATGTTATAGATGATGGATGTGGGTCGTGATGGGTATGCGACTCAAGGTTCATAGATCAAGGATGATGATGACGGTTGATTTTAATTTTGAAAGTTGAATTTTGAATTTTGATTGTCATGTTTTTCAAATGCATGTGGATCCTATGTATGGTTCCCACTTACCAAAAAGTGGATTTTATAAAATACCAAAAAATGGTTTTTTTGGTGGAGTGTACTTGAACTATTATGTGGTTGGTGGGACATAAAATTAAATTTCCCTCGATTCTTTTTGAGGCCTCACGATACAAAATAGTCTGGTTATATGTATAGGACTTACCAATATATTTATGATGTCTTGGAATGAGGTCTCAACCATAAGCTTTTGTTTTTAGGCAATATTCATTCCATCATTATGAAATCATTTATTAATGTTCATGTGACTATTTGAATAATTATGATATTTGTGGATTAGTTTAAATCTCATGTGATTATTTATATATAATTGTTTGATCATCATTTATTCCTCCCATGTTATCCATTAAATATTTATTAAGTGATAAAATTTTTTGTATACATTCTGTTTATGAGAATATAATCCCAGAATGTTACTATTTTTCCTTTCCATGGAATTATAGAAAGTGTATTATGGTTTATATGTAAGAATATAATAATGGGAATAACAATTTCCTCAAAGAAAACACTATTTTTTATTTTATTTTTAAAATTCAATCTAAGATTCAACAATGATTCTAATTTTCTAGGACTAATAAAAAATTCAATTGATTGGGATGTGATCACTTATATATAGTTTTAATGTAATAATGTTACAAAAATCATCAGGGTAATTGGGTCAGGATATTTTAGTTTATATCAGAAAAAAATAGTATAACCTTGGGAACTTGATTTATAAAAACATATATTATAGAAAATAATCTTATGATAGAATCTAGGATAAGTCTAAGTATAGGATAGTATTATGATGTTTTTTTATGTATATAATATGTGGTTTCTAAAAAAATATTACTTGTTCGACATTCTGGCATGCGGATGTGGTTGTAGAACGAATGCATATAGGGGTAATAACCCAGAAAGGGGAATATTGGGTATTTAATCAGTCATCACTAGTGCATGATAGGTGGTTCTAGGATTGTATGCCGAAAAGGACACCCTTTATGGATATTATTTAGTAGATTCACATGATCTTTGCAAACCGTTATGAAATATTTGAATTTTTTGTGTTATGATATTTCCTATAATAATTCCCTTATTATCCTCAGATTATATATGCATATCTTTTCAAATTATATTATGTGTTTCAAATGTTTTAAAATTATAAGTAATGATTCATAAACATATTAACTAATCTAGTGTAATCCATTTTTTTTAAATTGAACATACTGGAATGAATGGAAATGGTATAAATTCATGTACTATTTTATGGATTTACCTCCTACGAAATATAATAAATATAATTATGGAGTCTTATCTAACAAAAGTTTAACTATATTGTTGAATTTGAATCTTATTATGACCAATATCCTTGCCTGTATGGAGATGCTTGTTGATCTTCAACACCATGTAACAATGGTAGACCGTTGCATGTGAAAAAACCTTTATCATTCAAGAGAACCACAAAACCATTTGTATCTGAAAAATGGATAAGTTTTATAGAAAATATATTTCTCACTTTAGGCTCTAATGAAATAGATAAGGATTTTATGGTATTTTATAATATCATGGGGCGTACAAATAAATGGTGGTTAATTATTCAAAACACTAAGTATGTGGATTAAATACCATTCATAGATAAGAATTTCTTTAATGTAATTTTATGGGAAAAATATTTTCCTCAATGATAACGAGAAGATATAGAGAGAAAATTCATGAGTCTATGAAAATGGGAAGATGAAAATGTTATCTAAGTGTTAATCCATATTTAAAAGTTTATTTCGGACCATTGAGGATTAGGTATAGAATCCAAATAGTAATATAGATCATTTCATTGATGGGATAAATACAATACAATGGAGGGAAATATTTTCCCAAACATTCTCTTTATAGAAATATATATTATTATGTTCGATAATGAAGAAGGAATACTTATCCAAGTATTAAGCCTTTAAAGGAATGAAATTGAAGAAGAGGATGGTTGATCACCTCATGAAGCCTAAAATAGATAAGGGGAAGAAGGGAAAATAGTTGTTTCCAATATGTAATACTTATAGAAGGAAGTATCCTATAACAAAAATATAAGGTAAAATTAGTTTGAAATAAAATTTGATGGAAAGGCCATCATGTTCATAGGTTTAAGGTAAAGGGAGAAGACACCAATGTATAGTGATTTAACTATAGGGAGATAGGTCACTAGGTCGATCGATTACCCAGATTTAATGGGATTCTACCCCGAAAGTGGCCAAGGGGATAAGGAAAATATTATGAAATTACTAATGCAAAATATGAATTTCTTATTAATGTGGTGAAAATAAAACTTATAATATTCTCTATAATTCCAATTGTTTTACTTAAGTGATTTTTTACCCACTCTTTTACATCTAAAGAATTTTCTATGGGTATTACTTCACTAAATTAATGATTAGATATGGATTTGGTAGTGAAAACTCTTAATGGTATGATGATCACATCTTAATTATATAGTTCTACTCTACTAAACGTATGTGGGAATGTTTTATAAAAAAATTATCATTCTTCCTATAGTTTAATTTTAAGTAATTTTTTGGCATGAATTGGATATGTTGGTATATATTCCATATTAATTATTGGGGAATAGAAGTTACAATTCATAGTTATAATTAATCTTATGATCATATATCAGTGTGAGGATGATCGTAAAATCTCTAAGGAAATTACTTCAATCATATTGGGTTTAATACCTATTCATGAGTTATATTTGTCTCAAATGTTTGGGGATAAACTCCACATTGAAAATTTTCATACTATTCAGCAATCTCTTGATGTATTTTCATAGGATTTTAAAAGTATTTAATTGGATTGTGAAGTTTATTTATCAATTAAATGTGTGCCATCTGTTATTCGTACTTCAATGAATCCATATAGAAATGTTTTGATTGATTTGTTGGAATTTAAGAACAAACTCCATGAAAATCCATATAAGGGATTCATTTTCCCTAGCGCTTCACCATGGGGTTCACCGATTGTTTTCTAAGATGAAATATATTTCAATTCATCTTTGCATCATTTATTGATTATATAACAAGATCACTATTAAAAAAACTATCCCCTACCATTTATCAATGATAGGTTTGATAATTTATAAGTAGATGAATATTTTTCCAAGATAGATCTTTTATCTAGTTATCATTAGCTAAGGGTCAACAAGGAAGATATACCAATGTCAACCTTTTGTATGATGTATGATCATTATGAATTTATAGTAATTCTATTTGGACTAACTAATTGTCCTACAATGTTCATGAAATTATTTAATAGATAGTTTATATATTTTCATGAAATATTTTGTTAGTCTGCATGGATGATATTATTATATATTAATAAGGAAAGGAAGAGTGTGAATAAAAATTGAGGCTTCTACTCAAGACCATGATGAAGGAGAATAAATATTCTAAATTTACCAATTGTGAATTTTAGCTATTGTAAAACCAATTCTTGGATCATACAATTTCATATACGGGTAAATTGGTGGATAATTGAATGGTCGATGTCATTGAACAATGGCCTAAAAAAAGCCACAATGACCATGATTTATATTTTTCATAGTTTGGAAGGATTATAAAAATATTTTGTGAAAAAAAAATCAGTGATATCAAATCCACTAAATAGGTTTATCTGGAAGTGATACGAGTATTTGTGGATACATGAATATGTAAATAATTTCAAATAACTAAATAAAAGTTTGTGTAATTCATCTATGATTAAACTACCTTATAGTAGAATTCGGTTTATGATATATAGTGATGCATTAATGAAGTAACTAGGATGATTCCTAATGTATATTTATATGGTGATAAATTATACCTCTCACCAATTGAAAATTCATGAACAAATTACCCAACTCTTGATTCGCTATTGGCGGTGATAATTTTTTCATTGAATATGTAGGCTCAATATCTAAATGTTGAAATGTGTGTTATATATATAGACCATAGAATTTTTATTTTTTATATTTAATCAAAAATAGTTGAACATATTCCATCAAATATGGTTGGAGTAGATCAAATGTTATGGATGCTTAACACATTACCACCCTCGAAAAGAGAACATGGAGGCTGATGCACTGAGTTTGAAAGACCATGAATGTTTGTTTATGAAGATGAAACAAAGAGGTCAAATATTTATGGATGTGTACAAGATTGATCTTGAAATCAGGAGTAAATTCAACAGATCTTATCTTTCTTGTTTTAATGCTCAACCATCCATCAATGAGGGGATTTAGATGGCTTATAAAGAATATTTGGAATTATATAAGAAGTTGATGTATGTTCTTGAGTTAAAACATGATAATTATGAAATGATATGGTTAAAGAACAATATATGATTCATGTCAATACCAGACATCAAGAATGAGTTGTTAGATGATCTAATAATTAATGATTTTCTATTAAACTAGTAACTATAAGGATTTTTAGATAACAAAAATATAATTTATAGTGGGATAACATGAAAAGGGATATTGTAGAGTATATATAGTGATTCCTGGTATGTTATAAAGTTACAGTTGACTTATGAAAGTCTAAATGGGTGCTACAACTATTACCCACACCTGAATGGAAATGGGAAGACATCACAATGGATTTCATTATTATACTCCACAAAATAGGGTAAGGCTATAATGTTATTTGAGTTTTAATAAGCTGCCTTATGAAATTATTAAACATTAATACTATTAAAAATAAATATTTATTGGATAAATTTCTTAGTTATACATTATGGAAGTGGTAATAATTCATGGAGTTCCACTATCAATTGTAACTAATGAGCATCTGAGGATTATTGTGATGTTCCTGGGAAGTAATTAGCAGACATTGGATAAAAAGATGAGTTTGAATACTACATGTCATCATTAAATGGATAGTTAGTCTAATATGACAATTAAAACTATTAAATATAATTTTATATTTTTCACCATGTATTTAAAAGGTTGTTGGGATAAACAACTTCCTTTGGTGGAATTTTCATACAATAATAGCTTTCATTCAAGCATTTAGATATCTCCTTACGAATCCTATAGTGGAATGAATTGCATAACTATAATATACTTGGGTAAAGTAAAAGAAACAATGTTATTGGGAAATGGTCTATCTTGGGAAATTTTAGAGACGGTTAGATCCATTCAGTATCATGTTAGGTCTGCATAGAGTCAACAAAAATTTATTACAACAATAAACGGTGATATATAGAGTATAAAGTTGGTGAAAAGTTATTCCTATGAATATCTCAATGGAATAAGGTTATGATATTGTAAATAAGGGAATGTTAATCCCTATATATATTGATACCTATGAAATTATTTTTTTTATTGGGATTTTAGCCTATGTCTTGTCACTTCCAAAAAAATCTCTATCATGTTCAAAAAGTGTTTCATATATCTCTCATTAGGAATTACACACCAAATACTTCATATGTATTGAAAAATGATAGTATAACACTATAAAGTTTTATTTTTAAGAAGGAATAATCTCTATATACTCTTGATCATAGAGGAAAATGTCTTAAAAATAGGACCACTCACCTAGTTAATGTTTTATGGAGAAACCATAAATTTGAGTAAGATATGTGGGAACATGATGATGTGATCAGTTAGAAGAATAAATAGTTTTCTATATTAGTATGAAAAAATATTGAGATGAAAATTATAAAAAAAGTTTAATAATGTAATGAGTACATATTTAGTGATATTTTACTATGGAAATAAGTTCAATTTATTTTATATCTTGTGTTACCCACAACATCGAGTTAAAATGAACCGTGATATACTTCTAAAATATTATTATTAAATGTGGTAGTTATCTCCTAGTAATTGTATTTGAAGGTATTAATAGGGATAAAAATATATGATACTTTAATTTTTTAAACATTTATAACATTAATTCATTCACAATCAATTTATGAGGAATAAAAATAAAATCATTTATTAGTAAAAGAGACGTTTTTTACACAAAAAACTGTTTTAATGGGGGAAATGTGATTATATATGAATAAATTTAATTAATCAATATTGATTAATGATTTTAATTAAATTAATAAATTATATATACAATAAAATTTTGTAACATTCATCTATTGTTTTTTACTTGAAATGGGATAACAGAAAATATCATTTTATGCTTATAAATCATTTTTCTATAAACAGTTTTCATTATGTTTTGTATGCTTATTTTAAAATAGATTCCTTCCACATCTATAGATATAATATTAAAATGGATACCATATTTAGAATTTGGAGGATAATATCTGGTAAATTTACCCCTTTAATTTTTTTTGAATAGTAGTCGAGGTAAAAAATCACATTGGTAATGCTAAAATGGGGTTAAAAGTATGGGATAAGGCATACAAATCTACAATACACATTCATTTATTTAATTACATAGGTGTAATTCAACCTTAATCATCTTAACATCAATTTTTTGGAGACCAATTTCATCATTCCATTGATAATATCCTTAATATTATTTAACGTTGGAAATAAAAACAAAACACCAATCTCTTTATTTTAATATCCCTAATATTTTTTAGGTTATGATATGTAATAATTAGTTATTTTAAAGATGGATAATTTTTTTATCATGGTATATTAGTTTTAATTTTTAGTGATAGAATAATTTTGTTTCCTTTTTATTCAATTATGACACTTTACTTGGTCATGTAATAGAAAAATAAAGTAAATGATTTTAATAATATTATAAGTAATTTAATTTCATGGAATTATATTAATAAATGAATTTTATAGATTAATATTATATATTAGTGTTATGTTAAAGTTTTATATTCTAATTACATTTTCATATTTTCATTTTTTAAAGTCTATTATATGAATAGTTCCAAAAATGATATTAATTGTATCTTATGTTAAATAATATTTTATTAATTTATTTGAAATTCATAAAATTCCTACCTTATACCAAGATAATAGGATATCGTACATAATATTAATGAATTTATACTTAGGGTTTACTTTCCCATTTATATTAACATTCAATACCCTTAAAGAGTAAAAACCATTGATGTTCGAGTGATCACTAATAGAGTTATTTGGGGATTAAATCTATGAGTTAATGGTTAAAACAACACTAAAAATTGTATAAACATTTTTAGATGAGATTAGTTTTTCTTTTCCTCATAGTTTATTAAAAATATATCAATTTTTAGCCAATTAAAGATGAAAATTAATTTATAATAATTTTGTAAATTAAGTAACTCTGAGGGTGACCCTCCCTCAATTATAAAAGGGAACCCCCTCTCATCTCTTATTTGCAATGTTTTAGCACTCAATATCAGATAATACATACCCTAAATCCATTTAATATTAAATCCAAAAATCCTAAATATTTTTTTACTTCAATTATAGAACCTATCGTTTCATAATGTGTCTTCCAAAGGATCTTTCTCAATAAAGTGGTATGGCTCTTTACCGAGTACTATTAATTTTACCTCTTCTTTTACCTTACCTAAATCAATTTTAATAATCCTAAAATAATTTATATAGTATCATAAATATATTTATATGTCATAATGATTATGTTTCAACCATTTCCATTATTGTTTTCATCCTATGAAAATTAATAAACATCGCACGTGCGTACGTATGGCATACCATTTCCATGTGGCTGTGTAATTTTTTTCGTCACGGTTTTACTTGGTTAGTTATAAAGTTGGAAGTAATGAATAAATATTTTATTTATGAAATAATTATGGTTATTGAAATATAATATATCATTTAACTTTTTACACTTTCTTCTATTAAAAAGGATAATGTCGCCTGCTCGTATGTGAGATCTACCTCCCCCACTGAGTTATGTGATTAATTTTCTAGGTTTTAATTTCATGGAATATTCTAAATATTTATATGATGAATTTTTATGATATTAATATTATGATTAACATATTAATTATTATGTAACCATTAGAAATATTCAAGGGAGGAAACTATTGAACCAGAACATAATTGAAATATAGAAAATTAACACTAAAAAACAACAATTTTAATAAATAATTATTAATAAATTGTTTTTTAAATAATTTAAGTGGTTAATATAGGATATAAAAAGTATTTAAATGGTTTTTTTATAGAATAATAATACATTAAAATTTATTATATAGCAGGTTAACAAATATTTGCGAATCAAGTCAAACATGATGTGAGTGTTTATTTCACCATATCATCATCATTTGGGATTGTATATATTTATTTTTCCATTTACGGAATTGTATGATATTTATATATTAAGCCTGATATATTTTCCTTTTATTCTTTCTAGGTACTCGAAATTTTGAATGATTGTTTTAAGGAAACAATTTTTTTCTCTTCGTTCAAGAATCTTTTTCTTCCATTCTCATATTTCCATTAAAAATTTTAATGGATGTTTTTAAGACTATCCAATAACTTATTAATGTTATTTTTACAAACATTTATGTTTATATAATAATTTTGAAAGGATTATTTTTTTTCTTCAAAATATGTAATATTTAAAAAGTTCTAAATAGAATCATTATTTTATCATTTACCATAATAATGGTTTTTCTACCATCATGAATATTCATAGACGTAATGATTTATTTACAAGTTTCCACGCTCTATTCCAAAGAAAATTAATTTCATAATACTTGAAAAAAATATGAAATAATGTTTTTCAAAATGAAATATGTATTTTCCTCAAAAAAATTTCTAGTGATATTTTAAAATTATTTTCATCTTTATCAACATCCTTTGATAGTTTTAATGATTTATTGCTGGTATGATCTAATGGTACCATTAATCATATTTCTCTAAATTTATTAGGAACATTTTAATAAGGGAAATTATTAAAGTTATGTATTATATTTTATAAAATATGGATAGTAATTGATGATTAAAACTTGTTGTTTTATTTTCATTATTTATACTTATAATGAATTCATTGGACACATTATGTGACAAGTGGGGCCTAAAATCACATAGCACTTCGAAGTATTAGTAGAATAAATTAGACAAAATGGTTTGGGTATTTAGCATAGACATCTCCCATTTACATAATATTTCATGGAATGAGGCCTCAATTGTATTTTTAAGATGTACAACGTTGTGTATTCCATCATTGTGAAATTATATATTGATTTTTTTGTGATTATTTATATAGTTATGATATCCTTGTATAATTTAAAATCTAATTTGATTTTTAATGAGGAATTATTTTATTAACATTTATTCCTATCATGTGATTCTTTCATGATTTATTCTATAATAACATCCACTGTGTGTATTCCCTTTTAAAGTACCTAAGTTCACCCCATTCTTATATTTCCTTTCCCTGATATGATTGGGTGTATACTAGGATTGATATGAAAGTATATTATATAGTGAATGAATATATTCTCAAATAAAATACTATGTTTTATCTTATGTAATAAATGAAATGTGATATTTAGTTTTGTATATAGTTTTCCATGATTTTTAAACTATTGAGTCCCTCAAGAAGAGATCGCTTGTATCTAGTAACAATATAAAATAGTTACCATTGGATCTAGGATAATAATTTCATGTTTTTACAATAAAAATTAGTTGATTGATTTTATAATTAGAAAATATTATGCTACCCTACCCGTTATGAGGATTGATATTAAAACAATATTCATATAATTTATATTGTTGAATCTTTATGTCATTGTGAAAGGTGAAAAATATGATGTTACCTAAATAAAAGATTAACAATCCACTCACATGATGATTAAAGAAGACCAAAAATATGTAGTAGATCTATATAAAGTGCTATCGAATATTTTAGAG
Source organism: Viscum album (assembly GCA_963277665.1). Classification (NCBI taxonomy): domain Eukaryota; kingdom Viridiplantae; phylum Streptophyta; class Magnoliopsida; order Santalales; family Viscaceae; genus Viscum; species Viscum album. The sequence continues at coordinate 682,858,162 of OY728123.1, read as the reverse complement.
CAAAAATTTGATATAGGTCAAGTTATAAGTTTTGGAACTCATATATGATTCACATCAAACCCCTAAACATAGAGGATTATTTTGGATGATTATCATAGATCATGCTTCTCTATCAATCATAATTGGGTTTATCAATTATTGTTTAAGGTATGAGAGGTTTTTTTATATATTTTCTTTGTTTTATTTTGGATGTGATGTATGTTGGTAGATTCAGTTTTGATGGTGGCCTAGATACCAATTGTTCGCCAAATTTTTTGTCCTAATAATATTAGGGAAAATATTTAATTCCTAAACATCGTTTCACACTATTTATATATAAATGGAATATATTTTTGGAAATTCATGTTCTCAAATTTAATGAAACAATTCTTTTTCAAAGGAAGAGTTTTCTAAAACTCTGAAAATTTTACTAAATGTTTATTCGAAAAGAAGGGAGTTGAAATATAGGTAATGTATAATGTCATGAAATATATAAAATTCTTTAAATTAGTATACATTGGTGAATAGAAGTCACTATGAAAACATTAATTTTCATGGAGAGGATCAATTCCTTGAAAATATAGATTTTTACCTATAATTTAATAAACAATCATCATTTGATTTAATTGAATTTTTTTAGCATTAATAATCTCTCTAAATTAACATAAATCATTAATTAATATATTTATTATTGAAAACATGAAATTATGTGAACATAGGTTTCATGAATATTATGGTTGAGAACTATGATAAGAAAATGTATTTCAGTGAAGGTGGTTTGTTAAAAGTTAGGGGTTATAGGAAAACTGGATGTTAAGTAAAAAAATTTTAAAAAAAATATAGGTACAAAAAAATTACACATAAGAAATTTTATGGAATATATTGAATAATTATATTCATATATTTAATAAATAATACTTCATAAACTTGTACTCAAATATTAGTTAAACCATCATATTGATAAACTATGGAAGACTCCACCCTAAATACTACATAAGGGGGAGTAGATAGAAGTGATCATAGGGAGGTAGAGCATTGTCCATAAAATTATTTTAAATATATTTATATTATCATTGATTAAAATTTATCAAAAAGAAATGTAATAAATTAAATCATGTGAGGCATTTTTAATTAAAGTATGTCTAACGTGTTATTAGAATATTATACTTGGAATATATCATAGGAGTGAAATAATTAAAATTGTTATGGTGTGTTTATATTTTATGATATAAGATTTTGGGGATTAATAAATTCAATCAAACTGTTTTTATGTGTTTCTACTAATTCGGGGAAAATATCTTTTTAATTCAAAGAATATGCAGGTACTCTGATTTACTCTTCCCCTCTTACGATATAATGTGGTATAACTATTATTATCATAAAAATATGGTTATGGGTAGAAAAATGTCATCAATCATTATTTTGGGATAGATATGATATAAACATTATGGTATTCCCACTATTTTATAGAAGATTCATCCATATTTGGAAGAATATACTGAGATATCATTTGTGGTCTCCTGGAATAGATGTTATCTTTACCAAAGTTCAAGGAATTTTGGATAGTAATTTCACTGGACTATCTATAACTAAATAGGATAAAAAAATTCTCGATTAATAGTAGAAATATCAAAATGAACTTATTGGAGCATTATCAGATGAAATCTATTTTAAGTTCAAGAGTTTCCCTATAGTGAAGGACATGTGGGAGAAACATTAAAATATATAAAAAATTTATAAGAATGTATTGGCGGATAAACTCAAAATTCTTCACATTATGTTCAATGATCTGAAAATTCATCTTGAAGAAAATATATATAGTTTCTGCAATTAGATTACATATTTTTTGGATAAATTTGAGGCATTTGTAAATAAATTAAGGTTATTTAAATTTGAAAGAAAATCATAAGTAGGTTTCTACCATTGTTTAATCTGAATGTTATATAACTTTAAAAAATTATTTTTCTATGTTTTCTCTAGATGATCTAATCATAATTTAAATAGCCTATAAAATGAGAGTTAAACTAGAGGATAAAAAAATTTAATAAATTATAGAGACGGATCCCAAAACCATGAAAAACATGACATTAGTAAAGTTAGTGATTATAGAGAAGACGTGGATGATGATTTTATTTATATTGTCTCAAAATAAATATAGATAGAAAAAGGGATATTTAAAAGGAAAAATTATGTTAGAATTTTTTCAATGCCTTAAATTAGGGTTCATTATTTTAAGGAGATAAATAAACTTTGATGACAAATAAACTGATGTAGAAATAATGTAGATTCCTCGGAGGGGGTTCCCACAAAAAAGACAACCACAAATTAGGAAATAAATTTAAGTGAAAGGTCCTTCGTAGAAAATATGAACATGATGATGGATAATTTTTAGAATAGGTAAAAATGGTGTTTAATTTCAAGGTTTATCATTACTTTCTAGTTATAGTTGAAAAGGAATAACCTATGAAATAAGAAGAAAATTATCCAAATGATTTTGTTAATATAAAGGTGTAACTTACAGGTGTTTTTAATGAGCTTGAATTTAATTAAAATTAAAATGAAAATATTTTATATTTTCTAAAATAATATTCAGATCATGTGGATCATCCTGAATGATTGATTGATTTACTATTGCGAGAGTCATAAAAACTACTATACAACTCATGGAAGATCAAGAGAGATTTTGGAGTTAAAAATAATTTTTTAGGAACATGAAAAGGTTTTTAATGAACTCACCTCAAGGTAGGAGGATAAAGATAAGATAGTTTATGATCATGAATAGAAATGTTTTACCTTAACAAGTTATATGGAAACTAGAACTAAAAAGTGGAACCAAAAATGAAACAATAATTTGAATGATTCTCGTATGTAGATCTTTGATAAAGATTCAAAAATGAATTTGAAGGTGTGGATAATGATTTCAATTAACAAATACCTAATTCTATAATCCAATGTCTAATTGGTTTTGATATAGAAACATCAATGATAGGAATAATGGTCGGCCAAAACCTATGGATAAATAAATTTGGTCAAATATAGGACTACATAAAGTCACCAAAATAATTAAAAAGGACATCTTCAAGCCAACCAATGTATAAAAATTAAAATGTTACTAAATAATCAAGTTATAATCTCTAATTTAAGATATATATTCTTGTTGGGTATATGTGGTGGAATTCAAATGAGATGACATTTCCTCTTATGAAATACCAATTCAGTTTCATTCTAGGTTATACTATGTCTTATTGTGAAGAGGCAAAGGGCCAACTGAATAGGGAAGAACCAGGAACTCAATAGATTCGAATGAGGTTATGTCCTCCATTATATATAAGAAATAATTTCTATTGATATTTTTTCATTTTTCTATTTTTAGTTATAAGTCTATTCATTTTAGGAAAAGTGGATGTGGAAAACCTTACTACAGATCTCATATACTAGTGAATATTGTTCAAACAAGACAAATAACCTTGGAAAATAAGTACTCCCCATTATAAAATAAATATTAGTTTTATTTAACCATTAATGATAATAAGGAATTAGATCGTCAATATTTTTTCCATACTCAGTTTGGTATCTCATTGAAAGAAATATATAATATTGAGAAATCTAACCTGAAAAATATCACACTCTAAACTAAAGAGAAAGTAGATCCCAGATTAATTAAAGTGGTGTCTAATTTCCCATGATAGCGAATGAGAATTTATTGAAAATATTAATAAATGAGTTGATAAAATAGTGGATTTAGACATTATCATGCCTTAATGTTTGAAGATAATGTATATACCCAAGTGGAAGTTGATGAGAATAAGAGAACATGATTTAAATATGTGGATGGTCTTTATTATTACTTATTGAGTGTGAGTTCACTATATTAGTTGACAATAGTGGTGACCTTTAATAAAAAATAATATTCTATCAAAGACATGCCAGGAAATTCTCTCAATAATTGATAGATGAAGAATTCTAATTTATACCAAGTACTTAGTAAATAAAAAACTTATTCTAATAGCTTGAAGAAGAAGAAGAAATTCCATAACATAGAATGGGTAACATTAATTAACCAATCATGGATTAATAGTATAATATTAAAGAAGTATTAGACATTACCAATCAAAATGAAAATCAAGAAAATTCATTTGATGCATCCATACAAGGTAATATGGTCTAAAGTTATTATGAGTTGGGGAACGAAAAGATATAAAATCCTCTTGATATGGTACACACTAATGTGTGTGTTCCAATTAATGTGGTTGGAAAAAAAAAGTATAGATGTACTTTATTTTACTAATTTATGATTATAGAATAATGGAATATGAGATTTTTATACTGAGTAAATGATAAGTGATTGACAATATGAAGAGATACCTCAAAATTATTGAGAATGAAATGGGAAAAAATCAAAATTTTACAGTTCAATAATGGAACTAAATATACATCTATTAAAATGGAACTAAATATACATCTATTAAAATGGAAAATTACCATGAAAAACATGGGATCAATAATGCAGTTTTATTAGTGAGAACCGCTTATAAAAATGGGGATGTTCAATGAAGAAATTGATAGGTGGATAATATTCCCACAACTTTTCTAATTGAGAATAGTGTTTTTCACCATAGCTGGAAAGAGGATGTTCATGTTACTATGAACACTCAAAACTGGACAATGATGACTCAATTATTAAAAATGACACCCTAGGAAATATATCATCAAAGGTAGCCATCACTAATGTATTTTAACATTTTTTGAAAGAATGTTCTCTATCTGAAACAAGGAAGTAAATCAAGGAAAGTACTGGGATTCTACATATAAATTAATAATCCATGGATACTGAATGAATAGTATATCTTATAAATTTTATAATAATATGGTTAAAAATATAGGGTAGAGAAATGATGTTATGATCATCGATGATAAAATTATAAATAACTCATGGAGATCATATTTTTAAGTGTTTAAAGATGATGAAGAAGAAAAAAATGTAACAAGTTAAAATGTTTAAGTTAAAAATGATCACTTAATATTAAAGGTTCCCCAAAAGATGATGATTCAAAAGTTTTAGTACCAGATGAAACCATTACTGAAGAAACATAATTGTAACTTAATAGGAGAAGAAGAAGGGATTTAGTTGATTAATCTCGCATTATTAGGGATTGGACATCACCTAAAAAAAGATAGAATGAGTAATGTAGATCATTATTCTCTCCTATCAGTAGAGGATCCAACCATGTTTCATTAATAAATAATAGATGAATCATGAGTTAAGTTTTTAGGTACAAAAGGGGCATAGATACCATGGTAGGGGGTGATTCATGGTATGGATATTCTTTTCAAAAATATTCCTTCCCCAATATACCTTGACCACTTTATTATAAGGGTCACTTTTATTGTACAAAAATGTTAATTCTGATCTAATTATTTCCTTGTTTATCTGATGATTATTCTTGTAATTTAGGAAAGCAATCACAAGTACACAGTTATTTTTACATGGTTCACTATCATTGGGATACATACAAGGAGAACACAATAGTGATGTACTGGTTTTACCAATTCACAAAGGCACGCTTCCAATAGTGATGTTCGGGCTAGATCACTTCTATGCCCTTGCTCATAGCCTTTAAAAGGATTAGGGTTTTCCCACTACATACCCAAGGGTCACTCCCTGTGTCTCTTCCTCTGGCTCACTTCTGGTGGGAAAGATCATTGTTTTCATTTTCCTTCTCTTACTTCTCTTGGAATAGATTCACCCCAATTTATAGACATGTATTTCCTTTCATTATCTCTAATGAATACATCCTAATTTCTATATGGATTATCTATTAAAGTTTCACATTCATCCAATAGATGAATACGATTTTACAATAGATGCACTAGTAAATGACTTATGAACCACTTTTAGGATGAAAACATCCTTTCTGAAGCTCCTCCTTTCGAAAATCTCAAACTACCTTATTGAAGCTCTTACCTTTCCCAAAGCTCACTTATTTCATAAAGCTAAACTAGCCTTCACAAAGCTCCTTAATGTCAAAAAATCTTAGTTATAATTCACAAATTTATTTACTATCGGGATGCTTAGAACATTCATTTTGTGTTTACTACTTTATGAACTTATTCTCATATCACCTTTATGAATGAACCTTTGCAAACCACCCTTCGCAAACCACCCTTAGCGAATAACCCTTCGTAAACGAACATTGAATTTATGGATCCTAAAGATCTTTGTTAGGTCTGGATAATTTTCCAATGGGTTTATAGGTGTATTTCTAGGCATTCGACCAATTTCTAAACCTTCCGAGCCACAACATCGCCATTTTGTGAAGGTCACTCTTTTCCGTAGTGATTCTCCCTTTTTTGCAAAGCTCCATCGAAATTTCTCATTCATGATGCCTGGTGTAATCACATATTGTTCTTTAATAATCCATTACGATGTCAAAAAACTTCACAATGCTGCAATGCTCCATCTGTGATGCTTGTCACCTTCACCATTTTCGATGCTCTTCACTCCCTAATGAGATCAATGTTAACAATCAATGATCCTTTGTGAAACACTATTCACAAATCCCATATCTTGTCAAAAATATCTCTAGACTCCACAACATAACTTGGACACCCACATTGTAAACAAACACAATCAACCCAAAAATATAGCAATGTAACATTGAGAGAATATTTCCCCAACAATCTCCCCCTTTGGGTTTTTTGACAACTCTTCACATTTTGATACTCCATTAAAGCTTATTCTATCTTCTTCTACCATTTTCTTCATGTGATTTAGATAGTGATAAAGGAATTAATCAACACATACTATAATCTCACATGTTCAATGCTCGGCATGAGAAACAAGAGTAGCATGAAAACTTCATCATTTAATCATTGTATTCTAAAACCTCTCAACTACATTTATCACAAACTCCATCTATTGTGATATTTTTACTTTGATAGATCACAACTATCATCTCTAGATTTAAAAATCCCCATATCTTGTTGTTCCCATTATCTTGCTGCTCCCCTAGTCATCTTCTCCCCATGTATTGACTAAGAAATTTTCTCCCTTTTCACATCCATAGTTTCTCCCCCTTTATCTGTGAACAAAAATATCACTCCATTACGATCTGCAACAAGGAAAAAAACACATATCATCACATTAAGTAAAAACCCACCATACCTCGCAGTGAGTTGGTGGGTCCTACATCAACAATTATTCAAGTGAGGGTACCTATCTGAACTCCCAAAGTCATTTGATACATCTAAACCCCTTATTTGGGTAGGCCTTTGTCATAATTCCTAAAAACTATAGTTTTGTAGGCACATACTCCAACTTCAAATGTCATTGCTCCACCTTCTCCTTGATAAAATTAACCAATACTAGAAAACTGGGTTTCTACAGTTCTACCCTTTAACAAAACTAATAAATGATGTTAAAATTGACCCTCTATCTATGCTTTTTTAGAGCTGATAAAGGTACCCCCTTTATCAGTGCTTTTTTTAGTAGTGCTTATAATGTGGGGGCTATATCAAAGCTATTTTTTCTTGCACTGATAAAGTGTATATTTCAAAAATGAATCATAAAAACAATATAGTGATATATATATATATATAAGTATATTTATATTGATTTAAATACAATATATATATTTTAAGTGTGTTTTAGATCGATTTGATATGTGGTAGACACAAAACGGATACCCGGATCAGAAGTTATGACCATTTTAGAGGGATTAAGGACCATTTTTATCCTTGAAGAATATGAAAATGTGTTTCGGTGGTCACCAGAGTGTAGGTTTTTTTCCATGCTTCGATTTGATATGTGGTAGAGGAAAAGCGGACACCTGGAGCAGAAGTTATGACAAAACGGACACCAGGAGCAAAACTTATGACCATTGGGAGAAATTATGGGCCTCTTCTAGACTTGAAGAACATGATAAGGGGATACAGTAGTCAAAATAGTGTAGATAGTTTCTCAAGAATTTATTTTATATGTGGTAGATTGAAAATGGACACCCGGAACTAAAGTTATGATGGTTTGAATTTGAGCAAGCCTCCTAGCACATAAAAACCTAAGAAACTAGTAACTCACTAAAATAGAAAAAACTTCTAATATGCAAATCCATTTGAGCACCGAGACCTATAAAATTGAATCTTGTGAGATGAGTGAGGACCAAGTCCAATAGAAACCATGAGAAAATCAAACATACAGATGATATATAAGTTATACCACTCTAAAATTACTCCAATATCAAACGACCATAACATTCTCTCCCGGTATCCGTGTGGGCTTTACCAGATATCAAATAGAAGATATTGAAGATATATAAACCGAAGGATAGATGAAACAATGATTAAGTTATATTATGGACTCTAAAAACCCAAAAACCCATCTGAATTTCTCTAAAACTCGGTTTCTGTGTCCGATGCCCTTCCGAATTTTTCTTAATACGGTAATAACTCCCGATCCATGTGTTTGTTTGGCCTCCTCCGCCTGTTATATCGTAGTTCGTTCTATGAGCTTCGGTTTTACTAGTCATGGAGTGAAAAGGACATCTGGATGAGAAGTTATGACCATTTTAGTGACTCTACGGTTTGTTAGGTTTTTCAAGCCCCCATTTTTAGCACTTTTGTACTGTATGTAATTTTTTCAAACAACCATAACTTAAGATATGAATGCCCATTCAGCATCCACCACCTATCATATCAAATACCATTTGATGATCTTCGATTTTACTAGTCATAGAGCTGGAATGGACTCTTGGATTAGATGTTTCATTGTTACCCTGATTTTAGTGTTTATTTGACTTTTTGGCTATATTTACGAGTTTTGAGGGTTTCTCCATTTTTTACTAGTTTTTCAGGTTTTCAGGGTTTGTTATCATTTTTCATAATGAACCATTATTTATAATAAAATATATAACATTATATAAATATTTTTTAAATATTCACACATAAAAATTTGATTTTTTTAATAAATAATTAAACATAGTTACATATAAAATACATTTCCCAATATATAAACCTTATCTTAATAAAAAACTAATATCACTTTTATTTAAAATAAAAATATATGAATATTTATATACCTATATAATGTGTACTTGTATATATATATGTATGTGTGTGTGCATTTGTATTGAAAAACTGATATATATATAAACTATATATTCTAAACATATGTAGATACATATTAATATATAATATTTGTAAATATATATAAATATGTATAACTATACTTACAGATACTCATATAATATATATATTTTTGAGTGTGTTTGTGTGCATGTTGTGTATATTTATTTATTTATTTATAAACACACACAAAAGAGCATGTTTTATAAATGTATTTAAAACTGATCTTATAAATATATATTAATATACAAAAATATATATTAATATATAAATTAAACTATATATATTAATATAAAGATATTTATATATTAAAATAATTATATATATATATATTAATATAAATATATTTATGTTAATATAAATGTATATTAATATACGAGTAAATATAAATAAATATATACTAATAATTTAAGAACAAAGAAATATGGTGTAGTGGTAAAGGCTGAGGTGCACAGGATACATGTCTCTAGTTTGAATCCAGGGAGAGGTTGGTCGCATGCGTTGGTGGAATAAGGGAAAGCGTTGTTAAAGGGTGGGCTAGTGCTGTTAAGCAGGGGGCGGCAGGGGCATGCAGGATGGAGTGGGTCACTACCAAAGGTGGGTTAAAGTGATATTGAATCCCTTCCCTGATTTTTAGATTTTTTAATGTTTCTTTTAACTTTTATAAACCCTCAAAACGTACTGATAAAGGACCTATTTATCAGTTCATTTTTTAGCATTGATAAAAGGATACGTTATCAGTTCTTTCCTGAGAGCTGATAAAAGGGACCCCCTATCTTCACTAAGATTAACAGTGATTTTTTAGAGCTGATAAAGGCATTTTCTAGCCCTGATGAAAGCATGTTTTGTGTTAGTGATTCTTTATTTCTATGTGCTTTGTCCATGACTGATGGAATAGATTTTTTCTAAGATTTATTTCACTTGAATTATCTTAATAGATTTCAATCTATGATTTCACTTCAACTCCAATATCATTAAGCGACTGCTTCATCCACAATAACTGCATGCAAACTTTAGTGGCTGCAATGTATTCAGCTTCTACGGTGCTCAAGGAAGTACAATATTTTTTCTTTCATATTTATGAAATACATTGTCCATTATGATAGAAAGAACCACCTGATGTTTTGTAACGACCCAAAATTTTGAATAAATCTTGTTTCCTAATTTTATGTGTTATTTTATTTTTATACTCAACAAAAATGTTTCATTTAATAACATGAGTATAATTAAAATGATAACGTTGGGTTTTGACTGTTATATGACCATTGGTCAATATGACCGCTAGAAACTAAACGTTTTTATTATTGTCTCTAAATACAATTAATCTTGGTTAATTATTATAGAAAGAACATTCGATGGCCTCACCCAGTAGTCTTGGACCGATCGAAGCCCATCTAACAGAACTTGGGAAGGAGGTAGCACCACTGGACTTTGCTCTGGACCAAACCCAAACCTAACTTCATTGTGCGAAGCTAGAACAGAATCGCCTTCGCGAGAAGTTCAAACTAATCGAAATTAATACACGTGCAATGTTGGCCGAGCCTCCCTTGGATTCTCTTACCTTAGCACACCTTAAACTTAGGTCTTATGCTGGTGTGATAAGGGGCTATGTAAGGAGACCGTAACTGCCTTATGTAATACTTTGTTTTAAATAAAAATTGGGATTTCTTCTTATAATGATGTTTATGACTTTTTAAATGTCCAGATAAATATATTATGCATATTTTTGGTGAATTTTAGAGAAATGATATTTTAAAAAATGTTTATGTAAAACTTAAATAATTAAAAATGTGTAATGATTTTCAAAAAATGGTCTTCTATAATTATGTTCAGTACGAAATCTAGAGTCTAATAAGATCAACTTAATTTTTGATGAATAGTAAATTATGAATAGTGATTTTATGCTTAGGATTAGTAATGTGACCAAATGGATTAGTAATCTCACTTAAAGAAAGTATTAATATAATCTAGGCACCTTGATTAATTAATGTGATTCAATAAAATGGTTAAATAACGGTTTCCTATATTATTATTCAAGTAATAGTTTTTTCGGGTGAATAGTGTTTTTTAATTAAAAATATTTAGAAAATTATTTTTATAAAATGGATTTCATTTTTGAACACAGAGCGTCGATATTATGTTATGGTAATTTTTGGAAATTTTTCTAAAAAAAGGAATTTTCGGTGAATAGTGTATTTATTTAAAAATAAAAATTAAAAATATTTAAAAAATATATATTTTTATAAAATGGAGTTCATTTTTGAAATCAGAGCATTGATATTTGGTTAAGGTGAAATTTTGGGATTTTTCTGAGAAAGTTGAATTTTCAGTGAATAGTAAAAATACAGTTTTAGGGTTTCAGTATGTTTAATGATCTCATAACTATGTCATGATGATGTCATGAGATATTTTAAGGGATGGCCGGCCAAAGGTGAGGAATTATTGTATTTGGTGCTCTATGTGGCCTAACTCCATGAGAAGTACCATGGGAGGGCCCATGCTTTTGAGAAAACCACTTTTGAGGTGTCCCTTGGCCATTAATGCCTTGTCACCTCACCTTCACTATAAATACCAAGCAATCCTCTCATACTTTCGACTCCCCACTCTCCCCCAATGAAGTTCCAGTCTCATTACCTCCAAAGGGTCCTCCCAAGGTTCCCCCAATCCCTAAAGGTCTGAAACATTTAGTTTTAAGTGTTACGTTTTAAGGTATGGGATCCGACTTCTCTCTTCTTTTCAAGTAATCTCTTTTATGTCATTTCTTTTATACACCATGTTCTTATGTTGGAGGATGTTCTTATATATTAATATTACTTCCCTTTTAATGTTCATATGATGATAGACCCCATATTTCTCTCATAAATTCGTTTTACGAATGTTTAAGTGGCGCCGTTAGGCTGCCGAATTTTTAAGGGGATTCTTTCACCCTTCTCATTCTTTTCAAAGTTCTACTTTCATGTCAAGTCTTTCAAGTTCATTTTAATTATGTTGGGGTATGATATCTAAATCTATCATACTGAACTTTTATTTTCATATGATGAGAGACCCTATTTTATCTCATCAATTCATTTTTGTTGAAGTTTAAGTGATGCCGTTAGGCTGCAAACTTTTTAAGGGATTCTTTCACCCTTCTCATTTTCAAGATCTATTTTCATGTCAAGTCTTTCAAGTTCCTTTTTATTATTTTTGGGTATGATCTATAAATATATCATACATAAATTTTATGTTCATATTATGTGAGACCCTATTTGATCTCATCAATTCATTTTTTTAAGTTTAAGTGACGCCGTTAGGCTGCCGAATTTTTAAGGGATTCTTTCACCCTTCTCCTTTTCAAGTTATATTTTCTGGTCAAGTCTTTCAAGTTCCTTTTCATTATGTTGGGGTATGGTCTCTATATCTATCATACTTATCATTTATGTTCATATTATTAGAGACCCTATTTGATCTTGTCAATCCATTTTTAGAAGTTTTAAGTGATGCCGTTAGGCTGCCGAAGTTTCATAAGAGAAATCTAATTTTTGTCTTCCTTCCATGTTTTTCATTTCAAATGGTATGTCCTTGAAATTTCATTACCATGTTCATGTATCCTTCTTATTCTGTCTGTCTACTTTTTTATGGGTCATTTATGAATGTTTGACTAATGTCCCCTCTCTTTTCAATGTTTTCTAAAACCCCGAAACGTAGCTGTTATGCTGCGGAATTTTCGTCTCAAAATGGATCTCTATTTTCTAAAAATTATTTATGTTATTAAGTGAATACTCAAAGCTCTTATTTCTACAGGGGTATTCACATATATATCAAAATTTTCTATCTTAAATTCTGGTATTTACATACGTGATACCCGCTCTCCCCTTCTGTGGGTTTAAAGTGACGTAAAGATCATGTCTTTAAAGAAGTTTTTAAAACGTTATGATTATGAAATGAAACCTATTTATTTTATTCTATATGGGTTATTTATGAAATTTTTGATGATGATATATGTGGCTCACATGATAACAAAGGAAAATTTAAGGGTGCGCCCGGATAGTGCTCCAATGCTTTGGGTAATGATGTAACCACTAGAGATTACAATTTTCACGATATCTTGGTGAATAACCCTGGTAATTTTCAAATGACACCTTGGGGATGGACCTTGGTGATATGTTCATGATTGTCTATGTTAAATTATGTAGCCACATCTTAAAGTTATGAAAAATGTTATTTTTATTATGATATGCCACGTGATTTTTTTTATCATGCCTTAAAGTTCTTTTTCATGACATATTTGATGTATCTCTAGTTCACATGTTAAATGTTTCCCTTGTATCCCTTACTGGGCCTTCTGCTCAGCCTTTCATTTGATGTATGTCCCCAGGTTATGAGATGTAGTAATGAACCTAGGATGAACATGAGGAGAATCCATTGAAGTGTTTAAGAAGAATGTTTAATGTTTTTATGTTTTTAGTTCCTGGTTTCCAAGACACTAAACCTTAAATATCCTCAGTTTTGTATAATGTAATGAAAGTTTATGTGATAAAAAGTCGGGATGCTATAGTTGGTGTCAAAGGATGGTTTAGTTATTTTTGGAAATTATTATATGAAAAATTTAGGAAGAAGCCTATAGAAAAGTTTATATATAGGAAATCTTCATGGTATTTTGGTGAGTATTGAGTAATGGGTTGCCAAAAAAATACATCCCTGTCTGGATACGAGCAGGTAGAGTTGGCTCTGGCACAGATGTACATAGGGGTAAAACCTGAAAACACCGCTTTGAGCTGGAGTCAAATGGGAACTGGTACACGACAATGGGCCTTAATGCACTCTTGGTTACGACACTCCCGGGGGATATGCTTTGGTAAATTCATAAGATTAGTATGAACCATTGTTAAAGGAACAAAGATAAAATAAAATAAAGATTCACATAAGAATATATGATCATGGATAACCTAGATGAGAACCTAGGGGATCACAAGTTAGGGTATAATTTTCTTCTACAAGTTATCCTTATATTCTTTAAGTTCCTTTTCATAATTATTAGCTAAGTATTTAAGCCCCTAATTATACTTTCTATTCTTAGTTAATGGTGGGAAATGGAAGAACATATCCCAACAACCAATGTGATATGAAATGCGAATATTTCCGTATTAATATGATAGAGATGATTAGGGGATTAAAAGATTATTATTTTGGAAGACGTTCACTATTTTGGGGACCCTATATAATCGAGGTAAATATATTACTACGGTATTTTCATTGAGGAGTAAGGTTGACTTATATTTTGAAGAATCGATGAATTTAAGGTGGACTTATAGTAATTTAGGTTACTTATGGGAATGATTAACCTATCTTGGGTAAAAATATGTTTTGGTTAGCTACTTTTGTTATAAGATGTTAGGAGTGGTTGATGTTGTTTGGAGATGACCAATGATGTTTATTTTGGAAGACTATGTTATCAAATCCTTCTTGTATTTGGGTTTCAATCTTAGTTTGGTTTATTTTGAGTAATCTTAAGGACCGTTATTTATGGAATGGTCTATGATGAACTTTGGGTAGTACCATGGAACTTTGAAGATTTAAAAGTAGTTTCCATTCCTATGGGATTATTTCTTTTTTTGAAGAGTTGTTTTACCTTACCCTTTCTATTTTTGGGATAATGTTTAAAGATAGAAGAAATAGATAGTCAATATTTTGTGGATTATGTGATTCTCTAGAAGATGATTCTTGTGTTTTGAAGAGACCAAGTAGTTTTGAATGCTCATCGTTTGGAGAAAAGATTAGTTTTTATAGAAACTTATTAAAGGATGAAACTCTATAGAAGGTAGGTATATTTTCTTATGTTTTTGTTCTATGTAGTAAATGAATACCTCAAAATTATGAAAAGGAACGTAAAACGAAAACGTTGTTGGTTTACGTTTCCTACTAGATAATCAAAGACCGTTTACACACATCATAAGATTGGGATTTTCTTATGGTTAAATTTCTCCTAATCATGTTTTCTATCACTCTCCCTCAGAACTTGACCCCTTGTTTTCTCCTCCATGTCCATGTTTTCCTACATGGAATCCTAGTGTGGGTTAACTCTGGTGACCTTTGTACTTCCCTTTCTTTCTTTTAAAGTAGTAGTTTTACTGACTCCTTTTCCGATGTGGGACATTCAATGAAATTTCAAAACCCAATTTTAAAAATTGCGAGGACGCAATTTCTTACGGGGGAAGATTGTAACGACCCGAAATTTTGAATAAATCTTGTTTCCTAATTTTATGTGTTATTTTATTTTTATACTCAATAAAAATGTTTCATTTAATAACATGAGTATAATTAAAATGAGACCATTGGGTTTTGACTGTTATATGACCATTGGTCAATATTACCGCTGGAAACTAAATGTTTTGATTATCGTCTCTAAATACAATTAATCTTGGTTAATTATTATAAAAAGAAGATTCAATGGCCTCACCCAATAGTCTTGGACCGATCGAAGCCCATCTAACAGAACATGGGAAGGAGGTAGCACCACTGGGCTTTGCTCTGGACCAAACCCAAGCCGAACTTCATCGTGTGAAGCTAGAACGGAATCGCATTCGCAGTAAGTTCAAACTAATAGAAATTACTACTCGTGCGATGTTGGCTGAGCCTCCCTTGGATTCTCTCACCTTAGCACACCTTACACTTAGGTCCTATGCTGGTGTGATAAAGGGGCTATGTAAGGAGACCGTAATTGCCTTGTGTAATCCTTTGTTTTAAATAAAAATTGGGATTTCTTCATATAATGATGTTTATGACTTTAAATGTCCGGATAAATATAGTATGCATATTTTTGGTGAATTTTAGAGAAAGGATATTTTAAAAAAAATTATGTAAACCTTAAATAATTAGAAATGTTTATTGATTTTCAAAAAACTGTCTTCTACAATTATGTTCAGTAGGAAATTTAGAGTCTAATAAGATCAACATAATTTTTGATGAATAGTAAATGATGAATAGTGATTTTATTCTTAGGATTAGTAATGTGACCAAATGGATTAGTAATCTCACTTAATTAAATTATTAATATAATCTAGGCACCTTGATTAAGTAATGTGATTCAATAAAATGGTTAAATAACGGTTTCATATATTATTATTCAAGTATTAGTTTTTTTCAGGTGAATAGTGTTTTTTAATTAAAAATTAAATTAAAAATATTTAGAAATTTATTTTTATAAAATGGATTTCATTTTTGATCTCAGAGCGTCGATATTATGTTATGGTAATTTTTGGGGATTTGTCTGAAAAAATGAATTTTCGGTGAATAGTGTATTTATTTAAAAATTAAATTAAAAATATTTAAAAAAATATATTTTTATAAAATGGAGTTCATTTTTGAAATCAGAGCATTGATATTTGGTTAAGGTGAAATTTTGGGATTTTTCTGAGAAAGTTGAATTTTCAGTGAATAGTAAAAATACAGTTTTAGGGTTTCAGTATGTTTAATGATCTCATAACTATGTCATGATGATGTAATGAGATATTATAAGGGATGGCCAGCCAATGGTGATGAATTATTTTATTGGGGGGCCCATGGGAAGTACCATGGGAGGGCCCATGCTTTTGAGAAAACCACTTTTGAGGTGTCCCTTGGCCATTACTGCCTTGTCACCTCAGTTTCCCTATAAATACCAAGCAATCCTCTCATCCTTTCGACTCCCCACTCTCCCCCAACGAAGTTCTGGTCTCATTACCTCCCAAGGAGTCCTCCCAAGGTTCCCCCAAGCCCTCAAGGTCCCAACCGTTTAGTTTTAAGAGTTACGTTTTAAGGTAAGGGATCTGACCTCTCTCTTCTTTTCAAGTAATCTCTTTTATGTCATTTCTTTTATACTCCATGTTCTTATGTTGGAGGATGTTATTATATATTCGTATTACTGCCCTATTCATGTTCATATGATGAGAGACCCCATCTTTCTCTCATCAATTCGTTTTAAGAATGTTTAAGTGGCACCGTTAGGCTGCCAAATGTTTAAGGGGATTCTTTCACCCTTCTCATTCTTTTCAAAGTTCTACTTTCATGTCAAGTCTTTCAAGTTCCTTTTAATTATGTTCGGGTATGATCTCTAAATCTACCATACTGAACTTTTATGTTAATATGATGAGAGTCCCTATTTTATCTCATCAATTCATTTTTGTTGAAGTTTAAGTGACGTCGTTAGGCTGCCGAAATTTTAAGGGATTCTTTCACCCTTCTCGTTTTCAAGATCTATTTTCATGTCAAGTCTTTCAAGTTCCTTTTTATTATTTTGGGGTATGATCTCTAAATCTATCATACTGAACTTTTATTTTCATATGATGAGAGACCCTATTTGATCTCATCATTTCATTTTTGTTGAAGTTTAAGTGACGTTGTTAGGCTGCCGAATTTTTAAGGGATTCTTTCACCCTTCTCTTTTTCAAGTTATATTTTCTGGTCAAGTCTTTCAAGTTCCTTTTAATTATGTTGGGGTATGGTCTCTATATCAATCATACTTATCATTTATTTTCATATTATTAGAGACCCTATTTGATCTCGTCAATCCATTTTTAGAATTTTTTAGTGACTCTGTTAGGCTGCCGAATTTTCATAAGAGAAATCTAATTTTTTTCTTCCTTCCATGTTTTTCATTTCAAATGGTATGTCCTTGAAATTACATTACCATGTTCATGTATCCTTCTTATTCTGTCCCTATACTGTTTTATGGGTCCTTTATTAATTTTTTACCCATGTCCCCTCTCTTTTCAATGTTTTCTAAAACCCCGAAACGTAGCTGTTATGCTGCAGAATTTTCGTCTCAAAATGCCTCTCTATTTTCTCAAAATTATTTATGTTATTAAGTTAATACTCAAAGATCTTATTTCTATAGGGGTATTCACACATATATCAAAATGTTCTATCTTAAATTCTAGGATTTACATACATGAGACCCTCTCTCCCCTTCTGTGGGTTTAAAGTGACGTAAAGATCATGTATTTAAAGCAGTTTTTAAAACATTATGATTATGAAATGAAACCCATTTATTTTATTCTATAAGGGTTATTTATGAAATGTTTCATGATGATATATGTGGCTCACATGATAACAAAGGAAAATTTAAGGGTTCGCCCTGATAGCGCTCCAATGCATTGGGTAATGATGTAACCACTAGAGATTACAATTTTCACGATATCTTGGTGAATAACCTTGGTAATTTTCAAATGACACCTTGGGGATAGACCTTGGTGATATGTTCATGATTGTCTATGTTAAATGATGTAGCCACATCTTAAAGTTATGGAAAATGTTATTTTTATTATGATATTCCACATGATTTTTTTTATCATGCCTTAAAGTTCTTTTTTATGACATAGTTGATATATCTCAAGTTCACATGTTAAATGTTTCCCTTATTTCCCTTACTAGGCCTTCTTCTCACCCTTTCATTTGATGTTTGTCCCCAGGTTATGATATGCAGTAATGAACCTAGGATGAACATGAGGAGAAGCCTTCCAAGTGTTTAATAAGAATGTTTTATGTTTTCAAGTTTTAAGTTCCTGGTTTCCAAGACACTAAACCTTAAAGATCCTCAGTTTTGTATAATGTAATGAAAGTTTATGTGATAAAAAGTCTGGATGCTATATTTTTATTTTATATCATATATTGATCTGGACCAATCTACATAGGTATATCCCAAAAACTCTTGCTGATATTTATTGGTATACATCAAACCAAAATCCACAGTTCACTTGATATACCAAAATATACTTTTCACTGCAATCATGTCACTTTCATTGGATTTACTTTGATACTTTGATTCTTGGTATTTGGAAAAAAAATATTAGGTCTTTTATCTATTAATTATATTAGAATACTAATTATTTTCTTATATTCTATAACATTCACATAATTTCTTTCATCATTACTTGATAATTTCATCCTGGTATCCACTAAAGCCATCATATCCTTGGAATTATCAATTCTAAATCTTATAAAAACCTCCTTGGAATATTTTATTAAGAAATGATAGTGTAATTCATTTCTTTAGTCACCAATATACCATGGGAAAATATCATCTCACTAATCATTGACATTTTGAACTCACTTTTCTTAAATTTGGGAAAACTAATTAAATTGATCTTCATCTGATCTATCAAATATTATTTAATGGACATAAATGATCACCAAAGTCCTTTTTTACTATCATTATTGATATAGATATTTTAATCAAATCCACCCCATCAGAAGACAATATTTATCATAAAATGATCTTTCTATGATTACCATTCTCTTGGTGCATGTTTCAAACCATATAAATCCTTCTTCAACCGAAAAACTATGTTCTCATCATCATGAATCTGAAAACCATCTAGCTAATCTATGTAAAATTCTTCTTCCAGAGCCCCACACAAAAATCTAGACTAGACATCCATTTGGAAAACAATAAATTTTTTTTAGTATAATGGAAAAAGAATAATCGGATTGTATCTTACTGTAAAATAGGTGAAAAGGTTTCAACAACATCAATACTCACTATCTGGGAGTACCCTTTGATCAGAATTCATGATTTTTTTAAAATCCCTTCCCCATATTCATTCATCTTGTTGTGAAAGACCTATTTATTTCTGATGATATTTTTATCTATTGGCCTCGAAACAAACTCACACGTCTAACTATTCAAATTTTTGTCAATATTTTTATTCATATATTGAACCCAATTATCTTATACAACTGCTTCATCATCGTAATCATCATCTATATTATTTTTTTACCCTTCTAGTCACCCTGAGTTTCTTATATCTTCGTTGCTTCCATAATTAAATTAGTCACTGTTCTTCTAATGATTCTGTTTATTCTCTACTACAATGACATCATTTCATTCAACTACATTTGAATCCTCATTTTAAAATATTGTTGGCATTATCTCATAGCTTCATGGTATACTAAAAAAATATTATGATTTCAATTTTTTAGAGAAAAATAGGTAATCATGAAAAACACAAGTTTTTATTGTTTCTCCCCCAATCAATATTCTTGATTTGAAACAATGTAAACATTCAACCATTATATACCTTTGATATTTTTCATCTGATAAAGAGATAGAATTCCCCCCCTATGCTATAAAACTATTACATTTGTTAGTTCCATTATTTATACCCAAAAAACATTCTTCTTCTCCAGCATCAATTCTTCACATGTTACAATTTTCAATGATTCGTAAAGAAAACCTTTAATATAACGGATTCAAATTACAATGTATTAAAAAATATATAATATGGATTACATAATCCCTACACATTTAACTTGATTACATCATTTCTTATTCAAATCTACTAACTTATTGGAATTAGTTTTCATTTCCAAGCACATTACAT
Organism: Viscum album; assembly: GCA_963277665.1. Taxonomy (NCBI): domain Eukaryota; kingdom Viridiplantae; phylum Streptophyta; class Magnoliopsida; order Santalales; family Viscaceae; genus Viscum; species Viscum album. Next base: position 682,837,724 of record OY728123.1, on the reverse strand, counting down.
CACAACATTGCAACTTTTGATACAACTTACGAATAGATTGTATCTCCCCAAAAACCTAAAATACATTAACATCAGTTAATAGAATTTAAACATACAGGGGGAGGGGTATCTCTAGAATACTCATGAAGAGGAATTTGATTGATCTTTATTGATCAAAACATTGATACTTTCTTGTAAATAATTGTACTCTTTATATGCATGTTCCAACTACCCAGCCAAACTCAACTTTTATAGCCATAGGAATAATCATTATTTACCTAAATTTAGAGTATTCTTCTTAAATTAGGTTTTTGTGGGTCTTCCCTATTTCACAATATTGAGTTTTTACCCACTAGTAGAAATTTCCGTCCTTAGTGCCCCCATTAATATGCCAATTTTCATGATGCTTTCTATAAGAGGGATTATTTCCTCAATTATTCTACTATTTATTCTTCCTCCATTTGAGGTAAAATTCCCTTACATTAACTGGTACCCTTATAGAATGACATCTAAGTTTGTCAATAAATTAATTTTTCATTGTTATTTTATTAGTTTTCTAAGTCAACGCCCTATTTATTTCTAATGGCGGGTTCTTCTCTGAACATACATTATTCTTACCCACAACAAGTATGGTTTCTCCCTTTTTCTTCTAAGTTGGTTCACCTTTATTCCAATGAATCTATTGTGAGTGTAGTATAAGAGGTTCTTGATACACCTATTTTTTGAGATCCTTGTCTTTTCCCTAAGAATGTAAAACTATTTTTCAATTTACCATGTTGCATTCCAATATAGGAATTCTCATTATACTCTAATCGAGTCAAATATCTTCTTTTGAGTTCCTTATCGTTCCCTGATTTCATCCTTCTACAATATTTTTCTCAATGCCATTGATTAGAACATACAAAACATCTCTCATTAAAACATACAGCCTGTCACAATTTCTTGGTTGAGATATTGATATATCATGAGTTTTTCCTCTAACATTGAGTTTTAGGGATTCTTGAAATATACTCATAGTGTGTGTCATTCGTCCACAATAATAGAATCTGATAGATTCTTTCTTATGAGAGACATTTCATTCTTATTTCTCAAGATTCCTTTGCTTATTCTTAGATTTGTGAATATTTATGCCTTCAAAATTCTAAATATATTCTAAGGCTTTAGAAAAAACATGATGTATGACCATGAATCCCACAAAAATAGCACATGATTTCATCACTTCTTATACAAGTCTTTTTAGGTATGTTTTCATCACCTCCATGACTTTCCAATTTTTAGAATTGTTTAGAACTCTATTCCTTCCATTCATTGGAAAGTGTCCATCATATTCAATTATGGATTTTCCCAAACATCATGACCTTTGGGATGAGACAACACTTTCATGTTTCTACTCAGAAGTAGTATCATTTTATTTCTTTTATTTATCACTTACCAAAGGATAGTAAAATATTATGTGTAAATAATATTTCAATTGGGGATTTCCTTTGGCATTAGATTGACCTACTTCATTTTTAATTAATTCTATCTCTTTATCCAATTGTGGGATCTTTTTTTCCCTTGATTCATTTTTAGTATTCAGTTACCTCTTGAGATTCATCCCATTAGCCATCCCATCATCCAATTCAAATGTGATCTTATACAACATGTAATTTTTACCATTTATTTGAAATTTTATTGTTCAATAGAATCAGAACAACATGAATTCTCTTATTTTAGCCTTTGGTTCATTTGAACTAGTTTAGACAACTGTGTAGAAAGATCATTATTTCTGGATTTCACACATTGAATTTTATCTAACTTCAAATTATCTTCATTTTCATCTACATTCAGTTTTTCTATCATTCCAGACATATTTTGTAGTTCTTCTAGCTGAGAATCATTCTTCTCTATCAGATTTGTAGCGACATCAATAAGCCTTCGATTTAAACCTCTTAGCTTGTTCACCTCAATTTCCAGTGCTTGGATCCATATATCTTTTGATTTAATTTCATCATCCAGTTTCTTATCAAATTCCTTTCTCTCATTGAAAATATCCAATCTTCTCCCTCGTAGAGTATCTTCATCCTCATTGGTTTCAACCTCGCTTGAATGGTCATTTTATTCACTATATTATTTATCCAAATAATTATTTTGTTAGCTACTTGATTCCTTCAGCCGAATCATAGTTTTTATATAAAAATTTCCACACAGAAGAGTACCAGCCAACTTATTCTTCTTCTTACAAGTTATTTCCTTTTCCGTGAAATGCCTAGATAATAGAAGACTGAATATTTAACTACAAAAATCGGCTAAACCAATTCAGAGAAAAAAAATCTGATTAAATAAAACTATGCTTTAATACCAATTGTAAGGTCCAAAAGGGGTCTAGATACCGTGAAATGGGGATGAATTTGGATTAGGATATTCTTTTCTAAATTCTTACATTCCCAATATATGTTGACATATTTCTTATAAGGGTAACATTTTTCACTTAATTGTTAATGATGATCATATTCTTTCTTTATTTATCTTATGATTATGATTATAATGTAGGAAAGAAAGCATAAGGACACAGTGATTTTTACTTGGTTCACCATCACTGGGCAACACCCAAGGAGCATACAACGACAATGTTTTTATTGTACCAAAATTTCTTAAGGATCACTTCAAATAATTATTTTTAGGCTAGATCACTTGTATTCCTAGGATCAATGCCTTTACAATGTTTAAGGTTTTCTTACTTCATTCCCAAGGGTCACTCCCTTTGTCTCTTCCTCTAACTTGATTATGGTGGGAAGGATCATCATCTTCCTCTTCCTTTCCCCACTACTCATGGATGGTATTCACCCATACTTTATGGACTTTTAGTTTCTTTAATTATCTCTAATGAATACATCGTTAGTTTTTTATGGATGCTATGTTGAAGTTCCACCTTCATCCAATTAATGAATACCTCTTTACCACAGATGCACTGGGCAATGCCTTCTGAAACACTATTGTGATGAAAACTTCATTTCCAAAGCTCCTCCTTACAAAAAGCTTAAACTTCCTTCATGAATATCATTCCTTTCAATAAGCTCACGTATTTCATGAAGCTCAACCAGCCTTCATGAAGCTCCTTCCTTACAGGAAGGTTAATTTGAATTCTCAAATTTCATTACGTTCATGATGCTCAAATCATTATGTTGTAATTTATAGCCTTCATAAACTTCTTCTCATAACACCTTTGGAAATGACCCTTTGAAAAACACCCTTCACAACCACCCTTCTCAATCCACCTTCATGATTCTGGAGCCTTAAGATCTTCATTTTTCCCGCTATATTTTTAAAGTTGGTAGAGGCCAATTTATATGCATTCCACTACTTCTAGAACATTCCAAACCACATAATCACCATTTCATGAAGATCACTATTTTCACTGCAATTACCCCTTTTACATAAAGATCCAATGATGTTTTCCATTCAGGAATATTGATGTAATCATGGAGAGTTATGTCAAAAACCTTTTTGGCACTGTAATGATCAATTCACGATGCTCCTAACCTTCTTCGTTCGTGATGCTCGTCGTTATTCATGGAGATCACCATCAATGTTCTTTGATCCATTATAAAATAATCTTCAATAAGACCATCTTCTCAAAATTTATGTATTTTCCATATATTTATGAGATCTTTCGGAAAATTTACTTTTCATGATACTTGTCCAAACTCCAACTTTTAGACACCAAAAATATGGAAAACCATGGGAAATAGTTTCACCTTGTGTACACACTTTTTTGTACCTCTTCCAGGGTATCCATTCCTTCATCTAGGATCTTTATCAACATATTGTTTCAACAACCTCTCTGAACTTAACATCTTACCTTGGAACCCCTCTTTGTCAACGAACATAATCAACCACAAAATACAACAATGTTGACTTGAAGGATATATTACCAACATAAGTACATGAATAATGAAATAGATCAGATTGATAAAAACAAGACTATGGATCTTGTAAAGAGGCCAAAAAACAATAATATTTTTGGAACAAAGAGAATATTTAATATTAAATTTAATGAACAAGGTCTTGTGATCAGAAATATGGAATTATACTTTTTAAGGGCTATGAACAGATTGATGGAATTGATCATAAAGAATTTTTTTTTCTAGTTTCTCAACTAAGGTAAATTAACATATTATAATCCATGAAAATGAAATTAGTATTCAATGTATAACATATGGATATAAAAAATATATTTATAATGTAATTCATTAAGAAGTTTACACTGAAAAACTAGTGGTATTTCTAATTGAGAATGATTAAAAAATTTATAAAGTTTTAACAATTATATATATGGTATAAATAAAACATTATGACTATGGTATGATCAATTGGATTCATATTCAATGAAACTATGAATTAAAATGGATGTGTGACCATAATCCTAATGTGAAGCCTTCCAAGGAAGACCAATTTATGGTACTTATATATGTGTGTGATGTAATATTTTTCTAAAAAAAGCATGTATTAGTAGAAGAATATTCTAATAACATGGAATAATAATTTGGAATGTTCATGACTAGGAAACACACATAGTAGTTTGGTTTATAGGCTATCCAGAACAATAAATGCAAATTCCCTATACAAGAAAAATTTGAAAGAGAGTTGTTGAATATGATCAATATAAATTATACCAAACCAATTTCTAATTTGGATGTCATTGGGGAATATATTAGGAAGAAAATGTTTGGGAATCATAGGGATATATCCTTTCATAGGAGGATAATTTGGATCTTTTTGTATCTTACTACAACACATCTAGATATGTTCTTTGAAAAATGGTTACTGGATAACTTCCAAATTAATTCAAAGGAAGATCATTTCACTATGGTTAAATGAATCATGTGGTACATTCACGATGCTCTCAATTTTTTATTATCCTTTAAATTATGATAAAATCATCAATTATTGGAATTCTATGATGCTAACGAGACTAGTGACGTGGTGTATTAAATGTTTCCAAGTGGTTGTTTCTTATTCATTGTAAATACATTTGTGGGATTCTTGAGAAAAAAGTTAAAAATCACATATCTTAGAAAGGATAAGTCAAAGTATATATCTTTGAAAATGTAATGAACTTAACTCTTATATATGAATAAACAACAAGGAGATTCCAATGATGTGGTCAACAACTATTGGTGATATTCCCTGACAACAAGACTGAGATGGAGCTCACAAAAAACAAGTTCAAAACTCATGTTCCAAACATATCAAGTCCAATTGTCAAATCATCATAGAAAAGGAGGAAATGGATTATTTAAATGGATCATGTTGGAACTAATGATATTAAGGTAGATATCATCAATAATTCATTTTATACCCTAATATTTAAGAAAATATGTTTGATCCTTGTTGTTCATCCACCTCTCATTTCATTAGGAGTATTAGGTTCCCCCTCTCCAAATATTTTAACTATCTATAACTATTTATAAATATGGAATAGTTATTAGTGGAGATATGATTCATAGGATGCTTTGTATACATTAGGTTTATTTCCAAAGGGGGGGAAATTTTGGGCAATTTATAACACCTTGATATTTTATTAATTATTTTCTAAAATAATTTTAATTTCCTTCATAGCTTGTTCTATATGCAACACCGAGTTTTAATGAAACATGACATACTATTAAAATGTAATTATTTAATATGATATTTATCACCTAGCTATTGGAAAAGATGGTATGAATAGTATTAACAAAATTATGACATATATTTATACACATATATTTAGAATTAATTTTTATATGACCAAATATTTATAAATAAATTCCAAATCCATATAAAAATAAAGGATCTTTTTTTATGAAATAATAATTTTTAGTGAAAATATGTGTTTTGCATCAATAAATTAAAGAATAAATTTTTGTGAATGATTTTAATTATATATATATATTATTATTCATTAAAATATTTAAATTTCATTATATGTTATTTCTAGGAATGATATAAGAATAACTAAAATTGTTTGCTTAAAAATAGTATTTTTTCTAAAAAATAGTTTTGTCGCATTACGTACACATATTCTAAATTTAATGTTTACTAATTTTGGAAAATTTATTAGAATAAATTAACTTAATATTCAAAATTATAACTTTAAAATTATCTTGTAATTACTTTTTGAGATTTTTTTAAAAGTTACATTCTTTAGTGAATAGTGAAAAAACTAGGTTTTTATTAAAATATAATCTTTTCAATTGAATAATTTTCAAGTTAATTTTTTTTAATATGGTTTTCAAAGTAATATTAGTAAAATTATATATCTATTAATAAAATTTAGGTAATTTTAAATAATTATACAAATAATTTTGAAATAAAATATTTTTTAAACTTTTGAATATTTTCTCTTTGGAAACCATTTTTATATCGCATATACTATTTTAATTTTAAATTAAAATTTTACAATTCTCTAAATATAATTATTAAAAATTAATTCTATATTTAGTTTCATAATAATTTAAATTTTAAAATGAGTTTAAATTAATTTTTTACCATAATGAATAGTAAAACAGTTAAAAATAATTATAATGGTCATGGTTAAAATGGATTTATCAGGGGTAAAACAAAAATGATAAGGGGTAAAATGACCTATATATTTGTCCAAAACCCAATTTATGGACATATTTAGACCTTTTAACCTGAAATGTTTTATAATTTCCCTTTTTAGTTCCTTTTTCATATTAAAATTGTGTGTACTCCTTTTATTTTTTAAAATCCCTTGGGTTTGAAAATTACCTAAACAAAATTATTCCTTAATTCAATATAAACAACATAACTTCCTTGATTATATCATGAATCCAATCTAGTAATTCTTTTGTTTAAACCAAAATAGGTTGTCTAAAGAAGAGGTACAGTTTTTAACTATGCATTTTTTTACTTCTACTTCTAAATCCATGTAATATTTTCCAAATTTGATATAGTTATAGCACCATTATATTATATATATATTTTTATGTTATTATTCTAATTTCTTACATTTTATCCATCTCCACTTCCATAAAATGGGATACGAAATCATCATTCTTATACATAGCAGACTACCTCCTCGAAAACCAGTGTTATTCATTTTCCATAACCACCGCTCAATGATGGATATAATGATATATTTAAATTTTATATATTATATTTATAAAATAATTATTAATATTTGATTATAATAACACATATAAATTCTTACCTCCTAAATTTTTTGAAAATAATAACTTCACTCATGTGCATGGGAGACTACCGCTATGTGAACCAATGTAATGTATTTTTCATTTCTTTTTTAGTTAGATTGTAATAAGGGTAGAATAAATGAATATATATTATACTTTTAAAATAATTATTATTTTTTAATAATTATATCACATATATATTCTTACTTTCCATTCTGTGGGGAATACAATAACAACATTCATTTGTACGGTGGACTACGGTCTCTCGAAGTTATGTGACTCGTTCTTCACATACTCTTTAAATAAAAGGTAATAAGGGAAGATCTAAATAAATATATTTTATATATATGAAATAAAAATTATTTTAAAATTTTAATACATTATTTACCTTTATTTCCTTAAATAACTTAAGTAAATGGAAATTGTGTTCATGTGCACATACAGTCTACAATCTTTATGAATAGTGTATTATATTTTTTATCATAACTCTTATAGATTACTCTAAATACAAACATAATGAATATATGTAATATATATATATATAATTTTTAATATTATATAAATTGTATAACTATTATTAATTTGTCTGTAATGTAAATACCAAATCCATATATATATGAAAAACAAAGCAGTTATTTCCCAAAACATGACTTTAACATGGAATTGATAATCAAAGGGAAATAAAATGTCATAGGTAATTAAAATATGGTATGATATATAAAATTATGGTTATTTAATAGATTTATAATAAACATTTATTAATTAAAAATGATTATAAAATGTGTACAAGGTAATTTGAACCCTAAGTTAATGGATTTCTAACTCACTTTTATTTTCTGTGAGTTAAATACCATATTCACCATAAGTTTCTTTTATGTTGTGTACATAAAAACCATGAAATTATTTTATAATTAATATAATGAAAATTATATGAATTTATATATCCATTTTTGGATATCTATATCATGGGTTTTACTATTAAAATGTTACCAAAGTAATCAGGGATTTTTTTCTCAAAATACCTTCTTTAAGAAAATTGTTGTCTTAGGAGCATATTTTTTTTATGATGCCAATATATAGCCCCATTTACATGTAATATCCTGAGATTATTTATAATAATGATATTTTATGTTTCATTTAATTTTATTGTTTCAAAGTTCTTGCTCTTTAATGTTATGGAAGTGGTAAGGGTTTGGTGGTACAATCACATCTTTAATCAAGATTTTCTATGTTTAAGCTTATAATTAAAGATTCCAATGATCCATCTCTAAAGAAACATTTGAGTTCTATTATCATATTTTTATGTCATTATATTAAATTTATTCCCTTCATTTTCCTCTATTTGGGTACCCCATATTTTAAAAGAATGTTTTTAAGAAAAATCATCTCTATTTCTCTCCTCATTTGAAAACTCATTTTTCTTCCTAAACCATGTTATTCTAAATGTTTTAAAAAATATTTTAACATTCTCAAAAATATATAATAAATTCTGACCCATTTTTTAATTTTTAAAAATTTTATAAAAAGAAATCATCATATCATTTTCCAAACAATGCCAGAATGTATTTTATTGAAAATTTTAAATGAATCTATGATTTAGCATGTACAGTATGATCTGAATATCCCTCTATAATGAAAAAATAATTTTTTTTAATATTAGTTTATATGTTTCATTTTTTATTTTAAAATAAAATTATTTAAAAATTATTTTATAAATTTTTACTGACTTTTAATATAGAAAGGATATTTTACACTAGAAATGTTTTAATTTATTATAAATCTTCATTTTTAAGTTCCAAATATTATTTTTAAAGGAAAGGATTACAAAATATTTTATGAATTTTTATTGATTTTCAAAATTAAAACAGTATTTTCCAAAAAAAAATATTTGGTTTCAATGCTTAATATTTAGTTTTCTCATTTTTTTATAAAAAACGATTATGTAAATGTTTTCTATTTTAAATTGTTTTTTCTAAATTGGAAAGCATATTTTTTCTCAAGAAATATTCTATGTTTTCTTTCTAAATTATTTTCCATTTAAGATGACATTATTTTGTGTTAATTATGATTTTATTGGGATAATATTAAATTATATCATCCTTATTATTTCCCTATATGGTTAATTATTATGTTTATGAAATTTTTATGAAGCCCATTTATTTTACAAGGGATAATCTCTTTTTAACTGAAGAAATTTTCATGAAACCCATTTTCCTTATATAGGTTTTGATGTGATGGTTTGATAAATGATTTAAAATATTGTTCACACATAAGTATAATATTCATTATCAGATGGGCGAGATCTATATGTCCCTCTAATTCATTAGGTAAAGCTTTATATATCATTAGATAAAATGGAAAATAAGTCAATGGGATTGATCCACAAGGGGAAATAGGTGAGTCATTATCCAATATGGTTTATAGCTGCATCTTGATCCCCAATAGGAAATTTTTCATAGGCCCTAGTCCATTATGATCATTTTTTTGGTAGATAAAAATTACATATGAGAATTATTTCTATATTTATAATTGTTCCAAACTTTTGAGACATGATATTATGGTTAAAGATTGATTTATGATGATTTATTACTCTTTTAGAACATGTTTTCTAAAATGATAATATTTTTTCCATTAATCATGTTTATGATCTAAAACTAGTTGGTTTTTAACTTCGTAAGTTATGATCCCGGTCTCATACACTTATTATGATCATATTCTTTCATATGATCATAGATTTATTTCTCCTATGTTTACCCTTGTTGAGAATCTGATCTCACAAGTTCCTTTGTTTCCTTCCCCAGTTTAAGAAGAAATGTTTAAGTAGGGTATGCCTAAGAGGTGTATTATGTGAGTAGATTTTTGTGGAACATATTTAATATCTTTCCTGAACTAAGAAAATTTTGTTTCTAGTCTCTAAAAACAATAAATTATTATGGTCTGTGGTTATCTATTATTGAAGTATATTGAATATTCATATAAAAAGATGTGATATTTATGTATGAAAATCCTCGATCCTTATATAAATTCAATGTAATTAGGAATGAAATTCTCTCGTGAAATATTTTTTCTATACCTATATTTTCTCTCAAAGACCAAGTGGTGTGGATGATTTATTTCACTAAAATATTTTTTTTCATAATTTGGACTTTATTAAATTTCACTCTAGATTAACAACAAACCCAAAGAGGTGATTATTGGCACCATGATTTTTCAATGATGTACGTTGATAGTTTTTTTCTTTAAATACTCACTTGGTTAAACAAGGAGTTTCCAAGATAGAATAAGGTTTTTCTAGGCATGTGGCTTTCTGTTGGAAGTGATACATATAGAAGTATTTTGGTTGAATTTGGGGTAGTTTTCCAATTTTATAAAAAATTTACTCCAAAAATATTGGAAGGAGGTCATTCAATGGGAACGTTGCACATTTTTTCCATATCAATAGTAGAGTTTCATGAAATTAATTTTCTTGAATTATATGAAATGATTCTATTTAAGAGAAAGTGTTTTGTAAAGGATGGGATGTTTCATAAAAGAATATTTGATGAACATGTAAGATGAAATAAATTTGAATTCTAATTTCTAGTGAAATATTGAGTTCTAAGAATATATACTCATTGGAGATTTAATGTCACCATGAAAATTGGTAGTTTTGTAGGGAGTATCAATTTTTCGATTGGCTGATTTTTACCTATAAATAGGTCATCTAACAAATTTTACTAAAATAAATATTTGAAGTAGGATTAATCACTTTGAATTCTTAAATTTCTTAAACAAACCTTATTCTAAAATAAAACAAGAACTTTACATGAACACATGTTTTCCAAAAACTATAGTTAAGAAAAAATTGGATAATACATATTTTTTTGAAGGTGGTTTCATGAAATTTAGGGGTTACAAGAGAATTAGAAAATTCATAGAAAAAAACTTCACAAAATTACTTGTGTGAACTAAGTAAAATTTTGGAATTGTTTATATAATACATTTAATTATCATATTTTGATCATTATGATGTAAAATATCATGAATGAGGACTCATATATAAATGAAACCATTAATTCGATAATCTGAAAAACCAAATATAGTTCACAAGGGGGTGTTTAAAGAAGTAGTTTGAGGCAGGAAGTTTGTTATCATGAAAAATTATTTTAAAAACATTAATACTAGAATGGAGTGACCTTAAAAAAAATCCTTTAAACTTATTTAGTATTAGTGGATTCTGTTATGATAGATACACTTTAATTATATGGCCCTTGGACTATCCCTTAGAAGTAAACCATCAAAAATTGTTATGTTTGATTTCTATTTTATTATTTCTGTTATGTGTGCTTAAATAAGTGAATTATATTTTTTAATGATTTTCTAATAATGTGGAGACCACATCCATTCAATTCATAAAAATGTTTTCACCCTGATTCTCCCCCCACCCCATCTTTTTGTCCTAGGGTCTAAAAACCAAGGAAGAATAAAGATGTCTAGAAATATTAAAAAAACGCTAGTGGGATAAAAAGAAGTTGGATATCACAAAAAATATGTTTCTCGATTCTTTATATGCTAGTAAGATAATGATTAAAAAACTATAAGGGAATTTTGCAACCATTACCCATTCCAATATGGAAATGGGAAAACATCACCATGGATTTCATCATCGGAACCCCTAAGACATCGAAATAACATAATTCGATTTGGGTTTCAGTTGATTGCCTTAAAAATTTAACATATTTTATTTCCATCAAAAAATATTCCTTTCTTGAACAAATCCCCATGATATACAAAAGGAAAGTCGTAATTCTTCTGAGGTTACTACTCTTCATTATATATGATTATTATCATATGTTTACCATAATTGTTAAGATAAGTCTTTAGAATGGATTTGTGGTAAATATGAGTTTCAACACTACATATCATCCTTAAATAGATGTTCATTATGAGAGGACCATTTAAACTATAAATGATATGAGGTGGACTTGTCTCTTGGATTTCAAAGGATATTGGGAACAACACCTCCCCTAGTAGAGTTATCATATAAAAATTGTTTCTATTATAGTATTTATATGGAACTTTTTTAGGCTTTATATTGTAAGATATGTATGAGTCCAATATGCTAGGATGAATTTGGGTAAAGAAACCTTATGGAACATGACCTTTCCTAAGAAATTATGTAGAACTTTCAAAACATCTAGTAGTATATGAAAATAGGTAAATGTTAAAAAAAAATTATGCTAATAATCATCAATGATATAGAAAACATGAATATGGTGAAAATATGATCCTCAAAATATCTCCAAGGAAGTGGGTTAGCATATTTGTATAGAAATTGAAGTTGACCCATAGATAAATTATTCCATCAGAAATGATTGATCATGTTGGGGTTTTATCATATAACGTTTCACTACATACACACCTCTCTCAGGATAATTATTTGTTTTATATTTCATACTTAAGGAAGTAAATACAAGATACGTCATATGTACTGACCTGAGATGGTTTATAATTGTAACATGGAATTTCATGTGAAGAATATATTATATAAATCATAAATCTAAGAGACAAGGCATTGGTGAACATGAAAACCCATTTAGTAAATGTTTTATGGAAAACTAGTATGTTTGAGTAGACTAAATTGCAACTAGAGGATGTAATGAGAGAGAATTACCCTCACGCATTGTTTTGTATTTTTTTTGAGGGGATATTATTTTAATGAGGGTGGAATGTGAAGACCATTATTTAGTAAATATTTATCCATAAATAAATATAGTGTCTAAAATAATATTTCATAAAAAGAATAGAACTAAAATGATCTCCAAATAATCAGAAAAGAAGGTTTTAATAATAATAAAACAAGTAGAAGATAAAAAAGATATTATTCAATTATAAATTCAAATAAAATATGATTTAGAACACTTATAACTTATATAGTTCATTTAAAAATATTTTTCCATATATTTTCTATATTCATTTAAAAAGTAAATTTAATAATTTGATAATTTTAATTATATATGAATATAATTATTAAATATAAATTTTCATAGTATTATTTTTTTTTATTTTTTTTGTAATAATTCATTTTTATTGAATAATAAAAAAATATAGTTTTTACTAACATAAAAGCATTTTTAAATATATAGATAGGTATGTATAACATGAAAACATATAATTTAATTTTACTCAACAAAAACACATCTATGGAGAAAAATATACAATTTATATATAAAATTAAAAATTTATAAATATTATGAATATCATTTTATGAACATTGTTAATATTTCACAATAAAATAAAGTATTTTGGCATTTTCTTTAAATTAAATGTTATTTTGGTAAAGATATATTTTTTTTTATTTCAAATCCACATAAAATTTAATTATTTCATAATAAAACAATTATTAAAATCACATTCAAAAGTATCGACAATTTTATCCTACTCATAAAATTTGATCTAAAAACACTTTTTCAAAAATTGGTTTTTATATATTACAAGAGTTAATGTAAAATTTATTTAATCTAAAACATATAAATTTTATTTCATTAAATTTATTTTTTATTCAGAATACATTGGTCCAAATTATGGAATAAGGTCCATTTTATTTTTATGAAATAATGGTAAATTACTTTGTAAAAAATTAATAACCACTATGCAATAAAAATTGGTAAAAGTGAAACATATATGAGTAATGTACTTAAAACATGTTTAAAACATTTGTTCAAATGAATAGTTGTGGGATTCTAAACCTAATATCATCCCTTGATCCATTGTTATCCATTTTAGAGAATATTAAAATTTAAAATATTTTATCTCTTTATATAATGTTGAGATATTTATAAAAATGTCATTCACACCACTTATTAAAAGGGTATCTCACCACCCTTTCAAGGCCTCTCTAAAAGTTTGGATCCCCATCAAAATATTCCCTTTCCTGAGTGATATATATTATATTTTCATTATTTTTCATGTGTTTTTCAATGATTTCACCCCTTAAAATTAATCAAATTTGAGCTTATTTATATCATTTTAGTGTTTTGTTGAATTATGGGCTTAATTGGGGAAATTGGTTAATTATGGATACTTAATAGTTTTGACTAGCTTCTGTATTATGTGAATATCCTTTACATTTTTATCCAAATTGATTGATTAATTTTTTTATACATTCCAAGCTCATGAGGCTCAACTTTGTCTTTTTGAACAAGGTCCAATTCGGCCCAAAATGGCCCAGAAAAATTCAACAAGTGGAAAATGTTTTCTGGCCAACAGAAAGGACCCCACATTAATTAATGAAACGTATATAGGCCTGCGGATTTCCAAATTATGTGATTCTAGTTGGATGAGAACACAGACTCAGAGAATCATTTTCAAATTAAAAATCAAGAAGAAATTAGGTCATTAAAGAACCGATTAAATGCGGTCAAAAAGATGAAGTTAAAGAGTCACCTTGGGAAGAAAACTTTATCATTAGTAATTTGAGGATAACCTTTGATACACTTATCCAAATTCGATGATATTTTGAGGAAGAATTCACAAGAAATATAGGAACAACATTTATAAATACACCTTCCCGAGATTAAACAATTATTATGCAAACCAGAATCATCCTTTCACTGGTGTAATTTTGGATGGAATGTTTTTACTCCCCAAGCCTATAAATAAGAGTGTTCACTTCCATTAAAAAGGGTTAAAGAAGGTGCAAGAGGGGATTTTCTACAAGATTGAGTTATTTATGTTCTTTTTATTTTATATTTTCTCTTTTTTTGTTTTATCATGCTCTCTTCTTCCCCTTTTAACTCTATTTCCCTTCACATGGTGGGGTAAAACCTTTGAGTGATCAGGGATGGGGGAGTTTCACTTTTGTAATGTCGGAGTTTTGTTCTAAAATGTAAAACCATATTTTTTTTCTTTTAAATTACTTATATTCTCATTTTTCCCAATTCACATAATTAAATTGTTTTTTGGGTTTTTAATATTCACTTTTAATAGCTTTGGTTAAAAACTTTTAAGCTCTCTATGAAAAGTTCAATTTGCCTCGATCGAGAAAATTGTTTTAGGTGGTGGGTTTCCAGTGATCGTTGGCACGTGTGTGGAACTAGTGAACTTCTTATAAAGTTATAAGGAACACAAATTCATAATTGGGACGTGCCTTAGTTTTTTAGGGATTTTTTACAAACATCCATGCACATAGGAGTGAGTTCCATTTTATTTCTTTAACCATGGGTGATTGATAACTCGATCGAGGAGTCTTTCATTTGTCTTTCAAAAGGAAGAGAGGGAAGATGATATTTATTACTATGATGAAATTGAAAAATGTGATCCTACCCTGACCCCATCACTCTCATCATCCATTCGTGGTCAATATTTATTTTCAATTGCTTGGTTTATTTTTCAACTCAAACAATTTCAAAAACAACCTTTTCTAATTTCTTAAATTTATGTGACAAACATAATTGGTGTGCAATCATCTTTAGAGAAAACCTAGGATGACCAATTTACTGCATTTTAACTTAGATTATATATGTGATTCTCACACCCAAATATAGGTACGTTTCAAAACGTGGCGTCGTTGATGGGGAGGTTGTTCCAATAGTTTTTTTCTTTTTTCTCGTTCTTTTCTCTTTTCTTTTTTTCATTCCAAACATGCATGACTAGAACCTCAAACACGGAACCATTACCCATTGATCCTGAAATTGAAATAAAATTGTTTAATATGCTCAGAAACCTCAATTTAAATCCAGAATTTGAGTAAATTTCTCTTGTAGACTCGAGTGAAACTTCAAGTGTTCACTCTGAGCCTGTCATCATGGTTGGAAATCAAAACCCAACTCTTAGAGACCTTTCCCCCCAATGCTTCCTCATCAGAATAATCAACATGTCATTACAGTGTTACAAAATTATTTTTAGATGAAACCTAATATGATAACATTTCTCCCAAAGTTTCATGGCTGGGTAGGTAAAGATCCAAACAAACATATTAAATATTTCACATATGTCTGCTCAACCTTTAGACTATGTGGAGTAGTTTGCGAACAAGAAAAGTGGAAGGCGTTCCTGTTTTTATTAGAAGTATTCTCTAAATAATGGTTGTATGGACTAAAACCTAGAGATTTGGATTATTGGAATGACATGGTGAGATGCATCATGAAAATATTCTTCCCTGCCTCCAGAAGCACAGTCATCAGAAAGGAGATCTATGCCATCAAACAATCATATAGAGAAACCCTTTACGAGTATAGGGAAAGATTTAAAAAGATATGTGATACCTTCCCACATCAGGCCATATAGGAGCATCACTTTCTTGAATTTTTCTATCATGTATTTCAAGAAAATGATAGGAACCTTCTTGATGCATCATTTTGAAATGCATTGATTGACAAGTCACTATAAGACGCCAAACGTTTGAATGAGAATATTTCTCAGAACTCACAACTGTTTAGTACAATAGGTACTAGAACAATTGTTATTAATGAGGTGTGAACTTCTCATCCATCACCCTTACTAGAAACTATGATTGAAGAGATAACCAGTTTGGTGAGACAGATGGCCTTGGAAAAAGTGGGTGACCAACAAGCATCAGCTTAGGTATGTGCTTTATGCTCATTACATGATCATTTCACTGACCAATGTGCTAAAATACATGGAATGGAAACTTTTGTAGAAGCATTTCATAAAATGAAATTCCAAAAAAAAACAAGGATATAGAGAGCCAAACCATGATCAATATTGTTTTGGAAATGATCAGAATCAAGCCAAACCCCCATTCCAACAACAATTCCAAAACCCCCCACCATTTCAACAAAATCAAATTTATAGTCAGCCTTCTCACCACCAACCACCCACTATTATAGCCAATGAGCATGTACCCTAGTGGTACATGCTCCTACTTGGCATCTAAAAGACTCAGGATCGAATCCAGGAAGGGGCGAATTTCCCAGGTACTGTAGCAGTACTGTAGTGGTATTGTAGCAGTGGCAGCACTGTAGCAGCGACAGCACTGTAGCGGTGGAGGGACTTTAACAGATACTTTAGTGGGGGAAGAACTGTAGCAGGTACTGTAGCAGCATGGGTATTATAGCAGTACTGTTCACCGAGGGGTCTTTTGGTCCAAAATGGGCTTTCAAGCCTTGTATTCAGGCCACTTGTCATTGGGCCTTCAGGCTATGTAATGGGTCTCCCTCTACCCAGTCTAAAAGAGGTCTTTGCTTTCAAATAATATATTGAGACTTCTGTCCCAACCTTTAAAAAAACCACCCACTATCATAAAAACCTATGAGCAGCCATCAACCAGTGCACAACCCATAATTTAAAACCAATAGCATATATCTGATATTGAGGGTCTGAAAAATAGTGTAAGATATTTTCCCACCAAAATTGAAGATATCATGGACTTCCTAAAAAATATCAGGAAGATTCCTTCCCCAACAATACCAAACCCAAAGTATAATGTCATCATGATAACAAAAATAATTGGAAAAGATACATCACCACCACCATCCCATGAACCTAAAATAAGACCACCTGAGTTGATGGAGAATAAAGTTTTAAACTCTGAAAATTCTGAGAAAATGCGTTGTGAAGAATAGAAGAAAGAGGTGTAAGAGAAGGATAGGCCAAGGAATAAGAGAAAAGAAACACCATTTCAAAGTAAAAAAATGGATAAGAATGAATTACCCCCTCAATTTCCATCAAGGATGACTGAATCAAAGAAATTGCAAGAGGAAGCACTTCAAAAAAAAATTCTAGACACCTACCAGAAAGTGGAAATCAATATCCCCTTAAGTGAATCATTCAAAAAATTCTAAAGTATGCTAAATTTTTGAAGTATATTTGCACAAAGAAGAGGATACTTCAAGGGAATTAAAGGATCAACTTGGGAAGAAGTGTCCCGGTCCTTATCACACCACAATTTCCAACCAAATGTCAAGATCTGGGGACATTTTCCATTACATTCACCATTGGTTCGTTAAATTTATATAATAATTTGTGTGATCTAGGTTATTAAATTAATGTATTGCCTCACTCGATATACACTTATTTATAGAAGGGAGACTTGAAGCCCACAAGAGTGTTGGTCTATCTTGGAAACAGATTCACAGTTTTTCTTACTAGAGCTTTGGAGGATGTCCTTGTGAAAGTCAAAGATCTCTTATTCCCAGCTAACTTCTACATGCTAAATATGGAAGTAGGTAGGATCCCATCACATTCACCCATCATTTTGGGGAGACCTTTTTTGAAGATAGAAAAAAATATCATCAATGTCCACTAAGGGACACTCACCAAGGAATTTGGAGAGAGCACTATCCACTTTAATATTTTTGAATCCATGAGGCACTCATTAGATGATGACTCCCTATTTTCACATTCCCATGATGTTTTTTTAGAACCCATTGAATAATAAATTATGCACTATGAATTCTAAGCCATAAGAGAGACTTCTTCTATTGGAAATATCATTGAACATGAGGATTCCCAAGATGCTGGAGATTATAACTTCATGTGGGAGGAAGAGGTAAAATTTCATTTCTTTGACGATTTGTTAAATGATGAGGAAGATGATATTAGTTCATTTGTGCATGAGGTCCAAAAAATGAATGTGGGAAACATTAATTTAGTTTCACCCTTTGAGCATCCCCCTAATTTGGATCTCAAAACACTCCCCATAGATTTGAAATATGTGTACCTTAGGGAGGGAAATAAACTACCAGTGATAATTTATAATTATATCTCTGAAACACAATATAAATCATTGATTGATCTTTTGGGAGAGAATATCCAAGCGATTGGGTGCATTTTAGGTGATATTCCAAGAATCAACCCAAAAATATGCTCACATAGAAATTGTTTTAGGTAGATTCCAAGCCTATTAGGCAACCCCAAAGGAGGTTAAATCCCACTTTAATGGAGGTTTTAAAGAAGGATTTTGAGAATCTATTGGAAGTTGAGATCATATATCCCATCTCATATTCAATGTTGGTTTTCCCATTTCATGTAGTTCAAAAAAACTGGCCTAACCACTTTGAGGAATAGAAAGAATGAATTAATCCCTGTGAGAATTCAAAATCGCTAGAGAGTGTGTATTGATTTTAGGATGTTGCATCTAGTCAATCAAAAAGATCATTTCCCAATTCCTTCCATTGATCATATGTTAGATAGATTGGTCTAGAGAATTAATTATTTCCTTTTTGATGGATTTTCAGGTTATTTCTAGGTACCCATTGCTCTTGAGGATCAAGAGAAGACAACCTTTACATGTCCCTTTGGCACTTTTTCATATAAAAGGATTCCATATGGATTATTTAATGCTCCATGTACATTTAAAATGTGCATGGTAAGTATATTTTCTAATCACATTGAATATTTCTTGGAGGTTTTCCTAGATGATTTCATTGTTTTTGGAAACACTGTTGATAATTGTTTGAAATATCCGGAAAATGATTTAAAGACCTGCATTGAAAAGAATCTTTTTTTAGATTAGGAAAAGTGTCATTTCATGGTTGAGATTAGGATTGTTGTTAGGAATGTAATTTACAAAAAGTTAATTGAAGTTGATAAATCTAAAATTGAAGTGAAAAAGTCATTTTATTACCAAAATTTTGTGAAGCATGATAGATTGTTTTTAGGACAAGTAGGATTCTACAGGAGGTTTATAAATGATTTCAGTAATATTTATCTCCCTCTCTCTAGATTAATTTTTAAATATTCTGATTTTTATTTCAATGGTACATCTAGGGAATCCTTTAATGAGCTAAAGAGGAGATTGATTGAACCACTTTTTATGTAGCCACCAAATTGGGAAGAACCATTTGTGCTACTTTGTGATGCTTCCAACTAAGAAGTTGGAGTAGTACTTTCTCAGTGAATTGAGGGCATGCCAAAATTCGTTTCATATACTTCAATAACATTGGATATGACTCAAATCAATTATACAACCACAAAAAAACATGTTTTTAATATTTTTTTGGAAATATTTAGATCATATCTTCTTGGAACTAAAGTCACTGTATTTTATAATCAGGCATCTCTCAAGTACTTGATTGAAAAATTTTGAAGCTAAACTGAGGCTTGTGAAATGGATGTTACTGATACAGGAGTTCAACATAGAAATCAAGGACAAAAAGAGATATGAGAACCAAGTTCCTGATTATTTAGGTTAGCTTCCCAACACTACTAAAGCTGAAATTACAGAAAACGAACTACTAAATGATCACCATCCAGGAGAGAAGCTATACTTGGTTAAAGGAGAAGTGCCTTGATATGCTGACATGTTCAATTATCTAGTAACATCATAGGTCCCATATCATTTCAATTCTCACCAAATTCACAGACTAAAATCTGAATCTAGATATTAAATTTGGGATGATCCATTTCATTAGATGATTTGCATTGACCAAGAGAGAGAATGATGTTTCCATGAGAGTGAAATTGGTTCTGTATTTGTGTTTTGTCCCACATTATCTTTTGGAGGCCAGTTTGGACCTCAAAGGAGAACAAATAAGGTTCTATAATCTGAACTGTATTGGCCAACCTTTTTTAAATATTCCCATGAATTTTCAAAATGGTGTCCAAAATGCCAGTTTTCTAGAATCATTTTAAATAGACAAGAAATGTCCCAAAAACCACTTAATTTTTGGGATATTTTTCATGTTTGGGGGATAGAATTTATGGGCCCTTACCCAATTTAATTTGGAAATAATTTTATCTTTCTTGCAGTTGATTATGTTCCAAATGGCTGGAAGAAAAATCCACAAGGACTAATGTTGATAAAGTTATTTGTCATTTTTTAGGGATAATATATCTTGATGGTTTGGAGTTCCTAGAGCCATCATCGGTGATAAAGGGACTCAATTTTGCAATAGGATAATAGAGGATTTATTGAAGAAGTATGGGGTGCATCCTAAAACATCAACTACCTATCACCCAAAAAATGGTCTAGAAGATGTTTCCAACAGGTACATTAAAGGAATTTTGGAGAAGGCTTCTAAACCAAACATGAAGGATTGGATCCTGAAGCTGGAGGACACATTATGGGCTTATAGGAAATCCTAAAAGACCCTTATTTGAATGAGTCCATATGGTATTATTTATGGAAAAGGTTGTCACATACCTGTGGAACTAGAGAATAAGGTGTATTAGGCTATGAGGAAGATGTATTTGGATCTTGAAAGTGCTAGGAAAGTGATAAGGTTGTACTTATCAGAGTTGGAGGAAATTAGAAAAGGAGCGTTGGAAAATTACAGGATTTACAAAGAGAGAACAATAGTGTCTCATGACAAGATGATCCAACGAAAAGAATTCCATCCTGAAGATAAAGTGTTGTTATTAAACTCAAGACTCAAGATGATTCCAGGTAAATATGGTACCAAATGGGAGGGTCCATTTATAGTTACTCATTTATATCCTTTCGGCGCTGTTCATATTGTAAAGGATGGAGAGCCGGAGCCATTCACTATTAATGGGCACATGCTGACAAAATTATATCGTACCATTCCATAAGATCCAGTGGAGGAGATCCCGCTCCTCCAACCTGTCTATCAATAAGAGCCATTAGGTTGTACCCATCCTTTACACTTTATTGCTGTTGTGATTCATTTTAAAATTGCCTTACATGTTAAATACACTTCAATTAATTGAGTAAACTGCATCATTTAAGTGTGGGGGAGGGAACCTTTATAGTTTAGGATTTTCATTTGTTGTTTTTTTTTCAAAATAAAAGAAATCCATGTTTTCAAAATTTTGTGTGTTTATTTTTCAATTTTTGGTGTGTTTTAAATACATTTTGAGCTGAAATGATCATCATTTTATTTTCTGAAACCCATTTCACTAAGTGAACCAATTTATTCTATAAAATAGATCTCAAATTAATGATGAATATTTTTTTTCACGTTCAATTCTTTGTGAAATTCAGGAAAAGTACTCAGATTTTTGAATCTCACGCCACATCTCACTATAATTATATTTGAAATCAATTTCCTTTGAGGCTTCTGAACCATTTTGGTTATATTCATTTCATTCACCTCACTTCTTGATAGAACCATACCATGTTTTTATTAACCATAATTTTATTTATTCCTATCAAAACGTGAGGGTTTTTTGTACATGTGTTTTAAATGATTGTGGGATTTCTTTAGTTTTAAAGACCCATTTTTATGATAATCCCTTTAATTCTATCCTACCATGTAAATTTAATCCTTTTTGCCCATATAATCCTTGAACATCCTATTATTTTATCCACATTACAAGCCAATTTTCCCTATCGAACCTACTCTTGAAGTTAAATTTCATGATCTAGTTAAAAGTTAGTATCGGGGAAGCTGTCTTGTGTTGTGCAAACTCATTTGGTGAAACTTAGGGTGGAAAATCAAATGATAAATAGATGTTTCTGATGATGAAAAATCATTTTGTTTAAAGTGTTTCCTTTTTTGGAGCTTTCATGATAAGATAAGTTGTGCTTTTCTAGAACATCTAATGAGGAAGAAAGTTGTGCCTTTTCTGGAGCATTCATGAAAAATCATGTTTGAAGATTGAATTTTTTTCTGCATAAATGTTGATCTGTTTCAAAATTTCTTTATATTTTCTGATTATGGGGATGCATTTCTACTAAGGTAAGTGAGGAAGATTCCATACTTGAGTGAAAATTAGTATTGGGCAATTTTGCTTCAAAAAGTTCCAAGACCTCCTCATTCACCCTCAGAATTTTTCACTTAAAAATCCTACCAACTGAAAGCCATAGAAAAACCATACAAATTATAAATGATAAACACATGTATTTGAATAACATCAGATGGATAAGTATGAGTTTTTCAAATCAATGGTGACCCTTTCATTGGTTTGGATGAGAAAAACATTGTTTAAAATTGATATTTGTGAGATGAGAGAAAATTCAAGTAAGATGGGTGTCTTGTGTGAGTGGGAGGAGAAATGAAGAGGAAAAATATTGAATGATATGATTTTAGAACATTTAATAATGTTTATGTATGAGGAATTATATCTTTTATATCTTGGTGTGGAATTGGTGGATCTCATTGGCATATGTTTTGAATTTTCTTTGATTTGATTTTGATTTTGACTTGTCCGGAAGTCTAATGGCTATATATGGGGGAATTGATAGAGAAAATATTTGAGTTATTTTCCATATGTGTTTCAATTATTTAACCCCTTCCAATTTATCAATTTGAGAATACTTGTGTCATTTTTTTTGGTTTGGTGAATTATAGGCATAATTGTCGACATTTGTTAATTCTGGAAATTTAACAATTTTGTGGGGATTCTGTATTTTGGGAATATCTTTAACATTTTTATCCCAATTAATTGATTACTTTTTTTAGGATTTCCAATTTCATGGGCCTAAAATTTTTATTCTGAAACAATGTCCAATTCGGCACACAATGGCCCAGAAAAATTAAACAATTGGAAAAAGTTTTCTATCCGTCAGAAAGGACCCCACATTAATTAATGAAGCATATCTTAGCCTACAGATGTCCAAATGATGTGATTTTAGTTTTAGGAGAATGATGACTTGGATAATAATTTTCAAATTAAAATTTAGAAAGAAATTCTTCCATTACGGAACCCATTGAATGAGTTCAAAAAGAAGAAGTTGAACAGTCGCCTCAGGAAGAAACATTTATCATTAGTAATTAAGGTATAACATTTTTTACACCTGTCCAAATTCGATGAAATATTGCGAAATTATTAAAAATAAATAGAGGAATAACATTTATGAAGACACCTTCCTGAGATTCGGCCATTTATTATGCTAACTATACTCAAGATTTTGGTGGAGTAATTTTGGAGGGTAATTTTATACTCCACAAGCCTATAAATAAGAGTGTTCTCATCCATTCAAAAGGGTTGAAGAAGGTGAAATAGGGGTGGTGGTGGATTATTGAGTTCTTAATTTTCTTTGTATTTTCTATTTTCTATTTCCTTTGGTTTATCATGCTCTCTTCTTCCCCTTTCAACTCTATTACCCTTCACATGGAGGGGTAAAACCATTGAGTTATTGGGGAAGGGGGAATTTCACTTTTGTAATGTTGGAGTTTTGTGCTTAAATGTAAAACCCTCTTTTTCTATTGAATGAATTCTATGATCATTGTTTCCCAATTCTCGTAATGTCATTTTTTTGGGATTGGTATATTCATTGTTAATAACTTTGGTCAAAGACTTTTAATCATCATCCGCTAAGTACAATTTGTCTCGATTGAGCATATTGTGTAATGGGGTGAGTGTCCAATGATCGTTGTCACGTGTGTGGAACTATTGAAATTTTCCTAGAGTTATAAGGAGAAACAAATCCTGATCCATAATTTACTTAGTGGTTTAGGGATTGTTTATGAACTTCCATGAACATTTGAGTGAGTTCCATTTGTTTCTTTAACCAAGAGTGATTGATAACTCAATTGCGGAGTCCTTCATTTGTCATTAAAAAGGAAGAGAGGTAAGATTATCTTTATTACTATGATGACATTGAAAAGGGTGATCCAACCCCGACCCCATCACTCTCTTCATCCATTAGTGTTTAATATTTATTTCCAACTGCATGGTTTTTTTTCAACTCAAAAAATTTTAAAAAACAACCATTTCTACTTTCTTAAATTTAAGTGACAAACATTATTGTTGTGCACTCCTCTTTTGAGACAAACTAGGATGACCACTTTACTACATTTTAACTTAGGTTATATATGTTTTTTCCACTATGTTATTTTATTTTCTTTATTAATTTAATAAATAAAATTTTATCATTCCTATATAATTAAATTTTTATTTTTCATGTACTTAATGTAATTATTATTAGGGAATAACTATTAACCACTTAACCCCTTTTCTACTATGAAAAAAAATTCATTCATGTGTGTATGGATAACTTCTTCTATAATGTAACATATCACATTTTTCATATATTTTCTATATTATTTATTAATATATCATCAATTATAATTATCCATATTTAACATATATAAATTATACCATTAATTTTATATAATATACTATTCCAAAATAAATAAATTTCATCATCCAAAGTATCCATTAATTATGGTATGTTCAGGTTTTGTTAAGTCTAGCCACCTACTTAAAAAATTATATAAAAAATATCCCATATTAATATGAAAACATAATTAATGATAATATAAAATATAAATAAGTAAATAAGGATTTTATTCTATTTTTAGTATTCTATAATTAATATTAAATGAATTATATAAAATATATCAATTTGTTTGTTAAAAAACACCCAAACATACATGTTGCCAATTTTGTCTATAGGAACCATAAACATAGATAAATAAAATAAAATTATTAAATTATAAATAATTTTAAATACTAATTTTAAATACCCTATATGATATTATAATGATTAAATTTTGGAGAATAATTATGAAAAGTACACTTATTATGAAACAGGATCAAAACGATCAAGATTACCCAGACACGATATTAAGAAAAGATATTAACATACAAATTTATGAGTAGAGAATATTTATAAATAAAGATTATAAAATTTTATGGCTTTTAATAAGGTAATGAAATAGTTTATTAATATAATTATGTTTTTTATATAGGTGGTCAATATGTGATCAACTAATACAGTATTAAAGATAATTATTTAATTAACTCCTTCTTAGGTTCATTGGGTCTATTATTTATTACATGAATATAAACATAAACATTTTCTTAATCCTACCATTTCGCTATTTTATATGGTAATCCCTATTTTATTCTAGGTAAATTAATTCTCACCATAAATAACCACTCCTTCTATAGAAACCATTCTTAAAAAAGGTGTGACGTTGGTAAGAATAATTCTCATTCTTACCATTAGATATTTTTCTTCCATTAAAATATTTTTATATAAAAAGTGTTTTATATAAAAATATTTAAACATGTTTTTTATTTTATATTCCCAATATTTTCATTTACCTCTTTTATAAAATGAAAGTATTTAACCATTTCTATGATGTGGGTTTACCTTTAAACGACTTAGTAAATATTAATAAAGGAATTTTATTTCATTGTTTACCACTCTGAATTTATTATATAGATTTTTATT
Source organism: Viscum album (assembly GCA_963277665.1). Taxonomy (NCBI): domain Eukaryota; kingdom Viridiplantae; phylum Streptophyta; class Magnoliopsida; order Santalales; family Viscaceae; genus Viscum; species Viscum album. The sequence continues at coordinate 682,811,540 of OY728123.1, read as the reverse complement.
TGTTTTCAAAAATACAATATTTGTAACGCTTTATGATATGGTTTTCAAAAATATTATCTTTTTAAAAAAAATTGAAGGTAATTTTTATTTCTTATATTATTTTAATGGTTAAATGTTAGTGTGACTACTTTTTTCTTTTTTAATTTATTTTTATTCTAAAGTTTATCTATCATTAAGTGATGTTTTAATCACCCTATATATGTTATTATTATATTATTACTTTTTTAAAATGATATTTTTAATATACTATGATTTCTTATGTTCATATTATCTGATGGTTTTTTAAATTTTGAAAAACCAATTCTTTTTCCATGGTTTCTTTAAGATATGATGATTATTGATTTAAGGTGTCATACATATATATGAATGGTGATGGTTAGGGTACCATGTCACCCTATAATACATTAATTTAAGTTTATATCTCATGATATATTCTAATGTAAATAAAATTTATTTGTTCACATAGGTGTGGGATTAATGTGCTTGCTTACATTTTTAGTTGTGGTAATAATGAATTTGTTCACATTAGCCAGGGAAAAATGAGTTTTCCCAAAAATAGTTTCCTATAATAATGTTTATACTAAATTTAAATGTATTTTAAATAAGTTATGATATATTTATAGGAACCATTTAATTTTTATAATATTCTATGTTTTCATGTTCTTCATTTTTTTAAAATATTCTTCACTCTTAAGTAATGAGAACATGTTTTATGATTATGGAGATGTATTTTGATCTATGTCATAAAACCTTTTATTCCTTAATTATATCTTTATTGAATTATGCTACTCTATTAAATTTTATAATTATCAATTATAATATCATTATATTTTAATAAGATATTTATCAAATCATCGTGTATTACATAATGTTTTTGATTTGATAAATAATAATAATATTTTACCTTATCAAACATATAAGCTCACCCATTTATTTTTTTATTCCACAAGTTATAAAGATGATCGTATCATTTGAGGTGTCTAGAAGGAGTGATAGAAAATTGTGATTATATATAAATATTTTCAAGTGTTGTAAAATAAGATTTTTTTATGTTGCTAATTTCTAAAAAACTAAACCATTAGGTTAGTAGGTTATTTGATGGTTTCTGAGACAAATTATTTAAAACATGACATTATTTATTTTATGTTTATATTGTTTTGTTAACATAATTTATTTCAAATTATATCCCATAAAAATGTTTCACATATGGAACTAATACATTTTTCCTAGGTTGGTTATATGTGTTTTGTGTTATAGAAAAAACCCCTTTTTAAAATTATTTATAAAGTAGTGAATTTTACGCCATAACATGGATGTAAGTTAAATTCAGCCTAATTCATGTAAAATATTTGGACAGGGTTTCTTTTATACTGATTTTTTTCCTAATTTACATAGAAAATAGTAAAAAAATATACTCCCATATATTTAATTGATTTAATATGATATTATTTGAAATATAAAAACTTTTATTATATCATACCTTTACATTATTGGATAAAATAGAGTTTTAAGTCTTTTTGGAATTATGATTTCAAAAAATAGATCAAAATTCCTTGGAATGTGGGAAATAATAGATAATCTACCAAATATTGGCTTCAACCATGATTTTTCTATGGAAAAATGTTCATTTTTGATACAATGGGAGAAGTCTTATTTTTAAGTGGGTATATGTGTATATAGTTTTGATTTTATGGGATTTTGGTAAAACATGTATATGAACCACATTTCTTGTGCATATAGAGGCCTTGATATCGATATAGAATCATTAAATTAAATCAAAAGAGAACTTCAGACCAAGAAGATATCTTTTAGATCTCTGTGGAGGGGGAAGAAATTAATTTCTTACAATATTTTATCATATACAAATTTAGATTATTTTTCTCTCTATTCTATTTATGAGTGATCTTTTATTCATAAAAGGGATAAAAATGACTTTTATATTGTCTGGAGTGGTAAACATTGATGAATGGATGTCATGATGACTGGGATACCATTATTTTTCATAATATCAAATTTAAAACATAAACATATCTATTAAAATAGATCTTAATTTTATGTTTAATGTAAAACAATAATTCACCAATTAGAGTTTGGATGAGCTCAATGAAACATATGGAGTTTTTATTATATATCAATTTAGATTTGTCAGCAAGATATTGATTAAAAAATGATATTAGTGTGATATTTTTTTAAAAAAATTATTCCACCCTAATTCTACACAATTAGGGGATTACACCTCTCTCAAGATGTTATGTCAATGTAATCAACATATGTTTTAAAATTTTCATATATATCCCTATAATATTTTTAAATTAAATAAAATTATTCATACATTGATATATATAAAAATTTATTTGAAAACTATATAATAGGGTGTAATTCTAAATTCCACTAAAAATATGGAGTTGAAGAAACTATACAAGAAGAATATTGATAAAATTAAACATTGGAGTTATCAGAGTGTCTAAAATAATTTTCTAAAGTAATGGTTGTATATGAACCCTAAATATAATTTAAAAATTTATAACATTTAGATATTTCATGAAATAATATCATAACATCGTGAAACATTATAGATTAATGAAATTTGGATAAATTTTTTTTATTCTACTATGTCGTAGGGGCGATTAGATAATTTCAATTCAGATTATAATATAAAGGGTGCATAAATATATAGGGTTTTTTATGTGTTTTTTTGTTCGAGAGATGGAATGGTTAGTCAAGAGAGTATTGGTGTAATGTTTATGTGGCCTTCTAATTGAATCTAGTATTATGGGTCCTCAATTTAACACCCTGCTATTTTCTGAATATTTTTTGTTCAAATAAATTTAATTTCTTCGACTTCTTACGTTACATACGATGTCGAGTTTTAACAAACCATAATATAACATATTTTTATAACCCAACTATTAAATCAGTGGGATTAAATTGGACTAAATAAATTATAAAAACTATATCTATTAAACATTTGTAAAAAAAATTATTTCATATAAATTCATTTTAAATGAAAATAATAAAAATTAATGTGAAATGAATAATTTTCTGAAAATAAAACTATATCTATGTCTGTAGTGTTTTTTAATCCTAAAAATTTCAATTAATTTCTATTTGCGGGTTATTTTAATTAAATTTATAATTTATATAATAAATAAATCGTTTTATATTTTTTAATATTTTTTCTAGGCATGGGAAAACTGTATATCCAGTTTTATGTTTAAAAGGGTATTTTTAAAAAACAAGCAGTTTCATCACATTTTTTCTACTTATATTAAAATGATTTTTTTTAGTTTTATAAAAAATATTTGAAAATTTTTATCTTATTTTTTAAATAAATTTTTTTATATTATGTTATAGATTTTTTTTAATTTTTTAAAAAATTAATTTTTCAATGAATAGTGAAAATAGCAATTTTTATTAAAAAAATGTTTCTTCATTTAAAAGCATTTACAAAGTTCCATTTTTTAAAAATGGTTATAAAAATAATGTAACACCCCAAGATTTCATAGTGTGTTATTTCTTCAAAATAATTCAATAACTTACACTACACGCAGCACCGAGTTAAAGCGCACCACGACTTACCAAACTAGCTGTTATGAATAGTAACACCTACTTTTTGAAATTTTATAAATTCTATCTCTCAAAATGGACTTCATTTTTGGATTCGTAATATCAAAATTAGCCTAGGGTGAAATTTTGGTAGTTTTCGGATCACTTTAATATTTTGATGAATAGTGAAAATTACTAAATTTTAATTAAAAACAACTTTTTCAATCAAAATAATTAATAGTGATAAATTACGAATTTGAGTGGTTTTAAAGTATAATTAGAATATATTTTTACCATTTTATCCAATGGTGTTCATTAGAATTAATTTCACATTGAAATTGGACCTAAACAATTGTCAATCTTTTAATATATATTGTTTCTTAAAAACACGCTATTTGTTGTGACAGCAGAAATTAATTATAAAATTAATTAATGCAACTTATATGTTTGTAATTTTGTAAAATAGAAATCATTTTTTAATTCGGAATATCAATTATAGCTTACGGTGAAATTTTGGCATTGTTCTGAAAAACTTCAATTTTTGATGAATAGTGAAACTACTAAGTGGTAGTTAAAAAACTAATTTTTTCATAAAACATAATTTTACCGCTTCTGTGATTGTAATTTCGAAAATCCGAGAGACACGGTTAATATCAAGAAGTAAAATGCGGGTCAATGATATGAAAATATTTTTTTGTTGAATAGTAACGTTTTACTTTTATTTACCACGGTTAAAAGTAAATAGGGTAATTAAGGGTAAAAATGATATTAATATTACCCAAACACATGTACTAATTCTATTGGACATGTGTATCTCGACCCAAAAACAACCTTAGGAATAAAATATTATCATTTAGGTCCACTTGGATTAGATTAGGACATTTATTATTATTTAATTCAAAGAAGAGTTAAAAGAGTTAATATCAAAGTTAATTTACTAAAACATTTTTAATATACGGTTATACATAAGATAAATTCGATTGAAAATATTCATTAGAAATATAATAATATTTAATACATAATGATATTTTATTTATATTTTTTAGACATTAAATAATTTTATTTATTTATGACACAATGATGATGCAGTAATTACCATAATAGTGAAAAATTAAAATAATTGATATTATAAATACCCAAATAAATATAATTTGAGACTTTTAATGAATTAAAATAATTTTCTAGGATAATATGACATATTAGGATTGATTTAATTGACTCTGTTCGAAGTAATAATTTTTTTATGAGTTTCACAAAAATCAACTATTGAATAGTGACAAAATTGAAATAAAAAAGTTCTTAAAACAAATATTATATTTTTAATTGATATTAAATTCATAAAAATCTAATTTTCGGCCAAGAGACTTATATCATGATAGGTATATCATTAATGGAACACTTGGGGGTCTCTTGGATGTATATAGTATGTTTATTAACTATATAATATAAAAATACAAAGTGACATAGTAAATGTCAAACTAATTGACTAAGAGTTAAAGCAAAAAGATAAGGTTAATATAATGGACCAAACCAGTCTAAATTCTATTGGTTGAATATTTTTCGACCTATACCCACCTTAACCTGTGAATAATCAACTTTGGAGCCATTATAAATCGAATATGAATTTATAATAAATTAATATTTCTAGCTTTTCCAAAGGTGCCCCTCACTCCTCTTATAAAAGGGCACTCCTCCTTCTCATTTCTTCACACTTTCAAAGCCTTTTGGTTCGTCCAACCTCTGCCCAAATACTCTCTAAACTTCCCTCACTACAACCTAGAGGCCTTTTTGTGATCAAAAAGCCAACCTAAGGAGCCCTTTTGATCAAATCAAAAGGAAGAACCTGAAGAAGAGGTAATGTTTTCACCACCCTTTTTCAAATTCATTTCTTCTTCCACTTCTTCTTTCTTTGTTATTACCATTCTAAAATAATAACTCCATTATCTTATATATACTGCGATGTTATTATAAATATGGTACAACCATATTTAGTATTATATCCACCCTTTGAATAACATGTCACCATACGTGCGTACGTACGGCTTACCGTCTCCACATCGTAGTGTAATTGTTATTCAATATATTATTATTTGGATGGGTATAATAATGATGTGTAACTCATGTAAATAATAAATATAACATGATAATTATTCTTTATATATGATATACTATCCAATTATATATTATTTTAATATCAAAAGAATGATATTATCGCTCGTGCGTATGTACGGACTACCGTCTCCACGAACGCGATGAGATTCATTCTCCATCGTATCCATTCTAGTATAATTATCATTTGATGATTTAAAAATAATGTTTAAGGACTTCATATCATTCTGGATATGAATAAGATACAACCTATCCATGACAAACATGGCTTACATAACAAAACATATAAAAGAAAATGAGTAAGTTAACACCTGAAACAACGATAATACTAAAATATTATTAACAAAGCAATGTTAAAAGATCATATATGATATCATATTAATATATATGATTCTTTTATAATTTAAGAACAATTATTTCACCATTATACAGGAGGTTAAACTACCCTCAACCAAGGAAAAGTACAAGGTAAAGGTTTATTTCGCAATCTCTTAATTATCTAAGGTTGTTTATACGTAATAATCTACTGGGATTTCTTTACCATCCACATCCATGTTTCTTCAAAATGTATTTCAAAACATTTTTACTATTTACAAAGAATATGGGTTAAAGTCATTTATACCCTTATGTGTTTTTAAAGGAATCTTTCCGTCATTTTCCAAACAAGGCACTTTTTACCTTTCAACAAATTTAAGGTAAGAATGTTTTTTTAACTTATACGGCGGGTGCGGCTATTTACCGTCGTTATAAAATATTAAAAGCTTCACTTACAATCTTATAAGAATATTTTCAAAGTAAATGTTTTATTTTATAATTATGTGACTTTTAAATGATTTCAAAATGAATATTTTAAGAATTTTTTGAAAGGTACTCTTTATCAAGGTCATAATTTTAAATGTTTTAAAGATTTATCTTTCTAAATATTTTTAATTATTTTCCATGTTTTCAAAATGATTTTAAGGACTTATTTATATGTACATGAAGGTTTTGAAATGATATTTATTTTCAAAAGTTTCAAAGTGGTATGGGACACTTTTATTCAAAAATCTCTTTTAAATTACTTCCTTTATAAATGTGTGAATTTTCAATGATTTTGAGAAAAGATATATTTCTATCAAATAGTTTTGGTTTCATCTATGTCAACATCCTTTAAGGGATTTTAAGCTTATTATAAGTTGATTTATTATGATAAAAAACTTCTATATTATATTGAAGGTTTTTTGATATGTTTGACTGTGGATGTGCTATTTTTATACCATTCATGGTTTATGGTGAATGTATTGACATTTCGTATGCTAGTCTTAATACGAATGTTTATGTTATGTTTAAACCTTTTCATATGAGAATGAATTGGACTTAATATGTGATGGGTGGAGCCCGTTATAGCTCCTCAATGAATCGGTAGGTCTCATGAGACAAACTAGTGTCTTGGCACAAGGCCATGGAAAAATCTTATTTGTAGTCTTGGCACGAGGCCTTGGCTATGTGGTTATGATAGTCTGGCATTATGCATTCCATCATTATGAAAGTGGTTATTGATATTGCATGTGATTATTCGATTAGTAGAATATCCATGTGAATAAGTAAATGGAATTATTTCATTTTAGTTTTTCCATACTATGTTGAAGTTCAATTTTAAAAGTCTTTTTTTTAGTTATACATTGCCTTAAATGTTTATTCTTATCTATGAAAGTTTCCGCTATATTGTTATCCTTACTGGGCATTTGAGCTCACCCCTTTTCTATGTTTTATTTTTTCCCAAGATGTGAAGAAGTAATTTATGAATGACCTGCAGGGATAGTGTTAGGGGATAAGAGTGTGGACTATGGAGACTATGTTGTTGTAGTAGTTTTTCACCTTGTGATGTAATTTAAAACTTTATGAATATATCTAGTGTTTCCAAGGCTACTAAACTAATCGGTCTTTCGAGATTTGATCTTTCTTGTGATCATGCCAATGTTATGTAATAATGCACCGACTCTGGGTAACTGGGGTCGGGGCGTTACAAATAATATTATTTATATAATATTATTATAAACCTATATATTCATTTTAATGAATTGTATGCTGAATATTGGTATAAAAACATTTTACACTTTGTAAATACTCATCTTTGGAGAAACATTTTTTCTTCATGCTTGGGAATTAAATTATAAATTAAATTATTCGAAATATGATAATTTAATTTAAAAACAATTAAATATTTATAATAAAAATAACTAATATTATTTAATAAGTTAAACTTAAATTTTTTACATCTTGAGTAGAAAAAATTGTAAAAATCAATTTTTGTGAATAAGTATAAAATTTGGTTTTGTGTATTACATGCACTTGTGCTAAAAATAATTTTCCAAAAACATAGTATTATTATTTGATAAATATTATTTTAAATATAGTATTAGTGGGCCCATATTATCTAATAATACTCATTTTATTTTTATTCTTAAAGAATAAATTATCCAGGAAAAAAATAGTTACTGTAGTGAAAATTAAATTTGTAAAAGTAAATAAATTGAGTGGTTAAGGGAATAACATGGTTAATACATGAATATATTCTAGTTTTATAGGTATTAATAAACCATATATTACTCTCACTGCATAAGTTATATATTTTTGAGGAACATGACTTGAGAGTGACTTCCCATTCTTGAATACTTTTGGGTATTGAAAAAAATTCCACTCTTTCACACATATAAAATGTAACCTTTTCCCCTATTTTATTCACACCTTAAAATACTTTTGGTATGAGAAAACCAAAAATAAATACCTTACATACAAACCTTACAATTTAATATAATCCTTTTTTATTATAAAATTCTCCTATGACGGTTTTTGGTGAAAACCTAAAGAGGCAGTCTAAAGAAGATGTATCGTTCTTAATAGAGTGTTTTTTATTTTATTTCATCTTCCACATACTTCAAATATTCTTAAAAATGGTGAAATAAAAACAAAAAAAATCATTCATATAATTATATTTTTTCATTTTAATGCAACAACCTATATACATTTCATCTTCCATGAAATATGAAATAAAACTATCAATCATGTGTATGGCGGACAACCACCACTCAAACCAATGTAAATTGTTTTCCATAACTTCCTCTATTGGATATATTTAATTAAGTATTTAATTTATTTATATTATATTTATTATATAATTATACATTCTTAATAATAATATCACATCTATCTTCTTTCATTCCAATCTGTTGGAAATGATTACATTACCCTTGCGTTTGTGTGGAATACCTCTTATATGAGGTGATGTGATACATTTTTTAATTTATTTTAAAATGAATTGTAATAATGATAGATTTATTGAATATATATTATATATGTGTTATAAAAAATATTCTATAACATTTATTAAATATTTACCTTTTTTTCCTTTCATCCTTTGAAATATGAAAACAATGTTCATGTATATATACATCCTACCATCTTTATGAACATTGTAATTCTTTTTTCTATCTCTAAATATTATGGATGACTCTAAATATTTACATAATTAATATATATTATATTTATATCATTATTAAAACTATAGATATTATATAACAATAATCAAGGTACGTGGACCAAAACTATCAAACCAAAACATATATGCAAAATAAAACAGTTGACACTTAGAATCGGTGATTTTAATAAGGAATTACTAATAATTAGATGTTGAAATATTATAAATGGATGTTTAATGATATTATAAGTATGTACATGATTATATTATATAATTATAATTTATTATAATTTATTATAATTTATTATATATGAGGTTAGAATTATTTTGAAGTATGTGGGGCTTGAGGTAATGGATTTTCATCACACATCTATTTTCATGGGACACATGTCATTTTCACCATTTTTTCTCTTCTATAGAGTATATAATACCAATGAATGTATTTTATAATCATTTATTTGAATGTTAATGGGTAATAATTTCCATCTATGTTTATTTATTCCATGTGGCATACAATTCAAATTTTACCAATGTTGTATTATTTTTATGTTAAAATCTCATTATTTGTCGGTATTTTTTATAATTATGCTTTTAATAATGAAATTTAAAGATATTCCTCTCAATAATATCATTAATATTATACTATATGGTTATTTTTGTTAATTACAATTTATCCTTTTATTTTCCTTTCTTTATGTACTCAAGAGTTCCAAAAACATTTTTGAGGAAAACAAGCATGTTTCTCTATTCGATCAAAAAAATATTTTCTTCCATATCCATTTTTTATATCAATGTTTTTAATAATATTTTTAATATTAATATATGACTTTTTAAATTAATTTTTCCCATTTTTTACAAACTATAAAATTGGTTAAAAAAACATTCTTATCATTTTCTAAATGAGGTACTTTTGAGTTTTTACTGCAAATTTAAAACTTTTAACATATAAGGCATGCACAATTTTATCACCATCGTGACCAATAAATGATTTTAAGAATAGTTAAAAATATCCATGGATATTTTCAAAAAAAAATGTATGAATATTTTGGTAATATAAATATTTTAAATAAGTGGTTTCAAAGTGAAAATGTTTTTTTCACAAAAAATATTAAATGATATCTTTATAGCATTTCTATTATTCTAGGACAATGACAATTAATTATAATTATTTTCTACTAGGTATATTATACAATGAAGCGATCCTTATTATTTATATTTATGTTATATTATTATGATGTCAATATGTTTATGAAAACCATTTCCTTATAAAATTTATGATATGAAGAATATTTTATACTTTTATTAAACACATCTCTATTATTTTCATTGCATCATATGTGGGTGCATTATTATATATCCCTCCCTTGCATTGGGTAAAGAAGGATATTTCATGAGATAAACAGAATTAGAATAGGGAGTTACCCCAGTTCTCTACGGGACTTTGTCCACTATGATATTCTTGGGAGTAAGCCATGAATACTAAGATGGTTTGGGGAGTGATGATATACTATTAAGATTTTTTCAAAAATTATCCTTGACTAGTAATTAAATTATTATCAAAAAAAATTTCCAAAGTGTAGAGACCCAAAGCTTGACGTACATGGACATTAAATTACTCTTGAGGAATACTTAATATGTAACAAAAACAAACACCGAAGGTACGTAATAGTTTAGTGTCTTTGGAAACTCAGAACATAATCTTCTAATCATGGTGAAAGATCTTCAACATCTCCCATAAAGATATTCCCCTTTTGTTTTCTTACCTAAAACATTCTTTAAATCATGGGGAATAGAAAACATATAAAGGGTGAGATCAAATTCTCATTAAGGGTAAGCATAGATAAAATAAAACAAACCATATTCATTTGAACATAAAAACCTTAACATAATGTTTAAATATCAAGTTCTTGAGAAATGACATAAAATATGGCAGTACATAAAGAATATATCATAATGGAACATCAATAATGATAAAATAGAATGGGAATAAAACATGTAATTGGGGTAACCATTAATAACATGTACTGATTTCCATAGTATCCAAGGCATTGCTACCAAGACCATCTTAGTGGACAAATTACCTTACTGAACCAGCTTTACTTGTCGTTCCAGCCCTATATTACTGAACCGGATTTACTTGCCATTCCAGTCATGTTTATCTCATGATATATAAATCTTTACCCAATTAATTGGAGTTAGATATAGGTCCCACCCATCTCATAATGAAATCATTCTTACTTGTGCCACAAAATAAACATAAATCATTCATCATAACCCAAAGAATAAAATGGGTTTCATAAACATCATCCCATCATCACATAATCCATATGAAACAAATGTGTATCATTTAATCATAATAAAATTGAAACCTTGTAAATCATAGATACATTACACTTTAAACATAAACATATTAAATAATTTCACCTTAGATGGAAAATAGTTTTGATAAAACACTTGAAATTAATTCTTGAGGAAAATATCCTTTCTTCTTCAAAATCATTTTTTTGTCACAAAATTCCATCCAATTTCAAAAGAAAAGTATTTCGTTGAAAATAATCATGAAATATTGTAGAGTAGGCTTCATGAAAATAAGGCTTTATGAAACCGTAAAAATCCGTTCATGCCGTATAAGTTAAAAAAACATTCTTCTCGTACTTTTGATGGAAAAGTCAAAAAGTACGTCGTATGGTAAACAAAAGAAATATTCCATACATATCATGTAGTAAAATCCAAAAGGGGTAAAAATTACTTTAAACATACATGAAAACATTTTTAGAAAAAATGGGCATGGATGATAACAATAACCCTAGTAAATACTTACGAATAAACAATCTCTGATAAAAACAAGATTGGAAATGTTATCCCTTACCTTAGGTCTGATATGCTTCATACGTATCTGAACCTCCTGTATAATGATTTAAATAATGTCATTGACTTATTACAGAATCATCTTCATTGTTATTATATTATATATGGTTCACTTATGACTTTATATTACCCGTTCTTTTGTAAATCCATGTTAAAGCAGCATTTTGGGTAAAATCATTTCATTTATCGTACGTGTTTTGACTTATTGTTCTGGATATTATTACTTATATCCTTATTTCCTTAATTTCAGAATTTAAAACATGATTTATATATAATAAATATTCAGCATATATATATATATATATGATAGATTGATAAATGGAATGAAATACACCGTTCATGGAGACGGTAGGTCATACGTACGCATGAACGTTGTTTTCATTTCCTTATTGAATTGAATGGAATTAAATAGATGACATAAATATATATCTACATAAATACAATAGCATTATTATGTCATATATTTCGTTATTATTCATTATATATACATTATAATAATTTATGAATGGTTAACATGAAGACTAAATCTTATCACATTCGTGGAGACGGTTGTCCGTACGTATGCATGAGTGATGATATCGTTCCCATAATCGTGGAATTTTATTGAAGTGTATGTATACTAATTCAGAATCAATATAACTTTAAAATAATCACATATAGTTATTCTTTACACCATTATACCCATCCAAGTAAGGTGGTGGTGGAAAAAAGATTACACCCCGGCGTGGAGACGGTATTACATACGTACACATGCCCGGTGATTTCGTTTTCTGTAGGATCGATAGAAGGTGAAAAAGGGTTGTTTCATATTTATAATAACATATCTGTATATGAGTGATACTAATTATATTACTTCATAACGAAACAACTAAAGAAGAGGAAGTAGAAGAATAAATAAATTTGAATGAATCGGTAACAGATATTACCTCTACTTCAACACGCCTCTTTGATACCTCCTATTAGGGAACTAAAATTGGTCTTTGAATAAGACCATGACCTCTATAATATTTTTAGAGAAGTTTAGAAGTGAAATGGGGAGGGTTTGGATGAGCATGAAAGCTCAAAGTTGTGTAAAGATGAGAGGGAGGAGGTTCCCTTTTATAAGGGAGGAGAGGGGCTCTTTGGAATCCTCAAAAATATTAGTTTAATATAAATTCAAACCCCACATAAAAAAAACCAAAAATTACTCAATTCGAAGATTAGATGATATAGGGTTGTAATATCATCAACCAAGAAAATTTAGGCATGTTTTGATCTTATTTTAAACCTTATCGTTCTGATTTATCCATATGTAATCTATTTAATTTTATTTGTGGTAATAAAATTTTAAATTTTAAATGGTTATAAATAATCACTTATGTGTTTTTAATTTTCCATAATTGTATACGTTATGAAATTTTCGACTATATAAATTTAAATTTATAATTTTTAAATATTTTTGTTATTTTTAAACAATTTAATAATATGTTATTTTTATAAAATAACAATAGTGTCAATTTTGACACTATTCATTTATTTGAATTTAAATAAACTTCAAAAAAATGATATATTCGAAATAAAATATTTAATAGGTTTATAACATGTCATATGCATCTATAAAATTAGATTATCATATTAAATATTTCATATAATATTTATTTAACTATTTGTAAAACCATTTATTTGATACTTCTCTTAATAAAATAATTTCTACAAACATTTTTGTATAATAATTAAATATACATATTTATTGCATAAAAATTAAAAATAAAATAATAGGATGAAGATAAATCTTATATATTTCAGAAAAATACTTTTAGACAGATATATATTTTAAAAAACCCAACTTTTAATATGTTATATTTATTAAATTATGAAGGTGACAACTTTGACATCATTTAAAATAAAATAATATAAGTGTCATAATCACTTTTGTAAGACTCCAAACGGTCATATATTCAGTAATTGGATGATTATGGTGTATATATACACTAAAAATAAGTTTTTTCAGGTTTTTGAGAATTTTAATGGGTATTATTATTTCAATAAATACTATATTACTTATTTTTCACTAAATAAATAATTTCGGCATCATTAATGTATAAGCTATTAAGGTAATTAAATATCTCTTAAAAATTATAAATAAATTAACATGATAAAGAAAAACATTTTATATTTCAAAGTAGTATTTATAATAGAATCTATATTCTATATAAACTTATATTAAAAATACTTTAATTATTAAAGTTGAGTGAGACATATTTCACATTCCTTTAAATAAAATAATCTAAAGGTCTTAATCACCTCCAAGTGGGTTCCAATGGATTCCATTTCGACCCAAATATTCCTTAGGACAAAATATAAGCGTCCAATTATATTAATACAAGTGTTAGGGTAATTTTATAATATTATATTTACCCTTAATTACCCAATTTACCTTCTACTATGGTAAATAAAATTTACCGTAGTTACTATTTATAATGCCCAAAAATACAAAGTATCCTATAAACCTAATTTTGATCCACTTATTCCAAATATGGAATCAATTTTTATAAATTAAACACACATAAGTTGTGGAAATTAATTTAAAATTAATCCCATTGTTAAGAAAATGAGTTTTAAAAGATAAAACATTGCAAAAGATTGAAATGATTTTACCTATGAATTCAATGTAAAACTAATGCTAATGACATAAATTATATTAAATGGTAAAAAAATATTCTATTTATAATTTAAAACCATTCAATATTATAATTTAACCATATAAATTATTACGATGAAAAAAGTTTTTTTTAAATAAAATATAGCATGATTTAACTATTCATTAAAATATGAAAGTTATCATAAAAATATCAAAAATTTATCCAAAGTAAATTTTTATATAATGATTCAAAATAAGAAGTTTATTTTGTAAAATTTCACTTATAAATTTTTCAAAAATTATATTTAAAATGGGTGTGCCATTAAAAGGCAGCAAAACTGCATTTTTTTAAAAATACTTATTTTACCCGAAAAAAATTATTTTGTTCTCATACCATGTTCTATAAAATTTGTAAGATGAATTATAATGTCATAAAATTAAAAATGAATTTACTTCTATTCATAAAGTCTAGTTTATAATAATATTATAATCATATATCGTTGTTTAGTAAAACCCGGTATTGTGTACAACACACGCTATCGAGGAAGGTTGTGATTACGTGTAATGCAATCCAAGTCAGGGTTGCGTGTAGTGTAAGACTCCTTTTTTGTTGCATATAACAAAATCCAACCATATTTTATTTATACATTGAATATATATATATATATATATAAACTCAATGTTGCGTGGAATAATTTCTATCAAACGAACTTGAAATTGGGTGTAACACGATCCAAGAATAGTGTTGCGTATACTGCAAGATAATACGGTGTTGCGTATAGTGAAAGATAATCTTGGTGTAGCGTACAACAGAAGATATGAAATAAATTAAAAATAATATATCTTATAAAATATCGGGGTGTTACATTCTACCCCCCTTAAAATGAATTTCACCCTCGAAATTCATCGGGGTTATAAATTGTTTACTATTCATAGAAACCCACATCGTAAAAAGGAATACTAAAACATAATTTTTAAAACTAAAGTATGAAACATAACGATTACCCAAAGTAACTCATCACTGGGTTTCCATATAGGAAGACATAGGTGAAAATATGGATATGGAAGAAAAATATAACCATTAAGTTCTGATGGAGAGTGGTAGAGAACATGGCTATGAAAAATCCAACAATCACAAAGCCATAAATTTGTGATGTTCTAAGGTACCATATGATTCATCAGATATGAGGGTACTTGGACAACAATTTTGGTTTGCAAGATCATTTCCTTAATGTTGAAGAATTTTCAAATAAAAATAAATACTTACTTGATTTTGGTACAATCTCACCGTTGTTCGTGCCTTGAACAATATCCAATTCATCTCTTAATGAAATGAAGTTGAATTTTTCATTCATGAAGTGTTAGCGGATCATGTGATAGAATGGTGAGTCATTCCATCTGTTTCAAACAAAATGATAGAAATGGTTATCAAATATACATAAGTCCATCTATAGTGATATTAATCATATATGGTTCCTAAAATGGACTTATACTCCATATATCATACCGTTTAATATAATAAAACTAATTTCTACTAACCAGGGCCTTCCTGTAGGACAATGGTATGTGATAAAGGCCTGTCGCATTTCAGTTGTGTGTTCGATTCCCATAGCCTTGTCCGACGCGATGGGTTGTCACCAGTTCTGCATGTTGTCCCTTTTCTTAAACTACACTATTACAACATTCAATCAATAATATCCAAAAAAATTCTACCCTTAAACAATACTACCTTATGTCTAACATAATTCATTATAATCTTTAGGCTTATTAAAAATACATTTGTCAAATCTCATAGTATAAAGAAAATGATTACTAGAGAGGTCATATACCAAGCATGTGAATACCATCATTTATCTCCCATATATCATAAGATATATCTTGTTGGTCATATTCCAAACATGTGAATACCTTAATCATGTATTCTTTTGAAACATTAATTACCATAAAACCTTAGTGAAAACATGAGTGATGTCAAAATTTTACCCTTTCCATATAGCAAAATCCCAAAAATTCTTTATACTCAATACATGATATCACTTAGTCCGTATATCAATCATGAGCTCATGAATACTATTAAACAATTTATTTTTTCCTTATCCCTTCATTATATGCATATCATCCGCTTTCCAAATTATTTGAATCACTTTTCATGGTTATCGGTACCATATTCTTATAGAAAACCACAATGGACCAATACACAGATATTTTAATATACTATAAGAGTACCTCAACAACATTATTATTGAATTCCAATATATAATCCCTTGAATCCATCCTCTTTAATGATTGGCATGGAATAGGTCCTTCCTCGATTTATAAGTAACTTCTTAGGTCAGGGCATTGAGTTGGGTAAGTCCCATGTTCTCTGCTGATAAGACATTGGACTCCATAATGGTCTATCACTCTATGACCCTTTTCTCCACATAGATAACATCTTCCCCTCCATTTGAGGTATTCCTCAAGGTTCTTCTTCCCTTCTTTATAAATCTCAATCTTCCTTTCTTTATGCTCATCATCATGAGAACATGCATAAAATTCCATCTTCCTCTTATTTGATGACTTAAAAATACAACTAAATTTCACCTTGTTAAACATATATCTAGATGACTGGTTTGGCATAATCAAAATATCTTTCTCTCTAGGCGTTACATAATTTCGTTGATCATAGTCACCAATTTTTCCATTGGAATCAATGTTAACTAAATTCCTTCTCGTTCCCTCCATTGAATAAGACCAAAAACCACAGTGTAATAAATAGTTAAAATAACAAGGAACCACATAATCATAAAAAGTCCCTTATGGGATGTCTAGATTATCAAAAATTATTTAATCCATGACACCTTTGGTTCACCCTAGGTTCTTCCTGATCATCAACATAATTCTAGGACTCTAACCTATACGTATACTTAATCTTAAGGACATCCCAAGACATACCTTATAAATATCTCTATGGACCTCACTAAAGTTCTCGCATCCTAGTTTTCAAAGGTTGATTAAACCTTTCCAATGATACCAACTGTAGAGACCCAAAGCGTGAAGTACATGGATATTATATTACTCTTGCAGAATACTTAATACATAGCAAAAACAAACACCAAAGGACCGTAATAGTTTAGTGTCTTTGGAAACTCGGAACATAATCTTCTAATCGTGGAGAAAGATCTTCAACATCTCCCATAAAGATCTTCCCCTTTTGTTTTCTTACTTAAACCTTTCTTTAAATCATGGGGAAAAGAAATCAGATAAAGTGTGAGCTCAAATGCTCAGTAAGGGTAAGCGTAGAGAAAATAAAACAAACCATATTCATTTGAACTTAAAAACATGAACATAATGTTTAAACATCAAGATCTTGAGAAATGACATAAAATATGGCATTACATTAGGAATAGATCATAATCGAACATCAATCATGATAAAATAGCATGGGAATAAAACATGTAATTGTGGAAACCATTAATAACATGTTATGATTTCCATAGTAGCTAAGTCATTGCTGCCAAAACCATCTTAGTGGACAAAGTCTCTTACTGAACCGGGTTTACTTTCCATTCCAACCCTGTATTACTGAACCAGATTTACTTTCCATTCCAGCCATGTGTATCTCATGAGATATAAATCTTTACCCAATGCATTGTAGGGAGATATACGTCCCACCCATCTCATAATGAAATCATTCTTACTTGTGCCACAAAATAAACATAAATCATTCATCATAACCCAATGAATAAAATGGGTTTCATAAACATCATCCCATCATCACATAATCCATATAAAACAAATGAATATCATTTCATCATAAGAAAAGTGAAACCATGTAAATAACAGAGACATTACACTTGGAACATAAACATATTAAATAATATCCTCTTAGATGGAAAATAGTTTCGATAAAACAGTTGAATTGAATTCTTGAGGAAAATATCCTTTATTCATCAAAATCATTTTCTTTTAACAAAATGCCATCCAATTTTAAAAGAAAATTATTTTGATGAAAATAATCATGAAATCTTGTAGAGGAAGATTCATTAAAATATGGCTTTATGAAACCGTAAAAATCTGTTCATGCCGTATAAGTAAAAAAAACATTTTTCTTGTACTTTTGCCGGAAAAGTCAAAAAGTACCTCGTATGGTAAACAAAAGAAATATTCCTTACATATCATCTAGTAATAGAAAACAATGGGTAAAAAGGACTTTAAACACACATGAAAACATTTTTAGAAAACATGGGCATGGATGATAATAATGACCCCAGTAAATACTTACGAATAAACAATCTCGGATAAAAACGAGATTTGAAAAGTTATCCCTTACCGTAGGTCTGATATGCTTTGTACGTATCCGAACCTCTGGTATAATGATTTAAATAATTTCATTGACTTATTATAGAATCATATTCATTTTTATGATATCATATATGGTTCACTTATGACTTTATATTACCCGTTCTTTTGTAAATCCATGTTAAAGCAGCGTTTTGGGTAAAATCGTTTCATTTACCGTATGTGATTCGACTTTTTTTCTTGATATTATTACTTATATCCTGATTTCCATAATTTCAGAATTTAAAAAATTATTTATATATAATAAATATTCATCATATACATATATATGATAGATTTATAAATGGAATGAAATACACCGTTCATGGAGACAGTAGGCCGTACGAATGCATGAATGCTGTTTTTGTTTCCTTATTGAATTGAATGGAATTAAATAGATGACATAAATATATATATACATAAATACATTATTATTATTATGTCATATATTTCATTATTATTCATTATATATACTTTATAATCATTCATGAATGGTTAACATGAAGAATGAATCTTATCGTGTTCGTGGAGACGGTAGTCCGTACGTACGCACGAGCGATGATATCATTCCCATGATCGTAGAATGGTATTGAAGTGTATTTATAATATTTCAGAATAAATATAAGTTTAAAATAATAACATATAGTTATTCTTTACACCATTATACCCATCCAAGTAAGGTGGTGGTGGAAAACAGATTACACCACGACGTGGAGATGGTATTCCGTACGTACGCACGCACGGTGATTTCGTTTTCTGTAGGATAGATAGAAGGTGGAATAGGGTTGTTTCATATTTATAATTACATATCTGTATATGAGTGATACTGATGTTATTACTTCATAATGAAACAACTAAAGAAGAGGAAGTAGAAGAAGAAATAAATTTGAATGAATCGGTAACGGATATTACCTCTTCTTCGACACGCCTCTTTGAAACCTCCTCTTAGGGCACTAAACATGGTCTTTGAAGAATACCAGGACCTATATAATATTTCTAGGGAAGTTTAGAAGGGAAATGGGAATGTTTCAGCCGATCTTGAAGGCTCAATGTTGTGTAAATATGAGAGGGAGGAGGTTCCCATTTATAAGGGAGGAGAGGGGCACCTTTGGAATCCTCAAAAATATTAGTTTAACATAAATTCAAAACCAACATAAAAACCAAAAAAAATGACTAAATTAGAATATTAGATGAGATAGGGTTTTAATCTCATAAACCAATCAAATTTAGACATGTTTTTATCTTATTTTAAACATTATCTGTTTGATTTATCATTATTTAATCTATTTAATTTTATTTGTGGTAATAAAATTAAAAATATTAAATGGTTATAAATAATCACTTATGTGGTGATAATTTTCCATAATTGGATACTTTATGACATTATAGACTATATAAGTTTCAATTTATAATTTTTAAATATTTTTTTTATTTTTAATCAATTTAATAATATGTTATATTTATAAAATAACAAGAGTGTAAATTTTGACACTATTCATTTATTTGAATTTAAATAAAATACACATAGAGGATATATTCGAAATAAAATATTTAATAGGTTCCTAACATGTCATATTCATCTGGAAAATTAGTGGAAAACATTAAATATTTCATATAATATTTATTTTACTATTTTAAAACCATTTATTTGATACTTCTCTTAATAAAATAATTTCTACAACTGTTTTTTATAATTATTAAATATACTTATTTGTTTCATAAAAATTAAAAATAAAATACTATAATGAAGATAAATCTTATATATTTCATAAGAATACTTTTATTCAGATTTATATTCTAAGACACCCATCTTTTAAAATGTTATATTTATTAAATTATGAAGGTGACAACTTTGACATCATTTAAAATAAAATAATATAAGGGTCATAATCACTTTTATAAGACTCCAAACGGTCATATATTAGATAATTTGATGATTATGGTGTATATATACACTAAAAGGAAGTTTGTTTCTGGTTTTTGAGCCTTTTAATGGGTATTATTATTTTAATAAAAACTATATTACTTATTTTTCACTAAATAAATAATTTCTGCATCATTAATGTATAAGATATTAATGTAATTAAATATATATTCAAAAATTATAAATAAATTACCATGATAAATAAAAACATTTTATATTTCAAATGAGGTTTTATAACCTAATTTATATTCTTTATAAACTTATATTAAAAATACTTTAATTATTAAAGTTGAGTGAGACATATTTCACTTTCCTTTAAAAAAATAAACTAAAGGTATTAATCACCTCCAAGTGGGTTCCAATGGATTCCATTTCGACCCAAATATTCCTTAGGACAAAATATAATCATCCAATTATATTAAGACAATTGTTAGGGTAATTTTATAATATTATATTTACCCTTAATTACCAGATTTACCATTTACTATGGTAAATAAAATTTACAATAGTAATTATTCATAATGCTCAAAAATAAAAAGTATCCTATTAAAATAATTTGGATCCACTGATTACAAATATGGAATCCATTTTTATAAATTAAATACACAAAATTTTGAGAAATTAATTTAAAATTAATCCCATTGTTAAGAAAATGATTTTTAAAAGATAAAACATTGCAAAAGATTGAAATGATTTTACCTATGAATTCAATGTAAAACTAATGCTAATGACATAAATTATATTAAATGGTAAAAAAATATTCTATTTATTCTTTAAAACCATTCAATATTATAATTTTACCATATAAATTATTACGATGAAAAAAGTTGTTTTTAATTAAAATATAGCGTGTTTTTACTATTCATTAAAATATAAAAGTTATCAGAAAAATATCAAAACATTATCCAATGTAAATTTTTATATCCTAATTCAAAAGAAGAAGTTTATTTTTTAAAATTTAACTTATAAACTAGTCAAAAATTATATTTAAAATGGTTGCGCCATCAAAAGGCGGCAAAACTGCATTTTTTTTAAAATACTTATTTTACCCAAAAAATTATTTTGTTCTCATACCATGTTATATAAAATGTATAAGATGAAATATAATGTCATAAAATTCAATATTTATTTACTACTATTCATAACGGCTAGTTTATAATTATATTATAATCATATATTGTTATTTAGTAAAACCCGGTATTGTGTACAACACACGCTATCGAGGAAGGTTGTGATTGTGTGTAATGCAATCCAAGTCAGGGTTGCATGTTGTGAAAGACTACTTTGTTGTTGTGTTTAACAAAATCCAACTATATTTCATTTATAAATTGAATATATATATATATACACTCAATATTGCGTAGAATAACTTCTATCAGACGAACTTGAAATTCTGTGTAACACGATCCAAGAATAGTGTTGCGTATACTGCAAGATAATACAGTGTTGCATATAGTGCAAGATAATCTTGGTGTAGCATACAATAGAAGATATGAAATAAATTAAAAATAATATATCTTATAAAATCTCGGGGTGTTATACATATCTATTTCATATGATATTGTTAAAATTGAATAAATTATTTTTATTTGACTTCATTTATGATGCATTTATTACAAAATTCTAAGATTTATGCCATGACTAATGTTTATAATATATTATATGAAAGGTATGTTGTTCAAATTTTATTCTAATTTTTTCATACATTAAACTCATTTTAGTTTGATATCCCCCTTGTTTTACCCTATTAATAATATATTCTCAACCTTTATTTTCATTCCATTCCCTAGGCTATGAAGAAAGGAAGTAGGTTTAATTTGTATAAGGAGGCTGAATGTTATGAAGAACTTAGTGGGAGATTATTTTGTTCACTTATGAACATGTTATCTATGTAACCAAGTTTCTAAATATATTATACCTAAAAGATTCTATAGTGGATTATTATGCTCTATAATAAATGTTCATCTAATAATATGTCATTTCTATGTTTGAAAACTTTTGGTCACTAATGTAGGTATCAGATCAAAGTTTAGTAAACTTTTGGAAACTAGGATGAGAAAAAATATACTGATAACCCTTTGAATAATCTTTTTTATATGAGAATTTTTTAAGACATGGTAAATTAATGTTTGTAGTTTTCATTTAAAAAAAATCCATTTATAGATTACATAGAAAGATGTGGTTTTGGAATAGATTAATATTGGGGTAATAAAAGTGAAATGTGTTGGTCAAATATATCTCATCCATTGTTCTGGTGCATTATGTGAGTTTCATTATTACACATCTAGTTTAACACTCCAAAGGGATATGATTATGTTAATTCAAATTTTCATTACCAATAATTTTGAAGGATCTTAATAGATTTTTACCATGAATAACATGGGTTGAACCTAAGTTGTGATATATTTAAAAGCTGGTTTCAGGATTTAGATATCTTATAAATGACTTTTCATTACTATGTGTTTTACCACAATGATTATCATTTCACACATTATGATTTCTGTTTTTAGTTGATGGATAGAACCCAAATGAATCATGCTAATACTAAATTAATTTTGACAATGAAATGATTATCCTCATGCGAAACCATATGGTATGGTAGTTGGAATGAAAATATCATTTCAATTCCCACAAAACATATCATGATTAGCTTCCAAATAAGAAAAGGAGGAAACAACAATATATTTATTTATTTATGAGGAAATTTTCACATTATTTTAGTGGTTCATTTAATCCACTAGTTTTTAAGAAATTTATTTTTACCATTAAAAAAATATTTTTCCATTATCCATTGTTATGATCATGATAAAGTCTATTTCTCTATCTATCATTTAGATGGAGAATCAGATTCATGTTGGGATCTTATTTATAATACAAGTCAACATGTATAAATTTACTCCATTGAGTGGGGTTATGTTAAGAGATATATTTGGATACGTAATTTCCTTGTATTATTTATTCAAAAATGAATAAGTAATTCCTTGAGCTAAACTAGAAGGATGATAAATCTTTTGGTATTTATGAAGAAATTTTTTCCAAACTTTTGATGTAGGCTTATATTATTATCATCCAATATGAATGATGGTTGATAAACTATTTATTAGATTAAAAAAGTATTCAAATGGAATTATATATAAGGAATATCATGAGCTATGAAGAAATCATTCAATATTCAATAAAGGTGGAAATAAATATTGTAGTTACCCGTCAATCTCATGGTCTTGATAAGGAAGGAAAGATGTAATTAAAAGTAAACTCAAAAATAATGGAGAAGAGTAGATGATTTTTCCTTCATGATCGAACTATATAAGGAAACATGGATGAAATAATCATAAGGGGACTGGTAAATTTTATAAGTGTGGAAACAAAGTTCATCGACCTAATGAATTCCAAAGTGATTGGAAGAAGAAATCTAATGATATGAATATGGAGAAAACTCAACAGAATGAGCCACCCACACTCTCATTTCTCAAATGAAATGCGTATAGTAATTATTAAAACTAGTTATAAAATATAAAGGTTAATTATTATGATTGATTTCAATTGCCTCTTAAGATAATATAAAAATGGTAAATCTCTTGTGATATATATTTTTGTTATGGGGTACGATAACAAAAATTTGAAAAATACACTTACCGTCCACTCTAAAACTGGTATTGTCTTATTTGAATATGAATCTATCCACTATTTTTATCTAAATAATTTAAGAAAAATGTCAAAATTCCACCCTAATGATTTTATGTTGAATTAACAGTGAAAACCCCTAAGGATGTGATGAACATATCTCAAGTCTATGATTCTTCTTCGATTGATGTTTATTGGAATTTGTTTATTTAAAATGTTATTCTTATCCTTCTAGTAGAATTTAATGGTATCTTAGTTGTTTATTTTCTCCGTCTATATAAATCCCGCATCTATTTCTAAGGAACGCAAGCCTCATTTTTTTTCGGAACCAACCAATGATCATTTATAAGTGTGATGATAAACATGGACTTCCAATATAAATTATATCAATTATGTGGCTTCTAATTCCTATTCAACAGGGGTTTATATCTCATAGTTTTGATTAGAAACTAAAAATGAATAACATGCATAATGTACAAGATTTTGTAAATGTATTTTCAGAAGAGTTACTTTATCTTCCGTCAAATCATGATATTGAGTTCTTGATCCAAATCATACATTGTTCCACACCTATTTCAAAGACTCCCTATAGAATTTACTTGACTGATTTACCTGAATTATATAAGAAAATCTTGTATAATATTGACTAAGGATTCATTTATACAAGTGTTTCAACATGGGTTGAACCTCTTTTTTTGTTAATAATAAAGATGGAATGATGTGAATCTACATTGATTAACAGGAACTAAAAAATATCACAATCAAGAATAGGTGTTATCTATCCCATATTGATTATTTGTTTGATCAACTACACCAAATTCAATACATTTACAAGATTGAACTTTATTATGGATGTCATCAATTAAGGGTCAAGAAGGAGTATATACCCTACACAATATTCCATACAAAGTAAGTACACTAAAAATATGTAGTGATTCAATTTTTTCTTATTAATTCCTCTATTTTATTCATGTATTTAATAAATAAATTCTTTATAGAGTTCCTTGTCCATTTTGTGGTAGTATTTATAGATTATATTATTATGTTTTCAATGAGAAAATAACTGCATGAAGAAAACTTGATAATTGTGTTTATGATACTGAGGAAGGATAAGTTGTATGAAAAAATTACCATGATTGGTTTTTAGTTATATAGGGTTTTAATTATGTGCCATATAATCTCAAGAGAGGGTATATACATAGATTCATCATAGACCAAATATAATGAATGTTGGCCAACACCAACCATAGTGACTGAGATTTTATGTTTTCATGGTCTAGAAGGATATTAATGATTGTTTATGGATAATTTCATATAACTATCTAATCGGCTCACCATTTTAACTCGAAAGAGAACCATGTTCCTTTGGAAAAATGAATGTGAATAAGAATTCCTGAAACTGAATGACTAATATAGACAACACACATGTCTTTACATTACTATATAATGGAGAAGGGTTTTAAATCTATAGTTATGCATCTATAAATGTAATTAGATTCTTTATCATGTATAATGACATGGTTATATATTAAAACTCATGAGAATTGAAGGATCGTGATCAAAATTTCACAAAACTATATTTAGAGTTAGCTATAGTAATTTTTCATTAGTGATATGGTGAAAATATTTTATGGGGAAAGGTTTTCTATATATACTAATCATAAATTTTTAAATTAAATTTTCAAATATAAATATTTGAATATGCTCTGGGGGAGATGGTTGGAGCTGATTAATGATTTTGACTACATGAAAAATTATAATAATGGGATAGTGAAAAAGGTGACTAATTATCTGAGTCAAATGTGTCATACTATATTATCAATGATGAGTATCATGAAGGATCTAATATTTATGGATTTTTAAATTATAGATCTCAAAATATTGAAGGAATGGGAGAAATATTATCTTTCCCAAATAACTGTTGAACCATATGTCTAAGTAATGACTAAAAAGGTGTAGGCGTAGAGAATCTGAATAAGTTTATAAATATTTTATAGTTCAACTTTGATTATAATGGAATGATAAGGTTTAAAAGCCAAGTATATTTTTTTAAAATAATATTCGGAGAAGGGATTGTATAATGAGTCTCACAGTTCTTAATTATCTATTAATCCTAGAAGTATGATTATATATATAGATATTAATGAGTATTTATGTTGGTATTTCATTGGAGTGGGGCTTGCTACGGTCTTAGTTTGGGTTCGGTAACGACACTGGATTTTTCTTCTCTTCTTCTTTTCTATATTATTTTTTGGGTTAGGTGATTCAACCTAGTGATGTGTTACAATGTTCATTTTCTGGTTCATTAACATTTTTGTACTTAGTTTTTTTTGCTGTGATTTAGTGTTTGGACTAGCGGTTTGTTTTGGGTTCCTTCTTTTTCCTATTGATTTGGTCTCTAGCGTGTCGATGGCCCTGAAGACATGTGATGTTCTATTTTGTTTCCTTTTCGAGAGAAATGAAGGTGTGTCTATCTTTTTAGGTGATTTTAGAATAGGTTTCAAGATGTCTATTGTGTGGATGGTTCATAATTCTCAACAGGCGATGATGATGTTGATGATGATTGTTGTGTACGACAGCTATATGATGATAACTATGGTGATGTTTTTTGCAGAAAAGACGGTGATGTTGATCATGGGATTCATAGGATGTGTTGAATTTTGAATTTCATGAATGGTGTTTTCATAGGGTTTATCTTGTGTCAGGGTGCATATAATGAGATGGTTCTTGGACCATTGTGGTGATGGTGGTTTGTGCTCATATTTTTAAGTGGTTGGAAGTTTTTAATTTGAATTTTTAAATAATAAAGTGATTGTTTTTGTATGGTTCCTTCTTTTCCATAAAGTGTATTATTCAATAAAATAAAAAAATTAATTGGAAGATATTACTAATTATGTATCTAAATTATTTGAATATAATAAAGTTTTTTATTAGAGAAAAAGGTTTAATGGGACTTTACAACCATTACCCATAGCATAATTGAAATGGGAAAAATAACCCTGGATTTTTTGATCAGACCCCTCAAAATGCCTAAAGGATATAGTATAATTTTTCTTATAGTAAATTGCCTTATGATTTTAGAACACTTTATTTCTATTAGATAAGACATATCTCTAGATCATATTTTTTTGATATACATTATGGAAGTGGTATTGTTGAATTTATTACCACATTCTATCATATTTCATCAGGATATATGGTTTTCCATGAAGTTATGATCAATTCTTCAGCAAGCAATTGATGTATACTTGAGTTTAATAACAGATTATCATCCTCAGGTTGATGTTATAATTTATTGAACCATTAAAATACTAAAGGATATTTTTATAAAATTTTCAATAGATTTTAAAGATGAGTGGGTTGAACACATTCCTAAAGTTAAGTTTTCTTAAAAGAATAGCCTTAACTTGAGAATATAGATGGATCCTTATGAATATTGATATGGAAATAACTTTATAACTCCAATTTTATAGGTTAATGATGTAGAAATAAATCTATTGGTTTCTAATCTATTTAATTAAATGGAAAACAGTGTTATATCCATTCAACTATACATCAAGGAATCTCATAATTGACTAAAAATATATACTGAAAATCATCGACATGATTTGGAATTTGATGTTGATGATAATGTTTTTAAATTAATTAATTCATATAATACGGTAATGATATTAAGAGTTAAATTAAATTTGATATATATTTATATTTTCCCTTTTTATATTCTAGATCATGTATGGATGGTTTCTTTTAACTTCATGCTTCTAATAAACCTCTCAAAACACTGCAATGTGTTCTATGTATTATCTACCGAAGAAGTATATACCTTAACCTTCACGTATATGGAACTAAAAGGTCCTAAAATTAAATAAGAATTTAACTTATGAGGAACAAATAATTTAGAATATGTATTATAGGGATGAATTTATATGAAATAATACCACTCACCTGGTTAATGTTTAGTGCAAAAACCACCAATTTGAGGAAGCTACATGGGAACTAGAGGATATGATGAGGTAGAAGTACCCTTATATATTTATATCTAGGTAATGTAATTTATAGGGTGAAATTATTTTTTTGGGGGTTATAATGTAATACCCTGAGATTTTATGAAATATGTTTTCCAAATAAATTTAATTTACTTGATAGGAATCATTACACAGAACACAAATTTTTAACGAACTTCGATATAGTATATCAATATAATCTATACCTTAAATTGGAAAATATAAATAAGACTAAATAAATTATAAAAATTATAGGTTTTTTAAATGTTTAAAATAAATTCATGTTTTTATTATTTATTATAAAATAAAATAAAAATCATTTTAAATAAAATGTAATGTTTTTTAAATACATTTTTATGTGTGAAATATGTTTTTTATATTAATTAATAAAATAATTCACTATTGGGGGATAATTTTAATTAAATTTTTATATTATATATTGAATCAGAAATTTTATCATTCATTTAACATTTTTTCAATGCATGGGATAAAAATAAATCAAATTTTATGCTTAAAATAGTATTTTTCTAAAAAAATAGTTCTGTCGCATTTGCATACTTATTTAGAAATAAATGGTTTACAATTTTATTAAAACAATTTTAAAAAATATACTTAATTTTTTAAACCATGATCTCAAAACTATCTTAGAGGTAAATTTTGATAATATTCTAAAAACATTCATTTTTCAATGAATAGTGAAAATACTGATTTTTATTAAGAATTATTGATTTGTTAAAAAAAATTACAAAGATAAATTTTATTAGAATGATTTAACAATTTAATTATCTAAATAATAATAATTTTAATCCAATTTAGATCATTTTATTAAATTTTATGTTAAAATTTGATGAAAAATCCTTATATACATATGGAAACTTTTTATTTGAAAGCTCGCTTTTTCACTCTGCCTGTGGGATTAATATTAAATTATAATCTACCACTTATGTAATTTTGTTTGATAAAATGAATAAAATATTTTTAATAATAATTATTATTATTATTTTATATGTTCATCTTAATTTGTTTCCATAATGAGTACTAAAACAGTAATAATTAATTATCATGGTTAAGGTTAAAATGTTGTTTTATACGTTACATGATCTCATATATGAAATTAATATTCCATAAAAAGAGGATTTTAAATTAATAAATTTTAATTAATATTTATAATCATTGGTTCTAAATTTTATAATAATCATAATTTTATTTTTATCCTTAATAGATAAATTACCTTGATAAAAATAGTTACCTTGGTGTAAACTAAAATAGCAAAATTAAGTAATTTTAGAGGTTGAAGGAATAAAATGTTTTAAAAAAATTCATCTTTTTATATTTTGGGGTTTTAATTAAACATATAGTTCTTACAATACATTATCTATCAATTATTGATGCATGTTTCCAAATAGTGACTTCCCATTATTAAATAGTTATTTTATTTATAAAACTGTCAGTCTTTCTCACTTATAAATGCAAACCTTCTATCATATTTTTTCACTATTAAAAATCACTTTTGGTCAAAAAATACTACCCATATATCTTCCTTAAAATCCTTACCATGTAATATTATCTTTGTTTTTATTATAAAATCTTCCAAGGAAGGGTTTGGTGAAAACCTAAAAAGGTTGTCCGAAGAAGTAGTATCATTTTTTACTGAGGGTTTTTTTATATTTATTCTTATAAATGTTTAAAATATTATTAAAAAATGTGTAAATATTAATATAATTAAATTAAATATATTAATATTTTTTCATGTTAATATAAAATCCTATATCCATATCTTCTACTATCAAATATGATACAAAATTTCGATCATATGTACGGTGGACTACCACATCATGAACTGATGTAATTATTTTTCCATCACCACCTATCACAAATGGAAATTATGATTTATTTAATATCTAAATGTGATATTTATAACATAATTATACTTTTATTATTATAACTTCAAATCTATATTCTTACCCACTGATCCATTGTAAAATGGTAGTGTCTCTAGTGCATACGTGGGGACTACAACCTCTATGAAGCAATGTGATACGTTTTCATTTTATATTGAATTAAATGGTAAAAATGATTAATTTAGTGAATATATATTATATCTATAACATATAAATTATTCTATAAAGTATAATTAATATTTAACATTCTTTCATTCCATTCATCAAAAAAATGAAAATATTGTGCATGCGTATTTACAGCATACCGTCTTCATTAATGGGGTAATTCATTTTTTATATCTCTAGATTTTATGAATGAATATAATTTTTTTAAATAATGAATACATATTATATTTATAAACTGAATATGATTTTGTATATCATTTAACCATAATAAAATTAATTGGACCAAAACCACAGAAGAAAAACATACATGAAAAACGGAATAATTAACACAATGAAATAATGCTTTTTTAATGAATTATAAATTAATGGATAATGAAATATTATATGTGGATAATTTATGATATTATAAGTGTGTATTTCTTCTTTTATATAATAATAATAATATTAAATTTATTATATATTATTTTATATTACTTTCAAATAAAGTGGAACTCCAGGTAAGGGATTTTTGTCTCACATTTATTTCTCTTGGACACATTCCGTAATCACAACTTATTTATTCTGTTTGCATTATGCACTACCCAGTAATGAATTTTAAAATTCTTATTATGAGAATTATTGAATAAAAATATCCATCTAATGTTTTTCTTTTATGGTAATTATGATTCAAAATTTACCAAAGTGGTAAGAATGTTATGTTACAATCTCCTTATTTATCCATATTGTTTATAATTATTCTTCCAATAATGAATTTGTTTAGTCCAAATATCAAGAATATAGTAAAATTTCTTATCCTATGGTCATTTTTTAAAAATTACTTGTTCAAATTCTATTTTCCAATCTTTATGTATTAAAAAGTACAAGATAATTTTTTTAATGGAAACTAACTCTATTTCAATCTTCATTTGAAAACCCTATTTTATTCCATATCTATGATTTCTAAAAATGTTCTCAAGAATTTTTTTAATATTTCAATATGATTTTTAATTAAATTCATAATAATTTTATATTTTTAAAAAAATGGTTTAAGAGGAATACTCTTATCATTTTCAAAAAGAAGAACTTTTGGAATCTTATTGATAATCTAACAGGAATACATTTTTAATATGTTTGAAATGTATGTTATTTTAAACTATCATGACCATTAAATTATTTTAGACAAACCATTCAAGTTTATAGGATTATTTTAAAATAAAATTTTTTATTTAATATTTTTAAAATATTTATATTTTAAATAATATATTTTAATGTTAGAAGGGTATTTTCCACAAGAATGTTTTCAATGATATTTTAATTGTATTTTTTATCATCAATGAAAAAACCCTTGATTCTACTTATTATCTAGTAGGGATACGATCCAATGATACCATCCTTACTCTTTGTCTCGATGGTTTATGATTATGGTTAAAATATATTTTTAAAACCCTTTTCTTTTCATAGGTCAAGATATGATGAATGTTCTATGATAATGTGGCACACATATGTATGCTTGTCATTATGTGATGGGTGGGAATAGAATAAAATCTACTTATAATGAAAGAGGTGAAGATGGATATACCATGAGATAAACAACACTATAATAAGGTGTGATCCTAGTTAATTATGGGATTCCATCCACTATGATAGTATCGGGAGTAAACCTTGATTATTATGATGGTTTGGGGAGTTTTCTCATTTCACTATGATATACTTTCAAACAAGCCTTGACTACTGTTGAAATTATTTTTTATCTTATGCATATAATAAATAAATCTATGTATTATTCCAGTGTTATGAAATCGTATCTTATTTTTTTATTTTCATTGTGATTAATATCTTACGAACTACCACTATTTATTCCTTAACTCGCGTTTATAATATATGATATACATGATAGGTATTTAATATGTTATTATCATGTTATCATACCCTTATCCACATTTTATTTTGATATCTCCCATTTTTATAATTATTGAGAATATGATATCAGCATTTCTTAGGTTTCCTTACCCAAGGTTGTAAAAAAAGATAATATTTATGATAAATATAAGAAGGGTGATAGGTATGAAAAACACAGTGGGAGAGAATGTAGTTTCATTATAAACCATTTCTCAATGCATCCATGTTTTAAATGATAATAAACCTATAAATTTATTCCATGGATATTTATGTTATGTAATGAATGATCATATAATAATATGTAATATCTATTTATTAAAATTTTGGGTAACTATACACTAGGTACCCATCTGGGTAGGGGCTCGTATAGGGTAGTCTATCATAGGGAATTGTTACCCTTTGACCTTCATTAGCCACTCTGTGGTAGTGAACCACATTTTTAGTAGGGTGTGTGTGCCCATTATTACATGATCGGGAACCTGGTAAGCTCTAGTTTAGTTTTTTATCAAGTTAATGATTATCCTTTAATCATTAATCCCCCACCCTGTTCTTTAATTAAGGGTGTATTAGGAATTTTAATTTTTTTCTATTCATCCCCCTATCTTCCCCATGATGTTCCCCTTGATCATTGGTTCTTAGGATTATGTTTATCTAAAATTTGGATGTATAATTCCATCTCTTTGTGACTATTATCTTCTTATTTCATAGTTATTTACATTATAGGGTGTCTCCCACTAGGTATTTTACTTACGTTTCCATCAAAGAAAGGTGAAATTAAACGAAGTGAGGAGTCTTTTATGTGATGGATATAGGGGTCCAAGGAATAATTTGCATACACCATTTATCATTGTTTCGATCAATTTATGATATCCACAAAATTTATTTACGATTTTTATTTAAATTTTATTTCATTTGTGTTTGAATGGTTTTCGGTTGATTAAGGACTCAATGTTGACATGGAAAGAAATGGAATTAGTCAGGTCTGAATGGATGTTGGTTTGAGGACCACAAATCCTATGTATAGTTTGAAGGTCCAAATATTACTTAACTATATACTAGTTTAAGTATGATTTATCATTTTTGTATGGGGTTTTGTTTTGAGTAAATTGGTTGGGGAATATGTGTTCAATTTAGTGGACAATTAGCTTTTTGGGACTCTTAACTTTGACAAAGTGATCTTCCATTAGCTAAGATATTTGAATAACTTGATGACAACATTTTCAATGGGGATATGATATCATTTGATTATACAAGAGTCTAATGATAAGCATTGGGGCCTTGTATGAGTTATGAATTGACTACATTTATTCTTATTAGGGATAATCAATGATAATTAAGGGATTCAAACCATGGGTGAAGTGTGAGAATGTCTTACACCACACATGTGGTTGGGAGTACCTCATGAGACTAGGTAGTAACCTCGGTGTGTGTGGTGAGTGAAAGAAATACATTAATATTTAGTGTAGTGTGACATGGGGTGGTTTCTCTATATGATGGGATTGCGAGTTATCTAATAGGAGACTTCATCTGGGAAATAACTATGGGTTGTGGGATTTTCTTGATCGATTATTAATACGTTCCCATGTGGCTTAATGTTCATTAGGAATAGAATTCTCCTTAGTTATTAGAATCATGGGGATGATGTGGGTATTTGAAGAGGAATTGGACCATCCAACTAAGTCTTGGTGCAATTACAGCCATCTATATACAGGGTCACCATTTTAGGATTAATAAAAGTTTGTATTTTTTAGAAGATATTGGGTTGGGTATAAGGAACTGAATTGTTTCCTCCTTGATCAATATGAGGATTTAGATAGATTTGGATCATTATTACCTATGTGTTAGGGTATGATATAGTGGGGTTAGTAAATGAGGCTACATTAGATTTGAAATATTCCATAGGTTGTGGGGTTTATTCATATATGAATTGTTCCTAGGTTGTGTTCTGCGATATAGTATTGGTGAAACATAGGGTAATCTTGATGGGATCTATATCAAATGATGATATTTCCTTATTTCATATGATTATTCAATTATGATGATAATGGTATTGAGTCAATAAAAATATGACTCCATGGGCATTGAGGTATTTAGTCACACTCCACATGTGATTATCCTCCTAAGCGAGTTCCAATTTATTTCTATGTTTATATTAGTAGTAAGTTAAAAATTCCAAATGATATTTATTACCTGTGTTTATACTAGATAAGATTTAAGATTCCATATCGAATTTAGAATCTATGGTGACTAAAAGATATTCCAAGAAGTCTTATAGAAATTTTTATCCATGTTCATATTGTTCAAGAGTTGATATTTCAAATGAAAATTAGCATCTATGGTCATATTGGTAGAGAGTCCAAAATTCCATTTGAAACGTTCCATATATGGTGTGATAGGTTTTGATCAATGATTATATAAGATATTCAGCGTTTAATGTTGGAATGAAAGAGATTTATTGGTTCGATATGGAATTTTCAACAAATATTAAGACTAGTCAACTGTTAGGATGTAATATATAATTTACGATCTATAATTATATTGCTAGAGAATATGGGATATCATATGATATTTTCCACTTATGTTTAAATGAGTTGAGAGGCCAAAACACCATGTGGAAATCATCATTTATAGTCAAGACGATAAAGAGTACAAGATTCGACATGTCATTTGACACCCATGGTCAGACTAGTTAGGATTTGGGATGCTATATGATATTTTTTTTCTAATACTACAATGAAAATGTTTCATTGTTGGTGACTAGGCCGGGTATGTATAGATGTCATGGCGATCTTCGTAACATTGGATTATTCAGTGCATTTGATTGTATGTCATATATTAGGTTAATTAATTGTCTTAAATATATATAATGGTATATGTTGGTGTATATTATGGGAAATTATTCTCAGCCTACTAAGATGTATTTACCATTACCTACATAGGAACACTGTTGAGTAAGAAGAAACAATCATTGATATTAAATATAAATAATTGTATTCATAGTGGCTCGGGTCGGATTAACCCAAAAATATTTAGATATGGGGTTGAGTCGAGGAATGGAGTTTGTATTGGGGTATTTTTAAATTTTATTATTTTATATTATCTATAAATTTTAATCACTCGATGGGTAGTCTACTACGATTTATAACTGTATATATTCACAATGATTTTTTATTTCATAATAGTTTTTTTATATTTAATTAAAAACATGTATAACCGGATTTTCTATTATATATGGTAATTTTTATTTATTTATATTTTATACTTATGGTATTATGAGTATATTATCCCCAACATTGGCCATAAAATTCCACTTCTAGTAGAAAACCTCGGGTATGTGAGGTGGCATACCTGAAGTTGTCAGTAGACCCTAGTAGGATTCTAGATCATGTGATTTTATCCTAAGCATTAGAAATTGGTTTCATAGAATTAATTTTGTTTTTTACTAATTAGGAACATAATATTTCGATCTAGGAATGTGTTAGAGTTTATAATGGAACATGAGTTGGAGAATTATGAACACCTATACTTTGGGATGTTCAAGTTATAAGAGTAATTTTATTTTTGTTTATTATTTTCAAATTTTAAATTATATTTTTCTCCAAGAAGGATGTTATAATATGAGTTTTTAATTTATTTCATTTTCTCAAATCCCATAGTGGCAAGAGGCGTGCATACTTGCATCATATTTGGTAAATTGGATTCATATAAACATTATATACTTTTTTTGGATGATTATATGGATACAATAGAGAATATGATTGTTTTAAGTATCAACATAAACTTATAGAGATATTTACTATATAAATGATTAGTGTCATTCCACTCAAATGTAATATGTTTTTTGACTCATGAGAAGATGTTGTTTTCTGGTGGAAGGTCATGCCGGTCTTATTATTGGATATTCTATTAGGATAACTATGCAATCCCAAGGTATAATTAATGCCTGGAAACCCTTGGTGGGATATTTTTGGAAGCAGATACTTAGTTAATGGGTTTTAAAATGTAGTATATTCATGGGATATTGTTTGAAATAGTGACAAGTTAACATGAATAGTTGGATACCATTTATGGGGATAAATAAATGGAGTATGAGATGCCTTGGGATATGAGGATATAAATAACATGCAGTAATTTGGGTATAATGGTTATATTACAAATTTGGAATAGGTTAGATGCATAGCTTTTTAATTATCTAGATTTTTGTTTTTGATGGAAAATCGGATGGTCATTGAAACATCCCACCCCTCACCCATTGGATTGAGAAGAGTTGGAGGTGCTACTAGGACTTATGTGACATACCCAAGACAAGAAAGGATATAAATAAATTCCAAGGGATTCATAAACAATTATGGTATTATTTGAACATTGAAAATAATAAAAAATAAAAAAAGATAACCATAATAACCAACCCTCTAAATGGTACATGAGTATGAAATTCAAGGCAATAAAAATCGAAACAAAAATACAAATATCATATTACAAAATGGAAACCAAGAAAAACAAAACTCAAGGACACAAAATACATAGACGCAACAACTCCTAACCTAATCTAAGCTCAAAATCCATAGTCACATACCTAGGTATCAAGATGCATCACTAAAGAATAGGGATAGCTTTCCTTTACCTATGACTAGATATTTAACATCCGAAAATGCACAAAATTTCCAAATAAGGGGGTTGATTATAAAATACTGTATGATTTTCAATGACTTCCTAACTCATGAAACTAGTATAAAAGTTGTTATCACACACACACACACACACACACACACACACATATATATAATAGTTTAAAATAAATGTAAACACTTTTATATCCAAACAAAATATTTTTCCATGAAATATAATAAAACCATTTTTTAAAACCATTTTCCAAGGAATACAACCATCTAAGTGGTCAATACCACCTCTAACGTCTGAGTCACCATGTGTACACATGACACAAAATTGCACATTAGACAATATTGGTGAGTGGAAATCACCAAATAGAACCAAATCATGACTAATTCTTGGAACTTCATTCCCCTACATTTTTATCAATGAATTTGATGGTCGTCCTATTAAAAAATATCACAACCCATTCATAGAACTTGACAGCCTAACCACCTCAACCGATGGATGAATTTCCAAACAAGGGATTGAATCACCCAGAAAACATATATAAGGATCCCTAACCAGCATGAAGATCACAAAAAATGGAAAAAGATAGACATATTTATCTCAATATTAATGTTAATCCTATCATAGTCCATTGGAAATCAGTAGCTCGTCACAAAAAAATTCACAAATATATATAATTCAAATAAAAATTACAAAAACAATTCAATTTAAATGAACCAAAACTCACTAGCCTAAACCCCAAAGGTACACAGCCTCTCTCATGACTTAAACCAATTTTAGATTCATTTAATAATTCCCATTACCATCTCACAAGGTTAAATTTAATCAATTAAACATAACCATTTATTTTAGAGGTTCTCTCTCAGATGAAAAAATGGTATGACTATTGTCACACCCCCAAAACAATCACGTGAACATAAATAAGGTTATGAAATTCCTACCTCATAGTCTTATACATAGGAACATATGATCATATCCTCTAACTCTGACTGATTTCAGAGAAATATACATTTTAGATGAATGGACTAAAAATGGGGAAAACTAATCGCATAGATTTATCAGTCTGTGAGGTGAGGGAAAAGGAACATTGAAACCAGATGCTGGATATCCTTACCGATATAGATCAAATGCCAAAAATATCTTAAATAATGGAGTATAATATAAGTTTCGGGATAAAAACCAATGGTAAGGAGGGAAAGGGAGTGCTTCCATTGCTATTTTCAACCAAGAGGGGATAAAATAAGAAGGATTAAATAAATATAAGGCAAGGAAAAATCAGCATTTCAATCCTTTAATGAGTTGAATGGTTATCTCACATAGTTTTTCAGACCATGTGAAAGTTGTGAGGATTGTAATAATTAGGATCCAAGCCCTACATAGTTAATCCTAACCATACACAAACTAATCATGCTACAGTATGATGGTAATGACCTACTGGAACTAACCATATGGCTTGCGTACGGTTTTCAAAACTGTGGGAAAACCATTAAGACGATATCCTCTAAAAAATATAGAGTTCCTGAAAGGCCATTCACCCCCACCCTTCACAGGTTCACAAACCATG
Organism: Viscum album; assembly: GCA_963277665.1. Taxonomy (NCBI): domain Eukaryota; kingdom Viridiplantae; phylum Streptophyta; class Magnoliopsida; order Santalales; family Viscaceae; genus Viscum; species Viscum album. The sequence goes on along the minus strand of OY728123.1, from coordinate 682,772,940 downwards.
ATCAGTAAAAATTTAGGCGACATGATTTTCACTAAGAGGTCGCATAGTTAAATCTAACTATGCACCTTAGCCTTCACATAAAAAAGTGTGACTTCGGTCCTCTGACCTACCCGAAACCCATCTAAACACTCAAGAAATTTTAAAACCCACTAAAACCATCTAAAACAATGTTTGGGGTTAAATAAATACTCATAATTAGGTTTTGATAAAAATGAAATGATTTTTCGTATACAAAAAACTCCAAAAATTCAAAACGGGTAAAAATTTCGACCTACTCCAAATACCTAGGATGTAACACACTAAAAAATTGAGACTCTTGAAAATCCATATTCATAAAACACTCACATATGATGACTCATATTTCATCTAATCCATTAATAGATGACCTAGAATGGTAGTAAATACAAAATAGATGTACATAAAAATTTAAGGACTAGATAACCAATAAATCAGTATAATTGGAACTCATTATACATATGGTGCAAAAAAACCAACTAGTTGTGACCCAAAATCACATTTAAATACATAATGCAACATATTATTAGTCTCAGTCCTCTTAGAACTGGTGCAACCTCCACCAATAAAACAATGAATGGTAGGAGGATTCATTACCAACGCATATGTTTTCTTAGACCCACTTAGTCTTCCAAAAACTATTTCTCAGAGGATGGGAATAATAACACAAAATGGAGTGAAGGAGAAACCCCAAGAGACATATTGTTTCCTATACAAGGAGTCGCAATACAACTTTTTTGATGTTATCTATTTGATAAACCCCTTCACTGATGAATATTAGGACTTCTGTAAACCTAATAACCCCACCAATAATCAAGGAAGTGATAATATAGGCTAATGATATTAAGGAAGATAGGTTTTTAATGAATCCATATGCTAAATAACCATTTCTATTAAGGTTTTATATTTTTTAGAAACACAAAGATGATCACTCTAACAAGACAAACAAGAACACTAATATGATCTTAAATCTTACAAAACATTCTTGTGTCCAATCATGTTAGAATATTGACATCAAAATATATAGTTTTCAAGAAAAAATTATACCACTAGAATGCCTGTAGAGCCTAACCCAAATATCAAAAAAATAACTCCTTATTTTGATTAAGTAAAAGAGTTACTAACACATTTAATAGAAAATCATAAATTTAAATCCAAGGATGTACATAATGATAGGAAGTGTTGACCATTGTTATAGTAAAATGATATCATGATGTAGTTTTCCATTTTTCCATTTAGGTTCTCGATTAAGGAAGTTATTGGTATTTCAATCGAACTCTAGGAATCATTCTTTGAGGCATTCTTGATCCCTTGATAGTGTGATATTGAAATTACTATAGAAAAGGAATATTATATAGAATTAAATTCCACTGAATTTCACAATTTACTTTTTTTCATGAAGGATGGTTGGGAAGAGACCATTCCTAAGAACATTAGGCACTGGTATATATCTATAATTCTAGGTGATATTGATATCCAATATGTTGTAATTGATAATAGTTCTCAGTTTAATCTCTTAATATTTTGAAACCTAAACTGCTTGGCCTATAGAGTTTCTAACTTGTCTATATATAATATAATGATTAAATGGTATGAAAAAATGAGTATAAGACACTTAGAATGATCAAACTCGTAGATTAGTTTGGTGATATCCTATTCAATTTTTAATTCATATTGGTTCTCTAGGACATATCCATAAATATCTTTTTGGGAAGGTCACAGATCAAAAATAATGTGGTGGTACCTTTATCGTACCATCAGTTATCCCAAATACTTAGTTCATGTTCAATCCGAGGTGAAGTACCATTATAATTTCCACTTTGAGTATTACATCTCCCAATATATAGATGAAAGGATCAATAATATTGATAGAGAGTAGTTAATGGTGTGTAACCCTATCAAAATAATTTCCTTTAATGGTCTTGAGATATCGCCCATCAATTTATGTAGTGAACTCAGTGAGAACAATATATTACTCATTAACTAAAATGAGGTTATATTTATAATTCTAGGGAATCATCATATTAGTTCCATTTGGTAGTTCAAAACATCATATCACTCTTTTTTCCATATGAGGTTTACTATTATGCCCTTATAGAGAATCTATCACAAACTATGGAAATAACAACCACACCATCCAAGAAAATCAATCTTTCTCTTAAGAGACTCTATTCCAAGGTTATTATGAATAATATTCAAGAAAAATAGCTAAGATTCTCTATTTAGATAGAACTGAACCCTTAGAGAAGGAGGTGGGAATGGGGAGTAAGGATGTTTACCCCCATCCTCATGATATTTGTAGTGTAAGTTAAGTTTATTCATGTTGAAGGGGTATTGGAATAGATAATTATTCCCCTGATAATAATACCACCTAGTACATAAATTGATTCTCAGTATATCAATACATCTTCTACACCTGATGATAATGAGTAAGAATAAGAAAAGAATCAAATATTCCCTTGATGATGTTTCCCTCACATCAGTATCTTAAGGATCAAAATATTCCTCATATTCATTTAAGGGAGATAAAAACATTCCCAAATTTCCTTCTACAACTCAAAATTTACATTCATCATCATCCCTCAACAATGGTGAGGTAGAGGAGTAGGGATAAAAATATATCATTGATTCCCCTATGGTATTTAATGAAGGTATATTTCTCATCATTGATAAACTATGAAAGGTGAATATTGGTATAAATGAAGATATTCCTCTTAGATTTATTAGAACACCATGTCCCATGAAGAGTTAGAGAAATAAATATATGTCATCCCCTAAAAATATTGGAATGTAATTTCATTAAACTATACATAAATTCTAGTATTGGATCCTGATGTAACTTCCCAACACGTTGGTTTTCGAGATGACCACCGTGGGTTTATATCACATTCCATGATAATGCATCCATATTGTTTTTATAAGTTATAGTATGATGTTAAGAAACTAATAAAATCAAAAATCATATATGAATTTTAATAACAGGAATGTTTCACCAATATTTTTCTAGAAAAAATAATTGGAAAATAACACTCTTAATCTATTTTAGGAATCACAACATGGATTTCTCAAAGGTTCTTTCCCAATCCCGATCACAGAATTACCCATTAATGTCACTACTAATTTCTTGGACCTCTACTTCAAGGATTTGTACATTGGATATAATAAGATCCATACGGCCCTCGATAATGAGTATTATACTATGTTTAGTGAATTTTAATGTGTATACTTCTACCAAATAATTCTTTTTTTCTTGAATAATGTTGGTTTTATATATCAAGTTGTCATGCAATGCATATTTAAACATATTATAATGAAAACAAAATAATGTTATGTTGATTACATGGTGGTTAATTCTCCATAACTTCATGCCATATTTCTGACCATGAGGTATATTTCAACCTATTTCTACAACACAACATAAATATAGACCCTCTGATAAGTGATTTTTGGGAAACACTATGTAAATTAATTATATTTGTGGTACTTAATCACATCATCAAAGTCAACCAATATAAAATAAGTTAAATACATGATATACCCCCTAGAAAAATATCAAGGATCTAAGGGGAATATGGTGAATATAACTTATACCAAAGGATTCATTTACCATCACTATAGAAAATTATTTCCCTACACAAAATTGATGAAGAAGGGAGTTTCATATCAATGGGATAAATATTTTCTGAAGTCTTATGATTTTTTTTAGAATTATATTCAACACCAACTAGTGATGGTGATTCCTATAGAAGGAAAACATATCATATTCTATGTGGAAAACTTTGAGTGATCACTCGGCGTGCACCATAGTCAAAGGAATTATCTAAGAAAAGCTAAAAAATTAAAATATCTTAGTTGAACTATGATAGACACTAAAAATAGATACTTTCGTATTGAAAATAATTTCTTAGAACTACTCTACATAGTGTATAATATAAGTAAATACCTACAACACTAAATGTTCCACCTTGTCTCTCAGGTTGACCCCCTCAAGTATATCCCTAGTTATCTCATACTTACCAAGAATCTAGCTTGATGGGTAGTCATTCTATATCAATTTTACATGTATTTCATTTATTTAAAAGAATCCATAGGTACAATGTTGATATATTTCATCATAGTGCATTCTATCCTGGAGAAGTCATTTTTGAATATAGATTACCTTTATAAAGAGGTTATCTCCATCCAGGACACTCCCTAAATTCAAGCGATATGCTTCGATTGTGCTTCTAAAAGTATAATAGGAATGAGGACGGAAAAATAAAAGAATAACTAGGTAATTATAAGGCCTTTACTTGTATCCTTATCTAATGTAGTGTGACATTAATCTTTATTAATATTAGAAATATTCACTAACAATAAATAATATTATTGATCCCTTATTTTTGGTTTATAGTGATCCCAACAAATAAAAGTTTCATGTTTAAGCATCATGAGTGACTTAGAGTTTGTAATAAAATAGAATAAGGGTTAATATTCTATCAATAAGGAAAAATCAGTCCCAATTATTTATTATGTATAAAGGTTAATGGAAAGATTCATTGAAAGCTAGTGATATATCATATCCCACATGCACATAATTCCTAAAAAGATCCATTGGCTAATGAAATTATAACCCTGGTTGACCCAGACTAGGATGAGATGGTTATCAGTATCACACATTTTTAGGCGATCTTTCCATTCAAAAATTTTGACAAGGATAATATCAATGAAGTTGATATTTACATTGATCGAGGAGAGACCATATACTCATTGATATATACTAAAATTGGATGAATGTCCCCATAATATAATACCTATAAAGGGAAAATATGTCATTGGATCAAGAAAAGAAGGAAAATAAATGGTATCATGCAGTAAAATTTATCCACTATGATGGATGAAATTGATGATAATACTTTGTGTGTGTGTTTTATCTGTTTTAAATAGGTCATTAAGTGATGAAGCACTTTAATTAAATATGGATTGAAGAGGAGGACTATCTTGTTAGTGTATTTTGGTTTCCCTAAGATTTGTAATATTTGAAGATTTAAGTTCCTAAGAAATTTGGTTCATTACATTGTGAATGTATTAATGATAATAAAAGTTTCATAAAGAAGCTTATAGGTAGTTTAATTGGTTGATGTTTTAAATAAGATCCATCCATGAAGAGTTTAATGGTCACATATTATATTTTGTATGAAGTGAATTTTAAGTGTGATGATTGTTGAACCATTTATAATTCTCAATGGAATTTTTTATTATTGTATGGTGTAAGAACATTATCTACAACAATGAAGATGATTAAAGTTCCAAACACTAGTGATATTTGAATACTTATTTACATTCTTGGATGATAGAAATTCGAAAATATTTCAAGTACAACAGAAAATATATTAATATTTTTTTCAGGATGAATTATTTTGAAGAAGGAATTTGAGTTGTCTTTGAAATTTCATAGTTGGTAATTACTTAGTATATTACGAGTGTTCGCTAAAAAATGTAACTAGAAATAGCATACCAACTAGGATAGCTTGATCCCACACATGTTTGAGCAGGCTTAGCCACATAGGAGACCAAGCAAGGCTACCCAACCATAGTGATATATGTGAGTAGTAATGAAGAGAACCCACAAGGAGTGTGCATGGGTTACACATGGCATGCGAATTGGGCATATATGTGGGTGCTCATGTTGACTGTGGAAAGATATTATATAGACTCTGTGGGAATGTGTATTATGTATCTGGGTGTTAACAATATTTTTAGATGGAATAACTAAAAATGTGTAGACTCTGATTAAGCAACATGAATCTACTTGGAAGTCCAATGTGGGATTCCACAAATTCCATCACTATTCAACCATTAAAAAAATAAGTTTTTAAGGTACTCTCTATATAAAATAAATATGGTCCACCCAATAAATTACCCACATCATCTCCAACTTCCTAAAATTTGAAGGGCATCTATTCATAAAAAATAAAACATATTCCATGATATCCATAGATTGAAATTAGATTAATATTATGAGTACTTGAAACAAGAACGATATGGGTCATTATTCATGCAAGATCTGATGAACATGGAACTATTTGGATGAAGTATATACCACTAATGCACCAAGATAGTGGGTATGGTTTGAGAATAGGATACTATTATGTTCATGGTAACATGCATGTGAATTTTTCATCATGAGAGAAGCTTCAGATTAGTAGAATGTTCTATAATTCTTGACACCATGTGGTGTCAAAAAATTATAAAGAAACCTATGTGAAAATATTCTAAAAAATACAAAGATATTTAGTCATTAAAATTTTTTGGCTAAAAAATATATTTTGTGGTATTTTTAATGTTAGTTTACGAAATATAAAAATAAGATTTTTAAATGATGCAACTCACTTATAAAAGGATATAACCCAAGATCCAAAAGATGATGTTGAAAACCTGAGATGTCTCATTTTAAATCAATAAAATATAGAATCTATAAAGAATCCCTTGTTTTTTCACCTATATGAGTGAGGTTTCACCCTCATATATTAGGAAAATAAAAATAGATGAACCATGAATCCCGTGGAAATCATGAGTATAACAGGTGAGTTCACATGCTTTGTTCAATCCATTAAGAATAAGAATTATTCAAGCTATACCAGGATTATGTGAATCAAGTTTTAGGATCTTCATATAATGCTTATGTGAAGGAGATAGACCATTTAAAGGTCACTGTCCTGTGTGATTTTTTTGTGATCCAATTAACACAAAGTAACACTTTATTTCATGAAGTCAATGAGAAATATGGGACTTCATGAGTGGTAATTAGAACATGATAGTGCAAGCATGAATATATAGATGTTAAAACATGAACAAAATTTTATTGATAATAAAAAAAGAGTAATAGTGTTTTTATGGAGATTTTATTTGATAATGTTATTCATGATTTGAATACATGCAGGATATAAAGTGGGATTTCCATGAAATGTTCATGCATGATGACATCATTCTTGAATCACAAGAAAAATCAATAATATGTAATCAGTGTTTCAATATAATAAATTTCACTAATAAGAGACAGATACTAAATTCACTATTGACATTTAGTTTTTAATATTGATAATTCGACACTAAAATTTGATATCTCATATTTAATATTAAATATAAAAACAAGAATAATAATTTGTGACCTATTTATTGTTTTTTTATTATAATTTTCTTCAAATAATAGATCTTGAGAAAACCAGTATGCAAACATATTGATATTGTGTTGACTGATCAAGAAGAAGATGCAGCCAACTAAATTGTTAAATTTTTTATACATCCCTTTTGATTACTGTGAATAGATGTCATCATTTTTATTACTTCAATGGAAGGAGGTTTATTAGATTAATTTAAATTTATCAATGAAAGCATATTCTATATTCCTGGTCACTTCAAGAGGAGTATTCCTACATCTTGTATTTTTAATTTAAAGTTAAAACATACATTGTATGATGTTGGTGCCAGAAAAATGAGTACAACTTCATACACTTTCTCATTCTTCTATTGATAAAAAAGAGAAGTTGTATGTGAGTGGGATAATAATCACCATAAATAGAGTAAGTATTCATCCACAGTAGATGAAAACATCATTAAAAATATTGGTTTAATTTTATGAGTTATTGTTTCTTGGGAATTCATTCTAGCTATATGTGAATAAGACAAGATAATAATTTACTGAATTAGTGACAGAGGTATAAAAATGTGATAAAAGTTTTAAAGGGATAAAAATGATTCCCATACTTAATCACCCCCCCCCCCCCATTTTTCTAATCCCAAAGGGATCCTAAAAATAGTATCTGAGGGGATCAAACCTCTTCTTAGAATATCATATTTGAGTCAAATTGAATATTTCAATTCTCTTATTAATCAATAATGGGGTGGAAACATTGAAAGGTAGTATCTAATATAGATCATAAATATATATCATCCAAGACCCTAAATAATATAAATAAGAAATAATTGAGAATGATGTAGAATAAATACCTCTTTGTTAAAGAGGAAAAATCGTTGGTTTCACCATGTTTTCATTCTGGGAAAGTCAAGTCTACTATAGAAGCAAAAGATCTGGTATTACAGTATACTTCCAAGGAGATAGACAATAGTTATACCTTAAATGATGAAGAATATGTATCATATATGTTTTCTAATATTTAATAAAAACTCAATAACAAGTGATGAAAATAATTCCTCAAACAATGAAAATTATACAATTTGGAGGAAGATCTTCCAGGAATAGATCACCCACTAGAATAAGAAGCTAATAAATTAATGATTACATTGGCACAATGGGTGATGACATGTTTTTATGTCAATAAAAAAATGCAATACCAAAATTGATAGAATTTAGGAGAATGGGGAAGACTTAGAGAACATGGATTATTCCTTTTAAGAAATAATTCATTCCAATACCAAGATGTCCAAGAAAAATCGATCCATATATGTAAAAATTGATGAAGTTGAATCAATATGATCTATTTTTTAGATTATAGAATACATAAAATTAAGGATAAAGTGGATTTCAGAACTTAATTTTAAAATAAGTACCATTAATTATAAATTCAACATAAATTTCAAGAATTATCAACTTCACTTCCATGAAAATAAGATCAATGAGATTGACATTTTAAGGTAAGAGAAAAATAAAATTCATGATGAGGATGTTATGCAGATAAAGATATAGTTTAATGATATTATAAAGACAATGGAGGATGAAAAAATTCATTGTAAATATGAAATCTCTTGAATTTTAAGTCAAAATAAAAAATATTCAAAATTTTCAAGTTGATACTACGCATCTAGGTGAAAGTAGAGTTGTTACTAAAAGAATTATGGACAACTAAACTTATAAATAATAATATTATCCCAATGGTGTTTCATCTGGTTAAAAGAATAAATTGAAATAATATAATTATAAATATCATGTTGTATTTATTAAAAGGATCTGATCCACGTCTGATAACAAATAATGTTCTAATTCAAGTTTTATACGTATTGTGGGTTCAAAATACAAACCTACAAAAAATGGATGAAGAAAGGTGATAAAGCTAATACTAATAAATCTAGACTGAATAAAGATAATTTTAGAAATAAATATTACCCTAAGTAATACCATAAAAATAATTAAATAATATAGTGACATATATCATTTTAATTTGGAAAGGATATTACTTAAAAGAAAAGATAAATATTTTTCAGTTATTATTATTGCTCTTCCGGATTAGGGTGTGTGTTTTGTGATTACTCGTATAATATATCAATATATAGAAAATTAAAGTATTCCTATATCATGATAATGAAAATTAGTAAAGAATCAAAGAACATAGATGAAATGTAATAGTCTACCTGATACAAAGAGATTTAAAATTTTGAAGATCCTTTGTGGTATATTAAATGGAAATAGACATGGTGAAGAGGTATGTAAGTATAAATCATTAAATAATTCCACTAAAAAATAATAATAAAAGGTAATGGGATCAATATAATAGGTGGAATTGATCCAATGGAATAACCAATTGAAAACTATTCCCATGAAGTCATCAAAGAAGATAGATAAGTCAATGATTAGATAAAATCAAAACAATTATAATGCTCAACCCAATACCAAGAAGATCAAAAAGGGTGATAATTAAAATAGAATAAGTTTCATATTTTCTGGAATAATTGGTCACATGATTCATAACTATAAGAATACTATAGACAACATATTGAATGGAGTCAATATTAAGTAACAAAATCAAAAACCAACCCAAGAAACATATAAAAGGGAAATAATGGTAAAGAGAACATGTCAGAAACCATCTCAAACCCCCAATCATGTTCTTCTTAATACAAATTATATAATAATAATTTGGATAATTAATTTTTAAGGATAGAACAAAATGGAATGAATAATTATAAAGGTACATCCTAAAGAACCCATAAGATTTAATATAAAAAAATAATATTACATGTGAGTTTTTTAATAATTGATAACCAAATAATCTAAAAAGTACTGTATGGATGGTGGAAAATATATAGATATAACTCTAAATATTTTTTTCTCATAAAACTATCACATAAAGAAATACTAATAATGAATCATAAATCACTAAGTGCTAAATGTTCCTAGATGACTAGTGTGAAAATAGTTATTCCACATAAAGTATTCATAAAATAAAGAAAATAAAATAATATTCCCAAGACAGAAAAAAGATATGAAATTCAACATAAATAGTTAAACCTAAGATATAGGAGAAAATAAATTATTTCCATGGCTGTGAAACAATTCTCAGCCAAATTTGTCTCACTGAAAATTAAGGGAGATCCACCTTATTCCCATCAATAATTTTTTGGTCTTTTATTACAAGGAACTGAAGATGATGCATATATTTAGGTGGATAACTGATGAAGGAATTATATTTCAATATCTATAAGACATAATATTCATTCAAATATTAATGGAATAAAACATCCTGGTTTAATATGCCTACTATTTTCTAGGATATTATTAGTTGCAGATGACTAAAGGTCAATCTTGATAAAGATGATAAAACAATCCTAACTGATCAATAAATTTGAATTTACTATCATGGATTTGATCATGAAAAATGGTATTCAGATTCGTTAGCTTTCACTAGAAAAATTAATGAAGATATCCATTTTGATTAAGTTAATGTGGAGATCATCCCTAGAGTGGAGAATCCAGATTAGTTTCCTAAGAAATATATTTCATTCAAATATGAAATATAAATAAGGTACTCGTTAAAACAATCATTGATAATGTATGTTTTCATACTCTATCATCCCTATTAAAAAGGAATATATGATCTCAACTAAAGGGTAGAAATTAAAATAAATCAATGGAATGAAAAAAATGGAGAATTCTTGGAGATGTTCTTAGGCTGAATTAAAAATTGTAACATTCCAATTATACATTACATTTTTTAATCTATGTTCTGAGATGAGTGTAGGAATATAAAATTGATATTTTTGGGAAATTGTTTAGTCAAAAAATGGTATTAGAAATGTTCCACTTACATTTCATCAATTGATATTGTTCTATCACTATCAGACTAGAAATAGTTGATTATTATCAAAAGAAAGAAGAAAGTTATGTTATATTATTTGCTATCATATTATGAATTGGTAATGGGTAGAATTTTCATCTAAATTAAACCATCTAGTTTTCTACACTATGTGAGGAAAAATTATACTTGTATTGGAATAATTAATGGTGTAGTTTTTTAGAAATAAATAATCTTTCCCTCTCTGAGTTTATTTATATTTTTCATCAATAGGGAGGAGAAAAGAAAATGAAGTAAATTATAAAATAAGAGAAAATATTGAAATCTCATTATCTACATTGATACTAACAAAAAATACCAAAAGGGAGATTGGTGATCCTACTATGTGTTTGAGTTGTATGGGTTTTCAATAATTCATTATGTGGTAAATAAATTGATTTAAATATGGATTAAATAACATTACTATATTTTAATAGTATCTTGGTGTCCCCAAACAAGGTAAAGAGTGAATATTGAGGTTCCGAGAAAATAATGTGCATTACATTTTTAATGCTTTCACGAGGAACAAAGTTTCATAAGGAAGATTAAATGAAATTAAGAGGTTGATGTTTTGAAGAAGATCTATCCATGAGGATTTCTAGGGTCGCATATAATATTTTAAATAAAGTAAATCTAAAGTGTGGTGATTATTGAACTGGTCATAATTCTAGAGGAAAATTTCTTTTAGTGTATAGAGAAAGCACAATGTGTACAACAATAAAGATGATTAAAGTTCCATTTACTGATGATATTTGAATACTTATAAACATTTTTGGATGAATAGAAGTTGAAAAAAAAATTAAGGCCATGAAATATACATTAATATTTTTTCATGATGAATCTTTTTGAAAAATGCATTTGAGTAGGATTATAAATTTCATACATGATAAATACTATGTTTATTAAGGTTTCAAACCCAAATATATGGTTATCCATAGATAAGAAATTACTACAAACCAATCCAACGCATGTGGGAGTTGGATCAACTATGTGAGGGATCCACCTACTCCATCCATCCATGGTAGAAGGTTTGAGTAATCGTGTATGGTGCTTATAGGGATTGCACACATGAGTAAGCATGGCATGTGCATAAGGCGTATAGGCGAGTTCCTAGGTAGACCTCACAATGGAATGGTGTGGCCCATGTGGGCATGTGGTTAGTGTATCTAGGTGTTGACCCCATTTCCGAATCAAGTGGCGTAATATGTAAGTATCCTTATTAATAAACATGAATCCACTTTGAATTATGATGTGGGATCCCACAAATAGTTTCATTTTTCGTCTATTAAAAATTCTATGTTTTTATTAAAACCAATCGATCAGATAAATCATGGATTCTTGATCATTCACCTACATAATCTTCAACCTCTTGATGTTTGAAGAGATTTTTTCCTTGAAAAATAAATTTCATGTCATGACATATTATGATAGAACCAATATAAATCTCATGAGAACTTGAAATATGAATGATATGAATCAGCATCCTTGAATGATCCTATGTACATTAAGTTGTTTGGTTAAAGGATAAATCACTGATACACCATTAAAATGTGTATGGGTTTATTAAAAAAGATGAATACATTCAAGAACACTTGAATGTGGGTCTAACATCAGGTGAGAAGCATCAGATTATGAAAAGATGACATAATTTTCATCATTTTTTGGTGTTTATAAGTGTGAAAAAAACCCATGTGCAAAATATTTCAAAACATATAAAGACATCTGGGATTTAAAACTCATTGATTGATATGAAAATTTTTATGATATTTTTAATCCATCTTAACATGGCATAAAAATCAGATTTTGAGGTGGTGTAACTCACCTATTAAAGGGTATCACGTGGGAGCTAAGAGAAACTTCTAAAAAGATGAGAGATCTCATATTATGTCTTGAAAATAAAGAATATTTAAATAATACCTCATTATTCCATCTATGAAATAGAGGTTTTATACACATATATTGTTCAAAGAAAAAAGTGTAAATATAATTACCACTTCTATCATGAAGATATAGATCATCCTATATACTTTGTTCACATGAATTAGGAGAATAATTCCAAAAGAAATATAGATATTATGTGAATTATGTTTAAGTATACATGTATGTTATTTATGCAAAGAAGGCAGATCATGTGAATTAAATTATCCTGTGTTTCCTATTTTTTAGAAAATAAACCGAGTCACATGAAGAACTCCTTTCTTTAACAAAGGCAGTGAGAAATAAAGGTTCACATGTATGTAAAAAGAATATTATAATGAATTCTTTATGGGAAAAGGGTTAAAATATGAAAACAACTTTATTGATAATAAAAACAGAGGAATAGTGTTCACATAGATTTTTTATGGTAATTCTATGAATGATTCAGATAAATTATTGTGATGATATAAGATGTCCATGATAATCACATGATAAAATCATTCTGGATTAACCCGTAAAATTAGTGTAGTGTAATCAGTGTTTGAAAATAATCAATTTCATTAAGAAGATACTAATACAACATAAAAAGTTGAAAATGTGTGTCAAATATTGAGAGTCTGACAATGTAATTTTATATCTCATTTTTTTATTCAATGATTATAAATAGAATAAGAATAAATGGCCTGATTTTTATTTATTGATTTTTATTTAGGTTATATAAGAGAACTGAAGAATAACATTGTATAACATCTTTATGTTATTGTCACCAATGAATAAGAAAATAAAACAAACTATATTTCTATATTTATAAGACATGCCTTTTTATTCTTTTGGAATATAGGTATACATTTGGTTAGTGAATTCAGAGGAAGTTTATTAGAGTAATCGTAGTCTATCAAAGAATACATATTTTACTTTGTTGATAAATTAAATAGTAGGATGGGATAGTTCATTTATTATTCAAAGATAAATATTTCGTTGTACTAGGACGGTGTAAGTAAAATGATTACAAGGAATTACCCTTTAACATGTTTATCTTCATAATAAAAGATAATTTTTGTGCAAGTCGGATAATAACCACAATACATCGATGAAAAAGTCATCTAAACCAAATGTGAACCTCATTAAAAATATCTATGTTTTTTTGTTCTTTTTTTGGAGTTCTCATTAACTATAGGTGAAAATATAATGGAACCATTCTCTAAATAAGTGATATGGGTATAAAAATAGGATAATGTTTTTATTGTGATTACATTCATATCACATTTAATCACCCCTCCCTCTCAGTTTGTTCATCACAAAGTGACCTTAACACTTATTCACAAGATATATTCTATATATGAGGCTTGTATAGAGTCCTCCTTAATTTCATTGAAGCAGGGGATACCCATATTTCTATATTGGATGTTTATATCTATTCGTTTGATGTTCATCATTTAGAAACTAAGCTATCTTGTTAAATTAGGATTCCTGGATATTTATTGTTATTAATGTTGTAAGAGTACATGGATTTTTCTAGAAATTTCCATACATTATAAATCTATTCCAATTGCATCCATTAACCTATGGAGTTGTTATATACTCCCAAATACACTTGTCCATTTTCATTCTAGGGAATATATTTTATAGGTCCATATCCCCCAACTACTATCAAAAAATTTTGTTATATCATTAAATATACTAACCTCTTATCCAAGTGGGTCAAGACTATATCCCTTAAGGAAGTTGGAACAAAGGATAATATCAATTTCAAAAAAATTACATTATCACTAGAAATGGTGTCCCTCACACAATATTGATAAACAAAAGAACCAATTTCTATGTTTTTGAATTTAAGTGGTTGTATCAGTAATAAAATATTCAGGCCGACCATTTATCATGCTACCATATAGTGTAAAATGGATAGATAGAGGATTTAAATAAAACTATATCTAATATCCTCATGAAGATGAAGGAAAAATAAAATAAGCCTTTTCAAGATAAAATATTTCATACTTTTTTAACTAGTCACACTATAACCCATATTATTACATAGGCGACCCCATATTCACTGGTATATAGTATAGAGGCAGTTAAAACCATTAATTTTTAACTACTCTCACTTCATTTATCCACTAGTAATCCAATTTATAAATATGAACAATCCTAGAAAGAACTAAAAAAATTGGTGTGATGTGAAGAGAAAATATTTTTCACACTACACAATTGATAAATTAATCATAACCATATTACATATAAATTCTATAATAAGGTTCACCAATGATAATTCCTCTAAAGAGAATTGGAGATAACTCTAATACCTGTGATGATACAAAAGAAGAAACCCCAAAAACTGGAGCCAAAGTAGGAGGGATATTACACCATTAATAAGTTATACTTCAAAAAATCCCACCCCCTAATAAAATTTGATGGAAAGTGTATTACATTGGACATTAATGTAAGGTTTATTAAGAAATAAATTGTATAATTTCACTAAATGTTGGTCTTATAACATAAAATTGTGTCGCAATGTACTACTCACATAATGTAAAACTATATGAAAATATCCTAACAATATGATTTTAAAATAAAAATTCATAGTCCTATATGTATGACTATAAATAGTATTACACCAAGTTCCTCATTGTATGTATTTAAATTAAATAACATTTGATTCCTAGTTGTAAGATATTAAACTCCATAACATGTAGTATACCAAACATTATTATTCATGTTGTTCGGTATGGTCTGATTATAAGTTGTGTTTCCTTTAAATGAGATCATGATACATGTAAAAAAACCTCAGTGTCTAGTTCCCTTTTTTATCAACCTCCACTAAAGTAAACTACTTATAATATCATAAAGAACTACCTTTTTTTATTCTTATTATTTCATCATATATAGTGGCACTTGTATATTCTAAAATAGTCCCATCCATGAATCACCATCATTCATAGTCCCTTTCATCATATAAGAGATATATATACATGTAAGACTTCCTGGTGCATATTTTTCTATATTCATTCATTCAAAGTACAAATAAAAGTACCCCTGTATAGGAGACTAATCTATATAGGGATACTATTTCAAAATTACATGTGGACCGATTCATGTTTTAAATGATATATAGTGATGCCTAAATCCCCTATCTAAGGAACAACCACAAATTCCGTCAATATCTAACCACCTATAAGTGTATGATCTTCCCATTAAAAATAGGTATCTCTATATCAGATCCTTTATTGAGATAGAATACAATTTTTATCCAAGAACTATATAAGGCTTAATTTTTAATTTTCATAGGATATGTAACGACAACTGGACTCCCTATCCTTGACCCTGGTATAAGTTATAATCAAACCCCACCATGGTCTGGGGCCTCAACCTACATTTTAGTGTTTTTCTAGTAAATGGATGGTAGGGTTATCTCATTGTTTATGAAATACATATTTTCAAAAATATTATTATATAGAGGTCCTTTTTATATGACCTTAAACTATAAAATATTTGATTCCTTGTCATATAATGTTAAATTTCTTGAAATATGGTCCATCATGTATGACCCTAAACTAATAATCATGGATTGATTTGTGAGGATTAACTTCTATATGTATAATATAGACCTATATGATAACCATAGTATATTTTTACATACCCCTAAACATATTCTAAATATAAATTTCCATGACATCTTGGAGTCCCATTTTTTTGACCCCATCCACATAAATTGGGTTTTCCTTCATGTGTTGAGCACTAAGATGATGCATTTTAATTTGGTTTATTATTCAGATATATGTAAATTCTCTCATATATAGGTCCCCATTATATGAATTTAAACTAAATATCATATTTTTTACGTATCACATGTTGTTAAACATCATAGAATATGTTCCAACTTGCATGACCATAAACTAATAAGAGTAGTCAGTGATATATGACCTCACTTACTTAAATGAGAGGTAGATATATTTATATATATTTAAGGCTTTATAGTATATGGGATCCTAAAATATAATAAAATACCCCGTGTCCCCACAAATATTATTTTTTGATCTCCCATATTCATATTTTTATATGCAAAGAGTTATTTCTAGGTTCTAAACCATAGGGCCTCTATTGGTCCTAATCTGTACTATAATATACTACCCCTCTCTAACATATGAGTTATAACTATAAATAGAATATATTTTATAAGAACTACTAGTGTCTTGATTCTTAATTTTCATAAGATACATAGTGATTCCTAAACACCCGATCTTATGCTCAAATGTAGGTTATAGTCATACCCTACTATATCCTTGTGAATAAACCTTCATTTATGGGTTATTTCCCCTTACTAAGGTTAGGTTGTCAAATTCTCCGCACAATCTTGGATTTCAAAAATATCATTATATAAAGGTCCTAATTCTGTGACCTTAAAATATAGAATAGTCATATCCATTTCATATAAAATTAAACTGTAAAACATATGATTCATTCGGTATAACCATAAATTACTTATAGAATTCGGTTTTGTAAGACCAATCTTATCAATATATATAATCAAGATTTATGTAATAATCCTAGAATATGGTCACTTTTTCATAAACATATGATAATGATATATTTCACCTCCTTCAAAGTGTTCCATTATAATTTAGGATCCCCTCCACCCATATTGAGTTTCCCTTTATGCATTCAACTCTGAGATAAAGTCAGTTTCTTTTATATATGAGATAAATATAAGAAACTTTACTCATATAGATGTCCATTTCATATGAATTTCAACTATATAAAATCTGAATCCTTTTTCACAATATTAAATCAAATGCCAATGATTTATCATGTAAGACCACAAACTTATTTGAAAGGTTCCTACTACATGATCGTATTTACTTATGTGGTAATTAGATCCATGAAAAGGTTAATAGATTTTGGGATCCAATACTAGGATGAAATACCCCTTATCCCCAAGTACACAGGTGTCTAATCTCCCTATATTCATATTTTTCTATAAAATGGGGCATTTCCCTTGACACATCTATAGGGCCTATTCTGGTTCTAATTTATATCATGAAAAACTTCCCATTCCTATAATTGATATTGACCTATGCTGAAAATATCTTTTTTAAGAAATATTTTTTGATTTATTCTAATTCCCTAGGATACTAAAGGATTCCCATGTCAGCTATCTCGGACCTGACCATAAATCAAATTAATATTCAACCCCTCCCAATCAATAGTAACTATATCCATGTCAGGTCTTTATATATTAAACCCAAAACTATGACGAAATATCTTTAAAAAACTATTTATGTCTTAATTTCTAATACCTTATGATATGTAGTGAAATCCCAGCCATATACTTCATGTCCAACCACAATTCAATATTTATTTCTAGTATGTTCCAACGTACCATCACAACCCAACCACAACTGGACCTATTGTAAAATTTCCTTGTCACCATTTTGAATATACCTTTTTCAAAATTCACATTCCAATCCTCAGATATTTGAATCCGTTAAAACCTCTCATGTTCATTAGTAACATGTTCATCTAGATCCATGGGACAGCTGGTATTCATAATTATTTTTAGTGCCACCATATTCATCACTACCAACTCAAGTCAAGTTTTCTTCTGGGGGAAAATGTACATTAATCTTCATATACCTTGATAACATTTTAGTTAAAACCATCATTAAAATGTTATCATCCATTATCCTTAACGTACTTATTCCATCTCATTAATTTTTAATTTAGATACTACAAGACAATATTTAAAACATATTCATCCCCTATTCAGAATGTGTTGGGTTCTCTTAGCCCTTAATCCCTATCTAGGTTTTCATTACTCATCTATATGATTGGTCTGAGAACCATGACATAAAATTGCATTACACCCACTTTTAGGTGTTCTATAGTAGGATTTCCCTCTCTATAAATGTCTAGTTTTTCCAATTCCTTTCTACCAAGACTATATCACAATTTGATCAAATTTTTAGAACTCTAAACCTTAGAAACTGATGGTCTAATAATTATTTCCTTAAACTATATGAAACCCTTTTTAGGAATCCGTTAGTATCCTTTGATCCTTAATTTAAATCAGGTTTTACATTAATTTTTTTTCATATTTTCTCATCATTTTTATATTATTACTATTACCTTATACAGAATACACTCATTCCTAAAGTATTTTATATTCTAAATGGGACGTCAGTTAATGGTATGTGGTTACCTTTCTCATTATTGTATGAGATATCTAACTATTTTGTCAAAATTTTTTGACCTTAAATTTTATTTATCTATTGTCTAAATTATAGGACCCGTATACTACAAAAGAAAAGAGACTCATGGTTTTTCAGGTCAAAAACCACTAAGTGGTATCCTGAGGAAAATTCAATCTATTAATTTTACTAAGCATTACCCATATGAGGCTTATATAAAATTGAAATTTCCTGATATAAAAGTTAAAAATGATATGGGGTTCACCATATAACCCTAGAAAAAGTCAATTTGTGATCACTTGACCCAATATTCTGGGAATAAATTTTGAAATCCCATTTTATATCTTTCACCCCAAATATGTAGTCAGTGCATGGTTGTGTAAACATTAGGGTGCCCAAACCATTCTGGGATACAATTATCTCTATATGACTATATAGTTTCTTGATGCTTGAATCTCCAAAAACCAAGAATGGATATCAATAATGATTGCATTTAGATCCATCGGACACCTCTACTTAGTAATGAAATTCAATTCCACTATATTTTTTACTTCCAACCAGAGGAAAGTTTTCACCTTAAGGATAATTTCCACTAATCTATGTATACCCCCAATAACATTATGGTGGATCCAATCATTTCAATGTGGTTTGTAGTCATCCTTGTGTACTTTTTTTCCTATCATTCCAAAATTCAGATGTCTTGTGTTTTGATCTTTGTAATCCATATTCCAATTATTCAAGAATATTTGATGCCCTCGATGTTACAAATTCATTTTAGGCATTCCTAGAGAATGAATATGGAATCCTATTCTGGGACTTCTACTGGTCTTCATCATATCTCCCTAATATTTTCGTAAAATGGTCCAACAATTATGATCATAAACTATATTCACCTATTTTTCAAGGATTTCAGTGTTAGTGAAATTTGGATTTTATTCTCATTTAGTTTGTCTCGCCCAAATTATTATATAGACTACTTCAATATTTGGACTATGTTAAATGAAATTAAACTACAAATTCATTGGTCTAACTTTCCTAACAATAAAATTTACAAGGAAATGGACATATCAGGGGCTATGATATAATATAAAAAAGCATATGGGATCAACCATATGACCATGGAAATAGTCATTTCATGTAATCTATGTCCCTAAACCTTGGTAAAAAATAGTACACCCCTACTATTCCCAAAATATTGGTTTTTTTATCTTATTCTAAATAAACTAATATGTAGTTTCATGGTACTTGATCCCTTTTGTACATTGGAATCCTCATCCTGAAACATTCCCTTTGTGATATTTATTATGTTGAGTTTCCTCTATTTCATGACTAAATTGACCAAATTGGTGTAAAGTTCTCGTATATGTTATTTTATATTAATATCACCAATACCTATCAGACAAAACATATTTAATAGGAACTCACCCCTTATATATGAGTGATCTAACCTATCATGGCCTGACCCACTGAGGCCGAGCTATGACTACCCGAAGACCACCTCTAATAGGATAGGGGCTGGTGACCATCAAAAAGTCAGAATATAACACACATGGGGGACCTTATCCTTTAGTAACTATATGCATGTACCCATATAAATCTAAATGAAATAGAGAAGAGGTAATAATAACTGAAAAAAAATGCATACATTCATATATCACATGATTAGAGAGCCAAAAAGTATTTAAAGCATAAAAGTGAAAATTGTAGGCCCACAAATAACTAAAAAAGAGTTTAACCTACTCATGAGTAGGATACTACAGTCAAATAAAACCACTAGAACATAACTCGTTCAATCCCCAGTATACACCTTAGTATGTCATTCTCACTATGTTATACATACTCCAGGTCCTCGTGGGACTCTATCAAAATAAATATCGTCTACACAAGAAAAAACATGTGTGGGAAATATGTTGTACCTCTCGTATCCCCTCGTGGTTTAATTTTCATGATCACAATCACTTTCATGTTTATCTAACATTGTTTGAAGTGTTTTTGATTGAAAGGCACAAGGTTGCCAAGAAGTTGGCCCAAGAATGGACATCAAATGGACTGAAATTCAGTCCACCGGCCAACCGTTGTGATAGCACCGGCCAGCCGGTGGAACTGGCAGAGGGATTGCCCACTGCCAGGTTCCACCGGTCGACCGGTGGCTCTGTCACCGGTCGACCTGTGGCACCCAGCCCAAATAGTGTTTGCTACTGTCTTGCCACCGGCCAGCCGGTGGCTCCTCCACCGGTCGACCGGTAGAGCCTGGATCAAGACTCTTCTTCTCTACCAAGGCACCGGCCAGCCGGTGGAGATGTACCGGTCAGCCGGTGGCCCCTGGACAGGAATCCTATGCCATTTTGCAAACACCGGCCAACCGGTGGGACTGTACCGGCCAGCCGGTGGACACAGTCAAACTAGTCGTTGGGCTGTTGACCAGCCTGTCCACTTGGCTCCCAACGGCTCTTTTAGCCTCTCCAACGGCTCCGAAGCCTCCCCAAGGGTTCCATGCCTATAAATAAAGTCCAAGGAAGCCCCGGACACCTACCTGAACATATACGAAGCCAACGGACATATTTTGGATCATTTGGCGTACCTCCGGCGGACTTCCTCAAAGGAACCCACCTAGCTCCAACAACTTCCACACCCAAGGAGCTCCTCCAAAGAAGCTTGGAAGCGGCCTTCAACATCTCCAATCAATCAAAGGCGCCCAAGACTTCTCCAATTACGGTTTTTAGTGTTTTATTCATTTTGAGCTTTAAAATTGGGTTTGTGCCTACAAACCCCAAACTCTTTTCTCATCTCCCTTTCTTTGGGTTCTCACACCACCAATAAGGTGTGAAGAGGTTTCTTCAAGCCTTCCCTTTTAAAAGGCTTGTGTCATGGTGAGCTAGCCTTCACCCGTTAAAAAGGCTAGTGGGTTCTTGCTCAACCATCAAAAGAAACTGGGTTCTTGCTTAACCACAAAAGCAAGCTGTAATAGGTCCTAGTGCTACCTCAAAGCCTAGTGGGTTTCTTGCTAAAACCATTGAAAAGCAAGCGGTAGGAATCTCTCAACGGTTGAGTTGGGAGCGGAGACGTAGGCCGGGTTTTGGCCGAACTCCGTTATCAATTTTGTGTGTCTTGCCTCTTTATTTCCGCTGCACTTTACTTTGATTTTTTTATTTGTTAATCAATTTTTTAAAAGGCAATTCACCCCCCCTCTTGCCATCATTCCTCGTGCTTCTTCCGACCCAACAAAATACACATGTAGGTTTGATTATACTAATACCTAATAGGCACCCCAAAGATCCAAAATAAAAGGAGGAAACTAAAATGAAACAATATTCTTAATCCAATCCTGAGGGAACCCAAGCGATATAGAACAAGAAAAACTATCTTGACCACTCCTTGGCTATACAAGACTATTTAGATTATCTCTACATGGTGTGTTAATCAAGATATGTGAAATAATTGAAAGGAATCCCATAATCGCTCAAATATACTAATCTCAGACTCCAAGACCCCTAATGTCCTAACCTCACTACTAGTAATAAGATTTTACATAAGGCTCAAATGTAATTCACATCTAATAGATGTCACTCCATGAGCCCTGTCATCCCAGATATCAATCTTCCAAGATATTTTACTCATCAAGAATAGATAATCGATATATGATGGCACTCTTCTGAAAGATATCACAATAAATCAGGTATCACTAGGATGATGGCACATCTCGGCCATTACTGATGGCGTACATCCAAGAGAACAAGTTAGTCAAGTCTCTCTATGGAAGAAATTCACACTGAAGCCTATAGGATATCGATACTCAAATAGGGGATCTCACCCATCACTGATGGGGGAATCCCTAAAAACTATAGTGTTATTAATATAATCTCATATCATAGATAGGGGATCAAACCTAGTATAGCTGTAGGACACCATGAAACCAATATAGTACCCTGGAGATCATATTTCTTAGATAGGGGGTCATGCCTAGGACTGCTGAGGGATGACACAAATTCTATTTAATATCAAATCCACAATACATGGATAGGAGATCATGACCTAGAATAATAAATGATACGTCAAACCCAAATATAGACCCAACTACCAATAATGATAATGTACTCTTGGTGATACCATGAACCCCACAATAACCAACCACCAAGTATGGGATCATGCTCATAAGGATTCCACAATCCCTATATAAACCATCTTATAAGTTGGGGACTATATATCCTATGATGCCTCAAACTCTACTGGTCTGGCCATCTAGATAGGTGATATCCAAACTATGTACAAAGTCCATGGTGATACCATGAACCCTACCTAGGGAAGATGATACGATAGAGGATCTCGCCCCAGCATCCTAGAAGGATAAACCAATTATATTTGAGCCCATCTTATCTAGGGGACATAGTCTTACAATGAGAACGTAATTCCAAAATATACCCTAACAAGGATAGACTAAAGTAATCCCCTCAAAAAATATTGGTAGATACGTTGCTAACAAAATCAACCCACCATTATCACCTTATGTCGCATCTCAACCATCAAAACCATGGCCGTCTTCACATTCCACATGGAAAACTACTCAGTATAGGCTACTTTTTGGGACTTCATACAATTACTAAATATGGATATGAGAATGGGAGAAGATTGCATGAGGAGTACATAGTGAGTACCCATGGTATAGAGAATGCCTCTAGAAAATAGCCCATTATTGTTTCCCCTTAAGGTACTCAGTGTGTATTGTGGAATATAAATGGTTTCCACCTCATGTCAAACAGTGTATGACTACATCTACTCTCCTAGGACTGTCCTTTTCCATGTAAGGTTGGATGTATAGGTCATTCCACATGGGATGTATGATTTATACACAATGTGTCTTAGATAGTCGGCTACATGGTCATGTCCTCATTTCATCCCATGTATATCACACCATGTCTTTAAACCAGGACCTATTTGTCCACATGTACATTTCCTTTAATATGGCTACCTAGGCCATGTCCCATAGCCACACAACCTAAGATTACTACATGTATTATATCCCAATTTGATGTCACATAGTCCCCAAATATCATATTCATTGAATGGGAAGAACACACTATGTGTTCTCCTCTACCCTACACACTATGTGATCAGGAATATCGAAAGGAAATATCCTACGAGATGCCTAAAACTCCCTAGTTTCCAATGAAACCCACAAATCTATCCCAAGGGGATCCCTAATAGTCATAATAGCGCTCTACACTAAGACTGTGGATTAATCATCCTCAACATAGAATATTAGCAGCTCCTCCTGACCTTGGTTTCTCATTGGTTCATCTGTAATGTGGGGGGTCCTACTATGTCATGCATGAGAACCCAAAGGGTGTATAGGTTTATTAATTTATTTCTATTAAATTAATAAACCTCTATTTAACACCCTAACAATGGTCACCTCTAACTGGGCACTTGACACAAAAAAGTATTTTGTCACAACTAGGGTAAATACATAAT
The DNA here is from genome assembly GCA_963277665.1 of Viscum album. Classification (NCBI taxonomy): domain Eukaryota; kingdom Viridiplantae; phylum Streptophyta; class Magnoliopsida; order Santalales; family Viscaceae; genus Viscum; species Viscum album. The sequence goes on along the minus strand of OY728123.1, from coordinate 682,748,309 downwards.
TCTTGAGTCAATCGTGGTCTTAGATTTCATATCAAAGACTCTAATTAGGAGTTATTTCACTATTACTAAAAAGTTTCTTGCTTGTGATAAACTATATTTAATCTTTTTAATATCACCATACTAAGGCTCTTCAGGCCCTAGAATCCCACATCATCTTAGCTCCTGTCATTAGAAATATTATAAGAAATATTCTAAAGTCATACATGGTAAAAACAAAGTCACTACACTCCACCCACCTTCAAGATTTTCATCCCAAAAAGAAAACTCATACATACAAGGGAGAAGATTTTTCACTCAATTTGATCTCACACACTAGTGATCTCACAAGAGGGTTCCATTTCTATCTAGAAAAACTCACTTTGGGAAACCAAAAAATGCAAACAATACCCAAATTATAGTTCGAAACTGGTCGACATATTTCAAAAAAGCATGCACGAGTCTCCATGGTTGGTACATGTTGAAAAAAATAAGAAACCGGTCAAAATATGGTTACAAAGTTTAGAAAATACAAGACCCCACTATCCCAACATAGATATAGACATAACCTAATAATCCTCATCATCCCATAAACGAACTACACCCTCAACATACATCACTTGAACCATCTCTAAGACCTAAAATTTTATCTCCACTAGATCTGAACAATAGAGTGGTGCCCTGAAGGGACAACCGAACTTTTCCTCAACTATAGATACACCGATGGTAGAGTTAAAGTAGTATCAATCCAATATAAAACCAAAGGAATATTTTTAAAAACCCAAATAGTTAATCTACATGACACAACCACCCCTCTCCTGAGTGTACTACTGAGGGAAAGAAACCTCCTCATAAAATCATATCACCAAGTGACTGGTGTCATTGTCAATCCTCAAAAGGTAATTGTACTACCCACCTATATAAAACCCATCACGAAAATATTCAATAGATATCCAGTCACACAATACCTAACAAACAATGCCTCCTAGATATTCCTTTATACTTTAATACAAAAGAATAGGGGTAACCACCAATAAAAAGTTACATTACATATTTCACTCAAGCATATAGCATGAAACTATGACACCAATAAAATGATGTTACCAACAAAAAATACAAGTATATACAAGTAACATGTTTGGTCTTACAAAGACATCTAATTATAAACCTTTAACTGAACCACAACTCAAGAAGCTCTATTAGGGTCAATTAATATGTTGACATTAACATTAGGACATTACCTGGGTGCCAATATATTTAAATAAAAATCTTAATTAGTAGGTAAAACTAGAATTCCCTCAGGTATACGTCTTAATATCCACCTCTAAAATAAGAAACCAAAAACCCATAGCATTACTACTCCAATGGTATTATAATCCATCAGATAAAAGTCAGTTGTATCATCCCACACATGATCTCATCCTTCTAGGCCTGGGATCACTCCTCTGTAATGGATGAAAACTCTATCACAAAATCTAGAAACATAGCCACACCCATAGGATATAACCATCTGATCATGGATGGTAGTAATCTAATCCATTATGAGGAAGATCATCATAGGGTCACCCTACAACTATGAAAATATTATATGTGATTCACTCTCCTCTCAGAGTTAGGTCGCACTTACAATGGAATTATGTGGTCATTGATTCTCTCTATAGAATACTCAAAAATAAGGGTTGAGCATAAAGGACCATCTAGTATTTCCAAGTCCTTCTCCAACACTCTAGCCGGTGACCCCGTCCTGAAAAAACAACTCAGAAGAACTTGTCTGCCACACCTCGACGCTATCTGCATTGGGCAGCATTGACTCAACCGCACAAATTTATTACCCATCCTAAGAACATGTATCACTAGGGAATGTGGAATTTGTTATTATGATTCATAATATATAATAAAAATTACCATCATAGGCCTATACAGAATCCCTAAGTCACCCTGGATAAATATTGAACACTGAGTGGTACGAATAGATTACTGCACAATAATATCTAATAATACAACTACAAAAGTAAAAAAACAAATATAGTGAATGCCTAAAATAATCCTCAGAGCCTCTGGGTCATATTCCTATACAATTCACATCTATCCTTACCCCCATAATCTTACTCCCTAAGCCTAGCATGGCCACTTGGAAGTGGTGGTGGAAATAGATTGAAATGGTTTCCAAATCTTTCTACTCACCCCACTCCTCTTCCACATATTCCACCATATAGAACCCCATACACATGTCGTTATTTCTACTTGGGAGTCCTAACAATCATCTCCCTCTCACTTGAAAGGTTGGTTAGACGATCTCACTTGATTTTTTCATTCTCATTAAAAGAAAAACATTGCATCTCCTATAGCATACTAGATCTATCTTGGTACATATGAAACATAAATAATCAATCCTATGATCATATCCTAAATAAAATCACATGCCTAGATACTTTATCCTTCCATAATCTTTCATTTGTTTAGGTCATATATCATGTGTGTCCAACACCAATAGTTAGAGTTTGAGAGTCTAGAAATATTTCCACCACCAAGGCCTGCTCAATCGCCCCGATATAGATTAGAATGTACACAATATCACAAAATCCTTGATATCCTATATTTTTTCATCCATCAAGGTCTATTTTTGGAATAAATGATCTTGAATAACATAAAAGTATTATAATCAATGTTCTATGAACCTCTCTGAATTCTTCGATATGGATATGATACCCTATCGAATCAGCAAAATCTCATAGATGCACACTAATCTCAATGTGGATGGATAAAACTCTTCCCTAAAGAGATAATCATACTATGACCAAGTGAGAGTATTCTTATAATGGGTATGTTCCACCATACTCCATCATCACCTCATAAATACTTGTATACTACTTACTACAAGTAAAACCATATGATCAGGAGGTAACCTAACAAGGTGGAAAATATGTGAAACTGCCTCATGCCAGTAATCATTTTCCTGGGCTTCTGGATAATCCTAATACATCAGAGTCCGCTATCTCTAGAAATAATGTTGTAAAATAAAATTGTGCATATCCTAGGATTAAAATTTTATCTCAAAATCCTTCTCCACAGGTGATGTATTGACTAGAAAACCACCATAAGGTATTACCGCATGTGTAGTGCCATGCACTGAAGCATCAACACTTGGTGGATCATCAGCATGGTTTGGCTGTGGAATCCTATCTAGATTTCATCATTGAGAAATCGTAAAATATAATCAAGATGAAACACATTAAAAGATCATATATGGGGAACTAACCCAAGAATTACACCAAACCCACAACCCAATCTTATATGATGAATGTACCAACATTTCACTATAACTAGTGCCTAAATGTACGAAGTCCACAAGAGGATTATCAAAGTCTTGATGAATGGATACCTATGTTGCCACACCAAAATGGGATTCCCCATCCAAAAATCTGAACTCATGATACCTTAACATTGTCACTCTAAATACCAATCCCATATCACATCTTCATAACTAAATCCATCTATGGGGAAATACCTCCTATAATGTCACCCTATCATGACCCAACCTGACAGGGGATAAATGGTGAATACCCCAATCTCACATCCAATCGGCCAAGGGATTGTGACCAGTGCTGAGTAGGAATATCAAAAACATGAGAGGCCTTATCCTATTTTGCCTACAATCATACACCCATATATAAATCTATAACACAGTACAAAGAATAATAACTAAAATTAAAATGTATGCATACATTTATCCCATGAATAGATATAGAAGATGTTCTAAAAGAATAAAAGAGAAAAATATAGGCCCATAAAAAACTAAAAAATATTCCCCACTACTTTTAAAAAGCAGAATAATATCAAATGGAACCACTAGAAGACACCTTATCCAACCACCGATATACACCTTGGTATGTCTATGTAACTAGGCTTCGACTACTCTAGGTCCTCTAGGGACTCTATTGAATGGTTTGTTATCTACATAAGACATGACATGTCTCGGAAACACCCGTCCAAGGGTGAGTATAACAATTCCCATTAGGATTCCCAAAACACAAAAATAAAAGGGAGAAACTGAAAGAAAATATCCTTCTCAACCCAGTCCAAAGGGAAACCAATCCAGAGGGAATAAGAAACTCCATCTCGACAATTTCTTAGATATGCCTGGCTAGTCAACTAATCTCCACATGGTGTGTCAATAAATATTTCGGACATAACCCCAATGAATCCCAAAACTACCTAGATATAATCATTCAAAACACCATGTATCAAGAGATCTTGACTAACTTCTTTCCATAGTGTCATACTTGAGGCACAAAGGGAACACTCATCGAGAAGATCTCACCCCATGAGCCTTGTCATTCCAGATGGTACTCAATCGAGAGATATAACTCATTAAGAATATATCTTATATCCCTAATGAAACTCATTTTAGAGATATCACACTCCATTGAGTATCACTAAACTGATGGAATACCCCAAACATCACTAATGATGTACATCCAATAGAACATAATCATCAGGTCTCTCCAAGGATGAAAGTCATACTGGAACTTTGTGGATCTTGATTTTCAGATAGGGGATCTCACTAATCCCTAATGGGGGACTCGTAAAACCATACTAGAAACACCAAATATCTCATCTCGTAGATAAGGTATCATACTTAGGACCACTATGGTACACCATGAAATAAATCGGGTGCCACAAAGATCACATCACTCTAATATGGGATCACACCCAAGATCATTGCTGAAAGCCAAAAACCCAATAAATTCCCAAATACACAATACAAAGATTGATGATCATGCCAAGGTCTTCTAGGAGATACCAAATACCCTAATCTTGATCCAATCACCGGGTATGGGGTCGTACTCTTAACGATAATGAAAACCCTACTTGAACTAACCACCAAGAAGGGGATTATTGTCATGATGATATAAAAACCCTACTAAAACCACCCATTAAGTAGGGTTTATATATTTGATGATGCCACAAATACTACTAGTTTATACTGAAAGATAACGTATCACTTACCTGTATATGAAGGTTATGATGATACCACAAACCCTTCCTAGGGAAGACGATATGATAAAGGATCTCACCCCATCCTCCCTAAGTGATACACTAACTTTATCCAATTTCATTCTATAAAATGGATCACAATACTATGTTGAGGATGTAATTCCACACTCCACCCTCTCCAGGATAGACCATGGGAACCCACTAAACTGATGTTATTCTATATGTTGCAAAAAAAATAAACTCACCACAATCACCTCATATTGCATCTGTAACACCGAAACCATGGCCACCATCATGTTCTCTGAGAAAAAAACTAAGTATAGGCTACTCGAGGGCATCCATATGATTTGTAATGATGGAGATGCCTAAGGGAGAACTGTCCAAAGGTAATATACGACATGTACCAATGGGACATGGCCTGCCTCTATAGACCATCCCCAATTTGTGTCCCCTCCAAATAATCGTACTAAATTTGGGGATATACACAGCATGTACCTTATTTCACAAGGCATGTGACTCTATCTGGACTCTCAGTCATGTCCTCAAACATACACAGCTAGTTGTCCATTTCATTCCAAATGGTGTGTAACCATAGTACACAACATTTATTGGCTACCCAACTAATTTTTTGTTCCCTTATATCATGTTTTTGAATTGAACCCCATGTCTATTTACTTGGTCTGGTACAACCACATATCCATGTCCCTTGACATGGATACCCTAGCCTTGTCCCTCATCCACACGATCTGGGCTTAATACACAGTTTATAACCCAAATACATAGCATGTATTCACAAAATATTATCTTCCATGAATAGGGAGAACACATGGTGTGTGCTTATCTTCTCTAAATTCCATGTGATTTGGAATTACAAACAGTAATTCCCTATGATCCACCCGAAACACTCTAGTCTTCATAAAAACCCATAGATCAACCCCCATGGGATCACAAGCTATCACAATTGGGTTATAGAACTTTTAAGTAGTGTATAAAATGGGATCATGGTGTAAAAAATTATAAATTTTCCTACCTCATGGAGAAATGATGAACCTTCGACTATGGATCCACACTCTAAATCTACTGCACCAAAATCCAGGAGTGATCGTTGTCATGATCTAAGATCGATGAAACCTCCTCTCCTTAGTCCTGCCTGAGTTCATCTATCGGGTAAGGGTGGATCCTTCTCAACCATTCATGAGAACCCAAAGGGGGTAAGTATTTATTAAATTAAATTTATTAAATTAAAAAACAACAATTTAAAACCCTGCCAATGGTCGCCTCCAACTGGTCTCCCGACATCAAAAAACGTTATGTCATGTCTAGGTTAAACACCATGTTCCAGACCCAACCATGGTCACATATTTATGATCTAAAACTCAAATCATGTGTTATTACACTTTTTATAATAAACTTACACATATGTGACACAATATTTTTAATATTTTTAATATTACCACACTGAGGCTCTCAATGCCCCAGAATCCCACAATGACTCGATTCCTAGCTTCTGTAAAATTCCTATATATATTCCAAAGTCTTATATAGAAAACATAAAGTGTCAAAATTGTCCCCTCATTTATAATATTAATACTAAAAATTTAAATACTATGAAAAATGGAGAAAACTAAGCTATCAACCAGATCTCTCATGTTAGTGATCTCACCAAAGGGTTCCCCTATTATTTAAAAACACACACTCATGGGAACTATAATATTTGAAAAACTCCCAGTGTCTATCTTAACCTAGGTCGACATCATGAAACAAATCATCCACATGAATCCGTATCTATAATAGTACAAAAGAACGAACCACCCTATCTAACTACAGTTATAGAGTCAAGTGGTACACCACCTCACTACCCCAATGTAGATACAAATATAACATTACATTCCTCATCCACACTTAGATTAAATACAAACACAAAATCAATCTCTATCATCAAATCTAAAACCATAAATGTTGTATCCACTAGATTTTACCAGTATAGTGGTGACCTAGAGATGCTCCCATATGTGGCCTCAACTGGTGCTTTGCCGATGGTGGAGTAACAACTACACCACCCAAATCATGTATTCCAAAACATAAACAGTTCACTCTGCCTGGAATAACCATCACTCTCCCAAGGGTACTACTGATGGAAATCAATTTCCTCAACACTTTTTCTTATAGGGTGACTGTGATAATCATAAATACTCAAATTTTAATACACTCCACACCATTGGAAACCCCCTCAAGAAAACGTATAGTGCATAACTAGTCATGTGAACCCTTACAAAGAAGATATCCTAGTTGTGCAGCCCTTATTCACTAAAAAAGGAGGGATAAAAACCAATAACTATAGACATGTTGTTTCATCCTCAAGTTTCTCAGGTGAAAATATGAAGCTGACCACATGAGGGTACCATCAATCGACACAAAGCTTCCCAAGTAACACATTGGGTCTTACCAGGTCCTCCATCTTCAGTCCTCTATATACACTACAAATCAAAAAGATCCATGGTATTAAAATGATATACTAACACGAACTTTAGGACACTCCATGGGTGCTAGTCTACATAGAATAAATCTCTCAATGTGGAGGTAATCTTGGTGCATCCATGTGTTGACATCCTCAACTCCAAAACTATAGTATAAAACCAAAATATCGTAGAACCACTACTCCAATGGTCATACCAATTATCTAATAAAATACAATTATATCTACCTAGACAAGATAACATCTTACTCAGCCTATGATCACTCCTATAAAATGGAACAAAATCCACACTAAATTCCAGAAACATAGCCACACATAATAGCAAGAACCATCTGAGCATTGATGGTTGTAAACCAATCCATAGTGAATAATTTCATCTTAGGGTCTCCCTACCACTAAGAAAAGATTATATGTGACGAACTCTCCAAATAGAGTTAGTTCACATTATCAATAGGAGTGTGTAATCACTGATCTATTCTATAATAGTCTCCAACAAAAGGGTCAATCATAAAGTTTCCACCAGAATTTATAGGGCCTTCTTACAAACTCTATGATGCAACCCCACCCCGAATAGGCAAGTAAAAGGAACTCAACAACCACACCTATATATTATCTTCTTCTTCCATAACTCACTCACTCACATAGTTTTTTATATCATCACAAGAATGTGTCTTAGTGGGGTAAGTGTCCTTTCTTGTTTTTTTGAATCAATGTCAAACGTTACTATTACGAGGCTCTACTAATGCCTCACATCACCCTACATAAATCTAGAACAAGGTTTTGAAATAATAGAGTACCTAACAAGAGTCTCTAAAAACACTATTAAAAACTATAAAGACACAAATTATACCTCTAACCATCCTCATAGCCTCAAATTCATAATATTCTATGGTTTTTAGCTGTTCTCGCCCCCATCCTCAGCCTCCCTGAGCATTGAATGGAACACCTAGGGGTGGTGGTGGAAACTAATAGAAATGTATGCCATATCCAACTACTCTCCCCACTCATCTAACACATCCATATTCATAAAAAATCCATGATCCTATAATTGTCTATGCTAGGTTTTTCCATCAAATTCCTCCCTCTTTGCAGTACGACAGATTGTACAACCTCACATGAGATTTCCCCATCCATTACAAGTGAAAGACTACTTCTCCTTTTTCTGACTGGATCCGACCTTATTTCCCTAAAATGAAAACCCTATTCTTGGGATTTTCTCTTGAAGTGTCTCACATAATCAAATCATTGTGACTTCCATCATCTACCAGCTATTGAGGTCTCATCTCCTTTATTCGCAACACTAATAGTAAGTGTTTTATCATCTAGAATTGTCTCTAACACCAAGTCCCTCTCAAGCTCCCCAGTATATATGGGATTGCACAATTATATCACTAAATGACCAATATCTCAGAAATATACCTTCTCAATTTTATATACTCAGAAAAATATATCTCAAACCATATCCATGGAGTATTGTTGAAGGTATGTGAACCTCTCTGAATACTCTTCCATAGACATGATACCCTACCGAAACTATAGAAGCTTTTAGATAAACATAAATATCAATGTGGTTGGATAAAAATCTTCCCAAAATATATTCTCAAACTATTCCCATGTTATAATCATCTCATTATGGTTATACATCACAAAACTACACCATTTTCTAGCTTATACCTGTAGAAGACACACCACTAGGAACACCATCTGGTCAGGAGGTTTCCTCTCATAGTAGAAAAAATATGTGAATACCTAAATCCAATCATCTTCTACCTAGGGATCGGGATCACCTTGATTCCTTAGAGTCCACTTCCTCTACAACTCACATGGTTCACTCAACCTACATGCATATTTGGTCCGAACTGAAGAGGCAACTGGGTACTCCATTGGTGGTGGCTTGATTTTTTACCCATCGAAGGTACCACACCATGCACAGTTCCCCCACACTGAAGCCTCACCACTTGATTGATCATCACCATGATTCAACTACCGAATCATATCTAGCTATCATTGTGGAGGCATCCTAAAATATAATCAAGACACAATACAGAAAATGAGTGTATATGGGGAGATGAATTAAGAAGGATATGGACCCCACAACTCAGAAAAATGTGATGCATGTACAAAAGTTTCCCTACAACCAATTTATATATGTAACAAGTCTATAAATGGGATGTGATTTTCCTGGTGACTGGATACATCAGCCACCATACCAACACTAAAGTCCCTATACTAAAATCCAAACTCGAGACAATTTAACAATTAAACAAAAAAATTCTAATCCAATCTCACAGCTAGATAACTAACCCTTGTCCTATGGAATAACCTCTTCTAATACCACTCTATTAGGACTCGGACCCACAGGGGCTCAAAACCACCTTCAATAGTCCTAGGGCCAGGGACCAGCACCGAGTAGGCATATCATATGCATTTAATCCTAAGATTGTGGTACTTTTGCACACTCACACACAAACATCTCCATATAACACTATCGATATAATAATAACTTAAAACAAAATTCATGCATACATCTATCCCATAATAAGAGTATAAAAACTATATTGAAAGCATAAAAGGAAAAAATAAAGGCCTAGAAAAAAATACCAAAGTATCCTTGCCATTCAAAATAGGGGGTTCTTTTAAATTAAATTGCTAGAATATACCTCAGTGAAGAACCAATATATACCTCAGTCTGTCGGGCTCACTAATCTCCACCTACACCAGGTCCTCAAAGGACATTATTGTATGGCCTATTATCTTAACAATATATGATATTTGGAGGAAACTCCCATGTAGGGGTGAGTATAAAAATACCTATTAGGTTCCCCAAAAACCAAAAATAAAAGGGAGAAACTCTAAAGAATTAGTCAGCTTGACCCCATCCCGAGGGAACCCGCTAAAGAGAGAACAAGAAATTCAATCTCTATCAGTCCTCAGTTATACATGACTAGTAAGATCATTTCCACATGGTGTGCAAATCAGGATATGTGACATTGAGGCATGGAATATTAAAATCACTCGGATATAATTGTCTATGACTCTTAGTATCATGAGGTCCCAATCTCACTACCATCCACATGATTGTACTTGATGCTCAAAGGTAATAGTCATCTAGGATATCTCACTCCATGAGCCCTTCCATACTAAGTAGTAATCATTCAAGAGATATCACTCATTAGGAATAGATCTTTCATCCCTGATGTAACTCATCTGATAGGTATCATACTACATTGGGTATCTCTAAGCCGATGGGACATCCCTACCATCACTAATGGTGTACATCTAATAGAACATGCTTTTCGGGTATCACTAAGGATTAATGTCATGCTAGAACCAATTGGATCTTGATACTCAGAGAGGTTACCTCAGTTATCCCTAATGTGTAACACCTCAAACCCTACTAAAAACACAATATATCTCATATCACATATAGGGGATCACATCGACGACCAATGGGGGACATCACAAACCCAGCCTGGTACCCTAGAGACTATATCACTTGCCTAGGGGATCACACCAAGGACCTATGTGGGATACCAAAAACCATACTAATTCTCAAATCTATAATACACATATAATGTATCATGATCAAGACCATTGGGAACTTCCAAAAAACACAATCTTGATCTAATCACTATGTAAGGGATTTTACTCATGATAATACCACAAACCCCACTAAAACCAACCACCAATTAAGGGAATGTACTCATGACGATATGACAAACTCAAATAAAAACAACCACTATATTAGGGAATATATTTAAAAATATGAATCAAATTCTACTAGTCTATCCTTCTTGAGAGGTGACCTTATCACTATGTAAAAAGGTAATGATGACACCATGAACACTACCTAGGGAAGACGACGTGATAAAGGATCTCACCCCCTCCTCTATAAAGTATAGACCAACTATATTTGAGATAATGCTATTGAAGTGATCACAATACTTTGGTGATAACATAATTCCACACTATACCCTCATAGGGATAGACCAGGAGAGCCCACCCAAATGATATTGGTCTATATGTTGCTAACAAAAGTGACCCACCACTATCACCTCATGTTGTGTCTCTAATACAAAAACCATGGAAACCATCATGATGAAAATGGAAAACTACTTAGGATAGGATACTCAAGGGCCTTTATCAATGTCCAAATGATAGAGATCCATGAAGGAGAAGTGTTTATGTAAATTAAATGGTGTATAACAATAGTACGTGGCATGTCTCTAGAAACAGACCCCCAGCTATGTCCCATCCTAGTACTCGACTTGTATTTGGGAGTATTCATGGTTTGTGTCACTTTTCACATAGAATGTGACCTCATAAAGTCTCTTGGGAAGTCCCCACCAATACATGGTTGGATATCCATGTCACACCACACAACATGTAACCTCAGTAAAAAACATGAATTGTCTAACCAACTACATGGTCATGTCCTCCGCTAATTCCCATGTATGGAACATTGTGTCCATATACCTGGTTGTGTACATCCACTTGACCATGTTCCTTGACACGTCTAACATTTCCATGTCCTTCAGCCACATGAACTGGGCTCACAACATAGCATGTACCCTAAGTACAAGGTGTGTTGTCCCCACAGATCATCTTCCATGAATGGGAAGAACACACAGTGTGTGTACCTTTAAACTACATATCATGTGATAAGGAATTGTGAATGATAATTCTCTACGAGCTACCCGAAACTCCTAGGTTTGAACCAAAACTCATAGATCTACCCCAATTGGGGCACTATTAATTGTAATATGGCTCTAAAACATTAAAAAGTTCATCAAAGGATATTAGGGAGTCAAATTAATAAATTCTTCTACCTCATGGAGAAACATCAAATCTTCTTGTGTAGATCTATACTCTAAAGCTACTGCACCATGATCTAGGAGTGATCATCATCAAGATCAATGATTGGTGGAACCTCTTCTCCTTGGCTCCACCTTGGTTGATCCAACAAGAAATGGGGTTCTTCCTCTACCCTGCGTGTGAACCCAAAGGGTGTAAGGGTTTATTAATTTAGTTTTTTTAAATTAATAAACCTCCATTTAACACCATTCCAATAGTCACCACCCACCAGATGCTGAAAAAATTTATGTTGTACTCAGGGTAAACACCACATTCTTCAGTCAACTATAGTATCAAATTTATGATCCGAGACTCAAATCAGGTTTTGTTGCCATTTTTCAGAAACACTATGCTAGTGTGACAAAATATATTTAATATTTTTAATATCAACACCCCGATGCACTCTAGGACCTTGGAATCTTGCGATGACTCAGTTCCTGACTTCATAAATATTCCAAAGTCTTATATGGAAATCTAGAGTCTCTAAATAACATTATATTAAATTTATTTACTCCAAAAAATTGGAATTTAGCAACATTTTAAAACATAACTGATGAATTTACCCATGTTTATGGGAAACACAGGGAAATGTGGTGTCACTAATTAGCTACCTTTATAAAATAAGCTAATTATCCATTTTTCTATGTTTTTAAAAAACTTTGGAAATTTCTTTTTATTTACGTAAATTTCTAAAACCATAGGGAAATCTGGAGTTTCAAAGTATTTGTTCTTATAAACATATCTAATTTTATTTTTACATAAGTTTTCTTAAACATTGTAAAATTTATTTTATATTTCTTTTGAATGCAAGAATTATATTATTAATATATACAACATATTCTATACAATAATAATATATTATTTTGTGAAAATTCTATCCTAGGAATTTTATTAATTATGCATAATAAAATTATATTATTTTTTTGAAAATTCTAGTGCTCCTATACAACTGTACTAACCTTTTCTTTGACCTCTATTGCCCGGACTGCTAACCACCCACTATGACCCAGTTCCAACAACAACTATGTCCTCTTCTACACCACTCCCAAACTATTGAATGTTGGTTCATTCACCAACTTTCAACCTCCTAATGCACTGATAGCCTATAATGAACCATCACTAACCATCTCTCTGACCTCCACTACATTTCTCGCTAAACGCCAACACCACCGACTATCGACCTCCTGTGATACCAACCACCTGCCACAAACCTACATCAACCATCGACCTTTTCTATGCTAACCACCATACACTAACATCGATCATAGCTCCAAAATCTATTATGCCACCACTTACCATCGACCTCTGATTTTTCACTCGTGTGGACATACCTTCGACCTCTGACATCCACTCAACCATGCACTCTTGCATACACAAGCACCTCCTCATCTTTTCTTATTAACAGGCATACATCCTACATCCAATTTCGATATGGGACCATCACCCAACACGCACAACATATTTTATATTCTTAATATTATATATATATATATAATACACACACACATATATTACTTATGTTCTAAAATAATAAAATATATTATTAATGCATGATATATTAATACAATAAAAAATATTATTAATATATTAACATCAATATATTATAAATATAAATATATGTTAGCTATGTTTTAAAATAATAAAATAAAATATAATATAAATGATTTATAAAATTTAATTATTATTATTATATTATAAAAAATATATATATATGTATGTCATAGATTATATATATGTAATAATAGTAAATAAAAAATATTTTTAATATATTATAAATATATATATATATATAATGTTGTATATTATTAATATATTAATAATAATATAGTATTATTTATATATATTTTAGTTATCCTATATATTATTAATATATAAATTATAACATATATCTATAATTATATTAATAAATTATATATCAATATAATAAAAAATTATTATTATTTTATAATATAACAAAATATTTATATATGTTATATGTTATAATTATAAATTATTATTAATATATTATATTATTAAATTATTAATATGTATTATTAATAATTATAAATAAAAATATATAAATTCATATAAATATTATTAATAAAATATATACAAAATATTATTATTATTATTAAATAAAAATATATTATTAATATATTATAACGCTTAGATATACAATATATATTATTCATATATAAAATATTTATTTTTCATAATAATAAATAAAATTATATTATAAATATATATTATACATATGTAGTTGGGGTTTCACTTAGTGGTAAGCACCCTGTAATGTTATATCAAAGTTTGGGTTTCAAAACCCATGAAGCGCAGGTACTGTAGTATAATTATAGAGGTATTTTAGTAGTGGAGGAACTGTAGCACCATGGCACTATAGCAGTGGTGAGAACTGTAGTAGGAACTATAGTAGTGGCAGCACTGTAGTGAGTGCTGTAGTAACCTGGGTACTATAGTAGCACTATTCATCGGTGGGCCTTTGTGTCAAAATTATGGGACTGCAGGTCATTAATAGATATAATATTTTCCACAATTTTTATATTAATTTCAATTTTTTTAACCCCACAAATTTATATATATGAGATTATATGGATCAATTTTGGATTTATGATGTGTTTTGAGAAAACGTGTCAAAAGTGATTAATTCTGAATTTTTGATAGATTTTTACCACAAGGGTGTTTTTATCATTTATTTAAAAATATAATTGTTAATTGAGTGATTATATTTTTTAATCCTTGATTTATTTCATATATCTTTGTATTCTGGACTAGGGGCTAATTCGAGCATCTAGATGCCCACAAAATTCATTGAAATTTGTACTTTTTTTGGGAAAACTGTGTGGACACCACCTCCATAACGAATGGATAAATTCAGATAAACACTTTAAATTGATGTGATTCTACCAATATATGAAGGAAAACTCAAACCCATTTTCTACCAAAAAATTCTATAGAGTTTGGAATCCATTATGTTATAAACTTAATGATACACATTGAAGTAAGATTCCTAGAATGTTCAGATAGAAAAAGTAATATTTAGTGAAAAATCCATAACTCCTATATCTGGAAAACAAATGATCTGAAATTTTAAGGGTAAATGCAATGTATATTTATTAAAAAAAATTATTAATGATATAAAGAATGAATAGGTCACTTATTGGCGATAAAATGTGTCCAATTTGAGAGGAAAAATTTTTCCTATGAAAGAGGGGAGCTCCTCCCTCTCAAAGAATCCCAATTTCCATATAATTCCTTAAAAGGCACTAAGGGGGAGATCTCCACTGAGGGAGGCCATCCTTAAATCTTCCCATTTTCATCTTCTAAATTTATTTGTTTTATTTATTTATTTATTTTTCATTTGTAATTTAAATTTCTAATACATTCATGTGTGTTTTTTATTTTTGTGTTTTCTTCCCCCCAACTACCCTTCTTTATTCTCCATATTTTCTCCCTATTTTATCCTTTTATTATTCTCATATTATCCAACGTGAACTCTTACCCTAAAAATGATGGTATAACCTGAAGTTTGTCCTGGGGGAGGTATATAGCAATTTCTTTTGTTCTTCAATTAAATTTATATGTTTTATTATGTTTGTGATAAGAAAGAGTGATGTGAATGGGTTTGGCGATCATCCACCATGACACTGAACTCAACCTCATTTCTATTATTTTATAAAACCTTTTCCATCCCTTCTACTGGATATGAGATATTCATCGGATGGAGTTGAACCATTTAGTGGTTAAAATGGCATATGATGGAACAATTTCATGGAAGATGTCACTCTCTTGATCAAGGTGTGCCATCAATCTTAATTATAGGAGGAGGCGAAGTTAAGATTGATAAATTTATTCAATATTTCACACCAATAAATAAAATAATATGAATTCATGAATGATATTTGATAATTGAATTATAAAACATAATTTAAAAACTAACAAGGAAAATGATGGAACCCAAAAACCTGCAAATAATGGCCATGTTCTTTCTTTATAAATTACATATTTTCATTGCATGTTAGTTTTCTTGTTCATTTAAATTAAATTGCATTCCATTCTTATATTAAATCAATACAGAAAAAATAAGTAGTTTAGGTGAATTAGATTATGTGAGTGAATGACTGAAAAAACTCCCCAAGAGAAATGTCTCTGGTCAGCCATTGTGTTGTACTGGGTAAATTAAATTGCTTTTTCCATACCCAATGATAGGCCTGTGTCAAAATTGGATTCATTTTTTGGAATTTAATTGGTGGTTTACTTTACTTTTTCAATTTTCACATTTTAGAAAGTTTTCATTTTTTTCTAAAAAACCCATAATTTTTTTTCTTCTTTCATGATGTTTTCAAGCGACAATTCCTTCAATACATGGAACAATTAATCACATGATCAGGAAGAAGAAATAGACTACATTGAGGAGGACCCTCAAATAAGGGTTTATTCTCCAATGATAATGGTCAAGTAAAAGAAAAAGTGGCATATTAACATGGATCTCACCTGATGATTTGATGGTCTTGGATGATGTGCTCTGAATTGACATACAATGATTCAAGTCCAATAAAGAAGGTCCACTGGTGTTCCCTAATATCTCTAAATACATCAAAGATGTTGAGGAAAAACGTGAGGAATATTATCAGCACAACCATTTTAGGAACCCAATTCAAGATAACCATGTTGAGATAGAGTGGATTCATGATAAAGAAAACTTAGCAACTGAGCTACGTGTTAGAAATCAACAAGATATGGATGAGTTATGGAATTAGTATGAGGTACCAAATGAGATCCCCAATATTTATAAAGTAGATTATATAATTCCATTTCATGTCACTCTATCCATGGAAGAAAAGAAATCCACAACAATGATACAATTTGATGAAAGGATGGAACTGCCCGACTACCAACTTCCACCCACTAATACTCTCATTCAAGATGAACTTATCACTGAAGAAGTGATTGAACCAAACCCATCTCAGGGAGTTTATCCTTTACTGAACTCTTTATTTTCTGATTTTATTCAATGTGATTTGAGTATCACTTCTTTTGGTTTTCAATTTTCCGATTTGGTCAATCCTTACTTTTCCATTGAGGAAGAGGAAGAAACTGAACATGCACCTATTGAGGAACACAAGGAGCTCATTGATATTATTAAACATGAATTTGAGGAATCCCATGAAGAATTATAAGAAGCTTATTTTGAGGAAATTGTGATATAGGCTTATCATTATGAAAGGGGGATTAAATTTTCTAATTCAAGTTTAAATTTTATTCAAGAAAAATTACTTACTTACTTTCCCTTTGAACATTAAATTCATACATCCCATGTATAACCATCACTTCAAAAGAAGGAGAAATTTAGACAAGTATCAAACAGTGAATAGGATGATCCATACTTCATCCTACCACTACCATAAAAGCAATCCCACATTTTTAGGGGGGATTGATGTACAATATCCATGGATCCATCCTCAATAAAGAAGAAGATTTCCAAGATAGAAGGGACTATATGTGGTGGTTCAAATCCCATAAAATACATCCACCAACAGATTATGGATAAAAGCTGGTACAATCCTTTGGAGGTAGTAAAGGAATCTAGGTCCCACATAGGGTATTATACCAATATTTATACTTTAATTTATTCTAGTAATTTTATTTTCAATCTTAATAAATTAGATTTCAAATTCAGTCTTAGGAATTAGTCAATCAAGTAGCCCCCTCCCTCCAAAATTTTTGACCTGTAATGACATGATCCTTATGCTTAATTGAGTTTTTTTCTTTTATATTTTCATGATTATAGAAGGAATCCATAAAAAGTGTAAGAGAATAACTAAGCTTCATGGGAATTGGAGTTCGTTTTTGTGGTTTAAACCTCTTAAACTCCTTATATTTTCTGGTCCAAAACATGTTTTTAGATTTAATGGTAAGAATTTCATGCCCACACTTGAATTAATGATTTAATTGACTTATCTAGGAGACATTATTTTATTAGGAATCCAACGATTCCATGTTTTATATTTTATTGTTAATGAAATTTAATGAGTAAAATGTAGAATTGGATGTTTAAAGTGATGCATGGATATTTAAATGATGACTCATGATTTGAGGGAATTTATTGGTTCATGTAAATGAAATTTACCAACCAATTTTCATTCCTTGAATTTATAAATTTATGAAATTCATGTGAATTTATTTTTTTATTATTGATCATGCCTTGATTGATTGTCCAATATCATATGAATAATTATTGAGAGGATTTGTAGACCACGTACTTTCTATTTTATCTTAATCGTAATTATTAAGTGATATTGGGACATGTCACCAACCAGAAGTTGCATTTGATCTTGTCAAAGCAATGACTATGTAAAAACACATTTAAAATGATTGAGGCATATTTTAAAAACTCTTATCCTTAAATACCACCAGTACATTGATCCTTATTTAGACCATAGAATTCTTGAATGACCATTTTAGGAATGAGCTCTGTTTCAAGATATTTTTATCCATTCCTACCCAACTCTTGGTATTTGCAGGAAATTTTAAAGTTGAAGTGTGGGGGTAGATGGATTCATGGTTTAAGGAATGATTCACATTAAAAATATTAATTTTGTATGTGGTTATTTTTGGAATAAAAAAATGTTTTCAATTCATTCATTTTATTATTTATTATCTTTGCCATCTTGAAAAAAATAGAAGAAAAAAATGGGTTCTGATTTCGGAAAACCAAAAATCATAATTTTCCATAACAATGATATTCTGATCACATGTGTTTAGGTGATGGATGTGGGGTTTGATTTAATCATAAATTTCAAAAAAATAAATAAATTACAAAATAATTTAAAAAACTAACAGGGTGCAAAAATCATTCATTATGAATAATTTTATCATGACCTTACTTTGAGTTTAGAGTAAATGGGAGTTTCTACATTTAAGAAGATAATTTCATTACACTTTATGATATCATGCATTTTACTTAAGATATTAACCTCCTCCTTGATCCATAATTTTTAAATCATCAAATCCTACCAACCATAAGCCTTAGAGTCATTTGAACCTTTATTGAAACATCCTCTTGATTTTATGTGCTCTTTGTCTTTAAAAAGTGGAGAAAGTAGTTCATTTTCATGACTATGGATAATAAAAATGATATCTTGATATGAGTATAACTATAGTATATTTCAACCATTATAGATGAGAGGAAAGGTTCAAAGGTGTGGTAAATCATGATTTGGAATGATTAATAATAATGAATATAGGAGCTTTACTAAATGAAAAGAGAAGTTCCATAATTTTTCAAAAGGGAAAAGTAAAATACATGAATTTATTGTTTCATTGAAAAATGTTATGTTAAATTAATACTTCATGTGGATTTTTTAAAATTTTATTTTATATTGAAAATTGTTTGACTATATTAATTTGGAATTTGAATATTGGTAATATTGGTGTCCTCTGATTTCCATGTGGATATTTTATGCTTGATTAAAATAATGGTTTAAGTGTGGGTAAATTGATAGAGATGATATTTTACACCTTTTTTATAAGAATTTGAATTGTTTTAACCCTCTCAGTTTATAAATTTGAGCATATATGGATCAATTTTAGATTAATGATGTGTTTTGAGCATAATTTTGAAAAGTGCTTAATTCTGGATTTTTTATAGGTTTTTAACACAAGGGTATTTTTTTCATGTATTAAAAATATTATTCAAAATTGAGTGATTCTTATTTTTTTGAAATCTGTGATTTATTTCATACAAATTTTTATTTTGGACCGGGGTTGAATCAAGCATCTAGAGGCCCAAAAAATTCATTGAAGTTTGGAAATTTTTCGGGCGGATAGTGCGGACCCCACCTCCATAATGGATGTATAAATTAGGATAAACTACTAAAATTTAAGTCATTACACATATATATGAAATTTCAATAAAATAATAATTTCCCATATATATTTCATGGAGGTTGGAATCCATTAAGGTGTAAATTTTATGATGTACATTGAAGGAAGCTTCATGGAAATTTCAGCTAGAAAAAGTAGTATTGAATGAATAATCCAAAAATCCAACATTAAGAGGCCAAATGATATGAAATTTGAATAGTGAAAGAAAACATCATTTATGAAAAAAAAATTATGAAGAATGTAATGCATGAAGAGTTCATTTATTTGGGATAACATGCATCATCTTTTGGAGGAAATGTTCTTCCTATAAAAGGAGGGGATCTCCTCCCTCTCAAACAATTCCATTTTCCACCCCATTCCATCCAATGTACCATGCCGAATATCTCCGATGTGGGAGGCCATCCTAAAATATTCCCCTTATCATCTTCTTAATTTATTAGTTTTATATACTTTTTTAGATTTCATTTGTAATTTAAATTTCTAATAATATCATGCATGGTTTTTTTTTGGTTTTCATCAACCCAACCACCCTTATTTCTTCTGAAAATTTTCTCCATATTTTATTTTTTTCTTTTTCTCATATTATTCACTGATAACTCTTACCCTAAAAGATGGGGGGATAACCTGAGGCTTGTCCTAGGTGTGGTATATGGTAATTTTATTTATTCTATGCTAAAATTCTTATGTTTTATTATGTTTGTGATGAGCAAGAGTGATGTGCACAAGTGTGGCGATCTTCCACCGCAAAACGGAACTCAAACTCATTTACATTTTTTCATTAAACATTTTCCCACCCTTTTACTAGATTCAAGTCATTAATATGATGGAGTTGAGAAATTCAGTGGTAGAAATGGAATACGATGGATCCAGGTCTGGGAAGATGTCACACTCTCGATCAAGGTGTTCCATCAACCTTTCTTATAGGAGGATGTGAAGTTAAGATTGATAAAAGCATTAAATATATCAAATCAATAAATAAAATAATAATAATTCTAGAATGAGGTCTCATAATCGAATTATCAGAAACATAATTTAAACAACAAAAAGAGAATGATGGAACCCACAAATGAACCCATAAAGGCCATGTTCTTTCTTTATTATTTACATTTTTTCATTACATGTTCGCTTTATCTTAATTTAAATTATATTAAATTCCATTCCAAGATTATGTAAAAAGAACCAAAAATAAGTAGTTTATGTGAATTTGATTAAGTGGGTGAACGACTAAAAAATCTCCTCAAGAGATATGACCATGTTCACCCACTGTGCGGCAATAGGAAAATTAAATTTCTTTTGACACACCCTATGATAGGCATACATCAAAACTAGTTTCATTTATAGGGATCTAATATGGTGCTTACTTTAATTTTTCTTTTTTAATATTTTCAAATTTTTTAAGTTTTTTTAACCGTAATTTTTTTTATTCTTTCATTTTCTTTTCAAGTGATCATTATTTCAATACATTGAATAATTACTCACAAGTGCAGGAAGAAAAAATAGAATACACTGAGGAGGACCTCTAAGGAAAGTTTGATTATCTTATGATAACATCCAAGAAGAAGAAAATAGGCATAGCAATATGGATCTCACATAATAATTTGATGGCCATGGTGGATGAGTTCCGAACTAACATACAAAGATTCAAGTCTAAGATGGAAGTGCAACAAGATTTCCCCAATTTCACTAAAGACATCAAAGATGTTGAGGCCAAAATTGAGGAATATTAGAAACCCAGCCATTTTAGGATCCAGATTCAAGCTAACCTTGATGATCTAGAGTGGATTCATGATGAGGAAAACATACCTGTCGAGCTATGTGTGGGAGATCAATGAGATTTGGATGAATTATGGAATGAGTATGAGGTGAAACATGAGATCCCCGATGCCAATAATGTATAGATATAGTTCCATTAAATGTCACAATTTCCATGGAAGAGTAAGAAGCCACAACAGTGATACAATTTGAAGAAAATATGGAAGATCCCAACTACATAATTCCTTCCAATAATACTCTCATTGAATAGGAACCTATTACTAAAGAAGTGATTGAACCAAAACCAACTCATGGAGTTGATACTTTCTTAAACTCTTTATTCCCTAATTTTATTCAATCTCATTTGAGTATCACTATTTATGGTTTTGAATTTTTAGATTCAGTCAATCCTTACTTTACCTTAGAGGAAGAGGAACAAACTAAACAGGAGCCTATTCAGGAACACAGGGAGCTCCATAATATTATTGAACATAAATATGAGGAATCCCATGAAGAAGTTTGAGAAGATGAGGTTAATGAAATTTTGATATAGGATTATCATTTTTACAGGGATAATATCTTTTATAATTTAAATTTAAATTTTATTCAAGAAAAATTACCTTCTTACTTTCCCATTGAACATTCAATTCATAAATCCCATGTTGAACCATAAATTGAAAATATGGGGATAGTTTCACATATAGAAACCAAAGAAGTGGAAAACCCATAATTTATCCTACCAATTCTATGAAAGCTATACTACATTGAAAGGGGGTGGATATGAGTACTCTATCCATGGATTCCTCCTTAATAAATAAGAATATGTCCAAGCTGTAAGGGACAACATATGATGGTTCAAATCCAAGAAAATCCACCCACCGACAGATTATGTATAAAATCTGGTACTTCCCTCTATAGGCAATAACAGAAACCAGGACCCACTTATAGATAATACAAAGATTTATCCTTTCATTTCTTCTATTACATTCATTTTCAATCTTAATAATTTAGATTTCAAATTCAGCCAGAGGAATTATTCAATCATAAAACCCCTCCCTCTTATCTTAGTGAGCTATAATGACATGATCCTTGGGCTTAATTGGGTTTTTTATTTTATGTGTTCATGATGACAGAAGGAATCCTCATAAAGTGGAAGAGAATTACTAAGATTCTTGGTAAGGGGATTTCATTTTCTAATCTTTTTAATATTCATACATTTTTTGGTTAGAAACATGATCGATCATTAATATTAAGAATTTCATGCCCACACTTGAATTAATGCGTTACTCAGCTTATCTAGGAGACATGAGTTTCTTAGGAATAACGTGATTCCTCGTTTTAGAATTAAATGATAATGAAATTGAATGAGTAAAATGGAGAATTTAATGTTTAATGTGAAGAAAAGATATTGGAATTAAGACTTTTGAATTTAAGGAATTGATTGACTCATGTAAATGAAATTTCCCAACCATTTTTCATGCTTTGAATTTCTGGAATTCTGGTGATTTGATTTTTTTTTGTTGATCATTCCTCGAGTGATTGTACAATATCATATGTCTTATTATTTGGAGGATTTTTAGACCAAGTACTTCATTTTTTATCTTGGGCATATTTTTGAGTGACCATTGGACATGTCATTGACCAGAACTTGCATTTGAACATGTCATAGCTATTACTGTGAAAAAACACATTTAAAAGGATTGATTAAACATTTGAAAAAACCATTATCCTTAAATATGACCATTAAATTCACCCTTATTTAACCTATAGGATCCATGAATGACCGTCATAGGAATTATCCATGTTTCAATATATTTTTCTCCATTTCCACTTTACTCTTGGTATTTTCATGACATTTTAATGTTGAAGTGTGGGGGTGTAGACAATCATGGTTTAAGGGATGATTTACATTGTAAGGATAAAGTGTGGGGGTAATTATTGTGGTAATAAATAAAGTTTCTTTATTTATTCATTTTAAAATTATTTATTTTTCCCCTCTTGAAGAAACAAATATATAATAAAAAAGAAAGAGAAAAAGAAAACAATTGGTTGTGATTTGGGAAAACCAAAAATCACCATTTTCCTGACCGATGATCTTCTGATTGTATGTGGTTAAGTGATAGATGTGAGGTTTTATCTAAGAATAACTTTCAAAAAAATAAAAAAGTACAAAAAAATCAAGAGGGTGCACAAATAATTCATTATGCATTATTTCATCATGACCTTACTTTGAGTTTAGGAGAAATGGGAGTTCCTACAATGAAGAGGCTAATTTAATTACACTTAATGATATCATGAATTCTACATAAGAGATAAACCTCCTCCTCAGTCCTTAATTTTTAAATCATCAAATCCTACCGACCTTAATAGTTAGAGTCATTTAAACCTTTTATTGAAAATTCCTCATGATTTTATGTATGATTTTTATTTACAAAGTAGATAATGCAGTGAATTTATAATACTATGGATAAGGAACATGTTCTTATGATATAATCATGACTCAACTTTATTTTTATCATGATATATGGGAGGAAAGGTTCAAAGGTGCGGTAAATCAGGATATAGTATGCTTAATAATAATTAATTGAGGAACTTGAATAAATGAAAAGATAAGTTCCATCAATTATCAAAGGGGAAAATTAAAATACATGAATTTTATATTTCATTAAAAAATGAAAAGTAAAATTGAAAATTCATGTGGTTTTTTGAAAATTTGATTTGAAATTGAATTTTTTTGATTTATTACTTTGGAATTTTAATATTAGTAACATCGGTGTCCTCTGATTTCCATTTTGAGATTTTATGCTTGAGTAAAAGCATGGTTTAAGTGTAGGATAATTGATTCATCATTTTTTATATGAATTAGAATTGTTTTAACCCTCCCAATTTATAAATTTTATCTCAAATGTATCAATTTCATATTTATGACGTATTTTGAGAAAAATTTGGAAAAGTGTTTAATTCTGGATTTTTTCTAGATTTTTACAACAAGGGAATTTTTTTCATTTATTTAAAAATATAATTCCAAATTGAGTGATTTTTTTTAAATCTTTATTTTTTTACTACAACTTTTTCTTCTAGACTAGGGGCTGATTAGAGCATCTAAATGCCCCAAAAAATCATTCAAGTTGAGAAATTTTCTAGGAGGACCGTGTGGATTCCACCACCATAATGATTGCATAAATCTGGATAAACACCTCAAATTGAAGTGATTACACCTATATATGAAATAGTATTCAAATTCTCATTCCACTAATAAATTACATAGTGTTTGGTATCCATTAATGTGGAAATTTAATTATATACAATGAAGGAATATTCTATGAAATTTCGGCCAAAAAAAGTAATATTCATTGTAAAATCCATAAATCCTACATCTAGTGGAAAAATGAGTAGAACATTAGAGGGTGAAAGAACATGAAATTTAGGAACAAATTTTATAAAAGATTGAATTCATGAAAGGGTCATTTATTTGGGATAAAACAAGTTATCATTCGAAGGACAAAATTTTCCTCTTAAAGAAAGGGAGCTCCTCACTTTACAAGCATCCTATTTACCATTCCATTCATTCTATATAACCAAAGGGGGATCTCTATCAAGAGAGTTCATATTCAAATCCTCCCCTTTTAATCTTCTTAATTTATTGTTTTCATTATTTTTTTAGTTTTCATTTGTAATTTAAATTTAAAATAGATTCATGCATGGTCTTTATTTTTGTGTTTTCTTCTACCTAACCACACTTCTTTATTCTTCATATTTTATCCATATATTCTTATTTTAATCTTCTCATATTATTCAATGCAACCTAATACCCTAAAAATGAGGGGCTAACCCAAGGCTTGTCCCAAGGAAGGTATGTGGAAATTTTTTTATTATGCGCTTAAATTCTTATGTTTTATTAATTTTGCAATGATCAAGAGTGGTGTGCACGGGTGTGGAGATAGTCCACCATGACACTAAAATAAAAATCATTTATATAATTTTTTTAAACATTTTCCCTCCCATATACTAGATACAAGATCATTATATGATGGATTTGATCTATATAGTGGTTGAAATAGAATACGGTGGAGCCTGGTCTCTGAATATGATTCACTCTCGATCGAGGTGTGTCAACATCCTTGATTATAGAAGGAGGTTAATTTATGATTTCTAAATGCATTTAAGATTTAAATCAAATAAATTTAATAGTATTAATTCATGAATTTTATCTTAAAATTGAGTTATAAAACTTAATTTAAACACCGAAAAAGTGAATAATGGAACTCACAAACCAACACATAATGGCCATGTTCTTTCTTAATTAAATAAATGTTTTCATTGTAATTTATTTTTTTATTTTATTTAAAATAAATTAAATTCCATTAATTGATTAAATACAAACAAACAAAATTATTATTTCAGGTGAATTAGATTAAGTGAGTAAACGTTTGAAAAAGCTCTTCAAGAGAGATGACCCATGTCAGCCACTATTTTGCACTAAGAAAATTAAATTGCCTTTTCCACACCCTACTATAGGCATGCATGATTAATTTAATGGGATATCATTTCCCACTAGGCCTATGGGTCATGTAGTGGGATTAATTCCCACTAGGCCAATGGGCCATGTATTGAACAAATATGGTTTGATGGGTGGGTTATCATTTTGGGGGGTTATGGATTGCCTTTCCCACTTGTGTTGGAGGTGTGTGTGTCTTTAATTGTAATTGTACCTCCAAAAACATATTATATATATATATAACTATATTGTATATATATATATATGAATCTATATTATGTATATATATAACCATATATTGTGTATATATATAATATTATTAACACCCACACGTATGTTTATGTATATAATATTATAAACATATATATATATTATTAATATATACAATACATAAAATACATACAATATACAATATAAAAAATTATAGGGAACCATGGGTTGAAACCCATGATTCATAAATTTATTGAAAATAAAAAATTCATAAAGTACAAAAGGTGATGGGGAATAAACCGAGTGACAAACCACTTGACACTAGGTACAAAAATCATCTATTTAATCAGCCATATCCCCTAATATAATCACCAAAGAATGGCGTACATGGAAATTATATTTATTTTTTGTAATACTTAATATATTAAATAAATATATTCCCAAATATTGTATTATTTTAATGTCTTTAAAAACATGGAACACATTATTCTAGCATGGTGAAAAGATCTTCAACATCTCCCATAAGGATCTTGCCCTTTAATTTTCCTACCTAAAACCTCTCTTTATATCCCAGGGGAAAGAAACATAAAATGTTTGATCTCAAGTTCTCATTAAAGGTAAATATAGAGAACATAAATCAAAACATAAACATAATAATGTAAAAACCTGAAAAAAAATCTTGAGTTATAAAATAAATATTGGCAGTACGTAAGGTGAAAATCATAAAGGAACATTAACCACAATAAAATACAATTTGCATAAAGCAGGGAATTGTGGAAAACACATAATAATATAAAATCATTTCCATATTTTCCATGGCTCATAGCCAAAACCATCAAAGTATAGAAAGTACATTACTAAACTGATTTCACTCCTCATTCCAACCCTATATTACAGAACCATATTTACATGTCATTTCAACCCTATATTAATGAACCAGATTTACTGTTTGTTTTAGAAATTTCTATATCATGAGATATAAATATTAACCAAATAAATTATATGGGGATATAAGTCCCACCTATGACATAATATAAACCTTACATATGTGTGCCACAAAAACATAAATCATTCATCATTGCACAACCCAAAGAATAAAATGTGTTTCTTAAACATCATTCCATCATAACATAATCCATGTAAAACAATGGGATTTAATAAATATAATTCCTTCATAAAAATAATCACCCATAATAACTATAGGGATAGTATACTGGAAACATATCCTTAATCTTATATGGAAAATAATTTGGATAAAACACATGAAATTAATTCATGAGGAAAATATAATTTCCTCTTCAAAAACATTTTCTTTTCTTAAACAATGTGCATTTTTATAATAAAATAATTTCATTAAAAATATTCTCTAAAACATGTAATATAATATTCATTTAAATATGTAATAATGAAAGTGTAAATTTCCATTCATGTCATATAAGTTAAAAAACATTCTCCTCACACTTTTGCTGGAAAACTCAAAACGTACCTCATATGTAAAATGAAGGAAATATTCCTTCCACAACATTTAATAAATATTAAAAAATGGGTAAAATTGAATTTAAAAAATATAATAATATCAGAAATAATATTATTTATTTATGAAACATGGATGTGGATGATAAATATACCACAGTAAATAATTACATATAAATAATCTCATATAACAATGAGATTGTGAAATTATCCATAATCAATTATATTTTGTTCAATCGTATGCTTCATAAAATAAATAAAATTATATTAATATGAAAATTCCATAACATTAAAAATAAAATCATAAAACATTAATGGGAATTATAAACACCACACATAAAAAATAGATGGTGTATAGGGAATATGTCTCACAGAAATAAAAAGTGAAACAAAATAATCCCTTACCTTAAGTCTACTATTTTTTTATGTATCTTAACCACGTGTATAATGATTTAAATAAATTTTTTTAATTATTACTTAATCATAGAAATTTTTAGGATATCATATGTGATAACATTATCATCTGTTTGTTAATAATATTTCAGTAGTACTTGTTATTCGGGTATTAGCTGCTTTATGTTCTTATGCATGTTTTTTTGAATAATTTCATGTTCTTCTTATTAGGTAATAGTTATATAATAAAAAAATATATTTAAATAATATATATCATATTTATTTGTTCCTTACATTTATATAATCTTGATTTAATAGATAACATATAGAACGAATCACATCACATCGTGGAGATGGTAGGTCGTACATACGCATGAGCGACGATATCATTCACATAATTATTGATTGGTTTTGAATTTAATTGTAAAGACCTGTAATATTAAAGGGAAATTTTTTTTCTTCATTTTTTTTGGTATTTTACAAGAACACAGTTTCTGACGGCACCTGATTCTGAGGCCCGGTGTGCCCGGAATCAATTTCTGAAATTTATCTCGGGTACGTTCAGTAAACGAACGAGCGGGATTTTCTAAAATTTGAACCGGTGCTCGGAATCGAAATCCTAGGGCACCGATGGAACTGTAATTCCAATAATTTCATAAGAACACCTTTTCCAGAGTTGTGTTTGCTCGGGTGAGGTTATTAATTAATTGGGTTAACTAAAGAATAAAATAAAATATTGTGCAATAGATTTTATTTTTATTTTAAGTAGTGTTAACCTAGGCATGGCGGTTGGAGTGGGACCCACTGATATCCTAACTCCTAGGTAGGATATTAGTGAGATGGGGCCCACACGAGCCCCACCCCTTTATTTCCTTTCACCTCCCACGTGCATTTAATATGGTAACTAACCCGCACTCCCTCTTAAATGCCAAGTCAACTCTCGCGTTTAATAGAATTATTAAACGCCTCATTAATTGGGAAATGCTCGATAATTAAAGCATGATCTGTTTTTGAATTTCAAAAACGGTTGGCGTGGGAAATAAAATAAGCAAGGCCTTATTTTATTAGAGTTGTTGTGTCATGCGATAGATTTGGGGGGAGGAATTACTCAAAGCCTTAATCTTCATCTTCTTAGTTGGAGAACGCAAAGAACGACGAAGAACGCCGGCCTCTGACGGAAGATGACGAAGAACTCTAGTTCCCCAGAGATGGATGACGCGACGTCATGTACTGCGACGCCGACGATCCTCCTTCTGCGATGCTGACGATCCTCTTCTGCGACGCCGTCTCCCGCGACGTCATTTTCCACGACGATCTTAATTCTTCAACACCTTGAGGTAGGGGGTTTTAATTTAATTAAATCTATGTGAATTATATCCTCAACATGTGTATAATTTTTGGAAGTCGTTTGAACCGCTAAGGCGGTAGGTGCGGACCAACGAACAAGTCTGAACCCACCGTTTCTTTGTTCTTGGTGTGCGGATCGACGGGCGATGACGAAGCAGGCCGAAAAGGCATTATGAGGACTTTGTAGTGGAGAGACAGTCCCAGGAGGATCTCTGGCGAAGACGAAAGGCAAAACAGACCACCGGAGCGCGTCTGGTGGTCCGCGGAAGACCCTGTTGGCGTGCCGCCGGGAAGGACCGCCGCGGCGGCAGGTGACTGGTCCCACGGCCGCACGGGACCAAGGGCGACGCGGCGCTAGTCCACGTCCGTAGGCAGGGAGTGGCCCCCACATGGGGGTCGCGGCTCCAATCAAGGGGGCATCGCCCCCTTTGCGCAGCCGCACGGTCAGTGCCGAGCCGACCCCGCTCGGCCAGCGCCGAGCCGCCCCGGGCCAGACCGGTTGCACCGGGCCGGGCCGAGCCATGCCAGCTGGGCCAGGACGCACCCACCAGGCCGGGTCATGCCCTAATGGTTCGGACCCGGACCTGGTTCGGGTCGCCCGGTTCGGGCCGACCCAGGGGGGTTGTGCCGGGTCGGGTCGGGCCCAGACCCACCATTTTCAGACCGCTTCCGGTCTTTTGCCCATATCTTGGGCTATGGACCTCCGATCGACGCAACATCATTTGTGATCTGATCCTTGGATCGAGAAGGTCGTTTCGATATATTACGCTTAAGTTTTCAGAGAACTTTGGGTACGACCAGGTTGGTTCGAGCACGAAACCAACCAGGCCCTAGGAGCGGAAACGGTTATAACTTGAGCTCTAGACGTCCGATTGATGAGCCGTCGACTTTTTTGGATTCCTTTTAGTGAGACGGACCTTTTGGCTTACTATTCTCAAGGTTTGGATGCATTTGGAGTGAGGTAGGGTTGGTTTTGACTTAAAAACCAACTGGGCCCCTAGAACAAAAAAGCCAATAACTCTCAGACCAGGCGTCCGATTGACGTGCCATCTGTCATGTTGAGTTCCTCTTGTCGAGGAGGAACATTGAGATACATCAACTCCGGACTATGTGTAATTTGATGTATCGACCCCTTGGTTCGTGGAGCATACCCTCCCGGAATGAGCATGCTGTGTGCGGGAACCCTAGAGTTGGCTGCGACTGTGAAGACTGCACTGAAATCCTATGTGGGTTCGGAAGTAATGAAGACCGTACTGAAATCCTATGTGGGTTCGAAGGAGATGAAGACTGCACTAAACTCCTATGTGGGTTCGACAGCGATGAAGATCGTACTGAAATCTTATGTGGGTTCGATGGAGATGAATACTGCACTGAAATCCTATGTGGGTTCGACAGTGATGAAGACCGTACTGAAATCATATGTCGGTTTGACGGAGATGAGGACTGCACTAAAATCTTATGTGGGTTCGGAAGCGATGAAGACCGTACTGAAATCCTATGTGGGTTCGATGGAGATGAAGAATGCATTGAAATCCTATGTGGGTTCGGTAGTGATGAAGACCGTACTGAAATCCTATGTGGGTTCGACGGCAATGACTATTGTTCTTGTATCCTACGTGGGTCTGGCAGTGTATGACTCTGTTCTTGCTATCCTATGTGGGTATGGTAGAGTAGCTGGTTTAATAACCTATGTGGGTCCCAGCTTAGATGAATCAGTGACTATATCTGATTATCTCTATCATTGAAGAAGTATACCAGTGTGAGCTGAGTCTTGACTTTCAATCATTATCTTCGATATGATTGATTTCTTTCCTATGTGTATTGTGTTGTGCTACCCTGTGTGGACGTGATTGAACTTGGGCTCGGATGCTGGAGCAGAACTGGAATTGATGACTTAGGTATATGTATGGGCATATACCTAAGTAGTGTTGGTTGTTACTTTGTGATTGTATCTTTCTTTTGTGGATTATCCTTTGTGGATTCTGGGAGACCTTCGGGGGTCTTGGGGTCCCTACTGAGTAGCGTATATGCACCCCTACGCGGGGTATGCCCGCACTACATTGTGTTGGATGCAGATGAAGGACAGCGCTGATCGTGGTAGAGGCTAGTGAAGCAGTTGGCACCTGGAGGTGGACCACTGGGCGGGACGTACACGGAGCGGACGGCTGGACCCGAGGAGCTGAGCTGGCTATCTGTACCCACCCTTCAGGTGGGACTACCATTGGATGGCTCAATGTTGTTGCTTTACTTTCAGTTGTTGTACTTTCTTTCTAGTTGTACTTTACTTTCAGTTGGGGTTTTTATTCTGACCCATTTACTTTTCTGCACTTACTTGTACTCAGCTTACTTAGTGCTTACTTTTGATGGCTTACTCTGTGGTGTTTGTTTACTTTATAAAGGCAATGCCTTCCCCTTTTTGTCGGGATTTATGCCTTGGTGCTAGTCGCTAGGCCTTGGCCTATGGGAGGCGGGCTTGGGGTAGTCACAGCATGGGTCCCGAGGACGGGTCGTGACAAATTGGTATCAAAAGTGTTCAGTTCTACCGTAGAAATCAGGACTCTAATCTTTCTTCTATGAGAAGTAATAGTGTAAAGTGTATTAAGTGTGGTCATCAGTCCAGGGAGTCCAGTGTTGGTGCGGCGGCCGAAGTATCCAAACACCAAGACCCTGACTTCTGATTTTTGACTCAATGCATGAAAACATTGATTTCATGTGTGTTTCAAAAGTTTTCTTTGATATTACTTTGTGTCAGCTCACCAGGTATACTGTTTGACCATGGATCACCTATTTCTTTTCAGGATGGCCCCATGATGGCAGCCAGCTAGGGTTCCGAGCGTTGTGTGAGATGACAGCCCACCAAGCGACGAGGCCTCGGTGCAGGGCCCTTTGACAGCGGAGGCACATGCGGTACCTCTACCCACCGAGCCATCGATGCTACCAGCCCCGGCCGCTGATAGTGCACGTCGCCTTAGTGCACTGCACGAGTTTCAGCATCAGTGACCGCCTAGGTTCTGTGGGGAGACGAACCCTTAGGCAGCCGAGGATTGGCTGGAGGTAGTTGTTCGAGTTTTCAGGTTAGTGGGGACACCATATGACCTCACAGTGATCCTCGCAGCGAGCCTCCTGTACGCGGCAGCAGGCAGATGGTGTATCTTGATGCTCCAGGTGCACGATGAGGCATCACTCTTCTGGACGGACTTTTAGAGCCTCTTTCGCTCAATGTTCGTCCCAGACACCCTCCGTGCAGTGCGCATCCAGGAGCTTCTACTGCTGCAGCAGGGCAGCTTGACGGTCACCCGGTACTTGGCGAGATTTACCGATCTCTTGTGCTATTCGACGGACATGGTATGGGACCCATTCTTCCGGGCCCGGACCTTCTACCATGGGATGAGGCATGAGATCAGGGCATTGATGATCTCCCTTAGCATTCCGACATAGGCAGGAGTACTGGAGCGAGCTCTTCTCATAGAGAGCTTTCTTGTTGAGCCTATGCAAGCAGTGAGACCTACCGCAGGGCGGCACGTAGCAGAGTCGTCTACAGCTGGCAGTCGATGGATGTCACAGGGGTCCAGGTGGACCGGACCATCAGGCAGACGACCTCAAGACACTGGCTCAGAGGTGCGGGGCACAGGGCGCAGATCCAACCTTCCGAGGAGCAGGTAGTGCTATGCGTGTGGCGGGCAGGGCCACATGGCTCATGACTTCCCAACCCGCCGTGCAGAGGAGCAGCAGACGGTTGAGGGGCCACCCAGGCATAGGAAGAGGGTCGACTGTGGCAGTCCGTCGAGAGCAAGTGGACAAGGTAGGGGAGCTGGACGAGCAGCAGGTGGTGGACGACGCTTTGAGGCTTTACCACCACCACCACCAGGAGGTCCACCCCGTCCACAAGAAGTTGGTGGGTAGAGACAGGCTCAGCTTCAGGGAGCAGAGGCCTACGACCAAGGCGTGCCAGAGATGATTCGAGGTACGATATGTGTCTACTCCACCCTTTATGTAGTTCTTATAGACATATGAGAGAGTCATTCCTTTATTTCCACTTCCCTTGTTCGGAGCTCGGAGATTCTGACGGAGCCGTTGGCTCGATCTTACGGCTAGAGACTCCTACAGGAGCATACTCGACAATTACACACTGTTGCTGGCAATGTGAGCTTACTCTAGGAGGCAAGAGATTTGGCTAGGATCTTCTTGTAGCGGCGTCGAGGCCTTACGACTTCATCTTGGGCATGGATTGGTTATCTACAGTCCATGCTCAGATTGATTGTATTAAGCGCAAGGTGCGGGGTGTTCGCACTGACGGGAGCAGGTTCAACTTCACCGATGAGAAGGGAGCCTTTGCAGCACGGGATGGACTCTGGCAGAGGAGAGGACAACCCATCGGTCATCAGTTGGATAGCCTCATCCTAGGAGTAGTTGACGTGTAGTGTCCTATTTTTCTTGTAGTGGTAGATCAGTATGAGGATGTTTTCCCTGACGACATTCCAGGACTACCTCCTCGCAGAGTGGTAGACTTTTATATTGACCTATACCCTGGGAGAGCCCTGATATCCACTCCATCATATCATATGTCCCCCTATGAGCTTCGAGAGCTACGGGTACAGTTGGAGGACTTGCAGATCAAGGGATTCATCCGACCCAGTGTTTCACACTGGGCTTCCCCGATATTGTTCACCAAGAAGGTGGACGGGAGCTTGCGATAGTGTGTCGACTATCGTCACTTGAACCAGGTGACCGTGAGGAACAAGTATCTGCTACCAAGGATTGATGACCTCTTTGATCAACTCAAGGGAGCACGGTGGTTCTCAAAGATAGACCTTAGATCAGGCTATCATCAGCTCAGAGTTTGAGACGGGGACGTGCAAAAGATGGCCTTCATATGTCGGTATAGCCACTATGAGTTCTTGGTTATGCCTTTCGGCGTAACCAACACTCCAGCAGTTTTTATGAGTCTCATGAACAGGATCTTTCAGCCATACCTTGATCGATTTGTCATGGTCTTCATCGACGACATATTGATATACTCGACCATTGAGGAAGAGCACGCCTACCACTTATGGGTTGTACTAGACACACTCCGAGAGAACCATCTTTAAAGCAAGCTCTCTAAGTGTCAGTTCTGGTTACGTGAGGTCCATTTCTTGGGATACGTCATCTCTAAGGCGGGAGTTGCGGTGGATCCTACGAAGATCGAGGCAGTTCTATCTTGGGAGCCACCCAGGAGCGTGACGGAGGTGCGTAGTTTCTTGGGTCTAGCTAGGTACTACCAGATATTTGTGTCAGACTTCTCCAGAGTTGCAGCACCACTATCAGCATTGAAGAAGAAGGGGAAACCCTTCGTGTGGTCAGACAGATGTCAGCAGAGCTTCCAAGAGCTGAGACAGAAATTGACCAGCGCGCCTATCATGAGGCTATTAGAGGAGGGAGTACAGTACGTAGTCTACTGCGATGCATCAGGGACCGGACTTGGGTGTGTCCCGATGTAGGAGCGGGAAGTGATCACCTATGGATCACGTCAGTTGAGGCAGCATGATCAGAACTATGCTACCCATGACCTGGAGTTAGAAGTAGTAGTCTTCGCTCTGAAGATGTGTCGACACTATCTGATGGGCGAGCGCTTTACAGTCTACTCTGACCACCAGAGTCTTAGGTACATCTTCTAACAGAAGGAATTGAAACTGAGACAGCGTTGATGGCTTCAGTTCCTCCAGGATTATGACTTTGAGATAGTCTATACTCCTGGGAAGGGGAACATAGTAGATGATGCTCTCAGTAGGAGGACGGGCATCCAGCTACTTGGGGAGGCGACGGAGCAGCTAGCCGCCTTGTAGATATCCTTCGTGGGTAGAGATGGAGCAGCCTTTCTTTAGTCACTCACACTCACTCCTCCACTACTGTAGCGGGTCAGAGAGGCACAGCATGGGGATGCTGACTATGAGACGCAGAGTGCACAGATATCCTCAGGACAGGCACCTGATGGATTATATGTAGGAGGAGAACATGTCGTCCTTTTCAGAAGACGCACCATGGTACAAGCTTCTTTGCATGAGGAGGTGCTGAGAGAGTTTCACACTTCCCCTTTGGCAGTACATCCTGGAGTGGAAAATATGTACGAGGATCTCAGACGACAGCACTAGTGGCCGGGTATGAAGAAGGCTATGGAAGAGTTCATTTCTCGATGCCTCACCTGCCAGTAGGTGAAGGCAGAGCACCAGGTACCAACAGGCTTAGTACAGCCCTTGGAGGTCCCAGAGTGGAAGTGGGATGGGATATATATGGATTTCATGACTGGAATTCCACGCACTTCTAGAGGCCATGACTCCATTTGGGTGATTGTCGACCGAATCACCAAGTCGACCCACTTCTTACCCATCCGAGAGTAGGGCTCAGTAGAAAGCTTGGGACGTCTCTACGTTCAGGAGATCATACGGGTTCATGTTGTGCCATCATCTATCATCTCTGATCGAGATGCTTACTTTATATCCCGTCTTTGGAAGGGGTTGCATGAGGCATTCGGGATGCAGCTACATCTAAGAATCACCTTTCACCCTCAGACGGATGGCCAGACGGAGAGGACCATTCAGAATCTCGAGGAAATTCTCTCAGAATGTGTCCTTGAATTTGGTCACAGTTGGGAGGACAATCTACCCTTGGTGGATTTTGCGTAAAATAACAGCTAGCACTCCACCATCGGGATGGCACCATACGAGGCATTGTACGGCTGGACCTCTCAGATCACCTCTGTGATGGACAGACCCTAGGGAGTCAGCACTTGTGGGACCAGAGATGGTCCAGGCCATGACAGAGAAGGTCCAGGTTATCCAGGAATGGATGAGGATAGCTCAGAGCCAGCAGAAGTCTTATGCTAACAGGAGGCGGAGGCCACTGGAGTTCGAGGATGGTGACCACGTCTTCTTACGGGTCTCACCTTGACATGGATTACGGAGATTTGGTCGAGGCGGCAAGTTATCTCCACGCTTCATCAGACCATTACAGGTCCTCAGCAAGATAGGTGAGGTGGCTTATCGCCTGGATCTACCACCTCAGTTGCACCGAGTGCACGACGTCTTCCACGTATCTCAGCTGAGGAGATACATGCACGACCCGATGCATATCATCGACCATGGGGAGCTAGACCTTGAAGATGGGGAAACTTTTGCGGAGGTCCCAGTGGAGATCGAGGATCGACAGGAGCGGGTCCTACGTGGATGGTCGATACCTCTATTGCGCATCAGATGGTAGCATGGGCAACTCCAGGAGAGCACTTGGGAGCTGGAGGCTCAGATGTGTGCTTAGTACCCACAATTGTTCCCCTAGTTTATGATGTATCTTTACAAGGATGTAAAGCCCTGAGGTGAGGGTAATATAAAGACCCGTAAATTGAAGGGAAATTTTTTTTCTTAATTTTCTTTGTGATTTTACAGGAATGCAGTTTCTGACAGCACCTGATTCTGAGGCCCGGTGTGCCCGGAATCAATTTCCTAATTTTAGCTCGGGTACGTTCAGTAAACGAACGAGCGGGTTTTCCTAACTTTTGAATAGGTGCTCGTAATCTAAATCTGAGGGCACAGATGGAACCGCAATGCCGGTAATTTCTTAAGAACACCTTGTCCAGAGTTGCGTTTGCTCGGGTGAGGTTATTAATTAATTGGGTTAACTAAAGAATAAAATAAAATCTTGTGCAATAGATTTTATTTTTATTTTAAGTAGTGTTAACCTAGGCATGGTGGTTAGAGTGGGACCCAATGATATCCTAACTCCTAGGTAGGATATTAGTGAGGTGGGGCCCACACGAGCCCCACTTTATTTCCTTTCACCTCCCACGTGCATTTAATATGGTAACTCACCTGCACCCCCTCTTAAATGCCAAGTCAACTCTCGTGTTTAATAGAATTATTAAACGCATCATTAATTGGGAAATGCTCGATAATTAAAGTATGATCTATTTTTGAATTTCAAAAACAGTTGGCATGGGAAATAAAATAAGGCAAGGCCTTATTTTATTAGAGTTTTTATGTTGTGTGAGATATTTTGGGGGAGGAATTACTCAAAGCCTTGAATCTTCATCTTCTTTGTTGGAGAACGTGAAGAACGACGAAGAACTCTGGCCTCCGACGGAAGACGACGAAGAACGCTAGTTCCCCGAAGATTGACGACGCGACATAGTGTACCGCGATGCCGACGATCCACCTTACGCGACGCCGATGATCCTCTTCCGCGACGCCGTCTCCCGTGACGTCTTTTTCCGCGACGATCTACGTTCTTCAACACCTTGAGATAGGGGGTTTTGGTTTAATTAAATCTATGTGAATTATATCCTCAACATGTGTTTAATTGTCAGAAGTCATTTGAACCGCTAACGTGGTGGGTGCGGACCAACTAACAAGTCTGAACCCACCATTTATTTGTTCTTGGTGTGCGGATCAATGGGCGACGACGAATCAGGCTGCAAAGGCGTTATGAGGACTTCACGGTGAAGAGTCAGTCCCGGGAGGACCGCTGGCGAAGACGGCAGGAAAAACGGACCACCGGAGTGCGTCCGGTGGTCGGTGGAAGACCCCGCCAGCGCGCCATGCCCATACGGCAGCGCCGGCGGCCAGAGGCGGTGACCGGCACCAGCCGGCCGGCAGGAGGCAGCGGCGCCCGGCGCGCTGCCGGGAAGGACCGTCGCGGCTGAAGTCGTGGCGGCAAGCGTCTGGTCCCGTGGCCACGCGGGACCAAGGGTGATGCGGTGCTAGGCAGCGTCTTCGGGAAAGGAGCGGCCCCCATTCGGGGGCTACAGCTCCAATAAAGGGGGCAGTGCCCCCTTTGCGCGACCTCTCGGTCAGCGCCGAGCAGGCCCTGCTCGGCCAGCGCCGAGCCTCCCCGGGTCGGGCCACCCAGGACAGGATGGGCCGCGCCGGCTGGGCCAGGCCACGCCCACTGGGCCGGGGCGCGCCCTAATGGGCCATACCTGGACCCAGTTCGGGTCGACCCGGTTCGGGCCGACCCAGGGGGGGTTTGGCCGGGTCGGTCCGGGCCCAGACCCCCCATTTTCAGACCACTTCCGGTCTTTTTCCCATATCATGGGCTATGGACCTCCGATCGACGCATCGTCAGTTGAGATGCGATCCTTGGATCGATATGTTCATTTCTTTATATTACACTCAAGGTTTCGGAGAACTTTGGGTATGGCCGGGTTTGTTCGAGCACGAAACCAACCGGGCCCTCGGAGCGGAAACACTTATAACTTGAGCTCCGTACGTCTGATTGACGATCCGTCAACATTGTTGGATTCCTCTTAGTGAGGCAGACCTTTTGGAATACTCTGATCGAGGTT
The DNA here is from genome assembly GCA_963277665.1 of Viscum album. Lineage (NCBI taxonomy): Eukaryota > Viridiplantae > Streptophyta > Magnoliopsida > Santalales > Viscaceae > Viscum > Viscum album. The sequence goes on along the minus strand of OY728123.1, from coordinate 682,709,138 downwards.
TGGACATAGTTGGAGTGCGTTCGGGTTGGTTTTTACTTAAAAACCAACCGTGCCCCTGGAATGAAAAAGCCAATAACTCTCAGACCGGGCGTCTGATTGACGCGCCGTCTGTCACGTTGAGTTCCTCTTGTCGAGACAGAACTTTGAGATACATCAAATCTGGACTACGTGTCAGCTGATGTATCAACCCCTTGGCTTGTGGAGCAGACCCTCCCGAAACAAGCATGTTGTGTGCGGGAACCCTAGAGCTGGCTGCGACTGTGAAGACTGCACTGAAATCCTATGTGGGTTCGGCAGCGATGAAGACCGTACTAAAATCATATGTGGGTTCTATGGAGATGAATACTGCACTGAAATCCTATGTGGGTTGGGCAGCGATGAAGACCGTACTAAAGTCCTATGTGGGTTCGACGGAGATGAAGACTACACTGAAATCCTATGTGGGTTCATCAGCGATGAAGACCGTACTGAAATACTATGTGGGTTCAACAGAGATGAGGACTCCACTGAAATACTATGTGGGTTCTGTAGTGATAAAGACCGTACTGAAATCCTATGTGGGTTCGACGGAGATGAAGACTGCACTGACATCCTATGTGGGTTCGACAGTGATGAAGACCGTACTGAAATCTTATGTGGATTCGGCGGTAATGACCACTGTTCTTGTATCCCACGTGGGTATGGTAGTGTCTGACTCTGTTCTTGCTATCCTATGTGGGTCTGGCAGAGTAGCTGGTTTAGTATCCTACATGTGTCCCAACTTAGATGAATCAGTGGCTATATCTGATCATATCTATCACCGAAGAAGTATAACAGTGTGAGCTGAGTCTTGACTTTCAATCATTATCTTCGATATGATTGACTTTCGTTCCTGTGTGGATTGTGTTGTGCGACCTTGTGTGGACGTGATCGAACATGGGCTCGGATGCTGGAGCCGAATTGGAATTGATGACTTAGGTATATGTATGGGCATATACCTAAGTAGTGTTGGTTGTTACTTTGTGATTGTATCTTTCTTTTCTGGATTATCCTTTGTGGATTCTAGGAGACCTTAGGGGGTCCCGGGGTCCCTACTGAGTAGCGTATACTCACCCATGCACGGGCTTTGCCCGCACTACGTTGTGTTGGATGCAGACGATGGATAGCTCTGATCGTGGTAGAGGCTAGTAGAGCAGTTGGCACCTGGAGGTGGACCACTGGGAGGGACGTACAGGGAGCGGACGGCTGGACCCGAGGAGCTGAGGTGGCTATCTGTACCCACCCTTCAGGTGGTATTACCAGTGGACTGCTCGACTTTGCTGCTTTACTTTCAGTTGTTGTACTTTCTTTCCAGTTGTACTTTACTTTCAGTTGGGGTTTGTATTCTAACCCATTTACTTTTCTGCACTTACTTGTACTCAGTTTACTTAGTGCTTACTTCTTCTGGCTTACTCTGTAGTGTTTTTTTTACTTTATAAAGTCAATTCCTTCCCCTTTTTGTCAGGATTTACGCCTTGGTGCTAGTCGTCAGCCCCTGGCCTATGGGAGGCGGGCTTGGGGCAGTCACGGCATGGGTCCCGAGGACGGTTCATGACATGAATAGTGTATAATATTTCAGAGTCATTATAATGTTATATTAATCATAAATATTTTTTACTTCTGTCATTATACCCATCCAAGTAAGGTGGTGGTGAAAAATAGATCACACCACGGTGTGAAGATGGTATGTTTTACTTATGCATGAGTGATGATTTCATTTTTTATAGGATGGATAAAAGGTGTAATATGGTTATTTAATAATTATAATAAATTTTAATTATATGATTGATAATTATGTTTTTACTTTATAATAAAACAACTAATTAATAAGATGTATAATAAGAAAGAAGTTTGAAGGAATCGGTACAAGAGATTACCCCTTCCTCGACATGTTTCCTCTAAATCTCTACTTAGAGCACTAGATTTGGACTTTGAAGATGACTAAAACCTATAGAATATTTCTATAGAAGCTTATAATGGAAAATTTTAGGGTATGGTAGATCTTTAAGGATCAAATAGATGTTAATAAGAGAGGGTGGAGGTTACCTTTTATTGTGGTGAGGGGCACTTTTGGAGACCTCAAAAATATTAATTTATAATAAAATCAAACCCCACTAAAAAACCTCCAAAATTTATCCATTTAGATATTTATATGAGATAGTGTTTCTAATCCAATAAAACAATAATTTTTAGACATGTTTTTCTGTCAATTTAAATATTGTCATTTTTATAAACACTTAGTTATTCTATTTAATTTTAATTTACACATAAAATATTTCAATATTAAAAGGGTGAAATATTTGTTTTGATATAAATTAGTCCATAAATAAGTAACTTATATCAATTTATAAAATATAATAATTATTATGTATTTTTGAAAAATAACTTATGATTTTTAAATAATTTAATAAAACTTTCTTTTGACAAAACAATAATAGTTTCAGTTTTGAAACTATTCAATTCATGGATTTTAAAATATTTGAATATAAGATATTATCATCAAAAAAATTATTTTATTATATCTCCCTTGAGTCTATTTAATCTAGAAAAATAATTGGACATATTAATTATCTCAAATTATATTTAATTTGAAATTTTCAATAACATAAATTTGATATTTCCATTAATAAAATAATTACTACATCAGTTTTTTTGAAATTATTAAATATACTTATTTGATGGGTGAAAATTAAAAATAAAATCCTATAATGAAGATAACTATAATGGATTTCATTATAACACTTGTATTATAATTTATCATCTGTAAAATTCAACATTAAAAATTCCATAATTATTAAATTATGAATGTGACAACTTTAACATCACTTTAAATAAAATAATTTTATTTCCACAATCACTTCTATATGTATCCAAATGGTTAATAAATCTAACCTTGGTTTGTTATGGTCGAGATATACTCTAAAAATAATAATTGGGAAATTTTTTAGGTCTTTTATGGTTACTAGAATTTTAATAATAATTATTTAATTGATTTCTCATCAATTTATTAATTTGTACACCATCAAAGTAAAAGTATTTAAGGTAATTATATATTTCCTGAAAATTAAAAATAAATTACCATGATAATGAAAAAAAATTTATATTTTAATTAATTATACATAATCAAATTTATCTTCAATATAATCTTATATAAAAATGGTTTAGTTTTTAAAATTTTAGTGAGACATATTCAACTGTTCTTTAAAGAAAATAAATTAAATGTCCTAATCTCCTCCAAGTTTATTTAAAAGTACATCATTTCTACAAAATGATTATTTAGTTTGAAACACACTCTTTAAATTATATTAAAACAAGTGTTAGGGTAATTTTATAATAGTATTCTTACCGTTAATTAATCGTTTACCATTTTACCGTATTAATAAAAAATACTAAAGTTAATATTCATAATGCCCAAAAATAAAATAAAGATATTTACATAATTTTAGCCTACTGATTCCAAATATGGAATCTATTTTTCCCAAATTCAAAACATATAAGTTTCAATAATTAATTTAAAATTATAACAGTTGTTGGATAAAGAGAATGGATTTTTTAAAAGTTGAAATATTGCAAAAGATTGAAATGTTTTTACATTGGAATTTAATTTAATATTAAGGATAATTACATAAATAATAATTAGTTATAAAAATATAATCTATTTATACATTAAAACCATTCAATAATACAATTTAATGACATAAATTACTTCAATGAGAAAATATTTTTTTCAATTAAAATTTTGTATAATTTTACTATTCATCAAAATTTAAAACATAATAGAAAATATAAAAAATTCATCCAAAGAAAATTTTTATAAACCGCTTCCAAAGAATAATTTTTTTCAATTAAATATCATATATAAAATTCTAAAAACTAGATTTAAAATGGGTGTTCCATAAAAAGGCGGCAATACAACATTTTTTTTAGAAAATACTTCTTTTATATGAAACATTGAATTTGTTCTTATATCATGTCTAGAAAATAGATAATATTAATTTTAAATAATTTATTAAATCTATAAAGATTAATTTTATTATTTTATAGAATCACTTATTTTTTTATATAGTTTTTTTGAAGGAAGTTAATAATATTCATACCCGCCATTATAATGACTAGGTTCTAATATTTAGTCGTCCACTTATACTCAGTCATGCATGAAATTAATTATATTAGAATAACATGAAATTGTATCTAACACAAGCCAAAAATATTGTTTCATATACTACAATCTAATACAATGTTGCGTATAGAACAGGTTAATCTTGGTGTATCATAAAATGAATGAAATCAATGAAAATAAAATCTCTGTGTGTTACATTCTACCCCCCATAAAATTAATTTCTCCCTAAAAATTTTTCAGGGTTATAAAAGGTTTACTAGTTGAAATTTTAATTCATAGAAACCCAAATCATAAAATGAAATACTAAAACATCATTTTAAAAAAGGAAAGTTAGAAACATAATGGTTACCCAAAGTAACCCCTCACTGAGTTTCCATATTCAAGAAAATAGGTTGGAAGTTAAAACATGGATATGGAAGGAAAATATAACCATAAAGTTATGATGAAGAGAGATATAGAACAATATTTGGAGAATGTTAAAACCCGTAAAGTCATAAATCTGTGATAATTTAAGAATCCATCTGATGCATTGGTTAAGAGGGTACTAAGACAATATTTTTTGTTTTCTAGATCCTTTCTCTAAAGTTAAAGAACATGAGAAAAAATACTTACTTGATTTTAGTACAATCGCATCATTGTTCATGCATTGAAAAAATTCCACTTCATCTCTTATTAAAAGAAATGAAATTCAATTTTTCATTCCTAAAGTGTTAGATGATCATGTGATGCCTAAATAGTATGATAGGTCATTCCATATATCTCAACAAAAAGGTTAACAACGGTTATCAAATATTCATAAGTCCTCCTATAGTGAGATAATACATTAAGCTAACAAACTTCAACCAGATTATAACTTATACTATCCCTAAATGGATAACATTACAATCCTTACAAAAACTGAAAATCTAATACATTAGAAAGAGGAAAACAAAATATGCTCATAATTTATCTACCATATCTCATACGTAAGTTCCTGGTTGTCACATTCAAATCATGTGAATACCTTAATCATGTATTATCTTGAAACATGGTAATAACTTGAATTACCATAGAACCTTAGTGGCAACATGCATGTTGTGAAACATTAACCCTTACCGAAAATCCAAAATATTCTATATACTCAAACTATGATATCTCTTTGTCCTTGTATTATTCCTGATGTCATTAATTATATCAAACATCTCATTATCTCTGTAACCCTTCATTATGCACATATCATGTGTTTTCCATAAATATCTGAATAACATTTCATGGTTATCGGTACCATTCAACATATACTTTCAAATACTCAAGAAAAATCAATAGTGTAACAATCCTTAGATTTTTCTTTATTTTATAGTACTATAAATTTACTTATATGAAATTATTCTTGATATACAGTTAATCATTCCACTGTCTACTTAAACCATTGACTGGGCTTCAACATTTTATTCCTTAACATTTTTTTCATCTCATTTATTAATTATAGTCTCTTCATAGTTTTCAATATAAATACTACCCATACGACAATGTTGATTCTCTTCTTGAGATTTTTCCTTAGGGAATCAATTTGAATAATTCCCATAAATTCCAAATTTAAAATATTTAACTATCATTGATGTCTTAGCAATACCATTATCATTTTCTATTGGGTTAACTAAACATTTTCCTTTGAAATTACTGGCTTTGTGTCCTTATTTTCCACACCCAAAGAATCTTCCGGTTAATTTGAGACATTATCCTTGATGACTCTTACCACATGATTTACATGAATAAAATTGAACTTTATTTAATCTATTATCACCATGATACTCCATCTTTCTCTTATTTGGTGGGTCATGAAACTCACCGTAGTTTAGATTATTGATCATATTATGAAATTTATGATTAGAAATAATAACAATGTTTTCCTTCCAACTCCCATTTCATTGGGTTTCTTATGAGTAAACACATTCCATTGTCCATAATATTTTCCATTAACATGAATCCTCTTATTTCCATCTGATTTCTGAAACCCAAAACTATTATTGTCAGAAGAAAAATTCATAATAGGAAAACATAATTATCAAGGGTGAGTACATTCAATCTCTAAAATATTAGGTTTAGACTTAGGTTATTCATGATCATTAAGATAATTCAAGAATAATAACCTATATTTATATGTATACATAGTTATATCCATTTATGTATCCTTAGAAATATCTCTAGGGATATCAATAATATTTTCACAACCTAATTTCCAATGGTTAACTAATCCTTCACTCTAATACCAACTATAAGGCCCCAAGATTTACGTACATGTAAATTACATTTCTTTTGAATAATATATAATACATTACACAAAGAGACTCCCAAATACCATATTAGTTTAGTTTCTTTGGAAACTAGGAACACATTCTTCTAACTTGGTAAAAATATCTTCAACATATCCCACAATGATCTTCCTCTTTAGTTTTCCTACCTATAATATTTCTTTATATCCTGGGGGAAATAAACATAAAAAGAGTGAGATCAACTAATCATTAAGGGTAAACATGGATAACATAAAATAAAACATAAAAATAGTAATGTAAAAACATGGATATTTATTTTGAATATCAAAATCTGGAGTCATAAAATATTACTTGGTAGTATGTAAGGCACAAATCATAAAGTAATATTAACCATGATAAAATAGCATTAGTATAAAACAGGGAATTTTGGAAAACACTTAAGCATAGAAACTTATTTCTATATTATCCAAGGCTCAATGAAAAGACCATAATAGTGGACAAAGTAAATTAGTGAACCGAATTCACTCTTCATTCCAACCCTGTATTATTGAACCAGATTTACTTATCATTTCCTCCCTGTATTACTAAACATGATTTACTTGTCATTTGAGCCATGTATATCCCATGATATATAAATCATTACCCAGTGAATTTAAGGGAGATATATGTCCCACCTGTCACATAATGAAAACTATAAATATGTGTTCCGCAAGAACATAAATCATTTATCATGGAATAACCCAAAGAAATAAAATGGTTTTCTTAAACATCATTTCATTATAAGGTAATCCATGTAAAATAAAGGTATTTCATAAATAAAATTATCCCATAAACATAATCAACCATAATAATAATAGGGCTAGTATACAGGAAACATATCCTTAATCTTATATGGAAAATAATTTTGATAAAACTCTTGAAATTAATTCTTGGGGAAAACTTCATTTCTTCTTCAAAAACATTTTATTTTCATTAAAATTAGTACAATTTAAAAGAAATAATTTCTTTGAAAATAACCTTGAAACATTTAATATAATATTTTTGTTAATAATTCATTATTAAATCCTAAAATTCTATTCATTTTTTATAATATAAAAAACATTATCCTTATATGTTTGTCGAAAAACTCAAAAGTACCTCTTATGGAAAGAAAAAGAAGTATTCCTTCCATTCAATTTAATAAAAAATCACCGAATGGTAAAATTTTCTTTAAAAAATACTATAATAATAGAGATAATATCATATATTTAGGAAACATGTATTTGGATGATAAATATACCCCAGTAAATAATTACGTATAAACAATCTCAGATAATAATGAGATTATGACATTATTATTTAGCAATTATAATTAGTCCAATCGTATTCCATGTAAAATAAATAAAATTATATACATATTTATACATCATATATTTAAAAATAATAATCATAAATCATTCTTGGGAAGAATAAAAACCATACAAAAGAAATAGGTGGTGTATAAGGCATATGTCCCACAGAAATAAAAGTGAGACAAAATAATCCATTACCTTAAGTACATTTTTAGTTGTATGTATTTGAACCTCCTGGATAATGATTTAAATAATTTCACTAACTTATTCCAGAATCATAGTCATTTTTATGATATCATATATAAACTTATTATCATCTCTTTGGTAATAATATTTTAATACTACTCATTATTCGGGTATTAACTACTTTAGGTTCTTATTCATATTTTGTAAAATAAGTTCATGTTCTCATTCTTATGACATAGGCATATCATTAAAAAATTATATTAACATAAAATATATCATATTTATTTATTCTTTAAATTTATATAATCATTATTTAATGGAAATAATGTATAATGAATCACATCGTATCGTGGAGACGGTAGGTCGTATGTACACACAAGCGACGATATCATTCTTGTAATTGATGAATGGAATTGAATTTTATAGTGTATAACATTTAATAATAATTATCATGTTATAATAATCATATATAGTTATTATTTCCATCATTATACTCATCCAAGTAAGGTGGTGGTGAAAAATAGATTACACTTCGGTTTGGAGATGGTAAGTCGTAACAACGCACGCGTAGTGATTTCATTTTTCTTAGGATGGAAGGTGGAATATGGTTATTTAATATTTATAATAAAAGATCATTATATTATTTATACTTATTTTTTTCTTTATAATGAAATAAATAACTAAGAGTAATTAGGAGAATAATTTTTTTTGAATGAATCGGTAGAAGAGATTACCTCTTGTTCAATGTGCTTCCCCTAAATCTCTTCTTAGAGCACTAGAGTTGGTCTTTGAATATGAGAATAACCTATAGAATGTAACTAGGGAATTTTATAATGTAAAATTTTATAGGATGGATGAGATTTAATTCTCAAATGGATGTGAATAAGTGAGGGAGGAGGTGCCCTTTTATAATTGAGGTGAGGGGCACTTTTGAAAACCTCAAAATATTAATTTATAATAAAAACAAACCACACTCAAAACCTGAAAAAGTACCAATTTAGAAGTTTAGTTGAAAAAGGGTTGTAATATCACAAACCAATAATTTTTAGACAAGTTTTTATTTAAATTTAAACATTATCATTTTAATTAACACATAAATATTCTAATAAATTTTTATTAAAATAACATGTATTTCAAAATTAAAAGGGTAAAATATTTATTTATTTAATGTAAATTAGACCATAAATAAGTACCTTATAGAATTTTAAACCAAATCATAATTATTATATATTTTTTAAAAAATATTTTGTGATATTTACCAAATTTAATAGTTCATTTTTTTGACAAAACAACAATAGTGTCAATTTTAAACTACTCAATTTGTGGATTTTTAAAAATATCAAGAAAGATGTTATCTTCAAACCAATTATTCAATTATATACCTATTGAGACAAGGTAGTATATTAAAATAATGGGACATATTAATTATATAAAATTTTATTTTTTAATATTTTTAATTACATAAATTTGATATTTCCATTAATAAAGTAATTACTACATCAGTTTTGTGTAATTATTTAATATACTTATTTTTTGGGAAAAATTAAAAATTAAAATACTAAGGTAAATATATATATACTATATTTCATAAAAATACTTCTAGTAAAATATATCTGTAGGAAAATTCAATATTATAAATGTTATACTTATAAAATTATGAATGTGACAACTTTAACATCACTTTAAATAAAATAATATAAGTGTCACGATCTCTTTCATATGAATGAAAAGGGTAAATAACTCAACCCTTAGATTATTATGGTCTATATATACTCTACTAATAATAATTGCGAAAGTTTTTGGGTATTTTGATGGTTATTAACAATTTAATAATAAATGTTTTATTGATTTCTCGTCGATTAATTAATTTTTTCAGCATCAAAGTATAATTCTTTAAGGTAATTATATATTTCCTAAAAATTAAAAATAAATTAACATGATAAAAAAATTATTTTATATTTCAAGTAATTATTAATAATATAATTTATCTTTTTTATATCTTTATATAAAAAATGGTTATGTTATTAAAATTTGACTGAGACATATTTATCTTTTCTTTAAATAAAATTAATTTAATCTCCTAATCTTATCCAACTTGATTCTAAAAAACATAATTTATACCCAAGAATAATTTAGGTCAAAAAAATAAGAAAATATATTAATACAAGTGTTTGGATAATTTTATAATAGTATTCCTACCCTTAATTACCTATTATACACTTTTACCCTATTAATAAAAATTACTGAAGTTACTAAGCATAATGCCCAAAAGAATCTATCTACATAATTTGGGACTACTCATTCCAAATATGGAATCCATTGTTATCAAAATTCAATGCATTGATGTTGAAATAATTTATTTAAAATTATTCTCGTTGTGATAAAAAGGGTATGGGTTTTTTAAAAGTTAAAATATTGTCGAAGATTGAAATTTTTTTACATATGAATTCAATATAAAATTATTTCTAATGACATACATTATATTGGATGATAAAAATATATTGTATTTATAATTTATTGTATTCAATAATATAATTTAATTACATAAATTATTTTTATGAAAAAAGTTTTCTTCAATTTAAATCTAGTATAATTTTACTAGCCATCAAAATTTAAAACTTATCAGAAAAATATAAAAAAATCATCAAAAAAATTTATATCCTACTTAGAAAGAAGAAGTTTGTTTTGTTAAATATAATTTATAAAAGTGTAAAAAATAGATTTAAAATGTCTATGACAACAAAAGGTTGCAATACTACATTTTTTTGGAAAATACATCTTTTATCCAAAAAATTGAATTTGTTTTTATATCATGTCTACAAAACATATGAGAAGAATTTAAAACATTAGATAAAATACATAAAGAGTGATTTTATTATTTTATAGTCTCACTTATTCTCATTTAAACTGTTTTTAGAAGGAAGTTAATACTATTCATACCCACTATTATAATGACAAGGTTCTAATATTATTTTGTTCACTTATACTTGGCCTTGTGTGAAATGAATTCTATCAAAAGAACATGAAATTTTGTGTAACACAATCCCAGAATAGTGTTCCATAAACCAAAAGCTAATAGGGTATTTTGTATAGGAAAATATACTCTTCGTGTAGCATACAACACAAGACAACAAATAAAATAAATTCTCAGGGTGTTACACCTGCCTCTTGGATGACGGCCCCTCCTCCATGTTTTCCCTACTACCATGGTCTATCATCATTCGGTGGGGTTGGGTCCAACGAAAATTAAGACTAATTTAGCTATGTTTTTTGGAAAATTTTGATAAATTAAAATTAATATATTTTTTAAAATGTTTCTATAAAAATGTGTAATATATTAATGTTTACAAGAAAACATTCTTAATTTAACAATAGAAACATTTTGAGAAAAATTAGATCAAACATATCCAAATGTAAGTTGTTTTATTTTGATAGTTCATATGATTGTATTTCTATCCTACCTATATTCAAATAAGCGTACACGCTCAGGAAGATACCAAATCACATATCCATTTAACTCTCAAGACTCACCCTGATTAATGGTAATATTAAATATACCACTATATCCATCCAATTTATACCCATTAAAAAACTTATGTATGAAAGATGATTGATTTAATCATATTTTATAATTGACTCAATAAATTGAGATATCATTATTTTCTTACTTAATTATCATAAAAAAATTAACTTGATTCATATATATTGATGTTACCCCTCATCGGTTTCAAATATTATCATGGAAAGTTGATCGAGATGAAATAGAAAATTTTCAATTATTTGAAAGAGTTCAAATCATTTTTTGATTAAAAAAATAGAGAAGGAACATCCAAAACCTGGAGGGTCACTTCATTTAAAAAATAGGGAATAATCTACAACCCAAGAATGAATATATGATATTCTCCAATGAGGTATAAATTTCATTCATTGGTCACTCAGACTCATCGATTCCATGTCAATGTTCAGCTAGTTAGGTAGCCTCAACTTCTTCAAAAAAATGTAGCCATTACACTCCAGTGGAAACATCATCATCTTCTCTATTATTATATTCAAATAACATATGATTCTCTGGTAACCTTACTTCATCAACACTAAGATCTTTACATATGAATTATTCCACTGAATTATATTTTTCATAGATTCATATATCCTTAATACCTGCAAACTGTGTCACTAACTATTCTTAGGAGAGATGCAATTGAAACAGTTAGTATAGATCCTTCATCAAGATTATTTCCTTCATGAAGAATGTATATTCTATTATTTGAACCCTCGATATCATAAGATAATAAACATGTGAAGATAAAAAAATTAAGCTTTTGGCCTAGATCCTCTATGTGGGTCTTATGAATTGGATTCTATATGTCATTTTATATATGACAACCCTACTTTTTATTACAAACTTAAACATGATTTATTACATAAAACATCACTTGATACAACAAAGAAGATCGAGAGGTTTAGTTTCTTTGAGGATTTGGATCATTACATAAAAAATTAAAACATGAAATACAATATCTTTACTAAAAAATTCCTTTACATGACCACTACATTCCCTCGTACTTAGCATTGCATGAGATAACCTGAGGACATGCATAAGAAAAGGGTGAGCTATAAAGCCCAGTAAGGGAGTACACATGGAATATCATTAGGATTAAAATAAATGTTAGACAATATCCATATCAATAGAGCATAAAAGAAACATGAACATAAAGTCATGATAAATCATGATAATCATAACATGGAAATGTGGCAACAACACTTAACATGGAATTAGCATGAGCCAAGGCTCATTGCACATGGAGCATGAGTAAATCCTCATTGCACATAAAGAACGAGTAAACCCTCGTTTCACTTGAATTAGCATGATTTAACACTCATTTCACATTACATATCATGATACTATACTTTACCCAATGTATTGGAGCTCTATAAGGGCGCACCCTTCTTAAACATTTCATTTCATGCATAAGTGTGCCACATGGATCATAAATCATAGATTCATAAAACATAATCATTTATTCCATGATAAAGGAATGTGGAATTAATACATGAAACTTTGGAATAAATAAGTAAATGTGAATAAAGGTGAATACCCTTGATGGAGAAATGGGCATGGTATCCATTACACAATGGCATTAGCTTCGAAAATCGGTGTGATTTCGACAGTGTAACGGCGTGACATAAAAATTCATAAAAACGATTGATGAGAGAGAAATGGGTTCCTAATCATATTTACATGTAATGGAATTTAAGGAGGTCAAATATATACATGTCCCAAAAAATTTAATGGAATTTAGATTCATGATTCAAAAGCATTGCTTGAATGTAAAAGAGGAGACAGAAGTTCCTTTCGGAATTTCGGCATAGTAATGGGTGTACATGGGAGGAATTTAATGAGAGAGAAAGGGGTCTACCATCATTAAAACATAAATATGGAAATATGGGTGAGGTGAAAAACCATACCCCAACATTCATAATTTAAATTAAAAGGGCAAAACAACTTAAAAAAAATTGGACAAAAATGAGAAAGGAAGAAAAAACCCTTACTTGGAAGTGTGCTTCCAAAGGCTAGAGAGAGGCTTGTGAGAGGCTTCTTGGGAGCTTGGGGAACCTTGGAAGTATTCTATAGAGAGTAGGGAAGAGGTTGGATGAACTTAAAAGGCTTTGTCTGAGGAGGAAGTGGGATCTTGGGTGGGTTTATATTGGAAAGATGAGGGAATTCTTTATTATTTAGGTTTGGGACCCCTTATATTAAATTAATCCAAACCACACACCATCCCATGGTTTTTGAAAATGGTTTTTGGAAAAGGGAATAGGAAACAATATTTTATAATTCCAAGGTCCGAAATTTTTAAAATAATGAGCTTGATTATGTGGAGGTGAGTCACACTCCCATTGAAATTAATTTAAAAAGACAAGGTGTTTAATAAGTTTTGAGGGGACAATTAATGCTTTGAAAAGTAAGTAAAAAAACCAAAAATCACATTATTTTAATGGTAAAACATATATTGGCCTAAAATAATTATTATAGTATTTTATTACATCACTATTGGGTCATTATGATGTCATAAAACACATTATATATTTAAACAGTATTTAATTTTTACCCAAAAATTTGACTGTCTCATAAAATTATGAAAAATTTACCATTTGATAATTTCAACATCCTGATTACAGAAATAAAATTTATTTTATCTAAATAATTTTATAAATATGTTAATTTTCACTTTTAAAATAAAAACCGACATTTATCGAAAATTCACGGGTTTTGACAGAAATGGCTTTCAAACCTTAATAAAAATTATAATTGCATTCATAAAATTATAAAATCATTTATAATTAATAAAAATTAATTTAATAATAATAATAATATTTTATTAATATATTATTTATTTCAAAAATCCATTAATTTAATAAAATAGAATTCTTAATTAAATAATAACTAAAAACACTATTTGTACTTTAAAAACTATTTACAATGTATCAATAATGAAAAGAAAGTATATTCATTATTATATACAAAAAATAATGTACATGAACATAGTACTAGATATTTGTTACATAACCTCTTAAAATAGCCGCACAAGACCTAAGGGTAAGGTGTGCGATGGTGACAGACTCTTGGAGTGGCTTGGATAACATCGCTCGAGTGGTAATTTCTATCAACTTCCACTTTTCCCGTAGATGGTCACATTCATGCTTGACATGATGAAGCATAGATTGGGCTTGGTCAAGAGCAGAGCCCAAAGATGCCACCTCTTTTCCAAGCTCCGACAAATGGGCTTCGTATGGAGCAATTATACTGGATGAGGCCATCGCTTCCTTTGTCTGAGTAAATTGGGTTTGTTAAAGCCCAATAATTATACTAATCATGTGATCACTATTCAACGGCTATAAAAGCAATGGTCACAATTCTTAACATAAAACCAAATAAGTTGACATTTTATATAAACATTTTACATAAAGAGACATTTAATTACATCAAGAGGGATTTCTATTAATGAATCTTTGGGTCGTTACAATATTCTCCCCTTAAGAAATTTCGCCCATGAAATTTTCCTTTTCCCACACTAAAATAGATGTGGGTAACTCAACTTCATCTTTTCCCCTGATTTCCAAGTCACTTCTTCAAACTTGTGGTTTCTCTACAACACCTTGACGAGGGGCATTGTCTTATTTCATAGTACTTTTTCCTTACCATCTAAGATCTTCACTGGTTTCTCCTCATAAGAAAGATCATCTTCCAATTGTACCACCTCAGAAGAGAGTACATGTCAAGGGTCCGGTATGTACTTCCTTAAGAGGGATACATGAAAGACATCAGGTACTTTGGCCATAGTAGGTGGAAGTGCTAGTTGATAGGCCATAGCCCTGACACGATCAAGAATCTCGAAGGGGCCAATGTACCTTGGACTTAACTTCCCTTTCTTTTCAAACCTCATGACCTTCTTCCATGGAGATATGCGTAGAAAAACCATGTCTCCAACTTTAAACTCAAGGTCTCGTTGATGATTATCTGCATAACTCTTCTATCGACTATGGGCTTCCTTGATATGCTACTGAATGGTTTTCACCTTCTCCACCATTTCCTCAACCATTTCTGGTCCAAGCATCTTACGTTCACCGACCTCATCCCAACATGTTGGTGTTCTGCACCTTTTCCCACACAGGGCTTCATATGGTTCCATTTTGATGCTCGAGTGGAAACTGTTATTACAAGAGAACTCAACCAGAGGAAGATGTTGATCCCATTCTACTTTAAAGTCCATTGAGCATGCCTTCATCATATCCTCAAGTGTTTGGATAGTCCGCTCAGATTAGCCATCAGTTTGAGGATGATAGACCGTACTGAAGTTCACTTTAGTATTCAGAGTATGTTGAAGACTCTTCCAAAACATAGAGGTGAATCTTGGATCTCGGTCAGACACAATAGATAGTGGTACTCCATGCAACCTTACCACTTCCCTGATATATATCTGTTCCAGTGGATCCAATAAAAAATCCTCTATAATAGTAATGAAGTGTGCAGTCTTTGTAAGACGATCCACAACAACCTAGATTGCATTGTTGCCTTTGGATGTCCTTGGAAGTCTTGTGAAAAAGTCCATGGTGATTTTCTCCCATTTCCATTCTGGTATGGGCAATGGTTGCATCATCCCCTTAGACTTCTTCCTCTCTACCTTCACTTGCTGACACACCAGGCACTTTGATGTATATTCAGCGATCTCCTTCTTCATATTATCCCACCAAAAGCTTTCTCGGATATCTCGATACATCTTTGTGCTCCTTGGGTGAATAGAGAAATTTGAACTATGTGCGCCATCCAAAAGATCCTTTTTCAGCTCTGGACTTGATGGAACACATATTCATTTCCCAAACCTTACAATTCCTTCTTCATTAGAATTAAACTCCAAGGATTTCCCTTTTTTGATAGCTTCCACTTTTTCCTGAATTCCCACATCATCCTTATAAGCATCCTTTAACCTTTCCAAAAGAGACGGTTGAGCAATCGTTTGTGAAAGGATTGATGATGTTCCCTTCTCTATGATTCCCATGTTCATCTTCATCAAGTCAAAGAAGATTGGATCCTTTTCAATTATCATCATTGATAGAATCATAGGATCCTTTCTACTTAGGGCATCTGCCACCTTGTTCGCTTTCCCAGGGTGGTAATGTATTGAACAGTCATAATCCTTGATGAGATCTATCCATCTTCTCTGACGCATATTAATATCTTTATGTGTGAATATATATTTAAGACTCTTGTGGTCCATATATATCTCACATTTCTCTCCATAGAGATAATGCTGCCGGATTTTCAAGGCAAAGATCACAGCCACCATCTCCAGATCATGTGTTGGATAGTTTCTCTCATGGATTTTCAACTACCTTGAGGAATAGGGTATCACTTTATCATTCTACATCAGCACACAGCATAAGCCCTTCTTCGAAGCATCACTGAATACCACAAAAAGTTCCCCAGTTTTGGGTAAAGTGAGCGCGGGCGTAGTGATAAGCCTCCTTTTCATCTCCTTGAATATTTCTTCACATTCATCACTCCAAGTAAACTTTAATCCCTTTCGAGATACCTTGGTAAGAGGGTTGGACAATCGTGAGAAATTTCTCACAAATCGTCGATAATATCCAGCTAACCCCAAGAAGCTATGGATATCCGTTACCGATGTTGGCCTCGGCCATCCCTCAATTGCATCTGTTTTGGAGGGATCCACAGATATCCCATTTCTTGAGATGATATGGCCCAAGAATGAGACTTCCTTCAACCAGAACTCACAATTTCTGTACTTTTCATAGAGCTTCTCCTTGCGCAAAGTCTCCAGTACAGTTCTTAAATTCTCCTCATGATCCTCCTTGGTTTTGGAGTATATTAGAATATAATCTATAAAGACTACCACAAATTTTTCTAGGTAATATTTAAAGACTCTATTCATCAAGTCCATGAAGATTTCTGGTGCATTGGTGAGTCCAAAAGGCATTACTATGAATTCATAGTGCTCGTATCTTGTGCGAAAAGTAGTCTTGGGGATATCTTCCTTCTTCACCCTTACTTGATAATATCCCGACCGCAATTCCACCTTAGATAAGTATTGTGCTCCACGAAGCTGATCAAAAAAGTACTCGATTCGTGGGAGAGGATATTTGTTCTTTATCATGATTTTGTTAAGTTCACTATAATCGATGCAAAGCCGCATTGACCCATCATTGTTCTTGATGAAGAGGACTGGTGCACCCCATGGTAAAGCACTTGGGCATATAAACCCTTTATCCAGATTCTCCTATAGTTTCTTCTTCAACTCTTCAAGATCTACAACAACCATTCTATATGGAGTCTTGGATATTGGTAAAGCCCTGGGTATAATTTCAATTGATAATTCAACATCTCTTCTAGGAGGAAGACCAGGAAGTTCCTCATGAAACACTTCAGCGAATTCCCTCACAATAGACATTTCTTCAAGGATGGTTTCTTCCTTAGACTCAATCATCTGAGCCAGATATGCATGCTCATAAGGTAGTAATATCCATGCTTGAGATGATGGAGCTAAAGGAGATTCATCTTCCTCTTTACAATTTTAAAGAATTGGGGGTCGATTCTCCATATAGAGTGTGATTTCTCCCTCCCGACAATTTATGTTGGCTCTATACAAGGAAAGCCAATCCATGCCAAGAATTGCATCAAATTCCACTAGAGGGAGTATGAAGAAGTTCGCCGAGAAATTAAATCCAAAGATTATAGTAGGGGAGGACTTACACTCATGGGATGAAATGATTTCCCCATTTTCCATACTCACCGACATCTTCACTTCCATGATTTTTTGGTGGTGCTGGGATTGTTCTACTAAACTTTCGAGATATAAAAGAATGCGTAGAACCTGAATCAAAAAGTATGTTTGCTATTCTGGAATGAATAACTAGCATACCTGTCACCACTTCATTTTCAGGGTTCACTTTGGCAGAAGTGATGGCAAAATCTCTTCCTTGCTGCCTTGGAGGTTGTTGGTTGCCTCCGAAAACCCTTGGATTAGGGCACTGATTTGCAAAATTCCCCGATTCTTTGCATTTGTAGCATTGAAGAATTTGTTGAGGTACGAACAGAGCATTCCTCTCCTCTGTTACAGTCGTGGGTCTTTCTTGCCAACAGTTAACAGCTATGTTCCCTTCCCTTCCACACCTGAAGCATTTCCTTGTCCCCTTAAGGAAATTTCCAAGGTGCTTCTTTCCGCACTTTTGGCAAGTGGTGTGCTGGATATTCTTATCACCGTTGGATTTATCCATCAGACTGCCAGCATTGAATTCCACATTACGCTTCTTGTCCCAATGATACCCCTGTGATTCCCCGATCTCTATTTCTTCCTTGAGGGCACATCGGACAATTTCCTTATAGCTGTCGAAGTCATGGATCGCTAATGATTTCCGCAGGCTAGGCTTCAGCCCACCAAAGAAGCGGTCAACTTTGCATTTGGGGGTAATGAAAAAGACGAAAGCGTATCGTGCAAGCCTTATGAACTTTGCCTCGTACGCTCCAACAGATTCTTCATCTTTTTTCTTGAGGGAAAGGAAGTCCCTTTCTATCTTAAGCCGGAGGGTGTGCGGAAAATATTTATCGAAAAACATTTTTCCGGAAATCCTTCCATTCTAACACCTATATCTCCTCCTCAGGCTTCGTATTTTTGATCAACTTTCACCATTGATCAACTTCACCCTCCATATGATAAGCCTCTAGGAGAACCTTCTCTTGTTCAGAACATTGAAGGATGGAGAAGATCTTTTCAATGGAGTTGATCCATTGTTCAGTGATCGTGGGATCGGATGATCCACTAAAAGTAGGAGTCCTTTGTCTCATGAAGCTCTCGATATTGACTTGTTCTTTCTTAGGGGGTTTTGATCATTCCTATTGACCTGTGTTTCTATTCAAAACATGAGTTAGCTGAGAGAGAAGCATGACAATGTTCGTGATTCCCACTCCCATTGGATTGGACATCTCATTAGTACAGTCATCACACTGATCTTCACAACGGTTGTTAGCCCGAGTCCTCCAATTACTGGCCATTGGATGGAATAAAAGGAATGTTAGGGGTAACACATAAAGGTTAATCCAAAGAAAATTTTTTATCACTTATAAATAAAATTTTATTTCCTTAACTCATGAGTTCATATGCTTCAATCTTGGCTTTTCATGATCAACTTTCTAACATATATTCTTAGGGGTTTTTTCAATTCCCTTAATAAGGGTTCATACTAAGCTTGTGAATTTTTCAAAACATATCCCCGGGGAGTGTTGTAACCAAGAGTGAAGAAACACCCGTTGTTGTGCACCAGTTCCCGTTCGAGTCTAGCTCAAAGCTGTGTTTTCAGGTTTTACCCCAAGGATACATCTGTGCCAGAGCCGCCTCTACCTGCTCGTATCCAGACAGGGATGTATTTTCATGATAAACAACTTACTCAGTACTTACCAAAACATAGGGATGTTTTTATTATACTTAGTCTTGTCTCTAAGGCTTTACTAGGGTTTTATAATCCTAATCCCAAAAATAACTAAACCTATCCTCTGATACCAACTATGACAACCCTGCTTTTTATTACAAACATCAACATGATTTATTACATAAAATTTCACTTGATACAAAAAAGAAGATCAAGAGGTTTAGTGTATTTGGGGATTAGTATCATTACATAAAAACTTAAAACATGAAATACAATACCTTTATTGAAAACTTCCTTTACATGACTAGTACATTCCCTCGTACTTAGCATTGCATGAGATAACCTGAGGACACACATAAGAAAAGGGTGAGCTATAAAGCCCAGTAATGGAGTACACATGGAATAACATGAGGAGTAAAATACATGTTAGACAATATGCATATCAATGGATCATAAAAGAAACATGAACATAAAGTCATGATAAAGCATGATAATCATAACATGGAAATGTGGCAACAACACTTAACAAGGAACTAGCATGAGCCAAGGCTCATAGCACATGGAGCATGAGTAAATACTCATTTCACATAAAGCATGAGTAAACCCTCCTTGCACTTGAATTAGCATGATTCAACACTCATTGCACATGACGTATCATGATACTACACTTTACCCAATGCATTGGAGCACTATAAGGGCGCACCCTTCTTAAACATTTCATTTCATGCATAAGTGTGTCACATGGATCATAAAACATGGATTCATAAAACTTAATCATTTATTCCACAATATAGGAATGTGGAATTCATACATGAAACTTTGTAATCAATATGTAAATGTTCATAAAGATGAATACCCTTGATGGATAAATGGGCATGGTATCCACTACACAATGGCATTGGCTTAGAAAATCGGTGCGATTTCGGCAGTGTAACTGTGTGACCTAAGAATTCATAAAAACGGTTGATGAGAGAGAAATGGGTTCCTCATAATATTTACATGTAATGTACAGTAATGAGGTCATATAGATACATGTCGCAACAATTGTAATGGAATTTAGATTCATGATACAAAATTATTTCTTGAATGTAAAAGAGGAGAGAGAAGTTCCTTTCGGAATTTCGGCATAGTAACGGGTGTACATGGTAGGCATTTAATGAGAGAGAAAGGGGTATCCCATCATTAAAACATAAATATGGAAGTATGGGGGAGGTGAAAAACAATACCCCAACATTAATAATTGAAATTAAAAGGGCAAACCAACTTAAAGAAAATTGGGAAAAAATGAGAAAGGAAGAAAAAACCCTTACTTGGAAGTGTGCTTCCAAAGGATAAAGAGAGGCTTGTGAGAGGCTTCTTGGGAGCTTGGGGAACTTTGGGAGGATTATAGAGAGATTAGGTCAGAGGTTGTACGATCTTCAAAGGCTTTGGGTGAGGAGGAAGAGGGAGCATGGGTGGGTTTATATAGGAAAGGTGAGAGAATTTTTTATTATTTAGGTTTGGGACCCCTTATATTAAATTAATCCAAACCACACACCATCCAATGGTTTTTGACCATGTTTTTTGGAAAAGGGAAGAGTAAAAGAATATTGTATAAGGAAAAGGTACGAACTTCTTAAAATAATGAGATTTCTTATGTGGAGGTGAGTCACACTCCCATGGAAATAAATTTAAAAAGACAAGGTGTTTAATAAGTCTTGAGGGGACCATTAATGCTTTGAAAAGTAAGTAAAATAAACCCAAAATCACATTATTTTAATGGTAAAACATATATTTTCCGAAAATAAAGATTATAGTATTTTATTACATCACAATTGGGTCATTATGATGTCATAAAACACATTATATATTTAAAAGGTATTTAATTTTTACCCAAACATTTGACTGTCTCAAAAAATTATGAAAGATTCACCGTTAGATAATTTTGATGCCCTAATTCCAGAAATAACATTTATTTTATCTAAATAATACTCTAAATATGTTAATTTTCACTTTTAAAATAAAAACCAACATTTATCTAAAATTCACGGGTTTTGACAGAAATGGCTTTCAAACCTTAATAAAACTTATAATTGAATTCATAAAATTATAAGATCATTTATATTTCATAAAAATTAATTTATTAATAATAATAATATTTTATTAAAATATTATTTAATTAAAAAATTCCTTAATTTAATAAAATAGAATTCTTAATTAAATAATTACTAAAAACACTATTTGTACTTTAAAAACTATTTACAATGTATCAAATATGACAAGAAAGTATATTCATTTTTATATACAAAAAATAATGTACATGAACATAGTAATATCGATTTGTTACATAACCTCTTAAAAAAGCTGCATAAGACCTAAGGGTAAGGTGTGTGATGGTGACAGACTCTTGGGGTGGCTCGGATAACATCGCTCGAGTGATAATTTCTATCAACTTCCATTTTTACCGTAGACAGTCACTTTCAAGCTTGAGATGATGAAGCTCATATTGGGCTTGGTCAAGAGCGGAGCCCAAAGATTCCACCTCTTTCTCGAGCTCCGACAAATGGGCTTCGTATGGAGCAATTCTACTGTATGAGGCCATTGCTTCCTTTGTCTGAGTAAATTGGGTTTGTTAAAGCCCTATATTTATACTAATCATGTGATCACTATTCAAGGGCTATAAAAGCAACAGTCACAATTCTTAACATAAAACCAAAGAAGTTGACATTTTATATAAACATTTTATATAAAGAGACATTTAATTAGATCAAGAGGGGTTTTCATTAATGAAAATTTGGGTCGTTACACTATACATGATTATTTGAGGTATGTTGGAATTCAAGGGATTCCTACTCTGAATCTGAGTCACTCCTAAGATTGAAATATAATCTAGGACTATATCAATTAGAGATCATATATAATTAATCCCCTTTGATATCATCAACTGTAAAATTGTACCATCCATTATAAACGCTGGTAGTTTTATCATGGGGTTAGGAGCCTCTACAATTGAGATCCAAACTTTTGATAGTAGTACATAATATGATATTATAAAAATATACATATTATTAATCAATGGGTGAAAATGTAAAAAAATGTAGTTTTGGAAAATCACTCCTTTTTTAAGGAGAATTGGATTATCCAAATAGTTCCACATCTTCTTGTAGAGTCTCATTAACATCTTTTATAGAACTATTTTATTCCATCCTAGTTACAACAACATTTATGGCGGGAGGTGAGAGTTTTCCTATTACATCAACTTTGATATCCTATAGGTTCACCTCCTAGGAATGATATCATAAAAGTGATATTTCAATAAAAAATGTGTCAAATTGGTATTCAAAAATATATATACAATGAAGAATTATAAAATTTATTTTTTATGTTAAACCCTCTTATAAGTTTCGATATGTTTTTCTAAAATCCCATCCTTCTGTAGACTCATGATCTTATGCAAAGGGTATCTGGTCCTTCTCTCATAGGGGAAGCACCCAAAGGATGGGATGTTTGTTCCCTACTCACATGGAGGACCCATGTTCATAATTTAATAAAAAATATAAAAAAGTATATGTGAGGGTTCTGGTCTTTTAAGATATTTTTTTGGAGAGGCAGTTTGTGCGACTCTCTCCAATTTTCAGGTGCGGTGAATTTAGGGTTTGAACCAATGGTTTTCAGATATTAAACCATAAAATTTATTTAGGTATAATATGGATTTCATCTGAATTTATATTTGATATTATCTAGATGTATTCATCTACACCTTTTATTCAGACAGAGAACACCTTCTATTTAACATTTTGATATTGTGGGGTTACTTTATCAGGTTGGGTTCTTCATTTCAGGTTTCATTCATGCTATGTATTCTTTCTTCCATTGATCCATTATTTTATCTAAGTATTAGTTTTTTTATCCCACTCATATTACGGAGTATCTGATTGGTAATCATGATTATTAGTGTATTTTTACTTCTTTACTATTTCCCATAGGTCATCCCTTTTGTTTTTTTTTTGAGTTAAAATTTTCAGGTGTCCACATTTATTTCCTGCACATATATTTGGCTAATGTGCATCCATTTTTATTTTTTAATATTTTTTAATGGAATGAAAATATATTCCCACTGAATATTCAATTTGGTGATTGTTTTCAAATTCATTACTCATTTTCTTTCCTAGATTCTTTTATCAAAGGTTTTTGTTTTTTGTTCAGAAAAATTATCGAACATAATTACAGTCTGATGAATTTTTTGAATGGTAACAACTACCATATGTGGAGATAAAACTGAATGATCTAATTTTTATCAAGTGAATGAATATTATATTATTTATAAATAAGAATATAGAAAGATTTTATAATGAAGAATGGGAGTTATATCATGATATGGTTTCTGGTCTCATTCATCATATGGTCAAAGACATTCATGATGAACTATATTGTCTACTTCTCTCATGCTAGAAATTTATAGGAGAATCTTGAGACTAACCATGCTTCCAAGATACTAAAAATTAATTATTTTTCATGAAACAAGTTAGGAATTTGAGGAACAAATAGGGTACATCAATTTTTGACTACTTGAGTGAATATCCGTGTTGTTTTGATCAATTAGTTGGTATGGGTATTAATTTTGATGATGAGGTTTTAACACTTTTATTTATTCATACTTTATCTAATCCTTGGGAGACTTTCCATGTTACTTTAACCAGTTCTGATCCAATGGTATTTTGAAATACATTTTTGTTAATTATATTGTCTTGAATGAAGAGATTGAGAGATATACATAGTATAAATATTCTTCCATCATTTTATTCAACGATATTAGGGGACTAAGTAATTAAAATAATCGAGGACATAGAATTCAAGGTAAGAGAAAAGCCATAAGAAAATCATTATCAAATATGAGGTAGTTTGAATTTAATCATTTTGGTAAGATAGTGCATTTTAATAAGTTTTTCTATCAGATAAAAAGATATAATATATTAAATAAAAAATAGCAGAAGAAAAATGGTGACATATATGATCGTGTCAGTGCTTCTAAAATGGGAGATATTTAAATTTTTTCTAACTCCATTAATATTTATTCTAATGATTCTTGTGGGGTTGTTTATAGTGGTTCCTATTTTCATGTTACATCAAGGAAGTAGTTATTTACATCATAAACCATATTTGATTTTGGGATTTTTAAGATGGGTAATTATGTTCATGCGGATGTTGTAGGTATCAAGACTTTTTTGAGACCATCAAAAAATGTAATATGGTTTTGAATAATAATTGATTAGTGCTTGAGGTTTTTCTAATCCTTATTTCTACTAGAGTTATTGATAATCATGGGTTTTTAGGTACTTTTGGTGATGTCTAATAGATTTTTTCCAAGGGTTATTTTTTTTGATTGAGGGAAGAATAAGAGAAGTTTGTATTGGACTAAAAATTTTATTCATTATGATACTTCTTGTGTTTTTTAGTACAGTATGTCTTCCATGTTATTGAATAGAAGGATCAACCGAATTAGTGAGAAATGGATTGGTTTTTTGGCCAAGAAAAATTCAATTAAATATTTTAATATTTTAAAATTGGACATGTGTGGTCACTATATGGATGAAAAATTGACCAGAGAGAGTTTCATCAATCATCTTTTTCACATGAAGTCACAACTACATGAATTGTTACATTCTAACATTTTTGGTCCTTATAAGTATAATACAATTAGTGGTGGTATTTATTCTGTGATTTTTATTGATGACTACACACATAAAATTTGCGTTTATGTTTGGAATTCCAAAATTCAGGTTCTTAGTGTTTTTAAGAAATTTTGGTTTTAATTAAGGGGGAATCTGGTATGAAGTTGTAATGTATTTTCACTAAAAATGGGGGTGAGTATTATGGTCTATTTGATCAAAATTTAAGGAAGAAATTTAATTTACATATTAATATTCCTCCTAAGACACTTCAACTAAATGGTGTATCTAAGAGGATAAACATGACATTTTTTTGAAATACATCATTGTTTTCTTTTAGAAGAAACATTTTCTAGACATTTTTAGGGTGAGGATTTATTTACTAATCTTTATATTATCAATTTGACTCCTATATTTTTTTATGATAAACATTCTCAAAAATATTTGATATGGAAAAAATATCCAAGTTGAATGGTAAGTCACAAAAATGTAAAACAATTGGCTATACACATAGTGAGTTTGGATACATGTTCTGTGATCTTGTGTTAAACAAAATTTTCAGAATTCATAATGAAGTGTTTAAGGAGGATCAAATATTATAGATATTTAAATGGGAGAAAAATATACTTCTCTAACTTATGATTCCTTTATTAGTCTTGGGCCAATTTCTAATTCACATTTACCTCATGTTGTTAACATTGATAATCAGGTTGATGTGCAGAATAATTTTTAGTGTGAATAGGTTGAAGTTGTTTTTTATGATTCACCTTTTGATTAGTATGGTAAAGTTATGATGGTTATCAATGAACACGTAGATCTACTTTGGAGGCCACATCAACTTCGTATCATTTATACACGGTTGTCACCTGATGAGTATGTACTCCTCACAGAATGGGGGAACCATAATCTTTTGATGAGGAGATGGAAAGTGATCAAAAAGACAAATGGGTTATAGAAATGAATGATGATATGATATCATTGATGGAAGTCCACAGGTTTGAGCTAGGTAAGTTACCTAAAGGTAAGAGAAAACTTCAAAATAAATGTATTTATCATATTAAAAAGGAATAATATTGTTATATTCGATAATATAAGGAAAGGTAAGTTGTTAAAGGATTATATCAGAATAACGGTATTGATTTTGATGAGATTTCTTCACATGTTTTCAAAATGTCTTAAATTTGGGTTTTTCTTTGTTTTTATGCTATTTCCGATCTACATATTGATAATATAGATGTGAAGATAGCTTTTCTCCATGTAAATTTATAGGAGGAGATTTATAGGGAACAGGTAGAGGGTTTTTTTGAAACATGTAAATTGAATTATATATTCAAGTTAAAGAATAGTAGGTATGGTTTGAATCAAGCTCCGAGGTAGTGGTATAATAATTTTGAATTCATTATTTTTCCTCAGGGATTCAGGAAGACATTTTCTTATCATTGTTTTTTTATCAAAGATTAACTAATGATTATTTTATTATATTATTTTTTTATGTTGATGAATTATTAATTGTTGACAGTGATGATTATATAATTGAAAAAATGAAGAAGGATATTTTTGGTCTCTTCTTATAAATGTATTGGAGCTAGCATGATAGATTCTTGGAATGTCAATCCCTTATGATGTAAAGGCCAAATAATTGTGGTTATCTTAGGAGAGATAAATTGAAAAGGTTATTCAGAGATTTTATATAGATAAAGAGAAAGTGTTTCGTAATCTTATTGTTTTATATTTTGAGAGAAATACCATTCAGCCACCTTTTAATGATCAAAAGAGAGATTAGGTGCATCACATAAAATATTCATGTTCCATTTTCTATTTTATGTATGTGATGGTATGTACTAGAACTGATATAGTTCATGTAGTTGGTGTGGTCAGTCATTTTATATTTAATGTTGGTATAGAGAATTGGAGTGTATTGAAGTATATATATTGTTATATTAATGGTAAATATAATATAATATTGTGTTTTTGTAATGGGGAACCAATTAATTTTGGCTTTATAGATTCATATATCACATAGGATATGGATTTGAAGAAGTCTAACTTAGGTTATTTTATCACTTTTTCATGTGTAGATGTATATTGGAAGTCTAGATTGTAGGGATGTGTTGCTTTATCTACCAAAAAGTTTGAGTTTATTTCTTCTATTTAGGAATAATAAGAATATTTTTGGATGAAAACTTTTATTCAAGAGCTCAATTTTACTAATGAAATGATTGTTTTATTTTGTGATATTCAAAATAATATTTGTTTGGGAAAGATTCCCACCTTTCATGGTAGGTCAAAACATATTGATGTTCAGCATCATTAGCACTTTATTATCATTTAATTGAGACATTTGGAGATTGAGAATATGCACACTAATGAAAATAGGACAAACAAGTTGACCAAGAGTTTACTCAAAGGTAAATTTGAGACTTGTCTCATGATTATAGGGTTGGCAGTTATCAACAATTGAGTTAGAGGGGGATTTTGTTAGGTTACATCTCATATTAGGACCAAATTTTTATAATTTAATGGGAAAAGATACCAAAAATATATATATAAGGGTTACAAAATTTTGAGGGTGTGTGTTGTTTTAGATAGGTAGATTTTGTTGTGCTCTCCACTTCCAGGTGGGGTGAATTTTGGATTTTACCCTATAGTTTTCAGATTTATAACAAGTGAGTTCCTTTAGGTATGATTGGATTTCATATATAGTTCTATTTTATCCAATCCCAATGTTTTTAATCTCTTAAATTTATTGATACATAGAACACCTACACTTTCATGGCCAGATATATTTGGGTTTTTTTATCAAGCTGGTGTATTCATTTTAGGAAAATTTCAGGCTCTATATACATTATGGATTTGATCCACGGGTTTATCTTAGTATTATTTTTGATATCCAACTCATATTTGTTAGTCTCTAAATTATATTATTTATTTTTAGTGGATTTTACATTCTATATTAGGTCTTGTTGTTTTATCTTTTCAGATTAGCATGTAAGAAATTTTTTGTGTCAATATTTATTTTCGGAAATAATATTTGATATATATGAATATGTTTTTATTTTTTTAATATTATTCAAAGGGAAATAAAATATATTTCCAATATGTGTTCTCTTTGGGTTTTTTTGTTCATCTCTTTCTATATTTTCCAATGGGTAATAGTGATATTGGGTTTAGTTTCTCCACTTCCCACATCTCTCATTCCACATATTACCTCTCCTCCTCCCTGGGGTTAGTTGAATCTTTAATTATTATTTTGGTTCCACATATAGTGTACTTGGGGGGAATTTATAAGAACTTCCCCCTTCTCTATTCATGTAATAACTTTCCAAGTTAAAATTTTCATAGGGATGTTAAAATTTAAAGACAATATTCTTAAAGTAGAACTATTAGCTTAATCCTTAGGGTTCATTAATTCTTCCCACACATCATCCAAAGATTAGTTTATGACACAATAATTGTTGCATTGATTTTTAAAATGTCACACTCTCTTAGTATAAGTGACCTATTTATTATTATTAAATATTAACATATCCATCTATCAGGCATATTGGATAGCCTCGATAATGTTGGTCTCGATATTAATGTTTGGAGGTAAATTCACATTTCTATGATGGGGGAGTTAGAGTTCACTTTGAAGGGATTACCATATATCTATGAAATTAATTTTCACATGAAATATTTACCATAATTGGATGGCCTCATGAAATTTATAGTTCAAGGGGTTATTATCTATCCCTTTCCCAAGTCTTGATAAAGAATAAATTTCTTTCATCTTCATCTTCTTTTATAGGCATTCATCCTTGTCTATTTTTCTTCAATTTAATAATTGGTTTTATCATCCCAAATGTATCTCTTAATGTGAGAGTATAGAGACCATGATTTTCCTTATATGTCTATTACATCATTTTAAGAATAAACAACATAATAGTGCTACAAAATCAGGATCAAGCGGTTTAGTGTCATGGGAAAATTAGAATTATCGATAAATTTTTCAGAATAAAATATAAACATTATTTAATACATTATTATATAGATTATTAGGGGCCTTTTCATTCTACTTAGTATAAGTAATCACCTGAGGATTTACATCAATGAAAGGGGTGAGCTAAAATCCAATTAATGGGATGAATAAGAGACATGAAAAATGAGTGAGCATAATCATCTTCATAAAAATATAAGAAAATAATCCTAATAATAATTATGGGGGGAAACAATATATAAAGGCATGGAATGTGGAAATTCATAAAAATGAAACAACATGTCTTAATGGTCAAATACAACACATAGTTGTGAACAAATCTAACATCATATTTACTCATATTTTCTTTTATCTCATGAGATACATCACATTAATCAATGGATTGGATTGGTATATAATTATGGGTGCACCCATCACATCATAACATTTACATACACTATATAATTCGAGGTCCACATGTCACATCATAACATTTACATTATCAAGCATGCTACATGGAACTTATGTCAACATTGGGCATAAAATAACCCAAGGATATGAACGATTTTCATTTAACAAATCATAAATTCATGAATAAACTTTTGGGTTCCAAATGAAAGATTTAATTTAATACTTGGTATAATAATCATCAATCTTTAGTGAATAAGAGGAAATCCCATTACAAGTAAAGGATATAATTTTAGAAATAATATTTTTTTGGCAAAATCATTGCATTTTTCATAAAACTAGATTGGAATCATGTATATTCAAGAAAAGAAAAGAGAAAAAAAAAAGAAAATTATATTTAAGGAACATTAAAGGAACATCTATACCGAAAATGGAGTGAAATTAGGAAACCCCAAAGAAAGAGAGTTGGGTTTGATAATATCCTTACCTTATGTCTGAATTATTTCTTCACTTTAATATCCTGGATAATCAAATTAAATTAATTAATTAAAAAATAAAGATACTTTTATAAATTAATTTTATTCATTATAGTTATAATAAATTTATATATGGGATTTTATATGTGATATATGGTTTAATTTCATCATTCAAGAGTGTTTATTTTCTTAGTTTTCAAAATTGGTTCACTTGTATACTTGTAGGGAAGATTGTGTAAACTAGGGATAATTATTAAGAACTGAAAATATGTACTATTAATTAAATTTAAGAATATTAAATGATCTTATATATCATTTTTATATGGTATTAGGATGATTTTTTAGACTGAACGTTAATGAAAATTATTTAATTAGTTTTGGCAGTTTTACCACCATTATGAGATTATATAATTTTATTTAACATCATGTTTTTATATTGCTTCCAATACATTATATAACTTATAATATGTATAATAAAATAATCTTTTTCCATAATGATGGTTTTATGACCATCCTTCAAGGTGGTAGTGAAAAATTTAAACTCATCGCCCAAAGTTGTGGTAAATCAAAAGACCATGGATAATATTTTCATGTTTAGAAAAAAAAGGAAAAGTGAAGAGACATGAATATTAATTATTCCATTAATATATTATCATTATAATAAAAAAATACACTAGATTTATCATTCATCTTGTATGGGTGGAGGTGATTAGGGGATAGGAAAAGAAAGAAATTGAAAAGAAAATAAAAGATAAAGAAAGTGGATTTTACCTCTGGAATTTCTCATCCTTGAGAACATCCATTGGTAAAAGAAATTTTAATTTTGATGAAACCAAATGGCGTTGTACACGTGGTAGGGGATTGGGAATTAGATTTAGTTGAATT
The DNA here is from genome assembly GCA_963277665.1 of Viscum album. Classification (NCBI taxonomy): domain Eukaryota; kingdom Viridiplantae; phylum Streptophyta; class Magnoliopsida; order Santalales; family Viscaceae; genus Viscum; species Viscum album. Next base: position 682,677,916 of record OY728123.1, on the reverse strand, counting down.
TGGTTAATGACCTTATCTAGAAATATTTTAGTATAATAGGTGGTGAGGGGTGGTATTTATTGGTGAGGGGAGGGGTGTTTTCTCTTTATTTTATTCATTAGATTATTAATTTTTCTCTTGAAAATGATAGTATGATAATTATCATGAAATAAATTAAAATAATGTCGAGTATTTTGATATTTTGGTTCTTATATTATTGATGTATCAAGTAATACTTTATTTATCTTATAATGTACATATACCGTATATTATTTTATTTCACTGTCCAAGAAAAATTTAAGTATTTCAGAAAAATCCCAAAAATTCAACCAAAACATTTTTTGATGTATAAAATTAAAAAAATAAAGCCAATTTTATAATAATAATTTTCTCAATATGATAAATTTAATTTTTAATTAAAATCAACATTTACTTGGAAAATACTTATTTTAAAATTATAAATGATTTTATAACACTTTTAAAAATTAATTAAGATCTCATAAAATTATCATATATTAATAATCTAGAGAAATATTAATTAGTGAATCTTTTTTATGAACATAAATTTTCTTTTATATAATTATATTAATTATAAAATTATGAATAAACATTAATTTTTTATAAAAATTCCAACACTTAATTAATAATTTTAAAAATATTTATTTACTTATACTATAATATAATTATATCATATTATCATTTATAATATTCCTAAATTTTATTTATACTTACATATATAATGTTACTATTATATTGGTAAAGTTATTATTCCTAATGGTCACATTAAAATTCCAAATGTCAAGTTATTATTCCATTGCTAAAGGTTCGTTAATCTCTAGAAATACATCTTATTTCATTCACTCCTAATTTATAAAGTTATTATTGTTTTATCAATGTTATTTTATGTGGTTTATACTATATGAAATAAATATAATAAAGGAATTTTCATTGATAAAATTTTAAGTCATTACATTCTTCCCCTTATGAAATTTCACGCTCAAAATTTTGTTATACATTATAAGTTGAAAATAGGTGACGGTACTTCTCCTTCATCACTTCCTCATGTTCACATGTAGCCTCTTAGAACCTATCGTTCCACCATAGTAATTTGACAAGGTGAGTAGTCTGGTTTTATTAAACTTCGTTTCTATAGTCCAATATATTCATTGGCTTCTCCTCATAAGAGAGATTATTTTCCCAATGTACCAACTATAGATTCATTACATGTGAGGGAAATAGTAAGTAATTTATCAATAGGGATACATGGAACACATTATGTACTTGATACATGGTAGGTGAATGTGCCAGTCGATAAGCCACATCTATAAAATGATCAAGGATATCATAGGGGCTGATGTACCTTGGACTCAGCTTTACATTCTTCCAAAATATCATGATCGTATTCTATGGAGATATGTAGAGGAATATGATGTCTACATCCATAAAATATAGTTCTCATCGATGATTGTTTTCATAGGTATTCTATTAAATTTGGGATTCTTTAATGGGATGATAAATGGTTTTCACCTTTTCCACCATTTCTTTAACCATTTCAGGTCCTAGAATCTTACGTTAACTGACTTTATCCCATAACACCATTGTTTGGAATATTTTCCCATAATGGGATTCATATGGATCCTTTCAGATGCTTGAGTGGAAAGTGTTATTTTAAGAGAACATTACTATAGGTAGATATTGGTCCCAAACTCTGTTAAAGTCCATATATCCTTCTCTCAACATGTATTCCAGATTCAAAATAGTCTTCTCTAATTGGACATCAATTTGAGGATAATAAGTTTTACTAAATTTTAGATCAATTTTTATAGCATGATGCATACTTTTCCAGAACTTATAGCTGAATATATGATCTCGATTGGATATAATATATAGTGGTACTCCATGTAGCCTTATCACTTCTTTGATGTATATTCATAAACGTTAATCTATTTATAATTCCTCTTGAATTGAGATAAAGTGATATTCCTTTATAAAATGATCCAAAACAACCCATATAGCATGGTTTACTTTGGATGTCTTTTAAAGTCTGGTGAGAAAGTCTACGGTGATGTTTTCCCATTTCCATGTTAGTATAGAAAGTGGATAAATCATAACCATAGACATTTTCCATTCATCCATAGCTTGCTGACATACTATTCATTTTGATGTATATTCACCTATCTCATTCTACATATTATATGAAAACGAGTTTTTTGGGAGATATTGATACATGTTTTTCCCATGGGTGAATAGAGAGGGTTGAACTATGTGTTTCATTCAGAAGATCCTTCATTATATCTATATTAGATGGTATATTTAGTCATGAACCAAATATTACAATTTTTCCTCATAAATTTTAATCTCTCAGGATTTCTATTTTCACATATCCTATACCTTCTTCTAAATTTCAACATCATTTCTATTGGAATCCTTTATTTTCTCTATGAGGGATGGTTGAGAAATCATTTGAGAAAGGATATATAGTGTTCCTCCCTTAATGATTCCCATGTATATTATTTGAAAATCTAATAACATTGGATACTTATCAGTACTCATCATTGATAATGTTGCAAGATCATTTCTACGTAGGGAATCTTCCACTTTATTTTCATTGCTAAGATAGAAGTGGAATGAGCAGTAATAATCCTTGATGAGATCTAACTATCTTCATGGGACCATATTAAGATACTTCTATGTGAATATATATTTTTGGATCTTATAATAATTATATATTTATCACTTCGCCCCATAGAGATAATGCCACAAGATTTTCAATGCATTGATCACAACTACCAACTCCAAACCATGTGTAGGATAGTTTTTCTCATGATTTTTAAACATACTTGAGGTGTAGGATATAAAATTATAATTCTGCATCAACATAAATCCTAATACCTTATTTTAATCATCATTTTATACCACAAAGGGTTCCCCACTTGTTGGTATTGTGAGTACTGGTGCAGTGATAAGCCTCTCTTTTAGGTCGTTGAAGCAATCTTCACATTCAATAGTATAGGGAAACATTACTCCTTTACATGTTAGCTTGGTTAGTGGGTTTTATAATTGTGATAATTTACTAAAAAATTCTTGGTAATACTCAAATAGACAAAGGAAACTACGGATATCTATTATAGGTGTTGGCATATGCCACTCTTCAATTTTGTTTATCTTGGAAGGGTCCATAGATATCCGTTTGTAGGTGTTGAGATCCTGAATAATGATACTTACTCCATCCAAAAATCACATTTATAATACTTTTCATAAATTTTCCCCCTCAGAAAATTCTTTAGAATAATATTCAATTTCTCCTCATTTTCACCCTTTCACATAGATTATATCAGAATGTCATCAACAAATAATACCAAAAATTTATCAAGGTGATATATAAAGACTATATTAATTAAATCCTATAATATTTATGGAGAGTTAGTGAGTCTGAAAGGAATCACTAGGAACTCATAGTGTCCAAAACTTATTCAAAAGGAAGTCTAGGGAGTATCTTACTTCCTTGTCTTTAATGGGGGATATCCTGACTGAAGGCCGACCTTAGATAAATACTTGGTCCCACACATTTTATTGAATAAGTAATCTATCCATGATAGTTTTTTATCATTATTTTTTTGAGCTCGTGATAATAAATAAAGAGGTGCATTGATCCATCCTTATTCTTTATGACGTGGGATGGTTCACCCCATGGTGAAGCACACAGGAATATAAAACCCTTGTTTGGATTGTATTGAAACTTATTATCCAGTTCCTACAACTAAATGGTCTCCATTCTCTATGGAGTCTTTGGTATAAGAATATAAATAAGAATAAGTTCAATTGAGAACTCAACTTATCATTTAGGAGGAAGACCAGACAATTATCTAGAAAACACATCAGTGTAATCCCTCACAGTGGGCATGTCTTCGATCATGATTCCCTCCTTTTTATCCATCATTTGATCAAGATATGACTTCCCATGAGTCATTAATATCAACAATTGAGATGAAAATTCTGAAGGATTTTCATCCTCCTCCTTACACTTATACATAATTTGAGGATTCCTTTGGATATTAAGAGTGATATCTCTTTCTTGAAAGTTGATGTTGTATATGTATAAATATATCCAATCTATTCCCAAAAAAGTATAAAACTCCACTAAAAGGAAGTAGAACAAGATTTGGTAGGAGGTTCAGTCCACAAACATTAATCAGGGAGGTATTATATACTTTATATGCAATAATTTCCCCATTTTTTCTCACATATAACTCAACTTATATATTTTGAGTTGGTGTTTTAATGGTTCTACTAAACATGCAAGATATGAAAGAATGCGTAGAACCAAAATCAAATAGTACATTGTCTATTCTTGAATGAATAACTAGAATACCTATCACCACATCATTTTCATGATCCACCGTATCATTAATGATGGAATAATCCTTCCCTTGATCCTTTGGAATTTATTGTTGATAATGTTGATTACCCTTGAGGACTCAAAGTTTAGTGCACTAGACTATATAGTTCCCTTGGTCACTACAATTGAATCATTGATCCATGGGTGGTGATATCCTTTCTTCTTTCATATTTTTTTTCTTCTTTATGTCTCTTTGACATTCATGAGTTTGGTGGCCTTCTCTCAAACACTTATATAATTTTCCTAACCCTTTTAGGAAGTTCCCTTGATGCTACTTCCCACAGTTTTGACATATGGGTTGTTGAGTTTTCTTTCCACCTTTCACATTCCATACCCCATCTTGAAAATCCATCTTTAATTTCATATCACCAAATCCATGGTACCATTCTCAAAACATAGTATCCACTTTGATATCACATCAAATAACTTCTTCATAACTCCAAATGTCTCAAACTTCTAGATCCTTTCCAAGGTTTGGTTTTAAACCACTAAATTTTATATCAATTTTTCTACCATTGTTGATAAAAAATCATAGCATACCTTGTAAGATTTTTGAAATTTTCTTCATAGGTAGTGAAAAAATCACATTCTTTTTTATTAAACTCTATTTATTCTCTCTATGTATTTGTATGAATATTTTGAGGGAAATAATTATTAAGAAACATTATTTTAATATCTTACCACTCCATATTTTCTATTTCACCCATTAAATTGTTGTTTTTAATCAACACCAACCATTGATCGACCTCTCCTTAAATTTAATAAATGGAAAAATTCACCTTCTCATTCTCAAAATATTGGATCATAGAAAAGATATTCTCTATCGAGTTGACCCACTATTCTATGACTAGTGGATTCGAAGATCTATTAAATGTGTGTGGTCGTTGGCACATAAAAGACTCGATAGCCACTTTATCCCACTTATGTGAAGGAGGATTTTCCACGTTATTTCAATTATTTTTTATAGATTGAGGAAGATGGGAAATCATTACCATGAAATTTTGAACTCCACCTCCCATGGAATTTTGGTTCTCATTTGGGAAATCATTTCATTATCCCTCACATGGATATTTGTCCTATTTTTTCGAGTTCCACCATTTTCTAAAAAATAAAATGTTTTGACAAAAATTATTCATGAATTCATAAATAAATAATTTATTCCTTTTTTTAATTAACATAAAAGTAATGTCTTATGTGATCACTATGTTTTTAATTTTTCTAAAACAAAGCTTATTTGGTCCTTATTTATACTTAGTCTCATACTAAGAGTTTTCCTAAAAGTTCTGTAATCCTAACTCCCAAATTAACGAAACTGATCTATAATAATAACTATAGTGACCCTGCATTTTCTCAGATGGATATTACATTAATTTATGAAAAAACAGCATAATAGTGTTACAAACCCCAGATCAAATGGTTAGGTTTCTTGGGAATATTAGGCTTGTTCATAAAATTTTAAAAATAAAAAATAAACATTATTTAATTCATTTTTCCCTAGTTTCTTAGTGGCCTTATCATTCTCATTATTATAAATAATCACCTAAGGATATACATCAATGAAATGGGTGAGCTAAAAGCCTAGTTAAAGGATGAATAATAGACATGAAACATGGGTGAGAATAATTATCATCATAGTAATATACCAAAATAATGACTATCATAATCATGAGAGAAAACATTAGATAAAGTCATGGAATGTATCCATGCATAAAAATAAATCATCATGTCTTAGTGATCAAATACCACACCTAGTTGTTAACAAATCTAGAATCTTGTTCACAAAAATTTCACTTTATCTCATGAGATAAATCTAATTACTCAATGCATTTTTTGGTTATATAATTGTGTTTTCACCTGTTACTTATTTAAATTCACATGTGCTATATGATTCTAGGTGTGTCTATCACATCATAACATTTACATTATCTTGCATGCTTCATAGAATGTATATTAATATTAGACATAAAATAACCCATGGACAGGAATGGGTTTCATTTCATAAATCATAAGTTCATGAATAAAATTTGGGATTCCCATGTGAAAGAGGGAATATAATAATTGGTATTAGATTCATAAATCTTAACTGAATAAAAAAATATCTCTCAATAAGTAAAAGATTAATTTTTGGAAAGAAGAGTTCTTTTGTAAAAAACATTGAATTTTTCATAAATCCATATTGGAAACATTTATATCCTAGAAAAAATGGAAGAAAAAATAAATTATGTTTAAGGGAAATTAAAGGAACATCTATAATAAAAATGGAGTGGTAGATGGAAAACCAAAAGAAAGAGTGTTGGGTTTGAGAATCCCATTACCTTAATCCTGAATGCCTTCTTCACTATAATATCCTGAATAAAAAAATTAAATTCATAAATTAACAAATATAAATAAATTTACAAATTAATTTTATTCATTATATTTTTATTAATATCATTTATTGTCTTTTTGATGAGCTATATAGTTTTATTTCATCATTTTTGAGTTCTCGTTTTCTCAGTTTTCATGATTGGTTCACTTGTATACAAGTATTGAAGATTGTGTAAAATGAGTAAAATTATAAAAAATTAAAAATATATTTTATTAGTTAACTTTTATAAGATGAAATTATCTAATATTTAATTTTGTTATGTGGTATGGGGTGATTTATTATATTTAACATTAATGAAAGTGATTTAATTAGTTTTAGCAGTTTCGTGATCATTATAAGATTATATCACTTTATTTAACATCATGTTTATATATTGTTTCTATAAAATTATATAACTTATAATATATATAATAAAATTTTATTTAACCATAATGATTATTTTTTTTACCAACCGTGAAGATGGTAGTGAGAAATGAAAATTCATCATTCATGCTGGTGGTAAATTAACACACCACTAATGACGTTTTCATGTTTAGAAAAAAAATGTAAGGATAGAGACTTGAAGATGAATTTATTACAGTAATATAATAAAATTATAATATATATTATATATTATAGTTATCATTACTCTTGGATAGTTGTAAGTGAGTAGAGGATAAGAAAAAAATGAAGTTAAAAATAAAATAAATGAAAAATAAAGATGATTTTACCTCTTGAATTTCTCATCCTTAAGAACACACTTAAGGAAAAGGAATTAGTCTTTTGATGTGACCAAGGAATTATTGAGGTGGGGGAGGGGATTTGGAAGAGTATTTTTTGTAAGTTTTAAAAATACCAGAATTTATAATGTTTAATGAGAAGTTTCTGTGATATGTGGTACTTATAGGGTATGAGAGGGGTGTTTTCTCATTATTTTTTCATTAATTTATTATTTTGGATCAAAACTATAAATTGTTTGAGAATTATTAGAAAATATATAAATATAATGTAGGAAAGTTATAAATTATGTTCCTTAAATTATGAATGACTCAAGTAATAGTGTATTTAACATATAATGTAAATATACTGTAAATTATTGTATTTCACAATTCGCCAAAAATTCAAGTATTTTAGAAAAATCCCAAAAATTTACCCTATCTTTTTTATGTTTAGAACTAAAAAATGAACTCCATTTTATGAAAAAATAATTCTAACTATGAAAATATTAATTTTTAATTAAAATCATTATTTACTTAGAAAATACCTATTTTAAAATTGTAACTTGTTTTATTAGACTTTTAAAATTTATTTAAGGTCTCCTGAAATTTTCTTGTAATCATAGACCAATAAAATTTATATTTATGAATCAATTTTATGAAATGATTAATTTTTTTAAATAATTATACTAATTATAAAAATATAAATGAACTTTTATGTTTTATAAAAATACCAACACTTAATTAATATTATTTGAAATATTTATTTACTTATACCATGATATAATGATATCATATTATCGTTTATAAGATTCCTTGATTTTATTCATAAATCCATAGATGAGGTTACTATTTCATTGGTTAATTTACTATTCCTAATAGTTATATTACTATTCCAAAGGTCGAGTTACTATTCTATTGTCAAAGGTTCCTTAACTTCTAGAAATACCTCTATTTTAATTAATTATTTATTTACAAATTTTTTATTGTGTAATCAATGTGATTTTATATGGTTTATACTATATGAATAAATTATAATAATGGAATTTTCATTCATAAAATTTTTGGTCGTTATAGGTAGCTCTTTATTATGAGATTATCAAGATTCCTACTTTGACGATATATCAAGATTATTTTATGCTTCACCATTAGTCCCCTTCTTATGATACATAGTAGTGACCATTTTATCTCATTCTAGGTTTTAGTATATAGTGGTGGGTGATGGGTGGGAATTTTCCCCATATAACCAGACTAAAAAATAAATTCCCTAAATAGGAAACTTGGTAAAATTTTTTCCAAAATACACAAAATTTACTAGGGAGGGTGGAAAAACAAGGTTACTTTGAGAAATTGATTGTGCAAGCTTAGTCAGACTTGGTTACATTGGTAAATAGTTTCACAAATTTTCTAATTTTGGAAATTAATTTTTTTCTTCTAATCATACAAGAAAAATTTTATATAGTTGCCTAAGAAAAACCATTATCTAGTATCTCATTCGAATTTGATGATGTCTAATACTAGTCATACATGGGATTAATCCTAATTAAATTATTTAGTGAAGGAAGCCTAATTTTGACAGAATTATTTTCTGAGACCATAGGTACCCATAACTGCATTTCCTCCATTGGGTACTGATCTATCTGATTATTAATTAGTGGTGTTACTAGCAGAATCTTGAAACATGAGAATTTATGTGCACATAGATATTGTGAATAGGCCTTGAAAATGATATAATTGTCAATTCATGTTTTCAAAATGAAATTTCTCACAAAAATCATGTATGAACATGCTTCACAGTTTCCACTTCCACCATATGTGGTCATTCTAATGGTTTGATCATTTTATATAAGAAAATTAAATTTTTATCAAAGACATAATATCCTCAAATCCATGTCACCCTTCAATAATAGTGACCTGATATCAGAGACAGTTTAGATGAATATTATTATTCTACTAATTAGTATTAGATCATTGTTGAAGAACTCAAACATATTGAGTTTCACTACCACCTAGCCCCATAAAACATGAAATGGGCCTAATATGTTAAAGTGTTATTTTCATTTATGGATATAAAATAGTACTAGTGTGTCTTTTTTAACACTGGTACTACTAGGCCAATCAAATTCCCCTTCTACCACATGTTATCACAAAAGTATTTAGTCTTAATCTATTATATGAGTAGTATAATGGTAAATGATACCCACCCATCCACATGATAATGAATCACACTAACATAGTTTGAGTAGGGATAGCTAGGTTGACCTCATAAACTAATTTCTTATATCAAACATTCTCCAATTCTAGGAATTTTATTTTATGTCTCCCTTTTTTCCTAGTAGTGTACCCCATTTAGAATATTGAGATTAGAACATTTACTAAAGGAAACAAATAGATGTTCACCTAGGTTATGAAGTCATTTTCTATCTATGGACAGGTATCCTTCACCCTATCATTGAGGGTTTCTCTCAACAACATATGAGAGAATCATTATATCCATTGCAGATATACCTAAGAGGCCTCTAGGGGAATTAATTTCCATGCATGGTCCCATGTATGGGTTCTATGGAGACCTCATAAACATCTCATAAAGTAATCCTTGTATCTTCATTGACCAAATGAAACTTTTTTATTTTTTGTATCTTGAGACTAGGAAGCTTCTGAAGGAATTCAATGTTTTTGTACACATAAGTATATGAGATAGAGACAATTTCATAAATTTATAACACTCTTCAATGATCTTAAAACTCCATTAATGTATAACAAACCAATTATTCCCACATCCATTCAGGATTTATACCACATTGGGATCATAGCTATCATTTATCTATCTATCCATTATGTTTTTCTATGACTAGTCAGTGTAATATTGATATGTAATAATGTGTGTGGAGCTCTGATATGTTGGCATGATTATTGAGGTAATACATAGAGTGTTTATCATATATATATATATATAGTTGACCTTGCCATTATTTATGTATACTCTTATTTATGTTATATTGGTACTCCCTGAGTTGGTATACTCGGGAAACCACAATCCTTACAGGTTGGCAGTAGGCCCTGGGATATCCACATCTTTCAAAAGGACATTATCATAAAACCGAAGAAATATTAATTACAGATAATTATAGTGGTTCTTCTTTATGTTTTCATGATATATAACATTTATTTTGTGCATTATTGTATGTATACTTTCCCAACATCATCAACTAGCTTATCAATGTAGGTATAAGCTTCAATATCCTCGAAGGTATTTAGAGTATGGGTTATCTCATCCCTGTATGGAATAATCCATAAATATCATTGAATAGAAGATATAAATATATATAATAATAATAAATGATATCAAGTTAGATTCATCTCATCATTTGATAAACTTGGTGAAAATTTATAAATGGAAAAAATAATTACCCTGGCTCTTCACTCGGGTTCTTCGTTCTGATGTTTCGTAAAGACACTTCACCTATGGGGCATCATGAAACCTCTTATCTCAAATTCCATTATCCCATGTAAAAGTATATTGCTTAATTTTATTTTCATAATGTGCTATGTAATGGGAGTGGTGGTGTTCACACTCACCTCGATTAGTGAAAATGAATTGCGTTAATATAGAGAAATATAATATCTTCAGGCTTCACTCATGTTGTTTATTCTTTAAAAAAGAGTGTACCCCTATATTAATTATACAGCAAATTCTTATGCTTAATTATGAGAACAACTCATGTATACTCAAGTACAATAGAAAATTTTACACTAATCGACAACTTAACTTCTAACCCCTCTAGTATTACCATTTTCAGGCTAGTATTACATTTTCCATAGAATTATATCTTCCTTATTCTTATCCAATCCTATTCTAATTGGGGAATCTATTAGTTCTCCCTTTGGATATGGGAATAAAAAAAATAAATTCTAAAATGAAAAGTATATAATGTTCCATGGTCTTTATTACCTTGACCATGCACCCAGGTGACTCAATCATGTCTCTAATAATAAAACCTAGTGTCTATATCTCATCCCTTTCCTTCCCCCTAACCTCAAGTGAATACCCTAGTCACACTCCCTTACTACTAGTGTGATTCATTCCGACATGATTTTGGTACATTCATAGATACCCTGTGGGAATCTTGCAGCTAGGTCATCCCTTGTATTTAAATAGACTCCCTTATCAACCATTTTTAATTCCATTTATAATATTATGAAAGGATTCTTGAATCTATTTATGATCGAGTTTCTACTTAACACTTTTCATGTGTTATTAAACCAAAAATGAAGGCAAATTTTCATGATTCTAGGCTAATTGATTTATCTATAGTTTTAATAAACCAAAGGATTCATGGAAAATCACCTCACCCCTAATCCTCCAAGACTAGGGTGAAGGAGCCCTCAGGGATGTGATATATTAAGGAACCTTGTGCCTATATCACCCTAAGAGTATTGTACTAGGACAACACCTTCACTCGACCCTCCACTAGGACAACACTTCCCCCTTGTTCTCTATTAGTATGATACTTCACCCTAGGCTTCCATCAAATTGACACTACACCTTATCATTTTACAAGTTTGTCTCTTTTCTCAGAGATTACACTAAAGTAATTTTTACCCTTGTTCCTCGTGAGGGTGATGCTTCACCCTAGTTCCTCAATAGAGTGTCGCTTTTCCCTATCCTATAACAAGGGTACTATTCTCAACCTACCTGTATAGTAGGTAAATCATTCAATTAGGCCTCCTAATTGAAAACCCACTTCTCCCTAGTCTCATTCCTAGGAAACACTTTTCCTTGGTCCCTTATTAGAGTGTGGTTTTAATAGTTTATTTTGTAAAGCCTATGTGAGGTCCTATGATTCATATCATTCATATATTATCTTAAATGGGATAATATGTTTTACCAAAAGACTTACAGAGATTAAATATCCATATTTAACTCACTACTAGATAGAACTACCCAAAACCTCATCCATAACCTTTTGAGATATATGAGTGGGAAACACATATTAGTTATCACCCCTTTGATCAATTATTCCCATGAAAAAAAGACTTTCTATATTGTATTATATTTCTTATAGGTCCCTCATGAAGTTTACAATCATTTATCCCCTTGATAATAAGGTTCCATATAATGGGTACATTGGTGAAGCCACCCTTGGCTAATGCTACTCATATTGGATGAAACATTTCTAGTTCTCTATTGTCTAATAAATAATATATGGAGAGAGAAATCTCCCCCTACAGGGTGTAGGAAATGAATTCATTCCATCACATGAATCATTTACAATGTTGGGAACATGTGTATGGAATTTATATATGTTGTTCTCAAACTTGGCCTTAGTAATCCATGTAAAAGACCCAAGAACTTTTTTATGAGGATATATTATCCATGAGTCCACCCATACCTATTTATTCACATATCAATAGATAATAAGTTGAAATACCTAAATGAGAGTCACATGTAAAATCCCCACACATAGCGCATTGGCCGCCTCCTATTAGGTGTAATCCAAAACTCTTCCACATTGATTAATATTCCTTGTCAGACAACTCATAGTTACATGATTAGTTACCAATAAATTTTAAGTGATAATCCATATTTGGGAAAAACATGTGTAATAACCACCCAATCCATTGCTTTCAACCCATTCATTACATACATATTCTAGTCATATAAACTAAAATTTCACAACAATTACCTCATTTGATGATGTTAAACTTCATGGTATAGTCCTTCCACATTAAATTAAATTGTTCACACAAACTATAGGGGATTTTATTTTTATTAGTTAGGACACGTAAGATGAGTAATAGATATTAAAACCTAATTTAAAAAATCACACTTTCCCTAGTCCATACTGCCTATGAAATTATAACCCTTCCATGACATATTCCATGTAATCCCACTCTCCCTCTTTGGGTCATATTCCCTATCAACCATATAATCCTTCCTTAAATTTCCATATTCTAAGGAAGATGACCTAAAAAGTGTTTTCTATAGATAATTCATACACAAAAAATTTATAGGAAAATTTTACCTTATATTATCTTCCACATGACTCTAAACTACATTGAAAAGGCCCTTACAGGATTATCTTCAAATGAACATCATTTGGTCATAGCGGTTGGATGATAAAAAGTACTATTATAGTCCTTATCACTTGACCTTAAAAGATATTTTATTTCCCATTAAGTGTAATAGTACTATGTGGGTTTTTATTACCATCAAAATCATATATAGAAAACCCAATTTTATAGGAATTATCCCAAAACCTTGAGAACCTACCATCTTCTTGGATGATGATAATCTTCATAGTACCCATATATGTGGCTTCAGACCAAAAAATCACTAATAAAATAAAATAAATATAGATAACCTATAATATGTATATATGGATCTATTAATGGAGATACTATAATAGATATATAATTTTAAATTGATTCATATAAATGATGGGTCACTATCATGTTGGTAACTAGTCTTGTGCTGGGATTGGGAAGGATTCATAAACATGACTTAAATTTTTAGTATAGTCCATGAGTAGGAAATAATTTCACCCTAAATGGTATGGTGAGCCTAAAATCCCTCCCTATCAACCAATATTCCACCTGAAGCATCACTAATAATTTCCCAATGGTCACCTATCATTACAAAGCAGGTCCTCACTGACTTAACGAAAATACAGGCATAGCTTACATCCAAAGAAAAATGATAAACATGAAATAATTTAACCAAAAATGATTGATTGATGTCAGGATTCAAGAATTACATTTCTCGTGACATAACCCAAATTTGTTGTTGAATAAAAAATAGGTGTAACCTCTTATTTTTCTCAAAATAGTGAAAACAAAAAAACTCACATCTTTTCAATATGATGTGACTTACTTGTTATTAATGTCTTAATATAACATTATAAAATTTAAGAATTAAATTATGTAATGAGTCTAACCATTATAGAATTACTAACACTAACACTCTATAATTTAAATTTATATAGATTTCCTTAAAATGTGACTAAAAACATTCACACCATAATGATTTTGGTAGTAACAAAAAATTATAAAAAACTTCATGTTCAAAATTAAAAACATCTTTCAAACTCTTCGATGCTTTCAAACCACATTCACTTTAAATAAATCAACATGATCTACTTTAATTTTGAATTTTATTCTTCCTTTGAAAAAATATTCAATGTGTGGAAAATAATAGACAAAACATATCACATTTACTACACATTAACTTTACTTAAACAAACTGACCCTTTTAGAGGATTCAAATTAATTAAATTCAAAAAACACTTCAAACAATATAGTATAAAAAATATTCTACTTTATTAGTGAATATTCATTCAATAATTTTAATATTACAAAAAAATTTTTATCAAACATGAACTATGAACAATGATACCAATATTATATGCTAGGATAACTCACATACACTTCTTTCATAGTTTTTTACATAATATCTGCAATAAAAATTATTTAAATTGTTTCCTACATATGAAAAATAGAACCTCTCAACACACATTCTCAAAACAAATAGTCATAAAATCTCAAAAAAATTAACTAATAAAAAAAACATGTTAACTTAATATATTTACCCATGGAAAATGTACCCTAAATATATTCCCCCGTAATAAAAAAACATATTATTTAAATTTATGTTTTTATACCCTTTTTATAATAAAAAGTAATGAAACAAAGGGTGGTAAGACTGGATTGAGTTTTAACTCCTATCATCAGCCTCATTTTGTAAAATTTATCATTTAGTGACAATTTAGTGAACACATATGTTATTTTTTCCTTGGTTGGAATAAACTTTAACTTCAACACTATTTACATCTCAAAATATTTTAAAAAGTGATACATGAAATAAATGTTGTTAAATAAATAATTTTAACTATATTTCTCATTATACATATGCAACGTTGATTATCATATCCCATAATTAGTAGCAACTTCATATCCCATGGATCAACCATATAAAATAATGAAGTATGTGTCATTGTCTTTAAGGTTAAACTATTTTGAATATGTTATCCTTGGTATCTATTAAATTTCTATAAATACACCCACATAATCATCCTAGAATGATTATAATATGGTTTTTATTCATTTCCATTCATTATTGAGAAATTATCTATAAGATGTGATCCTTCTAAATTCCCATATTTTTAGAATATTCATCTTTATTCCCAATAAATCATGTTTCACCATCGTCACATCAGTAAATTCCATATTGAACTGCAAGTTTATTTATTGATTATTCTATATCATTCAATGATAATTATCAATAGTATTAAATATTTATTTATTATATAAATTATTCCCCTTTGTATTCAGAAGATAACCAACGAAGATACCTTTGATCCCTCTTTTCTTGAACTTCCCTAATTTCTCACCTTTCACCATTATAATTCAAGTTCTACCAAATAACCTATAGTATTTTAATATTAGTTTTATCTTTTAATTTATCTTTTATAATTACATATCTAATTTTTCTTAGTATATATAATGGTTTCAACCATACACTTTTATACTAATATCCTTACTCTAGAAAAATAGTGAATTATTATGCTCCACCAACATAGTGTGATCCATTTTCACTAAACTCTTATTACACTTTTATACAAAAAAATTGTTATATATTATACTGATATCATGATGAATTCCATTATTTATAA
Organism: Viscum album; assembly: GCA_963277665.1. Lineage (NCBI taxonomy): Eukaryota > Viridiplantae > Streptophyta > Magnoliopsida > Santalales > Viscaceae > Viscum > Viscum album. Next base: position 682,661,803 of record OY728123.1, on the reverse strand, counting down.
CATATTATTTAAATTATACACTAGTTTATTTATCACCACTTTCTATCTATGAATTCTTCAGGTGGAAATAATACTCCTTTTATAAATATATTTTAAAACTCTTAAACATATTCAAGGCCTGTGATTTATGTTTCATGAACATAATTCAAGTAGTAAGAATAAATTCACTAATAAAAATAAATAAAATACTTATATGTAGAAGTTTAATTCTTCCTCTTAGTCCCAAAAACATCCAAATGAATGATATCTAATAAAGGATAAGTATGATATATACATTTATATATAGAATATATCTAATTAATTAATCTTTTAATGATCACAAAATCCTAAAAATTATTCTCATAGGAAATACTTCTCATATTCTATTAATTAATATACCAATGAATTTTATGCAGAATTTTTTTTATCATTCAAACTCAATTTTCTATGCATTTTTTGCCTTTTATGCCAAAATTGATTTTCTCATATTCTTTTAACTCAAGTATATTGAATCCTCAAGTATCATGAATCCAAAATTATTCACTAGAAACAATTTTCCTTGTGTCTACTCTTATTTGGTCAATATGGATCCATATTTCAATATATTCACCAAGTATTCATCCTTTTGGAAACAAATACTTCATTTAATTTATTGTAAATCTAAAACACACTTACTAGGTTACATTTCAATCCATCTATAAATAATGTTCTTTCTGACTTCATCCCATCTCTCCAATGATCATGAAACCAACTCCTCTTATCTCAAGTTAACCATCATTGAAAATTTTCATTGATCGTTCATTTAACTTCTAAATATATTTCAATAGATTCAAATATACTCTCATATATGATGAGTATCCATTATCAAATATCAATAGATATTTATTTTTAGATGGTTTGTTCTCCACTACATTAATTAATGCATTCTCCTTCCCTTTATCCTTATTCTTCCGAAATTTTTGAGTATTAAAATTATTTCTTAATTAATAGTGTTATATTGAAACAATATTCAACTTAGTGACATGGTTATTCATATATTCTATAAATTTATTAAAATTATTGAAACTTATTTTCAATCCTTAGTCTACAATTCTCATATTTTTTCTAAAATTTCTTTTATTAAGTGGGTTTCCTCTTGAAAAATATTTACGTCCAATATATTCTAGTTTAATAAAAATATGAGAAATTAAATTTACATCACCCTACCATAGAACCAAATCCTTTATATTTCCAGCATTAACCACAAAATGAGTAATTCCCTTTGAAAAAATATAGTTTCCAGAAGTAGACTTATGTTATTCTTCACTAATTTTCATCAATAATTTAACCTTCCTCTAAATAAAAAGTTTTATTGAGATACCCCAAACTATTACACTTAGATAAAATTATAATAACATTTTATTTTCATATTGTATTTAATGCCAATTAAGTTTCCATACACATCTACACCTAGATTTGATGCTAAAAACAAATTATTTTCAAGTTATCTTTGATAACAACTAAAGGGTAAAAATAAGTATATACTATTACATTATCAATATCCATCATTCATTCACTATAATTTCCATGACATTTTAGTTTTATAGTTTTATATAATTAGTGAAAAAACTCATTAATGTAAAAAATATATGTATTTCCATCCAAATGGGAATTTTTCACACTATTTTAAAATTTTATTATTTCACATAAAGTCTTCAATATCTCACACAAAATTATCCACACATAATAGACTTCTATAAATATCTTACATAATATCATTATTCATGACATAAGGATATATAAGTATAAGATTAATGATCTCAAATTATCATTAAGGGTAAACGTAGACATTTTCAATTAAAAAACAACAAGTGAGTATAAGATGATCATATGGTTATGAGAACATAATATAAGTGAATTAATATAACATAAGATATATTTACCAAATAAAAAATAGATCAAAAATCATGATTCATGAACTAAATATTTTAAATATCACAATAAATCTACAAAATAGAATCATATAACATAGTATATATGAGTTAAACATACGAATAAGAATATGGCATAAAAGTGTATAATATATATGGGAATAAAAAATTATATGTCATTACTACCAAAAATTATATTCGTCACATAGTAGTCTTGGGTTAACCACTAATGTTCCATATTAGAATTTGTATAACCACTCATGTTCCCTCTTAGCCATGGGGTAAAAGCCAATATACCTTCATAGGCTTAGGATAAACACCCATGTGACCTCTTCAACTCATAAGATATAAAGCATTACCCAATTAATTTGAGGGATATAATAGACCCACATGTCACATAAATTTAAAATATTCAAATGTATTTCCTAAAAACAAGAAATTATTCATTATTCTATCAAAGATTAATTAACCCATTCAAGAGAAATGGGGTTCATGAAGATTTACATAAAACCTCATCATGACATGTACAAAGAAATAAATTAGATGGTATTAGTATTTTATAACCCCAGTGATTTATAATAATAATTTAAGGATATTAACATTGATGAAAAAACTCTTTTATAGAATTATTATGGATTCACTTTTATAATAAGAAGAAATCCCATATATTTTCGTTAATTTAAAAAAAATCCGAAAATAATAAATGTCGGATTTTAGCTTAAAAAATGGAATCTTGGAAAGGAATATCCATAATAAATAATAATATTTATAAAAGGAAAATTCATCCAAGAATTCAATGTTAAGAACACATTATTTATACACCTTTTCAAGGAACGTCAAAATAACTCGTGCATCAAATATTAAAAAGAATAAATTTGAAAACTTTTAAAATAAAATGAATAATATATAAGAATTAAATTAAACAATAAATTAAATATAGACAATAATGTTTTTTAAATAATTTAAGGAATATGGATATTCAAAAAAAGGGTTGGTTAAAATACTTCAAAACTTTTAATACAATGGTTTTAAATAAAACCATTTACTGCTTTTTCAAATCAAAATACACTTAGAATAAGAAAAAAGAAAAGAAACATAAAATATAATTATGATAATTATATATATTATAAAATATTTAAAATAATTAGTATATACACTATATAAATTAATATATGTGTATAATTTGAAACACAACTCAATGAAAGAAATTTTATATGAGAAACTCTCGAAACTTTTATAAAAATTGAATCAAAACCTCTTGAAAGAGATAAAATTAAATGCATTTTAAATAAATTTAATTTCATTTTAATTATGATATTACACATCCATGGTCAACATATTCACCCAAAAAAATAAAATAAGTTTTGAATTTATAGTATATCTTAATAGCTGGAAATTAATATGAAAAACACTTACAAGATCATAGAATTTGAAATAAAAGTAAATAAATGAAGTTATTATGTTAAAAAATGTAAATCTGTATTAAAAAAGTTTAATTAAAAAATAAAACAATCATGGTTCATAAAACACCTAATCCTATAACAATTTAGTTAATGGATAAGTAATATAACCCAATGAAAGGAAATTGTGTTTAAAATCCCATTATCACGGACCTCCTCATGGTTGTACAAACATTAAATTTTTATATAAAATAATTATATTTATTATAAATCTATATAAAAATAATATTTATATTTATATTACTATATAACATTCAATTTTAATTTTGAACTCCACATTTAGTAGTAATTCTTTATTAAAATCGATATTCTTATCTTAACTATTCAGTTTTCTATACATGTTTCAAGTTGAAGGTTCAGATACATACACATTTCTCATGGTTTAATCATTTAAATAATTATAATTAATTTTTTTAGTATTTTTTATAAATTTTTATATAGTCCCATGGTCATTTCAAGTAATTTATGGTGAAAATTTACATGCAATGCTTAAAAACACATTTTTTGGAAACTTTTATTCCATAAAATATTTGATTTTATTAGTGAATAAAAATATGTACATAACCAGAAAATAATTATTAAAACTCTTTATATACATAATATTTCAATTAAATAACATTATTTAATTATTCGCGATGTAAAAATTATAATAATTTTAATGTAGGTGGTAAAACCCACATAAATAAGAAAATGTTATAATGGTTGAATGAGTAGGAACATGTTACTATATATTGATAATATAAAATTTAAATAAGAATAATCATGTACTAAATATCATTTATATTCACTTAATCCATTTTTATAATCATTAATGTAATTTGTTAATGTAAAATGAAATATGTTATCCATAGAGGATGTAGTGCTCACATACACATGTTTAATGATTTCATTTATTAATGTATGGGTGGAAAGAATGTAACTAATGGTTAATTTTACAGATATTAATTATTTTGTGGATATCATACATATTCATTAAATTGATATTTAAAACCATCCATGTGGGGCAATGATGAAAAACGAAATATTTTATTCATGGATGAGGTAGTCTGTACCTATGCATGAGTGGTGCTTTAATTTTCTAATAAATTGAAAGGTTTTATATAATGATTATTACATCAACATATTAACATTTTAGTATAGTAATGATATTTATTACAATTTTTTTGTGATTATTGAATTTTTTGAGGATTTTTAATAGAAATAAACTTAAAATAACTAGGTTACGTCGATTACCTCTTCCTTAGGTATCCTCCTTTGGATATTTCTTTATGCCTTCTTGGGTTAGAATTTTTCTGAGACTGAAAGTTATAGGTAATGTGAAAATGTTTTTGAATGTTATTTTTTTATATATTGGCTATGTTATTATGCTAATATGGTGTGTGTAAGTAAGGATATGAGGTTCTATTTTATAAGTGAGGGGAGTAGCACCCTTGTAAATAACCTGAAATTTAAATTAATATAATGTAATTTTTAAAGTAAAGTGAAAAGAATGTAAAAAATTATAATATAAGATAATTTATGTTCTAAATCCACTCATAAAAAAATTAGATGATTTTTACTTATATATTTGGCATTATATCTCTGTTAAACCATTTACCACATTTTATTTTTACCACGGTGACTAAAATTTGTTAACTATGTAACTTGTATATATGAATAAAAATGAAATGGATCTTATTCTAAAATTTTAATATAATGATTGAAAATATGTATTCCATTTTTTATTATTCAATTTATATATGTGGTAAAAATTACTTTTAATATAAATATGAAAAACATAATGAAAAATAGTTTTTAGAAAAATTAATACTTACAAAAAAATGAATTTACACAAAAATAATGTATAGAATGGATTCACTTAGAAAGTATTTATTTATAGTAAAACAATATTTTTATTAATTTAAAATCAATAAAAATAGAATGGATTATTTTTAATAATTTATTAATGTAAAATGGACAAAATAATATTTATTATTAGAATAAAATATTACTTTAGTTTCAGAATATAAAACATGGGTTTTAAAATTAAAAATAATGGTTTAAAATGATTTATTTTCATAATTTGATACATATTTTGTTGATCAAAATGTTTCATATATTTATAATTCATTTTTATATAATAATTATTTCCTAAAAGTTATGGTATTTGTAAAAATAGTATTATTCCCTTTATGTATAAAAAACATTTTTTTAGAAAATTCCATAAATTTCACTCTAATATATTTTTGACATGATGAATCCAAAAAAACAATTCTATAATAACCAAATTATAAAATATATAAATTTATTTTTAAAATAACCGATAGATAATATACAATAAAAGAATTATTTTTAAAAAAACATTGTCTTTATCCATAAATCATTAACTTAAAATTCCTTAAAATTAATTAATTATTTGTTGGATGTTATTAATTTGTATTTCAATAAATTTTAAATATATTATATATTGAAATCATAATAATAATATGTGAATAATTATGATACATTTTTTTATAATAAATATTTTTATAATTTTTATTTACTTGAGTTTTTATTCTTATGTCAATATTCTTCAAGATGTTTTAAATTTCATTTATTAATTTTTACATTGCATCATAATATGGTATATTTTGGTTTATTTTATTTTTCTGTTTCATGTGATATAAGTCACTCAATAATGTATTTATTTAAAGGAAAACATGTCCTAAAATCTTGGGGTGTTAAATTCTACCCCCTTAAATAAATTGTTCCCTATAAATATTAATTATTACACACTAATGAAAATTGATAAAGGTATCCCTAAGATAGTAAGGAATCAAAATAAAATTCTTACAAAGATATCAACCTTACTATTTAAGTTAATACTAGGAAAGTCATATTATCCCCTTATAAAACCTTGTCGTTGAACTAATAAAATGGAATTAGTAATCATAGAATGGAATTAATTAACATTGGTAGTTTATAGTCATACCTGAACCAATAATTATGATATGTAGATTCTAGATATGAACTGTGACTTCCTTCCCTTTATTATTTATATAGACTCTTTGTAGAGCAATCCAATCCATGATTCAAATCACATAAAATTCTACTAAATTTAGAATAATAATATTTTTTGGAAGTGTATTCCCGTTAACATATATTAGAAATGGGTTAAAGTCATGGGATATAATAATCATACCACTGGTATCTTTAATTGATATTTAGTTATCTATTTATTTTTTTTTAAAAAAATTATGGCCTTTGAAATTTTTCTAGATATAAAAGATTGGGTAGATCCAGATTCAAATAGGAAATTTTTTTTCCTTTAGTTGATGATGAGTATACCTTAAAATGGATAATTTTCATGAACCACTATAGTAATTATGGTTGAGTAAACATTACCTTTATTATTGGGCTTAGGGGGTTGTTGACATTGATTATCCTGATTAACTATTAGTTTCGTACACTTTATTGAATAATTTCTATACTAATTATAATTGAATAATTGGAGTCTAGGTGGCCAATTTGGCCTAGATTTTCCTAATTTAATTTTATTATTTGTAATATTTATATCCCAAAATCATTCATGTGCTTAATTATCATCTCTTCCACACTTGAATCATTTACCAATTCCATGGGGACAATTTATTCTATGCTTCTTCTACCATTTTTCACATGTAGTATGTTGTATTTTCTTTCCTCCAAGTCTTGTATCATATGATCTTCCATAAAATTTAATTATTCAATTATTTTATGTTTTTCTAAGATTTAGAAGGTTCAAATTATTAATAAATATTTAATATGGATAATTTGGTATAAGCACAAGATTTTACATTCCTACTCCAATGTTATCTATTTTCTCATGGGGTGGTCATTTAAATAGTCATCACATTCACTATTAATATAATTCTAGAAAGTTTAATCTATCTACTAAAGCTAAAATTTATAGTGCGATCATACAAGAATAATAAAGGAAAGAAATAATATCATAATTAAATAAATATTAAGATGTATTATCTGTTAGCACCTTTATTTCAACCCATTATACATTCAGTTTAATTATGAAATTATAACCATCTCTTAGTTCAACTTATATTTCCTTAAGTTTTATCCTCTAAATATCAATAATTTAAAACCCAAAGATAACTAATATAATTTTTTCATGAGTTTTATTACCATATTAAATACCCAAAATTCATATAATACAATACACATAAAATTAAATTTAACCATATCCCCAAACATCATTAATCTCATACCAATCAACATATACCTTAATCATAAATAATCCAATAATATATAATAAAATTTTATCAAAATATCTTGAATCAACTTGTCATAAAATATATTTTCAACACACAAGGTAATATATAGTTCCCAAACTATATTCCCAATGTTAATAAACACATTGTCTCAATTAACTATATTTATTTCAATATAAAATCACATACTAACCCAAAATTTTATGTATCCCTTAATCATTTATTCTTCTTAAGACCCAATAAAAATATCCAAATATATTATTAAAATTTTAAAAATTAAATCACATAATTCATCAAAATGAGTATTTATACCTTTGAAATTATGATCAACTATAAACTTGTCACCCCATAATGATATTAAAAACTATTAAATAACTTAATCTAATAAAATCCTAACATATAAACTTATCTAAAATTTTCCATGATACCAAATGAGATTTGCTATACATATAAAGTAAGAGTTTGTTCAAGATGCATGTTCTTATCATACTAGTTTTGATACTAACTAATATGACCCAAATATATAAACATGGATATAGTGCAAAAAGTATATTCTTTTCATACTATATTTTATACCGACTAAATAGACCTAAATTTTACCATTTAATATTGCATTTTCAATTAATATCATAGAGTAACTTAATACCCAAGAACCTTTAGGTTTAGAATTTTTAAGAATTAGTAAAAACCTATTAATTTATAAAAACTATTTATTTCCAACCAATTGTGGATTTTTTCTTATATACTAAGAATTTCATATTTTTCATAAAGTATTCCACATATCCAAAATATTTCTCCATGCATTATACTCTTCTAGAAATATATTACATAATATCATTATTTATAACCTAGGTAAACGAAAATATAAAAAGTGTGATCTCCAACCCTTAGTAAGGGTAAATATTATCCTTATCAATTGAATATAATAAGTGATAAAATTATTATCATATGAATATGATAACAAAATAAATGTGAATATATATAACTAAATAGATTCATACCCAAAAAACATAGATTTTAGTTTATGATTCATGACACAATTCATTGGTATAACATAATTCATCAATCATAATATAATCACCATTCATTCCCCATAAGAGAATATATAGGAATAAGAAACTGGAATAAAATTGATGCATATACATGATCATAAGGATTCAAATTATGAGGCTAACTGACCACCTATATACCATCATGGTCGTGGGCTAACTGACTGTTTACCCTCTTAGGCTTGGGCCAACCATGTGTACCTTTTTAGGATTTTGATAAACACCCATATTACATCTTGATCTCATGAGATATAAAATATAACATAATTAATTAGAGATATATAATGGACCAATACATCATATAATGATAAACTCTTTCAATATATTTCACAAGATAATGAAATCATTAATCAATCCTTTAAAGATTAATTAACCTATGGAAAATAAATATGTTTCATGAGTATTTCTTTAAAACATCATAATAATTCATCCATATAAAGAATGTGGAATAATATTTTAGTTTATATTCATAATGAATCATAATTATCATTAAATAATATTGACACATGTGAAAAAATACATATAAAAGTTTTAGAAATATTATTTTAAAAAAGAATGAATCATCATTTATATTAGTAGTTTTAAAAAACCTAAAAAAATCCCAAAAAAATATAAATTGAATTGTTTTTAAAAAACATAGAAAAATATAAGGGAATTTAAGTGATTAATAATGAATGTGATCATGGGAAAATATTTTGAACTTCTATGTATAGAAAAACATTCTTTCCATACCTCAGTAAGAAAAAACTAAAAATAACACGTAATGAAAATGATGAAAATATTCCTTTTAATGTTTCGGTAAAGAAAAAAATAGAAATCACTTTAAAATATTTTTGAAATATATATAAGAAAAGTGTGGAAATATTATAAATAATATGGATATAGATAATAAATTCTTGGGTAAAATACATCAAAACTTTTAAAATAGTGGTTTAAAATAAAACCCCATAGGGGTTTTTTAAAATAAAAATCCACTTGAATGAAAAAACATGAAAAGTAATGTAAAATTATAGTATTATAAAGAAATACATGGTATAACATGTTATATAATCGATATATATACCATATAAATTAATTTATTTGTATAATCTGAAACATGTCACAAAGAAGGAAATTTGAGATAACAATATTTCATGAAATTTATAACATTTAAATAAAAAATTGTTGAAATATATAACATTATATGAATTTTAAATCAATTTAATTTCTTGAAAATGGTTTTTAAATACATCCATGGTCATTATATAGATCCCACAAAAGAAAAAGTGGTGAATATGAATCATATCTCAAAAAATGGAAATTGATATGAAAGAGCTTTACAAGATCGTGACATTGAAGTAAGAACCAACAAATAAAGATATCATGTGAAAAAAATGTAAATACAAAAAAAATTGTAAATACCATGTAAAAAATTAAGGTTTATAACACACATAATCTTGGTATAACAAAGTCAATGCCTAATTAATCTAACCTAATGAAAGGAAACTTAGTTAAAAATCTTTTTACGTCAGAATTATTCTAGCTCAGACACACTCTAAACCTATAATAAAATAAATTTATTATAAATATTTATTAGATACATATTTAAATTTTTATTGCAATATTCCATCCACTTAAAATTTATTGTTATTTATTTAGTAATAATTATTTTCTAAAAATAATATTCTTGTGACAACTATTCAATTTTCCATGCATGTTTTGATTTGACAACTATAGTAGATAATCCTTGGTTATGGTATAATCACATATAGAATTTTAATTAAGTTTTAGGGTATTTTTTGAAAAAACAAATTGGAGTTTCGTGGTCATTTAATGGAACTTATGGCGATGATTTTTAGGGAAGTCATAAAAAATCATGTTGTATAGAAATTTTGATTCCATAAATAGTATTTATTTTATTAAAAAGTAAAATTATGTAAATAATAATTAAGAAATCATTAAAAATTATTAAATAATATTACTATTATATAACATTATTTAATCATTCATGACATAAATATTATAACAATGTTCATGTACGTGGTAGAAACAATTGAAACAAGATCATGTTATAACATTTCAATAAGAAATAAAATGTTATTTTATATTGATGGTATAAATTTTACAGAATCTTAATAATGTTATAAATATAATATATATATACCTCAAATTCATTTTTTATCCATCAAAGTATGATGTTAATTAAAAATTAAATATGTTGTCCATAGGGGCGATAGTCTCCACGTACACACAGGTGTTGTTTTCATTTTTTTAACGGATTGGAGTAAAATAAAGGTAAAAATTTTTTATCATTAAATAATAATAATTATTTCATTTATATTATACTTATTCATTAAATCCATATTTAAAACTAGAAATGTGAGGCTATGATAAGAAGTGAAATACGTCATTCATTAAGGTGGTAGTCTGCACCTATGTATGAGTGATGTTTTCATATTCCCTTAAATGAAAAGTAAGTAAATAATGATTATTAAATCAATAAAATAATATTAATTATACTAATTTATCTTTTTTTCATTATTTTAGGTGTTTATAGAAGATTTTGATGAGGTATAATAAGAAATAAACTTAAAATAACTCGGTTATGTTGATTACCTATTCCTTAGGTATCCTCCTTTGGATCTCTCCTTAATCCTTATAGGGTTGGTATTTTGGTGATACCAGAACTTATATGTGATGGGAAATGATGTTTAGAATTAATTTTTAAATATATTAGTTGAGATAAGGTACTAAATAGATATGGATAAGTGAAAAGAGAAGGTTCCTAAGTGAGGAGAGTGGCACCCTTGTAATTACTCCTAACATTAAAATAATACAAATTCATTTTCAGAGGAAAGGCAAACAAAATTGAATATTTTTATAGATATTATAATTTAGGGTTTTATTCAATTCATAAAATAAAATTTAGAAATTTTTATGTGATTTTTTGGACTTATTACTATGTTTAATCATTTACCATGGTTTATCTTAACCACAGTGACTAAATGTTTTCTCATAGTTAAATTATTATTTATAAATAAAAATAAAATAAACCTCATTAAAGAAATTAATATAATTAATAAAAATATTTAATTCATTTTAAAAGAATAAATTTGTATATGTGTTATAAATAACTTTTAAAATGAGTACAAAAAACACAACAAAAAATTATTTCTAGAAAATATAGTTTTAATTACAAAAAAATAATTTAACTACAACCAGGTATAGAATTTATTCCCATGGAATTTTTTTTTTCTGGATAAAAATTTTTGTTTAATGAATATAAAATAAATATAAATTGAATAGATCATTATTTATACTAAATTAAAATAAAAGGGAAAAATTTATTAGAATAAAATAAAACGTTGTTTTCATAACGTAAATCATGTGTTTAAAAATTGTAAATAATTTCTTAAAATGATTTATTCTACACAATAAATACATATTTAGTAAATATTCAGTTTGAATATGTTTCTAAATCATTATTATATCATAATTATTCCATAAATGTTATGGTATTTATAAAAATGGTATTTTACACAATTCACCTAAAAATAAACTATTCCAAAAAAATCCTAAAATTTCACTCTAAGAAAAAACTGACTTGCTGAATCTAAAAATAATGTTAATTTTATCAATATAAAATCATAAAATTTATATTTAAAATAAAATAAACATAATAAAAAATAAAATAATCTTTTTAAATAAAACATTTTTGTTTATCCATGAAACAATAAACTAACATTAATTAGAGTAGCTTAATTATGAATTATACATTATTAATTTATCATCACTTTTATTTCATCAATATATTATATTTATATCAGAAAAATAATATGTAAATAATTATAACACATGTTTTTATAATAAATAATTTTAATATATTTGTATTTAGTTGATGTTTTATTATTATTGTAATTTTCTTAATGATGTTTCAGATTGTATTTATTAATTTTTTATTAAAATTATAATAAGGTAAATTGTGGTTTTTTTTAGTTTAGTGTTAAATGTAATACAAGATATTAAGAAAAATATTTATTAAAAGTGAAAACATACTAAAATATTTGGGTCTTACAATGGTAGACTCCCAACACATTCTTCTTCATTTTAGTCTTCTTTAATGACTTTTTTCATAGCACTATTTGTAGTATATTAATCCTTGAAGCCAACATTACTAAAACTTAAACATTTTAAAAAAAATCTCAGCCATCAACTTGAAATTATCCACGTATTCCTTTCTATCAAAATTTTCAATCATCTTATTTGTTTATATTTATATAAATTATTAAATAGAATTCTATAATTTATATTTGAACAATTTCAATTATTTAACTTCTTCAATAATTTTTTATTGAATAATTCCAAGCTCATTTTCCTTTTATTTTTCCTTCTATTTATTTTCCATATTCAACTTATTCACTTCAACGTGTGACATGTTATTGTTTTTAGTTTCATTCATAAACTTTGAAATTTTTATTACTAGTATAGTATTCATTGATGATTTATGATTGGATATATTTATTTATATTTTTTCTCCCTCTAAAACATTGAAATATTTGAAAGACATTCTTTAGGATCCCACTTTAGTATGAACTTAATTTTTACTTCTTCCTCACATGAATCATTATTTCTGATATCACCATTAACATCAACCTCATTACATTTTTCAATAATAACTTCTTTAACTACTCAACTAGAATTATCATCTTCCTATTCATCCTCACTATTACCAACATCATAAAATTTACTTAAAAATTTTTTCTTTTTGAGTTATTAAAAATTATTACATTTTCGTTTTGAAGAATGATTTAACTAATTGAATTTTTAGGCTTTATTATTTGAAGAACTCCTCAGCTTCTCATACACAAATTTATAATCATCATATTCTTCAAATTTTGGACAATTTTATATGAAATGTAAAATATATCAACAATTAAGTCACTTTAGTGGTATATTTCCCTTAAACTTTCCTTCACCTCTTATGACACTTCTTGAAACGAATGATATAATTTTTTCAAATCTCATTTAAACATGTTCTTCTTTTTTATAATCCACATATAAAAAAATGGTGTCTTTCCTGCATCTCCCCTATTTCAATGATTTAAAGGATATTTCCCTATCATCTTTACTCTTATTCATTAAACACACACTTTTCTCATTATATTGGTAATAAAAAATCTATGTAAATAATAAAATTGAATTGTATCTAATCTACATTATTTAATCATTATAAAAATTCACTAAAATTTATCCAGAAAGATATATATAATCCTTTCCACAACTATATAATCCTTTAGCTACTCACCAAAACTTATTATGATGCTCTCAATTACATTAACTCTAGTAAATTGTACAATCACTAATTCATCAACATTAATATTGATATATTCATATTTCAATCAATAGAACTATATCTTGGTTTTCTTAACATTCATATTAACTTCATAAGTGTTTTTTAATTTATCACAGATGGAGTTTTATATCGACATCCATTTACTTTATTAAATTTCATTTATAAAATAGATGAAAAAAATGGAATTATTATTATGAACATAATTCTATAAATTATTTGTATCAACTAATATCCTAGAACCACTTCTTAATGAGGTGTAAAACTATTTTTAGTGAACACAAATACATGTTGATTGATTGATAAAATATGTGGAAGAATATTATATTTTAATATGTAATAATTCTTCCAATAAAAATATTAAATAATTTTTTTACTAAATTAATATGATTTATATACATCATAGAAATTTAGTAGTCCAAACATTGAACATATAGAAACTTCTTTAACACCAAACATAAAATAGATGGTTGTATTCAAAGGAGATTAGGAGCTCTAATACTTCATGAAAATGGATCACCAAAATGTTGTAATTCAATAAGAGGGGAGTGAATTGGTGAATTAACTTCCACTTATATATTAATATTAAACAACCTTCAAGACATAGTCATGTAAAAATAATATAATTATAAAAAAACAAAAAAAAACTCTAAGTCATACAAACAACTGTCACATCATAAGTTTAGAAGGTTCTATACTCAAATTGAGAAGCTACATCCATCATAGGATCTATCATCCCCCATGATAACATGTTCCATTATATTCAATATGTACAAAAATAATGTAATACCTTTCAATTAATATTACATAATTCATATTCTAACTTGTGTAATGTATTCCTATACAAACAATGATATAAAATTTGAAATTTAATAACAAGAGAGTCTTCACTAAATACAGACATCCATTGATTAATTCTTTTTCTTATTCCAATTTCAATTATTCTTATTCATATTACTCATATTCTTCTCATTTATTCTATGTTCATACTCATTGTACACACTATATTCTTATACTTCTTATATCTCATTATTTGTGTATATATTTTTCACACTTTCATAGAAGAAATATCTGTTAACCTCATCAAAATATGAATTCCAATTTCAATTTCAAGAAATTAACTTCAATTCAATTATTCTTACTTATTTTTTAAAAATTTAATCTATCCATGTCATCTATAAACCCCTAGATATAATTGAGGGGATTGAAGGATCCAGTTAGAGAATACCTCGAAGCACCAAGTTGACCACACCCTAAAAGAACATGAATAGTAGATTCTTATAAGAATCACAAAATGATAATTATTCTTTTTTTTAATCATAAAAATAATAAAATAACCCAATTTATCATGGTTAGACCAAGAATTTGTCCCCCAACAACTTCAAAACCAACATGTTGAGTTATGGAATGATTGTCTTTGTTGCAGTGTGAATTCTAAAACACTATAAATATAAATAAATAACCAAATATCATTCTCTGATTATAATAATGTGATCCATTATTTATTGGAAACACACATATTCATGAAAATGTATTTCACCTGCTCAATATATATGAATAACTCATCCAAATTCCTTGAAACATGAACATTATATGTCACATTTCATGCTCTTATTCTTCTTAAAATTGTGTAAAAACAAAAACTCATGGACTATTATTTTAGTGTGAATTTAATTTCATGAAGTAATAGAACAAAAATTATCAAATTATGAAGTAAACCATGGAATGAGTCTGATAATTAATGCATGACATTATATAGAGTGCCTTACGACATGAAGAAATATATCTATAGCATGATTGTTTCTGAAATATAAAAAACATATGCAAAAAATACATCTTCTCAATTCTAAACTTTTTCCAAACTCCTCTCAACATACAAACTAGCTTCATATCATATTAATCAACATGATTCACTTGATATTGAATTTGATTTATAAATTGAACAATTGTTTCAATTTTTTGACAATATATGACACAACATATCACATCTACAACACCATTACATCACATTGACAAACTACACCATTGAAAGACACTTCAATGATAGAAGATTATTCATCATCAGCCTAAAAATATTCTTCCAAATATATGGTATCAATAGTATCCCATATACTTGGTCTAAATGGTAGGTAATAAAATTATTTCTATTATTGTACCCTTAACCTTCTTTTGGTGGACCTCAGAATACAAGGAAAACAATCTCACCATATTAATATTCCTTGAATAAAACAATTTTATAATAGAATAACATTAACAGGAATAACATTCCACTTTTAATCCCCCTTGTAATTATAAGAGTGTGTGATGGAATGATGGATGATTTAAAGGATGAAAATCTTCACTTAAGTACTCTTGGTCTTACTCTAGTTATATTGGCTTGTTGGGTCAGCTGCCAACTCTAGGCTCTACTAGTAATTGGATTCCTTATTATGATATAAGATTATATCAACATATTCATGTGTCTTTAAAAACTATTTAATATAGATATAAATCTGAACTCCAAAATCAATCGAAGTGAGATTCCAATGCTATCAGTGTAAAGGAATTGTATGTGATCATGATCATACTCAAAAGTGGTAAGAAATTACCATTTCGTCTATTTTTATCCCTCCTCATATACCTATATATTATTCTTTAGATACTCATACTTCAACACCTCCAAAACAATCCTAACCATACTAACACGCTTTATGATATACATCTCCAAGGATGTACTTGTATAGATTGTTTTCATTTTGACTATACTTAAACTCCATTGATAGATTGGTTTTTTAAATTTATGAAAGTGATTAAGGTGTTTTGAGGAGTAATAATCACTTGAGTATGAGTTAGAAACTGATGGTTTAGTTTTTTTTGGATTTGGGGTGTAGATAAGGATGGGATAGGGGAAGGAGGGGTGGGGGAGGGTCAGGTTTTCACTTATTTGATATTTTTAAAGATTGCTTTTTTCAATAGGGGAATTATTCCACTTTTGGAAAGTTGGTTGAGGGATATTTTTAAAAACCATGTTATGGGTGGGGAAAAAGAAAATTATAGAGTGTGAAAGGGTTATTGGAGGGTTGTATTATAGTTTTAGTGAATTTTGGTAAGGGTGGTGTTGGTTTGAATAGAAAAGAAGGATTTAGGGTACTAGTTATGAAATGATCCAACAGATGGGTGTACAATGGTTTGGTAGGGGTTATAGATCAAAACAATATTGGTCTGAGAGGATTAGATAGTTAATCTTGGTTCTTGGGTGTAGATTTGGGAAATGTTCGACTAAAGTGGAGGAAACTCTGAAATATTAGGAGAGGAGTGAGTACGTGGGTAAAACTGCGATTTTTTATAAACTTTTATAATGTGTACTGGTATTTCTAAATGACACAAATCATTGTTCTATGTTTTTTATATTTGTAAAATTGTGAAATTTGAAATTTTGATCCTTTAAATTTGTTTTAGCATGATCGCTTCCTTCATAGTGCAAGGTGTCGCTTGATGTTTTTTCCATTGTGTATCACGATTAGGCCTGTAGCATGCAAGGGAACTTATGAAATTTTTATTCATAGTTATTCCATCTCAATTTAAGAATTATAATGTGATATACTAGGTTACACAATTTTTTTTCATGCCCATTTCATAGTTCACTTCACAGGGTACCATTATGGTGTAATGGGGGACCTTGTGAGATTTTTTACCTAGGATATACCCCTCCACATGAGACATTAAAAAATAGAATCAGGCATTATGCCATGATTTGTTTGGTGGGGTATAATTCTCCTATTACAATGTTTAATTTTTCATTATAACACCAAATATTTATAATGTTAGATTTTTCTTGAAGTATTGGTAACATATGATACACACTATAGTAAAAAAAATTAAAAATGAATTATTTAATATGGTTGGACTATTAAAATATAAAATGAAATCCATTACCAGATTACTAAATTAAACATAATTAGTAAAATTAAAAAATGAATGAAACCACACCTAAATTAAAATACAACAAGGTTGAAATTCTCATCATCATGATTTTCCTTGAAGATTATACTATCAATGATGACTATTTGAATAAATAAAATAATTATAAAAATGGAGAACATATCATGGAATGTTATGGGTAATATGATAATTGATTTTTGATATTTATGTAAGGCTATATATAGGAATTTAAAATGGTCATTTGTTATATCAATATTAGTTGTATATTCATTGGTTATATAATGATTGGATCTATAAAATTTCAATATAAATGCATCTAAATGGATAAATTTTCATATATAATGCTAAAAAATATTATCAATTATAATATTCATATATAATAATCAACAATTGAATGAAATAAAAATATAATAATGTATTACTTAAAATATTTTAATTTCTAATTTTTTTTTATTTTTTATAGGTTATATATTTTAAATCACATTTAATGAATTATTATAAAAATAATTTTTTATAAAATCCATTAAATTATTTCAAAAACAATTCATTGAGAAAATTTAATGAAAATTTAGTTAATAAATTGATATGATTAAAACCATGTAATGGTTATAAGGGATAGTTTTTAAAAAAATCCAATTTTTTTCACGTTTATCATAACAAACTAAATTAATAAATTTTAAGGACATTTTTAATGAAATTTATTGTTTATATATATATAAAATAATATTAAAACTCACAAAATTATCAACAATATATATCAAATAGAATTTGGAAAATATAATATTGAGAATTTATTTTTCTACAAAATTCATTTTCCCAATATATTATATGTTTACATTTAAATGATAAATTTAATTTATTTAGAATTTGAATTAAATTAAATTAAATCCAAATTTAGGATAATAATATTAAAATTATGTAATTGGTTTAATATTATATTTCTAGCAAAAAAAATTCATGGTAAATAAACAAATGAACTAAAAGATGTAAAAAGTTGTAAACTAACATGGCTCAATGATTCAGTAAATAATTTAATATTTGTACATTCTAGAATATTATTGTTAGTTTTTTGAGTCAGTTCTTAAATTACACCCAAAAAATAATTACAAAACATTCTCTAATTCCATTTTGATTTCATCTTTACCCTTCACTTGATTTAAGTTTCCAAGGAAATGTGTCTCATTTTCACCTATAAAATTATCTCTCATGTACCCACTCTAGTACACTTATATACTTTTTTTCTTTTTGATACTTATGTTTTCACTTTTATACCTACTAAAATTATTTATCCTAAATTTTACTTCCATGTTTTTTATCTTTTTCCTAATAAAGATACATCATTATTTCATTTTGATGGAAGTCATTACATAAAAGAGTGATTTCATCAAAGTAACAAGTTAATTTTCATCTTATTTATTTATTTTATCATCACCAATATTACTAAATATAATTTTTCACTATATTTATATTTTATTAACATCATTATCCTTCTATAATAACTATATAAACTCATATTCCTACTCATTCATTCTTTATAATAGGTTCCTGTTTGGGTTAATTTTACCACCTATATGAACAGTGCTATATAATTTCTATCATAAAGGTATAAGAAAAAAGTAATAATAGTAATATATTTTAATAATTATTATTTTATTATGTCTTAATAATTCAGGAATGGTTATATATAACATAAATGCATCAATAAAAATCAATTTTTCTTATTGAATTAAAATTTTCAAAATATGATATTTTTAACCATTCCTTAAAAACCATAACAATAACATCAATTAACTAAACATGGGACTCTAAAACTAGATCAAAAACATGTATATAATCTAAATGAAAATTCTATATGTGATTATCACATGATAAAGGATCAAGGATCGAAATTTACGTACTGAAATAGGTGTGGAATAAATTGAACAATCAACACCAAACGATTAATTTTTAATAAGTAATGACTAATAAATTGGTAATAAATAATTAAAAATGAATTTTATTAAATAAAAAATACTATAATACCATTATATAGAAAAAAATAATAATCTTAAATTAACTATAAAAGTATTTAGATCATATCTGACTAAGAAAGGATATAAGGTAAGGGTTTTCTTGAAACAATCTTCATTTCCTCGAATCATCAACTTTTTCATTTCATTTCATTATTATAAATTTAAAATATTCTATAAAAACTATATATTATATTGTTTTGTCACTTTTATTATAGATAAATTTCACTTTCATATCAATATATCCTTCATTAATTTATTTCATACCTAATAAAAATGCGACGTTGTTAATAATAATTCTCAATTTCTATATTGGATATTTCTCCTCCATGTCCCTATTAATTATTATAATAAATTTTTTATTATATTATTTTGAAATATAAATATTTATTCTCCTCCAAAACTTTTATATTTATTTTATTTATTTTTTAAATGAAATTTTATAATCCTTTTTATTGATGCAGGTTTCTTTAAAATAGTTCTAAAAGATAAAAAACAAATTTCTTAATGCTTTGATATATTTTTTATATTTCAATCCATTTTTATATTATTAAAACTGTTGGTTTTTTATATTATTGTGGTTTATTTTTAAAATATTTTTTAAAATTTATTCTTTTTACCTATTTTAAAATTATTTTTGAAAGTGGCTTGTAATGTCGTTTTTTCTACAATGATACAGAAAATTTAAGATAAGTATTTTTTTATTTTAGTTCCATTTTAATATCTTAATATTAAAAATATTTATTATATGGAGTTATGTATTTTGTATAAAACACTAAAATATATTATTTAATGTTTCTTTTTTGTGACTAAATTTTTTATGTCAACTGATCCAATTATTGGGTTCTTATGTGATACCATTGGAAATTTTATGTAAATTGATTCCTTTTTAAGGGGTTAACCATGATTTTATTAATGAGTAATTTCATATGGAATTAATATGTATGGTTTATAATTATTCAATGGGTGATTTAAAAAATATACATCCAATACATTAGTTAATGATTTATACCATATGATATTACTACAGGAGTTGAGTAATGATGCTCAATCAACTATGGGATGCTGGAAATGATTTTCAATCCATTGTATTATAAGATAAATGATGTGATGCCTAAAAATTATTCTATTATATGTATATAGTGAATATTGATCCAATATATTATGGGGAAAAGGTAGTGATTCCTAATCCACTATGTTATTATATTCATGGTGGTTAACCTTGACATGTGTTATAATTTATATTCTTATGTTCATGCCAGATTCTTAGGTTATCTTTCCATGGTTCATGATTATTTCAACATGTTTCTTTATATTTATTCCATGTTATATATTATACCATTGTGATAACCCTTTTGAGTTTATATGTTTTCATTCTCTGATCAATATTATTTTATCATACCATAGGATTTACTCTCATAATTCCAATATCTTTTTAATCAAGTTTTTCTCTCATGTTCATATTGTCTACCATGTTTATAACCTAATACTCAATGGCTCATTGATATTTTTCCCTTACTGAGAATGTTAGCTCATTTTTTCTTATATTTCCAATTTCTCAAAGAAATTACATTCAGGGATATGTCAAGGAGTAATTCACGTGTGGAGAGTTTTCTGGAATATGATGAATAAATAATGTGTAATATAAATTTTATATAACTAATATACATAGAAATTAAACCTTTGAGTTCTCTAATTATGTGTTTTATTTGTGAGAAATAATATTTAATCATCATAAATCTGTAAGATATAAGTTTTTCATGGTCAGATCATCTATGTTGGTATTAGGGAAATTATACTTGTTGGGGAACTCGCCTAGTCATTAGAGTATTAATTATACCATTAGAGTTTTTATAAGAATGATCCACTAGTAAGTGAACATTATGAACACCTGGCGTGAGGGGAATAAGGGGGTAAATCCTTTCATCCAAAGGTAATTTGGAGGTGGTGTTGACTATTTACTCAAATTTTCTTTCTTTACCTTTGTATTGTATGCACATTGTATATGTGGATGACCATCAACTCCACCACATTACAGATCTTTGAATTTGTTCTTCTTACTCTTTGTTTTATAAAAAAACTAATTATCAATCTAGTGTTTTTATCACTAGATCTGGGAGTACAAATCTCGTGAAACCTAATTTGGTATTATAGTTGAGTTTATTTATTTTTTAGGATTGTTTTAAGAAGTATAATTGAACCCAAAATAAAATAACATATGTTAAACCAAAATTAAAATACATTGAATAGAAGTTTTCTTATAGTAGGAAACCATAGGTATTATTATTTATATTCATATAATTTTCCCCATATATCTTCATAATATATTATGGTTTATTACCCATGTTAACCATTATGGATTTAGTAAATGGTTTCAACCAGTGGAACTAAGAGACCAATGTGTGTGTTGGAAAATGTGGTGATATTACAAATAAGTAACCAAATGGGATAGTAGATGTCATGAAAACCTTCATTGAAGTGTTTTCTCAGGTTACTAATAATAATAAGAATCATATCAAGCTATGAAATTCAATTAATAAGGAGACACTCGTTATCAATTCCATCATATGACAATAACCATCATCCATTATTGTATCTTCTGATCCATTAATTTTTATGAAATGGATCAACATGAAAAAAAAAATTATTTCCATTCTCTAATGCTTGGAACATAAATAGGTCATTTTAACGGTTTATCATTTGGAAAGTGAATCAGACTAATTAAGGACCTTGATCAAGAACCTAAGGAAAAAAATAAATTTAATTCATGGAATGAGAGGAGTTTTAATATGAGATTTTTTTCAATAAATATTTTCCTCAAACTCAATAAATCAAGATGTAATGATAATTCCTTAAGATTATTGAAAATGAGGAAACAATAATTGCTTCATATGATTAAAATATCTGAAAAATCATAATGTTTATCTATTCTTTCATTATTAATCCTAAAATAAAAATATATTTCTTATTTAGTGGCTTAAAACCAATTATTTGAAAGGAATTAGTCATAAGAGACTTTGGTAGCTATGAAGAAATCGTTCAATGTGCACTAAAAGATGAAATATAAATATTAAACTCTCATTATTATTGTGGATTTGGAGAAAAAAATAGAAAAATTGTGGGTATTGGTGGTTGTTGATGTCAATTATGCTGATTAAACCACCTATATTCCAAACATTTAAAAGGAAGCTCTCAAGGGATTTCCTTAAAGAAATAAGAAAATTATTTACACCTAATAGAGAAAGTAATTAAACACATAATTTGAGAATATATATAAAGTGCATAATTGAAATAATATGGGATAGGGTATTAACTAATAAAAAACCACACTTCCATGATTAAAATGTAGGTAATTTGGGAGTTACATAAATTTATGAACCAACATGTGGGATAATGAGCATAATTGACATCAACAACCACCAAATCCAAGGGATCAAGATAGGTAATATATTGTAATTATCATCAAATTATATCATGATAATGATGTATTTAAATGAACACTTATTTTCCACTAAAGAAATATTAATTTCTTATTTGATTTTGGTTTATCTAATTCATTTAAATCTTCTAATTTTACTAGGGTTATTAATTCACAATAGTGGATATTGGATATTTTTTATCATTCAAAACACATTGCGGTGTGATTATTTCATCTAATATTTAAAATTTTCACTAATTGAGTTTTGTGATATTTTTCTTCTCAAAACTCTAGGTATACTTGAATAATTATAATTTGAGTGATATTAGGCATGGAATGATTCTCTAAATATGGTTCTCATAAAATTTTTCAGGAGAGGGGAATCTCTTTTAATATAAAAAATCATCCAATGTTTAAATATCAAAGGATAATGATAAATTTCATTTGGAAACTAATTCCTAAATATGGGTTTGGATACCCAAAAATGAAGGTTATATAGATTAAATAGTTAGGGAGGAACTCAACAATAAATGCATTCTATTTTTATGGGAATATGTTGATGTATTTTTTGAATAATTTCTTGATTTTCCATAGATCAAGATGCAAAGTTTTCAATTTAACTCATACATGGTTCTATTCTTATATTATAATACCCTAATAAAATTTCTCCCATTGAATGGGAATAATTAAATAAGAAACTTCAAAATGTTTTTTACAAGGGTTTTATTCACACATGTTTTTCTTAATGGGGTTATTTAGTCCTCTTTTTTAGAAGAACGGTAGATTAATGCACCATTTTATTGATTATCTTGATCTTATTAAGTTCATGATCAATAAAAAATTATCCTTAACCACTTATTGTTAATAAATTTAATCAAGTTAGAGGGGATCAATAAATATTACTGTTGTATATTTAATCAAGATATCATCTGTTAATTATGAAGAGATAATATATACCTAATGAAAACTTTTACGAAAGATATGGAAATTATGAATTCATAGTGATTCCATTAGGATATAAAAATTTCCCTATTATTTTCATATAATTTATGAATAAAATATTTATATATTTCCTCAATAAATATGTGGTGATCTTCGTTAATGATATTATCATATATTCCAAGATCATGAAATAATTTTAATAGAATTTGAAAATTTTTATTAAGAACATCAAAAAGAAAAAAACTATAATAAAAATTTAGTTAGTGTGAATTTAGGTTGAAAATATATCCTTACTAGGTTATGTAATCACTCACAATGATACTGATATAACTATCATTGAAATGATGAAAATTTATTTATTACACTAGTTACTACTATTATAGTTATAAGAAAGGTGTTGATTCCACCGAGAAAGCTGGTTAAGTGTTTGTGTAAGAAAAACCAAAAACAAATAAAAAGTGAAAAATTGATGGAGATTTTTTAAATGAATGGGTATTGTGAATAGAGTGGAAGATGTTTGTGATGCAATGGCAATCGGTGGTGATACTGTCAATTGAATTGGGGAAAACGAAACTGACCAGAAGTGGACCATTGGGGTATCAGTCTATCCAGAATTGATTAATTTTTTTCTCTTTTTATTCAAAATAATTTTAATTATAAATTTTTTAGAATAGTATGTGATAATTCACTAAGATTTTTCTCAATGTATAACACATTTAAATGGTACTTCTTTATTGATGATTTGTCGATCAAAAGGTATAAATTCATTTGTTCAAAATGGAAAAGAGAGATGTCTACCTTTCCAATTTTTAGTACATTAGTAGATTCAAAATATTTAAGTATTAAAAATCATATATTTTTTGTTCATATTATATCATATAAGTGATCCCGATACTAAATTACATTGATAACACTGAACATAAATAGAACTGGAATAGATTTAATAAAAAGACCTCCATAGTTTATGTTTTTCTAATCAATTTTAGTTTGATTTCCTAAAATTTATTTACCTACATATATTAAAATAGAACTAAGATAAGATTAAATCCATGAAAACAAATCGAAAACATAAATATATAATGGATAGAAATAAATAAAAAACTTCTCTTTGAGGAGAACTTCTACCTATAGTGTTAACTTTTGGTTCCTACAAATAGAGATTTCATACTCTCTTAATCTCCAATATCAACTCTATCATTTGTTTTTTTTTTCTTATTGTTCAATGAATAAATAATCCCATATCTGTATTTTAATTCTATTATTTTAATTATTTTTTCTACTCACTATCTCGAGCACCAACTTAACATTGGTGTTACCCTCAGTATCTTAAATGAATCCTCTTTGATTATCCCATGTCACCTCTATGTTACTCAATCCAAAATTTTCTAAAAACTAAAAAAAAGACCCACGTGCACCATCTTTCTTCATTCAACCTACCCACTTTTGTATCCAGACTCGAATGGATTTTTGAATATCATTAAAAAGTTCCATAAGATTCACCTGTACTTAGCTTCAACCACAACCTCGCTACACATAATGAGGAGAATCTGAATTTATTTTATCAAATCCATTAATTTTGACACCAAATTATTCAACCACTAAAAAAAATTTCATATATTGTCTGTACCAATTTGAAAAAAACCATTCCATTTCTCTGTTCAAATGTTTTATCTCACCATTTTAGGGTAATACAAATTCCTCAAATGGAAGAAAATACCCCCCATAATCACTTTACAGAAGGAAGAAAGTACTTTTACAAGTGTAGAAAGGTGAATTGACAAGAATTTAGTTGAAATTTCCAGAAGAAACTTGAGTGAATTCATGTTTTTAATTATTTTCAAGTTTCCCGCATACCATCACTGGGAAAGGTATATTGACCAGCATGATTTTGATCCAACAGGTATGTGGGAAGATCCGCGAACCGCTAGCCTGCAGAGTGATGACCAATGAAACAAGGCAGACTGTGAACTGTGTATCTAAAAGAATCATTCAAAAAAATTCAATCTGAGTACCATACCGCGAAACCAATAGTTTGAGTAAAAATTGAAACATTAGGGTTCTATGAATCATTATCATGAACCAAATCCTCTGCAAACCCTGGATTGACCAAAGTTTCCATAGATTAGGATGTCACTTCATGGGCCTCCGCAAATGGAATTGCGTGCCCAATAGATAAAATTTTCTTAATGAGCTATAAAATGATAATTGTAGAAATTGTGAGGGACAGACGATGAATTCTTGAAGGGGAAATCAGAGTTAGGAGAAGGCTTTGGCTTCAGTCTTGATTCATCAAGGAAGCTTGAATCATAAACTGCATTCCCCACAGGTACATCCAGTCGCGAACCATAAAATGGGGGAATTGGATAATAATAATAATAGAATACTGAACCTGACTGGTGAACCATAAACCACATACTTCTCGCAGATGAGTTCCTCGCGAATGATAATCCCCTGAACCCGCTTTCAACAGGGTGCTCCGCGTAGTGTACCGTTATGCGGACTGAACCCAGCGTCGCGTACTACATCAGTACGCAGATGTATCCCATAGTGGCGTGTTGAGCCATGTACCACTTTATTACATAGTTTTCTATACCCATTACCTCATACCACATTGGTACAGGGACAAACACTCTTCATACATACCACTATGGTATGTAGAGCCTCACCTATCCCGCATAAGAAATCATTATGCGGAATGGGGTGTTTTCAGGTATTATTTCTTCTAGTCCCAACCTCACCCATCCATTACAATCCAGACCTCCATAATCCCTCCTATAACTAGTACTATGACATCAGGCCAAAGCCTCCTTCAAAGCCGTTGGACCCGTATGATCATACCATCAGGGACATCAGCGTGGCCCTTTGAGTCTACATACCCATGGTAAGTGGAGTCATAAAGGATCTCTCCACAACAGTTCAGTATTCGGGAACGCTTGTGGGTCTACATTCCCATAGTAACCCAAAGTCCAACCTTGGGATGCTGAAGTGGACCTTCCTATTCTAGGGATTAAGGGTGATCAATCACTTTTCCATTCAATGAGGAATAGTGATTTGTCAAAAGGGTTATGTTCACTCCCCCCTTTGATGAGGACGAAACTCCACCCCTTCACAAAACGTATTCTGGGTCCCTCCCACTGAGGTAAGTACCCAATATTCTAAGGTCGGGCCACATGAACCTCAATCTCATTCTAATTGGAAGGGTTCTTTGCTCTGCACCCTTTCCCATGGTCGCCCTAGCCTCATCTGTCATGGGATCTCCTTCCCCCACCAATAGGGGAGGAGGCATGTGCATTGTTTAATCTTTCACATCCTCTTGTTTCTCACCCCAAGCAAGAATCATGTGCTCTTAGATGTTTGTGATGATTACAACATCCACACATTCTGAACTATGAGAACTCTTATTCCTAATCAAATCAGGATACGTAGGATGTCTACCATAGGCCCAAGCTCATAAGGGTTCCCTCCCTTAAAGGGTCGACCCAATTATGTTCCCCTCAAATGGGTTGGTTCCATGCAAAAGCCCCAAACATTCTGAACTATGAGAACTCATCTCCTGATCAAACCAAGAAACGTAAGACACTTACCAAAAGGCTTGAGCTCAAAAGGGTTCCCTCCCATAAAGGTTCCACCCAATCATGTTTCCATCAAATGGGCAGCTTCCATGCGTAAGTCCCACACATTATGAACTATGATAACTCTGATTCCTGGCCAAATTAGGATACGTAGGATACCTACCAGAAGGACCAATCTCAAAAAGGGTTCCCATCCATAAAGTTTCCACCCAACCATACCCCATAAATTGGGAAGCTTCCATGTGTAGGCCCCAAACAATCTGAACTATGTGGGTTCTTATTCCTCTCCTGATGATATGTAAGAAAACCGTCTCAGGGATCCAATCCCAACATTCAGTCTCCTTCTATCCCCCCTGGATGGCGATAAACTCCACGAAGCCTTATTATGTGGATCAAGTCAATATCACCTCTATATAATCAAAAATATGCATGCTTATGACAATCCTAGAAACCAAGGATAGCCCGTGGACACACTCTTTCGGAATGTACCACTGATTCATGAATATATGAACACGACTTAAATATATAATAGAGTCTTAGAATAGGAAACAATCCTCCCCTGAAAGGGTGGGGTGATCCTGACCTCCCATCCTTTCAACCAATGGAGTCCTTAAGTTTCATTGGTTGAATCATCAATCAACGAGTGGCTGCCTTTGGAAATCAGGTCCTTAAATCATGGATATCTAGGCTATTTGGAATTCCTGGCACCATGAATAAACCCATTAGAACCATCTGAGGAAGTTATATATGAGGAGGACTGATTGCACATGTACATGACCCCATGAAATCTTCTATTTTGATCATCTGACTGTGGTACCTCCTTCATAGTATGAAAGAGGGTAATCGTGTAGTCCCCATGGGGTTAATCCAACCATCTTTAAAGAATAATTATGAAAAATGGGTTCAAACAAAAAGAATGGTGAATTTGACAGGAAACTGTCTCCGAAAAGAGCAACAGGTGATGATCCTCGTCAGACCATTTCCACACCACCCGAAAACGTGCCACCTCGGAGGTATAAAGAAATTGAAAACCAGGCGTGAATCCTTAACCAAAGTGGTGGTTCCACTCCAATGATAAAAGAAATAATGATACTACGTGTCGGCCCATTTTGTTCAACCTGGTCTATGTGAAACACGCCAACTCAGAGGTGGAAGAAAAATGGTGAACCCGACGTGAATCCATAACCGAGGTGGCTATCTTACCCCACTCAAGCCCCTTTTCCCCGCAGCAAAACAAAAGGCGAAGGTGGCCAAGCAAGATCACCAAATATTCATATGTTTAAAAAATTCTAATCTAACCAGGTTTTGTGGTCTTTATGTCGTATATATGAGTCACGGGTTCTCATAAAGCAACCTTTGATGAAAATGAAATCCTGATGACCAATGCATACACACACATTAGTGATCCCATAGGCCGACGGGGCCCCAACAAAAAGTACCACCCCCTCGCCTACCCAGCATCTACAATGATGGGTAGCCAACATGATGATCAAAGAGGACCACCTAAATGTTTCTCTCCCCATTCTAGAGGCTACGAGACAAGCCCTATTGTCTGAAAAGGTCCATCATCTGCCTCTTTAGCTGTTGCCAGCACCCCCACACAATGCGGCTCTGGTGGTCATCTCAAACTGTTTCGAGAGCTTGTCCCCAGAATTTAACAACAAGTCCCTCCCTTATATTAGGGAGGCATATGAAGTCGAAGTTGATAGCTTCATCTCAACTACACAGGGTTCCTACCCATGGGCCCTCTCCAAAGAACGTCTTCACCGACACCAGGCAACCAAGCCTCCTCCTGCCGAGGAAGAGCCTATGCCGAGGGAACCTGCCAAAATCCAGGAGACCTGGTCCCCTTGGGCCACCTTCCAAGGGAAGTGAATATATAATCAGGAACTTGATATCACCCTGAATCTGGAGGATCAAATCTTCCATAATAACACGGCATCATTCAATGGGAATAAATACAACTCTTCCCCCTCTACAAAATCCCACCACGAAAATAGGGTAGGACAATACGAGCACATGTGTGTTCCTGCTAGTGCTCGCCAGTCCAACTGTGTAGACAGAGTGGAAAACTACAGGCAGATGCATACATTTGCTGATGAACATCATGCTTGACATCTAAATATAGTGGCAACCATCTATACACAAGCAAATCACATGCTGATGCATATCAAGCCTGCCATCCAAATAGGGCAGAAACCAAATATGAGTAGAGTCAAATTCATACGGATTCATACAATGCATGTGAGATAAATACAGTGGCAAACAAGCAGATAAAAATCTCCACTCATGAATATGGATTCCACTAGTCAAATACGGTGGCAACTAGAGAAGACAACTGGTGATAGACTTGTTCCTCTGTCCCGGTATAGGATAACTGTCAGTATCTACTAGAAACTCATGGAGGACTGTAGTAGGAACAAAATTCTGCTCCGATATCAGAATGGTCCTTCATAACCATTCCATCCAAAGGTGTATCTCAACACATCCTAGAAATGATATAAGATCAGACATCAATTCCAGACCATATCCTCTAAATGTGCCAAGATATCATTGCATCGGTGGGAAAGGCGAGAAACCGGGCCCACGACCCAACTTCCTCGAATGTAATGACTCAATCGCAAAATGAGTTAGTCACTCTGGAGAAATTATGAATCCATGCTATAGTCCAGGAGGGTCAAAGGAAATATTCCACAATATATGGACAATAGTATCAGAAACAAATACCCATTCCAACTAGAGGACGCTGGTCCAACGTGGTGTCTACTCTAGGGAAGGCATATATCCCTACCAAAACTCAAGATGTTTCTTTGCATATCTTGATGAAATACTGAGAGAAAAAAGACATGGAATCATATATTAAGGCCATTTAAAACATCACATGGCCCTGGTTACCTGCAAGAGATCACCCAAAAATGAAAAGCATCAAAGGAAACCGGAAAATGAAGAACACATACATGATCCTGCTCTACTGGAAGATGGGGTTCTTGATGCCCTCAAACATATATTAATAAAGGATCAAGAACCTATCATTCCATTACCAAATTATGGAAGTGTTAGTAGAAGTTTAAAAGGCTCTCCTCACAATGTCACTACCAATAGCACTGAAGGTCCTCTACAGAGCACCCATGGGGGCTCACTCCATGGGATAGGAATGATTGATCACGAGAGCTAATCTCCAGATGAAAACTCGGGTATCCCTCACCTTGACCTGAAGATTAGATAGTATGAAGGTCCTACCAAAGCTATCATCCTCCTTGATGGTCCTCCCCTTGGTATATGTTACAGATATGATTTTACCTATAGTCGGACATCAAGACATGATGGTAATACTCGTCATGATGACAATTAGTGTGAAGGACATCCCCATGATGATAGTTTCTATAATGTTCCTCGGCATAGTAACATTAAACAATTAGAAGGTCCTCCCCTCATTTTGGTACATCATGAAGGCCCTCCCTAGGATGTGCACTGCAGAAATTCTCCTTACAGCTAGTTATCAAGTTGTGATAGTAGTCCTCCCCATCATGGTAGTCATCAAGAAGGTCCTCCCCCTTGTGACACCAAGCAGAAAGAAGGTCCTCCCCTCACTGTATCCTTCCCTAAATTTCCTTCCCAGGGTATACTTCATAAAGACATCTCCTGTAGTCGGGAATAAAGATGAAATAGAATCCCTTGCCATAGAAACATTAACTGTGAAGGTCCTCCCCACATTCAAAATTCATACTGGCAATAAGGTCATCCAGTTTCCAGAACAAATGTGAGAAAGCCCTCCTATGCTAGGGCACTCGAAAAGGAGTCAGACACATCAGGCACTTCGTATATAATGAGTGATACTATTTTTCAACTAGAGGATGGCCCAGGGCCATGCTCATCTTCGGAGCCACCCCAGTGTCGTCTTTAAATCAATAAGGCTCCCACCAGCCCAATTTCTTGGAATGAAATTATTAAAAAGAAGCTAAGATTGTCATATGAATTAATAGATCCTCTGGAATAACAACAGTAGGATATGTTTCATGTGAGAAGAAAACTATCTCGGGATAATATATCGGTGATGTATTGGCCTATGACCACTTATGACTTTGATATAGTAGTAAAGTTGTCTAGTTTATACACACATGAAATTCACCTCAACATATGGATGACTCTTTGTCAGATGAAGGAAAAATTACTACCCTATGAATGGTATATAGACCATGTCAGCACGATAGGGGAGCTTCGCTGTCTAATCGGCCTGGAAGCCCTCCCGTCAGCAAGGCAGCCACAATCCGAAAGTCAAAATAAAAACCTTGAACTGTCTTGCCTCCATGCACAACATAAGTTGCATCGCCTCATTGGAAATGCCTCGGCTAGATTTCACATTCAGGGTTGGGGAGAGCATGGAGCTCTACACTTCACCCCATGTCCTATCCTGCAGGCCCCATTGGAAATGACCTCCTGTAACTTCATCACCCAAAGGCAACAGGAATGTGAAACACCAACTCAAGAAAGATGGGATACTCGATAAAAAACAACCCAGCGTATGTCTCAAAAGCATCAGGGATGAAGATATCAAGCCATCGAAAAGCTTCTTAGTAGGGAAACTAAGAACATCAAGCAGGCTTCCTTCCCAAGGGAAGCCAACCAGCAAGAAGTTTCCATGTATTGAATAGACTATAGACTTCATGGAGGCCCGATTGCAAACTCATATCACACACATGAGGGAGTATGTGAACTTGAAAAGGTGGAAATAGCAGTGTATATCGCCACAATAAGGGAACAACCCCACCCAACAGGGCTTGTAATGATCTTACCCTAGTTACCCAGAGTTGGTGAATTATTACACAACATTGGCATGATCACAAGGGATCAAATCCTGAAAGACTGATCAGTTTAGTAGCCTTGGAAGTACTAGATACAAACATAAGTTTTACATTACACTATGAAATGAAAAACAACGACATTGTGTCTCCTTTTAACACATTCACCTACCTTAGACTATCCCTGCAGGTCAGTAATAATATACTTCTTCACATCTTGGGGAAAATAAAACATATATTTCCCCACCATTAGTGGTTGGGTGGTAAGGGTTTGGAAGGGTAAGGTGTAGGTTGCGGGGTCAAGTCCCCAGGATTTTAATTTAATGTAATTTTCTTCCATGCGCCGTGTGCCGCTTTCGCGGTTTTACCCAATTTTTTTAAAATAAAACATATAAAGGGGTGATCTCAAGTGCTTAGTAAGGATAAAAATATAGCAGAAAATTTCATAAATATTCATAAATGTTTAAAAAAATGTGTAAGACTAAAACACAATCCTTTTAAATATAATCATCTCCATAATATGGAAAACATAAATCAAATTATTCAATTTACTTATTCAAATGGATATTCTACTAGTTGAATAACCATATGTAATATCAATACCCAATTTCATAATGATGGAATGCATAATTATAGACATCATGACCCCATAGTCAAGGCCTCAAGCCAATACTGCAAATGATATTTTTTTTCAAGGCATTCTACCAAGACAATAGTTTGTCTCATTAGACCTACCAATGCATCGAGGAGGTATAGTGGGCTCCACCCATCACTTACCAAGTTCAATTCCTTCCTCATATGAAAAGGATTAAACATAACATAACCAATTGTATTAAAACTAGCATATGAAATTTCAATAATTTATCCATAAACCATGAATGGTATTAAAATAACAAAACCATTGTCAAAATTATCACAAAACCTTCAATACATTATGTAATATTTTTATCATAATATGTCATCTTCAAACAAGTTTAAAATACATAAAAGGATATTGACATAGATGAAATGAAAACTATTTGAAAGAAATACCTTTTTCTATTTTGAAACCATTTAAAAGACACATAATTATAAAAGAAAACATTTATTTTGTAAATATTCTTAAAATCTTGTAATGTAATCTTAAAATGTGTTATAATGGTTAAAAATATCTGCACCCACTGTATAAGTTAAAAAAACATTCATTCCTTAATTTTTTCGAAAAGGTCGTAAAGGACTTTGTTTGGAAAATAACGGAAAGATTCCTTTATAAATATCTTATGAAATTTAATACAAGGATATAAATTAATTTAACACAGAGTCTAGGAAATAGTAAAAAAAATTTGAAATAAATTTTTTTGAAATACTGATGTGGATGATAAACAGGACCCAATCGATACTCACGTATAAACAACCTTGGATAATGAAGAGATTGTAGAATTAACCCGTACCTTGTATTTTTACTTGGTAGAGGGTATGTTAACTTTTTGTATAATAGTTAAATATTTTTTATTGAATTATATGATTACCACGTATATAAATATGATATCATATATTATCTTCTAATATTTATTTGTTAATAATATCTCAGTAGTATCATTGTTTCGAGTGTTAACTGATTCGTTTTACTTTATATGTTTTGTTACATAAGTCATGTTTCTTATGGATAGGATGTATTTGATTCATATCCATAATTATATTAAGTTCTTAAACATTATTTTTTAATCATAAAATAAAATTTATTCTTGAATGCTTACGATGGGAAATTAATCTCATCGTGTTAGTGGGGACGGTAATCCGTACGTAAGCATAAGCGACAATACCATTATATTGAGGATGAAATCGTATGTAATTGGATATTATATCATATATACAGAATCTTTAATGTTTTATATTTATTATTTACATTTTTTATACTCATTATTATACCCATCCAAATAATGAAGTGTTTGAATAACAAACTACACCACGATGTGGAGGAGGTAAGTCATACGTACGCACGTATAGTGATTTTTCATTCATAGGATGGACAGTATAATGATTATAGTTGTAAAATACTTATAATAACATCATAGTATGTATAAGGTACTGAATTTATTATTTTGGTGTGGAAAAAACAAATAAATAGGAAGTGGAAGAAGAAAAGAACTTTGAAAGAGGTGGTGAAATTATTACCTCTTCTTCGGGTGTTTCCTTTGGATTTGATCATAAGAGCTCCTTAGGTTTTATTTCTAATCATAATAAGGCCACTAGTTCAAAGGTAGGGTAGTTGGGAGGGTATTTTGGTAGGGGTTGTACAAGACAAATGACTTTGGATTTGTTATTTTGAGAGAAGGGGAAGTACCTTTTTATAAGAGTGGTGAGGGTCACTTTAGGAAAAGCATTAAATATTATTTTATTATACACTCATATTGGGTTTAAAATAGATCTGAAATGATTTATTTCGAGGGTAAGGTGGGTATGGGTCGAAAACCTTTCAACCAATAGGATTTATATAGGTTTAGGTCACCATATTAACCTTATATTTTAGATTTAACACTTAGTTAAATAGTTTAACATTTACCATGTATTCTTGTATTATTATATTATATGGTTATTAATCATACTCTAAAATTCAAAGAAAACCCCAAGTAGTTAATTAATGATATATCTATTATTATATAATTCCTTTGGTAGAACCTTATATTTTTAGGACTATTTTATCATTTAATAATATAGTATTTGTTTTAAAAACTCATTTATGTCAATTTTGACACAATTTAGAAATTGATTTTTTGTGGAAGTCATAACAGCACGATTTCTTCCAAAACAATTCTTTGAATCATCCCTAACATGTCATATTAATCTTCAAAATTAGTGTAATTCATCAAAAGTTTCAATTTACATTTATTGGGATATTTATAACATAAATTATTTTAACCATTCATTAAAAAGGTAATTACTGCATCATCATTCTGTCAAAAATAAATTTAATAATTTAAGGTCTAAAAATTATAAATAAAATTCCATTATTAAGAAAATATTTTTATCTTTATAATAAATATTTATATTCGAATTTATCTTATGTATAACCCTATATTAAAAATGTTTTTGTAATGAAAATTAGAATTTAACACTTTTAACACTTCTTTATATAAAAATAATAATAAATGTCATAATCTAATCTAAGTTGACCAAAAGGATTATATTTTTTTATTATGTTTTATTTTGGCAAAAATAAACTTATCCAATAGAATTACGAAATGTGTTAGGGTAATTATAATATCATTTTCACCTTTCATTACCCTATTCACTTTTAATCGTGGTAAATAAAAGTCAAAATTGCTATTCACCAAAAATTATTTTCATCTTTCTGAACCACATTTTACTTACTAATTTCAATCGTGTCTCTTTGATTTTTTAAATTCAATTCACAAAAGAAGAAAAATTGTGTTTTATTCAAATTTTCAAATGTGTCTACAAGGTGGGTAAAAGATGGTAAAAATTTCAATAAAATTATATATATATAAATTTATTATAAATTAACTCCAATGAATTACATTGAAAATATATATGTATTATGTATCTATTTTTAATTAATATAAATTTAAATAAAATGACAAATAATTTAAATAAAAGTTTGTTCTAAACAATAATGTAGTGTTTTTCACAATTCATCAAAAATTGAATGTTTTCAGAAAAATACCAAAAATTCAACCTAAGCTAATTTAAATATTTCGAATACAAAAATGAAGTCTATTTTGAAAAAATAAAATTTATAGAATTTAGAAAAGTTGGTATAAATATTCATAATGGATAGTTTTATTGGACATGGGGTGTTAAAACTCCAAGTTGTGTACAAAGCAAGCTATTGAATTATTCAAAGGGAAACGTATCGTGGAAGCTTGGGTTGTTACATTCTCCCCTCCTTTATATAATTTCATCCTGGAAATTTCTATAATATTATTACATAAAAAGATTTAGTTGGTTCTTCATCATAAGTTCATCGGTTCCCACGTTGCCTCTTTCATCTTATGATTTCTCCATAGAACATTCACCAGACTTGTCATCCGGTTTCTCAACACATGTTCTCTAGTTTCAAAAATTATGATACGCTCTTCCCAATAAGACAGGTCCGGTTTTAGTTCTATTTCTTTATAGGTGAGTACATGCATTGGGTTAGGCATGTATTTTCTCAATAGTAATATGTGGAACACATCATGATCTTTGGAGAGACTGGGCAGCATTTCCAAATGATAAGCTACAACACCAATTCATTCAAGAATTTTGAAAGGTCCAATGTACCTGGGACTCAATTTACCCTTCTTACTGAAATGTATAACACCCTTAAATGGAGATAACTTCAAGAAAACATTATCTCCAACTTGAAATTGAAAATCCTTCCTTCATTTAACAGTATAGATCTTTTTTCTACTTTGATCTACTTTGATGTGGGTTTGGATAACCTTCACCTTTTCCATTGTTTCCTCAAAAAGTTCTGGGCCTAGGAGTTTTCATTCACCATCATCATCCCAACAAGTTGGTGTGCAGTATCTCTTTCCATTTAACGCTTCATAAAGTGCCATTTAAATACTTGAATGGAAGCTATTATTATAGGAAAATTCTACCATAGGTAAATATTGATCCCACATACCTTGAAAATCAGGTGACCAAGATTTCAACATGTCCTCTAAGGTCTAAATAGTCTGTTCTGATTGTCCATCAATTTGAGGGTGGTAGGAAATTCTCAAACGAAGTTTAGTATCCAAGGCCTTCTGAAGATGTTTCTAGAATCTTGATGTAAAACAGGGATCATGATCAGAAAAAGTTGATAGGGGTACTCCATGAAGTCTTAAAACATCATTAATATATAGTCTTGTTAAACGTTCAAGTGGTAAATCATCTCTTATAGCAAGAAAATGTGATGACTTGGTAATATGATCAACAGTGACCCATATTGAATCATTCCTTCTAAGATTATTTGGCAGTCCCATTACAAAGTCCATCATAATATGATCCCATTTCCATTCAGGTATGGGAATAGGTTGCATGAATCCACTAGGATGTCATCTTCCAGATTTTACTTGTTGAAAATCCATACGTCTTGACACATAATCAGTAATATCTCTTTTCATGTTGTCCCACAAAAAATATTCCTTCAAATCTCTATACATATTAGTGCTACCAGGGTGTATAGAGAAACTGGAGCTATGAGCATCATCCAAAAATTCCATTTTTAAATAAGGTATGTTAGGAACACAAATTCTCTTCCTAAATTTCATAATCCCATCTTCATATATGAAGTCGATCAATCTCCCATCATTCACAACATTAATTTTCTTTTTAGACTCCTCATCATCCATATAATAACTCTTTATCCTTTCTAGTAAAGATGGTTTTGCAACCATTTGAAAAAATTTTGATGTTTCACCTTCCATGATTATTCCAATATCCATCTTTACTAGATCTGTGAAAATAGGATCTCTCTAAACTCTCATCTTGTAAAAAATTCCATGATCATTTCTGCTTAAATCATCAGCTAACTTATTTTCCTTCCTTGGGTGGTAGTGTATAGTGCAGTAATAATCCTTTAGTAGTTCAATACATCTCCTTTACCTCATGTTGATTTATTTTTGTGAGAAAATATACTTCAAAATCTTGTGATCATGTTATATCTCTCATTTTTTACTATATATATAGTGTCTCTATGTCTTCAAAGAAAAAATTACAGCTGTTAACTCATGATCATGAGTGGGATCATTTTTTTATTCATGAATTTTTAGCTACTGTGATACATAGTAAATAACTCTATCATTTTGAATAAGGACACAACCAGGTACATTTTTTGAAGTAACACTATAAATAACAAACCCATCATTCCCTGTTGGTGTAGTCAATATTGGATAATTGACTAATCTTCTCTGCAGTTCTTTAAAACATTCTTCACACTCTTTTTTTCAAACAAATTTAACCCCTTTACGTGTGAGCTTGGTTAATGGGTTAACCAATCAGGCAAAATTCTAGATGAACCGCCAATAATAACCTACTAAACTAATAAAATTTCATATCTCAGTTATACCAGTCATTTCTGTACATTCTTGTATTGATCTTATCTTTGAAGGGTCAATAGAGATACGATCCATAGAGAAAATATGGCCATGAAAAAAAAATTTCTAAAGCTAGAATTAACACTTTCTAAACTTCCCATATAATTCATTTATTCTGAGGGTTTTCAGAATGGTGCACAAGTGATTTTTAGGATGTTCATATCTTTTTGAGTATACCAATATATCATCAATAAATAATACTAAAAATTCATCAAGATATTACTTGAAAACTCTTTTCATTAGATCCATGAAAATAGAGGGTGCATTAGTCAGTCAAAATGGAAATACTGTATACTCATAATGCTCATACCTAGTTCAAAATGTTGTTTTTGGAATTTCTTTCTTCTTCATACACAATTGATGATATCCAGATCAAATTTCAGTCTTTGAAAAATATTGACCTCCATGAAGTTGATCAAATAAATCATCAAGGTGAGGTAGGGGGTACTTTTTCTTTATTATTATATCATTGATCTCCCTGTAGTCAATGCACAACCTCATAGATATGTCTTTCTTCTTAACAGAAAGAACAGGGGATCCCCACGGAGAAACACTGGGGCGAATAAATCATTTATTACTCAATTCCTCTAGTTGTTTCTTTAGTTCCACTAATTGAACAGTGGCCATTCTATAAAGGTTATTCGATATGGGCCATGAACCAGGAATTAAATTAATGGAAAAATCAATTTCTTATCCAGTTGAATACTCTAGAAACACATCAACTTAGTCATTCACTATAGGTATGTCCTCTATTTGAACATTATTTTCCTCCCCCCTAGTTATTTCATTTTATTCCTCCCCAAATATTGAATTTAGTAAAGCTACTGGGGGTGGATCTAGATAAGAATCAGGAGGTAAAATTTCTACTCTAAAGATAAGGTACTCCTTAT
Organism: Viscum album; assembly: GCA_963277665.1. Taxonomy (NCBI): domain Eukaryota; kingdom Viridiplantae; phylum Streptophyta; class Magnoliopsida; order Santalales; family Viscaceae; genus Viscum; species Viscum album. Next base: position 682,622,237 of record OY728123.1, on the reverse strand, counting down.
CATCATAGAAAATTGTAACCTCCTTCTTCATCTAATAAATTTTTTCATTATAGTCTAAAACACAATCCATTATGAGGATTATATCAAATTCAATCATGGGTATGACGATGAGATCAGCAGATAAAGAACATTTATATGTTCTAATGGGAACTGATTCACAAAACATTGTTGCAATGATACTTCCCTTAGGGGCTTTGACTGAAAACACCCTTGTTAAATAAAATTGGAAATGTCTAATTTTCTTAGAAAACTAGAAAGATATTAAACAATGCGATGATCTAGAATCAAATGAAGCATTGTCTAAACTCGAGGAAACCATTAAATTACCTGCCACCTAATATTTGGGAGCTTGAACCTGAGTAGTAGTGAGTACATAAGCTTGGAGTTTCTCAGTTAGAGAGTTATGTTTCTTTGGTTCTTAGGACATTCGTTTTCATAATTCCCCTTTTCTCTACAATTGTAGCATTCAACATTGACAACCTCTTTCTTAACCTTGCAATCATGATCTTGGTGGCCTTTTTCACCACACTTGTAACAGACTCCCATTCCATTCAGGAAAGTATCAGGGTATTTCTTCTCACATTAACCATAGGATGGATATTCAAGTTTTCCATTCTTCCCCTTATTTCCATTTACAGAGTGTTTAGCAGATCTCTTCTTCTCTTCCTTTTCTTTAAATTCTTAATACTTAGAGAATTCAATTTCTGTCTTGATAGCACATGAGACAATATCTTCGTATGATGAGAAGAATTTTGAGACTAATGCTCAATGGAGAAATGGTTTTAACCCATCCAAGAATTAATCAATCTTACTCCTTCGGTTATGTATATAATTTGATGCTTGTCTTGATAACCTTGTAAATTTATCCTCATACTTTGCAACATTCTCATCCTCCTTTTGCCTCAGACTCAGAAATTGTCTTTCCATATCCGTTTGATGGTCATGGGGAAAGTATGTTTCTATGAAAATCTCTTCCAACTACCTCTATTTCATATTTGATACTTCTTCATCTTCCTTTGTGTTTTTAATTAATTACCTCCATTGATCTACATCTCTCGGGAGGTGATAAACTACCATGACAACATTTTACTTTTCACTACTCCCAAAAGCATGAAATATTTTCTATTTGGAACTTATCTTTTTCTCATCTATAAATGGATTTTGTAGTCCCATTAAATGTTGGTGGTTGTTTCCTCATGAATCGGTCAAACATTGATCCTCCACATTGTGGATCAGGGTGCTCTATATGGTTAAGGTTATTATTCATTACCTAAGTGAGTTGTCCCAGTATGGTTATAAGCTGATCGTCACCAGTTTCATCACCAGCTCCACTATAATTATCTTTAGTAGGAGGTAAATCCCTACATTGATTACGTGCATTGATATGGTTTCCATTTCTTCCACTAGGATCAATTTATAAACAATTGAATACAGTATATTAGTTTATGAATCGCAATACATAATTTCAAACTTGTAAAACACTTAACATAAATTGAATAGTTTAGTGATATAATCCATAATCTTAAAAAAAATCTTTGAGGAGGAATGTACTCATAAATCCTTCATAATGGTTTGTAATTAAAATTTGAATTATCCTATGCATATACATCAGGAGTGTTGTAACCAAGAGTGCAGCAAGGCATGTTTTCATTTACTAGGATACCCTAGGGAAGGCCTGAAACACCTTGTCAGAGTTTTCACTCCTAGGTACATCTGTGTCAGATCCACCTCTACTTGCTCGTATCTCGACAGGGATTTATTGCTTGGAAAACTCACAAAATATCTACATTACCAAAATCCTAATATTTTCTTCAATACTAATCCTCAAAGTCTATCATAGGGTAATATTTTCTAATCAGAGTTCTTATAAATCTAGCTTACAAGGTTTGTACTAAAATTCCTCTAATACCAACTGTAATCCCTCGACCCTAGTTACCCAGAGTCGGTGCATTATCACATAAAATTGGTATGATCACAGGGGATCAAGTCCAAAAATACTAATTATTTTAGTAGCCTTAGAAGTACTAGATATAAATATAATTTTTACATTATATTATGAAATAAAAAACAACGAAATTTTATCTCCTTTTAACAAATTCATCGCCCTTAGATTATCCCTACTCGTCATTCATAATATACTTCTTTGCATCCTGGGAAAAATAAAACATAGAAAGGGGTGATCTCAAGTTCTCAATATACATAAAAATATAGAGGAAACATTTATAAATAAGCATAAAAATTTAATTCAATGTATATGACTAAAACACAAGGCTTTTAAACTTAAATTTTCACATAATATGGCTAAGATAAATCAAATAATTCCAGTTACTTATTCAATGGATATTCTACTAGTCGAATAATCACATGTAATGTCAATAGCCAATTTCATAATGATGGAATGCATAATGTTTGACATCATAACCGCATAGTCAAGTCCTCGTTCCAATAGTACAAATAAGATTTTTTTCAAGGCCTTGTTCAAACACACTAGTTTTTCTCATGATACCTACAAATGCATCGAGGAGCGATAGCGAGCTCCACCCATCACTTACTAATTCCAATTCATTACTCATATGAAAAGGTTTAAACATAACATAAAAATTCATATTAATAATAGCATAAGACATGTCAATAATTTATCCATAAACCATGAATGGTATAAAAATAACACATCCACAGTCAAACTTATCACAAAACCTCCAATACAATATGGAATATTTGTATTATAATATGTCAACTTCAAACATGTTTAAAATCCATCAAAGGATGTTGACATAGATGAAATGAAAACTATTTGAAAGAAATACCAATTTATATTTTGAAACCATATAAATTTCACATAATTGTAAAAGAAAACATTTATTTTAGAAATATTCTTATAATCTTGTAAGGGAAGCTTTGAAGGATTTATAATTGAAGAAAATATTCGCACCTGCTGTATAAGTTAAAAAACATTCTTTCCTTAATTTTGTCGAAAATGTTCTAAAGGACTTTGTTTGGAAAATGACAGAAATATTCCTTTATAAACATGTTATAAAAATTCAAAAAAGTGTATAAATGACTTCAAACCATTGTTTAGGAAATAGTAAAAATGTTTTGAAATACATTTTTATGAAACACGGATGTTGATGATAAAGTGGTCCCAGTAGATACTCATGTATAAACAACCTTGGATAATGAAGAGGTTGTAGAATTAAACATACCTTGTACTTTTCCTTGGTTGAGGGTTCTTAAACCTCTTGTATAATAGTTAAATAATTGTTATTAAATTATAAGATAACCAAATACATAAATATGATATCATATATGATCTTCTAATATTTCTTTGTTAATAATATTTCGGTAGTATCATCATTTTGGGTGTTAACTAATTCATTTTCCTTTAAATGTTTTGTTATGTAAGTCATTTTTGTTATGGATAAGATGTATTTGATTCATATCCAGAATGATATTATGTTCTTAAACATTATTTTTTAATCATAAAATGAAATTTATTCCTGAATGGTTACGATGGGGAATGAATCTTATCGCGTATGTCGAGATGGTAAACCGTACGTATGCACGAGCGACTATACCATTCTATTGATGGTGAAATCATAATTAATTGTATGTTATATAATATATACAGAATACTTAACATGTTATATTTATAATTTACATCAGTTATACTCATTATTATACCCATCCTAAAAATGAACTATTTGAATAGAAAACTACACCATGACGTGGAGATGGTAAGTCGTACATACATACGTATGGTGATTTGTCATTCCTAGGATTGATTGAATAATGAATATGGTTGTAAAATATTTATAATAACATAAAAATATTTATAAGGTACTGGAGTTATTATTTTGTTATGGAAACAACAAAGAAAGAGTAAGTGGAAGAAGAAAAGAACTTTGAAAGAGGTGGTGAAATTATTACATCTTCTTCGGGTGTTTCCTTTTTATTTCATCAAAAAGGATACTTAGGTTGGATTTATGATCAATTTAAGGACTCTAGGTCTACGGGAGGGTAGTTGGGAGGATATTTGGGTAGGGGTTGGCTGAGCCAAATGGCTTTGGAGGTGTGATTTTGAGATAAGGGGATGTACTTTTTTATAAGATAGGTGAGGGTTACTTTAGGAAAATCAAGAAATATTATTTTATTATACAATCATATTTAGTTTATAATGGCTTCAAAATTATTTATTTAGATTATAAGAGGATTATGGGTCAAAAAAATCTCAACCAATATGATTTATATAGGTTAATGTCACCATATTAACATTATCGTTTAGATTTAACTCTTAGTTAAATAGTTTAACTTTTACCATGTATTTGTGTATTATTATATTATATGGATTATAATCACACTATAAAATTCTTAGAGAACTCCAAGTGGTTAATTAATAATATATATATTATTATATAAGTCCTTTGGCCAAACATTATATTTTTAGGATAGTTATATCATTTAATAATGTAGTATTTTTTGAAAAACTCATTTATGGCATTGTTGACACTACTTAGTAGTTGATTTTTTGTGGAAGTCATAAAAGCATGATTACATCTAAAGAAAATTCATTTAATCAACCCTTAAATGTCATATTAATCTATAAAATTAGTGGAATGCATCAAAAGTCTTAATTTACAATAATTTGGATATTTATAACATCAATAATTTTAAACTTTCGTTAAAAAGGTAATTACTGCATCATCATTGTGTCATAAATAAATTTAATTATTTAATTTTTAAAAATTATAAATAAAATACCATTATGTAGGAAATAATTATATCTTTATAATTAATATTTATAGTGGAGTTTATCTTATGTTTAACCCTATATTAAAAATGTTTTAGTTATGAAAATTTGAATTTAACACTTTTAACTCTTCTTTAAATAAAATAATAATAAATGTCCTAATATATTCCAAGTTGACCAAAAGGATCATATTTCATTATTGAGATTGATTTTGGCTGAAATACAATTATCCAGTATAATTAATAAATTTTTTAGGGTAATTATAATATCATTTTTACCTTTAATTACCCTATTTACTTTAAACGGTGGTAAATAAAAGTCAAAAGTTACTATTCAACCAAAAATATTTTCATCTTATTGAACCACATTATACTTACTAATGTCAACTATGTCTATCAGATTTTTGAAATTCAGTTCACTGAAGCTGTAAATTTATGTTTTATGCAAATTTTCAAATAGGCCTAGAAGGTGGGTAAAAGACGGTAAAAAGTTCAATAAAATTGTATATATCTAATATTATTATAAAATGACTCCAATTAATTACATTTAACATATATAGATATTATGAATCTATTTTTACCTAATATATATTTAAATAAAATACTAAATTATTTAAATAAAACTCAGTTCTAAATAATAACGCGGTGTTTTCACTATTCATCAAAACTTGAAAGTTTTTAGAAAAATACCAAAATTTCACCCTATTCTAATTTTGATATACCGAATTCAAAAATGAAGTCCATTTTGAAAAATAAAATTTATAAAATTTCAAAAATTTGGTATTACTATTTATGATGGCTAGTTTGATTGGTTGTGGTGTGTTAAAACTCCATGTTGTGTACAACACAAGTTATTGAATCATTCAAAGGGAAAGATGGATAGAGGTGTCACTTTTTCCACCCATTCTCATGGTTCGTACCCTCTGAGACAATGGTGCATTATGGGGGCAGATCAGGGCTCCCTTTGGGTCAATCTTTACTGAGAAACCCGAATAATACCGTATAACGGAAGGAGAAAGTCCAATAAAGGGTGAAAAAATCCTTCCTACCCTTCGGCACCGGTAACACCACCCCCAATGTGGTATTCCTTAGTGAACATGGTAAATTTCAACCCCATAGATCTCATAGGAAATGACGTGGAGGGAGAGAATGTGATGGAATATGGTTCCCTACCAGAGGCATCCCACACCAAGCCTGATGGTGTGCATCCTCGAAACCATAGAGTTGTCCTAAGTTTGGGTGCCCCCTCAGCTAATTTGTCACTACCTCCCCCACCAAACTCCAACAAGGATAAGAATATATCCAAGGTCTCCTATGACCCATCCCCCCCCCCCAACCCCCTAATAATGTATCCCTCAACCTCGAGGAATGCTTCGCCTAGCAGGAGGAAGAAATGAAAGAGCTCAGAAGAATTGATGTCAAGTTGCGTTGAGGGAGCTACCTTGTTGGATGTGTTCCTCCTACAGAACGTCAGCAGGTGATCCCAGAAGAGGTGACCATACCCCAAGAACTTATCCCTATGAATGATTACAAAATTGGAGGACCATTCAACCCATCCCCAGAAGGACATCAAGACTTCCCCTCAATGGGAATAAAGCTGGAATATATCCAGGTAAACCCACAAATGATATCATCGGCTAGGTATCAACCCCAAATTCCAGCATCCCCAGTGTACCTGGTCTTTGCCACTACCACACCATCTCAAGCTCAAGCATGACATGATATGCATCAAGGGATTTTAAACACCATCGAGAAATTAATGTCCTGACTAGAATCCATGGAGATGTGGAGTGCTCCGATAAAACCAGAGCGCAAACCATACCCCAGGTGGGTGAGCAATGTTCTGCCACTACCAAACATCGGGAACCTCGTATTCCCAGTATTTAGTGGCTCGAGGGACCCCAAACAACATTTAGTGCACTATGATTCTTATTGAAACCCTATAATGATAACTATTGAGTAGAAATAAGTAGTAAAACTCAGGTACTTCGTATGAACCCTACAGGGCTCGGCTTTCATATGGTATACTAGCCTACCAGCCAATTCAATCACAGGCTGGGATGATCTTTATAGACAGTTTCTCTTCCAATTCAGTTCAACATTGCCTAAGATGATGGTCAGTAACATCATAAACTACAAACTATGATAGAACGAAAGAGTCTCAATCTTCATATCCAGATAGAAAGGCCTGACATATTCCCTCAACTGGCCACTCCCCCAGGATAAGATGCTTGCTATGTGGATTGATAATCTTCAGGATGAATTGTGAACACCGTTCATCCCTGTAAAGTACATGAGTGGGTATAGAGACTTCTCTACCATTTATTAAAGGATAGAAGACTCCTTGCAATGGACCAATATTAATTCCATAGTAGACCCAGCATCCCCATGAAAAAGAATAGGAAAATATGAAGTGTATTCTGTCACACTTAATCCACCCTGGCACCAGCTTCAGTGGTGAATCCCCAACCAAACTGTACGGGACCCCATAGATTCCAATAGCCTCCCCCACCTCGGAAAGATGAGTGGCAAGGTGCTAATATAAATCAGTTTGAAGAATGAAGAAATAAAGTTTATTTGTTCTGAGATGACCATGTATGTGGCTATTTCATAGCCGCTATGAATTAACATTTTCTCCAGCTACTAGAGCCAAAGCGATCCAATGAAGTGGGTTTCGACGACCATCCAAATTAGTTTCCATATCACCAGATACTAGGACATACCATCCTTTAATGCATCGTTTTCAAGGACTTCCTTCAATAAAGAATAGATTTCGGGAAATTTAAATTGGGCCCACCACCATCCCAAGTGGGGTATGTTTCCACCTCTGAATCAAGAGATGAAGAAGAATAGAAAATAGTCACCAGTAAGAAGGAGAGAAATTTTGACTATTAGATGACCCGAAACACCTTCAACTGAGTTCATAAAATCCTCTAAGCATAGTTGAAACAACCAATTGTTCCCCCAAAAGCTCATGATACAACATAGCCATCCTCCTCGACCTCATGGTCCTCCAAAGGCCAGAAGGGCATAAAATAAGGGTAAGAAGATGGGATAACACCCAATCTGAATTCAGTGTTGATGCTTTCATAATTCATTCCAATAAACATGGTACAATGGGCACCGCCCCCACCAAATGGTACAATGGGAACTACTCCACTAAATGGTAAAACATACACCACCCTGCTAAATGGTACAATGGGCACTGGCCTACCAAACAGCACCATAAAAAAAGACAATTAGACAGAAATAGTGTCGAATCAAGAACTAATATTCAGATCCATTAATGTTATTCACTTGATGGAACCCTTATTGGATAGAGACTAAGGCCAAAAATCTGAATTCCCCACACCCCACCAGAGATTCGGAGGAAGAGATCATAGAGGTCATAGGTTTCTTGGAAGGCATGATTGTGGTGGGATTCAAATTCCTGGCCACACCATAAATCAAATTTTTTGCATCATAGAAACACACGGAAGGAACATCCGATAGAAACAACAACGACTAGAATGCTTCTTATTCCCCATTGGAATAAATCCTAGCCCAATTATCTGGGAATATCCAACAGGGAAAGAAAAAATATAAAATCACCCAAGGAATATAGGTAGACCAGTTTGGCCCATCCTAGAAATGACCACAACACCACCATCTCTAATAAAAAAGGTCAAACCATCTACATCCAATGCTCAAACCCCTAAAGTGTACATGAAAGAGAAACCCAAAGACGGGAAGTGCTGACCTTTAAATTAAAGTAGATATTCTAAATCATATGTATTAAATACCATAAAATCTATCAATATTAGATGCATTAAGCCTATCCATGGATCTTAGGGAGGCACTAATCGAAGCCTTACTAAGTCCCCAAGAGTTTATGCTGAAGTAGCAGTGGTAAAAATCTATCAAATAGAGACCAGTCCCAAATAATTTCATATAGTCATATCCTTCACAGATAGGGATGAAGAATCCATCATGAAATGGCACATCAAACCCTTATATGTGTCTGAAAAAAAATAAATGGAATTAATGTCTGAAGGATCTTCAACGACAATGTCTCTGGATTTTACCTCCTCCCATTGTGAATTCTTCGCAGGATGGGATATGATAAAGAAAACTTTACACACTGAACCAAAACTATATTGGGATATGAAAAAAGTATGCTGAAACCATTGGGATGAATCATACATAAAACTTGGCTCAGAGATCTCATGTCAGATTTCGAGTTCCTGGTAGTGCGGAAAAGCATGTCCTTCAATGTCCTATTAATGAGGCATTGGCTGTATTATCCCACTAAAATTACTTCATCATACTATCACTGCATCAAATATTTCACTAATGGAAAAATGGGACATTTCATGCCGATAAATCCCCATTTGACTTCTTTGAGTCGCATTATATCGATGCAGGGTTCTATGAATTGGAAGAAAAACATCATTCAGCCAACACCATTTGATCGGATCAATGACCCAAATGCATTGTATATGGATCCTACCAACCCCCTCAAGTAACATGGGGAAGAGTACATATTACCCATAAACTAATTTGTATGCATAGTTGCAAGTCCAGATGCAGAATCAATTATTTTCATGGTATTTTCCACGGCCTCTAAGTCCAAAGACACAAAAGAGTGGGATAACTCCCATGATGTCAAGAAAATCCCTATCGGTGATTATCTCGGCCCATCCTCAGGACATCAAACTGCATTTTCCTCACACACTAAGGAAAAAAGATGATTTCTATCCCAGCATTGGAGAGTTTGTATCAAAAATCCACTCTCTATTAGAAGAGGCAGAAGAGGAAGAATGTGAAGATGATGAAAAAGAATAATAAGATGAAGAAGACCTCAAAGATTCCCCTTCTACATTCTAATAATTTGTCTCCACCATAATCAATGAACTTAAGCAGATAAATATGGGCACTGAAAACAACTTGTGTCCCACTCTAATAAGTGTGGCTATTCCTGTTGAGGAATTGGAGGCAGACACCTCCTCCCTAAAGAAGAATCGAGATTTATTTTCCTATAACTACACAGAAATTACAAGCCTCGATCATAAGGACACTAATCATCATCTAGGCTTAGCAGAAGATCATTGATGCTATAAGCAGGTAACCAGAAGGACCCACCTAACACATGCTTCCAAAATAAAGTTTGAAGTTGACAAGCTGATAAAATCCAACTTCATACAAGAGGTCCAGTATCTGATCTAGATGGAGAAAATTTTCCCTATTAAAAATAAGAATGGATAAATTATAATCTTCATTTAATTCATGGGCCTCAATTGGCATTTCCCAAAAGATGATTTCCCAATCTCGATCATATAATTTTTGATTGATGAAATAGCCGGATATTAATCCCTCTATTTCATGGATGACTATTCTGGATACAATCAAATCTGGATGGCCTGAGGAGATGAAGAATCTACTACTTTTAGGTCCCCTTAGGGAGTTTTCTGTTACAAAGTGATGCCTTTTGCTCTAAAGAATTTCAGTTACACATATCAGTGCGCCATGCATTGCATCATCAACCCTTCTTGGGAATGTTCATTGAGTGTTATGTCGATGATCTGTTGGTTAAATCACGGCAGTGCTTGAACCACCTGGATGATCTTGAAACTATTTTTAAAAAGTTGTGGCAACATAGTTTAAAGATAAATCCCTTGAAGCGTGCCTTTGGTGTAACCACGGGAAAATTCCTCGGGTTCTTCATATTACATCCTGGAATCGAAGTCAACCCTGAGAAGACAAATTTCATCCTTGGCATATCCCCACCTCACAACCTCACTGAGTTGAGAGGTCTTCAGGGGCACATTTCCTACATTATGCACTTTATATCCAACCTAGTAGGTAAATATTTACCTTTAACTAAGCTCCTGAAGAAAGGAGTTACGTATGAATGGGATAATTATTTCCAAGAAGTGTTATATAATATCAATATATATATCCTTTTCCCGCTGGGGATGATGCTACCAGTTGAGGGGAGGCCTCTCATTCTATATGTAACCGCCCCGGAATGGTCATTAGGAACCTTCCTCATGCAGAAGAATGATTCTGGTAGCAAGAACAGACTCTACTACCTTATCCAAACAATGATTGATACTGAAACTCGATATTAAAAAATTGAAAAGAAATTACTAGCCATAATATTCTCAGTAATAAACTTCGGCATTACTTAAAACACCCTGATGTATACCTGGTTTCTCGCTATAACTCACACAAATATATCATCAACTATCCCATGCTAAATGGGTGCCTATCACGATGGGTTGTCATCCTGAAACAGTTTGACATATGGTATGTGACCTAGAAGGAAATCAAAGGTTAGGTGTTAGAATAATTCTTGGTCAAGAACCCCTAGGAAGTGGAAACACCATTTGATGCTGAACTTTTGGATGAAGAAATGTTTTACATTTAGGAGGACCCCCAGATATGGGAAATGTACTTCGATGGTGCTTCTCGATTCCCAACAAGGAAAAATATGGAATATCCCAAGCTCAACAAAGTGAGGCTAGGAATTATACATGTATCCCTAGAAAAGGATGTCTTAACTTACACTCTCTTAATTTTGGAAGGGTGTACAAACAATGAAGAAAAGTATTATTCCCTCATTGCATGCATGAAACTGGCACTTCATGTGTAAGAAAAACACCTAAAAATAGAGGTTTATTCAGAGCTAGTCGTCAAACAAGTCAATGGTGGCTATTTCATCAATAAAGAAGTAGTTTTACCTTTAAGGAACAATGTCGGAGCACTAATGGCATAATTTCCATCAGAACAAACATTGACCTATGTCCCTCAGTCACAAAATCCCCAAGCTAATGCTTTAGAAAATGCAGGCACAGCCTTGGCCGATCCAAACTGGAATGAAATGGTCATGGGCATTTCCCACCGCCAAATATTCTTTCCATTCATCCAGAGAAATACGGAGGAAATCAATTAAATTATCTCCATCCCAAATACTTATGGTCACACCACCAATTGGATGACACCCAATATAAATTACCTTCTGAATGGGAACTCCCATCAGACAGGGATTGAAGGGAGAATTTCGAAATATGGACAATCAACTTTTTCTTGTACAATGGTGAAAATAAATAAAAGTTTCTCAACAAACGAGGCCTTGATGGAGTATTTCAGAAGTTCATTTATGGAGAAGAGATTGTAGTCATCATAAAGGAAGTGCATACCAGTTCTTGTGGATCACATCAATCAGCAACCAAGATCTCTCACCAAAGCCGAAGGCTTGGGTATTATTGGCCCACTATGACATAGGATTGTTCCATTTTCGCCCAGAAGTTTCATTCCTTCCAAATTAAGGCTAATTTCATACATCAACCCCTAGAGTTACTTCATACAGATAAGTACTCTTGGTTATTCGCCACCTAGGGAATCGATGTCGTTGGACCATATCCTCTTTCTACATCCATACAATTCAAGTTCATTCTCACAGTGACTGACTTCTTTTCCAAATGGGATGAATCCATACCCCTTAAAGAATTTTGGGTGAAAAACATTTTTATTGTTGTGAAGGACAACATCATCACTATATTTTGTGTCCCTCAAACAATATTGATGTACAACAGTACCAACTTATGTTCTGCTGAGTTGGAAAAGTTATACCAAGAGTATGGAATTAAATCCAATCGTTCGTCCCATTACCATGTGGTAGCCAATGGAAAAATAGAGGCCATCAACAATACTCTATCCTATATACACCAAAAGGTGGTTAATAACAACAGGAAATCATGTCTAGACAAGCACCTTCATGATTTGCTGGCTTACCAGAATACAACCCACATTGCCACCTAGGCAACCTTGTACTCACTAGTATACAGGGTAAGGGCGATGTTGCCTATCGAAATCCAACTGTCGTCACTTCATTGGATATTTACAATCAACTATCTAAGGGTGAGAAATCCCAAACATGGTTTGATGAATTTGAGAATATAGATGAAAAAAGGTTTCACACATTACACCATTTAGAAATCTACCCAAATAGGATTTCATGATCCTTCAACAAAAAGGTTCAACTTTGATCTTTCCTAGAAGGATAAATGTTGTTAGTCCTCAGAACCCAGATGATACTCGAGATGAATCTCTAAATCTTGAACCAAAGTGGGAATGACCATACGTCATACATAGGGTCTATTCTAATGGATCATATAACCTTATATCAATGGATGGATATCTCATCACGTCTCTCATGAATGAAAAATTTCTGAAGATGTGCATCGCATAATAACACCCCCATATTATGGTTCAATCTCTAAGACCTTAAACAATGAGTAATAAAACCCCATTCCATGGTCCAATCTCTATGACCATAAACTATGATTTTTTTCCTAACCAACATGACAATAGAATCAAGCCAATGGTCCAGGCTCTAAGAACTTAAACTATGAGTAATAAAACCCCATTCCATCTTCCAATCTCTATGAACCTAAACTATGATTTTTTTTCCTTACAAAAATGAAAATAAAACCAAGCCAATGGTCCGAGATCTAAGACCTTAAACTATGAGTAATAAAACCCCATGTTATGTTCCAAGCTCTATGGATAAAACCTATGATTTATAATACACCAATCCATTGTCCAATCTCTCTAACCCTAAACTACAAGTTGTTTTCCTGACCATCATGAACATAAAACCAAGCCAATGGTCCAAACTCTAATACCATAAAAACTATGAGCAACAATAAAGTGAAGCAATGGTCTAAACTCTAAGGCCTTAAACTATAAGCTGTAATAAAGTGAATCCATGGTCTAAAATCTAATTCCTTAAAATATGGGTCATTATCCTTTCCACACGACATTAAACTATAATGAACTCGTCCCTAAAACATGACATTAAACTATGAATCATGTCCTCACTGTAAGACATTAAATTACATGACACAAAGCATCATAATCACATGATAATAAACTTCATGATATTTCAGAGAACTATGTATTACTTGATCACTACCTTTGTAGGAAACATAGTGATGCCTCGACCCTTGATCATGGCCCAACCCCCACCAAAAAAAATAAAATAATTCCTCCATTATGACACCTATCTACCCACATTCATAAGAGAAACCCTTATTGCTCATTGTTTCTCACATAGAGTATGACTCACATGAGATTAGGATCAGTGGTAGGGATTTTCTTATAAAATCCAACTAGAGAGTAATATGATAGACCTAGAAACTATGATAGATAGAATGAAAATTCCCCTACATATGGACCGAGCCAAATTGGTATAGGGTACATTTATAACAATGTATAGATTGATTCCTACCCTTGCAGGATATGTAGTGACACCAGGATTTGGCATCTCAGCCCATCATCATCAAAAAAAATCCGTCACATGTCCTTGCTCATAGAACGAGCCAAATCTGTACAGGGAATGTATAGAACTACATGTGGCTTGATTATTGCCCTTGTAGGATACATAGTGACGCCTCAATCCTCGATCTTTTCCAAGCCCCACCGTGAAATAAAAAATAAAATGACCCCATCATATCCTCTACCTCCCAACACCTATTAAGGAAACCCTATGTCAACTCCTAGTTTCTCACAATGAGTATGACTCACGTGAGCTTAGGATCAATGCTAAGTATTCTCCTATGCAAATAGGTTATGGATAAGTATGTTTGACTTGGCACCCCCAACATAAGAAATAGAAATGTCCCTAAAATGGATTGAGCCAGATTGGTAGAGGGAATTTTCAAAACTATGTTCGGCTTGATTCCTGCCCTTGCAGGATACATAGTGATTCCTGGATTTGGCATCCTGACCCATCCATCATCAAACAAAAAATAAAAGAGAAAAATATTTCCTCAAATATCCCTACACATTGATCGAACATTTTTTGGGAACATCAAGAACTATGTGTGTCTTAATTCTTACTCTTGTAGGATATGTAGTGACTCTCTGATTTAGCATCTCAGCCCAGCCACTAGCAAAAAAATGCCCTTTTCCCCCATATGTAGGTCATAATTGTATGTGCAGTCCATGAAAGGTCCTATCTCATGACAATAAACTGCAAAATTCTTCAAGAGTTATGTGCGGCCCAGTCCTTGGTGTTACGATATTTCTCACATTCCCCTCCGTCATGAGAATTCAAAATATCCTACTTCCCCCTATATATATGAGCCAGACCTATGTGGAAGCCCTAGTAGTTCACAGTTAATTATGGTCTGGTACTCCATACGTTCTTAGGCACATCGTTTCCAATTTTCAAACTCTATACTATAGGATAACTTAAATCCCCATAATCATTCACGGCTATCTGAGACGGAAGGCTAGTGTCCTGTAGACACCTTTGATTGAGTATGCACATCATGCCTTGGTGGCTCTACATATGTTTCACATAAAAATGGTCATCAATCAAAGGAAAATTCACCCCCAGGAGAGTCCTCCCCTATCTCAGTATCCCCAACAGCTTCCAAGCCCCATGTCAACCCTCCTATTTCTAGTTTCCCCCAGGACTATGGTTTACACCATCTACAATCACTCGCATCTAGGGAATTTTAAAGCATCTTGATTGTGATTAACTCCAAACTGTTAATGATCTTTATGATAGTATAATCGTCCTCACTACAATACTCTAGACTACACAGTATCATTTCCTCACCACACGACATTAAACATCAAGGCCAAAATTTTCCTTGATGTACGACATTAAACTGCATAGTAATGTCTTAAGTCTAAAGTTTCCTCTAGTGTTAACTTTTTTATTCCTAGGTAACAACATGGAATCCTTTTATTCCCTTGTTTCTCAAACTGAGAATAGATCATGTGATCTTAGAGATCCTAGAAAGAGATCCACCATGACATTAAGGAAAAATAGTCTAGGAATTTGGTCCTAGTAGTATGGCCCTAAAATGCATGTCGCGATTCCCACCCCCAAGAGGAACCCCACATCCTTGCCATGTGACTTTAAATGACTAGGTATCCCAAAGATAGAATGAAGGTCGCACCCTCTGTATGAGTCAGATCTACCTAAGGGACACCTAATTCCATGAGTAGATTGCAGCCTAAAGGTCCACAATATGTCTGGATACACTCTTATTGTACCCCAAAATACGTGCTGTATATGATCTTCAATCCCCATAATCCTCCAAGGCCATCTGAGATAGAAGGCCAGTGTCCTGCAAATACCTTTGATTGACTATGCATATCATTCCCCAGAGGCTCTACATACATTTCCCACAAAAATGGAAGTCAATCAAAGGAAAATTCATCCCCATGAGAGTCCTCTCCTATCTCAATATGCCCAATGGCTTCCAAGCCTCATTTCGTCCCTCCTGATTCAAGGGTCCTCAAAGTCATGGTTTATATCCCCCCCTACATACATCATGGATATATTAGAACATACAGGACCGATTAATCTCTAGTTTATTTTGAGGTTTCTAAAGATACCCCATCTGTATGCATGAAGTTGATCTTCATACAAAAGAAGATTCCCCCACTCATTTCTAGGTTTCCCTGAAGAAGTTCAGGTAAAATTCCCATTTTCGTGTTCTAGTGCACCCTTTTTCGAAGGTCATATACCATATACAAAAAGTTCCTAATCTCCATAATCCTTTATAGCCATCATAGATGGTAGGAAAATGTTCTGAAGACACCTATGATTGACTCTGCACATCATCCTCCATGGGATCTTCATATGTTCCCCACAGAAAATGGTCATCAATCAAAGGAAAAATTGTTCCCAGGAGCACCCTTTCCAAGATTTTGTATTCTTAAATGACATTCATGTCCTGTCACTCCCTGGATTTGGAAATCTCCTAGATAAAGGCTTAAATAAATTTTTCTTTCCAAGTTCCCCTAACATACAAATGAATCCTGACTAAACCGATCATTCTCCATCTCTCCCACACCCAAGTAAGAACTGTGTGGGGATAGTTGTCCACTCCAAACCAACACGAATGTCCCTAATGTTTTTAGTCATCGCTACTCATGCCATCCACCAATTGTGGCTCCTACATTCAGAATAAATTTAAAATGTTGCAAATCTCACTAGGATTTCAGAAATGGAAGGCCAGTGTCCTACAGACACCTTTGATTGACTATGCACATCATGCCCTGGTGGCTTAGCATATGTTTCCCATAGAAATGGTCATCGATAAAAGGAAAATTTATCCTCAGGAGAGTCCTTTCTAACCTCTATACGCTGAAAACGGCTCCTGAGCCTCATGCATGTCCAATTTTGAAAATCTAGGGTCAAGAAAAATCCATAATCCATGTTTGAAGGATATTTGAACATTCCCAGGAAACGGTCCTAAATTAGGGACATATCCCAATAATTTTGTTCAAAGTTTTTTGACCTAAAACACCGGTAATAAATTTGATTGGAAGGACTGTGAACTTCCAATGAAAGAGATGTCATACTTTTCATAGGGAGAATTTTACAAAAGTCACCTATGGTTAAAATTAAAGTATCGGTTCATTAAAAAAAACACTTTGAGCCATCAAAAAATTCATAAATCTTGTTAGGTTGAAAACCTGCTAAGAGAGGCCTAAGAAAATGTCAAGTTATTCCTACTAGGCCTGTGGAAAGAAAGCTTGGGAAACTTTTTTGGTAATAATGAAAAGGACATAAAATCATGTGGGGTTTTCCATGAAACCCCATCAATATTATACCTATGCCTGCTGAGTCCTATGGCTCAGGAAAAAATTAGATCTTGATTCGATTATTTTAGTTTACTAGTTTCATGTCAGTGTTTAAAATCAATTCCTGATTGAACTAATATTGAAATAATAGGAAAATTCAAAGAAAGAGAATTTATAGGCAAATAGGTTCCATCATATTCCATAAAAATATATTGTGGGCATCCACATCCTAGAGCCTCTCCTTGTAAGAAAGACAAGACCTTTACAAGAGATGGTCGGCAGAGTCTCAAAGTTACATCAATGATTGGTGAGACTCCTCAATAGCTTGGAAAAACTTCAATAAATTCATAGCCTCATATTCCTCCCTCAAATGTAGTGCCTCTACATCCCTCATGGCTTGGAGGTGTGTCCTTTATCCCTCCTTCATTTTCCATCGCCCCTCCTCAACGACAGCTATGGCGTGGGCCTACTCCTATTTGATCTGCTCCAGTTTCTGGATCTGTTTCTCCACTTTCTAACCAAGTTGTTCTATCAAGGAATCCTCCTTCGTGAGTTCGTTTTACAACTTTGCAACCGCTATAGCATGAGTGGTAGCTTCTTCCATGATAATTTTCTATGTAGAAGCCAGATAATCCATCGACTCTGCTATAAAAATTCGGGATTCACGCACACTAGTTTCTTCCCAAGAAGAGAACACTTGCCTTACTATATCATAAATGACATGATAGTTAAAATCACTAAAGCCTAGGACAACAAAATGGAAGTATAAATTTGGAAAAATCCTGGGAATCTCATCCAATAGAGTTTGGGAGATTAATCTCAAGATGTTCCTCCATGTCTTTTGCCGAGTGGGATGAAGATCGACTAGCCTTCTAGATCAGTCCCGAAATCACTCCCTAATGATGAAATGTAGCTAGGAATGAATTTCACCAGAGAAGGACTTGATTAGGTAGCTACATCATGGCTTGAAACTACAACAACCTCATCTCTATTAAAGGTAAAAGATGATGAGGTAGGGGCATCTGCTACCATTTCCAAGGCTTGTGGTTGTTATTCTAAGGATAGAGGGGAGACAGCTTCAATAACTCCCACCCCAGCAGTGGTACCACTGTCTAAAATAGGTGACACTACATCTTCAATCATTAGTGGAACTCTGTGGATACGTAGGAATACTAAAGACCTAGGGCCATACTCGGCTGAAATGGTTTCCCTCAAAGAGGCCCTTAAAAGGATTCCGGTTAATATAATACCTGGAGGGATGGTCAGGCCAGATAAATATACTGGTCTTGGAATCCCTATGGAAGAAAACATAACCCATTTAAGAGATGGAAAAAAGGGAATGATAGCCTGCTCCAAATTATCCATGGATAGAACATCAGCCTCCCTGATTATCACTTCACCAGAGAAACCATGTGCAGACGAAATAGTAGTCTCTGAAGTGACTCCCTCTATAGAGGAAAAAGTTGTTCAATCGAGATTAATAGGTTCCTAGATATTCAAAACCTCAAAAAGATCCAACAAGTCCTGGGGATTTCCATTGGACTCGACACCTACCATAAAATCCACCATGTCTCACTCCCTGAGAGTCAGCTCAGCAAGATCAAGTGAGCCCTCAACTTCTGGATATACTTATATTATTGGGACAGAGATTGTTTGAGTGGGATCGATCACACCTGAGGGGTTAGTAGCACCCTAGATCTACTCAAATGGCCCTTCTTCCCTATTTCAATCAACCATGAAAGATAGACACCCTTCCTCTACTCTAAAAGGGATAGGATTTTTAGATACCTAATTGGTTGTCATCTGGTCGTTGATAGGCCCTATGTTAAAGTACATATATGTACTAGTGAGTTGACAAGATAAGGGTACTTGGTTCAATCACCATATTAACATACATTTACATCTGATTCCCTATCAAATACACTTAGATAGTTAAGAGGCGTGATTTCATTTCGTTGACAACCGAGGGGATGGCTCCTAAATAAGATCACCCATAGGAGATAGGGGAGGAAACTCCCTAGAAGGGTCTGAAATAACCACTCCCATATTTTCTTAGGATCCGGGGGATCCTTTTGTAGTACCCCCTACCGTTGATGGGTTTTAATCCCCAGTCACAGTACCCCTGAGAGAATAAGTTGGGGAAATCCAATTTCTGAGACACGACAGGCACCTAAAAAAATAAGAACAAAAAGTGGAAACATTAAGAATCTTTACGATAAATGAATTTAAATCTAGAGGTTGCGACTAGAACAACATATCCCATCAACTGAGGGAATACTACCATTAACACCACATAGTCTGGCCTGTAACACATGACTGGAGGAGAATGAAGAAACCAATCTATTTCAGTCAAATAAGTTGCCACCTCCTTAGGATCTTCGTTGGCTGAAATACAGGTAGGATAAATGGATCCCCCAAAACCCTGAATATTGAAGTGTTCCCTCTAAATAATCCTCCATATATCTTAATAAGAAGTGATCACCCTCAATTCATCCTAGAAACTCCAAGACTTTGGAAATGCAGTTGTAATTAGGATGGATAGTGTTAGAAGGAAGTTTCAGGGGAGCGGAGCAGGTTTTGACAACTGAAAACATTTCCCAAGTGTCCCTATAAATGCAAGACCACTATACGTGGAACATTTATGAGATGATGGAAGAAAGTATGAAGCTTTTTCCATGGAAGCCACTATAAGCAATCCAATGATGTGTTCATCCTCATCAATAGTTTCTAGTCCCAGCATAGAAAGTACCTGATGCGAGTACTTACGCCAACCACTTTGAGAGTGGATGAGGTTATTGAGGTCCTTAAGATAATAACTCGCCCTATCTAGATCCTCATAAAAAACAATGTCAGTTGGTGGTGAAACGTAGCCAATTCGAGTAATGGACACTTCTCTAGTCTAGAGAAGCTAACATAAATCATGAGGGTACTGGTCATAGGTAGATGGATGACCTATCAAAAGGTCATATTTCCTCTAGGCCACTGGAAAATCGGCCTCAAAAGGAATGGATGATGAACTCCAGGAAACAACTCCAGGAGCTTATTCGTCTGCCCGTGAGGTCATAACCCCATCTTTCACAACATTACTAGGGGGAGTAAACAGACATTCAAAGGACTTTTCCTAGATGAGAGTGTTCAAAAACTCCCTTTTGATTCTCTTTTCCCTTCACCTTGTATGCCTTGGAAGTTGTCACAATAGTCACCAGGTCGGCTAATTGGCCATCAGAATATGACTTAACCCAGGCTTCATCATAGTTCTTGGTAAGGAAGGTCACAGAATACCCTGAATTTGGAAGTATATAATGGATCTAGGTGTCCTCCTGGGTAAATATTTCCATAATTGACGGGCTTTCATCAAATGTTTCTCCTGACAAGCACTATTGAGAGCAGAAGGGCACACCTTCTGGATGCAGTTGAATTTTTGACTAAATATACAGGGTGCATAGCCCTTGAAAATAAGTTCCCCTTTGATACGGTAAACCAGGATGCCTTCTTGTAATGAAAATAAGTAACATAGGTTAACGAAGTCTTTGTATGCACTATTTGTAATAGTACCAGTAGGGGAATCATAAGGGTGGTAATAGAAACATTTTTAAATGTTGAGGCAAGCCATTAAGTCCTGGTTGTTCTTTTCTATTTTCTCCTATTGCTTATCCTATGAAGCCAAAGCTACCAGCATGACACTTATAGTGCTATGAAGGTACAATCGGTAGGTAGAATGTGAAACTGGTAGGGAATTAATGAATGAATAACCCCTCTATGTGGGATCTCATCCAGCCCAGAAGAATTTTGAAAGGTCCGATCACCCGGTAAGGTGACCCCCTTCACTGATTCGACCTAGTAGGCGGTATATTGTGGACAATACTAGGATAGCCATATTGATACATTTTCTAGTGTCCAACTAAGTGGCTGAGCATCCATGATAAAAGTTGAGGCTCTTACACCACCAGATTCCTACACTGGTAGGATCCATCAACTCAGAAACATGTCCAAGAAATCCACCAATCAAAATAACCGATCAACATCAGGTATGATCCCCCATCTACATTTTTAAAAATTTCCCACTCCCACGGTGTTCCAGTAAGTACCTTCTCGCCTTTGGGTGGTTTTGGTGGGGCAAGCCCTGGGTCTCTGTGGATCGGGCTAAAGACTAGTATTCTTAACAAAATTTCCAAACCAATCATCAAAAGGAACTTCCTAATTTAGATAGGGATCACATTCCTTCAAAATATCCTTCACTAGGATAATAATTTTCCTGGATATAGGGGGTTCTTTCCTCATTGTCCCATGTAGAGAAGGGAGGAAGAAATTCCTCATACAGGACACTGACAATAGGGACTCCTAAAATTATCCAAATATCCCAATTACTGATGCCAACCTCCCCATGGTTCGAATGAAAAGTGTTTGTATCTGGACTCCACCTACTTAAGATATGTAAAATAAGGAAAGTAGGATGATGGGTATATGTCTAAGATACCTAGGTAGGCTCGTAAAGTCCCACAGCCTATAGCTCGGTTCGGAATTATTCACAACTTTAGAGAACACAAAAACCCACCCCCATTCCAAGACGAATGAGCCTCCATGGAGAAGGACTCTCCGAGAAAACCTATTGTTCTACTCATTTGTTGTATCCCTCCTCACAATGCTCTGATAACTTTGGGCCATTTTATCAGTATTTCGCTGCACCCCCTCTAAAGTCTGAGGTGCATAGTTCAGCAAAGACCCAGAGGTAGTATCTCTCTGAAGGTACACCCCATTTGAAGAAATCAATGCCTTAAAAATGGAGGTATTAATTATCTAGGAGGTAGGATGATTAATTGGGTCCTACGTCAGGATCACTGTGTCAAACAATAGACCAAAACCGTAAGAAGGAAGTCTATCTGAATCTGGGTACTCCCGTTGGCCCATTGTGAGCAAATTCGCCATAGATTGGTGAAATGGAACAACCAAAATTTTATCATCAACTGAAGTAGCCATTCTCTTCAATATTACATCATCAGGGTCAAAGGGGAAATCAATAATATCCATAGAGGAAGCAGCAACTTCAGTAGTAGCTTGTGAACTATCCATTGTAACTTGCATAAGAATATCCATAAGATGAAAAAAAGTCAGTCCCATAAAAAGTGTTGGATAAAGGCTATGGAAGAATGGCTAAAGGACACAAAATATTTCCACAAAAGGCTTTGCGTAATGTTTTTGGAAATGGTACGTGGTAGCCATAGCCCTTATATTGCATAGTGTGCGGAAGGCATAATTTGTGTACTGCATCATATGTGCAAGAAACTCCACCTACTGCTATGGTAGGCAGATTCATATCACCGCGTACAACCATGATACGTAAACCATCTATGAGGTGTTGAACCATGGCTCATTGGCTGGAAAATAGCAAGGTTTATGGAAAGAGGATACCATGAACTTAGGTCTTAATTATTTTCATTTTTAGGAATTGTTGATTAAAGTTAAGTTTGGTGTATTAATTATTAATGTTCGGTTCTCTGATCTAAGTTCTTTATGTGGAAAATCCACCCACGTAGCATCCTCCTACACGGAATCTGGATTTTATTCTTAAAATTCCATAATAGTGTTTGTGAAATCTAACATATGGTACGAGAATGGAAAAATGGTGAGGAAATTGGTTCATAGTATGTATAAAGCGGTTTGCAAACAAGAATTTTGTAAGGAGCATGGTATGCGAGAGTAGAAGAAGATGGAGAAACCAAGATAACTTTTTCCTTGTGAGAAACAGTAAAAGAAAAATGGCATGGGTCTCTATATATAGGTGTGGTCTCCTTCTAACAGGTCTATCTATTCAACTACAAACCATTTTAGTTCAGGACTGCTTCTACATCATAATAGTCCCCTTTTTGTTCCAAACAGACACCATTCAGATGGGGACATTTTTAGGGTCTTGAAAATTCCTCCAAGGGAAGAAAATACCCCCATAATCACTTTTCAAAAGGAACAAAGTACTTATACAAGTCTATCAAGGTGAATGGACCCAATTTGGGTTGTAATTTTCCGAAGAAACATGAGTGAATTCGAGTTTTCAATGATTTTCAAGTGGTCGCATACCATCATCGGGAAAGGTACACCTAACAGCTTGATCGTGAACCAACAAGTACATGGGATGATCCATGAACCGCTAGACCGTGCAGTAATATCCTACGATACAAGGAAGATCACGAATGGCATCTCCAAATGACTCATGCGTGAAAAGTAAATCAGAGTATCAAACTACGAACCCATCAGTTCATGGACAAAGTGAACCATTAGGGTTCTGGGAACCATTATCGTGAACCAAAGCCTCTGCAAACCCCATATTGAATGAGGATTCCATGGGTTAGGATATCGCTTTCACTGGCCTCTGCAAATGGTGCCACATGCCCAATAGATAAAATTTCCTCAATGCTCTATAAAAGGAGCACAGTAGAAAGGATGAGGTATTGATGAAGAAATCTTGATGGGGAAACCATATATTGGAAGAAAGAGTTCAAACAAGTCTCTGGATTTAGTCTTGATTCATCCATGAAGCCCAAATCGTGAACTGTATTCTCCATAGGTACAACCAACCGTGAACCACAAAATGGGGGAATTGAATAATAAAAATAATAGAACCGTGAAATTGACTAGTAAACCGTGAAACACATACTTCTAATGGATGAATTCCACATGAATAATAATCCCTTGGACCCTCCTTCAACATGGTGATCTACGTATTGTACCGCTACATGGACTGAACCTAGTGTCGCGTAATATATTAGTACACAGATGGAACCCAAAGCAGCATGGTGAGCCGTGTAACACTATGGTACGCGGTGGAATATACTCATGCCAATGTACCACATCAGTACAGGGATAGACCCTATTCTCACATACAGCTATGGTATTCGGAGCCTCCCCCATCCCGCATAAGAAATCAATACGCAGAATGGGGTGTTTTGGGTATTATTTACTTCATCCTCAACCTCACATTTCTATTACTGTCCAATCCTACATAATCCCTCCACTAACTAGTCCTTCAGAATCAGGCCAAAGCCTCCTCCAAAGACACTAGACCCATATTATCAGACCATCAGATGCATCAGTGTACCCCTTTGATTCTACATACCCATAGTAAGAAGATTCGTAAAAACTCTTCCCACAACAGTTCGGTCTTTAAGAACTCTTGTGGGTCTAAATTCCCATAGTAACCCGGATTCCAACCTTGGTATGCTGATGTGAACCTCCCTATTCTAGGGATTAAGGGTGATCAATCACTTTTCCATTTAATTAGAAATAGTTATTAGTCGAGGGGGTTATTTTTAGCCCCCCTTTGATGAAGATGAAACTCCTCCCCTTCCAAGAACGTATTCTGGGGCCCTCCCACTGAGGTAAGTACCCAATATTCCGAGGCTGGAATGTGTGACTGTCAATGTCATTTCACATTGAAGGGTTCATTGCTCCACACCGTCACCCATGGTTTCCCCTGCCTCTTCCATTGTGGGCTCTCCCTCCCCCACCAACAAGGGAGGATTCATGTGCACTGTTGAATCTTTCACATCCTTTTATTTCTCACACTGATCATGACTCACGTGGTCTTAGAGGTTTGTGATGAATACAAACATAAATACATTCTGAACTACAGGAACTATGATTCTTGATCAAATTAGGATATGTAGGAAGCCTACCAGAAGGCCCATGCTCAAAAGGGTGTCCTCCCATAAAGGATCTACCGAATTATGTTCCCCTCAAATGGGAGGCTTACACACGTAATCCCCACAAATTCTAAACTACCAAAACCTTGATTCCTGATCAAACCAAGATATGTAGGATGCATTCCAGAAGTCCTGCTCTAAAAAGGGTTCCCTCCCATAAAGGCTCCACCCAATCATGTTTCCCTCTAATGGGCAGCTTCCATGCGTAAGCCCCACACATTCAGAACTACGATAACTCTGATTCCTGACCAAATCAGGATATGTAGGACCCCTACTAGAAGGAATGATCTCAAAAAGGGTTCCCATCCATAAAGGTTCCACAAAACCATACCCCCTCAAATGGGCATCTTCCATGCATAATCCCCACACAATCTGGACTATGTGGGTTCTGATTCCAATCCTAAGGATACGTAGGAAACCCATCTCATGGGTCCAATCCTAACATCTAGTAACCTTACATCCCCCCTGAATGATGATAAACTCTAGAGAACCATATTATATGGATCAAGTCAGTATCACCTTTATATCATCAAATATATGCATTCTTACGATGATCT
Organism: Viscum album; assembly: GCA_963277665.1. Lineage (NCBI taxonomy): Eukaryota > Viridiplantae > Streptophyta > Magnoliopsida > Santalales > Viscaceae > Viscum > Viscum album. Next base: position 682,596,646 of record OY728123.1, on the reverse strand, counting down.
TGCAAACCAAGGGTAGCCCATGGACACACTCCTTAGGAATCAACCAAGGATTTACGAACATATGAAAATAACTTAAATATATAAAAGAGTCCCGAAACAAGAAAAAAATACTCCCCTAGAAGGTTGCAGTGAGCCTGAACTCTCATCACTCGAACAATGGAGTCCTTAAGTGGCGTTGGATGAATCATCAATCAGAGAGTGCCTACCTTTGGAAAGAAGGTCCATGAATCATGGATACCAAGGCTGTTGGAAATTCCTAGCTCCATGAATAAACCCCCAAAAGACCATATGAGGAAGTTATATCTGATGAGGTCTGATTTCACAAGTACATGACCCCATACAATTGCCTATTGGGATCATCTGACTATGGTACCTCGTTCACAGTATGAAAGAGGTGAATTGCCCAGTCCCTGCGGGGTTAATCCAACCTTATTTAAATGATAATGATGCAAAATGGGACAAAACAAAATGAATGGTGAATTTTTCAGGAATCCATCTCTGAAAAGAGGGATGGGGATGTTCCTCATTGGACCATTTTTTCACCACCCAGAAACATGCCACCTCAAAGGTGGAACAACAGTATACTGTAGGTCCTTTTTTCAGGCTCATTAACATCAAAAGTCTTTGTTCAAAAAATCAATAGGGCAAGAGATCATATTCATCTTCAATGAAACCATATCATTAAAAAACCAAATGATAATCTCGTCCATGTAGATTTGATGTAAATTCACTCAAATAATTCATCTAGCACTTTGTTTGTACCCCAACATCAATTTGAAACCTCTAAATTAGAAAATAAAATCCTTCATCTTCTTAATTTGAAATTGTAAATGTTAGCATAACCAATAAACCAACTTGTATGGATTGATTACCTAGTATCAATCTTGAATTCCCATCCATGGTAACAAAACCATCAACCATCACACAGTTAAGATTAAATGAACTCAATTCTCAACTATCTTCTCAGAATAGAAAACATGTAATCCAACCACAACATCTCAGATGGTTTGTAGAGGTGTGACTTTGATTATTCATCTTCTGAAAGTTGGATTAAAGGTAAATTATAATTTCAAACTAAGTAGATTGATTTATTTTCCTCACTCAGTTAATCTATCCCAGTTCAACTTTCACAAAATCTAATCAGTACTCCCACAGCTCGAGCTAATGCTTCTACTACAAAATGACATCTTTGATCCCCCTCCATGTCATTGGTAGGTTATTCTTTGAATCATTCCATGGTCTAATACCCATGGAATAACATGGTGAATCATTGTTTCATAACTTCCCCATAGGGTAGCAAGGAAATTCCCTCTCATAGTTGCAGTGTGAATTAACAGTAGCATAATAACACACATATCGATGGTTATCATGGTGAAAAGTCTTGGTAACAATAAATTCCATCCTCCTAGTAGAAATATACAGGCGCAACAACCCAACACGATCATGGTACTAGGTCATGGTAGCACCATAATAGAACCAAGGAATCCTTATCATGGTTGGAGGCATGATCACATACAGTTTTGTAGTAGCACCTTCATGGTAGAAAATTGACTTCTTTGTAGAAGTAAACAAATGACATCAGGAGAATTTTTATGGTAGAAGGTATTCCTAAAATATATAATGAAAAACACAAAAACAATTTAAAAATTATAAATTGCACTTCCAAATTATTAAAAAAGTAAAATAAAAAGATTAAAATAAAAAAAATGTACTAATTAATATTCATTTTTTAAGTTAAAAAATAAAAAATGTAAGAAAATAAATGATTGAAAATTAAATCTAAATACAACTTATAAATTAGTTAAGTAATTAATAAAAAAATGAAAAAATTACATAAAAACAAAGAGTAGAAAACATAAATGAATATTTTAAAATAATATTAATAATTAAATAAAAAAATGAAATCATGAAAAAATATATAATATAAACAAAAAAATGCATATTTAAACATAAAATTCCTAAATTTAACAATTCAACAAAAAATAACCACATACTCTAATTAACCAAATAAAGGAAACTTTTATCATTAAATAGATAGTTTAAAATACAATAGTGATGTGGAAAATTTCTATAATTAAAGGCCACATCAAATTTCCCCACACTTAAGATATTGATTTTCCTCAAGAAACTACTTAGTACAGATTCAGCGATAGAAAATTAATATCAATTTCTAAAAATAGTAACACTATAATAAATTGATCTCTATAAAAATTTTACCTCGTCGATTCCCTTAAGTGGAGAGTTTGAATACCCACTAAAATTTAATTTTCTGTGTACAAACTTGTTTAGTGTTTTACCAAAATGATTAAAATTGAAAATTTTAATGAAAATTTTACACACTTCACTTTGAATCCCACTATGATTCCAAACTCCTTTTTACCTTTAGGGGAAAAGACTAACATAATTTAAGAGGTCATAATAAATATATACACCATTGGATAGTGTGGAATGAAAATTTATTAGTGTAATAAATAACACATCCAATAGTTAAAGAATAAATAAAAAAGAGATAAATAATAAAGAGCTCAACTGTGATTAATATTTTTTTTACAGTATATTTGGATGCATATATTATGAGCTAAATTATAATTAAGTATTAAGCACCTCAAAGAGGAATCACAACCTTAAAATTTGAGTAAATATTTTAGGGTTAAAACTTAAAAATTTGAAAATATTTAAGGGATTTTTATGGGTCAACATTGAATAACATATTAGCTCATTAAAACCCTTCCTAATACTTAAATCACAAAAAATCTCCAAATTATTGAATCTCAAATTAAGATAAATAATTAAACAACTTGGTTTAAGCTATTTTGGATGTGAAGATCAAAAAAATATAGTTTTGAGGGGTGCAAGGAAAGTTCAAAAAAAATAATTCCACACCACTCAAACAAAAAAAATAGTTTAAAATCATGAATAAAGGTTCTTAATGGGAACTATATAGTAATTTAACATTGAAATAGAGTATCCAATGGTTTCATGTTATAAATTAGTTAAAGAATAAATTTCAAAGAATCACAAAAACTATCATGTTATGGCATCATTATTTTACATAAGAAGTAGCTGAAATTATGATAGTGGACAACAAGAAATTAAAAAATAAATCATGATAAAAATTTACACAAATCGAAAATCATAATTTAGAAAATTAAGGGATGTAATATAAGTAAATAAATTTATACAATTACTTCCATGTATTTTAGAATATGTTCCTTTCATCTGATGACACTGTTAGAAGAATTATATTAAAAAAGAATTAATATATAAACATGAGAACCTAGATTTTAATAACAAGAATAATAAAAACAAAAGATAAAGTTTGGTAATATTGTATCCAGAATTTATCTAATGATTAATCTCCTTTACACCATGAAAATTAGTTGAAAATAATTTTGATGGTATAATGGTAGATTCCACTACCAATTTTTCACAATCATTCATCCTATCATGCTCTAAACATGGCATGGTCACACATTCACATCACCTTATGGTATCTTCTCCTATCATGCTCCCACTTTCTCCTCAAATATAGATATCTAAAAATAAGAATAAAAATTGAAACTCTTCATGAACTAAAACACATAGCCCTTATCCACAAAAATAAAAATAGATATTATTCATTAAAACACATTAACATAAAAAAATACCAATCATGGTGTAGGATATTTTTGTAAAAATTTATTGAAACATGAAATATAAAGTGGAATTTATTAAAATATATAACCAAAAATAAAAACATAGAAAGCCCATTATTTCCCTCCCATACAGAACTAAATTTAATGTCTTCATCTAGAATAAACCTCAAAAGATTATAGCAATGATCATTTGATGGATAAGAATTATTATTAGTTAAGGACTCATTGTTTAGTTTGGAAACATCATCAATTTCACTCAAGACTTCATGTAGCTCAGAATCTTGAAGAATAATCCCTAAATACTTTAAATCTCTAAGAAAAATCTTCATTCCATTGGTAGCTTCAAGACCAAAATTCTAATTAAAAGAACCAATAAAAGTAGAATAAATATCATAATTATTCCCAAGATGACCAATCTCACTCTTATGTTTCCCACTTCCACTTTCCCCCTCACGTGGGACTTTAAATAATTCATATTTCATTGAAACAATTTTTGAAATTAGCTGACTAACACCCTTAAAATGACTCTAAAAAAACTTCCAAGCATAAAGTAGTATAATAGTCCCCTAAAAATCTAATAAATTCTAAAATTCATGGATATAAAATTAATTAATTAATTAATTCATTGAATTAGGTATATAAGTATTGTTCACATCTGGTAAAGTGTTTAGAAACTTCTTTATCTCACCCACACAGATTGTGAAAACTCATCTTCAACCCCAAGTTGAAAAAAGTAGACTAAAAACTCAACCAAATACTATAAAGACCCAAAATTATCATTCATAAATAGTACACATTATTATAAAAATATTCATTTCATAATATAATGATCAATTCCAGAAACATTTTGGTTTAGTTCCATTGGAAACATGGACACATAAATAACATATCCATAATTGAGATACATTATATCCCACTATGTTCATAAAAATTATAAACATTCATATATATATCATACACAATGAATTTTTTCATAACTTGGTGAAAGGAAACATGATTATGGGTTCTCTTATATTATATGTAAGGGTAAAAAAGGGAGATATCAACCTATCATCAACATAACGGTATGAGAACAAGCGAATAATTATTAAGAACCATACCTTATATATCACATATCATAAACATGATTCATTGAATAAATCTTGTAAATTTATAAGACATGAATCGTAAAGTAATAAAATTAAATGATGCATGAGAACAGAAAATTGGTATAAGACATTAATTTGTGGAATATACATAATCATCGAAAATCTAAGGTAAAGTCTACCTGTAATGACCCAGGTATTTAAAGAATAATAATTTTTGATTTATATTAATACTTATGGATAAGATATAATTTTTTTTAAATGGTACCCTTATTTTGATACCATAAGAGGCATGTAATAGTAGGTTTTTTTGAAATCTTACGATGCACACAACTTTGATTTATACAGAAAAATAATATAATAATAAACTTATTTTAAATTGAAGTTAATGCATAGAGTTTGTATTGTCGTGAATAAACATAACTAACTAAATTATGATTATACAATTTTGTTAAATGTTTTTAAATTTATCCAATAAAATTTAGAGGCTTAAAATGAGAATGAATCTAATTTTAAGCATGAAATACTCTAATATGTTTAAAAGGTCATTTTACCGCCTTTTAATGGTGAAACCATTTTTAATCTAGTTTTTTTCACTTTTATATGTTCCAATATAAAAAATAAACTTCTCATTTAGAAAAAGGACATCAAATTCTACTTGGGGTAAATTTTTGGTATTTTTCTGAAAAATTTTAGTTTTTAGTGAATAGTGAAAAATACTGCGTTTTTAATCAAAATTGTCTTTTTATCTGATTTATTTGTATGGTTAGATAATATTTTTAGTTAGTTTTAAAGTTCAATTAGATTTATTTTTTACCATTTAATACAATTTTTTTCATTTCATGCATTTTAAATTTTAAATTTTACATAAACACATGTCAATCTTTGGCAGTTTTTACTTCTTAAAAACTCGCTTTTTGGTTTTGACAACGAGAATTAATTTTAAATTAATTTATACCAATTATGTATTTTGAATTTGGATAAATGGATTCCATATTTGGAATCAGGAGGTAGAAATTGTTTAAATAGGTACCTTTTATTTTTAGACATTATGAATAGTATCTTCCGTAATTATTTTATTTACCATGGTTAAAGGGTAAATATGGTAAATAAGTGTAAAAAATAATATTATAATAATATTAAATTACCCTAACACATGTACTAACCCTATTTTATGAGATATTTCCAACAATGGGAATAATTGGTTCGATTATAGGACCCCATAAAGCCACTTGTTTGTGAAAATGACATTTAATTGCTTTTAATTTAAAGTTAAGGAAAATATAACCTAAACTTGTATATTTCAGTAAAAAAAATTATGGGATATATAAGTTATATTTTATACTATAAATATTAATTATAAAGATTAAAATATTTCCTACATCATGGTATTTTATTTATAATTTTTAGACATCAAATAAATACATTTTTTTATGACAAAATGATGATGTAGTGATTACCTTATTAATGAAAGATTTAAATAAATGAGATTATAAATATTAAAATAAATTTATTTTGAAACTTTTTATGCCATCCAAGAGTTTTAAGGATGTGTATGAATTTTTATATTTTAATTATTATTATTTTTTTTGAATGAATCAAGTTGTTATGGATTTTTAAAAAGTCATGATATGAATAGTTTAAAATTGACATAAATGAGTTTTTAAAACAAATAATATTATATTAAATAATATAAAAGTCCTAAAAATATAATAATTGTCCAAATGATTTATATAATGTTTAAATTTCATTAATGAACCATTTTTTGTTATATTTTCCTTTTATGGTAACTATATTAACCATGTAGTATGAATACACAAGAAGACGTGGTAAGAGTAAAATTAGTTAACTAACGGTTAAAGATAAATGATAAGGTTAAATTTGAAAACTAAACTTGTCTAAAACCTAATGGTTGAGAATATTTATAACAATACACATATTATATTCTAATTAAATTAGTTTAGGACCTTTTTTAAATCAAAATTTAGTTTATAATAAAATAATCTTTCAAGACTTTCCTAAAGTACCCCTCCTCCCTTTTATAAAAGGCCACCACCTATAACCCCTTCCTCACACCTATAAATCCCTTTGGATAATCCAAAAATTTCTCCAATAAAATCACAACATCCATATCATCCTATTATAAGCCTTACCTTAGGAATAATTCAGTTTAAGAAATCATTTTGGCTCAAATCAAAGGGAGTTGCTCATTTTAAGAGGTAGTGTCTTCTCTAAAGTTCATTTCCAATATTCTACTTATTCACTCCATGTTATATTATTATTATTTTATTACATAAAAATAAAAATATACTCAATATAATAAGATGCTGTTTTGATAAGTATTCAAACTACACTTACACACACCTCCATTTAATGGATTCAAATCATACAGTTTCTGTTGATGGTAAACTACTGCCTCAAAAAACGATGATTGTTCAATTATCTCCTACTTCCTACCATGGTGACCAATATTATAGAAATATATTTATATGATATATATATTATTATTATATTTTCATTTTTATTTAAAACATACCTTTATTCTCTTCATGATGTTTAAACACGATAATTTCATTTGAGGAAGCTTGGACTATCGCCCCCTAAAATTTATATGACTCGTTCATGCCATACATGAAATGTATAAAGGATGGAGTTAATGAAATTATGTAACATATATAAAATAATATATTATACTGGAATTATAATATACCTATGTATCGTTAAGTTTTCATTCCCTTAAATATGATATAAAAATGAAAGTAGCGTTTATGCATACGTATGGCTTACCATCTCTACAAACGGTGAATTTTGTTTCTTATCTCCAAATGTTATGGAATATTATAAACACATATATATTGGATATATATGACATATATGAAATATATTCTATATATAATGGACTTTTGACCACATGGAGAAATTTTAATTATAGCAAGATCATTTTTGACTCAAGTACAAAATATCGACAAAATGACTCATATTAACTTAAATAATTATGTAATTTTTATAACATGGAAATATTTAATAATAAAAGGAATAATAAACTTGAAAAAGGTTCTGAAGAAAGTAGAAATTAACTTAATTTTATTATTTAGGAAACTAATGAACAAATGATTCTAGTCAGACACGAGGTAAGGGACTTTGTCTCAATCTCCTTTCATTGAGACATGTTTTGATAATATACACCTCCTTCATTTACATGGTGTATAAAAAACCCCTTTGACTTTTACTTTCATTCAAATGGAATATTTTACTAGAAATCATTTTACTAAATTAAAAATGGAATATTTTTAACGTATGTGGTTAGAGTGACCTCTCTGCCGGTGTAATCATTATTTGATATTTGGCTTCATCTATACGCCATAATATTTTCAAAAGCAAAAGAAATCCTTTATTCCATTTTTGGGTGCTTTCATATTGAAAATGATTTTTGAAATGGATTATGTATTTCAATATCTTGAAATAATTTCTGGTGATTTCAAATGAAATTTTATTCATGAAATGTAGATATTTTCACTATTCTATGTGTTTTAATTATATAATGGTACTTGGACATTTGATCGGTGGTTACGTGATAAACCAATGATAGGTGGTTACGTGATAAACCAAATGATAGGTGGTTCGGTGATAAACCAAGTATGGGTGGTTATGTTATAACCTCCAATCCGTTGGGCATGGACTTCGTCTGTATGGCTATTCCATTCAATGATATGTGTGGTTGTTGACCGTATTGATATTCTATTTAAGTATGTTTGTGTCCCATGTAACCTTTATTTGCAATAAGTTGTTTTCTATGGGATTTATGGTAATATTTTGGATAAAAAATGGTTAATAAATGATCATATATAAAATGAAGTGTTTTTGCTACTTATTTAGGGTGAATATTATTAATTTATGATAAAGTATTCATGGTTTACATGTTGTTTTGAAAAACTAACAATTTTTCATCTTTATGTATCCCTTATTGATATTTTTATGCTCATACCAAGTTTTTAAATGTTATTGAAAAGACATAAAGATTAATATGGTCAAGGATGTGATCATAGAAAAATCATATTGTCTAAAACATTAAACTAAACATGTTTCTTTTTTTAGAATTTTTATTTTATGAAAACATTGAAAGTGAGTAGAAGTGCCTACTTTTAATATTCAAGTTGTTATGTATAAGTTATGACCTAATTCTATAAATCTCTCAACATGAAAATATCCTCAATTTGAATTATTAACTTAATTCAAGATTATGTAATGATTAATTCTAGGTCCTTACAGTTGGTATCAGAGGTCAGTTTAGATAGCTTTAGAGGTTTTGGTGTCATTTAATCATAAGTGACACATTTTACATTACCATAGTGGTTAGTATATTAGAATGAGTCATAGATATTTTAGATAAATTTAATGAGTTTTAGATAACATGAATAATAATATCTTTGTATCTACCCTCCACATAAGATATTATATGATGATTTTAATGATATACTCACATTGACCTTTTCTTTAGTAAATGGTTGGATCTAGAAGGACCTAAAGTAATAATGGATGTGAAGAAAACAGAAAAAGTTTTCTGAATAAGAAACGGAATGAAATAGGAGACGCAATGAGAACTATTGTGGATATTCTCAACCAAATATCTGGAGTCATGATTGACCACTTGAAACTTTGTGATTATTCTAAGGAATAATATATGTGAGAAACAAATCCCTATGGATGTTCATGTGATAATAATATAGGTAAGTATTTTCAAAAACCTATATGTCAAGGATGTGGAAATAAACACCTAGGAAAAATCTTCAAAGGGATGGGAAGATGTTATAGATGTGGTAATTAAGGTCAGAAATCAATAACCATCCATGGAAAAAGGAATCATTTAGTGTACTCTAGGAAAGGGAAAGAAGTTCTTTCTGAGGGATCAATTTAATGTTATAAATGTGGTGTGCATGGTCATTATGAAAATATATGTCCTACGAAAATGGTTTGGGAATGGGATCAGCAGGACTATACAAATATATGTTTACCAAAACCTAATTCCATTCCAATAGAAGATGAGGAAACTAACAATAACCTATGAAAGGTATGGATTATTTCTTATCTATTGTTTTGACATTATTCACTCTTAGGATATGATTCATTATTTGTTTGTAGGAAAGAAGTATTAAGGAATAAGTTGGAAAAGAATAGTTAATGGATCATGAAGAACATTGAATGAGTAAGAAGTCTATATATAAGGTATTCAAGAGTTACAGTAGATTTAAAAATGATGAAATGCTAAAAAGTATTAAGGATTTTTTGATAATGGGATTACTTTAGAATCCTTTTTATAATATGTGTAACCCTGATGTTTGATATGTGAAAATTTTATTCAAGTAAGAATTACCTGTTCTTGAGCAGACGTAATGGATAACCATATGGGTTCATAAGATCATTTGTTTTTGAGGTTATTAATGGATATTACATTTTGGGATGCAAAATGAAAGGTATTAGATAACCTTTGAGAAACAATCTCAGTATGGTAATTTTTTAGAAGATTATATTTTTTTTAGAATGTTATAATAATGATATGGTTTTAGAAAAAGGATAACTCGTAGGATGGGTGACAACCCTTTGGGTCCTGCGAAGCCGTAGGAATCAAGTACACAACCTAAGGGAGACAAGGGAGAATCTCCTACCACAGGCCTACATGAAGTTTGTGGTTAGTAGGACTTATTATTTTTAGTTAAATGGTTTTATGGATCATGAATAAGTTTATTTGGGAACTTATGTTTTATCAAATGTATATCTTTAGTATAGGAAAATGATTTGGTGATTAAATGATAAAGGTTATTTTGGGAGATGTTTTCTCTTTTTGGAACACTTTATACCTAAGGAAAATTAATACTATGGGATTTCATTTGAGGAGTAATGGTTGAATTTTATTTTGTAAGAATCTATGTTTTTATTGTAGACTTATTGCATTTCAGGTTATTTATGGAAATTATTAACCTATCTTGGAGAATATTTTACAAGATTAATTAATTTTCAGTATGAGACTTTAAGAGTAGTCGATGTTGGTTGGATTTATCGCGGAAGACAGTGTGATAAAATTCTTCTGAGTTTTAGATTACAATCTTTTTTTTAGATTATTTTGAAGGATTTTAATGGAAATTTTGTATTGAATGGTATTTTTTGAACTTTGGGTACTTTTTGTTGAATTTTAGTGATTAATAGTATTATTTATTTTTATAAAGGATTATCCTTTTTTGGGATTATCTGATCTCGTACTAACCATTTTTTGTTTAATGTATAAATATAAGGGAAATATATAGATCATATTTTTTGGATTATATGACTCTCTAGAAGTTGATTCTAGTGCTTCATGTGTGACCATGTCATCATGAATACACATCGTTTGGAGAAAATATGAGTTTGTGGTAGAAATTTATTAAAGGATGAAACTCTACTTGAAAGTTAAATATATTTTCTTATATTTGTATTATAATTAGTAAAATAATTGCACAAATTTATGAAAAGGAAATTAAAACAAAAAAATTGTTTACTTTTCTTACTGGAGAATCCAATATTGTTTATCCCATCACAAGTTTACGGTTTTCTGGTAGTTAACTCTCTCCTGAACATTTTTTCTATCACTCTCCATCAGAACATGAAACTTAGTTTATCTTCTGTATCCATATTTTCCTACATGGAATTATAGTATATGTCATCTCAAGTGACCTTTGTACTTCTCCTTATTTATTTTAATGTGATAGTTTTGTTGTCTATGTTTCCAATGTTGGACTTTCAATGAAGTTTCCAAGCCCAATTTTAAAATTGTGAGGATGTAATTTCAAAAATGGGGAAGGATGTAACAACATAGGTATTGGCAAAATAATAATTTTTTATTTCCATTAATACTTATGAATAATATAATAATTTTAAATTAAAGGGGACGCTTCATCCGATAGCGTACTCAACCTACAACAATGGATTTCTTTGAAATCTTACGTTGCACGCAACTTTGATTTATACTGAAAAAATAATATAATAAGAAAATTATTTTAAATGGTAGTTAATGAATATCCATTGTATTTCTAGGAATAAACATAACTAACTAAATTATGATTAAAATTTTTTGTCAAATGTTTAAATTTTTATCCAATAAATTTTAGAGGCTTAAAATGAGATTGAATCTAATTTTAAGCATGATATACTCTAATATTTTTAAAAGTTCTTTACCACCTTTTGATGGAGAACAGTTTTTTAATATATTTTTTCACTTTTATATCTTCCAATTGAAAAAATAAACTTCTCATTTTAAATAATGACATTAAAATTTACATTGGTTAATTTTTTGGTATTTTTATGATAAAGTTCATTTTTTTAATGAATAGTGAAAAATGCTGCATTTTATGTCAAAACTGTCTTTTCATCTGATTTATTTATATGGTTAGATTATATTTTTAATTAGTTTTAAAGTGTAATCATATTATTTTTTTATCATTTAATCCAATTTTGGTCATTGAAAGTAATTTCACTTTTAATTTGGACATAAACACATGTTAATCTTTTGGTAGTTTTTATTTCTTAAAAACATGCTTTTGGGTTTTGACAAGGGAAATTAATTTTAAATTAATTTTTGACAATTGTGGGTTTTTAATTTTAATAAATGGATTCCATATTTTTAATAAGGAAGTCCAAATTTTATAAATAGTTTCCTTTTTTTAGACATTATGAATAGTAACTTTAGTAATATTTTTATTTACCATGGTTAATTGGTAAATCTGGTAAATAAGGGTAAAAATTATATTATAATAATATTGAATTTCTTAACACATGTCTTAAACCTATTTTATGAGATATTTCCAACCATTTTCATCATTGGGTCGACTTTAGGACCCCATGGAGCCACTTGTGAGTGAAAATGACATTTAATTACATTTAATTTAAAGTTAAAGAAAATATAACCTAAACATGTATCTTTTAGTAAAACAATTTTTATATGGTGTTATATATGTTATATTTTCGACTATAAATAGTAATTAGAAAGATAAAAATATTTCATACATAATGTTATTTTATTTATAATTTTTATACATCAAATAAATAATTTAATTTTGATATAATGATGATGTTGTGATTACCATATTAATTACAGATTTAAATAAATGAAATTATAAATAATAAAATTAATTTATTTTTAATCTTTTAATGTAAAAAAAATGTTAGGGATGATTATTAATTGTTATATTTTAATTAATGATGTTTTTTTTGAAATAATCAAGTTGTTATGGATTTTTAAAAAGACATGATATGAATAGTATAAAAATTGACATAAATGAGTTTTGAAAAGAAATACAAATATATTAAATAATATAATTGTCTTAAAAATCTAAGATTCATCCAAATGAATTAGATAATGTTTAAAATGTATTTAATTAACCCTTTTTCATTATATTGGCATTTTATGGTTACTATATTGCACATGTAGTATGAATACAGATGAAGACGTGGTAAGATTAAAATAAGTAAACTAAGAGTTAAAGTTAAGTGATAAGGTTAAATTTGAAACCAAAATTTTATAAAAATTATTGTCTGAGATGATTTAAAACAATAATAATTTTATCTTAGAGTTAAATTAGTTTTTTAACTTTTGGAAATTGAAATTAAGTTTATAATAAAATAATCATTCAAGACATTCCTAAAGTGCCCCTCCTCCCTCTTAAAAAAGGCCATCACCACTAACCCATTAATCACACCTCTCAATCCCCTTGTACCCTCAAAAATCTTTTCCAATAATCACCCAACATCTATAATTTCCTCCTAGAAGCCTTACCTTATCTAGAAGGCAATTCAAGAAATACTTTTGTCTCAAATCAAATGGAGTTACCCGTTTTAATAGGTAGTGAGTTCTCTAATGTTTCTTTACAATATTCTATTTATTCAGTCCCTATTCTATTTTTATTATTAAAATACAAAAAAACCAATATCATCAATATAATAGTATTTTTTTATGAGAATTATTCCAACTAAACTTACACACACCTCCATATAATGGATTTAGAGCATACTGTTTCTATAGACAGTGAACTACTGCCCCACGAAACGAGAATTGTTAAATTATCTCCTACTTCCCCTCATTGGGACCATTATGATGGAACTGTATTTAAAATATATATATTATTATTATTATTTTATTTTTCTATTTACAAAATACCTTTATTCTTTTCATGATGTTTAAACACGATAATTTCATTTGAGGAAGCACAGATTATCGCCTGCTCAAAGTGACATGACTCGTTTATGCCATACAAGGAACGTATAAATGATGGTGTTAATGAACTTATGTAACATATATAAAATGAGATATTATACTATAATTAAAATATACCTATGTATCATTAATGTTTCTTTCCATTAAATATGAAATTTAAATGAAAATAGTGTTCATGCGAAAGTACAACTTACCGTCTCCATAAACGGTGCATTTTGTCTCTTATCTCCAAATGTTATGGAATATTATAAATACATATATACTAGATATATATATAAAATATTATTAATATTCTTTATATAATGGAATTTTGACCTCATGGACATATTGTAATTATGACAATATCATTTTCGAATCATGTACCCAAAATCGAAAAAACGCGAGATATTAACTTAAATAATTGTGTTATTTTATAACGTGGTAATAAGTGATATAAAAGGAATAATAAACTTGAAAAAGGTTCTGAAGAAAGTAGAAATTAACTTAATTTTATTATTCCATAAATTAAAGAATGAACAATTCAAGTTGTACATGAGGTAAGGGACTTCGTCTCAATATCATTTCATTGAGGCATGTTTTGATAATATACACCTCCTTGTTTTATACGGTGTACAATAAACCCCTTGGACTTTTACATTCATTCAAAGGGAATATTTTTTCTACAATGTTTTTTACTAAATGAAAAAAAGGAATGTTTTTAATTTATGTGGCGATGATGACCTCTCCACCACCATAATAATTATTTGATATTTGTCTTCCTCTATAATCCTTAATGTTTTCAAAAGGAAAAGAAATCCATTAATCCATTTTTGGGTGTTTTTGTATTGAAAATGGTTTTTGAAATGGATTGAGTATTTCAATATCCTGAAATGATTTTTTGTGATTGAAAATGAAATTTTATTAGTGAAATGTCAATATTTGAAATATTCTATGTGTTATGATTATATAATGGTACTTGGACATTTGACAGGTGGTTACGTGATAATCCAATGATGGGTGGTTATGTGATAAACCAAATGATGGGTGGTTATTTAACAAACCAAGGAAAGTTGGTTATGTTATAACCTCTAATTCATTGGGTATGGAAGTTGGTCGTATGTATATTCTATTTAGTAATATGTTTGGGTGTCAATTGTATAGTTATTCCATTTAGGTATTTTTATGTCCCAAGTTACCTTTATATGATATAATTTGTTTTCTATGGGATTTATGGTAATATTTTGGTTACAATAAGGGCAAGAAATGATCTTATATTTAGTGAAGTGTTTTTGCTACTTCTTTAAGGTGAAAATTATTTCTTTATGATAAAGTATTTATGGTTTATATGTTTTTTTGAAAAAATAATAGTTTTCCTTATTTATGTATCCCTTAATAATCTTTTTATGATCATCCCAAGTTTTGAAATGTTTTTCAAAAGACTTAATTATGAATAGGTCTAAGGATGGTATAATGGAAAATTATTTCGGTCTAAAATATGGAACAAAACATGTTTCTTTTTTTGGAGTTTTGGTTTCATGAAAAAAAATGTATAATGAGTATAATTGTCTACTTGTAATATTAAACTTATTATTTATAAGTTATGAACTAATTCTTTATAGATATAAACTTAAAAAGATCCTCAATTTGAATTATTAACTTAATTCAATATTATTAAATGTTTAATGCTAGAGCCTTACACTACCCACTAAGACATTAATAACATTTTATACATGGGATAACCACCCATTCACCAACATTGAACATAGGATAGCCTCTCTTTAACCCTACTTCAGACTTGGGAAACCATCTGCGTACACTCTTTTGGCCACAGGATAACCTCCAGTGTACCCTCTTTCGGGCATGGGACAACATCTAGTTTACCCTATTCCAGGCTTGGTATAACCAACCATGAACCCTTTTTCAGGCTTGTGATAACCTCTTTTGTACCCTTCGAGTTCATATAACATTATACATTAACCAATTAATTAGAGAAAGATATAGGTCATACTTTTCAAACGATTAAAATCATACATACATATTCTACAAGATCATAAAACATTTATCATATTGAAACTCATGAAATGAAATGTGTTTCATAATCATTTTATCATTAACTCTAAGTATATCCCATAGATAAATAATTGGGTTTTCTAATAATATTATCATTTTAAAACCCATGTAAGAGAAATGGGTTTCATAGCCCTTTTTTCATCATAGAAATAAACCATTTGGATAAATAATAATAATGGTACCCTTGGATCAAATCCCTAGTAAAGAATAAGTTATGCCAAACGGTGTCATCATAAATAGAAAATGATTTTAAAAGAAAAATAACTTGGAAATTTTCTTGAAAAAAATATCATTTATTTGAAAAAAACTTCTTTTAAAATTTTAAATTCATATAATATTGTGTAAATAATTTTCTTTTAAAATAAACTTGAAAACTTATAATGGAAGATTCAAAGTAAATAATGGTCATGACATCCATAAATTTTTGGTCATGTCATACACATTAAAATAATGATTCCTTTTAAAAAAATTAAAAATTCGGACAATAGTAAAAATGTATT
This sequence comes from Viscum album, assembly GCA_963277665.1. Taxonomy (NCBI): domain Eukaryota; kingdom Viridiplantae; phylum Streptophyta; class Magnoliopsida; order Santalales; family Viscaceae; genus Viscum; species Viscum album. The sequence goes on along the minus strand of OY728123.1, from coordinate 682,580,136 downwards.
TAATAAATTATAGACTAACATTAAACATTTTCAAATTCTTTATATAAAACAAGGACATAAAAGAGAAATGGTTTTAGACTGATGAGAAAAATAAAGTTGGTTTTCATTAAAATAATTATTTTGAAATAATCAGTGTATAAATATTGTAAAATGAATGGAAAAAATTTATTCTCATTAAATATAAAAAGTACAACAAAATTCATGTGTTTATTGGGAGTTATATAATAATATTTCAACATTGAAATCATAATCATGAACAATCCTAATAAACGATGATATTGTAACATAAAACTGTTACCACATTGGTAACATTGAATCATAAGACTCATGAAAGTGTAAGATTAAATGAAACATATAATATCATGAGAGTAAATAAGTTCATGATATTACATTTAAAAGGGTTTTTATATACACCTTATAAAATAATATAGGTACATAACGTATGTCTAAAATAAGGAAATTTTAGATAAAAATATACTGTCGCATTAGAAAATTTTTAACTATAAACCATATGAAAGATGGATCCTAAAATGGATATTTAAATCAAAATAATTTTAATTTTAATAATCATAAAATAAATTCCAAGGTATTATATACACTACATAAAATAAATAGGTCGTTAATATGGAATGTGTCTCACATAAGTAAAATGTAAGATAGAAATCCCATGCCTTAAGTCTTGAATTCCTTCATACACATTTGAACCTAATATATAATAAATATATGTTTATTATACTTTTATTATATAAAAATACTTATAAATATATATCATAACATATATGATTTACCTTTTAATTTTTATTACCCTTTTATAAATAATTTCATGTTAAATTCATGTTTTGGGTAATAACTGTTTTGTTCAACATATATGTTTTGATTTTGTATTTTAAGTCATATTAATTTTATCATGTTTACATATTAACAATATCATATATATTAATTATATTTGTATTTATATTAATCTATAAATTTCAGAGATAAAAAATTAAATACATTATTCATAGAGATAGTAGGTCGTGCGTACGCATGAATGCTGTTTCCAATTTCACAAAGGATGAAATAAAATAAATTTAAATAATATAATACCTTAAATAATTATTTTTATTTCATTAATATCTTATATTTTCAATAAAATCTCATGTATTACCTTCTATTAAAAGCGTGAACAAATCACATCACTTCGTGTAGAGGTAGTCTGCAGTACACACAAACAGCGTTATCGTATTCCCACAGAATGGAAAGTAAGAAGGAATATGTGATATCAGGATTCTAGAAACATATTAATAAAATATATATCATATATAAACAATAAATCTATCATTATACCCATCCATGAAATATGGTGATGGAAAATTAATAACATCGGTTTGCGAGGCGGTAGTTCGTCGTACACATGAATGGTGATTTTGAAACCCATTTGAAGGAAGAAGTGAATTATGTGGGTAATTAAATTAAAATAACAAAAAATAAATATATAGAATATACTAAGTTTATTATATTGTCTTTTTTAATAATAATTGAATTAGGTGGAATAATAAATAATATAAAACTCTCGGTTAGGGACGTTACCTATTCTTTAGACAACTTCATTTGGTTTATAGTAAAATCATTCCTAATATATCTTTATTCCAAAAATTAGTATTATAGGATGTGATTATGTTACATTTGAATTTATTTCATTAGTGATTTTCTAATAAAATGTTTTTTTGGAAGTGTGGAGAGGATAGAAGAAGGGGTATCCTTTTATCAGTGAGATGAGAGGCACATTTGTAGTTTTTGAAAATAAAAAGGTATACCCACATTTTTATCATTTAAAAGGATCCAAAATGGAGAATTATCGATCCTAAAAGATATAAGATAAAAATATTTCCATCAAATGGGTTTTGGAAAAGTTTTTTTTATCATTTTTAACCCTTATCTTTTTAGTTTTACCCCTGATAAATTTATGTTTACCTTAACCATGGTAAATAATTTTTACTATTTTTACTTTTCATTATGGTGAAAAAAGAATTTTACCTTATTAGATAATATAAATTATTATTATTTAAAATATGGAATCCATTTTTTAAAATTTCATTACCAATATTATAAAATTATAATTTAAAATTAATCTCACAGACCCAACAAGAAAGTGGGTTATCAAAGAAAAATTATTCTAAAGATTAAAAAGTTTTTATATCAAAATTAAATATTATTTTTTTTATAATAACAATAATTGGATTAATAGAAATATATTTAATCTAATTTTTCTTTTAAAATAATCTTAAATATTTTTTTGTTTTTTTAAGATATAAATAAATTATAATTCTTAATAAAAACCAATATTTTTCACTATTCAATGAAAATTTTTTCATTTCAAAAAATTATCAAAAATTCACAATAAGATAATTTTTACGTATATATTTCAAAAATGAAGTTTAATTTTTCAAATAAACAATCTAAAATTGGTAAAATTTACTTTCAAATTTGTTCACAAAATGCAATAAAATTTTTTTTTTCAGAAAATATTATTTTTGAAATATATAAAGACTTTTATAAGAATTTAATACTTTTTTATCATAAGTTTTATTTAAATAAAAAAAATTGTAATTAATATTTTAAAATTAGTTATTGCTATTCAGATAACTAATTTTAATGGCAAGGTTATATTGGTCGTGATTAAAATGTAATATTAATAATATCTCATAGTTTGTTAAAAATTAGTGTCACATGTTACACAATATAAACTCAATGTTATATGTAACAAAATCTTAGCTCAGTGTTCATGTAATACAAAATATAAAAAAATTTAAATTTTGTTAAAAAAAACATTTCACAAAATCTTATGGTGTTATATTTCTACCCCCTTTAAAATTAATTTCTCCCTAAAAATGCATCAATTTGGTACCAAAAACTAACGATGATTCTTCTTCATTACATCCTCAGGTTCCCATGTAGATTCCCTAAACTAGTTGTTTTTTATTTAACTTTAACCAGGTGGGTGGTCATTTTTTGTTGATCTTTCTTTATAAAATTGATATTCTACGTTGTTTCTTCTTCATAATAAATATCTTTCTCCATCGGTATGACCTAAAAGTTCAAAAAAAGTGATGGATCAAGTATTCACTTCCTCAAGAGAGATATATGGAACACATTGTGAACATGAGAGAGATTTATTTAAAGAACCAAGTGATAAGATACAGTCTCGATATGATAAATAATTTCAAAGGGACCAACATAACTAGAGATTAGTTTACCCTTATTTCTTCCATAGATAATTTCATAGAAACACCTTCTCATCAACTTAAAATTATATATCGTGTTGAAAATTTTTAGCATAAAATTTTAGTCAACTTTGTGCCAGCATTATGTGTTTTTTCATTGTTCTAACCTTATCTATCTTTTCATCAGTTAAATCAGGTCCCAATAGATTTTTTTTGTAACTTCATTCTAGTATGTTTGAGTTATAAAATCCTTTCTATAAAGGGATTCATAATAATCCATCTGAATACTCGAGTGAAAGTTGTTGGTGTAGGAACACTCAACTAGATGAATTTGTTGATCACAACCACCTTTGAAATCCATAGAACATGATCTTATCATATCCTCTAGATTTTTAAATTTTCTCTTATACATATAATCTCTCTAAATATTCTATATAGTGATTAAACCCAACTCTATATTAGGATCTTACTAAAGAATTTGATAAAACTTTCAGGTAAACATTGGATCATGACTAGATACAGTTTTATGTGATACTCCACGACACCTTACCACTTCCATAATGTATATTATGGAATGTGGATCCATAGATAAATCTCATATTATTGTAACAAAGTTTGTAAACTTCATAATGTTATCAACTACAATGAATAATTACCTTAATTTTAAATATAAAATAAACCCTAAAGTTTACAAATACATTTAATCATATTTACACACATTTTAAAAGCATTCTGCATAAAATAAGTTTTTCACTAAATCATATAAAAACTTAAAGGGTTTTATTTCCATAAATGTATCTTCAAATATCATTAATCTTGATAAACTCCAATCACAAAAAAACCTTAAAATGGGTGTCAATGAATATGTAATTAGGATCAACCTTTAAATCATAAACCCATGATGGTATACCTAACTCTTAGGTTAATATCATATGGGGATACACATAATTCCAAAATATAATTCACCCTTTATTCCTTAAATAATATCTTATCATATACAAAAAATATTTCTTTGGTTCATCCTTTCACCAATATACTATCAAATGTGATTTCACTACTCCAAAATCCTTGTAGAGGGAGATAAATAAAGAATGAAAGTTCATGAAATTTCATTAAAGTAAGAACAATAATATTTTCATTGGTCTCATCCATACCAAATCAAACATAAAATTCATAACTAAGGTGGGGAGGAAAATTTGCCCTAATTAGAAAGATTCACTTCATCTATTATGATTACGTAGGATTTTCCATTTTTTTCTTCAGAGGTTGTTGTGGCTTATCATCAATATTTTCCATTAGATTGGGGAATTGATTCAAATAATGACCAAACTTCTTGTACTTGAAACAATGTATTGTGTGTGGTGTATTCTTTTTATATATCTCTTAATTCATTTCATTTACTACCCTCTTCATATCACTTCTATATTATTTTTTTCAATTTCCAAGCTTCTCAAATAGGTAACACCCTCTTTTCCCTCCCAGGAATTCACCTGAGTGCTTCCTCCAACATTCTAGAATGTAGGTGACTGAAATTTCATTAAACCATGTAATTTATTCATTTTATCATGAGACTGAATATTCCCTTTCTTATCAAGACCATGGGAATGATCAGAATCTCCAATTTCAAAGTATACCTTCAGTACAAATTGAATGGATACTTTATAGATAATAAAGTCTCTTATATAAAATTCATTTTGATTAATTTTTCATAATCCACTAAATAATTAATGAATATTTCTATGTATACAAAGGATAAAACAATAAGAATATTGTGAAATTCTTGGAAAATTATCATCTTCATTACTAATAGATTCATCATCCTTCTATTTGAGATATAAAAGGTTCATCTTCAAACTTTTCTATAGAATATGAAAGAATTAATTACTAAAAAAATATTATCTTAAACTCATCCCAATCCATGGAGTCAATTAACTCCTCTTGAATTTAATTCTTAATAAGTTTTCACTTTTGATCTTCATCTCCTTCCAAACAATAGACTACCAAAATGACTTTTTCTTACTCTAAACACTAAAGAATGTAAAATATATTTTCAGTGGTATTGATAACTTTCTCAATGACTAGTGGATCAATGGACCCAATAAAAGAGGGTGAACATTTCCCCAAGAAGTACTCAATATAATATTTTTCCCACCTTTTCTCATATGTATGTTCATCATGATTCATATCTTAAAAAAGTTGTGTGGTTATAGAACCAAGGTTTTTCATTCCATATCCTACAAAATTGGGTTAATTAGGAGGCTAATCATTTCATTTTCCATTACATTCATAATTTATATAGTTCCTTTAGGTTCTAGCTATTGACTAAAACTATAATGTATAGTGTTAGAAATAATAATAATAGTGAAAAATATTGTGATTATGATAAATCATTTAGAGGTTATATAAGTAATTTAAATTTTTTCAATCATGGTCATTATTCAAATCATTCATGATGTTTCATAAAGAGTTAATCATTTCCCAAAGCATGTCTAATGGGATTGTTAGAACAGGTGCACAATAAGGCTTCTTTTCATTCCAGAGGAACCAATTTCAGAGTTATTACCCCAAGGTACCTATGTGCCTGGCCCACATCCACTTATATTATCCTGAATGTTATTTTATTACATAGAAACAACTTGTTTTATCCTTTACCAAAATTCTAGGACATTTTCACATACATTGACTAATATATAAAATTATCCATAGACATATCCCTAGACATATCCTTATAAATATCCCTAGGGATCTCCCTAAATATATCACGTCATAGTTTCCAAATGTTTACTAAAACTTGCTTCAATGCCAATAGTAAAGACCCAAACATCTCATTCATCTATATTACATCTTAGTAGATGAGAATTTATTACATAACATAATGATCCACATAAAGTTCATTTATTTATAGTGCCTTTGGAAACTTAGACACCTAAAAAATTGATCCATAAGTGAGCTACGTCATTTACCACTATGTCCTTCATAACTAGAAACCTTATTATACATATTGTACATAATACCTTTCATTATAACCAAGAGAAAGGAAACATCAAAAAGGGTGATATTAGATTCTCAGTAAGGTTAAATAATGGATATATCAATGTATCACAAGAATAAGGGTATGTGAAGATGATAATAACATTTGAAAACAATACCCCACATATCATAGATAATAAACGTGAGTCATGGAACAAATCTTGGTAGTTTATAAGATATTAATCATAAATTAATCAAATAAAATTATCCATTATAACATAACATTTTGAATAATAAAAATATTTCTTAATATATGTAATCGTTGAAAATATTATGACAAATTTACCCACCATGAAATTCATAACTTGTAAGGATTGGGATAATAGACTGTGTACCTACCTTAATCCTAGGATAACCTCCCATTTACCCTCTTTTGGGAATTTAAAACCTCTTATTTACCTTCTCTTGTACTTGGGATAACCTCTCATGTACCCTCTTTTGGTCTTTGGATAACCTTTCATATACCGTATTTTGGGCATAGGATAACCTCTTATTTACTCTTTGAGCTCATATAACATTAATATTTAACCAATTCATTGGAGGAAGATATGGTTATCATAAATTACATGATTAAAATCATAAATATGTGTGACAAAATATCATAAAATATTCACAATATTAGAACCCATAAAAAGAAATGAGTTTCATATCATTTCATCACTTCCTCAAAGCATAACTTGTGGGAAAAAATAGGTTTAATAGGAATTTAATCATTTTATAACATATGGAAGAGAAAAAAATTCATAAACACATTTTCATAATAAACATAAACCATTCATATAAATACTTATAATTGTATACTTTTATAATATACCTATTCAAGTTTAAATAACATCAAAGAATGTCATCTTGGATGGAAAATGATTTTGAAAGAAAATCACATGGAATATTTCTTGAGGTAAATATACTTATTTTATTTAAAATTTTATTAAATTAAAAATTCATATAATAAATAGGAAATAATTTTCATTTAAAAAAACATTATAACTTATAATGGATGCTTCAAATTAAATAATGGGCATGATGTCTGGAAATTTTCATTCATGTCGTGCATGTTAAAACAAAGACTCTTTTAAACAAAATTGTAAAAAAATAAAAAAATTGTAAAAATGACTTTAATAAATCCTATATTAACATTTAGAAATTATTTAAATTTTTTTTATAAAACATGGACATAAAATAGAAAGTGATTTTGTCTGAAGAGAAAAATAATGTCAGTTTTCATTAAAATAAACTCTTTTGAAATATTGAGTTTATAAAGGGAGTAAAGTGAAAGGAAAACATATATTCTCATGAAATCACTTAAGGATAATATAATTCATAATTTTATCAATATATGTATCATAATATTTCATCATTGGAAAGATAATCATGAACAATCCCAATAAACAATGAGACTATAACATAAAACCCTTACCACTTTAGTGACATGGAATCGTAGTCACCATGACCGAATAACATTAAATGAAACTTATAATATCATGATAATAGATAATTTCATGATATTATATATCAAATGGGTGTTATATACACCTTAAAATAATATCGGAGCATAACATAAAATATGTCTCAAACAAGGGAAATTGAGAAAAAAATCCCTTACCACTTTGGTAACATTTAAACTGTAAACCCTATGAAAAATTGATCAATGAATGGATATTTAAATATTAGTAATTTTTAGGATAATAATTATAAAATAAATTCCTGGGAAATATATATACCATATAAAATAAATAGCTGGTGAATATGGAATGTTTCTCATAGATGTAAAAGGTCAGACGGAGATCCATTACAATAAGTCTTGACTTCTGTAATACACATTCAGACCTCCCATATAATAAATTTTTATTTTATTATACATCTATTATAGAACCATAATTATATATATAATAATATATATACAATACTCTATATTATTTACTTTTGAAAACTTATTACCCATTTATTAACAATTTCATATTAAATTCATGTTTCGGGTAATAACAGCTTTATTTTTCATGTATGTTTTGATTTGGTATTTTTATTCCTACTACATTGAACATGGTTCTATAATATCTATAATTTTAACCATATATAATTTTCATATAAATTCATTTTATATTTAATGATAGTAATCCATGATATTTAAAGATAGAAAATAAAATACATCATTCAAGGAGACGGTAGGCCATATGGACGCATGAACACTTTCTCCGCTTTCATAACATATGAAATAAAATAAATTTAGATAATATATTTTCATTATAAAATCATTTTTATGTCATATATATACAATATTTTCATTAAAATAATCCTTATTACCTTCCATGTAATGCGTGAAGAAATCACGTCGCTTTGTGAGGCGATAGTCCATCGTACACATGAACGACATTATCTTATTATCACTGAATGTAAAGTAAGAAGTAATATGCAATATAATATTACATAATAATATTAATATCATAAAAATTATATAAAAATAATAAATACCTAATTATATCCATCTATGATAGGTAGTTATGGAAAATTAATAACATCGATTTGTGAGGTGGTACACTGATATGCACATGAATGATGATTTCACAAATCATCTGATGTAAGAGGTTATGGATATTGGTAATTACCATAACATAAAAAAATATCACTATATATAAGATAATTATTTTATTATATTATAATGGTTTAAAAATAATTGCTGGAGTATGATAATGAAATAACAAAAATGATCAGTTAGGGATGTTACCTTTTCTTTGGAGAACTTCTTTTGGTTTGAAAAAAAATCATCCCTAGATTGGATTTTTAACCAAAAAGGATTATAAGATGATATGAGGGAATTAATGAAGTTATTTGTTCTTTTATTGGCTGATAAAATGGGTTTTTGAAGGGTGATGATGAGATAGGGGTGGCCTTTTATAAGTGATGTGAGTTGCACACTTGTAATTTTTGAAAAGAAAAAGGTATACCCATGTTTTTATCATGCAAAAATAATCAAAATGTACCATTATACAGAATATAAGAGATAATTAATAAATATGGTCATAAATTAGGTGTTTAAAAATTTTTGGTTCCTTTTACATCATTATCTTTTTATTTTAACCCCCTGGTAAATTTATTTTTATCCTTAACTTTGGTAAATAATTTTTACTGTTTTTACTATTCATTATGGTAAAAAATTAATTATACATTTTTAGATAATAAAAATAATGGTTATTAAAAATATTTTATAATTTTTTAAAAATTCCATCCACATAATTGGAAAATCTTAATTTTAAATTAAACCAACAAACGTGATGACAAAGTGAGTTTTCAAAGAGAGAATATATAAAAGTTAATAGAGTTTTTATATAAAAATTCAATATGTAATTGATTTAAATGGCCTAAATTAGATTTATAGATATATAATTTAACATATTTTACTTTTAAAACAACCATAAAATAACTTTTTTTAAAAAAATCATCAAAATAAATGAAAATTCTTAATGACACTACAACATAAATCTATTTTAGCGGCAATTTTTTAGCGGCGGTTTACATAACCACCGCTAAAACATTCCGTAAAATGTTTTAGCGGTGATTTAATAAAAACCACCACGAAACCTTTTTAATTTTTTACAGTGGCGACACTCCCCCCCCCCACCTAAGCCGACCCTCTTCCCCGATACCCACGACCCTTCTCCCCTGACGAGCCCCAACCTTATCTCTGCTCACCTCTCATACCACTGGTGACCTCGCCGATTGTCGATGCTGACCCCCCTTCTCCCCCAGACACCCATGACACCTTCTTCTCCCCCGACCTCGTCAAGTTCCTATCATAGGTCTGCTCCCCTTCCCTGTCGTCGGTGGTTTGCATAGTCGTTGGTATAGTTTTTCATATTTTTTGGATCTTTCAATGCATAGGGTTATAGAAATATACAACCCTTTTGTGTGTATAAACATGTATTTGAAGAGGTTAGTGTTCATTCATGATTCATATATATTCACCATTGTTGGTTTGGATTTGGATACCAATTCTGTTTAATTAGGAACATTGAATGTACCATCAAGTGATGACTTGGGTCAAGGGGATGGGTTTCTAATCATGATTTTGGATTATTAATTTGGTCCTACTTAGATTCAGGATACACTAGGTTAGTTAAATAGCTCCCATAGGGTAATTTTTAGTGTATTTTATGGGTGTGTGATTTCATGATCTAGATGTGTGCTATAGTGTGAGTTTTTTTCACTAGTTATATGTATCTAATTCACTGGTTTTAACTTCACTTTTATTTTATATAAAATGTGAGATAACTTTTTTTTATTATAGTATCATGTGTAGTATGTCTTTGGTTGACTGTCTAATGAGTGTACATACACACACCACACATATGCATCTTGGTGCATATGAAGTTTGAAATGGTATAGGTAAAGAGAAGACCTCTTAATTCTATAGATGAACACCTTTATTTTGTGGTTATTGGTGATAGAGGTAGGATATTAGAGATAGTAGTTGTTTGTATCTTAGTGTAGTTCTATGTTTGGCTCCCTATTCTACCTTTATAATTCTTTTGAATTATAGACTAATTTGATGATATTTTTGTTTATTGTATCTCTGATTATTATTATTATTTTATATTATTATAGTTTGGATTTCCTTTCTCATGCATCATATTTAAATTTTACCATTAGAGTTATTTTGGTGAAGGTTATGTATTTTAAGGGTAAATCATCCCCCAGTAATATTCTTAACCCTATGTGTTTATTTCCAACCTTTAGTGTTTGTGGGATGGACCAAAGGTTAGTGGAATTCCAATAATATCTAAGGTGATTGGTTGGGGTTGTGATATTACAAATGATATCAGTTTGGTATGATATATTAGTTAGGAAGTTAGGTATGTATATAGTATGTATTAGGACATGAAGTATAGGGTATAAAAAGTTATATATAACCTTTTTATACTAATATTCAAGTTACCTATGTTGTCTGAGTATTAAAAGTGTTTTAAAACACTTCTAGGAGTGTTTTCTCCCCATCATCATGGGATTAGCCAATGAGAGTTGTGTATCAAAATTATTAAATAGGCTTACCACTATAAATTCATAATTCACATGATATTTCATGTGTTGTAACTATGAAAATTTTCCATTTTGATCTATCCTATGTATTATTGCACACTGTATAACCTTTAACTAAAGTGTTGGGTGGTGACTACATAATGATTTTAATAACATCAACTATAGTTATATAAAACAAATACCACTGGTTAGAAGACTATAAATGTAAAGACCCGGAAATTTCAAGGAAATTTTTTTCTTAATTTTCTTTGGAATTTTACAAGAACGCAGTTTCTGACGGCGCCTGATTCTGAGGCCCGGTGTGCCCGAAATTAATTTCCGAAGTTTGGCTCGGGTACGTTCAGTGAACGAGCGAGTGGGAATTTCTATCTTTTGAACCGGTGCTCGGAATTGAAATCCTATTGCTCCGATGAACTCGCAACGCCGGTAATCACTTAAGGGAACCTTTACCGTAGTTGCGTTTGTGCGGGAGAAGAAGTTAATTTTTTGGGGTTTTATTAAAAAAGTGAATAAAATTGTTAAATCAATTTTATTTCATGTTAAGTTGTTAACTTCTCCCATGGGAAGTTGGTAGTGGGCCCACATCCATCCAACTTCCCATGTGTGGATATTTTAAAGGGTGGGTCCCACACAAACCCCCCCCCCCCCACCACTTCAAATTCCTTAACTTTCCTAACCCCTCTAAACCCCCCATTTAAGTTTTGATAACTTAACACCTCCTTAATTTTATAACATCTTATGTTAATAACTTAAGTGAGTTAAATATGGGTTTTGAATTTTCAAACTCTTGAAATTCAAAACCTATATTGGGTTAATAAAATAAGAGGGAGGATTATTTTATTTTGGGGTTAGTTGTTCTTGTGGTGGAGACTTGGGAGAGAAAAGGCTAAGTCTTCTTCTTCTTCAACATCGACGAAGAACGCGAAGAACACCTCCAACGAAGAACATCTCCACCGAAGAACGCGATGTCTTCTTCCAACGACGTTTCCCCTTCGAACGCACCTCGACGACAACGGATTCGACGTTCTTTCCCCGCGACGCCCGACCTCCACGACGCTCGTCTTCCGCGGGTTGTTGACATGCACCGTATCTGAATCGAGGTAGGGGTTTATTTATTTAATTGTTCGTGAATACAAACTTGGTGATAATCGTGGATTAAAACCCTTTTTGTTATTGAATAACGCGAGGGGGTCGGACCGCACAAACACGGCCGACCCTCCTCCTTTGTTTTTCGTGATGGTATCTTGAGGATGATACGAGAAAACGTGGTGTTGTTGCACCACAAGATTTATTGCGGAAGATACGCGTGGCGCCGTCGCGCCGCGCCGTGGAAAGAAATCCAAGAACGCGATGCCGTCGCGTCGCGTCGAAGAAAGTCAAAGGCGCCGCGGCCGGAGCAGGGCCGCGGCGGAGGGAAGCGATGCCGTCGCATCGCGCCGAATGGCATAGGCCGCGGCCGGTTCCGGGCCGCGGCGGAGCAAGATGACCGGCGGCCGACACCGGGCCGCCGGTGTCGGCGAAGGAAGGACCGGTCGTCGCCGGTCCTTGGTGGCGAAACCGGCCGGCTAGTGCGGGCCGGCCGGGCAGTGGAGACCGGGGGAATTAATTCCCACGACCGGGTCTTCAAGCGGCCCCAATTAAGGGGCCGCGGTTTCACAAAGGGGGGGGGGGCTTTGCCCCCCGCGCGCGGCACCCGAACGACGCGCTGGCCGCACCGCCGGCCGGGTCGCACTGTCGGCCGGGTCGCGCCGCCAGCCGGGCCGGGTCCAGCCGGACCGGGTCGGGTCGACCCGGTTCGGGTCGGACCAGGGGGGGTCGGGCCGGGTCGGCCCGGGCCCAGACCCCCAGTTTCGGACCACTTTTGGTCAAATGCCCGTATCTTGGGCTACGAGCCTCCAAACGACTCGCCGTCAGCGGCAACGCGATCCATGGATCGAGACGGTCGTTTTGGTATACTATACTCAAGGTACATCTTCTTTTTCGGGAGGCTACGTGGTTAAAACTCCATAGTTAAGCATGCTTGGCCTAGAGTAGTGATCAGGATGGGTGACCTCCTGGGAAGTTTCACAGGGTGGGTGTGAGACGGAAAAGCCAATAACTTTCAGACCAGGCGTCTGATTGACGCGCCGTCTATTGCGTTGCGTTCCTATTGACGATACGGAACTTTTGGCATCCTCCTCCCGAGTTTTGGATGCAGATGGATAGTGGCCGGGTTGGATCGCACCGAAATCCAACCGGGACCCTGGAACGGAAAAGCTGATATCATTCTGACAGAACGTCTGTTTGATGAACCGTCAGCGGCGTTGGTGATCGCGTTGAGAAACGGTCCCTATGAGTTTACCCTATGACAGTTCGGGGTACAGTTGAGATACGGCCGGGTTTGGTTCGCTCACGAAACCAACCAGGCCCCTGGGACGAAAAGCCTAATAACTCACAGACCGGGCGTCCGATTGACGCGCCGTCTGTTGCATTGAGACCCCTATGACGTGGCGGTCCTTTTAAATACTTCTTCGTGGGACTTTGAGATACTTGGATTATCGACCTGTAGCTCGTGGAGCGGACCCTCCCAGTGACGAGCGTGCGGAGTACGGAGACCGTGTAGCTGGCTGAGACCCGACGACTGCTGGTCGAATGACTCGGTGTGTTACAGAGGTGCGCTTGGTTGTAGCGGCACATGGGAGCGCTTGGTTGTAGCGGCAGACCCACGACAGAGGTGCGCTTGGTTGTAGCGTCACATGGGAGCGCTTGGTTGTAGCGGCAGACCCACGACAGAGGTGTGCTTGGTTGTAGCGGCACATGGGAGCGCTTGGTTGTAGCGGCAGACCCACGACAGAGGTACGCTTGGTTGTAGCGGCACATGGGAGCGCTTGGTTGTAGCAGCTGGCCCGCAGTACTCGATGGGTGGAGTTCTTCAGCAGTCTTAGGTTAGTGAGCAGTACCTCGGAGTCGTGACAGGACCACTGTACACTCCAGAGACGGATCTCTTCAGCAGTTACGGTTTCGATAATGAAAATCCTGGTTGAGCTGTGACTTTTGACCTTGTGTTTACCTCATGATTGAGATGGGTCACTTGCTAACTTAGGTATATGTATGGGCATATACCCGGGTAGTTGTTATCCATTGATTTCACAATCCTTGTGTTTCCTCATGATTGAGATGGGTTACTTGATAACTTAGGTATATGTATGGACATATACCTAAGTAGAGGTTATCTGTTGAGATCTTCTTTGTGGTTATCCTTGTTGGTTTAGTGAGACCTTGAAGGTCTCGGGGTCCCTACTGAGTATCGTTATACTCACCCCTGCACGGGCTATGCCCGCACCTCGTTGTGTTGGTTGCAGACGACGGGCAGTGCTGACAGAGGCCGAGTGTTCGAGGACTGGACAGTACCTAGAGGTGGACTATACGACGAGATGGTACCTGGAGGAGGACCTCACGACGAGACGGTACCCAGAGGTGGACGTGACGACGAGGCGGTACCTGAAGGTGGACCACTGGGCGGACATACTCGGAGCGGACGGCGGGACCCGAGGAGCAGAGGAGCTATCTGTACCCACCCTTCAGGTGGGATTTCCAGTGGACAGCTTGGCATAGCAGCTTTACTTTTTAGTTGCTGTTTTCCCTTCTAGTTGTACTTTACAGTTGGGCTTGTATTTCCGGCCCCTTTTTACTTTCCGCACATACTGTTGTACTCAGTTTTTACTTAGTGTTTACTTCTTCCGCTTGTACTCTGTGTGATTGTTTACTTTACAAAGGCAATGCCTTCCCTTTTTACCGGGATTTACGCCTTGGTGCTAGTCGCCAGCCCCTGGCCTATGGAAGGCGGGCTTGGGGTAGTCACGGCACGGGCCCCGAGGACGGGTCGTGACAAATTGGTATCAGAGGAGTTCGGTTCTACCGCAGAACTTATAACTCTGATGTTTCTTTCTGTGAAGCAATAGTGTTGAGAGTACCGAGTGTGGTTTTCAGTTCAGGGAGTCCAGTGTTGGTGCGGGCGGCCGACGTATCCATACACCAGGACCCTGACAACTGATTTCTGACTTTGTGCACGAAAACACTAATTGTGTGTGTGTTTTCAAAGGTTTTCCTTTAAAACAGATCAAACCAGGTCAGCTCACCAGGTATAAACGTTTGACTGTGTCACGATGTTTCTTTCAGAATGCCTTTTCACGGACGACCAGCTAGAGCCCCGAGAGTGGTACGTACAGACAGCCCACCGAGCGACGAGGCCTCAGTACAGGGCCCTATCCCAGTTGAGGCACCAGCGGAGGCACCAGCAGTACTGCTACCTGTTGGGCCACCGATGCCACCAGCCCCAGCAGTAGGCGATGCATGACGCTTGAGCGCGCTGCATGAGTTCCAACGCCAGAGGCCACCCAGGTTCCGGGGAGAGACGGACCTGCAGGCGGCTGAGGTTTGGCTGGAGGCTGTGGTGAGAGTCTTCAGGCTAGTGGGGACGCCGGCAGACTTCATGGTGATCTTTGCTACCAGCCTCCTTCAGGCAGCAGCAGGCAGGTGGTGGAGCCACTTGTTTCAGTTTTGTGATGAGATGAACTTCGCATGGGAAGACTTCGAGACCTTCTTCAGGGTGGATTTTGTGCCAGTATCTCTACACCCCGAGCATGTACAGGAGATTCTGCCTTTGCCGCGTGCTTTTCGATCAGTATCTGAGTCATCTGTGGGCAGTAGACAGATGATGCAGAGGTCCAGGAGGACCGGACTAGCAGTTGGACGATCTCGGGTTTTAGGACCGGTGGTGCGGGGCACCCGAGGTGGGGTCAGAGCCAGGCGTTCCAGAAACGGACAATGTTACTCCTGCGGCGGAAAGTGTCACCTGGCACGTGACTGTCCGACTCCTCGTACGATTGATCAGCGGGTGTTGGAGGAGCCACTGAGACAGAAGCAGCGGCGAGTGCTTGAGTAACAGCCGAGAAGTGGACAAGGCAGTAGAGCTCTGAGAGCAGGTGGGCAGGAGAGGAACTAGTGGATACGTCCTTTGTACTTCTAGTTCCATGTTGCTTTGTATTCGTGTCTTTGTACTATGAGCTGCAATAATAAAAAGACACTTATCTTTGTTGCTTTCTTGTCCTTTTGTTTGGTTGATACTGAGTGGTCCCGGTTAAACTGTTGACTTGACCCTCACTTTCGAGATTTCTACTGGAGGGGACCCAGTGACCTCACACTGATGCCGAAAGTGTGACTCGACCCTTGGAGGAGAGAGTGACAGTTGGATCTCTTAGTAGATACGTCGAGGCCTTACGACATCATCCATGGCATGAATGCATCATTCATGTTAGGATTGACTGTATTAGGAAACGAATGTGGTTCATCCAGGGGATGAGACCGGGTTTCTCTTATCGGCAAAGAAGAAATCATAGCAGCTCTTGTGAGACTAAAGGAGGTCCAGGACATCCAAGAGAGGATGAAGACTGCTCAGTGCAGTACGAAACAGGAAATCGGTGCCAGTCATAGAGACTCGGGCGTGTTAAGAATAGGAAGCTTAAAGGAGAGATGAGTCTACGAAGCAGTAGACGTGGAGGCAGATCTAGGAGAGCAGCATGAGGTGGTGTACATCCTAACATGGTACAACCACCCGCCTTAGTTATTCCTGCCAGGCTCAGGGAGCTGGAGGGCGGAGGAAGAGTGCGCCTACATGCGGTCAAGGAGTGTGACCTAATGGCTCTAGAAATGATTCAAGGGACAGTCTGTGTCCACTACTAGATGTTGTAGTAACGGACGTCGATGTGAATCATTTCTTGCTTTCACAAATCTTGTTCCAGACCTAGAGTTTCTGGTAAGCCGTGGACTTGACCATCACGTCTGGACATACCTTGGTAGGAGACTTGATAATCACACTTACACCGACGGTGTGGTCAGACCCTCGAGGCGAGAGTTTCGGTTGGAATCTCTTGGTGACAGCGTCAAGGCCTTACGACGTTAGTTTGAGTATGGAATGGGAAATAACTGTTCATACTCAAATTGACGGTTTTAGGCAAACGTCGGGATGGGTTTTCCTTGGTCGGTGAAAAGGAAACCCCAGGAAGCACGGGATAAACTCTTTCACAGGAGGGTGCGACCGATCACTCTTGAATCGGCCAACCTTACCCTCGTGGCAGCAGTCGTTTGAGTTCCAGTTCTAACAGGAATTGGAAACATCTGGAGTTTGAGGATGGCGACCACGTTCTTATACGGGTCTCACCTCGACAAGGTTTACGGAGATGTGGCCAAGCCGGCAAGTTATCTCCAGGGTTCAGCGGACCTTCTTAGGTCCCCATATGGGTAGGCGGGGTGGTTTACCGCTTGACCCATTCACCGCAGTTTCACCAGGTGCACGATGACTTCCACGTATCTCAACTGAGGAGATACTAGCTCGACCCTGCGCATATCATCGACCATGAGGAGCTGGACGATGGCGATGGGGTGTCTTTCATGGAGGTTCCAGTGGGGATCGAGGATTGACAGGAGCAGATCCTACGAGGACGATCGATTCCTCGGGTGCACTTTCTTTGGCAGTACGGAACCTCCAGGTAAGCACATGGGAGCGGAAGGCTCAGATGCGTGCTCTGTACCGCTTTTGTGACCCTAGTTTGAATTGAAGCTTAACGGGGACGTAAAGCCCTGAGGTGGGAGTAATGTAAAGACCCGGAAATTTCAAGGAATTTTTTTTTTAATTTTCTTTGGAATTTTACAAGAACGCAGTTTCTGACGGCGCCTGATTCCGAGGCCCGGTGTGCCCGGAATTAATTTCTGAAGTTTGGCTCGGGTACGTTCAGTGAACGAGCGAGCGGGAATTTCTATCTTTTGAACCGGTGCTCGGAATTGAAATCCTATTGCACCGATGAACTCGCAACGCCGGTAATCGCTTAAGGGAACCTTTACCGTAGTTGCGTTTGTGCGGGAGAAGAAGTTAATTTTTTGGGGTTTTATTAAAAAAGTGAATAAAATTGTTAAATCAATTTTATTTCATGTTAAGTTGTTAACTTCTCCCATGGGAAGTTGTTGGTGGGCCCACATCCATCCAACTTCCCATGTGTGGATATTTGAAAGGGTGGGGCCCACACAAACCCCCCCCCCCCCCACCTCTTCAAATTCCTTAACTTTCCTAACCCCTCTAAACCCCCCATTTAAGTTTTGATAACTTAACACCTCCTTAATTTTATAACATCTTATGTTAATAACTTAAGTGAGTTAAATATGGGTTTTGAATTTTCAAACTCTTGAAATTCAAAACCTATATTGGGTTAATAAAATAAGTGGGAGGATTATTTTATTTTGGGGTTAGTTGTTCTTGTGGTGGAGACTTGGGAGAGAAAAGGCTAAGTCTTCTTCTTCTTCAACATCGATGAAGAACGCGAAGAACACCTCCAACGAAGAACATCTCCACCGAAGAACGCGACGTCTTCTTCCAACGACGTTTCCCCTTCGAACGCACCTCGATGACAACAGAGTCGACGTTCTTTCCCCGCGACGCCCGACCTCCGCGACGCTAGTCTTCCGCGGGTTGTTGACGTGCACCGTATCTGAATCGAGGTAGGGGTTTATTTATTTAATTGTTCGTGAATACAAACTTGGTGATAATCATTGATTAAAACCCTTTTTGTTATTGAATAACGCGAGGGGGTCGGACCACACAAACACGGCCGACCCTCCTCCTTTGTTTTTCGTGATGGTATCTTGAGGATGATACGAGAAAACGTGGTGCCGTTGCACCACAAGATTTATTGCGGAAGATACGCGCGGCGTCGTCGCGTCGCGCCGTGGAAAGAAATCCAAGAACGCGATGTCGTCGCGTCGCGTCGAAGAAAGTCAAAGGCGCCGCGGCCGGAGCGGGGCCGCGGCGGAGGGAAGCGATGCCGTCGCATCGCGCCGAATGGCATAGGCCGCGGCCGGTTCCGGGCCGCGGCGGAGCAAGATGACCGGCGGCCGACACCGGGCCGCCGGTGTCGGCGAAGGAAGGACCGGCCGTCGCCGGTCCTTGGTGGCGAAACCGGCCGGCCAGTGCGGGCCGGCCGGGCAGTGGAGACCGGGGGAATTAATTCCCACGACCGGGTCTTCAAGCGGCCCCAATTAAGGGGCCGCGGTTTCACAAAGGGGGGGGGGGGCTTTGCCCCCCGCGCGCGGCACCCGAACGACGCTCTGGCCGCACCGCCGGCCGGGTCGCACCGCCAGCCGGGTCGCGCCGCCAGCCGGGCCGGGTCCAGCCGGACCGGGTCGGGTCGACCCGGATTGGGTCGGACCAGGGGGGTCGGGCCGGGTCGGCCCGGGCCCAGACCCCCAGTTTCGGACCACTTTTGGTCAAATGCCCGTATCTTGGGCTACGAGCCTCCAAACGACTCACCGTCAGCGGCAACGCGATCCTTGGATCGAGACGGTCGTTTCAGTATACTATACTCAAGGTACATCTTCCTTTTCGGGAGGCTACGTGGTTAAAACTCCATAGTTAATCATGCTTGGCCTAGAGTAGTGATCAGGATGGGTGACCTCCTGGGAAGTTTCCCAGGGTGGGTGTGAGACGGAAAAGCCAATAACTTTCAGACCAGGCGTCTGATTGACACGCCGTCTATTGCGTTACGTTCCTATTGACGATACAGAACTTTTGGCATCCTCCTCCCGAGTTTTGGATGCAGATGGATAGTGGCCAGGTTGGATCGCACCGAAATCCAACCGGGACCGTGGAACGGAAAAGCTGATATCATTCTGACAGAACGTCCGTTTGACGAACCGTCAGCGGCGTTGGTGATCGCGTTGAGAAACGGTCCCTATGAGTTTACCCTATGAGAGTTTGGGGTACAGTTGAGATACGGCCAGGTTTGGTTCGCTCACGAAACCAACCGGGCCCCTGGGACGAAAAGGCTAATAACTCACAGACCGGGCGTCCGATTGACGCGCCGTCTGTTGCGTTGAGACCCCTATGACGTGGCGGTCCTTTGAAATACTTCTTCATGGGACTTTGAGATACTTGGAGTATCGACCTGTAGCTCGTGGAGCGGACCCTCCCAGTGACGAGCGTGCGGAGTACGGAGACCGTGTAGCTGGCTGAGACCCGACGACTGCTGATCGAACGACTCGATGTGTTACAGAGATGCGCTTGGTTGTAGCGGCACATGGGAGCGCTTGGTTGTAGCGGCAGACCCATGACAGAGGTGCGCTTGGTTGTAGCGGCACATGGGAGCGCTTGGTTGTAGTGGCAGACCCACGACAAAGGTGTGCTTGGTTGTAGCGGCATATGGGAGCGCTTGGTTGCAGCGGCAGACCCACGATAGAGGTGCGCTTGGTTGTAGCGGCACATGGGAGCGCTTGGTTGTAGCGGCTGGCCCGCAGTACTCAATGGGTGGAGTTCTTCAGCAGTCTTAGGTTAGTGAGCAGTACCTCGGAGTCGTGACAGGACCACTGTACACTCTAGAGATAGAGCTCTTCAGCAGTTACGGTTTCGATAATGAAAATCCTGGTTGAGCTGTGACTTTTGACCTTGTGTTTACCTCATGATTAAGATGGGTCACTTGCTAACTTAGGTATATGTATGGGCATATACCCGGGTAGTGGTTATCCATTGATTTTACAATCCTTGTGTTTCCTCATGATTGAGATAGGTTACTTGATAACTTAGGTATATGTATGGGCATATACCTAAGTAGAGGTTATCTGTTGAGATCTTCTTTGTGGTTATCCTTGTTGGTTTAGTGAGACCTTGAAGGTCTCGGGTCCCTACTGAGTATCGTTATACTCACCCCTGCACGGGCTATGCCCGCACCTCGTTGTGTTGGTTGCAGACGACGGGCAGTGCTGACAGAGGCCGAGTGTTCGAGGACTGGACGGTACCTGGAGGTGGACTATACGACGAGATGGTACCTAGAGGAGGACCTCACGACGAGACGGTACCCAGAGGTGGACGTGACGACGAGGCGGTACCCGAAGGTGGACCACTGGGCGGACATACTCGGAGCGGACGGTGGGACCCGAGGAGCAGAGGAGCTATCTGTACCCACCCTTCAGGTGGGATTTCCAGTGGACAGCTTGGCGTAGCAGCTTTACTTTTCATTTGCTGTTTTCCCTTCGAGTTGTACTTTACAGTTGGGCTTGTATTTCCGGCCCCTTTTTACTTTCCGCACTTACTGTTGTACTCAGTTTTTACTTAGTGTTTACTTCTTCTGCTTGTACTCTGTGTGATTGTTTACTTTACAAAGGCAATGCCTTCCCTTTTTACCGGGATTTACGCCTTGGTGCTAGTCGCCAGCCCCTGGCCTATGGAAGGCGGGCTTGGGGTAGTCACGGCACGGGCCCCGAGGACGGGCCGTGACAATAAATTGGCAGGAGTGTGAAACTAGGAATGTGTTTCCACCTAAAACATAAATAAATTATAAACTATTAATAAGAATAGTGATAAAAATTGGGTAGTGGAAAAGAAAAAATTGGAATGAGGAACCACATTATATGGATCAGTCATTGGAATTTCAAAGGAAAATCCTGCCAATATTATAGGGTGACTTGGGACCTAAAGAGTCAAAGTCATGGCTAGGTTTGATAAATAGGATCTTAGATTTTCTTGAAACTATAGATAAGACTAAATTAAATATAGTTGTGTGCATACTCAAAGGACTATCATGAAAATGGTGAGACTGAGTCATCTATGTTAAAGTTGATCAATACCTTACCTCGGATGGATTTGAGGATTTTTTTAACAAAAAAATTCTACCTACATACCTTTCTAGTATTAAGAAAAATATATTTTTTTATCTTAATCATAGAGATATATCGGGTATGTAATATAGATCCAGATTTACTTACCTTCCTCACTTTGTACTAGAAGTGGCATCTACTTAATCTATCAAATCATGTGTGTTTGAGTTGGTTCTATGACTTAAGAATAACTCTAAGGTTTTCATGTTTTTTAGTAATAATTTCATTGAGATTTAGAATGACTTGATGGTAGAAAAGGTGTACAATATAGGGAATATTAGTGGAGGGAGAACCTTTTTCCACATGAGCATAGGTGGAAACTCTGGCAGTGAAAATAAGTATATAAGGAAAAATTATCCCTAGGTTAGAAAAGCACCAGATAACTAATCCAAAAGGTTGGTTTAATTTTATCCACTTCAAAATAATTAGTTGGGTTAATTCCAATATGTCTCTTTTGATCACTTAAAAAGGGAATGTGTGATAGATCTTTGAGCATTTCACAACTATGGATGAATATGAAATCTCAAATGTTTCGATAATTATCCTCTAAATTAAAAATGAGGCAATGGTTTTAATCTAACTCAATCCTGTCATGATAAAATAGGATGATATCATTAGATTATTTTTCATCCACAAAATTGAATTATTTATAGTGATTCCAAGAACAACTCCAACATCCCAGCAATCCCTATCTCATCATGGGGTAGGAATTATCAAGGAGATGATGAATGATAAATATTTTGGGATAATAAAGCTATATAAATTTAATAATGGGTTCCCTTAATAGTGTGAGGTACTATTAGTATTGATTTAACCATAATGCATGTATTTCTTGACGGTATATACCAATAATCTAATTCACAATAAATGAATTTCTCGCAACACCAACATTGATCCACAACCCATGATCATCTTATTTATTTTGAATATTGACATTAGGTCTTCTTTATAAATTTTTTAGATTTTTAAGGGAAACCAACTTCCTTAATTTTCTTATCCACCATAGCTAAGGTGAAATATTCCATCAAACATTTCAAAATCCATACTTGTACATAATTTTTTTTTCCTACCCAATCCCTTTATAAAAAGATATTTATAAACAGTATTATGAGATGGTATGGATGGTACCTCTTCCTTATTAGTGGTCTAATTCTACTAAATTCAGTGCTTGATATACCTTATTATCAACCAGATTCAATATGAAATCATTGATTCTCTTATTTAAGGCTTGGAAACCTCTTTTTATTTTAGAATAATCCATTTTTTATGTAATTATAGATTCAAAAAGTGACTTTACTTTAGCATGAAACTTCTAGATCAAGTTTTGAAGAAAAAAAGTGGTTTTCTAACCCCACTTGTTTATTCATGATCAGAAATGACAGGTTTTTATCATATTTTATATCAAATGAGACTTGAAATAATTATTACATAAATTCTTTCATGAATTTTTTGGATTTAATCAAATCTTTATTTAGCTGAATAACATGTACTTTATTAGAACATCCACCCCATGGATCATATCTCCCCCTAAATATTAGGCCACTTCAATCCATGGTTAGAATTATTTAATTTAATGGGAGAGGGGAACATCCATATATCTTAAGTTGAGTAATGTGGTTGGACTTTGTTCACTCACCCTAATCTCCCAATTTAATTCTAATCCTTTGTGGTGGTACTACTTTATATGACACCACTAGTGGGTGATTTACCATACGTATTGATATAGGAAAACCTTATGTAACATATTTTTATATTTTTTCAAATAGTATATATGATTTTATTTCCCTATTTAGTAATATTTATGTGTTTTAATTTTTTTTTTAATATTTGGTAGGCACATTGTGATATACATGGATAAAAGATGGATCACATTACCAAGGAACGCACCTCAGTATATTAAGGGTTTGAATGAATTTTTAGATTTTACAATTTCCTATCAATCCGTTGAAGGGAGAATAATATTTCCATGTCCTAAATGTAAATTTAGAACATGGTTGAAGAGAGATGAAGTTTATGAACATTTAATAGTGAAGTAATTCCGTGATCAATATTTGCGTTGGATTTGGCATGGAGAATTGAACATTACCGAAAGGTTGATCACTGATGTCAATCCACAGAATGACCTACCAACTTCATATACAATGGAAAATGAAATGAAAAACCTTATAAATGATGCATTCGGCACTTCAAGAGACCACCATCAACATCAAAACATATCAGAACAACCAGATGAGGGTGCTAAAAATAGCAATGAGAAAAGTGATTTTTTGAGACTGTAAGACAACTAGATCAAGATTGTAACATATCATTGGATCCTCCTCTTGATTCTGTGGAGCCAAATTTAAGAGAAAACTTCATTGAGGAAAATGTTTTTCATGATTTAGTTGACGATGGAAATCAAAAGTTGTATAGTGGGTGTTTGAAATATTAAACGCTTTCATTTCTGCTGAAGTTGTACCATATCAAATGTCTATGTGGAATTAAAAATAAGGCAATGTCCATGATATTGGAATTGATTCATGATGCATTTTCAGAATAAAAAATCCCCAAGTCTTTTTATGATATGAAAAAAGTTGTTAACAGGCTTGGTATGAATTATACAAAAATACATGTGTTTCCCAATGATTGTATTCTTTATTGGGGAGAGGAATCAAGTAGAAAGAATTTAAAAAAATGTTCTTTTTCTAGATGGAAATCAAAGGGTGATGTTAGAAGTCTGAATCCACATAATTTCCTAGAGAAGAAGGAAAGGAACACACCTAGAAAGGTTTTTTATTACTTTCTTTTGAAGCCTCGATTGCAAAGATTATTCATGTCATCGAAAACTGCTGAACACATGAAGTGGCATTCAGTAGATAATAACAATGATGGGTTAATGAGACATCCATGAGATTCAAAATCATGGAAGACATTTGATTCATTACATCTAGATTTCTCAGTTGATCCAAGGAATGTTCGATTGGGATTGGCTGTCGATGGATTCAACCCATTTGGGACTTTGAGTACCATTTATAGCATTTGGCCAGTTGTTTTGATCCCTTACAATCTGCCTCCATGGATGTGTATAAAAAAAACATCTTTTATCATTTCGATGATTATTCTTGGAAAAAAATACCTGGAAATGATATTGATATATACTTTCAGCCTTTTATTGATGAATTGTAGGATTTATGGAGCAACGGTGTTGACACATTTGATGCTACTTCTAAAACAATGTTCAAAATGCATGCTTCTTTAATGTGGATTATTAGGGACTTCCCTAGGTTAGGGAATTTATCTGGTTGGAACACTTACATAGTTTTGGATTGTCCCATTTGTAAAATTTATTTTGATCCTAAACAGATACCTCATAGTAGAAAATGGTGTTTCTTGTGCCATTGAATATTTCTTGAAGCATCTCATAGATTTCGGCTGAACAGATCAAAATTTAATGGTTTCATTGATCGTATACCTCCTCTAAATTGTTAACTGGTTCTGAATTATTGACACAACTTGAAAATGTTGAAACGGAATTTGGGAAGGTTCATCATTTGAATGATAGTGGAAAACGGGTCTGAAGTGCATCATCAAGTGAAATCATAACGCAACGATGGAAGAAAAAAAGTATATTCTTCACACTTCCATATTGGGAATTTAATTTTTTACGGCATAATCTTGATGTGATGCATATTGAGAAGAATGTCTGTGACAATTTGATTTTCACATTATATAATGAGAATGGAAAGTCAAAGGATCATCTCAATGCTCACAAAAACTTATAACTAATGACCATAAAATGTGATCTCTGGCCAGATGAAAATGAAAAGTATGCTCTGGAAATTTTTGCAATGAAAAATATGGATAAATATACATTCCTTCGAATTTTAAAGAATGTGAAGGTATCTGATGGGTATTCAAGTAACATCATGAGGTGTGTTGACTTAAAGAATCGTAAGTTAAATGGATTGAAAATTCATTATTCACATATTTTGTTACAACAGTTACTACCATTGGCATTGCATACATTATTACTTGAAAAAGTTATTGCTATTGTACTCCAATTCTGCACATTTTTCAGGAAATTAGGTGAGAAATATCTACATCCATTTCAACTTGAAAACCTCTATGAGAGGTTTTTATTGACCCTTTGTGCAATGGAGATGATCTTTCCTCCATCGTTTTTTACTATCATGATACATTTAACTATTCATTTGTTTGAGGAAGCTAAATTAGGAGGCCCCGTTCATTATTGATGGATGTATCCAATTGAGAGGTATTTTATTTATATGTTTTTCAATTAAGTAAAAAAAATTTGGCATTTAAAAATATAAATAATTATGATTATTTTATTTCATATATATCTTGGGCATTTGAAATCATAGGTGAGAAATAAAGCTCAACCAGAAGGCTCTATCGTTAAAGGCTATTTGGATGAGGAGTGTCTTATATTTTGTTCCAAATAATTGGATGATATTGAGACAAGACTTAATCGAGTTGGACGTGTTGATGACACATCAACTCAATATCAAATATATCAGAAATGAAAAATATTTCCTACTATTGGCCGATCATTTGGGAGGAACTCAAATGTGACACTGACAGAATTAGAATTATTACAGGAACAAAGATATGTGCGGCTAAATATTGAAACTTCAGATCCATTTATTGAAGAGTGAGGATACAAAAAAAGAGACTAATGAGAGGCCGAACATGAAATGAGAAAGATATAATTAAATCTATGAATAAAGAGCTTGTAGAATGGTTTGCATGACGTGTAAAGTCATAAATATTGAAATAAATATGAATATTAGTTTGAAACATACATTTAATAAATATAATAACTTATATTTTATTTTTTAGGTCATGAATACCGATACTCGAGCATGGTTTTTAGAAGATTTGAAGTTTCCTACTAGAGGTCCTATAAAACAAGTTATAAAGTTTGACAGTTACAATGTGAATGGCTTTATATTTCGTTCAATCGATTGAGAAGTGGTTTTGAAGACACGAAATAGTGGTATATTTACATTTTCTGAAGTGGGATACTATGGAAGTCTACTTGATATTACTGAATTAAACTACCATGGGCATTTTTTTTGTTTTATTCAATTTCAATTGGGTCGATATTATCAAGGGTGTTAAATCAGATTCCTTGCAATTTACTTCTGTGAACTTCTCTCACTTGATGGATTTTGGTGATCGTGAACTCCATGATCCATATATCTTATCATCACAAGAAAAAATGGTATATTATGTGAATGATTTTTTGAATAAAGGGATGAGTGTAGTTTCTCATGTAATACAATGAGATTTGTATGATATGGGTGATGAAGTGGAAGATTTGACCTCTGAAATTGAATCTCATCAACAACAAGAAGCAGAATTATTTGTCCCTCATGATATTGAAAATATTAGTCTAGCAAGGATGAATGAAGTGGATGAAGTAATGGAGTTGGAAACTGGCATGATTGAAGGGGAAAGTGATTGTATGTACAGTTAATTATTCATTCAACAACCACCTATTTCATTTGTACAGTCATTTATTTTCATTGTTATATATATTTTGTTTGTTAGTACTACGAATCTATTATCTTTTTTAATTTTTTTCTTCATATTTTTTTTTGAAATATATATTCTGAACTTAATTTTATTTGATTAAATGACAGGAATCACAAGTAGGTAGCGGTAAACTATTTCATCTACTACTGCGACAGATGACAATCCATATGTCTCCCTCCCCATGGCATCTGAGCCACCAGCTGCCTACACCACTGCACCATCTCCCCCCGCAACATCTCTCACACCCTCTATGGGTGTCCCATTAGAGGCTGATTCATCGACTCTCTATTCAGGAGCCTCAGCAGCGGGGCGGCATCACACCTCTTTCAGTTCATCATGGGCATATTGGAGGGTCACTATCATAGGTACAAATTTTAATATAAATAAATTTATTGCATTTTTTATACTAATTGTTTGCTCATTGAAGTTGAAAAAATGCAACCATGGAGAAAAACATAAAAAGTTCAGATGTTTGGAATATGAATGGCAAGAAGATGGTCATGCCATTTGATTCATTTGGGGTCCCTACGGATGACGTTGTGGGGTTACTTGGCCAGATTCTAGGCCAAATAGTAGAAGAGGTCATTTACCTACCTATTTCGTATGATGATTGGAGACATATGACTCCAAGATAGAAAAATAAAGTTTTTGATTCCCAAATAATGGTAATTTTAATACATTATGGTTTAATTGAATGTCATGTTACTAATATGTTCAAAATTAAGTATACATATGTTCTTCCACTTTACAGTTGCTGATGTGATAGCACGAAAGTGGATGTTGAAAAATATTGGTAAGAAATGGAAAGACTCAAAATGGAGATTGTGGTACAATGCCAACGATACTACATTGAACGTGAAACAAATGTATGGGAAGCTACCCAGTGGGGTACCGAAAGAGCAGTGGAAAGTTTTTGTTGATAGACATCATGATGAGAATCAGATGGTATTGAAATTTATATTATTATATTATCCTAATTTTACATTTATAAATGTATATGAATAGATGAAATTGAATAAATTACTGTTAAATTTAATTTTATTTATTTCAAGATCTCTCAAGACATAATGAATCAAACTGGGCTAAGGAAGTCATCCCTCACACTGCGGGGTCAAAAATATTTTCTATAAGTTGAATGACTCTGGTAATATTTTCATTACTTTAAATATTTATAAGACAATATTATCTTTTTAATATATTAAATTGTTGATTTATCTTTTCTTAATGCAATCATAGAGTTTAGGGCATGAAGCATCCCAAACTGAAGTGTGGTTGAATGTTCACAAAAAATCAAATGGAAGTTTTGTCAATGAGCCTGCAAAACAAGTTGGGGTTTGAAGTCAATTTTTTATTATAATAACTTATTATTGATTTTTACTGTGTTATTATATATTGATATTTGATTTATAGGTAAAAATTGAGGAACTATGGTATGCCAATCCTAGGAAGTCCTACTCAGTATCCCAGGATGACCCGGTTGCTAAAGTCCTTGGGAAGGAGCGTCCTAGTAGAGTGCAGAGGATGGGTTTTGGACCCATACCATCTGAGGTCTTTGGCATGCCACTAGGGATTCCAGCTGCATCTACTCTTGGTTATAGTCAGTCCATATCTGAAGATTCTCATAGGGAAATTTCTTCTCTACGAACCATAGTTCAAGACCAGGGGGATCAGATATCCGCTTTGCAAAAAATAATGACTGCTATACATCAGTAGATGAGAAGATATGCCCCTCGTGGTTGTGCATCAACTGGTGGTAAGTAAGAAAATCAAAAAAAATCAAAATCATTTAGTTTTAAAACATTCATTGGTTTTAAGTTCTAATATAAAAATGCAACAATATTTAATTTTCAATATAATGTTCTTATAGGAGACAGTAGAAAGTGGAGATGGAGGCGGAGAGGGTGACGATACGTGTTCATCATCAGACCGTGAGTAGTTGTATTTTTTATGTGTTGGAAAAATATGGGAAAATTTGGTTTGTATATGTATGGTTATATCTTTGTTATGGAGTGTTTGACTCACTTTACGAGCTTTTAGGTTTTGTGCATATTTGTCTTATGGATGATCCATCTAGGATGATATGATTCTCGTTCGGGAAAAATCATGTTGTTTGATCATAAGTGAATGAATTTTGTCTATCCACTATATCAAATATAAATCAATCCCTTGTTACATAACATAACTCGAGGTAAGGTTTGGGCACAAAGGAGGGTAGTTCAGTTTGTTGACCCAATGGAAAAGTGTTTGCTGGAAGGAAGTGACACTTTGTGACTTATCATTAAGGGAATAATTTCTAGATCATTGGTGTTGGTAATTATATTTTCTATCATTTGTGTTGGAGGTAGGGATACTTTGGGAGACTATGTGATAGTAATCAAGTTGAGTGTCGAGATTGCAGTAGGATGAGCCATCTGTAGGATTTTTATAGATCTTTTCCTATAATATACAGTGAATGAGTGTCTGTAATGAATTGAGTATTATGTCCAATCACATTTAATATTTAGACTCATGAAACACATGGGTGTCCTTATATAATGTTTTTGAATAATAATATTCACCTACTAATAATGCATTTCTAGTGGCCTTTCCTAGATAATCCAATTTACAAGAAAACCCACTTGAAGGGGAATATTTTAATATCAATAAATATTATTTTAATTCCATTCAAATGTTTATTTTACATTATTGTTCCATTATTAAAATTTTTGAAAAAACACTAATGGAGTTATCCCTAGATGAAGTTAAGGAATAGTATAAACAAATATAATATTAAAAAGAAGATGACACATTCTTTATCCCCTCCCACCATCAAATATGTATATAGTTTCTAAAGTAATGGAGCTTTAGTACTCTATCCAGGGATTCTTCTATAACTAGTTCGACCTAAAGAGAGTTGGAGTGAATATGTTTTGGTAGTGTATGAATAAGAAACCACACCAACCTTTATATTTGTGATAAAATTGTGAAACTATCCAATTTTGGACAATATAAAATGCAGCACCCCTTCGGGGTTAAACTAAGTTCTATATTCTTTCTTCTCTCCCATATTCTATTTATTTTTTATTTTTTATTGATAAATTTCTTATTTATTTTCTTTATTTCTTTGGGGTATTCATTGTAGTATCTTGGTAGAAATAGAATATGATTGGTAATAATGAACACAGTAATGGGTGTAGTATATAATTTAATGAACTATTAAATGTGAATGGAACATTTTTAAATGAAACAGAAGGGTAACAACTCGATTAAAAGTGGGTAATGTATAAATAATTGGTTTTCATTAAATATAAAATCAAATGGAATTATTAATGTAAGATGACTGGTAAATGATAAATCTATAAAGGGTTAATTTTTATGAAAAATGATAAATTGTGAATGATTGTTGTGGCTATTTTTGTAGAAAGTGGTGATGGTTTATAATATAAGAATAGGCAGCAATGGTAACATGTGTGAGTGATTATTTAGTACTTAAGATGTGTTTAGCAGTACTATTTTTGTGGATCCTTTAGGATGGTATTGTGTGTGGATTTATTATACTTTAGTTTTTCTTATGATTTAGTAGGCACCCCAATCTAGTGGGATAATCTTACCAACACCCAAATGTTTTGGGTTCATAGTTTTTTATGAAACATCTCGGTTGATGAGTGAATGGATAGATGACTACTCACTCTTCCTAAATATCCCTTCTATATGTTGCACTAGTATGATGAATCAATGTATTTATATGAATATGGTATATAATGGATTTAAGTAAATTATGTGATGTTTTGGTTTACTTGAATATGTGGTTGAGATGATAATGTATGGTGGGCATCATGTATAGTAGGAGGAGGGTATGCGGTTGATGTCCTTCATGTTCATGATACCCTACTATAATGAATATATTGATATTTTGATGGAGGTGGAGGTGTGTTTTTCATAATGATGATGTGGTTGTTATATGTGTCCTGGTTGTGATATGAGATATGATGTGTTGTGATATGACTGAAGAAGGGATTGAGATCCCCATGATGATTTTTTATTGGTGTGTGAGAGTGAAAAAATAGTGGAGAATTGGTTGTGGGGTTCCTTATGATATATTATATTGTTTTTCTGTTATTATACCTAGATGAAATATCGGTTGAGTGAGACATGGTGAGGTTGGGTTATAGTTTACCGAGTACATTCTTGTTGGTTATTTTGTTTATTCATTGAAGTATTAGTATACTTCTTCAACATTTTAATGAGAGGTCTTAATGAGGATCCCAATAATTGTGTATGTATGATCACCCCTGTATATATATAAATTTCATAGGTTTCTAGGATGTATTTGGAGATCAATATGAATATTTCTAGCTCATGGGTTGCAATTGTGATTATAGTTATTAACTAGTAATGGTTTTTTTTCAGGGCACTGGTGTTGGGGATGCAGAGCTACCATTTTTTTTCCCGGATCATCTTTTTTTGGCGGTTTTAACTGCCGCTAAATGAAACTGGTAAAATTTTAGCGGTAGTTTTAACCGCCACTAAATATAGAAATTTTTATCGTAGCGGTAGTTAAAACTGCCGCTACAGTGTCCCACCATCCGCGTGTATTCCGCAGCGGTTTTGATTATTTTAGCGACATTTTTCTGGCGAGGGGGTGTTTTTTATTCGCAGCGGTCATAACCACTACCAATAAAAGAGATCTACCAGCCGTAAAACCGCCACTAAAAAAAATAAATCACCAAAAAATGAGGCAACTATGACGATTAATTTAAACCGCCGTGAAATGGATATAACTACCGCTAATAGTTTCCCGACGTGCAATTTAGCGGCGGTTTCCTATAACCGCCGCTAAACCCTTGATTTGTTGTAGTATAAAAACCAATAATTTTCACAATTCACTAAATAAGTTATCTTATCATAAAATTCTAAAAAATTCACTCAATGATAATTTTGACATCAAGATTTAAAAAATGAATCTTATTTTTTCAAAAATATATTCTTTAATTGGAAAAAAATAGTTTTATTATTTTTCCACAAAATCAATAAAAACGTTAATTTTTTTGAAAATAGTATTTTCAAAACATATAAATACTTTTCAAGAAATTAAATTATTTTTTAAAAATATGTTCTATTTATACTAAAAAATTATAATTAATATTTAAAAATTATTCATTTCTATTCATGTTTATATTTGTAACAACTAGGTTTTAACAATCACATCTAAATAATAATATTAATAATATATCATTGCCTGTTAAAACTTAGTGTCACGTGTAAGGAAAGATAAACTCAATGTTTCATGTAATGAAATATTAACTCAGTATTTAGTGTGAAACAAAATATTAAAAATATTAAATTTTTTTGAAAAAAAATTACAAAAAATATATGGGTGTTATATTCTACCCTCCTTAAAATCCATTTCTCCCATGAAATTCATCATATTAGTACAAAAAAATGAGGCTAATTATTCCTCATTACATCCTCAGGTTCTCTTGTACCTTTATTAAACTTGTTTAATTTAAAAAACATTAACTAGATAAGTGATCTTGTTTCATATAAATTTCTATATATAATCAAGAATCTCTATAGGTTATTCACCATAAGAAATATCATGCTCTGATAGTATGTCCTATAAGTTTACTACATGTGATGGATCAAGTATGTAACTCCTCAGGAGAGATACAAGGAACACATCATGAACCCAACATAGGTTTAGTGGAAGAACCAAGTGATAAGATATGGTTTTGATATTTTCATGAATTTTAAAGAGATCGATATACCTAGGGATTACTTTTCCCTGCTTTATTCCATGATGAAATTTCTAGAAACACCTTCTTAGGAGCTTAAAATTCTAGATCACATTTATGATTATCATTATAACATTTCTATCAACTTGTTGTTTTCCTTATGTGTTGTTAAATGGATCTAACTTTCTTTTCTATTTCATTAGTTAGATCAGGTCCCAATATATTTCTCTCTGCAACTTCATTCCAGTAAGTTATAGTTCTATGATCATGTCTATAAAAGGATTAATAATAATTCATCTGAATGCTTGAGTAAAAGCTATTATTTTAATAAAAATCAACTAATGAAGTTAGTTAATCTTATCCACCTTTAAAATTTATAGAATAATATCTCAGTATAACCTCGAGGGTTCGAATTATTCTCTTATACTGACCATTAAGATGGGGATGATATGCAGCGATGAAACTCTATTGCATATCTAGAAATTTTTTATGAATTATCCAAAACATTTATATAAAAATTGGATCTTAGTTAGATACAAATCAATTTGATATTCCAAGAAAGCTTTCCAATTATTTAATGTATATTCAGGAAAGTGGATTTATAGATAAATGTTCTCTGATAGTAGCAAAGTGTACTAACTTTATAATGTGGTCAGCTATAGCCAATAATTTCCTCAACATCAAAGATAATATAAACCCTAAAGGTTATCAATACCTTTAGTCATATGTCAACAAAATGTAAAGGAATTATCTTAAAATAAATTTTTCAATAAAACATATACAAAACCAGAGGTCTTTATTTTCATAAAAGTCCCTTAAAATATCTTTAATATTGATAAACTCCAATCACATAAAACATTAAAATTTTTGTCAATGACTTAGAACATATGATTAAACATAAACTCAAAAACCTATGATGGTTCCATAACTCTAAAGTTAATATTACATGGATACATATATGCTTCCAAAATATAATTCACCCCTTATTTCTTAAATAAGCTCTTATTCATTACAGGAACACTTACATTAGAATCTTGGGTTCATCCTTGCACCTATAGACTATAAAATGTGATTTCACTACGCCAAAATTCATGTAGAGGGAGATAATAAATTCTCAAAATCATATGAAATTTCACTAAAGGTGAAACAATAATATTTTCATAAGGCTCATTTATACAAAATAAAATATGAAATTCACAACTAAGGAGGGGAAGATAATGTTCCCTAATAATAATGATTCACTACATACATTAATATTCAATAATATTTCCCTTTTTTCCTTTGTCATTAGAGGTTATTATGGATTATCATCCACATTAGCCCTTAGATTAGGAAATTGATTCTCATAATGCCTAAACACATTATAGTTGTAACATTGGATTGTGGTAGGTTCATTCTATTGATATCTATCTCTATTAATTTCATTGATTGGAATCCTGACATCACTTCAACATTATTTGGATCAATAATAAGGCTTCCCACACATGTAACTCTCTATTTTTTTTCTCAGGAATTCACTTGCGTTCTTCTTACCACATTTATAGCATGTAAGTGACTAAATTTTATTTTCACCATGTGATTTATTTGATTGTTTAGGAAACTCAATATTCCTTTTCTTATCAAGATCATGGGAATGGTCAGAATCTCCAATTTCCATTTCTACCTTCAGTACACATAGAATTAATTCTTTTTAGCTATTAAATCCTTTTGTATCCAACAAATTTCATTGAATTTTTCTTAAGAAACCAAAGAATCAATAAATTTTTATTTATGGACTGATGATTAAACTACAATTGTACTATGAAAGTCTTATAAAATTATCTGTATAGGTAATAATAGATTCATTATCCTTCTATTTGAGATCAATAAATTCCTTCTCCATTATTGTTCATAAAATATAGGGGAAGTAATTACAGAAAAATAAACACTTAGACTCGTCTTATTAAGTGGATTAAAATATCTCCTCCTAAATCATATTATTAATAAATTTCCACCATAGATATACTTCACCTTTAAAATTATAGATAACCAAAATTAATTTTTCAACATCTGAACACTAGAAAATTGAAAATATATTTTCATTGTTACCGATCAATTACTTTGAGACTAGTGGATCAGTGGACCCAGTAAAAGAGTTTGTATGTTACATCATGAAATAATAAATATAAAATTGTTATTACCTTTGATCATTTGGAATTTAAACATGATTCATATCTTGAGAAATTTGAGTTATCTTTGGAATGAGTTTTTTTATTCAAGATCTTATAACATTCAGTTTCTTAGGAGGACAATCAATGCTTAGTCTGGTACATCCAGCATTAATATGGCTCCTTCAGGTCTATCCATTCACTAAAACTAGAAATTATATTGTGAGAAACGCTAATCATATTTTAAAACCAGATAATCATGAAAAATAATTTATTGGATGTATAAATCAGGAAACCTTATTTTGAATTTATGACACCTTATGGTTAACCTAGGTCATTCATGGTCATTATTCAAATCCTTCATGATGATTCATAAAGGGTTTTTTAATTCCCAAATAATATCCCCTTGGAGTGTCAAAAAAAGTGTGCAGCAAGGCCCATTATTTTGTACAAAGTGATGAGTGTTACCATCTCAGTGCACCCTTTTTATATTTATTACCCCTAGGTATCTCTGTGACAGATTCACATTCACTTTTATTATCAAAATAGGGATATAATTTCATCGAAACCACTTTATCTATCCTTTACCAAAATTCTATGAAATTTTCCTATACATTTACGCATCCATATAATTATCCCTAGACATATACATAGACACATCCTTATAAATATCATAAGGTATCTCACTAAAAATTTCACATCCTATTTTCTAAAGGTTAACTAATCCTTGCTCTGATACTGACTATAAAGACCCAAACTTCTCATTCATAAATAGTACATATTATTAGATGAATATTTATTACCAAACATAATGACCCACATAAAAATCATTTAGGTCTAGTGCCTTTTGAAAATTAGAAACATAAACAACTAATGAATAAGTAATCTACATCATATCCCACTATATTCTTCATAATTATCATCCTTCTTAGAATTATCATGCATAATACCTTTCATCGTAACCGTAGAAGTGGAAAAATAAGATAGGGTGATCGAAGATGCTTAGTAAGGATAAAAAATGGATATATGAACATATTATTAGTATAAGTTTATGATAACATGAAACTGACATTTGATAACCATTCCCTACATATCATAGACCATAAACATAGATCTTGGAATAAATCATAACAATTTATAATACATGAATCATAAAAAAATCATGTAATATGATACATGAGAATATAACATTTGGAATAACCCATAGATTTGAGGCATATATCTAATCATATAAAATCTTATATCAAGTATAACCCTCAAGACATTCAAAACATGTTAGGCTTCAATTAACCACCTATATTCCTACCTTGGTATTGGGATAACCTCTCGTGTACCCTATTTTAAGACTGGGATAACATCCCATTTAACCTCTCATGGGATTGGGATAACTGATTTTGTTCCCTATTTTGGGGTTGGGATAACCTTCCATGTATGTTATTTATGGATTCTGATAACCACCTGTGTACCATATTTTAGTTTTGGGATAACATCATGTGTAACCATTGAGCCGTATAACATTAATAATTACCCAATGAATTAGGGGAAGATATAGTTCACACTCATCACATGATGAAAATCATATACACATGTTCCACAAGATCATAAAACATTTATCATATCAAAACCCATAATAATAAATGGGATTCATTATCATTTCATCACTTCCTAAAATCATGACATATAGGGAAAAAGAAGATTTTATAAGCATTTTAACATAGTATGACCCATGAAAGTGAAAAAGGTTTCCAAGAAATATTTTCATCATAAACATAAACTATCTTGAAAAATAATAAGTATGTTATCCTTGGATCATATCCCCTATAAATAAAAAAATAACATCAAAGGATTTCATATTATAAGGAAAATGATTTTAAAAGAAAAAACACTTTGAAAATTCCTTGGGTAAAATATAATTTATTTTCAAATAACATTCTTTAAAATTAAAAATTCGTTGAATATTTTGAACATATTTTTCTTTGAAATTATACTTGAAAACATATAAAGAAAGATTCAATGTGAATAATGGTCATAATGTCTGTAAATTTTCATTCTTTTCGTACATGTTAAAACAAATATTCCATTAAAAACATTTTAAAATTTTCAAAGAATGGTAAAATTTACATTAAAAACACATATTAAAATTAAAACATTTTTTTAAACGTTTTTCGTAAAATATGGACATAAAATAGAAAGGTTTCTTGACCGAAGAGAGAAATAAAGTCAGTTTTATTTAAAAAATGTTATTTTGAAATATTGAGAATAGAAATAGAGGAAAATGAAGGGAAAACTTTTAAATCATGAAATAACTAGAGTATAATGAAATTACTATGTTTTTTGAGAGACAGATCATAATATTTCATCATTTGAAGCATAATCAAGAACAATTTCAAATTAGATTGTAACATAAAAACCATAAAAATTTGGTAACATTGAATTGTAATAACCATGAAAGATTAATATAAAATGTTATATATAATATCAAGAGAAATAATAACATCATGATAATACATGTAAATTGGGTTGTATATACACCTCAAAAAAGATGATAGGTGAATAACATAATATATGTTTCAAAGAAGGAAAATTGAGACAAAAGATTGTTACCACTTTGGTAACATTTAAACTCTAAACCCCACGAAATTGAGATACTAAAATGGATATATAAGTCGAAATAATTTTTATAAGAGTAATAATAAAATACATTCATGGGAATTATATACATCATATAAATTAAATAGGTAGTGAATATGGCATGTGTCTCATAGAAGTAAAATGTGAGATGGAAGTCCCTTACTTTAAGTCTCGACTTCATTACAACATGTTTGAACCTCATGAAAAATAAATATATGTTTTTGATAAAAATATTATAAAAACATAATTATATATTTCATACCATATATTATTTCATTATGAACTTGTATTACACATTTTTTATTAATTTCATGTCAAATATCATGTTACGGGTAATAATTACTTTTTCCATGTATGTTTTGATTTAGTATTTTTGGTCCACTTAATTTCATCATGGTTTCATAATATATTTAATTTTAACCATGATAAAAATAAATATATATTTATTATATATATTTTTATATTAATCGAGAAAATTTAAAGATAGAAAATGAAATACACTATTCATGGAGATGGTAGGTCGTATGTGTATATAAATGTTGTTTCCATTTTCTCAACGGATGAAATGAAATAAATATAAATAAAATATTAAATTTTAAGTATCACTTTTATTTCATATATATCATATGTTTTAATTAAAACCATCCTTATTACCTACCATGTAAAGTGTGAATGAATCGCATCGCTTCACGGGG
This sequence comes from Viscum album, assembly GCA_963277665.1. NCBI lineage: Eukaryota > Viridiplantae > Streptophyta > Magnoliopsida > Santalales > Viscaceae > Viscum > Viscum album. Next base: position 682,541,470 of record OY728123.1, on the reverse strand, counting down.
TCGTAGTCGCCCATACACATGAATGACATTATCATATTTACATGGAATGAAAATTAAGTATTAATATGTGTTATAATGATTCTATTAGAATATTAATATAATAAATAAAATACATAAATAATAAAACAATCATTATATCCATCTTTTAGATGTGGTTATGGAAAACGAATAGCATCAGTTCATGAGGTGGTAGTCCTCCATACACATGATTGATGATTTAATAACTCAATTGATGGAAAAGGTAATGGATGTTGGTAATTAACTTATGATTAAATATATAATTATATTTATTATATTGATTTTATTATATCATAATTTTTTAATAATAATTAAATTAGGTTTAGGGATAAATAAAATAAAAATTATCAATTAGGGACGTGGCCTCTTCTTTGGGAAACTTCTTTGGGTTTGCACAAAAAAAATTATAAGGTTATATTTAGGAAACAATAAGGATTCTAGGATGAAGGGAGTGAATTTAGTAATTTATTTGGTTATATTTGTTTCGAATAAATGGGTTTGGGAATTAATAATAGGATAGGAGAGAAGGTGGCCTTTTATAAGTGATGTGAGTGGGGAACTTGTAATTTTAGAAAATAAAATGTTGTAACCATATTTTTATCATGAAAAAAGGAGAAATAATTTACCCATATTGATTCTATAAGATATAAGGTCAACATATATCAATAAAATTCATTTTATACAAGTTATGGGTTATTTTTAACCTTTCTCTTTTAAGTTTAAACACCAATAGCCCCATTTTTACCATAATCGTTGAAAATAATTTTTAATCTTTTTCATATTAATTATGGAATAAATTAAATCAAAGTTATTATATAATATAAATTATTCAAATTCAAAATATATAATCCATATTTACAAATTCCATCAATATAAGTGTTGATTTTAAATTTTAAATTAGTCTTATAGACATGACGAGAATATGGGATTTCAAAGAGAATATATTAAAAATATTACAATGTTTCTCTATAAAAAATCAATATTAAATTGATTAAAATGAAATAAATTTTATTAATAGATATATAAATAAACTAATTTTAATTTTAAAATCATCTTAAAATAATTTTTATGTTTTTAAAATTGTTAAAAGAAATGGAAATGCTTATTAAAAACTAATATTATTTACTATTCACTAAAAAATTTAACTTTTAAGAAAATTCTCAAAAAATTATTAAAAGATAATTTTTAAAAGTATATACAAAAAAGAAAGTTTATTTTATAAAATATGATTTCTAAATGGTAAAAAATAATTTTAATATTTGTTCAAAAAATGCAATAAAAACATTTTTTTGAGAAACTAGTATTTTCAAAACATATAAAGACATTTATAAAAGTTATTTACTTTTTTTCAATATGTTTAATTTACATAAAAACAATATTATTAATATTTAAAAAGTAGGTATTACTATTCATATCACTAATTTAAATGGCTAGGTTATAACAATCACATTTAAAAATTGTTAATAATTTATCACATTTTTTTGAAACTAAATATTGCATGTAACGAAAGCTAAACTCAGTATTGTGTGTAATGAAAGATAAAATTGGTGTTGTTTGTAAATAAAAATATTATAAATATTAAATTTTTTTACATAAAAATATTTCCCAAAATCTTAGGGTGTTACATAGCCTTAGTACCTTCAATTTTAGTAGAAGATGCAACATGAGCATACATAATCTCATCAATTTGGTATGAACATTAAGTAGAATCTAGGTTGTATTCTGGGGAGGGATATAAACTTTTATGAATATGTTGAGAAACACTATTAGTAAGGTATCTAGGATTAGGATGGACCACTTAGTAGTCCTAATCAATGTATTTCTTAATTTGGTCCCATGTTTTCTCAACCTTTCTAGATTTTGTACAGATTCATATTCAATATATAATTTATTAAAATTATCAGTGAAGGAATTTGTGACTAAATCATCAAAATGATGATGATTTTCCATCATAAACTCAGCAATAAAAACATCTTAAGTAACATAAATCAGCATATACATCACCAAAAGAATGTACTCTTTGAAAATATAATATTCCCACTTGTCCCCAACAGCTTTAATGGTTTGTTTACCATTTAAAACATCTATAAAATCTGTATTTGTGGATAAAAATGATCATCTAAAAATGATTGGTACTTTTTTATTGCACTCCATCTCAATAATTAGGTAGAATATGGGAAAACACCCTTTCCAAAAATTAACTAATAGGACATAAGCCCTCTCATAGGGAAAATAATATGACATATAATCTATCTATAGAGATGAAAAAGTCTATTTCAGCTAACTAAGACCCATATTTTTAAACAATGTGTAAGGAATAAGTTTGATACTGAAAACTAAATCCCACAATCCCATAATGTTTTTACTTTTTCTAATTCTTCAATAAAAAAAGATCTAGGTTCTTTCAATTTTTTAGGAATATTAATTTAAAAAAATCAATAAAATCAGCGTTCAAAATTATTATTTAACTTTCACACTAATCCCTCTTATTAGCTAAAAATATTTTCAGAAATTTCAAATATGAAATGAAATTGTTTAGATATTATGTAAAAGTAATGTTGATGTTGAAACTCCAAAACATTTAAAATAATTTCAAGTAATTAGGAACATTTTTTTCATTATTAGGGGAAAAGGAATAGGAGAGACATAATTCCTCAAGACTGGTTGATTATTATCCTCATATTCAAACCCCACATTTTTTATTCCATATTTAATGAGTTCCCATTATATATTTGTTTTATTATTTTTCTTTATTAAGTGAATATTCATCATTTATTATATATTGATAAAATATATAAATATTTATAGTTTTGGGAAATTGTAGATTTTCAATTCCATATTCAGCTTAAACATTTATTTCAACTTTCCTTGGTTGGTCCCTAAATGGTTTTCAAATGTTTATACATGCCTTTGTTGTTACAAACATTTAATTATATCTTGGATTTGGATCAGATCTGTTCGGAAACTAACCTTTACCTCCCCCACCTAAATCTCTAGCCATCTGACCCATTTGATGTTTCAGTCTATAAATACTATATTCTATGTGTTTTTTCAAAGAACCAATCTCACCCAAAATATTTTGTAATAGTCATTTAATTTACCTTTAAGAGTTCAAGATTCATCACCACATTGATTTGAATAATAATATTTTGGTTGTGGTTGGTAATTTGGGCAGTTTGATATATTATCACACCTTTTTCTTTCCAAGATAGATTTTTTTTTAATCTATAATTGAACTAATTAGGGAATGGATCATTAGCCCATTTATTCCTAACTCTATTTTCAACAAACTAAGTACTTTCATCACATTTCATAGGGAGGTAAGTATTAGGATAATAGTTTTGAACATAAAAAACATCCCAAAATGAAAACACAAATCTCTAAGTGTTTTATCATTAACTATAGAATTATTTGTGTTACTATCATCCCTATTTATCACCTTTTTCATAATTCACTTGTGTTTCGGAATTTGGGAAAGATTATCAAACAATTTCATAAGATCGTCAGTTTTTTAATTATAGAATTATCCACCAAAATATTGATCAACTAAGTTCTAGTTATATGGTGTAATGTCATTGTTAAATGTATCTATAATATGATGTGTACCTAACTAATGGTTGGGAATTTACCTAAGACTTTTAAACCTATCCCGAACCTCATAAAAATCCTCCATCGTCCTATAAAAACCATGTGATATTATACCTAAATTATATAGTGGTGTTCTTAGGATTTAATTTAGTGAAAAATTAATGAAAGGGTAATCCAAGGTATCAAATATTTTCTCATATAAGTTTTTAAACCATTTCCTATACCTACCATAAATATATAAGGGAAAACTTCTCAACCTCAACTCATCTTTACTCTAACCATTCAGAGGATATTGTTGAACAAAACAATAAAATTAACTAAAAACTCTAAATAATCCTATGTGATATGACCATTGAGTAAAGGAAGAATTAATATGTGATACTAATTGATCTCATAATTCATAGACCTAAGAGAAAACATTATTTATGAAAGATTACTAGACATTTTTTTCACTGAAACTACCTAAGTCTATTCCAATTAGTGGATGAAAATAATGTATGGTTATAGATATGAATCTCATTGAACTTTTATGGTCTAACTTATTCTAAATTTTCCATATTTAATTTATTCATTTTATTTTATAAACATTGTTGATAAATTTCTATAATTAAAGATATTTGTTTTCATTTCAAGACCTAGTGTGCATTCAAAACTAGTGATAACATTGAACAAACATAGAAAACACTTTTAAGAATTGTTTTGTTTTTTTAAAAAAAAATTGAGCACATATTCCTTCTCTATAATTGGTGCCAAAATTTTATCTAATAGTTATTGAAATAATAAAAAATTATTTTAAACTCTACTTACTACTATTATACTGATAAGGGAGGTGTATATTCCATAGGGAAGGTTGGTGAAAATTGTGTGACCAAAAAAAAATAAGTTGACAAAAATAAACAAAATCCATAAAATTAATGAAGATTGTGTGAAATAATGGTGTATTGTGAAGATAAAGGAAGAGGTGTGTAACATAGTGACAATTGGTGGTGATAAAGGAGATTAAACTAGAGCAAAGGAAATCGATTATAAGTTATTAATAGATGTATCATACAATCCTGAATTGGTTATTGATTTCTTATTTGTATAATAAAGTTAATTTCAATTTTATAGTGACTATAATAATAAGTGTTGAATCATTGAGATGTCACTCAATGTACAACCTAGTTCATTGGTCCTTCCATACTGATTATCTACCGATTCACACATATAAATTGATTTCTTCAAATCGAAAAGAGATACATCTACCTTTTCAATTTTATAGACATTTTTAGGTTCTCAAGAATTGAGTATCCATTATCATATCCAATGGGTTCATAATTTAGCATTGAAGAGATACTCATAATGAATGTTATTGAGAAAACTGAATATAATTAGCACTAAAATGGTTGTAATAATGAGAGAATAATATATTAAGTTTATCAAATCATTTCATCCAATTTGAAATATAATTATTTATCTATATATATTCAAACAAAATAAACAATAGAGTTAATCTGTAAAAGAATTTTGAAAATAGAAATACAGTTGAGAGAGATAAATTATTCTATCTTGAGGTTAAATTCTTCTTATGAACCCAAATTTTAGTTCCTACTTCAAGAGTGTTCTCACTCTCCTCCTCTTAATTCCCTACTCTATTGTGTGTGTTTTTTCTTGATCAATGAATGAATAATCTATTGTATGTGTTCTAATGCTCTAATTTTAATACATTTTTTATAACCACTGTGAGAATTGATTTAAAATTTGTATTCCCCTAGACATTTTACATATTTCATCTTTTACTATCAACTATAACCTTCATATAACACAAGAAAAACTGTTATACCAAACTTAAATTGGACCAAATGTACCATATTTCTTTATAAAACCTTCTCAGTCATGTTTCTAGGCTCAAAGTTATTTTTTAATGTCACTAAAAATTTATAGAAACTCAGAATGTACTTAACATTAACCCCAACCTCACTACTCATGACAAGTAGACTACCCACAATTTATCTCATTATCTCTATTAAGTTTGACCTAAAGTTATTTAACAAAAAATAACTATTCTATGTTTCATGTCACCAATTTAAATCAAAACTAACATATAATCCTTCCAAATTCTTTATCATGGAATTCAACCATAGGTCCCTTAGTTAGGATAATTGACATCAACACACCTTTTTTAAAACTTCAATAAGGAAGGTGATCATCTTCAACTTTAATGAAACAAGATCAATTAACAACCAATTATTATGCTTGGGCTTTTATAGTTCAACAAAATTCACTTAAATAATTCATAAGGCACTTCGTGTGCAATTCAACGTGAATTAATAGATCGGAAAGTGGTAAAATTGATTCCTTCATTCTCTTCATTCATAGCATAAAACATGAATATAACCATAAAATCAAATCTTCTGGATTGATTACCTAGTATCAAGCTCCTATTTCCATACACAGTAACAAAAAACATCACTTATAAAAGATCATATTTAGATCAACTCAGTCCTCAACCATCCTCACCAAATTCACAAAAAATAATCCAACTATAGAATCTTGGTTAGTTTTAAAAGGAACAACTTAAATTCTTCATCTACAATAAGTTTAGTTGAAGGAAAATTTAAATTGCATACTTTAGGTAAATCAATTGATCTTTTCTAATTTGTTAATTGATCCATGTTTAATTGACACCAACTCTGACAATAACTCCAATGGCTCAAGATCATGATTCTTGAACATGAAAGACATCTTCAAGCCCCCTTCAAGTCATCAGAACGTATTTCTTAGAATACTTCCATGATCTAACACCCACGGTAGAATAAGGGTGAAGAACAGTCTCATAACTAACTTCCACGATGGAAGTGAAATTCCCTCTCATGGAAACAGTGTGAATCCATTGTAGCAGAAGGATACACATAGACATGGTAGTAGGGATGAAAAATACATAGAATTAAGGAATCCTTTCCCTAGGGTAGTAAAATATTGGCACAACAATATAACTGGTATCATGGTAGTGGGGCTTCCTTAACCACAAATGAAAAATAAACAAACAAATTAAAAAAATGAATTACACTTCCAAAATATTAAAAAAATAAATAATTAAAAAAATTACTCAAAAAATGCTATTAATTAATATGAATATTTTAATTTCAAAATTACTAAATGTTAAAAGAGATGTTAAAAATTAAATTTAAATTCCATTTGTTAATTAATTAATTAATTACGAAAAATAGAGAAATTAAAAAATTAATTTACATAAATATAGAGATTGAACAAAAACACATCAAATCAATATTTTAAACGAAAAATAATAATTAGGTAAAAATTAAAATCTTACACAATATATAATTTAGACATAAAAACATATATTTAAACATAAAATTCATATATTTAACAATTTATCTACAAGATAACCACTTACACTAATTAACTAAAAAAATTAATCTTTTATATTAAATAAATATTTTAAACTAAAAAAGAGATGTAGAAAAATCATATAATTAAAGACTACACAAAGTATATCTCTAGATCATTAAAAAATAGAGGTTATTGAAGATTGATCTAGGCCAATATCAATAATATAGATCTATAGTTTTCTTATAATCGTTTAAAATTATCGATTCTTAGTGATTTATTTACAATGATTTGTGATGTTCCTGATTTGTGTATACATTTTCATACATTCTATTAAGTAAAAAAACATGTTTTCACTGGATATATGTTTTTTTTAGATAAAATGCTTTAATTTGGTATTCATGATGTTTTTTATGTATTTTCCTACCAAAGTCGCAAATCAGGAAAGATTACAACTAAATTTATAATATACATGGTTTGTACCTACAAACACATGCCATGTACCTTTTCCCATACACAGATCAGCCAGACCGAGTACATGCTCAAGTACCCAGCCAGATATCACACGCCGTGTACTTCACTCTACATGTCTTGTCTACCCTTCTAGAAGAGGTTGATGGATATATTCGATATTACACACCATGTGAGACAGCGCTACACATCCTGTATACCCACCAATCAACCGCCAATGCCTTCAAAGTCAAGGGGTGGTGCAGCGCACACCTACCGGTAGAGAAACTAAAGGCAAACATGAGTTGACCTATTTTCATGGCGTTTACATTTGGTTACACACCATGTAGTTTTAAAATCTATAAAGAAGAGGGAAGCCTCTCATGTTTAATATTGGGCATACAATGGGGGTGTTTTCTCTCTGTTGTCTGATCCCCCCTCATATCCTTTTCAAGTTTTCCTTTTTTGTTTTCAATTCTTATTTTAGTGTTACTCTCCATTTCCCATGTTCTCCTCTTGTATCCCTAGTAGGGATTGAGTATTAACTCAATCCCCACACTGTGATCATGGTCATAAGGGATAGTTCCCAACATTTTGGGGTTACAATAAGATTCTAGGTTGTAGTAATATGAAATCCAGAGTGTTTTTTCTACCATGATGTTCATTTACAATTCCTTTAAGGAACCATATTCCATAATCACCGTTGTTGTTGTATCAAATAAAGAACAACATTAATGGAAAAACATAAGGAGTTGTAGTGAATAAACCCATGACCATTGGGGGAATCTATTTTGACTATTTTAGTGGTAAGGAACTTGAAAAAGTTTAATGTAATTAACCACTGGACAAAGGGGTTAATTCCTTAAACATGAAATTGAATGTTATCGTACCAAGAAACATTAATTTAATTGAATCCCCATAGTGAATAAATGTCATTAATAATTTTAATTATAAGGTATGATAATCTCAATAATCACAAACTGATTGCAACCCTGACACATTTGTCTTTTGATTGTCCTATTCTTATTTTGTTTTTTTTTTAATTTTCACAAATAGTTTCTCTATTTTAAATGGTTCCACTCATTCATTCTGTTTGACCAATTGACCAAGACTTTCCAACTTGATATGTTCCTCTTCTATTCCTCATTTCCCCATGGGACCGACCTTGACTACCATTGGCTACCTAGTAGTTGGTTCATAAGGGAATAGTAAAAGAAATCTGAATTTGGTGCTCTCCTTGTGATGGGAGAGGTACCAAAATTTTGTGTCATTTTATGGGAAATCCGGGAAAGAAACAATGTGAGTCCAGGTCAAGGTTGGTTTACCCAGAATTTTCCTTTTCTGTTATACTTTTTGATTCATTTTCTAGGGAACCTCTACCCCACTTCCATATAGATTATTATCCAACTGTGGAGTGTTAAGATCTTTCTAGAGAGGATTTTCATCCCTATGATCTATAATTGGGGTATCCACCCCTAGATGAATACCATCCATACATAGATGATGGGTTCCAATATGAGGACAAACTATTTACATTATCCACCTCACCCTTCTCTTATTCTTCTTTAGAACCAATTTTGGGTAATACCGAATGGTTATTATTGATGATATAGAATTTTACCACATGCTAATTGGACCAAACCGAAAGATTGGAAGGACATATAAATATGGTAGAATAGATCACTGAGATAATTTCCAATTTGGATCCTCTAGTTGATTTTAAAGATGGGTGTTCTAATTTTCTTTCAACTGAGGAGTCATGTCCTAATGTGGGCCCCACTTTTCATGCATTAAAATTTTCAGAAATTAATCTCCAAAAGTAAAATTTTGAATATAGGGATACATCAGTTCATGATTATATATAATTTGATGACTCATTTATTTATAACCCCTTAGTTGATTTTATACCTATTCTGGAAGAACCCTAAAATTATTTTTAGGTCTTTAGAATCTCAAAGTAGGAACCTTAGGAAATGGTGGACTTACATGAACAAACGAAGAACCAAGTCCACCTTCAGAATCTTCTGGCCATGGAGCAGTGCTACTGTAAGCCACCGCCCAGACCACCTGAAGGTCAAGAATTATAAAAACAAGATGTGGGCGCCAAAAACATGTGGTGGTTGGCTTTGAAAAATCCACATGAGCCTTCAAATTATGGATAATTCACTCTAACTCGGGTCGAGACAAAGATCTAAAACAAAGGATCTTACTAGGAGGAAACACAATCATTCATTTCTCCCCTCGTCCTCTATTTTCTATTTTTAATAAAAACACGGCATGTTCCTATACTCAACACACTCTGTATGTCCTCTTATATACACTATAGAAATAAGAAATAAATGATACTACATTCCATGTATATCCTTATACATGGCGTGTACTTTTCTTTTTACTGTATATTATTATAGAAATTTTGTATATGTATGTATTAATTAGGTTAATAAATAGGGATGCGGCATGTGCTAATAGAAAGGTCACTCAATTTTATCTGAGTTGTCATCATTTCAAATCACTCAACAACTACCTTTGGTACATGAGTCATTCTTTTTAAACCTATGTTTTAATTAAACAGTGTGTGAGATGTTTTCAAACTATCAAAAAATGTTTCAAGATAAAATAAAACTCATAATAGGTTTGTCTCAACTGGCAGGTTCATAACCATGAATCCAAAAGATCCAGGTCCAAATCCTGACAACCATCCCAGTTCTACCATTGTTTCACATAAATAAAACCACATGTCATGCATTTTGATGGACATTGTTTGATTCAGGTTATCCAATCATCTTAAAATGATTTTTAAAATAACAAATCACATGTGAGTGAAGTGGGATGATTAGAAAAGTCATATCCCTATGTTAGAAAGACCTGACTTCAAACTCGAATAATTTTTTCACTGCATCCTAACAATTCAAAAAATTAAAAAAACACATTGTGCATTGTTCTTTACCCCATGTAGTACTACACATATACATTATGTATTAAAAGTTAATAAAATTGTGCAGTACTACAACCATCACTCCAATGGTTGAGGGCGTACGTTTGAAATCGGCCGATCTCTAGTCTGAATTGTTCCCTAAGCACCGAAATTAAGGTTGTAGTTATCTTTTTCCAATTTTAGAAAACACATCATGTATTTCTTTGATACATTACGTATATTGTTTTATTTTTTGTTTGTAAATAATTTTTATTTCAAATATATTTCATTCTAGACTATAAATAATAATTATTTTATAGTTTACCATAATAATCAAAAAAACTCATACAAATATTGTGGAACATCTACACATTGTGTGTTTAGGATATAAAATTTGGGCACCCTACCCAGCCACACTCTATTCTGTGACCCCTCTCCTCTTTCTGTTTTCATTCAACACTTTGGAATCTTCTACACGATATCACCCCCTCCTGCTCTAATCCTCAATTTTTTTCAATTTTGGCCATGATTTCCTGATCATTTTGATCCTCAATCTAGGCACATCAATCGACACCTACTATTTAAATGTTTCAGTGGTGTTTAGGGTGATTTTTAGATCGGTCGGCTGTTCGGATTCCTGCACAGTACATGGGATAAATGAAGAACACACATTGTGTACTTTAGGTACATGGACACAAACGCTTTGTTCCTAAAAATCACAAACATAGAGAGTTTATGTTCAGTACACTCCATGTACAATTCCTCCACACGGCATTTAATAAATGCCCGTGTACTATGCCACATGGATCTGAGCCCATGTCTACACAAACAGTGTGTATGTTTGGTGCACATTGTGTACTCTATTCATCTAGAATTGTCAATTTCAAGGGACCAAAAAGTTTTCAATCCATGTTCTCACACACATTGTTTAGTTCTTATACATGGTGTTCACTTTATATATCGACCCCTCAGAGCCAATTCCATGTATGTGCACTCACACGGACCACACCTCATTTTCTCGCACATGCGTTTACACTACACTACACACCGTGTATTAGAAAATTCACTTTCATAGGCCTTCTCATCATGTTAATACAGAGTACACGAATTCCTTACCCACTTACACTACATGTTGTGTACACTAGATCTACATGTCGTGTACCTTTTTTTCTTATTTTCTCACTTTTCATTCTTCTTTTTTGTCTTATTCTTATTTTCATTTTTTTCTTTCTTTATATTATAGTTATGGTAGATGCAGATCATGCGAGTGGGAAGTGGCATGCGCCTGGTACTGAGAGGGGCGACTAACAATACCAAAAATATGAATTCGGCCTTCAGAGATATCAGCTCCAGATTTTCTGTTATGTCAACTACCAGCCTTGGCAACCCTTCATACTCTTCTACCAGTAATATCATCTCAGACAAATGCAGGTATGGTGTCCACATCTTCATCTTCTCCCGCTACCGAGGGCTCCAGCACTAGAGACCCTACTATGCCCACACCTCCTTCCACTTCTATCAGGACCTCAAATCCATCTCTGAAATCATTAGTTTCACCATCCACTGCCACCACTGCTGGATCATCCACCTTTGTAGTTACAGCCCCACATTGGCCTGCATCGGTAGCACCTCGACCTTAGCCACACCCCTGCCTGATATTTCTTGAGGGGCATCATGTTTCTACCCGACTCAAGTGTCTTTCATGGCGTACGGTCCAGGTGAATGTTCATTTCTTGGAAACCTCTGTCCCACAATATATGGGTGTTTCGGATGATATTGAGGAGATATTCATCCACACCCACATTTTGGACACAGTCCAGGTCAACACTCGTAGATTCATAGATTTATTTTTAGAGTTTTCTGAAAATTTCACATTAGATGGGGGGCCAACCATCCAAATCCCACCAATAAATTTACTCCAGTCAGATTCTAACTGGGTGGCCACCACTTTTCACTGACCATGGTCGTGTTTGTCCAAGGGTGCAGCTTATATCCCCATCCTACCACTCCACCTCTTGTCTCATCCCTTTCCAGCCCTGAGCACTCTAAATGTTTTTCAATTCAAGTGGATCTCACTAGACTTGACCATGAGTACTCCCCCACTTCTCAAAAGATCACTCTCATCAGTAATCCTCTCCATTTCATCCATTAGTACTTTAGAACCATTATTTTTCCTCTTCTTGAGAAAATGGGGGTTGTGTAAGGTCATGACAAGGCCCTTCTTACCTGTATTGTCTTCCACTAATAAACAAAACTTCCTTACTTTTCCACCTCTTACATCCAATCCATGTTCCATGGCCGTCAGTGAAACCTGAACTATGGCTTCTTTGACACTTGGTTAGCACAATATTTTTGGGATTTTTTGATCCTTCTCTCCCTCACGATCACTTAGGATATCCCCAGTATATGTACTTCATTATTATTATTCTCAGAAGGATGTTTAAGCACTGGGGAGATGGCTTTGTGCTCGTGTAGGACACCATAACTCTAGTAGGGGCGAGAGATGACCTTGTTTCCCCTGTTGGTATTGCTGATACAAACCCATCCCATCCACCAACAGATGTTCCTTCTCCCCCCACCCTATTTATTCCTCCCTTACCTCTTCCTCTTCCATCCCCTCTTCTTCTGGCTCATCCACAACCCCACCTCCCCTCGTACCCTCACCTGACCACCCCCCTGTTTCACAACACTTGGCCACACTGGACCATTGTCTAGACCTTCTTGAGCACCACCAGGCTTCCATTTCTCAAACATAGACACAAATGGGGGCATAGACACTATTTAAAACACTTTCCACATATTATGTTATCTTTTCCACTACTGACCCAGCTACTAATACCTCTACAGCAAGCTAGGGTGAGCCAGTCGATCCTCCTGTCGAGTGGATCGATTCCATGCCTCCAACTATCACTACTTCTATTATTGTGTCAGATGTTTCCCTTATGGCCACCATACAGATCATAGAGCACATGCTTCCATCTTCCACTACTACTGATTCTCATATGCCAGTTCCACTTTTTACCTTTGATGCCTCTTCTGAGCCAACCCCATGGCTAATTTTTTCTTGCTTATTTCTTTATATATATCTCTGTTTTGTGCTATGTGTGTGTTATGCTAGTTTTTGTGTAAGAAGGATTATTTTTCCATTTCATCCACTCTCATAGGTACTCTGGTGCACTTTGGGCATCTATTTCCAATTACTTCTCCTTTTTCAGCTCACTATAAGGGTAGTATTATTTCACATTTTCATTTCATTATTATTTTTGAAATTACATCTTTCACATCTTTCCCTCATCCTAGCCTACTTCTGTTTTACCAGATCCTCTTCTCTTCCTTGGTGTTACACTTGGGGGACCAAGTGCAATATTCACTATGGGGGAGAGTCTTTGACTACACTATTATTTTCCCTTGAACTGATCTAGATAACATCATTAATTAAGGAAATTTTGTGGAAATTTATTTATCAAATATATTTATAAATAATAAACACATAAAAGGTAATTTTAGAAGTTAAATGATTATTTTATATTACAAATTATTTTAAAATAATTGCTGATATAATTTAATTCTTGATTTAAATTCTTGGGCATTTACATCTATTAGGCTTACCATTTTTATTCATGTCATGACCAGATTAACCCTTTATTTTTCCTCATTCCTGAGAGGTATTCTAAGACTTTTTGGCATATTCTTTCTCATACCCTCTATCTTAATAGAGTCTTGGGATATGGATGACTACTAGAACTTGTGATTATTTCTCTTCAAAACATGAATATTTTTGAATCACATTAAAATGATTAATGAATTTGATTGTTTTCAACCCCTTTGACTTTAAGACCTACCCTACATCTGATCTTCATAAAACCCTTAGATGTTGTGAACTTCCTTGATATGAAGCCACATTATAATACTATTTACCCTTCCTACCATAATTCTAGTATAATTTTGCATGATTATTTGTTTGATATTTAGAGGGGGGGTTTTGGCTATTCAAGGTGCATTTTGGTGAGCAGCAATAAAATTAAGTGTGGGGGAGAGTGTCTCATGTTCATTTGGGAAGAAGGGTTCCAAAACCATTATTCATTATATAATTGGTTCTCCCTATATATTAAAAAAAGTATTGAAAAATTCAAAAGAGGGGATATATTCATTCATTTAAACTTTATTGATGGTTTATTGAACCATGTTTACAAGAGAATATCAAAGAGATGATGCCTTTTAATAGATCTTGATTGGGAATACATTTTCATTGAGCTTTATTATTTAATATCATGAATTGTTATTTAATAATTCAGCCTCATTTATCAATCCACTGATATTATTTTTTATTGTTACCTACCTACATGAATCCTCGCAATAATTTGAACCTTATTGAAAGACCTCATGATATTTGTGATATTTTTTATAAATTATAAAATGATAATACTTGAAATCATATGGATAGATTTCATATACTTGATATTGATAATAAATATGATTAAAATGATCTTGAGTAATGAGTTTGGTTTTTCTGGTTAGGTAAATCATCAAGTGGATTTCATCTTTACGAAAAGTTGAGAAATGTGAATAAAGGAGGTTGAAAATATTTAATTGAATTATATATTAGGCAAGATTAGAATATCATGGGAATTGAAATATGTTTTGTGTCTTTTTAAAATCCTTTGTTATGTCTATAGTATTTACAAGTATAATTAGTTAAATTATTCCCTTTTTTAGAGTATGAATTTTGTTAATTCAATGTTGATATTTTTCTTAACGGAATGAAAACGACTAAGTGTGGGGGGTTTGATGTGCCTGATTTTTTTATACAATTTCATAAATTCTATTGATTATAAAAATATGTTTTCACTGAATATATGTTGTTTTGTATATAAAAAGATTTAATTTTGTATTCATTATGTTTTTCATGTATTTTCCAGCCAAATTCACAAATTATGAAATATCACAACAAAAATTCAAATATACATGGTGTGTACCTATAAACACACATCGAGTACCTTCGCCTAAACATAGATCAGCCAGACTATGTACATGCCCAAGTAGTCTGCCTGATCTCATACATTGTGTACTTCACTCTACAATCTGTTTTTCCCTTATAGAAGTGTTTGGTGGATGAATTCGATACTACATTCCATGTGGGGAGGTGATACATTTCATGTATACCCACCAACCGACCGTCGATGCTTTCAAAGTCAAGGGGTAGTGCACCACTCACCTACTGGTGGAGAAACCAATTAAAAATAGGAGTTGACCTTTTTTCATGGTGTGTACTTTAGGTTACACACCATGTAGTTTTAAAATCTATAAATAATATTCCATCCCATCCATGTTTGAGGTTAAACATCTAAAGGGGGAGGTGATGTCACTCTACTATCCGAGCCTCCCTCAGATCCATTTCAAGTTTTCCTTTTCTGTTTTCAATTCCTTTTTTATTGTAATTCTCCCTTTCCCCCATTCTCCTCTCGTATCCATGGTAGGGATTGTGTTTCTACTCAATCCGAACACTGTGGCCAGGGTTATAAGAGGCTAGTTCCCCTCGTGTTGAGGTTGTAATAAGATTTT
Organism: Viscum album; assembly: GCA_963277665.1. Taxonomy (NCBI): domain Eukaryota; kingdom Viridiplantae; phylum Streptophyta; class Magnoliopsida; order Santalales; family Viscaceae; genus Viscum; species Viscum album. Next base: position 682,525,608 of record OY728123.1, on the reverse strand, counting down.
TGGTTTTAGTCATCTAAACTCCTTATTGTTTTCTTTATTATGATTTTAATTTACAATTCCTTCAATGAACCTAATTCAATAATCACTATTGGTGTCGTATCAGACAAATAACGACACCAATGGAGAAAAATAAAGGAGTTGCAGTGAATGAACCCATCACCACTGGGGGAATCCATTGACACTATTTTAGGGGTAAGAAACTTAAACATGTTTAGTGTAATTAACATCCAGACCAAGGGGTTAATCCCTTAAACATGAAATTTAATGTTATTGAACCAAGAAACATTAATTTAATATAATCGACATGGTGAACAAATATCATTTATAATTTTAATACTAAGGAATGATGACCATAATAAAACCTTATTGAATTCCTACCCTGTCACATTTGTCTTTTTATTATCTTGTCATTCTTTTGTTTTTTTTAAATTTTCTCAAATAGTTTCACTAGATCAAATTGTTCTTTTCATTCATTTTGTTTGGCCAATCGACCAAGACTTTCCAACTTTCCTTATTCCTCTACCTTTTCTCATTTCCCTGTGGGACCAACCCCAACTACCACTAGATACCTAGTAGTTGGTTCATAAGGGAACAATAAAAGAACACTGAATTTGGCCCGCTTCTTATAACAATAGAGGTACCAATTTACAAATAATCTAACCAAGATAAGACAAAAGGGGAAAAAATTTCTCTTGATATATTAATGTGAAGATAAATTTAAAGTTTTTTAAATTATATTATTCACAACACCTACACTCACACTACCCTATAGTGTTAAAGGTTTTTTGAAATATAGTGATGCTTCAAAAAAGGTCTTGGGATGAATCCTTGTGAAAAAATGAGAGGTTAATAGCTTATTTCTTATGTCAATTAAATACACATGAGAATAATTACATGATACATGATCTACAGTTAGAAGTGGTAATTTTTTATTTAAATAATTTTCTTAGTTATATTTATGGAAATAAGTGTAATATATATTCTAATTATAAGATCATAAAATATATATTCACATAGAAGAAGTTGAGCATGTTCTAAAGGATATGGTTATAGTTAATCAATGACAATGATTTCATGATTTTTTACCATCCTAGAAAGTAATACAAGGTGTTTAATGCTCTATTAATAGAGGATCATTATTTTTTATCCTTGATGATGACTTAGAGAGACATAATCTTCCTGGATTTGAAAAGGATAGAGGTGGAAATAATAAAGGAAAGATGAAATAATAAATTTATAAAATAATTACTCAACCATCCTTCTATGTGGAGTTCAAGGAAGCATATAAGGGGTTGTGAAGAAAGTGAGGAATATCCCATATTTTAACCTTATAAATGATGGAATAATGAGTTTTGCGAACTAAACCTATTTACCTTCAATACTAGAATTCGAGAAGAATATTTTAGATAATGAACATAGATAATAATTCTATATCCATCCCAGAAATTGAAATATGTATAGATATATCAAGTATCAAGACTGGTGGGATAACATGAAGAGGGAGATTAAAAAGTATATATCTAGATGCTTCATTTACCAAAAAGTTAAGAATTAACAAAAAAATATATAAGGGGATGATATAACTATTACCCAACCCTATATAGTAATGTTAAAAAAATCATCATGGATTCTATCATAGATCTTCCCAAGACATTTAAATAATATAATTTCATTTAGGTTTTGGTTGATTGACTTATGAAATAGGAACACTTCATTGTTATTCAATAGGATTTATCACTTGTTGAACTTTCTAAGTTATATATAAAAGATGTGGAAAGGAAACACGGTGTACCACTTTCAAATGTATTCGATCAAGGACTATAGTTTACTTCTTATTTCTATATAATACAATAACAACCATTGAATATATATTTTAGATTTACTGATACTTATCACCATTAAGAAAATGGTCAATCTAAGAGGACTATTAAAACAGTAAAATAAATATTGAGATCATGTTCAATAGATTTCAAAGGAGTTTGGGATCAAAATCTTTGTCTGGTAGAATTATCAAACAAAAATATTTTCCATTGTACGATTACAATAGAAATATATGATTATCTCCTTGGGAAAAGTTGAATATATTCCATATGTTGGGTTGAAGTTAAGGGTGTAAGCTATTTGGGCAATATATTTCCCAATATATTTAAAAGAATATTCAAACCACTTAGTGAAATATCAAAGTAGAACAAATTCAATAAAATATATATGATAAAAACAATTATTCATCTTTGGAGTTTTATGTTTGAGATAAGCTAGTACTTTGAATATCACCATGGAATAAGGTTATGAGATTCAGAAAGAATATAAATTTTATCCTTAGATACATCAGTCCCTTTGAGATTCATGATTTGGTGGGGACTGTGTCTTATCACGTAGTGCTTCCACAAAAACTCCCTCAAGTGAATCATGTATTCCATGTATCACTTTTTAGTAAGCTAATGTGATGTATTTCTTATGAATCTCAAATAAATATTTCCTTATATTCATAAGAATGAAACATAGTGCACGCCCTAGTGTCGGTCTCACAAGTTGGTCACTCACATAACACTATTATATTATTATCACTATTTATAAATTAAAATATATTGCTAAATGAAAACCAAACCCTAAAACAGTGGGGGTTTTTGATATATAGTCATATAAATAAAAATATAAATACATGAAGAAGAGGACACGCTAATAGAATTTGTTAACATAAAAAGTATTGTAGTTCTCTAAAGTTTATAATTATGCAATAAATATTCTTTAAAATGAATGTCTATATTTTTTTTCAATACTAGGATCAATAACACTCACTAAATTACCTTTTATTTTAATGGTGATATTACTACATCGACACCTCTTTACATTGGATAATCTCTCTAAAACTATGGCTATGAGAACTCTTCACCATACATCACCACCTCATGACAACAATATTATATGTAGTATTGAGGTGATAAAGGAGAGTAGAAATGATAAACTAGAGGAAGAAGTAATTAGTAGGTAAATAAGGTAAGTAACACACTATAACCATTCAAATACTACTTAAATATTAGAAAAAAAAGATACAACATTAAAGTATAATAAACTCAAGAAAAACTTCTCCATCCCTTGAACAACGGTGAGGTTAGTTCTCCATTTTTAGGGAGATGAGAATCATGGAGGGTGAAAAAAATAGATAAAAATAATGAAAATAAAAGCAACTAGAACACTAATATATATAAAAATATAGAAGATTAAAATATAATGATCCCATTCTTATCTTCAAAAAATTTTATATATATTTGAATGGAAGTGGAAGTATAAATTTACAACAAAGAGTGGTGGATGGTTTCCATTAAAAATATTTTGTATACATTGAGTGCATTTTTTTCAACTTCACACCCAAATATCAGAATATCGTAAACTTGAAAGTCTTTTAGATATGTATTTTATTTACTTATAAAAGATTTTGGACTCATAGTATATGTCAATAAAATGTTATATTTTAATTACTAAAAAAACTATTTATAGTCAAATAGATAGTTTGGTTCCTTAAATATCACACATCCACTAACTACCTTAGTGGTTAAAATTTTCCATGATATTTTATAGAGATATGATCTATCATACTCTATTTTATTTTCAACTAGAATAATATCATTAAGAGTTATTTAGAAATATTTATTGATCATTTAATTAATGTTGGTCAATTTTTTCCACTCAAAAGTTTTCTTATTTTCATGATTTATTTGGGCCTCATCTGGTTCGATTTAGAACTAGGTCTAGTTTAATGAAATAATCGAAATTAATCATAGAAACCTAATAATATATTTTTTTAATTTATATCCAATTATGAAAATTTATGATATAAAAACAGAAATGTTAAAAATTTACTTAAAAATATGAATTTTTCAATTTCCAAAATAATTCCCAAAACATCCCTAAAAAGAGAAAATAATTCAATCTCAATTAATATGAAAAATGGTTGGGATTTAACCATTGAAATTAAAGGAAAAAATAATTAAAATATTATCTCTATTAGAATTACATATCAAACCCATCACATGAACTAAACTCAGAAGTTACGCATTTGTAACATGATCTCTCTTATAAGGAACTATCGGTAAAGATCTTGGATTATTGAGATAAATTGTTATGAAACATGACTACTCAACCAATAAAAATTTTATAGTGAAATGATAAGTTTTTTAAATATATAAGGGAACCTAAAGATGAAATTATTTATAAGTAACTTCATTTTTTCATATGAGTAATAAAGTTTCAATGATAAAAATATTTTAAGGGGATGAGAATAAAACACCACAAAATTATGGTATTAAATTTCCTTTAAATTTGTGATATCTTTTGATACATGAAACACCAAATGAAAATAAATGATATATTATTTCATTTTGGTATAATATTTAAAGCAAAAATAAAATACATTAAAGTATAACTATATTAAACTTAATTAGTAAAATTACAAAAGAATAATATTACGTATAAATAAAAACACCACATGGTCCAAATTATAATCATCACAATCTTCCTTGAAGATCCTACCTCTACTAAAAACTATAGAAATAATGCAAATAATTATAGATATCATAAAAATGTTGAAAAATAAATTAGGGAATATATTGAATTATTTTAGATAAATATGCAAGGATGTGTGTGTGTGTGTGTGTGTGAAATATGGTTGTTGGTTGTATGCTCATTGGCTATATGTTCATTGGTTATATGGTCAATGGATAAATGGTAATTTGATAAACATATCTCTAAATGGTTTAATTGTCATATATTGAAGTTAATAACATATTGAAAATTATAAAATTAATATATAATAATTAATTCCACAATTAAATAAAATGATTATAATATATTGGTAAAAATATTTTAATATCTGAAAATTGTATATTTTTATAAATTATATATTTTATATTAATTTTAAATAATGATATTAATTAAAAATATTTATAAAATTAAATGAATTATTTTAATACCAATTTATTAATAAAATTTAATGAACAATTTGTAAATAAATAAATATTATTAAAACCAATTAATTTTAAAAAGAGAAATTTTTTAAAAAATTATTTCTCTAAGTGATTTATTTTATTATTTTAAGAAATTAAATTAATAGTTTAAAGGAATTTTTATATTAAAATTTATTTCTATATGTATAAAAATTATATTAAATCTCTTTTACTTATTATTAATTGATATGAAATAAAAATAGGAAAACATAATGTCTATAAAGTTATTTTTCGATAAAAATATCTTTCATTTTATTATATATATAAATTTAAAAGTAAAATTTAATGGATTTAGATTTTTAATTAGATTACATAGATTCCAGACTTTGGATGCTTGTGTCAAAATTAAGAAAACGTTTTCATATTATGTTTTTAGTAATAAAAAAATTACAATAGAAATTAATTAAATGAAATAAAAAGAGGTAAAGAGGGACTAAATTAACTGACTCAAATTTTGAGTAATTAATTTGATATTGAGACATTCAATAAGTCCTTTGTTTGGTGTTTGAGTCAATACTAAAATTATAAACTACATTTCCTCACCTAACTCACTTGAATGTCATTTGATTTCATCACTACCATTCATATAACCCATGTTTCTAAATAAATATCCCTCATTTTCACCTATAAAAAGTATATCCTCTACAATCTTTAAACCTTAAATTTTATCTCAAATCACTACCCAAATTCCCACATATTAATTTTTCTTCCACTTTTGATAGATTTTAGTCACAAGAAGGATGAATAAATCCTTCATTCTAAAGGAAGTCACTACACAAAAGAGTGATTCTATAAAATTAAGTAACGACATCATCATCATATAATTAATTTATATTATTATAACCACTATTACTAAATATCATTCAACACTATAATAATGTGATATTAAATCATTATACTTCTATAAAACTATTATTACAACCATATAAATTCATATTCTTACTAATTCATTCATTGTAGCATGTCTCGGTTTGGGTTAATTTTACCAAAAACATGAGTGGTTTTATAATATATCCTTCATGAAAGAATAAGAAATTTTAAATAGTTATAATATATATTAATAATTGTGTCACATGATAAAATACATAATAAATCAATTTTATAAAGGCTTTGAATAATATCTCTATAAATCTCCCATTTTCATTAAATCCATATAGACTTTGTGTCATTCCACCTTATATTGTAACACATATAATAACATCAGAAATCATATCCAAAACTACTTATTTCTATCTTATAAAACATTTTTTAATGTTATCATCAAACTCATTATGTATCACCACAAAATTTATAACTTATGAATATTTATACAACACTATTTTTTTGTAAACTCAAAAAAACATTTTAGATTAACTCTCTTAGATTTGTAAAAATAAATACCAATTTATTCCACTAAAAAGTGTGACCCCATGTACCTTTATGATGGATCTGGTCATAGAATAAGTGTATATCAGGGTCAAGCCTAACCCATAAATTATTATATTTGATCCACTATTTTCATATTTTTCAACATGTAAACATTATGATAAATGAAATGTTTCCGAATATTATTGATAAAGAAGCTCACCAGAACCAACAGAATATCTTTTCACATTAAATTTATAATCATTTGAAATATATAAAAATAAAGAATATCATAATCTTGAGATATTTATTTGATGTATATATTCATCATCTGAAACCCCTTTATTCAAACCATCATTTCTTTTATAGGATCCAAGTATATAATCCCTCTAGTAGTGATCTATACATTCTCTTTTGATCTCCGAGTAATGTTGTTTGGTTTTCATGTTCTATCATATCTGATCAATCAAATTGTGTTGTTTGTGTTCATATCTATGAAAATTCCTTCAAAATTATAGATTTTTTCCTATAATATCAATTTTGAGATGATTGAGGAAGGATAATCACTATATTGTACTTCAATCTGGATAGAAAGATCTTGATTTCATTTTTCACAACTATTCTCAATTTTGATCAAACTATACACAAAATACTTAGTCATATAATTATTGACATAATATTATGGTTAAAATATTTTTCAATTTAACAACGAAAATTAAATAATATACAAAACCTTATATAACGCCAAAAATATGTAATATTATTATCATTATTACAACGTTCTCATAATGTTCACTAACCAACACAAATATAAATATTGTTTTACAAAATTCAAATTAATATTTATCACCACACATGATTGTGTTATAAAAGTCCTCAATATTTATCAAATATCTAAATAAGTATTATTCATTCAATAAATAAATAAATATTTTATATATCCATGTAATTAAATAATTACCTTTGGAATAAATATTTATTTAATTTATACGATTAATAAAACTTGAATAAAATTTCTCCTTAATCACGAGAATAATTTTTAATCAAATAATAAAATTAAAATAGAATTTAATTGAGATAAATGAAAACACTTAGTGTGTAACCTTTCAGGTATCTTTCTTATTGTATTTAGGTGGACCTTACTAATGTCCAAGTTTAATATGTAGCCACGGGTAAACACACCCAAGAGAAAGATATTAATAATGAAACCTAAAAAACCACATTTGAGAAATCATTATTTAATATAATCTATTTTTCATGATATCTCATCAAATAGATTACACATCTGTTACATCAACCTATATGTTTGATGTTTATTTCTTTAAATATATAAAATAAACTAATTAGTACCCTATGGAAATGGAATTTAATGAAATGTATATATTTCAATCGAAGGGATAAGATATAAATTTTATAAATATGGAAGGAACAAATTATTCCTCTACTTATTCATTAATGACATTTTATTCTTGATGCACCCACTGTACCAAAATTTACCATGAACTATTTTCACCATTGTTCATGGAAATACATCAAAGTTTTTAAGTCATCAAATGAATTATTAATAATACAAAACTCTAAGGATCATTTTACATGCTCAAAGATATGAATATCTAATAACACATAATCATTTGGAATTCCTACTGGATGGTCAATTATTATAATTCCCTATCTTGGAGATTACCGAGTGAGAACTTCATGAGATAAAGTCACATTATCTTACGTGTACTCACACCTGAAAATAAATAAACTATTTTCCATATTATAGAATGTTATCTGACCATAAAAAACTTTTTAAAAAATATCTCCATGGAATTTTAAGATTCTCATCGTAACAGGGAACTGCTATGCCATTTTCAAAAAGATAGATACTCTATGAAATTATTAAATTAAAGTCAAAAAACTATGAATGATATATAATAAGATATTTAAAATAATATTTACTTATTTTAATATAAATAAAATCCAAATTACACACATTTGGTTCTAGGGAACCAACCCCAATAGACTCCCAAGTGTACTTTATCCAACTGCAAAAGAATTTTCATTTTCAAGATCTCACATGATGATCATGTTTCTGATAAGTTAAGGTTTCAGTCAAGGGGCATGTCATGTTGTTTTTTGTGGAGAATATTCAAACTACAACTTGAGCTATTTGAGAAAAATCCCTAAAGAGATGAAATTTAAATAGTATACACTTCTTCCACTAATGTGATATTGGCTCATTTTCAAGATCCACCACTATAATATTATCATAATAGAGAATGATAGGATCTTTACTGTTGGGAATCACATAAATATCATAGATGAAGTTTTGTATCCAAATGGATTATTTCACTACCTCATAAGAATAAATGTACTTAGAATCTACCATAAAATCGTTGACTACAGCCTGTTTTGAGCTCTTTCAGCTCATAGCACCTCCATTGAGAGTGATGGTCTATCCCAGATATGATTTCAGTGTATCTTGATATGTTTTGAAACTAGAATATTCAAATACTATGATGAAGGGACCCTCATATCCTCCATAGACTAGGAACAAATCCTCTTTTAACCTAATATACTTAAGGATAGTATCAACTACCATCTAATAGTGGTCCCTTGGTTCAGTTTGATATATATATATCATGATTAAGGCATAAGAGACTTCTAGACCAGTACATATAACAGAATAAATAACTAACTCAATCACTACAACATATGGAATCCTTTCCATCCTCTATCTCTACTCTTATTTATGAGGAAACATTTTCTTAGAAATATGAATTCTATGTGACACTAGAAACAATCCCCAATTAGACTATTTCATGGAAAATATTTTCTATATATTTTAATATATTTACTTTGACTTATACTGAGTAGTATCTTGGATATATCTTGATAGATCTTGATCCCATGAATATATGCTTATTCTCTTATGTCGTTCATGGAGAATCGTGTGATCAATTAAGATTTGATATACTATAAGACTGGTATTTTGTTTCTAATTAGTAGTATGTCATCGAAATAAACTATTAGAAAAAAATGAACTCCCACTAAACCATTTATTTCTTCAAGAATTACATTCATTCTTTATGAATCCAAATTCCATTATAACTTTATCAAGTCAAATGTTCTAAGACCTGGATGTTTACTTTAATCTATAGATGGATCTCAATAAATTTCATACCTTGTTGATATGATTTTCAGTCATAAACCCTTCAGGCTGTGTCATATATAAATATTACTAAAGGATTAACTTAAGAATTGTTTTTGATATTATTCTACCAAATCACATGGTAATGTTAATATTCTATGGAAATTAGAATTCGGAGGGATTTTAGTATTGCAACTAGTGAAAAGGTTTCATATGATTTTATCCTTGATGTTGTTTGAACCCTTTTTGAATCATTCATTCCTTATAAGTATTAACTTTTCCATTCATGTCGAGTTTCTTCTTGAATACCCATGTGTGAAAAACAACATTTAAATACACTATAAGTCCTACCAATTCTAAACTTGGTTTTGATTCATGGAATCCATTTTATAATTCTTATCTTATTTCCATTTGGAAGCTTCAATGACACTTATTACTTCCTTATAGGTTACCAGATCATTATTATCAACTAATAATGATTCAATATCCATGATTACTGGAAAAATATGTCTACTTGGTTATTTAACCTCTCTTATAGTTGTATAGAGTACTTGTGACTATAATTTTCTCTTCCACAAGGCTTTGAAAAATCAGTTCATTTTCCAACTCGTTTATATCATTATCCTAGTCTTCATCAAAGTTTATATCATTCCCACAGTCTCCTTTAAATAGTTGAACCCCTTAAAAAATGTGGGATGTCTATTAACCACAAACTTCTAATTTATATGAATATATAGGTAATATCATTTAGTTTCCTTAGGATACCATATAAAGATACACTTAGTACCACAGGGTGAATGTTAATTTCAGGAAATAGCCTTAACATATACCTTACAAACCCACACTCATATATGTGACAACATAGGTTTATTTCCATACCAAATTTCATACATAATGCCATTTTATGTGTAAGTTATCACTTGATTTATTATATATGATGTTGTCTATAATGTCTATCCCCAAAAAAGATAATGGTAGAATCGCATAACTCAACATTAATCTCACCATGTCTAATAGGGCTTGGATCCTCTTATCACTTACACCATTTTGTTATATTGTATAAAGAGGAGTGGTTTGGGATAAAAATAAAAACTTCTATAAATTATAAATTAATAATTTATTAAGATATTCCCCACCATGGTCTGAGAATAGATTATTAATCTTCATTCCAAGCTATTTTTCAAATTCATTCTTATATTCCTTGAATATTTTAAAGGAATATAACGTATACCTCATTATATAGACATATATATATCTACTAAATTAATTAGTAAAAATTATGAAGTCTGAGTACCCACCCATGGCTTCAACTGGAAATGGTCCACACACATCGGTATGAACCCGCTCAAGAAGCTTAGTTACATATTAATAATATCCACTAAATAGAGCTTTGGTGATTTTTACTTATAAAAATTCATGACATACACCTAGATTTTTCAGTTCAAAAGAATCCAAATATCCATCTTGGTTTAATATGGTCAAAAAAATCATTTGCATGACCTAGTTGGAGATTCCATAGTTGGGTGTGGTTTGAATCATGTGAACTATTTTCATTATCAATTTTCAATATCTAATTTGTGTAATTCAATATGTAAAGACCATTATTTAAACATTCCTTATGATAGAAAATGATTTCTTCATAAAAAAGAAAAACTAATTTCTAAAATTGATAATAAATACAACTTTATCAAGTCTAGAAATATAAATAATGTTTTTGGTTAATAATGGAATATAATAACAATCTTTTAGAACAATGATCATTCTAATTAAAATTATGAGGTGGTGGTCCCCAATATCCATAGCAGTAATACTAGCTCCATTGGCTACTCTTATATCTACCTAACCTCAATTAATCTTTCACAATCTACATGGTTCTTGTATTTGAATACATATGTGATCACTACATATTTTATCTAATACCCAATTAGTATAAATGGTTAAAGTTAACTTTATAATGAATTCAGTTAAATATTTCACTTTATTCTTTATTTGGGTGCATTTTTTCTCCCAATAGCCCTTATCGCCACATGTAAAATAGATATTATAATGTGTCCTTGATTTTCCCCTGATCCTTCTCTTCATGGAAGGTAATTTCAAAGAATATTTATACCTATAATCATTATTAGAGTAATTTTCATATTATTTCCTTTTATTCACTGTAAGGATGGAAGGTTTTTCAAACATCATATACTTGAAATGTTTGTGTAGTAAAATGAGAGGATATGGGAGAAACTTCTATATGATGTTTATATTGAGATTTATAAAAAAATTGGTCAATATCTGAGTGAGTAATGAAATAATGAGATCATTGAATACTTCTTCAAGTATTTTATACCCTAGAATAAATAAGCACTCATTGTAGCCAATTATTTTGATTGCATGAGGACCGTATGACACACCATCTTCAATTTTTCTGATTAATATTTCCTTTCATATCTCATACCATTACAATCTTGCTCTATCCTAATAAATATCATGGATATATTCGATCATTTTTTTATAATCCATGTTTTCAGGTGACATCATGAGTTTATTAGTCAGAAATGAGAGCATTAACCACTGAAAATAAACTACATCACTAAAGTTTTTATTATAGATATCAAACTCCTAATCACTAAACTCTTTATTAGATATATTATTTAGTTAGGATTCTATTATGTAAGACTTTTTTTCTTGGCTTAACACTACCCATAAGAATTTGAACCATTCTTGTGAGTTAATTCCAACTAGAAGATGGTATTTATCTATGATTAATAGAAACGATAATGTGGTATATGAACTTTTAATTATTATAAAATATTAAAAGATTATATTATTAATACTTCACTTGATTAAAAAAATTAACACCAAAAAATTTTAATTTTATTAAGTCACTATTGGAAACATACCCTATACCCATAGTTTAGAACCATAGGTATAGCCCTTAAAGCCATGGGTATCGCATATACCCATGGTTTAAGGAACTGTGGTTGATGGAGTCATCTATATAGTTCTATAACCATAGTTTCTATAGAAACTGTGGGTATAGCCTACGATTTGTTATCATACCCATGGTTTTGGTAAAATAGTGTGTATATATATTCCCAGAAGAAAACATATATCCATGGTTCATTGAACTATTGTTATATATAGTTATCACTATTTGGCATCATCATCCCTTCCATCCCATTATTAACCTATAAATAAAATAGAAAACATGGTATACATTCAATGAAATACCTATATTGTATATTTAGTAATCAACCAATTCTTTCAATAATTTTCAAACCATTTACAATACTATAAAATGCATATACATCCATATAACCAATCAATTCATGTAATCAAAGTAAATACACATGTCTATTTACTACTAAGTAAAAAATTGAGGGGGTCAATATCTCCCCCATCACTAACATTCTCATCCCCAACCCCATTATCAATAACCCCATCACCAACAACATCATCTGGAGGACCATCATCATCATCGTCATCATCATCATCACCCCCACCATTACCACCACCATCTATTCAACCACCACTCAGACCCTCATTGAAATCATTTGGTGAATCATTTAAATATGTAATGGATGTTATATATGAATAAACAGTTTTAGTATCCTCTAATGTAATTTATTGAATTATAACTAATATAACTTTCAAGAAGTATTTAGTGATTAGTTTACTTTTTTCATGCTCCAGTAAAGATATTGTTTTCCTCAAATACTTATGCATAAGTGATTTATATTTTGGTGGTCTAAGGGCTTGAGAAGAGACTGATGAGGACCAATACCTAGTAAAATGGTGTTTTTTATGGGTCTACATCAGACTCCCCCTGGTGCTCCTCACCTAATAATTGACTCAAATGGTCATTTGTCCCAAAGTTTTCGTATTTTTTATCATTGATGGCCTCTAGGGAAGACTGTTGAAAATATAAAAAAAGGTATTTAATTATAAATTACATATAAATATTTGAAATATAAATAATAATCTTAAAATGTTTTCTTTTGTTTGTTCATTTACTATTCTTCCATCTTTTTCTTCTTACTCGAGAAAAATACTTTTTCACGGGGAACATGGCCTTCAATACTCAATGCAGCTTTCTGAAAATTAAAATGATTAGTGTAATAAAAAATATTGAATAATATTAATGTTATAATCCTATAATGAATTAAAATTTTATTTGTTTAAGAAATCCATAAAATGAAGAAGCATCTAAATATACATTTAATTAAAAATTTAATACTAGTGGTATAATATAAACAATAAAAACAAGTTTACCTGATAAAAATGGGTATTATATAGATTCATCTTTTATGTTCATTTATTTCCAATTATATTTGTTTCATGTTATTTAATTATTAAATCACTTGGTAATTTTGATAATTTGGTCAATAGGTTTATTTTGATGTTAGGTTTTTTGGTAAATTGACTAATTGTTCATTTGGCCAATTTTCCATTTGGACATTTATCTAATTAGTTCATTTATTCCAATTGGGTCAATTGGGATAATTGGACCAATTGGTCCAATTGGTCCAATTGGGATAATTAGTATAATTAGTCCACTTAGTCCATTTAGTCCATTTAGTCCATTTAGACCAATTAGATGATTTAGGCCATTTTGGCCAATTAGTTCATTTTGTTCATTTCAGAAAAGTTAGGCCAATTATGCCATTTATTTGCCCAATTTTTAAAAATTATTCCATTAAGGACAATTTAGGCCAATTTTCTACTATTCCATTAGTCTAATTGTCTATTAGGCCGTTAAGCTAATTGAACATTAGGCCATTAGGCCAATTAGCCAATTGGACATTAGGCCATTAGACGAATTTTCCATTTGGCCATTTGGTGAATTGGATGTTAGGACATTAGGATGGTTTTTTATTATTCCATTAGGCCATTATTCCATTAGTCCAATTGCTCATTATGACATTAGTCCATTAGACCCTTAGGTCATTGGGCCATTAGGTCAATTGGACAATAGTCTATTAGAGCATTAGGCTAATTGGCCAATTAGGCCATTAGGACAATTGATCATTAGGCTATTAGGTTATTAGTATAATTAGCCAATTGGGAATTATATCATTAGGTTCATTGGATATTATACCATTAGGTCATTAATACATTGGGTTGATTGGTTGTTAGGACATTATTCCAATGGGAAATTTTTCCAATTTCCCATTACACCATTAGGACTATTTTCCATTAGTCCATTAGGACATTAGGCTAATTATCCAATTGGTCCTTAATTCATTAGTCCATTAGGATAGTGGGCCCTTATGATAGTAGGATAATTGGCCAATTTGACAACAGTTCATTAGGTTATTAGTCCATTAGTCCATTAGTCCAATTGGTTTTTAGTCCGTTAGGTTTTTAGGAAATTTTCTATTAGGCCATTAGGCCATTAGGATAATTTTACAATTTTCCATTAGGTCATTAGAAAAATTGGGAATCAGGCCATTAGGCCATTAGGACAATTCACCAATTTTCCATTAGTCTATTAGGCTAACTGGCCAATTGGAAATTAGGTTATAAGGCCAATTTTCCATTATTAAAATTGTCCATTAGGCCATTAATCAAATTTTCCATTAGACCATTGGGCTGATTTGAAGTTAGGATATTAGGTCATTAGGCCAATATGACAATTAGACATTAGTCCAAAAAGTTGATTGTCCATTGGGACATTAGGTCAAATGGACATTATGCCATTAGGCCATTAGTCCATTAGGCTAATTAGCCAATTGGCCATTAGAACCTTAGTACATTAATAAATTAGTTCATTATTCCATTAGTAAAACTGGTCATTAGTCCATTACGATAAGTTTCCAATTGGCCATTAGGTTGTAAGGCTAATTGGATGTTAGGTCAATAGTCCATTGGTCCAATTGTCCATTAGTCCATTATTCCAATTTTCCATTAGTCCATTATTTCATTATCCCAATTGGCCATTAGGCAATTAGTCTGATTATCCAATTGTCCATTATGTCTCTAATTCAATTGGTCATTATTCCATCAGGCCAATTGGTTGTTAGTCCATTAGGCTAATTGGTCATTGGGCTATTAGGCCAATTTTCCATTAGTCCATTAGGAAAATTGTCCAATTGTCCATTGGTACACTAGACCAATTTTCCATTATTCCTTTGGGCCATTGGTCTATTAGTCAATTAGGCCAATTTTCTATCATTCCCTTAATCTATTGGACCAATTTTCCATTAGTCCATTAGCCCAATTTCCCATTATGCCATTAGGCCATTAGGTCATTAATCCAATTGGACATTAGGCCATTACGCTAATTGTTCATTAGGCCATTTGGATATTAGGCCAATTTTCCATTATTCAATTAGTCCATTAGGCCGCATTTAATCAACGACATCCCAGACAAATCTACCACACTCTGCATGACTCTCACCACCACTGTAGCTGCAGAAGCAACCAAAAGATGATCCAAGGATTAGTCTATTAGGAAAATTGTACAATTAGACATTAGTACATTAGGACAATTATTAAATAGGCCATTAGACATTTAGGCCAATTGGATAATTGAACATTAGTCCATTAGTCCAATTGGCCATTATGATATTTAAAAGGGGTATTTCTAGCCTTATATTAAATAAATTAATGATAATAAAACATAAACTTTAGCATGAAAAGATAACAATGTAAAAATATATATCTAGATATTATTTCTATTCATATAAAAGTGCCTATAACTTCTCATTATCAAGTATTTTAGTGTACCCCAATGTGTTCAAATTTGTCATTTAAACTTCATTATTGTTTTACAATGCATTCTAAAAACAAAAATTCAGTACAGGTATTTCGAATTAAATTTTATATTAAAACCATTAAATATTTTGAATACCTTAAACTCGTCACTCTTATAATATATGATCATTTTTTGATATTGTGTAGTTGGAAAGTTGGGGAATATGGGTACACCCTCTAAATTAGAACCAAATATACTCCTCTAACCAATATATTACTCATGATTATATGATCATCAGACCTTCTCAAGATCCAGAAACCTTACTACCTTAGCAGCTTCACCATCGGGAAATTTAAACTAATGGTGTAATGAACATGTTAATTCATATAAATACAACAGTAATATAGGTATAAATTTAACAAATCGTCTTTCCAATATATCCAACCATGTTTTTTCTTGATGTAATTATCGATATATCTCAATGAGAATGGTTGCACCGAAATGATATCATTGTACTTAAAATAAAGTTCCCACACCTATAATTTTTACCTATTATCTTATTTTCTCCATTATAATCCCCCATTATTTGTTTTTAGATATTCCATGCTTCCCCCATATGGGTCCAACCTCATCACCTACTAGAATATCCCACTAAATAAGATAAAAGGGAAAAAAGATTAAGTCACAATACAAGAGGACAAATATTATGTAATAAAATTTGATATGTTTATAATAAAAAAACATTATTAATTATTATCAATAGGCTCAAAGGGATATGTGCATTGTTAGGAATCAGTATCCTCTGAAGAATTTGTCTGTTCCAATGCATGTTCTAGGTAATCTAAATGAACTAGAGTAGAATATAAAGGAATAGAATCATCAGATATTTTATGGATAGTAGTAAATAGAGGTGGAATAAACATTGAAGGATATGGGTAGTAGGGTTGGAGATACATATATGTATATGGATATGGTAAAGGTAGGAACATCCTTGGAGATGGTGTAGACATGGAATGGGAAGAAGAGGATAAATGATATGAGGATGATGATGGAGGAATGGGTGGAGAAATCTCCTGATGCTCAAGAAGAGGATGGAAATGTGTGGTAGATGGGGTTTCCCTGGCGGTTTAGGGTGGGAATGAGTACAATGATTTCTCTGTATAGGTATAGGTGCACCCCCACTCAGACCCATGCTAGTAAGATGAGGATAAGTCCACTCTTTTTTATCTGAATGTCCCTAAATATTATGATAAATAATATGAAGATGAAATTATATGTCTTTTAGAAGAAAAATAATGAAATTATTATACTCGCTAAGGGAATCATAGGAGACAATCTGCCCTCTTTCTTCGGTCGATCAGTATAAAAAAAATCACATCCTTAGAACTTCTCCATTATTTTTCATAATCTTCTTAAGAATAAAATATAAATTTTTAGAAATAGCTTTTAAAAATCATGCATACAAATTTGAATTCAAATAATTCTTAAACAATTTCCTAACATGTTTTAGAAACAATAATTTAAAACCAAGTTATACATTTTTTTAAAATCCATTTTCAAACAAGTTTTTGGAATTGAAAAAAAAATCTAATTAAATGAAATAAAACCAAACTATCCTAAAACAAACATATCATTCCAAACAAAATATAAATTAAATTAATTAGAGTAATACCAACTTGAGAAACCCACACCAAGGTAAACTTAATTAAATATTAATATACATGTTTTCTTCTATATATTACCCACCACTATGTTGGGTTAAATATCAACTCTCACAATGGGACAATTTTAATCATCAAGTGAAATATTTTGATCAACACTAATGGGGGTGTAAATGGTGTCAATTTCAACCCCATCATCATGAAAAAATATGTCTTGGTATTACTTCATTAATGTCACCCTAATCAGGTATCATATGATCTTTCATATAAAACACTTTTTTTCAATGATTCCATAATGTATGGTTTATCGGTCGCTAGGAATCGACTCGTTTCAATAAATATAAATAAATAATAATCAATATTTGTACCATGTCACATCATTCAATCAAACCATTTACATTTCATCACAGTGACTCAACAATGAGAATAGTAATCTAATAACAATATTTTATCAACAAGTCCATAATAAGAAACATTTTCATGTTGAGGCTGATTATCTGTTGGACTAGCATAATAGTATATTGTACTAGTTAACATAATTTCATCATGTTGTGTTCTCATTTTCACCACTTGATCATTTATAACAAATTTATACACATTAATTGTAAAATATTTTCATTCCTGAACCAAAGAATTGGGATCAAAATCCAATGCTCATAATTCATGAAAAATAGAGTCAAAAGGGAAACTCAATACCTAAAATATTTATGAATAATAAAATTAAATGAGTATCTATATTTATAGTTAATTTATGTGATGTTCATACCTTTGATATCATCCAATAAGGAAACTCTTGGCTATTAAAATCCTCTCTCTATCTTAAAGAAAAAATATTGATGAACTCTACTTATAATTTTTTAATTTTCTCTACATAAAATGATAAAAAAAGATTAAGGTATATGTGAAATTACATATTATGATATAACATATAAATCTTTAAATTACTTACTTGATATAGTCCTCAAAAAATCCACTATAAAATAGGATTGTGTGATGTATCATATACTGCTCTTTAATTCTCAATGTATCCATTGTGCGTGACCAAGGAATTTATCTTATTTAAGGAAGATATGGAAATAAGAACCCAATTTTCCCATCATTATCATCTTTATTACTCATTAGACGGTTATGTCTTGTGCTCACATCAAAAAAATACATTGAACAAAAATCCATACATTCTTGAGTCAGATAACCTCTCACAATATAAACTTTAGGATGATTCTTGTTTCAGACATAATATTTCATTGTGTGCATATTTCATTCAGTAGGATATATCCACTAAAAATAAATTCCATAATCCTTTTTTTGTAATTTAAAATGGAACTTTCAAAGGATAAGTGTGAACCCTAACAACTTCACCCAATAAAAACCATTAAAAGTAAATATATCCTAACAAAAGTCTACAAGAAACGGCCCTCCCCAATGATTATATAAAATTGAAAAGCCTCCACCATCCCATGACATCTCGGAAAGCTGTCCCATGAAGGGTTTCACCGGAATAGTAATGGTGAAAAAATCCATACCCTCTCATTCTTCCAAATTCGGATTGTCATGCTCTGCTGAATGCTTCCTGCTCTGGAACCTCCAGAAGTGTGTTAGTTGGAAGATAAACTATTAACTATAGTATGTGGGTGAAACATTATGGAGGAATACCTTTTCCCAACTCAAAAAATATTAATGATACCTCTTACTACATTTTTATCAATAAATACTTTTATAACCTTTTAGCACAATGTTCTATAAAAAATGGCACAAGTGAATCACTGTCACCCTTACATTATTGGATAGAAAATGATGGAGAACTATTGGAATCAATTCTTGAATAATGATTTGATAATCATTATTTTTTAGGGATTCCTGTTTCAAATCCCTTCAATTAAGATATTTAGATATACTGTTGTAATACCCACCAGGAACCTTGATATTCTACAATTCTTCCAGAAATTAATTTTTCTCTAAAGGTTTCAACACATAATAAGTACAAGGAACATTCCATTTGTTTTCACGAAAACACATTGGATGAATTTCAAGTTGAATACCCTAATCGAACAAGTCCCAGTAAGATCATAATTCAACTTTGGCATTCCCCTTCATATTTAGAAGAATTGAATAAAAAATTAAACATATATTTTTCTCAATTATCATTATGTATAAACAATGATGTAACAAATTGGTAGACTAATATTGAAACTCAAAAAAAAGATACTTATCTTTTTCTAATTTTATGTGGATTCAGTGTCAACATGGTTCCTCTTCTTAAATTTCATCTTACCTTACCCTATTGAAAAACTAAAATATTTCAATTCATTAATAACATTAGTTCCTGACATATGTTGAGTTGTTTTTTCAATGTCAGTAGTATTATCAAACATCTATATATTATTTCTATATTGATGATCCATTGGAAAGAATCATCGATGTTCCATGAAACTAAAATTATAATGATATTTAATCCTTGTTGGTCATTTATTCTTCATAAAAATAAGAAATTGTAGTTTTACTTTCATGATCCAACCAGAAAACATTTCATATGGAAATCATTTATAGTCTATTGACGGACAACACACATCTGAAATATATTTTTTGAAGAAGAAACGAAAGTGTGCACACCAATATCCCAAACCCACTTCAAATCTATTATTAAAGGTTTAACGTAGATGTATATATCATTTCCAAGATCAAAAGGTCTAGATACTAGTATAATAAATAAATTTAAATTTTTTTTCACACACATCCATGGAGAAATATTATAAACATGAATAAAAACTCTCAACATGTTGTGAGCTATAAGTATCTGACCAAATGGATTAAAACCATCACATGAAAGGCCCAACCTAACACTACACACCTCAACTGAAAAATAAATATGTTTTACATAAAATTAAAACCATGGTAATCCATTTTTAGGTTGTACCAACTCATTATTACCTTTAATTCTATCAGTATTATTCCATTATATATTGGCTGAGATTTTTGTAGGCATGAATTGACTTTAAATCCTATGAATTAATGTAATGTTACACATGAATTTTTTTGGAATGTGAGATGGTGTTCCATATTCATTTTACATACATCAAGATGTAACACAATATTTAGAGTCATTAAAGTCATATTTTTTCTCCAAAAATAAATTGTAATATTTCAAAAATGCATGATTTATATTAGTAGAAAATCTGATTTTATTAAGTAACTTTCATGCAATATAATTATTTGAGGGAATATTGGAACCATCACAAAGAAATTACTTCAAATAATTAAGAATATAATCAATGGAGGAATTAGAAATTCCATACATGGTTTTCCTATGATATAACCACATTAAAATTTTGAACTTATTTATTTTATTACATTTCTGATATAAATGAGTTATGGAATCATCCATTATTTTTTTCATGCTCTCAATATCACCATATTTAGTTTTTCTCTCATGTGTATTGATATAAATTTCTACTTTCACTACTACATAATACCTCTTTTGATTATTCACAAATGGAAACTGATCAAATATCAAATTCTTTATACCACATCATTCTTTCCATTCATGAATAGTAGAATATTATCTCATCTCTCCATTGTGATACCAAAAATAATAGTTTTTTTTTTGAAATACAGATTTCATTATATGGTATCTAACTTATTATCATATGAACCATGGTCTTCCAATACAATTATTAAATGGAAACTATATAAGAACTTTATATAAAGCATTATTAAATTAAAAATCTAAAAAAAATACCAATTATTTTTAAAATCTTTTAAAATATGATCAGTGTGATACATCAAACTTCTATTCATTCAATAAAAAGGAAAAAATTTATGTTCTAATCAATAATGTAAACCATAATTAGAAACATCAATACAACCAATTTTATTATGAAAGTTATCAAAAAACTAGTATTTTTAAAAGAAAAAAAATGTATCCAAAATGTAATAAAGGAGAAGGAATCTTGAAGTTGTATGATATATGAAATTCAATATAAAATTTATTAGAAAAAATTAATCATCACTAATTATAAAGGATTCATTTCAAATTCCAAATGTAATTATAATCATAAAGAGTTTTCATGAAAAGAATAAATTATATAACCATTTTACTTGAATAATGGAAAGATGTTGTTTAATGAAAATACTTATATATTATTTGATTCATTTTGATATAAACATGAAAATGAACAATATAAATACTTTATCTAAATAAAAATAAATAAATATTAGAAAATTTATTTAAAAATAGGAAAGGGCCACAAAACTACATAACAATGGGTAATAAAAATAATGAAAATTTTAAAATATTTTTTATTTCAATATTTTATTATATAAAAAACATTTTATTTAATATAAATAATACTAATAACAACTCCATATTCATATTTTCAAATATAATCATTTAAATATTTATTTCATATTAGAAATAAAGTGTAGTCTCATTATTCGAATATTATAAAAAATGGCAGGTATGGAAGAGACAAAATACCAATACAATCTATCAATTAATAAATCAATTCATATAACCAATTGATTCCAAATGAGTAATATCTAGAAACTAATAATTAAAATACCCAAATAAAAGCAATGAAAATAACTTTTAATAACCTTTATAAATCAAATTTAACAAAACCAAAAAAATCCCTACCTAATAAGTGAATGATTGAAACCCATATTAAATAACTCCATAGAATAATTAAGAAAAAAAAAGTCCACCCATTGGTATGAATATAATGGTACTCAAATCATGGACATAAAATTAAAAATCAAGAATCACCCACAAAATATATAAGAATGTAATACTAAAGGCTCATCCAAATTACAATCAATAAACCAAAATCCAGAAAATTAAACATCACCCACAAAGAACCTTATTTAAAATAATGTGGAATAATCATAACCTAACTTTATCGTGTTTTGGTTTTCATACATTTATAAAAATTAAAACAATATGAATATTAATAGAATAATTATTTTGAACTCACTATCAAAGAATATTGGAATCATAAACTCACTGAATCAGAGGAGAACATTAGAGGAGGTGAGGTGTTTTTCATCGCTCAGGTAAGGGAAACACAACTCGAACTTGGAGGGGGGAGATGCGGCTCGATGAGTGAATGGGGGAGGGGGAAATGTGAGGCTCTATCCCAATTTTTTTAACTATTTTGATAGATTAGATATACCCATGGTTTATATAAGTCGTGGTTATAGAGAGTCTCCATACAAACTATACCCATTGTTTTTGTAAACCATGGGTGTATCTCCATGGGGAGATTCTAGTAGTGAGTCTCCCACTATTTTATAAAGTCTCAATGGCCTATAAAATGGAAATTTTAATGTATATTTACCTGATACATTCAATTGTAAAGGATTCACATTTACATCCTTATGTTCTAGACTGTGTCCATGAAAACAATAATAAGGTGTTTAGGTAGGTAGTCTTGTTAGTTGTAGGATTTAAACTCCACTTTTCATTGAGTGGAATCCCCATTCTTGAAATTAAAACCTGTATTTCCATAACACTTTCATCCAAATTTGTATTTAATAGACTCTAGTCATGAAATGAAATACAATTTTATCAAATTCTACTAATCATATTAGTTAAGACTCCATCATAATTAAATGTTCTTCTTACTGTGTCATGAACTAACAATTTAACTGTAGTTTGTATTAATCCAGATAATGTAAGGAATGATGACATAAATGTTAACTCAAGGGATTTTGTTTATTGTTTATAAATATTTATATTTTATAATTATAGGTATTTCTTATATAAAGTGTATTTTACTTTAGGGATTAACCATGTTCGGATTAATCATTTTTGTATAAACCATTTATTTGAATTCCATCTTTGCATATTATTCCTTTTACTGATGTGATTGTAGTATTAAACCGTTAAAATAAATAATGCCCAGATAATAATAAAATAAATAAATAAATTACATGATCATGATCCTCTCAAATGTTTGATTTATTTATCATACAATAAATTAACATATGACCCTATAGGAAAACTCTTTATATCAGTCCTAACACAAGTTATAGCATTCCACCTATGAAACGTTTTTTATCTTGGTTAGTCCCACCTTGATTCCATCTATAACGGAATCTATACACCTTCATATGATTCATTTATTTCTTTTTTTATAACTCACATGCAGGTGAGGTGAACCAAATAATTGGTTAAGAGGAATTGCATAAAACAACCTTGGACATGTAGGTCCTATAAAATAAAGGGGGAGGGATGACATGTCGGTCGTCAGATTTAATCTAATTATAAATAATTGCCAATACATGAAATAAAATTAAATTAAATAATAAAAAACGTGCATATGTCTAGTTAAATCACATGATATTTCATACACATGAAATGTTTATGCGTTTAAAACATATATCTTGAATTAATTTGAATTTGTTCTTCAAAAATAAAAAATTCACATGATATAATCTTATTAATGTTATTATTAATCCATTAATTCATTTTTCCTTATTAAATCAAATCATCTTGTAATTTTTTATCCACTGTGGTTTTAAATAAAATTAATGGTTTTATTTTTAAAAAAACTAATAAAATTATTACACAGATCTGTGCTTAAAAAAACTCAGTGAGTACCTATCAGAAAAACTCAGTATGGTTCTTATTCTATACAATACTCTCATACAACATATTTTTCAAACAATGTGTGTTAAAATTTCATAGCATGTATTGTTAAGTTAATGAAACATTAAACACATGAATAATAAATTACTTGTACAATTTAATGTGTTCAGTCTTTAATATGAAATGATCATTCATGATTCATGGTTTCAAATATTACACAAAAATTTTTTTGGATTTTAATATAATATAAAACCTAATAATCAGAATTTTATGTAAATTTAATAACTCAAAAAACATATGTAGGAGGGGTTTAATGGATTAATTAAATAAATTTTTTATTTATATGTAAGTAGGTAAAATACATAGTGTTTATAAGCTAGCTACATGATGTGTACTTCACTGAGCCAACTATCAACAGTACATTCCTAGGGACCCAACATATACTTCTTGAGTTTATTTATGAGGTGTATAGTATATATGAAGAATACACAACATGTACATCAAGTAACATGGATGCCAGCCTATACACATTGTGTATTAAATACAGAGAGTATATTAATGTAACATGTCTTGGCCTCACGTGTTGATCCTTAAAAACACATGGACTTCATAGTGTATAGTCCAACAATGTTGTGTGCAACCCTAGATCATAAACACATGGTGCATTAAATTCATGTGACATGAATTCATTACATGATGAATCAAAGTCCATGTGAATATATTGGAACACTGGATAAGAGTATATATCATGTCCTAAATGAGTACATTTTTTATAACCCTATGTTATCTAGTTATCGTGTTTAGAAAATCTAAATAGGTTCCTTGGATGTGTTATTAATGAAATATAAATTGATCTAGGTTATTTGAGTGATAAATGAAGAGAAGGAAGAAGATATTTCAATGGTGTATCTATAACTAATTCAAACCTGAAAGAAAATCTAATTTTTAAATTTGTAATGATCCATAAACAAATAAATAATTATAAATTTAAACGTGAATGTTGTGATACCACTTGATGGTTTCAAGCATAGATACATTTCTTATCTGGTCTAATCCCGACTCACCAATTTTCAGATTCGATGGATCATTCATTATTGTACATGTTTTAAATGTCACAACCAATGAAATTTTTCAAAAGAATATTGAAAAAGGATACCATAACTAAGAAAATATATTTTCAAATTAAATTTATAATTAATTTAAATATATAGAAAGAAAGAATACCTTAGTATTGATGACTTTATTAAATGTAGATGTTGAGAATCAGAAACCCTTTTCAGTCAACCATCATTGATTTTGTAGGATTTAAGTGTAGAATCTCTCAATAGGTAATCCACACATGATCATATGATCTCTGAACAATGTTAATAGATTATCAGGTTTTAGTGTGGTGGATCCAACATCTTATAGTGTTTGTCTTGATAGATATTATAACAATTGAAGAATCATAATATTAATCTCATTCTTAAAATGATGGTGGAGGAAATATAATCTCTAAATAATTTTTCAATCTTGAGAAAAATCTCTAGATTTCATTATACACAATGATTCTCAACTTTAATCAAACTCTACCCAAAGGAAATAGTTGTCTATTTATAAATATATTGTTAGAATTAAAATATTATTTAATTTCATAATCAGCCTTAGATAATATATTGAACCTTATAAAAATATATTCCATGTAATAATATTATTATTATTATTTTCTCCTGGTGTACGCTAACTGGTGCCGTAATAAATATTATTTTACAAACTTGAAAATTAATATTTATCATTTGAAATGATGTATCTATTATAGTCCTCCTCAAAAAATATTTAATCCCTGAAAAAATATTTATTCATTAAATTAATAAATAAATATTTTCTATAATCTCATAATTTGATAATAAACTTTGGAATAAATATTTATTTTATTTATGCAATCAATAAAACTTGAATAAAATTCTTCCTCATTATTGAGAATAATATTTATTCCAATAATTAAATTCAAATAGAGTTAAATTGATATCAATCAAAACACTTAGTGTGTGACCCTCTAGGCTTATTACCCATTGGAATTAGGTGGGATTGCCTAAATTCAAAGATTATTGTCTAAAAATTGGTCAAATAACCTAAGATAAATAAGTTCATATCAAAATGTTGAAAACCACACATGAGCACCAATTGTGTAATATAATCACTTTATCATGATATCCAATCAAGTATTTTTAAAACCCATGTCATCAAACTATATGATTGATACATATTTATTTGAGTATATTAAATAAACTAATCATTACACCAGGGATAAGGAATTTAATGCGAGGGTTCTATTTCAATTAAAGGGTTGAGATATCAAATTAAATAAATATAGAAGGGAAAACTCCTTATGCAACTTATTATTTAATAACTTGTCATTTGTGATGTACCCAGCATACACAACTTTACTATGAACTGTCTCCATCGTGGTTTATGGAAATAAATCTATGTCTGTGATTCCATAAAAAAATTAATAATAATATTAAATTCTAAGGAACATTAAATATGCTCATAGATAGGAATATACAAGGACACATAAACATGTGTAATTTCTACTAGTGGGTTAGTTCTCATGATCTCATATCTTGGAGTCTACTAAATGAAAACTTTATGATATAAATTCACTTATATTTATGAGTACTCACACCTTACATTCAACATATTATGTACCTCATCATAGAATGTTATTGAACCATATAAAAATGTTTAATAATATATCTTTTTAATTTTAAGGTTCTCATCATAGAAAGGAACTATTAAAAACTTTTCAATATTATAGATACATTGAGACATTATTACATTAAATTCATGTAGAACTCTGAATAATATGTAATAAAATATTTTAATTAATATTCACTTCTTTGAATATTCATACATTATAAAGTACAAACAATTGGTTCTAGTACAAAAAATATAATACTTTACAACATTGAAAATAAATATAAATTATTAAATTCAAAAATAGAATCAAATAGTAGCATCTATTAGATAATTAGTACTACAAAATCCATAAAAAGGGTCTTGTATGATCTTCATTAACCATAGGTGTTACTATATTTGTGTTCACTAACTGTATACAAGTATAAAAAATCATATAATCCCTTTTTCTAAAAAAATTAGTTACTATAGGACATGGTTTATATCAATACCATATACACAAATCATATATTCCTGATTCTTTGAGTATAGACTAACAAATTTTAGGAATACATCCCATGTCATCCATCTAAGTAGGTGATCACATCACATAGCCCTCATCTAAATAGATAATTAGATCATATGCACCTTATCTAGGTATGTATATAAACTTCTTCAACATATCTCCTCAAAGGACAAGATATAAAACTATTTATATGAGAGGAAACCTCATATTTGTTAAGACTCAACCTATGACATGAGAAGTAATATACTCAACCACCCCTTAATTAGCTAGGACTAAATGGTTTTGTATTAAAGGTATAAAAGTATGAAATTTATCATGTTGGTAATATTTAAAACCTCATATAAATTGATAAAATATGAAACATACACCCATATTATACCAAATACATATTATATGACACTTCATATAGTATACATGATAGGTTATCTGATGAAAACAATTTGGTTTTTACCTCATGAGAATATTTGATGTCTCTATATGAAATCATATTAATGATAACCATAGCATTTTGAAAAATGAAATATATATAAATAAAGTTAAATAATAATCAAATGGATAATTACTTTCAAATTAAATGATATATTTTACATTCTTAAAAATACATTAAGAATTCTAACAAAATCATATATAAGTGTATGTCAAATCATATCATAAATGACATAACATTATATAGGAATTATGATTCCAAAAAAATTGGCTTTATTAAACTCATAACATCTATGTAACTCCAACAACATATCTATGTGAATTTCTGATAAAACCCTCCCACTAAACACATTACTGAGTAACATTAATGATGAAAGAATTTTGGAATATTGTTGAGAATTATGAATCATGTTCAAAATGTTTACCTCTTTGATAATATTATGGAAACTACTTAACTTCACAACAAAAAATGATATAATATTAAAAACAATCTTCTTAGAACTATTTATAAGTTTGTCATCACAACCTTTCCTGGAACATTTCCATAAAAAACAATTTCATGATATCATTTAGTAATTAATTTAACTATTTGTAGTATTATTAATAAATCCTACCTCAAACTATTGGGATGTGAAGTGATATTCACTTTGAATCATAACTTTTTTAGTATTTATTTCTTATACTTAAACATCTCTAAGTCAAAATACACTCTCACTATCCTCTTAGTCTCTATAATCTCTCAATAATACCGTGCTAAGAAAAAAAAAAATTATAATATAAACATAAAAATTATTTTATTTTGTGGAAATGTTTAAAAAATAAATATTGTGACCATACCATATAAGTTATTTTATGAATTAAGTGAAATATTCTGAAAATAATACCTTTTCCTTTTAAAATATATCAATAAATAGTTTTGGGGTCCAATAAATTGTATTTTTATAAATATATATGATAAACTCTTTATCCTTGATAAAAACCCATTTATAATTATCTTCTTTTCAAGAATGTTATAAAATATGATGAAACATAAACCATGGGCATTAAATACATAATTTAATATTCTTCAAAATAACTCCTTGTTTACCAAAAACATCTCTTATCTTATAATAGAAATAAGATAAAAACACATATCATTTTTTTAGATCTATTTGAACTTGATATATTCCCTTGTATTCAAATTTGTTATTTAGAAAATCTTTTCTCAATTATTTAAATGAAAACTATAAGATCCATAAATTATAACCTTTATGAAATCATTTATACTTAAAAAATTATAAAGTATACATTTGGTATCACATACCCTTCAAAACAAAATAATTTAGTTCTATAACACTAATACCTAACATTGTCTTTATATAGATATTTCTCAAACCCCATCATATATCCTAGACAATTCAATCCTATGGAAACATATCCCCACATTATTGAATATTCCTAAGGTTTCAAATAACAATGATAACTATTGGACTATAAAATATTATCCCCTGTCTTAAAACATTACCCAATTATACAGTTAATATAGTAACAAATCCTAGAAATGACATTTCAAGAACACATATCCTCAATACTTTGAGGAAAATAGGTAAAATGTTATTGAATTTATTTACATAGTAATAAAATTTCCTAAAATGTTTATAGAATAAATTTAATATCTATTCCAAAACATAGAGAATATTCTATGCCAAACTAATTCATTAACCCACTCAGTCACATTGAGTATATGAGTATAGACTAATGTTCTTTTAGTAATATTGCATTTAATTCCTTTGAAGCATTAGGTGAATCCATATATGATTCTAATAATCATCAAGATCCACTAGTTAAATAACCTCAACATTATGCTACTTATGATGGTATTATACTAACATAAAGAATTTTTCTCTTCTGTGTAAGAAGGATTTTTATTTTTTATACTAGTATAAGAAGATTCTAATATTAATATTATCCTTTCTCTAAGATTAATGTATAAGTTTTGAACAATGATGATAATTCCATTAATATATTATAGAATCTTTTATCATATGAGTATCATATCTAGAATTCATTTATTAAGGACTTTTTTTAAATTTGTTTCCACAAAAATGATGACCCATTTTGAATTTAATCATGTCTATTAGTGGTCCAAGATCAAGTTTTCACTTAGAAATTACTCCACTATACCACCACTTAGTTATTTATATAGGTTATCCTGTTAATAATATCATATATGAATATTGTATGGTTGAGAGAACAACTTCTTTCCAAATCCATCATATAGAAAAACTCAATATTATTCTTCTAGTATCCTTCTTAAGGGTTTCCCAGCTACACAAAACCCAAAGTAAATTATATAAATGATGCATCTAACTATTAGAGACATCTAATTACTTTCTTTCTTTACATAATTTTATCCAGGGGAACCCAACATTATCATGAAACTACCTAATTAAGTGATTGAGGTCGTGGAATGTGTTTTATTTGGAAGGAATCTAACACTTGGTTTTTTTAAAGGGGATTTAATATCACAAAATTATCTCATGTATTCCATTTATTTTTAGTTATACCTCTATTGAACAATTTATAATATTCAAAAATATTTTAAACATTTTTGAACTAAATTGCACAATATAAATCATAATATAACATGTATATGCATGAATGATGTAGGGAATAATACTAAATAAATGAACTATTTTCCAATTTTGAAATGTGAATAACATTTTTAATGATATTATAAACACTATATAATTTAAGTATATATAAACATGAAAATTTTACTTTTATACAATATGAACTTTTAATATTATCATTTATATAGAATTTGATTTAAATATATGTCATCAAAAATATAAACATTTTAAATATGAACTAATAATATATTATGTAAATATTTAAAACATAATATATTTATTTTTTAAACCTTGATAATATCAATTATCTAAAAAAAATTTGATATTGTTTAAATAATTTCCTCAAATAAGGTTATTTATTTTGAAAATTTCAAATTAATAACTATGAAAAATCATAATTCAATATAAACTCCTTTATATTTTTTCCTTATTTTTTTATTTATGATCACTATATAAATAAAATTATTATTTCTATATAAATTATTTATATCCAAATTATAATTCAAGAAATATAATTTCAATAGTATTTAACCCAATCATTTAATATTATAAATATTTTTTATTAAATGTTTCAAAAGAAATTCATAATTAATTCTAAAAAGTCCTTTTTTAATTTATAAAAACATTTTAAATTAAATAAATATCTCAAAATTACTTTATCAATAATTTATAAGATTTTTATAAATTATATAATTCAATTTAGAATGGAAAAATCAAAGAAAATATATTTTTTAATTTATATCATATTTAACGACATCATTGCATATAAACTGAAAGGAGGATATTTCCATATATTAACTTTAACGATTTAAAAACTTGCAAGATATGATAAATAATCTTATATTATCTATCATATCTAATGATATCCCTATATCATAATCCATGGCTCACCTACCATGGTACGATATATGCTCAATGTCACTTAAGTGATAACTTGATTTGTTTTGTGGCCTTTAATTGATGCCATCATCAATTACAATTGCCTCAATTATAAGTTATAACATAGAAAAAAATATCATGATTACATATAAATTCTGCTTATTATATGTTGTGATATGTAGAAACTAAAATATGTATACTATGTTTTCACCTAAGATATCTCATGTCGTACGTTGTAACCATAATTCAACTTATGATATATCATATCAAATGATCTTCCACAAAACCAAAAATATATTATTTTTTATGATAGGAAATGTAACATCCATTTCTTCTTTATTTTAAACATTATTTTAATAATTAAGAAGGATAGTAATGCTTTAATACCACTTTTAGGTTTTTAAGGATCAAAAAAATTATTCAATTTAATAAATTACAATTGAAACCACAATTCCAAGATCATAAAGATATGAAACCCAAAACCATGTATATAAAAAATAAGATTTACCTTACACTAAAGATGTTTGAGCCTACATCTCTAATAAATTTCTTGTTAAATATCTCTAGGGGTAACCAAAGGATTGTTCCCAATAAGGTGTATCCATGAAATAATATGAATCACCCAATGATTTGGTGGTATTCTTAATAAGTCCCATAGTATGTTAGTACCTCTTAGAGAAAAGTGAACAAGGGGAAAAGATCTTCTAGGGAATTAGAAAGAGGCTTGAGAAAGTTTGGATCACCATCTAAATGGTACAAGTCTCTTAATATATCCCTTAATGATTTTCCTCTAGTATTTGTGAATTTACTAATATGATTTATAATTTACCAGAAAATTTAATGTTCTTATAATACTTTTAACCTACGATTGATACTATTCTCTTAGAAATTTCATTATATGAAATGTATACAGCCAATTATAGTCATATGTGAATGATT
This sequence comes from Viscum album, assembly GCA_963277665.1. NCBI lineage: Eukaryota > Viridiplantae > Streptophyta > Magnoliopsida > Santalales > Viscaceae > Viscum > Viscum album. The sequence continues at coordinate 682,493,156 of OY728123.1, read as the reverse complement.
CTTAAACTATAACACTCAATGTTCCACTTCTACTCATTAATCATAAAATTATATATAAATCATAAAATATGATTCAACACATCATAATATTTATTTTGGTTTAACAATATAATCAAATCATACAATATGATTCATCTAAGAAAGGTGGTGTGATATTTTATATCACCCCTAATGATATGCCTAAAACCAAGGCAGGTGATGAGAATTTACTTTTTAGTATATTATACTATATGATAAAATTATATCATTTTATACAATATAATACTTAATATATAGAATGTAGAAATACATTAGAAAATATCTCTATCATGAACTACCCATACCTCTTCCACTATGTGACCCTTTCACAATAAGAATAGTATTCTTCACCACCTTAGAGAAATTTAGTAGGTTTAAAAGAACCACATGAGTCAGAAATGGATCCTTTAAACCTATATTAGAGTGCCTTACCATATATTCCTCATTTTCATACATGTATGGAGAAAAGATAAGTAAATCTATGAACTTAGTAGTATATACCCTAATGGGAAATAGTCTTGGATTCATATTCATGAATTATTGATCATTTTAACAATATAGAGTATGTGGAAAATATTTCTCAAAATATTTATTATAAAATACTTTATGTAATCACCAAATAATTCAAATATTATTACATGGAATTCCACCATCAATGATCTTCTCCTTCAATAATGAATGCGGAAAATATAACACAGTGTTTCTTAGGTGTCTCTATTCATTCAAATATTTGATGAAGGTGAGGAATCCACTCCATAAATGCATAAAGAAACAAATAACCCCTAAAATCCATGGTATGATGAAATTTAAAGTACCTCAAAACCTTATAGACCATTGGATCCTTACAAGGATCTCCTTGTAAAGAATCTTTCAATAATTGAACAGGACCTTCCAAAACATGAGGATCCGCAATATGTTTAGTAGGTATAACATGCTCATTCATCCCTTCCTATATGGAATAACATGTTCATATAGGAGTAATACTCTAGAATAGAGTAAATAATGATATTAAAACGATTACCCATTAATGGATACCACACTGTTTTGAAAAAGAATTACTAAAATCAGGTCTAAACTCCCTCCCATCTCTCTCTTACATCTATTTATAAAAATATTTTTCATTTTAAAATACCATTTCAATACCATATTAAAATAGTTTATATGCTTAAGATATCCCTTAAAAAAATTAAATATGGTCTTAAAAATAAAATGAAATTAATTTGTTTTCAACAATGTATAAGAGTTCTATATTCCAAAAAGGATCAATTATTGATCCATATTAACCGAGAAATAAATAATAAAAATATAGGAAAAAATTAATTACTTTTTTTGATGTTTTAGTTAATATATATCAATAATTTTTTAATATAATAAAATAAAAAATTATATGAAAACATAAAACATATCATTGTAACATACATGTTCCTACCTACTAACACATAGTATAGTGCGTGAGACTCTGAAATGTGGGGAAATCATAAAATAGTAATAAAAAAATACTAGAAAATGCCTAATAAAACAAGTTTCCACTATAATTTTAATTGATAAGAATACATATGGATTTATTCCTGAGTCCTGGGATTTTTATATCCAGGTTACTCACAAGTTTCATACCCACAATCCATTAGTGTTGTCTCTAATATAATTTGTTAATAACCGTTACATTATTACTTGAATATCACTATATCAGGTCATCATAATACCTCAAGTGAACTTATTGAACCCCAAATGTTAACATAAATGTTGAGGGTCTATGATTACTATTATGGGAGATAGTTACCCACCTAAAATTAATTTATAATATTCATGGTAATGAAAAAATGGATGACCATTTAATCTTATAAATTATTTTCAAGTGGCTATACAATCACCAACATTAGTATCCCAAGAACGTCTGTATTTATATTTGTCATTAGTGATTGAGATGTATACTTGAGGTGTTTGATGTAATTTTTAGGTTATAATCATATAATTTGGTCAAAAGTTCTACAATTATCCTTTTCTTAACATCATATATACCATTATTCTTTAACATATCATACATATAGAAAAATGTAGATAGGTTTCTATGAGGTTATTCACTTTAATATCCACCAAATTGTCCATAAAATCAGATCATTTGATGAAATATTATCTTCCAATTCAAATTTGTGGAATGTATTGGTGGACATGCAATTTTATGAGTATATATAATGATTAATGGGATTTTATAGTCCTTCGAATTCATCTAACTTTCTACTCTTGGGACAGTATCAATAAAATTTCATAATTCAACATTCACACTAAGTTTACTTGGTCTACCATCATTAATATTAAATATATTAATAATTAGAGCTCATTATAGAGGATGATGTCCAATGGATCAATGTTATCAAAACTCATTGATTGAGTGTGAGGCATTTAGTCCATACACCTAAAACCAAAAATAACCACATTGAGAGAAAACAGTCATATAAAAAGTAATTTAAATGAAAAATAGAAAAATAAAATAAATGAATTAAACTAAGAAAGTAATATAAAATATTTTAGATAGTTCTATAATGTACACAGTTCCTCAAAATATATCCAAAAACAATACCTACCATAGGTTGTCTTCACTTCCCATGGATTGAAGTTAAAGTTTAGAAATGAATTCATGGACCCTTTACTATGATAACTACTAAATTATATTATATCGATGAAGATTCTAAGGTTGATCCATGTAGAATAATTCTATCATAAGGCATCATTTATTTTAAATCCCAATTATTGGTTCATGAAATTTATAATCAAAACAAAACAAAACAAAATTAAAAAACATATCGAATACAATGAAAGTAAAAAAACTAATGATAAAAACATTTAATACAAAGGAATGATGATGGATTAATTTAAAATTATATTTTATCAAAAAAATGTGATTTTTTTCTATTGTATACCTAATTTATACAATTAATTATGGGATTTAAAAAATAATCAATCTTTAGTGATTAAATGTTAATTAATGCTACTTTAATTCTTTCAATTCCATATGACCAAAGGATCTAATTAATATAAAGTTAATTAGACACAAATCTCAATTGAAAAATAAAAATCAAGACCACTCTCATAGTTGAATTTTTCTCTATCACATTAGAGATCCTATTTTACCCATAACTACTCCAAAAGAATGATTATGGAATGATGTATAAATTAAATCACCATATAATACTTATCAAAAAAATTCAATACATAAAATAAACCAATAAATCCATTAAAATTATCATCTTCCTACTCTTAATCCATCATACCATAAGTGGTTACTCACTCATGATTGACTAAGACTCATTCATGAGTGAATAGTTCATCTTGAGGACTGAAAATAAAATGCAATAAAAAGATAATAATAAAGGAAACATGAATGATGGCTGTATAAAATAAAATAGGAATCAGGAATTCTATCTCAGTAATACACAATAATGTTCTCATTATCTTGACTCTTATAAAAGTAATATAAATCCTAAAAATTATATATCACTGTTAAAATACTCAAAACATGAATTATTTAAAAACCCAAACTACATCACAATGTGAAGGTTATAATTTCACCATGATATTTGTATCACAAATATGCCCCTGGTCTTTTTGCTTTAGTTCCCATGATCATGCAGAAAATTTTATGGTTGTGACATGATTCCTATATCTCCACCTTCTTAAAATTTAAATCCCAAAAGATCACATTATTTCCTCAAAAATGTTTTCCTTGATTTTATCTTCTTCTAAATTTATTAGGTCTGTTTCATCATGAATGGGTTGTGAGTTACGGTACGATATTTTTGTGTTTTGTTAGTTATATTCCTCTTTAATGGTCTTGAAATAAGGTAAATATTCACAACATAATGAACACTTTACTATTTTTTACCATAATGATTTATTAATACAGAGCTTCATTGTGGCACAGGGATCAAGATCGTAGTGTAGTGGATTATTTATTTAATTATTTAAAAATATTCATCTAAAGGGGCTTTATAGTGTGATGGATTTAGATAGTTCATGGTTTATTATGGGTCTCTAATTTTATCTTTTCTAAAATTTAACCACACCATGATTTCAGTTTTTGTGACATGATTTTGGTGAAAATTTGAAATTTATAGTAAAATCCCAAAATTCTCCAACATATAATTCCTACAAAAAATAAATAAAACAAATAATATTAGGTATTATTTAATACAATTAACCATTAAAAACAAAGAAAAAATATATGTACAGTTTTGGGTTATCACTAAGGTAATAAAGGGATATCTGGGCATGTGGTTGATCATGAGATTAGTTTTTATTAATCAGTATGACATTTGTCCCCTATCTTAATGGTTTTGACTTATAGTCCCATGATTTTTTTGGATAGAAGAAATGTGTTTTCATGATTAGTTGAGTTATATGTTCTATAATCATCTTCTTAAATGAATTAAATATGATATATTTATTTATTTTTGATCTTTATTCTTAAGATAATCAAGAATGGATGAGTTAGTATATATGAGATTAACATGTAAAATGTATCAGGGATAAGCTTGATGTATTGTACAAAGAGATTTTATGAGTATAAATTAGATGTATAGAGATTCATTTTGTGGAATTATTTGTATACATATGTCTATGTTTGATAAATATTATACCAAATCCAATTATGAATTGATTTTCTGTGATGTTTTATTAGAGTCCCATATTTTTTTAGTTATGAGTTTGGTATTCATAATCATTATCAATGCCACAAAGGCTTATATGGTCTCATATAAGGCTTATGAGTTTTAATTTTTTTTAACACATTAATGGTTTCATGACTTATTAAAATTATATTTTGAGTTTATATTTTATGATAGATACCTGAGGAAAACATTAATTGAATGATTTGGATCATGAATTCACATTAATTTATTGAAAGAGTGTGATATAATGAGTTTTAAGTCTCAAAGAACTATACAGAGTAGTGATAATATTTATAAATGAAGTCCCATACCCCCTTCTTTTATATATGTGATTGAATACCTTGGTTGAAATCAAGATCCTATAATAGTGTACTATGATTCTACAACCAGTGAACCATATATGGAGGAAAACATTATTCAATTGTTTCAAAGTTATTATCAATAAAATAATTTCTAGATTGGACATAGAAAAACAAGTGCACTAAGTTAATAATTTAATATTATAATACAACTCTCCTAATATTATTTCTGATATATCTTTAAAAAAAATTCATTTTTTTATCTATAAAAGATTTATATCTACCAAACCCATCATCATATACTTTATCATTGATAATTATGCTATATGATTCTGAATTTGGGGACAAGTTTTGGTTATAAACTAGTAAAATTGGATTGTAATTGGAGATTATTCATTATTTGTGTTTTTATTTGAGTGGTGACAAGAAAATGTTATTTTTTACATGGAAACTGCTTAAAATACAAGATCTGGTGAAACCCAACATCCATGTAGGTGATGGGATGCCTGATACTATTTTTAGTACCTATGTTTTCCAAGTAATATTATTATTAAAATATATTCATACTTAATAATTTTTAATTTTTTTAATGATTTTAAGATATCTGGAGTTTTTTGTTATTCTATATAATTTAAAACCAAAACAAATAAGAAAAAAATACATCATGTAATCCTTCTATCCATATTGTGGCTCGTTAATGTACAAGATAATGATGGTTATGATCAGTTGAAAATATTTATTCACAAAATAATAGAGGAAATCATGTCTAGAATATACTTTTAGAATGTCTTGTTGTGGTTATTAATGTTTAATAAATTTTTTATAATTACATGGGGGAGAGGTAAATTAAATTAAGACAACCTGTTTTAAATACACACATGAAGATAAAATGGTGATCAATAAAAATTAATTAAGATATAATGAACCACATCATAGTCATACACTATAGCAAGTGGATGTGAGCTCAATATTTGAATATCTCACTATTTCATCTTCTTCATGGTATAGAAACATGCCATTTTTATCTAGATAGATTCATCATGGAATAGTGACAAGTGCAACACCAAGGCCCATATAACATTATAAATAAATGTATTTTTAAATTTTTATAGAAAATTTTGATTACAAATTTTTTCCATTATTTGTTATTATTTTAAAGGGTTTATTTTAAGAATGTGTTAGTTTTAAATAGTTATTTTTAATTATTATACATTCTTAGTAAAATTTAAATCAATTAATTTAATTATTTCTTACTAAATTAAAATTTTCATGAGGATTCATTCATTATTGGTTGAAGATCATTCAAAAATGAGTTTTTAAGTCACTTGAGAGGTAAGAGGTCGGGATTGGAAGGATGTGTATATAATTTTCATTAAATTTAATTTATTAATCATTTTTTTATTGATAATTATCTTAATAATAAGTTTATATTTTATTCCTTACTGATTCATTAATAAAAAAAGTTATTAAGGTAGAAAATTTATGATGATATAGTTAATTAAAATATGAAAAGTAATATGGATTTTGATTTTTTTAAAATATAATCTCATAAAATTTAGAAACTATCATTCTTCGAAAACTTGTATTGAATTATTAAATCTTATATTTGTATAAGGGTCCATATTGAATCTAACTACATTTAATAACCCTACAACTAATTGATTCAATGTAAATAATGAGTGACTTAGATTATAATTTTAAGAAAAAACATCCTTTAAATTTTTATTATTTAATTACTGTATCAATAGTTTTTCCAATCCCTTATTATATTAATTATGACACTAAAAATAAAAATCCTTAAAAGGATTTGATATCTTTGAAAATTTGTGAAATATGAACTTGGTTTTATTAGTGTTCTATTGGGGTAAGCCTAGAAATTATAACAAACTATAATTTAATATTTTTTTGTTTAGGGAATATTAAATAAATTTATAATCTTTAAAAAATTTCCATTAAAGTTAATGACACATGAGGTAGTATCTGGTGTTTTGTACCATTTTTAGTTACACCTAAACTAAATTTTTAAATTTTCCTGTTAATTATATTTTATTTTTTTTCTTTAATTTTATATTTTTTATTGAATTTTATGGTAAATTTGTTTTTTTATATTTTTATTTCATAGTTTCATGAGCCACATGAGAATTATATAATCAAGGAAATATTATATGAATGAACTCTTAGATTATCAGTGCAATATAGAGTAGTAACTTCTTAGAAACCATTAATCAGAAAGAAAAAAAAGATATATTTTCCTAAAGGGTGGAAAGTATTTATGGGGAAATAACCCACTAAATATTTCCAAAGTATAAACCTTAAATAATGGGAATTATAGTTATGAATTATGTTTTCTTATCTATTAAGGGGTTTTCCCTAAGAATTTTTCCACTACCAATTCAAAAAAAATTAGATAATGTAAAGTGAATTACAAATAACCTAGAATATGGGATAATTTTAAAACATGCAACACAAATATCCACACAACATGTTGTCAAATTTTCTAGAGATGTGTGACACCTAAAAGAATAAAAAATACTCAATTGATCAAATGATTGTAAGAAATTTATAATTTTTATTGAAAAAGAGAGTAAAATATTGGTTTAATGTCTTATCAACTGATTATATCACTATAGAAAACATATTGGACAATAAATTTATTGATAAGTATTTCCCACCTTTAATGATGGTAAAGTTGTAAAAAAATTAAAATTTTCATTCAAAAATATATGGAGTTAGTTTTTAAGGCTTGGGATCACTTTTAGGAGATGCTAAAAATATTTTCACCTCATAGATTTGATGTTTGGTCCCAAATAAAAATGTTATATTATAGACTAAAACGAAAATCATGATCCATGATCGATATATCTATGGTTGTAGAATTATTATAAAGTAAATTGGTCCATATAATAGATCTTATTTATGGGATCTAACAAAATGAAAGTTAATTGAAAAATTGCTGAGTGCCACCATAAAAAAGGAATCAATCAATTATAGGAGAAAACCCTCTTAGAATCCCAAGTAGCAACATTATCGAAGACTCTTTATATCATCCATTTAGAGAATCCATAACCTATTATGCCCACTCTTATATTATAATCTTATAAAATATATATTGGTATATATCATTTACATGATTTTATAGTTATATTGAAGTTAATTTAACCACTTGTGTTGATTTATATATGTAATGACCTACCTCTATCAATTGGGAATAATTTTAATTGGTCATGTTGGTCAGTGAATAAAACCCAAGGTTAGAATAAATAAAATAGTAGGCACAATTTCAATTTATTTAAAGGAAAATATGAGTATAATTCCTTATATCAAGGACTCAGGCCTTATCAGTAATCCTCATAACCCACAAATACTTCGTATATATAGCCTTCACACCATAATAAAAAACTATAATAAGAAGATAACCCTTATTTGGAAGGTTTTATCAAGGATTATATGGAGTAGGTGGTCCAAAGGATAAATAGCCAATAATAAAATAAAGATTGAATAAATTTTAAGAAAAATGGAAATGTTAAAAAACAAGTTTTAAACAAGGACCCTCTCTCATCCCTGGAGAGTATGAAGTAGGGAAGATAAAATCTTAGTATAACAAGTTCCAATAGATATTCAAGATAATTTTTATCAAAATGAACTTTGTTGAATCCATATATCAAATATTGGGGTATGAGAAATTCTTGAAGGAAATAATATAAAATAAAAAAATATGTGATACTTGAGAGTAACCACCCATAGTGAGTAGTGATTCATTATAGTTCAATGAAATATTCCTCTAAAGATTAGATATGAAGGAATTTTTTACATCCCTTTCTTGATTCTTTAATGCAGCATTGGTAAAGAACATTGTAACAAGGGATTTATTATCAATTATATTCCCCTAATAGTATTCAAAAAGATAATATATGGATAATACTAAGTTAATGTGAGTCTTACTCTAACTCAAGGAATCTTTTATGAAGTTCCAATATTTCATTATAGAGTAAATTATTGTACAATTGGGAAAATTCATTTTAACTATTGATTTTCTCATATTAGAGATAGAGATAAAATGTTAGGTTTTAATCATACTAGGAAAAAGTTTCCTCAACATGGGTAATGTGTTGATCAATATCCACCCAGGGAGAGTTATATTCTAAGTTGGTGATGAACAAGTCATATTCAAATTGATATACTTTGACAATAATGGCGTATAATTAATGTAATTCCATGCTATATTTACCTCTAAATATTACCTTAAATTCATGAGTTTGAAGCTATAAGTATAAAAAAAATATGATAGATAACATAAATGAAATTTTAGACTAAAATAAAAGGTAAAAATATCCCATAATAGGAAGAAATAGTGGATAAAAATTGGATTTATCGGTTATTAATGGACTCTTACTCAAAGTTAATCCCCTCAATCATCATGTAACAAACACTTTCACCAATGAAATTCCTTATAAATTTATGTTTCATGTTTTTAAGAACAAATGAGACTTTCCCATCCATAATTAATGAATATTTATTAGAGGAACCACAAAAACACCTTGATGTGTTTAGAAAAAATGAGTAAGGGAAATCACGAGGGTTAAAAACATCAAGGTGATAAGCTAAATTGTTTTCATGTATAAAATGGATCTAATAGTATAAATTAAGACTAGTTGAAAACCTAAAATAAGAATAAAAAATTCCATGAAATAGGTAGATAAATAAAGGGGTAGTGAAGTTATTTTATGTGGAAATGATATTTTCCATCTCAAATATAAAATGGGAAGGAATCCTTTAAATTTTCCTCATGAATTAAGGCATAATGGTATTTAAGAATTATGATAATGAAATGATCTTGATAAGAATATTTATCAGGTATAGAGTATAAAAAGACTATCAAAATAAAAATGAATCCACATAAAGGTATCACTACTCACATACTTTCATATATTTCATACATTATAGGTTATCCACATATGAATATTACTATTTTCTAGATGGATATTTAAATTATAATCAAATTATGATGGATCTAAAGGGACACTCTAAACATGTCCATATGGGAAACTTTCTTATCATTTCATATTATTTAACATATTTATTGCACCAAAAACAAAAAAAATGGTATATAAAACAAATTTAATGACTTGGTAGAGTACTTACTTGAAATATTCAAGGTTGATTACTAAATTTAAGGATAATCATTAGAGGTGTGTCTCATTAATATTGATATAATTCCTAAATGATGTAAATGAAATTATTTTTTGATTAATTGGGAGAAGTTCCACTTCATGGTCAATGAGGTAATCATACTTAGATATAAAATATACATGAATATAATAGAATTTAGTTCAATAAAGATTAAATTAATAAAATATATCCTTGATCCTATGAAAGTGAAAGTCATAAAAATAGTTCTTGGATATGTGGGATTATATCACAAATTCATAAAAGGTTTCTCTAGGATATATTTTCTATTATTCAATTATTGTTTAATGAAGCTTTATTTTTATTTATGGAATCATTTATGGAATGCCCCATAAGACTCATGGGGGATTTAGCACCTATATCAGATATGGTATTCTCTAAATGGTGGAATTCATTTAAATAGATGTGAGGAATGAGATATTACAAAGAAATTACAATTAATTCAAGAAATTCAGACATATTTTTACACCAATAAATTATACAAGTCAATCTATAATGAATTATAAAATAAGAGACACCACTGTGGAGAAACATTTACTATTAGTGTAATTTTATTTTAATAATTAGATGATATTTTTACACTCAAAGGTGACTATCTATAAGAATTAAAAAGTCCTTATATACTCACTAAACATGAAGGGTGGATAAATTAGGTTGATCAAATATATTATAAAAATAGATTGAAATAAAAATAAAAGATAATAAAGGATCAAATAGAGTTGGAGTATAAAACCTATCATGATTGGCACTGAAAAATATGGAATAAGTGGAAGATAGAGATTCAAAATGAGTACTTAGAAATGAATCTATTTCATATTGACTTATAATATTGTTAATTTACAATAAAAAAATTGGGATTTAGTGGTGGGTTTTTTTCCTTCAGTGTTGGTTTAAACTAATGAAAAATTATTCACAATGGATTTATAAAACATTTTTGTAATGACCCATGAATTAATAGCTCATTATTTTGTGAGGGAATTTTAATTTCGAGCTCTAGAGTAGGGGTTTTTTTAATAATTGGGTTTCATGTCAAAAAAATGGGAGTTAGGTCATCACTTGAAGATTTTTTTATGTATTCATGTGTTTTGGTTTTTTAGTGGGAATATGAAATGGATGGAGGATTTTTCTCTAAATAAAAAATGGGGATTCAGCTTTAGGTGGTATATCAAACCTCAACCAAGAGGGGTTGCACTGTGATTTTTTACCTAGGGAACTAGTTGTTCCATGAATCTCCCAACCTCATTGAAAATTATTTTGATGTAAACCTTGGATCCACATAACAATGCATCCTGTAGAGTTTTATTATCCCACAACCCTCCATGGTTGCACCATAATACATACCCATAGAGGGTTATTGAATTGAAACCCTATAAGATGTGTGGTAATGAACTCTTTCTTAAAAAAGAATATTTTTAATATTTATATTAAAGGAGGAACCCAATTAACTTTTTACCACTAAAACATAAACACCAAATTATTTTCTCCTTAGAAGTTAATCCCTATGTTCTCTCTCATTGTTTCACCAATTTAACCATAGTTTTATATAACCCTAAGTTAGTTCCTATTTGTTTGAAATCTTAATTTCATCTCAATGAGTATAAATTAAGCCATGAATTATGATTATTTAACTCATATACACATTAGGTAGGTATTTCCTTTTATATTTCACTATATGTCACATGTTTATATGTGATGTTCTTATGTGTGCCTAAGATTTCAGGTTTGGGACTTCTCAAAAGTGTACAGGTGAGTACTAGAGAGTATGGTAGCTTAAGATTGAACCTATTTTGTTTTAATTAAGTGTTCCATTCCTTATTTAGTGATTTTATAGTGGTATGGAATTAATTCCACTAAAGTAAGAATCTATTAGTAGGGTTTAATAGACCATATGGTACATTGTTATCATGTAGGTAGTGAAACATTCCCTAGTTTGGGTTTGTATAAATATATTTATAGTATTTCATATGGTAGGGGCCTTGGGTAGAGGTTTCATCATGTGAAGTTCCTTGGATATTTCATTTAAAGTATGAAAATTTTGAATTATAAACCTTCAAACACCTTGTTATGGGTTGAGTTATTTTGATATGGTTTCTATGGAATCCAGACTTTTTAATATATAACTTTTCATTACATTTTACATACAGATGATCTCTAAAGTCTAGTGTCTTTGAAATCAGGAATAATAAAATTTGAAAACAACATAAAACATTCTTTCAATCCGCTTGTAAGGCTTTATCATAAGTTCGTCCTAAGTATAATTACTGCATCCCATAACCTGGAGACATACATTCAAAGGAAAGGGTGAGCAGAAGGCCCAATAAGGGTAAACAAGGGAATCAGTTTACTTGTGATATCAATACAACTTGATAAAAATGTAAAGACAAGAGAAATGAAATAATAGGAATATCATAATGAAAAAAACTTGAATCATAACTTGAATATTTGGCTTCAAAATTTCATTTGGACATTCATGAATATATCACCAAGGTTCATCCCCAACGTGTCATAAAAATTACCAAGGTTATTCACCAAGGTATCGTGAAACATGTCATCTCTAGAGATTAATTTCTTTACCCAATGAATTGGAGAACTATCAGGGATAACCATTAATATGTCTTTACTTTCTTGTGATCCACACATATCATAATCAAAAATTTCAAAAATAACCCAAACAGAATCAATGAAATGGGTTTCATGTCGAAATCGTGATGTTTAAAAAGAGCTTCAAAATAAGATCATTATGTCATTTATAACCCATGGAAAGGGAGTGATGGTTATATGTATGTAAATTACAGAAAAAATATATATCATATTTATATATTTATTAACACCCACAGAAACGAAATAGGTCTGGTTATCGAAATAAATAAAATAAGAGAATTTCTTAAGAGAAAGAGATAGAAATTTTGAGACGAAATTTCTGCAGCATAACATCTATATAACATGGATTTATAAAACATTGAAAATAGAGGGGAAAAGGGTAACCCAATCATAAATAATTCATAATACAGTATGTTTACTAGATAATATCATGGTATGGATATTTGAATGTCATACCACATGAAAAGGAAACATGGAAGAAAAGAGAAGATGTGATTTATTTTACGAGAAATTCGGCAACCTAACGGCGTCATTTAAAAATTCAGAAAAGAAATTGATGAGAGAAGAAAGGGTCTCTAAACAATTAGACATGAAATGGAAAGAAATGAGAACAAATAATAACATACCCTCAACATAAATATATGGAAACTAGAATAGACAACATAAAGGAAGTCATGACTTAAAAGAGGAGGGTGAAAGGATCCCTTACCTTGAAGAGTAACTTCGAAAGCTTGAAGGTCGGGACCTTGGGAGGAATGATGGAACCTTGTAAGGACTCATTGGGAGTTATAAAGACCATAAATTAGTTGAGATGTATTTTGGAATGAAATGGATAAGGGAAAGTATTGGTATTTATAGGGGAAGTGACGGAACAAATCATTAATTTCCAAGGGACACCTCATCGGTGGTGTTGGAAAAACCATGGGCTCGACCATGGTATTGGCCACTTGGGACATCTCTTTCCTTATATTACTATTCATAAGGCGACCAAAATGATTACATAATTATTACATCCTTAATTATGTCATTAAACACCCGAAACTAAAAACTGTATTTTCACTATTCACCGAAAATTCAATTTTTTTCAGAAAAATCCCCAAAAATCACCTTAACCTAATATCGATCCTATGAATTCAAAAATGAACTCCATTTTATAAAAATAATTTTCTAAATATTTTTAATTTAATTTTTAAATAAAAAAATTATTCAACTGAAAAAACTAATACTTGACTAATAATTTCTAAAACAGTTATTTACCTCTTTTATTGAATCACATTACTTAATCAAGGTTCCTGAATTATATCAATACTTTCTTAAGTGATGTTACTTAATAAATTTGGTCACATTACTAATCATAAGCATAAAATCACTATTCATAATTTACTATTCACCAAAAATTAAGTTGATCTTATTAGACTCTAAATTTCTTACTGAACACAACTGTAGAAGACCATTTTTTGAAAATAATTACACATTATTAATTATTTAAGGTTTACATAAATATTTTAAAATATCCTTTTTTTACATCAATAATATACATCCTATATTTATCCGAGCATTTGAAAATTCACAAACTTCACCATAAGAAGAAATCACAATTTTTATTTATATTAAAGGATTACATAAGGCAGTTAAGGTCTCGTTACATAGCCCCGTATAACACCAGCATAGGACCTAAGTGTAAGGTGTGCTTAGATGATATAATCTTGGGGCAGCTCGGCCAACATTTCCCAAGTGGTGATTTTTATCAGCTTGAACTTCTCACGAAGGTGATTCTATTCAAGCTTCACACGATGATGTTCAGCTTGGGTTTAGTCTAGAGAAAAGCCTAGTCATGATACCTCATTCCCGTGTTCCTTCAGATGGGCTTCGATTGGCCTGCGATTACTGGATGAGGCCATTGAATCTTATTTCTGTATTAATTAACCAAGATCACTTGTATTTATAAACAAAAAAATTGTAACGTTAAGAGTTTAGCTTCCAATGGTCATATTGACCAATGGTCATATAACAGTCAAAACTCAATAGTCTCATTTAATTATACTCACTTCATTAATTGAGTATAAAATAAAATAACACCCAAAATTCGGAAACAAAAAATATTAAAAAGTTTGGTTCGTTACACTCTTCCCCCCTTAAGAAATTTTGTCCCCAAAATTTTTAGTTTGTACCCTCAGAGGAGAAAATTTGTGGGTACTTCTACCTCATAGACTCCTCTGGTTCCCATGTGGCTTCTTCATATTTTGGGTTCCTCCACAACACCTAAACAAGGTGGGTATTCTTGTTGCGTAAAACCTTGTCTCTACAATCTAAGATCACCACTAACTGCTCCTCATAAGTGAGGTCAAAGTCTAGTTGTACCACATCTGGGTTTAGTACATGTGAAGGGTAAGGTATGTACTTCCTCAAGAGGGATACATGGAAGACATCATGAATTTTTGCTATATTTGGAGGAAGTTCTTGATGATAGGCCACTGCTCCCATGCAATCAAGGATTTCATAGGGGCCAATGTACCTAGGGATGAGATTCCCTTTCTTCCCAAACCTCATGAATCTCTACCAAGGTGAAATTCGAAGAAAGACGTTTTCACAGATATCAAACTCCAAGTCTCTTTGACGGTTGTCGGCATAGCTCTTTTGCCGACTCTAAGCATCCTTAATGTGTTGTTGGATGGAATGGACTTTTTCTGTCATCTCTTTCACAAGATCAGACCTAAAAAGATTTCTCTCACCAGCTTCATCCCAACAAGTAGGAGTTCTATATCGCTTCCCATATAGAGATTCATAGGGTTCCATTTGAATGCTTGAGTGGAAGTTGTTGTTGTAAGAGAACTCAACTAAAGGGAGATATTGATCCCATCCACCCTTAAATTCCATTGAGCATGTTCTTTGCATTTCCTCCAGTGTTTGAATAGTACTTTCAAATTGGCCATTATTTTGGGGGTGATAGGTCGTACTGAAATTCAATTCAGTGCTCAGAACATGTTGAAGACTTCTCCAGAATTTTGATGTGAACCTTGGATCATGATCAGATATGATAGAAAGTCAAACTCCATGCAGCCTTACTACTTCATTTACGTAAATCCTAGCAAGTTGATCAAGAGAGAAATCATCCCGAATAGAGATAAAATGGATATTCTTAGTGAGACGGTCCACAATAACCCATATCACATTGTTTCCTTTGGAAGTTTTTGGAAGACCAGTGATGAAGTCCATAGTGATATTGTCCCACTTCCATGTTGGTATGGGTAGTGGTTGCAACACCCCTTTAGGAAGTTATCGCTCTGCCTTCACTTGCTGACATACTAGTCACCTTGAAGTATAGTCAGCAATCTCCCTTTTCATATTATCTCATCAAAAATGATCACAAAGGTTCCTATACATTTTTGTGCTTCTAGGTTGTATAGAGAAAGTAGAGTTGTGACCTTCATCCATCAGCTCCTTATTTATTTCTGGAATATATGGAACACATAGTCTTGTACGAAATTTCAGTATAAATCCTTTATCAATATTGAAATCAAGAAACTTCCCATCCTTTAGAGCCTCAAACTTCTTCTACAACAAATGATCTTCTTTATGTGTTTTCTTGATCTTCTCTAGTAATGATGGTTGGGAAATCATTTGGGTTAGTCTTGATGATTTCCCTTACCTTATAATTCCCATGTCCAAATTTACTAGGTCATTGATCAATGGATCTCTTTAAATCCATATCATGGAAAGAACAACTGGGACTTTCCTGCTTAATGCATCAGCGACTTTGTTTGCTCTTCCTGGATAACAATGAATTGAACAATCATAGTATTTAAGAAGATCCAACCATCTGATTTGTCTCATGTTCAATTCATTTTGTGTGAAAATATACTTCAAACTTTGATGGTCTGTGTATATATCACATTTCTCCCCAAAAAGATAGTGCCTTTGTATATTCAGAGCAAAAATGACCACAGCCAGCTCCAGATCATGCACAAGATAATTCTGCTCATGAGTCTTCGACTGTTGAGATGCATAAGCAATGACCTTGTCATTTTTCATGAGGATGTACCCAATCCCTTTTATAGATACATCACTAAAAATAATGAATCCTTCTCCACTTGAGGGCAGAGTTAACATGGGTATAGTAACTAATCTCTTCTTCAGCTCTTGGAAACTTTCCTTACACTCTTTTATCCATATTAACTTGACCCCTTTTCGAGTTAAGTTGGTTAATGGATTAGAAAGTCGTGAAATTTTTTTCACAAACCTCCTATAATATCCAGCTAATCCATGTAAACTTCGAATCTCAGTTATTGTTGTAGGTTGAGGATACTCCTCTACAAATTTTTTCTTTTCAGGGTCAACTGTGATTCCATCCTTGGTTACAATGAGCCCCAAGAAAGCAACTTATTGTAACCAAAATTCACATTTTCTGAACTTCCCAAGAATCCACTCCTTCCACAGAGTTCAAAAAATATCCCTTAGATTATCCTCATGCTCCTCGCAAATTTTAGAATATATCATAATATCATCAATAAAAACTACCACAATATTATTAATGTATCCCTTAAAGACTCTATTCATCAAATCAATAAAAATAGCAGGTGCATTAGTCAGTCTGAAGGGCATAACAACAAACTCATAATGCCCATATCTTGAGCAGAAGGTAGTTTTTGGAATATCTTATTTCTTAACCATCAATTGATGATAACCATATCTAATATCTACCTTAGAGAAGAATTGATCCCCACAAAGTTGGTCAAATAAGTCATCAATTCAGGGAAGAGGGTTTTTTTTCACTGTGATCCCATTCAGTTCTCTATAATCAATGCATAGCCACATCGATTTATCTTTCTTCTTCATAAATAGAACTGGTGCTCCCCAAGGAGACACACTCGGTTAGATAAACCCCTTCTCCAAAAGATCTTGGAGTTGTTTCCTTAATTACTCCAACTCCTCATTTTCCATTCTATATGGGGACTTTTATATCAGATGAGATCTAGGTACAAGTTCAATGGATAACTCTACCTCTCTTTCTGCGGGTGGTCCAGGAAACTTTTCAAAAAGTACTTAAACGTATTCCTGGATGATGGGGACATTTTCTATCCTCAAACTCTCATTTCCTTCTTCTAATACACCAATAAACTCCATAAAGAAGGATATAGGGGGTTCTTCTAGACAAAGATCATGTTGAGATATCTCTCCTTGGAAGATAATTTCCGGTTTTACATTCAATACTACTAATATTTCCTTGCTTCTGAAATTGATCTTAGGATTATACTTTGAGAGCCAGTCCATCCCTAGTATATTTTCGAATTCTAGCATGGGAATGACTACTAGATTTTAGATAATATTGTGCTCACTAAAGTAAATACTAGAGTTTCTAAACACTGACAATGCTTGGATAGTCCCACCAAGAGTCTTGACTGATAACTCTACTTTTATCAAATCAGTTTTTGATTCTAAATTCATTGCAATCTTGGAGGAAATAAAGGAATGCGTAGAACCATAATCAAGAAAAGTACTTGCTATATTTTAGGGAACAATAAGAGTACCTGCTACCACATCATTTGGAGCTTCAACTTCAGTTGTCGTGATAGAAAAAGCACATCCTTGATCCCTCGGAGATTGATGAGGCTAATGGCATTTCCCCTCCACTACCCTCGGATTTGGGCAGTGATTGGAAAAGTTCCCACTTTGTCCACACTTAAAGCACTAGACATCAGGTAGGGCCTGCACCATCTTCCCCTTGTCATTTTTGTTTGGAAGTTGAGGTTTCACCTCACTAAGACAATTCCTCACAATATAGCCATCTCTTCCACACTTGTAGCATTTCCCACTCCCGAGCAGGCAATTCCCCAAATGCTTCTTCCCATATTTATTACACGTGGGAAGTTTCACTTTCATTCCTTCTCTTCCCTGATCAAAATTCCTCCCTAATATGGGCTTCATCGATCTATTATTGTCATTGTATTTATAAGACCATTTCATGTCTCCAAACTCCTGTTCGACTTTCATCGCACTCCGCATGATCTCCTAATAGATATCATAGTCTCGGTTGGATAGATTCTTCTGAAGATGATGTCTTAGTCCACAAAGGAGTCTATCAACCTTACCATTTGGATCCATGAAAAATATATAGGTATATCTTGAAATTCTGGTGAAGTTTATCTCATAGTTTCTGACAGATTCGTTCTCCTTCTACTTTTGCTCGAGAAACTCCTTGTCCATTCTTGTTCTCATGGATCGAGGGAAATACTTTCTGAAGAAGATCCCTCTTAACTCTTCCCACTCCATAGCTTCAACCTCCACTCTTTTCCTCATGTTTTTAATCAGCTCCCATCATTGATCTGCTTCTCCTTCTAAGCAATAGACAGCTAGGGTGACCTTCTCTTGCTCTGAACAAAGAAGCGTAGAAAAGATCTTCTCGATAGAGGTGATCCACTACTTAATAATAAATGGTTTAGTTGATCCACTAAAGGTTGGTGGTAGTTGAATCATAAAGGACTCAACATAATGTTTTTCACTTCATAGTGAGATTGGTCACTCAACTTGATTCAAGTTATTTCCCATAACTTGAGTCAGTTGGTTCATCATTCGCATGAATGTTTCCATTTCGGCTTCCATCAGAGGGTCGTCAGCACATGATCCATTGCGGTCACCATTTGAACGGATCCTCCTATTTCCCACCATTTTATAAAAGAATAAATCCTTAGTGAGAAACTTATTTAATTTATGAATATTTTAATAGTAGAGGATTTTATATCTTAAAACTTCTATAAACAATTACAATTCTCTATAAATCCTTCATAATGATTCATAAAAAGCTTGTGATTAAACAAACATATCCCCTGAGAGTGTCATAACCAAGAGTACAGCAAGGCCCATTTTTGCGTATCAGGATACCCCGATTCAAGATCGAAACTTCTTGTCGGAGTTTTCACTCCTAGGTACCTCTGTGCCAGAGCCGCCTATACCTGCTCGTATCTAGACAAGGATATATTTTGTTGATAAACCACTTACTCAATACTCACCAAAGTACTAGAAAGTTTTCATATATTAAAATTTTTCTATAGGATTATTCCTAAAGTTTTCATATACTAATTTCCATAAATAACCGAACTATCCATTGATACCAACTATGGAATTCCTCCTTTTTAATACATAACATTTCATTACATTTTACATACAGAGGATCTTTAAAGTCTAGTGTCTTAGAATAAGGAACAATAAAACTTGAAAACAACATAAATCATTATTCTAATCCACTTTTAATGCTTCACATAAGTTCATCCTAAGTAAAATTACTACATCTCAAAACTTGGAAACATACATTTAAAGGAAAGGGTGAGCAGAAGGCCCAGTAAGGGTAAACAAGGGAATCAATTTACTTATGATATCAATACAACTTGATAAAAACATAAAGACAAGAGAAATGAAAGAATAGGCATATCATAATTAAAATAAATTGAATCGTAACTTGAATATGTGGATTCAACATTTCATTTAGATATTCATGAACATATAACCAAGGCCCATCCCCAAGGTGTCATAAACATTACCAAGGTTATTCACCAAGGTATCGTGAAACTTGTCATCTATAGAGATTAATTTCTTTACCCAACGCATTAGAGAGCTATCAGGGAGCACCCTTAATATTTATTTACATTCATATGATCCACACAGATCATAATCAAACATTTCATAAATAACCCAAATAGAATCAAATAAATGGGTTTCATGTCAAAATCGTGATGTTTAAAAAGAGCTTAAAATTAAGATCATTATGTCATTTATAACCCATGGAAAGGGAGTGAGGGATATATGTATGTCAGTTATAGATTAAAATATATCATATTTATATATTTATGAACACCCATAGAAAAAAAATAGGTCTGGGTATTCACATAAATAAAATAAGATAATTTCTTGAGATAAACAGATAGAAATTTTGAGACGAAATTTCTGTAGCATAACGGCTATATAACATAGTTTTAGAAAACATTGAAAAGAGAGTGGAAAAGGTTCACCCACTCATAAATAATTCATAATAAAATATGGGTACTATATAAGATCATGTTATGGATATTTTAATTACATAACACATGAGAAAATAAAACATGAAATAAAAGAGAAGATGCAATTTCTTTTACGAGAAATTCGGCAGCCTAACGTCATCACTTAAAAATTAAGAAAACGAATTTATGAGAGAGGAAAGGGTATATCAATGATTATAAATGTAATGGACAGAAATGAGAACATATAAGAACATATACTCAATATAAAGATATGTAAATTAGAAGACACAACATAAAGGAAGTCATGACTTAAAAGAGGAGGGTGAAAGGATCCCTTACCTTGAAGAGTAACTTCAAAAGCTTGATGGTCGGGACCTTGGGAGGATTTAGGGGACCCTAGGAGGACTCCATGAGAGGTAAAAAGACCATAAATTTTTTGAGGAGGATTTTGGAATGAAATGGATGAGGGAATGGTTTGGTATTTATAGGGGAAGTGGGGGGACAAATCATTAATTGCCAAGGGACACCTCATTAGTTGTATTGGAAAAACCATGGGCTTTCCCATGGTATTTTCCCATGGTATTGGCCACTTGGGAAACCTAATACCTTATATTACTATTCATAAGTCGACCAGAATGATTAAATAATTATTACAACCTTAATGATTTCATTAAAAACCTGAAACTAAGAACTGTATTTTCACTATTCACTAAAAATTCAATTTTTTCAGAAAAATCCCCAAAAATCACCTTAACCTAATATCGATGCTCTGAATTCAAAAATGAAATCCATTCTGTAAAAATAATTTTCAAAATATTTTTAATTTAATTTTTATATTAAAAACACTATTCACCTGAAAAAACTAATACTTGACTAATAATTTCTAAAATAGTTATTTACCTATTTTATTGAATCACATTACTTAATAAAGGTGCCTAAATTATATCAATACTTTCATAAGTGATGTTACATAATCCATTTGGTCACATTAATAATCATAAGCGTAAAATCACTATTCATAATTTACTACTCACAAAAAATTAAGTTGATCTTATTAAACTCTAAATTTCTTACTGAACACAACTATAGAAGACTATTTTTTGAAAATCATTACACATTATTAATTATTTAAGGTTTACATAAATATTTTAAAATATCCTTTTTTTCAAAAAAAAACATCAAAAATATACATCCTATATTTATCCAGACATTTGAAAATTCACAAAGTTCACCATAAGAATAAATCACAATTTTTATTTATATCAAAGGATTATATAAGGCAGCTAAGGTCTGATTACATAGCCCCTTATAACACCAGAATAGGACTTAAGTGTAAGGTGTGCTAAGGTGATAGAATCTTGGAGCGTCTCGGCCAACATTTCCCGAGTGGTGATTTTTATCGGCTTGAACTTCTCACGAAGGCGATTTCATTACAGCTTCACACGATGAAGTTCGGGTTTGGTTTGGTACAGAGCAAAGCCTAGTGGTGCTACCTCCTTCCCAATTTTTTTCAGATGGTCTTTGATCGGCCAGAGACTACTGGATGAGGCCATTAAATATTCTTTTTGTATTAATTAATGAAGATCACTTGTATTTATAAACAAAAAAAATTGTAACGTTAAGAGTTTAGCTTCCAATGGTCATATTTACCTGTGGTCATAGAACATTTGAAACTCAACAGTCTCATTTAATTATACTCACTTCATTAATTGATTATAAAATAAAATAACACACAAAATTAGGAAACAAAAAATTATAAAAAAGTTCAGGTCGTTACAGTTTATTTAGGTTAGAGTCTCTCTTATGAGTGAGGTTTTGTTTATTAAATGTAACGGACCATAAAAAGTTTTCAATTCAGAGTGTGATTGGTGCATGCTTGATAGGTACTAGATATGGAATGACCTTTGGGTGGATTAGTGTGTGAGATTTGTTTGGATTTCCATGAGTTATACATATTTGTAAGTGCTTGACTTAGTTCCTCTTTGGTGACCATCTAGAGTTTATTCCCTTGAGTAGGATAAAGTATGGATTCCCCTTATAACCTTTATGAGTTTAATGCATGTGAAGTATTGGAATGGGGGATATTGGATTAGTACACCATAGAGAACCTTGTAAATGCTAGTGATGTAAATTGGGAGTATTTTGTAATACATTGAGACATTATGGGCTTGGTATAACCTCACAGAGGGGTTATATCCTTGTATGGTTAGGTATGATCTATGAGTTGGACATATAGACCGGTTATGGTATAATATATTTGTGATCATCATGACGTGTTATTCAATTTCAATGTATGTTTGAGGACATGAGGTTAGTGACATTAGGCAAGGTAGGTTATGTTAAGGTATGGTGTGTATAGAACTCTGACCCCATATAGCCTAGAGATGGTGTCTACAATAAATTACATTACCATGATAACAAGGAATCAAATCCTTAAGGACCTAGAGTTTAGTAGTTTTGGTAAACCAGATACATATATGAAAAAATAGTACACAAATTATGAAAATGTTTTCTTCTTTATAAATAAATAACTATTGGGATAAATATAATCCTTCTAGTAAATCCCTATATATCTTTCATAGTACACTTATTAGATTCATGGGGAAAAACATAATAAGTGTGAGATCAAAATATTAGAAATGGAAAAATATAGTGGAAGAAATAATGAATCAATGGGAATAATAATTATGACATGTAAAATAACTGAACTCAAATGACATATAATCAATATACTAATAAGAAAGTTTCATAAACAATATCAAAAGGTAATAACTATAAACACATTTTATTCAAATAACTAGATAAGGAAAAATAAATCTTCCAAGGTAAGAAACTAAAAAACATTCCATTTAATCAATGAACTGAAAATGAAATATATCCATATATATGTCAATGAAAAATCTCATGGATGAATAATATCTGAAAGTAATATGAAGGAAATTCTTTCTTAATGGACGTCAGGTATAAGGCACATGAAAACCTATACCATCAAGACCTTTCACAAGATGGTTTAAAACTATGGATAGAGACTTGTTTAATTTTTACAACTTATTTGTCTCATGAGAAACTATTGATGCATCGATGAGCAATATAAAGTCTGGTCTCCGCATGTTAATATCAGTCCAAATATTCCTCATATAAAATAACCAAAACAAATTATATTCCTTATCAAATATCCATATTGAATAAGGAATACATAATTATCATTTTTCCCCAAATAATTAAAACAAATCAACGTAGACTCTTTTGTAAAATGGTATACAGTTTAGGAAATAGTAATATCTATGATAAATGAAATGGAAAATTTAGGTTAAATTCAATCTTAAATGATCGTGGGAGATTTAAAATTTCATGGGGAATAACAAATAAATCATGGAAGTGAATGTGAATACTATCCTTTTCCAAATAAATCATAAAAAATCCATAAGAAGAATAAGGATGGTATTAATACAATAAATCCCAAGTGGGGTAAAGATAAAGGGTTGTTGTTGATGAATATAAATAATATAAAAATATATTTTAAAAGACTTATTGTGGAAAATATACCTTTGCTTTGAAAAACCTTTTGAAAAACCTTTTCTTTGGAAATCACTTTTGAAAAAAAAATCTCTAAAAATTAGCCTTTTGGTCATGAAAAGGAAGCTAAAAATAAATTATGGTGAGTAAATGTTTACTTCCCATAAGAGGTGAAAGAACATTCCTTTTGCATGGATAATGGTTAGAAAAGTTCCTTGTTTGGAAATTGACAAGAATATTACTTTGAAAACATTGGTAAAATAAAAAATGGATAAAATTTTCTTTACTAAATCATATTAAAAATTTAATAAAACTTTTGTTTAGAAGATAACAAGTTCTCTGACTAAACAGAGAAACAAAGTTAGGATTTCGGGAAAAACATTTTCTAAATCATTTTGAGTACCAAAGAGTGGGAAAATAGTACTAATACTTGAAAATGGTTATGAATAACCATAAGAGAGAAATTAAAAGGTTTTATTTAAAAAAATTCATATAATTTCCCCAAATTTAAATATTATTGAAATATCATAAAATTTATTATTGAGGAAAATAATCTTTAAACATTCCAAAGTGCCCCATACCACTTTGAAACATTTTAAATCATAAACTGTATGAAGTAATAATATTAAATAGAAGTTTTAAATATCATTAAGTAAAAGGAATTCATGATATAATATATAAAAATGGGTAGTAGACACACCACAAAAAAAATAAGTAAGTGGTGAACATGATATTTATCTCACAAAAGTAAAAAGTGAGATGAAAATACCATACCCTAAGTTTCCTTTTAGGTGAACGTCTAATAACTTAATTTATAATAAACTAATTTTAATTTTATACTTTATTCATAAAATTTTTCTTTTTTATCCTTAATTTTAATTCTATTATTACCATATTGTGTACAACTACTTAAATAATTAAGTTTATGTCATGTGTTTTAACCAAATTTGATTTATGTGTTAAAAACAACTTTGGTAGGTAAAATATGGTAAAAGGGGTAATTATATAACTTATCCAGAATAATAATATGTAAATAATAAAAATTTAATGCAATAATTATACTTTTAAAATCAATCATTAAATTTTTTTATGAAAAATGAATCAACATTACAATCATGGAGATTATAGGTCGTACGTACGCGTGAGTAACGTTCTTATTTTTCAATGATCATCCTGGAAAAAAGGTATGTAACACCATATATATAAATAATAATCATTATATCATATATACCATAATATTTAATCATATATACTTATATATAGAATTCTTATGACGAAAAATTAATCACATCATGTCGAGGAGGCGGTAGTCCACATGTCCACGAATAAAGTTATCACTTTTTAAGTGTGTGAAAGGGTAATAATGAAAATTATATATATTATATTTATAGAAAGTTAATTATTTCATGAATATAATATATGTGTTTTGATGTCAGATATTTATAACTTCCATATATCGTGTGAACGAATCACATCGCATGAGTGGGCGGTAATCAAAAATTCCACAAATGGTGTTATCGTTTTTACCAAAAAAAATGGAAAGTACAAAGATATGTGTTTTAAAAGAATTAAATAATATTAAAAACATAATAAATATAATATATAATGTATATAAAAAAATTTTCCATCTTAATTAACACCATGGGATGTGGTAAATGAAGAACAAACAATCATCATTTTGTGAGGCGGTAGTTCGTCGTTCAGATAAACAGTATGTTCGTCACCCAACAGATGAAGGTGTGTGTAAGTGTAGTTATAACCCTTAATAAAAAAACCTAAAAGTATATTGATCATACTATTTTAATTATATAATCATTATTTAAAAATAATTTGAGTGATGTAGGATTAAATTAATGAAAATGGATCGTTTGAAAGTGTTGCCTTAAAAATCAGGTAACTCCATTTGGTTTATAACAAAAAGATTCATTTGAAGTATTTATTCCCAAATGGATAATTAAAGATCTAGTTTAGGTATTTTGAGAATATATTTTTTCATATCTTTACCGAACCTAAGTGTTTTTATAGGTTTGAGGAATGGGGATAATGGTGTCATTTTATAGTAAAGGGGGAGTGTCACTCTTGTAGTATTTCAAAAAAGGAATTCTTCCCACATTTTTCATGTTTCAAGTCGATCCAACAATGGAAAAAATTAGAGAAAATATATTATAGGGTTTATATATGGCCATACAATATCTCTTGTATAATTTTATTAGTCATTTTAGGCCTTATGGTTAAGGTTTAGTCCCATATTAAGCTTAATTTAACCTTAATCGTTGTAATTAATTTTAATTAATTTCACTATGGTTTTATGTAAAAAACAAATTTTTTGTTATTATAAATTATAAATTATTTTTATTCTAAATATTTAATCCATTTTTCAAAATTTATATCATATAAGTGGCAGAAATTAATTTAAAATTCATCCCTCGGGCAGGATGACAATGCGGATTTTTAAAGTAAAAACGTCTGAAAGTTTGCTATGTTTTTATAACCAATTTCAAAGTGAAATTGATTAAAATGAAATAAATTTTATTAATTTATATAAATATTATCTAAATAAACTCTAAAACCAATTATAATTATAATTTAACCTTATAAAAAATTATATGAAAAAACATTTTTGAACTACAATTGAATGTTATTAATTATTCATTAAAAATGAAATGTTTTATACAAATATAAAAAAATAACCCTAAAAAATTATTATGTTTAAATTTCAAATATGAATTCTATTTGGACATATTAATTCAATTAAATTTTAAAAAATCGTATTTAAAATGGGTTCTCCATTAAAAGGATTTAAAATTCCCTTTAAAATATAGGTTTTTATGTGTGAAATAGGGTTTGTTCTTATCTTATGCATATCAAATCAAATGGATGAATATAAAAAATATTTGATTGAATATATAATATATATATTTAATTAAAATAATTATCTAATTTTATATAATTATGATTATTAATACAAAACTCATTTGGAAGCATAAAAATAATAATATTTCTTTTATATCCAATTGGTTCTTATTTTCGTTTCCCATTAATTGGAAACCCCTGAATTCATTTTATATTTATATTAACCAAAAATTTTCATAATTTATTTAATAATATTCATAACATCCATTATATATCTTATTATATTAAATAATAATATTTTAATAACATATTATTTTTTTGGTAAAACTCGATCTTGCATGTAACGTAAGCCATCGAAGAAAGTCACTCTTATGTGTAATGCATGAAAAAATAGTGTTTCATGCATTGAAATGTATAGAATATATTTTAAATAGTTAAAATATTATAAATAATCTGGATATTATATTCCCATATGTTCTAGGTGTCACGTGTCATACAAGATATCGAATACAAGGTTCTTACTTTATAATTTCGGGGTGTTACATTCTCCCCAACTTAATTAAATTACATCATCGCAATTTAAAATTGATATTGGTGATAGATTTTCTGATATTTACTACATTGAAATCCTGAATCGTGATATGGTTTAGTAAAACATCATCTAGAAAATCGAGAATATGAATTACAAAGGTCGCATGAACTACCATGTAACACTATTTATAAGTAATAGAACATTAGTGTCATGTGAAAATACATACATGGAGTAAAAACAAAAATATTTATAGGGATTGATTAATGTAATAAATCACAAACATGTGAATGATAAATATAAATTTTAGGGCCTCAGTTCCATGAATATTTAATTATTTAGAAGTCCATTGATTCAACAAAAAATAAGTTATTATGACAGTATTTTGGTTTGAAGATACTTTTCCTAATGTTGAGGAATTCTTTTACTATATATGTTTAATTACTTGATATATTTCTATAAACAGAATTACAACATTTTTTTGTGCTTAGATATATTTTATAATTCATTCAATAATTAATATTGATTCATGAAGCACAAAAATACATTTCTAAAGGATCTTGAGGCCCATAAAAGAGTGAAAAGTATAACTATTTGTCTTTAAATTTCTTCCAAAACCAATATGGTTTAGAGATTAATCTATAATCCTCAAAATTGATACTTTTGGTTCATCATTAACATTTTTTCATCAAATTATTTAACTAAAAATAATGAAAAATTAACTAGTACATTGCATAGGTCTTTGGTCAGTGTGAAACCCTTATTGTCTTTCAGTCATGGGTTCAAGACCTAGGGCCTTACCAGATTTGATTGGATGTCACCCAGCATATAGGTTGTCCTTTTCTAAAACCAAATTAATATAATTCCCAAAATAAATATTATGGACATCCTTGAAATAATTTTAATCTCTAAATATCCTCTTAACTAAGGTTTTCAATAAAACCTCAATACATAAATATTTCAACCATTTATTTCCACATAGATCCTTCCTTGGTATAGAGTTTAGCCATAATATCATTCATATTATTTCTAAATCATGAAACCTTATCTTCAATATAAAACATCTAACCTTTAACCTGGGTTATTAATTTCCAATTTCCATTCAAAATCTTTACAATGGTTGATAAATAAAAAGTGTATTATCCTAAGAATATCCCCTGGGAGTGTCAAACTAGGTGTGCAGTAAGGCTCGTTTTCATGTATAAGGTTACCTCGATTTAGGATTAGAACACCTTGGTATTGTTATTAATCCAAGGTATATTTTTTCCAGAACCATATCAACTTTTAGTATCCAGACATGTATTTATAGCTTGGAATACCCACATAATATCTACCTTACAAAAATTCAATAATGTTCTTCTATACTAATCATCAAAGTCTATCTTAGGGTTATGTTATCTAACCTGTGTTTTTATAAATCCCGTTCACAAGGTTGCTACTAAATTTCAATTAAAACCAACTATAGCTCCCCGAACCCAGATATACCAGAGATAGTGTTTGTTATCGGTTACATTGGCATAACTACAAGGAATAAAATCATGAAGTATAGAGAGTTTATTAGTCTCGGTAAACCAGATAGAAACATGAGAAAAGTATACACTAATTACAACATAGTTTTTTTCTTATTTATAAATAAATAACTTCAAGGATAACTCTAATCCATCTAGAAAATCCCTACATATATTTAATAGTATGCTTCTTGGATTCATGGGGAAAAACATAGTATGGGTGAGCTCAAATGCTCAGTAAGGGAAAAATATAGGGAAACCAATAATGGATCAATGAAAATAATAATAATGACATAGAAAATGACAGAAATCACATGCCATATAATCAATAAACTAATAAGGAATTGCATAAACAATATAGAAAGGTGATAACTATAAAAAATATCAATTCAAATAACAAGATAAGGAAAAATAAATATGGAAAGGTAAGAAGCTAAAACACATGCCATTTAATTAGTGAGCTGAAAGTGAAATGTATCCATGGATATTTTGACACAAAATCCCATGGATGAATAATAACTAAAACTAATATGAAGTAAATGATTTCTTAATGGATGTCAAGTCTAAGGAATATGAAAACCTATACCATTAATACATTTCACAATATTTTTTAAAACTACGGATACTGGCCTATTTAATTTTCACATCTTATTTATCTCATGAGAAACTATCAACGCATAAAGAAGATATATAAATTCTGGACTCCACCCATCAATACCATTCCATATAATTCCTCATATTTAATAATGAAAATAAATTATATTCCATAAAAATATCTGTATTTAATAAAGAATACAAATTTTTCAATATTTCACTAAATAATCAAATAATTGTCAAAGTAGACACCATATGTAAAATGGTATAAGGTTTATGAAATTTTAATACCCATGATAAATTAAATGGATAATTTAGGGTAAATTCAATGTTCAATGATCATAGGATCTTGAATATTTCATGGGGACATAAAAATAAATCAAGGAAGTGAATGGGAATAATATTCTTGGCTAAATAAATCATAAATCATCCATAGTATGAATAAGGATGGTATCAATACAACAACTTCCAAGTGGAGTAAAAATAAAGGGTTTTTTTTGTTGATGAAAAAAAATACTATAAAAATATCTTTTAAAATCATTCATGAGGAAAATAACCTTTAGTTTTTTAAAAAAATTTGAAAAACATTTTCTTTTGAAAACACTTTTGAAAACATTTCCCTTAAAAATTAACCTTTTATACAATAAAATTAAGCTTCAAATAAATTACAAAAAGTAAAAACATACTTTCTCTACAAGGTAAAATAACATTCCTTGTTCTTAGTTAAAGATTAGAAAAATGAATAGTTAAAAAAGAGATAAAAAAATTCCTTTGAAAATATAAGTAAAAGAAAAAAGGGGAAAATTTATTTACCAAATCATTTAAAAAAATTTAAAACATTTTAATAACAAATTTATTTTAAAAGAAAATAGTTTATCTAACTAAAGAGATAAAAAATAGTTTTTTTACATTTTCTAAAACATTTTGAGTACCAAAGAGTTGAAAAAGTGATACTAATACTTGAAAATGGTCATGAATAACCATAGAATATAAATTTAAAATTTTTTATTGAACATGGGTCATATAATTTCCTTGAATGTAAATACCATTAAAATATCATTAAAATTATTATTGAGGAAATTGATCTTTAAACATTCCAAAGTGTCCCATACAACTTTGAAACATTTTAAATCATAAAACTCTTGAAGGAATAATATTAAATGGAAGTTTTAAATACCATTAAGATAAATTAATTCATGATATAATATATAAAAATTGTCATTATATACACCACAAAAGATAAGTGGTGAACATGACATTAATCTCACATAAGTAAAAAAGGTAGATGAAAATCCCTTTCCTTGAGTTTACTTTTGGGTGAAAACCTTTAACTTCCTATATAATAAACTTATGTTAATTTTATACCTGATTCATAACCTTTTTCCTATTTATAATTACTTTTATATCACTTATTTCAATTTTTTGTACAACTACTTAAGAAATTACGTTTACATTTTGTCTTTTGACCAAATTCAATTTATGTGTTAAAATTAACATTGGTAGGTCAACTATGGTAAAATGGGTCATTATATAACATATAAATAATAATAATAATGACTTAATTATCATTATTATACATTAATTATAATTTTAAAATCAATCATTAAATATGGTTAAGAAAAAATGAATCAATGTTACAATCTTGGAGACGGTGGGTCATACATAAGCATGAGTAATATTATTATTTTTCAATGATTATTAAGGAAATAAGGTAAGTAACACCATATCCTTCCATAATGATAATTAAATCATAAATATGATATTATTTTATCATATATACTTATATATATATAATTCTTGTGATGAAAAAGTAATCACATCATGTTGAGGAGGCAGTAGTCCACATGTTCATGAATAACTTTTTCACTTTTTAAGTGTGTGAAAGAGTAATAAAGAAAATGATATATATTATATTCCTCAAAAATTTATTTATTTAATTAATATCATATTTTTTTTATTTCACATATGTTTAATTACAACCATCTTTTATACATTCCATGTGTCATGTGAATGAATCACATCGCATGAGGGGCGGTAGTCCACACTTCCACAAACGATGTTATCATTTTTACACAAAAGGTAAAGTATAAAGATATGTGTTTTAAAATCATTAAATAAGATTAAATAAATAATAAATATCATATATATAATATAAAAATATATTTTTCATCATAATTACCACCATGAGAGGTGATAAATGAAGAACGAAAAATTATCGTTTTGTGTAGCGGTAGTTCGCCATTCACATAAATAGTATGTTTGTCACCCATTAGATGGTGGTGTGTATAAGTTTAGTTATAACCCTTAATAAAAGACATCACAGTATATTTATAACATTTTTTCATTATGTAATCATTATTTAAAAATAATTTAAGGGGTGGAGGAGAAAATGAAAGAAAAAAGATCGTTTGAAAGTGTTACCTTAAAAATCAGAAAATTCTTTTTGGTTTATACCAAAAGGATTCCTTGGAATTATTTATTCCCAAATAGAGGATTAAAGTTATAGGGGAGGGATTTTGGTAATCCATTTGGTTATATATTGGCTGAACCTAAGTGGTTAGAGAGGTGTGAGTAATGGAGAGAAATGGTTGCCTTTTTTAGTGAAGGAGGAGTGACACTCTTGTAATATTTTGACAAAGGAATTATAATCATGTTTTTATTTTGCAAGTGGTTCCAATAATGGAGAATATTATATAAAATATAGTACAGGGTTGATATATTTACATTAAACATAACTTGGATAGGTTTAAAGTTTGTTTTGGGCCTTATGGTTAAGGTTTAGTCACATATTATGTTTTATTTAACCTTAATCGTTGTGATTAATTTTAATTTATTTCACTAATAATTTTGGTAAAAAATAAATATTTAATTATTAGAAATTATAAATTATTCTTATTAAAAATAGGGAATCAATTTTTCAAAATTCCAATCTTATAATTGGCATAAATTAATTTAAAATTCATCCCGCATGCGAGAGGACAATGCGGGTTTTTAAAGTTAAAATGTCGGAATGTTTGCTATGTTTTTATAATCAATTTCAAAGTTAAATTGATTAAGATGAAATAAAATTTATTAATTGATAAAAAATATTATATAATTAATCTTTAAAACTAATTAAAATTATAATTTAACCTTAAAAATGAATTATATAAAAAAACATTGTACTAAAATACAGTATTTGTTTACTATTCATTAAAAATGAAATGTTTCAGAAAAAATATCAAAAATTCACCATAACCTTATTATTTTATTTATATTTTAAATATTAAGTTTGTTTTTACATATTAACTCAATTAAATTATCAAAATCCATATTTAAAATGAGTTCTCCATTAAAAGACAATAAAATTGCCTTTAAAAATATAGGTGTTTATGTGTGAAATTGGGTTTGTTCTTTTCTTATGCATATCAGATACAATGGATGAATATCCAAAATATTTTATTGAATATAATATATATATATATATATATCATAAAAATCATTAACTAATTCTAATTTATTATGTTTGCAGAGACAAAACTCATTTAGAAGCATAAAAATAATAAAAATTATTTTCTATATCCAATTGGTTCTTATTTTAATTTCTAATTAAATGGTAACCCATGAATTCATTTTATATTTATATAATCCATAAATTTTCATAATTCAGTTAATACTATTCAGAATGGCTAGTTTATATCTTGTTATATTAAATAATAATATATTTATAATATATTATTATTCGGTAAAACTCGATCTTGCGTGCAACGTGAGTCATCAATGATGGTCGCTCTTTCATGTAACGCATGATAACTTAGTTTTTCATTCATTTAAATATATAGAATATATTTTAAATATTAAATATATTAAAATTATTTGGATATTATATTCCCTTACCCGCTTGGAGTTGTGTGTCATACACGCTATCGAATACAAGGTTATTACTTTAGAATTTCATGGTGTTACAATGTATTTCACTCCAATGGAGAGGTAGGTGTGTGTATTTGGTTAGATTATATCAAGGGTGGGTTTTTCTATCATTAATGATTATTATATCCTAATTATGACATACACTTTTGATGAGGGTAAGGCATGAAGACCTAAGGATCAGGGTGTGGGATACATCACCCGATTTCTTTTCTATTTGAGTATTAGTACTTAATGTTAGGATAAGTTCCATGGATTAGAAATGTAACCATGGGAATTACCTTATATTAGTTATTATACTTGTATGATAGGTTGGATATTTTGATTCCTTTCTGAGATCGATTAGGATTTTACCAATGGAGTAGAGATTCAATCCTGGGAATTTATCCTAAGAGTAAGGTTTAGCTTACATGTGATGTTAGATATTATGATTTCGTCCTTATATCACTTCTGATGTGACCAATGTATTATAGGAACATCCATGGTACCCTACCACAAGGGTAAGGTTAAAAATGTGCAAGATTTCATCTATTTATCACTTCTAATGTGACCAATGAATCAACCACACAATCATGGAACCTTTCCCTGGGGGAATTGTTTTTCATCTCTGAGAAGTTGGATATTGTGATCCCCTCCCAAAATTGCTTCATATATGATTATGGATAAAATATATAGTTTTGGGAAATATCTTATTTTTGTGGTTTAACTTATTTGAGAGGTCATGAATTATGATTCCTACCTTGTATTTCTTTTAATGTGATTGGTGGATAAGAGATGTAGCCATAGAACTTTACCCCAAGGGGGTGGTTGGGGTTCTCTCAGTGATCGGCCATTATGATTCCCCACTCAAATAACTTTTTTGGGTGAAGATGTTAGTTTCATGGTATAGGGTTATTTTCTCCCTAAAAGTTTACTACATTAGGAATAGATAGGTTTTGTGGTTTCTCGGATTTCACATGATGTCCTAACATGTTTTCTTGTGTGTTATCAATTTATTATTTGTGCATACACACATTTAATATTGGGGTATACCATAATAACCCCATTGTAGGTGACCTATTTAAATTTATTTCTTTCACCCTTCATTGGAACCCTTTTCATGAGTATATCTTTATGTATCACTTTTAGTAGGGTGGTTATAGAGGAGATCCGGTAAGGTTTGTTGAATAGAGATTTTGGATAGTGGTATTATGAGGGACATAAGTTTTATAGTTAACTCTCCCAATGTTTAAATTTTTATTAATTTTTTATTTTATTATCTTATCAGGTAAACCTTGTATATATTTATTGTATTTTTACCATGGGTATCATTATGTTATAGTATGGTGATGTTTGATATTATTAATGTTTTGATATTAATTGCAAATCCTTGTTTTTAATCTGATGTTTATTTTTATTTAGTTATTTCTACATTATTATATATGATGATACTAAGAGTAAATCTCTCCCACTATTGGTTATCAAATCTTTTTGTTAGTTGGTAGCATCAGGAGTACATCCAAGCATGTCTGAGTTCACATGGAACTCTAACTAGAGCATCAATGTCGGGGCATTAAAAAGTGGTATCAAAGTATTTTTCGGTTGTCTTACTACTTTAGGAATTGATAGTAGGAGAGAGGAATGTTTTAGAGCATGGATGGGACCCCTTACTGGTGCATCACAAACAACTTTTCCAGTAAAAACTCTTAATTTCATGGGTTATGGGAATGTTATTATTTATTTATGCTATTCTAATAGATATTTTTATTAAATATAATGTTTTATATTGATTATTATTTATTTCTTAACTCTTGAATCATTGTGGGGATAGTGCGTGTTTTCATGCCTTACATCAAGCATGTAGGTTTATTTATAATATTTAATGACTACTTATCTATGTTCAATGGTTTTAAAAAAGGAAAAAATGAGTTTGGGAAAATGGTTTTTAGTGATGAAATATTTCAAAAAATGTTTTCAAATTGTTGATAAATGGGTTTTGGTTAACTAAAACACCAATAAAAATGAATTCAATTTTTTCCCAAATAACTTATTATTGAATTTTTAAACAAATTAAAATGATATGGTGTTTTCAGATATATTTTTCTTTACATAACAATGATGTTATCATTTTACATTTATGTTGAATTACTTCCCATTAGTGGATCTAAATGAGTAGTGGTTTCTTGGAATGGGTGGTATAGATGGTATGAGATTAGGTTGTGTCTTGGTTTGGATTGGTATGAATGTATTGATTAGATATCCTCCACATGGTCATACTGAGATGTGAAATTACCTATATATGGAATTTCATCCCTCTCTTAAGTGAGTGGGGAGTGGTGTGGGTTGATAATGATGACTATTTCATATGTATTGGAATATGGTTTTAGTTTAGGATAGAAATATTGTCTAGGAAAAGGATTATGATATAATATAGTTTTATGCATTGTGATATAGAAAATTGTGTCATGATTCATTAGGCCACATGGAAATGAGGAGCATCAAGGTTTCAGTCCCCTAGAAAGAAAAGGTGTTATTACACTATGGAGTGTGGGTCCATACTCTAATATACCTCAGGGTGAGGGAATTACAACATGAAATCTTTATTCATGAATTTATCTACATATAGTATATTATAAATAATTTTGGTTAGTGGGGTAGATTATTCCCCATTATTTTCATATCTAATTAGTAGGTTTACAGTGGTTCTTCGTGTTTGGTTGTGACCTAGGTTGAGGGAAGCAAAAATACATTCTTCTAATATGAAGTGACAATTGAATGATTTGGGATCAAGAGTTAGCCTTATATGGGAAATTTCATGGTTATATTGGAAATGAATGTATGGTTGGTGATTTATGATGAATAAAATTATATTCAGAGAATGGGTAAGGTTGGTTTTGAGTTATGGTTTCATGTCAGAAACTAGGGATATAACATGTTGTTATTCCTTGGAGTTGTGACACCCATGTGGGGCATGGTGGTCCCGAGGGGTGGGATAATATGAAATGATTGGGTAAGAATGTTTTGGATTCCAAAAGGATTTTATTACAATGGTTATAGGTTTCATGATGATATGGATGGGTTATTGAGGTATGACCATCATGTGATTATCTTGGTGTGGATTAATGTTGTTTTATAGACATTCCTTATTGGGATGTCAGGCATGGTAAGAAACCACCTCTGTTGGGTAGTGTAACGAACCAGAAAAATTAAAGTTCATTATTTTCATAGGAAATTTAAATTTTTGGTTTGGATAACAATCATGGTGACTCATTGTTGAGTTTTTTACTAAAAATAGTTCATCATTACATGATAGGTGGGGATCACCCCGTGATGAGGGGACTGATTAATGGTAACAATGTATCCTTGATAGGTACAACATTGTTAATGAAATAGGTCACACCATTTCTTTTGGATGTCAAGGTATGATGGTTTTGAGTGGGATATTTTTCAAAGTCAAAATCATTATGTATTATGGTCACATCATGGTTAGGGGTATCACATTATAATGAACCATATGTATTGGATTTTTGGAATAAGAAAGACACTTAATTATTGGGTCATGTTATAGAGTACGGTTTCATGTTGTGACTATTCATAAGACTAAATCCTTAAATATTTCATTTGTAAAATTCAATAGGAAGTTTTGGTCATGTCACGACCTATAGTGTCATGATCTTGTGAGGGTCATGGAGTACCATGAAGGTGAAGGCCATTCAGTAGAGATTGTTTATGGGAAGTTATTATGATATGATGGTAGGAGGTAATATAATGAATTTGGGGGCCTCAAGATTTTAATTCTCCTTGAGTGGGTTGTACCACGTTGTGACTAGAGGGGAGACATCATAAAGGGTGGGTCGAAGGGTCTTTAGTTATGACCAAGGGAGGTTTATCAAATTGTGACCAAATGGTCCATGTTGTTATGGATGTCTAGAATTGGGAATTACACCATGTTACCTATGGTTTATTCCATTATGGGGCCTCTTCCAATTTTTAAAAATAGGGTAGTACTGGTCATTTCCAAGCATGAAATTTATGTGATTTAGAGGTAAAAGGTTTATATCGAGCAATATGTTTGGTCGGATCCTTCCCCCATCTTCTCCCTTTCAATACTCCTAGGTGATGGGTGATTCTTGGGTGTTTTATAAATTTTTTAAGGTAATATTTACTAAAACTTCATCTATTATTATTCCCTTTCATTATCCATCTAATTTGTGACAATTTAGGCTAGGTTTTGGTGTTGATTCCATCAGATCATGGGGGAATTGGGTTGATAATTTGGGGTTTTTTGGCAAGGATAAAAATTGTATCAGGAGGATGAACACATGGGGTTTTGTGTAATTTTGATAGAAATGTATTTCTGAGAGAATTTTTACGTGATTATGCCTTATTGTATAAATTTAATAAGTAATTATAAATTGTTATAATTAATTATTTGGATGTGGTGGACTGAGATAAGAGCTCGGGATTTGGTATGATCTTGGACAAAACATGTAAAATATTGTCTAAGGATGTGTAGAAATTGGATAGGATGGTAAAACCATGTTGGAGGTATGTGTTCTATTTAATAAAAAACCATATGCCTAATTATTCATGATTTTTCATGCCTATATGAATATATCAGTTTGGGTAAAGTGATAGGGACTGAGAGTTCCTAAGATAAATAAATAGGTTATCATTAATACTCATAGAGATGAAACAAGTGAACCTTGGAACATTGGGTATTTTAGTATCACTCGGTGACTATATCACCACGGGGATGAAGGTGTCAATTGAGTACACGAGAGAACCCGAGTAGGTATCAAGGTTTGAGGTGCGATGTATGTATCCTATGTCTATTTATTAGTACATATTGGATATGAAAAGGTTTCCTAGGAATATTAGAGATGGATGAGATGGCCGTACATCTTACTTGATATGGATAGATACCTATGGGTGGTTTAATAGAGTCTGGGTGAGTCCCATGGGAAAGATAATTCCTCGAGGACTAGATGTAGTGATATATGGGGGTTTCCATCTAATGATAGTCTCAACTGATCCCCAAGTGGATATATTAGATGAGACATAATTATGGTTCATGATGATTTTTTAGATGACTTGGCATAAAGTTACCATGGGCCTTATTGAGAGTTAGCTTGAGAGGGTCCCTGTTTAGAGAGACTTGGTTGTGATGTAGAATTATAAGAGGATTGGATTAGACTCTTGAGGATGGGGTTAGGTAAGGACTATGGGTTGTAAATTAACCATGGGTTTATAAGTATGTGTGTTAGTATCGATGAAAAGATTTTGGATTGGGTTTAGAGAACCCAGTATATTATATTAAGGGTGAGATGGCAATTTTGATAAGTTCAATATATTATGCATGTGTGAATGAGATAGCCTTTATGAGAAAGGCCCATGAGTCTATATGTATAATGGTGTGTTCTTGAGATGTGGGGAAAGGTATTGAGTGACTAACACCTTAGTGGATAGGTGGTGAACTTTTGGGACAAGTGATATACCCTATATATTTTTGCATTAATAATCAAGATGTGTGTATATTGGATACATATATTGGATGGATGGACTCATCTTGTGTGAGAATTTGTTGGCAGGAATCAACCTTGAGTGATAAAGTTGTGGTCAGATTTTGATAAGTCATGTGGTTTTAGATCTCAGTGTATGGCCACACCTTGAGTGAGAATGTGTTGGTAGGACTCCCCTAATTGAGAAGGTACTAGCGATACTTCCTTGAGTGAGAATGTATGGTCCAAATTTTGATGTGCTATAAATTGTGTTGGATGGATTCACCTTGAGTGGGAAGATGCTAGAAGTATCCTACTTTAAGGGAAAAGGTAGTGGTCAGTGTAACATGGAATGAAACCCACTCTAAGAAAGGGGAGTGGTTGATTTAACATGGAATGGGGTTACATGAATGGCCTTAACTTGAGTGAGATGGTAATTATAGGACCATACCTTGATTGAGAAGGTAATGGTTAGGTTTCATATAGGACCCTACCCTTAAAATAGGTTGGTTGTTGATACTTTGTACAACATAGCTAAGGTTTCTCATGGGCCCTTCCCTAAGAGGGTAGTGATTGAGACTGGGTTAGACACCCTACCCAATATCTTTAATTATGGGTTGAGGTATGGTAAATCACCCTAAAATTGGTTTTTTATTATCATCAAAAAAACTTTGGTCGCAAAAACAGACCCATAAAATTTATGATTTATCTTCAACTAAACCAACATGCAAGTATATGATGAATATAAATAGATCGTACATTCATTTTAGGGAATTTTTTCCTTTAATATTCAATGTTTCATTCTTTATATAGATCATAGTACAAAAATCCAAAATCCTCCTACCTCTAAGGGATCACACTAGAATTTGGGTTCACAATTGTATTGAGAGGATCCTAAATCACTAAAGGGTTGTCAGTGCCCTATTTCAAATGCAAACGATGATTTGAAAATGAAGATATTTTTATCTTAAATATAATTTATAGATTTTAAAACCAATATGATAGATCTTAGCCCTTTTATAGGCTCTCTAAATTTAATGAATAGATTACAAACACTTAGATCATTGACTACCATCTCATGGAAACTGATGTGTTATTGTTCATTAAAGCATCCATTCATTTAACACTTCAATAAATATTTACAAAAATATTAACTAAACTATTTAATTTATTTATAATAAAATGAATCTTGTGGGTTGATTTAGAAGGTTATATTTACTTGAATTAGTAATCTCATGTATCACATGAAAAATACCCATGTGATAATGCAATCTCAAGATTCTACTCATGGTCAGTTTGGTTATAAACGTATCCTTGATCATAATATGCATCATATGTATGTCACTAGAAATAATATGGGATATTTTACAATATGATATCCACTTTTAGTGCACATCCAAGAATCTCCCACTTGAATTAAAATACAAGAAGGAAATTATGAAAAACTTCACAACTCTTTACGGTTCCTTCTAAAAAAATTTGGATAGGTTTATCAAAATTTATTAATTTTGAAACAATCACTTGGTCCAAAACTTAATCGTTATCTAAATGGCCTAACTATATGACCTAGTGAGGAATTACAACATCAAAAACAAATATAAAATTAATATTTCATAAATATAATAAAATAATGGTCTCTAGTAAAGCATCAATGAAACTTAAGCTTCAATGGGGTTTAGTGTGATCTCACACTACAAAAAAGTTGCTTTTACCAAAAGAAAATTACTGAAAATAATATATTTGTTGGTAAAAATGATTAATTCCAATAGATATTAATTTCTACTAATATTAACTATACACACTAGTAGTTTTTTTCAACAGATATATAGGTTTATATTATTATATCAATACCAACAAATCATTTACCAACATTTAAATCTATTGGATTATCAAAATAATACCAACAATTTATTTACCTAAAAATAAATCTATTATGATTTATTATTATTATCAACCAATCTGTTTCCATTATAAAAGTTAATTATAATAAATTATTTGATAATAGTAAATAATTTAATAAAAATTGAATATATATTGATAAATATATTACCCATTAAAAACATATCATTTTGATAATAAAAATATATGATTAATTAAAATATCCATAATTTAAAGTAAATATCAAGAAAATATGAAAAATATATATATAAACATATTTTATATACAATATAATTTTTTATATCAATTATATAAATGTTAGGACCCCCCCCCCCCCCAGGGTAAGTTCTAGCCAGCATCCTCATGACCCCACTTCCCCAACCCTACATCACCTTTCCTCAACAGCATTCCTTACAGAAATCCTTAGACGAACCCCTCACTATTCTCATTCAGTGTTCCTCATTCAAATATTCACAAGAACCCCCTTCTTATTCCCAGTCAACATTCCCCAACAACATCATCACGTGAACCCCCCCCCCCCCCAGTTCCTAGCCAGCATCCTCATGTGAAACACCTCAGAGGACCTTTTGTCCTAGGTGTTCCATGTCATCATCCCCACTTGACTGTCATTGTCCATAGCATTTTTTCTAGGTATACCCATATAACCCCTCTATCCCTGGTGCCTCATCTTGACCATATGCATCCCCTGAATCCTTATTCATAGACTACGGTCATCCCTTACCTCACACTATGGCACTAACTGATTACCCTAGTTCAAAGGTTGTCCACTACTCACTGCTTTGGATGGTTTTCACATAAATAAATCCCCCTAGCTATCATAACTAGTGTAGCATGCTAATTTATTATTGGTGATGGGTTCGATGGATAAGATTATTTTTTATAATAGATAGATCTTTTATAGTGTTTGTTTCTATCCTAGTTTGTAGTTTAAAATTCCTATTTAATATGTAATTGTTTTTTAACAGTCTTTATGATCATTATTTTGGATATAAAACTGACCATTGTTATATTTTTGAAATTTCTATGAATATATTTTTCATTGATCTCTCTGATTTTTTCATTAGTAGGTATTTTATAATGCCTTATAAAATCTAATCAAATATTTTTCTGGAAATAAATTTTTTCCCATTTTGTTCATTACTTATCATTTTTTCCTCCATATCAAATTAATATATATTATAAAGGTAGTGTGACAAGAGGATGTACATGCTATTAACTAGTCAAATTTCATTCTCTGTTAGGTCCTCCCTTACCATTCCTTTTCAATACTATTTTTTTTCTTAGTTGCCTTATTTGAAGAAATAATTTTTTACATTGGTCATTTATTTATAGTTATGATTCAACATTGGGTTTTTTTCTTGTCTTACATTGCTGGTACTAGATAAAAAGATGTGTTCAATGTTAGATAAGTTAATTTTTTATCTTTTATACCCTTTATTACCACATAAAATATTTTTCTTCTTCTCAATACATATGATGACCATAAATTTTAATGGTTTTCATATCATAATTTACTTTTTGTGAAAATTCGTTGACATTGTGTTATAACATTCATAACAATTTCACTTTATTAATTAAAAAATGAATTGGAATGAGCCTTAATATTTTCAGTTCAAAGAAGGATAATTTTTTCCCTAGTGACATAAATTCACTGTAAAAAGTGGAAATACAACCTTTAATGGAAATCAAATGCACATTCCA
This sequence comes from Viscum album, assembly GCA_963277665.1. Classification (NCBI taxonomy): domain Eukaryota; kingdom Viridiplantae; phylum Streptophyta; class Magnoliopsida; order Santalales; family Viscaceae; genus Viscum; species Viscum album. The sequence goes on along the minus strand of OY728123.1, from coordinate 682,450,410 downwards.
ATCTAAGAATAATTTTTTCTTGATACAACCATCGTTTATTAAGTTAAAATTTTTCTATATTTTAAAGAATACTCAAAATTGATTGTAGATAATATCTTATCCCACACAAAAAAATATTTTTATATTCTTAATACCTTATCCAGTTTGTAAATTTTAGTGTGTCTAAAAGTAATTATAACACAATAGGTATAAAAAATTTATTTAAAATTTTTAATATTTTGATTATGATATAACCACTCATTGATGATTCAATAAAAAATTATAGTAAAATAGTATCGTAAATTATAATTATTTATGAATTTGTATTTATGGCTTAAATTTTTCAATAAAAATGTAATTTTTGAATCTTATTATCCTGAATGAGCATTGAATTGTAAAAATATAATGTCGCCAAATAAATCGATTTTTGTTTTCTCAGTTTACTTATTTAAAGAACCTAACATTTGATATTTCAAGTTTATGTTAATATAAATATTTGATTTTGAGGCTTCATTTTTTTATCAGTAAATAATAATAATTTTAAATTTCAGTTCTAGACATAGGACCCATTAGAGATATGAGTTTACAGGGCATGGAGGGTGTTCTATTTTATATTTTTTAAATGATGTAAAATATATTTTATTTCATTTTTTATTATTTTTATTTAATTCTAGGATAGTTATTAAAAATACATACAAGTCTATAAATACCATGAATTACCAATGTTTAAAATTTTTATTAATTTGTATTTTAAATTCATGTTCAGACAAAATACTATCATGTTTTGTTTTATTTTGATTTAGTTTCTTTCACATGCCTTAATAAAATGATATTTTTAATATTTTTCATAACTTTTATTATTTATGAATGATTATTAATATCATCTTTTTTGTTTTGGGGCCTTTGATATGACATATTGAGGTTCCTAAAATTCTCATTTCACTTTAGCATTGAGAAAACCACCTCAATACATAAGGTATTTCTATGTTTTCCTAATTATTTTTTATTTTATATATAGTTTTAAAATTATATATTTTTTTTAAGTACTCATGATTAAGTGATTAAACTAACTAAAAGTTTCTACAAAATAGGATGTGATGGTGGGTGTCCATATTATGTTGGTTTTATTATGATATTTGGACATGCATATGTTATATATGTTTACAATAATGACCCAAGTTAAACTCTAAGCTTATGTGGCTAACTCACAAACCTTATATTTAACAATAAGATTCATTGTTGACTATAACTAAATTCTCATGTAATTACTCATTGGTCTTCCACATGAGTCTTGGTAGCATAATATTTATTTCTATAATTCATACTCATGGAATCATACACTATTCATTACTTTTATTTTTACAAAACCAATTTTAACTATTAACTTTGTAATCAAAACACTTTAAAAAGATAATCTATAAATAATTTTTTTAAATCCTTTACCATTATCTATGTTCAAGAGAAGGAGATGTTGACTTTGACTTATCAATTCCTAACTACATTAGATCATCACTATTTTATGATAAAAAATAGAAATCATATATTTTTTTTGTAATGATGATAGTGGAAGGGTAGGGATTTCATGGGGTATGGTTTTTTATACCCTTTTTTCATATATCCAATTTACTTTCTAATATGGTTGAATTATTAATATTATAATCACTGTTTAAGCCCTTGAATTTGTATTTTTATGCATATTTTTCTTATGCGATGATTATCGATCTATTAGTATCATTCAATAATTTAGTATTTGAAACTTTTCATTGAGAAAGAAATAGTAATTTTTACTTACTATAGTTACCTGTGTTTTTATTGTTTTCCAATTTTTTGGTTCTAAAAATGAAATAAATTTATTCTTAAATCATTTCCTAACAAATTGGAATTTATAAGATTTGTGTTTCCTTTCCAAAGTTCTTTAAATTTTTTGTTAAGGTTTTTTCCAAATAGAATCCCCAATATTTTTCACTACTATTGATCCACTAAGGGAACTCATTGAGCTTGATTTCGTAAAATAATTAATGTTATAATATCATGTACAAAAATTTTATTTTTTAAAAGATCATTCATAACATCTTCCATGGATTCGGTTGCGTTTAATGTGGAGAAAGTTTCTCCCATCATGGAGATTTATGCAACTCTATTTTCAAACCCAAAAATTTCAAGGAATTAAAGTTTTTATAACCTATTTTAAATATATTATCTGAGGATGTTTCTTGGAGTTTAGAACAAGGATAATGGCATGGAAAAGGTATCCATACTTCTAGTATGGGTGATTAGTCCTCTCTGGAAACCCTTGGTTAATTTCAGTGTGGATCGACTGATGAACCTCATAAAATAAGAAGAAACGTTTCCTAATAAAACAAATAGATGGGTGGATGTGAGAGATTATAGTGGTTCCCATATTCATGTTCATAAAATACCATCTAATAATGGAATATACTACATGGTATAGTGGATCATGTTTCATACATTGTAAAGATATTTTTTGAGCTCTATCCTGTCATGAGACTACCTGAAAGGTGTGTGGATGATAAACCTTTTTACCCGACACAAAAGCTGTTCAACGAGAAATATAGAAGTATAAGAATCACCTTCACCCCTCTATAGCTGAGCTTAAAGTACATTACATTCACCCCTATATATGACTAGTAATTTCCTTCACCCCTCTATAAGTCTGGGAAATATTAAACCTCATGCCCCCGAAAAAACTTCCATTTATTTTGGAAAAAGTTATGGGGTAAGTTATCTTCTTATTTCATTCCTTTTTTTATTTTTTATAAGTTTTTGTTACAAATATTCATTTTGTTGCATCATCGATGAAAATCATCATTCAATTATATATACAAATTTATTTCATAAATACCAATATATTTTTTATTATATGGCTCATAATCTTTTAATTGTGGTGTACTTATATTGTGTTTTGTTGGTTCTATGGAAGCCATTAATTCATTCTCATTAACTAGATTTTGAGGTCAAATGGGATAATGTCATCTATGTTGTAAAGAACATTTCAAAATTGACAAGGTCTCTTTTTACACAACATGTTTCTCAAATTCATACGGATATGACCACGCTTTCTGACAAATATGAGTAGTAATTTTTCTATTTAGTTGATCATTTTTTTACTTTATATTTATTGTTTAACATTTCTAGAAAAATATGGATCTTTGTATAGGTACAGATGCACCATATGGATTGAAAAACTTATCATTGGATCTCACATTTGGGGTTCATTCTCTCAAGTATGATATAGAGAATGAAAAATCCATTTTATGTTGAATACATGTTTCATGATGCAGTATTTGAGCATCTTTTAAGTCATAAATCAGTTTTCTCCTCCCCCTACCCAACCGGTTTTTAGTTTTTTGGTCTTATGTGAAAAGATGATTTATATTAAGGATATTTAGTCCTACTATAGATTGAGTTATTAAATTTTTATTTCACTCATCATTGCTTTTATACTTGTGGTATATTGAGATGGTAATTATTATTTCACTTATTTATTCTTTTGAGGAAATGTGAGGGTGAATAAAATAAGTACATTCTTGAACAAATAATCAAGTGATTTAATTTTTGACATGAATTCACCATCTAATTAGTTTTGTGAGTATCTAGTCAAATATATCTGACCTTTATACAATAATGGTTTCATTCTCAATGTCACTCTTATTCTATCAAATTTTTAGCTGGTACATATTCAAATTTTCCATTCTATATTATGTTTTTTTATACTTTGTATTCATTTTTCAAATTGAAAGACTACAAATTCACATAAAAATATTATATACTTATGAAATTTCATTTAATAATGCGTAAAAATATGGAATATCATTCATCCATTGAACATGAAATGTTTTATGTAATGTCTTGAGAATTATGATATGATTTCACATGTCATTTAGAAATTTGAAGTGATTTATGTATTATTCACTTCATTTTATGATAGGGACATGTAATTTTCAAGGAATTGAATTTTTTTAATCCAAAGTTTGAATTGTTTTCTCTATATTCAATTTTGTTTTCACCTATAGAGAAGTTACATAACTCATTTTCCCTTCCCTACCCCATTACAGGTCAGTTCCTTTAGGCATACACCTTGTGACCCGACCAAACCCGACTCATCCTCTTTTTATCGAGTTGGATAAAAAATCCCCCAAAACCATACATGACCCCATGGACGAAGCTAATCAGTAGTGTATCATTTATTTGGGACATTCCATCATAACTTTGATCATTATTCATATGAGAAATCATATTATCTATTATTGTCTTTAGAAGATGGTCATTGTCTTCGATCTATTCACATTGGCATTCTATGATTCTTTCAAATAATACTAATTACTTTATGAAATGGTATTATTGTTGGGTAAATTTAGTAATGGTATAGTTAAGACCTCTTACACATATTAATAGCGAAAATAATCCTATGGTTCTCATATTGGAATCATTCATTTCTTGTTTCACATCTATATATGATTTATTTGTTATTGGGATCACTCATGTTTTTTGACAAGTTTGTTGTCCCTCTAAAATTTTACAATAGAATTTTATTTTGGAGATGGTATGGTTTTTCTAATGCCCATCAGAATCGGTGAGCATGGTTTTTATTCAAGTTAGTTTTATAAATTTATATTCTTTTGTTCATAGGAAGTAAACCATTTATTTCTACTTTCATTTTTTTATATTTTGGTTTCATTTCATGTAGATATTTCATGCTGATTTTTGGGTATGATCTTGGGTTGTGTGGTGTATATCTTGGAGCTGAAATGTGTGACATAGAAGTTACTTGAGGTTCCTGACTTATATAGGACTTTACATGATTTTTTTTCTTCAAGTGGCCTACTTGAGGTTTGATGAAAGATATTTTTAACATCATTCCATCAGGAGTAACTATTATATCATGGTGTAAAATGAATGGGTATAGAGGATTCCATTCAACAGACATATTGGAGGATTACAACATACCCTTTTTCATTTTGGGTTGGGGGAATATATGGATCATGATTTTTTATGTTTTTTATGATCTTCATAGGTATCAAAAAACTTCAACTATGTATTGATTCATTCTATATTAAATTTCATTATTAATGTAATCAATAGACTTCTTGACTTTTAATTTGTATGAAAATCATCTTTGGTTTAATAATTAAAAAGGTGTATTATATATGATAGATAAATAAATATAATATGAAATTTTATGAGAAATAAATATTTATAATTTATATTTAAATGTAATTTATAAATAGATTTTATATATTGAAAATATTACTACCAATAGAAAACTTTGTCATATTAATTTGTTTTTAAACACTGTAACCAACACATATATTATCTATTGGTAATATTATAATTATAGCAGTACTATTTTATATGTCGCAATAAAATTTAGCGATAGTTTTTTTATTGATTTTTTAGTGATAGGGAATTATTTTTTGGTAAAATTTTTTACCAACAGAAAATGAACTTTTACCGACAGATATTCCCCCATTGGAATAAGTGACATATTTTATACTGATCCAATCCTTGTGAGAGTCATTGGATTATTGTTAAGAATATCATGAATTACTTAAGAAGGTATAAGGATATGTTCCTATTATTTAGAGGTGGGGATAAGTTTTATGTAAATGGTTACACCAATGCTAGTTTTGAGTATGAAAATATGACTTGAGATATCAATATTGTTTTATGTTTTTCTTGAATGATAGGGCTACCAGTTAGAATAGTTCTAAACTAGAAACCAAGGTAGAATCTATAATATGGGAAGAGTACATCCCTACATCAGATGTTGTGAAAGAATATTTTTACATTTGTAGTTCATTTATAAACTTTAGGTTCTTACTATAATCAGGGGAGCAATTGAGATTTACATTGAAAATAATGGAACCATTACTCAAGACAAGGAACCCCAGTCTCACCAAAATACCAAACACATCATTCATAAATACAATCTCATATAGGATATCATTGAGAGGGGTGATGTTAGGATATATTGGGTGGCTAAAAAGGACAATATAGTAAATCCATTGATAAATCTATTACTATAATTACATGAGTGTCATATTAAATCTCTCAATATATTATAAATATTTGATTAAATGTAATTGTTTTAATTGTATTATGATTTTATAAATCACTTAAATCTTCATTTTTAATTATTTCATGTGTTCTATAATTTATTTTACATGAATATTGGAATGATAATATCCCCTAAAAATATGAATTTTAGTTTTACCTAATTGATTATCATCATGGAGTATTATGGGTTATAAAGAAAGTATAAGATTATCATGAGTGGAATATTATACTTGATGAAATTTTATATATGAGATAAAAAGAATAGACTCATATGGTAATAAGTTGAGACTTATTATGTGGACAACCCCACAAAAGTATATCTCATGGAATTTTATATAGTCATCGATATACTTAGGGGTGTTTGATTATTATCAATCCCTATTACCTAAGGTTAGAGAGACACGTAGCATGAAAACCATCTTACATTGATATATTTCTTACTCAATCCTTGTGTCTTAAATAATTTGGGGGTGGTTGGGTATATTGATTATTATTTCATCAGTCTGATCTAACTAAGATGTGATTTGTCCACTAGTATGATAATAAAATAAATCTAGGACCTTGATTTAATTATACTGGGGAAATACATAACCATTCTTATTTAAGTAACATATGATGTGTTTAGATACTTGGATGATGGACTTCTGATGTGCTCATCCTCTAGAAAAATGAAATGTGATGTATTCACCAACCTTGTAAGTCTGTTTTGGAGAATCATGAATAGATGAGTTAACTTATACTAGATTGAAATGTATCATGTATACTAGTCACTTGATGTCATGGAAAAAGGAAATATGTAGGTATACAAATGATTTATATGATATATCTTGTATTGAAAATGTTTATATAGAGATATGGGTATGTTTGATTGACACTAAAAAATATTTCACTTCTTTCCAATGGGGTCATATCAATTGGTAAAAGTTCATTTTTTGTTGGTAAAATGTTTTTCCAACAAATATGTCCTGGTCACTAAATTGTCAGTAAAAACTCTATCATTGAATGTATTTGTGATAGAAAAAATAGTTCTGTTGTAATTATAATACTACCAACAAATTATATATGGATTGGTTAAAGATTTTAGAAACTAATTAATAGGATATATTTTTCTATTGGTAATAATATTTCCAATATATATAATCAATTTATAAATTACATTTAAATATAAATTGTAAATATTTATTATGGGTAAAATTTCATATTATATTTATTAATCTATAATATATAATATTACTACTTTAATTTTTAAACCAAATAATATTTTCACACAAATTAAAAGTCTAGATAAATATTGAATACATTAGTAATGACATTTAATATATAATGAATCAATACATAGTTGAAGTTTTTTGATACCTAAAAAGATCATAAAAATAAAAAAACTTAGGATCCATCCATGTTTCCCCCACCTCAACATAAAAAAATGGTATGTCTCAGTCCTCTGATATGTCTATTGACTGGAATCCTCTACACCTAGGCATTTTTTCCCATGATAGAATAGTTATTCATAATGGCCTGATGTTAGAAATATCTTTCATCACCCCTTAAGTAGGACACTAGTAGAAACAAATCAATCCAACTCCATTACAAGTTAAGAACCTCAAGCCACTACTATTTAACACCTTTCAGCTCCAATATCTATAACATGAAACCAAAGAGTATACCAACAAATCAGTGTGAAATATCTAAATTAATTGAAACAAAAATATAATTAAATGAAAATAGAAAAAAATGGTTTACTTGTTATCAATAAAAGAATATAAATTTATAAAACTACCTAGAATAAAAACCATTCTAACCTATACCAGTGGACCTTAGAACAACTATACCATCCCCAAAATAACATTCTCTTGTACAAGTTCAAAGGGACAACAAAAAGTTCAATGAACATGAGAGAGCCCAATAACAAAGAAATCATGTATAGATGTGCAGTAACAAAAGAATTATTCCATTACAAACACCATAAGCTGAGTTTCTCTATTAATATGTGTAACAGGACATAACCATACCATTCCTAAAATTCCACCACAAAAATACTATTTCATAAAGGAATTAATATAATTTGAAATAATCAAGGAATACCAATGTGAATAGATCTAATATGATGACCATATTTTAATGAAAATAAGATATCATATGCTTGGTTTTAATAACAAACCTCACGATTATAATGGAATTTCCCAAATTAATGGGACTCTCTTGATTAGGGTGTCCATGGGGTTAGGTCTGGTTTGGGGTGATTTTTTACCTGACATGATAAAAGGAGGATGAATTGGGTTGGGTTGGGTTACATGGTGTATTCACAAAGGACCTGACCCATAATGGGGCTGGGCAGGGTAGATGGGTTATGTAACTTCTCTACAAGTGAATAATAAATTGAATATGGAGACAATAATTCAAACTCTAGTTAAAAAAATACAATTACTTACAAATGAAATGTACCTAATATAAAATGAAGTGAATAATACATAAATCACTTCAAATTTCTATATGAATTGTGAAAGAATATCATAAATTTCATGATATTACATAAAACAATTAATGTTCAATGGATGAATGATATTCCATATTTGAATGCATGATTAAATGAAATGGAATAAGTATATGATATTTTTTAAGGGAATTTTCAATCTTTTAATTTGAAAATTGAATAAAAAGTATAAAAACAGAATGTAGAATGGAAAATTTAAATTTTTACAAGCTAAAAATTTGATAGAATAAGAGTGGAATTGATAATGAAACCATCATTGTGTTAAGTTCATATATTTTTTATTTCTACTCACAAAACCAATTAGATGGTGAATTCATGTCAAAAATTAAGTCAACATATTATTTTTTTCAGGAGTCTACTCATTTTCTTTAGCCTCACATTTGATCAAAATATTAAATAAGTGAAATAAAAATTACCAACTCAATCTACAATAGGTCTAAAAGAAATGATGAGTGAAATAAAAATGTAATGACTCAATATGTAGTGGGTATAAATATTCTTAATATAGAGTATCTTTTCACATAAGACCAAAAAACTAAAAATTGATTGGGTAGGGGGAGGAGATAATTGTTATCTCACTTACAAGATGCCCAAATGTTGTATCATGAACCATTTATTCAACAAAAAATGGATTTTTCTTTCTCCACATCCTTCTTGAGATAATTATCCCCAAATATTAGATTTGAAGATAAATTTTTCAATCCATTTGGTGTATCTGTACCTATAGAAAGGTTCTTATTAGGCTAGAAAAGTTAAACAATATATATACAGCAAAAAAAGGATCAACTCAATAGAAAACTTACTGCTCATATTTGTCAGAAAAGCATTGGTATATACATATTAATTTTAGAAACATGTATTTTAAAAAGATACCTGGTTATTGTTGTAATGGTTTTTACAATATAGGTTACCTTACCCCATATAATTTCATAATCCAGTCAATGAAAATTAATGAATTAATTCTATAAAACAATGAAAACAAAATATAATCTCATCACAATTGAAAAATTATGAGAAATATAATAAAAAATATATTGGTATTTATGAGATAAATTTGTATATATAATTGAATGCTTATTTTCATGGATGATTAAGTAAAGGTGGGTATATTTGTAACAAAAAATTATAAAAAAAATCAACTCTACATACAACTTACCCCATATATTTTTCAAAAAGATCGAATTTGTTACGAGGATATGATGTTTAATAATGAACAAACTTCTATAGGGGTGGGAAATTATCAGACAACGAGAGGGGTTATGATTATGTCCTTTAATATTATCTCTAGAGGGGTAAAGGTGATTCCTCAGCTTCTATCTTCCACTTTAAACACCTAGTTTGTAGGGTAAAAAGTATTATCTTCCATGCACCTTTTAGGTAGTCATAAGGTGAGATAGAGCTTGCATAATATATTTATTGTTTCTAAAATATAATCCATTGTATCACATAGTATATTCTATTGGATGATGGTATTTCATGCACTTGAATATGGGAAACATAAGAATCTCTCACATCCACCCATCTGTTTGTTTTATTTGGAAATGTTCCATATCCTCTTATGAGGTTTGGTACTGGATCCACACTAAAATTAACCATGGTTTGTAAGAGAGGACCAATCTCCCATCATGGAATATGTTTTCAATGCTCTTTTAAAAATTAAATTTTCTGTAAATGATATTATAACATTAATTTTTCTACCAAATCAAGCTAAACCAGTTCCCTTAGTGGATCAACTATAGTGAAAACACTGAGGATACTGTTTAAAAAACATCTTCATAAAAATTGTAAGAACTTTGGAAAGGTAACATAAATCCAATAAATTCCAATTTGGTAGGAAAAGATGGTAGAATAAAAATTTTCATTTTTAGAACCAAAAAATAGGCAAATAATAAAAACAAATTTAACTACAAAAAGTATAAATGACTATTTAAAACTCAATGAAAAGTTTCAAATACTAAAAGATTGAATGATACTAATAGATTGATAGTCATTTAATAAGATAAATCTGAACAAAAAATCAAATGAATGGGCCTGAATAGTGATGATAATACTAATAATGCAACCATATTAAAAGGTACACAGGATATATAAGAAACCAAGGTCTGAAAATCTATACCTTATGACATCCCTTCCCATACACAACCATATTTTCAATAATAACATTCTATTATTTCCATACTTTATCCCAAACTGAAGATGATCTAATTTAGTTAGGAATTAATAGGTCAAAGTCAAGATCTCCTTCAACTCAAAATCAATAATGAGCAAGGATTTATAAACAATATCTTATAGATTATCTTTTTAAAGTGTTACGATTAAAAAAATAATAGTTAAAATTGGTTTTGAAAAAATAAAAGTAATGAAAAGTGTATGATTCCATCAGTATGGATTGTAGAAATAAAGAGTATGATACCAAGACTCAAGTGTAAGGCCTTTGAGTAATTACCTGATCATTTAGTTATATTTAATAGTGAATCTTATATTAAAATAGACGGGTTGTGAGTTACCCACATAATCATGGAGTTCAAATTGGGTCCTTATTATAAACATATATAACAAGTATATGTCCAAAAATCATAAGAAAACCCACATAATATAGACACCGAAATTCAAATACTATTTTTTAGAAAATTCAAACTAGTTTAATCACTTAAACATGAAATAATGTGTATTTACATCACTGAACAAATCTAAAATAGAACACTCTCTATCCCCTATAAACTCATTTCACTGATGGGTCCTACATCTGAAACTAACATTTAAAATTCTTATTATTTACTGATAAAAAAATAAATCCTCAAAATCACAGATTTACATTAACATAAACTTGAAATATTTAATGTGAGCTTCCTTAAATAAGTAAACTAAAAAAATAGAAAACGATTTTCTAAGTGACATTATCTTTTTACAATTCAATAGTCATTCAAGATAATATGATTCAAAAATTAAATTTTTATTGAAAAATGTATGTTATAAACACACATTCCTAAATAAATATAGTTGAAGATCTTATTTTACTATAATTTTTTTATTAAAGCATCAATGAGTGGTTATATCATAATCAAAATATTAAATTTTCAAAATAAATTTGTTATACTAGTTGTGTTAAAATTAATTTCAAACAAACTAAACTTTCTAGACATGAGAAGGTATTCTGAAGCTAACAATACATTTTTTGTGGGTGAAGATATTATCTATAGTCAATTGGGAGGATTCCTAAAAATATACACAAATTTTAAACCAATAAAATATGGTTATACCGAGATAAATTTTTTCTTATACTGGAATGTGAATCCTCTTTCACATCAAAGGTTGTATTCCCACTTTTTATAGTGCATTTATGTCTCCTATGAAAAAATTATCTTTCTTTGAACCCAAAATAATAAGGCTCATGCCAATGCAATTTTGAATTAATAAAATGAACATATGATGAAAGTTATAACACAATGTTAATGGATTTTCACAAAAAAATAAATTATTTTATGAAATCCAATAAAATTGATGGTCATCATATGTATTGAGAAGAAGAAAAATATTTCAGGTGTTAATAAAGGGGGTAAAAGATAACAATTAACTTACCTAACATTAAATAAAACTTTTTGTTTAGTGTAAGAAATAGTAGACAAGCACAAACAATATTTTGAAGCATAACTGTAAAGATAATGACCATTGTAAACAATTATTTCTTAAAATAAAGTAACTAGGAATAAAAAATGGATTAAAGAGGGATGGTAATGGGGAACCTAACAAAGAATGAAATTTGATCAGTAAATAGCATGTAATACCACTTGACACACTGCCTTTAGAAGATTTAGTAATTTGATATGGAAGAAACACAAAAAAATTATAAGTAATGAAAAAAATGGATGAAAATTTAGATACAAAAAAATTGACTAAATCTCATGTGGAATTATAAATTACTTACTAGTGAAAAAATTAAAGAGATCAAACAAAACATTATGCTAAGAAATTAAAATATATATATAACAATGGTCAAGTTATAGCCAAAATAATTATCATAAATCCTCTTAAAAAACAAGTACATACTAAATAGGAATTTATAACTAAAAACTAGGATAGAAACCAACACTATAGAAGATCTATCTATCAAAAACAAGATTCTTATCCATCAAACCCATTAATAATTAGCAACCAGCATGCTACACCAGTGCTGAAATACAAGGGGTTTATTTCTATGAAAACCCTCCAAAGAAATGAGAATTGGAAAACCTTCAAACTAAGGGAATAAATGGGTAACGCAGTTCGAGATAAGGGATAACTGTAGGAGATGGATAGGGATTTTATGTAAGGACGTCATCAAGCTAATGCACTGAGGATAGAGGGGTCGCACGAGGATACCGGGATAAATTGTTGTGGACAATGGTAGTTAAGTGGGGATGATGGTGTATAATACCTGGGACAGAAGGTCCATTAAGGGGTTTTTCATGAGGATACTGGCTGAGAATATAGAGGGGGTTCACATGATGATGTTGTTGGGGGATGTGTACTAGGAATATGAAAGGGTTTATTGTAAAGATATGAATGGGGAACATCTATTGAGAATAGTGAGGGGTTCCTATGAGGATGTACGTGAGAAATTTGGCGAGGAAAGGGGAGGTAGGGTTGGGGAAGTGGAGTTGTGGGGATTCCAGCTAGAAATTCCCTAGGTGAGGGGGTTCCTAATTTCTATATAGTTGATATAAAAATTTATATTGTTTAAGAACTATGTTTATATATTTATATTATCATATATTTTCTGGATATTTTATTAAAATTATGGATATTTTAAATAAAAATATATTTTTATTATCAAAATGATATGTTTGTAAGGGGTAAAATATTTATCTATATATTCAATTTTTGGAAAAATATTTGATATTATTGAATAATTTATTGCAACAAATTTTTATAATAGAAAAGGATTTTTTTGGTAATAATAATCAATAACATTAGAATTATTTATCAGTAAATCAATTATTGGTATTATTATTATGATAATACAATAGATTTAACTGTTGGAAAATGATTTTTTTGTATTGAAATACTAATATAAATAGATATATCTATTGGTACAAAAATATTGGTGTTTGTATTTAATATCAGAAGAAATTAATATCTATTGGAATTAATCATTTTTACCAATAGAGATATTATATATCAGTAAGTTTTTGTTGGTAAAAGCCACTTTTTTGTAGTGGATTGTTATTTACTAGTTATTCTATGAAAATAGGAAAAATTAGGTTTCGTACATGATATTACATACATGATAGATCCAATATTAGATACATAGTGAATTTTATATATCCTTTAGTCTTCTTAGAAGGATCTTGAATCTTTATAAGATTTATTTCATGAAACACTCGTAAAAACCCCTTTTATAGGTCTCTATGATAAAACACTTTATCACTTTACCAATGTATGTGTCATGGATGATTCCATGGGACCTCTTTGATCTATATCTATAGATCTTCATACTCAGTATATAGGCTACTTCACCCTTGTAATTTATAAATAATCGTTTTTCTAAATACACAATTATAGAGTGTAAAGTTAGGATATTATTTCCAATAAGTAATTTTTCATATAAATAAAATATCAAAAAAAATTATAATAGATTCCCTAATTTTCTTATATATACTTAAATCATCAATGTTTTTTAAGAAAACAGACTCTTTAATTACATCATTTAAGTGGATATTCCAACACTAAGAGTCTTTATTCAATCAATAAATGGACTATTGTAACTTTTATAGATACCTTCATGTTTTATCATATACACATACTCAAAACAAATTTCTATTAAGGAAACTGTTATTAAAATACATTTGATATATCTCATAATCCAAATGAGATTACATGGAATGAAATATCCTAATTAAATATATCATCAAAAAAATGAAAATAATAATAATAAATATCAGGAATATGATTGTAACCCTTTTTCACCAGGATTTCATTATAGGTAGAAAATTTACCATCCATGTTAGTTTTATTGTGAAAACCAAAACTTTATCCTATGGGTGTTACACCTTTAGGTGTATTCCCCAAGTTCCAAACATAGATAGTGTACATGGATTCTATTTTAGATTCTATGGGTTTTAACCATTTCTTAGAATTATACCTCTTGATGACCTACTTCTATGAATTAGGTTCATCTCCAATACAAATTACTTCATTATTAGCCTCCTGATACCATGATCAATATATTACTTACTAAGGAATTAACCAAATATATCCACAAACAATTTTTTAAGTAGTATTATAGAAATAATATCCCTTACTTTATTTTGTGTAGCCAATAGGTTATCACTTGTCAGAGTTTTGGTAAAATTTAACAAAATACAACCATCATATTAATGATTTACAACCTGAAATCCTCATAAAACACATAGTGTTAAATTTTCTACTCTATATATTATATGGTCTATTTATGATTGCTTTATATATAATGAGATTCAATAGGAATGAAACAGTGTCCAGAGAAGAACCCTATAAGGAAATAAGTAGGTTACAATGGTGCATTATTGATTGAACCATGTCAAACTTGGTACAATTTTTACTCTTAGACACACCATTCCACTTTGGTGTTCTAGGAGGAGTGATTTGTGAAATAATTCTAAAATATCTTAGATAATAAATTAATTCCTAACATAAATATTCACCACCCTAATATGATATGAAAATTTTAATATTTTTGCCGATTTGATTTTATACTTCATTCTAAAACTCTTTGATCTTTCCAAAAATTTATACTTATATCTCATCAAATACATATAACAACACTGACTAAATTAATCTCTAAAATTAATAATGTACCTAAAACCACCACTCTCTTATATACAAATTGTTCTTTATATGTAACTATGCATGATACCCAATAATCCACTTTCCCTTTCACCTTTTCCACTCAAAGTTGTTTTGGTCATCATTCCTAATAAAAATTATTCACATGTATCAAATGAGTCCAATAATCCATATCTATGGAGTATTTATATGTTTTCTCATTTATATGTCTAAGTTGACAATGAAAAAGGTAGGTGGTATTAGAATCAACACCAAATTTCTTATTTTGAATGTTAGAAATTGGATTATCCATATCGAAAATGTATAAACTATTTACCATATTCCTAATTCCATAAAATAATTCATTATTATATATAGAATAGTTCATGTTCTTAATAATTAATGAAAATTATATATTTTATAAATAAGATACATAATAAAATTTCCATTTATGGTGAGAACATAATAACAATTCTCTAATTCTAAAAATAATTTACTGGGTATACTTAGATCATAAGTGTAAACTTCTAAAGAGACAAATCTGAGTCCATTACCAACATGAATATTGACTTCTACTATCAATAATTCACATGTATATCAAATTCAGTGTTTATCAGCATAAATGTGTGATTCACACCTAGTATATGATACCCATGAGTGTGATTTAGATAAATTTATTTCTATAACATTCAAATTTAGATACTCAAAATACTTCTTTTTTAGAGCACTTATAAAAATTATATATCAATTATAAATTGTTTTATAGGTCACAGATATTAGATATATTAATATGATTCACATGGTATATGTAATGATATATAACAAAGACATTTCTATAGATGTGTATTATGTATTTTATCATTTAATCAAGGAATTTTAATAAAGGTACTTCCATTAAAAATGATGACCTCAAATATATTATCCAGTTATTAAGCCAAGATCTATATTTTACAATGTAGTTACACCTCTTTTAAATTACTCTCACAACTTAGTTATTTAGTTAAGGAATCATCTCAATCATAATAGTTATGATTCTTGGATAGCTGAGTGTAAAACCCTTGGCCCAATCCATAAAATAGATATAAACTCATCTCTATTCTTATGGTATCCTAACTCTTAGTGTTTTCTAGTTAAATGTTACCCAAATATCACAATGGGATTATTTTACCTAACACATAGGGTTAGTTATTTCAACCATTCCTTAAAAAGATAATTCATCAGCACCCTACATTAGAAGAACCTGCCTAATTGGATGATCAAGGTCTTTCCATGTACTATATTGGAAGGAATATAAGACTTCGTATTTGAGTGGTTTTCACCATCTTAATATATATTATATTTATATTAATTTCATAACCATTACATCATATGAAATATATATTATCTAATTTTTTATTCATTTATTTATTAATTCCTCTATTGATTTAGATTTGGAATCCCAATTCCATAAACCAAATTAATATGTTCACAACAAATTAATATATAAATATTTATATTACCCATGGTCTATATTTCTCACCCAAATATATAATCCACACTTATTCATACATATTCAGATTTATCTTATGTATAAGGTTCATGAACTTTTTAGGTAAATGTTTAAAATTATATGAGATTGAAAATATCTACATGAGTAATCCTAAAACTTTATATAGAAAACATCTTCTTTTCCATAAAAATGTATAAGCCTCTAAGATAGTGGGAATCCTAACCCAAATTCCCTTAATATGGGGATACTTTAAACAATGGAGAATCAAATTCATAATAACTCTAAAATATAATATATAAAAACTATATCCAACAACTATAACCAAGTTAATAGCTTTAATTACAAACTGAGTTCAAGGAATGTAACATACCATTAGAAAACATTATGTACTTTTAACCCTTATTTTTGATCCCCCTTTTTTTGGACCTTGTTATAGGTTGTTTTAGGGGATTTTTTAGAATTTTTGGGAGTTTGTGGGTTGTGGATAGTTGGAACATGATATAGAAAGATCATGTGGGTTGGACTAGGAAATCATTTTTATTTTAATGTGGTCCTATATGGGGTTCATGGTTAGTGAAAACCTTGTGGTCTCCCATATAAAAACCATGTGGCATGGGATAGTGGGGAGATCATGGTTGGTGCACAGTATCTAAACCATGCGGCCAAGGAATACACACATTTTATAGTAGCCTAGGAGGAAGAATATGGTTTGTTCATATTTTCCTAACCATTTGGTATTATCTAGAATCTCAGTAAGGACACATAGTTATGTGCACATTTATCCTTGTCCATGTGGCCTAACCTAGGAAACTGTGTGACCGGATTTTTAACCCTCATAAAATCAAAATTGAATTCTTATACCCCCCGTTATAAATTCTAATCACCTATAATTAAAACATATTTCATCCCATTTGATTTTGGAGGATCTATATATTGGATTTAGGATCCTCTAATCCCTTTCCACTTAGTTCGAATTTCCAGTGGATGTGATTGATCCATCTCTGGTAAGTTTAATCACTTTGATCTAGAATCCTCATTTCTTCTCTTATGTACTTATTTGAGAATAATGGATCCTCATGTAGTTGTTAGATATAAACCTTGATTTTATGGGTTATAATTCTTGTGATTCCTCTTTTATCATCTTCACCTTCAACTCTCCATTTTTAGGTTCCCATTTTGGGTGATTTATTGATAGTGTGACTAAAGGTAGTTGGTTCCATAATTCTTTTTCCAACACATGAAATGTTGATTTATTTCTTGATTTTATATGTATTTTTAATTTATATTTGACCTTTTATTTGATATGATTATTATTATTTTTTAAAAGTCTTGTAATTATGGAAAAACCCCTCAATCTAAGGCTTTGAAAATTATTGGGTTGATTGGAGAAAAGGTGGATTGAATTGGGAAATGATCAGATGCAATGATTTGATGATGATTATTGAGGAAAATATATTTCAATAAAATATTATTTTTAGAGGCATTAATTTTTTTTAAAAATCTATGATTTGGATTTTAAATAGAAATGGAATGTTGAAAGATGAATTTGGGAATTTTAACTATGAATGATGAACTAAATTGTAAATAATTATTTTCCCATGATTTATTTTTTGATTAATTGAAAGGACATGTGGGATTGGGTAGTTAGTGGGTGACTAGAACCATCATGATTGGAATCTTAATCCTTAGAAATAAATTAATAATGAAAACTATAACTAAACCAAATTTAGTATGATTTTCCCCGATAGAGTGTTGATTGATTCTATCCTAATAGCCTAATCATTAGTGATCTTTATACAGATTGAAGCATTATTTATTGACAAAGTAGTTTGATCCTAGAGTTAGAAACTAACTAAACTTAAGGAATATGATCATGGTTCTTTGTATTTATTTGACTATTACATGTCAGTGTTTATTGAACTATTTTATTAATTCCCATTCTATTTTATTAAAATGTGAATTTAAGACTATTTTTTATGCAATTTCCATCTATTAATTTGAAATCTTATTTGACTAAAAATTTAAAAAAAAATAACATTACATGTTTTTATTTAAATTGAAGCTTAATTTGTTTATTTTTTATGGAATTTATTATAGAATATTTGATCATATACTACCTGGATATTTTTTAATCACATCCTACCTCTACTTTTGGGGGTTTATAGATTATGTTATTCCATGTTCAAGAAAAGGGAAAGTACCACTTGGATGTAGTTAATGTTCTTAATTCACAGGACCTTAGGTGATTTTGGTGACTTATGGAGCTGTGATCCACTCATTATATAGAGTTCCTATGTTTTCATCTTGATGAACATTGTGTCATATTTTTGGATGATGTGTTACTTTGGGATATTTATCTTTCTACTTGTGGCACTCCATTATCTTTAAGGAGTGTTTAGAATATTGACTGTTCATTTATTTATCTTCCACTATTAAATGTGGTTTTTTATTGTGGTTAAATCATTCCCTCTGACTGTTTGTTGATTCCTAGGTGTTAGTCACTATCTCAAGGGGATCAATAATTCCCCTAATTGATATTCTAGTATCACTTGATTGATTTGATGATCTAAGTGTCCTTATTGATGTTTTCATTTTTCTCATTTATGTTTTGTTCTATCATGCACCCAATATGATGTTTAAATAGACCATTGGAGGGAGAAGATGATGAACCATGGAAAGTGAACCCTTTAGTTGATCAAAAAATCATTAAGATAGTGGTGTGTTCAATCTAAGCTCTGTGATAAGTACTCACACTCATTCTTTTTTAGGCTCAAGTAGTGGAAACTTGAAGTGGTGAAACTAGAGATCATGTTCATGAGTTTCTTTCTTAGAAACCACCAGCTTTATGAATCTTGAACAAACCTCAAGAGATATAGGATTGGTTGAAAAATATCGAGCAATTTTTTGAGTTTATGGAAATGGTAGAATAAATAAAGGTTAAATGTGCCACCATCAGGCTTCAAGTTTCTAGTGGGGAGTGGTGTGATATTATGGTTATAGTTAATAAACATAAATAATTAGAGTATAAATACTTTATAGTTCTCTTTATAGAGTGTTTATATCTATAATTTATGGTTTTATAAAATTCTATGGAGTTTTTTAGCCTCCAAAAGGCTATAAAATCATGACTTGATATGCAAACTGCTTTGCTGAGCTTGTTCAATTTTACCATGTTGTAGTGTCAAATGGGTAGATAAAGGCCTAAATATTTAATATGGGTATTTTATCTAATATCTAGAATTAGGTTTTCATGCTAAATATCACCTATTACATAGATTATATGGATATTGGTTTGATGGCTGAGCTCAGCCAAGCTATAAATTTAGGGTTAATGGGAGTTCCTCTTACTCCTAATAAAAGTTATATTAGTTACATTATATGAAAGAGGAAAATGGATTAGTCTTGTGGTGTATCATGATAGAATACATAATCAATAACAATTGTACCAACTGGTAAGGTCTCATTCAATTTTTATCATTGTGTTAAGATTGATCATTTGAAGCAGGTTTGTATAGAGGCACCAAATATTTTGGTTCATGCAGTCATTTAGGCCACCTGTAGAAGTTATTCCATGTATTTTCTACCCAACATAGTGGAATTGGATCATAATCACCTAAAGGTATTGTGGTGCAGTCATATGGTTCAATAATTAAGGGGTTCTAGAAAAAGGAATCCAAAATGAATCTTTTTCATGAAGTTAAGGAGTCTCTAGAGGAATTTTATGTGGGTCCTATAATAGTGGGAGATATAATCACTATGGATTCATCTTTAGTGGCTAATTTATTTGATATTATGTCATCTAGTTGATTTATTTTTACTCATATTATGAATATATTATACCTTTCTATGCCCCTTGTAATAGAGAGAGATTAGGGTCTTGGATGCCCCTCATGTGGCTTCTCCTCATCAAAGATAAATATTGTATAATATTTTATAGTTTTTGATATAAAACTATTGTATATCATTCCTAGGATGGATTATATTATTTCCCATAAGGTCCAGATTTACTGTTATCATGAGCAAGTCTTATTTAATTCCCCTAATGGGGTGTTCCCTTTTTCATGTATAATGGGACCTGAGATTGAGTAGAGTTAGACCGCCTCTTCTAGAGTTTGGTTGGGTGATATTTTTTTCTTTTTTACCTGGAATATGAATCTTTGAGTGGTGACCTTCCTTTAATGTTCTTCGAGTTTCCTAATTTTTTTCTACCTGATTTTTCTAGCTTTCCATATATAAGGGAGGTAGAGTTTTTTATTTCCTTACTACCATGTATTCAGCCTATCTTTATTCTCTCTTACCATATGGTTCCATATAAATTAAAAGAGTTAAAGACTTGATTGGATGATTGTTTTTATGAAGGATTCATTTTCTAGAGTGTTTCACCTTGGTCAGTGCCTATTCTTTTTTCAAAGAAAGATGATAGAACCCTTTACCTTTGTATTGATTACAAAAAAATAAATTGGGTTATGATAAAGAACAAGTATATATTTCCTTATATTGATGATTTATTTGATTCATTTAAAGGGGATAAGGGGTTCTCATGGATTAATCTTAGATTTGGTTATCACTAGCTAAGAATCAATGAATCTGATATCCCAAAGATGATATTTTGGAGTAGGTATGACCATTATTAATACCTAGTTATGTGTTTTGTCCTTACCAATGATCCAGTAGTTTTTATATAACTAATGAACTATATATTCCATGAGTTTCTCAATTATTTCATGTTATTATTTATGAATTAAATATTATTTTACTCTATAACTGAGGAAGTTCAAATATTCCATCTGAGCATAGTTTTATAAATTTTGAGAGATCGTCGACTTTACACCAAGCTATCAAAATGTAATTTCTATATTTGGGAAGTGAAATTATTAGGACACATGGTCTTAAAACATGGTATTTTAGTTTATCCTAATAAGGTGAAGAATGTTATGACATGGGAACAACCATGAAGGGTTTTCAATATTTTGAGCTTCATAGGGTATTACCATCGGTTCATTAAATATTTCTAAAAAGGTGGATTCTCCTATGACCCCTCTCACTTGAAAATGAGTAATTTTTTTGTGGGTTATGAAATCACATAATTCTTTTTTTTAGTAGAAAAACCTTTTGACCTTTTCCATGGTGTTAACCCTTCTAGAGGATGGTTAGGGCTACGTGGTCATTTGTTACACATCAGGTTTGGGTTTGTCTTTCATTCTCATTCATGGTGATCATGTGATGGAATATGTTTCCCAATATCTTAGGCCATATGATAAGAACTATCTTATAAATTTTTTCAAACTCATAGTTGTGATGAATTCTCTTAAGTGTTAGTGGAATTTTCTATTTGGAGAAATTTTTACCATTTATTCTAATCATAAAATTATGAGTTAAATATTCTAATATAATGATTTTAATATCCATTATAGAACATGGGTGGAGTGCCTATAATATTTTGATTTCAACATTGCCTATACCCCTAGTAAGGTTAATTTCACTGTTTATTCTTTGAGTGGGAAACTTCTAACCCAATACATAAAATAATAATCAAAATAGTGGAATTTGATGGATCTCTTTACTTGTATTCATTTTGGATTTTGGGTGGATGAGAATAATATTTTTTCCAAAAGAGTATAGTTAAATGCCTCTATCCACAAGATAACTCTTTAGTAATATCATGTCAATGATGAGTTTCAGGGCATCATGAACTCTCTTTATAGTGGGGAGATCATCGAAAAGTTGTCTTTACATTCTAAGGGTTTCCTATAATTCAATAACAAGTACATTTTACCATTCCCTAAGATAAACATTATGATGGGAGGTTTCTATAATTCTTGTTGGGTTGTACACCATAGAACCATGAACATTTTATATAATATGTAGTAATGATTCTAGTGGCTAGGTATGAGATGATATATCACTAATTTTGTTTCTCAATGTTATACAAGTCAACAGGTCCTTACTGAGAACCAAATAACTTTAGGTTTTCTCTATCCCCTTCCTATGTTGACTTGGAAGTGGGATAATATTTCAATGGATTTCATGAAATGTGGATTCATGACATGTAATTATTTAAATTCCAAGGTGATTTGAATTTTAAAGAAATTTGGAATTTCATGAAAACTATGAATTACACATCATGAAAGTGTTACAAAATGTGAAATGGGTTGGTTCAAAGTTTAAAAATAGGTTTTCTTGGATTTTTTTAGTTCATTCAACCATACCTATCTCTCTATCTATCATTCTAGATGAATCCTAGGTTCCATGATAAGATCCTCTAGACCTAGTCTACCTTCATTCAATCCATGGGTTCCAATGGATGCATGTTGGTGATCTATGGGGAGTTCTCTTCTCCTTCCCATTGGTTTCATTCCATTATTATTCATAGATCTTATGTAGTGGTTTAGTTTTGGTTAGGGGTGTGTATGGGTTACATGTTTTACAACCCTTTGGTATGGTCTAGGTTTATCAATGAGTTCCTTGGGTGGAAGTGGTTTTTAGGTTATTTCTTCTTTTCCCTATAGTACACAGTGAGATCAAAAAGCAACCTTGAGGTATGGTATCATTGTTCTCACATTTTTATGTGATATGTATGAGATCTTCATGATTTTTCTTATTGTTAGGGGAATAATAAGGATTATATAATTAAGTATAATTTCAAAATTTGATGTATATGTGGACTTATCTCATGATTTTTTAATTTGATATATGTTATTTGCATTATTTTGAATGCATTTTTCCAATTATAAAAATAATTGTTGTTGGAGGCCTTATTTGTGTTGTAGTTATTATTCTTTAATGGCCCTTTCTATGTTTTTGTGAGATCGCAACCTGAATAAAAGGTTAAATAATGTATATTTGGATAATAATTGTTTTCCCTTGGATATCCAGTCTGTTTAATAAAAATCATTCTAAATAAAGAAGATATGTGATAATACCCATGAAAAATTATGGAAGAGATTTGGTGTTTCTATTGTGTGTTTGTTCTTATTGGGTTTCCCCTACATGGTTTGGGATTTTGTACAATGATGGAGGTGATTGGCTAGGTCATGGGGTGTGTAGGGTAGTGACACATTTTTTGGTTATCATGAATGTGATGTGGAAAGTTGTGTGATGTGGTGTGATTATGTTTGGTATAGAGGTTTTGTTGTAGTGGTTTTGTCGTAGAGGTTGTGGAAGAGTGGTTGTGGCAGAGTGGTTGTGGCACAGTAGTTGTGGTGGAGTGGTTTTGTTTTATTGGTTGTGTCATACTGGTTGTGGTGCAGTGGTTGTGGCACAATGGTTGTGGTGCAGTGGTTGTGGTGTAGTGGCTTTATTATGGTTGCGCAATTGATGAGATGTGTGGTTCTTTTGGTGATATCTATTGGTTGATACAGTACAATGATGATGCTTTACGGGTGGAGTTGTGGTGGTGGTGGTGTGAGTTTGGCTAGTTCTACCATGGTATGGTTTAGATAGTTTATCAGTTATCCTAGGGATTAACTATGATGATAAATGAATCAAAATAGGCTGGTAAATAATTAAATTTGATTGGAAACAACTATTTTACAAATGTATTAAACTAAATTGAAAAAATTAATTATTGGTGTAATTTAAAATGAAATTTCTAATGAATAAAAGTGGTGAAATTTGTATGTGTAAATGAAATTTTGTGTGGATTGTGTGGTGTTTTTGTGGTGTTTTTCATATAGTGGTGGAAATGGGTGTGACGGTTGATGTTTTGTATGGTGGTGGTGATGTGGTGTGATCTAGTGTGGTTGATTTGAGCAAATAGGTTGGGAATTGTGTGTTATATATATATATCATGTTTGTTTATGTTATTTTATAAATTACCCACCTAAGTTGGATAACCATACTAATTATCAGAGGTTATGAGTTCAATGTGTTTTCACCAAAATCCAAGATCGTAGTTATACAAAAGGCTAGTTATCCCCTATCCCCCCCTCTTCCTTTAGTAGTAATGTTACAGGTTGGTGTTAGAGATTACCCAGTAGTGATGGGATATACTTGGTGTCTTTGGGGGAGATGTTATGTGTTGTGGTAGGTTTCTATGGGAGAGAGTGGTGTGGTATGATGTGATATTGGGTGGGGTTCGTGTATAGTTGGAGGAGGGAAAAAGGTTTATGTCATTCATGTTCATGATACCCTACTACTCTAAATATGGTTATAATGTGATGTGTTAGCCCATGTGGTTGTGGGTGAGATGTGATGTGATGTAATGTGTGGCCCAGGTGTCTTTGGGCGAGATGTGATGTAATGTGATGTGTGGCCCCGGTGTTTGTGGGAATAATGTGATGTGATATGATTTAGTATGTGTGGAAGTGATGGGAGAATAGGATATTTGATGTTGGGGTGTGATAGAGTAAAATTAGTGGGGAAGTGGTAGTAGGGTTCCTTAGTTTATTATGATCTCAATGTTATATTATTATATTGGATGTGTTATTTGGTGAGAAACCCATGGTGAGGTTGGGATTGGTTAGATTAACTATATAGGTGATTTTTGGTTTTGGTTTTTGTTCACTAGCACATTTGTATGCTCTTTTCACATTTAAACTTGAGAACTTGGTTATGTCCCTATTGAGTATACCTATTATGATCACCCTGCATATATAAATTTTTTCTAGGTTTTTAGGAGTTTTTTGGGGAACAATATGGATATTACTAATTAGGTGGGAGATATTATTTAGTTGATGCTGTGTATTTTCCTTTTTTGTATTTACTTTGGCGTCTTTTATATGTATCACTTCTACTTTATTCATTCATTATGGGATGGTTTTTTGTTTAACTTTATATTTTATCTTGGATTTTTTTTATGATTTTGTATCATATCCCCCAATCCTATTTCATTTATTGAGGTTAATTCCTACCATACTATGATATTTTTATACCCTCAGTGCTATTCTACTACTTGGGGACTACCGGAGGCGGGACTCAGGGTTTATCATCTCTCTCCCCTCATTGCAATATCTTTGGAAAGATGGATTCATGATAGTGTGTTATCATAGGATGATGGTTGCGTTATAGGAAGGAGTTTGGAGTTAGTAATAGTGATGTTTTCTTGGGTTGGTAGGAAATAAGTTCCAATTAACCTCAGTTCATGACATAGGCTGGGAAGACAAGTGAGGGTATCGTATTTTAGGGGGGGCCATGATCAATTGCACAGAATCTAAGATTATTGAATGTCCAAGTGAGTTGGACCCATTTGTAGGGTGGAGACCCAAGAGAGGTACATGCATCATAATGACTTGTGTTCACATTTTAATTGGGTGTTTTGGGAAAATAAAATGAATTAAATTAATAAAATTTAATAAAATTATAAGATACCAAGCTTAGGATTCCCTCCTTGTTTTCAAGAATGGTTCATATTCATCATCCTTGAGTTGCTAAGGAAGTTTAGGTTCATCAATCTGATCTAGTTGATCATCATATGGTATGCCTGACATTGTAGGATGAGGCATGGTAGTTGGATTTGTATTCTTTTAGTGGATGATTTTTGGTAAGTATGAAGGGGCATCTTTGTTATGAAGATGGAGTGTTGGATGGAGAAGCTCAAGGTTTCAATTGGTCTGATGTGATCATGATCTATGTTTTCGGTACCACTTGTAGTTATTTAGATGTAGGGAATTGTGTGTCTGTAGTGGACACTATTTCTTAGTGAGTGTAAGGAGGAAGATGTGTTATGTCTAGTTATTCAAATGTAGTTCTGAGAAAAGGTTATAAAGATAGTGATGATGGATTCCAAGAGGTAAGATCTTCTATCCCATTATTACAGGAGTTTGAGTGTGCGGGATCTTGGGATTAGGTTCAAAAATCTCCTTCACTTTTCTCTAGATGTTTTTCTATATGAGGAGTGAAAATCATAGCATCCATAGTAGGATTTTCTCCTAATTATCAGGTATTTTATCACTCTATTTACATTCTAGAAATATCTATAGATAAAATAAACTAGTTTGGTTATCAATAGGAAAAATTCATTTTGAGTTGAGACTCAAAAGGGTGTCCAATAAGTTGTTTCAAGAAGTAGAGCTTTAGGCAGTGGGTCATGAGTGTTCAGGTAGTCAGGGTTCCGTTCAGTAGGGAACCAGACATGGAAGTTTCTTTCCTGAAAAAAAGGGATAGGTTTTTTTATCACCTTATATGGGATTTCTATTTTTATTCCATACATGTGGAAGGTTTGGGAACCCCAAGGATTAGTTCTTGGCCACTCAAGGAGTTTAGTTTCAAATTTATGGTAAGACCCCTATTCAAAAGTAGTATTTTCCTCTGAATAAGTTTTAGCAGCAAGGACTGTAGGTTTTTTTCAAATTCAAAGAGTATGAGGATTTGGTATAGAGTAGTCTCATGATAATCCTTATCCATAGAGACCAAAGCCAAAGCACAGTCATAGAGGTTGGTAGTAGAGATGAAGAGGAACTCGGTGTGGTTAGATGCATGTGTTAGAGGCTGAAATACCTGCAAAAATTGGAGTTGTTTAAGGTACAAGTATTTTTTATTCTACCCTTATGTGTGATTTGTTGGATTCAGGATCCTCACACTCCATTATTTCTCTTTCTTTGGTACATATGTTGGTATTTGATGTGGAGTGTATTCTAGTTTTCTTGTTGTTATATACACTGGTTAGACGCCAGGATCCTTTTTTTGATATGTGTTGGGGATGTAGACTGGTGATGGGAAATCACCAGTCAATCGGGGACTTCTTATTATTGCAGATAAACCCATATGATATTCTCATTGGTATGTATTGTCTTTATTCTATGTGTTCAATCATCAACTACTTTTGGAGAATATTATTTCTATGATATGGAGGTCCATCAATTGGAATTCATTGGAAAGTGATGTTATAAGTTGGGTGGTAGGAAAGTGTATCCACTTTTTTTGCAGTTGGTGGAGCTATCAGTAGAAGATCGGGTTGGGGTTGTTCCCAATGTTTTGGAGAAGTTCCTGAATGTTTTCCAAGATGAAGTTATGGAACTTCCTCCATGATGTGATTTCAAGTTTAGGATAGTGTTGCAGACATATGTGTCTATCATTTCTAGGGCTCCCTATCATATGGAACCCACTAAGTTATGTGGTATGAGGTTGTAAGTGGATGATCTGATGTAGAGGGGTTTCATCCAACCCAATGTGTCACTATGTGATTATCTAGTGTTGTTCTCCAAGAAAGAGGATTTTGGTATTAGGTTGTGTATATATTATCATAGGTTGAATTAGGTAATTTCTGAGAACTATTACCTTCTTACGAGGATCGTTGAATTGTTCAACTAGATGAGAGGATCTAGTTTGTTCTCTAAAATCAATATGTGTTCTGGATATCACTACTTGGGGTGTAATATGAGGATGTTTAGAAGACTACCTTCATATATAAGTATGGGAACTTTGATTTTGTATTCATTTAATTTGGTGTCATGAATTCACTAGTTGTGTTCATGGGGCTTATGAACTCCATGTTTTGTGAGTTTCTAGACTGGTTCATCATCATATTCATTGATGATATCTTGGTCATAAAAAATTCATAGTAGGATTATTCCAAGAATATTAGAGTTATTTTTCAAGTATTCCCCCACCACTATATGTATGGAAATTTTTTCAAGTGTGATATCTGGACATGAGAGGTGTTTTTCCTTGGACATGTGGTGTCTTTATAGGGTGTGCAAGAGGACTCGTTGAAGGTTGAGATAGTTTTTTATTGGTAAACACCCAATAATGTGGTATATATTTATAGATTTATTGGTCTTATAGGATAATATTATAGGTTTATTCCTGATTTATCTTGAGTTATAGCCCCATTAACAGTGTTAAATAGGAAGTACTAGGATTTTTTGTGGGAAAATAAGTTCTAGATAGTAATTGATTACATGAAAGAGAATTTGGTTAGTTCTCCAGCACTTTAGTTACCTTAGGATGGTGTGTTGTTTGGGTTTTTCTATGATATATCACATCTAGGATTGGTATTTTTATTGATGTAGTATATATTAGTGATCTATTGTGGCTCTATCCATTTACCTCCATACGAGCATAACTACTCCACCCATTATCTAGAGTAGTCATCAGTAGTGTGCATGATAAAGTTATTGATGTATTACCTCATTGGTGATAGTTTTGTGTTTTTAATGAACCATAGGATCTTGAGATATGTTTCCTCTCAATGGTATCTAAATAGACACCAGAATAAGTTCATGAATTTTATTTAGGATTTTAATTTTGAGACATATTACACCCCAGTGAAGGGTAATGTAGTTTAAAATGCATTGAGTTAGAAGTCCTAAGAGAATGTATCTACGGAGTGTGTGGGTGTTTGGAATGTAATAGAGGATCTTGCAGTGATGTGTCTTGATGTTGGGTAAAAAGGAATATAAGGTTTTATTTATCAGATGACCTGGATTTTTCTTTGATGTTGTGGGTAGAGGAGTCTCAGTGGGGATAATCGGAGGCATAGGTGATGTGTGATCATGTAGTCCATGTTGATGCTCCTATGGAATGGTAAAAGAAAAAAAGGGAACTTGGTGTTATTCTATAGGAGGTTGTTTGTCACACAATCTATGCATGAGGGAGGTTTCTATCAGTTTCATATCTCAACTTTATTGGTACATCCTAGTGCGACAAAGATATATCATGAATTGAGGAGACAGCATTGGTGGCCGGGGATGAAATGGTTAGTAATGGATTTTGTGGGGAAATTTATAGTTTGTCATCAGGTGAAAGTGGTTCATCAGGTTCTGAGAAGTTTTTGTAGTCCTTCTATGTCCCAAAATAGAAATTAGAGTAAATATCAATGAATTTCATCATAAGTCTACCCCGATATCAGGGAGGATGAGATGCAGTTTTGATGATAGTGCACTAACGGAAAAAATTGGCCCAATTTCTTGTGATCCATAAGTTGAATTTCAATGATTTTTTATTGATTCAATACATATATGATGTTTCTAAGGTTCATGGGGTACTTATTACCATCATCTCTTATTGGGATCCTCATTTTACCTCATGATTTTTTAGGGTTTTCAACATTATTTTGGATCCTAGTTGTGCCTTATCACTTATTTCCACCCTCAAACATATGGGAAGATGAATCGGACCATCTAGATATAGGAGGATACGTTTCAGGCATGCATCTTATACCTTGGTGAATCACCTGCCTTTGGTTGAGTTTGTATTCAACAACAAATATCACCCATCGATTAGCATGGCTCCATTTGAGGAATTGTATAGGATACCATTTTGTTCTCTGTTATTCTAGATGAAGGTTGGGGAGTCATTATTTATTAGTCCTTTTGTGGTGTAGATCATGGCCATGAAGATCCAATTGGTTTTTGAGGAGATGTGGGTAGCACAAGTTTATCAGAAATCCTATTCTAATCATATTTTGAGGCCCATGGATTTTGATATTAGATACCATGTTTTCTTTAGAGTCTCCCCTCAACATGGGAGGTAGAGTTTTGTTAGGGGTACTAAACTTTCTCCCATTCTTTTTGGGACCTTTGATGTGTTTGGGTGAGTTTTAAAGGTGGAATATTGGTTTTAATTGCCACGACAGATGGAGAATATCCCTGAAATATTCCACATGTCTTAGCTTCATTAATATCTTCATAATGAATCACATATTATTGACTGTGAGCATTGTATTTTGAGGATGACTCAACATTCATTGAGAAATCAGAAGAGATACTTGATCCTCAAGAGAAATTTCTATATAGATAGACCATCCCTTAGTTTTTTTGTTTTGGAAGCATGGTATCCTATTGGAGGGTACTTGAGAATGAGATACATCTATGTGTGCCTTATACCCTAAGTTTTTTTTAGACTTACTTTGTTCTATTTTGTTTTGGAGGATGTTACGCTTGTATCTTACTATTTTTTTATATGTTTTGTTTCCATGATGTGATGTTTTTTATATATTTTCCAAAATATAAAAATGATAAGGACTTAATTCTTAATCAAGATGCATTATACTAAGATATGATTAAATTCATGTCTGTGATTCAATGCCACCTAGAGCAGATAATATCCTAACATGGAGGATGGAATTCCCTGATTTATGTTCTCAGTGCAGTTCCTTGTGTTGGTTGGGGTAGTGGTTGGTTTGGGATGTTTGGAGTTTGGTGTGGTTATGTGTAAATGTGGTGGCTATAGCTAGTAAAGGATGACGTATTATTGTTCCCAATGATAGGTTGTGATGTGGTAGTGTTGTGTGTTTCTTGGGTGTTTCAGGTACCATGTTTTTCTAGTGGAAACATTGAGGAATAATGATATCCTTGAGAGTTATATCATGAGGTGGTTGTTCATATCCCTTTCCTTTTGGGATTGGTTTTGGATTCCCGAGGGTGAGAATCATTTGAGATATATCCAATCTAATTTTTTGTACATTCTCAATCCATTACATTGTTGGCTTTGGATGTTGAAGATGTTTCAAAGGAGACTAAAGGATATTTCATGGTGGTTGGGGAGTTATGGCCTCATATAGTGGTGGTACTAAAAGAATTACATGATGTTCCTCGAAATGATTTGGTTCATGGTTGAGAAATCCCCTCATACTTTATTCTTACTTCAGGATCCATCATGCATCTCCCAATGCGGCCTGGTGTAGTGGATTCCAAATTGTTTGTGGGAAGTGATGTTCAAGTCATCTTCGGTCTAGGAGGCACGTCCTTCAAAGGATTCATTCATTATTTTGGGATCACACTAGTTTTTCTATTCTTGGTGGTCATTGGCATCTTCATTGAAAATAGTGTTTCATGGTTTGAAGGGGAGGTCACGATGTACTACTTCATGCTACAGTTCATCTCAAAAATGGGTACTTGATGTTTATTATGGTGAGATGGTGAATTGGATGATGATTTTGGATTGTGAGGATGATGATTTAGAGATGAAAGTGAGGTTTTTGGGGTCTTCTACGATTTGGTTTTGGATCATTGGTATTGGTTTTGGGCAATTTGTGGTCTCAGCAGCAATGGTTCATGGGTGTTTTTTCTATTAGTGATGGGATGGGTTTTTGTGGGGATTGAGAATGGTGATCGAGGATCCTTTCATAGTTTTTTTCTACCAACCTTCCCCACCTATTTAATTTCTTTTCAGTTTTTAAAATTTAAATCCAGGTTATGTAGTTTAGTTTTTTACTTGTGTTGGGTTTGTTTTGGATCAGTTATATGTGTGGTTATCACTTAACCACAAATTGTATTTTCAAAAAATTAAAAATGGATTTGGAGGTATAAGTAATGAAATAATTACATGATGTTAAAGGTGAAGGTTATAGGTTTTAAAATATGTTTTCTTGTATTTTTTCATTCATTCAACTATACTTATATCTCTCTTATTCTAGATGAACCTAAGGCACCCCAAGGAGATATTCTATCCCTCTTCTCCCATTCTTAAATCCTTAGGTTCTTGTGGATTCCCATTGATGATTTTTGTTTATTTTTCCTCTCTTTTTCATGGAATTCCTTCCACTATTCTTTAGAGATTATCTACGGTAGTGTAGTTTTGGTATGTGGTGTGTATGGGTTGTGTTTTTTTACAACACTTTGGTGTGATGTAGGTTTATCTATGAGTTTCTTGTATAGAGTTAGATCATGGTAGTTCCTTTTTCACCCTACGTTGTGTAGTGAGATTATTAATCTTCCTTGAGGTAGGGGATCCTTGTTCTCACCTTTTTATGTGCTATGTGTGAGATCTAAATTTTTTTGATTACCTTTAAGTGTATATTAATGGTTTTTTAATGAGATAATTAATTGTAATGTCTAAAATTGATGGGTATAGGGATTTATCTCATTATTTAATTCATTTATATATGTTTTTGGCATTATTATGCATGTCTATTTCCAATTATGAAAATAATGGTTGTTGGGGGCCTTCTTTGTGTTGTATTTGTTATGATGTAATGACCCTTTCTATTTTATTATGTTATCTAACCCTAAATAAAAGGATAAAGTACATATATTTGGATAATAATTAGTTTCCCCTAGACATCTGTTTTGTGTGATAATACTCATTCTTAACAAATAAGATATTCCATAATTCCCCTGAAAATTTGTGGAATTCAATTTGTGTTATTATTGTGTGTTTTTTATTTTTTATTTTTTTTCCTAAATGGTTTGGGCTGTTGTAAAGTGATGGAGGTGTTCGGATGGGTCATGTGGTTTGCAGGTTAGTGATGTGGTTGTTTTTTACCATGGATACAATGTGGGATGTTATGTGATTTGGTGCAAGAGGTTGTGGAATAGAGGTTATAGCACAAAGATTATGGGATAGTGGTTGTGGCATGGTGGTTGTGGCATAGTGTTTGTGGTGTAGTGGTTGTGGAATAGTGGTTTTGGAATAGTGTATTTTAATGGTTGTGTGATGGATGAGATGTGTGGTTATTATGGTGATATGGCTTGGGTGATGTGTTTTGACGATGATTAGTAATGTGTGGGGTAGTGGTGGTGGTTTTGTGAGTTGGGCTAGTTGTAGTGTGGTGTGTTTGAGATAGTTTCCTAGTTATCCATATGATAAAATATGATAATAAATGAAACAAAACATAATGTATAATAAATAATGTGGACTGGAAATGTATATGTTATAAATGGATTAAACCAAATTAAATAAATGAATGTTTAGTGTTTTGTGAAATTAAACAGCTAATGAATAAAAGTAGTGAATCTTGTAAGTGGAAAGTGGAAAGTTGTGTGACTTGTGTGGTGTGTTTCATATAGTGCTGGTAGTGGTTGTAATGTTTGAGTTGTGGTGAAGTGGTGGTTATGTGGTGTGATCTATTATGGTTTATTTGAACCCATTGTGTGTATTGTGTGTTATCTATATATCACGTATTTTTATGTTATTTTATACGCACCCCACCCAAGTTAGATAACCTTACCAATGCTCAGAGGTGTTTATTTATAGGTGTTTCCCCAATATCTAGGATGGTAGTGATCTAGATGGATTGATACCCCCCACTCCCATTTTCTTCCATCAGTAGTATTGATACAGGTTGGTGTTAGAGATTACCTATCAGTGATGTGATGGATTAGGTGTCTTTGGGTGGGATGTGATGTGTTGGCCTAGGTGTATATGAGTGAGATGTGATGTTGTGTGATGTGAAATGTGGTGGGGATCATGCATGGTATGATGAGGGAATGATATTGATTTCTTTCATGATCATGATACCCTACTACTCTAGTTCAAGTTGTGGGTTGATTTCTTAGCCTAGGTGTTTGTGGGTGATATATGATGTGATGTGATGTGATGTGATGTGTGGCCCATGTGTCTATGATAGGATGTAATGTGATATGATATGTGGAATAGGTGTTTTCTAGAGGGATTTTATTTGATGTGATGTGGTATGTGTGGAAGGGATGTGAGCATGGTACATTCAATGTGGGGGTGTGATAGTGTCAAATTAGTGGTGAAGCGGTGGTAATATTCATTGCTTTGTTATGATCATGATGTTATATTATTATATTGGATGCGTGATTTGGTGATAAATCCATAATGAGGATGGTTTTAGTTATATGACCTATATTGGTTTTTATTGGTTCTATTATTTTTCACTAGAACATTAGCATGCTCATTCCACATGTTCACTTGATGACTAGGTTATGTCCCTACTGACTATACCTGTTATGCTCACCCTATGTATATAAATTGTTTTCAGGTTTCCAAGAGGACATTGGGGACCAATCTGGAAATTACTGGCTATGTTGGAGCTATTGTTGAGTCATTGTTGTAGAATTTTCTTTTGGGTATTTAATTTGGATACTTTTATGTGTATCATTTCTACTTTATTCATGCATTGTGGGATGGTTTTTGGTTTACCTTTATATTTTATATTGGATTTTTTTGGTGTTTTTTATCCTATCTCCCAATAATGTATCATTTATAGAGGGTAATTCCTCCCATACTATGATTTTTTTATACCCTCAATGTCATTCTCTAACCTGGGGCCTACTGGAGGGGGGATATGGGGGTTCATAATCTCTCTCCCATAATTGTGGTGTCTTTGGAAGGAGAGGGTCATGACATTGAAGCACTCTCCAAAATCTCAGTAATTGGAATTTTGTCTAAAGTTTGAGATAGTTTTATGTCTCATACATGATGGGGAACACTATATAAAGGGAGTATTGGAGCCTTGGTGAGTTCCATTTGTGACATAATCCCTTAGGTACTAGACATAGTGATATATAGAGGGTTTTCTTCTGATGATGGTCTTGATAGATCTCTAAGGGGATATGTGAGATGGGGCTTGGACATGGGTCACGAAGATGTTTTAGATAACCCGGCATCAGTCTTCCAATGGACTTGGTGTGAGTTACCTTGAGAAGGTCCCTTGCTACTGATACTTGGTTGTGAAGTTGAATTGGATGAGGTTTGGACCAACCTACTAAGGTGAGGGTTAGGTTGGTCATACGGGGTTTGATTTCACCATGGAGTGATGAGTATGTGTGTTAGTATCTATTATTTGAAACCATATTGGGTTTGGATAAGAAAATATATTTTATTATGGGAAAGTTGATAATGATGATAAGTTTGAAGTGTTGTGTATATATGACCAAGATGGTCTTGAGGAGACAATCATGTAAGGATAGATGTTTGATGGTATGTGGAAAATATTAGGGTATAGATCACAAGTGAATAGCACCCTGGGGATCTGCTGGTGAGCTTATGGGATGGGCTACATAATCCAGTTTTTATTACATGTTTGTTTTAATTGTGTGTATTCTAAATGTTGAGACTAAATGGATGGCATCACCTTGAGTGATAAGGTGTTGGTAGGACCCTACCATGAGTGGGAAGGTAGTGGTTAGGTTTTGATATGTGATGTGTATGAGATCTTAGTGTATGGACTCACCTTGAGTGATAAGGTGTTGTAAGGGTTTTCCTTGAGTGGGAAGTTGTTGGAAGGACTGTCTTGAGTGAGAAGGTATGGTATAGTTCATGATGTGGAATATATTTTTATTTAAGGACTCACCATGATTTAGAAGGTAGTATTCAGTGTGATGTTGTATGTGACCAACCCTAAGTGAGGTGAGTGGTCAATATTATATGGAATGGGGTTGGATATATGGTCTTAACTTAAGAAAGAAAGAAGTGGACAAGATTCATGAATGATCATATCTATAGAATATGATATTGGTTGAGACTTTTTATGATGCAACTGAGGTTTAGCATAGGCTTTTTCCAAAGTAAGAGGGTAGTGGTTAAGATATTTTTAGACACCCTACCTTGCATCTTTGGGTGTGGGTTGAGTTATGGTAAGGCACCCAACCCATAATATTTAAGTATGGGTAAAGGGTTGGTATAGTACCATACCTAGAGTCTTTGGTTATGGGTCAGTATTTGTGTCACAAGTTGAATTAATTTTTTGTATAGACTAAACTAGTTATAGTTGGGTGTCATGGTGGCCTGGTTAGAACATGACAACCCGATGTATATGATTGTGAATTATATTTATATTTTTTACTTTCCTTAAATATATAAATTCATATAATGTTTTATTTAGGGGAACATAGTGTGACCCTACTGATATGTATTTCTCACACACTATAGGGGTACTCTGATGCACATATAAACTATATATCTATTAAATAGGTCTGAGCATAGGTTATACGGTGGATTAAGATAGAGTATCTTAATCAGAATTGGTGACTAAGTTTGGGTGAGTCTCAAGGATGGTAGTTAATCCTCTATAATTTATTTATTTTTACCTTTTATATGTGATCATCTTATTGGGTGATTAATAGATATATATGGTTTTATGACAGCATTACATTTTTTATAGCATGGTTGTGTTGTTTATTATGTTCACTCTCATTATCTATTATGGATTTTGTTTAGTTATTTATTTGTTATTGTTGGTTATCATATCAAGGCCATAGTATTCCCAATATATGATTTTGGCCCTCGATACTAGTCGGTAGCCTCTGGCATACAAACAGGCACACCTGAAGTCATGTGGTGCTCTGGATAGGATATTTTCGAGTGGATTTAGCCAGTGAATTATAGGAAGTACCTCATGAAACTTCCCTAGGAGAATTTTTTTTTATGTCTTCTAAATCCTCAATGACGGGATCATGAAGGATTTTTTTTCTCTATTCCATGATTGAGTGGGTTGGCTCTGCGATAGTATTGTGTGATGGGTTACAAGGAGGATGAAACTTTTGTGCAATG
The DNA here is from genome assembly GCA_963277665.1 of Viscum album. Classification (NCBI taxonomy): domain Eukaryota; kingdom Viridiplantae; phylum Streptophyta; class Magnoliopsida; order Santalales; family Viscaceae; genus Viscum; species Viscum album. The sequence continues at coordinate 682,413,469 of OY728123.1, read as the reverse complement.
AGGTTCCCTAGATTATAGTAGTACGGAATTTCATAACCAGAGTAGGTTAGGACTTTGGTAGAGCTTGTGAGGATTTCTATAAGAAAAATATAAGAGAGTGGTTGGGGTATTCTATGGTGATCTTGGATTTTTAAATGTAGTTAGATTTATGGCTAGAGTACGTTAATGGTTTTCAGTTATCACTTGGATTTTTCTAGATAAAATTAGGATGTTTAGGATAACTAGACCTCGTGAACACATAAGAAGAGATCTAAGTCAAGGCTTTCATTTTTCATGAGAAAATATAAAGTGGGAAAATCCATGTGAATTTTCAATACCCAGATAAGATGGTGTTAGTGAGAATGCAGAATCGATGATCCCATAGTGTGGATCACCCAATGGGCTACCCTAGGTGTGATTTTAGATAGAATTATGATCAACATCTATATTAGCATGGATTTGTATGACTTTAAGGGATGGTGGTCAGAAGATTCATAAGTATTCCTATAGTAATACTGGGTTCAAGGATTTAATTTTTATGGTTAATACCTTCACTGAATTCAGAAACTTGATGAGGTTTGAGTTATGTTGATCAGAATGGGTATGGCTTCAGTTTCGAGCATATCAGTACTTAGAAAAAGAGTAACATATCTTATAGAATAGAGTGTTTTTCATGGAATCAATCATGATATATGATTAGTCCTAGATACCAATAATCAATTGTTAAGATAGTCTATGAATGCACCATGTTTATAATTTTCAATCAAGGTTGTGGGGAATAGTTTTGGTAGATCTTGTGAGGTTGCATGATGTCCTTTAGATCAAGGAATCATGATTGGTATAGGATTCTATGTCATAGTGATTTAGTGTGGGTTTGATTTAAGTCAATATATGATAGAGATTATTAACACTTTTAAATGAATTTAGTCACTCATAGATGAGTTTTATGTTAAATGTTTTATTCAGAAGATAGCTAATGTGTGTTAAGGGTGAAATCATGAGTTTTTAGAAAAAGTTTGTGTGGCTAGATCAAGATGATGGATAGTTTGATTGAATACAATATATTATAAAGAAAAATTAGTAGAATTGGGTTCAAATGGATGGATTTGATAACATGTATCATCTTGAAAACTTATTGAGGATAAGAATCCCCATTGTGGGGAGCTTATAATGACCCATGAATTAATGTGAGATTGTTTTTGTGGTAAATTTGAATTTTTAGATCTTGAGTAGGGTCATTTTCAGAATTGAGGTTTGGATAAAATAACAGGGAGTTATAACATATCTAGGGGATCTTTTACACATATTTGAGTGTTTTGGTAGTTTTTAGGGGCATTAGGAGATGGCATGAAAGGTTACTCCTGAAGCATAAATAGGGATTCTACTATAGGTTGCACATCAAACCATAACCAAGAGGGTTTCCACTGTGATGTATGCCTAGGAAAACTCATTATTCCATGAGACACACAAAAACATGGCAACCCAAGTTTAATATTCTTGGTATCTACCCACGTGGTGGTTATTTCAATATGAACCTTAGTTCCACACCACAATGCATTCCCTAAGGGTGAATTACGTTTCAAGCCTCCATGGTTATGTCATAATTCATCCCAAAAGAGGGGAATTATATCATGCATTATAGGTCACACCACAAAACACATCTTATTAATAAAAATAGAGAATGTTTAATATTTATTTAAAATATTACCCATCCTCCATTTTATCCACTCATCCAGCAGCGCCAAACCCCCTTCTCCTCACAATTTTTCTCATCCCTCTTTTTATTTTCCGATGTCAGATCACAATTGATCAATTGATAAAATTGAAATATATTTAATGAGGTTTATATAATTAAGTATAAGTTAATACCTAAGTTATATCTCATTATTTCTCTCATCTCACTAATATTTTGGCATAACCCTCCTTGAGTTTATGTTTGTCTAATTTCTAGATTTTAGGTGAACAGGGACAAATATGTCCATAATATCAGATGATTTAACTTCTATAAGATTATGGTATTTGGTTCCTTTCATAATTCAAGATATGTTTTGTGTTTAGATTTTACATGAATTCACATTTCTAGGGTTTTGGTTTCAGGATTCTTGAAAGTAGTTAATAAATTACTTTTGGTGATTGTGGTAGGCTAAGGTGGAGTATCCTTATTTAAATTATGTGTGTCGCATAGATTTTAGTGATTTCAGAGTGTCCTTATTATTATTCCACCAAGGTGTGTATATATTATTCAAGAATAAAAAACCCCATGGTACATAGGAATAATTTAGTTAGTGATGAATGGACTAGGTTGATATGGTTGGGGTCTTGGGTAAAAGTCTCAACAAGTGAAGTTTATTGGGTGTTTCCATGCATTGTTTGGTTGGTTCCATGCTTGATGGGTACCAGTTTTGCAGATGACTTTGAGTATATTAGAATATTATATGGGTTTTGGTTTCCCTAAGAGCTGGGGAATGGTAATTTATAGACTTGGTTTGGTTTGGGTAGCTATATAGAGGTGATTCCCTTGAGTGGGATAAATTGTGTCTTACTCTTAGAACCCTTAAGGTATTAGTGAATATAAAGTACTAGAAAAGAGTAAAATGAATTAGTTTCACCCTATGTAGTCATTATATGTGTTTTTTATGTAAATGGGGAGTGTTTTGTAATACCTAGAGACATTATGGCTGGGTAAAAATCAAATAGGTGTGGTGTCATGGTATGGTTTGGTATGATTTGTGAGTCAATCATATAGACTAGTTATGGTTAGAAGACTTTAAGACCATCATGAGGTGTTTTTCATCTATGGAATACTCTAAATGTGATAATATTGGTGATATTTATTAGGTAGGATTATGTTGAGCTATGATGTGGTTCCCTATAGTGGGGTTATATGTGTGGGGAAGTGGCTAAATAAGAGCTATGATAGATTTTATATTATTCATATTCATTATATCCAGGTTATAGTTTCCCATTATAATGGGGTTGAGGCTTAGATATCTAATGATTGTGGAGTAGGATGAATCTTCCAAGTGATTTTCTATTTGGGTGTTGGTTTTTCGTGTCAGGTTGTATGTCGTGGATCAGCGATGTAGCCATGGGACCTCACTTATGTTTGTGGTATGACTTGGTGAGAATTAAATTATTATGATTCCTTCCTTTGATTGATTAGGATGTGTCCATTGTATCTGAGATGTGTCCATGGGATCTTACCCAGAGGGAAAGGTTTGTCTTGTGAAAGAGGTTAAATATTTTTATTTTCACCTCATATCACTTCTAATGTTACCAGTGGATTATAGACGTAACTATGAGACCTTTCCTTAAGGGAAATAGTCCACTTGTATGGTAGGTTGACTATTATGATATCCTCCTTAGATAACTTCCAATGTTGTAGATCAGAGACACAGCCATGGGACCTTACCCCAAGGGGATGGTTTGACTTGTGCAAGAGGTTATCTATTGTGATGCACTCCTCAGATCACTTCCTATGTGACTATGGAATAATTATATAGCCTTGGGACCTACTGTATATTGGTTTTTTTGATTTTGTGAGAGGTTAGATATTGTAATTCCCACCTTATATCCCTTCTGATGTGACTAGTGGATTAAATACACAACTCTAGAAACTTATCTAAAGGGGATGGTTTAGATTGTGTAAAAGGTTATCCATTGTAATTCAATAAAACCCACTTTGTGGCTTTATAGTGTTAGAATCATTGTATTGGATGATTTTATCCCTCTATATTAACTAAATTAGGTATTTTCAAGTGTTATGGTGGCCTCATTATCACATAATGACCTAACTTGTTTTCTTATGTGTTTTCTATTTATTTTTTTTATAAACACAAATTATATATTATAGAATATAATAGGAACCACTTTTGTGGTTCCATATTGGGATTTATTTCTCGCACCATTCATGTGTACTATAGAGATCATGAAGATCTTTATGTATCACTTTCAGGTGGTGGGTTATTAAAAGATTTCATAAAGGTTGCTGGATGGATACTTGGGATGCTAGACCAAGTAGGGACCTAAGTTTTATATTTTAGTATCCCCTTGTTTTTTTTCGATATATTTTGTATTTTATCATCTTATTGTGTGATCCTTGTGTCTATTTGTTATATTCTAACCATGGGATTCATTCTATTATATCATGTTGTTATTTTATATTATCGATGGATGCTTTTTCACTATAAATATTTGTGATTACTAAGATGTTTATTTTATTCATATGTTATTATATGTTATGATACTAATATTATAGTCTACCTGTAATTCATTATCAACTCTTGACACTAGTAGATGGAATATAGCTTATGTGGAGGTGCTCCTGAGGTCACATGGGAATTCAGATAGAGTTTTATGTAGTATATTTTAGTTAGGGTATTAAAAACTTGTATTAAATCATAATTTTGGTCGTATTACTATTTAGGGACTTGATAGTTAGACATAGGAATGTGTCGGAGCATGGATGGGACCATATACTAGTGATTTGTGAACAAATTTTCTTGTATAAACTCTTAGTTAGTAGAAGTATGTGATTTTTATTCTTGTTTATGATATTTTAAATAAAATTGTTCTTAAATATTATGTTCTGGGTTGATAGTTATGTATTATTTTACTCTTGTAATAGGGTGGAAATAGTGTGTTTGTTCATGAATCATATTAGGCATGTAGATTTATCTATACATTTTCATGAATTATTTTCTATAATAAATTTTTTTAGAATGGAAAAAATGTTTTGGAAAGATTTTTTTTATAAAAAAATTATAAAATTCTATAAAATGGTTGAGAAGGGGGGTTTTAGTTACGTAAAATACCAACAATGACTAATTTCATGTTTTCAAAAATAACTTTTTATTGATGCATTAATTTATTTAAATCAAGATAGTTTTTTTATATTTTATATTGACATGAAAATGATATTATAATTGTGCTGGTATGGTGGATGAACTCTATTAAAAGGGTAGCTTCAGTAGTGGTTTCCTAGCATGGGTTTTATATGAGGTATGAGCCTAAGATGTGGCATATTTTGTCTTGGGATTATTTGATTTATAAGATACCATCGATAGTGTTGTGTTGACATGTGATTTTTCCGTTAGAAATAAATTTGACCCTATCTATAGTGAGTAGGTAGTGGTTCGGGTGAAGGAAATTTATTATATCATTGGTGTTGAGATATTTTCATTAGTTTAGGATAAAAATATGCTCCAGGAAGAGGAACATACTACAACAGTGTTGGCTACATTGATTAAGTTCATTGTGGAATGAGGCATTAAGCTACAGAAAAATGTGGAGATGTGAAGTTTTAGGACCCAAGAAAAGGGGTATTTTGTACTCTATAGTGGAGGGTCATGCCACAATGTGTCCCTGAGTGAGGGCATTGTGCCATGAAATCCCTTTTCATATTGTAAAATATACATGGGTTATTCGTTGTGAGTTTGGTTAGAAAGGTAGATAGTTAATAATTGTATTTATGTATAATCAGTGGGTTTGGATTTATTCTAGGTTCATGGAAGGACATGACCTAGGTATATGGAAGCGAAGATAGATGTTTTTGGATGTGGAGTGAATCTCAGAAAAAATAGGATAAAGCATTTAGCCTTGGTTAGGAATTTTTTATTGTATTTAAAAAATAATGTATGGATGCTACTTTGTGAGGTATGTTATTTCATTCCAGTAATTCATAAGGTTGGTTTTGATTTGTGTTTTCAAGTTGCAAACCAAGGCTAAGGCCTCTTTTTATGCCTTGGAGTTTCGAGAACCATGTGGGGTGTGGTTGTCTTGAGGAGTGGGATGACATGAAATTATCAGGGAAGCATGTTTTGGATTCCATGTATGTTTTATTTCAAGGTTTTGAGGAACCTTAAGTATATGTATCGGTTATTGTGGTGTGACCATCAAATGAGTAACTTGATGTGGATGACGATTTTTGGTAGATAGTTGCTCTTGGGAAATCAAGAATAGTAGGTGATCACCCATGTTGGGTAGTGAATCATGAAACTAACCTAATATTGGGTTCATTATAATTCTTTAAAGTCCTCAATGATAAGATTTCAAATGATTTTTGGTGCATATTATGGGGTTGATAGAGTCAGTTCTGTAGTAGTCCAATTCATTGGTTAAGATGAGTATGGGAACTCCATGCATTGAAGTTCCCTAGATCATGGTGGGAGGGAATGTATTATCCAAAGTGATTTTGTAGTTTTTCAGATATTTTGAGGAAATTTGTGTGCTAAATGTTGTTTAGCACTAATTTTGATTGATAAATGTGAGATAGTGGCTAATGGATACTAGGACGATCACATATTTTGTTTTACAGGTGGAGTTAAAATGACTAGAGTGGATAGAATGAGTCAATGGTAGGTGGTGTAAACTAAAGTCAAGAAAATCAAATAAGGTTGTTCTGGAAGACTCAACCTCATGGAAATAGAGCTCATAGGTTGTGGTTATTGGGTTTTGATGAGAAAATATCATGTGGAAAATTTCTTGTGCATTCTAAATTCCTTGGTAAGATGGTGTTAGTAGTACGGCAGTATGGATGATCCCATGGTGGGGATCACCCAATGGGCTACTCTAAGTGTGGTTTTTCGGTATAATTAAGATCAACATTAATTATAGAGTGGATTTGGAAACTTTTTGGGTAAGATAGTTGGATAAGTCATGTCTGGTTATAGAGGTATACCAGATTAAAGGATTCGTTGGTGATGGCTGATGTAGTTAGTGCATTTTGAGACTAATAAGGTTTGGGTTTTGGTTATTGAGTTGTGTGTGGCCCAGGTGTTGATATGTTGGTACTTAAGAAAATATTCATTTAGCATTCTAGAATAGGGTATTGAACATTGAATCAATTGTGATCATAGATTTATCATATATTGTAATAATGGTATGTCAATATAGTGTTCAAAGGCACCAAAATTAGAATTTTCAATTAAATTAGTAGAGAATAGGAAAAATATATCTTGTTATGTTACATGATATCACTCAAATTGAGGCATCATGTTTGGTGTGGGATTCAATATCATAATGAGCCTATGTGTTCCTGATGGAAGATAGAATATGAAATATTTTAATGAGGATTATATGTGAATTTTAGCATAGATAAATGGTTTTATTGTTTAATGTGTTATTTGGATGATGGTTGATTCATTTTGAGGGTCACACTGGGAGTTTTCAGAAAATTTTAGTGTAGATGGATTGAGAAAATGAATGATTTGATAGAATTCAGTTCGATGTTAGAAATGATAGGTGAAATCAGAGTTCAATTTACATATCTAAGAGAATAGATCATATTTCACACTTCTCAGGGATGAGAATACCAATTATGGGGTGTTTTTAATGACCCATGAATTTATGAGTCATTTTTAGGGTAAATTTTAATATTGATCTTAGAAATAGTGGATGTTTTCATAATTTAGGTTTGAATCAATAAAACTAGAGTTGTGACATATCTATTTGATTTTTTATGCATATTTATGTTTTTAGTTATTTTTAGGGGCATTAGGTGAATACTGGAGGGGTTGGTCCTAAAGTATAAATGGGGATTTTGCTATAGGTGGCACATCACACAACAACTAAGAGGGTTTGCACTGTTATGGCTATATAGTGGAATTTTTTATGCCATAAAGCACCTGTCTTTAATGAAAACCATGGTTGATATTTCTAGGAGCTTCCCAAGATGTGGTTATTTCAATTAAATACTTAGGGGAATACTACAATGTATCCCCTAAAGGGTGTATTCTGTTTCAAACCTCCTTGGTTATGAAACAATGAATCTCCATAGAGTAGAATTATGCCATGAACCTCTAGGTCATGATACAATGCACTCCTAATTAAAAATTGTAAAAATAATGTTTTTAACATTTATTTTTAAGGAAGATCATTCCTCCCTTTTGGTTACTTAACCAGAAACCCCAAACACCCTTCACCGTAATATTTTTCTCCATCCCTCTCTAAATTTTTGGAAACCTATTCATTATCTCTTAGAATATTATAGTTTCTTCTAATGTGGTAGGTTTATCTCAGAAATATTAAGTCAATACTAAGGTTCTCTCTCATTGTTTCTCATTTCATCATTGTTTGTGCATAACCCTCATTTATGTATTATTTATCTAATTTCTAGATATTAATAAAATGGGGATTAAATAATCCATGATATTGGAATATTTATCTTCTACAATATTGAGTTAGGTTGTTCATTTAATATAACACCATATGTCACATGTTTATATGTTTTGTTTATGAACGTGCCTAGGGTTATGGGTTCAATATTTTTTGAAATTATTTACGTGAGTCTTGAATATTTAGGTAGGATAAGGTGGAACCTCCTTAGTATTAATTAAGTGTTTCACTCTTGTTTTAGTGATTCTATAGTGGTATGGAGGATATATCAGCAAGGGGTTCATCTTCTAGTTCAGTCCAACAGACCCTATGATACTTGAAAATTATATATTTAGTGATGAATGAAATGGGTTGAGGTTGTATGAGTAGTTTAATGGTATCTTACAAGGAGAAAACCATGAGTAAAGGCTCCAGTAAGTGATGTTTCTTTTTTGTTGTATGGAATGTGGGTTAATTATTCCTTCTGAACCCTAAAAAAATTTATTTTTAGTTGAGTTAAAAAGACATTTATTATTTTTTAAAAACATTGAATTCAGAGAGGGTTTTTTTTTAAGGTAATAGGCCTTGTAGTGGTTTACATACATTGTTTGGTTAGTTCATACTTTATGTGTACAGGTTATGGTATGATATTTAGGTGGATTAGTGTGTTAGATGTGTTTGGGTTTCTCTAAATCCTAGGGAATGGTAATTTTATGACTTGGTTTGGATTGGATGGCTATATGGAGGTAATGCCCCTGAGTTGAATAAAGTGTGGATTCCCCTTGGAACCAATATAGTATTAGTACATGGGAATTGTTATAGATGAGTTAAAGTTCTTAGTTACACCCTAAGTCATCATGGTGGATGCTAGAAATATAAATGGGGAGTATTATTTGATACCTTGAGACATTATTTGTAGGGAATAACCTTGGTGAAGTGTTGTGTCTTGGTATGGTTAGGTGTGATTATTGAGTTAATAATATAAAATAGTTATGGCATGGGGTATTTAGAACCATCATGAGGTGTTGTTCAGTTATGAAGTATTCTTCAGGTTCCAAGGTTGGTGATATTGGTTTGAGATGGTTATATTGATCTATAATGAGTTTCCCTTTAGAGGAGTTCCAGGTGTGGATCAGTGGATAAATGAGAGATATGATGGGTTTATCTGTCATGTATGTTTATTATATACTAATTATGTTATGTTTTTGTGATAACGATGATGTCTAGAAACCAAAGGATTAAGGTACATGTTACATCACCCGAGTAATTTTCTTTTCAAGAGTTGTTATTTAATGTTGAGTTGTGTGTTTTGGATTAGAGATATAGACATGAGACATAAATTATATTAGTTATTTGTCTATTTCAAGAGGTCAACTATTGTGATTCCTTCCTTAGATCACCAATAATATTATGAGTGGATTATATATAAAGTCATGGGACCTTAGCTTTAGGGGAGGGTTTGAATTGTGTGATAGGTTGGCTATTCTGATGCCCTCCTTAGATCGCTTCCTTTTTAACCTATGGATCAAACATAAAACTATGGGACCTTACCTAGAGATATGGGTTTGGCTTATTCAAGACATCATATATTATGATTACCTCATAAAATAACTTTTTGTGTGGTAATTGGATTTGAGATGTGACCATGGGACCTTACCTCGAGGGGATGGTTTGGATTTTTCAAGAAGTTGACTAGTGGAATTACATCCTCATATCACTACCTACATGACCATGGATTAGAGATACAGTCATGAGACCTACCTTATTTTGGTCATTCAACTTATGTAAGAGGTCATAAATTTTCATTACCTCTATAGATCGCTTTCGATGTGACTAGTGGATTAGAGAAGTATCCATGGGAACATACCTTGAGGAGGTGGTTTAGACTCTGTGAGAGATTATCTATTTTGATTCCCTCCTTATAACTCTTTTTATGTGACCAATATATCAGAGATATATTCATGGGACTCTACCCCAAGGGGATGGTTTGGCATGTGCGAGAGGTCAAATATTATGATTCCCTCCCAAAATAACTTTGTGGAGTTCCAGTGTTGAACTCATTGTATGGGGAGACGTCCCCCATTGACATTGACTACATCAAGTATAGTCAGGTGTTGTGGTAGCTTGGTTAGAAAATGATATATCATGGGAACCCCATTGGTTTGGCCATAAAAATATTTATTTCTCACACCCAACACAGGAACCCTGGTGTGTGTGTGTGGCACTTTATGTATCACTTTTATCTAGAATATTGTATATGAGAACTACCATGGATAACTTGATGTAAATTTAGGATATTAATCTAAGGGACCTAGTTTTTATAATTCAGTATCCACTTATTTCATTTTCTATTTATTTGGTACTTAATTGAACTATAAATAAATCCTTATGTATGTTTATGGTATTCATATAACAACCTATTTTTCCGTTATATTTTAATAGTATTCTTTTGTGACAACACTGATCTTATTTTACTTTTTCATTTTAAAGTAAATAAATCGATTATATAGGATTGATATAGATAAATAAATTAACCTGATATGATGAATGTATTTTCATTATTTTTTCGAAGGGAAATAAATTTAAATGATATACACTAAACATATTTAATCTAGGATAAAAGAATAAATTAGTTTAATATCGTCATTTTCCACAATGATAAGGATTATTATTATAGGATTTAAGAAAACTATTAACCAAGTAACACACAATAATGAAGATAAATATTATCCATAGAAGTTATAATGGAAAATGAATTATATCTTTGGATAAAAATAAAACCGATTGAAATTAAAAACTGATATACATCACAAAATAAAAGGGTTCTCTAAGAATCATGATTTTGTTTAATGTAAAAATATTTATTTTATATTTATTGAGAATTTATATATAATCACTATAAAACTATTTTATTAATTATATTTTTTAGAAGTAATAAATATTTTATATTATATATTTGAAAGGGTGTGAATTATATGTATAAATAATTATTTATTATTAATTTAGTATTTAAGGAATGAAGGTATTAAATCGTTCATATAAAAGAAAAATAGTTTCTTTACTTGTAATATTTTTTTATAATGTTTTTTATTTAATGATTTTAATTAAATATATTATTTTATTAAAATAAATTGATTAAATTAAAGTAATTATTAGTAAAATAATTTAATAACATTTTTTAAATAATAATTAAACTATAAGGGATTGGAATTTAATAATTCATATTCAAGGTAATGTGTTTTATTTTAAAAAATATATTTTATATTATATGTTTTTATTTAGAAGTAAGATTTTTTAGATTTAGATTGTGAAATTCGGTGAAATTTATTATTTATATATATAAATTAAAAAAATCAGGTAATTATTATTAAATGGTTATAAATAATAATAGAATCATGTAATTATAAAAAGGTATATTTTTCAAAGAATTGTTTTTTAAGTATGGTATATTTTTATCTTAATAAATTAAATTAATATCTATTAAATGATTAATATAATTTAATACGTAAATATATAATAAATATATTTATACTCATTTAATTATTAATTTATATGAAATAAGATTAAGACCACTTAGTATATAAAAAGTAAACATTCAATAAAAATAGTTTTTTTAATGTATATTATATTTTCATTTAGAAGTTATATTCTCATATTTAGAAATTGAATAAGATTAAATGGCATAAAAAAATTTAATAATATAGTTAAAATTAGGCAAGTATATCGATTTCATTTTTAGGAATAAAAATAATTTTCTGAGGTAAAAAATTGAGTTATCATGGAAAAGGTAAAATGTGGTAAAAAGAACTAAACTAAGTGGTGAAGACTTGAAATATCATGAAAACTTATCTAAAAATTTATGGTATGAGAGTATTAATGGACCATATCTATTATATTTTCTAATTTTATCCATTTTTATTTTAAAATTACAACCCTACACCTTAGAAAATTAGAATTTTCAGAATTGCCACTCAAAACTCAACTAAAAAAGACCACTCTTCTACCCATCCCTAACAACTCAAACCATTATATTATCTCTTATGTGCATCCCCATTTTTTATAATAAATTCATAATATACATTGGGTCTATTATGGTTCATATAAGGAATTCTAAGTCCTTTATTCCATAGGAACTTATGTCTAGGAGTAAATTTGTCAAGTAACTATCTAAGTTCTTATCTAACTTTTTCAATTACCATCTCATATCCACTCTTTATAAATATAATTATAAAATATAATTATGTTATATGAACATTGTTTTTCTTTTTTTAAAATTATATTACTATTATATAACACTAAACTCTTAATCATTCATTAGTATAGAATGTTCTTATTTGGTCTGGTTTAACCACCTATATGAACCATATTATACCAAAATCAATATTTTCACTATTAATAAGAATAAATACATTGAAAATGGTAATAGATGATATTAAGTAGTAATAAATGTCTTAAATATCATTCTATAAGTATGATGTAAGAATTTAAGATCATTATAAAGTAACTCCAGATTATTAGTAGATTACCTAAAACATGTACATCATGGGTTCCATTCTCATGAACCACATCCATATTGTCATAAAAATGACCTCATTTTTATATTTTTTATGTATTATTTAATCATTTTAAAATTATCCATTTATTTCATCTCTTTTACTTCAAATTGGTGATATTTGGGTAAAATTGGAGTTGGAGCGCGATTAGGTAATAATTAGTGAAAATCGTGCAGCAATCGTGAAACATATATACAATTTTTAATATAATCATTTTCCATGACTTGAACAAAAGTATAAACCATGTAATCCAATTTTAAAATTGAAAAATTAATTTTATGTAGTTTCGGAAGGAAGGAACATATTTTTTCAGACCATGCATCCTTCCCAAAAAATAAATACCCAAATTCATCTGTTTCCATGCACTCATTTCTAACCCGATTTTTTCCCAATCTCACCACACTCAAATTTCAGCCTCCCTATCACATGAAATTTTGTCCTCCTCTCTTTAGGGCTTTATAATATGTGGTTTTATTCATTAATCCTGAATTTAAGCCCCTAGAAATCATCTCCTCACTAATCCTTTAGTTCTCTCCTTCTCTCTTTCTTGTATTTCTCTTATCCCCAAATCCATGGTTTCCTAAGGTTCATGTTAGAAGATTTATATGTCATGGATTTGGGTATTTATGAGTTCTTATATATACTCTTAGATCTGATTTTTTATTATATGTAACGCCCGGGTTTTGGAAGCCACCCAAAGGGGCCCCGTACCCGGTTGGTCACATGACCTCAAGAACATTTCCCCAAATTCCAGAGGTTGCCAACTAGCAGCGAGGGCCTTGCGTGTGGTAGTTGGGAAACTATTCCCCCATTGGTAGAGTAACACAGCAGAAGAGAAACAAATATACAATAGCAGAAGCAGTAAATATCCAACAACAATAAACAGCGGAAGACTGATCGAGAAACAACTGGAGAAAAAATATATATAAATGTTGCATGATACATATATGTCTAGGAAAGCATCCAAGAAAGTCACAATGCTGAATATAGTACTAAAACAAAGTACAAAAGAAAAATAGATGAGAAACTCCTCAGCATCGCAAGCCTCAGCTTGGTCCCATGCTCTCCAGCTCCAATTCAATCAAGTATCTCAAGTCGAAGGGCGCTTGCCTTTGTCTATACCTACAGCAATATAATCTATTTGGGCCCAAAAGCATGTCCCAAACAGGGTGTGAGACTAAATCCCAGTAAGAAACCACCCAAAGATCTATGCCTAATAGTCAATGAGTATATGGAAGGTAAAACTAAAGAAATCAATAAACAAGGAAGCACTAAGCAGTAAACAATCCACAGTTTAAGCATTCAAAACACCCCACAGAATGCAACAGAAAAATAGATAACACAACAGATAAACCTTTGGGAATTACCCACAGCCTATCCCCTCTAGTTCTACCTATCAAGAACAAGCAACGCTCTGGGCGGCACACACTGTCTCACCCCTCTGGTTTAGCTAAAGTATAGACTCTATGGGAAATCACTCACCGTCAATTCCCCCTATAGTCTCGTATCGTACTAAAGGTGCTCTGGGGAAGCACTCAACATCAATTCCCCATGTGGCCCACATCTAGAACTAAAGACACTCTGGGGAATAACTCAACATCAATTTCCCCTATGGTCTCACATCGTATAATTATAAAGACACTCTGGAGAAGCCCTCAATGTCAATTCTTTCTATGGTATGTACACTAGGTTCTCATGTCCCTATGTAAGTCAAGCAAGAATAGAATCGTGTAACGGCCAAAGTAAACCTCAAGAACTACTTGGATAGCAGTCTACAGAATAACAGCATGTCAGAACAAAAGTCACACTATCCTATAATACTAGTAATGGGAAAAGAAAACAGTATCCAAACATGAAAAACATGTATGGGAAATACGTCCAAAGAACAGAAAAATTACCGTATACACAAAAAAATAACCTCTACTCAAGTATACAAGAAAAGAAATCAAACAACAGGGGAAAAACATTAAACACGCAATACCCCGCTCAAGGGTATTGTTTGAATTCACACCTAATACTCAAAGAATTTCTACAGAAAGGCACAAACCACATACCTCGGGGTTAGGAGATCAATATACTTGAACCTCAAAGCTTGAATCTCCTTATAACATTATAGATATACGAAAACGCATAAAACATTCAACCCATGATAACTTATAAAATAGGAGGAATTGGAAAACGATGCTCTAGAAGAAGGAAGATCTTAACGTTGTGATTCCAACAAAACTGACGGAGTTCGATTCGGAGGATGGACGGAGGATCGAGGGCTTGTCGATGATCCATGGATGCTCGGTGCTCTCGGATGAACAAAACCTAAAAGAAGTGGTTTCGGTCCATCATACGCGACCCCGGTGCATTTAATGAAGAAAAAACAAAATACACAGTGTGTACTTTTGGATTACACGGTGTGTACTTGCCTTTTCTGTACTTTGCTTTAGGAAGCTTCCATGTCAACCCACACGATCGTGTGTGTGGCCATGACACGGCCAGAACACGGCCTCTTCTAACAACGAAGTACACGGCATGTACTCATAAAGTACACGACGTGTACTTCAAAAATTTACATAAACTCTTATTTTCTCAAAAACTCTAGAAAAAGGAAAACCATACCTGAAAAGAAGATCTGGGTTCTTACAAACTTCCCCCCTTAAATAAATTTTTCCCCGAATTTCCCTAGTGTGGCGTAGAAGAAGAAACCATGAACAGCTCTGGCCATTGCGATTGTACATCATCCTCTCTCTCCCAAGTCTCATCATGTACTCACCTGTGCTGCCATAGCACTAGTACCAGAGGAATAGACCATCCATGGAGAACCTTCATACTGCGATCGACAATCCAGATAGGATGCTCTTCAAACGACTCATCCACCTCAATCTCAGCCTCCTTAGGTTGAAAGACATGATACGAGTCTGTAAAGTAACTTCAAATCTAAGAAATGTGGAAGACATCGTGAATATCTTGGTACCTCTGAGGTAATTTCCACTGATAGGAAACCGGTCCAACTCTCTCCAACACCTCAAACGGCCCGACGTACCTCGGTGAAAGCTTACCTAGTCTCTGAATCCTCTTGTTCCCCAACCTTGGTGTGAAATTTAGGAAAACCTTATCCCCAACCTCAAACTCTAGAGGTCGTCTCTGCTGGTCAGCATAAGACTTTTGTCAAGACTATGCTATAGCCATCCTCTTCCAAATCAACTCTATCTACTCTAAGGTCTCCTGAACAAGACGAGGTCCCAGCAAAGATGCCTCTCCTGCCTCAAGCCAACATAAAGGTGATTGACATGGCCTACCATACAAAGCCTTATAAGGTTCCATCTGAATAGTTTCTTGAAAACTATTATTGTAGGAAAACTCCACAAGAGGTATATGTTTCTCCCAAGAACCTCCAAAATCCAAAATGCATGCTCGGAGCATATCCTCAAGCACCTGAATCGTACACTTGGACTGGCCATCTGTTTGGGGATGGTAAGTTGTACTCAAAAGTACATGTGTGCCCAAAGCCTTCTGAAGAACCTACCAGACCCAAGAAGTAAAACGTCCATCCCTGTCCAAAACAATGGAGTGTGGAACTCCATGAAGACATAAAATCTCTCAGATGTACAAATGCCCCATCTCATCAACACTGAAGGTCTCCTTGATCAGTAAGAAGTGAGAAACCTTCGTGTGTCTGTCAATGACAACCAAACTGCATCATTCCCTCAAGGCGACCTCGGAAACCCTGTCACAAAGTCTGTCACGATGTCATTCCACTTACACTATGGAATGGTTAAATGCTACAAAATCCATGCAGGTCACTGATGCTCCACCTTCACCTACTGATAAGTGGAACACCTCATGACGAAACCAGCAACATCCCTCTTCTTACCTGGCCACCAATACTGACGGTGTAGATCACGATACATCTTGGTGATGCCAGGATGAATTTTCCAAACTGAGGATTGAAAGTCCCACATCATCTCCTCGTGTATATCTACTGGCACCCATACGTGTCCCTAGAATCGCAGGATCTCATCCTCACCTATGGTTCACCCATGAATTGGGTCCTCTCCTGAAACGCTTTCCCATAGGACTAGGCCTTCAGAATCTGATAGCTACCTCATTCGTACTCGATCAAGAAGGGCATAGGTAACAGATATGGAAGATAGAAAAGTCTTCCCCTGCTTATCATGCACCTCCAAATGCATCCCAGAGAATAGAACCATAAGCTACCACTCACTGTTGGCCTCCCGAACCGCATGTATCTGAGTCCTCTTTCTCAACGCATCAGCCACTGCATTGCCTTTCCCCGGCGTATATGAAAGATCAAAGTCAAAAGACTGAATTTACTCAACCCACCTTCATTGTCTCAAATTCAGATCACTCTGATTGAATATGTACTTGAGACTCTTGTGGTTGGTGAACACCACAAAGTGCTATCCCAGAAGATAATTTCTCCAGCAGCGTAGGGAATGAACAATAGTTGCCAACTCCAGATCATGTGTCGGGTAATTCCTCTCATGTGGCCTCAACTATCGAGACCCATACGCAATGACTCCATCTCCCTGCATAAGAACATCTCCCAGCCCAATACATGATGCATCACAGTAAACAGTATAGCTCTTTCCTATCTCTGGCAAGACTAGTGTCAGTGATGAAGTCAACCTCCCCTTCAGCTGCTGAAAGGCTGACTCACAAGAATCTGACCATAAGAACTTTTCCCCTTCTTAGTCAGACATGTCAGTGGTGCTTCTAAGCGTGAAAAGTCCTGTATGAAATTTCTATAGTATCCATCCATCCCTAGAGAACTCCCCACCTCAAAGATGTTCTTTAGCTACTCCCAGGAAACTACTGCCCTCACTTTCTCTAGGTCTACTGATACTCCTGCCTCTGAGATGACATGACCCAAGAATTGAATCTGATCCATCCAAAAGTGGAATTTTGAGAGCTTAGCATATAACTAATGTTCCCTCAGTGTACTCAAAACGATCTCAAGATGGGTAGCATGTTCATGTCGAGTTTGAGAGTACACCAAGGTATCATCCACAAAAACAACCATGAAGGAACCTAGTATGGATGGAACACTCGGTTCATCAGTGCCATGAAAACTAAAGGCGCATTCATGAGACCGAATGACATAACCTTATACTCTTATAGACCATACCTTCTCTAGAAGGATGTGAGAGGTATATCAGACGGTATAACGCGCAACTAATGATAACCGGACCTCAAGTTAATCTTCAAGAACAGCCGGGCTCATCAAAGCTAATCAAAGAGATCATTAATCCTAGGTAATGGATATCGGTTCTTGACCGTTAACTAGTTCAGCTTCTGAAAATCCATACAAAGCATAAGGGTACCATCTTCCTTCTTTAAAAATAGGATAGGAGAACCCCAAGGAGAAGTAATGGGTCACATGAAACCCTTTGCCTAAATCTCCTCCAACTGTTTCTTGAGCTCCTGCAACTCTGGTGTAGTCATCCTATAAGAAGGAATGGACACCGGTGCCTCCCTTGGAACAAGCTCAATAGAAAATTCTACCTCATGCTTTGGAGGAAAACCTTAAAATTCATCTGGAAATACATCCCTGAAATGATCCACCACTAGAGGAAAGTGAAATTGTGAAGTCCCCCAGTCATCTAGATAAAGACTAGAAATATGGGTTGTAACTGCTCCCAACCCATGATTCTCTGGACCCGCTCTGCTCGCCTGAACATCCCACTCACCCTTATTAAGAAAAGATTCAACCTCTAGTGATATGAAAATCACCCTAAGGTGATAACAGTCAATGACTACCTCGAAGGGAACTAGCCACTCTATTCCGAGAATGACATCATAGCCTTTCATCTCCAGAACGTAAAGATACCAAAGGAAGTGACACCCACCAACCTCAAGATGTAACTCCTTTCATTGACGTACGGTAGATTTTCTTATCCGCAATGTAGTGTCTAGTGTCAAAACATCGTCAGAAGAAAAGTTATAGAGCCCAAGGCTCTCCACAACAGTGATAGATATAAATTTATTCATAGCACCAGTATCGAAAAGAGCTGAAGATAAAACCGAGGCAACTAGGATCATACCTTGAACTGTAGAGGGGCCAGGATCTAGCTCCTGATGGGTCTGCTCCACTACAAAAGTCTGGCCAGCTCTACGGCCCTATGACCATGCCTGACTACTCTGAGTTGATCCACCCTGCTATCACTGGTGGCCTGGTGACTGACCACCGCGGCCGCGACCTCCACCTCGGCCTGAACGGCCAGAAGAACTCCAGTTCCCAGACTGGTGAGAAATTGGCAGAGCTGCTCCTATACAAGGAGTCATAGATGAACCCCTATCACCAGCTACTAGTGAAAAGATCTGACAGAAACGCTAAAGGTGCCCCAACTTTAAGTAATATCGGCACTCCACTGCTTCTCTGTGGCACTATGGCCTCATATTCTCATTTATCCCACACTGATAGCACACCACCTAGCTACTAGAAGATGCATCCCACCTACTCGGATCTACCCGTTCAGTCTCCCTATGGCGCTTCCAGCTATCAGCTGGCGGAGCACTGACTTTGGAAGTTGAGTCGCCCTGGATCACAACTCTGGATTCCCTCATATTCTGCTCCATGATCAGTGCTTGGTTGACGATGGAAGCGATGGAGGTCAACCTGAAGATATTCACCTGAGATCGGATGTCCTGTCTGAGGCCATCCTCAAACTTCCTTGCCAGGAATAACCCATGTCCTCCTATGAAGGGTGTGAAACGCTGAAGCTCGGTGAAACGAGAGGAGTACTCCATAACGAATAGGTTACCATACTCAATTCTCATAAACTTCTGGTCTCGGTCGGCCCTCGGTGTCTCTGGATAGAAGTAGCCATATAAGACACACTGGAACTCCTTCCAAGCCATAACCTGCTGATGACCCGCCTGTGAGATCACATCCCACCATCTCTTGGAGGAATTCCGTAGCATATAGGTAGCGAGCTTGACTATCCTCTCTGGAGGCGTCTCCAGATGCTCAAAGATCATCATCATGGATTTTATCCATGAATCTACAGCCCGACGTCCTCCTTCCCCTGAGAAAGTGGGAGGATGCTACTGCTAGAAGACCCGTGTCAAATCAGCCATCGATAGGGCAGGAGGTGGCACTCCTTGGAAAGTCTACATCATCCTCGTGAAGCCTTCCCTGAACTGTGCATCAGTACCAGTAACAGGTATAACTACTGGTGCCAAGACTGACACAATAGGATGATCTGTGGGTGGTCCCTGATTAGCCATGTTAGGTGTCTGATCACTACCTGGTAACTACCGTACAACTGGAGGACGTCTCCATGGCATGACTCTACAAGCTCAATCGCACACCTTAGGTCAAAATTATCAAGGACTGAAAACAAGGAGGGTAAGAAGAGAACAATAGGAATAAAACATTCAAGTTTTACAAAACATGACTACACAACATGTACACTACCTACATGGAATGTTCCTTGAATTCATTCACATGGGCGTGTACTTCTGCCTAAATTGGTCGTTTAACACCCTTGACACACGACATGTTGTCTGAACACACGGCGTGTACTTGAATCCTCTTTCCCTACCTGAGTTCTTCTACACAGCTAAGCAACATGGCTCTCCTTAGGCAAGACTACACGGTGTGTGAAATTACTACACAGCGTGCACTAGACAAGCTTCACCTAGCTCGTGTTGTTAGTGACATGGCCTGACACACGGGTCACACTACACAGCGTGTTCCAGACGGACACAGCATGTATGAGAAAGTATAACACCATCCCGTGTTGTTCATGACACAGCAGGGTACCTGGGTAAACCTACACGGCATGTTCATGTCAGAAACGGCGTATATAAGAAAGGGTGACACCAACACATGTTGTCCGTGACAAGGTTGGGTACTTGGGTAAGACTACACAATGTGTATATAAGGCACACGGTGTGTATGAGACGTGACTCTGCCAACCTGTGTTGTTAGTGACACGGGTGGGCACAGGGTCGACACTACACAGTGTGTATGGATGATGCACGGCATGTTCACTCCAGGTTTTTCCCCATCTCGTGTCTCTGCACATGGCCTATGATAGGGTTTAGAGACTACACAGTGTGTACATATGGTACAGGATGTGTACTTAAAAAAATAGTTTCTTCCCGAATAGAAGAACACATAGTGTGTACTCAACACTAGATGGCTCGTATTCTGGGTTTTTCCGGATAGTAAGCCTCAGAAACTACTCTGGAACCCAGAAGACACTGAAACAAGCATTGAAAGTACCAAATTCCGATTCGTGAGGGGACATACTCCCCGCGAATCAATGTTTGCCACCCTATACAAGTTACAACAAGAATACATTGCAATGATTCATCAAATTCTGATCCATGAGGGCTCATAACACCTCAAGAACCAAAATTTGGCATTCACTCAAACAAAACCTTACACACAATTCCCTATCAAAAATCAGGTATCTTTATCAAGGAATCTATCATAATAGCATGCATATTTTACAAAACATCTATCACAACAACATGCAAATGCTAATGCATCCTAGATGACATGGCAAGAATACATGGCATGTGATTTCTAACAAGTGTCTATATTATTCATGAGATGGAATACCCTCATCTCATTGGGTTTTGACAGAAATAAAACCTCAATAATATCAAAAACGACAGCGCAAATCATGTGAATCACTCAAGGTGAAATAAAATCAACTGTAATAATTGAAAAACCAAAAAAAATTGCAATTAAAAGAGGTAGACTGGATTTTTCATGTACAAGGGTTAGCTACTCCCAGGAACAACTTATTACCAAGTACCTATCTTGTCTTATCCCTGGATAATGCTCTAAACAATAATTCAAGAGAAATGAATCCCTATGATACCACTTTGTAACACCCCTGTTTCGGAATCCACCCAATGGTTCCTCGTACGCGGTTGGTCACATGGCCTCAAGTGCATTTCCCCGAATGCCAGAGGTTGTCGACTAGTAGCGAGGGCCTTGGGTGTGATAGTGGGGAAACTATTCCCTCATTGGTAGAGTAACACAGCGGAAGAGAAACAAATATACAATAGCGGAAGCAATAAATATTCAACAACAGTAAACATCGGAAGACTGATCGAGAAAAAAACTAGAGAAAAAATATATATAAATGATGCATGATACATATATGTCTAGGAAAGCTGCCAAACAGGTCACAATGCTGAATAAAATACTAAACCAAAGTACAAAATAAAAACAGATGAGCAACTCCTCAGCATCGCAAGCCTCGTCTTGGTCACATGCTCTCTAGATCTAATGCAATCAAGTACCTGAAGTCGAAGGGCGCTTGCCCTTGTGTATACCTGCAAAAATATAATCTTTTTTGGACCAAAAGCATGGACAAAACAGGGTGTGAGACTAAATCTTAGTATCCAACCACCCAAATATTTGTGCCTAATAGTCAGTGAGTATATGGTAGGTAAAAGTACAGAAAGAAGTAAACAAGGAAGCACTAGGTAGTAAACAATCCACAGTTTAAGCATTCAAAACACCCCAAAGAATGCAACTGAAAAACAGATAACACAATAGGTAAACCTATGGGGAGTACCCATAGCCTATCCCCTATGGTTCTACCTATCAAGAACAAGCAACCCTCTGGACGGAACACATAGTCTCACCCCTCTGGTTCAGTTAAAGTATAAAGTCTATGGGAAATCACTCACCGTCAATTCCCCCTATAGTCTCGTATCGTACTAAAGGCGCTCTAGGGAAGCACTCAACCTCAATTCCCCCTGTGGCCCGCATCGAGGAACTACGGAGACTCTGGGGAAGAACTCAAAGTCAATTCCCCCTTTGGTCTCACATAGTATAATTATAAAGACACTCTGGAGAAGCCCTCAATGTCAATTCTCCCAATGGTCTGTCCACCAGGTTCTCACGGCCCTATGTAAGTCAAGCAAGCATAGCATCGCATAAAGGCCAAAGTAAACCTCAAGAACTACTTAACTAGCAGTCTACAACATAATAGCATGTCAGAAAAAAAATCACTGCATCCTACAATACTAGGCATGGGAAAAGGAAACAGCATCCAAATAGAAAAAACATACATGGGTAATACATCCAAAGCATAGAAAAATTACCCTATTCACAAACAATAACCTCTACTCAGGCATACAAGAAAAGAAGGAAAACAACAGGGGAAAAACAGTAAACATGAAATACCCCGCTCAAGGGTATAGGTGTAATTCTCACATAATACTGAAAGACTTTCTACAGAAAGGCACAAACCACCTACCTCGGGGTTAGGAGATCAATATACTTGAACCTCGAAGCTTGAATCTCTTTAGAACGTCTTAGATCTATGAAAACACATAAAATGTTCAACCCACGATAACTTGGAAAATAAGAGGAATTGGAAAACGATTATCTATAAGAAGTAAGAGCCTACCACTGTGATTCCAACGCAACCAACGGAGTTCAATTTGGAGTATGGATGGAGGATTGAGGGCTCATTGAAGATCCGTAGATGCTCGGTGCTCTCGGACAAATGAAACCTAAAAGAATTGGTTTTTGTCTGTCATATGCAACCCCGGTTCCTTTAATGAAAAAAAAATACATGGCATCTACTTTTAGAGTACACGGCGTGTACTCACCTTTTCCATACTCTACTTTAGGTGGCTTCCACATCACCCCACATGACCGTGTGTGTGGCCATGACACGACCAACACACGGCCTCTTGCGGCAACGAATTACATGGCGTGTACTCATAAAGTACACATGATGTACTTCAAAAATTTCTAGAAACTCCACTTTTCTCCAAAACTCCAGAAAAAGGAAAAACATACCTAAAAAGAAGATCTGGGTTCTTACATTATACGTGGTTTTCCGTCAGTGAAAATTGGTTTCCACAGGTTTGATTTTAATTTGGTAGTTGGTTCCATATACCTCCCTTAGTTAGTTTTCCTAATGATTATTACTACTTATTAATTGGTTTTATAAGACTTTATTATTTTATTATATCATGTTTTGCAAATGAAATGATGGATCCATTATGTTTGGAGTGTCTCCTTGGGACATTCTTAAGAAAAAAATTACTTTAAATTCTTTTTTTTTTGTGAGTGGTTGAAGCAAGGGAATGGTGATTGAATAATGTGTCTTGAAAAAAACTCATAGAATCCTTAGGATTGAGGGTCAGATAACGTATGTTGAATAGGATCCCTTTCCACTAGATTGGATAGAGAAGTATGTTTTTATCCATTGTAAAATAACATGTTATTATTTATTTCATCTAGATACTATAGAATTATAATTAGGGTGATCCTAGCCCCGATAATCATAGGATGACATCCTTGGAGAGTATTGATAACTTTTCCATTAATATTATTCTTAATTTCTTTGTCTTCATTATCTATATACACACTGTTAATTTTTTTAACTAAAATAACTCTTGGTTTCTTCATTTTGTTATATTCATAATAGAAGATTTAGTCTTTATAACATATTTTATATATGGAACACCAGGTGTGATCCTGCTGGACTCTTTGATTACACCCTACATGCCCCCCCGGGTGAATATAGACTATATTTTACCTGATGTTGGAAATAAAAAGGCACCACCCATAGGTGGTGGTTTCTTTTACTAGACTTGTTTGGTTTTATGGTGGTGACATGGAAGTTTGATTATTCCATGTTTCATATGGATATAGGTTTTTGTCAATTTTTTTGTTTTGGAATTTTATATATCTCTTATAATTTATCATATATTTCCATCTTGGATTCCAATGCCATATTTTTTTCCTTTTGACTAAAGAATATATTTTTATCCTAATGGTTATTTTTTTATGTCATTATGATTCCTTATGGGTCATAAGTACACCTTATTTTATCATTGGTTTTTCTCTTTTGGGGTGTGGTAAGATTTTGGTGATTTGTAGATGAAAACAAGGTAATTTTGGGAAAACTAAAAAGGCATGCCATTAAGGTGCATGGTTAGTTAAACTATGTGATAACCATGTAGTATGCCTCTGTGAGGTTCCAGTAGAATTTTCCATTTTTTTCACAAAGTTAGAAAAATAGTTCAACATTCCCAATGAACCATGTGGGGTGTTTGGTGGTTTTTTAGGGGTGTCGCATAGTTTTTACATGGTTAGAAAAATTGTGTCACATGCCCAGTGAATTGTGATGGGTGTCTGGCAGTTGTACAGGGGTGTCTCACAGTTTGATCAAAGTTTTCCCAAACCATTTGGACCCTAATAAAACTTTTCACCTCTGATGGAATAGATAGTGGGGGCACACAGTTATATTTCACAATTACTTTACCCATGTGGCCAACCCTAGGAAACCATCTGACCCCCCCCCCTCCAATCTCTTAAAAAGTGGTATTTACCATTTTTCACTTTTTTCAATTTAAGTATAATCACACTCTAATAAAATTTTAACTCATAAAAATCCTTCCCCATCACATGATAGGATTATCCCTTGGGAATCTAGTTGGAATTCTTCCATTCTAGATGGGCCATCTTAAGAAGTTTTTCTTTTTTTAACTTTATTATTCTTTTCTTCTTATATCCTTAATGGATCTCTTCTCCTATCGTATTTTGGAACTCTAAGGGGTATGTATGTTCGATTATATTGGTTTTATAAAGTATTTATGTGTTTCTTTTTTATCTAGGAACACAATTACCTGATCTACTCTTAGTCAGTCATCATTGTCAAAGTTGAATAGTTCTACCACCATTATTGAGGTAGGAATTTCTATACCAAGGGTTAATTCTATAAATTTATTATTGTTCTTATAAAATAACTTTATTTTATTTTTTTAATTAAATTTTTTTATGGTCTCAATTTATATCTTGTAATGATACATGTTTTTAAGGGATTTTTATTTAAAATGGATTTTTTTCACACCAAGTGTTTGATTAAATACTTATATAGTGGTTTGGGTTTAGAAATGGTTTTTGAAGGACTAAAGTGGATAGGATTGGATTTTAAAATGTTTTATATATTTTGGTAGTGGTTTTGAAATTTATTTTGATAAAATTTTCACATTTGTAACCATGGGTGTGTTGGGAAAGAGACATCGGTCACCTTAGTGTGTGTTCCACCACTAGGGGTTACTTTTGAGATATAGATGGACATTGAAAATCATAATATTTTTTGGTACCAACATATTCATGGTTTAGGATTATTTTATTTCTAGTATGTATTTTCATATTCTAGGTCTAAATAAGGTGTTCTTTTTCATTTTTTTTATCACATGATGGATTTTTTCATGGATTTTTTATCCCATATTTATATATGAGCTTGCTTCACAAGGCCTCACATAATGGATTATGCCATGGATATGTGTTTACATTCTTACCTTATGGTGTTTGTATATGCTTCCCTATTTTATCACTTATACTTGTCATATTTTTTCTTTTTGGATAGGAAATTATTTTACAAAAAAAACTCAAGGAAAATGATTTTACAATGGGTTTAGATTTATGAAAATTATTTGTAAAATTTTTTCTATTTTAAAAGATATACTTTTTTATTCATGTTATTATAAATTGTATAGACTCTATGGTGGTATTTTATGGGGTTTTATGATCACACCCTACTTTTTAATTTTTTCAGTTGTAGATTTTGGTTTATTGGACTTAGGTAAAGGGAATGGGATTATGTAGAATAATAAATTCTATTTTCATTATTTCCTTCATTGTTGGATGGTTTGGAGGTGGAGTTTGGTCACATGAAGACTAGTTAGTCTTATAATATCATACTTTATTATTTATCCAATTTGTCTTGGATTTTATGGATTTTGGATTTATCTTTTTTTTCTTCATTATACTCTATTTGTTTTTCTCATTTTGGTTATACTCAATACTTGTTTTCTGTTATCCTGTTTCACATACCCACTGTGACGGGATAGCTCGAGTGGATTTTCTATTTGAATCATGTTTGTTTGTAATGGAATGGTATCATAGGGATGATCATCCTGAAGTGTGTTAACACTACTTGATTTTGGTTCTATGTCATAGGTGGAAAAGAGTTAGGACCATTTTAATTCAGGTATTAAGTTCGATAGGGTTTCTAGCTAGCTCACTTATATATCTAAACTAGAGATCCAATGGGTAGTCAAACAAATTATCAGGTTTGAGACTTGGTGTTTGAGGTCATTTGAATGAATTAAATGGTAAATTTATTTGAATGGATATATTCATTCTTAAATCATTTATTTTTCATGGAATTTATAATTTATTTAAATTCTTGATGTTTTAAATCATATATTTGAATTCTTGAAGTCATTCCTAAGATTTTGGAATATTCCCTAAAGATGATTTGAAATTGTGTTGTGCTTAAAAAAATGATTTTGAGAATATCTCTTCCAAATCCATTAAAGTAAGATATGGGAGAGGATTCATAGGTGAATCCTCTTGTGGACCCTTATTCGGTTGAAGTTGTAATCCATAAAATTTAGACTCTAGGTCAAGTAAGTGTCAGGAACCTAGGATGTGTGGTTCATCATGTATCTTAGTTCACTAAATACAATACATCCATCTTTAATTGTGATATAGGAACCCAGGAATATGAGGAGTTTCTTGAGAAGATGGAGTGTATCTTCAACTTTTTGAATACTCCTAAGGACTCTAAGGTCAAATTTTACACATAAATTCTCTAGGGACTAGGAAATATATTGTGGGACTCTATTGTGTAAGCTAAGTTACGTGATGATCTTACCTATAATTCTTTCAAGAAAATATTTAGTCCATACTTTTACCCTAATAAATTACATGAAATGAAGACCCAATAGTTTCTGACCTTGGAGAAAGGGTAGCATACCATTCCTGATTATTCTACCCTCCTTGTTGAGCTGGTGCATTTAGAACCGAAGCTAGTTACCAATGAGTACCAAAAGGCTCAAAGGTTTTAGATGGGACTAATTATGGATGTTCAGTCGATGTTGATTATCATGTTGCTTCTAAAATTTGTGGTGTTAGTCAATATATAATCTTTGGATAAGACATACATAGTTAGAAAGACATGTTTGTCTGTTGTTTTAGTTGGTGTAGTTGTTATCAAGGGTGTTTCTTCTAACTGGAAAAGGAAGTGCAAGGGTGGTCAATTTCCTTCAAGACCAGTTTCAAGGGATTTTTTAGGATAGTAGGAGTTTGTATTATATCAATGTGAAAGGCATGTTCTTTCCAAGCCTAAATATATAGAGCCTCTTAATAATTATAATTTTTAAATATTATCGATCCATCTGAAGATTTTTTGTGAAATTATATCCCAAGGAAGTAAGGAAGGATCCACTATAACGAATGGTTTGCAGGTTTATACTAATGCTTCCAATGGTGGTGAGACTAGTCCTAAGGAAAATGGGGTGCCCATGTGGCTAAGACTGGATGTCTTCATGTGACTGAGTATACACCATAGGAACCTAGAGTAGGGTCACGTACTGTTAGAGGTATCATGTTAATTTCATCTTCTATAGTGTTAACTTTGTTTGATATAGGTTCTATACATTATTATATATTTTCAAAGTTAGTTGAATTTTTTTATTACATTTAGAACTTATTTTGTTCTTTTTGGATCTTTATATGACATTGGGAAATAGGTCCGAACATGATTTCAAGTGTCTTGTGTGTTGGGTGATGATAGCAGACTATGAGGTTTTATGGGACTTTTTAGTTCTTGTTATTTAAATCTTCAACCAGATACTTTGAATGGATTGGATGATAATCATTAAGGCCCATATAAACCATTACCATTTTTTGGTTTATTTTTTATCTTCTGATGGGGTCACCCATGTTTTTCAGGGTAATTGGGACTCTAGATCGATAAGGGTGAGGAATGTTTTTACTTATGTTGGGGAAAAATTGTGAAAAATTTTAGAGATAATTTTTTATGTTGTTTACCCTTTTTTAGTTTTTATTCTTTCTACATTAGTGTGTTCATACCTCAAGGTATTTCTATATTATTTTTCTAGTTTACCACTACATAGAGTGGTCGATTTTACTATTTCCCTACTCTTTGGTACAATGTCCATTTCTATCCCATCTTATTGAATGCAACCTGTTGAGTTAGTGGAACATAAATTCCTAGTTGAGGATCTATAAGCTATGTGTTTATTCTTCCTAGTGTTTCATTGTTGGATTCACATGTACTCTTTTCAAGTATAGAATATAGGAGTCTTAAAAATTCTATAGACTATTGAAAGTTAAATTGGGTTACTTCTAAGCACAAATATCCTTTTCCTAGGATTGATGATCTTTTTCAAAATCCTAAAGGGCTATGATGGTTTTCAAGGATTAAACTTTGGTCAGGGTACCACCAGTTGAGATTAAAATAAGATTATATACCTAAGATATCATTTAGAAGATATTATGGTCATTTTGAGTTTTGGTTTATGCCATTCGGTCTCATTATTGTGTTCATGGATGATAGTTTTTTGTACTATAAGTTAGTGGAGGAGCATAAAGACTATTTGGATATCATTCTTCAAACCTTTAAGAAACATAATCTATATGTTAATATTTACAAATGTGTTTTTTGGATTTAGGAAATGAATTTTTTGGGGCATTTAATATTTTAGAGGGACATCTCAGTGGATCCTGAGAAAATAGAGACTGTTGTGTCCTGGGAGAATCATAGAAATGTGTTTGATATTGGAAGATTCTTGGGTTTAGCTGGTAATAATAGATAGCTTTTTCATCATTTCTCCAAGATCTCATCATAGATGATAGCTTTAACCAATATGGTGTAAATTTTTAATGGAATGAAAAATGTCAAAGATATTTTGAGGAGCTAAAGGTGAGGTCGAATTCAACACCAATTTTGATTCTCCAAAATTGGGATTGGTTTATGATGTTTTTTGTGATGCTTTTGGTATAGTCTTGGGATGTGTTATAGTGTAGGAGAAATAGGTGGTGGAATATGGATCTCACTAGTTTTTCCCTCATAAGGATAACTACCCTACCCGTGATCTTGATTTGTAAATATTTATACATCCACTCAAAATGTGGCATCACAATATATTTAGGAGTGGTTTATAGTATTTTTTAATAATAAGATCCTAAAATATATTTTTACTCATAGGGATCTGAATTTTTAAAAGAGACGTTGTGTTTATTATCTTAAAATTGTTTATTTTGACATTATGTACACTCCAAGGAAAGGGAATCTAGTTTTCTATGTGTTGAGAATAAAATTACCAACATAATCCATGAAGGAATCAGTTGAGGAATGGTCTCTAATAAATTTATTTGCTGAGATGAGATTGGGAGTGGAAGAGGTTGGTGGACATGTGTTCTTAGATTTGATGAAAGTTGACTCATCTTTTGAGGATAGAGTTTAGATCGATCAGGTGACAAACATTGAGTGTCAATGCTTTGGTAAAACCCTTTATGGTGGTGAGACATCGGGTGAGTGGTCTTGGTATCCCAATAGATATTTGTGCTTCTATAGAAGGTTGGTTGTTCTGATTTTTATGAGGTAGTAATTGTTGGATAGTGTAAACATGTCATGTTGATTCATACACCTTGGGGACACCAAGATGTATCATTATTTGAGATGTTGGTATTGGTGGTCAGGAATAAGTTCTTTGATTACAGTATTTGTTTCATGATGTCTCACTTTCCATAAATTTAAGGTGAAACACCAGAGACCTGTTGATTTGTTTCAAACTTTACACATTCCTATGAATGTGGGATGATATTTCCTTGGATTTCATCATTGGTTTACCGTGGATTACTTGTGAAAAGGATGTGATTTGTGTAATCATTGATAGAATCATGAAGTTGTCAGATTTCCTACCTATCAATTAGATGATTAATGTGGAACATATTGGGGACTTATATGTCCAAGAGATTGTGAGACTCCATGGGGTTACCTCTACAATTGTTTCTAATAGGGACCTTAGGTTTAAAATTAGGTTCTGTAAAGTATTATATGAGGTGATGGGTTCTAAGTTGAAATTAAGCATAGAATATCTTTTATAGAATGATGGAAATATAGAGAGAGTAATTCGGGTTCTTGAGGATATGCTTTGGGCTTGCATTCTTGATTTTGGTCTATCTTGGGAAAATCATTTTCCTCTGGTAGAATTTTCCTATAAGAATAGTTATCAGGTTTCGAAAAATATGGATCAATTTTAAGCATTGTATGGGAACATATTTACATATAACTTGTGTTGGGAAGAGTTTGGAGAGAGGTCCTTTTTTGGGATGAGACTCATTCAGGATATGATGGAAAATGTGAGGTTGATCTGGAAGAGGTTGGTCATAGCATAGTGCCATAAAAACTTATACAGACTTTCAATAGTGGATTATAGAGATTGAGTTTGGTGATCTGGTTTTTCTAAAAGGTTCACCTCACTTGGAACATCATCCATTGGGTAAGCGGGGTAAGTTGGAACAAAGGTTTATTGCCCCTTTGAGATCATGTATAAACACATAAAATTAGCATATTGGTTGGAATTACTATCTCATTTTACATCGATCCATGATATGTTTAATTTTTACCAATTGGGTAGGTGTCACACAGATCCTTACTATATGATTGAATGGGAGGATGTTTCTCTTGACACTAATTCCACAATTTTTGGGCTACCAGTTCTGATAATGGATTTCTAGGATAAGTTATTGTGTGGTAAAATGATTCCCTTGGTCTGGGTACTATGGCAGTTTTGATGGGATAACCATGAGATAAGGGATTGATAATCATGGATGAGGTAGTAGTGGACTTCTCTTTTTGTTCATGTAAAATCTTGAGAACTTTATAGATATAGAAAGCGCTTATGGTTGGGGGGATTGTGACACCCTCTGGGACACAAGTACACCTTAATCAATCCATTGTTTTTCTCTTTTGGTGTCTAAAAAGATTCAGGGGATCAAAGGCTGAAAATAATGGAATTTATGGGAAACTAGAATGACACATTGTTAAGTCAAATTTTTATTCTAACCATGTGACAACCATTTGGTATGACTTTTTGAGGTTCCAGTGGTGTTTTTTATAGTTTTTGCAAAGTTATCCAAACCGGTCTACATGCCCAGTGAACCATGGGAGGTGTTTGGTGGTTTTATAGAGGTGTCACATAGTTTGATCATGGTTTTCACAAATCATGTATCCCAAATTAAAAACCATTGACCCCTGTAAATAGTGGATAAAAGGGGTTCATGGTTAAGGTTCACGATTACATTAACCATGTACCCCGCCTTAGGAAACCATGTGACCCCCCTTCGAACTCTTAAAAATTGGTATTTTACCCTTTTTTCTTTAGTCAATTTTAATTATAATCACCCCCTAATCTCATTTGGACTTGTTAAAATACTTCCCTAACACTTTATGGTATTCTTCCTTTGGTTTTCAGGTGGTATTTTACTATTCTTGATAGCTCAACTCAAGGTATGTTCAGTTTTTTATCGAGTTTTTCTTTTTCATCTTAGATCCTAATTGTATCTATTATAATCTCATCTTGTGGAACCCAAAGGGGATATTTATACTAGATATTAGGGTCATGATATAGTATTTATCTATTTCCTGTGTATTTAGGATCATAAGGACCCTATCTACTCTTCCCTAGTCATGGTTGTTAAAGGAAAATAGTTCTAATTTCGTTCATGAGGTAGCTGTTTCTATAAAATAGGTTAATTATATGAATTTCTTATTATTATTTTTAAAAAAATGGACCATTAATTTAATATAATTTATTTGTTGTTTAAAGGGATTTCTTGTAATTATAAATTTTTCTAAATGGGTTTTTATTTAAAAATGGTTTTTTTTACACCAAGTGTTTGATTAAATGATTGGATGATGGTTTTAGTTTTTAAATGAGTTTTAAATCAACGAACTATATTTTATTGGATTTTAAAATGTTTGATAAATTTTGAGCATGATTTTGAAATGGATTTTGATAAACATGGAACATTGGGAACCTTGGGTGAATCGGTAAAGGGACATAGGTGACCCTAGTGCATGTGGCACCACTATGGGTCACATTTGAGATATCAATGGATTGTGGAAAGACTAAATATTGGTTGATGACAACATATTATTTTTTTATGATTCATTTATGTCTATTATATATTCCCATAGGCTAATTCCCAATAAAGTTTA
The DNA here is from genome assembly GCA_963277665.1 of Viscum album. NCBI lineage: Eukaryota > Viridiplantae > Streptophyta > Magnoliopsida > Santalales > Viscaceae > Viscum > Viscum album. The sequence continues at coordinate 682,380,795 of OY728123.1, read as the reverse complement.
ATTTTTCATTTATGGTTGTTTATGACATGATGAATTTTATCATGGATTGTTTCTCACATGTTTTCACATGAGGTTGTATCACATGGCTTCACATGATGGATTATTTCATGGATATGTGTTTAATTTCTTTACTTATGGCGTGTGGATATGATTTATTTTTTTAATGAATTATACTTATCACATTCCTATATTTTTGGATATTGAATAATTTTATTAAAAACCAAAGTAAAATGATTTACAAATGGGTTTGGATTTATGAAAATGATTTATAAAATTTTTTTATTTTAAAAACTATAAATTTTATATTCTTAATATTAGACCTTGTATAGTCTCTATGGTACTATACTACTAGGATTTTTCCTCACACCCAGCTTTTTCCTTTGGTAAGTTATAGAATATTTTTTAGGATTTGAGTAAAAGGAAGGGCATTATGTAGAAATTTAGCTTCTCTTTTTGTTATTTTCATCGTTCTGGGGTGTTTTGGAGCTAACGGTTGGTCACATGGAGAATTTTTAGTCTTATACTATCATACTTTATGGTTTAGTTTATTTTTTTTATGTATCAATTTTAGATTTATCTCTTTCTACTTAAATGTAATCTATTTATATTTCTTTTTTTGGTTATAATCAATACTTGTTTCTCCTTATCCTATTGCACCTCACCATCATGATGGGCAGGCTCAGGTGGATTGTCTAGTTGAATAATGGTTCTTCATAAAAGTCATGATGCTATGTTTATTTTATTATTTGGAAAAAAACATTCCATATTAGTGATGCCAAGATGCCCAGACACTTGTGTCATCTTATAGGGATCAAGGGGTTTATTAGAGGCTAATCTGAGTGCCCAGTTCAAAGGTGGCCCAAAGATGGTTCATAAAAAATGGTATCAAAGGGTTTTTTCTTGATTTATGATATCTAGAGTGTCTTAGTATACTAGATATAGGATTTTTGATACTTGAGTATGTTGGGTGTGAAGAGGTGTCTGCCTGACACTCTTAGTGCTCCACCTTGAGTTTCTAGTGGATTTTAAAAATGAGATTTTGGGTTTGGTATTTGATTTGGTCTTCCTATTGGGATAACCATATGGATTAAAAAATATATGCATGTTCCAAATCTAGGGATATATGTGAATAATTTTGTTTCATTTTTATTTAAAATTTAAGTGGGTTTTTAAATAAACTATGTGACTTTGGTACAATATTTGGTTTATCTGTTTTTATGGTTTTCTTTTTTTCAACTTTTATACTGTTATACCTCCATAAAGACCCTATATAACCCATAAGAGGGAGAAGTGGATAAATTTTCATAGTAAAACTCTCCAATTGATCAAAAATTCATAGATTTTGATGTAAGGATGGTTTTATCCATGTAATAGTAAGTGGGTCCATGTACAACTCAAGTTAAAGTGACAGGCATGGGTTTGCATTCATATAGGGAGTAGGAGTTCCTTCGGTACATGACTCCTTAATTGTGAGGGGGAAGTGACCCATGAGAATATGAGTATTTGTTTGAAATTACTGAGGGTATCTTTGATTTCCAAGGAAATTATATATGTTTAAAGGTGAAATGTGTTTCCTTCATGCTTGAAGGTCCTAGCAGATGATGGTGGGATTCGATTTTTCACGTTAAGTAGCCTAAGAATCTTGAATGGAAGGATTTAAAAGTGATATTTTACTGGTATTATTATCCATAAACACCCAATTTAGGTGTATTATAAAATTAGGGTCATGTAGGTAGAGGTGTATCATCTCATGGGAAGATTCAACTAAGGGAGGAACCTCGGACTAGTGGTTAGACTCAAACACAAGTAGATAGAAGATGGCTTCATGTAGTGGACCAGGACTTCACCGAGTCTGGGTCAGGGATATCTACAGTGGGAGGTATGGCTCCTAATTAATCATTTATGGTAGTTTCTTTATTTGATAATGGTTCCTCCCACTCATTAGTTTCTACTCGGACTATGGATATGTTAAACCTTCCATTGGAGACTATGCCTTATGTTATGGAAATATCAACTATACAAGCAAAGAATAAGGAGTGTGACCTCCATTATCCCTCTTGTGTCATCACTCTATCTAAACTTGAGGCTTCATGGGATTCATTGTCTTATAAATGGACCTCTTTTATATTATTTTCAGAATGGACTAGTTGATAGCCTTCAAGGTTCATATAGACAATTATCATATAAGGTTGCCATTCATGAACCCTAATGTTAAAACTCATATATTCCAAGAAGATTGGGATTATCGATCCATACGAGAAGGAACTCCACTACCCAAAGTGGGTAGACTTTTGTAACAAGTCTCATCCTTGTTTTTGGGTTCCAACAAAGGAAATCTAGGGAGTATGTTAATTCTCATGGTTAGATACTTCCCCAAAGTATGACAACCCATATCTTTTATAAACATTAATACATGGTTTATTACATAAAGATACACTTAATAAAATATTAAAATATCATGAGGACTTTTGTATTTGGATAATTATATACATAGAAAAATAACTTGAAACATGGGTACACCAACATTATTTAAAAACTCCAAAACATTCCCTTATATTCCATCGATCTTCTAATATTGCACGAGAAAACCAGGGGATGTACATAAGAAAGGGGTGAGATATAAATCTTGATAAGGGGAAAATAAAATAAAATCATGATGAAATTAATACATGTAATTCAAAAGGTGTATCCATATGACAAAATATGGGTGAGAATCATTAACATGAACATCAAATATTGATATAAAATGATAACATCAAAGAAACCTAGGAATGTTCCAACAACATAAAATATGACATCATAAGAATTATTCAAGGATACCACTAATAAATAATAATATATTTTACTTGGGATAACCTATCATTCACCATATATGTAATTTCATGAGATAAAAACATTATCCAATGCATTAGAGGGTTATATAATTTTAGTCCCACCTATAACATTCATATGTACATGAATTTGTGTACCATGTATAACATAAATCATAGGAATGTATTTAATCCATTCTAATCCCTTGATTAAGTATTTTGGGATACATACATGGATGTAACAAATCAATTATGTATGGGTAAAGCTATGTGAATACCCTTCAGTGGAAATGGATATGGGTATACACAACGCAAATGTTTTTCATATAAAAACAATGGATAATTTGGATATTATAACAGGTGTATATAAAGTTTTAATGAAGGTTTTGATGAGATTTAAAGGTGTTATATCATTAATTTGGAATAATAATTATATTAATGGGATTTGTAAAAACAAATTCCAACATTAGAAATTTGAAATCAAAAGTCATAACTCAAATAAAGTGCTTGAATGAATAGGCGAGGAAATAATCCCCTTACTTCGGAAAAGTAATTGATTAGGTAAAGTTTATAATGAGAGTGGATAAATAGTATATAATTCTTAGAACATAAATTATAAAGTAAATTGATATTTATAAATTCATGAAAACATAATCAATTGAGGTTCAAAAGGCTAAATATAAAAAAGGTTCTTGAATGGAAAAGAAGAGGGAGAGATCCCTTACCTTGATAGGGCGCTTCTAAAATCATGGGAAGATATTCTTAAGAGATTTTGAACACATTGGGAGGTATTTAGATATGTATAGGTATAGTAAATAATTTATTAATTTTTTTAGTGAATAGGATTGGGAGGTTGGGTGGGTATTTATAGTAAAAGAGAGGGGAAATCTTTATTAATTTCTAAACTTAGGTTTTGGACTCTATATGATAAAATAATCAAAAACACATATATTACCATGTTTTTTACCCATTTTTTTAGAAAAATATGATTGTTTTACAATATTTTATAATTATAATAACCTAACATACAAAAATAATACGATTTGTGATATGAAAGTGAGCCATGTTCATAAAGAATTGATTTTAAGACCATAAAATATAATATAGGATTTGGAGAAATCATTAAAGGTTAATAAAATTAATAAAATAACTTCAAAAACACATTATTTTAAATTATAAATCTATTTTTTATCTTATAATCACTTCATATTATTTATTAAATCACTTTTACACTATTGTAACGTCATAATACATGTCGTATATTTATACTCTATTTATTTTTTACCCAAGAATTGGACTATCTCTGAAAATTAGGAAAAATTAACCATTGGATAATATAAACATGATAATACAAAAAATAATATTTATTTTATCAAAATAATTCTTTAAATATCATAATTTATGCTTTAAATCAAAATCCTCTTTTATTGAAAAATATTGGTTTTTATGACAATAACAGTTTTCTTACTCTTATAAAGATTATATTAGACTTAATTAAATTGTATGATCATTTATATAAAAATAAATATTATTAAATAATAATATTTTACGAAAATAACATTTATTTCAAAATTATTGAATTTATCAAAAATAATGCTTTAATTAAAACCATATATTTTCCAAAAAATAAAATTTTGGTTTCTTCGTATCAAAATCTAATTTTCATCAATTCATATATAATTTTATATATATAGTAATAATGAAAAGGTATATATATAAGAATTATTTTTTAAAAAATAAAAATATAAAAATTCTTACTACTAGGGTCTAAATACAAAACCACTTATTATTCCATTGTAATCTCTAAGGGTAATGTGTGCGATGGTGGTGCTTTGTTAGGGTGGTTTGTCCAACATGATTTGGTTTGTGATCTTGATAAGAGTTAAAAGCTCCCATATATGGTTTTGATTGAGATCTAGTTGTTGAATATTGACTTGGTCTTGGTCAAGGTAAAATCCTAGTGATTTTAAATCCCTCATAATCTTTGATAAATGGAGTTCATAGGGTAGGAACCTACTCGTTGAGGCCATCACTTCTTCCATCTATGTCTATTGGACTTTATCATAACCCCTTATATATAATATTCTTAAAATTCACTATATAATGGATATATTATAAATGGTTAAAATGTTTAATGACATTTCAAATTCAAAAAAATATATCAGTCAAAAATAACCAAAGTAATTCTTGTGTTTTATATAACTATATTACCTAAGAAAGAGTTTATTCATTCAATAATGGAATTTTGTTTATAAAATTTTGGGTCATTAAATTATTATAACCTTTATAAATTTTACCCTTGAACTTTAATTTCATACACTAAAATATATGAGGGTACTTTTGTTCCATCACTTCTTTCAGTTCCCATGTTTCTTCCTCAAACATGTGGTTTTACCATAACACTTTGACCAGGTGAATTGTCATGTTTCATGGAAATTTTCCTCTTCAAGCTAAAACCTAAAAATGGATACTCCACATATGAAAGATCCTTCTCCAAGGGTACTACCTATGGATTCATTACATGTGAAGTTTTTGATGTACCTTCTTGATAAGGATACATGGAACGCATCATTTAATTGGGATTGGTTAGGTGAGAGTGATAGTCAATTAGCCATAGATCTACTGAAATCAAATATATCAAAGGGTTTGATGTATCTAAGAATATTATCTCCCTTATTCCCAAGCTCATTTATTTCTTCCACTATGATAACAAAGGAAAACCTTATCTTTGACCTCAATCTCTAGATCTCATCAATGATTATCTACATAACTTTTCTATCAAATTTGTGTAGGTTACATAATATGTTGAATGTTTTTGACCTTATCTACCATCTCTTTGTTAAGATTCGGTCCCATAATCTTCCACTATCCAACTTCATCACAATATGTTGGAGTATGAAACCTCTTCCAAAACAGATCTTCATAAGGTTCTATTTGGATTCTATAATTAAAGATATTGTTACATGAGAACTCCACTAGGGGAAGGTGTTGATCCCAAAAACCTTGTAAATATATTGAACATTATATCATCATATCCTATAGAGGTTGAATAGTTATCTCAGATTTTCCATCCATCTATGTGTGATAAGAATTAATGAAACTCAACATTATATCCAATTCTTGGTAAAGGATTATCCAGAACCTTGAGGTAAACCTCATATCTCGATCACCTACAATAGAGAGTGGTACACCATCTAGTCTTACAACTTCCCTTATATATATCATAGTGAGTTGGTCAATAGAGAAATATTAATTTATATTAATGAGATGTGTTGACTTTTTAAGGTGATCAATAACTATCTAGATGGTGTTATTTCCGTTATATGTCATGGTCAATCCTATGGATAAATCCATGGTTATATTTTACTATTTTCATAAAGGTATGGGAAATGATTGCATCATACCCTTTGATTATTTTTTTTATCCTTGAATTTTTGGCATACCAAGTATCTAGATACAAATTATGAAATTACCCTCTTTATGTTATCCCATCATAAGTTTTACTTCATATCTCTATACATCTTAGTGCTTCCTGGATGAATAGAGAAGGATGAGTTATGCAAAGCTTCCAAAAGTTACCTCTTAATATCTAGTATTTATGGGACGTATATCTGAGTTCCAAACATTATAAATCCATTTTTAGACTCTAGAATATTTATTACCTTTCTTCGTATCTCCTCAATTTCTTTTTGTAATTCTCATATCCTCTCAAGAATGAATGGTTGAGAAGTTATCTGAGAAATGTGGAATGAATAACCTTTTATTATTCTAATTTTTTTCCTTTTCATGTCCAAGAAGAATGGATCCCTTTAAATACTTATTAAGGATAGGGTCACAAGATCCTTTATACTCAAATAATCAACACATTGTTTACCTTCCCAAGATGGTAATGGATTGAACTACAATAATCATTGATCAAATCTAACTACCATCATTAGCACATATTGAGATCATTTTGTGTAAATATATACTTGAGTATTTTATTATCCGTATATGTTTCACATTTTTCCCATAGATATAATGCCTTAAATTACTTAATTTAAATATCACTATAGCCAAATCTAGATCATGTGTTGGGTATTTTTGTTCATGATTCATTAATTGGTGGGCGGCATGTCATATTTAATAAGTACCCAACCCAATCCATTTTTGTATGCATCATTTAATATCACAAATCCTTACCCACTAGTGGGTAATGTGAGAACAAGTTTGGTGGTTATCCTCTTCTTTAACTCTTTAAATCCCTCTTTATATTCATCAGTCCAAACAAAATTCACTCCTTTATGAGTTATTATGGTTATCAGGATTGATATTCATGATAAATTTCTCCCAAATTGAATATAATACCCACCTAATCCAAGGAAACTAAGGATCTCAATCATAGATATTGGTCTGGATCATCCTTCAATTCACTATGTTATTGAAGTATCTATATATGTCCCTTTGCTGGTGACAAAATTACCCATGAATGTTACTTTCTCTATCCAAAACTCACATTTATTGTACTTTATAGACAACTTTTCCTTTTTAAGGTCTTTATTACAACATTCAAGTTCTCATCATATTCCTCATTTCTTTTAGTGAAGATAAGAATATCATTTATAAATACTACTACAAATTTGTTGAGGTGATACCTAAAGACTATATTCATTAAGTATATAAATATAGATAGATTATTAGTTAGTCTAAATTACATCACTATGAACTTGTAGTGTCCATAACTTGTATGAAAAGAGTTCTTAGGGATATATATACAATATTCACCTTTACATGATAATATCATGACCAAAGATCCGCCTTAGAGAAGTACTAGTATCCACATAGCTGATTGAACAAGTCATGAATCAGTAGTAGAGGATACATGTTTTTTATTGTGATATTTTTAAGTTAATAATAATCAATGTGTAAGAGAGTTGACCCATACTTATTCTTGATAAAAAAGAATTATTGCACCCCATGGTGAAGCACTTGGGAATATAAACCCTTTATCTAGATTCTCAAATAGTTTCTTCTATAGATATTCATGTTCAACAGTGGTAATTATATATATAGTCTTAGATATTAGAAAAGCTCTAGGTATAATCTTGACTGAGAACTCAACCTCATGGATTGGATGAATTCGAGGTAGTTCTTTATGAAACACATCGATATATTACCTTATAATGGGAGTTTCATTAAGGATGATCTTTTTCTTATTCTCAATCATTTGATCTAGATATATTTTCTCATAAGGAAATAATATCCATGTCTGAGATGATGATTCCAATGGAGATTAATCCTCCTCCTTGCACTTTTATAGAGTCGGAGGGAGATTTTTTATATGAATGGTGATTTCCTTTTATTGTAAATTTATGTTGTCTCTATATAAGGATAGTCAGTCCATACCTAGAATTACATATAATTATACTAAAGAGAGTATCACAATGTTCAATGGAAATTTTATCCTGAAAATATGGATAGGTGAGAAGTTATATACTTGGGATTCAATAATTTAACCATTTATCATCTTCACTAATATCTCGAATTCCATGTTTTGAGGTGGTGTTTGAATAGTTTTACTAAACTTGTGTGATATGAATGAATGTGTTGAAAAATAGTCACGTAGGACATTATAATTTCATGAATGGAAGATAAGCCTACCTTTCACTATTTGATTCTAGTTCTAATCATTTACATCATCCAAAATAGACTTAGGGATGATAATTTTTGAACTATAAAAGGGAAACTGTGAACATTGAAGGGATAACTCATAAATAAAATACATTTCTTAACCTATAAATTTATTGGTTTCAATCTAATTTATCCATGGTCTATTTCATAACATAAGATTTTAAGGTAATTTATGTTACCTTTATGATTATTCATAAAGATCTTATGAATTGAACGAAGCATATCCCATAGGAGTTTCAAACCCAATGTGCAGAAAGCCCACTTTTTTTTGTACACTATGTTATTATTAAGTAAATACCCAATTCTCTCTTTTTGGGGTTATTACTCCTAGGTATAATTGTGCCAGATTCATATCCATTTCAGTATCCCGATAAGGATTTTATTTTTTGTAAAATACTTAATCTATACATTACGATACTTTACATATGCTTTCATATGTTTAGTCTTATCCATAAGGAATTTAATAAATTTTTCTAATCTTAATCCCTAAAAATAACTATACCTTGTTTTGATAGAAAGTATGTAAACCCATATTTTTTTATAAACATTAATTCATGATTTATTACATAAAGATACACATAATATAATCAAAAAAGGTCGTGAGTCCTAGTCTCTTTGTGTAATTAGATACATATCACAATAACTTGAAACATGGGAAAACTTCCATTATTTAAAATCTCAAAAACATTCCCTTATATTCCATCAAGCATATAATACTGCACTAGATAACCCTAGGGTGTACATAAGAAAGGGGTGAGATATAAATCCTAGTAAGGGAATAATCAAATCATAACATGATGAAATTAATTCATGTTAGTAAAGAGATATTTCAAGGTGACATCAAATGGGTGAAAATCATAAAAATTAAAATCAAAACATGATATAAGATGATAACATCAGGGAAACATACAAATATGGAAACAATATAAAACATGAAATCATAAGAATAAGTTAGGGATAACCACTTAGACATCATAACATAGTGTTCTTAGGATAACCACACATGCACTATACATGGAATATGATGAGATAAAACATTATCCAATTCATTTTAGTGATATATAATTTCATGCTCATGTGTCACATTCATATTATGCGCATGCATTTTTGTTCCACATAAAACATATAATATAAAAACATAATTAATAAATTTTAATCACATAATTCAGTAGTGTGGGATAAATAAAAGGAATTAAACAATCAATTAAGGATAGATACATATATTTTAATGCACTTGAGTGGAAATGAGGATGGTTATACACAACATAAATGTTTGGTATGGAAAAATCATGGGATGATTTTGACATCAAAATGGGTGTACATAAAGGTTTATGGATGGGTTTAATGAGAGTTAAATGTGGTCTCTCATTAATTGGTTATAATAAGGATAGTAATGGGGTGTGTAAAAATATATTCCAACATGAAAAATTATAAATCCAAATTCATATCTCAAATAAAGTGCTTGAACAAAGAGGGGAGGAGAGAATCCCCTTACTTTGGCATAGTAATGACTTAGGTAAAGGTAATAACGAGAGGGGATAAATGATATATCATTATTAGAACATAAATTTGATAGAAAATTTGTATTTATAAATGCATGAAAACATAATCAATTGAGATTCAAAAGGATAAATGCAAAGAAGGTTCTTTAATGGAAGATGAGAGAGAGATCCCTAGCCTTGAGAGGAAGCTTCTAAAATAATGGGAGGATCTTATTAATAGATTTGGAACAAATTCAGAGGGATTTATAGAGGTATAGGGAAATTAAATTACTACTCATTGGATTTTGAGTGAATAGGAGTGTGATCTTGGGCGGGTATTTATAGAAAAATAGGGGAATTATTTATTAATTTCTAAACTTAGTCTTCGGACTCTGTATGATAAAATAATCAAAACCAAAAACATTACCATGGTTTTTGACAATTAGTTTTACCAAATAGAGGTGTTTTTTAAAAAATTATAAGAAAAATAACTGAACATATTAAAATAATACCATTGGTGACATGGAATTTTTCCATGTTCATAAAGAAATTGATTTTAAAATCCAAAAGCTTAGTATAGGTTTTGGGGGATTCATTAAAGGTTTAAAATTTTAATCAAATAACTTTAAAAACATATTATATTAATGTGGAAATATATATTTTTTTTTGGGTTCCATTTATAGTATTTATTACATCACTTTTGGGTCATTATGATGTTATAATATATACTGTATATTTATACTATATTTTATTTTAACCCAAAAATCTGACTATCTTGAAAAATTATTAAATATTAACCAATGGATAATTTAGAATTTTTAATTTCAAAACTAATATTTATTTTATCAAAATATTTCTCTAAATATGATAATTTATAATTATAAATCAAAAAACTCATTTATAGAAAAATATTGGTTTTTATGATAGTGATAGTTTTCTAAACCTTATAAAGAATATATGAGACTGCATTAAATTATATTATCATTTTTATATAAATAAATACTATTTAATAATATTATTATACTAAAATAAAATTTATTTCAAAATTATTGAATATTGCAGAAAGAGTGTTTTAATTAAATCCATATGTTTTAAACAAATAAAATTTTGGTTTCTTCATATCAAAATCTAACTTTTATCAATTTATATATAATTGTATATATAAATTAATAATAAAAAGAGATAAATATAATAATTATTTTATAAAAAATAAAATATATAAATTCATACAACTAGGGTCTAGATACATAACCACTTATTACAACAGTGTATTCCTTACGAGTAAAGTGTGCGATGGTGGTGCTTTCTAGGGGTGGTTTGGAAAACATGGTTTGTATCATGATCTCAATCAGCATGAAATTATCTTATAAATTGTTTTTATTGATATTTAGTTGTTTATTATCACCTTGGGCTTGGTTAAGGGAAAATTTTAGTAATTCAATCACTCTCAATAGATCCAATAAATGGGCTTTATAGGGTATGATCCTACTAATCAAGGCTATAGCTTATTTCATCTATGTCAATTGGAATTTATAATAACCATTAATATATACTATTCTTAATGGTCACTACTCAATGGTTACATTATCAATAGTTAAGATGTTTAATGATATTTTAAATTTGATAGGCTATATCAGTCCAAAATAACCTAATTAGTGTGTTTGTTTTCTATAAATCAATTACTTAATAAGTAATTTACTCAGTAAAAAAGGATGTTTAATTTATAAAATATTAGGTTATTTAATTAAGTATTCCTATAATATTTCTCAAGGTTACCACCATAGTGATAGGTTGAGTTCTCCATCAACCTAGTTTAGATAACGCAACCCGTATCTTTTTCATATTACCATATATACTTGGATGAATTGAGAAATTTGAAATTCATGATGGATGATCTTGAATCTAAGGGGTTTACATTCTTGAGTGTTTCTAATTCATAGGCCCCTATATTATTTTCTAATAAGGCTATTTTTCCTCTCTAGATATGTATTGATTAGCGAAGGCTGAATTAGGTAACAATAAAAAAATAAATATCCTATGCCTCACATTGATGATATTTTTTATCAATTAAAGTCGGGAATATTGTTTTATTAGATTTAACTTCAGTTGAGGTACCACCAAATTAGTTTAATATAGACCTAAATTCTTAAAACAATTTTTTGAAGTAGGTATGATCATTATGAGTACCTTTTAATGTCCTTCGTATTAACCAATTCCCTAGTAGTATCCATGGATCTAATAAACCCAATGTTCCACCATTACCTTGATCATTTTGTAATAGTGTTCATGGAAGAAATACTAGTTTTTTCTAGGTATAAATAGAATAATTGACAACATTTGATGATTGTTCTTGTAATTCTTTGAGATAATCATCTTTATGCTAAGTTATCTAAATGTAACTTTTGGATCTAAGAAGTGATATTTTTAGGGCATGTAATATTTGAACAATGAATTTTGGTTAATCCAAAAAAGGTAAAATTTATTATGTATTGGGGGGCGGTCTTAAGAGTGTCATTGAAATTTTAATATTTTGGGGACTAGTAGGTTAATATCAAAAATTCATTAGAGACTTCTTCAAGATTTCTTCTCCTTTGACATCACTCACCAGGAAGGGAGTAAAATTCTCATGGTCTCTATAATATCAGGATTTGTTTGATTAATTTAAGTAGTGTCTAACCTCAACCTCTATTTTGATACTTTTTAAAACCATATAGGGTTTTATGTTCTATTATGATACTTCAAATGTAGGTTTGGGTTGTTTTCTAATTTAGGTAAATCACGTAGTGGATTATGACTCTCAATAGCTTCAACCACATGATATAAACTACCCATGGCCAATGGAACAACCTTAAATATTGGTGGAATTACCTATTTGGTGAGAAGCTACAATGTTTGGAAAACACAAAAAATATGGGTTATATTTTCTCTTAGAAGGACTTGAATATTGGGTAGAGGCTATGGATAAAATTCCTTCAGGATTTTTATTTTGATCTTTATTACACACCGAGTAAATTTAATTCATTTAGAATAAATATACCATCTTAGGCTATTCGGAAATCCAGTGAGGAGTGGAATCTCATGATCCTTAAGGTTGAGCTACATTTGGAGGTAACGAAGGAAAATGATGCACTATTTTTTGGAAACATTCAGTTGAATCCAACCCTCCTTGAGCTTTTCTCCCATGATCATCTAAAGGATTGTGAGTTTCAACACATTAAAGGGGCCTTATATAGTGGGGAGACCCAAAGGAAATAGTCACTTTCCCCTAGAGGCTCCCTTTATGTTATGGTTAGGCTTGTGGTCCTCTCTTTAGTTTGAAAGGTATTTATGGAGGACTTTCATCGATCCCAATGGTTTATCCACCCCAATACAACCAATATGTATTATAATTTAAATCATAAATTCTGGTGGTTAGGAATAATGATACACATACCTAACATGGTGTATTAGTGTTATATATTTTATAAAGTAAAGGATGAGCACCAATACACTTTTGGACTACTTCAGCCTTTAACCATTTTGAGCTAAAAGTGGGAAGAGGTTTCCAAAGATTTTTTTATCATAATACCTCATACACATTGATGATGGAACACTATCTAGGTCCTTATCGAACAGTTGAAAAAATATTCCCATTTTATACTAGTAAATGAGTCAAAGAAGGTGGAGAACCTTAGAAGATTGTGAATTATTAAGTTCATGAGACTTCATGGTGTTCTCTCAACCATTATATCAGATCAGGACCGTATTTTAACTTCTAGATTCTTGAAGTTGCTTTAGGAGATAATGGGTACCTAAGTGATGCTAAGTATAAATTACTACCGACAAATGGATGGGCGAGATGAGTGAGCTAACTAGATCCTCAAAGCTATGCTCTGAGCTTGTATTCTTAACTTCAGTGGTTTCTGGGAAACTCATTTAGGATTCTTCAAGTTTTCTTATAACAATAACTACCAGTATTAAATCAATATTTCCTTGTTCAATTCTCTCTATGGGTTCCCATGTCATTCACCTTTTTTTGTACAGAGGTAGGTGAGACCTCCCTTATGGGACCTAGACTTATCCAAGAGATGGATAGAAATATCCAGAAGATTTATAATTGATTAGTGGAATCTTAGAGTTTCTGTAATTCATATAATAGTAATTGTCATTTCGCTTTGTATTTTTCAGTGGGAGACTGTGTGTTTTTTAGAATGTCTCCTTATTTGGGTCATTGGAGGTTGGAGACCATGGGATGCTCGCACCGGGGTATGTTGGTCCTTTAGAGATCACTGAACAGATTGGATAGGTTGTATACATGTTTTATTTTCCCCCAAAACAAATATAATATTCACAATGTATTCCATTTTCCTCAATTAATGGAGTATCAACCCGAATCATCCCTCGTTGTTAGCTGTGAAAATCTTTGGTTGAATTCAGATATCTATATTAATGAGAAACATGTTTGAATCATTGACTCGAATGAAAAATTAATATTCAAAAAAATTATCTGAATGGTTCATGTGTTGTGACAAAATTGGTCAAATTGGATTTATATGTGGGAGCGGGAAGATATTATGTGAGAATAATGGCCTTTGTTGTTCCAGGTTCTTACATCGGGTTAACTTTCTAGGGAGGAAGGTGAGATGGTAGGTAGAATTTTCATACCCACAACCTCATTTTCAGGTATTTTTTGTTTCTTTTATTCCTTGTTATCTTAGCATTCAATTCTAGGTATTTTCCTTGAAATTGGTGAGATTTGGGTAAAACAGATTTTGTCACATGGTTGGTGCATGGTTAGTGAAAACCATGAGGAAGTCATGAAACAACTCTATAATTTTTAACAGATATGTATTTTGTGGTTATGGAATAGTTCCAAACATGTGATCCAATTGTGTAAGTGGTCGGGTGAAGTTTGAGGGGTCTGTACTTTTCACTCGGGGTCATTCGAACTGTGTGTCCTTCCCAAAAATTTAAAAAAATGAAATTCTACTTTTACCATTCACTCATTTTTTACCCTATTTTTCCTTAATATCAACCCACTTGACTTCTATCCTCCCTCACATATTCAAGGCTCTCCTCCTCTACTTTAGGCTTGATTCCAAGTGGTTTGATTCATTAATATTCAAGGAAAACCCCTATAAACCATCTCCTCTATTATCATTTAGGTCTCTCTTTATTGGATTTCACTTCTCCCCAAAGACATGGTTGTCTAGGGTTCATTCTAGACAATTTCCAAGTCTTGGGTTTTGGTACTTATTAGTTTTTATTGGATATATAATATCTGATTTAGCATTATAGGTGGCTTTCCTTCAAGTTTGATTGGTTTCCATTGGTTTTTCGTGATCTTGGTAGGTGGTTCCCTAAACCTCCCTTTTTTAGTTTTCCAAATTATGATTCCTACTTCAAAATTGGTTTTAAAATAGATTTTTATTGTATTATATCATGAACTTAAAATGAATTGGTGGATCCCTCATGTTGGGAGAATCTCCTTGGTATGTTTTTTAGATAATTTTTCTTTTTAATTAAAAGTGTATTTTTTATAAGCATTTGATACCAAGGCATGGTAACCAAATAACGTGTCTTGAAAACAAAACATGGGAACCTCGGGAACTTGGGTAAGATAACCTAGGCAGAATGGGATCCCTTTATACTAGCTTGGCTATTAAAGTGTTTTTTTCTCCATTTTACAATGATGTGTTACTATTTTTTTGTAATATATTAGTGAATTATGTCTAAGTTTTCCCTGTCCCTGATAAATGTAGGATGACATCCCATGAGAATATTGATAACTTTTCCTTTAAATATTTCTATTTTTTATTTATCTTATTTATCTATATATAAATTTTTAATTACTTTAACTAAAATTGTTCTTGGTTACTTACTTCTATTATATTCAAACTATCTTACTTAGTCTTTTTATAACATGTTGGATATGGAACACCAAGTGGAATCCTACTAGGATTTTTTTCTCACACCCTTCATAAAACCCAGGGGGTATGAAAACATTATTTTATATAATACAAGAAAGGTAAAGTTACCACCCAGAGGAGGTGAGTTCACTTTCTATAATTGTATGGATTTATGGAGGTGACATAGTGATGGGTTGATTTCCCATGTCACAAATATATGCTTTGTAGTCTCTTTCTTCTTTTTTATATTTTTTATAACTCTTTGCATGTATCTTATATCTCCATCCTGTCTTTATATCCCATAGAATGTGTTCCTTTTGACTGATGATTGTACTTTAATCCTACTAGTTATTTTTTATATCTTAATTATATGTTTCATTTATCCTTTGGGAAAAAATTTCCCAAGTGGTGATTCCTAGATTCCCATGAACTTGTGTCATCCCATGGGGATTGGAAATTCTCTTTGAGTTTATCATGGGTCGGCCCAGGTGACCTATTCAACGGTGTCCTTGAGATGGTTCAGGACGCATATCTTCTATAAAATGGACATGGAACAACATAAATCATTTAAACACAATGATCCCACTACCATTAATAATATGGTAATGATGAACTTGATATCAAAGAATGGGTACCTACATCATCATTATGAAACTTGTATGAAATAATCAATAATACTAACACCTGGTGATGAAAATAAAAAATAACTAACTAATATATTTATATAATTAATGATTGTAATTTAATTTTATAAAAGGTAAAATATATGAATAATGTTTTTAAAGAAGTTTTTAAAGTGTTTCCATGAAATTCGGGGGTAAAAGTAAGAGTTTCTCATCTAAATTTTCCTTTCCTTGATATATATTCCATATTCACCACATATACTATTTTAAGTGGTGTATATATTGTTCCATGGATGAATTTTATCATAATTTTCATGAAATTAAATTTATTTTGAAATCCATATTAGGATTTATCTTTCTAGGTTTTTTTATTAAAAATTTATCAAAGTCGTATGGGGTTTCTTTCCAATCTCACTTTTAAATCGATATTGTCAATGTTTTCATTCCTATTTATGGAAATTGTATGTTTTTACTATATAAAACTCCATATATTTTCTTTTAATATGGTTATTAATGGGTATTACATGTATTATTACCATTTATCTATCCTTTTATTCATGATTCAATTGAAATAATTATCATAAATGAGGACTGACCTTAAATCTTCTATTCAGTCAGGAATATTTATCCTCCATGTTCATATTCTTTATATTATATTATAAATTTCCTTATATCAACTTTTAATGACTTCTTATGGTAACTTTATACTTTATTTAACTTACCTTACAAAGGTTTAAAATTAATCTTTTTAATATTTTCTAAATGAGTCATTTTGGTAAGGACTTTCACTCTCGTTAAAAAAGTTTGAAAAGAATATTCTTTTTAACTATTTCCATGTGAATGAAATTTACCACATTTATATCCATTTATCTTAATGAATATTCCTTTACATGTTTTCATAATTTTAAAAAAAGTAATTATTATTCACCTTGTATTTAAAAAATATTTCATTTTAAACAAATGTTATCAAAAATTAAATGATATTTCTTCTTATTTTTCAAATCATTTTTTCTAATGTTCATATAAATTGTTTTTCATATATGTCAACATAATTTAATGTAATTTATGATTCGCTAGGTATATTATCTAATGATATCATATTATTTCTTTATTTGTATGGCTTATGATCATTCTTTGTGGTAATTTTCATGAAACTCGTCTATCTCTCATGGGTTAAATAAGTTATGATGAGATAATGAATGTGTTCATGTTTATGTGAAATGAATGTGCATGATTTATCATTATATGAAAGGTGGGTTCAATATATTCCTATAATTAATTAAGTAATATTGTATATATCATGAGATAAGGATAGGAAATGGGGGTTATCCCAAGTCAAAAGAGATTATGGGACATGGGTGGTTAGCCCAAGTCTAATATGTTATGGGAAAGTGGTTAACCTAGTCCATTATGATATGTATGTATTGTTGGTAAGATTTAACATATTTTATTATTTATATGCTTATTTGTATGACATATTCTTATTCTTATGTTATGTTTTCATGGATTATGATTATTGACTCAATTTTACAATTTCATACATATCATTTATGATGTTATGTAAAAATTATTATGACATGACTCATGATTTAAGATTTGTTTTTATTGGGTATGATTCTCTTTTTTTATGACCATGTAACTTGATTATTTTCTCATACCTATATTATATTCACTTATGATCTTCAATTTATATCTCTTATATTTACCCTTACAAAAAATCTTACCTCACAATTTCTTATGTTTCCATTCCCCATGTTATGAAGAAGAGTATTATGTATGATGTTTCTAAAAGTGTATCATGTGATAAGATTATATATGGTAGATGTTGAAAATGTTTAAAAATAAGTTATTTATGTATCTAATCTCCAAACACACTAAACTTATAGGTTTTAAGGTGTGATTTATTGTGAGATTTAAGGAATATTCATGTGAAAAGATGCCATATGTATGTATGTAATGCTTGGGTCACCTCAATTTTGACCTTGGGTATCATTTTATTATAAAATTTTGAAATTTTATATTGTTGATGGTTGGATATTTGTTGTAAATCCTTCAACTTATTCAAATTCTTATTTTGATTCAGTTATTTATATGTTATTCTATGTGATGACACTCAGAGTAGTCTCCCAACTATTGGTTATCGACTATCACTACTAGATGGAAGCCTCTAGTATACAAGGAGGCACGCCATAGGTCATGTGTAACTCTATATAAAGTGTAATTCAGGTGATTTTATTTGGGTTTTATAGTCTCAAATTGTTGTGTCAAGAATCATTTCATGATGGTTTTTTATCGTACTTTTTTCACTGGGTTTCTAGCGGTAGTTTAAACCACCGATAAATGATTAGCTGTGATTTTTATTTAAATATTAAAAAAAATTATTTCTAAAGAAAAAATTATACTTCTGTTCTATTTGTTAATTTATTTATTTAAATTACTTATGTATTTATTTATAAATTTATTTATTTTTATTTACTTAGTTATTAATGTCTGTATATAAATGTTTATATATATATATATATATATATATTAACACACAGATATATATATATATTAATATATATCTATACATATATATATATATGTTAGTTAAAATAAATTTTTAAATATAAATTATTATTTATCTAATTCATGTTGTACATATGTGTATATGTAGGTAGTAATTAAGAATTAAGAATAAAAATTTTCTGATAATATTTTATTTTATTAATATTAATTTTTAATTTTTATGTTTATATTATTAAATATAAATTATTTAATATTAATGATATAAATTTATAATATATTGATATATATATATATATATATCAAATCCATTTTTTGAATTATCAAAAAAATCCACTTTAAGGTTAATTGGGAACCATGTACAAACATGGCCAAAAACTAACACCCACAACCAATATTCATAACAAATAAAAGGATAAAAAAGTTTTATTAGATCTTGATTCAAGAAGAACATACTGATATTTACATGATAAATCCAAAATAACCTATATGATATTGGACTTGTGATTATCATCAATGATTGATGATATTAAATTTAAGACTATAAGATAGTATTTATATTAAAATAGGTAGGGTATTTTCATATAGATATACTCAACTTTCAGGTCAAACCATTATAAGAGTTAATCATTGATTCCTTAAGAAAAAATCTCTCACATTAGCTCCTCTGGTGGCATTCAGAATGTTGGTATCCAGAATTTTAGAGTTTTATCCTTTTCCTCCTCTCATTACTCATTCAAATCCCTGCAAAAATTGTCACAAATAATTTTTGAAAAAAGTGGGGGTAGGAAGGGTTACTAGGGACTTGTCTTTCGGGACACCCCCCTCAACATTTGAGTCTAGGCCCTCAAGCTTTGATTGTATTTCCTTGGGATATTTAGTAACATTGTGTCAATTCTCATCTTGGAAACAACTATTATTCTCACTAACCTAGTCACCATAGGTTTAGGTTGGTTAGAGCTTTCCTTGCACAGTTTTTCTTCCTTGGAGTTGTCGTGTAACCGTCAGAGTAAATTATTACTTTTTTTCACTTTCCTTACCCAATTGAAAATAATCTCCTACCTTGAGGACCTAGTCATCATATAAATATTTGGATATATTCTATCCATCCTAAACAACCTAAATTAAGTCAATGATCCTCCCTTTCTAAGAGTGAACACTTTCAGATGTTTCAAATGACTCCAGAGACCCTTCACTCACTACAGTTAGATCCATATTCATTTTCCTTTTATACCTTATTGTTTTCCATTTGAGTTCTTAATATTAGTCCAAATTGGGAGCTTCTAAAATCTCAAACTGCTTCCAAAACCTAACATAAATGGTGATCGTACGATGAAAAAACTGAGAATTTGATTGAAATCTATTCTTAGATCATCCCACTTCATCCATGAAAAACCGAACACGTTCCCCTCTAGTGAAACTTGACCAGTACCTGCATATGGATTATCACCTTTAGTGGGGATACTCCTTTTTCTAAAACCTATTTGTTTATTATTCATTGGAGACACTACTCCACTTTAGGATTTTTTCTATATATCAACTCCAAACAAATTTTGTGAATATTCCATAGGAAACTATCACTCTTTAGAAAATGACTTTAACTTATCAACTGCCAATATTGTTTCAACCACCTTATAAGATGAAGTATCTAATACCATTTCACCATAAATATTATTTTGTATCATAGATTCAATATAACTTTTATATTCATCCCAGAGGATAGATTCCTTAGCCCATTCTAACAAATTGACCCCACTAGAGATTTTTTGAAGCCGATGGAGATCTAGTAGTGCCCATAACTTATAAAACATTTACCTTCTAGTTGGAATTTAAAAAAAATCATAAATAACCCTATCGATGTCCCCTTATTGGGTCACTTTAGGTTCATCCAAGTAAACATAATTTCTTGGTACAGAAATATCATTAGGGTGGGGTATCTACACTCTAATGAAGGCATATTTGGTCTAGAAGACCGAGAATATTTCAATTCACACATAAATTAGGCCATGTATTGTAAATACACTACCAGTCAATACCCTTAAAAAATATGAGTTCCTTGTAAGTATAAAGGAAAATATAGATCTTGATATATATTTTGTTCACCAAAAACTAGGATTCCTTTTTTAGAAGTTTTTTTATTTCTTTATATACACAAATAAAATCTAGGCATATTTACATTGTAATTAAAACCATGAAGTATCCTTAATGAGGTCAAACTGCATTTATCCATAAAATGAAAACATGAATAAGGGAAAAATAGTGTATTAAATCCCCATTATTGAAATTATTTTAAAATCACCCCCTTAATTTCTATCATTTTCATAGAATCTCAATGACATCATCTTTGTGCACAACACTAGAAACTTGGTGCACCCTAGTGACTTCATGAGAATACCCATAAACTATTATTCCATTGAATCCTTCTTGTCACTTTACACTAGCTTCTCTATAATGAACATGGAATAAAGTTAGGTGGGATTGGTGCCCTAGGCATTGGTGGGTTTTTCCATGGAATAAGCTAATAGTCTACTGGGCCTCTGATGGAATGAATTTTTTCACCCGCACCTGGGGATGTATGTAGGATTTCTATGTTTAACCCTATACTCAACTACTTATTCTTATTCTCCTCCCTTGATTACTTAGATGATAATTTCATCATCATATCCTCAGTCATTTTCTTGTTCCATCACAGGTGTCTTTCTACTTCACCAAAGGAGGTTGGCTCATTGGTCGTAGTAAAGAGTGACTCACCAGAGAAGAGCCCACCCAGTGCAGACCCAGGTAGTGTTTTCAGCCTTATAATGTTGTTGATGGTTTGAAAATAAAGTTAATCATAATCGCAATTAGTGATGAGTTATTTATCTATGATGGATGGTGGTGAGGAAAACTTCATTGCATTTTATGGTGTAGGCATCACTGTGACCATGCTTGGTGTTGCAGTGTCTATAGAGCACGCACTAGTGAGTTTGGGTGATGATATTTGGTCTCTAACAGTGTTTTTAGTCTCCATCATCCTTACTATACATACTATTGTAACTCCCTAACCCCAGAAGCCCATATTTGGGGCATTCCTTTATTACATTAGCATGATTACATAGAATCAAATCCCGATGGATCAAATAGTTTATTAGTATTAAAAAACTAGATGCATAACTAGTTACCTTATTAAATTGGTAAAACATAAAACATAAAAACGAAAAAATAATTTTCATCCTTGAACTCATTCAAAAAAATTCATCTTCATAACCTGGGAAAAAATTAATAAATAAAATTGTGAGATCAAATGCTCAGTAAGGAAAAGTAAAGCAGGAGAAATAATGAATTAAAGAGAATAAATCTATATGGAAAGGTAAATAACTAATAACACATGTCATTTAAATAAATGGACAAGTAATAATCATTATGGTAAGGTAAATAACTAAAAACACATTCCATTTAATTAATAAACTGAGAATGATATGCATCCATAAATTTTTTCATATGAAAACCTCATGGATAATAACAATGATAACTAAAATATCTATAAAATAAATTATCAGTTATTAGACGTCATGTCTGAGGCACTTGAATCCCCATAAATAACTTTAACAATATGGTTTAAAAACATAGGTAAAAACCTGTTTAATTTGTCAACTTATTTGTACCATGAGAACTGGTTGATGCATATAGGGTCTATATAAATTCGAGTCCCTACCCTCCATTTATAGTCCAAATCATTACTCATATAAAGTAATTTATTTAATTAATAATTTTTATACCCTATGAAATATCCATATTTAATAAATAATATAGATTTATCAATAACTTCCCATTTTATTATAAGTAACAACAAGGGTTTTTGAAATTGATGAATGAAAATACTATTGAAATATCATTAAAACCATTCTTAAAGGAAATAATCTTTAAACATTACAAAGTGTCCCATTTGACTTTGAAACAATTAAATCATAATTCCCATGAAGGAATAACATTAAATGAAAATAATAATATCATGAAAATAAGGATATTAATGACATAACATGTCAAAAGAAATTATATACACCATATAAAATAAATTAGGTGCCTAACATTTCAATATGCCTCAATGATATGAAATTGAGATTAAATCCCTTACCACTTTGATATCATTTATTTAAAAGGACGAACATTAATAAAAGAAAATATTTTATTTTAAAATAATGTTTAAAATTTATAAATTAATATTCAAAACATTAGATTGTCATGGCTATGGGAAATTCTATTCATGTTGTATAAGTTAAAAAATTTTCCTTTTACTTTTATTTGAAAAGTACCATGTTTTGTAAAATAATAGGAAGATTCCTTTTAAATAATTTTTTAAAAATTAAAAAATGGTAGAAATTAATTTAAAAAATAATTGTATAATATTAAATATATTTTTGAAAATAATTTTAGAATACACTGACATTTAATAGAGATATTCCCCAGTGTATAGTAAAACAAAAACAATCTTGAATAATGATGAGATTGTGAAATAACTCTTACCACTTTATAATCTGTAGAATTGTATGCCCCATAAAAGAAAAAAAAATTATATAGATATTAAAATACCCTAATATTTTGAATAATTATCATAAAATAAATTCATGATCAGTATATACACCACACAAAAGAAATAAGTAGTGTATAAGGCATGTGTCCCACAGAAATAAAAGGGAGACAAAATCGCTTACCTCACACTTCATTTTAGTTGTGAATTATTTAAACTCATGTATAATGGTTTAAATAATGTTAATAATTAATATAATAACCTTATTTATATTTATTATATCATATATTATCTTTTTATATTATTTTATCACCCATTTTTTAATAATATTTCATCATTTTCACTATTTTGGGTGTTAATTTCCTAGTTTCTCGAGTATGTTTTGACTTGTTATTTATTGTCCCAATTACTTAGATAGTGATTTCATCATATCCATAATTTAAACCATGATTTAAATATCATATATATCAATTATATTTATTTATTTATATTAATCCATAAAATTTTGAGATAGGAAATGAAATGCACCATTCATGGAGACAGTAGATATTACGTACGCATGAACGCTAATTTCATTTATTTGACGTATTAAAATAATATAAATTAAATTATACATATGCATATTATATTTATATTATTATATCTATGTCATTTATATTATATGTTTTTATTAAAACCATCCTTTATACATTCCATTTATAGTGTGAACTAATCACATCACTTTAAGAAGACGGTTGTCCACACTTCCACAAACGATGTAATCGTATTTACACAAAATAAAAATCATGATGGTATGTGTTATATAAAAATTAAAGTAGTATAAATATAAAATAAATTTAATATATAGAATATAATAATATCATTTCCATCATAATTACCAACCATGAGAGTTGTTAAAGGAAAAATGAACGACAAAGTTTTTCAAGATGGTAGTTTGTCATACACGAATAGTAAATTCATTACCCATTTGATGGAAGTATGTATAGTTATAGATATAAAACTTAATATAAAAACATATCAATATTTTTAAGATACAGGTGTTATTATATAATCATGTAATAATAATAAATGGAGGAGTGAGGGAAGAAATAAAACTAAAGTGATTCTTGAAGAACATTACCTCATTTTTGGGTAACTCCTTTTGGTTTATAACAAAAGAATTAATTGGTTGGATTTATTCCCAAATGGAGGATTATAAGATGAGGGTATAGAATTTTTGAGCTTATTTGGGTAGATTTTGGTTGAGGTAGAAGGATCAAAGTGGTGTGAGGAAGTGAGGGAGGAGGTACCCTTTTATAATTGAGGTGAGGTGTACTTTTGGAAACTCTCAAGATATTAAATTAATATAAATTAATTTTCTACCCCAAATAGATTAAAATTGAATTATTTAAAATTTAAGATGATAATGGGTCTAAATACCCTCAACCAATAATTTTTAGACAATTTTAGGTCACATTATTACCCTTATCTTTTGTCCTTAACCCTTAGTTAAACCCTTTAACTCTTAGAGTGACAACTTGGCTTTTTTCTCTTTAAGGGTTAATATAGTTACTATAAAATTACAAATGAACCATAAATGATTCATCGATGAAATTTTATACTTTATCCCAATCATTGATCAAAATTTTATATTTTTATGAATTTTATATCATTCAATAAAATATTATTTATTTTCAAATATCATTAATGTTAATTTTGACACTATTCATTTCTTGACCTTTTAAAAAATATCAATAAAAATATAACTTTGAAAAAAAACCTTTAATAGATCCATAATATGTATAGTTCATATATTAAATTCATGTAAAATATTAATTATATAAAATTAAATTTATTTTAATATTTTTAAAAACATTTATTTGATATGTCCATTAATGAAATAATTATTGTATCACCATTGTGAAAGCATTTAATTTAATTATTTATTCCCTAAATATTAAAAATAAATTATCATGATGAATATATATATTTTAGATTTAAAATTAATAATTATAGTCTAAGATATCTTCTAAATAACTATATATAAAAAATGTAATACTTATTACAAACATGAGTATGACATATTGGAATTTCCATAGAATAAAATAATATAAAATCCTTAAAGTCATCCAAGTGGATCCAAGATTCCATAAAATCGGTCAAAGGGTGATTTTTTTTTAAAAATATCTCATCCAATAAAATTATTATAAGTGTTAGGTTAATTTTATCATATTTATAATATTATTTTTACCCTTAATTACCTAATTTACCCTTAATCATGGTAATAAAAATTACCAAAGTTTACTATTCATATTTTGTCTAAAAATAAAAGGGACCTGATTAATAAATTTTGATCTTATGATTATAAATATGGAATCCATTTTTCACATTTCAAAATACATTAGTGGCTAAAATTAATTTAAGATTAAACCCATATACGGGCGTGAAAGCGAGTTTTTAAAGTGAAAATGTTCTAAAGATTGAAATTTTTTTTATATCCTTATTCAATGTTAAATTGTTTCCAATTACCTATGTAAGAATAAAAATTAATTAATTTATCTAATTATTCTTTAAAACCACGTAAAATTATAATTTAACACTATAATTTATTTAGAAGAAAAAGTTGTTTTCAATTAAAATGCAATATTTTATCACAATTCATCAACACTTGAATCTTATCCAAAAAATACCAAAAATTCAACCAAAGTAAATTTTTATATTACTATTTAAAATAATAAGTTTATTTTTCCTAATATAATTTATAAAAGTTTCAAAAAATATTTTTAAAACAAGTGCGCCATCAAATGGTAGTAAAACTGCTATTAAAAAAATAGGTTTTTATGTGTAATATTGGGTTTGTTATTATCGTATGACTATTAAATATATTTTATGAATGTAAAAAATATTTGATTGAATATATAATATATTTTTTACATTAATATCATTCACTAATTGTAATTAACTTAATTTATTATAATAAATTTACTTTGTGAGCATAAAATGGTTCTTTATAAAAACATTTCTTATATATTTAGTTGGTTTCTATATTTAATTATAATTAATTTGTAACCACTTAATTTAACCATATATTTTTATAATTTAGTTAATATTATCCATAACCTCCAACTTAATGTCCAGGTTATATCATATTATATTAAATAATAAAATTTTAATAACATATTGTTGTTTGGTAAAACTCAGCCTTGCGTGAAATGCAAGCCAACTCATTATTGTGTGTAATGTAAACTTAACATGGTGTTTCATATAAGAAAATCTAACAACAAAATTAAATTTATTCAAAAATGAAAATGTTGTAAAGCCTTTGGGTGTTACAATTGTTGTGTTCTTATCAGTTAAGGACTCCTCACTACTCAACACACATTTTTCATCATGAGCACTCCAATATCATTTCTTTGCCTCATCAAATATGAAGTTGTATTTTACATGCATTTACTTTCCGTCAGGGTTTTACATATGGTATACCTTGGATCCGAACTCATGCTTTATGAAAATCATTTTCGTACTTTGTTCATCTAGTTTCCTCAGGTGATCCATCATAATCATGACATGAAAAATACAACCAAAGGTGTGGAGAAAGTGGACCACTGGTCATTTTCCATGCCAGGACTCATATGATGTCATCCCATTAGGGCTTTGTGTCAGCACCTAGTTTAGGATAAAAACAGTGTTAGAGATAGACTCACCTCAAAACATACCAGGGAGAACCTTTTCCTTCAACATTATATGATTCAGGGATAATATGGTCTAGTTGTGGTGTTCATTGGCCCCATTTTGTAGCAATTAATAGGGATTCATGAGCTATCATTATATTTCATGCTCAACACAGTATTCGCTGAATTCTGCTAAAGTGAACTCACCAACATATTCGGAGTGTAGGAACATCAAATCCTGACCTATACCCACCTCCATTGTGGCATGAAATAATTTGATTGTCATTGCAACATAGTCCCTACTCAAGAGTAGGTTGAGCCACATGTAGCGGCTCATGTGATCAATGAGCAGCATAAAGTAGTGGTTCCTGATTGGAATCATCAGTGTGATCATCCCATAGAGGTCATCATGGAAAAGGTTGAGGATGTTCTCCATGTTATTTTGGGATTTATCAAGGAAACACACTCTTATTTTCATTCCAGTGAGGCTGGTATCCCATAATTGATCCATTTGATCAATTTTTAGAATCCCTTTCACCATATCTCATTGAGAGAGTTTACACTGAGCTTATAAATTCAGGTGGTCATACCTTGAATTATAGCATCATGCCTCCTCTGATCCCCTTAAAGATAACTACACCATTTGTGAAATTTTGAGTATGATCTTTTACAAGTGATCATGGAAGCATTGTTCCATGGTCGGTAGTCACTACTTCTAGTCTCAGATCTTCAGGATGCCTCCATCTGTTAGTACCTGACAACCATTCTCATCATGTTGAATGATTTTAATGGTGTTGGTGGTGGGTATCAAGATTAATTACACCCCCGTGAGCATGTGGTTCTCACTATCCTTTAGGAGAATAGAATTGTCCCATGCCCCTTGATATTGACGATATATTCATCACCAAACATGATGGTATCAAGGATCCCAGAGTCAATCTCATAGAAGACAGCATGAGAACTAATCATGTGGTTTATTTAACTAGTGTTAAGGTATCATAGGTTATCATCATGCACCTTCTTATGATCAAGTTTTTCAAAGATCTTCCCCTTGACCATCCAGAGGGGACTACATTATGATGGTGGAAAATTGAGAGTGGTGAATCATAGCAGTGGAGAATCTTGCATTATGGTACATGCCCTTTCCATAAGGATCATGGGATCATCATAATAACTCTGTATTATATGATACTTATCCTTTTTCATCCTTCTATAGTAATATTTTTTCAAATTACTAATTTTCCTACAATATTGGCATTGCTCCCTTGATACATTATGGCCACTTCGGAATCCCTAATCATCCCTTCCACTTCCACAATTATCGTCATCTATCTTTTTTCATGGTTATTGGTGATTCTAGTTTCTAGACACATAGTTGTTGAAGGTTATCACCCCCATATTTCACTCCTTCAACCATGCAACCCAATCCTCATTAGTGATTTGTATCTTCCCTCCATCATCGGTGGTGAGTGCCAAGTCAAAATGGTCCTCTACCACTTTGTGTCTCCCAGTTACCTCCTCCACAGAGAGCATCGAGATATCGAGAAGAGTATCAATTGAAAGAGAAATTTTTGAGAACCTTGAGGATAAAAAATTATAGGTACTTCTCGACCATATTATGTTGAGGCTCTGGATCATCGAGGATTGTGAGATAGCTGACCAACCCAGTGAGTCGTAGCGTGAAGTCATCCATTGATTCACTGTTATGAAAATAAATTCCATTGTACTCCTTAAAAATATTATAGTAGTTAGCCTTTTTTTATTGATCAATTGTTGTTTTCATGGTCTTGTTAATGTCCCATGATTCCTTATATCTTTCCTTTATGGTAAGTACAAAGATCATCTCTAGAGGGGCAATGTAAATAATATCCTTCAGCACCATCTGATCCTCCTAGAGTTCAGCATCACTGGTGTTGATGGAATCCCAGAGTCTATGCTTCTAGATCATGACCATCATCAAGTAACAATCTTTTTAGTTCATCTTCATGAGTATTGGATGGGGAGTTAATCCCCTAGCCTCCTTCACCACTTGATATACTACCATAGGTCCATTTCTTCCATCAATGGGGGATTGGGGGAGTGGATATGATGTCTGGGAACATTGGGGTGATGATGGATCAGAGTTTAGTATTAAGGATCAAGTAAATTATTTTTTAATACCAACTATTGGAAATTATTGATAGGTCAATACCCATGAAAAAATATAAGTTCCTTGAAAGATAAACGAAAATCTATATCTCGAGAGATGTTTTTTGCACCAAAAACTAAAATTATTTTATAGATTATTTTTCATTTATTTATACGCATAAATAAACATTAGTCACATTTATAATTTATTTAAAACCATTTGGTATCATTAAGGAGTTAAAACTGTGTTGATCTATAAAATGAAAACATAAATTAGGGAAAATAATGAGGGGATATAACTGTAGAATTAAACCCCATTATTAAAATTATTCATCAACATGATATGTGTTTTATATCTTGTTTGTATTGATAATCACCCTAAAATTCAACACATATGAAATCCAAAGGGGGATTATATGTGTCCACCTTGATGAAAAAGAAATTGGTTCCTTCGATCTGATCATAGAAAATATATGATCAAGTTACCAATCAGCATAAGGTTGAAGGTATTTTGAAATAGGAGGAGTAATTCTGGAAGGCGGACCCATATCATATAAGAGGGTGGATCTCAATACATATGAAAATAAAACTTCCACTAGAATAAGTATAACTGAAATGATTTAAAGGAATTAGTAAATCTAGACCATGCATAAATCATATCATCTTAATTGTTGAATCGAATGAGGATATGTCGACAATCAAGAAGACCATCCACCACTTGATTATGAAATCCCTAGTCATCGTTGATAAAATTTTCAAACAAATCCACCAGAGTTCTACACCATCTAAATGGTGCCACTAGAGATAATTTGAGAATAGATTATTCAAAAGCGTACTCTGAGAAAGAAATCGGTAATGATGGTGCTCTGTTATCGAACCCTAGGACTTTGGGGAAAATCAAAATCCTATTGAAATTTGGTAAAAGGTTTAGGTTAGAAAAAGGATAAAATATTTACCAGTGCCCCTATGAGGAGCTAGTATTTCATTGGTAAGTCCATCCCCCTCTAGTGGGAGAGGGACTGGGGAGCTAGCCCTAGCCGACTAAGTCATCAAGAAACCTAGTTAGGGGAGAATCCAGATTAGTTCTTCACATGGGTGCTGATACAAGTAGGGTCTTTGGGTCATCAAATGAAGAGGAATTTAGGCCATCCATGGTTGGGTCTATGAGCCATATACTAAATAAAAAAAAATTATGGATAGTCTATTCCTTTAGGGGCTATGAATTTCCTTTTCAGCCTATGTGTGTGTGTGGTGTGTATGTTTAGTTGTAATTTTACCACCAGTCACCTAATATATATATATACATATATATAATATTTCATTTTTTTAATATTAATAATTAAAATAGTAATCATTAGTTCTTATATTTAAATTATTAAATGTAAATTTTTTATTGTTAAAACATATATTAATAATTTATCTTTAATAATTTATTATTATTAACACACATACATATTAATATAGAAAAATTATATAAATATAAATATGAAAACACACATATGTATACATACATAAATAAATTCATGTATATGTATTTATATGTATATATATTTACACATTTATAATTATATATATTTATATTTATATCTATGTCTATATTTATATTCATATTTATCTGTATTTTTGTGTGTGTGTCTCTGTGTGTGTTTGTAAATGTGTGTGTGTGTTTTTTATTAAAAATTAATAATTATTGATTACCAATAATATAACATTTTATTAGTATTAATTAGAAAATTTTTAATTATCAATCCTTAATTATAAATTATTAGATATAATTATTTATTGTTTAATATTTATTATTATTATTATTATAAATATATATAATTATTTAACAATATTAATTATTAATTAGAAATTAATTGGATATAACATTTAGTGATGATTCAAACTACCACTAAAAGCCACTGTTACAAAAAAAAAGTCACTAAATATATAATACATTGTTAAAAAATAATGATTATATGAAAAACTTTCGACATTTAGTGACGATTTTAAACACCGATTATAAATGTTCTTTTCCTTATAGTTATTATTATTAAGTAATGGTATCATTTTTCAAATCATAATATGTATCCCCACTTCACATGTCAATAAAATAGATTATTATTCAAGGTGATGATCATATTTGATTTATGTTATTCATCACCTAATAGATTAAACCATAAACCAAACCAAATTATAGTGACCCGCAATTTCCTAATCCTTTACTTTCTATTTTTGAGTGGTTAGAGGTTTCGTGAGAGTGCTCAAAGTGGTTCAAATCTTAAAAAGTTTATTTTTGGATTTCTTAGGGACAAAAAACTTATTTTTCTCTATGTTTATGTCCTATGATTCATATATTCCATAGGGTTATATGTTTTAGAGGGTTTGGTTCTTAGATATTCTTAGGGGAATCCCTATAGGAAATGAGAATGGTTGAAATTCCAATTTGAGTTATCATGAAGAAGTTATTAAATATTCAATAGTTCATTGTCTCTTAAGGGGGTTTTTATAAATAATGAGAGAGCATGGCTCAATGTCATAGTGTTTTGAGGTTTTAAGTTTCGGTAATGTAAAAATGTCTATTTTTGAAGCTTCTATGTCTAGGTGAAACTAAAAGCGGTATTCAAGAAACCAAATGGAAAGTAGGTTTCCATTCTCCTTATATCTATGGTACTTTCCCCTTATATTTTCTTTGTTATTTCATAGTTATTATTATTTTTGAGGGGGATAAAACAATGATCATGTTTGTTTTGGGTATTTTTTTTATGGTTTGATTAGGGATTATGTACCATAGGTCGGTGGAAGGCTTCTTAGGAATTCATTAGAGTTCATCTTCAGTTTAACTTCATTCTCTTGATGTGGAGTTTCATGAGCTCCATTAATATAGTGGATTTATAAATTATTCTTCCATCACTTTTAATTATATTCTTGGTTTAATTTTCATGTTTTCATTCATGTTCTTCCTTATATCATTCCTTCCTTTCTATTTTCCAATACTTTCTTATATAGTTTCATCCTTCAATTTATTTCTAATTTTTTGTCCTTTATTATTCACTAAGTATATTCTAGTAATAACTTTCCGCATTTATTATGGAATCTCATTATTTACATATGTTCCTCCTTGTTTACTAGGTAAGAGGGATTGGTGGGGTTCTTTTAAGAAGATTAAATTTTAAAAAATAAGATAATAACTGAATTTTTTTTTGGGATGGGAAGAGTCCATCACACCTCGTGGTTCCTCTTATTGTTTCCATGATATTAATGATTTATTTAAAGTTTGGTTAATACTTTGTTCCCCTATTAAAGAATATATATTGAACCTATAAATAATTTAAAGATGATAATGATAATGGGATTTTTATGTGTAGGGTTAATATTAATGATCGTGGAATTGGGTAAATATGTGTTTGAATATAGATGTTCGAAGTCTTTAGGTTGTCATTATTATTAGACAAAGTTATTTTGTTTTAATAATATTGATATAGGTCCTGTTTTGGGTTATAGTTATGGTATTTTGGTTCTTGGGATATATTCCATTCTTATATTTCATTGGTCTAATTTAGTTTAGGGTTATTATGGAATTCGGGTGATTTTTGGAGTCGATGTCTTATGAGGGTGGTTAACTTTGCTTCATTTTAGGGGTTATATGGGGGTTTGGTCTTATCATATTCCTTCTCTAAATTTTTTTATAGGTGGTGTGTTGAATTGGGAAGTTTGTGTTTCTTAGAAGGAGATGGGGGATTATGATGTAAAAAAATTTATCTTATGATAAGTTATGGTAGTCCGCGGAAATATATGGATGAGGTTTGATGAGTTCATGGGGTGTAAATTCATTGTTGTCTTGGAATTTGGAAGCCTTATTATGGGGGATTGGATGTGGAATTTGATTTTTATTATTTATTTATATTATTTTTTATGATTTATTCATGTAAGTGAGGGTTTAAATGAATTAATGTTTTATGTGGTTTGTTATGTTGATTGATATTGATATTTTTTAAAGTGGTTTTGAGTGATGATATAGTGATGGGGGGTAAAGGGTGGTATAGAATTAGCTGTTATTTCCTATAGTTATAGAATGGGTTCATGATATTATGTAATGGTGTAAACCTTGGTATCCCTTCCTTTATGAGTTTTGGGTTTTGGAGGCACATAGAGGAGGTTCCAAGGTGTTTGGAGGGAAGACAGTGGAGTTAAGATGAAATATTAGCTTAACGAAGGATTTTGTGTTGTGGAGCTTGAGGTTTCATCATAAAGGGAGGATTGATGTGGCATAATGGTAATGGTTGTGACATATAATCCTAAGAATTGGTATTTAAATCTATTTAAATTTTAGGCATATCTATGATGTGGAGGCTAGCTATGGTGTAGGACCTTCCTTAGTGGTTGAGTGGATGTTGTGTGGATTTCTCTACAGAGGCATAGTGGGATGAGGTGGTTTTGTGAAAATGGTGGGTTGCTTTGTTGTGAGCAGCAAGCTGTATAATAGTCCCCTTTATTAGTAAACAGGTTATACGGTATGGTGGATATGGTTCCTCCTTAGTGACTCTCTAGGTATATAGGATCTATATTGGATATGTATTGTAGATCTTGGATGTGATTTGACCAAGGAGGGTTGTGGCGTGGTCCCTTAGGTTGTGTTGTAGTACATCCACTATCAATCAGTTCTACAGCATAATCCTAGAGGTTGTGTTGTGGTCTTATAAATTTCAACATTCTTATAAATACCCCCAATCCCTCTGAACCCACTTTTCTTCCAAACTCCTCTATTGAACCATAGCCACCCTAGAGTTATTTTTGAAGACCTTTTAGGATCCTTTTAATTGGGATTAAGCCCTAAATTCTACATATCAATCAATGGTGATTTGAGGTAGGTTTTCCTCTTTTTTGTTATTTATCCTCTATTTGATCTTCTTTTCCTCCCATTCTTCATTACATGCTATGGAATTTTATCTTCATCATTGTAATGAAGTTTCCTTAATCATTTTTTTATGTTCTCATTATAGAAACCTTCACTTTTTATACATATACATTACAAAATGTTTGTGGAATACTTAAAACAATATAAAAACAGACTCCCAAAGACCGTACTGGTCTAGTGCCTTTAGAAACATGGAAACATAAACACTGATACATAAGTGAGATACATTATCTCCCACTAGGTTATTTAGGACTAGAACCCTTATTATACACATAAACCATAATACATATATATTCATAACCTGGGGAAGGAAACATAAAAAAGGGGTGATCTAAAATGATCAGTAAAGGTAAATAATGGAGATATGTAATCATAATCATGAGCGTAAGGATATGATAACATGTTCATGAAAATATAAGATTATACCCTGAATATCAAAGATCATATACATGAATAATGGAATAAATCATGGTAGTTTATAATACATTAATCATAAGGAAATAAAGAACACAATCCATGAAATCATAGGAATAAAACATTGAATTATGGAAGATACATAAGCATATATAATAATTTCTATAGTAGTCAACGTATTGATGTCGAGACCATGTTAGTGGGAAAATTCCTTTACTAAACCATAATCACACCCCGTTCCAGACCTGTATTACTGAACCGAGTTCACCCCTCATTCTAGCCCTATAATATTGAACTGAGTTCATTTCCCATTCCACCCCTGTAATATTGAACTAAGTTCATTTCTCATTGCAACCATGTATATCTCATGAGATATAAATATTTACTCAATTAATTGTAGGGAGATATAGGTCCCACCCATCTCATAATGAAATCATACATACTAGTGCCACAAAATCATAAAAAATCATACCATAACCCATGTAATGAAATAAGTATCATAAACATGTAAATATATAAAAATCTATGAAAAAAATACAAGTTTCATAATTTTTTCATCGAAATAATTACCTGTGAAAGAGAAAAGGATTTCATAAACAAATAACCCATGAAAGAGAAACATATTTCATAAGCATATAACCCATAAAAGAGAAATGAGTCTTATAAAAACAAATATATTAAGCATAATCCATTCATATAAAGAAAATGAATGGAAACTCTAGATCCTTTCCTATAAGGGTGTGAGTAACATCAATAGATGTCATCTTTGATGGAAAATAATTTTTAAATATCTTTCAAAAATGTTTATTGAGGAAAATATTCTTTATTCTTTGAAAAAAAAGAATTTTAATACATAAACCCATTTTAAAATAATTTTAATATAAAATACCTTCAAAACTTATAAAGAAGACTTGAAATCATTTTGAAAACATCTTTTCTTGAAACTTATAAAATAAGATTCAAAACAATTTTAAAACTATTTACTTTGAAAAAAATTCAAAAAAAGTTAAATAAATATTAAAAAAATTTAAAAAAAATTATTTGAATACATGTGAAAAAACCTTGAAAATGTTTTGAAACCAATTTCTTTGAAAATAATTTGAAAACTTATAAATAAGTCTTGAAAACATTTTGAAAACAATTTTACTTGAAAACCTATAAAAGAAGATTGAAAACAATTTGAAAACAATTTTCCTTTAAAATTAAATTTCCAAAACATTTTATTAAAAATTTTCAGTTTAAAAATTAAATGGAATCTTCAATTAAATGGTCGTGGGTAAATCTGTACATGTCGTACGAGGTAAAAAGAACATTCCATTTGCACAGTAAAAGGTTAGAAAAATGCCTCATCTGGAAGTAGACAAGAATTTTCCTTTGAAGATACTGTTAAAATAAAAAGAGTGTAACTATTTCTTTTAAGGATTATAGGAGAATATTACAATATTATTTGAAAACCTTTTTAGAAAACATGGTTTTGAAGGAGTATAGATTCCGACTAAAGAGAGGGTAAGTTCGTGCTTTCTTAAAAATAATTTCTTAATTATATTATGTGAAAATGAGTATAAAAATTGTATCAATACAATAATATATCATTAATAACCATATTATAATAAAATTCATGAACTATTTTGAGATATGGGTTATAATATTTCATCAAAGGAATCAGAAACATAAACAATCTTTAAAAGCGATGAGAATGTTTCAATAAACTCTTATCACTTGGTAACTTTGGATAATACTCTCCATGTATGAAAAGGAAAATACATGAAGATTAAAATATCCTGAAAATAATTATATTCAATCTATAAATTGTAAAATTAAATTATATACATCTCTAAAAAATTTAATTACATAACAAAATATTATTCTTGGAGAAGGAGAATTGAGACAAAGCTATTTTACAGATTTGGTAAATTTCGAAACTTAAACCCCATGAAAGAAATATCATAAAATTGATATTTTAATTCCCATAAATTTAATTATATGAATCATTTAATAAACCTATGGTTATTATACACACCACTTAAAAGGAATGTGTGGTGAAAAAAATCATGTATCTCATAGAAATAAAAAGTGATATGAAACCCCCTTACCTTGTGTCTTGACTCTCTTCGTACTCATTCAAAACACCTGTATAATAAATATAAATTTATTATAAATATTTTAAATAACAATATTGTTATATCTAATACCATATATTATTTGATTATGAACTTATTTTACTCACTTTTTAACCATCCTATATTAAGGCTTCACTTCGGATTATATTTTCTTTGTTATGTGTCTTAATTTGTTATATCTTTTGTCCTTATAATTTTATCATGATTCTATAATTTAATAAATGATATAAATATAATTTATATTAATTATATGTGTATTATAATAATATATATAATATAAAATTATAAATTGAATACATTGTTCATGTGGATGGTAAGTCGTACATACGCATGAATGATGTTTCTGTTTTTATTGTCATATTGGACGATAGAAAATGAAATATATGTATATATGTATAAAATATCATTATAGTAGAATTATAATGTTATATATATATCATATAATTTCACTAAAACCTTCCTTAATACAATCCATTTAGTGTGTTAATGAATCATATCGCTTTGAGGGGGCAGTATTCCACACTTCCTCAAACGGTGTTATCATATTTACACCAAATGGAATGTAAAAAAAGATATGTGTTATAAAAGAAATAGAAAAGCTTAAATATATAATAAATATATTATATAATTTATATAAACATATTTCCATCATAATTTCCACCATGAGAGGA
The DNA here is from genome assembly GCA_963277665.1 of Viscum album. Taxonomy (NCBI): domain Eukaryota; kingdom Viridiplantae; phylum Streptophyta; class Magnoliopsida; order Santalales; family Viscaceae; genus Viscum; species Viscum album. The sequence goes on along the minus strand of OY728123.1, from coordinate 682,343,429 downwards.
GGTAAAGGAAAAATGATTGATCATCGTTTAGTGAGGCAGTAGTTCATCGTACATGTAAATTGTATGTTCGTTACCCATTAGATGGAGGTGTGTGTAAGTATAGGTTTAAGACTTAGTATAAAAAAATCCTATTATATTTAATATATTTATTTTTTATAAAAACAGGTAATAAATAGATTGGATTGGTGGATAAGGAAAATAAAATAAAGGATCTTGAGATAAAGTGTTACCTCTTAATTGGGTAACTCCTTTTGGTTTATGTCGAAAGGATTCATAGGGAGACTTTATACCAAAAGGAATGATTCTTAGAGGATGATATGGATGCTTGAAAGTGTATTTTTAAATATTGTATGAACCTAAGGGGTTTGGGAAATGTAAAGAACAGGGAGAGGCAGTGGCCTTTTATAAGGAAGAGAAAGGATGCACCTGGCATTTTTTAAAACAGGTTAGGTTTACACATGTTTTTACAAAAACAAAGTCATAAAAAACCAAAAATAAATAAATAATGGAAGGTTTTTAGCCTAATAAGGGACATAAAATTTTTTTTGAACAATTTTATATGTCATTTTTGGGTCTTAAATTTAAGGTTTAGTCCTTAGTTCAACGTAATTTTAACTTAATCGATGTAATTAATTTTAATTACTTTCAATAATAGTTTTTCTAAAAAAATAATTTTAACTTTTAATAATTTATAAATTATTCTGATTAAAAATATGGAATCCATTTTTTCAAATTATAATCATATAAGTGGTAGAAATTAATTTAAAATTAATCCCGCAATCCGGTTAACAATGTGCGTTTTTAAAGTAAAAACATTTAAAAGTTTGCCAAGTTTTTATACAAAATTTAAAAGTTAAATTGATCTCAATGACCTAAATTATATTAATTGATAAAAATATTATTGAATTAAACTTTATAATAAATTTAAAATATAATTTATCCATATAAATAAATTATATGAAGAAACAGTTTTGAACTAAACTTCAGTATTTTAACTATTCATTAAAAAATGAAACCTCGCAAAAAAATACTAAAAAATTATCCTAACCTAATTTTTATATTTATATTTAAAATATGAAGTTTATTTTGACATATTAAGTCTATAAAAGTTCAAAAATTGGGATTTAAGATTGGTTCTCCATTAAAAGGTGATAAAACTACATTTATAAAAACATATATTTTTAGCATTAAATTGGATTTGTTCTTATCTTATGTCTATCAAATATATTTAATGAATATAAAAAATATTTTATTGAATATATAACATATATATAACATTATTATAACTCACTAATTGTATTTAATTTAATTTAATAGGGTAAAACAAGTATGTGACCATAATAATATTTCATTTTACATTCAATCGATTTTCATATTCATTTAAAAATAATTGGTAAGTTATGAATTCATATTATATTTTGTAAACAATATATTTTCATAAATTAGTTAATACTATTAATAACCTCTAATTTAACAATCACATTATATCTTATTATATTTAGTAATAACATTTTGATGATATACTATTGTTTGGTAAAACTCAGTCTTACGTGTTATGCAAGCCATTGAGGAAAGTCATTGTTGCGTGTAACACAAGCTAACAATGGTGTTCCATGTAGAGAAAGATAATTTTTATGTTGTGTTTTTTCATGATTAACTATTTGTTTCATATAACTCAATCTAATCATAGTGATTTAATATAAAATAATTTGTCTTCAATGTTGTGTAAAATGGAAAATATCAAAAAGGTTAAATTAATTCACAAAATTAATTCACAAAATATCAGGGTGTTAAATTCTAACACCCTTAAAATTAATTTCATCCTCTAAATTAATATGGGTTATCAAAGTTTTAATACTTTAAAGATCCATTCATATAAATCCCCATCACAAAAATGGATACTGAAACTTCCCTTAAAAAGGAAAAGATGGAACCATAATAGTTACCTAGAGTAACATATAACTAGGTTTCCACATAAGAGAACATAGGTTTGGAGTGAATATTAGTCATAGAGTAAAATCATAAATATTTATATGGATTGATTGATGTCATCAATAATAAAAAATTGAATGATCAAAGGAAAATTGAGGGCCTCAAAGTTATAAATCTGTGATGATTTAAAAGGCCATCAGTGCTACAAAATTATGGTATTAGGATAACGCATTTTATTTTGATAATTATCCTAACATTGAAGAATTATTTTATTGACCAAGAATATATGTAAATATAATTACTTTATAAATTTATATAAAAAATCATTCTTTAGTTGTGCTTTTATCAATTTCTAATCCATCCATTACTTCATGTAATAGACGTCTAGAAATTAACATTGATGCCTGAAGTTCTAAAATACACTTTTAGTATATCTTAAGGCCCATAAAATAATAAAATGTATAAATATTTTCCTCTAACTAATATTAAAAATAAATATGGTTAACACACTAATATATAAACATAAAAATTAACCCTATTGTTTCATCATTAATAATTATTCAACAAAAAAATTACACATTATCCTAGACATTGCGTAGGCTAGTGGTAGACGTGAAACCCTTATCATCCTTCAGACATGGGTTCAACACTAGCGGCCTTACCTAACTTAATTGGTTTTCACTTTATATATATGATAACCTTTTCTAAAACCATGCTAATATAATTTACAAAATAAATAAGATGGAAATATTTGAAATAAGGTTAATCACTAAATATCCTTTTAACCAAGGTTTTCAATACAATAAAAATACATAAATACTTCCTCCAATTTTTAACATAAACTTTTCATGAATTTTTAACCTTATAACCCCTATAAAATATTAAAATCTAAAACATTAGAAAGAAATTCATGAAATCTTCCTAACATTAATCCCGTGCATATCAAAAAGTATCTCTTGGTCTTCACATTCCAAAAATGTGAATACCCTCACGGTAAATTCTCTTAGAACATGGTAAAAAATTAAATTACCATAAATACTTTTGGAAAATATGAATTCTTCCTTCTTCCATAGATTACTTGATATATTCCAAAAATCCAAGAAGTTTTAAACTTCATCCATGATAGCAGGAACTACTTTTCAACAGGTAATTAATTAATTACAAGGTAATCAATACCTTCAAATTTACTTATTCATATCCCACAATTCTTTATCCAAAAAAAATTATCATAATATAAGAAACATATTAATATTTATCTTTCCCTGAATCATATTTTTTCCAGGGACATCACCTTGCCATAATATCACTTTTTTTATTCCATCAGAACCATTCAATGTGTTCTTGTAAATCCATACCGAAAAATGTAAAATGAACAATCCTTATATATTTCACCTTTAATATAACATAATTATTTAATACAAATACATAAAATATTTTATTATTACATTTAATACTTATACCATTATCATGGATACCTCATCCTATTACATAATACCTTTTTCCTTTCACATTTCATCTGTAGTCTCATCATCATCCGCAATGTAACAATTACTCACACCACCTTGATGATTCTCTTCATGATCTTTCCTCTTGGGAAATTTATTTTCATAATGACCATTTAATCCATACATAAAACACTTAAACTTCTATTAATAATTAGGGAGGATAACAATTTCATCCATTTTGTTAACCGAACACATCATTTTTCCCTTGCAGTTACTTAGTTTGTGTCCTTTTCTATAGTCAAAACATGTTCTTATTCCACTAAGAAATTCAATTAGGTTATTATTTCTACATCCTTTGAAAAAAGGAAACTAAATCTTCTTTCCTCCATGGTCACCATTACTCGAACTCTCAGTGAACTCCTTATTTCTCTTCTGTGGTGACTCTGAGAGTTGGATAAGGTGCATGTTGTTAATCAGGTTTCGTGAAAACTGATTAGTCATGATCACAACATTTTCACTCCAATGATCATCCCACTTTACTTTCCATCAAACAATATTCCATCACATTCAACATTAATCCAATTCTTTCCAGTTCCCTTCATTGAATAAAATAAAAATCATAGTGTGATCATTACTTATCATAGAAAAAAACCATATACTCATGAAACTAATTACTTATAGGATGTCTAAATTATGACACCCTAGGTTACTCCTAGGTTATTCATATCCAAATTATATTTAAATCCTTAATTATGTTTCATGAAGATTTTGTGAATTCCCAAAGCATGTCCCCTAGGAGTGTCAAACCATGTGTGTATAAAGGCCCATTTTCTTGTACCAAATTAACTTGAGTTAGGGCCGGAACATCTTGTAAGATTTTTTACCCCTATGTAAATCTATTTCAAATCCACATCCACTTGTAGTATCTATAAAGGTATTTATTGCAAGGAAACCACTCACTCTATCCTTTACCAAAATTCCAGGACATTTTACCTAAATTTTAACTCATCCTTATACTTATCCTTTGAGATATCTCTAGACATATCCTTAGAAATATAACTAAGTATCTCACTAAATTTTTCTCATCCTAGTTTCTGAAGGTTAACTATACCTTTCCTCTAATACCAACTATAGAAACTCCCATTTCTCATACATAGACCTTATATAACTTTTTTAGAATACTTAAAAAATTATACAAATAGGTTCCCAAATACTGTACTAGTCTAGTGCCTTTGAAAACATGGAAACACAAACAGTGATACATAAGTGACATAAATTATCTCCCACTGGTTTCTTCTTGACTAGAACCCTTCTTAAACACATAAAAAATAATATATATATTCATATATAGGGGAAGGAAACATAAAAGGGGTGAGCTAAAATGCTCAGTAAGGTTAAACAGGGGAGATATATAACCATAATCATGAGATTAAGGGTATGAAAACATCATCATGAAAATGTAAGATCAGACCCTTCATATCAAAGATCATATACATGAATCACTACATAAATCTTGATATTTCATAAGACATGAATAATAAGTAAATAAATAACATAATCCATTAAATCAAAGGAATAAAACATTGAATTGTGGTAGACACAAAAGCATATATAATGATTTCCATAGTAGTTAAGGTATTGTTGTTGAAGCCATCTTAGTGGAAAAATTAATTTACTAAACTGGGTTCACATCCCATTATAGCCTCATATTATTGAACCATGTTCACCCCACATTCTAGACCTATAATATTGAACCAATTTTAGTTCCCATTCTACCTCTATAATACTGAATCGAGTTCATTTCTCATTCTAATGATGTTTATCTCATGAGATATAAATCTTTACACAAATAATTGGAGGGAGATATAGGTCCCACACATCACATAATGAAATAATACATACATGTGACACAAAATCATAAAAACATATCATAACCCATGGAATGAAATGAGTATCATAAACATGCTAACATGTAATAACCAGTGGAAAAAAAATATAGGTTTCAAAATCATTTAATTAGAAGAATAACATGTGAAAGATAAATGGATTTCATAAATATATAACTCATGAAAGAGAAAAACATTTCATAAAAATATAACCCATAAAATACAAATGGGTTTCATAAATACCATGAGATTAAGTATAACCCATTCATAGAAATAATATCAATGGAACATTTAGATCATTTCCTAGAAGGGAGTGAGTAACATCAACAAATGTCATCTTAGATGGAAAATAATTTTGAAATATCTTTCAAAAATGATTCTTGAGTAAAATTTCCTTTTTTATTTGAAAATTTAATTTTTAATACATAAAACCATTTGAAAATCATTTTCTTAAAAAATACCTTGAAAACTTATTAAAAAGACTTGAAATCATTTTGAAAATATTTTTCCTTGAAAATTTATAAAATAAGGTTCAAAATATTTTAAAAACATTTTTCATTGAAAAAAATTTGAAAACTTATAAAGAAAGCTTGAAATTTTTTTGAAAACCTTTCTACTTGATAAAATATGAAATAATATTGAAAATGTTTGGAAAACCATTTCTTTGAAAATAATTTGAATATTTATAAATAAGGATTGAAAAAATTTCAAAAACTTATTCTTGAAAATTAATTTTAAAAACATTTTTTCAAAAATTATCTATACAAAAATGAAAAGGAATCTTCAAATAAATTATGGTGGGTAAATATGTACATGCCATATGAGGTAAAAAGAACATTCTGTTTTCATGGTAAAAAGGTTATAAAAATGAATTATTCTGAAAGAGACCAGAATATTACTTTGAATATATTGGTAAAATAAAATGAGGTTAAAATTTTCATTTAAGGATTATAGGATAATGTTAAAATATTCTGGGAAAACCTTTTTATAAAACTTGGTTTTGAAGGAATATAGATTTCCGACCGAAGAGAGGGTAAAGTCGGGCTTTCTTAGAAACACTTTCTTAACTATATTATATACCAGAGAGTATAAAAAGGTATAAATATATGAATATATAATTAATAACCATAGTATAATAAAATTCATGTACTTTCTTGAGATGTGGGTTATAATATTTCATCCAAGTAGGCATAAACATAAACAATCTTGGAAAGCTATGAGATTGTTTCAATAAAATCTTATCACTTGGTAACTTGGGATCATACTCTCCATGTAAGAAAAATAAATTAAATGAAACTTAAAATATCATTAAAAGAAGTATATTCAATATATAACTTGTAAAATAAAATTATATACACCTCTAAAAAGAATTTAGGTTTATAACAAATCATGAGTCTCAAAGAAGGCAAATTGAGACAAAACTATTTTACCGGTTAGGTGACTTTTGATACTTAAACCCCATGGAATAAATATTATAAAATGGATATGTGAATACCCATAAATTTAAGTATATTAATCATTGAATACATCAATGGTAATTATACACACCACACAAAAGGAATGGGTGGTGAATAAATCATGTATCTAATAGAAATAAAAAGTGATATGAAATCCCCTTAACTTGTGTCTTGAATCTTATCATACTCATTCAAAACACCTGAATAATAAATATAAATTTATAATATAAATTTTATAGAACCATATTATTATATCTAATTAAATATATATTTTTATTATGACCTTATATTACTCTCTTATTATCCATTCTATGTTAAGGTTTTACTTCAGATAATATTTGCTTTTTTATGTGTCTTAATTTGTTATATCTTTGGTCCTTATAATTATATCATGATTATAAAATGTAATACATGATATAAATATAATTTATATTAAGTATATTTGTATTATTATAATATATAGAATATAGAATTATGAAATAGAATACATCATTCATGGAAATAGTAATGTGTACGTACGCATAAATAATGTTTCTGTTTTTATTGTCGTATTAAAAGAAAGAAAATGAAATGTATGTATATATTTATATAATATCATTAAATTATTATTATAATTTTGTATTAATCATATATTTTCACTAAAATCATCTTTAATAAAATCCATGTAGTGTGTGAATGAATCACATCGCTTTGAGGGGGTGGTGGTCCACACTCCCTCAAATGAAATTGTTGTATTTCCACTAAAAGGAAAATAAAAATATATGCATTGTAAAAGTAATAAAAAAGATTAAATATATAATAAATATAATATATAACATATATAAATAAATTTTCCGTCATAATTTCAGCCATTTTAGGTGGTAAATAAAAAATGATCACTCATCATTTAATGAGGCGGTAGTTTGTTGTACACGTAAACAATATGTTCGTTACCCATTATATGGAGGTGTGTGTAAGTGTATATTGAACCTTTAGTATAAAAAATCATATTATATTGAGGATAATTATTTTTTATAAAATCATGTAATAAAAAGATTGGTGGGGTGGAGTATGAAAATAAAAGAAAGGCGCTTGAGAGAAGGTGTTACCTCTTATTCGGGTATCTTTTTTTGGTTTGTGCGAAAAGGCTTCCTTGGAAGACTTTATGCAAAAGGTAAGGCTCCTAGGAGGGATTTATGGATCTTTATAAGTGTATTGAAAAGATATTGTATGAACCTAATAGGTTTTAGAGGTGTTAATAATAGGGATAGTTGGTGGCATTTTATAGGGAAGGGAGAGAACACACTTTGCATTTTTTTTAAACAAGTTAGGTGTACCCATGTTTTTACCTAAAAAAAGTAATAAAAAACTAATAAAACTCAATAATGGAAGTTTAATAGCCTAATAATTCCATAAAATGGATTTTTTAAAAGTTTCTAAGTTTTTTTGGGTCTTAAATTTAAGGTTTAGTACTTATTTAAGCTTAATTTTACCATAATCAATGTAATTAATTTTATTTACTTTCACTGATATTTTTGGCCAAAAACTAATTTTACATTATTAGAAATTATAAATTATTATTAGTAAAAATATTGAATCCATTTTTTAAAATTATAATCATATAATCAGTAGAAATTAATTTAAAATTAATCTCGTAGTCGGGTTGACAATGCGGGTTTCTAAAGTAAACACATTCAAAGGTTTGCTATGTTTTTATAACCAAATTCAAAGTGAAATTGATCTCAATGACCTAAATTATATTAATTTATAGAAATATTTTCTAATTTAACTTTTAAACCAATTTAAAATATAATTTATCCTTATAAACAAATTATATGAAAAAATAGTTTTGAACTAAAATTCAGTATTTTAACTATTCATTAAAAAATGAAACCTTACAAAAAAATACCAAAAAAATTTCCTAATATAATTTTTATGTTTATATTTCATATATAAATTTTATTCTGACATAATAAGTCTATAAATGTTTCAAAAAATTTATTTAAAATTGTTTCTTCATTAAGATGTGATAAAACTACATTTATAAAAATATATGTTTGTAAGCATAGAATTGGGATTTTTCTTATCTTACATATATCAAATTTATTGAAAAAATATAAAAATATTTGATTGAATATATAACATATATATTACATTTATATCACTCACTAATTTTATTTGATTTAATTTTTTGGGATAAAACAGCTCTGTGACTATAATAATATTTCCTTTTACATTGAATCAGTTTTCATATTCATTTATAATTAATTGGTAACCTATGAATTCATATTATATTTTGTAAACCATATATTTTCATAAATTAGTTAATACTATTCATAACTGCTAATGTAATAGGTAGGTTATGTCTAATTATATTAAGTAATAACAATTTAATGATATACTATTGTTTGGTAAAACTCGGTCTTGCATGTTATGAAAGACCTCAAGGAAAGTCATTATTGCATGTAACCTAAGATAATGTCAGTGTTCCATGTAGAGAAAGATAAAGTTTATGTCTTATGTTGTTCATGATTAACTTGGTGTTTCATATAACGCATGCCAAACATAGTTCTTTAATATAAAATAATTTATCTTCATTGTTGCGTAAAAGGAAAAATATCAAAAAAATTAACTTAATTTGAAAGAAATAATTCACAAAATCTCAAGGTGTTACATTCATGGAATGATTTCCTTGGGAGATATTAGTTTCCTTGTGTGAGAGGTGATCATAGATATGAGTTTTCATTCTATTTCCATTTCAATAAATTCCTAAGTTTGAGGTAGTGGATTCATTACTTCTATTTTTATTTATGTGTTACCTTAAGGATATCATTATTTAGTTTTTTTGGGTGGTGATGTAATTCACCTAAAAAGGATTAACCAAATTAAATATGAATTGGTTTATGTTTAGAAATTTTATGTTGTTTCCTTCCACCATGATAATGGTTTTCCTCTTAAATTTCTTAATAGTAATCTATCATTTATATACTTGTTAGTATGTGTGTTATTCTTGGTTAAGTATGCTTAATTGATGAAATTGTTAAATAATGTAAATTCTGTAAATGTGTTGGTTGGATAAATAATTAAAGTGGCATTTTTAATAAAATGGTTTTTATTATAAGTTGATGGTAATAAAATTTATGCTCAATGTATGTTTAATTAAATATTTTATTCCATGTATTGTTGAAATTTTATAAATAACATGAAAATGGAATGCATGTTAGTGTTGAAATGCTAAAAAGTAATGTTAAATTATAATTTTTTTCTTAAAATAATATTAAATCTAGAAAAATCTAGAAATCATTTTTAAATAATTTAATATATTGTTATATCTGATGACTTAGGTTTTCTGAAGTTGGAACCTATGATAATTCAATCAATTAATTCAAGATGGAATAAAAACTGGTTGTTTTATAAAGATAATTTTTTGGGAATGAGAGTTCCCATTTGCTTATGAAGGTTGAATGCCATGTGTTTGCAGTCGAGTGAGCCTATTTACATATAAAGGCTAAATGCCTTGTTTTAGGGCCAAGTTTCCTTATTGACATTTTTGGTTGTTTTCTTGCCTTCTATGATACTTTGGATGTGATCCTTGTTATACGATGTGATGTGATCCCAGGATGGATAATGAGATATGAGTGGGGTTCCTAGAGGTTGTCACAATAATTAGTGATTGTGATGGAAAGATTCATAGTGATATGCATCTGGGTAGTAGGGATATTACTAGATATGATGTAATGGGTTGAATATGGGCTTAACCATTATTGTTCTTATTCTAGATTCTTGGTGTTAATGAATCTATTTAATGTTCATATCATCAAGTTTCTTGTTTTATCCACTTTCCTTTCCCCAAAGCTTGAGGTAGCTAGATGTGATTGGTTATGAATCTCTTATTAGTATCTTAGGATGTTTCCTAGATTAAAATAGAATTATGGAATGGTAAATGATTAATAAATTTTTAACCCATGGGGTTAGTTCTTACTCGAATGAAAATGTACATGTTAATCCCGAGGAACTGTGGAATTTTATGGATTATGACTAGAGGGAATGGACTTCACTTGAGGATAATAATGTGTGATTTAAATCAATTTCAATTTCTAGTTAATGAAATATAGTTTATAATAATGTAAATTAATGGATAATAAATTAATTAGTGAAAGGATAACTATGAAAATAAAATAATTAATTTAAAATAGTTTCTTTAAATGCTTGTGTACTTATAGGATATCTAGTCCTTAGTAGTGGCAGTCGAGTGTTTAAGAGACGACAACTACAGTTGATCCTAGGACTAAGTTATTCCCATAGAGTGGTTTTGATCTATATTATATCATTTATGTTTCTTGATTTCATACACTACCCCACCCATGTCGGTAGGGTGATAGACACCCAGTGGACTATGGAAGGGTTTTTTTTCAAAATCCAGGTTGGTAAGGGATAGATGTATTGCTACCCCCTATGGACCCGCTCTCTTCTCCTAGAAGTATTATGTGTTGGTATGTATAGTGGTTATCTTTCCCATATATGTGTGTAGAGGGATGTAATGTATTGTGTTTATTTCACACATATGTTATTATAGGTATGAAAGATATAGGTTTTTATGGATTAAGATACATTACTCTATGTATGGGTAGTGATTTCTTGAGGTATGATACCCAATTAATGATACACATCATACAGGATATGGTGGATCCTAGAAACTACTCAGTTACTATATGAATATATGGATGGGATTATGATATGTTATAGTACATGAGGTGCATGTTTTGATACATAGCCTATATGTCTTTGGGCAATCTTCTTTTGAAGGGAGGTGGATCCAGACATATGAAATTGTTGCAGAGTGGAAAACTAGTGGAGAACCAGTTGTAGAGTATCCTTGTTTTATTATTATATTAAATGATATCTTTTATGTGATACTTGGTGAGAGATATCCCTGGTGAGGCTAAGAACTTATTATACCTATTTAGGTAATGAGTTATCTTCACTTGTTGTTCACTGGGATTTAATATGCTTTCCTTATCCTTTTCATGAGAAGTTCCAGGGAGGATCCTACTAAGTATACTGTTATGATCACCCCATGTATATATAAACTATCTTTCAGGTTTGTTATATTATGTTGGAGATTGGGCTAGATATTACTATCTTGTTGTTTTGTAGGATATTTTTGAGCCTTTTGTTCTCTACCATGTTTATATTTTGGTACTTGTGGTTCCTTTTCATTTGTATTAGTTTTTTATTCCATTACATGTATGTAATTTGGATTTATTTTATCTATCTGGGCAGTAGTTGGTTGTTTTTTCTTTGTTATCTTTCTCCTCTACATGTTCTCTTAGAGGGTAACACCTCTCATTTGTATGTTCATTATACCATTGGTTTTAGTCACCAACATGGGGCCCACTAGAGGCAGGACAGGTGAGGAATATGTGAGGACTGCATGGATTAGTAGTGAAATGGTGCCAGTTATGTTTAGTAAGTGATTTAAACATGGGAGACGGGTGGATACATGGGTATTTATAGCCCCTTATGATCTGATACATGAACCTTTAAGTTCATTGAGCCTACTAAATGAAGTGACACTGGTTTTGGGGTTTAGATCTGGGAAAGGATCATGTATCATTCTTCTTTATGCCTATATTTGAAATGGGTAGACCATGTGATTAGGTTAAACCTTAAATAAATAAATTTAGTTAATTAATTATTGTTAAATATTACCTATTATAGGTTTATGAGTCTCTAACCTTTTTTTAAGGTATGGTTCCAGGTTGACATCCATGTTAGGATCGCGTAGAGTATGTTCATAAATACGCACCAAAAATCACCACAGAGTAGAGATCAAGGATGAAGACACTTATAGGATGATACTTAGATAGTTTAAATACCATATTATATATAAGTATAAGGAATCTATTTCATACTCAATGAAAGATGACTATTTGAAGGAGTTTGAGATATCTTTTAGTTTGATATGTGGATGAAAGGAGCACCAAGTTTCATTAGAAAGGATTATGCTTCATGGAACAGCGAAGTGGTAGTGGATCTTGTTCCTAGGGAATCATAATGAGTCAATGGAATTTTGGGAGAAGTTATAAGACTAGTTCAGAGTATAGTTCCTTTCTTTTTACATGATGGTGTCTAGTCCATAGGATTTTCTTACCCTTTAATAGGGGATTCCCAAAATTTAGGATTTTGGGATCCATTTAGAGACCCTTATCTAATATTATTTTGACATATTTTTTAATGAGGAGGCTAAATTGAGAATATTTGAGGAGGCTTTAAATCTTGAGATCTAATGGCAGGTCACCCTGTTCATGTTGTCAAAATATCTCAAGGTGTTGGAAAGAACATAGTTTGTTTATAAGACTCTAGATAGAATTGTATCCTTATAAGAAGGGAGTCATCAAGATCCTTCATGAAGCATAGAAGTGGTCTAAGATTCCCAGCTTCCTAGATAGAAGATATTTCAGATTGATAGGGATAGGTCTCATCCCTCATCATCTTGTTTCTCTAGGGGTGGAGGCTCTTGAGCCTTTTTTAAAGGATCAAATGCATGTTTTTTATGTGGTGGTTGAGGTTATAAGTGGTGATATTTCCATCGAGAGAAGTTAGAATGAAATGGGTGTTCTATATCAGTTCCCTCTATTGGGGTAGTTTCATCCAAGGTAGTCACAGTAGGATTCTATACCTTGGTATCTGTAGAGGGGAGATGGGGCGAGCAGAGGATAGCCCCAAGATTCCCCTAATCCTTATATTTAATAGTGTTAGCAAAGAGGTGGTCCTTATTAGGGTCAAAGATACCATGGATCATGTCATAGCTAGCTTTATTCCCTAGCATTTCTAGAATTGGGAAAGTAGAACATCATTCAAGGTACCCTTTTCTTCTTTTTTACATGGGTGAATGAATTGTTTGATTCAATATCTACACACTCCTTTATATTACCTTTACTATTCCATTATATTGGACTTGAGGTGGAGAGGATTCCATTTCCCTTGGTGTTGACCACACCAGTTGGAGGTCATGATTATTTGTATGAATTACATAGAGACTGTGATCTAGCGATGGGGAAGATCCTCTCTTTGGGAGACATTCTTTTCTTTTGAATACAGCCATAAAACATTATCCTCTATATGGAATGGCTATATTCAGTGAAAACTATTGTGAATGACTTTAGGAGACGGGTTGTGTTCTATGATGCTGATAGAGATTCTATCATGTTCATTGTAGATTGAGATCCTTGGATGGGTAAGAGGTAGGTTTCATCTTTTTCTTCACTAATAGATGAGATAATGCTGAGTATTTTTATGTTTAACTGATGGTGTTTCCTAGGGTTGTGGAAGAGTACCTTAATATTTTTTCTGAGGAGGTTGTAGAGTTACCACCTTGATAGGAGATCAATTTTGGGATAGAGTGGAAACCAAGTGCTTCTCTAATATCGATGTATCCATATAGGATGGAGCCTTATGTGTTCTGAGAGATATAGGTATAAATTAATGGTATATTGGAGTGAGTTTCTGTTTTTAAATCATGTCACCTTGGGTGTATCAGTTTTGTTAATGAAGAAAGATGATGTAATTTTGTGTCTTTGTATTTATGATCATCACTTGAATCAAGTGACAATGAAGGACCCTTGTCCACTTTTTTATATTTATTACTTGTTCAATTAGCCTAAAGAATCTAGTTGGTTGTTGAACATTGATCTATAATAAATATATCATTAAATGTGGGTGAAGTATGAGGATATTTTGAAGATATATTTCTAATTTTTTCATATAAATTATGAGCTCATTGTGATGTATTTCATTGTGATGAATGTTATATCCATGTTTAAGGTCTAGATGAATTTATTGTTCTTGGAGTTTTTGGATAATTTTGTGGTGGTTTTTATCATCGACATCCTTGTTTAGTCTATGTTTGAGGAGGATCATTTAGAGCATCCACATGCCATTTTGGGAGTCCATCAGCAGCAACTATTCAGGATGTTGTTGAAGTGTGAGTGATGGAATTGTGAAGTTCATTTTTAAGGTAATTTCATGTCCTAGTTAACATTATTTTTTGATACTTAAAAGATAGAGGTAGTTGTTTCTTAGGTATCCCCCAAAACTATTGCATAGGTGAAAAGTTTATGTGGTATTTCAGTCTATTACGGGAGGTTCGTAGCTAATTTTTCTCCATTTTATACTCTTATAACATTCTTTATCACAAAGGATCAGGTGTTCTTGGGGAATAATCAGTTTTAGTCATCTTTTGAGTACCCAAATGATACATTGTCCAGCACTCCAATATTCTTCCAATATAGGGAGTTTAGTTCAAGGTTTTCTATGATTTTTTACATCTTGGTTTGGGGTGTGTTTTAATGTAGTGGAGATTGGTCATTGATTATGGATCTTGGTAGTTACCACCCCATGAGTGTAACTATTATACCCATGATCTCGAGTTAGTAGAAGTTTTTTTTTCCTTGAATTTGTGATGACATTACCTCATCAGAGAGAATTGTGTGGTTTTTACCAATCATAATATCCTGAGGTATGTCTTCTCCCAGTGTAACTTAAACTTGTGACAGAAATAGTGGATGGAATTCTTAGAGGGTTAAAACATTGAGATTTCATATACACCAGGAAAAGTAAATGTTGTATCTCATGTGTTGAGTAGAAATTAACATAGTAATATTTTACGTGAATCTGTAGATTCCTAGATAGTGAATAAAGTTCTCTGAATGATGTATTTGACATGTGATATGATGGAGGTATCTATTTTCTTTTCTAAAGGATGGTGTTGTCATCCTTGGTGCAGAAGGTATAGGATTCCCAGCTAAGGGATTCTGAGGTGGCATTCTAAAGAGATAGAGCTATTTTTGGTGATACCAAAATGGTTGGTCTAAGGATGATCAACATTAGGTGTTGTTTTAGGGAAGTATTTACATCCCTTTGGTGATGCGTTAGGTACTTCCCCATGAGTTCCATAACTCACCTTTGGTGGTACATCTTGGCATGATAGAGATTTACTGAGCTATAAGAGGGAAGTTTTAGTGGTCTAGATTAAGGTGTTTAGTTTTTGAGTTTTTTTCTCGATGTTTTGTCTACTAGAAAGTGAAGGACAAGAACCGTGTACCTAGTGGTTTACTCTAGTCATTAAATACTAACCAATAGAAGTGGAAGGAAATATCGATGGACTTCATTACCATTTTTCCTCAATATCAGGGAGTCTTTGATGATATATGGGTGATAGTGGATTGTTTGAAAAATGAATCCTCATTTATAGTGATCAGGGAGTGTAGGTCAATGGATATTTTATCGAGGCAGTATCTAGAGGTGGTGGGGAGACTCTAAAGATCCTATGGATGATCATATCTAATCATAATCATTTTTTACCTCTAGGGTGTGGTGATGTATTTAGAATGATTTCGACTCTTAATTATTCCTTAGTACTAATTTTCATCCATATACATATGGTTAGATACAGTAGACCATCCATACTCTTAAATACATGTTTCATTCTTATGTCTTGGATTTTGGAGGTTCATATATGAGACAGCTGACTTTGGTCCGGTTTACTTCCAATAATAGTTTCCACTCCACCATTTGCATGGAATCATTTGAATCATTGTACATCCAACCTTCCCTTTATATGTCTTTATGGACTGTGGTTAGAGAGTAAGTAATTCTTGGACTAGAACTAGTGTAGAATATGACATAGGTGGTTCTGGTGATTCTTAAAAGGATGGAAGCAGTATAAGATCATCATAAATCATATGTTGATCATTGGAGGTGACCTCTATATTTTGACGTTGGGGATCATGTGTTCCTTAATTTGACTCCTCGTCATGGGAATTGATGGTTTGGTCATGGGAGTGAGCTTTATCTATGATTTTTTGGTCCTTTCGAGGTCTTGGCTCATGTTGGATCCATGGAATATCAAATATCACTTCCACATAGATTTTCCAAATACGTAATGTCTTTCACATGTCACATTTTATTCATTACCATTATGATGACTCTCGCATCATGGGTTAGGGTGAGATTTATGTTGATGATGATGCAACCTTCAAGGAGTGGCCTATGGAGATCAATTAACACTAGGACAAGGTATTACATGGGCATGTTATTCCATTGGTTCATGTATTATGGAGATATGGTGGCATTTAGGAGATTACTTAGGAACATGAGTCATAGATACGCATTCAATACCATAATATTTTTGTTATTTAACTCTTATTTTGTTGTAATTTTTCTCATTTTATGGTTGTGGACCTTTTCTAGTTATGAAATTATTTTCTATCTTGTTTACTTATTGTGGATTTCCTCTCATTTAAGAGGTATCTTCCACTATAGAGTGCTTAGGATATGGTTATTACTATTATGTGGTTATTCACTTTTTTTTCTAAGTAAAGTGGTTGAGGTGCTTTGATGGAGAGATTCTTGAGAGGTATCTTGTGGGATATCTATTTAGATAGACCCTTTTATTTCTCCTATCCAGTTCTGGTTTTGAATTCATGAGTATGATAATAGTTTAATAAGTATTTTATGTAAGTTAATAGACCATGTTAGTCCTTTTTGATTTTTGGGTGTTTGAGGAACCCGAAGGAGGTTTCAAGGTGTTAGGAGGGAAGATAAGGGATTTAATCTAAAATATCATCTTAACTGAGGATTATGTGGTGTGAAGATTGAGGAAATACCCTGGAGGGTGGACCACTATAGCATAATGAGAATGGATACATCAAAGGGTCCTGAGAAGTTTGATTTTGAACTACTTCCATTTTAGGCATAACTACAACATAGAGGCCAGCTACAGCATAATAACTTCCTTGGTAGTTGAGTGGCTGCAACATGGAGTTCCCAGCTACAGCATAGCAGATTGAGGTGGTTCTTCCAAAATGGGGGGTGCTATGTCATTGGAAGTAGGTTGTGTCATAGTCCCCTTTCTTAGAAAACAGGTTTTACATCATGGTGGATTGGGATATGTCATAGTTCCTCTCTAAGTATATTGGATATTTATTGGATCAGTGCCATGGATTTTAGATGTGATTTGACCAAGGGGGGTAGTGGCGTGGTCCTATGGGAGGTTACATAGTACACACTCTATTGATAAATTTTGTGGTATGGTCCTAGGGGCTACACCATATTCCTATAAATTTCATAATGCCTATAAATACACCTAAGGCCTCCAAACCCACTTTTCTTCTAAAACCCTATCTCTAATCCTAGGTGACCAATAGTTCTTTTTAAAGGACATTTAATCCCCTTTCAATCGATATTAATCTCTGGATTATAGAGATTAATCGGTGGTGATCTAAGGTGGGTTATTTCTATTTTCTTACGGTTTATCCTCTATTCGAACTCATTTTCCTCTCTCTCTTCTTCTCATTCTATTAAGTTTTATCTCCATCATTATAATGGAGTTTCTTTTGTCATTTTCTAGTGTTTTTTTGGCATGATGTTCTTGGGACATTGTTGTTTCCCTATAGGAAAGGTGATTATATATCATTGTTTTCATTTCATTTTCATTTGAAGAACGTCAAAAGTTTAAGGTAGGGGATTCTTTCATCTATTTTTATTTATGGGTAATCATAAACTTATCATGATTTAGTTTCATTGGGTGATTGTGTAATTAACTTAATAAAGGATAAACCAGATTAAATAAGAATTGTTTTAAGTTTACTAACCACATGTTATAGGTTTCCATCATGACAATAGTTTAACTATTTATTTTCTAGATAGTGTGTTATCTATGTTATTCTTGTTAGAATGTGCGTTATTATTGGTTTACCATGTTTAATTGATAAAATTGGTAATGAACATAAAGACAATAATTGTGTGGATTAAGAATAAAATAACCATATTTAATGAAATTGTTGTTCTTGTAATTTAATAGTAATCAAATTTATGCCTAGTGCATGTTTAATAAAATGTGTTATTTCATGTGTTGTTGGAATTTTTTAAAGACCATAAAGCAAGAATGATTTTTAATTTTACAAATATAAAAAAGAATATTAATTTATAATTGTGTTCTTAGAATCTTGTTAAATAAGGAAAATACAATAAATCATGTTTAAATACTTTAATAGTTTATTTTAGCTAATTCCTTAGGTTTCCCAAAGTTGAAATTTGTGATAATTGAATCATTTAATTCAATGTGGAATAAAAATGGTTGTTTGATAATGATAAATTTTTAGTTCTAAGAGTGTTTGTTTCCTTATGAAGGTTTAATGCCTTTTTCTTCAATCCAAGTGATCCCATTTGCATATAAATTCTAAACGACTTTTTTTAGAGGAACTTTTCTCTTTTGTCTTTGTTTGTTGTTTTTATATATGATATGATTCTTTGGATGTGAGACTTGTTATTAGATGTGATGTGATCCTAATATAGATAATGAGATATGGGTGGGGAGGCCTGAAGATTGTGGCACTAGTTAACGCTTGTGGTTGCAAGATGCCTATTGATATACATGTGGGTATCAGGGACGGAACTAGAGATAAAGTGATGGGTTAAATCTAGGCTTACCCATTATTGTCCTTAAGATGGATACTTACTGTTAAGGAATATTTTTCATATTCAAAAGTATAGGTTTCTTGTTTTATCTATTTTAAATTATCCATTGCTTGAGGTAGATGGGTGTGCTTGGTTATGCATAACTAGTTTATAGCTTAGGATGTTTCTTAGAGTACCTAGAATTATGTAATGATAAATGATTAATAAATTTTTAACTTAGGGGGTTATTTCTTACTAGAATTAAAATTTTAATGTTAATACTGGGAGGCTTTGGAATCAGTTGGATTTTTCCTGGAGGGAATGGAATTTACTTGAGGATAATAAAGTTTGGTTTAAATGAATATTAATTGACGGTTAACGAAATTTAGTTTTTGGAAAATTTTAATTAATGGTTAATGAATTAATAAATGAAAGGATAACCATGAAAATGAAATAAATAATTTAATGTAGATCCTTTAAATGCTTTTGTTCTTATAGTATATCTAGTCATTATCAGTGTAAGTTGGGTATCCGAGATATAAAAGTTGTAGTTAATCATATGGACTAGGCTATTCCCATAGTGTATTTATGATCTTAATTATATCCTATATGTTTTTTGATTTCATACACTACCCCACCCATGCTAATAGGTTGATTGACTCCCAGTGGACTCTAGAAGGGTGTTATCCACAATATCCATCTTGTAAAGGGATGGATGTCTAACTGCCCCCATTATCCCCACTCTCTTCTCCTACTAGTTTTATATTCTAGTATGTATGCTGATTTTATATCCCATATATGTGTGTATAGTGTTTTAATGTCTTGTGGTTATTTCAATCACATGTATCTTTTTATATGGTATCAAAAGTATTATTATAGGTATTAAAGGTGTATGTTGTGATGGTTTGAGTTTCCTTACTTTGTGTATGGGTTGTGATGGCTTGAGGTATAATACTCATTATATGATGCATGTCATATAGGTTGTGGTGGATCTCAGAAAATACCTGATTACTATATAGAGATATTTATGGGATGATGATATTTTGTGATGCATGAGGTTCATGTGGTGATACTTAACTTAGGATTATTTGGGAGGCTTCTTTTGGAGAGAGATGGATCATGATGTATGATGTTGGGGGAGAGTGGAAACCTAGTGGGGAATTAGTAGTGGGGTATCCTTGTTTTATTATTATTTTATATGATCTCTTATTTTCAATACTTATTGACAGATAGTCATGGTGAGGTTGAGAACTTATTATACATATTTAAGTGACTCATTATCTTCACATATTATTCACTAGGATTTAGTATTCTTTAATTATCTATTGCATGAGGGGGTCTAGGGAGGATCCTACTAAGTATACTATTATTCTCACCACACATATGTATAAACTTGTTTTCATTTCAATAAAATAAGTTTAGATATCATGATAGATATTACTAGCTTATGGTTTTTCAGAATATATTTGGAATTCATAGTCACTAACATGTCTATATTTTGGTACTTCTAGTTCCTTTTTAGTTGTATTATATTTTTATTCCATTACATGTATGTACTTATTATTTCTTTTATCTATCTGAGTAGGATTTTAATAGTGTATATGTTTAATCTCTCTCTTATTCATGTTCTCTTAGAGGGTAATTCCTCCCATTTGTATGTTCATTATACCCTCATTGTTAGTCTCCAACCTGAGGCCTACTAGAGGTAGGAATCAGGTGATCACTAACCCCTTCTCTCATTTCCAAACTAGGAGGGGTACCTTTGAGATGAGGTTATGTGACATATTATATGTGTTGATGATGTGATGATATTAATACATAGTAGGGTTTATATTAAAGGAGTAGGGAATGGAGTTAATGTCCATCGAGATTATGTATTTTTCTATAGAGAGATTGCGATTAAGTCATGGTGTATGGTTATATGATATGTGGAGGTGGTTTTGGTTGTGGTATTTAGATGTGTCTATAATGAGGATAAGTGATTATAAGGATTTTATGTAGTGGTTGAATTGAATCGTGAAGAGATTTTTGTTTTTATGGTATGGTTTTTATTCCATTCTTGTATTACAAATCAGTCGATGGGTATTTCCCATTGTGAATCGCTACCTGGTTTTGAGTTGGAGTGGCCTCTGAATTTAAAGGTAGAGTAGTGATAAATTTTGGGCCCTTTTATTTATTGGTTTTTATAGTGTCTGGTGATATTTCTATTTTTTATTTTTTATTTTTTATTTTAATTATTTTTAGTATTTCCCTTAAATGAAAATTTTACACTTATTTTGGTTTAGAAGAGTGTGGTTTTATATGATGTAGGGAATGAAAGAGGTTATGAAATTCAATATGTAATGTGGATATAGGTTATTTTATAAATTTATATAATTTTATGATTACTCTATTTTACTTTTTCTAGTATTTTTTCTTAAGTGATATCATACATGTTTATAATAAGATAATAAATTCTCATATATGTTGATTGTTTTAGAAAGATGATCCTATAGAGTACTCCTAAGTGTTCATATCCCTACATTTATGTTGAGTTTTTTACAGGATAGTTTGATATAGATTGGGAAGTAACTATTTTTATATCTTTTGTGGAGTCCAAGTAATATGTACCTATATATTCTCAAGATAATTTTTAAACATTGAAATTTAGCGGTAATTTGGGGAGTGAGATTTGTTTACTTTTATGAAATCCTTAGAGTTTATTGATGGTTTTATTTTATTTACTTGATTTTTATAAGGGTAATATCATCTATATGTGTGTTATATACTCTTGGTACTAGTATCCAATCCATGTCCTTTTATAGGTGAGATTCAAGGGTTATACTTGGTTTTTCTACCAACCAGTGATGGGTTCTAGTAGGGATGGGTCATGACATAAATAGTGGTCAAGATATTAAGACGTGGGTTCTTTTATACAACTCTCCACAAAGACAAGATGGATTTTACCAAGGCATATTTTCACATCCAAAAATTGGGAATCATTGGAAAGGAGAATGAAATGCCTCAACACCCAATCCTATATATTAAATTATTTTATGTATGTGATATTGACTTAATGGTCCCATTTTTAAACTCATTAGATAATACTTGAATCCTTGAGTGTGTGGAAAAAATTTCTAAAATGGTGGAAGTTGAGGTAATTTCAACGAATGCAATAAGATTCATGATGAACATTTTAAAGAGGAATGTATTTTTTCACTTTATAATTCCTTCATTACTCATTATTTATTAGGATAACCACTTAAATAATAATATTCTATAGTTATTTCATAAATTCTATGTATTATGATATAATACAAACACCCAATATTACCCTTAAATGAGTGAGAAAGGGGGATTATTCAACTAAGAGATAAATAAAACTCTAGAGAATATGGTGATATAAAATGGGAAATAATATTACAAGAATATATATAATGAAATCTAGATATATTGTACATAATTTAAAACTCTAATAGGAACCTATCTATTTTAGTTGTTATATATGAAACCATTCTACTTACCTAATAAGCTAGAGCACAAGTCGTGTATGGTTTCCAAGAAGGTTAACAAGGGATTAAAAAATGTTATGAGAAATGATATTGATATAGATGAATGAAATTTAATATACTAAGAGGGATAAATATGATAATTAAGGGATATATAATGAGAAAACAATGAAGTGTCGTGTCTAAAAAATAAGTAGAATATAATTCATGAATGAAACAAGGTGTTCTTATTTAATTAAAATTTTCAATTGTTTCTAGGTAAACTAAAATCACATTGTTTGGGATCCATTACATTGATAAGGGTTCATATATATAAATCAATTTAAATCCAATTATATTATTAATTAACCTTAAAATTAAATGAACAAGGCTAGATCCCACCTTAGAATATTCATAAGAGGGGTGTGTCATCTCTCTCAAATTTGACTAAGGAGTGAAGATATTTCTAACTCCCATATTTAAATGAAGTGTAAAAACATTCTTAAAAACTCAAAAATATTTCAATATTTTATAAGTATGAAAATAATTTTATTTCTTTCTTATGATAAATTTTTTTAGAAGAATATTCAATCAAAAAACCTTCAAAATCCTAAAACCCTATTCAACACTTCAGAGTGTGATGAAAAAGTGGGAAAATAATCCTAAAAATACAAAGTATCAAAAATTGAATAAAAAATAGACTAAGGTGAGGACCAAAATATGATTATGGTGGTCATTAACTAAACTTGTGGTTTTCACCATATCCCATCCCCTTTTCCCAACCCTACCCAACCATGAGACCCTAACCACTTTTACTACCTGTAACATACCCTTACCTAAACCAAGTCTATGTGCCATGAAATGTACCATGAAATGGTGTTTATCTCTTTTTTGGAATATAGGGATTTTAAAAAAGAGGAACTATTAGAGTTGTTACCCTATCACTAATTGACATTGAAATTTTTGTTACTAATATATATATATATATATTCTTATAAAATTGTTATTATTATTCTCTATAACATTAATGTGATAACTTATTTAGAATATTTTTCATATCAATGGCTTACAGTAGTTACATTATTTAATGAAAACCTAGAGATGTTATGGAATATTCTATAAACAGTATATCGTATGGTCTAAAAACATCTATTTGATGGGACCCAGATGATGTTTGACTTGTTAAACCTTTGAAGATGTTGTTGTTGTATTTTTAGGAAATATCTATTTATGTCTGATTATTGATGAACTTATATTCATGTCAATACATGTACCATATAAAACATGTTGTATTAGTTGGAATTTTCTAACATGTGAAGAAGGTGTCTAAGGCATGGATGTTTCATGCATTTGTGCATTAAGATACATCTACTATTGAACATAGGTAGTGATGACCTACTAGATGATATTTTGAAGTATTTTATATGTCTAAAAATTTATTTTAAATATCATTGGAATTTATTTTGAAGTTATTTTGGATGTTATGTGCTGGATTCAAAATTTAGAAATGGAAATTTTCCTAAATTGAGTATCGCTTAACACAAAAACTCGAAAAAGAAAATATCTTATGACAAGGATTTCATGAGACAATTTATCTAAAAATCATATGTTTAAAGATATGAAAAAGTTAAATATCTTACATTTATGAATTTTTGGAGCCCCGTATGATATTTTTTATGTACATATTATAATTTGAATCAATTTACAGTAATCCATCCATATGATCAAATCTTGATGGAAAATTGATGAATGGATTTATCATATGTGATGGTGGTTTAAATATCATGTAAGATAATTTATCTTAGGCATGTATAATAATTGATGGGACTATAAGATAAAATAATTATACAAACACTTTATAAGATAATTTAGAAACTTGGAGTGTGTACGATGTTTTACTTGGTGAAATTCTAATAACTAGAAATCAATAATTGATTGAAATGGAATTAAATGAGATATATTTAGACTTTAATATTATGATAATGGAATATTTTAATCTAAAAATAATTTTTTTATTCTCTTTATAGATCAAATATCATGACTAAACACATGATCATCATTCTTGTTGAAATCAAAAGAGTTCCAACTGGACGAAATTGTTAGGGTACTAAGATGAGTTCCACACCACATAATGAGATTCCACATGCAACCATGTTGAAGGATATTTCTACATCACATGATACATGATCCACTTCATTATGATTACATGAAAATGTTTAGTGAATTAAAATCATTATTTTCATGGAGAATCTTAATTTATACAAAGAATGTGATTATTCAAATATTTTTCCGAGGAAATAACTCAGTCTATAACCAAACTATTAGAAAATTTTTTGAATGATACTTTGAGTCAAGGTTTTTTAGATTTTAATTAGTTTTTATATTCCATATATATTCAAGGATATCTATATAAAAATTATGGAAATGATATTCATGAAATATTCTATGAAAATAAAAAAAGTTATATTATAGAGAATTTATTGAGAATTTTGAGAAGAATAATTGATACATTATTGTATAAAAGAAGAATATATGAGAACATCTAGGTTTGATATCTATATAAGGAAGAAGAATAAGATCATCATATATATTCTCTGTAAAGGATCATAAACTTATTAGGAAATCTTTCTTCTAGTGGATTAATTCTACTAATGTGAGATTTTAATTGGTTAGTTCCATTAGTGATACGAGTTCAAGGTCATATATTTTCAGGAGTTTCTTTTTATAATAAGAAGAAAAATGTGATCATGGGATATTAACCTAGACACACTAGGGACATAGTCATATGTAGGGTTTCAAACCTCATTAACAATTTTTTCCTTTATTTATTTCATTAGAGAGAATTTTGAGAGATAGGTACTAAAGAATCATAATAGTGGAAGGCATTTGTTTTTTGGTATAAAAATAAATATACCCATTATCAGTTTGTTCCACCCTTCAAGTGATCCAACAATTAGTATGAGAACATAGTTGAATCGCTTTATCTCTGTTGAATGATATAAATTAAAACAATTATATTAAAAGTAAAGGCATTCCAATGTTTGATGGAAAATATTTTAACTCTTGTAGATAAATAATGGTTCCTTACATTATTTAACTTGGACTTGATTTTATTTATTCTATTCAATATAAATTCACTTTTCTAGATGAAAAATCAACATGGTTTCTAATAGATAGAAGAAACATTAAAAATAATGGAAAATCAAGGAAATAAATTTTATCTTATTTATTTTAAAATCGTATGACAAATACCAGGGGATATAGAACATCGAATTATATTTTGAAGAATATTTATATCATTTATGAAGGAAATAAAAATGTGAAATAAGAAAAGATACAAATTAATACACAATAGTTTTAAGATATTGGAATTCATGAGTATAAAACCATTGATGTTTTTTTTCTAGGGTAAATATTATTATTAGCACTATTTTAGGGTTTATAGAAACTCTTGAATATCATACTGTTTTAAAGAAATTTTTTAGAATCATTCCAGATAAATTTGATTCCAAAATCCTAACTCTTGAAGATAGGGGCCTTGCTGACTTTTCCATTGATGAACTTTACAACACTTTCATTAATTATTAAATGAGAAGAGTACATGATTTTAAGAGAAATAGTAAATATGAAAAGTAAATTTCCTTTATAGACTTAAATAGTGTGAAGATTTAATAGAATCAGGACTACTTTAATGAATAATAAAACATGGAATATTATGTTAATACTCTTTCTCTCATACCAAGAAATTTTAAAAGAGGATGAAAAGGTAAGTATAGAGGTAAACTTGTTTTTAAATGTTTTAACTATGAAAAGGTTTATCATTTATCTATTAATTTTCCTATAATATTTGAAAGGGAAAATGAATATTATTTAGCTTCTAGGAAAATCATTACTAGGGATATCTCAAATTATCAATCAAAATGAAAGAATAATTTTTATCTTAGTTCATTCAAAAGTAACTTTCAAAAAATCAAATAAAGTGTGTATGACAGTGAAGAACATGGTGATTAGGATGTTTCTAGATATGTATCACAAATATTACTCATATAAAAACAATAATAATAAGTTAACATATCTAAATATGAATCATAATACAATGGTGAGTATGTAGTGGAGGAATGAGAGAATACTAAATAATATATAATGTGAATAGTGATCAAGATGTCTTTAAAAAAATTGAAAGATTGAGAGATGAAAACACTTGGCTGAAAAAGGGGTCAGATAAGAAAAGGAAACTTTTGGAAGAAAAAGTCAATCTTGTAAACTAAATATAGATTTTGAATCTTAAAAATAAAAAAGAGGATGAAATCATTGAATAGATGACCTACACTGTCGTTCTAGAAGATGTTGAAATTGATAAACTATGAAGATAGAATGATAAAATCATGAATAAGGATAAGAAAAATGAATATAAGTATAATAATTATATTTAAGAGAAAAGATAATGATCCAAGAAACTCGAAATAAGTATCTACTATAATCAAGATTCTAGATATGAAAAAAGAAATTCCATGAGATATTTTGTGCAAATAAAGATTACTTATACTAAAAAAACACACTATAGATTACAACCCAGGATAACTGAATGCTTAAGATATTGACTCAAAACTGCTCAAATTTTGAAAGAAATAAATTAATGAAATTTTCCTTCATCATTTACAAATATTCAAGTAATAACCCCACAAGAGGATCATGAAATGTCTTCTCATGTATAGGAAAAAATAGAGCAAGACAACAATAAATTCAGTAGTAGAATTTGTATCAAAGTAGAAGATTTAAGGGGTATTGTTGGTGCTATGGAATATTTATATATGTATCTTATAAATAATGGTACAATATTTATCTTCCTATAATAATAAGATAATAGAAATCAATGATGAGATAATAATCACATGTGAGAACTCAAACTAGACATCAAACGTTTTAAAATAAGGTTGAAGTAAGAAACATTTTATAATGCTTGTAAGAGCTATGTGGAAGATATAACCAAAAATATCATGCTTAATATGAGTGTGTTTTATTCATATTTACTCATTTGATTATTTTTTAGATGTTTGTTAATGACCATAAGAAAATCCATATCAAGCAATAATAAAATGTTGTTGAAGTTTCACTTCAAGCTTTCAAATCTGAAAATCAACAGATTATGGTTAGTTGGTGTTCATATAACATGAATGGTGATTTAAAAAACCATAAATTTTTTGAGAAATATAAAGGATGGTATGTGAAATTTTTTAATTATAGTTCTCTTAATAACAAAGTTATTGGGACAAAAAACATTGGAAAAAGTTAAATCAGTTCGAATAGTGTATAATTTATGGATGGACTAAACCACAACTTGTTGAGTATATCATAACTGTGTGATGCTATAAATGAATTCATCTTTAGTAAAAGTGGATACATAGACAAAATAATGAAATATAGGTTTGTAGTTACAAGGGTTTTGATAACCCCATGAAAATTGTTTCAAATTGGGGAAGAAAAAGAAGGGTGTTACATGAGAAAGGAAGTAGAGAATGATTTATGGCACATAAGGATGGGTTATCTTGGCCAAAAGAAAATGGAAATATTTATTCAAGAATAAGATATGATAAATTTACCCTTTATAAAAAATAAACTTATATTATTTTTAAAACATGCAAAAAAATGAAAATGGTGAATAAAACTCATAAGGGCATTGAAATTCAAACCTCAAAGCCTCTTGAAATTATTTTTTCTAATTTTTATGGACCTATGAATAAGAATTAAATAATTTTATAAAGTTATTTTATCACATTTATATAAGGATTTACAATTATTTCTTACATTATGTTCATGTATCATAAATCATGGGACTTGGGATGATTTAGGAGCTTCATAAGACTTATAGAAAAATAAGCAAGCTTGTATGTAAAGAGATTAAGATCGGATTACGGAACTGAATATGACAAAAAATATTTCACTGATTATATTAACAAGAATAAAATCATAAATGTATTTAGTACTCTATATACTCCTCAACAAAGTGGAGTGGCTGAAAAAAATAGTAGCATAGTTGACATGGCCAAGACTATGTCGGTAAAGCTTGACACCTCAAGGAATTTTTGTATTTAGGTCATCAAAATTACAGGAATAATTTAGAATATGTGTAACACCCCAAGATTTTATGAATTATTTTTTTTTTGAATTAATTAATCTTTTTTATATTTTTCATTTCATGGGACATTGGAAATTGTTTTATACATATATATATATATACACACACACACATATATATATATATATACATTAAACCACTAATTCAAACATTCCTTTCACATAGCACCAACTTGGATTGCACTACATGAAAAACTAACTTGGATTGTGCTACATGCAAAACTGACTTGGATTGAAGTACATGTAACACCAACTTGGAATATATTACACACAATACTAAGTTTCAACAAAACATAATTTTATTTTTATAAATATTTAAATGAGTTAGTTATAACCTAGCTGTTAAAACTTAGTAATATTAATAGTTATAACTAATTTTAAAATAATTTTAAAATGGTTTTATATAAATAAATCATATTGAAAATGAAAAAGATAATTTTTGTAAAGTCTTATATGTTTAAAAATACTATATTTTTGAATGAACTACATTTCATGTCCTTCTACTAAGAATAACATAATTAATTTTAGACACATCTATAAATTTAATTTGATAAAATAAAATTCATTTTCATTGATGCCTTGTGATGATTTAAATCTAAGTGATCATCCCATATGAAGGCTAAAAGTGTGCTCTCAATGCCATAAATGAATGGTTTCGAAGACTTGGTAGCAGAAAGTGTGTGCATAGGTATATAAGTGAGGACATTGTTGACTAAAGTAATGCAACCACCATGAGAAAGGAAGCGGCTCTTCCAATTGTTAATATGCCCAGTTATTTTTTTGACTAACCAATTGAAGTGGTGGATACAGAATCTATAAGATAAGATAGGAGAACCAAGTTAGTCCATTGGTAAGTTGTATCTATGCATACCTAGAGTTATTTTTTAGGTATTGAATATGCCTTTTAGTACACCTAAGGGAGATAAAAATACTACTCTTCTCATGGTTAATAAATTTACCACTCCATTTACAGAACTCCTCATGGATGCCATTAATGTCGAGAATCGACCCATTACTTCCATTAATAAAAATAATGATGTCATCCATATACATCAGGTGAGAAACTTCATAGAAAATCTACTTACACTGAAAAGGTAGGATGTTTCTAGTAAAACATACCGCATTTTAGTTAATAACTTCCTTTTCATTAATTAATTATTATTGTTAAATTATACTGTAAATTTGTTTTAATGTCACATTAGATAAATTATACATCTATTAATAAAATTTATTTCAATATAATTAAGTTCACATTTAAATTTAATATAAAAATTTAACAATATTTTGAGCATTTTTCTACTTTAAAAAACAGTTATTTCATCTCGTCTACGTGATTAGCATTAATTTTAATTTTTCCACTTCTGTGAAATGAATTTCAAAAAAAAGTAAATAAACCATTATAATTATTATAATATTTATATTCTAATTATATCATGTTAATTTTTGACAAAAAATAATTGTAAAATTGATTAAAAATAATAAAAGCAATTGAGGTCAAATTAAGCTTAATTAGGGACTAAAACTTAACCTTAGAGGCCCAAATGACCTATCCAATTTTAAAATACCCATTGGATGGCCATATTTCGGAAATAAAACTTAAATTATTTATTTATTTTTTCTTTTTATGACTTTTTTTAGGTAATATCATGTGTACACCTAGCTTATTTTAAAAAATTCCAAGTTAGTCATTTCCCTTCCCAATAAAAGGCCACCACCTCTCCCTCTTATTTACACCTCTCAAACCTATTAGGCTCATACAAGATCTACCCAATACACTTCCCAATATCCCTCCATTACTCTATTAATCCTACCTTTTGGAATAAAGTCTTCCAAATAAGCCTTTTGGCACAAACCAAAAGGAGTTACCCATTTAAGAGGTAACACCTTGTCTCAAGCTTCTTTATTTTATTTTCCTTCTCTAACCCCTCCACTTTCTCCATTCCATAATTTTATAAAAAAATAAATATAATAAATATAACAGGATGTTTTTATGCTAATTTTTTACCTACATGTACATGCACATCCATATAATAGGTAACAAACATATTGTTTATGTGTACGGTGAACTTCCGCCTCACAAGACGATGATTGTTCAATTTTATTTACCACCTCTCATAGTGGAAATTATGATGGACTATCTATTTATATATATTTTATATTATATTTATTATGTATTTAATCTTATTTATTCCTTATACAACACATATCTTTTTACATTCCATTTGGTGTAAATACGATAATTTCGTTTGAAGAAGTGTGGACTACCACCCCCTCAAAGTGATGTGATTCGTTCACACACAACATGAAATGTATTAAGGATGGGTTTAATGAAATTATATTATATATATAACATAATAATGATACTTTAATGATATTATATACATATATATGTATTTCATTTTCTTTCTTTATTTCAATATGAAAATAAAAACAGAAATAGCATTCATGCATACGTACGACTTACCATCTCCATCAACAGTGTATTCTATTTCATACATAAATATTATATAGATAATTATAATAAAAATATAATGCATATAAATGATACTTATATCATTTTTTACATTCTGGAATCATGATATAAGTATAATGACTAATGATATAACAAATTAAGACACATGTGAAGAACAAAGAGAATATTATATGAAGTGAAACCTTAACATAGGATGGTTAACAAGAGGGTAATATAAGGTCGTAATAAAACTATATATGGTTTTAAATATAATAATATGGTTCTATAAAATATTTATAATAAATTTATATTTATTATATAGGTGGTTTAAATGAGTGCGATGAGAGTCAAGACACAAGGTAAGGGGATTTCATCTAACTTTTTATTTTCATGAGATACATGCTTTATTCACCACCCACTCATTTTATGTGGTGTGTATACATTCTATGGATGTAATAAATTATTATTATATTTAAATTTATGGGTAATTAAATATCCATTATATTACCTTTATTTCATGGTGTTTAAGATTCAAAAGTTACCAAATCGGTAAAATAGTTTTGTCTCAATTTTCCTTCTTTGAGACTCATGTTATTTTATACGCCTAAAATAGTTTTTGAGGTGGGTATGATTACATTTTAAATTATATATAATTAATATACATATTTTTATGATATTATAAGCTTCATGTAATTTCATTTTATTACATGTAGAGAATAATCACATGTTACCAAGTGATAAGATTTTATCAAAATAATCTCATCACTTTTCAAGATTATTTATGTTCATGCTTCCTTTAATGAAATGTTACAACCCATCTCTAAATAAATTTAGGAATTTTATTCCCCTCTGGTCATTTAGTTGAAGCTTCCTTTTCATTTTTAAAAGGTTAATTTTTAATAAAATTTTTTCTTAAAATTATTTTGAAAGAAATGGTTTTCAAAAAAATCAATATTATTTCAAATAATTTCATGTAAAAATGTTTTCAAAACATTTTGAAGTTTTCTTTATATGTTTTCAAATTGTTTTAAAATAAAAAAAATTAAAAATGTTTTGAATATTATTTCATAAGTTTTCAAAGAAAAGGGTTTTCAAAATGATTTCAAGCCTTATTTATAAGTTTACAAAGTATTTTAAAATAAAATGTATTTCAAAAAGGTTTTATTCTTTAAAAATACTTCTTAAAAAAGGAAAGGATTTTTTCCTTAAGAAATTTTTTCAAAATACCTTTCCATGTTATTTTCCATCTAAGATAATATATGTTGATGTTAATAAAGAACTTATAAGAAATAAACCAAATTTTCCATTCATATTATTTCATGAATGGTTTATGTTTTGAAGGAATAATTATTAAAAAAACTTGTTTCTCTTCCAAGGGTTATATGATTTTGAAACATTCTTCCTTTCACAGGTTATTCCTCAATGAAATTATTATTAAACCACTCTCTTTTACATAGGTTATGATGTGATGAAATGTTAGTGATACCCATTTCATTTAATATGTTATGATTTGAAGTTTATAAAACTTATGTCTTTTATGGGTCATGATATGATGAATGTTTTATTATCTTGTGGCACATATGGATGATTTTATTATTATATGGGTGAAACCTATATATCCCTAAAATTCATTGGGTAAAAATGTATGAATCATGAGTATAAATGTTAGTTGTGGACCTCATTACATGTTCACAATGTTATGAATAAACCAAGTTGCATGTCTATAAGTTTATTCATAAACATGATTTCATGTTCAAAATGTTATTAGTGAACCTTATCACATGTTCAAAATGTTATTCATGGTCCCACTTTCATGTCCATAATTTTATACATGAACTAGATTACATGTTCACAATGTTATGAGTTAACCTTATTACATGTTCACAATGTTATAAGTTAACTTTATTACATGTTCACAATGTTATTAATGGAACTTGTTAGATGTCCATAAGCTTATGCATGAACCTAATTAAATGTTTAAAACGTTATGTGTGAACCTAATTACATGACAAAAATGTTATGTATGGACCTGGTTTCATGTCCATAATATTATGCGTGAACTAGATTACACATTCAAAATTTTATGCATGGACCTGGTTGCATGTCCATTTGTTGATATGGGGGCCTGATTTCATGTCCTTGACTTAATGAGCGGACTTGTTTCAACTTATAGATGTTCACAACAGTATAAATCAATGTCCATCCCACAAATTCCATGTCTTATTATGATGTTATGTTTTCATGACTTGTGATATTAATTCTATTATGATCTAAGTCTTGTGAACATAAAATATTTATCATGATCTCTAATATTTAGGGTATAATCTTAAAATTTTATTCTCAATTTCAATAACCTTTTGTTCAATTTATGCTTATGCATTTCCTTTATTTACTCTAACTGAGAATTTTACCTCACCCCTTTCTTATGTTTTATTTCCCCAGGTTATGAAGAAAGGTTTTAGGTAGAAATAATAATGATGTAAATATTTATGGGAGATGTTTAAGATCTTTCACCAGGAAAGGCGACTTTGTTTCCAAGTTTCTAAATACACTAAATTATTATGGTCCTCATGCATGTATTTTTGTAATGTAATGAATATTCATCTAAAATGATGTAATATCCATGTATGTTAATCCAAGGTTTCTATAGTTGGTATTAGAGGAAATTTTTAGTCAAGATTTGGAAACTAGGATGAGAAAAATTTAGTGAGATCTCTAGGTATATTTCTAAGGATATGTCTAGGGATGTCTCTAAGGATAAGTATAGGTATGAGTTAACATATAAGAAAATGTCCTAGAATTTTGATAAAGGATAGAGTGGGTGGTTTCCTAGAAATACATCCATGTATAGATACTATAAGTGGATGTGAATCTTTCAAAGATGTACCTAAGGGTAAAAATCTGACAAGATGTTATGGGCCTAACTCAGGGTAATTTGGTACACAATAACTGGTCTTGATGCACACTAGGTTTGAAACTCCTTAAGGATATGCTTTGAGAATTCATAAAACTATTCACAACCCATCATTAAGGATTTAAATAGAGTATGACTATTACTAACCTAGTATAAACCTAAGGTTTCATAGATTAAATAAGTAAGATCCATGATTTAGGTACCCTATAAGTAATTTTTCCTGATTATATGGTATCCCAATATGATAGATGTTTCTCACACTTTGATTCCTGGTTTTATTAAATAGATATAAATTGAAGGAACAAGGTTAATATTTAATGTTTCAGATGTGGAAAGAATGAGAATTATGTGAATTTATTTCCCATGAGGAAAAATCATAAAGAGAATTAGTAAGTTGGTACGGGTATTGGTTATACTTCTGAAGATAATGATATTGCAAACAACGTGTGAAAGGTATGTGATGTTTTTCCAGTATTGTTTACATTAAAAATAATAAGTATTATTAGATTTTTATTTTGAAACTTTAATACATTATTAATATTTCATATTCTAGGAAATAGGTATTAAGGAATGAGTTTATAAATCTTGAGTAATGCTTTAAGAATAAATTTGGATGAATGAAGTACTTATGTTTTGGAATTCAAAGATTATGTTATATGAATCATGAGATATGTACGTATGTTTAGTATAATTTTTCATTAAGGATTTAAAATGATAGGTTTAATGGTGATGAATACATAGAAAAGTGATATTTTGATTAAGGTAAGTTAACCCTTAATATGATCATGATGTTGATAAAATTTATTTTCACGTGGATAAAGATATGGTTGATTTGGATAAAGCAAATTAGACAACACTTATTACCTTGGATTTGATTATTTATTAGTTTAAAAGGTATTCTATGTCATTTTTATGAATTTTAAAACTTATTTTATTTAAGTAATATATCCAGTAACCTTTGGTATAAGGAATATTGAATTTTTAACTAAAGTATCTATGACAATTCGAGTTATTACCATGTTTCAAGAGAATATATGATGACGGTATTCATGTGTTTGGAATGTGATAACCAAGATATAAATTGTGAAATATGGGGGATCAATATTAATATTATTCTATGACTTCTTTCTGAAGTTTTATATTTTTATCTTTTAGAAGGGTTATAAGGTTAACCATTTATGGAAATATTAAGTTAGACTTTGGATGAAGTTTGTGAGAATAAAGTATTCTCTTACCACATGAGGATTTAATCATATTGTAAAACCTATTATAAAATCATGGTGTTGGTGATAACTGATTGGATGGTATATCCTAGATCTCATGATCTATTGGTGCTTCAGGAATGAAAAAATCACCTTCCTTTTTGGAGAAAGAGGTGAAGTGGATCAAGGAACAACAAAGGGTGAAGTTTTCCTGGAATCATGCAAGAATATATTTTCATGAAAATTATTTAACTTTAGGAAAAATGTTCTTGAAACCAAAAAATTTATCCTAGTACCTTTGTTTTTGATGAATCAGATGGTCCCTTAGTTCATTGTAAATTTATGTATTTTTTATTGTTAACTTTCTCATGACCTTGTTCTCTATCACTCTCCATAAAAACTTGATAGTTATATTTTTATTCCATGTCCATGTTTTCAATTCCCACCTATGTTCTTCTATATGGAAACTCAGTTATGTGTTGCTTCAGGTAAATACCATGTTTCCAACTTTCCCTTTTAAAGTATGTTTTAGTATTCATTTTCACGATGTGGGTTTCAATGAATGAAACTTTCAAGTATTAAACCTTTGATAACACAACTGAATTTTGAGGGTGAAATTGATTTTAAGGGGGTAGAATGTAACACCTTTAGATTTTGTGAAATATTTTTTTGAATTAATTATTCTTTTTTATATTTTTCATTTCACATGACACGGGAAATAGTTATATATATATATATATATATATATTATAAAACTAATTCAAATATTCCTTTCACATAGAACCAACTTGGATTTCACTACATGAAACACTAACTTTGATTGCACTACACGCAACCCCTACTTGGTTTTCTCTACATGTAACACTGACTTGGCATACATTACAAACAATACCAAGTTTCTATGAAACATCCTTTTATTATTATAATTATTTAAATGAGTTACTTATAACCTAACCATTAAAACTTAGTAATATGAATTGTGATAACTACTTTTCAAATAATTTAATAATATTTTTATATAAATAAATCATATTAATAATGAAAAATATGATTTTTTTGTAAAGTCTTTATATATTTAAAAATACTATTTTCTTTAACAAACTACTTTTTATGTCCTTTTGTGTAGAAAAAAAATAAATAAATCTTAGATGCATCTAGAAATTTAATTTTATAAAATAAAATTAATTTTTAATTTATTATTCCGAAATTATCCTGGGGTGAATTTTTGGTATTTTTATAAGAAAATTCATTTTTTATATGAATAGTGAAAAATATTGCATTTTAGTTAAAAACTACCTTTTTGTTTAAAAAATTATTAATTTTAAATTATAATTTATATTTGTATTAATGTCACATTAGATAAATTATAAATATATTAATACAATTTAGGTCATAACAATTAATTTCAATTTGAAATTGAATATAAAAACATAATAATCTTTTGAACATTTTTTTACTTTAAAAACCTGTTATTTCATCCCATCTACGGGATTAACATTAATATTATTTTCGCCACTTTTGTGAATTGAATCTAGAAAAATGGACATACACCATTTTAATCAATATAATATTTATATTCTAATTATATCATGTTAATTTTTTACAAAAAAATTAGTAAAATTGATTAAAATTAATCACGGCGATTAAGGTCAAATTAAGATTAATTAGGGACTAAACCTTAATATTAGGGGGGAATGGCCTATCCACTTGTCCAAAATACATTTTCTATCCATATTTCGGTTATAAACCTTCCATTTTTTAATTTTCTTGGTTTTTTATTACTTTTTTTAGGTAATAACATGTGTACACCTAACTTATTTTCAAAAATTCCAAGTAAGTCATTTTCCTTCCCTATAAAAGTCTACCACGTATCCCTCTTCCTCACACCTCTAAAACCTCTTAGGATTGAAAAATACCTTCCTAATACACTTACCAACGTCCCTCACTTCCTCATTTAAGCCTCTCATTTGTCAAAATGTCTTCCAATGAATCCTTTCAGCACAAACTAGAAGGAATTACCCTATTAAGAGGTAGCACCTTCTCTCAATATCCTTTCGTTAATTTTCGTTATCCACCCCCTCCACTCACTTTATTCCAAGATTTTATAACAATACCAGTATCCTAAATATAATAGGATTTTTTTTATTTGAATTTTTTGACCTACACTTACACACACCTCCATTTAATGGTTAATGAACATATTGTTTATGTGTATAGTGGACTTTCGCCTCACAAAACGATGATTGTTCAATTTTCCTTACCACCTATCATGGTGGAAATTATGATGGAAAATATGTTTATATATATTATATATTATATTTATTATTTATTTAATCTTATTTATTCTTTATACAACACATATCGTTTTACTTCGCATTTTGTGTAAATACGATAATTTTGTTTGAGGAAGTGTGGACTATCGCCCCCTCAAAGCGATGTGATTCATTCACACACTACATGGAATGTATTGGGGAATAGTTTATATAAATTATATGATATATAAAATTATAATTCTACTATAATGATATTATATACATATATTTTATTTTCTTTCTTTCAATACGACGATAAAAAACGGAAATAGCATTCATGCATACGTACAGTTTACCATCTCCATGAACGATGTATTCCATTTTATACTTATATATTATATAGATTATTAAAAAACATATATAATGTATATAAATGATATTTATATCATGTTTTACATTCTATAATAATGATATAATTATAAGGACAAATGATATAACAAATTAATCCACATGTGAAGAACAAAGCAAATATTATCCAAAGTGAAACCTCGACATATGATGGTTAACAAGAGGGTAATATAAGGTCCTAATAAAACCATATGTGGTATTATATATAATAATATGGTTCTATAAAATATTTATAATAGAGATACAAGATTTATTCACCAGTTATTCCTTTTATATGCTATGTATACTGTCAATGGATGTAATAAATGATTATTATATTAAAATTTATTGGTATTTACATATCCATTCTATGAACTTTATTTCATAGGGTTTATGTTTCAAAATTTACAAAATCAGTAAAATAGTTTTGTCTCAATTTTCCTTCTTTGAGACTCATGTTTTCTTATATGCCTAAATTCCTTTTGAGGTGTGTATACTTACATTTTACATGCTCTATCATAAATAACCATATTTTTATGATATTATAAGCTTCATTTAATTTAATTTTCTTACATGTAGATCATGATCTAATGTTACCAAGTGATGAGATTTTATTGAAATAATCTCATCGCTTTTCAAGATTGTTTAAGTTTAGGCTCTATTTGATGAAATATTACAATCCATACCTCAAACAATTCATGAAATTTCTTCAACTCTGGTTATTAATAATATATTCATGTATTGGTACCATATTTATACTCTTTGGTACATAATATAGTTAAGAAAGTGTTTTTAAGAAAACATTATTTTACCCCCTCTTTGGTCAGAAATCTATGTTTTATAAAAAGGGTTCCAAGAATATTGTACCATTATCCTATAATATTTAAAATAAATTTTCACCCTTTTTGTCTTTTACCAATGTCTTAGAAGGAATCTTCTTGTCACTTTCTGAACAAATAATTTTTCTAACCTTTCTACCATGAAAATGGAATGTTCTTTTACCTCATACGGTATATATGGATTTACCTGTAGTCATTTATTTGTAACTTCCTTTTAATTTTTAAAAGGATAATTTTTAAGAAATTTTTTTTTAAAATTATTTTCAAAGAAATGGTTTTAAGCACATTTTCAATATTTCTTTATAATTTTTCATGTATTTTCAAAGAAAAATTTTTTAAAATGTTTTGAATCTTATTTTATAATTTTTAAAGGAAAAAGGTTTCAAAATGATTTCAAACCTTCTTTATTAGTTTTCAAATTATTTTCAAATAAAATGGATTTCAAAAAGTTTTTATGATTTAAAAATAATTCTCCAAAAAAGAAAGGATATTGTAATGACCCCACCCCAGTTGCTCAGAGCTGGTGCCTTATTTTATTACATTGGCGTGATTATAATAAAGTCTTATCCAGAAGGAACAAATAGTTTAGTAGATTTGGAAATCCAAATAAATACATAAGATCAAACATTACAACTTAAAATGAAAAACAAAAAATAAGTTTCATTGGGAAAATCCACCACACTAAGAATATACTGTCAAGTTAATCCTAATATATGTCTTCATGTCCTCGGAAAAATGAAACATAAGAATGGGTGAGATCAGATGCTTATTAAGGGTAAGAAATATAAAATAAGATATCATAAACATAAACATAAATCATGGTGAATAATTGAAAACACATTCCTTTAAAAATAATAAACTAGAACACATTATGGAAGGAATATGAGCTGTGTAATTATTTCTATAATAAAACATAATCATGGGTATTATACTAGTCGAATAACCATGTGAAATATGAATTTATAGCATCATAACGAGGTAAATGCATGTTACGTACTTTCTAAAACATATCTTCAAGTACTAGGCCAATACATATAAAAATGATTAAGGCCTTGGATAAAACCATATCTAAAAATGGGCAAGGCCTCAGCCAAGTCCATATTTATTTGTCTCATGAGACCTACCGATGCATCGAGTGGCTATATAAGGCCCCTCTGATCACATAATAATTTTAATTTATTCCTAATATTAATGGGGATAAATATAAACAACATATACATTCATATTGAAACTAACATATGAAACATAAATAACCTTCCCCAAATATTAAGCATAAACACTAACAATTTGGAGCAAATTGGTGAATGATTTTAAGATAGCACATCCACATTCAAACTAATAATAAACCATTAAACTAAATATGGTAACTGATATCATAAATATTAATCCCAATAATACATAACAATCAACAAGAGTGTTGAAACAAATGAAGATACTCTTATAAAATCATTGAGTAATTCTTGTGATAAATGTTGGAACCACCTTGTGTATAAGGTTGTATTTGTTGTAAATAGTTGTCAATGAAGATCAAAATTAAGGAGATCAAGAAGTACTTCAATGAAGTGGAGAAATGGAAATTTAGACGATTGTTGTACTGGTCATAAGTTCAAAGAACATGTGTCAAAGGCGATACATTGTTTACAACAATGAAGAATGTGGGGTGTAATCCATCTGAGGATGATTAAAGAAGAAAGGGGTTTTGATGAAGACCATGAAATTACTCATGATTGCATGAGAACCATGAAAGAGACTTCTTGACGAATTGAATCATATGGTTTGCATGAAGTATATCATGACGGTCGATGAAGAAGACAATGTGAAAATGATTGGAATTCTAAGATGGTTGTGCGGGGATTGGAATTCTGAGATAGCCATGCACATCACTTTTTCATAGAATATGATGATTCTAAAGTTATGCCTTCAAAGAATACATATCACAATAGTGGAGTTTGTGATAAAAGCAGAAGAGTTGCTGAAGGATACAAATCACCAAGAAGAAGTGCTTTTGAGGTGATCGTTCTTGTTGAAAAAGCAAACGAACGACATAAAAATTTGTTGAAAAAGGATATTCCATAGTGGCATGTCGATTTCAAGAGTTGTGTTAAATGATCTATGTTTTATTAAAGAACTTCGACAGAGGAATGGATGATCTGGAGGCGGTACAAAAAGAGCAGATACAAGGTGGCGCCATTTTCCAGTGTTTGCCAAATTTCAGGGCCTCAAAATCAACAAATGAAGAAGAGTGATTTTGCCAAAGGGACTTGCACGCCGTAAACTTGAAGGAGAGGAAACTTGTGTGCCATATGTTTTTGAGGATCATAACATCAAAATATGGAAAAGGGATAAGGGTCGTGCAAGTGTTGGTTAGGTCACACAAGTGGACTTGCGCGCCGTGAAAGAACTTGTGCACCAATACCTAGGAGGATTGGAACTTACGCGCCTATTGTTTTCCAATAACAGAACTTCAAAATATGGATAAGGAAATAAAGTCTCGCAAGTATTGGTTGGGTTGCGCAAGTGAGTTGCGCAACAAAGGATAGGGGAGATGAGCTGCGCGCCGAGACTTGCGTGCCAAGGAGTGACTTGCGCGCCGTCGCGCAGGGGGTCCAGTTTGACTATAAATAGAGGACCCCCCCCCCTCCTCATTTGTAATGGAGTTCAAGACATAGAGGTTTTTTGAGATCTCATCACATAGGTGATTGATCCGCGCAAGTGGTAGTTGGGTCGCGCAAGTAGAGGTTGTGTGCCGGTTGTTGGCAGCGCGCCCAAGGCGGTTTGGGAGAGAAAGGAAGTGGGTCGCACAAGTTTATAATTGGGGAAGGAAGCATCGCGCAGGTGCTTTGGTGACACTTGTGCACCAGTTTGGACTTGCATGCCGAAGACTTGCGCACCGTATTGGGACTTGCACGCCTGGCTTGGAGAAGTGCGCCAGGTATTGCTGAAGCCTACCAGTGTATTTGGAGCTGCACAAAAGCCAGGAGATTACCTGATACATTTGGTCAAAGTGAGATTGAAGAAGAAATCTAAATGATACATGCATGATCTCATGCATACATGGTGAACTGATTCTGACAATGACAAGTAAGCTGAGCATCATTTATTGAGAAATCACATAAGTGATTATGATTCAGGCAAACTAAGACAAGGGGATCTAGTGCATTCAGTCATCGCACTAAATAAGAAGGATTGAACTAAAAAGAGCATCAACTCTGAACACTGATGCAAGCAAAGTATCATGTTGAACAGGAGACAAAGAACTTCAATGCACATCTATTGAAGAGACCTTCACATCTATAAACTGAGTGTGACTTCACCAAGGGTAGTGAGCCAGGGGGAGTCAACGGGAGTGACCCGAGGGAAGCAGTGAGCTATCCCTGAGCCTTTGTAAAGGTAGTGAGCCTGGGATAGAGTGACTATGCCTGAACCATTGTAATCCACAACTAGTGAAGATTAGTGGAATTTGGTACGACTGGCAACTTATCGGCGTATGCTCCTTGGACGTAGCCCTTAGTGGTGAACCAAGTAAAATTGTTGTGTTATCTCTTTGCATGTGAATGTTTCATTACTGATCATATCCATCATATAGGTTTAAGTAGTTCCTACCAATGTGGGAACAAGATCCACAACTTTAAGAAGGAAAAGTTGCCA
The DNA here is from genome assembly GCA_963277665.1 of Viscum album. NCBI lineage: Eukaryota > Viridiplantae > Streptophyta > Magnoliopsida > Santalales > Viscaceae > Viscum > Viscum album. The sequence continues at coordinate 682,300,972 of OY728123.1, read as the reverse complement.
CCCTGATTCACCCCTCCCCTCTCAGGGTGTTCCGGGGTCCTACAAGTGGTATCAAAGACAGGTTAATGTATGTTGGATATTATCCAGTAATTCTATTGAGAAGAGGATTTGAGTTACTTTCCTAAATTCAACCATGAAGAGTAGTTTTGATGAAGATTCAGTGCAGAAATCTATATCCACCAAGACTTTGAAAAATAGGAAAAAGAAATAGAATAAGCTGATGAAGAAGTCCCTCATGAACAAAGAAGATATTGTGTCTTGTTCTCCATTCCATTACAATAATGAAGAAACATTAGGCTTGGAAAGTATCAAGAAGGTAGCTCAGGATTCTTCCAGAAGAAAGGATGACACCCCTAATTCAAGATTTCAGGAAAAACTCAAAACATATCTGCATGATATTCCTGAAGAAAGGGTTGTTATTATTTGTAGCCTATTCCAATCTATGCAGGTTGAGATCACTCTACTAGAAAGAGAATATAACAATATGGAAAAGGGGTTGGAAAGAAAAGCTCTGGAAAGTATGAAGCTCACCAAACAGGTTAAAGTCTTTGAAGAAAATGAGGCAGTAAATAAGACTCCAAAACAAAAGATCCATGCACTTGAAGTTGAGCTGAAGAAGAGCAATGAAGTCAAGAGTTTTTTTTTTGGAAGAAACTTCTATGAAATTCAGGGAACTTGACTCTTTGTTACAAAATAAAGTTAAGATGCATGAAGATGAGGTTGAAAGATTGAAGAAGACTTGTGAAGAAAAGATGATCATGATTGAAGATCAGAATATCATCGTCAATATTGAGAGTCAAAAATTGGAAGCCCAGTTGACCAATATTGAGAATACACATATTGAGACTTCACAAAATAATGAAATGAGTGATGCTTGTACGCAATGTTTGTTGGAGGAATCTAAAGCTGAAATACCTCCAACATGTGACAAGAAGATTATGACAACTCTTGATTATCCGCATCGAGAATCAGTTGCTGCTGGTACTCAATGCTCACTGGAGGATTCTATTATCAAAAGACCTCCAACATGTAATAAGAAGATCTTGAATTCACTCATTGATCTATCACAAGCAACTAAGAAAGTGAAGGTACCATCCAAACCATCTTGTACTCATGTTTCTAAATACATTCCCACAATCAGTGCAGGTTGGAAGAAAAATTCTAAACAAGTATGGATGAGGAAAGGTGAGGATAAGAAACCTACCACCATGGATAGGGTGGATAGGAAGAAAAAATTGGAAGATGGTTCCCCAGATAGAGAAAAACACATCTGGAAGAAGGCCCAACTACCTTTTACAGAAGATAAAAAGAAGGCAAGGTTTGTGGTTAAATGTTGGTGTTGCAACAGATTTGGGCACTGTGCACTGGATTGTTTTTATAATCCCTTACATGGAAAAGCATAGGGAAATCCTATATCAAAGGGAAGGAAGCCAGAGAAGAAGAAGAAACATCCACAGGTCCAGAAGAATCTGTTTACCGCAAACAAATTTTGAATTCTTGATAACATATGTGATTTATGCAAAGGCAACAGTCACAAGGCAGGCACATGTCCATATCAACATGATTTCACTATTGATAAGAAAATAAGACCTCCGATGCCGGCTAAGCATGAAGAAATTACCTTGGGAAGAAATCAGAAGAATTTTGTGAACACACATTTTCCCAAGAAGATCTCAAGTAGGGGAGCTGAGAAGCCCCAGGATTTTAGATCCATGAAATTGATGGGTCATTCATCCAAAAGAAAAACAAAGTGGGATGAAACTCAGATGAACCCATGTGGAAGATCCAAACCATCTGAAATAGTTCCAAATGACTTTTTGGTCATCTGGCCAGAAGATTTGAAAATAATGAGGAATCTTGAAGATGAAAAGGCCAAGGCTGGTGAAAAAGGAAAAATAAAAATTTCACGTGATGAAGACAGAGTTCAAGAGAGTTTGCAAACAAAGAGAATCACACGTGTCAAAGAAGTTCTGTGTGAGAGATGCAAGAAATCTAGTCACATTGAAAAAGTTTTCCTAACCATAATACCAAAGAAATAAGCAGTCCTTAAGAAGAGTAAGAATGTATCATTCATGATGGCTATTAAGCAGAACAATTCCCCACACAAAGTATAAGAGAATGTGAAGAAATCCATGCCACACCAACATATGTCAGAACATATGTTCAAATGTGAAGGCATGAAGACTGGAGTGAATAGAGGAACTTGGTTGAGAGAAGAACCTCAACCATGCAGGTCTTGTTGATTAATCAAGGAGGAACCACCTTATTCCTGTAATCATTTTTGTATTGTATTTGTGCTAATAATGCAGGGAATTGAAGGTGAAACATGCTCTCAGGGGGAGAACCTAAGAAGTAGTGAATTTTGTCAACTCTTGATAGCCAATATGAAGAAGTTTCCATCCTTAGTAGATTATTCAATTGATATTCAAAGATTATGATGATGAAGGATAACTCTTGATGAAGATTATGAGGAGTGTTTCCCTTGAGGGGGAGAAAAATGAAGAAGCTTCTATAATCACTGTTTCAATCAATATCAACTCCAGCTGGACTCAAAAGCAGTTACTCTGTAAATTTCTTGTAGAACATGTCAATGGAGAAGGTATGCCATTTCTCAATCTCTATCCCTTGGTTACTCAGATCAAAGATCATTCTACAAAGGGGGGGTAACTGAATTGATCAGTGAAGTAAGAAGAATGGATGTTCCCGATGGTCACTTATCCTACCGATAGCACTTGAATGTTTTTTATCTATTTGCTAATGTGAGTACAGGAGTTTCAAGTTGATTATTCCCTATCATGTTTGTTTTTCTTCTACCTGAAATAAAAGTGGTAAACCCTTGAAGACAAAATACATGAGTTCTCATCTCATGTTGGTATCATGATCTGTGAATAATGGACAGCCTTGTTGACTTAATCAAATCCTCTTGTTTTCTACATCGATCATTGATCAAGTAGACTTAGAGTGAAATGATTAATTAAACATTGCTTAAGTGTGGATTGATACCCTCCCTACCATGCACTTTGTATTTCTTGTCAATAAGGGGGAGAGAAAGTGAAATGATAGTTTGAAAAAGAAAAGTTGATTTAAGAGAAGATTCTCATTTTGACATTGACGAATTCATTTTAGAATATGTATAAGGTATTGACAAAAAAATACAAAGGGGGATATTGTTGGAACCACCTTGTGTATAAGGTTGTATTTCTTGTCAATATTTGTCAATGAAGATCAAAATGAAGGATATCAAGAAGTACTTCAATGAAGTAGAGAAATGGAAATTCAGATGATTGTTGTACTGATCATAAGTTCAAAGAACATGTGTCAAAGGTGATACATTGTTTACAACAATGAAGAATGTGAGGTGTAATCCATCTGAGGATGATTAAAGAAGAAAGTGGTTTTTGATGAAGACCATGAAATTACTCATGATTTCATGAGAACCATGCAAGATACTTCTTGACGAATTGAATCATATGGTTTGCATGAAGTAGATCATGACGGTTGATGAAGAAGACAATGTATAAATGATTGTAATTCTAAGATGGTTGTGCGGGGATTGGAATTCTGAGATAGCCATGAAAATCACTTTCTCATAAAAGATGATGATGCTAAAGCTATGCCTTAAAAGAATACATATCACAATAGTAGAGTTTGTGATAAAAGCAGAAGAGTTGCTGAAGGATACAAATCACCAAGAAGAAGTGCTTTTGAGGTGATCGTTCTTGTTGACAAAGCAAACGAACGACATACAAATTTGTTGAAAAAGGAGATTCCATAGTGGCATGTCGAGTTCAAGAGTTGTGGTCAACGATATATGTTTGATTCAAGAACGTCGAAAGAGGAATGGATGATCTGGAGGCAGTACAAAAAGAGAATATACAAGGTGGCGCCATTTTCTAGTGTTTGCCAAATTTCAGGGCCTCAAATTCAACAAATGAAGAAGAGTGATTTTGGAAAGAGGACTTGCGCGTTGTACACTTGAAGGAGAGGAAACTTGCATGCCATATGTTTTTGAGGATCATAACATCAAAATATGGCAAAGGGATAAGGGTCGCGCAAGTGTTGGTTAGGTCACGCAAGTGGACTTGCACGCCGTGAAAGAACTTGCGCGCCGGTACCTAGGATTATTGGAACTTATGCACCTATTGTTTTCCAAGGACAGAACTTCAAAATATTTCTAAGGAAAGAAAGTCGTGCAAGTATTGGTTGGGTCGCGCAAGTGAGTTTCGTAACAAAGGCTAGGGGAGATGAGTTGCGCGCCGAGACTTGCATGCCAAGGAGTGACTTGCGTGCCGTCGCGCAGGGGGTCCAGTTTTCCTATAAATAGAGGACCCCCCCTTCTAATTTGTAATAGAGTTCAAGACTTAGAGATTTTTCGAGCTCTCGGTGCGCAGGTGATTGAGCTGCACAAGTGGTAGTTGGGTCGCGCAAGTAGAGGTTGCGCGCTGGTTGTTGGTTGCGCGACCAAGGCGGTTTGGGAGAGAAAGGAAGTGGGTCACGCAAGTTTATAGTTAGGGAAGGAAGCGTCGCGCAAGTGATTTGGTGACACTTGTATTCCAGTTTGGACTTGCGCGCCGAAGACTTTCATTCTGTATTGGGACTTGCGCGTCTGTCTTGGAGAAGCGCACCTGGTATTGCTGAAGCCCACCGGTCTGTTTGGAGCTGCACGAAAGCCAGGAGATTACATGATACATTCGGTGAAAAGTGAGATTGAAGAAGAAATATAAATGATACATTCATGATCTCATGCATACATGGTGAACTGATTCTGACAATGACAAGTAATCTGAGCATCATTTATTGAGCAATCACATAAGTGATTGTGATTCAGGAAAACGAAGACAAGGGGATCTAGTGAATTCAGTCATCGCACTAAAGAAGAAGGATTGAACTAAAAAGAGCATCAACTCTGAACCCTGATGCAAGAAAATACTCATGCTGAACAGGAGACAAAGAACTTCAATGCACATCTATTGAAGAGACCTTCACGTCTATAAACTGAGTGTGACTTCACCAAGGGCAGTGAGCCAGGGGGAGTCAACGGGAGTGACCCGAGGGAAGCAGTGAGCTATCCCTGAACCTTTGTAAAGGCAGTGAGCCTTGGACAGAGTGATTGTGCCCGAACCATTGTAATCCACAACTAGTGAAGATTAGTGGAATTTGGTACGACCGGCAACTTGTCGGCGTATGCTCCTTGGACGTAGCCCTTAGTGGTGAACCAAGTAAAATTGATGTGTTATCTCTTTGGATGTGAATGTTTCATTGCTGATCATATCCATCATATAGGTTTAAGTAGTTCCTACCAACGTGGGAACAAGATCCACAACTTTAAGAAGGAAAAGTTGCCACCCTGATTCACCCCTCCCCTCTCAGGGTGTCCCAGGGTCCTACAATAAATACTCTTTTACTTTGAAAATTAGAGTTATTTTGGAAAAGTGTTTATAAAACCATAAATTAATTAAGATAGTATTTTAATAATAAAATGAGTTATTTTATAAAGGTAATGGTTTATAAACAGATTATAGAGTGCCCTTGAAAATAAATAAGAAATTGAGAAATTCCCTTGAGTCGGGCTTGTATTTCAGGAAGAATTTTTTAATGTTCCTTTTAAAACATATAATTACCCATAAATGAAGGTAGGATTCTGGTTGGTACACATATATAGAAAATTCACACAGAATTTATGAGGAGTAAATATTAATTAATAATAATTTAATTCGGTTAAGTAGAAAATAAATGTAACCTGAATGAAAATGGAGGTTCAGGTGGAAAACCCTTACCTTAACTCCAAAGGTGTTCCTCACTTGATCTTAATTACCAGAATAATAAAATTTAGGTTCATAAATTAATGATTAAAGAACCCAATCTACATTTAATTGATTTATTATAACCTTATTAAGCTCATTAATGGCCTTTTATGGGTTAAGAGATTCAATTTGATTGTTTTGGATCATTTTCTTCCTTGGTTTTCATGATCGATTTACTGATATTCATGTATAGATAAACATGTAGAATGAGAATGGTTAACTAGAATAAATTGTTTTGGTTATTAGTAAAAAACCATAAGATTAAATGGTTATAAAATTCATTTGGTTATTATGAGTGAAGATGAATCGTTATATAAAACTTTAATGACAATTGTTTGGGTTAATTGGAGGTTTTTTTATCACAACGAACTCATTTTGATTTATAAATTAATATCATGAGTAAAAAAGGATTCTAGAATCTTAAATAAGTTATAATACATATATTATAGTCTGGTTCAACCATAAATATGGTTTCATGACCGTTATTGAAGACGGTAATAGAAATTGAAAACCCGTCATCCTTGAATGTGAAAAATTAACACATCTCAGATGGTGTTTTCATTTCTAGTATAAAATAAGGGGAAATGAGAGGTGATGAAGAATTATTCCATTATCATAAAAAAAATTCCAGTATATGTAAGTTATTCGAGTCATCACAACATTTGTATTAAAATAGGTGAGTAAAGAAAAAAAATAAAGGAACTTGAAATAAAAGAAATGAAAAGAGGAATTTACCTCTTGAAGTAATCTTCCTTGAGATCCTATTTAGAGGATGTGTGGACTACCACCACCTGAAAGTGATGTGATTCATTCAAACATGACATGGAATGTATTAAGGATGGGTTTAATGAACTTATATTATATATATAACATTATAATGCTACTATAATGATAATACATATATATATACATGTATATAATTTTCTTTCTTTCTTTCAATACGATAATAAAAATGGAAATTGTGTTCATGCGTACGTATGAATTACTGCCACCATGAATGGTGTATTATATTTAGTACTTAAATATTATATAGATTATTATAATACACATATAATTGATATACATGATATTTATATCATAGTTTACATTCTGTAATCATGATATATGTATAAGGACCAATGATATAACAAATTAATACACATGTGAAGAACAAAGAGAATATTATCTATAGTGAAACCTTAACATATGATGGTTAACAAGAGGGTAATATAAGGCTGTAAAAAAACTATATATGGTATTATATATAATAATATGGTTCTTTAAAATATGTAAAATAAATTTATATTTATTATATAGGTGGTTTAAATGAGTGCGCCGAGAGTCAGGACATAAGTTAAGGGGATTTCATCTCACTTTTTATTTTCGTGAGATACATGCTTTATTCACCACCCATTCATTTTATGTGGTGTGTATACTTTCCATGTATGTAATAAATTATTATTCTAGTTAAATTTATGGTTACTTAAATATCCATTCTATTACCTTTATTTCATAGGGTTTTAGTTTCAAAAGTTACCAAATCGGTAAAATTGTTTTGTCTCAATTTTCCTTCTTTGAGACTCATGTTTTAATGTGCCTAAATTCATTTTTGAGGTGTGTATGATTCCATTTTACATTATTTATCATGAATATACATATTTTTATGATATTATAAGCTTCATGTAATTTCATTTTCTTATATATAGAGCATAATCACATGTTGCCAAGTGATAAGATTTTATCGAAACAATCTCATCACTTTTCAAGACTATTTGTGTTTATGATTCCTTTGAAGAAATATTGCAACCCATCTCTCAATACATTCATGAATTTTCTTCCCCTCTGGTTATTAATTCTATATTCATCTATAGGTACCATATTTATACTCATTGGTGCATAAGATAGGGAAGAGAGTTTTTTTTAAAGCTTGGCTTTACCCTCTCCTCGGTCGGAAATCTATGTTTTCTAAAAAGTGCTACAAGAATATTATACCATTATCCTGTAACCTTTAAAAGAAATTTTTACCCTTTTTTATTTTACCAATATCTTAAAATAAATATTCTTGTTTTTTTTTAAATAATAAAAAAAGAAATTAACGTTTCTACCATGAAAAAGGAATTTTCTTTTACCCCATACGGCATGTATATATTTACCTGCCATAATTTCCTTGAAGCTTCCTTTGCATTTTTAAAAGGTTAATTTTTAAGAAAATGTTTTATTGAAATTATTTTCAAATAAATGGTTTTCAAAACATTTTCAATCTTATTTCATATAATTTCAAGTAAAAATGTTTTCAAAACATTTTCAAGCTTTTTTTATATGTTTTCAAAGAAAATGGTTTTTAAAACATTTTGAATATTATTTCATAAGTTCTCAGAGAAAAATGTTTTTAAAACAATTTCAATCCATATTTATAATTTCTCAAATTATTTTAAAAGAAAATTAATTTCAAAAAGGTTTTATGCTTTAAAAATACTTCTTCAAAAGGGAAATGATTTTTTCCTCAATAATTTTTTTCAAAAAACCTTTCCAAGTTATTTTCCATATAAGATGACATATGTTGATGTTAGTCAAGAACTTAGAAGAAATGAAACATAGGTTCCATTCATATTATTTCTTAAATGGTTTATGTTTTGAAGGAATAATTCTTAGGAAACCTATTTCTCTTCCTTGGGTTATATGATTTTGAAACTCACTTATTTTCATGGGTTATTATTCACTAAAATTGTTATAAAACCTATCTGTTTTACATATCTTATGATGTGATGAAATTTTAGTGATACCCATTTCATTTCATGGGTTATGATTTGATGTTTATAAAACTTATGTATTTTTATGGGTCATGATATAATGAATGTTTTATTATCTTGTGTCACATGTATGAATGATTTTATTATGAGATGGGTGGGACCTGTATCTCCCTCTAATGAATTGGGTAATGATGGATGACTCATGAGTATAAATGTTATGTGTGGGCCTGATTACATGTTCACAATGTTATGTATGGACCTAGTTTCATGTCCATAAGTTTATTCGTGAACTTGATTACATGTTCACAATGTTATGAGTGAACCATATTACATGTTCAAAATGTTATGCATGGACCTAGTTATATGTCCATAAGTTTATTCAAGAACCAGATTACATGTTCAAAATGTTATGAGTGAACCATATTAGATATTCAAAATGTTATGAGTGAACATTATTACATGTTCAAAATTTTATGAATGGACCTTTTTTCATGTCCATAAGTTTATGTGTGAACCGGATTACATGTTTAAAATGTTATTCATAAACCTAATTACACATTAACAATGTTTTTCATGGACCTGGTTTCATGTCCATAAGATTATTCATGAACTTTATTACACATTCAAAATTTTATGCATGGACCTGGTTGTATGTCCATTAGTTGATATGGGGGCCTGATTTCATGTCCTTAAGTTAATGAGTGAACATGTTTCTACTTATAAATGTTCACAGTGATATAAACAAATTTGCATGCCATAAATTCCTTGTCTTATTTTGATGTTATGTTTTTATGACTTATGCTATTAATTATCTTATGATACATTTATTTTGAACTTCAAATACTTATTATGATCTATAATATGTAGGGTATGATATTAAAATGTTATTCTCAATTTCAAGACCTTTTTTTCTAGTTATGCTTATGAATTTCCTTTATTTACTTTAACTGAGCATTTGAGTTCACCCCTTTCTTATGTTTTCTTTCCCCAAGTTATGAAGAAAGGTTGTAGGTATAAGTACTAAAGGTGGAGATATTTATGGGAGATGTTGAAGATCTTTCACCATGATAGGCGACTTTGTTTCCAAGTTTCCAAATACACTAAACTATTATGGAACTTGAGCATGTATTTTTGTAATGTAGTTAATATTTATCTAAAATAATGTAATATCCATGTATGTTAAGCCAGGGTCTCTATAGTAGGTATAAAAGTAAAGGTTTAGTCAACCTTTGGAAACTAGTATGAGAAAACTTTAGTGATATCCCTTGGTATATTTCTAAGGATAGGTATAGGGATGTCTCTAAGGATAATTATAAGGATGAGTTAACGTATAGGAAAATGTCCTAGAATTTTGGTAAAGGATAGAGTGGGTGGTTTCCTAGAAATAAATCCATGTCTGGATACTATAATTGGATGTGACTCTTTTACAGATGTACCTAGGGGTAAAAACTCTAGCAAGATGTTCTGGACCTAACTCGGGGTAATCTGGTGCACGATAACGGACGTTGATGCACACCTGGTTTGACACTCCCTAGGGATATTCTTTAGGAATTAAAAAAACTCTTCACAAACCATCATGAAGGATTTAAATAGAGGATTAAAATGAATAACCTAGGAAAAACCTAAGTTTTCATAGATTAAATAAGTTATATTAATGATTTAGGTACCCTACAAGTAATATTTTCTGATTATATGGTATCCCAATATGATAGATGTTTCTAACACTTTGATTTTTTATTTTATTCAATAGATATAAATAGAAGGAAAAAGGTTAATATTTAATGTTTTAGATGTGAAAATCATGGGAATTATGTGAATCTATTTCCCAAGTGGAAATATCATAAAGAGAATCAAGAAATTGGTATGAGTATTGGTTATACTTCTGGGGATAATAAGACCTCAAAAAACATGTGAAAGGTATGTGATGTTCTTCCATTATTGTTTACATTAAAAATAAGAATTGTGATTAGATTGAGGTTGAGGAACCTTAATACCTGATTAATATTTCATATTCTAGGAAATAGGTATTAAGGAATGAGTTTATGAAGCCTGAGTAATGGTTTAATAATAAATTTGGATGAATTAAGTACTTATGTTTTGGAATTCAAAGATTATATTAAATAAATCATGAGATATATAAGTATTTTTAGTATAAATTGTCATTATGGATTGAAAATTATATTTTTAATGGTGATGAAGTCATATAAAAGTGATATTTTGATTAAGTTAAGGTAACCCTTAATGTGATCATAATGTTGAGAAAATTGTGTTCTGCTTAGATAAAGATATGATTGATTTGGATAAAGTAAATTGGATAGCACTTATTACCTTGGATTTGATTATTTATTGGTTTAAAAGGTAGAATATATCATTGTGGATGACGTTTAAAACTTATTAGATTTAATGAATATATCCAGTAACATTTGGAATAAGGAACCATGCATTTTTAACTAAATAATCTATGGTAATTAGAGTTATTACCATGTTTCACGAGAATATATGATGATGGTATTCACATGTTTGGAATGTGACAACCAAGTGATACATTTTGATATATAGGGGGTCAATATGAAGCTTATTTTGTGACTTCTTTTAGAAGTTTTGTATTTTAATCTTTCTTAAGGGTTATAAAGTTAACCATTTATGGAAAGGTTAAGTTAAACTTTGGATGAAGTTTTTGAGAATAAAGTATTCTCTTACAACATGAGGATTTAAGCATATTGGAAAACCTATTATAAAAACATGGTGTTGATGATAACTGATGGGATGGTATATCATGGATCTCATGATCTATTAGTGCTTCAGGAATGAAAAATTCAGTATCCTTTTTGGATAAAGAGGTGAAGTGGATCAAGGAACAACAAAGGGTGAAGTTTTTCTGAAATCATGCAATAATATCTTTTCATGAAAATTATTTAACTTTAGGAAAAAGGTACTTGAACCCAAAAAAATTATCATATTATCTTCATTTCTGATGAATTATATGGTCCCTTAGTTCATCATAAATTTATGTCTTTTTTATTGTTAACTTTCTCTTGAACTTGTTATCTATCTCTCTCCATCAAAAAATGATAGTTATATTTTTCTTTCATGTCCATATTTTCACTTTCTAGCTATGTTCTTCTATATGGAAACCCTATTATATGTTACTCTAGGTGACCACTATGCTTCCAACTTTCCCTTTTTAAATGATGTTTTAATAGTCATTTTTATTATGTGGGTTTCTATGAATAAAACGTTCAAGTATCAAACCTTTGAAAACCCAGATGAATTTTTATGGAGAATTTTATTTTAACCGGGGTAGAATGTAACACCCTGAGATTTTGTGAATTATTTTTTTTGGAATTAATTAATCTTTTTTATATTTTTCATTTCACGTGACACTGGAAATAGTTTTATATATATATATATTATGACACTAAGTCAAATATTCCTTTCACATATAACCAACTTGGATTTCGCTCCATACAACACTAACTTGGCTTGCACTACATACAACACCTACTTGGATTTCTCTACACATAACACTTATTTGGGATACATTACATATAATACCAAGTTTTTACGAAACATCATTTTATTGTTATAATTATTTAAATGATTTACTTATAAACTAGCCATTAAAACATAGTAATATGAATAGTGATAACTACTTTTAAAATAATTTTATAATGGTTTTATATAAATAAATCATATTGATAATGAAAAATATAATTTTTTAGTCTTTATATGTTTAAAAATATTATTTTCTCGAATGAACTATTTTTCATATCCTTCTATGTAGAAAAAAATTAATATTAGACACATATAGAAATTTAATTTGATAAAATGAATTTAATTTTTTAATTTATAATGCCAAAATTATCTTAGAGTGAATTTTTTGTATTTTTGTGAGGAACTTCATTTTTTATGAATTGTGAAAAATACTGCATTTTAGTTAATAACTACCTTTTCATTTAAATAATTATTAATGTTAAATTATAATTTATATTTGTATTAATGTCACATTAGATCAATTATACTTATATTAATACAATTTATGTCATTATAATTAATTTCACTTAGAAATTGAATATAAAAAATTAACAATCTTTTGATCATTTTTTACTTTAAAAATCTTTTATTTCATCTCATCTGCGGGATTAGCATTAATCTTAATATTACCACGTCTATGAATTGAATTTCAAAAAATGGAAATACACCATTTTAATAAATATAATATTTATATTCTAATTATATCATGTTAATTTTTTATAAAAATATTAGTAAAAGTGATTAAAATTAATCACATCGATTATGGTCAAATTAAGATTAATTAGATACTAAACCCTAATATTAGGAGGGAATGACCTAGAAACTTGTAAAAAATCCCTTTTCTGGCCATATTTCGGCCATAAACCTTCCATTGTTTATTTTTGTTGGTTTGTATGACTTTTTTTAGGTAATAACATGTGTACACCTAACCTGTTTTCAAAAATTCCAAGTGAGTCCTTTTCCTTTCCTATATAAGTCTACCACTTCTCCCTCTTCTTCACACATCTAAAACCTCTTATGATAAGAAATAATTTACCAAATATACATACCAACATCCCTCCCTTACTCATTTAAGCCTCCATTTCTTCAAAAATCCTTATAATGAATCCTTTTGGCACAAACAAGAAGTAGTTACCCGATTAAGTGTTAACACCTTCTCTCAATCTTCTTTCGTTAATTTTTCTTATCCACCCCCCTCCACTCACTTTATTCGAAGATTTTATAAAAATACCAGTATCTTAAATATACTATTATGTTTTATGCTTTTTTTACCTACACTTACACACACTTCCATTTAGTTTGTAACAAACATACAGTTTATGTGTACAACGACCTTCTGCCTCAAAAAATGATGATTGTTCAATTTTCCTTACCGCCTATCATGGTGGACATTATGATGGGAAATATGTTTATATATATTATATATTATACTTATTATGTATTTAATCTTATTTATTCCTTATACAACACATATATTTTTACTTTCCATTTTGTGTAAATCTGATAATTTCGTTTGAGGAAGTGTGGACTACCGCCCCCTCAAAGCGATGTGATTCATTCACACAATACATGGATTGTATTGAGGATGGGTTTAGGGAAATTATATTATATATAAAATTATAATGCTACTATAATTATATTATATATGTATGTGTAATTTTCTTTCTTTCTTTCAAACCGACGATAAAAACAGAAACAGCATTCATGCGTACGTACGGCTTACCGTCTCCATGAATAGTGTATTCCATTTTGTACTTATATATTATATATATTATTAAAAAAACAAATATAATGTATATAAATGATATTTATATCATTTTTTAAATTCTATAATCATGATATAATTATAAGGACCAATGATATAACAAATTAAGACACGTGCGGAGAATAAAGCGAATATTATCCGAAGTGAAACCTTAATATAGGATGGTTAAAAAGAGGGTAATATAAGGTCCTAATAAAACCATATATGGTATTAGATATAAGAATATGGTTCTATAAAATATTTATAATAAAGTTATATTTATTATACATGTGGTTTGAATGAGTATGACAAGATTCAAGACATGATGTAAGGGGATTTCATCTCACTTTTTATTTCTGTGAGATACATGATGTATTCACCACCCATTCCTTTTATGTTCTATGTATACAGACAATGGATGTAATAAATGATTATTATAGTTAAATTTTTTGGTATTTAAATATCCATTATATGACCTTTATTTCATGGTTTTTATGTTTCAAAAGTTACCAAATCGGTAAAATAGTTTTCTCTCAATTTTCCTTCTTTGAGACTCATGTTTTCTTATGCACCTAAATTCATTTTGAGGTGTTTATACTTCCATTTTATATGATCTATCATGAATAACCATGTTTTCATGATATTATAAGCTTAATTTAATTATTTTTCTTGCATTGATATCATGATTTCATGTTACCAAGTGATAAGAGTTTATTGAAATAATATCATTGCTTTTCAAGATTATTTATGTTTAGGTATCCTTTGATGAAATATTATAACCCATCTCTCAATAAATTCATGAATTTTATTTACCTCTAGTTATTAATGATATATTCATGTATTGTTTCCATATTTATACTCTTTGGAACATAAGATATTTAAGAATATGTTTTTAAGAAAGCTCGACTTTACCCTCTCTTTTGTCGGAAATCTATGTTTACTAAAAAGGGCTCCCAGAATATTGTATCATTATCCTGTAATATTTAAAATAAATTTTGACCCTTTTTTGTCTTTTACCAATATCTTCAAATGAATCATCTTATTTCATTCTGAACAAGGAATTTTTATAACCTTTCTACCAATCAAAAGGAATGTTCTTTTTCCTCATACGGTATGTACGGATTTACCCGCTGTCATTTATTAGAAGATTCCTTTGAATTTTTAAAAGTGTAATTTTTAAGAAAATGCTTTTAAAAATTATTTTCAAAGAAATTTTTTTCAAAACATTTTCAATATTTCTTTATAATTTTTTAAATTATTTTCAAAGAAAAAGGTTTTTAAAATGTTTTGAAGCTTATTTTATAAGTTTTCAAGGAAAAAGGTTTTCAAACCTTCTTTATTAGTTTTCAAATTATTTTCAAATATAATGGATTTAAAAAAGGATTTATGATTTAAAAATAATTATTCAAAAAAGAAAGGCTATTTTAATGACCTCGCCCCAGTTACCCGAATTCAGTGCCTTATTACATTACATTGGCATGATTATAATAAAGTTGTATCTCAATGGAATGAATAGTTTAGTAGATTTGGAAAGCCAAATAAATACATAAGCTCAACATTAAAACTTGAAATTAAAAACAAAAAATAAGTTCTATTGGGAATATCCCCCCTTCCAAGATTATCCCTACAAGTTAATCATAATATACCTCTTCATACTTGAATAGCCTAAAGGCATTATTTTTTATTGATTTTTTTATAACCCCCCTTTCAAGGGATGAGGAGGAACCCTTAAAAGGCCTATAGGCTTAGAGATTACATGACCAGTAGGTCATAGAAATTATATATACTGTACATTTAAATCCTCCTCCCAACTTCTTCATCATGATATAAACTCTCCACCTTCGCATGGATATTCGTCTAGGCTTCCCATGCAATCACAGGCTGGTCCTGATGGCAATTCGATACCATCTCTTTCTAAAAAATCTACTTAGCTTCTGCTTTGGTGAATGCGCCTTCTCTAAATCTCCATCTAGAGTCTACTTCTTGTAGAGTATGTCTGATCATTTAATCACAATTTCAGGTGGCCTAAAGGCCTTGATGTGGCCCAAAGGCCTTGAGGTGGCCTGAAGGCCTTGATGGGGCCCAAAGGCCTTGAGGTGGCCTGAAGGCCTTAAGGTTTCTCGAAGTCCTTTAGGTGTCCCGAAAGCCTTACTGTCCCGAAGGCCTTGGGTGGCCCGAAGGCCTTAAAGGACCCAAGGCCAAAACCGGTGTCCTAAAATCCCAAACGAATGAATAGTTTTGGCTGCTAAAGTACCTAATAGTGTTTGCTACAGTATCTTCTATAGTAATCTGGAAATATGTATCCACCCGATTTTGAACTCGGGTCTCTTGGACGCACTTGATGAGTCCTCGGCCACAGATCTTAGGCTCTTGTGCATAATATACCTCTTCATGTACCTGGAAAAATGAAACATAAAAAGGGGTGAGATCAGATTCTCATTAAGGGTAATTAATACAGTGGAAGATATCATAAACATAAACGTTAGGCATGGTGAATAATTGAAAATGCATGCCTTTTAAAATAATAAACTTAAGCACTTTATGGTGGGAATATGATATAAGTAATTATTTCCATAATAAAACATAATCATGGGTATTCTACTAGTTGAATAACCACATGAGCTATGAATTTTTAGCTTCATAATGAGTGAAATGCATATGTTGTAAATTCTAAAACATATCTTCAAGGCCTCGGCCAAGACATCTAGAAATGATTAAGGCCTCAGCCAAAACCATATCTAAAAATGGGAAAGGACTCAGCCAAGTCCATATCTATTTGTCTCATAAGACCTACCGATGCATCGAGGGGCTATAGTGGGAACCACCCATCACATAATAAGTCCAATTCATTCCTCATATGAACTGGGATAAACATAAACAACATATACATACATATTGAACCTAAAATATGAAACATAAATAAATTCCCCAAACATTAAGCATAAACACTAACCATTCGGAGTAAATTTGTGAATGGTTTTAAGATACCACATCCACAGTAAAAATAATCATAAACCATTAAATTAAATATGGTAGATGATATCATAGAGATCAATCCCAATAATACATAACAATCAATAGGATTGTTGAAATAGATGAAGATACTCTTATAAAATCATCGAGTAATTCTTGAGATAAATACTATTTTACTTTGAAAAGAAGAGTTATCTTGGAAAAGTGTTTATATAAAACCATAAATGAAGTAAGATAGTATTTTCATAATAAAATTATTGATTTTATAAAGTTAATGGTTTCTAAAAATAGATTATAGAGTTCCCTTTAAAATAGGTAAAAATTTGAGAAATTCCTGTGAGTCCGGCTTATATTTCAGGAATAATTTTTTAAAGTTACTTTTAAAACATATAATTCCCCATAAATGAAGGTAGGATTATTTTTGGTACACATATATATAACATTCATACATAATTATTGAGTAAATTTTAATGAATAATAATTTAATTCAGGTAAGTAGATAATAAAAGTAACTCTAATGAAAATGGAGGTTCGAATGGAAAACCCTTACCTTAAGTCTGAAGGTGTTCCTCACTTGAACTTAATGACATAAATAATCAAATTTAGGTTAATAAATTAAGGAGTACATAAACTCCTTTATGTTTAATTTATTTATTATAACCTTATTAGGTTCATTCATGGACTTTTGATGGGTTTAGAGAGTCAATTTCATTGTTTGGGAGCATTTTCTTCCTTGGTTTTTAGGATCGATTTACTTATATTCATGTGAAGATAAACATGTAGACTGATAATTGTTGTCTATAATATAAGTTGTATGTTATTAGTGAACAACCATAAGAATACATGGTTATAAAATTCATTTGGTTATTGGGAGTGAAGATGAATCATTATATAAAACTGTATAGATAATTTTTTGGTTTAACTGGCATTTTTTTATCACAAAAAAAACTCATTTTGATTTATAAATTAATATCATGTGTAAAAAAGGATTCCAAAACCTTAAATAAGTTATAATACAAATATTATAGTATATTTAAACCATCAAAATGGTTTCATGACCAGAATTGAAGATGGTAATAGAAATTGAAAACTCATCGTCCATGAATGTGATAAATTAACACATCTTGGATGGTATTTTCATTTCTAGTATAAAATAAAGGGATATGAGATATGATGAAGAATTATTCCTTTATCATAACAAAATTCCATTACATGTAAGTTATTGGATTCATCACAACATTTTGATGAAAGGAGGTGAGGAAAGAAAAAGAAAAGAAAGAAACTTAAAATAAAAGAAATGAAAAGAGGAATTTTCCTCTTGAAGTAATATTTCTTGAGAGCCTCTTTAAGGGAGAGTTTTTGGTATTTTTATGAGACCAATGGACTTTGGATGTGCGGATTTGGGTTTTTATAGTGGAGAGTATGAGGGTTTTCCCATTATTTTACTCATTATTTTATTATTTTTTCAAATACAACCAATAGTATTTATTCTTGGGACTAAGAATAGTAATATGTGCATGTGAGTTCTAAAAAAGAATTATTAAATCATCCATGATGATATTAATAGTGAATTTAACTGATAATGTATATGTATATGGTAAATTACCATATTTTACTATTCATCAACAATTTGAGTATTTCAAAAAAATCACAAAAATTCCCCCTAAGCATTTTTTGATGTGTAGAATTCAAAAATGAACTCCTTTTTTTGAAAATAATTTTATAAATATTATTAATTTTATTTTTAAATAAAATCATAATTTATTCGAAAAATAACAATTTTAAAACTATAATTCGTTTTATATCACCTTGAATATTTAATCAATATCTCATTATCTTATAAACTTAATATAATAAAATAATAATATGATTTACTATTCATAAGGGTCGTACTACTATTCAAATTACAATTCATAAGGGTATGTTACTATTCACAAAAAAAATAAGTTTCTCTTATCAGACTCTAAATATCTTATTGAACAAAACTATGTATGCCTATTTTTTGAAATTAAAATCACAGAGGTAGAAAAATTATGTTTCCTAGAAAGGTTATAACAAAGTGGTGTTTTGTAGAGACTCAGTGTTTCATGTATTCAATATTAAATTTATTTTAAAAATATTAGGGTGTTAAATTATTCCCTCCTTAGAAAAATTTTGTCATTGAAATTACCAAAATGTTAACTCACAAAAAGATATGGGTAGTTCTTCATCAAAATCTCCTCAGGCTCCCATGTTGCCTCTTCAATTTTATGATTTTTCCAAACTATATTTACTAGTATAGTCTTATGATTTCTCAACACTTGTTCTTTAGTATCCAGAATCCAGATAGGCTCTTCGCAGTAAGATAGGTCAGGTTCCAGTTCTATAGATTCAGAACTGAGGATATGCATTGGGTCAGGCATGTACTTTCTCAATAATGAGACATGGAACACATTGTGTACTTTATATAGGCTAGGTGGCATAGCCAAATGATATTCAATAGCTCCAATTCTCTCCAAAATTTCAAAACGTCCTATGTACCTAGGGCTCAGTTTCCCTTTCTTCCCATATCTTATAACACCCTTACATGGATATACTTTTAATAAAACATGATCTCCCACTTGAAACTCCAAATCCTTCCCTCAATTATCAGCATAGATTTTTTTCTTCTTTTAGATACTTTGATATGGCCTTGAATAGTCTTTACCTTCACTGTTGTTTCCTCCACAAGTTCTGGACCCATAAGATTCCTTTCTCTAACTTCATCCCAACAAGTTGGTGTACGACATCTCTTTACATAAAATGATTTATATGGTGCCATTTTAATACTTGAATAGAAACTTTTATTGTAGGAAAACTTCACTAAAGGTAAATACTGATCCCACATACCTTGAAAGTTAAGTGAACATTATCTCAACTTGTCATCTAAGTTTGGGATCATCCTTTATAATTTCCCGTCAGTTTGTGGGTGATAAGCAGTACTCAATCGAAGCTCAGAGTCCAAATCTTTCTAAAGACTTTTTCAAAATTTAGATGTAAATCTTGGATCATGATCATAAACAATTGAGACAGGTTCTCTATGTAGTCTCAAAACTTCATTGATATAGAGTCGTGTTAGGCACTCTAGTGGAAAATCCTCCCTTGTAGTGAGTAAATGTTCATATTTCATAAGTCAATCAACAATTACTCATATTGCTTCATTCTATATCAGAGTTTTGGGTAATCCAGTGACAAAATCCATGGTGATGTCATCCCATTTCCATCCAGGAATAGGTATAGGTTGTATGACTCCTCTAGGATGTTGTCGTTCAGCCTTAACTTATTCATAGACTAAACATCTCTATACATAATCAGTAATTTCCCTCTTCATGTTATCCCACTAGAAATGTTCTTTCAAATATCTATACATTTTAGTGCTACTAGAGTGTGTATAGAATTTTGAGCTATGATCATCATACAATAACTCCATTTTCAACTCAGGAATAGAGGGAACACATAGCCTCTTCCCAAATTTCAGAATTCCATCTTCACACATAAAGTCATCTGACTTTCTATCTTTCACAACATTAATTTTCTTTTGAAGATTCTCTTTATTAGACTGTGAATATTTAATTCTTTATAATAAATATGGTTGGGAAACCATTTGAAAAGTAGTGATGTTTCACCTTATTTGATAATTCTTATATCCATACTCACTATATCCATGTACAAAGGATCCTTGACAATTCTCATTTTTTTGATAACTCTATGATCCTACCTACTCAATGCATCATCTACCTTATTTTCCTTTATTGGGATGTAGTGTATGGAACAATCATATTTCATGAGTAGTTCGAGCCTTCGGCTTTGCCTCATGTTGATTTCTATTTGTGAGAAGAAATATTTTAGACTCTTATGATCCGTATATATCTCATGTTTTTCACCATAGAGATAATTTTTTCATATCTTCAAAAAAAAATTTACCACTGCTAACTCAAGATCATGAGTAGGATAGTTTTGTTGATGAATTTTTAACTACCTTGATGCATTGGAAATAACTCTATCATTTTTCATAAGGAAACAACCAATTCCTTTCATTGATACATTGTTATAGGTCACAAACCCATCATTCCCTGATGGTAGAGTTAGGAGAGAAGCATTCACTAATCTCCTCTTCAATTATTCTAAATAGTCCTCACATTATTTTATCCATATGAACTTAACCCCTTTACGTGAAAGCTTGGTCCTTGGGTTGGATAAACGGGTGAAGTTCTGAACAAAATACTGATAATAACCTACTAAACTAATAAAACCACATACCTCAGTTATGTTTGTCGGAGTAGGTCATTATTTCACGGACTTTTTCTTCATAGGATCAGTAGATATTTCATCCTTAGAGACAATGTTCCCAAGAAAGGAAACTGATTGAACCCAAAATTTACAATTTCTAAACTTCCCATATAATTCATTTCTTTTAAGAGTCTTCATAATAGTGCACAAGTGATTTTCATAATCTTCATAGATTTTGGAGTATACCAAGATAAAATCAATAAATACCACCAAAAATTCATAAATAAATTCCTTTAAAACTATATTCATTATATCCATGAAAACATAGGGTGCATTAGTTATTCCAAAAAGCATTTCTGTAAACTTGTAATGCCATACCTGGTTCGAAATATTGTTTTTGGAATATCTTACTTCCTCACATGCAACTTATGATATCCAGATCGAAGATCAATCTTTGAAAAATATTGGGCTCCATGAATTTAATCAAATAAATCATCAACATGAGGTAGGGGATACTTTTTATGGTTATATCATTGATCTACCTATAGTCAATTCACAACCTCATAGATCTATCTTTCTTATTAATGAAAAGAATATGGTCTCCCCATAGAGAAACACTAGGGAAAAGAAATCCTTTATCACTCAATTCTTCTAGTTGTTTCTTTAATTCCACTAATTACATAGTGTCCATTCTATAAGTGGTCTTTGATATAGACCTTGAATCAGGAATTAAGTTAATGGAAACTCAATTTCCCACTCTAGAGGATGTCCAGGTTGATCCTCTGGAAACGAATCAACATATTCTTACACAATATGTATGTCCTCTATTTGAACATTTCTTTCCTCACCCATAGTTACTGTGTTCCCTTCCTCCCCAACAATTGAATTCAGTAGAGCTACTGGAGGTGGATCTAGATTAGAATCAGATAGTGATGTTTCTGCTCTAAAGATAAGGGATTACACATCATCCTCAAAAATTGTAACCTCCTTATTCTTGTAATAAATTTTCACACCATTGTTCGAAATCCAATACATACCTAGGATTATATCAAATTCAATCATTGGTACGATAATAAAATTAGTAGATAAAGCATGTTTATATTTCATAATGGGGACTGTCGGACACAACTTTGTTACAATGATACTTACCTTAGGATTTTTTACTGACAACACCCTTATTAAATCAAATTATAAATATCTAATTTTCTTTGAAAATTGGGAAGATATGAAAGAATACGATGATCTAGAATCAAATAAATCATTGCATAATTTTGAGGAAATGATTAAATTACCCACCACCACATCATTAAGAACTTCAATATTAGCAGTTGTGATCACATAAGCTTGTCTCTACTCCCATGGACTTTTCTAAGGCACATTTCCTTGATACTATGAAAAATAATTACCATAGTGTCTCATATCCCTAAAATTATAGCATTGAACATTAATAGATTCTTTATTCCCCTTTCAAACACCAGAATGATGGTCTTTATTCCCACACTTGTAGCACATCCCTTTTACTTTTAAGCAGGCACTAGGGTGTTTCCTTGTACAATTATCATAGGGTAGAAAGTCAACTCCTCCCTTATTTCCCATTTCCTTATTTCATTTTCCATAGTTTTCAGCAAGCCTATTCTTCTCTTGCTTTCCTTTAAAGTCATAAGACTTAGATAATTCCTTTTACATCTTGATAGAACATGAGACTATATCTTTGTATGATGAGAAATTTTGGTAGACCAGCACCCGCCAGAGGAATGGATTTAGGCCATCAAATAATCAATCAATATTGATACTTGGATCATTTATATATTCCATATCATTCCTTGATAACATTGTGAAGTTAGCTTCATACTTTGCAATATTATCATCTTCCTTTTTCCTCAAACTCAGAAATTATCTTTCCATATCCACTTGTTGTTCATGAGGAAAGTATTTCTCTAAGAAAAGTTCTTTAAATTAAATCAATTCCATGTTTTATATATCTTCCCCCTCATTTTTGTTTTGAATTACCGACCACCATTGTTCAGCATCTCCCGACAGATGATAAACTTCCATGACAACCTTCTCCCTTACGTTACTTCCCAAGGTAATAAATATCTTCTCTAAGGAACTTATCCACTGCTCCACTACGAATGGTCTTGTAGTTCCATTAAATAATGGAGGAAATTGTCTCACGAAGCGATCTAACATAGCTCCTCCATGTTTTGGATCCATAAACTCCATACAAATATGGTAATTGTTCATAATAGAAGTAAGTTGTCTCAGTATAGTTATAAGTTGTTATGCACCAATCATCGCTCCAAATCCAATATCATTATCTTGCATGGGAGGTAAATCCCTACATGGGATACGCACGTTCATGCGATTTCCCTTCCTTCTAATTGGTTCCATTTATAAATAAATTCATACACTATATTAGGTTAGGAATCATAATGTACCATCTCAAATTAGAAAAAAAAACTTAACATAAATTGAAATCCTATGCATGGATAATCCCATAATCATAAACATGGTTTCTTTGAGGAAAAAAATACATTTAAATCCTTCAAAATGGATTGTTAAGAAAATTTGAATTATCTTAAGAATATCCCCTGAGTGTGTCAGACTAGGTGTGCAGTAAGCCATGTTATCATGTACCACGATACGCCGGGACAAGCCTAAAACTCCTTATTAGATTTTTCACTCCTACTTACATCTATGCCAGAACCACATCCACTTATAGTATCCAAACAGGGATATATTTACTAGAAAGATCCACATAATATATTCCTTACCAAAATTCTAGGATGTTCTTGTATGTTTATCTTCAAATACTATTTTAGGGGTTTGTTCTCTAATCTATGTTTTCTAAATCTAGTTTCCAAGTTTTCTACTAAACTTCCTCTCATACCAACTGTAATGACCCGACCTCAGTTTCCCAGATTCGGTGCCTTATTACATTACATTGGCATGATTACAAGAAATCTTTATCCCGAAGGAATGAATAGTTTAGCATATTTGGAAATTTAGATATATACATAAGTTCAACATTACAACGTGAAATGAAAAACAACAAAATAGTTCCATTTGTAACATCCACCACACTAAGATTATCCCTTCCATTCAATTATAATATACCTCTTCATATCCTGGAAAAAATGAAACATAATAAGGGGTGATCTTAGATATTCAGTAAGGGTAAGAAATACAGAGGAAGATATCATAAACATAAAAATTAGGCATGGTGAATAATTGAAAACACATTCCTTTAAAAATAATAAACCTTAACACATTATGGAAGGAATATGAGTTGAGTAATTATTTTCATAATAAAACATAATCATGGGTATTCTACTAGTCGAATAACCACATTTACTATGAATTTATATCTTCATAATGAGGGAAATACATATTCCGAACATTCTAAAAAATATTTTTAATTCCTCTTCCAATACATCTAAAAATTATTAAGGCCTCATCTAAAACCATATCAAAAAATGGGCAAGGCCTCGGCCAAGTCCATATCTATTTGTCTCATAAGACCTACCGATGCATTGACAGTCTATAGTGAGACCCACCCATCCCATAATAAGTCCAATTCATTCCTCATATTAATGGAGATAAACATAAACAACATATACATTCATATTGAAACTAACATATGAAACATAAATAACTTTCCCCAAACATTAAGCATAAACACTAACCATTCGAAGTAAATTGGTGAATGGTTTTAAGATAGGAAATCCATAATCAAACTAATAATAAACAATTCAATTAAATATGGTATATGATATAATAAATATTAATACCAATAATACATAACAATCAATAGGGGTGTTTAAATATATGAATATACTCTTATAAAATCATCGAGTGATTCTTGATATAAATACTCTTTTACTTTGAAAAGACGAGTTCTTTTAGAAAAGTGTTTATATAAAACCATAAATGAATTAAGATAGTATTTTCATAATAAAATGACTTATTTTAGAAATATAATGTTTTCTAAAAATATATTATAGAGTTCCCTTGAAAATAGGTAAGAATTTGAGAAATTCCCTTGAGTCTGGCTTGTATTTCAGGATGAATTTTTGAAAGTTCCTTTTAAAAAATATAATTTCCCAAAAATAAAGGTAGGATTATGGTTGGTACAAATATATAGAACATTAAAACAGAATTTATGATTAATAAATATTAATGAATAATAATTTAATTGAGGTAAGTAGATAATAAATGTAACCCAAATGAAAATGGAGGTTTGGGTGGAAAACCCTAACCTTAAGTCCGAATGTGTTCCTCACTTGATCTTAATGACCTGAATAATCAGATTTAGGTTCATAAATTAATTATTAAAGAACCTAATATACATTTAATTGATTTATTATAACCTTATTAGGTTCATTAATTTCCTTTTATGGGTTAAGAGATTCAATTTCATTGTTTGGAAGCATTTTCTTCCTTGGTTCTCATGATTGATTTACTTATATTCATCTACAGATAAACATGTAGAATGAAAATGGTTGTCCAGAATAGAAGTTTTATGTTATTATTGAAAAAAATAAGATTAAATGGTTATAAAATTAATTTGGTTATTGAAAGTGAAGATGAATCATTATATAAAACATTAATGAAAATCGTTTGGGTTAATTGGTGGATTTCTGATCACAATGAACTCATTTTAATTTATAAATTAATATAATGTGTAAAAAAAGATTAAATAACCTTAAATACGTTATAATACATATATTATAGTCTGGTTCAACCATAAAAATGGTTTCATTACAATAATTAAAGATAGTAATAGAAATTGGAAACTCGTCATCCTTGAATGTGATAAATTAACACATCTCGGATGGTGTTTTCATTTCTAGTATAAAAGAACGGGAAAGGAGAGATTATGATGAATTATTCCTTTATCATAATAAAATTATAGTACATGTAAGGTACTATAGTAATCAAAACATTTTTATGAAAGGATTCTTGTAAATAAAAATAAAATAAAGGAACTTGAAATAAAAGAAATGAAAAGAAGAATTTACCTCTTGAAGTAATCTTCCTTGAGAGCCTCTTTAGGGGAGAGGTTTTGGTATTTTTATGAGAACAAGGTCTGATAAAAGTGGGGGAGGATCTTGGGAGGATATTTGATCTGAATTTAGACAATTCATAAGGTTTTATAGGATTGAAGAGAAGAGGGATTGAGGGGGGTTTTATAGTGGAGGAGAGGAGGGTTTTCCCATTATTTTACTCATTATTTTATTATTTTGCAAAGACAACCAATAGTATTTATTCTTATGACCAAGAATAGTAATATGTTCATGTGAGTTATAATATATTGTGATTAAATTTTCCATGATGCTATGAATAGTGAATTTAACTGATAATGTATATATATACGGTAAATTACCGTATTTTACTATTCATCAAAAATTTGAGTATTTCAAAAAAATCCCAAAAATTTACCCTAACCATTTTTTGATGTATAGAATTAAAAAATGAACTCCATTTTTTGAAATTAATTTTTTAAATATTATTAATTTAATTTTTAAATAAAACCATAATTTATTCAAAAAATAACAATTTTAAAACTATAATTTGTTTTATATCACCTTGAAAAATTAATCAAGATATCATAATATTATAACCTTAAGATAATAAAATAATAATATGATTTAATATTCTTAAGGTTCATATTTCTATTTATATTACTATTCATAAGGGTATGTTACTATTCACTAAAAATTAAGTTTGTCTTATCAAAATCTAAATATCTTACTGAACGCCAACTCTATATGTCAGTTTTTTGAAATTAAAATAACAGAGGTGGAAAAATTAGGTTTACTAGATAGGTTATAAAAAAGTGGTTTTTTTTAGAGACTTAGTGTTTCATGCATTCAATATTAAATATATTTTTAAAATATTGGGATGTTACAGATATTTTCCTTAAGAAATGTTTTCAAAATATCTTTCCAAGTTATTTTCCATCTAAGATGAAATTCGTTGATGTAAATCAATACCTTCTAAGAAATTAACCAAAGGTTCCATTTATATTTTTTTTAATGGTTTGTGTTTTAAAGGAATAATTCTTATGACACCAATTTCTCTTCAACGAGTTATACAATTTTGAAACCCACTTATTTTCACAAGTTAGGATTTGATGAAATAGTTATGAAATCTATTTATTTTCCATAGGTTATAATGTGATGAAATATTAGTGATACCAATTTTATTTCATGGGTTATGATTTGATATTTATAAAACTTATGTATTTTATGGGTCATGATATAATGAATTGTTTATTATATTGTGGAACATATATGAATGATTTTATTATGAGATGGGTGGGACCTGTATCTCCCTCCAATGAATTGGGTAATGATTGATGATTCATGTGTATAAATGTTATGCATAAACCTGATTACATGTTCACAATGTTATTCATGGACCTGGTTGCATGTTCATAAGTTTATGTGTGAACTTCATTACATGTTTACAATGTTAATATTGAACCTTATTACATGTTCACAGTGTTATGCATGGACCTGGTTGCATGTCCATAAGTTTATGCATGAACCTGATTACATGTTAAAAATGTTATGAGTGAACTTTATTACATGTTTACAATGTTATGAGTGAACCTTATTACATGTTCACAATGTTATGAATGGACCTGGTTTGATGTCCATAAGTTTATGAGTGAACCTGATTACATGTTCACAATGTTATGCATGAATCTGATTACATGTTCACAATGTTATGCATGGACCTAGTTTCATGTCCATAAGGTTATATGTGAACCTGATTACATGTTCAAAATGTTATGTATAGAACTGGTTACATGTCCATTAGTTGATTCGGTGGTCTGATTTCCAATGTTATGCTCAAAATCTGTTCCCTTTTTTCATGTTATGTTTATGAATTTCCTTTATTTACCCTTACTAAGCATCTGATATCACCATTATCTTATGTTTCCTTTCCACAGGTTATGAATAAATGTTTGAGGTAGAAGTAGTAAAGGTGTATATCTTCATGGGAGATGTTGAAGATCATTCACTATGATAGAAGACTTTATTTCCAAGTTTCCAATGACACTAAACTATTACAGTCCTCAAACATTTATTTTTGTAATGTACTGAATATTCATCTAAAATGATGTAATATCCATTTTTGTTAAGAATGGGTTGTTATAAAGTGTCTCATAAGGAAAAATTCAAACATGACCTATGGTTTAAAAGGAAACCAAATTTTAACCATTTTTGGGTGCTGGGAAGTCCTTATTTGATCAATAGAAAGTACAAAATGGAGTAATGTTTGATGATATGGTTAAAGATGTAATTTTTCTTAGGTACATATCATATAGAAAATCGTATAAGTGTTACAATAATAAATATTAAAGATTCATTGATAAAATTTATTTCATTGTTTTTAAAAATAAGGAGGGAGTAGGCATAATGTCTTCATATATGATGAGGATGATGTTTTCATTTCATAACCTATTGATGAAAATTCAAAAAAAACATACAAACACAAAATGAAGATATATATTCTATATGTTTTAGTGGTGAATATGTAAAAGATAATCTTAAGGAGAAAAAATATAGACTATGAATACATATTGATAATTCCAAAATAATTGGATATCATAATCAAGGTGTGCTGAAAAAAGTGAAAATAAAAAAAACTGGGCATATTAGTCTTTTATCAAAGGTTGATCCTCATACAGATAAGGAAAATGTTGAACATAAGGAGTGGGTTATAGCCATGAATGAATAACTGGACCAAATTGAAAAGATTGAAACTTGGGAACTTATTCTTAAACCTAAAGAAAATAATGTTACTAGAGCCAAATGGGTTTTCAGAAACAATCTTTATAAAACTTTTGAGGTCTCTAAAAACAAAGTTAGACTAGTTTGTAATAGATATTCACAAATTTAGTGAATTTACATTGATTAAAACTTTTCTCTAATGTCCAAGATTGAGTTTATTGGAATCTTTTTATCCATATAAGTTTAGAAAATCTTTAAAATATTTGAAATTTATGTTAAACTAACTTTTCTGAATGGTGATCTTGAGAAAGAAGTGTACATGTAACAACCTGAAGGCTTTATTATAGATTCATATGGTATTAGTGTTTGTAAACTAAATAAAGTTATCTATGGTTATAAGAAACCCCCAAAATCTTGATATGTGAAACTTGATTAATATTTAAAAAGTATGAGATTTTAGAAAGGATATGTGGTAAACAACTTGAATGTAAAATAGACCAAAACCCCATTACTCTATGTGATTATATATTTTGATGATATAATTTTTACTACTAATGAGGAAATATTGTTTGAGAATTTCTTAAGACACCTGAAAGAATTTTTTTTAGATTCCAATTCTTGGAAAAATGGAATTTTTCTTGGTATTGAAAATTTTTCATGCAATGGATAAAATTTTTATTTCAGAATAAAAATTTGCTAATGATATCTTGAAAATGGTTAACATATAGGAATCTAGATGGGTTTCCACGCCTATTTATGTTGGTAAAAATATTATCAAGCATGATTAAGGGGGTAATATTAATGAGATGTAGTTTAAAAGATTTAATGGAAGCATTATGTATTTGATTACCACCAGACTAAATATTTTGTATGTTGTCTCTCTTTGTGTAAGGTTCCAATCTGATCATAAGGAAATGCATCTATCATATTTAAAGATAATCATGAGATACATTTCAAATAATTTCAATTATTATCTAATTTATAAATAGATATATTAGATATATCTAATAGGATTTACTAATATTAACTTGGCATAATAAATTAATGAAAGAAATTTTACATTCTATAAAGTATTATTCATTGGAATAAGTTGTGTTTCTTACCATTTAAAGAAGAAAACATCAGTGGAACTAAGATCTATTGAGTTGAAATATGTGTCCACATCACAAGTAGTTACATAGATTATATGTATTAAGACATATTTGAATGAACTAGGTTTTTAATGAACTTATTCTCTGATGATGGGATGTCATAATTATATTTCTATAAACCTATCCAAAAATCCATTGTATCTCTCCAAGTCAAAGAACATAAAGATAAAGTGCCATTTATTAAAGTATAAGGTTGAAGAGGGAATTCTAATACTATAATTTTTATCCTCAAAAGAACAAATTGTTTATATCCTAACCAAACCACTTTCAACTAAACAATGTGAGAAAATGAGGCTATAAATGGGAGTGAAATTCATCCCCTTTCACAAAGATATGTTATTTATTTGATTTTTACTCCTCTATATTTTCTTATTAAAAATTCTCAAGGATATATTGTTTATAGGGGAAGAATTTCATTTTTCTCCTATTATGAATTTATTTGATGTGTGTAGTGATTGGTGTAAGAAATACTCTTGAAAATCTGTTATTATGGGTTGTTGTTGAGTTTTCATGAAGTATTGAATGGGTTATGCTAAGTTTCTTTTTGGAAAGCTTTGATGATTGATTTAATCACTCTTGTTTTATAAAAATTTATAGCTTTTTTAAAATTAGAGATGATTTATTCTTAATTAATTTTCTTTCAAGAGGATTTTTTTAGCTATAATTTCTATTCTATTTGGTTTCATTATCAATAAAGGGGAGAGGAATGAGTGGTATTGCCAACAAATCTAAATGGGGAGATTGTTGAACCTTTGATGATGTTGTTGTATTTTTTGGTAATACCTATTTATTTCTAAATATTTATGAACTAATTTTCATGTTAATACATGTACAATATACAAAAAATTGTAGAATTTGGAATTTTCCTAGCATGTCAAGAAGCTAGTTAAGGAATGGAGGTTCTATCCATTTTTTAATTACGTTGTTTCTGCTATTGAACACAGGTAGTGAAAAACTATTGGATTATGTTTCAAAGTGTTTAAGATATCCTATAATTTATTTTAAGATAATAATAATTTATTTTTAAGTCAATCTAGATGTATTTTTCTAGAGTCGAAAACTGGAGAAGGAAAATATCCTACGGTGAGGCCTGCATAGGACAAAAACTAGAAAAGGAGAATATTCTATTGTGAGTATAATGTAAGATAATTAATCTAAAATTTGAATTTTTGAAGATATAACAAAGTAAAATATCTTATTCATATAAATTTTTAAATCCATATATAATATTTGGGAAGTTTTTAGGATGATTTGGAGCCACGTATGGTAATTCATCTATACGATTGAAACTTGAAGAAAACTTGATTAAGGGGTTTTTCTTATGTATTGGTAGTTTAAGGACCTATTAATATAATTTATCTTGCATTCATATGATACTTTAGGGGTATGTAATATAAATATGTTATGTGGAAAGTTCATAAGATAATTCAGCTATGTGGAGTGAATAAGATGTTTTATATAACATGCTGGACTCGGATTCCACTCAATCTTGCCCCATACCTAGTTAGCCACATGACCTAAAACACATCTCCATTAATGATAGAGGCTTCAGACTAGTAGTTATTTCCTAGGTTGTGTTTATGGGAAGACTATACCCTCATTACTAGAATGTAACATAGCAGAATATCAATAACATGTCAATAGTGGAAGCATTATAATAGTCAGACAATAGATAAACTGCAGGAATAGATAACAACTCCAAAAGTAATCTCGTATATAATTACGATGATACATATCTCTAAAAATTATCCAAAATAAGTACACATTAGTCAGTAAAACACATGTATCAAAATACCAAAAAGTCCAAAAAGTAAAATTGTGAGGACCTGACCCCAGAATACCCGGAGTTGGTTCCTTGAATCATGATGTGTAATTTTATTTGTTTAAAAAAACAAACATACACTAATAAATTACACATCATGTCCCATACAGAGGATTGAATTCAGTTCAGGTTCTAGAAACCAGTCACTACTGTCAATATTCTTCAGCTGAAAACTGATACATGAAAATTTTCATTTAAAAATGTAGGGTGAGCATAAAAATGCAGAGTAAGGGGTTTAAAAATAATATAATAAAGCAATTACAACTTTTGAAAACATTCTTTTAATATTTTCCACAAAACTTTTTTTTTATTAAGAAGTTTTGAAACACATGTATCATAACATAAAAATTTTCTAGGAATTAGAAAATCATAATTCAAAGATTACTAATAAAGTAAAAGTAAACATGATTCAATTAATGGAATGCTCATACGGGGTAAGAAGTAAAGACATTTCATGTGAAAATGAAAGTACAAAACAAATTACTAAGAGTATTATAATATCAGATTTGTTCTTAAATAAAAACTTCAATTTTAATCTTTACTACTGAGAAACATACACTAGATAAAATCTCGGTGTACTGAATAAGTACTATGCCATAACTTTTACTTATTCTGTTTTTCATGTACATAATCTCTTTAACCAAGAATATTCTACTAGTAGAATATTCTTCTCATTAATTAAATTTCATAACCATAATGAGTAAAGATCATATACCAGACATCATAACCATATTGTCCAGGCCTCGTGCCAGAACCATAAATAATATTTTTGTCAAGGCCTTGTTCCAAGACCATAAATAATATATTTTTCAAGGACTTATTCCAAGACCGTAGTTTGTCTCATTAGACCTACCGATGCATCGAGGGGCTATAATGGGCCCCACTCATCACATACTAAGTACAATTTATTCCTAATCACTCTAAATCAAAGTGATCATACCACTCTGATTTAGTAAATTACTTATTACTTATTATTTCAAGTGCCACGTATTTCTTGTTTCCTTATTTCACATTACTCAAAGTGTCTCATACCACTTTGATAAATTTATTGTTTAATACAATTGGTCTTAATGGTTAAATTTAATCCTTCAACATTTACATATATATATATAATGAATCATGCATTTAGATTTTAATAACAAGTCCATCAACTACATGACTATGTCACTAAATGGTAAATATGATAAGCAGATTTTCCAATATGTTATGAAAACTAATGCACTAAAAGAAATATAAATTTTGTCACATATAATGATAAATTCTAAAACCATATTAATAAATGATATTTTTTAATTTCATCTGATGCATAATTATTTAAAATTTAAACCAAACATTTCATGTAGGGTTTAAATCTTGCAGATTCTCAAAAATTTATCACAAAAATTCTTTTGTACAACACACCATAATGTCAAAAATAAAAAACAAGAAACTCAACCACAACCAATACCAAAAACCAATTAACACCCATATGACTTAAAATTATCAGGGGATCTTGAATTTAAAACCATAGAGTGAAATTAAAAGGGTTTACTTATTTAAAATACTTATATATGCACAACATGCTTTTTTAAACATGAATATATCACATGTATAATCGAGTACACTCATGGGTCTTACACCAAAGTTAGTTTTCACCTGCTTATTTATTAAAAATATCCACCAAATATAGAAGTTCAATGTTGAAGGATTTTATAACTGGTCCAGAAGGTAAGATACAAAAACTATACCATTGTATGAGACCGTGTATACTGTATATGAATATATATATGTGAAAATATAACAAAATCCTACCTTATCTTTGAAACTTAAAGTATTGAGGATTGAAAACTAAACCTCATGGAGGTTATTTTAAAAATGTATGGTTATATATATATATATAAACATACATAATCGAGTATGTAAAGTGTATAAAATTTTTATACTAAATATAACTCCTTGCGTTTTGTAGTTCTTTGTTAACTTTGAAACTCAAAGTTTTAGAAAATCTTAAATCCAGAAACAAGGGGGTTTATGTAAAACAATAAGTTTGTACATATTTATATTCAGATACATAAGGTATATATAACCATATTTCATGAGGAAATAAATTATTCCTTCAAGTTTGAAAAGATTTCATAACCCAAAATCCAAAGGACCTAGGGTCAGGTATTTGAGGGTTTCCACCCAAAACCTTATGATCATATATGAATTTATATGTTCATAACCAAATATACAAAAAATCGCATATATATATATATATATATAAAGTACATGATTAAGTTTTTCATGTATAAAATACACTTTTATGTTCTTAAAACCTCCTGGACTCAAAAACAGAAAAATCAGGGTCGGTTTAAGAGAAGGTTCGAACTAAACCATAGGGTTAATTATATGTTTTTATGTGTATACAAGTATATGAATATAACCTTAAACAACAAGGACAATGAAACAATAAATTCCCTTACCTTAGTTCGAGGAGGGGAAGAACTCGAGGAAGACCAGTTAAAGCTTGTTGGGGGTTTGAGTGTGAAAGAACTGAGGGGTTCTTTGGGTGAAAATGGTTGATTATATAAGCTATATTATACTATACTTTTATAGAATATTTTAAGGACACTTTCATAGGATCTGATGCCTCTTTGGTATTTTAAAAGACGGGGGGATGGTCTTGGTGGAAGATGCGTGAAAGGAGGGGGCCAGTGGGGTCACGGTCGAAGAAGAAAAATTGTGCAAAGTAGGGTGTAGGGGTTACTGGTTCAAAGCAGGCAGAGAAGAAGAGGATTTCATGGGAGAGGAAGATTGTAAATTAAACGGATGACTGGGATTTGATATGAACTTGACCCAATGGTTAGTGTGCATCTACGTGATTTAAAAGTGATGGACAGCTCGGATTTGATCCGCAGCTAGATCGGATGTCCCTGGTTCGACACGGTGTTTTAAAAATCTCAGACGGCCGAGATTAGATCCACGTCGAATCGTATGGTGTATGAAAACATAGGTGTATTCCGTGGTTGCTAAGGATCAAGCACTGGATCGAGATCGAAGGCCCATATTGCACGCGACGTGATCCAACATCATAGATCCTATTTTGCTCAAAATTCCTCATCCCACATTGAATCTTCAGGACGTTCATGGCCCCTTTATAAGCCTAAGACTCTCAGCATATGTTCATAAATCACAGCACACACCAGGGGGCCTTATACACGGGCTCCCGCCTTCCCCCCACAGGCCTCGACCTACCCCTGCCTCACTGTGGCCTTGTTCCCACGGTGGCGCACTCATTTTCTTATTTTCTCTTGTGTTCCCTTTGGGGAAGTTATGCCCATGCTTGGGCTGGCCTGTGCTGGGGATGAGGGCTAGGCTCAACCATCTAGCGTGAGCCACCTCCCATGGCCTGGATAAAGTGCTGGCCCTAGTGGGCTTATTTTTTATAAACACCAACTTTAAAAATTATAAAGTCACAATAAAATTGATACATTCATTTTAACTATAAAGGGAAATATTTTATAAAATGTGAATTTCTATTTAAACTTTGATATATTAAAGAACACAAATTAAATTACACTTTGTATTAACTAATAGTATTTCTAAAAACTTTATAAACACTAAAGTTGTAATATACAAAGTTTACAAATTGAAATTTAATATAACCACATGAAAACTTTTATACTAGTATTATAGATATCAAAACATAGTTGATTTAAAAAAATCAAACATAGTTTTATTAAAACATTGTTTAAGCTTTAGCAATGAAAACATTTACAAAAATTTTGAAATATTTGCAAGGCGTTTGAATTCATCATCTCATTTCAAAATCATTTAAGTGTAGTTCAAAATATTATACCATGTCCTTTTAAAGTTCATAATTAGAGGTTGTTTTATAATTTTAAATCCATAACATAAATATTTTAAAAACTAAATTGTACTTAAATGTTTTTCATTAATTCACCAAAAGGCCAGTTGCTATAATTATATACATTCAAATTCAATGTTCACCCAAGGCAATAGTCGAGTTGATGCCCTATAAAACCATGCCTTAAGGTGTCCTAATTTCAAGGAAATTGAAGAAAATGGTTTATGTTATTCCATTGGTGCTTAGTGTGGTTGTTGTGGCTTTGTCCATACTAATGTTCATTATGAAGGATCCTAAGGACCCATATTACCTTCTTGGGGTTTTTTTGTTATGGGTGGTCTCCCTATAATTTTGATAGGTCTTTTGATAGGTATTTTTTGGTAGTATGGATTCCTGTGATCTCGGTGTATTTTAAACACTTCGGTGTCTTATTTAAATAAAAAACCTTGTGTCCATTTTGTATGTTTCATTCAGATTTCAATTAGAAATAAAATAAAATAAGATAAGATAAAATAAAACCATATTATTATCATTAAATAAGAAAGAGTCTTGGGTAGTTACAAAAATATCTAGATATCATCGCAAGGATCAGCTCGGTCACACGCTCCCCTGCTCCTAAGCATGGAATGAAGTCAAGAATAGAATTGTGGTCGCTTTCCTCGGTCCCTACCTAAATCCATATAGTATGTCTGGGTACCCAATGGTGACCCAAACAGGGTGTGAGATAAAATCCCAATATGTAACCACCCAAATATCTATAACAAGTCATGGTTGTGTAATATAACAAGCTAAAGTGGAGTGAAAAGTAAAATAGGAAAGTAGTAAGAAAGTTAAGTGCCCAAGACATGTATAGTATAGGTCAAGTGATATTTCATAGTAATACAAGGATCCTTGCAAAGTAATTGTTAAGCTCCTATCACAAGGCAGCTAATAAGAAAAAGGAAGTAATCACCATGGACTCGTTGTATACACAAAATATCATATCACCCACGGTCATACCATATAACCTGTAATAAAATTTTAAACATGGTCGATCTATATAAACATAAATTCCATATCCACCATGTTCGCAACATACAACAAATAATATCACATTTACCATGGTTGTGTTGTATAATCAAGTTCCAGAACATGCAAGGCCAGATCAAAGGTATAGTGGACCAAGGTATCCTCATAAATTCCTAAGACCATATCGATGGAAACTCAATTAGTCTTGAATTGGATTCCCAGGAGCATGTCTATCGACCATGTCTACTATGATCCCAATCAAATAGAATCAAATGGGTAGCAAGGCCCAAGGAATCGCACAAAATCAAGACCCAAGGATAAATCTCTATCCAAGTCATCCACTACCATGTTCAATACTAGTAGAAGAAACATTTATGGTATCTAATGTAATCAAGATACAAGGTATACCAACCAAGTCATCCACTACCATTCAATTCATCACATTTAATTCATCAATTCACAAGAATTTACAATCTATGAGTTTACCCACTCACTTAGAAATTCAACTCGTGAGTTCTTCCAACTCATGTAATAATTTCACATGTAGCATTTAGTCAAGAAACAACATGAAAAGGAGGAAAATCTTCACCTAATCAAGCAATTTATTTCAATTGAATTATTAACAGGCTTCTTCTAACTAGGCAAGCACCAACACACCCCAAGGTTTGTTCAACAATGCATAGGCATAGGCAATTTACATGGCACGCCTAATGGGTGGACCTTTTTTTGGGAAACAACCTCCAATGCATATCAAAGGAACTAAAGGGCATCCCTTATAGGTTTCATTTCATTTAATTCAATTATTCAATTCATTTACTGGGTTACACCAGAAATTCTGATGGGCGGAAAAATGGAAACTAGCTTAATAAAGCACCAAACCAAACAAGAAAGGTACATACCACCTTCCATACGTCCATAGTAGAGTGGTCATCAAATATCATCTCCCGATTTGACTTAGATCAAAAGAAAAATGAATAAAATACAAAGAACTTGAAAATAGGGGAAATTAGCTTGCACCTAAATAGTGTATCCAATACCAAGAAAAATGAAGAATGGAACAAAAGGAATTGAGTACTCACCAATGAAAATCTAGTGACATTGATGGTGCTTTATCCCGATATTAGACAAAGGAATGGGGTCAAATCCTAAAATGTGGCTCAAAAAACTCTTCCAACAAAATTTTTTTACAATGAAGAAGAAGAAAGAAAATTAGGTTTAAAGTTATAAACTCATTAAGGGTGATTTTTTAATTTTACCCAAAATACTAGATCACATGGTTTGGCTATAGGGTTTTCCAAACATGCACCAGATGCTATAATAAGTGAAACCTTTCATGGTTAGTGTGCATGGTTTTCCAAACAGTGTGCAAACCATGTCTCATCCCACCATAAAAAAATAAAGAGGTCGTTTCATAGTTTTGAACCTATATTCACATGATTTTATAAAAATGTGAGACTTGTAGCACCCCACTCTCCAGACTCACATAGTTTCATCAAACCATGCAGGTGGGGTTGCACGATTACAACTAACCGTGTAACCTAGATTCTTTCCTCCAAGATCGGGTTTTGGGGTCCGAACAAGCCCTAAACACCCCTAATACCCCCCATAACCTAAAATTGTATTCACATTAGGCCATAAAAAATAATTTAAAGTATAAGAAAAAAGGTTCCATACCTTTTCTGAAAACCCAGGTTCTTATAATATCCCCCCTTAAAGAAATTCATCCCTAAATTTCCCTCTCAAAAGTGGTCAAGATTCGTCTTAGAATAACTTCATCCACTAAGCACATACATTGTCCTACTGCTCCCATGTCTCATCCTATAAATGATCATGATTCCATAACATACATACTAGAGGAACTAACTAGCCTCATATAACCTTTGTGATTCTATCAATGGTATAAATATGATGCTCCTCAAAGTACGCATCAACACGTAACTCAACTCCTCAGGTTGAAAAGCATGAGACAAGTTTGAATGATAACAGTGCAGGTGAGATATGTGGAAGATGACATGCATGGCTCGATACCTCTGAGGTAACTGTAACCAATAGACTATTGACTCGACTCTCTCAAGAATCTCAAACAGCCCAGCATATTGTGGTGAAAGCTTACCCTATCTCTAGATCCGTCAGTGTCCCAACCTTGATGAGACACATAAAAACAATTGATCCCCAACCCTAAACTCTATAGTTCGTATGCAGTGATCGGTGTAATATTTCTATCGATACAATATAGTAGCCAACTATTTCCTGATCAACGGGACCAGCTTAAAAGTCTCATGCATGAGACATGGTCCAAGTAAAGTTGCCTCGCCTACCACTAACTAGCACCATGTTGATCGGTATGGCCAACCATACAAAGCACCATAAGGCTAAATTTTTATAGTCACATAATATCTATTATTGTAGGAAAGCTCAACCAAGGGTATATGCCACTCCCAAGAGCCCTAAAAATATAGGATTCATGCTTTCATAATGTCCCCAACTACCTATATTGTGCACTATGATTGGCCACCAGTCTAAGGGTGGTATGCCATGCTCAGAAGCACCCATGTACCTAAGTCCTACTACAAACACTTCCATAAATAAGACGTAAATCAGGCATCCCTATTTGAAACAATAGTGAGGGAGACCCTATGAAGGGGTACTATCTCATGGATATACAACCTCCCAAGATCATATATGCTAAATATTTCCTTGATTAGTAGGAAATGTGAAACCTTCATGAGCTTGTCAACAATAACCCACACAACATCACTACCTCAAGGCAACCTCAATAAACCAGTCATGAAATACACTGCGACATCATCTCATTTTCACTCAGGAATATATAAATTTTTTAAAATTATAGTTTCCTACTAATATTCTATCTTCACCAGATGATAGGTGGAACACCTCATAACAAAACCATCTACCTCATGTTTCATACTTTGCTACCAATACTAAAGGAATAAGTCACAATACATCATGGTGGAATCGGGATGCACCACCCACACTTAGGTATGAAACTCTTTTATCAACTACTCACGTATATACACTACAACCCAAACATGACCATAGATATGCAGGATTTCATCCTCACATATAGTCCAAGCATGATGTGGGTACTCACTTGCCACACTCTCCCATAGGACTAGGCCTTATGAATCTAATAGCCATATCTTCCATACTCTATCCAGTAGGGTAGAGGTAATAGATAATGGTGAAAGAAAAGTTTGTCTCTAACTATCCTTTACCTCTAGGTGCATCTTAGAGAACAAAGCCATAAGTTTCCACTCACTACTGGCTATCTGAACTGCATGTATTTGAGTCCTCCTGCTCAGTGCATCGGCCACTATATTTCCATTACCAGGCATGTAGGGAAGCTCTAAGTCAAAAGATAGTAGTTAATCATCCCACATTCATTGCCTCATATTCATATCACACTATGTAAAAATATAACTGAGGATTTTGTGGTCCGTGTACACCAAAAAATACTCTCCCAATAAATATTGTCTCTAAAATCATAAATCATGAACAACTGTAGCTAACTCGAGATCGTGTGTCAAGTAATTCCTCTCATGTGGTCTCAGTTGTTGAGACCCGTACACCATGACTCTATCCCCCTACATAGAAACTTATCCAAGCCTAATACCTAATGAATCACAATACACAGTGTAGCTTTTTCTTTACTCTAGTAGAATTAGGATTAGTGGAGAATTTATCTCCCTTTTAGCTCCTGAAATGTTGTCTCACAGGTATATATTCATACAAACATCCATTCCTTCTTAATAAATCCCATTTATGGTGATGCTAAGCATGAGAAGTTCTATATGAAATTCCTGAAATATCTAGATATCCCTAACAAACTCTGTATGTCAAAGACATTCTTGGGCCACTCCTAGGAAACTATAGCTTTCACCTTCTCTATGTCAACTGATACTCCTACCTCTGAGATAATATAACCCAGGAATTGAATTTTATCTATCTATAAGTGTCACTTTGTGAGATTACCATATAAATAATTCTCTCTAAGTGTATCCAAAATTATCTCAGGATGTTTTTCATGGTATTTTTGATTGTGATAATACACCAAAATATATTCTATTAAAACCACCACAAATGAATCCAGAAAAGTATGGAAAACTTGGTTAATCAACACCATGAAAACTATTGGTGAATTAATGAGACCAAATATCATAACTTGATACTCATATAGACCATACCTACTAAGAAAAGTTATATTAGGTATGTTTGTAGGTCAAACACATAACTGGTGATATTTGGACCTCAAATAAATTTTTGATAATACACGATCTCCTCTAATCTGATCAAAAAATTCATCTATCCATGGAAAGGGATACTATTTATAAACCATAAATTGGTTCAATTTTTTATAATTCATGCATAGAATAAGGTTATTGTCCATATTTTTCACAAAAAGGACTGGTGAACCCCACAGAGAAGTAATAGGTCAAATAAACCCATTTTCCTCCAAATCCTTTAGCTACCACTTGAGATCTTGCAAATCCATCGTATCCACCCTATAAGGATGAATGGATACTAGATCATCTCTAGGAACTAGCTCGATAGAGAAATAAAATTCTCTCTCATGAGGTAACCTAGAAAACTCATCTGGGAAAACATCCCTAAAATGATCAAACACTAGAGGAAAGTCCTCCTGACACACTCCATTATCATCCAGATACAAACTAGTAATCTGGGTAGTCATCCTTCCAAGTGAATGGTGATATATTCCATCTTATCTCACCTGGAAATCTCATTCACCCTTGTGAGTATAAACTATTCCCTCTGGTGATATCAAATTCACCCTTCAGTTATATAAATCAATAAAGGCTTCATAAGCCACTATCCAATCCATCCCTAGTATGACATCAAACCCAGTCATCTCAAGGAAAAAAATATTCTAGATGAAGTGAAACCTACCAACCTCATGGGGCACTCCCTACACTAGTACACACTCTCTATTCTGATCCCCAATAGATTATCAAGTGTTATGACACCCACATAAAATAGTATAACGATCCCAAGTATTTCCACCATAGTTATAGATATTAAACTATACGATGCACCTATTTCAAAAAGATCATATATAAGAGTTGAGGCTACTAAAATCATACCTATCACCATAAATGATCTGACGCTATACTCCTCGGGGGGTAGACTATACATAATATGGTTTTCATGTAACATGGCCCTGTGAATAACCTCCCTACATGTAGTAGGCTCACTCTGTTGTATCAGTATAACTGGTGTTTGGATACCTCGGTCATGACCACCACCACCTCGGCCTGATCGTCTAGTACTGCTCTAGATACCTTCCTGACATTGAGCTATGAAACTCACTCCTGAACTTGGTGTTGGTGATAACCCAAAACCACTCACTGCTAGAGGTAAGGTCCTACAGAAACATTGCACATTGCCCATTCTGGTGTAATAACGGCACTCGACTAGGTCTTGATTTCACTTATTCCTCATGTGTCCCCATATTCCACATTGATGATAGAAAACATTACTACTATAACTAGTGGCATGGTTAGAACTCATCTCATGGGAAGACTCAAAATGGAACTTCCTATCTGAAGATGTTGAACCACTGGTTCAAGAGACTACATTTCTCTAATTTTCACCTCTAGATTCCATAAGGTTCCACTCTATAATTAGTTCATGATTTATAAATTCTGTAATATAGGTCAATCTGAAAACATTTACTTGAGATCGAATAGCACATCTAATACCTTCCTAGAAGCATCTTACCCTAAAAAATCAACATAAATGTACGTTGGTGCAAAACCCTATATCTCTATAAAGTGTGTTGAGTATTCCATAACTGTCATAGCACCCTACTCCAAACACATGAACTCACTGGCCTACTCTTCCCTCATATTATCAGGGTAAAAGTAGTCATAGAAACTAGTTTATAAATCATCCCAAACCATATCATGTTTCCTGTCATCCTAGTTCAAAATATCCCACCAGCACTTCTCTACCCCACGTAACATGTAAGTCATAAGCTTCACTCTTCTCTCAAGAAGTGTCTCTAGATGATTGAAGATTGATAGTGTAGTCTCAATTCATAGATTAGAAATTTTGGACTTCCATACCCTAAAAATGTATGAGGATATTGATGTTGGAACACACATGTCATCTCAACCATAGACAAGGCAGGTTTTGGTTCTCCCTGAAATTTTTTCATGAAGTGATAAAACCTCTTAAAAAACTATGCCTCAGAACCTATGTATTTTAAAACAACTAGTGTCATAGCTGGCACTAAATGAGGATCCCTTAGTATCCTATGGACCACCAACTTCAGATCATGGTTGTCACCACCCTCCGGGCACATGTTTTAGTCTATGTGACTCATTGTCCATGACTCAATGTGCCACAATTAGATTCTTAGGGTGTCTTTTATAGCCTAATAAGGAAAATATTGCTTAGTTTATGGTCAGCACTCTGAGTAACAACCATTATTTTCAAATCCCTACACATAATAATATAAAAATAGTAGGTATATCAATCATGGTACCTATCACAACATCATGAAAATAGTAAATGCATCATATATGGCACGACAAGTGATTTCTAACAAGTTTCTAAAATGATGCAGGAGATGGA
This sequence comes from Viscum album, assembly GCA_963277665.1. Lineage (NCBI taxonomy): Eukaryota > Viridiplantae > Streptophyta > Magnoliopsida > Santalales > Viscaceae > Viscum > Viscum album. The sequence continues at coordinate 682,257,770 of OY728123.1, read as the reverse complement.
ATAACCTCATCTCATCGGGTTGAAAAAAATAGAACCCTCAATCATATCAATAATTAAATCATAATTCAAGTGTATCACCCATCGGTGGAATTAAATCAACTATAATAGTCAAAATCCAGTAAACAACAATTTCTATCTGAGGCAATTTTTTTTTCTTCTATACATGGGTTAGCTACGCCCAGGCACAGCTCATTAATAATTTCCAATTCCTTAATATCACCTTCTATTGACTCAAAGTAGTAAATAAACCTAGAAAATAATTCCTATGATACCACTTTGTAGCGTCCTGAACCTGTATGGCACTAAACAGTGTCCCATACCTGATTGGCCACATGGCCTCAAGTGCATCTCCCCAAACTCCAATGGTTTCTAACTAGTAGGGAGGGTCTAGGATGTTCGTATAGAGAGACTATTCCCTTATTACTAGAGAGTAACATGGTAGATTATTAAAAATAGTCAGTAGTAGAAGCATTATAATAGTTAGACAATAGATAAACTACAGGAATAGATAACAATGCCAAAAGGAATCTCATATATAATGATGATGATAAATGTCTCTATAAAGTATCCAAATTAGGTACACATTATTCAGTACAACACACATATCAAAATACTAAAATGACCAAAAAAATACTATCTCAATATAGCATCGCGAGCCTTAGCTCAGTCCCATGCTCCCTTAATCGTAATCATGGAATGAAGTTTAGCATCGAACTATGGGTGCTTTCCCCTGTCCCTTCATGTATCCATATAGTCTGTCTAGGTACCTAGTAGAGGCCTGAATAGGGTGTGAGATACCATCCCAGTAGGTAACCACCCAAAGATCTATAACAATTCTTGGTTTTGAAATATAACAAGCTAAAGCAGAGTGAAAATTATAATAGATAAGTAGTAAAAAAGTAAAGTGACCATGAAATATGTACTAAAAGTAAAGTGATGTTGCATAGCCATACAAGGATCCATGCAAAAAAAGTTTCAATATCCTATCATAAGGTAGATAATAAGAAAAATGAATTAATCACCACATCCATACCGTGTAAAAAAAATATCATATAACCCATGGCCATTCTGTACAACCTGTAATACCATATCAACCACATATGAGCTATATAAACAGAAATGTCTTATCCACCATGGTCACGTTGTACAATAAAGCATATCACATTTACCACGTCCAAGCTGTATAATCAAGTTTTAGACCCTACAAGGTTGGATCTAGTGTATAGTAGACCAAGGCATCCTCGTCGAGTCTCAACTTCATCATGATGGAAACTTGGTTAGGTTTGAATTGGGGTCCAAGGATCACGTATACGGACCATGTCCACTACAATCCCAATCAAACCGAATCCAAGGGGTAGAAAGGACCAAGGAATCCCACAAAATCAAAACCCAAGGAGCAATATCTATCCAAGGTGTCCACTACCACATTCAATACCCATAGGAGAAACTTCAATGGCATCTAATGGAATCAATATCCAAGGTATACCAACCAAGGAATCCAGTACCATTAAATTCATCACATTTCATTTATTAATTCATAAAAATTTTAAATCTCTGATTTTACCCACTCACATAGTAATTCAACTCAAAAGCTCTTCCAACTCATGTAACAATATCATATAAACAATTTGACAAGAAACAACATGAAAAGGAGGAAAACCATATCCTAATCAATAAATTTAGTTCAATTCAATTATTAACAGGATTCCACTAACTAGGAAAGCACCAAAACACCCCATATGTGGTACAAAAATTCATAAGCATAGTAAATTTACATGGAACACCCCATGGGTGGCATTTGGTTGGGGAAAAAACTTCCAACTCATCTCAAAGGAACTAAAGGTCATCCTTAATAGGTTCCATTTCATTTAATTCAATTATTCATTTCTTTTTTGGGGTCGCGCCAAAAAATCTAGCGGGCATCACAATGAAAACTAGCTTAATAAAGTACCAAACCAAATGGTAAAAGTATATACCACGTATTGTAGGCTTGTAGTAGATTTCTCATCCAGTATAATCTCCTTATTTGACTCAAATCAAAAGAAAATTGAATAAGGGATGAAGAATCTAGAAATAGAGAAAATTAGATTGTACCTAAATAGTGCATCCAATGCTAAGACAAATGAAGAATGGAAAAAAAGGAATTGAGTACTCATTGACATGGATCCAATGATACCAACGACACTTGATTCTGAGATCAGATGGAGGAACAGGATCATAGCCTAAAATTTGGCTCAAAAATTTCTCCCAATAATTGTGTTATCTAAGGAAGGAGAAGAAAGAAAATTAATTTTAAATTTATTTTCTTAGTAAGAGATATTTTGTAATTTTATCCAAAATACTGGGTCATATGATTTGGCTGCACAGTTGTCCAAATCGTGCAACAACCATTTTCCATCTCCTGTAAGAAGGGGCACCTCGCATGGTTAGTGAACATAGTTTTCCAAACTGTGTGCAAACCATGTCTCAACCCACTATCAAAAACTGTAGAGTTTATTGCACAGACATGCACCTCCATTCACATGGTTTCCTCAAATCATGCAACCTATAGCACCCCACTATCCTACCTTGCAAGGTTTCATCAAACTGTGTGACTTGGGTCACACGGTTACTACTAATCATGCGGCCTAGCTGATTTCCTACAAGAGTCAGGTTTCAGTCTCTGAACAACCCTAGACACCCCCGATACCCCCATAACCTCAAAGGGTATTCACATTAGGCTATAAAAAATCATTTAAACCCAAATAAAAAAGGATTAATACCTCATACAAAAACTCAAGTTCTTACATTTTACTTGATGAAATTATGAGAACCTAAAATTAAGACTTATGTGAAATAGAATTAAAATATATATATTCATAATTGAATATTTTGATAAAAGAAGATTTGAATATGAAGATTCATGTGAGATTCTCTTCAGGGATCAAATATCATGATCAAACACATGATCATTATTCTTGTTGAAATCAAAATATTTTTAGTGAGAGGAAATAATTTGGGTGTTAAGATGAGCTCCACACCATAAAATGAGATGCAACATGCGGCCATGCTAAAGGATAGTTCCACTTCCCATGATAAAGAAGCCACATCATCGTGCTTATGTGGAAATATTAAGATAATTAAAAGTGTATTTTTTATAGATAATTTGAATTTATATAAATACCATAGTGATTCATAAATCACACCTAGGAAAGAATTGATTATATAGCTAAACATTCATGATTTTTTTTATTGATACTTTGACTCATGGTTTTTGAGATTTGAATGATTCAATTTATGAAATATAGATTCAAGTATATTTATATAATAGTTATATAAATAATATTCATGTAATATTATATGAATATAAATGAAAAGTTATAAGATGGGGGGAATTTATTGAGAATTCTAAGAAGAACTGATACATTGTTGCATCAAATAAGAATATTTTAAAATATTTGGATATGATCATAGTGTAAGTAAGAACAAGGACATAATTATATATAGTAGATTTTGATGCATATATACTTATCAGGTGATCCTTATTCAAAGGGTTTCATTCTGCTTATGCAAAATTATAGCTAGTTAGTTCTAATGGTTGTATGAGTTTAAGATCATACCCTTTCTCAAGTTTTTTTCCATAATAAAAATGGGACTGTGTGCATCAGATAATAACCATGAAATATTGGGGATGTTTTCTTCCACAATGAGGTGAACTACATTAACAATTCTATTGTTTCTTTCATTACTACATTAGTGATAATTTTTAGAGAGAGTTTTTGATGAATCGTGAGAGTTGATGGGATTTGATTTTTAGTATACATACTAATTCACCCCCTCCCCCCAGTGTGTATCACCCTTCATGAGATATAATATGTAAATTAGGTGTTGGGGGTTCATAAGAATTGAGAATTTTTCTCATAAAGTTATCACTTGGTGATATCCAAGATGGTATCTCATGAAGATAGACCTACCATCAATAGAAATTACACATGTTTTATGTGTCATTGGATTTTACTATCTGTGAATGTGTGTATTGGTCCTTAGACATGAGGTAATTATTAATTTGTATCATGAATCATGCACTTTTATGTATGGATAAAAACCGTAAAAATATATGATCATAAAAATATAGCATATTTCGGGTGCATCATATGTGATATGACATTAATTGAATGGTCAATAAAAGGATTATTCATTCTATATTAATGAAACAATATATCTCTATCCCTTTGATTGAAATAAAAATTTCTTACAAAATCCATTTCAATGGTAGTTTACAAACTAGGTCATTTCAAAAATTCAAATAAAGATAAATCAAGCAAATAGGGTGATGAAATAAGTATACATCCTACCCAATGATATATAAATTGATAGAGGTATTATATTACATTGTATCATTCATAGGAAGTTTGTTATAGTTTCTATATTTATTTTTTTTCTCTATGGGTTTCATGATGTATTATTACATAATGATCTTAGACTTTAGGTAATTTTCACCCATTTACATTGAGAAATGGGCTTAGAGGGTCACTTACTAAGTGTCTCCAGAATCTTATTAAATTATAATGAATCTATGTTTAAGAATAAATTATTCCTTAGTTTAAAAAACAGTATTATTTAAATAAAAGTTTATTATATAAATTCAATCATAATATATTCAAGTTTGGAATATGTGAGTTTAATTTTTTCTCTTATTTAATTATTCAAATGGTAATCAATATAATATTTATTTATTCATGAGTTTAGTAAATATAGTAAAATAAATATTTATTCAACTTATGTGAATATTAAAAATAGATATTTATTCATGATTTTATTGAAAATAGTATTTATTTTATATTATTGAATGGATATATATTTTATCCAAGGTTCAATAAATTCTATGGGATGATATGGGTTGAGTTTAGTGATCCAATTAAAATGATATATTTAATATAATTTAAATATATATTAATTAATTAATTTAATAAAAGGTATTTGATTTAGAAAATGTAATGGGATATAGTAATAATAATATTATTATTATTATTATTATTATTATTTTGATATGAGATACTGCTTAAATTAAATTAAATAATAATGTACTTTTTATAATTATCTTTACTTAACCCTGATTATATAATCTAAAATATATCACTTTTCCATACAATGTGTTAGACATAACAATAAATTGTTTGTGATTATCTAAAGACTTGGAGAGAATTATTCATTCCTTTCTCTATTAAGAATCTAGAGCGAGAACAAGAGAATATTATTGAGATTTATAGTGAATTTTTTGAAGAACTTGATTATTCCATGCTAGCACTTGGAATAGTAAGAAATTCATTCAAAGATTCATAAAGCAAGTGTTGATATGCCTAGATAAATTATCGATTGGATTTTCCATATCAACAAAAATGCAACAATACTAGAAATGAAAATTAATCAAGAAGAACACCACATATGAGATAAATTTATATTAATATTAATTAAAAATTAAATGTGAATTATCCTGTCTAAGAGATTTGAGGGTGTATTTGTCTAGTTCTTTAGTTTTATCCATTTATTTTGATGAAAATACAAATTTAGGCCACTACCTAATTCTTTTTATGCACCCTATAACCTTCAAGTGGTATTATACCCATAAAGTCATAATTTATAAAAATTTATAATTTATTTGATCAATTTCATGCATTGGTTTTCTATAATTCATGTTCTATTTTTTGTTCTGAGTCTAATAGTCAAGAAAACACATTACTTTGAAATTATATAGCCAAGAATGGGCTAAAACATACAACATATACTCAAAAAAACCCATCTGAAGGAGTTGAGGTCACTAGTTTAATGACATGATTTTTCAGAATGTAGGGCGTTAGTACACACCATGTGATGGGATTTACTCCAAATAAGGCATATGTCACGTAATTCACAATGTGTTTTTTGAGTCAATACATGGTGTCACTACACATCACAAATTGATTGTGATCATGGTATGTGGGTTGAATAGAACTGTATTGCATGTAACATTAGAGAACATGTTATCAATCCTCACACAAGATACATGCCACATATTTCATGACGTGTCATTTGGGTGAATACACGGATTCATACATGTCATGTATTGAATTATGGATTAGAATAAAACATGACATAAACTATGTAACATGTAACTAGAGTACACGTCATGTGAAATATATCGACCCTATCCTTTTACATATATTATTACATGATTTTAAACATAATTAACCATCAAATACAAACCCAAGATTGTAAAGTTTAGTGTCTTTGGAAGATTAGGTGCATAATTAGAAAGCATGAAACCAAAAGAAAAACATATTTTATTTAATTTCCATAATTAGATCCTAACTTCATTTGATCTCTTACAGCTACATAGGATAACCTGGGGAATACATAAACAAAGGTATGGTCTAAAAATCTCAGCAGTTGAATAAGCATAAGAATAAAGAATAGCATATGAGTTAGAAGGCATAACATGATGACATAAAAAGGAATGTAAAGAGAATAAACATATTGAATAAAAACATATAAAACATGGTATTATGTAATCATGGATATATAAGAATGTGGTAGTAACATATAACATGAAATAAACATGATTCAAGGCTAAATTCAAAAACTATATAACCTGGTGGACAAATTCCCATAAAGGAATTAGGTTTACTCCCCATCCCAACATGACATCTCATGAGACTAATCATTACCTAGTGAATTGGAGAACTATCTAGGTGCACCCATGATAACATGTTCTTGAATATGTGTTCCACATGAAGAATCAAATATAAGTAGTAAACATAAGGGTTACCCATGGAAAGAAATGGGTATCATAACCATGACATAAGGCATAACCAAAGGGAATATCATAATGGTGTCTATGAAAGAATGAATTTTAATAACACTTGGACATTAATAAGGTAATATAGTAATATATCATGGTGAATTATTACCAAATAAAGTGAAAGCATGTAAAAAGATTGTTTAATAATCTTCATAAATGATCCACTTCAGGGAGGTTTAAGGGAAAATATAAAAGAGTCTTTAAAGCAGACAAAGGAATAATTATTTTAATAAAACCAGAAATGAACTAAGATAGTTTTTAATTATTAAAAAGTGTTATTTTATAAAAATATTGTTGGGATAACATATATTATTAAGTGTACTTGAATATGGGTAAGAAATTGGGAAGTTCCCTTTAATTGGGCTTTCTTATCGGGAGGAATTGAAAAGAGAACCTTATAAAACATGTATTCCCCCAAAAAATAAAACAGAATTGATCTAGGTACATATGTTTTAAAAATTCATACAGAATTTAGAAGGATTAAATAATAATAATTAAGAATTACATTTAGGTAAATGGAGAGAAATCATAACTTGAAGGAAAAAATGGAGGTTTGGAGAGAATCTCTTACCTTATGTGCCAAAGTCTTCTGCACTTGCACTTAATGTCCTAGATAATCAAATTAGATATATTAATTTATTAATTAAAAACCAATTCTACGTAAATTTTATTTATTATAATTTTATTATGTTCATTTATGGCTATTTATATGAGTTATAGAGTTTAATTTTGTCGTTTCGAGAGCGTTCATTTCATGGTTTCATGATCGGCCCACTTTTGTATAATAATGGAAGTTATTTTAAAATTGCAATAATTCTCTAGAAGTGAAATTATATGGTTTTAATTAACTTAAATAAATTTAAATACTACCATATATAATTTTCTTTTATTTTTTACATGAGGATGATTTATTAGATAAAATGTTAACAAAAAATTATTAGTTTATTTTGGCGGTTTTTTACTAATATCATTTTATTTAATATTATGCTTAAATAGTAGTTACATAACATTAAATAAGTTTTAATACACATATTATAATATATTTTAACCACAAAAATGGTTTTATGACCATATTTGAAGGCGGTGATGAAAAATTAAAACTCTTCATCCACGAATCCGGTGAATCGACATTTCAGGGAAAATGTTTTCATTTTTAGAATTAAAAGGAGATGAAAATATATTTGATGATGGATATTCCATTAAATAAAATAATATTCTATTATATGAATTATACTAGAATTATAATGTCAATTTAGATAGTGGAGGAATGGATGAGGTATAAAAAAGAAAGAATTTAAAAAGATAAGGGTGGAGGATTTTACCACTTGAATGTCGTCTCCTTGAGAACCTCCTTAAGGAACTTAGGTTTTGACTTTTTGTGTGACCAAAAATACCAAGAAATGTTGAATAGGATTGGGAGAGGAATTGGGTGGAATATAAGAAAGATCCAAATATTATACGGTGTGAGGAGAAGAGGTGGTGAGGGGTGATATTTATAGGGGGAGAGGGGTGTTTTTTAATATTTTATTAATTTATTTATTATTTTGTATCAAGACTATCAATATTGTTGACTATTGTGACTAATTATAGTAACTAGTTCATGTGATATTGATCTAATTTGTGTCTACATCATCCATAACTCAAAAATTAATGTATTTGGCTTAAAATGTTAAATACCATAAATTATTGTATTTCACTATTCACCCAAAAATCAACTACTTTAGAAAAATACCAAAAAATCACCCTAACCATTTTTTATGTTAATATTTCAAATATGGAATAAATTTTATGAAAAAAAAATTCTAAATATGAGAAATATATTTTTTAATTAAAATCATCATTTATTAAAAAAATACAATTTTTAAAATTATAACTTATTTTATGACGCTTTGAAAAATTAACCAAGGTATCATTAAATTATCTTATAACCATAAGACAAAAAATATTAATTTATGAATATATTTTATGAAAATAAATTTTATCTTAAATAATTATATTAATTATAAAATTGTAAATGAACATATATGTTTTACAAAAATATCAACACTTAATTTATCATTTTTAAAACATTTATTTACTTATACCATGATATAAATATATCATACTTTTAGTTATAAGATACATAAATTTTATTTATTCTTTCATATGTCATGTTACTACTTTATTCGCTAGGTTACTATTCTTAATGGTTATATTACTATTCCAATGGCCATGTTACTATTAGATTGGTATAGGTTCCTTAATTTCTACAAATACCAATTATTTCATTCTTCATTTATGAATATAATGTTTTTATTAGGTTCTCTATGTGATGTATATTTTTTAAAATATATAACATAATTATAATAAGGGAAATTTCATTGATAAAATTTCGAGCCGTTACATTCTTCCCCCTTATGAAATTTCACCCTCGAAATTTCATTTTACATTATAACTTGAAAAATGGTGAGGGTAATTCTTCTTCATTGCTTACTCTGGTTCTTATGTATCTTCTTCATACTTATTATTCCTCCATAATAATTTTACAAGATGATTCATATTGTTCTGTAGGAATTTGTATTTATGGTCCAAGATCTTCACCGCCTGCTCTTGATATGAGAGGTCTTTCTCTAATTGTACCACCTCTAGATTCAGTACATGTGAGGAGTCAAGTATGTACTTCCTAAGGAGAGATACGTGGAACATGTCATGGAATTGAACTATATTTATTGGAAGTGAAAGCTGATAGGCCACTAATCCTATACGATCAAGGATCTCAAAGGGGCCAATGTACCTTGGGCTAAGGTACTATTTCTTTCCAAACTGCATGAATCACTTCCATGTTGATATTCAAAGGAAGACTTTTTCTCTAACAGGGAACTCCAAATCCCTTCGATGGTTGTCAGCATTGATCTTTTTCCAACTATGATTATCTTTGATATGATTTTGGATGGCTTGAACCTTCTCTGTCATCTCCTGCATAATATTAGTTCAAAGTAATTTTTTTATAACTTCATCTTAACATATTGGAGTTCTACATCACTTCCCATATAGAACTACATATGGATCCATATAAATACTTGAGTGGAAGCTATTTTTGTATAATAACTCAACCAATGGGATATGATGATCTGATCCTCATTTTAATTCTATTGATCATTCTCTCAATATGTCATCATGTTTCTTAATAGTTCTTTCAGATTGGCTATAAATACCTGACCCCAGTTGCCCAGAGCTGGTGCCTTATTTTATTACATTGGAATATAACCAAGGAATATGCATCCTTAATAATTGAGTATTTTAGTAGCTTTATAAATAAGATACATACATAAATTCATCATTACAACTTAGAATGAAATACAACACATAAGTTTTATTGGGGACATCTGCAACTATAAGTTTATCCCTACATGTCATTCATAATAAACTTCTTCATGTCTTAAGAAGATGAAACATAAGAAATGGGTGAGATCAAACACCTATTAAGGGTAAGAAATATAGTGGAAGATATCATAAACATAAACATGAGGCATGGTGAATGACTAAAAACACATGCCTTTAAAAAAAATAAGCTTGAACATAATATGGAAGGATTAAGAGCTAAATAAATAATTCCATAATAAAACATAAGAATTGGTATTCTACTAGTCGAATAACTACATGAACTATCAAAACTAGTTTCATAATGATTTAATTAATAATGTGGGACATCATAACCATGTCGTCAAGGCCTCATACCAAGACTATAAATATCCATTTTGTCAAGGCCCCGTGCCAAGACCATAGTTTGTCTCATGAGACCTACTGATGTATTGAGGGGATATAGTGGGACCCACCTGTCACTTACTATGTCCAATTAATTCCTAATATGAATGGGGATAAACATAAACAAAATATATATTCATATTGAAACTAACATATGAAATTTCAATAACGTTCCCCAATCATTAATCATAAACACTAACCATTCGGAGTAAATTGGTGAATGGTTTTAAGATAGGACATCCATAGTCAAACTAATCATAAACCATTCAATTAAATATGGTAGATTATATCATAAATTATTAACTCCAACAATACATAACAATCAAGAATATTTTTGAAAAATATGAAGATACTCTTATAAAATCATTGAGTAGTTCTTGAGATAAATACTCTTTTACTTTGAAAAGAAGAGTTATTTTGGAAAAGTATTTGTATAAAACCAGAACATAATTAGATATTATTTCCATAATAAAATGATTTAATTTATAAATATAATGTTTGATAAAAAATATTATATATTTTCCTTAAAAATAGGTAAGAATTTGAGAAATTCCCTTGAATCGGGCTTGTATTTTGGAAAGAATTTTGAAAGTTCTTTTTAAAATGTGTAACTCTCCATAAAATAAATAAGGATTATGGTTGGTAAACATATATAGTGAACTCAAACATAATTTATTGTGAGTACATAATAATACATAATAATTTCACTGAGGTAAGTAGACAATAAAAGTAACCTGAATGAAAATGGGGGTTTGGGTGGAAAACCCTTACCTTAAGTCTAAAGGTGTTCCTCAGTTGATTTTAATGACATGAATAATCAAATTTAGGTTAATAAATTAATAATTCCAAAACCTTCCCTAAATTTAATATATTTATTACAACCTTAATAGGTTAATTCATTACCTTTTGATGGTTTAAGAGATTCAATTTCATTATTTGGGAGTGTTTTCTTCCTTGGTTCTCATGATAGGTTTACTTATATTCATGTACGAATAAACATGTAGAATGAGAATGGTTGTCTAGAATAGAAGTTGTATGTTATTAGTGAAAAACCATAATACTAAATGGTCATAAAATTATTTTGGTTATTGGGAATGAAGATGAATTATTACGTAAAACTTTAATGACAATTGTTTGGGTTAATTGGTGGTTCTTTATCACAACGAACTTATTTAGATTTATAAATTAATATCATGTAAAAAAAGGATTCCATAACCTTAAAAAATTTATAATATATATATATATTATAGAATATTTCAACCATAAAAATGGTTTCATGACCATAATTGAAGACAGTAATAGAAATTAAAAACATGTCGTCCTTGAATGTGATAAATTAACACATCTCGGATGGTGTTTACATTTCTAGTATAAAAAGAAGGGGAAAGGAGATATGATGAATAATTATTCCTTTATCATAACAAAATTTTATTACATGTACGTTACTCAAGTCATCACAACATTTTGATGAAAGTATGTTAAGAAATAAATATAAAAGAAAGGAACTTGAAATAAAAGAAATTAAAAGAGGAATTTACCTCTTGAAGTAATCTTCCTTGAGAGCATCTTTAGGGGAGAATATTTGGTCATTTTATGATACCAAAGGCTGTTGGAAGTGGGGGAGGATCTTGGGGGGATATTTTAGTATAATTTAGACAAGGAAAAAGGGTTTAGAGGAGTGAAGAGAAGAGGGAGTGATGGGGGTTTATAGTGGAAGAGAGGGGTGATTTGTGAATATCTTATTCATTAGTTTATTATTTCCCTCAAGAAAACCAACAGTGTTGATTCATGTGACCCATAACAGTAATACGTTTATGTGAGTTCTAACCAAGTGTGATTACATCATCCATGATTATAGTAATAGTGAATTTAACTGATAATGTATATATACAGTAAATTACTGTATTTTACTATTCATCAAAATTTTGAGTATTTCGGAAAAATCCAAAAAATTCAACCTAACCATTTTTCAATGTGTAGAATTAAAAATGAACTCAATTTTTTAAAATAATTTAATAAATATTATTAATTTAATTTTTAAATAAAATCATAATTTATAAAAAATAACACTTTTAAAACTATAATTCGTTTTATATCACTTTGAAAAATTAATCAAGATCTTATTATCTTATAACCTTGATAATATAAAATAATAATATGATTTACTATTCATAAGGGTCATATTACTATTCATATTACTATTCATAAGGGTATGTTACTATTCACCAAAAAATAATTTTGTCTTATTAGACTCTAAATATCTTACTAAACCCAACCGTGTATGTAAGTTTTTCGAAATTCAAATCACAGAGGTGGAAAATTATGTTTATTGGATAGGTTATAACAAAGTGGTGTTTTGTAGAGACTCAGTATTTCATGCATTCAATGTTTATTTTCAAAATCTTGTGGTGTTACATTATTCCCTCCTTAAAAAAATTTCATCCTTGAAATTACCAGAATGTTACCTCATAAAAATATTTGGGTAGTTATTCATCATAAGATCCTCAGGAACCCATGTTGCCTCTTAGATTTTATGATTTTTCCAAAGTATATTTACCAGTCGAGTCATCTGATTCCTCAACACTTTTTATTTAGTTTATAGAATTTGAATAGGCTCTTCACATTAAGATAGGTCAGGTTCCAATTCTATACCTTCAGAAGTGAGGACATGCATTGGGTCTGGCATATACTTCCTCAGCAATGAGTCATGGAACACATTGTGTACTTTAGATATTCTAGGTTTCATAGCCAAACAATATGCAATATCTCTAATTCTCTCCATAATTTCAAAAGGGCCTATGTACCTATGGCTCAGTTACCTTTCTTCCCAAATCTTATAACACCCTTCCATGGAGATACTTTTAAGAAAACATGATCTCCCGCATTAAATTCCAAATCCTTCCTTTGATTTTCATCATATCTTTTTTTCTTCTTTAAGCTCCTTTTATATGGTCTTGTATAGTATTTACCTTCACCATTGTTTCCTCCACAAGTTCTAGGCCCACTAGCTTCCTTTCACCAACATCATCCCAACATGTTGGAGTACGACATATCTTTTCATACAATGCTTCATATGGTTCTATTTGAAAACTGGAATGGAAACTCTTATAGTAAAACTCCACCAAAGGTAAATAATGATCCCACATACCTTGAAAATCAAGTGAGTGTGATCTCAACATGTATTCTAAAGTTTGGATTATCCTTTCTGATTTCCCGTTAGTGTGAGGATGATAAGAAGTACTCAAACAAAGCTCAGTGTCCAAATCTTTCTAAATAATTTCTTATAATTTAAATGTAAATTTAGGATCACGATCAAACACTATTTAAAAAGGTGCTCCATGAAGTCTTACAACTTTCTTGATATAGATTCTCGCAAGCCGCTCCAGTGTAAAATCCTCCCTAATAGTGAGGAAATGTTCATATTTTGTAATTAGATCCACAATTACCTATATTGCATCATTCTTTCTTGGAGTTTTGGGTAATCTAGTGAAAAAATCCATGGTGATGTCATCCAATTTCCATGTCGGAATAGGTAGAGGTTGCATGACTCCTCTAAGATGTTTTCATTAAACCTTCATTTTTTAACAAACTAAACATCTTGATACATAATCATCAATTTCAAACTTCATGTTGTCCCACAAAAAATGTTCCTTAAAATCTCTATACATTTTAGTTCTACTAGGGTGTATAGAGAAATTTTAGATATGGGCATTATCCAATAACTCCCTTTTCAACTTGGGTATAGAGGGAACACATATCCCCTTCCCAAATTTTAGAATTCCATATTTACATATAAATTTTTCCACCTTCCCATCTTTTATATCATTAATTTTCTTTTGAAGGTTCTCATCATCAGGTTGAGATATTTTAATCCTTTATAATAAAGATTCTTGGGAAACCAATTGAAAAATTAATGATGTTTCACATTCTTTGATAATTCCCATTTCCATCCTTATTATATCTATGTACAAAGGATACTTTTCAATCATCATTTTGTTGAGAACTCCATGATCCTTCCTACTAATTCATCAGATACCTTGTTTTTCTTTCCTAGGGGTAGTGTATTTAACAATCGTAGTCCTTGAGTAGTTCAATCCATCTTCTTTGTCTCATGTTGAGTTATTTCTGTGAGAAAATATACTTCATACTCTTCTGATCTGTATATATCTAACATATTTCCCTAGAGAGAGAGAGTCTCCATATTTTTAGAGTAAAAATAATAGAATCTAACTCAATATCATGAGTAGGATAGTTTTTTTTAGGAATTTTTAACTACCTTTATGCATAGGAAATAAGTCCATCATATGTCATAAGGACACAACCAAGTCCTTTCTTGGATGCATCACTATAGATCACAAACCCATCATTACCTGATGGTAGAGTTAGGATTAGAGAATTCACTAATCTCCTCTTCAATTATTCAAAACAGTCCTCATATTCTTTTTTCCATACAAACTTAACACCTTTATGTGTAAGCTTAGTCATTGGGTTGGATAAAGGGGTGAAGTTCTGAAAAAAATGCCGATAATAACTTGATAAACCAATAAAACTATGTACCTCAGTTATGTTCATTGGAGTAGGCCATTATTGAATAGCTTTTTTCTTCAAAGGATCAACAGATATTCCATCCTTAGAGACAATATGGACAAGAAATGAAACCGATTGAATCCATAATTCACACTTTCTAAACTTCCCATATAATTCATTTCTTCTAAGAGCCTTCAGAATAGTGCATAATTGATTTTCATGATCTTCGTATATTTTGGAGTATACCAATATATCATAAATAAATACCACTAAAAAATCATCAAGATATTCCTTGAAAAATATATTCATTAGATCCATGAAAATAGATGGAGGATTTATCAGTCCAAAAGGCATTATTGTAAACTCGTAATTCCCATACCTAGTTCAAAATGTTGTCTTTGAAATGTCTTCCTTTCTTATTAGAAACTGATGATATCCATATTGAAGTTCAATCATTGAAAAATATTGTGCTCCATAAATTTGATCGAATAAATAATCAATGCAAGGTAGGGGATACTTGTTAATTATTATTATATTATTGATCTTTCTGTAGTCAATGTACAACCTCAAAGATCCATATTTCTTCTTAATGAAAATAAAATGGGCTCCACATAGAGAGACACTAGGGAGAATAAATCATTTATCACTCAATTCCTCTAGTTTTTTCTTTAGTTATACTAATTACATAGTGGTCATTCTATAAGGATTCTTTGACATAGGCCTAGAACTAGGAATTAATTCAATGGAAAACTCAATTTCCTGCTCTGGAGGCTGTCCGGATAAATCCTCTAGAAACACATCAACATATTCTTGCACAATAGGTATGTCCTCTATTTTAACATTCCTTTTCTCACCCATTGATATTGCATTCTCTTCCTCCCCAATAATTGAATTCAGTAGAGCTATTGGGGGTGGATCTAGATAAGAATCAGTTGGTAAGTTTTCTGCTCTAAAGATAAGGGATTCAACACCATTATCATAAATCATAACTTCCCTCTTCTTGCAATAGATCTTTGCATAATAACATTAAATACAAATCATACCAAGGATTATATCAAAGTAAATAATGGGTATGATTATAAGGCTAGAAACTAAAGTGTATTTATGTTTCATGAGGGGGGATGATCGACACATCTTTGTTGAAATGATACGTCTCCTAGGAGGTTTGACTGACAACTCCTTTATTAAATAAAATTGTACATGTCTAATTTTCCTTAAAAATGGGTAATATATAAAAGAACTCAATGATATAGAATCAAATAAATCATTGGCTAAGTTTTAGGAAATAATTAAAGTACCTACCACCACATCATTAGGAACTACAACCTCAATAGTTGTGACTGGAAAAGCTTGGCCTTTCTCCCTTGTCCTTCTTTGGTGAATATTTCCATGACACTTAGGAAATTCATGTGCATAATGTCCCATCTATTTACAACTATAGCATTGAACATTAGTTGTTTCTCTATTCCCCTTACAATCATGAGATTGGTGGCATTTTTATCCACACTTGTAACAGACTCTCATTCCCTTCAGGAATGTTCCAAGGTGTTTCTTCCCATAATTATTGTAGGGTGGAAGGTCAAGTATTCCCTTATTCCCCATTTCCTTATTCCCTTTTCCAGTGTTTTCAACAGCCCTCATCTTCTCTTTCTTTCCTTTAAATTCATAAGACTTATAAAATTATTTTTCTGTCTTGATAGCACATGAGACTATATCTTTATATGATGAGAAATTTTGGGAGACTAGTGCCCTTCAGAGGAATGGTTTTAAACTATCAAATAATTGTTCAATATTTCTCGTTGGATTATGTATGTAGTCCATAGCATGCTTTGCTAACCTTGTGAATTTAGCTTCATACTTTTCAACACTCTCATCCTCTTTTTTCTTCATATTCAGAAATTTCCTTTCCATATATACTTGCTATTCACTAGGAAAGTATTTTTCTAGGAAAATTTCCTTAAAATCCCTCCATTCAATATCTTATATTTTTTCCTCCTCATTTTTGTTTTGTATTAACAACCACCACTAATCTGCATCTCCCGATGTACAATAAACTATCAAGACAACCTTCTCTCTTTTGTTACATCCCAAAGCAATAAATATCTTCTCTAGAGAACTTATCCACTACTCATCTACAAACGGGTTTGTATTATTATTTAATGATTGAGGTTTTTGTCTCATAAATTGATCTAACATAGCTTCTATATGTTTTGGATATGGATGCTTTATTCAGGTAAGGTTATTGTTCATAACTTGATCAAGTTTTCCCAGTATAGTTATAAGTTTCTCTGCACCAGTCGTAGCTCCAGAGCCAACATCATTATCTTGCATTAGAGGGAAATCCCTACATGGGACACGCAGGTTCATGCGGGTTCCATTCCTTCCACTAGGCTTCATTTCTAAATAATGGAATATACTAGATTAGGTTATGAATTATAATGTATAATCTCAATGTATAATTATACTTAGCATGAATAGCTAATATCATAATCATAAACATGGTTTTTTTAGGAAAATTTCACATTTAAATCCTTCATAATGACTTGTAAAGAAAATGTGAATTATCCTTAGAATATCCCCTAGGAGTGTCAAACTAGGTGCATAGTAAGTCATGTTGTTGTGTACCAGGATACCCTGGGTCAAGCCCAAAACTCCTTGTCAGAGTTTTCACTCATAGGTACATTTGTTCCAGAACCACATCCACTTGTAGTATCTATATAGGGATGTATTTTCTCGAAAGATCCATATAATCTATTCCTTACCAAAATATAAGGATGTTCTTATATGTTTATCCACAAATACTATCTTAGGTATTTGTTCCCTAATCTATATTTTCTAAATCTAGTTTCTAAGTTTTCTACTAAATTTCCTCTGATACCAACTACAAAGACCCAACTCCAGTTGCCCGAAGCCAGTGCCTTATTTTATTACATTGGAATGTAAAAAAGGAATATTCATCCCAAATGACCAAGTATTTTAGTATCTTTGTAAATAAGATACATAAATAAATTCATTGTTACAACTTGGAATGAAATACAGCACATAAGTTTTATTGAGAACATCCACAACTATAATTTTATCCCTGCAGGTAATTCATAATAAACTTCTTCATGTCCTAAGAAAATGAAACATAAGAAAGGGGTGAGATCAAATGATCTTTAAGGGTAATAAATACAGTGGAAGATATCATAAACATAAACATGAGGCATGGTGAATAACTAAAAACACATGCCTTTAAAAAAATAATCTTGAACATCATACGGAAGGATTAAGAGCTGAATAAATAATGTCATAATAAAACATAATCATGGATATTATACTAGTTGAATAACCACATGAACTATCAATAATAGTTTCATAATTATGTAATGAATAATGTGGGACATCATAGCTATATTGTCAAGGCCTCATGCCAAGACCATAAATATCCATTTTGTCAAGGCCTCGTGCCAAGACCATAGTTTGTCTCATGAGACATATTGATGCATGGAGAGGCTATAGTAGTCACCACCCATCACTTACTAAGTCCAATTAATTACTCATATTAATTTTTATAAACATAAACAACATATACATTCATATTGAAACTAACATATGAAATGTCAATAATGTTCCCCAAATATTAAGCAAAAACACTAACCATTAGGAGTAAATTGGTAAATTGTTTTAAGATAGAACATCCACAGTCAAGATAATAATAAACCATTAAATTAAATACGGTAGATTATATAATAAATTATTAACTACAACAATACATAATAATCAACAAGATTGTTGAAAAATATGAAGATACTCTTATACAATCATTGAGTAGTTCTTGAGATAAATACTCTTTTACTTTAAAAAGAAGAGTTCTTTTGGATAAGTATTTTTATAAAACCATAAGTGAAGTAGAAATTATTTTAATAATAAAATTATTTAATTTATAAATATAATGGTTTCTAATAACATATTATAGTGTCCTTAAAAATAGGTAAGAATTTGAGAAATTCCTTTGAATCTGGCTTGTATTTTGGAAAGAATTTTGAAAGTTATTTTTAAAATGTGTAAATATCCATAAAATAAATAAGTATTATGGTTGGTAAACATATATAGTGCACTCAAATAGAATTTATGAGGATTAAATAATATTTCATAATAATTTTATTGAGGTAAGTAGATAATAAAAGTAACCCGAATGAAAATGGAGGTTCGGGTGGAAAACCTTTACCTTAAGTCCGAAGGTGATTTTCACTTAATCTTAATGACATTAATAATAAAAGTTAGGTTCATAAATTAATAATTACAGAACCTACATACATTTAATTGATTTATCAAAACCTTATTAGGTTCATTCATGACCTTTTGATGGTTTAATAGATTCAATTTCATTGTTTCATAGTGTTTTCTTCCTTGGTTCTCATGATCGGTTTACTTATATTCATGTACGGATAAACATGTATAATGTTAATGGTTGTATATAATAAAATTTGTATTTTATTAGTGAACAAAAATAATATTACATGGTCATAAAAAAATTTTGTTTATTTGGAGTGAAGATGAATCATTATATAAAACTTTAATGATAATTGTTTGGGTTAATTGGTGGTTCTTGATCACAACGAACTTATTTTGATTTATAAATTAATATAATATGTAAAAAATGATTATATAACATTAAATAAGTTATAATAAATATATTATAGTTTGTTTCAACCATAAAAATGGTTTCATTACCATAATTTAAGATGGTAGTAGAAATTTAAAACTCAACGTCCTTGAATGTGATAAATTAACACATCTTGGATGGTGTTTTCATTTCTAGTATAAAAGAAGGGTAAAGAAGAGATGATGATGAATTATTAATTTATCATAACAAAATTAGATTACATTTAAGTTAATGGGTCATTAAAACATTTGGATGAATGTATGTGAGGAAAGAAAAAGAAAATAAAGGGACTTGAAATAAAAGAAATGAAAAGAGGAATTTACCTCTTGAAGTAATCTTCCTTGAGAGCCTCTTTAGGGGATATGATTTGGTTTTTTTATGAGACCAAAGGATTTTTGTAATGGGGGATGAGTTTGTGAGGATATTGGAGCATAATTTCTATAAGTAAAAAAGGCTTTATAGGAGTAAAGAGAAGAGAGAGTGGGGGGTTATAGTGGAGGAGAGGGTTGATTTGTGAATATCTTATTCATTATTTTATTATTTCCCTCAAGAAAATAAATAGTGTTGATTCATGTGACCCATAATAGGAATAAGTTCATGTGAGTTCGAAAAAAGTGTAATTACATCATCCATGATGCTAGGAATTGTGACCTTAACTGATAATGTATATATACGGTAAATTGTTGTATTTTACTATTCATTAAAAATTTGAGTATTTTAGAAAAATCCAAAAAGTTCACCCTAACCATTTTTTGACATGTAGAATTCAAAAATGAACTCCATTTTTGAAAATAATTTTCTAAATATTATTAATTTAATGTTTAAATAATATCATAATTTATTCGAAAAATAACACTTTTAAAATTATAATTCATTTTATATCACTTTGAAAATTTAATCAAGATTTCATTATCTTATAACCTTGGGAAAATAAAATAATAATATGATTTTTTATTCATAAGGTTCATATTACTATTCATAAGGGTATGTTACTATTCACCAAAAAATAAGTTTGCCTTATTAGACTCTAAATATCTTACTGAACGTAATGGTGTATGTAAGTTTTTCAAAATTCAAATCATAGAGGTGGAAAAATTATGTTTACTGGATAGGTTATAATAAAGTGGTGTTTTGTATAGACTTGGTATTTCATTCATTCAATATTTATTTGAAAAATATTGGGGTGTTACATTGGCCATCAGTTTGGGGGTGATAGGTTATGGAAAATTTCAATTCGATAATCAAATAATGTTTAATACTTCTATGGAATTTAGATATGATCCTTGGATCATGACTAGTTATGATCAAAATTGGTACCCAATGCAGGCTCACCACTTCCTTCATATGTAACTTGGCAAGCTTTTCAAGTGAGAAATCTTCCTAAATAGTAATTAAGTGGGTAGTCTTAGTGATTAGATCCACCACAATCCAAATCCCATTATTTCCTTTGGATATTTTTGGAAGACCAGTGAAAATGTCTATAGTGACATTCTCCCATTTCCATGTGGGTATAGTAAATGGTAGAATCATACCTTTGGACTTATGTCTCTCTATTTTAACATGCTGACACACTAAACACCTTGATATATACTCCACAATCTCCTTTTCAATATTTTCCCACCATAATTTTTCTCAAAGATCGTGTTATATATTAGTACTTCCAGTATGGATGGAGAAAGATGAGCTATGTGCATTATCCAGTAGCTTTTTCTTTATCTCATGTGACGAAGGCACACAAATCCTAGTTCCAAACCAAATCACACCATCACCATCAACATAGAACTCATGTAGCTTCCATTCCTTTTTTACTTTCACCTTCTTTTGCAGCTCCAGATCATCCCTTTGTGGCTCCTTGATCTTATCTTGGATAGATGGTTGGGAAATCATTTGGGAATGGTAGTATTTATTCCCTACTATTATGATTTCTAGATCCATACTTTTCATTTCCCTGAATATAGGGTCTTTCTCAATCCGCATCATGGATAGAGTAGCAGGTTATTTTCTTCTAATAGAAACAGGTACCTTATTTTCCTTCCCAGGATGATAGTGAATAGATAAATCATAGTCATTGATTTTATCTAACCATATTATTTGACACATTTTTAGTTCCTTCTATGTGAAAATATACTTTAGACTCTTGTGATTATTATATATGTCACACTTCTCACCATAGAGGTAGTGCCACCATATTTTCAAGAACAAAATAATTGCTTCTAGCTCCAGATCAAGTGTCGGGTAGTTCTTCTCATGGATCTTCAACTATCATGGGGAGTAGGCTATCACAATATCATTCTATATGAGTAAACAACCCAAGTATTTCTTTGAATCGTCAATGTATACCATAAAACCTTATCCACTTGTTGGTAGTGCAAGCATAGGTGTAGTTATTAGCCTCTTCTTGACCTCCTTGAAGCATCCCTCACATTATTTCATCTAGATATACTTTACCCCTTTCCATGTTAACTTAGTTAGCAGGATAGAAAATAATGAGAAATTCCTCACAAAACATTGGTAATACCCAAATAAGTCAAGAAAAATATGGATCATCATTACAGATGTTGGCTTTTTCCACTCTTCGATTGAATTTGTCTTGGAAGGGTCCAAAAATATTCCCTTATTGGTTTTAACATTCCCCAAGAATGATACTTCCTCCATCCATAACTCACATTTACTATACTTTACATAAATTTTCTCCCTTCGCAAAGTATCTATCATAGTATTCAAATTCTCCTCATGTTCCTCCTTGCTCTTTAAGTATATTAGAATATCTTCTATAAAGACTAACAAAAAAATTTCTAGGTAATCTATAAAGAATATATTCATTAAGTCCATTAAAATTTCTGTATAATTATTGAGTCTAAAGGGAATCACTTGAAATCATAGTGTACATACCTCATTTTAAAGGTAGTCATTGGAATATATTCATTATTTACCTTTAATTGGTGATATCTTGACTGAAGATCCTCCTTAGAGAAATACGTGTCCCCGTGTAGTTGATCGAATAATTCATCTATCCATTACAGGGGATATATGTTCTTTATCGTGATTTTTTTAAGCTTGCGATAATCAATGTAGAGGCACGTTGATCCATTTTTTTAAAGGTTGTTGTCGAAGCCTCATTTATTATTAAAGAAAAGAAAAAACCTCTCTAATTGGGTAGAGTAAGACCCATTACATAACCCGAAGGCCCAGTGGAAATTTATCCCATTACATGGCCCGTAGGACCAATTTATTAGCCCAAGACCCATTCTGTGAATAGTATTGCTACAGTCCCTGCACTGCAACAGTACCTCACAACACCCACCGCTGCTACAGTACCCTGTCGCCGCTACAGTACCTGTTGTTGCTACAATGTCTTTGCTGCTACAATGCGCTATTGTACCGCACGTTGATCCATCCTTCTTTTTGACAAATAGTATTGGTGTACCCCATGATGAAGCCCTCGGGCATATGAAACCCTTTTCCAGATTCTATTTTAACTACTTCTTTAATTATTAAAACTCAATGGTGGTCATTATGTAAGGATTATTTGATATAGTAAGAGATCTAGGAATGAGTTTAATTGAGAACTCAACCTCTCAGTTAGGAGGAAGACCAGGCAATTCTTCAGGGAACACATCAGTGTAGTCCCTCCCGATGGGCACGTCTTCAAGTATGATTCTCTCATTTGTGTCAATCATTTGATCTATATATTCTTTCTCATGAGGAAATAATATCCATAGTTGAGATGATGATTTTGAACGAGATTCATCTTCCTCCATACACTTATTTAGAATTTGATGATTCCTCAAGATGTGAAGAGTGATCTCCCTTTCTTAACAATTGATGTTGTATTTGTATAAAGATAGCAAATCCATGCTCAATATAGCATAAAAATCTACCAAATGAAGTATGAAAATGTTTTATGGGAGGTTCAGTCCACAAAAATTAACCAGGGAAGAGCTATATACTTTGGATACAATAATTACCCCATTTTATGTTCTCACAGATAACTCAACCTCCATATTTTGAGGTGGTGATTGAATAGTTCTACTAAACTTTCAATATATGAAAGAATTTATATAACCAGAATCAAATAGTATGTTCGATATTCTTGAATGAATAATCAGTGTACCTGTCACCACATCATTTTCAGGCCCCACCTCAGCATTAATGATAGAATATGCCCTTCCTTATTGTCTTGGTGGTTGTTTTTTGTTGATTTCCTTTGACAACCCTTAGCTTAGATCATTGGATCGCATAATGCCTATGTTCCTTGTAGTTAAAATGATGCACTATAGGATTATTTTTGATCTAAAACTTTCTTTCTTATTCCATATTTATAGGCTTATTCATATCACTTCAGCAATAATTATTTTGATTCCCCTCTCTTCCACATTTGAAGCATCTCATGGTTCCTTTTAGATAGTTATCAGGATGCTTCTTCCCACAATTTTGACACATTGGGTGTTGGTTTTTCTTTACAACATGGTATTTATCTATTGATCATCCCATATGAAACTCCATTTTCTATTTTTTATCTCTGATCCCATGAGACCATTGAGATTTTCCAATCCTCATCTCAACCTTAAGGACATAATAGACAATCTCTTCATAGATGTCAAAGTCTTGAATCACCAATTATTTTCATAGACTTATATTTAGTATATTAAATAAGTGATCCACCTTGATTTAAGTGTTCATGAAAAATCCATAGGCATATTGTGCAAGCCTTGTAAAGTTTTCCTCGTATTCCCCGGTTGACTCTTCTTCCTTTTGCTTCAATCCAAGGAATTATCTTTCCATATTAAGATGGAGTTTTTGGGGAAAATATTTTTTGAAAAATATTTTCATGAATGATTCTCATTCAATGGAATAAATTTCTTCCTTATACTTTGTGTTCTTGATTAGTATTTTACCACTAATTTTCTTCCCCATAAAAACAATAGACTGCCATCACAACTTTCCCTTCTTCTGAGCACTATAGGATAGATAATATCTTCTCAATGGATTTAATCCATTGTTTTGTGATTAGGGGACTATAAGATCTAATAAATATAGGATGAATTTGTTACATAAAGGATTCGGCTGCAACTTTCTATTTCTTAGGAGGAGTCAATTCCATAAGATTCAAGTTATTATTCATAACTTAATCCAGTTGTGCTAGTACTACCATGAAGTTTTAATCTCCTATTCCCATTAGATTTTTCATTTAATTAAGGAAATAATCACATTTCCTATCACATTGATTGTTGGCATGGGTTCTCCTATTTCTTGACATTAACTAAGAAAAAGAAAAATACAATTAGGGGGCTTGAATACCTAGCTAATAATCATATAAAAAGGTAACTTTGAACATGGAAGTATAAACTTATAAATAAAAATTATATCCTAACATTTTATTCTCTAAGTTTCAATATAGGTTATCCATGGTGATATAATTATCCCTAGGGTTCTTACTAAAGTTTTATAGTCCTAATATCCAAAAATAACTAGACTGTGCTATGATACCAACTATAGTGACCCTATCCTTTTACACATATTATTACATGATTTTAATCAAAATTAACCATCAATACAAACCAAGGATTGTAAAGTCTACTGTATTTAGAAGATTAGGTACATAATTATAAATCATGAAACCAAAATAAAATTCATATTTTATTTAATCTCCATAATGATTTCCTAACTTCCTTTGACCTCTTACATCTGTATAGGATAACCTGGGGAATACTTGAATAAAGGGATGAGCTAAAAACCTAAGTAAGGGGGATAAACATAGGAATAAAGAATAGAACATGAGCTATAAGGAATGGCATAATGACATAAAATTCATGTCATAAGAATAAACATATGTAATAAAAACATATAGAACATGGGATCATGTAATAATGGATACATAAGAATGTGGTAGAAATATATAACATGACATAAACATGAGTCAAGGCTAACTACCAAGACTATATCACCTGGTGGAAAAATTCCCATAATGGGATTAAATTTACTCTCTATCCTAACATGACATATCATGAGACTAACATTACCCAATTCATTGGTGTGATATCTAAGTGCAACCATCATAACATGTTTATGCATATGTGTGCCACATAAAGAATAAAACATAAAGAGTAATCATAAGGGTTACCCATAGAAAGAAATGGGTATCATAATCATGTCATATGGCAAAACGAAAGGTAATATCATAATTGTGTCCATGAAATAATTTATTTAAATATAAATTGGAAATTAATAAGGTAAAATAGTTATATATCATGATGAATTATGTCCAAATAAAGTGAAAACATGTAAAAAGAGTGTTTAAGAAACTTTAGAAATGAGCCACTTCGGTGTGGTTTAAGGGAAAATATAAAAGAGTATTTAAATCATACAAAGGCATAATTATTTTCATAAAAATAAAAATTAACTTAGAAAGTTTTTCATGATAAAAATAGTTATTTTAGAATAATATTGGTGACTTGTGTATTGTAATTGAAAATGAGTAAGAAATTGGGAAGTTTCCTTTAATCGGGTTTTCTTATCAGGATTAATTGAAAAGAGAACCTTATAAAACTTGTATTTACCTATAAAATAAATAACCATTAATATAGGTACATATTTTTGGAACATAAACATAGATATTATGAGTATTACATAATAATAATTTATAATTACATTGGGGTAAAGAGAGAGAAATCATAAGTTGAAGGAAAAATGGAGGTTCAGAGAGAATCTCTTACCTTAGGTCCTAAAGTGTTCTTCACATGCACTTAATGTCCTAGATAATCAAATTAGATCCATTAAATTAATTCAGAACCTATTATACATATATATTTATTTATTATAATTTTATTATGTTCATTTATGGCTAATTTTTTTTGGGGAGTGTTTGTTTCATGGTTTCATGATCGGCCCGCTTGTGTATAATTATAAAAGTTCTTGACAAATTGGAATAATTACATAGAAGTGAAATTATATGGTTTTAATTCACTTCTAGAAATTTAAATGGTCTCATGTATCATTTTATTTTTTTTAAATGGGGATTATTCAGTAGATAAAATGTTAATGAAACAAATGATTAGTTTATTTTGGCGGTTTTTTACTAGTATCATTTTATTTAATGTTATGTTTATATACAGGTTAAATAAAATTAAATAAGTTTTAATATGCATATTATAATCTTTTTTAACCATAAAAATGGTTTTATGACTATCCTTGAAGGTGGTAATGAAAAATGAAAACTCGTCATCCATGAAGACGGTGAATCGACACCTCACAGATGATTTTTTCATTTTTATAATTAAATAAAGATAGAAAGAGATTTGATGATAGATATTTCATTAACATAATAAAATTAAAATATATTTATGATAATAGATTTATCATTCCACTTTGGATAGTGTAGGAAAGTGTGGGGTGGAAAAAAGAAAGAATTTAAAAGAGAAGGGTGGAGAATTTTACCTCTTGAATGTCGTATCCTTGAGAACCTCCTTAAGGAACATGGGTTTGGTATTGTGGTAATATAGACAAGAATAAGATGTGGGGAATAAGTTTGGGAGAGTAATTGGGTAGAATATAATCAATCTCCAAAGCTTAGAAGGTGTGAGGAGAAGAGGTATTGAGGGGTGGTATTTATAGGGGAGGAGAGGTGTGTTTTTTATTATTTTATTAATTTGTTATTAATCTGGATCAAGACTATCAATAGTGTTGATTATTGGGACTAAATATAGTAAATAGTTCATTTGAGTTTGAACTAATAGGTTCTTACATCATCAATGACTCAAAATTGCATTTTTTTGGCTTAAAAAGTTAAATACTATAAATTATTGTATTTCACTATTCTCCAAAAATTCAATTATTTTAGAAAAAATCACAAAAAATCACCCTAATAATTTTTAGGAATTTAGATTTTAAAAATGTACTCTATTTTATGAAAATAATTTTCTAAATGTGATAAATTTAATTTTTAATTAAAATCATCATTTATTGGAAAAATACTGATTTTAATATTATAACGTATTTTATGACTTTTTAAAAAATAACCAAGGTATCATAAAATTATCTTATAATAATACGATGAAAAAATATTATTTTATAAAAATAAATTTTCTTTTAAATAATTTCATTAATTATAAAATTGTAAATAAACATTTACATTTTATAAAAATACCAACAATTAATTTATCATTTTTAAAACATTAATTTACTTATACCATGATATGAATATATCATATTTTCATTTATAAAACACATAAATTTTATTTATACTTCCATGGGTGATGTTACTATTCTATTGGATAGGTTACTATTCTTAATGGTCATATTATTATTCCAACGATCACGTTATTATTCCATCAGTATAGGTTATTTAATTTATATAAATACCACTTATTTCATTATTCATTTATGAGAATAATGTTTTTATTAGGTTCTCTATGTGATGTATGTGTTTTATAATATATAACATAATTAAAATAAGGTAAATTCCATTGATAAAATTTTGGGTCGTTACATAACATGTACCACTCCACATAAGGTGCACACTAAGTAATTCTTAGCATGTCATGTGGATCAATAAATAGTGATATTAAATGTCTTATATTGACTACCATAAAAAGATTTGAAATCATTAGTTAAACACCATGTACTATATGCAGATTCCAACGGTACACCCATGTATATTAATGGCATGCCATGTGGTCTTTCACTCCATAAAGACTGTGTGGTTTAACCAAGAGGAACAACATTCCATGTATATAATGACTCACCATGTGGATTTCCAATCCATGTATTACATTGTAAATGATGTATATGTTATGTGATATATTAAATTTATTGAAATGGGATTTCATATTATGTTGTAAGTACACGTCGTGTTGTCTTCAATGTATACATCATGTACTTAATTATTTTAAATTAAAAATTAAATTTATTGAATTTATTGAAATTTAATTAATGTGTTTCTTAATATATCCCAAGGACTATAATTTGGACAAAATTTAAGGCAAAGAAATAATTTATTAATTAATTTATTATTTTATTAATTCAACTCAATTTATCTCAAAAGGAAATGATTGGAAATGAATGATTCAAATATTAAATGTGGTTTTCATTACATGTTATGAATGGTCATGATCTTTGAGTGACCGGTGTTTGTGTTAGAATTATTTTTTTAATTTAATTATTTATTACATATTTTATTATGAGATAATTTTTATTAAATTAAATATATTGATTTAGGAATCTTCCCTCCCCCATTTATTATATATGATCTTATGTGTCCATGATTTATT
Organism: Viscum album; assembly: GCA_963277665.1. NCBI lineage: Eukaryota > Viridiplantae > Streptophyta > Magnoliopsida > Santalales > Viscaceae > Viscum > Viscum album. The sequence goes on along the minus strand of OY728123.1, from coordinate 682,228,765 downwards.
AATATAACACTAAACCCTTGGTACTCATCACTTACATGTGGGTATACATTTATAAAGTATACAATTCCTAGTCATAGGAGATGGTTCAATAAATAATGAGAGCCAATTTTTTTAGATTTTTTTAGTATTTTTCAATGATAATTAACCCCTTAATCTAGATAAAACTTGGGAAATTGATTTATTTTTATTTATTTTTTAAATTTGAAATTGTAATGATAAATATATTTAAACTTGATTTTTATTAGTTTTATTAATTTTTTTATTTAATTTAGAAGTCATGAATTGATTCATAGAATTAAATTTTCATTGTTTAAAATATTTTTATTCTAATTTTCATTGTTTTAATTCATTTCGATAATACAATAGACAAATACTATAATTATTTGGCTATTTTATTGAATTTTAGGCTATATAAAGGTATAAACAAGTTGGGTAAGGGTCGGACCAAAAAATCCATGTAAAGGTAATCACTACCCCTATGTAACTGTCAAGACTACTCATGTAAGGGTAAGTAGTGCATCCCACATTTTGCATGAAGATACCCTCGAGATAAAAATGTTAGTTCTAGTAGTGTGACTATTTATGTTGAAGTTTTTTTATGTATGTTTTGAATATTACAAACACCTCACAATTAATTAATCGGTTAGTTACAAAATTATAATTTCACATATCATTATTTAAAATTTACTTATATTTATCATTTAAATTCTTATTATTTTATTTGAGTTTTGAATTTTTTATATTTAAATTTAAATTATACTATTAATTTTTTTAATCATTTTTTATCTATAAATATTATTTTTAATATTATGTGTAAAGTTCAAGTCTACGGTATGATTTTTGTTAAAGTTAAACATTTTTTTAACTCATACAAAGGTTCTTTGAAGCCTTATGGAAATATTTTTAAAGTCTTGGGATGTGTTTTAAATAGTTGAGAAAATATTTATAAAGTCATACATTTATTTTAAGACTTACAAAAATTCCTTTAATGAATTATATAAAATCATTGAATACTTGTGAAACTTGTTTTTAAAGTATTATGAAAAATTATGCTTATAAACAATAAGTTTCACCTCCCTTATGAGCCTCAATATTTTTAAAATTGTATAATAAAGATAGAACTCATTTCCCTTATACTCTATAAATCCTAAAAGTTTCAGAATATGAATTTGTTAGGGGTGGCATTAATGTGGTTGTCCCGACTCAATGGCTAGGATCCACTGAGGAATTTTATATGTTTACAAATTGATTTAGAGAAATTATTTTACTTAAGAAAAAAAAGAAGTTATAGATAAAGAAGAATGCTTGTGTTAAAGAAAAGAAAAGAAAAGAACAAATAACAAAGAGATGTAACATGATTTGGATCCTTTGGATCCTATATGCATGGAAAGAACATCACTATGTGATATTTTCTTATTAGCAAAATAGGAATAAAAAATAAAGACGTTGTGAAAGAAATGTAAAGTACCATATAAACTATCTGAGGAGGCCAACCTTGCTAAACCAGGTAGTGATGATTAACCTTGTCATGTGGAGTTATTGTTTTACACTCCTTGATAGACACACACACACCTAACAATAAAAGGATACAATAATGGATTGAAAACAAAAAAGAAGTGAATTTATTACAAAGCCATATTTCTTTACTAAAATCTAGTTATGATGAAGATTTCAAACCAACAGCAACCATGTCATGTTCAAGGATCATCCAGGTCAAGTTCCTCACCAGAATATTCACTGAATCTCCACTATATGAGATATACAGTTCCAAAAGACCAGAAATTCAAGAACCAGGAAACCATGAATAGCAGCAAGGACCTCATCCTCCTCTATTTTTCAAGATCACCAAAAAACCGAATGGTTTTATTATCTCTCTAGAGCTATCAGTGAACATTGAATGAACCAAATGAGACAAATTAGTTCACCCTGTGAAGGAATATGAGAAGTGCAGTAATTTTGCAGTAGAGGGTGTCAGGCATCATGCATAGAACCGTCAAATGAAGGACGCGTGGGAAGATCAAAGGAAACATGCAGTTTGAATAACCACAAGCTTCATCTAGTTATGACACATAGGATCACTGCATTGGAGGAGATCTAAAACTATGGATTGACCCTGATGGAAAGAAACACATCTAGGTAGCGTCACATCCATTCAAAAAAGGGTGTTTGATGTTCCAGGTCCTTTTTCTAATAAGGAAAATCAAAAAGAATAGATTTGAAACACCACATATATCATAGAGATATAAAATTGAAAATACCACCCAAGAAAAAGTCATGAAACCCATGCATGTACAGATAAAATAAAATAATTAAAATGACATTTAAATTTAAATATAATAAAAACATGCATGGAAAATTTAAAAAATATTCACCTTGAAGTTTAAATGGTTCATGTTTAAGATGGTGTTCTCCTAATTACTACTATTGAACTGAGAAAAGGTTCATAATATTTAAACAATGGTTAAATTTATAAAGGGTAACATCCTTAGTTAAACTATTAGGTGGATTATCACCTGTGTGTATCTCAGTGACACACACAGTCCCAGATTCAATAATATCTCTAACAAAGTTAAGTATGGTGTCTATATGCTTTGATCTACCATGGAAAACATAGTTTTTAAGAAAATTTAAAGAATAATAACTATCATAGTGTACAAAAATAGTTGAATCAAATAAATAAAACTCATGAATAATACCTTTCAACCAAATAACCTTCTTAATCCATTCGGTCAAGGCTATGTACTCAGCCTCTATGGTGAAAAGTGAAACTACTGATTGCATGTTACATTTCCAAGAAATGGGACCACCATAAGAAAGGAAAACAAAATCGGTAATTTATTTAAGAGTGTATATACTAGAATCATAGTTAGAGTCTACAAAGCCTACAATGTCATTATCATAACTAGAATTTTTTCTATAATGAATGTATAATCCAGAAGACAACGAATCATACATGTGAAGTCACTTTAGAGCATTCTAGTGTGCCTGCCCAAGTTTTTCCATAAACCTAATCAGAGGAAACACAAAAAAATAATTATCTGGTCTAGAACAAACCATTGCATACATAAGACTCCCAACAACATTATCATAAGGGATATTTCTCATAAAATCAATCTTAGATTAACTAATAGGATATTTGCTTAAATACAATTTAAAGTGTTGACTTAAAGTTATTATTATAGGTTTAATGTACTCAAACAAGTATCATTTTAAAACCCTTTTTACATAATCATGTTGAGATAGAAATAGAACTATTTATTTTCTATGCCTAATGATTTCTATTATAATAATCTATTTTACATTTCCCAAATCCTTCATTTTGAATACATAATTCAATTGGGTTTTCATATAGAAAATTAATTTCATGTTTTTAAAAATAAATATCATTTCATCAACATACAAAATAAGTTAAATCATTTCATGATTAACATGTTTTTAATAAACGTATGCATCAAATATGCTTCTATTGAAACCATTTTTAATCATAAAAGAATCAAAAAAAATGTACCATTTCCTAGAATACTACTTTAAACCATACAAATAATTTTGTAATAGGAAAACTTGGTTCAATTTTAAATTATTAGAAAACCCTTTAGGAGTTCTCATATAAATGGTTTCATCTAATTTACCATGAAATAAAGGAATATTTTATAACCAATTTTTCTATATAGAAATCATATTTAGTAGAAAAAGAAATTAAAACATGAATAGATGAATGTTTAACAATTGAGGGAAAAATATCACCATAGTCCACTCCCTCATGCTAGAGGTAACCCTTAGAGACTATCTAGGATTTAAATTTGATCTTTAATTTCCCAGTATTATCCTATTTCTTCTTGAAGATCCATATGAAACCAATAAACTTTTTATTTTGAGGTTTAGTTACAGTAGTCCAGGTTGTATTCTTCAAAAGGTAATTCATCTATTAATTCATAAAATCCATCCACTTCCACCATTATTTTGATTTTAAAACTTTATTAAAGTTTTTTGGTTCATCATTACACAAGTATTGAGAAACACTAAACACTACACAACCATGTCGATGTGGATGAACCGAGTAGGGGGTCAGATAACCCTTCTCTCTTGGTCTCGAGTTAGTTGGTATCCTTTATGGTCTCCCTCTTTTGTCTCGGCTTCAGAATTAGAATAAGATTTTGATTCAACCTTAGGTTATAGGGGGTGATAAATAGGTGTAGTTTTAGGATCTGAAGTGTCATGTTATTCACAACTAACTTTAATACCCAAAGGACTGGGTATACTAGTCGCTTATATCTCAATAGTCTTCTCTTTGGGAAGACTTGACTCTCTAAACATGAAATCATGAGTGATAATACATTTTTGATAGCCTGGTTTTTCTACCCAAAATTTATACCCCTTAACACCCACTAGATAACCAACAAAAACACACTTGATAGCTTTAGGTTCTAGATTATCATTCTTAGAATGTGCATAAGATGTGAATCAAAAAACCCTAAGGTAAGAAAGAATAGGATGTTTTCCTATCCAGAGTTCTTATAGTGTTTTAAAGGCATTAGATGAAGATGTACATATATTAATTAGGTATACATATTTGATACCATCCTTAGCACAAAAGTACATTAGAAGGTAGAAATATGATAGCATACACCTAACCCTCTCTAGGATGGTCCTTTCAATTCTATCAGCTAACCCATTTTGTTTTGGGGTTTACAAAAAATTTATGTACATATGAATACCCTTATAACTATAGAATTAAACAAATTTAGTGGATAGATACTCTAAACCATTATCAGTTATAAGATATTTTATCTTTTTACCATATTTAGTTTCTATACTAGCCTTCCAGTTCTTAAAGGTTTAAAACGTATCATATTTTTGTAGAATTTATATCAAAACTTTCTTGGAATATTCATCTATAAATGTCACAAATTAATATCCTCCACCATGAGAGGCAATCCTAGAGGGGCCCCAGAGGTCATAGTGTACACACTCTAATGGGTTTCTAGATTTATAAGATGAATTACTGAAACTAACCAATTTGGATTTACCATACACACAATCCAAACATAAAATAACAGTACTAGGGTTGACATTAGTTAACAGAATTCGTTTTTTAAGTTAATCTAAACCTTTGGCACTAATGTGACCTAGTATTCTATGCCACAAGGTAGTATTATATAAGGCTTTTACATCTAAAACATTTAACAGTTTTATGTGAGTTCTACCTTCAAACACATATATCCAATTACTAATATTTCCTTTCAAAACAAGAAGAGAGACATGGGTGATTATTAAACAACTAGAACCAAAATTAAAGGTCTAACCCTTCTAGTCTGAGACTCCTAGGGAAACAAGGTTTATCTTAAGCTTGGGTACCCACCTAACCTATTCAAGAGTTTTGACCATCCCATCATAAAGTTCTAAAGAAATGGAACCTATACCGATAATGTGACATCTCTTGTTATTCCCTAATTAGACATTATATGATTCATTATCTCTTATTTCAGTGAACAAATCTATTTTTGGACACATATGGAATGAGAATAATGAATCCAGGATCCATTCCTTAGAGGCAGGGTGATCACTAACATTAAACACATTGGTTGTTTCAAAGTCTTTCTCAATTAAAAAATAATGGTCACTATTATTTTCACTATAGACATTATTTCTATTAGTACAGTTATGTTTTATGTGCCCAGGTTGTTTGCAATGAAAACATTTTAACGCTATACTCTTAAACTCTCTATTTTTTTATTTAGACCTATGTTTTCTTGATTGACTCCTCTCTCTCCACTTATCTTTGTTCACCTATTCCTGTAACATTTAAACCCCCAACTTCATTTTTAATAGTAACTTTCTTTTGAATTTATTTTTCTAACAAAATAGACTTAAATTCTTCAAGAGGTAAAGAGTCTCAATTTTACCTCATCAAATCTTTTACAGAAATTTATTATTCAAATAATAAAGTTAAATAATTATTTATTGGTTATCATCTCCTATTTCAACATCTATGTTGAACAAGTCTAACAGAATTTTATTAAAATCATCAAGATGTGACCTAACTACAGTTCCATGGTTCATTTTAAAAGTATAAAGTCTCTTTTTTATACAACCTTACAAATAAATAATTAGTCATATATATGGATTATAACATGGACTAGAAACCAATGACAGACAACTCAAATTCTACTTACCTAAGAACCTTGTCCCCTAAAGAAAACAAAATGAGGCTATGTAATTTCTTAATAATGTCATTAGAAACATAAATGAAAGAAATGGTGGTTTGTCCATCAGGGGACAGAGTATTCACCTTTTTCTTGAGACAACCGAGAGCATCAATTAATTAATTATGGTCTCATAGAGCATTCATCTTAATTATCTATATATTGAAATCATTTTCACCATTGAATTTATTTACTTAAAACTTCATTGAACCCATTTTAAACGCTTCATAAAGCCTATGATGCTGATTTTTAGGGCCAATGTTGATGTGGAATTCTCTACTAAATAGCCAAGATCCAATGAGGCATTTTATATGGTTACGAATTAATTTAGATAAATATTTTTACTTAAGGAAAAAATATTTTAAATTTTAAGAAGAATGACTATGTTAAATAATAGAAAATAAAATAACAAAGAAAACACTGATGTAATGTATTTTGGATCATTTAGATCCTATGTGCACAGTTAGAACACCATCAGGTGATATTTTTTAATTAGAAATATAGGAACAATAAAACACAGTCATTGTTCAAGAAAGGTAAAGGACCATAGAAACTATTCAAGGAGCCTGGACTTGCTAAACTAGGTGGAGATTATGAACCCCATTATGTGGAGTTAGCATCAACCACTCTTGGATGGATATACACACACACTCAAAATTAAAAGGATGCAATTATGGATTTAAAAAAGAAATAATTGAATCACTTATAGAGCCATATTTCTTTATCGAAATATGGTTATGATAAATATTTCAAACCATCGGCAACCATGTCATGTAAAAGGATGGTCCAGGTTAATTTACCCACCATAAGCTTCACTGAATCTCCACCAAATAAGATATCTATTTCTAGAAGACCAGAAATCTGAGCACTAAGAAAACATAAATAGGAACGGGGACCTCCTTCTCCTATGTTCTTCTAGATCACCAAAAAACCAAATGGTTTTCTTCTCTCTCTATAGATCTTGGTGAATGTTGAATGAACTGAATGATCCAAACCAGTGAACCCTATGGAGGAAGATGAGTAGTGCAATAATTTTTGCATTATAGGGCATCAAGTGGTGTGCATAGAATTTTTGGATGAAGGATGCATGGGAGGCTCAAAGGAAACAGGCAGTTCAAATAACTGTGAGCGTCAGCTGGAGATGACATGTAGGAGCACTATATTGGAGGAGATACAAAACCATGGATCAACCTCTATGGAAAGAAACACATTTAAGTAGTGTCACATCCATTCTATCAAGGATGGTCGATGGTCCAATTCATTCTCTCTAATAAGGAAAATAAAAAGTAATAGTGTCGAAACACCACAAATATCATCGAGATAGAAAATTGAAAATTCCACATAAGCAAAGGCATGAAACCCATGCAATAATAGCTAACATCAAATAATTAAAATGACATTTGAATTTCAATATAATCAAAACATGCTTGTAAATTTTAAAAAATTATTTATCAGTAATAGTGTTTAATGATTTGTAGTATGTGTTTGTTGAAGTCGATTCATGTAGAGTGAATTCACTTGAAACTCACATGTGTAGGATTTCACTACATGCAGTGTTACAATTTTTATACTAATGTCATATAGGCTTGTAGTTCATGATATTCACTGAATCTACCTCCTACTTCGATGAAGTCACAAATCATGATATGCATACCATGACTTTTAAAAAAATAATTCAAATTATATACTAAATCTTTTTTGAAAAAAATGGAAGTCATGTTGCATCTTTATTAATGGTAGCAATATGAAATTTTCATTATACACTCCAATATGTGATGAACAGTGAAGCTCACAAAATCTATTGAAAGGATTTCATATAATAATGTTGTATAAAAATACACCTCTATAAGAATCATGTACGCAGATTTACTCATTCATAGTTTTTCATGATTCTTGTTTTTATGATGTGGAATTTTCTACACATCATGGTTATAAAAGAGTTAATTCATTCTATGTTATGGTTATTTTCTATTCTCCATGGTTAGTTAAAACTAAGGATAAAAATTATATCTATTCCATGAAGAACACCACATCCCTATATGAAGTTGGAAACTAATACAATACTCGTTTTTACATTGTTTTCATATTTTTACTTAGTGGTATTTTATTTCATTTATTTTAAATATTTTTTATTTTATAATTACTTATAAATGGTGATAAAGCAATGTGAAGTGTTTTGGAAGTGTTTTATAGGACTAAAAATGGGAATTATTTTTTGGATATGTGGGAATATTAAATGAAGATAATGGTAATATTTTTATTTTATGTCTAACCATTACATTTTTTGTTGTGAAGTGTATTTCAGAAACTCTTTTGAAGTTAGAATGATAGGATCAAAATTAGGAAACATATGCATTTTAATAAACCAAGTGATGATTATGGATTGACTATTGGTGATTTTCATATATAAATATAGATAAATAAAAACTATTGTTAGGGGATATTGATATGATTTAGAATATTTAAAGGTTGAAATTATGTGATCACATTTTTTGATACTGTGTGTTGATCATTAGCACTGTAATTAAACAAGCTAATATTCTAAAATAAGTGTTTGAGATGCTTCTGCTATACTTTGTTCTTAATATAGTTCTTCTGTATTCATCATTGTATTCATTATATTTGATTTTTTGTTTGTGTTATTATTGTTGATTTAGGATTTTCTCATTCCAAAAGCACATCCAATTTTGACTCTCATAAAAATTATGTTTGGTTGGGTTGTTACTCCTGTAGAAAATGTTAGGATAGGTTGGGTTGGTCCTTTAATTCATAAAAGGCAGAGTCTTGTAAAGAGTTTATACTCCCTTTAAAAGTAATATTTACTTTATTTAGTGGGTTTCATTACTCTTGTGGAGAATAAGGGATTGAATAGTATATGTAAGTTCATGTTGAACTAAACTACTATAAAAATTTTATGTTCATTATTTTTATTTTCCCCTTATATTATACTATTTTGTCTTTTTTCTTTATTTTTCTATATTCTCTTGCCTCTACTCTAATAATTTTATTTAGTGTAAAGTTTTCAAATTATATTCACCCCCTCTAGACTTGTTCATTACATCACATTGAGACAATAATTGGCATCAAATATTATTTCCTTTAGATAGGTTAAGTATTGGTTTATTATTTTATGTTATAAAATTGTCCTAGACTTAATAGTATAAGGAAAGATCTATCTTTTACATTAAAGGGTCAGTAAATAGAAGTCTTAAATCCTCTCAGACCACCTCACTTAAATGATAGTGATTATAGATATTAGAAATGTCATATGGATGTATTTTTAATTAATATTGGTATTGAATATTAGTTAATTGTGTTAAAATGTATAAATTATCTAAATTTTATTTAGACACACTAACTGGTAATGATAATGAAAATTATTCTTTAAACTACAAAGTTATGAATTTTATCTATTGTATTTTACAAAGAAATATCTATAGCTATATTTCATCTTGTAAAACTAATTTAGATATTTGGAGGGATTTAAAATTCACTAATTAAGGAACTAATAAGTTATATAGGACAAAGCTATCCATTCATAGGGCTGGGTTCCAGGAATTCAAAAAATATTATCATGAAAACATCAATAATATATATAAAATATTAACCAAGATTTTGAATAACATGGTTAGTCTTGGGGAAACTATGAATAATAGAGTTCTTATTGAGGGAGTACTTCTAGATCTACCTAAAATATAACACTCTAAGAATGTTTCAATTGAAAAAAAGAAGGATTTCACTAAATATACTTTGGATGAACTAATAATATATCCTATTCAATATGAGTTGTAGTTGAAGAACAATTATAGTGTATCTTATGATAAAAATAAAGGTAAATTATTTAAATCTATTATAATTATTTTTACTAATTCTTCAGATTTGGATTCATAAGAAAGTGAAGAGTAAATAGATAATATAAGCAAAGGATTTTATGACCTAGTGAAAATAAAGAGAAGTTTAAAGAGTTAATCCAAAAAGGACCAGAATAAATAAGATCGAATGGGATAGAAATGTAACTTTATTAAGCATAATATAATTTTGCAACTAACATGCTATGAGTGTAGAAAGAATGGATTTATCAAATCAAATTTTCCAAAGTTGAGGCAAGAAGGGAGAGACAAGAAATACAATAATTAATTTAAATGTGCATATCATTATATATAGAGTATTATTGAGGAGTTAGACTCAAGATATGGTTTTAGATACCCTATTTTTTCTTATAAGTCTTTGGAATGTATCTTGGAATATTTTTGGAGTCAGGCATTGAGACAGAATGCAATTCTGAGACCGATGTGCCCGAAATTAATTTTATGAAAAAATTAAATATATTTTATATCATGTCTACACAGTTTCCTAAAAAAATAAGGAAAATATTAAATGGAGTCTTGGTTCAAAAATCAGATACCATAGTTGAATCTAAAATGTGAGATTTACCCTAGATGTGACCTAAAATAGTTTAGTGTGGGGCGTTTGGATAAAGTGGACAATGATTAGTACATTTAGTTAAATAAATAATTAGATTATTTATTTAAATTAAATGAACTAAAAATATAATATCTCTTTAAAAGTGTAGTTATAGTGGATCACTAAAGTTATCCACATAAACCTGATATCATTGATAGGAGAGTTCTACAAACTCTCATTGGCTGATTGAGATCAAACGACAATGTGACTCTAGATCTAGATGAATTAAAGAAAAATGAATGAAATGACTTCCCTCATTCATTTTTGAGCACGTTCTTCATCAAAGAATGATCCAAATTGAGGTATTACTCATAAATATTTTGATTTAACCCAATTTATTAGATGATTGAGCATGATCCTACTATTTATTTGATCTGCATTCAAATTGAGTCTTCACATGAGCCCATGAATCATTTTAAATTGTTTATTTAGTTTATGCCATGTTTCTCAACCCATATATCCCCAATTGTATTCATTTTTAAGAACTCTTGTCCAATGATTGTTGAACCTTTTTTTTTGTTCCTTTCTCCCAATCATTCTTCTCATTCTTCACCGATTGTCCTACGGGGTCTAAGTTCGACATTGTCGAGTGGGATCGAGCATGATCAGCCCCACAAATTCATGGTGGATTCTTGTGTGATGAAAATATTGACGAATTTGGGATGTATTATAGGATATGGGTTATTCCTCCATTTATTAGGAATCTGGTGAGGTGCTACGGGTGATAGAAAAGTGTACCGCTTTGTACGGGGTTCGATCAGATCAATAGAAGTCTGATTTCTGGCCACTGGATGGCAAGAAATTATGAACTAATACTCTTTACTTTGATTTCAGGCTACTTGGATGTGAGATTCAAAGTGTGGTTTTGGATCTAGAATTAAAAGGATCATATATTAGTTTTTGGAAAAAAACACGACTAAACAGCATGTACTAGGATGAACACACATTGTGTAGTACCCCTATGGCTGCGGCATTGGGGTTTTGAAAAAAGTTAAGGATCACATGCCATGTGACTCTACCCATGTCTATAGACCATTTGGAAGAGAACACATTTATTACCCCATGCGGGATTACATGTCGTGTACCAGAGTACTTGGACACGGGAAAGTTTACATCGACACGGCCAAGGGCACAAGAAAGACCCCAGCTAGCTGATGCACGCTGTGTAGTCTTGTTACATGTTGTGTTGGACTACATGGGAATTGATCCATGTATTAGGAGTGATATGGATAGTTATAAGTATGGTACCACACACTGTGTGGGTCCCCTTACACATTGCGTACCCCTGCTTCCTTTTTGAAGAAACTTATACCTCTCATATATATTTAATTTGGACTCAAATTTTGGCCGGTGAGTAGCCTATCCCAAGTGTTTTTTCACTTAGAATGTGATGGAAACTTCTGTGGTGGATTTTGAGATATAATGTGATATGTTTCGAGTGTGATTCTTCTTTAGGTAATGATCAATGATGACAGTGATTGGGAAAGATCATCAGATAGATTATAGTGGAACCATTCTATTGGGCTAGGCATGGTTCCTCTATTTACCACTAGTGTGGAACCCTCCTACTAGGACATAGCATGGGTCCTCTATCTATTATCAAAGTGGAACCGTCCTGCTGGATAGGGCGTGGTTCCTCGACCACTAGATTGGAACCCTCTTGTCGAGTAGGGAATGAGTCCTCAACTAATAACTAGAGTGTCACACTCCTACTAGGATCAGGGATGGGTCCTTTATTGACTATTGAGTGTCACCCTCCTAGGGATTTGGGCCATGGTTCCTTTATCATCAGAGTGGTACCCTCCTTTTGTACTAAGTCATGGTTTCTCTACTTAGATATTGTTCCCCTGAAATATGTGGCATAGTGGAGAGGTGTGGTTTGACTTGGATGTTTCTTTAGATAGATGTGAAAGATGTCATGCATCATTGATGGACCTTTGGAACTATTGGAACTCTTTCCCAGCTTGGTCTATGAGATTAAGATCCCATTTCTCTCTTGTTTGGGATTATTTTTTTGAGAATATATATATATATATATATATATATATCCATATTTTTGGATTTTTTTACTCTCTTTATATGGGTTGAGTTGTCGATTCCTGTCGTGTCTCCTCATGCTCCCCCTTCAACTTTCAGGGAATCCTACTGGGTATGTATATACTCACCCCTGTATGGTCTTAGCCCACGCATGTCATGTCTTATGTAGATGATGGATAGGTTGGTAGTGATTATAGAGGAGCATAGGGATACCATGACATATTAGACTGTGTATAGTGGTCATGGCTTGGAGATATAGAGCTAGACTCTCTCAACACTTTACTTTTCCAATTTTGTTAGGTTGGGAAATATTTCTGGTTGGGTGTATATTTTCCCCCTTTTTACTTTTCAGATTATGTTATCATACTCTTTTACTTCCTATGGGTTTTACATGAATGGTGATTCTCTAGATGTTGCATATTTTATTATTATTCCACCATACCTTTTCATCAAGATGGATGGGTTTTTTCATATAGGTACTTAGGAAAAGGACTTCCATATTAGTTATGACATTTGTGTTTTTTGTCAGGCCCTAGCCTATGGAGGTGGGCTTGGGGTAATTGTGGATTAAGCCTCATTATGTCAGGTTGTGAGATATTGGTATTAGAGGTTGTTTTTTACTTGAGATAGTGTTTGGAGTAGTCTTTTTAAGATAATTTGTTTGGGATTTAGGGTAATATTGGAAAATTATCTCGAGTGTGGTTCTCAGGACAGGTAACCCAGTGTTGGTGTAGCAGTTGAAGTATCCATATATTGGGACTCTGACTACCTACTTGTCAACTAAGAATACTGAGACATTGGTTGAAGGAAACTTTGATACATGCATCATATAGGATTGAGTCCTTTTACTATACTTCTTGATTTATCTCCCCATATATATATTCTCATCTAACTATGGTACATATTGATTAAATTTTCAAAATGACTTTGTGGTGATTTCTAGTTAGGTTATCGATTCCAAATTTTGATAACAATTAGATGAGTGGTCTCAGTTCAAGGTCTATCATGCAAGATTATTCCTCCAGTTGGATAGGTAGAAGCACCACCACATTTCAAGTATTAGATCATACCATAAAAGCAGGCTAAGGATGTGAATAGGTTTATCACACTCTCTGATTTCCATCACCATATTACATAGAGGTTCCATGGTGAGATAGATCCCCAGGAAATGAAGGATTTTCAAGAGTCAGTGATCTATCATTTCAGTCTTATCTGAACACCAACTAATCAGGTGGTTGTATTAGAATCTATAATTTTCCATGGAGCAGTTGGGAACTAGTGGAGTCTAGTTATATAGATGCATGATGATTCAACAATCTCATGGCCCAAATTCCAGAATCTATTTCGTGAGTAGTACTACCCCTCATTCTTGTTCTCAGTTCAGATTTAGGAGCTTTTGGATCTATAAAAGGGTGGGATGATAGTGGTTAATTATGCTACGAGGTTCGCATAAATTAAATGGCACACCCTCAATATGATTCAGGATGACTACTTCCTAGTGAAGAAGTTTTAGCAGGGCCTCCACAGAGATATCCTTATAGTGTAGTACCCCTGTGCATTCCCATCTATGTCATGGTGTTGGATAATGAACTGGTGATGGATAGTTTCCTAACATAGGGATTTCAGACATCTAGAACTAGTAGTGGGTGTTATAGGGTTGAGTTTTATATAACATCTAGAAGGCACCAGTCGATAGAATCTCGTCATAGGATATCTTCCAAGGATTATACTTGGGCATGTGGTTAGGGATAGTACAGAGGACTAGGGAATCCCAGAGAGGGGCAGTGCTAAGCATGTGATGGGAAAGGTCACAAGTAACATGATTTTCTGACTTGATGTGATGAGGTGCGTAGATAGATGGTAGATGGACCGCCAATTTAGAGTCAGTGTCGTGATCAAGGATCTCCCAGGAGAGGGAAGGGTGGCCCTCAGGGATGAAGAGCTAGCATAAGAGAAGGTGGGATCCCGAAGGAGGAGTTATGGTTGGTGGATGATGTTATGAGATCTTTCAACCACCACCACTAGGCATCTCACGTCAGGCTTAGGTAACTAGCGATCGGGGGCACAGACAGCTGTAGGCTATGGAGGCGTATGATCTAGTGGAACATTAGATGATTAGAGTTACGATATATGTTAATTATACTCTTACTTCAATATTATTATACACACATTTGAGTCATTAATTCATCTCATGTTGCGATGAGATGATTATAGTTACTTCCAGTGTGGGATCTGGAGCTCCTAGTTGAGGCTTTATCCTAGCATTTTTTTTTTTGAGGCTCCTATGAGGAACGCTTTTTCTATGTCTTTTATTTACTACCAATATGAGCTATTTCTTAGTGGAGAGAGGTTCTCATGGGAATTTTTGGTCATCATGATGGGACCCTATAATTTCATCTTGGGTATGGATTAGTTTCCCATGGTTAGAGACTAGATTGACAGTAATCTCAAATGATTCAGGTGTCTTCGCACTAATGGGATAAGGTTCTCCTTTTTTGGTGAGAGAGATCTCATGTTGTGATGCGTGGGTTTTTTGAGTAGGAGGATAAATCCCATCACCCAATAGTTGGTGAGTGTATTCCTTGGTGAAGTAGACTCTTCAAAAATCTAAATTTATTCATTCATGGAGTATTTTATGGATATCTTCTTTGAGGACATTCTAGGACTACATATAAAAAAATAGATGTATTTTTACATCAAATTTCACCCAATTACCACTCCAATATCTTTGATAGAATATAGGATGGCCCCTACTGAGATATGTGAGCTACAGTTGAAGTTGGAGGACCTTTAAGAAAAGGGTTTTATCATACCTAGTGTGTCCTCTGGGTAGATCCAGTGTTGTTCATGAAAAGGTTGGATGAGAGATTGTGGATTTTTGAAGATTATCATCGCATGAACCAAGCCATGATAAATAATAAGTACCCCTTTTCAAGGATTAATGACCTCTTTTATCAGTTACGAGGTGAGATATGGTTCTCAAATATCGATATTCGGTCCTATTACCACTAGTTGAGAGTCCATGAGGCTTATATTCCAAATATTTCATTCTGATGTCGCTATGAACTCTATGAGTCCCAGTTTTAGCATCCTACCCTAATTTCCACTAAATTGTTCCCTGAGATGGTGGGCCACATGAAATAAAGTGCATATATGTAAAATCCATAGGATTCCAACTATAAATGAGGTCCTAGGGTGTGTTTGTGGGGATGCTATGACCTCATAGATCTGAGTACGAATAGTGGTAAATAATAAATAATAAATAGAGTAAGAATAAGAATAATAAGACAATAGCGAAAGTAATGAAATAATCCAAGAAGAATAAATAACCAAGTGGAGGAAGCTAAATAATAAATGGGTACAAATGATGATGTCCAAGTCATGATGCTATACAAAAATGGGAGCATAGGAGAATAGGGGATACAAAGCATATATTGCATGTTAAACAAAAGATGTAAAAAGGCCATAAACTGCTACATAGCATCTCGAGCATAGGCTCAGTCCTCTACCCCCGAACTCTATCCTAAGAAGAAAGTAAATCAAACATCATAAGAATCATACTTCCCTTTATCCATACCTAAAATCATAAAGTCTACATGGTACCAAACAGCGCCCGAGCATGGTGTGAGATATAATCTCAGTAGGACGGCACCCATAGAGTCTAGGTCAATCCACTTCATGCAGTAAATAAATTATCATGTTCCATATGTAAATAAATGCATAGCATTAAATAAATAAAACATGTAAACCTTGTTCTAGGTTCCTAAATGGACACTCGTCCCATACCACCTACTTTTTCCTAAGCCAGAAGTCTAAATGAGGTATATATGAAAGTCATAATAATTATACAATGGGTATTACAATTTAACCAACTAAGGTAAAATAAAGAAACCCCAAGCTTGTTCTTTAACTTGGAGGTCACATTGTAATGTCATTATACAAGTATGCTAACATAGCAAAATAGAAGCATCACATGTGTAAAAGAAAACATTATATCCATTTGTGGAGTCCTGATCCTATCCAAGGTAATCTAAACAAAGTCCCAAGGGTTGCTACAGGTGCCTCAGAATAACCCAATACCTTCGAGTTCATCCAATAGAACCCATATGGAATTCCTTGTATCACTCAAAATCTGGTGACTCTGAGTCCATACCAAATATCTCACATAGGGGACCTGGTATCACTCGAAGCATGGAATAACCATCTTTCAAAATGGATTCATCCTCAGTTTCTCCCCTAGGGAACTGACATCACTCATGAGTATAAATAAATCTTCCCAAAGAGCTTGTACCTAACAATACAAAGTATCATTATCATCACATAAATTTAATCCAACCAATCATAGTGATTCTATCCATGGAATCCTTAATTTGATACCCATGTTCTCTCCCAGACTGTAGAAAGTAATCCATTGTAAGAAAGGCACATCACAAGGAATAGAATTTATATAATTTCATTTAATTAAATAAACATCTCATTCCAAAAGATAAAAATATATTCATGCATCATAATCCATCATATAACATTCAATACCACATGCTTACCAAGTTATCCCAACAATACAATTAACTCAGTACTATGGAACAATTATATAGAAAGGGAACAAGGAATTAAACATGATAAAGGCATGAGGATGAGGCATAATCCACAAGGCATATCATGTAAAAAGTTACATATCATCATTGGAATTTCAATCTCAAACTAACAAGATTACCAAAGTATAGAATTCAATCCAAGCCAATCAATTATGGCATTAAGAAATAAAAATAAGATAAGGCATGAAGACCAATGATGTGGTGAATATCCCTCATATCGGTTTCTCCATAAGGTAAGGAAACACAAGGCATGAAAAACCACTTTAAATAATTTATTTAACAAGAAAAAATCCTTGTTGGAATATTCTGGTGATCAACACAATGGCGTGATATATAAAATGTGACAAAATGATGGGAAAGAGAATATAACCCCAACCTCAATGTAGTATCACTCCACTCATCTATTATTGGGACTTAATTCAACTTAAATGGGAGAAATTGAAGGATTTTTCAAAATCCCTAAAAATAGGGCAAAATCCATCATACCAAAATGGAACAACGAATGGAAGTGGAAATTAGAAATAGATGAGTGTGGAAGGAAGATCTTACCAAGGGCATTATGTTTCTTCTAACAGCAAAGGATTTGGACACTGAATGAAGGATCTAGGTCAAAACCCCATGGATGGGAGGAAGAGATATCCATACACCATTTTAGGATAGAAATCCCATTGGAATGGGGAGGAAAAGGGAAGGAGGGAGTAAAAAAATCATTAAGGGTAGAAGGGTAATTTCACCCTCAAACTAATTGTGCATGTTTTGGATACACAGTTTGGTCAAACCATGTTCCAACTGTGCTTCATTCACTACTATAAGGGGCACATCTCATGTTTAGGTCCACGGTTTGACTAATCATGTGAAAACCATGTAAAACCTCTCTATCCAAAAACTGTAAGAGGTTACATGGTCATGTGTCGTAGGTCACACAGTTACAGACTAATTGTGTGACCTATAGGTTCCCACTTCTAGCTACTGCATAGTTTAGGAAAACCATGCGGGCTAGTCTGTATAGTTTTCTCTAACCATGCGGCCCAGTCTTCCTCTTCCCATTTTAGGGTTTTGGGCTTCAAACAAGCCTCGAACACACCAAATACCTCTTTTAACCATTTAGGAATCATTATTAGGTATGTTAAAAGGAACTTGAACAAACAATTTAATGGTTCATACCTTTAGATAAAGCCAAGACGTTATAACCTACCCTCCTTAAAATAACTCCTCCCCAAGTTTCCCTTTTGAGGGTGGAACAACGTCGTCTGAGAGGGTTTTTAGCCATTACACACATACATTAGCTTCCCACTCCCAGGTCCCATCCTATACACGCTTGTTATTCTATATCACTCGGAATAAAGGAACTAACCTTCCACAGAGAACCTTAATTCTATAATAAACGATACGAATTGGATGCTTTTTAAAGGATGCATCTTCTTCTAGCTCAATATCCTTGGGATCAAACAAATGAGATGGTTTTGGATGATACTGTCGAAGTTGAAATACAAGGAATACATTGTGCACGGAATGGTACCTATAAGTTAATAAAAACTGATAGGATATTAGCCAAAATATTTCCACTATCTTGAAAGGACCGACATAACAAGGTGAAAATTTGACCTATCACCTGATTTTTCTTTGACCCAATCTAGATGATACACACAGAAAGACCCGATGTCTCACCTCAAACTGCAAAGTTCTCCAGTGATGATTGGTATACTACTTCTACCTAGACTAATATATATATCCATATCCTTCTGAATCTACTGGACTTGCTCTGAAGTCCCCTAAACAAAATGAGGACCTGGTAGAGCTGCCTCAACAACCTCAACCCAACATAGAGGTGAACAGAACGGTCTACCATAAAGGGTCTCATACGGATCTATCTAAATTGTTTCCTAAAAACATTTATTGTAGGAAAACTCAACCAAAGGAATATTCCTTTACCATGAAAATCTAAAATCAAGGAAACATACCCATAGCATATCCTCTAACACTTGCGATTTTCCTGGACTTCCCATCGGTCTGAGGGTAATATGCGGTACTCAAGAGAACCTATAAACTTAGTGCCTTATGCAACCCTTTCTAGAACCACTATGTGAACCGGGAATATCATTCCAAAATGATAGAATGGGGCACACCATGAAGTCAATCTATCTCTTATATATATCCTCCCTTACTCATCAATGGAGAATGATTTCTAGATCGGTAGGAAGTGTGCGACCTTGGTCATCCTGTCAACTATCACCCATATTGTATCGCTTCCTCAAAGAGATATCAGAAATCCTATCACAAAATCCATGGTGACGTTGTTCTATTTCCACTCAGGAATGGAGAGAGGTTATAGAAGTCCAGCAAGTCATTAGTGTTCTTCCTTCACCTGCTAATAGGTGGAGCATTGAGTAATGAAACCTGCTATCTGGATCTTCATACCTAGACACTAGTACTGACAACGTATATCTCTATACATTCGAGTAATCCCAAGATGAAGAGTCATGTGATTCCATCATAATATATTCATGTATATCTAAAGGAACCCATACATTCCCACGGTAGAGCAAGGTCTCACTACCATAAACAACCCAACCATGAGGTGGGTTCCATCCTGTGACATTCTACCTCAAAATGAGGCCCTAAGAATCTGATAAATGATGCATCTAAACCCATTCCATAAGAGAGGATGTCACTTATAGATCTACTAAGACGTGTTTTCCATGTTATTCCTAAACCTCTAGATGTATCTCAGAAAACATAGCCATTATATTCCACTCACTTATGGCCATCTTGATAGCTTGCGTCTATTTTTTCTAGCTCAAGGCATCATCCCTGGAATTTCCCTTACCAAGTGTGTAAGCAAACTCAAAGTTGAACGAATGCAAGTATTCCACACACATGTGCTGCCTTAAATTCACTTCCCACTGAGTGGAGATATATTTGATACTTTTATTATCCGTGTAAACAATGAATCACTCTCCCAATAGAGAGTTCCATCAAAAATGTAGAGTATGAACCATGACATCTAGCTTGAGGTCATACATAAGATAGTTCTTATCATGAGGCCTTAGCTAGAAATATCCATACGCTAAAACCTGATCACCTTGCATCAGAACTGTACTGAGTTTGATTCCTAAAACATTATAGTAAACTATATAAATTATGCCCATCTTATGAAAAATTAGAATCAGAGCTGAAGTAAGTCTCCCCTTTAACTATTGAAATTTTTTCTCATGAACTCCAAGCCATAGTAACTACACACCCTTCTAATTCAGGTTCATAAGAGGCACTTCTAAGTGGGAGAAGTCATAGATGAATCACCTGTAATAGCTAGATATCCCAAATAAGCTGCATATATCAAACACATTGTTGGGATGTTCCCAGGAAACTATTGCGCTAACCCTTTATGGGTCGATTGATATGCCTTCATAAAATATGAAATGACCCAAGAAGTAAAATTTACTAATCTAAAAGTGACATTTACTAATCTTCTCATATATTTGGTTCTCTCTTGGTGTACTTAGAATGATCTCAAGATGATTGGAATGGTCGTGTCTGGTGCGCGATTACACCAAGATGTTGTCTACAAATATACCACAAATGAATCAAGATATGGGTGGAAAACCTTATTCATAAAATCCATGAATAATTTTGGCATGTTTGTTAGATATAATGGAATAAACAAGTACTCGTACAATTCATACCTTCTTTAGAACATTGCACATAGTATATCTGATGTCCTCACATGAACCTGATAATATCCCAACCTCAAATCGATATTATAGAAAATAAGTTCTCTTCATAGATGTATGAAGAGGTCATCTATATGAGGTATTGGATAATTATTTTTCACCATAATCTAGTTCAACTTTATAAAATCCATGCACAATCATAGGGTAACATACGCCTTCTTGGAAAAATGGATAGGTGAACGCCATAGTTATCTTCTAGGTGTGATAAAACCCTTAGCCTCAAGATCTTCAAGATTATTTTTGAGTTCCTAGAGATATGTCGATTCCATCCTATACATAGGAATAGAAACTGGTGCCGCACCTATCATATTCTCAATAGTGAACTCAATATCCCTCTCTGGAGGCAAGCCAATGAAATCATCAGGGAAGACATCCCTGAACCGATCCACAGTTGATGGGAACCCTACTAACTGCATTCCCCAATCACTCATAAAGAGACTCTCTAAATAATTTGTCACTCTACTTAGCCTAGTTCACTTGGGTCCAGCTCGATCTACCTGGATATCTCATTCACCCTTGTGTACATATGTGTTTCCCTCAGGTGATATAAAGGACACTCAATGACGATAACAATCCACTAGGGCATGATAAGGCACCATCCATTCCATACCAAGAATGACATCGAACCTGGTCATATCAAGGTTGAAGAAACTCTAGGAGAAATGGAACCCACCTATCTCAAGGGGGACTCCTGAAACTAATGTATTCCTTCTGTTATAACCCCTAAAGGCATGTAAAAGGACATAACTCCACAAAATTACTCAATTTCAAGACCAATACTTTCAAAAATAGTTGCAGATATGGAGGAGTGTGATGAACCTACATTGAAAATGGAATAAACTAAAGTAGAGGTCACCAGAATAGTACCTCTAACAATAGATGGACCTGGACTCTACTCCTATTGTGACAGCTGTAGTGCATACAAATGGATTGAACCTTAGACCTAAGATACTGCCTGACTAGCTTGAGCATATCCACTCTTATGACATTGAAGCTCTAGGGCCAGACTGCCTCAGCCACAACCACTACTTCCTTATCCTAATCATCCATTATAAGACCAAATCCCATCCTAAAATGGATTCAAAAATCTCATACCCGATAGAGGTGATGTTATGGATCTTCTGCCACTAGATGTTGGAGGAAAATAATGGTAGAAGCGTTGAAGATGGCCTATCATGCCACAAGCTCAGCACTTGATTGGGTTCCTCATAAACTAGGTATTCTTATGTTTTGAATGTGGTATTAAGAGATACATTATTTTTAGAAACTTATGTTAAGTTTGTTTTGGAAATTTAGTGACCTTCCTTCTAAATTTTTCATTGAATATAGAAAGACATGTTTTAGACGAGTCTAAAGATTAGCTACTTGTGGAATGGATCAAGTTAAAATTTGGAAATTATTATTTATTGATAACATATGATAACCTTCTTGGATTTAGTAAGAATTTAAAAGTATAAGTAATTACTTAAGGACCATATTATTCTTTAAAATTGCTTCATGCGTGAAAAATTCATCTTGAACATTCATTTCCAGGTGTGAGGGATGAAATGAAAATAGATCGAAGCATAACTAAAGGATGATATTATGCTTATGAGATGGAAATTAATCAAGTGTGTTTATTTTTTCAAGTGTTTATATGAATATTAAAATAATCCCTTAACTCTAAGAAAAATATTTTAGAACAAAAACATTATCCATTTACTTTTCTTTCTGAGAAATCAATTGTCTTTTAATGGATCACAAGATTTACAGTTTTGTGATGATTAAATTTCTAATGACCATGTTTTCTATCAGTATACATCAGAACATGATAGTTAAATTCATATTCTATGTCCATGTTATCTCTTTCCAATAATTATTTCCTACCTAAAATCCTAGTTTTGTGGTGACCTTTTCTTTTCCCTTTTCCCTCTTATTAAGAGGATATTTTATTAACCCTATCTCTGATGTGGGTTTCCCACAAAGGAATTTTCAAATATAAACCTCAGATTTTTATGTACAAGTTTAAATTCTGAGGATGAAATTTAATGAAGTATGGGAGAATGTAACAACCCAAGATTTTATGGTATGCCTTTTTATAAAATTTAACTTCTTCAATAGCTTACGAGCTTAAAAATGATTAAATATTATTATTTAATTATTATAGTTATATCCTATATGTTGGTAATTAAGAGAATGAATTATATTAATTAAATTATGAAAATATAGATTACACATGTTTATAAAATTAATTTAGTGGTTACAAATTAATTAGAAGTGAAAACCAATTAAACATAAAGGATGTATTTTTATAAAAACTATTTTTATGCTCACAATGACATTTTATATTAAAAAATAAAATTAAACAATATTTTTGAAATATATTAATGAAATTTATATATTATATATTCAATAAAAAAAATTTACATTCATCCAAAATGTTTTCAGAGACATAAGTTAAGAATAAATCCAATTTTACACATAAAAATACTATATTTTTTTCTAAACATAGATTTAACACCTTTTAATGGAGAACATGTTTTAAATATAAATTTTGACACTTATAAATTATATTTTAAAAAATAAAAAAATATTTTTGAAAGTGTAATATAAAAATTTACTTTGGTTAAATTTTTCGTATTTTCCGGATAAGTTTCATTTTTTGATGAATAGTAATGTGGCCTTTGGAAGAATAATGTAACCATTGGGAATAGTAATGTGGCCATTAGAATAATAAATTAAACTATTAAAGTATAAATCAAATTTATGTTTCTTATAAATGAAAATATGGTATATTTATATCATGTAATAAGTAAATAAATATTTTAAAAATGATAAATTAAGTGTTGGTATTTTTGTGAAACATAAATGTTTATTTACAATTTTATAATTAATATAATGATTTAAAAGAAAATTATTTTCATAAAATAAATTCATAAATTAATTTTTTTTTGTCTTTTGATTATAAGATAATTTTATGAGACCTTAATTAAATTTTTAAAGTGTTGTAAAAAGAGTTATAATATTAAAATCGGTATTTTTTAGTAAATAATAATTTTATTTAAAAATTAAATTTCTCATATTTAAAAAATTATTTTCATAAAATAGAGTTCATTTTTTAATTCTAAAAATCTAAAAAAATTAGGGTGGATTTTTTTTATTTTTTTAAAATACTTTAATTTTTGTGAAGAGTAAAATATTGTAATTTACAGTATAAATACATTATAAGTTAAACACAGTATTCCTTGAGTTATTTATAATGTAATCACCATAATCTTGAACTACCCTTAATTATTTTAATATATTTAGTGATAATTCTCAACCTATTCATAGTCTTTATCTAAAATAATAAACACATTAAAATATTCAAAAAAATAATCCTCTCCTCCACTATAAATACCACCCCTCACCACCTCTTCTCCTCACACATCTTAAGACTTGAAGCTTTTCCAATTCCTACCCAATAATATTCCCAAGACTATTCCCCATGTATAGGATTTTCTGGTCTCAACAAAAGACCAATACCAATTTTCTTAAGGAGGTTCTCAAGGAGAATAATTTAAGAGGTAAAAACCTCTTTCCTTTTCCTTTTATTTTTTTTATTTTTTTTCTTTTCTTTTATTATCCTTGACTCACCTCATATATCCAAACATGCATGATAACTCCAGTATATTATAAATAATGTAATTTTATTATGTCAATGTAAAATCCACCATCATGTTTATTTTCCTCTTCCCCTTTTTATTCCAAAAATGAAAACATCATCTGTGAGGTGTTGATTTACTGCCTTCATGGACAATGTGTTTTTGTTTTTCAATTACGCCTTCAAGGCTTGTAATAAAACCATTTTTATTGTTAAAACAGACTTTAATATGTGTAATAAAACTTATTTAATGTTCTATAACCATTATATATACATAATATTAATTCATAACATAAAAATAGCATGTAATGATCAAAAAAATTCCAAAATAATCCAAACGATTAACACTAATGTTTTAACTAATGATTAATCCTCATACCATATAACCAAATAAAATATATATCAATTTAATACTCTTTAATTTCATTAATAACATATAATTTCAATTCTGTATGTCTGTTCTCATTTTAAATGATTTTTCATACATATATACAAGTAAACTGATCATGAAAACCAAGAAAACAAATGCTTCCAAACGATAAAATTGTATTTTATAACTCATCCAAAATGTCATAAATGAACTTAATAAAATTATAATAAATTAAATACTAGTATAAAAAGGTTCTGAATTAATTAATTAATGTATTTAATATGACTATCTAGGACATTAAGATCAAGTGCAGAACACATTCGGATATAAGGTAAGGGTTTTCTCATCTCACTCTTATTTATGTGAGATATGCCTTATTCACCACTATTTATTGTGTTTGGAATATGTTTACTTCCCATTTATGTAACATATCATGAATATAGCGACCCAATCCTTTTATATATAACATTACACGATTTTAAGCATAATTATACATTAGAGTACAAGCCAAGGATCGTTAAGTCTGGTGTCTTGGAAGACTAGGTACATAAAACATAAAACATGGGGTGAAAAAAAAACATTTCATTATTTAATCTCCATAAAGAGATCCTAAATTCCTTTGATCTCTTACATATATATAGGGTACCCTGGGGAACACATGAACAAAGGGATGAGCTAAAAATCTCAGTAAGGGAATGAACATAAAGATGCATCTTAAGCACATGAGTTAGGAGGCATGACATAATGAAAAAAAAGCATGGAACATATGAAATCATATCATATAAGAATGGGATCATATAAACATGGAATAATATATATGTGGTATAATCATAATACATTTCTTTAGTATGGGTCAAGGCTAACTGGCAATCCCGTTTCCCATTTTAGTATGGTTCAAGGCTAACCGCCAATCCCGTTTCACATCGCATCTCATGAGACTTAACTTTACTCAATTAAATGGAGCTCTATCTAGGTGCACCCATCTCAATATTTCCATGAATATTCTTTCCACATAAATAATCTTTCCACACCAATAATCATACATAATCAACCATACATAAACATAAGGGTACCCATGGAAAGAATTAGGTACCACAACCATGACATAAATCATAAGCAATGGGCGTATCATGAAAGTGTCCATGAAAGAAAGGAATTATAATTGGATATTAAATAGGCATATATAATGGTAAATTATTTCAAAAAGAATTTACAACTTTTAAGAAATGTATTTGGGAAATTTTAGCATTAAAACATTTTGTGCGGTTTTAAGGAAAATACTATAGAGCTTTTAAAATGAAAAGGGGAAAAAACTTTTATATAAAACCATAAGTGAACCAAGAAGGTTTTCATAATAAAAATAATGATTTTATAAATAAAATTGTGGCTTAAAATAGAAGATAGAGTAATCTTTAAATCGGGTAAGAATTCGGGAAGTTCCCTTAAAACATGATTGGTTATCAGGGGTATCGAGGTGGGAATCACTAAAAATCATGTATATCCCCAAAAGAGAATGAGGGATGGATCTTTTAACATGAGTTTGTATCATATAAATAGTATGTATAAGTTTTGTATAAAAATAAAAGACAAATTCCTTTGGGTAAAAAGAAATATAGAGAAACCCAAAGGAGTAAGGGAGGTTCGGGTAGAATTCATTACGAATTATTGGCATGGTATAGGGTGTACCTAAAAGGGATTTTTTGAGAGAGAATGGGGTTTATAATAACTTATAAATAATGAGGTAATTATGGGGAAGGTGAAAAATACTACCCCGTCATTAGGGATCACACATAAAATGGAATAACATAGAGGACAGTCTTGAAATAAAAGTGAAATGGGGAGGATCCCTTACCTTAAATCTGTTGATGTTATCCACTTGTTATTAAAGACCTGAATAAACAAATTAGGTTTGTTAATTAATAATTAAATAACCCATTATATATTTAATTGGTTTATTATAATCATTTTAAGTTCATTTATACCCGTTTTTATTGGTTATGAGGTTCAATTTCATTGTTCGGGTTCGTTTGTTTACTTGATTTTAATGACCGATTCACTTATATTTATATTTGGATAAACATGTAAGATGAAATTGGTTGTCAATAATTGAATTTATATTATATTAGTGAACATTAAGGAGATTAAATGGTTTTAAATTTAATTTGGTTACTTAGAGTGAAGTCAAACTATTATATAAAACAAAAGTGACAACCGTTTTTGTTAATTGGTGGGTTTGATTACAAAGAATATGTTTTGATTTATAAATTAATACAATTTGTACAAAAATATTATAGAATAAAAATAGGATATATTTCATATATATAATCTGGTTCAACCATAACAAAAATGGTTTCATGACCAGATTTAAATATGATAATGGAAATTGATAAACCGGTGTCCTTGAATGTGCTAAATTAACACATCTCAAACGGTGCTTTCATTCCTTTAAAATAAAAGGTGGGGAAAGGAGAGAAGATAATGAAATATACAATTAGAATAAAAAAATTCCATTAAATATATGTTACTGGATTTATCATACTATTTGGGTTAAGGGAGGTGAGGAAAGGAACAAAAAGAAAAGAACATAAAAGAAAAGAAGGAATTGGAAAGAGGAATCAACCTCTAGAAAATTCCTTCTTTGAGAACCTCTTAAGGGGAGTGGTTTTGGTATTTTGAAGAGGATAGGGGATTTTTTACATGGGGGGGATCTTGGGGAGAGATTTGGGAAGAATATTGGAAAGGCACAAGGCTTGAGAGGATTGAAGAGAAGAGGTAAGAATGGGTGGTATTTATAGTGGACGGGAGGAGGGTTTTCATAATTTTTTAATCATTAGTTTATTATTTCTTTAAAAGACAAGGAATATTGAGTATTACATGACCAAGAAAAGTAATAAATGCATGTGACTTCGAACCAATTGGGATTACATCATCATATTATCATCAATGACTCAATTAATCCATTATTTAGCATTTATTGTGAATTATCGGATTTTACTATTCATCAAAAATTCCAGTATTTCATAAAAATCCCAAAAATTCACCCTAACCATTTTTTGACGTGTAGAATCCAAAAATGAAGTCCATTTTTCAAAAATAATTTTATAAATATTATTAATTTAATATTTAATTAAAATCATAATTTATTATTAAAACCCAGTTTTAAAACATTCATTTACTTATTCTAAAATACAGGTATATCATAATTTCACTTTAATATTATTTTAATACTATCATTGGTAAGGTTACTATTCATTAGGGTATATCACTATTCATAAGGGTATGTTAATATTCATAAGGGTAGGTTACTATTCACCAAAAAATAAGTTTTTCTTATCGAACTCCAAAAAACTTACTGGTCACAACCGTGTATGTCATATTTTTGAAATTCCAAACACATAAGTGACAAACCTATGTTTAAAGGTCACTTAGCACTTAGTAGTTCATTATGTTGTGTTTTCATTGGATTTTATGACATACTTATTAGAAGGGAATTTCTATTGAAAAACATTGGGTCGTTACATTCTTCCCCCCTTATGAAATTTCACCCTCAAAATTTTGTTTTCCATTCTAAGTCGTAAACAGGTGAGGGTACTTCTCCTTCATTGCCTCCTCTGGTTCCCAAGTATCTTCTTAAAACTTTTGGTTCCTCCAAAACACTTTTAAAAGGTAGGCTGTCTTGTTGCACAGAACCTTATCTCTTCGGTCCAGAATCTTCAGTGGCTGCTCCTCATATGAGAGATCATCTTCCAGTTGCACCACCTCTAAGTTCAATACATGTGAGGGATTAGGTATGTACTTATTCAAGAGTGATATGTGAAACACATCATGAACTCAATCCATATTCGGTGGAAGTTCAAGATGATAGTCCACGGCTCCTATGCAGTCAAGGATCTCAAAGGGTCCAATGTACCTTGGGCTTAGCTTCCCTTTCTTTCCAAACCGCATGACTCTCTTTCATGGTGATATTTGAAGGAAGACTTTATCTCCAACGTCGAACTCCAAGTCCCTTCAACGGTTGTCAGTGTAGCTCTTTTTCTGACTCTAAGCAGCTTTGATGTTTTTCTGGATGACTTGAACCTTCTCTGAGATCTCTTGCACAAGATAGAGTCCCAATAACTTTCATTCTCCAACTTCATCCCAACAGGTTGGAGTTCTACATCGATTTCCCTACAGAGCTTCATATAGAACCATCTGAATACTCAAGTGGAAGCTATTTTTGTATGAGAACTCAACCAATGGGATATGTTGATCCCATCCACCTTTGAATTCTAGAGAGAATGCTCTTAGCATATCTTCAAGCATCTGAATATTCCTTTCATATTGGACATCAGTTTGGGGATGATAGGTCGTGATGAAATTTAATTCAGTACTCAAAGCATGTTGAAGACTCCTCTAGAATTTAGATGTGAACCTTGGATCAAAATCAGAGACAATTGAGAGTGGAACATCATGTTGTCTCACCACATCCTTCACATATATTTTTTCAAGTTGTTCAAGTGAGAGGTCTTCCCGAATAGCGATAAAATGGGAATTCTTGGTGAGGCGGTCAACCATAACCCATATCGCATTATTTCCCCTCGACGTATTTGGTAAACCTGTGACAAATTCCATAGATATATTCTCCTATTTACACATGGGTATAGGAAATAGTTGTATCATCCCTTTGGACTTTTGTCATTCTGCTTTAACTTGCTTACATACCAAGCACCTTGATATATATTTTTCAATATCCTTCTTCATGATATCACACCAAAAGTGTTTTCCGAGATCACAGTACATCTTGGTACTCCCAAGATGGATAGATAATATTGATCTGTGTTCATTATCTAATAGATCCTTCTTTATCCCAGGTGATGAAAGCACACAAATCTGCATTCCAAACCAAATCACACTATCATTGTTGATATGGAACTCTTGCACCTTCCCTTCATTTACTACATTCACCCTCTTTTTTAACTCCACATCATCCCTTTGTGCTTCCTTAATCTTCTCTTGAATGGATGGTTGCGAAATCATTTGGGTAAGGTAGGATGTATCCCATGCCCTTATGATTTCTAAATCCATCCTTTGCATATCCAAGATGATAGGGTCTTTCTCAATCCATAACATAGATAGAGTAGAAGGTTCTTTTCTGCTGAGAGCATCAGCTACCTTGTTCACCTTTCCAGGATGATAGTGAATAGAGCAATCGTAATCCTTGATTAGCTATAACCATCTTTTTTGACGCATATTGATCTCATTTTGTGTGAATATATACTTTAGGCTCTTGTGGTCGGTGTATATGTCACACTTCTCACCATAAAGGTAGTGTCGCCAGATCTTTAAGGAAAAAATCACAGCTACCAGCTCTAGATCATGCATTGGGTAGTTCTACTCATGGATCTTCAACTGTCATGAGGCATAGTCTATCACATTATCATTTTTCATGAGTACACAACCAAAGACTTTATTTGAAGCATCACTGTATATCACGAAATTTTATCCACTTTGTGAGTATAGGTTCAGTGATCAGTCTTCTCTTTAGATCCTTGAAGCTTACCTCACATTCTTCCTTCCAGAAAAACTTTACCCCCTTATGTGTCAGCTTGGTCATTGGGTTTGAGAATCGTGAAAATTTATTCACAAATCATCGATAATACCCATCTAGACCCAAAAATCTACAGATCTCCATTACATAAGCTTTCCTGGGCCACTCTTCAATTTCCTTCATCTTGGAAGGGTCCATAGATATCTCTTTGTTGGTGATAACATGCCCCAAGAATGATACTTCCCCCATCCAGAACTCACATTTACTGTACTTTTCATACAACTTATCCCTTCGTAAAGTATTTAACACAGTATTTAAATGATCCTCATATTCCTCCTTGCTCTTGGATTATAATAGAATATCATCAATAAAGACTACCAAAAATTTGTCATGGTAATCTCTAAAGAATCTATTCATTAAATACATGAAAATTGATGGAGAATTAGTGAGTCTGAAGGGCTTCACTGTGAACTCATAGTGTCCATACCTCGTTTTAAATATAGTCTTGGGAATATCTTCCTTCCTTACCTTTAATTGATGATATCACGACCGAAGGTCCACCTTAGAGAAATAATTGTCCCCACGAAGCTGATCAAACAAGTCATATATCAATGGTAGGGGATACTTGTTCTTTATCGTGATTTTATTGAGCTCACGATAATAAATGTATAGGCACATTGATCCATCATTATTCTTGATGAAGAGGACTGAAGCACCCCAAGGTGAGGCACTTGGGTGTATAAAACCCTTCTCTATATTCTCCTGTAACTGCTTTTTCAGTTCTTCCAGCTCTATGGTGTCCATTCTGTAAGGTGTCTTCGATATAGGAAATGATCCAGGAATAAGTTCAATTGTGAACTCAACATCTCGATCAAGAGGAAGACCAAGAAACTCTTTAGGGAATAAATCAGTGTAATCCCTCATGATGGGCATGTATTCAAGCATGTTTCTCTCTTTTGTCTTAATCATTTGAGCTAGAAATGATTTCCCATAAGGTAACAATATCCACACTTGAGACGAAGATTCTAAAGGAGACTCATTTTCCTCCTTACACTTGTAAAGAATTAGAGGATGCTTTAAGATGTGAAGATTAATTTCACTTTCTTGATAGTTGATTTTGGCCTTGTACAAATATAATAAATCCATGCCCAAAATATCATAGAACTCCACTAAAGAAAGTATGAATAGATTTACTAGGAGGTTTAGTCCACAAACGTTAACTGGGGAGGATTTATAAACCATGTATGCAATGATTTCTTCATTCTATGTTCTCAAAGATAAATTTTCCTCCAAATTTTGATGTGGTTTTTGAATAGTTCTACTAAACTTGCAAGATATGAAAGAATGCATAGAATTAGAATCAAATAGTACATTCACTATTCTTGAATGAATAACTTGTGTACATGTCACCACATAATTTTCTGGCTCCACCTCAGTAGTAGTGATAGCATAAGCCCTTCATTGTTGCCTTGGAGGTTGTTGTTTATTTCCTCCAAAAACCCTCGGCTTAGGAAAATTGTTTGCATAATGCTCATGCTCCTTACATGTAACGACCCAATCTTTTTGAGTAGTATATTAACTTACTCTTATTGATTTAATAAGATGTTAATGGTTAATGCAGAAAGAGGAGTCGATGGCTTCATCCAGTAGACTCAACCCTTACGAAGCCCACTTATCAGAGCTTGGGAAGGAGGTAGCATCTGTGGGCTTCGCTTTGGACCAAGCCCAATCCGAGCTCCAGCGTGTCAAGCTTGAACGAAAACGCTTGCAGGAGAAGTTCAAGTTAGTGGAGATTGCTACTAGGGCAATGTTATCTGAGCCTCCCTCAGATTCTCTCACCATATCACACCTTACACTTAGGTCTTATGCCAGTGTTATAAGGGGCTATGTGATGAGACCCTAGTTTCCTTGTGTAATCCTCTCGGGTGAATAAATTGAGATTTCTTCCTTTAGTGATGTTTGTGAAATTTCAAATGCCTAGATAATTTTAGAATGTATTTTATTGATGAATTTTGAAAAAGGGATATTTTGAAATATTTATGTAAACCCTAAATAACTAATGATGTGTAATGATTTTCAAAAAATGGTCTTCTACAAAAGTGTTCATTAAGGAATTTGGAGTCTAATAAGATCAACTTAATTTTTGATGAATAGTAAATTATGAATAGTGATTTTACGCTTAGGATTAGTAATGTGACCAAATGGATTAGTAATTTTCACTTAAAGAAAGTTTTAATATAATTTAGACACCTTGGTTAAGTAATGTGATTCAATAAAATGGGTAAATAACGGTTTCATAAATTATTAATCAAGTATTAGTTTTTTCGGATGAATAGTGTTTTTTAATTAAAAATTTAATTAAAAATAATTATAAAATTATTTTTATAAAAATGACTTTATTTTTGAACTCAGAGCATCGATATTATGTTAAGGTAATTTTTGGGGATTTTTCTGAAAAAAATGAATTTTCGATGAATAGTGTTTTTATTTAAAAATTAAATTAAAAATATTTAGAAAAATATTTTTATAAAATGGATTTCATTTTTGAAATCAGAGCATTGATATTTGGTTAAGGTGAAATTTTGGGATTATTCTGAGAAAGTTGAATTTTCAGTGAATAGTAAAAATACCGTTTTAGGGTTTCGGTATGTTTAATGACATCATAATGATGTCATGATGATGTCATGAGATCTTTTGAGGGTTGGCCGGCCAAGGGTGATGAATTATTGTTTTGGGGGCCCCATGTGGCCTAACTCCATGATAAATGCCAAGGGAGAGCCCATGAGTTTGAGAAAAGCACATGTGAGGTGTCCTTTGGCCATTAATGCTTTGTCCCCTCACTTTCCCTATAAATACCCACCCTTTCCTCCCTTGGTTTTCACTCCCAACTCTTCCCCAACGAAGTTCTGGTCTTCTTACCTTCCAAAGAGTCCTCCCAAGGTGCCCCCAAGCCCTCAAGGTCCAATCCTTTGAGTTTCAAGAGTCACGTTTTAAGGTAAGGGATCCGACCCCTCTCTTTCTTTTCGTGTAATCTCTTTTATGTCATTCCTTTTATGCTCCATGTGATTATGTGAGAGGATGTTCTTTTATATTCCTCTTACTGCCCTTTCATGTTTATATGATGAGAGATCCCCTCTTACTCTCATCATTTCGTTTTATGAAAGCTTAAGTGACGCCGTTAGGCTGCCGAATGTTTAAGTGATTCTTTCACCCTTCTCATTTTTTTCAAGTTCGATTTTCATGTCAAATCTTTCAAGTTCCTTTTTATTATGTTGGGGTATGATCTCTATATCTATCATACTGATCTCTTATGATCATATGATGAGAGACCCTATTTTATTTGTCCAATTCATTTTTGTTGAAGTTTAAGTGACGCCGTTAGGCTGCCGAATTTTCATAAGAGAAATCAAATTTTTGTCTTCCTTCCATGTTTTTCGTTTCAATTGGTATGTCCTTGAAATTGCATCACCATGTCCATATATCCTTCTTATTCTGTCCCTTTACCTTTTCATGGGTCAATTATGATTGTTCAACCCATGTTCCCTCTCTTTTCAAAGTTTCTAAAACCTTGTAACATAGCCGTTATGCTGCAGAATTTTCGTCTCAAAATGCCTCTCTTTTCTCAAAATTATTTTATGTTATAAAGTGAATACTCAAAGCTCCTATTTATAAAGGGGTATTCACATATATATATAAATGATCTATTTTAAATTTTGGGATTTACATACATGATACCCGCTTTCCCTTTCCGTGGGTTTAAAGTAACGTAAAGATCATGTCTTTAAAGCAGTTTTTGAAACGTTATGATTATGAAATGAAACCCATTTGTTTTATGCTATATGGGTTATTTATGAAATGTTTGATGATGATATATGTGGCTCACATGAAAATAAAGACAAATTTAAGGGTGCGCCCTGATAGCGCTCCAATGCATTGGGTAAAGACTTAATCTCTAGAGATGACCATTTTAACGACGCCTTGGTGAATAACCTTGGTAATTTTTAACGACACCTTGGGGATGGACCTTGGTGAAACGAAACGATTGTCAATATTAAATGTTGTAGCCACATCTTCAAGTTATGAAAAATGATTATTTTTATTATGATGTACCTCATGATTTCTTTCTCATGTCTTAAAGTTCTTTTCATGTCCTTATTGAAGTATCTCAAGTTCACTTGTAAAATGATTCTCTTGTTTCCCTTACTGGGCCTTCTGCTCACCTTTTCTTTTGATGTATGTCCCCAGGTTATGAGATGCATAATGAACATAGGATGAACTAAAGGAGAAGCCTTTCAAGTGTTTAAGAAGAATGTTTTTATGTTTTTTTTTTGTATGTATTATGATCCTTGTTTCCAAGACACTAAACCTTAACGATCCTCAGTTCCGTGTAATGAAATGAAAGTTTATGTTATAAAATGGCGGGATGCTATAGTTGGTATCAAAGGATGGTTTAGTTATTTGTGGAAATTAGGATATAAAAACTTTAGGAAGAACCCTATAGAAAAGTTTAAATATAGGAAAACTTCCTGGTATTTTGGTAAGTATTGAGTAAGTGGTTTATCAAACAAATACATCCCTGTCTGGATACGAGCAGGTAGAGGCGGCTCTGGCACAGATGTACATAGGGGTAAAACCCGAAAACACCGCTTTGAGCTAGACTCGAACGGGAACTGGTGCACGATAACGGGCCTTGCTGCACTCTTGGTTACGACACTCCCGGGGGATATGTTTGGTTAATCACAAGCTTTTTATGAATCATTATGAAGGAATTATAGAAAAGTGTAATTGTCTAAGAATTAAGTCTTAGTTAAAAGATTCATAAATGAAATAAGTTTCTTACTAAGGTTTTATTCTTTTAGAAAATGGCGGGCAATAGGAGGAACCGTGCCGATGGTGACCGCAATGCACCATGTGCTGACGGCCCTCCGATGGAAGCCGGAATGGAAACATTCATGCGAATGATGAACCAACTGACTCAAGTTATGAGTAATAACTTGAATCAAGCTGAGAGGCTGACCTCACCACGAAGGGAACAACACTCTGTTGAGTCCTTCATGCGTCAACGACCGCCAACATTCAGTGGATCTACTGACCCATTGGTTGCGGAACAATGGATAAGCTCCATTGAAAAGATCTTCTCTGTACTTCATTGTTCGGAACAAGAAAAAGTCACCCTTGCTGTTTACCGCCTAGAGGGAGAAGCTGATCAGTGGTGGTCACTGATCAAAAACACGAAGCCACGAGGAGAGATGGAAGCTATGGAGTGGGAAGAATTTCGGGGGATTTTCTTTAACAAGTATTTCCCTCGTTCCATGAGAACGAAAATGGAGAAAGAGTTTCTCGAGCTGAAGCAGAAGGAGAACGAATCTGTCGGAAGCTACGAGATGAACTTCACAAGGCTTTCTCGTTATACCTCAAGCTTTGTCATGGACCCTAATGGGAAGGTTGATAGATTCTTTGGCAGACTACGACCTCATCTGCGGAAGAATCTAGCCAACAGGTACTATGATAGCTATGAAGAAATAGTTCGAAGTGCTATGAAAGTCGAGCTGGAGTTTGGTGAGACACAGTGGTCTCATAAGCCAAATGAAAAGAAGAGATCGTTGGAGCCCAGTTTAGGGAAGTCTTTTGATCAGGGAAGAGGTGGAAAGCAAATGCAACTTACCACATGCAATAAATGTGGGAAGAATCATCTGGGGAACTGCTTGAACGGAAGTGGAAAGTGCTACAAGTGTGGAAGAGGAGGCCATATTGCTCGGAATTGTCATAGTGAGGTGAAGCCTCAGCTTCCCAACACTAACGACAGAGGAAAGATGGTTCTGGCCCTACCCGAAGTCACATGCTTCAAGTGTGGACAGCTTGGGCACTTTGCTAACCAATGTCCCAATCCGAGGGCGGTGGAGGGGAATCACCAACAACCTCAGCAGAGGCCAAGAGAGCAAGGTCGTGCTTTCGCTATCACAACAGCTGAAGTTGAAGTCCCGAACGATGTGGTAGCAGGTACTCTTGTTGTCCTCTCAAAACTAGCAAGTGCTTTATTTGATTCTGGTTCTACGCATTCCTTTATTTCTTCCAAGTTTGCAAAGAATATAGAATCAATCCCCAAATTGCTTGAGGTAGAGTTGTCAATCAAGACTCCAAGTGGGATTATCCATGCATCAAAAGTGTTTAGAGACTCTAGTGTTTACTTTGGTGAGCACAATCTTATCGCAAATCTAGTAGTCATTCCCATGATGGAATTCGACGTTATACTAGGGATGGACTGGCTCTCAAAGTATAATGCTAAGATCAAAAGCAGAAGTAAGGAAATCTCAGTAGTCTTGAATGAACGACCTACAGTTATCTTCCGAGGAGAGATATCCCGAACTGATCCCTATCTAGAAGCAACTCCTATAGCTTTCTTTATGGAGTTAATCGGTGATGAGGAAGAAGGGAAAGGGGGCATACAAATTGAAGATGTTCCGATTGTTCAGGAATACATGGATGTATTTCCTGAGGAGTTACCTGGACCTCCCCCAGAAAGAGAGGTTGAGTTCTCCATTGAACTCGTACCTGGGTCTCAACCAATATCAAAGACTCCGTATAGAATGGCAAATGTGGAGCTAGAAGAGTTAAAGAAACAACTCCAGGACTTGTTGGAGAAGGGGTTTATCCGACCGAGTGTGTCTCCTTGGGGAGCACCAGTTCTCTTTGTGAAGAAGAAGGATGGATCAATGCGGCTATGCATTGATTATAGAGAACTGAACGGGATCACAGTGAAGAACAGATACCCTCTACCAAGAATTGATGATTTATTTGACCAACTTCGTGGGGCTCAATTCTTCTCTAAGATTGACCTTCGATCTGGTTATCATCAACTGAGGGTGAAGAAGGAAGATATTCCAAAGACTGCCTTCCGATCAAGATATGGGCATTATGAGTTTACTGTTATGCCCTTCGGCTTGACTAATGCTCCTGCTATTTTCATGGATTTGATGAATAGAGTCTTTAAGGACTACCTTGATAACTTTGTGGTAGTTTTTATTGATGATATTTTGATATATTCAAAAAGTCGTGAGGAGCATGAAGATCATCTGAGGGTTGTTTTGAAAACTCTACGGAAGGAGAGGCTCTTTGGGAAGTTCAGCAAGTGTGAGTTTTGGTTACAACAAGTGGCTTTCTTGGGGCACATCGTAACCAATGAAGGAATCTCGGTTGACCCTGCAAAGACAATGGTTGTGGAGGAGTGGCCTCAACCCACAACAGTAACTGAGATTCATAGTTTCCTTGGCTTAGCGGGATATTATAGGAGGTTTGTGAAAAACTTTTCACGGATTTCTAATCCACTAACTAAGTTGACTCGAAAAGGGGTTAAGTTCATCTGGACAAAGGAATGCGAGGAAAGTTTCCAAGAGCTGGAGAAGAGATTGGTTACTGCACCGGTGTTAACACTACCCTCTATCGGAGAAGGATTCGTTATTTTTAGCGATTCATCTCTGAAAGGGCTTGGGTGCGTCCTCATGCAAAATGACAAAGTAATTGCTTATGCATCTCGACAGTTGAAGATTCATGAGCAGAATTATCCTACGCATGATCTAGAGCTGGCGGCAGTTTTTTTTGCTCTAAAGATATGGAGGCACTATCTTTATGGGGAGAAATGTGATATATACACTGACCACAAAAGTCTAAAGTATATTTTCACTCAGAAAGAATTGAACATGAGACAAAGGAGATGGTTGGAGCTTATTAAAGACTATGATTGTTCAATTCATTATCACCCTGGAAGAGCAAACAAAGTCGCGGATGCGTTAAGCAGGAAAGATCCTGTTGTTCTGGCAACAATGAGGATCCTGGGAGATCCCTTGATTAAAGATCTAGTAAAACTGGACATGGGAATTATAAGGAAAGGGACATCATCAACCCTATCCCAAATGATTTCTCAACCTTCATTACTAGAGAAGATCAAGAAGGCTCAAAAAGAAGATCCTTTGCTGCAGGAGAAGTTCGAGGCTGTAAAGGATGGGAAGTTCCCTGATTTCAATATTGATCAAGAAGGTGTATTGAAATTTCGTACAAGACTATGTGTTCCATCTATTCCGGAGATAAAGAAAGAACTGATGGATGAAGCTCATAGCTCTACTTTCTCTATACATCCGGGAAGCACTAAGATGTATAGAGACCTTCGTGATCATTATTGGTGGGATAACATGAAGAGGGAGATTGCCGATTACACTACAAGGTGCCTGGTGTGTCAGCAAGTAAAGGCAGAAAGACAACTTCCTAAGGGGGTATTACAACCGCTACCCATACCAGTATGGAAGTGGGATAATATCACCATGGACTTTGTAACTGGTCTCCCAAAAACATCCAAAGGAAACAATGCGATATGGGTTATTGTGGACCGTCTCACCAAGACAGCCCATTTTATCTCTATTCGGGAAGATTTCTCTCTGGATCAGCTTGCCAAGATATACGTGAAGGAAGTGGTAAGGCTGCATGGGGTACCACTATCCATCGTATCTGATCGTGACCCAAGATTCACATCAAAATTCTGGAGAAGTCTTCAGCATGCTCTGAATACTGAATTGAATTTTAGTACGGCCTATCATCCTCAAACTGATGGACAATCTGAAAGGACTATTCAGACACTCGAAGACATGTTGAGATTATGCTCAATGGAATTTAAAGGTGGATGGGATCAACACCTCCCATTAGTTGAGTTCTCATATAACAACAGCTTCCATTCGAGTATTCAGATGGCACCCTATGAAGCTCTATATGGAAAGCGGTGTAGAACTCCTACTTGTTGGGATGAAACTGGTGAGAGGAAGCTTCTTGGGCCTGATCTCGTGCAAGAGATGACAGAACAGGTTCATGCCATCCAACAACACATAAGGGCTGCTCAGAGTCGGCAGAAGAGCTATGCTGACAATCGTCGAAGAGACTTGGAGTTTGGGGTTGGTGACAAAGTCTTCCTTCGAATCTCTCCATGGAAGAGAGTCATGCGGTTTGGGAAGAAAGGGAAGCTCAGCCCTAGGTACATTGGCCCCTATGAAATCCTTGATCGCATAGGAGCAGTGGCCTATCGTCTAGCACTTCCACCGAACCTAGCTCAAGTTCATGATGTCTTCCATGTATCTCTCTTGAGGAAGTACATACCCGACCCTTCGCATGTACTGAACCCAGAGGTGGTACAACTTGAACATGACCTCTCTTATGAAGAGCAGCCAGTGGAGATCTTAGACCGTAGAGACAAGGTCCTACGAAACAAGACTACCCACCTTGTGAAAGTGTTGTGGAGGAATCATAAATATGAAGAGGCGACTTGGGAGCCTGAGGAAACAATGAAGCAAAAGTACCCTCACCTTTTCGACTAGGCCTCAAGTGTAAATTTCGGGGACGAAATTTCTTAAGGGGGGAAGAATGTAACGACCCAATCTTTTTGAGTAGTATATTAACTTACTCTTATTGATTTAATAAGATGTTAATGGTTAATGCAGAAAGAGGAGTCGATGGCTTCATCCAGTAGACTCAACCCTTACGAAGCCCACTTATCAGAGCTTGGGAAGGAGGTAGCATCTGTGGGCTTCGCTTTGGACCAAGCCCAATCCGAGCTCCAGCGTGTCAAGCTTGAACGAAAACGCTTGCAGGAGAAGTTCAAGTTAGTGGAGATTGCTACTAGGGCAATGTTATCTGAGCCTCCCTCAGATTCTCTCACCATATCACACCTTACACTTAGGTCTTATACCAGTGTTATAAGGGGCTATGTGATGAGACCCTAGTTTCCTTGTGTAATCCTCTCGGGTGAATAAATTGAGATTTCTTCCTTTAGTGATGTTTGTGAAATTTCAAATGCCTAGATAATTTTAGAATGTATTTTATTGATGAATTTTGAAAAAGGGATATTTTGAAATATTTATGTAAACCCTAAATAACTAATGATGTGTAATGATTTTCAAAAAATGGTCTTCTACAAAAGTGTTCATTAAGGAATTTGGAGTCTAATAAGATCAACTTAATTTTTGATGAATAGTAAATTATGAATAGTGATTTTACGCTTAGGATTAGTAATGTGACCAAATGGATTAGTAATTTTCACTTAAAGAAAGTTTTAATATAATTTAGACACCTTGGTTAAGTAATGTGATTCAATAAAATGGGTAAATAACGGTTTCATAAATTATTAATCAAGTATTAGTTTTTTCGGATGAATAGTGTTTTTTAATTAAAAATTTAATTAAAAATAATTAGAAAATTATTTTTATAAAAATGACTTTATTTTTGAACTCAGAGCATCGATATTATGTTAAGGTAATTTTTGGGGATTTTTCTGAAAAAAATGAATTTTCGATGAATAGTGTTTTTATTTAAAAATTAAATTAAAAATATTTAGAAAAATATTTTTATAAAATGGATTTCATTTTTGAAATCAGAGCATTGATATTTGGTTAAGGTGAAATTTTGGGATTATTCTGAGAAAGTTGAATTTTCAGTGAATAGTAAAAATACCGTTTTAGGGTTTCGGTATGTTTAATGACATCATAATGATGTCATGATGATGTCATGAGATCTTTTGAGGGTTGGCCGGCCAAGGGTGATGAATTATTGTTTTGGGGGCCCCATGTGGCCTAACTCCATGATAAATGCCAAGGGAGAGCCCATGAGTTTGAGAAAAGCACATGTGAGGTGTCCTTTGGCCATTAATGCTTTGTCCCCTCACTTTCCCTATAAATACCCACCCTTTCCTCCCTTGGTTTTCACTCCCAACTCTTCCCCAACGAAGTTCTGGTCTTCTTACCTTCCAAAGAGTCCTCCCAAGGTGCCCCCAAGCCCTCAAGGTCCAATCCTTTGAGTTTCAAGAGTCACGTTTTAAGGTAAGGGATCCGACCCCTCTCTTTCTTTTCGTGTAATCTCTTTTATGTCATTCCTTTTATGCTCCATGTGATTATGTGAGAGGATGTTCTTTTATATTCCTCTTACTGCACTTTCATGTTTATATGATGAGAGATCCCCTCTTACTCTCATCATTTCGTTTTATGAAAGCTTAAGTGACGCCGTTAGGCTGCCGAATGTTTAAGTGATTCTTTCACCCTTCTCATTTTTTTCAAGTTCGATTTTCATGTCAAATCTTTCAAGTTCCTTTTTATTATGTTGGGGTATGATCTCTATATCTATCATACTGATCTCTTATGATCATATGATGAGAGACCCTATTTTATTTGTCCAATTCATTTTTGTTGAAGTTTAAGTGACGCTGTTAGGCTGCCGAATTTTCATAAGAGAAATCAAATTTTTGTCTTCCTTCCATGTTTTTCGTTTCAATTGGTATGTCCTTGAAATTGCATCACCATGTCCATATATCCTTCTTATTCTGTCCCTTTACCTTTTCATGGGTCAATTATGATTGTTCAACCCATGTTCCCTCTCTTTTCAAAGTTTCTAAAACCTTGTAACATAGCCGTTATGCTGCAGAATTTTCGTCTCAAAATGCCTCTCTTTTCTCAAAATTATTTTATGTTATAAAGTGAATACTCAAAGCTCCTATTTCTAAAGGGGTATTCACATATATATAAAAATGATCTATTTTAAATTCTGGGATTTACATACATGATACCCGCTTTCCCTTTCCGTGGGTTTAAAGTAACGTAAAGATCATGTCTTTAAAGCAGTTTTTGAAACGTTATGATTATGAAATGAAACCCATTTGTTTTATGCTATATGGGTTATTTATGAAATGTTTGATGATGATA
This sequence comes from Viscum album, assembly GCA_963277665.1. NCBI lineage: Eukaryota > Viridiplantae > Streptophyta > Magnoliopsida > Santalales > Viscaceae > Viscum > Viscum album. The sequence continues at coordinate 682,186,487 of OY728123.1, read as the reverse complement.
TATGTGGCTCACATGAAAATAAAGACAAATTTAAGGGTGCGCCCTGATAGCGCTCCAATGCATTGGGTAAAGACTTAATCTCTAGAGATGACCATTTTAACGACGCCTTGGTGAATAACCTTGGTAATTTTTAACGACACCTTGGGGATGGACCTTGGTGAAACGAAACGATTGTCAATATTAAATGTTGTAGCCACATCTTCAAGTTATGAAAAATGATTATTTTTATTATGATGTACCTCATGATTTCTTTCTCATGCCTTAAAGTTCTTTTCATGTCCTTATTGAAGTATCTCAAGTTCACTTGTAAAATGATTCTCTTGTTTCCCTTACTGGGCCTTCTGCTCACCCTTTCTTTTGATGTATGTCCCCAGGTTATGAGATGCATAATGAACATAGGATGAACTAAAGGAGAAGCCTTTCAAGTGTTTAAGAAGAATGTTTTTATGTTTTTTTTTTGTATGTATTATGATCCTTGTTTCCAAGACACTAAACCTTAACGATCCTCAGTTCCGTGTAATGAAATGAAAGTTTATGTTATAAAATGGCGGGATGCTATATTACAGTTGTAACATTGCACTACTGGCTGAGTGTTGATCTGAACCTTCCTTTCTTCTTCAACATTATCAGGATTTTTTATATCCCTTCATCAGTTCTTGGCCATATGACCAAACTTTTCACATTTGAAGCAATTCTTGGTTCCCTTCATACAGTTACCAAGATTCTTCTTCCCATAATTTTTTCAAGGGGAAAAGTCAGTCTTCTTTCCATCATGGGGTTTGTTTGATGAACCACCCATGTTGTTCTCCATTTTCCTCTTCTTGTCACTGGGCCCATGAGACCACTAAGAGTCTCTAATCTCTATTTCAACCTTGAGGGAACAACGGAAAATATCCTCATAACTGCCGAAGTCTCGAATCTCCAACACTTTTTGTAGACTCGGCTTTAGTCCACTAAAGAAGAGATCCACCTTTCTTTCAGTGTTCATGACAAAGCCAGAGGCATACCTTGAAATCCTTGTAAAGTTTGCTTCATATGCCCTAATGGACTCATATTCCTTCTTCTTGAGTCTGAGTAACTCTCTTTCTATCTAGAGATGAAGTGTTCTAGAAAAATATTTTTTGAAAAACATCCTCTTGAATTCCTCCCAATCCATGGAATCAATTTCCTCTTGGGACTTTTTATTCATGATCAGTGTCCACCACTGATCAAATTCCCCATAAAAACGATAGAATACCAGTACAACCTTCTCTTATTATGAGAACTATAGGATGAAGAATATATTTTCAATGGAGCTAATCCATTGTTCCGTGAGGATGGGATCAGAAGATCCACTAAACATGGGAGGCCTTTTCTGCATGAAGGATTCTACATCAACTTGCTCTTTCCTTGGAGGAGGGTATTCCACATGATTCAAGTTATTATTCATAACTCGAGCTAGCTAAGCAAGTATTGTCATGACGTTTTGATAACCTGATCCTGTTATATTAGCAATATCATTAGGGAAATCTTCACATTGCCTATCACATTAGTTGTTGGAGCATGTTCTTCTATTTCCTGCCATTAACTAAGAAAAAGGACGTATAATTAGAGGTCTTGAATACTTAACTATTGAGCATAAAAAATAAAAAAATTAACATAAAAGGATGAACTTATAAATAATAAGTACATTCTAACTTGTGATTCCTTAGGTTTAAATCTAGGTTATCCTCGATCTATTTCTTGAATTATATTCTTATGGTATTTTTTCCCTTAATAATGGTTTGTACTAAGCTCGTGAATCTACTAAATAATATCCCCCAGGAGTGTCGTAACCAAGAGTGAAGTAAGGACCATTGTCGTGTACCATGATACCCTAGGTAAAGCTCGAAACTCCTTGTCGGAGTTTTCACTCCTAGGTACATCTATGCTAGAGCCACCTCTACCTACTCGTATCCAAACAGGGATGTATTTTCTTGATAAACCACTTACTCTATACTTACAGAAATTTAGGGATGTTTTATTATACTCCTTCCCATACTTAATTTTCTTACTAAGGTTATTTATTCCTAATCTTCAAAAATAACTAGACCATCCTCTAATACCAACTATAGTGACCCAAGACTTTTATATATAACATTACATGATTTTAAGCATAAATATACATCAGAGTACAAGTTGAGGATCATTAAGTCTAGTGTCTTGGATGACTAGGTACATAAAACATGGGTCTAAAAAATTTCTTTATTTAATCTACATAAATAGATCCTAACTTCCTTTGAGCCCTTACATCTGCATAGGGTACCCTAGGGAACACATGAACAAAGGGATGAGCTAAAAATCCCAATAAGGGAATGAACATAAGGATACATCTTAAGCACATGAGTTAGGAGGCATGACATAATGACAAAAAAGAATGGAACATATGAATTCATATGATATAAGCATGGTATTATATAAACATGGAATCATATATATGTGGAAGAATCATAAGACATTTCTTTAGTACGGGTCAAGGCTAACTGCAAATCCCGTTTCCCATTTTAGTACAGGTCAAGGCTTACTGCCAATCCCGTTTCACATCGCATCTCATGAGAATTAATTTTACCCAATAAATTAGAGAATTATCTGGGCGCACCCATCTCAATATTTCCATGAATATTCTTTCCACATAAATAATCTTACCACATCAATAATCATACATAATCAACCATACATAAACATAAGGGTACTCATGGAAAGAATTAGGTACCACAACCATGACATAAATCATAACCAATGGGTGTATCATGAAAGTGTCCATGAAAGAAAGGAATTATACATGGAAATTAAATAGGCATATATCATGGTACCTGATTTCAAAAATGATTGAAAACTTGTAAGAAATGTATTTGGGAAATTTTAGCATTAAAATATTTTGTGTAGTTTTAAGAAAAATACTATAAAGATTTTAAAATAGAAAAGAGAATAATATTTTATATAAAACCAGAATTGAACCAAGAAGGTTTTCATAATAAAAATACTGATTTTATAAATACAATGGTGCCTTAAAATAGAATATATAGTGCACTTGAAATCGGGTAAGAATTCTGGAAGTTCCCTTAAAACATGATTGGTTATCGGGGGGTATCGAGGTGGGAATCACTAAAAATAATGTATATCCCCAAAAGAGAATGAGGGATGGATCTTGGAACATGATTTTGGAGCATATAAAAAGTATGTATAAGTTTTACATAAAAAATAAAATACAAATTCATTTGGTTAAAAATAAAGATAGAGAAACCCGAAGGAGTAAAATAGGTTCGGGTAGAATTCATTACGGATTATTGGCATGGTATCGGGTGTACATAAAAGGGATTTTTTGAGAGATAATGGGGTTTATAATAACTTATAAATCATGAGGTTATTTTGGGGAAGGTTCTAAATAATACCCCATAATTAGGGATCACACATAAAATGGAATAACATAGAGGACAATCTTGAAATAAAAGTGAAATGGGGAGTATCCCTTACCTTAAATCTGTTGGTGTTCTCCACTTATTATTAAAGACCTGAATAAAAAAATTAGGTTTATTAATTAATAATTCCATAACCCCTTATATATTTAATTGGTTTAGTATAATCATTTTAAGTTCATTCATAACCGTTTTGATTGGTTATGAGGTTCAATTTCATTGTTCGGGCTCGTTTGTTAACTTGATTTTAATGACTGGTTCACTTATATTTATGTTTGGATAAACATGTAAGATGAAAGTGGTTGTCCAGAATTAAATTTATATTATATTAGTGAACATACAAGAGATTAAATGGTTTTAAATTTAATTTTGTTACTTAGAGTGAAGTTGAACTATTATATAAAACCAAAGTGACAACCATTTTTGTTAATTGGTGGGTTTGATTACAAAGAACATGTTTTGATTTATAACTTAATATCATTTGTACAAAAATATTACAGAATAAAATTAGGATATATTACATATATATAATCTGGTTCAACCATAACAAAAATGGTTTCATGGCTAGATTTAAAGATGATAATAGAAATTGATAAACTGATGTCCTTGAATATTCTAAATTAACACATCTCAAACAGTGCTTTCATTCCTTTCAAATAAAAGGTGGGGAAAGGAGATAAGATAATGAAATATCCCATTAGAATAAAAACATTCCAGTACATGTATTTTTCTGTAGTTATCATACTATTTTGGTGAAGGGAGGTGAGGAAAGAAACAAAAAGAAAATAACATAAAAGAAAAGAAGGAATTGGAAAGAGGAATTTACCTCTTGAAACTTCCTCCTTTGAGAACCTCTTAAGGGGAGAGGTTTTGGTATTTTAAAGAGGCTAGGGGATTTTTGACGTGGGAAGGAGCTTGGGGAGAGATTTTTGTAGAATATTGGCAAGGAACAAGGCTTGAGAGGAGTGAAGAGAAGAGGTAAGAATGGGTGGTATTTATAGTGGATGGGAGGAGGGTTTTCATAATTTTTTAATCATTAGTTTATTATTTCTTCACAAGACAAGAAATAGTAAGTATTCCATGAATAAGAACAGTAATAAATGCATGTGACTTCGAACCAATTTGTATTACATCATTAGATCATCATCAATGAATCAATTAATCCATTATTTAGCATCTATTGTAAATTATCGGATTTTACAATTCATCAAAAATTCCAGTATTTCAGAAAAATCCCAAAAATTCACCCTAACCATTTTTTGATGTGTAGAATCAAAAAATGAAGTCCATTTTTCAAAAATAATTTTTTAAATATGATTAATTTAATATTTAATTAAAATCATAATTTATTATTAAAACCCAGTTTTAAAACATTCATTTACTTATTCTAAAATACAGGTACATCCTAATTTCACTTGAATATTATTTTAATACTATCATAGGTAAGGTTACTATTAATTAGGGTATATCACTATTCATAATGGTATGTTACTATTTATAAGGGTAGGTTACTATTCATAAAAAATTAAGTTTTTCTTATCAAACTCCAAATAACTTACTGGTCACAACTGTGTATGTCAAATTTTCAAAATTCCAAACATAGAAGTGAAAAACCTATTTTTACAGGTCACTTAGAACTTATTAGTTCATTATATTGTGTTTTTATTGGATTTTATGACATACTTATGATAAGGTAATTTCCATTGAAAAACATTAGGTTGTTAAAATGAATATATTTATCTTCATGGTATTAAATTTCTTATTTTATTATTATTAATTTAATGGTTCATACGGTTAAACTATTTGCAAAGTGGTAAGGGATTCTCCCCAAACCTCCATTTTTCATTCGGGTTATGCCTTATCTCTCTTCACCCCAATGTAATTCTTCTTTATTTTTATATAATTCTTCTACATTATTTTTATATATTTCAAACTCACGTATCCAGGTCCGTTCATCTTTCTTTTATAGGGAAATATGTGTTTTTTAAGGTTCCATTTTCAATTCCTCCTGATAAGAAAGCCTGATTAAAGGGAAATTCCCAATTTCTTACTCATTTTCAAGTACCATCCATAATCTATTTTAAGACACCATTATTTTTCTAAAATAAATATTTTTATCATGAAAAACTATCTTAGTTTATTTTTGGTTTTATGAAAACATTTTATACTTTTACCATTTTAAAGTCTCTTTAATATTTTCTCTTAGACCTCACTAAAGATGCTTATTTCTAAAGTTTTTTAGAAACTATTTTTTTATGTTTTCAATTAATTTGGAAATAATTTATGCCTCAAACATAATTTCATTGTCATTCCCTTTTCTTTTCTAGGATATACATGTTTACAATCTTATTTTATGAAAAATATACCAAGGATTTTCCAAAAGAACTCTTCTTTCCAAAGTAAAAGGGTATTTCTCTTAATAATTTATCAATGATTTTATTAAAGTATTTTCATATATTATTATGATTAAAATATTTCAAATTGGTATGGGACACTTTGATTTAAATATTTTTTTAATCGATTGTTCAACTTATGAGGAATGCATTGAACTTAGTAAGTGACATGTGGGGCCCGTTATAACCCCTCGATGCATCAGTAGGTCTCATTAGACAAACTATACCAAGTTTTGGCTGAGGCATTACCTATTTATGTAGAATTCTTGGTCGATACCTTTATGGTATGTTTATGATGTCTAGAATTATGTATTCCCTCATTATGATACTAGTAATTGATAGTCTATGGGATTATTTGACTGGTATAATATTCATGGTTAAGTTTCTTTCTCATGTAATTATTTATGGTATTATTTAATCAGTTTTTATTCCTACTATATTATGCTCAAGATTATTTTTTAATATCATATGTTTTTAGTTATTCATTATGCCTTATTGTTTATGTTTATTTATGATAGATTACTCTATATTGTTTACCCTTATTAGACATCTGATATCACCCCTTTCTTATGTTTTATTTTTTTTCCTAGGATGTGAAGATATATATTATGAATGACTTTCATGGATAATATAGAAGTTTATGGATGTTTCCAATGCAGATTATTTTTTTTCCTTTTAAGTTGTAATGTAACAATTATGTTTGTATCTGGTTTTCCAAAGCTACTAAACTACTTGGTCCTTCAGGATGTGACTTCCTTGTTTATTATAACAATGTAAATAAGTAAGGCATTGGATCTATGTTACTGGGGTTGGGGTCTTTAGAGAAGAAGTTCACTTGCGATATGATAGCATGCCCAAGCCCTTCCTCAAAACGCCTCGCAGTTTTCAACTCATCACTGGTCAGAGATGAAGTAAAACACTAGAGATCGGTGAGATGAGTATAATACTCTATCACCATCATGGATCCCTATTAAAGATGCATTAACTCCCTAGATCGATCCTCTCTCAGGGTCTGTGGAAAGAAGTGGTCAAAGAAATATGCTTGGAAGTATGCCCAAACCATACCTCAGTAATTCTCAGACTGAGATATGACATCCCACTAGTGCTTGGTAGAGTCACATAACATGTAGGTAGATATATTGACCCTCCACTCTGGAGTCATCTCAATATGGTCAAATATAGATACCATGGATTCTAACCATGACTCTATAACATGAGGTCTTCCATCCTCGAGAAGGTGGGAGGATCCTACTACTGAAAGTCCCAAGTAAGATCTTCCATAATAGAGGAAGGCTGGGAAGCACCCTGAATAGTCTGTATAAACCTAAGGAATATATCACAAAATGAGTCATCGGTTCCCAGTGGAAGATTAGTAGGAGGTGCCTCAAGTGATAGTACAGGAGGTACGATGGGTGGCTCCGGGACCACCACCTCTAGAGTTTTATCATTGCCACTCTCTTGGTGTACAACATGAAGATGTCACAGTGGAATATCATGGAAATTTCTAAGAACACCTCTCAAACAGGTTTTATAATATATAGTAAAAAAATAAGAAAGCAATAAGAAAGGTAAGGTATAATACCTCCCTAAAACATTACATAACCCTTAGATTTCTCTTAGATCTAGGTCTAGAAAATAAAGTAAAGGGTCACAAAAGATCATAGAGACATGACCTACTGCCCATATCCAAGGTTGGGTCATGGTCAAGGTTTCACATTTCTCATGTTTGAGGACTATTTCACTTTAAAGAGTGGAATTCACTTTAATTTATTAATAAATTTAATCCCCCTTTCAATTTTTTTGAATTTTTTGGTTCACCATTCCAATTCATAAGGGATCATACACCTCATGAGTTAAAATTAGTGCCCACTTAATCCAAACCATAATATATCACTACAATATAGATTGGAACACTTATATAAATAAAACAAAACAAGCACTACAAGGCACATTAAGTAAGGTACAATAAGAATTCACATGTGAAATAGTAAATTCATGTTGAAAGTATTTATGGAATGGAATAATGCATGTAATTTTAGTCCTATTATGCCTAGTATGATGCATGATTTTAATATTACCTCATTTCATCAGGCTGTAATAGAAGAATTCATATTTCCAATAATACCACTATAGTAACACCATAAACAAGTGTGTCACCCAATGATGAAGTTATATCAACTATAAATAGCATAATCAATAACTGAAAAATCCCCACCCTAGGTAATTTGGGTTTTCCCTGTACATGGGTTAGCTATATCCAAGAACAGGTTCAATTCCAAATTCCATTTTCCTAGTCTCCTGTCTAAAATCAAATAGTAAGAAAAAAGGAAAAACATGTTCAGATACCACTTTGTATCATCCTACCCTGAGTTCCATTGAACTGTGTCTTGAGACAGTGGGTCACATGACCTCAAGTGCATCTCCCCAAATATCATAGGCTATCAACTAGCAGTGAGGGCCTAGGGTGTGTCTATGGGGATACTATTCCCTCTTAGATCTGAGTATGCACATCATTAAACAATAAATAATAAATATCGTAAGTATAATAATAAGTAGACAGTAGTTCGAGTAATGAAATAAGCCAAGTAGAATAAATAACCAAGTAGTGGGAGATAAATAATAAATGGGTACAAAGGATGATGTCTAAGTCATGATATTATACAAAAATGGGAATATGGGGGAATAGGGGATACAAATCATATACTATATGCTATAAAAAAAACTTCAAAAAGTCCAAAAACTACTACACAGCATCTCGAGCATAGGCTCGGTCTTTTGACCCCAAACTCCATCCTAAACAGCAAGTAAATCAAGTATCAGAATCAGAACACTTCCCTTTATCCATAGTTATAATCACAAAGTCTACTTAGATACCAAACGGAACCTGAGAAGGATGTGATATATAATCTTAGTAGGTTGGAACCCATAGTTTCTAGGACAATCCATTTCATGCAGTAAATAAATTATTGTGTGACATATGTAAATAAATGATGAGCATTAAATAAATAAAATAGGTAAACCTGGATTTGGGTTCCTAAATGGACACTCATCTCATACTACCTACTTCGGCCTAATCTAGAAGTCTGAATGAGGTACTTGTGTAAGTAAAAATAAGTATACAAGGGCCATTACAATTTAACCAACCAAGTTAAAAGAAGAAAACCCCAAGTTTGTACTTTAACTTTGTGTTCAAATTGCAATGTCATTATACAAGTAAGATAATATATAAAAAGAGAAGCATAAAATGTGTACAATCAAACATTCCATCCATCTATAAAATCCATTGGTGGAGTCCTGATCCCATCCAAGTTAATCTAAACAGAGTCCCAAGGGTCGCTACGGGTGTCTCTGAATAACCCAAAACCGCTAAGTTTGTCCAAGGAAACCCATATGTCATTCCTTGTATCACACAAGGTATAGTGAATCTAACTCTGTACTGAGTATCTCATATAGGGGAATGGGTACCACCTGAGGCATGGCATATCCATCTTTCAAAATGGATATATCCTTTTCATCTCCCCTAATAAACCGACAACACACACAAGTATAACTAAAACCACCTGGAGAGCCCGTACCTGGAAATCCAAAGTATCACTCCTGGTGTGTCAAGTAAATCAAACTGAGCATGAAAATTCCATCCATGGAATCATTAATTCGGGACCTATAATATCTCTCTTACCACAGTAAGTGATCCATAGTATTCAAGGCACATCACAAGGCATATCATTTATATAATTGCATGCCATTAAATAAACATTTCATGCCAAAATATAACAAGTTATTAATTTATCACAATCCATCATATAAAATTCAATACCACATGATTACCAAGATATCCAAACTATAAAATCAACTCCAAGAACTATGGAACAATTATATGGAAAGGGAACAAGGAATTAAACATGAGCAAGGCATAAGGATGAGGCACAATCCAAAAGGCATAGCATGTAAACAATTACATGTCATCATTGGAATTTCTATATCTCAAGCTAACAAGCTTACTAAAGTATATCATTCAATCCAAGCCAATCAATTATGGAATAAGGTAATAATAAAAATATGAGTCATAAAGCACAGTGAATTTTACATAGCATAAATGTAAGCAATGTAATCTAGCAATAAGCAAGGCATTCTCCCAAAATGCAAAACGTAATTAAATGTAAGGCTTATGGAACTCAAAGTGAAGCATGAAGCATGAGTATTTAAATTTAAGGTTTGAGGTATGCATATCAAGAGATAACTCATGGTTCAACATTCATATTAACTTAATTTATCAATTAAGGAATTTAATTAAGTGAAACTCACACACATAGGGTGGTTCACAAATTAGAGAAATGGGGAAAAGGCTATTCAAGAGGGAACATCCAAAGGTAAGGTTGATGATGAGTTGAAAACCCCTCATATGGGTTTCATTGTAAGGTTAGGTCACACATGGTATGGAAATCCACTTTAAATAATTTATTTAAAAAGAATGAAGGCTCGCTGGAAGATTTTGGTGAGCGGCACAATGGTGCAACATAAAAAATGTGGCAAAGCGACTGGAAAGAGAATAGACCCCCTTCTTCATTATTTTAGAACTCCACTCATTCATTATTAGGCCTTGATTTGACCTAAAATGGGAGAAATCAAATGATCTATCAAAAGTCTTGAAAATAGGGTAGAATTCGTCACACAAAAATGGTTCAATAGATAGAATAAGAAACTAGAAATATATGATTGCAGAAGGAAGAGATTACATAGGGATTTTTGTTGCTTCTGACGGTGAAGGATTTGGACACCAGATGAAGGAGCTAGGTCAAAACCCCATTGATGGGAGGAAGAGAGCTCCACGGACCATGGGAGGAGAGAAATCATGCTAGAATAAGGAGGAAAATAAAGGATGAAGTAAAAAATCCTTAAGGATATAAGGGAAATTTCACCATCAAATACACTACATATAGTTTGGCCACATGGTTTCACTAAATCGTGTGTCAATCGTGTTCCATTCACTACTATAAAGGGACACATCACATTGTTCGTCACACATTTTGACTAATTTTGTACTTGTAAAAAAACTGTAGGAGGTCACACGGTTGCAGTCTAACCATGTGGCCTACAGGTGCCCACTTTCAACTACCACATGTTTTAGGAAAATCATGAAATTTGGGATGTACAGTTTTCTCTAACTGTGTGACACAGTTTTTTTCTTCCCATTTCAGGGATTTGGGCTTTGAACAAGCCCTAAACACACTCAAGACCTATTTTAACCATTTAGGAATCATCATTAAGGCCATTAAAATGAACTTGAACAAAAAATATAACGATTTATACCTTTGGATAAAGTCGAGATGTTACACCGGTTTTAGATTCATGAGGTTCACTTTCTAGGGCATGTCATTTCTGATCATGGTTTAGCTATAGACTTGGTAAAGATCAATACAGTGCTTTCTTAGGATCTACCTAAGTGTGTTTAAAAGGTGTGGAGTTTTCTTGAATTATTGGGGTACTATAGGAGGTCTTTGGTATACTTCTCTAGGATTTCATCCCCTTTGACCACCCTGAAACGAAAAGGGTAGTCATTTACCTAGACTAAGCAGTGTCAAAGGTCCATTAAGGAGTTGAGGATGAGGTTGAAAAGTTCTCCTATTTTGAGACTACCAAATGAGGGTATGGATTACATAGTTTTTTTCAATGCCTCTAGAGATGGGCTCAACTGTATGTTGATGCAGATATAATCAATTATTGCATATGGGTTAAAAAATTTGAGACCCCATAATCAGAACCATACGACTCTTGACTTGGAGCTAGAATCAGTAATCTTTTCTCTTCAAATGTGGAGGCACTATCTTCTAAGAGAGCACTTTATTGTTTACTCAGACCATCATATTCTCAAGTATGTATTCACATAGAGAGACTTGAACCTGAGATAGAGGTACTGGTTAGAAATCCTATAGGACTATGGATTTGAGATAGTTTGTACTCCTAATAAGGTAAATCTGGTAATTCATACTCTTAATAGGAAGTCCAAGGATCTTTTGGTGAAGGAGGTGCCTGAGAAATTAGCTTCCTTACAGCTGACACTACTTGAGCAAGGGGGTGAAACTTTTCTTCTATCGATGGTGTTGACTTCTTTACTCCTTCATCATATGAGAGATCCCCAGTTGGGACAAATTGACTGTGAGGTATTATGTGACCAGGTATCCTCATAATATTCACCATATGGATTTTATAAAGGAGGGAATCACATAATCCTTTTCCAGGGATGGATTGTGGTCCCAATCACGATACAGGAGGATGTGATGAGAGATTTTCAAACTTATCTTTTGTCAATACATCCTGGTGTGGGGAAGATGTACAAAGACCTTCATAGATAGTTTTGTTAGGATGTAATGAGATGAGTCGTGGATGATTTCATCTCTCAGTACCTCACCTATTAATAGGTAAAGGATGAGCACTGGATTTTGGTAGATTTGTTACATCCACTTGAGATCTCAGAGTGGAAATGAGATAACATATCCTTGGAATTTGTGATAGGGCTTCCACAGATAGTGAGAGTCCATGATTCCATATGGGTGATAGTTGACTGACTCACAAAGGTAGCACACTTTCTTTCTATCAGGGAGAAACATCTTGTTGAGAGTTTGGGGTAGTTGTACATATGAGATATTTTTCTCCTTCATAGGGTGACCTCAACTATTGTTTGTAACCATGATATGAAGTTCACATAAAGGTTGTAGAGAGGATCATAGGAGGTATTTGAGACCTAGATGAGGATGAGTACAGCCTTCGACCCCCAGACAGATTGGAAGACTGAGCACACTATCCAATTATTGGAGGATATCTTAAGGTCTTGCATGTTAAACTTTGGTTGGAGCTAGGAGGATCACTTAACCTTTTTAGAGTTTTCGTACAATTATTGTAACCACTCTACTATCATCGTGACACATTTCAAGGCCCTATATAAGAGACCTTGTAGGTCACCCTTGTATTGGACAGAGATCGGAGATACATCTCTTATTGGGCTAGAGATGGCATAGGCAAAGATAGAGAAGGTTCAAGTCATCCATAAGAATATGAGGATGGTTTAGAGAAGGAAGAAATCTTATATAGATCGACGTCGTAGGCCATTGGAGTTCGAACAAGGAGACCACATTTTCCTGAGAGTCTCCCCATGATGAGGATTTTAGATATTTATCTAGGGAGTTAAGCTATCACTAAGGTTCATTGGGTCATTTGAGATCTTATAGAGGGTTGGCGGGTTTTCTTACCACCTTTCCTTACCCCCCACTATTGGAGTAGGCTCACATCGTATTCCAAGTGTCATAGTTGAGAAGATATGTGCATGACCTCACACACATTATTGACTGGGGTGATCTAGAAATTGAGGATAGAGCCACTATTGCGAAGCATCTAGTGGTGATCAAGGACCGGCAGGAGAAGGCCATGTGTGGATAGACCATTCCCTTGGTTTGTGTGTTGTGGAAGCATATGAGCATACAGGAGAGCTCCTAAGAGTGAGAGATCCAGATGCGGGCTCAGTATCCCAATATTTTTGCTTAGTTTTTTCTTTAAGAGGATGAAAATATTAAAGGAGGGAATAATTTAGAGACCCTATTTTTTATTATAATACATTTGAATATATCTAGAAATATTTTCAGAGCCAAGCGCTGGGACAACATAAGATTTTGAGGCCCAGTGTGCCCAGAAGTAATTTTATAAAAATATTAAATATATTCTATATCACGTGCACAAAATTTTTTAAAGAAAATGGGATAACTCTTGAATGGATTCTCTGATTGAAAATTCAAGACTATAGTTGAATAAAAAATGTGATATTTACCCTAATAACGGCCAAAAATGGGTTGGTGTGGGGGTTTGGATAAAACGATCATTGATGGGTGCATTTAGTTAAATAAATAATTAAATTATTTATTTAAATTAAATGACCTAAAAATAGAATCCCTCTTTAAATACATTGTTATGGTGGATTTATAAGGTTATCCTCATAACCTTGGGATTGTTGAGAGGATAGTTCTACCACCTCTCATTGGCAGATCAAGATCAGTCGACAATGAGACTCTAAATCCAGGTGAATCGAAGTGCAGCAAATGAAACGACTTATATCATTCATTGATGAGTGTGTTATTCATCGAAAAACAATCTAAATTGAGGTAGGTGTCATCAATTTGTGGATTTTGTCCCAAATTATTAAATTATTGATCATGATCATACTGTTTATTTTATCTACATTCAAATTGAGCCTTCACATGAGTCTGTGAATCGATTTAAATTTTTTATTGAGTTTATGTCAAGTTTTTCATCCCATATATCCCCAATTGTATTCATTTTATAAGAACAATTCTCCAATGATTTTTTAACCTTTTTTCTTATGTATTTCTCCCAATCAATCTTTGTGTTCTTCAACAATTAGCCTATGGGGCCTCGGTTTGACATTACCTGGCGGGATCGAGCACAATCGGACCCCTAGATTCATGGAATGTTCACATAAAACTTCATTTAGGGTGATGAAAAAGCATACGACTTTATTCGGAATTTGATTGGATCAATGAAATCCCACTTTCTAGCCACCGGATGATCGAAAATGATGAATGGATAATCTTTCCTTCGATTTTAGGTGGCATGGAGGTGAGATTCAGAGCGACATTCATGAATCTGGAATGTGTAGGTGTGAATCTAAGATTTTTGGGAAATCATGACTACACGGTGTGTAATGGGATGAACACACACTTGTAGTATCCCTGTGGTTGTGGTGCTGGGGTTTTGGAAAAATTTAAGGATCACACGTCATGTGACCCTCCCTGGGTAGAAAGGTCGTGTGGTGGAGAACACGGGTAGGACCCTATGCGGGAGGACACGTCGTGTACTGGAGTACATGGACACAAGAAAGTTTTCACAAACACAGCTAGGGGAACAGGAAAGATCGTGGGTGGATGAGGAACACTGTTTAGTACCCTTACACACCATGTTGGGCTACATGGGTAGTGATACATGTACTAGTATGTACAAGACCAGGAAAAAGGATAGGACCATATGTTGTGTGGGTCCCCTTAAACATCATGTACCCCCACTTCCTTTTTTAGGAAACCTATAACTTTTGTATCTCCTTAGTTCAAACTCGGATTTTAGCCTTTGAGTAGCCTATCCTGAGTTTTTTAATTTAGATTGCAATGGTAGACTTTGTGGTGGTTTTTTATACACAATGTATGATATTACAAGTGTAATTATTCTTTAGGAGATGCTCAACGATGAAAGTGATCGGACAGGATCATCAAAGATATTATAGTGGCACAATCTTATTGGGTAGGGAATGGGTCCTCTATCTACCACTAGAGTGGTACCCTCCTGCTGGGACAGGTCATGGTTCCTCTATCTACTATCAGAGTGGTACCCTCCTACTGGGCATGGCATGGGTCCTCTACCAATTACTAGAGTGTCACCCTTCTACGGGGTAGGGCATGGGTCTTCAATTGACTATTGAATGGCACCCTCCTCTGAATTCAGGAAATGAGTCCTTGACCATCAGAGTGTAACCCTCTTGTAGAGTTAAGGAATGGGTCATCGACCATCAGCGTGGCACACTCTTGTTGATTAAGGGCATGATTCCTTGACCATCAGAGTGCCACCCTCCTATGGAGTTAGGGCATGGGTCCTCTATCTACTGAGTGTCACCCTCTTGTTGTACCAGGGAATGGTTCCTCTACATAGAGATTGTGCCCCTCGAACATGTGGAACAGTGATGAGGTGTGTCTTTCCTTGGATGTTTATTTGGACAAATATGCAATATTTTAGGCATAATTGATGGACATTTGGAACTATTGGAACTCTTTCTTGGGATGGGTTTTGAGTTGGAGACCTCATTTCTATCTCCTCTGGGCTTCTTTTTTTGAGCATATATATATAAATATATTTATCCATGTTGTTGTATTTTGTTACTCTCTTGATATGGTTTGATCTTTCTAAACCTATTATGACTCTTAATTCTCCCCCTTAAGCTTTTGGGGCATCTTACTGGGTATGTATATACTCACCCATGTATGGACTTTACTCACATGTGTCGTGTCTTATGCAGATGACGGACAAGTCGATGGTGATTATAGAAGAGCGTAAGGATACCTTGGTGCACTAGACCATGTACAGTGGTTGAGGCTTGGAGACCTAGATCCAGGATCTCTCAGTACTTTCCTTTTCTAGTTTTGTCAGGTTGGGACATCTTTCTAGTTGGGCATGTATTTTTCCCCCTTTTACTTTTTAGATTGTTTTTTCGTACTCTTTTAATCCTTAGAGGTTTTACATGCATGGTTATTCTCTGGATGTTGCATCTTTTATTATTATTCCTCTACACTTCTACATCAAGATGGATGGGTCTGTGCATACAGGTACTTAGGCAAAGGCCTCCCATATTATTTACGTCTTTCGGAACTTGTCACCAGCCCCTAGCCTATGGAGGAAGGATTTGGTAGTTGTGGATTGATCCCCATTGGTTCAGGTCATGAAAATGGTGCTAAAAGTGGGAAGGTGTTGACCAACATGTGCTTAATGGATACTAATGAAAGTGAGGTAAGTTTTAATATGGATTCCAGTTTTGGTTATGAAACTGATTCTGAAGGTCTTATTTATGATTAATTAAATGATGAAGACGAATGGTAAAAAGAGTATGCTCATAAATTTGTTGAGTAATATTATGGACTAAAAAATAGACATTAGAAGCTGAAAAAGGAAAACTAGAGTCTAGTTAAAGAAAATGGGAATTATAAAAATTATTCTTTATATTATAATATTAAGATTTGTACCAATTTAGAGATTATTCAAAATGAGAATAAGAAAATGAAAGATAAAAATAAACAGCTTAAATATTTTTTGTCTACAAATAATAAAGATGAAGAAAAAAAATTATAGATTGTTTTAGAAGAGAATGATAAACTTAATAAGGAAATTAATAATTTTAAAAGGAATTTATCTTTATATATTTAAGTTCAAGAAAAGTTTGATAAGATGATGTCCATGAATAAACCTAATAAGGACAGAACTAGTTTCGATTATAATAAGAATATTCCTAAGATTTATAAATTTTTATTTTTTAAAATCATTAAAGGAATCATTTTTAGTGTCACGTTCTTCATATATAATTTAAGAGGACATTGTGCTGATGAATTCTCATTGAGGTTTACTTAGTCTTTAGGTCACATCAAGAAATTTATTTCTAAAATTCTATCTTCTATATTACCCTATAATAAATATCTTAAATTTATATAAGTGCCTAATAATTTTGTTACTAATATGGTTAGACCAAAGATATAATGGGTACTAAAACAACTCTTTACTTGATTTATTTTTCTAGAAACTTTCCTTAAAATTATTAGGATACATGGAATATGGATAACAGATTCTCCATATGTATGACTGGGGACTCATCAATATTTCTATGTTATAATCAATAAGATAAAGGATATATAACATTTAGAGATAATAGTAAAGGAAAGGTTAGAGGTTTTGGAGATGTAGGTATATTTAAATTTTTATAATTTTAAAGATTTTATATGTAGAAGGTATTAAGCATGACTTAATAAGTATATCAAACATTTGTGATGATTGGATGACTATAAAGTTTGAATATAATAGATGTGTAATTTTTAAGAGCAAATCTATCTAATTTTATACAAATAGGAAAAGACAATATTTAATCAATTAATTTTTATGAATCAAGAAAAATGTTAAGTTTATTAATTCTATAGAAACAGATGATATTCTTTTCCCTTTAAGGCTTTGGTATACTCATTTTTTGTTATTAAACAAACTTACCAATCATAGAAAAGTTTTGGATTTTCCCAAGTTGAAGGTTAGTAAATTATTTTTATGTGATTCGTTTCTAAAAGGTAAGAAATATAAACAAATATTCAGATCAGTTAATAATTTTAATACTACCAAATCATTATAACTATTGCATCTTGATTTATTTGGACTAATGAAGAATATTAATTTAGTAGGTAAAAATTATGTGTTTTTAATTGTTGGCGATTTTAGTGGGTTTACATGGATTTATTTTAGGACTCATAAGAATGAAACGTTTTCTTAATTTATTGTCTTTTAAAATTTAGTTTAAAATAAAAAAATCATTTAATTATTCCAATTAGTAGTGATAAAGGAGTTGAGATTGATAATATGAATTTTGAAATGTTTTGTGAAGAAAATAAATATATTCATAAATTTTCTACTCCTAGAACACCACAATAAAATGGGATTATATAGTGAAAAAATATAACTATTGTTGAAATGGATATAACAATGCTTAACAAATATAATTTACCTAAATTTATATGAGTTGAATATATTTATAATGCATGTTATATTTTAAATAAAAAAATTATTAGATCTTTATTAAATAAAACCCCTTATGAACTATTTAATGGAATAAATCTTGGAGTATGTGACCTTATAGTGTTTGGGTGCAAGTTTTTTATCTTAAATACTAAGGATAACTATTGAATAATCTATGCAAGTAAATCTTGATAAAAATATTGATAAATAATTTGTAGATTTGTAAAATGTTAAAGAAGAATTTAAAGAGTTTAATTTTGGTAAATAATCTAATAAAGACAATATATCAGTTGAGGGGGAGGATATCCCAACTCAATCTGATTATAGAAACTCGATAACTCATAAGGATCACCCCTTAGAGAAATTAATTGGAAATGTTGAATTTGGAATTAAAACTATAAATTTAGTTTTAAATGTCGACCCTAATTTTGATTTTGTTTCTGAGGTTGTACCTAATAATATTGATGACGGTTTAAAAGATATTTATTGTATAATTTCAATTGAAGATGAAATTAATCGATTCTCAAGAAATAATAAATGGAATCTAGTTAAACAGCCTAAAGAAAAACATTTTGTACAAACTAAGTGGGTTTTTAGGAATAAGTTAGATGAATCTGGTCAAATAGTTTTAAAAAATCTAGGATTATAGTTCAATGGTTTTTTTCTAGAGGAAGGAATAGATTTTATAGTCTTTTTCTCCAATCGCTAAGATTGTAGCTATTAGGATTTTTTTGTTTTTTTATTGTTTCCAAGGTTTTAAATTGTTTCAAAAGGATGTTAAAAGTTTATTTTTGAATGGTGTAATTTATGAAGAGGTTTATGTTAACCACCCCATGGATTTGAAAAAGAAAAATTTTAAAATCTTGTTTTTAAACTTAATAAAGTTGTATATGGTCTTAGAAGAGTTCCAAGAGTTTGGTATGAAAGACTAAATTTTTTATTAATGAATATTTTTAGTAAAGGACATTTTAATCAGAATTTATTTATTAAAAGTGTCTCTAGTGATATTTAAATTGTTCAAATATATGTTGATGATGTTGTATTTGGATCTTCAAGTGAATATTTGTGTATGAAATTTTCTAATCATATGACTAATGAGCTTGATATGGGTTTAATGGGTGAGTTAAAAAAAATCTCGGTCTTAAATTTTTCAAAGGATATGATATTTCTAAATCAGTCTAAATAAGATAAAGAGTTAGTTAAGAGTTTTAGTTTTGATTCAAATAAAAGTATGATAACCCCCTTGAGTAAAAATTCAAAATTTGATATTGATGAATCTGGAAAATTTATAGATATTAAATTGTTTAGAGGAATGATAGGTAGTTTTCTATATTAAACTGCCTTTAGACATGATTTAATGTTTAATGTATGTTTATGCACCAAGTTTCAATCTAATCTTAAGGAAAGTCACAAAAAATGTTAAAAGGATAATAATATATATTAAAGGAACCTTAATTCTAGTTTGTTTTATTCCAAGCAGAACTATTTTAATTTGTGTAGTTACTCGGATTATGATTTTGGAGGTTGTAGACTTGATAGGAAAAAACATCTAGTATATGTCATTTTCTTGGAAAATTTTAATTTCATGGGGTTCTATGAAACAGTTATTGACTGCTTTATCTATGGTTTAGGTTGAGTATAGAGTGGTCGCTAGTTATTGTACTCAATGTATTTGGATTAAACAAACTTTTTGTGGTTTTTATATTCATTTTTGATAAAATTCTTATTTATTGTGATAATTCTTATACTATTTCAATTTCAAAAAATTCTTTACAACATTCTAGGAAAAAATATATATATGTTTAATTACATTTTATTCAGGTCATGTTAATAAAGGATATATTATTTTTGTAATGTGTGTCTATTGATAATCAATTAGCTGATATATTTATTAAATCATTGGATGATATTAAATTTGAAAAGACTAAACTTGAACTTGTCATGTTGAAATCATAATGAAATTTTCAATATTATCTTTATTCATTAACAACTTCAATCTGGTTACAGTTTTATGCTTACATGACTTGAATAATTTCTTGATTGCATACTTCTAATAATTATTACGGTTGCATTCTATTTTATTTTTAAAATTAGTTTGAACGATTGGATTTTTAAATAATTATCATGTCTTATGATTATAATTATTCTTTTTAATAACCTACTTTCTATTCACCCAAACAAATTTGGCAAGTTGAAACTTACTATTTCAAAAAAACATTATTATATTGCTGTATTTTTTAAGTTTTGTATGAATTTTTGTAGGATGAGATTTATTCTTTCAGTAATAATATTTAACATGTGAGGGATTTTTATCATTTTATCCCTATAAATTGTTTTTTATTAACCATGTTGTTCAGTTATAACTTCTTCACATTTGGGAAGAGCTTTTTTTTAAAAAAAATAAAAACTTTATTTCTAATTTCTAACTTTTTAATGAATTAAGAAAATGGGGAGACTTTTGGTAAATTTCTTGTTTGGTATTATAATTTCAAAGAGGGATATTGTTATTGTTAGGTGTGTGATTGTTGATGTTGAAGTTTTTTAATTATGTTTTGAATATTACAAATACATCACAATTAATTATTCAGTTAGTTATAAAATTGTAATTTCATATAGAATTATTTAAAATTGCCTTAGGTTTATTATCTAAATGTTTTGTGTTTTGTTTGTGTTTTAAAGTTATTATATTTAAATTTTAATTTTTTTATTAATTATTTTAATTATTTTTTATCTCAAAATATTATTATGAATATTCTATGTAAAGTTTAAGCATGCAGTTTTATGTTTTTTTTAAAGTCATGCATTTTTTGTAACACTTATAAAGGTGGTGTGAAGATTTACGAGAATATTTTTAAAGTCTTACGATGTGTTTTAAAGGCTTACAATGATATTTTTAATTTCATACATTTATTTTAAAAGACTTATAAAAATGCATTTAAAGACTTACAAAAACCTGTTAAATACTTACGAAACTTTTTTTTAATAAAGTCGTATGAAAATTTATGCTAATAAACAGTAAGTTTCGCCTCACCTCTATGCCTCGTCTTCATCCTCAATATTTTTTAATTGCATCACGTGTCCATTCAGTCTCAATATGAAGTATTTATTAAGTACTCAAAGCCACGATGAATAGTGAAGCTCCCGCATGCTGTAAACAGGATTACATGTGAGAATTTTGTTTTTATATTTTTTACTTAGTGAAATTTTATTGGATTTATTTTAATTGTTTATTATTTTTTTGATACATTGGAAATTTAAAAAGAATAGAATGGTAATATTTCCATTTTTATTTTATGTCTAACTATTGTATCTAGGAAACTCTTTTGAAGTTATAATGGGAAGATCAAAATTAGGAAACATACACATGGTAATGAACCAATTGATATTCATGGATTGACCATTGGTGAGTTTTGTCTATAACACTACCACATATTTGGGTTTACATCACCCTTTAACATCACTAAAAAAATCACTGATAAAAGGTATTTTTACTAACGCTAAAAAAATACAGTTAAAAATACTCTTTTATCAGTTTTTTTAGCACTAATAACGGTACCCCTTTTATCAGTACTTTTTTTAGCACCGATAAATGTACCCCCTTTATCAGCGTTTTTTTAGCAACGCTGATAAAGTTGGTTTTTATCATCGCTTCTTTACTATCGGTGATAAAAGGTAAATTTCATAAAAAAATTATAATTCATTAAAAATAATATATTAGCATAAAAATATATTTATATTGATATATATATATATAACATATTTTAATAAATATGATTTATGTAAGGCTAAATACGCATTTACACTTAATATATAAGATATTTAGTGAAAAATGGATTATTAAATAATTTTAAAAATAATATTAATTAATAATTTGATAATTATTATCAAGTAATAGTCATTTAATAACAATTTGAAGATAAAAAAATCAAAAAATTAATAAAAGATCTAAAATTAGTTGAAAAGGTAACTTGAGCTTTAAACGACTATAACTTTTGATCTGGGTGTCCGTTTGAGCTCTACCACATATTAAATCAAATCCTGCGACGATCTCTACACCCTAGTGATTGGGAGAATCCTCTATCACATTTTTAGGCCAAAAAAGGCCTAGAATGATCCCAAAACTGAGTTTTTAGTCGGGGTATCCTAATTTTTTAACATTCGATGGGATTTCTGCTTCTTTTAAGGGGGTCTTCTTATCTTTTTTTGGTAGAGACTCAATTTATTTTCAAGGCTTACACCCATAAAGATATTATGACATTCAAATTTTGTCATTTTTCATAATGTACTATTATTTATAATTAATTATACACATACATATACATATTTGTATACATTTACACATAAAAATTTAATTTTATAAATAAATATGTAAATATATTTACATATAAAATATATTTATAAATATATAAACCATATCTAAATAAAAAATAATATCTATTTTATTTAAAATAACAATATATGAATATTTATATACCTATATAATGTGTGTGTGTGTATTTTAATGTGTCTGTATTAACAAAATGATATATATTATCTAAATATTCTAATATATGTATATAAATATTAATATATAATATATGTAAATAAATAATAATATGTCTAATTATATTTATAGATACACATAATATATATATATATATATGTATTTATGTATGTATGTTGTATATATGTATTTATTTATTTATTTTTTTATACACACACACACACACAAAACATATTTTATAAATGTATTTTAAAATAATCATATAAATATATATTGGTATATGAATAAATATATGGATAAAAAAATATAACTAGATATATATAAAAATAAATAGATATATCCTAAAATGAAGAACAAAGTAACATGAAAGAGTGACAAGGGTCCAGGTGGAGAAAGGTCGCAGGTTTGAATCCAAGGGGAGGTAGGGGTGTGCATGTGGGTGAAGGGGGTCCCTAGCACTGTTAAAGGGTGAGGGTGCCTAATGTTGTTAAAGGGGGCTTCGAGCACTGATAAAAGGGGTGGTCTCCACCTCTATTTTTTTTTAATTTGTAGATTTTATAAAAATATATAAATTTTGACTTTTATCAGTGCTTTTATTTTAGCATTGATAAAAGGCCCCTTTTATCATCATTTTTTAGTGCTGATAAAAGGGGTATTTATTAATTCTTTTGTTAGCGCTAATAAAATAAATATCCTTTTAACGAAGCTTAGATCAATAATGCTCTTTTAACACTGTTGATGGCTTTTTCTAGCGCTATTAAAAGTCATTTATGTAGCAGTGTAAATATGGAAAGATGAAAGGTGTTGGTAGGTGATAGAGATATGATTCATATTACTAAAAGGATGAACTTATATGATCACAACTATTGATTTTGTGTTGATCTTTGGTGTTTTGCTTCAACCAGCTAATATTTTACAAGAATTTTTCACGCTGCTACTGCTATACTCTATTCTTAATCTAGTTCTTTTGTATTCATCATTGTATTCATTTTATTTTTATGCATATGCTATAATTTTTGGTTTATTCTTTTCTCATTCCAAAATCACATCGAGTTGTGACCCTCATCAAAATTAAGTTTCGATTGGATTGTGACTCTTATAGAAAAATTCAGGATAGGTTGGGTTGGGAATCTAGGTCACAAAATGTAGGGTCTTGTAAAGGGTTGTGACTCCCTTCAAAATTAAGGTTTGTTTTCTTTAGTGGGTGTCATTCCTCTCAATTAGAAGAGAGGAGCAAAGTGTAGATGTAGGTTCACATTGAACCGAAATACTATAAAAAGCTGGTGATCGTAATTTTTATTTTTCTGTTGCATTATACTATTTTAACTATTGTACATGATTGTTGTATCTTCTCTTGCCTTTACTATGATAATTTTATTTAGTAAAATGTTCTAAAAGTCAATTAACCCCCTCTAGACTTGTTCATTACATCACACTAGTCCAATAGAAACATATTGTGTCAAGGTCACAAAGACCATGCATAAAGGTAACTTTAGTGGGTGAGCACTGCATAAGGGTACCATCTTAGATTTCATAGGCTATGTCAGGGTAATCTAGCCACTAAATTTCCACCAAAAAATCTAAGTCTATGTAAAGGTCATATAGGTATTGTGTCAAGGTGACAAGAAGCATGAAAAAGGGTGGCAGGAGCACTAGCAATCTACATCAAGGAAATCAAGTAATACATAAAGGTACTCTCGTGGTAATAAAGAATACATAAATTTCACCCCAATAGGAAAAGTTGTTGCATCAATGTAATAAGGGAGTTGCATAAGGGTATCATCCACACTTCCTCAACTAAATAAAGTTCCTCGAGATTCTACGTAAGGTAACCTACATGGAATTTTAAATCAAAATCCCCAAAAAGGTTTAAGGGACCGACTGGGAATCAATTATCATTTTTTTCAAACCAAATCAGGAAATAACATTCTCAAGTTCCTTACAGCATCCATCCAGTTAATGAAGATAGTGAATATCTTGGGAAAAAACCCAAGCCAAAGGGAATATCTAAGAGTATGCTTAGATAAAGAATCTAGACCCTCAAGAAATCATGTAGAAATCATCCAAGGAGGGAGGGAGTTCGCTGCTCGGGACATTGAAAACTATGAGTATTTTGAAGGTAATAGAATCGTTGGAGAAGGAAGAGTAGGCATGTGCTGCTCATGTGGAAAAAGAAGCTACTGAATCATGCAAGGAGTCCCCAAATCATACTATCATTTCCTATAAAAGGGAGATTGTTCACTCAATATAGGGGCTCCCTCTAAATCAATCGATCAAAATAAGTTTCTATTGAATTTATCTATTTATTTAATTTGGTTTTAATGTCTCGAGTGATGGAATATTAGATCATTAGTGGTTGAGCCTTGAATAATCTTCCCATACCACTATAATGAATTCTCCTCTTAAATTTTAAATCTATTCTGATCATTTTCTCTAGAAGTTCTTGATTTTTTTAGACTGTGGTAGATTTCCATTGTATTTACATTTATGATCTTCTTCCCTTCTTCATTAGTTTTCACACACAGTCCACCTAGGAATTATTCACTACCTACGATGGTTAACAATGGGATGAATTAGGAGTGATTGAAGATATATAACCACTAAGCTAGGTGAGAGTAGTGGATGTAGTGATTTTTTTTATTGTAATAGTGGATACCCAAGACCCAACTAAATAGTAATTTTTTATTATCATATCATGTATACAGTGAGTTGTGTATGATTTAATATTACCATTATAGTGTTTATATTTATGCATCCACTATTTATAAGGTAATTTCCATAGATTATTTGTCATATCAAAAGTTTATAGTAATTACCAAACTTTAATAAGAACATCAAGATACTATGACATTAATCTTAAACATATGTCATTTGTTCTAGGTATATCATTATGACCAAAAATAGATGATGTATGACTCTCAAGTGTTGGGGGATCATAAGAATTAAGGATTCTTCTCATAAAGTTTACATTTGGTGATCTCGAGTTGATGAGATCATGAGGACTAACCTACCAATAGGAACACCACATGTTTTGGGTGTCATTGGTAGTTTCTATCTTCTAACATGTGTAATGGTCTCCTAAATTGAGATTATTATTAGTGTATACTATTTGATTGCATACTCTGTTGCAAGGAAATAACTATGAAAATGAAGTCATAGTGATGCATCTTTCATTGGGTGTGTCATTGGTAGTATGACATTGATTGAATAATCAATAAAGAGTTTGTCGCTTCTAATCAGAAGAGATATTTCAGGCCTAGTTGATCAAGATAGTAGTACCTTTACGAAACCCATGGACATGGTAGAAGAAAGTAAGTTCGTCTAGTAACTTCAATGAATAATAAATCAAGCAAGGACGATGACACAAGTGTGCATCTTTATTTATGAGATATCATGAGATAAAGAGATTATATTACACGACGTGTGTTCGTAGGAAAGTTGTCGTTGCTATGACTACTCCTTATCTCTTTAGAGCTCTTGATGGGTTGTTAGAATCCACTCCTGGTCTATGAATAATATTCAATACTATATTGATAAGGGTATATAGGGTCACACACAATAGTGTATTCAAAATTCTTCATATTATAATTAATAGGAGTTTCATACATGGTGGAACCCACTATAGGGTCTGAGATATGTCTGAGGATATACGATCTCCAAAGAAGAAATAAATTCATATTATTCGAGTTTAGAATAATTGGTATTGAATTTATTTATAAAATTTATTTAAAACTATTAAATTAAATATATGGAAAATATTATATAAATGAATATTATTTTAATATTCAAGGTTCATTTAATATTTTTGAGAACAATGAGTCGTTTTAATGAATTGTTTTTATCATGTAATATATTTATTATATTATATGTAAGTGATAAATAGATAAATTATATTTATGACTCAGTCATTCAATTATAACATATCATTTATAGTTTATATAGTGATTAATAAATATTCGAGGGTCGAGGAACCTTTCCAGGTAATTTGTGTAACTCACTATATATTAGAGGAGAGAGGCCCTTGCATGGAAACTATTTCACTATGACTTAATAAGAGCTACTCTATCCTATTCCGCTTCCTTAAGAGAAAATATCTTGGCCTAAGTGATTAGATTGGTCTCTTCTTCTCACATTTAAGTAATGATGATGCGGTGATCATTGGGATGACAAAGGCATCGTCAGATCACCACGCTAGCACCCGAAATTCAACAATCAATGATCCTGTGAATTTTTGAAGCATGTGTGGATGATGAAGAGATATTTGGATTCAAATACTTTGAGAAGATATCACATATGATGAGAAGATATCAAAAATATATTTATAGTTAAAAGGTAATTATTGTTTTAATTTTGTACTTAAAATTTATCATGAAAATGTCCTCAGGCTTTTATCAGGGTTGTGGTTCACTGGTGATGATGTAGTTATGTTGATCTTCGGTGAAAGATTTTAAATACCTGATACAATGGATTCCATTGTAAGCCTCAGTATTATCCTGTTTCATCTCCCTATTTAAGCTGAAACTACTAGAGGAGGGTAATCAGTAAGGTTTCATCTATTTATAGGGAGAGAGAAGGATAAATGATGAGAATGATGATTTTTAGGTGAGTGGGGTGGATATCTGAGGTCAAACCACTAAATTTTAAAACTAATTTCAATGATATACTTATTTCATGAAAACCAATGTTGAATTAAACCTAATTAACCCAAAAATTCAATATAAAACATACTAAAAACACACTCCTCTCCAGAGACAACCTGATTTCCACTAATTACTACATTCACTTGGGATCAAAATTTGTTTAATAGGATATCTATTATAGGCACATTATCAACCTATCACCATTACTAGGGAGGAATATTAGTGTTGTGTTATTCTTTAAAATGGTTTTGATACATGACCAAGTCAAGTTTAAATTATCTCATTGGTTTGGATCCATAAATTAAAAGAGTTATACTGGAAAAAATTAGGAACATAAGAATCAATGGGTAAGTGTAGAGGGATTTTTTCACAATTACATTGATAGAATCTTCACCATCTTCTATTTATTCCACTAAATCCACCTTAGTAAGATAAAACATAGAGTAAAATTTACCCCAAATGAATAGTAAAATTAGAGAGCTCTATGCACCTAATTTTAATGATAATAATTTTATATTATAATTGAATAATTAATAAGATTTTGATATTATAAATAGAATGATACAACTTATACCTAAGATTTATGGTTTATTAGGATAGGATCCTAGTATATATTTGTAAATATTCAGAAATTTATGCAACAACATTAAACCTACAGGAGTCTCTGGGGCTCAAATCAGCTGGAAGGCCTTTCCATTCTCTATAGATGGATCAATCAAAGAGTGGATATATAAATTGAAACTCGGAGAAGTTACCACATGGTATAATCTTTAGAGTTCCTTCCTCTAGATATTCTTCCCTACATCAAGGAGTGCCTAACTGAGAAAAGATATTTATAGGATCAAATAACTAAGTATAGAATCCCTCTATGAGTTTTGGGTGAGGTTTAAGTAGCTAACATTATCCTTCCCACGCCAACCCTTTATAGATCACTATTTCTTGGTGTTATTTTAATAAGTAAATATGGAAAATGATCAAAAAAATTGGATGCTTATTTTGGAAGAGAACTAATTGACAAGTCACGTGATAAAGCTAGATAGATGACACAAAGGATCTCAAAAAACACCCAAAAATTTAGTATAAGGACTATTACTAAAGGAGTACATGAGGTAAAGAGTTCTAATTATCATTATATTGAAACTATACTAGAATAACTAACCTCTATTATGAGATAGTTATAATTGAAAAGGTTTAGGATGACTCACTTTCCACACCCCATTCCAAAGTGTGATAGATTTTTCATTTCCTAGATCATTACACTAATGGTTTACCTCAAGTGAAAGATATTTATGATTCCATGTAATAGAGTAAATAACAATAGAAACCAATTATAAATCAAGTATTCAAAGAGTACCTTATAAATAAATATGGATATGGAAACTATATCCTCAAAGTCCACCTTTCCAGTAGCTTTTTAAATAACATTTCCAATCACCACCATTTCATAGAAATATGTATCATCCTTCTATAAGCTAATAATAAGGGAAAACTCAAGAAACCTCGATGAATGGTTTATTAAAATATCTTGTGTAGTTTCAAACCAACTAATAGTCCACTCCCACAACTCATAGATCAAATATCAAGGAGATTAAAGGATAATTCATTCATATCATTTCCACACTAAATAACTTGGTAAATCAAGGATCATGTAAAGTCCTTACTTAATAAATTAGTAACCCTAAGGAGAATTCTAGTTTTATTTATTTAAGTAAAAACAAGGAGGTGAAAATCAGTGATAAATCCTTAATTGGAAATTAAAACTAGATGTAGAAAGCCCATAAAACATCAAGAATCTATCCCTAAAGAGAAACCTGAAGAGGAAAACCCTATGGAGACCCAACCAGTGATGGAAGATAAGTAAAAATACAAGATATAATACCTACATCTACCCAAACCTCCCTTAACTAAAATAATACAACCAACCAAGAAAATTGATGAATAAGTATTACAATAAGAGGTCTTGGAAACATTTAAGAAAGTAGAAGTTAAAATTTCTTTATTAGATGGCATCCACAAAATTCTAAGGTCTACAAAGTTCCTTAAATAAATGTTCACTAGGAAGAGGGAAATTCAATGATATGAGAAGGTAATTTTAGATAGAATTATATCTTCCCTTGTATCCCCACAATTACCTAGGAAATATCAATACCTGGGTACTTTCATTGTCCCTTGCACCATAGGATAGATCACTTTTAGTAATTAATTGTGTGATTTAGAAGAATCAATTAATTTCATGCCTTACCCAGCTTACTCTTTTATATAGATAGAAGAACCAAAACCATCCTGAGTGTATGTGAAACTTTCTAACCAAACCATTTCCTACCTAGTTGGAGTTTTAGAGGATGTTCTGGTGGGAGTAAAAGGTATGTTATTACCTACTGAATTTTATATTCTATACATGTAAGAATAAAGAGGTAAAAATAATTCCCATGTCATATTTTTTATTCTATTTCTTAATACTTCTAAAACCATTATAAATTCTCATTAAGGTACACTTTCAATGGCTTTAGGGGAAGATAAATATACTTTCAGCATTTTAGATTCAATTAAATACTCTCATAATGAGAAATATATTTTTACATTGAATAATTCTAAAATTGCTTATTATTCTACTGAAGAAATGGAAATGATTGATGAAATAATTTTATTATAAGAATCCCTAGAATCATATATTTTTTTCGATGAATATTTTTTTGAGAATGAGGTTAATATGGAAATATTTATGTGTGTTGAATAGTTGACGGATCTAGATGAAATTTATTTTGATGATTTACTCAAATAAGCCACTATCACTTCTTACTTACATGTATAGGTTGATAACTTATAGAATACTAAGTTAAAACCATCTTTATAACACCCCCTGAATTGAAGATGAAGTTTCTATCCTTTAACTTTAAATATGCCTTGCTTAAGGAAAATAAAAAATTATCAGTCATAATTTCAAAAAAATTGGAATCTAATCATGAGAATAAATTTTTTAAAATTCTAAAACAAAATTATAGTACTATAGGTTAGTCATTAGGAAACATCCCTATGATTATCCTTACAAACTATGTGCATCGAATATTTTTAGATGATGAGTCTAAAACTATGAGACAATCCCAAAGGAGGCTCAACCCAACCCTTATGTAAGTTGTAAAAAAATAAGTTGAGATACTTTTAGGAGTTGGAATAATATACTCTATCTTGGACTCCTAGTGGGTGAGTCCCATTCAAATTGTACCCAATAAAACTGGATTCACCACTGTGAACAATGAGAATAATGAGCTAGTTCCCACTAGGATTTATAATAGTTGGTGGGTCTACATTGATTATAGGAGATTAAATCATGTGAATCAAAATGATCATTTCTTTAACTATTTTATAAACCAAATGTTAGATACTATTTATTAAAATCCATTAATGTTTTCATGATGGATTCTTTGATTATTTTAAGGTTCCCATAGCTCTGAATGACTAAGAAAAAACCAAATTTGCATATCCATTTGGTATGTTTGTTTATCAAAGGATTCCCTTTGGGTTATATGATTCCATAATTACTTTTAAAATTTACATGGTAAGTATCTTTTTAGACCTAATTGTGAGTTTCTTAGAGGTATCTCTTGATGGTTTTATAACTTATGGAACCTAATTTAATACATCTCTTAAAAATATAAAAAAAGTTTTATAGAAATGAATCAAGAAAAACCTAGTTTTATACATTGAAAATGTCATTTTATGGTGTAAAAAGGAAATGTTTTGGGCAACATAATTTCTAAAGATGTAATTGAATTAGATAAGGCCAAGGTTGATGTCATTTCTATATTACCTTATCCCACTACTGCGATACATATTAGATCATTTCTAGGTCATGCTAGGTTTTATTCGAGGTTTATTAAATATTTTAGTAATGTTGATCTACCTTGAATAAACAATTGAAAAAGGAAACTGATTTTGTGTCTGGTGATTCATGTATGACAACTTTTGGAAAAATCAAAGAGAGATTAACTATAGGCTTTTTAATATGACCACCTGACTGGAATACCCACTTTTAGATGCTATGTGTTTCCTCAAATAAATATGTAGGTTCTTTACTTTCCCATTTGATTAATGGGAACTCACATGTGATATAATACACTTAAGAGACCCTAGATTCATGACCAATAAAGAGTTTTTGTCTATTATTTTTTCCGTTGATAAATTTCTCTCATATTATATAGGAAATAGGGTAACTATTTTTTATGATCATGTAGTGCTTAGTTATTTGATCAAGAAATATAAAGAAAAATCAAGGTTAGTAGGGTGGATACTACTATTAAAAGTGTTTTATTTGGATATCAAGGACAATAAGGGTTATGATAATTTGGTTTCAAACCACACAAGAAGGTTACCTCACTATGATAAGCTAGAAACACCAACTGAGATAATCATGGATGACTCTCTCCACGGTGTGTAGTTATACAAAGTTACCCAAGTGTCCTAGTATACTAACCTAGTGAATTTTTTGGTCACATCAAAGGTACCCTCATTATTTAATAACCATCAAACTATAAAAATAAAATATAATTCAAATATTTATGTCTAAAAGGATCCTTATTTATGAAAGGTCTATAGTGACCAAGTGATTAAGAAATGTACCCCTAAATAAGAGGTAAAGTGTATGGTTTCATTTTTTTTATACACTTATATGCGGAGGAAATTTTGGAAACCAAAAAATATATAGGAAGGTATTAGCGGCTGGTTTGTTTTGACCATCAATTATTACAGACTCATGTGAATTTTTTAAATCATGTCCAAATTATTAATCTTCAAATGGGATTTCTAAAAGGCAGGAAATTACCTTACAACCTTTAATTTTTTATGAAATACTTGATTTATGGTTATTAGATTTTATGGGTCTATTTCCTGTCACATTTGGATTTTCCTATATCTTATTAATAGTATACTGTGTTTCCAAATGGATTAAATCAAAATTAATCTGAACTAATGATTAAAAAGTTGTGATTGAGTTTCTAAGATCAATTTTTTTGTAGATTTAGAGTTTATTGAGGTATAGGGAGTGATCAAGGGACACATTTTTTAACAATAACATGGAAGTACTCATGAAGAGATATAAAGTGACCTACCAGACCTCAATTGTGTACCACCCAAAAACAAATGAACAAGTTTAGGTATCCAACAGAGAGATAAAAATAATTCTATAAAATATAGTGTAACTTAAGTGAAAGGACTAGAGTATAAAGCTTGAGGATACATCATGGGCATACATGACCTCTTTCAAAAACCCCTAGGTATGCCCCCTTACATAATTTTTATGGAATGAATTTTCACTTGCCTATTGAGCTGCAACACAAATCCTATTAGGTTGTGAAGAGAGTGAACCTAGAGTTTGGAAAGGGTGGAGAGTAAATAAATCTCCAAATAATGGAACTAGACGAGCTAAGGATAGAATATTATAGGAATTACCTATTATACAAAGATAAGTATAGATCTTTCTATGTTATACTAATCCAAAAAAGAATCTTTCAAGTGGGAGATAAAGCACTTATATTATCCTCAAGGATGAATCTTATGTCCGGTAATCTTCATTCAAAATGGAATGAACCATTTATAGTTACTAATTCATTTCCACTTGGGGTAGTTGAAATAAAAGGAGTTAAATCACAGAACCACTTCAAGGTGAATGGATAGTTGATGAATCATTTTCATGAAGAATTTTTGTAAGGAAGCAATGGAGGAGTCCAAACTCCTCCCTTGTGATTTTAATAAGGATATTCTAGTCATTTTTATCTTTCATATTAGTCTAGCTAATCAATATTTAAATATTTTATTCCTTTTAAAATTTCATGATGAAATGAAAGAGAAAGTGGGGTCTGAGATAAGTGTGGGGGAGAGGATAAGTAACTTAGAATGTAAAAACCTTTTTACTTTTTTTCTATTTCTAAGTGATTTTGTATTTAAATAAAATATATCAAAGTGATCAAAAATATTTTTTAAAAATATTTTTTTAAAATTATACATGTTTTTTATTCTATTTTTAGATTTTTGGAGTGTTTTTAGATAAGAAAACTTGAGATCCAATGCTATATTTCTTATAAAGAAGAACCATCTAGTGTGAATGGATTTAATTGGTTCAAAAATTGTTGATATTAGATGACTTATAAGTAAATTTTACAACTGTTTTCATATGTTTTTTCTTTAGAATTGTAAAAGGGGTTGACAATGGAAAATAACATAGTATAATCAAAAAAATAGCATAAAGAAACTATACTAATGAACTTAAACTTAGGTAAACTTCCCATAGTGTTTGAGTAACACCCCAGGGATCCTTCCTAAAATATATTTGGATAGATTATATGAACTAGAGTAAAAAAAGTAGATGAGAAATAATTTAGAAGTATTTATGTGTCAACATAAGCACATGTGTATGTGTGTACTAGCCATCAAATAAGAGTTAGATAAACTAGAGAGATAACTTCCCAATTGTTGCTTATATACCTTGACTATTATAATTATTCATGGGATATACCTTCTATTTTTGTGATGATTTAGTTATAGGTTTAGTTTAACTCATCTAATAAGCGCTTTTCACATATATGTCTGGGAAATATACAATAAGTGATAATTAACAAAGTGGATGAAAGGATTTGGTGAATTCAGAACCTGGATGAAGAAATGGAGGATGATATATTTGAATGTCATTTTGGAAGTATCTATGAAGTGTTAAAAGAAACTTTAGACAAGGAAGATCAGTGGAGAGGAATTTAGAAAAGTACCAATTTTTTAAATCTTAATTCCACTAAATTTCTATTCTATGTTCACACTTGGACTTAAAACATTTCTTTAATTGAAGTAAGGTAGTGGGTTACATTCATAAAGGAGGTATGATATTTTATAATGATTATTGAATATATGATTTTCTTCTTCTATATATTCTTTATTTAATTCTAGGAAGAAAAATGATTTGTTAAATAAACAAAATTCATTTTATTTCTTGAGAGTTCAATAGTGCAAGTGTGGGGGTGATGAGTGCCAATTTTTTTATTAATTTTTTTAAATTGTGTTCAATTATAATTAACAAAAAAAATTGTAGTATATTATGTTTTGAAACATTTTTTTTAAATGATAATTAACACAAAGTATATGTGTTAAGGTAATAGGGGAGTTACTTAAGGGTAATATCCATAGTTCCTCAGCTATGAAAAGGTCCCTAAGGAACTACATAAGGTTATCCATGTGGAATTTTAAATGAAAATTATGAGAAAGCTTTTAAGGATCAACTAAAAATCAATTCTAATTCTTCTTTCTTCAAAAATCGGGAAGGAAGGTGAAGAAGGTAAAGATCATGGGAATCATCCCAAGACAAAGTGAATATTTGAGAGTGTTCTCAGCTAAATAATCTCAACCCTTGAGCTATCATGTGGAAATAATCCAAGGAATGAGGGAGTATTTCACTCAAAACACTGAAAATATGAAGTATTTTGAAGGTATTGGAATCATTGGATAAGGAATAGTAGGATCGTGTTTCTCATGTAGAAAAATATGCCACTGAATCACATAAGGAGTCTCTCAACTGTTCTTTTGTTTTCTATAAGAAGGTGAATGTTCACTCTATATTGGGGAGTTGTCACTGAATCAATTGATAAAGATGGTATGCTAATGATTTTCTTTATTTCTTTCATTTTTAATGTCTCTAGTAATGGCACATTAAATAATTAGTGGTTAATCCTATGAGAATATCCCCATACCACTATAATAAATTATTCTCTTTAATATTAAATCAATTTTTATCATTTTCTCTAGAATTTATTGATTGCTTTACATAGTATAATATTTCCATTATCATTGAATTTAAAGTCTTTTTCCCGCCTTCACTAGTTTTCATTCATAGGCCACCTTATAATTCTACACTGGCTACGATGGTTAGAAGTGGGATGAATCATGGGTGATTGGAGATATCCAGTCACTGGGATGGGTTAGAGTAGTGTATTCAGTGATTTTTGCAACTCCCTATTCAATCCAAAACTTCTAGAGTAGGGTAATATAGAAGGTTTATTATTTTTAAAGGTATATATCATGAGAAATGGTGAGAATAATGATTTAAAGGTGAGTGGGGTGGATATCTGAGGTTAGACCACTAATTTTTAACCCTGATTTCAAACTCCTTGTTTCTCTTCTTATCTCACACAAAGAGTTACCAAATTAAACCTATTGAACCCACAAAAATTCAAGAAAAAACACACTAAAAACACCCTCCTCTATGGAGACAACCCGAGTTCCACTAATTACTACATTAATATGGGTTTAAATTTGTTTGATAGAATCCCCATGATAGGCACCTCATCAAGACCCGAGCTAAGATAAATCCAAATAATGAGATACACAGGAAGATAGTGGATTATAAAACTCAATCCAAGTTAAGTATCAAGGAGTTATTCCTCTAGGGTCAAGGTTGGTTTATCAAAAATCAATAAACCAATTGGTAAATAAATATCATAACCATTTCATAACTTTATTTCATTTCATCAATGCATGATTATTTATTTATTTATATGATGCATAGTTTATTTGGATGATTAAACATAGTCATATATTATAAATAAATTAAAAATCATGATTAAATAAAATAAAATAAGGTGTATAAGATTATTTTATCAAGTATAGTTAATTACTTATGTAAGTTATCACTTAATGTAATTGAAAAGTATACAAAGGGATAAAATAAGACATCTTATACACGTAAAATTAATATTCATAAATTATTTTATCAATCATGGTTAATTATTTATATACATTTCACATAAAATTGACAAGCATGTGAAGAATTAAATATATTATATGTATGCATAAGTTAAAAAAACACCTCAGCTTAAAATATTAAGTCATGAAAATGTATTAAATCACTTGAGTTGGAATAAAATGATAGTTCAAAGTATTAGTTTTTCTCTCATTAGGGTAATTTAAATTATTAGTGAGTTTTAATGGTAGTCTTGAGTTGGATAAATCAATTTAGCATCAATAGAAGTTTCCCTAGCATGGTTTGTGTAAATTAAAGGTAAGTGTTAAGGAAATTTTAATATAGGATTTTAGGATTTTATATCCCACTTAACATATAAAGGATTTTGATTTATTATAGTTGGAAAGAATAAAACCTACCTAAATACATTATAATAATTTGAAAAGTCCTCGATCTGGGTTATAATAAGGGAAATATAGAGCCTTTATACTAGAATATTTGAGAGAATGGATATTTTGAATCCAATAGTGAGGAGTGTAGGGATTTGATAAAATAATGGGATACTTAATTAAAAAATTAATTATGTTATAATCAGTAATAAAGATATAATACTATAATACTATTTTATTTGTTGTAGATAATGCTAAAAAACACTTAGAATTCACTATCATTGTGGATGATTTTAGAGAAAGAGAATCTCTCAACCGATGAAAACTTCTTGTAGTAGTACATGAACCTATGCATTTTACTATGAAAGTAAATTAAGTTATTGTCACATACATAGCTTATTTTAAATGTATTTTTATTTTAATTTCCATAAATGCTTTGTTTTGGGGGTTTCCAAAGGTTTTATGGAGAATAGATGAGTTTTCATGAATTGGGCCAAATCGTGAGCCCAATTCCAGATTTAAAAATAAATTTTGTTTCTTTTATAACTTATTAATTTTTTAATATTTTTCACTCATTCCAACTCCTAAATGTCCTCTCTTGATATATTAACACCACAATTAAAATTTTGAGCCTTTGGAAATCCATAACCAAGGGGTATATGGGTTTTTATTTTATGGATTGGGCCTGCCCGAAAGCCCAATTCCAGTTTTAAAAATAAAATTTTATTAATTAATAACTTATTCATTTTTAAGTATTTTTCAGTGATTACAAGCCTCAAACGCGCCCCTTGAACCCATTAGCGCGACCAAGCTCTCTCTCCCCTCTTTGGAGCTCTTATACATCACGATTGAGAGCTAATCTTATTAGGGTTTCTAAAATCGAGCAGATTTGAAGAGGTAAATTCATTACTTAATAAATCCTTCTATTATTACCCTTTTTCCCCCATTCCAATTCCTACATGACCTTATCATTCTTTTTCGAATATCCATTAAATTTTTATCTGTTTTAAAATTCATATTCTGATCGATTTTGGGTCGTTTTCTTCAGGATTGTTTTGGGTAAGTGATTCCTTCTTGGTTTCTTCCTTTTCCCTTAGGGTTTCCTCTCTCTTTCATTATGTTATAAATTTTCCAGAAGTTAGAGTTTGCTCCTAGGGTTTCATTTGGTGTATTTGTGGTCAAATATTGTGATCTAGGTCTGAATTTATCTTCCTTGTGGTGCGGCGGTTGTGCGGTTGACGTTTCGAACCAAGTTTTGAGGGATTTGACACTTCCAGTAGGTGATTCCGTGTGTAATCATTTCTAGATGATTTAGTTTGCTTGAATTACTTATTATGCATTCTCATAATATGCTTTGTGTGGTGAAAAACTTGTTTATGTTGGATTTGGTTAAGCATTTATTTTTATAGTTTCATTTTAGCTTAAAATTTGGTGTTTTTCATGTTTAACCCTTTGGGTATTGTTTGGGATTGTTTTATAACATATGAATTTGATTTAATAAATCTTGTTTGGAATGAAAATTATGATTTGGTGGGGTATTGGTGTGCCACTAGGTCTTAAAGAGTTTTTTAAGGGTTTAAGGTGTAAAACATTATTGTACTTCTTGAAAGTGATTTTGAAAACGTGTGCATTTCTTGTGGATCTTTTGTGCTATTGTTTGAGGTGTTTGTATAACACATGGGGTTGTTTAATAAATGATTTTGGGGCTTCCAATTCTGTTTTGAATTTTTATTGGTGTGATTTTGTCCTTGAAATATGGTTTTGAAATGGTTTCTATTTGAAAAGCTTTGGTACACTATTTAGAATTGTTTTATGAAAGTTTTGAGTGGTTTAATGATTTATGTAAGAGGTGAAATCATATTGGAAAACTATTTTGGATTGTTTATACTTTCAAATGAGCCATTTTAAATGTGAATAGTTATTTTATGTGATGTTTATCATATTTTTAGGGACTTCATAAAATTGTTAAAGGATGTGTTGGATTGTGAAAGTATAAAAAAAGTGTTGTGGGCTATTTTGGTGTGAGTTTGATTTCAAAATGCATTTGAATGAAAAGTGGAATTTGTAACTTATGTTATGTACATGGGGATGTTTGGTTAATGTGTGATGTGGAAGTGTTATCTACATGTGAAAACTATATTTCTTGGCTTGTTGAACATGTTTGAGCACAAAGGGAAAACCTGGGTATCTAGGTGGGTGGACGTGTACTAGTATGCTAGTGAATCTGTGGGGTTTGGCCTCAGTTTCACATAGCAAGATTGACGCTTCCAACTCTAACTAAACTATGATGATGATGATTGGGGACCACTAGGTTATGGGTATGTTCCCTACTAGTGGCTCGTGCACGAGAATGGATATTTGTGATGGTTACTCTCACCGAGATACGAGGTACCTGGGACCCACAGCTAGCTAGTGCCTAGGGGTTATTTCCTATTTCTTGTGCTCATTAGTTACTTTATACTTACCATAAAAATATGGTACATTTCGATGGAAAATTAAGTATCTTTGGTGTTTATTTTAAAAGTGTTAACACGTTAAAATAGCCCACTTGAAAACTGTTTTTATTCAAAGTTGCATCTTTTAGAAATTGTAACTAGCTTTTCATGTTTTTGAAAACTTGCATGCTTTTCGTCTTTAAATTTTTATCACATGGAAACTCTTAGTGGTGGTATCCTAATGGTATTTCGCTCACACCCTACTTACACCTTTGGGTGTAAGTAGACTTGCTTATTTTATGTCACAGGATTGGGTACAGGTTTTATGCCTTTGGTTCGGGTTTTTAGCGGTCCATTGTGATACAGTGTCGTGGAGATGGCTTGAGGGCGGTGCATCTTTCCATGTGGAGGTTCATGGTATGTCTTTTCTTGGGTTTTTACCTTTGTAATGGTATTAAAACATTGTTTAATATTGTGTAATTCAGTTCTGAATTTTTATTAAAAGATGTTTTGGTTTGAAAAATCCAGATTTTATTTCTTGGATTCATTTGTTGTTTTAAGTATAAAAAATTCGGGTAAATCGTTACCAATTATCATTTTATGATACCCGGGCACTTGTGCCAACCCGTGGGGATCGTGAACGCCCTTAGGTCCTTGGAACGGGCCGGGTTTGGTGCTGGTTTGATGGTGACCAGATCCGGTTCATGACAAAATGGTATCAGAGCAGGTTCACTCTCTTTGGGTCATGTTATTTAGGGAAGAGTCAGGATAGTATGGAGATAAGATTGTAGGGACTTGGTATTCTAGTTATGGGTAGTGTGCCTGATCACCACACCTCATGGCAGGATTCAAGTTTCCATAGGAAGTCGGGACCTTTCAAAGTCCTTTGGTTTTCTTGGTTTAACAATGATTAGGGGAAATGAAAAGAGAGTTGGGTTAATGGTCTCAGTAAGCTCGTAGGGCCTGGCAAGCCATGTGGAGCTGGGGATATTCCCTAGAACACTATCTATGATAGTGAAGTGATTGGAATATGTCTGCCAACTATATCTACAAGTCACCCACTGAAACTAGTTTCCTCTCACATTGTCTTGTGTTCTTTAGTTTTGAAATCTTGGAACTTTGGTTTTAAACTGACTTGGTTTTAAGAAGTGTAAAGTTTTTGTGAAATGATTTTCAAATAAATATGGAATGTTTTTATTTATTAAATGGTGGAACTGAATTTTCAGAATTGTTTTGAAATGGAAAATAGTATGCTTACACCTCTTTTGAAAGCCGGAACCATATTGAAGTTGGTTTTCAAAAGTGTTTCCAATATAGTTTTCTAAATGATTAAAGGGTGTTTTAATGGGATGAGATGTTTTGAAATTGATGTGAATAACTTGAAAGTGAGTTCTTTTTTAAATGGTTGTGTCGTTATGAAAAGTTTTGTAAGATGTGAATTGATATTTTGATCTCATTGTTAGCAGTTTTGAGAAAAAGGTTGGGTTGGTTGACCATTCTGTTTTTGAAAAGTGGAAGGAATTTTTGTTTTACCCTTTGGTATTTCCATGAGTGACCACATGCATGGGATTATATGGGATAATGTATGGTTGATGGCATGACTGGATGAGTGTTGGGATGGTTATGAGGAGGGTGCCCGGTGTGGCACAAAAACATGCATGTGTGAGGCCCATGGGGTACCATTGGTGGATACGCTTACTGCAAAATCGTTTTTTTTTCAAAGAATTGGTTTTAAAGAAAAACATGATGTCTTGATTAATAGTTTGGTATGTTTTGTATTATGGGTTTTTGAAAATTTTGATGTTGTGGGATGTTTTGAGTCCAAGAACCCCTTATTTTTGAACTGTGTTTTGGGTTTGTGTTTGGTCGGTAAGTTGTGTCGTAGGGACGGTTAGTGGTCTCTTTTGAAAAATGTTTTGGGATGCCTTTATGGTGGTTCCCTCCATGTTTTTGGATCTGGTTTGTGGAAAGTTTTGACCAATGGACCATCTTGGTTGGGTTCTTGGGTTCTCTCATTGGATAAGGTACGCCCCCATTAAGGGTTAATGCACAACTGAAGTGCAACCCGTATTGTTTCTCCATTGGAAAATCCTCCAGTTGATCAATATAAGGAATACTTTATAGATCATTATTGATAGAGTCTACAACCATTCATTTAGTTGATTTGTGGATCCTCTTGTAGTGGGATAGTGCTTGTGGAAGGTTGAAAGAGGTCTTAGTTTCTTAAGTTTCATGATTCATCTAAGGTGGAAGTGTTCTTTGGTTGTTAGTGTGGATGAGTGTCATGATGGTGTCTAAGAGGGCCTCTGGGTTCTTCATAGTTTCCTTGAAGTAAGAGTTATTATTAAACCACCAATTTTTAGATTTTGGTCTTGATAGTATATTGTTTCCACTTTTTGGACTTGTCTGTTGTTTAGGGACTTGGAATATGGTCATGTTCCATGTATTGTTTCTATCAATCGCATGGGTCATGTTCAGTGATGCATTGTGATGTTGTGTGCTCTTTTGACCATAAAGGTGAAGGTCACAAAATCCTCTAAGGTTCTATGTTATGTTGGGAGTATGTCTCCCTTGTAAAAAAACATCAAATCCTCTATCTTAGAGGAATGTGTTTATACGTGTCTTTCCCTTCTGTTGTTTCTCACCCAAAGAAACAAGGTGCGATGTGTGTGCTTATTTTGATCCCTTGTTTCAGTGAAATGTCTGGTTTTGGTAAAGTGAGTTATGGAGTGTGTTATGTCTTGATGAACCCATCAGGTTATGCGGTGTTGTTGTTTGTGGCATCGAATGAAGAAGATCCATATAGGGGTTTCCACAACCTAACTGCGAGGCCGAAGATGCTTTAATATTTTGAGCTCCAGCCATAGGTCCCGGAGAGAAGCTGGCGCGTAGTCAGGGGAAACCCCAGTGTTGTTTAGACCCTTGTATAAAGTTCTATCCTCATTATGAAAGATAGGAAGAGTTTAAACCTATGGTGTCATCATATTTCTTCTGTTGTTCTCGTTCAGTGGAAATAGGTGGAGGGTCTTGTACCCATGTCATCACACAATGTTATTCCCTCCCCCTTTGGTTTCCATTGAGTCTTTGGAGAATGGTTGGAAATTTTGCTAGACAAGTTGAGCACACGGTTTTCACATGGTTAGTTCTAACCATGAACAAAAAAAATAAACATGCAGATATAAGGATCCACATAGTTATCACACAGTTTCTCAAACTGTGCAGACTAACCGTGTGACCGTCCCAACTCCTTAATTTTGGGGTCTTTTCATGTCAACTCATGCCGGTCGGTTAAGATGGTTGGTTATTATGGTGGGAAGACCCACCATGGGTATCATGCATGTTATTTTCTATATTTCTAATGGATGTATATCCCTTGTACTAGGGAGTATGTTTGGGCCTCCCCCTATTAGTGTCTTGATTCTGTCTCAGGAAAAAAAATAAGTTGTCTCTTATGGTGGGGATCCCATTAGTGTCTCTTCATACGAGTAACTCATATTTTTCCTTGGTCTTGTATGTAAAGTAGGTATTATCATTCAGAGATATCTAACTACCTACATATTTCTTGGTTAAACATTGATATTGGAGAGTTCCCAATGGTTTAGTTATAGTAGGGTACGTGTAAACTTGTTCGATGTTGTTGTTTATTTAGGTAAATTGGTTGAGTATTGTTCAGATTGTGTTTGAGGAGTTTTCATTTGGGATAAAGCCTGAATGTACTTGATTGTTTTAGGAAAGTGGTGTATGTTAGGTTTGTGAGAGTATTCCTTCCTTCATTTATCACTGGAGGTGTTTTGGCCTTTGGGGGAGAAACCTGGCAAGGGAGTACCTCTTGGTTTCTTAGTTGGGTTTGGTTGTTGCTTTGGCCTTACTGTGACTTTTCGGGGCGGAAATTTTTCATGGATGGTAGAATTGTCACATACATAGCTTATTTTAAATGTATTTTTATTTTAATTTCCATAAATGCTTTTTTGGGGGGGTTTCCAAAGGTTTTATCGAGAATAGATAAGTTTTCATGAATTGGGCCAAACTGTGAGCCCAATTCCATATTTAAAAATAAATTTTGTTTCTTTTATAAATTATTCATTTTTTAATATTTTTCACTCATTCCAACTCCTAAATGTCCTCCCCTGATATATTAACACCAAAATTAAAATTTGGTGCCTTTGTAAATCCATAACCAAGGTGCATATGGGTTTTTATTTTATGGATTGGGTCTG
Source organism: Viscum album (assembly GCA_963277665.1). Lineage (NCBI taxonomy): Eukaryota > Viridiplantae > Streptophyta > Magnoliopsida > Santalales > Viscaceae > Viscum > Viscum album. Next base: position 682,143,465 of record OY728123.1, on the reverse strand, counting down.
CCCGAAAGCCCAATTCCAGTTTTAAAAATAAAATTTGAATAATTAATAACTTATTCATTTTTAAGTCTTTTTCGGTGATTCCAAGCCTCAAACGCGCCCCTTGAACCCAGTAGCGCTCCCAAGCTCTCTCTCCCCTCTTTGTAGCTCTTCTAAATCGATATTGAGAGCTAATCTTATTAGGGTTTCTAAAATCGGGCAGATTTGAAGAGGTAAATTCATTCCTTCATAACTCCTTCTATTCTTACTCTTTTTCCCCCATTCCAATTCCTACATGACCTTCTCATTATTTTTCGAATATAAATTAAATTTTTATCTGTTTTAAAATTCATATTCAGGTCTATTTTGGGTCATTTTCTTCATAATTGTTTTGGGTAAGTGATTCCTTCTTGGTTTCTTACTTTTCCCTTAGGGTTTCCTCTCTATTTCATTATGTTATAAAATTTACAGAAGTTTGGGTTTGATCCTAGGGTTTCATTTGGTGTATTTGTGGTCAAATATTGTGATCTAGGTCTGAATGTATCTTCCATGTGGTGCGGCGGTTGTGCGGTTGACGTTTCGAACCAAGTTTTGAGGGATTTGACACTTCCGGTAGGTGATTCCGTGTGTAATCATTTCTAGATGATTTAGTTTGCTCGAATTACTTATTATGAATTCTCATAATATTCTGTGTGTGCTGAAAAAAAAATTTATGTTGGATTTGGTTAAGCATTTATTTTTATAGTTTCATTTTAGCTTAAAATTTGGTGTTTTTCATGTGTAACCCTTTGGGTATTGTTTGGGATTGTTTTATAACATATGAATTTGGTTTAATAAATCTTGTTTGAGATGAAAATTCTGATTTTTTGGGTTATTGGTGTGCCACTAGGTCTTAAAGAGTTTTTTAAGGGCTTAACGTGTAAAACAGTATTGTACTTCTTGAAAGTGATTTTGAAAACGTGTGCATTTCATGTGGATCTTTTATGCTATTGTTTGAGGTGTTTGTATAACACATGGGGGTTGTTTAATAAATGTTTTTTGGGCTTCCAATTCTGTTTTGAATTTTTATTGGTGTGATTTTGTCCTTGAAATATGGTTTTGAAATGGTTTCTATTTGAAAAGCTTTGGTACACTATTTAGAATTGTTTTATGAAAGTTTTGAGTGGTTTAATGATTTATGTAAGAGGTGAAACCATATTGGAAAACTATTTTGGATTGTTTATACTTTCAAATGAGCCATTTTAAATGTGAATAGTTCTGTTATGTGATGTTTATCATATTTTTAGGGACTTCATAAAATTGTTAAAGGATGTGTTGGATTGTGAAAGTATGAAAAAAGTGTTGTGGGCTATTTTGGTGTGAGTTTGATTTCAAAATGCATTTGAATGAAAAGTGGAATTTGTGACTTATGTGATGTACATGGGGATTTTTGGTTAATGTGTGATGTGTAAGTGTTATCTACATGTGAAAACTATATTTCTTGGCTTGTTGAACATGTTTGAGCACAAAGGGAAAACCCGGGTATCTAGGTGTGTGGACGTGTACTAGTATGCTAGTGAATCCGTGGGGTTTGGCCTCAGTTTCACTTAGAAAGATTGACACTTACAACTCTAACTAAACTATGATGATGATGATTGTGGACCACTAGGTTATGGGTATGTTCCCTACTAGTGACTCGTGCATGAGAATGAATATTTGTGATGGTTACTCTCACTGAGATACGAGGTACCTGGGACCCACATCTAGCTAGTGCCTAGGGGTTATTTCCTATTACTTGTGCTCATTAGTTACTTTATACTTACCATCGGCATATGGTACATTTGGATGGAAAATTCAGTATCTTTGGTGTTTATTTTAAAAGTGTTAACCCGTTAAAATAGCCCACTTGAAAACTGTTTTTATTCAAAGTTGCATCTTTTAGAAATTGTAACTAGCTTTTCATGTTTTTGAAAACTTGCATGCTTTTCGTCTTTAAATGTTTATCACATGGAATCTCTTAGTGGTGGTATCCTACTGGGCTTTCTCTCACACCCTACTTACACCTTTGGGTGTAAGTAGACTTGCTTATTTTATGTCACAGGATTGGGTACAGGTTTTATGCCTTTGGTTCGGGTTTTTAGCGGTCCATCGTGATACAGTGTCGTGGAGATGGATTGAGGGCGGTGCCTCTTTCCATGTGGAGGTTCATGGGCTGTCTTTTCTTGGGTTTGTACCTTTTTAATGGTGTTCAAACATTGTTTAATATTGTGTAATTCAGTTCTGAATTTTTATTAAAAGATGTTTTGGTTTGAAAAATCCAGATTTTATTTCTTAGATTCATTTGTTGTTTTAAGTATAAAAATTTGGGTAAATCATTCCCAATTATCATTTTATGACACCTGGGCACTTGTGCCAACCCGTGGGGATTGTGAACGCCCTTTGGGCCTTGGCACGGGCCGGGTTTGGTGCTGGTTTGATGGTGACCAGATCCGGTTCGTGACAAAATGGTATCAGAGCAGGTTCGCTCTCTTTGGGTCATGTTATTTAGGGAAGAGTCAGGATAGTATGGAGATCAGATTGTAGGGAATTGGTATTCTATTTATGGGTAGTGTGCCTAATCACCACACCTCATGGCAGGATTCAAGTTTCCAGAGGAAGTCGGGACCTTTCAGAGTCCTTTGGTTTTCTTGGTTTAACAATGATTAGGGGAAATGAAAAGAGAGTTGGGTTAATGGTCTCAGTAAGCTCGCAGGTCCTGGAAAGCCATGTGGAGCTGGGGATATTCCCTATAACAATCTCTGTGATAGTGAATTGATTGGAATATAGCTGCCAACCATATGTCCAAGTCACCCACTGAAACTAGTTTCCTCTCGCATTGTCTTGTGTTCTTTAGTTTTGAAATCTTGGAACTTTGGTTTTAAACTGACTTGGTTTTAAGAAGTGTAAAGTTTTTGGGACATGATTTTCAAATAAATATGGAATTTTTTGATTTATTAAATGGTGGAACTGAATTTTCAGAATTTTTTTGAAATGTAAAATAGTATGCTTACACCTCTTTTGAAAGCCGGAACCATATTGAAGTTGGTTTTCAAAAGTGTTTCCAATATAGTTTTATAAACGATTAAAGGGTGTTTTAATGGGATGAGATGTTTTGAAATTGATGTGAATAACTTGAAAGTGAGTTCTTTTTTAAATTTTTGTGTCCTTATGAAAAGTTTTGTAAGATGTGAATTGGGATTTTGATCTCATTGTTAGCAGTTTTGAGAAAAAGGTTGGGTTGGTTGACCATTTTGTTTTTGAAAAGTGGAAGGAATTTTTGTTTTACCCTTTGGTATTTCCATGAGTGACCACATGCATGGGGTTATATGGGATGATGGATGGTTGATGGCATGACTGGATGAGTTTTGGGATGGTTATGAGGAGGGTGCCCGGTGTGGCACAAAAACATGCATGTGTGAGGCTCATGGGGTACCATTGGTGGATACACTTACTGCAAAACCATTTGTTTTCAAAGAATTGGTTTTAAAGAAAAACATGATGTCTTGATTAATAGTTTGGTATGGTTTGTATTATGGGTTTTTTAAAATGTTGATGTTGTGGGATGTTTTGAGTCCAAGAACCCCTTATTTTTGAACTGTGTTTTGGGTTTGTGTTTGGTCGGTAAGCTGTGTCGTAGGGACGGTTAGTGGTCTCTTTTGAAAAATGTTTTGGGATGCCTTTACGGTGGTTCCATTCATGTTTTTGGATCTGGTTTGTGGCAAGTTTTTACCAATGGACCAGCTTGGTTGGGTTCTTGGGTTCTCTCATTGGATAAGGTACGCCCCCATTAAGGTTTAATGCACAACTGAAGTGCAACCCGTATTGTTTCTCCATTGGAAAATCCTCCAGTTGATCAATATAAGGAATATTTTATAGATCATTGTTGATCGAGTCTACAACCATTCATTTAGTTGATTTTTGGATCCTCTTGTAGTGGGATAGTGCTTGTGGAAGGTTAAAAGGGGCCTTAGTTTCTTAAGTTTCATGATTCATCGAAGGTGGAAGTGTTCTTTGGTTGTTAGTGTGGATGAGTGTCATGATGGTGTCTAAGAGGGCCTATGGGTTCTTCATAGTTTCCTTGAATCAAGAGTTGTTATTAAACCACAAATTTTGATATTTTGGTCATGATAGGATATTGTGTCCACTTTTTGGACTTGTCTGTTATTTAGGGACTTGGAATATGGTCATGTTCCATGTATTGTTTCTATCAATCACAAGGGTCATGTTCGGTGATGCATTGTGATGTTGTGTGCTCTTTTGACCATAAAGGTGAAGGTCACACAATCCTCTGAGGTTCTATGTTATATTGGGAGTATGTCTCCCTTGTAAAAAAACATCAAATCATCTATCTTAGAGGAATGTTTTTATACGTGTCTTTCCCTTCTGTTGTTTCTCACCCAAAGAAACAAGGTGCGATGTGTGTGCTTATTCTGATCCCTTGTTTCAGTGACATGTCTGGTTTTGGTAAAGTGAGTTATGGACTGTGTTATGTCTTGATGAACCCATCAGGGTATGCGGTGTTGTTGTTTGTGGCATCGAATGAAGAAGATCCATATAGGGGTTTCCACAACCTAACTGCGAGGCCAAAGATGCTTTAATATTTTGAGCTCCAGCCATAGGTCTTGGAGAGAAGCTGGCGCGTAGTCATGGGAAACCCCAGTGTCGTTTAAACCCTTGTACAAAGTCCTATCCTCAGTATGAAAGATAGGAAGAGTTTAAGCCTATGGTGTCATCATATTTCTTCTATTGTTCCCGTTCAGTGGAAATCGGTGGAGGGTCTTCTACCCATGTCATCACACAATGTTATTCCCTCCCCCTTTGGTTTCCATTGAGTCTTTGGAGAATGGTTGGAAATTTGGCTAGACAAGTTGAGCACGCGTTTTACATGGTTAGTTCTAGCCATGATCAAAAAAAATAACCATGCAGATATAAGGATCCACATAGTTATCGCACAGTTTCTCAAACTGTGCAGACTAACCGTGTGACCGTCCCAACTCCTTAATTTTGGGGTCTTTTCATGTCAACTCACGCCGATCAATTAAGATGGTTGGTTCTTGTGGTGGGAAGACCCACCATGGGTATCATGCATATTATTTTGTAAATTTCTAATGGATGTATATCCCTTGTACTAGGGAGTCTGTTTGGGCCTCCCCCTATTAGTGTCTTGATTCTGTCTCGGGAAAAAAAATTAAGTTGTCTCTTATGGTGGGGAGCCCATTTGTGTCTCTTCATACGAGTAACTCATATTTTTCCTTGGTCTTGTTTGGAAAGTAGGTATTATCATTCAGAGATATCTAACTACCTATATCTTTCTTGGGTAAACATTGATATTGGAGAGTGCCCAATGGTTTAGTTATAGTAGGGTACGTGTAAACTTGTTCGATGTTGTTATTTATTTTGGTAAATTGGTTGAGTATTGTTCAGATTTTGTTTGAGGAGTTTTCATTTGGGATAAATGCTGAATGTACTTGATTGTTTTAGGAAAGTGGTGTATGTTGGGTTTGTGAGAGTATTCCTTCCTTCATTGATCACTGGAGGTGTTTTGGCCTTTGGGGGAGAAACCTGGCAAGGGAGTACCTATTGGTTTATTAATTGGGTTTGTACCTTTGTAATTGTGTTCAAAAATTGTTTAATATTGTGTAATTCAGTTTTGAATTTTTATTAAAAGATGTTTTGGTTTGAAAAATCCAGATTTTATTTCTTGGATTCATTTTTTGTTTTAAGTATAAAAAATTTGGGTAAATCGTTCCCAATTATCATTTTATGATACCCAGGCACTTGTGCCAACCCGTGGGGATTGGGAACACCCTTCGGGCCTTGGCATGGGCCGGGTTTGGTGCTGGTTTGATGGTGACCAGATCCGGTTCATGACAGTTATATATACCAGAGTTCCATATTCTTACTTAGCCTTTTGAGGAAGTGAGTGAAGAGTATGGGAATTTCTTCTGGAAACTTGTGGATAATGAATTGGATGTCTAATGCCTCATGTTATCATCTATGTTTAGTAATATTAGAATCTTCATGAAGACATGGATACTCATTCCATGTTGTCTCATCATTATAATCATTATTTAGAGAAATCAAAATAAGAGAGTTATGAAATCTCTAAGACACTATTTACAAGAAATTTAGGAAAAAATATCTTTTCTATACCTCATATAGTCATTTTGATTAGATACATTCAGTGTTTAGTGATTTTAGTTTTCAAATTACACAAAGTTCTATGCACAGACCTCATCAAATCCTCTATTCCTTCAAGATTCTTGAGATTTATTATTAATTTCAACATGAAAAATATAGATAATTTTCTTCTGGATATTTTGGCTTTGATTTTGCAAGAAAATAAATACATAAAGTTGGATAAGTCTTAGATCCTTATATTGATCGAAAGGAAAGGTAGGTAAAAATTTATAAGGTGGGATTTAATCCAAAGTTTCCTTTGAAATTACCTTCAAAGAAGAGAAATATCTAAAGGAAGGAAAAAGAGAATAATTTTTTTGTTTTGATTATGGAAAGAAGTTACAATATAATAAGAACTTCACCTTAGTAAGGAAGTAATGGGAAGCTTCAAGTATATTTTTTATTGAGTTTAACATTTCCATTTTTACTAAATAGGTATTATATATAACTTGATTTCACACATTTATATCAAAATATAGGAACCAAGTAGAGTTTGGAAGATTATTAAAGGTAAAGGGGATCTTCAAGATACTAATGGAACAATATTATTTATGATGGAAATAAAATATTTCCATCTCAAATTACTGATTAGAATGATTTTATTTTTGAAGAAATTTTATTATGTTTCTTGGGTAACCAAAAAAATCATATATTTTTCAAGTTTAGACATGGCTAAATTAATTTTCAAATTCAGAAATAAAAATTTCTTCTTTTGTATAAATAACATATGTTATGTAATTACATGTATAAATAGTTATATTTATATACTAGAATATAAATAGAATATTTTATATTCTTTTTATTTGAAACCCTTATACATACGTCATTCTTATTTACAAGGAAAAATAACCAAATCTCCTTTTTAATGGAAAAGGTGAGAGAGACGGAGATCTTTTATAATTAGCTCACACTAATGTATGTGGGCCTTTTTCAGTAGAGGCTAGAGGTGTATTCTCATACATCATTACTTTAACTAAAGATTTCAGTATATGGTAATATATCTACTTGATGAGGTACAAGTCTAATTATTTTTAAGAAATTTATAGAATACAAGAGTGAATTAGAGAATTTTCTTAGTAAGAAGATAAAGAAACTCTACTTCAATAAATGTGAGGAATATATAAACTAAGAATTCATAGATTATCTAAATGAGTTTGGGACACTATTTTAACCCACTCCTTATTATACACCATAGTGGAATAGTGTTAGTGAAATGGAGAAAGGAACCTTGTTATACATGGTGAGATTGATATGAGCCATGTAAACATTCCATCATCTGTTTGGGGACTTATATTATAATCAATGACATACACACTAAAATGAGTGCTAATCAAAGATCCAATAGAAATCCCATATGAGTTATGGTATGGAAATAAATTGATTTTGTCACATATATCCAGGGGGATATAGATAATTTTTTAATTATATTTATAGAAACAAACTTGTATCTCAGGGGAAAAAAGTGTATATTTATATGATATCCTAAAGAGAAAAGAGGATATTATCTATAAGATCCCATGTATTTAAAAATAATTATGAAAATACATGTAATACATCTAAAATGGGAGTACATATCTATAGGTGGTAATGGGGATAAGCTAGAATTTGATGAATTCAAGCCTCAAGATACATAATAGTTTGCATAATAAAAACCCCCACAAGACCTAGTGTAAGAAGTTATTCTAGAGACACAAGTATTGTGTGGTGTACTAAAGAGTATATAGAACTAGATAGATATAGTTTTCTCATTACTAAATGTGATGACCCAGACTCTCTTGGTCCTTCCCTTTGCCAAAATCCGGGTTCTAAAGGAGTGGCATCTCGGTGAGACCGATCGGCGTCACCTGGCCTTGTCAAGTTGTTTCCAGTAACGCTCCTTTGTGCAAATAGGGTTTTAAACCCTATTCTGACTCGTTTAACCGTGTTTTAAGACCCGTAACGCCCATAAGAGTTTTAATTAAATGCTTCATCAATTCATGAGTCGGCTTAAACCACCCGACCCTTTTTGTGACGAGTGGAGCCGCGTGATCAACCCACGACCCCCGTGCCTTACGCGGATTCGCATTTTCACCTCAACCGTCCTCGGCTCCTATAAACTAAGGGATAGTCGTGGTTTCTCCTTTCCTCCATCGTGACTTTCACAAACAGCTTCTGGTGCGTCGGACCGGCCGCATCGTTATCCGTAAAGTTCCGCGCCCCCGACCTAAACGTCGACCATCTATCAACAAGTAGGGAATTTATCCTTTGCCTCTCTCTCTTTGTGTATCATGCGGGGTGGGCGTGCTTTTGTTTCTGTAGAATTGGATAAACCAGACCTAATTAAAGATAACGAACGAATTCTATAAAGAAAGGAGGGGGGCTGTGATTGTTGATGCTGTCTTATATTTTTGATGTTGTTTCTTTTATGGCCATCTTGTTGAGTTATGCTGACTTATGCCTTTTGAAAATCGAGGCTGTTGGTGGTCGTTGTTTGTGCACTAATGAACCTTGCTAATGTTTTAAAAGGCCTGTTGTGGTTGTAAGCTTCTGCTGTGAAAAGTGAATTGTTTAATCACGTATTTTCGGCTGAACAATTGGAAGCGCCAGGATCAACCCTTCTGTGATAACTCCCGATTAGAACACACGGTAATTTGAATCATGGAGTGTGTTAAGTCATTTAAATCTGAAAATACATGCAAGTCCCTTCTTGTGTTGGTGGGGGTAGTTGGTTGTTTTCCCTTCGGGCCGATTGCTGGAGATGTGGGAGGGGATGGGATCCCCTGTTCTTTTATACCCTCAGTGGTTGTGTGATTTTTTGGGGGATGGGATCTCCTGTTGGTATGGATTCGGTGGTTGTGAGTTTTAAATCTGGGTCGTTACTTGTTCATATCACAAATTGGGGTGGAATCCTCTGTTGTTGAGAACCAGGTGTGGATGTTTTGGTTGTTGCTTGACTGTTTACTTTTCTGGACTTATGCCTATGCCTACTAGTTTCCCAGTAGTGCTTAAACTCAAACATTATTACTGAACATGAAACAAGAATGGGATGATGGGTCTTGTTGGCAAGAGTCGTGACTTGTGACTCGGATATAGTGGTGTTGTGTTCCGTAGGCCGGTTAGAAAAACCCAGACTTGGGTGAGTGCTTGTTACCTATATCTATACATGTATTTTTGTGTTTCTTATTCGCGCCCCACCCAAGTTGATCACCTAGTGCCAAACACCCCCATTTCATGGGGGAGGGTGTTTTTCCCAACACTATCCTTAGTGGCTGGTTATTAGCTCCTTTTCTGCTCCCTTTCCCAGATAGCCCAAGTATCTTCGGGCAGGCTGTGATGGCCTGAGGTCCATTATTAGCCCAGGAACCTTCGGGCAGGGTGGTGTGGTGGTTGGCTAGGTGTGTGCGGCAGGTGGTTTCCCAAGTGTCTTCGGGATGAGGCCTAGGTGTTTTCGGGTGTGGTGGTGGTTGGCCAGGTGTGTGCGGCAGGTGGTTTCCCAAGTGTCTTCGGGATGAGGCCCAGGTGTTTTTGGGTGTGGTGGTGGTTGTTCTGGACTAGGTGTTTGCAGGCATGGTTACGTGTGACAGTTGTGGCCCAGGTGTGTGCGGGTGGGATTAAGCAGTGAGACTGCGTGCGGTTGAGGCCCAGGTGTGTGCGGGCGGGATTTCGGTAGTGGGACTACGTGTGGTTGTGGCCCAGGTGTGTGCAGGCGGGTGTGGCAGTGGGACTGCGGTGAGAATGGCGGGATTGGTCCGATGCCTAGGATGTCTCAATAACCAGTGGGAAAGTGGCACGGGGTACCCAAACATCGATGTGCTCTTATTATATAAATTACTTAACTTGCGTTATTTGGGGAGTGTTCCTTGGTGAGGCCTGGGGTGGATAGTTTACCTTGATAGTTGTTTAGTTTACTCTTTTCTCACGGGACTTTAGTACGTTCCCCCACTTTTTCATGAGAGTCTTTGGTTTTCCCTTCTGAGTGTACTTGTATGCTCACCCTACGTATATAAAACTGCTTTCAGGTTTCTAAGAGGACTTCGGGGATTACGCAGGACCTTACTAGCTCGGACTTTTGGATCAGTTTCAGTTTTTGTTTTCCTTTTTGGTACTTACCTTGTAGTCACCTTTTTACACCTTGTGGCTTTTACTTTTGAAACATGCATGTGGGAATGGTTTACTTTTGGATTTACTTTTCTCTCTACCTTGGTGTTGTTGGGTTTTCTTCTCCTTATCTCTCGATCCTATAAAATAAAAAGGGGTAATGCCTTCCATTTGCAAGAATTTTCTATACCCTTGGTGCTAGTCGCCACTCTGGTACCTATTGAAGGCGGGTTTCGGGGTTCATTATCTCTCCTTCAACTTAAAGAAGGAAGGGCCTGGAAATCAGCTGACCCTTCCCTCCTTTTGGTGAAGGCGGGTCGTGACAGAATGGTATCAGAGGAGGTTGGTTGAGATATAGGATGGAGTCTAGAGTTAGGCACAGTGAGGATTTCATGGGATGGTAAGGCAACAGTGTTGGGTGACCTTGGAGCGTGAATTAGACCAGGGAATACCGGCTAGGACATGGGATTTTAGGGCCCCCCGTGATCCGATGCAAGGACTCTGGACCTACCGAACGACCAAGTGAGGCCACACTGATTGCAGGGTAGAGACCCTAGGAAAGGTACATGCATCATAATGACTTGTGTTCTTGTGTTTCTGGGATGTCTTGGCGATTAAGAATACATTTAAATCTTAAGAAGTTTTAAGGAAGATATTCTGCACTACTTGGGCTTAGGCATTCCTTGTTTACCTTGCAGTTATGGCACCTGGAAGGCAACCACGTGTGGTACAGGCGATCGAGGCCCCTGAGACTACTTTGGCTAATCAGCAGAGAGCTGATCGAGAGGAAGAGGACGACCAGTGGCAGACGAATCTTTGAGCCTTCCAGCGACAGGCCCTCGAGAAGTATGAGGGCAGCACCTCCGATATGAAGACGGAAGGCTGGCTAGAGGAGCTAGTTATAGCCTTCGGCCTGATTCGGGCCCCGACCGAGTACTGGGTTCCTCTGGCCATCATCCAGATGCGGGGAGCGGCATGTCAGTGGTGGATGCTTTACCTGGGGGAGAGGAGGGAGTCTGAGGTGGCTTGGATGGATTTCGAGAAGGAGTTTCAGGCGTAATTCCTCTCCTCAACGATGAAGGAAGAAAAGAGGCAGGAACTACTCTCCCTCCAGTAGGGGAGTATGTCTATGAGGGAGCTAGGAATCAAGTTCAAGGACCTCTTATGTTTTTCTCCGGACCTCTTTCCTGACGAGGAGTCTCGAGCAAGACATTTGGAGGAGGCACTCCGACCCTCCCTACCCTGCCGACGTACTTGGAGGTCCAGAAGAAGGCCGAAGTGGTGGAGCGGATGCATGCTCTAGGGGGAGTGTCACGAGAGGGGACCCAGCTAGGACCATCAAAGGGGAAATCCGTCAGCACCAGGCCTCCAGCGTCAGGACCCTCTAGGTTCCGACTCGCAGGGAGTAGGCCGCAGCAGTTTCAGTTTCGATCCCCTAGCCCTCGCCCTTTTCCTATGGGCCCGGGACCACGGTGCTTCATCTGTGGGAGCCCTGGGCATCTCCGAAGTCAGTGCCCAGACCGGGTGCAGTACAGCAGCAGAAGTCAGCCCCAGCACCCGCCCCAGTAGCAGCTTCCAGCCAGACCTTTCCAGCAGCAGCAGCAGCAGGGACAGCGAGCTCCCGCTCCTCTGAGGGCAGACGTAGGAGGAGGCCGACCTCAGGGCGCTCCACAGGGACCTCGACCAGGGCGTGGTCGGGGGGTGGCCGACGGCCGAGGGGCAGGGGAGCTGGGCGTGGAAAGTTGCATGCTACAGAGGCAGCAGTCCCAGTAGGGCTAGAGGTTGTTCGAGGTACGATCAGTCTGTTTAGCACTCTTGCTTATGCTTTGTTCGATACCGGAGCATCGCACTCCTTCGTTGCACCTAGTCTAGCCCGTGCCTTGGGTCTAGATGTCGAGAGACTTCCAGTGCCCCTGGTGTTGAGCACACCAGTTGGAGGTCATACCGACTTGTTGTTCGTTTTTCGGGGATGTAGACTGATGATAGGGCCACATCAGTCGGTTCGGGATCTTCTTCTGCTACAGATTCAGCCATACGATGTCATCCTAGGCATCGACTGGCTATTTTCTATGTGCGCAGTCATCGACTGTTTTCGAAGGAGGGTGGTGTTCTCAGACTTGGACAGCCGGCGTGTTACCTTCACCGGCGAGCAGATCAGTCCGAAGGGAAATAGGAGAGAGGAACCTCTCCTCTCCTTGTTGACCGAGCTGATGGTAGAATCAGTAGATACGGAAATGGTGGAAGTTCCAGAGATCGTCTGTGATTTTATGGACATCTTTCCTAAAGAGGTGACTACTCTACCCCCTTGACGTGATATCGAGTTCGGGATAGACCTGCAGCCCGGCACTCGTCAAATCTCGATGGATCCTTACCGGATGGCACCTTTGGAACTACGGGAGTTGCGGATACAGATTGACAATTTGATGAAGAGGGGTTATGTTCGTCCAAGTGCGTCACCATGGGGTGCTCCGGTCTTGTTTGCAAAGAAGGCAGATGGAGGTCTTAGGCTGTGCATAGACTACAGGAGGTTGAATTAGGTGATGATCAAGAATCGCTACCCTCTCCCAAGGATAGATGATCTTTTTGACTAGCTGAAAGGGGAAGGATGGTTCTCAAAGATTGACCTGCGGTCTGGGTACCACCAGCTGAGGGTGAAAGAGAGCAACATCCCGAAGACAGCGTTCAGGTGCAGGTATGGACACTTCGAGTTCGTAGTCATGCCCTTCGGTGTTACGAACGCCCCAGCTGTGTTCATGGGGCTTATGAACTCCATCTTCCGAGAGTACCTGGATCGGTTCGTGGTTGTGTTCATCGACGACATCCTGGTCTACTCTAGATCAGAGGAGGACCATGCAGAGCACCTGAGGACAGTTTTGGAGGTCCTCTGACGACACCATCTATATGGGAATTTGTCAAAATGCAAGTTCTGGACATGAGAAGTGCACTTCCTTGGGCACGTAGTGTCGGAGCAGGGGATAGCGGTCGACCCATCAAAGGTTGAATCAGTTGTTTCTTGGGCAGCACCCAAGAATGTGGCAGAAGTTCGAAGTTTCCTCGGGTTGGCAGGTTACTACCGGAGGTTCGTACCCAACTTCTCCCGAGTAGCAGCCCCTTTGACGGCTCTGACCAAGAAGGACCAGGCTTTCGTATGGAGTGGGCAGTGCCAGTCAGCCTTCAGCTATCTAAAGGAGAAGCTGGTCAGTGCCCCAGTGCTGAGATTACTAGAAGAAGGGGAGGCCTATGAGGTATTCTGCGATGCTTCGGGACAGGGCCTGGGATGCATGTTGATGCAGTGATGAGGGGTGATCTCTTGCGGGTCCAGGAAGCTGCGTACCCATGAGCGTAATTATGCCACCGACGACCTAGAGCTTTCAGTGGTCGTTTTTGCGCTAAAGTTATGGAGGCACTACCTCATCGGGGAACGCTTTGTGGTCTTTACAGATCACAAAAGCTTGAGGTATATCTTCTCCCAGCGGGACTTAAACTTACGACAACAGAGATGGGTGGAGTTCCTCCAGGATTACGACTTTGAGATCTCTTATACTGAGGGCAAGGGAAATTTGGTGGCTGATGCTTTGAGTAGGAGGACGCAGAAGGATGTGGTCCGAGAGTCGGCGGACGCCTAGAAGGCAATGGAAGAGTTGGATGCCTTACACCTGGATGCGAAGATGGATAGCGGCAGAGGATGCCTATATCAGATGACAGTGCAGTCATCCCTATTTCAGCAGGTGGAAGAGTCTCAGTGGGGAGACCTAGAGTGCGAAGTGATGTGTGACCAAGTTGACCAGGGCAATGCTCTGGAAGGATGGACCGAGGATGACCAGAACCGGATGCTTTTCCAGGGGAGGTTGTTTGTCCCAGAGGCGATGTGCGGCAGGGTCCTCAGTGAGTTCCACAACTCACCCCTGGCGGTACACCCTGGAGTTTCCAAGATGTACCAGGGTTTGAAGAGGCAGTTTTGGTGGCCTAGAGTTAAGCGAGCAGTGGCGGAGTTTGTGGCCAAGTGCCTAGTGTGTCAGCAAGTGAAGGCTGAACACCGAGTTCCAGGCGGCCTACTACAGCCCCTAGGTGTCCCCGAGTGGAAGTGGGATGACATCTCAATGGATTTCGTCACGGGACTACCCAATGCCCAAGGAGGGTACGACGCCATCTGGGTGGTAGTGGACAGGTTGACGAAATCGGCTCACTTTCTGGCGATCATGGAGTCGAGTGTTGTGGATGCTTTGGCACGAAAGTACGTGGATGAGGTGGTGCTGTTTCATGGAGTTCCGAGGTCTATAGTCTCGGATAGGGATGCACGGTATACCTCGCGGGTCTAGAGAGGATTGAAGCATGCGTTTGGCACCCAGTTACGCCTTAGCATTGCTTTCCATCCCCAGACAGATGGGCAAACGGAGCGCACCATCCAGACCTTGGAGGATATGCTGCGAGCATATGTTCTGGACTCAGGAGGGTCATGGGTGCAATACTTGCCTCTGGTAGAGTTTTCCTACAATAATAGCTACCACTCTACCATCAGCATGGCCCCGTTTGAGGCTTTGTACGGGAGGCCATGCCATTCGCCTGTGTGTTGGACCGAAGTAGGAGAGGCAGGCATCCTTGGTCCGGAGGTGGTGCAGAACACGACAGAGAAGGTTCATCTCATACAGGAAAGGATGAAGGCAGCCCAGGACCGACAGAAGTCGTATACTGATACCAGGAGGAGGCCCTTGGAGTTCGAGGTTGGGGACCACGTGTTCTTGAAGGTCTCCCCTCGGCGTGGGCAGCGGAGGTTCGGCAAGGGGAGTAAGCTTTCCCCTAGGTTCATCGGACCCTTCCAAGTGTTGCAGCAAGTCGGCGAAGTGGCTTACCAGCTAGCGTTGCCACCGCCGCTACTAAGGATACATGATGTCTTTCATATGTCCTAGCTCTGTCGGTATCTGCACGATGATTTGCACGTCCTTGATTGGGGCGAGCTGGACATCGAGGACGACGTGACCTTTGTGGAGAGACCAGTGATGATCGAGGATCGCAAGGAGAAGGTGCTTTGTGGGAGAACCATTCCCTTGGTTCACGTGTTGTGGAGACATGGTGGGCTTGAGGAGAGTACATGGGAAAGGGAAGCACAGATGCGTACCCAGTACCCAGAGTTGTTTTGAGTTTTGTTCCTTGTTGTACCTGTTGTGGTAGAACGTTTTGTCCTTTGGCCATGAAATGTACTAGTTTCTTTCCTCTGCTTGTGTGTGAAAACCCCTGGATATAGGGAAGGAGAGAACCTGACCCCTAATCAAGACGCATTAAGGTGGATGCGATTAAACCCGTGCGGGCGAGTCAGTGCCGCCCAAAGCGGATAATATCTTGACATGGGGGAAGAGACTCCCCAACCCACGTACCCGGGCAGTTTGGCATGGTATGTTGCTTGGTTCGTGACAGGAAGATGTTCTTAGTTAGCGATGAGGTTCTCTCTTGAGAGGGATCTTTTGGGGTGGTTGTTCGGACCCGCCCTTCCCTTCTGGGTTATCTAAATTCTCGGGGACGAGAATAGTTTGAGAGGTATCTGATGTGATGACCCAGACTCTCTTGGTCCTTCCCTTTGCCAAAATCAGGGTTCTAAAGGAGTGGCATCTCGGTGAGACCGATCGGCACGACCGATCGGTGAGACCGATCGGCGTGACCGATCAGCGTCACCCGGCCTTGTCAAGTTGTTTCCAATAATGCTCCTTTGCGCAAATAGGGTTTTAAACCCTATTCTGACTCGTTTAACCGTGTTTTAAGACCCGTAACGCCCATAAGAGTTTTAATTAAATGCTTCATCAATTCATGAGTTGGATTAAACCACCCAACCCTTTTTGTGATGAGTGGAGCCGCGTGATCAACCCATGACCCCCGTGCCTTACGCGGATTCGCCTTTTCACCTCAACCATCCTCGGCTCCTATAAACTAAGGGATAGTCGTGGTTTCTCCTTTCCTCCATCGTGACTTTCACAAACAGCTTCTGGTGCGTCGGACCGGCTGCATCGTTATCCGTAAAGTTCCGTGCCCCCAGCCTAAACGTCGACCATCTATCAACAAGTAGGGAATTTCTCCTTTTCCTCTCTCTCTCTTTGTGTATCGTGCGGGGTGGGCGTGCTTTTGTTTCTGTAGAATTGGATAAACTAGACCTAATTAAAGATAACGAACGAATTCTATAAAGAAAGGAGGGGGGCTGTGATTGTTGATGTTGTCTTATATTTTTGATGTTTTTTCTTTTATGGCCATCTTGTTGAGTTGTGCTGACTCATTCCTTCTGAAAATCGAGGCCGTTGGTGGTTGTTGTTTGTGCACTAATGAACCTTGCTGATGTTTTAAAAGGCCTGTTGTGGTTGTAAGCTTCTGCTGTGAAAAGTGAATTGGTTAATCACGTATTTTCGGCTGAACAATTGGAAGTGCCAGGATCAACCCTTCTGTGATAACTCCCGATTAGAACACACGGGAATTTGAATCATGGAGTGTGTTAAGTCATTTAAATCTGAAAATACATGCAAGGCCCTGCTTGTGTTGGTGGGGGTAGTTGGTTGTTTTCCCTTCGGGCCGATTGCTGGAGATGTGGGAGGGGATGGGATCCCCTTTTCTTTTATACCCTCAGTGGTTGTGTGATTTTTTGGGGGATGGGATCTCCTGTAGGTATGGATTCGGTGGTTGTGAGTTTTAAATCCAGGTGGTTACTTGTTCATATCACAAATTGGGGTGGAATCCTCTGTTGTTGAGAACCAGGTGTGGATGTTTTGGTTGTTTCTTGACTGTTTACTTTTCTGGACTTATGCCTATGCCTATTAGTTGCCTAGTAGTGCTTAAACTCAAACGTTATTACTGAACATGAAACAAGAATGGGATGATGGGTCTTGTTGGTGAGAGTCGTGACTTGTGACTCGGATATAGTGGTGTTGTGTTCCGTAGGCTGGTTAGAAAAACCCAGACTTGGGTGAGTTCTTGTTACATATATCTATACTTGTAGTTTTGTGTTTCTTATTCACGCCCCACCCAAGTTGAGCACCTAGTTCCGAACACCCCCATTTCATGGGGGAGGGTGTTTTTTCCAACACTATCCTTAGTGGCTGGTTATTAGTTCCTTTTCTGCTCCCTTTCCCAGATAGCCCAAGTATCTTCGGGCAGGCAGTGATGGCCTGAGGTCCATTATTAGCCCAGGAACCTTCGGGCAGGGTGGTGTGGTGGTTGGCCAGGTGTGTGCGGCAGGTGGTTTCCCAAGTGTATTCGGGATGAGGCCCAAGTGTTTTCGGGCGTGGTGGTGGTTGGCCAGGTGTGTGCGACAGGTGGTTTCCCAAGTGTCTTCGGGATGAGGCCCAGGTGTTTTCGGGCGTGGTGGTGGTTGTTCTGGGCTAGGTGTTTGCAGGCATGGTTACGTGTGATAGTTGTGGCCCAGGTGTGTGCGGGCGGGATTAAGTAGTGGGACTGTGTGCGGTTGAGGCCCAGGTGTGTGTGGACGGGATTTCGGCAGTGGGACTGCGTGTGGTTGTGGCCCAGGTGTGTGTGGGCGGGTGTGGAAGTGGGACTGCAGTGAGAATGGCGGGATTGGTCCGATGCGTAGGATGTCTCAATAACCAGTGGGAAAGTGGCGCGGGGTACCCAAACATCGATGTGCTCTTATTATATAAATTACTTGACTTTCGTTATTTGGGGAGTGTGCCTTGGTGAGGCCTGGGGTGGATAGTTTACCTTGATAGGTGTTTATTTTACTCTTTTCTCACGGGACTTTAGTAAGTTCCCCCACTTGTGCATGAGAGTCTTTGGTTTTCCCTACTGAGTGTACCTGTATGCTCACCCTATGTATATAAAACTGCTTTCAGGTTTCCAGGAGGACTTCGGGGATTATGCAGGACCTTACTAGCTCGGACTTTTGGAGCAGTTGCAGTTGTTGTTTTCCTTTTTGGTACTTACCTTGTAGTCACCTTTTTGCACCTTGTGGCTTTTACTTTTGAAACATGCATGTGGGAATGGTTTACTTTTGGCTTTGCTTTTCTCTCTACCTTGGTGTTGTTGGGTTTTCTTCTCCTTATCTCTCGATCCTATAAAATAAAAAGGGGTAATGCCTTCCATTTGCGAGAATTTTCTATACCCTTGGTGCTAGTCACCACTCCGGGACCTATTGAAGGAGGTTTTCGGGGGTCATTATCTCTCCTTCAACTTAAATAAGGAAGGGCCTGGAAATCAGCTGACCCTTCCCTCCTTTTGGTGAAGGCGGGTCGTGACACTAAAGAAGGTGAAATATTATTTAGTTAGAATATTGAACCTTGGTCCTACAAGGAAACACTAAATAGCTCAGAAGTTTCAAAGTGGTAAGAATATATGATTTAGGAAATAGATTCCATGTACTAAAATTATGTTTGGGTTTTGGTAGATCCTCTAGTTTAGGTATAAATTGTTGGGTGTAAATGATTATTCAATAAGAAACTGGGCATGGATGGTAAATATAGTACCTATAAGGTACAATTTTTTGTTAAAGGTTTCAAGAAATCTTAGTGTATAGACATTGATAAAAAAATTCACCTATTTATATACTAAAATCTATTAGAATTATACTTGCCATAACAACTTTACATGATTATAAAATTTTGAAAACAGGCATCAAGACCACTTTCCTTAATTTAAATCTTATGTAAGATGTCTATATGACACAACCAAAAGGTTTTGTGACATAAAATGATTCAAATAAGGTATAAAAGTTGTAGAGATCCATTTGTGTGTTGAAGTAATAATCAAGATCGTGGAATATTCATTTTGATAAATCCATAAGAGAGTTTGGTTTTATTAATAATGAATTCTAGAACAATATCCATAAGAGGTTTAGTGGGAGTATTATTATTTTTATAGTGATATATGTTGATGATATATTATTGATGGGAAATGAGATACTACTCTAACAATAAGTTAATAAATGGTTGAATAAATTCTTCTTCGTGAAAAAATTAGGTGAAATAGTTTATATTATGGGGATCAGGATACATAGAGATAGATATAAGAGGCTGCTTAAACTAAGTCAAGGTACATATATTGACAATGTATTAAAAATATAAAATATGGAACAATCCAATAGAGGGTTTTTCTAGGTCACGTGTTATAAATCTCTCCAAGAAAATGTTTCCTAAAAAATAAGAATTGAAATAAATAATAAGTAAAACCCCCTACACTTCAGTGTTTGGGTCTATCATATATTTCATGATATGTGCAAGGAATGATGTTTCATACAACTTGATCATGGTAGGTTTATATGAAATAGATCTAGGAGAACCACATTAGCTATATATAAATTACCTCAGGTATATAAAGGATGCATTTCTAGTTTGTGGAGGAGACAAGGAACTAGTTGTGATGGGAATATAGAATCTAGTATCCAAACATGTTAGAATGATCTAAAATCACAACCATGATATGTTTTTTTACCTAAATAGTGGAGCTGTGGGTTGTAAAATTTCCAAGTAGGTAGTGTTCATTGATTTTAGAGTATAATATAAGTATATTATGGATTCTAATTCATCTAAAGAAGCAGTATTATAATGAACCACTTATTCTCATTGGATTGAGATGTTAGTGAGCCATTACTTGGGCCTTAAGCGACATCCCCAAGATTCTAATGGCTGGTGATAAATACTGAAGGGTTTCAATACAAGTGGGGTACGATTTAACCATTAATAATAAAGCCACAAACCATCAACCATAATCAAACAACCACTATATGATGCGTGATTAATTAAAAAAAACTCAACAACATCCTTTATAACAAAACCAACCAAAGTGTGCAATAGTTTAATACAAACTAATTATCAAAGTAAAAAGTGAAAAAACAACTAAAAACTCCAAGATGACCACAAGACTCCATGATCTACAAGCTCCATTCTCCAACATCACTAAACAACCCAAGTATCACCAAATAACCCATGTCTTGAAAGATATCATATGAAAAAGAACCAAAGTGCCAAAGTAGGGGTGAGTATAAAACTCAATAGGTTTTCCCAAATGACTTCCCTACTCATGAAACTAGGATAGAAAAGTTATAAACACTTATATAAAATCATTTATATAAAACAATTCTGCAAAATATTTTATAACTAAATATAAACAAGTTCCAAAATCCATTTATAACCAAGAGTAAACAAGTGCTATTTTCAACCAATTTTACAGAAAGTCGCATTTCAAAAAAATAACCAAACAATGATTTAAAACCATTTCTTAATATCATTTTTTCATAACCATTCCACTTAACCACACTTCCAACCATGCATGAATCCTAAACCTCCCTATACTCGTGAGTGGTGAGTTATCCTTCCACTAAGTTATCACTTAGTGAACCAATTTGATAGGGGTAATTCACACCCATATCTATCCCAACCTTTTTATTGGGGTCCTTTACTCCCTTATCCATCCCAATTCATATTAACATACACCACAACCCATTCCAAACCCATGCCAAAACCAAGTGTGTTCAACTAATTCAACCTATTTCAATAAAACTGTTATTTTATTGAAAACCATTAAACAAACCAATTAAAAACACCCATTCCATTTAAATAAAATCATTCATTTTATTTTAAACCCTTTAATCATATCCATTTAACATAATTCCAAAAAAACCCATTTTAAATTCTTCATTTTAAAATCAAGAATCAATCACTTTATTCAGGAACACCAGTTTTCCAGATTTCCCCAAATTGACATTCAAGAATGTTTCTAACAATAAAAAACATCAAATTCATCATCATTTCATCACAATGTAATTAATTTTAAATAATTATAATTATTTATACTAATATTATTTTATATTGAAGCCACCTACCTCGACTGTTTTGACAAAAACTGAAAACGGACGAAGAATGCTCATGGAACCGGGTAACAATTTTATGAAACTGCCTTAGATATATTCCCCTATCAACACCCAAGACAAATAAAGTCATAAATATAATATAAAATCTTAGATCTACCCACAATAGGTGTATATTTAATAAACTGATAATAGTGGTGAAGTAGATCTAAGAAAAAATTACAAGAATGGTGAATAACAAGCACTTACCACAAGAATCGGGCTTCTAAACACCAAGGAAAGGATCAAGATCGAATCTAATATGATTGGGAGAGGTTCTACAACCTTCAAGAGAGAATAATCATGAGTTATGTCTACATAAAAAAGAAAAACAAGGTAGTTAAAGTAAAAAATATGTGAGATCCATGTTTTTAGGATCTCACTTTGACCTTGTGAACAGTTTAATTGCACAGTTAGACAAACTATGTGATAACCATGCATTAGATACTACCTAGGCAGAACCTCGCATAACCTCCTCGCACAATCTCCCTAATCGTGTGCATGATCTGTCTAAGCTACTGCCTCAAATTTCCCAAAACCACTTTTCAAATAACACGTTTACTACTAGGATCCTATACGGTTTGGACAACTCGTGCGTAGCCCTTGCACCTCCCCTTCAGCCCGAAAATCTTTCCACAAGATCTCCAAAACCTCCCAAATTTTACCCTTATACTTTATAAACATGAAAAGCATCAATAAAGGGTTACATAACATAAATTGTAGGTCATGGGCATAGTGGAAGCTCATGGGTGGATGTTCCCACTTGACTTTTTGTCATTAGCAATGATCAATCCAGGATCAATACAACGATAAATGCCAGACTCCATGGATCAAATCACAGAAATAGATAAAGAAGAAGAATAGTCCTAGAACCATAAATGAGGATCATCATAGGTTGATTATAATTAATTTAATTAATTGAAAAGAAGTACCTTTTATGGCGTTCTTTCTTCATTGATATTTCTTATCATGTTCTGATGTGATTCGTCGTTGCGTTATAGAATCCAAGCGTAGACTTCCTCTAGTGGTGATCCACATGTGCACCACATATCTCTGGACGTTGCCAAAGGAATCTCCAGGAGCTAGTGTGGAGAATCATTTGCTAGCATTTTCCGCCTTAGATCGCCTTGATCCGATGGAGGAGGATCTCTCTCGGTCTTGAGAGCGTTCTTGGAGGAAGGATTTATTTCGGCCTTGAGAGAATTCTCTAGAATTGTTGTGCACAACGATTAGGGAAAAGTGTTGGGGTTGTGAGGATATTTATAATCGGGTTTGTGGTTATAGAGTTATGACAATAAATAAACGCATTACATGTTTTATTTATTTCATTAAATCTTATTGAAAACCCTCATGTCGAATCATTAATTCCTTGACATGCGCCCACACTGATTATAATAAATATCATTTAATAAAACAAAATTATTTCCTCAAAATCCCGACTGAAAAAACTACACGGCGTGTTATCATTAATACACGATGTGTACTCATTTTTCATTTCCTTTCCAAAATTAAAACTACACGGCGTGTACATTTAATGTACACGGGGTGTATATCTTGTTTTAATTTTCTTTCCAAAATGAAAACTACACGGCATGTACATTCAATGTACATGGAATGTATATCTTGTTTTCATTTTATTCTTCCTCCAACATTAAAATGATTTAGGCTTCCTTGAATAATTATTAAACCACATACGAGAATAATCATTATTCTACTTGAGATACTTGGATACACTTAGTGTGTGACCCTCTAGGCCTCTTTCTCGTTGGCATTAAGCGGGCTTGCCTAAAGTCCAAGATTACTATCTAGCAATGGGTCAAGGCACCCAAGAGAAAGAAGTTGACACCGCATTGACGTGTCACCTCATATGAACGCTTACCGTGTAATTTAATCCATTTGTCTCAATATCTCATCAATAAAGTTTCATGGTAGTGTCATAAACCTATATGATTGATCCATCATTCTTTGACTTCCAGAAATAAACTTGTCATGACACCATGGCCATGGAATTTGGGAGACAGTACTATTTCAATCAAAGGGCCTGAGATATCTAATTCTATAAATATGGAATGGAAAAATCCTTCCCTGACTTATCCATTAACAACATTTCATTCGTGACGCACCCAACGTACCCTACTTCCTGCCAACTATCTTCATGACGGTTTTTGTTAGAAAATCTAAGTGCGTGAGTCATGACATGAGTTAATGATAATC
Organism: Viscum album; assembly: GCA_963277665.1. Taxonomy (NCBI): domain Eukaryota; kingdom Viridiplantae; phylum Streptophyta; class Magnoliopsida; order Santalales; family Viscaceae; genus Viscum; species Viscum album. Next base: position 682,120,169 of record OY728123.1, on the reverse strand, counting down.
TTCCAATCTAAGGACCATTACACACACTTGTAGATAGCAATTTCCAATGACACCAAGACATGAAGAACTACTACTGGCGGTTCTGTTCTCATAATCGCTCATCTTGGAGATTACCAAGTGCGAACTCCATGAGAGAGAGTCTCATATTCTTATGAGTACTCGCACATGACGGTCTGTATACTATGTGTCCTATCATAGTTTTTCATCCAACTGTAGAACTTTATTTAAGAATATTGTTATAGCATTTCAAGGTTCTCATCATGGTCGGGATCTGCCATGACCTTTTTAATGCAACAAATATTCCAAGACATTATTATATTATAGTCATGAAGAACAATGAACAATATATAATAAGTGTACATTCATGTAATCAAAGTAAAACAGTTTTTTCTCAGGACACCAACTCTAACAAACTCCCACTTGGACTAGATCCAACTGCCTATAACTTTTAGTCCACTAGACCTCACATGATGATCATGTTTTTGTTGAGTAAAAGATTTATTCAAGGGGTCCGCCACATTGTCTTCCATGGAAAAACTGCTCACTGCAACTTCACCTCTCTGAGAAAAATCCCTCAAGAGATGATACTTCTGAAGTATGTGCTTTGTCCGCTGATGTGACCTTGGATATTTTGCAAGTTCCACTGCTGTAGTATTATCGCAATAGAGTGTGATAGGATCTTTACTTCTAGGTACTACATCCAGCTCTTGGATGAATTTTTGCATCCATACTGCTTCTTTAGCTGCCTCAGAAGCTGTGATACACTCAGACTCTGCTATAGAATCTGCAACCACACCTTGCTTTGATCTATTCTAGCTCATTGCACCTCCATTCAAACTAAATATGTATCCAGTATCTGACTTCATGTCATCTTAATCAGTCTGGAAACTAGCATCTACATGTCCTCTGATGAATAGTTCCTCATCTCCTCCATAAACCATGAACATATCCTCAGTATGCCTCAGATACTTAAGAATAGTCTTAACTACCATCCAATGGTGGTCTCTTGGATCTGCTTGATATCTGCCTATCGCACTTAATGCGTAAGCAACATCTATCTTTGTACATATCATAGCATACATGACTGACCCAATCGTGGATGCGTAAGGGATCCTTGCCATTTTATTTCTTTCCTCATGTGTCTGAGGACACATTTTCTTGGAAAGATGAATGCCATGTGTCACTAGAAACAATCCCCTATTGGATTGTTCCATACTGAATCTCTTCAGTATCTTGTCAATGTATGTACTTTGACTCAGGCCCAGCATTCTCTTGGATCTATCATGATGGATTTTGATCCCAAGAATATATGATTCCTCACCCAAGTCTTTCATAGAGAATAATTTATCCAACCATACCTTAACTGACTGTAACACATGTACGGAATTTCCAATTAGTAATATGTCATTAACATATACTATTAGGAGAAAGACTGCACTTCCTTTAAAACCTTTGTAGACACAAGGATCACATTTGTTCTTAACAAATCCAAATTCCGTTACGGCTTCATCAAAATGAATGTTCCATGACCTTGATGCTTGCTTTAATCCATAAATGGATTTATACAACTTGTATACCTTGTTGGCATCCTTTGGAGTCACAAACCCTTCAGGTTGTGTCATGTAGACATCTTCATAGAGGTTCCCGTTAAGGAATGTTGTTTTGACATCCATTTTCCAAATTTCATATTCATGGTAAGTGGAAATGGACAATAGGATTCTAATGGATTTCAACATTGCAACTAGTGAAAATGTTTCATCAAAGTCAATTCCTTGATGCTGTCTAAAACCTTTTGCAACCAGTCGTACCTTATAGGTGCTGACTTGTCCCTCCATGTCCAGTTTCTTCTTGAATACCTGTTTATTACCAACATTCTTTACATCAACTGGATGATCTACCAAAATCCAGACTTGGTTTTGGTACATGGAATCCATTTCATAATTCATGGATTCTTTCCACTTGGCAACGTCTGTGCCTTCAACTGCTTCCTTGTAGGTAAGAGGGTCATCATTTTCAACCAATAATGAGTCACCATCCTTGGTGACAAGAAAACCATATCGTTCTGGTTCTATTACCTCTCTCATGCTCCTATATAGTTCTTGTGTCTCTGGAACAGATTATTCTTCCACAGGGCTTTGTGGAATCTGTTCTTGTACCAACTCATGTGTATCTTGAGCCTCGACTTCATCGAAGTCTATATCGCCCCCACTATCTCTTTTGGAGATGTTCTCCCTCTCAAGGAATATGACATGACTTTCCATTGTAACCTTTTTATTTGAGGGGTTGTATATGTAATATCCCCTTGTTTCCTTGGGATATCCTATAAAGGTACACTTTGTGCCTCAGGGTGCAATTTTGTTACCTTAATAGGCCTTAACAAATGCTTCACTACCCCACACATGTAAATTTGATAACATGGATTTGCATCCACTCCATAACTCATATAGAATACAATTTATCGATTTAGTTGGTACTTGGTTTAGTATGTGTGCTGCTATTTGTAATTCATATCCCCAAAAGGATAATGGAAGACTCACATGACTCATCATTGATCTCACCATGTCCAACAGGGTGTCGTTCCTCCTTTAACTTACATTATTCCACTGAGGTGTGTAAGGAGGAGTGAGTTGAGATAGAATCCCAAAATCCCGTAAGAAATCAATGAAGTCCTGGTTAAGATATTATCCTCCTCTTTCTGAGCAGAGTTTCTTAATATTCTTACCATGCTGGTTCTCAACTTCATTCTTGTATTCTTTGAACCGATCAAACGAATCTGACTTATACCTCATTAAGTAAATATATCCATAACTACTAAAATCATTAGTAAAAGTTATGAAGTACAAGAACCCACCCCTTGCTTTAACTATAAATGGTCCACACACATCTGTGTGAACTAATTCTAGAAGCTCTTTAGCCCTTTCACCTTTCCCACTAAATGGGGCTTTTGTCATTTTTCCTTGTAGACATGCATGACATACACCAAGTGGTTTTAGTTCGAAAGAATCTAAATACCCATCTTGATGTAATTTTTTCAAACGTTTATCATTGACATGACCTAGCCGGTGATGCCAAATTTGGGTGTGGTATGAGTCATGTGAATTAACTTTGTCATCGATTTCCATTACTTGGTTTGTGTAGTCTAACACATAAAGGCCATTATATAAATGTGCCCGACCAAAACAAATGTTATCTTTATAAAAGTAGCAACATTCATTTCCAAAATTGAAGATGAATCCATTAGTATCTAATCTGGATACTGAAATAATTTTTTTGGTTATAGAGGGTACATAATAACATCCTTTTAATACCAAGACCATCCCAGTAGGCAATGTGAGGTGGTAGTCTCCGATAGCTACAGTAGCGAGTCTGTCTCCGCTGGCTGCTCACAGATCCACCTCACCTCGGTCAATCTTTCTGAATCTACTTAGTTCCTGTATTTGGATACATATGTGAGCACCACAAGAAGTATCTAATACCCAATTAGTAGAAATAGATAGATTGCATTTGATAACAAACTCACCTGAAGCTTCCCCTTGCTTCCTTGGCTGGGTGCAGTTTTTCTTCCAGTGGCCCTTCTTACCACATGTGAAACAAACAGACTCATGTTCTCTTGCCTCCCCTTTGATCTTCCTTTTCTTGGAAGGCCTTGAAGAATATTTTGGCTTAAAGCTCTTTTCCTTCCCTTTCCTTTTATTCACCATAATGATAGAAGGATTTTCATGCTTCATATCATTGTCCACTTGGCGAATGAGGATAATAAGATCAGATAGAGACTTCTCAATGTTGTTTATATTGAAATTTACAAAAAAAGTTAGAGAAGATCTAGGGGAGTGATGCAAGAATGAGATCAGTACCCAGTTATTCAGGGGAGTTTAAACCCTAGAACCTCCAAGCGCTCAATGTAGCCAATGGTCTTAACTACATAAGGCTCAAATGGGGCACCATCTCCAATCTTGATCTGAAATAGAGCCTTGGAGATCTCAAACTTTTCCTATCTTGCTCTCTCCTAGTATATACCACAGAGGTTCTCGATAATGCTATAGGCATCCATGTCTTCATGAGACTTCATGAGCTCACTAGAAATTGATGACAACATCAAACATTGAACGTCGAGTGCATCGTTCAAATGTTGATCATAGACTAGGAAATATTTATCACTTTCCCCTTGGGCAGGCACATCAGGAAGTAAGGACTCCAGCATGTAAAACTTTCATTCATGGTGTAGGATAACCCGAAGGCGCCTAAACCATTCCTAAAAGTTACTACCAGTGAGGATATTATCTTTATCTAGAATTGATCATAGATAAAATTTGGTTGAATAATTTTTCATATTGATTCTACAAATTAAAAGAGCAGATTTATCAGTTCCTTTTTATTACATTTTATGAAAAATAATAAATGAATTTATTAATTCTTCGACTATTTTATCATGTCCCAATGGCCCCCACCATTGAACTTGGAATGCCTTGTTTCTATGACATTCTAGTGGCAAGGATCCATATTCCCTTTCGTATAATCCCAACAAGGGTTGGTCAATCTATTTAAAGGTATTTAGGTAGGTAGGTCTTTGCTAACTATGAGCTTACAGTTTCTTGATCTGTTGAGTGGACTCCCTAATCCTGAAATCCTAACTTGGATTTCCTCAACACTTGCCTCCATTTTACAACAAGTATAGCAAGGGATACTCCTCTTGATGTAAAATGTTTAAGTCAACCCGAAACTTTCATAAGAGCTTCCTTTATAAAAGTAAGTGTCCCAACAAGGGTTGGTCAAACACATAGTTTTATTGAGTCTTACCCTTAATCAAGTAACGAAAGGCTTGGTCTGACTTAATATGTTATTTGAGGGATTTCAATCCTTTATGCATAGTTTCTCATTATCACATGATTTTTAATATTAAGTGATGCTTGCTTAAGTGATTAGTCATGTTCTGATAATGTTTACGCATAGTCTAGTTTTTATTTTATTCCATATTTTCATGCTTGTTTATTTCATTAACTATGTGATCATGATAACACATACATAATAAATAAACCATGCAATCAGACATAAATAAAATAAGATGGCATGATCATGAGATTATATTGGTTAACTTATCTAGCGGTTATGATAAGCTAACCTTGACCTAGGGAAAAACACCTTGAACTTGATGGTTCGGGTTTGGCAGCTCCCACCTTTCCACCTTTGTATCTTCTTGGGTTGGTTTCGCCTCATCTTCGGATTTTAAACCGTCTCCCCTGGCTTGGGAGATCCTCCATTACATGGGATTTACATTAAAGAAACCATGGGCACGTAGGCCCTACATTTTATTGGAAGAAGGCTCACAGGACAATGAATTTAAATTAAATAAATTTAAATGAAACCATACACACACAAAGGTTCTTTGTTCTAGGTCATGATCATCCATAGCATACAATGATATTTACGCATATTTAGTATTAAAATTCTTTTAATCTTTCTTTTATTCAAGATAAGTCGCACTTGAATTCAATTAATTATGATCTTGTAATTAATCAATTATTTATCTTAAATTCCTTTATGAATTTCCTTGAGATTCTTCTCATCCATATTCCTTGTATGGGTCTTTTTACTTTGGAGGAAACCTGATGAAATTCCATTTCTGGAAAGTACACGGCGTGTAGACTATATTACACGGTGTGTATTAGTTTTCACCCTTTATCCAAAGTACACATCAGGGGATTTGGCGTGTTTTATGTACTTTGGAAATTTTGGAGTACACAGTGTGTAGATTAATCTAACATAGCATGTACTTCCTTGTTACGCGGTTATCAGCCTGGCAATCCCATGTACGCGGTTACACGGCTTCTCCTTGTACACGGTTTCACCTGGGATGGATCAGACTACATGGCGTGTTGATTCAACATACACGCCGTGTATTCCAATTTCCACGTGCCATTCAGTTCTGGTCAACACGGTGTATTAAAAAACTTAGGTATTCTCAATTCACACGATGTGGTTTGGCGGACCAGTACCATTTCGTTGAACCTAAGTACACAGCGTGTTGAATTCACTACACGCTGTGTATTCTTGTGTTGTATAGATAGAATGAGTGGCTCCTCTGGATGAGTTCCTCGTTTTTATTTTAATCAAAATTAAAATTAAAAGGACTTTTCTGTGATGTGAATTGAGAAACAAAGGAGGAATAATAGATCTCGTTTATTCAGTTTTATAGAATTATTTATCTTGAATTGAATCAAATATAAATGTGTATATTATCAACAAAAATTAAATAACTATAATCAACGTTGTGACCCCTATGATACCACTTGTAGGTCCTGGGTGTAGCAGAAGCTCATGGGTGGATGTGCCCACCTGACAATTTTTCATTAGCAATGATCAATCCTGGATCAATATGATGATAAATTCCAGACTCCACGGATCGAATCACGGAAATAGAAAAAGAAGAAGAATAGTCCTGGAACCACAAAGAGTTATTATCATAGGTTGATTATAATTAATTTAATTAATTTACAAGAAGTACCTTTTATGGCGTTCTTTCTTCATTGATATTTCTGATCACGTTCTGAAGTGATTCGTCATTGCCTCACAAAAGCCAAGTGTAGACTTCCTCTAGTGGTGATCCACACATGCACCACGTATCTCTGGACGTCACCAAAGGAATCTCCAGGTGCTACCGTGGAGAATAATTTCTTGCGTTGTTCACCTTAGATCACCTTGATCCGATGGAGGATGATATCTCTCGATCTTGAGAGCATTCTTGGAGGAAGGAGTTCTTTCAGCCTTGAGATAATTCTCTAGAATTGTTGTGCACAATGATTAGGGAAAAGTGTTGGGGTTGTGAGGATATTTATAATCGGGTCTGAGTTTATAGAGTTATGACAATAAATAAACATGTTACATATTTTATTTATTTCATTAAATCTTATTAAAAACCCTCACGTAGAATCATTAATTCCTTGACATGCGCCCACACTGATTATAATAAATATCATTTAATAAAATGATATGATTTTCTCAAAATCCCGACTGGAAAAACTACACGGAGTGTAATAATTAATACACAACATGTACTCATTTTTCATTTCCTTTCCAAAATAAAAACTACATGGCATGTACATTTAATGTACACGGCATGTATATCTTGTTTTTATTTTCTTTCCAAAATGAAAACTATGCGGCGTGTACATTCAATGTACACAGTGTGTATATATTTTTTTCATTTTATTCTTCCTCCAACATTAAAATTATTTAGGCTTACTTGAATAATTATTAAACCACATACGAGAATAATATTTATTATACTTGTGATACTTGGATACACTTAGTGTGTGACCCTCTAGGCCTCTTTCTCATTGGAATTAAGTGGGCTTGCCTAAAGTCCAAGATTACTGTCTAGCAACGGGTCAAGGCACCCAAGGGAATGAAGTTGATGTCGCGTTGACGTGTCACCTCATACATACACTTACCATGTAATTTAATCCCTTTGTCTCAATATCTCATCAAGTAGGTTTCATGTCAGTGTCATAAACCTATATGCTTGATCCGTCATTCTTTGACTTCCAGAAATAAACTCGTTGTGACACCATGGCCATGGAATTTGGACGACAATTATATTTCAATCAAAGGGCCCAATATATCTACTTCCATAAATATGGAAGGGAAAAATCCTTCCTCAAATTATCCATTAACAACACGTCATTCGTGACGCACCCAACGTACCCTACTTCCCACCAACTGTCTTCGTGACGGTTTTCATCAGAAAATATAAGTGTGTGAGTCATGACATGAATTAATGATAATATTCCAGTCTAAGGACCATTACACATTCTCATAGATAGCAATGTCTGATGACACCAAGACATGTGGAATTACTACTAGCGGGTCTGTTCTCATAATCTCTCATCTTGGAGATTACCAAGTGCGAACTCCATGAGAGAGAGTCTCATCTTTTTACGAGTACTTGCACATGACTGTCTGTATACTATGTGTCATATCATAGTATGTCATCCAACCATAGAACTTTATTTAAGAATATTGTTATAGCATTTCAAGGTTCTCATCATGGTGGGGATCATCAATGCCCTTATTAATGCAACAAATATTCTAGGACATTATTATATTATATTCATGTAGAATAATGAAAAATATATAATAAGTGTACATTCATGTAATCAAAGTAAAATAGTTGGTTCTTAGGATACCAACTCTAACAGAAAATAGGGGTGATACATTCTCCCCAACATTGGTATTTTTGTCCCCAAAAGTATAAAATCATCATTACCATGAAATAGTTTCGGCCACTACTCTTTCATTTCCTTATCGTGCTCCAAATATCTTCCTGAATTTGACCATGTTTCCATAAAACCCGCACTAGACCGATGATTTTTCCACACAATACTTTCTATTTCCTATCCACAATCCACACCGAGATATGTAGAAATGAAACATTTGGCTCTAGTTCAATGTGATCATATCTAATCACATGGTCAGGATCAGGTTGATACTTTTTCAACTGAGATGCGTGGAGCACATTATGCACTGAAATGAACTGTGATGGTAACACCGATCGATATTCCACCTATCCAACCCGTTCCAGTATCTTTAAAGGTACAATGTATCGATGATATAGCTTTCCATGCTTCCCATAATAATAATGTCCAATCCTTGTATAGATCCTTAAGAACACATGATCACTCACTACGAATGACAACAGTCTTCAACAATGATCCACATAAAATTTATGATGACTCTAATCCATCTCCATTTTCTTTATAATCAAATGAATCTTCTCAGTTGTTTCTTGGATAAGGCTCAGTCCAACTAATGAATTCTTACCTACTTCCACCCCACAAAGTGGATAATGACAAGGACACCCACAAAATTCTTCAAACAGATCCATATGTATTGAGGCCTGATATTTGTTATTATATGAGAACCCCACTAAGGGTATATTCTCTTCCCATGAGACACCAAAATCCATTACACAATATCGAAGAATGTAATCCAATGTTTGTATCATACTTTTGGATTTCCCATTCATCTAAGGATGATACACCGTACTCATAGTCAACTGAGTCCTAAGGGATTTATGTAAGGATTTATATAATTGAGATATAAACCTCAGATCTCTATATGACGCTATTAAAACTAGTATATCATTTCTCTTTACCACTTCTTGGATATATATTTTGGAAAAATACTCCACCGTATGAGTTTCACTAATAGGGATGAAATGATCTGAGTTTGTGAACTGATCCACTATCACCCATATGGAATCATGTTTCTAAACCATTCTTGGGAGACCTATAACAAAATACATGGCTATCTGCTCCCATTTCCACACTGGGATAGGTAAATACTAAAACATACCCACTGGTTGTTGATTTTATGCCTTAACTTTCTGACAAGTTAAGTACCTTGAAACGAACTCAACAACTTTTTGTTTCATACCAATCCATCAAAATTGAACCTTTAATGTCATATACATATTTTGTATTATTGGATGTAAAACCAATCTAGAATGGTGGTAATAATGTATAAGTTGTTCCTAGAAATCCATTGGTACAACCATCCGATCTCTGAACCAAAAAACTGAACTCCCTTAATTTTTACAGCCATCAATGGTCTCCCCACCATTGAGTTTTGAAATAATAACCAAGCATTCTTAATTGGATCTTTGTGCCTCTTTAACCATATTTACCAAATCAGGAATCATGAAAATTGAAAAGAAAACTGCAACATCACCTTAGTCTTCACATTCGACATGCACGTCGGCTAGGATCGACATCAACTCCCATTCATATGAAGATTATTTTTAAAAATGAGTATATGACTTTCTGCTTAATTCTTCAACCTCTGAATTACCTTTTCCTGGTGTATGCATCAAGTCAAAGTCAAACATTAGAAGATACTTGATCCATCTCCTTTTCCTTAAATTAAAATCGCGTTGTGATAAAATATGTTTCAAGCTCTTATGATCTGTGAACACAGTGAATTTATCATCAAAGAGACAGTGACACCAATTATTCAAAGCATAGATGACCACAACTAACTCCAAATCATGTGTTGGGTAATTATTCTCATGAACTCTCAACTTCCTTGAACCATAATCAACCATGTGGTATCCTTGCATGAGAACACATCCCAACCCAGATCCCTAAACATCACAATGCACCAAAAACCTCTATCCTGATTCCATTAAAATCAATATAGGTGTTGATGTCAGGCTAACCTTTATCTCATGAAAAGATTTATGGCATTCCTCAGTCCATTTGAAAGGAAAAGTCTTCTTTTTCAAAGCTGTCATTGGTCAAGATAGTCGTGAGAAGTCACAAAAAAACACTAGTAATAACCAACTATACCAAGAAAGATTCTTATCTTGAATACATTTTTCATCGGTTTCCAAGAGATAACAACTTATATCTTCTCTATATCTACAAAAACACATTTTTCAGAAATTACATGGCTAATAAAGAGTAACTCTTGTATCCAAAAAATCACACTTATATAGTTTGGAATATAGATAGTGATCTCTCGATATTCCTAACACTTTCTCCAAGTGTTGATCATGCTCAACCCTTTTCCTTGAATACACCAATATTTCATCCACAAACACCACCACAAAATAATCTAGATATCTCTAAAATATATTATTCATCAATTCCATAAAGACTATTTGTTCATTATTAAGACCAAAAGGCATAACTACAAATTCATAATGGACATATCTACTTCTAAAAGATGAATTTAGAATATCCTCCTTCTGAACTCATGATTAGTGATATTCTGATCGCAAGTCAATTTTAGAGAACCATTGATCTCCCCTCAATTGATAAAACTGTTCATTAATGCGTGGAAGTGGATATATATTCTTTATCATAAATTGTTTAAGCTTAAGATAATCTAAACACAACATTAGAGTTCTATCTTCTTTCTTCATGAACAAGATTGGTGCTTCCCATAGAGACATGCTTGGCAGAATGAAACCTTTGCTTTCCAGCTCTTCCAACTTCACTTTAAATTCCATTAACCTTGTTGGTGACATCCTATAAGATGAAAGTGAAATAGGAGTGGTCCCTAAGAGGAGATCAATCACAAGACATATAAAAATTGATCCATAAATACTGTAAAAATTATATCCTCAAACTCTTATATCTATGACAACACCAACTGGTAAGAAATTGTTCCCACTACTGGTGCCAACAAGCCCATTGCACCTATCTTTACAACCCTTTGTCCTTGAAAGAGATGCTTGATGTTGTCCTCAGTTATAAAACTAACCATTATTATATAACAGTAGATGTTAGCCTTGAACATTATTAACCAATCCATACCTAGGATTACATCAAATACATTCATCTCCAGTACTAAGAAGTCCCACGTCAGCTCAGCTCTATCAACAGTTATAGAACATGCTCTACACACAAAGGCTTGAAATTCACTTTTACCAAGAGGAGTTTTAAGTTTTAATATAGAAGGCATCATATTGAGTTTTAAACTCAGTAAATCAACAACACAAGAATAAATGAAGGAATATGATGCACCAGTATCAAACAATACTTGCATAAGGGTAGAATTCAATAGAATCATACCTCTTACCATAGATGGTCTAGACTGATCATCTACAATCATCTACTCAGTTCCATACAATTTCTTCGTTACTGAATTTTTCTCTTTGTTACCTTGCTGATATTTTCCTTGTTGAGAAGTCATGGTGTTACTAGAATTACTATGGCTAGCTATGTTCTGCTGATGAGACTGATTCTTCTTCCCTCATCCTATCAAAGCATAAGATGCTTGAAACACCTAAGAAGTGTCTCGATCACCTGAACAAGGATCATTGTGATAATAGCATTGAAGATTCCCATATTCTTGTAGTTATGAAATGCTCTAGGTTGTACCATACACTCTCACTTTATGTGGCCAAGCGAACCACATTGGAAACAACCCGCTTTTCTCTTGGATCATAGAGGAAGGTTTACTAATACAACCATATGATTTTGAGTCCCGCCTCACCTTAGAAATAGGTGTCCCTCTTCCACTTTCTCCCAACATTAAAGTTCCCACCATTTTCCATAGTTATCATCATACTTCCTCCTCCCATAGTTCATGAGATATTGCGTTCATCCACTTTCTCTCTATTCACCATCTCTGTGTAATATATAATATAGAGCACCACAATCTTCAATCTAATCTCCTACCTTATCCCTAATTTGAATATTATTTACTTAAATGTTGCACTCTCCGTGAATTATGGTAAAAAACACACTAAATTCATGAATTTATCTGTATATTCTATGATAGAGAGATTGTGCTACTTTAGGCTAAAGAAGTCTGTCATTCTCTGGATCCTGAATGTGTGAGGATAAAATTATTTTTTTAAAAATTCCTAAAAATCATCCCAACTAAGGCCTAGATCTACTTAAGAATTAACCACTATATTCCACCACTGGCGTGAAATATCCTCATGCATATATGTTTCCATCTTGAATTTCAGCTCTGTCAATGAAATTGAAGATACAATTCATCCTATTCATCTAAACCTTAACCTTTTCTGGTTCAGAATCACCCTAGATGATGGGTGTATTTTGTTTTTGGAACTGGATGGAATTATCCACATGTCTTGGATCATAACTTTGGTTCTCTATGCCATAACTTAAAATGCTTGGATGATACTCTGAACCAGCTCTTGGTTTACCTATTGCTTAGGTGCAACCACATTCTCTGTAGCTTCTTCCAGTTGGTTTTTATGACCCCTATCGGATTCCATTTTCTAAACCAATAACAAACTCTATAAGTATCACTCTCTAGAAACTGAAGGCTTAGATTTTAAAATTCTAACACCTCAACTATCACAATGTTTCTTTCCAAAATCCACCTTTTACAAGTTTAACCATTTTTTAAAAATACATTCTTACTTTTGAAAATCAACCCATTTTCAAAAATTACCAACCATACCCTTTTCAAAAATCATACATTTGAAAAAAAAATCAATATTTTTAAAAAATAAACACAATTCATCACATCATATATCATTTCCCCAAAATGAAATATGAAATCCTAGTGGGAAGTCATTCCTCTAATGCATGTCATGATCTTCTCATTGTCTAAACTCATGACAATGAGATTCCAATATCCTATAAGTGTCTCTAAAAAACTTATGTACCCAACTCCCTAGTAAATTGAAGTTCAATATAAAAAGGTTAAATATAACTTTTTATGCACTATATTTTAATTCCTGACAATCCTACTCCTTTCTAAGATTCCAACCTAAGGAATAGATAAGAATGAATTCAACTCCAAGACCAATAAACTGAAGACCACTTGTTAGTAAAGGACCAAACAAGATGATGCCATTTGTAATGACCCACTTATTCTCATTGTCTTGAGAGGTTGTTGAGCCATTACTTGGCCTTATGCAACATCCCTAAGATTCCAAATGATGATAATAAATTTTGAAGGGTTTCAATACAAGTGGGGGACAATTTACCCTTTAAGAATAAAAATAAAAACCATCAACCATAATCAAACAACCACCATATTATGCATTATTAATTAAAAGACAACTCAATATCATCCTTTATAACAAAACCAACCAAAGTATGCAATAGTGGAATACAAACTAAACATCAAAGTAAACAGTGTAAAAAAACTAAAGACTCCAAGATGACCACAAGACTCCATGATCCACAAGCTCCATGATCCAACATCACCAAACAACCCAAGTATCATGAGGTGGTGCTAAATATGTGTGATACTTTACCTTTTCCCATGTCTAGAAAGATAGAATATTCAAAAGAACCAAAGTTCCAAAGCAGGGGTGAGTATAAAACTTAGTAGGTTTTCCCCAATTACTTCTCTACACATTTCACTAGGATATAAAAGTTATAAACATTTATATAAAACCATTTATATAAAAAAATCTGAAAAATAGTTTATAACTAAATATAAACAAGTTACAAAAACCATTTATAACCAAGAGTAAAAAAGTGTTATTTTCAACCAATTTTCCAACAAGTTAAATTTCTAGAAAAACAGCCAAACAAGGCTTCAAAACAATTTCTCAATATCATTTTGGCATAACCATTCCACTTAATCACACTTCCAACCATGCATGCAACCTAGACCTCCCTTTACTCATGATCAGTGAGTTATACTTCCACTAAGCCGTCACTTAATGGCCACTTTGATGGGGGTACTTTAGGCCCATATCTATCCCAACCATTTTATGGGGGTCCTTTACACCCTTATAAATTCTAATGTATATGAACACACACCACAACCCATGATAAACCCATGCCAAAACCAAGTGTTTTCAACTAATTCAACATGTTTCAATAAAACCGTTATTTTGTTGAAAACCATTAAACAAACCAATTACAAACACTCTTTCCATTTCAATAAAATCATTCCTTTTATTGAAAACCCTTTTATAAAATCCATTTACCATAATTCTAGAAAAATACCATTTTAAAATCATCATTTTAAAATCAAGAATCAAGTACTTTATTCAAGAACACCCATTTTACATATTTCCACAAACCGACATTTAAGAAGGTTTATAACAATCAAAAATAGAAAATTTATCATCATTTAATCACAAGGTAATAAGTTTTAAATCATTCCAATTAGTTCTACTAAGAGGAGTTAAGAGTGAAGCCACCTACCTTGACCATTTTGATGAAAACTGAAAACGGACAAAGAACGCTCATGAAACCGGGTAAGAATTCCATGAAATTGCCTTATATATCATCCCATATCAACAACCAAGCCAAATACATTCATAAATGGCATCCAAAATCTTAGATCTAACCATAGTGGGTGTAGATATAATAAACTAAGAAGATGGGTGAAGTAGATCTAAGAAAACGTGATAATAACGGTGAAGAACAAGCACTTACCACAAGAATCGGGCTTCTAAATGACAAGTAAAAGCTCCGGATCAATTCCAATCTACTTGGGAGAGGTTCTCCAACCTTCAAGAGAGAATTATCCTGAGTTAGGGCCACATAGAATAAAAAACAAGGTAGTTAAAGTCAAAAATGTGTAAGATCCTCTTTTTTAGTATCTCACTTTGACCCTGCGCATGGTTTAGTCACATGGTTAGACAAATGGTGTGCTAACTATGCATTAGCTACTGCCTGGGAAGACCCTCACACAACCTCCTCACATGGTCTCCCTAACCGTGCTGAATCTACTACCTCAAATTTCCCAAAACCACTTTTCAAAGCACACGGTTACTACTAGGCTCCTACACGGTTTGGAAAACCCATACATAGCCAGTGTGCCTCCCCTTTAGCCCCTAAAACTTTCCACAAGATCTCTAAACCCTATCAAATTTCACCCTTATACTTTATAAACATGAAAAGAACCAAGAAAGGGTTACATACCAGAAACCGGGGGTGTTATAGGTATGGATACATAACATTGTCCAAGATCTCAATGTCATATCTATTAGTACAGATCCTATTACTTTTTATTGTAATAACACTACAATAATGGTTCAGGAAAAGGATCCCATGTCACATCAATGGATGAAGCATATTCTTTAGAAGTATCACCTCTTGATAGATTTTACTCAAAGGGGTGAAGTAAAAATTAACATAGTATACACCAAGGAAAATTTCACAAAATCCTTGACTAAAGATATATCTTAGCAGAATTATGAACAACATGTGAGAGATAATGAGTTAAAAGTTATTAGTAGTTGGATATAGTGTAATTGGGAGACTTTTGGAGTTGGTGCCCTATAACCAAATGACTTTTTTACTTTCAATTACCGTAATATTTTTATATATATATTCTTATCATATAGTGATATTTCTTCTATATAACATTAATGTGATAATTTCCTTAGAATATTTATTACATCAAAGGGTTATAACAGTTCTCCACTATAATGAAAACTAAGATATGTTAGGTAAAAAAATATTTAAATAATATGTCATATGGTTTAAATGCATCTTTCTGATGGGATATATATGATTTTTGATAATTAAGTCTTGGGGTTATAAATTGGGTCTTATTCTCAAGAAGTTTTCACTTGATGATCTCTAAGATGGGTGGTCATGAGGAAAAATCATATAATAGGAATTCTACATGTTTTTTGTTTCATTAGATATTATTATATGTGAACATTTTTATTGATCCTTATACTTTATTTCATTATTAATGTATATAATGAATCATGTAATTTGATGTATGGATGAAAACTTTGATGATATATACTCATGGTGAGGTAGAAAATATCAAGTGCATCAGAAGTGATATGAAATTAATTTATTGGTTAAGAAAGGATTTTTTACTTCCATATTAATGAAAGAATATATCTATAAAACATTGATTTAAATATAACTATCTAATGAAATACATGGACATGGTATTTTACAAACTAGTTTATTTTAGAAAGTTAAATAAAGATAAATTGAGTATATATTATGATGAACAAAGTATGTATCCTAATATATGAGATATATATTAACAAAGGGATTATATTATAAAGTATAATTCATAGTTTCTATAATTACTTATTTTTCTATGGGAGTCTTGACGTGTTGCTAGATGCTGATCTTAGACTTTCAGTAAGTTACATATATTTTCATTGAGAAAGGGACCTATATGGTCACACCCCAAGTGTATCTAGAATATCATTAAATTATAATGAATTTAAGTTTAAGAATAAATGTATTCCTTAATTTACAGAATGGTATTTATTCAAATAAAATTTGATCATATAAATTCAATCATAAGATATTCGAGTTTAGAATATGTGAGTTGAATTTTATCTCTTATTCAAGTATTCATAAGGTAAAGAATGTAATATTTATTTATTCATCATGGTATTGAATACAATAAAATAAATATTTATTAAAGTTATGTGAATATAAAAAATAAATATTTATTCACAGGTTTAATAAATATAATATTTATTAAATTTTATTGAATGAATATATTTTTTATTCATGGTTCGATAAATTCTATGGAAGAATATGGGTTGATTTTAATTATTTTATGGGAATTATATATTTAAAATCATTTAAATAAATATTAATTTATTTATTTAATAAATTATATTATATTTAGCACATTTTATGGGATATAAAAATATTATTATTGTTAGAATTTTGACATGGGATATTACCTAGATAAAAAAATGATAAGGGTCTTTGTGAAATTATATTTATTTAACCCCAAGTATATAATCTAAAATATATAAATTTTCTACATGATGTACTAGACATAAAAAAGACGTCAGCTATGATTCTCTCAATCCTATGAAAGAATTCTCCCTTCTTACCTCACTCAAGAATCTAGAGAGAGAACAAGTGAATATTATCGCAATCAATAGACAGTGATGTGAAACACTTTATTCTTATTTTATATCACCCAGAATATTGAGAACATCATTCAGATATTTTTGGATCATGTGTGGAAATTTCTAAATAAATTCTTCATTGAATTATCCATCAAAATGAAAATGCAATAAGAGTGGTGAAAAAAAATAATCAAGAATAATACCATAGATGAGGTAATTATATATTTAAATTAATTATAAATTAAATTTATATGATCATATATATGAGATTTTGGGGTGTGTTCATCTAGTTCTTGGGTTTTATCCATTGATTTTGATAAAAAAAGAAAACAATTCCCACTACTCAATGCGTCTATTTCACCCTAGAACCTTTAGTAACCACCACTATAGATGAAACCACACCATTAATTCCCAACACATTTTTCTTACCAAAACAAAATGAAATATGAATACCATGTATTTGTGATGGTGATCCAATTAATGGATGATATATCTAAGCACAATCATCCAGTACAAGACCATGACTAACCACCCCGGTTATTTAACCCTTACCTATTTTCTTCCCAAGACCCATAAGTGGACAAGATCCTCTTGATCAACTTGTAATTTCATTCACCATGTCTAATAATGTTTTTTATATAATTCAACACATTTACATGGAAAATATGACTCTATGGACAACCATTTAACCCATTTTTCCTAATGAACTTACCAAAACCACACTCATAATCCTACCCTTTTAACTTTATTGTTTTCGATTGATAAATCACTAAAAGTAACCTAGTATCATGGAATATAACCAATCCATGGTCATTGTGACACCCACAATGAAACATATCAGTATTTATTTTATTATTTATATTATTCTAGAATTTTTTGAAATTTTGAATTAGAAAACCAAAAAAATGAGGGCGCAATGAAGGATGATTTTTTATTGTGTGGTAAGTGTTAATCATGCATCTTAATAATGCATAGGGGGAGGCCTAATTCAAAAATCATCTACACAGTTGGTACATAGTTTTCATGAATACGTGAGAATATAATGTAGCTTTCCAATATTTTTAAATTTGGGTAAATTTCATTTAAATTTTATTTAGAGCACCTAAATTAATTCTCATTTTTTTCAAACCCTTTGACATAGAGCTACTCATCCTTCTACCACTTCTACATTTTGATTCCTTAGTATTCCTTTTTCATCCTCAAGTGATTTCTCAAGGTAAATAATATATTTCCCATCTAGTTTTATTCTACTTTTCTCTTATTCACTCCTTATTCTATGTTATTATTTCTTATTCACACTCAACAACCATGGTGGACATGTCCAAAGATAGGTTCTAGTGTTTATTGATTTCTAGGGTTTATAAAGGTTAATATTTATCCCAATATCATATAAAATGAAAAAGTTGTGTTGATTATAATGGTTTTATGCAGGTTTTTAAATATTGATACTTTTATTTGAAAAAAAATGGTGATTTCAATTTTTATAAATGATTTATTAGTAATTTGTTTTCCTACGTGGTGTTTATAATGAATTTAAAATTGTCCTTAGAGTATTATTTTGATTTTTAACTTGACTTAAAGAAGTTTCTATATATTTCAAATGTTAACCTTATAATGTAAATTTTAATTCCCATAAGGTGTTTGATAAATTATTCTTAAGAATTATTTTGTTTTAAATTTATTTATAAAGGATATTTAATTTATTTTAAATTTTATTTAAATATATTTTCATATTTAATTATTACTTTATGACTTGGAAAATATATTTTTGGTTGTGATTATTATTATTGATCATTGATGTTCTTTTTCAAATATTCTCCTTACCAGTTCTTGTTATAAATATTGAATTTGATATGTTGGTTATTGTTTATGGGATTATTGAAGGGAGGTATTGTGTAGAGGATGTTTGGGTTGTGACTTGAGAATTGATTGGATGATATTTCTTACTTTCTTTGATTTGGACATGATAGTTTACATGGGAGAATTGGATATTAAATAGTGAATTAAGGATGAGTGCTACTATAGATATGATTTTTCTCTAGCTAGGGGTACCTAGTTATAATTTCTCTCTAGCTAGGGGTTGCTACCTGGTGAGTCCATGGGGGGTAGGTCAGGATCTGATTCTATCGAGATACCATTATAGATCAATGGGTGATATATGAGTGAGGTCCTAAGTTGTCCATAATATTCTTGAGGTTGTCATCTCATGTCATGATAATTTTATTTTATGAATTTATTTACTCTTTCATTTGTTTTATAGCTTGAGATAAGTGACCACTATAAAATCTTTTTCATTTTTCATACTCACTTAAATTTTCAAAATTAAATGGTTTCATCAGAAAGAAATTAAATGTATTTGGTTTTCCTTTCAAACAAAACATATAGATATATTTTTTAATTATAGTTCAAAATATCATTTAGATATGACTTATAAAAAGAGTTACATTGATTCTTAGTAGCATCCTACAGGGTATTAACTCACACCCTGCATATAGATTCTCAGGTTTATATAGACCTGGTTATATCTAACTCAATTAAAGTGAAAGGATAATCTTCCTTTTATGGAGTACCTTAGATGGATTCTTCATTTTTTCTAACATGATGATTGAGTGGTGGCCCCAATTCACAAGGGTATGGATTTTATGGAGTTTTTGGGACCTTTTTTGTTTGTCTATAAATGTACATATATCATGCACACTAGCCTATAATTATTTTGATCTCTCTTGTATTATAAATTTTATAGATTATGTTATGAATTTTATTTATGTAGTTGTTTTAAGATATTTATTCAATTATTATGACAATCTAATGTATAGATACTACATGTTAGATTCTCTATAATAACATATTATTTGATTTATTTAATTTTGAGGGTGAAATCATTCCAAAAATACATGTATAATACCCATAATTCCCGTTTCCAACCCATAGTGATCGGGAACATGATTTTGGTCATGTGAAGAGTTGCCTTAGGTGATGTGGTAGGTTAACCTAGGATAGTTCATTACAAAATGGTATCAGATCCCTCTTGTTATAAGAGATTAATAATAAATCGTAAATATGATCATCATGACTCTAGAGGTAGGTATGAGGAAGTGTTTGGCCAACTCTCTCTCATGTTACGCCTTGAGTTACCTTGGGTAATCAGGATTTATGTCTCAGATTTGATCTTTAATTTCAATTTTTATTGAGATATTTTAATGTGTTCCACTACTATTATGGATTTCATAGAGACTTTATGAGTTTTTTATAAGAAACTATAAGACTTTGAGTAAATATGGGATAAGTTATAGGGATTAATAGTCAAGAAAACATGAATAGATTTTGCATTCAGTTTTGAATACTTTCTAGTGATGTTTTCACAGTTGGTACATGATCTACCAAACCATGTAACCAAATCATGCACAAATGTGAAACCTTTAATTTTTTTGACCCATTATGATTTTTAATTGTTTTTTTATTATTTATTACATGTTTATAAATAATTAATTTAATTTTTATGATATGACTATGTTATTAGGGTTTTATTATTTATTTATTAATTTTTATGTTTTATATTTTATGGAAAATGCCTCCTAGAAAAGAAAAATTGAACCATAGATATAGAGCTATGAAATTTTTTCCATAAGGAAATCCTCCTATGGATACAAATATTGTTGAGTTAGTTATCTATATCATTCAAACTATGGTTAGGTAAGGTGAATGAGATCAAGATTGAGTGGTGGGTCATTCTCAAGAACTCACCAAGGAATACCCAACTTTATTTCTTGGTGATAAAAGGTCATAGGAACCTATGGAATGGTGGTAGAAAATCAAGTTCATTTTGGATTTCTTTATATGCTTGAGAATTATAAATTAAAATTTTCCAAATATATACTAGAATCCCCTAGTCATAAGTGGTGGGAATCATTTTTGTAGGAAAACCTCTATGAAGTTCTCACTTAGAAAAAGTTCTACGATATGTTCAATTAGTAATTACACCCAAAGACGTTGAATTTGGTTAAGGATAGGGATTTTATGACTTTGGAGTAAGGGAATCACTCTATAGTAGAGTATGGCGCTTGTTTTTTGAGTCATTTTAGTTTTCTCACAAACACCACACAATTTTTTTATTAAATCTCGTCAATATAGTTAGTCTTGACTATAGATATATAAAATAAAAGGTTTTTTTATTCCTACCCACCTATACTAAAATTTCCAATAATTTGATAATGGATGAGACCAATATGGTCAGACATATTAGTATGGGTAGTTCTATAGTTGTTATAGGAGGAATTCAATTCTCCTCATCTGGTTAGAAAAGAAAGCACAAGGAATCTTGGAGGGGTGGTAATGGGAGTGTTCAATTACTCTCTATACCAAATTATTCCGACCCATAAGGGCATATACCTCTTATTTATTTTCAGTGTAGGAGGTTTAGGCACTCCAATGCTAATTATCAAGAGGCTCTGAATACTTCCTGCCAGTGTGTATAGTTATTCCATCTACAAAACTTCTATAAACATCCTCTGAAAAGTATTAAATATAGTTCTTTTTATACCCAAGGCTCCCATGTTCCGTCTAACACATCAAATGGGGTAGGGTCTCATTATTAAATATGGGAGGAAAATAGTCAATTGAAGGGTGAATATCTTCCTAGAAATAATTCTTATAGTGGGTCTAAATCTAGGTGTTTATATATAGTAGAGAATATACCTATAGAATTAAAATTTAGTCCAATGACTGTTAAAGTTATTATATTAATTAATTCTTCTATGGTCCTAGATTTATTTTATATGAGTGCCTAAAATTCCTTTATATCTTCTAAAGTGATTTATTCATTGGGATTTTGATCTAAATCCATAAATTACTTTATGGAAATCACTACTCCTTTCAAAAAGAAGTAGAAATGTCTCAAATTCCCTTCATTTCATATGGTAATTTCCAATGACAAGGTCATATTATATTTAATCATTCTTGATATTGATATATTGAATCTTATTATTGGAATGGAATGGATGATCAGCTCTAAATATTGAATAAATTTATATCATTATGAGGTTCTATTCCTTTATCCTAATGGAAACACTTACATATTCCAGGGTGAGTGGGACCCAATATTATATTGAGAAGGTCCTATTTTTCTATATATTGGGTAAATATCACATTAGATATCTATTTTAATCCTAAATTATATTTATGTTAATTCTAGTGTTAAAATTAATATTTTCTCCCAATCTAAGTTTTTTATGGTGTAACTAGATGAACGGTGCCATGGTCCCTCCCCCACTGTAAGAGGGATATTCAAAAGAATCACCACTAACTCATGAAGATCCTTTACATGGTTACATCCCCTTCATTGACTCTAATATCCTTACACTCTTCACTATTATTTATTTGAGCCCCAAATTGATCAAATATGATAATAGATCCCCTTCATTTTTATTGTCTCCATCAAAATTATCAGAAGCATCATACCTTATAAACTACTCCTTGATAGTATGTTTTAGCTGACAAAAACCTACCATTTTTAATTTTTATAGGTTTTTAAATGGATTTAGGGGTTTATAGAGGCATATGGAGGTGGGGAATCTTGATTCTAAACACATTATAATCTAATTTGTGGATAAGGGTGACATGTGTTGTGCATGGTTTGGAGAACCTCACTTCTTCAAATCATTCCATTTTTTCTTACACCGTTGGTTATTTTACTACCACATGAAGCATGATTTTCCTTCTTTAGTGATTAATGTGAGTCTCTCTATTTTACCACTCCCATTATGAAACCCATCCATTATCAAAATTATAGGAAATCTAATTGGTCATTTTCCATGCTCAAAGTGATAAGAAAAATCGTTAGCTCACCCATCACCCATTAAATTTGTATTGAAGTTGATGTTTCAAATAACCTCTTGTATTTTTTATAGATAGAAATTAAATTCAATTATAGGCACAAATAGGATGATTATTATATACATTGGCATGATTTTTTGGGGTTTGTAATCATAAAGGTAATCCAGTACAAAGGTTCCATTGGAATAGCCTAGTTTCTCTTCCTGCATACACTTCTTCCCCAACTACTTATCTAGATAGGAATACCTCTTCTAAGAAAGGAGATATGGATTGAAAAATTATAGCTATAATGATTTTAGTTGTATCCCCTTCACTAATAATGGGAGATTATATGGTATAGGTGAAAGAAAGGGATACAAGATCGATGGGAGATCTAATCCCTATGACGTCTGGGAATATGGATGATTCCCCTATGAAATCATGGGTGGAGATACATATTAATCGACAGGGAATCTATTATGTTATGGTAATTCCCATTAGTGTTCTTGGTAAGATCCATGATAAAAAAATTAAAGATCGGCTCGCCTGATGTGCTAATATCACTCTCTCCCAAGGAAGTTCATCCATTGGTTGGGAAAATTGTCAATATAACCAACAAACATTTGGTTTTCTCTATGATGGATAAGTAAGAAATTACTATACAAACATCATCAAAGGATCTCGAGTAGTTTCATAGTGATGAAATCATCCTAGTGTTCAGTATTCCCCCCACCCAGAGCTCGTGGCTCTCTATGAGGCTATGGAGTAGGTTGCTAATACTAAAAATAACTAATCAAAATATAATTATGAAGTGAGTTCTCATTAAACTAAGTAAGATAAAATCAATGGATTTAAGTCATAGAATAAGTTTATAGATTAGTATAAGGTTTTATGTACACAGATGTGAATACTGGGTGGAAATTATTAGGGTTAGAAAATAAAAGGAAGATATCTTTGGATGACATTCATGGTTAGAAGAAAGATTCACATATAGGGATTATACATTAAAAGGAAACATCTGATAAGGGAAAAGGAATTAATTTCACGTCTCACATTTTCTTAAATTATGAAGAGGATTTCCAAAAAGAATAATACTTCTAATCAAAAAGGAAGATAGAAAACAATGGAATTTTTTATTTGAGGGAATATTCAATTATTATAGTGAAGAAAACTAGGAATTGAAAATATGACTCCAATATACCAAAACTAATGAAAAAAATATCAATGGGAAAGAAAGTTGATCCTAAGGAATCTGATCCAATAATAAATAAAGGGTTTGAGAAGATTAAGGAACCCAGTCAGGGTACCCTGGTAGGACCCCTAGCTTAGGAGATACCTCCATATTAGAAGGTTGATATATCAGGATTTCATAAGGTGTGTGAGGGATAAAATGGATAGGAAAACATAGACTTATCATTTCCCCCACACTTCTTTGATAATATGAAATATTCACATGATAATTTAGGAAAGGAATTACATGAAGAATGTAATGAATCAAAGAACATTAAAATTGAGTTAACACTAGAGGATAATGAAAAAGTGAGGTAATATAGATCTCCCTAGGGTATCAATAAATATAATATCAAATGGTTTAACTCACAAATTGTTATTAATTTTATATAATTGTGCCCTAGTATATTCTCTATTGATGAAAACCTTATGGTCTCTAAATTAATTTCCTACAAGATTAAAGAAAATATTTTTCATCAACCTAACCATGATATCTGAGACTTAGCTTGGAAATATAGTCCGACTATCCTATCCCAAAAATTAGTAATGTTGGGTGATGGGTTAATGTATTTTATTATTGATGTTGGTTTAGTTGATTGAATGAAGGTTTCATTTTTTGAGATGGTTACTAACCCCTTAAAAGTTATTTTTAAAAAAAATTAAGGGTTGGGGAGAGGATTATTATTGTCATGGATATGTATCCTAAGATATTTTTAAAGATCTTTCTAAACTACCACTGAATAGAGAGGTTTAATTCTCTATTGATCTACTTCTAGGTATGAGTCCCATCACTCTTTCACATATTGAATGGTTTTATATAAACTGAAATAGTTAAAGGTTTTTCTTGAAGATATTAATTGAAAGGGTTTCATATATATCATTGTACCACCATGGTTGGATCCATTTCTCTTTATGAATAAGGTAGATGAAAGTATCTGACATTTCATTAATTACTGAAAACTCAACCATGTGAATATTAAAAATAAATACTCATTGTATCATATTAATGATATCTATAATCAAATTATGGGATAAATTGGTTTTAAAAAATCATCCTCATATTAGGATACCATCATATGAGAGTGAAGGAATTTGATATTCAATAGACCTATTTTTTTTTAAAAAAAGTATGAGCTTTATGAGTATCTATAAATTCCATTTTGGATTAAAAATTCACATATGGAATTCATGGTACTTATTAATCACATCTTACACCAATATCACAACACATTTTATGTTATATTTATGGATAAAGTCTTGGTATATTCTAGTTTGATAGAAGACCATGAGGAATATCTTGATAATATTGAGAGATATTTGTCTGTATTCTGAATTTTCTAATTCTTGGTTTTGGATTAAAGATGCCAAATTCCTAATCCTTATGGTATCTATGAAAACCATTAACAAAAAATATAAGAAGATTCAAGTGTTGATGTCTTGGGAGAGTCTTAATTTTTTTTTGAAATTAGAATATTTCTAGTTCTAGTTAGATATTATATATGATTTTTTCAAGAATTATAAAGTTATCATCCCCTTTAATATACTTTACTTGAAATGGGGTGAAATTTTAATGGGGGTAAAAAGTGTCAAAAATATTTTATGAGTTGAATAAATGACTGAAATCTAGTTTAGTTTTAATTCTTCTTGAGCTTGGTGAGGTTTATACAGTGTACTATAATGCCTCAAGTATGGGGTTGGTGTGTTTTTTATACAACATGACCATATTGTGGAATATAAATATCTCTAGTTATGCCCACATGAAAAGAATTATCGTACTCATATCCTGGATCTAGTAGCATGATGCATGACTTTAAAACATGGAACCACTATCTCTTTTATGAGAAGTTTATAATGTATACAAATAATAAAATCTTGAAGTATATTTTATATAAAAATGATCAGAACCTTAAGTAGATATGTAGGTTAGTGTATCTCAAGGAATTTTATTTTAATTGGACCTATACCTTGACTAAAGGGACTTTAGTTTCTAATTCTCTAAGAAGGAAGTTATCAACTCAGAATATAAATAAGTTTGAGGAAGATTGGTATTTGATGATCCTTTTTACAAAAAATATTTTAGATATAAAGAAATAAAATGATCATGAACTTTTTGGTTGATCAAATTCAATATGAGAAAGAATCGAATCAATATTTCTAGTATATGAGTGGAATTATAAATGGTGGGATACATTAAGAGATATTTCTTGGTCTCCTCATAGAGAGATATGTTTCCAAAATATGCTGGTAGTTTATGTGTCTCTATGACAGGATGTGATGAGAGGTGGCCATCATTCTAGTTGGGTTGTTCTCTCTAGTGATACCAAAATGTGTTATGATCTCAAAAGATGGTATTTGTGGCTATGGATAAAGTGAGAAATTTATAAATTTTTATTTCATTACCTCATCTATAAAATGTTAAAGGATAATCACCAAAATCACACTGGATTATTATAGCCTTTTCCATTATTATATAGAAATAGGATGAAATCTTGATGGACTTTTTGATTATTTTTTCTCAATCTTCTCAGGGAAGGAATTATATATGGCTCATAATTAACATTTTTTCCAATTATTATCACTTTATTCTAATAAAGGAGAGTAAAAATATATAATATTTTGTGCACATATATATCCTAGAGACTGTAAAGCTTCATGGAGTGATATCAACCATTGTTTCTGACCAAGACCAAGATTTTCCTCCCAGTTCTGGAAGCTTATTCAAGAAGTAATGAGTTCCTAATTTAAGATGTGCATAACATATCACATTCCAATCAATTTTCAGACCAAAAAAGTGGTTTAAATTCTTGAAGATGTGTTTTGCGATTGAATGATCAACTTTAGAGGTTCATGAGAGAACCATTCATCTCTGATTGGGATTTATTAAAAAAATTATAATCATCAATAAATATAGATCTATTTGAGGCTATTTATAGATGGTCATGTCAGACCCCTTTTTTTTTGCTAAGTTGGGTGTACACTCTTTATTGAGGCCAAGCCATTTTCAAGAGATGATGAGTAAAGTTCAATTAATTTTTAAAATACCATAAATGAATCAACATCATAAAAAATAATAACCTAATAAAAAAACACCATACTTATGAATTTATAGTGTTTGATCAGGTGTTTCTCAAATTCTCTCCTTGTTTGGGACATCAAAAACTAGGGAAGTAGGAAAAACTTGTATCATGGTATATTTGACCATATGAAATTGTATACTATCTTAGGAAAGTAACATGTAAGCTAGATTTATTATCCCATTTGACACCCATTAGTGATGTATTTCATGTATCCTAGCTGAATAGATATAATACCAATATATATCATGAAATTTGATGGAAATATTGAGATTTATAACTTGATTCCACTGTAATTGAGTATCCAGTTTGTATCATTGATCATCATAATAAAGTATTGTGAGTCAAGTTAATTCAATTAGTTTGTGTAATATAGTGGCATGAAAAATAATATACTAATTATTGTTCATGGTACTGTTGAAGGGGGATATTTTGTATAAGATATTTGGGTTATTACTTGAGGATTTTTTTGATATTATTTCTTGATTTCAAAGTCTAGGATGAGTGTCACTATCGATTTGAATTTTCTTTGTCTAAGGTTACTTAGTTATGATTTTTCTTTGGATAGGGTTCATATCCCTAAAAGTACATTATGGTAATTAAGATTCTGAGTCTATCATGATTAAATTATTAGCCAACAATGATCTATGAGGGAGGTTATTGGTTATACCTAATATTCTTGAGTTTATTGTCCCATTTTATGCTTATTTTATTTTTTGACTTGTTTTACACTTTTAGTTGTTTTATATCTTATGATATGTGATTGTTATGTAATATTTCCCATTTATCATGTTTACTTACATCTTTAAAAGGAATTGGTTTCAAAAAAAGGAAATAAAGTGTATTTTTATTTCTTTTCAAACAAAATATATAGATATATTTTCTAATTATGGTTCAAACTACAATTTCCTATATGATTTATAAAAATAGTTTCATTAATTATTGGGTGTATCCTAATAGGTGTTATCTCATAGCATAAATACACACACTAATGTGTATGTAGACCTGGTTTTATCTGAGACAAGTAAAGGGAAGAGATCATCTTCCTTCAGTATAGTACCATAGATTCCTTATTCGTATTTTAGTGGTGTGGTGATTGGTTGGTGGAATCAGGTCAGGAAAATATGGTTTGTATAGAATTTTTGGGACTTTTTGGTAATATTCAGATGTACATATATCATACACACTTTCATATACTCAATTTTTTCTCTCTTGTATTATTCTATGAATTTTATTTATAGATTTTTCTTTAGATATTTGTTTTGGTCTTCATTTCTTATTCCATGTTTAGATGGATTTATATTTTAAAATTTTATATTCAATTAACATGACTATCCAATGTATGGGTAACCCATGTCAAATTCTTGATAAGATCTCATTGTTTGGTTTGTTGGATTTAGAGTGGGAAATCATTACTAAAATCACATGTGTCATACCCTTAGTAATATTTTTAACCCATGGTGATCGATAACATTATTTGGGACTTGTGGTAAGTTATATTAGGTTATGTGGAAGGTTAGGCCAAGTTTGTTTGTTATAGTCATCCCCTCAAACCATTTTGAGTTGAACCTACCCAAAACCATGCATAAGACCATGTCTATTAATCCAATCCTATTTCTAATAAGAAAATTTCCTAAACAATCCCAATACCATGATAGCCATTATACCATGGTAATCCATTTCTTCCTATGTTACCCTAATTCATAAAAGTAACCAAAAAATGGTATATCTAGGAACACCATGGTATTTTTTACCAAATCAAAAAACCAAACCCAATAAATTATACAACATCAACCATGTTTTGGTTTGATGTCAAGATTAATAAATTTTGAAAATATATAAATCAAGACAAAATATATCATGTTATAGCTTCATCCACCATATCATGGTTTTTCTCATCCTATAAATTAAAAAATATATAATCTTATTAACCATTCCATGAACCCTACCCACCACACTTTATGTTTCATCTACTTCAATAAAACCCTATAAACTAAATAAAATCCCACCCATTCTCCATATTTTACAATCCATTAATAAATCCTTTACCCATTACCATTATCCTTACCCTTCCCATTCTAAAACTAAAATATCAACCCTCTATATTAACACCATTAAACTAAAAGCCATAAAATTAAACCTATTACCTTTAAAACCCTTTAAACCTGGTAATAATCATAACCAAATCCCATACAATTCCATGTAAAAAACTTGGGGAGTCCAAAAGAGGTGGGTGTCTAGTCAAATATTCCAACAATATAAAAATACACTCCTAATAAAAAAAAGATACACCAATAAACTATCCTCAACTCAAGTCAATACCCAAGATATAAACCAAGAACCTATACTAACCTCACTACCAAGCCACTCCATTATCTAATACTTATCAAATTCAGAGTAATTATTCCCCACTTATGTTCATCCATGCCTAAAGTTCAAATAGTAATGCAGTTAAAATAACTTTTTATATCATGCCAGTATAAAACATAGAGAATGGAAAGATTTTAATTCCCACATTGATTTTTTTATGGGACTATAATATACTTTCAAGGAATAATTGAGGAATCTCCATATAGAGGATTTCATTATAAGTAGAGAAGTTTAATTCCATGATCTTGTCTTGGAGTTCATGACCACAATTTACTTTAACTATAGGGTGGATAAGCTCCTCTTAGTATGAAGGCCTTATAAGTTTTTTTACCAAAATTTATTTTACTTTATGAGATTCATATTAAGGTTTTTTTTCAAATCCCCTATTTATGATGCAATGGTCATGGATCCACCTGAGGAGAATTTTTTTTCAAAACTACATGTATATATCCAATGACCCACTCTCTAACCATGATCTAATGAAAACCAAAATATTATACCTAAAGAACCATTATTTTAGTATAGTACATAGAATTTTCTCCACATCATGAATTTGAAGAGGGTAAATTCAAGGGGTCATCGACCGATTGAATGTTTTTATTTTTTATTATAATTTATCAAGGATATCCCTCTAGTTTTCTAAAGCCATTGCCCACACATTTCATGAGTATAAGACCCAATAAAAAGGGAAAATTTATGTGTATACATTTATCACCAACTTAACAAAGGGATTAAATATTTTTTTATAAGGAACAACCCCTAATATACTTGGGAACAATTCATTTTATTTTTTATCTAACACTTCTAAATATTAGGATAGTGGAAAAAATTAGAGAACATTATGTGTTGAAATAAGAAATAGATTGTTCATATCCTGAGTAAGAGGAAAACCCCTAAATTGGAATTATGAGACATAGGTTCAGTCATACTATAGATTTATTGTGACTCCTCTAGAGTTAGTACCATTACTATCATAATCCTAGACCAAATTTGAGGCCAAATTTTATTTTATAAATACCAATAATTTTATGATGGAAGTTCTTTATTTGATTATAAAGAATATAGAAGACTCGCTGATATTTAGGCCTATCCCACCCCAATATCTAGTAGATTTCACATAATCTACACCCATGGGTGGGTATTCTATGGTTATATTAGAATATCTCATTAGGCATACACCTCCATATCATGCATCATCAGCTTTATCACCACCTATAACCTTAGTGTCCATATCGTGAGGGGTTTTTGGATGAGGCATTATACTATGAGCCCAATGGGTGATGCCACAATAGTACTAATATCCATTTTCTTTTAATTAATGGAAGTATGGTCTTTTTGGCCTCTAAATTTAAAACCCCCATAGAGGTTCTTCAAAATTTTGGGATATGTGAATTGGGGGACACCAAGCCCCTATCCTGTTCCTCTTATTTGTTTCATTCTCTTTTATCTATGGTGATTGAAGGTGACTTGTTTTATTTATTAAGGTATGATTTCCTTTTTCTTAATTGATTCTTGTTATTACTTGTTATCCACTGATTTTGGTATCTTTAAGTAAGGGTTTGATGCTAATTCCACCATAGTACGATGGAATCAATCTGATATGATGGGTTTTTTTCTTTGATTAGTTATTATTTATCCTAATATGATAAACAAAATAGGTTATGTGAAGTTTATTGGAGTTATTTCACTAATTTTAGTTATATAAAAATTTCCATCAATTATGATGGATTTGATGGTTCTTGTGTTTGTGATAGGTGCTTGTGGGATCATTGGTGGTCGGTACGAGCTTAGGATCAATTTATGGATCATCAAATGAGGTTTGTGGCCTTTAAATTACTGAGAATCTTGGCTATTGGATTTTATTCTATTAATTTGATCATCATTATGATTATCTCTGGAATTTTTTCAAGACTTATTTCACCCTATAAATTGGGACAAACTCGCATTGGCCTAATATTCAACACAAACCACGTAACTTGTTAAATAGTTCATTGGTGGAACCTTGGTTGAATGGGTGTTAGGGGGACCTCCTTATGGATTGTTTAGTGGTTTAAGTTGGATTATCAAGGTAAATGTGTGTCCTTTATAACTAAGGATTTAAAGGGGTTTTTTTAAAAAAAATTATTTCTAAAGGAAATGATTTAAGATGGGATTTCAAGGTGAAAAGGGTGATATCAAGTATTGATTTGAAATGGAATCTCAAAAAAAATGTGGGGTTTTTTAAAGAAATTTTTCATTATTATTTTTGTTGAGGGACTAATTTGAGTAAATATAGAATATTATTTCTTTTATAAATGGTTTATTGTGGGTATTTTTACTTTTATTTTAAGGGAAATTAGAAAGGTATTAGTTTAATAATTTTTTCCTTGTTGAACTTGTGTGGGAAATGCACTATTTTCTAGAGATTGTATGTTTTTTATGCTTCCTAATTATGATTACCTAGTATGTTGTTTGTGTTTAATATCGATTCGTGATTTTATAGGGATCCATTATCATGTTAGGATATTTATATGTAGTTTTATAGACTTCCATTCATGTTCATGTGTGATTTGTCTTGATAATTTTTTTTATATCAAGTGATTGGGTTGGTCTGAATTGTTGTAATTGACCCCTTAGAGGGCATAGATGGGTGAAATGGATGGGTATTATGGAACCATACCAGGTTCTGCTGAGTTAATTTCGGATATCCTCTTAGGTAAATTAGGCCTAGAGTGAGTTTCTCAAGCATTGATAAGGCTTGGGTGACCTAGTGGTTTTAATTATGGTTTTGGGTGATGAATCCTTCATTTATAGAGGTGTTTAGTGCATTAAAATGACTAATGTAGGAAGCCTATAGGGGGTGGTTTTGGAGAATCCTATAGGTTATCCTTATTGTGTTTTGTGCATGGGATACTCTTTTAGGATAATGGTTGACCCTTTATTTTTTATTGATTATTTGAAGTTCATATTGATTGTTTATTTATATCTTGAGACTTATGGTTATGACCATGTACTATGTAAGGGGGTGATGGGTTGTGATGTGATGACATGGGATCATGGTTATTGGGGCCACTTTGAGTGATATAGTTAGGTTTGAGATATTATTGTGTGGCCTCTGCTGAGTAAAAGGGGATGGTCTGTGATGTGATGCAGTGTGAGACCTCACCCTAAGTGTGAGGGTGGTAGTATGTGATGATGGATGTGGTGTGGTATGATACCTCACCCTGATTAAGAGGGTGGAGGTACATAATGAGGTATGTAATGTGGTATGATACCTCACCATGAGTGATAGGGTGGTGATAAGTGATTTGGCTTGAGATTTTAGATATTAGGGCTGCACTGAGTGAGAGGGTTAGGCCTAAGATATTATTGTACAGATTTCTTTAAGTAAGATAATATTATCTGAGATATTGATGTGTGACAAAACCTAAGTGAGAAGATGTTTTCATGGACTTTATGTATAACTAGTGTGTGGACTCCCTTGAGTGAGAGGTATTATCTCATGACATGATATGAGACCTCTCCCTATGTGAGATAGTGGAATTATGACACTAGACTTGAGATCATAACTTGTTATAACACCCAACCATGTATGAGAGGGTTGTGATCGAGACTCAATTTAAGGTCCTTAACCTGAGAAATGTAGCATGGGATGGGTTTAATTACAAGATGAATCTCTTCCTTTTTCCATTGGTTGAATAAGGTGGGGTCAGGTGTCATGGTGGTTTGGTTATCACACGATGACCTGAATCATTTTCTTTCATGTGCATAGTGTGTTATGTTTTCGGTTTTGTGTGTTGCAAGAGAATTACTTGCACTCTTTTATATTTTACATTAACATATACTTGATCACAACAACACTTAGTGTGTTGAGGTAGGTGGGGAAATCCTTTAAGGTCATTAAACTCACCCCTACTCATGTACATGACATGAGTTTCAATATATGTGAGTAAACCTTCATGTTTTCTTTTAGTCATAGTTATCACTTGGAGCTAGAAATGTGGTTTGAGTATAGAATGACTTTGTGTACATGGATTTGATAGGTAGGATCATATGAGTTGGGACAGATTCCATTGCTGTTTAATTTTTAGTTTTTTTTCATATGTACCAGTTAGTGAACACCCTATTTATTTATTTTGTTGATACTTTTTAAGTATATTTTTTTATTTCTACTTTTATATGTTTTGATTCATCATATAGAATATTAATTATTTTTCTATTCTGGACTATGGGATCCCTCTTGAATCCTTTTTTATGTCTACACATTTTTAGGATGACTGTTATATAGAAATTTCATGTCAAATTTTTAGTAGATTCATGTATGAACCTAGGAATTTACTTCTGAGGGAATAATATCTACACAATTATTTTAGTCCCTTTCCTCTAGTCTACAACCTCTAGTATATGGGGAGTCATTCATAAGGTCATGTGGAAACCCCTACTCAAGTGTCGTTCAGGAAATCTAAGTTAGGGAATTACAAAGGGATAGTCCTGAGGGTGGAACCAATATCTAAGGAGGATGGTAATGAAGCACCTATTTATAAGGTGGTGTGGTTACCTCTCCCATAATAAGGCTATTTCCTAGAGTGCTTAAGAAAAAAAACTGTAAGGGTTAGTGGGACCCATAGAGGATAATATTGTAATCATGGGCTTAGCCAGCTACAAAATGGAATCAAAGCCAAGTCCCAACCTATGTTATAGAGAGGATATTGGACCCCTAGGGAGGTGGGATATACCTAAGAGAAAAAACCCATATTTGAGGAGGAGGATAATGAAGCACCCCTTTATAATTTGGTGTGGATACCTCTCCAATCACAAGTTTTTTTCTAGGAGTGCCTGAGAAAAACAAAATCATGAGGGTATATGGGACCCAATGTAGACAATATTATGATCATGGGATTGTATTGTTATAGTTTATACTTTAATTAATGAATTAGTGAAAGTATACATATACAAATAATTTTTAAAATTGATTTTTTATTTTTTATTCTTATTAGTAGTTTTTAAATAATTTTTAATGTTATTTTTTAGAATAAAAATAATAATCTATTTAATTTTGTGATAGATTTAACAAATTTAAAAAAAATAACTTTGGGTTTAGTAGTTACCTCATGGGATTGACCTCAGACTTTTATAATATTATGATCTAGTAGTTTTATTGCTTGGAAGAGCTTAAATAAATTTATAGAATTTTTTAACTTCAATGAGAAGTAATGATATCTTTGGAAGTGTCAATACTAGATAACCAATTGAGTAGGTTTGACCCCCTCACCCATGATTAGATTTAGGTTGGATACAATGTATAAGATACTATAGTCCATTAATTTTTTTGACTTGGTTTTCATGTGGGAGGGGGGATTTGTTTTTGTTTTTTTTTATTTTTCAACATGTGCTATATATTTTTTGAGTATGTTTATAGTAAGATATGGGTGGGTTACCTTAGGATGGGGTGATATTCTTGATTTGGTAAATTTCACTTCATGTTCAACATTAGATTATTTAGGTTCCTCTAGGGATGATCATACTAATTACTTTTTACTCACCCAAATACAAACACACTATATATTATTGTTGTTCTATTATTACAATTCAATAGAGTTGTTGAATCTATTTTTCAGGTGATGTCTAGAATTTATAGGTGGTGTGGTAGATAGTTAGTGATAAATGGGATTACATTGTGGAGTTATTGATGATGCCTCTATTGTATATTGTTATGGATGATTTATATTCACGCATTTCTATTTTAAGATCATTTTGATGACCTATGGACGTATTTATTATCAAGGTTACTATGGTTTTTTATATGGTGGAATTGTTTGTTACAAGTTTACTATTTGAGAGGATGTCTTCTATTTGTGATATTTATAATTTCAATTTTATTCATCAATCCCTAACCCATTAAAGGGTTTGGGATGAAAATATTGGTCAAATCAACACTCTAAATAGGGTTTTGGGTCATATTGGATTCTATAAGGGAAATGCAATGAAGGTTTACATAAACAAAGTGTTGGATGTTCACTAAAATGTACATGCATGAGATGCATGTACACATGCATATGATTCATGAAATATTAATATAAAATATATGATATTATATATAGTTTACATTTAATACACACATATGATGCATGGATAATAATATAATAAATAATGTGTGTGTGTGTGTGTGTGTTTGTGATATGTATATATATATATATATATTTAATATCATTGAGGTGAATATTTTGGATAAGTTTCATTTGATGAAACAATCTTTACAGTTTCTACCAAATGGATGCATTAAGTTATAAACCAAAGGATGGTTTATTTAAGTTTGAATTTATTCATTGAAGTGTGTTTAATGAAAAAATATCCAATGGATATAAATTCATTATATTAATTATAAATTGAGATCCTCTGGATTCATATATAAAAGATAAAAAGTTCTCTTATGTTTGGGTGTATGATGTGTGTGATACACTTCTAAACTCTCTTCATCCCGAAACTCTATTTATCTCTTTTGAGAAGGTAATGTAACCCCTGTGTATTTTGTTTATCCTTAGGAAGTGTTCTTGGATATATTTGATGGTGTATCACCTAGGAGCTAGGGTACATTCTTTCACCACTCCCCGTGATCTCCATTAACCATTCTTCTTCTAAGGATGAAGATGGCTGCTGCAACTCATGTTTTCCAGGTACTCTTTTTTATGATATTATTTATGTGTTTGATTTCTTGAGGATATATATCCTATGTTTTTGGGTTGTATTATACTATAAATGATCATAAAAAACACATCAGTGGTATCAAATAGAGTTTCTTTAAGATTTAAACATGTTTTTATCATTGATTTTTGAGACAATTATAACTGGAAACAAAGAACAATGTTTTTGTAAAACAGATGTTAGTTAATGGCCCTTACATGTGCTACATTAAGGTAAATTTAATTTACCCGTATGTATGTAGGATATGTAAAGGTTATATCCATACTCATAAAGAGATTCATAAAGTTGATCTATGTATTACCTTTATGTGGTGAGGTTTCTCATTTCTACGTAAGGGAAATAGTGTATTAGCTTTACACAGTGGTTCCATAAGGTAGCATAAATGTATATTGATATCTACCCTTTTGTAAAACATTCACATAAAGGTAATATCCTAAATATTATTACAATTGTCAGGGAAAGGGGAGAAATACAATAAAATCCCTACACTACTAACAAGGAAGAAATCAGTGAGACTTGAAAATGAGACCTCACCGAGACCCTGCAGAGCTACTACCAACTGAGCTACACCCTGGGGGTAGGTAATATCTTCAAAATCCTTACACATCACATTATATTTGAGCTATGTAAAGGTAAGTAGAAACTTACCATTATGCAATAGATTCATGTTGGCACTATGTAAGGGTCTTACTCTTCCACAGAGAATCTGCATGAAGTTAGAAGGTAGTTACCCTTATGTAGAGTGTATTCGTAAGGGTAAATGGAGGACACCCTTATGTGGAATAGGGATTCTATGTAAGGTTAAGCCAATACTTTGTTAATTTTCTTTTAACATATCAAATGTTTTTAATGGTTCAGTAAAATTTTTATAAATCATGTTCCAAAGTATTTGGGGAATATTTTATTTATAAGGATTTTATAAATTAATTAATAAAATATAAATTATTTATAATCAATTAAATAAATGTTTATGAAACATTTTCCCAAAATATTAAAGGTTTATATTTTAAAATTAATTTTGAAAAATTAAATGGCATGCCTTATGATCTATAAATAAATTATTTATTTATAAATCATAATAAGTGATTTATAAAGTGCATATAAAGTACAAGATATATGATATTTACATTATATAGAATGTTTATATAATAGATATTTAATTATATAATGTTTATAATTCAAGAAATATCATATAAATGTCATATAGTATAAAATATGATGGAGTTCAAATTCAAATGAATATAAATTGTTTATTTTCTTTCTAAATTATAAATTGCTTATAATTTACATTTATTTATTAATAGTTCATAAATGTCACGTGTTTTTGAAAATATTTTTTTTAAATTTACTTGATATTCATGTTTAGGAAATTGTTTATGAAATAGTAATATTGGATATACCCATTTATATGATAAATTGCTTCTAAGGTAGAGCTTCACATTCCATGCTAGGTTCGATATCATAAAATTCAGTTTTCATCTACCTTAACCTCAGTTTTTTAATTATAGTCATGATATAAAGAATATTTTTTGGGAATAGTTTATGAATATTATGTGTTAGAGTTTTCATTAATTTAATTCTCTATTGAGTAAAGTCTCCCCAATTATGGGGACTTGAGGTCTGACCACCTACTTTCCTAGTGGCATATGCCTTGGATATAAAAGTGAATAGGGTTGGTTATCTATCACTCTAGGCTTACTCATGAGGAGTTTTTCAATCTCATATAACTTTATGCCTTTACATTATGTATTCAGGTATCTTATGACTGAAAATTCACTTTCTATTGATAAGAACTGGTATAAAAATTCCCCCCAGTTTAAGGGGGCAAAAAATGATGGAGGTTAAGGGAATAAACCATTACAATAAGATTACAATCATTAGGAAATGAACCCAAACTAGTGTATAAGATAATTTTATTTCCTGGATCCCTTTTTTGGTTAAGGAATCATCCATGTAGTTGCCTTCCCTCAATGTGTGACCAACCTGAATGCCCTGGTTGACAAAAAAAATTGTAGTTCCTAACAAGATAATACATCTCCCATGGTGTTATATCCTTCCCTTGAATGAACTTGTCCAGAAAAGCATAATCAAATTCCACTTCTGTAATCAGGATATTATAAATCCTACACAACATAATATTGATAACCATGGACCTTACTTATTATCCAAGAGAATTACATGGGCCATAAAAGGAACTAAAACCCAAAATCACCGAGCCCATGTTGTATCTCACATGTATGCCTCATCTCATATCCATATACATTCATGATCCATCCACATTTAATTTAATCCTCGTATTTGGTGGCTTACAATTTTTTCATTTACCCTGATTACCTCAATCACATTCCATATTGCTACAAGTACTTGGTAGAAGCCTTTATAATGAAGTAGAGGACTCTCCACCATTAATTAGTGAAACAAGATCTTATAAAAGATCCATCACCCTTACCTGAAGGAGAATAAGGAAATACTTTATGTCATCTCTTTCCTTGTTCCTTTATTCCCAAAGAAACCAGCACACAGCTATAAAAACCAATGCATGAGCCTTCACCTCCAGCCCTTTCTGACCTTCTACTTGTAACCAAGCCTCTAAAACCTTATACATTGAATAACCACCTCTCTATATACTCATACCATTGTCTATATGATTCTATATCCCCCTTTCTAGGAAACCACTAAAAATAACATGCCATGTTGATTCCTGTTGTGACCTTTCACAACATTAGCATCATGAAGATTGGGAAAACCCTTTTTATATAAATTTTCTATTAGATCATAATATATATGTAAATTTATATGATATGGAACAATACAATAGCGGGTGAATTGTAGATTTAAAAACTTTGTATTTAAACTCTTAAGAAGGAACTTAGTTTAAGAGGTCTTAAACTAATACAATTCACAATCAATATAAATGACCATGCGGGTCCTGGATATGATGGATATGATATGATATGATATGATATGATAGGTTATTAAAACAATTGTATTTTAATTGAATACAATGATCAGATTAATACAAATGTAAATGATTCTACCATATGGTGTACAAAATCTCTTAATACAATATGTAAAGAATGTATTCTAATTAAAACTATTACAATAGAAAAGAATAAGAATAGAAAGAGAAAAAAATGATTTCCTTTCTATTACAAATATAAGTGAAAAAATAAAAGGTATTACAATTCTTTTATCCCAAAGAGTAGGGTATCCTTTCACCTAGGATAAAAGGTATTTCTTACCACCACCTGGGTAAGCTCTCGATACAATGATTGGAACACCTATCTTTATATCCACAAAATACCTCTATCAAGAAGGCAATCATAACCTCTATCTTTAAAACACTTTAAATCCCTCTATTAAGTAGCTCTATGCTCCCCCGGATCTCCCCTTACCACTCTCGTACTTATTTAGGGTTTCTCCCAAAACCCTTCTCTTTCGAGGCTGGAGGCGCGTCTGAGCACCGTTTCCCCTTCTCTTTCTCTATTTTTTCCTTTCTTTCTTACTCTTTCATATTTTTCCTTATTCATGTTATGATTCTATCTAAAGGAGTGGTTTTTTTGTGCTTCTTTCATAGGTGGTGTTCAATCCCGATGATGGTGGTTGTTGTATCCCCCGACTGCTGCGTCACTTCCCTGACCTCATGTTCCATCGCTCCTATCTATGACGAATTTGGAGCGATGGTTACTTAGTGGTTTTGGGATAAGTGGAATGGTGGTCTAGGAATTTCTAGTTGCTCTTATGTCATCTTGATCTTGGTTTTGGTTTCCGATTTCAGTCCAAGTGAGATGTCGTCGCTTGGAGGCACCAACCGCCCTTATCCCTACCCTAACCCCAAGGACCTATGCTCCTCTCCAAGTTAGAGCTAGAACAGTGGTTCCTAAAAGGTTTTTAGAGGTGGGATCTGGTGACGATTTATGCTCCTCTCATGGCCTGTTTATCTTAGTTTTGATGAATTTATATGTGTTCCTTCTACAGCGGTGGATTTGTATGAGGTTTTCTCAGTGATTCTTTCAACTTATACATCTGGTATGGTTTTTTTATATCTTAGTCATGCCTCGAAGCTGGTGTGGTGTTCGGACGAGGATGAAGAAAGTGGTTTAGATGTTGGCGTGATGTTCGAGTATGGAGGAGATGATGAAGGTTTCTTCGACGGTGACAGCGGATGCTGGTGGAGCTCACCATCGATCTGGTTTGATGTGAACTGGGAGACTGTTGTGTTCGGTGTGTTACTCGAGGAATGGTGCAAAACTTGAGGTGATGCGTGATGAGACAACTTGATTATTGTGATGGATCATGATGCATTGTTTTTGAATTTTGAATTTTGTGGATTTTTGGATCGCTACAGTGGCGGTAGGGTTTGGTTGGTGTGGATTTTGAATTTTGTATTTTGTATGTTGTTTTGATTATCTAAGTGGGATGTGTGGGTACTTATGGAGGTTTTTTTATGGTTCCCACTTTTCCAAAAAGTAGTTTCTTAAAAAATAAAAAATAAAAAAAATGGATTGGAGGTTCCAACAGTCATATTTCTTCCAACAGTCATATTTCTCTAGAAAAATCAAAGGGACTTGGACACTTAGCATTATAACGGTCAAAACAAACAGAATACATGACATAATTTTGATTGGTATATAACTAACTTTATGACATTGTTTTGGTTAGGATATAGTAAGTACAAAAGTATGAAACAATGAGTAATATGGAATATAGTGAAAAACATGTATGTGGTATTGGAGTAAGATATGAGTACAATACATTACACGAGTATGATACATAACTTGGTTACAATGTATATCGTGATTACGATGCATATTGTGGTTATGATACATAACATGGTTATTATGCTTAACATGGATAAGATGCATATCATGGTTACGATTCATATCGTGATTACAACACATAACACAATTATGATGCATAATGTGATTACGATGTATAACCTGGTTACGATTCATGGTTAAGATGTATAACCTGGTTATGATGCATGGTTATAATGCATAATATGAATACAATACATAACCTGTTTATAATGCATATGGTTATGAAAACATTATATGTGGTTACGATATGTGTGATTACAATTGTAAAACAATAGTATATGATTACGATAAGAAAACAACATATATGATTATGATATATGTGATTATGATGAGAATAAAACATACATGAAAAAAATAAGTGATTTGTGATTTCCAAAAAAAAGATCAATGGGAAAGTCGAAACACATTTTGACTCAACAATATCCTCTATTTTGGAAAGAAAAAAACAAAACAAACAATAAATACTTATCTCCCACTGAGTTTAGTAACTCTTCTGAAAGTAATAGTGAATGCGACTAATTCCACCCTAGGATAAAAATATCACTAAGGATTGTATTCTCTTTAATTTTACTTGTGAGTTCTCCCCCTTGATAAGGTATTCACCCTTTTCCTTTTTATGAAATAAATTTCTTCTTTTCCAAATTATTCTCCCCCTTTTTGATTTTCAAAAAGAATAAGGGAAAATATTCATTTCCTGTAAAGAGTTAGAGAAACATTGTATAAAATAATAGACATTACTTAGAATGAAACAATATTTTATTACAACAATAGTTCTAAAGATCATTATTTCCCCTTTTGTTTTTCCAAGAGGTTGAACATAAAGAGATTCATATTCTTGAACTCTTTTCTATCCCCCATTAATTTGTCTAGAGATTATTACTGAGCCTTCAGATTCACATCCTATTCATCAATAATCCTTTCTTGATTCTAGAGCACATCTTCATGAAGCCGATTGATTGCTTCATGTTCTTTAATCCTAACTTCCTGGGCATCAAAATCATCAACTCTAAGTCTGTAGGCCTTTTATAGGATTAAAACTCTATTAGATATCAAAACAACCTCATTACATTCATTCTCCAATTTTTCCTTTAGATGATCAATCTCTTCAGAGTATATTTTTTTGAGGTACCTGGTCTTTGAAAGACTTCAA
Source organism: Viscum album (assembly GCA_963277665.1). Lineage (NCBI taxonomy): Eukaryota > Viridiplantae > Streptophyta > Magnoliopsida > Santalales > Viscaceae > Viscum > Viscum album. The sequence continues at coordinate 682,077,737 of OY728123.1, read as the reverse complement.
GTTTTTCATTGAAATCAGCAAACAACTTTTGGTAGAAAGAATTAAGATCATTTACCCACTTCAACAATTCATCAAGATTTTTCACATGATTCTCGATATTATCATCAATGTTGTACAACCACTTGAAAACCTTGTTAAAAGCATTGTTGTTCTCAATAGAACATTCTTTGAATATTTTGAAATCAAATTCAAGATTCAAACATTTTTCCATCAGAGTCTTGACAAAGTTCATTCTTTCATTATGGATATTTGAAATGATTTTTATCCTAGCTTCAATTTTTTGGAATGAACAGTATAATCTTTTCCAATCTGTTCAAAGATTGTTTGATATATTTAATTCCCTTTAGTGTGATTGTTCTTTATGAATATATATCTTCATTGTATTTTGGTAGATCTACAAAATGAGTTTTAGTGCTGATAATTCATGATGGGTGATTCCAATTATTATCGGATTCTTATTATTCTTCTTTATCTAAAATTTGAATGATTTTATTAGAAAAACCCTTTGAGAAAATTTCTTGGAAGGCTGAGGATCAAGAGATAGAAAATTAAAATATGGAGCTTTTGACGATTCCCCAGAATTATTTCTCTTATTTGCATCTTCTTTCTCTTCCAATTCTTCTTCTTCTATCCCCTTTTCTTATTCCCTTTGTTCTTCTTCTTCTTCTTCTTCATATTATTGAATGAGAATTTGTGTAGCTGATTGTTCATATGCCTGTTTCTCCTTTCCTATCTCTGCTAGACCCGATTGAGTTTGAACATGTGGTTCCCTTATGACAATTTCAGTTCAGGATTCCTCAGCTATCTTGAGAATACTATCAATGTCAATAGCTTAGGCCTTTCTCTTCTTCATTATATTATTCCTTTCTTCTTCTTTTAATGTTTCCCCAATTCTTGTTTTCACTGCCAGAGCTTCAGCTGGATCCAAACCAAATTTAGGATCCCATTCTTTCCTTTCTTCCTTCTTCTTCCTCCACTATGTCGCAACCTCATTGGATACTGATTTTTGTTTCTTCGATTTTTTGAAAGTTTTAGTCTTAACTACCTTTCTTTTTCTTGAAGATTATTTAGAGTGCTTTGAAGGTTTTTCACTCTCTTCAGCTACTTCCTTTCCTTTCTCATCTTCTGGATCTTTCTCAAATTTTTTGGATTCAGTATTGAATCATAATTTGAGTCTCCTTATCATATCCTTACTAATGAGAGACTCCTTGAAAGATGTTGTATTTTAATTGATTGATATATTACACAATCTTAGGCACTCTTTCAAAAACTTTCTCAAGATGGAAGGAAATTTAATTAGATGAGACTTTATGGAACCGGATTTGAGTTTCTTAATTGTCAATAAAATGAATCCCATTAGATTGAACTTCCTCATATTCACTAAATAATCAAGCACATAAAAATAAGAAACTTTCAAAGTTTCCTTATCACCCTTTATCAGTCCTAGAAATCCTTGAATCTAGATAGAAATAAGTCTATTATCAGCTGATAGATGATTAACCTTCCTTTTATCATCATGAAACTCAAAAAGAGATTTCTCTGCTTTCCTCTTATCAAAAGTCCCATCAAGTTCTAGTAATTTGTGGGAAGGACAAAGGGAATATCCCTCAAACAGAACTCCTAGGAAAGTAGCTGCTTGTTTTATAGAGGTTTTTTATTTATTATAATATATCATAAAGTAAATCTTGAGTCCATTACCTATCTCAATTGTTTTATAGAATTGTAACACTTGCTCATAAAACAAAAAGTCTTGATCTAAATCCAGTCTTTCAACACAAATGAATTCCCACCCTTGGAAACTATTATCCTTTTCAATGAAGAATCAAAAGTCTCATAAAAGTCTCAAGAGACTAACCTTTTACCTTGAAAGTTCATAGAAGAGAAATATTTGGGAGAAATTTTCTTTGGAGATGAAGCAGTTGACTCAGACATGAAAGAATATCTTGAACCCTGAAGATTTTCCTAGTTACAAAAGCTAATGTCTTCTCTGATTATGAAAACTGAGGTAAAAACTGATTACGAACCATGATGGGTATTTATAGAGCATCGAAAGTTTGGATAAATTCAGAGGAGTTTGATGTGGGATGGGTAGGGAGGGTTTCTTTTAAAAAGAAATTTAATGTTTAGTATTATATCTAAAAGATCCAATGGTTGATAATGACTTTCAACTCTTGAGGTTTTCCTTAAAATAAAATCATATTCAGAATAAATCTGATTAGGAGTAAAAAGAAAGAATTTAAAAACAACTATTTGAATGAACAAAATAAGGTTATAGAAATTGTACCTATCAAAGTATCAGGATAGATAAATTGGTTTCATTATATTTTTCTTATGATAATAATACAAACAAAATTTTAATACCAAAAAAACACATGAGACCAATAAGAATTCTAAAATCGATAAAATGAAAATAATCTGGTACTGATAAAATATTATAATACTGATAATCTAGTACCGATAGAATAATCTAATACCAATAATCTAGTACCAATAAAATAATTTAATACTGATAAAATAATCTTGTACCGATAAAATATGAAATTGATAAGTATAGAACTGATAAACATGAAACCAATAAAATTTAAAACCAATTAAAAGTGAAACTGATAAAATGTAAAACTGATTAAAAATGAAATTGATAAAAAGTAAAACCGATTAAAAGTGAAACTGATAAAAAGTGAAATCTATAAAATGTAAAACCGATTAAAAGTGAAACCAGTAAAATGTAAAATTGATAAAAAATGAAACCGATAAAAAGTATGTATACTCCCCCTTTGAGAAGGAGTAACTTAATATAAGAATATGGTTTAAACAAGAAATAGATTTGAATGATTACTTCATAGTGATCATTCCTAGTTTATATTTAATGTATTCAAATATATCAGAAGATAATGGTTTTGTGAAAATATAAGCATGTTGTTCTTGAATTCTGATGAATTGTAAAATAATATCTCATTTTAGTGTGTGATATCTAAGAAAGTTGAAGTGCATTGTGTTGCATTTGTTGTCAATGAGGCATGAAGTTGTCTTGGAATGAATGGATGTCAAGGAGTCAAGATGTGAATGTCAAAGGATGTGATGGTGATGGTGATGAAGGAGAATGGCCATGGTACCAAAATGCATGTCACTTAGGAGATTCACTAAGTGACATAGGAGATGATGGTTTGAAACATTCTCTAAGAAAATCAGACGATTGATGAGCTGATCTTTAAGTTCATAGAACTTGTATCATGATGATACAATGTCACAACATTGTTTGAAGACCATGCATTGTAGTGACAATGCATGAGGAGTTGAAAGGAGTTCCATCCACAACTACTAAGTGGATGATGTGCATTAATGAAGTCCATGTACTAACTCTTAGTACATGTCAATTGGAAGTGATCCAACTTGATCTCTAATTGGATCAATGAAGCACATTGGAGATTTTATGTTGATTCAAGCGTTCGGTTGATGGAGAACCTTCAAGAATTCACTCCTAAGTAATAGATTAAATGTTGAGGAAGAATTGGAGGAATTCTTAAGAAGAAGAGAAGATATGAATAAGGGAGGATGGATAAGAAGATGAAGATGTGGCACTTGGCATGTTACACTTGGTCACTTTGTTTAACAAAGGACTTAGTGTTTTTGTTGCAAAAAATAGGCCACCAAGGAGGCCAGTCGAGGGTCATCACCCAAGGCACATGTGGGACTCAAGGTCACCACGCCCATGGGGAACCCTCAGGCCAAGGCAGCATCCCTTGAGGCAGGGGCGCACCCAAGACAACCGAGTGGGCGCCTGGGGCACGCCCGGAGGAGCGCAGGGCACGCGGTGGTGAAGCCCGCGCACCCGGTGTGTGCATAGTGGGCGCTAGGAGCGCGCCCGCGGGAGCAAGAGTGGGCGCAGAGCGCGCCCGCAGGGAGAACACGGTGCGGGGCGGCACCGTGGAGGGAGAAGATGCAACTGAGGAGTTGCGGGCAGCGGCAGGGTAATAAACCGCGGAAAAAACCCGCGGCGTTTCGATGTGGGACGCGCAAATTCCACCGGGAGCGAATCCCAGCCGCTCATCTGATCTCGCGGCCGATCCGAGCCGTTCATCTAATCCCGCGACGCCGCGATCTGATCCAGCCGTCCGATGTCTTTCGATCACCTGATCCGACGGCTGCCGCTTCGTCCTCAACCTCGAGCCATGCCGAAGCCTCCCCGCGACCGCCGCTGAACCAGGCGACTCCCGAAGATAGGTTTCGAGATTCCGGCCACCTCTGAAGAAACTGAAGCCACCCTCGTGCTCGTCTGGCCATAACGAACAGGACCATGCAATAAAATAAGCATGCATACGATGAAAGGAGGATTTCGAGCAAGGCCGAAGCAACCGGAGGTGCGAGGCCATTCGGTGTTCGTGCCTTTGCATGGATAAGGTTTAACGAAGGCCATGCATGCGTTATAAATCGCATGCATGTGGAGGAAACTGAAGAAGAAAGATCCCGCGTGAAACAGAGGATAAATAATATTTGGAAGATTTTAAAGAACCGAAAACTTCGGGATCTTGAAGTTAAATCACGCGGAAGATATGGGGTATTCCTCTGCCTATATAAAGAGAGGCCGAGCCCTCGAGAAGTTTGCTGATGCGCTGAAGTTTTGAAGTCCCGTGAGCGCATCCCTCTGCCTCGCGAAGTTTTGAAGCCACCGCGCACACTTGCGCGGCTGAAGATCTCGGTGCCACCCGAGGCCCGAAAGAGATCCCTGTGCGCCTTCCTTGCGCGACAGGAAGAACCCGGGGCCGCAGCATTCTTGTGCGCCCGTGGTTGATTCCCTCACTGCCTGCACATTTACGCGGCAGGAGGAAGGAGCCTGCGGTGCCTTGCACCCGTGGCTAGTGCGGCCGGTTACATCTGAGGACTTGCACGGCTTGGTGCCTTGCGCGGCAGGCAGTGTTGAAGTAGAGAAGGTTGCACCCTCTTGCGCGCCTCCTGAAGTTCGGGCAGTGTGTGCAAAGGCAGTGGAAGGCCAAGGCATTGCCTTGTGCTAAACAAGAAGGGGACCCGAGGCTTGCATGCCTTGTGTGTGCAAAGTGAGAAGAAGGCGGTGTGTGTGCATAAGTGGGGAAGGACACACTCGGGTGTGTGTGCAAGAAGGGAGAAGAAAGCCGAGGCCTTGCCTCGTGTGTGTGTGTGCCAAGTGGAGAAGAAGAACCCAAGGCCATGTGTGTGCACAAAAGACAACACCAAGTGGTGTGTGCCAAGTAAAGTGGAAGACCACACTTTGTGTGTGTGTAAGCATTGAATAATCCATAGTCTTGCTTGTGCATTTGAATAATGAAGAACACACTTTAAGTGTGTGCATTTGAAGAAGCCGAGGGTTGTGACCTTGTGGGTGCACACATTGAAGAACAAATTAAAGAATATTATTTGTGTGTGCTAAGTGAAGTGGAAGAGCACACTTGGCCGTGTGTGCATTTGAAGAGGCCGAGGGTTGTGACCTTGTGTGTGCACCAAGTGAAGACACATTTTGTGTGTGCAAAATTGAAGAACAACCTATGGGTTAAGGGTATGCAACAAGAAGAGGGAAGAGGCCAAAGTCAAGTGTGTGCAAAACAAATAACAATTTATGTGTACATGAACAAGTGACAAAGAAGGCCGAACCTATGTGTGTGCTCTAAGAGGAGTGGACACACTTAGAAGAAGAAGAAGACCCACACAAAAGTAGAACACACTCTAAGTGTGTAAACAAATTGGATAAAGTGTGTGAAGTTCGGAGAAGGTGTTTGCTATAATTGATTACACCCTTTGTGGGTCTACTGCACCAAGAAGAGGACAGGAGGAGTGAATGCATGCATGCATGCACGTGCACACGTGAACAGTGCTAAATCAGTGGTGTGCAACTGAGACTGGACCAGACCAAAGATAAAGATATTATTTGTCTGAGCATTCAGTAATTGGAGAGAAGCCAGGTCATCCTTAGAAGAAGGTGATAAAGCCTGAGCAAGACGAGAAGACCTGATCAACTCAAGTGATCAGAGGTACAGAGCAAGGCCAGCAGTCTTTATCCCAGACTACTGAGGATACTTGAAGAAGCTTAAAGAGAAGAAGAGCTACTCGTGTGACTCGAGGAGCCAGGAGAAGACCCTGTGGGACTCAGGGAAAAGAAGTCTTCAGTGGGATTCTGGAGCAGGCCAGTGGGACTCTGGTAACACTGTGGGACGCAGTATAAAGACCCTCCTGTGGGACTCAGGAGAGATACAGTGGGACTCTGTATCGACCATTGTAATACTAACAGATTATAATGGGAGAATCCATGCTGAGAGAGCATGGCAAGGATGTAGGCCTTTGGTGCCGAACCTTGTAAATCCTTGTGTCCAGTGCCTTTACATTTACTGCATCATTCGTGGAAAGGTGAGAGATACAAGAAGAGTGGATCGAGGCTTTAACCAGCCATAGAGGTTTAATTGATTAAGAATCAATTAGTAAAAAGTTTTAAAGGATCACTGATTCACCCCCTCCCCCTCTCAGTGATTCACACTGATCTGGGCACTTCAATTGGTATCAGAGGGAGGTTACCTCTAAAAGATCCAAGGGAGTCTTTATGAAGTGCAGATTTGAGGAAACGATCAACCAGCCTCAAATGGAGATATCTGCCAAGACTCAGAAAAACAGAAAGAAGAAACAGGCCAATAAGATGAAGAAAGCCTGTCCTAGCTGTGATGAAGTTGAAACAATGAATGATCTTCAGAGTGCACTCAAATATCTTCAGAAGACAGTTCCCATGGAAGTGGCAAAGTGTATAGCTACAGGCATCCATGATCTTCATGAAGAAAAATCACAGTTAGAAGAAGAAGCCAATGCTATGGAAGATCAGCTGGCTAAAAGGGTTGGCATTACCAACACTCTCAGAAAGCTGGTAAATGCCAAAGATGAAACAGTATCTCTTTGCAATGAAAGATATGAAGACACTTGTGAAGAATTGTAAAGAAGCCTTTCTGAGAAATAAATCTTTAAAGTAATAATCAAAGATGTTGTCCATGCACTGGAAAAGAGGCACAAAGTGTCAATGGTTGTCAGAGATGCTCAACTAAAAGACAAAGTCAAAAGGGTAAAGGAGCTTGACAACTCATTGCTTGAAATGAAGCAGATGCATGAAGACCAGATAAAACAGCTAGAAGAGAAATGGGAAGGAAGGCTAAGAACAGTTGAGGATGAGAAGAACTCCCTCAACATGAAGTGTTTAGAATTAGAGGTGATATTGAAAAATCAGCAATCACCCAAAGCCAAAGCCTCCCAGTCAACTGAAAGGAGAAATGTTGCTACTCAAGTATGCTTTGAGAAGGATGATTCTAAGAGAAGGACATCCTCTAGTAAAAGTGCAACATCTTCTAAGAAGAAGGTACCATCCATACCATCTTGTACTGATTCTTCTAATTGTGTTTCCACAAAAAGTGCAGGATGGAAGAATAATTCCAAACAAATATGGATGAAGACAGTAAAGAAGCAGAGCTCTCCTGAAACAGCACAACAGGTAAAGAAAAGTACCCTACAATCAGAAGGACTGAAGAGGTCAAGATTTGTGGGTCAATGTTGGTGTTGTAATAAGTATGGGCACTGTGCAAAGGATTGTTGGTACAATCCAATGAATGTCAAAGCACAGAGGAAGCCCATGCCTAGGGGGAGCAAGCCAGAAGGAAAGAAGCAACATCCACAGGTCCAGAGACATCTGTTTACTGCTAACAGATTTGGATTGCTTGACAACATCTGGGATGATTGCAAAAGTGGTCAAAAAGATATATGTCAATCTCCAACTGTATCCAGAGCTCAAAAGAAGAAAAGATCACAGAACCTGGCTAAGAGAGATTCCTTGGGAAGCAAGAAGAAAGTGGAAGATGCTCCCAAGAAGATTATGAAAAAGGAAGAGAAGACCTTGGAGTCTAAGTCCAAGAAGGGTGAGTCATCCAGTAGAGCCACCAAGAAGACATGCTTCTACTGTGGGAAGAAAGGACATATCATGGATCTTTGTAAAGAAGCCATGAAAATAAATAGAAGCAGACTGAACTCCAAAAGACAATCAATCCAGAACAAGAAGGGATTGATTGAAAATAAGTTGCCTAAGAGAGGTAGCTTAGCAGCATCCAAAGAACCATGTGGAACTTCCAAAACTGAGGCCACTCTTCCAAATGATTTACTTGTTATATGGCCACATCAGTTGCAACTTGCCAGAGAATTACAAAGAGTTGAAGATGAAGCTCTGGCAATTGCTAAAGCAAAAGGGAAGAAGAAGGTTTCACATGAAGATGTTTTGAGAACCACACCAGCACAATCATCAATGAAGATCAAATGTGCAAGTGTGAAGACTGGTGAAAATGGGACATCTCGGTTGAGAGAATCTTCTCAACCTTGTTGTTCACATTGATGAACCAAGGAGGTTCCATCTTATTCCCTTATACTATTGGTATTTACATGTGCTGACATTGTAGGGAATTGAAGATGATGATCATTCTCATCTGGAGGATGGTTTGGATAGAATAGAGTGCACCCCTTGAGGGGGAGCAAATCTGAAGAAGATGATGTTCTGAGATTAATATCATCTTGAGAAAGTGAAGGTATTCCAATCATGCTTTCATCCCTTGTTTCTTAATTGAGTTTATCTTGTCAATTAAGGGGGAGTATGGATTGAAGACAAATGGATGAAAGGGGGAGCTTTATCATTGCACTGAACTTTCTAATGAGTTTTGTGAAGTATGTGCAGGATTTAGCAATTCATTGTTATATCTGAAAAATTTTCAAACCCCTAAGCATGATCTCACATTTTTAGAGAATGTTGGACAGCATTGAGTACCTTGGTTACATCACTCTTGTTTTCTACACCGGGTTAGCCCAAGTAGACTTAGAGCTGATTTACTAAAGGTTCATTGCTCAAGTGAACATGTGACATCATCCCTCTCTTAGTGATTTTGAAGAAAATGCTTTTATAAGGGAGGAAGAGATTTATAAAAGTGAACCACACCACACCTTTGCATTTGATTGCCAATAAGGGGGAGAAAATATTGGCACACATATTGACCCATTCATATGTGCTGATGGAGTGTATTGACAACAAATACAAAGGGGGAGATTGAAGTGCATTGTGTTGCATTTGTTGTCAATGAGGCATGAAGTTGTCTTGGAATGAATGGATGTCAAGGAGTCAAGATGTGAATGTCAAAGGATGTGATGGTGATGGTGATGAAGGAGAATGGCCATGGTACCAAAATGCATGTCACTTAGGAGATTCACTAAGTGACATAGGAGATGATGGTTTGAAACATTCTCTAAGAAAATCAGACGATTGATGAGCTGATCTTTAAGTTCATAGAACTTGTATCATGATGATACAATGTCACAACATTGTTTGAAGACCATGCATTGTAGTGACAATGCATGAGGAGTTGAAAGGAGTTCCATCCACAACTACTAAGTGGATGATGTGCATTAATGAAGTCCATGTACTAACTCTTAGTACATGTCAATTGGAAGTGATCCAACTTGATCTCTAATTGGATCAATGAAGCACATTGGAGATTTTATGTTGATTCAAGCGTTCGGTTGATGGAGAACCTTCAAGAATTCACTCCTAAGTAATAGATTAAATGTTGAGGAAGAATTGGAGGAATTCTTAAGAAGAAGAGAAGATATGAATAAGGGAGGATGGATAAGAAGATGAAGATGTGGCACTTGGCATGTTACACTTGGTCACTTTGTTTAACAAAGGACTTAGTGTTTTTGTTGCAAAAAATAGGCCACCAAGGAGGCCAGCCGAGGGTCATCACCCAAGGCACATGTGGGACTCAAGGTCACCACGCCCATGGGGAACCCTCAGGCCAAGGCAGCATCCCTTGAGGCAGGGGCGCACCCAAGACAACCGAGTGGGCGCCTGGGGCACGCCCGGAGGAGCGCAGGGCACGCGGTGGTGAAGCCCGCGCACCCGGTGTGTGCATAGTGGGCGCTAGGAGCGCGCCCGCGGGAGCAAGAGTGGGCGCAGAGCGCGCCCGCAGGGAGAACACGGTGCGGGGCGGCACCGTGGAGGGAGAAGATGCAACTGAGGAGTTGTGGGCAGCGGCAGGGTAATAAACCGCGGAAAAAACCCGCGGCGTTTCGATGTGGGACGCGCAAATTCCACCGGGAGCGAATCCCAGCCGCTCATCTGATCTCGCGGCCGATCCGAGCCGCTCATCTAATCCCGCGACGCCGCGATCTGATCCAGCCGTCCGATGTCTTTCGATCACCTGATCCGACGGCTGCCGCTTCGTCCTCAACCTCGAGCCATGCCGAAGCCTCCCCGCGACCGCCGCTGAACCAGGCGACTCCCGAAGATAGGTTTCGAGATTCCGACCACCTCTGAAGAAACCGAAGCCACCCTCGTGCTCGTCTGGCCATAACGAACAGGACCATGCAATAAAATAAGCATGCATACGATGAAAGGAGGATTTCGAGCAAGGCCGAAGCAACCGGAGGTGCGAGGCCATTCGGTGTTCGTGCCTTTGCATGGATAAGGTTTAACGAAGGCCATGCATGCGTTATAAATCGCATGCATGTGGAGGAAACCGAAGAAGAAAGATCCCGCGTGAAACAGAGGATAAATAATATTTGGAAGATTTTAAAGAACCGAAAACTTCGGGATCTTGAAGTTAAATCATGCGGAAGATATGGGGTATTCCTCTGCCTATATAAAGAGAGGCCGAGCCCTCGAGAAGTTTGCTGATGCGCTGAAGTTTTGAAGTCCCGTGAGCGCATCCCTCTGCCTCGCGAAGTTTTGAAGCCACCGCGCACACTTGCGCGGCTGAAGATCTCGGTGCCACCCGAGGCCCGAAAGAGATCCCTGTGTGCCTTCCTTGCGCGACAGGAAGAACCCGGGGCCGCAGCATTCTTGCGCGCCCGTGGTTGATTCCCTCACTGCCTGCACATTTACGCGGCAGGAGGAAGGAGCCCGCGGTGCCTTGCACCCGTGGCTAGTGCGGCCGGTTACATCTGAGGACTTGCGCGGCTTGGTGCCTTGCGCGGCAGGCAGTGTTGAAGTAGAGAAGGCTGCACCCTCTTGCGCGCCTCCTGAAGTTCGGGCAGTGTGTGCAAAGGCAGTGGAAGGCCAAGGCATTGCCTTGTGCTAAACAAGAAGGGGACCCGAGGCTTGCATGCCTTGTGTGTGCAAAGTGAGAAGAAGGCAGTGTGTGTGCATAAGTGGGGAAGGACACACTCGGGTGTGTGTGCAAGAAGGGAGAAGAAAGCCGAGGCCTTGCCTCGTGTGTGTGTGTGCCAAGTGGAGAAGAAGAACCCAAGGCCATGTGTGTGCACAAAAGACAACACCAAGTGGTGTGTGCCAAGTAAAGTGGAAGACCACACTTTGTGTGTGTGTAAGCATTGAATAATCCATAGTCTTGCTTGTGCATTTGAATAAAGAAGAACACACTTTAAGTGTGTGAATTTGAAGAAGCCGAGGGTTGTGACCTTGTGGTTGCACACATTGAAGAACAAATTAAAGAATATTATTTGTGTGTGCTAAGTGAAGAGGAAGAGCACACTTGGACGTGTGTGCATTTGAAGAGGCCGAGGGTTGTGACCTTGTGTGTGCACCAAGTGAAGACACATTTTGTGTGTGCAAAATTGAAGAACAACCTACGGGTTAAGGGTGTGCAACAAGAAGAGGGAAGAGGCCAAAGTCAAGTGTGTGCAAAACAAAGAACAATTTATGTGTACATGAACAAGTGACAAAGAAGGCCGAACCTATGTGTGTGCTCTAAGAGGAGTGGACACACTTAGAAGAAGAAGAAGACCCACACAAAAGTAGAACACACTCTAAGTGTGTAAACAAATTGGATAAAGTGTGTGAAGTTCGGAGAAGGTGTTTGCTATAATTGATTACACCCTTTGTGGGTCTACTGCACCAAGAAGAGGACAGGAGGAGTGCATGCATGCATGCATGCATGTGCACACGTGAACAGTGCTAAATCAGTGGTGTGCAACTGAGACTGGACCAGACCAAAGATAAAGATATTATTTGTCTGAGCATTCAGTAATTGGAGAGAAGCCAGGTCATCCTTAGAAGAAGGTGATAAAGCCTGAGCAAGACGAGAAGACCTGATCAACTCAAGTGATCAGAGGTACAGAGCAAGGCCAGCAGTCTTTATCCCAGACTGCTGAGGATACTTGAAGAAGCTTAAAGAGAAGAAGAGCTACTCGTGTGACTCGAGGAGCCAGGAGAAGACCCTGTGGGACTCAGGGAAAAGAAGTCTTCAGTGGGATTCTGGAGCAGGCCAGTGGGACTCTGGTAACCCTATGGGACGCAGTATAAAGACCCTCCTGTGGGACTCAGGAGAGATACAGTGGGACTCTGTATCGACCATTGTAATACTAACAGATTATAATGGGAGAATCCATGCTGAGAGAGCATGGCAAGGATGTAGGCCTTTGGTGCCGAACCTTGTAAATCCTTGTGTCCAGTGCCTTTACATTTACTGCATCATTCGTGGAAAGGTGAGAGATACAAGAAGAGTGGATCGAGGCTTTAACCAGCCATAGAGGTTTAATTGATTAAGAATCAATTAGTAAAAAGTTTTAAAGGATCACTGATTCACCCCCTCCCCCTCTCAGTGATTCACACTGATCTGGGCACTTCAAAAGTGATGCCTAATATCTATGTGTTTTTCACGTGAGTGATGTGTAGGGTTTTTAATAAGAGAAATAGAACTATTATTATCACATAGTATTTGATTTTTTGAAAAAACTCATGACATAATCAGTGAGTGTGTGTTGCATCCACAACACTTGAGTACAACAACTTCTAGCTGCTACATATTCAGCTTCAATAGTGTAAAATTCTATTGAATGTTGTTTTTTCATGACCAAGAAACTAATAAATCTCCTAATAAATGACATGTCCTGGATGTACTTTTTCTATCCATTCTACAATCACCAAAGTTAGTATCTAAAAAAAATTTAAAACAAAATCATTTCTAGAACAATAAAATAATCCTAAACTCATGTTTCCCTTTAAGTAGATAAAAATTCATTTCACTAATTTTAAATGATATTCCTTTGGATTAGATTAATATCTTTCACATAATAATAATGAAAATATTAAGTCTGGATGACTACCTATTAAGTATAAAAAACATCTTATCATACCACTAAAATATGTTTGATCTACTGGTCTCCCAACTTCATCAAGATCAGGTGTATCTGAGGTACCTATCGGAGTGCTTATACTCTTAGTGTTGTTATATCCATACTTTTTAAGTAAATATTTGATATATTTATGTTAGGATATATAGGTTCCTTCTGGTTTTTGAGAGATTTAAAAACCTAAAAAGAATGTTAAATCACCCATCATACTCATTTCAAACTCCAATTTCATGAGATTTGCAAAATAATCAGTTAGGGGTTGCTAATTTGATCCAAATATAATTTCATCAACATAGATTTAAACAATCAAAATGTTTTTATTTTCCATTTTTATAAAAATATTTGGATCTACAGTACCTTTTGTATAATTTTTTTATAAAATAAATCATGTAAGTGTATCATACCAAGCTCTAGGGGCTTGTTTAAGGCCATATAAAGCTTTTGTAAGTTTAAAAACATGATCATGATGTTTTGAATCTACAAAACCAAGAGGTCTTTCTACAAAAACTTCTTCTTGTACAAAACCATTAGGAAAATTACATTTTACGTCCATTTGAAAAAGATTGAAGTTAAAGAATGCTACAAATGCTAATAGAGTAAGAATAGATTCAAGTCTAGCTACCAGATCATAGTTTTATTAATATTTTATTCCCTCTTATTAATTATAGCCTTTATCAACAAGTCTTTCTTTATTTCTTATAATGACTCCATTTTCATCACATTTGTTTCTGAAAACCCATTTTACTCCAATTACAGTTGTTTCTTTAAGTCTTTCAACCAAGGTCCAGAATTTATTCTTTTCAAATTCATTTAGTTCATTTTTCATTTATTTAATCCAATATTCATCACATAAGGCCTCATTATATGTTTTAGGTTCAAATTGGGATAGAAAATCAAGATGTTCTATTTCATTTCTTAAGAAATTTCTAGTCCTTATGGGTTGATTTACATCACCAATGATATTATAACTAGGATGATTCCTAAGAAACAATTGATTTGGGTTTTATAAAACCTATTCATCAATATAAGATAGAAAGTCTTCTGGGGTAAATATTTTAGAAACATTTTATTGAGTATTTACCTTTTCAGAAGATTTTTCAATCAAGGGCTGATAATCAGTTTGTAAAAACACATCTATTTATGTCGTAAGGGTTTATTTAAAAAATAAAAGGATCAGTTTCATCAAATTTAAAATGCATTGTTTCCTCAATAGTACAAGAGTTTTTGTTAAAAACTCTATAAGCATTAGAAGCAGTGGAATAACCTAGAAAGATTCATTCATTGGATTTGGGTGTGAATTTATGTAGATTATATTTATTATTAAATATGAATACTTTGCATCCAAATACTCTGAAGTAAGAAAATTTAGGTTTTTGGCCAGTCCAAAATTCATAAGGTGTTTTATTAAGAAAGATTCTAGTTAAAACTCGATTTATAGTATAGCATGTAGTAATTATAGCTTCAGCCTAAAAATGCTTAGCAATTGAGTATTCACTCAACATGGTTCTTGTCATTTCCTAAAGAATGTGATTTCTTCTTTCAACAAAATCATTTTGCTGAGGGGTTCTTAGAGATAAAAAGTTGTGAGTAATACCTTTCTTACTACAAAAAGTTTCAAAATCTGAATTTTGAAATTCTCCACCATGATCACTTTGAATAGTTATCAGTTGTAGGTTTTTTCATTTAACTTGGTCTCTAAAAGTTTTGAAATAGAAAAAGTATTTATATTTCTTTGCTAAAAAATAGACTCATGTAAATATGGTGTAGTCATCAACTAAAACAAGTACATAGTACTTGTCTCCAATGCTTCCAGTTTGTGTAGGACTAAAAATATCCATGTATACTAACTATAATGAATTAGAAGTTGAAACTTCATTAATTTATTTGAAGCTAGTTTTATGTTGCTTTCCATATTGATAAGGGTCACAAACTTTTGAAGAATCATACCTGAGATCCGGTAGATCATTAACAAGTCTTTTCTTTGAGAGTTTGCAAAGGTTCCTAAGGTTACAATGTCCTAACCTTCTATGTTATAACCAAGATTGTTCTTTCATTACAATTAATCAAGGTAAGTCTTGGATCCTTATGTCTTCTAAATTAAGTGTGCATACATTCTCATGCCTATGGGAAAAAATAATTAATTTATATTTGAAATTATGAACTAAACATTTATCATTCCTAAAATTCACAAGGTAGCCTTCATCACATAATTGAATTATTCTTATAAGTTTGTTCTTAAGACCTTTATCAAACAAAACATTCGAAATTAAAACTTTTCCTAAAAGAAAAATATTACCTAAAAAATGATATTTCCATGAGCATTATCTCTGAAGGTCACTCTTCCACATTTCATTTCAATGATTTTTTAAAATAAATATTTTTTTCCATTCATATTTTAAGAACAACCACTATCCATGTACCAAATATTCTTGTTTTTGGTACACTTTTTGTTTTCCTAAAAAAGAAACAATTAGTTTTTCATAACCCAAACTTATTTGGATTTGAAAATGTTAGATAAAAGAACTTTAGGAATCCATATTTGTTTTTAAAAGTGATCTTTATGAAATCCTAAAGATTGGTTTTTATTAAGGGAACAATTTCTTTCCCAATGTTCACCACTCTGACATTTAGTACAAAATGGGGAACTTTTAGGAACAAAATAATTATGACTGAAAATGGGTTTTGAATGAGTATAACCAATTATAGAACTATTCCTTAGAGGAAGAATTTGTGAATACATTTTGTCAAAATTCTTTTCTTCCAGAAGTGAAATTTGATAAAAGTTTCTTAAGATAAAAGATTTCAGATTTCAATCTAATGACTAAATTATCATTCTCACAAGAAATTGTTTTGGGATTGGTTTTTGTTTCAAAAAAAAATTTCTTTAAAACAAGTTTTTAAGGTCCTTAGAAATTTTATCCCTATCAGAATTTACTTCCATAAGGTTTTTTGAAATATTTTAAAAATAAAGAGTTTTCTTATCAAGATCTTTTGAAAGATCTGATACTTATTTTGTAAGGATGGTTATTCTATAGTTTTCCTTATCACACTTTTTCTTGAGTTTGGAATTATCTTTCTCAAGTAGTTTGGAAAATCTAGATACTTCTTCAAAAGAAGGTAAATTATCCTCTATGAAGGAAGATTCTTCACCAGAAGAGTAAGAATATTTCTCATTAGGGTAATTAGAATTTAGAGATACATTTGTAAGAGATTCTTCATTGTGTACCTTATCTATGAGACAATGATTTTCAATAGGTAGTCTGGATATAAGTCATATATTCTCCTAACCAGAAGATTCATATTCAGAATATTTGTCTAAAGAGTCACCACCACTTGCACTCCAAGTATCATTTTATTTCAATAATTTCTTAGTCTTTGAATTGTAATACTTTTTTTTATTTCTTTCAAAATGTTTATCCTTTCTATCTTTTCTTTTAAGCAATGGAAAATCTGGTCTAATATGACCTGCTCTTTTATATTCATAAAAAGTTACTTCTGAGTCTTTCTTGTCATTTCTATCTTTCTTTTTGAATATATATTGAAAGTATTTCTTTCCAAAAATCTTTTTCATTATTTGAGAAATATTGGCTAATTCATTCTATGAATTATCACTATCACTAAATTCTGATATGACAATAGATTTCTTAGCTTTGGATCTTGTTACCCTTTCTAGTGTCTTGACTTTAGATGTAGTAGTAAAAGCTACACTTCCATTACCATTCTTCTTTTTATTGAAATCTGCATCTCTGTTCATTCTTGTCTCATGCTGTAAGAGAGTACCAAATAATTCATCAAGATTTATTTGAGTAACTTTCTTATTCTCATCAATAGTTGTCCTTTTTTATTCCCATTAATTTGAAATTATATCGATTATCTTGTCAACAAGAACTTCTTCATCAAGACCCTTTTTTCTCATGGATTGAATACTGTTGACAATTTTCATAAATATTTATTGAATCTTGCATACTGGTTCTCCGTAGGGAAAAACAAAACCATGATATTCTGCTCAGAGCATGGCTCGTATTGTTTCTATAACTTTATATGTACCAAAATGTGTGACTTCCATATTCTTACAGATACAATTGGCTACTTCACATGATGATATCTGACTATATATATTCCTAGTCATGGAACATAACAAAGTATTTTGTACCTTGTAATTTATTTGATATTCTAGTTTTTCTTGATTGGTGAAGGTTCTGACATCTTTGTCTAGGATTTTTTAATCTCCAATGAGCATCACAAAATTATCTACTCCAATATTAATAACAAATGTATTTATTTTATATCTCCAGTACTCATAATCATTCCCATCCAAAATAGGTTGTCTTGTTGGGTTCAGGTTGTCAATTTATCCAATATTAATTCTTGTCATCTTATAAAACAATACTTTTCCACTCCACACGTTAGTGTGGTAAGTAATTATAAACAAAGGGTTTATAATAAAAATACAATTGTCTTACATAATGAAATAAAGTAAGTAAAGAAAATCAGTGGAAACCTCCTCTGATACCAACTATTGGATCATAATATAGATGTAAATTTATATGAGATGGCATAATACAAGAGGTGGGTGAATTGTAAGTTTAAAAAATTTGTATTTAAACTCTTAAGAAGTAACTTAGTTTAAGAGGTATTAAACTAATAAAATTCACAATCAATACAAATGACTATACGGGTCCTGGATTTGATGGATATGATATGATATGATATGATATGATATGATATGATATGATATGATATGATATGATATGATATGATATGGGTATGATATGATATGATATGATATGATATGATATGATATGATATGATATGATATGGGTATGATATGATATGATATGATATGATATGATATGATATGATATGATATGATATGATATGGGTATGATATGATATGATATGATATGATATGATATGATATGATATGATATGATATGATATGATATGATATGATATGATATGATATGATATGATATGATATGATATGATATGATATGATATGATATGATATGATATGATATGATATGATATGATATGATATGATATGATATGATATGATATGATATGATATGATATGATATGATATGATATGATATGATATGATATGATATGATATGATATGATATGATATGATATGATATGATATGATATGATATGATATGATATGATATGACATGACATGACATGACATGACATGACATGAGATGAGATGAGATGATATGAGATGACATGAGATGACATGAGATGAGATGAGATGAGATGAGATGAGATGAGATGAGATGAGATGAGATGAGATGAGATGAGATGAGATGAGATGAGATGAGATGAGATGAGATGAGATGAGATGAGATGAGATGAGATGAGATGAGATGAGATGAGATGAGATGAGATGAGATGAGATGAGATGAGATGAGATGAGATGAGATGAGATGAGATGAGATGAGATGAGATGAGATGAGATGAGATGAGATGAGATGAGATGAGATGAGATGAGATGAGATGAGATGAGATGAGATGAGATGAGATGAGATGAGATGAGATGAGATGAGATGAGATGAGATGAGATGAGATGAGATGAGATGAGATGAGATGAGATGATATGAGATGAGATGAGATGAGATGATATGATATGATATGATATGATATGATATGATATGATATGATATGATACGATATGATACGATATGATACGATATGATACGATATGATACGATATGATACGATATGATACGATATGATACGATACGATACGATACCATAGGATACGATATGATATGATATGATACGATATGATATGATACGATATGATATGATACGATATGATATGATACGATATGATATGATATGATATGATATGATATGATATGATATGATATGATATGATATGATATGATATGATATGATATGATATGATATGATATGATATGATATGATATGATATGATATGATATGATATGATATGATATGATATGATATGATATGATATGATATGATATGATATGATATGATAGGATATGATATGATATGATATGATATGATATGATATGATATGATATGATATGATATGATATGATATGATATGATATGATATGATATGATATGATATGATATGATATGATAGGATATGATACGATATGATACGATATGATAGGATATGATATGGTATGATACGATATGATACGATATGATACGATAGGATACCATATGATACGATATGATACGATATGATACGATAGGATACGATAGGATACGATATGATACGATATGATACGATATGATACGATATGATACGATAGGATACGATATGATATGATATGATATGATATGATATGATATGATAAGATATGATATGATATCATATCATATGATATGATATGATATGATATGATATGATATGATATGATATGATATGATATGATATGATATGATATGATATGATATGATATGATATGATATGATATGATATGATATGATATGATATGATATGATATGATATGATATGATATGATATGATATGATATGATATGATATGATATGATATGATATGATATGATATGATATGATATGATATGATATGATATGATATGATATGATATGATATGATATGATATGATATGATATGATATGATATGATATGATATGATATGATATGATATGATATGATATGATATGATATGATATGATATGATATGATATGATATGATATGATATGATATGATATGATATGATATGATATGATATGATATGATATGATATGATATGATATGATATGATATGATATGATATGATATGATATGATATGATATGATATGATATGATATGATATGATATGATATGATATGATATGATATGATATGATATGATATGATATGATATGATATGATATGATATGATATGATATGATATGATATGATATGATATGATATGATATGATATGATATGATATGATATGATATGATATGATATGATATGATATGATATGATATGATATGATATGATATGATATGATATGATATGATATGATATGATATGATATGATATGATATGATATGATATGATATGATATGATATGATATGATATGATATGATATGATATGATATGATATGATATGATATGATACGATACGATACGATATGATATGATATGATACGATATGATATGATACGATATGATATGATATGATACGATAGGATAAGATACGATAGGATAAGATATGATAGGATACGATATGATATGATATGATATGATATGATATGATATGATATGATATGATATGATATGATAGGATATGATATGATATGATATGATATGATATGATATGATATGATATGATATGATATGATATGATATGATATGATATGATATGATATGATATGATATGATATGATATGATATGATATGATATGATATGATATGATATGATATGATATGATATGATATGATATGATATGATATGATATGATATGATATGATATGATATGATATGATATGATATGATATGATATGATATGATATGATATGATATGATATGATATGATATGATATGATATGATATGATATGATATGATATGATATGATATGATATGATATGATATGATATGATATGATATGATATGATATGATATGATATGATATGATATGATATGATATGATATGATATGATATGATATGATATGATATGATATGATATGATATGATATGATATGATATGATATGATATGATATGATATGATATGATATGATATGATATGATATGATATGATATGATATGATATGATATGATATGATATGATATGATATGATATGATATGATATGATATGATATGATATGATATGATATGATATGATATGATATGATATGATATGATATGATATGATATGATATGATATGATATGATATGATATGATATGATATGATATGATATGATATGATATGATATGATATGATATGATATGATATGATATGATATGATATGATATGATATGATACGATATGATACGATATGATACGATATGATACGATAGGATACGATATGATACGATATGATACGATATGATACGATATGATACGATATGATACGATATGATACGATAGGATACGATACGATACGATACGATAGGATATGATATGATATGATAGGATATGATACGATAGGATACGATATGATAGGATATGATAAGGTATGATACGATATGATACGATATGATACGATAGGATACCATATGATACGATATGATACGATATGATACGATAGGATACGATAGGATACGATATGATACGATATGATACGATATGATACGATATGATACGATAGGATACGATATGATATGATATGATATGATATGATATGATATGATAAGATATGATATGATATCATATCATATGATATGATATGATATGATATGATATGATATGATATGATATGATATGATATGATATGATATGATATGATATGATATGATATGATATGATATGATATGATATGATATGATATGATATGATATGATATGATATGATATGATATGATATGATATGATATGATATGATATGATATGATATGATATGATATGATATGATATGATATGATATGATATGATATGATATGATATGATATGATATGATATGATATGATATGATATGATATGATATGATATGATATGATATGATATGATATGATATGATATGATATGATATGATATGATATGATATGATAGGTTATGATAGGTTATGATAGGTTATTAAAACAATTGTATTTGAATTGAATACAATGATCGAAGTAATACAAATATAAATGATTCTACCATACAACATATAGAATCTCTTAATACAATATATAAATAATGTATCATAATTAAAACTATTAAAATAGAAAAGAATAAGAATAGAAAGAGAAAACAAAATGATTTCCTTTCTATTACAAATAGTAGCAGAAAAATAAAAGGTATTACAATTATTTTATCCCAAAGAGTAGGGTATCCTTTCACCTCGGATAAAATGTATGTCTTACCACCACCCGGGTAAGCCCTTGATATGATGATCGTCACGTTTGTCTTCCTATCTATGGAATCCCTCAATTAAGAAGGTAATTGGAACCTTTGTCTTTCAAACACTTGAAATCCCTTGATACAACGATTGGTAGCATCATCTTCCTATCACCAGAATCCCTCGATCGTTATCATAATGATCGGTCGCACAAATCAAAACAAAGCACTTATTGAAATACAAGAAGTAGGAACAAGTCATTGACATCTTGTATCTTCAAGGCTTTTCGCACGAAGCAAGAGAGATGTCACACAGTCTCTCTCTAGAACTTGGAAGATACAAAAGTTGATTTCTCTGGTTTGAATGACCTCCTATTTATAGGTATCAGGTTCCAACAGTCATATTTCCTCCAACGGTCATATTTCTCCAGAAAATTTGGGGGGACTTGGACACCTAGCATTATAACGGTCAAAACAAATAGAATACACAACATTATTTTGATTGGTGTATAATTAACTTCACGACATAGTTTTGGTTAGAATATAGTAAGTACAAAAGTATGAAACAATGAGTAAGATTGAATATAGTGAAAAACATGTATGCGGTATTAGAGTAAGATATGAGTACAATGCATTACATGAGTACGATACATAACTTGGTTACAATATATATCATGATTACGATGCATATCATGGTTATGATACATAACATAGTTATGATGCTTAACATGGATAAGATGCATATTGTGGTTCGATTCATATCGTGATTACGATACATAACATGGTTACAATGCATAATGTGATTACGATGTATAACCTGGTTACGATGCATGGTTATGATGTATAAACTAGCTATGATGCATGGTTACAATGCATAATATAAATACGATACATAACCTGGTTACAGTTCATATGGTTATGAAAACATCATATGTGGTTACGATATATGTGATTACGATTATAAAACAACAACATATGATTATGATAAGAAAACAACATATATGATTACGATATATGTGATTATGATGAGAATACAATATACATAAAAAATAAGAAGTAATTTTTGATTTAAAAACAAAAAGATCAATGGGAAAGTAAAAACACATTTTGACTCAACATTTTCATCCATTAGGAGTGCATGATTACTCATTATCCAAACAAAAAAATTCATCTTACCTAGTATCTCCTTACATTAAAGTTTGGATGCCCAATCATCATTTTCACTTCTTTCATGGACCATTCTCCTGAAATCCTGACCATTGAAGTTCCCAAAATTCAAGCCTGAAAACACAAACCTATTTGGTTCATCAACCAATATGATACTCCCATAGATTCTCTTTTAGTCATGATTGAGAATGGCATTTATGAATCCCAAAAACTTATTAGCCTCCTTGAACAAAATATTCAAAATTGGGAAGTCTGAGAAAAATAACGACTCACTAGACCAGTTTGCCTTCTAAATATTGATATCCCTATGACCCATTACCCACTGGTTTTTATCCTTCATCTCCTTTGGGTGATATAACATGCACCAATTAAGTCTTGATAATCTCCCAAAACACACCATCCATTCCTCCCAATCATCTCCATATCTATCTTTCATGAAGTTTCCCCATAAGTAGTCCCCTTATATTATTCCCCACTCCAATATCACCTACATGGAATGAGTGGTTTCCTAAATACTATGTAGACTGATACCACTTAATTATTTATCTTTTCCAGTTGCTTCCAAGTCACCCAATGGAACCACCTTGCCTGATTCACATCACATAGGAATGCATTCATGATATTCTCTAGTTTTTATATTATCCCCTTAGATGACTTGATTATAAATGAAACATGCATGATCATAGAGATAAGAACACTATTAATCAATATTATTTTCCCTTTTAAAGATAGAAATTTATTTTTCCAGTTGCAAATTCTCCCTGTAATCTGGTTGATGATGTTGATATCATAAATATAATGAATTTGGATATGTAAAATATAATTGGATTTTATTTTTGGGTTATTAACATATAATTGTGTATTTTTAAAATATTTTCACATTAATGTAGTGTGAACACATTAATTTGGTTGTTGGAATAGGGATTTATAGAACTAAAACATTAAAATCATGTATACACTAAATAAATAAAACATGAAAAGATAAATATTGCATAAGATGTAATAGTTATGAATTTAATATATATATATGATGTATATTAAATTAGTGGTAACTTAAAATAAAACCCTTTAAATACTAAGTGTGATATTCCTCCCAAAGAAACACTTTTCAAGACCTCGATCATCCAACAGGGTTGGTCATGTTGGGTGCCTCTGGATTATCTTTTATAAGGAAATAAAGTGGTGAGTGAATATGGATTATTCTATTGGTTGGGTCATGATAAAGATGGTTTTCCCATGATCATCCTTTGTTAGATTGTTTTTATCATTTTATTTAGGTTACACTTGTCGGGAGACCCTAATGGGATTAGGTTACTAGATGAATAGAGTTGATTGAATTCATATGATGTATTTAGATAAGTGGTTATCCACTCAACTATACAAGATTCATAACTATTATGACTAGGATGAGGCCCTACCTAAATAGCTAAGTAATGGGAAAAATGCTAAAGAAACCTAAAACTTAGTGAAATATGAATCTTATCTCACTAAATGGATGTGATGTGTGTGGATATCATTTTTATTGGTAGAATTTTCATTTAAATTCTGTAATGAAAATGTGTAATAGATGATACTCATCTACTTATATGTCTTTTTTCTAGATTATAGAATACTTCACACTAATCATATTGAGATCATTAATAGGTATGGCCTGTAAAATATTTAAAACTAGTATCTAGTATTGAGAAGTGTTATCAAGGAGAAAAATTCAAAGTACCCAAATGTGAATGTTATAGAAATAAATTTCTCCAAATCTGACTCACGGGTATTAGATACTGGGTGTACATCACACATTTGTGTTGATAAGAATATACTTAGATATAGGATGGAATTACTGAAGGGTGAAGTATATATTTATGTTGGTAATGGACCAAGAGTTATTTCATTAAAGTTCGGTACTTATGATTTGATTCTACTAAGTGGAATGATCCTAGAATTGGAAAACTATTATTATGTTCCTACTATAAACTAGAATTTGATTTTTTTATCTTGTTTGGAAAAAATGGTATTTTAATTCATTATTAAGGAAAAGAGTTGTTCTATATATAATAATGAAATGTTTTATGGAATTGGGAATATAATTAGCAGTTTATATATTCATGGTATGAATAATATTGTTTATAAAATTCAGAATAAGAAGGCAATAGTTTATTCTAATCCCACCTACCTTTGGCATTTTATCCTCATAAATATAAATGAGAAACATTCTTAAAGACTAAATATAGATGGACTATTACACTCATTTGATTATGAATCGTTTGATACATTTTAATCTTTTTTATTGGGTAAAATTAAAAACTTACCTTTTGGAGAAAATGTGAGGCGGATAGTGTACCATTGGATCTTATACATAGTGATGTATGTAGAACAACTAGTATACAAGAAAATGGTGGGTTTTGGTATTTCATTACTTCTACTGATGAAATGTTTCTACATGGGTATGTGTTTCTAATGAAATACAAGTATGAAACTTTGAAAATTTGAAAGAGATTTATAAAAAATTACATAATAAATTGGTAAAAATATTAAATTCCTCTGATCGGATTAGGGTGGTGAATACTTGAGACAATAATTCATAGGTAATATGAGATATTTTGGAATTGTTTCACAACTTGCACCTCCCATAAGACCATAATGGAATGGTGTATATGAAATGAGGAATTGTACCTTGTTAGACATGGTTTGGTTGAATATGAGTCCATGTGACCATCATATTTCATTTTGTGGTTATTATCTAGAGACTATTTCATTATTACTAAACTATGTTCCATCTAAAGTATTCATGAAGACACCATATGAGATATGGATTGGGAAAAATACCAAAATGTATTTAATAAAAATTTGGGTCTTTGATGCACTCATACAATGTTTTTATTCTGATAATCTTTGCCTCAAATTCGATAAGTTCATATTTATTGGTTATCCCAAAGAAACTATATGATATTATTTCTACCACTCTATTGAATGCAAAGTTTATATGGATTGAACTGGTATATTTCTCAAGAAGTAATATCTAAGTCAAGGTGACAATGGGAGGAAATTTAATCTTGAAAATTTTCAAGACCAAAAATGGTAAGTGTTCCTTAGATGAAGGTTGAGTCAATTCTATAAATAGTTGTGGAAGAAGAACCAACTCAAGTTACACAAGAACCTAAAAGGTCTGATAGGATTCATCATGAAATTGAGATATGTGGATTTCTTATGGCTAATTATGATGAAGTAACACTCAAAAGAGATAAACCTACTTCCTACTGAGAGTATATTGATATTTATGATTTTGAGAAATAGGTAAAAGCCATTGAATCTAATATGGACTCCAAATATACTAACCGAGTTTGGAACTTGGTGGATGCACATGAAGGGATGATACCCATAGGGTGTTAGTGTGTTTTTTACAAGAAAAATAAAATGGATAGTATAGTGTCTACCTATAAATAATTCCTAGTGGAAAAGGGTTACAAATAAGTTCATGGCATTGACTATGAAGAGACCTTTTCACCAGTCATAATGATGATTTTGATTTTGATTTTTTTTCTCCATATCAGCTCATTATGGTAATGAGATATATCAAATGGATTTCAAAACTACATTCCTTAATGGTAATTCATCCAAGGGAATATATGTGATATAACTTGAGGGCTTTGAAGTTTCAAATGATAATGTTAAGGTTTTCAAGTTACAATAGTCTATTTATGGATTGAAGAAAGATTCTCAGAGTTGAAATATATAGTTTGATGATGTAATCAAAGAGCTTGGTTTCATCAAGAACAAAAATGATAGTTGTGTATACAAGTGGCTTAGTGGGATTATAGTAGTGTTTCAAATACTATATTTAAATAATATACTGCTTATTGAAAACAGCATCCTGATACTCCACTCTGTGAAGATGTGGCTGGGTAAATGTTTTTCAATGAAATATATGCATGAAGAAACATACATAGTTAGTATGAATATATATAGTGATAGATCTAAGAGGTTTCTTGGACTGAGTTAGAACATGTATAATGGTAAATTGATAAAGTGGTTTGTCATGGAGAACACTAATAAGGGGTCTTTACCAGTGTTGAATGGCATGAATATGATGTAGATTTAGGATCCTTATAAAGAGTTATAAAGGATGAACATGATTCCTTATAAATCCACTATAGGATCTATAATGTGTTCCATGTTTTAAACTCGACATGATGTCTCATATTCTTTGAGAATAATAAGTAGATACCAATCCAATCCTAGTGAGATTCACTGGATTGCTTTGAAGAACATCCTTAAGTACTTGAGAAGGATTATGGATATTTTCTTCATCTTTGGAGGAGAGGATAATCTCTATGTAAAGGGTCACATGAATGCTAGTTTTTGATCTGAAAAATATGATATGAAATCTCAATTTAGATTCATTTTTTGATTAAATAATTGATACATTTTTTATAATAGTTCAAAACAGGCCACCATAGCAGTCTCGATAATAGAGTTAGAATATATCATTGTATCATATGTTGTGAAGTAATTTTTTTGGATCAAGAAGTTCATTTATGAACATGGAGTGGTTTCTAACATTGAGGTAGATATAAATTTGTATTGTGGAAAAAATGGTTTTGTTGTTCATGTTATGGAACCATGGTCTCATCAAAGGACCAAACACATCCTTCAAAAATACCATCTTATATGGGAGATCATTGAGAGGGGTGATGAAAATATCAGTTGGATGGATACTCATGAGAATATAAAAGATCCATTGATGAAACCATTACTGCAACAACAACATGAGGGTCATGTAGAATATTTGTGTGTAAGACACATGTGAGACTAGTTGTAATGGTTGTAAATATTTCATATTATTATAATAAAGTAAATTTATTATTATAATTCATTCATGTGTACTATAATTAATTTTATATGAAAGTTTGAATGATATGAATAAATTTTTAGACAGAGTGTTTGTTCAAAATAAAGAGATTTTGATTAAAAAACTGTATCCAAAAGAGTTTGGATGGATTTCTAAAAAGTTGTGAAGTTTTTCATAAATTCATTATGGAATTTTGGTTCAAGTGGGAGATTATTAGATGTGAAATATAAATGTACATGCATGAGATGCATGTACACAAGATTATGATGCATGAAATATTAATATATAATATACAATATTATATATATTATACATTAAATACTTACATATGATGCATTGAGGCATACATATCATGTGGTGTGGAAAATATAATTTATTTATTTTATTATTGTAACACAATGGTTGACCAAGGTTATCTCACTTGAGGAAATTCATGGTTATTTACTTACTTATTCCAATTCATCTAAACTACTTTTTTTTAATTATTTTCTAAAATAGTGTAAATAAATGGAGAATGAATATGAATTCTAAACTATCATAAAATATAAACAAAATGTGGTTGGGAAATAAAGAACTTGTCATTTGGGTTTGGTGTTTGGGTTTCTTCATTATTCACGTTGACTGTTTAAAATTCAGTTTGATTGTTTAATTATGAAATCTCATTCTTAAACTAAAATTATTTTATTTAGTGGTTGTAAAATATTTGGATGCCTAGTAAATACTTTTGGAAAAATAAAACTCCACCTCCTCCTATAATCAAGGTCGATGACACACCTCATTCGAGAGTGTGGAATCTTCCCAGACCCGGATCCCTTATATTTTATTTCATCCATTGAATAGAACAACTCTATAGTGTGAAGTTATTATAATCAATGGATGGGTGGGAAAAGATTGAAATAAAATCATATAATTGAGTTTGAGATCCTTTTCATGGTGGAAAATCATTGCACCTATACATATCACTCTTATTCACCATAGGCATATTTAATACATTAAATAATTTAAGCACAGAATTCAGGAACACCCAATCCTCCCCTAAGTCCAAGCCTCAGGTCAACCATCCATTATCAGAAGTAAGAGGTCATTATGGATAGAATGAAAATAAGAGAATAAAAATAAAATAATAATAATAATTAGATAGAGAAATATAGATAGTTATAAATAAATAAAATAAAATAAAAGAGGAAATGAGAAAAGAAGAATGAGAAATAGAGATAAGAAGGGAGAAAGAGAAACATAGTGGATAGTAAAAGAGGAAAAAAATGGAGCACTTGAATTAAAAAAAAGTTAAGTTAAAACTAAATTAAAAAAAAGAAACAAACTAAAACATAAGAAATAAAAGAAAACAAAACAAAGAAAAATTAGTAGCCCTTCAGTAGTCATCCCTCCTTTGATCCCCTTCACAGTAGCAACCTCCTTCATATTTATATAGGGGTGAAAGAATAATCCCAAAAACTTGGTGTGAATCTTTTGTATCATTGGTACCTCAGTCAAGGTTTACTTATTTTAAAAATATTTGGATGTGGCCTATTTGAATAAAGATATCTCAAATATCTCCCATGGATATCGGGCCTCCATATTTGAGCATAGGAAGCTCCTTCAAAATGTCTACTACCCATATATTAAAACCTATATGGGGGAAGTGCATAAAACCATGACATAATAAGGGTGTCAATGGAGGAGATCCTCCTTAAACAAATCATCCTTCATAGTGGTTGTTTGGGTTTAGATCCACTCCCATGCATAGATTTTTTTTTCAAAAATGTGCTTCTCCGAGGTTGTTTGAGGTTTCATAAGGGATCATTGGTGGTCATGAGGCTCAGAAGTGGTCAAAATATTGAGATCTACCTTCCTAGGTGGATTCCATGGCATTTCCAGCAAGTTTCAAATGGCAGTCGATGAAGTCAAGGGTAGCATGTGGTGTTGAGGAAATGTATGAGTGTGGGGTAGTGGAGCCAAGGTGGTACAATGATGTTTTTCTAAATGGTGAACAATGCTTACACATGAGTCGTCTCACATAAAAAATGTGACTGGTATTGGCACTTATATAAATATCAACTCGCGACATCTGATGTTTAGATACCATCTATGAGTATAGGCTCGTACATACACATTCACACACACAATATGGACCCATGCTAAAATGCACAGGCCCCCATGGGCCTTGGTACACACTATGCTCTATGAGCTCTTCCCTACATGGACTAATGTCCTCTTTTCCACTAGGTAGGCCCTCTTGGTGGGATATCATGGTTGATTGGCTTCTTATGGGCCAACTAGGTGGATGGATGGCTATCTTGGTCATTCGTCCCCTTATGGGCCAACTAGGTGGATGGATGGCCCATTGGTTGGGGGATATCCTAGTTGGGGCCCCTTTTTTACACCTTCAATATAATAAAATACAAGTAAATTCTCACAAAATATTCATAAATAAAATAAAATATTAAAATTAAACATTTTAATTCATTTTATATTATCAATTATAAATTCCCACATTTTAAATAAACAAATAATTAAATGGGTTTTTTCATTAAAAACCATTCAATATTATTAGAAATTGTTTAAATAATTGCATGAGAATATGTGTGCATCGAATACCCCCACACTTAAACTATGATTTTCCTCAAGCATTAAATCTCAAAATTGATTTTAAGAGAGAACAAAAGTTACCAATATTTAATTATCAAAGTGTAATGACTCATATTTTTTTAGTTTTACTTTTTATAAATTAGTTAGGAAAATTCCAAGACCATACGCTAATATGGAGTGTGATTCTAAGGCCCCGTGTGCTCGAAACAATTCGTTGAATGATGTTTAGTTTTTAATAAAGCATGCAGGCAGTTTTTATTTAAAACTAGAATAACTCTTAAATGGGTGTCCAAATTAGAAATATGAGGGCACTGTTGCATTCAGAAGAGTGACTTTACCTTAAGCGAGGCCTAACATCAACTGGTGTTGGTCGACTGTGAAAGTTATTTTTTGGATGTAAATGTCATTAAAATATTTAATAAAAAATATTTTATTGTGACACAACATTAGTTTTATTTTAAATGTTGCCTATTTTCAAAAATATAGGGTTCCGACATAAACTTAGAAATACTCTAAGTAAAGGATAAGGATCTCCCTCTAATGAATGTCAACAGGTTGGTGAATCATGATTGACAAACCTTAGATTTTACGGATCAACGAATGATGACGACGCAGCTTCACCCTTCATCAATAACTGATCCAAATTCCAAGTAGGGTGTTGTTTATTTGTGATTCATTCATCATTATTAATTTCAATGAAAAATGAGGACCAACCCATGAACAGGTTGATCCATGGTTTGATCACTTGTGGGATGGGTTTATGCTTGTGGGTATTTAAATGGGAGATAGATCTGTGTGTTGCTTTGTTCTTCATGATCCTGCTAACAAGAACGAATCAAGGAAGACACGAAAAAAGTCCAAAATTTGTTTTTCGGGTGTTCATGTGCTTTACTTTCTCTCCCCCAAATCTTTATTACATTCCTCGTTCTTTGTGAAATATGAACTGAGTACCATTGCACCTTCGATCCATGGCACAACGATCTGAGACCAAGGATCTGACACCACAACGACACCACAGAGGTGTGATGACGAAGGTGAAGTACAAATAGGCCAAGGCAGCGACTTGTGGCGGCACAATATGGTAGTACACAGTAGCGACTAGAGCAACGGCTTCGGCCGGTTTAGGCAGAGCGTGAGGCGGACAGCGGGCCATCGGTAGGGCAGCCGGCGGTGGAGCCAGCATGCAGCCTGACGGGGGCTAGACCAAGTGGATCGCCAGGTGGAGCGTGAGGTGGACGGGCCATCAGAGGGGTAGTTGATAGAGGGGCGATCAATGGTGGAATGCGAGGTGGCGGTTCAGGTGAGACCGCATGGAATCCCATGGTCAGAGCGGTACTGCGTGGGAGTTGGTGTACGCGGCTAGGGTCCATGTAGAACCTGCGGAGGTGGAGGCTGTGGGGGAGTTTGGCGGATATGGTGGTCATCCGCATTGACCGTGGTGTCACTGTATTAACCAGGAGCATGAAGCTATGTCGTCTGCGTGTGAGAGAAAGGGGTCAGCCCGCATGCATCGGGTTGGGCTGGTCGGACAAGGCTGCTCCAGCGGCCCGATGGGATGGGTCCAGTGGGTGAGGCTAGATTGGACCAGCCCCATTGGGTTGGGCCAGATTGGTTCAGTCAGACTAGGTTGGTTCGAGTCGATCAGACCGAGTCGGGTCGGGCTAGACCCGGGGTCAGCGAGTCAGGCCAGGCCAGACCTGGGTCGGGGTTTTTCACTAAAATGGTTGTAACTTTCAAATGGAAGGTCCTTTTCATGATTCGTCTACATCATAGGGAACCTTGAAACGAGGCGGTCCTTTTGAGATGGATTAGTGGGTTTTTATCTTGGACCGGTATAGGTGTATATTTTCCCTTGTTTCTTTTCTCGAGGGTTCAGTACGGTATTATGTCCACATCATTGGATAGTAGTCCCCTCTAGAGGCCGAGTCTCGGATAGAGTTATGGTATCCCTCCTTGGGAATAGAGAAATCCTCAATCACCCCTAAGTGAGTTTTATGGTAATTTATGTGACCTCCGAGTGCAGGGCATTATTCCTCCATCTAGTGGTCTGTACTGATAGGGTTGTTGGTATTCTCTAAGAAAGATCCCCTATATTATGAGCTACATCGGTAGGGTTATTGGTATTCTCTAAGAAGGATCCCTTATGTTGTGGGTTAATACAGATTGGGTTGTTTGTATTCTCTAGGAAGGATCCCCTCTCTGTATGTTATGATCTTTGACCAGTTTTTCTTCTTGGGGTGGGGCCCAAATTAGCAGAACCTTGTGGTAGCGATTGGTTGTGGCTTACCACTTTACCTTGTGGTTGGTTATGAGTGTACCTAGATATCCTTGGTATATGTGTTACATAAATATAGCTATGTTTATATGACTTTACTATTCACTTGTATTATTTCCTTTGTGGTTTTTACTTTTTGGTATACATCATGTATTTCTTAGTGGTATTCCTTTGAGGTTTCAGGGTGCCCTATTGAGTATTGTTTTATTCACCACTACACAGGTTTTTCCCTCACATGTTGTATCTTATGAAAATGATTGACACTTTGATGGATTCCGAGTTGGACCAGGACTATGTGATTCTTATAGAGATCAGATGGATGTGGTGTGCTTCTACAGCTTCAGACAACTTTCCTACACCTACCCTTCAGGTAGGGTTTTTTGTAGATGAGTCTCAAGAACTTGTGCATTCACTTTTACAGACTCTTTCTTTTGGTGGGCTTGTATTCTAGCTCTGTTTACTTTCCAGTTTCCAACTAGAGTGCTTTGTGGTTGGTATCTTAGTGTATGCATTCATTGTTTACGTAGTGTTTTTTATTTTAGCATTTTGGGTTTGGAGATGTGTGCATGTGTACAGGTACTTAGGAAAATTCCTCCTATTTGTGGGATATTCCTACTCAGTGCTAGTCCTCATCCCCTGGCCTATCAGAGGTGGACTTGGGGTAGTCACGACATGGGACCCTCTGGGATGGGTTGTGATAGAGTGGTATTAGAGAAGGTCAGTTCTACATTAGTACCAAGAGTCTGTGAGGTTGGTTTAGGGCTACAATGTCAAGTGTTTCGAGTTTGGATTTCAGGCCATGGAATCCAGTGTTGGTGTGGTGGCCAACGTATCCATACACCAGGACTCTAGACACCTTCTTTACGACTCAGTATATAAAAACATTGGTTTTAGGGAAAATAATGATAAATGCATCATATAATATTTGGGTGTGTTCTCATGTCCTTCTTGAGTCAGCTCAACAGGTATACTCTATTGACCGTGGTATATCTTGTTTCATTTCAGGATGTCTCCACACAGATATCCAGCTGGGATTCTATTGCGTGATCATGAGGATTATCTTCCTAGCGATGAGGTGTCGATATAGGGACATATACTAGAGATACTTCTTGTATCGAAGACAGCACCTCTGGGTGGTTTACCTGTGATACCACCACCCATCGAGCAGTAGTTACTCCTAGCACTACCGACTGAGGATACATGCAGGATGAGTGCATTGCATGAGTTCCATAGGAAGTGACCTCCTAGGTTTTGGGGTGATATAGACCCCCATGTAGCTGAGGATTGGTTGGAGGTAGTTACTCGTATCTTCTGCCTTATGAGGACACCTTCTGACTAGATGGAAGTCCTAGACACAAGTCCTCTTTAGGGATTTGTGGGGAGATTGTGGAGCTTAGTGACCCAAACATATGATGAGGTGACTCTCTCTTTGGAAGACTTAGAGCATATTTTTAGGGAGGATTTCTTTCCATGTACTTTGAGATCAGTGCACATCCAGGAGCTCCTGCATCTGTAGCAGGGCAGTCAAACTGTGGCAGAGTACTCAGTGAGGTTTACTGATCTTTCTTTCTACTCCACAGATATGGTGCGATACTTTTTATTCAGGTCTCGGACCTTTGATAAGGGACTACATCAGGATATCAGTGTGTCCATGATATACCTTAGCATTCTTACATATACTGGGGTACTAGAGAGAGATCTATTAGTGGATAGATTTCTAGTGGAACAGAAACCGACAGCGGGAGCTACCAACAAGCACCAAGTGGTTGAGACTTCGGTAGTAGGTAGCCGACGAAAGTTGTAGGGACCCAAGTGGGTCAAGAAATTCATGAGATGAACCCAGGATACTGGGTCAATGGTGCAGGGCTCCCAGGGTGTCTTGAGTCATCCTAGAGACAAGCGATGTTATGCATGTGGCAATCAGGGGTATCTGACTCAATATTTCCTGACTCGACGTATGGAAAATCGGGGGATGGTCTAGGGACCGTCGAGGCAGAGGAAGATACATGAGGAGGGTGGTCCACAGGTTGACAGATGTGGAAGATGAGCAATCAGATTAAAAGGATGTGGGAGGAGGTTCGATGCGTTACCACCACCACCACCAGGTGGTCCACACCGGGCTTAGGGAGCTGGTGGACAGGGACAAGGACAGTTGTAGGCGATGGAGTCTTATGACCCTGGTTATCCAGGGATGATTAGAGGTATGATTTGTGTCTTTCCCACCCTAGATGTAGTTTTGATAGACACAAGTTCCAGTCATTATTTTCTTGTCACAAACCTTATTCAGGGCTCAGAGATTTCGGTTGAACCATTGACTCAACCCTTACATTTAGAGACTCCTACGGAAGGGGATTTGATGATCACACATCGGTTCCAATAGTGTGAGATTAATATTATAGGTGATAGTTTCGGTTGGGATCACTTGATAGTGTCATCAAGGCCATATGACATCATTCTCAGTATGGATTGGTTATCTACAGTCCATGCCCAGATTGACTATTTTAGGCACAGAGTGTGGTGTGTCTACGGTGATGGGACCAAGTTTTCCTTTGTAGGTGAAAAGGAAACACATACAACATAGGATGGAATTATTCATAAGAGGGTGTAGCTGATTACTCACCAGTTGGCTAGCCTCACCTTCAGTGTAGTGCATGATAGGAGTCCTTAGTTTCCTACAGTGGTGGAGGAGTATAAGTATGTCTTTCATGAGGATGTACCTAGATTACCTCCCCATAGAGAGGTAGACTTATACATTTTTCTTTACCCTAGGATGACATCGATATCTATCCTTTCATATCAGATGTCACCTGTAGAGATTTGTGAGTTGAGGGTATAGTTGGAGGACATATAGAGTAAGGGTTGCATGAGACCAGGTGTTTCACCCTAGGTGGCCCCAGTTTTGTTTTATAAGAAGTCATACGGTAGATTTAGGTTATGTGTGGAATTATGGCACATGAATTAGGTGACCATGAAGAACAAGTATCCACTATCGAGGATCGTCATCCTCTTCAATCAACTGAAAGGAGTGGGGTGGTTCTCAAAGATTGACATCAGATCTGGTTATCACCAGCTTTGTGTACGGGATGAGGATGTACTGAAGACAACCTTCATATGTAGGTATGACCACTATGATTACTTGGTGATGTCGTTTGGAATGAAGAAATCCCCAACAGTTTTCATGAGACTCGTGAATAGGATCTTCCAGCTTTACTTAGACCAGTTCATGGTGGTATTCATTGATGACATCCTAGTGTACTTGACGTCTAAGGATGAGCACGTGATACACTTTAGGATGGTCCTGGACACATTCTAAGAGCACCAGATTTATGGGAATCTCTTGAAGTGTCAGTTCTGGATTCAAGAGGTCTACTTTATGGGACACGTCATTTTAGAGGATAGAGTTGTAGTGGATCTGGCGAATATTGAGGTGGTGCTTGCTTGGGAGACACCCAAGAGTGTTACCAAGGTGTGGAGTTTCCTAGGTTTGGATGGGTACTATCAGAGGTTTTTACCCAAATTTTCTAGAGTAACAGTACCCTTGATGACTTTGACATGTAAGGGTCATCCTTTCTTATAGATAGAGAAGTACCAGCAGTAATTTCAGGAGATGAGGTAGAGGTTGAAGAGTGGTCCCATATTAAGACTACTAGAGGAGGCCGTTGGGTACGTATTGTTCTATGATGCATCAGGGATCAGACTTGGTTTTGTCCTGATGCAGGGGAAATCAGCGATTGCCTATGTTTCACGCCAGTTGAGATAACATGAGAATAACTATGCGACCCATGATCTTGAGATAGCAATGGTAGTATTCGCGTTGAAGATGTGGAGGCTCTACCTAATGGGAGAGTAGTTTATCATCTAATTTGACCACAATATTATTAAGTATATCTCCTCTCAGAAGGACCTGAACTTGAGACAGAGGCAATGAATAGAGTTCCTCTAGGACTATGACTTTGAGATTATTTATGCTTTTGATAAGGGGAATGTGGTGGCAGAGGATTTTAGTATGAGATCCATCTTGAAGTTGTTTAATGAGGAATTGGATCAATTTTCCATGTTATAGATATCCTTTGTGGGTGGAGATGGAGCAGATTACCTCCAGTCGATGGTTGTCACCCCTCCACTCTTGCAACAAGTCAGGGAGGCACAACTTGGGGATACCGACTGCAAGACCCGATGTGCTCAATTTTCCATAGGGCGTGCCCCTAATGAATATTCAATAGGTGGGGAGAACATAGTTCTTTTCAAAGGGATAATAGTTGTACCATTTGTGTTGTGGGAGGAGGTTCTGAGGGAGTTATACACGTCCCCTTTGGCGGTACATCTGGGTGTGGTGAAGATGTATCAAGACCTTCGACGTTAGTTTTGGTGGCAAGGGATGAAGAAGGAAGTGTCATAGTTCATTTCTCAATTACTCACTTTTCAACAAGTTAAGGTTAAACACTAGGTTCTAGTAGGCTTAACCCAACCCCTTGAGGTGCCGGAGTGGAAGTGGGATGGGATGTCGATGGACTTCATGATGGGTTTACCATGAATGTCTAGGGGACATGATACCATCTAGGTGATCGTTGACTGACTCACCAAGTCTCCTCACTTCCTACCTATCTGGGAGTAGAGTTTAGTATAGATCTTGGGACACCTATACATGTAGGAGATAGTTTGGCTTTACAGAGTTCCATCGATGATCGTTTCCAATCGTGATGATCATTTCACATCCTGGTTGTGGAAGGGATTGTAGGAGGAATTTGGGACTTAGTTACACTTGATCATGGAATTCTATCCCTAGATGGATGACCAGATAGAGATGATCATTCATATTCTAGAGGATATGTTGTGGGCCTACATCTTGGACTTCGATCGTAGTTGGGAGGATAACCTACCACTGGTGGAGTTTGCATATAAAAATAACTACCACTCCACCATTGGTATGGAACCATTTGAGGCCTTGTATGGGTGACCATGTAGGTCACCACTTTGCTGGAATAACCCAAGAGAGTCATCACTCATTGGTCCAGAGTTAGTATGGGATACCACTGAGAAGGAACAGATCATCCAAGAGCAGATGATGACTACACAGAGCTGGAAAAAGTCATTTGTTGATAGGATAATGAGGCCTCTAGAGTTCGAGGAAGGATACCATGTGTTCCTTTGGGTCTCACCTCAATAGATATTGCAGAGATTTGTCCAGGGAGGTAAGTTATCTCTGAGATACATTGGACCTTTTCAAATTCTGCATAGAGTTGGTGAGGTGGTGTACCACCTAGCTCTACCCCCATAGTTGCATCGGGTACACGATGTCTTCCACGTGTCGCTCTTTAGGAGGTACGTGTATAATCCATCACATGTCATCTACTAGGGTGATCTGAACATTGACGATGTGGTAACTTGTGCGGAGTACCTGATAGAGATCAAGGATCGATAGTAGAGGATCCTTCATTGGCGGTTGATTCCTCTAGTGCACATTTAGTGGCAGCATGAGAATCTCCAAGAGATCACTTGGGAGTGGGATTCTTAGATTTGTGATTAGTACCCTCATTTTTTTAGTATCCCTTGTTTTGGATTTTGGGGATGTAAATCACTAAGATTGGGAGAATGTAATGACTCATATTTTCTCTGATTTTATTTTTTATAAATTAATTAGGAAAATTCTGAGACCAGGTGCTGAGATGGTGTTTGATTCTAAGGCCC
This sequence comes from Viscum album, assembly GCA_963277665.1. NCBI lineage: Eukaryota > Viridiplantae > Streptophyta > Magnoliopsida > Santalales > Viscaceae > Viscum > Viscum album. Next base: position 682,039,070 of record OY728123.1, on the reverse strand, counting down.
CGGTGTGCCTGGAACAATTCGTTGAATGATGTCGAGTTTTTAATAAATCATGCAGGTGTTTTTTCTTTAAAACTAGAATAACTATTAAATGGGTGTTCGAATCATAAATCGTAGGGTACCGTTGTGTTCAGAACATCGAATTTACCTTAGGAGGGGGCCTAACATCGACCGATGATGGTTGACCATGAAATTTTTCTTTTGGACATAAACATCATTAAAATATTTAATAGAAAATATTTTATTTTGATGCGGTATTAGTTTTCTTTTAAATATTGCATATTGTCAGGAATCCAGGGTTATGAAATAACCCTAGAAATCCTCTGAGGAAAGTAGAAGGATCTCCCTCCAACAAACATCACCGGATTGGAAAATCAAGATCGGTGAACCTCAGATTCGACAGACCAATGAACGATGATGATGCAGCTTTTCCCTTCATTAACAATTGATCCAAATTCCAAGTAGGGTGTTGTTTCTTTGTGATTCATTCCTCATTCTCAATTTCAATGACGAACGTGGACCAACCCATGAACATGTTGGTCCATTGTTTGATCACTTGCAGGATGGGTTTATGCTTGTGGGGATTTAAATGGTAGATAGATCTGTGTGTTGTTTTCGTTCTTCGTGATCCTGTTAACAAGAAAAAATCAAGGATGACATGAAAAAGGCCAAAATCTATTCTTTGGGTGTTCATGTGTTATATCCCCCCCCAATCTTTCTCACATTCCTCATTCTTCGCAAAATATGAATTGAGGATCATTGCACCTTCGATCCATAGTACAACGATCCGAGACTGGCAATCCAACACCGAAACAAAACCTCAAAGATGCGACAACGAAGGTGCGATGCAAATTGATGAAGGCAACGGCTTGCGGTGGTGCAACGTAGTGGAACACAGTGACGATTGGAGCAGAGCAGTGGATCCAGTTGGTTTAGGCGGAGCACGATGCTGGTAGTGGAGCCAGCATGTGGCCCAATAGGGATTGGACCAAGTAGAGATTTAGGAAGAGCACGAGGTGGATGAGCTTCCGGTGGTGGAGTGCAAGGTAGAAATCCAGGTGGGACCGCTTGGGAAATTGTGGACGGAGCAGTGCCATGTGGGAGCCCATGGCCGGATCAATGTTGTGGGGGGTCTGGTGTACGTGGATGGGTTTTGCATGGAGCCTGCAACAGTGAAGTCTGTGGGGGAGGCAAACAGACGTAGTGGTCATCTACGTTGATCACTGCGGCACCACGTTGATTGAGATAACACAGATAGGTCGGGCTTGTGCGGGAGAAGGGGTTCGGCCCGCTCCAGTGGACCGTGGCCCAGTAAGCTAGGTCTAGTAGTCCAGTGGACCGCAGCCCAGTAAGTCAGGACCAATTGGGTGGGCTGGACTGGGCCAATTGGGTCAGGCCGGGTCAGGTCGGCCAGACCAATCTGGGTTGATCGGATCGGGTCAGGTCGACGGGTCGGACTGGGTCAGACTTAGACCGGGCCCATTGGGTTGGTTCGGGTTGAATTTTTTCACTAAAATGACTGTAACTTTCAAATGGAAGGTTCTTTTGACGAGCCATCTGTAGTGTAGGGACCCTTGCGATGATGTGGTACTTTTGAAATGGCTTAGTGGGTTTTTAGCTTGGACCGGTATAGGTGGAGAGTTTTCCTTGATTCTTTCCTCGAGGGTTCAATATGGTATTATATGCACATCATTGGATAGTAGTCTCCTCAAGTGGTCAAGTCCCAAATAGAGTTATGGCATCCCTCCTTGGGACTAGAGCGATCCTCTATCACCCATTATGGAGTTTTGTGGGAATTGATGTGACCTCTGAGTGTAGGATGTTAGTCCTCAGTCTAGTGAGTCGTATCGATAGGGTTGTTGGTATTCTCTGAGAAGGATACCCTATGTTACAAGTTAATACAGATTAGGTTATTGGTATTCTCTAGAAAGGATCCCCTCTCTATATGTTATAATCTTTGAACAATTTTTCCTCTTGGGGTGGGGCCCAAATTAGCAGAACCCTATGGTGGAGATTGGTTGTGACTTACCTCTTTACCTTGTGGATGGTTATGAGTATACCTAGATGTCCTTGGTATATGTTTTATAAACATATACCTGTGTTGATCTGATTGTACTATTCACTTGTAATATTTCCTTTGTGTTTTTTCCTTTGTGGTATACTTCATGTATTTATTAGTGGTATTCCTTTGAGGTTTCAGGGTGTCATGTTGAGTATTGTTTTACTCACCCCTGTATAGGATTTTCCTACATGTTTCATTTATTGTGAAGAGGATCAAAACTTTGATGGAGTCCTGGGTGGACCAAGACCAGGTGGTTCTTAGAGAGATCAGACAGACATGGTGTACTTATCCATCTTCAGACAACTATCCTACACCTACCCTTCAAGTAGGGTTTTCTGCGGATGAGTTTCAGAAACTTGTGCATTCACTTTTACAGACTCTTTCTTTTGGTAGGATTTTATTATGGACCTGTTTACTTTCTAGTTTCCTACTTTTATACTCTTTGGTTGGTATATTAGTGTATGCGTGCATTGTTTACTTAGTGTTTTTCTTCATTTCATCATTTTGGGCTTTGAGATGTGTGTGTGTGTGTGTGTGTGTGGGTACTTAGGAAAATATCTCCCATTTGTGGGATATTCCTACTCAATGATAGTCACCACCCCCTAGCCTATTAGAGGTAGGCTTGGGGTAGTCACGTCATGGACCCCTCTGGGACGAGTCATGACACAAAGCAATTAAATCAATTAATTATCAATGTCGAACTAAATTTTCAAGTTTCCACATAAAACATCAATTCAATTTTACACTTTTCAAAGGAACAATTGATCCAATTATTTTACTTTTTACCTTATAAAATGGTGAAACATTTCCTTTCATTCATTCAAGCTTCTTAATTAATTATTATTAAGCATGAAAAGTCATGATTTTCCTCACTTTTGAATCTTTTCCCTCATCACTCATGATACAAATTGAAGTGGAGTTATAATATTACCATGAGTACATTCTCCTTTTTCATTAGCTTGCAAAGGAAATAATTTTTTTGTATTGTAAGGAAAAAATCACATGAAATCAAGAGGTCTTTTTAATTAAGGTTCTAATGAATCTAAGGTTTAAGGTTGGTAGGAATTGATGTGAAAAATCATTAAGGATCAAAGAGGAGGCTTCTCTCTTAAGTATAAAGCATGATATCAAAAGTAAAAGTGTAATGAAAATATCCCCTTAAAAATTAAAACTCTCACTTCCCAAGATCAAAGTAAATTTTATGGCATATTAAGGCATAATGAATTAATTACACTTTCTTGGGTTTTTTCCTCGATTTTTTTTATTTTTTTCAAACTACTTTTTCATATTTTTTTTACTTTTTCGAAATCTATGCTTGGAATGAATCTTACATTCACTACCTAACCACATATGATAAAAATAATGGGTCTAATAATTATGATTTTTTATTTTCCAAGTCACAACCCATTCCCTTTTTTCAAGAATAGAAAATATTTGATTATAATGAATGATTCATAAAACCTTTCTCGATACCCAAAGTAGCAACCCGACACTTTTTCCTTACAATGTAGTGCATCCTTCCACCGTGACTTCCCTCACCCCACACTTAAACTTTAAAATATCATGCAAAATACTAAGAACAAGGTAGGAATAGATAAATATGGCTTGAAATGTGGCTCATTCCTAACAAGGTCATTCATGGTCTCTATGGGATAAACAATGATTAATGAAAAAGGTGGTCTCAAGGATATGGTCTTATCAATAAAAATGTATCATTCATTTTAAATGTTTTTTTTCATATTCATAGATTTGAAAAATTCTAATAAAATTTCTAATAGGTGACATGTCCCAAGATCACTCAAGAAATGTGATCAAGATATAATAGAAGTTATTTGGTCTAGAAATCCTCTCAATAATGGAATATATAACCTTGGAAAATCACTCATGGAATGACTAATAATAAAAATTCAATTTATATAAATTTAAAAAATTTAAAGTGTGAAAAATGGTAGAGAAATTTCATTTAAATGAATCAACTAATCCCCCCAAATCATGAGTTTTCATTTTAATATTCATGCTTCACTCTAATAATTCAATTCTACATCTTACTCATTCAATATCATTTCCATTTAAATAGAAAACATGGAATCAAAGGTTTCCCTATAAACTCATGTCTCCTAGATAAGTAAAGTAAATAATAAATTCAAAGCATGGGCATGCAATTTATAGTTTTATATAGCTGCTAGAATTTTCATTTTAAAATAGATTTTTTAGAAAAATAAAAGGAGTTTAAAGGATAAATAATGTAAGAATAAACTACATTTTATCATGTAGATTTAGTACTTTATTATACTTGTTGTTTTGGAATTCCTTGTGTTATCATGGTCATACAAAATTAAATCACTCAAATAAAACACAAAGATCTTGCCATTAAATCTCAAAATGAATAATGGATTGAGTTGCATCCTAAACTAATTCCTAAGGATGAAATTGAAAGTATTATAAATAAAGTAAAGGGACAAGTCTTGGTTTGATCCCCCAAATGGGCCCTAGATTTTTACCACCTCTATAAGGGCAGTACCAGTTGTTATCCATAATCTGTCAGTGGGTGGAGTTTCTTATATTTGACCTCGTACGTGTGGCTTTTACCAGCTTGCACTTGTTCTTTATTGGTGGTGAAGAATAATCCATGGATAGAGTATACCAAATCCACACCTTCATAATTAGGTATAGCTTACATAGAAGGGGTAGGATAAAGTATGAATCATCCTCCTTCTTGGTTGCTACTTATGTAACCTCCTCATTCTTTTCTAATGCTTGCTCAATATGGGATACATGAATTGTGTGATAAAATGGAGAGTTATAAGGTAATTCATCTTGGAAAAGATTTAAATATGAATTATCAGTATGAAACTTCTTCCTTTCAATGTGAGCATCCACTGACTTGGTTTCCTCAGGCTTAACCACTTGGAATTCTTCATGGGATCCCTCTGATGCATGTTCAACAAGATTAGGAATATTCATGTGTTCCTCAATAGGTGAATGTTCATGTTCTTATTCCTCTTCCAAAACAAAACAAGAGTTAGTCGAATATGAAAATTCAAAATAGTTGGAGTTAATTCTCAATTCATATTGAACAAAATTAGATGAGAATAACATTAAGAAAGTATCAACTATCTAATTTAGTTCTAATTCAATCTCTTCTTCAATAGTAAGTGTATCCTGGAGTTGGATATCACTAGATAGATCCAGGTAGTTGGGATCCTCCATTTTCTCTTCAAATTCCACCACATGGGTGGTGTCTTATTCTTCCAATGCTAGAGTGATATGAAAAGGTGTCGGTGATTCTTCTTTTTAAGGGATGAAGAGATCATGTTTTAGTTCGATTTCTTCCCAATTTCTATAGAATTTATCCAAATTGACTTGATTTCCCTTTCGTAAATCAACTGATAAGTTATATTCACTACTCTCCTCCAGTAATGGTTGAGCGAGGTGGAATGGTTCTTCCGGAACCTTCTCTTTTACCTCCTCAAGTTATTCAACATAAAAAAATGAGTGGAGAAATTTCTTCCACCACTGGATCTGGTTCTATATCTAGTTCAAGTTCAGGTTTCTCCATCAATATATGAACATACTCAAACACCCTTTCAACCTTTCTCTTTAGTTGTTATATATCATTTATGAGTTCTTGAACCTAGAATTTTTCATAATCAACCTCTTTTCCTTGTTATTATTACACCTGTGAGTAATCATTCTATGCATAATAATAATCATTTGAAAACATCATAGTAAAATAATTTTTTTATTAAATAAAACAATGAAAAATTATCTACAACGTGAAAAAGAAAAAGTTAATCAAACTACTAATTGGATCCCTAGTAATGACACCACATTTTGATGCACACTTGTCGTGTGGTGTGGCAAAAGCTAATTTATTTATCTTCCTAGTGCAGTGCAATGGATGACAAGAGTCATCTCACCTGAGGAGATTTGCAGTTATTTACTTACTTATTCCAATTCACCTAAACTAATTTTTTTTAATTATTTTCCTAAATAGTGGAAAGAAATGGAAAAAGAATACACATTATAAACTATCATGCAATGCAAACAAAATGTGGTTAGGAAAGAAAGAACTTAGCCTTTGGGTTTGGTGTTTGGGTTTCTTCATTATTCATGTTGGTCGTTTAAAATTCAGTTTGATAGTTTAATTATGAAATCTCATTGTTAAACTACTATCATTTTATTTAATGGTTGTGAAATCATTGAATTCCTAGAAAATACTCTTTGGAAAACTAAAACTTCACCTCCTCCTATAATCAAGGTCAATGACACACCTCAATTGAGAGTGTGACATCTTCTAGGACCCGAATCCATTGTATATTGTTTCATCCATTGAACGGCTCAACTCCATCATGCAAAGATTTTATATTTAATGGAATAAAGGGAAAAGATTTAAATAAAATCATAGAAGTGAGTTTGTGATCCTTTTCGTGGTGGAAAAGTGTCGCACTCATACATATCACTCTTATTCACCACAAACAGATTCAATACATTAAAGAATTTAATCATCAAATTTAGGAACAAACAATCCTTCACCGAGGCCAAGCCTCGGTCCATCCTTCCATTATCAGAAATAAGAGGTCTCAGTGAATAGAATGAAAAGAAGAGAAGAAAAATAAAATAAAAAGAAGAATGAGATAGAGAGAGAAACAATGAGAGAAAAATTAAATTAAATTAAAGAGATAATGGGAAAAGAAGAATGAAAAATAGAGAGAAGAAGAGAGAAAGAGAAACACAGTGGGTAGTAGAAGAGGAAACAAAATGGAGCACTTGAATTAGAAATAGATTGAAGTTAAAACTAAATGAAACAAACTACAACAGAATAAATAAAAGAAAATAAAACAAAGAAGCAGCCCTTCGGCAATCATCCCTCCTTCGACCCCCCTTCACAATAGCAACCTCCATCATATTCATAGAGGGAGGAAATAATAATCCTAGGGCCTTGGTGTGAGTCTTCTGTATCGTTGATCCCTCATTCATGGTTTCCTTCTTTTAAAAATATTTGGATGCAACCCATTTGAATAAAGATATCTGAAATATCTCTCACAGATATCGACCCTTCTATATTTGAGTGTAGGTAGCTTCTTCAAAAATGTCACTACCCATATATTAAAACCTCCATGGGGCAGTGCATAACACCATGACACAACAAGGGTAGCAATGACTCAACTCCTCCTTTAACCAACCGGTCTTCACAATGGTTGGTTGGATCGAGCTCCTCTTTCATGCATGGCTTTGTTTTCTTCAAAAATGAGCATCGCTGAGGTCGTCTAAGGTTCCAGAAGGGATGCATGGTGGTCCCAAGGCTCAAAAGTGGTCAAAAGCATGGGTTTGACCTTCCCAAGTGAGTGCCATGGCGTCTTTGGTGTGTTTCAAACAGTGGTCGATGAAGTCGAGGGTGGTAGGCGACAACGAGGAAATGTAAGAGCGAGGGGGGCGGAGATGAGGTGATGACATTTTTTGTAAATGATGAACAGTGTCCGCGTTTGAGTTGTCCCACATCAGAAATGCACCTAGTCTCGACACTTGTATAAATATCAACCTGCGACATTTGATGCTCATACACCTGTTGTGGAGATGAACTCCCATATACACATTCACACACACAATATGGGCTTGTGCCGACACACACGAGTTCGTGCGGGGATTGGCCCACACTATGCTCCACGGGATCCTCCCCACGTGGCCTGATGTCCTCTTTGCCGCTGAGGCCCTTCCGATGGGCTGACTTGGGCCAACCCCTTGTGGCTTGGCTAGATGGCCCATTGGTTGAGGGCTAGCCTAGTTCCCCCTTTTTTTACACCTTTAATACAATAAAGCACTAGTAAATTCTCACAAAATATTCACAAATAAAATAAAACATTAAAATTCCACATTTTAATTCATTTTAGATGCTCAATTGTAAAATCCCACATTTTAAATAAACACAGAATTAAATAGGTATTTTCATTAAAAACCATTCAATATTATTAAAATTTGTTTAAATAATTGCCCGCAAATATGTGTGCATCATGCATGGATAATATATATATATCAAATATGGCTCCGATGCATATTCTGGAGAAGTTGCATTCGATGAGTCAATCTGTATAGTTTTTTTCCAAATGGTTACATCAAGTTATAAGCCAAAGGTTAGTTTATTTAAGTTTGCATTTATTCCTTGAAGTTTGTCCAATGAATAAATACCCAACGAACAGAAACATGTGAGATGTGTTTTGAAGTAGTAGCTTCAGGTTTTGGCTATAAAATAGAACGGGTTTTCTTTTTGTTCGGGTGTGCGGTGTGTGTGAGCCACTTCTAAACTCTCTTCTTTTCGAAACTTTGTTTATCTTTTTTGAGAAGGCGTTAGCACCCCTTCAGATTTTGGGTATCCTCACGAAGCGTTTGTGGATCCATTGGGCGGTGCATTGCCTCGAAGTCAGGGTATATTCATTCACTGCTCCTCGTGATTTCCATCAACTGTTCTCTTTCGAAGGATGAAGATGGTTGTTGCAACTCTCATTTTCCAGGTACTCCATTTTACGGGATTATTTATACAATTGAATTCTTGAGGATAGATCTCCTGTGTTTTGGATTGTCTTCCGCTGCAAATAATCATTAGATGATCATACGAAACACATCACCAAGTTCCTCCTATAAGATACTAAGTAGTGTATTATTCATCTACAGTTTTATTACCTTGAGTCAAGTTAAATCTAGTCGCAAATTATAAATTCAAACATCACCATGCATTTCAAAATGCTTCGTCAATATTTACCAAATTTTAATGGCAATGTTAAAATAATAAAAGTCGACGCAATCAGAGAAATTGATTTCAAAAGCTGAAAAATGATCAAATTATTACGGTGATCCCAAGCCTATGAATGGGGGTCAATAGGATTGATGGGACATAGAAAAATTCTATCAAAAAACCAATTTTGTTTATAATTAGTAAATTTAAAATAAAATTGCCCACTCTATGCCACATAATTGTGTAAACTGAGCACGACTCACATTTGAGGAATTAGAATTACAAGAATGATGAACTACTAGACCTTATACCAGAGATAACAACGAGATCCAAATGAATTTGCATGTGACACCTCACTATGCGTCACTTCAAGTAAACTTGATCAAGAAAAGAACTTCGAAGGAAAATCCATGAAGAAAACACGAATTTTAATAAAACACGGATGAATTTGCATGAATTGCATGAGACATCTCCAAGCATTGAATAAAACACGGATTTTAATAAACTTCATGCCATGAAACATGGAAACATTAAGAAGAATCTTCTAAAGTCTTTTTTATAGAGGTGTAACGGTGAAGGTGTGGATGTATATTTGAACGTGCTATCGAATTTGTTTTGTGAACTAATTTAAAATTGCCACTTTTTTTTTGGCGGGGGGTTATATTGTTTGGTATATAATGCCCGATTAGTTCAAACCCCGGTCGTGAGTAAAACGGATTCATTCGTCATCATCTTCTTGGAATTCTGTGTATCCCTACTTGACCACGAAGGCCAAAGATTTCCAGTCCGAGTCATGCACCATGAGCTCCCGGAAGGATTTTATTCGATTTTCTAGGTCTTTCGTTTCTTTTCAACCATCCCCCGTATAACTTACTTTCTTTGACCGCTACTGTCATCTCTCTCGCCCCCCCGCCTTCATCACTTTCTGTCTTTCCTGCGGAAACACGGTAAGGCAATAATCGAGGTTTTATTGCATTCAACTTGTCTCCCTTTGAAATTTCTTCAATCCAAATGATGGGCTCGAACCTGGAAAAGTAACGCAGCATTGACCATTTCTATTGGAGTCAGTTTTCCCCTTTCGACATCTCTCGCCGAATCCTAGCCCTCGTTATGGATCCAACGGTAAGATCCTCTCGAATTGAGCGTCAGCGTTTAATACGTATGTTTGTTGGTCTCTGTGGTAGACTCTGTTGTTTACTGGTATTCATTCTTCATCTGCAGCATTGGGCTGTATATAAAGAGGAAGCTCGTCGGAGACGAAGGCATCTTCTAATAAGTTTCGAGCTGTAATTCATTCTTGTTTCCGTTTTAGAACTTCTCATTTCATCGTTGTGGCTCTGGATTGCAAATAAGAGGTACATGAATCCGTCCATGCCCGTTAGGATGAAGTTCTCCGCGTCCCTTTTTTTTTTTTTGTCGTTTCATGCTTTTATTTCTGCAAGTTATCATGGTTTTCAGTAAAAAATTCAATTGTTCTTAATGACTGCAATATCAATGTTAATGATCGCATAAAGCATGGTCTTGGTATGATTTTGACCTTTAAATTCTTGGCTATTTATTTCTTTAATGTCATGCATAAGTTTTTACTAGGATTTTTTCCTACTGTGATTTTGCTCTTCTTGCCTAAGTTTTCTTTGAACTTGAATTTCACAATCAATCAAGCAGGCGGAGGCTCTTCTTATACAAACTGAAGATGTTCTGGCTACTTCATTAGGGACTTTTCCTTTACATTAATCTTGTTGAGTTGTGAGCAAATTCTGAAGCGGTGGATTTTCCATTTTGCCTTCAAAATCAGGCCTGTCCTAGAAGATAGAGATTGTGCATTAGGAGCTTATTGCTCTATGGAAATGGAATCAGAAATAATCTCCAAGACACATAGGTCAGATGGCCTGAAAATGCCTGACAGTGTAAAAAACAGTAAATCTAATGGGTTGAAAATTCCTAGCCCCATAAAAATTACACTCGAGATGGCTTTTCCTTTTGAAAAATCATCTCAAGACAAAGAGAGTTCATCTTCCAAAACCTCAGGCAGCAAAGGCGATAAGCGTAAATCAATCCAAACAATATCTCTTCCTAGCCCAGCAATCCTGTTTACACCCAGACCACCAGTTACTGAGCTGGATGCTGCAGCAGTCACAGTTCAGAAGGTTTATAAAAGTTACCGAACTCGAAGAAACCTTGCAGATTGCGCAGTTGTGGTTGAGGAGCTATGGTAAGTGTCACTGTCAGGCTTGGCTGCCTATCTCTGATGCCTTTTGATTCTCTCAAGTGGGTTAATTCGATTTTTAATCCTCAAATATTATAGGTGGAAAGCATTGGATTTTGCAGCTCTCACAACAAGTTCAGTCTCCTTTTTCACCGTCAAGAAACCAGAAACTGCTGTTTCTCGGTGGGCAAGGGCAAGGACAAGGGCTGCAAAGGTTTACCCTTGAGCAATGCTTTTTTACCAGTTCAGTACTTTTATGAACTTTCTTGGTTTTTTAACTTTTCCATTGCAGGTTGGAAAGGGTTTGTCAAAGGATGAGAAGGCTCAGAAATTAGCCTTGCAACACTGGCTTGAAGCTGTAAGTCCTGCAATTCCTTACAGTGTTTTTAGATTCATCCATCACCTGTCTAGACCAAATCACATTTTCCTGCTAAACATTTGATACCTTCAAGGCTTTATTCGCCTTAAGCCTTCCGCAAAACACTCAAAATTTATTGTAGTGTTTTCATAATCTACATAGATTGATCCTCAGCATCGGTATGGACACAATCTACACTTGTACTATGACATTTGGTTTGAAAGTGAGAGCACTCAACCTTTCTTCTTCTGGTTAGTACTCTCTCCGGATCCTATGTTTTTTTTTTTAATTTTCTATTTACCATGCGTCTCACTGTTCTATTTTCAATGAATATAAAGGTTGGATGTTGGAAATGGCAAAGCCGTAAATCTAGAGACCTGCCCAAGGAGCAACTTACAGTGTCAATGCATTAAATATCTCGGGCCTGTAAGTTTAAATTTATCCATGCTTGTAGAATTGATAGTTGGTTTGTCTCTCCCCATTCTAGGCCTAATGCTGTTTCACTGTGTTTTCCATGGCAGAAAGAAAGGGAAGCATATGAAGTAATTGTTGAATGTGGGAAACTTGTGTACCGTCAGAGTGGGAAGCTTCTAGAAACCTCTGAGGGGTCTAAGTGGATTTTTGTTCTCAGTACCTCGAGGGCTTTGTATGTGGGGCCAAAGAAGAAAGGCCTGTTTCAGCATTCGAGCTTTCTATCTGGTGGAGCAACCACTGCAGCCGGACGATTGGTTGCCCATGATGGGGTTCTTAAGGTATCACTATAACTATTGTTCAACACTATTTAGAAGCATGAAGTTCATCTTTTTTTGCAGCCTTTGGTCATACAATTTTCATACAGGCTATATGGCCTTATAGTGGTCACTATCACCCAACTGAAGAAAGCTTCAGAGAGTTTGTTGCTTTCCTCGAGGATCACTATGTTGACCTCACCAATGTGAAGGTTGGTGCTTTGATCTTTTTATACCCAATGACATTCATACTTCAAGCCACCTGTCTTTTTATACCCAAATGCATTCATAACTTTTCATATCCATGTTGGGATCTTCTCTTAACACTTCGAGAGTCGAGCATATGGATGTTTTACTCTGGGTTTTTTATACACGTTGGACCGGGCCAAAGGCTAGTCCATCGGTTTCCCGGTCCAACCGGCCGGGTTGGTCTAGTTCTGATAACATTGGACAGAACACAACTTAAGGCCCTGTTTGGTTGATATAATGTAAGTGGGAGAAAATGAAAAGAAATGAAAGAAAAATTAAAAAATGATGTTTGGTTAGTGATTAAAAGGAAATTAAATCAATATAAATAGTAATATAATAATAAAATAATAGATTGCAATTAATAAAAATATTTATTTTATTTTTTATTTTTGATTTATAATGGCTTCCCACCAATTCCTCAACCAAACATGTAAAAAAGGGCGGTCTAGTTCTGATGACATTGGTAAAAACACTCACACCTAAGGCCCTGTTTGGTTGATAGAATGCAAGTGGAAGGAAATGAAATGAAATGAAAGATAAATTAAAAAAATGATGTTTGGATAATGATAGAAAGGAAAGTAAATCAATTTAATTAAAATAATAATATTAAAGTAAAACAATAGATTGCAATTAATAAAAATATTTATTTCATTTTTTTTATTTTAGATTTATAGGTGATTCCCTCTTTTCCCTCTCATTTATGGGAGGAAATTGGTTTCCTTCCTGGGAAAACTCAACCGAACATGTAAAAAAGGAGAAAATTCTCTTTTTTTCCTTTCCCTTCCCACCTTCTTCTCCCCACTACCAAACGGGGCCTAAATTCCCGAAGAAAGGTGCAAAAAGACATTTTTTCAATAATGGTTCACTTGAAATCGCTTATTGGAAATTGATTATATATATCACCTATCACTTATAATCAGCAGTTTGAAAAATAAATGATGTTCTATTTCTGAAAAAACACATATACTTGAATTCCATAAGAAAACCACTTAAGCGGTAGACAAGCAATCTGATGACACTTTTTCTGAAGCACTTAAGTATTATAAACAGTTTTCAGTAAGCATCGTCAAATGGAGCCTAAGCCAGTCATTCAGCATTTACTCAACTGAACTGAATGTGAGCCGGGTGATCAATGTTTTTTCTAAATTTTCCACAGAAACATGCGGTAGATAATGACAGTCCTCCGTTTGATGTCGTCGGGGAGGAATCAAAACCCGAGCCTGCAGTTCCTGAACCAGCTGAAGAAAAACCCAAAGACACTGCATTGGGCAATGGGAGGCCTCTGTTATTCGAGGCAGCCAAGCGTTTATCGTGCAAGTGGAGCACCGGTGCCGGACCACGCATCGGGTGCATCCGGGACTATCCTCCTAGCCTTCAATGTCGGGCACTCGAGCAAGTGAACCTGTCCCCACGGTTGCCGCCGGGTTCGTCTGGCGGAAACTTTGGGCCAATCCCTTCTCCAAGGCCCAGCCCGAGGGTCCGACTGTCGCCCCGGCTTGCCTACATGGGACTCCCCAGCCCGAGACCCTCCATTCCCGCAGCTTAGCAGACGCAGGTCCTAACTTGATTTTTTCCCATGTCAAATTAGTTCATTTTTTTTTTTGGCTGCCTGGTTCTGCTCTTCCCATCAATGGTGGAGTGGTTTTTCCCTTTGTTGTATACCGGTAAGCTAATCTTGTTACCATGAAAAATTTAAGTTTCTCTGTTTGGTTAATACCTGTAACAAAGCATAGCTCAGAGCAACATGTTCTTTCTTCTCTGTTAGGGTTTTCTTGCCCCCTAAAAAGTCTATTTTGTTTGTTGAGAGAGATTGTAATTATATTAATTTCCTATGAATTAACGATATGCATTATATGTATATTTCGTTGTATGCAATAAGTAACAAGTTAATTTCATTGTTTTTAATTTTATTATGAAAAATCTAATTTATTATATCTTATTATTGAAGTAAAATATGATAATATAATATTTTTTTTATAATAACTATGGGAACTCGTATCCATTTCTTCGACTATCTATCATTCGGAGTTGATTTATACAAACCATTAGATGTAAAACGAGTTTGAGTTCAAATTTATGATATTGAGAGGTATAAATCCAAAATATCAAACTACGAGGTTTGGTTTTTTGTTTTATGATTTTATATAAAACCTTCACTAGTACTTCATCGGTGTATTTGTATGGTATAATTATTTAATTGCAAATTCAATCAACCCGTTCACAATTTTGAGTTATGAAAATAATATATACAGAGAATGAACACAATAAATTGGAAAAATAAAATAAAAAATTGATTTTGAAACAATTTGTAGTGAAAGATTGCATGTAACATATGTCTAACACATGAAAAATGAATTTCAAAGAAGGCATGTAAAATGGAATCTTTTGTCTTCAAAATACCTTGAATTATCAAAAAAAAGTTCTCTTTCTAAAACTGTAAAATTTTAGAGGAATGAAATAAAAATCAAATAAAGAATCTATTTAGAACTACTACTGGAACCACACTAATGCAAACATATAGCAGATGACCTTTATCTCAAAACCACTTCACCAAATTGTATAACACCAAGACAACACAATTCATGTATTCATCTTCTAGAATCAAAGAGAAAATCAAACCTGAATTATGAAAACAATGGGAAACAAAGTAAACAAAGAAAAAAATGTGCATTAATTTAATGAATTCTACATACTGTGTCAAAAACCGTTAGAAACATTAAAAATATACCAATAGTGTACTAAAATTGTTTATAATATTTTTCATGTACGAGAGTATTGAAGATATCAATAAGATTTATCATATAACGACACACCAACGCTATAAAAACAATATGCACAGTCAATGAAAACACATATACAATACAATAAGAGTTTTCAAATAATATATATAAGATTTGTCATATGTAATCATACTCAGTAAATGGAAACACCCATACTAATATCACAACTTCATGGTATATCACATATATTTGTGTGTTGTAAGTAGTAAGTTCTCCGAAAAGTATAAAACAAATCATATAGATCATACTATTATACAACATCATGTTACCAAACACAGAAATTAGATACAATTGTGATGACATAATATTTAATAGATTATGGATCAACTATTTTGAGGTACAAATATTTGGAAGGACATTTAAAAAAATGTTAACAAATGATATAATGAACGTACATATTTGAAAAGTGCACATCCACGATACAAACAGATTTTAAAAAAGGAAATGTTTTAAAATTAATGATAGCAGATTGGCTATCACATATGATTAGGTGACAAGGATATTCTAATAAGGTTTTGATGCTGAAACAAAAGCTGCAGATCACAATAAATACATATTACTTTTATGAATCCTGGTTTGGGAACTAAAGGACAATTCTGGATTGAAATTTGATCAGGAAACCTAAATAAAAAAAGCACATGCTTAGAAATTTGGTCAGTGTTTCGCTCTATTTGGAAATCTGAAACATTGAACACACCACTGCTTGGATCGAAATCCTTGCTTGGTGTGTTACTACAACTTTGAAAATTTGCGTGCGTTTCTATAGCTACTTGAAATATGTCACTGGTTGAAATAGCATTGAATCCACCTAAAATACTAAATTAGTTCTTGAAATTTGTAGCAAACAATGCTCGAAAGACTGAAACAACAACTCCATGGCTGGAAATATAGAATTGGACTGGTATTGGAACTACAAAATGAATCGTTGTGCTTTGAATACAAAGTTGAAAAATAGAGAACAAAAATAGTGAAAACAACTCTATAGGATAATGCCAAATATTTTTAACATAGAATAAAAAACAATACCGCACTAAGCTTTTATGAATTCTGTAAAAAAGTATACTTGAAGTGTCCATATGAATATTGTAGAATGAGAAAATAGAATGACCCGAACCCCCAATGTGTTCACTCTAAAGGAGCCATTGGGGTGCTTTTATAACAAATAGTAAAGACCACACCGGACCTCAAGTCCGATGTGGGATGCAGACTCCAACACTCCCCCTCAAGCTAGGTGTACCTAGCTTTGACACATAATGTAAAGAAAGCAAGCAACAAGCTGCAAACACTCCCCCTCAAGCTGGACATACCCAGCTTGATGACAAAACAAGACGAAATAAAAATAAAGGGAAAAAAAACTGCAAGACTGATGCTCCCCCTCACGATCGCAGCTCCCCCTCACGATCGCAGCTCCCCCTCACGATGATGGATGGATGATGTTGCGGGTGCAGCAGATGAACCCACTCAGACCGGTCAGTTGACGGAGCGCCAAGAATGCCCCACTAGTGGGGCCGATCGATGAAACGCTGGGAAATCCAAACTAGCACCGGGAAAACCGCACTTGCGGGGCCGGCGACGGGAGGCGGGGATTCCGCAGAATTGTTGCGGGATCTGGCGGCGCCAACGGGCCCAAATCCTAGGTGGTCAAGCTGCTGCGCCAGGGAATGGGCGTGCCGACGGACAGAGATGCGGCTGCCGGGAGTCGTTGGGAGATGCCGGCTAGTCGGGGATGCCGCAGGAGGTGCCGAAAGGGAGCAGATGAATCTGGTCGGAGGGAGGGCTGCCTTGCAGGAGGAGGACGACAAGGAGGGAGAGCAGCCGACGTGGAACCTGGTCCGTCAGAAGTCTCGCACAGGAGGAAGTATCTGACGTGCTGGAGCGAGAGATGCGGGAGGCGGCCGTCCTTCTCGCCGGGAGATGTGGGAGACAGCCGGCAGTTGCAGGGATCCGGAAAATCCGCCGGGAAATGCGGAAGCCGTTGCTGGCTGTTGCGGGAGGTGAAACGGCAGCCGGACGTTGAGGGGCCGGCGCGGGTGAACCGCCGGGGAAAGCCGCAGGAGGCGGGCGCCGCTGGAGCCGGGAGGTGATCCGTGCAGAGAGGGGCGCTGGGAGGGAGAGGTTCTCCCGCGATGGGATCTGGAGGCGCAGACGGGATCTGGAGGCGGCCGGGGTTTGCTGCGCGACGGGAGGGGTCGTGCGCAGGAGAGGGGCGCCGGGAGGGTCGCGCTCGGGAGGAGACGCGCCGGGAGGGAAGGCGCAACGGGGGGAAGCCGCGACGGGGAGCAGCGCCAGAGATCCGCCGGGAAGAAAAGAACCGCACCGATGACGGGTCGTCGCGTCGGGAGAGTCACCTGGAGAAGAGCCGTGCCGAGGAGAGCCGCGCTGCGGGAGGACGGGGCCGAGCCGACGGGAGCCGCGCGGGAGGGCGGAAGGAGCCGCCGGACAGCAGCAGATCGCCGGGGAGGAGACGCCGCCGGGAGAGGAGCTGTGCCGGGAGAGAGGGCCGCCGGGAGAGGAGCTGCGCCGGGAGAGAGGGCCTGTGCGACCAGGAGGAGCAGTGGAGGGCGGGGGGTGGCCGACCCATTCTGAGAGCCGCTGCCCCCGCACTTCAAAAAAAATGGAAACCTAAATGGAAATAAAAAAAAAATATGAGGGAGAGATCCGGTTGGATCAAATCTCCTTTGATACCATGTAGAATGTGAAAATAGGATGACCCGAACCCCCAATATGTTTTCTCTAAAGGAGCCTTTGGGGCGCTTTTATAACAAATAGTAAAGACCACACCGGACCTCAAGTCTGATGTGGGATGCAGACTCCAACAAATATTAACTACTAAACAGACTTGTCCTTCGTCGCTTTATGGAATTCCATTCACTACTCACCCATCAATCGTACATCACATATCAGTTTATAAAATAAGTATAGATTCTGAAAATTATAAAGATTCTGAAAAAAAATAAGTATAGATTCCGACTGCAAGATCGTCACATTCCATGTTTTCTACAAGTATAGATTCAAAGCATAATCTTGTCAACACATTCAATATATTGATTCTGAAAATTATAATATGCATACATAAAAAAATATATGGATTCTGAAACTAATATTGTAAGGTGATATGCAGAACCAATATGGAATCTGAAAAAATTTCAATCATCCAAAAATTGCAATCCTCTAAAAAAACTATTAATACAGAATAATATGATTAAATATAAGTTTTAATCTTAATCCACTAAAAAAACTTTTAATACAGAATAATATAAGCTATAATTTAATCCAAAAATGGAAAATGCAAATTGTAGAAGAAAACCTTATCAGTGAAACCTGCATATGCGAAATGCATGCCCCGGCAAGAAGAGTTTCTGAATATTGTTGCAACTATATCTGCAAACATGTATTCCAATAACTGGTTTGAAAATTTTAAAATATATTGAAAAAGGGAAAGCAGACAAATAACATAATATAATATTTACTAATGTAATGCGACATACAAGCCTGGATGATGAAAAAGGTTGATAAAAAATGGCAAGTAGCCAAAAAATACCAAGCATAAAACAAAGCCAGGAAAATATTACAGTACATAACAAAAATAGGAGGAAAACATAATAACACAGTGCATGAACTGTACCGAGAGTAGAGTTAGGGGCAAGGTTCTAGTGGTGAAAAACACATTAAATGAATAAAGAAAAAAAATAAGGAATGGATATCAAGATGTATTATGCATAGGGAGAACCTTTAATCATTCAATATACAGTGATTTGATTGAAAAAATAATAAATGATATTCATGAGGATAAACTATATTCATCATTCAGTATGGAGTCACATGCTTGGTAGGACAAAATGTTATTATATGTTTCACATGTTTTGACATTATAGGTGGGACAACTATAAAATGTTTGAAATTATATACTACAATCCTAGAAGTATACAATATTTGAAAAAAAAATTAACACATGATATCTAATGTTACAAGAGTGGCGTTGAACAATAGAAATTGACTGAAGAATACAACTTGAATTTATCCATACCTAGATGGAACAACACTGAGCATGGAAGCTATAGAAAGAGAACTTATTGCTATAGGAATCTTTATTCCCAGTACCCACCATTTTCTTCCAGATAGAGGGGACTACTGCCACCCTTTTAAAGTAATTGGCACTGTTGTTTCCATCCTTCACTCAATACAATATACAGACTAAAAGCATATCTTCAGGTGCATCGATTTCAAAGTTGCAGACTATGTAATGTAATAATATCATAATGAAGTAGATAATTGTTTAGTGACAATTATGATATTCAGATTTGTTAACATATAATGTATTAGGGAAAAAACAACATAAGAAATGAAATTTAAATATAAAAAATATCTTAGAATTTGTTTCATTTTGTTAAAAATAATAGGGTATGGTATGTGAGTTTAAACCACCGCTATATAGTGATGTTAAAAAAAATTAAATCTATAGGAACTGCAACCCCAAAAAATCAATAAATCATAACACAAAAACAAACATCCATCTTACATACCAACATAACATAAATACCAAGGCAAATAATAAATCTAAACCAAAATCTCATAATACAGAGAAGCGAAATTGACCTGTACATACATGGTATAAGATAAGAGAGAAAACCCAAAATTCTAAACCGGAAACCTCCATGTGAACCAAGGGCGCCATCCAAAACCATCACCAAAAGTAGTTATAGCAAAAAGAAAAATACAATTGAACCAAACCTTAAAAGACATAAGGATGAGAATCACGTATAAGGAAAGAATAATAAAGGAAAATAAAGAAGAAGAATAATCAAGTATAGTATTAATAAAGTCACATAAAGTATAGTATTCATGGAAAACTCCCATGGTTCTAGATATACTCAGGTGGAACCATCTTCTAGCCTATTAATGATGGTCCCAGACAATAATATCTTGGATTACTCAAACGATCCTTACAAGATGACAGTCTACATAGTCAGAACAAATTATTTAACAGAGGACCCTAGTCCGAGTCTCATCATGACTAGCATATAAACCATCTCTCAATCTCCCACTTAGATGTCAAGGGTTCTCATGATACTAGAGACCGATGGCGGGGAAACATGTATCACATATCACTCACACATCAATAACATGCCACAAGGAAAATCATATAGATGTCATAACTCATCCCACCCCCATACACCCTTCTTATAAATTACCCATATATAGTTCACATAACAAAAAAAACACAATTCTCTCGTAGGATCCACAAACTTATATAAAACAAGGTTTTATTAGGGAATAAACCAACTGTGTAACACATTTTGTGAAAAAACATTGTACAAAGGGTCAAAGAGGAATTTAGTTTTAAGTTAATAACTATAAATATAAAACCTTCTTTGAAAACCACTTTATAAACCAACTGTTATTTAGATACATTCTTCAAGTGTATTTTAGAAACCACAATAGGAATAAAGGGGAAACTTCCCTTTAAAACCACTAAATCCAATATATCATATATACATACAAACATAACCTCGATAAAAAACATAAAGAACCTCATAAGAAAAAGTCATCAATAAGAAACACCAGACTATATCAAAGAAACTATTGGACCCCATATGTTGTTTGTAATGGAAATGATTTTGCTGATAAGTGAATCTATTGAGAATATTAGTTTTGTGGATTTATGGAATTACGTAAAGGGTTTATGCTTGGGGAAAATGACTACATGAGAAAATCGGGTACATAGCCAAAACCTAAAAGCCTAAGAATGATAAGTATAAGGTAAACTTAGGAATAAAACATAGAAAATCAACCAAGCATATAAATTTCATGCAATATAAGAGAAATAAAGACATCCCCTACCTCAAATCACAACATGGTTTCTCAATCACCATATCAATGTTAGTCTATCATGAGTTTAGTTACACATCACCACCACCGAATCCAAATTCAACCCTAATCACCACCCTGCAAACTAAGACCGACACCGTCTCTATCTCTGTCTCCACTCCATGCTATCTTCACTTATACGAAAATTTTATTAAAAGTTAAAAAATGTTTTGTATTTAAATTTAAACTTTAAACCAATAAAATTTTGTGTATTAAATGATTATGAAGTTGTGTGATTTGCTTGCTCATTCAAACCATCCATCGACGCAATATCACCAGGGACACATCCATTCGTCCTCTGATATAATCCAACCAATGCTTTCTGTAGAGCAATAATAAAGTGGAATAACATCTATACAAAGAGATTTATTTTTAAAATATTAGAATTTAATTACATAATGACATTCAATTGAGCCATAATGTATTAAAATTACCTTTATCTAGGAATCAAAGACTTCATTCTTCTAAATTGAGGCATATGCCTCCAATCATAATATGTAACCAAAAGGGTAACTAGCTCTGCTACCAACTAGCCTAGAATCTAGCCAAATAATCCTACATCATCATCTGTGGGGACCCCATAACAATCAAAGGGTATAACTATCTTCAATCCATTCAGATTCTAGACATCTGAACTGTTCATATTTGTCTTAGTAGTATTTTTTTTATATTTTATGAAAAAATAGTTATTAGTATAAAAAAGTGTAATAACTTCATTCACATTAAAATTTGTACCTATAACCATCACCCTCCAATATCCTCATGAAGAAACATGAGTGAAGAACGGTTCCCTCACTGTAAAGTTACTATGTGCTGAACCTGTTGAATGGGGAGGAAAATTACTAGATGTTGATGGGATGAAGAAGGAGGGTGTGCCAAACAATGATGGAAGGGAGAAGGAGGGTGTGTGAGATGCTGATGGGGGCAGACAGAGGGTGTCTCAGATGCTGTATGGTGGTAGTCCGATGAATCATTAGGTGTTTGTGTGCTTGAGGGAACATCAAATGGGAGTTGGCTGAGATTAGTAAAATGCTTAATCCTTGTCATTCTTGTCATTTAAACAAGTAAAATTAACTTTATAACATATATTTCAAAACATTTATGTAGAAAAAGAAATTTTCAAATGATAAAAGATACATAAAACTGTCAATCAATATATATATATAGGTATGATAATGAATAACTGCACATACAATCAAATATGAAATTTACGTCTTCAAAATTAAAAAACTCATGCATAAAAATAAATTTAAATATGATAACAGATCCATAGTATTGGAATTGAATAACATATAATATAAGTGGTTGATAAGTTAATGGATGATTTTACATACAATCATTTTGTCCTTCAATCATGTCATTATCCTTCTCCATCATTACTTCATCTACTTTACCACCCTTGAAAGACTAATATTTTTAATATGATGATGGATAAATAAGTCCGTTTCTTATTTTTGATGTGATTTAATGTCAGAGGTAAGATATTCAACTTCATCACCCATATCATACAAGTCTCTTTGTTTTAGGTGAACTACACTCCACCCTTCATCTAAAAAATCTTCCACATAATATAAAATTTTCTCTTGTGATGAAAAGATATATGGATCATGTAATTCATGGTCACCGACATCTATCAAGCAAGATAATTTCAAAGAATTAAATTATAAGGAATCTCTTTTAATACCCGTGGTAATATTAACCCACTTGCATTTGAATAAAATAACTAAAAAATGACCGTGATAGTTTAATTCAATAATATCAGTCAACTTTCCATAATATCCCATTTCAAAAAATATAAATATACCACTATTCTATGTTTTTAAACTCTTCTCAACCGACTATATGAAATTTAAATCCATTCAAATTGTAAGCATCAAAATTTATAGCATGTTTTAGAGGTACTCAATCTAGAAACTTCAAATCTTCTGACAACTTAGCCAGAGTATCAGTATTCATGATCTACAAAAAGTAATTTATATTATTAGCTTTACAAAATATATGTTTCAACCTAATATTCGTATTGATTGCAAAATTTATGAACTTACATGACATGTAAACCATTCTATAATCTCTTTATTAACAAATTTTGTTATATTTTTCTCATTTCATGTTTGACTTCTCATTTGTCTCTTTGTTTGTATCCTGAGATCTTGAATAAATGGATCTACAATTTCACTATTCACAAGTACACATTTATGTGCCTGTAATAAATTCATTCCTATCAGTGTAATATTTGAGATCCTCCCAATTGATCAGCCAATAGTAGGTCATTATTTTGATTTCCCATATAGTTGAGATTGAGTTGATGTGTTTTCAACACATTCAACTTGATTGAATATTGTCTCGATATCATCAAGTATCTAGAAAAAAAGGTAACACACTCCTCTGCTAAATAGACTTCAGAAATAGAGCCTTTAGGTTGATCTTTATTTTTCATTTATGATTTCAAATGACAAAGGTATCTGTGAAATAAAATAAATAAAAAATAATTACATATTTAATTAAGTTCCAATAATTTTTTACATAAGATGAAAAACATATAAATAAAGTACCTCTCAATTGGATACATCAATCGATAATGTACAGGACCTCCTAATTTAGTTTTCTCGAAAAAATGCACAGTTAAATGCACCATGAAAGTAAAAAATGATGGAGAAAAGATCATATTAATTGCACAAAGCATCAGCATAAATATATCCTAAATGTTTTCAAGCTCAACTGGGTGAAGAGGTTTCTCACATAGTTTTCTGAAGAATGTGAAAAATTGGAGTACAACTACAATAACTATTTCAGGTAACAATGTACGCAATACCAATGGTAGTAACAATTATAACAAAATATGTGAATCATGACTTTTCAATCCATGTAACCTATTATTCTTTAAGTCGAAACACCTTGATATGTTACTTGAATACCCATCAGATACCTTTAAATGTTTTAAAATTTGAAGGAATGCATCTTTATCCTTATTTTTCATTGAAAAAATTTTCAGAGCATACTTTCCATTCACATATGACCATAGATCATGCTTTATATTCATTGTTTGTAAGTCCTTTTAAGCATTGATATGGTCCTTTGATTTTCCATGATCATTAAGCAATGCGAAGATTAAATTATCACAAAAATTCTTCTCAATATACATAACATCAAGATTATGATGCAACAAATTAAATTCCCAATATAGAAGTTTA
The DNA here is from genome assembly GCA_963277665.1 of Viscum album. Classification (NCBI taxonomy): domain Eukaryota; kingdom Viridiplantae; phylum Streptophyta; class Magnoliopsida; order Santalales; family Viscaceae; genus Viscum; species Viscum album. The sequence continues at coordinate 682,014,901 of OY728123.1, read as the reverse complement.
AAGAATATACATTTTTTTCTTCCATTCACTACAAAAAATGGCTTATACTAATAGAAAATTAGTGATAGATAAATCTTCTGTTGGTACAAACAAGTAATTCCAACAGATGTAATTTTTTTGTTGATATTAATTATAATTAGCAACAATTGTTTTTACCAACAAATGAATCTATCAATATTAACTGTTTAATAACAAAAAATCTTTTACTTACAGTTGGATCTATTATTTTATCATGCTTATACCAATTTTTTTCCAACAAATAAATTTTCTATAATCACCCTTGAAATTTTTTATTTTTAATAATATTATATTTTTAATAATTGTTAAGAAGATAAATTTAATTAAATAGACATCAAATATACATTAAAAAACCCTACTCCCTTGACCCCGTGCCCCCAATTTTTTCTATCGAAGAACTCATGTACCGGTTCATCAGGTTCGACTGGTGTCCTCTACTTCTTCAGGTCACCATTCATCGCCCTTCAGTTCATCACCTCTCATTATGTAAGCACCTATTCGATGCCGCACCACTCGTTACCAGGTACATTTCCCTTCACCAACCACCCCTTCGGTTCAATGATGTCATTTCTTCTCCGTCTTTTGTTCATGTCATTGCATTTGGTAGGAAATCTTTATTTCTACGATCATTTTCTTCCACTACAGTAAAAATATTGACGATACAAGGGTATATTTTAATTTTGGGTAAAAAGTAAATGAATTAGGTTGTGAAGAACTTGTTAGAGGAAAAAAATTGAAATTTTTATCACTGTTTCCCAATTTTTGGCTCTGAATGTTTAGTGAATGACTCTATTGTAAATTTAATCTTTCATAGATTAAAGCACTGCCTCAGTCATCATAAAAGTGATGAACCCATTCTAAAAAGTAGTTACCAAAGAGTGAATTTAATCCAGTTATCACTAATACACTAGTTATAGTGAAAAGAACATAACCATTTACACTTTAATGTTACTTGTTACACTTCACCTTTGATTTTGAACAAGGGAAGGGGACCCATGGTGATAAATGGGCACTTTTTTTGAGATACTGATTGACCAAACTCCCTAAAAAGTCTCATTCTAGGTACAAGTTTCATTTTAAATGAACTAAAATGTTTTCATTCTATGGACTGTCGTAAAATATACAATCCACATAAAAATTTTACAACTTAAATTGGGGGTGATTGAATGATTTACATATGAATGAACCCCCAATTCTGTACAAGCCATGTACATCATGTTACATTACTCATGGATTGAACTCATGGCTTATCACTAAACCATGGCCTGCACATAATTATTCATCGTGGCCTGTACAGAACTATACATGGCTTGTCACTAAGCCATGTCCTGTACAGAACTATCATGGATTGTCAATAAGAATGGGCTAGGTAGTTACCTATCATGGATTGTCACTAATCCATGGCCTATCATGGATTGTCACTAAGCCAATTCTGTACAATCCAATTATGTACAAGCCATGTACATCATGTACAGAACTATCATGGCTTGTCACTAAGCCATGTACACCATGTTCATAACTATCATGGATTATCACTAAGACAATTCTGTACAAGCCATGTACATCATGTACAAAACTATCATGGCTTTTCACTAAGACATGGCCTATACAGAACTATCATGGCTTGTAACTAATCCATGGCCCATACATAACTATACATAATGTCCTTTCATAGGATCCTTACAGACCTGTAAATCATGTCACACTCAAAATATTGATGATAAAAGGGAAAATTTTAATTTTGGGTGAAAAGTAAATAGATTAGGTTATAAAGAACTCATTGGAGGTATTTTTTTTGAAATTTCTATCATTGTTTCCCAATTTATGGCATTGAATATTTAGTGAATGCCTCTATTGTACATTTCATATTTCATAGATTAAATCACTACCTCATTCATCATAAAAGTGATGAACCCCTTCTAAAAAGTAGTTACCAAGGAGAGAATTTAATCCAGTTATCACTAATACATTGGTTACATTGAAAAGAGCAGAACCCTTTACACTTTAAAGTTGGAAGGGGACCCATGATGATAAATGGGTAATTTTTTTGAAATAAAAATTGACCAAACTCCCTTTCAAGTCTCATTCTAGGTACAAGTGTAATTTTAAATGAACTAAAATGTTTTTATTCTATGAAATGTAGTAAAATATACAATCCATATAAAAATTGTACACCTTAAATTGGTGGAGATTGAATGTTTTACATATGAATAAACCCCAATTCTGTACAAGCCATGTACATCATGTCACATTACTCATGGATTGAACACATGGCTTGTCACTAAACCATGACTTGTACAGAACTATACATGGATTGTCACTAATCCAAGGCCTGTATAGAATTATCATGGATTGTCACTAAGCATGGGCTGGGTAGTTTTCCATCATGGCTTGTCACTAAGACATGTCCTATCATGGCTTGTCACTAAGCCAATTCTATACATGCCAATTCTTTACAAGCCATGTACATCATGTACAGAACTATCATGGCTTGTCACTGAGCCATGTACACCATGTTAAGAACTATCATGGCTTGTCACTAAGACAATTTTGTACAAGCCATGTACATCATGTACAGAACTAGCATGGATTTTCACTAAGCCGTGGCCTGTATAAAACTATCATGGCTTGTCACTAAGCCATGGATTGTACAGAACTATACATCATGGCCTATCATAGGGTCCTTACAGAACATTACATCATGTCATAGTCAAAATATTGAGGTTACAAGGGTAATTTTTTAATTTTGGGTAAAAAGTAAATGAATTAGGTTGTGAAGAACTCTTTGGAGGAAAAAAATTGAAATTTCTATAACTGTTTCCCATTTTTTGGCTCTGAATGTTTAGTGAATGCCTCTATTATACATTTCACCTTTCATAAATTAAAGCACCGCCTCATTCATCATAAAATTGATGAAACCCTTCTAAAAAGTAGTTACCAAGGAGTGAATTTAATCCAATTATCGCTAATACAATGGTTACATTGAAAAAAACATAACCCTTTACACTTGAAAGTTGGTAGGGGACCCATGATGATAAATATGAACTTTTTTTGAAATAAATATTGACCAAAATCCCTTGAAAGTCTTATTCCAGGTAAATTTTTTATTTTAAATGATCTAAAATGTTTTTATTCTATGGACTGTAGTAAAATATACAATCCACATAAACATTTTACACCTTAAATTGGTGGAGATTGAAAGTTTTACATATGAATGAACCCCCAATTCTATACAAGCCATGCACATCATGTCACATTACTCATGTATTGAAAACATGGCTTGTCACTAAACCATGGCCTTTACCAAACTATTCATCATGGCCTATATGCATGGCTTGTCACTAAGCCGTGACCTACACATAACTATCATGGCTTGTCACTAAGCATGGGATGGGTAGTTGCCTATCATGGCTTGTCACTAAGTTGTGGCCTGTCATGGATTGTCACTAAGACAATTATGTACAATCCAATTCTATAAAATCCATGTACATCATGTACAAAACTATCATGGCTTATCACTGAGCCATGTACACCATGTTCATAACTATCATGTATTGTCACTAAGACAATTCTGTACAAGCTATGTACATCATGTATAGAACTATCATGGCTTGTCACTAAACTGTGGCCTGTATAGTTTTATCATGGATTGTCACTAAGCCATGTGTTCAATTTTGTATAGGCCATGTGTTCAAGTATTCATGGATTGAACATATGGCTTGTACAATTCTATACAATTATGAACATTCCTGTACATCATGTCCTATATAGGCTATGTGTTTAAGCCCAGTGTATAATTCTTCACTCACCGATGTTTCATAGTACCCATCTTCCAATTTTACTATAACTGATTTTCTCATAAGTAATGTACCATGATTTCAATGCATTGACCATATTTCTAGATGAGGAATTCAAAACAAATCTCTTTGACTTTAGGATTTCCAATATTGGTCTAAATTGGGATAAGACCCATGTTTATACAATGGTGATGGGGACCTATAGATATTTTTCTCCTGAGTATGCATGGGATGTGTAGTTGCCTACCAAATCAGATGGTACAAATTTGGTTTCATGTTCTTGAAGATAATTACTGGAAGTCAGTTTATTGATATTGTTAAGCACACTAACTAGAATAATTTGATATAATGGGTACTTTCTATAAGTTATTATTTCAAACCTAATGCTAGGTATACATTTTTTATAAATAAAAGGCTATATTTTAATATTTATTTCCCTATTGTGCAGGTATTACCTTTTTTGAATGACAAAAGAAGTTCACCCCTACCTTTTTCAAAATGAAAAAGGTGGTTCACCTTAATGGTCAATCCATTTCTTGAAAATAAGTATCCAATGAGTCTCTACCAATATCTTACAATTGGATTGAAGGGTATAAATTAATGAAGGTAAATAAAGGGAGATATTCCTTAGACTATTTATTTTCATTGAATTTTCATGTTATGAAATTTGAAGCTGTTCTATTGATTGAAATGGTTATGTTTTTTTTGGATCCCAAGTCCCTGAATGAGAGGGTACAAGCTAGAGATATTTTTTGGGATTAATATAAAATTATCTAGGATGGAGGTGGCATTTGAATACCTTATTACCGAGGCTCAACTCGACCTCCCTTTATTCCTTTATTATGAATGTTGTTTTTTTTCAATCATTTTAATACTTTTTTTATTTACTGCACTTTGATAGGACCTACATTGAGTGGAAATTTGGTGAGAACGAGAAGGGTTTCAATACATTGTTGAAGAAATATCACTAGATCTTGTTGATGAAGATGATGTCAAATGAGAAATAAAGTCACCATATGAGCCTGCGCCGTGCACCTTTTGAGATCTGGAGTCGCACTGACCTAACTTACCGAAACTGAATCTCACTGAAACGAAGCTCACATACTGCCAAAGATGATGTCCTAAAGAAGACGAAGGACTACTAGTATTGGGGCCATTTGAAGATGAAGTTGGGATGATGCCTTGTAGAGACGATTTTTTACGAGGCCAATTTGGGGAAGACAACTCAAGGTCCACCATGAAAGATAGAATGAGATGTAAGGATGTTTCCCATCCAAAGTTGTGGTTAATATGGAGTTGTTGATCTATCAAGATTGATTCGAGTAGGATAATTGAAATTTGGTTTTGATCAGACCTGATTGAAGGAGATGAAACTCTATGTGAATATTGTTTTTTATTTCTTTTCGATTTTTAGGTTTGAAGTGAACTCAGATCTCCCCATCAAATATTCTCGACACCATAGATCTCAGATAAGAGAAATGAGTAGAGAAAACCTTACAAAGATCATTTTGAAATCAATTTCTAGGGGATATTCCTTCTTTCCCTTATCTTTCTTTCTTTCATCTGGATTGTATCTTTAATTAAATTCTTGTATTAAAAAATGCTTTGTAGTACCTACCTTGAGTGATTTTGGATTTTCATACATGTTTTCATTTAGATTCTAATTTTTCCCTTGTGGTCATATTTTTGATACTTTGGGTTTTTTAAGTAGTGGTTGTTAAAATGAACTATAGAAAACACCATATGAACAAGTTAAAATATTGTGTTTTGATTCATTTAAAATAAGTTATGGAAAAATAAAAAAACCATGGAAAACACATGTATTCACATCCTATGTTTTCCCAAGTGCTTAGAGAACTATTCAAATTGGAAAATTTTACTTCTTATGTTAGCAATCTAGCAAGTGAATCATTGGATGTTTAGGAATTAAACTCCCACATTTCATAGTCTTACAAAGATTTTGATTTAGGTAACTTTTTTTTATTACTTAACACATGTATATTTAAAAGGGAACAATTTATTCATTTTTGTTTTATTCTCCAATGTTTTATTCATTTTTATTCTATTCTCCAATGTTTTATTCATACTCAACTATTTTATTCATACTTGACACATGGATGGAGGGTTCCCCTTTAAAGGGTATTTTGTATTCCTCTTTACATGGCTCGATGGCATGGATGGGCTACTCGCTAGCATGGATGGGTCATTAGTGCTCACTGGCATGAATGGGCTGGTACTGGAGCTATGGATTGTCTGGTGTCGGAGTTGACTCATTGGCATGGATGAGCTGATGATGCGCTAGCATGGCATGGATGAGTCGCTGGTGGTACTCATTGGTTGTGGGTGTGGGAGTTGGTTCACTAGCATGCATAGGCTGCTGCTGTGCATGCATGGATGGGTCAGGGGGTGTTCTCAGCATTCTATGGGTGGGGTATGATTAATCCTGTTGTTAGGTCCACTAGGCTAGATACCCTAAGAGGGGGGGGGGGGGGGGGGTGAATCAGGGTATGACAAATTAAAACAACTGCCCCTTTTGATCTTGTTTTGTTATTAGACAAAACCCTCTTCTCTCTCTCCTTTCCATTGCAGAGTATAAAATAATCTTAAAACATGCACATGACACATCAATTTTACTTGGTTTACCCTCACCGGGCTACATCCAAGGAGCATACACCGACAATGTGTCGATGTACCAAATCCACTATAAGCGCACTTCTGTTTACAAGTTTGAAGTGGACTCACTATCCCTCCTAGTTTACAACCACTCACAATTTTAGAACCCACTTCTCTCTCAACTGAAGTAAACTCACTGCTTCTTTAGAATATCCACTCATAGTTTATAGACCTGTAGGTCTATTCATTATCACCAATGAATGCATCCTCTAATGTATGTAGATGCTCTATTTAAGTCTAAATTTCATCCATTGATGAATACCCCTTTTCCCATGACCACTAGGCAACAACCTTTGGGAAATACCTTTGAAAACCACCCTACTTTGCAAAGCTCCCAATTTCGCGAAGCTTAAACAAGCCTTCACAAAGTCCCTACCTCTTCACAAAGCACACACCTTTGCAGAGCTCATTGCCTCATGGAGCACACTGCTTCACAGAGCTCAAGCCTTTACAAAGAGAAAGCCTTCCCAAAGCTTATTCCACCGCAGAGCTCAAGCCACCGAAAAGCAACTTCCTTCATGAAGCTCACTAAGCCAATGCGGAACACAACTCTTTTGCGGATCTAGATTAGCCACTGCGAAGCTCCTTATTTTGCGAAGAACACTACCACTATGAACCTTCTTTGTGATTTGAGAGCAACAAATATTTCTTGGAAAACTCTCTACTTCTCTTGAGGGGGTCGGGGTCTATTTATAGAAGATTCCACCGACCCTCAAACCTTCCGTGTGAAGTTAGCACCACATCAGCTCAAATTGCGAAGCTTTGAAATTTCCGATGAAATTCTCTCTATATTTTGATACACCACATAAATTTTCAGATTGCGGAGCTCGTCATAATCACAGAGCGTTCCGTCAATTCCTTTGTGCCTTCGTTGCAAAGCTCCACTCGCAATGACCTTCACCGCCACAATTCTCTTCAACTTCGCCGCTAGTGACGCTCGTCGTAATCATGAAGAACACCGTCAAATTTATTCATGTATTCGCGAAATCCACATCAAGAAGCCCATATTCACAAAACTCATGAATTTTCCATATTTTGATGAGATATTCAAGGAAATCCATATTTCACGATGCTCACCAAACTTCAAATTTTGGACCCCAAAAATTTGACAAACACTGGAAAACAACACCACCTTGTATCTGTTCTTTTTGTACCACCTCCAGATCATCTATTCCTTTGTCATGGTTATTTGTCAACACGAATTTCAACAACATCTCTAGAACTCAACAATTCACCATGGAATCCTGCATTGTCAAAAAACACAACCAACCCAAAAATGCTGCAATGTTACCTTGAGGGATTTTTTCCCAACACCTGTTGTATTAAATTTCAATATTAATATATTTTTTTTAATAATATTGAACATGTGTTAAAATCTTCTTTGGTTTAATAATTAAAGTATATGTATTATATATGATAAATTAATTAATAAATATAATATGAAATTTTACTAGCAATAAAAATTTCTAATTTTTATTCAAATGTAATTTAGAAGAATATATTATATGTTGGTAATATTATTACTAATAGAAAAATGTGTCATCATAACATGTTTAAAAACAATTTAACCAATATATATATTATCTATTGGCATTATTATAATTATAAGAGAACGATTTTATCTGTTGCAAAAACATTTAGCTACAAATATTTTACTGATAGTTTAGTGATAGAGACATATATGTTGGTAAAAAAATTTACCAATAGAAAATGCACTTTTAACAATAGATATGCCCCCATTGGAAAAAGTGAAATATTTTGTAGCAATTGTTGCATTATGATTTCAATTTATGATGCACTTCAAACTTGATTCCCACTATCATTCAAATGATGCACCTTCCCAATTCCTGTTTCAACATTTCCAAGTTGTGCCAATATTTTAGAACCTATAAACAACTTTAGAGGTGTCCTACAATCAATAGAAACATTTAATTTTGAATTGTTCAACCAAAATCTACGAGATGCATCGAGAAATCTATGATTACTCTAGTAGAAAAAGGTGTTTTCATGTCTTTTTTTTTTAAATTTTAACATCAGTTTTTAACTGACGATTTTTCTACTGATATTAAAAGTGAGACTTTCAACATTGGTTTTTATAAACCAACATATAAAATTAAAATGTTGACCTTTTGATGTCAATTTTTTGGAAAAACGATGTCGAAAGTCTGATTCCATAAGGTTTTTAACATCGGTTTTTGATACAAACCAATGTTAAAAGTCCCAATAGAAGACTTTTAATGTTGGTTATTCATTAAATGATTTTAAAAAGCCTTCTTTTTAACATTGGTTCATGAAACATTAACATTGAAAGTTATCATAGAAGACCTTTAATGCCATTTTTTAGGAACGAATGTTAAAATTCATTTTTTTAATTTTGGTTTTTCAAAAAAACGATGTTAAAAATGTTTACCAAGTTTTAGTTAATTTCCCATGCTTCTATTTGAAGGGTCATGAATTTAAAATGGAGTTATAGATAAAAATTTATGGCCCTCAGAAGTTTTAATTGTCTACGTTTTGATCGATACAACTTGTTTCAAAGAGAATATGAGAAACATGAATGTAAATTACTAACACAAAATGAAAAAAATAAACTTAAGTCATCGAACATATTTCAATGATTTTAGGATTTTCCTTTGAATAGATATATTGTTTATCATCATTTATCTTCTTTTTAGGGTCATGAAGCAACAAAAATGATGATCAATAATGAATTTTTTATCATGGTTGTTAAATATCATTTATAAGTTTTATCTTCATAACTCAATTAAAAGAACACTTCATCATTATAAGGAAAAATATCAATATTTTTAGCAATTAAGGAAATCAATAATAAATAAATAATATTATTAGAATTGATACCATGTTAAAATCATCTATTGAAGATGCATTGAAAATTTTATTGAATCGAATATGTTGAAAATGTTAAAAGAAAGAGAATATGGATTTATATATCGTAAAAAAAATATTTTTAATGCAATTTTATTAAAATTTAGGAATTATTTTAAAAAATTAAATGCACATTGTGAAAAAAAATTGAAATACTGATCCCGCATATTTGAAATTTTACTTTTAACATTGGGTAAATATATAACCGAAGTTAAAAACCTCCATATATTGGGGTTTTAATGTCAATTTTTTTTTAAAAATAACATTAAAGGATCGAAACATCACTTTTAACATCTATTATTTAGTAACCTACATTAAAATCCTTCTTTAAACATTAGTTCATGAAAAACCAACGTTAAAAGTCTTTATAAGAAGACTTTTAAGGTTAGTTTTTTTCAGGAAACAATGTTAAAAGTCACTTTTGATATCTTTTTTGAAAAACAATAACATTTAAAATAATTATAAAGTCTTACCTCATTTCCCAAGCTTCTATTTGACAGGTTGTGGAGCTAAAACAGACTTACGGATCAAAAGTTATGGATGTCAGAAGTTGAACTTCTCTAAGAGAAGTCTTGGAGAAGTCCAACTTTTGATGACCATAACTTTTGATCTGTAACTCTGTATGATCTCCACTACCAATAAAATATAATATAATAAAATTATATAAAATTTTTTAACCATTTTTAAGATTTATTTTTTAGAAAACCTATGTCAACAATTACTTTTAACGTCGTTTATTGAAAAAAACCGACGTTAAAAGTCTTCTAAAGTTCAACTTCCGGTGTCCATAACTTTTGATCCATAAGTCCATTTTAGTTCCATGACTAGTCAAATGAAATTAAATACAACTTTTTCATCATTTTTAACATCGAGTTTTTGAAAAACCAATGTCAAAAGTGACTTTTAGAGTCACTTCCTGAAAAAACCAACATTAAAAGTCTTCTATGAGGACTTTTAACACCAATTTTTCATGAACTTATGTTAAAAGTAGGATTTTAATACTGGTTACTGAAAAACAAATGTTAAAAGTATTACATGAGGAGTTTAAATGTTGTTTTTTTTGGAATTTTTGTTAAAAGTGATCTTTTAATGCTAGTTACTGAATAAACGACCTTAAAAGTCCTCATATAAGACTTTTAACATCGATCTTGAAGAACTCATGTTAAAATGCTGACATTAAAGAACATTTTTCTACTAGTGTGACACAAGCATCACCATTTTTTTATTTTATGGTATTAATTTGAGCTCAAAATCAAAGTTACAAATAGGAAAATCCAAACCCGAGTAAGTGTTTCAACTAGATAAGTTTCCAAGTCCAGAGAAGTCACTAATAGTTCACATTAGAGAATCATGCATTTTGAATTTTTTTCTAGAAGATGAATCATATGTATCAACAATTTTGCTCTATAAATACTATAATTATTCAATTAGAGGCTTCAAGTATACATCAATATCATTTCTAGGCATTTTTTCTAGGAATAATCATTGAAATGATAAAATATTTTTTTATATACACATCTATGGAGCTAGATTGTAAGGGATCAAAACAACTGGCCAAATGCTATAACTGGTACTCAAAATCCCAAATGGGTTGAATCCATTAATAACCAATCCTAATCACACATTATTAGGATCAAATGAGAAATTTATATTTAATGACTCAAGTTTCTTCCACGATTTTGAATCTCTTAGATGTCTCATTAAACCATTATTATTATTATCTATAGAATGCCACTTCATGTGATCAGTAGTTTTCAATGACATGAATAATATTTTAAATCTTGGTTTTAAAGAGAAGTAATGAAAAACCTTTGATTATTTTTTCTTTTTATTCTTCTTCATATTAGTATATTGATTAAGACTTCCAACATCAACCATTGACTTCCATCTAGAAGGTGAATATTTTTTACAATCCTGTCTACTTGAATACTCTCCCAATAAAGCATACAGTCATTGGGACAAACATATATTTTTGTATAATTTAGATCAAGACTGTTAACAACTTTTTTCATATCATAAAAAACTCATGGATATTAGCTTTATGAAATACATCTCACAACAATTCAAATATCATGGAAATCACCTTATTTATTATTCCACATAAGCATTTGATATGATACAAATTCAGTAAAAAAGAAAGTTTTGAATATTTCAGACATCCACCATACAAATATTTATTTATATCATTAACTAAATCATGAATCATATTTGTCTTATCAGTGATTTTTTCTCTTACATTAGTATCCATAGAATAAAGAGGAGGATCCAATGATATGTTACAATCTTTATTTGGTTGTCCTATAGTCCCAAAAATATCACTTGTCAAGTTATTATTTTTGACACCCTCAACTGATGTTTTGATATGTTTTGATATTGATGTTGTTGTCTTGAAATGACAAAATCCTAGTTTATAAGGTTTTCATTTCATTTTCCATTATGGAAAAATTTGGGATCTCATTCTATTGACTGCCATCAGTGCTCAAAATTTCTGTAATTTTTGATTCTCCATGCCAAATCCAACATAAATATTGAGTAGGTAATTTATTCAATACTGAGTGTACATAAACTTCATATATCTTTAACCATATTATTAATTTACATTTAGGTCATGGACATATTATTTCCCCCTCAATAGATCGATTGGAAATTGAAAAGTCTAAAAAAACCCCCAAACCCTTAACATACTATGCGATGTTCCTCAGTAATGTGATCCAACTTTTATCCATATATCAAAATTTTCCTACACTTCATTAAATAAAATTAAAACACATTAAAAATATTATTTCATTTAAAAAGAAATTACTAATTTATTTGAAATCAACAATATAAAAACTTCTTTATGATTTTTAATTTTATTATGTTTTTGAATAACATTGTTTTTCTTAGATTTTAATTAAAATGTATATAATCCATCACATAGTTTAAGAATAGACGATCTAAACTTTCTAATTTAGAGTAGTAGAAATTAAACCATGAAGTAGAAACCCACAATTTAAAACCAAAAAATTTTATGGGATCCTTAAATCAATAAGGCACAACAACATTAAATAATTACACAATCAATATAAAACATGTAAAATCTATAAATATGATAGAAAAAACTTGAAACACACAAATAATTACATTTAAAAATGAATTTCAAATAACCCCACTTTTAACTCCAAAATCTCCCTTAAAGAATTTAAAAAATTAATTAAATTTAATTAGGGAATTTACAAAACAACTGGTATACAAAATGAATTAAATAAATTTTTAACAAACTTCTAAATTAGAGAAATACTTTAAATTGAAGTAGATATAAACTAAAACATGATTTCCCCTTTAAAATTCCATAAAACATGTTTATTATAATCATTTTTTTCTAAATGAGGGATTAAAAATACAAGTAATCTAGGTTCTAGAATTTAAAGAACTAAAACAAGGGAAACTACCTAAAACTCACTACCCTTGAAAATGATGGTGAAATTCCACCCCCAAAGAACCAATTATGCCCTATAAAATTAATAGGAACCTAAACATAAAAAAATAAAAAAAATAATTTGATCTAAAATGGAAGAAAAATAGAAAAAACTACCTTAAACAGGGTAAAAACCACCACCTTCAATAGAAATCACCAGAACGCGCCTCAAATCACTCTTGACTAACCCTAAGGCCAAAAAATCGGCAAAATAAACCACCCTAATTAGTTAGGGTTAAACCATGGAATGTGAGCAATGGAAGATAAGAGGAAAAAGAAGTAATTAAAGTAGGAAGTCTTACCACAAATATCCAAATGGGATCCAGAAGCGGCGACAAGGGGAAAGGGAGATGATGAAGGGGGATCAGGGAGTAGTAGAAAGGGGAAGGGACAGTGGTGAAGGCATGGGATCAGGGGAAAGTGGGGGGGATGCTCGGGGGAGGAAGTGGCATTAAAAATATATTTAGCAGTAGTTTTTTAAAAACCACTGATAAATATTTGCTATATTTTTTAGCAGTGGTTTCAGAAACCACTACTAATAAACCACCTCTATTACCCTATTTTGTGTAGTGTAGGAGTTAAGGAATATATTTTTTCAATTAAAAAAATAAATGAAAATGAAATAATATATATACATGTTTATTAAAATCATTTATATAATAAATGAAAATGCATTACTCACCTCAAATTTATTTTATCATGTAGCCCCCTCTCTACTCAATCATTTATCTTCTCTCTTTCAAATAGTAAATTCATATTCATAAAATGAAAAAAATGAAAAAACAATGAATATTTTTATATTAACTTGGGTATTATATTATTGAGAACTCAATCTCTATAAATTAAATAAAAATGCAATGTCTTCATACAATGTTGGCTGTGATCATTTAAAAAACTCTCCACTGGAGTTGTGAATGGAATATGGATGAATTTACAAGAGTATAACTTTATTGAATTTTTTTAGAAGCAATAAAACTTTAGAAAAAAAATGTTATTGAGTGGAAAACATTCTTCATTGGGTTAAAATGATCCTGTAGTACACTACCCTACATATCCAAAATATTCAAAAGAGGAGAAGAAAACACAAGCCAACCCAATTTTTCAAAACAACAAATATGAACCTGGGATATGAATGATATAAAGATAGAAATAGAGAGTAGACTAATTGGAAAAATAGAAGTATCCAGAACATCTAAAAAACATCAGTTCATGCAAAAAAATCTAAAACATAATAATAAAAAATCAAACAATGAAAGCATAAGAATTTTCTGTATAAGATTAATTCCAGTGTAAGAATGGAATTAATCATATAAATTGTGCATGTTCTATAATATTTTCAAATATCTACTTCTAATATTAATCCTTTTCAAGACTTAGGTATATGAAAATATATAAGATTCATTCATTAGAATTACTACATTATAGATTAAAAAAAATGAAAGTATTCCCTTTTAATAAAATTCCTACAGATTAAAAAAATGGAGAACATGAAAGAATATCATTACCAGAAACAAATAATTTTAATCACGCATAAAGAACAAAACATAATAATGAAAATTATTTTTAATCACATCACATTACATAAGTAAAACATAAAAATATCATGGTCCTCTAATAGAGTAACAAATAAATAACACGAGTAAAAAAAATATTCAAGTTGAGATTGAAATTTATGAATGACGAAGAGGGAATGAATTATATAGTTGATAAAATGTGGCATGGAATATTTTTTTAATTATATTTGTTTGAAAATGGAATAATAATTTGTCATCAAATATGAATCAAATTTCAAATTAAACTAATCATATTGAAATAAGTAAAAATGATAGTTAATGTTGTTAAAAATTACCCTGATATAACAACTTAATTGGAAATGAAAATTTCCTCCCAAATTAAAACAAAAATATGTCAAAATAATATATCTTAGGTATAAATTCCTATAGAAAAAAATTAGAAATATATTTCCAAGTAAACAATATTAATATAGAAATTGGTCTTGTGAAGAATCAAATGAGACATTTTACTTCTGAAATTGATTCCCTCCCATACTCCATGAATCCAAATCCATTTATATAAAAAAGGAATCAAATTTATAAATTATTTTCATGCCATTAAGTAACTAATTCTATAAAACCCAATTAGAAATACAATTTGGTTCTCATTAAGTATGAATTTGGTTCAGATCTATAAGGGATCATATTTCATATGTGTAAAATTTGATTCATATTTGGGAAGGGATGAATCATATCTTATATAAGGGGATGAATCTACTTAGAGGAAGGTGATGAATCTAATTTATCCTTGGATGATGGTTCTTCTTGTCTTATTCTCCTCCAGTCGATGATCTACTTCTCTATTAATAGGAAGACCCAATATTAGGTGGTGATTATAAGGAGAATCGACAAAGGAAGGAAAACATGGAGGAGAATTAATATTTACACTTAGGATAAGAAATTATATGGAACCTAATTTGTTTGAATAGAAATTATTTCAAGAGAAAATGAAGAAAATAAAAATAAAAAAAATGCGTGAATGAAAATAGAACAAATATAAATTGGTTGGTTTGTAGGGATGATGAGTGTGATGAAAATACAAAAACTGAAGAGGTATAGGTTGATTTGGTGGTAGGTTTTGAAGAGGTAGATGATACTGGGAATGAAAATATGTGGAGTGAATTAAATGAAAATAGATACTAAAGAGGGGAAGTTTCATCTGTAGAGGAGGTGACATGTAGGTGAAGAATTATATGGTGGAGACACATGTCATTGGAGGAACGACATTTAGTATAGATAATAATGAATATATTTCAAATAATATTATGTAAAATGATTTTATATAGACTTTTAAACTCTCATGTATTTCAATGAATTTTATTCTTATTTTAATATCAATCATATTATTCATCTCTCATCAAATTTTCTATCTACATAAGTTGAATGTTTTATAGAAAAGGTGCACACACATAAGTTGTACTTGAAAATTTGGATAATTTTAGTTTTTTTAATGTGATTAAAAGGTATATATTTGTATATTTTAGTTATGAAATATAGATATTTATTTTCTAGCATGTTAGGTTTAATCTTTTTTAAAATATTTAATTTTTTTATTTATTTTAAAAGGTGAAGACAAAGGGGTTGGAATGAAGTACAAAATTGAAAAATGGGAAAGGAGGGGACTGCTTTATAATGGGAATCACTTTATCAATATTTAAAAATGATAATTAACAAGATAAAATGGGAGGTAAATACACCATATCATCCACAAATGCATGTAATGTGGTGAACATCTTCTAACAAATTAGTTAGGGCACATCGGTTTGAACCGAAGTCTGAATAAATGTGTTTAGCGGGACAACCCAGTTCATTGAATGAGTACAATCTAAACCATAGATTTGATCAAGAATGATTTAACACACATTTATTTTTTAGGTGAAAATGACTTAGATCATCAATTCAATAGAGTGTGATCTGATGGATATGATTAAATCCAAATAGATATACCCTTTTAGTTAATCTAACAGGTTCAATCTGAATCATAGATCTAATCAGGCATGATCTAACAAACACATTTGTTCACTGGGTAGGCACGATCTGGACAACTGATTTGATTGGGTGTGATCTGACGAATAGGATTAAATCCAAATAGATATACCCTTTTACTATATATTTTTATCTAATTTTAAAGGGTATTATAACTTATCCTAATATTATTTTCATGCTTATAAAATAGAGGATCCATGGGATGAAAAATTAATTCTCAATTATCAATCCATATTTTATTTTTTGTCTTCTATAAGCATCAAAGAAAATTTATCACAATGTAATAACAAAAAATATTCTCTTATATTCTCTTGCTATAAAATTTCTTCAACAACCACTCTCTACTAAGTACTTGTTCTAATTGATGAGTCTTCATTTCATCCTAAAGAGATTCTCTTACAACCCATATGAAGTGACCCTAGTTTTTTCTTTTTGAACATTTAAAATATTTTAAATAATATTTTTTTAGTTAAGAGTCGTTGAGGTTTTGGGGGAGTTTTGAGCATTGTAGAGCTTAGATAATAATATATTAAATATAATATTTTTTTAGTTTCCATGTTCTTAGGAATATGGATTTTCCCACTTTAATCAAAGCCTCAGATGGGAAATCTGACACCACAGCTAAGTCTAAAATAGGGACTTCACCCTAGGAGAGGTATAATACTCATTCACACTGAGTTCCTTGGGATCAGATCATTGTAGGTGGAATCAATTAATAAAATTGAATTAATTAATTATTCGATTAAATGATTAGATCATTTTACATAAATCCCCCTTATTTAATTATCTTTCACCTCTCTTTCTAGGGTTAGTCCCAATAAACCCTAGTTTGAGATAGGGAGAGAGAGGAGAATATCAAAGGAGATCTAGAGATCTGAATAATCGAAGAATGAGATTATTTATCAGGAATATACAAGGAAACTCGATGTATATGTGATCCTCACTGGAAAACGATCCAAACTTTAGGTAGAGATTTTTTATTTTTATCCTGCTTCATTCGTTATGATTACAAGAATAGAATTTTATACTGGATATGTTTTCTTAAATCATGGACCTTAAAAATTAATTTCCTTGTTTTTTTACTTTAGCCTAAGATTTATGAATTCATTTTGCTTTCCTCATTCTCTTCACTATTGGTGGATCTATGCTTGATGAATGATTCCCGAACTTGGTTCAGTCTTTGAACAACTTATGATAAACTCACTAGAATATAATCCATAAAAACTTATAAAAAAAATATCTGGAACAAACCCTAATCTACAATGTCAAAAACTTGGAAGACAACCACACCACAACATAAAATCTCTAGAAGAACATAATAAATACTATAAGATGCAATGATCAGAAAAATAACAAGGCATAATAATAGTAGGATTACATAGTGGAGGATCATGACTTAATCTATAGGTGAATGTTTCTTTACTATTACTCAAAGGGAGTAAAGAGATTATAATGTATGTACACTCAATCTCTCTCTCTCTCTCTCACACATAATTTCAAACTATCATACCAAAAAAGTGATCACACTATACATTATATAGGAGAACCCAATCTGTGATTTTATTCTCTACCACTATACAATATTCTCAAGATAGCCTCCACCTAATTTTATCTTCATGGATGAGACACCATGTAGTCAAAGTCTCCCATTACCTCAAATAGATGAACTAGTGAATAGTTTACCTTATGTATATATCATAGATATAGAAACCAGTATATCTACCTGTGATATGAGCTTTTGGTGTTCAGTACCATCACACCTTCTAATTTTCATATTCTTTCAGTATCTGGTGAACTCATCCTCTATTCATTGTTGCTCCATTGACCATCTAGTCATTGGAAGTAAGGCCTATGAAAATTCTCTCTTTTTGATGGTCTTAGTTTCCTCTATAAAAAATATATCCCACACTCCCAAAAATATTCTAATTGAGATTCATATAAATATTTCACCATGACTAAGTCCTCCATCAGCTTCTATAGACTCCTTTCTTCCTTATGTTTAATTTAAAACAACTACATAGTTCCCCAACCATAAATCCCAATCACCAAAGTCCAATTGAGGAACAACACCTCCCAAATACTTCCTTGGAAACCGACTTTATCAACATGTCCATAAGATTACAAACACCTTAAATATTCTATAGGTTTACAAATCTATCTTAAAATATATTTTAGATGAAGTGATACTTCAAATAGATATAATTCACTTGATAATGAAACATTGGATTTTGGCATAAGTGTTTCATGATCTACAAGTCACAAAACAACGTCCCAACTTCAGATATTCCTCTAAGATCCTACACCAAACCTTTTACCTACACTAACTCCTTCCCTGTTTATGTAAAAATGATATACTCTACTCTTTTTGTCTAGAGTGAAACTATTGGATATAACTTTGGAATCCAACTCACCTACTTTCCACGAAGATTAAACATATAACTGATAGTGATCTTCTATGTGTCCAAGTCTCCACCAAAATCTGAGTCTATAAAATGCTGAAAAGGATCATTTGTTCAAAAGAAAATTTCTATGCTCCTAAAACCTTTCAAATACTGAAGAACCTAGCTCATATCTTCCTAGTTATCTCTTCTGAGTTTCAACATAAACCTGCTAAAAACTCCCACTGCTTGCACAATGTCTAGATGAGTGAAAACTATGGCGTACACCAGAATTCCAAAAGTTGATGAATATGGAACTTTTTCCATGAATTTTATTATAAATTCCATTAATGGAGACTTTTACTTAGCTTTAAATGGATATAAAAAGGGTTTAAACATTTTATTTGATTCTACAATCCTGAAGTGCTCTAGTATCCATCAGATATAGACATTCTAAGTTAGGTACACTGTATAAAAACTTTGCTCTTGCACAATCCTCATCCCCAAAATCCATTTCTCCATAATATCAAAGCTTCTGAATAAATATTCCTTTTAACTCATCGATCATTTATTTCTCTAAAAATTTTATTAACATTTCATCCATTTAAAGTAGAATAATGATGAAACTCCCATCATAACACACCTTTTGGTAACAATAATGGTTAGCATTACTCTAGATGAGCTTTAGTTCTATGATGAAATTATTGAAATTTTAATTCCAATTCCTTAGCACCCATTTCAAACCATAAATGATACATTTGAGTTTACATAGAATTTCCTGGTTCTGTTGATCCGTGAAACCAACTAGATGATCCATAAAAATTTCTTTATCTAAGTCCCCTTTAAAAAAATGTTGTATTAACATCTAACTGCTTCATATTAAGTCCTTCCAATAAAACCAAAATTAATACTATTCGAATAATTGTGTACTTAACTATTGATGAAAATATTTTCGAGAAATCTACACATTTTGTTTGTTGAATCCATTCACAACTAACATGTCCTTTTACCTTCTTCTAGAACCTACCACTTCCTTCAATTGATAAACACATTTGTTTTAAAGAACCTTTTCCCAAATTAGTCTCTCCATCAACTCCCATATTTTGAACACATGTGTAGAATTGAGTTTATCTTTCATGGATAACTCCCAATATTCTGAATCATTAAAACTTCTTGCCTCCTCTGGGATCCCATGTTCTCCATATTTCATTAGAAGTATGTTGTGCAACCTTTCACTATACATTTTCACTAGGCTTCTCTCCCTGGTTGAACTTCACAACCATCCCTATAGTCAAGATATTTTCATCACTAAAACTTCTAATGTATGAAATTATGGTGCTCAAGCTTTAGCAGTCCTTGAAATCTCTGGGGAAATACCACTATAAATTGACCTCTTGCTTATGGTGTATCCATTATATGGTTAGGTGATTCTAATCCTGATGTTCTTACTAGATTCTACATAACCTGTCCATCTAGCCAAACCTCGACATCTGATAATAATTTTCTCCTATCATAATTTACTTCCTTGTTCTAATCATTCCATATAATCTCTTCATTAAAGATCACATTTTAACTACTAATTAATTTATAAGAGTCATTATCCCTTAATAAAAATAAAAAAATTCATCACCATATCCAATAAAGTAACTTGGTCAATACTTAGCCTCCATCTTATCTTGTTATTTGGAATAAACATGGGCATATGTGAGTTCTCAAAATAATTTGAGGTGATTCAAATAAACATTTATTTGATAAAAATAGATCTCTAGAACTTTCATTCCAATTGGATGCAATGAACTCTGGTATATTAAGTATGCCACACAATTAACAGATTTTGCACAAAATATCTTGGGGAACATCATGTACATTAACATACTTCTTTACTTCTCCACTAGTGTTTGGTTAATCCTATAAAAAACTCTATTTTTTTTGGTTTTACTGACATAATATTCTCAAATCTAATTCCCTTTCACTAAAAAAAATTTAAAACTCCCTGATTCTATAATCACCACCATTGTCTGAATATAAGCACTTCAACTTACTTTCAATCTATTTATCTGTAATATTCCTCTATGTAATTAAAGTATCAAATGCCTCATACTTATGTATTAGTAAGTACAACCATATTTTTTGTGTGGAATAATATTTGAATATCACATAGAATAGTGACCCTCTAATAGAATGCATCAATGTTGATCCCTAAACATTCATGTGTACCATCTCTATATTTCAATGCTTTAGTGTTTCCCCTTTCGTTTGGAAGGACACCTTCCACTTGGAAGGAAACCTACTTTCCAAAGATGAAATCCTCACATGTTTCATACTCTATGCTTATGAGATTCATCAATCATTTGATAGTAATTATTTTCATCCCCTTTGAGCTAATATGTCCAAAAAGCTCATGCCATAACCTCGCTGCGATTAACTCTTCAACATACATTGCTCTTTCCATTGAACCCGTTAGGTAAAGCATCCCATACTTCATTAATCTTTATATGACCATGTTTCCATGTGAAATATTTTGTAATTTTTTTGTAAATGCATTATATAAACCCAAATCATTTAGTTTCCCAAATGAAATAAGATTCTTCCAGAGGATTGGAATATGCCACACATAATTAAAACTATAATGTTATTTCATTCCTCATATGGGCTGGAATGTTTCATTTCCACACTATCTAGAGAATATTTTCATCTACAAGATGAAACTTGACGAGCCTTATGACATTATAATTATTTATACTCCCTATCTTATATGTAGAATAAAATGAAGCTCTCGAGTCAATCACCCACGACCCTAATGAAGTAGAAAAACTTAGGATCAAGATGTTCCTATATTATAATACAATATTCAAAGATGCAATTCCAAGGATATATTTTCTAGATTTCTCCCTTTGGTCATTAAAATATTTCTTGAGGCCACCTTTCTTCCCATAATACCAACACAGGGGTGCACTATTTTCTAAGCTTTTCCTACTCTAGCTCCTCCTTCCTTTTCCCTTATATTGAATTTTTTATCTAATATTATATCCTATTACTTTCACATTGTACATATTTCTATAAGATTAATAAATATCATTTATATTAATCTACTAATTAAATATCAGGTCATGAACATCCATGAACTTCAAATCCACCTTTTTACTATAATTACTCACATCAGTCTCCATCACATCCCATAATACAGGAGTGAAGAGAGTAACAACAATGCCCAAATCGAGTCTCCAGAGGTTACCTTCACTAAATCCAACTAACTTAAAATAAAATTGATTTTTTATATGATTAGTGAAAAATTTTACATTTTACATTCTAATGAAAAATAACCTTTTAGAAAGAAAGGGTTTTTCATTTTCATTGGCTTATCATACATATAAATGAGGGTCTTCATGAGTTCAAATGATTTATTCACTTACCATATATTGTGAAACACATTATGAGAAAGTTTTATTCATATCAACCTAAGTTATTTATGGTATATCCTCTCCCATTATTTAGTTTCATCACTGCTATCTTAGATCCAATTAACTAAATATTGAGTTCCTTATACAAAAGTCAATTCTCTATATGTATCTTCCAGATCCCAAAATCCATTCCATAAAATTTTTCTACTTATACCTTAGTTGCATCGAATTCCATCCCTCTAGAACTTGTGAGATACTACTACTTTTAGTAAGTGAAATATGAGAGGACATAAAATAAAAAATAATATTCTACCATAAGAAAAATAGTAGAATGATTCTACTGAATTGATCTCTAAAACATCTTCACTAGGGATCGATCCTCTGAAATCACTCCAACTTTGAGCTCTAAAACCACTTGTTGGGTCCAAAAACACCTTACAATAAACCCATTAGAATATACTCCCCAGAAATTCATGCATGGGAAAAAAATCTCCAAAATTAACCCCATGTTATGAAGTCCAGAACTTGGATGAAAGCCACACCCAAGTCACCACACCACAACATAAAACCACTTGATAACACAAGAAAGACTATTAGATGAAATGATTGGAAAAAACAAGGAACAAGAACAATAGTATTATGTGGTTTAGGCTTATTCCCTAATCAATGGGGGGAATGCTGCTTTAATATTACTCAAAGGAAGCAAAAATATTACAATATAAGTACACTCTATCATTCTCTCTCTCTTAATTACAAAATGTCAAACTAATAAATTTATCACACCATAAATTATATAAGAGTTCCCAACCTATGCTTATGGCTGCTACTGCCATACGATCATCCCAGATTTCCTTACACTTAAGTCAATATTCATGGAGGAGCCTCTATGAAGTCAAAGACTCCCACTACCTCAACTGTATAAACTGATGCATCATTTCCCTCCTAATGATATTTTATATATGGAAACATGCATCTCTTTTAGTGATCTAAACTTCTATTATTCATTGTTCATACACATTCTAGATGTAATATAATTTTAGTATTAGATGAACTCATCCTCTAACCTCTATCGGTACATCGACCATCCAATTTTTATAAGTAGGTACAACATAAATTCTCTCCTCTCAAAGGTCTTAGTTTCCTTTACCAAAAAATAAAGCTCACACTCCTAATATAACCTAAAACTAGAAATCAACTATTTATTTTTTGATTATCTCTCAATGTTTCCCCTATATTTTGTGTATTTTCACCACTGACCATCACCATGGTTGATGGTTTGAATAATCAGACCCATATTGGAAATTAATTGAGATTTAGTGCCTACGATAAATGGATTGAGATACAAAAGTAGTGATCAAGGAAAGTGTGATTAGTTATGGGTGAAAATTGATCACTGGAGGGTGAAATGACACATAGTCTATGATGTAAAAACATGAAGAGGATTTAGGGATATGTGTGAAGGGTTGAGTCATGCTATGAATAGTGAGTCATAGTGTGGGTTTTGTGTAATTCCATGAAGGGATGGTCACAATGTGGTTTTTGGTATCATGACGTGGGGTGTAGGTCATGGGAGTTAGGTTCTATGAAGTATCGAGGAGAATGT
This sequence comes from Viscum album, assembly GCA_963277665.1. NCBI lineage: Eukaryota > Viridiplantae > Streptophyta > Magnoliopsida > Santalales > Viscaceae > Viscum > Viscum album. The sequence goes on along the minus strand of OY728123.1, from coordinate 681,991,149 downwards.
AAGGTGACAATATGATGGGTTATTTCATGGAATGAGGGGACTTGAGGAGAATTTTGGTAAAGGATGAACCCTATATATTTAATATATTCCCTTATGAATGAAATTATTACTTTTATATATTACCATATTCATTTATTTAGTTTTGATATAAAGGGACTTAGTCACGATGTGAAGGGCCTTGGTTACAACATAAATGGACTTGGTTGTAGCATGAAGGGATTTGATCATGATGTGAAGAGAGTTGGTCATGACATGAAGAGTGTTGTTTATAGTGTGAAGAGACTTGTTTACAACATTAATATATTCAGTCACAAAATGTAGAGTTTGTTCATGGTGTGAAATGCCTTGGGGGTAAATATTCTAGGCCCTGTAGCACAAGGATTCACATTGTGTATGCCGGTACCAGGTGCATAACATAAGTGTGAAAGAAAGGAAAATTAAAATTTTAGCACCAAATCAAAATTGAAACATCATATATGAGATATCATCACCCATTAATCATCCCAAGGATATTTTTTGAATTAAATAAGCATGAAAAAAATCAAAAGAATACATTGTTAAATTTTGGTTGAATGTGTGTTTCTCTCATTACCAGTGATCACTGCTTGAAGGAGCTAAATATGGAACCCTATAGATCATTTAAATGTTCTTAAAAATCCTTTTGATGTTTTCATCATTGATTTTTGGGTGTTAGTGTGAAGAATCAATGAAGCCTTTGATGTACCGATGATCACCATACCACCGTTTCTTTGATTTGGGAAGGATTTCTTGGATTAGTTATCTTTAATCTTCACTTATTCTCTCTAAGAAGTGGGAGGGAGGATAGAGGAGATCTAAAATTCATGGGATTAATAGTCTTAGTGAATTTTTGCTTCTCTTGGCTTATATAAGTAGGTTAAATTCTCAGAAATTGAACTTTAGACCTCAAATATGTTTAACCTTTTAAATTAGCCCAAAATAATCCTTATGAATTAGTAACCATGTAAATTTGGTCATGAGTAATCTATCACATACATGTAACATAAAAATAATGGTACATGATAAAATAAAATCCATTAAATCAACTCATTTCTCCCCCAATAAAACATTTAATGAACTTTGAATAAAAATATTCATTCATAAAATATTTTTACTTGTATTAACTTAATAACTTGTGTATACACCGAGCTAATAAATTCAACAAATATTATTTTAAAATTTAATAATATTCAATTTATTTATTTTTTATGACTATTAAAACTCAGACATAACCTGACCCCTTTCATGGGGACCACCTTGTCCTAATTTCCAATTCACAAGAATTGGCCATGCTTTTGAATATGCTTTGTGTGTGCCCATTTAGGCACTTATCTTGAAATCAGTGAGTTTAAATCATAGAAAATGAGTGGTTTATAATAACACATAAAGTCCCCTAATGATATAAGGTTTAGTCATAGCAATGAGAACCTCCTACAAGCACACTATGTGTAATATAATTACTTTGTCTCATGATATCTCTTAAAGTAAGATGCATACATTGTGTGATCACCCTTATATGATATATTTATATTTTAATGACCATACTAGAAATAATTACCTTATTTTATCATGACCATGGATTTAATAAAGGTATTAATATCCTGGTCAACTAAGGCCAATATATTTCTTCTTATACAGAAGAAACAAATCCTATCTTGATCATTTAGTCAATGTCATACCACTAAATGACGCACCTGATGTAAGCTACCTTGAACAAACATAAGTGTCATTATTTTTGTCTTTCATCAAAGTACATGATAAAATAATACACGTTAATAATGATCTCAAGTTGAGTTACCGATACACATTATCATTGATAGGAAGATCCAATGACACCCAAAACATGTGGTGTTACTATTAGAGGGTCACTCCTCATGATATTCTCTACCCGAGATCAACAAGTGTGAAATTTATAAGAAGAAGTATCAATGATTATGATCCCTCAAAACCTGATAGTTAGACACCATTTGTGTCTCATCAGTATGATTTATCTAGAATATATGACATATATTTAAGAATACTGTCATAGTATCTTTTGGTTCTCATTATAGTTGGGAACTGCTATAACCTTTTTATACAAAAAATATTCCAAGGAAATCACTATGTAAATAGTGTAAAAAGAATTAAAATCACTATTATGGTAAGATAACATCATACATAAATCTCTATATACATGATATAGTAATCAAAAAGTGCTGCTTAAGTTGGGTCTAGGGAAACCACTTTTACAATACTCAAACTTGCACTAATTCCAACTTACATCAAACTTTTATCTATCACATGATAAGATAATTCTTCTATTGATTTATGAAATCATACCTACCATGATTTCTTATATGGATACTCTACATTCTATAACTTCACCTCTTTGAGTAAAACTCCTCAAGAGATGACATCCCCAAGTATATCCCTTTTTTCCTCTTCCGTAACCTAAAATTATGGGCTAGTACCATCACCATAACTTTATCATAGTTTATATTATGATAATAATCTACTTTCTAGGTATGATTCCAAGAAATAGAAAAAATCATTGTGTATTTTATATCACTTCTTTAGCTTCATTAGAAGACAAAACATACTCAATATTTGTTGATATAACTACCGCTATCTCTAATGACCTTATCTTGTTTATTTTATTATCCAAAATATGATATTATATCAATTGATCTATAGGAAGGCTGGTTTTATATCCACTTGATAACTAGTGTTCCATTCTCTCCAAATACCATGTCCACATCCCTTGTACTTTTTAATTACCATTGGATAACTTTTACTGCTTACCATGCAGTTCTTCTGGATTTATATGATATTTTACTACCATAATGTATGTGTTATCAATATTATATATAGCAAATATCATGGCATATATGAAAAAACCATTTCTAAAGAATATGTATTTATTCTCACCATTTTAATCTCCTCCCATATCGTATACATTTCTTCTTAGAGAGATTTATACCATGTGACATTGATAATGTTTCTCTATTGAATTGTTCCATATTTTATTTTTCAATACCATGTCAATGTATGCACTTTGACTTGGTACAAGAAACCAATAGATCTACCTTAGTATATCTTATTCCCTACAAATAGGGTCACTAATTTAAGTCAAACTTTATAGAGTTACTTTCAATCTAGTCTTAAATTAATATAAGACTAATAATTTATTTTCCATATGTTATCAAGATCATCTATATAGGAAAACTATAGTGCTCCCACTAACCTCTTGTTGACACCTAGAATACTTTCATTCTAAATGAATATTCTATGGTCATGATGCTTTCATTAATCCTAAATTAATTTCTATAACTTTCGTTCCTTATTGGAAATCTATTTATGGTATCATCATATAGATATCTTCCATAGGGTTTCCTCTAAGTAATGTGGCACTGAAAACCAATTCCCAATATAATGATTATAGAAATTTTCCCTAAAAAGTATAATTGTAATATATTTTAGTATGGAAATTTGGTATAACCATTCTTGTACTGTAACAACTGAATATTTTGTGTAATGGCCTAGACCTCTCAGGTCTATTACTTTGTGAAAATATGGTGGTTGAGCTATTCTGGAAGGCAACAATGACTCATTTCAAGAGTTTGTAAAAAATCTATTTTTTCCAATGGTGGGTCAGGAACGGTGGGTGGTGACAGTAAGTCATGATGGTGAGTTGTTGATGGTGATTCTCAATGGTGACTAGCAATGGTGACTCGCGATGGTGAGTCACTGATGGTGAGTCGCAACGGTGGCTCCCACCAGTGAGTCATGATGGTAGGTCACTCGTGGTGACTCATGATAGTGACTCATCCACCCATGGCATGCATCGGTGACTCACTCACTGGTGACTCGTGATGGTGACTCACCCAACGATGAGTAATTTCTGACAGTTTGTCAAAATTTCAAGTTTTCCTTAGTTTTTCCAATTTCACCCCTCTGATGTTTTCTTTAATGTGAATTGGGAATACCATATTTAAGTGATTTTTAATCCATTTAAAAGGATATAAAATGTATCTTTAAATTCCTAACTCTTGGGAGGATTTTAGATAGTCCAAATGCATGGTCTTGATCATGATCCAATTTTAATGGATTTTGAAACCATTTCTTCCATTGATATACGATATGGACTTTCTAAAGATGATACCATTTATTCATTGTAATTTTCCCTTTACTCTTGAAACCAATCATCCCTAAACCTTACTTCCCTGAGTATCCATGCGTCTATGTTACACCCTAATATCATCTTTCCCTAGAGCCTTATGCACCACCTATTTGGCCCAAGGAGGAGTTGTTAATCATTTGTTTCTTGAGGTAGGGATCCCTCATCTCTCTTTTATTTGTGTATCATGCGGGGTGGGTGTATTAATGTCCTATTATAGAAGATAGTAGGATAAAAAGTTAATAAATATAATTAACTTAGTTTAATGATCAACATGGGGGGCTGGGAAAAAGTGTCTTGTGTTCTTCTTTTTTATCTATTGATATTGTGCTTAGTATGGGCTAACCACCGACTGAAAATCACATCCATTGGAATTATTCATTTATGCACCTGGAATGGATTTCGAATGATTATTGTTGGTCTTCTATTGAAAGATTGTATACATATGAAATTGATTAACTACATATACCTAATTAAATAAATGGATTCCTTAGGATCAAACTTGATCTGTGATAACCCCTGAATTATCAAAGTGGAATTAAAGAATGAGTGTTTTCTAAATCTTAATACATTCTTCCCTTTTTAGTGTAGATGTATGCTGTGTGTGGTTTTGTTCTGTCTTGTACCTTGTGTGGGTTTTTCGGTGCTGTGGTTGGGAGAACAGCTATGTGTATGGGGTGGTTTGGATGGTGTAATGGAATCTTAGGTTGAGATATTGATTGATTGTGGAATCGATGAGTAGTGTTGTATAGTGGGACTACAAGTGGGTTGTGTTTTGTTTGTGTTGCTGGGTGTGGTGCATTGGTGCCGTGGGGCTAACGATGGTTGAAATAAGGGGAGTTGATGGGAGTGGCTATGAGTTGGTGTTTTTTTTGTGATTTAGAGTGGTGGATTGGGTAGAATTAATTTAAATAATGATGATGGCAGTGGTTGGAATGGGTGTAAAGTGGAGAGGAAATATGAAGTGAGGTGTTTTAATTCTTTTATTCTTTCTCTGTGTGGTTTATGCTATGTGTCTTGTCAGGTTCTGTGGTTGGTAGCTGCCTGGGTAGGGATGGAATGAATAAATGGATTTCTTAATAAAGAAATATAATTGGTTAAATGTGTTGGATGGGGTTATGAATTAGATTGCGGCTTGTTGTGTAGTTGTGCATTTAAAGTTAGTAGCAGAGGCGATTTTGTGGGATGGTTGTTTGTTGGGAAAACCCATAGGTTGGGCTGATTGTTTGATACCTATATATATACTTGTAATTATTTATGATTTATATATTCACCCCACCCTATTTGAGCACTATGTGCCGAACACCCCCCATTTTCATGGGGGAGGGTTTCCTTTACCAACATCCCAGTGGGAGGATGGATAACTGGTTATTGGATCTTACTTGCTCCCTCTTCTAGGTATTGGTAGCTTAAGAATCTTAGAGCAGGTTGTGGTGTAATTGTGAGGCCCATTTGTCTACGAGAGAGGTGTGATTTCCCAGGTGTCTATGGGATGAGATGTAGTGTGCTTTCCTAGGTGTATTTGGGATGAGGTGTGGTTGAGGCCCATGTGTCTGCAGGTGGGATGTGGTATGGTTGTGGCCTAGGTGTCTATGAGTGGGATGCAGAGAGCTTCATTTTCCCAAGTTGTGGGACTAGCTCTAAGGCCCATGTGTGTGTGGGCGGGTTATGTCATGGGGCTTGTGGAAGAGTGTGGAATCACCAGGATGTTTTCCATTAGGGTATGAGCAGTTAACCAGTGGGAAGTGGTGTGGGGTACCCAAACATCAATTTTATTTTTATATTACCTTACTTGACTAGTGTTATTTGGTGAGCATTCCTTGGTGAGGTTGGGATGTCCAGTATTCCTGGTTTGATTCTATTGGTTTATGCTATTTTCTCACAGGGGCATTAGTATGATTCTCCCACTTGTGCATGAGAGACTTTGGCTTTTCTCTACTGACACTACTAGAATTCACGGTATTTGCGATGGGATCCCGTCGCAAATAAGCTTTAGCGATGAGCCCCCATCGCAAATAGCCCGTTGTAGAAAACGCCGTCGCAAAAAATATTATTTGTGACGAGTCCGTCGCAAATAATATTTTTTGCGACAGAAAACTTCACCATCACAAATTGTTTTCATTTATATATAAAAAATATATTTGCGACGGGCCGTCACAAATAAGCTATTGTGATGGGACTTTCATTCCATCGCAAATAGGTAAATAAAAACTTATTTGCGACGGGCCCATCGCAAATAAGTTGTTGCGACGGACCATTCATACCATCGCAAATAGGACAATAAATAATATATTTGCGACGGGGGTCCGTTGCAAATAGACCCGTCGTAAATAATGAAAAAAAATAAAAAAATAAAAAATAATTAATATAAATCATATAATATTATATAATAATAATAATAATATTTATAATAAAAAATATATATTATTATAATATTAATAATAAAAAATATATAAAATAAAATTATGAAATATTAATATCAAAAAATAATAATAATATGAATACTATTAATATAAATAATATAATATAATATAATAATAATATTAATATTAATAATATAAAAAATTAATATGTTATTATTATTATTATTAAAATAAACATACATATTTATGAAAAAATAATATTAATATTATTAAAATTATAAAATATTAAAATTCTCAATATTCACAACAGATATAAAATATTAATAAAATATTAATATTTTTATTATTAAAATAAACAGACATTAAAAATAATACTAATAAGTAATAAAATATTAAAAATAAAAAAAAATAAATTAAGCAATATTCGTACCAATATGAAAAAGAGAAATTGTAAATAGTTAATATTACAATAAGCTACGAACTCAAATGGTTGTTACATGTAAAAAAATCTTTGGGGGGTGGATAATCTGGAGGACCTGGAGGAGATGGAGGAGGAAACTCCATCCCTAAACTACGAGTCAGACGATGCATGTACTCCATCTGTTCCTGCTGCCACTCTTCATATCGACGCATCTCCTCATCGTGCTACTGATGATATCGATGCATCTCCTCATCGTGCTGCTCCTTCCACTGCTGTTCCCGCTGACGCATCTGCTCCTACTTCTGATTATTACTAATTATTACTAATTTAGCAATACTTAGCAATACTTAGCAAAACTGCTCCTGATTATTACTAATTATTACTAATTTAGAAATATTTAGCGATACTTAGAAAAATGAAAACTACTTGAATAATGAAAGGAAATTTGGTAATCATCATTGTGGAGATGATTAAAATTTTTTGCTTCATTATCCAAGCAGTTTTTGTTTACTAATTATAATTATATCTAATTATTACTAATAAAAAAAGTTATATTATCAATATTTATGAAAAAATATTAATATTATTAAAATAATAAAATATTTATAAAATATTAAAATTATCAATATTCACAACAGGTTTTGCTCTATTGTTAACATGTTCAAATCTCAAAGGGTCGCCAATTGTCAGGTCATGCACAATAAAAAGTTTGTGTCAACCATGTCCAATGTAAAATCTATAATTGTCCCTGCATGGTTGATCACCTCACAAGTAGTGTTGCAATAGGACAACCAAAATAATTTCATTCTCGTCTCTAAGAATCATCTCGATCCATTTATATAGATCATTCTTCCATAAAAATTTTAGGGGACATCAGAATCTTTCCCTTAAATTTTCAAGGAAGAATGGTCTATGTAAAGGGTCATGTGAGATAATTCTTATAGATGAGAAGGGCATGAGTTGGGTTGTCCTATTGCAACGCTACTTGTAAGGTGATAAACCAAGCAAGGACAATTATATCTAATTATATCTAATTATATCTAATTATATCTAATTATATCTAATTATATCTAATTATATCTAATTATATCCAATTATATCTAATTATTACTAATTATTACTAATTATTACTAATTATTACTAATTATTACTAATTATTACTAATTATTACTAATTATTACTAATTATTACTATTTATTACTAATTATTACTAATTATTACTAATTATTACTAATTATTACTAATTATTACAAATTATTACAAATTATTACGAATTATTACCAATTATTACCAATTATTACTAATTATTACTAATAATTATTACTAATTATATCTAATTATATCTAATTATATCTAATTATATCTAATTATATCTAATTATATAGCTAATTATATAGATAATTATATAGCTAATTATTACTAATTATTATATCTAATTATATAGCTAATTATATAGATAATTATATAGCTAATTATATAGGTAATTATTACTAATTATTATATCTAATTATATAGCTAATTATATAGATAATTATATAGTTAATTATTGCTAATTATTGCTAATTATATAGCTAATGATTTCTAATTATATAGCTAATTATATAGCTAATTATATAGCTAATTATATAGCTAATTATATAGCTAATTATATAGCTAATTATATAGCTAATTATATAGCTAATTATATAGCTAATTATAGCTAATTATATAGCCAATTATAGCTAATTATATAGCTAATTATAGCTAATTATTCCTAATTATAGCTAATTATTTCTAATTATAGATAATTATTCCGAATTATAGCTAATTATCACTAATTATATCTAATTATTACTAATTATATCTAATTATTACTAATTATATCTAATTTTATCTAATTATTACCAATTATATCTAGTTATTACCAATTATATCTAATTATTACCAATTATATCTAATTATTACCAATTATATCTAATTATTACCAATTATATCTAATTATTACCAATTATATCTAACTATTACCAATTATATCTAATTATTACCAATTATATCTAATTATTACCAATTATTACTAATTATTACCAATTATTACTAATTATTACCAATTATTACTAATTATATCCAATTATTACTAATTATATCCAATTATTACTAATTATATCCAATTATTATTAATTATATCCAATTATTACTAATTATATCCAGTTATTACTAATTATATCTAATTATTACTAATTATTACTAATTATATCTAATTATTACTAATTATTACTAATTATATCTAATTATTACTAATTATATTTAATTATATCTAATTATTACTAATTATTACTAATTATATCTAATTATTACTAATTAGTACTAATTATATCTAATTATTACTAATTATATATAATTATTACTAATTATATCTAATTAATACTAATTACCCCTAATTATTGCTAATTACCCCTAATTATTGCTAATTACCCCTAATTATTTCTAATTACCCCTAATTATTGCTAATTACCCCTAATTATTACTAATTACCCCTAATTATCCCTAATTATATCTAATCATGACTAAATTCTGCTAATTATCTATAATAATATCTAATTATTGCAAATTAACACTAATTATTTATAATTCTCACTAAAAATATCAATTTCTTACTAAAAATAAATATAAATAAAAATCAATTTAAATCTAATTTAATTACAACTAATAAACAACAATTAAAATTAATAAAAAATAAAATAATATAAAATAAAATAAAATATAAATACCTTAAACTTTGATATTCTGAAGGTATTGGCGTCTTCCAATTGCTCTCGTATAAAAAATTTTAACTAAAAGAAATTTTTCCTTAAAATTGGAGAATGAAGAGAGAGGGGGAGGAAGATCTGAGTGATTTGAAAAAAAAATAGGTGGGGATATATATAGGTTATATTAGTTGCGACGGGGTTATTTGCGACGGGGCCCGTCACAAATACCCTCGCCCGCATTAATTACAGTCGGCGGTTAAAAGGGTATTTGTAACGGGCGGATTTTCCCATCGCAAATGATATTTACCACCACCAGGCTTTTGCGACGGGGGGTGCGTACCCGTCACAAATACCCTTCCCGTGTTTTGGCGCACAAACCGCGCCAAACCTATTGCGACGGGTCGCCTATTCCCGTCGCAATTAACCTACTATTTGCGACGAAAAAAGACTCCCGTCGCAAATATGTATTTCGTCGGACCTTTTGCGACGGTATATACTCCCGTTACAATTGACCCATCGCAAAAAACCACTTTTCCTGTCGTGTGAGTATAATCATATGCTCACCCTACGTATATAAAACTACTTTTATGTTTCTAGGTGGACTACATGGGCCGTGCTGGGCATTTCTAGCTCATACTTTGGGACAGTTTTCATGTCGCTGCTTAGCCTTGTTTTTGTTATTTACTTTGGAGACTCCTATTTTGTAACAATTACATTTTAAACTTGGATATGGGATGGTTTTGGATTTCTTATATATATATATTTCTTGGATTTGTTTTGGGACGAACCATCTTATCCCTTGATCTTGTTTTCTTATAAAGTGTAATGCCTCCCATATTGTGAGATCCTTGTACTCTTGGTGCTATTCACCACACCAGGGCCTACTGAAGGTGGTAATCGGGGGTCATTATCTCTCTTCCTTCATTGCCAGCTTAGGAGGGAAATCTTTGGAGAGAGAGGGTCATGACAGAATGGTATCAGAGGCTTATGGTTGAGAGATAGGATGCATTTTGGAGTTAGGAACAGTGAGGATTGCATGAGTTGGTAGGGAAATAGTGTCAGGTGATCTTGGTGTGTGACATTGGCCAGGGAAGACTGGCCAAGACATGAGATTTTAGGGCCCCTGTGATCCGATGAAAGGACTCTGAGTCTACTGAACAACCAAGTGAGTCTACACCATTTGTAGGGTAGAGACCCTAGGAAAGGTACTTGCATAATAATGACTTGTTTTCTTGTTTGAATTGAGAGTTTTAGGGGATTTAAATAAATAATGAGTTAAAATGAATCTTAAATAAAATTCTATACTACTCGGGCTTAGGAGTTCCTTGTTTACCTTTTTCATCCATGGCACCCGGTCATCATCCGCGTGTAGTGCAGGCAGTGGAGGCTCAACAGGCTGATCTAGCCGATGAACAAAGGGTTGATCAGGTAGAGGAGGATGATCAGTGGCCGAAGATGCTATGTGCTTTCTAGATGTAGACTCTAGGAAAGTAAGAGGGAAGAATTTCAGACACGGAGACAAAGAGTTGGATTGAGGAGCTTGTGATCACATTCATCTTGATCTGGGCTTCGATGGAGTATTGGGTTCCTTTGGTAGTGAGCCAAATGTAGGGAGCTACACATCAATAGTGTACATTGTACCTGGGGCAGAAGAAGGAGGATGGTGTTCTATGGGTTGATTTCGAGAAGGAGCTCCGAGCCAAATTCCTTTCATCCACCATGAAGGCTGAGAAGAGTCAGGAGCTACTCTCCCTGTCACACCCCAACCACAGATGCCCTTATTTTACTCTTTTCTTGGTCCCAGTTTAAAATTTTCGAAGTTTGACTGTGTTGGTGGGTTTCGCACTGGTGCGCAGTCACTGCATCGTTAGCGGTGACCGTGCGTTCGGCCCGGGTGACCGTGTGTTCACCCGACGTTTAAAATATTAAAATTATTATGTTGACATTAATATAATTATTAGTATTAGATTGTTATAAATATTATTATTATTTTTATTATTAGGATCATTAAAGTATTACTATTATTATAGTTACGATATTATTATTATTATTATTATAAAATTTTACTATTTTTATAAAGTTTTATTATTATTATGATTTGTTTTTATTCTTTTATTTAGTCTTTTACTATTATTATTATTATTATTATTATAACGTTTTATTATTTTTATTAAGTTTGATTTTATTTATTTACTTATTCTATCATTTTATTATTATGATTATTATTATTATTATTAATATTATTATTATTATTATTATGGTATTTATTATTATTATTATTATTATTATTATTGTTTATATATATATATATATATATATATATATATATATATATATATATATATATATTATACCCCCTAACCCTAATCTCCCCCTCTCTCCCGCAGCCAGCGCCCCTGCTCCCGGTCCCGTTCTACCCTCCGGTGCCCGCCTCGCCGCTGCCGACCTCTCCGCGCCGTCCCGGCCGCCTCCGGCGCCGACCCCGCTCCCAACCACCCCTCCTGCTCCGCTCCGGCATCCGGCGGCCACCCCTACTTCGCCTTGCCCTACCCTCGACTCGGCCTCCGTCCTATTTTTCCCCGCTAGCCGCCGACCTGCCGCCTCGCCGGCGTCCCGCATCCGCCGCTCCCTGCCCGCTCAGCGCGACCCCCCTGCTCCCTCACCCGGTTCAGTCCGGCCACCATGCCGACCCCACCTTCCCGCCGGCCTCCCGACCTCCGGCGCCTTGCCCGATTCCGGCGGCCTCCAGCCATTTTCCGGCGAGCCCCGCCGCCGGCCAGCGGCTTCCGACTCCCTCCGGCGACCTCCGACCAAGCTCCGGCGAGCTGCCTTCGGCCTGCACCTCTCCAGCCACCCATTCGAGCATCCCGGTGACCTTCCGCGGCCCGACCATCCACTGTCGCCTTGCACCAACTTGTGGCGCATTTGACGGTCGGCGCGTGACCTCCGACAGTCTCCCTGCCAGTGCGCGCTGCCCCTTTGACTGGTGCGTGACCCCCCGACGATCTCTCTGCCTGAGTGTGCCGCTTATTCTGACTGTCACGCGACCCCGTGGGTCGAGCGCGTCTCTGCGCCGAGGTAGTTTTGGTGTATTTTTTGTTATTTGTGATATTTTTATATTAGTGGTTGGTTGTTTTAGTTGTTTGGTGTTGTTGCAGCGCGTTGGCAGAATAATTCTGCACGCAGAGGTTTTCGGCTTGCGAGCGCGTACGCGCCGCGCGAGGTGTGTTGCGTCATCGGGTTCAGTTGCGAATCGAGGTGAGGTTTGATTTGTTTCTTACTTAAATTATTTTATATCAACATTTATATATATATATATATATATATATGTATATATATACATTGTCTATTTACGTTCTCATTCTTTTGGACTATTATGAATCGGTGTTTACGTGTTTTAGTCATTTTACTTTTGTTGCAGCGTGTCGCAAGGTATTTTCGCGTTATCGGAATTTTCCCACTTGCGTTTTCTTATGCGCAATTGTGAGACGTGTCGCATCATTGCAAACAAGCTACAATTCAAAGTAGGTCTCCCATTACACTCACCTTTAAATTTAGAATTTATTTATTCCTTGTCTTTTTATCGAGTTTCAGTAAATTTAAAAGTATTATTAAGTAGTTATTCATAGTGTGGTGATCTACTCTGTTTATTTCTAGCATTTCACTGGAAGTATTTTTCTTGGTTTTAATTGTGTGCTTTCCTGGTGATATTGCTAAATGGGTTCTTTATGAAATGTGAAAGTCATGTTGAATTGTGTTTTGAAATGGTTTTGGTGTGTGTAAAATGGAAGGTGTATTGTTTATGGAAAATGGTGTTTTCTTAGAACTTTGATTAGAGTAAATGCCCATATGACCTTTAAACTTGATTTTGGAAACATTAAGTGTGGTTCTTGGTTGTTGAAAAAAAATGTTTTCCTTTGTCGCGTGAATAAAAGTTTGGATTTTATTTGATAAATAGCGTTCCTTCAAAAAGTGATTAAAGGCCCGTTTGGCTCTTGATAAAAGTGGGGTGCGTTTGGATATTGGAAAATGATTTTACTTGTGATACCAATGTGTTTCAGGTTTAATATGCTGATTTGAGTTTCTTAATTAAAGTTCTAAGTGTGTTTCTGGTTTTCAACGTAATGGCGTGTGTCATATCCTTTAGAAAATGCTTTGGTATTAAATGGTTAAAAAGTGAATGATGTGGCGGCCCGGTTGGCACTTTATTGATTGTGAACTGACTACCTATATATATACGTACTTATGGGGCATCTCTACAGGGGGACTTCCCTTCGAGGATTGTCATGTAGGGGTGTCCGTGTAAGGGGTTGGCAAGTGCGGTGAGATGAGTCACGCGTGCGAGGGCCTCCCACTTACACAGTATTATTAAAAACCACCGTGGGTTCCTGGGCGTCTTTTAGAGAATCGAGTGACGGTTGCTGGATAACCCCGATTAGACGGGTTAGTCCCCCCTTGGTAGGTAGGCCTTGTGGGGCGTTCCACTAGTTGGCTATTAGGGCGGCCAGTTGGTTATTGACTGTGGAGTACCATGTCGGCAGGTAGTCTAAACCCGAGTACGTCCAAGGGTTTTCTAGGGATGTTTAGGATCGCCCATGGTTATTGATTATAACTTCTGGTTTACCTTTACTTGCACTTGTTTTCCTTGCTTGTTTACCTTCAGTCATCCTTCACAGCTTATACTGTTAGATTTTAGGAAAAAGGTTTTCAAATGAAAACACTTTATTCTCTTTGTGTAAGATTTGAAAACGTAACACTTCTTTCCTTTTTAGAATGAGTTTAGAACTAATGAAAGGAATCCAACTTTCGAAAAAGAATAAGGGAAATGTCTCGTGTTTTGATTTTCAAGTGAAACATTATGAGAGCTTACTTTTATACATTTTAGTTCAAACCTGGAATATGTATATTCTTTATTTACTGGCAGTGCTTTGGGATTTGTTGTTGGGCTCACCTACTGAGTACTTTTTGTGCTCATGCCTTTCTTTTACCATTTCAGTTGTAGGTTCCTTGTGTTCAGGTTTTCCTAGCTTGAGTCGCTCAGTGATGGAGCGACGTTGGTTTTTAGTTGGGTGGTGACCCGCAAGGTCATGTGGAGGTATGTTTGTGGTGTAGTTTTGTTTCTGTCATTAGTGTTTGTTTGTTGTGTTTAGTTTATGTTCTTTATTTTGATCCTGTATTTGTTTAGGATGAAATAGTTCCCAACGATTAAAATTTCAATGCCCGAAACTTTTTTCCATCCCGGGGGGATTGGGAACGCCCCTCGGGACTTGCCGCGGACCGGCTCGGGTGACCGGTTCAGGGTCGACCTGGGCTGGTTCGTGACACTCCCTCCAGCAAGGGAGTATGTCGGTATGGGAGTTGGGGATCAAGTTCAAGGATCTACTTCTCTTCACTAAGGATATCTTTATGGATGAGGAGTCTCATGTGAGACATCTAGAGAAGGCCCTTTGTCCTTCTCTCCAGTACGTGGTTACTCCCTTCACCTTACCAACATACTAGGAGGTACAGAAGAAGGCATAGGTAGTTGAGTGGATGCACTCACAAGGAGGTATACCAAGAGAGGGGAGCCATCATATCTATTAAAAGGGAAAGGTTACCAACAATAAGTCTCAGGTTCCAGGGCCTTCCAGGTTTCGGCTAGTGGGGAGTCAACCTCAATAGTTCCTGTTTCGGCCTTCAGGACCTCGTGCCTTTCCCGTGAACTTGGGACCATGATGTTTTAATTGTGGAGACTATGGCCATATTCAGAGTCAGTTCATGATGGTTGTTTGAGCTTAATATTGTGGAGGTGGGTAGGTTCAGTGCTTGACTCAACAGCAGTTTCCAGCAAGGCTGTTTCAGTAGTAGGGACAACATGCTCCTGGTCCATCGAGGGGAGACAGAGCAGGTGGAGGCTGACTTCAGGGTGTTCCTCAGGGACCTCAACCTAGGCATGGTCGAGGAGGCATTCATTAGTAGAGTGAAATATGAGTTGGATGTGGTCAGCTACATGCTGTAGAGGCAGTAGTTCCGATAGGTCCATAGATCATTCGAGGTATGATTAGTTTGTTCAGTACTCTTGTTTGTGATTTGTTCGATTCAAGAGCTTAGTGCTCCTTTTTTGCACCTAGTCTAGCCCATGCTTTAGGACTAGAAGTAGAGAGGCTTCCATTTCCCCTGGTGTTGAGTACGACATTCGTAGGTCAAAATAACTTGTTTAATGTGTGCCTGGGATGTAGACTGATGATGAGACCACATCAGTCCCATGGGGATCTTTTCTTGCTACAGATGAAACTATACAATGAAATTATTGGCATATACTAGTTGTATTTCATGCACACCATTATCGACTGCTTCTGGAAGAGATTCATGTTTTCATACATGGATGGATAGTGTGTGATTTTGGTTAGCGAGCAGATTTTTTAGATGGGCAGTCGACGTACAAAGCATCTTCTTTAATTTTTGGCTGATTATTCAGTGGAATTGGTGGATGTTGAGATGGAGGAGGTTCCCAACATTTTTCAGGAGTTATTGTATGTCTTCGCTGATGAGGTTGTGACTCTACCCCCTTGATGTGATGTTTAGTTTGGGATAAACGTACAACCTGGTACTTGTCCAATTTCAATGTCTCCTTATTGGACGAAACCTTCTGAGCTATAGGAGTTAAGGATCTAGATATATGATCTGATGAATAAGTGATTTATCCAAAAAATGGGGCTCCATGGGTGCTCTAATATTGTTCGTAAAGAAGGTGGATGGTGCTCGGAGGTTGTGCATTTACTATCAGAGGTTGAACTAGGTGACATTCAAGAACTGTTACCCACTACCGAGAATATAAGATCTTTTTGACCAGCTGAAAAGTGAAAGATGGTTTTCTAAAATCGATCTACGGTCTAGATATCACCAGTTGAGGGTGAAGGAGGGTGATATCCTGAAGACTACCTTCAGGTGCTGGTATGGGAACTTCAAGTTAATGGTTATTACATTTGATATTATTAATGCACCGACTATGTTCATGGGGCTCATAAACTCTATTTTTCATGAGTTCTTAGACGAGTTCATTATCGTACTCATCGATGAAATCCTGAGCTACTCAAAGTCAAAGGAGGAGTATACCGAGCATCTCAGGACTATCTTGGAGGTTCTTTGATGCCACCATATTTAAGGTATGTTCTCCAAGTGTAAGTTCTGTACATGATAGTTACACTTACTTGGACATGTAGTGTCACAGTAGGGTGTAAGAGTGGACCCGTCGAAGGTCAAGGTAGTTTTTTATTGTAAAAAACCAAAGAATGTGATAGAGGCTCATAGTTTTCACAGTCTGACAGGTTATTACTGGAGATTCATATCCAATTTCTCTCAATTTGCATCCCTATTGATAGCTCTGACCAGAAATAACTAGGATTTTGTGTGGACTGAACAGTTCCAAGAAGCGTTTGGGTACCTGAAGGGGAAGTTAGTAAATTCTCCAGTGCTATAATTTCTAAAAGAAGGGGTGATGTTCGAAGTGTTTTGTGATGCTTCCCATATGGTCTTGGGATGCATATTGATGCAACAACAAGGAGTGATCTCTTATGGGTCTAGGCAGTTGTGTTCCCACAAATGTGACTATTCCACCTATGATCCGGAGCTAGCAGCGGTCATGTTCTCACTGAAGTTGTGGTGGAATTACATCATTAGGGAGCACTTTTTGGTCTAAATGGATCACAAGAGATCAAGGTATATCTTTTCCCAATGAGATCTAAACTTGTGATAATGGAGGTGGATGGATTTTCTTCAAGAATATGATTTTTATATCTCCTATACCTTAGAAAATGGAAATTTTGTGGTTGATTTTTTGAAAAGAAATTCATATAGTGAGGTAGTTTAGGAATCTAAAGATTCTTGGAAGGTGATGGTGGATTTTTCTTCCTTACACCTAGATGTAAGAATGGATGGCGGTGGAGTTTGTCTGTTTCATATGAAACTGTATTCTTCTCTAATGCAGTAGGTGGAGGTGTCTCAATAGAGATACTCAGAGGCTGAGGTGATCCATGATTACACTGAACATGGCGATACTCTGAAGGGATGGTTAGAGGATAGTCAGAATTATATGATGTTAAATGGGAGGATGTTTGTTCTAGAGGAAATGTATGAGGGATTCCTCTGTAAGTTTCATATCTCACCCTTAAAAGTGCAACCAAGAGTTTCTAAGATGTACCATGGATTGAAGTTGTAGTTTTTCTAGTTCGAGATGAAATGGGTGATAGAAGAGTTTGTGGAGAAGTGCTTAGAATTCCAATAGGTGAAGGATGAGCACCATGTTCTCAGTGGTTTGTTTCATCCCATAGATGTCCCTGAGTGGAAATAGGATGAAATATCGATCGATTTCATCAAAGGGTTACCCAAATATCGGGGAGGATGTGATGAAATCTGGGTAGTGGTGGATATATTGATAAAATCGGCTCACTTATTAGTGATTATGGAGCTGGGAACAATGGATACCTTGGACATGAGGTATGTGGATGAGGTGGTATGACTGCATGGAGTTACGAGGTCCATTGTCTTGGACTAGGATACAAATTTTACCTCATGAGTCTGGAGGGGATTATAACATGATCTTGGCACTCAGTTATTCCTCAACACTTCTTTCCACCCTCAGAAAGATGGGCAGATAGAGCAGACCATCCAAACATTGGAGGACATGTTGCGGGCATGTGTCTTGGACTTTGGAAGTTCTTGGGTGAGACACTTTCCCTTGGTAGAGTACACTTACAATAATATCTATCACTCTTCCATTGGCATGGATCCATTCGAATATTTGTATGGAAGACTCTCTTGTTCACCTTTTTGTTGGATAGAGGTTGGAGAGATAGCTATTTTTAGTCCCGAGGTAGTGAAAAGCACAATAGAGAAGGTTCATCTGGTCTGTGAGAGTATGAAAGCAGAAAAAGACTAGTAAAAGTCATATGCCAATAAAAATAGGAGACCCTTAGAGTTCTAGGTTGGGGTCTACATGTTCTTGAAGGTTTCCCCTCTATATGGGAAATAGAGGTTTGACAGAGGGAGAAATCTTTCTCCAAGGTTCATTGGACCCTTTGAGGTGTTGGGGCAAGTTGGCGAGGTGGCATACCAGTTGGTACTACCACTGCATTTGGAGAAGTTATATGATGTATTTCACATATCTTAGATTCATTTGTATCTTCATGATGAATCCCATGTCATTGACTGGGGAGAGTTGGATGATGAAGATGATGCGACATTTGTGGAGCAGCCAGTAGAGATCCAGGATTTTCAGAAGTAGGTGCTATGCAGACAAACCATTCCCTTGGTTTGTGTGTTGTAGA
Source organism: Viscum album (assembly GCA_963277665.1). Taxonomy (NCBI): domain Eukaryota; kingdom Viridiplantae; phylum Streptophyta; class Magnoliopsida; order Santalales; family Viscaceae; genus Viscum; species Viscum album. The sequence continues at coordinate 681,972,160 of OY728123.1, read as the reverse complement.
GGCATGGTGTCCTGGAGGAGAGTACTTGGGAAAGGGAGACATAGATGTGTGCCCAATACCTATATTTTTTTTGAGTTTCATTTTTATATGTTTCATATTGTGTTGTGATGTTTGAACCTTGTTTTATATGACGAGTTGTTCTCTTTACTTTGTGATGTGTGTGGTGGAATGTATGGTTAAGTATTGACATATAGAAAGGGGAAGACTTGATTCATAATTGAGATGAATTAATTTAGATGTGATTAAACCCATGTGAGTGATTTAGTTCCACCCAGAGCAGATAATATCTTGACATGGAGGAAGGAATTCCATGATTCATATGTCCGGACAGTGTGGCTTTTAGTGCCTATGTGGTGTGTCTTGTGGTCGGTTGGGGTAATAGGTGTCAGAGGACATGTTCTTGGATGTTTAGGTTTCAATACATCTTTCAAAAAACATAGTGTGGTTTATCATTGGACCTTGGGGTGTACAAATAGTAACGATGTTTCAAGTATAGGAAGATCCTTGAGAGGTATCTTACGAGGTGGTTTTTTGGACCCATCTTTATTATGGGTTTGTTTTTGAATTATCAAGGGAGAGAAAATTTTGAGAGGTATCTGAGGTAATGGAATGGACCTCATGGGTCCATTAATTTGTAAAAATCTAGTGTTTGAGGTGTTCTGGGAGGCAATAGTGACTCATTTCAAGAGTTTTTCAAAAATCCAATTTTTCCAATGGTGGGTCAGGAACAGTGGGTGGTGAAGGTAGGTTGAGACGGTGAGTCACTGATGGTGAGTTACAATGGTGACTCACAATGGTGACTCAAGATGGCGAGTCTCTGATGGTGAATTGCGATGGTGACTCCCACCGTTGAGTTTTGATGGTAGGTTTCAATGGTAGGTTGATAATAGTGACCCATGATGGTGACTCATCCACCGATAGCTCATCCAACGGTGAGTCACCCAATGGTGAATCATCCACCAGTAGCTCTTACAAGGGAGAATAACCCAAAAATGAATCATCCAACGATGGATCGCACCAGTGACTCACCCACTAGTGACTTATGATGGTGACTGGCCCAATGCTGATTCATTTTTGACAGTTCATCAAAATTTCAAGTTTTCCCCAGTTTTTCCAATTTCAAACCTTTAACGTTTTCTTTGATGTAAATTGAGTTAAATACCATATTTAAGTGATTTTGAAGCTGTTTCAAAGGATATAAAATGTATCTTTAAATTTATAATGCTTAGAGGCTTTTATATAGTAAAAAAATGTGGTCTTGATCATGATCTGACTTTAATGGATTTCGAAACTATTTCTTTTGTTGATATAGGATCTAGAATCTATAAATCCAAGACCCTTTCTTTCTTGTGTGTTTCCCTTTACTCTTGACACTGGGAATCCATGAACCTTTACTCCCTGAGGAGCCATGCATCTATGTTACACCCTTGGATTTCATTTCCTTGGAGCCTTATGCACCCCCTATTTGGCGCAAGGAGGAGGTGTTGATCATCTGTTTTTCGAGGTAGGGATCCCTCATCTCTCTTTTATTTGTGTATCATGTAGGGTGGGTGCATGAATTTTATCATGTGAAAGATAGTAGGACACCAAGTTAATAAATATAATTAAATCAATTTATAGATTAATATGAGGGTCTAGGAAAAAGTGACTTGTGTTTTTCTTTATTATCTGTTAATATTGTGTTTTGTATGGGATAATCACCCATTGAAAATCATGTCCATTGGTGGTCTTTTTTTGTGCACCTAGGATGGATTGTGAATTCTTATTATTAGTCTTCTTTTGAACAACTGTATACACACACAAACACACACGCAAATATATATATATATATATATATATATATATATATTTGAAATTGATTAACCACATATACCTGGTTCAATAAATGGATGCCTCAGGATCAAATTTTCTATATAATAATTGCTAAATTATAAAAGTGGAATTATTGAACAAGTGTTTCCTAAATCTGAATACACTCTTCCTTGTTTGGTGTGGATGTTTACTGAGTGTGGTTTTGTTCTATCTTGTGCCTTGTGTGGGTCATGTGGTGCTGCGGTTGGGAGTGAAATTGTGTGTACGTGGTGGTTTGGGTGGTGTAATGGAATCATAGGTTGAGATATTGATTTATTATGGAATGGATGAGTAGTTTTTTGTAGTGGGAATGGAAATGGGTTTTGTTTTTTTGTGTTGTTGAGTGTGGTGAATTTGTTCAGTGGGGTTGCCGATGGCTACGATAAGGTGAGTTAATGGGAGTGGCTGTGAGTTGGTAGTTGTTTTTTTGTGGTTGAGATGGTGGATTGGGAAGAATGAATTTAAATAATGACGATTAAAGTGGTTGGCATGAGCGTAAAGTGGAGAGGAAATATGGAGTGATCTATTTTAACTTTTTTCTTCTTCCTTTATGCGGTTTATGCTATGTGGATTATCATGTTCTATGGTTGGTAGCTTCCTAGGTAGGTATGGAATGAATAAATGGATTTATTAATAAATAAAGATAATTGGTTAAATTAGTTGGCTGGGGTTGTGAATCAGATTGTAGCTTGTTGTGTAGTTTTTCATTTAGTGGTACTAGAAGAGGTGGTTTTGTGGGTAGGTTGTTTGTTGGGAAAACCTATAGGTTGGGATGAGTGTTTGATACCTATATATATACTTTTACTTCCTTTTGATTTCAATATGTACCCCACCCTAGTTGAGAACTATGTGCCGAACACCCCCCATTATCATGGGGGTGGGTGTCCTTTCCCAACATCCTAGTGGGAAGATGGATGTATGGTTATTGGATCTTCCCTACTCCCTCTTCTAGGCATTGGTATCCCAAGAATCTTCAAGAAGGTTGTGGTGTAGTTGTGAGGCCCAAGTGTCTGCGGGTGAGGTGTGATTTCCCAGTTGTATATGGGATGAGATGTGGTGTGATTTACTAGGTGTCATCGGGATGAGGTGTGGTTGTGGCCCAGGTGTCTACGAGCAGGATGTGGTATGGTTGTGGCCCAGGTATCTGTGGGCGGGATGTGATGAGCTTAGTTTTCCCAGGTTGCGGGACTAGCTTTCAGGCCCAGGTGTGTGCAGACGGGTTGTGATATGGGGCTTTTGTAAGAGTGTGGAAGCGCCATGATGTTTTACGTTAGGGTCTGAGAAGTTAACTAGTGGTAAGTGGTGCGAGGTACCCAAATATAAATGTGATTATTATATTACATTACTTAACTTGTGTTATTTGGTGAGCATGCCCTGGTGAGGTTGGGATGACTAGTATTCCTTGTTAGGTGCTATTGACTTATGTTGTTTTCTCACAGGGGCATTAGTATGATTCTCCCACTTGTGCATGAGATACTTTGGTTTTTACCTAATGAGTATACTCATATTCTCACCCTACATATATAAAAATACTTTCAAGTTTCATGGAGGACTATATGGACTATGCTGAGAATTTATAGCTTGGACTTTGGGATAGTTTCCATGTCACTACTTAGCCTTGTTTTTTGTATTTACTTTGGAGACTCTTGTTTTGTAATAATTATACTTTAAACATGCATGTGGGATGGTTTTGGATTTCTTATATATATATATATCTGTTTGTGTGTGTGTCTTGGGTTTGTTTTGTGATGAATTATCTTATCTCTTGATCTTGTTTTCTTATAAAGCGTAATACCTCTCATATTGTGAGATCCTTGTACCCTTGGTGCTATTCGCCACCCCGAGGCCTGCTGGTGGCGGGACTTGGGGGTCATTATCTATGTTCCTTCATTTCTAGCTTAGAAGGGGAATCTTTGGAGGGAGGGTGTCGTGACATTTTTTGAAATATTTTTTTTCAATTAAATTTAATCCTTTTGATAATCTACACTACAAAAAACACCAAGTCAAGCTTTCATTACATGCAACCCAGTTTTAGCTTTCACTACATGACACCGAGTTTTAAGAAAACCAAGATATATTATTAATATAATTATTTGAATGCGACCACTATAACCTAGTCATTAAACCCAATGACATGAATAATAACAAATAATTTTTAAATATTATGTATAATGGTTTTATATAAGAAAACATATTGATAAAAAATTATTGAATTTTCGTTAGAGTCTTTATATGTTTCGAAAATACTATTTTCTAAAAAAATGCCTTTTATTTATTTTTGTGAAAAATAATAAAATTAGTTTTTGAAAATTTTATAAAATTAATTTTATAAAATAAAAATAATTTTTGAAATCATAATGTCAAAATTATCATAGGGTTATTTTTGGTACTTTTCTAAAATGTTTCATTTTTTGATGAATAATGAAAAATACCGAATTTTAATTAAAAAATATCTTTCCTTGTAAATTATTTATAATGTTAAATTATATTTTTAATTGGTTTTAAAGTTAAATTAGATTTATTTTATATAAATTAATCCAATTTAGGTAATTTATATAAATTTCATATTGAATTTGGATATAAACACATTTCAAAATTTTGAACGTTTTCTCTTTAAAAACCCACTTTCTCGTCGCATCTATGGGATTAATTTTAAATTATTTTTTTCACTTATATTAATGGAATTTAGAAAAATGGATTCCATATTTTTTATTACCATAATTTATAATGTCTATTAATACTGACTTAATTTTTTACTAAAATGAATAGTGAATGTAGTAAAAATTAATCACCACAGTTAAAGTAAAAATAGGTTTACTGAGGGGTTAAACTAGAATGATAATATTGAAAATGACATAAAATTTTATATTGATTTTATTTAATTAATTTATTTCTATATTTTTCATCAAATTATCTAAAATATTGTAATTTCTTACCACTTTCCTTTGAATATGACCCATATATTAAGTTCAGTAAAGAAAAAGACAAAAAAAAAACACTTTTCTTACTTTTAATATCTATAAATCCTTGGGATAGGAAAAACAACAAAATATATTTGGTTATATATATAATTTTTATATATAAATGATTTTTTATTATGATAAATTATTTTAATTTTTTTGATATGAAATGATTACTTTAAATTCTTAAGAAACAACAACACAATAATTATTTTGTTAACAATAAAATAAAATAAATGATACTAGAAATATTAAATGTGAAGTAAATTGAAAGGATTACTATGTTACACTATTTTTTTAGAAGAATATATCATGATAAATAGGTTTGAAAACAATATATTCAAATTCCATCATTGTATTGTTTTTTTTAAAATTGAAATTAAATGAATAATGTCAAAATTGACATTAATGTTATTTTATAATAATTGATATTTTATTAAAAGATTTAAAATTAATAAAAATCCTATATTCTTAAAAGTGTTTTTAAATATTAATAAATATCAAATATGGTCCATTCATGGAACAATTTTTCTATTATAATGACTATATTGATCTTTAAAAAGTAAAAACTCAGTGAGCACGGTTAAGGTTAAAGCGGTGTTTTTTCATGTTACACATGCTTAAGTTAAAATTAATTTACAACACACATAAATATTTATTTTTAATAAATTATAAAAAATATTTATAATAAGTGGGTCCAAATTATATAATAATAATCACTTTAATTTAGTCTTAAAGGACAAATTAAAAAGGTTAGAAAACTAGTTATCGTTGTGAAAAAACCAAAATGGTAAAAATTGGGATACTTACAAGTTAATGAATTAAATGTTTGAAAAATATGTTTCATTGTGTTTTAGAGGTGTGTATAGAACATATCATCCCTAAAAAACTTTAATTATCATATTTGGATCCACTTCAGGAAATATTTACATCCCAATAGTGAATACTTTTGAGTATTTAAAAAAATTCCACTCCTCCTCAACTATAAAAAGGATATAACTCTCTCAACTTATTAACACATATAAATACATTTAGATTGATAAAGATATTCCAAAATAACTTCCTAAATTTTCTCACATCATCATAGAATCATTATTTTGGATAAAAATATAACCAATCAAGGATTTAGTGTAAACCTAAGGAGGATACTCAAAGAAGAGGTAGCGTTCATCAACAAGCATTTCATTTTATTTATTCCTCCACCCCCTTAAATTATTATTATACCATGATTATATAATAAAATAAGTACCTTAAATATAATGATACATTTTTATGTTAATTTTAAAACCTACAACCGACCACACTTCAATAAAATGGGTTATTATATTATCATTTGTGTGTACGACAGACTACGACCTCGCGAACTGATGTCATTCAGTTTTCCATTACCGCCTTTGAAGGTTCGGCATAATGATGAATTTATAATTTATATATAATATATATGATATTTATGATGATATTATTCTTATGGAATTATTATATCACACATACCTTCATGCTTTACATTTTTTGGGAATACGATAATGTCATCCGTGTGTACGATGAACTACCGCCTCGCGAAGCAATGTGATTCATTCATGCTTTACATGGAATGCATTAAGGATAGTTTCAATGAAAAAATGTAATATATATGACATGAAAATTATACTGGAATTAATATATATATATATATATCATTTAATTTTCTTTCTTTTAATATGATATAAAAATGGAATTAATGTTCATGCGTACGTACAACCTACCATCTCCACGAACAATGTATTTCATTTCCCATCACTAAAAAATATGGATTACTCTAAATAAATATATAATGAATATATATGATATTTATATCATGGTTTAAATTATTTATATGGTAAAATTATGATCTAAGTATGAGGACTAAAAATAACAAGTCAAAACATATATGAAAAACAAAGTGATTATTACCCAAAACGTAACTTTAACATAGAATTGTTAATAAACAGGTAATAAAAGGTCATAAGAAAATAATATATGGTATGATATATATATTTATTATTATTTAATATATTTAAAATAAAATTATATTTATTATACAAGAGTTTCAAATGAGTACGATGGAAGTTAAGATTTTAGGTATGGGGTTTTTTGTCTAACATTTTACTTTTGTGAGACACATGCTATATTCACCACCCCTTTCTTATATGTGGTGTATATAATACCCATGAATGTTTTTTATGATTATTATACTTAAAATTATTGGTATTTAAATATTCATTTGATTATCTCTCTTTAATGGGATTTACAGTTCAAAATTTTCCAAAATAGTAAGAGGTTTTATGTCAATTTTCCTTCTTTGGGACGCATGTTATGTTATACACTTATATTTTTTCATGAGGTGTATATAAATCCTCCTTTCATGTAATATCATGAATTTATTCATCCTAATGATATTTTAATATTAATTTTATGTTATTCCTTCATGGGGATTACAATTCAATGTTACCAAAGTGGTAAATATGTTATTTTACAATCTCATCATTTATTGGGATTATTTATGATTAACTATCCAATGATGGAATATCATGATATAATGCTCAATAATTATCATGAATTTTATTTTACAATGTTTATTCATGATATATTCAAGTAATGGTATCCTTTTCTGTCACGACCCGTCCTCGGGGCCCATGCCGTGACTACCCCAAGCCCGCCTTCCATAGGCCAGGGGCTGGCGACTAGCACCAAAGGCGTAAAATCCCGATAACTGGGAAGGCATTGCCTTTATAAAAGAAAACAAGTACCACAGAGTACAAGCGGAAGAAGTAAACACTAAGTAAAAACTGAGTACAACAGTAAGTGCGGAAAGTAAAAAGGGGCCGGAAATACAAGCCCAACTGTAAAGTACAACTCGAAAGGGAAAAAAGCAACTGAAAAGTAAAGCTGCTACGCCGAGCTGTCCACTGGAAATCCCACCTGAAGGGTGGGTACAGATAGCTCCTATGCTCCTCAGGTCCCACCGTCCGCTCCGAGTATGTCTCGCCCCGTGGTCCACCTCCGGGTACCGCCTCGTCGTATAGTCCACCTCCAGGTACTGCCCAGTCCTCGAACACTCAGCTTCTGTCAGCACTGCCCGTCGTCTGCAACCAACACAACGAGGTGCGGGCATAGCCCGTGCAGGGGTGAGTATAACGATACTCAGTAGGGACCCCGAGACCCTCAAGGTCTCACTAAACAAACAAGGATAACCACAAAGAAGATCTCAACAGATAACCTCTACTTAGATATATGCCCATACATATACCTAAGTTATCAAGTAACCCATATCAATCATGAGGAAACACAAGGATTGTGAAATCAACGGATAACCACTACCCGGGTATATGCCCATACATATACCTAAGTTAGCAAGTGACCCATCTCAATCATGAGGTAAACACAAGGTCAAAAGTCTCAACTCAAACCAGGATTTTCATTATCGAAACTCTAACTGCTGAAGAGCTCTGTCTCTGGAGTGTACAGTGGTCCTACCACGACTCCGAGGTACTACTCACCAACCTAAGACTGCTGAAGAACTCCACCCATCGAGTACTGCGGGTCAGCTGCTACAACCAAGCGCTCCCATGTGCCGCTACAACCAAGCGCACCTCTGTCGTGGGTCTGCCGCTACAACCAAGCGCTCCCATGTGCCGCTACAACCAAGCGCACCTCTGTCGTGGGTATGCCGCTACAACCAAGCGCTCCCATGTGCCGCTACAACCAAGCGCAACTCTGTCGTGGGTCTGCCGCTACAACCAAGCGCTCCCATGTGCTGCTACAACCAAGCGCACCTCTGTCGTGGGTATGCTGCTACAACCAAGCGCTCCCATGTGCCGCTACAACCAAGCGCAACTCTGTCGTGGGTCTGCCGCTACAACCAAGCGCTCCCATGTGCCGCTACAACCAAGCGCAACTCTGTCATGGGTCTTCCGCTACAACCAAGCGCTCCCATGTTCCGCTACAACCAAGCGCACCTCTGTAACACTCCGAGTCGTTCGATCAGCAGTCGTCGGGTCTCAGCCAGCTACACAGTCTCCGTACTCCGCACGCTCGTCACTGGGAGGGTCCGCTCCACAAGCTACAGGTCGATACTCCAAGTATCTCAAAGTCCCACGAAGAAGTATCTCAAAGGACTGCCACGTCATAGGGGTCTCAACGCAACAGACGGCGCGTCAATCGGACGCCCGGTCTGTGAGTTATTAGCCTTTTCGTCCCAGGGGCCCGGTTGGTTTCGTGAGCAAACCAAACCCGGCCGTATCTCAAATGTATCCCGAACTCTCATAGGGTAAACTCATAGGGACCGTTTCTCAACGCGATCACCAACGCCGCTGACGGTTCGTCAAACAGACGTTCTGTCAGAAAGATATCAGGTTTTCCGTTCCAGGGGCCCGGTTGGATTTCGGTGTGATCCAACCCGGCCACTATCCATCTGCATCCAAAACTCGGGCGGAGGATGCCAAAAGTTCCGTATCGTCAACAGGAACTCAACGCAACAGACGGCGCGTCAATCGGATGCCCGGTCTGAGAGTTATTGGCCTTTTCGTTCCACACCCACCCTGGGAAACTTCCCAGGAGGTCACCCATCCTGATCACTACTCTAGGCCAAGCACGCTTAACTACGGAGTTTTAACCACGTAGGCTCCCGAAAAGGAAGGTGCACCTTGAGTATAGTATACCGAAACGACCGTCTCGATCCAAGGATCGCGTTGCCGCTGAAGACGAGTCGTTTGGAGGCCCGTAGCCCAAGATACGGGCATTTGACCAAACCGCTCGGTAACGGGGGTTTCGGGCCCAGGCCGTCCCGGCCCGAGACCCCCCAGATGGCCCGAACCGGGTCGACCCGCCCCGGATGGGGTCGACCCGGCCCGGCACAGCCCAGCCCGGCCCGGCGCGGCGCGGCCCTGCGTGGCCCGGCGCGGCGAACCGGCCAGGTGCGCTGGTTCGGCGCAAGGCAGCGCGCTGGGCGCGCTGCCAGCTTGGCAGAAGGCCGAGCTTGCTGGAAACGGGGGGTCGCCTGCCCCCCCTTTGTGAAACCGGCCCCCCTCATAATGGGGGGCCAAATAACTGCCCGGGGGAATTAAATTCCCCCGGTTTCCACCAACCCGGCCGGCCCGACCTGGCCGGCTGACTTCTTGTCAACAGGACCGGCAAGGGCCGGACCTCTTCCGTCTTCCGGCACCGGCGGCCCGGCTGGCCGCCGATCATCACGATCCGCCGCGGCCCGGAACCGGCCGCGGCCTTCGTCGTCCGGTGCGGTGCGACGACACCGCGCCCCTCCGCTGCGGCCCCGCTCTGGCCGCGGCGTCTTCGGTTTCCTTCGACGCGGCGCGACGGCGTCGCGTTCATGATAATTCTTTCCACGGCACGGCGCGACGGCGCCGCACAATAATTTCCGTGTGATTCCCGCGTGGTGCGACGGCACCACGCTATCTCGTTTCATCCGCAAGAAACATTCAAGAACAAAGGAGGGGGGTTCGGCCGTGTTTGTGCGGTCCGGTCCCCCTCTCGTTAGACGATAACACTTAAACGTTCATCCTCACGTTTGTCATGCTAGAACCAAGAACGAAAAATAATTAAATAAAGCAACAACAAACCCCTACCTCGCTTTTCGTTATGTGTTGACGAAGTCGCGGAAAGGCGGCGGCGATTCGTCGACATCGAAAAAGGGAAGTCGTTGACGACGACAGCGTTCTTCGTGAAAGGCACTCCCTTCTTTATTCCGAAAGGTGTGGGAAGGAGGCATCCAAGAAGGGATCGACGTTGGAAACTTCACGTTCTTCTTTGGAAAAGGCATTCTTCGTCGAGAAGACGTTGTTCCATGTTTGGAGATGTCCTTCGTGTTCTTCGTCGAGGGTGGAATTCTCTTCAATCCTTCCATGACTCTATCACCAAGATTTAGCCAACCCCAAACAATAAAACAACACACCTTATTATAGTGTTAGCTTAATGAATTCAAAATAATTCAAATTCATTAAGTTACATCCTTCATTAATGGGTGGAGAGGCTCCAAAATTAATGAAGGTGGAAGTGAAGAGTCACATTTAATTGGGGGGTTCAAGGGAGTTAAGGAGTTTAAGGAGTTAGGAATTTGAGGAGTTTTGGCACATTAAGTGCAAGGGAGTTTAAGGGGGGTAGAAGAGAGTTAAGGGGAAGGTGAAGGGTTGGGGATCGTGTGGGCCCCACCTCACCTTAACCCTCACTTGGTTAGTTAGGAACTTGTGATTCCACCCCAACTTCCACACTTAGGATATAACCACTTAAGAAGATAAATAAAATTTGTAACACAAATTTTATTTTTCTTTACACTTAAACCACAACCTTATTAAACAACTGCTCCCAAGAAAACGCAACTCCAGGAAAGGAATTCCTAAGCAAAAACCGGCACTACGGTTCCATCGGTGCCCTCGGAATTTGATTCCGGGCACCGGTTCAAAAGTTAGAAATTCCCGCTCGTTCGTTCACTAAACGTACCCGAGCCAAACTTCGGATATTAATTTCGGGCACACCGGGCCTCGGAATCAGGCGCTGTCAGAAACTACGTTCTTGTAAAATTCCAAAGAAAATTAAAAAAAAAAAATTCCTTGAAATTTCCGGATCTTTACATTACTCCCACCTCAGGGCTTTACGTCCCCGTAAAGCTTCAACACAAACTAGGGTCACAAAAGCGGTATAGAGCACGCATCTGAGCCTTCCGTTCCCATGTGCTCACCTGGAGGTTCCCGTACTGTCAAAGGAAGTGCACCCAATGAATCGATCATCCTCGTAGGATCTGCTCCTGTCTATCCTTGATCCCCACTGGAACCTCCGTGCATGTCGCTCTATCATCGACGTCCAACTCCCTGAGGTCGATGATGTGTGAAGGATCAAGCACGTATCTCCTCAATTGAGTTACGTGAAAGTCATCGTGCACCTGGTGCAACTGAGGTGGATGGGTCAAGCGATAAACCACCTCGCCTACCCTGCTGGGGACCTAGAAAGGTCTATTGAACCTCGGAGATCTCTTGCCGCCTCGGCTACATCTCCATAAACCTCGTCGAGGTGAGACCTGTATAAGAACGTGGTCGCCATCCTCGAACTCTAAAGGTCTCCCTTTTTAGGTTAGAACTGAAACTCAAAACTCCTGCTGCCACGAGGGTAAGGTTGGCCGACCCAAGAATGATCGGCTACACCCTCCCATTCACGAGTTTATCTTGTGCTGCCCAGGGTTTCCTTTTCACCGACCAAGGAAAACCCATCCCAACGTTTGCCTAATACAGTCAATTTGAGTATGAACAGTGATTGCCAAATACATACTCAAACTAACGTCGTAAGGCCTCAACGCTGCCACCAAGAGGTCCTAACCGAGACTCTCACCTTAAGGGTCAGATCACACCGTCGGCGTAAGTGTGACTATCGAGTCTCCTCCCAAAGGTATCTCAAGACGTGAGGGTCAAGTCAACGGCTTAACCGGAATCTCTAGGTCTGGGACTAGATTCATGGAAGGAAGGGATGATTCGTTTCGATGCCTGTGGCTACGACAGCTAGTAGAAGATAAATTCCGCACTTCGAATCATCCTTAGAGCCCCTTTTTGGTCGCACTCCATGACCGCAAGCAGCTACCCTCTTTCCCTGCTCTCCAACTCCCTGAGTCTAGCAGGGACTACAAAGGTGGGTGATGGTAACATGTTGAAATGTACACCACCACGAGCTGCTCTCCAAGCTCTGCCTCCATGTCTGCTGCTCTGCAGATTCATCTGTCCTTAACATTTCCTCTTATTGAAACATTTTACATGCCCATGTCTCCGAGAATGGTGTCAGTTTCCTGCTTTCCAAACTTCTAACATTCTCTGGCTGTATTCGATCAGCAAAGAATTCTCAACCACAAAGGTTCCTTCTAGCACTCTAGCCTAAGTAGAAATGCATAGAGAAAAGGTGCTGGCTCGGAAGCCCTTAAACATAACATGCTCAGAGGTCTGACCTCTATTGCACTGATCGAAACGCTTCCATCGAGTACCTGATATGTTCGGTATGCCTCGATGAATTCTCAGCTATCAACACGTCATCCCGCCGAAACTGTAAAAGTTCTAGAAAATTCTCGGCCACCTCCTCAAGCCAGTCCTCAGCCGCCTATGAGTCAGGTTCACCTCGGAACATGAGGGTATCTGAAGTTAGAACACATGTAAGGCAGTAAACTTACATGTGTCACCTACCGGTACCGCCGGTTGTAACTGCTGACCAACAGGTAGTGATGTATAGCTGACACACTACCCAAAGGCACTATCTCAGGCATCGGTTCACGTACTGAAGCCTCATCACTATGCGGACCATCCTCATGGTCATTCACTGGAAAACACTAGTGGCCAAGTCCACCATCCACTCTACTGATGTCTCAGCTAGGCAGAAAACTCTAGCAATCGCCTCCAGCCACTACTCTGCTGTCTGGAAATTTGCCTCGCCTTGTAACTTCTGAGGCCTCTACTGCTGGAACTCGTGCAATGCGCTCCGCCAGCGTGCACAGTTTGCTAGTATAGTCGTTGGCATCTGCTGCCCAACATGTGGTGATGTACTGGTACACCACCCGAGGGTGCCAACATAGTAAAAAGGGCCCTGCACCAGAGCCTCGTCGCTCGGTGAACCGTCATCGAGTACTCTCTCGGAACTCCAACTGACTGTCTGCGTGGAGACATCTTGAACAGATGTGACACGGTCAACGTCTTATACCTGGTGAGCTGACCTGGTTTGAGATGACTTTAAAACTTTGGAAACACACACGCAATCAGTGTTTTTGTGTACAAAGTCGGTAATCAGTAGTCAGGGTCCTGGTGTACGGATACGTCGGCCGCCGCACCAACACTGGACTCCCTGAACTAAAGACCACACTCGGTACCCTTAACACTATTGCTTCACATAGAAAAAGATCAGAGTCCTGAGTTCTGCGGTAGAACTGAACTCCTCTGATACCAATTTGTCACGACCCGTCCTCGGGGACCGTGCCGTGACTACCCCAAGCCCGCCTTCCATAGGCCAGGGGCTGGCGACTAGCACCAAAGGCGTAAAATCCCGATAACTGGGAAGGCATTGCCTTTATAAAAGAAAACAAGCACCAAAGAGTACAAGCGGAAGAAGTAAACACTAAGTAAAAACTGAGTACAACAGTAAGTGCGGAAAGTAAAAAGGGGCCGGAAATACAAGCCCAACTGTAAAGTACAACTCGAAAGGGAAAACAGCAACTGAAAAGTAAAGCTGCTACGCCGAGCTGTCCACTGGAAATCCCACCTGAAGGGTGGGTACAGATAGCTCCTCTGCTCCTCAGGTCCCACCGTCCGCTCCGAGTATGTCTCGCCCAGTGGTCCACCTCCGGGTACCGCCTCGTCGTATAGTCCACCTCCAGGTACTGCCCAGTCCTCGAACACTCAGCTTCTGTCAGCACCGCCCGTCGTCTGCAACCAACACAACGAGGTGCGGGCATAGCCCGTGCAGGGGTGAGTATAACGATACTCAGTAGGGACCCCGAGACCCTCAAGGTCTCACTAAACCAACAAGGATAACCACAAAGAAGATCTCAACAGATAAACTCTACTTAGATATATGCCCATACATATACCTAAGTTATCAAGTAACCTATCTCAATCATGAGGAAACACAAGGATTGTGAAATCAATGGATAACCACTACCCGGGTATATGCCCATACATATACCTAAGTTAGCAAGTGACCCATCTCAATCATGAGGTAAACACAAGGTCAAAAGTCTCAACTCAAACCAGGATTTTCATTATCGAAACTGTAACTGCTGAAGAGCTCCGTCTCTGGAGTGTACAGTGGTCCTGCCACGACTCCGAGGTACTACTCACTAACCTAAGACTGCTGAAGAACTCCACCCATCGAGTACTGCGGGCCAGCTGCTACAACCAAGCGCTCCCATGTGCCGCTACAACCATGCGCACCTCTGTCGTGGGTCTGCCGCTACAACCAAGCGCTCCCATGTGCCGCTACAACCAAGCGCACCTCTGTCGTGGGTATGCCGCTACAACCAAGCGCTCCCATGTGCCGCTACAACTAAGCGCAACTCTGTCGTGGGTCTGCCGCTACAACCAAGCGCTCCCATGTGCCGCTACAACCAAGCGCACCTCTGTCTTGGGTATGCCGCTACAACCAAGCGCTCCCATGTGCCACTACAACCAAGCGCAACTCTGTCGTGGGTCTGCCGCTACAACCAAGCGCTCCCATGTGCCTCTACAACCAAGCGCAACTCTGTCGTGGGTCTGCCGCTACAACCAAGCGCTCCCATGTGCCGCTACAACCAAGCGCACCTCTGTAACACTCCGAGTCGTTCGATCAGCAGTCGTCGGGTCTCAGCCAGCTACACGGTCTCCGTACTCCGCACGCTCGTCACTGGGAGGGTCCGCTCCACGAGCTACAGGTCGATACTCCAAGTATCTCAAAGTCCCACGAAGAAGTATCTCAAAGGACTGCCACGTCATAGGGGTCTCAACGCAACAGACGGCGCGTCAATCAGACGCCCGGTCTGTGAGTTATTAGCCTTTTCGTCCCAGGGGTCCGGTTGGTTTCGTGAGCAAACCAAACCCGGCCATATCTCAAATGTACCCCGAACTCTCATAGGGTAAACTCATAGGGACCGTTTCTCAACGCGATCACCAACGCCGCTGACGGTTCATCAAACGGACGTTCTGTCAGAAAGATATCAGCTTTTCCGTTCCAGGGGCCCGATTGGATTTCGGTGCGATCCAACCCGGCCACTATCCATCTGCATCCAAAACTCGGTCGGAGGATGCCAAAAGTTCCGTATCGTCAACAGGAACTCAACGCAAAAGACGGCGCGTCAATCGGACGCCCGGTCTGAGAGTTATTGGCTTTTTCGTTCCACACCCACCCTGAGAAACTTCCCAGGAGGTCACCCATCCTGATCACTACTCTAGGCCAAGCACGCTTAACTACGGAGTTTTAACCACGTAGGCTCCCGAAAAGGAAGGTGCACCTTGAGTATAGTATACCGAAACGACCGTCTCGATCCAAGGATCGCGTTGCCGCTGACGACGAGTCGTTTGGAGGCCTGTAGCCCAAGATACGGGCATTTGACCAAAACGCTCGGTAACGGGGGTTTCGGGCCCAGGCCGTCCCGGCCCGAGACCCCCCGGATGGCCCGAACCGGGTCGACCCGCCCCGGACGGGGTCGACCCGGCCCGGCACAGCCCAGCCCGGCCCGGCGCGGCGTGGCCCGGCGCGGCGAACCGGCCAGGCGCGCTGGTTCGGCGCAAGGCAGCGCGCTGGGCGCGCTGCCAGCTTGGCAGAAGGCCGAGCTTGCTGGAAACGGGGGGTCACCTGCCCCCCCTTTGTGATACCGGCCCCCCTCATAATGGGGGGCCAAATAACTGCCCGGGGGAATTAAATTCCCCCGGTTTCCACCAACCCGGCCGGCCCGACCTGGCCGGCCGACTTCTTGTCAACAGGACCGGCAAGGGCCGGACCTCTTCCGTCTTCCGGCACCGGTGGCCCGGCTGGCCGCCGGTCATCACGATCCGCCGCGGCCCGGAACCGGCCGCGGCCTTCGTCGTCCGGCGCGGTGCGACGGCACCGCGCCCCTCCGCCGCGGCCCCGCTCTGGCCGCGGCGTCTTCGGTTTCCTTCGACGCGGCGCGACGGCGTCGCGTTCATGATAATTCTTTCCACGGCGCGGCGCGACGGCGCCGCGCAATAATTTCCGTGTGATTCCCGCGTGGTGCGACGGCACCACGCTATCTCGTTTCATCCGCAAGAAACATTCAAGAACAAAGGAGGGGGGTTCGGCCGTGTTTGTGCGGTCCGGTCCCCCTCTCGTTAGACGATAACACTTAAACGTTCATCCTCACATTTGTCATGCTAGAACCAAGAACGGAAAATAATTAAATAAAGCAACAACAAACCCCTACCTCGCTTTTCGTTATGTGTTGACGAAGTCGCGGAAAGGCGGCGGTGATTCGTCGACATCGGAAAAGGGAAGTCGTTGACGACGACGGCGTTCTTCATGAAAGGCGCTCCCTTCTTTATTCCGGAAGGTGTGGGAAGGAGGCATCCAAGAAGGGATCGACGTTGGAAACTTCACGTTCTTCTTTGGAAAAGGCATTCTTCGTCGAGAAGACGTTGTTCCATGTTTGGAGATGTCCTTCGTGTTCTTCGTCGAGGGTGGAATTCTCTTCAATCCTTCCATGACTCTATCACCAAGATTTAGCCAACCCCAAACAATAAAACAACACACCTTATTATAGTGTTAGCTTAATGAATTCAAAATAATTCAAATTCATTAAGTTACATCCTTCATTAATGGGTGGAGAGGCTCCAAAATTAATGAAGGTGGAAGTGAAGAGTCACATTTAATTGGGGGGTTCAAGGGAGTTAAGGAGTTTAAGGAGTTAGGAATTTGAGGAGTTTTGGCACATTAAGTGCAAGGGAGTTTAAGGGGGGTAGAAGAGAGTTAAGGGGAAGGTGAAGGGTTGGGGCTCGTGTGGGCCCCACCTCACCTTAATCCTCACTTGGTTAGTTAGGAACTTGTGATTCCACCCCAACTTCCACACTTAGGATATAACCACTTAAGAAGATAAATAAAATTTGTAACACAAATTTTATTTTTCTTTACACTTAAACCACAACCTTATTAAACAACTGCTCCCAAGCAAACACAACTCCAGGAAAGGCATTCCTAAGAAAAAACCGGCGCTACGGTTCCATCGGTGCCCTCAGAATTTGATTCCGGGCACCGGTTCAAAAGTTAGAAATTCCCGCTCGTTCGTTCACTGAACGTACCCGAGCCAAACTTCGGAAATTAATTCCGGGCACACCGGGCCTCGGAATCAGGCGCCGTCAGAAACTACGTTCTTGTAAAATTCCAAAGAAAATTAAAAAAAAAAATTCCTTGAAATTTCCGGATCTTTACATTTTCCAACTATTTGGCACTCAATAAAATTAATAATTGTTTTTTAAGAAAATTCAAATTTATTCCTCTCTACAATCAGAAATCTATTTTCTTCCAAAAAAAGTTTTTATAAAAAGGTTTTCAAAAATGATTTTAAATGATATTTTAAGATCATTTTAAAGGAAATAAATTTTGAAAGTGTTTTATGTTTTAAAAAGTGTTTTAAATTATTTTCAAATCTTCCTTTATATGTTTCAAAGGTTATTTTCAAAGAAAAGGATTTTGAAAATGTTTTATGTTTTAAAAAGTATTTTAAATGATTTTCAAAACTTCATTTATAAGTTTCAAAGGTTATTTTAAATGAAAAGGATTTTGAAATTTTTTTATGTTTTAAAAAGAATTTTAAACGATTTTCCAAGATTTATTTATAAATTTCAAAGGTTATTTTAAAATAAAATGATTTTGAAACTATTTTATGTTTAAAAAGTGTTTTAAATGGTTTTAAAATATTCCTTTATAAGTTTTCAAGGTTATTTTCAAAGAAAAAGTTTTTCTAAATATTTTATGTTTTAAAAAGAGTTTTTCAAAGAGGAAATGATATTTTCATCAACAAATGTTTTAAATGATTGATCAAAATCATTTTCCATATATGATTTAATTCGTTGATGTTAACCATGCCTTACTAGGGATATGATCCAATTATACCATTCTTATTCATTATTCTAATGTTTTATGTTTATGATGACAAAATTTTATGAAACCCCTTTCTCTTCCATGGGTTATACCATGATAAAATTCTTATAAAACTCGATTATTTTCATTGGTTATTCTATGATGAAATAATTATTAAACCTTTATATTTTACAAAAGTTATGATATGATAAATTTTTTATGATACCCATTTCATTTCATGTGTTATGATATAATGAATATTTATGATATTTTGAGACACATATGTTTGATTTCATTATGTGATGGGTGAGACCTATATATCCCTACAATGCATTGGGTAATGATTTATATCTCATGAGATAAACAGAACTGGAATAGGAAGTGATCTTGTTTTAGTAAGATATGACTTGAACTGGGAGTGAAATCAGTTTAGAAGGATAGGGTTGGAATGGGGAGTAAACCCAATTCAGTAAGATAGGGCTGGAAAGGAGAGTGAACTCAGTTCGGTAAAGGAATTTGTGCACTACGATGGTATTGGGATTGAACCTTAACTAACAAGATGATTTGGGGAGTGAAATAATTGTAATATGATATCCTTGGCCATGATCCTCGACTAATATGGAAATGATTTTCTATGCTTACGTGTATGCCAAAAATATATATATTATGCCAATATTTTTCTCTCATGGCTTATGTTCTTTGATTATCTTATGATTCATATCTTATGAACTAAAAATATTTATTTCATGACTCAATATTATGATCTTTGATATTTAGGGTATGATTTTCAAATGTTATTTTCATGTTCTAATACCCTTATGTTCATATTATGTTTATGTATCTCCCTTTTTTACCCTTACTGAGCATCTAACATCACCCTTTATTATGTTTTATTTCCCCAGGTTATGAAGAAATATTTTATGTAGGGTATGTCTATGAATAGTACTAAATGAGAATATCTTTTTGGGAAACATTTAAGATCTTTTACCAATTATAAAATTGTGTTCCAAGTTTCCAAAGGCACTAAAATATTATGATCCTCAACTGTGTTTTTTTGTGTAATATATTGAATATTCATCTAAAAGATGTAATATCCATGTATGAGAATCCCAGGTCAATATAGTTGGTATTAGAGGAAAGGTTTAGTTGAAATTTGGTAACTAGGATGAGAAATCTTTAGTGATATCCCTAGGGTTATTTCTAATGACATTTCTAGGGATGCATATAAGGATAAGTCTAAAGATGAATAAAAGTATTGAAAAAGGTCCTAGAATTTTGGTAAAGGAAAGAGAAAGTGATTTCCTAGTAGTATATCCATATCTGGATACTATAAGGTGATGTGTCTATAGCCAGATTTACCTAGGGGTAATAACCCTAAAAACACCGTATTTAGCTAGACTTGATCGGGAACTAGTGCACAATAATGGGTCTTAGTGAAAACCTAGTTTCAAACTCCCATGGGATATGATTTGGGAATTCACTAACTCTTTATGAACCATCATGAAGGATTTAAAAAGATGGTGAATATGAATGAACTTTTATAAACCTAAGGCATCATAGATTAAAAATAAGGTGTCTTGATTTAGACCTCCTAAATAATTTTTCAGACTGTGTGATTTTCAATTATGATTAGCATTGCTTATACTATGATTTATGGTCTTGGTAAATGGTGGAAACTAGAAGGAACTAAATTATCATTGCATGTGATGGACTATTTAATGATGAGAATCTAAACAGGATGATTATTGGAGTAAAGGATGTTGTGATTATGCCTAATCAGTTTTCATGGAACATGATTAAAATGAGTACCTTAACCAACTCTAAAACTCACCAAAGAATAAAAGGAAAGAGTTCTCTAAGAGATTGGGTGATGGTAACCATGGAGGAAAGAAGATTTAGTTTCCTATATGCTGATAATGTGGAAAGAATAACCCAAGTGAATGTATCATAGGAATGAGAAGATGATTTGACTGTTGAAAAGAAGGACATAAAGAAAGTAACTACAAAGGGAAGATGGAGAGTTCAGTTAAAAAAATAGATGAGAATATTGGTATCCCTAAGGTATTATCAATAGATGAATATTTTAAATATGGATAGTATGGGAATTATACAAACTGATGTCCTATGGGTAAATCTCACGAAGAAAATTAGAAATTTTGTACAAGTAATGGATATATTTTTGATGATTAAGAGACTATAAATTACATGTGAAAGGAAATAGTTATTATGGAATTGTTAGGACCAATAGGGGCCTATATACCCTAAGAGGGGGGGTGAATCAGGGTATTGATATTCTTTTTCAAAGTTCTTCCTACCCCGCTGGATCTTGACCTCTTTGTTACAAGGGTCACTTTGTTTGCACTTGTGTGTATGTTATGATCACTTAATTTCTCCTTTATCTGATGCTGATGCTTTAAATGCAATGTAGACAAATTAGCAGGTAGACACAAAGATTTTTACTTGGTTCACCCTCACTGGGCTACGTCCAAGGAGCATACGCCGACAGGTTTCCGGTCGTACCAAATTCCACTAATCTTCACTAGCTGTGGATTACAAGGTTTGGGCTAGATCACTTCTAAGCCCAGGATCACTGCCTTTACAAGTTTAGGGTCAGATCACTGCTTTCCCAAGGGTCACTCTCTGTTTCTCTCTCTCTCTGGATCACTACTAGTGGAGAGGATCACCTTCTTCCTCTTCCTAAGCTCACTGCTCTTGGAAGGAATCCACTCACAGTTTATAGAACTGTAGGTCTCTCCATTTCCATTAAGGAATGCATCTTCCTCTGTATGTAGATGCTCTGTTGAAGTTCAACTTTCATCTGTAGATGAATACCTCTTTGCCTCTGAACACTGGGCAAACTACCTTTGGAAAGACCTCCGCAAAGCACTCAACTTTGCTAGGCTCCTAATTTCGCGAAGCTCAACAAGCCTTTGCGAAGCTCCTGCCTTTTCGCGAAGCTCACTCGCGAAGCACCCTCGCGAAGCACTCTCGCGATGCTCAAGCCGTCGCAAAGCAACGACCCTCGCGAAGCTAAGTAAGCCAACGCGGAGCTCGCATGTTTCGCAGAGCTACAATAGCCGCCGCGAAGCACCTCTTTCGCGAAGCACGCTGGCTCCGCGAACCACCTTCGCAAATCGAGAGCGAATGATCTTCTATGAAAATTCTCTCTACTTCGCTCGAAGGGGTTGGACTCTATTTATAGGCGATTCCACCGACCCTCGTCCCTTCTGCACGAAGTCAATGCCACGTCATCTCAAATCGCAAAGCTCCAAAGATTTCTCCGAAATTCTGTCCAAATCGCGAAGCTCCACGGCAATTTTCCGTTCGCGGAGCTTGACGTAGTCGCGAAGAATCACCATCAACATACCTTTGCGACTTCGCCGTGAAGCTCCCTCGCGAAGCCCAACATTCCTTCGCGCCTTCTTCGCGAAGCTCCCTTGCAAATCCCTTCACCGCCGCGATGCGCTTCAGCCTCTGCCGTTCGCGAAGCTTGACGTAATCGCGAAGCATCACCGCCTCCATTCTTCTAGTCTTCGCGATTTCCAAACCATGCATCCTATCTTCGCGAAATTCATGCCTTTGACATATTAAATTATGATCTTCATGGAAATCGTATTTTTGCGATGCTCACCAAACTCCAAATTTTGGACCCCAAAAATTTGGCAAACACTGGGAAACGGCGCCACCTTGTACTGCTCTTTTGTACCACCTCCAGATCGTCCTTTCCTTTGTCATAGTTCTTTGTCAACATGGAATGCTAACAACTTCTCAGGAACTCGACAATTCTCCATGAAAACATTCTTTGTCAACAAACACAATCAACCCAAAAATATTGCAATGTTACCTTGAGGGATTTTTGCCCAACAATCTCCCCCTTTGGGTTTGTTAACAACTCTGCTCAGAATGATTTTCTGCACTTTGATACCTCACTGAGTCTTCTTCCAGCCGCTACCACCATTCGCCTCTTGCGATTCTGATAGCATTCAAGGATTCACTTAACACGTACTCTAAGCCCACATGAGCAATGCTCGGCGTGAGAAACAAGAGTAGTATGAAAAGTTCACCAATGAATCACTTCATGTCAGACCCCAATTGTCGATTCCAACCTAATACCAATTCTTAAATTGATACCAATTGTTGAACCACACTGATACCAATTGGTAAATTATTAAGTTGATACCAATTGTTGATAGCTGGACACCGTCTTACACCATTCTAACACCACTGTTATGCTTTTATCACGATCCTCAGCTGTCGTGATTTCTATGCTTTGATCGATCACTTCTAGCATTGTCAGATTTAAAACGCTCTCCCCCTTTCTCATTGCTCCCCCTTTCTGGCTGCTCCACCTGTCAGCTTCTCCCCATATCAATTATGATTTATCAACTCTCCGCACTGTCTCCCCCTTGAACAATCACTATTTTCTCCTCCTTTAACAAACACTTTTCTCCCCCTTTGTCAACGAACCCAAAGGTCACGCCTTTGTAGTATGTAACAGAGTAGAGAACACATATCAGCACATAAGGGAAAAACACATCATACCTCGGGGAGAGGGGGGGGGGGGGTCCCACATCCACACTATTTCAAGTGTGGGGAATCGACTGAACTCCCAGAGCCAGTCGATGCCTCTCAAAAGCTTCCTTGGGTAAGGCCTTTGTCAGAATGTCTGCAACCTGTAGCTCTGTAGGCACATAATCCAACTTCACAATGCCCTGCTCAACCTTCTCCTTGATGAAATGATACTTGATCTCAATGTGCTTTGTCCTGGAATGATGGACAAGATTTTTTCTAAGATTTATAGCACTTGAGTTATCACACTGGATTCCGATCGGAGACTTCACTTCAACTCCCATATCATCAAGCTGCTGCTTCATCCACAATAACTGTGTGCATGCTTGAGTGGCCGCAATATACTCAGCTTCTGCGGTGCTCAATGAAATGCAATCTTGTTTCTTGCTAAGACAAGAAATACACAAGCCACCAAGATAGAAAGCACCACCTGACGTTGATTTCCTATCATCTGCTGAACCGGCCCAGTCTGCATCAGTATAACCCATTAACTATGTCTGAGATTTATCAGTATATGTCAAGCCGAAATCCACCGTGCCCTGGATATATCGAAGTATTCTTTTCACTGCAAGCATGTGGCTTTCCTTGGGATTGCTCTGATATCTCTCTGCTTGGCATGTGGCAAAAACAATATCAGGCCTTGTCGCGGTCAAGTACAACAAACTTCTGATAATTTGCCTATATTCTGTGATATTAACTACCTTGCCATCCTCATCTTTTGATAATCTCATCCGGGTAGCAAACCGAGTCTTCTTTTCTTTGGAATTCTCCATTCCAAATCTTTCCTAAACCCCATTGACATATTTGGATTGAGAAATTAATGTTCCATTACTTCCCTGTGTCACCTTTAGACCAATGAAAAACATCAACTCACCAATCATAGACATTTGGAACTCATGTATCATGGATTCAAAAAAATGTTTTTCACTGTGCATCATCTGATCCGCCAAATATTATGTCTTCTTCATAGACCAGCCTCATCATCCTTTGATTACTATTGTGGTTGAGATAGATATTGTAAGAAGCTCCACCACGCTGGAAACCAAGTTTCTTCAAATACTGATGTAGCCTTCAGTTCTATACTCTTGGTGCTTGTTTCAGACCATATAATGCCTTCTTCAGCTGGAAAACCTTATTCTCATCTTCATGAATGAGAAAACCATTTGGCTGCTTGATATGCATTCTTCCTCCAGAATCCCATTCAAGAATGCGGATTTGACATCCATCTGGAACACTTTGAACTTTCTTTGCACTGCTACGGCCAAAAATAATCAGATTGTCTCTAGCCTTGAAACCGGTGCAAATGTCTCGTCAACATATATTCCCTCTATCTAGGAGTATCCCTTGCACACTAGACGTTCTTTGTTCCGAATCACTGTGTCATCTTCATTCATCTTATTGTGATAAACCCATTTAGTCCCGATGACATTCTTGTCTGCTAGCCTCGAAACAATCTCCCATGTCTGGTTCTTTTCTGAATCGGCATAAATCACTTTTGCTCCCCTTTAATGCTTTCCTCCTCATCACGTTTATCAGGAAATTTCTCACTGTTTCATTGATCAGTGGAATAATTCCTTTCAACTACTTCTCGCAGCTTCTTGGTATCCTGAAAACAGTCAGCTGATACCACAATTTTAGATCAAAATAAATAAGCATGAAATGCTTGATCATTGCTGCTTCTCCCACAGTATGTATTCTCTCGATAGACAACACCTGAGCTGGGTCATCCAATTATTTCCTTAATGGATCTGGCATCTGATTTTGTTATTGAATGTTCCCCCTATGTTATGCAACACTTCCTAGGGTTTGACCCACTGTTTAGACCCATAAACATCATTCCTCTCCTGCATCATTTATTCGCATCTTCCACCTGTATGATTTATGCCAATATAGCACTCATCATTGAGCCATTAACCAAATCTCTAAGCCTACTGAGTTGGAACTCGGTGTAGGAAACAAGAGATAAAGCTAATAACACAATCACTTCTAATTGTTCTCAGTTTCTCCCTTTCATTTTCAATTCTGCTACCTGATTTGAATCAATTGGAACACTAAAGCATATTACATTTCCACTTTGCATCTTTAGATGCCACTTCCCCTTAGATCGTATCTCCCTAAAACCTGAAACACATCAATCATTAGTTAATAGAATTTATATACATAGGGAGAGGGGTTGGTTCCAAACTCCTCAAGATGAGGATTGTGGTTGATCTGGATGGGTCAACCCATTGATTCTTTCTTGCAGAGCATCACACTCCTTCTTTGCTTCTTCTAGTTTCCTAGCCAACCTCAACTGTTCTGGGAATATGACTAGGCATTCTTTTCCCACATTTGGAGCCTTTCTCTGATATGTAGATTCGGTAGACTTAGCCTTTCTCACCATTTGGGGTTTAAACCCACTAGTACCCATTTCTGTCTTTGACGTTCTACCAAAATTCCATTTTCCATGATTATTTCTATAAGAAGGAATCTCTTTTCTTTCGATCTTCCCTTTCTTCTTCCACCATTGCAAGGGTCTTCCTCTTTTCTCCACTGCTTGTTGTGGCACACGACTTGCAAATTTTTCAATGTATTCTTTGTTTATCTGACTTTTATCAGATTTATGAGTCGCCACCCTATTTTTCATTAGCGGTGGGTCCTCCACTGAATGTACTTTCTCCTTACTCACAGCTGTAGTGTTTCCTCTCTTTTTCTTCCAGATATGGTCATGTTCTTTCTTAGAGAGCGGTTGTGAGTGTGACAGAGATAGTGACTGATACACCTTTCGTTCAGCTCCATGTGATTCCCCTGAGGCTCTAAACCTATTCTCCAACTTTCCACTTTGTCTCCCAGTGTATGATTTCTCATTATACACCACTGGTGTCGGGAATCTCCTTTCATGTTCCTTTCCCTTTCCTGCTTTCTTCTTGTAGCAATGTCTTTCCAAATGCCCATAATCAGAACATATAAAACATTTCTCATTAAAGGAATACCTCATTTCATCACTTCTCTGTTGAGATGTTGATGCACCTTGAGATCCTCTTCTGATATTGGGCTCCTGTGCTTCCTAACACATACTCATTGTGTGTCCCTTTCTTCCACAGAAATTGCATCTGATGAATGTTTTCCTCGGAGAGACTCTCTTCTCTGATTTCTCATGACACTTCTTCTTATCAGATCTAGTAATGTTTCTATTTTCACAGCCTGAGATGTATTCTTGTGCCTCTAGACAGAAGCTTGACGTGTGGCCCTGAATCCCGTAGAAATAGCACATGTCATCACTTCTTCTTGCAGCTATCCTCTTAGGCCTATCTCCCGCACCAACATGATTTTCTCCATTTTTGGAGTTGTTCACGGCTCTCTTCTTATCATGCATGGGAGGTGATTCATCAAATCCAATACCATCTTTTCCAAAACTTGCTGGTCTTTGAGCTGAGAAAATATTCTGTTGTTTCTCTTCTGAAACAGCATATCTGATCTTCATTTTATCATCATTTTTCGAAGGATGATCAAATAGTAAATGCAAGGCATCCTTCATTTTAGGCTTTCCTCTATCATTGGAACTCTCTAATTCCTTCTTAACTGATTCTAGATCTTCTTACAACTTTTGAATCTCTGTCTCCCTTGATTCAAGTTGGACATCAAGTTCTCTCTTGAGAAGCTTCCCTCTTCTCATCTCATCTTCCAATTCACGTGTCAGCTTTTCCACCATTGCACTTTGTTTCACTACTTTCAATTTTTCCTCAGAAACAGATTTAGAGACAGATTCATTCTCTTGTTGTAGGCTTCGATTCTTCTGAACTTATTCAGAAAATTGTGCTACTAGATCATCATTTCTAGCTTTCAGATTCTGAACATTATCTGACTTTTGATTCTCTTCATAATCATCAGCCTTTTGTTTTCCTTTCATTTTATCCATCTTTTGTAGTTCTTCGACATGAGAGTCATTCTTCTCTGTTAGGTCAGTAACTATATCAATAAGCCTTTGATTTAAGCCTTTTAGCTTGTTGGCCTCAATCTCCAATACTTTGATCCGAATATATTTAGATTTGACTTCTTCGGTGTTTCCAACGTCACTTGGAATATCAGGTTCATCGATGGACTTGACTTGATCTTTCACTTTTCTATTCAAGCCATCGATCTCCCTTTTCTGTTCTTCAATCTTAAGATTATACTCACTAACTGATTCTGAGTTCTCTGGTGCTGATAACTTGAGGTTTTCAATTTTATTTATCAACTCCAAATTCTCTTCTTCCTGCTGCTGCATATAGAGTTTGGCATCGCGAACAACTTTGTTATCATTCTTGGTTTTGGCTGTCCAAACATCTATCTCTTCAAGAGCAGCCTCTAACTCTGCTCGCATACCTATTCTTCCTTCAATTTCTTCTTCTGTTTCAGTATCACTATGATGCTCATGTACTTTACTCATTCCAACATCATGATTGAGTGAATCAATATTTTCCCTTTCTGATTCATCCAAGCCTTCCTTCAGCAAGCTGTTTGATTCCTTTAGTTGAATCACACATTTTCCATATACACTTCCACACTGAGGAGTACCACCTGACTTCTGCTTATTCTTGGATGTTTTTCCCTTTACCATGGCAGATTGAGATAAGAGAAGACTGATTCTTTATCCACACAGATCGACTACACCAAGTTGGAGCAAACAAATCTGATAACAGCAATCTTCCCTCTGATACCAATTGTTAGGACCAATAGGGGCCTATATACCCTGAGAGGGGGGGGGGGTGAATCAGGGTATGGATATTCTTTTTCAAAGTTCTTCCTACCCCACTGGATCTTGACCTCTTTGTTATAAGGGTAACTTTGTTTGCACTTGTGTGTATGTTATGATCACTTACTTTCTCCTTTATCTGATGCTGATGCTTTAAATGCAATGCAGGCAAATTAACAGGCAGACGCAGAGATTTTTACTTGGTTCACCCTCACTGGGCTACGTCCAAGGAGCATACGCCGACAGGTTGCCGGTTGTACCAAATTCCACTAATCTTCACTAGCTGTGGATTACAAGGTTCGGTCTAGATCACTTCTAAGCCCAGGCTCACTGCCTTTACAAGTTTAGGGTCAGCTCACTGCTTTCCCAAGGGTCACTCCCTGTTTCTATCTCTCTCTGGCTCACTGCCGGTGGAGAGGATCACCTTCTTCCTCTTCCTAAGCTCACTGCTCTTGGAAGGAATCCACTCACAGTTTATAGACCTGTAGGTCTCTCTATTTCCATTAAGGAATGCATCTTCCTCTGTATGTAGATGCTCTGTTGAAGTTCAACTTTCATCCGTATATGAATACCTCTTTTCCTCTGAACACTGGGAAAACTACCTTTGGAAAGACCTCCGCAAAGCACTCAACTTTGCTAGGCTCCCAATTTCGCAAAGCTCAACAAGCCTTCGCGAAGCTCCTGCCTTTTCGCGAAGCTCACTCGCGAAGAACCCTCGCAAAGCACTCTCGCGATGCTCAAGCCGTCGCAAAGCAACGACCCTCGCGAAGCTAAGTAATCCAACGCGGAGCTCGCAGGTTTCGCGGAGCTACAATAGCCGCCGCAAAGCACCTCTTTCGTGAAGCACGCTGGCTCCGCGAACCACCTTCGCAAATCGAGAGCGAATGATCTTCTATGAAAATGCTCTCTACTTCGCTCGAAGGGGTCGGCCTCTATTTATAGGTGATTCCACCGACCCTCATCCCTTCCGCATGAAGTCAATGCCACGTCATCTCAAATCGCAAAGCTCCAAAGATTTCGCCGGAATTCTGTCCAAATCGCGAAGCTCCACGGAAATTTTCCATTCACGGAGCTTGACGTAGTCGCAAAGAATCACTGTCAACATACCTTCGTGACTTTGCCGCGAAGCTCCCTCGCGAAGCCCAACATTCCTTCGCACCTTCACCGCGAATCTCCCTCGCAAAGCCCTTCACCGCCGCGATGCGCTTCAGCCTCTACCGTTCGTGAAGCTTGACTTAATCGCGAAGCATCACCGCCTCCATTCTTCTAGTCTTCGCGATTTCCAAACCATGCATCCTATCTTCACGAAATTCATGCCTTTGCCATATTAAATCACGATCTTCATGGAAATCCTATTTTTGCGATGCTCACCAAACTCCAAATTTTGGACCCCAAAAATTTGGCAAACACTAGGAAACGGCGCCACCTTGTACTGCTCTTTTGTACCGCCTCTAGATCGTCCTTTCCTTTGTCATAGTTCTTTGTCAACATGGAATGTTAACAACTTCTCGGGAACTCGAAAATTCTCCACGGAAACCTGCTTTGTCAACAAACACAATCAACCCAAAAATATTGCAATGTTACCTTGAAGGATTTTTTCCCAACAGGAATAAGATGATGATGCATGTATAATTATTTGAGAATGAAGTTATATGAATAAAGACTTTATGTATTGGAATTAAATGATTATTTTATCTGAATTATGAAATATATAAGCATTGTTCAATGTAAGTTTTTCACTAAGGATTTGAAATAATATGTTGAATGGTACTGATGACATAGAAAAGTGATTTAATGTAAATGTTATATTTTATTATTAAGATAAGATAACCCATAACATATTCCTAAGGATGATAAAATGATGTTTAGTTTGGATAAAGAGATTATTTATGTGTATAAAGTAAATTCGATAGTATTGATGACCTCATAAATAGTAAAGGATTTGTAGACAAAGTGGTTTATGCTATCATTGATGAAGTTTACAACATTTTTGGATTTAAATAATATATCCAATAATATGTGTTTTATTTAAGGAATGAGGAAGCATGTATTATTTAAATAAGGTTTCATGGTAATTTAGATTATTACCATGTTTTAATAAAATAAATGATAAAGGAATTCACATGTTTGGTATGTAACGATCAAGAGTTACTTTATGATATACGGGGGATCACTGTTAAGCTAATTTCGAGAAATTTAGTGGCATTTTTTCTAAAGTTTTGTATTTTCATCCTTTACAAGGGTGAAAAGGTTAACCATTTATGAAATTGTTTATGTTAAAATTTGAACGAGGTTTTAGAGATTAATTTATTATTTATCCATGTGAAATTTTATATATATTGTATAACCCTTGATAACCTTTTTTTGTTATTGTGATGATAACTAAATACAAATAGAATGACTTATCATTCCATTTATGGTTCTGATGATTTGTTAGAGCTTCATGAATAACAAATTAACCTTTATTTTTAGAGTAATAGGTGAATTGGAAATTGAACAAGGCATAACCAAAGGGAAATATTGTGATTATTAAATAAAAATGTATCAAGTACAATTTCATATGTTCTCAGTCTAGATGGAAAAGGAATTCACCAAAATTAGGAAAAAGATCTCAAAATAAAATGTGGTCCTTTTATCATTTTTTTGATGATATCAATGACAATTTTCACTCATCTTTGGTTTATGATTTTTTGGTTGTTAACTTTCTCTGGAACACACACTTTCTAATTATCAGTGATCTCTATCACTCACTATAATTATTTACACTTTTCTTCCATGTACAAATATTCACTTTCCACCTCTATTCTCCTATATGGAAACCTAGTTATGAGTTAATTTGGGTAACCATTATGTTTCTAACTTTACATTTTTAATGAAATTTTTATTATTCATTTTTACGATGTGGGTTTCTATGAAGGAATTGTTAAATTCCAAACCTTTTATGACCGAGATGAATTTCAAGGGAAAAATTCATTTTAAGGGGGGTAGAGTGTAACACCCTGAATTTTTTTAAAATATATTTTTTCAATTAAATTTAATATTTTTGATATTTTTCACTACATTCAACACCAAGTCAATCTTGTGTTACATGAAACCCTAAGTTAGCTTGTACTACATGACACTGAGTTTTAACAAAACCACGATATATTATTAATATAGTTATTTAAATATGAACGTTATAACCTAGCCACTAAAACTAGAAGTAAGAATAATAATAATTTATTTTTTAAATATTATTTATTATGTTTTATATAAATATATAATATTGATAACAAATTACTTAATTTTTGTTAAATTCTTTATATGTTTTGAAAATACAATTTTTTCAAAAAATGATTTTTATTTATTTTTTTGAAAAATAATAAAATTAATTTTTGAAACTTCAAGAAAATTAATTTGATAAAATAAAATTCATTTTCGAAATCACAATTTAAAAATATATTAGGGTGAATTTTTGATATTTTTATTAAATGTTTCATTTTTTGATGAATAGTGAAAAATACTGAATTTTAATTAAAAACCACCTTTCCATTTAAATGATATTTTGAATTGGTTTTAAAGTTAAATTAGATCAATTTTAGATAAATTAATAGAATATAGGTCATTTTAATTAATTTTATATTTAATTTGGATTTAAACACATTTCAAACTTTTGAATATTTTTCTCTTTAAAAACCCGCTTTCTCGTTGTGTCTGCGAGATTAATTTTAAATTAATTTTTGAAAATTATGTGAATTAAATTTGAAAAAATAGATTCCATATTTGGAATTAGTATATTTTATAATTTATAATATGGTAAACTTAAATTTTGAGCAAAATGAATAGAGAATGCAGTAAAAATTAATTATCACGGTTAAAGTAAAAAAGAGTTTATCGAGGGGTTAAACTAGAATGATAAGAGTGAAAATGATCTCAAATATTATCTTAATTTCATTTAATTAATTTATTTATATATTTTACATAAAATTATAAAAAAATTTCAATTTATTACAAATTTCATTTGAATATGACCCATATAATAAGTTAAGTAAATAAAAAGACAAAAAGTTACTTTTCTTACTTTTAAAATATATAAAGCCTTGGGATAGGGAAGAAAAAAAATATGTTCAGTTATATATATAATTTTGAAATATAAATTAGTTTTTTTTATCATGGTAATTAATTTTAATTTTTTTGAGATGAAATAATTAGTTTAAATGCTTATGAAATGCCAACACAATAATTATTTAATTAACAATAAAATAAAATAAATGATACTAAAAATATTAAAAGTGAAGTAAATTGAATTAATTATTACTTTAAATTATTTTTTAAATAAATATATCATGATACATAGGTGTGAAAACAATATATTAGAATTCCATCATTTTTTTTTATATTTTTACAATTGAAATTAAATAAATAATGTCAAAATTTCCATTAATGATATTTTATAATAAATGATATTTTATTAAATGATTTAAAATTAATAATAAACCTATATTATACCAAGTTATTTTTAAATATTAAAAATATAAAATATTTTCCATTAATGGACTAATTTTTCTATTATAATTACTATATTAACTATTAAATAGTAAAGACTCTGTTAGCATGGTTAAGGTTTAAGCGGTGTTTTTGCACGTTACATGCGCTTATGTTAAAATTAATTTCTAACACACATAGGATTTATATTTTATAAATTAGGTATAATTTTTAGAATCAGTGGGCCTAGATTATCTAATAATTATCATTCTAATTTATTCTTAGTGTATAAATTACCAAGGTTATGAAACTAGTTACCGTAGTAAAAAAAATCTAAAATGGTAAAAATAGGGATACTTAGAAGTTAAAGAATGAAATGTTTAAAACATGTGTTTTATTGTCTTTTAGAGGTTTTTATCAACCATATAATCCCTAAAAAACTTAATTATTATATCTGGGTCCACCTGAGATAATATTTTCCTCCCAATAGTGAATTCTTTTGAGTATTTACAAGAATGCCACTCCTTCACAACTATAAAAGGGAACTCACTCTCTGCACTTCTTGACACATCTAAATCCATTTTTATAAAAAAATATATTCCCAAATAACATCCAAACTTCCTTAAATTCATCCTATAACCCTTATTTTGGACAAAAATCTAACCAAGTAAGGCTTTAGTGCAAACCTAAGGAGGATACCTGAAGAAGAGGTAACGTCCATCAACCAACATTTTTGTTTTATTTATCCCCCAAAACCTTCAATTATTATTATAAAATGATTATATAACATCATTAATATCTTATATATACTTATATATTGTTATTTTAAGGTTATTAACTACAACCACACACACTTCCATCAAATGGGTTACAAAATCATCGTTCGTGTGTACGACAGACTACCGCATCGTGAACTGATGTCATTCATTTTTCTATTACCACCTTTCAAGGTTGGGAATAATGATGTATTTATAGTTTATATATGATATATAAGATATTATTATTCTTATATAATTATTATATCATACATATCTTCATGATTTCCATTTTGTGGGAATATGACAACGTCCGCCTCACGAAGTGATGTGATTCATTCATGCTTTACATGAAATGTATTAAGGATGAGTTTAATAAAAAAATGTGATATATATGAAATAAAAATTATTTTGTAATGGTAATATATATATCATTTACTTTTCTTTTTTTTTCAATACAATAAGAAAATGGAAATAATGTTTATGTGTATATACGACATACCATCTCCATGAATGATGTATTTCATTTGTTGTCACTAAATATAACAAATTACTATAAATACATATATAATGAATTTATATTATATTTATATCATGTTTTTCATTATGTATATTATAAAAACATGATCTAAGTTATAGGACTAAAACTAACAAGGAAACACATATACAAAAAAACAAAGTGGTTATTACCTAAATTATAACTCTAACATGGAATTGTTAATAAAAAGGAAATAAAGGGTCATAATAAAATAATATATGATATGATATATATAAGTATTATTGTTTAATAGATGTATAATTAACTTATATTTATTATACAATAAGTTTTAATGAGTACTATGGAAGTCAAGACTTAAGGTAAGGGGATTTCCATCCCACCTTTTACTTTTGCGAGACATATGCTATATTAACCACCTATTTATTATATGTGGTGTATATAAAATCCAATAATGTATTTTATAATTATTATAATTAAAATTATTGGTATTTACATATCCATTTTATCATCTATCTTTCATGGGGTTTAAAGTTCAAAATTTACCAAAATGGTAAGGGGGTTTTGTCTCAATTTTCCTTCTCTGAAACGTACATTATGTTATGCACCTATATTATTTCATGAGATGTATATAGAGCCCATTTTTCATGTAATATAATGAATTTATTCATACTCATGATATTTTAATTTTCATTTAATTTTATTCCTTAATGGGACTTATGATTCAATGTTACCAAAGTGGTAAATATGTTATTTTACAATCTCATCATTTATAAGGATTGTTTATGATTAAGTCTCCAATGATGAAATATCATGATTTACCTCTCAATAATTCTCATTAATTTTCTTTTAAAATAGTTATTAATGATATCTTGAAATAATGGTACCATTTTCCCTCTCTTTGTTACTCAATAAAATTAATAATTTTTTAATAAAATATAAATTTATTCCCCTCTTTGATTGGAAATCTCTTTTCTTCCAAAACCTTGTTTTCTAAAAATATTTTCAAAAATGTTTTTAAATTATATTTTAAGATAAATTTCAATAAAAATTATTTTTTAAATTTTTTTATGATTTATAATGTGTTTTAAATGATTTTCTAATCTTCCTTTATAAGCTTCAAAGGTTTTTTTTCAAAGAAAAGGATTTTGAAAATGTTTTATGTTTAAAAATGTTTTTTAAAAGTTTTTATAAGATTAATTTATAAGTTTCAAAGTTTATTTTTAAATAAAAGTATTTTAAAAATGTTTTATTTTTTAAAAAGTGTTTAAATTATTTTAAAATATTCCTTTATAAGTTTTAATGGTTATTTTCGAAGAAAATAATTTTAAAAATGTTTTATGTTTTAAAAAGTATTTTAAATGATTTTAAAAGCTTAATTTATAATTTTCAAAGAATATTTTCAAAGAAAAGGATTTAGAAATTTTTTTATGTTAAAAAATAATTTTAAATGATTTTTAAATCTTACTTTATAAGTTTCAAGGTTATTTTTAATGAAAAGAGTTTTCAAAATGTTTTATGTTTTAAAAAGAATATTTCAAAGAAGAAACGAAATTTTCCTAAAGAAATGTTTTAAATAATTGATCAAAATCATTTTATATATAATATTTATTCTATTGATGTTACCTATTCATTAATGGGGATATGATCCAATGATACCATTATTATCATAAATTCGAATGGTTTATGTTTACGATGACAAGTTATTTATGAAACCCGTTTCTCTTCTGCAGGTTATACCATGATAAATTAATTATGAAACTCGCTTATTTTCATATGTTATTCTATGATGAAATGATTATGAAACCTATCTGTTTTCCATAGGTTATGATATGATGAAATTTTTATGATACCCATTTCATTTTAGGTGTTATGATATGATGAATATTTATGATCTTGTGGGATACATATGTTTTATTTAATTATATGATGGGTGGGACCTATATATACCTATAATACATTGGGTAATGATTTTTATCCCATGAGATAGACAAAACTAGAATAGGAAGTGAAATCATTTCAATAATAAATGACTTGAACTGGGAGTGAACTCCGTTCATTAATATAGGGTTTGAATGGGGAGTGAACCCAGTTCAGTAAGATAGGGTTGTAATGGGGAGTGAACTCGATTTAGTAAAGGACTTTGTCCACTATGATGGTATTGGGAGTGAACCTTAACTATTAATATGGTTTGTGGAGTGATATATTTCCAATATGATATCCTTGTCCATGATCCTTGACTAATATGAAAATTATTTTCTATGATTATGTGTATGCCACAAATCTATATATTATGCTAATTTTATACTCTAATGGATCACATTATTTGATTATCTTACGATCCATGTATTATTAAATACCAATATTTATTTCATGACTCAATATTGTGATATTTTATATGTAGGGTATGGTTTTCAAATGTTATACTCATGTTCTCATACCCTTATGTTCATGTTATGCTTATATATCTCCATTTTTTACCCTTATCAAGCATTTGAGATCACCCTTTCTTATGTTTCATTTCCCCAAGTTATGAATATGTTTTTTATATAGGGTATGTATATAAAGAGTAATAAATGGGAATATATTTTCGGGAAACATTAAAGGTATTTCACCAATTAGAATATTGTGTACCAAGTTTTCAAAGGTAGTAAACTATTACGGTCCTCTGCTGTGTTATTTTGTGTAATGTAATGAATATTCATCTAAAATATGTAATATCCATGTATGAGTAACCCTAGTTTCTATATTTAAAAACCATGTATAGTTTCTCTTGAATAACCACTAATTAATTTACATCAATTTTAGAAACTAACAAAATATAAAACTAAATTTTGGTACATGGAATCTATCTTTAAATTTGTATGAACTTGAAAATCATAGCTTGTTGTGACTTACTACTCACTATAGGACTGATTATTCTTATCAAATAATATATCACCTATCCAGGTGAATATAAATCCTTCAATATGGTTTTAACTTTCCAATGTAGTATGTGTCTCTAGAACATTCCCTTTCCATGAGATCTTATGGAACTTATTCCTATTCTAACTATTTGTGCATCTCAAGAATTGACTTCATCAAAGTTAATATTTCTCCCACTATATTAAATATAGATTCATACCCTATTATAGAAATATAGTATTTCACTTGAATAAATTTTCTATCTTAGGGATTTGTATAACACCCTTAACAAATTTTAGGATAATTACCTGAGATGCAACTTGTGTTTTCTTGATGAAAATTTGTTTCTTGACTTAGCCTTAACAAAAAATTTTCATATAAACACATTAATTATGACACAATAGATTTATTTCATACTATAACTCATATGATATATATTTTTCATTATATTTGGAAAATGGTTAAGGGTTAATGACATTATTTTTTGAAGTATGTCTCAAAATGGATAATGGAATACTTGCAAGACTTATAGGAATCGTCATTAATCCTCCTTTTACTAACATCATGGATTTTATGTGTATAAGGAAATGTGAGTTTATTAAGTACTCAACACTATATTTAAATAATTGATGAATACTTGGTTAATATATACTCTAACAAGACCATGTGAAGGATCTAATATATTTTACTAAGTGTATTCATTTCATCACCAAGCATTCCTAAAATTTCCTAAACAAATATTATGAAGTATATGAATTTTACCTCTAGATTTTCCTAAGAATAGTTCATGTGGTCAAGCCAAACTAGCTTTGGAAGCTTCATAGATCACCTTTATTTCTAAAGTTTTCTTTACCTAAACAAAGATTTATCTTTCCATAATTACGTATGAGTCTTATAATTTATATTCACTATTTATTGTATATGATCCAAGTATTACTAAACTATTAGTTGAGTATAAGACACCAAAAACAACATTTATTTTGAAATGGAATAATATCTTATTATGTTCAATATACACATGAAATACATATTTTGGTAATACTCAATAAAAAGTAATAGTTTAATTATAATAAATCAACTTGGAAAAATGAAAGTCATGTTCTTCTCAATACTGATATATGAATCACCATTTCTCAACCACTATGATAATTCACCTTACTTTTTGTAATGTTTCTAAACTTCCTTAGTTTCTGTATTTTGATACAAATATGTAAGTCAAATATCATATCTAATACCCAATAAGTAAAACATAAATATTATTATCAGTGATGAATATAATTGAAGTAGAATTTTATACCTTCTTCTTCTTAAAATAAATGCAATTTATATTCTAGTGAGATTTCTTACCTTATGTGAAGAAAATAATTTTTTTTTTCAATGAAATCACTCTTTATATTTAATTTATTATAAGGATATTATGAAGGTGTATTTTTTATTTCACTTCCCATTGGCCTTTTCTCCTTTTAATTATTCCTTTTCACTATAAGAACTAAAGATTTATATTTCATTATTTTCTTATCTTTTTGGAAACTTTCACCCAAAATACATCAAAGAGGTTTCTCCATACTATTCATTTTATAACTCTTAATGAAACTGGAGTGACTAGGTGATAAAGATTTGAGATGATATGTATTGAAAGTTAAGGATTTTATCAATGCACTCTGATTATCTTGTGTACATGAGGACCATCCTAAATTCCATCTATCAATTTATACATGTCCAATGTAATCATAATATATTTCATTTCTTACTTTACCTTCTCCTAAAAAAATTATCATAGACATGAAAAAATGGTATAACTATCCACATCCTCATGTTTATTTAACAACTAATTATATATTAATGATAATATTATAAGGAAAACATAAAATACTTCATCCATGAGTCTCCTGTATGCTTCCTTTTCACCATCATATGTTTACTAATGTGAATCATCAAGTAGCAGGGACTCTATAACATACAATTTATTTTTATTTTGTAGTAATATATGTAAGTACTTATACCACTCTTGGAAATTTACATCAGTTAGGGTATTTTTATTATATAGTATCAATCACAGTGTTTCTATGGAATCACTTATTATTTTTCTACCAAATTAATATTAGCATATTATTACTTTTATCTTGATTACTGAATTATAAAAATTATTTATTTATTGATCTTTAAATGTCTCCCAAAATTTTATTCAAATATAAGTATACATTAACTAAAATATTTGGAATACTCTGCCACTTGAATATTCTAATGGAAAGGATCATTAAAAAACTCTCCTCATAGTCAATTATATGACTACACCACTACTTATGAGAGTTTTAAAGAAGGATTCTAGATGTCCAACCACATTGAATCACGACTCCTTAATCTGTTGAGTGGAGTCCCATCTCCTATGAATCCTTAACTTGGATCTCTAAACACTTCCTCTAAAATTATACAAATATATATAACTATTTATTTGATTCAAATTTTAGTTTAGTTAATCCAACACTCCTCTTAGAACTCCCCAATAGGAAGAAACACCCTCAAATATTTCTAATGAGCACTCCATACTATGGTTTCATTATAACTCGAGTGGTGGAAAGTGTTAATGCATTAATATTTTCTTTCAGGTATTTTTAGTTATTCTCAATGAATGAAATACTTTTCTATTTAATGTGCTTATTCTATGTTATCACACTCACAGCCTAACCATACATAAATTAAAAACATTCACTACGCAAAAATCTAATTTAATCTATGAATGCTTGTTTATTATTATATGTTACCACATAAAAACTATACATTCAAAAAATAATAAATCATGAATAAATAAATAAAAGTTAAGGGATCATAATAATTTACAAGGGTTGACCCATTAAGTGGATAATGGATCAACCTAGATCCTATGGGTAACTCCTTGAGTCAAATTTGACATTAGTTACAACACCCTTCCTATCCAATGTATCGACCACCCATTTGTTACTCCATTGAGACCCAACACGAATTGCATCTCCTTTCAACCCATCAATATACAACAATACTTGCACATAAGTGAGGGGTTTTTAGGAATGTATGATACATGTAAAATATATCACTCACAGACACACAAACCCTTATACATATAAGGAGGTGAATATATGATATACATACTATCATTTATTAATTAATTAATACTTAGATAAAATATTGTAATAAATAAATAAATAAATACCAAACATGAATTGGTTTATCTCTATCATGATTAGTAAACATGCAATAAATTTATAGAATAAAATTAAATTTAGAGATAATTCTTATCAAGTGAATAAATTATTAATTAAAATAACTTAAACTAATATTAATTCAAAATTTCCTAAATTCACAGTCTTACAACCAATTTCATTAAATTAAAAATATTTTTTTTAAAAATTATCAGGAATTTTTATAGGATCTTAATTCTTATAAAACCCCCTGGAGGAGTTTTAGGCATGTACTAGGCCTAATAGGACCAGGTGGGTCTAGTAGGGTCTAATTTAGCTGGGTGGCCAAGTCACAGGAGGTGCACACCCCACGTGCTCACAGGAAATACCTGTGGTGCTATACATGGCACCACTACTCTTATAAAAAACTAAATTTAATTTTTTTAGATAATTCCTTTAGAGAATCAATTTTCCTTCCCAATTAGTGGGGGGGGGATTATCATGGGTGGAATATTATATCCACCAAAAAAAATTTTCTTATGTTTTTTCCACTCTCCTTTCCTTATTAATGTTAGCTTCTCCTAGCCCCAAGTTTTTGACTGGATGGTGACGCTCTAACATATTACTATACTTATTATTAGTATCTTCTCTCCACCCAATTAATATATATATATATATATTAGCTTTAATTTATTTTTATCTTAAAAAAATTAATTCTTTGATCCTTGGATGGCAGTAAATTAGCCATCCGAACTTGGATCAAATCTTCATTAGTGAAATTGGGATCATTATAATGCCATATACTCAAATTCATTCAAATTTAATTTAAATTTTTACTTAAGAAATCACATGATTGATCTTGTAAGATTCCACATCCTTATGAGATGAAAATTCTAGAGGGAATTTTAATTTTCATTTACTATATGGGTCAAATTTTGGATCAAGACTTGTAATGGGATTATGAGAGTTGGAATGCCTCAATGTAATGTTTTTAGATGAGGAATGATGTTAAGAAGGTAGCATAAATGTTAAAATGAGCATTGGAGGATTTGGTTTAAGTTTCTAGAAGTTTTCATATGTTTTTTCAAGGTGCATGGTTTGATGTGCATGATTTTGGAGAAACTATGTGAAACCTTCATGATCATAGGGTTTTTATTTCAATTAAACTAAGCATGATTGAGTTTCATGATTAGAGTATAGTTTAGTGTAAATATTTAAAGGAAATAGGGGAAACCATGAAAGGTGTGGGAGAGTCTAGGAGAAGGTGTATTCCCTATGAATGGTTTTAAACAAACCATGAACTTTGATATAGAGGGATCTAGTGGGGTATTTCATGGTTGGTGCATGGTTTGGCCAACTATGTGACCAAACTTTGTGGGTGGGTTGTATTTGGACAGTTCCAACCACATGATTGGTGCACAGTTTAAAAAACCATATGGCTACCCAAAAATTCCTTAAAAATGGGATTTTACCAAAACTTCACCTCAATTTTTTAGGCCAATACACCCCCTTTAACCCTATTTGGTGCGCAAAAATCAAGGGTGTTCCCAACCCATTCCCCCCTCCTCCAACCCCTTGATTTGGAGTGTGTTCATAGTGATTCTTTGGAATTTTGATGTAATATTCAACATATAGTGGATTCCTTTCCACTTATTCTTACTCCTATATAATTTTGGATGTACCTAGTTAGGTTTTTGTTGATGATTCCACCAAACAATAGTGGAATCATCCGTTTGTCATGGTTATTTTGGTTATCTTGTGTAGAGTAGATCTCTATATGACTTTTGCATATTGTTGTGTGATGTTTCATTAAGGTATGAGACCATAGTGAATTTTCTTAGGTTTTAACTAATAAAATAAATAAATTTATTATTAAAATGGTATCAACTCTTATGGATTTTCCCAGGAATGGTGTTGGGATATCGTTGAGGACCACCTATGGTGGTTGCATGGAATTTTGATAATAGGTGAGCACTCAGTGAGTTTTTTGGCATTATGCTGAGTTGGGGTTTAATACATTAATTAATTATAATTTCTATAATAAATTAATTATTTTTTCTTGGTGTGAGATTATATTTTGGGTGATCAAGACGTGATCATTTGGATTTTGTGGAGTTTGGATGAGACTTGGACTTTGTAAGGCCACCCAACTTTGGAAATGTTATGGAAATCTTCGTTGATGAGTTTGGTAGTCTAAGAGATTTACCCATAGTATTTATAATTGATATACATGTGTATATGGTATGTACCATAAAGACCATGTGTCATGTTTTAGATTCCTTTGTTTATGTAAATGATTTTGGGATTTTGATTGATGCTTTATACCTCCCATAGATTCTATTGGATCCATTGGTCATTATAAGACATGACGTATGACCACCTGTGGGGGTGCCAACCTTTGAAAATGGATTTTTTATTTTTAAAGTTTTTTGAAATTCCTATGAGTATATTGAAGTGATTTTCACCATGTGTAATGGGTTTTGACTTGGTTTTCTATTTCAAATGGTGAAGGATTTGTTTTAAAGTGGATTTTATTTTAAAGTGAGGTGTTAACCTCCCAGTGAATTAAAATTGGATTTAAATGGATTTCAAATGAGTGCATGGATTTCACTTTAAAGAAAATGTATTGATGACTATTTTAAAGTTTTTAATGTAAATAAAGGCATTGGCCTTATTTTGAATGTTGAAAATGAACACACATGTTTTAAGGGAGGATTAGAAATGTTTTAAATGGATGTGGGAGATCTATTATTTTTCCAAGAGTGTTAGAATGGTTTTTTTGTGAGAAAAGGGATCAACATTATAAACCATGTTTTGGTGTCAAAGGTTTGTTGGTACCTTGGTAAATGATTAAGGTTTAAATAGGGTTGTTGTGTTTTATTTTGAATGTTTTGTAAGATCAAGATGCATAAGCTTAGAAGTTGAGAAATGATGAAATGGTTTAGGTACTGGACTGATACTCTAGGAAATGATAATAAACTATGCATGTAAGGTGCTGGATTGATACTATAGGAATTGGTAGTATACTATATGGATAATGTGTCAAATGAGGCTCTATAAATTGATAGTATACTTTACAATTCAAGTACTAGACTAATTTTTTGGGCATGCTAATATACCTGATGAAAATGGATTGTGGACCGATGCTCTGCATACATGGTTAAGGTGTTGGACTAATGCTCCAAGAACTATTATTTACATACGTGAGTAGTTTCTAGAATTATATTCTTGGAACTATTTTTTACATGTATTATTAGGTACTATAATGAGGCTCCAGGAACTATTGTTATGATGTATGGTCCCAAATGTCAGACTTGATGCTCCACATATGAGTTTTTGAGAATTGATTTGATGTTTTATGCTTTTAGGGGTCATATGATGGATATAATGAATCTTTATTTTATATAATGTTTCACCCTATGTTTTATGAATCAAACAAATGAATTGGGATAATGTAGGTTTCTGGGCTTGAGTGTCTCCTTTGAACCTGGGGTCCAATGGGTTATTAAACAAGTAGTCATTTACTTTTATGTACCTCCTTTTATACACTATTTATTTATTCCACTATTTACCCATATACACTACTAATCTAATTGGTATTTTCTTTATACATTATTGGTGGTGGAATATTGAGGTGTGTTTACACCCTGCTCGGGCTTCCAATGCACATGGGAACTCGAGCATCTCTTGAATGTTATTGTAGGCATAGGTCTAAAATGAGGCCCATGTTAATTTTTCCATGATCAGACAGGATATATCAGATGATATAATTGTAATGGAGACTAGGTGTAATGAATATGATTTTCCATGTATTACTTTAGAATATTATATGGATTATTTTTGGATCTAGGTACTAAGATGATGTGAGATTTTGAGATCTAGTGATCTCAGAATTGACATTTGAAAAATATTAAAAATATTAATATCACACACGTGTAGTTTTCCTAAAAAAGTGAAATAATTATTAAACAAAGGATTTAATGGGAAATCTAAGTCTTCCGTTGAGTTCAGAGTGAGAGATTTACTATCGGTGTGATATAATATTTTTCTGCATTGGGTGTTTTGGTAAAGTGAAGTTTCAAGATAAATCAATAAAATAAATAAATAAATATATTTATTTTATTATATTGACACATAAGACCATTTACTCTATAAATACATGGATACAACTCAATCCCTAAGGTTAGATGGATAACCTATAGATTGAGAGGATCCATTATAGAGGATCCATTAGAGTATTGTTTTTAGATGACATCAGATTGAGATCACATCAAGGATCGTGCTCCAATAGAGTTTGTGGATATTTACAATGATGGAAACATAGGTCTGGTCTTCATCAGCGATTGATCCAAACTCTAGGTAAGATTTTTTATTTTTGAGGTTTCCATA
Source organism: Viscum album (assembly GCA_963277665.1). Taxonomy (NCBI): domain Eukaryota; kingdom Viridiplantae; phylum Streptophyta; class Magnoliopsida; order Santalales; family Viscaceae; genus Viscum; species Viscum album. The sequence goes on along the minus strand of OY728123.1, from coordinate 681,928,343 downwards.
ATATTCTTTTTGCGGTTTAACATGGATAAATTCCACAAACAAAGAATTGATTCACACATCAACAGATGATTTTATTTATAGTTAATTTATTATTCATTGATTATTTACTACTTTTTCCATTTAATTCTTTGACAATTAATTGAGGTAAAAAATGAAAAAAGGCTGAGGTTTTTTACTCACATTTTATAGTTCATGGATTTCCACCCTTTTTATTCACATGTTCATCTTGGGAAATTCCTTTGGCCCATGTTTTGATGAAATACCTAATATTCAATCATTGTATGACTGTTCTTTTGTGAAATTGATCAATACCATGGGTACAGTCATGATTGAGGGTAAGATAAATGGTGTAAAGATGGAATATTATTAGAGATGGACTAGATATGACTAAAATTTCCCATTCTTACCAATTTGATGTGAAACAGTAATGGGTGTCTCAATGATGGTGATTTCTGAGCAGATCGGAACCCAGATCCAAGTGATAAACAATGGTAGGGGAGGGATTGCCTCAGATCCACAATTATTGGATGAAATCATGATGAAAACAACATAGACGAAGATGTAGAGAAGAACCCATGGGTTATAGAAAATATCAGGTTACATGAAATGTAATCTTGATATACACACCGTGTGGGGTCCTTTGTGCATCACTAGGGTATCCATGGTAAATATAAGGATCACACACCATGTGGTCCCTACCACACGCCATGTGACTCTTTCCTGGTGTCTTGATGTGTAACCCAAAGTGAATGGGCAGTTACATAAGGTGGTACAAAAGTAGGCCAGGAGTATACAAACATTGATAGACGACACATGAAGGGTTCTGGAAGTCCTCTACATGGTGTGTATTTTTAGGCCTGAATTACATGTGAGGGAGCACCACATAGGTAGACTATGGGTTGGCTAGATATGCCATGTACCCCCAATACAGATCGTGTACTGCCATTGAGGTTGCTTTTAGCCCTTAATTTCTTCAGTATTGGACTAGTATTGGTTTAGAGTGTTCCCTTGGTCCATCTCCTCGAGGGTACAATGTGAAATTATATCCACATCTCTAGATTATGATCCCCTCTGGAGGATGAGTCTTAGATATAGTTTGTGGTGTCCCTCCATGATACTAAAGTGTAATCCTCTATAATTTATTCTTATACCATAGGTGGGGTTTGTGGAATCAACACAAAATCATTACACAGGGAATTGATCCCCCATATAGAAGATTGTTTCAATAGGGTTTACATTATCATTTACATATGATCCCCTACATAGAGGGTTGATCCAGATTGGCTTCTTAGTGTCCCCTAATAGTCCTATGTGTAATCTCCTATATTTGGATTGAGATATTCAAAGACAAGTTCATTTTCTTAGGTGGATCCCAATGATATTGAACTCTTGTAAGATTTTCCCTAATGATAGCATGGCTCATGGAGTGGGTTCTCTTAGAATGGGTGTTTCTTTGAGAAGAATTTTACAGCTGGAAGTTTGGATGTGACTTCCTGGAGGCGTATTTTCCTTCTTGAGTATATTTGGTTTTTTTGTTATTCCTTTTACTTCTATATCATTTCTATGAGTTGGACACTCTTTATTATTCATGTTTAGTGTTTTTGGGGTGTCTTAATAGGTATTTTTATACTCAACCTTGCATGGTATTTCCCTGCATGTATCATGTCTTATGAAGATGAAAACCTATTTGATGGTGTCCTAGGAGGAAAGAGAGATGGTTGAGCATAGATTAATATATAAAAACTAATGTTTTTTCTAGGTGGTTACATTTTATAGTAGTCCACACCTTATGAGGGGGTTGGACACTCTACAGTTTTTGTTGGGCATCTATTTAGCCCATTTATCACTTTTAATGTTTTATTATCATACTCTGATTGTGGGATTATATATGTATGAATTCATTGGTTTCAATTGATTTAAATTTCAACATTGTATGAGTTTTTATATGTGTGCACGTGTATAGGTACATTAGGCTAATGCCTCCCATATGTGTGATATGCCTACTCAACACTGGTCACCACCCCTAGCCTATTGGAGATGAGATTGGGGTAGTCGCGGTTTAGGCTCTGTCGGGCTGGGTCATGAAAGAGTGGTATCAGAGGATTCAATTCTACCTTAGTACTAGAGTCTGTGATATTGGTTTGAGTTTTTAGGAAATTTTTTTAATTGTTTTGACTTCTTCTTCCAGTCCAGGGACTCTAGTGTTGGTGCGGCGGTTGATGTATCCATACTCCAAGACTCTAATAACCCACCTTTTGACTTAATACATGTAGGAATTGGTTATAGGGAAAATATTAGTACATTAATCATACATGAAAGGGTTGTGGTTTCCATGTACTTCTTGAGTATGATCCCTAGATATACTCTTTGACCATGGTACAACTTTTTTATTTCAGTATGCCTTCACAAAGAAAACTAGTCAGGATTCTTGTTCATGATCACGAGGAAAATCTGCTAAGTGATGAGGCTTCAGTATAGGGGACTATACCAAATATATCATCTTTGGGTAGTTTACCAATTATACCAACACCCATTGAGCAGTAGTTAGCACTGGTGGTGCTAGATAAGGATGCACGCAATCTAAATATGATGTAAAAGTTCTATAGGTAGCGACCTCCAATGTTTTAGGGTCAACCAAAAACATAGTTGGATGAGGACTAGATAGAGGCATTAAATTGAGTTTTACACCTTACGAGGACACTTGTATACCAAATAGAATTCCTCATAGTGAGTCTTCTTTAGGGATCCTCTAGGAGATGGTGTAGTCTGGAGACTCAGTCACATGATGAGATAGTTCTATCATGGTTATAATTTGATCAACTCTTTAGGGAGGAGTTTTATCTATCCATGTTGTGATAAATGAACATCTAGGAGCTTCTTCATATGTCTTAGGGAAGTATGACCAAGGAAGAGTATTCAGTTAGGTTTACTGATGACTCTCGGTACTCCATGTATATGGTGTGGGATATATTCTTCATAGCACAAACCTTTGAGAAATGATTGCACCGAGATATCAGGGCTTCAGTGATATATCTTTTCTTTCCCACTTATGATGGATTTTTGGAGTGGACCTTAGTGGTGGAGATATTCCTAGAAGAGTAGGCACCGAAAATGGGTTCTAGTAGTGGGAACCTAGGAGCTGAGATCTTAGAAAAAGTTAGTTGAAGATATTCATAGGGATTTGGTCATGGTAAATGCTTTAGGAGAAGATCCTAGGACTGCATATCAATGGGTCTAGGATCTCAGGATGGATCGATTCAACTGAGGGAGAGGCATTGTTTCTTCTATGATGGTCGAGGATATCTTTCATGGGATTGTCTGAACCATCATACAAACTGATTGGGATAATGTTGAATAACTGAAAATATGGAGGAAAAGATATAGGTAGAAGTAGGGAGGTTTGTAGGGCATCATTTTTGGTAGAGGGTTTGATAGAGAAGTAAGAGTTGGTCAGAGGTTTGACCTACTACCACCACCACCCCCAAGTGGTCCACTCCAGGATCAGGGAGTTGGTGGTCAATGGAAAGGATAGGTGAAGTCCATGGAGACCTATGACCCCAAGGCTCTAGGGATGATACAAGGTATGATCTATGACTTTTATACCTTAGCTATAACACTGATAGACATAGGTGTGATCTATTCATTTATTTCCACTTATCTATTTTGGGACTTCCGTTGAGCTTTTGGCTCAAACCTTACACTTAGAGACTCTAATAGGATGTGACTTATAGACTTCACACTTTTCTTTTCAGTGTGATCTAACACTTGGAGGTGAGATCTTCATATGGGATCTCTTTTTAGTAGTGATGAGGCCTTGTGAATTCATCTTAGTTATTGACTAGCTACCCAAAGTTTATTCCCAAATTTACTGTTTAGGTAGAGGATGCTGTGTGTTCATAGTGATAGGATGAGGTTTTCATTTGTGGGTGAAAAGGAATCCTTGGAGGAGAAGAAATACTTTAGGTATAAGAGAGTTCAGACGATTAATAACTAGTTGGTTAGGATAACTCTTGGAGTAGTGAATGCTATGGGATACCAATTCCCTATAGTGGTGGTGGAGTATGAGGATGTCTTTCCTAAGGATGTTCTAGGCATACTACCCCTATGAGAGTTATAAATTTCAATTTACTTACACCCTATAATGACCCTAATATCTAAATCAACATATCATATGGATCCCATAGAGCTTCATGAGATGAGAGTGTATTTTGAGGACTTATAGAGGAAGGGATTTGTGAGACCCGGTGTTTCCCCCCGGGAAACCATAGTATTTTTCTCAAAGAAGACATAAGAGATCTTGAGGTTATATGTGGATTAACGATGCTTGAACTTTGAGACTGTGAAGAATAATTATTCACCATTGAGGATCAATGGCCTCTTTGATCATTTGAGAGGGGGCATAATGGTTCTCAAATATTTACCTCAGATTAGGCTATCACCATATGCAAGTACGAGACACAAATATACCAAATATGACATTCAGATGTCACTATGGTCATTACGAATACTTAGTCATACCTTTATGCATGAAAAACACCCTAGTAGTGTTTTTGGTACTCATAAAATAGATATTTTAACCATTATTAAACTAATTTTTGGTGATCTTCATTGATGATATCCTAGTGTACTTAGTGTCCGAGGAGCACACAAGACACTTGAGTATTTTCCTGGAAAAACTCTGAGAGCATCATCTTTATGTTAAGCTCTTGAAGTGTAAGTTTTGGATTCAATAGGTCCAATTATTGGGACACATCATATCATAGGAAGAAGTGGAAGTGGACCTAGTGAAGGTTAAGGAAGTGATTTCTTGGGAGCTATCCAAGTGTGTTATTGATGTGCGGAGTTTCCTTGGGCTAGAAGGGTACTATTTAAGGTTTGTACCTGATTTCTATAGAGTTTTAGCACCCTTTGAATTTTTGAACTAAAATGGTAATCCTTTCATGTGGATAGAAACATTATAGTAGTGTTTTTAGGATTTGAGGTAGAGGTTGATAAGGGAACCCATTTTGAGATTTCCAGAAGAGGGTTTCAAGTATATAGTGTTCTGTGATGCCTTAAGGACTAGACTTGGTTGTGTCCTGATGTAGAGTAAGGAAGTTATTTCCTATGGGTCTAGGAAGTTGAGACTTCATGAGAAACACTACATGACCCATGATCTTGAGCTAGCAACGATAGTGTTTTCCCTAAAAACATGGTGACACTACATTATGGGTGATCAATTTATCATCTACTCCGACCAAAAGAGTCTCAAGTATATCTTATCTTAAAGGGATATTAACATGAGACATTGGTGATAGATAGATGTCCTACAAGACTATAAATTCAAGATTTTATATACTCATGGGAAATAAAACATGGTGGTAGATGCTCTCAGTAGATGATCTTGTTCTCATTTGTTGAACAAGGTGTCAGAGTAGTTAGCCCAATTGCAGTTTTCTTTAATGGATAAGGATGGTGATTCATATCTTCAGTTTATGGTTTTTACCCCACCGCTTTTACAATGTGTTAGGGAAGATTAACATGGAGAAAATGACTGTGAGACCTTCTATACTCAGATATCCACTAGATGTGATCCTGATGGTTTTTATGAAGGCGAGGAGTATGATATCATTTTTAGAGGATTTATGATTTTAACGGTGATTTTTTGGAAGGATATGATGAGGGATTTTAATGCATCCCCTTTGGTGGTATATCCTAGTGTGGAAAAGATGTACCAAGACCTCTGACATCAGTTTTGGTGTCTTGGTATAAAGGGATGTGTTGTAGAGTTTGTCTCTTGATGCCACACTTGTCAGCAAGTGAAGGCTGAACACTAGGTTCTAGCGATTTTAGATCAACCTCTTGAGGTTCCAAAGTGGAAGTGGGATGGGATATCCATAGAATTCATGACAAGGTTTCCATGTACATCTATAGGAAATGATTCAAACTAGGTAATCATAGGCCTACTCACCAAGTCATCCCACTTCTTAAAAATTTGATAGTAGATTTTAGTAGAGATATTGAGATGCTTGTACATGTAGAAGATATTCTGGATCCATGGAGTTACCTTGATGATAATTTTAGACTATGATTCTTTCTTCATGTTGTGATTATGGAGAGGATTACAGGTGGCCTTTGAGACTCAATTTTGTTTGAGCATGGTGTTTCACCCCCATAATGATGGATAGATTGAGAGGACCATTCAGGTCTTGAATGACATGCTGTGAGCTTGCATGTTAGATTTTTGTCATAGTTGGGAGGATCACCCACCCTTAGTGGATTTTGTGTACAAAAAAAACTACCATTACACCATCGATATGGAACCATTCAAGGCCTTGTATGGGAGACCCTATAGGTCACCACTTTGTTGGATTGTTCTAGGAAAGTTAGTACTCATGGGCCTAGAGATGGTGTGAGCTATGAAAAAGAAGGTACAAATAATCCAAGAGTGGACGAGGACTGCACATAGCCATTAGAATTCCTATGTGGACCGATGATGGAGGCCTTTGAAGTTTGAAGAAGGATACCATGTGTTCCTGATGGTTTCACCTTAACTTGGATTATGAATATTTGGCCGGGGTGACAAGCTATCTCCAAGATTCATTGGCCCTTTCTAGATACTATGTAGAGTTGGTGAGGTGTCATTCCACTTAGATCTATTTCCATGGTTAGAACGAGAACATGATTTCTTCCATGTTTCATAAATGAGGAGGTATGTGGAAAACCCATTACATTTTATCAAATGGGGTGATCTGGTCATTGAGGATGAGGATACCTTTGCTGAGTACCCATAGGAGATCGAGGATCAGTAGGAAAGGATTCTTCTTGGGTGATCAGTTACCTTAGTGCATGTCTGGTGGTAGCATGGGAATCTTCCAAAGGGAACCTGGGAGTAGTAGACCCAGATGAGTACCTATTACCCTCATATTTTTGATTCATTTTTTTCTTTTTGAGATGAAAATACCTGTTGTGGGGAGAATGCAATGACTCTAATTTTTCCATGTATTACTTTAGAATATTATATGGATTATTTTCTGACTCAGGAGTTGAGACAGTGTGAGATTCAAAGGTCCGATGATCCTAGAATCGATATTTGAAAATTATTAAAAATATTAATATCAGGTGCACATAATTTTATTAAATTTTTTGAATAACTCTTAAACATAGGCTTGAATCATAAATATGAGGCCAATTTTGAGTTTATATCTTGGGATTTACACTTGTAATGATATAATCTTTATAAGTATTGGGTGTTTCAATAAAGTGTAGTTATAGGAGAAATTAATAAAATTAATAAATAAATAAATTAATTTTATTAGATTGTTGAAAAACCCATTTCCTATATAAATAAATGGCTATAACTCAATCCATAGTGTTATACTTATAACCTAGAGATTTAGAGGATCCATCAGAGAGGAGATATTGGAGGATCATTGGCAGATGACATCAGATCGAGATTAGACCGAGGATTGTGTGACAATAGAGTTCATGGATCTCACCAATGATGGAAATAAAAAATTGTTCTTCATCAGTGATTGATCCAAAATCTCAATAGGATGTTTTATTTGTGTAGTTTCAATCCTGTTCTTTATCCTAGTTGAACATAGATCAATTCTACAAAAAATAATTGATTCGCACATCGATGATTGATTTTATTTACAATTGATTAATTGTTCATTGATTATTTCCCTCTTTATTCATCTAATTATTCCACAACTAATCAAGTATGAAAATGAAAAAAAGGTAAAGTGTTGTTCCTTACATTTTATATTTCATGTATTTCTCCCCCATTTCTTCACACATTCATCATAGGCAATTCCTTTGGCCTGTGGTTCGATGAAATGTCCGATATTCGAACATTACATGACCATTCTTCAGTAAAATGGATGAATACCATGGGTACTGTTCTTGATCTAGGGTAAAATTGATGGTTCAATGATGGAGGATGATTGGAGGTGGACCAGATCAGACTGAGTTTCCCATTCTTCTTAGTTTTTTCATGTTTTGTTAATGGGTGACTAGAAGAAGGTGATTTATTAGCATATAAAAACCCAAACCCCAATGATCAGCGATAGTAGGGGACTAATACCCTCATATCCTTGATTCCTAGCTAGAATCAAGGTGTAAATAGCATACAATATGACATTAAGATGAACCCATGGGTTCTAAAAAACCCAGGCTACACAATATGTAATCCAGTGATACATGTCGTGTGGGACCCTCTGCATGGTGATAGGGTTTTCATGGCGAAGATAACAATCACACACTATGTGGTCCTACGTCACACCATGTGACTCATCCCTGGTGGATCAACATGTTACCTGGGGTGCACTAGAAGTTACATGGCCCGATACACAGGGTGATACATGGGAAGGCTAGGAGTACATAGATATAGACATATGACACAGGTAGGGTTTTAGTAGACCTCTGCATGCCATGTATTTTGAGGCTTCCATACTATATGAGGCAGCACCGCATAAGACGACCAGGTGTTGGTAGGACACACTATATACCCCAAGTACATGATGTGTACCCCCATTGATGGTTTTTGGATCCCTTTTTTTCATAAGTATTGGACCGTTATCATTTGAGTGTGTTCCCTTGGTCCATACCCTTAAGGGTATAATTCAAAATTAGGTCCACATCTCTATATTTTGATCCCCTTTGGTGGATGTGTCTAAGATAGAGTTTTTAGTATACATCTATGATTCCGGAGTGTCATCCTCTATAATTTCTTCTTATATACTAGGTAGGGTTTCTAGAATTAGTGTGAAATCCTTAAACAGGGTGTTGATTCCCCATTTAGTAGTCCATTTCAGTAGGGTTCATAGTATCATTGGTATATGATCCCCTACAAATCTCGTTGATCCATATTGGGTTCATGGTGTCCCTTAATAGTCCGGGGTGTGATCCCCCATATGTGGATCAAGGTATTTAGATACTAGTGAGTTTTTTTGGGTGGTTCCTAATGATCTTGACCTCTTGTAAGAGTGTCTTCGGTGATAGCATGGTTCATGGAGTGGGTTCTCAAGGAACAAGCATTGATTTTTGTAGAATCCTGTGGTTGGCATTTTGGTTGTGACTAACTGAAGGCACATTGTCCTTCTTGTATATATCTAGGTTTTTTATTCCTTTGATTTATATATCATTTCTATGAGCTATTTATTATTCATGATTCATGTTTAGTGTTTTTGGGGTGTCCTAAAGGGTATATTTGTACTCACCCGTACATGGGCTCTGCTCACACATGTCATGTCTTATGCAGGCGACAACCTATTTTACAGTTTCCTAGGAGGATAGGGAGTTGGTGGAGCATATATTGAGCTAGATAGACCATGGTATTTTTTGGGTGGTTTTATTTTGTATTAGTCCCCACCATCTTAGCAGGTTTAAATCTCTATAGTTTTGGATGGGCTTGTATTTGGACCCTATATTGCTTTTAGTACTTTTGTTTCATACTCTGGTTGTGGGATAATAGATGTATACATCCATTGGTTTCAGTTTTTTTAAATTTTATTATTGTATGGTCTTGGTTATGTGTGAGTGTGTACAATTAAATTCAGATAATACCTCCCATGTGTGTGATATTCCTACTTGGGGATGGTCTCCAGCCCCTGACCTATTGGATACAGGCTTGGGGTAGTCGCGGTTTGGGCCCCATTGGTCCAGGTCGTGACACCAAGTATATGGAAGGGATTAGAATTTGAATTAGAGCCTCATGTATTTATTTTCTTATTGCTTATTTTCATATGTGAATGGACCATTGGTGACCAATTTTGTATGTATGACATTGTTTTTCAGGCCTCTTCCACATTTTATTTTGTTGCAACATGCTTATGTTTTAGTTTACTTATTAATTCCACTTATTTTGATGTGTATGATGATTGGTTATTTTTTATGGTTGTGAAATATGATATGGGGGTATAATCTCATCACAATATAATCTTAGTCCCCCAATGATAGTGAAAATCCTCTAGAATACAAGGAGAAACACTTGAGGTCATATGGAGAACTAGATTGAGGCACCGATTCAATGTCTCCCAGCCCAGGATGTTAAAAATTGGTACCAAAGAAGTTTACCCTCCCACTGTTTTACTATTTAGGATTTGATAGATTGGAAATATTGTAATGTGTTAGAGCATTTGATGTATATTGAACTGGTTAATCATAAACACTTGTTCTGGTGTGAATTCTAAGTTGTGAGGTGCTAGGATTAATGTTCTTGCTATTCAATGTTATGATTATATTTGATTTTCACTTTAAGTGACATACATGTGGTTTGGATTGGATGAATTTTGATTTATATATTCCTATTGTTCCATTAAAAAGATTAATATGATTTAGTTTTGACTCTTGGACTATAGAGTAAATATGAATATCATGCATCATGGTAGGCATACAGGATCCATTTGTTATAGTACTTCTTGTGTGATTTTTCTGATGACAGAGGATCGGTTGTTTGAAGTTTCAATAACTACTCATACATTTTTTTCCTGTATAATTACTTGGTGGAATTATAATAAGTTGTGATGAATTGTATATGGATCTATTTATAATGTAAGGTTATGTGGATCTATAGTGAGATGATTGACGATGAGGAAACTAACATGGTCCTCATGCACAATAGGTGCAGTGATCCTGGTGGGTCAACTTGAAATATGCATATGACTGTTGGACCCCTTGTGTGTGGTTTTTGTTTAGGATTTTTTGTGTGACCTAGTCCTCTGGGGAGTAGTCTGATGTGTAGACACTCAGAGAGGAAGTGTTTCTGGGTTGTGGGTAGTTGTTTTTCCTTTTATGTGTGAGACCCTAGAGATGAGTGTTTTGACAAGTTGATGTCATGTGACCTTAGGAAGAGATTGTTTTTAACACCCCATGAGTTATGGACTTTTTTTTGATATGGAATAGACCTATGCAGTTGGACCTAGTGACTTTATATAAGACTTTTTTCAATAGGGATAGGTGGGAGATCCTAATTACCTCCTTTTATATGACACCTGTTTAGGGAGTTAGTACCATGTGACTTTAGAGGGAGACTCATAGGAGGGGTTGACCGAGTTTTGTGTGTATTTGGGTGCATGAAGCACAAGTGGATGTTATGGGACTATTGAAAATGGTTCATGAATGGTGAAAAATCGTATGTGGTTTTGGAATTTTGGATACCTTTTTCTTTGAGAGGGATCACTTGGGTGCTAGTGCTTTAGCCTGGTGGTTGGTTTCTAGAGGGGAAGGCTCATTTGGGTGCCTAGCCTGGGTGACAATTATGCAAGTGAGATGCGCCCGAGGGTTATGAGTTGGACCGAAAGTACAAGAGGTTCTTTAGTTTATGTGGTTTAAAATGTGATGGTTTAATTTGGGCAGTGACCACAATGTTAAGTTATAAATAGTATCCTAAAGGAGGAGAGAGTAAGTTCTACCTATGGATGAGGACATCCTTAAAGAGGGTTTTGGTATAAAACACATGGAGATGTATGATTTAATTCAGATAGAAACAACTTGTATTTCCAATGCTTTGGTGGATCATGTGGTTTTTGAGGGTTGTATCAGTTAGGTTCCAAGCCCAGTTAGCTCTGGATGCATCTTCAGGAATGCAATGAGGGCATAAATTAACTTAGTGAAACTTTTGAATAACACTTAGATCTTGAGTGTCTATGAAATAGGTTTTGGATTGGTGAGTTGCATTTTTTTAGAAAGCACCAAGGGTACCCTATACTGGGTGAGATAGATATACAGTGTAGGGCTAACTAGTGGATAGTGATTGAGATGAGTTTTCATGAGACATGACTCGCTAGAGTTATAAACATGTTATGTGGCTGGGTTATACATGAGAATGTAACAATTAAGTGTTAATGAAATACTATAGGAACAAATGAATGATGATTGAATTTGGAAATTGTCTTGTGGATTGGACATTATGGGAGAGTATGCTCGATGTGCTTGAGTAAACAGGTAGCCACGAGTAGGCTGAAAACTGATGTGGGTGTGATGAGACACTTACAATTAGCGAGGCTTAGGGTATTTGAATGAGTTTGAAATTTCCTTAAAGTTAAGGTCACATTATAATTTTATGTTTTTATGGTGGTATTCTTGAATGAAATATTAGACCACTCTTAGTCTAGATACGATCATTCCCAATATCTTATCAACTCCCTGAGTATGCTAAGAGATAATTATCTATACACTAGGCTATATAAATTTCTTTTCTTGTTTGATGAAGGACATATTTAGATGTGGTGCTCATGGATCAATATAATTGAATCCATATTGTTGTAAGTATACCATAAAATTTCTATGAATAAGGTCCTCATGATTGACTGAATATCATTGGATGTTGTGGGTACTGTTCTTAGAATCAAAAAATGAGTGAAAGCCAACTTTTCCTTTTTGTCGCTTTGGTGAGACCAAAATGGAAACACCCAATTATTAGGTTATAAGTGAATGTAACATTGGATGTGTTGACTATATTTTATTGAGTGAGGTGGGGATAATGACACTCTTATGAAGGGGAGTGATGTGGTGGTCGTGAATGTATGACCCTCATGCCCAAAGGGTTGTAGGAGTGTTGAATGGGTAGTGGATCAGTTGTGGTGGAATTATGATGCTAGTGAGGAATTTTTTAGGTGTGTGCTTAAAATCTATGAGTAATGTTAACAGGAAAACAATTATGGTGGATGATCAAGCGGAGTGTTTTATTCAGGTTCAAGGTTGTTACAAAATGTAATCCAAGGTGTTGTTGTCATAGGCACATCAGTGGTGCGGTAGAGCACAATGATAATTTTAAATCATTGGAGGATATAACACTATAGTCTCATTGAGAGTTGGTTATAAACTCTAGTGGTAATTTTTAGGTGATTAGGGGATGCATCTAAGTGTAGAGGCATCATGACCAGGTGATATGATGACGTGCCGATGGTTGGAGCTGGGTCAAATAGGGATATTATGACTTGAGTTATTATTTGGGTCAAATATAATATGTTGTGAATCACACCCAACATGTTTTTTTTTCAATTTATAGTTTATTTTTGGAATTTTAATTGGTCTTTCAGGGAAAATCCATTTTTTTCTTAGTTTGTGCATAGATGGAAGATATGAATCCACTCCAATTGATTTCTGATGATGAGGATGGGCGATGATATTGAGTGGTATTCTCATGGATTTAGGGGAACAATAAGTTGGGTACGATTTTAGGTGTATTTTGGGATCATGAGTCTAAGGTTCTATTGGGATTTTCTAGCGGCAGATGTGCCAAGAATTAAAAGTTAGTGGCTATAAGCTAAAGATTATAGTGGGGAGAACCAAAGATCTGGTGAGTGATCGGGTGATGAATTGATCATTTTTTAGGTTTTATGGGATCAATTAAAATATGTATTTGTGATTTAGTTTCAAAAATGGGAGTTGGATCATGTTTTGGCTAGTTGAGTACGTTGCGTTGGAGGCAATGCTTTCATTGTGTTTTAAGAATTAAAAAAATTGAACAATGTTATTGGATAAAACTAGTGATCGATGTAGGTCGGGTGGTGCAAATTGATGACCACCAATACTCCTTGAGGATGATAATTATTATGGTGGTAAGGTTTTAATATATTATGTCCTTATGAGTTAAAAATTCCATAGGGAATTTTACATTTAGTTTATTGGATGGGTCAAAATTTGGATCAAGACTTAGAATGAGATTTTGAGAGTTAGAATGACTCAAAGTGATATTTTTAGATGAGGAATGATGCCTGGGAGGTATCCGAGGCATTCAAATGATATTGGGAGGATTTAGGTTAAGTTTTAGAAAGTTTCTTATGTTTTTTAGGTACATAGTTTGGTGCGCATGGTTTAAGAGAAATCATTCGACACCTTGATGCTAAGAGGGTTTTCAGTTCAATTTAAACTGAGCATGGTTGAGTTTCATAGTTAGAATAGGGTTTATAATAAAATGTGAAAGGAAATAAGGGAAACCATGTGAGGTGTAGGAGATTATGAGACAAGGCACATGGTCCCGTGCATAGTTTCAAACAAACTGTGCACCTTGCTATAGAGGGGTCCATTGGGGTGTTTCATGGTTAGTGTATGGTTTGGCCAATCCTGTGGTCAAACTGTTTGGGTGGGTTGACTTTGGATAGAAGCAGTTGCATAGTTGGAGCATAGTTTGTGAAATCATGCAGCCAAAACTTTTACCTTCCCATAACTTCATTAAAAGGGTTATTTTATAACCCCCTCGGTTTTTAGACCATTCCACCCCCTTTCTCCCTAATTTGGTGTGCATGAACCAGGGGTGTTCCCAACCCCTTCATCCTCCTCAAAATTCTTTATTTGGAGTGTTTTAAAAGTGATTATTTGATGTTTTGAGGTAAGATTCAAATTCTATTGTATTCCTTTCCACTTCTTCTTGCTCCTCTTTAATTTTCGAATTCCTTGGTTATAGTTTTATTAATGATTCCACTAGATCATAGTGGAATCATCCAATTCTAATGGGTATTTTGGTTGTCTTGCGTAAAGGAGATCCCGAGATGACTTCCGCATGTCGTTACATGATGTTTTATTAAGGAATGAGATTGTGGTGAATTTTATTAGGTTTTCCCTAATGAGATAAATAAATAAATTGTTTAAATAGTATTTCCTCTTAAGGATTTTCCTAGGAATGGTGTTGGGGGTCTGTTGTGAACCACCCATGGAAGTTTTGTAGAATTCCAATAAGTGGTGAGAACCCAATGAGTTTTCCATAATTATGCAGAGTTGGGGTTTAATACATTAATTAATTATATTTTTTATAATAAATTAATTTTTGTTTCTTCGCACGAGATTAGAGTTTGGTTGATCAAGATGAGATCTTTTGGATGCTGAGGAGGTTGGACAAGACTTGGATGGGACTTATAAAGTCCATCAGACTTTGGAAATGTTATGAAAAGCTTCATTTATGAGGTTTGTGGTCTTAGATATTTACCCATAGTCTTCATAATTGATATACATATGTATTTGGAATGTACCATAAATCCATTGTGTGGTGTGTTAGCTTCATTGGTTTAAGTAAATGGTTTTGGGCTTTATATTGATTCTTTAGGGATCCCAGAGATTCTGTTGGATCTGTTGGATCTGTTGGACATTATGTGACTGGACCTATGGTCACCCATGGGGTGTTCCAACCTTTGAAAATATAATGTTTAATGTGTTGAGTTTTATGAAATGCATATAAGGATCTTGGAATGGTTTTCACCATGTTTAATGGGTTTTGAATCTATTTTGTGTTTCAAAGGGTGAAGGATTTATTTTAAAGTAGATTTTATTTTTAAGCGGGGTGTTGACCTCTAAGTGACTTTAAATATAGTTTAAATGGATTTCAAATGTTTATTTGAAATAATTGCATGGATTATCCTTTGGTGAAAATGTATCAATGAATATTTTAAATGTTTTCATGAAAATAAATGCATTGGACTTATTTTGAATATTAAAAAGGAACACACATGTTTTGAGGGTGTCTTAGAAATGTTTTAAATGGATGTGTGAGATCCATTGTTTTTAAAATATTATTGGAATGGTGTTTGGAAGTGTGAAAGGGATCAACATTCCGAACTATGTTTTAGTGACAAAGGTATGTTAAGACCATGGTAAATGATGAATTTTTAAAAAGTATTTTTTGTTTTATTTTTAATTTTTATTAAAGTCAATTTGCTGAAACTTAGAAACCAAGAAATGATGAAATGGTTTAGGTGTTGTAATAATGATCCAAGAACTGTTAATAAACTGTGTGAGTTAGGTTTCAAAATGATGCTCTAGGAACAAGTAGTATACTATATGGATAATGTTTCATACTAAGGCTCTAGAAACTAATAGTATAATTTATAGTTCAAGTTCCAGACTGACGCTTTGGGCATGCTGGTATACCAGATGGAAATGGATTGTAGAATAATACTTTGCATCCATGGTTAAGGTTCTATACTAATACTATGGGAACTATTCTTTAAATGTATGAGTAAGTGATGGAGTGATTCTTCAAAAAATATTATTTAAATGTATGATAAGGTTATGAACGAAAGCTCTATGAAATATTGTTTAAATATATGAGAAGGTGTTGGACTGAGGTTCTAGGCACTATTTTTATGATGTATGGTCTCGGATTTCTGACTTGGAACTCCACATATGATGTTTCGAGAACTGAGTTGATGTTTTATTCTTTTAGGGGTTAGATGATGGATGAAAGTATTATTCATTTTAGAGTATGTTTTAATATATGTTTTATGACTTAGATGACCAATTTGGGACAATTTAGGTTTATGGTCTTGAGTGTATCCTTAGAACCTGAGGATTTCTCGTTGGATCAACTGACACAGATATATATCAGGGAAGTGGTAAGGTTGCATGGAGTACCACTATCTACTGTGTCTGACCAAGATACAAGATTCACCTCTAAGTTTTGGAAGAGTCTTCAACATGATCTGAATACTGAACTGAACTTTAGTACGTCCTATCATCCTCAAACTGATGGCCAATCTGAGCAGACTATCCAAACACTTGAGGACATGTTGAGAGCATGCTTAATGGAATTTAAAGGAGGATGGGATCAACATCTTCCACTGGTTGAATTCTCCTACAACAACATTTTCCACTCAAGCATCCAAATGGAACCATATGAAGCCCTGTATGGGAAAAGGTGCAGAACACCAGAATGTTGGGATGAGGTTGGTGAACGTAAGCTGCTTGGACCAGAAATGGTCGAAGAAATGGTGGAGAAGGTGAAAACCATTCAGCATCATATCAAGGTAGCCCAGAGTTGATAGAAGAGTTAGGCAGATAACCGTCGACGAGACCTTGAGTTTAAAGTTGGGGATATGGTTTTTCTACGCATATCTCCGTGGAAGAAGGTCATGAGGTTTGGAAAGAAAGGGAAGTTAAGTCCAAGGTACATTGGCCCCTTCGAGATTCTTGATCGTATCGGGGATGTGGCCTATCGACTAGCACTTCCACCTACCATGGAAAAAGTACATGATGTCTTTCATGTATCCCTCTTAAGGAAGTACATACCGAACCCTTCACATGTAATCTCTTCTAAGGTGGTACAGTTGGAAGATGATCTTTCTTATGAGGAGCAACCAGTGAAGATCTTAGATCATAGATAAAAAGTTCTATGAAATAAGACAATGGACCTCATAAAGGTGTTGTGGCGAAACCACAAGTTTGAAGAAGAAACTTGGGAATCGGAGGAAATGATGAAGCTGAGTTACCCACATCTGTTTTAGTGTGGGAAAAGGAAAATTTTGAGAGCAAAATTTCTTAAGGGGGGAAAATTGTAATGACCCAAAGTTTCATTAATGGAAATCCCTCTTGATCTAATTAAATGTCTCTTTATGTTTATATAAAATTTCAACTTCTTTGGTTTTATGTTAAGAATTTTGACCATTGCTTTTATATCCGTTGAACAGTGATCACATGATTCGTATAAATATAGGGCTTTAACAAATCCAATTTACTCAGACAAAAGAAGTGATGGCCTCATCCAGTAGAATTGCTCCATACGAAGCCCATTTGTCGGAGCTCGGAAAATAGGTGGCATCCTTGGGCTTCAATCTTGACCAAGCCCAAGCTGAGCTTCATCATATCAAGCTCGAACAGGACCGTTTACGGGAGAAGTGGAAGTTGATAGAAATTACCACTCGAGCGATGTTATCCGAGCCACCCCAAGAGTCTGTCACCATCGCACACCTTACCCTTAGGTCTTATGCGGCTGTTTTAAGGGGTTATGTAACAAATCGCTAAGTAATATGTTCATGTATATTATTTTTGTATATAATAATGAATATACATCCTTGTCATTTTTTTGATACATTGTAAATAGTTTCTAAAGTACAAATAGTGTTTTAGTTATTATTTAATTAAGAATTCTATTTTTTTAAATTAAATAATATTTTAATAAAATATTATTATTATTCAATTAATTTTTATTAAATATAAATGATCTTATAATTTTATGAATGCAATTATAGTTTTTATTAAGGTTTGAAAGCCATTTTTGTCAAAACCCGTGAATTTTCGATAAATATCGATTTTTATTTTAAAAGTGAAAATTAACATATTTAGAAAATTATTTAGATAAAATAAATGATATTTCTGGAATCATGATTTTGAAATTATCCAATGGTGAATTTTTCATAATTTTTTGAGATAGTCAAATTTTTGGGTAAAAATTAAATACCGTTTAAATATATAATGTGTTTTATGACATCATAATGACCCAATAGTGATGTAATAAAATACTATAAGATTTATGTTCAGAAAATATATGTTTTAAAATTAAAATAATGTGATTTTGTGTTTGTTTGACTTACTTTTCAAAGCATTAATGGACCCCTCAAGACTTATTAAACATATTGTCTTTTTAAATTATTTTCCATGGGAGTGTGACTCACCTCCACATAAGCAACCTCATTATTTTAAGAATTTCAGACTTTGGACTTATAAAATATTGTTTTCCTCTTCCCTTTTCCAAAAACCAAGGGCAAAAACCATGGGATGGTTTGTGGTTTAAATTAATTTAATATAAGGGGTCCCAAACCTAAATAATAAAAAATTCCCTCACCTTTCCTATATAAACCCACCCAAGCTCCCACTTCCTCCTCACTCAAAACCATTGGAGTTCATCCAAACTCTACCCTAATCTCTCTAGAATCCTCCCAAGGTTCCCCAAGCTCCCAAGAATCCTCTCACAAGCCTCTCTCTAGCCTTTGGAAGCACACTTCCAAGTAAGGGGTTTTTTCTTCCTTTCTCATTTTTGTCCAATTTTATTTAAGTTTTTTTCCCCTTTTAATTTCAATTATGAATGTTGGGGTATGGTTTAAAAACTCCCTCATACTGCCCTATTTATGTTTGAATGATGGGAGACCCCTTTATCTCTCATTAAATGCCTCCCATGTACACCCGTTACTATGCTGAAATTCCGAAAGGAACTTCTCTCTCCTCTTTTACATTCAACCAATACTTCTGTATCATGAATCTAAATTCCATTACAATTTTTGGGACATATATCTATATGAGCTCCTTAATTTACATTACATGTAAAAATGATGAGGAACCCCTTTCTCTCTCATCAACCATTTTTATGAATTCGTATGTCACACCGTTACGCTGTCGAAATCACACCGATTTTCTAAGCCAATGTTATTGTGTAGTGAATACCATGCCAATTTATCCATCAAGGGTATTTAACTTTATACACATTTACTTATTGATTATAAAGTTTCATGTATGAATTCAAAATTCCTTTATCGTGTAATAAATTATTATGTTTTATGAATCAATGTTTTATGATCCATGTGGCACACTTATGCATGAAATGAAATGTTTAAGAATGGTGCGCCCTTATAGCGCTCCAATGCATTGGGTAAAGTATAGTATCATGATACGTCATGTGCAATGAGTGTTGACTCATTCTAATTCAAGTGCAATGAGGGTTTACTCGTGCTTCATGTGCAATGAGGATTTACTCATGCTCTATGTGCAATGAGCCTCGACTCATGCTAATTCCATGTTAAGTGTTGTTGCCACATTTCCATGTTATGATTATCATGCTTTATCATGCCTTTATGTTCATGTTTCTCTTGTGCTCTATTGATATTCCTAATGTCTAACATGTATTGTACTCCTCATGTTATTCCATGTGTATTCCCTTACTAGGCTTTATAGCTCACCCTTTTCTTATTCATGTCCTCAAGTTATCCCATGCAATGCTAAGTATGAGGGAATGTAGTGGTCATGTAAAGGAAGTTTTCAATAAAGATGTTGTATTTCATGTTTCAAGTTTTTATGTAATGATCCTAAGCCCCAAAGACACTAAAACTATCGATATTCTTTATTGTATCAAGTGAAGTTTTATATAATAAATCATGTTTAAGTTTGTAATAAAAGCAGGTCTGTCTTAGTTAGTATCAGAGGATAGGTTTAGTTATTTTTGGGATTAGGATTAGAAAACCCTAGTAAATCCTTAGATACAAGACTAAGTATAATAAAAACATCCCTAAGTTTTGGTAAGTACTGATTAAGTGGTTTATCAAGCAAATACACCCCTATCTGGATACTAGTAGGTAGAGGCGGCTCTGGAACAGATGTATCCTAGGGGTAATACCTGAAAACACCACTTTGAGCTAGAATTGAATAGGAACTGGTGAACGACAATGGGACTTGCTGCACTCTTGGTTACGACACTTCTGGGGGATATTTTTTGAAAAATTCACAAGCTTAGTATGAACCCTTATTAAGGGAATTAAAAAAAATTCCCCTAAGAATATATGTTAGAAAGTAGATCATGAAAAGCCTAGATTGAAGCCTATAGACTCATGAGTTAAGGAAATAAAAGTTTATATATAAGTCATCAACTTTTTTATTTGGATTACCCTTTATGTGTTACCCATAACTTACTTTTTATTCCAGCCAATGGCTGGTAATAGGAGGACTCGGGCTAACAACCATTGTGAAGATCAGTGTGATGACTGTACTAATGAGATGCCCAATCCAATGGGAGCGGGAATCACAAACTTTGTCATGATTCTCTCTCAGCTAACTCAAGTTTTTAATAGAAACATGGGTTAAGAGGAATGTTCAAACCCACCTAAGAAAGAACAAGTCGCTATAGAGAGCTTCATGAGACAAAGGCCTCATACTTTTAGTGGATCATCCGATCCCACGATCGCTGAACAATGGATCAACTCCATTGAAAAGATCTTCTCCATCCTTCAATGTTCTGAACAAGAGATGGTTCTCCTAGCGGCTTATCGTATGGAGGGTGAATCTAATCAATGGTGGAAGTTGATCAAAAATACGAAGCCTAAGGAGGAGATCTAGGCGTTGGAATGGAAGGATTTCTAGAAGATGTTTTTCGATAAATATTTTCCGCGCACCCTCCGGCTTAAGATGGAAAGGGACTTCCTTTCCCTCAAGCAAAAAGTAAAAGAATATGTTGGAGCGTATGAGGAAAACTTCACAAGGCTTGCACGATACACTTCTGGCTTTGTCATTACCCCCGAATTCAAGGTTGAACGCTTCTTTGGTGGGATGAAGCCTAGCCTGTGGAAAGCATTGGTGATCCGTGACTTCGACAGCTATGAGGAAATTGTCCGATGTGCCCTCAAGGTCGAAATGGAGATTAGATAATCACAGGGGTATCATGGGGATAATAAGCGTAAGGTGGAATTAAATGCTGGTGGTCCGATGGATAAATCCAACGGTGCTAAGAAGATCCAACACCCCACTTTCCAAAAGTGCAGAAAGAAGCACCCTGAAATTGCCTTAAGGGGATGAGGAAATGCTTCAGGTGTGGAAGAGAAGGGCGCCTAGCTGTTAACTGTCGGCAAGAAAGACCCACGGCTGCGACAGAGGAGAGGAATGCTCTGTTCGAACCTCAATGCGTTGTTCAATGCTACAAATGCAAATAACCGGGGCGTTTTGAAAATCAGTGCCCTAATCCAAGGGTTTTCGGAGGCAACCAACAACCTCCAAGGCCACAAGGAAGAGCTTTTTCCATCACTTCTGCCAAAGTGAACCCCGACAACAAAGTGGTGACATGTATGCTAGTTATTCATTCAAGAATAGCGAACATACTTTTTGATTTAGGTTCTACGCATTCTTTTATATCTCTAAAGTTTAGTAGAACAATCCCAACACCATCACAAATCATGGAAGTGAAGATGTCAGTGAGTACGAAAAATGGGGCAATCATTGCATCCCTTGAATATAAGTCCTCCCCTTTTATAATCTGTGGATTAAATTTCCTGTCGAACCTCGTCATACTCCCTCTGGTGGAATTTGATGCAATTCTTGGAATGGATTGTCTTTCCTTATATAGAGCCAACATAAATTGTCGGGAGAGGGAAATTACACTCCATATGGAGAATCGACCCCCAATTATTTACAAGTGTAAGAAGGAAGATGAATCTCTTTTAGACCCATCATCTCAAGCATGGATATTACTGCCCTATGAGCATACGTATCTAGCTCATATGATTAAGTCCAAGGAAGAAACCATCCTTGAAGAAATGCCTATTGTGAGGGAATTCACGGAAGTGTTTCTCGAGGAACTTCCTGGTCTTCCTCCTAGAAGAGATGTGTAATTCTCAATTGAACTTATACCTGGGGAATTACCAATATAAAAGAATCCATATAGAATGGATTTTTTAGAGCTTGAAGAGCTGAAGAAACAACTACAGGAGAATATGGAAAGGGTTTATATGCCCAAGTGATTCACCATGGGGTGCACCGGTCCTCTTTGTTAAGAAGAAGGATGGGTCAATGCGGCTTTGCATCGATTATCGCAAACTTAAAAAAATCACAATAAAGAACAAGTATCCTCTGCCATGGATCGATGACTTGTTTGATCTGCTACGTGGAGCACAATACTTCTCCAAGGTAGATTTGCGGTCGGGATATTATCAAGTAAGGGTGAAGAAGGAAGATGTCCCCAAGACTGCTTTTCATACAAGATACAGGCACTATGAATTCATATTAATGCCTTTTAGACTCACTAATGCTCCAGAAATATTCATGGACTTAATGAATAGAGTCTTTAGAGATTACCTTGACAAATTTGTGGTAGTCTTTATAGATTATATTGTAATATACTCCAAAACCAATGAGGATCATGAGGAGAACTTAAGAACTGTACTAGAGATTTTGCGCAAGGAGAAGATCTATTCAAAGTACAGCAAGTGTGAGTTCTAGTTGAAGGAGGTCTCATTCCTGGGCCATATCATCACAAGAAATGGGATATCTGTGGATCCCTCCAAAACAGATGCAATTGAGGGATGGTCGAGGCCAACATCGGTAACAGATATTTGTAGCTTCTTGGGGTTAGCTGGATATTATCGATGATTTGTGAGGAATTTCTCACGATTGTCCAACCCTCTTACCAAGATAACTTGTAAGGGAGTAAAGTTTTCTTGGAGTGATGAATGTGAATAAATCTTTAAGGATTTGAAAAGGAGGCTTATCACTGCACCTGTGCTCACTTTACCCACAAGTGGGGAACTTTTTGTGGTATTCAGTGATGCTTCGAAGAAGGGATTAGGATGTGTGCTGATGCAGAATGATAAAGTGATATCCTATGCCTCAAGGTAGTTGAAAATCCATGAGAAAAACTATCCAATTCATGATCTGGAGTTAGTAGTGGTGATCTTTGCCTTGAAAATATGGCGGCATTATCTCTATGGGGAGAAATGTGAGATATATACTAACCACAAGAGTCTTAAATATATATTTACACAGAAAGAGCTTAATATGTGCCAGAGAATATGGATAGAGTTCCTCAAGGATTATGATTGTTCAATACATTACCACCATGGGAAAGCGAATAAGGTGGTAGATGCCCTAAGTAGAAAAGAACCAGCGATTATATCAATGATGAGAATAGAGAAGGATCCAATCTTCTTAGAGTTGATGAAGATGGACATGGGAATCATAAAGAAGGGAGCATCATAAATCCTTTCACAAATGATTGCTCAACCATCTCTTTTGGAAAGGTTAAAGGATGCTCAAAAGGATGATGTGGGAATTCAGGAAAAAGTGGAAGCTATAATAAAGGGTAAATCCTAGGAGTTTAATGTTAATGAAGAAGGAATTGTGCGATTTGGGAAAAGACTATGTGTTCCATCGAGTTTGGAGCTAAAGAAGGAACTTTTGGGTGATGAACAATGTTCAAATTTCTCTATTCACCCAGAGAGTACAAAGATGTATCAAGATCTCCGAGAAAACTTTTTGTGGGATAATATGAAGAAGGAGATCGCTGAATATACATCAAAGTACCCGGTGTGCCAGCAAGTGAAGGCAGAGAGGCAGAAGTCTAAGGGGATGATGCAACCATTGCTCATTCCATAATGGAAATGGGATAACATCACCATGGAATTTTTCACCAGACTTCCAAGGACATCCAAAGGCAATAATGCAATCTGGGTTGTTGTGGATCGTCTTACAAATACTGCACACTTCATTGCTATTCGGGAGGATTTCTCTTTGGATCAACTGGAACAGATATATATCAGGGAAGTGGTAAGGTTGCATGGAGTACCACTATCTATTGTGTCTGACCGAGATCCAAGATTCACCTCTAAGTTTTGGAAGAGTCTTCAACATGCTCTGAATACTGAACTGAAATTCAGTACGGCCTATCATCCTCAAACTGATGGCCAATCCGAGTGGACTATCCAAACACTTGAGGACATGTTGAGAGCGTGCTCAATGGAATTTAAAGGAGGATGGGATCAACATCTTCCACTAGTTGAATTCTCATACAACAACAATTTCCACTCAAGCATCCAAATGGCACCATATGAAGCCCTGTATGGTAAAAGGTGAAGAACACTGGCATGTTGGGATGAGGTTGGTGAACATAAGCTGCTTGGACTAGAAATAGTCGAAGAAATGGTAGAGAAGGTGAAAACCATTCAGCAGCATATCAAGACATCCCAGAGTCGACAAGAGAGTTATGCAGATAACCGTCGATGAGAACTTGAGTTTAAAGTTGGGGATATGGTTTTTCTACGCATATCTCCATGGAAGAAGGTCATGAGGTTTGTAAAGAAAGGGAAGTTAAGTCCAAGGTACATCAGCCCCTTCAAGATTCTTGATCGTATTGGGGCTCTGGCCTATCAACTAGCACTTCCACCTACCATGGCCAAAGTACATGATGTCTTTCATGTATCCCTCTTAAGGAAGTACATACCAGACCCTTCACATGTACTCTCTTCTGAGGTGGTACAATTGGAAGATTATCTTTCTTATGAGGAGAAACCAGTGAAGATCTTAGATCGTAGAGAAAAAGTTCTACGAAATAAGACAGTTCCCCTCATCAAGGTGTTGTGGCGAAACCAAAAGTTTGAAGAAGCAACTTGGGAATCGGAGGAAATGATGAAGCTGAGTTACCCATATCTATTTTAGTGTGGGAAAAATAAAATTTCGAGGGAGAAATATCTTAAGGGGGGAATATTGTAACAACCCAAAGTTTCATTAATGGAAATACCTCTTGATCTAATTAAATGTCTCTTTATGTTTATATAAAATGTTAACTTCTTTGGTTTTATGTTAAGAATTTTGACCATTGCTTTTATAGCTGTTGAACAGTGATCACATGATTAGTATAAATATAGGGCTTTAACAAATCCAATTTACTCAGACAAAAGAAGTGATGACCTCATCCAGTAGAATTGCTCCATACGAAGCCCATTTGTCAGAGCTCGGATTAGAGGTGGCATCCTTTGGCTTCTCTCTTGACCAAGCCCAAGCTAAGCTTCATCATGTCAAGCTCGAATGGGACCATCTACAGGAGAAGTGGAAGTTGAGAGAAATTACCACTCGAGCGATGTTATCCGAGCCACCCCAAGAGTCTGTCACCATCGCACACCTTACCCTTAGGTCTTATGCAGATGTTTTAAGGGGTTATGTAACAAATCTCTAAGTACTATGTTCATGTATATTATTTTTGTATATAATAATGAATATACCTCCTTGTCATTTTTTTGATACATTGTAAATAGTTTTTAAAGTACAAATAATGTTTTAGTTATTATTTAATTAAGAATTATATATTTTTTAAATTAAGGGATTTTTGAATTAAATAATATTTTAATAAAATATTATTATTATTCAATTAATTTTTATTAAATATAAATGTTCTTATAATTTTATGAATGCAATTATAATTTTTTATTAAGGTTTGAAATCCATTTTTGTCAAAACCCGTGAATTTTAGATAAATATTGGTTTTTATTTTAAAAGTGAAAATTAACATATTTATAAAATTATTTAGATAAAATAAATGTTATTTCTGGAATCAGGATGTCGAAATTATCCAATGGTGAATATTTCAAAATTTTCTGAGACAGTCAAATTTTTGGGTAAAAATTAAATATCGTTTAAATATATAATGTGTTTTATGACATCATAATGACCCAATAGTGATGTATTAAAATACTATAAGCTTTATGTTCGGCCAATATATGTTTTACCATTAAAATAATGTGATTTTGAGTTTGTTTTACTTACTTTTCAAAGCATTAATAGACCCCTCAAGACTTATTAAACATCTTGTCTTTTTAAATTATTTTCCATGGGAGTGTGACTCACCTCCACATAATCAACCTCATTATTTTAAGAATTTCAGACTTTGGCCTTATAAAATATTTTTTTCCTCTTCCCTTTTCCAAAAACCAAGGGAAAAAACCATGGGATGGTTTGTGTTTTGGATTAATTTAATATAAGGGGTCCCAAACCTAAATAATAAAGAATTCCCTCACCTTTCCTATATAAACCCACCAAAGATCCCACTTACTCCTCACTCAAAACCTTTGGAGTTCATCCAAACTCTACCCTAATATCTCTATAATCCTCCCAAGGTGCCCCAAGCACCCAAGAAGCCTCTCACAAGCCTCTCTCTAGCCTTTGGAAGCACACTTCCAAGTAAGAGTTTTTTCTTCCTTTCTCATTTTTGTCCAATTTTCTTTAAGTTGTTTTTCCCTTTTTAATTTCAATTATGAATGTTGGGGTATGGTTTCACACCTCCCTCATACTTCTCTCTTTATGTTTGAATTATGGGAGATCCCTTTCTCTCTCATTAAATGCCTCCCATGTACACCCGTTACTATGCTGAAATTCCGAAAGGAACTTCTCTCTCCTCTTTTACATTCAAGAAATACTTTTGTATCATGAATCTAAATTCCATTAAAATTGTTGGGACATGTATCTATATTACCTACTTACTTTCCATTACATGTAAATATTATGAGGAACCCCTTTCTCTCTCATCAACCATTTTTATGAATTCTTATGTCACACCGTTACGCTGCCGAAATCGCACCGATTTTCTAAGCCAATGTCATTGTGTAGTGAATACCATGCCCATTTCTCCATCAAGGGTATTAACCTTTATGCACATTTACTTTTGGATTATATAGTTTCATGTATTAATTCCACATTCCTTTATCGTGGAATAAATTATTATGTTTTATGAATCCATGTTTTATGATCCATGTGGCACACTTATGCCTGAAATGAAATGTTTAAGAAGGGTGCCCCTTTATAGCGCTCCAATGCATTAGGTAAAGTATAGTATCATGATACGTCATGTGCAATGAGTGTTGACTCATGATAATTCAAGTTCAATGAGGGTTTACTCGTGCTTCATGTGCAATGAGGATTTACTCATGCTCTATGTGCAATTAGCCCTGGCTCATGCTAATTCCATGTTAAGTGTTGTTGCCACATTTCCATGTTATGATTATCATGATTTATCATGCCTTTATGTTCATGTTTCTCTTGTGCTCTATTGATATTCCTAATGTCTAACATGTATTTTAATCCTCATGTTATTCCATTTGTATTCTCTTACTGGGCTTTATAGCTCACCCTTTTCTTATGCTTGTCCTCAGGTTATCCCGTGCAATGCTAAGTACGAGGGAATGTAGTGGTCATGTAAAGGAAGTTTTCAATAAAGATGTTGTATTTCATGTTTCAAGTTTTTATGTAATGATCCTAATCCCCAAAGACACTAAACCTCTCGATCTTCTTTGTTGTATCAAGTGAAGTTTTATGTAATAAATCATGTTTAAGTTTGTAATAAAAGCAGGGTTGTCTTAGCCAATGGGTTACTAAATAAGTAGTTGTTTACTTTGATGTACCTCCTTTTATGTACTGATTATTTATTATACTATTTTTCTATTTACACTATTTCTATGATTGGTATTTCACTACTAGAGATTTAGTCTTTTGCAATAGATAATTAGAGATGGGTTCCCATCGCTAAAGGTCATTAGCGACGGTAATCCGTCACTAATTCTATGTCACATAAAATGGAATTACTAATATGTTTTTTTGTGATTGACCATCACACAAAATTATTATTTATGACCGATACCATATCTATCACAAATAATAGAATTAAATTTTTTAAAATGAAAATTGTGATGATCAGTTGTAAATAAATTTATTTGTGAAGAATACAATATCCATTAAAAAAGATTGTGACAATTTTTTTAAAAACAAATTGTGAAAGATATAGTAATCCATCAAAATTGATTATATTTTTTAAAAAAAATGAAAAAATTAAAAAATATATTTAAAAAAGAAATTTTTTTAAAAATAGAAAAAAATTAAATATATTAAAAACAAGCATAACATTATTACATCATTTCACACAAAATATGTTTATCAAATAAAAATACCTAACAATTAATAAAGAAATTCATGATCAATTGGTACTAGTGGGAGTAGGATCACCCGAAGGGACATGGTGAGGAAACTACATACCAAAACCATGCCCAATATATCACATATATTCTAACATCTTCTCATATCTTTGACGCTACTTCTCTAGCTCTAACTTCTACTCTCTCTATATCTGCTAGATCATATCATCCCGAGCTCGCAACCTCTCTTCATACTATATAGTGAAATATGATGATGAATCTCCATGATCTCCCTTCAAGCTGACTGATGACATTATAAAAATACCATAATAACTAGTAGGTGTAAATTGTAAACCAATATTGGTTACCCAACCATTCTCAAAACCATACAAAGTTACCTGTATCCAATACTCCTAAAAAAACCTGACTCGCAAGTGGAATCTATTTCACTCTCATATTGACTCTATCATGAATGAAAATACATAGACTCATAAATTTCCTTCAAATATAATTATACAATAAAATAATAATTAAATTAATATCAGTAATTTTTTTAAATAAATTACTAATCACAATATGGTGCCGTCGATCTCCGATAAGCTGTCTGGTATAGGGATTAATGTTCATCTTATTGTAAAATTCAAAATCAATAGTATAGGGGTTAGTAGTAGCCTATATAATATAAAAAATCTAGATTTAAAGTGTATATACATTAATAAATAATATTACTTACCATATTTCATTGATGTATTCCAAATTTATGACTCCCGAACCTATGTGTGACCTCTGACCTCCCCATATTCTAACATCCATATGATAAAATCCTTATAAAAGTCTCTTCTAACCTATAGGAGAAAAATCCATCCCATACCTGAGTTGAGATATTGTTAGGTCAACGACAGATGAAAGACTAGTCGAAAAAATTAACAGAAGGTCTATCCATGGATCACTTTCTATGGTTCTATAAAAAAGTGATGAAAATGTTCATGTATATAAATATTCCATACCTCTAAGATGGGATCGCTCAAGCTATCATCAATTTGAGACCATAAATCCCACAATAAAATTAAAACAATAGGTTACTAATTAAATAAATTTAAAATAAAATATATTATTTAATAACTTATAATGCAGTGGTTGAACATCTAATGATAAACAGTAATGGGAACCTAATCTCATGACACCCATGGTGTAGAAAAATAATTCCATATAATCACACCAGCCTTCCCAATAGATAAATGTGAAAAAATATAAAAATAAAAACAAATAATAATAATATTACTACAAAAATTAATACA
This sequence comes from Viscum album, assembly GCA_963277665.1. Classification (NCBI taxonomy): domain Eukaryota; kingdom Viridiplantae; phylum Streptophyta; class Magnoliopsida; order Santalales; family Viscaceae; genus Viscum; species Viscum album. Next base: position 681,898,924 of record OY728123.1, on the reverse strand, counting down.
GAAAATTAATATAAAATAATTTTCTTAAAAAATTCAACATACCTCTATAAACAAGGATCAAAATAAAGAGATGGACATATTTCTAGAATAGGGTCTGGAATCATCAATTTATCAAGGCTGCACCCCCTCCTAATAGATGGTTCTATAGCAGTATCCTTTGGTTTAGATGAATCAAGATCATCATCGGGAAGTTTAGTATCAATGAGAGAACGAAATTGATTATTAGAAGCATCTCCATCCATTTAAAACAAATAATCTTACCTGTAAAAAATTATTAATACATATATCAAATATAAAAAACTAATAAATACCGAAATATAATAATCCTACCTGTAAATAATTGTTAATATGAATATCAAATATAAAAAACTAATAAATACAAGAATATAATAATTACCTAAAAATAAATATCAGTATATAATAATATTACCTCTAACTAATTATTAATATATATTTAAAATATAAAAAACTAATAAATACCACAAAAAATATAATATTATTACCTATAAATAATTTTTAATGCAAATATCAAATATAAAAAACTAATAAATACTAGTGTCAAATAGAAAACAAAATAGATCATTTGGAATATCTCCAACTATATAAAATAAAAAATATTATCTATAAATAATTGTAAATACATATATCAGGTATAAAAAACTAATAAATATCTAAATATAATACATAATTAATCATATTCATCCTCCTCTTTATTGATTAAAATTTCTTTATCTTCCTCTTTTGCATCATCACAATACTTTTATTTTCATCATCCCTTATTACTTTATCAAAATTATCAATATCATCAACCCTTAAATGGGGAGATTCATTATCGATATTTATATTTCACTGAGAAAGAGACGCATTTGGGGATGTTTCTTGAATTTTTTTAATAAATTTCAATTCCACAAAACCATTTTAATTTTCAAGAAACTAATTATCATGAGATTTAATTTTTATTACACTCCACCAGTCATTTAAATCTCTAGAAACAACAAAGTAATTTTCATAATAAACCTGATGTGATTTATGTTCTAACATAAATGGTTCATTTTAGGAAAGAATACTGTTATATTTAATGTTAATGACTCCATGTTGTGGATGAAATCACAACCCTCAATTAGTATCAAACCAATGACATTTAAACATAGTTACATAATTTGGTCCCAACTAATAGAACTCAATTATTTCATCCAGCATACCATAAAATTCAACTTCCTTTTTGTTATGATGATATCATTTCAAACTAACACCACTCTTCATTTATTTCTTTGATTCACCATATATAAATGTATTAAATTGAATTACATTAACCACATACCCATTATAACATTTTACCAATTTTGATGGATGGTTTTTGAGCACACATAATCAACAATCAATTTTACATTCATATTGCTTTTCATGAAAAAAACAAAAATTATTAATAATATATATAATTAAAAAATTGATTTAATAATCCACCATAAACCATTTAATTACCAGTCTTTGAAACCAATATGAAAAATTATGTTTTTGACATTCTTCAGGAGTAGTAGAGGTAATGTTTATATATTTTTTTTGATATGGTAATCATATAGTCTAAATAAATAATGTAAATAAATTTATCTATTAAAAAATTAATTTAATAATAATAAGCAGTACTTACTACACAAATCACGTCATTTATTAAAAATTGAGCAGAATATATGTATGATCTCTATGAAGCTCTTCATCTAAAATCCATTATTCATGATAACAATCAAAACCAATCTTTGGTTGATTAAAAAATGAAAACTTATTATCTTTGAAATCATCAAAATTTTCCTATCTGCGACCTATGCAATTATGTTTTGAAGGATATTCAAATTGAAAATAATAAGAGCATAAATTTGAAATTTCCTCCTAGAAGAATACTTCTGCAATTTACCCTCCAACCAATGCTTAATTAGGTAATTTTTACTTAAAATTTTTCACACATCTCTCAAATGGTTACATCTAGTGGAATTTTACCGGCCCTCCACATTTAACTTCATATGACAAATGAAATATTAAGTGTATCATTGAGTCAAATAATTATAGTGGGAATATTTTCTCCAATTTAAATAAAATTAAAACAATATCTTCTTAAAACACAGTCTATGAATCATAATATTATGTTTCTGCAAAAATATCTTTGAATAAATATGATATTTTGGTCAACACATTCCAAATTGAAGAATTAAAAATCCCTGTAAGACCAATAAGAAGTTCTATTTTTATTATTACATAATAGTCATGAATTTTTAACCTAGTAATATGTCCATTTTTGACACAATAAGAAAAATTATAAGCATAACCACATGTAACCTCAAATATCTAACCCATTAAAATAATAATAAACAAATTTCTTTAGAAAGTGTGTAAGATTCTTTTAGCTTCTTTAAATTATGTGATCTTTCATCTTCAAACAATTCAAGTATAGGATGACCAAAAATCTTAGCATGACCCAACTATACCTTTATATTTTCTTTGGTATTAATGGGTGTGTCCAACACAATATAAAATATGTTATCAAAAAAATTATTCTTAATATACATTAAATACAATATGTAACGAACCAAAAAATGAGACCAATATAGTAAGCCCCCCAAAATACTCTTCTCTATCCAATTATGATCTATCCCAAAACTAGATATTTTTTGTTCATTTATAGTTGGTCTAAAAGTAATAGGAGGTAATGAAAAGATGATGAATTTTACCTAAATACCCGAGAACACTGTTAGAAGTTCATATCTTTAAATTATACCTTTTGTAAAATTATTTCTATTCCTTCAAAAAGGGCAATCCATAAAAATAAATCTACGATGAAAGTACAAATAACTAGTCTTTATTAAATTGACAATCATAAATGCTTCATTATTAGCCATGCAGTACAGACATGATTTTATACCACATGTAATCCATCCGAATAATATACCATACATCTAAAATTCACCGACTATCCACATTAATGCAACCTTTAGTGTAAAATTCCAAATTTAAACTATATCATATATAGTTACACCTTCATTACATAATGAAATTAACTTATCGATAAATGACTTCAAATAAACATCGATATTATTCTTTGTATGTCCTATAATTAATAGTTCCAAATATATATATGGTTCCTTTATCAATATCCAAGGGGGTAATCTATACAGAGTTATGAAAACATGAAAATAAGAATATTGACTGCTATAAGCACCAAACGGACAAAAAACATCAGTAGAAAGGCTCAACCAAATTTTATGAGCTTATAAAGAAAAAGAAGGATGAATCTAATAGAAATAATTCCATGAATCACCATCACATTGATGATTTAGGCCTTTATTGAAAGAAATATTTGATTTATGCCATGTCATCAATATAGTTGTGTTGGGAGACATAGATAGACCCTGTAAATGGGGAGTAATTAGAAAATATATCAAATTTTCATTAGGAAATATGGAATTTCCTTGTTGTGAGTCTTTATTCCTCTATTCTACACATGTTGTAAAATTAACTAACAATTTATAATCACCATAATATAATATTTAGTCATTTGAACATGCATGGATCTTCTGATAACTAAGTCCCAAATTATGGAAAAAGCTCTTACTTTTATAGAAACTTGCAGGTAATGTATTTAGATCAGGAAAAAACAATTTAACCAAATAAAATATTTGATTGAAACAACTATTTGACATTCTAAAATCTGATTTAATAGCCATAGATTTTATAACATCTTTAGTTTTTCTTATTTGGAATCTCAGATATAAGGCCTCCTTAATAGATTTTAAAAAATTGTAAAAGTGAGATGGTTGTAACTCAGGATTTGGAATATCATTTTGAGTTGTTACTTCTTGAATAGATGGCCTAACATCCACATGTACTAAATTATGAAATGATGGATTTGGAACAATTTTTTTTTGTATTTTCTACCAAATTCTATTCACCATGTTGATACAAAAAATATAATATTTTTGAAAAAAATGAAGTAGATGAATTAAAACATTGTCAAACATTTCAAATATACTAAGATAAAATTTATTACATGGAAATTTAATTGTTCCTTTAGAAATAAATTTTGAATTTGACAATGAAAATGATATAAATTCTTCAACACCCATAATTTAGACAAGATTTATACTAGATCTGTTGGGATTTTTTGATGATTTTTCCAATCAAGGTTGCATAATAGAAACCAGTGTCTACTTTCTGAGTCTATTGTTATCTAAAAAAACAACAGAAATAAAAATAATTATAACTCACTATGACTAATTATAAATTATTAGTATATTTTATTTTTGGCTAATTATTGCTGCTTATCATGAATTCTTTCTGATTATTTACTAATTATTACAAGTATTTTTTAATTTTTACTAATTGATACAATTATTTATTAATGAATACTAGTTATTTATTAATTATAACTAAAATTTTAATAAATATTACTAATTTTAAATAATTATTAGTATTTAATATATTTTCTTTTATAATTTATTAAAAAATATTATAATATCCTTATAATAACTAATTATTAATAATATTTAGTTATTAAGACTAACATTTACAAATTATTACTAATATTGAATAAAAATTTATTAATTAGTAAAAATTATTTAATTATTATTAAGAATTATTATAATCAATACTAACTTTTTACTAATAATTGCGAATTTTTAATAGTTGTTAGGTTTTTTTATATTTTTTTATGAGGTATTAATTTTTTTATTAATTATTACAATTATTTTTTAATTTTTACTAATTGATAACATTATTTATTAATTAATACTAATTATTTGTTAATTATTACTAAACTTTTAATAAATATTACTAATTTTTAATAATTATCAATATTTCATATTTTTTTTACAATTTACTACAAATTATTGTAATTTACTCATATTTACTAATTATTAATAATATTTAGAAACTAACAATAACATTTACTAATTATTAATACTATTGAGTAATTATTTACTAATTATTACAAATTATTTATTGATTATTACTAATTATTTTAATTAATACTACCTTTTTACTAATTATTGATAATTTTAAATAGTTGTTAATATTTTTTATATTTTGTACAAGGTATTATAATTTTTTTCTAATTATTAATAACTAAGTTTTTAATAAATATTAATTATTTTTAATACTTATTGCGTTTTTCTTTAAAACTATTTTTATAATGTTTTTTATTTTAGAAAAATTTCTTATAAAAAACCTTTTTTTTCAAACGTTTTCTTTAAATTGATTTCTCATCTTTTTTATATGATGCACATTTTATATTTATTCGATATATTATATATATATATGACACAATTTCTTAATCAAATATATACACATAAAATATATTTTTACATGTTTTTTAAACAAATATACACATTAAATACATACATACATACATACATACATACATACATACATACATCCATACATACATCCATACATCCATCCATACATACATACATACATACATACATACATACATACATACATACATACATACATACATACATACATACATACATACATACATACATACATACATACATACATACATACATACATACATACATACATACATACATACATACATACATACATACAGACACACACACACACACACACACACACACACACACACACACACACACACACACACACACACACACACACACATATAAAATTACATATTTTTTTAAATGTTTATATATGTATATTCACATGTTAAGTTATATATATATATATATCCAATGTTTACAAAACTATATTCACATGTTTTAAATAAATTTAAACTAATCATAATATAACAATCTAATATGGTTTAACATCACAACCATAATCCAAGCATTACCATTAATCATCAAAAATTATATCATCATATGCATGCTTTCAAAATAATCACAATAGGGAATAACATTTGACAACCTCTTTAAAAAAATTCAACAATATTCACATTTTTCATGATTATATAAATATAAATATACACATGTTACACAAATTATATATATCTATATATAGGTCTAAAAAATCATTCAACACACACATATATAAGTTTAAAAGGATTCCTTGTTTATAAATATTCACATATAACTTGCTATATTTTTCAATCATATATATATATATACATGGAATTTGTGAAATTCTAGTAGGCACAGACATGCGTAGGCATGAACAGGCGCATCAGGAGTTAGTGGGACAACCATATATCTTAAAATAAACAAATACGAACACCTAAATAAAAAATACCTTATATCTATAGGTTAAATATTGGGAAAATTACATCAAATCAATTGGAATCAACCTGTGTAGATCCAAAACACATTGTATTTGATAGTGAACACCCAAATAGCGAATAATAACTTATGGTAACCCCAAATACCAAATAAACCAAAAAAAAATGAGGTAAATTTTTTAACCTAGGGTTTGACCAAAACAATTTCCACACGATTGAATGGGAAATAATAAAAATAATAAATGAGGAGAGAAGAGGATTCTGTATCTGGGACATTATAACCTAAATCTATAAGAAATCAGTTGTGATGGAAGATTTTGGAAGAGGTTCATCAGAGGGTTTAATGAGCGGATGCTTGTGTCTATAGAAAGAAAAAGGTAGAGGAGAAGAGAATAAGGGGTCTTGTGGATTTAATAAATGTTTATTTTTAATGGATTAATATTGAAATATTTTTTCCTGTCACAAAAAGAAATTTACACGAAATTTTTGTGGTGAATTTCATTATCCATCTTTATTAATCTTCACCGATGACTATTAGTAACAGATAAAATAGTCCATCACTATTAGCCATCACTAATAATTCTTTCTGCACAATGGAGTAAATACATGCCAAAGGTATTTGTGATTAGAAAAATTTCCCATCATGAATAATAAAAAAAAAACTTTATTTATGATAGAAACAATTTTCCATTGCAAATAAGTGTTTCTCCATGACTATTTTCCATGGGGATCCTTCCCGTCGCAAATAGCCCATTACAATTAACCATCTTTACAGTAGTGTTTTCTATAGACACTATTGGTGGTGGACTATTGAGTTGTACTCACACCCTTCTCGGACCACCAATGGACATGGGTTACTGATAATTACTCACATGTTATTAAAGGCACAAGTATGGGATAAGGTCCAAGTTGAGTTTTTCATGATTGACCATGATAGCTCAGTTGATATCATTGTATTGGATACTAGGTATATAGAAGGTCTCAGAGCTGAAATTATATCCCGATGTATTTATTTTCTAGTTTTTTATTTAAATATGGGATCAATCCAATGAAAACTAGTGTTTTATGTGTGACATGGCTGCTCAGGCCTTAACTTCATTTCATTTTGTTACAACATGATTCTATTTTAGTTTATTTATTCTTTCTTCTTACTCTGATGTGTATTTTTTTTGATTATTTTTTATGGTTTCACACTCTAATATGGGGTTATTGTCTTCTTATAGTACCATCTTATAACCACACTACTAGTTAGCAGCCTATGGCATATGAGGATGTATACTTGAGGTCATGTGGAGAACTGAATTAGGGAACTGAATTAGTGGCTTCCGAGCTAGGATGATACAACTCTAAAACAAATAGCTGGTAATGGGTTCATAGAAGAAGGGGGAAAGTAGAGAAATTATTATTTTTAATTAAATTGACCTTTTAATTTCCTCTCTATAATAACAACACCTAGTAATTAACTCAAGGATATCATATGAATTAAATAATAATGAAAAAAACTGAATGAATACCTCATTCAATTTTGTATGAATGCGTGTTCTTCTTGTCAATGGAAATTGACTCTTGAAAAAATCTAATTCAGAAACTTTTAGATCATTCAAACATGATACAAAATATTTATAATGTGTCAATTGTTAATTTTGAGTGATAGTATGGACAATCGATGAAGCGTTTAACATATTAATGATCTTAAGAGTGTTGTTGCTTCAATATTGGAAGGATTTATTGGATAGAGATGGATGGATATTTACTTTCTGTCCAAAGGAAGTAGGATGGAGTATAGACAAGCAAACAATTAGTGTGATTAATAGTCCAAGCGAATTTGAGCTTCTCCCATCTTATATAGGTAGGTTAAATTTTTAGAAATTACACTTTCCCCCTCTAATATGTTTAACCTTCCAAATAAGTACTAAATACTCCTTATGACCTAGTAACCATGTCACTTTGGTCATGAATACTCTATAACATAATTTTAACATAAAAATAATATTACATAATAAAATACGAGTCATTAACTCAACTTGTTTATCTCCTAAAAAAATATTTAATGAACCGCGAATAAAAAATATTCGTTTGTAAAATATTTTTCCTTATATTCAATTAATAACTCATGAATAATCTGTCATAATAAATTCAACACTTATTATTATAAAATTGAATAATATTTAATTGATATATTTCTTATGATTTTTCAAACTCAGACATAACTGGTTTTGAGTGTCTCCTTGAACAAATTTAGGTTTTTATAATTGCAAAGATTTATTTGTTTTATTTATTTTAAATGTATCAATACTTTTAATTATGTATTGATTAAAGTATATTTAACTTTGATCATATCATGATATTTCATTGTATAAAATATCCTTATATTTAATGTTTTGATTTTTCAAAACATGTTATATGAGTTTTATATTGAATTCATAGGCTAAATAAGTCACTTGGGACCTTAAAATACCATTTTTACTTGATTTTCACTATTACCATGCAAAAAAATTATTGTTCACCACATAACCCTATGATTAACCCTTGAGCCAATTTTTGATCCATGTAGTGATTTTGAAATCCACGTAGCCGATTTTCTAAAATCGTCCCATCTCAGTATTTCAACTATATCTTGAGATACTAAACTCTAAATCTAGTGATATTTTTATAAATATAAGAAAATTATATACATTTTATTTGAGAAATAAAATTCTTAATATATATATATATATATATATATCATGTATTAAATTAGGATAGAAGTTACTGTATGTTTTAGACTAATTTCTATAGTTTTTTAGAACTATTCTACTTTTATTTTTTTGATTATATCATGAGTTATATAAATCCAATTAAGATGATTCTTGATTCTTTGTAAATATAATGAAAATTGTCTAAATATAATTCAAAAGGATCCAAATCTGATTTTTCCATTTTGATGGTCTGTTTTAGGTATAAAATTTTAAAAGTCTATATGTTTATAGTTTTTAGGAATTTGGATATTTGAATCAACAATTTAAAGAATTAACTTATGTGAATCCCTTATGTGAATCACCTATATAGTGAATTTATTACGTGAATCACTAATGTGAATCTATTATGTGGATCACTTATATAGATTCAACTATGTAGTCAATTATCTTATATAGAGAAAAACACTAACTATGTTTTCATGACACATCAAATTTATTATGAATTAGTGATGATTTTATAGTCTAGGTTAGATCCGAGGTTGAAATGCATGGACGATTGTTGCCTATCGACCGGTCAAGGTTCCGGTGCTCTGCTAATGTGTATAGCAGCACTCGGGTCAAATCCTCGGTGATGGTACTTCGTAATAGTCGATTGTTTTTAGTTAATTGTATTCTGATTGGGAGGGGTTTGTTTGCAGAGCTTAATTAAAATGACTAATTTATTATGATTTATTTAACAAATTTATAATTATTTGGGTGAGTTCATCATTAGGTTAGTTAAGCTTGTGATATCCTTGAGCTTTGCTTTATATTGCATTTAAATTAACACCCATGTCACAAGATGATGTTGATTAGAATTCCTAAGTGTTAAGGCTTTAAACCAAGCCTTAACTTAACTTAAGGTTATAATCTCAATCAGATCTTATTTATGGTGGTGTGTTTATGGTTCCAATAATCCATGAAAACCACATGTTAAACAAAACAAGTCATTAATCCATGACATGTTAAGTCCAACATACACAATGTTAATTCAAAGAATATTCATCAAGCAGAAGCTCACAATCACTTAACATACCTAAATTATAACTCAACCCAATGAGAGATTTACTCATCCATTTGCGTGTTTAATAATCTGGTTATAATGATTATGATTATAAATTAATAAGAGAAGAAAAAGAAAGGGATAAGAAAAGAGTGGTACGTCGACACACACACACGAACAATGATGATAATTAAAAATGAACTTTTGATTGAATGAGGAAGATAAAGAAGGGAAGGTGATTGAACTGAATTTAAACTATTTTAAGAACATAAATATTAAACTACAGAAGGTGGATGAGAATAAGAGATATTGAAGAAGTAACTTGCATTAAAACAGAATTACAAAGAAAGAGACTTACAAAATTACAAAAATGAAGAACACGAAATTAAGTGAAAACAAAGAGAGGAGGAAAGGTCTCTCAAGTGAAAACTTGAGTATGGAAGATCATCCCAAGACTTTTTCAAGGCCTTGTTCGTGCCAATATGTTCTCCTCTCTTCTGAAATGCCAACCCCTTTCAAGGAGAGAAGGGGAGAGTATTTATAGCCCAAGGAGTGGACTGTTTACATTCCAGCAATACCCCTCCACTTGGCTCACAGATATGGACATCATGACAGCCGAATCTTGAGAAATCTCCTTCTTCAACGTTTTATATAATAAAGTTGGACGACTACTCTCAAAATTTGGAGTCATTTGGACTTAAGGATCAAAAGTTATGGCTGGTTGATTAAACAAAGTAAAACTGTCCATTTCAATCCAGTCTTTTTAAAGTCCAGAATGTGAAAGGGTTTTTGAATATGAAGATGCCTTCAAATACGAATTGGTTATTCAACAAAGTCGGCCAAATATATCTCATATTTCACACTTAAAAATATCAGATCGATTTGATTCTTAAATCATGATATATGTCATGAATACTATACTGATTTTAATTCTCGGCCAGAATGGTGGGCTGGACTTCAAAGCTTCATTTGGGCCCCTTGTACTTGGATTTGGGCCTTAAAAATTTTATACAAGATGAAATATAGTGTCCCCCAAATTATTTTGGAGAGTTAATGTTTTTGTAATTTTGGATTGAGCCCAGTAAATCAATATTCAAGGATGGTCCATTTTGTTCACAAATTCTTTGGTCTTGTTTGTGAGGACCATATGACCCTTCAAATGGCAGAATTGGCTCATGGTACCTTCTAATGAAATGTTGTATATTGAAAGCAGAATCCTAAAAAACAATAAACACACAATTTGGATCATTATAGTGATAGTTATTTTTAAAACATTAAACCGACTCAATTGGACTACTTCTAAAAATGCTCAAAAATTATACTTAATATTAAAACATTAATATTTCACACAAATTATGCACATTTCAAATAAAATCAGTAAAGAGGGAATATAATAAGTCATGAAAATATTAATAACATGAACTCCCCCACACTTAGTTTTGTGCATGTCCTCATGTGCAACAAATATAAAAACATGACAAAATCATTTTTACTCACCAACAGATATTAAAATTTTGTTTTCTCCAATCAGGGGAGGTTTAGACTATTTCACTCATCCATTTTGAATTCCATCACAAGTTGTTACAGAAACAATATTCCAAAACTAATTCATTTTTTCATTCTAAAATTTAGAAATGGAAAATGTGGACACTCAAAACTCACACCTCTCAAGATGATAAAATTCATTTGTGGAGGTTCACTCTTTCACCAACCAAAAGTGAAAATCATAGAGTTTGTAAGAGCTCTCAGCTTCCACTCCCTATCCAAAGTGCTCAAAAATCAAGAGGTCTTTTGAAGGGGTTTTTTTGTGGCTATGGGACGGTAGGAATATAATGTCCAAGAGAGAGAATAAGAGGGTTAAAATACCAATATAGAAAAACAATGCACATTTTTTTGAAATAAAACATGGAAGGAAATGAAAACACATATTTACAAGGGAATGATTGTGTGAAGAAAGACACAGTAGAGAAAGAAAATATGAAGGCGATGAGAAGATGAAATATTTACAAACCAGCAAACTTCTCCCAATTATATAAGAATATAATGCAAGTGTTCTTTTTTTTCTTTGTTTTTTCGAAAGTTGACCTTGAGACAAATCTCACACTCATATCCCAACCCATGTTTGATATCCTCACGACACTAATTGTAATAGTTATAACAAGATCAAAGGTTGAGGAAGAGTGATTTTTGACCTACCCAAGACAAAACCCATTTTTTATTTTTTTATTTGACTTTTTTTTTGAATTTTTATTTTTTTTTGAATTTTTTTTGAACACTTTTCAATATCATTTGTACAATACATTCCCAAATCCCACTGAATGAAAACCTACCCCCCACACTAAATTGCATGCTTTCCCTAAAGCATATGATAACACACCATAAAGTAAGGAAATGATACCCAAAAATGAAATCCATTCCCCCCCACACTTAAATTTCAAAAACTCATGCAATGAAAATACATGTTGATATTGGGTGGGATAAGGTATTGGGATTATAATGTGGCTATCAAAGAAAAGGTTTTCATAGGCTCAAAGGGGCTTTCAAAAGGAGGATTAATGTAAGGGAAATGGGAGGCTATTTGGCTATTGCGATTTTCATGTGGTTCAGAAAATGCCTCTATCATATTAATACACACTAAGGTAGGAAATTCAGCTCAAAGGTCCAAAAACTCAAGACTCACAAATGGGGGTGAAAATGCACATTTTGAAAAGATGGCCATAGGTGTACTTGACATGAAAGCAAATGTTTGTTCTCACGGTTGGGGAAAATAATTTTCCAAATCAAAAATTGAGCATTCAAAATGTGTTGGTTTTGACACAAAATTCTTTATCCAAAGTAATAATGAAAATACACAATTTTTGATATGAAAACATGTCTATTAACTCCCCAAAATGGTTGTACAAAATTTCAAAACTCGATGGTGAGTAAGCATGACTTATAATTTTTTTTGTATTTTTTAAGTGATTTTTTTGGTTTTTTTTGTTTTTTAGGTTTTTATTTTTGTAAAGATACATCCACACAAAAGAGAAAGTGAAAAATAAAGGTTTTGATAAATAAAATGGTTAAAAAAAATGAAAGAGAGAAGAAGAAGAAGAAAGAGGTAGAGAGAGGAAAAGATAGAGAGAGTTATAGGGAAAGAGGTGCCCCCTGGTTTGGATTTGGCGGGTCACCTTCTCCATCTAGTGGTAGGTCAGCTAGAGAATTTGGGGAGCCAGTGGAAGTTGATGTTGTTCCAGGATTGCATGTCCTCTCATGGTGATGCTTTAATTGATGTCCATTAACCGTGAATGTCCTTTTGGAAGAGGGGTCTTGGAATTGCACTGCACCAAATGGGTAAACATTAGTGATAATAAAAGGACCTTCCCAACGAGAATTAAGATTACCTGGGTGAAGTCGGAATCGAGAATTGAAGAGAATTACCTTTTCACCTTCATGAAATACCTTTCTCAGAATGTGTCTGTCATGGAGTACCTTAGCCTTCTCTTTGTACAGATTGGAATTCTCATAGGATTCAAGTCGAAGCTCCTCCAGTTCATCCAACTGCAACAATATTTCTTCACCAGATTTTTCAAGATCAAAATTACATGTTTTCACTACCCAAAATGACTTATGTTGTATTTCAACTGGTAAGTGACATGCTTTACCAAAATCAAGCCGAAAAGGAGACATCCCAATGGGTGTTTTATAGGCAGTTCGATAAGCCCAAAGTGCTTCACCAAGTCTTTCAGGACAGTCTTTTCTGGTGGGTTTTACAATTCTCTCAAGCACTCTTTTCACTTATCTATTAGATAGTTCAGCCATACCATTTTTTTGGGGGTGATATGTAGTTGAAGTTTTATGAACAACCCCATTCTTTTTCAAAAGAGATTCCATGGTTTTATTACAAAAATGGGTTCCTAAGTCACTTATCAAAGCACGAGGTGTGCCAAATCTATGGAAAATGTGTGTCTTTAGGAACTCACTAACAGTATGTGAATCATCATTTCTAGTGGGTTTGGCCTCAACCCACCTTGAAACATAATCAACTGCCAGAAGAATGTATGAGAATCCATTGGAAGGAGGAAATGGTCCCATGAAATCGATGCCCCAAACATCAAAGATTTCACAAAATATTAAGGTCTTTTGGGGCATTTCATTTCTTTTGGAGATTGTGCCGAACTTTTGGCAAGTGGGACATGATTGACAGAACTCATGTGAGTCCTTGAAGAGTGAAGGCCAGAAGAATCTAGAGTCTAGGACCTTTCGGGAGGTCCTTTGTGGTCCAAAGTGGCCACCTCCGGGAAGTGAGTGATAGAATTCTAAGATGGAAGAATGCTCATTTTCATCAACACATCTCCTAATTACCATGTCTGCCCCAGTTTTCGAAACTTTATTTTCTTCCCAAAAATAGTATTTTGAATCACTTTTCAACTCCATTTTTTGTTCTTTTGAAAAAAATTCAGGAAAAACACCAGAAACCAAGTAATTTACAATTGGGGCATACCATGGTTTTTTTTGGAGTGATAGATGAAAGGTGCTTAGTAGGGAATTCAGGATTGATGATTTCTGAATGAGAAGAATTAGAAATTCTACTCAAGTGATCAGCCACAAAGTTTTCTTTTCTAGGTCTATCTTTTATTTCAAGGTCAAACTCTTGGAGCATTAGAATCCATCTTATTAGCCTTGGTTTGGAATCACTTTTCTTGAGTAAGAACTTAATAGCAAAATGGTCTGTGAAGATGATGATTTTGGAACCTAAGAGATAGGGCCGAAATTTATCTTAGGCATAAACCACAACTAAAAGTTCCTTTTCAGTCACAGTGTAGTGAGATTGAGTTTCATATAATGTTTTTGAGGCATAATAGATGACATGAGGAATTTTTTCTCTTCTTTGACCAAGAACAGCCCCAACAGCTCTATCAAAAGCATCACACATCAATTCAAAAGGTAAGGACTAATCTGGGGGTTGGATTATCAGGGCAGATGTAAGAGCAGTTTTGAGTTCAATGAAGGATCTCTTGCAAACCTCGTCAAAATGGAAGGTGACATCATTTTGGAGCAACCGAGTGAGTGGGAGGGAAATCCTACTGAAGTTATGGATGAATCTCCGATAGAAACCGGCATGACCGAGGAATGAACGGATGTCTCGAACAGAAGTGGGTGGAATAAGTGATTGGATCACTTCAATTTTGGTAGGATCGACTTCAATACCATCTTTTGAAACTATGTTCCCTAAAACAATCCCATTTGCAACCATGAAGTGACATTTTTCAAAATTTAACACAAGGTTACACTTGACACACTTTTGAAGGACTAGAGAGAGTGAATGAAAACAAGATTCAAATGACTCACCATAAATGGTGAAGTCATCCATGAAGACTTCCTTGCAGTGTTCAATGAATTCTGAAAAGATACTCATCATACACCTCTGGAATGTTGCAAGAGCATTGCAAAGTCCAAAAGGCATTCTTCTATATGCATATGTTCCAAAGGGGCATGTGAAAGTAGTCTTTTCTTGGTCCTGAGGTGAGATTGGGATTTGAAAATAGCCGGTGTATCCATCAAGAAAGCAATAGTGTGACTTTCCGGCTAATCTTTCTAGCATTTGATCAAGTAATGGAAGAGGGTAGTGATCTTTTCGTGTTTCAGCATTCAATTTTCGATAATCGATGCATACACGCCATTTGTTCTTCACTCAAGTTGTGAATACCTCCCCATGTTCATTTGTGACAACAGTTATCCCACCCTTCTTAGGTACAACTTGAATTGGACTAACCCATTCACTATCAAAAATTTGGTAGATAATACCAGCTTGAAGAAGCTTGGTGATCTCTTCCCTAACTACCTCAAGTATGAGTGGATTGAGTCTTCTTTGGGGTTGTATAACTGGTTTGGATGTCTCCTCCAGATGGATGTGATGCATGCAAAGGGCAGGGTTGATTCCTGGTATGTCATCTAGGGTCCAACCTAAGGCTTTTTTGTTTTCCTCTAACACTTGAACAAGTTTGGACTCCTCAGTTTCGGTAAGTGAAGAAGAGATAATGACAGGATAAGAGTGATCATGGAAAAGGAATACATATTTTAGGTGTTTAGGAAGGGGTTTCAGATTAGTCTCATCATTAATTTTTGGGTTAGGAAACTCAGAAATGGAGGATGGGACTTCAGTTGCTTCAGATTCATTTTTCCCAATACTGTCCAAGGTGGAGCAGTAGAGATCAGAGTTGATGTGGGATTCAAGAGAGTTTTCAAGTTCCTCTAGATTGATGGAGTCTATGAATGAGAGGTCCACATCAACTTCACCATTTATGAATTTGTTAATCATGGTGAAGATTTCACAAGATCCTTTATCATTAGAACATGAAGAACATGGTGGATTGGGGTTCTATTGACTCTTAGAAGTGTCATCAGTAGCATGGATTGAGAATGCAGAGTGATCCTCAGATGGGTATTGCATGGCTTGGAAAATGTTGAACTTGACCAGTTGGTCACCGAATTCCATGGATAAGATGCTTGAATGAACATCAATCTTGGTTCTCGCAGTCATGAGGAATGGTATTCCTAGAATTAAGGGATATCGAGAAGAGTTCGTCTCACCTTCCATGTCAAGGACATATAAATCAGCAGGGAAGATAAGATCATTGACTCGGACAAGGACATCCTCAATTATTCCCTCAGGACTGGTTGTGGTTCGATTGGCTAATTGAATGACAACCCCCGTTGGGTGCAAGGGACCTAGACTAAGGTTGGAGAATATGGATTTGGGCATGACATTAATTGAGGCTCCTAGGTCTATGAGTGCATCATCAAAGTTGGAACTTCCAATTTGGTATGGGACTGTAAAGGTCCTTGGATCTTTTCAAAGGTCCTAAGTTTCCTCTTGTGGGTGCACAATTCCTTAAGAAACTTGGCATACTTAGGAATTTGTTTTATGGAATCTAAGAGGGGAATGTTGAATTCAACACGTCTAAACATGTCGAGCATTTTAGGATCAGGTTCAAAGGACTTCCTTGGTTTAGAAATGGCTTGAGGAAAAGGAATTGGATTCCTAAGTGGAATGGAAGGAGGTGAGGGAATGGTTTCAGGTTCCTTTTCAAGTTTATTTTTCTTTTCATTTTCTAGGTCAATATTCAAATGAGGGTTTGAGGATTTATCTTGAGGCATAGCAAGTTGCTTTCCTGATCTAAGTGCAATTGCACTTACATTACCCTTGGGGTTGGGTAATGGTTGAGCTGGGAGTTGGGAAGAATTTGATTGTTGTTGCTGGCTCAGGTGGGATTCAAGTTGACCTATTTGAGTTTCAATGTTTTTAAGGCTAGAACGGGTGAAGGAGGAAAGATCTTCCACTGCACTTTCCCATGGTTTCTTGGAAGAAGAGGCTTGTCCCTGGTTAGGATTGCCTTGATTTTGTTTCTTGGTAAATCGATTGTATTGGTTTTGTAATTGGGAAGGCTCACTAGGATAATGGAATCCAGGAGGAGGAATAGGAGGATTGATCCTTTGAGGTTGAGGGACAAAAGGGTAAGGTTGTTGGAAGTTACCAACACCTTGACTATATTGAAACTGGTTTGGGTTTTGAGGAGAGAATTGAGGGGGATGAGAAATGGGATTACCATACCTAAGGCCTTGGTTATAGGAAGAAGAGAAGGGCTCAGAGTGAGGTTGGTTGAAGTTTCTAACAAACTGACCTGATAGTTGAGGATTGGTGTTCCGTTGAGCATATGCTGCATTAAGCTCCATTGGTCTGGATGAATCGGATTGATCCTCTTGAAGTTGTGGACATGTGTCTGTTGGATGAGCTGGGGAGCTACAGATTCCACAATTCTTGATAGGTCCAGGGAATAGTGACTGTGGAGAAGATGAGGTTGGGGCTTTGGTAGCCACCGCTAGTTGACGCACAAGACCTGTAAGTTCACTCTTCCACTCAGTCATCTTGTTAGGCTCTATGGATTGATTATATTGGGATTTTTTGACTTGAGCATGTGCTCGAGTATGGAATTGTTGTGTGTTTGCAGCCATGTTACTTATGATATCTCTTGCAGCTGCTGGAGTTTTGTCAACAAGAGCACCGCCACTTGTGGCATCAATGAGGGTTCACTCCATAGCCAATAACCCCTCATAGAAGTATTGGATCAAGAGTTGTTCAGGTATTTGGTGGTGTGGGAAGGTTTCCACAAGCTTTTTTAACCTCTCCTAGTACTCATGGAGTGATTCATTTGGGAATTGACGGATACCACTTATTTCCTTTCGGATGGAAGCGGTACGAGAAGCAGGAAAGAATTTTTCTAGAAAGAGACGCTTCATGTCATTCCATGTAGTTATGGAACCAAGAGGTAGGTAGTAGAGCCATGACTTAGCGGTGTCAGCTAGGGAAAAAGGGAATGCTCGGAGTTTGATTTGTTCTTCAAAAACCCCTTGAGGCTTCATGGTAGAGAATACTACTTGGAACTCTTTAAGGTGAAGATGTGGATCATCACCGGCTAGCCCGTGAAAATGAGGGAGAAGATGAATCAAACCCGATTTGAGTTCGAAGTCAGCTTAAATGTTTGGATATTTAATACCAAGAGGTTGTTAATTCATATCAGGGGCAATGAGTTCTTTTAGGGTTTGTTCCCTATGATTGGCCATTTCAATTTCAACTGGTTGGATGATGACTGGTTCTTGAATTATTTGAGTATCTCTTATGTTCCTCCTAAGTTGGCGAAGTGTTCCCATAGTTTTAGGGTCAAAAAAATCCAAGTGATTGTTTGGAAGGCTACAGGGCATTCAGATAGATTTTGGAATAAAGAGGAAGACGAGTTTTTCTTTGTATTTTTTTTCCGTTTATGATTTTTAAGAGGAAGACGAGTTTTTCTTTGTGTTTTTTTTCAATTTTTTTTTAAAATTTTGTTTTTATGGTTTTTTTGACAATAACCAGAAATGAATGACTACTTAAAGCACCATCCACGACAATGAATCCATTTGAAATGCATGGCCGATTGTCTCCTATCGACCGGTCAAGGTTCCGGTGCTCTGCTAATGTGTATAGCAGCACTCGGGTCGAATCCTCGGCGATGGTACTTCGTAATAGTCGATTGTTTTTAGTTAATTGTATTATGATTGGGGGGGGGGTTGTTTGCAGAGATTAATTGAAATGACTAATTTATTATGATTTATAATGATTGGGGTGAGTTCATCATTAGGTTAGTTAAGCTTGTGATATCCTTGAGCTTTGCTTTATATTGCATTTAAATTAACACCCATGTCATAAGATGATGTTGATTAGAATTCCTAAGTGTTAAGGCTTTAAACCAAGACTTAACTTAACTTAAGGTTATAATCTCAATCAGATATTATTTATGGTGGTGTATTTATGGTTCCAATAATCCATGGAAACCACATGTTAAACAAAACAAGTCATTAATCCATGACATGTTAAGTCCAACATACACAATGTTAATTCAAAGAATATTCATCGAGCAGAAGCTCTCAATCACTTAACATAACTAAATTATAACTCACCTCAATGAGATATTTACTCATCCATTTGGGTGTTTAATAATCTGGTTATAATTATTATGATTATAAATTAATAAGAGAAGAAAAAGAAAGGGATAAGAAAAGAGTGGTACGTCGACACACACACACGAACAATGATGATAATTAAAAATGAACTTTCGATTGAATGAGGAAGCTAAATAAGGGAAGGGTATTGAACTGAATTTAAACTATTTTAAGAACATAAATATTAAACTACAGAATGTGGATGAGAATAAGAGATATTGAAGAAGTAACTTTCATTAAAATAGAATTACAAAGAAAGAGACTTACAAAATTACAAAAATGAAGAACACGAAATTAAGTGAAAACAAAGAGAGGAGGAAAGGTCTCTAAAGTGAAAACTTGAGTATGGAAGATCCTCCCAATCCTTTGGAAAGTCCTTGGTCGTGCCAATATGTTCTCCTCTCTTCTGAAATGCCAACCCCTTTCAAGGAGAGAAGGGGAGAGTATTTATAGCCCAAGGAGTGGACTGTTTACATTCCGGCAATACCCCTCCACTTGGCTCGCAGATATGGACATCATGACAGCTGAATATTGAGAAATATAATTCTTCAAAGTTTTATAAAATAAAGTTGTCCGACTACTCTAAAAATTTGGAGTAAATTGGGCTTAAGGATCAAAAGTTATGGCCAGTTGAATAAACAAAGTAAAACTGTCCATTTCAATCTAGTCTTTTTGAAGTCCAGAATTTGAAAGGGTTTTTGAATATGAATATTCCTTCAAATACGAATGTGTTCTTCAACAAAGTCTGCCAAATATATCTCCTCTTTCACACTGAAAAATCTCAGATAGATTTGATTCTTACATCATGAGATATGTCATGAATACTATACTGATTTTAATTCTCGGTCAGAATGGTGGGCTGGACTTGAAAGCTTCATTTGGGCCCCTTGTACTTGGATTTGGGCCTTGAAAGTTTTATACAAGATTAAATGTAGTGTCCCCAGAATTAGTGTGGAGAGTTAATGTTTTTGGACTTCTGGATTGAGCCCCGTAAATCAATCTTTAAGGCTGGTCCAGTTTGTTCATAGATTCTTTGGTCTTGTTTGTGAGGACCATATGACCCTTCAAATGGCATAATTGGCTCATGGTACCTTCTAATGAAATGTTGTATATTGAAAGGAGAATCCTAAAAAATAATAACCATACAATTTGGATCATTATAGTGATATTTATTATTAAAACATTAAACTGACTCAATTGGACTACTTCTAAAAATGCTCAAAAATTATACTTAATATTAAAACATTAATATTTCACACAAATTATGCACATTTCAAATAAAATCATTAAAGGGGGAATATAATAAGTCATGAAAATATTAATAACATCATAGGTAATCTCTCAAAAAGCATTGATAGGTTTAGAGTGTGTATTTTTTAAAAAAAAGTACTAAAAGAGGGGGGTAGTTTTGAAAACAGTTTTAAGAAAATAACTTAATTTATAGAGTTTAATAGGTGAAAAACTAAGTGGATTTTGAAAAATATGTGATAAAGGGGTTTGTTTTTATTTCCATACACACATTTAAAGTTCATTGTTCTTAGAGATTCATTCATTCTTGGAGTTATTCTTTGGTTGAAATTAATTGGAACCCTGATTAATTCCTAATATTTAATTTCAATGTTGGAAGAACCAAAATTTAATATAAAAATTATATTTCCAAAGTCCAACACTTATGAATGGAATAAGAGCTTCCAAATCAGATTGAAATTTCAATAAAGTGGGTTAGAAAAGGAATCTTGTGTTGTGCAATCGGAACAACACAAGTCACACACTCAATCTCACACCAATCAGTTAGAAATTAAGAGCATATCAATCACATGCATCAAAACAAACAATTAAATATGAAATGATGAAAGATACATGGAATTAAATGTTTTAGAACCCAAATTACTCAAAACCAGTTGCTAATATATGTGTCAGAACTCCCTTGAAATGTGTGTATCTCCCTCACAACAAACACCCACCGTTTAGTCCGACATTGAGAGGAGGAGGAAGCTTGGGTGGATCTACTTCTTCATCCTTTAACCCCCTATGAGGGTGGGGGAATAAAAAAATATAGGATGAGGATAGGAATCCTCTAGAGATACAAAATGGCAGCACTTCACTCCTTGGTTTAACTTACAAATGGGGTTCCCAAGGTTCCAATTTATAGGTCAAGTGGAAGCTGGTTTTGGGCACACAAATTTTTTAAAACCATTTGGTCCATGGTTTTCGACATCTAGAAATTCTTATCTCACTTTTTAAAAAACTAAAAAGTTGTTTTACCACCTATTTAATATCTCCACTAAACATTTGGATTCATTTGGAGGTCTACATCTTGAGATATGGATGAAACAAAACACACCACTTTTGA
Source organism: Viscum album (assembly GCA_963277665.1). Lineage (NCBI taxonomy): Eukaryota > Viridiplantae > Streptophyta > Magnoliopsida > Santalales > Viscaceae > Viscum > Viscum album. The sequence goes on along the minus strand of OY728123.1, from coordinate 681,877,106 downwards.
CTTCCTGCAGATTCGACGACTTGGAAAGATCAGCTAATTTGGGACCTTTAATTGATGAATAGGGATTTGGTGTCTTTAAAATAGTTGTATACCAATGAATTTTGGATTAGATCACCAAATTTCATCCCAATTAAATGTATAGATCATCTACAACGTCTGTTTGAGTCCACTAGTGTTCCTGGAATCCTGCACATTTTGGGCCCAACTGATTCAACCATTTATATCATAAAAAAACAACCAATTTTCTTGAAAAAGTAACCTTAATGTTAAATTCACACTAAAACACACATTTCATCATTGAAATATTTTTTGGAAAATTTTAAAATAACATGAAATAGGGAAATTCCTCATGAATTTTCAATAAATTCCATGATTAAATGGGCATCATTTTCCATGATTAAGTGGGAATCATTTTACTTGATAAACTTGGCATCAAAAACTAACATTCTGACAAAAAAGTGAGGGTGGAGGGGGGGGGGAGGTAACAATACTATTCAGCAATCTAAAAAGAAAAATAAGAAGAAAGATGATGAAAATGAATAACCCAGGAATATTACTACCCCCACACCTAGAGAATGAAATGTCCTCAATGTAATAAAATATAATGTGGGAAGGAATGATAAAACCCAGTGGGTGTCATTGGTAAAATACTTCTTGAACTTGGAGTTCCTATATTAGGGACTCTAGAATGGCTTCATGAAAGTGATTCAGCCACTTCACATTGATAGTGAAGGTTTGTTTTGTTTATTCATTATGAACCTGAATGAAACCAAATTGATAAACATTAGTAATAGTTTATGGGAAAAACTAGTGGGAACAAATATTACCTGGATGAAACTTCAGCCTTTCATTGAAAAGGAGGATCTTTTTCCCAATGTGGAATTGATATTGAAGGATGAGACAATCATGGGAAGCCTTGGTTTGCTCTTTATTGATCTAGTATTTCTCATATGAATCTCTATGTTTTTCCTCCAACCCCTAAATCTATATCTTCCTTTGAGAGGATGCACAAGAAAAATTATAATTTCATTGTTTAATGTCCCAGTTTCTCGATAATCAATCTCAATAGGGAGGTGAAAAATACTTCTAAAACTAATTTGATAAGATGATATTCTAATGGGAGTCTTGAAATCAGTACAATAATCCCACAATGAATCATCGCATCTAAGACTCTAATATTTTCTATTTGGTTGAACCATTTTTCAAGAATTTGTTTTACCTCCCTATTCAAAACCTCACATTGACCATTGGTTTGTGGGCGATATGCTATAGACACTTGATGCATGACCCCATACTAATGAAAAAGTGATTACATTGTTTGGTTTCAGAAATGAGAACCTTGGTTATTAATGATGAACCTAGTTAATCCAAACCTATATAAAATTTGGGTTCTCAAAAATTCCACAACTTCCTTAGAATCATTAGTCCTTGTGGATCGTGCCTCTACCCATTTTTACACATAATCAACTGTCAAAAAAATGTACAAGTTACCAAATTAATTAGGTAATGGTCCCATAAATTCAATGCCCCAAACATAAAAAATTTAATAAAAGATTAGGGGTTGTTGTGGAATCTCATTTCTTTTAGATACATTCCCCATTCTTTGATAGGGAGGACAATATTAATATAAAACATGGGCATCCCTAAATAGTGTTGGCCAAAGGAGATCAAAATTTAGGACCTTGCGAGTAGTCCATTGGGGTCTAAAGTGGACCCCACAAGTAATAGTGTTGAATAACCTTAGGATAGAGTGAAACTCACTATTGGGAGCACAAAACCTGATAACTTTATCACTACATGTGTGCCAAAGGTAGGGGTGATCCCAAATTTACCAATGGGACTCATGTTTTAGAAGATCATATTAGTTTTTTTTGAAATCAGAATGAATGAAAGATGCTACCAAATAATTTAAATTTTTTTCATACTAAAGAATAGTATATTGTACTCGGTGTAATCACTCATCAAGAAACATATCATTTATCAGAATACCGGGAGATGAGTTAATGTCTCTAGATGGTAGGATCCTACTGATATAGTCATCTACCACATTCTATGCTCTATTTTTATCTATAATTTCTAAATTAAATTCCTAAAGAAGGAGAATCCAATGAATGATACGTGGTTTGGATTTTGGTTTCTTAAGGAGATACCAGAGGGTTTCAAGGTATAAGAACACAATGACTTTGGACCCTAAAAGGTATGAACTAAATTTATCCAAGGAAAACATAATGAAAATGATTTTTTATTTCTATTTTGGTGTCGTTTTCTTGGGCAAGGTCCAGTTTATGTGAGGCATAGGCAATGACATGTGGATCTCGATCAACCCGTTATGATAATATATCCCCAAATGCATAGTTAGATGCGTCACACATGAGATAAAATAGTAAATCCAACCAAGGTGATTGGATTATCAGGGGTGAATTGAGACCCCATTTCAATTTATTAAAAGATTCCCCACATTATTTATCAAAAATAAAGTCCTTTTCTTTTTGAAGTAAGTGGGAGAGGGGGAGTGAAATCTTACTAAATTCACGAATGAAATGACTGTAAAATATAGCATGACCTAAGAAATACCGCACATCCCATATATTTTTGGGGAAAGGTAGGGAATAAATGACATTCACTTTTGATTTATCTACTTGGATACCATCCCCAAAAATGATACTCCCAAGTAATATATCTTTTATCACCATGAAATGGAATTTATCAAAATTTAATACATGATTATTTTCAATATAACAACGTAGGGAAGAACCAATACTACTAAAATATTCATCACAAGAGAGACCATACAAAGTGAAATCATCCATGAAATTATCTAGGTAATCTAAAAAAATACTAACCATGCATCACTAGAAAGTACACAGAGCATTACACAGACTAAATGGCATCCTTCTATATGAAAATGTTCTAAATGAGAAAGTCAAGGTTGTATTTTTCTAACCCTAAGGGGTAATATGGATATGAAAGTATCCAGAATACCCATAAAGTAAATAGTAATGGGACTTCCCCACTGGCCTCTCTAGAATCTAGTCAATGAACAGTAATGAGAAATGGTCCTTCTTAGTGTGTTGGTTTAGTCAATGATAATCTATATAGACACACCAACTATTCTACACACAGGTTAGAACCAACTCATTGTTTTCATTTTTAATTATCGTAAGACCAATTTTTTTACGAACTACTTGCAGTAGACTGACCCATTGGATATCAGAGATGGTGTAAATGATTCCAGTAACCAATAATCTTTTTACCTAGGTTTTAGAAACATCTAGAAGGTTTGGGTTCAGTATACATTGTGCCTACCTCACTGGTTTATCCTCATCATTTAACAATACCTGATGTGTGAAAATTGATGGGATAATGCTAGAAATGTCAGCAAGTGCCCATCCCAATGCTTATCTATACTTCCTCTAAAGTTCAATAAGTCTCAATTCATGCTCTTGATGGAGTGAACTAGAAATGATGACAGACATCTTGTTTCTATTATCAATATAAGAATATTTTAAATCCCAAGGTAGTTTTTTAAGTTCCAATTCAGGGGGATTTTGGATTGATGGGGTGGATGTGAAAGTGATAGGTCACTAATCTCATCTAACTGCTTAGTGATAACACCCTCATATGAGGAATGAGATTTTAAAAGCTTAGTAGTATCATCAATGGTCATTGGATCCTCAGTGTTCAAGAAATTATCAATTAACAAACATGCATGACCTTTTTCTAAACCAGTACAATATTTGATGAATTATTCATTACCAATAATGTCTATAAATGAGGAAAAATAATATTGGGGATCATATGAATGAAAATAAGTGTTTTTAGGGGAATGTAGTGCATCGATATAATTAACTAAAAGTGAGGAATGTTCTTATGATGGGTTCTTCAAGGAATCAAGGATGTTGAAGTGGAAAATGTCGCCACCAAACTCCATAGATATTATACCATTGTGGACATTGATCATGGTTTTGGTTGTTTTCAGGAAAGTCCTCCCTAATATAATTGGGGCATGTCCATTCATCCTATCATCTTCCATTTAAATAACATAAATATTATCATGAAAAATTAAAATTTTCACCCTCATAAAAACATCCTCTAAAACACCAGAAGGGTGTGATGTTCTCTGGTTTTATTGTTGAACAATTTTTTAGTAGGCTTCAGTTCATCAACCTACATTGAATCGAAAATGGAGTGTTTCATCACATTTATAGAAGCACCAAAATCAATCATAGCATTTGAAAATAAATACTTCCCTATGGTGCAAGAAATTGAGAATGTTCGAGGATCATTGAATTTTGTGGGAAGTGATGGCTCTATAAATGTTGAGACTTTACTCCCCAAGATCACATTTTCATCTCTATTAATTTTCCTTCGGTGCATACACATCTCCTTTATAAGCTTAGCTTATCATGAAATTTGATTCATGACATCAATAAAAGGGATGTTGACCTGCAATTTTTTGAAAGTTTCCAAGATTTATTTATCAAGTTATGTTTGTTTTTGTTTTCCTTATTGGGTGGAACTTTGTAAAAATGGAAGATTAATGGTTAGGAAAGGAAACTCATCAAAAGACACACTCTTTATTTTGGAATGGATTCTCCCAGGACAAGGTTTTTCAAAATTTGGAACATTCTCAATGGTTGTAATGGTGTTTTCCTCAAGAGGGGATGGCTATAATTTAGGGTTAATTTGGATTTTAAGTTGTGTTATAATACTAAGGGTGATAGAACTGACATTTAACTTATCCCTAATTTTGACTGGTGGTTGAGAAGGTATTTTACCTGACCCATGACTTTGAATTTCCCCCCACTGAGTTGGTGAGTTAGCCTAATTGGGGTTTTAGGTCTTGAATGGATTCTTGGGTGGTTTATTGGTATTGGAGATTGTTGGAAGAAATTTTTTTCATCATGTATTCTATGATAGTATTGGGTTTTGTAGTTTATTTTGAAAGGCCTTTGTGGTGGATTAGGATTTATGGGTGGAGGTGGTGGATGACTACTTTACCCCGGTTGGTTCCATGGTTGTTGAGGTTGGTTTGAATACCCCCATTTTCTATAGTATTAGTTTTATTTCCACCCAGGGTTGGATGGATTAGATGGTTCTTTCCTAATGGGTTAGTTATAGGGGCGTCCTAGAAAGATTTCCTCACAACTCTTAGAAGTTTCTCTAAGTTGAGGGCATTGGTCAGAATAATGGGTGTCAGTAGAACAAATACCATAATGGATTAGAGGAGGAGATTGAGATTTTTATTAGGAAAGAGAAAGTGGTCATAGAAGAGTACTTACCTCTTCAAACTATGTGTCCACATTCTTCTCAAACTCTGAAATTTGTAACTCATATACATCTCGAATGGGTACACTGGACTACAAACTAAATTTTTGAGTGTTCTGAGTCATGTTTTCAATTACAGTCCTTGTAGAAATTTCAGTTTTGTAAACTAGTTCCCCACCTATAGAAACATCAATCATTTTATGATAAATAGGAATTAAACCTTCATAAAAACATTGTATTAAAACCTGATCACTTATTTGGTGGTGTAGGAAACTTGAAAAAATCCTTTTAAATATTTCACAGTATTCATGAAGTGTTTCCCCTTATGATTTTATTATTCCAAAAATTTATTTTCATATAGTTGTAGTTCAAGAGTATGGGAAATATTTTTCACAGAAATTCATTTCAGGTATTCCTAGCCTCTAATTGGGGAATTACCATAATATAGACAATCCTTTTCAATGTATTCTAATTAAAAAGGGAATTCCCTAATCTTAACTTGTTCTTCATCCACATTATCATGTTTTAATTTTGAGAACACAGTGTGAAATTATTTTAAGTTCTTATGTGTATCTTCTTCCATGAGCCCATGGAATCTTGGTAATAAGTGAATTAAACCATATTTAAGTTCAAAATTAGGTGCTTCGCCTTGTATTTGAATGTATGCGAGAAGGATATGTACATCAGGAAAGGTTAGTTATTTTAATATCTGGTTATTTCCAGACATATTTTATAGGTTTATTTTAGTTTTAATGTGGATTATAGAAGAATAAGAATGATTGATAAGAGTTTCAATGTTTTTTGTGTCTTCCTTCAAAGGGTTCTCTTGTGTGTCTCGGTGTCACTGATGTAGGATCCTCTCCAATAAAGGTTCAAAAGGTGGTAAATATCCCATAGTAGAACACATAATTCACAAAACCTACACAATAAATAAATTATAACACAAAAATATATGTAAAGGTAGAATATAAAAAAATAAATATTCATAAAATTTACAAAAATATTATAAAATACTTGCACTAAAAACCAAAGAGCTCCATGACAATGATACCAGAATTTGAATGTGTTTTCATGACATGTCAAATTGATTATGATTTAGTGATGATTTTATAGTATAGGGAAAACTCTAAGTCATATCTCAAGGATATTTGATAGTTTTAGATTGTGTATTTTTAATAAAAATTACTAAAAGAGGGGGGTGGTTTTGAAAACTATTTTAAGAAGATAACTTAATTTAAAGAGTTTAATAGTTGAAAAACCAATTGTATTTTAAAAGTATGTGATAAATAGTTTTTTTTATTTCACTACACAAATTTCAAGTTCATTGTTCTTATATATTCATTCAGGTTTTGAGTAATTCTTTCATTGTAATTAAATAGAATCCTGATTAATTCCTAAGATTTTATTTCAATGCTTGAAGAACAAAAACTTGATATAATAATTGTAATTACAAGGTCCATAAATTATTAATGGAAGAGTATATTCCAAATAATATTTAAATATCAAGAAACTGGGTATGAAAATAATTCTTGTGTTCTCCAATCGAAACAACACAAGTCATGCACTCAAAATCTCACACTGATGAGTTAGAAATTAAGAGCATATCAATCACATGCATAAAAAACATTAAAACATTAAATAATTTAAGATACATTGAATAAAATGTTTTAACACAAAAATAAATCCAAAATAGTAGATAATATATGAGTTAAAACTTCCCTGACTTGTGTGTGGCTCCCTCATGACAGACACCCACCATTTAGTCCGACATTGAGAGGAGGAGGAATCAGGTGGATATCCTTCTTCATCCTTGATCTTCATATGAGGGTAGGAGCCTCCAAAACTTCTAGAATGATGAGAATAATCATATGGAACTCTAAAATGGCAAAAATTAGCTCCTTGTTCGATCTTACAAATGGGGTTACTAAGGTTCCAATTTATAGGCAAAGTGGAAGGTGGTTTTGGGCACATAGATTTTGTAAAGCCAATTGGACCATGGTTTTAGACATCCATAAAATCTTATCTAATTTTGGAGAAAAATAAATTTTTTTTCCCAAACTCTTGAATGTATCCATTTTTTACATCATTTGGAGGTCAATAGCTCTAGATATGGATGAAACACAATACACTAGCTTTGACTTCGTATAGATTCAGTGGCTTGGAGTGATCATTTTTGTTGGGCCATTTAATGGATGAATTGGGATCTTATTACTTAATAAGAGTTATAGAAAAATTAATTTTCGATCATATCACAAAATTTCATCCCAATTAAACTCACAGACCAACTACAACGTCTGTTTGAGTCCACTAGTGTTCTTGGAATCTTGCACATTTTGCCCATTTTTCTTCAACTTCATCTTGGGCCCTCAAAATCACCTCCACCTATAATGAAATAATCCAAAGAAGTGAAATTAACCTTTTTAATAGTGATTAAAATAAAATAGTTAAATCAAACATGAAGTGAAATCTGTTATTAAATTTGGAATTTATGATACAAAATCATTTTTACACAGTGACGTAAGGGTCGAAATAAATAGTGAATCGTTACATGATCAAATGCCTATGTGAAATTTTCTTATGTAGTTTGGTGTAATTCTTTAGGTTTTTATAAATTCTAGAGAAATGATCTATTTTACCTATTATTTCATATATTTATTTGCTAAAATTTAATTTCATATATTTAAATTCTTATAGTGACTTTATAAATTCATTTTAATTTTATATAACCTATGTGTAAGTATTTTTCATTTTTTTAAACACGTTTTTTTGAATATCGAAGTGTGTTTTATTTTCATGCATGAATTTTACAGCTTAAAACTCAAAAATAATTTTTATAATTTTATGTTTTTTTAATTGATTATATTATTTATAAATTAATATATGTTGATATTAAACTCATTCAAACTTGTTTTAATATCATTAATGTTGTGTTATTAATTTTTGAATTTCTTTGCATGTTTACTTAATGTTTTAAATAGAATTATTTTAAATTTTGTATTTAAAATTTGAACTTGTTATTTTAATGGGATCTTTAATTGACCTATTTTTATAGAGACCATTTAAAATATGTATTGGATGATTTAAAATCTTTTTGAATCAGTCTTCTTTGTTAAAAATTTTGGTCATTAATTGAGAGATTATTATGTAATGATAATATCTATTTCTCTCTCTTTTTGATATTCTAGTATTATTATTTTTGAATTATCAAACCTTTATCAATTTTGTATAGTTTATTTTTTTTATAAATGAGTTTGATACTTTCTACCATATAAGGGTGTGCAAGTAACAAACTACTCACATTATACTTCTTCGATGAGCACTTTTTTCAAGTTATATAGTGAAAAGAGTGTGGTGGTGTTGATATTATGAAGTGATGTACATTATCTCTATACTAAACATTTCCCACCACTACTAGGTGTTCTATCAAGGGTTGAAAGAAAAGTTCTATGACTACTATTTCCTTGATGAGATATCCTGATACATTGATCAAGAACCAGTACTTGTGCTTTCCTTGTTTCTCTTCTACTTTATCCTGGTTTCTTGTGTTTGTAACACTTATTCCCATATTTAAAGTACATTAATTTTTTATATTTATGATGTTACATATAAAAGAATTCTTCTTTTCTATAATCAGGTTATGAATCAAGGATTATAAATTCGGGACTCTTTAGGTTGTGGTTACTATAGTCTAAAGTTGGTGTTGTAATTGGGTTTGGAATACCCACACAAAAGTTAGGTATCTTGGTTATTCTTCCACTAGAAAAAGTATGTTTTAATTGGGATATGATTCCCCTTAAAAAATTAGATTAGTTCACAATGTATCTTTCATTTAGTAGAGAGGTATACAAGTAGTCTAGGTCCAATTTAGACCAAACTAATATAAAAAACATAATTTTTTCCTTATTTTATTCTACTTCTAATTAACTCTATTAATTAAATATCATAATTAATTTAGATAATTAATCTATTTCATTAAAATTTATCTATATTGTCTATTCACCCCACTCTATACCATATTCCATTATCCCATCCAACCTAACAATAAGTATCAGAGGTAGTTTCTTTTGGAATTTAGTCAATCCTTCTATAGAGTTTATTATTTACATTTTATTATGATGATGTTTTTCCAGGCATCACTGTCTAAATACAAGATTTATAAGATGGAATAAATGAATGAAAATGATTGATGGATTCCTTATAATCCACTTCAATTTGATGGAAATGACTATTATTATTGGGGATCCATAATAGAGGCTTACCTTAAGTAGCTAATCAAAGAACATTGGTCGATCATGGAAAAAGAATACACACTACCAAAAGATAATTTGGATACTCTTACTGAAAAAATGATACTAAATGTGTTTTAAATTACAAAGTTGTAAATATTTTATATTGTGATATTAACATAAGTGTGTTTAATAAAGTGTATATATGTTTGAAATCTCATGAAATGTGGAATATTTTACAATTTACTAACCTTTTCCTAGATAAATTGATCTTAACTAATCTTGGAATGCTTTGAGATGAGTACCAAACTTTCAAGATGGGTGAATATGAAAGCATCAGTAAAATGTTCCACTAATTCATATGCATTTTGAATGTAATTAAATCCCTAGGAGAATCTTTAGAAAAACCAATACTAGTTGAAAGAGTCTTAAGAGCTCTATATAAGAAATAGAACATAAAGAAGTTTGAAATTGATGAAAGTAATAACAGCAAATAGTACACATTGGATGAAATATTCTTTAATATGAACTTGAGTTGAATAATATTACGAAAGAATAGACTTGAAAGAAGAATGGTATTTCTTTCAAATCATATATAGATTTTATTTATAACTCTTTTTAATCTGAGGCACATGAATGTGATAAATGGGAAATTACCAATATAATAAAAGGTATTTATAATTTGATGAATATAAAAAAAAGTTCAAGAAGAAACCAAGTAAAGATAAAAAGAATGATTGAAAGGAAAAAACAGTACCACATATGGTCCATATTTGACCTGTTATGAATGTAGAAGGAAGAGACATATCAAACCTTACTTTCCTAAGCTAAATAAATAAGGAAGAGATAATAAATTTAAAATGTAATTGAAACATGCTTATAACATTAGATGGAGTTGAACTAAAGTATCTGAATCAAGTGATGAATTTGAAATTGAAAAATAGATTGCTAAAACCTTCTTAAATAGTAAATAAAAATGAGGAAACATTCCTTGGATATCTCAATAATGAAACATGGTATATGGATAGTGGTTGTTAAACATAACCGGTGACCTCTCAAATTCCCTCTATTACACTAAATGTGATGGAGGATCTATCACTTCTGGAGATAACTCTAAAGGAAAGGTTAAAGGTTTTTGTGAATTTGATATCTCAAATGTTTTTTTAACTTCTAAAGTTTTATAGAATTAAGTTTTGAAAAATAACTTAATTATTATTTCATAATTATGTGATGATGATATGTATGTTAAATTTTAAGATAATAAATTTTTAGTTTTTAAAAATTAAAATGTATTATTTTATTCTAATAGAAAATATAATATTTATTGTCTTAAATTATATGATTTATCTAATCAAAATGTTAAGTTTCTTAATGATATATAAATAGATGATGTTATTTGGAATATGCGGACTATTCATGATGATTTTTGAATAAAGCACACTTTAGGCCCACATAGACACATTATATATTTACCCCAAGTTAGTGGTAAGAAAATAATTTGTTTGTGATTCATTATTAAAAGGTAAGAATAATAAGAAATATTTCAAATCAATTAATCATGTTTCTACTTATAGATTTATTTAATTATTGCATCTTGATTTATTTGGTCCTATGAAAATTGCTAGTTTAGGTAACAAGAAATGTGTTTTTATCATTATTTATGATTTCAATATATTTAAATGGGTTTATATTTTATCTCATAAGAATGAAACCTTATCTAGATTTATTGATTTTTGTAAGATAGTTCAAAATATGAAAGGTTGTTTAATTATTTATTTTAGAAGTGATAATGGTGTCAAGTTTTTTATTTTTTAGTTTAATAATTTTTTTGAAGAAAATGGTTATGCTCATAATTTTTATACTCCTAGAACACAACAACAAAATAGCATTACAAAATGAAAAAATAGAACTATTTAAGTAATTTCTTGAACCATTCTTAATGAGTATAGTTTACCAAAATATTTTTGGGATGAATATTTTTATACTACTTGATATGTTTTGAAAAAAGTTTATATTAGATATTTGTTGAAGAAAAAACATTAAAAATTATTTAATTTTATATAACCAAAGGTTGATTATTTTAGAGTTTTTAGTTGTAAAGTTTTTATCTTAAATATAAAAGATAATTTAGATAAGTTTGATTCTAAAAGTATTGAAGTTATCTTCCTTGGTTACTCTTTTAATAGTAAATATTGTAGAGTTTATAATAAGAATACCATGACTATTGAAGAATATGAACATATAGAGTTTGATGAGTCTTGTGATTCTAAAAAATATTTTTGGAAAATATTGAAGTCATTTTTAGGGATTTCATTTTTTGTGAAGAAACAATTCTAGCCAATATAACTATTGAGGGGGAGAAAAAGTATTCTCAATATTATACTAGAACATGGAGGATTCTTAAAGATCATCCCATTGATAATGTTATTGGTAATATTGGTTCTATTATGAAAATTTGAAACCATACTTTAAACTTGTCTATAAACTTTTCCTTTTTTTACTGATCATGTTTCTACTAATGTTGTTGATGCTCTGAATGATCTAAATTAGATTATTTCTATACAAGATGGTATTAAATTTTTTTATATAATGTTTGGTTGTTATTTAAATTTCCAAAGGATAAAAAAGTAATCTAAACTAAATTTATATTTATAAACAATCTTGAGGAATCTAGATAGAGATTCAAAAATAAAGACACACTTGTTACCTAATGATATTCTCATAAAGAATGTATAGACTTTTAAGATTCATTTTTACCTGCTTCTAGGTTAGAGTCTATTAGAATATTATAAGATTTTTCTTTTTTTCAAGGTTTTAAGTTATATCAAATGGATTTTAAAAAGTTATTTCTTAAATGGTGTTATTTATGAAGAATTTTTTGTTTCTCAACCCATTTGTTTTTAAAATGAGAAATTTATTAATCATGTTTTTAAATTATCTAAAGCATTGCATGGTATCAAACAAGAACCTAATGTTTGGTATGAAAATATTTATTTATTTCTATTAAATAATGTTTCGGATAATGGTAGTGTTGATCCTACTCTTTTTATTAAAACAATTTCTAATTATATTTTAATTTTAAAAATTTATGTTGATTATATAGTTTTTGGATGTTCTAGTGAATTTCTTTGTAATTATTTTTCTGATTTGATGACATATGAGTTTGATATGAGCTTAATGGGATAATTAAAGTTCTTTATTAGACTTAAAATATCTCAATTAAAATATGGGATCTTTCTGAATCAATCTAAGTATGCTAATAACTTGGTTAAAAGGGGGAGTTTGAATGTATTTAGAGGCTGAAATTTTCATATTTTCACGATATATATAAAATCTAGAATCTATTTTTTAGATTACTGTTTTTTATTTTCTATATAATTTTTTTTATTATATAACTATTTTAAAACTTCTAATTTATCATAGATGATGTTATATTACCATTTAAAACTTCCTTTTTAATAAAAGATTATTTTTATAAAGGATTTATCATTTTTTTCTCAAAAACCTTTTAAAATTATGCATGTTGTATCATGAATCCTTGAATAATTTTTTGAAAAAAGGGATTTATAGTGGCTCATTAACATAATTTTTTAATAATACGATTGTTTAAGAACATTTTATATACTATTTAAATTATTTTTTCGAAATAAGTTTTCTATCGAAACCATATCTTTTTGATAATTTCTAAAGTGGGGTGATGTTTTTGAAATTATACTTTGTTTTTTAATTATCAAAAAGGGGGATAATGTTGCATGGATCTTTAAGACACTTTATGTTTTGATAATTATAAATATTTATTTAATTAATTTATTTAAAAAATCTTAATAATATTAATTGTGTGTTGATAAATTATGTTTAACATTGATCATATCATAATATTTCATTACATAAAATATCTTTAGATTTCATGTTTTGATTGTTCACAACATGCTCTAAATGTTTTATATTGGGTTAATTTGCTAAATGAGTCACTTGGGACCTTAAAATATCATCTATACTTTATTTTCACTATTACCATGTAGAAAAATTACTATTCATAACGTTACCAAATGCTTAACCATGTAGTCGATTTGTGAACCACGTAGCCATTTTTAAATCCACATGGATGATTTTCTATAATCAATTAATATATGTATTTAGATCATATCTTGAGCAATGGAACTCCAAATTGAGTGATTATTATTTTTTAAATATAAAAATTTATCTGAATTTACTTAAAAGAAATAAACTACTTAATATATCTCTATAATTTCATATATTTGGATATAAGTTACTATATTTTTTCATACTGACTTCTACTGTTTTCCAAACTATTTTGCTAATATTTTTTTGATCATAACCTGATTTATATAAATTTTATTGAGGTGCTATTAATTATTTAGAAATATAATGAAATTGTATAAATATAATTAAAAATGACCAAAAGACAATTCTTCAGTTTATATGGTCTGTTTTAAGTCTAAAATTTGAAAAGTTAATCTATTTACAATTTTTAGGAATTCAGATATGTGAATTGACAATGTGAAGAATTCGCTTGTGCGAATCCCTTACATGAATCACCTATGTGATTAATTGCTTAAATGAATCACTTACATGAATTTATTAAATGAATCACTTATATATATTCATATATGTGGATAATTCACTCTCATAAGGAAAAATGCCTACGTGAAAAATGGCTATATGAAATTTACTTACATAGTTCAGTGATGTTCTATAAGTTTTTCTAAAATCTAGTGAAATATGACATTTTACATATTATTTCATATATTTATTCTTTTTATGTTCATTTCATATATTTAAATTATTATAATGAATTTATAAATTCTTATTAATTACATATAACCCATGGGAAGTGTTTTTCATTATTTTAAATATGTTTTTATGAAGAAAAAAGTGTGTTTTGTTTTCATGCATGAAACATATAGCTTAAAACTAAAAAATGTTTTTATTATTTTTTGTTGTTTTATTCAATTATATTGTTTCTAAATTAATATTATTTAATATTATACTCTTTCAAACGTTTTTTAATATCATTAATATAGTGTTATTATTATTTTTAATTTCTCTACAAGTTTATTGCTTACTTTAAAAAAAATGATTTTAAGTTTCATATTTCAAATATAAACTTTATATTTTCATAAGATATTTTATTGAACTATTTTTATGGAGAAATTTCAAAATATTTAATGGTTATTTTAATTTTTTTGAATTTGTCTTATTTGTTTTAAATTTCGGCCATGAGTTGAGTGATTATTATGAAACAATAATATATATTTATCTATGTTTTTGATATTATAGTCTTATTATTTTTGAATTCTATAACATCTCTAAACTATTTTGAGTTTATTTATTTTATAAAGGATTTTGAGACTTAATGATATAGAAGGGTGTCAATGTAACAGACTACTTATGCGGCACTTCTTTAATGAGCTCATTCATATTTTCAAGTGATACAATGCAAAGAATGTGGTGGTGTTGATACTGTGAAGTGATGACTATTCTACATATTTTGAACATTTATCACTACTACTAGAGGATATCCTAAGGTATGAATGATAAATTATATGACTACTATTTCCTTGAATAGATATACCGATACATTTATTATGAATCAATACCCGTGATTTCATTGTATATATTCTACTTCATTCTGGTTTCTTATGCCTGCAACACTTCTTCCCAGATTTCACATACAATTATTTTTTTATGTTTATGATTTTATTTAATAAATCATTATTATTATCTATAATTAGTTTGTGACTACCGAATTCTAAAGTTAGGAATGTTCGGGTTGTGACTTCAGTAGTCTAAAGTCAGTGTTGTAATTGGGCTGTGACTCCCCATAAATAAGTAAGGTGTTTTGGTTATTTTTCTACCAGAAAAAGTAGGATTTAACCAGGTTATAATTATCCTTAAAAAATAAGATTATCGTACTATGTATCTCTTGCTGAGTGGAGTGGTAAACGATTAGATCAGGTCCACTTTGGACCAAACTACTATAAAAAAATCATTGTGTTATTTATTTTATTTCACAACTAATTAAATTTATTAATTAACTATCATAATTAATTTTGATAATTAATATTTTTCATTGATTTTTTTAATTTATTCTATTTTCCCCCTCTATACCATCTTCAATTATCTTATCTGACCTAACAAATGATATCAGAGGTAGTTCCTTTTTGAATTTATCCAAACCTTCTATAGAGTCAATTGTTTACATTTTATTGTGTTGATGTTTTTCTAGACATTAAAATATAAGGAAAATATATATAATATAGTTGGAAATAATGAAAATGATAGATGGATTCCTTAGAATCCCCCTCACTTTGATGGAAATGGAGATGGTTACTGGAGATCAAGAATGGTGGCTTTCCTCAAGTAGATAAGAATAGAACACTGGCCTATCACAGAAACATTTTACACATTACTAGAAGCTAACCCAAATACTCTTATAGGAAACGATCCAACTAAATATATTTTAAATTAAAAATTTATAAATATTTTATATATTTATATTAACATAATTTTGTTTAGTCATATGTATGCATGTTAGAAAAATCATGAAATATAGAAGATTTTACCAGTTAATCACCATGTATCAGACAAATTGATTCAAATTAATCTTATAACGCTTCGAGCTGAGTGATAGGATTTTAGGATAGGTGAATATGAAATAATCAATCAAAATTTTCACCAATTCACAATAATTGTGAATGGAATTTACTCCCATGGATATTTTTTCAAAAAATCCAGTATTAGTTGAAAGTCTTAAGAGCTCTACCCAAGAAATAGAATGAAAAGAAAGTTGAAATAAATGAATGTAATAACTTTAAATAGTAAACAATGAATTAACTCATAAGATCACTTATTCAATACAAATTTGATTTTAAGAATATTTCAGAAGAAGAGACATCAAAGAAAAAAGGTATTGATTTTAAATCTCATATAATTTTTTTAACTCTTCTGAATTTGAGGCAATGGAAAGTGACAAAATGGAAATTTCCAATATAAAAAATGGTATTTATAATTTTATGAATAGAAAGAAAAATTTCAATGAGTGATGAATTATAGATCAATATAGCGATCTAAAGGAAAATAAGGGTACCACATATGGTCCAGATGTGACCTGTTATGAATGTAAAAAGAAGGGACATATCAAACCAGACTATCCTAAGATGAAGAAAGAAGGTAGAGATTGGAAATAAAACATTCTTATCATTCTAGATGGATTTTAACTAAAGTATTAGACTCAAGTGATGAATATTAACGTGAAAAGAGACAACTAACCTCTACTTTATAGTAGTAAATACAAATGAGGGAAAATGCCTTGGATGTATCAAGAACAAAACATGGTACATGGACAATGGATATACCTTGAACATGACTGATAACCTATAAAATTTCCTCTCTTACCCCAAATATGATTGATGCTCTATCCCTTTTAAAGATTACTCTAAAGTCAAGGTTAATTTTTTTGGTGAAGTTGGTATTTAAAATGTTGTTTTAATTTCTCAAGCTTTATATATTGAAGGTTTGAAACATGACATAATTATCATTTCAAAATTATGTGATGATGGTGTGTATATTAAATTTTAATATAATAAATGTTTAGATTTTAAAAATGAAAATATTTTATCTTATTCTAATAGAAATGAAAATATTCATTCTATTAATTTATCTAATTTATATAATAAAAATTTTATGTGTCTTAATTATATAGAAATAGATGATGTTATATGGAATAGAAGTCTTGGTTATGCTCATTATCAAATGATACACATTTTATCCAAACATGTAAATGTTCAATATTTACCCATATTAAAGGTAAAAAAAGATTTTATTTGTGATTCGTACATGAAATGTAAGAAACACAAGGAATATTTAAAATATATAAATCATGTTTCTACTTATATAACTCTTTAATTATTACATATTGATTTAGTTGGTCCTATGAAAACTGCTATTTTAAGTGGTAAAAAATATGTTTTTTTCATTTTTTTATGATTTCAACATATTTATAAGGGTTTTTTATATCTCATAAACATAAATCCTTATCTAGATTTATTAATTTTTGTAAGATTGTTCAAAATATGAAAGGTTTTTTAATTGTTTCTATTACAAGTGATAATGGTGATGAGTTTGTTATTTTTTATTTTAATAAGTTTTTTGAATAAAATGGTCAGGATAATAAAATTTTAGCTCATAAAACAACACAAAAAATGGTTCTGTAGAACATAAAAAAAATTACACAAGAAATGTCTTGAACCATGCTTAATGAATGTAGTTTACCAAAATATTGTTGGGATAAATTTATTAATACCACTTTATATGTTTTTAATAGAGTTTATATTATATAATTGTTGAAGAAAACCCCTTATGAATTATTTAATGATAGAAAACTAAAGGTTTATTATTTTAGAGTTTTTGGTTTTAAAGTTTTTGTCTTAAATACAATATATAATTTAGGTAAGTTTGATTCTAAAAGTGTTGAAGGTATCTTCCTTAGTTTCTCTTCTAATAGAAAATCCTATAGAGTTTATAATAAGAACACAATTAATATTGTAGAATCTATACATATAAATTTTGATAAATCTTGTGATGCTCAGAAATCTATTTTTGAAAATACTAAAGATGATTTTAGGGATTTCAATTTTGGTGAAGAAAAACCTCTAGATAGTGTATATATTGAGGGGGATAAAAATGATTCTCAATATGATCCTATATCATAGAAGATTCATAAATTTCATCCCATTTAAAATGTGATTATCAATTTTGGTTATGGTATGAAAACAAAAATCTCAACTTTAATATTATTTGGAATCTCAGCATTTGTTTTTAACCATGTTCCTAATAATGTTGTTGATGCTTAAAATGATTCAAATTGGATAATTTATATGCAAGATGAGCATAATAAAATTTCTAGAAATTATGTTTGTTCATTAGTTGAATTAATTAAGTATAAAAAGGTAATTGGAAATAAATGGATATTTTTAAACAAGCTGGATGAATCTGGAAATTTTTTCAAAAATGAAGCCAAACTTGTTTCCCATCGATACTATCAAGAATTAGTTATATACTTTGAAGATTCATTTTCACCTACTTCTAAGTTAGATTCTACTAGAATATTTATATATATATATTTTTATTTGAAGGTTTTTTGTTATATAAAATGTATTTTAAAAAGAAATCTATTAAATAGTTTTATTTCTGATGAATTTTATGTTTCTCAACCCCCTGGTTTTGAAAATGAGAAATTTCTTAATCATGTTTTTAAGTTATCTAAATATTTATATAGTCTCAAACTAGCACCTTATGATTGGTATGATGGGATCTATTTGATTCTATGAAATAGTGGTTTCAATAAATGTAATATTGATCCTAATATTTTTTTAAAATTAATTTCTAATGATATTTTAATTTTGAAAATTTATGTCGATGATACAGTTTTCGATTGTTCTAGTCAATTGATTTGTAATGATTTTTATACTTTTATGTCATTTGAGTTTGACATGAGCCTAATGGGAGAATTTAAGTTATTTATCGGGCTTAAAATTTATAAAAGAAAATATGGGATATTTCTTAATAAATATAATTATTGTAAAGAGTTTGTTAAAAGGTGAGTTTTAATGTATTTTTGTGATGAAATTTTCAAATTTACTTGAAATTTGTAAAATATGGAATATATTTTTTAGATTACTATTGTTTATTTTCGGTACATATTTGTTTATTATATAACTATTTTAAAACTCTCATACATTCTATATGATGTTAACTTACTATTTAAACATTCATTTTTCAAAAAATATTATTTTTATATATGATTTATCATTTTTTTTCTCAAACAACTTTTAAAATTTGACTCGCTGTATCATGAATCCTTGAAAAATATAAAAAACTATTTATAATGGATCCTTGACATATTTTTTTTAATAATATGAATGTTTAATAACTTTTTATATACTATTTACATTCCTTTTAAAAAATCAATTTTCCATTGAAATCTTATATTTTTGATAAATTCAAAAAGGGGGAGATGTTTTTAAAATTATACTTGGTTTTGTAATTATCAAAAAGGGGGAGAATGTTGATTGGATACATGAACCAATTTATATTTTGATAATTAAAAAGATTTTTTTATTTCCTTTATATGTATTAATAATTTTAATTTATTATTTAATAAAGTATATTTAACTTTGATAATATCATAGTATTTAATTTCATAAAATATATTTAGATTTCATTTTTTGATTATTCCTAACATGTTAAAAAAGTTTTATATTGAGTTCCTAGGATAAATGAGTCACTTGGGATATTAAAATATAATTTATACTTGACTTTCATTATTCCCATGTAGTAAAATTACATATTACCACATAGCCAAATGATTAACCACATAGCTGATTTGTGAACCATATAGATGTTTTGAAATCTATGTAGCAGATTTTACAGAATCAGTTAATCCTTGTATTTCAACCATATCTTGATAAAAATAACCCCAAATTGGGTGATTAATTTTTTTTTAAATATAATAAAATTATATAAATTTAATTATAATAAATAATTTTTTTAATATATATCTATAATGTATTAAATTATGATAGAAATTATTATATGTTTTTAGAAATATTTTTGCAGCTTTTGAAAGCTATTTTTTTTATCATAACTTAAGTTATATAAATATGATTAAGGCGATCCTTGATATTTGAAAAGATAATTAAATTTTAACAGTATATTTAAAAATTACCCAAAGATGATTATACAATTTAGATGGTATATTTGAGGTATGAAATCTGAAAATTTAATATGTTTAAAATTTTTAAGAATTCAAATACATGAATCACCAACATGAAGAATTCGCTTATGCAAATCCCTTACGTGAATCACCTACATGGTGAATTGATTATGTGAATAAATTACATGAATTTATTATTTGAATCTATTATGTGAATCACTTACATAGATTCACCCAAATGGTCAATTATCTTATGTAGAGAAAAATGACTACATGAAAAATGACTTTGTGACATTTTCTTACGTAGTTTAGTGAAATTCTATAGGTATTTCAAAAATCCAAATAAATGATATATTTTATGTATTATTTTACACACACATATATATTTTATTCATGATCATTTCATATATTTAAATTATTCTAATTAATTTATAAATTCATATTAATTTTGAAAAACCTATGTGAGTATATTTTTTATTTTTTTGATTATATTTTTATAAAGGTCAATCTGTGTTTTATTTTCCCTGATGAAACTCACAGCTTAAAACTCAATTTTTTTTATTATTTTATATCTTTTTCTTTGATTATATTGTTTCTAAATTAATTTTAGTTTATGTTAAACTCATTGAAACTTTTTTTAATATCATCAATGAAGTGTTATTAATTTTTGAATTTCTCCACATGTTTACTTCTTGTTTTAAACTGAATGCTTTTAATTTTTGTATTTCAAATTTAAACTTTATATTTTCATGGGATATTTAATTAAACTATTTTTATACAGACCATTTAAAATATTTAATAGATGATTCAATTTTTTCTGAATCATTCTTAATTGTTTCAAATTTCGTTTGTAAGTATAGTGATTATTATGAAAAGAAAATATATCTTTCACTCTATTTCATATATTCTATTATTATTATTTTTGAATTATCTAACTTCTATCTACTATGTTGATTTTATTTTTTTGTAAATAATTTATTTCCTTGATAATTTATGGTTTTCAAGTAAAATAATATTCATTTGATACTTATTTGATGAGTGATTTCATATTTTCAAGTGATATAGTGGGAAGAGTGTGGTGGTGTTGATACTTTGAAGTGATGAAAATTCTCTCCATGTTGGATTTTTCTCACTAATTATCGAAGATATATTAAGGATGAATGAAAAAATCTACGACTACTATTTCCTTAAATAGATATCCTCATAAATTTCCTAAGAATCAATACCTGTGCTTTCATTGTTTATCTTATACTTTATCCTGGTTTTTTATGTTTGTAACACTTCTTCCCATATTTCATACACAATCATTTCTTTTATATTTATTATTTTATATAAAAATGTATTCCTGGTCTATATCATTAGTTTGTGACTCTCAAATTCTAAATTTAGGACCGTTCAGGTTGTGCCTCCCATAGTCTAAAGTCAGTTTTGTAATTGGGTAGTGACTCCCTATTCAAAAGTCAAGTGTCTTGGTTATTATTCCAATATAAAAGTAGGGTGTAATTGGGTTATGGTTCCCCTACAAAAAATTATATTAGTTCACAACATATCTCTCACTGAGTAGAGAGGTATATTATTATACTAGATACCATTTAGACTGATCTACTATAAAAAACATCATTGTGTTATTTATTTTATTTTGATTCTAATTATTTATATTAATCAACTATTTTAATTAATTTATATAATTAATATATTTAATTTTTTTAATCTGGTCTATTTACCCCCCTCTATACCATTTTCCATTTTCCAATATGATCTAATGATAAGTATCAGAGCTAGTTCATTTTTTAATTTATCTAATATTTCTATAGAGTCTGTTGTTTACATTTTATTGTGCTAAAATTTTCCTAGACCTAACAATATAAGGAAAAGATATATAATATGTTAGGAATGAATTAAAATGATGGATTAATTCCTTAGAAGCCACCTCACTTTGATAGAAACAACTATGGTTACTAGAGATCTAAAATGGAGGCTTACCTCCAGTAGTTAAGCATAAAACCCTGATTGATCATAGAAAAATTGTACACACTACCAAAAGATGACTTAAATGCTATTATAGGAAATTATTCTACTAAATATGTTTTAAATTACAAAATTTTAAGTATATTATAATATTATATTAATATAAGTGTGTTTATTCTTGTGTCTTCATGTTAGAAAACTCATGAAATATGAGAGATTTTACAAGTTACTCACATTGGATCAGTAAAATTGATTCAAAATAAACTTGGAATGCTTTGAGCTGAGTACCAAGATTTCATGATAGATAAAGATGAAAGAATCAATCAAATGTTCCACTAATTCACAATCATTGTTAATGTAATTAAATCCCTTGGAGAATATTTATAAAACACAATATTATTTGAAAGAGTATTAAAAGTTCTACCTAATAAATGGTATGAAAATAATGGTTTTATTGATGAAAGTAATAACTTTAAAGTGTACACAATTGGTGATCATTCTAGATCACTTCGTCAATATGAACTTGAGTTGAAGAATATTAAAGAAGAATATAGTTCAATTAATAAACGAATTAATTTAAAATAACATATAAATTTTATTTATAACTCTTCTAAATATGAGGAACATGAAAGTGACAAAAGGGGAATTTCCAATATAATAATTTTTTTTGTAGTTTGATGAAGTGTAAGAAAAAGTTCAAGAATCATCCAAGTAAAGATAAAAGTTATGATTTAATGGAAAATAAGGGCACCACATATGGTCTAGATGTGACCTATTATAAATATAGAAATAAGGGACATATCAAACTAGACTGTACTAATATAAATAAATATGGTAGAGATAAGAAATAAAAAAGGCAATTGAAACATTACTATTATTCTGGATGGAGTTTCACTGAAGAATACCACTCAAGTGATGAAACTGAATGTGAAAAAAATATAGTTAACATCTTTTTGATGGAAATAAATACAACTAAGGAAAAATGATATGGATGTATCAAGAAAAACACATGGTACATGAACAATGGATGTTCTCGAAACATGATTGGTAACCTATCAAATTTTCTCTCTTACTCCAAATACGGTGGAGTCCCTATCACTTTTGGGTATAACTCTAAAGGCAAGGATAATGTTTTTAGTGAAGTAGGTATTTCAATTTTTTTAAATTATAATTTTTTATACATTGAAGGTTTAAAAAATAACTTAATTTGAATTTAACAATTATGTAATGATGGTATGTGTGTTAAATTTTAAGATAATAAATGTTTATTTTTTTAAAATGATTTTTTTTTATTTTATGATAATAGAAAAGATAATATTTATTCTATTAATTTTTCCAATCTTTATAATAAAAATGTTAAGTGTATTATTACTATAGAAATATATTATGTTCCCTGGAATAGAGGGATTGGTCACACTCATTTTTTAATGATACACATTTTAGCCAAATATAGACACATTCAAGATTTAACCAAGTTAAAGGTAGAAAAATATTTTGTCTGTGATTCATGATTAAAAATAAAAAAACCCAATGAATATTTAAAATATATCAATAATGTTTCTATATCTATACCACTTGAATGATTACATCTTTATTTCATTAGACCTATGAAAACTTATATTTTATGTGGTAATAAATATATTTTTTTCATTGTTGATGATTTTAGTATATTTACATGGGTTTATTTTATGTCTCATAAGTATTAAATCTTAGCTAGATTTTTTTGTAATCTAATTTTAAATATTAAAGGATGTTTAATTGTTTCTATCAGAAGAGATAATAGTTTTTAGTTTGTTAATTTTGAGTTTAATAAGTTTTGTGAATAATATAGTCATTCTCATAAGTTTTTTCTTCTAGAACACCACAAAAAATGGTGTTGTAGAATGAAAAAATATAAATATTAAAGAAATAGCTCAAACCTTTCTTAATGAATATAGTTTACCAAAAATTTTTTGGGATGAATATTTTAATAGTAATTTCTATTTTTTGAATAATGTTTATATTATATATTTTTTAAAGAAAAACACTTTTGAATTATTTAATGGTAGAAAACCAAAGGTTTATTATTTTAAAGTTTTTTATTTTAATGTTTTTATCTTAAATAAAAAATATAATTTTGACAATTTTGATGCCAAAAGTGTTGAAGGTATATTCTTTGGTTACTATTATAATAGTAAAGATGATATAGTTTAGAAAAATCATACCATGATTGTTTAATAATCTTTACATATAAATTTTTATGAATCTTTTTATTCTTATAAATATATTTTAAAAAATATTGAAGTTGATTTGAGAGATTTAAATTTTAGCGAAGAAAAACCTCTAGACAATGTATCTTTTGAGGGGTATCAAAATGATTATCTGACTTATCCTTGATCATGCAGGATTAATAAAAATTATTTCATTGAAAATATGATTGGTAATGTTAAATTGGCATGAAAACCAAAATCTTTAATTAAAATTATTTTCTAAACCTGCTTTTGTTTCTGATCATGTTCGTACTAATGTTTCTGATGCTTTAAATTATCTAAATTGGATTATTTATATACAAGATGATCTTAATCAATTTTTTTAGAAATAATGTTTGTTAATTATTTTTATTTCTATGTATAAGCAAGTAATCATAACTAAATGAATATTTAGAAAAAATATGGATGAATTTTGGTGGATTGTTAAAAAAAGAGGCCAAACTTGTTTCCTAAGGACACTCTTAAACAAATGGTATAGACTTTCAAAATTCATTTTCACCTATTGGAAAGTTAAGGAATATTATAATATTGTTACATTTTTCTTATTTTCAAGGTTTTAAGTTATATCAAATGGATATTAAAAATTTATTTCTTAAATATATTTATTTTTGAAGAAGTTTATGTTTCTCAACCCTTGGGTTTTGAAAATGAGAAATTTCCTTTTCATGTTTTAAAATTATATAAATCTTTATATGGTCTCAAATAAGGACCTCATACTTAGTATGGAAGGATTTATTTGTATCTAATGAATAATGGTTTCATGAAAGGTAATGTTGATCATATTATTTTTATTAAAATAATATCTAATGACATTTTAATTATGAAAATTTATGTAGATGATATTGTTTTTGGTTATTCTAGTATCTTTCTCTGTAATGATTTTCTACTTTGATGTCATTTAAGTTTAACATGAGATTAATGGGAGAATTAAATTTATTTTTTTGACTTTAAATTTCCCAAAGAAAAATTGGGATATTTATTAATAAATATAATCATGATAAAGAGTTGGTTAAAAGGGGGATTTTTAATTTATTTATATGCTGTAATTTTCTGATTTACAATAAATTTGTAAAATTTGGAATCTATTTTTCAGATTACTATTATTTAATTTTTGAAAATATTTTTTCTTATATAAATATTTTAAAAATTATCAAACATCCTAGATGAAGTTAACATAGTATTTAAACTTTTAGTTTCCATAAAATATAATTTTTTATAAAGGATTTCTAATTTTTTTCTCAAACAACTTTTAAAATTTTTCTCATTGTATCATGGAACCTCGACAAATGTTCTAAAAAAATGGATTTATAGTGGCTCATTGAAATATTTTTTTAATAATATGAATGTTTAATAATATTATATATACTATTTACATTTTTTTAAAGAAATAATTTTTCTATTGAATCATTTTCTTTTTAATAATTTTAAAAAGGGGGAGATGTTTTTGAAGTTATACTTGCTTTTGTAATTATTAAAAAGGGGTTGAATGTTTAGTGGATCCTTGAACCACTTTATGTTTTGATAATTACCAAGATTAATTTGTTTTATTTCTTTTAAATTTCTTAATACTTTGAATTGTGAATTGAATAATGTATAATTAAATTTTATCATATAATAATTTTTTATTGCATTAAATATCATTATATTTCATGTTTTGATTGTTGATAACATGTTCTAAAAGTTTTTATTGTGTTACTATGACAAATAAGTCACTTGAGACCTTAAAATATCATTTATAATTGATTTTAAATATCACCATATAGTAAAATTATTGTTTACCATGTAGCCTAATGCTTCACCATGTGGCCGATTTTTGAACCACATAGCCATTTTGAAATCCACATAGCTGATTTTCTATAATCACTTACTCTATGTATTTCGACTTTATATTGAGCTAAAGAACTCCAAATTTAGTGATTTTTTAAATATAAGAAAATTATATAAATTTAATTATAATAAATAAACTTATTAATATATATCTATCATGTCTTAAATTAATATAGAAGTTACTGTATGTTTTCAGTCTGATTTCAGTAGTTTTTCAGAACTATTTTTCTTCTGTTTTTTGATCATAACTTGAGTTATTCAAATCTGATTAAGAATATTATTAATTATTTGGAAAGATAATAATTTTTTAAATATAATTCAAGAGGACCCAAATATTATTCTACCATTTAGATGGTCTGTTTTAGGTCTGAAAATTGAAAAATTCAATCTATTTACAGTTTTCAGGAATTCAGAATCGTAAATCACCTATGTGAATAATTCACTTATGTGAATCCCTTAAATGAATAACATATGTGGGGATTAAATTAAATGAATCAATTATGTGAATATTATACAAATATTCTTATATGTGTTCAATTATATTACATAGAGAAAAACACCTACGTGAAAAATGCCAACGTGAAATTTGCTTATGCAGTTCAATAAAATTATATAGGTTTTTCCAAAATCTAGAGAAATGATATATTTTACATATTTTTCACACATATATTTTATCCATATTCATTTCATATATTTAAATTTTCCAAATTAATTTATAAATTCATATTAATTATTATAACCCGTGTGAATTTTTTTCATTGTTTTAAACATGTTTTTATAAAGATTAAAGTGTGTTTTTATTTTCACGCATAAAACTTAAAACATAAAAATAATTTTTTCATTATTTTATATTTTTTTCTTAAATTTTATTGTTTATAAATTAATATTGTTTTATATTAAACTCGCTCAAACTTTTTTTTAATATCATTATTACTATGTTATTAAAATTTTAATTTCTTCTCATGTTTACTCTTGGTTTTAAATAGAATTATTTGAAGTTTCACAATTTAAATTTAAACTTTATATTTCCATAGGATCATTTATTGACCTATTTTTATAGATACTATTTAAAATATTTAATTGGTGGCTTAATTTGTTTTTCTAATTAGTATTTTTTTTAAATTCCAATTGTGAATTGAGTGATTATTATGCAATGATAATATCTCTTTCTATCTATTTTCAATATTATGGTATTATTTTTTTTGAATCCTCTAACCTCTCTCAACTATGTTGATTTTATTTGTTTTATAAAGGAGTTATATCCTTGCTACTATATAAGGATGTGAAAGTAACAGACTACTCATGTGATACTTCTTTAAAGAGAGATTTCATATTTTCAAGTGATACAATGAAAAGAGTGTGGTAGTGTTGATACTATAAAGTAATTTATATTCTATTTGTGATAAAAATTTCTCAATAATATTGTATTATCTACCAATTTATGAATGAAAACATCTACAACTATAATGACCTTGATGAGATATATTGATACATTGTTCAAGAATCATAACCAATGCTTTCTTTGTTTATATTCTACTTCATCCTTGTTTCTTATGTCTATAACACGTATTCCAAAATTTAACATACAATCATTTTTTCTATTTATGATTTTATATAAAAAATATTTGTTCTTTTCTATAATCAAGTTGTTACTCCTAGATTCTAAATTTAGGACTGTTCATGTTGCGACTCCAGTAGTCTAAATCTAGTGTTGAAATTAGGCTATGAATCCCCACACAAAAGTTAGATGTATGAGTTAATATTTCTATAGAAAATAAGGTCCTAATTAATTTATTACCACCCTTTAAAAATCAGATTAGTGCATAACATATATCTTTTTGAGTAGAGAGATATAAGAGTAGACTAGATCCACTTTGGGCCAAACTACTTTAAAAAAATCATTGTGTTCTTTCTTTTATTCTCCTGCTAATTAAATCTATTAATTAACTATCATAATTAATTTATATAATTAATATATTTCATTATTTTTTAATCTAGTCTATTCAACCCCCTCTAGACCATCTACCGTTATCCTATCTGACATAACAACCAACCCCCATCATAGGTCCCACAATGTCCTAAACTTCAATTTATTAGAATTATCTAAGAATTTGAATAGGTTTTGTGTGTGACTATGTAGGTCCTTATCTAGATAGTATTGAGTGTCACTCATAGACTAGAAGTGGTTTCTAGAAGCACATAAATCCCTTGATGGAGATAATTTTTTTGTCATATCTATGAAATCCTCTTATAAGCATGATATTTTTTAATATACTTTCTTTGTATCATGATATCTCATAAATCTGGATGCATAATTTGTTTCATTATCTTTACATGATTTATTTTTTAAAGGACTGTACCAGATAACCTTACCTTATTCTACCATGGCCATTGATTTAGTAAATTTACTATTACCCTAGTCAACTAGGCTTAAGATATATCTTTCTATAAGGAATTGAAAAATCTAGTCTTGATCTTTCTATCAATACCTTATCCCCAATGGCTCATCTGATATATGCTACCTCACCAAAAAAATCGATTTAATGGTTTTTTTCTTTCATCAAAGTATGTGATCAAATGATACACACTAATAATGATATCTAGTCATGAGACCAAATAAAATTATCATAGATAGAAACATCGAGTGACACCCAAAGAATATGGTGTTCCTATTGGAAAGTCAGTTCACACAATCTCCTCTACTCAAGATTACTAAGTGTGAAATTATTATGAAGAAGTCTCAATAATTGTGATACCCCAACATCAGATAGCCAAAAATCATCTATGTCCTATTAATATGATTCTTTTAGACCAAAGGACACATGTTTAATATTACTGTTATAATATCTCATGGTTCTCGTTATAGATGGGAATGAATATTACCTTTTGCTATAGAAAATAATATAATGACATTACCATGTAAAAAGTGTATGTAGATGTAACATCACTATTACAATAATATAACATTATGCATAAATCTACTTATACATGATATGATAATAAAAAAGTACCACTTCAATAGGATCTAGGGAACCCACTTTTATAATAGTGTATTTTCTAATATGACTGCCATGACATGTACAAGGAGTACACCTTTGCCAACATTTGTGGATGTTCGTATCCCCTTACTCAGGACTCATATTTTTCATACGTGCATTCCATCCTAATTTTTTCCACGTAAAATATGATATCAACCTTCACATTTGGCATGAGAGGTGAGAAACATGGTGATACATTAATTCTAGTATTTTTATCTCTAGGATATTGATAATGGGATCAAGCATGGAAATAAAAGCATTAATGGGGTTAGGTACTCGCTCATTTACTGTATGCTACTTGGCAAGGCCCGAGTACCCCATTTTACTAATAGACAATGGTACTCCCCCACATATTTAGAATGTGGATCCTCTATCTATGAAGTCAAGTCTTCCCTCATTTGGTTTGTGCTATTTGGGGTGTGGGTCCTCTATTTTTGATATCGGTCTACCCTCATGTTTTAAGTTCTACTCGATAAGGGGCATGCCCTCCATTATGGTTCCAAATAGATTATGTAGGTTTCTAGTTGGGTAGTTAATATTCTTGGGGTTTCTTGATAATTTATCTTATAGCTATGTTATGCAGAGAAGGAATCTCTCCTAGGTCCTAGGTTCTATCTTTTAAGGCACATATGGGTTTTTATGGGTTATTCTTTCATTATTTCCATGTGGTTTTTAGATGGCTACTAGTATTATTATTATTTATTTGTGGGTTTCAGGGAATCCTACTAGGAATATATATATATACTCACTCTTTCATGAGAATCTTCACCCATATGCATCATTTATTATGTAGAAGATAGATAATTTGGTGGTATCCTTAGTGGATATGGTTTTGGGGGAGTTTAGTTGCATCAAGAGGTGATAGTAGCACACAACATTCATATTTGGAGTTATCTTGTTTTGAGTACCAATTAATATAATCTATTTAGGTTTTTTCTTCTTATGGGATTTTTGGGAGTGTATCTTTATAACTTTTTATTATGTATTATGAAATCTTTTATCCTTTATGTATATTATCATTTGTCACATGAATTATATATTTTAGTTAGTTTCATTTGTCTATTATGCATTATTATGTCCTTTGTGGTGGTGTGTGTTTTGTAAGGTTAATTAGGATAAGGCCTCCCATAATGTGTGATATACCTACTCAGTGATAGTCACCAACCCTTTGCCTATTGGTGGTGACCTTGGGGTGGAACCCCCCAACTTACCACTACCCATAAGGGGTCCCAGTAGCTCAGGTCATGTTAGAGTGGTATCAAAATGGGTCTATCTTAGAGATAGAGTTTTCAGTTAGACGTATGGTGAAGACTGGTTTGGTAATTTTGGTAAATGGTGTTAAGGGATCTTAATTTCTTTTTTCGGGCTAGGGAACCTAGTTTTTGGGTGGTGGTTAGCATATCCACTCACTAGGAATATGATAATAATCTTATCAACCCAGAACTCTAAGGCACTGGTTATAGGGAAAAAATAAATTGAATAAAAATCATATAGGAATGGGACCTCAATTTACATATCCTTATCAAGTCAGCTTCCTAGATATGATTTAATTACCATAGTCCATCTTGTTAAATTACAATATTCCACCACAAAGACAACCATCTAGGATCCTGAGGTAGGGACTTGACATTCCCATGTTGTTGATTAACCCTTATTTCATTAACCAACTAAGGTACAAAGATTCTATCATGAGACTAAATCATGAGGTACTTCCATTGAGAATATAGGGATTAGTGTATCCTCTCATTATACAGTGAGAAGAACCACTTCCCATAGTACATATAGATATTCCACTAACCACTGAGTAACCAATTATTATAGTTGATATGATGAGAATATGTATTGTTTGAGTGTGCTAGATGAGTTACAGATACATATAACTTCTATGTTATAATGAAATAATAACCCTTATATGGTTGATGATTGGATTGAGATAGTGGTTTGAATATTACAAATTATTCGAACACCTACCGATAAGATGGTAGTGCTAGAATCCATCCTTCTTGACGGTACAGTTGTCTGTTAGTGGGACTTGGTCATCTAAACCCTCAAAAAGGAGACTCTTTCCTATATAATGTTTGATACCCTTTCCATTGAGGATTACTACCTAGTGTTGTTGAGTTTTGTATGCATCTAGGATTCATTAGAGTTAGAATAGGTCAACATATTTTCTTCGGAGTACACATTGAGATTCACTATATATCATGAGGTACTTTATCAACATGAGTTGTGATGGATTCTAATAATAATATAAGTATGAGTGTGGTCTCTATAGAGACAACTAATATAGTGTTTTTATATTTATATCCCCACCCATGTTTGGGTTTTGGAGTGGTCATTAGTGATGGAGAGATTTATAGAAAAGGGAAAGCAGGTAGTAGGTGTTGGTGGAAGTCACCTAGGGTATGATTTATCAGTTGAGGCTGACTATTGAAATGTATTTGGGTTATGACATTGGATTCATTAACATGTGTAGTCACAAAATATAGGATCAATATCTTAGGATTTGTATAGAGAATCCTATCAGCTAGGGTACATGGTTTGTTATACTTGTAGTGAAAAAGGTTAAATGGTGCATGATAGCCTAACCTAGCATGAAACACAAGGAATTCAGGTAATATATGAATCCCTATGTTAGAGGAAATGATGTGATTAGGAACCTTATGAAGGTGGGAATGGTGGTCCTCAGGGAGGTGGTATTGTCATAGATGTTGGTGATACACCAAGAGGAGGAGCCAAAGGAGTAAGTAATTATCTTTCACTTCCACCACCACCACCCTGAGGTGGTGCACACCAGACTTAGAGGGCTGACTATTAGGTACATGACCAGATGGAGGTGATGGAGGGTTTCAAATAGGAGGAACCTGGCATGATTTGTAATATGATATGTGTCTAAACTACTTTGGAACCCATACTCGTAGATACCATAACAAACCATTCCTTTGTTTCTACGTCCCTAGTTCAAGAGTTAGAGATTTTGGTAGATCCCCTAATATAGACAATGTGTCTAAATACTTGATCAAGAATCATTCAGACACTCAATCACATCTTTCAATAATGTGTGATAGAACTTAGTGGAGGGTGGTTTTCATGGTAACTCATTATAGTGGTGATGAATCTCTATGATGTGATCTATGATATTTAATTGGTTGTGCATTGATATATTTTTACCATATGAGAGTGATTTGATTCTGTACTAATAGATCAAAATTCTCCTTCATGGGTCAGTGGGACCTTTAGTCAAGATGAGTAGGGCATATTCATAAGAAGTTTCATATGATCACCCATCATTTGTAAATTTTTCCTTTGTGTAAATTGAGTTCCTTAGATGATCAACTTTTTTTTTGTGGTGGAGGAGTTTCTGGATGTGTTTTACATGGATGTGTAATGGATTCCTCCTCATTAAAAGGTCAACTTTAACATCTATCTACACCTCTAAACCACTCTAAAATCTTACAAAACTTTCTATATGGTCTTGGATAAGATCAGGAAGATAAATGTATAGTTGGATTAAATTATGGATAAATATTTCATCAGACTTAGTGTGTAACCCTGGGTAGTTGTAGTGTTGTTCTCTAAGAAGGTAGGCAAGAACATGAAGCTCTGTATTGTCTATCGCTGCTTGAATAAGGAGATATTCAAGAACAATTACCATCTACTAAGGATAAATATCCTCTTAGGCCGGTTTAAGTGAGTGAAGTGGTTCTCAAAGATATATATTAGGTTTTACTACCAAAAACTTTAGTTCCATGAGAAGGATGATTTAAAAAATGAAATTTTGATGCCCCTATAGCCATTATGAGTTTCTGGTGATTCCCTTTGGTATAAATAATTCCCCGACTATGTCCATGGGCCTTATGAACCAAATATTTTATCCCTTATTAGATCATTTCATGGCTATCTTCATCGATGAAATTATTGTCTATTAAACATTAGAGGATGATCATGTAGAACATCCAAGTATTATCCTAGACTTACCTCAAGAGCACTATCTATACATAAATCTCTCTAAGTGTTAGTTATGTATTTTAGAGGTCCAATTCCCATGGAATTTCATATTAGGTGCTAGAGTATCTCTGGAATCAGTGAATATTGAGGCACTACTTTCTTAGGATCCACCCAAGTGCATGGTCTGTTTGTGGAGATTCCTTAGGTTGGTGGGGTACTTATGGAGATTATGGTTAATCTTCCCCAATATTAAGGGAACCATAACTTCCATTACCCAAAAGGGGTATACATTCATTTGTTCTGAGTGATTCCATACAACATTTTAGAAGTTGAAGAAGATGTTGAAGAGTTCTCATATTTTATGGTTGTCAGTGGAGGGATTCAATTACATGGTGTTTTACGATGCTTTTGGAGTTGGGTGTAGTTTTTTTCTGATATAGAGGTAGGTAGTGATTTATTATAGCTCTAGATAATTGATACCTCAAGATAAAAACTATGAAAACCATGATATGGAGTTTGAGGTGGTATTGGTCTTCTTAAATAATTAGAGGAACTATCTTTTTAGTGAGAATTTCATAGTCTATATGGACCATAAGAGTCCTAGGTATATATTTTGTCCTAAAAAAACTTGGGTAACCCATGATTTGGGAACCCAAGTTGGACCAAGACATGGATCAAAGGGCGTTCCTGATCCCTATAGGCTAGAAACTAGTGTTCGGGAATCAATATTACAAACTTGAGAATAATTTCACCCTAGAATAACAATAAATAAGAAGTATACCTTTATAAAAAATGGCATAGTGTATATTCACATTGGACTTCCATGTATATAACATAAACAAATAAAAATTAAAAAGAAACCAAATAATGCACACCATAAATAGATATCACAATGATACACAATCAATATAACAAACAAAATTAAATTTTCAAATACAATATCAGAGTAAAAACATAGCAAGGTATCATTATAAGGGAAACAAAAATATAGATAAACAGTTGCTGATACATCAACATGCAAAAATATAAAAACAACTCTAGCCACCACTCAAACATATCCATGCAACCCACAATCACTCAGTACATCCCAACACATCCATTAAAAGAATTATAAGAACAATCAAACAAAGATCAAGACCTAGTAACCTATATTAAACATGATAGTTACATACACATATAAAGTGTGTATATAGGGTGTTAGATAACATTCCTAATAGGATTTAACTAAAGAGTCCATATAATTTTTTTATAAAATATTTCATAAATTCTAGTTTGAAATACAATCAAAACTAGGTTTTTCATAAAATAAATCATAAAAAACTATAAATAATTCATTTAACTATACAAAAATAGAAACTTATTTTTAAATAAAACAAATGAGTTATCCACTTAGTGAATGAAAATACTTTGAAACCTGAAAATTAAGACTCTTGATTTTATGAAAACAAAAAATTATTTTCCACATTTCAAAACTTTTATCAAAATATCATGCTAAAAACCAACATTTTACTTTGAGATAAAACTTTCAAATCAATTTTTGAAAAACATTTTGAAATTAAACCCAACCATGAAGGAATAAAAATATAAAATCATTCAGGAATTATAATATTAAATAACCATAACAAGAATGAATTATTATCACATAAATAAAACCACATACTCGGAAGAGAATAATGGGATGAAATAAAGTATGTAGTTGGAATCCCCAAGATAATATCATCATTGAGAGAATGAGATTCATGTGAAAAAGATATATCCTATGGTTAAATGACCCTAAAAATATTCACATGTAATATACTACCTTCCCATGTTGCATTCCTAAGGAAAATTCACCCACATAACTCTCACTAGTCTTATTGAGGGAACTCCCTAAGAGAGGGAATAATATAAAAATAGGAGACACTAGACAATGTGTAATATTACTGTTGTATCTCAAATAAATATCTATTATTATCCACCAAGGTTCCCATAACACAACCAAAATGGAGGTGAGAAAATAATCAAGAAATTATCCTTACATACATCATCAATAAAACATGATAAATAAATATCATTCACCTATAAATCCCTATTAAGAAAAATCACATTTAAAATTATCCATGTATCACATATATCAATTCAATCAAATCCATTTTATCCTATAAAGGGGAAAATCAAATACAAGGCATAAAAAAAAGAGGAACAAATGAGGGTCACAAAATAATCAAGTAATATAACGACCCATACTTTACATACATTGTTAATAATTCAAAATTGAAGTACACTTATTACAACATATAATAATACCATGAAAGTACCATATAGGTATAGTGTCTTTAGAAACTAGGAAACATAAAAAACTGGTTCATAAATAATCTATGTTGTCTCCCATTTATTTCATCATATCTAGAGTCCCTTTTTGGCATATCCTACTTAATAACATTCTTCCTGACTTGGGGAAAGAAAACATAAAAAAGGGTGAGATGAAATGCTTAGTAAGGGTAAACAAAAGAAATATCAATCACATCATATTCATAGGAACATAACATTTTGGAAATATTAACCTGCAAAAAAGATCATAATTTCATAACATGGGATAAATCATAGTAGTGAAATGTAATCCCAATAATCATAAATTAAAACATGAAGCTTTGTGGCATACACACATAATCATAGAGAATAATTTCTTAGTAGTCAAGACTCATTTCCAAGACTATCTTAGCATACAAAGTTCATTTCTGAACCGAGTTCACTCCTCGTTTCAATCCTGTTTCACTGAACCAGATTAACCTTCCATTTCCAACCATGTCTATCTCATGAGATATAAATCTTTACCCAATTCATTGGAGGGAGATATAGGTCCCACCCATCTCATAATGATACCATTCTTATGTGTGCCACAAAATCAAAAATCATACATCATTGCATAACCCATGCAATAAAAATGGGATTCTTAAACATCATGACATCATAAAACAAGTCATATAAGATAAGGGAATTAATAAAAATAATTCCATCACAACATAATCAAATCAATGTAATAATAGGGATAGAAATAGAACCCTATATTATCTTAGATAGAAAATAATTTTGATAAAACACTTGAACTCCATTCTTGAGGAAAATATCCTTTCTACTTCAAAAACATTTTTCCTTTCTTAACATGTCATACAATTTTAAACTAAAAGAATTTGATTAAAAATAAACTTGAAAACTTGTAAAGGAAGGTTCATGGAAATAATGTTCTATGAATCCATTCATGCCGTATAAGTTAAAAAAAACAATCTTCTCGTACTTTGGCCGAAAAAGTCAAAAAGTACCTCGTACGAAAAATGACAAAATATTCCTTTCATATCTTTTACTAAAAACTCACCGAAGGGTAAAATTGTCTTTCAAAAATTGTGTGAGGATATAAATAATATTACATATTGAGGGAACATGGATGTGGATGATAAATATTCCCCAGTAAATTCTAAAGTATAAACAATCTCGGATAAAAAGTGAGATTGCGAGATTTTCCCTTACCTTAGGTCCGATTTTCTTCGTAAGTGTCCGAACCTCCTGTATAATGATTTAAATAATGTCATTGACTTATTCCAGAATCATACTAATTGTTATGATATCATATATGGTCATATTCTTAGCTTCTTATTAGTAATATTTCATTACTAATTGTTATTCGGGTTTTTATTACTTTTTGTTCTTATGCGTATTTTGTCAAATAAATTCTTACTCTTCTTTTTAGGTTATAGATACCTCATTTCCCGAATGGTATTAATAAAGATCATGTAGAACGAGTCGCATCACATCGTGGAGACGATATTCCGTACGTACGCACGAGCGATGATATCGTTCCCATGATTGTGGAATTGTATTGGAGTGTATGTATACTATTTCAGAATCAATATCACTTTACAATAATCATATATAGTTATTCTTTACATCATTATACCCATCCAAGTAAGGTGGTGGTGGAAAATAGATTACACCACGACGTGGAGACGGTATTCCGTATGTACACATGCGCGGTGATTTCGTTTTCCGTAGGATGGATAGATGGTGAAATAGGGTTGTTTCATACTTATAATAACATATCAGTATATGAGTGATACTGATTTTATTACTTCATAATGAAACAACTAAAGAAGAAGAAGTGGAAGAAGAAATAAAGTTGAAAGAATCGGTAACGGACATTACCTCTTCTTTGAAGCGCCTCTTTGAGACCTCCTTTTAGGGAACTAAAATTGGTCTTTGAAGAAGAACAGGACATCTAGGATGTTTCTATGGAATTTTAGAAGAGAATTTGGCAGGGTTTGACCGAGCTTGAAGTCTCAAAGTGGTGTGAGGAAGATAGGGAGGAGGTTCCCTTTTTTAAGGGAGGAGAGGGGCACCTTTGAAAAAACTAAAACTATTATTTTATTATAAAGTCATATTTGTTTTTTAATAGATCAAAATTGATTTATTTATAAGATA
Source organism: Viscum album (assembly GCA_963277665.1). Classification (NCBI taxonomy): domain Eukaryota; kingdom Viridiplantae; phylum Streptophyta; class Magnoliopsida; order Santalales; family Viscaceae; genus Viscum; species Viscum album. The sequence goes on along the minus strand of OY728123.1, from coordinate 681,839,392 downwards.
AGGTGGGGATGGGTTGAAAGTCTCTCATCCAATATAATTTAGACAAGTTTAGGGTTCTATTTTAACCTTACCATTTAGATTTAACTTTAAGTTAAATAATTTTACTTTTACCGCGTCTTTTTGTTTTCTTACAATATAAGGTTAATAAACTTACTATAACAAGCCAAAAGAACCCCAAGTTTTTTATTATTAATATATATAACCTTATCTATGTCATTTGTCCGAACCTTAGATTTTTAGGAAAAAAATAACAATTAATAATATAATATGTTTTTTAAAAACTATTTTATGTCAATTTTGACACTATTTGGTAATTGATTTTTGTAAAAATCATAATAGAAAGATTAGTTCAAAAAAAGTTAATTAAATCAGTACTAATATGTAATATTAACCTACAAAATTATTGTAATTCATAAAAAGTCTCAAATTACATTTATTTTGGCATTTATAACATCAATTATGTCAATATTTCATTAATAAGATAATTACTGCATCATCATTGTGTCATAAATAAATTAAATTATTTAATGTCTAAAAATTAAAAATAAAATACAATTATGTATGAAATCTTTTTATATTTATAATGAATATTTATAGTCGAATTTATCTTATGTATAACCCTATATTAAAAATTATTTACTTATTAAACTTTGATTTTAACTATTTTAACCCTTCTTTAAATAAATTAATGTTAAATGTCCTAATCTAATCCAAGTGGGCCTAAATGGTCATATTTTATTCCTAAGATTTTTTTGGTCGAATTTCACTTATCCAATAGAATTTGGACATGTGTTAGGGTAATAATAATATCATTTTTACCCTTAATTACCCTATTTACTTTTAACCGCGGTAAAAAAAGTAAAAAGTTACTATTCACCAAAAATTATTTTCATCTCATTGAACCAAATTTTAGTCCTTGATATTAACTGTGTCTCTCGGATTTTCGAAATTCCACTCACAGAAGTGGTAAAATAAAGTTTTATGTGATTTTGGAAATTCTCCTAGGAGGTGGGTAAAAGGCGGTGAAAAGTTCAATAAAATTTTTATATATCTAAAATTATTATAAAATGACTCCAATGAATTGAATTGAATATATATAGGTATTATATATCAATTTTCACCTAAAATAAATTTAAATAAATAATTATTTAAATAAAAAGTTGGTTTTTAAATAGTAACCCAGTGTTTTCACTATTCATCAAAAATTGAAAGTTTTCAGAAAAATACCAAAATTTCACCCTAGGATAATTTCGATATTCCGAATCTAAAAATGAAGTCCATTTTGAAAAATAAAAATTACAAAATTTAAAAAAGGGGGTATTAATATTCATAACGACTAGTTTTAATAATATTTTAATAGCATATCGTTGTTTAGTGAAACTCGGTATTGCATACAATGCAAGCTATTGAGGAGGGTCGCGGTTGCGTGTAAAGTAAGCCAAGCTAGTGTTGTGTATAGTGAAAGATTACTTTGATGATGTATATAACATAAAAACAAAATATTTCTCATAAAAGTATCAGGTGTTACATTCTACCCCCCTTAAAATGAACTTCGCCCTCGAAATTCGTCACTTTGTAAAAAAAAGATGAGGATATATCTCCCTCATCATATACTTAAGCTCCCATGTAGATTCTTCTAATTGGTGGTTCCTCCATAAAACTTTCACCAAGCGAGTGGTCTTGTTCCGTAGGACTTTTTCGCTACGATCCAGAATCTCTTTCGGCTGTTCTTCATAAGAAAGATCTTGCTCCAGCGGTACAACTTCTGAGCTGAGTACATGTGAAGGATTAGGTATTTAATTTCTCAGGAGAGATACATGGAACACATCATGAACTTGAGAGATATTCGGTGGAAGCGCCAATCGGTAAGCTACCTTCCCAACACGATCCAGTATTTCAAAAGGACCGATATACCTAGGGCCCAACTTTCCCTTCTTTCCAAATCTCATTACTCTCTTCCAAGGAGATATTCGTAAGAACACTTTATCACCCACTTCAAACTCTAAGTCTTTTTTTTCGGTTGTCGGCATAACTTTTTTGTTGACTCTGAGCAGCTCTAATGTGTTGTTGAATAGATCTGACCTTTTCTGCCATCTCATCAACAAGATCAGATCCTAATAGATTTCTTTCCCCAACTTCATCCCAACAAGTTGGAGTCTTGCATTTCTTTCCATAGAGAGCTTCATAAGGAGCCATATGAATACTGGAGTGAAATCTATTATTATAAGAAAATTCCACCAAATGTAGGTGTTGATCCCAACCACCTTTGAAATCCATAGAGCAAGATCTCAACATATCTTCTAGAGTTTGAATCGTCCTCTCAGACTGACCGTCTGTCTGAGGATGATAAGCAGTGATGAAACTCAACTCTATATCTAGAGTATTCTGAAGACTTCGCCAGAACTTTGAGGTAAACCTTGGATCCTGATCAGATATAATGGAAAGTGGTACTCCATGCAATCTTACCACTTCCTTTATATATATCCTGGCAAGCTGATCTAGAGAGAAATCCTCTCTAATAGCAATGAAGTGTGCCGGATTTGTAAGACGATCAACTATGACCTAGATAGCATTATTGCCTTTGGATGTATTAGGAAGTACGGTGACAAAGTCCATAGTGATGTTTTCCCATTTCCATTCGGGTATGTGTAATGGTTGTAACATCCCCTTAGACTTCTGTCTCTCAGCTTTAACTTGCTGACAAACCAAGCATCGAGAGACATATTCAGCAACATTTCTTTTTCATGCCATCCCAACATAAGTACTCTTTCAGGTCCCTATACATCTTCGTGCTTCCAGGATGAATAGAGAATGAAGAACTATGAGCCTCATCCAGCAGCTCCTTTAATTCGGGGATGGGAGGAACACAAACCCGATTCCTGAACCTTATTATTCCATCACAATCAAGGTTGAATTTAGGAACATTTCTCACCTTCTTTTGTAACTCTACATCTTCTTTCTGTGCCTATTTAATCTTCACATGTATAGATGGTTGAACATTCATTTGATAAAGATACGATTTTCCCCTTCCATTATAATTCCAAGATCCATCCTTTGTAAATCCATAAATATTGGATCTTTTGTGATCCTCATCATGGATAAGCTAGCATGGTCTTGTCGACTTAATGCATCTGCCACCTTCTTTGCTTTCCCAGGGTGGTAATTAATTGAGCAGTTGTAATCCTTAATCAGCTCCAACCATCTTCTTTGGCGCATATTCAGCTCCTTTTGTGTGAAAATATACTTTAAACTTTTATGATCAGTATAAATATCACACCTTTCTCCATAAAGATAATGCCTCCAAATCTTTAATGCAAAGATTACCGCAGCTAACTCCAAATCACGAGTTGGGTAATTTTGCTCATGGATTTTCAACTATCGTGAGGCATAAGCTATCACCATATCATTTTTCATGAGAACACACCCCAACCCCTTCTTGGATGCATCACTGTAGATCACAAACCTTTCTCCACTACAAGGAAGTGTGAGTACAGGTTCACTGGATAACCTTCTTTTAAATTCCTTGAAATTATCTTCATATTCCTCCATCCAAACAAACTTAACTCCTTTCCGAGTCAACTTGGTGAGTGGATTAGATAATCGTGAAAAATATTTCACAAAACGTTGATAATATCCAGCCAAATCAAGAAAACTTCAGATCTTAGTTACTGTTTTTGGTCTCGACCATCTTTCGATAACCTCTGTCTTTGCTGGATCTATAGATATCCCCTCTTTTGAGATTATGTGACCCAAAAATGCAACTTTTTGAATCCAAAATTCACACTTGGTAATTTTTTCATAAAGATTCTCCTTTCTCAGGGTCTTCAATATAATTCTCAAGTGATCTTCATGTTCTTACTTGCTCTTTGAATAAACAAGAATATTGTCTATAAAAACTACCACAAACTGATCAAGATAGTCTCTAAAGACTCTATTCATCAGATCCATGAAGATAGCAGGGGCATTAGTAAGACCAAATGACATCACTATAAATTCATAGTGTCTATACCTTGTACGGAAAGCCATCTTTGGTATATCCTCCATTTTGACCCTTAATTGATGATACCCTAAATGAAGATCAGTCTTGGAAAAGTATTGAGCTCTGCGTAGTTGGTCAAATAAGTCATCAATGCATGGGAGAGGATATTTGTTCTTGATAGTGATCTTGTTAAGTTCTCGATAATCAATGAAGAGTCTCATTGATCCATATTTCTTCTTAATAAACAGAAAAAGTGCTCCCCATGGTGACGCACTAGGGCGTATGAATCCTTTATCATGATTCTCTTGGAGTTGCTTCTTCAATTCCTACAACTCAATTGGGGCCATTCTATATGGTGTCTTTGAAATAGGAAAATCACCCGGTACGAGTTCTATTGAAAACTCAACTTCATGATTTGGTGGAAGACTCAACAATTCCTCTGGAAAGACATCATCAAACTCCCGTACAATTGGCATATTCTTAATCTTGAGTTTCTCACCAACCATTTGAGATAAATAACGTTCATTTAGTGGAATCAAGACCCATAAGATGGAATAAATTTCCACTGGAATGTTATGTTCATCCTTGCATCGATAAACGATCATAGATTGATCTGGAATATGAAATATGACTTCCCTTCTTTGGAAATTGATATGAGCTCCATATAGAGAAAGCCAATCCATGCTAAGAATCACATAAAATTCCACTATAGGAAGGATTACAAGACTTGCAGGAAGCACTTTCCCACAAACTTCAATCGGAGAAGAATTATAAACTTTTGATGCGACTGTTGTGCCATTAGGGGTTGTCACAGCTAACTCAACATCTAATTGTTGAGGTAATACGACGACACCCTTAGAAAATTATTCAGAAATAAAAGAGTGGGTGGATCCAGAATCAAATAAAACATTTGCTACTTTAGAGTGTATGGTAAGTGTACCTTTCACCACATCGTTATCGTACTCCACATCGCTGATAGAAATTGCATGTGACTTTCCTTTGTCTTTAGCCTTAAGAGTTTGTTGATGTCGATCATCATCAACAACCCTTGGATTAGGTAATTGATTGGCATAATGCCCCATTTCCTTACACTTGTAACATTGAAGTGTAGGTGGTGCACTCTTTATAGCCTTTTCTTTGTTTGCATCACTAGACATCTTATTCCCATCATTGGGGCATTCAAATGCCCGATGACCTTAATTTCCATATTTGAAACATTTAATTGTCCCTTTAAGAAAACTCCCTCCATGTTTCTTTCCACACTTTGAGCATAAGGGAAAACTCATCTTCTTTTTAGTGTGCTCTTTAGATTTTCCTTTGAATTCCATTTTCCTCTTCTTATCAAACCCATATGACAGATGGGTTACTCCAATATCCATCTCAACTTTGAGAGCACATCGAACAATTTCCTCGTAGATATTGAAGTCCCTTATGGCTAACACCCTTCGAAGACTTGGTTTTAATCCACTTAAGAATCGATCGATCTTACTCTCAGGTTGGATAATAATACCAGAAGTGTACCTTGCAAGTCTTGTAAAATTTGCTTCATAGGTACCAATAGATTCATTATCCTTTTGCTTTAGTTCAAGAAAATACTTCTCCATCATTGTTCGTAGAATACAAGGTAAGTACTTATTGAAAAATAAGTTCTTGAACTCGTCCAATTCCATGGACTCAATTTCATCTCTTTGCCTCGTATTCTTGATAAGATTCCACCATTGATCAGCATCTCCTTCCAAACGATACACTGCTAAGATGAATTTATCATGTTCAGAACATTGAAGAACTGAAAATATCTTTTCAGTAGTACTGATCCATTGTTCAACAACTAATGGATCAGTAGACCCGCTGAATGAAGGTGGACGATGCCTCATAAAGGATTCAATAGAATGTTGCTCCTTTGCTCGTTTGGAAGTCCTGAATGATTCATAGCTTGAGAAAGTTGTGTGAGAATGGATACAAGATTTTTCATTCCAACTCCCATAACGTTTGGTTGCTCAGGGGGACAATCATTGCATTTCCTGTCACATTCCGCATTAACACGGTTCCTTCGGGTTCTTTCCATTGACTAAAACCAAGAAGAATAGTGTGAGAAACACTAATTATAATAGGAAAACCACATACTCAAGAATAAAATTTTACACTTAAGGTCTTATCATAGGTTATTCATGGACATTTCTAAAACACTAATATTGTGTTCTATGCTTAGACATATCCTTAGGGTTCTTACTAAGGCTTTCACATCCTAGTTTCCAAAGGTTGACTATACCTTTACTCTGATACCAACTATAACGACCCATACTTTACATACATTGTTAATAATTCAAAATTGAAGTACACTTATTACAACATATAACAAGACCATGAAAGGACCATATAGGTATAGTGTCTCTAGAAACTGGGAAACATAAACAACTGGTTCATAAATCATCAACGTTGTCTCCCATTTATTTCATCATATCTAGAGTCCCTTTTTGGCATATCCTACTTAATAACATTCTTCCTGACCTGGGGAAAGAAAACATACAAAAGGGCGAGCTCAAATTCTTAGTAAGGGTAAACAAAAGAAATATCAATCACATCATATTCATAAGAACATAACATTTTGGAAATCTTAACCTGCAAAAGAGATCATAATTTCATAACACGGGATAAATCATAGTAGTGAAATGTAATCCCGATAATCATAACATAAAACATGAATCTTTTTGTCATACACACATAATAATAGAGAATAATTTATTAGTAGTCAAGACTCATTGCCAAGACTATCTTAGCAGACAAAGTCCATTTCTGAACCGAGTTCACTCCTCGTTTCAGTCCTGTTTCACTGAACCAGATTAACCTGCCGTTCCAGCCATGTCTATCTCATGAGATATAAATCTTTACCCAATTCATTGGAGGGATATATAGGTCCCACCCATCTCATAATGATACCATTCTTATTTGTTCCACAAAATCAAAAATCATACATCATTACATAACCCATGCAATAAAAATGGGATTCTTAAACATCGTGACATCATAAAACAATTCATATAAGATAAAGGAATTCATAAAAATAATTCCATCACAACATAATAAAATCAATGTAATAATAGGGATAGAAACAGAACTCTATATTATCTTAGATGGAAAATAATTTTTATAAAACACTTGAACTCCATTCTTGAGGAAAATATCCTTTCTACTTCAAAAACATTTTTCCTTTCTTAACACGTCATACAATTTTAAACTAAAAGAATTTGATTAAAAATAAACTTGAAAACTTGTAAAGTAAGCTTCATGCAAATAATGTTTTATGAATCCATTCATGCCGTATAAGTTAAAAAAACATTCTTCTCGTACTTTGGCCGGAAAAGTCAAAAAGTACCTCGTACGAAAAATGACAAAAGATTCCTTTCATATCTTTTACTAAAAACTCACCGAAGGGTAAAATTGGCTTTAAAAAATTGTGTGAGGATATAAATAATATTACATATTTAGGGAACATGGATGTGGATGATAAATATTCCCCAGTAAATTCTGAAGTATAAACAATCTCGGATAAAAATTGAGATTGCGAGATTTTCCCTTACCTTAGGTCTGATTTGCTTCATAAGTATCCGAACCTCCTGTATAATGATTTAAATAATGTCATTGACTTATTCTAGAATCATACTCATTGTTATGATATCATATATGGTCAAATTATTAGCTTCTTACTAGTAATATTTCATTACTACTTGTTATTCGGGTGTTTATTACTTTTTGTTCTTATGCGTGTTTTGTCGAATAAATTCTTATTATTCTTTTTAGGTTATAGATACCTCATTTCCAGAATGGTATTAGTGTAATATATATCATATTAATTCATTCAATTCATTTATATAATCATTATGCAATGAAGATCATGTAGAACGAGTCGCATCACATCGTGGAGACGATATTCTGTACGTACACACGAGCGATGATATCGTTCCCATGATTGTGGAATTGTATTGGAGTGTATGTATACTATTTTAGAATCAATATCACTTTACAATAATCATATATAGTTATTGTTTACACCATTATACCCATCCAAGTAAGGTGGTGGTGGAAAATAGATTACACCACGATGTGGAGACGGTATTCCGTACGTACGCACGCGCGATGATTTCGTTTTCCGTAGGATGGATAGATGGTGAAGTAGGGTTGTTTCATACATATAATAATATATCATTATATGAGTGATACTGATGTTATTACTTCATAATGAAACAACTAAATAATAATAAGTGGAGTAAGAAATAAAGTTGAAAGAATCGGTAATGGACATTACCTCTTCTTTGAAGCGCCTCTTTGAGACCTCCTTTTAGGGCACTAAAATTGGTCTTTGAAGAAGACCAAGAACTCTAGGATATTTCTAGGGAAGTGGAGAAGATAATTTTTCAGGGTTTGGACAAGATTTAAGGCTCAAAGTGGTGTGAGGAAGAGAGGGAGGAGGTGCCCTTTTATAAGGGAGGAGAGGGGCACCTTTGGAAAAACTAAAAATATTATTTTATTATAAAGTCATATTTGGTTTTTAATAGCTCCAAATTGATTTATTTAGAAGCTAAGGTGGGGATGGGTCGAAATACTCTCATAAAATAGAATTTAGACAAGTTTAGGGTTCTATTTTAACCTTATCATTTAGATTTAACTTTAAGTTAAATAATTTTACTTTTACCGCGTCTTTTTGTTTTCTTATACTATAAGCTTAATAAACTTACTATAACAAGCCAAACGAACCCCAAGTTTTTTATTATTAATATATATAACCACATATAAGTCATTTGGCCAAACATTAGATTTTTAGGAATAAAATAACAATTAATAATCTAATATTTGTTTTAAAAACTATTTTATGTCAATTTTGACACTATTTGGTAATTGATTTTTGTGAAAATCATAACAAAAATGTTAGTTCGAAAAAAGTTAATTAAATAAGTAATAATATGTAATATTAACCTATAAAAGTATTTGAATTCATAAAAAGTCTCAAATTACATTTATTTGGGTATTTATAACATCAATTATGTCAATATTTCATTAATAAGATAATTACTGCATCATCATTGTGTCATAAATAAATTAAATTATTTAATGTCTAAAAATTAAAAATAAACTAACATTATGTAGGAAATCTTTTTTTTATTTATAATGAATATTTATATTTGAATTTATCTTATGTATAAACCTATATTAAAAATGATTTACTTATTTAACTTTGATTTTAACTATTTTAACCCTTCTTTAAATAAATTAATATTAAATGTCATAATCTAATCCAAGTGGGGATAAATGGTCATATTTTATTCCTAAGGTTGTTTTTGGTCTAATTACACTTATCCAATAGAATTAGGACATGTGTTAGGGTAATAATAATATCATTTTTACCCTTAATTGCCCTATTTACTTTTAACCGTGGTAAAAAAAGTAAAAAGTTACTATTCACCAAAAATTATTTTCATCTCATTGAACCAAATTTTAGTCCTTGATATTAACCGTGTCTCTAGGATTTTTGAAATTACACTCACAGAAGCGGTAAAATTAAGTTTTATTTGAATTTGGAAATTTTCCTAGGAGGTGGGTAAAAGACGGTGAAAAGTTCAATAAATTTTTTATATATCTAAAATTATTATAAAATGACTCCAATGAATTGAATTGAACTTATATAGGTATTATGTATCAATTTTGACCTAAAATAAATTTAAATAAATAATTATTTAAATAAAAAGTTGGTTTTTAAATAGTAACCCAGTGTTTTCACTATTCATCAAAAATTGAAAGTTTTCAGAAAAATACCAAAATTTCACCCCAGGCTAATTTCGATATTCCGAATCCAAAAATGAAGTCCATTTTGAAAAATAAAAATTAAAAAATTTCAAAAAGTGGGTATTACTATTCATAACGGCTAGTTTTAATAATATTTTAATAGCATATCGTTGTTTAGTGAAACTCGGTATTGCGTACAATGCAAGCTATCGAGGAAGGCCGTGGTTGCGTGTAAAGCAAGAAAAGCTAGTGTTGTGTGTAGTTAAAGATTCCTTCGATGATTTATATAACATAAAAACAAAATATTTCTCATAAAATTCTTTGGTGTTACAAGTAAACCCTTTTATAAGGTTCCAACAAAGACTTTAAAATGATATTTGAAGTCCAATCTATAAAAAATCCATGTCATACCCAATATGGATTAATTTTAACCAAGTTAAAAACATGAATTTTTAATAAATTGGAGAAATAATTTGGAAAACATTTATAAAAAACCCACTATTTTCTTTAAAAACATCATAAAACACCATAATGTATGATATTCTTAAAAAAATTCAATAAGGGTTAGAAACACCCCTTTTTATAGAAGTAACCATTTAAGAACATAAAAAATATTCTTTAAAAAATATGTTGGTTTCAAATACCCTTTTCAAAATCAAATTCATTTGAATTAAACCTTTATAAAATTTAGACAAATATTTTTCATGTAATGGAAAATAGTTTTAGAAACTATGAAGTAGAAATCCTTATGAATATTTTTATAAAAAGTGTGGAAAACATTAGTCATTTTATAAACTCCTAAAAAGTATCATATATAGGTATATATTTAAAATATAATAATTTTTAAAATTAAATCATCTCATGACATGTAAAATTAAAATAATTGGATAGAAAAACCTAGCTCAATTAAGAGGAAAAAACTTTCCTTTAATAGAAGAAGCATAAATAAGGAAGACGATGAACTATGTAAGTCATAAATAACCAAATCACCATGATTAGATCAAACCAAATCCAATATTCAACCTAAAAATTATTATTGTTCCTAGGAGAAAGTAAAAACAAGTTATATGGAGAAAGGTAAGGGAGGAAAAGGAGGAAGGGAAGGAAAAGATGGATTTTCCTTGTGAAACCACTTGGAAACCAATGATAACCATCTTAGAAACCGATTAAGAAGAAGGAAGAAGACCCAAGATATCTCCTTTAGGTTGTCTGAATGAAATAATTGTTGAGGTGAGGCAAAAAACATACTATTGAAGAGGGAAAAAGAGAAAATTAAAAATTTAATAAACATAGGAAGACCACACGGTATACTAAACCATGCACCAACCATGTAACTTAAAATGGAATAAAGCTAAACCCCTTTCATGGTTTGGTCACAAATTTTACCAAACCATCTGAGGTCACCCCATATATAAGGTTTTATAGTTGGTTTGGCTATAAATTTTGGGAAACTATGTTTCAACTGTGCACATTTCATGAGAAGATCAATCCCTACTCCATATCATTTAGCTACATGGTTAGTAATAAATATTCAATAACTATTCCACTAGCCTAGTTCTCCTCATTTTCAAACTCTCAAACCTCCAACTCCTTAAAAGTTCTCAAAATTTCAAAAAATAACCAATAATATAGTCATAGTTAATATAATAGTGACGTGGGGTGTCATGATTCTCCATACAATGCCACATTCTCCCCCTATGATGTCATGTTTAAATGTAGAAAATGATGTAAATTAAAAACCTTATCACAATTCTAGAATCACATCAAAATAAAAAAGGCACTACCAATCATTGAGTCATATGAATTACCAAGAAAATCAATATTCCATAATGAATAATCAAGGGGATACCTAAATAAATACATCAAATAAGAACCAAATCAAAATACTTAACTAATATAAAATTTATAAGTATAAATATCAAACTATATAATCATCACCATAAAAAAATTGATTTACAAAAAGGAATTATTCTTCTTCAAATAATTCAATTTATAGAATATATAAATTTTGAGTCAAAATATGTTTTGACTTTATCATTGATCTTTTTGTTTTGGAAATCAAAAATCACTTCTTGTTTATCATGTATGTTGTTTATATCATTTTCATATATGTTGTATTCTCATCGTAATCACATATATCATAATCACATATATCGTAATCACATATATCATAATCTCATATATTGTTATCACATATATCGTAATCACATATATCGTAATCACATATATCGTAATAATTTACTATTGCTTTACAATCGTAATCACATATTTTGTTTTTCATCATAACCACACATGCAGTTGTTTTACATCATAATTATATGATGTTATTTTTTAATCGTAATCACATATTTTGTTTCTCATCGTAACCGCATAATTTTTTTACAATATTAACCTCATATGTTGTTTTCGTAACCATATGCATCGTAACCAGGTTATGTATTGTAATCATGCATTGTAATCGGGTTATGTATCATAATCATGGATCGTAACCAGGTTATTTATTTTAATCATGCATCGTAACTAGGTTATGTATCATATTTATATTATGCATCGAAACCATGCATCGTAACTAGGTTATACATCATAATCACATTATGCATCCTAACTGTGTTATGTATCATAACCACAATATGAATCATAACCACAATATGATTCTTATCAATGTTAATCATCATAAAAAAGTTATGTATCATACTCATGCAATGCATTGAACTCATATCTTACTCCAATACCACATATATGTTTTTCATTGTATTTCATCTTACTCATTATTTCGTACTTATGTACTTATTGTTTTCTAAAAAAAACGATGTCGTTGAGTTAGTTATATACCAATCAAAATGATGTCATGTATTCTGTTTGCTTGACCATTATAATGCCAGGGGTCCAAGTCCCTCCAAATTTTTGGGAGAAATATGATCATTGGAGAAAATATGACTGTTGGAACCTGAGGCTTATAAATAGGAGGTTATTCTAACAAAAAAGAATTAACTTTTTAATATTAAAGTTCTAGAGAGAGACTGTGTGACTTCTCTCTTGCTTCATGCAAAATCTTTGAGGATACAAGACGTGAACGGATTGTTCCAAGTTCTTGTATTTTGATAGGTGCTTTGTTTTTATTTGTGTGTCTAATAATTTTGATAATGATTGAGGGATTCTGGGGATTGGAAGAAGGTGATACCGATCATTTTATCGAGGGATTTCAAGTAATTGAAAGACAGAGGTGCCGATTACCTTCTTAATTGAGGGTTTTTGGGGATATATTGACAGACATGCCAATCATCGTATTGAGGGATTACCCGGGTGGTGGTAAGATAGAACTTTTATCCTAGGTGAAAGGATAACCTACTATTTGGGATAAAATAATTGTAATACATTTTATTCCTCGCTGCTATCTGTAATATAAAGGGAATTATATTATTTCCTCTTTCTATTCATATTATTTTCTATTGTAATTTTTTTAATTAAGATACTTTCATTACATATTGTATTAAGATATTCTATACGCTATATGGTAAAATAAATTACATTTTTATTACTCTGATCATTTTATTTAATTCAAATACAATTGTTTTAATAACCTATCATTTCTTATCATATCATATATATCAGATCCAGGACCCAAATGGTCATTTGTATTGGTTGTGAATTGTATTAGGTTAAGAACTCTTAAACTGAGTTTCTTTCAAAGAGTTTAAATACAAAGTTTTTAAACCAACAATTCAGCCCCACTTGTATTGCGTCATCTCAGATACATATAGATCTATATTACTATCTAATAATTGGTATCAGAGGAGGTTTCCACTGATTTTTACTACTTTCTTTATTTCTTTCTATAAGACATTTGTATCTCTTTTACAAATCTTTTGTTTATAATTACTTACTACAATAACGTGTGGAGTATAAAATTATTGTTTTATAAGATGCAGGAATGATTATTTGATCAATTAACAATATAAACCCAGATAGACCATCTATTTTTGATGGGAATGATTACAAGTACTATAGAGATTGAATGAAGACTTTTTTCATTAATAATGGAGTAAATAATTTTTGTGATTCTCACTGGAGATTACAAAATTCTAGACAAGGAAGTTAGAACCTTCACCAACCAACAGAAACTAGAATATCAACTAAATTACAAGGTATGTAATACTTTATTATGTTCTATAACTAGGAATATATATAGTTAGATATCTTTATGCGAAGAAACCAACTGTATCTGGAAGAAATTGTAATTCACACATTTTGGTACATTAAAGTTATAGAAACAATAAGATCCATGCTTTGAGCTGAATATCATGGTTTTGTTTTTCCCTATGGAGAACCAGTATGCAAGATTCAATAAATATTTATGACCATTATCAACAATATTAAATCCATGGTTGAAAATGGTCTTGATTATGAAGTGCTTTTAGAAAAGATAATTGATATAATGAAAAATGAGTGGGAATCAAAAAGACAACTACTGATGAGAATAGGAAAGTTATTCAAATTACTCTTGATGAATTATTTGGTACTCTCTTACAACATGAGACAAGAATGACAAGAGATTATGATTTTCATAAAAAGAAGAATGGTAATGGAAGTGTAGATTTTACTAATACATCTAAATCCAAGACACTAGAAAGAATTACAAGATCCAAAGATAAGAAATTTGTTGTTATATCTGAATTCAGTGAAAGTGATCATTCATAGAATGAACTAGAAAATATTTCTCAAAGAATGAACAAGATTGTGGGAAAAGGGACTTTCAGTATAAGTTCAAAAATAATGATAGAAAGGATAGGAAAGAATTTGAAGTAACTTGTTTTGAATATAAAAGCGTAGGTCATATTAGACCAGATTTCACTTTTCTTAAAATAAAATTCAAGAAAGATAAACATTCTGAAAGAAAAAAGAAAAAGTATTACAATTAAAATACAAATAAAGTATTGAAATAAAATGATACTTGGAGTGAAAGTGGTGGTGATTAATCAGATGAATATTTTGAATATGAATCTTATTGTCAGAAGAATATAGGACTCATAGCCAGATTACCTATTGAAAATCATTGTCTCATGGCTAAGGTACACAATGCATATTTTGTTACAAATGTATCTATAAATTTCAATTACCCTAATGAGAAATATCATTGTAAGGATGGTTTTTCTAGAGTTTTGATTTCAAATTTTTTGTTTGTTAAAGGTCTTAATAACAACCTTATAAGAATAAGTCAATTATGTAATGAAAGTTACCTTGTGAATTTTAGGAATGATATATGTTTAGTTCACAATTACAAGGATGAATTCATTCTATCTACCCATAGGAATGAGAATGTATACACACTTAACTTAGAATACCTTAGGATCCAATACTTACCTTTCTTATGTGTAATAAAAGACCAAAATTAGTTATAGAATATAAGGTTAGGATACTGTAACCTTTGGAACCTTTTTAAACTCTCAAAGAAAAGACTTGTTAAGGATATACTGGATCTTTGAATTGATTCTTCAAAAGTTTGTGACCCTTATCAATATTGAAAACAACATAAAACTAGATTTAAATCAATTATTTAAGTTTCAACTTCTAATGCATTACAGTTAGTGCACATGGATCCTTTCGGTCTTAAACAAACTGGAAGTATTGGAGGCAAATAATATGTATTTATTTTAGTTAATGACTAAACTAGATTTTCAAGGGTCTTTTTTCTAGCAAAGAAATCTGAAGCCTTTTTCTATTTAAAAACTTTTAGATACCAAGTTAAAATTGAGAAAAACCTACCACTAACAACTATTCGAAGTGAACATAGTGCAGAATTTCAAAATTCAGATTTTGAAACTTTTTGTAGTAAGAAAGGTATTACTCACAACTTTTCAGCTCCAAGAACCCCTAAAAAAATGGTGTTTTTGAAAGAAGAAATCATATTCTTTAGGAAATGACAGGAACCATGTTGAGTGAATACTCAATTGCTAAGAATTTCTAGGATGAAGCTATAAGTACTGCTTGTTATACTATAAATTGAGTTTTAACTCGACATTTTCTTAATAAAACACCTTATGAATTATAGACTGAATGGAAACCTAAAGTTTATTACTTTAGAGTATTTGAATGAAAAGTATTCATATTTAATTCTAAATATAATATACATAAATTCGCACCCAAATCCGATGCAAGAATCTTTCTAGTTTATTCCACTACTTCTATGTCTTATAGAGTTTTCAATAAAAACACTTGTACTGTTGAAAAAATAGTGCATGTTAAATTTGATGAAACTGATCCTTTTGTTTTTAAAAGACCCCTACCTACATCAATAGATGTGTTTTCACAAACTGATTATCAAACTTTGATTAAAAACTCTTCTGGAAAGGGGAATACTCAAGAAAATGTTTCTGAAATATTTTCCCCAGAAGACTTTCTACCTTGTGTTGATGAACAAGTTTTACAAAACCCAAAACAGTTGTTTATTAGGAATCATCCCACTGATAATATAATTGGTAATGTAAATAAACCTTTTAGGACTTGTAATTCCTTATGAAATGAAATAGAACATCTTGCTTTCCTATATCAATTTGAACCTAAAACTTCAAATGATTCCTTAGTTGATGAAGATTGGATTAAAGTAATGAAACGTGAACTAAATGAATTTGAAAGGACTAAATTCTGGGCCCTGATTGAAAGACATAAAGAAAAAAATATAATTGGTGTAAAATGAGTTTTTAGAAACAAATGTGATGAAAATGGATTCATTATAAGAAATAAAGCAAGACTTGTTACTAAAGTCTATAACCAACAAGAGGGAATAAACTATGAAGAAACCTATGATCTGGTAGCTAGAATTGAATCTATTCAAATTCTATTAGCCTTTGAAGCATTCTTTAACTTAAAACTTTTTCAAATGGATATAAAATGTGATTTTCTTAATGGTTTTGTACAAGAAGAAGTTTTTGTTGCACAACCTCCATGTTTTTTAGATTAAAAACATCATAATCATGTTTTTAAACTTACTAAAGATTTATATGGACTTAATCAAGCCCATAGAGATTGGTTTGATAGACTTACAAGATTTATTTTATAAAAAATTATGAAAAAGGTACTTCATATTCAACTCTTTTTATTAAAATGGAAAGAAAAAACATTTTGATTGTTCAAATCTATGTTGATGACATTATATTTGGATCAACTCAGCAATCCCTAACTGATTCTCTTACGAATTTAATGAAATATGAGTTTGAAATGAGTATGATGGGTGAGTTAACATTATTTTTAGGTTTTCAAATCTCTCAAAAACCAGAAGGAACCTATACATCACAATATAAGTATGTAAAATATTTACTTAAAAAGCATGGATTTGACAACACTAAAAGTATAAGCACTCCAATCGGTACCTCAAATATACTTGATCTTGATGAAGATGGGGAACTAGTAGATCAAACATCTTTTAGAGGTATGATAGTAAGTTTGTTATAATTAATAGATAATAATCTAGACTTAATGTTTTCAGTATGTTTATGTGAAAGATATCAATATAATCCAAAGGAATCTCATTTAAAAGTTGTGAAAATAATTTTTCGCAACTTAAAGGGAACTATGGATTTAGGACTATTTTATTCTTTTGGAAATGGTTTTGTTTTAATTTTTTTTTTCAGATGCTGAATTCGGTGGTTGTAGAATGGATAGAAAAAGTACATCTAAAACATGTAATTTCTTAAGAGATTCATTAGTTTATTGGTCATGCAAAAAACAACATTCAGTAGTACTTTCAACTACTGAAGCTGAATATGTAGTAGCTAGAAGTTGTTGTGCTCAAGTGTTGTGGATGCAACACACAATCACTGACTATGGCATGAGTTTTTACAAAACTCAAATACTATTTGATAATACTAGTGCCACTAATCTTAGAAAAAAACCTGCATATCACTCATGTTTAAAACACATAGATATTAGACATCACTTTCTTAGATATCACACACAAAAAAGGGATATTATTTTATAATTCATCGGAACGCAAGAACAACTTGCTGATATTTTCACAAAACCATTATCTTCAAATTGATTTGAATACATTAAACAAAAACTAGGAATGATCACTGTAAAGTAATCATTCACATCTATTTATTGTTTAAACCATCTCCTTACATTAAGTTACTCCTTCTCAAATGGGGAGTATACATAAAGATTTATCAGTTTTACATTTTTAGCAATTTCACATTTTAATCAGTTTCACTTTTAAATTGGTGTCACTTTTTATTAGTTTCACTTCTTATTGGTTTCACTTTTTATCATCTTCATTTTTTTTGGTTTCACTTTTATCAGTTTTATATTTTTATCAGTTTTACTTTTTATCAGTTTTACCTTTTATTGGTTTCAATTGTTATCCATTTTAGTTTTTATTGGTTTATCAGTTTTACATTTTTCGTTTTTACCTTTTTATCGGTTTTATATTTTATCAGTTTCATGTTTATTTGTATCATATTTATCAATTTCATGTTATTAGTATTAGATTATGTTATCAGTATTAGATTATTAGTATTAGAATATTTTATCGGTACCAAATTATTTTTATCAGTTTTAGAATTCAAATCCATCTCATATTCTTTCGGTATTATTTGTATTATTATCATAAGGACAATATACTGAAACCAATACATCTATCCTGATACTCCAATAGGTACAATTTATAAAACCTTATTTTGTTCATTCAAATAGTTGTTTCTCATTTATTTCTTTTAACTCCTAATTAGATTCATTCTAAATATGATTTTATTTTAAGTAAAACCTCAAGAGTTCAAAGTCATTCTCAAACATTGGATCTTTTCGATCTAATCCTGACCGTCAATTTATTTTTAAAGAACCCATCCCTATCTATCCCACATAGAATTACTCTAATTTTCTATCTAGTATTGATGCTCTATAAATACTCAGTAAGGTTCATAATATAATTTTACCTCAATTTTCATAATTAGAGATCTCCTCAGCTTTCCGGACTAGGAAAAAATTTAGGGTTTGGGATAGTCTTTCATGTATAAGTCAACTACCTGTTTTCTAAAGAAAATGTCTCCAAAATATTTCTCTTCCATGAATTTTCAAGGTGAAATGTTAGTCTCTAGAGACTTTTGTGATACTTTTTATTCATCATTGAAAAGGATAATAAGTTTTCAAGGGTGGGAATCTATTTGTGTTGAAAGAACGGATTTAGACCAAAATTTTGTGTATTATGAGGAGGTGTTACAATTTTATAAAACAATGGAGATAGAAAATGGTCTCAAGATTTCTTTTATGATGTATGATAATAAGTACACAACCTCTATAAAACAGGTATCTAATTTCCTAGGTGTTCCATCTGAGGGTGATTCCCTATGTCCTTCCCACAAATTACTAGAACTTGATGGGACTTTTGATAAGAGAAAAGCTGAAGAATCTCTTTTTGAGATTCATGAGGACAAGATAAAAGTAAGTCATTTATCAGGAGATAATCGACTCATATCCCTATGGATGCAAGGATTTTTAGTCCCAAGAAAGGGTGATAAGGAAACTTTGAAAGTTTAATATGTTTATGTGCTTGACTATTTGGTGAATATAAGGAAGTTCAATCTAATGGGATTCATTTTCTTAACAATTGAGAATCTTAAATCCAGTTCCATAAAGTCACAATTGATCATGTTTCCCACCATTCTCAATAAGTTTTTGAAATAATGCCTAATCTTGTGCAATTTTTCAATCATGTCAGATCCGACATCTTTCAAAGTGCCTCTCATTAGTAAGGATACAATCAGGATACTTAAGTTACTATTCAATCCTGAATCATTTTTTTTGAAAAAGATCCGAAATATGATAAAGGAAAGGATGTAGCTGAAGGTAGTGATAAACCTTCAAATCCATCCAAATATTCTTTAAGTAAAAGAAATACAGTTAAGACTACATCTTCTAAGAAATCAGAGAAACAAAAGGCTGTATCTAATGAGGTTGCTGTAGAGTGGAGGAAGAAGAAGGCAGAAAGGTAAGAAGGGGATCTTAAATTTAGTTTGGATCCAGATGAAGCCTTTGAACTAAAAATAAGATCAAAATAAAATTTAAAAGATGAAGAAAGGGAGAAGGAAATGAATAAGAGAAAGACTCAATCTATTGACATTGACAATCTTCTCAAAAATATCTGAGCAAGGAAAACTAGTATTAAAATAATGGAGCCATATGTTCAGACTCAATCGGATCCAACAAAGAAAGGAAAAGAGAAACAACCATCTAAACAATCATCTACACAATCTCTTATTCAAGAATATGAAGAAGAAGAAGAAGAAGGGGAAGAATAAAAAGGACAAGAAGAAGAAATATAAGAGAATGAAGCCGCAAATCAAAGAAATATTTCGGTGGAATCATCAGAAGTTCCATCCTTTAAATTTCCTTCTCTTGATCCCTATCCTTCCAAGGATGTTTCTCAAAGGTTTTATTCAAAGAAATTCATTCATATTTTAGATAACGAAAAAGAAGAAGTACCCGATATGAATTGGAATCAGCCAACTCAATTTATCAGTACTGAGATTCATTTTTGAGATCTTCCCGAATACACTGAAGATATGGATTCTAAAAGGAAAATCATAGTAAAGGGAATTTAGTACATCGAACAGACTTTGATTTTTTTTTAAATATGATACAATTCATTACAAAAAATTGAAGCCAGGTTATAAATCATTTCTAATAGTCATAATGAAAGAATGAACTCTGTCAAGATTCTCATGGATAAGTTTTTGAATCTTGAAGCCGATTTCAAGATATTCAAGGAATATGATACTGAGCATAGAAAGACTTGTAATAAGGTTGTCAAGTGGTCATAAAACATTGATGAAAATCTAAAGTATCATGTGGATAAGTTTGATGAATTGGTGAAGAGGGTAAATGATCTCAATTCATTCTACCAAAAGTTGGTCACTGATTTGATTGAAAAACATGAAGTCTTTCAAAGACTAGGTATCTCAAAAGGAATAGCCTCTGAAGAGCTTGATGGTCTAAAGAAAAAACTGGAAAATGAATGTAATGGGGTTATTTTTCTATAAAATAGAATTTTAATCCTAGAGAATTCCTACAGACTCAAACTAGATGATTTCAATGCCTGGGAAGTGAGGCTTAAAGCACATGGATCAATTAATCGGCTTTATGAAGACAATATCCAGAAGCAAAAAAGGATTATTACTAAATTGGATGTGAAGTTGAAGGCTCAACAATAAGCTCTTGGAAAACTAATGGAGGGTAGAAAAGAGTTCAAGAAGATGAAGCTTTCGATGTTCAACCTCTTGGAAAAACAAAAGGCCAAAGAATGAATTTTTGAACTCTTGTTGTAATAAAAACTTATTTCATTCAAAGTAATTTCTATTATTTCATACTCTATTTCTCTAACCTTTTGCAGGTAATGAATTTTTCCCTTATTATTTTTAAAATCACAAAGGGGGAGAATAAAATTGGAAAAGAAATAAATGTCTTTATACAATTTTTTAAGGGTGAATACCTTAATAAGGGGAAGAACTCACAAGTAAAATTAAATAGAATACGATCCTTAGTGATATTTTTATCCTAGGGTGGAATTAATCGTATTCAATATTACTTTTATAATATTTTCTAAACTCAAGGGGAGATAAGTCTTTATTGTTTGTTTTGTTTTGTGCTTTCCAAAAAGGGGGAGATTGTTGAGTCAAAATATGTTTCAAATTTAGAATTGATCTTTTTGTTTTGGAAATCACAAATCACTTCTTGTTTATCATGTATGTTGTTTAAATAAATTTCATATATGTTGTATTCTCAATGTAATCACATATATCGTAATCACATATACCATAATCACATATATCGTAATCACATATATCGTAATCACATATATCGTAATCACATATATCGTAATCACATATATCGTAATCACATATATCGTAATCACATATATCGTAATCATATACTGTTTCTTTACAATCATAATCACAAATTTTGTTTTTCATCATAACCAGACATGCTTCTGTTCTACATCGTAATCATATACTTTTATTTTTCAATCATAATCACATATTATATTTATCATCATAACCACATAAATTATTTTACAATCATAACCAAACATTATGTTTTCATAACCATATGAATCGTAACTAGGTTATGTATCGTAATCATGAATCATAATAAGGTTATGTATCATAATCATGCATCATAACTAGGTTATTTATGATAATCATGAATCATAACCAGGTTATGTATCGTATTTATATTATGTATTGAAACCATGCATCATAACCAGGATATACATCGTAATCACATTATGCATTGTAACTGTGTTATGTATCGTAACCACGATATGAATTGTAACTACAACATGCATCTTATCCATGTTAAGCATCATAACCTAGTTTTGTATCATACTCATGTAATTCATTGAACTCATATCTTAATCCAATACCACATACATGTTTCTCATTATATTTCATCTTACTCATTCTTTCGTACTTATGTACTTATTGTTTTCTAACAAAAATGATTTCATTGAGTTAGTTATATACCAATCAAAACGATGTTGTATATTCTGTTTGTTTTTACCATTATAATTCCAGGTGTCAAAGTCCCTCTGAATTTTACCAAGAAATATGACCATTGGAGAAAATATGACTGTTGGAACCTGAGGCCTATAAATAGAAGGTAATTCGAACAAAATAGAACAACTTTTGAATCTTCAAGTTCTAGAGAGAGACTGTGTGACTTATCTATTGCTTCATGTGAAAGACTTGAAGATACAAGACATGAGCAACTTATTCCTAGTTCATGTATTTCAATAAGTTATTTTTTTTTCTTTGTGTGTTCGATCATTGTGATAACTATAGAGGGCTTTTAGGGATAGGTAAATGGTGCTACTGATCATTGTATCGAGGGCTTTTATGTAATTGAAAGACATAGGTGACTATTAACTTCTTAATCAAGGGTTCTATAGATAGGAATACAAATGTGTCGATCATCGTATTTAGGACTTTCCTAGGTGGTGGTAAGATATATCTTTTATCCTAGGTGAAAGGATACCCTACTCTTTGGGATAAAATAATTTTAATACATTTTATTTTCCACTACTATCTGTAATAGAAAGGGAATTGTACTGTTTCCTCTTTCTATTCATATTATTTTCTATTGTAATTGTTTTAATTACGATACTTTCATTAGATATTGTATTAAGAGATTCTATACACTGTATGGAGGAATAAATTACATTTGTATTACTCTAATCATTATATTAAATTCAAATACAATTGTTTTAATAACCTATTATTTCTTATCATATCATATCCATCAGATCCTGGACCCATATGGTCATTTGTATTGGTTATGAATTATATTAGTTTAAGAATTATTTAACTATGTTTTTTATCTAAGAGTTTAAATATGAAGTTTTTAAACCTACAATTCACCCCTATTATATTGTGCCATCTCATATACATATACATCTATATTACGATCCACCAATAAACATTCCCAAATAGGAAAACCCAAGATATGTTCTCAATGTTTTCAAGAAAGAGGGATTATAATGCCTAGGTGTTCCACACTGGAAACAAAAAAGATACCTCTTCTTCTCTCAAGGGTTACCAAGGCTTATAGAAGACTGATCCCCACTAACCTTACTTCCAAGATTGACCCACTCATAATTAAAAAATTTAATTTTTCTAACACATCCCTTCTAAACATTTCATTACATGAATCTAGGATATTTTCAATTACAACTAATCTAAGGTCTAGATGAAGATTTCTCTCAAATAAATGAGATATTAAAGAGTAATAGGTGACTAGATTGGGAGAAAATAACACTAAATATAAGAAACAAGACCACATCAACTTTCACCTATGAAGTTTTAGGACTTTCTAGATAATTTAATATTTTTTTAATCCTCTATAACTACTATATCACCACAAGAAGACCTTTATCACCCTATAAAGTTTATGGGAGGTGATACAATAAGTCAAAGATTAGAAAATATTCCATATCCTCCCCTCTATTTAGAGTCTAGGTAGGGACAATATCCAAAATAGTTACACCTAAGTGGCATGAGGAATGAAACCTATAGATATATTTTCCACATTCTATCAAGACTTCTCTATGAGGCATACTATAAATAACAAAAAAATGAACCTAACCAATTCATGTTTCACAATTTAAATTAAATGGTCCCAAAACAAAACAAGGAAAAAATTCAAATCAAAACTCATTGAGGTCAATTTTTTTTTCAAAATCTTCCTTTTTAAACCAAAACCATCCGTTAAAGAGTTCAAAACTCATTTGAAAAAGGCACACAAGCTTTAAAAACCAATCAATTTTTGAAAACACCTAACTTTATTTATAAATCTAAAAAAATTATTTTATGTATTTTTATTGATTAAAAACCCAAATTACTACTAGAGAATACAAAACATGTATAAAAATACACTTCCATTTCAAAACACTATCCAAAATCTATTAAAAAGCATCCATTTTTGAAAACAAATCATGGGAATTAAAATCAGAAACAACACATACAAATATATTTTGAACCAAAAACATCATATGAAGTTCCCTTTTTACCCAAAAACATATTTTAAAACACTAAGGACATAAAATAAAACACAAAAAATTAAAAAAAATCCACTTAAACATTATAAAAATATATCAAAACCCTCTTTGACCCATCTAGAATGATTTAAAACAACTTTAGGATAAATTTGGTATCAAAATAGGTTGAAACAAAAAATTCATGATGGAAGTATAATTGTACATGATTTGGACACATTATTTGGGGAACCATGTTCCAAAACCTGTAAAGGTTTCAGACCTTGGTGCATGGGATCTTCACACTTTTCTAGACCATCCGAGCTAACCGTACTACAGTAGATCTTACCCTATTTCACACTGAACCTCAAAAAAACCCCAATTTATATTATATAATTCATTGTGGGATCATTTTAGATCAAAATAACTCATAAAAATTAAATAATTCAAGTCAAATTTAGATTCAAATCATAAATTCTCATGGAAACTCATGTTTCATAATGAAAGGTGCTGATCAAGAACCCAGTCACAACATACCTCATGAGTTCTAATAGTCCAATATCCATACGTCCATAATGAATCAAAAAAATAAGATGGAATTAAAAGAACATTTATTTATGAAATAACCTGAGTGACTGTAACACCCCGCCCCTACCTCATTGGCTTCAGGAGGCGGTGATGACTACTTGGCCTTAAGCAACGTTCCCAAGATGCCAAAGGCTGACAATAAATGCCGAGGGCTTCAAGATCAAGTTGGGGAACAATTTTCCCTTAAGAAAAAACCAACCAAACCATCCACTAACATCCACTATATGATGTATGTCAATTCAATTACCCAACCATACATCCCCAAAAGGAAACCAATTTGTTCCACAACACAACTCAAAACCAATACAACTAGACATGTCCACACAACATCAGAGTACACTGCAAAAACTAAATAACCAAAAAACACAAGCCATGACACCACCAAAACTCCATACCAAGATCCAAGCTCCAAGCTCCACAAAGGGATCACAATGCTCTACTAAAGGAGAGTTATGTCTTACCTTTTCCCACATCACGGTATACAACATCTACGAAGACACCATAATGCCAAGGTAGGGGGTGAGTACTAAAACTCAGTAGGTTTTCCCCAAATGACTTCCCTATACACGCCACTAGGATAAAACAATTAAAAAATTTATATAAAACAGTTTATATAAAATAAAACACAAGTGAAACCATTTTCATAAGCCAAACGTTCCCTTACCAGGCCATCACATCCAAACCAAGCAACCAAGGGAAAGCCAACCAAACATGCCACAAACCATTTCATCATTTACACATTAGCACAAAAACTTCCATCTTGAAAAGCAATGCACAACAAACAACCAAAATGGAGGGACTTCCGCCCAACCCGTTCACCCATTCACACCAAAACAATCTAAACGGTGGGACTTCCGCCCAACCCGTTCACCCATTTACAACTAGCGGTACTTCCCGACCACTACTCATATGGTGGTTCTTCCGACCACTATCCATCCCCCTTTTATAGTGAGACTTCCCACCCAATTACACACAACATTTCAATAAATCCAACCATGCATAAACCCACCAAGGTCACAACAACATGCAAACAACCAAGTTCCATTGCATATCAATCCACTTTAATAAATCACCCATTTATTGAAAATCATTTCCCATGCCAAAACACATTTAAATAAAACAAACTCTTTATTGAAAACCATTTCCATCAATAATTTTCACAAATCAACAATAGAATCCCATTTTAAAATCTCCATTTTACAATCCACAACAATAACATTTCACCATAAAACCCCCATTTCCCCAAAAATCCCCAAAAGGATGTTCAACCAACTTTTCACATCAAAACACAATTAATTTCAAGACAAGCAAATTAATTGTAACCAAAAACCACTATCTCTAACCAAGTGGAGTTGAGAGAGAATCCTCCTACTTTTAGGGTTCCTAAGAAATCGACCCACGAACAACTGTGCCTCAAATCCGGCGAACGCACCACCGAAACCTCTCTAGACCCCCTTCCCTAACATTCACAAGCCTTCAAAACATCATCTAAGGCACCCAAAACCCTAGATATACACACAAAAAGTGTAGATCTAGAAAACCAAGGAAGAGGGAAGAGTATATCTAGAGGAAAACACAAAGAAACCATGAGATAAGACTTACCCGGGAGCAATCACATTAAAAACACCAAGAACCCTCTTCAAAATTCTTCCAAAATGAGTGGGAAAGCTCCTCAACCCCCTGAGAACCGAAGAACCCGAGTGAGACATGAGTGGGAGGAAGTTTGGAGTGAAATAGGTTAAGATCGAGGGAGCCTGAAACTTATAACCCTATTTTTAAGTGGTCGCACGGTTAGTCCGCATAGTTTGGAAAATCGTTCGCTAAACGTGCGCACACTACTGCCTTGGGAGCAAGGGTATGCATGGTTTCCTCGCACAGTTTGGAAAACCGTGCATAGGCCATGCGAAGCCTACTATATCCCTTACACGGTTTCCTGGAGAACCAGCACAGTTTCTACTAACCATGCTCAAACTGTGCACCCTTTTAAAGGCCTCCAAACTCATCCAAAACCATTCCAAACTCTCCCAACCTATTCCTAACTCATACCATGCACTTTAAACAAATAAAAATTCATAAACAAAGGCCACATACCTCAAACCAGGGGTACTAAATTCTCCCCACCATTGGACTTTCCGTCCTCGGAAAGTAGTGAACCCGCCCTTTGCCAAAAGAGCTCGGGCCACTGCTCGACCACATCTTTCTCCCACTCCCATTTCTCCTCTTGAATATGATCATGATTCCACAAAACACAAACTAAAATGATGCTTTTACCACACAAGACTTTCTCTTTCCTATCCACAATCCGCACTGGCACGTGCACCAACAAAGCATCCAGTTCCAGCTCAACATGTTCCCATCGAATCACATGGTCACGATCCGGATGGTACTTTTTCAACTACAACACATGAAACACATTGTGCACCGCAATGAACCTAGGTGGAAAAGCCAAATGATAAGCCACCTCACCAACCCGCTCAAGAATCTCAAAAGTTCCAATATACCTTGGAGATAACTTTCCCCGCTTCCCAAACTGACAATGTCCCAACCTAGGAGAGATCCTCAAGAACACATGATCACTCACCTAGAACGATAATGGCCGTCGATGATGATCCACATATGATTTATGATGACTCTGTGACATATCCATTCTCTTCCTGATCAACTTGATCTTCTCCATAGTTTCCTAGATAAGGCTCAGTCCAACCATCGAGGACTCACCCATTTCCGCCTAACATAGTGGAGAACGACATGGCTGCCCATACAATGCTTCAAACGGATCCATCTCTATGGATTCTTGATAACTATTATTGTACAAGAACTAAACCAATGACAAGTGATCCTCCCACGAGCCACCAAAATCCATGACACAATCCCGCAACATATCCTCCAGAGTTTGTATCGTCCTCTCAGATTGACCATCCGTCTGAGGGTGATACGCCGTGATCATAGTCAACTATGTCCCAAGGGATTACGGCAATGATTTCCAGAAACGAGATGTAAACCTCAGATCTCTATCTGATACAATCGAAACTGGAATACCATGCCTCTTTACCACCTCCCAGATATATATTTTGGACAGATCCTCCACTATATGAGATTCACGAATTGGGTTGAAATGGGCCAACTTCATTAGACGATCCACTATCATCCAAATGGCATCGTGATTTCTAACCATTCTTGGGAGACCTATAACCAAATCCATCACTATCTGCTCCCACTTCCAAACAGGGATTGGTAAAGACTGAAACATTCCTACTGGCCTCTGATGCTCTGCCTTGACCTGCTGACAAGTCAAGCATCTCGAAACAAACTCAGCCAGTGTTCTTTTCATGCCAGCCCACCAAAAATACGATTTCAATAATTTATACATTTTATGAATTCCAGGATGAAAAAACCACCTGGAATGATGATACGCCTTGAGAAGATCCTCCTGACAAGCAACTGGTACTACCATCCGATTCTGAAAACACAAAACTGAATCTCAATTCAGTTGGAAACCCTCAATGGTCTCCCCACCATTGAGTCTCGACCCCATGGTCACACACTCAGAATCAGATATCTATGCCTCTCTAACCAGTCCAACCATGTCAGGAATCAACACAACTGGAAAGAAGACTGCTCTATCACCATGGTCCTCATATTCCAACTACATATTGGCTATAACCGACATCAACTGCCACTGGTCTGATGCCTGTTTCACCACCTGAGCATATGATTTTCTACTTAATGCATCCGCCACCAAATTTCCCTTACCCGGTGTGTACATCAAGTCAAAATCAAACATCTGGAGATATTCCATCCATCTCCTTTGCCTCAATTTCAAATCCCTTTGTGAGAAGATGTGTTTCAAGCTCTTATGATCTGTATATACCGTGAATTTATCATCGAAGAGATAATGACGCCACACTTTCAAATCATGGACCACTACTGTCAACTCCAAATCATGAGTTGGGTAGTTCTTCTCATGCACTCTCAATTGTCATAATCCATATGCAACCACATGATTCCCTTGAATGAGAACGCACCCCAACCCTGATCCCGATGTATCACAATACACCACGTACCCTTTTTCTTGTTCTGGAAAAACCAAGATTGGTGCGGATGTGAGGTGACCCTTTAGCTCTTCGAAACACTCCTGAAACTATTCATTCCACTGGAATGGAACATTATTTCTTGTCAAATCTATCATCGGTGAAGCCAAACGTGAAAAATCACGAACAAAACGCTGATAAAACCCAGCTAGACCATGAAAACTCCATATCTCAAACTCATTCTTTGGAAGTTTCCACAAGATAACCACCTCTATCTTTTCTGGATCCACTGAAACACCTCTTTCAGAAATCACATGGCCAAGAAAACGAACTTCCTGTATCCAAAAGTCACACTTTGACAATTTGGCATACAACCGATGATCCCTCAAGATCACCAACACTGTTTCCAAGTGCTGCTCATGCTCCACCCTTGTCTTTGAATACACTATAATATCATCTACAAACACCACCACAAATAAATCTAGATATCTCTAAAATATCCGATTCATTAATTCCATAAACACCACTGGAGAATTTGTTAGACCGAAGTGCATAACCACATATTCATAATGCCCATATCTACTTCTGAAAGCTGTTTTAGGTATATCCTCCTTCCTCACCTGCAATTAATGATATCCTGAACTCAGGTCGATCTTGGAGAACCACTGGGCTCCCCTCAATTGGTCGAACAAATCATCAATTTGTGGAAGTGGATATATATTCTTTATCATAATGTGGTTAAGTCTATGATAATCAAAACAGAGCCTCAAAGTTCTATCTGCCTTTTTCACAAACAACAACGGCGCTGCCCACAGAGACATGCTAGGATGGATAAAACCTTTTTTTTCTAACTCTTCCAACTAGACTTTCAATTCCCACAATTTAGCTGGTGCCATCCGATAAGAAGGAAGTGAGATAGGACTAGTCCCTGAAAGGAGATCAATCGTAAACTCCACTTCTCTTACAGGAGGTAACCCAGAGAATTCTTTAGGAAAAACATCCATGAACTGATCTACCACTGCTGGAAGAATAGTTTGCTCAACACCCTCTACTGATTCCAACGAAAAAACCGCCAAATGATACAATAACATACCCACTGTTGGTGCCAAAAAACCCGTTGCACCCTACCTTTCATGCCTCTCTCCTCTAAAGAGATATCTAACACCATTGTGTGTCGTAAAATCCAATGTCCGATCATCGTAGTTGATGTGGGCCTTAAATGCCACCAGCCAATCCATTCCCATGATTACATCATTTCCATCCATCTCAAGCACTGATAAATTCCACATTATCTCTACCTTTCCTACAACGATACAACATTCTCTACAAAATAAGGCTCAACACTCTCTTTGACCCAGAGGAGTTTGAAGTTTCAAAACCAAGGGAATCATTTCTACCCTTAAACCTAGAAAATAAACCACACATGCAGTAATAAAAGAGTGTGAATCACCCATATCAAAAAACACTTGCATCAAGGTAGAATTTAAAAGAATAGTACCTCGCACCGTGGATGGTCCCGACTAATCATCCACCACAACCTGTTCAGCTCCGAAAACATGTTTTCTTGCCATACTCTACTCTTTATTTCCATGCTGAGGCATCGTGGTATTTCAAGAATCACCATGACCCACTTTAGTCTGCTGACAAGGGGTGTGCTACTGTCCCCATCCCGTTGAAGCATACGATGTCTGCGATCCCTGAGGAGTGTCACGTGCACCTGACCTTGGAGCATTCCGAAAATAATGCTGTAGATTCCCCATATGCTTCCAATTAAGACATGCTCGAGGTTGTACCGTACAATCCCGCTTGATGTGGCTCATAGAACCACACTAAAAACATCTTGGCTTGCTCTGGGGATTCAGAGGAAGATTTAACGATCTTTCCATCAGATTATATGCCATATTCCCACCCTAGGAATAAGTGTCCCTCTTCTGCTTGAACCCAACGTTAGAGTTCCCACTATTCCCCATGGGTACCACCATGCTTCCCCCGCCCGGAGCTCCCAACAGATCCTGCTCAGCCACTGAGGCACTATTCACCATTTTTGTGTAATAATCTATACACAACACTGCTATCTTTGAACATATTTCTTTCCTTAACCTCGCTTCAAAGATCCTTGCCTTCAACGACGCGCTACCCACCACCTCGGGTGCAAACCGCACTAAGTTCATAAACTTAGCTGCATACTCCGTCACAGACAAAAGCTCTTGCTTCAAACTGAAGAAATCACTCGTACGCTGAATTCTGAATGTATGTGGGTAGAATTGTTTACTAAGAAATTCCTCAAAGTGTTCCCACGTCATACACTAGTCCATCCCTTCTTGGACTACCAACTCCCACCACTGAAGGGAAAGATCTTCCAACATATACGTGTCCAACTTCACCTTTAACTCTACCTACGTTCCCAAGAACTCTAAGATCTTGTTCATTCTATTCAACCATGCTTCAGCCCTCTTCGGCTCTGAATCACCCCTGAAGATGGGTGGATTCTACTTTTGAAACTAAACCAAATGATCCACATGCCTTGGTTCATCCATTTTATTTCCACTTTCCACATCTTGGAAAGCTTTCACTATGCTTTGTACTAACTATTGGTTCAACTGAGGCTCAGGTACTACCACATTCTCAGTAGCCTTTTCTGGTTGGTCTCAACGATGCCTACCCGATGCCATTTCTATAAACAGAAAACAAAAAACCACGAGTCTCACTTCCTTAAACATCATGAAATCCCATTTCAAATTACATTACACAACACTTTCACAACAAGGCTTTCCAGAAGTTCACATTTCCCAAGTTTCACCATTTTGAAAATCATACCATTTTCAAAATATCAAATTTATACACATTACAGTTTCACAAAAAAACCATTTATCAATTCAGTACATAGATCACTATACCCCAATTAAATATGCATCCTAGTGGGAAGTCATTTCTACCTTGCATTCCATGCTCATCTCATTGGCTACACCCACGACAATGAGATATCCAATGCCTATAAGTGTCTCCAAAACACTTATGTACCCAACTCCCTGGTAACTTGAATTTCAGAATAAGAGGGTTAGTTATGTCCTTTTATGCTATACATTCCAAGTTCTGACATTCCTACGCCTTGATACCATCCTGACTCAAGGAATGTAACACAATAAATGTCAACACCAAATCCTAGAATCAACTCCAAAGGACCGAACAAACTGATACCATTTGTAACACCCCACCCCTACCTCATTGGCTTGAGGAGGCAGTGAGGGATACTTGGACTTAAGCGACGTTCCAAAGAAGCCAAAGGCTGGAAATAAATGCCGAGGGCTTCAAGATAATGTTGGGGAACAATTTTCCCTTAAGAAAAAACCAACCAAACCATCCACTAACCGCCACTATATGATGCATGTCAATTCAATTACCCAACCATACATTCCCAAAAGGCAACCAAGTTGTTCCACAACACAACTCAAAACCAATACAACTAGATATGTCCACACAACATCAGAGTACACTGTGGAAACTAAACAACCAAACACCACAAGCTATGAAACCACCATAGCTTCATGCCAAGCTCCAATCTCCAAGATCCACCAAGGGATCACAATGCTCCACTAAAGGAGAGTGATTCATTACCTTTTCCCACGTCACGGTACACAACATCTGCAAAGAAATCATAGTGCCAAAGCAGGGGGTGAGTACTAAAACTCAGTAGGTTTTCCCTAAATGACTTCCCTACACATGCCACTAGGATAAAACCATTATCACATTTATATAAAATAGTTTATATAAAATAAAACACAAGTGCAACCATTTTCATAAGCCAAACATGACCTTACCAGGCCATCACATCCAAACCAAGCAACCAAGGGAAATCCAACCAAACATGCCACAAACCATTTCATCATTTATACGTTAGCACAACAACTTCCATCTTGAAAAGAAATTCACAATAAACAACCAAAACGGAGGGACTTCCACCCAACCCGTTCACCCATTCACAACTAGCGGTACTTCCCGACCACTACTCACATGGTGGTTCTTCCAACCACTATCCATCCCCTTTTTATAGTGAGACTTCCCACCCACTTCCACACAACATTTCAATCAATCCAACCAAGCATAAACCCACCAAGGTCACAAAAACATGCAAAAAACCAAGTTCCATTGCATATCAATCCACTTCAATAAATCACCAATTTATTGAAAATAATTTCCCATGCCAAACCACATTTCAATAAAACAACATCTTTATTGAAAACCATTTCCATAAATAATTTTCACAAATCAACCATAACATCCCATTTGAAAATCTCCATTTTAAAATCCACAATAAGAGCATTTCACCATAAAACCCCCATTTTCCCAAAAATCCCCAAATGGATGTTCAACCAACTTTGCACATAAAAACACAATTAATTTCAAGCCAACCAAATTAATTGTAACCAAAAAACACTAGCTATAACTAAGTGGAGTTGAGAGAGAATCCACCTACCTTTAGGGTTCCCGAGAAATCAACCCATGAACAACCACGCCTCAAATCCAGCGAACGCACCACCAAAACCACTCTAGATCCCATTACCTAACATTCATAAGCCTTAAAAACATTATCAAAGGTACCCAAAACCATATATCTACACACAAAAAGTGTAGATCTAGAAAACCAAGAAAGAGAGAAGAGTAGATCTAAAGGAAAACTGTAAGAACCCAGTTTTTCATTTCAGGTACGTTTTTCCTTTTCTGAAGTTTTTGGGAAAAAAATAAGGTTTCTGGAAATTTTTGAAGTATACGCCATGTAATTTCTGAGTACACGCTGTGTACTCTTTTCCCGCTCGAAGCCGTGTGATGGCCGTGTCCGGGCCACACACACGATGTGTAGGGGTGACGTGGAGGCCGATTTTGGAAGTGTACAGAAAAACCTAGTACATGCTGTGTACTCTAAAAGTACACGCCGTGTACTTTTCTTTTTTTCACTAAACGCACCAGGGTCGCGCCTGACGCACAGAAGAGTCTTCTTCTAGGTTATGTTCATCTGAGAGCGACCCATACGACCAGATCTTCCCTGAGCCCCCGTGCCTCCATCCGATCTCTGTTCCAACCGCCGTCGATTGCGTTGAGATAACCTCAGTAAGCTCTCTCTTCTGTTGTAGCCTTGTTCTATGGTTCCTCCTCATTTTCAAGTTATCATGGGTTGATCGTTTTGTGCGTTTTCTTAGATCTATGCCATTCTGAAGAGAATCAGGCATCGTGGTTCAAGTATATCGATCCCCTAGCATCAATGTAGGTGGTTTGTTCCTTTTCATAGAAAGTCTTTGAATATTTTGTGAAAATTACACCAATTCCCTTGAACGAGAATTGTGCGTTTTCCTATTTTTCCCTTGATTGATTGCCTGTTTGCTTGATTGCTATAGTAGAGGTTTAACTTTGTGAATAGAGTAGTTTTGCTGTACTCTGGATGTTTGCCATGCTTGTTTTTCTTGTTTGGCATTTTCCATTTTCTATGCCTAGTTGTAGGATAGTGGAACTATTGCTTTGTTATTCTGTTTTTCCTTATATTGATATCTAAGTAGTTCTTGAGGTTTACTTGGACGATATACACATGCTGAGCATGTTTATTTCCGCATAGGACTGTGAGAACCTAGTGTAGTAGGCCATTGGGAGAATGGACATAAGGGCTTCTCCAGAGTGTATTTTAATATGATGCGAGAACACAAGGGGAATTGACGATGAGTGCTTCCTCATAGAGTTTGTAGTTCCTCGATACAGGCCATAGGGGGAATGAGACATTGAGTGATTCCCTAGAGAGACTTTAGTACGATACGAGACTATAGGGGGAATTGACGGTGAGTGCTTCCTCAGAGAGTCTACTTTTAGCTGAACCATAGGGGTGTGACTGTGTGTTCCTCCTAGAGGGTTGCTAGTATTTTTAGGTTGAACCATAGGGGTTAGGCTTTGAGAGCTACCTAGAGGGTTACCTGTTTGCTACTTGTTGTTGGTTGTTTACTTATGTACTTTATATGTTAGAACTATGAATTGTAGCTATTGTGTATTTCCTGTTTACTATTCATGTACTTTACTTTCCATTTATTCATTGACTATTGGGAATAGATCTTTGGGTGGTTTCCTATTGAGACTTTGTCTCACACCCTATTTGAGCCATGTTTTTGGGCCCAAGAAGACTATGTTGCTGCAGGTATAGATAAGGTCAAGCAACCTTCCACTTCAGGTTCTTGATTGCTCTAGAGCTGGAGAGCAGGGGACCGAGCCGAGGATTGCGATGCTAAGGAGTTTCTTGTCTATTTTTCTTTGCTGTTGCTTTAGTACTTGTGTTTAGTTGTGTTTCAGCATGTTGTTGTGTTTGTTTATTTCCTTAGATACATGTACCTACTGCATCATTTTCATCATTGCTATATATTTGTTCTTCCATTGTTGGTTACAATTATGTATGTTGTTAATACTTCCGCTATTGACTATTGTTTTCCTTACCTTGTATACCTTACCAAATGAGGTCATAGTTTCCCCAATAACTTACCAAGGCCCTCGTTTCTAGTCGGCAGCCTATGGCATTTGGGGAAATGTGTTTGAGGTCACGTGGAAAACCGGGTACGAGGCACCAGTGGAGGGGCTCTAGATTTGGGTCATTACAAAGTGGTATCAAAGGAGTTCCTTTCTCTTGCTTTACTGTTTGGAGAATTTATCCAGGGATAGGAAGGATTTGGTACTTGGTATTAAGCTGTTCTTGGGAGTAGCTAACCCATGTACAGGGAAAAGCCATACTACCTCGTTAATTGCAGTTTTTGGTTTTGAGATTTCACGGTTGATATGATTTCACCTAGAGTGATCCACATGCCTTGTGTTGTTATTGTCTTGAATATTGAGGTTCTATTTCTGTCGCAACCCAATGAGATGAGGGTATTCCATCTCATGCATCATATAGGAACTTGTAAATATCACATGCCATGCATTCGTGCCATGCCATCTAGGGTGCATTAGCGATTTCATGCTGTTGTGGTAGACTTTGTGTAGATTATGCATTCTGTTGTGATAGATGCTTGATATAATCTCTACTGACTTGTTAGAATATTTTTTGTATTCTACTTTGCTTAAATGAATGCCAAGTTTTGATTCGAGGGGAGTATGGGCCCTCATGAATCGGAATTTGGCACCTCCTTGCCTTGTTTTCTGTGTTTTCTGGACTTCTGTGCAGTTTATGAGCTACTGCCCAGAAAAACCCAGAATAAACGGCATGTACTTTTTGACTACATGCCATGTAGTTTTTAGACCGTGTCACTGACCGTGTGAGCGGGGACACACTATTGAAGAATTAACTTTAGGAACACGCAGTGTACGGTTGGTACACACTGTGTAGTTCGGAGCCATGTACCTGGCCATGTCACTAACAACACGGGTCGGGGAAGCTCGAGTAGAACATGCCGTGTTGTAAAGGAACACGCTGTGTAGTCTCGTCCAGGTACCCAACCGTGTCACGAACAACACGGGACGATGTCACCTTCACCTATACACGTCAGGTTTGTTCAGAACACACCGTGTAAGGTTCAGCTGTGTAGATGACCGTGTATCTAACAACACGGGCCACCGAAGCCTTGTCCAGTACACATTGTGTTTGTTTAGAACACTCCGTGTAGTCTTGGGTTAAGTCGAACCGTGTGGGTTAGCCATGTAAGAAGCCTCGGGCAGGGGAACAGTTTTCAAGTACACGCCGTGTGTTGGGTCAACACGCCGTGTAGTTTGAAGTATTACACGACCTGTAGGGTAGGGGTACATGCCCATGTCAGTGGATTAAGAAGACACGCCGTGTAGCTTTTATACACGCTGTGTAGTCGTGTTTTGTAAACTTGTGTGTTTTCCTTCCCCTGTTCCCGTTTTATACTCTTGTGTTCTCTGTCCTTGTTTTTCTGATCTAAGGTGTGCTTTTGATCATTCAGAGATATGCCTCTGAGACGTCCTCCGGTTGTATGTCTGTCATCAGGCAGTGATCAGACGCCAGATATGGATGATCAGGGACTTCCTGCCGATCCTCCAGTCGGGCCAGCCTTGGCACCGGCTGTCATACTAGTTGCAGGCGCTGATGCGTAGTTCAGGGAAGGTTTTATGAGGATGATGCAGACCTTTCAGGGAGAAACACCTCCTGCCTCAACTATGGTAGACTTGATGCGGGGTTTTCAGCAGCAGCATCCTCCCACATTCTTGGGGGAAGGAGGACCTCAGGCTACAGAGTCATGCCTGGAAGCCATGTTGACCATCCTTGAGCATCTAGAGACACCTCCAGAGAGGCGGGCCAAGCTCGCTACCTATATGCTATGAGAATCCACCAAGAGGTGGTGGGACGTGATCTCACAGGCAGGTCACCAGAAGGTTATGGATTGGGAGGAGTTTCAACACGTCTTTTATGACTACTTCTACCCGGATACCCTGAGGGCCGACCGAGCCCAGGAGTTCATGAGCTTAGAGCAGGGTATTATTTCTGTCATGGAGTATTCCTCTCGTTTCACCGAGCTACAACATTTCACACTCCTCCGGGATGGGAGTGGGGCATTCTTAGCAAGGAAGTTTGAGGATGGTCTCAGGTGGGAGATCCACTCACAGGTTAATATCTTCCAGTTGACTTCCATCACTTCCATAATCAACCAGGCGCTGATTGCAGAGCGCAATCTGAGAGACTCCGGAGCTGCGAGCCAGGGCGGTTCTGCTTCCAGAGCTAGTTTTCCTCCAGATGACAGCAGGAAGTACCGTAGGGAGTCTACACGCGGTGATCTGAGGAAGCATGATGCATCCTCAGGCAGCCAGGTGATATGATACCAGTGTGGCCGGTCAGGGAACACAAGACCGCAATGCCAGAGAGACCCTGTGGAGTGACGATCTTGCGGCAAGATGGGTCACCTTCAGCGTTTCTGCCAGGTTTTCTCACCAGCAGCTGGTGACTGGGGTTCTTCCATGACTACTCGTTCAGGAGAAACACCACCAGTTTCGCACCAGTCGGGGAACTGGAGTTCTTCCGGCCGTTTGGGCCAAGGTGGAGGTCGAGGCTGTGGCGGTCAACCACCAGTCCCTCAACACCAGCAGGGTGGATCAGCTCAAAGTGGTTAGCCAGGGGCGTAGGGCCGTGGTGCCGGAAAATCTTTCACCGTGGAGCAGACCTATCAGGAGCAGGATCTCGGGACTTCGACAGTTCGAGGTACGATTTTAGTAGCCTTAGTTTTATCTTTAGCTCTTTTTGATACTGGTGCTATGCATAGCTTTATCTCTATTGCTATTTTAGAGAGCCTTGGGTTATGTATCTTTTTTTCTGCTAACTCATTGACACTTGACACTCCTTTGGGGACGAGGACATCTAGTGTACGCCAGCGTAGAGAGTTCCCTATCGAGGTTGCAGGGTATCATTTCTTATGGGATATCTACGTCATAGAGATGACAGGCTATGATGTCATTCTCGGGATGGACTAGTTTGTTTCCTTCCAGGCAGTCATCGACTGTTATCACCGCAGAGTGAGTTTTGTTTCACCAGAGGGTGGGTCCTTTCTTCATAGAGGTGAATGGGATGTCCGGGCGAGTCGAGAAGGACTCGAGCATCATGGGCTAGGAATGGTGATGGACCAGATTGCTTGTCTTTATCTGGATGATCAGGGGACTTCACAGTTGGACTTTCCTCCAGTGGTGGATCGTTTTATGGAAGTCTTTCAAAAGGACTTTTTAGGTTTTCCTCTGGAGCGTGAGGTAGAATTCTCTATTGAGATCATACCAG
The DNA here is from genome assembly GCA_963277665.1 of Viscum album. Classification (NCBI taxonomy): domain Eukaryota; kingdom Viridiplantae; phylum Streptophyta; class Magnoliopsida; order Santalales; family Viscaceae; genus Viscum; species Viscum album. Next base: position 681,800,756 of record OY728123.1, on the reverse strand, counting down.
GAGCGGCACATGTGTCCATTCCTCCTTATAGGATGGCTACACCTGATTTATAGGAGATCAAGAAGAAGTTGTAGGAGTTGTAGGAAAAGGGTTTCATCCAACCCAGCACATCTCCTTGGGGTTCTTTTATCTTGTTTGTGAAGAAGGAAAATGGTACCCTTCAACTTTGTGTGGATTATCGAAAGTTGAACCAGTTGACTGTCAAGAACTGATATCCCTTGCTGAGGATCGATGACCTCTTTGATCAGCTTTGAGGAGCCTGGGTGTTCTTGAAGATTGACTTGAGGTCCGGTTATCATCAGTTATGCGTTAGACCATCATATATACCTCTGACAGCCTTTAGGAGCAGGTACGGTCTATACGAGTATACAGTCATGCCTTTCGGCCTCACGAACGCGCCCGCAGTTTTCATGGCACTGATGAACCGAGTGTTCCATCCTTACTTGGGATCCTTCATCTTGGTCTTCATGGACGATATATTGGTGTACTCTCACACTCGACACGACCATGCCACACATCTTGAGATCGTTCTGAGTACACTGATAGAGCGTCGACTTTATGCTAAACTCTCAAAGTGCCACTTTTGGATGGAACAGATTCACTTCTTGGGTCACTTCATCTCAGAGGCAGGAGTATCTGTGGACCCAAAGAAAGTGAGAGCTGTAGTCTCCTGGGAGTAGCCGAAGAACGTTTTTGAGGTATAGAGTTTCTAGGGTTGGCTGGATACTACATACGCTTCATTCAGGACTTCTCACGCCTAGCAGCACCATTGAAAGGTCTGACCAAGAAGGGAGCGAAGTTCTTATAGTCAGATTCTTGTGAGTTATCCTTTCAGGAGCTGAAGGGAAGATTGACGTCAGCACCGATACTAGTCTTGCCAAAGACAGGCAAGAGCTACACTATTTATTACGATGCTTCGGGTATCGGGCTGGGCACTGTGCTTATGCAGGGAGACGGAGTCGTTGTGTACGGGTCTCGGCAGTTGAGACCACATGAGAGGAACTACCCGACGCATGATCTGGAGTTGGTAGCTGTTGTTCATGCCTTACGATGTTGGAGACATTACCTTCCAGGAGAGAACTTTGTGGTTTTCACCGACCACAAGAGTCTCAAGTATATCTTCACTCAGCATGATCTAAATCTGAGGCAGCGCAGGTGGGTTGAGTATCTTCAGTCTTTTGATTTCGAGCTTGCCTATACGCCGGGAAAGGGAAACGCAATAGAAGATGTGTTGAGCAGGAGGACTCAGATTTAGGCAGTTCAGGAGGCCAGCAGTGAGTGGAAGCTGATAGATCTATTCTCTAAGATGCATCTGGAGGTGCACGACAGACAGGGATAGACTTTTCTATCTTCTGTAGCTATTACCTCTACACTACTTGATCGGGTACGGATGAGGCAGCTATTAGACTTAGAAGGCTTAGTCCTTCGGGAGAGTGTGTCAGGAGAGGACCCTATTCCTGTATGGATAGTGGGCGAGGATGAGGTCTTGCATTTTCGGGAACGCGTATGGGTGCCAGCAGACATACGCGAGGAGCTGATGTGGGATTTTCATTCCTCGGTTTGGGCAGTTCATCCTGGCATTACCAAGATGTATCAGGATCTTCATCGCTAGTACTGGTGACGAGGTATGAAGAAAGATTTTGTTGGTTTTGTCATGAGATGTTCTACTTGTCAGCAGGTGAAGACGGAGCATCAATGACCAAAAGTATTTTTACAGCAGTTACCCATTCCGGAGTGGAAGTGGAATGATTTTATGATGGACTTCGTGACCGGGTTACCGAGGTCACCTCGGGGGAACGATGCTGTTTGGGTTGTCGTCGAAAGGCTCACGAAGGTTGCTCACTTCTTGTTAATCAAGGAAACCTTCAGTATTGATGATCTGGGATGAATTTATATTAGAGAGATCTTTCGTCTACATGGATTTCCAAACTCCATTGTTTCAGACATGGATGCACGCTTTACTTCTCGGTTCTGGAAGGGACTTCAGAAGGTTTTGGGTACCCAGGTACTTCTGAGTACGACATATCATCCCCAGACTGATGGCCAGTCCGAGTGTACGATCCAGGTGCTTGAGGATATGCTCCAAGCTTGCATCCTAGACTTTGGCGGTTCTTGGGAGAAGCATATTCCCCTGCTGGAGTTCGGCTACAACAACAGTTTCCAAGTGACCATTCAGATGGAACTATACGAGGCTTTGTACGATAAGCCATGCCGATCACCCTTATGCTGGCTGGAGGCAGGAGATGCAGCTTTGCTGGGACCTCATCTTGTTCAGGAGACTTCAGAGCAGATAGAACTGATTCAGAAGAGGATGGCTACAACACAGTCTCGGCAGAAGTCTTATGCTGATCAGCGGAGACGAACTCTAGAGTTCGAGGTCAGGGATTAGGTTTTCCTGCGTGTCACACCGAGGTTGGTACACAAGAGGATTCAGAGGCAGGGTAAGCTTTTACCGCGGTATATTAGGCCGTTTGAGGTTTTGGAGAGAGTTGGACCGGTTGCCTATCGGTTATAGCTACCTCAGAGGTACCGGGCCATGCACGACGTCTTCCATATCTCTCAGCTCTGATGTTACTTTCCAGAACCATCTCATGTCTTTCAGCCCTAGGAGGTTGATCTCGAAGTGGATGCATCGTTTGAGGATCATCCCATCTGGATTTTCAATCGTAGTATGAAGGTTCTCCGTGGGTGGTCTGTTCCCCTGGTACGGGTGCTATGGCAGCATGGGCGAGTACATGATGAGACCTGGGAGAGGGAGACCAATGTATGATCGTAGTGTCTGGAGCTGTTTGGGTTTTCTTCTTCTGCACCATGCTAGGGAAATTCGGGGATGGATTTCTTGAAGGGGGGAAGTTTGTAAGAACCCGATTTTTCGTTTCAGGTACGTTTTTCCTTTTCTGGAGTTTTTGGGAAAAAAATAAGGTTTTTGGAAATTTTTGAAGTACATGCCATGTACTTTCTGAGTACACGCTCTGTACTCTTTTCCCGCTTGAACCCATGTTCTGGCCATGTCTGGGTCACACACACGGTGTGTAGGGGTGACGTGGAGGCTGATTTTGGCGGGGTACGGAAAAACCTAGTACAAGTTGTGTACTCTAAAAGTACACGCCGTGTACTTTTATTTTTTTTACTAAACGCACCATGGTCACGCCTGATGCACAGAAGCGTCTTCTTCTAGGTTCCGTTTGTCTGAGAGTGACCCGTACGACCATATCTTCCCCAATCCCCCGGACCTCCATCCGATCTCCATTCTAGCCGCCGTCAATTGCGTTGGTATCGCATCAGTAAGCTCTCTCTTCTGTTGTAGTCTTGTTCCATGGTTCCTCCTCGTTTTCAAGTTACCATGGGTTGAGCGTTTTGTTCATTTTCTTAGATCTACGCCGTTATGAGGAGAATCAGGCATCGTGGTTCTAGTATATCGATCCCCTAGAATCAAGGTAGGCGGTTTGTGCCTTTTTGTAGAAAATATTTGAATATTTTGTGAAAATTATGCCAATTCCCTTGAACAGGAATTGTGCGTTTTCCTGTTTTGCGCTTGATTGATTTCCTGCTTGCTTGATTGCTATAGTAGAGGTTTACCTTTGTGAATAGAGTAGTTTTGCTGTACTCTGGATGTTTTCCATGCTTGTTTTTCTTGTTTGGCGTTTTCCAGTTTCCATGCCTAGTTGTAAGATAGTTGAACTATTGCTTTGTTATGCTGTTGTGACTTTGATTGATAGCCAAGTATTTCTTGAGGTTTACATGGATGATATACGCATGCTGAGCATGTTTATTTCGGCACAAGACTGTGAGAATCTAGTGTAGTAGATCATAGGGAGAATGGACTTAAGGGCTTCTCCAGAGTGTCTTTTAATACGATGCGAGACCACATGGGGAATTGATGATGAGTACTTCCTTAGAGAGTCTGTAGTTCCTCGACATGGTCCATAGGGGGAATGAGATGTTTAGTGCTTCCCCAGAGAGCCTTTAGTACGATATGTGACTATAGGGGGAATTGCCGGTGAGTTCTTCCCTAGAGAGTCTACTTTTAGCTGAACCAGAGGGGTGTGACTGTGTGTGCCTCCTAGAGGGTTGCTAGTATTTGTAGGTTGAACCATAGGGGTTAGGCTGTGAGAGCTACCTAGAGGGTTACCTGTTTGCTACTTGTTGTTGGTTGTTTAATTGTGTACTTTATATGTTAGAAATGTGAATTATAGCTGTTGTGTATTTCCTGTTTACTGTTCCTATACTTTACTTGCCATGTATTCATTGACTGTTGGACACAGATCTTTGGGTGGTTGCTTACTAGGAATTTGTCTCACACCCTGTTTGGGCCATGTTTTTGGGCCCAAGCAAACTATGTTTCTACAGGTATAGATAAGGGAAAGCACCCTTCCACTTTAGGTTCTTGATTGCTCTAGATCTGGAGAGCAGGGGACCGAGCTGAGGCTTGCGATGCTGAGGATTTTCTCGTCTGTTTTTCTTTGTTGTTGATTTAGTACATGTGTTCAGTTGTGTTTCAGCAGGTTGTTGTGTTTGCTTCTTTCCTTAGATACATGTACCTACTTCATCATTTTCATCATTGCTATATATATTTTGTTCCGCTGTTGGTTACAATTATGTATGTTGTTACTACTTACGCTACTGACTGTTGTTTTCATTACCTTGTATACCATACCAAATGAGGGCATAGTTTCACCAATAACTTACCAAGGCCCTCACTGCTAGTCGGCAGCCTCTGGCATTTGGGGAAATGCACTTGAGGTCACATGGCGAGCCGGGTACGGGGCACCGATGGAGGGGCCCCGGATTCGGGTCATTACAAAAACACAAAGAAACCATTAGAGAAGACTTACCTGGGAGCAATCACCTTCAAAAGACCGAGAACCCTCTTCAAAATGCTTCCAAAATGAGTAGGAAATCTCCTCCACCCCCTGAGAACCGAAGAACCCGAGTGAGCCATGAGTGGAAAGAAGTTTGCAGTGAAATAGGTTAATCCCGAGGGAGCCCGGAACTTATAACCCTATTTTTAAGTGGCCGCACAGTTAGTCCGCACGGTTTGGCAAACCGTGCACTAACTGTGCGCACGCTACTGCCTCGGGAGCATGGGTCTGCATAGTTTCCTCGCACGGTTTGAAAAACCGTGCGCAACCCGTGTGAAGCCTACTGTCACCCCTGCACGGTTTCCTGGAGAATCCGCATGGTTTCCACTAAGCGTGCTCAAACCGTGCACCCCTTTAAAGGCCTCCAAACTCATCCAAAACCATTCCAAACTCTCACAACCTCTTCCCAACTCATTTCATGCACTTTAAACACATAAAAATGCATAAACAAAGGCCACATACCTCAAACCGGGTGTACTACAGTCACCCATGATAAAAGTAGCTAGGCCAACTCGAGATATATCTTGAAGGGTGTTCCCAACCCCCAAGGGATATAAACTAGTTCGTTGGCATAAAAAATACACACTTGGGAATGATTTCATCCTCAAATAACAATAAATAAGTGTAAAATTTTTATTGAAAACATTTCATGGTGCATCCATACATTATACTTCCATGGATATAACATAATTATATACAAATGAAATGAAAACCAAATAGGACATGAAATAAATAAATAACCAAATGAGACATGGTCAATATAAAAAAACAACTTACATTTTAAAATAAAACATTAGAGTAAAAATGGAGTAAGGTATTGAAATAAGGGAAACAAAACTACAATTAAAAAATTCCCTAAATTTTATGATACACCACTGTATGAAAAATAGATAGACAACCAGAGCCACTGCTTAAACATCTCCATTTGAATAATGGTTAGTTACCACATCCCAAAATGTCCATTAATAGACTAATATGAACTACAAATTTGAGATTAAGATATGGGAACCTGTATAAAACTTTAGAGCTACATACACACATACAAGTGTGTATATATGGTATGGGGTGATATACCTAGTATCATTTAATTAATGAGTCCACACAATTCCTTTTTTTTTAAAAAAAAAATTCACAAATACAAGTTTGAAATATAATTTAGACTGGGTTTTTCATATAAGAAATCCTAAATAAAACTAAGCAATCTAATTTTTACCACAAAGAAATAATCACTTATTTTTATATAAAACTAATGATTTCTCCACTTATTGAATGAAAAAACTTTGAATCCCCAAAATTAATACAATTGATTTTATGAAAACAAATTCTTTTCCACATCCCATAACATTTATAAAAATATCATCCATAAAAAACATTTTTCTTTGAAATCACACTTTCAAACCCAAATTTTAAAAACAATAAAAAGTAAACCCAAGAAATAAGGAATAAAAATACAAAGTAAAATAGGTATTATAATATCAAATAAGTATAAAAATAATGAACTATGAGCACATAAATAGCTACACATACTCAAAATAGAATAGGGGGATATAATAAAATGTGTAGTAGGAAGTCCCAAGATAATATAATCATCAATAAAATGATCTCCATGGTCAGAATGAAAAGTCCTAAGGTGATATAGCCCTAAAATACTCACATAGAATCAAATTATGGTCTATGTTTCATTCTTATAAAAAATACACTTGATTCACTCCCACTAGAAAACAACTAGGGTGAACTTTCCAATTAATAATCTAACTAGTGTATCAAAAATCATGATCACTCACTTAGCTACCTAAGTTATTAGGATATAACTAAAATGGATGTGAGATAAAAATAAATCAATAATCATCATATACATTTCTAATATCACATGATAAATAAATATCCCCCACCTCTTAAATCTTATTAAGAAACATCCCCTTTCAAACCATCCAAACATAAAAAACATCAATTTAATTTAATTTATTTTATCCCATAAAGGGAACTGGACTATACAATACATAACACAAAGGGTGTCAAATTAATGCCTCAAAAAAATAAAGGAAACTCTTTTATAAGGTGAAATACAAGCCTTTAAAATAATCTTGGAAGGAAAATCTATAAAAACATCAATGTCAAACCCACCATGGAAACATTTTTAAGCAAGTTCCAAATATCCATTTTGAAAAACCTGGAAACATCCTATAGAAACCATTTTGAAAAAATACACACTTTTCCTTAAAAACCACATAAAACACCACAAATAATGATATTCCACAAAAACAATTCAATAAGGGATGAACCCACCCCTTTTTATAGAAGTAACCCATTGAGAACACATGACATATTCTTTAAAAACCATGATGGTGTCAAAATATATTTCCAATATCAAATTAATTTTAATTTAACCTCTAAAAATTTTACCCGAACAATTGGAAATCATTGGAAAATAGTTTTAGAAACCAATAACTAAAAATCCATATGAAACCATTCATGAAAAGTGTGAAAAACCTAAAAAACATTTCATAACTCATCACAGGTATCCTATATAGGTATATCTTGATAATAAAAGAGTTTATAAAATGTAATAATCTCATGACACATAAAATATAAATAATTTTACAAAAATATCACCTTAATCAAGTTTAAACCTCTCACCTTCGATAGAGAAAGAACAAACAAGGAAGAGGATAACTTATACAATCCTTAAACAAACAAATCCCCATTATTAGATCAACACAAACACTATATTCAACCACACAATTATTAGGGTTCCTAGGAGAAAGGAAAACACAGGGAAATATAGGAAGAGAAGTGTGAAGACCCAGCCCCAGAACACCCAAAGTTGGTGCCTTCAGAATATGATGTGTACATTTTAACAAAACATGCACTGATGAATTACACATCATGTTACATCCAGAGAATCGAATTTGGTTCAGGTTCTGGGAAACCAGCCACTCCTGTCATACTTATTTTCACTCAAGACGAAACCTGAAAATTTATTTTAAAAATGTATAGTGAGCACACAAATTCCCAGTAAGGGGTTTAAAATATTACTTTTGAAAATATTCTTTAAAACTTTACATAAAACACTTTCTTGGAAGAAATGTTATAAAACTTGTAACATATCATAAAAGTACTCAACTTAAATAACATGCCATTAGAAATATGAGGATACATGGTTCAATTCAGGAATTCCCATTTGGGGTAATAAGTAAAAGAATTTCTAAACATTTATGACATATGGATATGTAAGAACAGATTAACAAAAAATAATTAGAGTTGTGCATAAAGATAATAACTTCAAATTTATACACTAAATACTAATTCACTGAGTGCTAAACATATGACATTCCATAATATTTTACTTTCCTGATACTCATGAGTACTGGATCTTAACCATGGATATTCTACGAATCAGATATTCATTTGGTTACATAGTTATCATACACATAATGAGGGAATGTATAATGCCATACTTCTTTGTCAAGACCTTGTGCCAAGACCTAAGGGATAATTGTGACTGGACCCCAACCTAGAGAGCTTAATTTTACCAATCTCTAACTCGGAGAGCTTACTTTTACCAGTCTCCAACCTGGAGAGCTTACTTTTACCAGTCTCCAACCCGGAGATCTTAATTTTATCGGTCTCCAACCCGGAGAGCTTACTTTTACAGGTCTCCAACCCAGAGAGATTACTTTTACCGGTCTCTAACCCGGAACATATTAGTCCAATGCATTCCTCATATCTTAGATCGGGTCATGTATTCAAGGTGTCCCATACCACCTTGAACAATTTGATTTTATTATCTTATTATCATGTTGTTCCACATGCATGGATCATTGAGTGCAACCACACAATGGAAAATGAAAACCATATTATCCATAAATATATAATATGACAAATAACATTGAAATTTAGGCATTAAGAGTTTATTGATGGCATACATGGTTAATAACACATTCTTTGCACTAGATACATTTACTAAAGCACATCAGATAGTGGGTGAGAAGAGGTTTTCTATATGATATGTTAAAATGATAACTATTTAATTAAAAAGAATTAAAATTCATGTTATTTAAAGTGATGCCAAGAATTTTCAATGATCAAAAAATTAAATTTACATTACTACTTAACAGCAACAATCATCGCAGTTGACTCAACATTGGGTGAGCTTAACACGATCGCATAATTTAACACAACCTTTGATCCTTCACATATATTTTGGTCAAGACTAAGGTTTATCTTCTTTTAAATCATAAACCACAATAAGGTCCATCACACAATGCCTTTGAAACATAGAATCATAACAAGACTCGTATTATTAATAAATCATTAACCAAAACAAGTTTGACAAGATTTAGAACATGCATTTTTACACAAATACCTCTTAGTTTAGCCTATAAGGAGACTGACATTATTTAAAGTTTTACTTAATTAATTAATATCTAATGATCCATTTATAAAATTAAGGTTTTGGAAACATTAACCATATATATAAATACTATATATATGAGTTTCCAACTTTTTAAACCAAGATTAATAATTTCTCATTAGTAATAGATACTTAAAACATATTTATTAAACCTCCATTAAAACCCAAACATGTTAGGTTATGATATATGTGACCATGTATATAATTATAAAAAGTATTCACATGAATATTTTGCATGAGGAAATAAAATATTTTTTTAAGTTTGCATAACCTGAAGGTCCAAAGGACCTAGAATTGGGTATTTGAGAATTTCCACCCAAACTATATGACTATACATTCTTTCGTACTTTCATAAATTAAACTTACATCAAACTCATGCATATATATATATAGTTCATAGATTATATTTCTCTTGTATTAAAAATACTTCCCTAAGTTTGTACAACCTCTTAAACCCAACCAAAATATTTATATTCAGTTTAAAGAAAAGTTTATTAAACAAACTATAGGATTATATATATATATATATACTTATGAGTATATATGTGTATATACTCCCAAAGAAGCGAGACAAAACAAAAAAAACAAAAAAAAGGAAAATTAAAACCCTTACAAGATAATATGACATAAAATACGTACAGTTTGAGTTATGTGTATATTCCCAAATGTACACTAAGTGTATATTAAATTTTACATAACTAAAACCATATTCAACGAACCCAAAACATCATCATTGATGTTAGAAAAAAATTAGTGCATACATATTTTTAACCTTTAGAAAAACCAGATTCGACTTAGAGAGTATATATGTATATAGGCGTGAGAGTATGAACATATACATACTCGTATATATATATATATATATATATATATAATGCATGTATACATAATTTTCATGGGAAAGGAAAATAATAAAACCCTTACATCAGTCTGAGGAGAAGGAGAACTCAAGGAAGACTTGACTGAAGATTACTAGAGGCCCGAGAGGAGGAAAACCCGAGGGGTGGTGAACTGATTTATAAACTGTATAAAATATACTAATATTTTATTACAACTGTTGAGAAGAAATGAGTCCAACCGGTCCATTTATTGGCCGAGGAAGACTTATGGATAAAGGGGGACATGGAGGGTCCACCCGGTTGTCTATGTTGAAGGAAGAAGAAAAAAGAAATAGTGCAAATGAGTATAGGGTTCGATACAGCGCACGCCACTGGGAAGAAGTAGACGACACAGTTGGGTGATACCGAGAGAGAAACAGATGGTCACGATTTGATTTGGGATTGATACAATGGTCGGGACACATCCGCAGTTGATAAAAGTGATGGATGGTTCTGATTGATCCGAGGAGAGATCGGGCTGCTCTCGATCATCACGACATTTTAAAAACTTCGAACGACCATGATCAGATTTTGTCAGATCGGACGGTCCACAAAAAATGAGGAAGGGTTTGTGGCTTCCAGGGATTGAAGCCTGGATAAAAAACAATGGCTTAGATCGCACAGGGTGCAATCCGACGACCCAAATTTGATCCCAGGCGAAAATTAGTTGTCCCACATCGAAACAGTGAGAGTTCTGGAGATCCTTTATAACCTTGAGCCTCCCGCAACATTAGCAATAAAACAAAACACACCACATAGCCTTACACACGGGCTCCCGACTTCCCCCGTAGGTTTTGGCCTACCCTTGCTTGCCGTGACCCTGAGCCCACTGTGGCGCGCCTAAGCGCTCCTACTCCTGTGCACCCTTCGGGGAACCTGTGCCTATGCTTGGGCCGACCTTGGCTTGGGCTGAGGGCTAGGCTCAGCCAATTCATGTGATATGCCTCCCTTGTCCCAGCCTTAAAGGGCTAGCCCGAGCTAGCCCATTTTTATTATAAAACCTGACTTACAAAGATCGCAACTCTTTAAGGAAAACTAATATATATTCATTAAAACCATATAAAAATTATCTTTTTTTGACAAGACATTCACTTTAAACATTAGAAGGATAAATATTACAAATTATATTTTTGGTCTTAGCTCAAATTATTTACAAACACTAATCCTTTAACATATAAATTATAAAAAGAGAATTATTATACCAGTATTATAGAAAACTTAGTTTAATTAAATACATATTTTGATTTGAAGATATTTAACATAATTTGTAACACTGTTTATTATAATTGAAATATTTGAAAAGTGTTTTTTTAATTCCTTATTATATTTCACAACTTAAGTGTAATTCAAATAATTATATCGTATTTAGGGTTTTATCTTTTAATGTTTCAATTCATAACATAAAGTTGTACTTAATTGTTCTTTAGTTAAAACACCACAAGCCTAAAGACAATAATTATAGTCGTTGGATTCCCAACGGTCACCCAAGTTAACGGTCGATTTTATGCCTTATAAAACCTTGAATTAGGGTGTCCTAAACTCAAGAAAAAGAAAAAGAAGGAGAAGAAGGAGAAGACCATGCTTGCCATACTGTTGATGCTCAACACAGTTTATATGATCATGGTGGTGTTGTTCTTTTTTTTCATTGACCCGAAGGATCTCCTTTATTTACCGTGTATTGTGGTATTTGTGGGGGGTCTTCCAGTAGTTCTATTAGGGTTTTAATATGTATATTTGGTTAGCATGGATCCCCTTTTAATCTCGTTGTATTGTAAACACTATGGTGTTCTTTTTTAAATGAAAGAGCCCTGTTCTCATAAAGTAAAACCACATTATTATTTTCTTATGAGAAGTAAGTTTTGTTTATGAAATTCAAACAAAATGTAAACATAAACTTATCAGTACATGTGAGTCGAGTTTCGGGGTGTTACATGAAGAGTGGAAAATAAGGATTAGGGGTACATGAGGATTCATCATACAAAAATACTTTAAAATGAAGAAGAAAATACTTGGAATCCAGGGTGGAAAAAGTGATAAACTCCAAGAGATATACTTTACGTTGGATGAATTAAATAAGGGAGGAGGGGAGGCTAAAAAACAAAAAATTAAAGAAAATAAAAATAAGAAATTCACACTTTAATGAACATGGGTTGGCCATATATTTTACCAAACTACGAATCAAACTTTTAATTCACACTAGAATGGATCTATACCCTCACACAGTTTGGACATACAATTTATCTAAATATACATTAACTATATTGGGTCACCACATATATATGGTTTTACATATGTTTTAGCCATATTATTTTAGAAACTATGCATTAATGATGAAGACTGTAATGGAAGTTCAACTCCTCCCTCACACAGTTTGGATACACAATTATCATTGACCTTTACACTGGCCTAGTTCTCCCCATTTTCAAACTCTTAAACCTATAACTATTAAAAAACCAAAAAAATTATAAAGTAAACCACAATAAAATCATAGTTAATATATTAGTGGGGTTGTCACATATTTAATCAAAGATATCATAACCTATGTGTTATCCCAACTAGGTTAAATACCCTGAGGGGGGGGGGGGGTGAATCAGGGTATGGCATATTAAAACTACCACCCCATTTGATCTTGTTTCATTGTAAGAAAAAAATGATATTATATCTCTTTACCACATTAATGCATGAATAGAAATTAAAGGATGTATGAGACATAAAAACTTTACTTGGTTCAACCTCACTGCGCTACATTCAAGGAGAATACAACGATAATGTTTCAATGCACCAAATCCACTAAAATCACACTGCTATTTACAATGTTCAGAGTGAACTGATTGTCCCTCCTAGTTTACAACCAATCACAATTTGAAATATCACTTCTCTATCAACTAAAGTGTTCTCACTAATTCTTAATAAGATACTCTTTTTATTTATTGAATCAATATTATTTACACCTCATTTAGTGTATCATTAAGTTCCACTTTCATCCAATTTTTGAATATCACTTTACCATATAACTACTGGGAAACTTTAAACTTTCACGCAACTCTTTGGATACTTGCACAAAAATTTAATGAATTATTCAAAAACTGTGACTTTTTCATAGAAAACAAACTTGTACACAACTTTTATGTTTTGTGTGAAAACTACTTCTTATGTGCAACTCCCTTATGAAGTGCAACTCACTTCTTGCCCACAACTCCATTTTTGCACGCAACTCCATTCTTGTGCGCAACTCACTACTTGCGTGAGTTAGAGCTCTGATTTCCTATAATTGTTAAACTTATTTGAATGAGGGGGTTGTACACCTATTTAGAGGCATTCCCAACCATGCAAACAAGATTCTTTCCCACTAACTACCTTTTTCACAACCTTTCCTCGTGCGTTGTGTAACTCTCTTTCGTAAAAAATCATCCTTTTCAAAAATCCATATCTTGTGGAAAATTATTTTCTTTTACATAATTTTATGTAATGATATTTAAAAAATACTTGCATGTAACTTTCCAAACCTTCTTAAAACTTGCACATAACATCCTTTTTCAAAAACACTTTTCTCCATTCTCCAATTTTTGGACTCAAAAATTTGGAAAACACTCAGAAATGGTGCCACGTTGTATATGATATTTTTGTAACACATTTAAAAAATAATTTCCTTTATATTGGATATTTTTCAATATATATTGAAAATAATCTCCCTACAAATCCACAACTAACCATGGAAACCTGCTTTTTCAACAAACACAATCATCCCAAAAATTATTTATTGTTACATTGTAGGATTTTTCCTAACATTGAGAAGATATATTGGTTGAAGATAATATAGGAATATAAATTTTAGATTATATATATTTGATGAAAGATAAATGTGGTGGAAAATTATCATAATATGAAGTCTTATTTTCAGTTTTTCGGGGAGGTATTTTAGTAGCTGGACTCATTACAGTTTTCATTAGTAAAACATGGAGAAGTTTCTTATCTTAGATCGATGGTGGTTTCCTTTAAAATTATTTAGTGTGTGAGGGAAGAAAAATTAGGATACATATATTTCAATATTTTTTATGACCAAATATCCTTAGGTGATACATCAAATGGATGTTTTGATGGTGGGGAGGACGTCACCCTCTTTCAAGGATGTATAGTGGTTCTTGCCACAATGGGCGAGGAAGTGCTAAGGGAGATACATGCTTCAACATTTTTAGAACATCTTAGAGTGAAGAAGATGTACCAAGACCTCATGTGTCAGTTATAGTGGTAAAGTATGAAATGAAGTGTTTATGAGTTTATCTCGTTGTGATTCACCTTAGAATAAGTGAAGGTAGAGCACCAGGTCCCAACATGTTTAGACTTACCCCTTGCGGTTCCATAGTAGAATTGGGATGAAATATTGATGGATTTCATGATGGGTATCCCATGACTAGTGAGAGTTTATGATTATATCTAGGTGATTATCGAATTAATGACCAAGTTTTCCCACTTCCTTTCCATTTAGGAGTCGAGTTTGGGGGAGAAATTGGGATTCTTATATATGGAGGAGATCATCCAGCTGCATGGGATACCCTTAATGATCATTTATAACTGGGATGTTTTATTTATATACAGGTTTAAGAGGATATTTCAGGAGTTGTTAAAGACTCAATTATAGATGAGTATAGTGTTCCTCCCTCAGACTGATGGATAAACCAAGAAAACCATTTAGGTTCTTGAGGATATATTAAGGGATTATATGTTATATTTTCCTTAGAATAGAGAGGATCACTTTCCTTCAAAGGAGTTTGCATACAATAATAGCTACCACTATACTATTAACATGGATCCTTTTTGAGTCACTATATGAGAGACCTTGTAAGGCACCCCTATAATGGATTGAGGTAGGTGAGTTTTCACCGATGGGGTCGATGTTGGTGAGGGTGATGACTGAGAAGCTACATGTGATCTGGGAGTAGATGAGGATGCCCATATCCAATAAAAGAACTATAGGTACTGAATATGGAGGCTTTTGGAGTTCTAGGTGGGAGATTTTATATTCCCAAAGGATTTTCCATGATAGACTTTATAGAGATTTAGTAGTGGTGGAAAGTATTCCATGATATTCATTAGTCCATTCCATATATGGAATGGGTTGAGTGAGGTATCTTACTGCCTAGTGTTTCCCTCAATGTTAGACCTGGGGAACAACATATTCCATATATCACAGTTATAGATATACATGCATGAAAAATCATTCATTGATTTGTGTGAGATGGACATCAAGGATGGTGCCACCTTCTTGGAGAACCAAATTATAATTGAGGACTGATAATAGAGGACTATTTATGGATGATCTATTCTATTGGTGCACATCCTTTGGTAGTATGTGAACTTTTAGGAGAGATTTTGAGACCATGAGAACTATATATGGGCTTAATACCTTCACCTTTTTAAGCAGGTTGTGATTTTCAGGGTGAAAATCCTTGTTGGTGTGGAGGATTTAGTGAACTTAGTTTTTACTATTTGATCCTTCAGAATATTTAAAATAATATTTTTTTGATGGATCATTAAGTTGTTATGTATTTTTGATCATTTAGGAGCTTCAGTAATAATATATTAAATATAATATATTATTTTAAGTTTTCACACACATTTTCACAAGAATATATATTTTTACTTTTTATTGGAGCCTCAGTTAGGAAATATGACATCATGGTTTCTCCCAAAATATATGATTTACCCTAGGGGTGGTATAACCTCAGTTCACACCAGGCCCCCTAGTATCATACAATCATGGGTTGAATCAATCAGTGAAATTTAATTTAATTAATTAATTACTTGACTGATTAATTATATCATTTTAAATAAATATATTTTATTTAATCATATTTCACTTATCTCACTAGGGTTAGTCTCTATAAACCCTAGCTTAATATTAGGATATATAATAAGAGATTTAGGGAGATCCAAATGTCCATGGAATCGAAAAATGAGATTCTTTAATAGAAATCACCAACGACACATGACATAAACATGATCTGCACCCAAAAATGATCCAAACCTAAGGAAGGGCTTTGTTATTTTTATCTTACTCTATTATTTGTAATTATAATCATAGAATCTTATTTTGGATATATTTGTCCTAAATCATGGATATATAAACTTATTTTGTTTACATTTTCCTGATATTTTTTAATTCTACAATGCTTCCCTCTTGTTCTTTATTGTTGGTAGATCTACACCCATTGAACGGTACCTAGACCCTTAAACTAGACACAAACTATTTCATTCATGATTATTTCTTGACATTTTCAACTATATATTATCTATTTTTCTATTTAAAATCATAGTGAATAATGGTTCAATGAATAAAAATTAGATTTGTGAGTGATTGAGATTACAGTCCTAAGGTCAATGGATTTTGATGTGAAATTAGTGATTGAGGTGTTTGGGTTTAGTGTTGGGTGATGGTAGATCACCAAGGGATGCATCAAAATGGGATATCTAGTGTAGTAGTGTGTATAGGTGTTGGTATTGTGTGTAAATGTTTGATTCACTCCATGAATAGTAGGTCACAACATGGGTTTTGTGTCGCATCATGAAGGGACAACCACAATACAGTTTTTAGTATCATTATGTAGGGTATAGGTCATGGGAGTTAGTTCTAATGCTATCTTGAGGAGGAGTAAGGTCACAATGTGGCAGGTTCTGTCATAATGTGAGGGACCTTGAGGAGAATTTTGATAAAGTAAGAACCCTACACATTGAATATATTCTCTTACATAAGTAATTATTAAAGTTACACATTACCATCATCATTTATTTATTCACAAAATGAATGGATTTCTTCATGACATGATGGGTCTTGGTTTTAGTTTTAATGGCATTGGTCATGAAATGATGATATTTTCTCACTATGTATAGAGTTATGGTCATGATATAATGTTTCTTGGTCATGGTGTGAAGATCCTTGGTCGCAGTGTGTAGAGGTTTGGTCCCAATGTGAAGAGATCAATCCCTAGGTGAAATTTATTGGGTGTATATATTACCAATCATGTATCCCAATGGAACATTACATGAATTCTCTAAGATGAACACTATGAAACATATAGAAAGTACACATAGTGTACCCCCACTTTTTCCATCCTTTGTGGATCTTTGTATCTCCTTTCTTGGGTCTTGGATCTAGGTGTGTGGGAAGTCCATCCTGAGTGTTTTATTTGTGGAACATAATAGTTCAATTTTATTTGGAATTATAGGTGAGATACAAGGTTATAAATTAAATTTATTCTCCTTATCTATATGAATATAATGAAGGGGATCAGGAATGGTGATCATAGTATTCATGGGGTCAAGTACTCCCTTGTCTACTAGAGCTACTTTGAGAGGCACATGCCCCCCATTTTACTGATAGATTTTTTGAGTCCTCTACATGATTGGGGTGTTGATCCTTTATCTATAAATCTATGTAATCATTAATATTTTGTGTTCTACTTGGGTTATGGATCCTCTATATATAAAGTTACATTATCCCTTTTTTGTTGTGCACTACTAATGGTGTGGGTCCTATATCTATGGAGTTAGTACCTCCCTCATCTTCTATATTCTACTTGATGAGGAAAATACCCTCCATTATGGTTTCAAATAGATGACATGGATTATTATTTGGGTAGTTTAAATTCACGGGGATACTTACAAATTTATATTATAACATTCCTATACTGATAAGGACTCTCTCCTAGGTCTCAGGTTATCTCATTTAAATTATATCAATGTTTTTATGGGTTATTCCTTCCTTATTACCATGTGGTTTAGAGATTAATGGGTTTTATTATTATTATGTTATATTTTTTAGGGAATCCTACTGGGTATGTATATACTCACCCCTATATAGGGATCTTCACCTACATTTGTCTTGTCTTATATAGATGACAAATAGTTAAATGAATACCTTGGTGAATGTGGGGTTGAGGGAGATCAATGGTTCCAAGAGGTGATAGTATCAGGAAAAATTCACGATTGGAGATAGATAATTGTTATAATCTCTTCATCTCATCTATTTATGTTGGTTCTTCCTATTATTTTGTTGGGAATGTATCTTTTCCCCTTTTAGTTATGAATTATGCGCGGTTTTCTCCTTTATGGATATTTGTATTTGTCACATGAATTATATATTATAGTTAGAATTATTTTCCTATTATGTATTATTATATACTTTTTATAGGTATGATTTATGCATAGGTAAATTAGGTTAAGGATTTCCATCATGTGTGATATGCCTACTCGGTTCTAGTTACTAATATTGACATATTGGAGTTGATATTGGGGTGGAAACCTTGACAGATCACTTCCTAGGAAGGATCTTAGTAGGTCAGGTCATGTCACTATAGTACTATAAAATTGGAGGGGGTGAATTTTTTCTTAATTAGAGTGAAATCAGAATGTAAGTTGACAATAACCATTTACAATCATCAAATTTTATTTTTCCATTTCCTTTTAACCGCCATATTCCAAAAAATCTTAAGAGTAGATTTTGATTTTCAACATCGAATTTTTGATTATCAACAACATGATATAGGTCGAGTAATTTTATGGAAGAAATATTTATAGGTGAAAAAAGATGATAAACATATTTCTTTCAAATATCAAGGTATTTTCTATTCTTTTGACTATCAAGACCCCCACATATTCAAAGACAAGACACACTATTTTTTTGAATGGGGAATAAATGAATAAATTATGATTTTATATGTTAAGGATACATACTCAAATAATTTTCCAATGATCACTTATATTATTATCAATACATTATAATTAAAAAATATATTTGGGATTACTTATAGAAAAAGTACATCACTGAGGAAGAAATGGAAAAAAAATTATAGTAATAAAATTCATTTTATACAAGATGGTAGATAATAAATCCATCAATGAGTATTTTTATGAAATCTAATGCATTTTACAAAATTTAAAGTAAAGAAACACGAATATAGAAGATTTAATTATAATTACATCAGTCATATATAAACTCACTCATTCTTAGAAGAATTTAAACATTACCTAAAGAATAATAAGGAATATATTTACCATAAGTATTTACTAAACCATATTTAAATTTATGAGTAATATTAAAGGAATGGGGAGGTAAATAAACCTAAGAATAATAATTTCAAGGTCATTATGTAAGTGGGATTTGGCCTATAAAATCTCTCAAATGGGAAAATAAACTCTTAAGGAGAGAGATATTATAGCATGCCTTAGTGGTCTCCATCTAGAACTATTCAATTCAAGATACTATTTCCATATTTATGCACAATATTCCTAACAATATTAAGATTAAATTTTGATATTTAACATGGAAATTGAAATTCTTAACATAATTATGAAGGTAGATCAATTTAATGAAAAAAATTTCAAAAATTGACAAAAGAGGATAATACACTTACTGCTTGAAAATATCATGGAGGTGTACATCCATTCAACTATAAATTTCCTTGTATCTAAAGATAAGATAATATAGGTTAATAAAATGAGTTAGAAGTGGTATAATAATAATATTATATGTTGAGGAAACATACTCAACTCATTTTACAATGATCTCTTCGATTCATATCAACACCTTGTGATGATAAAATAGATGTAATATTCCTTAAAGAAAATGTATATCACCTAGACTATGCTAAGATAAAAGATTCTAGTAATAAAATTTATTTCATATAACATGGTAGAGAGTATATCCATCCTAGAGAAATTTTATAAAATTTAATGTATTTTACAACATTTAATGTAAAATAACATGAATATAGATGATGTGACCATAATCATATCCATCATATATGAACTCCTCATTTCTTATAAGAATGTTATACATTCTCTAAATCATAAGAAGAAAGATATTTATTTCAAGTATTTACCAAACTATAATAAAATTAATGATAAATAAAAAAATAATTTGGAGGTGAATAAACCTAACAATAATAAATATAAGGTCCTCATGACAGAGGGAGTTGGACCATCCACATTCTCAAAGGGGTTAATATACTCCTAAGGAGCACAAAATCATAAGGTGTCTCGATTCTATTCACCTCCAATCATCTAATTCAATTTTTCTATTTCATAATTATCAAACCCATTACCAAAATTCATAATTGTATATTTTGATATTCAACATGAATGTTGAGACACTATATAACATGATTAAGTTATAGAAACTTTATGGAAGTAGTTTCAAAAGTGGGAAAAGAGGAAACACTTACTGATAGGTTTTGTAGGATTATCACATAAACAAAATAGTAGAATAAACCCATATTGTTTCCTGATCTATCATCATTAAGACAATATGTAGAAAAGAAAAAACATATAAACATGTATACCTCATATGTAGTGTGATCCATCTCTATTATTTTTGATGGAGTATTCTTGATCATGATTACCTAGTAACATATGAAAAACTATATACTCTACTGGGATGAAACCTACCGCTATAGTACCCATTCACTATTAAAGGATCCCTCAGACTCTACATGTGTTATAGAACCTTCACCTCAATGATAAATAGAAAAATGGATAAAGAGATCTTTGGTAATTCTAGAATTAATTACACATCCCCAACATGAGGACCCCTATCCTTTATATAGTCACCCTTCATTCAATAAAGGGAGTCTAGGGTGGGATGACATCACATGGTAGCAAAAAAACATTACCCATAATGAATTAAATTTTTGGTTTATTTTCATGGAACATTTCATTGATTATAATGTGTTTGTTTAGACATAAATGAATCATCTTAACAATTTATAACTAGAGGAAATTGAGTAGAAGACTTGGTAGTAGCCAAACTGCCATATCATAAGCCCATAGCTGTGATATGAATAATATACATATTACAGGATATGAATCAAGTTATATCATATAATACATTATAACCATTTTAGTTCATATCCAAAAATATCCCACTTGTACAAAAATATCATAAGAACTTTATACAAAACCTCAAAACTCTTTTTGAATCTATCAAAACTTTTTTTGATATGGTTTACCAAACTATCTTCATTTTTTAATAAATAGTTTTTCCAAAATTTAATACTCATTATAAAGTCTAATTATGAGATCTTACAATCCTTTGTAGAATTGATAACAAATATGAAATACCAATTTCATAGATGTAAGAAAAGAGAATCCTTTAGAAAAGCATCAGTGCTACACAAGCTATAAAGGGGTTTAGTGTTATCTTGAAAAAACATACTCATATCTCCATGTGATCATGTACACTATAAGATATATCATATAAATTGTATTCATACCTATATAATCCATTTTCCATGAAATCAAGTGACCACTAGATTTGGAACACGTCAATCTAGTATAGGCCAACTCATATATTCATGATTCTTCAAAATATACTGACTAGTATGAAGGAATACATCCCATGTAATTTATTCAAGTACCTGTGAACATAACATGTCACTTAAAAAACCATGTACATGCATTTACCTAATATAATTCAATAAGGGTCCTAGATTTATTTACTCATCATATGAGTGGAAAAATCCCATCTACTTGAGCTCCAATTGATAATAAGATCATCAACATACCAGACCATCCCTGATTATCTAAACCAAAAATATTGTGTAAAAATTGTATCAAGGTATAAAGGTTCTTATTCTAGGTATCTCTATAACATTAGGAAATAAATAAGCATAAACCCTTAAGTATATTAATGAACATATGACATTCTATGTGATAAACTCTCGTATGTCAGTCAGATAACAAGTCCCAACCTATTATTTCATGAGTTAATTATTTGTATTGTATAAAAATATTTGTATCTTATAATAGTTTCTAATAATTCTAATCTTAATATATCATCACTACCCATAATGATCTATGATGATCATCAATTAAGGATAAATCAATTTTATACTTTGAGGGGGATATTATCATTCCACTCTTCCTATAATATAAATGAAACAAACATGAATGAATGGTAAATGTAGATCAAATTTATTATAAAATCATGATACATTTCACAACCATTATATATATTTTTTCATGTATTTAATACAAATAGATTCAATATGACCCTCATTATTTTTCTAGTAAAATGGTTTTGTCAAATGATTGGCTGTATTTTCATTTGTAGTGAACCAACATATATTTACATCACCAATATGAAAAATATATATAATGAGATTGTATTTGTGAAATATTTTTCTTTGATCCTTTTGTGAAACTAGGGTTCCTTAGTATAATTAATAACACTATTTTTAGCACAGTAAAGGTCAATTTATACATTGATTCTAGGAACTTCCCTATGTTTAGTGATGAAATTCTTGATCTAAATAGATTCCTTCATAGTATCTCATGCA
Organism: Viscum album; assembly: GCA_963277665.1. Lineage (NCBI taxonomy): Eukaryota > Viridiplantae > Streptophyta > Magnoliopsida > Santalales > Viscaceae > Viscum > Viscum album. The sequence goes on along the minus strand of OY728123.1, from coordinate 681,778,270 downwards.
AGTATGTACCCTTACTATGTTTTTGATTCTACTATATTTTATTTTTTGTAAATATTTAACTAATTTCTCCACCATTTATTCAAAACAAAAAAGCATATTTATATCTCATATCATCCTTTTCAGATTAGAAACTAGAATCAATGTAACACTTGACAATGATATCATTCTCTCCTCTAAAGACCAAACACAAATCCTTATATATTTTTAAGTACTTAAGGATGTTATTTATAAAAATATTGTTACTATAACAAGGATTGGATTGGTATATAATATTTATGCTTAAATCATAAGAAACATCGGGTTGAGTACATAGCATGGAACACATGATAGATCCTATGGTGAATTCATAAGGAATCCTATTCATCATTTTTTACTATTTGTAAGGATTTTGAATCTTCCTAATATCAATTCCATGCAACACTAGTAAATTCTATTTATTCAATTCAATCCAAAGTTTCATCTATAACAAAAACCCTTGTTTGTATATTGATGATTTATTTTATGTGTGTTTCATAGGTTAATATAAAGTTTTTTACATGCCATTTTTTTGAACTAAATTTTGTTTAAATTATAATTATTTTTATAATTGGAATTATACCAATGTATAAATGTAAAAAAGTTTGAATTCATAATAAAACTTGGTTGAAGTTATAAGAAATCCAGTATATTAGTCAAAAATCTAGTTGGAGTTATATGAAAGCTATAAAGTCATATAAAATCTGGTCAGAAGTCATTTAAATTGGAGTTTTTAAAAAAAGAAATAAGTAAAAAAAATATGAATCCACATGAAAATTAAATGGAAGTCATAAAAAATGGACCAAGTCCTATATTTGGAAGTGGAATTAGTATATTTTTACCTAAAGTTCTATGAAGCAACAAAAGACCAAGAAATCCATTATTTTCAAGGATTCATCCATTGTATTCATGGTAAGTACTAATGGTTATTTATTATCAATAGAACTAAAAATATTTTTGAAATACCTATTTTGGATTACTAAATCATAGATATTTTTTACTCTAATGTTTAAATAACTGCTATTTCCAAGAAAAATAAAGAAGAAATTTTTGTATTGATATACTTTTTAGTTTAAATAAGGAAGTGCTGACCAAAAATATTATCACCAATTAATTTAATGAAGAAATGTAAAGAAATATTTGATCATATTATATTCTTTAATATATATATATATATATATATATATATATTATGTAGTGTAAACTCTATTTTTTAGATGATCATGTTATATTCTTTTTCATGTGATCTAGAACTGCAACTAGTTATAGAAAAATAAGAACAAGGATAAAGATTACTATCAATAATTTATTCCTATTATTTCAAATTAAATTCCTATAGAAAATAAAGAATAATATAGTTTCTAGTCGAAGCTATATTTTTCTATGGGAAACCACATCAACTGTTAGTTGCTGATTACAACTATGTGCCAAAATTGGATTTTATTTTCTATATTTTTTATTACTATGGTAAGTGAAAAATCCTTGTACTGAATGTGGTTAAGGGATGTGTATAGGTATTATAAATGGATAACCCTAGTAAAATTTTCTTGGAAACTTTTTACCAAGAAGCATCTACTTGTACTCAATCCGTTCAGTCCCCTACAAAAGGACTAGTTTAGTAAAATCACCTAGCTCGAAGAGATAGTGTTAGTGGAGGGGGCTAGGAGATATTTGTGCCACAAACTACCGTAATTTTTTAGTTTCACGATCTATTTATTTATATTTATTATATTAAATAACTCCAACTTAATAAAAAATATATATTTGAGTAATTTAGATGAAAGTTATCAATATTTGTTGTGAAATTATAGGAAAAAAATTCATCCACCTCTTGATCTATTGTAGAACTAGACCCAGGAAACACTTTGTATCAGAGCAATGAATTTTCAGTTCTCAACCATTGTCCAGTTGAAGAATAAATATTTTTACTAGTTGATACAATGACTGACTCCAAATAAGGAATGTCTATGATTGGTGTACCTAACTTTAATAGAGAATACTATGGGTGTTGGAAATGTAGAATGATCATTTACTTAAAAACAATTGTCTTAAAAGTCTACATGAAAGTTATAAAACCTTATGAAATTACCTTAGGTGAAACTAAAATCTTGGATACTATATCTATTTCTTATGAAGGGAAAAATAATGTTAGAAAACTTAGGTATAATACTTCTAAGTTAATGTTTGACTCATTTAGAATGGCGCAAGGTGAAAGTATCACACAAATGAATGGAATATTAACTAATATTGTGAATGATGTTACTTCCTTGGGTACTCTAATTATAAAATCAGATCTGGCATTTAAATTACTCAAAGTTATACTATCTAATTGGAATGTAATTTATGTTGCTATAAGATAATCATATACTGTAAAAGATAGGAAAATAGAGGATCCTTTTGAAAATATTGTGATTAATAAAGTATAAAAGGAAGAAGAATTAGTTTATCAAAAATGGTTAAGAAGGAAAATTATTCCTTGAAAGTTTCTAATTAAAAAGATACTAAGAAGGATAATTAAATATCTTTTTTAGAATCATATAATCAAGAATAAATAGGCTTGTCATGACCCGTCCTCGGGGCCCGTGCCGTGACTACCCCAAGCCCGCCTTCTATAGGCCATGGGCTGACGACTAGCACCGAAGGCGTAAATCCCAATAAAAGGGAAGGCATTACCTTTATATAAGAAAACAAAGACCACATAGTACACAAGATGAATTAAACACCAAGTAAATTGAGTACAAAAGTAAGTGCTAGAAAGTAAATGGGCCAGTATACAAACCCAACTTAAAGTACAGTACAACTGAGAAAAGAAAGTACAACATCTAAAAAGTAGAGAAGCAACCACCAAGACATCCTCCGGAACTCCCGCCTGAAGGGTGAGTACAAATAGTCTCATCGGCTCCTCGAGTCCGGCCATCCACTCCGTGTACATCCCACATGATAGTCCGCCACCATATACCGTCCCGCTCCTCAGGCCTCAACCACGATCAACGCTGTCCGTCATCTACAACCAACACAACGTAGTGCGGGTATAGCCCGTGCAGGGGTGAGTATACGATACTCAATAGAGACCCCGAGACCCCCGAAGGCCTCCCAGAAACCATAAAGGATAAACCACAAAGTAAAGATACAAAAACAATGTATCAACCAACACTACTTAGTTATATGACCACACATATACCTAAGTCATCAATTCCAGTTCGGCTCCAACTTCTGAGCCCAAGTTCAACCCAGTCCACACAGGAAAGTACAACCCAATCCACACAGGAAAGAACAACCCAATCCACATAGGAATGCAAGTCAAACATATCATAGATAATGATTGAAAGTCAAAAATCATCTCACACAGGTATACTACTCATGAAGAGGGGTGGAGATGATTAGATGTAGCCTCTGAATCATCTCTTCTGCCGAACCCACGTAGGATCCAAGTACAGAAGTCATTACTGCCGAACCCATATAGGATCCAAGTACAGTCGTCCTTGCTGTCGAACCCACGTAGGATCCAAGTACAGTCTCCATCGCTACCAAACCCATGTATGATCCAAGTACAGTCATCCTCGCTGCCAAAACCACGTAGGATCCAAGTACAGTTGCCATCGTCGTCGCAGTCGCAACCAGCTCTTGGGTTCCCGCACACAACATGCTCGATTCCGGGAGGGTCCACTCCACGAGCCAAAGGGTCGATACATCAACTATCACGATGTCTAGAGTTGATGTATCAAAAAGTTCCGTCTCGACAATAGGAACTCAACGTGACAGACAACGCGTCAATCGAACACCTGATCTGAGAGTTATTGGATTTTTCATCCTAGGGGCCCGGTTGGTTTCTGAGCTAAAACCAACCTGACCGTACTCCATATATGTCAAAACCTCTATAGTAGTACTCCAAAATAACCATCTCACTAAGAATAATTCAACTTAACTGACGACACGTCATTCGGACATCCGGTCGTTAAGTTATAAGCGTTTCCGCTCTAAGGGCCAGGTTGGTTTCAGGTTCAAACCAACCCGTCCATATATAAACTTTACCAAAAGCTTGAGTGTAATAAACAGAAATGACCTTCCTGATCCAAGGATCCCAACACAACTGACGGTGCATCGATCGGAGGTCCGTAGCCCAAGATATGAGCGTTTGAACGAATCTGTCCGAAAATAGGGGGTTTGGGACCGATCCGATCCGGCCCAATACCCCCTGGGTCGGCCTGAACTGGGTCGACCCAACTTGGGTCTGGGTCGGGCCCACTTGGGGGAGTCCCAGCTCGGCCCTCCTGGGTGTGACCTGTGGCTCGGCTCGGAATCCGGTCGTGGCTCGGCTCGCGGCTGAGTGGGGTGTGAAGGGGGGGGGGGGGGCCCTATTTCTGAAACGGCCAGCCTTGTGAAACCACGGGACCCGAGGGGGTCCCACCTCCAGGTGGAACCAACGACCAACTTAGCCAGACGCCCCTTTGAAAACCTCCGCAGCTCCTGTCTGACCGGTGCGGTGCGATGGCGCCGCGCCCCTCCGCCGCGGCCCGCTCTTCGCCGCGACCTCCTTCGGCCTCACCGGAATGGCGTGACGGCGCCGCGCACCATCGCCGTGGCTCGCTTTGGCCACTGCCATTTTCGTTTCCTCACGGTTCAATGGCACCGCACCGCCTTCTCCTCAAAGTTCAACGAGGATCAACAAATAAAAAGGGGAGGAGGATCAGCAGTGTTTGTGCGGTCCGACCTCCTCCTGTTATGTTGATAACAAACAGCCAAATTAATCAACGAGGAATGTTAAATTAAACTTGAACGAGGATAACCCCCACCTCAACAAAAGTTGTCGAACGACGGGCGTCGCGGAAAACGGCGTCACGGGGTGAGGTTCCGTAGACATCGATGGAGAGAGTCCATGGAGAAAGCGACATCTCCCATTTTTGTCACGGAGAAAAGAAAAGGGGGTGTGTCATCGTCCTTTGTGGATTTAGCATTATTCGACGAAGAGGATGAAGTTCTTCACGGAAGGAACTAAAGCTCTCTCTCCCCAATATCTTCACACAACAACTAACCCCCCAAAATAAAATAAGACTTATCTTATTTTATTACTTCAAGCCATGCATTTCAATTTTAAAATTCAAACACATAACTCACTTAATTGATTAAATGTGTTGGAATGATCAAAGAGAAGAGAGGGGAGAGTTACACAATTAAAGGATTTAAATATTTAATGGGGAGTTTCCATGTATTTATAATGGGAGTTCAAAGGGTTTAAGGGTTATGGAATGTGAAAAGATGGGTGCTCGTGTGGGACCCTCCTCCCTCATAACCACACATGGGAAGTTGGGTGGTTGTGGGCCCCACCAACAACTTCCCATGAGAGAGTTTAACTTACAAGGTTAATAAAATAAAATTGTACACAATTTTATTTACTTCTCACTTAAACCCCAAAATTTAACTTCTTCCCCCGAGCAAACACATCAATGGTAAAAGTCATCTTAAGCAAATATCGGTGCTGCGAGTTCATCGGTGCCCTCATATTTCAATTCCGAGCACCAGTTCAAAAGATAGAAAAACCCTCTCATTCGTTCCCTAAACGTACCCGAGCTAAACTTCAGAAATTGATTTTGGGCACTCCGGGCCTTGGAATCAGGTGCCTTCAGAAAATGCGTACTTGTAAAATCCCATAGAATTTAATAAAAAAATTTCCTTGAAATTTATGGGTCTTTACATTACTCCCACATCAGGGATTTACGTCCCCGTAAAGATATATCACAAACTAGGGGAACAAATGAGGGTACTGAGCATACATCTGAGCCTCTCGCTCCCATGTGCTCTCCTGGAGGTTCCCGTGCTGCCACCTGATGCGCAATAGAGGAATCGACCATCCACGCAGGACACGCTCCTGCCGATCCTTGATCTCCATCGTGACTTCTGCAAAAGTCGCCCCGTTATCGATGTCCATCTCCCCATGATCAATGATATGCATCAGGTTGTGCACATATCTCCTCTACTGAGATATGTGTAAAACGTCATGCACCCGGTGAAACTGAGGTGGAAGAGCCAGGCGATAAGCCCCCTCGCCTATCCGGATGAGAACCTGGAATGGTCCGATGAAGCGTGGAGATAACTTGCCGCCCTGAACAAATCTCCGTAATCCACATCAAGGTGAGCCCCGTAAGAAAACGTGGTTTCCATCCTCGAACTCTAGTGGTCTCCGCCTCCTATAAACATAGGACTTCTGTCGACTCTGAGCAGTCCTCATCCGCTCCTGGATGATCTGTACCTTCTCCGTTGTGGCCTGGACCATATCTAGTCTGACAAGTGCTGACTCCCCAGGGTCTATCAAGCACAGAGGTGATCTGCAAGGTCGGCCGTACAATGCCTCATATGGTGCCATCCCGATAGTGGAATGGTAAATATTGTTGTACACAAACTCCACCAAGGGTAGGTGATCCTCCCAGCTACGACCAAAGTCAAGGACACATGCACAGAGAATGTCCTCAAGAGTCTGAATGGTCCTCTCTGTCTGGCCATCCGTCTGAGGGTGAAAGGCGGTGCTCAGGCGTAGCTGCGTCCCAAATGCCTCCTGCAACCCCTTCCAAAGCCGGGAAGTAAATCGAGCATCTCGATCAGAGACGATAGTCGATGGCACACCATGAAGCCATGAGATCTACTGAACGTAGGGGCGTCCCAAGCTCTCCACTGAGCCCTACTCTCTGATAGGTAGGAAGTGGGACGACTTGGTGAGTCGGTCAATAATCACCCAAATGGAGTTGTGACCTCTGGAAGTACGTGGAAACCCTATCACGAAATCCATAGATATCCCTTCCCACTTCCACTCTGGGACCTCTAAGGGTTGTACCAAGCCTGCTTGTACTTGGTACACCACCTTCACCTGCTGGCAGGTGAGGCATCGTGAAATGAACTCTGCCACTACCTTCTTCATACCCAGCCACCAGTGCTGTCATCTGAGATCCTGGTACATCTTCGCTACTCCTGGATGTATCGATAATGGGGAAGTGTGAAACTCTCTCAACACTTCTTCCTGTAAAGCAGTTGGTACCATGTTACATCCTCTAAAAAGGATGACGTGCTCTCCTCCTATAGAAAATACATCAGGTGCCTACCCTGTGGAAATCTGAGCATGTCGCATCTCACAGTCAACATCCCCACGCTGTGCCTCTCTGACCAGCTGAAGTAGTGGAGGAGTGACTGTGAGTGACTATAGAAAGGCTGCCCCATCTCTATCCATAAAGGATATTTGTAACGTGGCTAGCTGCTCCGTCGCCTCTCCAAGTAGCAGGATGCCCGACCTCCTACTGAGAGTATCAGCTACTACGTTCCCCTTACTAGGAGTATAGACTATCTCAAAGTCATAGTTATGGAGGAACTCGAGCCATCACCGCTGTCTCAGGTTCAAGTCCTTCTGCGAGAAGATATACCTGAGACTCTGGTGGTCAGAGTAGACTGTAAAACTTTCGCCCATCAGATAGTGCTGCCACATCTTCAAGGTGAAGACCACTACTGCTAACTCCAGGCCATGTGTAGCAAAGTTCTGCTCATGATAACTCAACTGTTGTGAACCATAGGTGATCTCTACCCGCTCATGCATCAGTACACACCCGAGTCCGGTCCCTGATGCATCTCAGTAAACTACATACCCTACGCCCTCCTCTGGTAGCCTCAAGATGGGTGCATTGGTCAATCTCTGTCTTATCTCTTGGAAGCTCTGCTGACATCTATCTAACCACACGAAGGGTTTACCCTTCTTCCTCAAAGTTGAAAGTGGTGCTGCAACTCTGGATAAGTCTGGCACAAATCTCCGATAGTACCCATCCAGACCTAGGAAACTCCGCACCTCCGTCATGCTCCTGGGTGGCTCCCAAGCTAGCACTACCTCGATCTTCACAGGGTCTACCGCAACTCCCGCCTCTGAGATGATGTGCCCCAAGAAGTGGACCTCTCGAATCCAGAACTGACACTTCGAGAGCTTACCGTAAAGATGGTGCTCTACGAGTGTGTCCAGTACAACCCGTAAGTGGTAGGCGTGCTCCTCCTTAGTAGTCGAGTAAATCAATATGTCATCGATGAAGAATATGACAAATCGATCAAGGTAAGGATGGAAGATCCTGTTCGTGAGACTCATGAACACTTCTGGAGCGTTGGTTACGCCGAAAGGCATAACCAAGAACTCATAGTGGCCATACCGACACCTGAAGGCCATCTTCTGCACATCCTCGTCTCGAACTCTGAGCTGATGATAACCTGACCTGAGGTCTATCTTCGAGAACCATCGTGCTCCCTTGAGTTGATCGAAGAGGTCGTCAATCCTAGGAAGTGAATACTTGTTCTTCACGGTCACTTGGTTCAGGCGATGGTAGTCGACACACAGTCTCAATATCCCGTCCGCCTTCTTGGTGAACAAAATCGGGGAAGCCCAGGGTGAAACTATGGGTCGAATGAATCCCTTTCCCTTCAAGTCCTCCAGCTGTACCTGTAGCTCTCTAAGCTCAGAGGGGGCCATTAGATATGATGGAGTGGATATCAGGGTAGTCCCGGGGTATAGGTTATTATAGAAGTCTACCTCTCTATGAGAAGGTAGTCCTGGAACATCATCAGGAAAAACGTCCGCATACTGATCCACCACAACAGGAAAACTTGGACTCCGCACATCAACTGCTCCTAGGATGAGACTAGCCAACTGATGGGTGATCGGCCATCCTCTCCTCTGCGTTATTCCATCCTGTGCTGCAAAGTATCCCTTCTCACAGGTGAAGGTAAACCTGTTCCCATCGGTGCGGACACACCGCACCTTTCGCCTAATACAGTCGATCTGAGCATGGACCGTAGATAACCAATCCATGCCCAAGATGATGTCGTAAGTCCTCGACGCTGCTACACGAAGATCCCAGTCGAAGCTCTCGACTCCTAGAGTAAGCTCACACTGCCGGCACTAGTTCATAATCATCGAGTCTGCTCCCGTAGGAGTCTATAGCCGTAAGGATCGAGCCAACACCTCCGTCGGAATCTCAGAACTCTGAACAAGGGCAGCGAAAATGAAATAATAACACGCTCCTGTGTCTATAATAACTACAAAAAGGGTGGAGTAGACATAGATAGTACCTCAAATCATATCAGGTGAGCCATGGTCGTAGGCCTCCACTACCTAAAGCTGAGCCTGCCTCTGCCCACCAGCTTCCTATGGTCGGGGTGGAACTCCAGGTGGTGGTGGTGGTAGAGCCCTGAAGCGTTGTCCACCACTTGCTGCTCGGACAACTCCTATACCTCGTCCGCCTGCTCCCTGTGGACCACCACAGTCGAACCTCTGCCTCTTCCTGGGTGGTACCTCAACCATCTACTGCTCCTCTGCATGGCGGGTCGGGCAGTCACGAGCCATGTAGCCCTGCCCGCCACATGCATAGCAGTGTCTGCCTCTCGTATGACTGGCTCTACTGCATGTGTCCCGCACCTCCGAACCAGTATCCTGAGGTCTCCCACCTGATGGCCTGGTCCACTTGGACCTCTGCGACATCTGTCTACTGCCAGCTACAGAAGACTCTGCTACGTGTCGCCCTGTTGTAGGCCTCGCTGCTAGCGTAGGCTCGGTAAGGAAGTTCTCCACAAGTAAGGCTCGCTCCCGTACTCCTTCCTGCGTCGGAATGCTGAAGGAGATCATTGATGCCTTGATCTCATGCCTCAGTCCCTGCTCGAAGGTCTGGGCCTGGAAGAATGGGTCTCGTACCATGTACGTGGAGTAGCGCGAGAGATCGGTAAACCTCGCTGAGTACTAGGCTACTGTCGTGCTGCCCTGCCGTAGCTGTAGTAACTCCTGGATGCGCACCGCACGGAGGGCGGCTAGAGCAAACTCCAAGCAGAAAAGGATCTCAAAGTCCGAACAAAGGAGAGATTCCTCGTTGTGCACCTGGAGCATCAGGCTCCACAATCTACCTGCTACCACGTGCAGGAGACTTGCCGAAAGGATCACCATGAGGTCAGCTGGTGTCCCTACTAATCTAAAAACTCGAACAACAGCCTCCAGCCAATCCTCGATTGCCTCAGGGTCCGTCTCCCCACGGAACCTGGGCGGTCTCTGACGCTGAAACTCGGGCAGTGCACTCAGGCGACGTGCACTCTCAGCTGCTGGGGATGGTGGCATCGGTGTCTCGGCGGGTAGAGGTACCACCAGTGCCTCCACTGTAATGGGGCCCTGCACCGAGGGCTCATCACTCGGTGAGCTGCCGTCTCACACAAAGCTCAGAACCCTAGCTGGCTGCCATCATGGGGCCATCCTGAAAAGAATTAGGTGCACCATAGTTAATACAGTATACCTAGTGAGATGACACAAAGTAATCACAAAGAAAACTTTTGAAACACACATGCAATCAATGTTTTCATGCATTGAGTCAGAAATCAGAAGTCAGAGTCCTGGTGTATGGATACGTCGGACGCCGCACCAACACTGGACTCCCTGGACTGATAACCACACATATTACTCTAAAAATTATTGCTTCACATAGAAGAAATTATCAGAGTCCTGAGTTCTACGGTAGAACCGACTCCTATGATACCAATTTGTCACGACCCATCCTCGAGGCCTGTGTCGTGACTACCCCAAGCCTGACTTCCATAGGCCAGGGGCTGGCGACTAGTACCGAAGGCGTAAATCCTGATAAAAGGGAAGGCATTACCTTTATATAAGAAAAAAACACCACAGAGTACACAAGATGAAGTAAACACCAAATAAAATGGTTACAAAAGTAAGTGCTGGAAAGTAAATGGGACAATATACAAACCCTACTGAAAGTACAGTACAACTGAGAAAAGAAAGTACAATAGATGAAAAGTAGAGCTGCAACCACCAAGACATCCTCCAGAACTCCCACATGAAGGGTGAGTAGATATAGTCTCATCGGCTCCTCGAGTCCGGCCGTCCACTCCGTGTACGTCCCACCTGATAGTTCACCACCATATACCATCCCGCTCCTCAGGCCTCAACCATGATCAGCGCTGTCTGTCGTCTGCAACCAACACAACATATTGCAGGCATAGCCCGTGCAGGAGTGAGTATACGATACTCAGTAGGGACCCCGAGACCCCCGAAGGCCTCCCAGAAACCACAAAGGATAAACCAAAAAGGAAAGATACAAAAACGAAGTATCAACCAACACTACATATGTATATGCCCATACATATACCCAAGTCATCAATTCCAGTTCGGCTCCAACTTCTGAGCCCAAGTTCAACCCAGTCCACACATGAAAGTACAACCCAATCCACACAGGAAAGCACAACCCAATCCACACAGGAAAGAAAGTCAAACATATCATAGATAATGATTGAAAGTCAAGACTCAGCTCACATAGGTATACTACTCATAAAGAGGGGCAGAGATGATTAGATATAGCCTCTAAATCATCTCCTCTGCTAAACCCACGTAGGATCCAAGTACAGAAGTCATCATTGCCGAACCCACGTAGGATCCAAGTACAGTCGTCCTCACTGCCAAACCCATGTAGGATCCAAGTACAGTTGCCATCGCTGCCGAACCCACGTAGGATCCAAGTACAGTCTTCCTCGCTGCCGAACCCACGTAGGATCCAAGTACAGTCGCCATCGTCGTCGCAATCGTAGCCAGCTCTAGGGTTCCCGCACACAACATGCTCGATTCCGGGAGGGTCCACTCCACGAGCCAAGGGGTCGATACATCAAATGTCACGATGTCTAGATTTTATGTATCAAAATGTTCCGTCTCAACAATAGGAACTCAACGTGATAGACGGCGCGTCAATCAGACGCTCGGTCTGAGAGTTATTGGCTTTTTCGTCCCAGGGGCCCGATTGGTTTCTGAGCTGAAACCAACCTGACCATACTCCAACTGCGTCCAAACCTCAATAAAAGTAATCCAAAATAACCATCTCACTAAGATTAATTCAATGTAACTGATGGCACGTCATTCGGACATCCAGTCGTTAAGTTATAAGCGTTTCCGCTCCAAGGGCCCGGTTGGTTTCGGGTTCGAACCAACCCGGCTATATCCAAAATTTACTAAAAGCTTGAGTGTAATATACTGAAACGACCATCTCAATCCAAGGATCCCAACGCAACTATCGGTGTGTCGATCGGAGGTTCGTAACCAAAGATATGGTCGTTTGAACGAATCTGTCCGAAAATAGGGGGTTTGAGCCCGGTCCGACCCGACACAATGCCCCCTAGGTCGGCCTGAACAGGGTTGACCCGACCTAGGTCCGGGTCCGACCCACTTGGGCGCGGCCCGACCCATGGAGGGGCGCGGCCCGGCCCGACTGGCGTGGCCCGGCCCGGCTGGTGCAGCTCGGCCCGGCTGGGTGCGGCCCGGCCCGCCTGGGCGCGGCCTGCTGCCCAGCTCGAAAGCTGGCCGAGGCTCAGCTCGCGGCCGAGCGGGGTGTGAAGGGGGGGGGGGGGGCTCCCCCTGTTTCTGAAACGGCTGGCCTTAATGGATGGCCTTGTGCAACCGTGGGACCCGAGGGCGTCCCGCCTCCACGTGGCGCCGACGGCCCGCCTAGCTGGCCGCCGCTTTGAAGACAGTCATGGCGCGACAGCGCCACAACCCTCCGCCGCGGCCCGCCCTGACCACGTCCCCTTGAGTCTCCGGCACGGTGCGATGGCGGTGCACCATTCCGCCGCGGCCCGCTCCTGGCCGCGGCCTCCTTCGGCCTCACCGGCACGACGTGACGGCGCCGTGCACCATAGCCACGGCTCGCTTCGGCCGTGACCCTTTTCATTTCCGCACGGTGCAACGGCACCGCGCCACCTTCGCCGCAAAGTTCAACGAGGATCAACAAATAAAAAGGGGAGGAGGATCGGTTGTGTTTGTGCGGTCTGACCTCCTCCCGTTTTGTTGATAACAAGTGGCCAAATTAATCAATGAGGAACATTAAACTAAACTTGAATGAGGATAACCCCTACCTTAACAAAATTTTTCAAACGACGGGCATCACGAAAAATAACGTCGCGGGGTGAGGTTCCGTAGACGTCGACGGAGAGCGTCCAAGGAGAAAGCGACGTCTCCCCTTTTTTTCAGGGAGAAAATAAAAGGGGGTGCGTCATCGTCCTTCGTGGATTTAACATTCTTCGATGAAGAGGATGAAGTTCTTCACGGAAGGAACTAAATCTCTCTCTCCCCAATATCCTCACACAACAACTAACCCCCCAAAATAAAATAAGACATAACTTATTTTATTACTTCAATCCATGCATTTCAATTTTAAAATTCAAACACATAAATCACTCAATTGATTAAGTGTGTTGGAATGATTAAAGAGGAGAGAGGGGAGAGTTACACAATTAAAGGATTTCAATATTTAATGGGGAGTTTCCATGTATTTATCATGGGAGTTCAAAGGGTTTAAGGGTTATGGAATGTGAAAAGATGGGTGCTCGTGTGGGCCCCACCTCCCTCATAACCACACATGAGAATTTGGGTGGTTGTAGGCCCCACCAACAACTTCCCATGAGAGAGTTTAACTTCTAAGGTTAATAAAATAAAATTGTACACAATTTTATTTACTTCTCACTTAAACCCCAAAATTTAACTTCTTCCCCCAAGCAAATACATCAATGGTAAAAGTCATCTTAAGAAAATACCGGCGCTGCGAGTTCATCGGTGCCCTCAGATTTCAATTCCAAGAACTGGTTCAAAAGATAGAAAAACCCGCTCGTTCGTTCACTGAACGTACCCGAGCTAAACTTCAGAAATTGATTCCAGGCACTCCGGGCCACGGAATCAGGTGCCGTCAGAAACTACGTACTAGTAAAATCGCAAAGAATTTCAGAAAAAAATTTCCTTGAAATTTACGGGTCTTTACAAGGCTATTTAGATTTTTACAATGATATTGTTTAGTTTTATAAGAAGTTAAAAAATTTATATAATAATAGAATTGGATTAAAAAAAATCCTTTAACAAATGAAATATGTTTTATCAAAATAATTCAGATGCTATGATTAAAATAAGATTTATAACATCAAGGTAGAGTATCCACATCTCAAAGTAAATAAGTCTAAGAAAATTTTATACAAGAAATTTTATTACAAGAAAAAATAAAATAATGTTATGAAAGACACATAGAGGGCATCAAAATACTCTAGTGATGTGTCATTTTCTGATTTAGAAGCTAAAAATTCAAAAAAAATGTGCTTTATAGCTCTTGAACAGGAGGTAAAAGTTATTAGTTCTTTAGAATTTAAATATGAAACTGGAAAATTATATTTTGAAGATATAAGTGCACATTTCCCTACGTGTAAAGATAAATATGATTCTTTAAATAAAAAATACCAGAATATTAAAAAATCCTATAAAACTATTAATAAAGAAAAAAATATTTATGAAAACAAAATTTAGAATTAAAATATAAAATAGATACATCTACTTTTATATGTTCAATCCATGATATAAAATAAAGGAAATAATGGTTGAAGTAGAATTCCTTAAGAAGGATATAATTTTATTTAATATAGTGGATAATTACCTAAATCAAATACTTAGCATAAAAAACTCAACAAAGTAAAAAAAAGGAATAGTACGTAATGCTGAAAATCCCAAGATATACATAAATTATTTTGTGTCTAGTTATAAGAATAAAAGAATAATTTTTTTTCATTTTGGAGTCAATAGAAATTATAAAAATTATTTTTGTTTGATAAAAAATCAATTTAGTGGTGTTAAATATGTATTTATTTCAAATCATTTATCAAAAGTTAAATATAAAATTTATAAGAATAGTATGATGATTTGGGTTCCCAAATATTTAATAGATAACTTAGCTGGACTCAAGATAATTTGGGTACTAAATAGAATTTTTTTGATCCATTTTGATGGTAAAAATCCACAAAAAAACAATAATAAGTGGTACATATATTGTCTGTTAATTATATACGAGTAGAGATTTATCAAATTTCTACTCATTATCAAAGATTTATGGGAGATATTCACATAAAATAAAAATGAAAAAGGAAAAATCATGGGAGATAGATCAATTAGAAATCCAAATTCAGTCCTCATCAAAAAATTCCTACATCTGTAAGGTT
Source organism: Viscum album (assembly GCA_963277665.1). Lineage (NCBI taxonomy): Eukaryota > Viridiplantae > Streptophyta > Magnoliopsida > Santalales > Viscaceae > Viscum > Viscum album. The sequence continues at coordinate 681,763,228 of OY728123.1, read as the reverse complement.
TATAGAAAAATTTAATAACTATATCTCAACATTATGAAGATGGTTAGTTTGTTTATTTTTTTTAAAAACATATGTTCTATTTCAAAGATAAATCACTTAAATTTAATTCACCCAGAACTAAGAATGTATATAATTTGGATCATAATTACTTTTGTAGATATAATGAAAGCTATTTGAATAAAAAAATGAATCATGGATTTGGAACTGAAGGCTTGTACATTGTAACATATATTCTTAAATAAAATTGTCTAAAATGAATTTGATTTCTAATTTTCCAAATATAAATTGGACAAAAGAAGCCTTTTGATTCCTGCAAAATGAGAAATAAATATAAGTCGTCTTTTAAACAAATAAAACATGGTACAACTTTTTAAACATTTGAACTTATTCACATCGATTTATTTGGTCCGTCTATGGAAACATGTATTGGTTATAATTTTTTTTTATATTTTAGCTGATGGTTTATCAATATTTACTTAGGTTTTATTTTTAATACTTAAATTTAAGCTTTTTATATTTTCATTATGTTTTGAAATAAAGTTTAAAATGGAAAATACGCCAAAATTATTTCATTAAGAAGTGACCGTGGGGGAGGGGAATTTGAAAACCATGAGTTTAATTCATTTTTTTCAAAACATGGTATCAATCAGACTTTCTCTACCACTAAAACACCTTAACAAAATCATGCCATTAAAATGCGTAATAAGACATTTTAAGAAATTTCAATAACAATGTTATGTGAATATAGCATGAAAACTCATTTTTTAGATAAAATTTTTAATTGAGTATGTTATGTCATAAACATAGTTCTAATAAGTCATATCTTAAAGAAAAATCCTTATGAGTTATGGAATAATAGAAATCTAAAAATTGGATATTTTAATGGTTTTAGATGTAAAGTTTATATTCAAAAAACTAAAGATAATCTTGGTAAATTTTATCTAGAGAGTGATGAAAAAATATCTGTTGTTTATTATACTTCCTCTAAAGATTATACCATAATCATATATTTATTATTATTAAAATTTCAACAAAGGAAAATAAAAATCAAGGTGGTCTAAATAAATGAAGCCCAAGCGCATATCCGATAACATGGGACACACTACCTAGGGGGAGGGAACCTAAGGTGAAACAATCTAAGATATGGTAGCCTTGGGTAGCCATGGAGGCCAATAAATTATACATATTGATGAGTTTAGTGATTTATTAAATAACTTAAGATCTGAACCCATTTTTTATGATAAAATGGATGATGATTTGTAACTTTATCATGATGAAAATTGTCTTGAAAGGTTATAAACTGATGAAATCAAAAGTGTACTACCTAGAAATTCAATAACCTTAAAGAAACATCCCATAGAAACTATTATATAAGACTAGATGAAGGAGTCTAAACATGTATAAGTAAAATAAACCCTGCTTAATTTTATTTATTTTTATCTTATCTTGAACATAAAAATATAGAATAATCATAACTTGATGAAGTTTGGGTTTTAAACATGAAAAAATAATTAAATCATTTTAAAAAATAAATTTTGGGAGTAAGTTGATATACCCTACCAATTGGGTTTTTATGAAGAAGCAGGATGACCATGGAATAATTATTAGATATAAAGCTAGACTTGTAGAAAAATGTTACAATCAAGAAGAATGAATGGATAATGAAGATACATTTTCCCCTCTATCCAGATTAGAATCCATAAGGTTTATCTTATCATATACATATAATATAAATTTTAAATTATTTTATATGGATGCTGAATCTATATTTTTTAATTGGTTTTCTATGGAAGAAGTTTATTTCGAACAACCTCATGGTTTTTCAAATCCTCAATTTCCAAATTATATTTTTAAACATACTAATTCTATTTATGGTCTTAAAAAACTACCTAGGGATTCATATGAAATTATAAGTTCATTTCTCTTATCAAATGGTTTTTCTATTGGTTTTTAAGAACCTAGTTTATTAAAGAAAACATTATCTTTTGATATTTTATTAGTATAAATTTATAATGATTATGTGTTTTTTAGTTCTAATAAAAAAATATTTAAATAGTTTTGAAATATTATGTAAATAAATTTGATATGAGTATTATGGGATAATTAAAATTCATTCTTGGTTTTCAAATTTATCAAAAATAGTTTTTAAATGTTTTAAATCAAAGAAAATACATACTTTATTTACTTAAAAGGTTTGGACCTGAATGTAGTAAATTTTATGCAAGTCTAATAAGTTCTAATATTAATCTTGAGATTGATAAATCTAGGGTACTAGTTGAAAACTATCTATATAGAGGAATAATTTGGATATTTCTCTATTTGATTACAATTAGACCAAACATTATGTTTACAATTTGCTTATATGGAAGATTTTAAGATAACCTAAATGAACCTCATTTAAAAGTTATTAAAATAAATTTTAGATATTTAAAAGGAACTATTTCTATTTAATTAATTTTTAAAAAACCTATTATTTTTATTTAATTTTATATTCTAATACTATGTTTAGACGGTGTATACTTTATTGGAAGAGTTCCTTAGGAACTTTTCACTTTTTGAATAAATTATTTATTTCATGGAATTGTAAAAAGAAACACTCTATCACATTATTTACTATAAAATATGAATACATATCTATTATTAGTTTTTATGAACAATTATTGTATATGGAACACACCTTAATGGATTTTAGGTTTAATTTTAATCAAATTCCTATCAAATGTGATAACACTAGTTCAATAAAAATTTCAAAAAATATAATAAGTCATTCTTGAACAAAGGATACTGATTTAATGAATCACTTTCTAATGGATAATGAAAAAAAGGTGACATATCTTTGGAATTATTTGTAATTATACCTTATTAATATCATGTCTAAACCGAGAAAAAAAATGAATAACTAATTACATTTAAATAAAATTCAGTTTCCAAGACTAATTTCTCTAGTATGATAGAGATGATGAATGCATAAAATGTAATACTAAGGAACCTAAAACCTATTCATATAGGTGATTATACTAAATTTTTGAATAAAATAGGTTTATTAAGGGATCAATTGAATTAATTAACGGAAAACTCAGTTCCTAAATCAGAAATTGTTAAGTTGAAAAAATATCTCAGAATTTAAAGGAATATTATGCTTAATTTTTTTTTTCACATATTGAAGAGAATAATGAATTATCAATTTAAATTTATCCAAATGTTTCCATATGATCTATAATATATTTAATATTATGCCCTCAAGGATCTTGAATCTATTAAAGGAAAATTTGGAATTGTTTCTTTAGTTTTATGCAATCTTAATGAAAGGGTATAGTCCTTACATTTTGACATGATCTCTATATAATTGCTTCAATAATTTCAGAGTAGTTATCTATACATATTTAGGATTTAAAGACTAATATAAAGAATGTTTTCAATATTTTTAAGGTATTAAAGGTAACTTCTAATGGAAAATAATTTTTTGGACACAAATTAAAAATACATTAAGAAGATATTTGAAAATATAATAGGTTCCAACTTTAGGATGCTAATTGATGATTTAGTATAAGAGGAACTTGGGTTTCCAAGAGACTCCTTTAAATGAAATGGGTTATTGTTTATATATAGAGTAAACATGAATTTTTGTTTTTTTTACTCCATTAAAAGCTTTGAAAAATCAAATTAAAAACATTTTGAAACAATGCTTTATTATTAGTCTACAAAATAGTGTCACTTAAGTTGATATGAGATTATGTTTCATGATGCTACTTAAATTATGTGAACATAATATAGTGTAGAGCATAGAAGATCAAGCTAGAGATTTATTTTAACTCCGAGACAAAAGAACCCTTATACTAGAAATTAAATAATTCAATTCAGTTTAATAGAAATAATCTAATCTCTATTTTTTCCTAGATAATTCCATAAGAAATATAAGCAGACTCTATCTAGATGGGAAGCTATAAATTCATCCAAAATATCTTTAGGAGTCTTCATTATTTCATTCTTACCAAAACTTGATCCTAAACCTATTCTCGACTCCTCACCCAATCCTAAACTTGATCATTTATCTTTATTTTTATGTTTTTGTTGATGTGTGCTATAAATATTATTATAATTCATTTAATAATTTCTCTAATGCGATTTTAGTTCCCAAATTATTATTCTTTTCAAATTTATATATATTCATACAACTTATCTTCTTTTTTAGTTTTCTATATTAAATGTGTCACATCCCTTTCCTTATTCCTATTTTTTATATCATAAAAGGGGGATAAGTTTGGGAATTCATAAAATTTTATCGCTCATATTATATCTTGATTTATCCTAGTTATATTTGGACTTAAATTTAAATATATCACAATCTATAAATTTTCTTGTCTTAATTTTATGAGGATTTTTCATCAAAAAGGGGGATATTATTGGACTAATAATGTTTTTCAAACATATTCAATTCAATATCATTTTTTAATTATCACAATAAACCTTGTTTATCTATGAATTATTTATTTTAAATCTATTTAATAAGTTAATATCAATTTTTACATGCTATTTTTATTGGAACATAATTCCATTTTAAATAGAATATAGTCTATAAGAGGAAATTATATTATGTTTGGAAGTCATTCAAAAAGGAGGAATTCATATGAAAATATATTTGAAGTCATATGAAATATAGTAAGACCTATAAAAATATGGTTTAATTCATACTATTTTCAGAAATTCATATGAAATATATTCGGAAGTCATATGAACCAGAGTTTTCGAAAAAGGAAAAAAGTCATATGAATATTATTAAGTCATATGAAAATTCAATAGAAGTCATATGAAATGGACCAAGTCAAATGTTTTGAATAAGAATTAATATATTTAATACCTAAATTTCTATGAAGCTACAACACACCTGAAAATTCATTAATTTTGAAAAGTCAACTGTTACATGAATGGGAAGTGATACTAGTTATTTAACATCATCAAAATAAAAAATCCTTTTTAATTTATGAATTTTAGTTTTCTGATTTAGAGATAGTTTTTAATTCAATATTTAAATCATTGTTATTTACAAGAAAAATAAATAATTTACTTTTGGAATGAATTATAGTTTTCTCTAGTTAAATAAGTAATGGTATATAAGATTAGTAACTATGGATTTATGGAAGAAAAATGAAGAAATATTTGAATGTTTTATAATCCATATATATACACATGTTTTTTATACAGCGTGAACTTTAGTTTTTGGATAATTGTGTTCTCCAATTCTTCTTATGAAATTTAACTAAAACTAATTATAGGAGAAGTAAATAAAGTATGAAGATTACTATATATTAATACTAACTATTATTTCAAGATCAATTGCTATAGAAAACAAATTCTAATAGATATTTTATTCAAAGTTTTATTTTTATTTAGAAAACATAATCAAAATTCAATTTCTTCTTGTGATTGTGTTAAAAAAATGGTGCATATTTGACCTCATTTTCATGACACATCAAATTGATAGTGATTTAAAGATGATTTTGTAGTCTAGGGAAGACACTAGGTCATCTCTCAAGGAGCGTTGATAGGATTTGAGTGTGTATTTTTAATAAAAATTACTAAAAGAGGGGGGGGGGGTGATTTAGAAAACAGTTTCAAGAAAGTAACTTAATTTAAAGAGTTATAAAGTTGAAAGACCAAGTGGATTGTGAAAAATATGAGATAAATAAGTGATCATTGCTAAGTTAATATAACACTTGAAAATTTACTCATTCCTAATTGAGTATTAGGTTTTTGTGTAATCCTTTGGTTGAGGGATAACTAAGATTTTGCATACCCACAAGCCTCTTAAAATGATGCAATTAGAACTAAAACTTGACATAACAATCATGTAGTCATGTTCCAGCCCCTTATCATGCTTTAAGTCCTGTAAAAGAACATTGAAATTTCAAATATTTGGGAAAGAAAAGGGTTCTTATGTTTTCCAATTGAAACAACACAAGACGCACACTTAAAATTGCACACCAATCGGTTATGAAATGAAAAGTGTTTCAATTAAATGCATCCAAACAAGTTAAGATACATATGAAAGAAAAATTAAAACCACATTATATATCAATCCAGTAGATAATTATGTGTTGGAAATCCCTTTTCAAGTGTGTATCCCCCTCACAATGATCACCCCACACTTAGCTCGATATTGGGAGGAGGAAGAAGATTTGGTGGAACTCCTTCATCATTATTGACCCCCCTATTAAGATATGGGCCTCCAGAACTTTTAATATGAGTAGGATAGACCTCTAGGACTCCAAAATGGCACATCTTTTCTTCTAGTTCGAACTTGGAAATGGGGTGCCCATGGTGTATTTTTATATCCAAAATGGGACATGGTTTTGAGCCCCATATTTTTGGGATACCACTTTTGTCTCAGTTTCATAATTTTATAAAGCCATATCACGACTTGGAAAAAAGAGAAGAGTTGTTGGACGACCTCTTTAATGTATCAATGTCAAATTTGGTGGCCATTAGACAACTAGATTTGGAGATATGGTCAAAAGACTGAACTAAACTTTTTTAATTCAAGTAGATTCTATCCCCTAGACAGAACAGTTCAGATGGGCCACAATATGGACAAATTGGGCTTTTATTCCTTGAGAAGAGTTGTATCCCATAATTTTTTGGATAATACCAAAAAGTTTCAGTCCATTTGGATGTTATTAATTCTAATAATTCTCAAAAAAGTGGACAAATGTCAATGGGATGCCATGTAGTTTGGCCAATTTTTCTTCTAGAACATCTTTGAGGCCTCCAAATCACCTCCTCCTACAATGAATTCATCAAAAAAGTAAAATTTCCCTTTTTAAAAGTGATAAAAACAAAAAAAATGATAAAAAATGAAGTACAATTTTTTATTATTTCTATAATTATCAATACAAAACAATTTTAGCACAATCTTGTAAGGGTGAAAATGAAACAGTGAATTATGGTGCGATCACACCCCCAAACATAAACATTTGCACTTCTAGGAAAAGTCTTATATCCTAAACAAGTCTCATTCCTAAATAAAAGGTGAGAAAAGTTCCAAGATTCTTCTGAAATGAAATTTACCATGTGTCTTTTATGAAATAAAATTTCCTATCTTTTTTCTTCTCTCACATTTTAATTTGTTCAACTTCATTTGTTCACCCATGAAACATGTCGTAGCCTACCTCACTTATAAATTTTACCTCTTCACTCAAGGAACATATGAAAGTGAAGTTATTGTATTTTCCCAGAGTTCATGCGATCTTACCATATTCATTCCAAGATTCTAAGTTCTCTACTCACAGAAACTAGTGTGCTACTCAAGAGGACTTCCAACAGGTTGTTCTGAGGTTCAAGGGTTGGTAGGATTTAATGTATAAAATATTTGAGGCAGAAGAGGAGTTTTTAATATCTTAAGAACAAAACATGTCAAAATTTAGAAAGTGTTCACAATGAATGTACACACTCATCCAGTCAAAAATTTTATCACTTCCAACTCACTATCCTCATTGTCCATTTGAGTGGGTCACAACTGATCAGTGAATAATAATGAATAAACTTCCTCTTTTCTCAATTGGTTTTTTTTATTTTTGTTCTCTTTATTTTTTCAATGTAAAAAACCATTTTCTATTTTTTTTTACAATTTTAATTTGAGATAAAGAGGAAAAATTTGTAAAATAGTGATACAATATGGCTTGTTAACCCACTGCCCAAGGAAAATGTAGGAATCCTTTCTACCAACCAATAAAAATGATTTATTCATGATAATTCCCATGGAAACACCCTCCCCCCCACACTTGATGAAAGTAAAACAATATTGAACATAAGATATGGGTAGGTAGAGATAAATAAACTTGTAATGTGGCTACCTAATAGGTATTTGATTGTCTCTAAGTCTTAAGAAGGGTAAAATGTCATGGTGGCAAAAAATAGAGGTTAATTATACAAATGGATTTTCAATGAATTATGGCATCTATCATATATGTAGAATAATTGAATCTTATGGCTTCAAATAGAAATAAGGAAAGTTCTAGTTTCTCTATATGACCCTAGAATATCAACAAAGTGATTAAAAGGAAGAATATACAATAAACGACTTATAATTTCTCTAGGGAAAGGGATTAAAATATTGGTCAGTGCTAATGAGGCATGATTTTACAAAATCCATTAAACACCTAAGAATTATTTGAAAATATAAATTCTAGAAAAATATTCCATATAAACATTCATTTGAAAAACATTTTTCCAAAAAAATGGATTTTTCCACACAATTGTCTCAAGAATGAAAAATTATTTGGAATTATTTTAAAGTAAGCATCTTTTTCCATGATAAAATTAACATTCCGGCACAAAAGAGAGGGAGAAAATAGTGGGGTAAGTTACAATACTATTCAGCAATCTATAAAAGAGAGATAAATAAAAAAATAATGAAAATTCCTAAATAACCCAAGAATATACCCATACCCCCACACCTAGAGTGTGCAGTGTCATCAATGTATAGAATATTTTCAGTTGAATGGAAAAAAGAAACTAAGTGTCAAGGAGAGGTATAACCTAGTTTATTGGTCGTGCAACATTGAGTTAATATCCTAAATATTGATCATTTAAAATCTACATGAAAAAGTAGAGAACATAATATAAGAAATTTATTACTATAATGAGAAAGGAAAAGAAAAGAAAAGAAGGATAAATCTTGGATTAACCCCCCATGCGGGGCCTAGATCTTGACTGCCCCTAGATGGGCAGTTCCAATGAGTTATCCCTAGTCTGATAGTGGGCAGAGTTTCTTTGAGTGGAAGAAAAAAAACTTATTTTTTCCATATTTCACTTTTTCATTATTGTTTAGGAATACATGGATATAGTATGTTAAATCTACCCCCAATTTAATGAGATAAAACTTACATGGTGGGGGTAGGACAAATAATGAGATCTCATCTTTCTTGGTTTCCACTTTCACAACCTCTACCTCAATCTACAATGCTTTCATTAGTTATGCTTTATTAATGGTATCAATGATAAATTCAGAGTGTAATTATTTTTGAATAAAATTAAAACATGAAGAATCAATATCAATGTCATCCGTTTCAATATAAGAATCTTGTTTCTCATTTAGTAAAGCCACTTTGATATCCTCTTGTACTCCCTAAAATAAATGTTCAACATGTTCAGGGAGTGAATGTGAAATTGAGAGGTCAATGATATCATATAACTACTTAATGGTAATATCCCTAGATGAGTAATGATATTTTACATGTTTATCAGTATCATCGATTTTCATGGGATCCTCAGTGCTCAAGAAATCACCAATTAACAGAAAACCATGACATTTTTCTAAACCACTACAAAATTCAATGCATGATTCAATTCCTAGAATTTCTATTAAGGATGAAAACTTAGAAAGGGTATTAGAGGAAAGAAAATAAGTTTATTTTTATTATACATGTTAATTTCAGTTTCTAATTTGGTTCCAAAATAAAAGGGGTTTAGAAAATTATGAAGTTGTGGTGTGTCCTCCTTCAAAAGGTTGTCTTGTGTGTCTCCGTTTCTTTGATGTAGGATCCTCTCCAGTTTGGGTTCAAAAATAGGTAAATATTCTAGAGAAGAACACATCATGCACAAAACCTACACAAGAAATAAATCAGAACACAAAAAGATATGAAAAGTTAGAAGATAAAATAAGTAAATAATCACAAAATTTACAAATAATCTTATCAAATAAACACACTAAAAACCGAAGATCTCCCTAGAAACGACGCCAAAATTTAACCGTTTTGTCATGAAATTTAAAATTGATAGCGATTTAAACATGATTTTGTAGTCTAGGGTATACCCTAGGACGTCTCTCAAGGAGCATTGAAAGGTTTTTAGTGTGAATTTTTAATAAAAATTACTAAAAGAGGGGGGTGGTTTTGAAAATAGTTTCAAGAAAGTAACTTAATTTAAAGAGTTATAAAGATGAAAGACCAATTGAATTGTGAAAAATACAAGATAAATAATTGATTATTTCTAAGTTAATATATCACTAGAAATGTTCCTTTATCTTAATTGAGTATTATGTTTTTGTGTAATCCTTTGATTGAGGGTTAACCAAGATCTTGGGTACCCATAAGCCTCTTAAAATGATGTGATTTGAACTAAACATTGACATAAAAATCATGTAGCCATGTTCCTATCTCTTATAATGCTTTAAGGTTTGTAAAGGAACATTTATACATCAAATTTTTGGGAAGGAAAAGGGTAATTATTTTGTCCAATCAGAACAACACAGGATGCACACTTAAAATCTCACACCAATCAATTATGAAATAAAAAGTGTTTCTATTCAATGCATCAAAGAAAGTTAAGATACATATTAAAGAACAATTCAAACCAAAATATACACAAAACAAGTAGATAATTATGTGCCAGAACTCCCTCTTCAAGTGTGTATCTCCCTCGTAATGATCACCCATAGCTTAGCTCGACATCGGGAGGAGGAGGATGCTTGGGTGGAACTCCTTCTTCATTCTTTATCCTCTTATGAGGATAAGTGCCTCGCGAACATATATGATGAAGAGTATAATTCTATAGGACTCAAAAATGGCATATATTTGTTTCTATTTCTAACTTTCAAATGAGGTACCCATGGTGCCTTTTTATAGCCAAAATGGGACATGGTTTTGATAACCCAGTTTTTGAGATACCAATTTTTCTTTGTTTTGGAATATTATAAATCCATATAACGAATTATACAAAATATAAGAGTTGTTTGAAGGACTCTTTAATATCTACATGTCAAATTTCAAGGCCATTAGGCAATGATATTTGGATATATGGTCAAAAGACCGAACTAAGCTTATGAATTCAGGTATATTTTGTCCCCTGGACAGAATGGTTCGTACGAGAAACCAGATGGCCAAATTGGGATTTGGTTACTTGAGAAGAGTTGTATCCCATGATGTTTTGGAGAGTACCTCAAAGTTTCATCCCATATATATCCACAAAATCCTGGTAATGATCAAAACAGTGGAAATATGTCCATGGGATGCCATGCTGCTTGGCCCATTTTTCTTCTAGATCATCTCTGGGGCCTCTAAATCACCTTCTCCTATAATGAATTAATAAAAACAAGTAACATTTCCCTTTTTTAATAGAGATAAACAAAAAATAAATTAATCAAACACGAAGTTCTATTTTTATTATTTCTATAATTTTCAATACAAAACAAGTTTAGCACAATGGTGTAAGGGTGAAAATGAAACCGTGAATTGTGGTGTGATCACACCCCCACACGTAAATATTTGAACTCTGGGGAAAAGTCTTATATCCTAAATAATTCTCATTCATAAATAAAAGGTGAGAAAAATTCCAAGATTATTATTAAATGATGTTCATGATGTCTCATTATTGAAGTCAATTTTCATATAATTTTTCTTCACTAACATTCGAATTGGTTCAACTTAATTTGTTCACCCATGAAATATGTTGCAGCTTACCTCACTTAAATTTTTTTTCTCTTCACTCAAAGAACATATGAAAGTGGAGTTATTATATTTTCTTAGAGTTCATGTGATCTTACCATATGATTGAAAATATTCTATGTTCTATACCGGCCAAAACTAGTGTGCTACTCAAGAGGACTTCCAACAGGTTATTCTGAGGTCCAAGGGTTGGTAGGATTTAATGTATAAAAAATATGATATTGAAGAGAAGTGTTTAATATCTTAAGTAAAAACATGTAAAAATTCATTAAGTGTTCACAATGAATGTACACACTCATCCACTCAAAAACTGTATCACTTCCAACTCACTATCCTCATTGTCCATTTGTGTGGGTCACATCCGATCAGTGAATAATAATGAACAAACTTCATCTTTTATCCCTTAGTTGTTTTTATTTTTGTTCTGTTTTATTCATTTTACATAACTATTTTCTATTTTTTTTACAATTTTCATTAGATATAAAGAGGTAAAATTTTTAAAACAATGATACAATATGGCTTATGGACCCACTACCCAAGGGAAATATAGGCACCCTTTCAATCAACCCATAATTATGATTTATTCCAGATAATTCCCCAAAAAACACCCTATCCCCAAACTTACTGAAAGTAAACCAATAATGTACACAAGATATGGGTAGGTAGGTATAAATAAGCATGTAATGTGGCTACCTAATATGCATTTCATGGTCTCTATGGATTAATTTTGATAAAATTTCAAGGTGGAAAAAATAGAGGTTAATTGTACAAAGGTATTTTCAATGAATAAGGCCTCATGGATGTAGAAAACTTGAATCTTATGGCTTCAAATAGAATCAAGGAAAGTTATAGTTTCTCTACATGACTTGAGACTCTCAAGAATGTGATTAAAAAAAAGAGTATGCAATAAAGGGCTTATAATATCTCTTGGGTAAGGGATTAAAATATTGGCCAGTGCTAATGAGGAATGGGTTTCAAAAATCCATTAAACACCTAAGAATGATTTGAAAATATAAATTCTAGAAAAATATTCCATATCATCATTCATTTGAATTTTTTTTTTCCAAAAACAGTAGAATTTTCCACATAATCGACCCAAGAATGAAAAATTATTTGGAATTATTTTAAAGAGAGCATCTTTTTCCATGATAAAATTAACATTCTAGCACAAAAGAGAGGGAGAAAACCTTAGGGTAAGTGACAATACTATTCCCCAAGCGACAAAAGAGAGGGAAATAAAAAAATGATGAAAATTCCTAAATATCCCAGGAATGTACCCATCCCCCCATAGCTATAGTGTGTAGTGTCATCAATGTATAACATATTTTTATTTGAATGGAAACAATAAAGTGTAAAGGAGTAGTACAACCTGGTTTATTGGCTGTACAATATTGAGTTAATATCATAAATATTGCTCACTAAAAACCTACATGAAAAAGCAGAGAACATAATATAATAAATTTATTATTAGAACGGGAAAGGAAAAGAATAAAAGGATAAATCTTGGATTAACCCCCAAGTGGGGCCTAGATTTAGACTGCCTTCAGATGGGCAGTTCCTATGAGTTATCCCCAATCTGATGGTGGGTGGAGTTTCTTTGAGAGGGACCAACAACACTTATTTTTTCTAGATTTCACTTCTTCCTTATTGTTTAGGGATAAATGAATATAGTATGTTAAATCTATCCTAAATTTAATGCGATACAACTTAAATGGTGGGGTAAGGAAAAATAATGAGACCTCATATTTCTTGGTTTCCACTTGCAGAACCTCTACTTCATTATCCAATGCTTTCATTAGGTATGATTTATTAATGGTATCAATAAGAAATTCGAATTGTAATTATTTTTAAATAAAATTAAAACATGAAGAATAAATATCAATGTCATCCCTTTCAATGTAGTAATCTTGTTTCTCATTTAGTAAAGCCACATTGATCTCCTCTTGTACTCCCTCCAATAAATGTTCAACATGTTCAGGGAGTGAATGTGAAATTGAGAGGTCATTGATCTCATCTAACTGCTTAATGGTAACATACCCAGATGTGGAATGATATTTTACAAGCTTATCAGTATCATCAATTATCATGGGATCCTCAGTGCTCAAGAAATCATCAATTAACAGACAAACATGACATTTTTCTTGACCACTAAAACATTCAATGCATGATTCACTACCTAGAATTTCTATAAAGGTTGAAAAATCAGAAAGGGGATCAGAGTAAAGAAAATAAGTTTTTTAATCCATATTATACATGTTAATTTTTGTTTCCAATTTGGTTCTAGAAGAAGAGGGGTTTAGAAAATTCTCAAGTTGTGGTGTGTCCTCCTTTAAAGGGATATCTTGTGTGTCTCGGTGTCTTTGACATAGGATCCTCTCTAGTTTGGGTTCAAAAAGGGGTAAATCTCCCAGAGTATAACACATCATGCATAGAACCTACACAATAAATGAATCAAAACACAAAAAGATATGAAATGGTAGAAGATAAAACAAGTAAATAATCACAAAATTTAAAAATAATATTATCAAATACATGCACTAAAAACCAAAGAGCTCCCAAAAAACGATGCCAAATTTGACCACGTTGTCATGAAACATCAAATTTATAGTGATTTAAAGAAGCTTTTGTAGTCCAGGGAAGACCCAAGGCCATCTCTCAAGGAGCACTGATAGGTTTTGAGTGTGTATTTTTAATAAAGATTTCTAAAAGTGGGGGTGGTTTTGAAAATAGTTTCAGGAAAGTAAGTTAATTTATGGAGTTATAAAGTTGAAGGACCAAGTGGATTGTGAAAAATATGAGATAAATAAGTGATAATTTCTAAGTTACTATAGAACTTGAAATGTTCCTTATTCTTAAATGAGTATTAGGTTTTTGTGTAATCCTTTGGTTGAGGGTTAATCATGATCTTGGGTACCCACAAGCCTCTTAAAATGATTTGATTAGAACTAAATATTGACATAAAAATCTTGTAGTCAATTTCCATCTCCTTATCATGATTTAAGATTTTAAAGTAACATTTAAATATTAAATGTTTGGGAAAGAAAAGGGTTCTTATGTTGTCCAATCGGAACAACACAAGACACACACTTAAAATCGCACACCAATCAATTATGAAATAAAAAGTGTTTCAATTAAATGCATAAAAACAAGTTAAGATACATAAGAAAGAAAAATTAAAACCAAAATATACACCAAACCACTAGATATTTATGTTCCAGAACTCCCTCTTCAAGTGTGTAGCTCCCTCGCAATGATCACCCACTGTTTAGCTCAACATCGGGAGGAGGAGGAAGCTTGGGCGGAACTAATTCTTCATTCTTGACCCAACTATGAGGATAGAGGCCTCCAGAACTTCTAGGATGAGTAGGAGACTCCTATTGGACTCCAAAATGGCAGCAATTTTCTTTTGGTTCGAACTTTCAAATGAGGTTCCCATGGTTCCTTTTTATAGCTAAAATGGGACATGGTTTTGAGCACCCTGTTTTTGAGATACCATTTGTGTCTCGATTTTGGAATAGTAGATAGCTATATAACGAATTGTATAAAAGAGAAGAGTTGTTTGAAGGCCTCTTTACTATCTCTATGTCAAATTTGGAGGCTATTAGACAACTGGATTAGGAGATATGGTGAAATGAACGAACTGAAATTTTGAATTCATTTAGATTCTTTACCCTGGACAGAATGGTTTGAACAAGACACCTGATGGAAAAATTGGGATTATGTTCCTTGAGAAGAGTTTTATCCAATGATGTTTTGGATTTTACCACAAATTTTTATCCTATTTTAATGCATGTAATCTTCTTAATTCCCAAAACAGTGTACACATGTCCGTGGGATGCCATGCAGTTTAGCACATTTTTCTTCTTAATCATCTCCAGGGCCTCCAAATCAACTCCTCCTACAACGAATTAATCAAAACAAGTAACATTTACATTTTTAAAAATGATAAACAAAAAATAAATTAATCTAGTATGAATTGATTTTTTTTATTTCTATAATTTTCAATAAAAAACAAGTTTAGCATAATGGTGTAAGGGTGAAAATGAAACAGTGAATCGCGGTGCGATCAATATTTTACATATATTTTCCTTGATATTATAAGTTCACACTCCTTGAATTTAGTTTGGTTGAATTGTATGTATAAGTACTCTAAAGTGATAATCCTAGTAAAAGGTTCTTAGAACCTTTATACTAAGTGGAATTTTCTTGAACTGAAGCCGTGCAGTCCCTAGGAAAAGAACCTGTTTAGTGAAATCACTAAGAATGAAAAGAGAGTGTTGGTGGAGTGGACTAGGGGATATTGTTTTTCCCAAAAACACTATAATTTTTTATTTCCTGATCTATTTATTTATATTTATTACCTATCCTAATTCTAACTAAAAATAATAATATATTTGATAATTTTAAAAGAAACTTTTCAAAACTGGGTGTGAAATTTTAAGAGCTCAATTCACCCCCTCTTAATCTATTATTCAAATAGACTCTGGAAATAAGGGAAAATTATTAGAGTTATCCATGATAAAATTATTTATATATTTACCAATATATGTGTTTTGACTTAGTCTAGGTAACATTTTCTATCAATCTACATAGATCTTCATACCTAGTATGTAGGATAGTTCTCCCATGTCTTTCATAGAGAAGCATTTTCCAAACATACCTTTATTAAATGTAAAGTGGGGAAATCATTTTTGTTAAGGAGTATGTCATATACATAAAATATTAGAAATACCACACCACACCCACTATCCCATAAGTATATAAAATAATTATCTACATTCATGATGAAACTAAACTCTTTGATTACTTTATTAAATCAGATGTTCCAACTATAAGAATCTTGCATAAATCCATAAATGAGTCATTGAAACATGAAAACCATATCAAACTCATCTATAACATTAAAACCTTTGATCTATATCATATACACATTGTTGAAAAAAATCCCTCAAGGTAACATTGATTCATTTTATGGTTTGATTTCGTTTGTTGAAAAAGAAGGTTTCCATGGTTAGTCATGGAGTTCCATATATATTTCTGAAAAAATACGTTGACAAGGATCCTTGACAAAGTAATGGATGATCTAGAGGTGGTAAAAAAGATCATATACAAAGTGACGTCATTTCTCAGTGTTATCTTAAATATTGGGTCAAAAAATTAGAGAATGGAAAAAAGTGTTTTTGGAAAACGATGTTGCGTGAAAGTGTTAAGGATGTTTGGAAAGTTGAACACAAGGAATATTTAAAGATACTTACATCAAAATATTTCAAAGTAAAGAAGTGTAAACAAGGTATGGATTTGTGTGAAATATGAGTTTTCCTGAAAGAGACTTGAATGAAAGAGAATTATGAGCCCAATGTGACGTTAAATGTTCCGTGTAGGGTCGTAAATGCCTATAAATAGGTGGATACTACCCTAATTTGAGGATTCTAAACACTTAGAGGAAATTTGAGGTCTGAATGACACAATTAGTGAGTTACGCGTAAGAAGGGTGTTACGCGTATGTAGGGAGTTGAGCACAAGAGGGGAGTTGTGTACAAGTATTGAGTTGTGCGCAAGAAGGGAGTTGTGCCCAAGAAGGGATTTGTGCACAAGTAGTGAGTTTAATGTAAAAAAGCGAGTTTCACATAGGTATTAAGTTTCACACATGTTGGTTTTACATGAAAAAGGAAAAGGTTGTGAGCAAGGCATTAAAGTTGTGTGCAAGTCACCCTAAGGTTGTGTGAAAGTTTTAAGTTTCCCAGTAATACTATGGTAAATGGGTATTCATCAGTGGATGAAAGTGGGAAATAAAAAGAGAATATGCATATAGTGGAGAATTCATTCATTATATATAATGAATGGACCTAAAATTACATAAACAATATTTTTATCCTTTTCAAAGAAATGAGAAAAGGACGATGAAGAAGGTGACCCTTTCCACTAGTAGTGAGACCTAGAAAGAGACTTAGGGAGTGAACCTTGGGAAATAAGTGAGCTGAAACTAATCTTTGTAAAGGTAGTGATCCTGGTCATAAAATTTATATTTCCTAAACATTATTGGAAGTGAGACTTAGTATTTTTGGTACATTGGCACATTGTCGTTGTATACTCCTCAGATGTATCCTAGTGAGGGTGAACCAAGTAAAAATCTTTGTGTTTTTGTGATTGATTTTTGACATTACATTCTATGAATCATCATAAGATAAAGATAGAAATGATAAGATAAATATAATAACTAAAGATAAAACTAAGTGAACCTTATTATAAATAGGTTAAGATCCAGTGGGGTAGGAAGAATTTCAAAAATAATATCCACACCTTGATTCACCCCCCTCTTAGGGTATCTAGGCCACTTTTGGACCTAACAATTGGTATAAGAGAATTGTTTTCTTTTATCAGATTTTTTTTCTCTGAATTGGTTCATTAAATTATTGAAATCAAAGTTTTAGTTTTCTCTTGTCTCAGTGTTCCCTGGAAAAGGGAATAACTTCAAAGAAAAAGAAGAATTCTGGTGGTATTACTCAAAGTGGAAGTGTCTATGGAAAGAGTGTAATTCAGCAAAAGGAATAAATTATTGATAAGAATAATGAATTGGATAAATCATATAGTGAGAATAATTACTCATTCAATGATGTTGTTTGAATGAGTGATGAACCTGATATTCTAAGTGCTATCGGAACTACTGATGATGATGAGATTCCAATAATTCCACTAGTAAATGATGTCGACATGACAAAGGAAATTGGATCAGGAATTAAAGGAGAAAAAAAAGTCTCATGATATTCAGATACAAGTACTAGAAATTGAGGTCAATAAGGTAAAAGGATTAAATCAAAGTATTATTGATGTGGCTACTTATCTAAGGGAGAAAAATGATTCCCAAGCTGAAGAACTAAAAAAGATGTCTATAACGATAGAAAAACCAAAATCTGATGAAAATGGAGGGAATCTAAAGTTATATGAAATTAATAATTTGAAAGCTATAAATGATGATCTTGGTACAAAACTGTCTGAACTAGTTTAGAAGAATAAAAGGCTAAGATAAGAGAATTCTTTCTATTTTGATCCTATTTCTCAAGAAAAATTTAAAATAAAAGAGTAAAGTGACATGGTGGATAATCTCACATGAGAATTGGAAGATGAGATTTGTAGTGTGAAGAATCTCAAAAGAGAACTTAATTATCAACTTGAATCAAGGTATATGAAGATTCAATAATTGGGAGAAGATCTATAATTAGTGAAGAAAGAAGTGGAGAAATATAGTGAAAAAGGAAATCCTAAATTGAAGGATGCCTTGCACATACTATTTCATTGTCCATTAGTTGGTGATGATGAAATAAAAATAAAATATGTTATTTCTAAAGATAAATAAGAACATATTTTCTCATCTCAAAGGCCATACATTTTGGGAAAAGATGTCATTCAATTTGATGAATCCTCTCACATTCATGATGGGATGATAGCTGTGAACAGTTCTAGAAATAGTAAAAATCCTATAGATACTGAAAACATGCCTAAAAAGGATTTTATAGGAACTAATGATATCATGTTCTATTTCTTTGGGATTTATGGTCATATATCAAGTTTTTTTAGAGGCTTTGGAATATATTTCATGTTGTAAAGACATAAATATTTCTAAATCTGAGAATAAGATGAAGCATCTTGAGAAATATGAATGAAGATTCTATTAGAAGAAATTATCCATGAAATGATACTATTGTGGAAGAATGGGACACACCATGAGTATGTGTTAGGAATCCCAGGATCTTAGCATCATAAGAAAACTCAAGTTGTATCAACATCTCAATCAAGAAATTATGGCACGAGGTGTGTTTTTAATGAGAGATGTTTTATATGTTATAATCATGGGTATTCGATAAGATATTGTAGTAGGATGAAATCTGGGAAGGAAAAGGAACTCTAAATGAGATCCCTGACTCTAGTGGTGTATAAAGAGAAATATTACATTGGAAGACAAAGTGATAAGTTGAAAAATAAGTTTAATGTCTTGAAGGAAACATAAGGGGATCAACAAAGGGTGTATCAAGAACCTCATATTTTACACTAACAAAAAATATATTTAAAAGAATGTAAATTAACCTAGAAGAAAAAGGGAGGATCTACTCCAATTGTGAGTAAGAAGAATGTACATTCAGTAGAGGACCCACCACTAGCACAGAAGAATGTGATGAATTAGATAATTGATAAAAGAAAAATGAATAAAGAATACATTAGAACATTCACATGTCATGAACCATGGCGAGAAGTGAAGGAAATAGGAATATTCATCCAATGTAGGATGGATCAAGGGAAGAAGACAAGTATAAATATTCCCATTCAAAGAAATATTCATGAAAAATGGCATATTGGAGGAGCATCAAAGGAAATTTCTACTAATGGCTATAAAACCCAAACTTTGAAAAATTCCAAGCCTAAAAAACCTATATATCGAAATAAGGCTCGATATGTGGTTAAAGAATGCGTAGTCATATGGACAGAATAATTGAAGTTGGATAGGTAGTTAGAACAAGCAAAAAAACAGTATAGTTCTTTGTAAGAAATTATCAAAGGGTTGATCAATACAGATCAACCAATATCCTCTTCTTGATGATTCCATAGAATCTACTATCCATATGTGTATAAATTCTACTAACTAATGTTCAAGTGTTGCAGGTTTAAGGGGAGATATTATCCAAGGGGAAGTGACATAAAAATTTGATGAATGGTTATGTTATGTGCTCCAAAATTTCAACTAATTCAAACCAGTCACAAGAGATGAAGAATTAATCTAGAATAATTCTTTGAAAGGATTTAATGGTTTATGGATTCTTGAGATTTATTTAATTAATTGAGCACAATGTCTAATGATTGTGTTGTTAACTTTATCTCTTGTTTCCTACACTGAGTTCTGACTCAATATGCTTAGAGGTTTTGTTGATGACTCATTTTAATCTGCCACATGAGAATAAATGATGCAAGATAAGAAGACTGTTTGGGGGTATAAATAGTGGGCCCAAAAATAGGAAGAGTTGAACATCATAGAGGTATCAATCTATCTCCTAATCCAATGAAAGATATCAATGGGATATTAAGGATAAAAGTTTATGTTTTTTGACATCAAGAAGACCAATTGGGGGAGAAGCAACAAAACTCATGTATTTCATGACTATCTATTTTTTCATAAAAATACAGTATTAGATGATAGTTTTTAGGATACCAATAAGTTGTGAGAGAATATTAGAAATGGTTCAACAAGAGGCTGGGTAAGTAGTTAAAAGAAATGATGTCACTATAGTAGAAAATGATTAGAATATTAAACAACACAATGAAAAAATTCTTGATGATAGTGACAAGGAGGTAAGAAACATAGGGGGAGTTGAAGTGGAAAATGGTGATTCATAAGAAGATATTGATGATGAGGAGTAAGTAGGTGGAGAGGAGAACTGGGTTTAGGCTATCAAGCAAGATCTTGACCAGATTGAGAAGAATGAGACATGGGAGATTATTTTGAGGCCAATATATAATAATGTCATCCAGATTAATCGTTATTTTGCAATAAGATGAATGAAGATGGTGTGGTGATTTGAAACAAAGCATGAATAGTGTGAAAAAGGGTACTCCCGGATATAGGGTATTGATGTTGATGAGACATTTTCACCCATTATGATGCTATCAACAACTAGATTATTCTTGCCCATAATAGTGCATAAAAGGTTCAAAGTTTTATAAATGGAAGTCAAGTCAGTATTTCTGAATGGGGTTTTAGAAGAAGAAGTTTATATTAAGATGATATATGGTTTTATCATTCATGATGATGATAACAGAGTGTGTCAGCTAAATAAGGCACTATATGGGTTAAATAAAGCACCAAGTGCATGGTATTCAAGGCTCGATGATTTTTTTGAAGAAGCTCAGTTTTCACCATGGTGGTGTTGATTACAATCTCTATGTAAATAGTGATAGTAATCAAAGCATTATAGTGTTGGTGTATGTCGATGATATAATATTCGATGGATCAGATGAAGCGCAGTGAAAACAATTTTTAAAATTCATGAAAAGTAAGTTCGTAATGTCAATGATTGTTGAACTAAAGTTTTTACTTGGTTTACAACTAACACAAGGAAAGAATGGAACATTCATTTCACAATATAAATTTTCTAATTAAGTTTTTTGAAGATTTGTAATGGATAATTCCAATGAGATGACGAATTTGGTGGATACCCAGATGAACTTTAATGTGATGATAAAGGAAAATTAGTTAATGTCACCGAATACAGGTAGATCATTGGAATCCTGATATACTTAATAACAACATAACTGAATATTTATTTCCACGTGTCAAGTAGTGTGGTATCAAAGCAATAATAAGGAAAAAAACTTGCTTATAATGAAAATAATACTTTGGTATATCAAGGGTGAAATGGACTTCTGTTTGATGTACAATTAAAAATATCAACTAGAGTTATTGGGATATATAGATTCATATTGGACCGGATCAGTAGAGGGCGGGAAATCAATGTCAGGAGGTGCGTTTTATCTTGGTGGATTGTGTATTTTATGTATAAGAAAGAAATATGATTTCATTTCCTTAAGAATTGAAAAATCTAAATATATTGCAACTACTCAATCAAGCATACAATTATTATGGATGAAGTAGCAGCTTGATGATATGGGAGTTGAAGTGATGTCTCTATTCAGAATCCATTGTGATAATTCAAGTTCTATAAATCTTATAAAAAATCTAGTCTATCACTCATGGAAAAATCACATTGAAATCAAGTATCATTTTATTAAGGAGAAGGTAGAGTAATTCATTATGAAATTTGAGTATATGCCTATAGAACTACAGGTTGTTGACATTTTGACAAAGCCCTTATCCAAAGAAGTGTTTGAAAGGCATCGACTGGATTTGGGAGTTCAGTCAACTCACCACACTTGAAAAAGTGTGGATGTGGGACCCCCATATCCATGAGGTATGGTGTGTTTTTCTCTAATGCATTGATCTGTGTTCTTTACCCTATTTTAGACCAAAATGAAGTGACCTTCATGTTTATTGATGAAGTTACCTTCAAGTTATTTGATAAAGGGGGATAAATTGTGGCTATAGAAGGGAGAAAGTGTCTTAGTAGAGACACAAGGAGAAGCTGACATGTGGAGTAGTGAGATAGGGGGACCAGCGAGATAGGGGGAGTAGAGAAATATGGGGAGTTTTAAATCTGATAATTCTAAAGGTGTTTGATCAAATGTTTTATATCATGATAGAAAAAGGTCTTGATGAAAACAGTTGAAATGTTTTAGAATGGCATGATTCATTGATGAAAATTGCATTATACTCTTGTTTCTCATTTTAAGCATGTTCATTTGGGATTAGAGAATGTGTTGAGTAAATATTTGATCGCTCTCTAGATTTCATGTAGCAAATGGTGTTAGAATATAGAAGAAGATTTTATGAGGTATCAAAATGTGAAGAGTTTTTAACAAACCTAAAGGGGGATATTGTTAGGAAAAAATACCTCAAGGTAACATTGATTCATTTTATGGGATGATTTTTCTTTTTGACACAGTAGGTTTCATAATTAGTGGTGGAGTTCTAGAGATATTTTTGAAAAACTATGTTGACAAGGATCTATGAAAAAGGAATGGATGATCTGGAGGTGGTACAAAAAGATCGTATACAAAGTGGCGTCGTTTCCCAATGTTTTCCAAAATTTTGGGTCCAAAAAATGGAGAATGGAGAAAAGTGTTTTAGGAAAATGATGTTATGTGAAAGTGTTATGGATTTATGGAAATTTTCATGAAAGTCATATTTTAGTATCATTACATCAAAATATTTCAAAGGAAAGAAGTGAGTGCAAGGTATGTATTTGCGAGAAAGATGAGTTTGCATGAAAGATACTTCTGCGAAAGAGACTTACGCACCAAATGTGACATAAAATGTTTCATTTAGGGTTAGCAATTTCTATAAATAAGAATCTAACCCCTCATTTTATGAGGCTCAACACTTAGAGGAAATTAGAGCTCTAAATCGCGCAAGTAGTGAGTTGTATGTAAAAAGGGAGTTGTACGCAAGTAGTGAGTTGCATGTAAGAAGGGAGTTGAATGCAAGTAGTGAGTTGTACATAAAATGGGAGTTTCATATAAGTAGTAAGTTTCTTTCAAGATGGTTTTCTATGACAAAGCAATTTTGTTCACACAAGTCATTAAAGTTGTATGTAAGTCACCCTAAGGTTGCGCAAAATTTTCTTGTTGCACTATAATACTATGGTAAAGAGGTATTCATTAGTGGATGCAAGTGGGACATCAAAAGTGAATATAAATATAGTGGATGATGTATTCATTTGATATAATGAAGGTACCTATAATTATATAAATTGTATGTGGATCCTTTCTAGATCAGCAAGCAAAGGAAGAGCAAGAAGGTCATTCTTTGCACCGATAGTGAACCATAGAAAGAGACTTATGGAGTGATCCTTGGGAAAGTAGTGAGATGACCCTAAAACTTGTAAATGAAGTGATCTTGGGCATAGAAGTGATCTATCCTGAACATTATTGAATGTGATCCTTAGTAGATTTGGTACATCGACACATTTCCAATGTATCATAATAAGATAAATATAGAAAGGATAATATAAATATAATCACTAAAGATAAAACAAAGTGACCCTTATAACAAAGAGGTCAATATATAGTTAGGGAGGAATAATTTGATAAATAATATCCATACCCTAATTCACCCCCCTCTCAAGGTATCTAGGCCCCTTTTGGACCTAACAAACTTCCTTGATTAAATTCTTATTACGAAAAGTGGTTTTAATATCCATATGATATATCTTATAATCATACTAAGTAGTTATAGAAAGAAAGATCTGATTAAATTTATCATTACAATTGGAGAAAAGGTTTATTTGTAGTCAATATTATGAATTTGTTTTTAAACCTTCACGACTTTATGAGATTTATAAGTATACACTCTACCATTCATTTCATTTTTGTTCTAGAATACCTACTTACACCCTATGGGTCTCACCCATTTAGGTGAATCCAATAAGTTCCAAACTTGGTTAGTGTACATATAGTCCACTTCAAATTTCATAGTATTTAGCCATTTCTCAGAATCAAAACTTTCAATGGAATACTATTATCTAGTAGGTCCATCATCAATGAACAGTACTACATCATAATTTTCTATAAGAAATACATATCTCTTAGGCCCTTGATGAATCCCACTAGACCTTAGAGTTTCTTGTGTAACCTATGATTCTTCTTCTTACACCACTCTTTATGGAAATGACATAAATTCCATCTTCAGAACACCACCTATTTTTTTATATTAAACTTATAAAATATCAACATTCCTACCATTAACTCCACAATTCATGTGTTTCCTTTTAAGGAAAACACTATATTGGGCCACAAATAGTTTTTAGTAATTACCATTTATAGTGAACCACCTTAGGTCAACTAGCCATGCCACACGGGTCAGCCTACCACAAGGCTCAAAGTGCACTATTGATTACCATGAGATAGTGATAAGAACTTGGGTATCTCACTTAAGAATTTATGAATGGTTTCATCCTTGAAAAACTGGCATGAACCATCCATGAATTAGAAATCCATACCATCAAATAAGAAACAAAAATCGATAAATATATCCAAATAGATCCTATATAACATTAACCAAAAAATAATATCAAAATAATCACCACATTATAATTTATAAGGAAGACATATATAAAATATCCAAAAAATAGCATAAAAAATATCAAAATAAGGATAAGGAAAAATTGGTCAATATATAAAATCCAAAATCCTAAAATCCTCCATATAAGGGAAGCTCTTTGAAACTGTTTTCTCCACCATCCAAAAAAAACAACATATGAAAGTAATCAAGAAGATCCACTAAACGAAATGGTTCCCTTACCTTTAACCAAGTACTAAAAAACCAAGTCCACATATACCTAAATTTATATGCAAGGTGTGAGGAAAAATTCCAATAGGATACCACCATGAATCTACATAATTTCTTTCTCCATGTAAACCAATAACTCTAGTTTGGAATCCATATTTTAAAAAAAATTATTTTGAAAAAACTTATTTAGATACCCCATGGGATTTTTCTCAAAACAAGACATGTTTCAAAACATGAATAATAAAGGCTAAATATAACTGAAGTGAAACCATATAGAATAAACAAGGCCAACATAGCCAAACATATTAAAAGAAAAATAATAATCATAAAAAAAATCATATATCCAACAAAGGGTTTTTGAAATAAAATCAAGGTAATCCAAATCAACCAAGGAACAAGCAATATGCCTCATGGTCTTTAATTGATGGGTTTTAGTATGGCTTGGTTTAAGACACAGTTCACTATCCAACTAAATGAGTACAACGTTTTTGAAATCTATATCTTTATTCTGTGGTCCTTAAATTCCTTTAATGAGATCTCTCGGTCCATATGGGTGAAATTTCTTCCATAATATCCCTTGATCCATTGGGTAGAAAATCCTAACTACTTCACAACATGAGCTAAGGATTCAATTACCTAATCCACACACACAACCAAGCTCTCCCTGGTGTCATACTTTGATAGTTAATTAAATCATTATAAATAGTAATTTGATAAACTACACATTCCCATAATAAATTAAATGTAAATCACAAGTAAAATACCTTTCAAAACACCATTAGAAATCTATTTGAAATAAAAATTACTCTTTGAGGTATTTTTTCAAACACATTTCATCCATTAAAACCATTTCATTTGAGAAATATATTTAAAACCATAAAATTTCATTTAAAAATCAATAATCAAGTAAAAAATGGGTAAAAAATAATCATCAATGAAATTTATAGGAACTTTAATAAATAAAAACCAAATTTATTTATAAAATTAAGGTAATCCATGGAAAACACCACTTATTAGAGACACCTACCTTAAAACTGAATGCAAACACATCAGCTTTTAAAAATACCATTAGAATTAGTAGAAATGGATACCCACACACTTAAAACACCAATTATAATTGTAAATCCCCTTTATAAAACCCTATGTTTGGCCACATGGAATGATAGGGTTTCAAAACTCTTTGAAAATGTAAGAACAAGGGATGAACAAGGGTGGAGGATAAAGAAATCAAGAGAGAACATGATAAACTCAAGAAAAATCACCAAGATCCAAGGATAAATCATAAAATTATTTAAGGTAAGATGATAATAATTCTAAGTAGGGAAGTATTTACATGAACAAGGATGAATATGGGTGAGTTTAGAGTAAAATACTTGAGGGAAATTTGGTAAATTTTTTTTTTGTGAGATGGAAAATCCACATAGTTTGTATGTGCATTTTGGTTGTATGGTTAGGAAAACAATAAACTAACTCTATGAGATTCATTATATTCCCCAAATATGATTTTATGGTTCCTATATACTTCCACATAGTTAGGAAAATATTGTGGATACCGTGAAAAACCACACTACCCCCAAACACCCCTCTTGCACGATCTACCACATGATTACTCATAATCATGCACTAAATACGAGCCTTAAACTATTTATAAAAAACCAATTTTTTTTACATATATATCTTAGTAACACAAGAATAAATAAATAAATAAATAAAACTAAAAACATGATGTACTGGTGCCCCGACGTGCATCAAAATTCTCCTCACCATGCCACCTTCTACCCCCAAAAGGTACTCAAGGATCTGCATTTGAAAACTGGTGAGTCCACTAATCCCTCAAAAAAGATTCACACTAAAATGTATTATGGATATCACCACCATAATAACAATTAACATGGAATAATGGGATCCATTTACTATGGATTACCTTGTTCTGATAATCGAGGATATGAATAGTCTACTCAATAATGGTTGTTCTAGGATCCACCTCCAAATCCTTCCACTCTATCACATGAGGTGGATATTAATGTAACTTAATCAACTAGGATACATGGAAAAATTGTGAATAAAGTCCATAAATGATGGAAATTACACCTTATAGGATACCTTCCCCTAATACTCTACAATATGAAATGACTTGACATAACGAGACACCAATTTCCTTTTTTTTTCCTATGAAATGATGACCCAATCAAACAGATACTGCAGGAAACACCCAATCACTGAACTCAAACTCTAATTAGTTATGAAGATGATTGATATATAATTTTTAGAAAATCATACCCATCATTAACCTATTTTTAATCAACTATACTTTCTTCATTGTCTCTAGGATGATACTGATTCATAATAATAAATGTTCACAAAAGCTAGCCCAACATAATGGGGAACAACATGGATGTCTATAAAATTAATAAAAAGGGACTATATTGATTGATTCATAAAAAATATTTATGTATTAAAACTCAACGAAAGACATATTCATCTCCCATGAACCCCTAAAGTTAAGCATGAATTCTCACAGTATATTCTTAATAAATTGGATGGTCCGCTCAGTTTGACCATCCATCCACAGGCGATACACCATGATCTAATTTAGTTGGATTCCCACATATTCATGGACCCCCTTCTAAAATTGAGAAGTAAAATGGGAATCCTAGTCAGAAACTATAGTTGAGGGAATCCCATGAATCCAAATGATCTCTTAGACATACGGGTTCCCATTATCCTCTACCTCCATGACTCTTTGATGGGAATAAAATGGGTTGATTTAGTCTACTAATATATAATCACAAAAATAAAACCTTTACCACTAGGTGTTTGAGGTATACCAATCCAAAATTCAATATAAATTTCATCCCAATTCCATAATGGAATGGGAATAGGTTGTAGTAACGTGACTGGTCTTTGATTCTTGGATTTGATCATTTGGAAGGTAAAACATTGGGATACAAAATAAACAATTGACTACATCATTCTGGTCCACCAATACTGAATTATAAAATTATAAAACATCTTGGTATCTTTTATGTGAATTACTAAACTAGAATAATGCCCCTCATGCATTACCAATCCTGAAACAAACTGTGTCGACCCTGAATTGGTCACCCAAGCCGGCCCGTGACAGGGCTTGAGAAGCGTTCCTGGTCCTACTGAGCTAGAAACTAGTGTTTGGCATCAAATATCATACACTTTGGAATGGTTTGTCCCATAATAAATTGATAAATAAAAAAAAACAAAGAATGAAACATAAACAAGAGGAATCCAATAAACCACTACACATTATTGAATACATAACCAAATCCAGATACAATAACAGCTAAATAAAACAAAAACTAAAACAAAAATAAAACCAAAATGGGACCCAAAATGATCTCCATATGACCTCTTGGTCAGAACAATCTATAAAACTATCCTTCTCCACCATAAAAATTGAAAAAAATCTAAACATGAAAAACATATCAGGTCTACCGACATCAAGTGGCACAAGTAGGGTGTGAGAATAAAATAACTTAGTAGGTAATAACTATAGAATTAATAAATTTCCTTTCCAAAATTATTACATAAATTATAGTTTGAAATAAATTTAAAAAAATAGGGTTTTTTATATTTAAACTAGTCCACACCCCTTTCCAGAAATACTACTTTGAAATAAAAACATTATTTTCCATTTTTAAATCAAATTACCTTTTAAAAACCAGTTTGAAATCCAAACACAAGAAAGAAAAAACTACCCAAGAAAATTATAGGTGGAAGGAAATTATAAACTAAGTACAATAATCATGGTGTATCAAAAAATATATATCTAAAGGAAACAATACAAGTGCAAGCAGAAAAATACTAAGAGACCAAGTAAACAAAGTGTTGCAAAATAAAGCAGGAATATAAAAATATGTAATCATGGTAATTTACTAAACATCCTTAGAATTAATCCTTAGAAATACTCAGTTTGGACCCAACTTTCAGAATATGGTGCACCTCCATATTCAATAACCAACATAGATTCTCTAAACTAGCCTCACAAGTGTTAATTCCCATGTAACTTATCAACTTTATAGGGGGTACAATCTTACAAATAGGGACTAAAATGAAACCATCCCTCGACCCTCTAGATGACATATAAGAATCATATGATAATATTATAAAGGAGAATGGAAAGTTCATCACATTCTTGGAATTAAACACAACCCGCAGATTCCATCATGCATACCTTTCCCAATCCATGCAAACATCTATGATATGACCTTCTCATTAGAAATATGACCATAGGGGGTTCCCATCATATGTAGAACTAATAAAAGTTCCAACTGGGCCTATATATCATATGATATTTAAAACCAATTTCCAAAACATTGAAAAGTACCAACTGGGACATAACATTTAGAATTCAAAAACCATTTCCAATAAAAAACCTTTCTTCTCAAAATCAGTTTCAAAGTCAAAGTGAAAACACTATTTATGTTTAGAAGATTCTAAAAAGTCCTCTTATATCTTTTAGTTTCCAAATTAAATTTCAAAGTTCCAAACGAACCAGGATTTTGAATAAATAAAACATTTCAAGTCATTTAGAAACCTAAGATCCATTTAGAGAATGTTGATATTTTTTAATAAAACCATTTGGAAGTTGGATTGGAAGGGGGTAAAGAAGATGGAAGAAAAGTGTTTTGAAAACCGGGTTCAAGATGAAAATTTTATTTTATAGATTTCCATTATCATGTGTGTGCATATCCATATGTGCACCCTATGCACATATGAATATTCCCATATCCAATGGAATAAAAGTATATACCACCACAAAAATAACCATGGTTCCAATTTAATAATAATTAAGAGAATTAAAACCAATCAAAAGGATTTATGCACATGCATCAAACCATAAAAGGCACCTAACCACACACCAAGATCAATTTTACTTGTCAACCAAACTACCGAGATCCAACCATGGAAATAAAAAATCCAAAAATATAAAATTAATTTTAGATGACCAATTAACATTATATCAAACACATTTCATGCATATACACATAGGTATAATTATAAAAATCCCTTGAAAACCTATTTTATTCAAAATTTACTACATGAAAACACCTCAAAAATCGATAAAAACACTTCAAAATCATGAATATAATATTTTAAAATTAATTAGAAACACTCAAGCATCATATGGAATGTTCTATAAATAAAATGGATTGAAACACCTACCTCAATGATGTGAAAAAACATTGAAACTATCAGATAAGGAAGATAAATACTCACAAAGAAAACTAAACACCTTATCATAAAAGGAATCAAATCACATTTTCCAAACCTTACCCTAGGGATTAGCAAAGATGGAGATTATCCAAGAAAAACCAATAAACCAAGAGGGAAAGAGAATAAGAGGAGAAAATTGACCATGATTCAAGAGGAAATCACCTTGGAAGCTTTAAGGAGCATAAAAAATGGATGGATAGAAAAAGGGAGAGGGGTTTGGGATCCCCTTAATGTGAAAAAACTGAAAAATAGGGGGAGAAGGTGGAATGAGGTTAAAACATGACAGGTGATAAATTTTAAATTCAAGTTTTCAAGAATCTGGGTAAGTCGTATGGTTTGGATGCATGATTTAACAAACCATATACCAATCGTGCACACCATACTGGAAGGAAAGGGTACACACACATGAATGATGTATGGTTTTAAAAAAAATTCTCTAACCATGAAAACTGGTTTTGTCAAAATTGCAGATCCACCAATACACTTTCTTCATGGTTTCTCATAACCGTGAACAAGCCATGCAGCTTGTCTGAGACACCACAAGAATCCCACATAGTTATTCCTTTAACTTTCTTGGTTTGGAAAAAACCATTCATAGGACATGAAAGTCAAAACACATAAGAACATACTAAACTAAAAACTTCCTCTTCCTTAACCATCCACACGGTTTCTCCACAAACCATGAACACTAACTGTGCACAAGGCCAAAAACCACCCGAAACTTCTAAAACTCAAACATTATCACTAGGAAATGAAGATGGACCTAAAAAAATATTAAATCATCACAAAATAATTAAAAATAAATAAAATAAAATAAAATTGTGGTATGAAAATTCTCCCCACCACAAAAAATTATTTCCCCTAGAAAGATTCCTAGCCAAATGATGAGAAACAAGAGAACCCAAAACTAAACAAATCCAAAAAAACCATGATTCCTAGTGTGACATTTTAACTCCACAAGTCATACCATGAAAAAATCTAGAGAAATACACAAGAATATCCATGGTGGATCTTCCCACCATTTAGAAACCCACTAGTATAACAACACCAACACCAAAACTCCCCATACAAGGAGAAAATCCATGAAAGAACATCAACCCAAACACCTAATTCAACTAAAATTCACCATTCCACAAAACACAACCATCTCCAAGTAGGAAAAAAAATCAAAACTAGAAATATTCTAGGAGAAGGATAACCATTCAAATATCCACATAAAAAAGACATCACTAAATAATTCTACTGGAATAAATGGATACTAATATCCTAAAAATAGGAATTATTTCCAAAAAAAATGGAAACTACAACCCAAAAAACTCAAATAATCCCCACTTTGACACTGGGGATTAGATATAGGCTAGCATACCCCACCACACGGAGTAATTTTTTGACTGCACGAATAGCTTCAGTCCAGGTCTTGTGCATAGAGACCTGGTGCCTTGGAACATCTGCTTCTCTATAGTTAGGATATGATATCCTCCAACCAAGTCTTCCTTTTATAGAATTTTATCATGAAAAACTTATCCAAGTAACCAAAATATTGACATCATTAGTAAGGATTCATAGGATTATGAAAAGATGGATTCGAATGCCCAGACTGAATAAAATAGATGCACATGATTGAATGGTCTGAAGAATGATAGGAAAAAAACTAGAAATGGATACTCCTCAAAAATAGGTTCCTTTAGTACACACTCTACACCAGATGTGTTACCATCATGATCGACCAGAGAAAATTGATTTCCAATTTCCAAAGACTGCACCCCGTGAACCAGATTAGCTAGAAATTCCTCATCCACTAGGTTCCTTAACAAAACCTCCCTGAACGATAGGACTTTCTCCTTAATCATTGAATTAAGAACCTATAAAAAAGAAGAGATTTAAACTAATACTTTTATTCTATCTCTATAGAAAAGTAAACAATCTCTTCAAAGTGGTCAACATAGGCCTTCACCATCCATTTAACTTGGTGAAAATCCAAGAGATCTGACACTTTTCTCACCTTCACATCCTTAGGTGTGAACCATAAAAAAGTTGTCATAAAGACTCCCCATGACATCCCAACTTCAACTGATGTTGGGATGATCACCTTACACTAATCCAAACCTTAACCCTCAAGTTAACCTAGAACATCCTGCACCCTTACGACTTTAGGAGTTCCCAAAGACTTGAAAATACCTTCAACTTTCTCAATCCAATATACAATATCTAATGGCTCTCTATCACCATGGAAGACTGAAACAAATAGATAAGAACTCAAATCTTCCACCCCTATAAGATTCTAGGTAGGTCAAAAAAATTGGAAGAGACATGCTATAAATCTTTTGGGCCTTTCAGGGCAGTATACTCTACATAACCAAAAAACCCAAAATTAAATAAAAATCAACCCAAAATTCTCCCAAAAATAATATCCCAAGCCAAAAAACTAGGATCATAAATCCAAACACTGCAAAAAAACCAAAATTGTTTTAAAAAAATGACCATTTTCATTCCAAGTTCCAAAATCACTTTATTCCCTGACTACTTTCAAAATAGTCATCTTGATTTCAAATCCAACTCAAACACAAAATCCCAATTTTAAAATAAAATAGTTCTATAAAATAATTTTCCTTTTGAGAAAACTTTTTCCGAAAAAAATTTTTCATTGAAAATCCACTAACACTGACCAAAATAAATCTAAAGTGTCACTGAAATCAATCCTATATAATGGTGAACTAGAGGAAATGCATAACCCGAACACATGGTTTAGAAGACCATGCCCCATGAAATCAAAAACTATTTGAAGAATCATGGACCATGCACTTGGGCTCAACATGGGTCACTATGCTATGAAATCTGACTGTGTAGCACTGGTTCACTTCCATTTTTATTCACCAAATCACACAAACCACACAATCACCAACACCATAAACACAAAATACCCAAAACAAAGACTCAAATCCCAAACTACCCCTAGTAACTCAAGGATCAAAACAAGAAAGAGTTTATGATTATCTTCCTATAAATACCTTCCAGTTTATGATAGTCCCATCTCTAATCTAACTAACACCCAAAATAATACGAGCTCCTATGATACCATTTTGTCACGAACTAACCCAAGTTGACCCCAAACTGGTCACTCAAGGCGTCCCACGACAAGGCCTGAGAGACATTCTAGATCCTCTTGGGCTAGAAAATAGTGTTAGGAATTAAAGATATCACACTTAGTAATTATTTAGACCATAATAAATAGATAAGTAAATCAAAATTGAGAACACAACATAAATAAGAGGAATCCAATAAACCACTGAACATCAATGAATACATAACAAAATCCAAATATAATATAAGTTGAACAAAATAGAAACTAAAACCAAATTAGGACCCAAAATGAACTCCATGTGACCTATTTCTTACCAACATACATAAAACAAGACACTACACTGGAAAACCTAAACAGAGTCTAAAAATAAAAAACTGATTGAGTCTACCGATGATGAGTGGAAAAATTAGGGTGTGAGCATAAAAATTCTTAGTAGGTAAGAACATCAGAATCCATAAAATTAATTTCCCAAATTATTATATAAATGATATTTTCAAAGACATTTAATAAAATAGGTTTTTTATCTTTAAAAAAATTCACACCCCTTTTTAGAAATCACAATTTGAAAGAAAAACATGAATTTTAATTTTTAAAATAAATTATCATTTAAAACCCAGTTTGAAAACCAAATAATTTCAAGAAAAAAAAACCTAGGAAAATCATAGGTGGAAGGGAAATATGAACTAAGTATAAGAAATAGGGTATATCCAAAAATCCAGAAATAAGGGAAATAGTATAAGTGTAAGCAGAAAAATACGAAGGGACTAAGTAAACAAAGTTATGCAAAATAAAGTAGGAATATAAAAATATATAATCATAGGGATTTATTAAATATCCCTAAAATAATTACCTATATGTACCCTATTATGACCCACCTACCAGCATATGGTGAACCTCCATAGTTAATAACCAACTTGGATAATCTAAACTAGCCTCACCAATGGCAATGTCCACATGGCTTATCCACTTTCCAGGGGGTTCTAATACATCTTATAGGGACTAGAAAGAAACCATCACTCAATCATCCAGATAAAGTCCATGAATCCCATGATAATAGAATAAATGAGAATGTGGAGGTCATCACAAGATTGGCATTAAACATAACTCAGAGATGCCACCATGCATGCCTTTCCTAATCCCAACCTTATATATGTGATGATTCTAACAATAGAAGGATGACCATAGTGGTTATTGTTATACACAGAACCACCAAAAGTTTCAACCAGTACTATACATTATATGAGATCTAAAACAAATTTCCAAAACATCAAAAATTACCAAATGACCCTTAACATTTAAAATTCCAAAACCATTTCTAATTAAAACTCCTTTCTTCTTAAAATAAAATTAAAAGTTAATGTGAAAACACAATTTATGATTGGAAGATTCCGAATGGACCTCTTATTCCATTTTGTTACTAAATTAAATCTTAAGGTTCCAAATGGGAAATTATTTTGAAAATAGACCCGAGGACCTCATTTTAAGTCTTTTAAAATCCAAAGATCCATTCAGAGAATGTTAAGAGTTTTTAAGAAAACCATTTGGGAGTTGGAGTGGAATGGGGATAGGAAGATGGAGGAAAAGTGGTGTGAAAACTGAAACAAGATGGAAATTTTCTTTTA
Source organism: Viscum album (assembly GCA_963277665.1). Taxonomy (NCBI): domain Eukaryota; kingdom Viridiplantae; phylum Streptophyta; class Magnoliopsida; order Santalales; family Viscaceae; genus Viscum; species Viscum album. The sequence continues at coordinate 681,727,942 of OY728123.1, read as the reverse complement.
TATAATTCCATTATCAAGTGTGAGCCTATCCATATGTTCATACCATGCACATATGGATATGACCACATGCAATTATGTATACATAAGGAATGTCACAAAAATACTCAAGGTTCCAATTTAAGAAAAATATAGAGACTTATAACCAATTACCTAGATTTAAAAAAATTAATCAAACCATAAAAGGCACCTAATCCACACACTAATCTTAATTTCACATTTCTTTCAAACTAAAAAGACTCAAACAAGGCCAAACACATTCCAAAAATACCAAATTTCATTTTAAAATACCAATTTACATTTTATCAAACACCTTTAATGCATATACACATAGGCATAATTATAAAAAACCATTGAAAACCCATTTCATCAAATTTACAACACAAAACACCTAAAAAATACATAAAAATACTTCGAAATCATGAATAACATATTATAAAATTAATTAGAAACACTCAAGAATCAAATGGAATGTTCCAGGAAAGAAATGGATGGAAATGCCTACCTCAATGGTGTGTGATCAAAAATCTAAAATAAGGAAGATCAATACCCAAGAAGAAAACTAAAAACCCTAGCATCAAAGTAATCAATCCACATTATCCAACACTTACCTATGGAATTTACAAGACATAAATGAGCTAATAAATACCATGAAACCAAGAGGGGAAGAGAAAAAGAGGATAAAATTGAACAAGATTCAAGAGGAACTCACCTTGGAAGCATGAAGGAGCATAAAAAATGGAAGGGGATCCAAAGGGAGAGGCATTTGAGAGCCCCTTTGTGCGCTAAAACTAAGAAATAGGGAGAGGGGGTCAAATGGAGTTAAAACATGAGAGGGTAAAACTTGGAAATTCAAGTTTTCAATAATCTTGGTAAGTTGCAAGGTTTTCCAAATATTGTGCCAAATGTGTTCAAACTAATAGAAGGAAGGGGAACACACATGGGCTAGGTGCACGGTTTGGAAAAAAATGTACCAACCAGGCAAAATGGTTTTATCAAAATTGTAGATCATGCTGGCTGTATGGTTTCCCATAATCATGTGCAAGAAGTGCACCTTGCCTCAAACACCATAAAAAGGACAAAAAGTTAATCCTTTACCTTTCATGTTTTGGGAAAAACCATGTGTAGGTCATGAATGACAAACCATTCAAGAATAAACTAAACTGAAAACACCCTCTTCCTTAACCAACTGCACAATTTCTCCTCAAACCTTGCGCACTAACTTTTCACTGGTCCAAAAACCACATAAAAACTCAAAAACTTAAAAACTCTCACTGGGAACTATACCTGAACCTAAAAAAATATCCAATCATCAAAAAAGTAAATAAAAATACATAAAATAAAAGAAAAATGAGGTTGTGGTGTGAAATTTCCTCATTGATGGAGGTGAAATGAATTACCAAACATAACCTGAAGAAAAAATTTACCATCGAGAGACTAAGAACAATCAACCAAGATCTCCATAATATTTAAATCTTTTAAAATATGATAACAATCAAGATTATATTCTTACTCACACTGACCCTAATAAATAAGAGAGTATATGACTTGAGCACTGGTCAAGAGAACCCACTCTCCTTCCTCCCACACTTCTAAAATCAGATCAGATGGAAAACTCATCAGGATCCACTCATCCTTAGATTATTTCACTATCTAGATTAGTGAATTTCTAATAAAGGAATCAATAAACACATTCCCATTACTATAAGTACAGGATATGAAAAAAATCAAAGGTCTGAATATATTCCATCCAATATATTTTCTTGAGGATTGATTCCCTTTAGGTGAAAATATATTTCAGGCTCTTATGATCCAAATAAACTAAAAATTGATCCATAGAGAGGTAATGGAACCAAGTCTTTAGCACATTCACCACATATATCAATTCTAGGTCATGGGTGGGGAAATTAATTTTATATGGGAATAGATGAAGAGATCCATAAACTACTACATGATTATCCTATATTAACAAAAAACCCAAACCCACACCCGATGCATCACAATACACTACATAACCCTTCTAAGATTCATCAATAATTAAAACTAGAGTTGATTTCAACCAGACTTATAACTCCTCATAAGACCTATAGAACTTCTCACTCCACTCAAACTTCACCCATTTCAAAGATCAATTATCAAAGTAGAAGTTAAACAAGAGAATTCATAAACAAAATTCCTATAATATTTGTCCAAAACCAAAAAGCACTTGATCTAAAACACATTCATGGGACACTCCCAAGATATAACCGCTTGGATATTTTGAGGGTCCACTGAAATCCATTTCTCAAAAATCACATGATCCAAAAACATTACCTCTTAGATCCATAACTATAATTTAGATATCTTATTATACTGGAGATTCTCTGTCAAGGATTCTAAAAAAACCTTTATATAGTCTCTATGAAACCTTAAATCTTGGAATACAAAAATATATCATCCCTCACTATGACCACAAATGATTCTAATAATTGAGGAAAGATCTAGTTCATCTAACCTATAATGACCATGAGAGGTTTGTTAAGTCCAAACTAAATAACCTGAAACTCAAAATGCCAATATCAACTCCTAAAGGTTTTCTTAGGAACATCCTCTTCCTGGAACCTCAAATAGAAATACCCTAACATCAGGTCAATTTTTGAAAACCACTATTCACCCCTATGACGGTAAAAAATATCATCAATTCAAGTAAATGAGTATTTATTCTTAATCTTCACTTGATTAAACTTGTGATAATATATGTAAATTCAAAGAATCCTATTTTAATCCTTTGAAAAAATTATTGGAAACTCCCAAAGTGACACACTCAGATGAATAAAACCATTTCTTTAAAGATCCTACAACTAAACCTTTTAATCTGTTAGTTGGGAATGATCTATTTGATATGATGGTAAACAAATGGGTCTCCTATTGAGGAGTAGGTTGATAATGAACTAATATTTTCACTAGTCTAGAAAACATAGAAAAATCATCCTAAAACACCTTGGGGGTACCGATCCACTATGAATTTAAGATGACCATATGAACCCCACTCCATAATATCAAAGAAAATCCTTGATAACTAACAAAAATTCTATCCCACATCTGGAATAATGGGTCCAACCCTCCCTGACCTCGAACACCACTCACCTTGAAAAATATGGGTGTTACCATTTAGAGATAAATACTAGAATCTGTGATGATATTAATAAATTTGTTCTTTAAATATAATCATCTAATTCATACTAATTATGTGATCAAAAAACATATATTTGAAACATAAGAAAGTACCACACAAATTCCCAACCAACAACCAAAACCTGATACTCTATGCACTAGCCGTACTCCTCATTCCTTCCCAATAGTTTAGATAGATCCATCATAAATTAAATCAACTAAAATATCATACCTAAATAATAAAGAAACTCTAATGCTATAAAGGAATGGTAATAACCAATTTCAAGAAAATCAAAATCCAAATAAGAATAAATAAACACCATACCTTCAACAATGGTTGGCCCATATTTAGAGTTCTCAGGTGCCATCTCCATTGCATAAAGACATCCTGACTTAGGCCCACTATAAGCTTTGTTATTTTAATAATATTAACCTTTTTACTAAGGGTGATATCCCAAAACCTTGTAAGTATAATATCTAACCTGTGAACCCTTAGAAAGAGAAAAATCAACTCCACTACCCCATGAGGGAATCTTGCAAGAGTGCAGGATATGACCTAGATTCCCACACTGATGGCACATCCTTGGAGACCATGAGAAATTAGGTCTAGTGTGGAAATAATTCTCATACTATTAATCATCATAACATAAGATTTTTATTCCAAAGGGAAAGGGACAAGGGACATAAGCAAAACAAAATGAGGCCTATAGGGGTCTAAATTAATGGAGACCAAGGGCATCCCCTCGAATCAGATTCACCCCCTTGGGTATAAAGCTAGATATTGTTTGAAGGCAGGTGACATTGGAACCTTGGATGGCCAAGGAGGCAAGATGGTCTGTGACTTTGTCCCCCTCCCTTCACTGACTTACAACCTAATGAAACCACTAGTACTAAACTTGATAACTATTGAGTACCTCTTCCAATACTCTAATGAGGATCATTTCGCTTCATTTTCTAGAAATGGGAAGAGATATTGCTACCCTTTACTACTAAAGAAACCCTATAAACACCTTTATTCTAATTTAAATCCACCTCATCCATAGCCTCTATGTACACTACCTCGATATATGCTGGTATGAAAAGGATAATAAGCTTTGATATATTCTCAAAATTCATACCCATTTTAAAATGTAGGTTTTTAAAGTAGTTATTCATGAAGAGATCAGGAGAGAAATAAAATAAAATGAAAAAATAAGTAGTATACTCTATCCCTAAATGGTCTCCTTTATCCATAGTCATTAATACATAGGGCCTCACCACCTTCAATCTCTTAGGACAAAAATATTAATTGAAAGACTTTTTGGAAGTAGTCCAAGTGAGATCCCCATGAAAAGTTTCTTATATGATGGTTTCCCATCATATACTACCCCACCATTCCGATATATAAGTGGAAAAGATTAATTTATAGGTATTAGTGGTATTTAAGAAGATAAATATATACTGAATCCTTTCAATCCATTCTTTAGGATCTGGGGTTACTTTTTCACTAAAGAAAATAAGTTTATTAAACTTAGTGAACTCATAATCATATTCTATCATCCAATCATGATCTCTTCCACCCTCTTAGCCTAAGTATTTGATTGTCTATATCATCAACTCCACTAAATTAAGGTCAAATGGGGGGTTTTCTTGAATAAAATTCTCCAAATATCCTTCCCTTATCTTAGGGGAGGCCTTTCTGAGTGTCATTTTATATAAAAAAAATACACAAACTCATTCAAGGCATAATTATATTAAAATCAACATCAATTAAATAAAAACATGCCTTTACAATAATCCTCAAACAAATAAAAACAATATCGAAATATCAAAACTTTAAACTTTTTATAAATTTTTATGGTTTGGACACATGGTTTAATAAACTATTCACCAACTGTATGAAATAGAAATGGAATAATAATAGACCTAGTAACATGGGCTCTTCATGGTTTCTTCTGACCATATGACTAAACCATGCGCCTTATCTTTCATCCTTCATTTCATCCTAAAACTAATTTTTATAAAAAAACTCATGGGTTATTCAAAAAACTTATAATCAACTATATAAGACCTCAAATATCATAAAACAACTAAAAAATAGTTTAAAATTAAAAAAAAATTCCCAAGAACACATGGTAACTTAAGGTTTGGAATAATGAAGAGCTAGAAAGAAACTCCACCACTCTTACCTCTCAATACCCAAAGGTCCTATTTTATATCTACTCAAGACCCCCAAATAACAAGATGTATTTGATACCATTTTTTAGTGAACCAACCTAGGTCATCTTTCAAAAAGACCCAAATCATGTTCCTGATTTCCAAGGGCTGGCGACAAGCACCATGGTATCACACTTAACCATTTGGGAATGGGTTCACCCTTGAAAAACTACAATATCCTATCCATGAATTGGAAGTTCATTCTAGAAAATAATATAAATCAATAGATAAATATATCTAAATAGAGGCTATATAATATTAACCAAAGTTAGATATCATAATCATCATCACTTAACAATTTATAATAAATAAATATATATAATATCCAATAATTAGTATAAGAAAAAGTTCAAAATAAGTACAAGGCCAAATATGTCGATACGTAAAATCCCAAACAATCGAAAATCCCAAAAGTCTATACAAAATCTAAACTACATGGGAAAATCATCTATAATCTCACATACCAAACATGAATGATGGTAATCAAGAAGAGCCATCGAATGACATGGTTCCCTTTCCTTTACTTGATTACTACAAAACCAAGTCTGTATACACCCAAATTCATATGTAGGGTGTGAGGAAAAATTTTAGCAGGATACCCCCATGAATATAAAAAAGATATTTCTCTATTAAAACCAATAACTATATTTTGAGATCCATATTTAAATTTGAATTTGAAAACAATTCTTTATAAATCCATTTTGTTTTTCTAAAATAAATATGATTCAAAACAAACCATGTTTCAAAACATGAATAATAAATGATCAATAATAAGAAATTAAAACCAAATCGAATAAACAATTATAACTCATCCAAACATGGAATAAAAATAAGAATAATAATAATAATAAGCATAACCAACATTATATATCCAAAAAGGGTTCTCAGAATAAACTCAAGTGAATAAAAATCTAACAAGGCACAAGAAATATGAATCATGGGATCTAACCATTGAGGTCTAGTATGAAATGGTTTAAGACACAATTAAATAATAGGCTAAGTGAGTACAATATGTTTGGAAGCACTCTCAGTATTCCTTGGGCCCTATATTCCTTCTATGGGATCTCTTGATATATATGGGTGATATTTCTTCCATAAGCTCCCTTATTTACTTGGGCAACAATCCCTATCTATCCCATGACATTGGTTAAGTCTTTAATTTCCTAAGACACCTACACACACAATGTCTTCCTTATTCCATACTTCGATTTTTACTTAAATGATTAAAAATACTCATTTTATAAACCACACATGCCTATAATAAATTAAACATCATTCACATATTAAAACCCTTCCAAAACCCCCTTTATAATGCATTTTAAACAAAAAAAATCCTCTATTAGGAATTTTTCCAACACAATTCTTCCATTTAGACCACTTTGAAAAATATATTTAAAACCATCAAATTTACATTACACATTAAGAATCATATCAAAAATGGATAATCCATCATCATCAATTAAATTTAATTGCAATTTAATCAATACAAACCAAATATAAGACAAGGAAAATCATCACTAGGTAGAGACACCTACTTTTAAATTGAATGAAAACATGTTACCTTAGTACAATACCAGTGGAATCAGTAGTGAGGGTTCCTCACACACCTAAACCACCAAGAAACAACATAAATACCCTATAAAAAACCCTATATTTGTCCACGTCACATTCTAGGGTTCCACAACTATATGAAAATGAAAGAAAAAGGGAGGAACAAGGTGGAGGATTAATAAATAAAGAGAAAACATGCTTACCTCAAGAAAAGTCATCAAGGTAGAAGCAGAAATAAAAAAAGAATTGAAGAGTATCTTAATGTTAAGAAGAGTGGGTTTTTTACAAATGAGAACGAAAAGGTATGAGTTTGGGGTACAATCTATAAAGTAAATTTTCTAAAAATCTTGTTTTTTAATGAGTTCGAAAATCTACATGGTTTAGCTACATATTTAGGGAATGATTTCACTAACATTGTGAGAGACACTATCTTCCTAAAACAAGGTCGCACGGTTCTTAGAGAGTTCATCAAGGTTAATAAAATAGTGTAAAAACCATACCAAATAACACTATCCCCCAAAAACCCCTCTCACACTTTCAGGTGTACACATACTTCTAATAGTGTTCTAATTGTGTGCATCGACTTATTTCTCTAAAAATTTAGGTTTTTGACCTCCAAATCCCAATAACTCTAGGAATAAATAACTAAATAAAAGAAACTAAAAAAACATACTGATGACCCGATGGGTGTCACATGATTATTGAAATAACATCCTAGAGTTTCTTTATGATAACCTATAAATAAGAAATTTTAGGATTTAGGGTCAAGCATATCAGAAGATAAACATTGTATGAGTGATTCACAAACTCAAATCCTCAAAAAATATATATTGGGATATTTCTTAGTCTATGTATCAAATGGTGTTTTCATGATTTATTTATATTGAATACAATTAATTAAGAATGTAGCGATATCTATAGGATATCCTCAAAATGAAATAGAAAGGTCACATTGACTCACCAATGATGAAACCATGTACAAAAGGGTATGATAATTCCTCAAAGACACACCATTCCACTATTTTTTTCCAAGAGGTGTGATTTATGAATCAATTCCATAATCTCTTAGATGATCAGTGAATTATTGACTCATGTATTCACCACCCCGACTTTATTATAGAATCTTAATGCTTTTTCCAAGTTGATTCTAAAAGTAATTTGAAAACTTTTTGAAAATATCAAAGGTTTAAAACTTGTGTATCATTAGAAAAACATAACCATGAATAATAAATTCATCATTAAAGGTTACCAAATAACTAAATTTACCACTTTTGTGAATACTTATTGGTCTATATACATCACTATTTATAATATCAAATAGTCTACTACCCTTGAACCTTTTCCATTAATAGGTTCTTTACTCATTTTCTGTAAAAAATATTCATAGTTAACAAATGATTCATAATGAAATTATTAAAACAATCCATCTTAATGGATTATTTGAATGTGTTTCTTATTTATATATTGAAGGAAGCAATGAAAAAGTTATGTTGGATTAGAATCAACCATGGCCCTCTTATTTTGAATGTTAGAGAAAATATTATCCATACACATAATTTATAAACCATTTACCGTATTCAAAATTCCATAAAAAAATTCATTCATATATATAGAAAAACTATTTTTCTTAATAAATGAATGAAAAACCCATATTGTATAAACAAGATATAGAAATAAAAATCTATTTTTTGAAGGAACATAATTATTATTGTACAATTCCAAAACTAAACCACTTGGTATAATTAGATTATAAGTGATGACCTCCAATGAAACAAATATTTCCCCATTTGGAACACATAAATATACTTAACATTTTTTAAATTATATCTTATCTCTCAGTTTGTTTTATCAACATAAATATGTGATGCACACCCAATATCTAATACCCATGAGCCAGAGTTGGAGAAATTTATTTTTTTAACATTCACATCCATATACACGGAATGATTTTCTTTCAGAAAACTTCTCAATCTTATATACCAATATATAATAGTTTTATTGGTCATACCTATAATAAACCTAAAAATGGTAAATATTATGCATTCCATAATAGAAATAAAAGAAATATCTATGGGTACCATGTTTGATATATTTTCATCAAGGAATTTTAATGAAAATAATCCCACTAATTTTATGACTCCATACATCATTACTTTTAGTGGGACAAGATTTATATTTCACTATGAATTGATCCCAGTTTAGTTTTCATCTCAAAGTATATCTATTTAGGCAATAAACCATGTTAATCATAGTAGATATGACTTTTTGATAGTTTAACAGACAACCCTTTTCTCAAATATATTATATAAAAAACTCAGATATATTTCTTTGGTACCCTATATCATAATATTTATTATATAAGTATATCCCAAATATTACAACAATATTTAATTACCTAACTCTTAGGGTTTACATTTCGACAATACCTTACACAATACAATACATGGGAACCCACCTTTATCATGAAACTACCCAATTAAATGATCGAGGTACTAACATGTTATTTATTTGAAAGTCATATCATTCTTAGTATTTGAGGTATTTTCTTGTAAAGACTCAGTAATTTAATATAAATTCCATGTATATTAAATCCATAACAATTTAATCTCATTCAATATTTGTTATCACATGTTTTATTATTTTTTTATTCATGCCTATAATGATTTAGTTTTGGAATCCCTATTCCATCCAAAAATTAATATGTTTAGGACATATTAATGTTTAACTATTTACACAACCCATAGTTTGTGTTACTCACCTATAAATTGAATCTAAACATATTTACACATATCCAAATTTATCCCATGCATAATATTTATGAGTTTTTCATGTAAATTTTTAGAATTATATGAAATTTACAATACTGACATGAGTAATACTAGATACATAGATAGATAACCCCTACATTTATATAATAAGGGATAAGCCTCCATGATATTTGGATGTTTTACCCAAAGTAACTATACCTAGGGATAATTTACTCAACATAAATCTCAATTCCATAATAACTACAACACCTAATATGTATAAAATATATTAAAAAACTAAATTCAAGATAATACCTTTAATTACAAAATAAATTCAAGGATGAAAAAATTGAATCTTATGTTTCCTTACATAACATATAATTCATGACATAATAATTTGATAAGAAGAAATATTTCACACAAATTAAAGTATACATGATATTCACATTTTATAAAAAATTACAAACATGAGTATATAAAAGGAATAAATAAATAAATATTTTATTTATTCAATAAATATTATATATTAATATAAATATTTCATATTTAATTTAGGCATGTAAATTTCATATTTACAATGTCTGATACGTTTCATTTATAAACCATTTATAAACCATAAGCATTTATATACAAATTAGTAAATTTATTAATTTCTTGATTAAATAAAATATTATTTTTGGTATAGGAAATTATTAGTATTAGAAAAGAATTTTTAATCCTATATTAGTCGATAATGATTTGTGCATAGGAACCATCACTTTAATCCTATACAGGGGATTTTATTCCTTATGTAGGTGTTAAAAATCGTGTGATGATTCATGCATAACACTGTATCATAAGATGGAACATGATTGTTTAATCTGACACAAAGACTCAAACCCTTATATATAATACATCTCATAGATGAAGATAAGAAAAATACTAAATATAAATTCATGTTTCATCAAACACATATGACTTCAATGAATCTTATACGAGGGATAGTCATAATAAAAAATAACACCTATATCACCATCATGATTTTATGCCCTATTTTCATGAAAATCAAGATTCCATCCTAACCTATGATATCACATATATAATAGCCTATAGAATAATTAAAAACTAGGGAATTCAATTTTATTATACCTTATAATACAAACTAGTCAAACCCTATGACTAGGAAAAATTATAATTACACAACTGATCCAACAATATACCTTCAGCCACACCATATCATACATTCCAATATTTCCTAAAACACCTTATGATATGAATGTTATTTAAAAAAATAGTTCAAAAACACATTGATCCAAATATGATCATGGATCTAACACCAATGATGGGTTTTTTAGTATCATCACATCTATAATATAGTGGAATAATCCTATTTTGTTTCCGGATCTATCATCATCAAACAAGACTATTGCCCATGTAATAATAAATATAGAAAAAAACTTATATGGAGCACTTTGTATCCATGATCTCTGATGCCAATGTGCTTGAAGATATCTATTCTTGGTGGATTGATTCTAATGAAACATGAAATGTGTGAAATAATAAATCACTCTTCAATAGAATATATTCAATTGATAATGGGATGTCACTATAAAAAAAACTTCAGAAGTATAAAGCTATAAGGGAATAATTTTGTCAATTTTGAGTTTACAACTAGAAAAATAATTAATTATAATGATGTATTATACATTATTAAAGTTTATAAGAAATTGGTTTTGTATAACATGTTGAATAAACTTGGTTTTAAGCATATATTTGAGGGAGTCAGCTTTTTTCTATCCAAGAGTGAGATCATTGTTGGAAAGTTGAATTTGTATGATTGATTATTTAAAATTAATACAAATTTTTTCTTATTTTTGGAGTATTTTATTTATAACATAATCAGTTAGGATATATAAATTATAAAAAGAAGCATGATTTAAAAAATTTAATTATTATAAATCATGTATAAAAATGATCATAAATGTGTTATATTAATGAAAAACAAATAGTTAATTTTTTTTTTCCTATTATGAAAAGGAAAAGTGATTTATTATAATTAATACAGAGAAATATATATTATTTTCAAGAGATTCGTATCATAAGTAATAAAATTTACTTTTTAACTTTAAATGATAATTACTCTAAATTTTATCATGTTTTCTTTTTCATTCCAAAGATGATGTTATAAATAAATTCATTATTTATAATAATGACACTGAGAACAGATTTTGTCTTAAAATTAAACAATTTATACCTGAAAATAGAAAAATAATATTATATTAATTCATTTTTTAAATCCCATGGGATCATACATGAAGTGATAGATACCTAAACATCTGAAAAAAATAGTGTAGTTGAGATAAAAACTAAAACATTAATAGAAATGGTTAATACCCTGATGTATATCTTAGGTCTCACATGTATTTTTTTGGTGATATAGATTATAAAATATGTTTCATATTATAAACTATGTTCCCATAAAAGAGAATACTATGACTCCATATGAATAATGGAATCATATAAAAAAATCACAATTATTTAAAGGTTTTGTGTTATCACATAATTATATGATTACCCAAACCTAAAAGGAAAAAATTAGGTAAAGGAGGTACAAATTTCATATTTATTGGTAATTTATATCATTATAAATATTATAGATTCAGTGTTATATAATTGTTTAAAATCAATTTCTTATATGGGAAAAAATATTCTGAAGTGTACCCCAAGTATTATAAAGATCGGGGGTCCCAAGAAGGATTAAGGGAAATTTCTAAAACCAGCTTCTGCACACCGACCTACACATTAGAAGGCTCAGATAGGACCCTGTATGTGTCTCTAAAGGATATAACAACCATAAATGGGGGGATTACATGGAACAACTATGCCGGGTACCTATGTGAAGAAGATCCGTCAACCAGGTTCCCATGTTTTCCTATAAATAGGACCTTGGGTCTCCTCATTTGAAGGACTAGAAAAATATAAGAATCCTCAATGCTCTGGTCATGTATCCCCTTCATCCATGTCATCAAAAATAATTCAGGTAGATCTCTAAAACTATAGAGAAGAGGGAATTATGGGGGATAGTGGGATAAAATCCCCTTCATGTTCTGAAACCCAAGACACCTACGTGAGAAAAACTTTCCCCCTAGTTAATCCAAGTCCAAGACATATGAAAAACCCATCCAATAACACCTAAGGAGACCCTTGGTTCCTAGACCAAGGCCTCACCGAAGTGTTTTTTCCCAGGTTCTCCATTGACTAAGGCATCTCTAGCTCTTACAGGCCTATCCCTATGCGAAGCACTTCCAGATCCTCCCAGATAACACTACGTGAAGCACCTTATGCTCTCCAATCCTTTACCTACACATTTCACCTTGTAATACCTCTTTCAAGACACCAATTTAAGGGATCCCCTTCTTTTGGATCCCTCATTTTAGGGGGAAAATGGAATCCTCCATCAAATCCTTTAGACTTGCACGATAATGGAGATATACACACCAACATGTCTCCCAAACAGTTATATATTACATCAATCAAAGGCATTCCTCACTTGTACTACCTGATAGGTAGGGTCCATAAGATGCATACAGTTATGTATCCCATTATTCATTAGGACCTCTACCTTGTGGGAAGTGTTATGGATCTCATGGTATCAGACACAAGGATCAAGGCCATATCCTTAACTCATTATCTATAAAACTAGATACCTTTTATTCTAGGAGGAGAGGGAGAGGATCACACTTTCTTCTCCCTTTAAGGGTTAATGCCACATCCTCCAATATTCTATATAACTTGGAATAGGGCATCCCTATTGGAGTAATCCCCTTTAATTTCTTGAAGGATGATGGCCAGATAAGTAGTCTGATGTTACTATCATGGTTACTAAAGTGGGGGAGGATACAAGATCATCACAATTACTTCTTATTCTACTATATCCTCAGCCTCTTCCATTATCGGAAGAAGGATTGTGCGTTTTTCCAGATATTTTGATTCCTATTTTTTCTCACATTTGAGCATGACTCATGTGCGCTTAGATGTTAGATACGATAATGATATTCACATGGTTAGATGCATGTATCAGTATATAATCTTTTTTGGATTCTTCCTCTCACCTTCCTCTAGAGGGACTCCATAGGCATGGGTCTTCAAATCCATGTATCTGACAATAAGGGAATCTTCCTAAGTTTAACCCCCAACCAAACCTCCAAATCACCCAGAGTTGATAATTTCATCATGGTTCCAAAAACACAGGCATCCCCAATATGATATAAGTCCCAAAAATAATGTTACTATTCTCTCAAAGGTCATTATACCCTACAAGAAAAATATTTATAGGACCTCTATAGGTGTTGGTCCTCAACCCAAATGAACTAAGTGGGATTTGATTCTTATCCAAATGGGATATGTATGAATACTCATTTAGGTCCAAACCCAACACCCCATATCAATGCTAATTATCTATGGGCCACATTCTAAGTAGTTTCATGTCTGATATGGGAGCCTGCATCCCTTCCAGGTTCCTTGGGATACTTTTGTGCAAGTCCCACTCCAAATTTTTTCTAGGAACCTTTTGACCAGATTTTATTGCTATATGATGTTTAACAACATAATTTAGTCCTCAACACATGACCTTAAAAGGTATTATGTGTCCCATTAAGTGCCATCGAACTATGTGGGATCAGATTCCATTCACAAGGAAATGTAGGAAGACTATCTTATGAGTTCGAACCTGATATAAAAAAACTCATGTATTCTTGGATAATGATAAACTTTATAGATCCCCACTACATGGATCAAAACAAGTATCATAATGATAAATGACAAATGAATCCCTAATATGCTAATAAAAGGGTTAAATTGGTGGAAAACCTCAGATAAATAAAAATATATCCATCGATGAAGAACCTTAGATATATACAGATGATTCTAAATTCCATACATACTAATAATCAATTGTTAATTCAAGAGTGACCCAAACCATAGTTGGGAATTAATGAAGGTTTCATGAACATATATTAAATCTATAAGAGAGTTACAGAGTGGGAAAAAATTCACCTAAAAGGGTGTGATTAGCCCAACCTCTTATCCCATCAACCAATTTGAGTTCATAAGTATCATTGGCCAAGATCCCAACAAGAACCTGCCTTTGGAAAGAAGGTCCATGATTCATCAAAGATATGAGAACCATTAGGTGTTTCCAGTTCCATGACCAAACCCCATTGGGAACCACCCAAAAAAAATGTGGGTATAAGTGTGTGATGTGGAGGCTTTCTAACAACACTACAAAAGGAAATTCAAGCCCCACATTGTATTTGGGAATGAAAAAAAGTGGTAAAACCAATTTGAATGATTGTGCAATATTCAAACCCTCATGATCAATCATACCGACACCATGATGTCAATTTTCATCAGAAACAAAAATGGTGAACTCGACGTGAATCCTCAACCATGATGGCAATGTCTCCTACCTTTCAGGCCCCTTTTGCTCTCAAAATGAATGAGGTCCAAACAAGACAATCAATTTTTCATGAGTTATTTATCAAGATGCTGATTTGATTGAGTTTTATTATTTGTGTCTATCACCTATATTTTAGAAATCCTAGAAAAGAAATCCCTTTTATCCAAAATGGAATCACACTAGTTTTCACAGACATATTCCTAGGATATCGTTCATACTAGGTCCTATTCTAAGTAGAGGACATCATCGCAAACCCAATGTTATCAATGTTGGGTCTCAAATTCACTAATCTAGAAGTACCAGTAAAACAATACCATTTCAACTCTGGAGGCTTCTCAACATTCCCTCTAGTTCATGAATCACCATCAGTCACCCAATCAACGAAAAATAGTGGAATAATAGCCATCACCAATCAACATCTCCAACTATTTTAGGAACTTATACCAAGAACATAGCAATCAACTGCTCCCTTATCTTACGTTGGTAGATCAAGAGGCCAAAAATATCCTCACCTAGAATAAACATGTTTCCTTTCAAAGCGTTCCTACCAGTAATGAGCATTTCCAATGCTACAAGGCACTGAACCCTCAACATGATAATGGTGATATCTACGGGAGTTTGATCTAGGTAATCTAGACTTGGGAATGCAAGATGGCCCATTGAGGGTAGCGACCAGTCATCAGGGAACATTGATACACCTCTGTCTCCTCTTTAGAAGTCGAAAAATTAAATTTTGTGGAAAATTGTGAGTAAGAATAAACACATTCCCATGCCTAAAAAGTCCTCCAGAAAAAATCGGAGGAAACCCCTAAGTAGGAACAAAAACTTTCCCATATCAACTAGACCTTCCAAAATACTAATTTTTAGTATCCAAGGAATCTATGCATTAAATTTGGAAACAATTTTTGAGTATTCGCAAACATATATCCACATCAATCAAGTCTACCAGTCAAATTCGGAGACAAACCGTGAGTAGGATCACAAATGTGCCTGCATTTATCCAGCATACCAACAGCCTTCTATAGAAGCACCCAAAGAAATTAGCTAGTAGGTCCCGATGATGAGGAAGGGGTATAACCAATTTTCTACCCCAACACCTGAGTACTATTAGTATCCATTGATAGGAAATGGAGGATAGAAGTATGCACAAGCACCTTCTCTATCCATGGAATGGGAATATATACCCATTCCAACCATTGTGGTTACCAAGAACATCCTGACAATGGTGAAGGGGGAGACAAAAATTCTTTCCCACATCCTATAAACCACCCAGGATATCATAATAGCGATTAATGTGGTGGAGGGATGAATACTAAACTATATCCCCTCAATTAGGGTGATTCATCAACATGTCATCCTGGAGCAGATAAATAGCTATACTCATGTCCAAGAGAGACATGGTCCAAATATCCCCAAAATTTATGGAAAAATAGATTGATTCCATACCCTTGTTCCAAATGGAGGTAATTGACCCATCCCAATGGATCCTTTGAGGCAGGTACAAACCCCTGCCAAAATTCTAGAAACCGGCTGGAAAATTATGGAAGTGACATGGGAGGAAATCAAACAATATTCTATATATGTAAACCACATTCCCTAGAAAGATACTATAGTCACTCATAATAAGGATTCCCAAAAGAAGCCTCATTAGATATTATTGGAAAATAAAGATTTTATCTATGATACTGTTCCAATTAATGTCAGGATTCTTAAAACCCTCAGACGTTTATCTATGGTAGCTTAGGATCTTACTCTACCATTATAAAATTACTAGGATTATATCAATAATTCTGAAGGTCCTCCTTAGAAACTTCACCACTAAGCCTTGCTTCATATCCATAATATGATCAGTCTCGAGAGACTTTCTCCAGATGAGAGTCACAAAAACCCTCCATGTGGCTAGAAGATCAAATAAAAATAAGGTATTCCCCTTTCCATTTTCCACCTTGAAGGTCCTCCCCAAGGTATATGCTGTAGGAATTCTCCTTCAGTCAGACGTCAAGTCATAATGGTAGTCCTCTCCATAATGGCATTATTTATGAAATTTATCTATGCAGTAGTGTTTCACTTCATCAAGAGGGTCCTCCCAAAATATATTTAATGATGATAAAGACTTCATACTATGAGGAACTTTAAAAAATGATTAAATCTATTTCCAATGAATTGTCATTGATAAGTGGAATCCTTTGTCAGCTAAAAGATATCCTAAGATGAAGATCATTCTCTAAACCACCCTTGGACCACCTACCTTCCAATATGACAGAGGAAGTCCTTACCAATCCTGATATTTATGATAAATCCACAAGTAATTGTCCAATTTAGTCAGACTAGGTTGAGGAATATCCAATGATGGATAAAGAAGACATGTTGAACAGGAGGAAATAACTAGCTAGATATGACATACCAGTCATGTTATATCAATTATACACTCCTCAATACAACATTTTAGATGTGTTGTTAGAAGATTGTGTTCATGAAACCTGCCTCAATATACAGAATAATATTCCTCACTTAAGAGACAAAGTATTACCTTACAATGATTATCTAATCCATGCTAAGGTAATGGAGGGGATGCACTACCAGATTGACTTGGAGGCACTCCTAGTTACACAACATCCAAAATTGTGGAAACATAGAGGACACATTTATCACACATGTCTCAGAGAATTAAAATAATTACATTAGCTGATTGAAAATGACCCATTCAATGTTCATATTAGAGGATGGGATGAACACAGAGTGTTTCATTTCACCACGATCCCCAATCAGCAAAGTATTTCAAAGGCGACATCGTGAAATGTCATAAATTCGGTCCTACTTCAAAAAATGGACTTTGTTTACAACTAAAGGTACTCTCAACAAAAGTATGCCCCGACTGACTCTCACCAACATCAGGCTAGAAGAGTGAAATCCATTTAAGTATTTTTTCTTCAGGAATATGAAAATATAAAAAATGATTCCCGCTTAAGGGAATTCAATCTCCAGACAACACAAATGTTATAAATTTCACAAATGTATTTGGAATTAGGTGTTTTTTTGAAAAATGTATGATGCACTTGTACATGTTTCAACATGACTCTAGAAAATCAAAAAGGCATCCATAGAAGTAGTAGCCATAGGAATCCAAGAACAACCCCAGTACACAGGGTTGATGGATTTTTTTTAAAAACCTTCAAAGTTAGTAAACCAGGATTGAAATGTTGTGGAAATGGATTGTTAACAACACCATCCCAAAGTATTGGGGAATTTTGTACCTAAAAAACATCCTACTTAATAGAAATTAGTCTTATATCGATTATAGTGAACACTACAGAATGAATCCTCCCTGTTCATCCCATCATGTGACCTAGTATCCTCCTTGGGAGCACACACAACCAAGTTATCCACTGATTCCCTTCAAATTACAATTTTTTAAACATCTTCAAGAGTACCTACTGAGGAGAGGACAATGATTTTTTGAGGACACAAAAAATGATATTTCTCAAAGAGACTAATGAAATTATTGTAATTCTCTACCCATTGGTGAGTGTCATTAACACCATCCCAGTGGACCCTACAGAACACAAGGACAATAAAGGGGAGTATGAGGAGGAAGTATTGGTTCATAATGCAGTCCACACTGAAATGATTAAAGGAGGTGTGAATTCTTGGACCCAAAGGATTGATCTAAATCTAGGGATTCCCCATAAAACTTCATCACTACCACCTCAAATAGAACCCACCAATGAAATGGGTAAGGGTAAGGTTTCACTTCATCCACCTTCTGAAGTGGTTGAAATACTTATACTTGTAAGAGGAAGAGATGAATGAATTGAGAAAACTCAATGAGGAACTTCTCTGAGGAAAAATTCTTGCTGGATATGTTCTAAAATTAAAGCCTCAACTTACACTCCCAACCAGTGTACCTCTACAAAGAGGGTTCTTCGTGAAAAAATGAGATTGTAACAGAACATACCCTCAATGATAGGTACTAACAACCAATATACATGGATCCCAAAATAGAAGATCAGGGGTTCCATCTATTGGGTACACAACCAGAATAGGGCTAGGTGTATCCTTACAAAACTATCCCTTTAGGTTACCAAATAAATATACTATAAAGGACACCACAATTTGACCTACCTGTTGTTACCCCTATTCAAGATCTTTATTAGCTATAAATTCCTCAAGGTATCATTAATACTATTGAGTTTATAATAACTTTATAGGAATCCATAGAAGAATCGTGTATACTAATACTACTGGAAGAGAAGCCTTACCCTGAATGGGTTGATTCGACCCTTCCTCCTCTAAACTTTGGAAACCCTGCATTTCTAATGTTCAGTGGTTCAGGGGACCCATAGTAGCATTTGACATATTTTGTGTCCCATTGTGATCCCATGATGGGGCCACTACACAACAAGAAACATTAAAACTCAAGTGCTTAGTGAAAACACTATAGAGCCCAGCCTTTATATGGTATACCATCTTTCCAGCATAGTAAATTTTAGGATGGGAAGATCTCGGTCAAGAGTTTCTCTTCCCATTCATCTCAATGCTATAAAAGAAAACCATCTTGAACCTATCAAACTTAAAACATTAGGAGAATGATAGGTTTTCATATTTCATTTCTCATTGGAAGTGATTAACATACTCTCTAAGCCTACATATTCCACAAGAATATTTTTTTATATCTATATAGAGATTATTCATGATGAGTTATACACAACACTAATTCTTATGAAGTATACATGAGGGGTTTGAGATCTTGCGAAAATTTCTCAAAAAATTAAAGGCTCTATTGCATGAACCAAGGCTATTTCCTGAGCAATTCCATCAACTCAAGGAAACTGAATAGGAAAATTAGAGGGTTCCACCATTACAATGAAACCATCCCCTACACCCACTCCAGCTCAAAATCCCACACCACATCATGTGGTACCCAATCCAGAACATCAACAAAAATTCCCATCACATTAGGAAAGGAAAATGGAACAGAGGAAAAAATAGTTTTTGGAGTTGAAAAATAAGTTTTATTCTTTTTGAAATGACCATGTCCCTGAATACTTCATCTCAGTAGTGGATAACAACTTGATAAATTTGAAAATCCCAAGAATCCCAACCAAGATGGTGTAAAAAATCTCCCAAAATATTTCTTCTTCTACTGGGCATTGTGGAAAACCATTTAGGAATGTTTTTTTATCAAATATATCCTACAGAAAATGGTGGACTCTAGGAAAGTGAAGCTGGGAAATTCACCCGCATAAGTATCATGTGTTTCTACCAAGAATATAGAGGATGTGAATTAATAAAAGGAAATTAAAAATAATGGTATGTATAATGTTAGTGATTGGATGGTTATAAATACATTCAAATGAAATCATTTTATCATCTAAGAACATTTAAAACAAAAAACTATACCCCAATCCAATTTCACTACAACATAGAAAACCCCATCGGTACCACAGTCCTCCAAAATCCAATCCTACAATAAATGACATGGTTGGAATACTGGGAAGAAAACATAAGAAGATGGACCTATATGAAGGACCAAGTTGAATTTTATTCTATTAAACATCATGCCTTAAATCCCAGAAAAATAGGTGTCTCCCCACCAAATGGTACAATAAGAGTCAACCCACTAGATGAAAATCTTTAGTTTCATTAATTTTATTCATTTAACGGACCCCTTATCAGATAATTAATGTGGATATAAACCCATGTTCTCAACATTTGAATTAGGAAAGTATATAAGAGGCCATAGTGGATAAGGATATAGGGGAATATGCAGTCATGGTAAAAATAAATACTCTAGTAACATCCCTTCTCCAGCCATCTACATGGAAAAAATTCATGGAATATCCATTTAGTGAGCTCAGCAGAAGAAAGAGAGACCCCCAACACATGAAATGGTTTTCCCTAACCTGATCATCTTAGAATATTTATTAGAGGGGATGTTGTTTCCAAACTAGCCTGAACAAAAAGGTGGACATGTTTGGCCTAACCCACCAAGGATAGAAGTAACATTAACTCTTGTTCTAAGGTCTGATCCATTAACATCCAACAATATAGCTCTGAAGATCACTTATAAAATAGAATCTTCATGCTGGGTAGTGTGGGAAATTAGACTAAAAGTATGAAATCTTAAATAAATTACCCTTGGTTCTAGCCAAGTTGTCAATCCTGGATGCCTTGAGTTTATCAAAAGACCTCAGGGAAGTACTTTTAGAGGCTTTACTAAGCCACCAAGAGTTTTAAGAAGTGGTTTCTTCTGCTGAGGTCTATCATATAGAGATAGATCCTACAAAATACCACACAATTATCTCTTTCAAAAAGAATGACAAGGATACCATTATACAAGGGCACTTTATACCTTTGAATGTATCTGGCAGGATAAATGATGTTGATATCTGATGGGATTTCAATTATAATGGATTAGGAGTTAATCTCATTCTAGTATTGACACTTTTATGACTATGCTATAGTGAAGATAACCTAACACCTCCCACCCTGACACTACAAGGCTATGAAAAAAGAAATCAAAAGAAATTTGGCCAAATGAAGCTCAAGTCTTAATTTGGGGATCTCATGTATGACTCATGATTTTTGGTTGTTCGTCAAGATATAAATTTCAATGTTTTTCTTGGAAGACCATAGTTTCACTAACATAAAATAATCCCCTTATCATATTACCAATCCCTCAAATATTTCATTAATAGGTATATTTGTACATTGTACAGTGATAAATCCCCATTTTAATCTAGAATAAATTTGTATATTGACAAGGGGTTCTATTAGAGGGAAGGGAAGAAACCCATGACTAATGGTGATGCTCTGGTCATGACCCCAAATGGTATAGAAATAACCCTGACCAATCCCTTCAAGATACTTAGCATATATTATTTTCTTCCTATTAATCAAATCAATGATGTGGGTTTAAATTCAGACACATATTCAGAGAATCTCATGATATCAGTCATGACAACTGAATCTGGCAGCACTAGAGAAGTCGTAGACACTCCAGATAGTGATGGAATCTTGGGTGAAAATTCCCTCATTATATCCCTTGAGCATTAAAAAATCCCTTCACCATCAACTAAGTTAAAAGTTGATGTCACATCACTAATGAAAAAAGAGGATACTCATTCTCTATCCCTAGCCTCCTCTTTATAGTTTCAAAAAGGCCCCATGTCACAAGTTGGGTCGAAAGTAGTTGCTTCACCTTATGAATGTAGAAATATTGAATCCTCCCCTAATTCTAGTAAATTGTAATCATCATCGAATTCCCCTAATAATAAGTCATAGGTGAAGGAGGAGGAGTGGGATGAAGACCTCATGGATTCCCCTCTAGCATTTTAGGAAGGCGTCTCTTCTACCATTGATGAACTCAGAGAAATAAATTTGGGTATAAAAGAATCTCCACAACCCACTTTGATTAGTGTGGATATGATTTACAAAGAACAAGTGGTATATACATCCTTCTTGAAGAAACATTTGGATGTGTTCACCAAGAATTACACTGATGTTCTAGGCCTCTATCCAGAGGTGGCCACTCACCATTTGGTCTTGCTTGAAAACCATTGGGGATATAAACTAGCAGCCAGAAGAACACACCTGAATCACACCTTGAAAATTGAGGCTTAAGTGAAAAATATTACCAAGTACGACTTCATACAAGAAGTTTAGTATCTAAAATGGATGGCCTACATCATCCCAGAAAAGAAGAATAATTGGAAAATTAGGGTCTACATAGGCTTTAGAGATCTCAATAGGCACTTCCCAAAAGATGATTTACTAGTTCCAATCACAAAGATACCTATTTATGTAACAACTAGATATCAAGTCCTATGCTTTATTGATAGCTATTAAGGGTGCAAATTTTTTTTATGGCCCTAGAAGATGAATAATCCACCATCTATAGGACCCCAAAAGAGTATTCTTCTATCTGGTAATGCCCTTTATAATGAAGAATTCAGGTGCCACATACCAACGTGCCATGCATCGCATCTTCAAAGCCTTACTATAGAAGTTTTTTTAATGATACATTTATGATATGGTGGTTAAGTACTAACAACATTATAATCACCTAGAGAATTTTGAGACTATATTCAACAAACTATTACAACATATCTTGAGGATGAACCCCTTAAAATGTGATTTTGGGGTAACCTCAGAAAAAATTATCATCTTCTTAATATAACATAGTGTAATCGAATTCAACCTCAAAAAGAAAAATTATATCCTCAATATTTCACCACCTTGGAACCTAAAAGAGTTTACGAGTTTTAGGGACACCTTGTCTACATTCAGCACTTCATAGCCAACCTCTTAGGAAAGTGTTTTCCTTTAAATAGGTTGATGAAGAAGAGGGTCACATATCAATAGACCAATGACTATCAAGAAGAATTATATAGTTTCATGAAATATATTTTGATTTCACCAATACTATTGCAACCTGTTAAAGAGAAGCTGCTCATTTTGTATGAGATGACCCTAAATCAATCACAAGTTTCTTTCCTCTTGACAATGAATGACACCAGAAATTAAAAAAACCTTTATTATCTCAGTAAAACCATGCTTGAGACTGAGATTCTTTATTTAAACATTGATAAGAGATGTCTAACGTTAATCTTCACAGTTTAGAAAAAAATACACTACCAGCAACTCTATGAGGTCCATTTTTTCTATCTCAATAATTCAATCAACTATATGATCAACTATAATATGTTTAAAGTATGTCTAGCATGGTGGGTGGTTATTCTAACATTTTTCTATATACAGTTTGGGACTAAGAAATTGGTGAAAGTACAGGCCTTGAAATATTTTCTCACAGAACACATGTATGCAGAAACAACATCGTTAGATACTGAATTTCAAGATGAAGATATCTTTTCTATCAAAGATGACCCCCAGTTATGGGAAATTTATTTTTTTGGTGCATCAATAATTCCAAAGGTAAGAGAATAGAATACCTCATGTATTTTTATGGTGTGTAAATAATTCCAAAGGGAAGAGAATAAAAGACCTCAATTTCAAAAAAAATTGGGTTGAAAGTTGTGTTTATTTCTCCATCGAAGGAAGTCTTGAATTAATCATTCCTATTGTCAGAAGGTTGTACAAATAATGAGGTGGAATATCAAGCCCTAATTACATGCCTACAAATGGCACATAAAATACTAGTGGGCCACCTAAAGGTGAAAGGAGATTCAAAGTTGGTAATCAAACAGATCAACGAGGATTATGACATCAGAAAATAATATTTAATTCCACTAATTGACTATGTACTAGAATTAATGAAATAATTCCTCTTGGATCCAACATTTAATCATGTCCCACAATCACATAATTCTCTAGAAAATGCATTGGAAAATGCATCCATGACCCTAGAAGATCCAGATTGGGATAGAATAGTCATCAGCATCATGCACCGCCGAATGGTGTTGCCTTTTTCTTGTGTTAGTATGGAAGAAATCCATGAGGCCAATCCCATCCCTACATTGGATGATCCCATAACTATTTGGATGATACCCATTATGGAATACCTTCAAAATGATGTGATATAACTATATAGATATAGAAAAGTTAAGACCTAGTGATGAGCAACCAACTCTACTCTCTTTGACGGTCCAAATCATCAAAAAGTCATTTATAAATGTAGATTTTATGGAGTTCTCTACAAATTAATTAACAGAGAATAGACCACTACTCTCAGGAAATAAGTACACAAGGGAGCCTTTGGTTTCCACCATTTATGGTTCCAGCTCTCCAATCAAATCCTAAGGCTTGGGTACTTCTGGCCTTTGAATGACACAAGATTTCATAGAATTCACCAGGAAATTTCATTCCTATCAAGTGCATGAAAACTTCATACATTGACCTCCAGAGTTTCTACGTACATCCAAATAGTCTCAGACATTTTCCTTTTGGGGAATGGATGTTTTGGGGCCCTATACTCTAGCTATGACCAAGAAATTCAAATACATCCTAACAGATATAAACTTCTTCTCTAAATAGGAATAGGTAATACCTCTTAATGAATTTGGGTCCAAAATTGTTGGGACCACTTTGTGTATGAAGATTGTATTTATTGTCAACAGTTTTCAATACTCGTCAAAATGAAGAGGGAGATGAAGAAGGATTAAAAATTTAGTTGAGATTTTCCGAATTGAGGTTGCCTAGAGAATTGTTATGGAATCATAGAATTGTATGTCATACTTGATCAATTCTCTAAGAAGATCAATTCAGAGGATTGTTGAACTGATACTAAGTTCAAAGAACTTGTGTCAAAGGTGACACATTGTTTACAACAATGAATAATGGTGAAGTATCATCCATCTAAGGATGATTGAAGAACAATGAGGATTTAAATAAGACCAAGCAATGCTTCACGATTTCATGAGAACCATGCAAGAGCTTACTTGAAGAAAAGAATCATATGATTTTAATGAAGTAGATAATGATGGCTGAAGAAGAAGAGAGAGTGTGGAAGGGATTGGCATTATAATAAGGTCATGAATTACACATTTCCTTGAAATTAGATGATTGTTGCACTGTTCTTAAAGTTCCAAATATATGTATCAAAGGAGATACATTGTCTGCAACATTGAAGGTATTTGAAGAAGCTTTAAGCCTCCACTTTTGGATGAAGAGATATGATTGGATTTATTTGGAATTAACACTCCAAAAGGAATTTAGGATTTGAAGTGAGGATGAAGTATTACTTTGGAATTCATATTCCAAAAAGAATGGACCAAACTATGACGATGCTTTACTGATTTGTATTTTACAAATATCATAATTTTGGAGAACTTGTGATGCAAGACTTATGAAGGATAGAGAGAGTAAAGAAGTGTTTTTGGAAAAGGAGAGAAAGTGGAGTGCAATTCAAAAGTGGCGCGCAAGTGTGGAATGCATGTATCTGTGGCACGCAAGTGTATGTTGCGCGCAAGCCATATTTCAAGATCATCCCCTCAAAATATGACAAAGGAAATAAAGTGGGGCACAAGTTAAAGATTGGCGCGCAAGTCAAAAACTGGAACGCAAGTATAAGGGGCATGCAAGTGTGTCGTGCAAGTGTATGTTACGCACAAGTCATATTTCAACATCATCATATCAAAATATGACAAAGGAAAGAAAGTGTCGTGCAAGTGCTTGAGCGGCGCACAAGTGTTGGAGCAGTGCACAAGTGCTGGAGCGGCACACAAGTCCTAGAGCGGTGCACAAGTGTATGTGGTGCGCAAGTCACCAAAATTCTTATAAATATATGACTAGCCTCATAACTTTTTAAGGCTCAACACTTAAGAGAAAATTTGAGCTCTGATCCCGCAAGTAGTAGAAGTGGCGCGCAAGCTGAGGGTTATTTATAAGGGGCGCAAGTAGGAAGTGGTATGCAATAAGAGTGGTGCGCAAGTAGGGTGGCGCACAAGTAGAGTGGCACACAAGTAGAAGTGGCATGCAAGTTGTCATAGGTGCGCAAGTAGGGATGTGTCTTCGAGAAGTGTGTTGTGTATAAGCCAAAAGCAGTGCGCAAGTTGTGAGCTGTGAACAATAGAGGCGCGCAAGTTGTGGCATGCAAGCAGGGGGCACACAAGAAGAGTGACGCGCAAGTAGCACGATGCACAAGTATAAGTGGCGTACAAGTTGTGAGTTGTGAACAATTGTGGAGCTCAAGTATTTGATGGCGTGCAAGTAGGGAGGCACACAAGCAGGGTGGTACGCAAGTAAGGATTGGCGCGCAAGCTGTGAGTTGTTCTAGAAGTTCTTACCCACTTCTGTTCAACTGTGTTGATGCTAATTTGATCTAGAATTCATTTTTTTTACAATCACAAAGAGAACAAGTGATTCTAGCAAGAAGAAGAAGAAGAAGAGCTCGATGCAGATGGTTTTTCACTGAAAGAGAACATGTGAAGAAGAGTAGGTTTCAGTGCTGCTGGTTTTGCATTGAAGAAGTAGAAGAAGAATAAGAGTGTGCAGCTTACAGGTTTGCTATATAAAAAGAATAGAAGAAGAAGAAGAACATAGTATGCCCAATTGTATCCTAAAATTATTTAGGGCAGTTTAACTCAAATGATTCCAAGTGAACTGATCTCCACTTCTTAAATAATCACATTGGTATATGTGATTCTAGCCAATAAGACAGAAGAAGTTTTAGTGCAGTTGGTTGTTGCACTAAGAAGAAGAAAGAAGAATCCTAGTGTAGTTGGTGTTGCACTAGAAAAGAAGAGAAGTAAAGAAGGAAGAATTGATTGTCTACTACTTTGCAAGTAATCAAGTGAAGAGCATTAAAGAAGACCAAGAGCAGAACCTGCCTTTTGAAGAAGGAGGAAGACTGTCTCCATAGGTCGTACAAAGAACCATCTAGACGCTGCAAGTTGGGCTAGGTCATCACCAGTCCAGGGAACATGATTGTTTCCCACCCCCTCTAAAGTGTAGGGACTCACAATGACTAGAGGATTGTTTTCCTATCCACTCCACTATAATTGCATATCACATCATAGTGGAGAATCCATTCACTGGTCTTGAATGGCAAGGACGTGGATACTCTTATTGAGTGGTGAACCTTGTAAAAATATCATGTGAATATTTTTACTGCTTTCTATTATTGCATGCGACAGGTAAAAGAGAATAAGAGAATCAAGATCCTAACAGGTCAAGAGGTATAGGGATAAAAGTTGGAATTGGTTTAAAAATTACCCAACACTGATTCACCCCCTCTCTTAGTGTTCGGTATATCCCAAACTGGTCCTCTCAGTTGGTATCAAAGGGAGGTTAACCTCTATTGGATTCTCTATAGTGAAGTTATTCTCTTTTTAAGATTTGAGTTTCTTTCCTAAATTATCAATGAAGTTCACTTTCAGTGAAGATTCAATTATCTCTGAATAGAAGGATATATCTATCAAGACCATGAGGAATAGGAAAAATAAGGAGAAGAGAAAGTTGAAGAAGAAGTCCCTTATATCTAAAGAAGAGGATTTATCTAGTTCTCCATATCTGGTAGACATTGAAGACATACCAGACTTGGAAAGTTATGAGAAGGTGACTCAAGTTTCCACTAAGAAGATGGATAACCTTCCTACCTAAAATGATAAAGAGGTACGTGTTAGTACATTTGGAAATTATTCTCATGATGAAAATTCTAGCACAAGTGGTGATGATTAATCTACAAAATCTCAAGAAATATTAGTTGACAGATTAAGAATGATTCTGCATGGTATTCTTGAAGAGAGTGCATCTCTTGTTTGTGGAGTATTTCAATGCATGTAGGAAAATATCACTCAACTAGAAGAAGAAACTAATGCTTTGGAGAAAGGATTACAAGAAAATTTTTCGAATGTTTATAAAGCTTTCCAGAAAGGTTGTATATTTTGAAGCATCAAAGAGGGGATTTGAAGTAAGTTCTTCAAAGTGGTTCAAAGATGTTGAAGATAAAGAGGGAGTCAACAAGACTCTAGAAGAGAAGATCCATGCACTTGAAGATGAGATGAAAAAGTGCAATGATGTCAAGGAGATATATTTGGAAGAAAAATCCAAGAAGATCAAAGAAATTGACTATTTGTTACAAAAAAAAGTAAAGATTCATGAAGATGAAGTTGAAATATTAAAGAAGGATTGTGAAGAGAAGATGACTATGATTGAAGACCAGGAAGTCATCCTCAATATGAGATGTCTAGAATTGGAAGCTGAGTTTACCAATCTTGAGAAGACACATATTGAGTCTCCACAAAAGAAGGAAATAGTTGTTGTCAGTATTCAATGCTAAATATAGGATTATACTATCAAAATACCTCCAACATGTTATAAGAAGATCATGTCTTCACTCATTGATATATAAAAATAAGCTAAGAAAGTAAAGGTACCATCCATACCAACTTATACTACTGTTTTTGTTTCTACAAAAAGCACAGTTTTGAAGAAAAATTCTAAAAAATTATGGATGAAGAAAAGTGAGAAGAAACCAATAACCATGGATATGGTGGATATGAGAAAGAGTGTGGCAGCTAGCTCCCCACATAAAGAACAAAATACCAAGAAGAAGACTCAACAACTGTATAAATAAAATGGGAAGAAGTCAAGGTTTTTTGGTCAATGATGGTGTTGTAATATATTTGGTCATTGTGCATTAGATTGTTGGTACAACCCCTTAAATGTAAAAGTATAGAGAAAGATCATCCACCCTTTAAATATATAGTAGCACAAAGAAAGCTCATCTCAAGGGGGAGAAATCCAGAGAAGAAGATGCAACATCCACAGATCCAAAAGCATCTGTATACTACAAACAGATTTGGAATTATAGATAACATCTGTGATGTATGAAATAGGAGTGGTCATATGAATGGTGCATGTTCATATAAGAGAAGAAGACCACAGAAGCTGAGTAAGAATGAAGAAGCATCCTTGGGAAGAAATCAAAAAAATAATATGAAAAAAAATTCACCCAGGAATATTTCAAGAAGGAAAGACGAGAAATCCTTGGATTCTAAATCCAATAAGGTGAAGGGTGGTGCATCCAAAATAACTACTAAAAAGGAAGCCACTCAGAATAAGCCATGTAGAAGATCCAATCATGATGCCTCAGTCCCTAATGATATTTTGGTGGTTTGGACAAAAGATTTGGAAAGAATGAGAAATATGGAAGATGCACAAGATAATACTAGTGATAAAGGCAAAAAAGAAGATTCTACATGATGAAAAGGAAGTTTTGTGTGTGAGGTGAAACAAGGCTGGTCATACTATTAAAATATGCTATGAATTTATTCCATCCCAACAATAATTCCTCAAAAAGATGAAAGTTTCACCAGGTGATTCTAGTGCTTTGAAAGACCTTGAAGAAAGAATATTCACACACAAAGAGATGGAAGAAATAGTGAGGTCCACACAATCACAGTCAGCACTGGAGATTAGTTGTGAAAGGGTGAGAAATGGAGCATCTGGGTTCAGAAGATCATCTCAACCTTTCTTTTCACACTGATGGATAAAAGAGGATCCACCTTATTCTATTAAATCTTTGTGTATTGTATTTGTTATTATCATACAAGTAATTGAAGTTTAAGTAAGATCTCAGGGGGAAAACCTTTGATTCAGTGAGGAGAAGTGTTCCCCTGAGGGGGAGACACATGAAGAAGCTGTCAGAGTCATTATCTCAATCAGTATCAACATCAGTTGGTTTAAAATTCAATTACTCTGAATATTTTCTGAAGATCATGTCATTGGAGAAGGTGTGTCATTTCTTAATCTCTCATCCTTGGTTACTAAAAATAAATATATTTTTACAAAGGGGGAGTAACTAGGTCAATCAGTGACATAAGAAGAATGAAAGTGCTCCAAGGCCACTTATCCTACTAATTGCACTTGAATGTTTTTGATCATTTTGTTGAAGTGAGTGCATGAATGTCAGGATTGATTATTTCCTATCACATTCTATATCTTTTGTCTTGGAATAAAAGTGGAAAATACTTGAAGACAACTGTATGAGATCTCATCTCATGAGGTATCACGATTAGTGGATAACGGAAAACTTTGTTGTCTAAATCAAATTCTCTTATTTTCTACATCGAGGTTTTCTCACGTAGACTTAAAGTGAAATGATTGATGGAACACTGCTTATGGAAGGACTGATAACCTCTCTACCATGAAATTTTTATTTCTTGTCAATAAGGGGGAGATAAAGTGAAATGAAAGAGGGAGAGAAACAAGTAAATGGGAGATATAAGATTCTTATTTTGACATTGAAACATTCATTTGAGGAGAATTTGTGGTATTGACAACAAAATACAAAGGGGGAGATTGTTGGGACCACTTTGTGTATGAAGATTGTATTTGTTGTCAACAGTTGTCAATAATCATCAAAATGAAGAAGGATATGAGTAGGGATTAAAAAGTTAGTGGAGATTGGCTGAAGTGAGGTTGCCTGGAGAATTGTTATGGAATCATAGCATTGGATGTCATACTTGAGCAATTCTCTAAGAATATCAATTAAGACGATTGTTGAACTGATACTAAGTTCAAAGAACTTGTGTCAAAGGTGACACATTGTTTACAACAATGAATAATGGTGAAGTATCATCCATCTAAGGATGATTGAAGAACAATTAGGATTTAAAGAAGACCATTCAATGCTTCAAGATTGAATGATAACCATGCAAGAGCTTACTTGAAGAAAAGAATCATATTATTTTAATGAATTAGAGAATTATGGATGAAGAAGAAGAGAGAGTGTGGAAGGGCTTGGCATTATAAGAAGGTCATGAATTTCACATTGCCTTGAAATCAGATGATTTTTACACTATTCTTAAAGTTCCAAATACATGTATCAAAGGTGATACATTGTGTGCCACATTGAAGGTATTTTAAGAAGCTTCAAGCCTCCACTTTTGGATGAAGAGAGATTATTGGATTTCTTTGGAATTAACACTCCAAAATGAATTAAGGATTTTAAGTGAGGATGGAGAAGTACTTTGGAATTCATATTCCAAAAAGAATGGACCAAACTATGATTATGATTTTCTGATTTGTATTTCACAAATATCATAAGTTTGGAGAACTTGTGATGCAAGCCTTATGAAGGATAAAGAGAGTAAAGAAGTGTTTTTGGCAAAGGAAAGATAGTTGTGCATAAGTCAAAAGTGGTGTGCAAGTGTGGTGCACAAGTATATGTGGCGCTCAAGTGCATGTTGTGCACAAGTCATATTTCAAGATCATACCATCAAAATATGAAAAAGGAAATAAAGTGGCGCACAAGTTAAAGATTGGTGCGCAAGTCAAAAAATGGCGTGCAAGTATGAGGGGCGCGCAAGTGGGTCGCACAAGTGTATGTTACGCGCAAGTCATATTTCAACATCATCATATCAAAATATGACAAAGGAAATAAAGTGTCGTACAAGTGCTGGAGTGATGAACAAGTGTTGGAGCGACACACAAGTCACCAAAATTCCTATAAATAGATGACTAGACTCCTCATTTTTTAAGGCTCAACACTTAAGAGAAA
This sequence comes from Viscum album, assembly GCA_963277665.1. Lineage (NCBI taxonomy): Eukaryota > Viridiplantae > Streptophyta > Magnoliopsida > Santalales > Viscaceae > Viscum > Viscum album. The sequence continues at coordinate 681,695,898 of OY728123.1, read as the reverse complement.
ATTTGAGATCTGATCGGGCAAGTAGTAGAAGTGTCGTGCAAGCTGAGGGTTATTTATAAGGCACGCAAGTAGGAAGTGGCATGCAAGTAGAGTGGCATGCAAGCAGGGTGGCACACAAGTAGAGTGGCGCGCAAGTAGAAGTGGCGTGCAAGTTATCAGAGGTGCGCAATAAGGTCAGTGTCATCGAGAAGTGTGTTGTGTATAAGCCAAAAGTGGTGTGGAAGTTGTGAGTTGTTCACAATAGAGGTGCGCATGTTATGGAACGCAAGTAGGGGAACACAAGTAGAGTGGTGCACAAGAATCATGGAGTGCAAGTAGAATTGAAGAACAAGTTGTGGGTTGTGAACAATTGTGGTGTGCAAGTATTTGATGTTGTGCAAGCAGGGAGGCACGCAAGAAGGGTGGCACATAAGTAAGGATTGGCATGCAAGCTATGAGTTTTTCTAGAAGTTCTTACCAGCTTCTGTTCAACTGTGAATATGTTAAGTTGATATATACTTCATTGTTTTTACAATCACAAATAGAACTTGTTATTATATCAAGAAGAAGAATAAGAGCTCGGTGCAGATGGTTTTTCACAGAAAGAGAACTTGTGAAGAAGAGTAGGTTTCAGTGCAGCTGGTTTTGCATTGAAGAAGAAGAAGAAGAAAAAGTGTGTGAAGCTTAAAGGTTTGATGAATAAAAAGAAGAGGAGAAGAAGAATAAGAATAGAGTATTCCCAATTTTAGCCTACAATTATTTATGGTAGTTTAATTTAGATGATGCCAAGTGAACCAATCTCCACTGCCTGAATAATCAAATTGGTATATGTGATTCTAGCCAAGAAGAGAGAATAAGTTTTAGTGCAGTTGGTTGTTTCACTAAGAAGAAGAAAGAAAAATCCTAGTGTATTTGGTGTTGCACTAGAAAAGAAGAGAAGGAAAGAAAGAAGAATTTCTTGCCAACTTCTTTTCAAGTAATCAAGTGAAGAGAATTAAAGAAGACCAGGAGTAGAACCGTCCTTTTGGAGAAGAAAGAAGACTGTCTCCATAGGCAGTATAAAGAACCAGCAAGACGCTGCAAGTTGGGCTAGGTTATCCTAGTCCAGGGAAAAGGATTGTTTCCCACCCCCATCTAAAGTGTAGGGACTCACACTGACTAGTGGGTTGTTTTCCTAGCGACTCCACTATAATTTCATATCACATCATAGTGGATAATCCATGCACTGGTCAAACCCATGCATAGAAAGTATGTAGCTACTCTTATTGAGTGGTGAACCTTGTAAAAATATCGTGTGAATATTTTTACTGCTTTCTATTATTACATGTGATAGGGAAAAGAGAATAAGAGAATCAAGATCCTAATAGGTCAATATGTACAAGGGTAAAAGTTGGAATTGGTTTAAAAAGTCCATGTTTTTGACACTTTCCGCCGGGGCACATGCGCACGTCCATCATACAGAGGACGTGCGGCTTGTTGCCCCGCATTCCCGCTTTCCAAAGGCGAGCGGTATTCGCTCCTTATTCAGGGATGTCTGCTCCTTGATCGAAACTGGGATGATGGGATGTCAGTTCCTCCTTCCGTGAATTCCTACTCGGAACTCATCACCTAGTACGAGTCTCCCTTATAGATTTAAGACATGTTCGTGAAACTCTTACTCATGCCATATCTTCATGGACACTAGTTAATTACGCTGCTTCCATCGAGGCGCTATGAGGGGTCTGGTCAGGGAAGCAACCTTCGGTTAGGGGAGTGGTCACACTGAGGCATCACTGGCATGTCTTGACGCTGGGGAATTGGCATGTCTGTCTTCTATCCCTTATTATAGGGCTTCTCAAGGGTGCGGAAGCCCGAGGAATCCCACATCGAACGTGGGGAATAGTATGCCATATGCATGTATCTGAGGTTTTCCTTAGCTTCCCATGTTTAACACAGGGTATGTCGTGAGTTTAATGTCCAGCGGAGATGGATCTGACTGATCGGAACACTGGATAGAGTGGATCAGATTGAAGAACCCCCTAGAGGGAACACCGATGTTGGGGCCGACACGTGGGTGGCTTCCCGAATGCTGTGGAGTGGAATGAGGTGATGAAGTGAATGGGATTGAACCTCTTAGAGGCTTCCAACGTATCCCTATGGAAATGAATCAAAGTCCATGTAGTTTGGGATGATATGGTGGGACACCTGAAAGAGAAACCCGTGAGAATGAATGCATGGATGGGACCCATAGGGAGTAAGACCTCCGGGTTAGGTAATGAGCTTTTCGAGGCGCGTGGGCTCGAGGGATAAGTTAGGATGAGACATGGGTGTTGGGCTTGAACCTCATGGAGGATTTCTACGTATCCCCACGGTGGGGAATCAAAGTCCGCATAGTGAGATAAAATAAAATTTAATGTCATGCGGGACGGGGAATTTGGGGATTACGTTCTGAGATGGACCAAGAATATAGGTTCTGTGAACCGACATGAAGAGGGACCTGGGGTCCAGATGGATGGGGTTTAGGCTCTGAGATGGCCCATAGTGGTGGGGCTTGAACCTCATGGAGGCTTCCTACTTACCATGCCTTAGCACGGATTAAAGTCCCCATAGTTCGGAATGGATGGGGCTTACACTCTGAGGCGGCCCACAATGATGGATGGATGAGGCTTACACTCTGAGGTATCCCACAATGGTTGGTGAACCAATGTGAAGAGGTCGGAATGACCGTGTGGTGGGATTGAACCATGTGGAGGCTTCCTACGTATCCCTATGGCAGGGAATCAAAGTCCACGTAGTTCAGGTGGTGCAGTTTAATGTCATGAGGGATAGGATACATTTTAACATCATGCGGGGTGGAATGCAGTTTAACATCATGCGGGACGGGGCATTTGGGGCATACGTTTTGAGACAGCCCAAAGTGTTGGTGAACCTACGTGAAGGGATTGGAATGACCAGATGGTGGGCTTGGACCTCATGGAGGCTTCCTACGTACCATGGCTTAGCATGGATCAAAGTCCCCATAGTTCACTGTAGGTGGGGGTCAGAATCGGTACTCACTCTAATCTCACGTGAGTCATGATCGGTGTGAGAAACAAGAGATGACAGAGACCTGATGATCACATCGCGAAGGGTGCGTCCATGGGAATCGAAGAGGGACTTACACGTTGAGTGGCCCGTGGTGCTGGGACTTAATCCAGGATGGAGGACCGAGGGTGATAAAGAGCAGAGGGAGAGGAAAGGGTAACAGAAGACCCCTATGTCCATCTCCCCCCTTGGTCTTTGGCACCGGGGAAGTACGGAGGTGCATGGGTGCTACCTTCCGCAAGAGGGGCTAGGGGATTACACCAAGGAGGTTGCCCTTCCTCCGTGGAAAAATGCCACTCTCATAAGGAGGATTTCATCCCATGTGGGGGGTGATCCCATCCCCGTGGAGACGAGCGGTGTAAAGAATGTCCGAGCTGGGGGGACCCTACGTGCGAGGCACGGGGCTGGATCACAGTTTAACATCATGTGTTGAGGATGATGTGCTTGGCAGTTTAACGTCCTGCAGCTTGGATGATGTGGGTTTACTCCGCACCCCTAGGACTTAGATAACCGGTACCCTCTACTCCTTGTGGGAGGGAAGGTACCGGCAATGCCGTTGTGAAGGGGGGTCGCAGAGCGAACCATCGAGAGGTCCACGTTAGCGTGGCTATGTGAATAAGAAATAGCCATTAGTGTGCCTATGCGAAGAAGCATAAGGCAAAGAAACACAACAAGAAAAACCACCCAAGGGACCTTGAAGTTACTTCTTACGAGCCTGTAAGGGCGTACGGGAAAACAGTGCATGGTGTGTATGCCCGGTGTGTCTGACCGGGGCATCCAGAAGGAGCACATCGGGTGCATACGTAGGGAGGCACCCGTGGAGCATCAAGATGAGGGGTCCTGGGGGTTGCACGCAAAGAAATGGTTGGCGTGCAAAACACTGGGATGGAACGTAATCGGGGGTAGAGGGATTACGCGTGACAGTAGGATCGCGCACAAGGGATATGAATTGCGCGCGAGTGGCTAAGGCCACACCCTAAGGTAAGGCCACACCCAACGAAAGGGATTGCGCGCAATTGGACCATTTTGCATGCGGAAGAAGGAATTGCATGCAAGAGAGGAACCCTGAAGGGTTTGGAATTTTGTTTAAGCCAGAGGGATTGCGCGGAAAGGCGGATCTCGGGGTGAGGTGGCTTGAAAAGGATCAGTACCTAAAAGCCATCTTGTGAGCATGGAAGTACGATTTCATGCACGAGAGCCGATTCGAATTCCACAACCCTGAAATGGAAGGGGTATCCTTCTATTTATAGGCATCCAACGGCACATAATTCAGGGTGGCGTGAAAAATTTGCATGCCATAGACGACAGCGTGGAATGTTAACCGCACGGGTGCGGGCGCACAATTATTGCGCGCCTGCGCCAGGGACCCTTTGCAAATCCCGAAACCCTTATGCGTGGAACAATTTTTTCGCGTGCATTCCCATTTTTTCCGTGCAACACTTCCGGGCCCTCCGGACTAGCTCTCCGGGTCTGAATATGACTTATCTTTTTCACTTAGAAACTTCCTTCATTAATTACATATTTTTCAGCGTCTACAAATTCCCCCCCTCATAATTGGATCAGCAAGGAGTCGCAATGATCGGATTCCAAGGGAAATGCCGAAAAGCCGAAGTGTCGGGCTTCGTGGCCCCCCTGCGCCCAAAAAATGGTGTGGCGCGCAAAATGCCAGCTGGGGCAGAATGATATTTCCGCGTGGCGCAGAACCCTTGATTCGCCTATAAAATGGGCCATGGGTCCCATGATCCGTATGCAAATTTCTTGCATGATAGGCACAGAGCTCTCGTGCACAAAATTGTCTCTGCACCTACGCATAAAACACACTTTTGCAGCACGTAATTACTCTGAGTTTTGGATTTATTTACACGCAAACCCAGGATTTTCCACGCCCACTTCTCAGATTTCCTACCCAGCTTCTGAATTTCATGCAACACATCCAGATTCCGCGCAACACTTCTGAAGCACTTGGCTGGAAGAAGATGGCTGCAAACCAGGTAGATGAGGGGGAATTCGCTTCTCGTAGAGCTAAAATGGCGGTGAACGAGGAGGTTTATGGTGCCGGGGTGGTTGTCTCCAATAACCACACTCTGTTCAATCTACTAACCCCCGCCCAGAAGGAATACCCTTTGTCCAACAACCTTCCACTATGGAACTTCATCATTTTGGAGGAGGTTCCGCTGCCGGGCTTTGAGGTTGACACACCGCAGTCATGGGTGACTCGTGAGGATGACCTTTCCTGATACAATATCACCAATAATGGTCGTCCTGCCATAGAAACCAGGCACATGGATGTATATGTCCTGAATCTGAGGACTAGGACCATTGTTGGGGGTGATCCGGTTATGGAGAATTCCCCAGCCCTCTATGCAATAACTTTCTGTCAGAGCATCACGGACAATACCAATGGCTGGATACAAGATTGGGATCTGTGGTCTAGAGGCAACTTCACCAGTGAGTGGGCCTGGGTGTACTGGGTTTTCCATACGTGTGAACAATTTGGGGCTGAGTTGTGGCACATCGGTCTGTTCGAGGTGGTGTGGACGTCGCAGTTTCACTTCTACCACCAGCCTGAGCTCGGGTCGGAGTTGTTCACTCGGTGGTCCCCTGACACCAACACATTCCATCTTCACCATGGGGAAGTTTGCATTATCCTTTGGGACATCCACTGCATCGGAGGTATCCCACTAGAGGGCTATCAATACGACGAGTTCCTTCCTCCGATGAACACCTGTGAGGACAGATCAAAGACCCCCATGCTAACATGGCACCTGCTGGAGATGGCCAAAGAGAGACTGGAGGTCAAGTAATTCCTAAAGGATATTTCCTATAAGGACTGGTTCAACCTGTTCTTGGAAAAGGATATGGCGGTCAAGATGCTGGGAAGAGGAAAACAGTGCCCAACCACGGATCAGAGGAGCAAAAATGGATCGTACTAGAGGATCCTAGAGGTGGGGAAATACCAATCATGGGGATACCGCATTAATGAGGCCTGGGACCCGAATGTTCAATATGCCGGGTTCCTCGACACTTTCCTGAGCGGGTGGCTCCTACCGGTACATGACGCAAGGATGGGCATCCGTCCAGCAACCCTGGTGATGGCAGGCACTATGTCTGCCAACAAAAGGTTTAATCTGGGGGTCCCCATTCTGGCTAGGCTGTATGCCATTTTAGGACGCATCTCAAGAGGGGGGTCACCTCAGAGGGTGTGCAGACCCTTCCAGATCTTCCATGGATGGGTGGTGGCTTATCTTGGCGGGTACACTTTCCCAAATTCCATTCTTCCTCCGGGCAATGGCCTGTGACCATCTCTGCTGAACATTGCTGGGGTTGCGCCGATGGTGCTCAATGAGGAGGGAGTAAGGATCAGAATTGGTAACCATGCCAAATTCAACTTCATCCCATTACCCACCCCAATCATCCAAATGGTAGACAATGGGCAAGGCTTGCTGGAGCAGCAGGAATACTTACAGAGCATCCGTGGCAGGGTGCTTGTGGCTCGGATTGACGGGAAGATCATCTGTGAGCCTTACGTGCTGTCCCGATTCGCCAGACAGTTCGGGGGCCTCCAGCGAATTCCAAAGAGGGTATTCACGGATGTATGGGAGGAGATGAATCCCTACGTCCTTTTATATATGTGGTTAATGTTCACAACTTACAGCTCTGGTGATTTCATTACCCTTCCTACCACCGGGGCCGACGCTGGCCTATCAACCAAGTATGTCGAACACTGGGCCATCACATACCCCGAGGGGCTCTTTCACAAGCGAGTTCGGAAACTCGAGACTACCCACGTGGAACCCGGGCGACGAGAGAGCAGGCAAGGTGCTGTAAGAAGGGGGGACCAGGGGTGCGCCGGGCAGTGAGGCCTGCACAGGACGAGACCTCAGTAGTGAGGACATCACATGGTGTTGTTGCGACCTTGTTGCCTGGAGGAGGGTCACACGAGGCGGCCAGAGAACTGCCCAAGAAGCAGATAAGATACCTGCTCCAACCTTCCCATGATGCAATATTCCCGGCATTGTGGTCGGTCTGGCTGACCCTATGGCAGTTGATGAGTGATGAGGCCCTCTGGTAGAAGATAATGCAGGACAGGGTCTAGATGCCAGAAGTCGGGCTCATTCGGGTTACCGACCGGGTAAACTTTCATCGATGGTATGCTTACCTGATGGCCATGGACATGTACTCATGCCAACTGGGTCAGCGCGTGGAGCCATCTCTCTTAGTGAAAGTGATGCTCGGTCAGGGTCATGATCCTAAACATATGCCTTCATAGGATGATGACGGTGGTGATGAGTCAGAGGGAGGGAAGGAGACAACAGAAGACGAAGGATCTCAGGGAGGGTCCCGCCAAGGGAGCCTGCTGGAGAGTGGCGAGATCGTCGGCTCCAACAGAGACATAACCGAGCTGCTCGTGGTATGTATCTATCCTTATTTATCCTCCTTTATCCATTCTCTTCTTCAATTTCTAATCCATTTCTCTATCTCACTCAGGAGCATATAGGCACTAATCAGGCATCCCCAATAGAGGAAGGAGAAGAGGCACCAGTGGGACAAGGTGGGGCTCCAACGCCCATTATCGAAATGACATGCGTTGAGGGGTCTCCTGCCACGATAGCTCCTATAGAAGCCAGAACACTAGAGGTTGATGCCCTGGGTTCCTGTAAGTCTCTTGCTTCACTACTAGTGCTTACTGTCAGAGAACTCAACTAATCAGGATGATCCTTGTACAGTGATCTCGACGTTGGAGGCTCGTCAGGCTGCTGAGCTCGGGCCGTATGTGAATGAATTAGTGGCGGACGTACCACCTCCTCTAGAACATACATCCCAAACTGAGTCGGCCCCGACAATTGGTGAGCAGGGGGCAGCAGACATCAGTGGTGCTGTCATTGGAGCGAGGCCAGAAGCTGATAAAGGCACTGCTTCTGTCGGGGTGAGAGAGGAAGGTCTCCCAGACGCCGAGGATCCTATTACTCAGGAAGGCATCGCTGAGGTAGATCCAACTACTGACCTGCTTGCTGTCTTCCCTGTATACTGGCCCACTGATCCTGAAGAAATAGATGATTCAGATTCAGAAGCGGCCGAGGAGAGCCGGATGAAATGGCGCAAAGGGTGGAAGTGCATCCAGCATTTTCTCAGGCAGCCTCAGACGGATTGGCTATGGCAGATGGGATCACTCTAGACCTGGCTGCGTTTCCTGTGTACCGGAGGGTCTGACGCTCAACACCTTCATCTAACGGTCCATGATTACATGGATGAGAAGATACATGAGAGTAGCCGGTGCACCGACGTTGCCCAATGTCAGGAAGAATTGGTGAGAACCCAAGCGTTCCTGAGGGCGAAGCAGGAAGTACAATGCCTCAAAGAGTAGGTGAAAGAGAATGAGGCCTTCATTGCAACATGCTCTAAGATCGTGGAGCAACTGACAACCCAGATGGCTGATGCCCAAGAAAAATTGATGGAGGCGAGTCACCAGATGACCGTGCTTCAAACTGAACAGGCGCGGGCACAAGCTAATTTTGGAAAACTACACTCTGTAGCTGTTGAGGAAGAGAGAGTCTTCAGGGGGTGGGGAGCAGTCATGGAGGCTACCAGCCAAAGGGTAGTAGCATTGGAAAGATCTATCCGAGAAGCCGACCCTTAGGGGGGCCCTGTTTTGGCCAACTCATGAACTTTTTTCTTTTAATGTATGGAAAAATCCATTTATCTATACCTTTGGTTTAATACGCTCAACCATAATCCTGAAATAAATAACAATTCATCTCTAAGCTCATGTGGGCCGTACCCAATGTGAGAAAAAAAGGATGCTCGTATTATCATTTCGTTCAACCGTGGGGGTGTCAACCAAGCTTTGGGCATTCGAAATCGAGCCTAGATTTCTGAGGAGAAGAGGGAGGCCTATCCAAAGGAAGGGGATCTTACACCTAATTGATGTATCATCTTCTCAATGTGCTCTAGTACACAAACGGGTCAATGCCAGGGGAATTGGAATCAGTCCAAACATAGGGAGATGAAAAAGGTGAATCACATTACCCAAAATTCGGAATCACTGTGGGAGGGGTGTGACAATGGAGGATAGCTGTTAATCGTGGCGGAAACAGAACATCCATATCGCATTAGCCTGAAATGGGGACAACAAATGAGGGCTGACTACTGATCATGTTCGCAACATGGGACCTAATTCAAATATCGTTGATCAGTCTTCCAGAACATTGGCCCAGGACAGCAGGCGGACCATAGGTCAAGCATCCATACTGTTAGGGGGTCCCTCCAAACATGACCAGTCTTCCGGAACGTTGGCCCAGGATAGCAGACGGACCATAGGTTGAGCATTCATACTATTAGGGGGTCCCATAAAACGTGAAAGAAGATGAAGATCTGAATAAGGGGCACGCGAAGCATGGAAAGAAGAGTGATGGTTTGTTTGCATGGAATCTAACACTCCCAAAATTACACCACCATGGTGGAGTCACATTAGGAAGACGTATTAATCTGATCACGGATCATCCCAAATTTTAGACAGGACCTCTTTAGTGAGGGAACTGTCACTTCCCAACATCAGTATGGGGCATCCCAAACTTATTCGGGGCTAATGATGCAGTTACACAACTCCCCGAGAATTCAGGCCAAAGGACCGACAGTGAGGGGGGGAATAGACTTGTGATTCCTAGGGCTGGACCCAAGATGAAATATCCGGGCGTTCCTTCATATCCCATAAGGATGGGAATCAAGTCGCACGTAGTTCTGGAAGGGTGGAATGACATGATGTGGTACCTGTGCAAAGGATGAAAGGGGTGTGTGGGTCTAGCCCTCACACAAAAAGAAGCGACATTTGATGTATCTTGTTTTTCCTTGAAGGTGAATGTGATTTTTCTTGGTGAAGCGATAAGCTAAAGGTGGAAATTCCTTGCGTCGTGACAATAATCAAGCCATATACGGGCATTGAAAAATGGTATGGTAAATGAACAATACCCCACGTGATATTGTAATGCTCCGACCCCAATTACCCAGAGTTGGTGCATTATTACGTAACATTGGCATGATCACAAAAGATAAGTCTCGAAAGACCGATTAGTTTACTAGCCTTGTAAACACTAGATATATTAATAAGTCTTACATTACATCATAAAGTAAAAAAAAACTACAACAACATCTTGTCTTCATATCCCCTCATACTATCCCTACAGGTCATTCATAAAATACTTCTTCACATCCTGGAAAAATTAAAACATTGAAAGGGGTGAGCTCAGATGATCAGTAAGGATAACAATATATCAGAAACTTTCATAAATAAAATTAAACATTTAAGGCAATGTATAACCAAAACAAAAGCCTTTTAAACTTGATCATCAGCATAATATGGCAAAAGTAAAATGAAATAATTCCATTTACTTATTCACATGGATATTCTACTAGTCGAATAATCACATGCAATATCAATAACCACTTTCATAATGATGGAATACATAATGCAAGACTATCATAACCACATAGCCAAGGCCTCGTGCCAAGACTACAAATAAGATTTTGTCAAGGCCTTGTTCCAAGACACTAGTTTGTCTCATGAGACCTACCGATGCATCGAGGAGCTATAGAGGGCTCCACCCGTCACATATTAAGTCCAATGCATTCCTTATATGAAAAGGTTTAAACATATCATAAACCATAACATAATTGTATCACATAAATCATGCATAAAGGAAACATAACATTTCCACATTTCAATCACAAGATATCAATACAACACATTGATATAATAAAACCATTTTCAATACCAAAATAAAAGAAAAGTAAAACATGGTATTTATTTTTCATTTTAAAAAAAGTTATGGCTTGAAGAGGAATCTGAAACTCAAATAATGGTCATGGCAGCGGAGAAGTCGTTGTCGTCGCATACGTACGACAAAAAAACATTCCCTTTTGTCATTTAGTAAAACACTTCGTATAAAAAAGATTCCTTTTGAATAAACGTAAAAGTCAAAGTGGTTTATACACCATATAAAAGAAAGTTGTGTACAAAACAAAACATGCCTCAATGAAAGGAGATTCAGACGAAGTCCCTTACCTCGTGTCCGACTTGACTCGATTGTTCTTTAATCTCCTGAATAATAAGATAGAGTTAATTTACACTTTCTTAAGAACCTTTTTCAAGTTAATTATTCCTTTTATATCACTTATTACCATGTTATGAACATTATGTAATTATTTAAGTTAATAACGGACATTTTGTCGATCTTTGGTACTTGAGTCAAAAATAAACTTCTTATAATTACAAGTTGTTCATGTGGTAAAATATCCATTATATCCAGAATTATATTCATGATTTAGATATCATATATATCATATATATCCAGTATATAAATGCATTTATAATATTACATAACATTTAGAGGTAAGAAATGAAATGCACCGTTCATGGAGACGGTAAGCCATACGTACGCATGAACGCTACTTTCATTTCTATTTCGTTTTTAATGGAATGAAATCATAATGATATAAAGGTATATTATAATAACAGTATAATATCATATATAATATCATTAACTCCATCCTTTATAAGTCCCACATATGACATTAACGATTCAAATCACTTTGAGGGGACAGTAATCCGCACTTCCTAAAATGAAATTATCTTGTTTACCCATAATGGAAATCATAAAGGTATGACATAAATGAAAAATACAGTATCATAAAGAAAATATAAACATAATATTTATCATATATAGAAATAGTGTCATCATAATGGCCACCATGAGAGGTGTTAAAAGAATATTGAACAATCATCGTTTTGTGAGGCAGTAATTCGCCACCCACAGAAACAGTATGTTCATTAACCATTAGATGAAGGTGTGTGTAAGTGTAAATAAAATACTTCTAATAAAAACATCCTAGTATATCGAAGATACTGGTGTTGTTACAAAATAAAGGAATAAAAAGAGTTTAAGGGGTTGTAGAAGCAAAATAAAACAAAATAACATAAGAGAATACATTACCTTAAAATCGGGTAACTCTTTTTTATTTGAGCCAAAGGCTTATTTGGGAAGACTTATGCCCAAAGTGAGTCTTCTAGGAGTAAGATAGTGAATTTGAGAGAGTATTTGGGCAGATCCTGGCCGAGACAAATGGCTTTGTAGGTGTGAATAAGGTGATAGAGGTGGGGGCCTTTTATAAGAGGAGAGGAGGGGCACTCTTGGAAAGCCATGAAATGTTACATTATTATGAAATGATTTTCGGATTTTAAAGGTCCCACAATGATATATTTCGATGATAAGGTGATAAGGGTTCGAAATAAACCCATCCAATAGGCTTTAGACAAGTTTAAGTCTTATATTTTACCTTATCTTTTCATTTTATTTAAATCTTTCATTAATGAGGTAATCGCTTCATCATCATGGTGTGATAAATAAATTTATTTATTTATTGCCAAAAAATTATAAAAAATTACCATGATGTAGGAAATATTTTTATATTTCTAATGGATATTTATATTCTAAAAGATAAAGTGTATAACCCATTGTAAAAAGTTTCTTAGTAAAACAATACATGTTTGTGACATTTTTATTTTTACTTTAAATAAACGGTATTAATGTCATTATCTTACCCAAGTGGCTCCATGGGGTACCAAAAATTGACCCATGGATTTTATTGGTTGTCCATGAGTCATAAAATAATAGTAGGACATGTGTCAAGGTAATTTCATATTATTATAACATTATTTTTACCTTAAATTACTCTAAGTACCTCTAATCGCGGTTAATAAAACTCAAAAGTTACTATTCACCAAAAAATATTTTCATCCCATTGAACCAAATTTTACATCCTAATTACAACCATGTATTTTGTATTTTTGAAATTAAATTCACCGAAGCGGTAAAATTTCATTTAAACAAAAAATCAGTTTTTTAACTACCACTTAGTGGTTTCACTATTCATTAAAAAATTGATGTTTTTCAAAAAAATACAAAAAATTCACCATAAGCTATATTTGATATTCCAAATTCAAAGATGATGTATATTTTACCAAATTAAAAAAATATAATTTTCATTAATTAATTTTATAATTAATTCCCGTTGTCTAAACAAATAGCGTGTTTTTACGAAAGAATGTCAATCAAAAGATTGACAATTGTTTATATCCAATTTCAAAGTGAAATTAATTATAATGACCACCATTGGATAAAATGGTAAAAATATATTCTAATTATACTTTAAAAACACTAAATAATATAATTTATCACTATAAATTTTTTTTATTAAAAAATTGTTTTTAATTAATGTTTTAGTATTTTACACTATTCATAAAAAATTGGAAGTTCTAAGAAAAAAAACAAAAAATTCAACTTAGGATAATTTCGATATTCTGAATCCAAAAATGAAGTCCAATTTGAATAATAAATTTATAAAATTTCAAAAAGTGGGTATTACTATTCACAATGGCTACTTTGATTGGTCGCGGTGTGTTAGAATCTCAAACTTGCGTACATTGAAAGCTATTACATTATTGAAAGAGAAGCATACCGTAGAAGCTTGGGGTGTTACATTCTCACCTCCTTCAATAAATTGCGTCCTCCCAATTTGAAAATTTTCTTCGAAAATAAAAGGTTGAAAATAGAAAATACCTTTGTGGAAAACCCACATCGGAAATAAGGTTAATAAAATTTATCCTTAATAAGAGGGAAAGGGAAATGAAGAAGTCACCACCAAATTATGATCTCGATTAGGAGAACATTGGTGGAAATTAGAGACATATAATTGGAGGAAAAACATAAATATTTTTAGGGAGTTATTGAGGTCATCAATCAAAAATAAGTGTAAAATTGAGGGCCTCAAAGCCTTCAATCTATGTTGACTTAAAATATCAGCAGTTCAACAAAACATAAGGTATTAGGATAACACATTTTTTGTTTTAATATGCCTTTCCTAAAGTTTAAGAATTAATTTATTCATAGAATAAGAGATAAGTATATGTATATGTATATATATATATATACTTTACAATTAGAGTTTCAACCTTCAACTAATTTCTACCACAAACTCATCTTCCACTCAAAAAGATAAAAGAACTAAAAAATATTATATTTATCCTAATCGTACAGGGTTCAAAATATTTACACATACCATTTAGATTAGTAAAACTATTTTTTAATAACTAGGGACTTCATGTAGGCTAGTGGTAGGAAGTAAAGGCATGTCGCACTATGGTTGTGGGTTCGATTCCTACAGCTTTGTCCGACACGACGGGTTATCCCCTGACCTGAAAGTTGTCCTTTTCCTAAAACTATAGTATTATAATATTCCAAAAATAATCTTCAGAAATTTTTTAACCTTAAGAAATACTATCCAAAGTTAAACTTAATCCATTCCAACCTTTATAGTTATCCAACATACCTCTTTCTAGACTCTCTCTAAAAGGTCTCTAAATTCCAAAATCAATTGTAACATCAAATTACCCAAACAAAGTAACGTTTCTATTATTGTCACATCCTAAAAGTATGATTACCTACATCATATTAAAACCTTAATGAAAACAACAAGTACTGCAGTACAATCCTTATATATATCACATTATTCTTATAACCATAATATAGTTATTGAGTACAAAAACACAAATACAATAATTATTCAACTTTATCTATAGTAACAGCATAAGCTTGGCCTTGATCCCTTGGCCTTTTCTAAGGTAAGTTTCCTTGAATATTAGGACATTCATTTTCATAATGTCCCATTTCTGTACAACTATAGCATTCAACATTGATAGCATCTTTCTTTCCCTTGTAATCACGAGCCTGGTGACCTTTTTCTCCACATTTATAACAAACTTCCATTCCTTTTAGGCAAGTACCGGGGTGATTCTTCCCACAATTATTGCATAATGGAAAATCCTTCTTTCCCTTTTTCCCTTTATCAGTCTCTTGTTCCAGCATTCTCTTCTTCTCTTTCTTTACTTTATTATCATAATATTTAGAGAATTCCTTTTCTGTCTTGATAGCACACGAGACTATATCTTCGTACGTTGAGAAAAATTGTGATACTAATGCTCAACAGAGAAATGGTTTTAACCCATCAATGAAACGATTAATCTTACTTCTTGGGTTACGTATATAATCTGTCGCATGCCTCGCTAACCTTGTAAAGTTAGCTTCATAGTTTTCAACATTCTCATCCTCCTTTTTCCTCAGACTCAGAAATTGTCTTTCCATATCCGCTCGATGGTCAAGAGGAAAGTATTTTTCTACAAAAATCTCTTTGAACTCTCTCCATTACACACTTGATACTTCTTCATCTTCCTTTGTATTTTGAATCAATGACCACCATTGATCAGCATCTCTAGTGAGGTGGTAAACTGCCATGATAACCTTTTCCCTTTCACTACTCCCCAAGGCATGAAATATTTTCTCTAAGGAATTTATCCATTGCTCAGCTACTAAGGGATTTGTAATCCCATTGAATGTTGGTGGTTGTTGCCTCATGAAGCGGTCTAACATTGATCCTCCATGTTGTGTATCAGGGTGCTCCATACGAGTAAGGTTATCATTCATAAGCTGAGTGAGTTGTCCCAGTATGGTGATGAGCTGATCAGCACTAGTTGTATCACCAGCTCCACTATAATTATCTTGAGTTGGAGAAAAATCCCTACATGGAGTGCGTGCATTGATACGGTTTCCATTCCTTCCACTAGGAGCCATTTCTAAACAATTTCATAAACTGGATTAGTTTATGAATCGAAATACATAATAACAAACCTGAAAAACACGTAACATAAATTGAACTATTTATAGACATAATCCATAATCATAAAAATTATTTCTTTGAGGAAGTATATACTCATAAACCCTTCATAATGGTTTGTAAAGAAAATGAGAATTATCCTAAGCATATCCCACGAGAGTGTCGTAACCAAGAGTGCAGCAAAGCCCATTGTCGTGCACCAGTTCCCGTTCGAGTCTAGCTCAAAGTGGTGTTTTTGGGTTTTAACCCTAGGTACATCTGTGCCAGAGCTGCCTCTACCTGCTCGTATCCAGACAGGGATGTATTACTCGGAAAACTCACAAAATCTCTATAATACCAAAATTCTAGGAAGTTCTTCTATACTAATCCTCAAAGCCAATCTTAGGGCTATGTTCTCTAATCAGAGTTTATCTAAATCTTGCTTCCATGGTTAGTACTAAACTGTCTCTGATACCAACTGTAACACCCTGACCCCAGTTACCCAGAGTCGGTGCATTATTACGTAACATTGGCGCGATCACAAAAGATCAAGTCTCAAAAGACTGATTAGTTTAGTAGGATTGGAAACACTAGATATATTCATAAGTCTTACATTACATCATAAAGTAAAACAAAACTACAAAAAAATCTTGTCTTACTATCCCCTCATACTATCCCTATAGGTCATTCATAAAATACTTCTTCACATCCTAGAAATATTAAAACACTGAAAGGGGTGAGCTCAGATGCTCAGTAAGGATAACAATATAACAGAAACTTTCATAAATAAATATAAACATTTAAGGCAATGTATAACCAAAACAAAAGCCTTTTAAACTTGAACTTCAGCATAATATGGAAAAAGTAAAATGAAATAATTCCATTTACTTATTCACATGGATATTCTACTAGTCGAATAATCACATGCAATATCAATAACCACTTTCATAATGATGGAATACATAATGCCAAACTATCATAACCACGTAGCCAAGGCCTCGTGACAAGACTAGAAATAAGATTTTGTCAAGGCCTTGTGCCAAGACACTAGTTTGTCTCATAAGACATAGCGATGCATCGAGTAGCTATAGCGGGCTCCACCCATCACATACTAAGTCCAATTCATTCCTTATATGAAAAGGTTTAAACATATCATAAACCATAACATAATCGTATCACATAAAACATGAATAATGGAAACATAACATTTCCACATTTCAATCATAAGATATAAATACAACACATTGATATAATAAAACCATTTTCAATACCAAAATAAAATAAAAGTAAAACATGGTATTTATTTTTCATTTTAAAAAAAGTTATGGCTTGTAGAGGATGCCGAAACTCAAATAATGGTCACGAAGGCGGAGAAGTCATTGTCGCTGCATACATACGACAAAAAAACATTTCCTTTTGTCATTTAGTAAAAAACTTTGTATAAAAAATATTCCTTTTGAATAAATGTAAAAGTCAAAGGGGTTTATACACCGTATAAAAGAAAGTTGTGTATAAAACAAAATATGCATCAATGAAAGGAGATTGAGACTAAGTCCCTTACCTCGTGTCCGACTTGACTCGATTGTTCTTTAATATCATGAATAATAAACTAGAGTTAATTTCTACTTGCTTAAGAACCTTTTTCGAGTTCATTATTCCTTTTATATCACTTATTACTTTGTTATGAACATTATGTAATTATTTAAGTTAATAACGATCGTTTTGTCGATCTTTGGTACTTGAGTCAAAAATAAACATCTTATAATTACAAGTTGTTCATGTGGTAAAATATCCATTATATACAAAATTATATTCATGATTTATATATCATATATATCATATATATCCAGAATATAAATTCATTTATAATATTACATAACATTTAGAGGTAAGAAATGAAATGCACCGTTCATGGAGACGGTAAGCCGTACGTACGCATGAATGCTACTTTCATTTATATTTCGTATTTAATGGAGTGAAATCATAATGATATAAAGGAATATTATAATTACAGTATAATATAATATATAATATCAGTAACTCTATCCTTTATACGTCCCACATATGGAATTAGCGATTCAAATCACTTTGAGGGGGCGGTAATCCGCACTTCCTAAAATGAAATTATCACGTTTAATCATAATGGAAACCATAAAGGTATGACATAAATGAAAAATAAAGTAGCATAAAGAAAACATAAACATAATAAATATCATATATATAAAGAGTGTCATCATAATGGCCACCATGAGAGGTGTTAAAAGAAGATTGAACAATCATCGTTTCGTGAGGCAGTAATTCTCCACCCAGAGAAACAGTATGTTCTTTAACCATTAGATGAAGGTGTGTGTAAGTTTAAATCAAATACTTCTCATAAAAACATCCTAGTATATTCAAGATACTGGTTTTGTTACAAAATAAATTAATAAAAAGAGTTTAACGGGTTGGAGAAGAAAAATAAAACAAAATAACATAAGAGAAGACATTACCTTAAAATCGGGTAACTCTTTTTGATTTGAGCCAAAGGATTCTTTGGGAAGACTTCTACACAAAGTGAGGCTTCTAATAAAAAGATAGGTAAGTTGAGAGAGTATTTTGGCTGATCTTGGCCGAGCCAAATGGCTTTTAAGGTGTGAATAAGGTGGTAGAGATAGGGGCCTTTTAGAAGAGGAGAGGAGGGGTACTCTTGGAAAGTCATGAAATGTTACATTATTATGAAATAATTTTCGGATTTTAAAGGTCCCAAAATGATATATTTCGAGGATAAGGTGATAAGGGTTTGAAATCCACCCATAAAATAGGCTTTAGACATGTTTAAGTCTTATATTTTACCTTATCTTTTCATTTTATTTAAATCTTTCATTAATGAGGTAATCGCTTCATCATCATGGTGTGATAAATAAATTTATTTATTTAATGCCTAAAAATTATAAACAAATTACCATTATTTAGGAAATATTTTTATCTTTACAATGGATATTTATAGTGTAAATGATAAATTGTATAACCCCTTGTAAAAATTGTTTTAGTAAAAGAATACATGTTTGTGACATTTTTATTTTTACTTTAAATAAAAGGT
This sequence comes from Viscum album, assembly GCA_963277665.1. NCBI lineage: Eukaryota > Viridiplantae > Streptophyta > Magnoliopsida > Santalales > Viscaceae > Viscum > Viscum album. The sequence continues at coordinate 681,677,075 of OY728123.1, read as the reverse complement.
ATTAATGTCATTATCTTACCCAAGTGGCTCCATGGGGTCCCAAAAATTGACCCATGTATTTTCTTGGTCGGACATGAGTCATCCAACAAGAGTAGGACATGTTTCAATGTAATTTCATATTATTATAACATTATTTTTACCTTAAATTACTCTAATTAACTCTAATCGCGGTTAATAAAACTCAAAAGTTACTATTCACCAAAAAATATTTTCATCCCATTGAACCAAATTTTACATCCTAATTACAACCATGTATGTCGGATTTTTTAAATTAAATTCACAGAAGTGGTAAAATTTCATTTAAATGAAAAATCAGTTTTTTAACTACCACTTAGTGGTTTCACTATTCATCAAAAATTGAAGTTTTTCAGAAAAATACCAAAAATTCACCATAAGATATATTTGATATTCCAAATTCAAAGATGATTTCTATTTTACCAAATTCAAAACATATAAGTTTCATTAATTAATTTTATAATTAATTTCCGTTGTCTAAACTAATAGCGTGTTTTTACAAAAGAATATCAATCAAAAGATTGATAATTGTTTATGTCCAATTTCAAAGTGAAATTAATTCTAATGGCCACAATTGGATAAAATGGTAAAAATATATTTTAATTATACTTTAAAACTACTAAATAATATAATTTATCACTATAAATTATTTTGATTCAAAAAGTTGTTTTTAATTAAAGTTTAGTATTTTACACTATTCATAAAAAATTGGAAGTTCTCAGAAAAAAACAAAAAATTCAACTTGTGATAATTTCGATATTCCGAATCCAAAAATAAAGTCCAATTTGAATAATAAAATTTATAAAATTTCAAAAAGTGGGTATTACTATTCATAACAGCTACTTTGATTAGTCACGGTGTGTTAGAATCTCGAACTTGCGTACAATGCAAGCTATTGCATTGTTGAAAGAGAAGCGTACCGTGGAAACTTGGGGTGTTACATTCTCCCCTCCTTCAATAAATTGCGTCCTCTCAATTTTAAAATGTTCTTAGAAAATAAAAGGTTGAAAATAGAAAATACCTTTGTGGAAAACCCACATCGGAAATAAGGTTGATAAAATTTAGCCTTAATAAGAGAGAAAGGAAAATGAAGAAGTCACCACCAAATTACGATCTCGATTAGGAGAACATTGGTGGAAATTAGAGACATATAATTGGAGGAAAAATGTAAATATTTGTAGGGAGGGATTGAGGTCATCAATCACAAACAAGTGTAAAATTGAGGTCCTCAAAGCCTTCAATCTATGTTGATTTAAAATATCATCAGTTTAACAAAACATAAGGTATTAGGATAACACTTTTTTTGTTTTAATATCCCTTTACTAAAGTTTAAGAATTAATTTATTCATAGAATAAGAGATAGGTATATATATATATACTTGACAATTAGAGTTTCAACCTTCAACTAATTTCTACCACAAACTCATCTTCCACTCAAAAAGATAATAGAACTCAAAAATATTATATTTATCCTAGTCGTACAAGGTTCAAAATATTACCACATACCATTTAGATTAGAAAAACTATTTTGTAATAACCCGGAACTTCCTGTTGGCTAGTGGTAGGAAGTAAAGTCCTGTCGCACTATGGTTATGGGTTATATTCCTACAACTTTGTCCGACGCGACGGGTTATCCCCTGACCTACAGGTTGTCCTTTTCCTAAAACTATAGTATTATAATATTCCAAAAATAAGCTTCAGAAATTTTTTAACCTTAAACAATACTATCAAAAGTTAAACTTAATCCATTCCAACCTTTATAGTTATCCAAAATTCCTCTATCTAGACTCTCTCTAAAAGGTCTCTAAATTCCAAAATCAATTGTAACATCAGATTCCCCAAACAAAGTAACGTTTCTCTTATTGTCACATCCTAAAAGTATGATTACCTTCATCATATTAAAACCTTAATGAAAACAACAAGTTCTGCAGTACAATCCTTATATATATCACATTATTTTTATAACCATAATATAGTTCTTGAGTCCAAAAACACAAATACAATAATTATTCAACTTCATTTGTAGTAACAACATAAGCTTGGCCTTGATCCCTTGGCCTTTTCTGAGGTAAGTTTCACAGAAGATTAGGACATTCATTTTCATAATTCCCCATTTCTGTACAATTGTAGCATTCAACATTGATAGCCTTTTTCTTTCCCTTACAATCACGAGCCTGGGGACCTTTTTCACCACATTTATAACAAACTCCCATTCCTTTTAGGCAAGTACCGGGGTGATTCTTCCCACAATTATCACATAATGGAAAATCCTTCTTTCCCTTTTTCCCTTTATCTGTCTCTTGTTCCACCATTCTCTTCTTCTCTTTCTTTACTTTATTATCATAAGATTTAGAGAATTCCTTTTCTATCTTGATAGCACACGAGACTATATCTTCGTACGTTGAGAAAGATTGTGATACTAATGCTCAACGAAGAAATGGTTTTAACCCATCAAAGAAATGACCGATCTTACTTCTTGGGTTACGTATATAATCTGTCGCATGCCTCACTAACCTTGTAAAGTTAACTTCATACTTTGCAACATTCTCATCCTCCTTTTTCCTCAGACTTAGAAATTGTATTTCCATATCCGCTCGATGGTCACGAGGAAAGTATTTTTCTATGAAAAGCTCTTTGAACACTCTCCATTCTATACTTGATACTTCTTTATCTTCCTTTGTATTTTGAATCAATGACCACCATTGACCAGCATCTCGAGTGAGGCGGTAAACTGCCATGATAAACTTTTCCCTTTCACTACTCCCCAAGGCATAGAATATTTTCTCTAAGGAATTTATCCATTGGTCAGCTACTAAGGGATTTTTACTCCCATTTAATGTTAGTGGTTGTTGCCTCATGAAGGGGTCTAACATTGATCCTCCACATTTTGGATCAGGGTGCTCCATATGAGTAAGGTTATTATTCATAACCTGAGTGAGTTGTCCCAGTATGGTGATGAGCTGATCCACACAAGTTGTATCACTAGCTCCACTATAATTATCTTGAGCAGGAGGGAAATCCCTACATGGAGTGCGTGCATTGATACAGTTTTCATTACTTCCACTAGGATCCATTTCAAAACAATGTCATAAACTGGATTAGTTTATGAATCAAAATACATAATAAAAAACATGAAAAACACTTAACATAAATTGAACTATTTATGGATATAATCCGTAATCATAAAAATGTTTTCTTTGAGGAAGTATATACTCATAAACCCTTCATAATGGTTTTTAATGGAAATGAGAATTATCCTAAGCATATCCCCTAGGAGTGTCGTAACCAAGAGTACAACAAGGCTCGAAGTCATGCACCAGTTCCCGTTCGAGTCTAGCTCAAAGCGTTGTTTTTGGGTTTTACCCCTAGGTACATCTGTGCTAGATCCGCCTCTACCTGCTCGTATCCAGACAGAGATGTATTTCTCAGAAATCTCACAAAATATCTATAATACCAAAATTCTAGGAAGTTCTTCCATACTAATCCTCAAAGTCTATCTTAGGGATATGTGCTCTAATTAGATTTTATCTAAATATAGCTTCCAAGGTTAGTACTAAACTGCCTCTGATACCAACTATAACGCCACAACCCCAGTTACCCAGAGTCGGTGCATTATTACATAACATTGGCATGATCACAAAAGATCAAGTCTCCAAAGACCGATTAGTTTAGTAGCCTTGGAAACACTAGATATATTCATAAGTCTTAAATTACATCATAAATTAAAACAAAACTACAACAACATCTTGTATTACTATCCCCTCATACTATCCCTGCAAGTCATTCATAAAATTCTTCTTCACATCCTTGAAAAATTAAAACATTGAAAGGGGTGAGCTCAGATGCTCAGTAAGGATAACAATATAGCAGAAACTTTCATAAATAAACATAAATATTTAAGGCAATTTATAACCAAAACAAAATCCTTTTAAACTTGAACTTCAGCATAATATGGAAAAAGTAAAATGAAATAATTTCATTTACTTATTCACATTAATATTCTACTAGTCAAATAATCACATGCAATATCAATAACCACTTTCATAATGATGAAATGCATAATGCCAGACTATCATAACCACGTAGCCAAGGCCTCATGCCAAGACTAGAAATAAGATTTTGTCAAGGCCTTGTTCCAAGACACTAGTTTGTCTCATGAGACCCACCGATGCATTGAGGAGCTATAGCACGCTCCACCCGTCACATACTAATTCTAATGAATTCCTTATATGAAAAGGTTTAAACATATCATAAACCATAACATAATCGTATCATATAAAACATGAATAAAGGAAACATAACATTTCCACATTTCAATAACAAGATATCAATACAACACGTTGATATAATAAAACCATTTTCAATACCAAACTAAAAGAAAAGTAAAACATGGTATTTATTTTTCATTTTAAAAAAAGTTATGGCTTGTAGAGGAAGCCGAAACTCAAATAATGGTCACGGCGACGGAGAAGTCATTGTCGCCACATACATACGATAAAAAAAACATTCCCTTTTTTCATTTAGTAAAATTATTCGTATAAAAAATATTCCTTTTGAATAAAAATAAATGTCAAAGGGGTTTATACACCATATAAAAGAATGTTGTGTATAAAACAAAATATGCCTCAATGAAAGGAGATTGAGACGAAGTCCCTTATCTCATGTCTGACTTGAATCGATCGTTCTTTAATCTCCTCAATAATAAAATAGAATTAATTTCTACTTTCTTAAGAACATTTTCAAGTTTATTATTTCTTTTATATCACTTATTACCATGTTATGAACATTATGTAATTATTTAGGTTAATAACGGTCGTTTTGTCGATCTTTGGTACTTGAGTCAAAAATGAAATTCTTATAATTACAAGTTGTTCATGTGGTAAAATATCCATTATATCCAGAATTATATTCTTGATTTAGGTATCATATATATCATATATATATAGTTTATAAATGTATTTATAATATTACATAACATTTAGAGGTAAGAAATGAAATGCTTCGTTCATAGAGACGGTAAGCCGTACGTACTCATGAACGCTACTTTCATTTATATTTCATATTTAATGTAATGAAATCATAATTATATAAAGGTATATTATAATTACAATATCATATCATATATAATATCAATAACTCCATGATTTATACATCCCACATATGACATTAACGATTCAAATCACTTTGAGGGGGCGGTAATCCACACTTCCTAAAATGAAATTATCGCGTTTACCCATAATGGAAATCATAAATGCATGCCATAAATGAAAAATACAGTAGAATAAAGAAAACATAAACATAATATATATCATATATAGAAATAGTGTCATCATAATGGCCACCATGAGAGGTGTTAAAAGAAGATTGAACAATCATCGTTTCGTGAGGTAGTAATTCACCCCCCACAGAAATAGTATGTTCTTTAACCATTAGATGAAGGTGTGTGTAATTTTAAATCAAAGAATTCTCATAAAAACATCCTAGTATATTTAGGATACTGGTTTTGTTACAAAATAAAGTAATAAAAAGAGTTTAAGTGGTTGGAGAAGCAAAATAAAATAAAATAACATAAGAGAAGACATTACCTTAAAATCAGGTAACTTTTTTTGATTTGAGCCAAAGGCTTCCTTGGGAAGACTTATGCCCAACGTGAGGCTTCTAGGAGTAAGAGAGGGAAGTTGAGAGAGTATTTGGGAATATATTGGCCGAGCCAAATGGATTTGAAGGTGTGAATAAGGTGGTAGAGGTGGGTGCCTTTTATAAGAGGAGAGGAGGGGCACTCTTGGAAAGTCATGAAATGTTACATTATTCTGAAATGCTTTTCGGATTTTAAAGGTTCAAAAATGATATATTTCTAGGATAAGGTGATAAGGGTTCAAAATCCACCCATACAATAGGCTTTATACAAGTTTAATTCTTAGATTTTACCTTAATTTTTCATTTTATTTAAATCTTTCATTAATGAGGTAATCGCTTCATCATCATGGTGTGATAAATAAATATATTTATTTAATGCCTAAAAATTATAAAAAAATTACCATGATGTACGAAATCTTTTTAGATTTCTAATGGATATTTATAGTCTAAATGATAAATTGTATAACCCCTTGTAAAAATTGTTTTAGTAAAACAATACATGTTTGTGACATTTTTATTTTTACTTTAAATAAAAGGTATTAATGTCTTTATCTTACCCAAGTTGCTCCATGGGGTCCCAAAAATTGACCCAAGGATTTTATTGGTCTTCCATGAGTCATCCAATAAGAGTAGGACATGTGTCAAGGTAATTTAATATTATTATAACATTATTTTTACCTTAAATTACTCTAATTACCTCTAATCACGGTTAATAAAACTCAAAAGTTACTATTCACCAAAAATTATTTTAATCCCATTGAACCAAATTTTACAACCTAATTACAGCCATGTATTTTGGATTTTTGAAATTAAATTCACTGAAGCGATAAAATTTCATTTAAACGAAAAATCAGTTTTTTAACTACCACTTAGTGGTTTCACTATTCATAAAAAATTTAAGTTTTTCAGAAAAAAAAAAAAATTTCACCGTAATATATATTTGATATTCCAAATTCAAAGATTATGTATATTTTACCAAATTCAAAACATATAAGTTTCATTAATTAATTTTATAATTAATTCCCGTTGTCTAAACAAATAGCGTGTTTTTACGAAAGAATATCAATCAAAAGATTGACAATTGTTTATGTCCAATTTCAAAGTGAAATTAATTCTAATGAACACCATTGGAAAAAATGGTACAAATATATTCTAATTATACTTTAAAACCACTAAATAATATAATTTATCACTATAAATTATTTTGATTAAAAAATGTTTTTTAATTAAAGTTTAATATTTTACACTATTCATAAAAAATTGGAAGTTCTCAGAAAAAAACAAAAAATTCAAATTAGGATAATTTCGATATTCCGAATCCAAAAATGATGTCCAATTTGAATAATAAAATTTATAAAATTTCAAAAAGCGGGTATTACTATTCATAACTGCTACTTTGATTGGTCGCGGTGTGTAAGAATCTCGAACTTGCGTACAATGAAAGCTATTGCATTATTGAAAGAGAAGCGTACCATGGAGGCTTGGGGTGTTATAGATTCCCTATATGGAGAGGTCATCACAATGCAGTGCTGTTTTTCGTCGTGTGTCCGGGACGATATCATCACAGTTTACGGTCATATGGTAGGACCCAACAGCACAGTTTAAGGTCGTATGGCTTGGACCCGAGGGAATGCACACAATGTGATAAATCATACCCAACGTGGAGGAGGACATAATCCCATACCATCACCACGCGTGATTCCGGGAGAGGAGCCTCAGGCCAAGGGGACGACGAGGGTTTAAAGATCAAGGGGCAGGAGACACTAGCCTCCAGTTGATCTGGGCCCGAAACGCAATGTCTGGGTGACCCCTCATTTCCCGTGGGGTTGAGGGTCAAGTTGTGCATGGTTCTTAGGGAAGACCCAAGCCCATAATCTTAGCGCTCGGATCGCGGGAGCCCCGAGAGACGCCGTAACGCAGCTTTGTCTGCCTAACGTGTGGAAGTGCACTGAGGGTTAGTGCAAAGAGTGTCGAGATTCCACCTTGACACGATGGGGTGGAACATAATTTGAATCAGGCAACCAACATTCGGGGCCTGAAGGAGTCGGCGTGACGATGGAGGATTACTGCTGACCATGTTCGCAACACATCATCCTGTCGCGTTAGCCTAAAACGAGGACAAAAAAATGAGCATCGACCGTTGACCATGTTCACAACATGGGATTTGTATCAATTTTTTATCTGAAACCCTCGGGGGAGTTGACCCATAATGGTAGGAGAGCCCTTAAGCGTTGTATCCAGGCCATTCTTAGGGGTCCCTCCAGGCATGAAAGATAATGGGGACCTGAATGAAGGGGAGCACGATGCTTGACAAGTGGACAGAACTTGCCTCAGTTGAATCTGAAACTCCAGGTCCTAGACCAGAGTACTCTGAACACATTAGCGGATGGCTGAAAAGGGTCGAGGGGCTCAATTTGAGAGCGACCAAAAGATGGAGGATTCCCAGGAGAAGGGGGCATGGTGCCAAAAACCATGTACCACACCTATATACCCCCCTCGCGGAGAGGGACGAGCCAAGAGGCCGAGGTGACTAGGAGATCGTGGGATCTCTTAAGAGATGGGGCTAGACCTAAAACCCAGGTGTTCAGGCAGTCCTATATATCCCATAAATATGGGAATCAAGCCGCACGTAGTTCTAAAAGAATAGTTTAAAGTCATGTAGGACGATGAAAGGTATTTCATCCGGGAATGTGTATGGCACGATGAGTAACCCAACATGAATGAGGACATAATCCCACACCACACCATACAATCCCACAGGAAAGAGCCTGGGCCGGGGGCTCGAGGTTGGGCCTCGGTTAGGGAGGCCTGACCAGCTTGCAGTTTAACATCTTGCAGTGGTGATGAGAAGAGGAGGAGGACACCTCAAATAAGGGCGGTATACGGTGCGATGACTAAACCAATGTTAATGAGGACATAACCACACACCACACCGTACTCTCCAGGTAAGATCTTGGGCTAGGACCCGGAAAGGCCAAGGGGCTTAAAGATGGGCCTCAGTCAGGAAGTTCGGACCAGCTTACCGTTTAACGTCATGCGGGATGAACGTGTAGTTTAAGGTCATGCGGGACTGGAGGCAGTTTAGGGTCATGCAAGACCAGAGGTAGTTTAGGGTCATGCGGGACCAGAGGCATTTTAGGGTTATGCGGGACCATACAGTTTAAGGTCGTGTAGGACTATACATTTTAAGGTCATGTCGGACCGTTAGGCTCAAGAGAAGTATTGCTTGAGGAACTTGGCATCGGTGAGAGGAGTTATACGCTCACCATCCATGGTCACCAGGGAGTATGCTACATTGGGGTACACCTTATGAACAATGAAAGGTCCTTCTCATTTGGGCTCCAACTTGGGTGGTTTCCTGTCAGGGATCATTGGCGCCCTAAAGGCCAAGACCAAATCGACTTGAAGGAAAGAGCGGAGGCGAACCTTCTTGTTGACGGCTCGAGCCATCCTGCTCTGATGCCTTTCCAGGTTGTGCAAAGCACGAAGCCTATTCTTGTCCAGTGCTTCCAATTCAGCTAGAAGGATTTCAGAAACTCTATCTAGTGCTTGCTGGTCGTAGACCACTGTCCGCAATGAGGGAAACTGAATCTCGATAGGAAGGATGGCCTCAGTTCCATACACCAGGGAATACGGGGTCACCTAGGTGGAATTACGAGTCGTCATCCGATAATCCCAGAGGGTGTTGGGGAGCTTATCCGTCCAACTCTTCTTGTCCTGACCAATTATCTTTTTCAGAATGTTAGAGAGGGTTTTGTTAAATGCCTCGATCTATCCATTTTCGTTCGCATGATAGTAAGAGGTATGGTTAGAGCGAATGTTGTACTTGGAATACAATTTCTTCATCTTGGCTACTCGGAAGTTGGTGTCGTTATTAGTGAGGATAGCGTGAGGTACTCCAAATTGATAGATGATATTGGAACCCACGAAGTCGGCGATATAACTGGCTTTGACTTCCTTGAGTGGAATTGCCTCTTCCCACTTGGAAAATAAATCCTTAGTGGCCAGAATGAACCAGCATTGGCAAGCCGTTGCCGGTGGGTAAGGGCCTATGACATCCAACCCCCAGACTGCAAAGGGCCAAGAATACTTGGTAGTGTGGAGAGGCTTCAGTGTCCGATGCACAGAGTTAGCATGAAATTGCCATGCATGGAACCTCTTGGAAAACTCTATGTAGTCGTGGATCATGGAGGGCCAAAAATACCCTAACCTCCGAATATGGTGAGACAGTTTCGGCCCAGCCTGGTGAGCGCCGCAAGAACCATCATGAATCTCTTGCATGACCTGTGGAATCTCGACTCCTTGAAGGCAACAGAGGAGAACACCATCAAATCCGCATTTATAAAGGATCTTCTCAAGGATGGGACCGCTCTGAAGGGTAAACTGTAGCGTGCGGCTTCGAATTTTCTCGCGCTCTGCCCGGTCTGACGGGAGATTACCTTATTGGAGGTATTCAACAAAGGGTGTCCTCCAATCTGGAACTATTTCGATCACCGCATCTGAAGTACCCGGGCTCCTGACGTAGGGGATCCGGCGGTGAGATGGTTTACCCGCGGGCCATCATCATCGTCTGGGGTAACAGGAGATATGACTCTTCGGTGAGCCATATGGATAATTAACTCATCCTGTTTGGGCTCTGCGAGTGATACAGCCAAACTGGTCAAAGCATCTTCCCGACCATTCTATGACCGAGGAACATAAGTAACCTCCGACCGAGAAGGGAGTTGAGCCATTAACTGGAGAGTATGCTCTAACAATGGAACGAGCTATGGTTTCTAAATGACATAGTCACCATTGACCTACTTGATGACTAGCTCGGAGTCCCCTTTCACATGCAGATAGGGCACGTCAACCTCGAGGGCCAGCTTGATTCCAGTAATGAGGGAATGATACTCTGCCTCATTGTTGGTGCAACCATCTAACAACAGGAATGAGTATGGTAGAATGGATTGCTCTGGGGTGATGAAGATGATACCTAGGCCCACTCTATTAAGCCCAAGATCATTGAGTCTCCTACCAGTGGGGCTCCGGGAGGCTCCATCAAAGTACATCTACCAACATGGGATGACATGATCGACTGAGAGGATTGCCTCATCAGAAAAACCTAGGTCCAGCGGCTGATCCATGGAGGTTGGGTGTGAATCTAGAAAGTATGCCAATGCCTATCCTTTGATATCCTTCTAAGGCACAAAACTGATGTCAAACTACTAGAGGATTACCTCCCACCACACTAGTTGGCCAGTCAATATAGGTCGGTTCAGAATGTATTTCAACGGGCTACCCGAGAGACTAGATGTACCTCGTGGTGCTGTAGGTAGTGCCGCAATTTCTACATGACAAACATGAGTGCCAGACAGCTCTTCGCGATGGGAGAATATCTAATTTCCATATCAAGGAGCATGCGGCTGAGGTAGTGGAGGCTTTTCTCTATTCCCTCGTTGTTCTTCTGGGCGAGAAGTGTTCCAAGGGACCGTTCCAGGGTGGTCACGTAAAGGACCAACAGCTTCCCAGAGACAGGGGGCATCAAGACTGGAGGTCGAAGCAGATACTACTTGATTTCATCAAAGGTGGTCTGGAACTCCTCATCCCATTCATAGGCAGATCCTTTCTTCATGAGTTGGGAAAAGGGATTACATTTTCCATCCATATTTGCAATGAATTGGCGTATATAGGCTAAGTGGCCTTGGAGACCTCGAATCTCCTGAATATTTCTCGGGGGATGCATTTGGATGATGTCCTTTATCTTCTTTGGGTCGATCTCGATGCCTCGGTATCTGAAAACAAATCCAAGGAACTTGCTGGAGGTGACCCCAAAAGCACACTTCAACGGGTTCGTCTTCAGGGGATGGGAACGGAGGAAACCGAACACTTTCTCAAGGTCCCTAAGATGGTCCTGACATTGGTGAGATTTGACCACTGGATCATCCACGTATCATTCCACTAATGTTCCCAGAATCGGCTTGAATATGCGATACATGATTCGCTGATAGGTGGTACCCACATTCATCAGGATGAAGGGCATAACCTGGTAACAGAAAGTACCTTGGGGTGCCCTGAAGGCAGTGGAATCCTCATCCTTGGGGGCCATCCAGATCTGGTTGTACCCGGAATACCCATCCATGAAGGAGAGGGCTTGGAACCTGGTCGTGGCGTCAATCAACAACTATGTCACTGGAAGGGTAAAATCATCATTCGGATAGTGACGATTGAGGTTTCGGAAGTCAATATAGACCTTGATTTTCCCATTCTGTTTCCTTACTGGAACAATGTTGGATAGCGACTTGGGATAATGGAATTTGTTAACAAAGTTGGCTTTGATGATCTTATCAACTTCAGACTTTACCATGGCACCATGAGAAGGATGCATCTTTCTGGGAGGCTGCTTGAATCCGTGATGACTTGCCGGAAGACCAAGACAGTGAATGACTACCTGAGGATCCAATCCTGACATCTGGTCGTAACTCTAGGGAAACACGTCATGGTTCTGTTTAAGGAAGTCTATGTACTGTTGTTGCTCCTCGAGGGGTATGGCGGCGCAGTCCAATGTGGGTGTCAGGTCCACCTCGCTACTGAGGTTCACCTGTACCAACTTTTTGACTGTGGTGGAGATGCCTTCCTCAAAAGCAGGGGGATCATACTTCATATCCTCTTCTGTATTCATGGAGGGATCCTCCACAGAGGGGTTACTTCCGAGTTAACATACCCTGAGAGAAGGCTGGTACCAGCTTGGACGGCAGTGGTTATTGCATCGGGGTACTCCAGCGCCGCTGAGATCATTGCGATGAAGGTAGTTGATCCAATCCCATAGGGCCTTTGGCCCAAGGGTCCATGCTTGATAGCATCAAAGCATTAGTGGAACATCGTTTTGAGATGGTTATTTCCAGCTCGTAGAAACAGACACATATGACATACTTCCATTGCCATGATCCTAACATCCTAGTACCGTACATGGGTAGGAGGTTCCGGGATCACCTGAGCTTGGTTGGTGTAAGAATACGTGGTGATTTTCCGTCGTCTCTTGGACTTGGGAATACTCCTTCCTATTGTACATGAAATGACAAATCATTGCCCCATGTTGGGGGTCATGGCCTCCAACCGATGGATTGGGAAGACATAAGCATCATCCAGACCTACCCAGGGATCACTTATGACCGGGGCGGGTTCAACCTCACTTTCCAGAATCTACTTATCCTTTCTGTTGTAGTAGTACACATCCGGATAACGGGCTTCACAAGAGGAAAAAGGAGAGGCATCTCCTTGGATCACGCCTACTCGACCATTGAGGGAGTATTTGAGGAATTAGTGATACGACGAAGGGACCGCTGCATGCAGGTGGAGACATGGCCCGCCCATCAATACGTTGTATGTGATGTCCTGGGAGACAACCATGAATTCGGTGCTAGAAATTCGGCCACCGAATAGGGTCTTCAAAAAGATATTGGCAATCAGGGACTTCTCAGTCCTGTCGTACCCCTAGATTTTGAGGTCGGAGGGAGTTAAATCATCCTCAGAAAAACCCAGCTTCCGCAGTGTTTGAGTCGGGATTAAGTTAATCCCAGAACCCATGTCAACAAGACAGTGGCAGAATTCAACGCCATTGAACTGGCCAGTTATGTATAGTGGATTAATGTGCCCTTGTATAGGAGGGTCTTCATCTTCACCAGAGAATGAGATAACTGCCTGACATTTATCGTTCTCAATTTCCTTAGCGTGGAAGGCTTCTGCAGCTTCTACCTCCGTCTCGAACTAGAGGGGGCTTCTTAGGGACTCGGAAAGCGCCTCACACATTTCAGACGATAGGAAAAGATCCTCAAGGATGGAAAGCCTCACTGTAATGTCGGTAAGGTGCTTCAGAACATCATACTTCCAGGCCAGATGTGAGCCTTTGCTTACATGAGGTCGTTCTGCAATTGGAGGCATGGCGGGCCCTGCCGGCTGGACCGACGACTGTCTGGTACTAGGAATATATTGATGTTCACTAGTCGAAGCCTGGAGAGTGGCTAACAGATGAGGACCAGAAGTCTGGGGTCGGCTGGTGGCAGGGTGAAACTGGTCGTGGTAAGGCTAATGTGGTTCCGCCTGATCCAGTAACACAAACAGTGGTGGAGGTGGACTTATCGACACCGGATAAAGGGGCTGCGTGTGCTGAGCTCTGCACTGGGCCTGCTATCTGGTCTCAGCAGCGTGCAAGGCCTGGCTGGAGGTGCAACTATCGTGCCCCAGCAATTCACGTAACCATGGCTCCAACAACGTTGGCAACGGCTGGGGACATTAGGAAGGTCTACCTGGCGTTCCCCATCGTCGAAAGTCATATAGGGATTTACCAACTCTACTGTGTTAACCGAAGCGTACCCCGGACTACCACTTGAGGAGTCATCCACTACCGGGAGAAGTCTTGGAGGGATCCCCATTTCTGGGGGCATAAAGGCACCAAGAGTGCGGTTCGACAACGAAATTGGCAGGGCACGTTGTTTCTTCTTACACCGCCGCTACTTGCTCTTCTGGGAAGAGACTGACTGAGACGACGATGTCGGAGTAGTAACCGTAGCTTCTGAGGGCTCTATTGATTCAAGCATGCGTGGATGATTCCATGGGAATGGGAGACCACCTTGCAGGCCATCCAGTCATTATACTTCTGGGACCCACGGTCGGAAACCTACTGCCATTCACCTTCATCGCCGCTACTGCCACCTGATCTCATAAAGACACCTGCCACTTGTGTTGGGGCTGGGCCCAACCTGACTATATTGTTGTCAATCTGGTCTTGTGTCCATTACTTGAACATGTAGCATCTCTTGATGGTGTGTCCCAAGATCCTGTGATAAGGGCAGTAGTCGGTGTGATCAGTGAGATGCGCCTCTTCTGGCTTCCGGCATTCAGGCAACCACACGATTCTTTGCTCCAAGGAACTGTGGAAGTTAACCGGGACCTAACCCCCGTCAAATGAGTAGGTCTGGTTCCTTCTATCTAGAAGGGGGGCTCTAGGAGGCTGACCCTAACAGGGGCCTGAGGAGCATGCCGAGGAGGCGGAACTTGGTTATCTCGCCTAGGCGGTGGCGGCGCGTTATGCGGAGGCGCTTGCCGATTTTTAGGCAGTCGCTGCTGGGATGGAAGCTGTGCCTGTGGGGGAAGACCCCTATGGGGCTATGGAGCTAGCCTCACTGGTAGCAATTCTAGCTGCCTGGGGGCCTCTATTTGGGCCACAACAGTGGGATCGGCTCTGGAAGCTCTCCTTGCTGGGATTACAAGAGGCAACAGGCGTGCCTGAATGGCCTGTTGCAGGGCTTCTTCGAGGCGTTGGGTCTTTTTTGGGAAGTCCCAGAACCCTCCGGGGTAATTATGAGTGATCAGAGAAGGAACCATCTCTGCCTTAACATTCCCTACGCACATTGTCAGTAAGTTCTCCTGAGTTAGTGGCATGTCGAGGGAGTACGTGAGCCCCTTCCTCTGGGCGATAAAGTACGAGACTCACTCATTGGGTCTTTTCTTGCACCAGAAGAGGTCTGCGATGTTCATCTTCTGGGTTGTGGAACTGAACTGGTAGAGGAATTGCCTGCGAAGGTCCTTCCAGCTAGTCATGGATCTGACAGGGAGCTGGCTGTACCAGACGAACGCCGACCCCTCTTGTGTCTAAACAAAGCAACGAATCTTAGCGGCCTCCTGCTATGCAGGATTCCCTAACATAGGCCCACAACTTGAGTTGAAGTGGGCCAGGTGTTGTGGCGGGTCTTATGTCCTATTAAAGGGGGAGAAAGTGGGGTTCCCAAATCCCGGAGGTGCTGGCATATCATCCACCCATGCTGGGTACGACTTTCCGTCTGGTGGGATTTCCACCTACTGAGTTTCCAAATCCTCTAAATGGGCGATGAGTGCTGCAATAGGATCATCTGGATACAAGTTACTGTCCTGACGGGGATCCCTAACCACAAGCACATTTTCGGGCTCTTCAACACAGTAGACAAAATCAGCAGCTCATGGAGCAGCTGGTGGAGTGACCCTTGGGGCGACGGGAGGAACCCTAGCGGGGTATCTTGGGTGGTCACGCTGCTCAGGAGGGTTTGGAGAAACATATCACGCCCTATTTCCATGAGCTCCAACCTATCCTCTATCAGCGAACATGGCATGATCGAGGTTTCCTGGGAGAATCTCTCTGAGGGGTAGTTGTTCCTGCCCCTGCTGCCCTAGCCTAGGATCACCGTAGTCGGAATGCCGCTCTGCATTATGTTCAACCAGATGCTCATCGACCAACCTCTTCTACTCAGCAAGCTGTTGGAGCAGCATAGCCTTCTTGGGATCTTCCTCTGCCTTTTTCACTGAGGAAGACGGGTCGGAGAGCTTGATAGCCCCATCATTCTATTTACCCTTGCTGATATTCCAGCCCAGTATTAATCCCTCAGTGGGTGCGGGGAGACCTAGGAGGTTCCTATTCTGACGATTAATCCTCCCTGATGGGTCCAGTGGCGGCTTGTTCTCAAGGGGTAAGTCCCCATCAAGAAGTTCCAGACCGTTTCCCTCTCCCGACAGATCGTCCATGTTGACCACCACTGCCCTCAGGGGCATTTCCTCAGATCCGCCCAGTAAGTAGGGCTGCCGGCGAATCCCACTAAAGAGAAGGGCAACATACTACCCACATCCACAGACGTGTGCGTGGGGGGTGGCCTCATCGACAACTTTGCAGAGCACTTGAAAACTCTGAACGCATTGTTGTTGGAGGGCTCTGTGGTGGCCAAGTGACTCAGGGTGCCGGACCTTGGGGAGTGTGGCCAGGTCGACTCGACGACATTGCTCGCCGATATCATTGAGGTTTACTTGTCTCCCGGGATAAGGCACTTGCTGGTGGTGAAGACGGAAGTGAGTCACCCAGAGGGTCTGGCGGAAACATCTAAAATCTCCCAGGGTGAGCGATTCTGGTGTATCAAAATCTGACCCTACGACTGGCCAAAACTTCTTAGGGAAGTGACCTGTTGTGACGATGGTCTAGAAGCTCCATGGCTCAGGTTCAGGATCCGGCCCTTGATGTCCCCGCTCATCAACTGGGAGTGGCTGGGGAACTGACAGCAGCACCGAGGCAGGCCGCTGGGCCGGTGGGCTGGCCGGCAGAGAATACGACGAGCCGACCGATTAGCCATCAGATCCTAGGTCATCCTCTAAGGGTTGTGATGACCTGGATTCCACGTCACGGTAGTATGGACCAGAAAATGGGCCTCTTGTCCTAGTGTCAGTGCTTTCCGGGGGTGTCATATGTCGCAGCTCTTCCACCATCGACCCCCAAAAAAGATCTCTTCCATCTCTGGCCGGGGTGGAAGGTGCTTCCGGAGAGGCCTATGGTGACTACAAGTTTGATCCCTGGGGGTAAGCCAAGTCCTCATCCTCCTGGATATACCTTCATAGGGAGGTGGGGATCATATGGATCTCGCACTGAGGGAGTACAAGGCTGACGCGCCGCGTCCCTATCCCAACCCTTGACTCAGAGGACTGAGGATAGGGCTCCATCGCCGAGTTGTACTCTGCCTTAGAGTCTGAGAAGCGGACTGGTCTGATTTCTGTCCGGCCTTCCCTGGAATTTCTCTTATGGTGATGACGTCCTGCCTTCCTGCCCCTGGGTGGCTCCTCGGGGTAGGGCTTATTTCCATCAAGGAGTCCTCTGGCCACACTAGTGCTGGGGAGGAGAGGACTGAAGGCCAGGGTGCGGGGAGCACCGGGGAAAATGTTGAAAGGGACACAGGGAGGACCTCCATGTGGGTGAGTAACTGGATATACAACGGTTCCATACTTGCGGCCTACGGTAGGGGAAGTGACCTCGTACCCAGTGTAGTGAGTGCTAGAGAGAGCCCCACCCAGAGTGTTTCTGTCACGGGGAAGCCCCTTACCTCCAGGCAGGCCTCCGGGCTGAGGTTGGAAGCAAGGAGGGCCCACACCTTCCAGAACTGTGGCATAGAGTAGGCCTTAACGTTAGATGGAACTACCAAAAATTGGTTCACGGAAACCATTTCCTGTGCCGGTGACCATGAGAGTCGACCAAACCTGCCCATGGGGCGGTTGGGTCCTCGATCCGGATCAGACATACAACTGCCCCTTCTCAACATGTGCGGGGGTTTAATGATAGGGGTCAGCTATGGCTCGGGCCATAGTGGTTGCTGACATTGATGCCCCGGGGTGGGTATCCTCTTCCCCTCGTGCCCGACACTGGCGTGGGGTCAGATGGGTTGGAGTCAGTGGTGTGGGCACATGGATTGCCTGCTCCTCAGCTCGGGGAGTCGGGCGGTGGTGCCAATGCGACCTGATGGGGGCCCTTGCCATGAACCCTTGAAGCGGGTCTCCGATTTGTCCAACCCAGAAATCCCCTACCTCGTTGGCATATGGGAGGGAGGTGTCAAGGTGTTTCGGGGATAAGCTCCCAAAACGGTTGAATGTTGGTGTGGGGAGTGGCGGCTCCCTGCGCGGCCCTTGGGGGCGGCGTTGGTGGTGAGGCGCAACTGCCTCGAGGTCCAAACGGGCCATGTCCCTGGTGGGTATGACCCCCTCCTCCTCGTATCTAAGAACAAGGTCGTTGATCACCCTTCTTTAGATAATCTCTGATTGGGAAATGGGGCGTGAGCGCCCAGTAGTCGCGGCGGTCAGAGTAGCTATAGAAGAGGTGAAACCACGCGAGGTGGCCGCGTCGGTCCTGCCCTTGCCCCTGCACCGGTGGGCAGGTGGAAATCAAGCTCCAGATACAGCGTTCTGATTCCTGAAATCAAGGAGATGAACTCATTAACACTGATAGGAAATTTAATTGACAACCAGTAGCCCAGTGCCATTCTGACTTCCGTGGTCGGTAAGAGGGATCCACGCTGACAACATCGCAGAACGGATTGATCAACGTCCTGACTGCCCCAACCCCTGGTGGGTTTCACATCCTAGTGTTGGGTGCCCGGACCTGGTGACATGCTAATCTTCTGATGCCCCAAATGCTACCAGTCTCTGTATTGAGGAGAAGACATTCACGTCAGGTTCACTGTTTTCTGTTTTCGACGCTTTCCACTGGGGCACGCGCGCGCGTCCGTCACGTAGAGGACGCGTGGCTTGTTGACCCACATTCCCGCTTTCCAAAGGCGGGTGACATTCACTCCTTATTCAGGGATGTCTGCTCATTGATCGAAACCGTGATGATGGGATGTCGGTTCCTCCTTCCGTGGATTCCTTCTCGGAACTCGTCACCTAGTCCGGGTCTCCCTCATAGATTTAAGACGTGTTCGTGAAACTATTCCCGGTGCCATATCTTCATGGACACCAATTAATTACGCTGGTTCTGTCAAGATTCTCCAAGGGGTCTGGTCGGGGCAGCAACCTTTGGTTAGAGGAGTGGTCACGCTGAGGCATCGCTGGCGTGTCTTGATGGTGGGTAATTGGCATGTCTGTCTTCTGTCCCTTATTATAGGGCTTCTCCAGGGTGCAGAAGCCCGATGCATCCCACATCGAAAATAAGGAATAGTATGAAATAGGCATGTATCTGAGGTTTTCCTCATCTTCCCATGTTTAACACAGGGTATGCCACGAGTTTAACATCCAGCGGAGATGGATCAGACTGATCAGAACACTGGCTATAGTGGATCAGATTGAAGAACCCCTTGTAGGGAACATCGATGTCGGGGCCGACACATGGGTGGCTTCATGAATGCTATGGAGTGGAATGAGGTGATGAAGTGAAGGGTCTTGAACCTCATGAAGGATTCCTACATATCCCCATGGCAGGGAATCAAAGTCCATGTAGTTTGGGATAATACGGTGGGACACCTGAAAGGGAGACCCGTGAGAATGAATGCATGGATGGGACCCAGAGGGAGTAAGACCTATGGGTTAGGGCATGATCTTCTCAAGGCACATGGGCTCGAGGGGTAGGTCAGTATGAGACATGGGTGTTGGGATTGAACCTCATGGATGATTCCTACGTATCCCCATGGTGAGGAATCAAAGTCCGCGTAGTTTGATGAAATATAGTTTAATGTCGTGCGGGATGGGACATTTGTGGCTTACGTTCTAAGACGGACCACGAATATAGGTTTGATGAACCGACATGAAAAGGGACCCAGGGTCTAGATGGATGGGGCTTACGCTTTGAGATGGCCCATAGTGGTGGGTCTTGAACCTCATGGAGGCTTCCTACGTACCACGCCTTAGCATGGATCAAAGTCCCTATAGTTCGGGATGGATGGAGCTTACACTCTGAGGTGGCCCAAAATGATGGATGTATGAGGCTTACACTCTGAGGCGGCCAACAATGGTAGGTGAACCGACGTGAAGAGGTCGAAATGACCGGGTGGTGGGCTTGAACCTCATGGAGGCTTCCTACGTATCCCTATGGTAGGGAATCAAAGTACACATAGTTCAGGTGGTACAATTTAACGTCATGTGGGATGGGATACAGTTTAACGTCATGCAGGATGGAATGAGGTTTAATGTCACTCGGGACAGGGCATTTTGGGCTTATGTTCTGAGACAGCCCAAAGTGTTGGTGAACCGATGTGAAGGGGTCGGAATGACCAGATAGTGGGCTTGGACCTCATGGAGGCTTCCTACGTACCATGACTTATCATGGATCAAAGTCCCCGTAGTTCACTGTAGGTAGGGGTCAGGGTTGATGCTCACTCTAAGCTCACGTGAGTCATGATCGGTGTGAGAAACAAGAGATGGCAGAGACCTGATGATCATGTCGTGAAGGGTGCGTCCATGGGAAGTGAAGAGGGGATTACCTGTTGAGCGGCCCGTGGTACCGGGACTTACTCCAGGATGGAGTCCCGGGGGAGAAAAAGCACAGAGGTAGTGGAAAGGGTAATAGAAGACCCCTATGTCCATCTCCCCCTTGGTCCTTGGCACCGGGGAAGTATGGAGGTGCATGGGTTCTACCTTTCGCAAGAGGGGATAGGGGATTACACCAATGTGGCTGCCCTTCCCCCATGGACAAATGCCACTCCCATAAGGAGGATATCATCCCATGTGGGGGGTGATCCCATCCCCATGTAGACAAGCGACGTAAATAATTTTTGATTCGGGGGGACCCTATGTGCGAGGCACGAGGCCAGATCACAGTTTAATATCATGTGTTGAGGACGAGGTGCTTGGCAGTTTAACGTCCTGTAGCTCGGACAAGGTGGGTTTACTCTGCACCCCTAGGACTTACATAACTGGTACCCTCTACTCCTTGTGGGAGGGAAGGTACCGGCAATGCTGTTGTAAATGGGGGTCACAGAGCGAACCATCGAGGGGTCCATGTTAGCGTGGCTATGCAAAGAAGCAATAACTATTAGCGTGCCTATGTGAAAAAGCATGAGGCAAAGCAACGCAATGGGAAAAATCACCCAAGGGACCTTGAAGTTACTTTGTACGAGCCTGGAAGGTCGTACGGGAAAACAACGCATGGTGTGTATGCCCGGTGTGTGTGCCTGGGGCATCCAGAAGGAGCACATCGGGCGCCTACACAGGGAGGTACCCAGGGAGCATCAAGGTGAGGGGTCCTGCGGGTTGCACACAAAGAAATTGTTGGCGTGCAAAACACTGGGATGACGTGTAATCGGGGGAAGAGGGCTTGCATGCGGAAGTAGGATCGCGCACAAGGGATATGAATTGCGCGCAAGTGGAAAAGGCCGCACCCAAAGGTAAGGCCACACCCAGTGAAAGGGATTGTGTGAAATTGGACTGTTTTGCATGAAATGGAAGGAATTTCATGCAATAGAGGAACCCTGAAGGGTTTGGAATTCTATTTAAGCCATAGGGATTGCGCGTAAAGGTGGATCCCGGGGTGAGGTGGCGCAAAAAGTATTAGTACCTGAAGGCCATCTTGCGCGCGCGGAAGTCTGATTTCACGCATGAGAGACGATTTGAATTTTGCAACCCCGAAATGGAAGGGGTATCCTTCTATTTATAGGCATCCGGTGGTGCGGAATTCAGGGTGGCACGCAAAATTTTCCCGCCAAAGACGGCGGTACGGAATTTTAACTGCGCGGGTGCGGGCGTACAATTGTTGCATGCCTACGTGAGGTACCCTTCGCGAATCCCGGATCCCTTCCACGCGGAACAATTTTTTCTCGCACATTCCCCTTTTTTCCGTGTAACACTTCCGGGCCCTATGGACCGGGTCTCCAGGTCCAAATATGACTTCTCTTTGTCACTTCGAAACTTCATTCAGTAATTATGGATTTTTCGGCATCTACAGTCCCCAACATTGATTCACCCCCCTATCAGTGTTTGGTATATCCCAAACTGGTCCTCTCAATTGGTATCAGAGGGAGGTTAACCTCTATTGGATTCTCTATAGTGAAGTTATTCTTTTTTGAAGATTTGAGTTTCTTTCCTGAATTATCAATGAAGTGAAATTTCAGTGAAGATTCAGTTATCTCTGAATAGAAGGCTATATCTATCAAGACCATAATGAATAGGAAAAAGAAGGAGAATAGAAAGTTGAAGAAGAAGTCCATCCTATCTAAAGAAGAGGAATTATTTGTTTCTCCATATCTGGCTGACATTGAATACATACCAGACTTGGAAAGTTTTGAGAAGGTGGCTCAAGTTTCCACTAAGAAGATGGATAACCTTCCTACCTCAAATGATAAGGAGGCATGTGTTAGTACATTTGGAAATTATTCTCATGATGAAAATTCTATCACAAGTGGTGATGATCAATCTACAACATCTCAAGAAATATTAGTTGACAGATTAAGAATGATTTTTCATGGTATTCCTAAAGAGAGTGCATCTCTTGTTTGTGGAGTATTTCAATGCATGCAGAAAAATATCACTCAACTGGAAGAAGAAACAAATGCTTTGGAGAAAGGATTACAATAAAAAATTGTCGAATGTTTAAAGCTTTCCAGACAGGTTGGATCCTTTAAATCAACAAAGAGGGGATTTAAAGTAAGTTATTCAAAGTGGTTCAAAGATTTTGAAGAGAAATAGGGAGTCAACAAGACTCTAGAAGAGAAGATCCATGCACTTGAAGATGATCTGAAAAAGAGAAATGATGTAAAGAAGATATATTTAGAAGAAAACTCCAATAATATCAAAGAACATGACTATTTGTTAGAAAACAAAGTAAAGACGCATGAAGATGAAGTTGAAAGATTAAACAAGGCTTTTTAAGAGAAGATGACTATGATTGAATACCAGGAAGTCATCCTCAATATGAGATGTCTATAATTGGAAGCTGAGTTTACCAATCTTGAGAAGACACATATTGAGTCTCCACAAAAGAATTAAACAGTTGTTGTCAGTATTCAATGCTCAATGGAAGATTCTACAGTCAAAATACCCCCAACATATGATAAGAAGATCATGGCTTCAGTCATTGATCTATCAAAAGTAGATGAGAAAGTAAATGTACCATCTATACTAACTTGTACTAATGTTTTTGTTTCTACAAAAAGTACGGGTTGGAAGAAAAATTCTAAACCATTATGGATTAAGAAAAGTGAGAAGAAACCTACCACCATGTCTATGGTGGATAGGGGAAAGAGTGTGGAAGATAACTCCCCACATAAAGCACAACATACCAAGAATAAGATTCAACAACCTTATAAAGAAGATGGGAAGAAGTCATGGTTTGTTGGTCAATGCTGGTGTTGTAATAGATTTGGTCTTCACACTAGATTTTTGGTACAACCCCTTAAATGTAAAAGCATAGAGAAAGCTCATAAACCCCTTAAATGTAAAAGCACAGAGAAAGATCTTCTTAAGGGGGAGAAATCCAGAGAAGAAGAAGCAACATCCACATATCAAAAAGCATCTGTATACTGCAAACATATTTGGAATGTTAGATAACATCTGTGATGTATGCAATAGGAGTATGAATGGTGCATGTTCATATAAGAAAAGAATACCACAGAAGCTGGGTAAGAACGAAGAAGCATCCTTGGGAAGAAATCAAATAAATAATATGAAAAAAAATTCACCCAGTAAGATTTCAAGAAGGAAATATGAGAATTCCTTGGATTCTAAATCCAAGAAGGTGAAGGGTGGTGCATCCAAAATAACTACTAAGAAGGAAGCCACTCAGAAGAATCCATGTAGAAGATCCAATCATGATGCCTTAGTGCCTAATGATATTTTTGTGGTTTGGCCAGAAGATTTGGAAAGAATGAGAATAATGGAAGATGCAAAAGCTAATACTTATGCTAAAAGCAAAAAGAAGATTCTACATGATGAAAAGGAAGTTCTATGTGTGAGTTGCAAAAAGGCTGGTCATACTATTAAAATATTCTTTGAATTTATTCTATCCCAAAAATAATTCCTCAAAATGATGAAAGTTGCACCAGGAGATTCTAGTGATTTGAAAGCAATTGAAGAAAGAATATTCACACACAAAGAGATGGAAGAAATAGTGAGGTCCACAAAATCACAGTTATCATTTAAGATCAGTTGTGAAAGTGTGAATAATGGAGCATCTGGGTTCAGAAGATCATCTCAACCTTGTTTTTCACAGTGATGGAGAAAAGAGGATCAACCTTATTCCACTATATCTTTGTGTATTGTATTTGTTATTATCATACACGAAATTGAAGGTGAAGTAAGATCTCAGGGGGGAAACATGGGATTCAGTGAAGAGAAGTTTTCCCTTGAGGGGGAGACACATGAAGAAGCTTTCAAAGTCATTATCTCAATCAGTATCAACATCAGTTGGTATAAAATTCAATTACTCTGAATATTTTCTGAAGATCATGTCATTGGAAAAGGTATGTCGTTTTCTAATATCTCATCCTTGGTTACTCAAAATAAATATATTTTTACAAAGGGGGAGTAACTTGGTCAATCAGTTACATAAGAAGAATTAAAGTGCCACAAGGCCACTTATCCTGCTAATTGCACTTGAATGTTTTTGATCCTTTTGTTGAAGTGAGTGCATGAATTTCAGGATTGATTATTTCCTATCACATTCAATATCTTTTTTCTTGGAAATAAAGTGGAAAATCCTTGAAGACAAGTGTGGGAGATCTCATCTCATGAGGTATCAAGATCTGTGGATAATGGAAAACTTTGTTGTCTAAATCAAATTCTCTTGTTTTCTACATCAATATTTTATCAAGTAGACTTAGAGTGAAATGATTGATGGCACACTTCTTAAGAAAGGACTGATACCCTCTCTACCATGAACTTTGTATTTCTTGTCAATAAGGGGAGAGAAAAAGTGAAATGAAAGTTTGAAATGAAAGGGGGGGAGAAACAAGAAAAGGGGGGAGAGAAGATTCTAATTTTGACATTGACACTTTCATTTGAGGAGACTTTGTGGTATTGAAATCAAAATACAAAGGGGGAGATTGTTGGGACCACTTTGTGTATGAAGATTGTATTTGTTGTCAACCGTTTTTAATACTCATCAAAATGAAGAAGTAGATGAAGAAGGATTAAAAAGTTAGTATAGATTGGCTGAAGTGAGGTTGCCTGGAGAATTGTTATGGAATCATAGCATTGGTTGTCATACTTGAGCAATTATTTAAGAAGATCAATTCAGACGATTGTTGAACTGATACTAAGTTCAAAGAACTTGTTTCAAAGGTGACACATTGTTTACAATAATGAATAATGTTGAAGTATCATCCATCTAAGGATGATTAAAGTACAATGAGGATAAAAAATAAGACCATTCAATGCTTCATGATTGCATGAGAACCATGCAAGATCTTACTTGAAGAAAAGAATCATACGATTTGAATGAAGTAGAGAATGATGGCTAAAGAAGAAGAGAGAGTGTGGAAGGGCTTGGAATTCTAAGAAGGTCATGAATTACACATTTCCTTGAAATCAGATGATTGTTGCACTGTTCTTACAGTTCCAAATACATGTATCTAAGGTGATACATTTTCTGTAACATTGAAGGTATTTGAAGAAGCTTCAAGCCTCCACTTTTGGATGAAGAGAGATGATTGGAGTTTTTTGGAATTAACACTCCAAAAGGAATTGAGGATTTGAAGTGAGTATGAAGAAGTAATTTGGGATTCATATTTTAAAAATAATGGACCAAACTATGATGATTCTTTTCTATTTTTTATTTCACAAATATCATAAGTTTGGAGAACCTGTGATGCAAGCCTTATGAAGGATAGAGAGAGTAGAGAAGTGTTTTTGGAAAAGGAAAGAAAGTGGTGCACAATTTAAAAGTGGCGCGCAAGTGTGGCATGCAAGTATATGTGACACTCAAGTGTATGTTGCGTGCAAGTAATATTTCAAGATCATCCCATGAAAATATGAAAAAGGAAATAAAGTGGCGTGCAAGTTAAAGATTGACGCGCAAGTAAAAAACTGACACTTAAGTATAAGGGGCATGCAAGTGTGTCGGGAAAGTGTATGTTATGTGAAATTAATATTTCAACATCATCATATCAAAATATGAAAAAGTAAAGAAAGTGTCATGCAAGTGATGGAGCGGCGCACAAGTGTTGGAGCAGTGCCCAAGTGCTGGAGTGGCGCACAAGTGCTAGAGCGGCGCACAAGTGTATGTGGTGCGCAAGTCACCGAAATTCCTATAAATAGACTACTAGCCTCCTCATTTTTTAAGGCTCAACACTAAATAGAAAATTTATGCTCTGATCGCGCAAGTAGTAGAAGTGGCTCGCAAGATGAAGTGGTGCGCAAGCTAAGGGTTATTTATAAAGCGCACAAGTAGGAAGTGGCGCACAAGCAGAGTGGCGTGCAAGTAGGGTGGCATCCAAATAGAGTGGTGCACAAGCAGAAGTGGAATGCAAGTTGTCAGAGGTGCGCAAGCGGGGAGGTGTCTTCAAGAAGTGTGTTGTGTATAAGCTAAAAACGGCTCGCAAGTTGTGAGTTGTGCACAATAGAGGCGCGCAAGTTGTGGTGCACAAGCAGGGGGCATGCAAGCAGAGTGGTGCTCAAGCAGCATGGAATTTAAGTAGAAGTGGCTCACAATTTGTGAGTTGTGAACAATTGTGGCATGCAAGTATTTGATGGCGCGCAAGCAGGGAGGGGCGCAAGCAAAGTGGCATGCAAGTAAGGATTGGCGTGCAAGCTGTGAGTTGTTCTATAAGTTATTACCAGCTTCTGTCCAACTATGATGATGCTAATTTGATGTAGACTTCATTGTTTATACAATCACAAAGAGAAATTGTGATTCTAGAAAGAAGAAGAAGATGAATAGTTCGGTGCAGATGGTTTTTCATTGAAAGAGAACGTGTGAAGAAGAGTAGGTTTCAGTGCAGAAGGTTTTGCATTAAAGAAGGAGAAGAAGAAGAAGAGTGTGTAGCTTACAGGTTTGCTGCATTGAAAGAAGAGAAGAAGAAGAAGAAGATCAGAGTATGACCAATTGTAGCCTAAAATTATTTATTGCAGTTTAATTCAAGTGATGCCAAGTGAACTGATCTCCACTGCCAGAATAATCACATTGGTATATGTAATTCAAGCCAAGAAGAGAGAAGAAGTTTTAGTGTAGTTGGTTGTTGCACTAAGAAGAAGAAAGAAGAAGCCAAGTGTAGTTGGTGTTGCACTAGAAAAGAATAGAAGGAATGAAATAAGAATTTCTTGCCTACTGCTTTTCAAGTAGTCAAGTTAAGAGCATTAAATAAGACCCAGAGCAGAACCTGCCTTTTGAAGAAGGAATAAGACTGTCTCCATAGGTAGTATAAAGAACCAGCTAGACGCTACAAGTTGGGCTAGGTCATCACCAGTCTAGGGAAGAGGATTGTTTCCCACCCCCTATAAAGTGTAGGGACTCACACTGGCTAGAGGATTGTTTTCATAGCCACTCCACTATAATTTCATATCACTTTATAGTGGAGAATCCATGCATGGAAAGTATGTAGCTACTCTTATTGAGTGGTGAACCTTGGAAAAATATCGTGTGCATATTTTTACTACTTTCTATTATTTCATGTGACAGGGAAAAGAGAATAAGATAATCAAGATCCTAACAGGTCAAGAGGTACAGGGATAAAAGATGGAATTGGTTTAAAAAGTCCCCAACACTGATTTACCCCCCCCCCCCCCCTCTCAGTGTTAGGTATATCCCAAACTGGTCCTCTCAAAAATAATTTTCATCTTCATGAAATCCATCATCATTAAAAGATTTGGTGTTACTCATAAAATATTTATTGAAAATGACACCAATTCCCATTATTATGAGTTTTAAAAGATGCATCAAGAGTATAAAATCAAATCCATACACTCATCACCCTATCATGCAGTGGAAAATGGAAAAATAGGGGCCTTCAACAAGACCCATTCAAACATTCTCCAGAAGATGTTGGATAAAGATAAAAAGTCACAGCCTAAAAGGCTCTTGAATACCTTGTGGGGATATTAAACTACCACCCATACCACCACATGGGTGACCCTATACTCACTTGTATACAGAACTGAAGAAATCCTACCCATTAAGGTCTAATTTCCATCAGCCAATGTTTCCATATGTGATTAGATATTCATAGACAAGGAATCCCAAAAGTGACTGTATGAATTGGAATAACTTGATGAAAAAAACTTCATACCTTATATCACATGGAGGTCCATCAAAATTAGATAGCATAGGACTTTAATAAGAAAGTCTTCCTCTGTTCAGTCCCATAAAGGGAACTAGTACCAGTCCTCAGGACTCCAATGATACTAGGAGAAAAGACTCCAAATCTTAAGCCAAAGTGAGAGGGACCTTATTCTATACAAGAGATCCACTCTAATAGACATTATTCCTTGATCCTGATGGATGTAGATCTAACCAAATCCCCAACCAATTCAAGGTTTCTCAAAAAAAGTACTTCGTATAAAAAAAGAGCAAAACATCTAATCTGCATGATGTTAAAATACGTAGTTGGTCTATGCAACAAGACCTTAAACTTATGAAATGAGTCCAATCATTATGAAATTAAACTATTTTAAGACCACATAGTCCAAGATATCACGATTTAAATTACTATCATAATTTCCTTGTCACAAGACATTAAATTATACGAAAATTCCCTTGTGACATGACATACAACTGCATGGTACACGTCCTTGTTGCATGATGAAAAAATGTAACTTTCTAATCCATGCTTGAATGTATCATGATCATTAGTGCTAGTGTCACACAACACCTTTTAAATAATTACTTATGGACTTATTCTTATCGTCACATGATATATAGTGATGCACGAATCTCTAATCTTAGGCCTATCCAAAACAAAAATTCTCCCTCACTACGATGGGATATGACTACATAGGTATCCTTTTTATGAAATACCTATGACTTGATTATCAATCCAATGATAGATGTAGTTAAACCTAGATCTTAAATCATGGCCCAACCACTAAAAAATCAAAATACTCATATCTTTCAATTTTATCACCTTATTTACTAGAATAAACATTTTCTACTTCTTGTTTCTCACACTGAGAAAAACTCACATGGGATTAGGTGTTTTAGTAAACAATTCCCCATATGATAAAGGATTATAAATTCACATCGGAGCTACTATGGTTTTGGTTTTAAGACCTTAAAAGGCACACTGATTTTCCATTCTACAAGATGTAAAACTATTTGTGGCTTGATTCTTGTTCCCATGAGATACTTAGTGATTATTGGATCCTACATCCTTGTCCAAACACAATATGTAAAATGACCCCAATATCCTATAGTGTGGCTCAAGTCCACATAAGAAGATTCAATATGGGTTGTCACCCCATTCGTGAGCCCGTATTCAAAAAAGGTCCCTCTTATCTGCAATATTCCTTTTCTTTCACTTCGAGTGACCTTTTTCCTCACCACATGACACTAAACTGCATGATTTCCAAGAACTATGTGTGGATTGATTATTTATATCACATGATATATAGTAAATCCCAACCCTTCATTATTGGGCACGACTACAATATTACTTTTTTCACATTGAGTCACCTTCATTCTTACTGCATGACATTAAAATACACAACTTATATCCTTAATGCATTGCTTGAAACTGACTAGTTCCTTAAGAACTACGTGTGGCTTGATTCTCATTCCAATGAGATACATAGTGATGCCTAGACTTTATGTCCTTGTCCCAACCATGGGGTATTGAAAAATTCTCACTCTCTTGTATATGAATGAATATCTATGTAGGAGATCTTAATTTGGGTTTCCTTATTTAGGGGTCCATCAAGGAAACAAAAATGTCCCATCCTATATGTGAGATATATCTATGTTAGGGACTCTACACTTCATGGTCAATCATTATAAATTATTCCTTTATGATTGGAAATATTCCTTCCACATGTCATATTTATAATCTTGTATAATGTTGGATCTTTATAATCTTTCTCTAGTGACTGAAAATAGAATGTCTAATACATGAGGACACATTTTTCTGGATATATAGTAACACACCCTAGTTGTATTTGGATAATTATCCCATAAAAAGGTCCTATCATATAGAGGATTCCACTATTTTACTATGTAGTAATATTCCCCAGTTGTATTTTCATAAATTCACCCCCAAAGAAGGGGTTTTCAACTAGTGACACACTCATCCTTAGGAGAATCCCCTTCTATCTCCATAATATAGGACATCATGTTGGATCCAAATATCCAACCATGGTCTGTGGCCATACCTCACATGCTTGACCCATGTCACTTTTCCCAATTCAAGAGCCCCCAAGATATTAGTTTATAATCTCTCCCTCATGTCCGAAGTATGCCTGAACAACCTTGGTTTAGTAGGCCTCATATTCCATTATACTATAGTCCTAGTCACATGAAATAAAACTATAGGTGCCATATCATCCTCATTGAATGACATTAAAATACATAATAAGTCCCAACAATAAGAATTTGAACTGCATGTTTCTCCTGAACTATCTATCGATTTATTATCATTTAAATGAGAAATATAGTGATTCATGAACCCTATGCTTTGGGCCCAACCTTAATAAAACCCCCAATATTTTTAGTGTTTCAGTCAGAGCTATGTAGGAAACCTTTCCCCCTATTCTTGGGTAAT
This sequence comes from Viscum album, assembly GCA_963277665.1. Taxonomy (NCBI): domain Eukaryota; kingdom Viridiplantae; phylum Streptophyta; class Magnoliopsida; order Santalales; family Viscaceae; genus Viscum; species Viscum album. Next base: position 681,646,494 of record OY728123.1, on the reverse strand, counting down.
TTTTTTGAGAAATTATGCTTCTCTAGTCAGGTATATTCCTTCTAAAAACCAAAATCCATTTCCAAGGAAATACAAATCCCCATAAACTTCCTATAGCCATTGGAAATAGAATGTCAGAATTCCTAAGGACACCTTTTTCTGAATATGCTATAACACCCCCTAGTTGGATTTTCATAATTAACCCATCAAAAGGTCTTGACATCAATAGGATTCCACTACTTGACTATGCAATAAATCACCCCAGTTGGCTTTACATAATTTTCCCATAAAAGAGAATATTAAACAGAGGTTCATTTTTTCCTTAGGATAACCCTATTATATCTTTATAATCCCATTTATCCATATCACATTTTAGATCTAAAGTCCCCCAGACTACATCTTACAACCTTCCCCCTTCATACCATAAAATTATGGTCCATTCTAGGATAAATTAACATGAAATAGAGAATCATTCATCTTTCAATCAGATCTAAATGACCTTAAATTGTATCCCCCATGTCCTTAATGTATGACATTAAACTACATAACATAAAATCCTCACTGTAATATGTTAAAATGCATGGTCCATGTCCTAGTCACACGATATTAAACTGTATGATGCTTCAACCCATGTTATAGAGGGTCCTTCCCCCTTGACGTCAGTCATTTAATAGAATATACCCTCCTTCATGCAAACCAAATTTGTGTAGGAGAGGTTTTCCACTCATGGATAATGCCAATAAAAATTATCTCTTCATTATTAGACACATTCCCTTTGAAAACCACCCATCATGGTTTTGAGAAATCTAGATATTCACAAACTTTCTAACCATTTGGAGCAGGATGTTGGAATTATAAAGGATACCTTTGTTTTACTATGCGGTAATACAACCCAGTTGACTTTGCATAAGTTTCCCACCAAAAGGGCCTTTCACCCAAAGGATGCCACTATTTGACTATTTAGTAACACACCCCAGTTGGCTTTGCATAAGTCTCACACACAAAAGAGCCTATCAAACAGAGGACTATTCATCATTGGGAGAGACCTCTTTTATTTTCATACACCCAAAAAGAGAACATTGAACTAGAAACCTCTTCTCAAATTTGATACATGGTATTTCCTCATATGTTTGTCTCACATCATGTTTCAGATTTATAAATCAGAAAATCATGACACAAATTTATCATTTACATATCTAAAGAATGGAAGAAAATTCTTGGATAACAATCCCTATTTGGGTTATCATTCCATAACTCATGTTCCAAGCTGTTCGACCTAAAACACCAATTTCATTATTCTGGCCCGTAAGACTTCAAACTAACCACAAAAAGAGACATAGTACTTTCTAGGATTAAAACCCAAAAAGGGAACGCATGGTAAATATTGATCCCCAACCCTATAGACTTACGATATATATGGTTTAGGAAATAATTGAGTGATTAAAAGATAAGTGGCACAAAAATTGTTAGGATGAAAACACATAAAGGTCAGCCTAAGTAAAATCTAAGTCTTGTCTGTTATGTATTATTCATGTCAAATTTAGGGAAAAATTAGCTAAATGACACAAAAATATAAAAATTTTAGAGGGTTTTCTATGTGAACATTGAAATAGTTGAACTACACTCTCTAGGTCCAAAGACCTAGGAAAAAAATTAGAGTGCTCCCTCACCACTTCCATTGCAATTATAATGATTTTGATGAAGACATGAATACAAAAACAAGTGATTGGAAACAAAAATCCTTTTCATTTATGTTCTAAAATGCAGTAGATAATACACATATTGGAATTTCTCTACCAAATTTTATAGGTGTTCCTTGAAATTGGATTTGATATGTTGAAATATGGCTTGAGAATTTTTCATAGATGTTCAGATCCCATTTAGTTTTGTGGAAGTGACATCTTTCGTATGATGGAGCTACTCTTTCTCTATAGCCACAACATCCTCACCTTACGTCGAAACCCTCTTCAAGGAATGGTATATTTGGACTATATATCCATGTATATAGTTTAGTTCTTCTTGAAGATGTTTTACATGGAGATATTTCTCATCTAGATAGCACTGATGACCCTCTAACACCTTGTCATGACTCTTCTCCGCTTGAGACATAACAAACCTAATATTTTTAGAATAGCATACTAACTCTGCCTCAACCTATTACAAGCTTCTTTCCTCTTCCCTTTTCCAAATTATTGACTTTACAACATGGTGGATTTATTGGTAGTAAAAACCTCCTCACCCTAATATTAAAAACACAGTTAGAAGTTGATGAAGTCGTGATAGTAGGTCTTCAAGAGGCATTTGTAATATTGTCTTTAATATGTCTCACAAAATGATACAACATGTAGTGTGAAGATAATACTACATCTCTAAGTACAACTCATAGATTCTATTAGAGGGAGAGATGTATTCTTGGATTATTTCACTTAATGAGTCACCTTGTTCCAGTCCCTCTAAGGTAGCATCACTTTTTCCTACCCTCATTGATTGAAATGGAAAAGAAGCACACACCTCATGATCAACAACTGAAGTTAATTATGTTGAATAGAAAGTGACAAACCTCATCAAATCAGGGGTTAATAGACAATGAATAAAGGTAAGAAAAAAATGATTAATAAAACTCACTTGTTTTTGGATGAACTATTGGGATTAAGGCCTCTCTAGTACTCTCAACCTCAGTATTCTGGATAAGAACCTCCTAAGGAGGAACTTCCCTCTGAGTTTGTTCAGAAATCGAGATCAATGGATCTCGATAATATCTCACTTTAGGGTTCTAAAATTTCTCTCCCTCATCAATTGGAGTAGGCCGAAATTGAATTCCTTTTTCGTGAATTACCTTGGAAATGTTCTCTACAGAAAACTCTATACAGGTCGAGTTATGATGTAAGAAATCAACTAGAAAAAGTTTAACCATTTTGGAAATAAATGCATGAAAGAGAAAAATCATGTCCATCAAATAACCTACCGAAATACTCAAACTACTCCATATAGTTGGGAATATTAATGTTTTTAAACCTTTTATCAAGATCTATTAATTCATCCCTTAGTTCATTATATAATCCCTCAAGTCTCACAACATCCTCACTAGTCGGGGCATCCGAGATGCGGGGATCAAGAACCAAATTGGCTTTGCTGGTGATTCTATTTTTCGAAGTCTAAATAGTAACAACATCATCGAACCCCATAGGATCAGGATCATAACCGAAACATTCATTAGACCATCTGAGATCCTCATAATCCCCTTTTGGAACAACAATGGGACCTAAATTGAATTATTCATGGTCCTCCAGTGTATGTGAAAAATATGAAATATCATGAGGAAAGAAAAGTCAATAACTAAACATGACACCTTATATTATTCATTTGACATTATCAGGACTCTCTCACCTTTCTGTAATAATAGGGGAAGATGTGACTGTATCTCTTGGAACTTCATCCATTAAGGGGATGGATTCATGAACATGATTATATGGATCATTTGAGATTCCCCCTCAATCCTAGAAGGATCATTGCTGGACCCCTTAATATAGGAAATAAATATAGATCCTATAAAGGATTTCCATGGTCAAAAAAGTACATCAGATTAATCGTAAGAACAAAATGAAAACAAAAGACTTATTGTGGCACATACATTAGGATAATGTATTTTCTCTCTTTCATTTATTCTTTTGTGATGGTGAGGGGACATTATAAGTCCTCTCAGTATTGGGAACAATAGTTTTAAATCTATAATACCCTCCTCCTATTTCTTCCACCATTATCCTCTGACATGGGGATAGTTCTAGGGATTTAGAAGATTCATGCACTACTTCGATATGGGTTCTTGTGGGTCCATATTTTGGTGACTCATACCCCATTTATTTTGGTTATTCATATTATCCTACAAATTGAGAGATAAATCCCCTAAAAATTAAGGGATGTGGATGAAGGAGAAAAAATTAAAATGGATAAGAGAGATATATATCTCTAGGGTTTACATAGTCGTCCCATTTCTCTTCAGTGTGACCATGTACCCCCTCAATTTTTCCTTGATCCAACATATCACTAAATTTATTTTTGGTTGGGATCCAATAATCTATTTAATATATGAACATTTATAGCTCTTGAACAAGTTTTCCAACCTCGTTAATATTAGTATCTGGGTGGAAATCAGGCAGGGGGTGCTCAAATATCCCCCATATCTGGGATGTATATGCTAGCCTAGAGAAATTACCACATGTCTCTAATGTTGTGAGATATGAATTACCATGATTGGATCTCCAGGGGTAACACATAATCTAGTGATAATGGAGATGGATATGAGGAAGTACTAATGTATTTTTATTTTGATGAATCTTCTAGCCTTTCTACTATCATAGAATACTGGGTAAACAGAATTTGAGTCTCCTCTCGGTGATGATGATTAGATAGCCTTGGATTAGAAGATGTGGATTTCTCAACCCTATCCTACTCCATAGTCCTTTATTGAGATCTTCTTGAATACTTTGGATCTTCAGCATCATCACCTTTAGCTTAAACCATCCTTATGCGTTTTCCACGACTAGTAGTTTTCATGGATTAAACTTGAGGAATGCCTTTTGTTAATACCCCTTGGGAATATGAATAAATCCAAGCACTAGAATACCAATATTCCACCCCAATCAATGTACCTGATGAAGGAAAGTTGATTAACATTTGGGGCACCTCTATAGCCATTATGATCCAAAATTTCAAGGCCACCATCAGGTGTTTATCAAGCCGAACATGTATGGGGGAATAGGCTCTTGAGTGTTGGAGACACATGAACTAGTGGGTAAATTGATATGGAGAATATGCCTCACATATGATCTCACTATCAATATGGGCCACCAATATTCTATCACAGAATACAATCATATACAACCTCATATCTTCAAAATATTTTCCATAATCAGTGAACATCCCAGTCAGTGGATCACCATATTAGAAGAAGGTTAATTCCTCCAATACATTTATAATCATCAGTACTTCATTGTGTTCTAAGGATAAATGCTAGATACTTGTAATAGCCTAAAAAATGGTTCAAATAGTATTTTAGGGAATTTAACTCCACTGAGAACATCATAAGAGTTGATGTGTTCTGCAATCCACCACCATAACACTTAGAATGACCTTGAAATTATGAATGGGTCCTTCCTGATATACTCATGTAGAAAAAACTGGTAGATCTTCGCCAAGATGGGGGAAACCAAACCTATGTTGTTTTTTACCCTATTTTAGATTCCATCACAAATGTACCTTGTATCACATTGTCATCAAATTCATAGACCAACAACAGGTAAATATTTATCTCATCTCATGGAATCCATCTGAATGAGTCCTCATAGAAACCTCAAGATTGACCTTTTAACCCCAACAGTTATACTGTCCTTACTCCAATATAGGCCAAAATTTACCATGAATGATATGATTTTCTAAGGTGTGGAATCTCATAGGGAATTTAAAATTGGGACTTTATCCTTTTGGATTGAGTAAATCCTTCATCCACACATTAGGTTGGATGCCACCCCTTGGATATGGTACTAGCTTATTCACCTTCTGATCCACATTAAAAACCCCATGGTCCAAATCTAGTTTCCTTATCACATCATCCAATGTTTCTTTTTATGGGATAAACTCATCATACATATTCCCAAGGATAGGGGCTCAAGAAATATTGTGGACTTCCCATACGCTAATGATGAATTCATCATGACTCAGATGAAAATAATTTATCCGGGGACTTCATCAGCTCAACAGTTCAGTGCTATTGTCTAGGTTCTTGTAAAAATAAGTTTTTCCCACCCAAAAAAACCTTATAAATCATGACGTCTTGCAACTTCTTCTTCAATTATGCACAAGTGTTTTTCACCTAGTATGCCCAAATCCATTCAAGAATGACTTCCTCTCCATAAAGGAAGTACCAATACTCATTCCAACATTATGATTGGTCTATCTGGGAAGCATGTAAGGTTGAATCGTAGCATTAGGTTTTTTAATCTTAGGTGTGAGGCTTTAGATCCGGGGTGAAGTAGTTATGATGCATGAAATAGGAAGTTGGAACATTTCCTTCCTTGATGTAAAAACCCCTTGAGAAGACATTAGATTCATGATAATTGATATGTGCCATGGAACAAGACTTCAAAAAGTAACATTGAGCCTTCAATATGTGAGTTTCCTCAAGAGTCCATGATCATATAGAGGTAGGTAGTCATTTCATGGGTACTCATACGGATATTGTGCCAAGTGCTTCACAAAGTATAGGAGAGTGGAATCACACATATCATAATAACCAAGACCAACATATTTGTTCATATCTAAGACATGTTATACATCTTGTTCATGGTAATCCATCAGAGTATCCATTGAAAACTTTCAAGAATACATCTATATTTTTTTAAGTCAGAATCTTGATTTTAAGAAAGTTCAAAACATTATGGAAAAGGAAGGGCCTTGCGCAATCCCATTGGCCAAGTGACTTTTGTAGGTCCATCGATCAAGTTCATTTCATAGTCCTCTCAATAATTTTCCTAGTGTAATAACCTCAACCAGGTGTTCTCCATGGAGAATGGTCATTGAAGTAGCTGTACCATGTACCCACATGCAGAAGTTATTCATAAGACCTATGAAAATGAAGAGTGCTTCAAGGAAATATGAATGATCTATGTGATGAGAGAAAAGAACATGAATGTGGAAGGAAAGAATTTTATGAAGGGTCAGTGGTATTTATAGTCACTACTAGCCTACATGATAGATCTACACTTCAGACTTGTGAACCAAACCTATACATCATACCTATGAAGATATTCTAGGTGGATGACCTACGTGGATGACCTACACAAAAATTCAGAGTCTTTCCCCCTATATATTAGGACTAGACCCTCTTTTTATTATTGGACCCAATCCTAGGGGGGTTGACACTCTTTTTTGTCACATGGGATAAAAATCTATGAAGATTACCCCAAGTATTAGAATTATGAAAGGTCCTAATAAGGATCAAGGGAACCATCCTAAACTAGCCTACACGCACCAACCTATGCATTTGAATGATGTTGCAGGCCCCCTAAGTTAAACTAAAGGATTGGACACCCCTTAATGGGGGGGGGCTATGTGGAACACCTACACTAGGTACCTGTGCAAAAAATATCCTTCTACTAGGGTCCCATGTTTTCCAATAAATAGGACCCTCGAGATCCATATTTGAGGGACTAGAAAAATATAAGAAGAGTCCAAGATATGGTCATGTGTACCTTTATCCTAGGTCCTCAAAAATCATTTATGGAGCTCACCAAAACTCGATAGAAGAGGGAATTAAGTGAGATAGTGGGATAAAATCCCCTCTAGGTTCTAAAACACAAGACACCTACACATGAACCCCTTAACCCTAGTTGAAAAGTAATAGGGAAAAGGTCATTTCCCAGGTCTAGGACCTACACGAAACCTATATGGGGACACTTAAGAACACCCTTGGTTCCTATAGAATGTTCTACCTCATGCTTTATTTCCCATGTTTTCCATAGCGCAAGGTAGTTCAATAATTCACAATCCTACCCCTACGTGAAGCACTTCCATCTCCTCCCAGGAGACCCTATGTGAAGAACCTTCTACTCACCAATCCTTGACCTACATGAGTCACCTTCTAAGACCTCATTAAAGATACCAGTATAAGGGATCAACTTACTTTGGATCTCTCATCTGAGGGGGGAAAAATTGAAGCCACCACCAAAGCCTCTGGACTTACAAAACCATGGAAAGAGACCTATAAACGTGTCTCCCAATAAGTTATGTATTACATTATTTAGAGGAATATTGCACCAATCCTACCTAATGGGTAGGGTCCTTGGGGTGCATATAGTTATGCATACCTTTAGTCAAGAGGACCCCAACCTTGGTGGAAGTGTCAAAGATCTCCCAGTCTCAAAAATGAGGGTTAAGGCCATGTCTTTAAATCATCATCTCTAAAACCAGGGATCTTCAATTATAGGCTGAGAGGGATATGATCCTTATTACTTTTACCTTTGAGGGATAATGTTTTATAATCCTCTCTTATATGGAATCGGTACTAGGGAATCCCTCATAGAGTGATCCACCATCCTTTATTGCAGCGCAGTTTCCATATGAGTAGTCTGATGTGACTATCCTGGTTACCAAAGTGGGGGGAGGAGATATACACATTATAACCCCTTATTATTCTCCCATATCCCCAGAACCTTCCACCAACATAATGAGTATTTTTTGGTTTTCTAGATACCCCGCTTCCTCTTCTTTCTCACATTTGAGCATAAATCATGTTGTCTAAGAGGTTATCTATGATCCTGACATCCACACAGTCAGATGCATGTCTCAGTAGAAAATATTTTTACAGATATTACTCTCACCTTCCTTTAGAGGGCCTCCATTTGTGTGGGTCCTAAAGGCCATATATCAAACCATAAGGGCATATTCCTAAGTGTAAGCCCCAACCAAACCATCAAATCACCCTTAGTTGAGACTTTACTCACAAATCTAGAAACACTGGAATCCCCTTATATAGAATAAGTCCCAAAACCATGTTACCATTGTCTCCATAAGACTTATACCTTCTAATACAAATCTTTATAGTACCTATATAGGCATAGACCAAATGACATGGGATTTTATTCCCATCCAAATTTGATATGTAGGAATCCTCCTTGAGGTCCAAATCCAACGCCCGAAATCAAACCCAATTTTCTCTGGGACACATTCCAAGTAGGGTCATGTCTATTCTAGTAGACTGAATCCCTTATATATTCCTTGTTCCACTTTGGTGTAAGTACCACTCCAAATTTTTAATAGGAACCTTCTTCCTGTATTTCCTTTCTGCATGATGTTAAATTGCATGGGTTGGTCCTCATCATATGACCTTAAAATATATGATGTGTCCCATTAAGTGGAAGTGAACTATGTGGGATATGATTAATTTTACAAGGATACATAAGAGTATGATATTATAGGTCTAACGCTAACATTGAAACAACTCCCATCTCCCTGAATGATGACAAACACTAGAACGTCCCACTATATTGCTCAAAACCAGCATCATAATGATAAAAAAACAAAGAATCCCTAATCCGATCCTATAAGGGTAACATTGATGGAGAATCACAGATTAAAACATATATATCCATTGATGAAGAACCCTAGATACATATAGATTATTCTAAATTCCGTACATCATAATAACCGATTGTTAATTAAAGAGTGACCGACATTATACTTGGGAATTAATGAAGGATTCACAAACTTATCTTAAATATATAATAGAGTCCTAGAGTATTCAAACACCCCCCCAAATGGTGTGATTATCCCAACCACCCATCCTCTCTAACCATGTGAGTTCCTAATTATTATTGGCTAGGTTACCAATGAGTGCCTGCTTTTGGGAAGTAGGTCCATGAGTCATCACAGATATGAGAACCATTGGGTGTTTTGGTTCCATGAACAAACCCCATTGGAAACCACTTAGAAAAGACATGGATATATATTTTTAATGTGAATATTGTCTTATAAATACTAAAAAATTACATTCCATCCCCATGTGGTATTCAAGAATGAAACAAAAAGTGGTGAACCTGATGTGAATAATTGTGAAATATTCAGACCCTCCACAATCAATCATACTGGATCCATGATGACGATTTTATTCAAAAACAATAATATAATGATTTAATGACTTTGAATATATTTATTAAATCAAGACATTTTATCTTTGATAAATCAAGGTTTACCTCTTTACCTAAGAATATCCAAATTGGGGAATCTGACTCAAATAAATTCGTATCTTAGGAAGATACATTTGAGGAGGTTTATAAATGTAAGAAACCATAGATACTCAAAATAGATAGATCTGATATCTATATGTATTTTTTAGAAGGAACTAATGATAGAATTTTAATAATAACTATAGTTTTTATAAATATATATTCTGATCCAAAAACATACAATGAAGCTATGTAATATTCAAATAAATCGTTTGGGAGGAAGATATAAACGAATAAATGAACTCTAAAACTAGGAACAATACTTAGATAATAGTGGATGTTGCATAAGGATTAAAAAATATACTTTTTAAATTGGTATTTATAAATAAAATACAATTCAATGGTACAATTGAGAAATATAAACATATATTGGTAGAAAATGGGTTTACTCAAAAGAAAGGAATTAATTATTTTGATTCTTATGATCTCATAGCTAAGATTGTTTATATTAAAATCACCCTATCTTTAATTTCAAAATATAATTAGGAAATTCACCAAATGGATGTTAATGTGATATTCTATAATGGTGAATTAGAAGAGTAAATATATATGAAGCAACCAGAAAGATTCACAGTACCTGGAAAAAATGAAGGTTTGAAAGTCAGTTTGATTCCCATATGGTCTAAAATAAGCTCGAAAATAATTAAATGATAAATTTAATAAATTAATTTTTTGAAATACATTAAATAGGTCAATAAATGTTTTTTAGTATTGGATTTGGTTCCCTAGAAGTAAATTTATCTTTTACTTTTGATTTCCATTCCATATTTTTATCCCATACCAACTTTACTTCTATATACTTTCTGTGATAATTTCCTAAGAGTATTTATAAAACCAATGGGTTATAATAGTTACCAACTATAATAGGAACCTAGAGATACCGTGATGATATTCTTAAAATTATTTTATATAGCCTAGATACATCTTACTCATAGGGAAGATATGATATTTGGATATAAGGTGTTAGGGATTCATCAACATTGAGATTTCTTCTCATGAAGTTATAACTTTGTGATATCAGAAAAGGGATATCATGAGGATAAAACCAATAATAGGAATTTCATGCATTATATATTTCATTATAATTCTTAACTATAATCATGTTTACCAATCCTTATAATTAAGATCATTGTTAATGGACATCCTGAATCATATACATTTATGTATGGAAAAAATATATGATCAAATATGCTCATAATGAAATAACATATGTTCTATACGTATTAATTAATATTATATTAATTGAATGTTTAATAGATGGTTTATCCATTATATGTTATCGAAGAAGATATATTTGGGATTTTTATTAAGATGGAAGTGTTTGTTTAAAATCCATGGACATGGTAGTTTATATAAAAGTTAATTTTAGAAATTCAAGGAAAGATAGGTCCAACATATGGGATAATGACACATATATGCACCATTTTTTTTGAGATATCTTCTAAAAAGTTATTATGTTTCATGTTAATTTTCATATGATATTTTCATTATAATGACTAATTTTTCTTTATGGGATCCCTAATATGTTCAAGATATTTCCTTTGGTTTATGGTATGGACCTACTACCATTAAGAAATCCTCTTAGAGGCTTCACACACTGTGTGTTGAGAAGATCATTAGATTTAATTTAATATAAGTGTAATAAGAATTTTATCCTCAATTTATGGAATAATATTCTTTCAAGTTATATTGATATTAAATTTAATCACAAGATTAATCAAGATAAGAATAAATGATTTGAATTTTATATCTTATTAAATAATATGATAAATGAAAATAAATATTTATTCATGATTGGAGTGAATATAATATTTATATATTTATTTATGATTTAACTGAATAAAAAAAATATTTATTCATTAGTTACTTGAATATAATATTTATTTCATCAAATGAAAATTATTTTATTATTTAGGGATTGATAATATTATCAGAGTATTTCAATCGAGTTAATGATCCAATAAATATATTTTAATATCATTTGAATTTTTTGAAGGAAATTATATTATAATAAGACATGTCACCAAAAATCATATTAGTTTTATTATTATTTTATGATAGTTGATATGAGGATTTTATTAGAGTAAAATTAAAAGAAAGGGCTTAAATAGAATTCCTATAATTTGACCTAAGAATAAAAACTAAAATATATCATTTTTTGACATGTTAAACTCATTCCATAAAATTATATGCTCAAGACCTGGAGAGATAATTAGAGATGATCCTATCTCACCTCTTAAGTATCAATAGTGAGAGAATGAGAGATATGTTTCTTTATAAGATCAATGGATAATGACTTTAAACACGCTATTCCCTCACTATAACACCTAAGATATCATGAATTTTTTTTAGAGTTTCTGATAACACGTATGGATATAACTAAAGTAATTATCATTTGGATTCTTATCAAAAAAATAATGTCAACCCAAACATCAATTGGGTTAGTGATGTCGACAATGAGGGAAAATAAAATTGACAATAAAATAATCCAAGTATTTTTTATGTGAATAATTAATTTTTAATTATTTATAATGATTTAATTAAATTATTTGGATAAATTTTATGGAATTTAGATAGAAATATTTAAAATAGGAATCGTGCCTAACCAATACTATAGTTATTGGATCTATCTAGTGGTATCGACAATGAAATACTAATTTATTATTATTATTATTATTTCAATTTGATTTTTTTTAAAATTCATCTCAAGAGTCTAGTTCTAGTTCCAATAGTTAATACCATGTGTGAATATAAGTTTGTATGGTAAATAATGGGTCAATGATGATAATATTTGATTCAAAAGACCACTTTTGTTTTATTTATTTATTTATTTTATTAATTTCAAATAAAATAAAGAAAATAAAATAAAGGGGATATTTTATGGGATCTTAATGTTTCTTTGAGTTGATATTAATGAATTTTTTATGATATATATTTATATATATATATATATAAGTTTTAACACACAATCAAAAGATAAAAATCAAGGGAGGGGGGTGATGCACCCCCATTCATTAACGCTCAATCCCTTCCCCATAGATTTGGTGGTGGTGGTGGTGGTGGTGAGGGGGTGATTTAGTTAATTATAATTTTTTAGGGAGGCACAAACATGCATTATAAATCTATTTAAATTTATAATATATATATATATATATATTAAAATTAATTAGAATTCATAAAGTAATGAAATAAATTTTCGAAATTTGGTACCAGAAAATATTTAAAAATAATTTGTATTCTTTAATATACATAGAGATATATTTTAATGTTTTATTCATTATAATTTTCTTCATTATAAATTATAATGAGATAGATAAAACAATATATGTTTAGATTAATTTAATTTAATTATTATATGATTTAAATATGTAATAATTATTATTAAATTAATTTTATGATCTATATATAATCTCTCCTTATTTAAAATGTATACGGGTCTGAGAATTTTTAATTATTAAATATAATTCCCACTACCTGAGATCCCCTCACTACCATGTGAGTATGCACTTATAAAGACAAATATTTCTTGATGAAATGATTTATGTTATTACGCAAGGTGAAATTAAAATAAAGGAGACACACATGAGAATATAGGATGTTGCAACTCAATTAAAGATAGACTAAAAGAGTTATTCCTCATAGGGTCTAGGTTGGATTATCACTACTTGATAAACTATACAATAGTTAAGTATCATAATAAAATCACATTAATTTACTTATTTTATCGATGCCTGATTTTTTAATTATTTATTCCATGCATGGTTTAATAGATAATTAAATGAGCTCACATAAAAAAAATAATGATCATTATTAGATAAAATGAAATTAAAGTGCATGATATTTATCTTATTAGGTATTGTTAAATATTTATGAAAATTATCCCATAATATAATTGATAGGAATATAAGGTTAAAATTACATATCTTATGAAATTATAAAAAAATAGTCCCTAAAATAAAATACTAAGTCAATACATGCCTTCCATTATCTGAGTTAGAATACAACCATATATTAAATTACTTATCTGGTCCTTGTTATGGAACTTTCATATATCAAGTAGTTTTAATAATGGTTTTGGGTTGACTTAACCATATTACATCAAGATAAGTTTTCCATGCTTAGAATAATTTCAAGGAAATCATTGATAAAATATGCATATAAGATTTTAGATTGGTAATTCCACTCAATGGATCAAGGAACTTCAAGTTAAAGTAGTAATCAATAGTAAAAACTATCTAAATACCTTGAAGAAATTTTATATACCTTCCTATGGATTATGAGAAGATAAATAAGCATCCTTACTACTAGAATATTCAAGGGACTATATATTTTGAATCAAAGTACGATATTTTTTGGAATTTTATGAAATATCAGAATAAATAAATGATTCAGTAATCAGTAATATGATAACTAATTATCAAAATAAATTACTAATAGAATAAATTTATTTTATGTAGAAAATGATTATAAATACCAAAGACTAACAATTTCTATGTTTTATTTCAGACAAAGAGAATACAGATAATGATAAAAATTTCTAGGAGTGGTATAAGAAATTCAACATCATACCATAATAAGAAAAGAAATATTATATACTGGTATCCCCACTATCAGTAGATCCTCCTAAAGAAGCCCGTGAGGATAAAAAAAATTCTACTAGATACATTTATATAATGCATTATATGTGCAACATATTATACTATCATTAATGTTAACTGAGATACAAAATAAGCATCAAGATAAATATATATACTCTATGGTGTCTCATCTTCTGAAGATTTACTAGGAGACAGATATAAAAGAGATATGTGACCTCTCCAAAGTACTATTCATGATAAAGTTTGTATAGGGAGTCCATTTGGGCCTCATATACTTAATATGATAAGGTACATTGAGAATTAAGAGATTTTGGGATTCAAGTTGAAAAATGATTCATCCACATATCACATTATCTCATTTATACCTCAAAGATCTCAATTATCATTTTTATTATTAACATAAAAACATTGAGAAATATCTTATGAATCTTTTGACAATGATTCAACCATTAGATAAAGACAAGAATAAAGATAATTATTTAGTATTAGTGTTGAAAAATATAAATATAAAGGCTAATAGTTCAATTACATGTTCAATTTCAAAGGGGCCTAAGAAAAATTATTTTAAGAAATAAAAAAATTCAGAGGAAAAGAAAAGAATAGGAAACTATTTTCTTTGTATATGGAAAGAGAGGGAATTTAAAAAATGACAATAATGTAGTAAATAAATTAGATGAATATTCAAGTATATTCCTCAGTTATATGTTATAAATTAATGAAAAATTAAATATAAATCAATCATATTACTCCAATTTGTGGCATAGATAACGTTTTTATGTAAAATATAAGCATTAGATAAATTAAAACCAAGAATGGAATTTTTATTCATTTGAGTTAAAACCCTTGGTTATTTATTATTCTTGTTTACAAGACAAAATATATGAAACAAATTTTATAGTCAAAGGTAAAAATATATAGATATTATAGAATTAGTTCACATAGTTACATGTGGACTACTACTAGTTTGAATCTCGAGTTTAGTTCACATAGTTCCATGTTTACTTTTTCTAGTAAAAATATTTAGATGGATTCTCATAATTTATTACTTTTACTGATGGAATCAGTAGATATGAAAATGTTAATTTGATGTTTTATAAAATAGATTTATTATATATATATATTAAAGAATATAAAAGTTAAGTATATAATCAACTTGGTAAAAGGATAAATAAAATAAAATTATAATGATTAAAAGAATAACTTAACCAAGATTTATTGATCTCGAGTCATGAAATTATTCCATACTCTTTTTTATGAACATTAATTACAAATAGAAATATCCAAACTTAACCAAGTGTTCCCAAAAAGGAGGTAAAATATGATCAAAGATGAGTTATAGTATGAAATAAAACCTAGGATATCATATATACATGTATAACGATGAAAAATTATTTGTTAAGGATATTCATAAAAATAAATTTTCATCACTCAAAATGAAGTGTATCCTTATGCGATATTATAGATAATATATATATATATATATCTAAAAAGGGATCATATCTATGAAGGAGACATGATAACAAGATAAAATTCAATGAAATTGAGGATCAAGATGCACCAGTTTTTTCATAGGGGAAAAATTTTCACAGGACTCTATTGGATGTGTTGTTTTAGAGTCACAACATACAACATATGTTAATAAAGGAAGTTAGAGAAATAGTAATATATTATTTTTATTATCACTAATAAAGGTGGAATATTAATCATTAATGCTAAAAAATTCATATCTTATAAGAAGGTAGTAAATATATGTTTCTATAAATGGTTTGTGGGAGTTCTATAGTTTTCTTAGAAATATATATCAAAAACATATTATTAATAGAAACACTATTCCCATATTATAGTAACTTAAGATTTGGTGAAGTAAATATTTCTATATAAAGGGAATACATAAAGAAGCCTATATTTTAGGGACCATGATCTATAGTTATTGATCTAATAGGCTATTGAAATAATGTTATAGTATACACATTTACAAGTTATTGAAAGACATAAAATGGGGAAATCAAGAGAGGAATATTACCTATGTCACATGATATAAATATCAAGTAGTTTTTCTATCTATTTAATGCTTGGATATATTATTTATATCATAATAAACAATATTAAGTTTGAGATAAATATATTTAGAAGTAGTAAAATCTATTCTAAATTACTAGAGTTTTATAGAATATATTTTCATCATATATAGAGATGATAAGAAACCAATTGTGAGGGGTCCACATATGCTAGTTTCTATAAAGATATGTTTTATTTAACAATTTAGGATAATTATAATGGAAATAAAAAGTAATAATAATATTATTAATGGAAAAAAATTCTATAAAATCCACACACACACACACACACACATATATATAATATATATATATATATATATCACATTTTCTAATGGATTTAATGAAGCGATTGCCAAATTATTTTAGAAAAATCAACACTCAATAAGTTTAGAAAAAGGAGATGAATCCAAAGTTAGTAGTATAATCACATAAGTACTTGGGAAAGTCTCAAATGTTAAAATAAAACCTCATTGGAATCATGAATATCATATTACATATGACGAGTTGAAAAATTTTAGCTACTGAATCTAGTGAAAGTGAGATTTTGTTAGAGTTTGTGCCATTGAACCAACATTATCATGTCATTTTAATTATTAAGACAAATTATTATCACATGATTAATTTAATTATATATGAATTATGTGATACTTTACTAAGTGTATTAGTAGAACCTTGATATTTTATAATCTATTTTCATTTAAATAATTTAATTTCTTTGATAGCTTCTGTTACACGCAACACCGATTTTAAACGAATTGCAATATACTATTGAAATAATATTATGTGACAATTACCTGCTAGAAATTGGGTTAGAAGGTATGAATTAACTAACTAAATTATAAAAACATTATTGTTATGTATTTATAAAATTAATTCATTACCTATCAATTAATTATAAATAAAAATAAAAATATCATTTTAAAATAAAAAGTTATTTTTCTGGAAAACTATTTTTATACATGAATTATATTATTATATTAATAAATTTAATTAATATATATTATTGAATTATTTAAATAAAATTTATATATTATATACCCAATAAATTTTTTTAACATTCATCTAATTTTTTTTCTAAGCATGTGATCAGAATAAATCCTGTTTTATTTTTAAAAACTGCATTTTTCTAAAAAGTAGTTTCATCACATTTCACGAACTGATTTTAAAATTAATTTATACCAATAATATATATATATATATATATATATTAAATTTGATAAAATGGATTACATATTTAGAATCAAGAGGTTAAAATTTGATAAATATGTCCCTTTTATTTTTAGGCATTATGAATAGTAATCGTGGTAAAATTTATCACCTCACTAAAGGGTAAATCAGGTTAATCTATGTTAAAACTAAGTGATAAGGCCATAATATTTAATCGTAATTTTTATAAGATAAATTTAATTATTATATTATAACCTTATTCTCTAAATTTAGTCATTTAATGGAAACTTTTCCATGAAAATAATGTATGTAATATTTAAATCAAATAAATTTACAAAATGTTACTCTCTTAGTTTTAAATATTTCTTATGCATCCATATAGTGGAAAAACCAAGTCTAAAATGAATATAAATGGATATTTTTAGAATAATAAACATATTTTTATGGTTTTAATTTATTTATAAATTTTATTTACTAACTAATTACCCAAAATTCTTACACAACATCGAAATAGTATTTATTCAATTACTAGATTAATAAAATAAATGATAGTACAAATACTAAAAGTGACATGATTATATGGATTTATAGTTTTCCATGAATTTTTTAGATTAATATGAAATATTAGTGATGTTTAAATGGATTATATTCTAATATTACAATTTTCTTATTGTCTTTAAAGTCAAATTATTTGAGTAGTGTCCAAATTTACATTAATGGTATTTTATCAAAATAATATTTTATTATATAATTTAAAAATCATAAAAATATTTAAAGTATAAAATTAGGATATTTTATGCTCTAAAATGCATAAATTTTCCATTTATAAAACAATTTTCACCTTGTATGTAAAATTTCCACCCTTAAAGAGTAAAATGTTTGTTATAGTGGTTAAGGTTAAAATTGGTTAACTAAAGGGTTAAACCAAAAGATAATGTTAAAAACACCACTTAATCTTGAATTTTTTTTATTTTATGGAATTAAAACGAAATAATATATTATATTCAAGACTATGTCCCTTTATAAGTAGTTTTTTTGAATTAATTTATTATAATTTAATCTTTTAGGAAATTCTAGAAGTGACCTTCACTTCAATTAAAAATGGGAACCTACTACCCTCTTTTATTCAGACCACTTTACACATTATTGATCAACAAAAACCTGAAAAATGATCTTATAAAATCCCATATACACATTCTATAGGTTTTTTATTCCTTTAAACTAACCCTAGGGCCCTTAAGAGGAGATCGAAAGGAGTGGTTTTAAAGAATAGACAATCACTTCAACTGATCACTTTCTTTTTAATTCTTATTTTACCTCATATAAATATATCATATTATTAATAAAATAAAATTCTAAGTATCTTAAATATAATTTATTATTATTATTATTAATTCATCACCATCCACCTTGTTTCCCATCAAATGGGTAGTGAAGTAATCGATCTTGCATACATATATATTATCATCTCCACGTAGAGATACAATTCATTTTCCACAAATATATTTTAGGGATAGTTATTATAATGAGTTTAGAGTTTATATTTTATAATTATTAAATAATTATACTTTTGGAATTATAATATCATACCTACATTCTTACCTATCTATCTTTTGTAAAATAATAACATCACTCGTGCGTACGTGTAGACTACCACCTCCATAAAGCGATGTGATTTTTTTCATTTCTATTTTACATTGATATTAATAAAGATAGGTTTAATTAAATTAAATAATTTATATGAAACTATAATTATTTTGTAAATGTGAATTATTATTTACATTTCTTTCATTATATCCATCGAAAAGTGAAAACAATGTTCATGAATACGCAAGACATACCGTCTCTATGAACAATGTAATTCATATTTCTATCTCTATATTTTACAGATTCCTATAAATAAATATATATGATATTTATAAAATGGTTAAAATTATATATATTATTTAACCATTATAAAATTAAAAGTAATGAAACTACCAAACCAAAACATACATGGAAAATGGAGAAGTTATTACGCGAACCAATGATTTTAGCAAAGAATTATTAATAAACGGGTGATAAAATATAATAAATAAATCATATATTGAATGATATATATTATCATGGTTATGTAATATATTTATAATAAATATATATTTATTATATTTGGTTTAGACACATATAAATTAAGTTGAACCTGAGGTAAGGGTTTATTTCACATTCCCTTTGTTATTCGGGATTGTTTCTATTAAAGTAACTATTGGGAGTACTATTTGATATTTATATATTAAAACCAATATATTTTATTATTATATTTTTATTTATATAAAATAAATTTTTTCCTTTCATTTACCTCTCTTTAATTACTAATTATATTTAATGAATGTTTTTAAGGAAAATTGACATCATTTCTCTCTTCAGACAAAAATCCTTTCTCTTATATGTAAATGTTTTCTAAAAATGTTTTAAAGATTATTTTTACTATTCTAAAATGATCTTTTAATTTTTTTACCCATTTTTTAATTTTTAATTGTTTTTAAAAGTAATCTTCTTTTCATTTTCTAAATGAGGAAGTTTTAACCTTTTTACAAAAGTGTGAAAGGAATGTTTTTTAACTTATACAGAATGAATAGAATTTACCTCCATTATGGCCGATCATTACTATTAATATTAATTTATATATTTATAAGTTTTATTTCAAGGATAATTTTTTCATTAATATTTGGTAAATTTTAATATTTCAATAAGTTTTTTTTTCACAATGAAAAGGAGTATTTTTCTCAAGAAATATTCCAGTGAACTTTTGAAAGTATTTTCATCTATTTAAAAATATGTTATTGAATCTTATGATTTTCTGGGGTTATACTCTTATGATACAATCCACCATATTTATCTAGATAGTTTATCATCATCTTTAAATGGTAAATTATTCATATTTCATTTATTATTTCTTATAATATAGATATTTATTTATTTTTAGGCATACTGATTAATTTGTGTTGTTTATTCATATAACGAATAAATTGAACTTATTAAGTGACAGGTGGGGTCTGAAATTACATAGACCCTTGATTCCTTTTTAGTTCTCTTGAGATAAAATATATTGTGTATTTTTAAAATTCCTTACCCATTTACATATATGTCTCTGAATAAGGCCTCAATGGTATTTTTAGATGTCTTGGCATGTAAACATGATGATATTTTAGATGTATTGGTATAAGGCCTAAATGGTATGTCCAAATGTCTGAATTTATACATTCCATCATTATGAAATCATTTATTAATAACCAATTGGTTATTTAAAAAGTTATTATATCCATAAATAGTTTCTAGGTCGTTTTATTATTTTTATGGAATTATTTGATTATAATTTATTCTTTCCATATTATTCATGCCTTATTTCCTCCCACCGTATGAATCCCATTACAGGGAAATTGAGCTCATCCATTTCTTATGTTTCCTTTCCATAGTATTATATGAATTATTTTTTGATTGATATTCAGGGATATTCTATAGGTAATAAATATGATCTAAAATAAAATAATATGTCATATTTTATGTTTTCAAATTTAATATGGGATTTAAGTGTGTCTCTAATTTACCTAGACTACTAAAATATTCTATCCTTTATGATGTGACTTCTTGTATTTAGTACCAATGTAATTAAGTAACCAATGAATTTAGGATAATAGGGTCAGGGTCTTTATAGTTTCTATTTGAGTATGTTTATTAAAAACCTTGGGAACTAGATTTAGGAAAACATAGAATAGATATCTTAAACCTATGATATCCCTTATGAATATTTCTATATAAACCAAGCTTATGAATTTGATAATAGTTATAAATAAATTTTCAATTTATGTTAAGTTTTGAAATTATAAATTATGATTCATAATGTTATGATCTAATATAGTGTGTTCCATTATTTATAAATGGTGACTAGTAGAAGGAATGAAACCTGTATCAATGCATTTAATGCTTTTAAGAATTTCCCACTTGGTAAATATAATGAATTCGAAGCTAGATTTGTAGCTATAAATGAATAAATGATAACTATATTAGGGAAACTGAATTAGTTTATGATTAATTACCTTGCTCTTATGGAGAATCCTGCTAATCCACAATGTTGTGTAATAATGTTAAAGCACATCATGCATCAACAACCTCCATCATTAAATGAGACTATAAATCTATTTTAATATGAGTAATGAATAAGTTACTAATAGAAGATATTTCTTTCTTTGTGATGTAATGAAATGAAGAAGGTTTTCATGGTATTTTATCTTCCCTTAGACATTGAAAATCAATGGTGGACATTGATCCCAAACACTAAGGATAAAGAGGAAATAAGAAGCATGGAATGAAAAGATTTTAATAAACATTTAATGGAAAAATATTTTCCTCATGAACAATGAGCATATATTGAGATACAATTCTTGAGTATAAGACAAAATGGAGAATTTTTTTTTCTAAATATAAGGATAACATCACAATGTTAGCAAGTAATTCTATGGAAAATGTACGTAATACAAAGTGTAATATTGATAATTTATTTGATGGGATTAATCCCATCCTTTGAATGGAACTGACCACCCAAACATTATAATCATATGAGGATATAATATCATGTGTTATCAAGATAGAGAAATAATTCTCCTAGTATAATGGTTTTGAAGGAAATCAAGAGAAGAAGAGGATGAAAAAGAATAAAATGGATAAGGGGAAGAATAGAAAGAGGAATTTTCCAACATGTGATACTTGTGGAATGAAACTCCTTGTTACATGACTAAGAGGAAAATAATTTTTATTTCAGTGTAGAGAAAAAACCATCATGCTCATGAATTCAAGGGTTAGGGAGAATCCATCAAAGTACAATTCTTTAATTATAAGTTCATGTGACACTATTCTAAACAATGACTCAAACATCAATAAAAATTAACAAAAGATAATCCATTAGGAGAAGGATAAGCTTATGAAATTACTACAGTTGACTTGGATGTTTCTACTAATGTTGTGAAAGGTACACTTACCATATACTCCATAATTTTAAATGTTTTAATTGATTATGATTCTACCAACTCTTTTATGTTTGAATAATTATATAAGGGTATATTATCACCAAATAAATGATTAGATATCGAGTTGGTGGTGAGAAAATCTAATGGTAGGATGATCACATCTCATGTATATAAATAATCTTTGATATAAGTTTATGGAATGGTTCTTCCTACGCATCTTTTTATTCATTG
This sequence comes from Viscum album, assembly GCA_963277665.1. Lineage (NCBI taxonomy): Eukaryota > Viridiplantae > Streptophyta > Magnoliopsida > Santalales > Viscaceae > Viscum > Viscum album. The sequence continues at coordinate 681,623,680 of OY728123.1, read as the reverse complement.
TCTAGTTTAATTTATTATTATTTTGGGCATGTATATGATTTATTTACATAAATCCCACATCAATTTATAAGGAAGGGAATTCAAATTTTATATTTCTAACCTACTTGTGATCATCTATCAGTGTGATAAAATACATGAACATCCTATGGAAATTTAATGCATTGTTTGGTCATGATTTCTTTTTCAGAAGGGGTATTTATTGAAGAACCGAAATTTATTAAAGTGTTATTTGTGTTGTAATTTTTATAAATATACTTGAATGATAAAAATTCAATGTTATAGTGTTTTAAGTATGGAGGTTCTTTCTTTGAATTATTATTGAGGATTATTCATAAATTGGAAAATATTTTTTAATTGGCAGAGTTTCTTTAAGTGAAGCAACATAAGTGTGATGATTGAAGAGTTGTTCTTAATGACTAAAAAATGTGTAAATTTAATTAGGATATTTTAAATCATTTAACAAATTTTAATAATGCCATACGATACTGATTATCAATCATTATGTTGATGAAATGTACAAAAGTTGAGATAGATAATGTTTTGATGAACTTGGATGCTTTATTATTGAATGATTAATTAATTGAGGAGTTAAAAGAAAGATTAAATATTATAAAAACAAAAAATATTCATTTTTAATTATGAGTATTTTGATATGATTTTAAATTTACTTTGGATTTTATTCCTATGTATTAGGTGAGAATATTTTCGTAAGTCTACCCGATAAAAGGATCTTGACCACACTAGCTAGCCCCTATGAGTTTCATCCACTTATTAGGTGGGAAGCCAATCCCCTAAGTCATCCATTAGGGATAATACCAAGGGATAGATATCAAGTAACAACACACCACATGTTTTTTCATGTATAGGCTGAGACACCACCATGTAGGGTGACATGGCAGTGAATAGGAGCACCAACATAGGGCAGCTCCAAATTTGATTTGTGATCTCTTAGTAACCATTTCTGGGAACTAATAAATGCACCTTGTATAATAATGGAGAGAACTGTGGAATATAATTTTGATGTGGGATGATATATATGTACTTTAGTTATATTTCAATTGTCTGATCCATTCATCCAGGCCGTCTGATCTTTTCAGTGCATCGTCTTCTCCACCAATCCCATCTGAAAGTTGCAGTTCTATGCATTAGGATCTTCATGAATCCATGTCACCGAAGGATTAAACCAAAAATTATGATCAATATTTTATCATCTTAAAAATTATGATGTGACTAAAATATCATGGAATGTGGTTTTCACGATTCAATGAAGATAAAACAAAGAAAAATTGAAATGGAGGAAAATATTTTTTTATTGACGGTGATTCACTGTGTTGCAAAACAAAGGCTATCTATGTAAAGTGAGGAGGTGATGAATTCCTATAAATACCAGATGTGATAAGGATGTGTTAATATTGATTAGATGTTCTTATATCCAAAGTAAAGAATCTACCATGAACATTTGGTTCATGGAAGAAAATTTCCATTCATTCTCTGTTTGCATAAAGAAGGAAAAGATTCTTTAGGAGAACCACATGTGCGTAGCACACTGGTTTTATTTGTGAAGAACTTGTTTCTATGAATAATTATGGATAATGATATATGAAATCTCTCGTTATTTCATTATTAACATAAAGAACTCAAGAATTATTATTCTTGTGTGAATTATTTGAACGGTGACTGATAGTGTTTCATGTAGGAATGCCTCTCATAAATTTGTTTTGTGTGATTTGTGTGAAGGGTGTTTCGTATAAAGGAGTTGTAGATTCTTTTTTGAGTTACAAAAATTCACAGTGGTTTCATAAGTGTTTTCTAATAAATATAGTTTATGCTTCACTATTTCATGCAAATGAGTATCATGTTTAAGGAAGAGGCTTTTTCTTTCATCATATTCAGATTTACATGTATGATATAAGTAAGAAGTTCATGCATGGTTTGATGAATATGTGAATTTAAAATGAGGAAAAAGTTTGAGTAGACCTTGAATTTTTTTCATATACATTAATATTGAGACATCAATTCTTTATAAACCATACATTATACACATGTTTAAATGCATATATAGACAACGTAAAGTGTGAAGGTAATTGAGAGATTGTGTGTGCATGGTGGATTTGTGAGATTTTCTCAAAAAGTAAGGTTACAATCACACCTATTAAGGTTTTCTAAAAGGCACACCAAATAATCCCACAAAAATTCCATGTAATATATATGGTTTTCATGAAGATATATCATTGTTTAATTGCATAAATAAGATGAAAAAATAAAAAGTGTTTTGCGTTTGGTATTTTGATGTGAATATGAGAACTACATGCATAAAGAATACACAATGTTCATTTTTGTAAATTAATTTTTATAGAAGTAATATTTTTTAGTAAAGTATTGAAGAGGGAAACTTATAGTTTTTTTATAAATATTCCGTTTTCCATTATGATATAACAATGATTTGAAATGGAAGTGTTATCTTTTATAATTCAGGAGAGTATACTGAGCTGACTAGCATACAATGTTTTTGATTACATTCAGTGGTAGTCGAAGAGTTTTAGTTGAAGTGAGAAAAAGTATAATCATTTTATTTCAATGTCTTGAAGAAGAAGATAAGTTTTTATTAAAATTATAGCTTTAATATCCTGTGATATTTCTCATTGTGTTAAGTTTTTTATTTTTGAAACATTGGAAGGATGCTGATATAAAAAACACTAGTAGGATACTAGTGTAATTTGGGAAAAGTTTAATTCCATCCCTCCATAGTTTTTTGAGTGATACCTAACTAATCCACTTGTAATTGTTGATTTAATTCTAGTGGATCATCTCTATCTCAGATCTTCCCAATCATATAAAGGATGTAGTCCCCCACTTTGGTGAAAAAACTTGTAAAAATACTGTGTGTTGTGATTTATTTACTTTATATATTGCATGTGGTATAATTGTGTTTGTTAATAGGGAATATACAATCCCTCTAACAAGTTCATAGGTTCAAATTAATAAGGGGTAAGATACAATAAAAAAATAACTGTAAATTGTTTTCAAATATGACTGGGGAGAAACTCATCATCAAATATATGTTAATTATGTGGGAGTTTATCGATATCTTTCCAGAAGATTTTGATGGTCTTCAATTGAATCATGATGTTGTGTTTTCAATATAACACATACACGATGATACACCTATTTCAAAGTCTCGATATAGAATGTCCATAATTGACTTGAAGGAATCAATTAAGAAACTCCAAGAGAATCTTACCAAGGTATTCAGTTGTCCAAGTGTGTCACCATGGGGCGTACCCATTATTTTTGTTAAAAATAAAGATGATTCAATACGAATTTTCATTAATTATCAATAACTTAACAATATATCTATCAATAAAAAATATTCTCTATGCCATATTGGTGAATTTTTTGGTCAATAACATGGAGTTACATACTTCTATAAGATTGACCTTTATTCCGGATATCATCAATTGGGGGTTAAGAAGGCAGATATACCCAAGAAATTATTCCATACATGGTATGGAAACTATGAATTTATAGTGATTCCATTTGGTCTTACTAATGTACCCATAATCTTCAAATATTTAGTGAATAGATTCTTTAGATATTACCTTGATTAGTTTGAGATAGTTTTTATAGATGATATTCTTATATATTAAAAGTTCAAGAAATTATATGATGATCATTTGAGGATTTCTTTGAGGACCTTAAGGAAGGATAAATTGTATTAAAAATTTACCATGTGTGAATTTTGGATTTAAAAAGATTCATAATTTGGTTATATAGTCACAAGTGAGGGTATTTCAGTGGATCCATCAAATATTGTAGTTATTTAACATTAGACTAGAACAAGAAATATGACTAAGATTCATTATTTACTTAGCTTGGATGTATATTATAATCTCTTTGCATATAATTTATCATGACTATATAATTCACTCACCATGTTAACTCTGAAGGGAGACAAGTTCCTTTGGACTAATGAATGTGAAAATAATTTCAAGGAACTAAAGAGAAGTATGGTTAATAAACCTATACTTACATTAACCTATAGTGGAAAGGGGTTTTTAATATATAATGATTAATTAAATAAGGTATGGGGATGTGTTCTCATGAATAATTATATGGTGGTAGATTATGAATCACTCCAATTAAAGGTTTGTTAGTAAAATTATCCAACTCATTATTTGGAGTTAGTTGTGTTGATTTTTTGCATTAAAGATACAAAGGAAATATATTTATAGATAAAGGTGTGATATATATACCGATCATAAAAGTTTAAAGTATATATTCACTCAAAAAGAGTTTAATATGCATTAGAGAAGATGGATGGAGTTGATTAATGATTATGATTGCTCAATACATTACCTCCTTGGGAAAGAAAACAATGTGGATGATATTCTGAGTCAAAATGATCATTCTAGATTATTTATTATGAGAATCATAAAGGAACTAACATTTATATATTTTCAAAAGTATGGATCTATAAATATTAAAGGAAGGGGATAAATAAGATCTTTCTCAAATGAGTGTTCAACCATCTATCTGTGTGAGGATTAAAGAGGCATAGAAGGAAGGTGTGGAACTATAGAAGAAGTTTAAAAATGTTCCTAAGTTCAATGTTGAATATGATGGAATTATAAGGTTTAGTAACCATGTATGTTATCCGTCTATACCATATTGGAAAAAGGATCTATTTGATGAGGCTCATTGGTCATCATTATCTATTCACTATGAAAGTAAGAAGATGTATAGAGATCTAAAAGTGTATTTTTGGTGGTAATACATGAAGATAGATATTAATTAGTATGTATCTATGTGTTCGGTATGTTATTAAATTAATAGTAAGAGACAAAATTATAATGGGTGTTGTAATCATTACCAATATTAGAATGGAAATTGTCAAACATCACCATGGATTTTTTTCATTGGACTCCCAAAAACACCTAATGGATATAATTCTATTTGGTTGTATTCAAAATCTATAAAAAGTAAAAAACTTAATTTTTATTAGTGAATATTTATCTCTTGATCAAATTTCCAGAATATATATTAAAGAGGTGGTATGGTTGCATGTAGTACCACTGTTAATTGTATCAAATCAGGATTCGAGGTTTACCTCGATGTTCTGGAAATGACTTTAGTGATCACTAGATATAGAGTTGAGTGTTAGTATGATGTATCGTCCTCACATATATTTTAATTTTGATGAAAACATTTAAACCCTAGAGGATATGTTGATATATTATTCTAGGGATTTAAAAGGTGGTTGGGATCAACACATTCCTCTGGTTGAGTTTCCTTACAACAATAACTTTCACTCAAGTATTTAGATGGATCCTTATGATGCCCTATTTGGTAATATGTGTAGAAATACAACTTTTTGGGATGATGTTGCATATATAAATATATTAGGAACTGACAAATCTAATAAAATGGAATAAAAATTTAGATCTATTCAGCAAAACATTAAGGAAGACTAGAGTCAACCTAAAAGTTATGCTGACAATCATGGGTGTGATCTAGAATTTGATGTTGGTGAGAAGTTTTTTCTGTAAATTTATATGTGGAAGAGGGTTATGGGATTCATAATGAAGGGAAATATGAGACCAAGGTATATTTTATCTTTTTATATTTTTAATCTAGTAGGGACAATATCTTATCATGTGACACTTCCACTAGACCTCTCTCAAGTCCATGATGTGTTCTAAGTCTCACTCCTAAGGATACACATACTCGATCCATCACATTTAATAGACTAAAATGTTATACCACTACAACATGATATTTATTAGGAATAATATCTAGTAAAAAACATGGATCATAGAAATATTGTTCTATAGAACAAGACAAATAATCTATAGAATGTTCTCTAGAGGAATAAAAAATTTAAAGAAGATACTTCAGAACCCAATGATGTAATGAAATAGAGATATACTCATTTGTTTGTATTAGAGTGATGATTTTCTAGGGTGAAATTTACTTTAATGGTGATATAATGTAACAACTTGAAATTTTAGAATATATTTCCATTTAATTAATTTTATTTCTTTGGTATCTTGTATTACACGCAACACTAAGTTTAAATGAACCACAATATACTATTAAAATATTATTATTTTATGGTTATAAAATGACCATTGGGTTGGTGATTATAAATAAGAATACATAAATTATGACAAATTTATGGCTACAATTTTATAAAATTAATACATAGGTTATCAATTAATTATAAATAAAAATAAAAAACATTTGAAAATAAAATATTTTTTTTATAGAAAATTGTTTTTATACCAGAAATATATTTTTATAATAATAAATTTAATTAATCACTATTTGGGAATGATTTTAATTAAATTTATATATGATATAAACAAATAAATTCATTAACATTCAACTAATATTTTTCTAGGTATGAGATAATAAAAAATCCGGTTTCATGTTTAAAAACTATATTTTTCTAAGAAGAGGTATCATCGTGTTTTGAAAACTTATTTTAAAATTAATTTATTCTACTTATAGGTAATGAATTTTATAAAATGGTTTCTATATTTAGAATCATGAGGTTAAGATTTAGTAAATAGTACCATTTTATTTTTATTCATTATTAATTATAACCGTGGTAAAATTTATCACCTTGATAAAGGGTAAATCAGGTTAATATAGGTTAACACTAAGTGATAAAGTCATAATATTTCATCACAATTCTTATTGGATAAAGTTAATTTGACCCTTATCACCATATTATTTAAATGTATTTGTTTAATGGTCACTTTTCCATAAAAATTACCTATATAATATTTAAATCAATGAAAATTACAAAATTTCACTCTCTTAGTTTTAAATATCTCTTTTGTGTCCACATGGGGATAAAAACAAATAGTGATCAAATATCAACAGATATTTTGAGAATAAAAATATTATTTAATGATGGAAATTTAATTAAAAATTTTAGGTATTAAATAATTACTCTAAATTCTCACACAACACTGAAATAATATTTATTCAATTAATGGAAAAATAAAATAAATGATATTAAAAATTTTAATAGTGATATAATTTGAGAGTTTCATAGTGTTCCAAATTTTTTTAAATGAATATGATATATTAGTGATGTGTAAATGGATTATATTATAATTTAAACTTTATATTTTTGTATTTGAAGTTAAAGTAATTGATTAGTGTCAAAATTTACATTAATGATATTTTATCAAAATAATATTTTATTAATTTATTTAAAAATAGTAAAAATATTTAAAGTGGACTATTAGGATATTTTTGGGACTAAAATATAATATATTGGCTATTTATTACCCGGTTTTTACCATATATGTAAAATTATAATCCTTTAAGAGTAAAAAGTTTATTACTGTGGTTATGGTTAAAAATGGTTAACTGAAGGGTTAAAATAAAAGATAAGGTTTAAAATAGTACATAATAATATCCAAATTCTATTGTTTTATGTTATTAAAACCAAATACTATATTATATTATAATATATGTCCATTTTATGGATTTTTCTTCTGAATCACTTTATTAAAATTTAATCTTTTAAGATATTTCAAAAGTGCCCCTCACCTCAATAATAAAAGGAAACCTCCCACTATCACTTATTCAAACTACTTTGATATTTATAGCTCTAAAAACCCCTAAAAAATTCTCTATTACACTCCCCTTATACACATTATATAGGTTATGTTCTTCCTAAAATACCAACCTTAGATCCCTTAAGAGGAGGTCTAAAGGAGTTGTTTCAAAGAAGATGTAATCACTTTAATCGTTCACTTCCATTTTAATTATTATTTTACATACTCTAAATCTATTATATTTTTCATAAAATAATAAATTAATTATCCTAAATATATAGAAATTTTATTTTTCATATGAAATCATCATTATACACCCTCTTTCCCATCAAATGGGAAGTGAAAGTATTGCTTGTGCATATATTCAGATTACCATATCCATGTAGCGATACAATTCATTTTACACCACCATATTTTGTGGATTTTTATCATTATGAGTTTAATGTTTATATATTATAATTATTAAGTTATTATAATATCAAATCTACTTTCTTACCTTCAAATCCATTGGAAAACAATAGTGTCGCTCATGCACATTTGTGAACTACCACCTCCATGAAATGATGATGTTTGTTTTTCGTTTAATTTTTACTTGGATGGTAATAAGGAAATGTTTAATTAATATAAATGATTTATATTATATAATAATTATTTTATAAAGGTTAATTTTCATTTAACTTTCTTTCATTCCATTCGCCGAAAAGTGAAAAAAACATTCATGTGTAAGTACGACCTATTGTATCCTTAAATAGTGTAATTAATTTTTCTATATATATATATTATGGATTAATATAAATACATATATATGGTATTTATATAAATTTTAACTCTATATTTATAATTTAACCATTATAAAACTAAAATAATTGAAACTACCAAACCAAAACATACAAGAAATCAATGTAGTTATTACCCAAAACAATGATTTTAACAAAGAATTATTTATAAATGGATGATAAAATATTATAAGTAAATCATATATGGTATGATATATATGATTGTGGTTATGTAATATATTTATAATAAATATTTATTTATTATCCAGTATGTTCATACACACATAATATAAGTCTAACTTGAGGTAAGAGTTTATTTCAAAACTTCATTGTTATTCATGATTGTTTATGTTAAAGTCTCCACTAGGAGTATTATTTGACTATTATATATTTAACCCAAAATATTTTATTTTTATATAGTTATTTCTTGAAGATACATGTTTTTGTTTCATTTAACTCTATTTATGTACTCAATAGATCAAAATAATGTTTTTAAGGAAAACTGACTTCATTTCTATCTTCAGTGAGAAATTATTTCTCTTACATGTCCATGCTTTATAATTTTTTTACTCCTATCAAATTATTTTTTACACATTTTAAATTTTTTAAAAAGAGGTTTAAAATAAATATTATTTTTATTTCCCAAATGAGGTACTTTTTTGAACTTTTTATAAATGTGTTAAAGGAATGATTTTTAACTTATACTGTATGAACGAAATTTCCCACCATCATTAACACTCATTTATTTGATGATACCTTTAAAATTTTACAAGTTTCATTTCAAAGAACATTTTTCTTAATATTTTGGATGTTTTTAGACTTTAATATTCATTTTTTAAAGTAAACATGGTATTTTTCTCAAGAAATTTTCTAGTGATCTTTTGAATTTATTTTTATATATATCAATAAACTTTGTTGAATATTTTTATTTACTAAGGTTATACTCTTATAATACCATATTTCATGTTTCTATGGATGGTTTATAATTATATTTAGTAGGTAAATTATTTATATTCTGTATACTAGTTCATCAATAAAGACAATTATTGATTTTAAGGCATATTAATTAAGTTATGTTGTTTATTCATATGATGAATACATTAGGATTATTAAGTGATGGATGGGAGACATAATTACATATCCTTTATATACATCAGAAGGTCTCATGAGAAAAACTACATTGGGTATTTTCCAATGGTCATGCCCATTTATATAGATGTCTTGGACTGAGCCCTTGATGTTATTTTTATCTATCTTGGTACAAGTCCTTGGTAATATGTTCAGATGTACAACATTGTAATGACCTGACCCATGCTAGGTATTGAGCTGTAACTACCCAAAGACTGCCTCCAAGGGACAAGGGGTCACAATAAGAGACGAAGGCATAACTAACTCAAGGAGGACTTTTCCTAAGTACCTGTACACACACACACACAACCAAATCAATGAAAAAGTGCAGAGGGAAACAAATGAAAGTTTCAACATTGATATAAATAAACCAAAAGATGCATGGAACACTAAAAATAATGAAGTATGGTAGTGTAAAATTAAAATAAAAAGGAAAAATACATTCCCACCAAGAAATATTTCCCAAACTAAAAAAACTGGATAAGAGTAAAAAACTGAGATTCCAGCTCTTCTACCCCAAGCTATGACCACCGTACACGGTCCAAGAAGTTTGTATCCCTAAGCTCCTATAATGTCACGATTGAACTATCCTCCATATAAAAAACACATGACACATGTTGTGAAAATCCCGTGTAGGGGAGACTATATAAATACTTAGTAGAAAACCCAAAAGGTGAAGGGGGAGCAGTAATAGATACAACTAAAGATGAAATCAGTAGATAGAACAAGGTACGATAAAATATTACAGATCAAACCATCATGAGAGTGAAGGTAAACTCATCCAAACACAAGTATCTTGAAATGGTGAGAATATGAAGTTCTCATCGAGTCTTTTCTACCTATAGTAGGAGAGTAGACTCGTCCAAACATGAGAAGCTAGACACAAAAAAGCATGTGGCATACCCCGCATGTCTTCGACTCTCCTGGAAGGAGAGTAACCAAAACCCAAGGAGTGGGTTCTGAAACAAGATATATATATATATATATATATTCTCAGTAAAATAAGTATAGATAAGAGTGTAAGGGGATATCCATCTCATAACTCAACCCAAGAAGAAGAGTAGCCAACCGTTCTAATAGAATATCCATCCATGATGCCCATCACCACATGCGTCTTACCCAGATACACAAGTCAAAGGGAATCTATCACCACACCTTGATACTATCCTATTTGGGTGGAAATTACTCACCTTCATATTTTTAGATCCATCATAAGGATGCATCTCAATGGGGAAAGTGTTTATCTTTCTTGTGAGTTAAAAGGTACATCAAACCACGTCTTGTCATTGATCTGTATAGTCAAGTGGGAACAAAAACGAAGTATATTACTTGATCCCTAGTGCATTAGGGGGGTTCCACTATGATAGTAGTCATAAAGGACCTACTCCCATGCCGATGGGGGGTTTCACTTTGATAGTAGTAGAGGACCCACACCCATGCCAATGGGGGGTTCCCCTATGATAGTTGTCATAGAGGACCCATGCCCAGCACGGCTAGAGGATGAAACTCTAGTGTTGTCGAGGACGCATTCCTAACCTAGCTGGAGTTTTCCACTCCAATGTCATCGAAGACTCCTGCCCAGCCCGGTTGGAGGTTTCTACTTGGAATTATTTGATATCCTGCTTGAAAAATTCCTACGTCGGGCATCACCTCCCTAATACCATAATACAAACCTCTCACACAATATCTCAAAAGCATGAACAAAGGGTGAAATCATGTTCTATATAGAAAAAACTCAGGATATGCTAATCACTTGTCCAAAACAGACCTCAGGTTAAAATGTTTCTTTTCACTACATCATGCCTAAACGAGACCTCATGGGAACCACACCTCGATCTGAAATTTTAAATTCCCAAACTAGCCTCAAATGGTATGCCTAAAAAGTAGGATCATTCTTCCATAGACTTCACATCATTTAGACACTCAATTTAGGAGTTATGACTATTCGAACCTGCCCGTAGACCTATGGACCGACCGTCATGGTCGGTCCCTTTAAAACTTAGACTGACCCCCCATGGACCAACTATCATAGTCAGTCTACCTTCTAGGCCAACCAACCACTATAGTTAACCACCATGGTTGATCACCCAGGGAATGACTGTGTAGTCACTGCACCCACGACAACTCGAGATGTCATGGCTCCATGGTTGATTTTCATAGTCGACCGCTACTGGGAACCACCCTTGTTTCATAAGATATGACCCAGGTCTGACCTGGGCCCAACTCATCTGGCCTAGCCCACTGACCTAACATGACCCAACTTTCCACCTGGGCCCGAACCACATGCTTGCCTGGGCCCGCTCGCACATGGCCTGCCTGTCCGGCCCACCCCATTCCCATGTCAACCTCCACCAGCTCCACTAGCTCCACCATATCCACTATATCCCACATTCTCTCTGCATCTGCCTTCTTAGCTATCCACATAGATGCCTCCAACCCATGCGGCCCCTACCACTTCTACACGCGGCTCCACCACCCACATGCGGGCCACCGCCATGCACCTATGGTTCCTTGTACAGATCACCACACCTCCTCTGATGCATGAAATTTGAAACGATCATAGATCTGAGATCCTTGGTTTTGATCTATACTGATCTAGACTCAGTTGTTGATTTTCATCAAATTCGGAGGTCCGGTTGAGTTACAAACCACCCAACAACGTCAATCCATGACCATGGGGATCCAACCGCCAAAGAACGTGAGTAGAGATAGGGAAAGGAACAAGAACAATGTTTTATCATAATTGGCCAAGCATTCTTGGACAAAAATCATGAATAGAGGATTTGGGTTAGAAAACCAGATCCAAAATAATTCTCGGTACTAGTGCACATGTAAAGGTTCAGAACGTAGATCAAAGAAATAAAGGCGATCCACTAAAACTTTTAATCAAAATGGAAGAAACCTAAAAAGAGGATTCCTACCTAGATATTTAGATATATTATTGAATAAGAACACTTTGATTCAAGAATAGAGGAAGTTGTTGCATTCACTACATCTCGATCTATCCTGATCTTCAGTTTCGCCGAGATCTATTGATGCTCACTATAGAGATCCACCAAAGGGAGGATAAGAAGAGCTTCACTGATGGTGGGGGAATTGTGAGCCAATGTTATTGAAAATCCTCCCTATATAAAACCATATAGAATATAGTTTAAATTAATTTAATTAAATAAATTCACTTAAATATACTTCTAGTGAGAAAGGAGTTTAAACGTCCCATTTTGAATAATTTTATATTGTGCCTAGGGTAAACACCACATTTAAAACCCAATAGTGGCTTCTATTTTCCGATTTGAGATACCATTTAAGAGTTATCCCATTTTATTTTCACGAATAATATAAAATATATAAAATATTTTTATAAAATTAATTTTGGTCACACCAGGTCTCAGAATCGTAGGCCATCTCAGCTCCTAGATATGGAAATATATATAAAAATATTTCAAAGTCTTAAAAGGAGAAACCAGGAATCTATAAATGTTATAAATTCCATCATTATAAAATAAGTTATTGATGACTATATGATTATTTGAATAATCATGATATCCATGGATAAGTTTCAAGATCATTTTATTATTTTTATGGAATTATTTGATTATCATTTATTCATTCCATATTATTTATGGCATATTAGCTTCACTATTTTCATTCCTTCACTAAGAAACTGAGATCACCCCATTCTTATGTTCCCTTTACATAGGATGTCAAGAATTGTATTATGATTGAAACGTAGGAATATTCTATAGGTAATAAAGATAATTCCAATGAAAATACTATTTTGTATTTTACATTTTAAAATGTAATTTTATATTCAAGTGTGTATCTAGTTTACCAAGAATACTGATCTATTTGGTCATTTGGAATGTTATTTCTTGTATTTATGCCAATGTAATAAATTAACCATTGTATCTAGGATACTAGGGTCAAGGTATTTAATTTATTCATATAATAATTGAGTCATAGTAGTTCCCCACTATAATAAGAACCTAGAGATTCCATGGACGTATTCTTAAAACTATGTCCTATATTATAAATACATTATACTGATGAGATACATATGAAATTTTACTATAAGGTTTTGGGGGATCATAAGCATTGATACATTTTATCATGATGTTCTTACTTGGTTATCTCTATAAAGCAAGGTCATGAGTACATACTCACTAATAAGAATTTAATGTATCATATATATCATTAGAATTCCTATAGGTGAGTGTGTTGATTTTTTCCTTATAATTGAGATAATTTTTAAAGTATATCATGGCCTACTTACATTAATTAATTGATGAAAACTGTGACAACATATACTCATAATGAAGAAATATGAATTATATACATTATAAGTGAAATGAAATTAATGAAATAGTCAAGATATCATTTTCCCTTCCCAAGTTATATACAAATATATCTATATCCCTTTGGTTGATATGGAAATGTATAACTAAAATCTATATACATATAAGTTAGTTTTCAAAGAAATATATGTAAAACAATAGGATAATGACATGTTTATGTATTCTTTTTGACTAGCCATATATTGAAAAAGAGATTACATTTCATAGAAGATATTTTAGGAGGTAAAAATTATGGCTACTCATATTTTCTTTATAGAATTTGTGATGTGATTCTAGATACCACTGTTGATCTGTGGGTTGGACTTAATACCATTAAGAAAAGATCATATATTGCTACAAATTAATTATATATAAAATATAATTAAATTAAATTCAATCTAATTTTAAGTTTAAATTTATTCCCAATTTTCAGAATAATTTATATTTATGTTAGATTGCTCATAAAATTCAATCACATGATTATTCAAGAAAATAATAAGATTTTTGAATTTTATCTTTTAATTATTCATAAGATAAATAAATAAAATATTTATTTATGAGATGATTGATATATTTTTTTATAAGTTATGTGAATAAAATAATTTTTTATTAACATGTTGTGTGAATAATCATGATGCTATTATTTATTTATATTTTGATGAAATGTTAACTTTTTGAACTCATATTAGTCATGTAATTGAGTCCAAGTCTATTTTATCTAGAATATTTAACATAAAATACCTGGGTAAAGCTAATTTTATATTGTGAATTAAAATTAGTAGGAATAACAATTTTATTTTACTTTAGCAGTATCATTACATCAATTTTTTTAATTATTTTTAATAGTATATTTTTTCATTAGTTTTAATCCTTTATATGTATGGGAATATTATACTACCAAATCCTAGGAGGGAATTTTCTCAGCTATAATATACAAAGGGTTCATTGTGATGAAATAAAAAAACTTGTTTAATGGAATATATAATTCCTTAAGATTTTGTTGCTTTAAAAATTACATGAAGAGAAGTGGAATGACTTATATATCTCTTCATCATATCTACCATTATATCCCATGCCAATGTCCCTAAGTTTTATACATTTTAATATCCAAGAAACACTGGAAAGGGAATATAGCAATAAATATGATGAAAAATAAATATAAATTAGTAAAAAATATAACATTGTGAGGTATTTGAAACAAGAAGGTATCATAACCATTGATTTTATTATATTAAGGCAAAATTTGTAAGATCCAATAATAAATCTTCTTTCAAGGCAGTTGGTGAACAAATTTTTTGTATAGATGGGTCTAAAGTTCTTATTAATGATTCACTGATGATGATACCTCAACTTAACATGTGATAAGTTTTCATATTTAAGTTTAAAATAGATAATTTTGTCATATATGTGAAAGAAACACTAACTATGTATTATATGCTAGGATAATGTTGTTTCGTACACATAAATAAAATATGGTGATATTAAAAGCTCATAATAAATCAAGAATATCAAAAAAGTATTTAATCATGTGAACAATTTTTGGTAAACCAATGTGAATTTAAGATAGGGGACACTCTTAATAGAGTATGAATTTAGTACTCAAACATTCATTAATAGAAAATAGATACATGACCATAATGGTGTGTATGAGTAGATAAATAAATAAGGAATTTCAAGAGACTCATATAGAATGAATCTGAATGATAACAAATGTTACATAAAATAAGGAGTGTTCCCATGTTTCTATATTAATATTTGTTTCTCCTTTATTATGTAAAGGTTCAAATCATGGAATATATTTATTTATTAATGTTTTTTATAATTGAGTATGAATCGAAATTTTCAAAATTAAATGTATATTTTAAATATTTTAAAATGGTTGGGGATTGTTAGAATTAATCATTTTAAAAATATTTTTTTTATTTAAAAGGTTAAAAAAGGGGTTAGAATGGATTCCCACATTGAAAAAAGAGAGAAAATGTGGCAAAATTATAAAGGGGACTACATTATGATTATTAAAAAAATAACAAAACAATGTGTTAAAGTGTAGACCAGAATGTCCACATGATTGTGTGAACGATTGTGAATTGTGGTGCTATGATGGTGTGGGTTTACCCATTTCATCAAATGGGAATGATATGAACCCTATATTTAATCATCCACAATCTAATTGACACATCTGTTAACTAGGTGAGTATGATATGGACCATTGATTTACTCATGTTTATTCTACATGACAAGATTAAATCTAAATATATATACCCTACAAGGAAATGTGTATTTCAAATCTAAAATTGTATGAAATTTTAATTGAAGGGGTACTTACATGCTTATAAAATAGAGGAATCATGAGATAGAAAAACAATCCTCAATCATCAATACATATTTCTTTTCTCCTCTTCTATTAGTATTAAAAAATATTTTTTTAGACAAAATAACAAAAAAATTTCTCTTATAATATCTTTTTTATAAATTTATTCAAGGGGAAATCTAGAATAAATACAAGTGTTGAATGATATCCACTATTCTATCCTAAATTTGATTCTCTCACAACCCATAGTGTTGCTAATTTTGTGGTATTGAATATACTATTAAGGAGTGAAATATCATAGCACCCCTCAATGGTATCTCTATACAATTATCCAATTTGAATTACCCATTCTATTTTTATCCATTAAATTCTTAACATATATTGTACTCATTTTTTGATAAATCATTGAATAATAATAAATTTTCATATATTCTTGTACACAATTTATTTAGTTTAGATATAATCTTTCTAAAATGTTCATAACTACTGAGTAAATAATTTTTTAATTAATGTGTGTGTTCATTTGAAAATATTCCATCGATTTATCTGTGTATTACTTTTATAAATAGGGAAATCTTTATATTATTTGAGCTATATTGTATTGGTTTAAAATAAATTTATGATGAGTGACTGTTGTTTTTTTATAACAATATTATAATAAAATATTTTTTGTATTTGATTTTAACACATTTTATTTAACTTTTTTTAGTTAATTTTATGATCACCAAAGTAGTTTGATATACTAAATAATTATTATAATATGAATATATTTATTAAGGAATCACATGATTTTATTTATCTTTATAAATCTAAACTATAAGATTCAAATATGATCATATACTATTTTTTAGTTTTTCAAAACTTACAACACCACCATTTGGATATAGTTTATAAAGAGTGGATCATCAAGGGAGTTGATCCAAATTAAAAATCATATATATTTCATAAAAAATAGAAAATAATCTTATTCAATATGATGATGTAACAATCCATTTGGCATATAGGATGCATTAATATTGATTCCTATAATGAAAAAAATGTTGTGGTTTGAGATTATATGAAATTTATAAATATTGATGTTATTGATTTCATTAAAGACTCTAAAAAATAAAGTATGCATTTGTTATCAAAAATAAAAAAAAGAATTTTGTAATTATATCCATGTATAAGTTGAAAAATTCATTGAAATTATGTGATAGTGCATTCACATGAATGTTTTAAAGAGTTTTTAATATTCTACTGGATGAAAATATTGTACTTTATAACTATTATTTGTCAAATAATTTTTTAACATTTTTGAAATTTGATAATTATGGTACATTAATGTGTCAATAATTGTTGTTTATTTAGACCTATTTTTGAGCACAATGATAATTGGACTAATCTACCGATTCAATAAAAAGTTACATTGAAAAAAATCAGAATGTGGATTGGTATGCTTGAGTTATGAGGTTTAAATCATAGTAGCAATAATTTACATGTATTCTTTTTAGGACACCCTTAAATATGTAATTCCTTCAGTCCACCCCTTATGACATGACCCGACCCACTATGGACCTAATTTTACTAACAGTAATATGAGAATGACACCCGAATCTCACCTGTACAAGACTAGGGGATATTAACTATAATTGAGTAGTCATATCACACAATATATAAGGCCATAGACTTTATCAACATATAACAGATACATTTCCCTAGTGTAAAAATAAATAGTAATAATAGAATAAATGTATATAAAATATAATGAACTGTATAAAAAAATTCATGAGGCTTATGGTATAAATACATCACCATAATGGAAAATACAATGGGTATTGTACATACTATAAGCCTTATAATTTGATAGATACTAGAAACATGAGGTACCTACTCACAATGTTTACTCCTAAAATAATCTATTTCTATAATTATCTCCACTTCCATCAAGGACCCCCAACCTCCATTATGCATCACCAAGTGTCATCAAGTGTCATCTTTGAACAATCCACACTTTCTCCACATCTACCAAGACCATTGCCAAACCTATGCATTGTCTTCACAAACACAACACATATGGACACAAGGCACTTATATGAAATAGTATAAACATACACCATAGAACACCTAGAAGGTAATAAAATAAAAACCTAAACAAATCATAAACTCAAACCATTGGTATGGGTGAGTAACTAGGAGGAAAACAAGAAAGGATAACCCATATATTCTCTATAATTAAAATTTTCAAGAACACATAGTCCTAGTTATCTCAGCTTCAACCCATAAATGTATGAAAACCATGAGAATATATGGATACTTTGGGTATTGAAAAGTCCATTATTTTTTAATTCTATAGACTATTTTTACATCACATCATGAAGGAAACACATGGGTTCCATTGGGATTAAAATTCTCAAGGAATCCAATTTTCTCAAACTATGTAATATCTATATCATCATTGAAAATCATAAATGTGGACTTTATCCTCATGGAAGTATATAAATCAATTGAATGGATACCACACCCATCCATATACAATAATTAATAACATGTTTTCATTCAAGAAACCCATAGGATAACCCACACAATGATGAAGGTTAGATATCGATTAGGGAAGTACTGACCCCTACTACCATAACCACCCAGTATAAAACTAACCTCATGTCACAACACTAAAACTATAGTGGGGGAATCATTTCTTGTCAAGGGAAAATTATTGTTTGAGGGGTTAAATAAACCCAGTAGGCAACACACACCTCAATTAGAAAATAACCAGTAAAAAATAGATGAGGGTAGCGCACAATAGGTTTGAGTAGCAGACAATGGGATATGGGAAGATTATCTAACTCCATTTGTAATACGGGTGACCTGAACCTCCCCAAACAACACATAGAAGATGATGGTGAAATACCTAACTCCATGAATTCTAAAAATGTCATGCACGAACACCATCATCATCCCCATAAAGGAAAATTCAAAATATGCCCATTTCATCTCACAAATGATGTCAAATGGCTAAATAAGCCACTCAAATTGTATCTATATGAAAACATAATTAATATAGTATATATATTTATTGACAATTTGTATCATATGGAAAATATTCTATTCATTATAATATAGGAGAGATGCGTTACATGATGGGACATGGGGTTTATGCCATGTTCTAGAATTATGTATCAAATAGTGGTCTTTAATCATTCATCTAGATGCCATGGTCATGATTCCATAGATAGATCTCTAATACAACATCATAATAAGATGATATAACTTAAAAAATAATCTATAATAATAATAATAGTATAAAATTTATATGTATACTAATAGAAAGGGGGAATCCATGCATCTGCTTAACATTTCCACATCACATCCACACTAGAAAATAAGAACCGATAACAACAATAATAATAATAATATTATTACTATGATCATCAAAACTATTATAATATATTTATTTATTACATTAAATTAAACCCTAAAAATTAGTGACTTGTTCCCCAAGATTAAAACCTAGCACCTGAGGAAGACCCTACCTCACCTGAAAACCACTAAACTACCTGCTCCCCTGACCACACATGACACTCTTATATCTCACACACCATTATCATGTATCCTATAGACCACCTCAGTCCACATCAGGCTACCCCCATCTCATTTTCATTCCAACCCGATATGATGATGCATCAATTAGTGACAGTCTTTTCCCTTATGCTAGTATGTCCACACCTCCATACTTCCAACCCCACTACCACTAACCACCACCAGGGTTGGTGGTTTCTATCCTAACATGGTATATAAGAGAAGATATGATATATATAGAGAGTTAAATGAGAGGAGTTATAGAAAAATTATCACTTCCTTATTCTTCATTGATTTCCACCAGGTTCACACAGTCTCCAAAAACAAAATTAGGATTAAATATTTTCTGCCCTATGAAATATCACAGTGGAGAAGTGGACATGGGTAGAGTAATTAGAAAATCCATTCAGATATTTTAAATAATATTAAAATTGGAGTTTTTCCAATATGAACATGAAGAAAATAAATCCAAATCAAAGATTTATTTTAGAATTAATGAAGAATAAATAAATAAGAAATCATGAAGCCCTACCTTGTGTTGGGATTGATCACTAGAGAAGTTTACGTTCTCATTCAGTTTTATATATGGTCTTGATGAAGTGTTTTAATATTTGATCCAATGGCTTCTCCATATTTCCATCATAATATTTAAATATATCCAATTCTAGGGTTCATTGTGGCCACCCTAGAATTATAGATGGCAATGAATAAATTGGAGAGAACCCCTAGATGAAGGCATAAATAACCAATTAATTATTTAGTTAATTTGTAATGCCCTAACCCATATGTAAGAGGATGTTGACTAGAAGTGAGGGAATACAAAGTAATGTGGGGAGACTATTCACTATGTATAAGATTTTCATTAGAGTAGTGCATACAAATAAGAAATAATAAAGTAGAAGTATCAATAATTTTAAGAATTTGAAAATATATCATAAGAAAGAACTAAATTAGAACATGCTATAACATAATTGCATACAAAATCTAGAGATACACATGAATGTCAAAAATGGATCCCTAAATGTGGTGGACCAATGTACAAAATTAAGAATAAAATAATAAAAGAGGCACAACTATAAAATATCCTTGTGTATGTCGTGGTATCTTCTATACCCCAACCCACCATCACCCACTCAAAAATCTATCATTTTCTCTTTACCTTAGTTATATCCCTGACCATGAAGTGTGTACATGCATTAATATTCCCATGCATTGTTTGAGAAAAAATATATTAGGACACCATCAATTGGAACTTATCATAAGTGAAACATGGATATAAAGATGGGTGAATCGATATATAAGAAATCAAAACAACCTACCGGTCCATTTTGCACTAACCATGATGCTACAAACTCTTACATTACCAGCTTTGGCTCTATGCGTGAAGGACATTCTTTCAGACCTATAATAAAAAATACAACCCATGGCCCGTACCTATCCGATTGCTCCTAGAAGAATATCTAATAGTTAATACATTTTCCTAATCCATTCCAAAATTTCAAATAGACAACAAATCGTGATGATATATTCTCTATTTTTCTCAAATGTAAATTCCCTAACCTAGGTGAGAGCCACAAGAAGATCTTATCACCCATGGAAAAATCCAAGGGTCATCACCTTTGGGCAGCATATGAAATATACCTACTCAGAGAAGTAACCAACTATTTCCACTCAAATTGTACATGATCATAAGTATGATACAATAAACACAGTATGATCACTACTAAATCACTCAAATCAATGGAACAAGTGAAAAACAATATGGTCGACTATAAATATCCTCAAAAGGATCTATATGAATCAATGTATGGAAGTTTTTATTATAAGAAAACTTTTCCAAATACAAGTGATTATCCTATAACCCACCTAAATTGACTACACACACTATGAGAATATCCTCTAGAATCTAGATCATCCCCTATTACTGTTCATTGGTCATAGAGTGATATGATGCACTCAACTTTAGTTATGATCCAAAATCTTTCTATAGGACTTGCCAAAATTGTGATGTAAAACCCACATCTTGATTCTATACAATACTTATAGTAACACCATAAAACATCCCTATTTTCCACACATAAATCCTACCCAACTAATCCACTGACTGAGACTCTTGAACCAATAAGAAATGTAAAACCTTCATTATCCAATCAACCACCACCTATACTGCATCCCGATTCCTCAAATCCCCACGTAGTACAGTGATGAAGTCCATCATTACCTCATCTCATTTCCAAACTAGAACTGGGAGAGGCTAAATTAAGCCTCCAGGTCATTGGTGTTTTTATTGTACCCTATGACATGTAAGGAAAAAATTAAGAAACCATATAACATCCATTTTCATACCCAACTACTAGAAATAGCGTTTCATGTCATGATACATGTTAGAAGATCCTGGATGTACCACCCTTTATGTGGCATGATATTTAATTATCAAATTATCTCTCATGGATTTAGGAACCAAAAAACATACCAAAAATCTAAATCACATCATTTCCATCCATGGACTATCTTGGAATATGGTCATCTCCCATCAAGCGCTATTGCATCCCCTAGAAGTCTTGATCAGGCTCCAGACTAGCCTTTACCTAATTTACCAATGAAGAAGTAAAATATGGGAGAAACATTCACCACCCTTTATACTCAAATACATCCAATTTCCTATCTACTAGTAGAATAATAATATTCTAGTCTTATTCAGATGTTCATGTACCCAATTCTTGATATTTCCTAGTGAGGTAATCTACGAAAATATTCCCCTTTCTTGGGGTATATTCCATATTGAAATATTTTTTTTCTAAGTACTCAACCCAACATCTCTGATGTAGGTTCAAGTATCATTGATAAAATATGTATTTTAATATTTTTTAATCATTATAGATGATAAAACTCTCACTAAATGGATAAAGTAAACAATTCTTTAATGCATGGATTATGAAAACTAACTCTAGGTCATGAGTAGGGTAGTTCCACTCATGGGGTTGTAAATAATGAGTCCAATAAGTGAATTCCCAATCTCTTTATATTAAGAGAAGCTCCAATTTTTTTTTTGAATTATTTTGATAAAATATATAACCAATAATAGGGTTAGTAAAAATCTGAATCTAAGTGGTTTCCCAATTCATTAATTTTAGGAAATACACCTCACACCTGATAGTCCACTCAAACTTGGCCCCTTTCCTATATAGATCTATCATAGGTTCTTAGAAATAGGAAAATTACTGAATGATCCATCTATAATACCAATATAACTTAAGGAAACTCCATTTTTTGGACACAATCCTTGGATGATACCAAGACCTAACTACTTTTAAATTCTATGTATCAGTTGATATTCCCACCTCAGAAACCACATACCCAAGGAACCATACCTCCTCGATAAAAAACTGTCAGTTAAAAAAATTGGTGTGAATCCAATGAACTTTTAGTGTGATAAAAATTATCTCAATATAGTTGGAATGTAATTTTATGGCCTATGAGTACACCAGGTTATATTCAACAAATACCATATTGAAAAAGTCAAAGTAAGGTTGGAAAACACAGTTTATGAGAGACATAAACACCACTGGAACATTGTTTTGATAGAATGTCATCATAAAATCCTTATACAACTAATACCTAATTCTAAATTCTTTATTTTTAATATACTTGGCCCGGACCCAGAATAGATGATTGAATTATCATAAATCAACCTTGGAGAACCATTAGGATCTCTTAAATAGATCAAATAAATCATTTATTCTTGGTAGTGGATACATATTTTTCATAATGAATTGATTCATTTTTTGGTAATCCATGAATAGTGAAAGTTTTTTAATTCATTTTTAGTGAAAAAGACCAATTAATTCTAAAGAGGAGTTATAGAGGTAATAAATATCTTCACCTTGAGTATATTAAGCTACACCTTAAGATATCCTAGTTCATCCAGTTCCATATGATATGGGGGAATCCATATAGATTGAACACTCAATAAGATTTTTATTTAAAAATAAATCCCCCTTTTAGGAGGAAATCATGAGAAATATTCTGGGAATGCATTGGGGTAATGATCCACCATAGGAGGAATCATGTCTAGAACTAATACCTAATTTTCTTTATGAACCATACTCGCCACTTTTTCCATAATGGATCTAATATAGATAAGGTATTGTCCTACTCTACCCACCTCTAGATTCCAATCCATGATGGGAATTTACAACTCTCCCATAGGGTATGTAAAATCCACCCATCTCTAATGTAAATCTCTACAATAAAACACACACACTGAATAATTCATTACACAAACGACATAAAAACCATCCATCACAAAAATAAGAAAATCCCACAAATGTTTGTAGCCTATAATCACTATGGGTCACTCTGGGTACCTATGAATATGATCTACCCACCTCCCAAGAGGTTTATCAAGGGATAAAAACCTAGGGGAAAACCTCATAGGAAACTCTAAACCAATAATAACTTGAGTAGAAATAAACAAGTAAGACAACCCAGTGTCAAACAAAGTAGTATATAGAATTGATATAAACAAAAACATTCCTCTAACCATTAAAGGTCCCACTACACTATCTACTATAATCTCATACAACACATAAAAACTACTAGTCTCAGATCCATGACCCTTCCCCTACGATCACTGGATCACTAGAGGAACTAAACCTTGCATAATCTATAACTACTGTTGCTAAAACCCCAGCTTTCTCCATGGACAGACCTCACAAATATAACTTAGCTGTTTGAAATGGGTCCTCCTAAAAATGATCTTGATTCCTATATCATCCCCAAACCATGGACTATAACTGAATGGGATAATATTAAAAAGAAAACTTATATATTTCCAATATTTGAATAAAAATTTTACACTTTTATATAGCTAGTACAAGAATTATGTTTATACCCTAGTTTCCGTCATTAAAAGCACTAGGGGATTTCCTATTGATGTTGGAAGAGATGAAACATTATGCTATAATTATGACCTATCAATATCCTATTTCATATTATATGATATTTAATTCCTACTACTAGAATAATCCCCTATAATACTTCTCTAATGGCTACTACTAAAAGAGAGTTGGAACCATTCCATACTATCCTCTTCTAGTAACTTCTCAACATTAAGAGACTTATAAACCACATCAGTATATAAGGTAATTTCTAAAGTCTAGACCTGATGCATCATCTCCATATGAAGGTTAATATCAAACTTTATAGCTTTCAAAGACTCATTACTAGATAAAAATGGTGAAAAAATGGATAAAATAACTAAAAATAGTCTCATAGTCCACCAAATATGTTTCCCCTACTGGATCTCTATGAAATACTAATCCCTATACAACATGAACAAATGATAAATAATTACACAAATAAGTTTCCCTTAAAAGTTTACCAAGACAGAACTTCATGCCTCAAATCTTAGAACATCATGCTCCACTACCTTCTGGAAGGTTTCTAAAACATGAACACAAACAAATTCACATGAAGATTAATAGGTGTCTCTACAAGGTAAAACATATCCTCAATAATCTCATTCAAGTACTTGGAATCTTGAGGACCACCCATTCCCTCAAATCCTCGATGATACTATAGCTTAAAACATTGATAAAAATCAACTATCACCGGTCCTCCTCAATGAGAACCTCCACCTCCTCCCAAAACAATATGGAAAACACCCAACTGAAGATTCTCTACCACCTAAACTACAAGAGTATCATTTTGGGAATTCTCACCCTAACCCTCCTTAATGTTTGTAGGTAAAATAAGAATATTCCCTCATTTAGGGGCATCCTCTCCCTAGTCCCTCGATGACACCGTGGGCATAGATAAAGGTTAATTATCTAAAATGACAAGGAAAATACTTAGAAAAACATTTATTTAAATAGTTAGGAAATTAATAGTCACACATTCATGCACACAACATTTATAGGAAGAACACTAAAGGATTACCCACAAAAACTAGGAAAAAACCCTTAGAACCTACTTAAGGCCTAATCCCACATCATGTAATCTTCAAATTAGTTACAATTATATATATAACCATTAAAAAGAAATGTTTTGTTTAAAATAATTAAATTACACCAATGATATATTTGGTAAAACACAAAATAAATTATTAATGGTATTTTATTGACTTAAACTTATATCAACCATAAGAAAACATGCATATGAAATGAAAATCTATATTTATATATATGATAAATGAACACATGTGATATTTCCAATCGCCCAAGATAAAATCCTATAAAATATAATTTCAAAATAACACCTAAGAATAACATGAAACCATAACATCAAAATCAATAAAAACAATCCCACTTACATGGAAACTCAAAGGTCCACTACACAAGTGTTAGCTGGGAACAAGCTTATCCCCTTACTTGAGTCTTATTCATCCTATCTATTTTTTAATGATCCCCAAATATCATGTTAAAGGAAAAGGGTCTTTGAAACCTTTTTTTCAATGCCCTGACCTGAATCTCCTTATGCAGGCCGAGGATGGTAAATAACCTCATGCATGCCTCCCCATATGTAAGAGGCCACCAAATAGTGCCAAGGACCTAAGAAACACTATAGGGAGACTATGTCCACTATATTATATGTCTATTAGAGTATCACATACAAATAAGAAATAATAATTTGGAAGCAACAATAAAGGTAATCAATAGAACAACATAGAATAAGTAGTAACATCATCCGAACATGATATAACATATTGTCATACAACATCTAGAGTCATACATGGTAGTCAAAAATGGATCCCTACATATGGTGAACCAATTTACAAAAAAGTAATAGAGAACATTATAATAAAATAATCACATCTTCAAAAGATCAAACGTATGTCCTGAAATTTCCTCTTCCATTGTCCACGAGGACCCACCCAACAATATATCATAGGGATCTTTTCCTTGGATAGATCCTTGATCATTAATTCTACACGTGAATTGAGATTCCTATGCTAGGTGTGAGAATAAACTTAGTAGGACCCCAATAACGTACCCTTAGAATAAGTTAAAAAAGTGTATAAAGGTGTATTAATCGATGAAAAATAAATACATAAATAGCCACTCAAACTATTGAGTCATTGTGTGCTAACCAGTCTACCACGAACCCCTACCTTACCTACTTTGGATCTATACTTGAATTATATTCTCTCAGAACTATAATATAAATTACTACCAATGGTCCACACTCATCTCACCAGTCATGACCTCATCATGCCCCTGACCAATCCCAATGAAGTATAGGGAGGTCATATCATCAGATTGACATATCCTAAAAATTATTTGGAGGTATAAACATGCATAAAAACCCATATTTAGGATTTTGGGGAGGTCTAAATATATATGATAACCCATCTTGAGGATTATTAGGAGGTCCAAACACACTCTATCCCATCATGAGTATTCTTTGGAGGTCACATCTAGAGTAAGTATATAAAACAGTACACATAAAAGTATCAAAATAAGGGGAAACACCATACTTACCCATAAATCATCCATACTGATTATATTTTCCCCAATAAAGCCTAAAAATATCCCTCAAGGTCACTTTAATCAAGTGGTAAATCTCTATGTCACCCATGGAACAAATCAAAAACCTATTGAAAAACCCATAAATTCATCTATCACCCTCTATGGGGTACACTACATCAATACATACCTAAAAAGTCACTTTAACATAAAAACTAGAAGTATCACAAGGCTATACACACACCCCCATGAAAAAAGAGTCATATAACGTTATTTAAATTCCATAAAATGGAAAGGGACTTCCTGCCTTAGGCATGAAGAAGGTAATGCTCCAAGGATTTCCACATGGAATGAAATCGATACACTGAATCCCTAGCATCTTCCCCAAAATCATACATTAGTGTTTTAGGAAAGGTGAAACAAGTGGAAATCAAGATTAACATATATTTAAATAAAGAATGATGTAATATTTATAGATAGAGAAACACCATAACAAAAAACATTGAAATTAGAGAAGAAATTATGAGAGGAGATCCAAATACTCCAAAGAGATCTCACAATATACCAAAATCCCATTATGGATTTGAGGTAATAGAGGGGAAATTTTTAAGGGGGTTTAGGGTGATATTACTCATTCGTCCTATAAAAAAATAACCTAGTAGGGTTTCATGGTGTGAATAGTGGTTCATGTCATAAACCATTGTAGGAATAAACCACTCATGGATATGTCA
Organism: Viscum album; assembly: GCA_963277665.1. Lineage (NCBI taxonomy): Eukaryota > Viridiplantae > Streptophyta > Magnoliopsida > Santalales > Viscaceae > Viscum > Viscum album. The sequence goes on along the minus strand of OY728123.1, from coordinate 681,595,802 downwards.
TGAAAATTCATGGAATGAATAATTACTTCATAATGTGAATTCCTACCTTAAATAAATTTCAATTGTATGTTAATCTTGTTGTTACCAAATCCACTCTCAAGCCATACTAATACCCCTAATAACTCGAAACAATTATAAAGGACATGTTTAGGCTGAAATTAAACAGTAAGAAACATGAAATTCATGGGGAATTAAATAAATAATTTAAATACTTTAGTTAATTAATCCATATGAGATGATCTTACCTTTGGATCTCTGATGCAACCAAAATTTTTACCAATCCTAGGGTGAAACATGTATTATTGATGTTATTTTGATGTTGGTTTTGCCATTTGATGATCTATTTAGATGGAATCAAATAATTCTCAAGAATGTCTATGTGAGACTAAAAATAATGTTGTTTTTATTAATATATTTTTATCAAGGACCTTCTATAATTAAAATACCATGCTGACTCAACATGGGGGCAAACACCACACTTAGGAATCATTGAAACAATCAGACAATTTTTTAAAGGTCATCTTCAAGCTAAAATTTCCATTTTAACCCTGGAGATGTTATGAGGATAAAAAAATAAAGACTAATACACTCCTTGATTCGGAATATTTAGGGTCACTAGGTATTCCTATCATAACACCCTTCTCATCCTCAAAACAGAAACAACTGAAGCTCCTCAAAGAAGCTCACAAAATGGCCTCATGTGAAAATTAACATCGCATACATTTCCTTTGTCTCAGAGATTTGATATCTAAGTGAAATCTATAATCAAGTTCCCATGAAGGGATCATCCTATTTCATACACAAAAATATTGGCTATATACCATATCGAAGAGATGATTACATGGAAATATATATTACCTCTAAGTGAGTCTTTCTAATCCTATATACCCAAAATCATTCACAATCCAATTTTCATTCCCCCACATAAGATTAAACTAAAACAAAAAATGATAGAAATCCATATTAGAATGTTGATTCATTTTCAATTAATCACTAGTAGGAGTACCTTAATACCCGACGTGCCTGAAGGCGCCATTAAAACCTCCGAGCATCGATCAAATTATAAATTTATATTATCCCAAACAACTATATCTATAAAGGCATAGTATAGTAGATGTACGGGGTCAAACCCATAGAGAGTGGGGAACACAGTAATGGAAACTCTCAATCAAAGGATTTTTCACTCCAATTTAGGATTTATTTAATTAAACCAATGATTCTACTAGAATAAATGAATTAAAATAGATAAATAGAAGAGAGGGGAATCCAGTTTCCATGGGTGGGTTTTCAAAAAATAAATCATGAATGTACTTGAAAAACACTAACACTCTATGGATATGAAAGAAATAATATTTAATAAATATAAGAGATGGTAAAACCCTATCAATATACCCTATACTCTCAATTCATGATGGTATGATGAATAAAATAACTAGAGTGTATTAAGATCTAGTTGCAATTATAGATGAATAATCATATTCAATGGCCGTGAACTAATTATCTTAATCATGTTGGTTATCATCCACTATTAAACACACTTGGTCCATAATTTAATAAAATATATTATAATAATTATATTCAACATGATAAAAATTGAATAAAATTATTTCCCAGTCAAAGAATGAAATAAAACACATTGATACACACCCTTTCAACTGATTCCTCTATCCCCTACAGATTTATCCAGTCATCACTGGGTGATCACCAATGATAAATAAATCATATTTAAAATTGAAGAGAATATATGAGAAGTACTGAGAATGAAAAGGAATAAAATATAGATATTTAAATTAAAATAGAAAATTATCCAATGATTACCTAAGATAAAGGAAATAAAAATAAAATGAAAACCTGTATACAACAGGTTGAAAGCCTACAAAAGCCTCCTGATGGTAGCATTAGAACATGGAATGGAATTCCCTTTATCCTAACTAGAACCCATATAAACAGGATAACATAAAATTAATAGGTTTCCCTTAGGTCAATTTTTGAGTTTAATGACCAACCAATTGAAAATATATTCCAAAATCCCATCAAAGATTCGCTGTAAATCATTATTTTTTGTTGTGTCAGGCATTTACAGGATGTATAATTTACAGCACATGTTCTAATTTCATGACCTGAATACATTATGGGCATATGTAACATGTTTTATGGCATGAAACATATGTGTTATGGGGCGACACATGCATTCTTCAATTCATGTTGAATTTCTCCACTTCTCAGCCTTTAGATCTTTCACGAATTGCATCAGATCACTATGGGAAATGGTTAAATGATGTTTAAAGTCATATTAATCTTTATGAAGCTCCATTATTCCATTAATCTTAATTTTTATTCCTTGGAAGTTCTCTATGATAATCCTAAAAATCCAATGTCACGATGTTTTTTCCTTAATTGCTACATTTTCCTTTGTTTTTCTCGGAATTTCAATCCTGCATAAATTTTCACAAAACATTAACTTTAGGAATGAATATTATATTAAATCAATTAATATTCAATGAAAAAACATATAAAAACACATAAAAATATTTATACGAAATATATTTATAAAATACCCCCACACTCAAATATTTTCTCATCCTTGAGCACAACCTCAACATCAAATCATGAAGCATCCATACATCAACAAGGGATTTTTTAAATTATGATGCTCAAAAAAACAAGTTATAAAGAAATATAGTAAAAGAACAAAAAAAAAACCCAAAAAATAATCCAAAAAATCATGCCTCGTTAAAAATATGAAATTGAATACATTTTCCCCTTTTCACACATAGTTTTTAATCTTTCATCAACACCCATGCCATTAATGATTTACCTCACCCTTAATTTTCTCACTCATCACTCAAGGTAAAAAATTAATAGAGTTATACTCATAACATGAGTACATGATCCTAAACATAGGCTTTCATTGAATCTACATTATCCACCACAAAAATAAAAATATCAAAATTAGTCATTATGTATTTGAAATAAAGACCAAATGACTCTATGATTGAGGGTAGGTAGGAAAACATTATTGAAAATAAATCAAGTATCAATGAGGAGGATAAATTCTAATGTCCAATTCATGATATTCAAAAGACAAGATCAATGAAATGATCCTTAGAAAAATTTAATGCCATCTCACACCCCTAAAGTATATAGTAAAGGCTCACAAATAATGTAATAATAATAATAAAAAATAACCCTATATTGTTGTTTTCTTATTCTTTTTTTTGAAAGTCATGATAGGAATAAACCTCACATCAACCACCTAACCACGTATGCTAAAAATAATTGGTTCATAAAATGGTGATTTTTTATTCTCCAAATTCAAAACCCATTTTTTATTTTCTTTATTTTTCAGAAGTTTCCCCAGGATAAGTATCACATCAACCATATAACCACATATGATTGTGTGATAATTGATTTGACAATGATGATTTTCAACCTACATAAGAAAAAACCCATTTTTTTATTTTTATTCTTCTTATTTTTATTTTTTATAATAATAAGGATATAAAATATAATATAATGAATGTAAATATGAAGTTTTCCCAAAATATATGGAAACACCCCACAATCTCCTCTCAGAAAAAATATCCAATATCCACTCTGAAAAACTTCTTCCCACACTCATTCAATTAAATATCATGAAAAATACAAAGAGTTTGGTAGGAAAGAAAATAATGACTTGCAACGTGGATTAATTCTAAAAATTTCATACATGGATTCTAGAGGATAAAGGATGGTCAATGTGAAGGTGGGTATAAGGATAAAAGTGATCATAAATAAAATAACTTAATAAATTCAAAATTGAATTTGTGATTTCATAAATTTGACAAGATACCAATGAAAGTTATAGTCAATTTATGTGACCAAAGTTTCACTCAAAAAAGATACTTAGAAAATTAGAAACTTTTGGTCCATAATTATATCAAGAGTGGGAACATAATAGAAGTCAATCTGGTCAAGGCTTGAACATGGACAATTAGTTTACCAAAATTAGGTTTCTAGGAATAAACATCATGAAATTCAAGAATATCAACACTAATTTTCATGAAATTATAAATTAATGTAAGTAAGTAACTTTTAAAATTTCCATTTCTATATTTTTCATTTATGGGTATCATATTTTAAATTTTCCAACTTTCCAAAATATTTCTCCTCAGTGATGATGTCTCCTAGATCGGTGAGTACCAGATAAAAAATTCAAGCAGCATTATGGGTGAATCTATTTAAATTTAGTTTAGGAAGAAATTCAATTCATTCATTTTTTTTCAAATCATGTTGTGGAAAAAACTAGGGTATATAGATATAAACAAATAGAAATAGTTTTCCACTTGCATTTATGATACTGAGTGAGTCTGTCAAGTTCTATCTATCTAGGTTCCCAAATTGAAATATAATTACATGATGTGTATTTTACTCATAAAATCAAATGTTCTTATTTTCAGCACTTTATTTTCTTCATGATTCTTCCTTCTAGGGGCCTAAAAGGTAAAAAGTAATGAAAGTACAATCCATTTAAAATTTAAAATATTTGGATCAAGTTGGTAAGAGGAAAAACATAGAGAGATTTATTTAAACTAGTAAAATAAAATAAATCTAAGTCCTATAAAGAAAATTTTAAAATCCAAGTTTCCTCCCAGTAGATTTTATTTTTTAAATTCATTTAGCTTAACCTTTTTCCTTTATCAGCTGATTAGAACATGATATAGAGCTGACCGTCTTAAATTTACCCACTTATAAATTTTATGTGCATATAGGACAGTCTTTCACTCTCTCATCCATTGGTTCTTCATGATTTTCTGTGGGATAAAATTTGAGAAAAGATGTAGTAAAAATAATAATAAATTGAAATTTTACCAGATTTTGTAGTTCAGCCACTCCGCCACTTCTTCTTCCTTATTATCCTTATTCCGAGCTTCTAGAATGACTTCTTAAATTGGGGATTTAATATTCTCCTCTTCTTCTTGAAATTGTAGGAGGGAGTCCCATTATTATTCAGCATTAAGAATACCATTGAGGTCAATACATGTATAATTAATGTCATATTGCTTTACTTTTTATTCTTCATCTAAATCTTTGGATTATACCACTTCAACCTCCTTCTCTTCTTCTTCCTCAACCATCTTGTCAAAAAATTCCCTTATATTTCTTTCTTCTTATTCTTGATGTTATAAAGGGTATTATAGTTTTTATTCTTGAACTTTTTTCATGCATAGAAGGGATGCCTTAGGTTCTGATATTTCTTCTAAATATAAAGGCTCATCTATTTCAATGTTTTCAACATGATCTAGGTAATTTTATTTGTTTTTGCCTAAAAAATTTTCTTATTTTATTGTTTCCACAGTATTGACTTCCTCCAACTTTTGATATTATTTTTCATCAAACCAACCAATCCATACATTATAATTTAATGGTAAGTTTATTACTAGTGAATTTAAATTTGAAATAACATGATAAAGGTGAGTAATAAATTCTCTATGTTCTTTGATTTGTGCCTCATTTTAATCCATATACTTATACAACACTGGAATGAACTTGGTGAGAAATATCCCTAGTCTTTAATATGAGTTCTTCTATAGATGTTTTTGGAAGGAATGGTATTATTGGATGTTTTTATCTTAATGTTACTTTATTTAAAAAATATGGACTTCATCCCCTTTTTAATATCACAAACTTCAAAGAAACCTGTATATAAATTAGATGCTATTAGAAGGCTACTAAAAATAGAATTAAAATTGGACATGATTTGGGAAATTTGATTAGTCAATTCTCCTTAATCACTGAGTTTAACCTCATTATATTCCCTCATCTTCCCTATTACTTCAATACACTGAGTGAGTAATATGGTTACTTTTTCTTCTTGATGTTGCTCTTGAGTTTTTTGAAATTAGGAGTTGTAATGAGTGTAATGATTAGACTAGTAATTTCCTTGGTATAATTGATAGTCAGAAGATCATCCGTTGGGATGATTGTAGGTTTCATTCCACCGTGGGGTTGGAATTCATCACACTCATAATAATACGAATCATTATGACCATTGCTCTAATGTGTCCACCCTTCTGAATTCTATGCTTCCATGTGGTTGTATACTCTAGATATTCAATTTTATTATGAAGGTGGAGTGGCATAATATTGATATGACATGTAATCCATCCTTCAAAACACCAAAAAACTACCTGGTTCATAATATTGAAAAATAAAAATAATTAAACAATTAAAGAAAAAACGAATACCTAGACTAAAATCAGTAAATAGAATTGGGATAAGAAAATCCATTGAACATAGAAATTAGACTTGATTAGTCTGCAATTATAGACTTCTCCTCATAAATGACACCAAAATTTGATGTGACCAAAGGCGTCATTAATTCCTCCAGGTGTGGATTGAATTAGAAATTTATATTATCCTGAACAACTCTAAATACAAAGGCGCGGTATAGAAAAAGTGTGGGGTTAAACACAAAGAGAGTGGGGAATGTAGCAATGAAAACTATTGAAACAAGGTTTTTTGATCCATTTTTTGTTTGATTTAATTAAACTAATGATGTAATTAACATAAATTAATTAACATAGTGAAACCGAAGAGAGGGGATTCCAGTTTACATGGGCATTGTTTCTAAAAGTAAACCATGATTGAACCTTTAAAATAATAATAATAATCAATGGTTGCCTAATAAAACATATTTAATCAATAGGAGATATGTTCAAACCCTATAAATATAATATATAATCTCAATTCAGGGTGTTCTTACAAATTAAAATAACTACAATGCATTAAGATCTGATTGTATTTACAAAATAATAATCACATTCAATGGTCATGAACTAATTATCTTAATCACGTTGTTTCTAGTATGATATTAAAAAAAATTGGTCCATGAATTTATAATATATATGATAATAATTTTATGTAACATGATACCACTTGAATTAAACTATAGTACAAGAGAAGAATGAAATGAAACACATTGATACACACCCATTTGGACTAATTCATCTCTCCCATATAGATTTAACCAATCATTTTTGGGTGATCGCTGATGATGAATAAACCATATTCCATATAGAATATAATAGAAGCGAGGCATTTAGAAAGAAATAGAATAAAATAGATATATTTAAATTAAAAGTGATAATTATACAATAATTACATAAGATAAAGGAATGATAAACAAAATGAAAACCTATCAATTGCAGGTTGGAACCCAATGAAATCATCCAAGTGGTTGAAACTTTATATTAGAATTTAATTCCTTTTATACTCTATATAACCCATATAAATACTCTAATATGTCATTAGTAGGGATACCTTGGGTGAATTTTTGAGTTTAATGGCCGACTAGTTGAAAAGATCTTCCGAAATCCCATCAAAGATTCCCTGGTGATCAATGTTTTTTATTGTGTTGTGAATTTACATGGCATGTAATATGTTTACATGACAAGTACCAATTTCATGACCTGCATCCATTCTGGGAATATGTCACATGTTTCTTGGTGTGACACATGTATTCTTCATTTCATGTTGAATTTATCCTCTTCTCAACCTTTGGCTCTTCCACAACTTGTACCAGACCACCATGGGAAATAATTACATGATGTGTAAAGTCATATTCCTATTATGGAAGCTCTGTTTTTCCATGGATATATTTTATTCCTTTTATGTTCTCCAGGATCATCCTCAAAATCTAATTTTGTGCCATTTTGTTCCTCAATTACCACATTTTCCTTTATTTTTCTCAAGATGTCAATCCTGTATAAGATTTCACAAAAAATTAATTTTAGGAATGGATATTATTTTAAATCAACTAATATGAAACAAATATAAAATAAAATAAAAATATGTATACAAAATAGTGTTACAAACACCCACCTTTGAAGAGAGTTACATCTGGTTATTATGTGGAAACAACCCATTAATACCACACCCTTAACATCAAGTGCTTCACCGAGAATCCACAATGAAACTAGAAGATTTAAAAGGAATAAGGTTCTTCTAGTCCTATGTTACTTTCACTAACATCTCCTACCAGTAAGTCATAGACACCAATGTCTATATCTCATTATGTTAGAGAGACATAATACTTCTCTCCAAATTTTTATACAAACACTCATGATAATCCCTCATTTATGTCCCAATCCACAACAAGTTTATCATCCCCTATTTAGATATATTGTTTGTGTTGTAATCAATATTTAATTGAAGCTTTTAATGAGAATATAAAGAACAAAAAAATAATTAGTCAACTTATAAAAAACAAACCAATTACCATTAGGTAATAAAATCAACCACAATCTGAAGCGGACTATCTTGACCATTCAGATGATTCTGCACTGTTATCTCTAGAGCCCAAGATAACAACCTTCTGAGTGACCAAAATATATAACCTCCTAAGAGAATATATTCCTCCACCACATATAAAGAGTTACTATATGACAAGTACAACCACAAAGATCCAATGAACATACTATACTAAGCTCCATACCTTGTATATGCAGTCTACACTCAATATTACCATTAAGATCTTCAATAATAACATTAAGATAAGAGAACCATATGCCCTAGGTAGTCGATGATGCGCTTCATGCCATAAGGAAAAATCTTCAAGTCTATTTTTTGAGAAAATTTAAACACATATGACTACTAAGTTAACATCACCTATGTGGAACCCTCTCAGACAAGGGAAGAGTCATGATCCATTGAACATAGCTGAGCATTACCTCACTTACCAAACAATATTAAACTATTCTTGTGATAGAAGATCATGTACTTGCCTCATCTTCAGGACATAGAGTCCCCCACTAGAAGTACTAGTCACCTCTCTACTACATTTACCACAAATATTCTATAAAATTACATGGATTCAATTCTATAAAGACCAACACTACTCCATGAATCTATATTCCTCACTATAAGAGTTCACTTTAAAATTAGTACTCTTATGGTATGACAAGGGAATTGCCCCAAATTCCTAATAGGATCCCTTATGAATTTATACATAGAAGAGTTCATTTTATAGTATCTATAAATTCCTAAAAGGTACTCATCATACAACTCAATGACACATTAATTGAATGTCCTAAATACAAGCTGATACATACATCGATCTCCCATTGAGGGTCAACCATTAGTCTCCCTTTAGAAGTATCCATGCATTATTAAACATTAAAAATATGGAATTTTATCATCAATGAATATAACACAAAAAACCACACTCACTATAAATTGGGTAGTTGAATTTAACATTGAGAGGGTTAGCACTACTCACCACACTTGAGGGGGCCTCACTCACTTTTGAAGGTTCCACCCATCAAATTTACTCAATCACAAATTCCTTAAACTACTCATAATGGGTATCCAATTCATATCAAGTTAAGAACCAATACATATCTTCTCTACCAAGAGGGGTCATCCATAAATTCCTCTTTCTTCACCAACTTTACACTCACTTTTCCAAAAGTTGGTGTATAAAATATGATTTCTATCAATAACAATCCTGTATCTAACTAATGTCTAGTATAATGTTCCACCAAGACCTCAAACTCCCAAATATAGTGTATAAGTTAAATTGATAATTCCTACATTTTTAGGTATAAGGGTCTGTGAATAATAGAAATGAGTCCCACTCTGATGTACACTTGCAGACCCCTGACCATAGCTATCCCATGCACACATATTCCCACAAAACTGACTATTAACATGCAGTGCCTTACTGAATATAATTTAGTGTGGTGATTAGTGAGAGGGATCAAATGTGTCATCTATCTCCTTTCACTATTGAACCACCTACTTCTTAATAGGAACCACTCGCTATTAGGCCCCTTTCTTCAATCAGAAAATAATTGATCTTTGTGGTATCTTAATGTAAATGTACATCATCGACACTTTTCTAGCTATCTTTAGGTAAAATTTTAACATAATACCATATCCAGTTTAAAAATCAATCAAGGACTCAAAATATAAAAATTATCAATTGGGTGACTTTGTCATAAGTGGTGTTTCATGGAAACATGACCAAAGATCAAAATACTCTACACTTGAAATATCTTTCCAAACCATCGAGCTCAAATAACACAATCACAAAACATGTATAGAGGATGCATAATGGGGTTTATGATCCTTGATGCATACTCATACAAGGTCATACTACCCTGTGGAGGCTTCATCATCCTCGAAAAAACTCCATCCAGGTCAATAGATCAAAATACGATACGTTAGAGTTGTCCAATCATGAGTTTGAGGAAAAAAATCATCCAATAATAGTTCATTACTCTAAATAGGGTTCTCAATAAAATAATCAACATCTATTCATAGAGAGTTTGAATGATTAGGAAACATGTGTCACAAAATCTATCCAATCCTCCACTACTAAAGTATATAGATCACTTTATAAACTCATGAGGCCTATATCATTAGAGTGAACGTTGCATAATCAATTTATATATAGATTATTTCATATCATTAGGGACAACAATCCAATCCATATGTAATATCCTCAAAAATATCAAAGGGGATATAATCTTACTTATATCATTGGTAAATGATATCTCTCAACTACATCTTAGAAAAAATAAATCATCACCCATTAACCAGTGGAAAGAGGCCCAAAAAACAAGCACTGACTTGTCATTTCCTTGACTTAGAACATAAGATAGATATAAAATAGTAATATTATTTACTTTTATAGAATGAACCCAAAAGTATCAAAGAATATCTAAATGGGTTATAATAAGAAGAACACGATAGATCATAACTGAGCACTATGTGATGCATGTACCAATTTACTTGTACCCAAAACTAGGAATTAGAGATACGGGTTTACTTATAGGCTATCAAATTCCTAACATAAGGATACATAATCTACCACAACTATACTATTTTCACTATCCGGATAACCAAACTCAAGACCCCATTAACTTCATTTCTCTAAATACCCAAAAAATTACTCCCATGTCCGCTAACTCTAAACATTTTCCATTGGAAAACATCACTCTGATACCACTTTAACAAGATCCAACCCACTAGAGCCCCACTTAGGATAGTAGTAAAGTAAGAGTTTCACCCCAATATATCCTTTATTAGGTAATGGGATGATGAATAGTACTAAGTAGGAATGTCTTACAATATGGGATTACTAGCATATATTAACCTATAATGAATACATATCCCCAATGCATAAATAAATTGAAGCATTGGAAAAAATGTATGTATTGTAACGCCCCAACCCTATTTACCCAGAGTCGGTGAATTATTAAAAAACATTGGCATGATCACAAGAGATCAATTCTTGAAAGACCGATTAGTTTATTATCCTTGGAAGTATTATATACATACATAAGTTTTACATTACATTGTGAAATGTAAAAACAACAACATTGTTTCCCCTTTGAACACACTCATGTCCCTTATCCTATTCCTACAAGTTAATCGTAATATACCTCTTCACATCCTGGGAAAAAGAAAACATAATTAAGGGATGAGCTCAGATGCTTAGTAAGGATAAAAATATTGTAGAAACTATCATAAATAAGAATAAACATTTAAGGTAATGTATAAGACTAAAACAAAAGCCTTTTAAACTTAAACTTCAACATAATATGGAAAAGATAATTCAAATAATTCCATTTAATTATTAACATGGATATTCTACTAGTCAAATAATCAGATGTAATATAAATTGATAATTTCATAAGGATGGAATTCATAATGCCAGACATCATAACCACATAGTTAAGGGCTCGTTCCAAGACTAAAAATAAGATTTTGTGAAGGCCTTGTGCCAAGACAGTAGTTTGTATCATTAGACCTACCGATGCATCGAGGAGATATAGCAGGCTACACTCACCACTTATTAATTCCAATGCATTTCACATATGAAAAGGTTGAAACATGACATAAACATTCATATTAAAACTAACATACAAAATGTTAATAATTTAACCATAAACAATAAATTGTATAAAATTAACACATACAGAGTCAAACATAACAAAAAACCTTCAATATAATATGGAAGATTATATCATAATAAATAAACTTCAAACAAGTGTAAAATGTCACGACCTGTCCCCCGGGGTCCGTATCGTGACTACCCCAGGCCCGCCTTCCATAGGCTAGGGGCTGGCGACTAGCACCAAAGGCGTAAATCCCTAAACTGGGAAGGCATTGCCTTTATACAATGAGACACACACAATATAGTACGCAACTGGAAGTAAAACACTAAGTAAAAACTTTATACATAAGAAGTGCTGGAAAGTAAAAGGGGCCGGAAATACAAGCCCAACTGTAAAGTACAAGGAAAAGGCAAAATAGCTGGAAGGTGACAAGAAGCTCCTGGATCTTCCACCACAGATCCTACCTGAAGGGTAGGTACATATAGCCTCCTCAGCACTCTATGTCCTTCAGACTCCTCTGTTCACCGACTCGTCGTATGGTCCACCTCTGGGTATCATCCAGTCCTCGCACACTCTGCCTCAGTCAGTGATGCCCGTCGTCTGCATCAAACACAACGAGGTGCGGCCATAGCCCATGTAGGGGTGAGTATAACTGTAACACCCCAGGTAAATAAAGAATATGAAATCTTTACATTTATCCATATTTTTGAATAAAATATTAATATTACTTTAAATGGGACTCTATGCTCGATGGCGTACCCAACACGCAACAACGAGTTTCTTGGGAATCTTACGTTGCACTCTAATAATAAAATAATATTATTTTAAATGGTAGATAACATGAAGCCGTTGTATATGCAGGAATGTATATAAATAACTAAAATATGATTATATATGTTTTTAAATGTTTTTACATTTATCCAATAAAAGATAAAGGCTTAAAATACGGAAAGAATTCAATTTTAGGCGTATATGCCCTAGTTTTCACTAAAGGTTCACTTATCGCCTTTTGATGGAGAACCGCCATTAAATATAGTTTTGTTCACTCTTATACATTTTATTGGACCAAATAAAACTCTTCTTAAGAATTGGGACATCAAAATTTACTTTGTGTAAATTTGTGGTATCTTTCCAATAAAGTTCATTTTTTTAAATGAATAGTGTAAAATGTTGTATTTTAATTCCAAACCTCTTTTTAATATAATTTATTTATATGATTAGATTATCTTTTGAATTGGTTTTAAAGTGAAATTATATTATATTTTTACCATTAAATACAATAGTGGTCTTTGGAATTAATTTCACTTTGAAATCAGACTTAAACTAGTGTCAATCTTTTGATACTTATTGTTTCATAAAAACACGCTATTTGATCTGACAGCGGGAATTAATTATTAAATTAATTAATGTGACTTATATGTTTTGAATTTTGTAAAATAGACTTCATTTTTGAATTCGGAATATCAAATATAGCTTAGGGTGAATTTTTGGGATTTTTCTGAAAAACTTCAATTTTTGATGAATAGTGAAACCACTCAGTGGTACTTATAAAAACTGATTTTTCTGTTTAAATGAAATTTTGCCATCTTTGTGTTTTTAATTTCAAAAATCTGACATACATGGTTGTCATTAAGAAGTAAAATGTGGTTCAATGGGATAAAAATAATTTTTTGGTGAATAGTAACTTATTAAGTTTTTTATCGCGATTAGAGGTAATTAGTGTAGTTTATGGTAAGAATAATGTTTTAATAAAATGAAATGACCTAGACACATGTCCTACCCTCATTGGATGTGTCATATCAGACCAAGACAATCCATGGTTCAACTTGGGGACCCCATGGAGCCACTTTGGTTGGAAAATGACATAAATATCTTTTTATTTAATGTTAAAGTAAAAAATGACACAAACATCAAATGTTTTACTAAAACAATTTTTACATGGGGTTATAAAAGTCATATTTTTGAATATAAATAGTCATTCGAAATCTAAAAATATTTCCTACATCATAGTATTTTTTTTATGATTTTTAGACATTAAATAAATTAAATTATTTATGACATCATGATGATGCAGCGATGACCATATTATTAAATGATTTAAATAAAATGGAAATATAATGTAATATCTAAGACCTAAACATGTAAAAAACCTATTGGATGAGTGGATTTATAACCCTTATCACCTTATCCTAGAAATACATCAATGTGGGACCTTTAAAATCCGAAACTCTTTTGAAAATAAAGTAACATTTTGTAACTTTACAAGAGTGCCCCTCCTCTCCTCTTATAAAAGGCCCCCACCTCTACCTCCTTACCAACAATCCCAAAGCCTTTGGCTCGGACAACCCCTGCCCATTTTGTCTCTCCACTTCCATCTCTTACTCCTTGAAGCCTCACTTTGGGAAGAAGTCTTCCCAAGGAAGCCTTTGAGCTCAAACCAAAGGGAGTTACCCGATTTTAAGGTAATGTCTTCACTTGTGTCCTTTTGTTTTATTTTGCTTCTCCAAACCCCTAAACTCTTTTTATTCATTTATTTTGTAACAACTACAGTATCTTAAATATACTAGGATGTTGTTATAAGAATATTTCGAGCTACACTTACACAAACCTACATCAAATGGTTAAAGAACATACTGTTTCTGTGGATGGCGAATTTCTGCCTCACGAAACGATGATTGTTCAACACTCATATAACACCTTAAAAGGTGGCCATTAAGATGTCAATATATTTATATATGATATATAATATGTTTATGTTTCTGTATTTTTCTTTTGTGGCATACCTTTATGGTTTCCATTGTGGGTAAACACGATAATTTCTTTTTAGGAAGTGCGGACTACCACCCCCTCAAAGTGATTTGATTCTTTAATGCCATATGTGGGATGTATAAAGGATGGATTTAAAGTTATTATATATGATGTATGTTACATATAAATGATGAATATAATTCTGGAATTAAAATATACATACCTCTCATTTGGTTTTAATTCCATTAATATGACATAGAAATGAAAGTTGCGTTCATGCGTACGTACGGCTTACCGTCTCCATGAACGGTGCATTTCATTTCTTACCTCTAAATGATTATATAATATTATAAATACATGTATATTCTGGATATATTTGATATATAGGATATACAAATCATGAATATAATTCTGGATATAATGAACATTTGACCACACGAACAACATGTAATTGTAAGAAGTCCACTTTCGACTTAAGAACCAAATATCGACAAAACAAACATTATTAACTTAAATGATTACATAATGTTTATAACATGGAAATAAGTGATATAAAAGGAATAATGAACTAGAAAAAGGTTCTTAATAAAGTGGGAATTAACTCAAGTTTATTATTCCGGACGTTAAAGAACGATCGAGTCAAGTCGGACCCGAGGTAAGGGATCCTACTCCTCTCTTTCTTTTTAAGTACACTCTTTTATGTCATTCCTTTTAAGTTTATCTTTCTTGTGATTGGGATGTTCATTTATTTTACTCTTACTGAAATTTTTATGTTCATATGATGAGAGACCCTATTCTCTCTCATCAATCCATTTTGGAAGTTTTGAGTGGCGCCGTTAGGCTGCCAAATTCTCGTAAGAGATCTAACCTCTCTCTTTCTTTTTAAGTACTCTCCTTTATGTCACTTCTTTTAAGCTCCTCTTTTTTATGTTGGGGGATATTATTTTATATTTCTATTTCTATAAAATTTAAGTTAATATGATGAGATACCCTATTTGATCTCATCAATCCATTTTTGTAAGTTTTATGTGGCGTCGTTAGGCTGCCGAGTTTTCGTAAGGGATTTTTCATCTCACTTTTATTCCAGTGAGATTTAGGCTACATTTGCCATAATTTCCTTTGAGTGGTGTATGTACTTCCCATTATTCTACTCTATGTGTAATATACTTTAATTTATGAGTATTTACATCAATGATTTATTGTCCTTCTTTCATGGGGAGTATGTTTTGAAAGATACCCAAGTCGGTAAGGGAACCTTTCACCCTCCTCTTTTTTTAAAAGACATCTTTTGTTGGGTCTTTTAATTTACATATTGTTATGTTGGGATATGTTCTCATATATCCTTATTGATGTAAATTTTATGTCCAAGTGATGAGATACACTTTTTATCTCTCATCAACTCATTTTGATGTGACGTCGTTAGGCTGTCAAGGGAGCTTCTTAACCCAATTTCGATTTCTTTGGGTTCAACATATAGTTATTGAATATGTCATCCTTTGAATATGTGTGAATGACCTTTGATTATTTTACACTTAATATCCACTTATATTTGGTGTATTCTTTTGTCACAGATAATTATGTAATTGATTTATCCTTAAACCAAGGATACCGTCTTTGTATGGGACTTCGTCTTAGTATCCTTTCATTGAGGCACATTTTATTTTATACACAAATTTATTCTATACGGTGTATAAACCCATTTGACTTTTACGTTTATCCAAAAGGAATCTTTTTTATACGAAGTGTTTTACTAAAATACAAAAGGGAATGTTTTTGTCGTACGTATGCGGCGACAATGACTTCTCCGCTGCCATGACCATTATTTGAGTTTCGGCTTCCTCTACAAGCCATACCTTTTTTTTAAAAGAAAAATAAATACCATGTTTTACTTTTCTTTTATTTAGATATTGAAAATTGTTTTCATAATGTTTTATTATATCAATGTGTTTTTTTGATATCTTGTGATTGAAATGTGGAAATTATATGTTTCCTTTATGTATGTTTTATGTGATACGATTACGTTATGGTTCTTGGGCATTATTATGAAGACGGGTGGTTTCGTGATAAACTAAGGGAGGGTGAGCCCGATATAGCTCTCCAATGCATTGGGTAACGCGAAGGAGTGAAACATTAAGGTTTCTCCGAAGAGATTTAGGGAATATACTATGATGGGTATTCCAAACGTAACCAAGAGGGTTACTCCCTACGTAAGAATGTTATGAATGCCTCAAGTTACCTTTTATGTCTTATGATTTCTATGATTTATTCATGATTTGATGAGGTATGTTAAAGTGCCTATGTTTTATGGGTAAAGTATGATTTCATTCTTATGTGTATATGAACTCATGTTTCCTTTCCATGTTTTTATAACCCTTACTGAGCTTTTTATGCTCATCCCAAGTTTTTGAAATGTTTTTCACATGTCAAGGGAAAGGTACATGATGTGATGATAGTGTCAAGGATGTGTCAATAAAGAATCAATGTTTTATTTTAAATATGTTTCCGTTTATGGGAAGAATGAATACTATTTTATGTAACCACTTTGTTTAAATATGGAATGTAATGCAAGTTTCATGATCTAATTCTCTAAAACTCTAAACCTGAAAAGATCCTCAATGTGTAATCTTGTAATAACTCAAGATTAAGTAAGGTTTAAGGATGGGGCCTTATAGTTGGTATCAAAGGTCGGTTTAGATAACTTTAGAGGTTAGGGTATTTTTTAAGCATAAGTGGAATTACCATAATGGTTAGGATTTCAGAAAGAGTCCTAGTTTTAGATAAAGTGAATGAGTAAGTGTATCTTAGTGTTTACCTTACTCATTAGTACATGATGGTTTTGTTGATATACTCACACTGACATTTCTGTTTTTAGTGAATGGATGGATCTAGCAGGAACCAAAGAGGCAATAGGTTTGAAGGAAACTGTGGTGGTTCTATGATTAAGACACTAGATAAAATGGGGGATTCAATAAGGAAACTCGTGGTTGTTCTAAACCAACTATCAAGGAGTCAGGATCAACCACTTGAACCTTGGTTTGATCTTTAATGCATAATGTACGAGATGACCAATCGATGTGGAAGTTCAGGTAATAATTATAATGGTAACCATTAGAGTTTATATGATCCTTACTTTTGAGGTAATTATGGGTTACTATATGTTATGATGGAAGTGAAAGGCATGAGATAAAATTGAGGTTAAATTATGTTATGGTTATTTTTTATGATTTTATCTCTTTTTGGGGAATGATTTGAGAATTATATAGTTTTGTAAAAAGGAAAACACGCAAACCGTGTGACTACTCGTCGCGTTGGACAAAGCTGCGGGAATCGAACCCACAACCAAAGTGCAACTGGTATTTATTGCCTACCACTGGACTACATGAAGTCCCTGGTTAGTTTGACTGATTCTTTTTAGCTTGATGATTTTATGAATTAAGAGTAAGTTGATTTTGGGTTATTTATGAAAATGATTAACCTATCATGGAGGATATGTGATTAGGTTAATTACTTTTCAATACGAGACTTTAGGAGCAACTGATGTTGTTTGGAGATAAATGTTACGATTTAACTTGGAAGACTATGTGACTAAATCCTTCAAATATTTGGGTTTCAATCTTAGATTGGTTTACTTTGAATAATTTTATGGACAAATTGTTTATCGGATGGTCCTCGTTGAACTTTGGGTTTTGTTGGACAAATTTTGGAGATTAAGCATAGATTTTCTTTTTAAAGGGTTATCCTTTTCTGGATTATCTGACCTTGTACTAACCTTTTTGGTTTTGGTTTTGTTCTAAAGACATGGGAAGTATATATTTCTCTTTTGTGTATTAGGTGATTCTCTATAATTTGATTATAGTACTCTTAATGCGAACAAGTCTCCCTAAATACTCGTCTTTTGGTAAAAAATATGAGTTTGATTAAGAAATCTAGTAATTGTTGAAAGTCAACATGATAAGTGATTATGTTTCCTTATGAATAAATTCCTCAATAAAAAGTAACTTAAAACAAAAATGTTGTCTATTAAATTTTCCTACTGAGGAATCGAATACCGTTTAACCCATCACAAGTTTGTGATTTTGTTATGGTTAACTTTCTCCTAAACATGTTTACTATCACTCTCCCTCAAGAACATGACCCTTTGCTTTTTCTTACATGTCCATGTTTTTCTACATGGAATCCTAGTATGGGTTAACTCGGGTGACCATTCTACTTATCTTTCTTTATTTTAAAGTGATTGTTTTACCGACTCTTGTTCCGATGTGGGACTTTCAAGGATGTTTCCAAGCCCAATTTTAAAATTACGAGGACACAATTCCCAAAAGGGGGGAAGGATGTAACACCCCAGGTAAATAAAGAATATGAAATCTTTACATTTATCCATATTTGTGAATAAAATATTAATATGACTTTAAAGGGGAAGCTATGCTCGATGGCGTACCCAACACGCAACAACGAGTTTCTTGGGAATCTTACGTTGCACTCTAATAATAAAATAATATTATTTTAAATGGTAGTTAACATGAAGCTGTTGTATATGCGGGAATGTATAGAAATAACTAAAATATGATTATATATGTTTTTAAATGTTTTTACATTTATCCAATAAAAGATAAAGGCTTAAAATACGGAAAGAATTCAATTTTAGGCGTATATGCCCTAGTTTTCACTAAAGGTTCACTTATCGCCTTTTGATGGAGAACCGTCATTAAATATAGTTTTGTTCACTCTTATACATTCTATTGGACCAAATAAAACTCTTCTTAAGAATTGGGACATCAAAATTTACTTTGTGTAATTTTTTGGTATCTTTCCGATAAAGTTCATTTTTTTAAATGAATAGTGTAAAATGTTGTATTTTAATTCAAAACCTCTTTTTAATCTAATTTATTTATATGATTAGATTATCTTTTGAATTGGTTTTAAAGTGAAATTAGAATATATTTTTACCATTAAATCCAACGTTGGAATTAATTTCACTTTGAAATCAGACTTAAACTAGTGTCAATCTTTTGATACTTATTGTTTCATAAAAACACGCTATTTGATCTGACAACGGGAATTAATTATTAAATTAATTAATGTGACTTATATGTTTTGAATTTTGTAAAGTAGACTTCATTTTTGAATTCGGAATATCAAATATAGCTTTGGGTGAATTTTTGGGATTTTTCTGAAAAACTTCAATTTTTGATGAATAGTGAAACCACTCAGTGGTACTTATAAAAACTGATTTTTCCGTTTAAATGAAATTTTGCCATATTTGTGTTTTGAATTTCAAAAATCCGACATACATGGTTGTCATTAAGAAGTAAAATGTGGTTCAATGGTATAAAAATAATTTTTTGGTGAATAGTAACTTATTAAGTTTTTTATCGCGATTAGAGGTAATTAGTGTAGTTTATGGTAAGAATAATGTTTTAATAAAATGCAATGAACTAGACACATGTCCTACCCTCATTGGATGTGTCATGGCCGACCACAAAAATCCATGGTTCAACTTGGGGACCCCATGGAGCCACTTTGGTTGGAAAATGACATAAATATCTTTTTATTTAATGTTAAAGTAAAAATGACACAAACATCAGATGTTTTACTAAAACAATTTTTACATGGGGTTATACAAGTCATATTTTTGACTATAAATAGTCATTATAAATATAAAAATATTTCCTACATCATAGTCTTTTTTTTAATGATTTTTAGACATTAAATAAATTAAATTATTTATGACATCATGATGATGCAGCGATGACCTCATTATTAAACGATTTAAATAAAATGGAAAGATAATGTAATATCTAAGACCTAAACATGTACAAAACCTATTGGATGAGTGGATTTATAACCCTTATCACCTTATCCTCGAAATACATCAATGTGGGACCTTTAAAATCCGAAAATCGTTTGAAAATAAAGTAACATTTTGTAACTTTACAAGAGTGCCCCTCCTCTCCTCTTATAAAAGGCCCCCACCTCTACCTCCTTACCCACACTCCCAAAGCCTTTGGCTCGGCCAAACCCTTCCCATTTTGTCTCTCCACTTCCCTATCTTACTCCTTGAAGCCTCACTTTGGGAAGAAGTCTTCCCAAGGAAGCCTTTGAGCTCAAACCAAAGGGAGTTACCCGATTTTAAGGTAATGTCTTCACTTGTGTCCTTTTATTTTATTTTGCTTCTCCAACCCCCTAAAATATTTTTATTCATTTATTTTGTAACAACTACAGTATCTTAAATATACTAGGATGTTGTTATAAGAATATTTCGAGCTACACTTACACACACCTATATCAAATGGTTAAAGAACATACTGTTTCTGTGGATGGCGAATTTCTGCCTCACGAAACGATGATTGTTCAACACTCATATAACACCTTAAAAGGTGGCCATTAAGATGTCAATATATTTATATATGATATATAATATGTTTATGTTTCTGTATTTTTATTTTGTGGCATACCTTTATGGTTTCCATTGTGGGCAAACACGATAATTTCATTTTAGGAAGTGCGGACTACCGCCCCCTCAAAGTTATTTGATTCATTAATGCCATATGGGGGATGTATAAAGGATGGATTTAAAGTTATTATATATGATTTATGTTAAATATAAATGATGAATATAATTCTGTAATTAAAATATACATACCTATCATTTGGTTTTAATTCCATTAATATGACATAGAAATGAAAGTAGCATTCATGCGTACGTACGGCTTACCGTCTCCATGAACGGTGCATTCCATTTCTTACCTCTAAATAATTATATAATATTATAAATACATGTATATTATGGATATATATGATATATATGATATCCAAATCATGAATATAATTCAGGATATAATGAACATTTGACCACACGAACAACATGCAATTGTAAGAAGTCCACTTTCGACTTAAGAACCAAATATCGACAAAACAAACATTATTAACTTAAATGATTACATAATGTTTATAACATGGAAATAAGTGATATAAAAGGAAAAATGAAATAGAAAAAGGTTCTTAATAAAGTGTAAATTAACTCAAGTTTATTATCCAGGACGTTAAAGAACGATTGAGTCAAGTCGGACTCGAGGTAAGGGATCCTACTCCTCTCTTTCTTTTTAAGTACACTCTTTTATGTCATTCCTTTTAAGTTAATCTTTCTTGTGATTGGGATGTTATTTTATATTACTCTTACTGAAATTTTTATGTTCATATGATGAGAAACCCTATTCTCTCTCATCAATCCATTTTGGAAGTTTTGAGTGGCGCCGTTAGGCTGCCAAATTCTCGTAAGAGATATAACCTCTCTCTTTCTTTTTAAGTACTCTCCTTTATGTCACTTCTTTTAAGCTCCTCTTTTTTATGTTGGGGGATATTATTTTATATTAATATTTCTATAAACTTTAAGTTAATATGATGAGATAACCTATTTTATCTCATCAATCCATTTTTGTAAGTTTTATGTGGCGTCGTTAGGCTGCCGAGTTTTCGTAAGGGATTTTTCATCTCACTTTTATTCCCGTGAGATTTAGGCTACATTTGCCATAATTTCCTTTGAGTGGTGTATGTACTGCCCATTATTCTACTCTATGTGTAATATACTTTTGTTTATGAGTATTTACGTCAATTATTTATTGTCCTTCTTTCATGGGGAGTATGTTTTGAAAGATACCCAAGTCGGTAAGGGAACCTTTCACCCTCCTCTTTTTTTAAAAGACATCTTTTGTTGGGTCTTTTAATTTACATATTGTTATGTTGGGATATGTTCTCATATATACTTATTGATGTAAATTTTATGTCCAAGTGATGAGATACACTTTTTATCTCTCATCAACTCATTTTGATGTGACGTCGTTAGGCTGTCAAGGGAACTTCTTAACCCAATTTCGATTTCTTTGGGTTCAACATATAGTTATTGAATATGTCATCCTTTGAATATGTGTGAATGACCTTTGATTATTTTACACTTAATATCCACTTATATTTTGTGTATTTGTTTGTCACACATAATTATGTAATTGATTTATCCTTAAACCAAGGATACCGTCTTTGTATGGGACTTCGTCTCAGTATCCTTTCATTGAGGCACATTTTATTTTATACACAACTTTATTCTATACGGTGTATAAACCCCTTTTACTTTTACATTTATCCAAAAGGAATCTTTTTTATACGAAGTGTTTTACTAAACGACAAAAGGGAATGTTTTTGTCGTACGTATGCGGCGACAACGACTTCTTCACCGCCATGACCATTATTTGAGTTTAGGCTTCCTCTACAAGCCATACCTTTTTTTAAAAGAAAAATAAATACCATGTTTTACTTTTCTTTTATTTAGATATTGAAAATTGTTTTCATAATGTTTTATTATATCAATGTTTTTTATTGATATCTTGTGATTGAAATGTGGAAATGCTATGTTTCCTTTATGTATGTTTTATGTGATACGATTACGTTATGGTTCTTGGGCATTATTATGAAGAAGGGTGGTTTTGTGATAAACTAAGAGCGGGTGAGCCCGATATAGCTCTCCAATGCATTGGGTAACGCGAAGGAGTGAAACGTTAAGGTTTTTCCGAAGAGATTTTGGGAATATACTGTGATGGGTATTCCAAACGTAACCAAGAGGGTTACTCCCTACGTAAGAATGTTATGAATGCCTCAAGTTACCTTTTATGTCTTATGATTTCTATGATTTATTCATGATTTGATGAGGTATGTTAAAGTGCCTATGTTTTATGGGTCAAGTATGATTTCATTCTTATGTGTATATGAACTCATGTTTCCTTTCCATATTTTTATAACCCTTACTGAGCTTTTTATGCTCATCCAAAGTTTTTGAAATGTTTTTCACAGGTCAAGGGAAAGGTACATGATGTGATGATAGTGTCAAGGATGTGTCAAGAAAGAATCCATGTTTTATTTTAAATATGTTTCCGTTTAGGGGAAGAATGAATACTGTCTTTTATGTAACCACTTTGTTTAAATATGGAATGTAATGCAAGTTTCATGATCTAATTATCTAAAACTCTAAACCTGAAAAGATCCTCACTATGTAATCTTGTAATAACTCAAGATTAAGTAAGGTTTAAGGCTGAGGCCTTATAATAAAAATACTTAGTAGAGGCCCCGAGACCATCTAGGTCTCACTACAATCCAACTAGGATAAACCAAAAAGCATGAGATCAACCAAATATCCCACTTAGGTATATGCCCATACATATACCTAAGTTTATCAAATGACCCATCTAGATCATGAGGAAACACAAGAGTTACTGACTCAAATCACACATGTATAAAACTTTTGTAGAGAGGTATATATGATCAGATATAGCCACTGAGTCATCTAAGCTGTTAGACCAACACATGATCCAAGACCTGCTATTCTGTCGGACCAAC
Source organism: Viscum album (assembly GCA_963277665.1). Classification (NCBI taxonomy): domain Eukaryota; kingdom Viridiplantae; phylum Streptophyta; class Magnoliopsida; order Santalales; family Viscaceae; genus Viscum; species Viscum album. The sequence continues at coordinate 681,571,785 of OY728123.1, read as the reverse complement.
ACATGATCCAGGAATAGAAGACAAGACTGTCAGACTAACACATGATCCATGAATAGTTGTTAGAGCTATCAGACCAACACATGATCCAGGTCCAGCTATTCTGTCAGACCAACACATGATCTAGGTATAGAAGCTAGAACTGTCAGACCAACACATGATCCAGGAATAGTCATCATAACTATCGGACCAACACATGATCCAGGAACAATCAATAGTGCACGTCCAGCCACAGAGTTCCGCTCCAGTATGCTTGATTCCGGGAGGGTCCGCTCTTCAAGCCAAGTGTCGATACGTCAATTGTCATGAAATACGTCAATTGTCATGAAATACCACAATGAAGTATCTCAAGGGTCCGACTCATCATAGGGATATCAACGCAACAAATGTCACGTCGATCGGACGCCCGGTCTGTTAGTTATTGGCATTTTTGTTCTAGGGGCCCGGTTGGATTTTAGGTTCAAACCAACCCGAACATATGCCAACTGTGTCCAAACCTCATGTGGGGTATGCCAAAAGAACCTTCCCTCTCTAATATTTCTGTCACCGCAGTTGGTTCGTCGATCGGACACCCGTAGCCCAAGTTATGGGCGAAAATATGTAAACAGGCCATAGCGGGTCTGGGTCCGGTCCGACCTAGTCAGACCGACCCGACCTGACCCGGTCAATGGGTCCGACCCAGCCCAAGTGGGCAGCCCGTCCCAAGGGGGCGGCCTAGCCCAAGTGGGCAGCCTAGCCCGAGGGGGCGGCCCGACCCGAAGGTGCGTCTCGGCCCGAAGGCCTGGCCCGGCCCGAGGTCAGCCCGAACCGTGGCGTCCCAGCCCGACTGGCTAGCCCGTGTGGCCCGGCTGGCCACACCGTGGGGGGGGGGGGGGGTGCGGTGCCCCCCTAGCGTCCGAAGGAACTGATGCTAGGCACCGGTTCGATGACCCGCAAGACCCGAGGGGTCTCGCCTGTAGCGCGCACTGGCGGTCAACTCAGCCAACCACCCTCTTCAGTCCACCATGACCTGTGGCTGTAGTTCCCATGCTCAGCGCGGCGCGACAGTGCCACGCCGCCTCCACCGTAGCCCAGCCTAGATGTGACCTCCCGTTCTTCTGCACGGCGCGATGGCGCCGCGCCCACCATGCGACCGTCGTGGCCTTCGTGGCCACAAGCCCTTCTTCCGGAGCGGTGCGACAACACCGTACCCCTCCGGCTCCGCCATGGCCCACCTAGCCACGACTCGGTTCTCTACACAACATGATAGTGCCGCTCCCTTGTGGCGACCTGACGGCCTTGCGCCGTCGGTTCCTTCGCACTCCGCCTCCATCGTCATCAAACAGGAACAACAAAAGGGGAGGGATGATCTGTGTTCGTGTGGTTCGAACCCTCTCATTATGGTGATATCATTCGGTTCTCAAACTATAAATTCAACGATGTAGAATGGGTATAAAAACAATTCAAATCCCCCTACCTCAAGTTCGGTGATTGTTGACGGAGTCGCGGGAAGGTAGTGTTGTTTCGTCAATGTTGGAGGAGGTAGAGTTTGGAGAAGATGAGTCAAGATGACGTCGTTGGCGTTCTTCGTGGGTGGTGACACATTCCTTTCTTGCCCCAGTTGAAGAAGGAAGAAGATGGTATTCGTCGTTCTTCGGTGGCAGAAGAGACATTCTTCATGTTCTTCGTGGGGAGAATGAAGTTCTCCCAAGTTTCTCCAAGGATCCACCAAAAGAGAGTTGCCAGCCGAAATAAAATAATAGCTTTGTCTATTATTTTATTGTTGACATGAATTCAAAAGAATTCAAAATGTACCAATTAATTAAGTGAAGGAGTTGTCACTTTAATGAGGGGAAGGTGAAGAGGCTCCCCAATTAATTGGGGTTCCAAGGGGTCAAAGGAGTTTAAAGCCCATGTAGGCCCCACCTTAATTATATCCTCCCAAGGGAGTTTGTGCTCGGGTGGGCCCCACCACCATAACATCCCATGGGAGGTTCCGGTGTGGTGGCCCCCACCTCCAACCTCCCCTTGGAGGTTTCAACCACCAAAATAAAAATAAAGTTAACACTTTATTTTTATTCACTTCAATAAAAAACCCCCAAAATCTAACCTCCATTATCGTTAGAACGCAACTGCAGTGAAGGTCTCACTAAGAAATCACCGACGTTGTGAGTACAATGGTGCCCTCAGATTTCAGTTCCGAGCACTAGTTCAAAAGTTATAAAATCCCGCTCATACATTTACTGAACGTACCTGAACAAAACTTCACAAATTGATTCCAGGAAAACCAGGCCTTGGAATCATGCACTGTTAGAAACTACGGACTCGTAAAACTCCCATGTATTTAAGAAAAAAAAATCCACTGAAATTCCAGGTCTTGACATTCTCTCCACCTCAAGGCTTTACATCCCCATAAGCTACAACTCGAACTAAGGGAACAAATGGGGGTACTGAGCATGCATCTGAGCCTCCCGCTCCCATGTGCTCTCCTGGAGGTTCCTGTGCTACAAATGAACGTGCACCAGAGGAATCAAACTTCCATGTAGGAACCACTCCTATCATTCATTAATCTCCACGGGAACCTCCATGAAAGTCACCCCATTGTCAATGTCCAGCTCTCCATGGTCGATGATGTGAGACGGGTCGTGCACGTATCTCCTCAGCTGAGATACGTGGAAGATGTTGTGCACCCGGTGCAACTGAGGTGGAAGATCTAAGCGGTAAGCCACCTCGCCTACTTTGCAGAGGACCTGGAATGGTCTGATGAAACGTGGATACAACCTACCGCCTCATCCAAATATCCGAAAACATCTTCGAGGTGAGACCCATAGAAAGATGTGGTCGCCATCCTCGAACTCCAGAGGTCTCCGTCTCCTATCAGCATATGACTTTTGTCTGATCTGTGCAGTCTTCATCCGCTCCTGGATGATCTGCACCTTCTCCGTGGTAACCTGTACCATCTCTGGTCCCACTAGTGCTGACTCCCTAGGGTCTGTCCAACACAATGGTAATCTGCAAGGCCGACCATACAAGACCTCAAAAGGTGACATACCGACGGTGGAGTGATAACTGTTGTTGTAGGAAAACTACAAAAAAGGTAAGTGACCCTCCTAGCTATGAACGAAGTCGAGGACACAAGCACGGAGCATTTCCTTGAGGGTCTGGATGGTCCGCTCAGTCTAGCCATCCATCTGAGGATGGAAGGCAGTGCTCAGACAAAGCTGTGTCCCGAAAGCTTCCTGCAACCCCTTCCATAGCCAGGAAGTAAAGCGTGCATCACAGTTGGATACAATAGAAGAAGGTACTCCATGTAAACGGACAATCTCCCGCACGTAGAGGTGTCCCAAGATCTCTACCAAGCCCTACTCCCTGATCGATAGGAAGTGGGCTGACTTGGTGAGTCGATCAACAATCACCCATATCGAATCATGAATCCTGGATATATGTGGAAGACCCATCACGAATTCCATGGATATCCCATCCCGCTTCCACTATGGGACCTTTAAGGGCTGAACCAAGCCTACTGGTACTTGGTGCTTCGCCTTCACTTGCTGACAAGTGAGGCACTATGAGACAAACTCTACTACCGCCTTCTTCATACTTGGCCACCAGTGCTGTCGTCTGAGGTCCTGGAACATATTCGCCACTCCTGGATGTACCGCTAGAGGGGACATGTGTAACTCCCTCAAAACCTCCTCCTGAAGTGAAACTGGTACCATGGTATGTCCTCTGTAGAGAATGACATGTTCCCCACCTTCAGAAAATCCATCAGGTGCCTACCCTAGGGATATCTAGGCACGTCGTGTCTCACAGTCAGTGTACCCATGTTGTGCCACCCTGAATCACTGAAGAAGTGGAGGAGTGACTGTAAGAGACTATAGATAGGCTGATCCATCCCTATCCACAAAGGATATCTGCAAGGAATCTAGCTGATCTGTTTCCTCTCCTAGCAGTTGTGTACCAGTCCTCCTGCTGAACGCATCTGCAACCACGTTCCCATTCCCAGAAGTATAGACTATCCCAAAGTCATAGTCTTGGAGGAACTCAAGCCATCTTCACTGTCTCAGGTTCAGGTCTTTCTGAGAGAAGATATACCTGAGACTCTTATGATCAGAGTACACGGTAAAACATTTTCCCATAAGATAGTGTCGCCATATCTTCAAGGCGAAGACCACTGCTGCTAACTCCAGGTCATGGGTAGCGTAGTTCCGCTCATGTTGTCTCAACTGCCGAGAACCATACATGATCACAGCTCGATCCTGCATCAAGACACACCCGATTCCGGTCCCTGATGCATTTTAGTAAACTACGTACCCTATGCCTTACTCTAGAAGCCTCAAGATGGGGGAACTAGTTAGCCTCTACCTCCACTCATGAAAGATCTGCTGTCATCTCTCTGACCACACAAAGGGTTTCCCCTTCTTCGTCAAGGATGATAGTGGCGCTACAACTCTAGTGAATTTTGGAACGAATCTCCAGTAGTATTCATCCAAACCCAGGAAACTCCATACCTCCGTCACACTCCTGGGTGGCTCCCAAGTAAGTACTGCCTCGATCTTCACTAGGTCAACTACAACTCCAGCCTCCAAGATGACATGTCCCAAGAAGTGAACCTCTCAAATCCATAACTGGAACGTCAAGAGCTTACCATAAATATGGTGCTCTCAGAGTGTGTCTAGTACTACCTATAAATGTTAGTCATGCTCCTCCTCAGTAGTCGAGTAAATCAGAATGTCGTTGATGAAGACTACAACAAAGAGATCGAGGTAAGGCTGGAAGATATTGTTCATGAGACTCATGAACACTGCTGGAGCATTGGTTACATCGAAGGGCATAACTAAGAACTCATAGTGGTCATATCGACACCTAAAGGCTGTCTTCTGCACATCCTTGTCTTGAACTCTAAGTTGGTGATAACCTGATCTGAGGTCTATCTTCAAGAACCATCTTGCTCCCTTGAGCTGATAAAGGAGGTATTAAATCCTTGGGAGTGGATACTTGTTCTTAACGGTCACCTGGTTCAGGCGATGGTAGTCGACACAGAGCCTCAAGCTCCCATACACCTTTTTGGTGAATAGAATCTGGGCTGCCCAGGGAGAAACACTGGGCCGAATGAATCCCTTCCCCTCCAAGTCCTCAAGCTGTACCCTCAGCTCACGGAGCTCAGCGAGAGCCATCCGATATTCTGGTGTATATATCAGTGTTGTCCCGGGGTACAGATCATTGTAGAAGTCCACCACTCTGCGAGGAGGTAATCCTCGAACATTGTTGGGGAAAACATCCATGTACAAGTCCACCACTACAGGATAAGTCAGACTCTCCACATCAACTGGTCTGAGGGTAAGGAAAGCCAACTGGTGAGTGATCGGCTGCACTCTCCTCAGAGTAAGTCCATCCTGCACTGCAAAGGATCCCTTCTCATTGGTGAAGGTAAACCTGGTACCATCCATGTGGATACACTACACTTTGTGCGTAATAAAGTCGATTTGAGCATGGACTGTAGATAACTAGTCCATACCCAAGATGATATCGTAAGGCCTCGACGCCGCTTCGAGGAGATCCCAGCTGAAGCTCTCACCTCCTAGAGTAAACTCATATTTCTGGCACCAGTGCGTAATCATCGAGTCTGCTCTTCTAGGAATCTCTAGCCATAAAAATTGATCCAACGACTATGTCAGAATCTCTAAGCTCCGAAAGAGGGCAATGGTTATGAAAGACTTATTGGCACCTGTGTCTATAATAACTACAACTAAGGTGGAGTAGACAAAAATCATACGTCGAATCATCTCCGGAGCACCATGGTCGTATGCCTCAGCTGCCTGAAGCTGTGATCTCCCTTTTTCACCTACTCCCTACGGTTGGGGTAGACCTCTAGGTGGTGGTGGTGGTAATACCTCGTAACGTTGTCCACCGCCAGCTGCTCGACTAGTTCCTCTTCCATGTCCGCCTGCACCCTACAGACCACCTCGATCAAACCTATACCTATGCCTGGGAGGTCCCTCAACTATCTGCGGATCATAAGTATGATGGGTCGGACAGTGAAGAGCCATGTGACCCTACCCTCTTCGAGAGTAGCATTGCCTGCTCCTGGCATGACTGTCTCTATCTCGTGTGCCCCTCACAACTGAACCCGTATCCTGAGGTCGTCCACCAGATGGTCTGGTCCGCTTGGACCTCTGTGACATCTACCTTCTTCCAGCTGCTGAAGTCTCCACTATGTGATTTCATGTGGTGGGTCTCACTACTGGTGTCTTCTCAGTAAGGAAACTCTTCACTAAGAGGGCACTCTCTAACACCCCCGCCTACGTCGGGATGCTGAGGGAGATCATCAAAGATTTGATCTCTCACTTGAGCCCCTGCTCGATGTTACGGGCCCTCTAGAATGGGTCCTACAACATATCTGTGGAGTATCACAACAGGTCAGTGAACCTCATTGAGTACTGAGCTACAGTCATGCTACCCTACTGTAGATGCAGTAGCTTTTGTATCCGCACCGCACGTAGGGTGGCTGGGAAAAACTCCACCCGGAACAGGTTCTTGAAGTCTGCCTAGAGCAGCGTCACCTCTTCATGCACCTGGAGCATCAAGCTCCACCATCTGCCTGCTGTATCCTGAAGGAGACTCATGAAAAGGATCACCATCAGGTCGGCAGGTGTCCCTACTAGCCTGAAGAATCTCACCAAAACCTCCAGCCAGTCCCCAGATGCATACATGTCCCTTTCTCTCCTAAACCTGGGCGGCCTCTAGTGCTAGAACTCGTGCAACGTGATTAGGCAGCGTGCACTCTCTACTGCTGGGGCTGGTGGCATCAGTGGCCCAATTGGTAGTGGTACCGCTGGTGCCTTCGCTATGATAGGGCCCTGCACCGAGGCCTCATCGCTCAGTGGGATGTCATCTCGTACAACTCTCGGAACACTGGCTGGCTGTCTGCGTGGAGGAATCCTGAAAATAAACAGGTGAGCCATGGTCAATAAGTTATACCTAGTGAGCTGAATCAAAGAGATCACAAAGGAAACTCTTGAAACACACACGCAACCGGTGTTTTTGTGCACTGAGTCAGAAATCAGAGGTCAGTGTCCTGGTGTATGGATACGTCGGCCGCCGTACCAACACTGGAATCCATAGACTGAAAACCACACTCAATACTCTTAACACTATTGCTTCATAGTAAGACAGATCAGATTCCTAAGTTATGTGGTAGAACTGACTCCTTTGGTACCAATTTGTCACGACCTATCCCCCGGGGCCCGTATTGTGACTACCCCAGGCCCGCCTTCCATAGGCTAGGGGCTGGCGACTAGCACCAAAGTCATAAATCCCTAAACTGGGAAGGCATTGCCTTTATAAACTGAAACACACATAATAGATTATGCAACTGGAAGTAAAACACTAAGTAATAACTGTATACAGAAGAAGTGCTAGAATGTAAAAGGGGCCGGAAATAAAAGCCCAACTATAAAGTATAAGGAAAAGACAAAACAACTGGAAGGTGACAAGTAGCTCCTAGATCATCCACCACGGATCCTACCTGAAAGGTAGTTATAGATAGCCTCATCAGTGCTCTACGTCCGTCAAACTCCTCTGTGCACCGACTCATCGTATGGTCCACCTCTGGGTACCGTCCATTCCTCGCACACTCTACCTCAGTCAGTGTTGTCCGTCATCTGCATCCAACACAACAAGGTGCGGGAAAAACCCGTGCAGGGGTGAGTATAATGATACTCAAAAGAGGCCCTGAGACCCTCTAGGTCTCACTAATATCCAACCAGGATAAACCAAAAAGCATGAGATCAACCTAATATCCCACTTAGGTATATTCCCATACATATACCTAAGTTTATCTAATGACCCATCTCAATCATGAGGAAACACAAGAGATACTGACTCAACTCACACAGGTATGCAAATTTTGTAGAGAGGTACAAATGATCAGATATAGCCACTGAGTCATCTAAGCTATCAGACCAACACATGATCGAGGACCAGCTATTCTGTCAGACCAACACATGATCCAGGAACAGAAGTCAAGACTTTCAGACTAACACATTATCCAGGAACAGTCGTTAGAGCGGTCAGACCAAGACATGATCTAGGTCCTTCTATTCTGTCAGACCAACACATCATCCAGGTATAAAAGTTAGAAATATCATACCAACACATGATCCAGGAACAGTCATTGGAACTGTCAGACCAACACATGATCTAGGAACAATCAATAGTGCACATCCAGCCACAGAGTTTCACTCAGGTATGATTGATTCTGGGAGGGTCTACTACTCAAGCCAAGTGTTGATACGTCAACTGTCATTAAGTACCATGATGAAGTATCTCAAGGGTCCGCTTTGTTATAGGGATCTCAACTCTACAGACAATGTGTCGATCAGATGCCCGGTCTGTTAATTATTGACATTTTCATCCAGGGGCCCGATTGGATTTTAGGTTAAAACCAACCCGACCATACCCCAACTGTGTCCAAACCTCAAGTGGGGTATTCCAAAAGAATAATCCCGCTCTAGTATTTTTGTCCCCATAGAAAGTTTTTTGATCGGATACCCGTAGCCCAAGTTATGGGCGAAAAGGTGTAAAGAGACCATAACGGGTCCGTGTCTGGTCCGACCTAGTCGGACCGACCCGACCTGACCTGGTTCGGGCCGAGGTCCGACCCAGCACGAGTGGGAAGCCCGAACCGAGGGGGCGGCCCGACCCGAGGGGGAGGCCCGGCTCGAGGCGGCCCGACCCATGGCGGATCGGCCCATGGCGCCCCAGCCCGGCTGGCTGGATTGCGTGGCTCAACTGGCCATGCCTTGGGGGGGGGGGTATGGCACCCCCTGGCTTATGATGGAACCAGCACTAGGTGCCAGTTCTGTGAACCACAGGACCCAAGGAGTCCCGTCTGTAGCGCGCACCGGCGGCCGGCTCATCCGGCCGCCGTCTTCTGTCTGCCGTGGCCTATGGCCACGGCTCCCCTACTCCGCGCGGTGCGATGATGTCGCGCCCACCATATGACCGCCACAAACTTCGTGGATGCGGCCCCTTCTTCTGGCGTGATGCGATGACACCGCGCCCCTCCAGCTCTGCCACGACCTGCCTGGCCGCGATTTAGTTCTCTGCGCGGCACGACAGTGCTGTGCCCTTGTGGCGACCCGATGACCTTGCGTCTCCAGTTCCTTCACGCTCTGCCTCTGTCATCATCAGACGGGAACAACAAAAGGGGAGGGTCGGGCCGTGTTCATGATGTCCAAACCCTCATTGTTATGGTGATATCATTTGGTTCTCAAACCATAAATTCAACGACATTGAACGGGTATAAAAACAATTCAAATCCCCCAACCTCGAGTTTGGTGATCGTTGACGGAGTCGCGGTAAGGCGACGTTGTTTAGTCAATGTCAGAGGAGGAAGAGTTTGGAGAAGACGAGTCAAGATGACGTCGTCAGTGTTCTTCGTGGTGGCGATGCTTCCCTTTCTTTCCCCAGTTGAAGAAGGACGAAGATGGTGTTAATCGTTCTTCAGTGGCGAAAGAGACATTCTTTGTGTTCTTTGTGGGGAGAATGATGTTTTCCCAAGTCTCTCCAAGGCTCCACCAAAAGAGAGTTTCCAAGAAAAATAAAATAATATCTTTGTCTATTATTTTATTTTTGACATGAATTCAAAATAATTCAAAATTTTACAATTAATTAAGTGAAGGATTTGGCACTTTAATGAGGGGAAGGTGAAGAGGCTCCCCACTTAAATGGGGTTCCAAGGGGTTAAAGGAGTTTAAAGCCCGTGTGGGCCCCACCTTAATAATATCATCCCAAGGGAGGTTATGCTCGGGTGGGCCCCACCACCATAACCTCCCATGAGAGGTTAGGGTGTGGTTCCCCCCACCTCTAACCTCCCTTTATAGGTTTCAACCACCAAAATAAAAATAAATTTAACACTTTATTGTTATTCAATTCAATTAAAAACCCCCAAAATCTAACTTCTATTCTCGTTATAATGCAGCTAAGGTGAAGGTATCACTAAGCAATCACCGATGTTGTGAGTACAACGGTGCCCTTGGATTTCAGTTCCAAGCATCAGTTCAAAATTTATAAAATCCCGCTCGTACGTTTACTGAACGTACCCCAACAAAACTTCAGAAATTGATTCTAGGCACACCGGACCTCAGAATCATGCGCCGTCAGAAACTGAAGACTCGTAAAATTCCCATGTATTTAAGAAAAAATAATTTCTATGGAAATTATAGGTCTTTACATAAAATATATAAAAGGATGTTGACCTAGATGATATAAAAACTATTTGAGAGAAATATCTATTTCTATTTTGAAATCATTAAAAAGTCACATAATTATAAAAGAAAACATTTATTTTGAAAATATTCTTATAATATTATAAGGGAAGATTCAAAGATGTTATAAGGACAAAAAATATCTTCCCTCACCATATACGTTAAAAAACATTCTTACCTTAATTTGTTGAAAATGTCATAAAGTACATTGTTTTGTAAACGACAGAAAGATTCCTTTCAATTTTTTTTATAAAAATTAAAAAATGGGTATAAATGACTTTAATCCATATTTTGAAAAATAATAAAAATGTTTTGAAATACATTTTTTAATACACATTAGTGGATGATAAAGACGTCCCAGTAGATACTCCCACATAAACAACCTCGTAGAATATAATATTTGTTTTAAAAACTCATTTATGTCAGTTTTGACACAATTTATATTTGGTTTTTGTGAAAGTCAAAAAAACTTGATTACATAAAAAAAATAAATTAAATCAATAGTAACATGTCATATTAACCTAGAAAATTATTGGAATTCATCAAAAGTCTCAATTTACATTTATTTTCTTATTTATAATATCAATTTTTTAATCTTTCATTAATAAGGTAATTACTGCATCATCATTGTGTCATAAATAAATTTAATTATTTAATGTCTAAAAATTATAAATAAAATAACATTATGTGGAATTTTTTTTATATTTATAATGAATATTTATAGTTGAATTTATCTTATGTATAACCCTATATTAAATTTTTTTTAGTTATGAAAATTTGAATTTAGCACGTTTAACTCTTCTTTAAATAAAATAATAATAATTGTCCTAATATAATACAAGTGGATCAAAGAGGATAATATTTTATTACTAAGGTTTATTTTGGTCAAAAAACACTTATCCAATAGAATTAGGACATGTGTTAGGGTAATTATAATATCATTTTTACCTTTAATTACCCTATTTACTTTTAACTGTGGTAAATAAAATACAAAACTTACTATTCACCATTTTTTTTCATCCCATTGAACCAAATTTTACTTACTGATGTAAATAGGTGCCCCAAATTTTTGAAATTCACTTCACAAAAGTGGTAAAATTACGTTTTATGCAAATTTTCAAATGTGCCTAAAATGTGGATAAAAGACGTTAAAATGTTCAATAAAATTTTATACATCTAATTTTATTATAAAATGACTCCAATGAATTAAATTGAACTTATATTGGTATTATGTATCTATTTTTAAATAAAATAAATTTAAATAAAATAAATAATTATTTAAATAAAATATAGGTTTTAAACAATAACGTTGTGTTTTTCACTATTTATAAAAAAATTGAATGTTTTAAAAAAAATACCAAAGATTCACCCTAAGCTAATTTTGATAATAATAATCCAAAAATGAATTCAATTTTAAAAAATAAAATTTATAAAATTTCAAAAAGTGTGTATTACTAGTCATAACAACTAGTTGGATTGATCGTGGTGTTCTAGAACTCGAAGTTGCATACAGTGCAAGCTATTATATTATTTAAAGAGAAACATACAATGGAATCTTGGGGTGTTACATTATCCCCTCCTTCAAATAATTTCTTCCACAAAATTCCTAGAATATTACTGCATAAAAATATTTGGGTGTTTCTTCATCATAAGTTCCTCAGGTTCCCACATTGCATCTTCCATCTTATGGTTTCTCCATAGAACTTTTACCAGATGAGTCATCCAGTTTCTCAACACTTGTTCTCTGGTTTCAGGAATCTTGAAGTCCTCTTCACAATAAGATAGATCGGGTTCCAGTTCTATTTCTTCATAGGTGAGTAGATGCGTTGGGTTATGCATGTATTTTCTCAACCGTGATACGTGGAACACATCATGAACATTGGAGAGACTTGTAGGCATTGTCAAATGGTAAGCAAAAACTCCATTTCATTCTAGAATTTCGAAAGGTCTGATGTACTTGGGACTTAATTTACCCTTCTTACCGAATCGTATAACATCCTTTTATGGGGATACCTTCAAAAAACATGATCTCTTACTAGAAATTGAAAATCCTTCCTTTGGTTATCGACTTATCTCTTTTACCTACTTTGAGCTGCTTTAATGTGGGTTTGAATAATCTTCACCTTTTCCATTGTTTCCTCAAAATGTTCTAGGATTACGAGTTTTCTTTCACCAACATCATCCCATCAAGTTGGTGTGTGACATATCTTTCCATATAATGCTTCATATGGTTCCATCTGAATACTTGAATGGAAGCTATTTTTATAGTAAAAAATACTATTAGAGGTAAATATTGATCCCACATACCTTTAAAGTCATGTGAGAAAGATATAAAAATGTTTTCTATGGTTTTAATAGTACTTTCTGATTGTCCATCAGTTTGAGGGTGGTAGGCAGTGCTCAAACGAAGTTCAATATCCACGACTTTCTGAAGACTTTTTAAGAATCTTGATGTAAAATAGGGATTACGATTAGAAACAATCGATAGACGTACTCCATGAAGTCTTAAAAAATCATTAATATATAATCTTGATAAACATTCAAGTGGTAAATATTCTCTTATAGCAAGAAAATGTGCTGACTTGGTAAGACAATCAACAATGACCCATATTGCATCATTCCTTCTAGGAATCTTTGGTAGCCCCATGACAAAGTCCATCGTAATATCATCCCATTTCCACACAGGTATGGGAAGAGGTTTCATGAATCCTCTAGGATATTTTCTTCCAACTTTAACTTATTGAAAAACCATACATCTTGAAACATAATCAGCAATACCCCTTTTCATGTTGTCCCAACAAAAATATTACTTCAAATATCTATACATCTTAGTGATACTAGGGTGTATAGAGAAATTGGAGCTATAAGCATCATCCAATAATTCCATTTTTAGATCAGGTATATCAGGAACACAAAGTCTCTTCCCAAATTTCAGAATTCCATTTTCATATACAAAGTCGATCAATCTCCGATCATCCACAACTTTAATTTCATTTTGAAACTCCCCATCATCAGTCTGAGAACTTTTTATCCTTTCTAGTAAATATGGTTTAGAAACCATTTAAAAAATTATTGATGTTTCACCTTCCATGATTATTCCCAAATCCATCTTTACTATATCCATGAAAATAGGATCCCTTTCAACTCTCATATTGTTCAAAACTCCATAATCCTTTCTGCTCAAAGCATCTTCCACCTTATTTTCCTTCCCCGGGTGGTAGTGTATAGTGCAATCATAATCCTTGAGTAGATAAAGCCATCTTCTTTGCCTCATGTTGAGTTCTTTCTGTGAGAAAATATACTTAAAACTCTTGTGATCAGTATATATCTCACATTTTCACCATAGAGATAATGTATCCGTATTTTGAAAGAAAAGATTATAGTTTGTAACTCAAGATCATGAGTGGGATAGTTTGGTTCATGAATTTTTAGCTGTCGTGATGCATTGGAAATAACTCTATCATTCTTCATAAAGAATCTACCAAGTCCTTTCTTTGAATCATCACTATAAATAATAAACCGATCATTCTCCGATGTTAGAATAAATATAGGAGGATTGACTAATCTTCTTTTAAGTTCTTAAAAATATTATTCACACTCTTTTTTACAAAAAAAATTATCCCTTTATGTGTGACCTTTGTTAATGGGTTAGTCAATCAGGTAAAATTTTAGATGAAATGCCGATAATAACCTGCTAAACCAATAAAACTGCGTACCTCAATTACACTCATCGGTGTTTTCCATTATTATATTTCTCTTATATTATAAGGATCAACATATATTCCATCCTTAGAGATAATATACCCAAGAAATGAAATATCTTGAAGCTAGAATTCACACTTTCTAAACTTCCCATATAATTCATTTCTTCTAAGAGTCTTTAGAATAGTGCGAAAGCGATTTTCATGATCTTCGTAGCTTTTGAAGTATACCAAGATATCATCAATAAATAACACTAAAAAGTTCTCAAGATATTCCTTGAAAACTCTATTCATTAGATCCATGAAGATAGAGGGAACATTAGTCAGTCCAAAAGGCATTAAAATAAACTCGTAATGCCCATACATGGTACGAAATACTGTCTTTAGAATGTCTTCCTGCTTCACAAACAACTGATGATATCCAAATTGAAGGTAAATATTTGAAAAATATTGAGCTCCATGAATTTAATCGAATAAATCATCAATGTGAGGTTGGGGATACTTGTTCTATATTGCTATAGAATTAATCTCCCTACAATCAATGCACAACCTCATAGATACATATTTTTTCTTAACAAAAAGAACATTGTATCCCCATAGAGAAACACTCAGGAGAATAAATCCTTTATTACTCAATTCCTCTATTTTTTTCTTTAGTTCCACTAATTCCACAGTGGAAATTCTATAAAGGGTCTTTGAAATGGTCCTTGAATCATGAATTAAATCAATGGGAAACTCAATTTCTCATTTTGGAGGATGTCTAGGTAAATCCTCTGGAAACACATCAATATATTATTGTACAATAGGTAAATAATATATTTGAACATTTCTTTCCTCATCCATAGTTATTTCATTATCTTCCTCCCCAATAATTGAATTTAGTAGAGCTATTGGGGGTGGATCTAGATAAGAACCCGATCATGACATTTCTGCTCTAAAGATAAGGTACTCCTTATCATCATCAAAAATTGTAACCTCCTTCTTCTTACAATTACTTTTTTCATCATGGTTCGGAATCCAATCCATAATGAGGATTTTATCAAATTAAATCATGGGTATAAAAATGATATTAGTAGATAAATCACATTTATATGCCATAATGGGAACTAATTCACAAAACATTGTTGCAATGATACTTCTCTTAGGAGTTTTGACTGAAAACTCCCTTGTTAAATCAAATTGTAAATATCTCATTTTCTTAGAAAACTGGGAAGATATGAAACAATGTGATGACCCAGAATTCAATAAATCATTGGATAAATTTGAGTAAACCATTAAATTATATGCCAGTACATCATTTGGAGCTTCAACCTCTGCAGTAGTGATTGCATTATCTTGACCTTTATCCCATGGCCTTTTCTGAGGTAAGTTTCCTTGGTGCTTAGGACATTAATTTTCATAATTCCCCATTTCTCTAAAATTTTAGAATTCAATATCAAAAACTTCATTTTTTCAATCATTAACTTGGTGGACCTTTTCACCACACTTGTAACAGACTCTCATTCCCTTCAGGCAAGTACCGGGGTGTTTCTTTCCACATTTACTGTAGGATGGAAATTCAACTTTTCCCTTCTTCCCCATATTTCCATTTTAAGAATGTTAATAAGATCTCTTCTTCTCCTTCTTTTATTTAAAGTTGTAAGATTTAGAGAATTACTTTTCTATCCTGATAGCACATAAGAAAATATCTTCATACGATGAGAAGGATTGTGAGACTATTTCTCGATAGAGAAATGGTTTTGAACCATCAAATAATCAATCAATCTTACTTCTTGGGTTACGTAAAGAATCTACTGCATACCTTTCTAACCATGTAAAGTTATCCCCATACTTTGCGACATTCACATCCTCCTTTTTCCTCAGACATAGAAATTGTCTTTCCATATCCGCTCGATGGTCAGGAGGAAAGTATTTTTATAAGAAAATATCTTTACACTCCCTCCATTCTGTATTTGATACTTCTTCATCCTATTTTGTGTTTTGAATTAATTACCACCATTGATCTGCATCTCTCGTGAGGTGATAAACTTCCATTACAACTTTTTCCCTTTCACTAATCCCCAAAGCATGAAGTATTTTCTCTAAGGAACTTATCCATTGCTCAGCTACAAATGGTTTTTTAGTCCCAATTGAATGTTGGTGGTTGTTACCTCATGAAGTGGTCTAACACTGATCCTTCACATTATGGATCAGAGTTCTCCATACGGGTAAGGTTATTATTCATAACCTGAGTGAGTTGTCCCTATATAGTTATAAGTTGTTCAACACCAGTTACATCACCAGATCCACTATAATTATCTTGAGTAAGAGGGAAATCATTACATGGATTATGTGTGTTGATACAGTTTCCATTCCTTCCACTAGGTTCCATTTCTAAAAAATGGCATACACTATATTAGTTTATAAATAATTCCAAACTAGTAAAATACCTAACATAAATTGAATAGTTTATAAATATAATCCATAATCATAAAAAAATGTTTTCTTGGAGGAGGTATTTACTCATAAATCATTTATAATGGTTTGTAAAGAAAATTTTAATTATATGAAGCATATCCCCCAGGAGTGTCGTAACCAAGAGTGCAACAAGGCCCATTGTCATGTACCTGGACACCCAAGTTCAAGCCCGAAACTCCTTGTTAGATTTTTCACTCCTATGTACATATGTGCCAGAGCTGCCTCTACCTACTTGTATCTAGACAGGGATGTATCTCTTCTAAAATACAAAAAATATCCCCATTACCAAAATTTTAGGATGTTCTTCTATACTAATCCTCAAAGCCTATCTTAGAGTAATGTTCTCTAATCAAAGTTTTTCAAAATCTAGCTTCCAAGGTTTGTAATAAAATTACTCTGATATAAACTATAACACCCTGAACCTAGTCACCTAATGTATCTGCATTATTAAATAACATTGGCATGATAACAAGAGATCAAGTCTCTAAAGACCGATTAGTTTAGTAGACTTGTAAGTACTATATACATACATAAGTTTTACATTACACTATGAAATGGAAAAACAACAACATTGTGTCTCATTTTAACACAATCATATCCCTTATCCTATTCCGGTAGGTTAATCATAATACACTTCTTTACATCTTGAGGAAAATAAAACATAATAAAGGGGTGAGATTAGTTGCTCAGTAAGGATAACAATATAGTAGAAACTATCATAAATAAGAATAAAAATTTAAGGAAATATATAAGACTAGAAGAAAATACTTTTAAACTTAAACTTCAACATAATATTTCAAAGATAAGTCAAATAATTCCATTTACCTATTCACATAGATATTCTACTTGTTTAATAATCACATTTAATATAAATAGATAATTTCATAATGATGGAACGCATAATTTCGGACATCATGACCACATAGTTAAAGCCTTGTTCCAAGACTAAAAATAAGATTTTTTCAAGGCCTTGTGCCAAGACAATAGTTTTTCTAATGATACCTAATGTTGAATCGAGGAGTTATAGAGGGCTCCACCCATAACTTACTTATTCCAATGCATTTCTCATATTAAAAGGTTGAAATATAACATAAAAAATCATATTAAAACTAGCATACGAAATGTTAATACTTTAACCATAAAACATGAATGGTATAAAAATTACACATCCACAGTGAAACATATCACAAAACCTTCAATACAATATTGATGACTGTATCATAATAAATCAACTTCAAAAAAGTGTAAAATCCATCAAAGGATGTTGACATAGATGAAATCAAAACTATTTGAGAGAAATATCTCTTTCTATTTTGAAATCATTTAAAAGTCACATAATTATAGAAGAAAACATTTATTTTGAAAATATTATTATAAGCTTGTAAGGGAAGCTTCAAAGATGTTATAATGATATAAAACAGCCACTCCCACCGTATACGTTAAAAAACTTTCTTACCTTAATTTTTCGAAAAGGTCATAAACTACCTTGTTTGGTAAATGACAAAAATATTTCTTTCAAACCATTTTATAAAAAGTCTAAAAAGGGTATAAATGGATTTAACCCATATTCTATGAAATAGTAAAAATTATTTGAAATATATTTTTAAGAAGCACATATGTGGATGATAAAGAGGTCCTAGTAGATACTCACGTATAAACAATCTCATATAAGAAAGAAATTGTAAAATTGTCCCTTACATTTTACTTTTCCTTGGTCGAAAGTACATTAGCCTTGTGTATACCAGTGAGGTCAATACATGTTTAATTAATGTCTTATTCCTTTACTTTTTATTCTTCCTATAACTCTATGTATTGTACCCCTTCGACCTCCTTCTCTTCTTCTTCCTCAACCATCCTGTCAAAAGTTTCCCTTATATTTCTTTCTTCTTCTTCTTGAAGTTATAAAAGGTATTATAGTTTTTATTCTTGAACTTTTTTCATGCGTAGAAGGGATGCCTTAGGTTCTGATATTTCTTCTAAATATAAAGGTTCATCTATTTCAATGTTTTCAACATGATCTAGGTAATGTTATTTGTTTTTTGCCTGAAAATTTTCATCCTTTCTTGTTTCCATAGTATTGAATTCCTCCAAATTTTGATATTATTTGTCATCAAACCACCCAATAACTACATTATAATTTAATGGCATGTACATTACTAGTGAATTTAAATTTGAAATAACATGATAAAGGTGATCAATAAATTCTCTATGTTCTTTGATTTGCACCTCATTTTAATCCATATACTTATACAACACTGGAATAAACTTGGTTGGAAATATCCTTAGTCTTTAATATGATTTCTTATCTTGATGTTTTTGGAAGGAATGATATTATTGGATGTTTTTCTCTTGATGTTCATTTATTTAAAAAATATGGACTTCATCCCCTTCTTTATATTCGTATACTTCAAAGAAACCTGTATATAAATTAGATGCTATTAGAAGGATACGAAAAAGAGAATTAAAATTTGACATGATTTGGGAAAGGTGATTAGTCAATTCTCCCTGATCACTGAGTTTAGCCTCATTATATTCCATCCTCTTCTCTATTACTTCAATACACTGAGTGAGTAATATAGTTATTTTTTCTTCTTGATGCTACTCTTGAGTTTGTTGAAAGTAGGAGTTGTAATGAGTGTAATGATCAGACTAGTAATTTCATTAGCATACTTTATAGTCAAAAGCTCCTTCATTGGGATGATTGTAGGTTTCATTCTACTGTGGGGTTGGAATTCATCACACTCATAAAAATATGAATCATTATGACCAATATTCTAATGTGTCCACCCTTCTGAATTAAATGCTTCCCATGTGGTTTTATACTCTATATTTTCAATTATATTTTGAAGGTGGAGTGGCATAATATTGATATGATATGTAATCCATCATTCAAAACACCTAAAAACAACCAGGTTCGTAATATTGAAAAATAAAAATAATTAAACAATTAAAGAAAAAACAAAGACCGGGACTAAATTCAGTAAATAGAATTGGGATAAGAAAATCCATTAAACTAAGAAATTAGTCTCGAGTAGTATTCAATTATAGACTTATCCTCGTAAATGACACCAAAATTTGATGTTCCCAAAGGCATCATTAATTTTTCTAGGTGTGGATTGAATTAGAAATTTATATTATCCTGAACAACTCTAAATACAAAGGCGCAGTATAACAGAAGTGTGGGGTTAAACCCAAAGAGAGTGGGGAATGTAGTAATGAAAACTATTGAAAAAAGGTTGGTTTGATCCATTTTTTGTTTTATTTAATTAAACCACTGATGTAATTAACATAAATGAATTAAAATAGAGAAACAGAAGAGAGGGGAATCCAGTTTACATGCGTGTTCTTTCTAAAAATAAATCATGATTGCACTTTTAAAATAATAAAAATAAATGGTTTCATAATAAATCATATTTAATCAATATGAGATATTTTCAAACCCTATAAATATACTATATAATCTCAATTCATGGTGTTCTTACAAATTAAAATATCTACAATGCATTAAGATCTGATTGTATTAACAAAAGAATAATCATATTCAATGGTCATGAACTAATTATCTTAATCATGTTGTTTCTCATATTATATTAAACAAATTTGGTCCATGAATTAATAATATATATGATAATAATTTTATGTAACATGATACCACTTGAATAAAACTATTGTACAAGTGAAGAATGAAATAAAACACATTGATACACACCCATTCAGACTGATTCATCTCTCCCATATAGATTTAGCCAATCATTTGTGGGTGATCGCTGATGATGAATAAACCATATTATATAGGGAATAGAACAGAAGTGAGGCATTGAGAAAGAAATGGAATAAAATAGAGATATTTAAATTAAAATAGATAATTATCCAATAATTACATAAGATAAAGGAAATATAAACAAAATGAAAACCTATCAACTGCAGGTTGGAACCCAATGAAAGAATCCAAGTGGTTGAGCCTTGATATTAGAATATAATTACCTTTATACACTATATAACCCATATAAATACTCTAATATGTCATCAGTAGGGTTACCTCAGGTGAATTTTTGAGTTTAATGGGCGACTAGTTGAATATATCTTCCGACATCCCATCAAAGATTCCCTAGAAATCAATGTTTTTTTATTGTGTTGGGAATTTACACGGAATGTATTATGTTTACATGACATGTACCAATTTCATGAACTGCATCCATTCTGGGAATATGTCACATGTTTCATGGCATGCCACATGCATTGTTCATTTCATGTTGAATTTATCCTCTTCTCAACCTTTGGCTCTTCCACAACTTGTACCATATCACCATGGGAAATAATTACATGATGTGTAAAGTCATATTCCTTTATATAAGCTCTGTTTTCCATGTATATTTATTTTTATTCCTTGTATGTTCTCCAGGATCATCCTCAAAATCTGACGTTGTTCCATTTTGTTCCTCAATTACCACATTTTTCTTTGTTTTTCTCAAATTGTCAATCTTGCATAAGATTTCACAAAAAATTAATATCAGGCATGGATATTATTTTAAATCAAATAATATGAAACAAATATAAAAAAACATCAAAATATGTATACAAAATAGTGTTATCAGTACCCACCTTTGAATAGAGTTAAATCTAGTTATTATGTGGAAACAACCTATTAATACCACACCCTTAACATCAAGTGCTTCACCGAGAATCCACACTCACACAAGAAGATTTAAAAAGAATAAGGTTCTTCTAGTCCTATGTTTTTTTTCACTAAAATCTACTACTAGTAAGGAATAGACACCAATGTCTATATCTCGTTATATAAGAGAGACATGGGCCTTCTCTCCCAATTTTTATACAAACACTCGTGATAATCCCTCATTCATGTCCTAATCCCCAAAAAGTTTCTTATCCCCTATTTAGATATAATTTTTTTATTGTCATAAATATTTCATGGAAGCTTCTAATGAGAATATAAAGAACAAAAAAATCATCAGTCAACTTCTAAAAAACAAACCAATTCCCGTTAGGTAACAAAATCAACCACAATCTGAAGTGGACTATCTTGACCATTCAGATGAGTCTGCACTATTATCTCTAGAGACCAACATAACAACCTTATGAGTGACCAAAATCCATAACCTTCTAAGATAATATCCTCCTCCTCCACATATAAGGAGTTACTATATGACAAGTACACCCACAAGGATCCAAGGGACATATTACACTAAGCTTCACACCTTTTATATGCAGTCTGCACTCAATATTCCCATTACGATGTTCAATAATAACATTAATATAAGAGCTCCATATTCCCTAGGTTGTCGTTGATGCACTTTACACCATTAGGAAAAATCTTCAAGTCTATTTTTTTGAGAAAATTTAGACACATAGGACTACTAAGTTAACATCACCTCTGTGGAACCCTCTCAGACAAGGGAAGAGTCCCGAGTCATTGAACATATATGAGCGTTACCTCCCTTAAAAAAAATATTAAACTATTCATGTGCTAGACGATCATGTACTAGCCTCATCTTCCAAACATATAGTCCTCCACTAGAAGTACTAGTCACCTCACTACATTAACCACCAATATTCTACCAAATTACATGGATTCTATTCTATAAAGACCAACACTACTCCATGAATCCATATTCCTCACTATAAGAGTTCACTTTAAAACTGGTACTCTTAGGGTCTGAGTAGGGAATTACCCCTAATAGGATCCCTTATGAATCAATACATAGAGGAATTCACTTTACAGTATCTATAAATTCATAAAAGGTACTCATCATACAACTTAATGACACATGAATTCAATGTTTTAAATACAAGCTGATAGATACATCGATCTCCCATTGAGGGTCAACCATGAGTCTCCCTTTAGAAGTATCCATACATTATTAAACATTCAAAATATTGTATTTTATCATCAATTAATATAACACACAAAACCACACTCACTAGAAAATGGGTAGTTGAATTTAACATCCAGAGGGTTGGCACTACTCACCACACTTGAGGGGGCCTCACTCACCTTTGAAGGTTTCACCCATCTAATTTACTCAATGGACAATGCCTTACACTACTCATAGTGGGTATACAATTCATATCAATTTAAGAACCATTACATATCTTCTCTACTAAGAGGGGTCATCCATAAATTCCTCTTTCTTCACCAACTTTACACTCACTTTTCCAAAAAGTGGTGTATAAAATATGATTTCTATCAATAACAGTCCTCTAGCTAAATAATGTCTATTATAATGTTCCACCAGTACATCAAACTCCCAAATATAGTGTATATGTTAAATAGATATTTCCTATATTTTTCGGAATAAGGGTCTATGAATAATAGAAGTGAGTCCCACTCCAATGTACACTTGCAGACCCTTGACCATAGCTATCCCATGCACACATATTTACACAAAACTAACTATCAACATGCAGTTCCTTACTGAATATAATTGAGTGTGGTGATTAGAGAGAGGGATAAAATGTGTCATATATCTAATTTCACTATTGAACCACCCACTTCTTAACAGGAACCACTCGCTATTAGGCCCCTTTCTTCAATCGGAAAATCATTGATTTTGGTGGCATTTATATGGGATGGGAAGATGGAAGGAAGACACCACTGAGCTTAGGGGGAGTGCCTGGAAAGACCTATTTCAGAAGGGGCAATCAATATGAAGAGCATTTCTTTGACTATACAAGGGTTACATGCGAAACTCACGTGGGAGGCTATGGAAGGTAAGACCCTTTGGGGCATGATCATGAAAGATAGATATGGTCAGGATGTGAACATACAAAGATCAAACCCTTCGAAGATATGGAAGATGATCCATCCATATATTGAGACCCTAAGACCTCTATCATGTTGGATGGTGGGAAAAGGTGATATAAATTTCTGGTAGCATAACTGGGGGGTGGAAGGCTATGGTTTCCAGGCTTCCCTACTCCTCTCATTTCCTTTAGGGAGGCTTGTGATCATCCTGGTTTTATTCAGGTCATCCTTGATGAGGACCAACGGATCTGTTTCAATAATATTGTGCTTAGAGATGATCCAGATAGACTCATTTTTCTGGGTTCCACGTCAAGAGAGTTATAAATCAATGATTTCGTTCATGTGAGGACAATTACAATTATTTCTGACCCATGGGGGGATCTGCTGTCGTGCAAAGAGGTTTCGTCAAAATTTAATTTCATTTTGTGGAGAGTGAGACATAATGCTTTACCCATGAATGACAGAATTCAATGCAAGGGGTTTTGTCTGGATTCTAGGTGCTACTGCTGTAGCGAGCCTAAAAATGAAATAGTGGGACACCTCTTTGTGGATAGAGACTGGGAAAGATGGGTGTGGCAGGCGCACGGGTCCTTCACTGGCTGGGAAAATCAAGGTGGAACGTTGGATGATTTCTTCAGTTTGTGGTTCCAGGGAGTGGGTGAGCGGGGTCCCGAGAGGAAAGGTCAGGCCGTTATCATCATGGCGGGCTGCTGGACCATCTGGAAGGCTCGAAACGATTCCTATCACAATAAAACAATAGGTTCTCATACTAGCATCACCTTCAAAATGAGGAATACGCTGCTGGACTTGGCCAGTTTGTTAACTGATTACCAAACTGCTCCGTCGGTAAGGCATTCTCTTATGAATCATGCTGTATCTAACCAGGACAACATGAAGGGGCAAGGGAAATGGGTCCGTTGGTTCCGACCCAACTGTAGTTTCAAACTAAATTCGTACGGTTCTCTTCTCAACGAGGAGATGTGTGGTGGAGGCATAATAAGGGATATGGAGGGGTCAGTCATTGCTGTTTTCTCTGCTTGTTATGGGAGGGGTGATGTGTGTAGGCAGAGGGCATGACCATGGTCACTGGGCTGGAGTTATGCCAACAAAGGAATATCAACCTTAAGGTAGTGGAGACAGACTCAATAATCCTCTATAATGCATTATTTGGCACGAATAAGTACCCTTGGAACATTGCTTACATGACCAGGAAATGTAAACAACTCATGGGAGTCCACACAGAAATCACTCATACTTGGTGGGAAGGCAACATGGCTGTTGAATTTTTGGCCTCCATAGCTTCGATGACCCGAAGTATATCCTACTTCCTTCACCTGGGATCCTTTCCCACCAAGGGAATCAATTTAATTGTTAATGATGCGTTGGGCCTTCACTACTTTAGACCCCCTTGGCTCATCGTTTTGTGGATTTCTTTTGACAAATCAATAAAAATGTTAGTATTCAGTTAGTTAATGTAAATGTACATCATCGACCCTTTTCTAACTATCGTTAGGTAAAATTTTAACATAATAACATAGCCAGGTTAAAACTCAATCAAGGAATAAAAATCTGAAAATTATGAATTGGGTGACTTTGGCATAAGTAGTGTTTCATGGAAACATGACCAAAGATCAAAATACTCTACACTTGAAATCACTTTCCAAACCATCGAGCTCAAATAACTCCATCACAAAACATGTATATAGGATGCATCATGAGGTCTATGTTCCTTGATTCATACTCATACATGGTCATACTACCTTGTGGAGGGTTCATCATCCTCAGAAAAAACTCCATCTTGGTCAATAACTCAAAATACAACATGATAGAGTAGTCCAATCATGAGTTTGAGGAAAACATCATCCACTAATAGTTCATTATTCTATATAGGGTTCTCCATATAATAATAAACATCTATTCAGAGAGAGTTTGAATGATAGGGAAATGTGAGTCACAAAATCTATCCCATCCTCCACTAATAAAGTATATAGACCACTTTATAAACTCATGAGGCCTATGTTATCAGAATAAAGGTTGCATAATCAATTTATATATAGATTATTTTATATCATTAGGGACAACCATACACTCAATATGTAATATCCTTACAAATATCAAAGGGAATATCATCTTCATTAGATCATTGGTAAAGGATATCTCTCAACTACGTCTCAGAAAAAATAAATCATTATCCATTAACGAGTGGAAAGAGGACCAAAAAACAAGCACCGACTTGTCATGTCCTTGCCTTAGAACATAAGATGGATATAAAAGAGTAATATTATTTAATTTTATAGAATGTACCCAAAATTATCAGAGAATATCTAAATGGGCTATAACAAGAATAACACGATAGATCATAACTGAGCACTATGTGATGTAAGTACCAACTTGTACCTGAAAACTAGGAATTATAGATATGGGCTTACTTATAGGATATCAAATTCTTGACATAAGGATACATCATCTACCATACCTAGACTATTTTCACTATCCAAATAACCAAACTCAAGACCCCATTAACTTCATTTCCCTAAATACCCAAAAACTTACTCCCATGTCTGCTAACTCTAAACATTTTACATAGGAAAAAATCACTCTGATACCACTTTAACATGATCCCACCCACTAGATCCCCACTTAGGATAGCAGTAAACTAAGAGTTTCACCCCAATATATCCTTTATTAGGTAATGGTATGATTAATAGTACTAAGTAGGAATATATTGAAATATGGGATTACAAGCCTATATTAACCTATAATGAATACATATCCCCAATGCATAAATAAATTGAAACATTAGAAATAATGTATGTTTTGTAACACCCCAACCCTAATTACCGAGATTCGGTGCATTATTACAAAACATTAGCATGATCACAAGAGATCAAGTCTTGAAATACTAATTAGTTTATTATCCTTGGAAGTAATAGATACATACATAAGTTTTACAATACATTGTGAAATGTAAAAACTACAACATTATGTCCCATTTGAACACACTCATGTCCCTTAGCCTATTCCTACAAGTTAATCATAATATACTTCTTCACATCCTGGGAAAAAGAAAACCTAATAAAGGGGTGAGTTCAGAATCTCAGTAAGGATAAAATTATAGCAGAAACTATCATAAATAAGAATAAACATTTAAGGCAATATATAAGACTAAAAAAAGCCTTTTAAACTTAAACTTTAGAATAATATGGAAAAAATAAGTCAAATAATTCCATTTACTTATTCACATGGATATTCTACTAGTCTAATAATCATATGTAATATAAATTCCTAATTTCATAATTATGGAATGCAAAATTCCGGACATCATAACCACATAGTTAAGGCCTCATTCCAAGACTACAAATAAGAGTTTGTCAAGGCCTTGTGCCAAGACACTAGTTTGTCTCATGAGACCTACCGATGCATCGAGGAGTTATAGTGGGCTCCACTCTTCACTTACTAAGTCCAATGATTTTCTCATATAAAAAGGTTGAAACATAACATAAAAATTCATATTAAAACTAACATACAGAATGTTAATAATTTAACCATAAATAATGAATAGTATAAAAATAACACATCTAGAGTCAAACATAACACAAAACCTTCAATACAATATGGAAGATTGAATCATAATAAATCAACTTCAAACAAGTGTAAAATATATCAAAGGATGTTGACATAGATGAAAGAAAAACTATTTGAGAGAAATATCTCTTTCTATTTTGAAATCATTTAAAAGTCACATAATTATAAAATAAAACATTTATTTTGAAAATATTCTTATAATCTAATAAGGGAATCTTCAAAGATGTTATAACGACAAAAACAATCTTCCCCCACCGTATACGTTAATTTTTTTTTTACCTTAATTGGTTGAAAAGGTCATAAGATACCTTGTTTGGTAAACGACGGAAATATTCCTTTCAAATTTTTTTAGAAAAATTAAAAAAAGTGTATAAATGACTTTAATCCATATTTTGGTAAATAGTAAAAATGTTTTGAAATAAATTCTTAAATACACAGTTGTGGATGATAATGACATACCAGTAGATAATCACGTATAAAAAACCTCAGAGAATATAATATTTGTTTTAAAAAATCATTTAGTTCAATTTTGACACTTTATATTTGGTTTTTGTGAAAGTTAACAAAAATTATTTACTTAGAAAAAAATAAATTAAATCAATTCTAACATGTCATATTAACCTAGAAAATTATTTTAATCCATCAAAAGTCTCAATTTAAATTTATTTGGATATTTATAATATCAATTTTTTTAATATTTCATTAATAAGGTAATTACTTCATCATCATTGTGTCATAAATAAATTTAATTATTTAAGTTCTAGAAATTATAAATAAAATAACATTATTTTGGAAATATTTTTATATTTCTAATGAATATTTATAGTCAAACATATCATATGTATAACACTATATTAAAAAAAATTTAGTTATAAAAATTTGAATTTAGCACTTTTAACTCTTATTTAAATAAAATAATAATAAATGTTCTAATCTAATCCAAGTGGATCAAAGAGGATCATATTTAATTCCTAAGGTTGATTTTGGTCAAAAAACACTTATCCAATAGAATTTGGACATTTGTTAGGGTAATTATAATATCATTTTTACCTTTAATTTCCATATTTACTTTTAACCGTGGTAAATAAAATTCAAAAGTTACTATTCACCATTTTTTTCATCCTATTGAACCACATTTTACATACTGATGTCAATCGGGTCTCCCAGATTTTTGAAATTCAGTTCACAAAAGTAGTAAAATTACGTTTTATGCAAATTTGCAAATGTGCCTAAAAGGTTGGTAAAAGACGTTAAAATGTTCAATAAAATTTTATACATATAATTTTATTATAAAATGACTCAAATGAATTAAATTGGACTTATATAGGTATTATGTATCTATTTTGAAATAAAATAAGTTTAAATAAAATAAATAATTATTTAAATAAAATGTAGGTTATAAACAATAACGCTGTGTTTTTCATTATTCATCAAAAATTGAATGTTTTCAAAAAAATACCTAAAATTCACTCTAAGCTAATTTTGATAATACGAATCCAAAAATGAAGTCATTTTAAAAAATAAAATTTATAAAATTTCAAAAAGTGGGTATTACTATTCAGAATGGCTAGTTTGATTGATCGTGGTGTGTGAGAACTTGAAGTTGCGTACTATGCAAGCTATTATACTATTTAAAGAGAAACATACCATGGAAGTTTGGGGGGTTACATTCTCCCCTCCTTCAAATAATTTTGTTCACAAAATTTCTAGAATATTACTACATAAAAATATTCGGGTGGTTCTTCATCATAAGTTCCTCGGGTTCCCACGTTGCATCTTCCATCTTATGGTTTCTCCATAGAAATTTTACAAGATCAGTCATCTGGTTTCTCAACACTTGTTCTCTGGTTTCAAGAATCTTGAAGGCCTCTTCACAATAAGACATATCGGGTTCCAGTTCTATTTATTCATAGGTGAGTAGATGCATTGGGTTATGCATGTATTTTCTCAACCATGATACGTGGAACACATCATGGACATTGGAGAGACTTGGAGGCATTGTCAAATGGTAAGCAACAACTCCATTTAATTCTAGAATTTCAAAAGGTCCGATGTACTAGGGACTTAATTTACCCTTCTTACCGAATAGTATAACATCATTTTATGGAGATACCTTCAAGAAAACATGATCTCCTACTTGAAATAGCAAATCGTTCCTTAGGTGATCAGCCTATCTTTTTTACCTACTTTGAGTTACTTTAAAGTGGGTTTGAATAATCTTCACCTTTTCCATTGTTTCCTCAAAATGTTGTGGGCTTACAAGTTTTCTTTCACCAACATCATCCCAACAAGTTGGTGTGTGACATATCTTTCTATATAATGCTTCATTTGGTGCCATTAGAATACTTGAATGAAACCTATTGTTATAGGAAAATCCTACTAGAGGTAAATATTGATCCCACATACCATGAAAGTCATGTGAGAAAGATCTCAACATGTCTTCTATGGTTTGAATAGTACTTTCTGATTGTCCATCAGTTTGCAGGTGGTAGACAATGCTCAAATGAAGTAAAGTATCCTGTACTTTCTGAAGACTTTTTAAGAATCTTGATGTAAAATAGGGATGGCGATCAGAAACAATCGATACGGGTACTCCATGAAGTCTTAAAACTTCATTAATATATAGTATTGCTAAACGTTCAAGAGGTAAATCTTCTCTTATAGCAAGATAATGTGCTGACTTGGTAAGACGATCAACAATGACCCATATTTCATCATTCCTTCTAGGAGTCTTTGGTAGCCCCATGACAAAGTCAATCATAATATCATCCCATTTCCACATAGGTATGGGAAGAGGTTGCATGAATCCTCTAGGATGTTGTCTTCCAGCTTTAACCTATTGTCAAACCATACATCTTAACACCTAATCAACAATCCCCCTTTTCATGTTGTCCCACCAAAAATTTTACTTCAAATATCTATACATCTTAGTGATACTAGGGTGTATAGATAAATTAGAGCTATGAGGATCATCCAACAATTCCCTTTTTAGATCAGGTATATTGGGAACACAAAGTCTCTTCCCAAATTTCAAAATTCCATTTTCATGTACAAAGTTGATCAATCTCCCATCATTCACATATTTAATTTGCTTTTGAAACTCCTCATCATCAGTCTAAGAACTTTTTATCCTTTCTAGTAAATATTTTTTGGAAACCATTTGAAAAAGTATTGATGTTTCATCTTCCATGATTATTCCCATATCCATCTTTACTAGATCCATGAACATAGGATCCCTTTCAACTCTCATCTTGTTCAAAACTCTATGATCCTTTCTGCTCAAATCATCTTCCGCATTATTTTTCTTCCTCGGGTGGTAGTGTATTGTGCAATCATAATACTTGAGTAGATCAAGACATCTTCGTTTCCTCATGTTGAGTTCTTTTTGTGATAAAATTTACTTCAAACTCTTATGATCAGTATATATCTCACATTTTCACCATAAAGATAGTGTCTCCATATCTTCAAAACAAAGATTACAGTTTCTAACTCAAGATCATGAGTGAGATAGTTTGGTTTATGAATTTTTATCTGTCATGATGCATAGGCAATAACTCTATCATTCCGTATAACGACACAACCAAGTCCTTTCTTTGAAGCATCACTATAAATAATAAACCCATCATTCCTCGATGATAGAATAATGATAGGAGCATTGACTAATCTTCTCTTCAGTTCTTCAAAACATTTTTCACACTCTTTTTTACAAAAAAAAATTATCCCTTTATGTGTGATATTGGTTAATGGGTTAGTCAATCAGGTAAAATTCTAGAGGAAATGCCGATAATGACCTGCTAAACCAATAAAACTGTGTACCTCAATTATACTAATCTGTGCTGGCCATTCTTGTATTTCTCTTGTCTTAGAAGGATCAACATAAATTCTATCCTTAGAGATAATTGGGCATGAAAGGAAATATCTTGAAGCTATAATTCACACTTTCTAAACTTCCCATATAATTCATTTCTTCTAAGAGTCTTCAAAATAGTGCACAAGTGATTTTCATGATCTTCATAGCTTTTGGAGTATACCAAGATATCATAAATAAATAACACTAAAATGTCATCAAGATATTCCTTGAAAACTCTATTAATTAGATCGATGAAGATAGATGGTGCATTAGTCAGTCCAAAAGGCATTACCGTAAACTCATAATGCCCATACCTGGTATGAAATGCTGTCTTTAGAATGTCTTCCTTCTTCATAAACAATTGATGATATCCAAATTGAAGGTCAATATTTGAAAAATATTGAGCTCCATGAATTTGATTGAATAAATCATCAATGTGAGGTTGGGGATAATTATTCTATATTGTTATAGAATTAATCTCCCTATAAACAATGCACAACCTCATTGATACATATTTCTTCTTAACTAAAATAATAGGGGATTCCCATAAAGAAACACTCGGGAGAATAAATCCTTTATTACTCAATTCCTCTATTTTTTTCTTTAGTTCCACTAATTCCACATGGTTCATTCTATAAGGGGTCTTCGATATGGTCCTTGAACTAGTAATTAAATCAATGGAAAACTCAATTTCTAATTCTAGAGTATGTTTAGGTAAATCCTCTGGAAACACATCAACATATTCTTGCACAATAGGTACATCCTCTATTTGAACTCTATTTGAACATTACTTTCCTCATCTATAGTTATTTAATTCTATTACTCCCTAATAATTGAATTTAGTAGAGCTATTGGGGGTGGATCTAGATAAGAATCAGATCGTGACGTTTCTGCTCTGAAGATAAGGTACTCATTATCATCATCAAAAATTGTAACCTCCTAATTCTTACAATAACTTTTTTGCATCATGGTTCAAAAGCCAATCCATAGTGAGGATTATATCAAATTCAATCATGGGTATGCAAATTAGATTAGTAGATAAAGAACATTTATATTACCTAATGAGATCTGATTCACAAAACTTTGTTGCAATGATACTTCCCTTAGGAGTTTTGACTGAAAACTCCCTTGTTAAATCAAATTGGAAATATCTAATTTTCTTAGAAAATTGGGAAGATATGAAACAATGAGATGATACAGAATCAAATAAAGAATTGGATAAATTTGTGCAAACCATTAAAATATCTACCACTACATCATTTGGAGCTTCAACCTCAGTAGTAGTGATTGCATTAGCTTGAACTTGTTCCCTTAGACTTTTCTGAGGTAAGTTTCCTTGACGCTTAGGGACATTAATTTTCATAATGCCCCATTTCTCTTAAATTTTGGAATTCAATATTGAAAACCTCATTCTCGCAATCACTAACTTGGTGGCCCTTTTCACCACACTTATAACAGACTCCCATTCCCTTCAGGTAAGTACCAGGGTGTTTCTTTACATATTTACTACAGGATGGAAATTCAACTTTTCCCTTCTTCCCTTATTTCCATTTCCAGAATGTTCAGCAGATCTCTTCTTCTCCTGCTTTGCTTTAAAGTTATAAGACTTTGATAATTCATTTTCTATCCAAATAAAACATGAGAAAATATCTTCATATTATGATAAGGATTTTGAAACTATTTCTCGATGGAGAAATGATTTTAACCCATCAAATAATCAATAAATATTACTTATTAGGTTACATATATAATCTACTGAATACCTTTCTAACCTTGTAAAGTTATCCTCATACTTTGCAACATTCTCATCCTCCTTTTTCCTCAAACTTAGAAATTGTCCTTCCATATCCGCTCGATGGTCACGAGGAAAGTATTTTTCTAAGAAAAGATCTTTACATTCCCTCCATTCTATATTTTATACTTCTTCATCCTCCTTTGTGTATTGAATTAATTACCACCATTGATCTGCATCTCCTGTGAGGCGATAAGCTGCAATGACAAATTTTTCCGTTTCGCTACTCCCCAAAGTGTGAAATATTTTCTATAAGGAACTTATCCATTTCTCAGCTACAAATGTATTTTTAGTCCCATTGAATGTTGGTGGTTGTTGCCTCATGAAGTGGTCTAACATTGATCCTCCACACTATGGATCAGGGTTCTCCATACGGGTAAGGTTATTATTCATAACCTGAGTGAGTTTTTCCCAGTATGGTTATAAGTTGTTTCAACACTGGTTTCATCACCAGTTCCACTATAATTATATTGAGTATAAGGGGAAATCCCTACATGGATTACGTGCGTTGATACAATTTCCATTCCTTCCACTAAGCACCATTTCTAAACAATGGCATACACTATATTAATTTATAAATCATAATACATAATTCTAAACTAGTAAAATACCTAACATAAATTTAATAGTTTATGCATAGAATCCATAATCATAAAAAAATGTTCTCTTTGAGGAGGAATTAACTCATAAATCATTCATACTAGTTTTTAATGAAAATTTGAATTATCATAAGCATATCACCTAGGAGTGTCATAACCATGAGTGGAACAAAGCCTGTTGTCGTCTACCAGGATACCCAGGGTCAAGCCTGAAACTCCTTGTCAGAGTTTTCACTCCTAGGTACATATGTGCCAGAGCCGCCTCTTCCTACTTGTATCTAGATAGGGATGTATTTCTTGGAAAACACACAAACTATCTACATTACAAAAATTTTAAGATGTTTTTCTGTACTAATCCTAAAATCCTATCTTAGAGTAATGTTCTCTAATCAGAGTTTTTTGAATCTAGCTTCCAAGGTTTGTACTAAAATTCCTCTGATATCAACTGTACCCCCCCCCCCCCCCCCCGAACCTAGTTTCCCAGAGTCACTGCATTATTACATAACATTGGCATGATCACAAGAGATTAAGTCTCGAAAGACCGATTAGTTTAGTATCCTTGTAAGTACTAGATACATACATAGGTTTTACATTACATTATGAAATGAAAAAAAAAATTGTGTCCCCTTTTAACACACTCATATCCTTTAGCCTATTCTGGTAGGTTAATTGTAATATAATTCTTAACATCCTGAGAAAAAGAAACATAATAAAGGGGTGAGCTCAGTTTCTCAGTAAGGATAATAATATAGCAGAAACTATCATAAATAAGAACAAAAAATTAAGGAAATTTATAAGACTAAAAGAAAATCCTTTTAAAATTAAACTTCAACATAATATTTCAAAGATATATCAAATAATTCCATTTACCATTTCACATGGATATTCTACTTGTTGAATAATCACATTTAATATAAATATATAATTTCATAATAATGGAATGCATAATGCTCGACATCATAACCACATAGTTAAATCCTCGTTCCAAGACTAAAAATAAGATTTTTTTCAAGGCCTTGTGCCAAGACACTATTTTGTCTCATGAGACCTAATAGTGAATCAAGGGGTTATAGCGGGCTCCACCCATAACTTACTAATTCCAATGCATTTCTCATATGAAAAGGTTGAAACATAACATAAACAATCATATTAAAACTAGCATATGAAATGTTAATAGTTTAACCATAAAACATAAATGGTATAAAAATAACACATCCACAGTAAAAAATATCACAAAACCTTCAATACAATATGTAAGATTATATCACAATAAATAAACTTCAATCAAGTGTAAAATCCATCAAAGGATGTTGACATAGATGAAATCAAAACAATTTGAGAGAAATATCACTTTCTATTTTGAAATCATTTAAAAGTCAAATAATTATAAAAGAAAACATTTATTTTGAAAATATTCTTATAAGTTTGTAAGGGAAGCTTCAATGATGTTATATTTATAAAAATATCCACCCCCACCGTATACGTTAAAAAAATCATTCTCACCTTAATTTTTAGAAAAGGTCATAAAGTACCTTGTTTGGTAAATGATGAAAAGATTCATTTCAAAACATTTTATAAAAGTCAAAAAATGGTATAAATTTCTTTAACCCATATTATAGGAAATAGTAAAAATTCTTTGGAATATATTTTTAAGAAACATAGATGTGGATGATAAAGAGGTCCTAGTAGATACTCACGTATAAACAACCTCAGATAAGAAAGAGATTGTAAAATTGTCCCTTAACATGTACTTTTACTTGGTCGAGAGTAAGTTAAACTTGTGTATAATAGTTAAATAATTTTTATTAAATTATAAAAGAACCACATACATAGATATGATATTATATATGATCTTCAAATATTTTTTGGTAATAATATTTCAGTAGTATCATTATTTTGGGTGTTAACTAATTCATTTTCCTTTATATGTTTTGTTGCATAAGTCATGTTTATTATGGATAGGATGTATTTTATTGTTATACATAATGATATTAAGTTCTCAAACATTATTTTTAATCATAAAATGAAAATTATTCTTGAATGGTTATGATGGGGAATGAATCTCATCCCGTTTGTGGAGAGAATAATCCGTATGTACACACGAGCGACAATACCATTATATTAATGGTGAAATCATATGTAATTGGATGGTATATAATATATACATAATAATTAACATTTTATATTTATTTTTGACATCAATTATACCCATTTTATACCCATCCAAATAATGAAGTGTTGAATAACAAACTACACCATGACGTGGAGACGGTAAGCCGTACGTATGCACGTATGGTGACTTTGTCATTCATAGGATGGATAAACTAATGATTATGGTTATACCATATTTATAATAACATCATAGTATGTATAAGTTATTGGAGTTATTATTTTGGTATGGAAACAACAAAGAAAGAGGAAGTGTAAGAAGAAAAGAACTTTGAAAGAGGTGATGAAATTATTACCTCTTCTCCAGGTGCTTCCTTTTGATTTGATCAAAATGGCTCCATAGGTTTGATTTATGATCAAAGTAAGGACTCTAGGTTGAATTTATGGTATTTGGGAAGATATATGATCAGGTTTTGGCTGAGAAAAATGGATTTCAAGGTGTGAGTTTGAGAGAAGGGGAGGTACACTTTTATAAGAGAGGGGAGGGTCACTTAAGGAAAAGTTTGAAATATTAATTTATTATACAATCAT
This sequence comes from Viscum album, assembly GCA_963277665.1. Lineage (NCBI taxonomy): Eukaryota > Viridiplantae > Streptophyta > Magnoliopsida > Santalales > Viscaceae > Viscum > Viscum album. The sequence continues at coordinate 681,536,091 of OY728123.1, read as the reverse complement.
ATTCGGTTTATAATGGCCCCAAAAGGATTTATTTCGAGGTTAATGTGGGTATGGGTCAACAAAATCTCAACCAATAGGTTTTATATAGGTTTAGGTCACCATATTAACCTTATATTTTAGATTTAACTCGTAGTTAAATTGTTTAACTTTTACCATGTATTCTTGTATTATTATAATAAATGGTTAATATACTTACTATAAAAATCCAAGAGAACCCCTAGTGGTTCATTAAGGAAATATCTATCATTATATAAGTCCTTTTTCCTAACCTTATATTTTTAGTAATATTATATCAATTAATAATATAGTATTTGTTTTAAAAACTCATTTATGCCAATTTTGAAACTATTTAGTATTTGGTTTTTGATAAAGTCAAAACAAACTTGATCAATTAGAAAACAATAAATTAAATCAATCCTAAAATGTAATATTAACCTATAAAATTATTGGAATGCATAAAATGTTTCAATTTATATTTATTTGGATATTTATAATATCAATTATTTTAATCTTTCATTAATTAGGTAATTACTACATCATCATTGTGTCATAAATAAATTTAATTATTTAGTGCCTAAAAATTATAAATAAAATACCATTATTTAGGAAATCTTTGTATCTTTATAATAAATATTTATAGTTGAATTTATATTATGTATAAATATATATTAAAAATGTTTTAGTTATGAAAATTTGAATTTAACACTTTCAACTCTTGCTTAAATAAAATAATAATAAATGTCCTAATCTTATCCAAGTGAATTGAACAGGATAATATTTTATTAATAAGGTTGAAAAAAATTATCGAAGAGAATTAGGACATGTGTTAGGGTAATTATAATGTCATTTTTACCTTTAATTACCCTATTTACTTTTAACCGTGGTAAATAAAATTCAAAAGTTATTATTCACCAAAAATTATTTTATCCTATTGAACCACATTTTACTTACTGATGTCAACCATGTCTCTCAGATTTTTTAAATTCAATTCAAAGAAGCGTTAAAATTATGTTTTAGGTAAATTTGAAAATGTTCCTAGAAGGTGGGTAAAAGACGTTAAAATGTTCAATAAAATTTTATACATCTAGTTTTATTATAAAATAACTCCAATTAATTACATTAAAATTATATAGGTATTATTTATCTATTTTTACCTAAAATAAATTTAAATAAAATAAATAATTATTTAAATAAAAAAGTAGGTTTTAAATAATAACGTAGTGTTTTTCACTATTCGTGAAAAATTGAAAGTTTTTAGAAAAATACAAAAAATTCAACCTAAGCTAATTTTGATATTCCAAATCCAAAAAAGAAGTCAATTTTGAAAAATAAAATTTATAAAATTTCAAAAAGTGGGTAATACTATTCCTAAATTCTAGTTTGATTGGTCATGGTGGGCTAGAACTGGAAGTTGCATACATCGCAAGCTATTATATTATTCAAAGAATAACGTACCGTGGAAGCTTGGGGTGTTATATGTATGATAAAATAAAATGTATATAACAAATGTATGAGACATTAGCTAAACATACATCACCATAAAGGGAAATAATAATGGTACTACACATTTGTAAAGCCAAGAAGTCTTATAGATACAAGACACACGAAGAATATCCTTATTGTGTGTACTCTTGGAATGATCTATAATCGCAACTATCACGTCCACCATCAACTTCCTCAAAGATTTGTCATACATCACTAGGTGTTTTCTCTGAACAAGCCACACCCACTCTACAAATACCATTTTCATATCAAACCCTATGTGTTATCTTTATGGACACAACACATTTAGGACAAAGGCCAATGTAGGGGTGAGTATAAACAAACCCAATAGGATGCCCCAAAAATCACAATGGCAAACTTTAGAAAATTGTCAGCTCAAACCCCTAGAATGAGTGAGTAAATAGGTGTAAAATAAGAATGGAAAACCAATTAGTATGATTAGGTACCAAAATTACTCCTAATCATCTAATCTTCAACACACAAAGGTAATAATCCCACTAGTAATTTGGGATGATAGGGGCATTGAAATGCCCATGAATTCCAATGTCAATATCCTATATGTACATCACATCCCAAAAGTAACCAAGGGGTTATATTGGGATCAAAATTTTTGATTTATCTAACCTAAATTAAATCTATTACATCCATGTGATCATTAAAAACCATAAAGGAGTCCCTACTTAATTAAGTATACCTGTTAGTTGAATGGAAACCACAACCATCCATCCAAAACATATGATACCGCGTCACTGTTATAGAAATACATTGGAAAACATACACCTTGAACAAGGATATATGTTAGTTAGGGTAGTACTAAACACAACTACTATAACCAACCAGGCTAATAGAAACCATATATCACCACACCGTAATCATATCTAGGGACCCATGGATCACTAAGGGAAAATTATCACCTTATGGGTTAACTAACCTTGGTAGAAGACTCATTCCTAAAGTATCACATAAATATTATAAAGCTTTTACTTCTTAGATAGATGACCTACACCCTATCTAGCATAAAATAAGCACATAGAAGGGGGGGGGGTAGCACATAATATGTAGGGGTGGAACACAATAGGTGGGTGGAAGAATATATAACTCTAATAATATTAAAGGTGAACCTTCATTCATCAAATGAAATACAAAATATGAGTGAGAAATATCTGAACCCATGAAAAATCTGAACATAAATCCCAAATCCCATCATTAGTTCCAAAGATATAAATTGAAAAATTTCCCATCTCACCTCACAAACGAACTCATATGGACAAACTGATCACACCATTATGATATATAGAGAAATATACTCAGCATAGGAAATTAATTTATTGATAAATGGATCAGTTGGAAAATATGAATTTCATCATAATTTTGGTGGGATTCATTATGTGATGAGACATAGGGATCATGTTATGTGATATAATTATGTATTATATATTGGTCTTGAATAATTCATCTTGATTCCATGATAGTGATTCCATAGATGGATCACTAATATGACATCCTAATAAGAAGATATATTTGAAGAAATTATATATAAAAAAACAACAACATTACTATTATTTTATATTTCTAGTGGACCAGTATAGACACAACTGATAGGGGGGATGGGGTGAATCAGGTGTATCCAGGTTTTACCAAAAACTAGTAACTTTTTTAAGTCTTTTCAACCCCAGTGGTATTTATAACCTATATGGTCATTTAAGACACAATTGGATATTATTTTTTCATCCAAAACACATAAAACAATTCAAGTAAGTAAGGTAATAATGATGGTACATGGTATTTCTACAAGGTTCAATCCCAATGTGAGAAACCTACTCCTTATTATGCATGTTATTATACAATTCATAAATTTCACACTATAATATTTTTATCAATTACAATGGAAGTGGAATTTTGTTATCATAACCCGCTATCTCTCCATATTAAAAATTTTAAGGGTTTAAAATATTAAAAATGTGAAGTGATCACTATATTACAGAAGTGATCAACTGCTCCCATTGGTTCTTTATACTCAATCATTTGAGTTCTCTAGAAACTTCCTCCTCCTAAAAACAAATCACCTGATCTATCAAAATGTTAAAAAATTCAAAAATTATGATTTAATTCCTCAAAAAAAGTATTCACTAGACTAAAAGTTATTTTTAGGGTTACACACAAATCATTATCTATGATATCTTAACTCTTGTATCTTCTTCAATATTATTTTTTGACTCTTCAACACTACCTTATTTATCTTCAACTCCTTTTCTAATTCGTTTTGAAACCCAAATGGTTTTATGTATTTTAAAGGTTAAATAAATATTTATTCTTCCTTTAATAGGTATAGTTCTCTTGATTTTATTCTTATTATCTTCCTTTAGAGGTTATTTACACTCTCATATTTCTATATTGATTCACTTCTATACAATAATGTCAAACCTCAATCTTCTATTTTTTATTATTCCTTTATATTATCACTTTCTCATTTGGTTGAAATAAATTTCACCTTTCAATTTTAATATACACAAATCAAATACTTATAATACTTTATTTTTTATATATGAAAATAATTATTATAAAATAACCATATTTGGGTTCCTATGATCATTAGAGAATTTCTAAAAAATAACCCACATGAAACTAATTTTAATGAATTTAAAACATAGTTGATTGAAATACTCCACTATTTATTTCTCATTTTTTCAAATTTTATGAATATATATTTTACTTTATTTCCAATAGTATCAAAAAAATCATCCTAAAAGAATGCTTTTTACAATAACTATAATAAATCACCCTTCACTCGTTGTATCAAATATAACAACAGTAGTGCATGGATGTGGAATATTCTTTTTGATCATGGGTGCATCCCAGGAATACCTATAGAGATTCTTGTTGAATCGATACATAAAAAATAATATTTTAGATTTATATACTTATTCTCATTATTTTATTGAATCCCAAAAGAATTTGTGATATTTAAATCACTGGAGAATAGTTCTTACATTGAATAAATTTATTTTTTATTTCTAGATTTTATGAAATCTAGAAGATCTAATTTGAGGCTAAATTTATTTCACTAAAATTATTCCTTTTTATAATCTTGTTATCAATAGAATTAATATTATTTTGTTTAGGAAAAAATTGAATCGATACTCATTTATGATATTTGAAATACTAAAGATCAGATTGAGCTCGATCGCTTTCAATATCATCATTATTCATGAAAAAAATTATCAAAACATTGGGATTATCATCTAATCCTCATTTAACTCTTATCATATCATGGATTGTATCATGTATAATATTATAATCATGATGTTTTGAAAATTATTGGATTAATTTATCACCATACTATCCTTTTTCAATTTAGATAATCATTTATGTAATTTTCTAGTTTTTTTGAAATGATTCAAAGTCTAAGTCATATGCTCATCTATTTGAGTGTTTGATATATCTAAATTTAAATATTAAAATGTTATCCAAGTAATATTTGGGCCAAATTCATATTATTTAAGTAAAAGTCTTACGGGATGAATTTAAATTCATGCATTTTAGTAGATTCATACATGATCATCTTAAGTCATGCATAGAAGTCATATTATTCAGAAAATTCATACTCTATGTAAAGACACAAATATTGAAATACATGGAAATTACATTACTTTTGTGGAATACATAATACATAACAAAAACAGACACCAAAGGACCATAATAGTTTAGTGTCTTTGGAAACTTGGAACATAATCTTCTAATCTTGGTGAAATATCTTTAACATCTTCCATAATGATCTTCCTTTTTTTCTTACCTAAAACCTTTATTTATATCCTAGGGAAAAGAAAAAATATAAAGGGTGAGCTCAAATGCTCAGTAAGGGTAATAATGGAAAAAATAAAACGAACCATATACATTTGAACTTCAAAACATGAACATAAAGTTTAAACATCAAAATCTTGAGTTGTGAAATAAATCTTGGCAGTACGTAAGGCATAGATCATAAAGGAACATCAATCATGATAAAATAGAATGGAAATAAAACATGAAATTATGGAAAACCATTAAGCAAATGATATGATTTTCATAGTATCCAAGGCATTGCTACCAAGACCATCTTAGTGGACAAAATCCCTTTCTGAATCGAGTTCACTCCTCATTCCAGTCCTGTATCACTGAACCAGATTAACTTTTCGTTCCATACTTGTCTATCTCATGAGATATAAATCTTTACCCAATGAATTGTAGGGATATATAGGTCTCACCCATCTCATAATGAAATCATTCTTACTTGTGCCACAAAATAAACATAAATCATTCATCATAACCCAAAGAATAAAATGGGTTTCATAAACGTCTTCCCATTATAACTTAATTAAAATAAAATAAATGAATATAATTTCATCATAATAAAAGTTAAACCATGTAAATCATAGAGACATTATACACATTTTAAATAATTTCATCTTAGATGTAAAATAGTTTTGACAAAACACTTGAAATGAATTCTTGAAGAAAATATCCTTTCTTCTTCAAAATCATTTTACTTTCAAAAAATGAAATGGAATTTTAGAAGAAAATTATTTTTTTGAAAATATTCATGAAATATTTTAGAGTAATCTTCATGAAAATAAGGCGTTATAAAACCGTAAAAATCCGTTCATGCCGTAAAAGTTAAAAAAACATTCTCCTCGTACTTTTTTTGGAAAAGTCAAAAGGTTCCATGTATGGTAAAAAAAAGAAATATTCTTTCCATAACATGTGGTAAAAGTAAAAAATGGGTAAAAAAATACTTTAAAAATACATGAAACCATTTTTAGAAAATGGGGACATGAATGATAAATATAACCCTAGTAAATACTTACGAATAAACAATCTCGGATAAAAACAAGATTGGAAAAGTTATCCCTTACCTTATGTCCGATATGCTTCATATGTATTCGAACCTCCTGTATAATTATTTAAATAATGTCATTGACTTATTACAGAATCATATTCAATGTTATGATATCATATATGGTTCACTTATGACTTTATATTACCCGTTCTTTTGTAAATTCCTTGTTAAAGCTGCGTTTTGGGTAAAATCGTTTCATTTATCGTACGTGTTTCGAAATGTTCTTCTTGATATTATTACTTATATCTTGATTTAATTAATTAAATAATGTAAAAAACGATTTATAAATAATATATATTAATCATATACATATATAAATGATAGATTGATAAATGGAATGAAATACACCATTCATGGAGACGGTAGGTCGTACGTACGCATGAACACTGCTTTCATTTCCTTATTGAATTAAATGGAATTAAGTAGATGAAATAAATATATATATACATAAATCTAGTATCATTATTATGTCATATATTTCATTATTACTTTATAATCATTCATGAATGGTTAACATGGAGAATGAATCTCATCGCGTCGTGGAGACGGTAGTCCATACGTACTCACGAGTGATGATATCATTCCCTTATTTATTGAATGGAATTGGAGTGGATGATATAATATATTAGAATCATTATGATGTTATAATAATAATATATAGTTATTCTTTACACCATTATACACATCCTAGTAAGGTGGTGGTGGAAAAACTGATTACACCACGGCGTGGAGACAATATTCCGTACGTACGCACGCGTGGTGATTTCGTTTTCCATAGGATGGATAGAAGGTGAAATAGGGTTGTTTAATATCTATAATAACATATCAGTATATAATTAATACTGATGTTATTACTTTATAATGAAACAACTAAATAATAGGAAGTATAAGAAGAAAGAAACTTGAAAGAGTTGGTAGAAGAGATTACCTCATCCTCGACGTACCTCATTTAAACTTCTTCTTAGGGCACTAGAGTTGGTCTTTTGAGAAGACCAGAACCTCTATAATATAACTATAGAGTATGAGAAGAGTAATTGGCAGGGGTTGGCCGAGATTCAAGGCTAAAAAGGGTGTTAAGAGAATAGGGAAGGGGTGCCCTTTTTATAATGGAGGAGAGGGGCACCTTTGGAAAAACTTAAAATATTATTTTATAATAAAGTCATATTCGGTTTATAATAGTTCCAAATTGATTTATTTAGATGCTAAAGTGTGTAGGGGTAGAAATAATCTCAAAAAATAGGTTTTATACAAGTTTAGGTTACTATTTTGACCTTATCATTTAGATTTAACTCCAAGTTAAATAATTTAACTTTAACCGTGTCTTCTTGTTTTCTTACACTATATGGTTAATAAACATACTATAACAAGCCAAAAGAACCCCAAGTGGGTCTTTATTAATATATAAAACCTTATATAAGTCATTTTTCAGAACTTTATATTTTTAATAATATAATAACAATTAATAATATAATATTTGTTTTAAAAACAATTTTATGTCAATTTTGACACTATTTGGTAATTGATTTTTGTGAAAATAATAACCTCGTGATTAGATAGAGAAAAGTTACTTGAATAAATAATAACATGTCATATTAACCTAGAAAATTAGTGTAATTAATAAAAAGTCTAAAATTACATTTATTTGGGTATTTATAAAATCAATTATGTTAAAATTTCATTAATAAGGTAATTACTGCATCATCATTGTGTCATAAATAAAATAAATTATTTAATGTCTAAAAATTATAAATAAAAAACCATTATGTATAAAATAGTTTTATATTTCTAATGAATATTTATAGTCGAATTTATCTTTTGTTTAATTTTATATTAAAAATGTTTTAGTTATTAAACTTTGATTTTTACTCTTTTAACTCTTCTTTAAATAAAATAATAATAAATGTCCTAATCTAATCCAAGTGGACCTAAAGGGTCATATTTTAATCCTAAGGTTGTTTTGGGTCGAATTAAACTTATCCAATAGAATTAGGACAAGTGTTAGGGTAATAATAATATCATTTTTACCCTTAATTACCCTATTTACTTTTAACTGTGGTAAATAAAAGTAAAAAGTTACTATTCACCAAAAATTATTTTTATCTTATTGAACCACATTTTACTCCTTGATATTAACCGTGACTTTTGGATTTTCAAAATTCCACTCACAGAAGCGGTAAAATTAAGTTTTATGTAAATTTTCAAATTCTCCTAGGAGGTGGGTAAAAGACGGTGAAAAGTTCCATAAAAGTTTTATATATCTAAACTTATTATAAAATGAATCCAATGAATTACATTGAACTTATATAGGTATTATGTATAAATTTTGACCTAAAATAAATTTAAATAAAATAAATAATTATTTAAATAAAAAGTTGGTTTTTAAATAGTAACCCAGTGTTTTCATTTTTCATCAAAAATTGAATATTTTCCGAAAAATACCGAAAATTCACCCTAGGCTAATTTCGATATTCCGAACCAAAAAATGAAGTCCATTTTGAAAGATTAAATTTATAAAATTTCAAAAATTGGGTATTAATTTTCATAACGGCTAGTTTATATAATATTTTAATAATATATCATTTAGTGAAACTCGGTATTGCGTACTGCACACACTATAAAAGAAGGTCTTTATTGCGTGTAATGAAAGACAAGTTAGGGTTTCATGTAGTGAAAGACTCCTTTGTTTTTTCATATAACAGAATCCACCCATATTTCATTTATACATTGAATATATATATATATATACACTCAATGTTTCATAGAATAACTACTATCAAACAAACTTGAAATTGTGTGAAACATGATCCAAGAATAGTGTTGCGTATACTGTAAGCTAATATGGTGTTGTGTATAGTGCAAGATAATCTTGGTTCAGCGTACAACAAAAGACATCAAATAAATTAAAAATAATAATTCTCATAAAATCTCGGGTTGTTACATTCTACCCCCCTTAAAATGAATTTCGCCCTCGAAATTCGTCGGGGTTATAAATGGTTTTCTACTTGAAAATTTCTTTAATTGAAACCCACATCGTAAAATGGAATACCAAAGCTTAACTTTAAAAACTAAAGTATGAAACGTAACAGTTACCCAAATTAACTAATCACTGGGTTTCCACATAGGAGAACATAGGTGAAAATATGGATATGGAAGAGAGATCTAACCATTAGGTTATGATGGAGAGTGGTAGAGAACATGGCTATGAAAAATCCAATAATCACAATGCCATAAATTTTTGATGATCTAAGGTACCATCTGATTCATCAGATATAAGGGCACTAGGACAACTTTTTTGATTTTCAAGATCATTTCCCTAAAGTTGAAGAAATTGGAATTAGAAGAAATAATTTCCTTATTTTGGTACAATCTCACCACTGGTCGTTCCTTGGACAATTTACACTTCATCTCTTAAAGAAATAAAGTTGAATTTGTCATTCATGAAGTGTTAGAAGATCATGTGATAGAATGATGGGTCATTCCATTTGTCTCAAACAAAAGGTTAGAAAAAGTTATCAAAAATACATAAGTCCATCTATGGTGAGGTTAATTGTATATGATTCCAAAAATGGACTTATACTTCATCTATCATACCACTTAATAAAATAAAACTAGTTTCTACTAACCAAGGACTTCCTGTAGGCCAGTGGTAGGTGATAAAGGCCTGTCACACTTCGGTTGTGGGTTCGATTCCCACAGCCTTGTTCGACGTGATGGGTTGTCGCCCGTTCTGCATGTTGTCCTTTTTCTAAAACTACATTATTATAACATTCCATAAATAATATCGAAAAAAGTTCTAGCCTTAAACAATACTGACTTATGTCCAACATAATCCATTCCAATCTTTAGGCTTATCCAAAATACTTCTGTCCAAACTCATAGTATAAAGAAAAAAATTACTAGAAATGTCATCTGTCGAGCATGTGAATACCATCATTTATCCCCCATATATCATACGATATATCTTTTTGGTCATATTCCAAACATGTGGATACCTTAATCATGTATTCTCTTAAAAAATTAATACCCATTCAACCTTAGTGAGAACATGAATGCTGTCAAAATTTCACACTTTCCACATACAAAAATCCCAGAATTTCTATATACTCAAACCATGATATAACTTTGTCATTATATCAGTCATGATCTCATTTAATTTTTTCTTTATCCCATTATTATGATCATATCATATTCTTTCCAAAAATATTTCAATCACTTTTCATGTTTACCGGTACCATATAATTATTGAAAACCTATACATAGATATTCCAAAATTCCATGATAACATAAATGAGATTCCATGATACTATTTTGAAATCCCATTACATAAACACTTAATCATTATACAACATCATTATCATAATCAAAATCAAAAATAGTGATCGCATGTGAGTTCCCTTTATCCTTTTCCTTAAGTGGTTGCTCACATTGATCATCATTAACCCTTGGATTAGGGCATTGATTAGCATAATTCCCCATTTCCTTTCACTTGAAGCATTGAAGTGTTGGTGGTGCGTTCTCTGCTATCTTTTCTTTATTCACATCATTAGCAACCCTTTTTCCATTACTTTGACACTCAGCTACTTGATGACCTTATTTTCCACACTTAAAACATTTTCTAGTCCCTTTAAGACAATCTCCACCATGATTCTTTCCACACTTTGAGCATAAAGAAACATTCATCTTCTTTTCAGCATTATTCTGAGATTTCTCCTTGAACTCCATCTTTAGTTTCTTGTTAAAACCATGAGATGGATATGTTACAACAACTTATAGTTCTACCTTGATAGCACAATGCACAATTTCTTCATAGCTACTGAAGTCTCTTATAGCTAATTCCCTTCAGAGACTTGGTTTTAAGCCACTGAAAAATCGATCAACTTTACTTTCAGGTTGTATGATAAAACCAGATGAATACCTTGCAAGTCTTGTAAAATTTTCTTCGTATATACCAACAGATTCATCATCCTTCTTCTTAATCTCAAGAAACTCATTTTCCATCTTTGTTCGAAGAATACGAGGGAAGTACTTATTGAAAAACAAGTTCTTGAACTCATCCCATTCCATGGATTCAATTTCATCTTGGGGACTTGTATTCTTAATTAGAGTCCACCACTGTTCTGCTTCACCTTCTAAACGGTAAACAACTAAAATGAATTTTTCATGTTCTGAACAACCATGTATGGAAAATATCTTTTCAATGGTACTGATCCATTATTCAGTAACAAGTGGATCGGATGACCCATTAAAAGATGGTGGATGTTTCCTCATGAAGGAATCCATAGAATATTGTTCCCTTCTCTGCTCATTTGGAAGTCCAGAATGATTCATAGCTTGTGTAAGTATAGCAATAAGTTTTGCACTCCATCTCCCATAACATTGTTTTGTTCAGGAGGACAATCATTACATTGTCCATTACATTGATCAACACGGTTCCTTCGGGTTCCATCCATCTTCTAAAACCCAAAAAGAATAGTGTGACAAGAAAAAATATTTCTAGGGAAAACAATATAATAAAGGGGGAGTAACTTAAATATATAACATCTTAGGTTTAATTCTAATATAATTACCATAATTCTAGGACTATAACTTATACTTATACTTAACCTTAGGGACAACCCTAGACATACCTTAGAAATATCTCTAGGGATCTCAATAAAGTTTTCACATCCTAGTTTCCAAAGGTTGACTAATCCTTTCCTCTGATACCAACTGTAGAGACCCAAAGCTTGACATACATGGACATTACATTACTTTTTCGGAGTACTTAATACATAACAAAAATAGACACCAAGGGACCTTAATAGTTTAGTGTCTTTTGAAACTTGGAACATAATCTTCTAATCTTGGTGAAAGATCTTCAATTTCTCCTATAAAGATCTTACTTTTTTTCTTACCTAAAACCTTTCTTTATATCCTGGGGAAAAGAAAACATATAAAGGGTGAGCTCAAATGCTCAGTAAGGGTAAACATGGACAAAATAAAACAAACCATATACATTTGAACTTCAAAACATGAACATAAAGTTTAAACATCAAAATCTTGAGTTGTGAAATAAATCTTGGTAGTACGTAAGGAATAGATCATAAAGGAACATAAATCATGATAAAATAGAATGGGAATAAAACATGTAATTATGGAAAACCATTAAGAAAATGATATGATTTCCATAGTAGCCGAGGCATTGCTGCCAAGACCATCTTAGTGGAAAAAGTCCCTTTCTGAATCGAGTTCACTCCTCATTCCAGTCCTGCATCACTGAACCAGATTAACTTGTCATTCCATCCATGTCTATCTCATGAGATATAAATATTTAACCAATTCATTGGAGGGAGATATAGGTCTCACCCATCTCATAATGAAATCATTCTTACTTGTGCCACAAAATAAACATAAATCATTCATCATAACCCAAAGAATAAAATGGGTTTCATAAATGTCATCCCATTATAACATAATACATATAAAATAAATGAATATAATTTAATCATAAGAAAAGTTAAACCATGAAAATCATAGAGACATTATACACATTTGAAATAATTTCATCTTATATGTAAAATAGTTTTGACAAAACACTTCAAATGAATTATTGAAGAAAATATCCTTTCTTCTTCAAAATAATTTTCTTTTCACAAAATGACAAGAAATTTTAGAAGAAAATTATTTTTTTGAAAGTAGTCATGAAATATTGTAGAGTAATATTCATGAAAATAAGGCGTTATAAAACCGTAAAAATCCATTCATGCCGTAAAAGTTAAAAAAACATTCTCCTCGTACTTTTGTTGGAAAAGTCAAAAAGTTCCATGTATGGTAAAAAAAAGAATGATTCTTTCCATAACATGTGGTAAAAGTCAAAAATGGGTAAAAAATACTTTAAACATACATGAAACCATTTTTAGAAAATGGGGACATGAATGATAAATATAACCCCAGTAAATACTTATGAATAAACAATCTCGGATAAAAACGAGATTGGAAAAGTTATCCCTTACCTTATGTCGGATATGCTTCATATGTATCCGAACCTCCTGTATAATTATTTAAATAATGTCATTGACTTATTATAGAATCATATTCAATGTTATGATATCATATATGGTTCACTTATGACTTTATATTGCCCGTTCTTTTGTAAATTCCATGTTAAAACTGCGTTTTGGGTAAAATCGTTTCATTTATCATACGTGTTTCGACAAGTTCTTCTTGATATTATTACTTATATCTTGATTTAATTAATTAAAAAATGTAAAACATGATTTATATATAATATATATTAATCATATACATATATATATGATAGATCGATAAATGGAATGAAATACACCGTTCATGGAGACGGTAGGCCGTACGTATGCATGAACGCTGCTTTCATTTACTTATTGAATTAAATGGAATTAAGTAGATGACATAAATATATATACATACATAAATCTAGTATCATTATTATTTCATATATTTCATTATTACTTTATAATAATTCATGAATGGTTATCAAGGAGAATGAATCTCATCGCGTCGTGGAGACGGTAGTCCATACGTACTCACGAGCGATGATATCGTTACCTTATTTATTGAATGGAATTGGAGTGGATGATATAATATCTTAGAATCATTATGATGTTATAATAATAATATATAGTTATTATTTACACCATTATACTCATCCTAGTAAGGTGGTGTTGGAAAAACTGATTACACCACGGCGTGAGGACGATATTCTGTACGTACGCACACGCGGGGATTTCGTTTTCCGTAGGACGGATAGAAGGTGAAATAGGATTGTTTCATATTTATAATAACATATCATTATATAAGTAATAATTATTTTATTACTTTATAATGAAACAAATAAATAAGAGGAAGTATAAGAAGAAAGAAACCTGAAAGAGTCGGTAGAAGAGATTACCTCTTCCTCAATGCACCTCCTTTAAACTTCTTCTTAGAGCACTAGAGTTGGTCTTTTGAGAAGACCAGAACCTATATAATATATCTAGAGAGTATTAGAAGATTAATTGGCAGGGGTTGTCTGAGCTTAAAGGCTCAAAAGGGTGTGAAGAGAATAGGGAAGGGGTGCCCTTTTTATAAGGGAGGAGAGGGGCACCTTTGGAAAAACATAAAATATTATTTTATAATAAAGTAATATTTGGTTTATAATAGTTCCAAATTGATTTATTTAGAATATAAAGTGTTTAGGGGTAGAAATAATCTCAAAAAATAGGTTTTAGACAAGTTTAGGTTACTATTTTAACCATATCATTTAGATTTAACTCTAAGTTAAATAATTTAACTTTTACCGTGTCTTCTTGTTTTCTTACACTATATGGTTAATAAACATACTATAACAAGACAAAAGAACCCCAAGTGGGTCATTATTAATATATATAACCTTATCTAAGTCATTTTTCAGAACGTTAGATTTTTAAGAATATAATAACAATTAATAATATAATATTTGTTTTAAAAACAATTTTATGTCAATTTTGACACTATTTGGTAATTGATTTTTGTGAAAATAATAACCTCATTATTAGATAGAAAAAAGTTACTTGAATCAATACTAACATGTCATATTAACCTAGGAAATCAGTGGAATTAATAAAAAGTCTAAAATTACATTTATTTGGGTATTTATAAAATCAATTATGTTAACATTTCATTAATAAGGTAATTACTGCATCATCATTGTGTCATAAATAAATTAAATCATTTAATGTCTAAAAATTATAAATAAAATACCATTATGTATAAAATCGTTTTATCTTTCTAATGAATATTTATAGTCAAATTTATCTTTTGTTTAATTTTATATTAAAAATGTTTTAGTTATTAAACATTGATTTTAACTCTTTTAACTCTTCTTTAAATAAAATAATAATAAATGTCCTAATGTAATCCAAGTGGACCTAAAGGGTCATATTTTAATCCTAAGGTTGTTTTTGGTCGAATTAAACTTATCCAGTAGAATTAGGACAAGTGTTAGGGTAATAATAATATCATTTTTACCCTTAATTACCCTATTTACTTTTAACAGTGGTAAATAAAAGTAAAAAGTTACTATTCACCAAAAATTATTTTTATCTTATTGAACCACATTTTACTCCTTGATATTAACCGTGTCTTTTGGATTTTCAAAATTCCACTCACAGAAGCGGTAAAATTAAGTTTTATGTCCGATATGATTCATATGAATCCGAACCTCCTGTATAATGATTTTAATAATGTTATTGACTTATTACAGAATCATATTAATTGTTATGATATCATATATGGTTCACTTATGACTTTATGTTACCCGTTCTTTTGTAAATTCCATGTTAAAGCAGCATTTTGGGTAAAATAGTTTCATTTATCATACGTGTTTCGAAATGTTATTCTAGATATTATTACTTATATCTTGATTTAATTAATTCTAGAATGTAAAACAAGATTTATATATAATATATATTCAGCATATACATATATATGACAGATCGATAAATGGAATGAAATACACCATTCATGGAGAAGGTAGGCCGTACGTACGCATGAACGCTGTTTTCATTTCCTTATTGAATTGAATGGAATTAAGTAGATGAAATAAATATATATATATATACATAAATCCAGTATCATTATTATGTCATATATTTCATTATTACTTTATAATCATTCATGAATGGTTAACATGGAGAATAAATCTCATCGCGTCGTGGAGACGGTAGTCCGTACGTACGCATGAGCAATGATATCATTCCCTTATTTATTGAATGGAATTGGAGTGGATGATATAATATATTAGAATCATTATTATGTTATAATAATCATATATAGGTATTCTTTACACCATTATACCCATCCAAGTAAGGTGGTGGTGGAAAAACTAATTACACCACGGTGTGGAGACGGTATTCCGTACGTACGCACGCGCGGTGATTTCGTTTTCCGTAGGATGGATATAAGGTAAAATAGGGTTGTTTCATATTTATAATAACATATAGGTATAAAATTAATACTGATGTTATTACTTTATAATGAAACAACTAAATAAGAGGAAGTAGAAGAAGAAAGAAACTTGAAAGAGTCGGTAGAAGAGATTACCTCTTCCTCAACGCACCTCCTTTAAACTTCTTCTTAGGGCACTAGAGTTGGTATTTTGAGAAGACCATAACCTCTATGATATAACTAGAGAGTATGAGAAGAGTAATTTTCAGGGTTTGGCAGAGCTTCAAGTCTCAAAAGGGTGTGAAGAGAAGAGGGAAGAGGTGCCCTTTTTATAAGGGAGGAGAGGGGCATCTTTGGAAAAACTTAAAATATTATTTTATAATAAAGTCATATTCGGTTTATAATAGTTAAAAATTGATTTATTTAGAAGATAAAGTGGGGATGGGTCGAAATAATCTCAACCAATATGTTTTAGATAAGTTTAGGTTACTATTTTAACCTTATCATTTAGATTTAACTCTAAGTTAAATAATTTAACTTTTACCGTGTCTTCTTGTTTTCTTACACTATATGGTTAATAAACTTACTATAACAAGCCAAAAGAACCTCAAGTGGTTCATTATTAATATATATAACCTTATATAAGTTATTTGGCCAAACCTTAGATTTTTAGGAATATATTAATAATTAATAATATAATATTTGTTTTAAAAACAATTTTTTGTCAATTTTGACACTATTTGGTAATTGATTTTTGTGAAAATAATAACAACATGATTAGTTAGAAAAAATTTAATTGAATCAATACTAACGTGTCATATTAACCTATAAAATTAGTGTAATTCATAAAAAGTATAAAATTACATTTATTTGGGTATTTATAAAATCAATTATGTTAATATTTCATTAATAATGTAATTACTGCATCATCATTATGTCATAAATAAATTAAATTATTTAATGTCTAAAACTTATAAATAAAATAAAATTATGTATAAAATATCTTTAGATTTCTAATTAATATTTATAGTCGAATTTTTCTTATGTATAACCCTATATTAAAAATGTTTTAGTTATTAAACTATGATTTTAACTCTTTTAACTCTTCTTTAAATAAAATAATAATAAATGTCCTAATCTAATCCAAGTGGACCAAAAGGGTCATATTTTAATCTTAAGGTTTTTTTTGGTCGAATTAAACTTATCCAATAGAATTAGGACATGTGTTAGGGTAATAACAATATCATTTTTACCCTTAATTACCCTATTTACTTTTAACCATGGTAAATAAAAGTAAAAAGTTACGATTCAACAAAAATTATTTTTATCTAATTGAACCACATTTTACTCCTTGATATTAACCGTTTCTCATGGATTTTCAAAATTCCACTCACAGAAGCGGTAAAATTACGTTTTATGTAAATTTTCAAATTCTCCTAGGAGGTGGGTAAAAGACGGTGAAAAGTTCAATAAAATTTTTATATACCTAAAATTATTATAAAATGACTCCAATGAATTACATTGAACTTATATAGGTATTATGTATCAATTTTGACCTAAAATAAAATAAAATAAAATAAATAATTATTTAAATAAAAAGTCGGTTTTTAAATAGTAACCCAGTGTTTTCACTATTCATCAAAAATTGAAAGTTTTCAGAAAAATACCAAAAATTCACCCTAGGATAATTTCGATATTCCTAACCTAAAAATGAAGTCCATTTTGAAGGATTAAATTTATAAAATTTCAAAAAGTGGGTATTACTATTCATAACGGCTAGTTTATATAATATTTTAATAATATATCGTTTAGTGAAACTCGGTATTGCATACTACACACGCTATCAACGAAGGTCTTTTTTGCGTGTAATGGATGCCAAGTCAGGGATGCGTGCAGTGCAAGACTCCTTTTTTTTGCGTATAACAGAATCCAACCATATTTCATTTATACATTGAATATATACACACACACACACACTCAATGTTACGTAGAATAACTACTATCAAACGAACTTGAAATTGTGTGTAACATGATCTAAGAATAGTGTTTTGTATACTGAAATCTAATACGGTGTTACATATAGCACAAGATAATCTTGGTGTAGCGTACAACAAAAGACATCAAAGAAATTAAAAAGAATAATTCTCATAAAATCTCGGGTTGTTACACTTTGAGAGTTTTATAGTCATACTGGAGTCTTAAAATTCATACACCCAACACAAAAAGTCATACATTGGGTCTCATGAAGTCATATAACAGAACTTACAAAGTCTTATTCTCTAGGAATTTTCCATTTTTCTAGCACCAATTCCAAAAATTCCAATCTTCCTTGAAATGACGTAATGGATTTTCTAATGAAACTTCTACCTTCTCAAATAGTAATATAAGTTTATAATTTAATGGTTTAATATTTTTTAATTATCATAAACACATATATGTTTTTTCTATTGCTATAAATATTGACTCATCCATTTCTACATATTTGAAATTATTTAGTAACAACTTTAACAAACTATATCAATTAGCTAACACTTTAGTGAATATATTAAAAAATAATTTTATCTTGAGTCAATGTATTTTACCCAAGGAATATATTTATCAATCATCTGATGTTGGGGATGCGGACCAAGAATCATAATCTTCCACTTCCATTTACAATATATGATAAATCTCATTTTCATTTTTATTAAATCCAATAACGAACTTAATTTCTATTTATCACTAATTTTCTTTCAATTATTTTGACAACCAATTGAAAAAAATGAAACTTATGATTCACACATTTAAACAACACCATGATATCCTTCTTTTAATTTTTTTTCAATTTCAAATTTTACTCCAAGAGTTAATGTAATTACTCCCCCTAATTTTCATGAAATAAAAAGGTGAGAAAAACCTTTCTCCCCAATATTGAAATTTTAAAAGGCTATTATATCCTTATCTAAAAAAATCCCTCCCATTTATTATTACTATAATTTCCATGTTTTTATTTAATTCCATGAGAGAAGGGTGGAATCACATTTTCTTAACACTATTACAAAAAATAATTAACTCTAAGTCTACTTGGTATAAAAATTTCCAAAAAATAGTGACATGATTAGACAATTAGAATGTATAGAAATAAACCACCATGTGATACCAACTATATAGTTCTTTATATAGGGGAGGACTGAACAGATTTTCAAGAACATTAAATAACCTATTGTTACTTGAATACACACATAAAAAACATTAAAATTCATGGTATTTATTCCCCATTTTAGTTAGATAATCACCCCTTGATGAACATAATGAATAAGAGTTAAAATAGTGATGTGAGAATAGAAATCATACTTTAATATTTAAATCCATCAACTCTATCCAAAATTTTTGATTCATGTAAAATAAATTATTTCTGTAAGATTGATATTATTTGGTTTCTCCCATTAAATTATACCTAAATTTATTCATTATGGTTTTTTTCAAGAATATATGTCACCATTTGAGTTTTTTATACCAATTATGAGATGAATTCCAATTGCAATACTCCACGATGAACAATCCTTCAAGGTGCTTAAAAATTATTGATTCCACCATTTCTATATTTTCCATGATTCACCATCAATTCAATATTCCATTATAAACAATAATAATTATTAGAATAAGGTGTAACTTCCAAGACTCCTTAGTTTGAGCAGCATGGATCGTACTTATTGATCAACCTAAACATTTTGTTCCATAAAGCTTTAAAATTTATATAATTCTTCATGCATGCATACTTATTGAATTTATAAATTTTTTCAACTTGAGGAGACATGAAATTATTACATTATTTGACTTTATTCATGGTTGGATTTTACTTCTTAGAATTATAAAATAGATCATACTCTTTATTATTTTTATTCTTTATATTTTTATCCATTTCCAAATGATCTAACCATATGGTTAAACACTCTCTTGGAACACACTTATACTTATTCATTAGTGTGATATACTTCATTGGAAATAATTTCTAGATAAAAAGGGTAATTTATTATTTACCTTTGTTCTTTACCTTTTATGATTATTTATGTATACACGTCATGAACTTGTTATCAATGTGGTATAAATTATTTCACCTTCTCCACACAATTTCAACGAACATCAATATATCGTTTACTATAACCCTTTAAAACTCTTAACTAAAAGTGCCAACCACCATAACAATATAACTATATATTTCTTGCATTGAATATTGTATTTTTGATTCCATATTTCTCTCTTTCACTTAGAAATTCGTGCCTATATTTAAATAGTTTAAGACATGTCTCTCTTTCAACATTAAAATCATCTTCTTTATATAGGTCAAACATTCTTATCAAATGTATTTACTAACTTATTAGGAGGAACTTATTCAAAAACATTCTTCATTGATTTATCTCCCAATAAATACTTTATTTTATATTGTTTCTATACCTATTTTTTGGTATTTTACTTTTATCTTCATAATAATTATGTTGGACTGGAACATACCAACATTCATCATAGCAATGAAAAAATTTGTTGAAAAAATAATAGATATTCTTAAGGTGTTCAAATATCTTCCTTAGGGATAAATTATTCTTTTTCAATGAAATATTTTTTTTTCAAGCATGTTGACTTCTTATTTCATCTATACTCTCCATTTATTTTGGGATTCTATAATTTTCACTTATAGAAATATTGTTCCAATCATCAATAACCCTATGCCGAAATCTTTAGTAACATTATAATCTTTTAATAAACCTAATTAGTTTCTCTTTAGGTGCAGTATGTATAGATTAAAACTCTTTCTATTTTTGGCTTGGAAACCCAACTTTTTGAGCTCAATTTTGGGGGAAAATTTTCTTGGTTATGAATAGTTTCACAATTTAATATTTTGGGAATATATTTTTCATTTTATCCTTATATAGTAATATATATTTTAACTTTTTTATTTCACTTCAAAGAACAAACCAGTTCTAACTAATTTAACTAGAGAGTTGGTTACCTTTTTGTAAGAGCTAGTTGTGGGATGTACTTGGGATTATTCCCAAATATGTTTTCCACTAATATAAGTATTATTTTCTACAAGTTTTTTTTGGAAACAATTTTAGCTACATCCTTTATTTATCGAACAAATTTTAAAGATTATTCTTTAGTAATTTCAATGTTTCTCAATTTATCCTCCGTATCTAAGCATTTCATAAAGAGAGAGTATTTATGATCTTAAATAAATTTTCCCCTATCTTCATAATATTTCCTAATCTAATTTAACTGATCCTCATGCATTTTACTTGTCTTATGTAAGTAATTATCTAGCTCTTTCACGATTTTTTCTTTAATTTTTAGCTATAATAACATGATATCCATGGAGACTTAATGTAATTTCTCCAAATAAAGGAATAATTCCTTGAAAACATTTTCAAACAATTCTTTCTCACATATATATCTTTTAAATTCATAATTAAATAAAAAAATCCTTTCATTTTAAAGTAAGAAAAAATTATTTCTTGACATTAAGAATCTTTGTGAAACTGTTGTATCAACCCATATTTTTTAAAATGATTCTCCCCAAGCATTGTATACTTAGTCTAGTTGAAAATTATCATTAATTAGTCCCTTGATATAGGAAAATATATATGTAAAAACTTCAATAGGATTTTTATTGAAGTAATCCTTCACTTTAGAATAAGTGTCAATTAGTGATTCATTTAATTATGATTCATCACATCTTGATCTTGATTCAATAGATGGATAATTCTCAAAAAATATACCATAACATTTACCAATAGAAAAAACCTAAAATATTGGCTGAACCTCTTTCAATTTTGAGTTATTGTTTTCTTCATTTTCTCATTTTTATCCTATTTCTCAAGGTATTTTCCGAGGCCTCCAAATATGTCTTAACATGGATAGATATTGGTTTATATAACTGAGGTTTTTCTATCTCAAATATTCACTTCATAAAATATATTTAAATAATAGCGAACAAAAACTTATATCCAATTAGAGATATAAACTTCTAATCTGATTATAGTTGTGACAGAATAAAATATCTAATTAGAGGTAACCAATTATCTTATACCAATTGAGAGTCCCATATGACTAGTGAAAACACACCATGGGGGGGGGGGATTTGGGGTGGAAATTTTTTACTAAAAACCAATAAATTAATTTTTTTTATTTTACACCCATTTTGTTTTTTGAAACATGGAAAATATGAATTATCCTTCAAATCCAATATTCTTGAAATTATCTTCCTCAAAACATTCATTTTGTATTATCTTTAAGAAATCACTCTTCACTAGTTATGTCAAATATATTATTAGTAGCTCATGGATGATGAGTTTTCTTCTCGATATTGGGTGCTTTCCATGAAGAAATGTATTGATTCCAACCGAATTAGTACACAATAGATAACATATCATGGCTATCTTCTTCATATCATTCTTGGATGAAATCACAAATGAATTTTTGAAATTTTAATCACTATAGAGTATCTCTTTCATTGATTTTTTAATTTTTTTATTTAAAAAATTAATGAATTATATAATATTGTATTTAGGATTAATTAATTTTATTGAAATTCATACAATATTTTTTATACTTTTCAAAAACATGAAGATCATTTCCTTGAGGAAGAAATTGAATAGAAACTCATCTGTGATATTTGAATCACTAAAGATCAACTCGATCTTTGACTCTTTAAATTTATTTATTATTCTTGAAAATAAATTAATAGGACTTTAATTTTATCATATTATACTCATTTAATTATTATTATATAGGTATTGAATAATTTATAATATTAAAATCAAGATTGTTTTAATATTATCAAATGGATTCAACTATATCCCATTTTATTTTCCACTTCAGATAATCAATTAAGGAATTTTCAAGATTTTTAAAATTTTTATAACTCTAATGTAATATGCTCAGCCCTGTGAGTATCTAATTTGTTTGAATTTAAAATTAATATGGTATTTAAGTCATTTGAGAGATAAAAGTCACAATATCTACATAAAATTCTTACAAAATGAATTCAAAGTCATATATTTTCAATAGTGTCATACATGATCATCTGAATTCATATACAAAATTCATACACTCCTACAAAGTCATACGACTGGAGTCTTAAAGAAATATGTTTGACATCAAAGTCATATTATTGGTAGATATTTTCATACACTAGGTGTCATGATATCATACTCTATAACTTAAAAAGTCTTACACTCGGAGACTTTTCAATTTTTTAAGATCCAACCCCAAAATTTTCAAACATCATGAAATGAATTCAAGGTTATTCTAAGGAAAATCTATGATTATAAAACCTAAATATAAGTGTATTATTAATTTATTTAATAATTATTAACAATTTTAAACACATGTATGAGTTTTCTATAACTTCAACTCTCCACTCATCCATTTTGGCTTACTTTGACCTTATTTAATAATATATTCAACAAGATATATCCAACAGATAACACTTTAGGGACTGTAGTAGACAAAAAATTTATCTTGAGTGAATGTTTTTTACATAAGTACCAACTCTATCAATCATATTATTTTGGTTCTACTCACAAAGTATCTAGATCTTGCACTTATTTTTCCAATATAATATTAATATCATTTTCATGTTAATGGCAGCCAATATCTCACTACCTTTATTTTTTTTGACAACCAATTAATAAAAAATTCAACTAAATATTAACACATCCAAAGTTCACTTCATTATTATAAATTTGAAATATGATGTATGCTAATAGTAGGGGGTAATCCACATTCCTTCATCCCATTTCCATATCGTAGTCACATGAGAAAAAATGATCCCATAATAACAATATTATTATTTTTTATTTTTTATTATAATTTATTTATTTATTTTGGTAACATTATTCACACCAATTAGAGAATTATTCCCCAAAATTATCATGCAGCACCCAACTCCACCCCTTCCCCATCTGATGAACATCGCACTATATCCTCCATCGACTATAAGCACCACCTATATAGCTCACATGTCACCATCACATCTCACATAGATCACCACAGTCCACATCGCATGGTCCTAGTCTCACCTTTGTACCACCTAGATCCAATGATGCATGAACAAAAAATTCCCCGTTACCCCACACCACTATCACCACCCCACCATACTACCAACCATAATATCATCGGTCACTAATAGAATTGATTATGTTGTTCTTAATTTAGTAGGTAGGGGGATATTGGAGAAAGTGGGAGAATAGAGAGTGGGGAGAGAATAATTATCACTTCACCATTATTCATAAATCACCTCTAGGTTTGCGCTATCATAAGAAACAACACTAGGATTAAATATTTTTTATATGAAATATCATGGTAGAAAATAGGAAAGGTGAAAAGTCATAATTATGGGTATTTAAATATTATAAATCATATTAAAAAGGGACTTTTTCTAATATTAATATGAAGAGTATAAATATAAATTATAGATTCGTTTTAGAATTCATGAATAATGGAGTAATAAGAGATCACAAAGGCCTATCTTGGGTTGGGATCAATCTCTAGTAAAGTTTATGTTTTCATTAATTATTGTAGATGATCTCAATAAATAATTCCATCTTTGATCTCATGACATCTCCAGATTTAAATCATAATATTTATAGACTTATAAATCTTGGGTTCTTGGTGGACACTCTATAATTATAAAGGTGATAAATAAATTAGATAAATTCCATATATCATGGCTTAAAATTAAATTAATTGATTAATAAAAAATAATTTTATTAATTAATCCAACAATGATGGCCTGACATATGGATCTCTATTGTGAACAAAGGTTATAACACTCTTAGAGTAAAACTCACATTTTAGAAGCAATATCAATGTCAGTTTTCCCATCTGACACTCCATTTATAAGGAAGATAATAATTTTCAAGAATATTCATGCACAACTAGAAATAATATTTTTATACTTAATATATTTTTATCGATTCCCTACCCTGACTGTGATACCATGTTAGGTAAACATGGGGGTAAACTTCATAGCATGAAATCATCAGGAATATATAATTTTTTTAGGTCATCTACTAGAGTAATTTTTTTTGTTTTAACCCTGGATAGGCCTCAAGGATCAAAATATCAATACTAAACTAAGTCTTGAATAGTAAAAATCTATGTCAATACCCATTAAATATAATAAATTTTGGAAACCCCTTAAAATACAAGGGCTTTTGGAGACCACATGATAAGAGGCCTCCAAGCCACCCCCTCAAATGTAATCCCTTCAATAAATTTTTTAAAAAACATTGGAATGGTAGAAAAATTCATCTCCATAATACTACTATGGAACTTCATAAAAATACAAGCCTAAAAATAGTTGTTTTCAATATGTGGATTTATTAAAAAATTATATTGTATTTAAATTAATAAAAGTTGTGATTAAAATATGAAACATAATGTTGATTAGATAAAATTGAATATAATACATAAATATTGGTATTTATATTGATCATATCTATAAAAAATTAGACATGGAATTGAAAAAAAAGTTTTAATTCATTTAATAATATGAAATTAAAATACAGTTGTTAGCATGTGATTTTAGTTACATGTAGCTTAATTCCAAGATTATACATGTCAAATGATTGTTTAAGGTTTTCCATGTTAATTTTGGTCCTAAAGAACATAGGAATGATATAAATATTTATTTAAAACAATTAATTGATGATCTAAAGGTTTCATTGCTCCATGTAGTGAATATATATAATGATTTACTAAGTATACATTTCATTTAAAAGGTATATTGACATGGAATATTAATTATTTTATTATTTATGAGTACTGATTCACCAGGTTTAAACATATTATTTTGGTTTGATTTAATGGGTAAAAAGTTAGATAATTATAGATATATGTTTTAAAGTGATTTAAATGATTCATTCTAGCATTTTTGGATACAGTTCATGTTTTCATGGTTGAATGAACACTTTGGAGAAATTTTGGAGAATAGAAGACAATTTCACTACATGTTTGTAATATGAACACACCGTGAACCTCTAGAAGATACAAAACTTGACTGGATGGAGTAGAAACCCAAGCCCCGAATAGGTTCATTATAATAAATTCCCCTTATACACAACTTTAATGGATGGATTAAACAACTTCACCCTCAATGTTACAAGGTTTTTCTATTTTTTATCCCTTTTCTATTCTTCCCCAAATTTTCCTTATACCCATGGGAAAGGTTGAATTTTTTATCAAACCTATTGCCATTAAAATGATCATGAGAGGGTACAAGACCAATTTTTTGAGTTGTAATTTGATTATATGTTCATTGTAATAAATAATTTTTCCGTATTTTTTTACATTATAATTTATTTGAATAATTAATATTAAAAATTTACCAGTTATATTGTATCGGGATAAAAAAGACACAATTGTGGAAAACTAAAGGAATTACAATGGATGAACCCATGACTATTGGGTGAGCCTGTTGCCATTATTTATGGGGTTTTGGTGAAAACGTGTTTTTAATGAATTAATTATCAACTAAAGGGAAAATTTCTAAAAGACATAGTTATTTGTTATTATACCAAGAAATTATAACAGAATTGAATCCCAATGGTAAATTAATTTTGTAAATAATTTGATACACTAAAGGGGGATTTTTATAACAAACCCTAATCATTATTGTAACCTTGAAACATTTTATTTTTCTCTATTTTTTTATTTTTGTACCTTTTCCTACTTTTTTATTTTCAATGTTGTTTTTTATTTATTTTTTACCTCAATATATTGTTTCATGAATAATTAGAAAAAAAATTTACAACAAGAGTCCGCAATATTACTTCTATATGGTATTAACCTTGATATTCCTCCCTAATAATAAAGTGAGGGAAATCAATTTTCGTGTCTTGCGATGGGTGTGTCAAATGTTAGTGTCTTTTCTAAGGAATTAGGTTGTGTGATTTCTAGGATTATGTTGATTAACTTAGGTTCACTTTTTCTTATTTTTAATTTTTTTAATTCTTTTTGGGTGACTAATTATCACATCCAAAAAGATGATTATTCAATCAAAGGTTGGTATGCATCACATGGGGATTATTTTTATCCATATAATCTACTGATTCTATAATCATATCGAGTTGAGTTCCACCTATATTTGGAAGATGGTTTTCAAGTTGAAAAAACCTATGCACATTTTATAACCCACCCCATATCGTATTCTCCTCCCAACATTACTTTTAATGAAAATCCTTATCAATGAAGAAGACTTTTACCTAATACTAGTCCTAAAAATATTAAAGTTATAAAGACTTGGAATATTTGTTGAATGGACACTAGAGATTATAAATAATGAATAAAATTTATAAAATAGTGAAATATAACATTTATCCCTAATTAAACCAATGGATTTTGTTTTGAGGTGAGCCATAACTATTTTGAATTATTTTTTTAAAAATGAATTTTCTTGTGCTGAAATTGAAAAAAGAGACATATCACAACACAATAATACTAAAATTTAATATCTATTTTATTCAAATAACTTAGTGGAACATTACATGTCCTGGATTGTTCTTGTGATTATTTTTATATATTTATTATTGAGGGGAAAAAATCGAAGGATTTGGAGGAAATAGAGAGTCTGATAGATATGTGGGTCAAACTATGGTACTTTGTAGCCATGAAGTAGGGATACTGTAAGCGATCCTCTTTCTCTCATAGATAATAAGAAAATTTCTTAGAGGAGTAAGGATCTAGGAAAATGTGGTAGTTCCCCAAGAAGAATCCACATCCTCATCCTGACTATGGTATCATGGAAGAATGGGACTGTCCTACATCAGGTTGTGAAATCCTTAGAACTTAATCTGTAGAGGAGTAGCTTGAACCACATAGATTCCATATGGACTTAACGGAGAAGAATACACTAATGGACCTAATAATATCAAAACTATGAGCATTAATGGTGCTTTATCATATGAGTTCATCATCACCCCTTTTATAAAAATCATATATGGGTTCACCAGATAGTGTCAAAGCAGTAGTAACACCTCCTGCACTAGTTTCCATTACTTCAAAACCATCTACTTATGTAGCTAGGGAACATGCTAGACCACCTTTAGTGGCCAATGATCCTTGAAATTTACCTTGCATTATCTTTGATTCCATGATCCTAACCAGTGAATGACTATTAATTTTCACATATAAAAATTATATCGAGCAATTAGTTTCTCAATACGATCTTTCCTAAGTGACTGAGACTCCTTGATGAGATGGAGAAGATTTTGACCCACAATACTCTAACACATACACATGTACCACATAATAATGCATGGAGGGATGAAACCAGAAACATCAAATTTAATTTAATGTCAAACAGATTAATACCCATGAAATGTATATAAAAAACTAAACTAGTTAACATTAATTCATATTCATTATTTATTATTAAGATTAACATGATTACATTAATTAAATAACAAATTTAATTAATAAATATATTTATTTTAATATTAATTACAATCTAAATTCATTTGGAGATACCCTTTGTAAATGCATTCATGAAAAATTAATGACAGAACCAATAATAACATATTATTATTATAAATTAGTTGAGAATTTAAAATTATTTAAACCAATTATTAAATTTTCAAACACAGTAATTTCCAATCAATATGATAATTTTTTAAGGATGCAATTGTAAATTTAATGTAATAATAATTTTTTCCTTTATTGGTAAACTACACAATGTGTAATTGTGATCTACATTCCTTATATCTTGGTTTTTATGTACGTAGGCTATACACCTAGGGTTTTGGTATGTAAATAGTTCAAACTACACAACATGTAATACTAGCTACATTCCATGTGTTCCACATTTAGTGTGTCCATCCCACCTGTGGATGGAATTGACAAGTTTATCAAACATGAAACTACAAAATGTACTCATGCAGCTACACCCCACGTATGTCACATTCTGTGTGTCAACTTGTCTATTCCAGTGGCTCGACACGTACTTCAGATATAAGAATGAATGAGTTACATTCCATGTACATCGGCTAAACATCATGTACATCATTAATGCAAAAGTATATTAATATCACATGGTTTTTATCGTGTATAATAACTACAAGGTTTGTGTGAATTTAATCTCTAACTAAAGTAGACTACATGGTTTGTACACCACCTACACTCCATGTAATCTAACATGTTCTGGTATATGTTTTTCCGATCTACACATGGTGTCCAATAAATGCACCCCATGTAATTACTACTTGGCATGTTGTGTATCTCGCAACATAGCCATGTGGAGTGAACTTTGGTATACAGTGTGTACTCTAGCTACACACCATGTAATCCCATGTTTTATAACCCAATTCATCAACACTTCTGTATGGAATATCTAAGCATTCCACATCTATTTTTTTACTTAATAAATTTTGAATCTTGAACAATGAAATTAACAAGTTAAAACATGTAAACTCAAGTCATATTAAATAATGATTACATGAGATAAAAAATCAACCATTATTTTTCATATTGATCAATAATAAAATAAATAATTATAAATTTAAAATATGACCACTTTGATACAACTTTAAGGTTTTGACCATAGCATAATCACTAGTGGTGGGTAAAAAATTATTATTTATTTTAATTTAGAGTTTCCCAAAACCCCAAGAGAGGATATTTCACATTAAATTTATAATTAATTTATTTAGATATTAAATAAATGATTACATTTTCTTAGGATAATTTCTTTGATAGGAACATCGATCATCCAAAAAACCCTTTTGGATCCCCTTTGTTGTGCTATAATGATCCAATTGTAGAAATCCTCTAGTAGTGATCCACATGTTCTCCTTTTATATTTGATTAATGCCAATTGATTTCTGGGTGCTAGTGTAGTGAATCAATTTCCTTGCTTTTTTCATATTAATCACTCCAAGATAAATTGGTTTTGAAGGAGTTATTTATGTTATTGAGAGGAAGAGAGTATGGATATGAGATATAGAGAAGTTTTTTTACACAATGAAGTTTTTTTGGGCACAAAAATTCTATATTCTCAATTTTTGATTAACCCTACACAATAGAAATAACCATCTATTTATAGGTCCAGGGTTCCAGTTAAAATTTTATTTAATTATATACAAGACATTAAAAAATATATTAATATTTAATATACCTCATTTCATAATAATAATAACAATATTATTATTTCATTTCATGCATTTTAACTTGAGAAATAATAAATATTATTTTACCGTCTTGTAAATTAATATTTTTCACCATACACGATCCTCATCTGTTAGAACTCCCAAGAATTTATTAAATAACCAAATAAATATTTAATAAAATATTTCATTAATAAATAAATATTTTTTATTGATAAAACTAGAATAAAATTATTCCTCATTATTGAGAATAATATTTATTCCAATAATTATATTCAAATAGAGTTTAATCAAGATCAAATAAAACACTTAGTGTGTGACCCTCTAAGAGTATTTCTCATTGGAATTAGGTAGGATTAGATAATGTCCAACAAAACTATATAAAATGGGTCATGGAACCAAAGATAAAGAACATAATGTTTCTATGATGACAACCACATTAGAACACTCAATGCATAATAACTGTTGTCTCAATATATCAT
This sequence comes from Viscum album, assembly GCA_963277665.1. Classification (NCBI taxonomy): domain Eukaryota; kingdom Viridiplantae; phylum Streptophyta; class Magnoliopsida; order Santalales; family Viscaceae; genus Viscum; species Viscum album. Next base: position 681,505,171 of record OY728123.1, on the reverse strand, counting down.
CAGGCTGGTTTCACTGCCATGTCATCAACCTATTTTCTAAATATCTATTTCTTTGACTATTTGAAATAAAAACATAATTGCACCATGTCGATGGAATTTAATGTGATGTTTCTATTCCAATAAAAGGGATAATATATAAGCTTCCATGAAGATATAAGGGACAAATCCATTCTTAACGTATCCATTAATATTATTCCATTCAGGACACACCCAATGAACCCTACTTCTCAACAACATATGGAATGTTAGTTTTGGTCTATAAATATAAGTGAATGATTCATTACATGAATAATTGATAATATTAAATTCTAAGGACTATTTCAAATGCTCACATACAGTAATATAAAATGAAAACAAAACATTCTTAATTCCTACCGATGGGTCTGTTATCATAATCTTCCAAATCAGAGATTACCATGTGAGAACTTTATGAGAAGAAGTATAATCAACTTATGAGTAATCACACCTGAAATTCTATATACTGTGTGTCCTATCATATTATTTATCCAACCATAAAACTAATTTTATGAATATCATCATAGCACTTCAAGGTTCTCATCATAACATGGAACTTATATGACCTTATCAATATAAAAGATAGTGTGGGCCATTATTACATTAAATACATGAATATCAATAAAAAATATGTAATAGGATATTGTATTAATATTAAAACGATCAAAAATACATGTAATTGAAGTAAAAAAATTGTTCTTAGAAAACTAACTCTAACAGGATCCTAGAACATGTGGTAGTTTCCTAAGAAGATGCCATATCCTCCTTCTAATTATGCTATCATGGAAGAATAAGATCATTCTATATTTGGTGGGGAAGTCCATGCCACTTCATCAATAGATGTGAAACCCACACCATAGAGAGTATACATTGAGTTAGTGGAGGAGCATCCAATGAGGTACTTACAAATATCATAACTATGAGCATCAATAGTGCTTCCTCATACGAGGTCATCATAATCCCTTCCATAAAAATCATCCATACAAGCACTAGATGGTTCTATAATAGTAGAAGAACCTCCTCCACTAGTTTCAATGACTTCACAACCATCTAATTTAGTAGTTGGGGAACATTCTATACCACCCCCAACAGCTTATGATCCTCATACTATCCCTTACACAATCTTTTATTCTTGGATCCCAAACAGTGGATGACTATATTTATTTTCATGTTTCAGAATTATACTGAGTATTTGATTCCTCAATTCCATCATTCCTAACAAAACAAGGCTCATTAACTAGATATAGGAGTTTTTTGATGCACAGTCATTTACTTGAAATTAATTAGGAAAGTACTTCCAATTTTAGATTTTTTTTTGAATTTGTGGAAAATTTTGAGTTCGGTGAACCTTTTTATCAGGAAAATAAGAGTGGCAATGAGATTACTATCTATTTATTTCTTAGAGGCCAACCATTTTGAACTAAAATTTAATATTATTTTAAAATGATACCAATGTAGTACAAAAGTAAAAATAAATGAGAACCAATTATTATTAGAGTTGTAAAGTAATGGATCCTAAGGGCATCTCCTATTATAATTTTAAACCAGTATAAAGGGAGAGAACCAATATAGATATAGGTGTTAAAGATGTCCACTAACCCAATATGGAAATCCATGGTGTCAGCTGTGATGTTTCCCTCTCTCAAAGTGTGCCTGATTACTATGTCCTGGTTGATCACGACTTTGAGATCTAATTAAATAAGTTATATACCTATATAATGGATCATTACAACAAATATAATTAGCGAACAATATAGATAGATACATTTTGTGAGGTATTCAATGTCAGATCCCAATGAGTATAGATTTTGTTTCAGATTTAAGAAATTTTTATTTTCCATAGAAGGTACTAAAGGCCAATAAAATTAAAATACTCATGTGTTAGATGATGGATAAACCCTTCACAGCACCTTAAGTACACATAAAATACATATTGAATTTTAATCCTTATGTAGGATCACACCAACTTAATTAACAACCAATTGAATGTTTAAAAATGTTCTCTCTAAATTTAAGATTCCCAAATTTTCTAAGAGAAGGTGATAATTCCATCTACTTGAAAATGTAACTTAAGTATCTAACATGAGAATAGACTATCACCTTCTGGTGAGTCATTGATTGTCAATTTTTATTTCACTTGGCATCATTACCAGCCACCCATATGACCCACCACCTTATAACTAACATCATGTTGAAAATCTGGTTCACTACTGGTATGAAACCATGCAGATAAAAATATTATATAGATCTTTTTCAAACCTAAACAAAGGTAATGAAACCTATATACTTCCAGATAAAACTCTGCCACTCTCTCTCTATGAAAAGGTGATGAATAGTGTTTCCTTCGGGTTGGATGCAACAAGCACATTTGGTAGAAATTTGAAGAAATTTTCTTCTGTACTACATCATTAGTGGGAATGAATCAAATACATATACACCAAATAGAAATTATTATTTAATAGGTATCACTTTTCACCATAATACATCTTCACAAGAAGGAGTCTCCTATTAAACTATATTAATATTCTAAAAATCCATATCCCTAAAGATATGTGAATCAGAATCTGTGTACATAAAAAAATACTGATAATCGTTGAGATGGATTCTATTGAAAAATTCCTTATAGTTTTAATAAAATGATATTTTACTGAATTCATTATAACTTCAAGAATATTGAGAAAAAAATTTGGAACTAGGAAACTAGAAATATTCATAGGATGTTTTGACTCTTTTTCAGACCATAATTTCTTGTCTCCTCACCCAAAAATCCATCTAGAATTCTCATAAATGAGATAAAGAGATCCCTAAATAATATGACAAATAGGAGTCACATGTGAAACATTATAGTGCTTTAACGTCTCCCATATTTCATCTTGATAGTTCAACCCCACATAGTTTTCCCTTCAATCACCTTCCATTCGAACTTTTCTTACATGGTATGATTGTGCTCTTCTATATTTTTTATTTTGATAACCCCTCTTTATCAAGCCTATCTATCCTTACCCATTCCTTACAGTGAAATTTCCCTTCTGGATTTTAGTCCCAAATGAATCCATTAATGATTTTTTCAATTTTATGCATATTTATTTTGGGAACATTTAGTATCAAGACAACATGCATGGTTATTGAAGAGATAATAGAGTTAACCAGAGAACTTCTTACTCCAAAATAAAGGAACATATTTTTGTTGTTGATGATTTGATATGTGATTTTATTCACCAACTCAGTGAAATGATTGATGTAAAACCCCCCAGATAAATAGGGTCTCCTAGATACTCTATGAATAAATAACATAAATCAATTCCCAATCAACCCACTTTTTTATTTGATCAATTGGGTGTATACATTAAGGGAAAATTCTCTTTGATTTTTTCTATGTTGATGCATCTCCCACTCCATATGTCATATTTTACATTATTATTTTTTGAATCATGGATGAAATTTCACTTTTCATTCAGGATTAATATCATGTTATTGGAAAAAATTTATGAGAAACTATAAATTATCTATTCCTACCTATGTATGTAAAAATGATTTTCATAGCAACACCATGCATCAAGTTTCTTCTTAAGACCACTTTCCCAAAAAAGTAAAAATAAGGAGATAGTGTATCTCCTGTAATAATTCCACACACTGATTTAAATAAGCAACTCCACTACCTCATAATAGAAATATAAAACCATGAGTAAGAGAATCATTGAATAAACATACCACTAACCCAAGGATGAAGTTCCATTATTTTATTTATAACCATTTTTCATTTACACTTTAACTATCATGTAATCTCTCGATGATTTCATTTTTATTTCATCAATCATCTCTTGGTCCAGAATAATAGTCCACCAGATTCACCTCTATTTTTTGAATCCATATTGTTATTATAATATAACATTAAGTAGAATCAATGACCATATCACATTGATGATAGTAGAAAAAAATTTATAAGGGTAACTACACAAACAAATACATCGATACTAATTTTTGGTAGTGGGATTTTCACTCTGGGGATGAGAATTATAGTGGAGATGCAAGAAACTATAAGAAGTGGACCCCTACTAAAGATTCATTTCAAATCCTTATTATGTTTATCTTTGATAATATCCCATGACTCTATATAGCATGATCCATGAAACCCATATAGAATAGGTACACTATCCATGTTAAGGGACATGACTATTATTTCAATTTCACCTTCATCTCATAGGTCTTTAAGACAATTGTTTTTTTGACCATCAAACTAACTAGTAATGTTATATAAGGACTCTCTATTTTTCTTATATGGATAACCTCGATCCTTTATGGGACTTGATCCAACCAATTTTTTTTAACTGAGTGTTTGTAAGTGATCTAGCTAATTAAGTGCCATTAGTTTATATGTCATCATCCAATATAAGGTTTATATTACTAATGGATTTATTTTATTTTATGAATACATGAAAATATCCTATGTTTTTGTCCCCTTACCTAAAATATAATTCTCTAGACCTCCCCCTGACATTTTTTACTCCTCAAAAAACTTCGTGGATTGAACATTGTGTTTCTCTATGAGAAGGAAAAAGGCCTCATCATCCCATTTGACCTATATAATACTTGAAAGTTTATTTTTTTCTTTATTGAGTTTATCAATAATGGAGTGCTATGATATATCATTAGATATTTGTTACATGAGGTCCCCTTTAAGTGTTATAATCTTATTGTGAAGGGAAATCCATGAAACTTCATGCATGGGAGGAGCACATGATTCAAATATTGTTTTCATGAAACTAGTTTGCTGTATCAATTTTTTAGAAGAAAATAGCTTAGTAAAATTTATTTTGGGCTCATTCTTAAGTTAGATCCTTAATAGGGAATGATCATATCACTCATGAGCCCTATGAGGCAAGCTATAAAATATAAAATATGTGACCCCTAGTAAGTTAACGAACAATCTATCCAACTAACTCCATATTCACTCATTCCCTATTTTTTTATTACACCATGAATATTTATACTTAAAGAACCCCATAACATTGAGGCTATTTTGTTCTTGAAATATTTTTAATTCTTTCATGGTCTTCCTAGAGGAGACATAACTATCTTTTTTTGAGCATAAAACATTGATGAGTTTCAAGGGTCGAAAAATCCAAATTAATTCCAAAGTATTTACCACTCCCTTCCATAAAAATTTGTATAAAGAAAGAAATATATGTATTAGTGAATTAGAGAATGAACTTCATGGTGATATTCTTTGAAGAAGATTCAATAAGCTACAAAGAGATGAAGGATTCCCAAAAAATCAAAATGTTTTTATTATTGGGATTGCCTTTTATATAAGAAATGGCTCCAATTTTAGAATAAAATGAATAAATTTTATTTAGTACTATTTTTAGTTCTATAGTAGAAACTAAAGAGATTTTTTTGGAAGGTAAATAACTGGAATGGAAATCACATTAATCCTAGGAACCCAAAACTTAGACATTCAAAATAATGAAGTTGATCTTTGGGAAGGAAGATTTGTGGCCTTACCACCTCAAATATAGGATTTTCAAGGTGAGGCCCTCATGGTCTTTGTTAGATATTTCTTATGAGATCTAGTTTTGACCCTACATGAAGATAATTTATGCTTAACCTTTGGAAAAAAAACTAGAAGAAGCATTTGAAATAGGATCTTCACCTATATATTAAGATAATAATACATGTTAGGTGAACCGAAATCCTAGTCCTTAAGGGGGGACTTATCATTTAGAGAAGAGGTTGAGGTGAACTAAAGAGAACTTGAAGCCTTAAAAATGGAATCATCAAGTTTGGTAATAGGACATAGCATGATCCCTCTATTTCACCTTATAGATTTATAGAGGAGGGATCCTAAGAAGAATTTGATTCACTCAGATTTCCTCTCTCCAGGCCTAGAGGGAACTAAGGAAGAACAAAAGGGGATCAATACATGGATAAAACATAACCATAGGTTGGTGAAGGAGGATTTTATTGAGGATAACTAGTTATTTGAGGGGAATCATAAGTTTTTCCAAGATAGGACACAAAAAAGGCCTCAGGTGAGTTAGAGAGAGTTTGTAAATTCTCTATTTGAAGATACCAATGTTGAGAATCTAGATAACAAGGTAAGAGAACTCGAATAACCACAGATCCCATAGGATTTTACCAAGATGAAGGATATTGGAAATCCAAGATAGAAGGAGAAAAAAGTGGTCCAAGGGGACACCTTATACATGAAGGATGTTGAGGGTCTACTTAGGGTGCAGTTTTAGCCCATCCCTCCACCCCACCACTATTTTTACCCTGGCCTACCTTAATAGACTTGATTTTTGGAACAAAACCACCTCATAAAAGATCAACATGATTATATCCCTCACATTTCATCCCACCCACCATTGTTTTAGCACCATCATGTTTCCTTACTATAAGGATGGGGAGTTTTCTTTGTGGGAGATATAGAGATCTTATCATATATCTTTAGAAACGACTACACCCACCTCCTATATTTTTTTACTTATATTTACATTCCATGTTCACTAGAAGTTAGGGTAACCAAAAAGGTGTCTTCTACACCACCAATTTAGTGAAATACATGGGGTTTTTTATTCCCTATACTCCTCAATTTTTTTGGATCCCCTATACAGATGGATTATCTCATCCATATTCACATGAGGATGATATACATGTACAGAAAAAAATATTTCCTCAAGAAAGAGGGACCCACATATACTGTGGTAACTAAGGACTATGATGCTTCTAGAGATGATCCCCACCAGCTCCACACATATCCCCACCACCACTACCTCTATCCACCCCTATTATACTACCCCATATTGTTTAACCCACCCCACCTACCATTGATCCTTCCACATTTGATCCATCGAAAACCCCACCACCACTCATTACCACATTTGAATCATTATTCCTATCCTCAATAGATATTATAGATCACTATTTTGATCATATGGAAGAATGATAGACACAAATATATGAGAGAATATACCTTATCTTCCATCATTTGTGTTGATTTTTCTACCCACATCAGTCCCTCCAAATGTCTTGTATCCATTGGACACAAATTAAAAATATTTATCCCCCATAATTGAGTGATTGGATTTCAAATTTTAAAAATTATGATAGGGAATGGATCCCATTATTTTTTATTGATATATTATGGATCAAAATAATGATTAAGAACCCCAATATGTGGCTTCTAGTCATACACCTCATCCTTTTACCAAGCCATCCATTATGTATCTATTGAGGCCCCAATTGACTATTTCAGACATTTATATATATATATTAGTGTTTATGTGATTCTTGTATTTCTTTTAGATTTATTTTCATCTGCATCGATAGTCACTTATTTTATGGGACATCATCTCACACTCACATTCACACTACAACATGAGGATGTCTCCTTAGTGAATTTTTCCAATATCTGGGATATATTCCACAAAGGGGAGTATTATTTTTTGTTACAATTTTCATTTATTTATTAATTCAATTTCTTCATTACTTATTTGGTCTAGTCCCCTATCATGTCACATCTCCTTTATCCTCCTTGGTGTCATACATGGGGGACCATGTGTAATATTAAGTGTGGGGGCTGGAAACTCAACACCACACTGATTATTTTCCATTTGAATATCCCAAGAGAAATCATTAATTAGAAGAATTATTTTTACAAATTTGAAAATTTGAATTAATTGTGATCATAAATATTGTCATAGATGGAAATTTTTAGAGTTTCATCCTCATTCTAGTTTTAAAGTTACTCTAAAATTATTACTGATATGATTCTGATTCTTGATTTTAATGAATTAAAAATTTAACTTAATAGACTAATTATTTTTATTTAATGAGTTTATTTATTGATATATTTTTACTCCCATTCCAAAGTGGTACTTTAAGCCTTTTTTTGAAATATTATTTATTATACCCTCTTTCCTGAGAGATTCTTTGGATTTTCATGAATACTAGAACTTGTTGAATTTTCTTATAAAATTATCAATATTTTTAATAAATTTAAAATGATTAAGGTTATAAATTTATTTTAATTCTATTTTATATTAACACTTACACTATATTTTATCTTTTTAAAATCCCATAGAGTCTATGAATTTCCATGATAGAAATCCACATTAAAACCTAATTATACTTCCTACCTTAATTATCCAATTTCCATGCTTGATTATGCATTTTGATATTTAAGGATAATATTTATTGATTAATGGTACCCTTGGGTGTGAGGGTCATGAATTTGGTGTGGGAAGAGAATATCCTATTAATTTGGGTAGAAGGGTTCAAAAACTATCATTATTTAGTCTTATGTGGTTCCCTAATTCTTTAAAAAAATATGAAAATACGGACAAAAATATTTCATTGTAAAAAAGTTTAGTTTGAAAACCTATTATAAAGTGTATAATAAAGTTTATTTGATGTCTGTAAAGGAAGTTAAAGGAGGAATTAATTTTTTAGGGAACTTTACTAAATATGATTCTTTATATTTAAAGATTGTAGCCTCCTTTTTCAATCCCCTGAGTTGAATTGATACATCATTACCCACAAATCCTTAGCCTCAAGTTTATTAGAACTTTAATTAAATCCCTATTTATTTTTTAATTTTGATGTATAAGTGGATATTTAGAATACTTTTGAGGATATGGATAGAGTGTATATACATGAGATTGAGAATGAATATGATTAAATGATATTTAATTATGAGTGAATTGAATGTTTTAGTAAGGTAACTCATAAATAGAATTGAAATTAATGAAATGTTGAATAATGTGAATAAAACGGAAGAAATATACTAAATTAAAATTATACAAGAAGCATGATTATGATGCTTTAAATTGGATAAGTAGTGTTCTTTTGAAATTCTATATTATGAATTTATATTTATAAGTCTAATCAATTAAATTATTCCCTTTTTAGAGTGTGTATTCATTTTAATTTGATATTAAGGGTTTCTTGAGGGAATGAAAATGGTTATGTGTGTGGGAGTTTGATGCACCAAATTTTTGAATAGTATTTTGGTGTGATTTAATGTTTAAAATGCTAAATAATGTTGGATATATGTTTTAAAGTGATTCAAATTATTTATTTTAGTGTTTTAGGCTACATTTATAGTTTTCATGGTTTAATTCACAATTTTGAGATTTTTGAGCATAAAAGACAACTACATAGCATGTGATTAATGAGAACACAACATTTACTTTTGGAAGATACAGAACTTGGTTGGATAGAGTACACACAAAGTTCTCGATCAAGTAGATAATTTTTGTGGAATTTTGTACATGGAATGTATGCATTTTCTAGATGATTTTGGTAGATAATTTGACACTTCACAGTATATATATCAGTTCTTCACATCATATAGCCTCACCCACTAATAATTAAATAATGTAATTCATTAGATGGAACATAGAAAATTACCTAATGATAGAGAAAACTGAAAAGTCACGGTTGTCCAGTTCACAGAACATTTAATTTAGTACAATCCCTATAATTTAATTTTCCTATAAAAATAGAGATTATACATCATATTTAAGACTATTAACAAGAGGGGGGAAGTTATTAAACTCTTCCAACTTGACCCATCAAAGTTGTAAGTGCTTTAAATTTATTTTTCACTTATTTATGTATCCCCTTTCCCATATTATTCCTAGAACCCCCATGCATCCATGGGAGGGGTTGAGTTTATATTCAACCCACTCACTATTACCATGGTTATTAGAGGATAGGGAACCTATGTTGGGATTGTTATTAGATCACACGTTAATTATAATAAATATTTTTGGTGTGATTCTTTTATTTTTTTATTTGTTCTTCATAATTTATTGGATGAGTTAAAATTAAAAATTCACCATTTATGTCATATTAAACAAAAAATGACAAAATTAGGGAAAAACAAAGTAATTACAGTATACCAAGTGATAAATTTCTAAAATAAACAATTTTTTATTATTAAAAAAAATAACAACAAAATTGAATCCCCATGGTAAATTAAATTCACAAATAATTTTAGGTGAAAGAGAATGATTTTTGTGATAAACCCTAATGAAAATTATAACCCTAACACATTTTATTTTTCTACATGTTTACTATTTCCTTTTTGTTTTATTTCCAACTTTCTTATGTTTTCAGTGTCATTTTCATTTCTTTCTCCCTCTTTCTTTTGTTTCTTGAATTTTTAGAAAAAAACTCACAAATTTATGAATATATTATTAATTCCATATAGGATAAACCATGATAATTTTATTCTATAATAGAGTGAGGGATATTTTCATGAACCAACATGGGTTGACCCCACGCCAGTCTACCAAGTCATCCCACAACAAGGCCCGAGAGGTATTAAAAATCCTCCTAGGATAGAAAAAAGCACTAAGGGAATCAATAAGAAATCAAGGGAACAATTTCCCCCAAAATAAATACATCAAAGAAAGTAGAATAAATAAATAGATCATCCCGAATAAATAAATTCCCAAATAGAAAATCATTTATACATAAATAAAAAGTAAAACAAGATGAAAATAAAAACCCAAACTGAATATGACAACCAAAAAGTCTCTATGTGACCCCAAGGGTCAGTCTCTGATTCAAAAACCCAATATCACCCATAGAGATTAAAACCAATCGTGAACCTACACCAGAAGAAAAAAATAAAGAAACTATATATGGGAGTATTAAAACTCAGGATGTTATCCTGAAAAAATCTATTCCAAATAAATTTAGTTCAAATAAATGAATAATAAATTCAAATTTTGATATACAGTATATAAAGATAGGTTTTCACATAGTTTTCTATTTATAACAAACCATAGTTCATTTCCATTTTTGATTTAAAACCAGATTCTTTTCCAAGGAGGATACATTAGAATTTTAAAGGACAAGGATGATGCTTTTACTTAAAAAGGGAGGAAGGAAGAGTAAAAAACTTTCTAAAAACATTTTCTAACCAATAAATTACATTTAAAAAATAATAATATCATACAAGGAATCAAGAAAAACAAACATTCAAAAAAGGGAAATGGAAAATATCACACAAGAGTAACCAACCAACAATGAATCTCAATCATCCACTATAGATAAATAAGTGCCTAAGCACATGGTAGAACCTAGGAGTTTAGTGGATAATCTAGAACATATGATACATCTAAATCATCATGTATTCATTCCTAAAACGATAAAATCATTTCACTAACTTGCTTGGTTATTTCCCAACTAGACCTAAGCTACAGGAACTATCACAAATTAGAGAATGACCCAAAATACAGGCCAGTAGTAGAGAAGAATATAGATCTAGTCCCAAAAACATTCATAGAAAATCCACTAGTTATTCCACGTTCCCATGTCAATACTAAAGTGGGGTGATCCAATAAAACCAAACAAGTAGCCAACCACATGTACATATATCACCCATACAAGCATCATAGAGAAGCATCACCCCGAATCACCCAATGGAAAAATCTATTACATTTAAACAAATAGATCATGAAGGAGTCCAACACCATGGTCCTATAATACTATTCAAGATAACCATGGAAATAGGATCATCTAAGGAGATTTTTCAAGAGAACCAATTTTGTAATGATTCCAAATAGTCCTCAAACACTCTTTGAGGAACCACCCATTTCCATAAGAAATAAAAAACTTAATTTTAAATATAAATCCACTTTAAAAATCCATTTATGAAACCCAAAGCACCATATTTTAATTCAAATACATTTACAATTCCAAAATCATGCCTTATAAATCACAAATCACTTAAAAAATACAACTAGTTATTTTATCAAATGCTTGGTGTGCACAACATAGAAAAACAATTCCATAAACTTTAAAACTAGAAGTTAACCACCTCATTTGACATAAAATATTATTCTAAAAATCATAATTCACTAATTAACATCCAAGGAAGGTTTGAAAATCATGGAATTAATGTATTATAAAATTTAGAGGCCAAATGTAAAGGGATACTACCTCAAACCACAAGATCTTGAACAAAAAAACACAAAACAACTCCATGAGGGTTCCAAGAAGAAAAAACATCCACAAGGAACCTTAAAAACCCCTAATTTCACACTGCCCTAGGTATCCAAATTTGAAAAACATGTCCACTTCAAGAGGAGTCACTTGACCATAAAATAGATGAGGGTTCATCTTCTAAAACTCTGAAAGAATGTACTTAGGTTGATCAACTGGAGGGTCTGATAATGGTGAATCACCTATATCTACACATTAAACATCCATAAAATCTTTGTTGGGGGGTGTACACTAACAAACAAGAAAACCAAGAACTTAATCAAAACAAATTAACCAACAAGTACCTCAAACTAGAAATACCTCTAAAAAACATTCCCAAATCACAAGAAAATGTTCTACGAAACCACCAGCTATCAAAACATTATAGTCTTCCTCTTAAAAATACGTTTGAAAATAAAAAAAACATGATAGGTTACAGTATCAACAATGGTATTCCATAGACCCCCTGCATGTATATTATTCGGCGAATCTAGTCACCTATCCACTCATTCCATCAATCATCCACTTCCTCAAACATAAATCCATTCATGTGAGCTCTCATAATAATATTAAAGTTCATACAAAAATTTTACATTTTAATAAAAAATATTCAACCCAAGTTTATAATTTCATAATATTTTTCAAAAGATCACTAACCACCATGTCAAAAAAAACCATCTTCAAACTCTACACTTTAATCCATTCTATTCTTCTTAAAAATAAAATCCCATGAATTCCATATAAACCCCATTTTGTTCATTAAAAACCTTCCTACTAATTAAAAAATCTCATTCTATTAAAAATTATTTAATTAAAACCTCATTTTATAAAAAAATTATTCATATTTTAAACAAATGTCCAAAATCCTCTTAAAAATAAATATGGAAAATAATTTTACATTGTCCAAAAACTCAACCATTTCCACTAAAAATTTGGTTTTCACAATTTCAGACTAAGGTTTTTCAAAAAAATATAAAAATAAAGAAGGAAACAAATTAAATCACAAGGGGAAACTATTTTCGATGGTTGAATTAGCCTTATGGTTGGTGGTCATATGAAAACCAAACCACAATCACAGAAAGTCATTCGGGATCATGTCTCTCCCTTCACATGGTTTGAAAAGACCTATGATCTCATTGAAACCACTGACCCACCTCTTATTTCATTTCCCCAAACATCAAAAAATCAACAATAACCAGTTAAACCAAGAAAATAAAAACTTTCCATAGTAACCCAAGGTTAGACACAAAAAGTGTTTTCCATGAACTTACTCATACTTATATGATAATCTTAGATAGTCCTACTACATATACATTGAAAAATCAAATAAAAAAGAGTTCTTGGAAATATAGGCCCCTTAAGGAACCTATCATTTGATAGTATTTTGTCATTAACTAACCCGGGTCGTCCCCAACCTGGTCACCCATGTCGGCCCGCAACAAGGCCTGAGAGGCGATCCCGATCATACCAATATGGAGACAATTTCCAAAGCCATCTATGAGAAACCAAGGTAATTATTTTCCTAAAATAAATAAATGAACTACAGAAGTATAAATAAATAGAGCATCCCAAAATTAATAAATTTACAAACTATACATCATTTATAAATAAACTGAAAAAACAAAAAGCTGAAAATTAAAACCCAAACTGAACCTTAAATTCACTATGTCTCCATGTGACCCCAAGGGTCACTCTTTAATCCCAAAACCCAACATCGCCCTTGGAAATCAAAACCAATATTAAACTTTCACCAGATGAAAAAAATAAGAAAGAGAATGTAGGTTTGAATATTAAAACTTAGTAGGTGTACCTAAAATTTTTTATTCCCAATGAATTTCCCTTAATCAAAAGAATAATCAATTCCATTTTTGAAATATAAAATATAAAACTAGTGTTTCAAACATTTTCCTCTTTAAAACAAAACATGGTCCACTACCCTTTTCCATTTAAAACTATATTATTTTCCTAAGAGGAGAAATTGGAATTTTAAAGGAGAAGTATGAGGTTTTTACTTAAAAATAAAGGAAGGAAGTGTAAAACTTTAAAAAAAATCTGCAAACATTTTCAAACCAACACATCAACTTTAAAAAAGAATAACACCATACAAGGAAACATGAAAAAACATGCAATAAGGGAATTGAAAAATGACACACAAGAGTAACCAACCAAAAATTCATCTTAATCATTCGTTGAAGATAAATAAGTACCTAAGTACATGGGAGAACCTAAGAGATTAGTGGAAAATTGTTAGGTCCACTAGTCTAGATACCCTGAGCGGGGGGGGGGGGGGGTGAATCAGGGTATGAAAAATTAAAACAATTTCCCCTTTTTATCTCGTTTTGTTTTTAGAAAAAACATTCTTCTCTCTCACCTTCCCATTATAGAGTATGAATGAATCTTAAAGAATGCACATGACACAACAATTTTACTTGGTTCACCCTCACTGGGCTATATCTAAGCAGCATACACTGAAGATGTGCCGATGTACCAAATACACTATAAGCGCAATGCTATTTATAAGTTTGAAGAGGACTCACTGTCCCTTCTATTTTACAACCACTCACAATTTGAGAACTCACTGCTCTCTCAACATAAGTGAGCTCACTGCTTCTTCAGAAGATCCACTCACAATTTATAGACCTGTAGGTCTCTTCATTGTCAGAAATGAATACATCCTTCTCTGTAGGTATATTCTCTGTTGACGCCCAACTTTCACCCATAGATGAATCACACTTTGCACCGGAGGTACCCGACAATATTCAAACTTTTGTGCAGTCCTAGAGTGACTGGCACACTTCTCTATGTTTGGAACGCTTCTCTAATACCTGGTGTGCTTATTCAAGCCTAGCACACAAGTTTCACTTAACCAATTGCGCGACACTCCCTTTTCCAACTCCAAACTTGGGAGACTCACACCCTTTTACACCCAAACCAATATTGGTGCACAACTATAAACTGGAACTCAACTTCTGATTAAACTTATACTTGCACGCTCAAACCACCACTTGCACACCCAATCCACCTGCGTAATTGGAGCTCTAATTTTCTCTATGTGTTGAACTCTGTGAAAAATGAGGATGGGTAGCCCTCTATTTATAGGCATTTTGGGCAACATGAGCATCGACACGCAAGTCTCCTCTCAACACACAAGTCGAGACGCCCTATTCACTATCGCCCTAGTCACCTTGCATGCCCAAACCAAAACTTGGGCACCCCTATTTCCTTTTCCATATTTTGTTATTTTGATCTTGGAAAACATATGGCACACAACTTTATAAGCCTGTAAGAAACCGACATGAAAGTCCATTTTCCAAAAACACATTTCTCCATTTATTAATCTTGAGGCCAAAAAATTTGGCAAACACTCGAAAACAATGCCACCTTATATCTTTTATTTTTGTTCCACCTCCAGAACATCCATTAATTTGTTGAGTTTCTTCAATAAATCGTGGATTGTTTGAAAACATCCCTTAAAATCGACAACTCACCAAGTAAACCCCATTTTTCAACAAATTTATATGTCGTGGTTTGCTTTGTCAACAAACAAAACATAGAGGCCCACTTTGTCAACAAACACAATCACCTAAAAAATGATTCAATGATATATTGAGGGATTTTTGACTAAAAAAAATCTAGAACATACTATACATATGACTCATCCCATAGGCATTCCTCACCTAACAACATCATTTCACCCACATGCCCGGTTCTTTCCCGAATTGGCCTAATCAAGGGGTACTATACCAAAGTAGAGAAATGTCCATACTAAGGGACACTAGACATAGAGGAATCCTAATACAGTGTAGAAACATTTCACCAAAAATTAACTAGATATTCTATGGTCCAATGAAAAGACTAAAGTAGGGTGATCCAAACAAACCAAACAAGAAACCAACCACATATACATATATCTCCCAGATAATAATCACCCCGAATATCCCTAAGGAATAATATACTTCCTTTCAATGGATAGATCAATAAAAAGTCTAAAACCATGTAACTCTAATATTATTCAATATAACTAAGTCTATAGGATCATATAAGTTGAGTTTTCAAGAGAACCAATTTTGTAAAGGTTCCAAACGGGCCTCAAACACTCTTTCAGAAACCACACATTTCCATAAGAAATCAAACACTTTATTTTCAATCCGAAAACACTTTAAAAATCCATTTAAGGAACCCAAAAAAAAATTTAGATGTTAAATAAATTTACAAGGCCAGAATCATGCCATATAAATAAAAAATAACTTACAAAATCCAACAGGGAATTTTATCAAATGCTTATTGAGTATATCTTAGAAAAAGAATTCCATTCAATTTAAAATAAGAAGGAAAAAACTCATTTCACATAAATAAACTATTTTAATAATAATATATTCCAAATTAACATCTAGGGAAGGTTTTAAAATCAACCATTCAATGTATTCTTAAATTGAAAGGACAAATGAAAAGGGATCCTACCTCAAACAACATGTTCTTCAATGAAAGAAACAAGAAACAACTCCACGAGGGTTCCAAGAAGTAAGAACAACCCTAAGGAAACTTAGCAAAACAAAACCCCAAATTTTACACCACACTAAGTATCCAAATTTTCCAAACATAGTCACCTGTGTTATAGGATGAAGGGAAAATTGAATGAAACTAAAGGTGAAAGTGAAAGAAGACCTAATATTTAAATTCAGGTGAAGAATCACCAAGAAAACACCTTGAAATCCACTTGGAGGAGTTTAGCAGTTCTAAAAAGTTCCATGGGAGGTATCCAGGTCATGGTGTTTAACATGGGAAGGCGTAGGGAAGAAACCACAATTACAAATAAGAAGAAATGTCAAAAATACACTTCTTCAGATGGGCTTCACAGTTAGCTCGCATGGTTAAACAACCCATTCAAAAATTGTGCAATTCCCCACTGTCAAGTGCTGCATGCGCTTCACACTTAAGCTGTATGTTTATTTTAGTCATTCACCTCAACCATGAAACCTATTCACACTTAGGCCACATTGTTAAACTAACCATGCACCTTAACCACATGCCCTAGAAAAAGTCCCCAAACATCACCCTTTTCACCCCAAAACTCATATAACTCAAGGGGATAAACCATCCAAAAAACATACCTCACAGAGAAGTGATACTAGTGGTGTTAAAAAATCCCCACCGTCCCATTTTCTCCCCAAATGTTTCACACTATTCGTAAATAGGGCCAAAAACCACCAAAACCTCCAAAACTCAAATAAATAACCATAGGATCCTCGAACGAAACCACAATAGAAAATTTCAAGAATCTTAAAGCAAATAAAAATAAAATAAATAAATGAAAATTGAGGTTGGGGTGTAACAAAAATCAATTTTCACACATTGTGATGGATGTGTCAAGAACTTATATGGATAAACTACAATAAGTAGTGTTATGTAAACTATTTTTTTTGGAAACATATTATGATTTAATTACATAGAGTTAAACATTTTATTTTATGGCCAATAAATTATTCTTTCTCTATATCATCTCTTTCATATGAGAAAAAATTAGTTTAATGGGATAAATGGAAAAATTAGTGACAAAGGATATATATTGGTGATTCCATTTACATCTAAGTAGATGAAATTATGAACAACTTTAAGAAACATTATAATATGTAAATTAAAAATTCAAAGGAGTTAAATATAAAATTTTATCCTAAAAGGAAAAATTAATTGAAAAAATATTGGTTTTTGGTTTTCCATATTGGAAGGTAATGTTTTGATAACTTTTTTCATTTTTACTTATTTATTTGATTTTATAATTGATTAAATTTTATTATTTTTTAATATATATTTTTGAAGATATAATTTTTTAAAAAATTAATTTTTTTTATTTATAGAGTATTTTATTATTAAAAATTTAAACTTTATGCATATTAAGAAAACTATTTCTAAGAGGATTATTGAAAAATTGATGATGTTAGAGGTTGAAACTGGGGATTGATTAAAGTAATTGAGAAAAAGAAGCTTAAAATTACTTTACATCATAAAAAGGAATCAAATGAATATTATATTCAGGTTAAACCTCAAATGATATTTAATATTTATTATTTTATAATAGGATTTGAAATTTGATAATACATAATTGATATGTATTTAGTCTTTTTAAATTTTGTATATACGTTAGACTATAATGTATTTTTATTGAAGTCTCATGATTATCACATTCCAATGAAACATTTGTTTTTCAGTTAAATCGATGCAAATTATTCCGAAAAGTCCTAAAAGTTTTTATTGAAGTTGTGAATTTTTTAAAAACTTATGTTAAACTTTTTATAAAATGATGAAAATAAGAAACGATGCAAGAGGACATCATTGATAATTTTTTCATGATTGAATAATAATTTACACCATATTTATTTTGTGTTATGATTCATTTTTCAATTTAGTTGTGATGAGAAGCCTGATTATATGAGCATGTAAAGTATCATTGGATATATCTATTTGAAATATATATAAAATTATTAAAAAACTATGTTATAAATCACTCATTAATTTAACACTATATTATTGAATGATATTTTGTAGGACAATGATATTTTTTATAGTGATTACATAAAAAAGGTACATATATAAGTTATAGGGACATGTATTATAATGAGTTTGAAAGTGGTTTATTTCCAAAAAGGATAATTTTTTCCAACGGAAAAAAATTCAATCTTTATCAAGAGATATAGGAAATTTTATAATATTATATATTTCTTAAAACATAATAATTTAATCCACATATATAGTAGACAATATAATCTAATCTAATTTGAAAGGTCAAATATTTCTCATTAATAATTTAGAACAGATAAAGATAGTATTTCTCAGTGATTTTACTTATATCATTGAGAAAAGGATTATTATTATAACCTCACACAACCATTTATTTTTATAATTCCTCTAGATTTTCACATTGAGTCTCCTAAACCACTATAAACCTGCCACTGATAAACATTTTTATTTAATAAATCACCTGATAACCTATAGTAAATCAGTCAGAATTCATTACATATGGTTATCCTATTTTTTATGCAAATCATGTATTTTATTATATATATACTCATATATTATGTGTATAAATTGGTTTTCAAATTAAGATTTGTTTTAATTTTTTCATGAAAAATTATTTTTTATTATTACTATAATGTAATTTTTTAGGGTGAGTTTTTGTTTTGTGGGATTATGTCTAAGAATTATTACTGGGCCTCCATGATTTCTTAGCACTAGGCTTGGGTTTATGGCATGGTTTTTTTCTTGATCCTTGGATCTCTCTCGGTGTGCTTATGGCCATCGATTTTCCATGATCATATGGATTTGGATTCTAGGTTTGTTTGCTTCCTTTTTTTTTCTATGGAATTTCTGTCCATACATGGATTCCATTTTCAACTCACCACGTGTCTTGAGTTTCATGAAGTATATTTCACTGATATGAGCATTGTGATTCTTCCTTTCTCCCTCACCCAAACATGTGTTCCCTTCACCTACCACTCTTGATACCAACTACCTACCCCACTACTTCATTATTATTTTCCAAAGAACCGTCACATTATTTACCAGTATAATCAACTTCATCCTTTAGAAGATTCGAGTTTCCTAGGTTCTTTGATGATTCTTTCCAGAGGAAAAGTTCATCCAAGAGATATGAGAATCCTCTCTTCAATGTAAAATTCACATCCTCCCCCTTTCTTGTGATGTTTTTTGGTTGATAGATATGATTTTTTAGGATCTATTCAGGCTTTAATTTTTTAGATAATTTCATATTTGAAAATTACTTCTTTTGATGAGGTTCCTTCTTGATTTGGTGGTGTTGAATCGAGAATTTAATCTTTCTTAAATTTCCATTTATTTTTTTAGTGTTTCATTGTAGATACCATTCCTATTATTGGTCTATTTCAGGGTTAGAATGAATGTGTCCATATAGTTTGGAAATGAATTTTAACATCCTTGGTTGCGGTTCAGTACAAGCCCCTAAAGTTTGAGGGGATGCAAGATTGGATAGTTTTCTTGGTATGTGCGCATTGTATCTCAACTTTTATTTTCTCTACTATATACCTATTTGTTTAGTACAGAATTTAATCTATTTTGGTGGTATTATATCCAGGAAGTTGGACCGAATAGGTTAGAATAATATAAATATACTGTGTTATTTTTTTAATTGTTATTTTCTATCTAGATTCTATTTTTTTTTTGTTTTTTTCCAACCTTTGGCTTTTCCTTCTCAAATAAATTTCACCTACATGTCCTCCATGAGAGTAAAAATACCTTCATTATATCCATTTTTAACCTAAAAATTGGTATCCGAGTATGTACTTGGTCTAATTGATGTCATATACTAAGTTTTGAAGTTGAGAAGTTCGATGGTGAAAATGATTTTTTTATGTGGAGAGTTATTATACATGTGATGATCATCGACAATAAACTTGAAGATACATTACATGGTCCTAAAAAACCCGCAGTTACCATTTCATCCAATATTAAGTCCACTAATGTGGTTATAGATATGATCCCTAGTGTTTTAAAAAAGGACCACTGTGCGTTGCTCTTAACCTTAGGAGAGAAAATTGTTCTTAGAGTTGTACATGAACCTAATACTAAGGAAATATTGTTAAAACTTTAATATCTATATATGTAAAAATATTTTCATGGCCATATTTATATGAAGATAAGTCTTTATAACATTAATATGAATTCTAGATCATCTATCCATGTCCATATTGATTACTTTAAGATAGTGCCTCTCGATTCAGCCAATATAGATGTTGAAGTCAATGATGAAGATCAAGACATTATTATTATTTTAACCTCTCTTGATGACTATTTTAGTTTTTTTAAAGATTAAATGATTTATAGTCATGATTACATAACATTTGAAGAAGTTAAAGCCACTATTTTGCCTCATGATATTAAAAAAATGTTTTAAGGAAGAGGGTAATGGGTGTAAAACTGAACCACTAATGTTCAGTGTTAGAGGATAGAGTAGAACTATTGAAAATTAATAGAAGGATAATAACTAATTTAAGAATTACTAATGTTTTGAAATTCATAAATCTAACCATATTAAAAGTTACTATCTATTTTTAAAAAATGAATGTCGTCTAGCCAAGAAAAATATGGTATACCCTAGTTTGTACACTAGGGATGTTCTATAGTTTAGTTTAGCAGGACTATAGCTAGAAATTGATACAGTTTCAATTTTGTCACATTTTAGTGTTCCTAAGTGTCATAAACCTACCCAAGTACCCTGGTAACTAAATAACTAAGCTAGCTTTGACATGGCTAGAAGGGAATTTCTAATCCCCATGGTTTGGTGACTACCACCTGACATCATATAATATGAAAGAAAGAACAAATTCTCTATAAACACATTGGAAGAAAGACAAACAATTCAGTATGCATGCAATTGATATCTCACAGGGATAAGTGTACTAGAATTCAAATAGGTGTAATCAAACCAAAGTAATACATCAAAGTTCCAAAAAACATGATAACTTCCCATGTTCCAATGGGTGCAACTCACCATTCCCAAGGATCAATAGCTACTACCACCTCAAAGTGGCGCCTTACCCTTTCTCAAACCTAGAAGAATAAAATCTAAAAACACTCGAAGTCATAGGAAGGGTCTAATATAAAATACCATTAAAGTGTAACTAATTATTCCATAATAGGATGATAGCATTTAATTAACCAAATAATTTTTTCAATTTTAAAATATATAACCTTGTATGTTTAGAATAATATTTAAAAAAATCATTAATTACATTTAAAATGATGGAAATATTTTAAACAAATTTATTAATAATGTTTTTTATATAAAACAGTTTATTTAAATTCATAAGTCGTGTAAAATTGTTTAGAACAACATTGGAATATATTTTAAATACAAACAAACAAGAAACATGGTCCTGTTTCAAAAGGTATAATAGTGGTAGGATATAGTACTCAAAAAAACTCAAATAGTTTTCATAGAAATATGTGTATACACACATCCCTCTAATGTTGACCAAAGAGGAATCATCACAATCCCATCATGGATGTGACCTGATACATTTTTGTATTTTTATTGTTTTAAAATTTAGTGTGTTGTCATTATAACTCACTAACTACCTAGGCTTGCATGTGATCGAATAAAAAAATAATGGGAAATTTATTTTAAGAATACTAAAAAAATTAATCCTATTATCCATTTATCATATTCCAATTTATATTTAAAAATATAAATTGTTTTTTAATCAATTCATTCTTTTTTCTAAGAAAAAACCATTGGGCTTCCATAAAAATAGTTTAATCCATTTTTTAAATAAAATTTGAAATGAAATTCATCAAATCAATTTCACAATATGAATTCAACAATTTAAATATCAAAAAATTACATCAATTTAGAAAATGCACCCCGATTTAATGAAATTGGGGTTTTCCCCAAATTCATTCCAAAATCCAATTTTAAAACCCCAATTCAATGGATTTGGGGTTTTGAATCAACTACTTGAATGCAATTTCATTTATATCAAGCAATTGAATTTAAATTAATAATTGAATTTAAATCAAGAAATTGTGTTTAATAAAAAATGTCCATCATAATGGATTTACCTTTCTCATAATCACTAGATATTGAATAAAAAATTCATAATCAGGAACCTTCAATAAAGAATGCAAATAAAAAATATCCAAGAATCAAACCTAGATCCAAGATCTAAAAAACATATATTATATCCTTCAATAACAAAGATATCTATAAAACCATAGAGAGAAAATAAGTGAAAGTAGGAGAAAGAGAACATGAAGAGGAAACCCACTGGGTAGAGATTAAATGCCATTCTCCAAGCTCTGATATGCATCCGGGAGGGTGTAGAGGGGCCAAAATTTCCTTTTGGGAGCTCATGAGGAAGAATAAACTATAGGAGGTTGAGATAGGTACATTGGTAACATAAAAATAGGGTTTTAGTATTTTAAAATTATATTTTTAGATTAATTAAATCCCATTGATGATTTTCTAGGAACATCTGTGTGATTAGATAAATCATGCACCCTAAATGCACGCCCATTTTTTCTAAAGTTCAAAGTTTCACCATGGTGGTTCTATGGATTATCAAACCATATGTGAACCATGAAAAACCTCACTACCTCAGTTTTCAAGGTTTACACTTGTAGGGTGCATAGTTTTTGAAAACGGTGTACAAACCGTGCACAATCCGTGTACTTCAAAATTATTACCAAATTTCACTCGAAGAACCATTAAATGAAACCCAAAAATGTCATGATCAAAATAGGGGCTTATGAATATTTAAAAATTGTAATATGATGTAACAATCTCTCTACCATATAAACATTATATCCCCATAAATCATACTTAAAATCTTAAATTCCAAAAAATATGAGGCCAATGCTCTCTCATTAGTACCTCCCTCTCCCACATCTCTTGAGAATTAGAACTGTACTGTCATAACACTTGGAAAAAGGTGTTGTCCTCCCATAATGTACCTTGATTTTAGAATCAACTATCCTAACTGGATTCTCAGTCGTGGATAAATCAGGTTCAACCTTAAGATCACTCTAGCTCAGAATAGAAGATGGATCAGATAGATAATTACCAATCTACGATACATGGAACATGTTATGTATAGATATCATGTACGATGGAAGTGATAAATGGTAAGAAACTTTACCCACCTAACACACACCCTCAAAAGTTACCAAAAAACAAGGAGTAAGTTTCTATTTGCTCCCAATCCTTCGATGACCCAACAATGGTGAAACTTTCAAGAACACCAAGTCACCAATTAAAAATTACAATGCTCTATGACAATGATCAACATAAGAATTATACCATATCTATACTGTCAACATTCTATAATGAATCAACTGAATCTTTTCTGTCATTTCTTAACCCAAACTTGGTCTAACCATGGAACATTCACCAATATCTGACCAAAACAATGGAGATCTGCAAGGCCAATTATACAAGGCCTCAAAAGGATCCATTCAAATCACAGAATAGTAAGTATTATTATAAGAAAACTCAACCATCCCCATATAGTCATCCCAAACCCCAACTAAAGTTGAGAACACAAGCGCGATGGACATCCTCAAGACTCTGTATAGGTCTTTCCATCTATTCATCCGACTACGGATGCTAGGCTATACTCAAACGAAAATGAGATTCCAGTTCCTCCTGAAGGACTATCCAAAAATGATAAGTTAATTGAGGATCCGTATTTATGACTATAGGAGAAAAGAACTACCTACAACTGAGCAATGTCATTTAAATATAGATTTTATAACTCCTCAACTTTGGTTGTATCACGAATTGGTAAAAAGTGAGCCGATTTAGTCAGATGATTGATTTTAAACTATATCACATTATTCTTTCTCTAGGTATGTGGGAACCCAACCACAAAGTCCATAGAGATCTCATCCCACTTCCAAGTTAGCACTGGAAGTTGATGAAGCAAACCAAAAGGTTTCTACTAGCCAGCCTAGACATGTTTTCACATATAACAATTAGAGACAAAATTAGCAATGCCCCATATTATACCTTGCCACCAGAATCTATGTACTATGACAGAGAACATCTTTATGGTTCCTAGGTTCATTTCCTATAGGTTTTTATGAAAATTCCCCATTATAACTTTTATCACCACTAACAGAAGAACAAAATGATTACAATAACATAAAATTCTCTCGATGGAGAATGAATAGTTAGACACAATCTCCCCACCATTAAGAGAGCCTATAATGATAAAGTACTCACCATCATGATACTGTTCCTGAATAATTAACTTGAGGAGAGTGGATTTTAACTGAACACTAGCCAAGAAACCCTCATCCCTAGATTCCCTTACTCCAATATGCAACAATTCAAAAAGATCCATTATGTTCCACTCTTCTGATGATTCTTTCTCTACTTGGGATGGAAGTTTCCTACTCAAAGTATCCTATACAACATTCCAAATCCCATGGGTATAGGTGATTTAAAAGTTAAAATATTTCAGTTATTCCAACCAATGACTCTGGTGGAGATTCAAATATTTACAGAGAAGATATTACTCAGGTACTTGTGGTTGAAATAGATGGAAAACCTTTCTCTGAAGAGTTAATTCTTCCAACTCTTTAGAACATGCATCAAAACTACACGTTCAATGTCATGGGTTGGGTAGTTCTTCTCGTGTGGCCTAATATGACATGATCTATAAGCAACAACATGATCACCTTTCATAAGAAGTCAACCCAAACCTGAAATGGATACATCATAGAAGACCACATAGCCCTACCTAGACTCTGGAAGAGTCAACACTAGTGAAATAGTCAAAATAAATTTCATCTTAGAAAAATAATTATGAAACTTCTCACCCCAAGTAAACATTACTCTCCTATGAGTTAGGGAAGTCATTAGAGAATCCAACATAGATAATTCCTTTACCAATCAACGATAATACCCAACTAAACCCAAGAATCGATGAATCTTGAAAAAAAATTAATGGTTGTTCCCATGTCATAAAATCCTTCACCTTCTCAGGATCACCTGAAATACCATCTTCCAACATCAAATATCCCAATAATTTCACAACCCAAATCCATAAATCACATTTATAATGTTTGATATACAGTCAGTGATTTCTCAACAATTATAGAACTGCTCTCAAATGAAATACATGATCCTTCTTATACACAGAGTAAACAAGTATGTCATCTAAAAAGACCACTAAAAATTATCTATATACTCATCAAAAATATAGTTTATTAAATCCATAAATACTTTAGGAGCATTGGTTAGGCCAAATGGCATGACAAGGTACTCATAATGGTCACACCTACTCCAAAAAAGTGGTTTTGTGAATGTAAGATTCTTTTATTATCAACTAATGGTTACTAGATCGAAGATCAATCTTAAAGAACCACATTGACCCTTTCAAATATTCAAACATGTCATTAATTTGTGGTAATGGATATTTTTTATTTCTTGTAACTATATTGAGTTTTTGGTAATCCATACAAAGGTGAAGTAAACCATCAACTTTATTAGAAAAGAGAACCAACACCACCCAAGGTGACACACATGGGAGTATAAATCCTTTCTCTAGAAGATCATATAACTAATTATTCAGTAATTTCATTTCAGATGGTTTCATTTAGTAAGAGGGAATAAACACTAGTTGAGTATCAAGAACTAAATTGATAAAAATATCTACCTCCCTTACTAGTGGAAACCTAGATAAACCAGAAGGATAGACATTTGGAAAATTGAAAACAATTGAGGGGAGATCAATTCTCAAAGATTCATGCTCTAGATCAAAAGAAAAAAAATATTTATTTCCCTAACTCTGGATATGTAAGTCCATCTCTACCAAAAATTAAGTCTCATTCTCCTTGAAAGACATAGAAAACCCCATCAGGTCAGGTAAAGGAGACCCATCAAAGATAATAATAAATCTTGAATTTATTAGAAATGATCCAATCCATGCTGAATTTGATGTCAAGTGGTTTCATTTCAATAACTAGAAAAATCTAAGAAAGGTCAACATATGATAAGGATAAAACACAAGTGGCACTAAGAAGACCCTATTCTCTCTTCATTCTGAAGGGTGTAGTAATATACGTCATATAAGACAAAATCACTATAGAAATATTTAGTATATTAACAATAGAGGGTGAAATAATCAAAAGAGATGCACTAGTATCAAATAAAGAAATCACTAATGATGAATATATATTGATGGAATCTCTCACAGTCACTGGACCCATATCCGATTCCTCTGGAGACTCTTTCACTATGTGAAGAAGCTTCGTTTTGGATGCCTGTGGCTAGAAAAATTTTGTACATAAAGAATATTATTACACCATAGTTTTTATGGTTATTATGATCCTATTCCACTTCCTAAAGTGGAATAAACATGGAGGAACTTTTTCATGTTACCTGAGCATACATAGGATCCACATATCTTGGGTGCCTCAATTCAAACCCTCATTGAATGCTCAGGCATTCCAAACTAGTATCAAATGAAAGGGCCTCTACTAGGCACTACAGGTGGTATAGAATGACCCTTCTATTGAGTATCACCATGAGAATCACCACACTTCCTCTTTCCTTTAGAAAAAATCAAGTTTCCACTGGGAGGGAAAGAATCTCCTGTTAACCCTAACTTTCCATCCAGGTCCATTATAGCCATCAACGCCCTATCCAACACATCATCATAAGAAGGAAGATTTAGCAAGAAAAACTAAGAACAAATATCATATTAGATTCCCAATTTGATCCGCCAAGTCTTTATTTTCTCATTTGACACTATCTCATATGAAAACTAAAAAATCTCAACAAAATGGTTTACATACTCTATCACAGTCCTGGAACGTTTGTTGTTATGAACCTCATTCTCCTTTTTGAGGTTTTTCTGTTTGTGTGTGATTCTACTTTTTTTAGATGATTTTGTGATAGTGGACCATGCCCCAACTGCTATGACCATGTTGAGTTATGTTGGACTCAATATGAAGAAGTTGTTATTTGAATTTCCTAGCTCTTGATGATGAAATTGAAATGATTATTTGTTCTACAATGCTTGGAGTGGTTGATAGCAAGATGTTCATTTCACTGGAGCTCTTTGGTGAAGATGCTTCTTGGTTTTCCATTGAATTTTGGGTGCGTTTGTAACCAGCATAATACATGGGTCTGCTTCAGATGAGGTCCAAAGTAGGAAGCTTTCACCTTGCATACCAATTGGATTTGGAATTTTGAGAGGGTATGGCTTTTCCATCGGTACCAGGCCCGTGCAACTCTGAATAGGACAGCTAGCCGAGTGTTCATGCAATGGTGAAGGCATGTCATCTCGTTGAATTCAATGGGAAGGGGAAGATCTTGTAGTCTTGAACTGAGTTGTCTGTAATGTTTGGATATTGAAGTTTCTCAATTTTTCCTCAAAAGTGTTTTCATAATAAAAAAGTTAATTTTCAAAAAAGAACATCAATCTAAGGTAGCCCAACTGGAGACTGAATGAAAAATGGTGGTGGTGCCTATCCGAGAGCATAGAAAATATGCACAATCACCTTAACTAGAATCAGGACCATAAGAAGATTTAATTGATAAGTTTTATCAATATCTTCCTCTTGGATCTGATTCACACATCTTCTCATAGGCATGATTCTACACAACATCACCATATAACATTTGAAAGGACCAGTTTGGGATATACCTAACACTGAGAGGGGGGGTGAATCAGTGTTGGGGACTTTTTAAACCAATTCCAACTTTTATCCCTATACCTCTAGACCTATTAGGATCTTGATTCTCTTATTCTCTTTTCCCTGTCGCATGCAATAACAGAAAGCAGTAAAAATGTGCACACGATATTTTTACAAGGTTCACCACTCAATAAGAGTAGCTACGTCCTTTCCATGCATGGGTATGACCACTGCATGGATTCTCCACTATAAAGTAAAATGTTGTTACAATGGAGTGTCTAGGAAAACAATCCTCTAGGAAGTGTGAGTCCCTACACTTTGGAGGGGGGTGGGAAACAATCCTCTTCCCTGGACTGGTGAAAGCCAAGTCCAACTTTCAGCCTCTAGCTGGTTCTTTATACTGCCTATCGAGACAGTCTTCTTCCTTCTTCAAAAGGTTGGTTCTGCTCTTGATCTATTGTAGTGCTATTCACTTGATTACTTGCAAAACAGCAGGCAAGCAATTCTCTTCTTTCTTTCTCTTCTTCTCTAGTGCAAAAACAAACTGCACTAGTTCTTCCTCCTTCTTCCTCTTAGTGCAACAACTGACTGCACTAATCACCTTCTTTCTTTAGCTAGAATCACATACACCAATGTGATTATTCAATCACTGAAGATCTTCTCACAAAGCATCATCTGAATTAAACTACCTTGAATAATTGTCAGCCTTCAGTTGGGCATACTCTGTTCTTCTTCTTCTCTACCTTCTCTTCTCAATACCAACACCTGAGTGTATTGGTATACTGAATTCTTCCTTTGTGTAGATATGAGTTCAATTGCACGTCTAGTTCTTCTTCACTTCGCAAATCACAACGAGAGTGTTAAACACCAGTCGTGTGAGTGCGGTTCAACTTCTCTTTGTGAAACCAAATGGTTCACAGTTCTTTTTCCTCCACAAGGCTGCTTCGAGAGTGCTCTGTACCTATCAAAGGCCTGTGGTACCCTCAAATTGTTTTTGCGCAACCTTCTAGGTGGCTTGCGCATAAAATTCAAGCCTTGCGCGTAAAAATACCTTTTGGCGCGAAAAACCATTTTCGCGCACAACTCTTCTTTTTCGCGCAGAAAATCCTACTTCGCGCAACAATTCTTTTTCCGCGCAACACTTATTCTTTTCGCGCAATGCTCTATACTACAATTTTCCGCGCGCCAGAGCTCGGGATTTGTCTAAGTGTCGAGTCTCACATAATGAGAGGGGTTCACCCCATATTTATAGGCAGTTTTGACCTTGCGCATAAAAACCTCTTCCTGCGCGTAAAACCTCCTCCATGCGCGTAAAAACTCTTTTATGAAACTTCATATTTCGCGCCATGCTTCAATATTTCGCGCACCTCATGCCTTTGCCATTTTTCATCCTTCTAAGCATGAAGCACCAATTTCGCGCAAAATTCCGCACCGCGTCCCATATTGCGCGCAAACCCAATCTTTCCTGCAACATCAGATTTCGCGCACTGCTCCAATATTTCGCGCATTTTATGCCTTTGCCAATTTTTGATCTTCTGATCTCTAACCATCATTTGCGCGAAAACTTCATTCCTCAATTTCGCGCACCATGCAAATATTTCGCGCATCCTGCAGATTTTTCGCGCAACCCGCTACTATTTCGCGCATCCCGCAGATATTGCGCGCACCACTTTATTTTTGCGCGAAACGTGCCTAAATTTCCGCGCACTCCATTCCTTTGTCACTTTTCATCGTTCTGACCTTGAATAACTCTTTTTCACGTATAAACCATCTTCAATCTTATGCGCAACATCCATTGCCAAGCACATTTCTTCATCTCCCGATTTTCAGGCCCTAAAATTTGCAAACACTGGAAAACAGTGCCACCTTAAACTGTGCTTTTCTGCCATCCCCAGATTGTCTATTGCATTTCCATTTTGTCTCTTTACTGCTTCCCATAACCATTCTTCTGCTCTTATCACGAATCCCACTATCGTGATACTTATCCTTTGATAGATCAGCTTAAGCATCGTCAGAGTTGCAATGGGAACTGAATCTTTCCTATCTTCCAGCAGCATCATTCCTTCCAATCAAAAAATTATATGACTGGCATCATCATTTCTCCCCCTTTCCTTCATAAGGCTTGCATAACAAGTTCTCCTAACTCATGATTTGTGTGAAATACATACCAGCAAAGCATCGTCTGATTTCGCTTCATGAAGTGTTGCCCAAGCCTGACATTCAATGCTATGATTACATAACAATGCTACAGGCATCCTCACTTTAGTCGATCTCCATTAACTTTGGATTCCTTCTTCATCTCCTTCTTCATTTTGACCAGCATTGACAACAGTTGACAACAAATACAATCTTCATATACAAAGTGGTCCCAACAATCTCCCCCTTTGTATTTTTTTGTCAATACATTAAAGTCTCTTCAAATGAATGTGTCAATGTCAAAATGAGAATCTAATCTCTCTCCCTTTACTTCATTTTCTCTCCTAGACATTCATTTCATTTCTCTCCCCCTTATTGACAAGAAATACAAAGATCATGGTAAAGAGGGTATCATTCCGTACTTAAGCAATGTGCCATCAATCATTTCACTCTAAGTCTACTTGAGCAATGCTTGGTGTAGAAAACAAGAGGATTTGATTTAGACAACAAAGCTGTCCATTACCCACATAATATGACACCTCATGAGATGAAAACTCATACACTTGTCTTCAAGGGTTTTCCACTTTCATTCCAGGTCGAAGATATTGAGTGTGAAAGAAATAATCAACCTGAAATTCCTGCACTCACTTCAACAAATGGATCAAAAACATTCTTGTTCAATTGCCAGGATAAGTGGACTTGGGGAACTTTCACTCTTCTTATGTCATTGATTATCTTTGTTACTCCCCCTTTATATTTGTTGTCAATACACTAGAGAACTTATGAATGGGTCAATATGTGTGCCAATATTTATCCCCCTTATTGGCAATCAAATGCAAAGGTGTGGTGTGGTTCTCTTAAAAAAAATCTCTTCCTCCCTTTGAAAAGTATTTTCTTGAAAAACCCTGAGAGAGGGATAATGTCACATGTTCTCTTTAGCAAAGAACCTTTAGTAAATCAACTCTAAGTCTAATTGGGATAACCCGGTGTAGAAAACAAGAGTGATATAACTAAGGAACTCAATGTTATCCATCATTCACTGTACATGTGAGATCATGCTTCAGGGGTTTGAAATTTTTCCAGATATAACAATGAATTTCTAAATCCTGCACAACTTCACAAAACTCATTAGAAAGTTCAGGTGCAAAGATAAAGCTTCCCCTTTCATCCATTTGTCTTCAATCTATACTCCCCCTTAATTGACAAGATAAATACAATTAAGAAACAAGGGATGGAAGTATGATTCTAATACCTTCACTTTTCTCAAGATGGTATTAAATATCAGAATCCCATCTTCTACAGATTGGCTCCCCCTCAAGGGGTGCACTCCATTCTGTCCAAACCACTCTCCAGATGAGAATGATCATCATCTTCAATTCCCTGCAATGTTAGCACATGTAAATACCAGAAGTATAAGGGAATAAGATGGAACCTCCTTGGTTCATCAATGTGAACAACAAGGTTGAGAAGATTCTCTCAACCAAGATGTCCCATTTTCACCATTCTTCACACTTGCACATCTGATCTTCAATGATGATTGTGCTGGTGTGGATCTCAACACATATTCATGTGAAATCTTTTGTTTCCTTTTTGCCTTAGCAATTTCCAGTGCTTCATCTTCAGCTCTTTGCAGATCTTTGGCAAGTTGCAACTAATTTGGCCATATGACTAGTAAGTCACTTGGAAGTGTGGCCTCAGTTCTGGATATTCCACATAGTTCCTTCGATGCTTTCAAGCTAACTTTCTTAGGAAACTTGTTTTCAATAAATCCCTTATGCTTCATCTGGATTGATTGTCTGTTTGAGTCCAGTCTGCTTCTATTCAGTTCCATGGCTTGTTCACAAAGATCCATGGTGTGTCCTTTCTTTCCACAGTAGAAGCATGTTTTCTTGGTGGTCCTTCTGGATGCATCACCCTTCTTGGATTTAGACTCCAAGGACTTATTTTCCTTTTTCAAAACCTTCTTGGGAGCATCTTCAACTTTCTTCTTGCTTCCCAAGGATTCCATTTTAGCCAGGTTCAGTGATCTTCTCTTCTTTATGTCTTAATGGGAAGCACTATGTCTATATTATAGTATATTAATTTTCTAGATATACATGGAACTTTTTCTTAGATCAAAAAAGTGAATCTTGTTCTCATTTAATCATTTATGCTAAAACAGTTGATAACCTAATTGGTATTAGAATTAAATCCTTAATAAGTGATAATGGCTATGAGTTTGAAAATCAGGAGTTTGAATCTTTTTTCTTAAAAAATGGATATTTTCATAAATTCTCTTCTCCTAGAACATCCCTACATAATTGAGTTGTAGAAAGAAGAAATAATACTTTATAAGAAATAGATCAGACTATGTTTAATGAATATGACTTACCTATTTACTTTTGGGTTGAAGTTTTCAATACATCTTGTTATATAATTAATATAGTCTTAATTAGACATATCTTTAAGAAAACCCCTTATGAGTTTTGGAATTATAGGAAACCCAAAGATAATTACTTTAATAATTTTTGGTTACAAATTCTATATTATTAATACTAAGTATAATCTTGATAAATTTTCATTATAAAGTGATGAAGGAATCTTTATAGGTTATTCAATATCTAGTAAATCCAATGGAGTATCTAATAAAATAACCAAGTGAGTTGATGAATATATACATATCAATTTTGATGAATTAGATCCACATGAACCCATGAACTCCTTAGAAAACCTTGAGGATGATCTGTCCAATCTTCATATAATTACCAAATCTTCTGATCTTGCTATTAAGAAACCTGTTAAATCATCCAATTCTAGAAATTCTTTAGACTATAGTCAGGATGAACCCAAACCTGTTGAAGAATCTAAACATACCAGTACTACTTTTTCTAGACCTACAAGAACTATTAAGAACCATCCTTTAGATGTTGTGGTTGGAGACTTAGAAAAAGTAACTCAAAATATATCTTTACTTAGAAACCAAGTTAAACATCAATCCTTTTTGTCAAATATTGAATCTAAGACCATTAGTGATCCAATCAATGATAATTTTTGGGTAATGACTATATAAGAAAAACTGAATTAGTTTGAAAGAAAATGTTTGGAAACTAGTAGATATACCTAAAGACACCTTGACTATTGGCACTAAGTGGGTGTTTATACATAAAGTAGATGGAGCTAGTACTATTTTAAGAAATAAATCCAGATTTTTTGCACAATGATATTTTCAAGAAGAAGACATTGACTATGAAAAAACTTTTTCACCAGATTTTATACTTGAATCCATTAGAATCCTACTAGAATATACAACATATCTAAATTTCAAGCTATATCAAATGGATGTCAATAGTACATTTCTAAATGGGTATATAGTTGAGGATGTTTTTATGAACAACCCCTATTTTTAAAAACTCTTTTTTCCAAATCATGTTTTTATGTTAACAAAATATTTATATGGTTTAAAAAAGGCTTTGAGAGCTTGGTATTATAGAGTAAGTATTTTTCTTATTTCTAAAGGCTTTACAAAAGGTATAACTAATCCTAATATTTTTATAAAAACAATTTCTATAGATTTTTTGATAGTAAAAATCTATGTTGATGATATTTTTTTGGATCTTCAAAAAATTATTTATGTGTTGTTTTTTTATAAATGATGAAAAAACGAATTTGAAATGAGTTTGATGGATGAATTAAATTCTTTCTTTTATTTCAAATATTTCAAAATAAGAATGGTATTATATTGAATAAAAGTAAATATTATAAAGATCTTCTAAAGCTATTTTGTTGGGATATCATTAAAAGTAGTGACACTCATATAAGTACCACCTATAAATTGGATCTTGATGAAATTGAGAAATATATTGATCAAACCAATTATAGAGGAATGATTTAATGTCTACTCTACTTGACAACTAGTCAGCCTGGTATTATATTTACTGTCTGTATGTGTGCTCGTTTTCAAGAAAATCCTAAAGAGTCATATATTTTTTCTGTTAAAATAATTTTCAAATACCTCAAACATAATTCTAACTTAGTACTGTTCTATCCTAGAGGAAAATCGTTTGACTTATTTAGTTATTATGATGCTTATTTTGGTGGTTTTAAGTTATATAGAAAAATAACCTTTAGAACATGTCACTTTTTGGGAAAGTCACTAGTATCATGGTGTAGTTAGAAGAAAAATTCTATTTCATTATCTACTGCTGAAGCCGAATACATAGTTGCTGATAGTTGTCATGAACAGATTTTGTAGACAAAACACAATTTTCTAGTTTATGGATATATATTTAGACATGTCCCTATAAATTGTGATAATATAAATTCTATTAACATCTCTAAGAATCCAATTTCACGTTGAAGAACAATACATATTGATGTATGACATTAATTTTTGAGATATCATTATCAAAAGGGTGATATTACCTTAGAATTCATTGGCCCATAACATCATCTTGTTGATATTATTACTAAGCCATTAAATTATAAAATAATGAGCTACATAATACATGAATTGGGAATGATCAACCATGAGTGACCACTTACTATCTCACCATTTGATGTCTCACCATTTACTATCTCATAGTTTAATGTCTCATAGTTTACTGTCTCACCATTTATTGTCTCAATAATTGTTATCACACCGATTAGAGTCACATCGTTGTGATGCCACCGTGACTACACATTCCGGTCTCACCATTATGACTCATCTTTATATACTTATTAATCTTTTCCCGCATCACTATTTTAATTATGTTATTTCACTTTTTTTTAATATGAGTCTTTTCAAATCCCTAAATTATAAAAGCCTATGAATCCACTTCACTCCTCACTCATACTCTCTACTCCTAAAAATGAAACAATCCAATCTCAAACTCCTTTATATCCTATAAACCCTTTATGAATTTTAAAAATGACAAGGATGAAGAGTCCACCTTCCTCGACTCCAAATAAGAGAATGTCATTAAAGAAAGTGAAACGAGATCCAATCATAAAGCTTGTGGAACCAATGAATCCTGATCTTACAGATTATGTATTTATGCCAGAAAAGGAAGTGTGTAAAATATGCCTTCTCTAGATTAAGTCTCTTGTTCTTAGATATTTGGATGAACATGTATTGTTCGAATATTTTTCAAAATATAAGAGACCTATATACCCCAAAATTGTTTTTGATTTCTATCAGTATGTCCAGTTTTCATTCAATTCTAAAGATGACTTTGTGGTTATAATTTGGGTAAATGATTTTTTTTACATTTTCTACATGATTATGGGTTCATTTTTAGGAGTACCTCATGAAGGTATCTTTGAGGATCATCTAAGAAATCCTACACCTCCAAGTGACATATTTATCCTAAAAGTGGATTTGGGAGACTTGACTGGAGATGGAAAAAGGAAAAGGACTATATCTTCATGTTTAGATGGAGAGACTAGATTGCTATTTAAATTTATTCAACACATAATATGACCAAGGAAAGGTAACTTTTCTACTCTGAAATATCAAGATATATTCTTATTTCATCTCTTAAATAATGGTCACAAGATAAATCTGTGCAAGTACCTTGTACTTCACTTGTGTGATATGATCATGACAACTTCAAAGTCAACCTATTTATTTTATTTAAGATTCATTTCCATTTTGATCCAATCCAAGGGTTTGGTAGGGGAGAATGAAGACGTTTTTGAGGATTATGAGTTTTGTTTGTCTAAGGATATATACAAGAGAATATAAATTAGTTGGAATCCATGGAAGTGGTTAGGGGTTGAAGAAAATGAAAGGTTGTATGAGGATTTAAATCCTGTTGAGAACCATTCAAGACCTAAGAATATCACTGATCCTGGTTTGGAACCAGTTGAGTTTGTGGAATATTCAAATGAAGGAATGGAAGTAAATTTTCCAAGAGCTAAAGATAGAGTTTTTTCTAAATGTAGTGATCCAGATACTTCCAAAAGGACTGAAGAGCCTCTTCTTTCATCTCTTGAACCATATCAAGATGTTCAATCTAGAGATTCTATTTTCTCTAAAGGTGGTGAAGGTGAATTTGAAGAAAATATAGCCAAGGATAAAGATGATGATAAAGGTGAAGTAACTATGGAAGCACATGTTGCTAATGAAGAATATACAAAAGAAGAATCTTTAGAAATATAATTCATTTTACATACTGAAGTAAGGGTGGAACAATATTTTTAGTTAGAAATAAGTATGTATAAGTCTATTTTAACTGAAGATGTTGAATGATTTCATGAAATTGAGTCTCTTTTCCCTCAGTGGGTAACATTGGTTAAGGAGGATTAGAACCCCAATTTGGAAAAGATTGAATTAAAGAATCCTATGGATTCAAGTTCAGTGGATGCCTGGTATAGGTTTCCCAACTACTTTGATATGGATGATTCTAAGAAGTCCTTGGTTAGAGAAATGGACCTCTCAACTAAGTTCCAACTAAAACCAATCACAGCTAAAGAAGTGATATTTTATAAAGAAACAAAACCTATCTCTGTTCTCAAACCTTATCAAGAAACCCCTAGTTATGTAATCCATGATGATCTGAAAGTTTTTGGAGAAAATATATTTTCTGGATTTGGAAAGATTATAAGGTCACAACCTAATACAATTACTATCCTTAGTGAAAGCAATGCTAGAATGCTTCTAGAAAAGTTGATATGGAAAACTCAACCCAAAATGCTTCATGAGATACAAGAGGAAATGAACGAAAATAAAAAGCTGAATGATGATTTTAAGTCCTTAAAATATTTTGTTGCGGATATGTGGAAGGATTTGCAAGCTCTAGTTTCTAGTCTCAATGAGGGTGATACTGACATTATCTTAAGGAAGGTTTTATATCAGATTCAACCTAATATGATTTCAGTGGTTGAATAAGTGGTCAAGAGCAACACCAAAGTAGCAAATGAAATGTGCAGACAACTGGATGAAATCAATCAACTGAAAGATGAATATAAAGTCTCTTTAGAGATAATTTTGAGAAATATTAATCCCTTCACCTCAACTACTACAGCTTAATCTACTTATGCTCAGACCTCATAGCCTCTGTATAGTGATTTGATCAGATCATTGATTATAGAAGAGCTTCATAATTTTGTTGGTGGTCAATTTCAGAAAATCTAGTGTAAGATTAAAAAGTAAAATGAGAATGTGCATGATATGGTCATATTTTACTCTAAGAATACCACTGATGCTCAAGCAGAAATGTCCAAGAAGGAAGATTCATATTTTTCAAAGATTTATACCAAGTACCAGCTAATAAGTCATTTCAAATATCTGGTGGATAATTTGAAACTACCTCTAGAGACTTAAGCTTTCAAGAAGAAAGTTAAGAAGTTGAAGGATTTTACTCCTACTCTTTAGAATTTTATTGAAAATAAGGATGGCTTTGAGAAATCAATGGAGTATGGTGGTGAGATAATTAATGATTTCATAAACCTATTAAAGCCTTATTTTCATGTTCAAAGCATAGACATAGTTTTCCCTATAGCTGATCCTCTCAGAACTGGACTGCTTTCTTCAACCACTCCTTTCTCTACCTCCTTTTCTCCAGTTACCATTACCCTTTCTTAGGCTCTGATCTAGATCAGACCTATCATCACTGAGAAACCCTTACCTAATTCTTTATCTAGACTGAGCCTTTACATTTCTATTATTGAAAGCGTTCCACTATCTTCTAGCTCTATGACAACCACCTCTTCTACTTATGCACATGATTCTCCTCCTCTTTCTATCTCTAACATGTATAAAGGAAAGGATGAATAGTCTGAAGAGAAGTGAAGGATGATTTTTGATACGGCTATGATGAATATTCATTCTATGATTATACTACACTCTGTAAGTATATTCAATGACATGTGCTATCTCTTTTATTCAATATTTGATTTTATTTAGTGATTGTTTTTATTTATCTTACATTATTTTTGATAATCCCAAAAGGAGGAGAGGAAATATAATTTATGATATTTTTACATATATGCTCTAATACTATAATGAACTGCCTGGATTTTAGGTCGTTATGTCTAATATTATAAGGGAATTCATTGGTTTTATGTCTAAATATCATATAATTGGTTTTATATGTTACGAAAAGTGTTTATTCCTTTCTGAAGTGTATGTCTTGTAAATAACATGATTTGTAATCCCCAAAAGGGGGAGATTGTTGGACTCCTCTAGTTTTAATGCTCAAAAATCATGTTTAACTATTGTATATACTTTTTAATATTGTTCTAAAATGTTTCATTATTCTCATGTTAAATCTTAATCCATTAAGTGAGTATTACTTCTTAATAAGGATTGCAGATATTTTGTAAAGTATGAGTCATCGTTAAAGTGAACTAAAAGTCACCGTTGATATGAAAAAATCATCTCACCATTTAGTATAAAAATTGGTAAAGTATGTGTCACCATTACAATGACATTTTTTTATCATGGTACCAATTCCATAACTCGCAAAGTACCATACACCATTGTATCAAGTCACCAGTTCAGAATTTTCTCAACAGACCAAACACCATTTCAATGACATTGTTTCCAATGGCACAATTTCTCAAAAAGGACATGACATCGCTGCTACAATACCATTTCATTTCCTAAAAGATTCAAATTTTTTACAAAGTATGATACACTGGTTTGGAGGAACTTCTTAGAAGAGAAATACTAGTCACCGCTAACTGTGGAACCCCTCCTAACTCACCATTCCTATGAAACCGTCCGTATGTCACTACTGACTATGACACTATTATATACTTATCCCTTTCCATATTTTTTCAACTAAATTCAAAATTATTTCTAATGGTACTATTTGAGATATTTAATGATACTGATATTATTAATGATTTTTTCATACATGTCAGCAAACAGTACAAGGTATGGGGTGAAAAAATCATGCTTATTATCGGTAAAAGAAAACACCTGAGGATTAACATATTATGGTGCATGAGCTGAAGAATTAGATAGAGACACACCTGAGACAACATAGAAGATCCATGATAATCCATTTTCTTTCTGTGAGCTAAAGAATAACTTATTATGAACTGTAACGACCCAAACTTTTATTAATGAAAATCCCTCTTGATCCAATTAAATGTATTATTATGTAAAATTGTTATATAAAACATATGCACTTCTTTAATTTTATGTTTTTGGATTTCAAAATACCATTATGAATTGTTAACATTGCCAATATAGACATTGAATAGTGATCTCATGGTTAGTATAAATATAGGGCTTTAAAAAAATCCAATTTACTCAAACAAAGGAAGCGATGGCCTCATCCAGCAGATTGGCCCCATACAAAGCCCATGTTTCGGAGCTCAGAGGTGGCATCATTGGTGTTCTCTCTTGACCAAGCCCAACCTGAGCTTCAGAAAGTTAAGCTCGAATGGAACTACCTAAGGGTGAAGTGGAAGTTGATAGATATTACCACCCGAGCGATGTTATATGAGCCACCCCAAGAGTCCTTCACCATCACGCACCTTACCCTTCAGTCTTATACAAATGTTAGAAGGGGTTATGTAAAAAGACCTTAGCACTATGATTATTTGCATTATTTTTGCATATAATAAATAACATACATTCATTTTATTATTGTTACATTGTAAATAGTTTCTAAAGCACAAATAGTATTTTTACTTAATAATAAATTAAGAAATATATTTTGATGAATTAATGGATTTTTGAATTAAATAACATTTTAATTAAAAATTATTACTAAATTAATTTTTATGTAATATAATTGCCAGTATAATTATTATGAATATGCTTGTTTTTTTTATAAAAGCTTGAAAGCTATTTTTGTCAAAACCCATGAATATTTGATAAATGTCAGTTTTTATTTTAAAAGTAAAAAATTAATATATTTATAAAATTATTTAGATAAAATGGATATTATTTTTGGAATCAGGACGTCGAAATTATCCAATGGTTAATTTTTCATAAATTTTTGAGACAGTCGAATTTTTGGGAAAAACTTAAATACTGTTTAAATATATTATAAGTTTTATGAAATCCTAAGGACCCAATAGTGATGTAATAAAATACTATTAACAATATTACCATCCAATAAATGTTTTACCATTAATATAATGTGATTTTAGTTTTGATTGATTAATTTTTCAATGATTCAGTGGACCCTTCAAGACTTATAAAACATTTCACCATTTTAAATTGATTTCCTTGAGAGTGTGACTTACCACCACATGAGCAATCCTAATATTTTAAGAATTTCTTCCATTGGCCTAAAAAAATATTTTTTTCCACCCCCCTTTGGAAAAACCCTTGGGATATTTTTTTTTGAGATTAGTTTAATGTGTGGGGACCCAAACCTAATTAATAAAGAATTCCCTCTCCATTCCTATATAAACCCACCCAAGCTCCCACTTCATATTCACTCAAAGCCTTTAGAGCTCAACCAACCCCTTCCCACTTCTCTCTATAATCATCACAAGTCACCCCAAGATCTCAATAAGCCTCTCTCAATACCCTCCCAAGTCTTTGGGATCACACTTCCAAGTAAGGCATTCCTTTTGTTCTCATTTTATCCAGGTTTCTTAATATTATTACGCCCTTTTATTTTAAATTATAAATGTTGGGGTATGATTTCACACATACCCCATACTTCTCTATTTATGTTTTAATGATTATATACCCATTTTCTCTCTCATTAATGTCTCCTATGTACACCCATTACCAGGCCAAAATTTTGTAATGAATTTCTTACTTCTCATTTACATTCAAGAAATTACTTTGTATTATAAATTCAAATTCCATTAATTATGTGGGGGAAATATATCTATATGACCCCTTAATATCCATTTCATACAAATATGATGATACACCCATTTCTCACCCGTCAATCTTATTTTATCGAGTCTTATGTCACACCGTTATGCTGCCAAAATTGCACCGCCATTTTCCATGCCAAAATTATTGTGTAGTGAATACCGTGCCCATTTCTCTATCAAGGATATTCACCTTTATGCACATTTACTTATTTATGTATGAGTTTCATGTATTAATTCCACATTACATTTACATGGAATAAATTATGATGATTAATTAATCCATGTTGTATGATCTTGTGGCACACTTATGCATTAAATGAAATTATTAATATGGGTGCACCCTAATAGCACTCTAATGCATTCAGTAACGATTAGTGTCATGATATATCAAGTGAAATGGGGGTTTAATCATTCTAATTCAAGTTCAATTAGGGTTTAATCATTCTACATATGCAATGAGACTTTTCTCATGCTAATACCATGTTTAGTGTTGTCTCCACATTTCCATGTTGTGATAATCATGCTTTACATGCCTTTATGTTCATGTTTATTTTATGCTCCATTGATATGACTATTGCCTAACATGTATGGTATTATTCATTTTATGCCTTGTTTACTCCCTTATTGGGCTTTATAGATCACCCTTTTCTTTTGTATGTCCTCAGGTTATCCCATGCAATGCCAAATACGAGGAAATATAGTGGTCATGTAAATGATGTTTTCAATAAAGATATTTTTTTCATGTTTTAAGTCATTATGTAATGTTACTATTCCCCAAAGACACTGTACCACTCGACAATCCGTGTTATATAAAGTGAAGAGTTTATGTAATAAATCATGTTTAAGTGTGTAATAAAAAGCAGGGTTGTCATAGTTGGTATCAGAGGATAAGTTTAGTTATTTTTGGGATTAGGATTAGAAAACCCAAATTAAAGCCTTAGGAATGAGACTACGTATAATAAAAACATCCCTAAGTCTTGGTGAGTATTGAGTAAGTGTTTTATCAAGAACATACATCCATGTATGGATACAAGTAATTAGAGGCAGCTCTATCATAGATGTACCTAGGAGTGAAAACTCCAAAAAGGAGTTTCGGGATTGACCCAGGGTATCCTGGTACACAACAATGGGCCTTACTACACTCTTGGTTATGACACTACTAGGTGATATGATTGTGTTAATTCACAAGATTAGTATGAACCATTATTAAGGGAATACAAAATTCCACTAGGAATATATGTTGGGAATTAGATCATGGATAACATAGATTGGAGCCCATAGATTCATAAGGTAAGGAAATAAAAGTAATTTAAAAGTCATCCATTTTTGTCCTTGGATTACACTTTATTTGTTACCCCTAACATTTCTTTCATTAAGGAATAAAAAATTATTATACTTCATGTAGTTTAATATCACAATTTTATCATGTCTAGAGGGTAACTCAAAATTTGATATGTTTCATCACCAGGATAAAGGATAGTTTCGAGATGGAAGGGGAAGAACCTCATACAACACTATTATCCCTTTCTGAGGACTTACTGGCTATAATTATTGTGAAGTAAATCTTGCATAACATCAAAACCTTTTCCAACATACATATTTATTGAAATACGCTCTATGATATATCAAACACCTCCTCCATACCACAAAATCATTAGGGATCATGGCTCTCCTATGATCAAATATTAATCTCCCAACTCTCCCACCTTTCAAGACGAGGGAGGTACCATTAGGGTATTTTAAAAAAATTTACCCTATATAGAGAGTATGATGAAATATTTGATTTTATAATAGCTATAGAAGAGGGAGACCTCTGAGCAGCCTATATACATATAGTCTTGTCTTCCAGTCTTTTTGGAAACTTAGACAATATATTAGAAGAACCAAATTTCAAAAATCTTAAATCTAACTCGGTTAGAATATTTTACAAAAACATGGTACATAGTGATGTTTTGAAACTATACGTTAGATTTTTTTTTCAAAATGTGCATCATATTTTCCATCGGTATGATCCATGTTTCATGGACTGCATCTGGACTAAAGAAGTGGAAGAATTTGAATGTGTATTGTGGTATTGTTGCACTAAGTGGACCCATGATCTTCGTGATCAATGTGATAATGAGGACTGGGGAATAATTAATGGTGGTGGTTAAGAAACCCTAAATTCATGATTAAATTTCAGAGATCTTTTTGTATGTAATCAAATTGTGAGGATGTAATTTTTTAAGGGGGGAAGATTGTAATTACCCAAACTTTTATTAAGGAAAATTTCTCTTGATCCAATTAAATGTATTATTATGTAAAATGATTATATAAAACATATTCACTACTTTGGTTTTATGTTTTTTGATTTCAAAATACTATTAATAATTGTTATAGTTGCTAATATAGATGTTGAATAGTGATCACATGATTAGTATAAATATAGGGATTTGAAAAATCCAATTTACTCAGACAATGGAAGCGATGGCCACATCCTATAGACTTGCCCCATATAAAGCCCATTTGTTGGAGCTCAGAAAGGAGGTGGTGTCATTGGGATTCACTCTTGACCAAGCCCAAGCTTAGCTTCAACACATTAAGCTCGAACGTAATCACTTACCAGAGAAGTGGAAGTTGATAGAGATTACAACTCGAGTGATGTTATCTGAGCCACCCCAAAAGTCTATCACCATCACACACCTTACCCTTCGGTCTTATGCAGGTGTTACAAGGGGTTATGTAACAAGACCTTAACACTTTTATTATGTTCATTATTTTTGTATATAATAAATAATATACATTCATTTTATTATTGTTACGTTGTAAATAGTTTTTAAAGCACAAATAGTATTTTTAGTTAATATTCAATTAAGAAATCTATTTTGATGAATTAGTGGATTTTTAAGTT
Source organism: Viscum album (assembly GCA_963277665.1). Lineage (NCBI taxonomy): Eukaryota > Viridiplantae > Streptophyta > Magnoliopsida > Santalales > Viscaceae > Viscum > Viscum album. Next base: position 681,461,199 of record OY728123.1, on the reverse strand, counting down.
AAATAATATTTTAATTAAATATTATTACTAAATTAATTTTTATATAATATAAATGACCATATAATTATTATTAATATGATTGGGATTTTTATTAAGGTTTGAAAGCTATTTTTTTCAAAACCCATTAATTTTCGATAAATGTCAGTTTTTATTTTAAAAGTAAAAATTCACATATTTAGAAAATTATTTAGATAAAATGAATATTACTTTTGGAATCAGGATGTCAAAATTATCCAATGGTTATTTTTTCATAATTTTCTGAGACAGTCGAATTTTGGGGTAAAAATTAAATACCGTTTAAATATATAATTTGTTTTATAACATCATAATGACCCAATAGTGATGTAAAAAAATACTATAAACATTATTATCAGCCAATATATGTTTTAACATTAAAATAATGTGATTTTAGTTTTGTTTGATTTATTTTACAATGTTTTAGTGGACCCTTCAACACTTATAAAATGTTTTACCTTTTTAAATTGATTTCCTTGAGAGTGTAACTCACTACCACATAAGTAAGCCTAATATTTTAAAAACTTCAGCCATTGTCCTTATAAAATATTTTTTTTCACTCTAAATTGTAAAAAACCATGGGAAATGACCCTGGGTAGGTTTGGGGTTTGGATTAGTTTAATGTGTGGTGACCCGAACCTAAATAATAAAGAATTCCCTCTCATTTACTATTTAAACCCACCCAAGATCCCACTTCCTCTTCACTCAAAGACTTTGGAGCTTGACAAATCTATGACCTCATATCTCTATAATCCTCCCATGGCACCCCATTCTCTAATTAATCGTCTCTCAAGCCCCTCCCAAGCATTTGATATCACACTTCGAAGTAAGGGATTCATTTCTTTCTCATTTAATCCAAGTTCCTATATATTGCTATGACCTTTTATTTTAAATTATAAATGTTGGGGTATGATTTAGAACCTCCCCCATACTGCCCTATTTATGTTTTAATGATGAGAGAACCCTTTTCTCTCTCCTTAATGACTCCCATGTACACATGTTACCATGACGAACTTTCGTAAGGAATTTCTCTCTCCACATTTACATTCAAGCAATTATTTTTTAGTATGAATCCAAATTCCATTAATTATTTTGGGAAATGTATCTATATGAACCTATTACTATATATTTATGTACATATTATGAGATACCCTTTTTTCTATCATCAACCTTTTTTATGAAGTCTTATGTCACACTGTTATGCTGCCGAAATCGCCCAGCCATTTTTCATGCCAAAATAATTGTGTAGTGAATACCATGCCCACTTCTCTGTCAAGGGTATTCACCTTTATACAAATTTACATATTATGGATTAGTTTAACATATTAATTCCACATTACCTTATCATGGAATAAATTATGATGTTTAATGAATCCTTGTTTTAGGATCTTGAGGCACACTTATGCATGAAATGAAATGATTAAGAAGGGTGTTCCCTGATAGTGCTCCAATTCATTGGGTAAATATTAGTATCATTAAACGTCAAGTGAAATGAGATTTTAATCATTCTAATTCAAGTTCAATGAGTTTTTACTCATTCCCCATGTGCAATGAGCCTTGTATCATGCTAATACTCTGTTAAGTGTTGTCACCATATTTCCATGTTGTGATAATCATGCTTTATCATGCCTTTATGTTCATGTTTGTTTTATGCTCTGTTGATGTGCCTATTGCCTAAAATTTATTGTATTCTTCATTTTATGACTTGTTTACTCCCTTACTGGTTTTTATAGCTCACCCTTTTCTTATTCATGTCCTTAGGTTATCCCATGCAATGCTAAGTACGAGGGAATGTGGTGGTTATGTAAAAGAAGTTTTCAATAAAGATGTTGTGTTTCATGTTTTAAGTCATTATGTAATGTTCCTAAGCCTCAATGACACTAGACCTCTCTATCTTCCATGTTGTATCATATGAAGAGTTTTTGTAACAAATCATTTTTATGTGTGTAATAAAAACCAGGGTTTTCATATGAACCATCCTACGAACTTCCTTGCAGCAGCACTAACTCAAAAAAGAAGATGAGCTATGAATAAAAACTCATTGAACTAGAAACCAGAACACATAACTCACAACACTCTGTTTCTGAGTCTATTTCCATAAGATGACCTGAGCTTCAAATATTCTACATTCAAAGAGTCATGAACTATATTTAAAAACACTCAGAGCATTTCTAATACCTTTTTATTATATTCCACTATATTCTGTACTATTTTATTATTCTTTTGAGTAGTTTGTGTATCTGTATTAAAAACACACACTTTCTCCTATACTAGATTAGAGGATACAATATATCATTTCACTATTACTCTCTTACACAATTTTACTCCCACATATAACTATGGAAGAGGTCTCTGTATGACCTGGTTATATTTTTTCCAATGAAAAACTATGATTGAGGTATAGTTGACCTAGATAGCTTGTATTATATTGTAAACCCAGATCCAGGCTATGGATCAATCTTGTTTTTATGTATTTTTCTTTGTGGTAGGTGATCACCAGGTGGAGAGGACTAAGTTTTTTCTTGAGATGAAACCTATTGTTTTACCCATTGTGTTCAAAGTTCTATTTTATTTCTTATAATTGTTTATTCATATAATAAAACTTTTGTTTACATTGATAATTAATCTTAGATAGTGTTTTCAATAGAATTTTTTTAGTAGATTGATTTCAAAAGATAAAGTTATGTCATAAATTGATTTAACTAATAATTAATCAATGTTTGATAAATCATTCAAAAAAAACAAAGTATTTAAAAATATACTACTTTACCTAACTGACCTGTTTGATTTTAAATTGGGGTACTTTCATAAAGTAAATTTTAATCGAACTTTTTATAGAAACTCAATTCACCCCTATTGAGTGCCCTACTCTAACAAAAAAACATATCTATGAGATATATTTTTTCCAATTTTGTATCCTCTTTGAAATACCTGGGGGATAAACCTATAAATCTCCCCCTTCAATATGTGAAAGATGATAGTTAATTCTAAATAACTCAATTGGAAAGAAAAAATATTGGTTTAAAAAAAACATTAACCTCTGTAGATAATAAGATGACACCCATTTGAAATTATAATAGTAATATGAGAGATCCATTATAAAAGAAACCCAAATATCGAAGCCTTTATAAAACTTGTTTCTACACTACCCAAATAAACAAGAATGTAACCAACAATACATGGCTCCCATAATAGTGATCATCACATAATTAGGATTACTTATAGAAACTAATTTCCCTCTCTTCTCAACATCTTTATAGCACTTTGAAACTCTTATAAAATCACCCTGATATTTGATTTCTATCATTCTTCACTAGTGTAACTCTCTAAAGAAAAGGAAGTAGGTTTAATCCCTAAAACACATTACCTAATATACTTGTGTTTCAAAAAATTATTAATCCATGTTGATGGTATTTGAATCTTGTTCCAGGTTTGTTTATGTCATAAACCTAATGGAGTCCACTTTGTAACTGCATTCATCACCTCATAGTACACCTTCAAATCAGTTATATAAAGTGTTTCATCCATTATACCTCAGGAATATACCATAGATACTTGGGAAAATTCTGATCATCCATTACTAAATTTACTCATGAACCCATCATTATTATATTAAAGGTAGATAAAAAAAATTATGTTATATACTTGGAACTTATCACACATCCCTAAACATTAGAGAACAACCTACATTTTTAGTGATAAAAATATCACCAACACCAATGAAACCAAAAGATTCTCCATTTCCCATATTGAATATACATATGTCTCTTTCTTTATATCGAGAAAATAATTCATTTTTGGTGTAATATTGTATGATTATGCTAAATTAACCACCCATTTAGTGTACATATATGAACTATGAATATCAATGACAACTAAAAGTAAATCACCCTCACCCTATATAATAATTATTCCAGTATGCTTATAATTAGTGTCATGTTACTTATTTTTTTCCTTAATATTTTTCAAAGGATATATGTTCCTCTACAGACAAACCTCCAGGCCGCAGAAGAAGAACTTGTCTTTTCATATTTTCTTTGACTGAAATATATGATTAATGTTTGTATATATCATAGATAGAACACCACTATTAACTGAATAATCAATATAATTTATCTTTTGATGAGCCTTTTTCATCATCAATGATGAAATTACATCATCCAACTTTGAAGTTTCATTCCCAAAGAGAAATGTGGTTAAAAGATTTCTATATGAATCGGGTGACAAACCCAAGGGAAGAAAATATTTGTTTCCTTCTTTCATTTTAACAGGTACCACATTACCTTTATCATTGATCCTAACTAATACCAAGGAGATATACATCATAAGTTTGGTGAACCTTTCCATATGGTTGCCTAAAAATTCATTCTCTAGAATTTTCAAATGAGACAATCAATTTTCATATATAAATGTTTCCTAAGAGATTTCAATTTATAAGTCTTTTAAGATTCACCAAGATCTCCTTTATATCTATTAGATTCATAACCTCCCATAGTGTATTATCATCCAAATACAATTGGATTATGCTTTTCACTAACTCTCTCATATCATGACAATCACTATCGCTCATGGTATATAGTTTCTCTAATTTTGTCTTCAGCACCTTCCCTATCTTCACATAGATGAAAATATTTTTTACATGTTATGGAAATATAGTAAAATCAATTTTCATATTAAGAAATTTGATGTGGGTATAAATACCATGGCTTGAATCAACCATATCCAATCAGTAAGAAACATGGATAAATCCATTTGATACCAATTGTTGAGGAGAAAATATATCATTCCCAAGAAAACAACTTTGGTTCAGCAAATATATTGTGAGAATCACCGATGAAAATAAAATAAGAAATTAAATAAGAGGAAATAAACTGAGGCATATATTTTAATGTGAAACAAATACTCAAATGAATAGGATTAAAAAACCATATGGTAACTATGAAAAATTGCACTATTATCAGAGAGTAAAAAACCATGTTGAAGACCGAAGACTGAATTGGATAATACATCGTAGAAAACCTATGTGAAAATACACACCTCAATATGCCTATATCACCTCTTTTATAATCATCTCTTGAAATTATTTCACCCTTTTTAGATCAAAATAAAACACAAGATTTCATCGCAACCCCTCTTTGTGCAATCGAATTTACCGAGGATCATTGTAGCCCTCTGCACACTAATTCTTATATCAAAAAACTATTTCCAAAGTATCTAACTCTAAATAATAACACCCCTAATACTCCCTTTATAAGTGAAGGATTCACTAAAATCCATGTGCACAACAACCTTTTAAAAATTCAAATAAGATATAAAGATTATATCTTAAGAAACAAAACATATCTGTGAGATTTTTTTTGATTTCATGTCCTATTTAAAAAACCCATGGTCTTTACCTCAAACAAAATACCACACAATTAGTTCTTACCTACCATGATAATCCATTTAATTCAAAACATCTTTCACCTGAACCACCATTTATCTCTCCACAGGGACTCTTCACCTACCTACTATTATCAAGAAGAATTTCGATACAAGGAACAACAATTGATACACATTATCCCATCCAACCCATCATTATCATTCTAAAACTATTTTATGATCATTCACATAAAAACTGGGCTATACCATGGATCTGATACCACTTATTTGGGGATATTCCTCACAATCCCAGTCATTCTAAGACCAACACAATTTCCCTTTTGGGGTTCCAACCCAAAACCCATGGGTAATAAGAGAAATTTACCATCTATGATTATATGTGAGATTATTGGGATAGATTACTTGATATCTCAGTCCTCCAATGATCAATACATAAGCCCTTATGGGGTTCCATCCTAAATCTCATGGGTGATTGTAGAAATTTCCCAAATAAGATTATTTGTGATCATATTAGGGTAGATTCTTCATAAGCCCATTCCTTTAAGGTCCAACAATTAATCCATGATGGGGTTCCATCATTAAACCTATAGTTAATAGGTTTAATTTCCCATATAAGCTTATATGTGTTCCACCATCCTTTTTGAAATAAAATTTGGGATTGGGTTTGTACCCAACACATCTTTGGTGTTTGGCCTTTGTGAATTCTAGCTTGAAGGGGGATTTTCATGTCTAGGTCATCTGAAGGACCTTCTATAGTGTTATTGTTTACTATTATTATTATAACCCATAGTGGTGTTGAATAACATTAAGTTTCCTTGAAACATATGGTTTACTATGTTAAGACATCAATGGGATGGAAGCTATGGTGGTGAGTTCTGAAATATGTTTCAGAGTCAGTGGATTCATCTTGGCAGCAAGTCATGGGATGAATTTAGTCATTTGAATTTTTTATGATTATATTTTATATTCTATACTTCAAAAAATCTCTTAACCCCATTTGTGTTATATAATTATACCTATGGTTTTTTTGGTTCTATTTTACCCATTTAGTTATTCTGTCTTTTCTTCTTGATCAACTTTTTTGGAAAACTATTTGGAAGGGTTATCTGATGTGATCTTCCCTAATGAAGGAAGCCTGATCTCTCCCATGGGAATAATTTTAAGTGTCATAAACTATGTGGTGGGTGTTAAATATATTGGTTACATTACAATGATTGGTGATCAAACTCAAGATACCTAAATCTTGGATCAGTGGAATGGTGGTGCATTGGTATTTTCTCTAAGGTGACTAACTATCGAGGAAATCTTATTGAATTTTGGGTTTCCCACCTTATTAGTAAGTAGTGGTTTGTTTCAATGATTTTTATTTAAATGGGTCATTAGAAAAGAATTTTTTGTCTCAAATGGTAATGAAATATAGCGTGTGGATTGTGGTGGTGTTTTGTATAAAATTTGATTTATGGTGCTCAAGGCGGGTCGAGGCCTTGTCCTATCATGCCTTAGGGATCCCACCCACCCTTGATTTATCTATTGGGAAATGACCTAATCCACTTGTGGTTCATGAATGGGTAATATATACACCCATTTAATTGTTATTACTTTCTAGGTAATAATAATAAATACATTTTATGCTTATAAATACATTTTATACTTATAAATTCATTTTACTAAAAATTTTCCTTTTATGCAAAATGCATTTTTTATTTTAACAAACTAAATATACTATTGTAAATTGATGAAAAATTATATTTTTAATATGAAGAATATATTAACACCAATTTAATTTTTAATTGAATGGAAATAAGAATGAGATAAATTAATATTTTAAAAATTCATTTTCCAATAAAAACCATTTTTCATTATATTTCATGTTTCCATTTAAAATTAAAATTGTAAAATTATAGAATTGTAATTTTAAATAATGAACTTAATTTTTTGACTTATCATGACAATAAAATATTAGGATGAAATTTTATGAATTTTTCTAAAAAAAATATTTTTAGGTTAACGGTACAAAATAATGTTTTTACAAATACTATCACTTTTATGTAATCATTAGGATATAATAATGAATTAAAAATATATGAAACCATTTTATTAAGAAAATATTTATTTAATAATTAAAATTATAGATTTAAAATTATTATGTTTAAATTAGAAATATATGTTTAACATTTTGGAACCTATGTTATATATATATATAATCTAAAATTGTTTTTATGCATTATAAATTTATTATTTTAAATTTAATTTTCATAAATTCAAGAAATTTTCAATTTAAAAATGGATTTAATATTTGGAAAAATATTTTATAAGTCATTTAATAAGGTAAATTTCATTTTTAGTCATAAAAATAAGTTACCAAAGATAAAATTGAGTTACTATTGTTAAATTAAATCTTGAGAAAAAGATAAAGTAATGGGGAATGGAAAAAAATATCTCAAGATTTATACTTTATTTGTGTATTTGAGAGGTGGGTTAACCATGGTTCATAATCTCTCTATTATTTTCTACTATTGGATCCACATTCTTTTGAAATCAGCATGTCTTAAATATAAAATTGTGAATACTTACAAAAATGACACCTTTTTAACTTATAAATAGAATCCTTCACCACCCCACTTATCCTCAAAAAAGAGAATTTTATATCTAAAAAATTATTCTCACATCTCTCCCAAACTATATATCCCAATTTCTATAGGTTCTTCTCTCACCAAAAGACCATTTTAAAAAGGGTAAAGTAGTTGTTCTGAGGAGCAAGGTAATAATTCAAAATCGCTAATTTTTCATTCATATTCCTTTATTTCTTATTTAGAATCATTCAAATAAATTATACCCAAGATAATATAATTAAATTTGTATAATAAGTATACTAAAATGTTATTATGTTGATGGAATAACCATTTTCTACCTTCCTCACAATCATTCAAAAAAAATGAAAATGTTGCTTTTGTTACGTGCGACTATCACCGCTATGAACAATGCATTTCATTTTTCATCACCACATTACATGAATGGTTCTAAAATATGTTTTATGAAAATATAAGATTTTAATGATTAATAAATGTTATTAATATTTTTTTAATGGGTGAAAAAAATCAATGACCATTATAATGCAATCTCATGGTATTATTAAATTACTAGAAACAAGCTCATCATGGAACTTGTTATCAAAAAACACGCCAATAGTTTCCATCAAATAAACATGTGGTTGTATAAATCATTGAAAAATAATTATTTTAAATTCTTTTATAACCTAGGAATGGTGAATTTTTTATAAATGATTGGGGTTTGATATTTTTATTATGAAACATCTGTGTAATTATAAAAATTACTAACATTTGATCATGAAAATCAACGTTAAATAGATTGTGAAAGATTGTAATTAAATTATATAAATGGTAATAGTTATGAATAATTTTTATAAATAGGTTATTAATATAGTCATGTTTATTTTAGATGTGGTTAAATTACTTTTTTGGAATTCAATATTAAAGGTAAGGTTATTTATTAACTCTATATTCTTTACTTGAGTTATAATATTTCCTTTTAAAATTATTTATTTTATGAATGGTTATTCCATCATAATAATTTATTATATAGTAATTACTATTCCTATTTAGTGAAAATGACTATTTAATTCAAATCTTCTTCCATGATAGATCTCTTTCTCCTAAAAGTATAATGTTATTAAGAATAATTCCCATGCTCTCTAATAATCTTTTTTCTCTTCCATGTCCATATATTTTATTCCCTCCATTGTTATCCATTGTTATTTTGATATATAAATATGTATTTTTATATTAATATTCATATTTAGCTTCACACATTTTCAAAAGGAATCATTATTACTCTTTTAGTTATGTGGGTTTTAATAAAGGTATTTTTTAATAAGCCTTTTCTACCACTAACTTATCTTTTATCTCCTACTCATTTTTTTTGATTTAAACGTTACATAGTTACAAGGATACATTATTTGGATTTATTTTGAAGTCATGTCTTAAAATTTTTTCTTGATACCTTCTTGAAAATATTTTTGAAAGTTAATCGTGAGATTATCTCTTTATGAAAATGTTAATAAATGTTTTAAAAACTATGTTTATGTTTTACTTCCATTTTCCTCTTTAAATCCAAAATATTATATCCTATGGAGTTATGTATTATGAATCAACCTATATATTCTCCTATTAAATACTCATTTTTTGTTGGTTAATTTTTTTTATCATCCAGTTTAATTTTTGAATTAATTTTATGTGAGAAAATTTAAAAATGTTATGAAATCCATTTTCTTTCCATGGGGTTTTCATGATATGATATATGATTGATTTCACATGGAACACATATGTATGGATTCTAATAGGTGGAGTCTTATATAAACCTCTAATAAATAGGTTAATGTTTTATTTCTCATGAGATAACAGGGCATTGACATGGCTATATTTTTGTATAACTTAAAGGGTGGGAATGATTGAATTTTCTCGAAATTTAAAGGGTGGGAATGATGGGGTTTGATCATAATGAGATCATTCCCTATGCTTATTTTTGTTTCATATTTCCTTGTTATGATATGATATATTTTTTTATGTCATATAACCATGATTATTCCGTATATATCATGTAATTCAACAAGATTTTATTATATATATTTAATTAAATTAAATTTAATGTGTTCGATAGATTTCACCACATGCAACACAAAACTAAAATGATATGTTCCATATTAGATGAATATTATTATGATAAATTAATAATGTTGGAAGGTAAGGCTTAAAAAATACTCAAGCGGGGGGGGGGATGAATTGAGTTATTAAAAAATATTTACTTAGAAAAACAACCTCTTTACTAATTAAGAACTTTCTATTCATTCCTTATCACAAGAAGAAACAGAAAGTAAAATTAGAATGATGATAAATAGACACAGATATTTATAGTGGTTCATGGAATGGAAGTCCCCTAGTCTACTCCACAAAAACTCTTTTACATGGGTTTGGTGATTTTCACTAGACTATTCATTTTTCAAGGACTATCAGTGCTTTTTCTAGGTACTTCATGACTGAGTGCAAGAAGTAAAAAATTGTTACAAAATCATACGAGCTTTCAATTGGGCTCCAACATGACTTTTCTAAACTATAACCTTCATGTTCTTATAACAAGAAACTTTATAACTAAATATAAGAAAATAGATTTTTAGAAAGTGCAATGCACAATTGTAAGATAAAACTAAAAGAAGGAAAGAATATCTTGGAGAGATTATAAGAAAATAATGCATCTTAAAGAGTTTATTCTAAATGAAAACATAGATGGATTTTGTTTCACTGCTATAGAAAATGAATATTTTTCTTCTTTTTTACAAAAAAATATAGTAGTGTACTAGAACTTGTCTTCTTCTCAATATATATCTTGTATTTAAAACTTGTTATCTTTTTTTATTCAATAGAACACACCACAAACCAACAAATGCATGAAAATATTCTATTTTATTTTTATAGCACTCGATCTATGGAATATGGAATCTAATACACATGATTTAATTTGAAAAACACCTCAGTAATATTAAATACAAATAAAATATTCTTATATCTTTCTATTTTATTGGTACTTAGATCTAATTATAATTGATTCAACTATAAAAATGAAATCAATCATTTAAAGATCATATGACATTAAAATTTCACTAAAATTCCTCAACGATAATAAATATAGATTGAAATAATATATAGCTGACTACAGATTATCATGTAGCTGATTATTACATTGGAATTCACATACCTGATTTGAATCACATAGCTAAAATTATTCACATTGGCCTTTTACTCAAGTACCCAAGACTGGCATGTCCAAAAGGAAAAATATAAAAAAATTCACCATGTACTAGATTTATATAGTTGATTACTTCACATAATGGTTTTATGTTGTAGATTGATATACATAGATGATTTATTACATAGGTGATCTTATCAACATGGGAAATTTTCATGTAGGTTATTCTTAATTGTAGCCAATTTACATAGAATAATCCTTCACATAAGTGATCTATGTTACTGAAATCCCATATATTCATTTCTCTACTTATCCAAAATCATCATGTAGAATATTTTTCTAGATTTAGACAAATTTTATAAAAGCATTAATAATTTCATACTTAATGAAATTAATGGCCAAAATACTTAGAAATAAGAGTAAAATTGATGATCACACTTGAAAATGAAAAAATTAATAAATTACAAAGGGTACTTGAGATCTTCAAAACCCAAAGTACATGGAATATGTTTGCACAATATTATTAGTCCAACAATCTCCCCCTTTTTGATGTTATCAAAATCTATTTAAAATTAAACATTAAATTTTAAAAAGTGTAATAATAATTTTTCACAAATATATATATATATATAATATTCATTTTCAAAATTTAGTGTTTATCCTTTATTTATCCACCTTAATTTTAAAATTCTACAATGTTAGGGAAAAATTTCCCCCCCTTTTGGGTAAAGTATAAAAAAATTATCACATTTTTTGTGTCATTAAAAAGGATGGGATGTGGGAGGAAAACACATGTAATATAACACATGAGAGTAATGAAACATTTGATTATTGTGGTAAAATGAATAATTAAATATGCAAATAATTTATTTCATTAAATAAAATAATGTTATTAAACATAAAATTAAAACAATCACTAAGAAAAAAAATAAACGAAAAAAATCAAATGAAAATAATCACTATGAAAGACATCTGAAATAAAGATTTCTTTGAATGTCGATTGAATATAAAAAATTACATCCACTAAATAAATATTAAAATATTAATTAGAAGATCTAGGTTTATGAATGGGTTGAAAATAATATTGTGGTTTGGATAGAGGTATCTTGAATGTAGGTTCTATTCTGTTGGTGGTTGGAGAAGGAATTTCTGAGGGTGTTGTTTCCTTCTCCACTACCGAAATTCCACCAATTTCTGAGCCAATAGAATCTTTTACCCAGGGATTTTAAAAAATAATTTTAATAATTGGGTCTAATTGTATTTGACCTATACAGAATTCATAGGTTCCAGCAACTTGAAAGGGTTCTTTCTTAAAAGCCTCTGAAGAATAGGGTTCTCCCTAATAATGCTAAGCATATAAATCAGCATCATACTTTTCTTGTTCTTTAGGATAGATAGATGGTGGATCATAAACTGATTCAATTATTTATCTAGAACCTCAATGATATTTTTCACTGTTAGGACCAAAAGGTCTCTATCTTCTCATTTCAAATAAATATTCAGCACACATACTGATTTTAGTAATAATATTGGAGTTTAATAATTCCATAAGAATGATAAAGGATTTATTATTGATCTTAGACATTGAAGGAAAAACAATCTTATAAATCCACTTAAAATATTCAAACTAACATGATGTGAAAATGGATAGATAACTTACTTATTGAGGTCTTAGGAAAGGATAAATGTATTCATTAGTGAGATACGATGTAATGTCAATGAAAATTATATTTAAAACCTAGTCTATTTGTCTCTACATGCCAATCATTCTACCATTAATTATTGAAACTTTATTTACATGATCTTTCCTTGATCTATCATAATTTAAACATATTATTTCATTACATTGAAAAAAGATTCCAAAACTTGGGAACTAATTGCAGGATTATCAAGTTGAACCTGAATTGTTACTATAGGAAATAGAGTAATGAATTCCACATAATAAATTACACTTACTGGTTTGTAACCAAATAACTCCTTTCCCACAAAGGAGCTGAAATTATTTCCACAACACTATTTCATTTCCTAACATATTCAAATTTTTTGTAAAGTATGAGACACCATTTTGGATGCACAACTTTGAAGAAAAGTATGATTCACTGCTGACTGTGGAACCACTCCTAACTCACCATTCCTATGACACTGTTCCTACTACTTCACTGACTGTGACACCGTTCCATAATTATCCATTTTTTCATTATTTAAATTAAATTCAAAAATATTTCTAATAGTTATATTTGAGCTATTTAATGACACTAATATTATAAATTATTCTTTTATACATGTCAGCATATTGTACAAGGTACGATGTGTGGAAATCATGCTTCTTGTCGGCCAAAACACAAAAACCCAAGGATTAATAGATTATGGCACACAAGCTGAAGAATCAGATATAGACACACACAAAACCACATAGAAGAGCCACGATAATCCATCTTGTTTGTTGTGAGATAATGAATACCTAGTTATAAACCATCCTACAAACATCCTTGCAGCAGTAAAAACTCAAAGAAGATAAAGAGCTACGAAGAACAGCTCATTGAACTAGAAACCAGAACACAAAACTCATGACACTCTATTTATATGTATATTTATAGAATAGAACTCGAGATTCAAATCTTCTATATTCAGAGAGTCGAAAACTGCAAAGAAAAACACTCAGATCATTTCTAATCATTTTTATTATATTCTTCTATGTTTTGTACTATTTTATTATTATTTTGAGAAGTGTGTGTATCTGTAATAAAAACACACACTTTTTCCTATGATAAACTAGAGTATAAAATATATCCTCTCACTACTATTTTCTTACACCATTTTACTCCCACGTATAACTGTGGAAGAGGTCTCTTCATGACCTAGTTATATTTTGTTCCCACGAAAAACTATGGAAGAGGCCATGTTAACCTAGAATACTTCTATAATGTTGTAAACATCGATCTAGGGTGTTGATCAATCTTGTTTTTATATATTTTACTTGGTGGTAGGTGATAAACAAGTGGAGAGGACTAAGTCACTACTTGATATCAAACCTCTTATTTTATCCATTTTTTTCAAAGTACTGTTTTCTTGCTATATTTGTTTATTCAAATCTGAAAAATTTACTTTTCTTTGATAGTTAATATTAGATAGTGTTTTTATTAGAATTTTTTTAGTAGACTGATTTCAAAAGTTAAAGTAATATCATAAATGTCTTCAACTAATAATAAATCAATCATTAAGAAATATTTCAAAAAGACATAGATTTTACAAATCTACTACTTTGGTTAAGTGGCTAGTTTGGTTTTAAATTGGGGGACTTTCAAATAAATAAATTTTAATAGAATTTTTTATAGGAAATAAATTCACCCCCTCTTAGGTGTCCTACTCTGACCAACATTTTGTATTAGAGGATTGTTTTTAATCATTTATTTTCAAAGTTTTCCAATATTTTTCAAATCTTTTCAACTATAATTTTATTTGTGTTTTAAAGATCTCTAAATTTCTGTTAATTATAAATTTTTTTCACTTTAAAAAACTATTATTTAGTATCTATTATGGATAATAAGTTGGTAGGTGTTTCTACCAATATACCTCCATTCGTAAATGGAACAAATTATGCTAAGTTGAAAATTAAGATGAAAATGCATTTAAAAATTATGGGTTTTGAAATCTAGTCATCAATTATTGAGGAATATAATATACCAGATACTGCTTGAAATACTTGGGATAACCCAACCAATATCTCTTATAATAATAACTACAAATCAATGAATACCTTATATTTTTCTTTTGGGGGTGAAGAATTCAATATGATTTCTTCTTGTAAAACAACGCATAAAATTTGGGATACTTTAGCTGTTTCAAATGAAGGAACCACTAATGTTAAAGAGACAAGACTTAACATATATACTATTAAATATAATAACATTAAGATGAATTTTGATGAACCTATCTCTAACATATATCTCAGTTTTAATGAAATTGTAAATAAAATGATTTCTCTTGGAAAGGAAGTTACAACTAAGGAACAAATCATGAAAATTTTCAGATGTTTACAAGATAGATGGAGGGGAACATCAGTGTCAATTATATAATCTTATGATATTAGTAAGATTATTTTAAAGGAGTTGATAGGTGTGATGATTTTTAATGAGGAATAATTAATCGCCAAAAAATAATAAGAGGATGAACTAAAGAGAAATTCAATGGATTTCAAAACCACTACTTCTAAAAATAAAGAAAAGGAAAGGGTACTAACTCATTCAGATAATATAACTAATGAAGATTCACCATCTAACAGTGATGAAAAAATGGATCAATTTTCTATAAGGTTTAAAAAAACTTATAGAAAGAGTAAGTTTTTTATGAAGCCTAGATACAAAGGAAAATATGACACCAAAGGAATCTAGAAAAAGGGATGGAAGAAAAATAACAATTCGAATGAGATAGCTTTCTTTGAATATAAGGGAATAGGACATATAAAGTCCGAATATCATAAGTTAAAGTATAATAATAAATATGAGGATATAGATAAAAGGTAGAAAAATGTAATAAAGGCCACTTGATGTGCTTCATAAGATATCTCACGTGAGTCAGAATACACACATGATGAAAAGTCCAATAAATCCAACATGTTTTTTATGACAAATACGTCTGAGGTAACACTAGAATATCATACACATAATTCCTACTATTCTAGAGAGGAATGTGATTATGAGAGTATGTCTAATGAAGAAATGTTTCAATACTAAAACATTCTTGAAGATACATTAAATGATTTAAAAGATAAATATAATGTTTTAAAGAAACAAAATTCTATTACCTCTACTGTTAAATCCAAACTTTCTATGGAAAAAGAAATGAATTCTCAACTGCTTAAAGAGAACAATGAACTTATGTTGTCTAATGAGAAATTGAAAAATTACTTAGAAAAATTTTCCAATGGAAAGAATACTCTTACAAAAATGATTGGTAAACAATTTTCACCAAAATACACTACTAGTAAAGGATACCAACTAGGAAAAAGGAATCTGGTCAAAACACATTTATGTCGAAATCGAGAAAATCTGTTTTCATGCCTAGAATTGAAAAATTTGTTACAAGTTCCAGCAGTGGACAATCATTTACTATCTCTAGTTTTTCTTGACCAAACTATGTTTATTTTTACAATACTTTACAAACTATTTATAGGAATACTATGAGGAAAATGTGGGTTTGAAAAGCATTAATTACTAATATTACTAGACCCAAGCAAGTTTGGGTACCGAAGTCTTTTCATGCTTAAATTAATTTTGTAGGTAAGCTTCTTGAATAGATCCTATATGAGTCTATGGTACTTGGACAGTGGATGTTCAAGACACATGATTGGAGATTATTCATGCATTAGTAATATTATAAACATTTATGGTGGGCATGTCACCATTGGTGACAATGAAAAAGGAAAAATAATTGGCTATGGCCAGATTGGTAACTCTAATTCAGTTTCAATTTCCAAAGTTCATTTTATTGATGGATTAAAGCACAATATAATTAGTATATATCAGTTTTCTGTTGATGGTTTCAATGTTAAATTTGAATATGTTTCATGTAATGTGTCTAATTCTAAAAATGTTTTTGTTTTTACATCTTTTATGAATGAAAATGTTTATGATATTAATTTAGATTCCATAATTTCTCAAAACAATTATTGTTTGAGTGATTTTCCCAAAGAGTCTTGGCTCTGTCATAGTAGACTGGGACATTTTAATATTCATTTATATAAGAATATTACTATGAAAGTAATATTCAAGGATAAACCCAAACTATAATTTCCAAATGAAAAATTCCATAATACTTGTAAAAAATTAAACATCACGAAATACCTTTCAAATCAAAGAATAAAATCTCAACTTCTCAACCTCCTGAGTTGGTTCACATTGATTTATTTGGACCTTTGTGAGTTTTATGTCTTAATGGGAAGCACTATGTCTATATTCTAGTATATTAATTTTCTAGATATACATGGAACTTTTTCTTAGATCAAAAAAGGGAATCTTGTTCTCATTTAATCATGTATGCTAAAACAGTTGATAACCTAATTCGTCTTAGAATTAAATCCTTAATAAGTGAAAATGGCTATGAGTTTGAAAATCAAGAGTTTGAATCTTTTTTCTCACAAAATGGATATTGTCATAAATTCTCTTCTCCTAGAACATCCCTGCATAATTGAGTTGTAGAAAGAAGAAATAATACTTTATAAGAAATAGATCAGACTATGTTTAATGAATATGACTTACCTATTTACTTTTGGGTTTAAGTTTTCAATACATCTTGTTATATAATTAATAAAGTCTTAATTAGACATATCTTTAAGAAAACCCCTTATGAGTTTTGGAATGATAGGAAACCCAAAGATAATTACTTTAATAATTTTTGGTTAAAAATTCTATATTCTTAATACTAAGTATAATCTTGATAAATTTTCATTAAAAAGTGATGAAGGAATCTTTATAGGTTATTCAATATCTAGTAAATCCAATGGAGTATCTAATAAAATAACCAAGTGAGTTTAAGAATATATACATATCAATTTTTATGAATAAGATCCACATGAACCCATGAACTCCTTAGAAAACCTTGAGGATGATCTGTCCAATCTTCACATAATTACCAAATCTTCTGATCTTGCTATTAAGAAACCTGTTAAATCATCCAATTCTAGAAATTCTCTAGACTATAGTCAGGATGAACCCAAAACTATTGAAGAATCTAAACATACCAGTACTACTTTTTCTAGACCTACAAGAACTCTTAAGAAGCATCCTTTAGATGTTGTGGTTGGAGACTTAGAAAAAGTAACTCAAACTACATCTTTACTTAGAAACCAAGTTAAACATCAAGCCTTTTTGTCAAATATTGAACCTAAGACCATTAGTGATCCAATCAATGATAATTTTTGGGTAATGACTATATAAGAATAACTGAATCAGTTTGAAAGAAAATGTTTGGAAACTAGTATATATACCTAAATACACCTTGACTATAGGCACTAAGTGGGTGTTTATACATAAAGTAGATGGAGCTAGTACTATTTTAAGAATTAAATCTAGATTTGTTGCACAATGATATTGTTAAGAAGAAGACATTGACTATGAAAAAACTTTTTCACCAGTTTTTATACTTGAATCCATAAGAATCCTACTAGAATATACAACATATCTAAATTTCAAGCTATATCAAATGGATGTCAAGAGTACATTTCTAAATGGGTATATAGTTGAGTATGTTTTTTTGAACAACCCCTATTTTTAAAAACTCTTTTTTCCAAATCATGTTTTTATGTTAACAAAATATTTATATGGTTTAAAAAAGGCTTTGAGAGCTTGGTATTATAGAGTAAGTATTTTTCTTATTTCTAAAGTCTTTACAAAAGGTATAACTAATCCTAATATTTTTATAAAAACAATTTCTATAGATTTTTTGATAGTAAAAATCTATGTTGATGATATTTTTTGGATCTTCAAAAAATTATTTATGTGTTGTTTTTTTATAAATGATGAAAAAACGAATTTTAAATGAGTTTGATGGATGAATTAAATTCTTTCTTTTATTTCAAATATTTCAAAATAAGAATGGTATTATTTTGAATCAAAGTAAATATTATAAAGATCTTCTAAAGCTATTTTGTTGGGATAGCATTAAAAGTAGTGATACTCATATGATTTACACCTATAAATTGGATCTTGATGAAATTGAGAAATATATTGATCAAACCAATTATAGAGGAACGATTTAATGTCTACTATACTTGACAACTAGTAAGCCTGGTATTATATTTACTGTCTGTATGTGTGCTCGTTTTCAAGAAAATCCTAAAGAGTCATATATTTTTTCTGTTAAAATAATTTTCAAATACCTCAAACATAATTCTAACTTAGTACTTTTCTATCCTAGAGGAAAATCGTTTGACTTATTTAGTTATTATGATGCTTATTTTGGTGGTTTTAAGTTATATAGAAAAATAACCTTTAGAACATGTCACTTTTTGGGAAAGTCACTAGTATCATGGTGTAGTTAGAAGAAAAATTCTATTGCATTATCTACTTCTGAAGCCGAATACATAGTTTCTGGTAGTTGTCATGAATTGATTTTGTGGACAAAACACAATTTTCTAGTTTATGGATATATATTCAGACATGTCCCTATAAATTGTGATAATATAAATTCTATTAACATCTCTAAGAATCCAATTTCACGTTGAAGAACAATACATATTGATGTATGACATTAATTTTTGAGATATCATTATCAAAAGGGTGATATTACCTTAGAATTCATTGGCCCATAACATCATCTTGTTGATATTATTACTAAGTCATTAAATTATAAAATAATGAGCTACATAATACATGAATTGGGAATGATCAACCATTAGTGACCACTTACTGTCTCACCATTTTATGTCTCACCATTTACTATCTCATTGTTTAATGTCTCATAGTTTACTGTCTCACCATTTATTGTCTCAATAATTGTTATCACACCGATTAGAGTCACATCGTTGTGATGCCACCGTGACTACACATTACGGTCTCACCATTATGACTCATATTTCTATACTTATTAATCTTTTCCCACATCACTATTTTAATTATGTTATTTCACTTTTATATTATAT
This sequence comes from Viscum album, assembly GCA_963277665.1. Lineage (NCBI taxonomy): Eukaryota > Viridiplantae > Streptophyta > Magnoliopsida > Santalales > Viscaceae > Viscum > Viscum album. Next base: position 681,441,404 of record OY728123.1, on the reverse strand, counting down.
TTTTTTAATATGAGTCTTTTCAAATCCCTAAATTATAAAAGCCTATGAATCCACTTCACTCCTCACTCATGCTCTCTACTCCTAAAAATGAAACTATCCTATCTGAAACTCCTTTCTCTCCTATAAACCCTTTATGAATTTTAAAAATGACAAGGATGAAGAGTCCACCTTCCTCGACTCCAAATAAGAGAATGTCATTAAAGAAAGTGAAACGAGATCCAATCATAAAGCCTGAGGAACCAATGAATCCTGATCTTACAGATTATGTATTTATGCCAGAAAAGGAAGTGTGTAAAATATGCCTTCTCTAGATTAAGTCTCTTGTTCTTAGATATTTGGATTAACATGTATTGTTCGAATATTTTACAAAATATAAGAGACCTACATACCCCAAAATTGTTTTTGATTTCTATCAGTATATCCAGTTTTCATTCAATTCTAAAGATGACTTTGTGGCTATAATTTGGGTAAATGATTTTTTTTACATTTTCTACATGATTATGGGTTCATGTTTAGGAGTACCTCATGAAGGTATCTTTGAGGATCATCTAAGAAATCCTACACCTCCAAGTGACATATTTATCCTAGAAGTGGATTTGGGAGACTTGACTGGAGATGGAAAAAGGAAAAGGACTATGTATTCATGTTTAGAAGGAGAGACTAGATTGCTATTTAAATTTATTCAACACCTAATATGACCAAGGAAAGGTAACTTTTCTACTCTGAAATATCAAGATATATTCTTATTGCATCTATTAAAGAATGGTCACAAGATAAATCTATGCAAGTACCTTGTCCTTCACTTGTGTGATATGATCATGACAACTTCAAAGTCAACCTATTTATTTTATTTAAGATTCATTTCCATTTTGATCCAATCCAAGGGTTTGGTAGGGGAGAATTAAGAAGTTTTTGAGGATTATGAGTTTTGTTTGTCTAAGGATATATACAAGAGAATATAAATTAGTTGGAATCCATGGAAGTGGTTAGGGGTTGAAGAAAATTAAAGGTTGTATGAGGATTTAAATCCTGTTGAGAACCCTTCAAGACCTAATAATATCACTGATCCTGGTTTGGAACCAGTTGAGTTTGTGGAATATTCAAATGAAGGAATGGAAGTTAATTTTCCAAGAGCTAAAGATATAATTTTTTCTAAAAGTAGTGATCCAGGTACTTCCAAAAGGACTGAAGAACCTCTTCTTTCATCTCTTGAACCATATCAAGATGTTCAATCTAGAGATTCTATTTTCTTTAAAGGTGGTGAAGGTGAATTTGAAGCAAATATAGCCAAGGATAAAGATGATGATAAAGGTGAAGTAATTGTGGAAGCACATGTTGCTAATGAAGAATATACAAAATAAGAATCTTTAGAAATATAATTCATTTTACATACTGAAGTTAGGATGGAACAATATTTTTAGTTATAAATAAGTATGTATAAGTCTATTTGAACTGAAGATGTTGAATGATTTCATGAAATTGAGTCTCTTATCCCTCAGTGGGTAACATTGGTTAAGGAGGATTAGAACCCCAATTTGGAACAGATTGAATTAAAGAATCCTATGGATTCAAGTTCAGTGGATGCCTGGTATAGGTTTCCCAACTACTTTGATATGGATGATTCTAAGAAGTCCTTGGTTAGAGAAATGGACCTCTCAACTAAGTTCCAACTCAAACCAATCACAGCTAAAGAAGTGATATTTTATAAAGAAACAAAACCTATCTCTGTTCTCAAACCTTATCAAGAAACCCCTAGTTATATAAGCCATGATGATCTGAAAGTTTTTGGAGAAAATATCTTTTCTGTATTTGGAAAGATTATAAGGTCACAACCTGATCCAATTACTAACCATAGTGAAAGCAATGCTAGAATGCTTCTGGAAAAGTTGATATGGAAAACTCAACCCAAAATGCTTCATGAGATACAAGAGGAAATGAATGAAAATAAAAAGTTGAATGATGATTTTAAGTCCTTAAAATATTTTGTTGAGGATATGTGGAAGGATTTGAAAGCTCTAGTTTCTAGTCTCAATGAGGGTGATAATGACATTATCTTAGGGAAGGTTTTATATCAGATTCAACCTAATATGATTTCAGTGGTTGAAGAAGTGGTCAAGAGCAACACCAAAGTAGCAAATGAAATGTGCAGACAACTGGATGAAATCAATCAACTGAAACATGAATATAAAGGCTCTTTAGAGATAATTTTGAGAAATATTAATCCCTTCACCTCAACTACTACAGCTTAATCTACTTATGCTCAGAACTCATAGCCTCTGTATAGTGATTTGATCAGATCAGTGATTAGAGAAGAGCTTCATAATTTTGTTGGTGGTCAATGTCAGAAAATCTAGTGTAAGATTAAAAAGTAAAATGAGAATGTGCATGATATGGTCATATTTTACTCTAAGACTACCACTGATGCTCAAGCAGAAATGTCCAAGAAGGAAGATTCATATTTCTCAAATATTTATACCAAGTACCAGCTAATAAGTCATTTCAAATATCTGGTGGATAATTTGAAACTACCTCTAGTGACTTAAGCTTTCAAGAAGAATGTTAAGAAGTTCGAGGATTTTACTCCTACTCTTGAGAATTTTATTGAAAATAAGGATGACTTTGAGAAATCAATGGAGTATGGTGGTGAGATAATTAATGATTTCATACACCTATTAAAGCCTTATTTTCATGTTCAAATCATAGCCATAGTTTTCCCTTTAGCTGATCCTCTCAGAACTGGACTTCTTTCTTCAACCACTCCTTTCTCTACCTCCTTTGCTTCAGTTACCATTACCCTTTCTTAGGCTCTGATCTAGATCAGACCTATCATCACTGAGAAACCCTTACCTAATTCTTTATCTAGACTGCGCCTTTACATTTCTATTATTGAAAGCATTCCAATATCTTCTAGCTCTATGACAACCACCTCTTCTACTTATGCACATGATCCTCCTCCTCTTGCTATCTCTAACATGTATAAAGGGAAGGATGAATAGTCTGAAGAGAAGTGAAGGATGATTTTTGATATGACTATGATGAATATTCATTCTATGATTATACTACACTCTGTCAGTATATTCAATGACATGTGCTATCTCTTTTATTGAATGTTTGATTTTATTTAGTGATTGTTTTTATTTATCTTACATTATTTTTGATAATCGCAAAAGGAGGAGAGGAAATATAATTTATGATATTTTTACATATATGATCTAATACTATAATGAACTGCCTGGATTTTAGGTCTTTATATCTAATATTATAATGGAATTCATTGATTTTATGTCTAAATATCATATAATTGGTTTTATATGTTACGAAAAGTGTTTATTCTTTTCTGAAGTGTATGTCTTGTAAATAACATGATTTGTGATCAGCAAAAGGGGGAGATTGTTGGACTCCTCTAATTTTAATGCTCACAAATCATGTTTAAATATTGTACATCCTTTTTAATATTGTTCTAAAATGTTTCATTATTCTCATGTTAAATCTTAATCCATTAAGTGAGTATTACTTCTTAAGAAGGATTGCAGATATTTGGTAAAGTATGAGTCATCGTTAAAGTGAACTAAAAGTCACTGTTGCTATGAAAAAATCGTCTCACCATTTATTATAAAAATTGGTAAAGTATGTGTCACCATTACAATGACATTTTTGTATCATGATACCAATTCCATAACTCGCAAAGTACCATACACCATTGTATGAAGTCACCAGTTCAGAATTTTCTCAACAGACCAAACACCGTTTCAATGACATTGTTGCCAGTGGCACAATTTCTCAAAAAGGACATGACATCGCTGCTGCAATACCATTTCATTTCCTAAAAGATTCAAATTTTTTACAAAGTATGATACACTGGTTTGGAGGAACTTCTTAGAAGAGAAATACTAGTCACCACTTACTGTGGAACCCCTCCTAACTCACCATTCCTATGAAACCGTTCGTATGTCACTACTGACTATGACACTATTATATACTTATCCCTTTCCTTATTTTTTCAACTAAATTCAAAATTATTTCTAATGGTACTATTTGAGATATTTAATGATACTGATATTATTAATGATTCTTTTAGACATGTCAGCAAACAGTAAAAGGTATGGGGTGCAAAAATCATGCTTATTATCGGTAAAAGAAAACACATGAGGATTAACATATTAAGGTGCATGAGCTGAATAATTAGATAGAGACACACCTGAGACAACATAGAAGATCCATGATAATCCATTTTCTTTCTGTGAGCTAAAGAATAACTTATTATGAACTATAACGACCCAAACTTTTATTAATGAAAATCCCTCTTGATCCAATTAAATGTATTATTATGTAAAATTGTTATATAAAACATATGCACTTCCTTAATTTTATGTTTTTGGATTTCCAAAATACTGTTATGAATTGTTAACATTGCCAATATAGCCATTGAATAGTGATCTCATGGTTAGTATAAATATAGGGCTTTAAAAAAATCCATTTTACTCAAAAAAAGGAAGCGATGGCCTCATCCAGTAGATTGGCCCCATACGAAGCCAATGTTTCGGAGCTCGGAGGTGGGATCATTGGTATTCTCTCTTGACCAAGCCCAACCTGAGCTTCAATAAGTTAAGCTCGAATGTAACTACCTAAGGGTGAAGTGGAAGTTGATAGAGATTACCACCCGAGCGATGTTATGTCAGCCACCCCAAGAGTCTTTCACCATCACGCACCTTACCCTTCAGTCTTATACAAGTGTTAGAAGGGGTTATGTAAAAAGACCTTAGCACTATGATTATTTGCATTATTTTTGTATATAATAAATAATATACATTCATTTTATTATTGTTAGATTGTAAATATTTTCTAAAGCACAAATAGTATTTTTACTTAATAATCAATTAAGAAATCTATTTTGATGAATTAATGGATTTTTGAATTAAATAACATTTTAATTAAATATTATTACTAAATTAATTTTTATATAATATAATTGACAGTATAATTATTATGAATATGCTTGTGTTTTTTATAAAAGCTTGAAAACTATTTTTGTCAAAACCCATGAATATTTGATAAATGTCAGTTTTTATTTTAAAATTAAAAAATTAATATATTTATAAAATTATTTAGATAAAATGAATATTATTTTTGGAATCAGGACATCGAAATTAGCCAATGGTTAATTTTTCATAATTTTTTGAGACAGTCGAATTTTTGGGAAAAACTTAAATACTGTTTAAATATATAATATGTTTTATGAAATCCTAAGGACCCAATAGTGACGTAATAAAATACTATAAACAATATTATCACCCAATAAATGTTTTACCATTAATATAATGTGATTTTAGTTTTGATTGACTAATTTTTCAATGATTCAGTGGACCCTTCAAGACTTATAAAACATTTCACCATATTAAATTGATTTCCTTGAGAGTGTGACTTACCACCACATGACAAGTCCTAATATTTTAAGAATTTCATCCATTATACCTCAGGAATATACCATAGATACTTGGGAAAATTATGATCATCCATTACTAAATTTACTCATGAACCCATCATTATTATATTAAAGGTAGATAAAAAAAATTATGTTATATACTTGGAACTTATCACACATCCCTAAACATTAGAGCACAACCTACATTTTTAGTGATAAAAATATCACCAACACCAATGAAACCAAAAGAATATCCATTTCCCATATTGAATATACATATGTCTCTTTCTTTATATCGAGAAAATAATTCATTTTTGGTGTAATATTGTATGATTATGCTGAATTAACCACCCATTTAGTGTACATATATGAACTATGAATATCAATGACAAATAAATGTAAATCACACTCACCCTATATAATAATTATTCTAGTTTCCTTATAATTAGTGTCATGTTACTTATTTTTTTCCTTAATATTTTTCAAAGGATATATGTTCCTCTACAGACAAACCTGCACGCCGCAGAAGAAGAACTTGTCTTTTCATATTGTCTTTGACTGAAATATATGATTAATGTTTGTATATATCATAGATAGAACACCACTATTAACTGAATAATCAATATAATTTATCTTTTGATGAGCCTGTTTCATCATCAATGATGAAATCACATCATCCAACTTTGAAGTTTCATTCCCAAAGAGAAATGTGGTTAAAAGATTTCTATATGAATCAGGTAACAAACCCAAGGGAAGAATTTTTTTTCCCTTCTTTCATTTTAACAGGTACCACATTGCCTTTATCATTGATACTAACTAATACCAAGGAGATATACATCATAAGTTTGGTGAAAGTTTCCATATGGTTGCCTAAAAATTCATTCTCTAGAATTTTCAAATGAGACAATCAATTTTCATATATAAATGTTTCCTAAGAGATTTCAGTTTATACGTATTTTAAGATTCACCAAGATCTCTTTTATATCTATTAGATTCATAACCTATCATAGTTTATTATCATCCAAATACAATTGGATTATGATTTTCACTTACTCTCTCATATCATGACAATCACTATCGCTCATGGTATACAGTTTCTCTAATTTTTTCTTCAACACCTTCCCTATCTTTACATAGATGAAAATATTTTTTACATGTTATGGAAATATAGTAAAATCAATTTTCCTATTAAGAAGTTTGATGTGGGTATAAATACCATGGCTTGAATCAACCATATCCAATCAGTAAGAAACATTGATAAATCCATTTGATACCAATTGTTGAGGAGAAAACATATCATTCCCAAGAAAACAACTTTGGTTCAGCAAATATATTGTGAGAATCACCGATGAAAATAAAATAAGAAATTAAATAAGAGGAAATAAACTGAGGCATATATATTAATGTGAAACAAATACTCAAATGAATAGGATTAAAAACCCATAGGGTAACTATGAAAAATTACACTATTATCATAGAGTAAAAAAGCATGTTGAAGACAGAAGACTGAATTGGATAATACATCGTAGAAAACCTATGTGATAATACACACCTCAATATTCCTATATAACCTCTTTGATAATCATATCTTGAAATTATTTCACCCTTTTTAGATCAAAATAAAACACAAGATTTCATCACAACCCCTCTTTGTGCAATCGAATTTACCAAGGATCGTTGTAGCCCTATGCACACTAATTATTATATCAAAAAACTATTTTCAATGTATCTTACTCTAAATAATAAAACCCCTAATACTCCATTTATAAGTGAAGGATTCCCTAAAATCCATGTTCACAACAACCTTTTAAAAATTCAAATAATATATAAAGATTATATCTTAAGAAACAAAAAATATCTGTGATATTTTTTTTGATTTCATGTCCTATTTCAAAAACCCATGGTCTTTACCTCAAACAAAATACCACACAATTAGTTCTTACCTACCATGATAATCCATTTAATTCAAAACATATTTCACCTGAACCACCATTTATCTATCCACAGGGACTCTTCACCTACATACTATTATCTAGAAGAATTTCGATACAAGGAACAACAATTGATACACATTATCCCACCCAACCCATCATTATCATTCTAAAACTATTTTATGATCATCCACATAAAACCTGGGCTATACCATGGATCTGATACCACTTATTTGGGGATATTCCTCACAATCCTAGTCATTCTAAGACCAACACAATTTCCCTTTTGGGGTTCCAACCCAAAACCCATGGGTAATAGGATAAATTTACCATCTATGATTATATGTGAGATTATTGGGATAGATTACTTGATATCTCGGTCCTACAATGATCAATACATAAGACCTTATGGGGTTCCATCCTAAATCTCATGGGTGATTGTAGAAATTTCCAAAATAAGATTATTTGTGATCATATTGGGGTAGATTCTTCATAAGCCCATTCCTTTAAGGTCCAACAATTAATCCATGATGGGGTTCCATCCTTAAACCTATAGTTAATAGGTTTAATTTCCCATATAAGATTATATGTGTTCCACCATCCTTTTTGAAATAAAATTTGGGATTGGGTTTGTACCCAACACATCTTTGGTGTTTGGCCTTTGTGAATTCTAGCTTGAAGGGGAATTTTCATGTCTAGGTCATCCGAAGGACCTTATATAGTGTTATTGTTTACTATTATTATTATAACCCATAGTGGTGTTGAATAACATTAAGTTTCCTTAAAACATATGGTTTACTATGTTAAGACATCAATGGGATTGAAGTTATGGTGGTTAGTTCTGAAATATGTTTCAGAGTCAGTGGATTCATCTTGGTAGCAAGTCATGGGACGAATTTAGTCCTTTGAATTTTTTAAGATTATATTTTATATTTTATACTTCAAAACATCTCTTAACCCCAGTGGTCGTATATAATTATACCTATGGTTTTTTTGGTTCTATTTTATCCATTTTGTTCTTTTGTCTTTTCTTCTTGATCAACTTTTTTGGAAAACTATTTGGAAGGGTTATCTGATGTGGTCTTCTCTAATGGAGGAAGCCTGATCTCTCCCATTGGAATAATTTTAAGTGTCATAAACTATGTGGTGGGTGTTAAATATATTGGTTACATTACAATGATTGGTGATCAAACTCAAGCTACCTAAATCTTGTATCAGTGGAATGGTGGTGCATTGTCATTTTCTCTAAGGTGACTAACTATCGAGGAAACTTATTGAATTTTGGGTTTCCCACCTTTTTAGTAAGTAGTGGTTTGTTTCAATTATTTTTATGTAAATGGGTCATTAGAAACGAATTTTTTGTCTCAAATGGTAATGAAATATAGCGTGTGGCTTGTGGTGACGTTTTGTATAAAATTTGATTTATGGTGCTTAAGGCGGGTCTAGGCCTTGTCCTATCATGCCTTAGGGATCCCACCCACCCTAGATTTATCTACTGGGAAATGACCTAATCCACTTGTGGTTCATGAATTGGTAATATATACACCCATTTAATTGTTATTACTTTCCAGGTAATAATAATAACTACATTTTATGCTTATAAATACATTTTATACTTATAAATTCATTTTACTAAAAATTTTCCTTTTATGAAAAATTCATTTTTTATTTTAACAAACTAAAAATATTATTGTAAATTGATGACAAATTATATTTTTAATATGAAGAATATATTAACACTAATTTAATTTTTAATTGAATGGAAATAAGAATGAGATAAATTAATATTTTAAAAATTCATTTTCCAATAAAAACCATTTTTCATTATATTTCATGTTTCCATTTAAAATTAAAATTGTAAAATTATAGAATTGTAATTTTAAATAATGAACTTAATTTTTTGACTTATCATGACAATATAATATTAGGATGAAATTTTATGAATTTTTTAAAAAAAATTATTTTTAGGTTAACGGTACAAAATAATGTTTTTACAAATACTATCACTTTTATGTTATCATTAGTATATAATAATGAATTAAAAATATATGAAAACATATTATTAAAAAAATATGTATTTAATAAGTAAAATTATAGATTTAAAATTATTATGTTTAAATTAGAAATATATGTTTAACATTTTGGAACCTATGTTATATATATATATATAATCTAAAATTGTTTTTATGCATTATAAATTTATTATTTTAAATTTAATTTTCATAAATTCAAGAAATTTGAAATTTAAAAATGGATTTAATATTTGGAAGAATATTTTATAAATTATTTAATAAGGTAAATTTCATTTTTAGTCATAAAAATAAGTTACCAATGATAAAATTGAGTTACTATTGTTAAATTAAATCTTGAGAAAAAGATAAAGTAATGGGGAATGGCCAAAAATATCTCAAGATTTATACTTTATTTGTGTATTTGAGAGGTGGGTTAACCATGGTTCATAATCTCTCTATTATTTTCTACTATTGGATCCACATTCTTTTGAAATCGGCATGTCTTCAATATAAAATTGTGAATACTTACAAAAATGAAACCTTTTTAACTTATAAATGGAATCCTTCACCACCCCACTTATCCTCAAAAAATAGAATTTTATATCTACAAAATTATTCTCACATCTCTCCCAAACTATATATCCCAATTTCTATAGGTTCTTCTCTCACCAAAATACCATTTTAAGAAGGGTAAAGTAGTTGTTCTGAGGAGCAAGGTAATAATTCAAAATCGCTAATTTTTCATTCATATTCCTTTATTTCTTATTTAGAATCTTTAAAATAAATTATACCCAAGATAATATAATTAAATTTTTATAATAAGTATACTAAAATGTTACTATGTTGATGGAATAACCATTTTCTACCTTCCTCACAATCATTCAAAAAACATGAAAATGTTGCTTTTGTTACGTGCGACTATCACCGCTATGAACAATGCATTTCATTTTTCATCACCACATTACATGAATGGTTATAAAATATATTTTATTAAAATATAAGATTTTAATGATTAATAAATGTTATTAATATTTTTTTAATGGGTGAAAAAAATTAATGACCATTATAATGCAATCTCATGGTATTATTAAATTACTAGAAACAAGCTCATCATGGAACTTGTTATCAAAAAACACACCCATAGTTTCCATCAAATAAACATGTGGTTGTATAAATCATTGAAAAATAATTATTTTAAATTCTTTTATAATCTAGGAATGGTGAATGTTTTATAAATGATTGGGGTTTGATGTTTTTATTATGAAACATCTGTGTAATAATAAAAATGACTAACATTTGATGATGAAAATCAACGTTAACTAGATTGTGAAATATTGTAATTAAATTATATAAATGGTAATAGTTATGAATAATTTTTATAAATAGGTTTTTAATATAGTCATGTTTATTTTAAATGAGGTTAAATTACTTTTTTGGAATTCAATATTAAAGGTAAGGTTATTTCTTAACTCAATATTCTTTACTTGAGTTATAATATTTCCTTTTAAAATTATTTATTTTATGAATGGTTATTCCATCATAATAATTTATTATAGAGTAATTACTATTCCTATTTAGTGAAAATGACTATTTAATTCAAATCTTCTTCCATGATAGATCTCTTTCTCCTAAAAGTATAATGTTATTAAGAATAATTCCCATGATCTCTATTACTTTTTTTTCTCTTCCATGTCCATATATTTTATTCCCTCCATTGTTATCCATTGTTATTTTGAAATATAAATATGTATTTTTATATTAATATTCATATTTAGCTTCACACATTTTCAAAAGGAATCATTATTACTCTTTTAGTTTTGTGGGTTTTAATAAAGGTATTTTTTAATAAGCCTTTTCTACCACTAACTTATCTTTTATCTCTTACTCAATTTTTTTTTGATTTAAACATTACATAGTTCCAAGGATAGATTATTTGGATTTATTTTAAAGTCATGTCTTAAAATTTTTTCTTGATACCTTCTTGAAAATATTTTTGAAAGTTAATCGTGAGATTATCTCTTTATGAAAATGTTCATACATGTTTTTAAAAACTATGTTTATGTTTTACTTCCATTTTCCTCTTTAAACCCAAAATATTATATCCTATGGAGTTATGAATTATGAGTCAACCTATATATTATACTATTAAATACTCATTTTTTGTTGGTTAATTTTTTTTGTCATCCAGTTTAATTTTTGAATTAATTTTATGTGAGAAAATTTAAAAATGTTATGAAATCCATTTTCTTTCCATGGGGTTTTCATGATATGATATATGATTGATTTCACATGGAACACATATGTATGGATGCTAATAGGTGGAGTATTATATAAACCTCTAATAAATAGGTTAATGTTTTATTTCTCATGAGATAACATGGCATTGACATGGCTATATTTTTGTATAACTTAAAGGGTGGGAATGATTGAATTTTCTCGAAATTTAAAGGGTGGGAATGATGGGGTTTGATCATAATGAGATGATTCCCTATGCTTATGTTTGTTTCATATTTCCTTGTTATGATATGCTATATTTTTTCATGTCATATGACCATGATTATTACGTATATATCATGTAATTCAACAAGATTTTATTATATATATTTAATTTAATTAAATTTAATGTGTTCGATAGATTTCTCCACATGCAACACAAAACTAAAATGATATGTTCCGTATTGGATGAATATTATTATGATAAATTAATAATGTTGGCAGGTAAGGCTTAATAAATACTCAAGCAGGGGGGGGATGAATTGAGTTATTAAAAAATATTTACTTAGAAAAACAACCTCTTTACTAATTAAGAACTTTCTATTCATTCCTTATCACAAGAAGAAAGAGAAATTAAAATTAGAATGATGATAAATAGACACAGATATTTATAGTGGTTCATGGAATGGAAGTCCCCTAGTCCACTCCACAAAACCTCTTTTACATGAGTTTGGTGATTTTCACTAGACTATTCATTTTTCAAGGACTATCAGTGCTTTTTCTAGGTACTTCATGATTGAGTGCAAGAAGTAAAAAATTGTTACAAAATCATACGAGCTTTAAATTGGGCTCCAACGTGACTTTTCTAAACTATAACCTTCATGTTCTTATAACAAGAAACTTTACAACTAATTATAAGAAAATAGATTTTTAGAAAGTGCAATGCACAGTTGTAAGATAAAACTAAAAGAAGGAAATAATATCTTGGAGAGACTATAAGAAAAGAATGCATCTTAAGAAGTTTATTCTAAATGAAAACATAGATGGATTTTGTTTCACTGCTATAGAAAATGAATATTTTTCTTCTTTTTTACAAAAAAAATAGAGTAGTGTACTAGCACTTGTCTTCTTCTCAATATATATCTTGTATTTCAAACTGGGTATCTTTTTTTATTCAATAGAACACACCACAAACCAACAAATGCATTAAAATATTCTATTTTATTTTTATAGCACTCGATCTATGGAATATGGAATCTAATACACATGATTTAATTTGAAAAACACCTCAGTAATATTAAAGAAAAATAAAATATCCTTATATCTTTCTATTTTATTGGTACTTGGATCTTATTATAATTGATTCAACTATAAAAATGCAATCAATCAATTAAAGATCATATGACATTAAAATTTCACTAAAATTCTTCAATGATAATAAATATAGATTGAAATAAGATATAGCTGACTACATATTATCATGTAGCTGATTATTACATTAGAATTCACATACCTGATTTGAATCACATAGCTAAAATTATTCACATTGGACTTTTACTCAAGTACCCAAGACTGGCATGTCCAAAAAGAAAAATATAAAAAATTTCACCATGTACTCGATTTATGTAGTTGATTACTTCACATAATGGTTTTATGTTGTAGATTGATATACATAGATGATTTCTTACATAGGTGATCTTATCAACATGGGAAATTTTCATGTAGGTTATTCTTAATTGTAGCCAATTTACATAGAATAATCCTTCACATAAGTGATCTATGTTACTGAAATCCCATATATTCATTTCTCTACTTATCCAAAATCATCATGTAGAATATTTTTCTAGATTTAGACAAATTTTATAAAAACATTAATAATTTCATACTTAATGAAATTAAAGGCCAAATTACTTATAAATAAGAGTAAACTTGATGATCACACTTTAAAATGAAAAAATTAATAAATTACAAAGGGTACTTGAGATCTTCAAAACCCAAAGTACATGGAATATGTTTGCACAATATTAGTAGTCCAACAATCTCCCCCTTTTTGATGTTATCAAAATCTATTTAAAATTAAACATTAAATTTTAAAAAGTGTAATAATGATTTTTCACAAATATATATATATATATATATTCCTTTTCAAAATTTAGTGTTTATCCTTTATTTATCCACATTAATTTTACAATTATACAATGTTAGGGAAAAATTTTCCCCCCTTTTGGGTAAAGTATAAAAAAATTATCACATTTTTTATGTCATTAAAAAGGATGGGATGAGGGAGGAAAAACATGTAATATAACACATGAGAGTAATGAAACATTTGATTATTGTGGTAAAATGAATAATTAAATATGGAAATAATTTATTTCATTAAATAAAATAATGTGATTAAACATAAAATTAAAACAATCACCAAGAAAAAAATAAACGAACAATATCAAATGAAAATAATCACTATCAAAGACATCTGAAATAAAGATTTCTTTGAATGTCGATTGAATATAAAAAATTACATCCACTAAATAAAAATTAAAATATTAATTAGAAGATCTAGGTTTATGAATGGGTTGAAAATAATATTGTGGTTTGGATAGAGGTATCTTGAATGTAGGTTCTATTCTGTTGGTGGTTGGAGAAGGAATTTCTGAGGGTGTTGTTTCCTTCTCCACTACCGAAATTCCACCAATTTCTGAGCCAATAGAATCTTTTACATGAGGATTTTAAAAAATATTTTTAATAATTGGGTCCAATTGTATTTGACCTATACTGAATTCATAGGTTCCAGCAACTTGAAAGGGTTCTTTCTTAAAAGCCTCTGAAGAATAGGGTTCTCCCTAATAATGCTAAGCATATAAATCAGCATCATACTTTTCTTGTTCTTTAGGATAGATAGATGGTGGATCATAAACTGATTCAATTGTTTATCTAGAACCTCAATGATATTTTTCACTATTAGGACCAAAAGGTCTCTATCTTCTCATTTCAAATAAATATTCATCACACATACTGATTTTAGTAATAATATTGGAGTTTAATAATTCCATAAGAATGATAAAGGATTTATTATAGATCTTAGACATTGAAGGAAAAAACAATCTTATAAATCCACTTAAAATATTCAAACTAACATGATGTGAAAATGGATGGAGAACTTACTTATTAAGGTCTTAGCAAAGGATAAATGTATTCAGTAGTGAGATATGATGGAATGTTAATGAAAATTATATTTAAAACCTAGTCTATTTATCTCTGCATTCCAATCATTCTACCATTAATTATTGAAACATTATTTACATGATCTTTCCTTGATCTACCATAATTTAGACATCTTATTTCATTACATTGAAAAAAGATTCTGAAACTTGGGAACTAATTGCAGGATTATCAAGTTGAACCTGAACTGTTACTGTAGGAAATGGAGTAATTAATTCCACATAATAAACTATACTTTTTGGTTTGTAACCAAATAACTCCTTTCCCACAAATATAATTTCCACTTATAGAGTGTATTCATATTCTGAACTTTATTCTTTCTTGGAATACAGATCCAAAAATTCTAAAAATATTTCCTTTAGCAACGTGGATATAATTTGAGTGTTTTTATTGATAGGTTCAATGATGCATGGAATTATTTCTCTTTCCTTCTTTAAAATAAATAAATTCACTTCTACTATATCTCTAATAGAATATTCAATATGACTAACATTGTTATTATTGCACTTGTCAATCACAATAATAAGATTATTTATAAACCATTTAGTATCATTAAATTAAACAATAAAATCATTTCTTAACTCTTGAAATCCTTAAATAGAATTTATATTTTCACACAGAAATTGAATCTAAGAAGAAACATTAATAAAATATAGAACACTTAATCAATTCCACTCTAAAAATATGGAATAACAGATGGTTCTGATGGATCTATAATGGAAGAAGTAGGTTGAAACCTCTTAATAAATTCAAACTTTCTTAACACTACCCTTCATAAAGTGTGTAATGTATCCTTCATTATAGTACTAAACGTTTTTAACTAATAAATCTATTTTTTAAATTGACTTGAACATATTAATGGAAGATTCTAAAAGATATCTCCCTCAGAAGAAAACATAGTACAAAGATCATTACATTTTTTTTTGGACAATCATCATTCAACCCCTTTAACAGATATTTCATATATATTTCAATTATTTAGAACTGAAATTAGTAGTATAAGTATGATGAAAATCAGGGTTATACTGAATAATTTGATTCATTAATGATTGAGAAGAAAACATCCCAACCAGCCTATTAAAATCAGACTTAGAAATACAGGACTCTTTGAGTTCTCTAATATAAACTTTGCAATAGTGAATCTCTACTTTTAGATTGTAATAATCTGATATGAGATTATCAAACTCATACATTATAGTATAAGAAAATTATGGCTTTCCTGATCTATCTGAGATTTCATAATTTGGTGGAAAATCCTCATGACCCACTTGAGGTGGCGATGGTGTAGCATGTGTATGGGAATGCTCAGTAGATCCCATAAAAAATTATCACTCCTTTCACTAATAATATGTGATCTGGGAAAAATCATATCCACTGTCTAAGATTCTATTTCAGCCTCAAATATATCCTTAGAATCTAGACCACTAGTCATATAATCCACTAGCCTTTCTTATGGAACTAAAATAGTTATCTCAATAACCAGTTCCTCAACATGTTAAATTACTTTAGTATAATAACCAACTCCATCCTCCTATCTTTTAATATCCTCCTCTCGATTTATATTAGTCTCTACCATGGTCGGACTTACAAAATGTACTAAGGGTTCATTTCTGGTAGTTACTAACTCCTCTAATCCCCTAGAAGGAACCACCTCAGTGGGCGGTGCATCTGTAAGTAGTGAAGTTTGAGATCTATTGCGAGATACTGATTTATCTGTAAGGTATGTTCTTGTTTATGTTTTAGTTTAAGTCCCTTATTTATGGATAAATAATCATTTCACACATTCATGTGAAGTCTCAAGGGTGTTTTGGGGGTTTGAGACATAAAAAGAGGAGGAAAAGTGAGTTTCTGGACATATTGCACAATTTTCACAACGTTAGTGCAAACCATACGGAGTATACTAGGTAACCATATAGGCATGGACAGAGCCTTACACATGGTTGGAACATGGTTAACCAAACCTGGTGGAATTCCCAGGAAACTGTGCGAAGGGGGTGATTTTTTAAAAGTGGCTTCCGCACGGTTTGCGCACAATTTGGTAAACCGTGAGGGTAAACTGTTTGGCCCAGAAAAGTTGGAAAATTTAAAAAATTTACAATCTGGGTTTTTAAACCCCGACTTGGGTTTCTCCTCCATTTCACCCCTATAACCCTAGTTATGAACTTGGATGACCCAAGATTCCAAGAGGCGATTCTCCTTTAATTCTAGTCTATTTGGAGTGTCGTTCGTTACGGATCGAAGCCCAGGTAAGTCTAATCTCCTCCTTGCCTCATCTTTTTTTATTAGGGTTTTCATCATTCTCCCATATCCTTATGAATCTCTAAAACCATCCTTTTCTAGTGAGATTTATGTTGGGGCTTAAATGGGTGGTTGTATCCAGATCTATGGATTTGTTTAGGAGCGCGTTCATTGTAACAACCCAAAAATTCATTAATGGAAATTCATGTTGGTCTATTTAAATGTCTTCTTATGGTTATTTAAAAATTAAGCACTTATTTGGTTTTATGTTTTGAATTTTAAAATACCGTTAAGAATTGTGACTGTTACTGATATAGCCGTTGAAAAGTGATCACATGATTAATATAAATAATGGGATTTAACAAATCCAATTTTACTCAGACAAAGGAAGTGATGACCACATCTAGTAGAATTTCCCCATACAAAGCCCATTTTTCAGAGATCTTAAAGGAGGTGGCATCATTAGGCTTCACTCTTGACCAAGCCCAATCCAATCTTGAATATGTTAAGCTCAAGAGGAACCACCTATGAGAGAAGTGGAAGTTGATAGAGATTACCACTCGAGCAATGTTATATGAGCCACCCCAAGAGTCTGTCACCATCGTGTACCATACCCTATGGTCTTATGCGGGTGTTTTAAGGGGTTATGTAACAATACCCCAGTACTACGATTATCTACATTATTCTTGTTTAGAGAACACACATTCTTTTTATTATTGTTACATTGTAAGTAGTTTTTAAAGAACAAATAGTATTTTTAGTTAATCTTCAACTAAGGAATATATTTTGATAAATTAATAGATTTTTAAATTAAATAATATTTTAATAAAATATTATTATTATTATTATTAAATTTCTTTTTATTAAATATAAAATATCATATAATTTTATGAATGCAATTGTAATTTTTATTAAGGTTTGAAAGTTGTTTTTGTCAAAACCCATGATTTTCTGATAAATATTGGTTTTTATTTTAAAATTAAAAATTAAAATATTAAGATAATTATTTAGATAAAATGAATATTATTTTCTGAATCAGGACATTGAAATTATCAAATGGTGATTTTTTTCATAATTTTCTGAGACAATCGAATTTTTGGTAAAAAATTAAATACCGGCTAAATATATAATGTGTTTTATGACATCATAATGAACCAATAGCGATGTAATAAAATACTATAAATTATATTTCTGGAAAATATATGTTTTATCCTTAAAATAATTTTATTTTGTATTTATTTTATTTATTTTACAAAGCCTTAGTGGACCCTCCAAGACATATAAAACATTTTGTCTTTTTAAATTGTTTTCCTTGAGAGTGTGGCTCACCTCCACATAAGCAAACCTATTATTTTAAGAAGTTCGGCCAATGGAGTTATAGAATATTGTTTTCCAATACCCTTTGGAAAAAACCATGGGCAAAAACCATGGTATGTTTTGTGGATTTGATTAGTCTAATGTGAGGTGTCCCAAACCTAAATAATAAAGAATTCCCTCTCCTTTCCTATATAAACCCACCCAAGCTCCCACTTCCTCTTCACTCAAATCCTTTGGAGTTCATAAAACCTATGAAATTATCTCTCTATAATTCCCACAAGGTTCCCCAAGCTCCCAAGAAGCCTCTCTCATGCCTCTCTCATGTTTTTGGGATCACACTTCCAGGTAATGGATTTCTTCCTTTCTCATTTTTGTCCAATTTTCTTTAAGTTGTTATGTCCTTTTGTTTTCAATTAAAAATTTTGGGGTATGATTTTTCACCTCCCCCATATTTCCCTTTTTATTTTTGGATGATGGTAGGCCCATTTATCTCTCATTAAAGCCTCTCATGTACACCCGTTACCATGCCGAAATTCCGTGAGGGATTTCTCCCTTCTCTTTTACATGCAAGTAATTATTTTGTATTAGGCTTCTAAATTCAATTATGTTTGTTGGTAAATAAATATATATGACCCCCTAACTATCTATTTCATTTAAATATGATGAGAAAACCATTTATCTCTCATCAACCATTTTTTATGAGTTCTTATTTCACACCATTATGCTGACGAAACTGCACTATGATTTTCCAAGCCAATGTCATTGTGTAGTGAATTCCATCCCATTTCTCTATCAAGGGTATTCAACTTTATGAACATTTTCTTATTGATTATAAAGCTTCATGAATGTATTCCATATCTCTTTACCATGGAATAAATTTTGATGATTGATTCTATGTTGTATGATCCATGTACCACACTTATGCATGAAATGAAATGCTTAAGAAGGGTGCGCCCTAATAGCACTCCAATGCATTGGGTAAAGTATAGTATCATGATACGTCATGTTCAATGAGTGTTGACTCATGATAATTCAATTACAATAAATTTTTAATCATTCTTCATGTGCAATGCAGATTTACTCATGCTATATGTGTAATGAGCCTTGGGTCATGCTAAATTCCAGGTTAAGTGTTGTTGCCACATTTCCATGTTATGATTATCATGATTTATCATGCCTTGATGTTCATATTTCTTTTGTGCTCCATTGATATAATTATTGTATAAAATGTATTGTATTACTCATTTTATTCAATGTTTATTCCTTTGTTGGGCTTTATATCTCACCCTTTTCTTATGCATGTCCTCAGGTTATCACATGCAATGCTAAGTATGAGGGAATATAGTGGTCATGTAAAGGATTTTTTCAATAAAGATGTTTTATTTCATGTTTTATGTTTTTTGTAATGATCCTAATCCCCAAAGACACTAGAACTCTCGATCTTCTATGTTTTATCAAGTGAATTTTATGTAATAAATCATGTTTTAGTGTGTAATAAAGAACATGGTTTCTATATTCTTCATCATATTCTAGGTAGGTGGTCTACTAGTACTATCACATTGTTTTGTATTAGATTTTTGTATGGAAGTTTGTGTTATTCTTTTTCTCTAATTTTGTTCTTTTTTATATTATAGTTTTTGATAAAAATGGATATCTAATTGATGAATTAAAACCCTCATGATCCTCGTCGGTTGCATAGAGGATGACTTGACCATTTAGGGCCACCCGTGGGGTGCGCCGACAATCTCAGACCTAGGGAGTGGTAGGGTTAATTGAATTATTGCCATGTAATGTGTGAAAACCATGTAGAATATGTTTCAATTGTTTATTAGGTTATAAATAAAATGATAATTGATATTCCTTGGGTGATAAGTCATAAGGGGTTGTTTGTCCTGACATGAAAACGGACAAACTGGGTTGAATGAGATTATATCAATTGTTTAACGAAATTTGGTAAGAAATTCCTAAGAGGGTTAGTGCATATTAAATGGTGAAAATATAATGGGATGATGAAATTGTAAAGGGGGAATATGTTAATTGGATATAATAATGAAATGGATGAATATGTTGAATTGGTTAATACAAGGGAAGTTGTGGTACACCTAATGGGTTGAATGTAATAAAGTGGTTTTGTTATGAGATATGATAAATGTACATGAAATGATAAATGGGTTAAATGGGTTAATTTATGGAAATAGGTGAATATTTAATAAATAATGGGGATTTTTGAATAAACATAAAGGGTTAAGTCACAAGAATTGGAATTTGGCTAAATAATGATGAATTGTAATTGCTAAATGTTTTAATGGGTTGTGACATAGTATTACTTCCCATGTTGGTTGTTATTCATTTTGATTTCCAATGGAATTGGTTATGATGTGTTTTGTTATGGTATGTTGTGGTGATTTGATAAATAAGAATGTGAACATGGCTTGGTAGAGTGGGGTATTTACATGAGGTTCTATGCCTACAGGTCGAGTTAAACTGAGGCTCCAAACTCCACCCCATAAATACATGGGTTAGGGAAGGGGACATAGGATCTATTCCCCTAGCAGTTGCATTACACCCGAACAAAGGCTTCGAGGTGAGTATAATTTGTTCATGTGATATGTGTATCCCTAGTGAGATAGGGACTTGATTTATTTTCCCTATTCGTTATGATTTATTGCCTTAGACCCTTGTGTAGATGATAATTATGCCTAACCCATGGAACGTGTGATCAAAATGTATTATATAATGAAAATGGTATAAAAATGAAATTTGGATAAATGATAGGAGTTAATTATGTAAACCTTGGATATCTAATGGAAGCCAAGTGGTCCTTTTTTACTTACCATTTATTTTTTACTTTCATGCACTATCTATTAGACTGAATATTTTGTAGACAACATTTGTGGTGCCCACTTATTTTTGTACTCACACCCTCCTCGGGCCTCCGCTGGGTAATCGAGCAAATCACTTGGTTGCAGTTCAGGACAAGGGTAAAGGCCCTATACTAAGATGTTTATTTGGGATCAGGATGTACATGGAGAAGGATTCAAACATAGAGTCAGGACCTATTTGGAGTTGTGTCCACTTATTTTATTTTGGGTTTCTTTCAGTTTATTCTACTAGTATGTAATGATATTGTTGTATTTGATTTTTGTTTGCACCCTATTTGGGAAATATTTGGTTATGTATGTTTACTAGTTATTCATATTATTCCGCTATTTATATTGTGTTCTGATGTGGCTTACTATAACAAAATGGTGGTATAGTCTCCCCATATGACTTATTAGACCCTTACTATTAGTTGAAAACGTCTGGAATATGGGGAGGCGTGCTTGAGGTCATGTGATGACTTGAATCAGGGCACTGGCTTAGTAGATTCTGAGTCAGGGACATTACAAAGAGGTATCAGAGGATTTATTTTCTCTTTCTTACTATTTTGGGATGGTAGACAACAGATTAGAACGTGTCAAGACTTATTAATGAGCTTGTTCTTGGGAGTATCTAACCCATGTATGAGGGAAAACCCAAGGCACCATTGGTGGGAATTGTTTATTTTTATGTGTGTTTTTACAGTTGAATGGTATTTCACCGTTGGATGATGCACATGCTGTCTGATTTGACAGATTTATGATATTTTTCTCACTATCAGAATGACATGAGATTGTGAATTCATGGATCATTTTATGCACCTAAGGATATAGGTGGAATGCATCATTATAGTCTCACACACGGGATGGGTGTGCAAGGCATATAGAGTAGAATGCATTTTACATCCTAGATAAATTTGACGAAAATGATGCCTAATAATTGTAATGAAAGTGGGTGAATGAAAATAATGCAAGTAAATAGTTATGTAATATCATGTATACATAAATTTGGTGACCATTTTAATGTTTTGGGTGGTGATAAATTGTAAATGGTTACTCGATGTCTAAAATTAAAGAGATTCCATAATGAAGGTAAAATTGTTAATGAATTTTTTCTAATGAAAGGTGTAAATGATTTAAAATGATTATTGTAACAAGTTGTGAAATGGGAAATGTGACTCATAGGAAAGGATCTTGTTGTAAAAGATTAATGGGTTTGAAGATGTGTTGATGAAAGATATGTGATTAAATAAATTGGTTACCCTATGTTGACCAGGACCCGTAGTAGGTATGGTAGAGGGTAGTGTTCTAAGTGTAATAATGACTATTGGGGTAGAGTATGAAGAATGGTTTGTTTAAGTTTGATAGTGTGAGATCTTTTAAATCATTGGTTAAATTATTTCATTCATTCTTCAAAGTTTCGGGTGAACGATAAGTTTAAAATGATAATTCTTGAGTTCAGAGGTGGGTATCCATAGTGTTGTCGGTTTTACCCTTGTTTGTGTTTGTTGGATAGTGGGGGTTCCTTAGTTTGAGACTTTGGATTTGGAATGTGAGGCTTTTCCAGTTATGATATTGCCTAGGTGGTGTGTTTAGGGAACCCATGGTAGGGTTGTGGCCATTGGGTTGTGAGGAATTTTTGGTAATGCAAGTGTGGAAACTCCCATGGTTTGTGACCGTATGGTGTGCATTTTAGACCTTAAGGATGGTACTTGGGTCCTAGATACCTTGCGAATTGTGTTTTGAATTCTAAATGGATGTTTTACTCATGGTTCTGATGAATGTGTTCACCTTTGCTACAAAACCAAGAGTAGATGGTTGTTTGGTGAGGTAGGCACTGTGTGCATCAGAATTTGGGTGAGGGTGCCATTCACAATAATTTCTTTGTTTTTTTCATGATATGAATAGTTTGGAGAGAGGGGCAATGGATTTTACTGGTTGTGACTCCAACCTAGGGAGTTGGTATTGTTCAACCTTCAAGGTGACCTATGAGAGTGGTCAGCTAGGGTCTCTAGTGATTTTGGGTGTGTCTCACACATGTAGATGTTTTAGACTTTGATAGTGGAACTCAGAGTGTTGTATGACGAGGGTTTATCCTGAAGGGATAAGTGGGAAGCATGATTGTTAGTGGTGCTACTCGAGTTGTGTTTTCACAATGATTGTTTTGGAAAAACCAAGGGTGACCTCATGGGCGGTCAGCCCAGTGGTTCAAGTCCCTTGGAATATGAAGCGTGGAAGATTCATTAGGGGTGTCATCAATGCATACGAAGTACCACCAAGATTTAGTAAATGGTATAGTTTTTCTTGGTTCTTTTATAAGGTCACCCTAGTGTTTATGATAAGTGTTAAGGTTTGTTTTTGAGGTTCTTATATTATGGATGCATGAATCACCTATTTGGATGATGATTAATGGAGGTTAATTTTTTTTTGAGCAGAAGAGACAAGGGTGGATGACATGTGGTTATATTCTTTCGCTCAATGGAGACACTTGAGGTGAGAGTGGTCACATGGATGAACATGTTTTTATGAATGATTTTGGTTGTTGGTTGAGATGCAGAGGATGCCTCATGGCTGATGAGACTGAATAACCGAGATACATGGTTAGGTAAGTAATAGAGAGAAGGGATACAAATATATAAAGGTTGTTTTGTGAGAGACTGATGATTTGATTGGTGTGATAGACCATTGTGTTTTAGTTTTTAGATGGAAGGGAAACTTTGGAAGAATATGAACGGTGTGGTGGAATTAGTGCCACATGAAATGTTGGTTCATGGTTGTTTGGTAGTTCAGTCATCGAGAAATGGTTAAAATTTGTTGGCAGTCACACCTAAGTGGCGGTGGTTAAGTTTTGAAGAGATGCATTCAGAAGGGAGGCCTTAAATCCTTGGTAGGTAATGGTGTCCCATAGTTCAACATCAGAAATGGATAAGTTTGGGGGATATTATTTAACAACTTCTTAGCATAACTCATCTAGTGAGGAGGATGCCCAACATCTTGACATCATCCCAGGTATGTTGAGAAGCTCTAGATCATTCCAAGAGACATGAAGGTGTTTTGTTGGATGAGGGTCATCATAGAGTTTATGTTCATGAAAACGGTATGCGTGGATCTTGATGATGGGATGTACACCCTCTATGGATTTGGGTGAGCTCCTTAGGATGGAATGAATGCTGACACATGTCATGGGTGTCGTTTATGAAAGCTGGGAATATGCATTAGGTGACGTTTGTTTTCTTGTTTTGGGAAAAAGCTATATGGAAATGTCTATGTTTGGGGTTCGACTTGTGATTGAGTTTAACAAATGATGGTTGGAATCCCTCATGAGAGTAGTGGTAATAATGATCCTAAGGTGGGCATTGATAATTCAGTCCTAGATGTGGAGAAAACATCAAATCAATGTAGTGGCACCACAATTCTAATGAGGAACTTGTGGGGTGCATGTTAGGTTCGTCAGTGAGGCAATGTGGTACTTGGATGTGGTGGATGATGAGTGAAGTGTAGGCTTCGAGATTAGGGTGGGTCCATGTGAAGCTTTTGATGTCTGCATTGAATTCATAGAAGGGTGTGGTTAGATATGACAACATGTTGTTGCAAGAGAGGTTGGGATCTATAATTCCAATGGAGATTGGGGTTAGACTTGGGTAAATTCTACACAAATGGTTTTATGACATTTGGAAGTTGAAGGAACCTTGTCCATGTGATGTGGTGTCATGCCAAGGGTGAATCCTGATGATGGTCTGGAGGGTGGTAATTCCGTGATGATGGAATTATACCAGAATTTACAGAATGACCTCAATGGGTGCATGGGATGACAATGATAGGCTTCAAGTTTGTAAGAACCTTGTGAAGGTGAGGAAATGGTATTGTACCATTAGTGGAAGGTGGGTGCTCTAGGTAAACCTAGTCAGTGGTGGTCCTAAGGGAAATGGTAAACTTGAATGGGTTTGGTGAGAGTGACCCACCTCTGGGTTGATCCTGTGGAAGGAAGTGCCTTCTTGGGAATGAAGTGTACCTAAGTGAGGTCAGGTTTATCTTAGTCCTCGAATGGATAGTGTAGGAATGTCCAAAATTGTTTTTATGGTGTGGTTGGATGCCAAAGTAAAGTAAATGTCCTATGGATGTTGGGGCGTAGTTTGTTGGAATATCTCAGGTGATGTGAAAGATGGGTTGAGGTTCGAGTGGTCTTTCAACAAAAGTGGATGTTCCAAGTAACCGATGATGGTGGAAAGAACCATACTGGATAAATGGTTGGTTGATGATGTGACCAGATTTTTAGGTTGGAATGACTAGAGTGGTCATCATTTGGGTGAGTTATCCCCGTTAAAGTGCTTTGGCACGAGTTTAGATGGTCAAGTACTTGAGAGTTTTGGGTTATGTTTGGTTGTAAAGTTGTGGAGTGAAATTGTTCTAAAATGTGGTAGTAAGGATCATGTGTTTTCTTTTAGGTGATATAGGGTTTGGTCACCATTAGATTTTGGAGAATAGGAAAATGATGCCAAGTGATTTGTGTCATGAATTGTATAGAAGGTCGGGCTGATGAGGTAATTATTGGTTCTTCTATGACTATGTGATGTTGTGTGCAATGTTTCCATGTTTAGAGAGTCAAGAATTGTTGTCTAAGTTTTCTCTGGGATGTTCTAGCGGTTGGGTAAGGTTGAAGTGGATGTATGCTTGAGGAGTTTTCTTGTTTGTGTTATGGGAAGTCTTGTGGGGAAAGTCTGTGCCCTTGATCTATGTTCGGTGGCCTTGTGATGTGAAACAAAAAACATGGAAAGTGGGAAGGTATAGTCAGGCCCCATGGCATGATCTCTTGTTATGGAAGTTTGGTGACGCTCGGAAGAGCAACTCAAGGATGAAATGTTATAAGGTGGGGAGGTTGTAAGATCCTAGTTTCTCTATAAGGTATGTTCTTGTTTATAATTTAGTTTAAGTCCCTTATATTTGGATAAATAAGTGTTTCACACTTTCATGTGAAGACTCTAGGGTGTTCTGGGGGTTTAAGAAATAAAAAGAGGAGGAAAAGGGAGTTCATGGGCATATTGCATGGTTTGTGCATGGTTAGTGGAAGTTGTGTAGAGTATCCCAAGTAACCATACAGCCATAGACATGGCCTTATGAATAGTTGGTGCATGGTTAAGCAAACTGTGTGGAATTACTAGGAAACCATGTGAAGGGGGTGATTTTTGGGCATTAGCTTTGGCACTGTTTGTATAGGGTTTAGAAAACTGTGCAGGTAAATCATACGGCCCAAAAAAGTTATAAAATTTATAAAATTTCTACTCCGGGTTTTTAAACCCCAACTCAGGTTTCTCCTCCATTTCACCCCCTGTAACCCTAGGGACAAACATGGATGACCCAATATTTCAATAGGTGATTCTCCTTTGATTCTAGTCCTTTTAGAGCATCGTTGGTTGTGGATCGAAGCATCAGGTAAGTCTAATATTCTTTTTGCTTCCCCTTTTCGATTAGGGTTTTCATTTTCTCACATATCCTTATGAATCTATAAAACCCTCCTTTTTCTAGTGATATTTAGGTTGAGGCTTAATTGGGTGGTTTAATCCCAATCTATTTCTTTGATTAGGATCACGTTCTTCATCAGATTCGAGGTAGGTGGTCTACAAGTACTAACCCATAGTTTTATGTTAGATTTGTGCATGGAAGTTTTTGTTCTTCTTTTTCTCTAATTGTGTTCTTGCTTCCATTAGAGTTTTTGATAAAAATGTGTGTTTATGTGACCAATTAAAACCATCACGATCCCCGTGGCATGTGTAGTGGATGACTAGACCATTTAAGGCCACCCGTGGGGTGCGCCAGCAATCTCAGACCTAGAGAGTGGTAGGGTAAAGTGAAGGATTTCCAAGTAAAGTGTGAAACCCTTGTAGAATATGTTTCAATAGTTGATTAAGTTTTAAATTGAATGATAATTTAGATGACTATGGTGATAAGGCAGAAGGGGTTTTTTGGCATGACATGAAAATGGGAAAATTGGGTCGAATGGGATTATATCAATAGTTTAACAAAATTTTGTTAGAAATTC
The DNA here is from genome assembly GCA_963277665.1 of Viscum album. NCBI lineage: Eukaryota > Viridiplantae > Streptophyta > Magnoliopsida > Santalales > Viscaceae > Viscum > Viscum album. The sequence continues at coordinate 681,414,156 of OY728123.1, read as the reverse complement.
CTAAGAAGGTTAGTGAATATTAAATGGTGAACTTATAATGGGATGATGAAATAGGAAAGGGGGAATTTTTTAATGTGATATAATAAGAAAATGGATGAATATGTTGAATGGGATAATACATGGGAAGTTTTGGTACACCTAATGGGTTGAATGTAATAAAGTGGTAATGTTATGAGATATGAGAAATGTACATGAAATGATAAATGGGCTAAATCTGTTGATGTATGTCCATTGGTGAATATTAACTAAAGAATTGGGATTGTTGAATAAAATTAATGGGTTAATTCATGAGAATGGAAATTTGGATAGGTAACTTTGAATTATAATTGGTAAATGTGTTAATGGGTTAGAATATATTATTAATTCCCATGTTGGTCGTTTTGCATTCTGATTTCCAATGGAATTGGTTATGATGTGTTTTTTTATGGTATGTTGTGGTGATTTGAAAAATAAACATGTTCACATGAATTAGTAGAGTGGGGTATTTACACTAGGTTCTACACTTATGGGTCGAGTAAGATTGAGGCTCTAAACTCCACCCCATAAATGAACCTGTTAGGGAAGGGGATTGAGGCTCTATTCCTCTAACGGTTGCATTCTACCGAGACCAAGGCTTCAAGGTGAAGATAATGTGTTGATGTGATATGTGTTCCCCTAGTGAGATAGGTACTTGATTTATTTTCCCTATGAATTGTGATTGATTGACTTTGACCCTTGGGTAAGTGATAATTATGACTAACTGATAGAATATGTGATCAAAATAGATTAAGGAATGAAGATGGTATAGAAATGAAATTGGGATAAATGCAAGGAGTTAATTAAGTGAACCTTGGATATATAATGGTACCCAAGTATTACTTGTTAACATACCATTTATTTTGTACTTTCATGCTCTATCTATTATAATGGATATTTCGTAGACACCGTTGGTGAAAGCCTACAGAGTTTTGTACTCACAACCTAGTTGGGCCATCGTTGGGTACCCCAGTAGATCTCTTGGCTGCAAGTCAAGACAAGGGCTAATTCCCTACACTAAGATGTTGATTTGGGATCTCTATGTACATGGAGAAGGATCCAGACTTAGAGTCAGGACCCATTTCGAGTTTTGGCCATTTGTTTTATTTTGGGTTTCTTTCACTTTGTACTACTAGTATGGAATGCCATTGTTGTATTTGATTTTTGTTTTACCCTGTTTGGGAAACATTTGGTTATGAATTTTTACAAGTTATTCATATTATTCCTCTATTTATATTGTGTTCTGTTATGGATTACTCTAGAAAAAAGGGGGTATAGTCTCCCCATGTGACTCATTAGACCCTCTCACCTCATCGACAACCTATGGCATACGGGGAGGCATGCTTGCGGTCATGTGACCACTCGACTCGAGGAACCTACTTAGTGGCTTCCAGGTTGGGGATGTTACACGGATCCACCCAATCCATACTTTTTTGACATAATTCCTTAAATTAAAATAAATAAAAATCAGAGAAATAACCAATTATCTTTAAAATTAGAGAATAAAAAGTATTAATTTAGTGACACTTTACTACATCTCTTTCATTAAGATCCACCTCTCTTGTCTTTAAAACTAAGGAAATCAACCTTCCATGAAGGTATCAATTAAGCTTAATCTTTTCTTTGCAAGAATGATGCCTAAAATGAATCATTTACCTTGGAAAATTCAATTTCAAGTTATTTACCCAAATATAAAAAAGCACATATCATAAAAAATAACTTTCTCTATTTCACTAGCACTATGGTTTATTCTAGTTTCAATAATCTTACAAAATACCTTCCATTCCATTGGAAAATATTTTACTGGACACTTTTCAAATGTTGAGGTGCCAAAAAACATAAAAACTTCTGATGACCCAACCAAACCTATTCTAAAAAGTGTTTGAATGAAACTAAACTCCCTTTATGGGGAAAATGAAACATATCCTCCATTTGGATAGATTAAATAATCACCACCATTATATTAACATTTGAAAAAACTATATTCTATCATTGGTTGAATTAAATATATGTATTACTCATAAAACCATGAATGTATTCCTTAAACAGGAAACTTGAATTCTTCTCATCCAACACAAAATCCAATCCTTGAAACTGATGAAATTTATTTAGAAACTTCTCATTCAACTTCATCCATTCCATTTTAGTGTATTTTCTAGAAATTATTCTTTACAAGACACCACATTTTATATTTATAAGATCCAAAACTTCATTCATCCATATAATTTGAATTTCCAATAGTATACATAGTTGGTTGCAGGTAGAGAAAGTGAAGAATTGAAAGGTTCATTGTTTAGAGAGACTATTCAGTTTTAGGAAGAAGATACACATGCAAATAGAGAATGAGTTGAGTTCTATTTTTGTTTTAGGTCACAAATCTGAATCTATAAAACCCTACATACTCAAATAGGGTTTTTTGCTCAATTTCAACAAATAAATAAATAAAATAAAATAAAATTTAAAGAAAAGAAATTTTATTTCCCAAATGTGAAAAACATAAGAAGATTAACATGTAAAGTATAAATTAATTAAATAAATTAAAATAATTTAAATTAAAACAAACCCAAATTTATTTTAATGAAATAAAAATTTTCACACATAAGGGGTTTAATAAAAATATATACTAACTGATTTTTATTGGAGATAAAATCAAGAGTAATATCAACCTTTTAAGCATGATCTCTCAATAAATGATGCCTTAAATCTTAAATCTTGATTATTGAATGATTCATCAGATTATTAGAAATTATTTATGTCGCTAGTGTTATAAAATTTAATTGACACTTGATTATAATTGAATCCTAAATCCATCAATGTGTCTTTAATCAACAATACATGTGAACAAAAACATTAAGTAAAAAAATATCATTCTTTAGATGTAGAAAATTAAATAGTGGGTTGCTTCTTACAATATCTGGATACTAGGGATTTCCCAAGAAAATGGAAGGTTCTTGAGGTACTCTTCCTATCTAGTCTACAACCACCAAATTCAGCATCTAAATATAAAGATACATTGAAATTTGATGTTTTTTGGAAATAGTAAGGAAAGATATATTTTTTTGTTCAAATGACTTTAAATTATTTTTAGAATATTTTAAATGAGATTCATCATGGTATTCCAGAAATATAGCACAAAGAAATACTAAAATAATAATATTTGGTATGATAGCTATTAAATACAATAAAATTCCAATTATTCCTTTGTAATGTTTATTTTTAACTGGTTTTCCATCTTCATCCAAGTCAATATTTTCATTAGAAATCATAGGTTTTGTATATACTATACCACTTTCAAGTATAAATATTATAAGTTATTATGGTATGTATTTTTCTTATTTAATACATTCCTAAATTCTTTTTCTTAAATCTGATAACCTAGAAAATAATTTAACTCACCCATTATGCTCATTTCAAATTCGTTTTTCCTATGTTTTGAAAATTCATTTGTGGAATTTTTATTTATAGAACCAAATATCACATCATCCACACATATATTCACTAAAAGAATATCTAAAGATAATTTTTTCATAAATAATTTTGGATCTAACTTTCCTACTAAAAATCTATTTTACGAAATAAATGTACTCAAAAGTTCATACCAAGATCTAGGTTTCTGTTTGGTCCCATAGAGAGATTTGGTATGTTTAAAAACTAAATTTCGAAAATGAGGATTTTAAAAATTAAGAGGTTTTTCAATTTAGACTTCATCCATAAAAAACCATTTAGAAAATCATATTTCACATCTATCTAAAATCCCTTAAAATTCATATATTATTCATAAGATAATAGAATCCTAATAGATTTTAATCTTGATATAGGTGAAAAGGTCTCCAAATAATCTATACCATGTTCCTGATTGTAATCTTTAGTTACTATCCTAGCCTTATTTTTAGTGATCACACAATGATAATCTTCTTTATTCCTAAAAACATATTGTATTCCAATAAAATGATAGTCATTGGATCTATCAACTAATTCCCAAACCATGTTCCTCTTGAAATGGTTTAATTTATTTTGCATTTCTATAACCCAAATCTCATATTATAAGGTTTCTTCTATAGACTTAGGTTTTATATAAGATAAAAGGGAAGAAAAATATATAATATTTTCTATACACCTTCTGGTCCTAATTCCTTCATCTAATATTTCTATTACTATTTATAAGGGATGGATCTTAAGGTATATATGTTATTTAGGTTGCACACTTTAATGTTCACTGGTATCCATCCTTTTAAGATTCAGTTTTAGAAAATCAATTTCCAATCCATTATCCTTTTTTACTTTCATAAAGAGGATCATGTCTCATATTTTCAAAATAATCACATAGTTCATCAATTTGAGTATTTTTTGATCAAATGGATCAATTTTACAAAATTTCACATGAGTTGATTCTTCAATAATATTTTATCTTTTATTAAAAACTCTATATGACTTAGTAGTAGTAGAATATCCATGAAATAATCCTTCATCATATTTTAAATTATAATTACCAAGATTATCATTGGTGTATAGATTATAAAACTTACATCCAAAAAAACTTAATGTATCCAACATTTTGCTATCTATTTTCCATGTATTATAGGATGTTTTCTTCAAAATAGGTATAATTAGAACTCTATTTATGATATGACATTATGTATTCACAACTTCAACCATGAAATGAGTAGGAAAGTTATATTCAAATGACATTTTTCTTTAAATTTCTTAGAATATACTATTTCTCCTCTCAAAAACATAATTTTTATGAGGGGTCATGGGGGAATAAAAAGTATGCATGATACCATGATTTGAAAAATAGGAATTGAACTCATGGTTTTAAAATTCTCCTACATAGACACTTCTTATAGAAATAAATTTATGCTCTTTATCTTTTTGAATTAATTTGTAAAAAATAACAAAAACAAAACAACATTCACTTATAAATCTTGATATGAAAACCCAAGTAAATCAATAAAAATAATCAACTAAAACATAAATAAAATATTTTCCTATTAGGATTGAAACTATAGATGACCCAAAAAATCCATATCAATTAATTCTAGGGTTGTAGAGGTTGGAACCTCTTCAATTGGTTTAAAAGAGGACTTGTGTTTCTTTCCCTTTTGGCATGTATCACAGAGCTTCCTTTTATTCAATTTAAGATAATGAAAATTTAAAACTAAATTCCTTTTATATAAATTTATTAAAGTTTAAAAATTAAAATATCTAATAATATATTCCATATCCAAGATTCTTCTATTTAAGAATTTAAATGGTTTATTTTTCTCTACTCAAAGAATTAAAATCAAGAGTATAAACATTCTATATTCTAGGTGCCTTAAATGTAATAATATTATATTTAAAAATTGGGAAGGAATAATTTTAGAAATAAAATAAATAAATTTCATCATAAAGATATGGGATAATTATTAGTTTATACTTTAATCCTTTTAGATAAAGAACTTTGTTGATGGGGATTGAGCATATATTACAAACAACTATATCTCCCATAATGTTTCCTTTATTATTGTAACCAAAAGTGACATAACCTCCATCATCTTTTTGTAAGGAGTAGAAATTTGAGAGATAAACAATCATAAGTCTTGAACATCCAAGGAACGTTTACCATTTATTATTTATTCTCTTTAACCATTTTCCCCAATAAAGCGTTCCATAAATCACTTGTTTTCCTTCTGATTAGAGTGTTCAACTTTTGATTCAGAAGATGAAATATCATTAGAGTTCTCAAAGCACTCCATGTTTACTTAATGGATATCTTGGATTTATTTTTGTGACCAGTATTTTTTAAATAAATTTTCTATGACATATTGTTACCGTTTAATAGAGGAAAATCTTGTTTAATATATCCAGGTTTCATGCATTCATAACATCTCATTTATTTTGAATTTCCATTATACTTATTATACTTGATGAAGGGTTTCTAAAAACCTATTATATTATTGTAAATATTTCTTAATGTTTTTAGAAAAATGATAAAACTTGCTATCGAACTCAGGAATATTTTAATTCTTTTCATCAGATGATTCAACTATTCTATTTTCTCTGCATTTCTTTTCATCTATTGACGTTGATACTTTTACAGAAGCATTTGAATTATTAACTAAACTATGATCTCTAGAATCAATTTCCTTATCTTCATCATTCATCATATGTGTGAAAATTATATCTTTTATTTTTTAATTTTTTACCTCTATTGATTGTTGAATAGCTGTATAAATTCCACTATACTTATAGGTTAAAACTATTACCACTTTCAATGATTTCTCTAGATGAGTAATTGGTTTTCCTAAAGAATAAATATTGTTTAAAATCTCTGAAATACTTTCATTTAATTATTTTATTATCTGAAATTACATTATTCTTAACGTATCAAACATAAGTTGGATGTATCATTTCTGAGATCTATTATATAATATGTTCCTTCATAAGAAACTAAAATACTAGTCCACATTTCATTGGATGTTTGGAATAGAGATACTCTATTAAACTCAACTGAAAATAGTCCATAGATTAAAAAATTTATTTACTTTTAATTTAAATCATAACTATATATAGTATCTACTTACCCTGTTTTAATGAGTTTATTGAATCTTATATGGATTCATAGCTTTGAGATTAACCATTAAACCAAGGATTTTTAGATAAATGAGCATACATGCCTTCTAACAGCCATAATATTTACCATTGAAATAATGTTATTTTACCATAAACACACCTTGTCTATTGCCAGTCATAGTATCCATTCTGAAAAGATATTTGGACTCCATCCTTTTAAACATGAGAACTTAAGAGTCACAACCTCTCATACAAATTTTTTTCCAACAAGTCTTTCAAAAGACTTAGGAGGTGGTGGGGGTGAATTGAGTTCACAAAAAAACATTTAATAATAAAATCAATCTATTTAACATTGAATAACTTTATATTATATTCATATCATAATAAGAAATATAAAATCAAATTATAAATTAGATAAATTCACAAAGAGATTTATAGTGGTTCAGGTAATAGAATCCCCCTAGTCCACTAACCCTCTTCTCTATGAGTTTGGTGATTTTCACTATACCAGTCCTTTTGCAGGGGACTATCAATCCTTTTGTTGAGGTATTAATGACTTATTGAAAATAGTATACACTTGTTATGAAGGCACAAGATCTTTTAATCAGGCTCTATACAGGCTTAAAAATCACATCCTTCATGTTCTTTTTCCGGGAACCTTTACAACTAAAGATAAGAAAAAAAATGTTAATAAGTGAAGTGCATAGATGTAAGATATAACTGATAGAATGAATAAATATATGGGATATATTATTAAAAGGAATGCATATCTTGGAGTAACTTACAGATATTTTCATATATAAATGTTGTTTCAATTTTGTAGAAAGTGAAGCTTCTTCTTATTTTTAACAAAAAATAGAGTTGCGCACAAGTTTATCTCTTATATTATGTATATAATTTTTTTCAAATGAGAGATCTTATTTTATTATAGAAACAACACCAAACACTAAAAAAATCATGCTAATATTATCTTTTATTTTCATACCACACGTTCTATATAATCAGGAATATGAGCAATGTCCTTTTATTTGAAAAATTCCCCAACAATAGTAATGAAAAATAAACCATACTTTTAACTATATTCTATCTCAGTAATTGGATCTTATTATAATTGATTCAACTATAAAGAGATAATCTACAATTTAAAGATAATACAGTAGAATTAAAATCTCACTAAAATACTTAAAAGGTAAAAAATATAGATTACAAAATAAATTATATGATTGTACATCATAAAATAGATGATTCTTACTTTTAAATCCACATAGATTATTTGAATCACACTTCCAAAATGAATCACATAGGATTTTTAATTGGATACTCAAAAATGACATAGTTGAAAGCAACAACATTTATGATTTCACTACATACCCTATTTATGTACTCGATTACTTCATGTTACAGTTTTATATAGTAGATTTACCAATGTGCCATATTTTTTATATAGGTGATCTTATCGACGTAGGTAATTTCCATGTTGGTGATTCCACAACATACCCAATTTATGTAGGAGAATCTTTAACAAAGGAGATCTATATAGTTGAAAGATCATGTAGCTGTTTATATATGTTGAAAAATTATTTATGTAACATATTTTTATATTCTTAGGAAAATTTCAACAAAATATTCAAAATTTCATACGTATTGAAATTAATGGCTAAAATAATCATAAATAATATATAACCTAATGAACACATTTAAAAAATAAAAACATTAGTAAATTATGAAGGGTATTTGAGGTCATCAAGATATAAATTATCTGGATTATGCTAGAACAACATTATTAGAACAAAAAATAACAATAAAACCTCTATTAAATAAAAATATTAAAATCAATTAGAAATTCATGAAAAAATTTATTAAGAAAACTTAATGTTTTAAAGGGGAATTTTTAAATAAACTTTTTTTCCCTTATATATTATATTTTCTTTTAAAGAAAAAATTTATAAATTATAGAATTTTAATTTTATAAAATGAAATTAATATTTTATTTACTATTATGAAAATTATCTTTGAGAAAATTTTTGGAATTTCTCTAAATTACATGATTTTTTATTGAATAGTTAAAAATACATTTTTACCAAAATTATAATTTTTTGGAAATTAACATTATATAATAAAGACCTATACATTTATTAAACATTTTAATTAAAAAAATATTAATTTAATTGCTATAATTATGAATTTTATATATTATTATGAACTTATAAAAACAATGTTTATTTTGGTTTGACATTAAGTGACATTTTATTCTAATTTAACTAAAGTTGTTGCTCTTTTCTTTTAATTAAAAATTTTTATGGTAAAATTTGGTTATGAAGTTCTTTTAATTTTTTTTAATTTTTTATAATAAAATAATATAGTTTAGGTAATTTAATAAGCTAGTTAATTTTAAACCAAACATAAACTTTATTCTTAAAAATAAACATTTTTAAAACTTATTTTTACGTGTTATGAGTATTTATTCTAAAATTAATATATCAAAAGCTTATAAATTTTAATTTATAAAATTATTTTAAACTTATAAATTATTATTTTAAAATTATGTAATGAGGTCATTTTAATTTTTTTATTTAAAATAATTTACCAAAGAAAAAATTTATTACCAAGGAAAAAGTATATTAAGGTAAAAGTTACAAAAGTAAAATTAAAGAAGCCTTAAATCACACCAAGTTGTTTTCAAAATAAGAGGTGGAGGATTCATAGTCCCAATATCTATATCTAACTTATATTTTCTACTTTTTTAACCTTTAAACCTTTAAATTTATCATTTAATTATTGAAAAATAATGGGTATTCGCAAAAGTTCCCTTTTCATTACTTACAAAAGGGGATAACTACAAAAAATAATGTCTTAGATATTACTTTGATTATCATATTGAAAATATAATATTTTCCTCCTACTATAATTCTATCTTATGTTTATAAGACTCAATTATCAATTAGATATCCCAAGGCCTATTTTTCCAAGGATATTTCCAAGAGAAATATGAAGTTCCTAACGTGAGTATTTCTCACGCCTTAGTCTTTTCTTCTTCATATTTATATTTTAAAATTATTCTAGCCAAAAGAATTTAATTAAAAAATATTATTAATATATTTATATGTTATTATATTAATTTATCAACCATTATTAAACCTTTTTCATGCACTGATAAAAACAAAAGAACATTGATGGTGCATATGCGTGGATTACCACCACAACAAAGAAACGGAGTTCATTTGTCATCATTGGATTTAATGGTTGTTAGAAAGGATGTATTTTATTAATGAATATATTGAATATTTAGATAATATAATTATGAAATAATAATTTATCATATAACTTCATTCAATCCCATTCTTTGAGAAATGGAAATGTTAATCTTGTACATGCACATACTACTGCCTCCATGAATGTGATTTTTTTGTCATCACCACCCTTCATGGATGGTTCATAGAATTAATTTAATGAAGTTAATTTTTTTTATAAAATTATTAAGATTATCTAAAATTTATATTTTTATTACATAAATAAAATTATTACTCATTAAATCATTATAACACACACCTGTTTGGGTCTGTTTTACCACCCATGTGAATGATGTTATTATTTTTATGTCATGAATGATTAAGGAATTTTATATAATAGTGATTTCATGTAATAATAATTTATTTAATATTTTTTAATGATCATGGAAAGGAATTATTTATTATTAATGTATTTATTGATATATCACCTTTTAATTGTCAAACACACCGAAATTGATTCTTCACAATTTCAATTTTCAAAAACTATAAAATTATCATTCACTAAAAGAAAAAGGGATATGATAAACAATTAAGAACCAGGATTATAGTATCTTGGATAATCTCGGAATGATGAAGATTTTCTTAATAAATAATAATCTACAATACCATTACACAACTAGTATTAAACAAGAAATCAGAGTTTCTAGCATCCGATGATGAAAATAAACCATAAACAACTAATATATTTGTGATAGATGGTAAACAATAATGTTTATAAAAGCTAATATATTTGAATAATGTTCCAAATTAGTGATTAATATAGTTATGTTCATTGTACATGATATTATACCTTGTTTGACTAAGAGGGACTTAAGGTAAGTGTTATTTTCTATAGATAATTGAACTCTTTATAAATAAATATTACGTGATTGTAGATGAATATTCATTAAATATCAATAATATTAATTCCATAACCATTAAGGTTTATCTCCTTTTGAAAAATGGATACATAAAAAGTTAGTACGTAAAATTTCTACATAAATTCCCATTATGTTCTTCACAATAGGAACCCTTCTAAGACATATCATACTTAAAACCTTTCTTCATAACCAGGGTAATTGAAAATTAGAAAGGGTGATCTTATATTTTCAATAAGGGTAAAAATAATAGATATCAATCAGTTATCACATGTTAGTATAAAATAAACACAAGGGTTTTAAAACATGAAAAAATTTATAATAATCCTACCCACTCAATCAACGATCATTAATCATAGATCATGACATAAGTTTTTTTCATAATAATAGAAATAAGTCATAAGTTTTTTGAAATATCAATAATAAATCATGATCTATGGGTATATATCATAATCATAAGAAATACTTTTTTGGTATACACATAAGTAGAGAAAATCATTTCCATGTTAATGGTTCACTCCCAAGACTGCCACTATGGAAAAATTACCATAATGAAAATTATTTCCTAATTATTTATAATATTCTCCTTGGAATAAATTACATCTATTTAACTTTATAATATCTTATGAGTTTATTAACTCCATTTTCTCTTAGGAGTTTCTCATCTCTGTTATCTTTTAGGATTCTATTAACAACATAATCTCTTAGGATTTTATCAACACCATCATTATTAGACAATGTATTGGAGGGATATAATAGACCCACCTATCATCCTAAGCTATATTTTCCTCTCCCATTACATAATAATAATCTATATATGTGAGTGAAATAAAATCACAAAACATTCATCATTTCCCCTAAGCATAACCCATGAAACGAAAATGGGTTTCATAAACATTACATTTTCAAAATCATAAAAGACCTAGAGAAAGAATTAATATGTTAACATTTGATCATATCCATAGTAAATTATAAGAAACATCAAAGGATATTTTTATAGTTAAAAATACCATTAAAATATCACTAGAACATTTCTAGAGGAAAATACACGTTTCATTTTGAAATCACTAATTTAAAATATATAAATTTTAAAAATATAAAGGAAAAAAATTTATTTGAAAAGAAATATGGAATCTTGTAAAGGGATATTAAATGTAAATATAATCCATGATTTTGGTAAAATACTTTCATGCGGTGTACATAAAAACTAAAATTTATTTCACATTTTTGGTGAAAAGTCAAAAGCACCTCATTCAGAAATTTGCAAGAACATTCCTTTAATTAGTTTTTATAAAAAGTAAAACATGGTTAAAAATTAATTTAATAAATATTTTTAAAATATTAAAAACATTGTTGAAAACATTTTAAATATAATATGGACAATGAATAAATGTTTCCTAACCAAAGATAGAAATAAAGTAAGTTTACCTTAAAAAATTCTTCTAGTCTCTTGAGTACTTGAAGAGTGAAAAATGAAGCAAATACATGTAATATCCATAAATAAGTAGATTAGAATAAAATACATAATATTTGGGAGATAGAAATCATATAATATTGTCATTTAAAATGTTACCATAAACAATACTGGTAAAAATGATATTGTAATATAAAACCCTTATCACTTCAAAAAAATTTGATTCATAACCCCCATGAAAGAAATAAATTCAAATGAAACATTAAATACCATGAACATAAGTATATTAATGATAAAATTATCAAATTTTCATTAGAAACACCTCAAAAATAAGAAATGTGTATAAGATAACACATATCCCAATAAAGAAAATTTGAGAGGGTAAACCCTTACCTCTTTGGTAACATTTGAATAAAATCACCATGGATGAGATAATTTGAAATTTAACTTTAAATAAATAGAATTAATAATTATACATGATATAAAATGTCATAGTATAAGTATATACACCTTGTAAAGATAAATAGTCACATAACAAAAAAATAAATCTCTATGAAACAAAATTGAGAGAAACACTTACCGCTTAGGTAATCGCCAAATCAAAACTTCATAAAAAAGTGAAATTTATATGGATTTTTAAATCTAAATCATTTTAGTTAAAATAATCATAAATTACATTAATTTATAGTATATTCACCACACAAAGGAAATAAGTGGTGAATATGGCATATGTCTCATGGAAATTAAAGTGAGATGAGAAACCCTTAAAATATGTATGAATTGATTCATTAGCATTCAAGCCTCATTTATAATAAATTTGGATTTATTATAATCCTATAAAATAATAATATTCAGAATTATAATATCATATATTATCCAATTATTACTTTTCAACACCCATTTATTAACAATTATCTATTAAATTCGTCATTTTGGGTGTTAACTACTTTTTTTTTCTCAAGTATATATTGTTTTCTAGTTTTAGTACTTGTACTTTGATCATAGTTACATCATATATCTAATATTAATCTTTTAATTAGTATCATATTTAATAATTATATAAAATTTTATAAAAATTTATATTATGTGGTGAGGAAAAATTAGTTACAACACTTTTTGGAGATTGCAATTCGCACGTACACACAAGTGATTTTGATTTTATCAAACAACTCAATAAAGCCTAGTTAAATCCCTCATGCTAGACCTTAATTTGTAGGATCACTCACAAACAATTACCATAGAAAACTATTTGTAACGATTTTCTGTATCATTTTTTTCCAGGTGTGTTTTCTGAAACCACCACAGGGAAGATGTGAATCGCTTATTCCTCAACTATATGATGGTTTCAACACTATGGAAGGAGATTTGTGATATGTTTTAGATTTTAATGATGATATTAAAATCCATAGAAGTAATTTATATGATTGTCATTTATCAGGATCTCTCTCCCTAGATCAAATTCTTTTTAGGTTTTGGTTTCTGTGGTTATTTAGTTGATCCGGATTATCCAGAATGTGATATTGTATAATGGTAACACATTTAGATTTCAATCCTTACTCACATGGATTATTTTTTCAATAAAATATGCTAAAATTGTTCTATTTTTTTGTGATAATAGTATTAATGATTTTTATGTTATAAGGATATTGGGTATTTATAGAAATTATAAAACACTAGTTGGTACTTTTTGGGTTGTTTTGAAGCCTCTGGTTTGTAATTAGATAAATATAAACTTGCATGACACATCAAAAGGGAACCCATGTACTTTAGGTTGTGGGGATATATTTTGTGATCATGGAGGAAATGTTCTCATATTTTTATAGACAATGTAGTTTAGACTCTTCAATTTATCTTTAAATTCAAGGTATCATTCATGAGATATCCTTTCTCAATGGGTGAAGGCCATGAAGGAGGTACCATTGGATCTTCCCAATTTTGCTAAAGAGATCAAAGAGTTTGAGGCCCTACATGAGGAACATTCATATACCAACCATATCAACGATTATATACAAACCTACCATGAAGATCTAGAGAGTGATAATGAAGAATCACGTACTAATGTTCTTTTTAGGGATCAAAAAGATCACTATTAACAATGGAATTAGTTGAAAAAAAATATGTAACACAATCTCCCCAGTTTTAATGAATTTCACCAGCACCACCATACTTGTCTCTGGATCTTGAGGAGGAATAAACCATTAAAATTGTAGAATTTGAATAAAATATAGTGGATCCTAACTAACTAACTCCATCTAGTTATTTCCAACTTAATGAGGAATTTGACACTGAAAATTATATTAAATTTGAACCAACTTAGGGAGTCGATCATTTCATAAACTCAATATCATATAATTTTATTCAATATAAATTAATAACTAACTACCTCTATTTTGAATTTTCATATTTATCTTGTCCATTTTTTACTTTAGAAAGATGAAAAATAATATCATGCACTTGATAAGGAACAAATAGAGTTTCCAATACATATTGAACATGCATTAAAGGAAGTCCATGAGGAGATACAAGTGGCATTACCTGAAGAAACCTAGACATAATCTTCTCACCTTGAATATGAGAATTTTTATTTTTAGTATTCGTATTTAAATTCTATTAAAATTAAATTACATTCTAACCCTCCCTTTGATTATTTAATTCATATATATCCCATTGATAAAGAATTTTATAATTGAAAGGAGGTTATACAGGTAGCAACCAAAGAGGAGGAGGCTTTATACTTCATCCAACCCTTACCATGTAATATATACATTATTGATAATGGTTGGATCTATTGTAGTCTATAAATGGAGTCATTATAATCCAAAAATAATAATGAATAAAAGATAGGAAATTACACAGGTCGTGGTTCAAATCCAAGAAGCCCTGCCCAATATAAGATTATGGATAACAACTGGAATACCCATCTTGAGGAAGTAAAAATAAAAGGCCCATTTGGGGGATCATAAACAAGAATTATATTTATATTTTATTTATATGAACTTTTTTTATGAATTAGTTTAGGATGAAACCATATCCCTTATCCATTTTGAACATTAATGACATGGAACTTATGTTTTAATGAATGATTTACTCTTTTAGAACAACGATGGAACAAGGAAGTCCATGAATAGTATGAATAATAGAGGACTAAAGCTTCATGATAAAAGGTAGTCCATTTTTATTTTATTATTCAATAAAATCCCTACATTTTGTGTTGAAATATATTTTAAACTTAATATTACATCAGTTGAGTTAAACTGTAAATTTCATGCCCATACTTGAGCTTTATTTCTTTTCTTTACTTATCTATGATACATTAGTTTCTTAATAACCCTTTGATTACATGTTTTAGATTTCAATGATAATGATATTTAATGAGTAACATGGATAATTTAATGATTAGAGTTATGCATTTATGTTAATTTGATGAATCCCAATTTAATGGAATTGTTTAATTCATGTAGTTGAAATTTCCCTCCCAATATTCATACATTGAATTTCTAAAATTCATGGGAAATGATATGTTATTTTTAGTCATTACATGAGTGATTGTCCAAAATTCATTTTTCCATTAACTATGAGGAATTCTAGACTAAAACATTCAATATTATCTTAGTAATATTTATTGAGTGATCTTGGGGGATGTTACCTTCTAAAACTTATATTAGAACTTTTACATGCTATTATAGTGCAAAAACAAATTAAATATGAAAGATATATTTTTATTAATAAGGACATATCATTGAGACCTCCTTTTATATAAATCTATAAAAAACCCATAAATACATATAATGAACTTATTAGTAATGATCAACAATTCAATTCATTTATATCTATTCCTAACCTCTTCTAGGTACAATGAATGATATTTAAATGTATATTTGTTGGGGAGAAGGAAGTCATGGTGTGTGGAATGTGGTACATTTTAAAGAAAAAATGTAGGGGGTTATATTTTTTTAATTGATAATGGGTTGTTATTCATTCATTGTACTTTTATTATTTCCCCTTCTTGAACAAAGAGAAAAATAATGGTTTGTGACATTGGAAAATAAAAAATCACCATTTTTGGTCTCATTATTTTCATCAAATGTGGTTATGTGGTGGATATGAGTTTTTTACAAGAATATATTTCTAAAAAGTGAAAAAAAAATTACAAAAATTATTTTGAAAAAGGAAAAAAATAATGTAAAAAAGTATAGAAAATTCATTAAGGAGTAATTAATTCATTAAGATTTTATTGATCATGACCTTACATTGAGCTTGGGAGGTACGAGTTGTCAATATAAATGGGATATTTTCATTGAGATTTTAATTTTGATATCATGAACTATTATTTAAGAGATGAACCTATTATTTTGAGCCTTATTATTTTTCATATCAAAATCTACCAACCTTAAGCCTTAGATTCATTAAGTCCGTAATTGAATATAAACTATGATTTTATTTTAATTTTTTCTTTTATAAAGTGGAAAAAGTAGTAATTTTACAAGACTATGGAAAAGGAGAATGTTCTCATGATATTATAATAAATCCTCTTTAATTTGTATCATGAGTGAGGAAGGAAAGGAATTAAAAGTGAGGTAGATCTTGATCTTTCATTATCGATAATAAGGAACCGAGAATATTGAATTGATAAAAGGATAAGATAAATCATTTTAAAATTTTAAAAAGTAAAATACATGGATTTATTGATCTTTTAAAAAATGTGAAGTTGAGTTGATGTTTTGTGTATAACTTGAAAATTTAATTCAACATCGATAAGAATTTTATTTAATATATTATACATTTAAATAATTATAACAAGGTGATTCTCTTTAATTCAATGTTCATATTAAATTCTTGAGGAAGAGAATTGTTTTAAGTGTGGCGATATTTGATGTACTCATTTTGTAATAGAAAAAATTAAATTTTTAATGATTTTTGATGGATATTATTGAATATTACTCTATAATTAATTATTTTACTAAAATTTTAGTTAATATAAATTGAATAATTAAATTATATTTAAATTGATAAAAAATTTAATTTTGGAAGATGGACTTATTTGTGACTTGATGGTATTTCAAAAAAGGTGTTTTGAAAATTTTCAGTTAAAAATTTTCCCAGACACAAGATAGCCCTCAAACAAGGGTCTCAAGCTATATGGACTACCCAAGAAGGGGTTTCCCTACAATCAAGCTTAAGGGAGACCATGTTCTAGCATCATAAGGGTATTGGACTGCACAGAGGTGTGAGCACATAGTGTGTGGGATAAATCCTATTTAGTCTATTCATGTCGACATGACCCATTTCATGTGTTTGAGTGTGTATGTAAGATCCAATACCGATAATTTTTTTTATCAATCTATACATCAGTTTTATATTTATTAGATTTATCCACTTATAAAATGTCCGATTTCATCATATGCCAAAATGGCATCAACACACCTCAGTTCTACTCCCCCATCTTAAGGACCCTTGGAATAGTATTTTAAGAAGATCAAAACCTCAAATTCATGTCTAGGGATACGTTGAATAGAATTTTTAGTGGTTGTTTGAGTGATAAGGATCAATTTTGTGTAAAGAAAATAGAGTAGGGGTGTCTTTTTATATGTATGGTGAGGGTACTTTTGGAAATTTCTGAGATATTGTAATATAATATTAGTATAACACATGTAAAAGGGTTTAAAAACGGAATATATTATACGATAAGTAGTATATGGTCTTAATATAATCATCCAATCAAATTTTCACATGTTTATATATCATTTTATAACTTATGGATTGACCCTTAGGTTAACCAATTTTAACCTTAATTAAGGAATTTACTTTTTAAGTATTAAAGAGTTATAATTTTACTTATAATTTGAAAACCAACTCATAAATGGTCAAGGGATGAAATTTTAGGCCATATCTTATCCTCTTGTCATCTTTCAAGATTTTTTATGATTTTTTAAACATTTAATAGAATATTATTTTCAAAAAATACCACTAACATCACTTTTGACCCAATTTATTTAACTTGAAATTAAAGAAATTAGGAAAAATGTGTAATTATAATATAATATAATATAATATATTAATCTATAAAATTTATGGAATATAAATATTCATCAAAATTTGGTAACTTTTAATATTTTTAGTATAATTTATTTTATTTTTATGTTAATTTAATAAATATATTGTCAACATTGTGTAAGAATTTATGGTAATTATCCAATCATTAAATACTAAAAATAAATTATATTTATAAAAAAATTAATTAATATTTTAAATTAATATTTAAAACTAAACATAACCACTTTTTATCTTTATGTTAAAATATTTGAGATTATTAAAGTCAAGAGTGTGATGCTTTTTTCTATTCTTTTCTTAAAGTAATATAATGGTCAATATCAAAGACAAATGGCACCAAGTGGCCATATTTTCAAGACATAGATGGAAATTGGATAGATAAATTAATCCAATAGGATAAATTAAAGTGTTAATTAAATTTTAAATACTTATCCCATTGTTAAAATAATATTTTACCTATTTTACCCTTACTGAGGTGACAAGTAATTACCAAATTACTATTCATTGAGAAAAACAATTTAAGGGACCTATTTTCCGATCATAAACTTCATAATTATAGATATGGAATACATTTTATCAAATTCAATACATATATTTTACAGAAATTAATTTAAGATAAAAATGCAATATGAAATAGAAAAATGTTTTTGAGAAAGAAAAGCATTTTTATGTCCAAAAATAAAGTTATACCAAAATCATGTATAATGATGATTCAAATGTAATTAATTGGATAATTTATTAATAAATGGGGATTATGTTAATTTATTATAAAATTAAAATAATTAAGGGGGTTTTCAATTAAAATAAATGGTGGTTTTAGAAAAATAATTATTTTCTCATTATTCACTAAAACTCAATTTTTGAGAAAAATCCCAAAATTTTATCCTTAGACAATATTGATATGATGAATTCAAAAATGATATAGGTGTCACATAATAACATTTTAATTGTTTTTTTGTTCATTTAATATTGGTATAGTGTGTAAATCAAGATATCAATGAAATTTATTTTAAGTGAAATATATAATAAAATCGTAGGCTCTTACAGTGTGATAGGTAACCGGCCCCCATTTTTTAGATCGAGCATAATCTCCTAGGAAGTGAGTAGTGTAACTCAAATAATCACTACGCATGTCTTAATACTAAATATATTCATCAATTTCATTATAATTATAAAACCTAATATGTATAAGTTGTAACTGACCTCTAAATTCGAGATCATAATTCATAAACAAGCCAAATTCATGGTAGAAGAACACTAAATCAATTATCTTACCAAGAATGAAACTCCTTATATGAATTTAAAATAATCAAAATAATTAGTATAAAAAAATAAAAACTAAATCACACATTTATTTAGAATATAAAAAAATTATATCTATGAATAAACAAAGGAATAAACTAAATAAGTGAAAACATCGTAAATTTATACATGAGACAAACAGTTATATTAATTTAAGAAAATAGACAATTATAAAAAATATATAATTAAATATTCATCATGTAAATTCAATCAATAAATAAATATAAACTTTTTATATTTATTTTTAAAAAGAACTCTATATTTTCATTCAATATGACATTTACTTAAATATATAATATTAACTTAAAAAAAATTTATATTTCATTTGAAAAATTAATAAATAATGTTAAAAAATACATGATTAAAGTATCATATATTTAATATTATTTGAACCTTAATCATATCAATTATCAAAACTTTTTTTGATATTGTTCAAATAACTTCGGAAATAAAGCCTTTAATATGAACATTTTGAATTAATAATTATGAGACTTTTATAATTTAATATAAACTTATATATTTTAACTGATTTTTAATTTTATAAATTCTTTATAAATTACCATATAATTTCTATATAAATAGTTTAAATAAAAATTATAATTTATGTATTATTGATCGGAAAGTATTTGATATTAACTATTAAATTTAAGGATATTTGATTATTAAATCTTTAAAAATATTATATAAATAATTTTAACTATTTTTTCATTAATTAATTTATAAAGACATTATAAATTACTAAAAACTGGACTTGGGTTAGGAGAAACACTCTAAATTTTAAAAATCCAATTATACGTTTTTCTACATTTAATAAAAATTTTATAATTGTATATATCAATTCACAATTGAAATAATATAAAATATAAATTCCCCCTATATCATATTTGATGACATACTCTACATCATATGACAGGTTTTAGTTTAAAACTAATATCATGGTTTAGAATAGGTTTACAATGGACTGCTAACAAATCTTCAATATAGTGATTCATATTTTTATGATATAATCTATCTTATAGGTGATATAATTCTATATTTTATGAAGGAAAAATAGTACACATCATTTTTATCTCTCAATAAAATTCCCCATATGGTAAGTTATGATATTTCAGAGCTGTGATAATTTCATCGATGTCATAAGTTGTGATAGGTTATATCATACTATATGATTATATCACATCTTACAATATTAAATATTATAGTATGATCAAAAGTTTAAAATATTCATATAAATGATATCCAATAT
Source organism: Viscum album (assembly GCA_963277665.1). Taxonomy (NCBI): domain Eukaryota; kingdom Viridiplantae; phylum Streptophyta; class Magnoliopsida; order Santalales; family Viscaceae; genus Viscum; species Viscum album. Next base: position 681,393,426 of record OY728123.1, on the reverse strand, counting down.
AATATCCATTTTCTGAAATGAAAACATATTTCACTTTCTATAATTCAAATAGTTATAAATTATTTATTTTATACATGATTTGATGAACCAAAATTATTAGAATTACTCTGATACCACTATAAGGTTTTGTATTATTGAATAACACATATTCATTCATTAGGATACATAATAAACCATAAAATAAGTTCATCCATAATTTTAAATATAAACTATGTATAATATAAAATTAAGAATTTTAAGGAATGTGTTTGGACTAACTCGACATACCACCAAATACAGATTGCCACCAAGCCCAAAGGGTTTTCTTGATCCCTGGAGTATGAAAACTATTGCTTTTGTTTGAAAATATATCTTTTTAGAATGGTTTCACCCTCAATAATCAAATAAACTATCAATAATCAAGTATTACCTTTCTAGATAACGAATATCCATACTTATAAAATAAACACAAGTGAGAAGGTAAAAAACAAAATAAGGCATAATATATAAAAAACATCCAAAATGAAACAAGAAAACCCCTATGGAATAGGATATAAATAAATAAATTATAATGAATTGGTTGATAAAACATCACAAAAATAATAGGAACCTAAAAAACTTAATCATCACCACTGGTGACCAATGACTAATCACCCCAACTACTCACCCATCCATAGAATAATGTGCATACAAACAAGTAAATCATAAATTGGGCACCTAAAGGGAAATAAGAAAACTGAACATGCACCCATAAATTAGTGCATATATATGGTTTGAGGTAAATATATCTATTTGGATCTCACCAAGTATTCTCTAAAAATTATATTCATAAAACAATCCATAAATTTCAAGTTTTAATATGAAATAAGTTTTTTTTGACCTATGACTTTTAATGAAAACTAATAGCACACCACACTCAAACATTTAAAACAACCACCCTTTCAAATCAAATAATGGTGGATGAAATTTTAAATTATTCCATTTTTAAAACATTGAAAGTGTAAATGTGTAATCATTGCTAATAAAACAAAATTTACTTTTCATACATATTTCCATACTTTTCATGAAATCCCATTTTCATATATAACCCCATTCAAAACCTATTTGTCGAAACCTGTTTAATAAAAAAATCCTTCCCTTTAGACCAAACATTATAATTCATTTTGGAAATTAGTTTGAAAGAAAACCAAAAACATACTCAATGTTAAATAAAATCAAAATATGGAACTAAAATAAAATAAAATTTTATCAAAAACATTCTGACCCAAGTATAGGTTCCATACAATAAAAAATAGGGGATGAAATAAAAGGAGACATGGTTGACTAAAATTTCATAATATGGAAAAATAGTTCAATATAATAATAATATAAATAGAATTATAAATACCCAAACTAGAGATGGGATCTCTAGGATAGTGTTAAAGAATATGTCCACATCATCAGTATTCCTGTTGAACCATAAAATGATAAAAACTCATGGGAGCACACAACTACCACAAGCCACTATTGATCTCACTACCAATTTCAGTCTAAATTAATATATTTATCTAAGAAAAATTACATACATATTACACATTATACAATAGGGATACCACTCATCTAGGACCTCTGCAAACTCCATAGGACTTTAATGACATCTAATAATGAGGTCAGAAACAAGCAGATGTGGAGCAGAGCATAAATTAAATTTAAAACATAAAAAACCCTCTCATCACCTCCAATATCCAAATAATAAATAACCCAATTTTTATATCCATTCATAAGAATCTCACAAAGATAAAAAAATTAAAACAATACACAATTGGTAGAATAATCACACAAGGATCAGTTGAGGGTCTCACATGATTTAGAAAACAACCCCTTAAGAGTTCCAATATGGTATTCCAAGGAAGATCAGGTTTCTAAACCATTTTACAACATTAAAAAAATTTCATTTAAATACATACATTGAGAGTGAATTTATGAAATAACACTTAGAAATCCACTTTTCTCAAGTCATACATGGAAATTCATTGAAAAATCCAATCATTTTTAACAATCCACTTTTCAAAACCATTAAAAATACCACTATAAGCCAACCATCTCATGAAAAATAAAATTAGGTCCAACTCAATTTTTTTTATAAAATAACCTTTAAAAACACTTGGAATTCAAATTAAAAATGTAACAAGAGTAAAAAAAATTTCAAATCATTTCAAAAAATTTAAAATCACCACTCAAGAATTTTGAGGAACACTTGGCATGTGACATTTCCTAGCCACATGTTGAAACACTTTTTGTAAACTATGACAAACCCAGTATGTGAATACCAGTTTTTTATAATTTCATATTAAATCATTTAAAAATATATAATAAATTTATTACATGTATTACAAGGTAATTTCAAAGAAACACCCACTGCATTCTAATAGAAACTTGTCTGAACCAGGTCACCTTCAGTGGTGAATGCACAAATGGGAAAGGATAAGCCATAAAACACCCTAGACACCAAAATTCCATTAATTAAAACCATAATTAAACCGAATCCCAACCCAAACAATTTTTAGGGTTTGTGAAAAAAGTAAAATTGTGGGAGAGGGAAAGGATAATTGAGGGGAAGATGAAAAGAGGATAAATAAGGTCTTACTACTTGGAATCCATTGGAAAATGAGAGAAAAAGATATTGATATCAAATGAGGAAGAAGTGAGGAGGATCCTTCATATTCCCTATAGTTTAGAAGATCAATATGATAGAATTTTATGGCCATAATTTTTTTTAAAATATGAGTGGTAGAAACATAAATTCACTTTTTTTTTGAAAATTGGGAAACCCATAGGGTTTTCTAAACCGTGCATATAAAATTTCTTAAACACAAAAAACTCTCATTGTTTGAGGATATGTTTGTCCTAGCCATGAACCAAACATATAGAACCAAGAAAAAAATTTAGACCCCCCTTGTAAGGAATCTACTTGGACTCACATGGTTTGATTCAAACAATTCTATACCCATGTTGACTAAAACAATCATTTACAAAATGAAATGAAAAATTCCTTATATAAAGGTAACAATATGGTTTCCCATAAACCATGTCTGAAAACCATATAGTGGAAAAAAGATCCATATTATTTTCATGTTTTAAATTAAAACTTTAGAGAAACATAAATTACAAAAATATATGATAAAAATAACATAAAATATAAAATAACAGTGACATGTGGGTGTTATAATTCTATCCACATTTCCACTTTATACCCCAATAATTTCATCGAATAAAAAGTATAATTAAGAGGAAACTAAAATCCTCATCACCTATTTTAGTGTTGCGGTTGTGGGAAAACCCATGATGACTCTATGAATAATAAAAAAACAAACTGATCTAAATATCTAATAATCCACCAAACATCAATCAAAATCCTCAACCAATCATTAATCAACCTTAATCATGATCCAAAAACTACCATCTAATAAGAAACTCTAAGGAGAGGAGAACAAACATAGGTATCCGTACAATTTAGAACTGATCTAAAATGTTGATATAATAATGAAATATCCTAGGATAAGAGTTCCATAAAAATAACAAATTTTGTTATATTCATAAAAGTAATCTATAATATTCCATCATCCATAGAAAATCAAAAGGATTATTGGGTCAAAAAACACAATAGAGCACAACCCACAGAGGGAAAACTAAAAAATCATAGAACTTAATCACTAGAACCATCAACATCTCATAAGAACAGGAGAAAAAATCTAAAAGGAAAATACCACACCAGAAACAACCTAAAATCATACAATTTGAACACCAGAATCAACACATTCCAAATCATCAAATATATGAAGCAACATAAAGATGCCTCAGTTAATAAAATTGCATGAATTCTAACCTTGGATCAAAATATTAATGTAATGTGAAATATAGGGACTCATGCAAAATCCATCAACACACAGAGAATCAAAATATATATAAACTGATCCCATTTGGTGTATAATATCTAACAACACTATATCTATCTTAATCACGTGTAAAATGTTTCTATGTCCTTCCCATACCAAAACCAAAAAATGAACCACATCTATAGCCCTCATCCCAATCCAAAATCCCCAAAAAGAACCAAAACCCTGCATAAATAAAAAAGAGGAATGAACATCCAAAAATAACCACTACTAACCTAAGAGAAACCCAAATGGATTTCCCAAAGAACACACCAAAAAAACCACCTTAAGTCAATGTGTTTCTAAAAATTATCATCTTTCTAAACCTAAAATTAACCCCACATCTCAAAGGTAACCAATCCTCCCCAAATATATATTCAAGAATCACATGCTTAATCTATCTTATCCAATCCACATGATTCCCATAAATACCTATAAAGAACACCATCTCTGATGGTTCCAAATCACATCACTAAGAGGATTAAAGCAATATTATACTCTTAATTGAGACCCTTCAAAGAGTAATATATTAAATAGAACAAATGGTGAAACCAATCAGCTCATGTTTCCCAAATAAATTAAATGTTTCCAAATAAATTAGATTAAAAATCTAAAAACAAAATCTTTTTAAATCATGAACCCTTGTCAAGGATTCCACAAAAATATTTTTAATATACAAATCATATTATTTTTAAAACTGGATTAAAATATCAACTTCAATAATTTAAAACATCCATGTAAAATCCAATTTCCATTTTAAATACCTCTACCCTTTTGAAAACATTTCAAAAACATTAAAAATTAATTTTTGTTATTTGAAAACAATCACCTTTAAAAACACACCTCAAATGAGGTTAAAATCCTTTACACTCAAACAACTAATAATTTTTTAAATCCACATCCCCATTTATGAGGATCCCTAACTCATTTAAAGGAATGAAATATTTGAAAAATTGGTCAACCCTTTAAATATGCTATCACATTTTTAAAACCAATAAAATTTATATTTTACTAAGGACTATAAATTATAATTCACATTTCAAAATCATAATATTCTTAAAATCTACCGAATTTTAAATTCCAATCAAGGGTCAAAAATAAAACATGCCACAATTAAAAAATAACAAGCATTCTTTCAAGCGATTATCTCGATGAACTCTTTTATAAGTTACAATTTATTTCAATAATCTTCCACATTTAAAGATATTTTAAAATATTTCTTGGATTTCACATGGAAACCGACCATTATTTGAAGAAGACAATAGGAGGGTCATAATAACATTATAATTAAATCAAAAATTATTCTTTAAAAACACAAAAAAAACATTTTCCAATCATCGTAATTAAATCAACTAGTTCAAAAAAATTTCTAAAACATTTATGGAAAATCAATTCCACTTTATAAACAAGAACAAAGGTTTTATTTCAACAGAAAACATTTTTTTTTAAATCCAATTATATTTTATAACCAATCCCAAAGGTTTATTTTAATGAAGAAAACTATTCTGTAAAGTCCTCCCTTTTCACTAATTTTTTTTAAAACAATCATACAAAATGGAGACACGCAAAAAATCCAAACCACACAATCAACATATGAAATTTGACATTTGATTCACTCGGCATTTTCGTGGAACACTCAGAATGACATGAGAATGGTGGTGTTGAAATAATAGATACAAATGATATATATATCCCTAAGAAACTCATCCATATGGTTTGGTGGGCAGTGGACTATTCATATAAAAATTCCTACAATATTTCCAAAATTGAGAATTTGGTTGGTACTTAGTTTATTAGAACATTAAAACTAATCCCATGGCATTGATCTTATTTTTCTCATTCCTCAAAAATAAATAGTGATAATCTAAGGGAAACCCATCACATGACAATTATTATAAAAAAATCATTATAAATAATAAAAATATCCTAAATTCAAAATGTGAGTCCCAAATACCCCTGGAAACTCATGAATAATAATTAAAGGTGTTTATTAGGCACTCGTTTGCAACCAACCTCCAGAGTCCCAAAGATAATCCAAACATTATTTTACTATAAAAAACCCTAATAAAATTGATTGATTCTAGTAATTAGGTCCCCACTAAGAAACCTAGGTCTCGATACCATGTGTAATGAAAAACATTAAGCAGTTCTGATATGCCACCCAACCAGGATCTAAGGGAATTATAAATACCCTAGGGCTAGCTACTAGTGTTTGTGTATCAATAATGCAATTTTTTGATTTGTTTTACCCAATATAATAAAATAAAAAATTAGAAAAAACATCCAAGAATCTGGACCAAACTCTCTAGATGATGGAAATTAAAACATATAAAATAAATATAAGTGAAAATTTTAGGAAAAAAAGGTATAAGAAATAAACAAACAAAAAAATACAACTAAATAAAAAAATATATGTGGACATAAATAAATAACTATGGCTGAATTGGTATATACAAATTAAAAAATGAAAAGGAACATGAATAGTTTAAGTGTCACTACTAGTGGCCCATAGTCACTCACCACAAACATTTTCCCTCCACAGTCCAATATGTATATAAAAAACTGAATCAAGATCTTGGAACCTAAGAGCATACATTGAAACTGTATACATTCCTAAACATCAATTCATATTCAAAGTGTGGGATAATAATTCATAATATGATCACACAAAGGGGTCTCTGAAAATTACTTATATACAATAATATATAATGTGCTAGTTTGAACATAAAATATAAAATAGTTTTTTCACATGTGAGTTTTAAATAAATCCAATAACTTTCCACACCGAAATATCTAAAACAAACACCATTTCTAATAAAACTAGAGTGGATATAAATTTGAATTAATCAGTTTTTAAAACATTGATAATGGATATTTATAATCATTAGGAACAAAACAAAATTTTCTTTACATTACCCTTTCTAAAATTTTACTAAAAATTCCATTTTTTTATATAATCTTGTTCAAAACTAGTTTCTTAAAACTCATTTAAGAAAAAACAAAATCTTTCCCTTTAGAAAAAAATTTATAGGAAATTTCTGAAATCAATTTGAAAGTAAACCAGAATCACACTCATGGTGAAATACAATAAAAATTAGGAACAAAAATACAAATAATATAAAAAAATTAAAATCACCCTAGTATATGTTCCATACAATCAAAAACTAGGGGATGTAAAAAATGAGATTGGTTCCCAAAAAATTTCTTAATAAAGGCCAAGGTGTATAGGGATTTTTCATAGGACTCATGTAATAATGATATGAAGTGGAAATAAGGACACTAGGATGGGATAAAACTTTTTAGGATCACACCAATCCAATTATCCACTATCCATCCCACTAACCCATTCAATTTAATAAGAATAGTTTATAAAAGAAGAATTCCTTATTCATCATATAATCTATACTAATTATATTGTTGATTTAGGTTATTTACAACTTCCTAGGACTCCCGTGACATCAAAAAAGGATGTGAATAAATAGAAACTATGGATTAGATCATAAATCGAATTTAAAACATTTTCAAACAATCCATCAACTCATCTATGAATCTCACATGAAAAAAACATTATTTCTATATCATTTAATAATAATCCTAGAAAGAGATAGTTAAATAAAATAAGTGACAATATTCATAATAATCGCACAATTCTAAATTTAGTGTATCAGTGGATTGAGAGAATATCCCTTTAAAAGTGTTAACAGATGTTTTAAAAGAATCTTGTGATGGGAATCCATTTTAAACCATTTATATATTCTCATTTTAAAACCTCAATTGAACTTAAAGTTTTTAAATCTAAAATATAAATCCAATTTGTAGTCTTATATTTGGAAATTCATTTGAAAACCCAACTATTTTCCACTAGTCCATTTTCAAACCTCTCTAAACACCACCGAGACCCAATGATCTCAAAAAAATATGATATCCAACTAAAACTTTTTATATAAAATTAACCTTTAAATTACAAATCATTATCTTTAAAAATAAATTGGGGTCAAACACCCTCTTAAACTATTTAAAAACTTTTAAGAGATCCACATAGGTACTTCGATCAAAACTAAGAACAAGTCAAGTCCATTCCAATTGTTGATACAAAATTTTAAATATATTTCCAATCCAATATGTGTATACCATATGCTTATAAGTTCAAAATAAGAAATTTAAAGACCTAAATTAAATTTATGATATGTATTTCTATGGTATTCCAAGTAATATCAATCTTATTCCCGATGAAACACATCTAAAACACATCACTTTTGATTATGAATGCACAAATAAGAAAATAAATTTCTCAAAACCCCTAAAAACCAAAAAAATTATCATTATAACCATATCAAAACCTAATCCAAATCTAAATAGTTATTATGGTTCACATAAGATGGAAACAATGAGGGGTGATAATGGAGAAGATAGGGGAATAGAAAAGGATGAAATGGAAGAGATTCACACATAGAATTATATTGAAAATGAGATAAAGAGATATTGAAATCAAAGGATGAAATGGGGAGGAGGCTCCCACACACACCCCTTAGTTTAGTCAAGAAAGAGGAGATAAAGAGGAAGAAAAATATTAAAAGAATGATCTTGGTTATGAAAAAAAATTAGAATTTAATAGAAAACTAAACTATCATGTTTTTTCTATATCGTTTACCAATGTATGTGCCAATTGTGAATATGGTACTTCTTAAGAAAAAAACACTCAAACAATTTTTCTATATTATCTATGAAACCATGTTACAACCACAATGAATCACTTTTGAAAACTAAAAAAACCCTTCACAGAGTTTATAATAATACTTGCAAAGTTTTTCTCAAACCATGCACTATCTATGAAGGTTAAACCACAGAAATTTAAAATGATCTAGAAAACACCTTTTATAAATGTAATCACATGGATTCACTTTAAAAGTTTGTTCGAACCATACACAAAAGAAAATTTCCATATTTTATTCATATTTAAAACTAAAACCTATTAAAAACTCAAATTACCCCATGATAAGATAAAAAAATATTAAATATAAAATAATGGTGAAATATGAGTTCCACAATAATATACCATTCACTAAAATTGTTAGCATTATTTTGAAATCAAATGCTTAATTGAGATCATGGAAAAGAATACAAATGATTCCATCCTCCTAGGGTATCCATGGGTTAAAGAACAACCCATTTTTTAGACATGATCCTCTATTCGACCATAGTATTATTGTACCTATTATTGGAAAAAATAGAAAGATAAGAGAATTTAAATAAGATTGAATCAATAGTAAGCGTCCTCTAATTATCATGGATACAAGTTTCTTATATAGAAATTGGGGACACTCTTTGAGTCTTCATGGAATATAATCGAATTTTATGAAATGTTCGAGTAATGAATTTATTTATAAATGCATTATAACCTATGGTTGAAACATACATGATTTTATAATTTAAATTCATCATTTGAATCACCATTATATTTTATCACATGAATTGTAGATAATAAATTATAGCTTATGTGGAAGAAAATATAAATGTTAAAAATTAACATTTAAAGGTTAATTTTAATCAAAAAATGATTAAGCTAATAATAACATTTAGGATAATTTTTTATCATACACTATGATATTGTTAAAGGAAATATAGATATATCACTATGTCACACCATTCAATATACCTTATTAAGGCATATGTTATGACTTCTTTTCATGTATGTCATACAGTAAGACATAACCTATACCAATTTATATTATATATCCAAATACATCATATATAATATTTGATTTAGGGAATATCCCAATCAATTATCTTTTATATTTGAATAAACTTGGGATTCCTTTATTTCTCATAATAAAGAATATGGATTTAAGATAAGTTGTAACCGATTTTTTTAAAATAATATATATAAAGTATAAAATTTCATAAATGATATTTTTTTGAATAGTAAAAGATTTAGAATTATAAAATAAATTAGAAAATACACTACAACAATTTAATAAATCAAATATAGGGTATGATGTACTAGAGAAACAATTGGAACATACTTTGAATTTATAATATAACATTTATTTAATATAATAAAAAAATGATTAATGTACTTTTTTGAGATAGTGATTGATTAATAAGGTCATATCACTTCCTCCATCCCACATTTTGTGTTGTGAAAGGGGGAATATGTAGATAAAAAGATAAAAATTTTAGATGAAAAAACACCAAAGATATAAGTTAAAAGTTGATGTATAAATTAACTATTATTGTATTTTTTCTTTTGAAACATATTAATATGAAATAAGGTTTTTTATACAGTTTATACATGGGTGTATTCTTCAATAGAATGTTAACAGGAACTTCTAATGATATTTTTTCATTATCCACGATAGTGTGAACACCTTATTGGGTTTGGTTTGGGAGCCTTATTAGGAGACTAATTTATGAAATGATGTGCAAAAATATATTCTTATAACAAATTCTAAGAATATAATCCTAAAGTTAAGATATTGGAGAATAAACTAAATAGTAAAAATAGATTAATGGTGAAAGAAAAGAAACTATTAATGAAATAAAATGACATTTTAATGAAAAAACAACAACCACTGCACCAACAACCACTCCCAAAGCCACAACCCCCATGTTTCTAGGGTAGTTTTCCCTATTATGTATCAAACACATGCAAGGTAATCATTTAATAATATTTTATAATATTTTTGTGACATATTTCTACCAAAACTCATGTATCATGTAATTGTAAGAGGCATTGTATATAATATTCAAGGTGATAACCTTTATAATATACCATTACCAATAGATCATTTGAGAGTTTAGATTTTGGTAGAAAATGAACCAAGAAACGAATTACTCGTTCCCATTGATGATTTTGATATTAAAATAGCTAAAATGATATAATAACATTCACTACAGGATTGATTATTCTTATAAAGATACATAACAATAAAGCGGTATGCAATTTCAAACTTATATAATATTTAATATCTTTTACGATGAATAATATTTTATGAAATAACATAATGGGAAACAAACAACTGGGTCATTGAAATAAAATGGATTAGATGATACATCATAAAAGTGAATTATGGACCTTAATTGTTCTACACTGCTAGCCCAAAAAAAGTTAATGTCATTATAAATTATTACAAAAACATATTTCGAATATAATAATACATATGAATTTATATTTATAGATCATGTACCTGAATAAAATACCATTGATCAAATTAATTTTGATAGAATAAATGAAATTCTTTAACATAATTGGTTAGGATCCTCCATCGTCAATGTATATATGATATTTTTTTATCATAGTTTTTATGCCTAATTATTAATGTAAAGTTTTTTTTATTATAGTTTAATAAAAATATATTCATTAAATAAATTTATATAATGACAGTGTAGTCACAACAAATATAATAATATTTTTTATTTTCGTAATTCCTCATCTTAATTTTATATAAAAAGGAAATATGAAGCTAGATAAAATTATAACAAAATAAGAATAAGTTTTCAAAAAATCTTAGGAAAACACAATTGGATAAAACATATTTTTAATAACTATTATTTAAAATTAAATATTAACACTCTAATTATTTTTTTGATAATTATTTTTCTTAACATAAAGTACTTATTATTTGTAAAAAATTTCTAGAGATCATTGGATGATATTTATATAAAATAAAATTCTTCCAATGATTTATTTTATTGATCTATTGCTTGTAAATCTAAAAAATCATTGACCCATGATTTCAAATTTTTAATTTTGAAATAATTGTATTTTTATAATTTTATATAATGTATTTCAGTTATCTATTTTGTAATATGCATTAAATTTTATGTTTTCTTTCATAGTATGGTGCTAATTTATCAATCCAAAAAGTTATAAGAGAAACAAATACAAATGTTAAACTTTTTGATTATTATAGATGAAAATTTTCTTCACCTATATATAAAAACATTTCAATATTGGAGAACAAATCATGAAAATTTTATAATAATTTTCAATTTTTATATGGTGTACAAAATAACCTAATATTTATAGATGAGGATGTTATGTTTTAAAATTTATGATAGATGTCGTAAACCATAAAAAATTTAAAATACACCTAAATGAATTTATTTTTTGTATCTATTTTTGGATATATATGATTTTATTTAAAATATTTATTTATCATCTCCATATTTATATATTTTTAGTATAATATAGATACATATGATAAATCCTTTTCAAAATATTAAATAGTTTCATTCATGGATGAATGAGAATGATACATTATTTCACAATGTTTATAAGAATCTAAAAGATCTATTCTCTAACACTTGTTATTATTATGTAATTTATAATCTATTAAAATGACCCTTTTTCATTCCGATTCATGGTGCTATAAGAATATTTTATGGTGAGTGTTATTAATTTAAAAGTGATAATATAATTAAAAACACACATCGCATGCTCCAATCCCAACAAACTATCTTTTATTATTTTAAAAATATATAAAAATTAATCATTTAATTTTTTACCTATAGCATTGAACCACATTTCCTTATGACCCACGGTGTGGATATAATGAATAAATTTTTATTTTTCCAATTTTAATGTCTTATACAATTTTAAAACATACATCAAATGATCTAACCCCAAAAACATCATGGATTTTCATGAAAATCAAATAATAATAATAATTTTTTTACCTATATATATGAACCACAAATCATTATAATATATTTTGTTGTTAGAATAACCAATAGTGTGTGTTCTCAATCTATAAGTGTTATTTCAGTTAAACTTTTGTGTCAGATGACTGAAACCAACAAAAAAGATCATATTTTCATAACTCTATTAAAAATATCTTATTTATTTTTGAAATTTTGGAAAAAAAATTATAAAATTTTGATGCTTGGTGTCTTTTGAATGACTGATGGTTTTTTTTCATTTTATAATTTTTATGTAAGTTAAAAACATGTTTCACAATCTCAAAACCTTAAAATCACTATCTCTTGTTATAATAAAAATATAGAAAATTTATATTTGATTCATTTTTTGAACTTTATGAATGAACCATATGCCATTCAAATGCGTGGTTATTAACCTAAATTATATATATATATATATATATATATATTATTTTATGTTTTATCTAAGTCAAAAAATCACATAACATTCCCATAACTATGAAAATGATATTTTTTTTTATAAAACTATAGTAAAATGATCATCAATTCATTTTTGAATTGTATAAATGAATCACATATCACTTGGGCAATGTTTTGGTTAAAATGGTTGAAAGAGGATTTTTGTACATTAAAAGTGTCATCTATGTTAATAGCACACACACCACATGCTCAAAACTAAGAAAACATGCTCATATTTGCATGAAAACAGAGGATAATGATCATATATTTATTTTTAGAAAATAGGAATTAAAAAAAATTAATTTAATGCATGATTCGTTCTAAACCATCAAAAGTGTGTTTTTCGGTTTAAAGTGTTACCAACTTAATAATGTGAATCACTTTCTCAAAACTAAAAAAATGTGCTTAGATTATCAATAAATTCTTGGAAAATATTCATTAATTTATTTATAACCTGTGTGAATGAAGCATTTGTAATTGTGATGTGCAATGTGGTTAGAATGATCAATAGTGTTTTGCCGATGTAAAAGTTGTTGTCCATGTTAAAAATGAATGTCATGTGCTCAAAATCTAGAAAACAAGCTCTTGTTTTTGTGAAACTTTGGTAAAATGATCATCGATTCATTTGTGTACTATAAAACAGAATAAAATATCATTTTGACATGAGGTGTTCTAAAGATTATTGAAAATTGGTTTTTACATTTTAAAAATGTTATCTACGGCCAAAACATGTATAAAGAGCTAAAAATAGAGCATACTAGATCCTTTTTAGTGAAAATATTGCTCAATGATCTTTAAATAGTTTTTTATCCATCATATATTTTTTTCCAAGATAGTTTTGTATTATGTTACTATATAATAGTTCAATTATCATTAGTTTTATTTTTATTTAGTATTATTAATAAAACATATATTGCATATTAATACATATATATGAATATTTATTCAATTAAAAACACATTTTTTGGCATTTTAAAAGAAAATATATGTTTGGTGATTTAACCATATAAACTTATTCATATGATAAAGTATTTTTCATTTTTCTAAATGATTGGTTTGTAGTTATTGAAACTATAATCCATAATTTTGTTTTGGAAAAAAAAATTCATTTAATAAAGTATATCTATTATTTTAATTCTTATGATTCAACAACTTTTCTATTTTTTGGTTTCTAAAAAATTGGAAAATGGATGTAACAGTTGATAAGGGTATTTCTCAGTTATTTATTATCACGTAGAAAGTCTTGGACATTTCTTAGTGTAAGAAACTTAAAAAAAATATCACCAATAATATCCTTTTCTAGTACAGAGAATGATTTATAATGCATTTATTTATTTCTTTAAGCTTTTTATTTTTTTTATATTTTATTTGATATATACCATCTATTACATAACACATAAGAATGATCTTGATCCACTAAATAAAAATATTATAATAAATGATGCATTTTTTGGAGAAGAAAATAAAAACTCTTACACTTCATAGTTTGTAAATAAGGTTTTTATATATCTAAGACTGGATGAAAAATATTTAATTTTATGCTATTTTATTTTTAAACTCATATTTCATAAAAAAATTTAATTTAAAATTAATCAAGTATGAGAGTATAATTCACAATATTCCAAAGCCTGTATATTGAATTTCATGACTTCCTTTACATAAATCATTATAATATACTAGTTTTTTTATAAATAATATTTCATTTAGTAGATAAGAAAATAGAAAAATCATGACAAATAAGTAGAGTTTCACATCAAGTTTCAACAATTTGTTGGGTTGGTGTAAGAGATAATTCAATTTTTAATTAAAAAATATAAATTATTATAGTATTTTGAGTGATTTCATATTATTATTTTTATACAATTTATGTCACATTTCACTATTGATGTATTATTAGTCAAACATTAAAATTGTAGTGAACATTGAGGATGAATTCACATTAGTTAAAATCCATTAAGCACAATTAAAATTTTAGAACGACCCATTTTTTTAGAGACCCACACTAAGTAAATTTTTATTTTAAAATTTATAACACATGAAATTGGTATGTCATGATACTTCTAGTTATAATAGGTCTAAAGTATTTGTATGATCATGAAGAAAATGAAAGTGTACCACCTTAACCATTTTATGTGACAAAATATAGTTATAATAAAAAAAGGAGGAATAATTTTCATTAATGGATGTGTAAGGGATTCTATTTAGTGTATGATGTAACTCATATTTAAATATATTTTCATTCATAATATTTTTTATAAATTTATTCTCTTATAATGAAAATGAATTTATCATTTTCTTTAAAAAAATTATTATGGGGTTGTTTTTTATTATTAGTATTACATTAATGTTTCACCTCTTTATTTGGTTGGAATCATTAAAATTCTTGATTAAGTAATTATTGAACTCAATATTCAAGTTTTGAAGTATATTTTTTATTTTCTTAATTTATTTCATTTAAATATTTTATTATGGAAACTCGGTGATGGGATCAGGGAGCATTGATTAATGAATGTAAACTCATATGGGTGGGGAGGTAGTTGGGACAGAGCTGCTCTTTGGACACAATACTGATCATAAAAACTCACGTGGTCTTGTTAAAAAAGCCCCCACCCAGAATCAAGTGGTATATCTTGACCAAAAATACTAATATATCATTGATGATTCAAACCTAAACCTGGAGGGTGTGTGCGAACTAGGATCTGGGGTGGTTCTTTTGGTTTTAGAAGCTAGAGGGTTTAGGTATCCCCTTGGAGAAACAATTCCTAGTTCCACCTTTAAGATGATGGTAGTGTCTTAGGATCATAGATTCAAGGAAATATTTTCATGTTTGTATCATGATTTGGGGACTTATAAGTCGAAAATTATAGCCTCATATGTTCCTTCCTATTCGACAGCTCCTTCCTTTGCTGATAAATTAAATCTGAGTGACTAGGTTAATGGTTAGGTGGACATGAAGGTGGCTACTCCTAGTAAAGAAAGTATTCAATCTGAATTAATATTGTTTACAGATAAACTTAACTCCCAGGATCTGAATGTGACAGTGTCCTCGGGTCAAGGTGTGAATTTAAAATGTGAAGCATTGAAGTTATTTATGTCCCAAAATCATTTTGCTACTTTATATGGAGTTTTATAGGAGAATGTGGATCATGATGTATAGAAACCCTCATCCCATGAAAGAAAATAAATTGGGGCCAGTCTCAATATCCCAAATCAAGATATAGTGAGTTTTATTCTTAAATAATAATGGATCATGAGAAATCTCTAGGTTACACTTTGGTTGGAGCTGGCTCAAGAAAGGGGAACCAAGGAAACACACTCTTTGGAGATTTCTTGATCCAAATGGGGGGAGTCATGAACTTGAAATGACTACTTGAATACCCCTAAAACAATAATAACTAGATATTTAGGTAGGAATAAGAGTAACGATATTGATGACAAATCCAGGGAAAAAAATAATAGTGTGGCCACTCAAAAGGAAAAGAAATAGGTTGAACACATTTCTTATAAAGAACCAGAGAAACATCTCAAGCTTATTATTCACTCAAATGAAGAAATGAAGGTTGATACCATAATGATCAAGGATTTAGATAAGTATAAGGAGAAAATATAAGAGATAGAAATTTGTATTAATTCCAATAAAGGTCAAAGGGATTGTATCAACAAACAGGACTAGATATAAGCTCGTGAATTCAATTAAAGAAAGATCAATGTGGAGGAATACATCCAATCATGGGACATGCTCGCCACTCACATTGAGGATCTTATCAGATATGATCCCGATTCATAGGATTTGTGATCTTCAATGGGTCTTATATCAAGTAGGTAATTCCACAAATTTTAGCCTCATTATCAATGACTATGTGGCCTCATTTTCTGTTTAACTGCTTTAGGCCAGAACATGTTTGGTTTCCCACTTGGACTTCTTTATGGTTTGAATTTTTTTAGTGTTCACAGTTTTCCCTTAAAAGTGTTTTTTTAGAAAATAAAAAATATGGATTGTGGGAGTTTCATACAATTAGTTTCTAACATAAGCGGTCTAAATTTATTTTCATAGAGTAAATAATTATACAATAATTTTTTTTGGTGTTTTCAAAAAATCATTACACTGTTCAAAAGAATGGATCTTAAGCCTACATCAACCACAATTTTACAAGAAAAGGTGAAAACATATTTATGTTTTAGGTATGAAAAAACTCATTTTTACATTTGTTTTTATATTTTATATCATGTTACTTTAATTAACTGATTATCCAAGTTGTTATGAATATTGAAAAATGAGGGTTATTTTAAAAAAATCTGTTTTTTGATTAAATTCCAAATTATTATAGAATTATTAAATGGATAAATTAGGGAACTTTATCCAATGTGATTATTGTGTTAAAAATGATACCTTATTGACTATATCAACTACTATTTTGGGTATTGACTGAAATGGTCTGAAAACCTTCTTTTTATTGATTTTTGATAACCCCCTTTCAATAGATGAGGGGGAACCCTTACATGGCCCATATGCTTAGAGATTACATGACCCATAGGTCTTAGAGAAATATATAGACTATAAATACATAGAACTACTCCTCCCCAGCTTTTTTATCATGATGTTAGCTCTCCACCTTCGAATGTCTTGTTCAGTTAGGCTTTCCATGCATGCATAGGATGGTCCCTATGGCAATGCTATGCCCTCTCTTCCTGACAAATCCACTTAGATTATGCTTTGCAGAATATGCCTGCTCTGAATCCTCATCTGGAGCCTGCTCCTTATAGAGTCTGTCTGGTTATTAAGCACAATTTCAGGTGGCCTAAAGACCTTTGAAGAGGCCCAATGGCCATGAGGTTTCTCGAAGTCCTTGAGGTGGCCTGAAAGACTTCCTAACCGGAAGGCTTTGGGTGGCCTGAAGGCCTTAAAAGACCTGAGGCCCAAACAGGTGGCCCGAAATCCAAACAGATGATTAGTTGTAGCTTTTATAGTACCGAAGAGTGCCTGATATAGTGCCTATTATAGTACTTCTATAATGCCCCAAAAATTATGTTTATGCCCAGTTCTGTACTCGAGTCACTTGGATGCACTTTTTGAGTCCTCACTAACAGGTCTGAGGCTCATGTGCTACTATTTTGGGAATTTCAATTGATGATATAGTTAATGAAATATATAATAATGAAAGACCTATAGGAGATAAGAAAATAAAAAATGAGTTAGGTTCCCATTAATATCATATTACTTCCAAATTCAAACATTGAAATTACAATTTTGACTTTCAATGTCAATGAAAAATTATTGGATGATAACAATTTTAGGATTCCAGGTGAGGGAACTCCCTCATTTAAAGTTTTATTTTGCTGTAAGTCATCATTGGTGGATGCATTAGGTAAGGTGGACAACATGGGTCCTTAATTATTTTATTTAACTCATAGATTTTTGTTGTTTCACTATATATTACCATTATGACCTATTTATAGGGTTTTTATCTTCTTTAACAATTGCAATTGGTTGGTCTTAAATCATATGCCAATATTCAATTAGTACGTGTGTAACAACATGATATTTTTTGAAGTTTATTTCTCAAATATTTTTAATCATTTTTATATTTTACATTACATGAAACAATATGTTTACCATACATTATACGCAAAACTATGTTTTTCTTGTATTACACACAATTTAGAGTTTATCTTGTGTTATACACAACACTGAGTTCAAACCAAGCATGACATAATTTTTAAATATTATTATTTAATATGATAGTTTTCAGTTATCCATTTAAATTTTTATTATGAATAAGACTAACAGAATTATAACAATATGTTTTTCACATGTTTATATAATTATATGGTGTCCAATTAATTAGAAATGAAAATAAAACCCTTTTTAAAATAAATGGAAATCATTTTTCAAAAAACTATGTTTAGGAAAAAAAGTGCATTTTATGTCAATAAATTATCCAAATAACATTTAGTAAATGATTTAAATAAAATTTATATATTATATATTTAATAAAATTTTTATAATTCATCTCATATGTTTCATAGACAAGTGATAATAATAAATCCACTTTTATGCTTAAAACTGTATTTTTTTAAAAAGAAGTTTTATCATTTTTTATGGCGTGATTAATTTAAAATTAAAATTTTAAATTTTGGAAAAATAATTTGACAAAATAAACATTATTTTTTAAATCATAATATCAAAATTATCTTAGTGTGTGTTTTTTATTTTTATGAAAAGATTTATTTTTTGATAAATATGAAAAATAGTTAATTTTAATTGAAAACTGAATTTTTTTTATAATTTATTTATAAATTTAAATTATATTTTGGAATGGTTTTAAAGTAAAATTAGTAAAATTTTATATTAATTAATCCAATTTAGAACAATTTAATTAATTTCATTTTGAATTTTGATGTAAAAACTTCTAAAAAAATTGGACTTTTATTCTTAAAAAACCCGCTTTCTCATCACGTCTGCATGATTAATTTTAAAATAATTTTTTCGACTTATGTGAATTGAATTCGGAAAAATAGATTCAATATTTGGAAGTAGTGTAATTTTTAATTTTTAATAAGTTCTGTAAAGACCCCATTTTTTCCTTGTAATACCCTGAAATATTTCTATATATATTTCTAGAGCTAGGCTCTGAGATGGCATGTGATTACAAGGACAAATGTTCCCATAATTAATTTTATAAAAATATTAATTATATTTTATATTACACACATGTAGGTTCTTAAATAAAATGGTTTAAATATTAAATCGAAAATTTAGTTAGAAATATGAGACCATGGTGGAGTCTAGAACGCAGTGTTTACCCTAGGTGTGGCCTAAAATATGTTTGTGCGGGGTGTTAAAACATCTCACTAATTGGTGGTACATTCAGTGGATAAATAAATAAATTAAATAAATTATTTAATAAATTTTAAACTAAAATAAATTTTATAATAACACTACGATGGATAATCCTCTAGGGTTGTCTACATAAACCCTTGGAGGATTACAAAGGTTCTCTTCCTAATTATGTTGGAAAATCACATCGGATGATAATGAAACATTGGATCAGAGTAGAACTGGACATAGAAAACACAAAAAATTATTTTTATTGTTGGGGGGTGCATTCTTCGACAATGAATGATTCAATATCTAGTAAAGAATCATTACATGGTGGTTTAAACCTTTTTTATTAAATTTATTTAGCAGATCGTTACCTTATATTGATCTGCACTATTTGGGGCATGAGCATGCACCTATGTATTGATTAAATTGGTTAAATTTTTTTCAAACCTTAGATATACCCATTATTTATCTTTGGCCAATAAAACTTGTCAATGATCATTTAAAAAAATTGGATCCATTCTCTCGATTTTTCTTCTCGTTCATCACCTGTAGGACCATGCAATCCCGATTTGACATTGTCGGGTAATTGAAATCCATATTAGACACCTAGAATCACAAAGGATTCATAGAAAAGAAATATATCTATGATTTAGGCACAAATATGGAATGGTTGCGAGTTTTGGATGACCTTTTAGTTGATTGGTAGTCATATCCTTAGAGACAGAAGGATCAACGGTGTACGAGATGAACAAAAAACACTCAAGGATCAATGTAACCAATTTTCAGCCACAAGATGGTTAGAAATGATATATCTATCCTAGATCTGATGCTTTTTTGGTAGAAATGAGGCTAAAATCAATGGAAATGACCCAATTTAGTGCATGGGAAGTGGATCCCCAAATATTTAACGAAAACTCTATTACATGTTGTGTACCATGATAAACACACAACATGTAGCCCCGTGATTGTGGTAGCTAGGTTTTTTGAAAATATATGTATGGAATAGCGTGTAGCCCTTATATACACCATGTACCCCCTTCCCCATGTGGATGAGTCATGTGATGGAGAGTACAAACTCAGAAATTCCATGAGCCTGAGTACATGGTCACCGCTAGATCATACAAGAGACACCCCATGTGAAGAGGCACTTTGTGTACTGAATTACACCGACATAGGGTAAATTACACTGACAATTCTTGGATACACAAACACATACAAAGCACAAGGGTTACCCCAAGTGGCATGGACATTTCATGTATCTCCCCTACACATCATGTACCCCTACATGGTAGGTGAGCCATGTACCTCCATGTACATGGCATGATAAAGGATTGGGACCACATATTGTGTGGGTCCTCACACACACTATGTAGCCTTTGGTTCCTCTTGAGGAAACTTCAATATTATTTATCCCCTTCATTTGAACATCAATTATGGATCACAAGTATCCTATCATGGGTTTTTTTCTATGTATAATGTGATGGTTCCATCTGTTGTAGATTTTGGGATACAATGGGAAATGTTCTGGGCATGATGCTTATTGAGTCAATGCTCAATGATGGTAGTGATCAAGAAGAGGATAGCCAGAGACCCGAGGGTGGAACCCCCAATTAGCATGGGTGTGATTACTCTAAAGTTTCTTAATGGGTGGAACCCCCAATCAGATAGGGAACTGGTCCTTAATGAACAGAGTAGAACCCCCTATCACACTAGGGTGTGGGTCCTCGACCTATAGAGTTGAACCAACCATTAGTATGGGTGTAGGTACTCTATAGCTACATACTAAGTGGAACCCCTTATTGGACAGGTCATGGGTCCTCAATGACCATAGTGGAACCCCCTTGACCCACAAGGGTGTAGGTCCTCGACCTATAGAGTGGAACCCCCTCATAAGTATGGGTGTGATTTCTCTACCATTTGAGTGGGACCCCCTATCAGATAGGGCTCAGTACCTCAATGACTAGAGTTGAACCCCCCAATCGCACCACGTAATGGGTACATTACCAACCAAGTGGTACCCATCTATTAGATAGGGCATGAATCCTTATGACACTAGAGTGGGACCCCCCATTATCATGGGAATGGGTCCTCTACAAATACTTAAATAGTGGAACCCCTCCTGCACAAGGGTGCGGGTCTTCTAGTTTGAGTTTATTCTCCCTTGACTATACATTACAGTGACGATGCAGGGATTGACATGCATGGTTACTTTTGGGAAGATGGGTGAGATGTTGGGCATCATTGATGGACTTTTGGAATAATTGGAAACTCTTATTCTTGGTAAGAGTTGAGATATGGAAATCCCCTTACTCTCTCATTTTGTATTCTTTTGACTAAGAAAATATATATATTTATGTATCCATACCTTTGTATTAGGTTTCTCTCCTTCCATGGGATGTGAAGATGCACGGGGTATGCCATGTGATTAACATGATTATATTCTCATGGTTGGATGAGTCAGCTTACCTACTATAGGTGGAAAAGACTCTAATTATATTTCATCTACACTCGGTGTTGATCCCCTTGTGTTTGGATGAGGTTTCACTCTCTTGGTTTTTTTTGAGCTATTATCTTTCACTAATTTCTGCATCTTGTAATATTAATTATTTTTTATTCCTATTTTGTCTCTTAATATTCTCCTTTAGATTTATGGGCATCCTACTGGTTATGTATATACTCATCCCTAAATGGGATTTTCCTACATGTGTCATGTGTTATGAAGAAGAAGGATAGGTTGGTGGTGACTTCAAAAGAGCTTAAGGATACTTGGTACGTTGTACCATGTACAGTGGTCACCACATGGAGATCAAGAGCTAGGATCTCTTAGCATTTTAATTTCCAAATTTTTCAGGTTGGGACATATTTCTAGTTGGGTGTGTATTTTTCCCTGTACTTTTTAGTTTACACTACCATACTCTTGTATTGTCTCGAGTTTTTTCATGTGTGTTTATTCCATTATATTTTTCCTCTTTTAATTTTACCTCCTCTACACTTCTTCATTGAGATGGATGAATGTGTGTGTACATGTACTTAAGAAAAGGCCTCCCCATGTTAGTTATTCCTTTAACACTTGTCACCAGCCCCAGACCTATGGAGGTAGACTTAGGGTAGTTTCTGCTTGAGCCCCAGCTTGGGTCTGGTCTTGAAATATTAGTATCAGAGGTGGTTATATCCTTGGGATGTAGTTTAGATTAGAAACCTTACTATGATTTTGTTGGGATTAGGGAAACAGGTTCAAAAGTGTCTTCAGTGGGGCTCTCCGGCTAGGGAATCTAATGATGGTGTAGGCATCTGATGTATCCATTCACCAAGAACATGGATAATTTCTTATCGACACAACATATTAAGACATTGGTTGTAGGAATCGATGCTAAAATCATCATATATGACTAATTATTTGACTATATTTCTTGATTCAACATCCCATTGTTTTATATATATATATACATTCTCATCTGACAATGGTACATCTTGATTAAATTTTAGGATGCCTATGTGAAAACATCCAACAAAGATACTAATTTTGGATCATAAAGATGATCCAATGAGCGATGATGCCTTATTTAAGGTTCCATTCCATGATTTCCCCCCTCCTTATGGGAAGGTAGTAGCAATTACACTTATTGATAATCAGATCATCCCAGTAGAGCGGGTTGAGGATGCCTATTGGCTTTGTACACATCATGAGTTCCAGCACTAGAGGCCACTAGGGTTCCATAGTGAGCATTCCCATTAGTAAATAGAGGATTATCAAGATATTATCATTCATATTTTTAGACTCATCCAGACACTGATGGATCAGGTTGTTTCACTTGCAGCAATCCTTTTCCATGGAGTAGCTGGGAACTTGTGGAAGGTTGTTTCCCAGAAGCATGATGAGCCAACACTCTCCTGTACTGACATTCGGTAGCTATTATTTGATGAGTAATACACCTCATTATTATTATCAATTAGGATTCATGATCTTCTAGAGCTGCAGTAAGGAGGGATGATAGTGGTTGAGTATGAAACAAGGTTTATAGACCTTACTTATTACTCCTTTGACATGATCCATGATGGATACTTATGAGAAAAAAAGTTTGAGAAGGGACTCTGTAGAGATATTAATGCAAGTGTCATTCCCTTTTGAATCATTTCCTATTTCAGGGTGGTATAGTGGGAACTAGTGAAAGAGATATTCTTTTCAGAGGGACACTAGGAAGCTTGACCTACCAGTTCATGTCACAAGGTTGAGTCATCTGTAGTAGCTAATAGATACCCGAAGATAGGATCTTTATGAAGGAGACCTCCCGCTGACAATACTTAGGCACATGGTCAAAGGTATTGAAGAGGTCCAGGGAATCCTAGTGAGTGTAGGTTCTTTTCTTGTGATGGGTGAGGTGACATATCATGAGACTACCCAACCAGACTCTCTAAGGAATGTAGGAAGATGGCTGGTAAACCACCACAGAAGAGGTAGCGTGATGATCCAGGGTCTCCCAAGAAAGGGAATGATGGTCCTAATAGAGGCATAGGTGAAATAGGAGTAGGAGGAGCTATGTGTGGTGGAAAAAAATCTATGAGCTCCTTTCACCACCACCACCAGGTATCCCACATTAGGCTTAGGGAGCTTATCGTCAGGGTCATAGAGAGCTCTAGGCTTTGTATTCTTATGAACCCACAACACAAAAGATGATTTGAGGTACAATATATGTTTATTCTACTCATATTTTCATACTAGTAGACGTAGTTTCTGGTCATTTCTTCATATTTATACTTCTGATGTGATATTTGGATCTCCCAGTTGTGGTTCTATCCCATTTTCTTCTTCTTGAAGTTCCTATAGGGAATTCTTCTTCCACATTTCTTATCTACCGGTAGTTCTAGCTATCAGTTGGTGGAGAGAGGTTCACATGGGAAATTTGGGTCATCATGAAGGAACCCTTTGATTTCATATTTGGTATGGATTGGTTTTCCATGGTCTGAGCCCATATTAACTATCATCATAGATGATTCATATTTCTATGTACTCATGGGATGGGAATCCACATTATGGGTGAGAGATATCTCATGGAGAGATGAGTGGGTTCTATGATCAGGAGGTTGAAACTCATCACCCCTCATTTTTTGAGTATAGACCTTGGTGCACCAATGTTGGAAAAAATCCCTCATGGTAACATTTCATCATTTTTAGGTTGCTTGTGTTTGTTGAAAAAGCAGTTTTTCATGGTAAGTGATCGAGTTCCAGAGATATCATTGAAAACCCATGTTGACAAAGAACCATGATAAAGGAATGGAAGATCTGGTGGTGGTACAAAAAGAACAGTTACAAGTGGTGTTGTTTTCCAATGTTTTCCAAATTTTGGGGGTATAAAATTTAGAATATGGTGAGTATCATGAAAAATATATTTCCTAAAAGATATAATAAAAATATGTCAAAGTCATGAATTTCGTGAATATAGGCTTGATGAAGTGGATTTTTCAAAGACATGAAGTATTTTGACAATGATCTATGTGATTAGGAAGAGCCTCATGAATGGAATAGGTGAAGAGCATTGTGAAAGTGCAAAAGTTTTTATGGAAGGATATGTGATTACAAATTGCATTGTGCTATTTATGAAAAGGAATTGATGGAATGCTCCATGATTGTGATGAACTTTATGATCCTAAAAATTTCCATGGAGCTTCGCAAAGAAGAGATACTTTCAACTAAAATTTTGAAGCTTTATAAAATGGACTTATGTGGCACTGACATGGTGTGGAAGGTTCTAGAGTTGGTGGGAAACACCTATAAATGGGCCTCTACCCAAGATAATAGTAGAGAATTTTCAGAAAAAACATATACCTCTCGAATGTCAGAGGAGGTTCACAGAGTCAGTGTGCTTCGTGAAAGGAAGAAGCTTCATAGCGGCTAATCAACCTATGAGAAAGAGGTGTGCTTCAAAAAGGCTTGTACAAGCTTTGTGAAAGTAGTTAAATCTACAAAGTATTGAGCTCTATGAAGAATTTTTCTTTGTGAAGAAGTTTTATCTATGAAGTAGTGTGCTCTACAAAGCAGTTTGCTCTATGAAGGTGTGTGATTTTCAAATAGGTAGGAACATTGAAAAGGCTTGTTAGTCATTTGAAAAATAGGTATCTTTGTGAAGAAATTTTCTTTACAAAATTCATTCAAAGGTTATTTCCTAGTGTTAAGTGGAAAAGGGGTGTTCATATTGGGATGAAAATTGGATTTCAATAGAGCATCTATATACAGTGGAGGATGCATTTATTAGTGCTAATGAAATGACCTCTAAGTCTATAAACTATGAGTGGATCTTTATAAGAAGCAGTGATAACTTCATTTGAGAGAATAGAGAGCTTCCAAATTATTATTGGTTTTAAACCATGATGCACATTGAGTCCACCTTGAACATGAAAACAGTAGTGCACTTATATTGGAATTGATACATCAGCACATCACCAGTGTATAATCCTTGAACATAGCCCTATGAGGGTGAACCATGTAATATTATTGTGTTTTTTTCATGCTTTAAGATTTGACCATACTCTACAATAGGAAGGATAGATAAGATAGTTTTTTAACAATGAAACTTTAACTAAAGGGCCAATTGTTTTAATCAACCATACCCTGATTCACTGCCCCCCCCCCTTAGGGTATCTAACCTAGTGGACCTAACTACTAAAATCTTTAGGAATATGGATTCCTTTAGTTTTGTAGGATTATATGGACGTATTCTCTGAGGATGTTCTTGGACTACTTTTGAGGAAGGATATGGAGTTTTGGTATTGACTTGCATCCCAAGACTACAATAATATCATATATGGTATATTGGATGGACCTACCATGATCTTGGAGTTGTTGTTATAGTCGGAGGAACTTCAAGATAAGAGTTTCATCTAGACTAGTGTCTCCCACTAGGCACATCTAGTTTTTCTGGTGAAAAAGGTAGATGGGATTTTTTGGATTTGCGTGGATTATCAATTCTTAAACCAGGACATGAGAAAGAATAATTACCCCTTATCGATTATTTAGGTCCTCTTTGGCCAGTTGAGAGGCACAAGATGGTTCTTAAAGATTTATCTTCAATTCACCTACAACCATTTGACAATTTTTTAGGATGATATTCAAAATCTATCATTCCTATGTCACTATAGACACCATTAGTTCATAGTGATGTCCTTTGGTGTGATGAATTCCCTTGTCATGTTTGTGACTTTGATGAACAAGATCTTCCATCCATACTAGGGCTAGTTTATGGTAATCATAATCATTGATATACTCATCAAATATACATTAGAGGAGGATCATACATAACACTAGAGTATGGTTCTAGATTTTTTTTGAGAGAACCAGTTAGATGGGAAACTCTCAAAGTGCAAGTTCTAGATTCATGAGGTTCACTTTTTGGGGCATGTCATTTCTAATCATGGTTTAACTATGGACTCATCTAATATCGATGTATTTATTTTTTGGGATACAACCAAGAGAATGTCAGAGGTGTGGACCTTTCTTGTCTTAGAGGGTTACTACATGAGGATTGTGATTGAATTCTCCGTAATTGAATACACTTTGACCACCCTGACGCTAAAATGAGTGGTTTACCAAGAAAGAGCTCTATTATAGGGCCTTTTTAGATTTTAGAATGAGGCTAACAAGTACACCTATGTTGAGACTACAAGAGGAGGGAATGGAGTATGTGGTTCATTTCTATGCATCATGAGTTGGGCTGAGATGTGTGTTAATGTGGAAATAGGTAGTTATCACACTTGGATGAAGGTAGTTAAGACCCCATGATAAAAACTATTCAAATCATAACATGTAGCTAGAAGTGGTAGTCTTTACCATAAGTATGCTGAGACACTACCTTCTGGGAGAGAGCTTTGTGGTTTAATCAGACTATTAGAGTTCCAGGTACACCTTCACATAAAGAGACTCAAACCTGAGATAGTGGTGTTGGTTAGAGTTCTAAAGGGACTATGAATTTGAGATAGTATATACTCTAGGGGAGGTAAACATAGTAGTATATTACCTTATTAAGAAGTCCCAAGGTCACTCATTGTAGGAAGATTCAGAGCAGTTGGATTCCTTGAAACTGACCTCGGTGGAGCAGGAGGGTATAGCTTTTCTGTAGTTGATAGTATTGAATCCTATTATTATTGAGCATGTATGGGAGTCCTGGTTGGGAGAAATTGGTTGTGAGGTCTTACGTGACCATATATCCATAGGTTATTCACTAGATGGATATTATGAATGAGGGAATCATGTCATATTTTTTCAGGTATAGATGGTGGTTCTAGTCATGATGTATGATGAGGTGATGTGAGCATTAAATAATTCTTCCCTAGTCATATATCCCCATGTTGAAAATATGTACAGATACATTCAACGGTTGTTTTTGGTTGTCTATAATGAAATGGATAAAATATGAATTCATCTCTTAATACCTCACATCTTAGCATGCGAAGGCTAAGAAAAATGTTTTGGCAGGTTTGTGGCCGCCCCATGAGATCTCGTAGTAGAAATGGGATGATGTATCCATGGACTTTGTTGCTGGGAATCCGTGTATAACAAAGGGACCTGAATCAATTTGGGTGATATTTGACCTTATCATGAAGTCAACAAAATTCCTTGATATCAAGGAGTTGATTTCAGTGGGGATGTTAGGAAAGTTGTACATGTTAGACATCATTCACCTTCATGGGGTTCCCTAGATGATTGTATTTGACCGTGATTCATAGTTTACGTCCCGATTTGGGGGAGACCTATAGGAGGTATTTGGGACCCAGATGAGGATGAGTACAACTTTTCACCCCTAGATGGATAGTAATTCTTAGAATACTATCCATGTATTGGAGGGTATGCTGATGTATTAGTGTTAGAATACATTTATAGCTAGGAGGATCACTTTCCCTTTGTAGAGTTTTCATAAAAAAAGCTACCACTCTATAATCGACATGAAACCATTTGTGGCCCCAAACATGAGACTCTCTAGGTCACCCTTTTTCTAGATAGGTATTGGAAATTCATCTCTTGTGGGTTCAGATATAGTTCCAGTGATGAAGGAGAAGGTCCGGGTCATTTATGAGCAGATGGGGACAACCCAGAGTAGGCATAAATCTTACATAGGTAGATGTAATAGGCTCTTAGAATTTTAAAAAAGAGACCATGTTTTCTTGAGAGTCTCAACACGATGAGTATTAAAGGGGTTTGGTTAGGGAGACAAGCTATCCCTGATATTCATTGGGCCATTAGAGAGTATACAAGTGGTTGGCGAGGTTGCATACCACCTCACTATACCACCACAGCTAAAGTAGGTGCACAACATCTTCCACATGTC
This sequence comes from Viscum album, assembly GCA_963277665.1. Taxonomy (NCBI): domain Eukaryota; kingdom Viridiplantae; phylum Streptophyta; class Magnoliopsida; order Santalales; family Viscaceae; genus Viscum; species Viscum album. The sequence goes on along the minus strand of OY728123.1, from coordinate 681,364,270 downwards.
ACAACTGAAAAGATACATATATGAACCCACGCATGTCATCGAATGGAGAGATTTGGACATCTCAAATGGATCAAACTTGAAATGAACCTGATGGAAATCAAGGATCGATATGAGAGGACCACTCATGGATGGACCATCCCCTTGGTTCGTGTGTTGTGGTAGCATGGGGACCTGTAAGAGAGCTCCTGATAGTGGGATAATCATATGTGGGATAAGTATTTGGAGTTTTTTTGTTTAGTTTTTATTTTTAAGGAAGAAAATACCTAAAGAGGTAATTATGTAGAGACTTAGTTTTTTCCTTCTAAGAGTTTGAAATGTTTCTATATATATTTTCAGAGCTAAGCATGGAGACAAAATGGGATTTTGAGGCCGAGTGTACCCCTAATTAATTTTACAAAAATATAATATATATTTTTATTATGTGCACAATGTTTCTTAAAGAAAATGGTATAAATATTAAATGAAATATCAAATCAGAAATCTGAGAACATGGTTGACTCTGAAATGTAGGTTTTACCCTAAGTACGAACTAAAATAGGCTGATGTAGGGCGTTTCGACACCTCACTCATTAGAGGTACATTCAGTGTATAAATTATTTAATTAATTCTCTTTATCCTAAAAAATATATAAGAACACTTCCATGGATAATCCTACATGTTTAGATGCATAAACCTTGGGAGGATTCCAGATATTCTCTTACTCCATTTATTGGCTAATCACATTGGACAACAACGAAACGATGGATTGGAGCATATAGAAATGAATAAAATTAAATGATTTCCTTTGATCTTTGGAGGGTACGTTCATTGATTATGAACAATCCAATATTCCAAAAGGACTCATCAATTGGTGGTTTACAAATTTCTAATTAAATTGATTAATAAGATCAATCCGTTCTATTAATATGTGCCAATTGTGGCCTAATCATGCACATGTGTATCAATTAAATTGATTAATCTTTGTTTCTAACCCCAAATATCCTCATTCTTGATAATTGGGAAAGAATACTTCAAATAATTTTTAAAACATTTTTTTGGTGCATTTCTTCCTATTTTTTTACATTCATCACCTGTAGGACCCTGAAGTCATAGATCGACATTATCGGGCAGTGTCGATCTCAATAAAACCCTTTGAATCACAACATATTGATGATGGAGGAATGGAGCAATTAATCATGAAGAAATCTAGAATAGTTATGGGTTGTTGATGATCATTTGGATGATTGATATTCAAATAAATGGATCCAGAATGATTGATGATGTACAAGATGAATGATGACCCCATGAGGATTAGTGGAATATATTTCAGCTATTGGATGGAAGGAAATGATAGATCTAGCCTATATCCGAGGATTACAGGTAGAAATGAGGCTAAAATCAAAGGAAATGATGAAATTCAACAAGGAAAATGGATCTAGAAATATGTGAAAATACTGACTACATGTCTTATTCCATGATGAACACATGACATGTAGCCCCATGACTACGCTGGAGAGGGTTTTGGGAAATTATAAGGATGAAATGGTGTGTATCCCTCCTACATGTCATGTACCCCTTTCCCCATGAGGATGTGCCATGAGACAGAGAACCCAGCTAGGAAAACACCATGTGACCAATTACATAGGCAATACCATATCATATGGGTGGAACCCCATGTAAAAAAGGAACATCATGTATATAAATAAATGAACATTCTGTAAAGTACGTGATCACATATTGGATGCACAGAAAACATCAAAGCACATGGGTGAGATCCCATGTGACATGGGAAAACCATGTATCTCCCATATATTTTTTGTACCCCTACATAGTAGGCAAGCCATGTACCTCAAGAGACATGTCCATTTGAAGGAGTATGACCACACACTATGTGGGTCCCCTCGCTTTCCATGTTCTAATTGGTTCCTTTTGATTAAACTACAATCTTCTATATATCCTTTGTTTGAACTTGAATTTTAGCCCATGAGTAGCCTATCCTGAGTGTTTTCTTTTGTGTAAAACATAACGGTTCCCTCTGTTGTAGATTTTAGGATATGATGTAGAATGTTCCATCCATGGTGATTATTGATGTGACACCCAATGATGATAGTGATCAGGAATAGGATCACTAGAGACACTATAGTGGAACCCCCCATTATCATGGGAGCAGGTCCACTACATTTGCATAATGATTGGAACCCCCTATCTGATAGGGTGTGGGTCCTCAATGTTCATAGTGGAACCCCCTATCTCACTAGGGTGCTGGTCCTCAACCTATAGAGTGGAACCCCTATTATAATGAGAGAATTTCCTCTATAGTTTCTTACTAGTAGATCCCCCTATCAGATAGGGTGTGTGTCCTCGATGGCCAAATTTGAACCCCCTGATACACCAGGGAGCGGGTCCTTGACCTATAGAGTAGAGCCCCCCATAAGTATAGGTGTGGGTCTTGTACTGTTTTAGTGGAACCCATATCGGATAGAGAATGGGTCCTTGATAACTAGAGTGGAACCCCCCCTCCCCCTGTCACACTTGGGTGTGGGTCTTCTACCTACTGAATGGAACCCCTCAATCAGATAAGGTGTGGGTCCTTGTGACACTAGAATAACCCCCCCCCCCCCCATTAGAATGGGTAAAGGTACTCTACATATAATTATAGAGTGGAACCTCTTAACATACTAGGGATAAGGTCATCTACATATAGTTTGTACTACCTGGACTATTCGACATAGTGACGAGGCATGGATTGACTTTGATGGTTACTTCTAGGAAGATGAGTGAGATGCTAGGAATCATTGATGGACTTTTGGAACTATTGGAGAATGTTATTCTAGGGATGAGTTTTGGGATGGATATCCCCTTACTCTATCATTTTGGATTCTTTTCACTTATCATAGATATATACTTTGGTTTCAATACCTTTTAATTGTTTTACTCTCCTTCCATGAGATTTGAGTATGTGTGGGGTATGCCACATGATTTTCGTGTTTAGCTTCTCATGGTTGTATGAGTCTACTCTCATGAAATATATGGAAAAGACTCAATGTGTAGTTAATTGACACACCATATTGATCCCCTTATTTTTTTTATGAGGTTACTCTCTCTTGGTTGGGGTTGAGTTGTTCTCTTTCACTACTTTCTACATCTTATTATATCTACTATCATTCTATTACAGTTTTTTCTCATACTGAACCCCCTTAAAATTTTATTTCATCCTATTGGGTATGTATATAATCACCCCTTCATGGGTTTTTATACACTTGAAATGCCTTATGTAGATGATGGATAGGTTAGCGGTGACTTAAAATGAGCTTAGGGATACCTGGTACTTTATACCATGTTTGGTGGTCACATCTTGGGGATCAAGAGTTGGTCTCTCCCAGTGTTTAACTTTCAAGTTTTATATAGTCAGGGCATATTTATTATTGGGAATTTGTTTTTCCATTTGATTTTCATTTTACACAATCATACTCATGTAATTTCTTGATATTTTTCATGCATGTTTGTTCCCTTAGATTTTTTCTTCTTTTATATTTACATCCTCTACACATCTGCATCAAGATGGATGCATGTGTGTGTACAGTTACTTAGGAAAAGGACTCCCTATTTTAGTTATTCCTTTAGGGCTGGTCTCCACCCCTAGCCTATATAGGTGGTATTGGGGTAGTTGTGGCTCGATTCTTGACTTGGTTTTGGTCGTGACAAGTTTAAATTAATTGTTTACAAAAATGATTACTGAATACAAAAAAATTAATTACCATTATTAAAGTAAAAAATTGGATTATCAAGGGGTTAAAGTACAATGATAAGAGGTAAAATGATGTACAATTTTAATTTATTTTTATATAATGAATTTATTACTATCTTGGTCATCAAAGTCTCTAAAATGGGGAAATTTCTTGCCACTTTCCTTTGAAAATGAACTATATAATATGTTAAGTAAATAAAAAGAAAAAAAAGATATTTTTATTACTTTTAATATCTATAATTCCTTGGGATAGGGGAAAAACAAAAAATGTTTAGTTAAATATATATCCTTTTGAAAACAAACATTTTTTATAATGATGAATTATTATTTTTTAAAATGAAATAATTACTTTAACTGCTTAATAAACCCCAACACATTAACTATTTAGTTAATAATTAATTAAAATAAATGATACTGAAAATATTAAAGGTTAATTAAATTAAATGAAAGATTCTGTGAAATTATTTTTTAGATAAATATATAATTATACACATGTGTGAAAACAATATATTATAATTCCATCATTGTATTGATAATTTTAAAAATTAAATTAATTAAATAATTTTAAAATTGGCATGAATGTTATTTTTTAATAAATGATATTTTATTAAATGAATTAAAATTTATAATCCTCATATCTTCAACCAAGTGTTTTTTAAATATTAATAAATATTAAATATGATAAATTCAGGTAATAATTGTTATATTATAAGATTTATATTGATCGTTAAATGTTAAAAAACTCAGTTCATGTTGTTAAGATTAAGGCGGTGTTTTTGCATATTACTTGTTCTTATGTTAAATTTAATTCACAAAACACATAAGATATCAATTTTATAAATTAGATATAATATTTATAATTATTGGGTTCAAATTTTCTATTAATTGTCACTATAATTTAGTCTTAAATGATAAATTACTAGGGGTAGAAAACTAGTTACTGTAGTAAAAAACAAATTGGTAAAAATAGGGATACATATAAATTAAGGAATGAAATGCTTAAAAATATGTTTCATTGTGTTTTAGAGGTTTTTATTGACTATATAATCCCTAATTTTTTTGAATAATCATTTTTTGATCCACTTGAGTTGTGATTGACTTCCCAATAGTGAATACTTTTGAGTATTAACAAGAATGTCACTCCTAAAATATAAAAGGGAACTCACTCTTCTCACTTATTCACACCTGTCAAGCCATTTTTCTCAACCACTATCTACCAAAATAACATTATAACTTCAATTCTATAATCCTAGAATCACTAGTGTGGACATAAACCAAAAAAACCATTGAATTAGTGAAAACCTATGAAGGATACCTGAAGAAGAGATACCATTCATCAACAAGAATTTTCATTTTATTTCATTATGCACCCCACTTAACTTATTAATATAACATGATTATATAAAAACATCATTATATTACATATACTAAGATTTTTTAATTTTAAGTGTAATAACTAAAACTACTCACACTTCCAAAAAAATGGGTTAAAAATCATCATTCTTGTGTACGACAGACTACCACCACGCGAAATGATGTCACTCATTTTTCCATTACCACCATTAAAGGTTAGGAATAATGATGGATTTATAGTTTATATATCATATATATTCTATTTTTTATTTTATTATTCTTATTTAGTTATTATATCACACATACCTAAATGCTTTCCATTTTGTGGGAGGATGATAATGTTGTCCATGTGTACGGTTGACTACCATCCTGCAAAGCAATATTATTCATTGATGCTATACATGGAATGTATTGAGGAGGATTTTAATAAAAATATGTGATATATATGAAATAAATATGATAATATAATTATATTATATATATATATATCATCTAATTTTCATTCTTTCATTAGGATAAGAAAATGGAAACAGTGCTCATGTGTATGTATGACCAACCGTTTCCCAGAACAGTCAATTTAATTTATTATTAATACATATTATTGATTACTATAAATAAATATATACTGAATATATATTATTTTTATATGAGTTTTATTACTATATAGACAATTAAATCATGATCAAAGTAATAGGAACAAAAATAAAAAATAAAAATATATAAGAAAAACCAAGTGGTTATTACCTAAGACATAACATTAACATGAAATAGTTAATAATAGGGTAATAAAATGACAAAAGAAAATAATATATGGTATTATATATATGTATATGGTTTGATAATTTATTTATAATAAATATATATTTATTATATAGGAAGTTTTAATGAGTATGACAAGAGTCAAGACTTAAGGTATGGGATTTCCGTCCCACATTTATTTTCTGTGCAAAAAAAAATCCATGTTCACCACCTATTTATTTTATTTTGTGTGTATAATACCATGAAATTATTTTTTTATTGTTATAAAAATAATTATTGGGATTTAAAAATCCATTTTATGATCTCTCCATCATGGGGTTTATGGTTAAAATGATACCAAACTGGTATGGTATTTTTGTCTCAATTTTCCTTCATTGAGATGTATGTTATGTTTTGAATCTATATTATTTCATGAGGTGTATATAAATCACCTTGTAAATATAAAATCATTAATTTATTTACTTTCAAGATATTTTATATTTCATTTTATGTTATTTATTCAATGTTATTATGATTCAAATTTACCAAGGTTGTAAATATTTTATGTTACAACCTCATTATATATTGGGATTTTTTATGATTATGTTTATGATGATAAGATATATTCATAAATATATAAATAAACTCATTTATTTTATTATCCTATGGTTATTCATGAAATTTCTTGTAATGGTGCCATTTTAAAACTATTTGGTACTTAACAAAATTTATCAAATGTTTTAAAAAAAATTATACTTTATTTCTCTATTCAATTGGAAATATGATTTCTTAAATAACCATGTTATCTAAAAATATTAATAAGTTATCTTCTAAGATAATTTTCAAGAAAAGGATTATGAAATTTTTTTATTTTTAAAAAATTGTTTTAAATGATTTTCAAATCTTTCTTTATAAGTTTCATTTTTTATTTTCAAAGAAAATGATTTGGAAAATGTTTATGTTTTTAATAATATTTTAAATTATTATTAGAGATTATTTCATAAGTTTTAAAGTTTATTTTCAATTAAAAGTATTTTCAAAATGTTTTATGTTTTAAAAAGTTATTTTTAAATGAAAGGTTATTTTACTTAAGAAATGTTTGATCAAAATTATTTTCCATATAAGATGACATCTGTTGATGTTACCTATGCCTTATTACGAATATGATCCAAGGATGTCATTCTTATTATTTATCTAAATGGTTTATATCTATGATTGTATGATGCTTATGAAACCCGTTTCTTTTTCCATGGGTAATACCATGTTATAATTATTATGAAACCCACTACTTTTTTAACAGTTTATTATATGATGCAATAATTATGAAACTTGTATCCTTTCCCCAGGATATGATATGTTGAAATGTTTATGAAACCCATTTAATTTAATTGGTTATGATATGATTAATTTTTGTTATCTTTTGGAGAAAATAAATATGGTATTCATTATGATATGGTTGTGGCATATATCTCCCTCCCATGTATTGTGTAATTATTAATGTTATATGAGCTCAAAGGGTACACAAGAGGTTATCCCATGATTGTAATAGGGTACACCTAAGTCCATCACACGAAATAAGAAGGAACACAAGTGGTTAGCTCAATACTATCATGTTATGAATTTATTGGTGGGAATCCATGACTTATGATTTAATATACTTATGGGTATGCTACAAATCCTTGCCATATGACAATGTTATAATCTGTTAGATCATGATATTTGATTTTATTATTATTTATATCTTATAAACTACTAATAATTATTCTATGTTTCAATATTATGATCATTGATAGCCAACTTATGGTTTTCATATATTATTCTCATGTTATCATACCCTTTTTTTCATTTTAGTCTTATGTATCTAACTTTTTTACCCTTACTGGGAATCTATGATGTCCCTTTTTTATGTTTCATTAACAAAGGTTATGAAGGATGGTTTTGTGTTGGGTTTTTATATGAATAGTTATATATGGGAAGATATTTGTGGTAAAAATTGAAGATCTTTCACCAAATTAGAAGACTATGTTTCAAGTTTCTAAATGGACTAGGTTATTATTACCCCCAAGCTTGTGTTTTTGCATTGTAATAAATATTCACCTAAAAATATGTAATATACATTTTTAATAATTATGGTTTTATATATTTGGTATTAGAGGAATGGTTTAGTTAACGTTTAAAATCTAGGATGAGAAAATCATAGTGAGATCCCTAAGGACATGTCTAAGGATAAGTCTAAAAATGAGTCAAAGTATAGGAAAATGTCCTAGAATTTTGGTAAAGGATAGAGTAAGTGGTTTTATAGAAATAAATCATTTTCTAGATACTACAACTAGATTTGGATCTGGAATAAATCTACCTAGGGGTAATAACCCTTATAACATTGTATTGAGCTAGACTCAATCAGGAACTGGTGCACAACAAAAGGCCTTTTTTCACACCTAGTTTGAAACACCTAAGGGATATGCTTTAGAAATATACAAACTCTTTATAAACCATCATGAAGGATTTAAATATATGGTGACTATGAATGACCTAGGAAAATCATAAGGTTTCATTGATTAAGAATAATATGTATTGATTTAGACCTCCTAATTTTTTTTTTCAGACAATATGATTTTCCATTATGATTAGCATTCCCCACACTATGCTTTATGTTTTTAGTCCATGAATGGAACCTAAAGGAATCATGTCAACATTGAATATAATGGAAAAGTAAGCCACTATGAAAAACCAAATTGGATTATGATTGGAGGTAAATATATTGTGATTAAGTTTAATCAGCTATCACGATATATGATTAACAACGTAAACTTCAGTGAGATTGTTGACGCGTAGAATTAGATAAAGTTAGACTTTTATTAAAGATCATGTGTTGATGAACATAGATGAAAGAATATTTGGATTCCTACATGTCTATAATGTGGGGAAAAACATGAAGAAATATTTCAAATAGAGGGGAATATGTTATCTTTTTTGAAAAAAGGTCATAGAGTGAAAATTTATCAAGGATTTCAATTTCATATTTGTGGAGAACATGGGAATTACCTGACACAATGACCCAAATCAATAATTAACATTGAGAATAAGGAAGGAAAAATTCCATTTCAATACTTAATGTATAAGTAATGAAGTATTTTTTTATTTGGATTTAGGAATTATGAATTCTAAAATATATATCGACTGTTCAATAAATGTTTTTTGTTAACAATTTTAAAGAATATTTTAAATCATTTTGATGACCTAGAAAATTTATATTATATAAATGTGGTATTCATAGAAAATAATATGTTCCTAATTTTGAAATAATTATGCAAGGACAAGTATATGACTAATTTGGATAATGTAAATTGGATATTATTGATGACCTTTGAATTGATAATGCATTTATTGACAATGTGTTTTTTGTTATCATTGTTGGAGTTTACATAATTTTTGGATTTATATAATATATCCAATAATCTATGTTTTATGTAAGGAATTAGGAATCATGTATGTTTTGAATAATTTTTATGGTAATTTAGGTTATTAAAATGTTTTAAGAGAATACATGATGAAGGTATTCACATGTTTGGTATGTTAAAATAAATATATACTTTATGATAGATGGGAGATTGATGTTAAGTTTATTTTTGAGAGATTTAGTAACCCTATTTATAAATTTTGAATGTTGTAAGGGTTACAAGGATAACTATTTATGGAATGGTTCATGTCAAACATCATATGAGTTATTAGTTACTAACATATTACTTCACCATATAAAGATTTATCCATATTGGATAACATGTACAAACCATTTTTTTTATGATGATATATAAAGATCGGTAGAATAAAGTTTTATTCTATTTATGGATCTTATGATCCATCGGTGCTTCAGGAATAAAAATTTAACCTTCATTTTTAGATTAAAACAAAATGTTGAAATTGATCAGGGAACAACCAAAGGATGTGATTGTTCATATGAAATGGAATGAAATCAATTAAGTATATCATCATATATAATTTATTCAACTTTAGGAAAGGGATTTTGAAGTACAATGTTGTCCTTTTATCATGATTTTTAATTATACAAATGAACATTTCATGCCTATTTGTGTTATGGTTTTATGATAATTAACTTTATCTAGATCACCCACATTCTTATTATCAGTGATCGTTATCACGCTCTAAAATTATTTATGCCTTTATTCCATGTCTAAATCTCCACTTCCTGCCTTTCTTCTCTTATGTGGAAATGTAGTTATGAGTTAATTTGGGTAACCATAATGTTTCTAACATTCGATTTTCATGGTATGTTTTATTTTACATTTGTATGATGTGGGTTTCTATGAAGTAATTTTCAATTGTTAAACCTTTGATGATCGAGACAAATTTTGAGGGTTAAATTCATTTTAAGGGGGTATAATGTAACACCCAAATATTTAGTGAATTTTTTTCAAATAAATTTAATATTTTGGATATTTTATTTTACATGAAACAATGATTTTATCTTTAATTACCTGAAATAATATGTTTTTCTCATGTTACACAAAATTCTAGGTTTATATTTCATTACACGCAACACCGACTTTAAACCAAACATGACATAATATTTAAATATTATTATTTAATACGGTAGTTGTGAAATAGTTGTTGAAATTAAGGGTATGAATAGGATCAAATAAATTTTCAAAATATGGTTTAACCATTTTATATAATTCTATTTTTACCAATAAATTATAAATGAAAATAAAACCCTTTAGAAAATAAAAATAAATCATTTTTTGAAAAATAATTATTATGCGTACAAGTGTTTTTTATATCAATAAATTAAAAAATAAATTTTGGTTAATTATTTTAATTAAAATTGTAAATTATTTATTCAATTAAAATTTTAACATTAATCTTATGTGTTTTCTATACAAGAGATAGGTATAAATCCAATTTTACGCTTAAAAATGTATTTTTCTAAATAGCATTTTTGTCATCTTCTTATGTTGTATTTTTTTAAATATAAATTTTAACACTTTTAAAAAATTAATTTGATAAAATAGATATCTTTTCTAAATCATAATATCAATATTCTTATAGGGGTTATTTATATGATTTTTCTAAAAAGTTCCATTTTTTAATGAATAGTGAAAATTGCTAAATTTTAATTGAAAATTGGATTTTTGTTTAATTTACTTAAAAAGGTAAATTATATTTTGGAAGTTTTTTAAAGAAGAATTAGTAAATATTTATATAAATTAATAAAATTTATTTCATTGGAATCAATTTTATATTGAATTTGGATATAAAAACATTTCAATCATTCGATCTTTTATTTCTTTAAAAACCCTCTTTATCATTGCATATATAGGATTAACTTTAAATTAAATTTTTAGACTTATATGAATTGAATTTTTAAAAATGGATTAAATTTTTTTAATTATATTAATTTATAATTTATAATAAGTTAAACTTAATTTTGACAAAAATTATTTGTGAGTGCAGTAAGAATTAATTACTGTGGCTAAAATAAAAATGGGTTTACTGAGGGTTAAACTAGAATTATAAGAGTGAAAATGACCTAAAATTTTATATTAATTTTATTGAATGAATTTATTTATATTTATACACAAAATTATATAAAATATTTTAATTTATTTCTACTTTAATTGGAATACGACCCATATAATAAGTTAAGTAAAGAGAAACTAAAAAAAAGACACATTTCTCACTTCTAATATCTACAGAGCCTTAGGATTGGGAGAAAAATGACATATGTTCAGTTTTATATGTATATATATATATAATTTTGATATATAAATATTTTTTTATCATGATAATTTATTTAAATTCTTTTTAGATGAATTAATTACTTTACATGCTTAAGTAACACCAATACATTAATTATTTAGTAAACAATAAAATAAAACAAATGATACTAAAAATAATAAAAGTGATTTAAATTAAATGAGTTAATGTGTCAAATTATTTTTCTAGATGAATATATCATGATACATAGGTGTGAAAATAATATATTCAAATTCCATCATTGTGTTGATATTTTTAACTTGACATTTAATAAATAATATCAAAATTCAAATTAATGTTATTTTATAATAAATGATATTTTATTTAATGATTTAAAATTACTAAAAAATATATAATGTTCCATGGGATTTATATAACTTAATAAATATCAAATATTGTCCATTTTCAGACCAATTTTTCTGTCATAATGACTATATGGACTGTTAAATAATAAATAACTCAGTTATCACGGTTAAGATTAAAGCGGTGTTTTGGCACGTTACATGAACTTATGTTAAGATTAATTTCCAATAAACATGTGATTTATATTTTATAAGTTACATATAATATTTAGAATCATTTTTTACAAATTATATAGTGATTCTCACTATAATTTAGTCTTAAATTATAAATTCCCATGATTATAAAAATAGTTACTGTAGTGAAAAACCAAAATGGTAAATATTGGGATACTTAAAAGTTAAGGAATTAAATTATTAAAACATGGGTTTAATTGTGTGGTGGAGGTGTGTATAGGACATATAATCCCTTAAAATCTTTAATTATAATATTTTGAGCCACTTTAGGTAATATTGAGCTCCTAATAGTGAATACTTTTGATTATTTACAAGAATACCACTCCTCAACTACAAAAGGGCACTCACTCACCCCATTTATTCACACCTATCAAGCCATTTTTATTGACAAATATCCTCTAAATTAACGTACCAAAGTACTTCATATAATCCTATAATCATTATTTTGGTCTGAAACCAAACCAATCAATCCTTTTGTTAAATCCTAAGGAGGATACCCAAAGATGAGGTAACATTCATCAACGAGCCTTTTCAATTTATTTCTTCCCCACCCCCTTTAATTATAATTGTACTATTATTATATAATAAAATAATTATATTATATATATTTATATTTTTTTTATTTTAAGGGTATTAAATACAACTACACACACTTCCATCAAATGGGTTACAAAATCAGTATTCGTGTGTACAACAGACTACCACCTCATGAACTGATGTCATTCGTTTTCCCATTATCAGCATTAAAGGTTGGTAATAATGATGGATTTATAGTTAATATATGTTATATATGATGTTTATGATTTTAATAGGCTTATGGATATATTATATCGCCTATCCCACCATGAATTCTATTTTTTTAGAATACGATAATGTCATTCATGTGTATAGCGGACTAACACCTCAAAAAGCAATATGATTTATTCACTCTTTACATGGAAAGTATTAAGGATGGGTTTAATAAAAATATTTGATATATATGACATAAAAATACTACTGTTGTAGAGACCCGTATCCTGACGTACATTGACATTACATTACTTTTGCGGAATACTTAGTACATAACAAAAACACACACTAAAGGATCGTAATAGTTTAGTGTCTTTGGAAACTCGGAACGTAATCTTCTAATCGTGGTGAAAGTTCTTCAATATCTCCCATAAAGGTCATCCCTTTTTTTACCTAAAACCTTTCTTTATATCCTGGGGAAAAGAAAACATAAAAGGGTGAGCTCAAATGCTCAGCAAGGGCGATAAAGGAAATAAAAATCATATCATATCTTTTTGAAAATTATAACCTGCAAAAGAGATCATAAATTCTTAATAAATCATAGAAGTGAAAATGAGATCTTCATAATCATAACATGAAACTTGAAACTTTGTGGAATGCACACATAATCATGGAAAATCATTTCTTGTTAGTCATGACTCATTGCCAAGACTATCTTAGTGGACAAAGTCCCTTTCTGAATCGAGTAATCCTCGTTTCAATCCTGTTTCACTGAACCGGTATAACCTACCGTTCCAGCCCTGTCTATCTCATGAGATATAAAATCTTTACCCAATGCATTGGAGGGAGATATAGGTCCCACCCATCTCTTAATGAATCCTTTCTTATGTGTGCCACAAAATCATAAATCATACATCATTGCATAACCCATGTAATAAAAATGGGATTCTTAAACAACATGACATCATAAAACCATTCATATAAGATAAAGGAATTCATAAACATAATTTCATCACAACATAGTCAAATCAATGTAAAAATATGGATAGAAACAGAACCCTTTATTATCTTATATGGAAAATAATTTTGATAAAACACTTGAATTGAATTCTTGAGAAAAATATCCTTTCTTCTTCAAAATCAATTTCTTTTCACAAAACATCATGCAATTTTAAAAGAAAGAGATTTTATTGAAAATAGTCATGAAATCTTTTAGAGGAAGCTTCATGAAAATAAGGCTTTATAAAACAGTAGAAATCCGTTCGTGCCGTATAAGTTAAAAAAACATTCTTTTTTACTTTTGTCGAAAAAGTCAAAATGTACCTCGAACGAAAAACGACAAAAGATTCCTTTCATATCTTTTACTAAAAACTCACCAAAGGGTAAAATTGGATTTAAAACATTGTAGGTGGATGGAAATAATATTACATATTGAGGAAACATGGATGTGGATGATAAGATACACCCCAGTAAATACTTACGAATAAACAATCTCGGATAAAAATGAGATTGTGATATTCCCCTTACCTTAGGTCCGACTTGCTTTGTAAGTGTCCGAACCTCATGTATAATGATTTAAATCATGTTATTGACTTATTACAGAATCATATTCATTGTTATGATATCATATATGGTTCACTTATGACATTATATTACCCGTTCTTTTGTAAATTCCATGTTAAAGAAGCGTTTTGGGTAAAATCGTTTCATTTATCGTAGGTGTTTTGACTTGTTGTTCTTGACATCATTATTACTTATATCATGATTTACTTACATACAGAATATAAAATATGATTTATATATAATATATATTCAGTATATATATATATATAATAGGTAGATAAATAAAATGAAAAACACCGTTCATGGAGACGGTAGTCCGTACGTACGCATGAACGCTGTTTTCCTTTCTTATTGTCTTGAAATGGAAGTAAGTAGATGAAATACATATGTATATATATACATAAATCCAGTAGCTTTATAATGTCATATATTTCATTATTATTTCTTATATATACATTATAATCATTCTTAAATGGTTAACATGGAGAATGAATCTCATCGTGTCGTGGAGACGGTATTCCGTACGTACGCACGAGCGATGATATCATTTCTATAAATATTGAATTGAATTGGAGTGTATTATAAAATATATCAGAATCAATATGATTTTATAATAACTATGTATATTTATTCTTTACACCATTATACCCATCCATGTAAGGTGGTGGTGGAAAATAGATTACACCACGGCGTGGAGACGGTATTCCGTACGTACGCACGCGCGGTGATTTCTTTTTCCGTAGGATGGATAGATGGTGAAATAGGGATGTTTAATACTTATAATAACATATCAGTATATGAGTGATACTGATGTTATTACTTCATAATGAAACAACCTAATAAGAAGAAGTGGAAGAAGAAATAAAGATGAAAGAATTGGTAACGGTAATTACCTCTTCTTTGAAGCACCTTTTGGAGACCTCCTCTTAGGGAACTAAAATTGGTCTTTGAGGAAGACCATAACCTCTAGAATGTTGCTAGGGAAGTGGAGAAGAGATTTTGGCAGAGGTTGGCCGAGCTTGAGTTCTCAAATTGGTGTGAGGAGGAGGGGGAGGAGGTGTCCTTTTATAAGGGAGGAGAGGGGCACCTTAGGAATATCTCAAAATATTATTTTATATTAAAGTCAAAATCGGTTTATAATGGTTCCAAAGGGTCTTATTTCGAAGCTAAAGTGGGGATGGGTCGAAATACTATCAACCAATAGAATTTAGACAAGTTTAGGATATTATTTTAACCTTATCAATTAGATTTAACTCTAAGTTAAATAATTTAACTTTTACCATGTCTTTTTGTTTTCTTTCACAATATGGTTAATACACTTACTATAACATGCCAAACGAACCCCAAATTGTTTATTATTAATATATATATCCTTATCTAAGTCATTTGTCCGAGCCTTAGATTTTTAGGAATAAAATAACAATTAATAATATAATATTTGATTTAAAAACTATTTTTTGTCAATTTTGACACTATTTGATATATGATTTTTGTGAAAGTCATAACAGAATTAAATGTTCGAACCAAGTTGATTAAATCAACATTAATATATCATAGTAACCTAGAAAATTAGTGTAATTCATAAAAAATCTCAAATTACATTTATTTTGGTGTTTATAACATCAATTATGTCAATATTTCATTAATAAGATAATTACTGCGTCATCGTTGTGTCATAAATAAATTAAATTATTTTATGTCTAAAAATTACAAATAAAATACCATTATGTAGGAAATCATTTTAGCTTTCTAATGAATATTTATAGTAGAATTTATCTTATGTATAACCCCATATTAAAAATGATTTACTTATTAAACTTTGATTTTAACTATTTTAACCCTTCTTTAAATAAATTAATAATAAATGTCCTAATCTAATCCAAGTGGGCCTAAATGGTCATATTTTATTCCTAAGTTTGTTTTTGGTCGAATTACACTTGTCCAATAGAATTAGGACATGTGTTAGGGTAATATTAATATCATATTTACCCTTAGTTACCCTATTTACTATTAACCGCGGTAAAAATAGTAAAAATTTACTATTCACCAAAAAATTATTTTCATCTTATTGAACCACATTTTAGTCCTTGATATTAACCGTGTCTCTCGGATTTTCGAAATTCCATTCACAGAAGCGGTAAAATTATGTTTTACACAAAATTCAGTTTTTAACCTACCACTTAGTAGTTTCACTATTCATCAAAAATTGATGTTTTCCAGAACAATGCCAAAATTTCATCCCAAGCTATATTTCATATTCCGAATTCAAAAAATGAAGTCTATTTTACCAAATTCATAACATAAAAGTTGCATTAATTAATTTTATAACTAAATCCCGCTGTTAAAACAAATAGCGTGTTTTTAAGAAACAATATCTATCAAAAGATTGACATTTGATTACGTCTGGTTTAAATGTGAAATTACATCCAATGACCAACATTGTATTAAATTGTAAAAATATATTCTAAATATACTTTAAAACCAATCAAATTTATAATTTATCACTATTAATTATTTCGATTAAAAAAGTTGTTTTTAATTATAAATTAGTAATTTTCACTATTCATCAGAATATGAAAGTTATCCGAAAAGTACCAAAATTTCACCTTAGGCTAAATTCGATACTCCGAATCCAAAAATAAAGTTCATTTTGAAAAATAAGATTTACTGGATTTCAAAAAGTGGTTATTACTATTCATAACGGCTAGTTTTAATAATATTTTTATAGCATATCGTTGTTTAGTGAAACTCGGTATTGCGTATTACACACGCTATCGAGGAAGGTCGTGATTGCGTGTAATGCAAGGCAAGTCAAGGATGCGTGTTGTGCAAGCTCCTTTTGGTGTAGCGTACAACACAAGACATTAGTGAAATAAAAAATAATATTTTTCATAAAATCTCGGGCTGTTACATTCTACCCCCCTTAAAATGAATTTCGCCCTCGAAATTCGTCGGGGTTATAAATGGTTTACTATTCGAAAGTTTCTTTAATAGAATTCCACATCGTAAAAAGGAATACCAAAACTGGGCTTTAAAAACTAAAGTATGAAATGTAACGATTACCCAAATAAACTAATCGCTGGGTTTCCACATAGGTAAAAATATGGATATGGAAGAGAAATCTAACCATCATGTTCTGATGGAGAGTGGTAGAGAACATGGCTATGGAAAAGCCAGTAATCACAAATCCATAAATTTGTGACGATCTAAGGTACCATCTAATTCATCAGGTATAAGATCACTAGGACAACATTTTTGGTTTTCAAGATCATTTCCCTAAAGTTGAAAATTTGAATTAGAATAAATACTTACATTATTTTGATACAATATCACTGTTGTTTGTGCCTTGAACAATTTCCACTTCATCTCTTAAATAAATGAAGTTGAATTTGTTATTCGTGAAGTGTTAGCAGATCATGTGATAGAATGACGGGTCATTCCATCTGTCTCAAAAGGTTAGCAAAAATTATATACATAAGTCAATCTATAGTGAGATTAATCACATATGGTTTCTAAAATGGACTTATACTTCATATATCAAACTGCTTAATATGATAAAACTAGTTTCTACTAAACAGGGACTTCCTGTAGGTCAGTGGTAGGCGATAAAGGCCAGTCGCACTTCGGTTGTGGGTTCGATTCCTACAGCCTTGTCCGAATCGATGGGCTGTCACCCGTCCTGCAGGTTGTCCTTTTTCTAAAACTACGTTACTATAACATCCCATCAATAATATCGAAAATATTCTATCCTTAAACAATACTAACTTATGTCCAACGTAATCCAGTCTAATCTTTAGGCTTATACATAATACTGCAGTCCACTCTCATAATATAGTGACATCGATTACCAGAGATTTAATACCATCGTTGATCCCCATATATCATAAGATATATCTTGTTGGTCACATTCCAAACATTCAAAGGCCTTAATCTTGTACTCTCTTGAATACCCATTGAACCTTAGTGAAAACTTGATTGCAGTTAAAAGTTAACACTTTTCACATACCGAAATCCTCAAAATTCTATATACTCAAACCATGATATCACTTGGTCCTTATATCAATCATGAGCTCATGAATACTGTTAAACATTTCATTTTCTCGTTTTCCCTTCATTATGCGCATAATATCTCAATCACTTTGAATACCACATTAGACCAATACATAAATATTCCAATATTCCATGATACAACATTATTTTGGAATCCCATTACATAAAAACTTAATCATTCCACCACATCGTTGTCATATTCAACATTTCCAATAGTGATCGCATGTGACTTCCCTTTGTCCTTTGCCTTAAGCGGTTGCTCATGTCGATCATCACTAACCCTTGTATTAGGGCATTTATTGGCATAATGTCCCATCTACTTGCACTTGAAGCATTGAAGTGTTGGTTGTGCGTTCTCTGCAGTGTTTGCTTTATTCACTTCATTAGAATCCCTTTTTCCATTACTTCGACACTCAGCTGCTCGATGACCTTCTTTTCCACACTTAAAACATTTTCTAGTCCCTTTAAGACAATCTCCACCATGCTTCTTTCCACACTTTGTGCATAAGGAAACATTCATCTTCTTTTCACCATTATTCTGAGATTTCTCCTTGAACTCCATCTTTCGTTTCTTTTCAAAACCATGAGATGGATATGTAACACCAACTTCCATTTCTACCTTGATAGCACAACGCACAATTTCTTCATAGCTACTGAAGTCTCTTATAGCTAATGCCCTTCGAAGTCTTGGTTTTAAGCCACTGAAAAATCGATCAACTTTACTTTCAGGTCGGATGATAATACCAGAAGCGTACCTTGCAAGTCTTGTAAAATTCGCTTCATAGGTACCAACAGATTCATCATCCCTTTTCTTCAGTTCAAGAAACTCTTTCTACATCTTTGTTCGGAGAATACGAGGGAAGTACTTATTGAAAAATAAGTTCTTGAACTCGTCCCATTCCATAGACTCAATTTCATCCCTTTGCCTCGTATTCTTAATAAGATTCCACCATTGATCAGCATCTCCTTCCAAACGATACACTGCTAGGATGACTTTATCATGTTCAGAACATTGGAGAACTGAAAATATCTTTTCAGTAGTACTAATCCATTGTTCAGCAACTAATGGATCAGTAGACCCACTGAAAGAAGGTGGACGCTGCCTCATGAAGGATTCAACAGAATGTTGCTCCTTCCTTTGCTCGTTTGGAAGTCCTGCATGATTCATAGCTTGAGAAAGTTGTGTGAGCATGGCTACAAGATTTTGTATTCTGGCTCCCATATCGTTTGGTTGCTCAGGGGGACAATCATTGCATTGTCCATCACATTCCGCATTAACACGGTTCCTTCGGGTTCCAGCCATCGTCTAAAACCCCAAAAGAATAGTATGAGAGGCAAAAATCATGCTAGGGAAAACAACATAATAAAGGGGGAGTACCTTCAATATCCAACATCTTAGGTTTAATTCTATGATCGTTAGCGTAATTCTATTACTATAACCTATACGTATACTTATCCCTAGGGACATCCTTAGACATACCTTAGAAATATCTCTAGGGATCTCACTAACGTTTTCGCATCCTAGTTTCCAAAGGTTGACTAAACCTTTCCTCTGATACCAACTGTAGAGACCCGTATCCTGACGTACATTGACATTACATTACTTTTGCGGAATACTTAGTACATAACAAAAACACACACTAAAGGATCGTAATAGTTTAGTGTCTTTGGAAACTCGGAACGTAATCTTCTAATCGTGGTGAAAGTTCTTCAATATCTCCCATAAAGGTCATCCCTTTTTTACCTAAAACCTTTCTTTATATCCTGGGGAAAAGAAAACATAAAAGGGTGAGCTCAAATGCTCAGCAAGGGCGATAAAGGAAATAAAAATCATATCATATCTTTTTGAAAATTATAACCTGCAAAAGAGATCATAAATTCTTAATAAATCATAGAAGTGAAAATGAGATCTTCATAATCATAACATGAAACTTGAAACTTTGTGGCATGCACACATAATCATGGAAAATCATTTCTTGTTAGTCATGACTCATTGCCAAGACTATCTTAGTGGACAAAGTCCCTTTCTGAATCGAGTAATCCTCGTTTCAATCCTGTTTCACTGAACCGGTATAACCTACCGTTCCAGCCCTATCTATCTCATGAGATATAAAATCTTTACCCAATGCATTGGAGGGAGATATAGGTCCCACCCATCTCTTAATGAATCCTTTCTTATGTGTGCCACAAAATCATAAATCATACATCATTGCATAACCCATGTAATAAAAATGGGATTCTTAAACAACATGACATCATAAAACCATTCATATAAGATAAAGGAATTCATAAACATAATTTCATCACAACATAGTCAAATCAATGTAAAAATATGGATAGAAACAGAACCCTTTATTATCTTATATGGAAAATAATTTTGATAAAACACTTGAATTGAATTCTTGAGGAAAATATCCTTTCTTCTTCAAAATCAATTTCTTTTCACAAAACATCATGCAATTTTAAAAGAAAGAGATTTTATTGAAAATAGTCATGAAATCTTTTAGAGGAAGCTTCATGAAAATAAGGATTTATAAAACAGTAGAAATCCGTTCGTGCCGTATAAGTTAAAAAAAACATTCTTTTTTACTTTTGTCGAAAAAGTCAAAATGTACCTCGAACGAAAAACGACAAAAGATTCCTTTCATATCTTTTACTAAAAACTCACCAAAGGGTAAAATTGGATTTAAAACATTGTAGGTGGATGGAAAAAATATTACATATTGAGGAAACATGGATGTGGATGATAAGATACACCCCAGTAAATACTTACGAATAAACAATCTCGGATAAAAATGAGATTGTGATATTCCCCTTACCTTAGGTCCGACTTGCTTTGTAAGTGTCCGAACCTCCTGTATAATGATTTAAATCATGTTATTGACTTATTACATAATCATATTCATTGTTATGATATCATATATGGTTCACTTATGACATTATATTACCCGTTCTTTTGTAAATTCCATGTTAAAGAAGCGTTTTGGGTAAAATCGTTTCATTTATCGTAGGTGTTTTGACTTGTTGTTCTTGACATTATTAATACTTATATCATGATTTACTTACATCCAGAATATAAAATATGATTTATATATAATATATATTCAGTATATATATATATATAATAGGTAGATAAATAAAATGAAAAACACCGTTCATGGAGACGGTAGTCCGTACGTACGCATGAACGCTGTTTTCCTTTCCTTATTGTCTTGAAATGGAAGTAAGTAGATGAAATACATATGTATATATATACATAAATCCAGTAGCTTTATAATGTCATATATTTCATTATTATTTCTTATATATACATTATAATCATTCTTAAATGGTTAACATGGAGAATGAATCTCATCGTGTCGTGGAGACGGTATTCCGTACGTACGCACGAGCGATGATATCATTTCTATAAATATTGAATTGAATTGGAGTGTATTATAAAATATATCAGAATCAATATGATTTTATAATAACTATGTATAGTTATTCTTTACACCATTATACCCATCCATGTAAGGTGGTGGTGGAAAATAGATTACACCACGGCGTGGAGACGGTATTCCGTACGTACGCACGCGCGGTGATTTCTTTTTCCGTAGGATGGATAGATGGTGAAATAGGGATGTTTCATACTTATAATAACATATCAGTATATGAGTGATACTGATGTTATTACTTCATAATGAAACAACCTAATAAGAAGAAGTGGAAGAAGAAATAAAGATGAAAGAATTGGTAACGGTAATTACCTCTTCTTTGAAGCACCTTTTGGAGACCTCCTCTTAGGGAACTAAAATTGGTCTTTGAGGAAGACCATAACCTCTAGAATGTTGCTAGGGAAGTGGAGAAGAGAATTTGGCAGAGGTTGGCCGAGCTTGAGTTCTCAAATTGGTGTGAGGAGGAGGGGGAGGAGGTGTCCTTTTATAAGGGAGGAGAGGGACACCTTAGGAATATCTCAAAATATTATTTTATATTAAAGTCAAAATCGGTTTATAATGGTTCCAAAGGGTCTTATTTCGAAGCTAAAGTGGGGATGGGTCGAAATCCTATCAACCAATAGAATTTAGACAAGTTTAGGATATTATTTTAACCTTATCAATTAGATTTAACTCTAAGTTAAATAATTTAACTTTTACCATGTCTTTTTGTTTTCTTTCACAATATGGTTAATACACTTACTATAACATGCCAAACGAACCCCAAATTGTTTATTATTAATATATATATCCTTATCTAAGTCATTTGGCCGAACCTTAGATTTTTAGGAATAAAATAACAATTAATAATATAATATTTGATTTAAAAACTATTTTTTGTCAATTTTGACACTATTTGATATATGATTTTTGTGAAAGTCATAACAGAATTAAATGTTCGAACCAAGTTGATTAAATCAACATTAATATATCATAGTAACCTAGAAAATTAGTGTAATTCATAAAAAATCTCAAATTACATTTAGTTTGGTGTTTATAACATCAATTATGTCAATATTTCATTAATAAGATAATTACTGCATCATCGTTGTGTCATAAATAAATTAAATTATTTTATGTCTAAAAATTACAAATAAAATACCATTATGTAGGAAATCATTTTAGCTTTCTAATGAATATTTATAGTCGAATTTATCTTATGTATAACCCCATATTAAAAATGATTTACTTATTAAACTTTGATTTTAACTATTTTAACCCTTCTTTAAATAAATTAATAATAAATGTCCTAATCTAATCCAAGTGGGCCTAAATGGTCATATTTTATTCCTAAGTTTGTTTTTGGTCGAATTACACTTGTCCAATAGAATTAGGACATGTGTTAGGGTAATATTAATATCATATTTACCCTTAGTTACCCTATTTACTATTAACCGCGGTAAAAATAGTAAAAAGTTACTATTCACCAAAAAATTATTTTCATCTTATTGAACCACATTTTAGTCCTTGATATTAACCGTGTCTCTCGGATTTTCGAAATTCCATTCACAGAAGCGGTAAAATTAAGTTTTACACAAAATTCAGTTTTTAACCTACCACTTAGTAGTTTCACTATTCATCAAAAATTGATGTTTTCCAGAACAATGCCAAAATTTCATCCCAAGCTATATTTCATATTCCGAATTCAAAAAATGAAGTCTATTTTACCAAATTCATAACATAAAAGTTGCATTAATTAATTTTATAACTAAATCCCGCTGTTAAAACAAATAGCGTGTTTTTAAGAAACAATATCTATCAAAAGATTGACATTTGATTACGTCTGGTTTAAATGTGAAATTACATCCAATGACCAACATTGTATTAAATTGTAAAAATATATTCTAAATATACTTTAAAACCAATCAAATTTATAATTTATCACTATTAATTATTTCGATTAAAAAAGTTGTTTTTAATTATAAATTAGTAATTTTCACTATTCATCAGAATATGAAAGTTATCCGAAAAGTACCAAAATTTCACCTTAGGCTAAATTCGATACTCCGAATCCAAAAATAAAGTTCATTTTGAAAAATAAGATTTACTGGATTTCAAAAAGTGGTTATTACTATTCATAACGGCTAGTTTTAATAATATTTTTATAGCATATCGTTGTTTAGTGAAACTCGGTATTGCGTATTACACACGCTATCGAGGAAGGTCGTGATTGCGTGTAATGCAAGGCAAGTCAAGGATGCGTGTTGTGCAAGCTCCTTTTGGTGTAGCGTACAACACAAGACATTAGTGAAATAAAAAAGAATATTTTTCATAAAATCTCGGGCTGTTACAACTATAATTATAATATATTTATATATCATTTACTTTTCTTTCATTTAATACGATAAGAAAATGGAAACAACATCCATGTGTACGTCTGACCGACCATCTCCATGAAAAGTGTATTTCATTTTCTCTCACTAAATATTATGAATTACAATAATTACATATATAAATAATATATATGTTTTTTATATAATTTTTATCATTCTATATATGATTAACTTATGATCAAATTAATAGGACCAATAATGAAAAATCAAAATATATATATGAAAGACTCAAGCGGTTATTACCCGAGATGTAACTTTAACATGGGATTGTTAATAAGAGGGTAATAAAAGGTCATAAGAAAATAATATATATTATAATATATAATAATATTGTTCTGTAATATATGTATAATAAACTTTTATTTATTAAATTGGATGTTTTAATGAGTTTGATGGGAGTCAAGACTTAAGGTATGGGATTTCTGTCTCACTTTTATTTTCTATGGGACACAAGCCATGTTAACCACATATTTTTTTTGTGGTGTGTACACTTATATGAATGTATTTTATGATTATTCTAAAAAGAATTATTGGGAATTAAATATACATTTAAATATCTACCTTTCATGGGGTTTTTTGTTAAAACATTACCAAAGTGGTAAGGGGTTTTTTGTCTAAATTATCCTTTTTTGAGACAAATGTTATGTTATGAACCTATATTAATTTTCAAGGTGTATATAAAACCAATTTGAAATGTAATATCACAAATTTATTTATACTCATTATATTTTATGTTTTATTTTATGATATTTCATCATGTGGATTAAAATTCAAAGTTACCAAAGTGGTAATTAGTTTATGTTTCAATCCCGTCATTTATCGGGATTGTTTATTATTATGTTTACGATGATAAGATCTAATGTTGAATACCTTATGAAATAAATATATTTTGTTCTCCAATGGTTATTAATGAAATTTTCAAGTAATTTTACCAATTTACGCTCTTTTTTACTTAATAAAATTAAGAAAATGTTTTTAGGAAAATATGACTTTATTTCTCGCTTTAGTGAGAAATTAGTTTTATTTTAAAACTATGTTTTCTAAATAAAATCAAATTTTTTTTTAAATGATATTTTCTTCTAATTTACAAAGAAAAGTATTTTTAAAATATTTTATCTTTTAAAAATTTGTTTTAAATTATTTTCAAAGGGTCCTTTATAAATTTCAAAGGATGTTTTCAAAGAAAAGGATTTTGAAAATGTTTTAAATGATTTTTAAAGATTCCTTTATAAATTTTCAAGGTTGTTTTCAAATAAAATTATTTCCATGTTGTTTTATGTTTTGAAATTTGAATTTTCAAAGAAATGTTATTTTCCTTAGGATATGTTCCAAATGATCGAGTAAAATTATTTTCCATCTAAGATGGCATCCATTGATGTTACCTTTGACTTACTTGGGGTATGATCCAAGAATAACATTATTATTATTTATAAAAATGGTTTACATGTGTGATAGCATGATGTTTATGAAACCTAATTATTTTCCCACAGATAATACCATATTATAATTATTTTGAAACCCAGATTTTTATGGATTATGCTTTGATGGAATGATTCTGAATCCTATCCCTTTTCAGAGGTTGTGATATGATGAAATTTTTATAAAAACCATTTCATTCCATGGTTTATTATATAATGATTGTTTATGATCTTGTTTTACACATAAATATGGTTTTTATTATGATATGGTGGGTAAATATATATCCATACAATATTATGGGTAATGATTTGTGTTATATGAGCTCAAAGGGTATACGAGAGGTTATACCAAACCCGAAAGAGGGAACACGAGAGTTCATCCCATGCCCAATTTAGAAACATGTGTGTTTATCCCAAGCCTATCATGTTATGAATGTCTTTTTGTATACCCTTGATGTAGGATTTTTTATGCTTATGTGTATACCAAAAATAAACTTCTTCTTCCAATATTTTCCTCTCATGGATCCTGTTATTTGATTATGTTAGGATTTATATCTTATGAATTGAAAATATGTATTCTATTATTCAATATTAAGATCTTTGAGATGTATGGTATGGTTTTCATATGTCATACCCATGTTATCATACCCTTATTCTCATATTATGCTTATATATCTCACTTTTTTACCCTTACTGAGCCTCTAAGCTAACCCTTTATTATGTTTCCATTCCCTCAGTTATGAAGAAAGGTTTTATATAGGGAATTTATATGAAGAATACTAAATGGGAAGATATTTTTGGGAAACATTGAATATATTTCACCACATTATAAGATTGTGTTCCATGTTTCCAAAGGAATTATAATATTATAGTCTTCAAGCATGTGTTTATGTAATATAATGAATATTAATATAAAAATATGTAATATCCATATATGATAATTTTATGTACTAAAAAGATTCTACAATCATAATTTAAGTGTTCCTAGTTTTCTCCTAATTATACGGTTGTTATGTAATATGTGGTAAATGTGTTTAAATGGAGTGGTACGGATGAGACTAGTTTTATGATTATTTTAGTTTTCATAATTCATGGGAAAAATCATAGGGTAGTTAGTGGGTCAAATAGTAATATTAACATGGGTGTAGCATATAAGGAGAGAAATGGTGTTCTATGTTGAGTTGACATGATGGTTCTAGTTACAGATGTTTATAATGTGAGTTTTTGGTTGATTTGGTTTCGTAAGAACACATTGGACATGTAATATGTAACTATGGGTGATATTGAACACAAAAAGTGAAGAAATGTGTTTCTTTAGGTTGAGGAAGACGGTGATAAACAATGTTATAGATGGAATATGTGGTTCACTGGTGGTGATAGAGGTTTTTCAGAGGTGTGGGCTAGGGTTCTTGGTGATTGACCCTCATCAAGGTTGGATGAAGGTGTTTTTTAGTTTTGTGTTCACACATAATAGGGATCAGTGTGGTGTTGTTCTCTACTAATTGTGGGTGGAGTCCTCCATAAATAAAGAGACATAAAAGATGGTGTAGACCATCAGTATGGAAGAGGTTCTCACCATAAAAGGCCAAACTTTAGGGTGTGTGAGACCATCAAATTTTGGATAATGATCTCCAAAATGAGGGTGATAATGGGAAATTAAAATGGAAGTATAGGTATCATCATCATCGTTATTATTTTTATTCATTAGAAAATTTAAAACCCTGCAGGGCTCTCGAGCCGAAGGAGGCATGTAGTAATGTAGACCTAGGTAATCCCCTCGAATTAGATTCACCCCCTCTGGTTTAAAGAAAGAGATGTTATTAAGATCGCTGATATTGAGATTTTGATCAGCCTGGGAAGCTAGGTGGTCCGCTACTTTGTTCCCCTCCTGCAAAGTATGAGTAACCTTTGTGTTACTGTTTATGAGATCTTTTCACTTCATGATGGTATAGGTAATCAACCATGGTATGGGACCTTTTCCATGCAAGGAGTTGTGAACAACCTTAGAGTCTGTTTCCACCTAGGATAGCCAAATATCATGCTGCATGCAGAGGGATATCCCGATCAGAACTACCTTAGCCTCTTCTTGTAGGGGATTTTCATTTCCATAGTGAGTTGTAAAAGAAATAACAACACCACCTCTGTTTTCTCTCACCAGTCCTCCTCCACGTATGACAATCGTAATGAATGAAACATCTGTGTTTAAATTTATCCCATCTAATGGAGGTATCCATCACAACCAATTCCCTTGTGCCATGGAGCGAGTATGCGTTGTTGAGGAGGGAACTTGCAGTATCCAAAGTGAGGGTGTCTTTCCAGTTATTGAGGAAGGTCACCCAATGAGCTAGTAGGTTATGAGTTCTCACAATGATGGATCTCCCTGACGAAGGGAGCCCATCGTACCTTGACTAGTTCTTATCTTTCCAAAATACCCAACACCTTATATTGAAGATAATTGATCTCGCTATTCTTTCTGGACCCACATTGCCAGCCCCATCAAACTATCTCTCTAGTAAATATGCATTGAGGGGGTCCGGAGAGAGGTACTCAGTAAACTCACCGAAGAAGCTCCAAACATCTTGGGAACATTCCCCTTCAAATAATATGTGATGCGTGGTTTCCTCCCTTTTACTCCTACAACATTGGAAGCAAGAATCCATGCTGATGCCCAACCTTTTGACATTGGAATCCGAAGGGATAGCCTGATTTCTAATTCTACATGTTAGGAAGTTGTATTTAGTGGGGATTTTATTGCACCACACTACATCAACCCAGCTGTCTCTTCGATCCTATGTATTGAATATTCGACCGAACTCCCTCAAATTGAAGCTCCCATATGATGATGAAGTGAAAACACATCGTTCTGCCTCTGATTTGGTGGTAATGAGATTATAAAACTCTTGCTCTTTTTTTGTCCAGAAATAGCTGGATGAAGTGGGGATGAAGACTTGCCTCTTTGAATGAAATCATGGGAGCATGGAAGCCAGGGTAGCTGATCACATCACCAGCCCAATTAAGATGCCAGAACAGGATGTTTCCCTATCCGATGATTCGATTCAAGTTTTGTCAAGGAATCAGTAGAAGTACACAGATAGAGGACTAGAGGTATGATCCAAGAACGGAGGCAGGTTTCTCATTCCCTCATAGGCTTCGATCCACGATCTTCCCCCACATAGTGTGTTATCCCGTCATCTCCCATGCCAGTTTCGCATGCATGCATATAATGGTGACTTCTAAGCTTTTCACATTGATCCCTCTGTCCTGAATTGGTCTCACCATCCTCTCCCATGACACCCATCATATTATCCCCTTTGATAAATCATCCCATATAAAGTTGTAGATCATTTTATCAATGGTTTTAATGACCCCTTTTGGGGCGTTGGTGTAAGTCAAGTCCTGAATTGGGATCGCAGATACGAAAAACCATGGATACATCATTCTGCCCTTAAAATGGTTGAGGTAGGTTAAGAGTATCTTGTGGATTTTTATCACAAGTGGTGTGGGTTATGTTTTTATTGATGATTTCCATTTATTTATATTTTTTATACATTGGTATATGTGTAACGTCTCAGGTTCTTTGGTGGATCAAAATTCCTCAATATTTTTGAAAATTTAATTCTGGTGGTGGAGACCACTCTTCTCATGATATTTAGAACCAAATTTTGGGAGTTTAACAAAACAAATAACTTTTTTCTAGATAGGGTCTAAGGCATGACTAGTGACTTGAGGTTTTGGATGAGTTTTGTGTGAGAAGGACCCTGGAAAATCAATTTTGGGAAGTATAGAGAGAGGTGTACAGTTTGATCAAACTACGATACATGCAAGGGGAAATCGTGCAACCCACATTTAAACTGGACATTGTTTTTCCAACCATTTGTGTGGCCCTACATGGATTTTGGATTCTCTAAAACATTTTCAAAGAGGTGATACACACAGTTTGTGCATAGTATGGAAAATAATACACCAAGCCATGCAGATTATAGTGCTTGGGTAGTGAGCACCATGCGGTTAGTGCACATTTATCCAAATTGTGTTTAGAAACCATGCGGGTCATTAAAAAGTCAAAAATTAAGAAACTTATCATCCCCAGTTTTTAGGTTTTATCCCTCCTTCTTATCACTTTAACATGTGAAACACCTCTAGTGGGGAGAATGCCCATTTCTTATCATCTACTATGATTTGATACTCATATTATATCTGAAATTTGATTCAAGATTCATTAGTGTCTATATATTCTTCTTGATAAGTAATTTATTTTATTAGATTATATTTATCATTTATATCACCATACATAATTATAAATACATGCGTTCTTGTTTTCCCTATTTTAAGGTGTTTGTCTAAAACTCTGATTTTGATTGTCTCAACTCTAGTTAGTGGCCAGAATTTGATGATTGAGTACCTACGAGTATAAGGTAGATGTTTCCTAGAGTTCTCATTAATTTTATAGGCATCATGGGTGTATCTTAAATATGTTTCTGGACATGTGACTGATTCTGATCCCTCATAATTAAATTGGTGATTTTAAATTGATTATATGTTATTCTAGGATTTTATTAGGAATTCCCTAGTTTATCTAATAATGATAATCCAGGTAGAGGGGATTTTGACCATCTGGGAAGGGTAAGAAATTTATGTGTTTCAACTAATTAAATTTTATGTTGATTACATTGTCTTCTATGGGAAAGTGACAGGCATGGCTCAAGGATTTGAGGTGACGTTGATCACCAGAACTGAGGAAATACGGTCATCAAGATGAGGGTGTGGCTCCAGATACATGGGGTAATGATGATCACCCAGTTTAGGAGACATATTTTATTGGGATTGAAGTGATTATGACATCAGGTTGTGTCCACGGACCATGGGACTAAATATAGGATTGACCATCGGGACATAGCGATATATTTGTAGGGGAATTAGGTGCATGATGATGTGGATAAAGTATCATTAGTTCTTTTTTCTCACCATTTTTGGATGAAACGCCTTTGGAGTTGTGTTCATGCAGATAGGACTCAGTTGAGGTGGTGTTGACCACTCATTGTGGGCGGAGGACAGTATAGATATTTCAGATTAGGGGATGGTGTTTTCCATTGGTTATGGAGGAGGTTCTCACCAGAGAAATCCAATGTTACTGGTGATGGACAATCGGGAGAAGGTGTTGAGATAATCGGTTGGGGGCTAAGGATCATCATTATATATGAGTTTATGGGTCGAGATTATGGGAGGATTGATATCACCATGTCTTGAGATATTAAGATGTTGAGCCGATGGGGATTTATTATAGATTGGAGGACATATATCATAATTATTTAAGATATTGGGAAGTTGAGATAAAGATTATTTTTTGAGATAATTTACAAGGTACTTGGGAAATATTGATGGGTGTGTTGTTCATAATCTAGTTATATGATTTATGGAATGAGGTTTTGGTTGTATATTTATGGGTGGAAACTAAGGTTTCACATGAAATTATATTCATTAGGGGAAGACTGGGAATTAATCCATGGGTAATCACCACTATAAATATATATTCATAGATATTTATGGAATTGCAAATATGTATTTGAGGGCATGTATTTAGAGATATTCCACCATTGGTTGAAGCAGGTAGAATGCTCACTTGTGGTTGTTCATAGCTAGTGGAGTGGATTATTTATTATTATTATTTGTGAGTTTTTTATTTTTATTTACATATATATATTATATATAAATTATGTATTTATGATAGGAACAAATTGGTGGTGGCCTGCTGAGTTCGTACTCACACCTTACACATGCCCCTAATGGAAAATATAATCTTTATGGTTTTGAGATCAGGATGCTCAGGATCTAATACTTAGTGACCAAGATGTATCATTTTTCCATGGGATGGATGGAAGTAGACCATATAGTTCCTATGATGAAGGTTTTACCTTCTTTTGGGTTTTTATATATAGGTACCTATATGGCCAGCGAAGGGAAATCTTGTTTTTCTATATTGTATGAAATTCTATGACATGTTTTATGTTTTAATAATAGTATTATGGTTCGGTCTTATTACTAATACTACTATAATTATGATTCCATTATGTCCTACTATTTCTTATGTTGTTATGGTCCTTCTTCTATTGTATTTTAAACAAATAGACAATTATTATTATCATCGATAGTGGGTACAGTCTACCCATTATCACCTAACCAGACTCTCACTACTAGTTGATAGCCATTTTAATATGGGGAGGGGTGCCTATGGCCCAGTTTCCAACTGGCTTGGAGCATAGATAAATTGGAAAACTGGGTCGGGATTCTACAAAGGAATCAAATGAGTTTTCTTCCTTTTTTACTTACTATTTGGTATATGGTAGACATGAGACTAGGATGTAGTTAGAACTAGGTAAATAGCTTGTGTTTGGGATCATGGAGCCATATTTAATGGGGATAGAACAAGTTTCTAGGGAGGGTATGTAACACCTGAGACTTTTATGAGAAATATTTTTTTTATGTTATATACATCATCAAAGGAATCTTTCACTACACGCAAATCTATCTTGGCTTTCTTTACAGGCAACCGCGGCCTTCCTCGATAGCTTGCGTTGTACGCAATATCGAGTTTCACTAAACAACGATATGCTATTAAAATATTATTAAAACTAGCCGTTATGAATAGTAATACCCACTTTTTGAAATTTTTTAGTTTTTATTTTTCAAAATGGACTTCATTTTTTGATTCGGAATATCGAAATTATCCTAGGGTGAAATTTTCGTATTTTTCTGAAAACTTTCAATTTTTGATGAATAGTGAAAACACTCGGTTACTATTTAAAAACCGAATTTTTATTTAAATAATTATTTATTTAAATTTATTTTAGGTCAAAATTGATAAATAATACCTATATAAGTTCAATACAATTAATTGGAGTCATTTTATAATAATTTTAGATATATAAAAATTTTATTGAACTTTTCACCGTCTTTTACCCACCTCTTAGGAGAATTTCCAAATTCGCATAAAACGTAATTTCACCGCTTCTGTGAGTGGAATTTCGAAAATCAGAGAGATATGGTTAATATCAAGGACTAAAATGTGGTTCAATGAGATGAAAATAATTTTTTGTGAATAGTAACTTTTTACTTTTTTACCACGGTTAAAAGTAAATAGGGTAATTAAGGGTAAAAATGATATTATTATTACCCTAACACATGTCCTAATTCTATTGGATAAGTTTAATTCGACCAAAAAAAACCTTAGGAATAAAATATGACCATTTAGGCCCACTTGGATTACATTAGGACATTTAATATAAATTTATTTAAAGAAGGGTTAAAATAGTTAAAATCAAAGTTTAATAACTAAATCATTTCTAATATAGGGTTATACATAAGATGAATTAGACTTTAAATATTCATTAGAAATATAAAAATATTTCCTACATAATGGTATTTTATTTGTAATTTTTAGACATTGAATAATTTAATTTATTTATGACACAATGATGATGCAGTAATTATATTATTAATGAAATATTGACATAATTGATGTTATAAATACCCAAATAAATGTAATTTGAGACTTTTTTATGAATTCCAATAATTTTCTAGGTTAATATTACATATTATTACTGATTTAATTAACTTTTTCAGAACAAATATTTCTTTTATAATTTTCACAAAAATCAATTACCAAATAGTGTCAAAATTGACATAAAATAGTTTTTAAAACAAATATTATATTATTAATTGTTATTTTATTCCTAAAAATATAATGAACGGCAAAATGACTTAGATAAGGTTATATATATTAATAATAAACAACTTGGGGTTATTTTGGCTTGTTATAGTAAGTTTATTAACCTTATAGTGTAAGAAAACAAAAAGACACGGTATAAGTAAAATTATTTAACTTAAAGTTAAATCTAAATGATAAGGTTATAATAGAACCCTAAACTTATCTAAATTCTATTGGATGAGAGGATTTCGACACATCCCCACCTTATCTTTGAAATAAATCAATTTGGAGCTATTAAAAACCGAATATGACTTTATAATAAAATAATATTTTTTGTTTTTCCAAAGGTGCCCCTCTCCTCCCTTATAGAAGGAAACCTCCTCCCTCTCTTCCTCACACCTCTTTGAGACTTCAAGCACGGAAAAACCCTAAAAAGCCTATTCTCCACTTCCCTAGAAACATCCTAGATGTCCTGGTCTTCTTTAAAGACCAATTTTTGTTCCCTAAAAGGAGGTCTCAAAGAGGCGCTTCAAAGAAGAGGTAATGTCTGTTACAGATTCTTTGGACTTTATTTCTTCTTCCACTTCTTCTTCTTTAGTTGTTTCATTATGAAGTAATAACATCAGTATCACTCATATACTTATATGTTATTATAAGTATGAAATAACCCTATTTCACCATCTATCCATCCTACGGAAAACGAAATCACCGCACGTGCGTACGTACGGAATACTGTCTCCACGCCGTGGTGTAATCTATTTTCCACCACCACCTTACTTGGATGGGTATAATGGTGTAAAGAATAAATATATATGATTATTTTAAAGTGATATTGATTCTTAAATAGTATACATACAATCCAATACAATTCCACGATCATGGGAACGATATCATCGCTCGTGCGTACGTACGGAATATCGTCTCCATGATGTGATGTGACTCATTCTACATGATATTCATTGCATAATGATTATATAAATGAATTGAATGAATGAATATGGTATATATTACACTAATACCATTATAGAAATGAGGTATCTATAACCTAAAAAGAAGAATAAGAATTTATTCGACAAAACACGCATACGAACAAAAACTAATAAACACCCGAATAACAGGTAGTAATGAAATATTACTAATAAGAAGCTAAGAATATGACCATATATGATATCATAAAAATTATTATGATTATGTAATAAGTCAATTACATTATTTAAATAATTATACATGAGGTTCGGACACTTACAAAGAAAATCAGACCTAAGGTAAAGGAAAATCATGCAATCTCAATTTTTATCCGAGATTGTTTATACTTCAGAATTTACTGGGGAATATTTATCATCCAAATACATGTTCCATCAATATGTAATATTATTTATATACTCACACAATTTTTTAAAGCCAATTTTACCCTTCAGTGAGTTTTTAGTAAAAGATATGAAATGAATCTTTTGTCGTTTTTCGTACGAGGTACTTTTTGACTTTTCCGGCCAAAGTACGAGAAGAATGTTTTTTAACTTATACGGCTTGAATGGATTCATAGAACATTATTTCCCTGAAGATTTTTTTACAAGTTTTAAAGTTTATTTTTAATTGAATTCTTTTAGTTTAAAATTTTATGACATGTTAAGAAAGGAAAAATGTTTTTAAAGTAGAAAGGATATTTTCCTCAAGAATGGAGTTCAAGTGTTTTATCAAAATTATTTTCCATCTAAGATAATATAGGGTTATGTTTCTATCCCTATTATTACATTGATTTTATTATGTTGTGATGAAATTATTTTTATGAATTCCTTTATCTTATATGAATTGTTTTATGATGTCATGATGTTTAAGAATCCCATTTTTATTACATGAGTTATGCAATGATGTATGTTTTTTTGATTTTGTGTCACACATAAGAATGGTATTGTTATGAGATGGGTGGGACATATATCTCCCTCCAATGAATTGGGTAATGATTTATATCTCATGAGATAGACATGGCTGTAATGAAAAGTTAATCTGGTTCAGTGAAACAGGACTGAAAAAAGGAGTGAACTCGGTTCAGATATAAGGCCCCAGCCTTAAACCTTACTTAATCTTGAGTTATTACAAGATTTCACATTGAGGATCTTTTCGGGTTTAGAGTTTTAGAGAATTAGATCATAAAACTTGCATTACATTCCACATATAAACAAAGTGGTTACATAAAGATAGTATTCTTCATTCCCAACAATGGAAACACATTTAAAATAAAACATGGATTATTTCTTGACACATCTTTGACACTATCATCTTATCATGTACCTTTCCCTTGACCTGTGAAAAACATTTCAAAAACTTGGGATGAGCATAAAAACTCAGTATGGGTTATAAAAAAAACATGGAAAGGAAACATGAGTTCCTATATACATAAGAATGAAATCATACTTTACCCATAAAACATAGGCCCTTTAACATACTTCAAAAAATCATGAATAAATCATAGAAAATCATAAGACATAAAGGTAACTTGTGGCATTCATAACATTCTTACGTAGGTAGTAACCCTCTTGGTTACGTTTGGAATACCCATCACAGTATATTCCCTAAAATCTCTTCGGAGAAACCTTAACGTTTCACTCCTTCGTGTTACCCAATGCATTGGAGAGCTATAACGGGCTCACCCGCCCTTAGTTTATCACGGAACCACCCATCTTCATAATAATGCCCAAGAACCATAACATAATCGTATCACATAAAACATGCATAAAGGAAACATAACATTTCCACATTTCAATCACAAGATATCAACACAACACAAAAACATTGTGAAAACCATTTTCAATACCAAAATAAAAGAAAAGTTAAACATGGTATTTATTTTTCTTTTAAAAAGAAGGTATGGCTTGTAGAGGAAGCCGAAACTCAAATAACGGTTACGACGGCGGAGAAGTCGTTGTCGCCACATACATACGACAAAAACATTCCCTTTTTGTCGTTTAGTAAACGCTTCGTTTAAAAAAGATTCCTTTTGAATAAACGTAAAAGTCAAAGGGGTTTATACACTGTATAAAAGAAAGTTGTGTATAAAATAAAATATGCCTCAACGGAAGGAGATTGAGACGAAGTCCCATACCTCGTATCCGACTTGACCCGACCGTTCTTTAATCTCCTGAATAATAAACTTGAGTTAATATATACTTGCTTATGAATCTTTTTCAAGTTCATTATTCCTTTTATACCATGTTATGAACATCATGTAATCAGTTAAGTTAATAATGTTCATTTTGTCGGTATTTGGTTCTTAAGTCAAAAATAGACTTCTTACACTTACATGTTGTTAATTTGGTCAAAGGTTCATTATATCCAGAATGGTATTCATGATTTAGATATCATATATGTCATATATATCCAGTACATAGATGCATTTATAATATTACATAATCATTTAGAGGTAAGAAATGAAATGCACCGTTCATGGAGACGGTAAGCCGTACGTACGCATGAACGCTACTTTCATTTCTATTTCATATTTTATAGAATGGAATCATAATGATATAAAGGTATATTATAATTCCAGTATAATATCATATATAATATCATAGTTCCATCCTTTATATGTCCCACATATGGTATTTAACGAATCAAATCACTTTCAGGGGGCGGTAGTCCGCACTTCCTAAAATGAAGATATCGTGTTTACCCATAATGGAAACCATAAAGGTATGCCCAAAATGAAAAAACAGAAGCTTAAGGAAAACATAAACATATTATATATCATATATAAAAATAGTTACATCATAATGGCCACTTTTGAAGGTATTAAATGAGTATTGAACAATCATCGTTTCGGGAGGCAGAATTTCACCATCCACGGAAACCGTTTGTTCTTTAACCATTTGATGTAGTTGTGTGAGTGTGTAGCTCAAATATATATTATAACAACATCCTAGTATATTCAAGATACTGGTGTTGTTACAAAAGAAGTAAATAAAAAGATTTTAGGGGGTTGGAGAAGCAAAATAAAACAAATGAACATGAGAGAATGAATTACCTTTAAAAGTGTAACTCCTTTTGATTTGAGCCTAAAGGCTTCCTTTGAAAGGATTCTGCCCAAAGGCAATCCTCTAGGATTAGTAGAGGGATGTGGAGAGAGTAAATGGGCAGGGGTTGGCCGAGCCAAAGGCTTGCGTAGTGTGTGAAATGAGGTAGATGTGGGGGCCTTTTATAAGAGGAGAGGAGGGGCACTTTTGGAAAGTAAAGAAATATTACTTTATTTGAAAATGTTTTTCGGTTTTAAAAGGTACCACATTGATATAATTCGTGATAAGGTTATAAGGGTTCGAAATCCACTCATCCAATTGGTTTTGTCCATGTGTAGTTCATAGATTTTACATTGTCTTTCCATTTTATTTAAATCGTCAAATAATGATGTCATCGTTGCATCATTATTATGTCATAAATAATTTAATTTATTTAATGTCTAAAAATTATAAAAAAAATACTATGATTTAGGAAATCTTTTTAGCTTTCCAATTACTATTTATAATCAAATATCGGATCTTTATAACCCCATGTAAAAATTGTTTTTGTGAAACATATTATGTTTGTGTCATTTTTTCTTTTACATTAAATAAAAAGTTATTTATGTCATTTCCCAACCAAAATGTCTCCATGGGGTCCCAAAGTTGACCAATGGATTTTCTTGGTCGGCCATTACACAACCCATAAGGTTGGGACATGTTTCTCGGTCATTTCATATTATTAAATCATTATTTATTCCTTAAACTACACTAATTACCATTAATCGCGATTAAAAACTTAATAAGTTACTATTAACCAAAAAATTATTTTAATCTCATTGAACCACATTTTACTTCTTAATGACAAACATGTATGTCGGATTTTCAAAATTCAATACACATTAGTGGTAAACTTTCATTTAACTGAAAAATCAGTTTGCTTGATTACCACTTAGTGGTTTCACTATTCATCAAAAATTGATGTTTTTCAGAAAATTACCAAAAATTCACCCTAAGCTATATTTGATATTCCGAATTCAAAAATGAAGTCTATTTTACAAAATTCAAATCATATAAGTCACATTAATTAATTTAATAATTAATTCCCGCTGCCAGAGCAAATAGCGTGTTTTTACAAATAAATAAGTATCAAAAGATTGACACCAGTTTAAGTCTAATTTCAAAGTGAAATTGATTCCAATGACCACCATTGGATAAAATGGTAAAAATATATTCTAATTTCACTTCAAAACCAATTCAAAACATAATATAATCATATAAATAAATTAGATTAAAAAGCAGTTTTGATGTAAAATGCAGTATTTTTCACTATTCATTAAAAAATGAACATTGTCAGAAAAATACCAAAAATTCACACAAGGTAAATTTTGATGTCCCAATCATAAAGGATATGTTTATTTTGACAAACATAGTTTATAAAATTGTCAAAATATAGATTCAAAAATGGTTTGCCATCAAAAGGCAGTAAAACAATCTTTTAAGAATATTAGTGTATTCCATGCATAAGATTGTATTTATTTTCATTTTAAGCATCTATAACACTATCTTAATCATTAATAGACATAGATAAAAATATCTATTATTCATTACTTACTTGGGATGTTACATCCTTCCCCCCTTTAGAAAATTGCGTCCCCGCAATTTATTTACTTATCGAATAAATGGGGGTACTTATCCCTCATTGCATTTTCAGATTCCCATGTTGCCTCTTCAATCTTGTGGTTTTTCCACAAAACCTTTACCTGCTTAATCACCTTATTTCGTAACACTTGCTCCCTGTGGTCAAGAATCTGGACCGGTTGTTCCTCATAAGATAGGTTCTCTTACAGCTGAACTACCTCTAGACTCAAAACATGAGATGGATCTGGCATATACTTTCTCAACATCGAAATGTGAAAAAAATTGTGCACCTGAGATAAACTCGGAGGTAAAGCCACTCGGTATGCAACTGATCCAACTCTCTCTAGAACTTCGTATGGTCCAATGAACCTTGGACTCAACTTTCCTTTCTTACCAAATCTCATCACACTTTTCCAAGGGGAAACCTTGAGAAAAACATGATCACCTACCTCGAAAGATAGATCCTTCCTCCAGTTATCCGCATAACTCTTCTGCCTGCTCTGAGCTGTTCTCATGTGTTTCTGAATCAGCTGAACTTTTTCTGCCATCTCTTCTACCAATTCTGGTCCCATCAACTTCCTTTCACCCACTTCATCCCAGAAAGCTGGAGTTCGACACCGCTTCCCATATAATTCCTGAAATGGTGCCATCTGTATACTGGAATGGAAACTGTTATTATATGAAAATTCAACCAAAGAAAGATGTTGGTCCCAACTTCCCTGATAATCCATAGAACAAGCTCGTAGCATATCCTCCAATGTCTGAATTGTTCGTTCTGACTGCCCATCTGATTGAGGATGAAAAGCTGTACTAAAATTTAATTCAATACCCAACGACTTCTGAAGCCCTTTCCAAAAGTTAGAAGTAAACCTGGGATCATGATCCGATACAATGGAGAGAGGAACTCTATGTAACCTGACTATCTCTTTAAGATAAAAATGGGAAAGTTGATCAAGAGAGAAAGTATCACGTATAGCAAGGAAATGAGAAGATTTGGTCAAGCGATCAACAATAACCCAGATTGCATTATTACCTTGATATGTCTTCGGTAATCCAACAACAAAGTCCATGGATATATTCTCCCATTTCCACTCTGGCACTGGTAAAGGCTGAAGCATCCCTTTCGGTAACTTCCGCTCTGCTTTAACCTGCTGACAATTCAAACACTTCACAGTATAATCTGCAATATCTCTTTTCATTCCATCCCACCAATAATACTCCCGCAGATCTCTATACATCTTAGTACTGCCCGGATGAACTGAAAACGGAGAACTATGAGCTTCACATAACAACTCTCTCTTCAACTGTGAATCACAAGGCACACACAATCTCCTCCCAAATCTCAAAACACAATCATTATCAATGTTGAATTCAGGCAACTTACCTTTCTGAACCAGCTCTACCTTTTTCTGCAACTCACTATCTTGCTTTTGTGCTTGCTTGATTCTATCTGATAGAGAAGATCTCACTGATACCTGAAACAAAACAGAAGGACTTCCTGCACCAACAACTTCTATGCCAAAGTTCATCAAATCCTTAACCAAAGGATCACGTTCCAAACGCAACATTGTTAATGAAGCATTACTTTTTCGACTCAAAGCATCAGCCACTTTATTTGCTTTTCCCGGATGGTAATGAATTGTACAATCATAATCTTTGATTAATTCCAGCCATCTCCTTTGTCTCATGTTTAACTCTTTCTGAGTGAATATATACTTTAAACTTTTGTGATCGGTATATATTTCACACTTTACTCCATATAAATGATGCCTCCAAATTTTTAAAGCAAAAACAACAGTAGCTAATTCCAAATCATGTGTAGGGTAATTTACCTCATGAGTTTTCAACTGTCGTGAAGCATAAGCAATTACCTAATCATTCTGCATTAGGATGCAACCAAGTCCTTTCAATGAAGCATCACTATATATAACAAACTCACCATTCCTGGAAGGTAGTGCCAAAACTGGAGCATTCACCAATCTTCTTTTCAATTCCTGAAAACAATCATCACATTCTTTTGTCCAGATAAACTTAACACCCTTCCGAGTTAGCTTAGTCATTGGACTAGATAACCATGAAAAATTTCTAACAAACCTTCGGTAATAGCCCGCCAAACCAAGGAAGCTACGAATCTTGGTTACATTTGTGGGTCTTGGCCATTCTTCCAAAACTTTTGTTTTTGCAGGGTCAACAGTTATTCCATCTTTAGAAACAATGTGACCAAGGAAATAAATTTGTTGCAACCAAAACTCACACTTGCTGAATTTCCCATACAGTTTCTTTTCTTTTAAGGTTTGCAAGATAACCCTTAAATGTTTTTCATGCTCCTCTTTACTTTTAGAAAACACCAAAATATCATCAATGAAAACCACCACAAACTTATCCAAGAACTCATGGAAAATTCTATTCATTAAGTCCATGAATACAGCAGGTGCATTGGTTAGCCCAAAAGGCATTACTACAAATTCATAATGGCCATATCTTGTACGGAACGCG
Source organism: Viscum album (assembly GCA_963277665.1). Taxonomy (NCBI): domain Eukaryota; kingdom Viridiplantae; phylum Streptophyta; class Magnoliopsida; order Santalales; family Viscaceae; genus Viscum; species Viscum album. Next base: position 681,322,744 of record OY728123.1, on the reverse strand, counting down.
GTCTTCGGAATATCTGCCTCCTTTACCTTCAGCTGATGGTACCCCGATCTCAAGTCAATCTTTGAAAAAAACTGATCTCCCTGGAGCTGATCAAACAAATCATCGATATGAGGCAAAGGATATTTGTTCTTAACAATGATATTATTCAAGGCTCTATAATCAATGCAAAGTCTCATAGAACCATCTTTCTTTTTAACAAATAAAATAGGATCACCCCATGGTGATGTGCTAGGTCTAATGAAACCTTTCTCTAATAAATCTTGCAATTGCTCCTTCAACTCTAAAAGTTCAATTTGTGCCATTCGATAAGGGGGTTTTGAAATTGGCTTAGCATCAGGAACTAAGTCAACAGTAAACTCAACTTCCCGATCTGGTATTATTCCAGGAAACTCATCAGGAAAAACATCAGGATACTCATTTACCACTGGCACATCATTAATCTGAACAGTTCCTTTATTTTCAACGACGTGTGCAAGGTAACATTCATTTCCATCTTTCACAAGTTTCTCGGCCTCTTGATATGTTATCAAAAGTAAGGGTTCATTCTTGTAAACAAACTGAAAGTCTTTCTGAAAAGAAACTTCTTTAGCTCTACAGTCAATCTTAGCATGGTAAATATAGAGCCAATCCATACCCAGGATAACATCAAACTCTACTAGAGGTAGAACAATAAGGTTTGCAAGTAGGTTCTTTCCACAGATAAGGATAGGAAGATTCTTATAAATTCTTTTTGCCTCGAAACTTCCCCCAGGTGTTTTTACCAAAATTTCAGGAGTCATTTCTTGAGATGGTATTCCCGTTTTACTAGAAAAGATTTTAGAGATGAAAGAATGTGTAGACCCCGAATCAAACAACACACTGGAATAATCTGAAAAAACAAACAAAGTACCTGATACAACTTCATTTGATGGCCCGACATCTGCTGAAGTAGTTGCAAAGGATTTCACCACCCCTTTCTGCTTGTAGTCTAACTGCTTCCCATCACTCAAGCTCCTTGTCGGACACTCGTTTTCATAGTGACCCATCTCATTGCACTTATAACATTTCACTAACTGTAAATCAAATTTGTTCTTACCTTCACCTTGATCCTTTTCAGTGCAATCACGAGCCTTATGTCCCATCTTACCACATCGGTAGCACTTCCCAGAATTCAGAAGACATTCCCCAGCATGCCTTTTGCCACATTTATCGCAAACTGGAAACTTAGTTCTCTTACCATCAGACTTTTTTTAAGAATTCTTACCTTTCTCCTGCCACCTCGGTCTCTTCTTCTGCTGGTTGTTATAGAAAACTTGGTCATCGGAAAACTCCATTTCCACCTTCTCAGCACATCAAACAAGCTTTTCATAACTTTTAAACTCACGAGAAGCTAATTCCCTTCGATACTTTGGCTTTATTCCTGAGTAAAAACGATTGATTTTACTATCAAGGTCCCGGATAAAATTTGGAGCATACCTTGCCAATCGAGTGAACCTTTCTTCATAGGCATCCACTGAGTCTTCCTCTTGCCTCAATTCCAAGAATTGCTTTTCCATCCTAAGTCGAACAGCCTTAGGAAAATACTTCTCAATAAACATACCTTTGAATTCATCCTAGTCAAGAGCATCAATCTCATCGGCGTCCCTGATATTTTTAACCATAAACCACCACTGATCTGCTTCACCCTCCAAACGGTAAATAGCAAGACTAACCTTTTGATTGTCTGAACACCCCATGACATAAAAAATATTCTCCAGTGCTTTAATCCACCCTTCAGCTAGCACAGGGTCAGATGATCCTCTGAATGATGGTGTATGTTGCCTCATGAAATGTTCCACCACTGACATATTCCTCTGCGGTTGATCTGGCTGATCTCGTGCATGGATACCACCGCCATTTATCGCTTGAGTCAACTGCGCCATTACTGCAACAAACTGTTCAGTTCCAATTCCTACCATCTCAGGATGCTGATTCGGAAGGTTATTTCCTTCTGTATGCCTTCCTAGCATTGCTTCCCTGTTTCCTCTGCGGAAAACCATTCTGAACAAACATGTCTTAGATGAAGCAACATGGTAATATTTAAATTCTATACCATTTAAAAATAATATTTTTTGGATAATCATTTAATAGAATTATAACTCCTAAAGTTATCTAAACCGACCTTTGATACCAACTATAAGGCCCCAGCCTTAAACCTTACTTAATCTTGAGTTATTACAAGATTTCACATTGAGGATCTTTTCGGGTTTATTGTTTTAGATAATTAGATCATAAAACTTGCATTACATTCCACATATAAACAAAGTGGTTACATAAAGATAGTATTCTTCATTCCCAACAATGGAAACACATTTAAAATAAAACATGGATTATTTCTTGACACATCCTTGACACTATCATCTTACCATGTACCTTTCCCTTGACCTGTGAAAAACATTTCAAAAACTTGGGATGAGCATAAAAAATCAGTATGGGTTATAAAAAAAACATGGAAAGGAAACATGAGTTCATATATACATAAGAATGAAATCATACTTTACCCATAAAACATAGGCCCTTTAACATACTTCAAAAAATCATGAATAAATCATAGAAAATCATAAGACATAAAGGTAACTTGAGGCATTCATAACATTCTTACGTAGGGAGTAACCCTCTTGGTTACGTTTGGAATACCCATCACAGTATATTCCCTAAAATCTCTTCGGAGAAACCATAACGTTTCACTCCTTCGCGTTTCCCAATGCATTGGAGATCTATAACGGGCTCACCTGCCCTTAGTTTATCACGGAACCACCCGTCTTCATAATAATGCCCAAGAACCATAACATAATCGTATCACATAAAACATGCATAAAGGAAACATAACATTTCCACATTTCAATCACAAGATATCAACACAACACAAAAACATTGTGAAAACCATTTTCAATACCAAAATAAAAGAAAAGTTAAACATGGTATTTATTTTTCTTTTAAAAAGAAGGTATGGCTTGTAGAGGAAGCCGAAACTCAAATAACGGTTACGACGGCGGAGAAGTCATTGTCGCCACATACATACGACAAAAACATTCCCTTTTTGTCATTTAGTAAACGCTTCGTTTAAAAAAGATTCCTTTTAAATAAACGTAAAAGTCAAAGGGGTTTATACACTGTATAAAATAAAGTTGTGTATAAAATAAACTATGCCTCAACGAAAGGAGATTGAGACGAAGTCCCATACCTCGTATCCGACTTGACCCGACCGTTCTTTAATCTCCTGAATAATAAACTTGAGTTAATATATACTTGCTTATGAATCTTTTTCAAGTTCATTATTCCTTTTATACCATGTTATGAACATCATGTAATCAGTTAAGTTAATAATGTTCATTTTGTCGGTATTTGGTTCTTAAGTCAAAAATAGACTTCTTACACTTACATGTTGTTAATTTGGTCAAAGGCTCATTATATCCAGAATGGTATTCATGATGTAGATATCATATATGTCATATATATCCAGTACATAGATGCATTTATAATATTACATAATCATTTAGAGGTAAGAAATGAAATGCACCGTTCATGGAGACGGTAAGCCGTACGTACGCATGAACGCTACTTTCATTTCTATTTCGTATTTTATAGAATGGAATCATAATGATATAAAGGTATATTATAATTCTAGTATAATATCATATATAATATCATAGTTCCATCCTTTATATGTCCCACATATGGTATTTAACGAATCAAATCACTTTCAGGGGGCGGTAGTCCGCACTTCCTAAAATGAAGATATCGTGTTTACCCATAATGGAAACCATAAAGGTATGCCCAAAATGAAAAAACAGAAGCTTAAGGAAAACATAAACATATTATATATCATATATAAAAATAGTGAAATCATAATGGCCACCTTTGAAGGTGTTAAATGAGTATTGAACAATCATCGTTTCGAGAGGCAGAATTTCGCCATCCACGGAAACCGTATGTTCTTTAACCATTTGATGTAGTTGTGTGAGTTTGTAGCTCAAATATATCTTATAAAAACATCCTAGTATATTGAAGATACTGGTGTTGTTACAAAATAAGTAAATAAAAAGAGTTTAGGGGGTTGGAGAAGCAAAATAAAACAAATGAACATGAGAGAATGAATTACCTTTAAAAGTGTAACTCCTTTTGATTTGAGCCTAAAGGATTCCTTTGAAAGGATTCTACCCAAAGGAAATCCTCTAGGATGAGGAGAGGGATGTGGAGAGAGTAAATGGTCAGGGGTTGGCCGAGCCAAAGGCTTGAGTAGTGTGTGAAATGAGGTAGAGGTGGGGGCCTTTTATAAGAGGAGAGGAGGGGCACTTTTGGAAAGTAAAGAAATATTACTTTATTTGAAACAAAATTTCGGTTTTAAAAGGTCCCACATTGATATAATTCGTGGATAAGGTTATAAGGGTTCGAAATCCACTCATCCAATTGGTTTTGGCCATGTGTAGTTCATAGATTTTACATTGTCTTTCCATTTTATTTAAATCGTCAAATAATGATGTCATCGCTGCATCATTATTATGTCATAAATAATTTAATTTATTTAATGTCTAAAAATTATATAAAAAAATACTATGATGTAGGAAATCTTTTTAGCTTTCCAATTACTATTTATAATAAAATATCTGATCTTTATAACCCCATGTAAAAATTGTTTTTGTGAAACATATTATGTTTGTGTCATTTTTACTTTTACATTAAATAAAAAGTTATTTATGTCATTTCCCAACCAAAATGTCTCCATGGGGTCCCCAAGTTGACCCATGGCTTGTCTTGGTCGGCCATTACACAACCAATAAGGTTGGGACATGTGTCTAGGTCATTTTATATTATTAAAGAATTATTTATACCTTAAACTACACTAATTACCATTAATCGCGATTAAAAACTTAATAAGTTACTATTCACCAAAAAATTATTTTAATCTCATTGAACCACATTTTACTTCTTAATGACAACCATGTATGTCGGATTTTCAAAATTCAATACACATTAGTGGTAAACTTTCATTTAACTGAAAAATCAGTTTGCTTGATTACCACTTAGTGGTTTCACTATTCATCAAAAATTGAAGTTTTTCAGAAAATTACCAAAAATTCACCCTAAGCTATATTTGATATTCCGAATTCAAAAATGAAGTCTATTTTACAAAATTCAAATCATATAAGTCACATTAATTAATTTAATAATTAATTCCCGCTCCCAGAGCAAATAGCGTGTTTTTACAAAACAATAAGTATCAAAAGATTGACACCAGTTTAAGTCTAATTTCAAAGTGAAATTGATTCCAATGACCACCATTGGATAAAATGGTAAACATATATTCTAATTTCACTTCAAAACCAATTCAAAACATAATCTAATCATATAAATAAATTAGATTAAAAAGCAGTTTTGATGTAAAATGCAGTATTTTTCACTATTCATTAAAAAATGAACATTGTCAGAAAAATACCAAAAATTCACACAAGGTAAATTTTGATGTCCCAATCATAAAGGATAAGTTTATTTTGACAAACATAGTTTATAAAATTGTCAAAATATAGATTCAAAAATGGTTTGCCATCAAAAGGCAGTAAAACAATCTTTTAAGAGTATTAGTGTATTCCATGCATAAGATTGTATTTATTTTCATTTTAAGCCTATATAACACTATCTTAATCATTAATAGACATAGATAAAAATATCTATTATTCATTACTTACTTGGGATGTTACATCAGAAATGGACTTTGTCCGCTAAGATAGTCTTGGAAATGAGTATTGACTACTAAGAAATGATTCTCTATTATTATGTGTTTATGAAACAAAGCTTCATGTCTTAAGTTATGATTATTGGGATTACATTTCACTACTATGATTTATCCCATCTTATGAAATTATGATCTCTTTTACAGGTTAAGATTTCCAAAATGTTATGTTCTTATGAATATGATGTGATTGATATTTCTTTTGTTTACCCTTACTGAGAATTTGAGCTCACCCTTTTGTATGTTTTCTTTCCCCAGGTCAAGAAGAAGGTTATTAAGTAGGATATTCCAAAATGGGACTCTAGATATGATGAAATAAATGGGAGATAACGTAGACGATTTATGAACCAGTTCTTTATGTTTCCCAGTTTCTAAAGACACTATACCTATATGGTCATTTCATGGTCTTGTTATATGTTGTAATAAGTGTACTTCAATTTTGAAGTATTAACAATGTATGTAAAGTATGGGTCGTTATACTTGGTATCAGAGGAAAGGTATAGTCAACCTTTGGAAACTAGAATGTGAAAGCCTTAGTAAGAACCCTAAGGATATGTCTAAGCATAGAACACAATCTTAGTGTTTTATAAATGGCCTAGAATAACCTATGATAAGACCTTAAGTGTAAAATTTTATTCTTGATTATGTGTTTTTCCTATTATAATTAGTGCTTATCACACTATTCTTCTTGGTTTTAGTCAATGGCTGGAACCCAAAGGAACCGTGTTAATGCGGAATGCGACAGGCAATGCAATGATTGTCCCCCTGAGCAACCAAACGTTATGGGAGATGGAATGAAAAATCTTGTAGCCATGCTCACACAACATTCTCAAGCTATGAATCATGCAGGACTTCCAAACGAGCAAAGGAAGGAGCAACATTCTGTTGAATCCTTCATGAGGAAGCGTCCACCTTCATTTAGTGGGTCTTCTGATCAATTCGTGGCTGAACAATGGATCAGTACCACTGAAAAGATATTTTCAGTTCTTCAATGTTCTGTACGTGATATAGTCATCTTAGCAGTATATCATTTGGAAGGTGATGCTGATCAATGGTGGAATATTATTAAGAATATGAGGCAAATGGATGAAATTGAGTCCATGGAATGGGACGAGTTCAAGAACTTATTTTTCAATAAGTACTTCCCTCGTATTCTTTGAACAAAGATGGATAAGGAGTTTCTTGAACTGAAGCAAAAGGATGATGAATCTGTTGGTACCTATGAAGAAAATTTTACAAGACTTACAAGATATGCTTCTTGTATTATTATCCAACCTCAGAGTAAGATCAATCGATTCTTTAGTGGCTTAAAACCAAGCCTTAAAAGGGTATTAGCCATAAGGGACTTCAATAGCTTCGAGGAAATCGTTCGATGTGCTCTCAAAGTTGAGATGGAGATCGGAGTAACCCATCAGTCATATGGGTTTGATAAGAAGAGGAAAATGGAATTCAAAGGAAAATCTAAAGAGCACACTGAAAAGAAGATGAGTTTTCCCTTATGATCAAAGTGTGGAAAGAAACATGGATGGAGTTGTCTTAAAGGCCCAAGTAAATGTTTGAAATGTGGAAAGGAAGGTCATCGGGCATTTGAATGCCGTAATGATGGGAAGAATATGTCTAGTGATTCAAACAAAGAAAAGGCTACACAGAGTGCACCTCCTACACTTCAATGTTACAAGTGTAAGTAAATGGGGAATTATGCCAATCAATGCCCTAATCCAAGGGTTGTTGATGATGATCGACGTCAACAAACTCTTAAGGCTAAAGACAAAGTAAAGTCACATGCAATTTCTATCGGCGATGTGGAGTACGATAACGATGTGGTGAAAGGTACAATTACCATCCACTCTAAAGTAGAAAATGTTTTATTTGATTCTGGATCCACCCACTCTTTTATTTCTGAAGAATTTTATAAGGGTATCGCCATATTACCTCAATAATTAGATGTTGATTTAGCTGTGACAACCCCTAATGGCACATCAGTCGCATCAAAAGTTTATAATTCTTCTCCGATTGAAGTTTGTGGGAAAGTGTTTCTTGCAAATCTTGTGATCCTTCCTATAGTGGAATTTGAGGTGATTCTTGGCATGGATTGGCTTTCTCTATATGGAGCTCATATTAATTTCCAAAGAATGGAAGTCACATTTCATATTCCAGATCAATCTATGATCGTCTATCGATGCAAGGATGAACATAACCTTCCATTGTAAATTTCTTCTATCTTATGGCTCTTGATTCCACTAAATGAAGGTTGTTTATCTCAAATGGTTGGTGAGAAACTCACGATTAAGAATATTCCCATTGTATGGAAGTTTGATGATGTCTTTCCAGAGGAATTTTCAGGTCTTCCACCAAATCTTGAAGTTGAGTTTTCAATATAACGCGTACCAGGTGCTTTGCCTATTTCAAAGACACCTTATAGAATGGCCCCAATTGGGTTGCAGGAATTGAAGAAGCAACTCCAAGAGAATCTTGATAAGGGATTTGTACGCCCTAGTGCATCACCTTGGGGAGCACCTGTTCTGTTTGTTAAGAAGAAATATGGATCAATGAGACTCTGCATTGATTATCGAGAACTTAACAAGATCACTATCAATAACAAATATCCTCTCCCGTGCATTGATGCCTTATTTGACCAACTACACGGAGCTCAATACTTTTCCAAGATTGATCTTCATTCAGGGTATCATCAATTAAGGGTCAAAAGGGAGGATATACCAAAGACGACTTTTCGTACATGGTATGGACACTATGAATTTGTAGTGATGCCATTTGGTCTTACTAATGCCCCTGCTATCTTCATGGATCTGATGAATAGAGTCTTTAGAGACTATCTTGATCAGTTTGTGGTAGTCTTTATAGACTATATTCTTGTCTATTCAAAGTGAAAATAAGAACATGAAGATCACTTGAGAATTATATTGAAGACCCTGAGAAAGGAGAAGCTTTATGCCAAATTTACCAAGTGTGAATTTTGGCTTCAAAATGTTGCATTTTTGGGTCACATAATCTCAAAAGAGGGGATATCTGTGGATCTAGCAAAAACAAGGGTCATCGAAAGATGGTCGAGACCAACAACAGTAACCGAGATCCGAAGTTTTCTTGGTTTGGCTGGATATTATTGACGTTTTGTGAAATATTTTTCAAGATTATCTAATCCACTCACCAGGTTGACTTGGAAAAGGAGTTAAGTTTGTTTGGACGGAGGAATGTGAAGAGAATTTCAAGGAGTTGAAAAGAAGGTTATCCAGTGCACCTATACTCACACTTCCTTGTAGTGGAGAAAGGTTTGTGATCTACAATGATGCATCCAAGAAGGGGTTGGGGTGTGTTCTTATGCAAAATGATATGGTGATAGCTTATGCCTCACGATAGTTGAAAATCCATGAGAAAAATTACCCAACTCATGATTTGGAGTTAGCTGCGGTAATCTTTGCATTAATGATTTGGAGGCATTATCTTTATGGAGAATGGTGTGACATTTATACTGATCATAAAATTTTTAAGTATATTTTTCACACAAAAGGAGCTGAATATGCGCCAAAGAAGATGGTTGGAGCTGATTAAGTATTACGATTTCTCAATTCATTACCACCCTAGGAAAGAAAACAAGGTGGCAGATGCATTAAGCCGACAAGACCAAGCTAGCGTATCCATGATGAGGATCACAAAAGATCCAATATTTATGGATTTACAAAGGTTGGATCTTGGAATTTTAATGGAAGGGTAAAAATCGTATCTTTCTCAAATGAATGTTCAACCATCTATACATGTGAAGATTAAAGAGGCATAGAAAGAAGATGTAGAGTTACAAAAGAAGGAGAGAAATGTTCCTGAATTCAACCTTGATTGTGATGGAATAATAAGGTTCAGGAATCAGGTTTCTGTTCCTCTCATCCCTGAATTAAAGAAGGAGCTTCTGGATGAGGATCATATTTCTTCATTCTCTATTCATCCTGGAAGCACAAAGATGTATAGGGACCTGAAATAGTACTTCTAGTGGGATGGCATGAAAAGGGATGTTGCTGAATATGTATCTCGATGCTTGGTTTGTCAGCAAGTTAAAGCTGAGAGACAGAAGTCTAAGGGGATGTTACAACCATTACCCATACCCGAATGGAAATGGGAAAACATCACTATGGACTTTGTCACCGGACTTCCAAAAACATCCAAAGGAAATAATGTTATCTGGGTCATAGTTGATAGTCTTACAAAGTCGGAAAACTTCATTGCTATTAGAGAGGATTTCTCTCAGGATCAGCTTGCCAGGATATATGTAAAGTAAGTGGTAAGATTGCATGGAGTGCCACTTTCCATTATATCTGATCGGGATCTGAGGTTTACCTCAAAGTTCTGGTGAAGTATTCAACATACTCTGGATACACTGTTGAGTTTCAGCACTGCTTATCATCCTCAGACAGACGGTCAGTCTGAGAGGATGATTCAAACTCTAGAAGATATGTTGAGAGCTTGCTCTATGGATTTCAAAGGTGGTTGGGATCAACACCTACCTTTGGTGAAATTTTCTTATAATAATAGCTTTCACTCCAGTATTCAGATGGCTCCTTATGAAGCTCTCTATGGAAAGAAATGCAGGACTCCAACTTGCTGGGATGAAGTTGGGGAAAGAAAGCTATTAGGACCTGATCTTATTGATGAGATGGTAGAAAAGGTCAAATCTATTCAACAACACATTAGAGCTACTCATAGTCGACAAAAAAGTTATGCCAACAACCGAAGAAAATACTTAGAGTTTGAAGTGGGTGATAAAGTGTTCTTACGAATATCTCCATGGAAGAGAGTAATGAGATTTGGAAAGAAGGGAAAGCTAAGCCCTAGGTATATCGGTCCTTTCAAAATACTGGATCATGTTGGGAAGGTAGCTTACCGATTGGTGCTTCCACCAAATCTCTCTCAAGTTCATGATGTGTTCCATGTATCTCTCCTGAGAAAGTACATACATGATCCTTCACATGTACTCAACTCAGAAGTTGTATCGCTGGAGCAAGATCTTTCTTATGAAGAACAGCCGATAGAGATTCTGGATCGTAGCGAAAAAGTCCTACGGAACAAGACCACTCTCTTGGTGAAAGTTTTATGGAGGAACCACCAATTAGAGGAAGCTACATGGGAGCTTGAGGATATGATGAGGGAGAGGTATCCTCATCTGTTCGTCACAAAGTGACGAATTTCCAGGGCGAAATTCATTTTAAGGGGGGGTAGAATGTAACACCTGAGACTTTTATGAGAAATATTTTGTTTTTATGTTATATACATCATCAAAGGAATCTTTCACTACACACAACACTATCTTGTCTTGCTTTACACGCAATCGCGGCCTTCCTCGATAGCTTGCGTTGTACGCAATACCGAGTTTCACTAAACAACGATATGTTATTAAAATATTATTAAAACTAGCCGTTATGAATAGTAATACCCACTTTTTGAAATTTTTTAATTTTTATTTTTCAAAATGGACTTCATTTTTGGATTCAGAATATCGAAATTAGCCTAGGGTGAAATTTTGGTATTTTTCTGAAAACTTTCAATTTTTGATGAATAGTGAAAACACTGGGTTACTATTTAAAAATCGACTTTTTATTTAAATAATTATTTATTTAATTTATTTTAGGTCAAAATTTATACATAATACCTATATAAGTTCAATGAAATTCATTGGAGTCATTTTATAATAATTTTAGATATATAAAAAGTGTATTGAAATTTTCACCGTCTTTTACCCACATCCTAGGAGAATTTCCAAATTCACATAAAACTTAATTTTATCGCTTCTGTGAGTAGAATTTCAAAAATCTGAGAGACACAGTTAATATCAAGGACTAAAATTTGATTCAATGAGATGAAAATAATTTTTGGTGAATAGTAACTTTTTACTATTTTTTTACCACGGTTAAAAGTAAATAGGGTAATTAAGGGTAAAAATGATATTATTATTACCCTAAAACATGTCCTAATTCTATTGTATAAGTGTAATTCGACCATAGACAACCTTAGGAATAAAATATGACCATTTAGGTCCACTTGGATTAGATTAGGACATTTAATATTAATTTATTTAAAGAAGGGTTAAAATAGTTAAAATCAAAGTTTAATAACTAAATAATTTTTAATATAGGATTATACATAAGATAAATTCAACTATAAATAATCATTATAAATATAAAACTATTTCCTATATAATGGTATTTTATTTTTAATTTTTAGACATTAAATAATTTAATTTATTTATGACACAATGATGATACAGTAATTATCTTATTAATGAAATATTGATGTTATTGATGTTATAAATACCCAAATAAATGTAATTTGAGACTTTTTATGAATTCCAATAATTTTATAGGTTAATATTACATATTAGTAATAATTTAATTAATGTTTTTCGAACAAATATTTCTGTTATTATTTTCACAAATATCAATTACCAAATAGCCTCAAAATTGACATAAAATAGTTTTTAAAACAAATATTATATTATTAATTGTTATTTTATTCCTAAAAGTCTAAGGTTCTTCCAAATGACTTATATAAGGTTATATATATTAATAATAAACCACTTGGGGTTCGTTTTTCTTATTATAGTATGTTTATTAACCTTATAGTGTAAAAAACAAAAAGAGACGGTAAAAGTAAAATTATTTAACTTAAAGTTAAATCTAAATGATAAGGTTAAAATAGAACCCTAAACTTGTATAAATTATATTTTATGAGAGGATTTCGACCCATACCCACCTTATCTTCGAAATAAATCAATTTTGAGCTATTAATAACCAAATATGACTTTATAATAAAATAATATTTTTAGTTTTTCCAAAGGTGCCCATCTCCTCCCTTATAAAAGGGCACATCCTCCCTCTCTTCCTCACACCACTATGAGCCTTCAAGCTCGGCCAAACCCTGCCAAATTCTCTTCTCCACTTCCCTAGAAATTTGGATCTATTAAAAACTGAATATGACTTTATAATAAAATAATATTTTTAGTTTTTCCAAAGATGCCCCTCTCCTCCCTTATTATAGGGAACCTCCTCCCTCTCTTCCTCACACCACTTTGAGCCTTCAAGCTCGGACAACCCCTGCCAAATTATCTTATCCACTTCCCTAGAAACATCTTAGAGGTACTGGTATTCTTCAAAGACCAATTTTAGTGCCCTAAAAGGAGGTCTCAAAGAGGCGCTTCAAAGAAGAGGTAATGTCCGTTACCGATTCTTTCCACTTTATTTCTTCTTACACTTATTCTTCTTTAGTTTTTTCATTATGAAGTAATAACATCAGTATCACTCATATACTGATAGGTTATTATAAGTATGAAACAACCCTATTTCACCATCTATCCGTCCTATGGAAAACGAAATCACCGTGCGTGCGTACGTACGGAATACCGTCTCCACGTCGTGGTGTAATCTACTTTCCACCAACACCTTACTTGGATGAGTATAATGGTGTAAATAATAAATATATATGATTATTTTTAAAGTTATTATTGATTCTGAAATAGTATACATACACTCTAATACAATTCCACGATCATGGTAACGATATCATCGCTCGTGCGTACGTACGGAATACCGTCTCCACGATGTGATGCGACTCGTTCTACATGATCTTCATTGTATAATGATTATATAAATTAATTGAATGAATTAATATGATATATATTACACTAATACCATTCTAGAAATGAGGTATCTATAACCTAAAAATAAGAATAAGAATTTATTCGACAAAACACGCATAAGAACAAAAAGTAATAAACACCCGAATAACAAGTAGTAATGAAATATTACTAATAAGAAGCTAAGAATATGAAAATATATGATATCATAACAATGAGTATGATTCTGGAATAAGTCAATGACATTATTTAAATCATTATACAGGAGGTTCGGACACTTATGAAGCAAATCGGACCTAAGGTAAGGGAAAATCTCGCAATCTCAATTTTTATCCGAGATTGTTTATACTTCAGAATTTACTGGGGAATATTTATCACCCACATCCATGTTCCCTAAATATGTAATATTATTTATATCTTCACACAATTTTTTAAATCCAATTTTACCCTTCTGTGAGTTTTTAGTAAAATATATGAAATGAATCTTTTGTCGTTTTTCGTACGAGGTACTTTTTGACTTTTTCGGCCAAAGTACGAGAAGAATGCTTTTTTTAACTTATACGTCATGAATGGATTCATATAACATTATTTCCATGAATCTTCCTTTACAATTTTTCAAGTTTATTTTTAATCAAAATATTTTAGTTTAAAATTGTATGACATGTTAAGAAAGGAAAAATGTTTTTGAAGTAGAAAGGATATTTTCCTCAAGAATGGAGTTCAAGTGTTTTATCAAAATTATTTTCCATCTAAGATAATATAGGGTTTTGTTTCTATCCCTATTATTACATTGATTTGATTATGTTGTGATGGAATTATTTTTATGAATTCCTTTATCTTATATGAATTGCTTTATGAGGTCACGATGTTTAAGAATCCCATTTTTATTACATGGGTTATACAATGATGTATGTTTTTTGATTTTGTGGCACACTTAATAATGGTATCATTATGAGATGGGTGGGACATATATCTCCCTACAATGCATTGGGAAAAGATTTATATCTCATGAGATAGACATGGCTGGAACGGCAGGTTAATCTGGTTCAGCGGAACAGGACTGAAACGAGGAGTGAACTCGGTTCAGAAATGGAATTTGTCCGCTAAGATAGTCTTGGCAATGAGTCTTGACTACTAAGAAATGATTCTATATGATTATGTGTGTTTGAAAAAAAGCTTCATGTTTTATGTTATGATTATTGGGATTAAATTTCACTACTATGATTTATCCCATGTTATGAAATTATGATCTCTTTTGCAGGATAAGATTTCCAAAATGTTATGTTCTTATGAATATGATGTGATTGATATTTCTTTTGTTTACCCTTATTGATCATTTGAGCTCACCCTTTTGTATGTTTTCTTTCCCCAGGTCAGGAATAAGGTTATTAAGTAGGATATTCCAAAAAGGGACTCTAGATATGATGAAATAAATGGGGGACAACAGAGATGATTTATGAACCAGTTGTTTATGTTTCCCAGTTTCTAAAGACACTATACCTATACGGTCCTTTCATGATCTTGTTATATGTTGTAATAAGTGTAATTTAATTTTGAAGTATTAACAATGTATGTAAAGTATGGGTCGTTATAAGTTAAATTGGTATTTTGTTTTTATCTTTTACATCTAATTGATTTTCACCTAGAGTGGAACACTTTTGTGTGATGTTATTGGTTTCTATGGTTTGAACCTTAACCCGATATGAAAAGGGAATATTTTTTATGAATAATTATAAGAACATAGGATCATATTATGTGTTTTTTATTTTGATCATCATTTATAATGTGTAATGCACTATGAGGGGTTTGGTTGTTTAAAGTTTAAATAAAGAACCTAAATAGTGTTTTCCTTCTTAGACTTTTTGGTGGAATTCAACCCAGCCAGCCTAGGTATGTAGTTCCTAATGAGATAGATGTGTGATTCTATGTTTGTATAGTACATATGGGCCTTTCCCTAAAAATGGTAGTAAGGAATGGTAAAGAGGGTGTGAGTTGTTAAAAGTGTCAACAAATAAGATAAATAGTGTTTTCTTGTATAGGCTTTTTTGTTGCATTATACTCAGCTACCCCAGATTGATACACATGATATGTGAAACCTGACTCTATTATGGGTACGAAAAGGTCTATGAGGTTGGATTATATATGATTCAAGACTATGTTATTAGTAGTTAGGGGTCCATGAAGCCGGCATATATGTGATACTGAACCCTGTTATGTATAGGTACGGGGCCGTGAGGTTGGATGTCATGCGACATGGGTGTGGTAGGGGAGTGTAAGAGAGGTTATATGAACATCATGTTACAAATTTACCTATAATATATATATATATATATACACTTTTATGGTTTTTTGGACATGGTATTTGGTCTTCAACATGATTCCACCAAGAAATCTTTTTGTGGAGTGTCATGGGGTTGGAGATATGATGTCACATGAGCAAGAATGTGATGAGGCCCCTGAGGGTCGGGATGATTCCCTTGGGGGTTGGGATGACCATGATCTATAGGTAAAAGATTCGGTACAGGTGTGACAGCTATAGTAGATGTCATATTTTGGGCCATTGATTTATAAGAATCTTAGGTAAAGCTTATTTCATAACATTATGGTCATTGAAAAGGGAGATTAAGGAACTAATCCATCTATGGTGTATTTGAATCATGCATTCCAATATCAATATCCATCACTATTTCAGGGTGAGGGTGGACCGTAGGAAACAAAGAACTATATTTAATCAGTGAAAATGATTTTTTACAATCTTGAGACACCCCTAGGTTGGAGGGTGAATATGAAGACTTAAATGCTCATAAGATTGGAAAACCACTAGTGGTAAGTACAAGTGTAAGCAGGTAGTTGTGAGGGACTATCTTAGAAGGATTTGGAGTTTAGGTTCTTTGATAACTTATTTCAAGAGATGTTGTGGGAGAACATAGCATGTGGGTTCATGATCCTATAATAGGGAGATACATCCATCATGGATTATGCTGCTATATTCATAAAACTTCCCCATTTTTCATATGCTATGGTGGGTGATGACATTGCAAGAGTGAGGTGTTTTGAGTATTTCATATGGAACACCATTAGGGATTGGATCAATATCTTCTATCTATAATCATTCCAAGAGGAATTTAATTAGATGTTTATAGATGAGGTAAACTTGATGGATCACTTTATTTGAGCTAGTTTATGGCAACAGGTGATATTAGTGGTGTTGATTTAGGTATCTATAATTGATAACTTGAAGAGTCTCAATTGGGATGTCAAGCCAGAGATTTGGGCATACCACTGAGGAGTGGGCCATCGATGGTATTCTTTTAGTTCAAGAAACTGGGGCATGTTCATAATTAGTGTGAATATAATCTAAAAGAATAATGAGAATATTGTTAGATGGGTCATCTGGATAGG
Organism: Viscum album; assembly: GCA_963277665.1. Lineage (NCBI taxonomy): Eukaryota > Viridiplantae > Streptophyta > Magnoliopsida > Santalales > Viscaceae > Viscum > Viscum album. Next base: position 681,305,960 of record OY728123.1, on the reverse strand, counting down.
TTATATGGGAAGCCTTCTTGGAAAATCGAGATTCAAGGACTAGGTCAGACTTAAGGATCTAAGGTAAGACCAAGAGTGGTACCAGGGGCCAGTAGCTAGGATTCAGATGCATGAAAAGGTCATGGAATAGATAGAGATATCTAGAAGTGAGGTTATTCTCCATTATTTGGTTCAGCACTACATGGAGATGAGGCCTTTTGTATTTGGGCTTCAAGCCAGGTGCATGATGTTGATCTACCAGGTTTAGAGCATGTCAGTAAGCCGATGATGGTTAGAGGCACACCTTGATCATGGAGTGATTTGTTGTGTTGGCATGGAAATTATTTTTCCATGAGGTGAATGTATGTTATTTTTGGACTAAACAAGATCTGGTTATTATTATAACATTAGTTATTATTCCCAATATATATATATACATATATTATGTTCATAGGAATCAGGATTCGTTGTTGGCATCGGTATGATGTGTGTTTTGTATGAGGTGTGCAGGAATCAGGACAATAATGGGAATGTAAATACATAAATGATATAGGATTGTTTTTGAGCATCTGTTGTGATATAAGATCTTTAGGAATCTAATGAGATGCAATACTTTATGGGTGTCATGTATGGCATGGGTACGAAATGGGTATCCGATGGGATGCATGGTATAATGAGTTTCATGTAGTATGTGGGTATGATTGAGAACCTGATGAGGTTTAGTAATGAAAAAACATAATGGGAGTACTTTTATATATGGGTATGGTTGGTGGAACCATCATATATTTAAAAAAAAATTCAAGAAGCGACCGAGTAGGTAATTTCTACAGTGGGGTTTGCCACAAGAGGAATTCATTGTGACTAATAATCGAGGTAGACTAAGTGGATGTAAATTATATGGGTATGTTTGGTACCATATCAATATAAATCCTAATAGATTGGGGACAATCTATTTTATGTTGGGAGACTATAACATCCAGTGTTTTTAAACAGGCCAAAATTCCTTAGTCATTTTAAATTTTTGAGTTTAGTGACCGGGACAACATTTCTTTTGACCATCTGAACCAAATTTTGAGAATTTTACTAACCAAATGACTTATTTCAATATGGTGTATAAGGTTCATAAAGTTACTTGAGGTTTCAGGTGATATTCATATGTGACATGCCCCAAAAAATCAGTTTCAAGAAGTGCATAAAAAGGCATAGGGTTTGATGAAACTATGTGGACTATAAGGGGAAACACTACAACCCACTTTTTCAATATATGCACTTCTTCAAACTGATCGGGTGAGGGCGAATGGATGTGTGAGTCCCTAAAATTTTTTAACAGAGGGAATATTCATGGGATGCACGTGGTTTGGAAAAATATGCACTTAGATGTGCACAATGTGGTTCTTGGGTAGTGAGAACTTCATGGTTGGCACATAGTTATCCAAACTGTGCGGAAAAACCTTGTTGGTCATTAAAAAGTTTGAAATGATTAAACTAACCCTCCCTCATTTTTAGGTTTTTCTAACTCCTTCTTTTCCATTTCATGCATGCAACACCTCCAATGGGGATCTTTCCCATTTCTTCTCTTCCAATAGGATTTAAACATCCTCTTCTGCCCAAGATCTAATTCAAGATCTATTGGTGAATGTGGATTCATCTCATTAAGGGATTTATCCCATTAACATATATTTCTCATTTATCACACCATATAGAATACTAAATTCGTGTGATACAGTTTTCCCTATTTTTAGTGTGTGTGTATAAAAAATTGATTTCTTTTATCTCTGTTTTAGATATTTATTTTTATTCAAAGAGAGGGCACTAATTATAATAATTTAGGTGGTACCTAGATTTCTCCTTAATTTTATAAGTGTTATAGTTGCATTATTAAATAAACTTAGAGGAGTGTGACCAAGTGAGACCCCTAATAATTAAATTTATTCTTTTAAATTGATTAAATGTTATTAAGGTATTCCATTGGTAATGACCTAGTTTGTCAAATTATTATATGGAATGAAAGGTTCTTTTGACCAACTAGGAAGGATAGATTGGTTGTGTATTTTAATTAATTAAATTGTACGTTGAATATTTGGTTTTCCATGGGAATGCGATTGGAATGGACCGAGGAATTGATGTGATGTTGATCACTGGGATGGAGGCGACCCAGTCATCAGGCTAATGGCATGGACTGAGATACATGAGGTTATGATGATCACCAGGTAGAGGCAACATGGTTCATCATGATTTTTTTAACGAGGTCATTATCTTGATGGAATGGACCATGTGACTTGATATTATGCTGACCGTTGGGACATAGAGATGTGGTTATAGGGGAATGAGGTGTTATATGATGTGGATTAGGCATTTTTGGTGATTTCCACTCACTTTTGTTGGTTGAGGTGTCATTGGAGTCATTTTCACATAGATATGACTCATTTTATGTAGTGTTGATCACTCATTGTGGGTGGAGTCCTTTATAGATATTTCTACTTAGGGGATGGTGTTGACCATCAGTTATGGAGGATGTTTGAATTATAGAAATCCATAGTTGATGGTGATGGACCCTCGGGAGATGGTATTGATACCGTTTGTTGGGGGATGAGGCTCACCATTATATTTGAGTCTATAGGGTGTGATTAGGGGAGGAAAGATCTTTCCCTTCCTTGGGATGTTGAGCTATTGGCTTGATGGAGATTTATTATAGATTAGAGGATGAATATTTCCATTCCTCGGGATTTTGGGTTGTTGAGACGATGATGATTTTATGAGTTGAGTTTTAAGGGACTGGGGATCTATTGATGGGTGTGTAGTTCATATGCCAATTACATTATTGATGGAATGAGGTTCTAGTGGTATATTTATGGGGGGAACCTAAGGGTTTTCCTAATATGATATTCATCGTGGGACTGAGAATTATGACATGGGTCCTCTCAAATTCAAATATATATTCACAGACATTTATTGTATTCCAAATATATATTTGGGGGCATATATTCAAAGATATTCTAGAATTGGAAAAATCAGGTAGGATGCTCACTTGTTCCTATTGAGAATAATTGAAGTGGGTAATCTATTATTATTACATGTGACTTTTTGTTGTTTATTTACTTATGTAGACACTACATAAATTATTGATGTAAGATAAGAACACATTGGTGTTGTTCAAATGAGTTCATACTCACACCCAACATAGGGCCCACATAACACATGTAGAATTTATGGTTTTGAGATATGGTAAGGTTTCAGTACTGGGTGATGGACATTAGTGATCATGAGGCACCATTTTTTCATGGGATGGATAGTGGTGGACCAATTGGTTCATCTTTAGTGCATTGGACCTTCTTTAGGTTTTCATATATATATGTACCAATATGGTCAGCCATGGGAGACGTTGTTTATCTATCATATATGTCCTACTATAAACTTTTGTATCTTCTAAAAATTGTATTATTCTTTGGGATTATTATTACATTGACTATTATTATTATTCTATTGTGTCTTATTATTATTTCAACTATTATGGTCCTTCTGTTGTTTTATATACATATGGACCTTCATTATTAACATCACCATAGGTTATAGTATCTCCACTATCACCTCACCAAACCCTAGCTTTTAGTCATCTTCCTTTGGCATATAGGGAGGCATTCCTAAGGCCTAGTGGCCAACTAGACTCGATCATAAATAAAGTGGAAAATCAGTTTGGGGCACTATAATATGTATGGATGTAAGATAGGAACACCAATGGAGATGGAATATTGATTTCATTAACATAATCCAAATGGGACCTTTGAGATTCATGTATACATTATGGTTATGAGTAAAAAAAATTGATCAGTTGGAAGTTCTGGAGCTTAGTGAGAAGGGGCATTTAGAGGTTGCACGTGCTTGATGAAATGATTTTTGGCATGAAGACCAAGAAGTTACTTGGTGCTTAACTGGAAATATTTTAGGTTATTTTTTCCTTATACTTATATGATCAGCCGATGTGTGATCCTAATTATTTTACTATGATTGGAATTATATTTATATATTATCTGTTTTATATGTATTAGGTTCTCGGGGATATAATTATATTCAAACACACACACAAACCATACATAAAATCTAGAAAGGCGGGCTTTAGGCCCCCCCAGGGGATATCCCGCCAATAAAGCCTTATTAATTTTTAAAACATGGACCATATGCCCAGTGGTAATAAAGCCCTTAGCATGGACCAAAATTCCACTGTGCACCTTCCTAGTTCACTGTCATCCTACTGCGACACCCTAACCACCAGATGGGTACCCACCATCGGCCCATCCATACAAAGTCATCGTCACCGCTGGAATTAGTTGTTCATCTATTCTAATTAAACTGTTATCACTATTCAGTGATCATAGTTCATGTAGATCACTGCCACTTATGTCACAGTTGATTACCCATATGCATCTTCCACAAAATCCCTATTATAGAAGAACTTTCCCCGACCAAATCCATCACTGACATGAGGTCACCACCGTGTCATCCTCTGCTAATTTCATGACCGTCTTTGCCTCTTCCAAAACATCATATTGTGGATCTGTGACCACACCCTTCACAAGAGAGGTTTGCACCAATATAGCCTCTATTTTCTCTCAAGACCTGAACTCACATGCTATGACCAAATTTTTTACCTTCACCCCTCTATAAATGCTCCTCCACTGAAACATCACTACTACAACCTTTGAACTGGAACATGAATATTAATCCACCCATCGGAAGTCCCCCATGTCACTAATAAATCTTCAAATTTGAGGAACTTAGGGTTTGATCCCTAAATCAGATACAAGATGATGAAAAATCTTTACCACAAAACTTTTAGCCCAACTGCTATTATCTATTATATATAGTATGTGTACTTTTGGTCTATTACTATTGTTGTTTTATATTTATTTATCTATGTTTGGTTTATTTCTTCTACAGTGATTTTATTGTTATTATTGTTATTGTTACCCTTTTTGTTAGTTAAAACCTCTGGCATACAGGGAGTCATGCCATAGGTCCAGTAATTCTCTGGCCTAAAGTACTAGGACAATGGATCCTGAGGAGGGGAATTGTAACGTGGTATCAGAGTAAACTATTGATGTTACCTCATAGCATAAAAGATCTTTGGTAGTACATGGTAGTATTAAATGAGGTTTATTAAAACTGGTAAAAGTTTTCAATAGGTTTTTTCGTGTTATTAATGGTGAATTACTCAAAAATTATTTTTTATTTGTGTTTTGGTTTACTAGAGCCTAAAATTATGTCAGAACATAGGATAGAGGATACATTGAGTGTCTAGCTATCACCTGTAAGAACTGAAGTCCAAGGTACTAAGGTAAATTAGATTTCTTTACTAGTTTTCATGATTTTATATTAGTTATTTGAATCATATTAAATTTTATTTTATGTTACTAATTTTTTTGAACTCTTGGTTCATTGGTAAGAGGGAGTACACATACATCATCATAGGAATTTATGAATCAAAAGGCATATGTGTGTGCTTAAAAATATTTCATGGAACCTGGAATAAGGGAAATAGGGTGATATTTTTAATGTGTCAAGAACATACTGAACATGATTTTCCAGTATAGTCTTTTGGTGTCAATCTACTCAGTTTCCCTAGGTAATGGTAGTGTCCCCATAAAAGGTAAGGGTTTGGGGTACTTAAAGTCTCAAAAATAACATAAACTATGTTTTTCTAGATAGTCTCTTGGTGTAACTATACTCATCCATCGTAAGAATGTGATTCTTGATGTGGTGGTATTGTGATCTTATGTGTATATGGTGTATGTGGTGCCTGAATCAGATATGGTTAGGTAGGGGGCCATGAGGATAGATGATATGTGATATTAGTGTGTAAGGAAATTGTAAGGGTAGTGAAATTAACTACAAGTTCTAGCTTTCCATTTTGTGATATCTAGAATGTTACACTTGTATTGATCATGTTATTTGGTTCTGAGAAGTATGCCACTGAGACGACCTCTGTTGGAGCGTCCAGAGGGTAGATATGTAGTGGCACAGGGGTGTTCATGTGTTGAATACCCTAAGTACTATATGAGTATATGTTTTAGGTGGAGGAAATAGGGAAAGACGTATAACCATAGTGGGAAATGGAGTTTGGATATAATAAGAAGTGGAGTTTAGACCACAACTAGATAAGCTTCTTAGGGAATGCTGGGTGTAGGTCATTAAGAGAATTTACTAAGGAGCTAAGGGAGTTGATCTTTCTATGGTATATTTTATATCAGACATTCAGCCACAACACCCTCATTTGTTTTAGAGAGGTAGAAACCATATGTTGTAGGGTTTTGGATAGAGTCTATGTGAACTATTTTTGATCAAATCAAGATACACCTATGGAGGAGGATTAATTTTCCCACATACATTCTCAAAGGAATAGTGAATCGGTGGTGGGATATACATGTACATGAAAGTAGTCATGGGGTACTGATGTGGATGAAATTAGAGACTATGTTCTTTGAAAACATATTACCTAACACCTTGAGGGTAGATCAATCTGCTTAGCATTTACACTTGTATTTAGGGGAGACCTCAGTCATGTATTATGCTTGGAGGTTCACAAACACGTTTCATTTTAGCACTCACTTTGGAAGGATATAAAATATTCATGGTATAATTATTTGAGGATGAATTATGAAATTCTATCAATATATATAAACATATTTATATTGACCTCATTCTCGAAGGTAGTGAATTACGCATTGATAGCCAAGGGGAATTGATGTATGAAACTATATTGAGATAGAAAGTGGTGCCATGTGAGATAGGTAGTGGGGATATGGGTAGCTGTAAGAGAGTTCATGAGGATACCTAGTAGGTTAGTCAGACCAGATACTGAGGGAGTCTACTAAAAAGTGGATCACTGATGCAAGGATTCTAGTGTAGGGAGTGTTGGGAATGCGTCTAGATAGGGAATTTGGAATGTGTCTATATGGAGAATTTAGAGAGGTTTTTTTGGAATTATTCATGAATAGTAGAGAGTTAGGTTCCAAGACAAAGTCAATGATCAGAGGTGGGAATGAGACTCATACTAGGATCTGGTTGTTGGGATATGACCACATGCATACGACATGGTTGGAAAATAGATTCCCAATAGTGGGGACAGTGGCCAGTAGCGAGTAAATCTCTGCTTGGAGAATAAAGATTAGGAATTAAGTATTTGGGATAGTTGTATGTGGTTGATCAAATAGATTCAAATTAGGTTGGAGATACAATGATTGTTAAAGGTACCCCATGAGTGTGGTTGTGATTTTTTGTTTTTGTTTTACAAATAATGGTGCATGATGAGAATTTATGTTATGTGAATTAACCATGTACTAGTTAATATGTGAGTTTTTTGTGTGTGTTTCATGACATATAGGGGATGTTTTGGCATTAGGAAACCTTTTTGGGAATTAAATATGACATAGGACCATTGTGACCATTGACTGTGATGCATGACTTTTATGGGGATTGAATAGGTTAAATTTTTCTAAAACCCATGTATTCTACTTGTTTTTAAGTGTTTCGGGGGATGAGAGTGACCAAGAGAAGTTTTTGAGTGAATCAGGATGGTTTTTCATTGAAATGGGTGTAGGATATAACCATTCATAATGTGACATATAGGGTCACAACATGAAAGGGATTGAATAGGTAAGGATCACTACTTCCCTAATAAATCAGGGTGAGGAAATGTATTTCACACCGTGTAGTATTTCAAGGAGAACAAAATAAAAATAAAAAATGTTTTAAATAGAAAATATGAAGGGGTGGCCATTTTGAATTGAAGTAGTGGATGATCCCCACTCCTCCAATTTAGGGTCATAAGTATGGAAATTCCCTTATTTAAAGACAAATTTTTTTGTCGTTCATCATAGATGGTCAACTTTGGTAAATCTAACTCTCACTACCCTTCCTTTTTTGTTTCTCTAACTGATTTAAGTTATTTCTCCATTTATAGTTCTTATTCTCCATTTATATGGATTTTATCTTATTTTTATATTTCTATCATTTGGGATAAAATTGGAGGTCATTATTTGATGAGTTGGAATCTACAATCATAATTTAGTTATTGCGTGTATTTCTCCAAATTATAATGTTCTATGTAATGCATAGTGAATGAGTGTGAGTGGGATGGCCTAGATGATGTTAGTATAGTAATTATTTTAAATCATTTTTCTATTGGGAGATACTGGAGGATAGTATCAAGTGTGAAAGTGTATGGCTGATCTAGGTATTGCATGGAAGGTGATGAGTGGGGTTTTGGCGTTAGTTGGTCATGATGGTTTCAATTACGGAATTTTATTAAAGTGAAGATACATATGAGTTAGTTCCATGGGAACATATTGGTCACAGACCATGTAAATATGGGTGATGTTGATCAATTAATTAAAGGTGAAGTGGTTCTTCATATTGAGTTGGATGGTGATAACAAATTCCATAGTTGGGAAATATAGTTCACATGTGTTTATAGAGGTTTTATAGAGTTTTGGCCTAGGATTTGTGGTGATTGACACTCACAATGGTTGGTTGAAGGTATCATCAGGGTCGTGTTCACATAGGATAGGGTCTAATGATGTGGTGTTAATTATACATTTTGGGTGGAGACCAATTTAGATAAAGATTCATAGGAGATGGTGTTGGACATCAATACAGAGTGGGTACTTACTGAATAAGTCCATGGTTGGTGGTGTTAGGAAATCATACGGGGGTTGAGGCTCACCACTATATTGGGTCTGGTGAGAGATTAATTTGGTTGGAAGAGTATCAACATGACTTGGAATGTTGGGTTACTAAGTCTATTAGGTTTTTAAGTGGAATTCTGAGAGACTTGTGACATGCCTTCTCAATGTTCCTTTGGGGTGTCTGGTTAACTCAATTTGGCAAGTATGAAACAATGGTGAATGATGTAATGTTGTATGTGATGATAGTTGGAGTGTTACATCATATGGTTCTTAAATGGATGGAAGAATAACGATTCCTCTGGTATGAAAAACTATAGATGGATCGCTCCACTATGTAATTGGTTGAGGTAGGTAAAGGATCTAGTTCTTTCACTGAGAAAAAGTGGCTGGGTTTTGTGATGTGTACTGATTACCATTTATTTACATTTTTCATACATCAATTTATATATGGATGTAATATCGAGAAACTGGTGGTGGTGGGATACTGATTTCATACTCAAACAATGTATGATCTCTTCAAAATTCATGAAGAATTTATGGTTTGAGTATATGGAATATATTAGGATACTGGTTTAGAGCTTAGTGAGAAGGACCATGCAGAGGGTGCATGGGTTTGATGACATGGTTTTTGGTAGATGGACTGGATTGTTCATTAGTTCCTAATTGGTGATTTTTTTCCTTGTACATATATGATCATCCCATGTGAAATCATTGATATTTTAGTAATATTGGCATGACATATACATATTATAGTTTATATATAGTCAGTGCACTTGTGGCTCGTTACTACTATTTTTTACATAGATTATATTATATTTGATTTATTTCTTCTATATCAATTTTATTATTATTTATGTTTTTATTATCACAAGAGTGTATATTCTCCTCAAAATCACTAAATATAAACCCACTGATTGTTGGCAGCCTCTGGTGTACTAGGATCCAAGCCAGAGAACCAATAACTCGCTGCCTCGGGGGACCAAATTAGTGGTTTTGGGTCAGCTTGTTACAACACAAGTCATAAAGTTTAGCTTCACTAACCACCTCATGCCCCCTAGGGATCTACCCACGTTGTTCTCATCCACCAGGTGCATGTTCCCTTACATTGGGTACCAGGAGTTGTTTGAACTTAAGGGGAAAGACCCTGAACAAGGTGAAACCATCAAAAACTGACCCTTGACCTCTTCCAAATCCTCCAATGACCCAAAAACATCAAAATACATAAGGTTTGGTAGAAATTAAAAAAAATATACCTCAACATTCATGGGGTGTTAAATAATGTTTGAACTGAAGGTGATGAAACTATTATATAAATAAATGTTCTAGTCAAAACTCAATGTTTAAAGTTGAATTTTTTTACTCTCAATGTAACATATATTTCATAAATCATTCATAAAATATTTATTTTTTTATAAGTAATAATTTTTATTTTATATCATATTATTATAAATATGGCGTTGATCTTATTACTTTTTTATATGTCTAAATAATTACTATAGAAGAAATATTAAACTATTTTAAATTTACTACTATTATATGTAAACATTAATTATAAATATATTTTTAAGGCGACAATTATCAATGTATTGTTTATATTAATCCAATTTCACTTTTATATTTTTCAATCACAACATGGTATTCATCATAAAAAATATCAAAATAATACACTATAAAATTTATGTTGATAACTTTTAAATTGGAACTATTATGGTTTATATTATCACTAATTTTTTTAGTGTACTCATAATAAATTGCACATTACATGCCTATTTGTTGATATTTTTTGAACTATTGGTGGATCATGTTCCTAATAAAATATTTACTTTGTACAGGCTAGCAATTTCATCCTGTTTTCTCGTAAAGTATCTAAATATGTAAATTTCATGGAAAGAAATTCCATTTACATTACTTTAGATCTTGTATTAATATCATGACTACAAATTTATTACATTTACCTATTATATTATCTAATTTTTTATTATGAGTATTTCTAGATGGTGTTCTCCTTTCATGAAATGACTCATTCCTAAATACCCTAGATCTTAGCTAAAACATTACTAAACTCAGACATACCTCCTTGAATTCTAGAGTTCGGTGACTATTGTCATGATTTTTAATCAATAAATTAGTGATAAGTATATAAAAATACCCCATATTATGGTACACATCAAATTATATCAAAAGACCAAAATGATTCATTTTCATTCTATACATGCCAAACTTGTAAACAAGCCAATTTGAACTACAATAATTAAGGGCATGATGACCAATTAGTGATCTCCAAATGAAGACTACTTTTGGGGGTTTCTAATGGTGGCCATAAAAAATTTCATATTTTTTTGTGTTGGGGTAGCTTTTTGGGAATTATGGGTGGTGGAGACAACCAACCTTGGTATTGATGACCATGGAGAATGCTTAGTGGGGAGATTCATTTCAGGTGTCCATGGGAAACATCAATGTCAGTTTTCAAGAATTGGGGGGCATTGGTAGTGGGAGAATGAGGGTTTTGGGGGTGATCTAGGGCATCAAGAGCAGCTATGGGTGGGCAGCTGAGGGTGGTGTGGGCTATAAAGGGTGAAATGATGAGTTGGATAGGATTATAGAATAAACAAGAGATAGAAGTCAAATTGGATTAAACTTCATTATTACTGACCACCCTTAGGTGATCACAAATACTACTATTAGATATTAAACAGTAGTGGTCACTAATTCTCCCAAAGAAAACATGTGTATTTTCCCTCCCCAAGGAGAGAATATCAATTACATTTTTGGATTATTAGCAACTACCAAATAGTGTCTTGTGGTTCTACATTTTTAAAAACTAAATTATTTAGTATTGTAGGATCCACCATTATGTATCTCTCAATATAAATATATAAATTAAAATAAAAAATAAAATATATAGTTATGAAGGTTCAATAGATTAGTATGCCTGGTCCTAGAATTTCTCAAAGAAAATAGATGTGAAAAAATGACTCAAAGCATGTGGCACATAGCACCACCAAAGAAGAATGTGGAAATGAAATGCCACCTAAAAACCCAAATGAAAGAGATATAACCATCAACAAAATAAATATCCTCACAACCCTTATTTTTAGAGTACATGATACCAAAAAATATAAAATCCCCAGAAGGCCTATTTTCTTTCACCCAAGATCCAAAACCCTGTTGTTGTCTCTTTCCCACAGAGGAAACAAATGCCTAATTTGGGACCAAGTCCAAACCAATTATGCCACTTTAGTAGCCTCTCCTGAAGCCCACTCACACCCTAGGTCATTCTCTCCATTCAATTTCATCTCCACATGTAGATCCTTCTATCTTGTTGTCATCCGACTTCTGATATCACCCAAAGATCATCATCAACTTACCCTACATACTAAAGTATATTATGTTGTTCATCCTGAGGTCATCACCAGCTATATTTTTTTAAAAATATTTTTTCTAAACCCCATGACTCTCTATCACCAGCCACTGTCACTGTGGTTTCATCTCCATCCATCTCCATCAAGTCATTATCACTAGCCACCACCATCAAGTCAATGTTGCTAGCCACCCACCATTGGGCCTCCATCATCACCTCCACCAAGAACCCATATCAACATCACTGGCATGCTCCCCTCTTCATCATCGGATAACTCCAGACCACTATCCATCCATTGAGCAATACCGCCATCATCTCCATAAAGTGCTCAAAGAATACAACCTTCTCAGGCTTGATCTAGATCTCAATCCTCACCGTCTAGAATCCCCATGCTCCACCATCACCAGAAATGTTGTTAGTCACTATCTTTGGGTTTCATACCTGATTTATCTGTTGGTAACCCCATCGATTAGGTGGGGCTCCTATCATCGCCCATATGTAGCACAGGCTTTCTGAACCCCTCCCCACATCTTTACTGACCAGTTCTCCTCCACCAGGGAAACATTCAATTATCAATCATTCAATAATAATAATATTAACATAAATATAACACATATCAATTTATCTGATCCCTATAATAAAAAAAATGACATTAGATCTTTTAATAAATGAGATATTGGTATAATGACCTTGAGAAAACATGCCACTACACACTACAAACATTTCATAATATACCACTTGCCAAATTCCCATATGCTCAAATGTTCTATGATCCAAAACTAGATAGCCTCATTACTATCCTGAAATTCATAGAGATACAAAATATAAGAAATATATATTATAACACATGAACATCCATGACATATATTATGTAAAAAATGAAAAAACAAGTGGATTTTTTTCTACATAAATAAAAATATAAAATAAAAGGTTTATGATCCAAGACAAGATCACCTCATTATTATCATCAAATTCACAGACTCCATTCAAACCAAGCCTCGATCCTTGTACATAAGTGGATATCTATAATTACACATCAAACAATGTATACCAGTGCATATATATATAAACTACACCATGTGTACATGCATTGGAGAGTATAATAACTCAATAAAATTTACTCAGTACTGTCAAATTCTATAACTAAGAGTAATAAGAATATAACCAAACAATCTAAAAAATATAATATATAAAATGAAGAGTTTTAGAAATTTTATATTTGTTTTACTTTTATGCAGAGGGAAAGAACTCATTTTTTGCTTTTTCTATTTGTAACATAAATGTGGTGGTTGATGGTTTTGATTAGTCACCTTGACCTGTATACAAAAGTAACCACCAAGGCCAAGATCCACCTCTTTGGTCGCTAGTGTGACTACATCAACTACACTCTCTAAATTACCTCTATGGTTTCATTGATTTCTAGCCACTGAAATTTATTATGAGTTTTTTAATTAGGTTTTAGAAATTATGAAATTTTAAAAACAAGTTAGGGTTTATTATATATTTAAAAATAAGATATTTTTGACCCTGTTCATGCATACTGAGGAAGCTTGAAATGTGTTTACGCATCCTTCACCGCCTGAATGGAAGCTTGATCCCCATTCATACTTCCAATATAACTAGAAAATATAATGTGCGAATGAGGTTCACACCTCCCATCCAGAAATAACTATAAATATTCTAGGCCCCACTCATTCCTCCAATTCTCCCTACCTTGTAGCGATGTTCTAGAAAACTTGTTTCTCTCTTTCTCAACATATTATTTGTGTCCGTCGAGGAGAAAAATTATCTATTTTTTAATTTTAGTTTTTGAATTTCTTTATTTATTTTTTGATTTACTTATTTAAATTTTATAATTTTATGAATGTATGATTTAGATTATGTTGAGTAATTTAGAAAATTTAAATATTAATTTTAGATAATTTAAATTGTGATGAATTATGAGTAATTAGGTATAAAATAATATTACTTATATTTAAAATAATATAGTTTCTTTCATAAAATAATATATATTTATAATTTAGAATATTAATAACTATATTTGAATATATGTATATGTAACTATAATATTATATAAAATATTTAAATCAAAATATATTTATAGAATATTATTAGATAGGTAAAAAAATATTCTATCTATTTTTTTTTAAAAAATTATATAACTAATAATATTATGTAAAATATATTATTCACTTTATTTGAATATAATTATATATATTTTAGATTATTTATCGTATTTAAATGTAATTAAATATAAAATATTGTATTTGATATATGTATATATATATAATATTATTATCATTAATGAAGTTAATTTTTTTTAATGTTAATAACATCTTTAAATAAATATTAATTGTAAAAAAATATTATGAGTAATTATTTATAAAATGAAATTATTTATATTTTTGAATATATAATTACTTGTAAAAAATTAAATATATAAATTAATTTATAATATTTAAATTAAAATAAATTAATTATATATTATTGGGTATATAAATGTGAATAATGTTATTTTATTTCCATACATTGAAAAATTATAATTAATAATATTTTATGAAAATCCTTATATATATATATATATATAATATTTTGAGTAATTATATATAAAATAATGTTATTTATATTGAGGAAACTATATTTTTGTACAAAAATGTATATGTATAATTATAATTTAGATTATTAATAATTACATTTGAATATATTTATATTTATATATAATATTATATGTAATATTTAAATTAAAATATATTTAAAATATATTTTTAGATACATTGACAAATAAAATTATTCAAACTACAAGAAAATGCTCAAACTAAATATATTTTATAAATAAAAAAATAAAAAAATGTATATCTTAAATTAATTATAAAAATTATTTTAGTTAATTTAATAATATATATACATGCCATTAATTTCAAAAAAAAATAATATATATGGTTATATATATAAAAATATATTTCAATATATCTAGTATATAGGTAATATAAGAACTATCCAAAAAATTATTATTAAGACAATTGAGTTGTGAATGTTCTTGAGATGGCCAATCAATGTATGCTTCATATTTCATTTCACAATTATTTTGTATGTGGTTATATTATTTTTAATAATTTAATTTTCTTTCATCAATGATGACATGTGTGTCATTTGTCTCTCCAAGAATGTAAGCACCTTCTTGTCTGCTGTAAAATATTTTGTATCCCAAACCCCTAGAACCCCGCACTTGCATGTGAGTATTATTTTAATAAAAGTAGGCTTTATAAGAGGTGTTAATATTCGATGTCGGATTTTTACACCATGACTAAAAGGAGATTGAAAGATTATTAAATATGAGATAATGGTGGCTCTACGATTTTCCACCTATTGTTTGATTGGTTTATCAATTAATGATAATCCAATCCATTGAAAAGTCTCATGATCAAGTCACCATTATTTAAAAATATTAATATATATATATATATTATCATATATAATTTCATGTAATGTTAGAATACATTATTATAATCCTTTTTTAAAAGTAAAAAAGAATATTTATTATTTAAATCATTAATTTGATATATGTTATATATTATTAATAATAATATGAAAAAATTTAATATTTATATTTAAAAAATATCATTACTTACATAACGTTATAGTAATATATATAATTATTTTTAAAAATATTATTACCAAATATTTTCAATATGTATAACAAAATAACCACCTCAAAAAAACTTGGTAAGTTTATTGAGTGATGTTTGGTATTGATATGAACGACCAATATATGATTGTAATTGAATGTGTAATTATTTTGTATGTGGTTATATAATTTATAATAATTTTTTATTATTTCTTCATTAATGATCTACATGGAATCCCCCTCCGTAAGAATATAAGGTTCTATGTGTCTGCAATAAAATATTAATATTCCAAACCCCATGAACTCCTCACTATTATGTGATTATTATTATTATAATAATAGGAGGTTTAACATGATAGATTGATGTTCGATGCTATGTTTATACCCTGTTAATGAATGGAGATTAATGGATTAAAAAATATAACAAAATGGAGGATCTAGGATTTCCCCCTAGGTTTTGGTTTGTTTATTGATTAATGATAAACCAATCCCTACAAAAAACCTCAAGATTATGTCATCATTATTTAATCATAACTAATTAAAAAATATAAATCTTGTCCTGATGCTATAGAGATATATATAATTATTTACTAAATTTTCATTCTTGAAAATCATGTCTTCATCCATATACTTCAATGGTGAAGTAATTTATAGTGATAAAGGATTTAGAAATGGTTTACCAGATGAAAAAGTGGTTAGTCTTCATGAAGGTATCGCATTAGAATAAGTTTATTTAAAGATTTATAGGTACATAAAACTAAGGGTTGATCAAGTAATTAACTTAATAATATATTGACATCTTAAATATATTGATCATTTGTGGCCCACTTGGTATCCTCTAGATGATGTGAGGATTGGGTGGGATCATCATCATTATGCCTAAACGATGCAGTAATGGTCTAATAGAATTATATTTTAACATTTATGTTATTGATGAGGTGTGACCTACTGTTACCTAACACTATTATAGAAATTTATTGAAGTCAGACCTTCAAAAAATTATCATTCATTTTATTCTCAAATAACTCTAGTAACTGAAAGTAATTATGATGTAGATAGGAATAATATATATTGATCTATATGATTCATCCCTATTAATAATATTGATTCGATGAATAAGACATTATTTGATGAGAAATTATCTAATGATGCGATAAAATATGATGTGGATCTGGAATATGTGGCCTTTGAACCTTCAGAGATTCCTTTAATAGATAGAAAAGAACTTGTGAGTGGTAACCATCCTCCCTTGTTGACTTCCTTAGTGATTGGAAGGTCATGTGCACATGATTTTTAATAGGGTATCATTACACAAAGTATTGAATTCCCAAGAATTCTAGATATCATATATATTTCATCTAATAACACCTTATATGTTGGAAAAGAGTTTGAAACTAAAAATTCTTTGAAAAACATGGTTAATCAGTACCATAAAGATAACCATTTTTCATTTTTTTTCTTGATGACTAAAATAAGGAAAAGTATCTTATTCAGTGTGAAAAATACATGTATTGATGTAAATTTCACATGCATGAAATATATAATGATTTTTTTTCATGTTGGTCTATAACTAAGTTACGTGTACCACATACTTGTGTGCACCCAATGTTATCACATGATCATTATACACTATATATAAAGTTTATATTGAATCATATTTTTGAGATGTTATGAAAGTGTTATTAAATTCCTATTTTACTCATTCAGGATTGAGTGTAGTAATTATTCTAATATAGTATTTCTTATTCCAAATCATGGATGGAAAATATAAATTAATTGTTAAAGTATATGGTTATTAGGATAAATTATATAAGGTTTTTTTGTAGATAATTGGTTTATTTTATCTCAAAAATCATGTCATTTATCATGTTGAAACTGTCGAGTATTTATCCCAGAATAATAGGGTTTGTAGGACAAATAAAATGATCCATATGTTATTCTAGGAATTCATGTTGTATATCCCTATATTTCCTTATTGAGAACAATTCATTCTTGTTAATGGAAATTTATTTTATAAATATTATATAGGTTTATTACTTATTAAAAACTTATAGTATATTAATCGTGTATGTTTATTATTGACCATCACTATTATTGAAAAATAAAAATTATAATCATGGAGTTTTTATATTCATGTATACGAATGCATGTTATGCAAATCCATTGAGTTTTCTTATAATCTGATTATTATTGATCAAGTATATTGGATATTAATAGTTATGGGGTTTCATTTTAAGAACCTAAAATTTATCATAAATATTTCATTGGATATATTTTTAGTAATTCCCACAATCAATTTAAATGTGAGTAAATAAAGTGATCATAAATTTGGGTATGTTTCTTTAAACTAATTTATTTTTGAATAATTTTTTTTATCTATTTAAATTCAATAATGTCTTATTATTTTTGTGCATAGACTATACCATAAAATATTTTATGAGATGATGGAATCCATTTTAAGTTATAATCAATATTTTTATGATTATATGATTCATATTTTGAATATGCAATGCTCATTAGCATATGATGGTGGAAGAAGATATGGTCACATGGCCACTAATATAATGGATATTATAAACAGTTTCTTCAAGAGTGATCATAAAATATTGTTCATAGGATTAGTAAATGAGACATTTTATCAATGTGTGCAGTACATTGTAGAATATTCCAAATATTCTTATCATGAGATGAAACAATGGTTGCACTTCGGTCACAACTTCCAAATATTTATTGATATGATATTATAAGAAGAATCATCCTCATTTCAGGTTTTAATATTTGATTAAGTAGGGAGTTTCTTTGAGGTAATAGAGTGTCATGACCCACTCACAAATAATAGTGGCTGAGTTATAGTGGTATCACAAGAGAAAAGGTACTATGATTGTGGTTCATTCCATGCATTGATGTATCCCTATGCATATTTCGTTGCTACTGTTGTATCGGGGAACTTATCGTATGATCCAAAAGTCCATCCAATATATCACTTAAGAAATCTTCTTGACTATTATAGTGTATATTCGATGCATGTTAATGATTTCATTGTTTTAACTTACATGCTTATCATCAAACATTGGTCCCTAATATTACTAGGTTGCATCCTTAGGGGAGGCCAAAGTCTACTCATATTTGAAATGAGATCTTATGGCCTCGAGAATGCTGAGTGGGACTACAATGTCATATTTTTAATGATATAGGTCATGCTCTTAATAAATATCCAAATGTAGAAAAAGGTAACTCCAGTTCATGTCATCATTGACTGCCTCTATGTATTTTATCATTTTTGTGTAAAAATATTATTTTACCATAGATTTTTCCATGTTAGATACACTAAAATGTTATCATGTATCATTTCAGAACCAATAGTATTTTTTTATTTTAGGATTTTCTATTATTTTAGATGTGATTGAGATATTTTTGAATAGTCCAAAATAGTATACACATATATTTTCAAAATCAAATAAGTGATTTAAACATATAATATATGCTTATAGTAAATTCATATTTGAAAATGTAATTGAAATAGAGAATTAGAATTCATTTTTAAAATATGAAGATGATTTTTTAATGGTAGGGATTAGTTTTAATAATGGTAAATAAATAATTCGATAAGCATTATATCATTAAAATAAACCTGGATAAAGATAGTATATGCCTACATAAAGGTGAAGTATGTTCACATAATGGTAAAAACATTACTAAAAAATAAAATCATATAATTCTATGAATTTAAACACAATGAAGTTTGTATTATTTCAACAATAAATACCATATTGATCATTCACATGTTCATTTTTACATTATTCTTGAAAATATAAAAATTCAATTTCATTATCAAAAAACAACCATTGTTCCCTAGCTTGAATCTCATGCACTTTGAATGTTTGAGACATTTTAAAATATTCATAAATTCCATCAGTATCATCACAAAATTTACTAGATTTATTACATAAAATATATCAATTTACCTACTTTTTTTGATAATTTCTTGTATTATATTACATTATAAATACTTATCATGGTCATCATTTTTTTAAATTTATTTACTAAAAATTATTTAAAAAAAATTATTACACTGGCTAAAAATAGTAAGGAATATAACAAATGTAGATATACAGGATGTTCATTTTCTCACATTTTGAGATTTACATATTTTTAATTTTGTCTTAGAGGGTCATATTGTTCAAGTTATAAGCATACTAAGGTAAAAATACTTCAATCATGTTATACCCCCACAAGCCATCATCACCCATCTTCAATGTGTAAGGTTCTATGTTGTAGCATTGTGTGATTTCATATTCATCGATCACTGATACATTGGATCCCTTTTAGAGAGATGCAGCATAGATATACTTACATTTCATCTAATAAAGGGATAGATAATGATCACCCTTAAGGATGTATCCCTTATACTAGGCCTCTCTCTTTAGTGTGTGGATGTGATAAAACGAGTTAGTGGTGATTAGTATCATTTAGTTCAGAGAGTACTATGCATTGAGGTACATCATCATGGTAGGTTTTTCATCAACATTCTTCTATATATTCGATGGAGAGATAAGAAATTATCCCATTTAGCTGATGATTCTAAATATATCACCACACATAGATTTGCACATGCATATATCTTGATAATTGCTGGAGACACGATATTCATATATTATTCAACTATATTTTTTCTATCTGGTGTATTTACTATTACTCAAGGACCTGAACTAAAATAAGTAGTAAATATATAGGGTTCTTCATGTCTTTATTATACATATAGAGTGTTATACAATGCATGTCATGTAAATAAGATGCATATTATAGGATGTGTTATTCTTATCCAGATTTTGGTATGAGAGTGCTTCCCTCACATCGCAACACATGGGAACACACCATTGCCTACTGACATTTTATAGGATCCCCCATGTAGATGATGGAATTTTTTTTATGTGAAAATGAATTCGATAAATTTTTATGATGAAATTATAACTATAAAAATTTTATCTACAAATGGATCTATAACCATCGATATTCCAATACTGCTGGATATGATATCCACACTTATAGACTTATGCTGGAAAATCATTTACCAAATGGAATACGTGATTATTACTTATCTACTTAAATTATAAATGTTGATTTTACATGATTTATTTATTAATTTCATACTCATTTTTTGATATTCTAGGTTTCATAGACACTATATGTAGTGTTTATCCTCAAAAGTGTCATGCCTTACAATATAGTTATTCTTAATGCTAGAACATTCATCGAAACTCTTATTAATTTTCATATTATTGAGTGACACCTCATTGAATGAGTAATGAGGTGGTTCAGCTTCCATTAGCCCATCCCTGCACCGCCTAGTCAGTTGCCTTCACTTCATTCCCTGATGATGTTAGGGAAGTGAGACATTGACTGGAGGCAATATCATGTATACAATATAGATATCTGGGACATCTTTCCTAAGTCCTGATTAGGAGGGGTAGGAATAATATAGATGAATCAATTAGATCATTTGGATTCACTACTATAGATCAACCCTTTATGAGTGCAAAAATATGGTTTTATCAGTGGTATAAAATCATTGATGTTGTGAGAAACCTTAAAATCTAGTCACATTTATCAATGAAAAACAAAGCACTGATAAAGGCCCCCCTTATTAGAACTAAAAAAGCAATGATAAAAGGTTCCTTTATCCGTACAAGTTTGATTAGAGCTTAAAATCACTGATAAAACTAAAAAAATATTTTTTTCAAAAAATTTGATTTACACTACTTCCACCCTATTTATCCTCATTTTTCAGGACCCCACAACCCCTTTATCGATTATTTTATTATCCTAATCTACCCCACACTCTTTATCAGTAATATTTATGTCCCATCCCATTTATTAGTGCTTTTTTCCCTAGTTATCTCTCCCCATGCTTATATTCAAACTTCAAAACTCTTCCCTCAAAGTTGGATGCCATTGCCACTGCACAACCTAAGTTTCTTCAATATTTAAATAATTATCCATATATAAAAATATTTATTCTTTATTTATATATTTTTTCATATAATTATATATAATTATATATATTAATATAATTATTTTTAAATATATTTAAAAAGTATGTTTTATATTTACATGTATATTTTCATATATTTATATATAGGTTTTTATATAGTATTTATAAATTTAAATATATATTATAAATATTATTATACACCATATTTAAATAATATGAATAAATGAATTTATCTTATGCATGTTTATATACATTAATATTTTATATTTAATGATATAATTATATGAATACATTTATTTGACGAACACACACAATATTGACACATGTATACACACACATACTTACACACACTCATAGAGGCACACACTCATATTTATGTTTAAATTCATATTTAGATTTATATTTATATTTCACACACATAAAGGCACACACATATTTATATTTATATTTATGTACACTACACACTCAATTATTTATATATTTATATATTTATTTATAGAGTTCATATCACTATATTTTATAATTTATATATGTAATTATAATTATATATAAAATTATAAATAATCTTAAAATAATAAATGAAATTATAAATGACTAAAAACATATATATAATGTATTTATATAAAAATATATTTATTGTTATATAAATATGTTTATATAAAATATATATACAAGGTACCTTTTATGTATGTGTGAGTATTAATATTATTTATATATATTAGAATATATATATATATATATTTGTTTATTAATACACACACACGCGCACACACACACACACATATATATATATTCATTTGTATCGGTATATATATATTTATAAATATTAATAAATTAAATAAAATTGATAAAATTTTAATATAAATAAAATACATAAAAAATATTTATTTTCCAATGGTTTATGTATTTAAAAATATACTATAGATGTAAATATTTTAAAATATTTATTTAAACAATTAAATTTATATATGTAAATATATATAAATATGTATATATTTAATTATAAATAACACTAATATATAAAAATTATAAAAATTTAATAACATAATATCTATTTTAAAGTAATCCCTTGAAATAGATTCAGTATCTATCAAAAAAATATAAGAAGACCCTCTTTAATGAATCTAAAAGTTGAAAAATTGTTAAAAATTTGGGTATTCTAATATAAAACATAGTTTTAGAGGCATGACAATCATTTTCTTAACCAATATAAAACTATGAACAAGGTCCCCCTAAGACAACATGGAATATATCTCTTTAAAATCATTGATTTGATAGCTCATGGAGCCTAAATGAACACCTAAATCAAAAGTTTTTTCCATTTTAAGTTGAAGAACTTTTTTCAACTTTTCATAAGATATTAATTAATTAATTAATTTTTTAATCATGAAGTTGTTCTTGAATATTGATTATTCAATAATAAATATCAAATTGTTAATTAATATTAATATTTTCTTTAAAAATGTTTTCTAAGGTCTTTCAAATCCTTACTTTTTTTAAATTCCTCTGCATAACTAAGGCGCTTAA
The DNA here is from genome assembly GCA_963277665.1 of Viscum album. Taxonomy (NCBI): domain Eukaryota; kingdom Viridiplantae; phylum Streptophyta; class Magnoliopsida; order Santalales; family Viscaceae; genus Viscum; species Viscum album. The sequence goes on along the minus strand of OY728123.1, from coordinate 681,282,795 downwards.
CATTGTTTTCCAATTAGATAACATCATCCAACAAGGACCTGTATAGGAAATATACTCCTACTAATTCACTAAATAATAAAAACCATGTTGGTATTGTGTGGTTTTTAGATCCCTCAAATAGACACATCATTATAGGTTTCAATGTGGGAATGAGTGTGATTATACCAACCCTCATTTTTCTTACATGGCTATTACATCATTTTAAAGATAAACAATACAAAACTACTACAATCCTGGATCCAAAGGTTCAGTATCTTGGGAAAATTTGGACCATACATCACTTATTCATAATAAAACATAAACATTTATTTAAAATACTCTTCTTTATCATTATAAATCTCACATTCTCCAGATTTTATGTAGTCACATGAGGATATACATCAGTGAAAGTGGTGAGATAAACAACCAGTAAGGGGATGAATAAGTACATGAATCAATATATAATGGGTGAGAATAATCATCATCATTATAAAATAATAATATGATAAACATCATAATCATGATAGGATGCATTAGATAGTGTCATGTAATGTTTCAATTCATAAAAATGAAACATCATGTCTTTTTAGTTAAATTCCACACAAAGTTATGAACAAAGCTAGCATCATGTTCATGCATAAAAAATGTTCATAATCATAACATAATCATTGTGTAAAAATAAAGCATCATGTTCATGAATATTACACATTATCTCATGAGATACATCACATTACCCAATGCATTGGAGGGATATATAATTCCAGTCCCACCTATCACATCATAACATTTACATAATCAAGCATGCCACATAGAACTTATATTAATCAAAGTCATGAAGTAACCCATATAAATTTATTGGTTTCATAAGTATTTCATCATTCATAATTGAATGAATTAAATTTGTGTTCCCAAATGGAATGGGTAAAATAACATGTTTTTTATAAGAATAATCTTTTGTGTGTGAAGAAGAAATAACTCAAGAGGAGTTAAGATTGTTGTGTAAAGAAGATTTATTTTGAAAAAACTCTATATAAATCATAAAACTGATTTGGAAATAATTATATAATATAAAATAATAGGGAAGAATAATTAAATATTATTTAAAGAACAATAAAGGAATATTTATACCAAAAATGATGTGAAGGAGGGATAACCCAGAGGAAGGGAGTTAGGCTCGAGAATCCCCATAACTTATGTCTAGATGTTTTTTTCACATTCACTTAATATCATAAATAATTAAATTTGATTCATTAATTATTAAATCCATAACCTCTTCTACATTTATTTTTTATAATTTTATTAATTTTTTATTCCCATTTCGATGAGTTATGGAGTTCAATTTCTTCATTTCAGGTGTGTTTGTTTCATGGTTTATAGTTAGTTCCCTTGAGTATAATTATGAGAGTTCTTATCAAATTGAAGAGAACTGCATAATTTTAATGAAATTGTGTTAATATAATTCTATAATTTTAAATGGTCCCATATATCCATTTTTTATTATATGAGGATAATTCATTAGATAAAACATTAATGAAAATATTTAATATATTTTATCAGTTTTTACGACCATCACGGACTATTATCTTTAATATAATGTTTATATGTTTTTTACAAAACATGATAAAAGATATTATATGTGTATTAAAATTTTATTTAACCATAATAATGTTTTTATGACCATCCTTGTAAGCGATAATGGAAAACAAAAACACATCATCTACGAAGGTGGGGAATTGACACATCAAGGGTGACGTTTTCATTTTTATAATAATTGATCCTGAATTGCCCGAAGGCCTTAATTTTTATTGATTTTTGATAACCCCACTTTCAAGGGATGAGCGAGAACCCTTACAAGGACCGTAGGCTCAGAGATTACCTACCCTGTAGGCTAGGAGATTACATGCCCTGAAGGTCTTAGGGAATTAAACTAGACTATCTACAAGGAACTGCCCCTCTCCAGCATCTGCATCCTGATAGTAACTCTCCACCTTTTCATGACCATATGGCTAGGCTTCCTGTGCAAGAATAGGATGGTACCGATGGCATATCCATACCATCTCATTCTGAAAATCCATTTGGCTCTGCTCTGGTGGGTGCACCTGCTCTGAATCCTCTTCTAGGGATGCTCCTTTTTTGTAGTGTGTCTGGGGCCTCCATTCATGTGGCCCAAAGGCCTTGGGGTGGCCCTAAGGGATTAAGGTGGCCCACAGGCCTTGAGAATCAACTGGCCCGAAAGCCTTGGGTGGCCCGAAAGCCTTGCAGGACCCGAGGACCAAATCGGTGGCCCGAAGGCCTAGATGGATGAATAGTTCCAGCTGCTATAATACCGAACAGTGCCTACTACAGTATTTCTACAGTTCCCACTACAGTTCTGATACATTACCCCAGAAATATGCCCTCACCCAGATTTGATCTCAGGTCTCTTGGATGCACCTAGCGGGTCCTTACCAACTAGGTTGAGGCTCATGTGCCTTTTTAGAATAATTGATAAGGGAAGAGATTTTATGATATATATTATATTAAAACAATAAAATTATAGTATATATATGGTAATGGATTAATAATTACACTTTGTATAGGAGAGTTTAAGAGAGAATAAAAAATGAAAATAAAATGAAAGAGAAAGAAGGAAGATTTTACCTCTTGATTATCATCTCCTTGATAACCTCATTAAGTCACTTGGGATTGGAATTTCATTGAGACCAGAAGATCATGGATGTGTGGAAGAGGTTTTATGTGGTAATTGGGAAGAATTTATAAAATATAAATTTCTTGTAATGTGTGAGGATAAGAGGTGGTGATGTGTGGTATTTATAAGTGAGGAGAGGGGTGTTTATTGATTATCTTATTCATTTTATTATTATTTTGGATCAAGAGTAAACATAGTTATGATCCCCATGAATAAAAAAAGAAAATGGTTTTGCTCTGCTCAAAATAATGGGTTCTTACATTAACTATAACTCATAAAATCATGTATTTAACTTATAATGTTAAATACCTCAAATTATCGTACTTCACTATTCACTAAACATTGAACTATTTTACAAAAATAAAAAAAATCACCCAAACCATTTTTTGATGTGGTGATTTAAAAAATGGAATAGATTTTATGAAAATAATTTTCTAAATATGATAAATTTTATTATTAATAAAAATAATCATTTATTAAAAAAATACTTATTTTAATATTATAATTTATTGTATGACCCTTTAAAAAATTATTTATGGTCTTAGAAAATTATATTGTATTTATAATATGGCATAATATTAATTTATGAATCTATTTTATGGAAATAAATTTTATTTTAAATCATTTTATTAATTATAATATTGTAAATAATGATTTAAATTAAACAAAAATACCAACACTTAATTTATCATTTTTAAAACACTTATTTACTTGTACCATGACATAACGATATCATATTTTCATTTATAAGGTTACTATTTATACTTTAATAGTTGAGGTTATTATTATATCGACTCGATTACTATTCCTAATGGTCATATTACTATTCCTATGGTTAGGTTACTATTCCCTTAGTATAAGTTCCTTAATTTCTATAAATACCACTTATTTCATTTTTCATTTATGAGGATGATTTTTTTATTGGGTACTCTATGTAATGTTTTTTATACTATAATAAAATTAAAATAAGGTAAATACCATTGAAAAAAAAATCTGGGTTGTTAGATTTTTAACCCCTTTTCAAATTTCGTTCTCGAAATTTCATAGTACATACTAAGGTGAAAATAGGTTAGGTTATTTCCCTTTCATTTATTCCTTTAATTCCCACCATTTTCTAAAATAGTTATTGTTTTAACAAAAATTAATCCAACAAAGCATGAATAGTTTATTCTTTTATGAAATTAACAATAAAGGAATACTTTATAGGATCCATGTGTTCATCCTTTTCTAAAATAAAATTTCATGGATATTTATATATACTTAGTATTATCCTAAGAGTATTTAATAACATTAACTAATCTTAATTTCCAAATTAAATAAATTATGTTCTGATACAAACTATAGAGACCTTGGTTTCTCTTACATGGCTATTACATCATTTAAAAGATAATCAATATAAAATTTCTACAATCTAGGAACCAAAGGTTTACTATCTTGGGAAAATTTGGACCAGAAAACACTTATGCATAATAAAACATAAAACAACTATTTAAAATATTAATCTTTATCCTCCTAAATCTCACATTTACCATAATATATGTCTTCACCTGAAGATATACATTAAAGAAAAGGAAAGATAAAATCCCAATAAAAGGATGAATAAGGATATGAATCAATATAACATAGGTGAGCATAATCATCATCATAATAACATAATAATTGGTTCAAAATCATACTCATGAGAGTAATAATATGATAAAGTCATGGAATGTGGAAATGAAAAAAAATGAAACACCATGTCTTAGTGGTCAAGTGCCACACATAGTGGTCAATTGACACATCACCGATGATGTTTTCATTTCTTAAATAATAGGGTAAGAGAAGAGATTTGATGATGGATATTACATTGACATAAAAAAACAATATTATATATGTCATTCTAGAGTTATCATACCACTTTAGAAATCAGATTTTAGGATAGAAAAAGGAAATAAATTAAATAAAAGATAAAGAAGGTTGATTTTAGCTCTTTATTATCTTCTCATTGAGAACCTCCTTAAAGACTTTAAGACTGTACTTTTGTTGAGAACAGAAGCTCTTGGACATGGAAAAGTGGCCTAGAAATGGAATTGGGTATAATTTAGACAATCTATGTATAGAAACCCATTCTTTATATATGTTGACTTCACTTCAGAATTGAAGTATATTTATTACAACATATAACAAAACCATGACAGGACTGTATAGGTATAGTGTCTTTAGAAACTAGAAAACATAAAAAATAGGTCCATAAAACATCTACATTGTCACCTTTTTATTTCATTATATCTAGACTCCTTTTTGGAATATCATACTTAATACTCTTCTTCATGTCTTGAAGAAAAGAAACATATAAAATGGTGATCTCAAATGCTCAGTAAGGGTAATCAAATGAAATAACAATCATATCACATTCATAAGAACATATCATTTGAAAATAATATCTTGCATATACAAGATCATAATATCATATCATGGGATAAATCATAAAAGTGAAATGTAATCACAATAGTCATAACATAAGACATGAAATTTTTTGGTATACACACATAATCATAGAAAATCATTTCATATTAGTCAAGGCTCTTTTCCAAGACCATCATACAAGACAAAGTCCATTACTGAATTGAGTTCTCTCCTCATTCCATCCCTCTATTACTGAACCTAATTAACTCTCCATTACATCCATGTCTATCTTATGAGATATAAATATTTAACCAATTCATTGTAGGGAGATATAGGTCTCACCCATCTCATAATGAAACCATTCATACGCGTGCCACAAAAACATAGAAATATTCACTATAGCATAACCCACGAAATCAAATGGGTTTCCTAAAAATCATTCCATCATAATTGATATAAAACAAATGGATTCCCTAAATAACATTCCATAATAAACAGAATCAAATCTTAGTAATAACAGAGATAGAAATATAAACCTATGTAATCTTAGAAGTAAAATAATTTGGATAAAACACTTGAGCTTCAGTCCTGAGGTAAATATCCTTTAGTATTAATTTTTTTTTTAATTTATCAAAATGTTGTGCAATTTTAAAATAAAATAATTGAGTCGAAAATTAACTAATAAATGTTTAGAGTAAAATTCATGGAAATAAGTCATTATGAAGATGTAAAAAACCATTCATGCTGTATAAGATAAAAAAACATTCTCCTCATACTTTTTCCGAAAAAGTCAAAAAGTACCTTGTATGGTAAACAAATGAAAGATTCCGTCCAAACAATTTATTAAAAATAAAAATAGGTAAAAATGAATTTAAACATAAATAAAATAATTGTACACATTTTATGAGAATTGTTTTTAGAAAACATGGACATGGATGACAAATATATTCCTTGTAGATACTTACAAATAAACAAGCTCAGATAAAATGAGATTGGAAAAGTTATCCCTTACCTTAGGTCTGATATGCTTTGTATGTATCTAAACCTCTTGTATAATAATTATAATAATGTTACTGATTTATTCCAGAATCATAAAAAAATTTATGATAACATTTGTGATCATATTTTCATCCATTTGTTAGTAACATTTCCTTGTTACACGTTATTTGGGTATTAACTGCTTTGTGTTCTTATGTATGTTTTGTCGAATAAGTTATTATTACTCTTTTTAGGTTATAGTTATATAATTTACAACATGGTATTAGTATAATATATATCCTATTTATTAATTAAATACATTTATATAATCATGGTTTAATGAAGACTATGTAGAAGAATCACATCGCACCATGGAGACGGTAAGTCGTACGTACACATGTGCGACGATATCATTCCCATAATTGTTGAATGGTATTGAAGTGGATGGTGTATAATATCTCAGAATTATTATCATGTTCTAATAATAATATATAGTTATTATTTCCACCATTATACAAATCTAAGTAAGGTGGTGGTGGAAAACAGATTACACCACAGCGTGGAGACGGTAAGTCGTATGTACACACGCGTGGTGATTTTGTTTTTTGTAGGAGGGATAAAATGTGAAATAGGGTTGTTTAAAATTTATAAAAACATATCAGTATATTATTGATACTAATGTTATTAATTTATAATAAAAAAAACTAAATAAGAGGATGTATAAGAATAAATAAATTTGAAAGAATTGGTAGAAGAGATTACCTCTTCCTCGAGAAGCCTCCATTAAATTTTTTCTTAGAGAACTAGAGTTGGTATTTTGAGAAGACCAGAACCTCTAAAATGTAACTAGGGAATTTGAGAAGAGAAATTTGTAGGTTTTTTCTGATCTTGAAGGCTCAAAATGGAGTGGAGAGGAGAGGGAGGAGGTTCCCTTTTATAAGAGAGGAGTGGGGCACTTTAGGAAACTCCCAAAATATTAATTTATTATAAATTCAATTTTGACTAAAAATGGACCAAAACTTATTTAATTACAATATAATATGATTTTGGTTAGAATACCCATCATCCAATAATTTTTATACTACTTTAAAATATTTTTTGTAACCTTATCGTTTTGGTTTAACCCTTATTTTACCCTTTTTAATCTTACCGTGATATCATGTTATTCACACATTGTGGGTTAATGTAATTACCATATCATGTAAAACGACCAAAAAAAGTTATTTATGACATATTTGGACTTATATTAACCATTTTTCTGAATATTATATTTTCATAAATTTAATATCATTTAATAAAATATTTTATGATTTATGTTAATTTTGGACACTATTCATACTTAACTTTTTTAAAAATTCATAAAAACCTGATTACATCAAAAATATGGAATTAAATTAAATATAATATGTCAATATAATCTATAAAATTATTTTATGAAATAAAAATATCCAAATTACATCTGTTTTAATATTTATAAATTCATTTATTTGAATCTTTCTTTAATGAGGTAACCACTACCTCATTATTGTGTCATAAATAAATATATTTATATAATTTTAAAAAATTGTAAATAAAATACCATGATATAGGAAATAATTTTATATTTATAATGAATATTTATATATATGGATTTTGGTTATATGACCCTCTATTAAAATTGATTTAGTAAAATATATGTGTTTAGGTTATAATTATCTTTACTTTAAATTAATTCTTATAAAATGTCATTTTCACATCCATGTGAATCCATGGGGTCCCCAAATCGACCCAAGGATTCCCATGGTCGGTAATATCTCAGAAAATAGTATTAGTATACATTTAAGGGTAGATTTATATTATTAAAGTATTATTTTTTTACCCTTATTTACGAGATTTACCCTTTAACCATGGTAAATAAAATAATTACTGATGTTACTATTCATAATGTCCAAAAATAAATGGTACCTATTCAAATAATTTGGACCTAATGATTCCACATATGTAATCCATATTTTTAAATTCAAGACACATATTTTTCAGAAATTAATTTAAAATTTTTCGTGTTGTAGAAATTAGAAAACGGGTTTTAAAAGTTAAAACATTACAAAAGATTGGAATGTTTTTACCTATGAATTCAAGGTAAAATTAAATAAAACGACATAAATTATATTAAAATTTTAAAAATATATTCTATTTATACTTTCAAACTTTTCAATATTATAATTTAACCATATAAATTTTCTCGATGAAAGAAGTTGTTTTTAATTAAAATGTAGCGTATTTTTACAATTCATCAAAACATGAAAGTTATCAGAAAGTATCATAAATTTATCTAAAGTAAATATTTATATACCACTTAAATATAACATGTTTATGTTTTCATATATAAATTATTAATGTTCCAAATTTTTAATTTAAAATTGGTTCACCATTTAATGGTGTAAAATTAAGCTTTAAAAAAATAAAATCTTATACAAAAAATATAGTTTTATTCATACCCTATGACTAAAATATCTAATGGATGAATATCAAAAATATTTTATTAATTTTATAACACATATATCTCATTAATTTAATTACCAAATTTAATTAACTCAAAAATACAAATATCTAATTGATTTATATTTTTCATAATTAATTAATAGCCAATGAATTCATAATTAATTTTTGATAAGTTAGTTATAATTATTCCCGCTAACCTAATGGCTATAATAAAATAGTAATTTTATATTAAGGGAATATCTCAGTTAATTTAAACTCATTATTACATGTAAAGTAAGATACTGAGGAATAAAAATTATTTAAAGAAAATATTTCATAAAAAGAATCTTTGTGTTACATTCTACCCCCTTAAACGGAATTTCACCCCCGAAATTCGTCACTTGGAAATTAACACATAAGGATACATATACCTCATCATATCCTCAAGTTCCCATATATCTTATTTTAATTGGGTGTTCCTCAACAAAACATTAACCAAGTGAGTGGTCTTGTTTTGTAGAACTTTTTTTCTACGATCTAGAATCTCTATCAGTTGTTCTTCTTAAGAAAGATCTTTCTCCCGCAGTATGACTTCTGAGTTTAGTAAATATGATGGATAAGGTGTGTAATTTCTTAGGAGAGATAAATGGAACACATCAAAAACATGATAGAAATTTGGTGGAAGAACCAATAGGTAATCTACCTTCCCAACACGATCTAGTATTTCAAAAAGACTGATACACCTAGGGCTCAACTTTCCCTTCTTTACAAATTTCATTACTCTGTTCCAGGGAGATATCCATAAGAACACCTTATCACCCACTTCAAAATCAAGGTATTTTCTTTGGTTGTAATCATGACTTTTTTTGTTGACTCTGAGCTTCTCTTATGTGTTATTGAATTGATCTGACCTTTTCTGCCATTTCATCAATAAGATCAGTTCCTAACAGATTTCTTTCCCCAAATTCATCCCAACAAGTTGGAGTTATGCACATATTTCCATAGAGGGATTCATAATGAGCCATATGAGTATTGTAGTGAAAGGTATTATTGTAAGAAAATTCCACCAGTGTTAGGTTTTGATCCCAACCACATTTGAAATCCATATAGAAATCTCTAAACATGTCTTCTAGAGTTTGAATTGTCCTCTCAGACCGGCCGTTTGTCTGGTGATGATAAGAAGTGTTGAAACATAACTCTGTATCTAGAGCATGATGAAGATTTCACCAGAACATGAAAGTAAACCTCAGATCTTGATCAGATATAATGGAAAGTTGTACTCCATAAAATCTTACCATTTCCTTTATATATATCCTGGAAAGATAATTAAGAGATAAGTCCTCTATAATATCAATGAAGTGTTTCAAATTCATAAGACGATCAACTATAACCCAGATAGAATTATTTAATTTGGATGTTTTGGGAATTCCGATGACAAATTCCATAGTGATGTTTTCCCATTTCTATTCGGGTATGGGTAATGGTTCTAACATCCCATTAGACTTCTATCTCTTAGACTTAACTTGATTAAAAACCAAGCATCGAGAGACATATTTGGTGACATCTCTTTTCATGTCATCCCCCTAGAAGTACTCTTTCTGGTCCCTATACATATTTGTGCTTCCAAGGTGAATAAATAATGAAGAAATATGAGCCTCATCCAATAGCTCCTCCATTAATTTTTTTATGGGAGGAACATAAACCCAGTTCCCTAACCTTATTATTTCATCACAATTAATGTTGAATTTAGGAACATTTCTCACATTATTTTGTAACTCTACATCTTCCTTTCATGCCTCTTTAATCTTCACTTCTATATACGGTTGAACATTCATTTGAGAAAGATAATATTTATACCCTTATATTAAAATTTTAATATCCATCCTTTGCAAATCCAAAGTTTTGGATCTTTCATGATCCTCATCATGGATAATATAGCATGGTCTTTTCGACTCAAATAATCTTCCACCTTTTTCGTTTTCCCAGAGTGGTAATGTATTGATCAGTCCTAATCTTCAATCCACTCCATCCATCTTCCTTAAAGAATATTCAGCTCCTTTTGTGTAAAAATATACTTTAAACATTTATGATTAGTATAAATATCACATATTTCACCATAAAGATAACGTCTCCATTTTTTTAATGCAAATATTACAGCAGCTAACTCCAAATCAAGAGTTGGGTAAATTTTCTCATGGATTTTCAAATGTCATGAGGAATAAGCTATCCCCATATAATGTTTCATGAGAAAAAACCTCATCCCTTTTTTTGGATGTATCACTATAGATCAAAAACCATTCCCCTCTACAAGGTAGTGTGATAATAGGTGCACTGGATAACCTTATTTTTAGCTCTTTGAAATTCTCTTCACATTCCTATGTCTAAATGAACATAACTCCTTTCCGAGTCAACATGGTGAGTGGATTAGACAATCATGGAAAATATTTCACAAAATATTTATAATATCCATACAAACCAAGAAAAGTTCGAATTTTAGTTACTATTGTTGGCTTCTTCCATCTTTAAATAACCTCTATTTTTTTACTAAATCCATAGATATCCCTTCTCCTGAGATTATGTGACCCACAAATGAAGCTTTTTGAAGCCAAAATTCACACTTGGTAAATTTTTCATAAAGAATCTCTTTTCTCAGGGTCTTTAGTACAATTCTTAAGTGATCTTCATGTCCCTCCTTACTATTTTAATAAATAAGAATATCATCAATAAAGACTACCACAAACTGATTAATATAGTCTATAAAGACTCTATTCATTAGATCCATGAAGATAGCAGGGTCATTAGTTAGATCAAAAGGCATCACTATAAATTCATAGTGTCCATACCTTGTATGAAATGTAATCTTGGGTATGTACTCCTTTTTACCCTTAATTGATGATACCCTGAATGAAGATCAATCTTGGAAACGTATTGAACTATTTGTAGTTGGTCAAATAAGTCATCAATTCATGGGAGAGGATATGTATTTTTGGTAGTGATCTTGTTATGTTCTTGATAATCAATGTAGAGTCTCATTGATCCATATTTCATTTTAAAAAATATAACAGTTTCTCCCCAAGGTGACGCACTACGACGTATAAATCCCATATTAAGATTTTCATGGAGTTTATTCTTCAATTTCTTCAATGAAATTGGGGCCATTCTATAAGGTGTATTTGAAAAAGGCATAGCACCCAGTATGAGTTCTATTAAAAAATCAACATCATGATTTGGTGGAAGACCTAGAAATTCCTCTGGAAATACATCATAAGAATATCATAAAATGGGTGTATTCATAATCATGAGTTTCTCCCTTACCATTTTAGATAAATTACCTTCATTTATTGGAATCAAAACCCATAAGATGGATGAAATTTCTACTAGAAGGTTGTATTCATCCTTACATCAATATATGATCACAAATTGATCTGGAATATGAAATGTGACTTCCCTTATTTTGAAATTGATATGATCTCTATATAAATATGGCCAATCCATTCCAATAATCACATTAAATTCCAATGTAAGAAGAATCAGAAGATTTTTAGGATGTACTTTCCCACAAAGTCCAATAGTAGAAGAATTGTAAACTTTTGAGGAAACCGTTGTGACATTAGTAGTTGTCACAGCTTACTCAACTTCTAATTATTGAGGTAATATAGTGATACCCTTAGAAAATTCTTTATAAATAATATATTTGGTGGATCTAGGAACAAATAAAATATTTTCTACTTTAGAGTGGATGGTAGGTTTACCTTTCACCACTTCATTGTCATAATCCATGTCACCGATAGTAATTTCATGTGACATTCCTTTGCCTTTGACCTTAAGAGTTTTTTGACATTGATCATCATCAATAAACCTTATATTAGGGAATTCATTGTCATAATGCCCCATTTCCTTAAACTTGTAACATTGAAGTGTAGGAGGTGCATTCTCTGTAGCCGTTTCTTTGTTTGCATCATTATACACCTTTTTTCCATCACTTCTGCATTCAATTTCTTGATGAACTTATTTTCCACACATAAAAAGTTTACTAGTCCCTGTAAGAAAATTACCTCCATGTTTCTTTTCACACTTTGAGAATAATGGAAAACTCATCTTCTTTTCAGTGTGGTCTTTAAATTTTCCTTTAAATTCCATTTTTCTCTTCTAATCAAACCCATATGACTGATAGGTTACAAAAATCTATATCTCAACCTTGAGAGTGCATCGAAAAATTTCCTCATAGCTATTGAAGTCCCTTATAGATAATTCCCTTTGGAGACTTGGTTTTAAGCCACTAAAAAATCAATCAATCTTACTCTCATATTAGATAATAATTTCAAAAACATACCTAGAAAGTCTTGTAAAATTTGCTTCGTAGGTACCAATGGATTTATCATCCTTTTTCTTAAATTAAAGGAACTCCATATCCATATTTTTTGGGAGAATATGTGAGAAGTAATTATTGAAAAATAAGTTTTTGAACTCATCCCATTCCATGGACTCAATTTCATATCTTTGTCTTGTATTCTTGATAAGATTCTACCATTGATCTGCTTCACCTTCCAAACGATATACTGCTAAGATAAATTTATCATGTTTAGAACATTATTGAAGTAAAAATATCTTTTCAGTGGTATTGATCTGCGGTTCATCCACTAATGGATCAGAAGACCCGCTGAATGAAGGTGGAAGCTGCCTAATGAATGATTCAATATAATGTTTCTCCCTCCTTTGTTTTTTTCATGTCTAGTATGATTAATAACTTTATAATGTTGTGTGAGCATGGATACAAGATTTTAAATTTCAACTCCATAACATTTAGTTTCTCATGGGAACAATCATTGCATTGTCCATCGCATTTAGCATTAACAAGGTTCCTTTGGGTTCCATCTGTTAACTAAAACAAAGAATCATAGTGTGAGAAACACTAATCATAATAGGAAAACTACATAATAATGAATAAAATTTCAATTTAGGATGCTTTAGGTTTTATCCTAGGTTATTCATGGTCATTTCTAAAACACTAGAATTATATCTTATACATAGACATGTCCTTAAGGATTTCTCTTCTTAGTTTCCAAAGGTTAACTATACATTTCCTCGGATACCAACTATTGTGACCCATTCTTTACATACATTGATATCACTTCAGAATTGAATTATACTTATTACAACATATAACAAATCCATGAAAGGACCTTATAGGTATAGTTTCATTAGAAACTGGGAAACATAAACAAATGGTTCATAAAACATCTAAATTATCTTCTGTTTATTTCATCATATCTAGACTCCTTTTTTAGAATATCATACTTAATAACCTTCTTCATGTCCTGTTGAAAATAAACATAAAAAATGGTGAGATAAAATTCTTAGTAAGGTTAAACAAATGAAATAACAATCATATCTTATTCATAAGAACATAACATTTGAAAATCATATCCTGTATATAAAATATCCCAATATCATATAATTGGATAAATCATAAAAAGTGAAATGTAATCCCATTAGTTATAACATAAGACATGAAATTTTTTGGCATAAACACATAAGCATAGAAAATCATTTCATATAAGTCAATGATCTTTTCCAATACCATCATTGCGCACAAAGTCCATTACTGAACCGAGTTATCTCCTCATTCCATCCTTCTATAACTGAACCAGATAAAATTTCCATTCTGACCATGTCTATCTCATGAGATATAAGTCTTTACCCAATGCATTAGAGGTATATATAGGTCTCACCCATCTCATAATGAAAAAATTCTTATGTGTTCCAAAAAAACATAGAAACATTCACCATAGCATAACCCACGAAATCAAATGGGTTTCTTAAACATCGTTCAATCATAATTGATATAAAAAAATGGATTTCCTAAATAACATCACATCATAAAAACAATTAAATCATAGTAATAACTAGGATATAAACATAAACCTTTGTAATCTTAGATGTGAATTAATTTTGATAAAACAATTGAGCTTCATTCCTGAGAAAAATATCCTTTCTTATTCAAAAAAATTTTCTTTTATCAAAATTTAATGGAATTTTAAAAGAAAATAATTGAGTTGAAAATAAACTTGTAAATTTGCAGAGGAATCTTCGTCGAAATAATTCATTATGATGATTAAAAAACCTGTTCATGTCGTATAATCTAAAAAAACATTATCCTCATACTTTTTCTAGAAAAGTATAAAAGTACCTTATATAGTAAAAAAATAAAGATTCCTTCAAAACCTTGTAGTAAAAGTTAAAATTGGTAAAAATTAATTTAAACATATATAGAAGAACAGTACAAATTTTATGAGAATATTTTTAGAAAACATGGACACAAATGATAAATATATTCCAAGTAGATACTTATGAATAAACAATCTCAGATAAAATGACATTGGAAAGGTTATCCCTTACCTTGGGTCTGATATGCTTCCTATGTATCCTAACCTCATGTATAATTATTTAAATAATTTTTCTGATTTATTCCAGAATCATAATCATTTTTATGATCATTTTTCATCGGTTTTTTAGTAACATTTTGTTGTTATGCGTTATTTAGGTATTAACTACTTTATGTTCTTATGTATGTTTTGTCGGATAAATTCTTATTCCTATTTTTATGTTATAGTTATATCATTTACAATATGGTATTAGAATAATATATATAATATTTATTTGTTCAATTAATTTATATAATTATGGCTTAATTAATATTATGTAGAACGAATCACATCGCATTGTGGAGACGGTAAGCCATACATACGCACGCGTGATGATATTATTCCCATAATTGTTTAATGGTATTGAATTGGTTGGTGTATAATATCTCAAAATTATTATAATGTTATAATAATAATATATAGTTATTATTAATTACACTATTATACCCATCCAAGTAAGGTAGTGGTGAAAAAGATATTACACCACGACGTGGAGATTGTAAGTTATACTTAGGCATGTGCGGTGATTTGATTTTTCGTAGGATGGATATATTGTGAAATAGGGTCATTTAATATTTATAATAACATATAATTATAATATTGATACTTATGTTATTACTTTATAATGAAACAACTAAATATGAGGAAGTATAAGAATAAATAAATTTGAAAGAATCGGTAGAAGAGATTACCTCTTCCACGATGTGCCTCCTTTAAATTTCCTCTTAGGGAACTAGAGGTGGTATTTTGAGAATACCAGAACCTCTATAATGTTACTAGAGAAGTTTAGAAGAGAAATGGGTTGGGTGTTTCTAATATTGAAGGCTCAAAATATAGTAAATAGGAGAGGGAGGAGGTTCCCTTTTATAATAGAGGAGAGGGGAACTTAAGTAAACTCTAAAAATATTAATTTATTATAAATTCAATTTCTACTAAAAATGGTTAAAAACATATATATTACAAAGATAATATGATTTTTGTTTGAATACCCATCATCCAATAATTTTTTGACAAATTTAGATTATTTTACCCATTTTAATCTTAATGTGATATCATGTTATTTACATGCTGTGGGTTAATTTAGTTAGAATATCATTTCAAAAAACCCAAAAAAAAGTTATATATGACATATTTGGACTTTACTAATATTTTGGCCTAATATTATATTTTTATGAATTTAATATCCTTTAATAAACTTTTTTTTATGTTTTAATTTATGAATTATGTCAATTTTGGAAACTATTCATACTTGACTTTTTTTAAAAATTCATAACAACCTGATTCCTTTAAAAATAAGGCATTAAATCAAAGATAATATTTCAATATCATCCATAAAATTCTTTTATGACATCAAAATAACCAAATTACATTTGTTTTAATATTTATAAATTCATTTATTTGAATCTTTCATTAGTTAGGTAATCACTACATCATAATTGTGTCATAAATAAATATATTTATCTAATGTCTAAAAATTATAAATAAAATACCATGATGTAGGAAATAGTTTTATATTTCTAATGACTATTTATATACAAGAAGATCAGTTATATAACCTTATATTAAATATATTTTGTAAAAGATATGTTTTTAGGTTATAATTATCTTTACTTTAAATTTATTCTTATAAAATTTCATTTTCACATCCCAATGAATCCATGGGGTCACAAAATCGACCCAAGGATGCCCATTGTCGGAAATATCTCATAAAATAGGATTAGGACATGTTCTATGGTAGTCTTTTATTATTAAATTATTATTTTTTTACCCTTATTTACCAAATTTTCCCTTAACCATGGTAAATAAAATAATTTCTGAAGTTACTATTCATTATGTACAAAAATAAAAGGTAAATATTAACAAAATTTAGAACTTCTGATTCCAAATATGGAATCCATTTTTTAAAATTCAAAACATAGAATTTGGAGTAATTAATTCAAAATTATTCTCGTTGTTGAAATAAGAAAACAGTTTTTAAAAGTTAAAACATTTCAAAAGATTGAAATATTTTTACCAATGAATTCAATGTAAAATTAATGATAATGACATACATTATATTAAATGGAAAAAATATATTCTATTTAAACTTTCAATAATTTAATATTATAATGTAACCATATAAATTATCTTGATGAAAAATGTTTTTTTAATTAAAATTTAGCGTATTTTTACTATTAATCAAAACATGAAAGTTATCAGAAATTTATCCAAAGTAAATTTTTATAACCCGATATAAAATAACATGTTTTTTTCATATAGAAATTATTAATCTTCCAAAATATTGAATTAAAATGGGTTCTACATTCAAAGGTATAAAATTAACCTTTAAAAAATAGGTTCTTATACATAAAATAGGGTTTTATTCATACCATATGACTAAAATATCCATTGGATGAATATAAAAAATATTGCATTTGGTATATAACATGTATATCTCTTTAATTTCATTAATTTCATTACCAAATGTAATTCACTCAAAAATGAAAATATCTAATTCATTTATATTTTTCCTAAATAATTAATAGCCGATGAATTCATAATGCATTTTCATAAGTTAGTTATAATTATTCCTGCTAACCTAACAGTTATCCTATAACAGTAATATTATATTAAGGGAATCTCGCGGTTCATTTAAACTCAAGATTTCTTGCAAAGCATGCTACTGAAGAATGAAAATTATTTAAGGGAAATATTTCATAAAAAACAACTGAGTGTTATACTATGAGGCTTGGAAAGTGTAAGGAGAAGAGTTGGTGAGGGGAAGTATTTATAGGGGAGGAGAGAGATTTTTTTATTATTTTATTCATTTGTTTAATATTTTGGATGAAGCCAATCAATATTGTTGATTCCCATTGATAAATACAGTAAATTCTTCAAGATATTCTGAAACAATGGGTGGTTAAATCATATATGAATCAAAAATTCATGTTTTTAACTTATGTTAAATACCTTAAATTATTTTATATCACTTCTCACCAAAAATTTAATTATTTTAGAAAAATCACAAAAATTTACTCTAACAATTTTTCAATATGTAGATTTCAAAGATATTCTCTATTTTATGAAAATAATATTCTAAATATGATAGATTTAATTTTTATTTAAAATCACCATATATTAAAAAACGATGTTAATATTATAATTGATTTTATGACCCTTTGAAAAATTAATTAATTTCTCATAAAATTATCTTATAATTAAAATAAAACATAATATTAATTTTTGAAAATATTTTATCAAAATAATTTTTTTTAAATCATTTTATTAATTATAAAATTATAAATAATCATTTACGTTTTACAAAAATACCAACACTTAATTTTTCATTTTTAAAACACTTTTTTACTTATTCCATGATATAATGATATCATATTTTCATTTAAAAGATGCATAAATTTTATTTGTACTTTCATAGGTGATGTTACTATTCTATCATCCATATTACTATTCATAATGGTCATATTACTATTCCTACAGTTAGGTTACTATTCCATCGATATAGGTTCATTAATTTCTATAAACACCACTTATTTGATTCTTAATTATTGAGAATGATTTTTTAATGGGTTCTCTATGTGATTTGTTTTATATTCTAAAACATAATTATATGAAGGGGAATTCCATAGATAAAGTCTTGGGTTGTTATAGTGATCCACTTTGATGGTTAATCATTTTCAAAAAAACCAATTATTCCTTCACCTATACAGCTCCTACTGTGGAAGTTTTCACTCAACCGACATCCCATGGATGACAACCTGAGGTATGAATGTATACCTATTTTCTCTGTTTTATCTCTTTTTATTATATCTTAGAGGACATATCTCACCTCCTCTTTCACAGTTCATTTGCAGCCAAAATATTGGGATTAATTGAGGACTTATTTTCATGTCGGCTCTATGATACTTGTGATATGGATATCCTTATGAATTTAATTTGGAATTTTTATTAATGTGATCAGATTAAGAATCTTATTTTTTGTGTGCTTTCCCATAGTTTATATTTTAATTGGAATTCTAGAAACAATATATTATTTGAAAGTAATAATCCACCTCTAAAATTTCTTCTTAGAAAAATTATGGAAGATGTGAGAAGTGTATATACATTAAATGTGGGTCTCCTAAATAATATTATGAAAGATATGATTATCAAATACTATATGAATCATTGGTATTCCTAGAGAATTGAAACATCCCAAATATATTATATGGATTCTCCTACTTCCATCAAGGATTAAAATCAATACGGATTGTTCATCTCTTAGTGATCCTTGAATAGTGGGATGTGGTGGTATTTTTCCTACCAGTTTTGGTTTTGAAAAAAAATTCTCCTCTAATTTTATTTGTTATTTCAGGTATTTTGAAGTGGTGCTATTGGAAATCATTCATGTGGTTGACTATGCCAGACACCATATTTTGGGAAAGATTAGTATTCTGAGTGATTTGATGTGTATGGTCACACTTCTATAGAATAAATCATCTTTGGTTCCCTGGACACTACACATGGAGTGGATTGATTTCCTATCATATATTGAATGGAACTTGTATATGATTTCACATAATTATAGGTAGGTTAACATGGTAGGATATGGTCTCTTCAAGAAATTTGTGAATGATAGGGTCTCTCTATGGTCCTTTGGTGTTTTGATGTTTATATTCATTTTATTTTAGAAGGTGTATGTGGTGATGTATCAATGCATCTTTATCCTCTCCTGCTACTTTGTACTCTCTCTTTTTAAATAAATTGATGGTAATAAACCCTCTAGTCCATTACCTAGACTTTTATGGATATGAATTAATATATATATATATATATTAATATATTAAAATATATTTTTTAATAATATATAAAGTTTTTTTATAAAATATACCTTTTTTCAATGCTAAAAAGAATAATTTTGGCACTGATAAAGGGAAAACATTATTCGCACTAAGAAAATCAGTGATAAAGGCCGAAATTTATTAGTACTAAAAAATATCGAAAAAAGTGTTACCATTATAAATGATAAAAAACATTGATAAAGGAATCCATTTATCATCATAAATAAAGAAATGTTTTAACAATGCTTTTAGCTAGTTATAATAATAACAACTCTTTTATTAGCACTTTTTTAGTACTGATAAAGGCTAGAATTGAATAAGAGAGATTATGTAGTGGCGATTATGGGACCTCATACTTTTTGACCTCATAGTTATATCTTAAGTGACCCCAATGAGGCTATCATTAGTTGGTAATAATTATTCCCTCCACTTTTGTACATTTTTATTAACCTTAGTTAACTCCATAGTTTTTTTGTAGGATACTCTTATTCCACACTTGATTTACATCTATGTGCCCACAGATGGAGCTAGATTTTACCAAAAATATTTTTACAGAGTAGTGACTGGCCTATTTCTTCTCATGTATATGCTTTTTCATGGTATTTTCTTCAATGTGTAAGATTATGCTGAGGGTGATGAGCCTCATTAAGATGTTTCAGAGGGTGATGATACTATTATGAATGTTCCACATGATAATGTTCTTCATGAGGAGCATGTCCTACGTGATCATCAATATTCTTCTCTATTTCCCATCAAAACATGCCAAAAACATAAGTTAACCCTACTATGGTCCGCAATACATCTATTATTCATTCTTCTTCTTTGTCCCTTACATTTTCATATTATGTTGTAGTGTTTACTGGAGAATAAATTTTATTTTAGGTCATATTTTCCCCTTTCAAGAGATACCCATTACACATTATCCATATTATTTACATATTGGAGGGAGTTCTATCCATCAACCACCTTCCATCCATCCATAAAAGGGTACACGTGAGGAGAATTTGGATTCACTGCATGTAATAGAGGATGATCTGGAGGCAACTACCACATATGATATATAGTACGTGCATATATAAGAGTATACACATCAATACACATTACATGGATGCATTATCTAGATTCCATGATGTGGCATAGAGGACCATTTGAGGCAGCAACACATACTAGAGTGATATGTTTCCCATTGGAGGAGGGATCATCATCCTAGAGTTCAAGGTCTTGGACAAGGATGAATTAATTGGGGTGCATTTCATAATTATGAATGTTATAAGGGGGTGATATTAGAATAAAAATAGGTTTTTGACTATTTTTATTGATAAGGGAAGTATTGTTATGTATGACCACATCCTTCATGTTTTCTGTTTTTTTTCTATAAAAGGGATCCACCCCTAACTTTAAAATAAATTATATATTATTAATCAATAATAAATAATAAAATTATTAATTATTAATTATTAATTACATTATCTATTAATATAATAATAATAATAGTAAAAATTGTTAATAATACACTAATTGATATATGTTAATAAATCATATTATATATTTATTAATATTTATTAATATATTAATTATAGATTAATAATAAAAAAATTGACTAGTAATTTTAATTGATAATTAACAATAAAAAATGAATGTTTGTTTTTATAATTAATAAGTATTAAATATTACTTTTTTAAATAAATTATTAATCACTACTTATAGTTATTATATTATTAATGACTAATAATCTTAAATATATTAATTACAAATTTATGTATTAGTTTAAAATAATTATTTAATTAATTATACATTAGTTATGATATAATTATTTAATTAATTATGTTCTTCTTATAATATTATTAATTACTAATTTTATTAATTACAATATTAATTTTTTGTTTTATATATAAAAACCAAAATAAATAATATAAGTTATAATTTTATAAAACTAAAAGGGATGCATGAACCCTATTAATTCTTTTTATGTGGTTGAGTTTATGAATACTTGCTGAGGAAAATGAGTGAATGAGGTTCACGCATCAGAAGTATTATTTTCAAAATTATATTAAATCATACCTTATTTTAAAAAATTTAAAATTTTTAAAACCTAATTTAAAAAATTCTCCATCACACTATTGATCATTTCTAGTTCAATGAGTTTTGTTAATAGGTTTTATTTTGTATAAAATTTGTAAAGAGTTTAATGTATTTGGAAATTGGGGGTGAGGGAGGCATTAACCCTATTCACACTTCCCTCATTAGCCAAGAAGCTTGAACAGAGTTCACATATCTTACTAAAACCCCATGGAAGTGTAAACCCCATTCATGCTTCCTTTGTAAAAAATACAAAGGTTGTGTGAATGGGGTTCGCACCTCCCCTCAAAAAAACTATAAAATGAAGGCCTCCCCCCTCCATATACTATATTCTTGGGTGATATTCTTCTACAAAACTCTGTCGGATCTCTTTCTCAACATATTAATTTTTGGAATGGTAGGTTATAGTCCCCCAAGGGATAACCTACCTATCCAGACCTATAACATATCAAGGACCAAGGCCTAACTAATTGTTTTTAACTAGCCTAAAGAAACCACACTTGTAACTTGTGGAGACCTCCACCTCGCCCTTTTTTAATTAGCCGTTGTCACCCTTCCTCTGACATTGACCTGACCTCTACACCACTAAAACCTATCACTAAAACTAGAGGGTAACCAGAACATTGCTCATCTGCATCATCCTCTATTAACCATTGTGTTGAGCCAATTAGACCAAATTCCCCACCATCCCACAACGTCTGTCTGATCTTATCAAGAGATGCCTTCTGCTCTGGTCAAGTGCATGCATGCCATTTCGTCAGACCCCATTAGCGTATCATTTACGTGGGGGCAGGTCCTCATCTACATAACACCCCCACCATTGAGTAGGGACCATCTTCTCTATATGTCAACAGTTTAGCACAGTGTTTGGACTCATGCGAAATCACCCCATGGTTTGAGCAGTGGGTCCGCATACCACATGTGTTTATTAGCACAGGCCCACAATAACATACCCCAATACAATTTGGTGAGAAATTTTAAGTGTCTAGGTTTTGAACCTCAGATTCCTTGGATGCATTTGAGGTTTTCTTACAAAACATCCAACACACCATCTATGATTAATAATTAATAATAATTATTTTAATAATTATATTTATAATTTACAAGTAAAAATAATTTTGAAATTATATTAATTATGAATAATTATTCATTTTATTATATTGAATGTAACATAAGTTTACAATATTTTATTGGTTATTTAAGTGTAAATTATGTAACTTTCTTGAATTAAATTTAAAACAATTACTATTGTTTATATTATGATTAGATTTGTATAAAATAATAATATTCATTTAGGAAACTATAGTTTCTTACAAAAATACATATAATTATATTTTAAAATATTAATAAATGCAGTTGAATGTATATATATATATATTCTATTGAAAATTAAATATATGTACACTATATTATTGGATCCATAGATAAATAGTAGTATTATAGTTAATTTTTTTAAATATAAATTAGTAATAATCAACTCACACAAACATTTTTATCAAAAATTAAATTCAAAAATTCATATTGTTACTGAGATAATATATGTTATTTTATTTGAATATAATATTGGAAAAATAATATTAGACACAATTAAAATAAATCATACAATTCAAAAATTAATCTACATATATATATTGATATTTAAAAACATGTAATATAAATCTATGTGTGTATATATATATATATGTTATTTATTACATATTTTTTTGAAGTGTACACAGATATTTAATAAAATTATCAAAGATCTAGAAATGCAAGAGAGTTCACACTTGTTGGAAACTCATACATCCAAAGATGTGAACCAACAAAGAGAGCATGGTTCACCCACTAGTGTGAGACTCCATTCCACCTCACTTTTGACGAAATAGAAAGAGTCTGGGGAAAAGTATAAGCTAAGAGAGTGAATCTATATAATGAGTATACCAAATAAATGGAGACACAAATCCTATGAAGTGGTAACATTAATAATAGCAAGTTAGTCTGACTCCATGATGATAAAACTACATCCTCTTTAAATAGTGAGATCTAACCCAACAATAATTTCATGGACCACTACGACTGGTGGCACCAAATTTGTAGTAACAGAATTCTGACATGCTACAAGAACTGATCCCTAATAACTACAAGAATTCACCATAGTGCCGATAAATCTATCACAATAAATTAATACAGCCACATTAATCTTCAATAATCCTATGGGATGAGGAATATAGAAACCTTGAATAATTGACACATCAGTGTTTTCCTACTGCACACCACTATGGTACAAAGTGCCCAGCCAAAGAGTAGACTGATCAATCCAAAAAGGTACTTGGTTTTTCCAATTTATGAAAGACAAAGTCATCCCTTTTAATCCAAAGCATCAATTCCATTATAAACAAGGGAAATCATGGTATCCACTAATATGGATAAATCCCATTTTCATAGTAACTCATCAATACTGGATGCCACATCTAGGTAGATATCTTCAACATCATTCCTTTCATGCAACACGACACTTGTCCTTGGGAAAATAAAGGTAACATGGCTATAGGATTTAGACATGGAAAAAAAGTGGAAATATTATATTGTGATATTCAAGGAGAAAAAAAAAGAAACTTAAAGGAAGGGAGGATCTCATAGAAATATTACCACTAGAAGAATGGAGCCTTTGGTGGGATCAGGATTCACCATATAATTGTCCAAAGGTCCTCCAACCCTGGGGTAGGAAATTCAGGTTTCAGTTTATAACTAGACCAGACTGTGTAATAATCAAAAGACTCTTTCCTCTAATAGTTCTATTTTGGCCTATTGTTCCTCATACATGGGAGAATTGGAATGATTTTCCTATCCCACTCATTAAACCAGGACCCCAATTTATCAGCACACCAATCATTACCAACATCATTAAACCAGGAGTGGACTGCAACATCATCTATGCATGTGGCCATAGTAGAAGTATCCATAGATCCACTAATTTAAACCATCCATGGTTCCTTATAGATATTAAATATTTCCTAATCACCAATCTATAATAAAGACTGTGAAAAATAAGATCTCATGAGCCCCAAAGACATCTCTAAAAAATATGGGTTGGGGGCCCAAAGATGCTCCTTGGGAATCTGTATTCTTGAAATATTTAGCACAAAGGACCTTTTAACATAGGTAATTTGGGTGTTGAATAATTTTATAACCCTTCTTAGAAATAATAGAATCACTAAAAAGGAACATATCTCAGAATCCCTTCCAGTAACAAACCAGATCTGGTTTGCATCAAAACTGACACCCAGCTCAGTCCATGGAAAGGTCTGAAGGGAATTATTGATCCCCATGGTCTTCCACACATTCCTAGGTATCATAAAATAAAAAATGGGAATTATTTACTAAAATTTATACACATAAAACAACAAATAAACAATAATAAAATGAATCTGAATTTTTAAAACCAAACCATCCTATACAAAATTCAGGATTGATATATATAGGTTTACCCAAATCCCAAACACTACCATAAAGAATGAAATCCAAAATAAATATCCCAAGAACCACCTCATGGCTAGGGAAATCACCATAAATCCATCTTTGTGACACTTCATAAAGAAGAAGCACTAGAAAAACAAATGACTGGTTCTAAAAGCTTCACCCAAACCTCTGACAAACATTACCAAGTCTATTTACACCCTAATGTGTAAGTATGATTTGAGGATAATCCCAATATGATTCCACCACAAAAACATTCCATGTGATAAACATTATATGATAAAAATATTGCAATTTTTTATAAACGATAAATGCTAACTACAATTTCAAAATAGATGCAACATTAAATGAAAATAGTTTTCAAGAGGGATACTCTGAAGAATGAACACTTTTGAATAAAATGAACATGATACTGAATTTTCCCACCAAACACACCATATTCCAAAGGTATGTATAAAATATCTAATGATCACTAGTCATGAGAAATACCCCTAGGAACTCACTAACTGTTGGGCTCTAGGAACTTCATATCTCAGTGTAAAATTAACCATAACAAATATCATTCTCATGCATGATCCACTAGTAGGGAACACACCCATAACCTAGTGTCCCCCAACATCATCATCATAGTTTAGTTACTATTATCATTATTAAACTTTATATTTGAAATAGGGACTAAAACACTCTATATCATTATAATACTAGTCCTAGTCCACCCACCTAGATACTTGGGTCTTCCCTTTTGTCCTCAAACAAGTTCCACAACTTATAAAATACCGTTTGGACAAAAAAAAATCATTTCCAAATCACACACACACACCAAACATCCCACACATATTTCATATAAGACCCTTTTCTCCTTTAAATAAATTTTAACATGATATTCACACCAAAAACAGCCCCAAACTTGCCTCACACCTTTCTCACAATTTAATAATTCTCTTCAACAATTTATAAAATGTAATAAAAACATTTGACATCACACATCATCGCATTCTATTTCAAACCCCATTTTAATAACATAAAATAAAAAAAAATACATAAACATCCCTTTCAATATTTCTGTAATACAATAAACCATTTATATTTTTCATAAAACATTTTCAAGAAATATAAAAACAATTTCACATAAAACCCATTCCAAAAACAATATTTTGAGGAAAAACACCCAAAAACACCACACCCAACAAGATTTAGTATCCCTAACACATTTAATAAATCAATTCTATGAGTTATGAAACAACCCCAACTTATATAACCCAGAATACACATGAACAACACTCACTTTTACACAAAATTACACTTTAAAATCAACCACTTAATCAATGCCTCTAAAAACGGTTTTCACACCCAATAAAATGAAAGAGGAACATACTAAAAATTTAAATCATGAAAATATAACTCATCAACTAATTCTTACACAAGGAATTATCTACCTTTTGTGTCAAAACCCCTAATTGTTGTGAAAACCTACAACCGTACCACCATCGCCCCACAAGGGGAAAAACCCTAATCCACAAGATTACACCAAAAAGACCCAAAATCACACCCAAGGTATGAACAATAATGACCCATAATTTACATACATGGTTATTACTTCAGAATTGAAGCATAATTATTACAACATATAACAAAACCATGATAGGATCGTATAGGTATAGTGTCATTAGAAACTGGGAAACATAAACAATTGGTTCATAAATCATCTACATTTTCTTCCGTTTATTTCATCATATCTAGAGTCCCTTTTGGAATATCCTACTTAATACCCTTATTCATGACTTAGGGAAAATAAAACATACAAAAGGGTGAGCTCAAACGCGCAGTAAGGGTAAACAAAAGAAATATCAATCATATAATATTCATAAGAACATAACATTTTGAAAATATTAACCTGCAAAATAGATCATAATATCATAACATGGGATAAATCATAGTAGTGAGATGTAATACCAATAATCATAACTTAAAACATGAAACTTTGTGGCATACACACATAATCATAGAAAATAATTTCATATTAGTCAATGCTCTATTCCAAGACCATCATAGCAGACAAAGTCCATTACTGAACTGAGTTCATTCCTCGTTCCAGTCCTGTATCACTAAACTGGATTAACTTGTCATTTCAGCCATGTCTATCTCATGAGATATAAATATTTACACAATGCATTGTAGGGAGATATAGTTCCCACCCATCTCATAATGAAACCATTCTTATGTGTGCCACAAAATCATAAATCATATATCATAGCATAACCCATGTAATAAAAATGGGATTCTTAAACATCATGCCATCATAACATAATCCATATAAGATAAAAGGACATCATAAAATTAATTCCATCATAACATAATCAAATAAATGTAAAAATATTGATATAAATAGAAACCTATATTATCTTCGATGGAAAATAATTTTGATAAAACACTTAAACTCCATTCTTGAGGAAAATATCTTTTCTACTTTAAAAACATTTTTCATTTCTTAACATGTCATACAATTTTAAACTAAAAGAAGTTGATTAAAAATAAACTTGAAAACATATAAAGTAAGATTCATGGAAATAATGTTCTATGAAATCCTAAAAATCCATTAATGTCGTAAAAGATAAAAAACATTCTTCTCGTACTTTGGTCGGAAAAGTCAAAAAGTACCTCGTACCAAAAATGGCAAAAGATTCCTTTCATATATTTTACTAAAAACTCACCAATGGGTAAAATTTGATTTAAACAATTTTAGGAGGATAGAAATAATATTAAATATTGACGAAACATGGATGTGGATGATAAATATTCCCCAGTAAATTCTGAAGTATAAACAATCTCGGATAAAAATGAGATTGCGAGATTTTCCCTTACCTTAGGTCCCATTTGCTTCATACGTATCCGAACCTTCTGTATAATGATTTAAATAATGACATTGAATTATTCCATAATAATACTCATTGTCATGATATCATATATGGTCATATTATTATCTTCTTATTAGTAATATTTCATTGCTACTTGTTATTCGGGTGTTTATTGCTTTATGTTCTTATGTGTGTTTTGTCGAATAAATTCTTATTATTCTTTTTAGGTTATAGATAACTCATTTACAGAATGGTATTAGTGTAATTTAAATCATATTTATTTATTCAATTCATTTATATAATCTTTATTTAATGAAGATCATGTAGAACGAGTCGCATCACATCATGAAGACGATAGGCTGTACGTACGCACGAGCGATGATATCGTTCCCATGATCGTGGAATTGTATTGAAGTGTATGTATACTATTTCAGAATAAATATCACTTTAAACTAATCATATACAGTTATTATTTACACCATTATACACATTCATGTAAGGTGGTGGGGGAAAACAGATTACACCACGGCGCGGAGACGGTATTCCGTACGTACGCACGCGCGGTGATTTCGTTTTCCGTAGGATGGTTAGAAGGTGAAATATGGTTGTTTCATATTTATAATAACATATCAGCATATTAGTGATAATTATGTTATTACTTCATAATGAAACAACTAAAGAATTGGAAGTTGAAGAAGAGATAAATTTGAAAGAATCGGTAACGGATATTACCTCTTCTTCGACACGCCTCTTGGAAACCTCCTCTTAGGGAACTAAAATTAGTTTTTAAAGAAGACCAGGACCTCTAGTATGTTTCTAGGGATGTCGATAAGGGAAATGGGCAGGGTTTTTCCAAGCTTGAAGGCTCCAAATGGTGTGTGGAGGAGAGGGAGGAGGTGCCCTTTTATAAGGGAGGAGAGGGGCACCTTAGGAAAAACTTAAAATATTATTTTATAATAAAGTCATATTCGGTTTTTAATAGCTCCAAATTGATTTATTTCGAATATAAGCTGGGGATGGGTCGAAATAATCTCAACCAAAAGGTTTTAGACATGTTTAGGGTACTATTTTAACCTTATCATTTAGATTTAACTCTAAGTTAAATATTTTAACTTTTACCGTGTCTTCTCGTTTTCTTAGACTATATGTTAATAAACATACTATAAAAATCCTAACGAACCCCAAGTGGTTAATTATTAATATATATAACATTATCTAATTCATTTGGATGAACCTTATATTTTTGGGAATAAATTAACAATTAATAATAAAATATATTTTTTAAAACTATTTTATGTCAATTTTGACACTATTTGGTAACTGATTTTTGTTAAAATCATAACAGCATGATTAGTTCAAAAAAAGAAAATTAAATCAATACTAACATGTCATATTAACCTATAAAATTAGTTTTATTCATAAAAAGTATCAAATTACATTTATTTGGGTATTTATAACATCAGTTATGTTAATATTTCATTAATATGGTAATTATTGCATCATCATTATGTCAAAAATAAATTAAATTATTTAATGTCTAAAAATTATAAATAAAATACCATTATGTAGGAAATATTTTTATATTTCTAATTAATATTTATAGTTTAATTTATCTTATGTATAATCCTAAATTAAAAATGTTTTTAGTTATTAAACATTGATTTTAACTATTTTAACACTTCTTTAAATAAAATAATAATAAATGACCTAATCTAATCCAAGTGGACCTAAAGGATAATATTTTATTCCTAAGGTTGTTTTTGGTCAAATTACACTAATCCAATAGAATTAGGACATGTGTTATGGTAATAATAATATCATTTTTACCCTTAATTACCCTATTTACTTTTAACCGTGGTAAATAAAAGTAAAAAGTTACTATTCACCAAAAATTATTTTTATCTTATTGAACCACATTTTACTCTTTGATATTAACCGTGTCTCTCAGATTTTCAAAATTCCACTCACAGAAGCGGTAAAATTACGTTTTATATACATTTGCAAATTCTCCTAGGAGATGGGTAAAAAATGGTGAAAAGTTCAATAAAATTTTTATATATCTAAAATTATTATAAAACAACTCCAATTAATTACATTGAACTTATATAGGTATTATGTATCAATTTTGACCTAAAATAAATTTAAATAAAATAAATAATTATTTAAATAAAAAGTCAGTTTTTAAATAGAAACCCAGTGTTTTCACTATTCATCAAAAATTGAAAGTTTTCAGAAAAAATACCAAAATTTCACCTAAGATAATTTCGATATTCTAAATCCAAAAATGAAGTCCATTTTGAAAGATAAAATTTATAAAATTTTAAAAAGTGGGTATTACTATTCATAACGGCTAGTTTATATAATATTTTAATAGCATATCATTGTTTAGTGAAACTCGATATTGCGTACAACACACGCTATCGAGGAAGGTTGCTCTTACGTAAAACACAAGCCAAGCTAGTGTTGTGTGTAAAGAAAGATTCCTTTGATGTCGTGTATAACATAAAACATAAAAAAAATATACTTCTCATAAAATATCAGGGTGTTACATTCTACCCCCCTTAAAATTAATTTCGCCCTCGAAATTCATCACTTCTTAACAAATAGATGAGGATACCTCTCTCTCATCATATCCTCAAGCTCCCATGTAGCTTCTTCTAAATGGTGGTTCCTCCATAAAACATTCACCAAGTGATTGGTCTTGTTCCGTAGAACTTTTTCCCTCTGATCCAGAATCTCTATCGGTTGTTCTTCATAAGAAAGATCTTGCTCCAATGGTACAACTTCTGAGCTTAGTACATGTGAAGGATTGGGTATGTACTTTCTCAGGAGAGATACATGGAACACATCATGAACTTGAGAAAGATTTTTTGGAAGCACCAATTGGTAAGCTACCTTCCCAACACGATCCAGTATTTCGAAAGGACCGATATACCTAGGGCTCAGCTTTCCTTTGTTTCCAAATCTCATTACTCTCTTCCAAGGTGATATTCGTAAGAACACTTTATCACCAACTTCAAACTCTAGGTCTTTTCTTCGGTTGTCAGCATAAATTTCTTGTCAACTCTAAGCTGCTCTTATGTGTTGTTGAATATATCTGACCTTTTCTTCCATCTCATCAACAAGATTAGGTCCTAATAGCTTTCTTTCCCCAACTTCATCCTAGAAAGTTGGAGTCCTGTATTTCTTTACATAGAGAGATTCATAAGGATCCATATGAATACATGAGTGAAATATATTATTATAAGATAATTCCACCAAATGTAGGTGTTGATCCCAACCACCTTTGAAATCCATAGAGCAAGCTCTCAACATGTCCTCTAGATTTTTAATTGTCCTCTCAGACTGACTGTCTGTCTAAGGATGATAAGCAGTGCTGAAACTAAACTTTGTATCTAGAGTATACTGAATACTTCACCAAAACATTGAGGTAAACCTCATATCCCGATCAGATATAATGGAAAGTGGTACTCCATGCAATCTTACCACTTCCTTTACATATATCCTGGCAAGCTGATCCAGAGATAAATCTTCTCTAATTGCAATGAAGTGTGCCGAATTCGTAAGATGATCAAATATGACCCAGATAGCATTATTGCCTTTGGATGTTTTAGGAAGTCCAGTGACAAAGTCCATAGTGATGTTTTCCCATTTCCATTCGGGTATGGGTAATGGTTGTAACATCCCCTTAGACTTCTATCTCTCAAATTTAACTTGCGGACAAACCAAGCATCGAGAGGCATATTCAGCAACATCTCTTTTCATGTCATCCCACCAGAAGTACTCTTTCAAGTCCCTATACATCTTCGTGCTTCTAGGATGAATAGAGAATGAATAAATATGAGCCTCATCCAGCAGTTCCTTCTTTAATTTTGGGATGGTAGGAACACAAACCCGATTCCTGAACCTTATTATCCCATCACAATCAAGGTTGAATTCAGGAACATTTATCACCTTATTTTGTAACTCTACATCTTCTTTTTGTGCCTCTTTAATCTTCACATGTATAGATGGTTGAACATTCATTTGAGAAAGATAAGATTTTGCCCTTCCATTATAATCCCAAGATCCATCCTTTGTAAATCTGTAAATATTGGATTTTTTTTATCCTCATCATGGATAAGCTAGCATGTTCATGTCGACTTAATGCGTCTGCCACCATGTTTTCTTTCCCAGGGTGATAATGAATTGAGCAGTCATATGCCTTAATCATATCTAACCATATTCTTTGGTGCATATTCATCTACTTTTTGTGTGAAAATATACTTTAAACATTTATGATCAGTATAAATATCACACTTTTCTCCATAAAGATAATTCATCCATATTTTTAATGCAAAGATTACCGCGGCTAACTCTAAATCATGAGTTGGGTAATTTTGCTCATATATTTTCAACTGTCGTGAGGCATAAGCTATCACCATATCCTTTTTCATGAGAACACACCCCAGTCCCTTCTTGGATGCCTCACTGTAGATCAAAAACCTTTCTCCACTATACGAAAGTGTGAGCACAGGTGCACTTGATAACCTTCTTTTTAACTTTTTGAAATTCTCTTCACACTCCTTCATCTAAACGAACTTAACTCCTTTTCGAGTCAACCTGGTGAGTGGATTAGATAACCTTGAAAAATCATTCACAAAACGTCGATAATATCAAGCCAAACCAAGAAAACTTCGGATCTCAGTTACTGTCGTTGGTCCTGACCATCTTTCAATAACCTCTGTTTTTGCTGGATCCAAAGATATCACCTCTTTTGAAATTATGTGACCTAAAAATGAAACTTTTTGAACCCAAAATTCACACTTGGTAAATTTCGAATAAATCTTCTCCTTTCTTAGGGTCTTTAATACAATTCTCAAGTGATCTTCATGTTCTTCCTTACTCTTTGAATAGAAAAGAATACCGTCTATAAAGACTACCACAAACTGATCAAGATATTCTCTAAAGACTCTATTCATTAGATCCATGAAGATAGCTGGGGCATTAGTAAGACCAAATGGCATCACTATAAATTCATAGTGTCCATACCTTGTATGAAAATCTGTCTTTGGTATATCCTCCTTTTTGAACCTTGATTGATGATACCATGAATGAAGATTAATCTTGGAAAAGTATTGAGCTTCGCGTAGTTGGTCAAATAAGTCATCATTGTGTTGTGCAGGAGAGGATATTTGTTCTTGATAGTGATTTTGTTAAGTTCTCGATAATCAATGAAGAGTCTCATTGATCCATTTTTCTTCTTAACAAATAGAACAAGTGCTCCCCAAGGTGACGCACTAGGGCATATGAATCGTTTATCAAGATTCTATTGGAGTTGCGTCTTCAATTCATGCAACTCAATTGGGGCCATTCTATAAGGTGGCTTTGAAATGTGCATAGCACCCGGTATGAGTTCTATTGAAAACTCAACTTCACGATTTGGTGGAAGACCTGGAAATTCCTCCGGAAATACATAATCAAACTCTCGTAAAATGGGCATATTCTTAATTGTGATTTTCTCTCCTACCATTTGAGATAAATAACCGTCATTTATTGGAATCAAGACCCATAAAATGGAAGAAATTTCCATTGGAAGGTTATATTCATCCTTGCATCGATAGATGATAGTAGATTGATCGGGAATATTAAATGTGATTTCGTTTCTTTGGAAGTTGATATGATCTCCGTATAAAGAAAGCCAATCCATGCCAAGAATCACATCAAATTCCACTATAGGAAGCTCACAAGATTTTCCGAAAGCACTTTCTCACAAACTTAAATCAGGGAAGAATTGTAAACTTTTGATGAGACTGTTGTGACATTAGGGGTTGTCATAGCTAACTCAATATCTAACTACTGAGGTAATATGGATATACCCTTAGAAAATTCTTCAGAAATAAAAGAGTGGATGGATCTAGAATCAAATAAAACTTTTTCTACTTTACAGTGGATGGTAAGTGTACCTTTCACCACTTCGTTATCATACTCCACATCGCCGATAGAAATTTCATGTGACTTTCCTTTGGCTTTGGCCTTAAGAGTTTGTCGACGTCGATCATCATCAACAACCCTTGGATTAGGTAATTCATTGGCATAATGCCCCGTTTCCTTGCACTTGAAACATTGAAGTGTAGGAGGTGCATTCTGTGTATCCCTTTCTTTGTTCGCATCATTAGACATCTTCTTCCAATTATTTCGACATTCAAATACCCGATGACCTTCTTTTACACACTTAAAACATTTACTTGTCCCTTTAAGACAATTCCCTCCATGTTTTTTCCACACATTGAGCATAAGGGAAAACTCATCTTCTTTTCAGTGTGGTCTTTAGATTTTCCCTTGAATTCCATTTTCCTCTTCTTATCAAACCCATATGACTGATGGCTTACTCCAATCTCCATCTCAACCTTAAGATCACATCGAAAAATTTCCTCGTAGCTATTGAAGTCCATTATGGCTGACGCCCTTCGAAGACTTGGTTTTAAGCCACTAAAGAATCGACCGATCTTACTCTTAGGTTGGATAATAATTCCGGAAGCGTACCTTGCAAGTCTTGTAAAATTTTCTTCATAGGTACCAACTGATTCATCATCCTTTTGCTTCAGTTCAAGAAACTCCTTCTCCATATTTTTTCGATGAATAAGAGGGAAGTACTTATTGAAAAATAAGTTCTTGAACTCGTCCCATTCCTTGGACTCAATTTCATCCCTTTGCCTCGTATTCTTAATAAGATCCCACCATTGATCTGCTTCACCTTCCAAACAATATACTACTAAGATGACTTTATCATGTTCAGAACATTACAAGATTGAAAATATCTTTTTAGTGGTACTAATCCATTGTTCAGCCACTAATGGATCATAAGACCCACTAAATGAAGGTGGACGCTGCCTCATGAAAAATTCAACAGAATGTTGCTCCTTACTTTGCTCGTTTGGAAGTCCTGCATGATTCATAGCATGAGAAAGTTGTGTGATCTTTGCTACAATATTTTTCATTCCAGCTCCCATAACGTTTGGTTGGTCAGGGGGACAATCATTGCATTGCCCGTCGCATTCAGCATTAACATGGTTCCTTCGGGATCTAGCCATTGACTAAAACCAAGAATCATAGTGTGAGAAACACTAATCATAATAGGAAAACCTCACAATCAAGAATAAAATTTTAGGTCTTATCATAGGTTGTTCATGGCCATTTCTAAAACACTAATATTTTGTTCTATGTTTAGACACATCCTTAGATTTCTTACTAAGGATTTCACATCCTATTTTCCCAAGGTTGACTATACCTTTCCTCTGATACCAATTATAATGACCCATACTTTACATACATGGTTATTACTTCAGAATTGAAGCATACTTATTACAATATATAACAAATCCATGATTGGACCGTATAGGTATAGTGTCTTTAGAAAATTAGAAACATAAACAACTGGTTCATAAATCATCTATATTGTCTCCCATTTATTTCATCGTATCTAGAGTCCCTTTTGGCATATCCTGCTTAATACCCTTCTTCCTGACCTGGGGAAAAGAAAACATACAAAAGGGTGAGCTCAAATGCTTAGTAAGGGTAAACAAAAGAAATGTCAATCATATCATATTCATAAGAACATAAAATTTTGAAAATCATAACCTGCAAAGGAGATCATAATATCATAACATGGGATAAATCATAGTAGTGAGATGTACTCCCAATAATAATAACTTAAAACATGAAACTTTGTGTCATACACACATAATCATAGAAAATCATTTCATATTAGTCAAGGCACTTGGACAAGACCATCATAGCGGACAAAGTCCATTACTGAACCGATTTCACTCCTCGTTACAGTCCTGTATCACTGAACTTGATTAACTTGTCATTCTAGCCATGTTTATCTCATGATATATAAATCTTTAACCAATGCATTGGAGGGAGATATAGGTCCCACCCATCTCATAATGAAACCATTCTTATGTGTGCCACAAAATCATAAATCATACATCATAGCATAACCCATGTAATAAAAATGGGATTCTTAAACATCATGCAATCATAACATAATCCATATAAGATAAAACGACATCATAAAATTAATTCCATCATAAAATAATCAAATCAATGTAAAAATAGGGATATAAATAGAACCCTATAATATCTTAGATGGAAAATAATTTTTATAGAACACTTGAACTCTATTCTTGAGGAAAATATCCTTTCTACTTCAAAAACATTTTTCCTTTCTTAACATGTCATACAATTTTAAACTAAAAGAAGTTGATTAAAAATAAACTTGAAAACTTGTAAAGTAAGCTTCATGGAAATAATTTTCTATGAAATCATAAAAATCCATTCATGTCGTATAATTTAAAAAAACATTCTTCTCGTACATTGGATGGAAATGTCAAAAAGTTCCTCGTACCAAAAACGACAAAAGATTCCTTTCATATCTTTTACTAAAAACTCACCAATGGGTAAAATTGGATTTAAAAAATTATAGTAGGATATAAATAATATTACATATTGAGGAAACATAGATGTGGATGATAAATATTTCCCAGTAAATTCTAAAGTATAAACAATCTTGGATAAAAATGAGATTGCGAGATTTTCCCTTACCTTAGGTCTCATTTGCTTTGTATGTATCTGAACCTCCTGTATAATGATTTAAATACTATCATTGACTTATTCCAGAATCATACTCATTGTCATGATATCATATATGGTCATATTATTAGCTTCTTATTAGTATTATTTCATTGCTACTTATTATTCGGGTGTTTATTACTTTATGTTCTTGTGCGTGTTTTGTCGAATAAATTATTATTCTTCTTTTTTAGGTTATATATACCTCATTTATAGAATTTTATTTGTGTAATATATATCATATTTATTCATTAAATTCATTTATATAATCATTATTTAATGAAGATCATTTATAACGAGTCGCATCACATCGTGGAGACGGTAGGCCGTACGTACGCACGAGCGATGATATCGTTCCCATGATCGTGGAATTTTATTGAAGTGTGTGTATACTATTTCAGAATCAATATCACTTTACAATAATAATATATAGTTATTCTTTACACAATTATACCCATCAAGGTAAGGTGGTGGTGGAAAACAGATTACACCACGACGTGGAGATGGTATTCCGTACGTACGCACACGTGATGATTTCGTTTTCTGTAGGATGGTTAGAAGGTGAAATATGGTTGTTTCATATTTATAATAACATATCATTATATTATTGATACTGATGTTATTAATTCATAATGAAACAACTAAATAAGAATAAGTAGAAGAAGAAATAAATTTTAAAGAATCGGTAACAGATATTACCTCTTCTTCGACACGCCTCTTGGTAACCTCCTCTTAGGGCACTAAAATTGGTCTTTGAAGAAGACCAAGACCTATAGTATGTTTCTAGGGAATTTGATAAGGTAAATGGGAAGGTTTTGTCCGATCATGAAGGCTCCAAATGGTGAGTGGAGGAGAGGGAGGAGGTGCCCTTTTATAAGGGAGGAGAGGGGCACCTTCAGAAAAACTTAAAATATTATTTTATAATAAAGTCATATTCGGTTTTTAATAGCTCCAAATTGATTTATTTAGAAGTTAAGGTGGGGATGGGTCGAAATCCTCTCAACCAATAGGTTTTATACAAGTTTAGGTAACTATTTTAACCTTATCATTTAGATTTAACTCTAAGTTAAATATTTTAACTTTTACAGTGTCTTCTCGTTTTCGTACACTATATATTAATAAACATACTATAACAATCCAAATGAACCCCAAGTGGTTCATTATTAATATATATAACCTTATATAAGTTATTTGGCCGAACTTAGATTTTTAGGAATAAAATAACAATTAATAATATAATATTTGTTTTAAAAACTATTTTATGTCAATTTTGACAATATTTTGTAATTGATTTTTGTGAAAATAATAACAGCATGATTAGTTCAAAAAAAGATAATTAAATAAATACTAACATGTCATATTAACCTATTAAATTATATTTATTCATAAAAAGTCTCAAATTACATTTATTTGGGTATTTATAACATCAGTTATATTAATATTTCATTAATAAGGTAATTATTGTATCATCATTATGTCAAAATTAAATTAAATTATTTACTGTCTAAAAATTATAAATATAATACCATTATGTAGGAAATATTTTTATATTTATAATGAATATTTATAGTCGAATTTATCTTATGTATAACCCTACATTAAAAATGTTTTTAGTTATTAAACATTGATTTTAACTATTTTAACACTTCTGTAAATAAATTAATAATAAATGTCCTAATCTAATCCAAGTGGACCTAAAGGGCAATATTTTATTCTTAAGGTTGTTTTTGGTCGAATTACACTAATCCAATAGAATTAGGACATCTGTTAGGGTAATAATAATATCATTTTTACCCTTAATTACCCTATTTACTTTTAACTGTCGTAAATAAAAGTAAAAAGTTACTATTCACAAAAAATTATTTTTATCTAATTGAACCACATTTTACTCCTTGATATTAACCGTGTCTCTCGAATTTTCTAAATTCCACTCATAGAAGTGGTAAAATTACATTTTATGTACATTTGCAAATTCTCCTAGGAGATGGGTAAAAGACGATGAAAAGTTCAATAAAATTTTTATATATCTAAAATTATTATAAAACGACTCCAATGAATTACATTGAACTTATATAAGTATTATGTATCAATTTTTACCTAAAATAAATTTAAATAAAAAAAATAATTATTTAAATAAAAAGTCGGTTTTTAAATAGTAACCCAGTGTTTTCACAATTCATTAAAAATTGAAAGTTTTCAGAAAAATACCAAAATTTCACCCTAGGCTAATTTCGATATTCTGAATCCAAAAATGAAGTCCATTTTGAAAGATAAAATTTATAAAATTTCAAAAAGTGGGTATTACTATTCATAACGGCTAGTTTATATAATATATTAATAGCATATCGTTGTTTAGTGAAACTCGATATTACGTACAACACATGCTATCGATGAAGGTTTCCCTTGAGTATAATGCAAGCCAAGATAGTGTTGTGTGTAAAGAAAGATTCCTTTGATGTTGCATATAACATAAAACATAAAAAAATATTCTTCTCATAAAATTTCAGGGTGTTACATGAACCCAAGCTACTAGACATTTTAGAACTTCAAGAAGGAGGGAGGAAACCCTAAGGATAAGGAAGAAAACAAATATAGAATCACTTAAATTCATGGTTTTAATGTTTCCCCACAAAATAATCTTCAAAAATGACTTCCATGGGAGCATGAGGAAGCTTGGAGACCTCCCATGGCTACTAGGCATGAAATGGGGAAGAAATGGGTACACTAATGTTAATCCCGGAAGGGAAAAATTGCAATAACATAAAAATATAATGTGTTAGACACCCTTCATAGTTTGACATCATGGTTTAGTAAACCATGCGGCCAAACTGTGCAGTATGTTTTCTTGACCAAAAAACATTCCATTTTGCACCAAATTCATGGGAGGACAAAGGAGAAATCAAGTGGAACTTAGGGGGGATTCAAGAGGATTATAGGGATGAAAAGATTGGCCATGTAAAAGAGGAAATGATTCCACAAAGTATCAAACATTTCACACCTGGGACCCAAGGAAAAAAAAATTGGAACAAAATTATAACTAAAATCCTGAGTGTGACAATTCTCACCACCATAAATATTTCTGCCCCCAGAAAGCCACAACAAGGTCAGATTCAAAATCAAAACCCAATAATACTTCCATGTTCAAAGGGGGCTCCCAATGAAAAGTTAATAAGGGAACTACCATTTGGAAAAGAGGGATATGAGTTAACTTGAGAGCCCAAGACAGACTCTCCCAGTAAGGTTCACCCGCCCCCAAAAGCCAAAACACCTCTAGTTGATCGAAAATAAATAAAATGGATACTATCACCAACCTAAATTAACACTGCATGCATGAAATGAGTAACATAATCAAACCACATCCCAAGATAAAACATTTTGAACCCTACCAGACAAAGCTCCAACAATTTACCTACAACAAACAACAAATTAGAACAATGTCATCATATCCTTCCTTCAACAAAACCATTGGGCATGCTCTAATCCCAACATTTACCTAAGAAAATGTTGGTGGTTAGATACCTTTGAACAAGAATAATTATCACCAATAAAACACCATGAATAACCATTTTAAAGTGCTGAAAGATCTAAATGGTTAGTCCACTCAGTTTTGGGAAACTGTGCAGACCATTTAGTTCGAATAGGAAAACTCGCACGATTACCTAGGGTGAGGAGCATAGCCATGTGGAGGCCATGCAGAAGATTTTGTCCCCTACCACATAGTTTCTTGGTCAGATACATAATTACCACTAACTATGTGAAAACCATGTGCAATGACCTTCCCTCCAAAAAACCAACATTTTTTTCTAAAAACTCATTGAAAAATCATGGGGGGAAACTAGACCAACACCTGAGACTGAACCAGAATAGAAACACATAGAGGTATGAATGGACTCCCCACTATAAGAGACAACTTAATTGCCTGAGACAGAACTGGGAAAACCACCAGGGGAGGCCTAAATGTGCTCCCCACCATAAGAACCAACTGTCTTTACCAACTATCATGGGTCAACATGGAAAGGAACCATAATACCCAATCCACACTAAAAGGGTAGTCAATCAACAAAACTCAAAACCAGTAGAGGCACTACACGGTTCCCGACACCCATGGATATCACCATCCATGAATGATCCCAACTAGGAACGAGATCAAAAAGAGACTATTAGGTTATTCATACATGAACAACCATACTGAGAGTTTCAGCTACAAGTATTCAAGCACTGGGGTTTGAGAAAAAAAAACTAACCCACCTCTTTATAACCAAGGAGAAACTTCCTCACTAATATTGATTACAGCCTTGAGGGATAGGGTACGCACGTCCCAATCCACCACACCAGACCACTTGGAATGGAACCACCACATCAAAACCTCAATTTCACTCTTCATCCCATGATGGATAAATAATTTAAACCATGAATCCTTATACCCATGGGGTTTCCTCACTATGCACCGACTTCACTCTAAGACCTAC
The DNA here is from genome assembly GCA_963277665.1 of Viscum album. Taxonomy (NCBI): domain Eukaryota; kingdom Viridiplantae; phylum Streptophyta; class Magnoliopsida; order Santalales; family Viscaceae; genus Viscum; species Viscum album. The sequence goes on along the minus strand of OY728123.1, from coordinate 681,241,587 downwards.
GACTTCAGCTCAGATGACTGAAGCATCCCCTTCCTCGTAGTAAGGCACTAAAACCCCCTAACAGAACTTCTTCATTTGGTGCCACAAGCTACTACACCACGATCCAACCACATAAAAAAACACAGAATGATAAGACTCCACTGAACAATACCCTTACTAGTGATAGAAACATTACCCTTAGTGGAACCTTGAATAGAGTTCCACGTAACATGAGATTACTGTAAGCAACCATAACAGCCTTGAATGACCAGATTTTCCACACTGGTGTCCTATCATGATCCATTTATTCAAAGAGACTGAATAAATACCTAGATGCCCTTTTAGATAGAGTCTTTCACTGAAAACCCTAGACCACTTTCATCTTCCTCACAGGAAACCACCTTCATCGCTTCTAAATAAAACGTATAGTCACAATAGTGTCTGACTCTAACTTTGAAGATTTGAGAAACTCGAGAAACATAGGGAACCTAGGTGTATTTAAACCTTATAAAACCACTCTCATACTACGTAAGGATCCAATGAACTTAAATAGAAGAGAGGTAGACTCAATCTCCAAATCTAAAGAAGAAAGTTCTTTTTTTGATCAACTCGAGGGTCTTCCAACAGCGAATCACCTGTGTCCCCACTTAAATCATGCATTATTTCATTATGGGGGAATACCCTAGCCAATAAGAAAACCCAAGGACCATACCATGGTGGTCCATTGGTAATAAAATTCCACAAACTAGATCCTAAAAGATGAGTGGAACCACCAAAAAGGCTTCCTGAAACATTTCTCACAAAATTCCACCACCCAACACTTCAACCCAACTTACCGATAAAAAACCCAAAACATTGTTAAAAATAGAGGGGTTCTCAAAATAAAAATATCCTAAAAAATCCTAAAAACTCATATGACACACCACTAAAATACCAGTTATAAAAACATAAAATTTTTTCCTTAAAAGAAATCATTTCTTGAAAGTAAATGTGGTCGGTGGTTAGCACATTCATAAATGGTATCTCATGGGACTCACACATGCATGTTCCCATGCCACACAGAGAACCCTCCTAATATCCCTTATGGAACTCATCCATACATTACATTAACCATCCATCATCCTATGTAAACCTGTGAATTTGATCACTCGTGGTAATGCCAATGTTTAGAACAAAAATTCTTTCCACTTTTCAAAACCCAGACATTCAACCTAAGTTTCCTTTTTCTTGAAACCACTAGTCACAAAATCAAAAACCATTTAAAATATTAAAATAATTTTCAGAAAATCACCAACCATTCAAATGAAAACTCACTCTCAAGTCATACACATTAATTTCGAAACATATCATCCCATTTCGAAACACTTTAGGTTTTATGAAAAATGTTATTTCATCAACACCCATTCATTTAAAAACTCATTTATCCTTATTTAAAATGAGGTTCCAATATTTTGTAAAACTTCTCAAAAGACCATTAATTACCAAATCAAAATCTATCTTAAAAATCCACACATAAATTTCAAAACCCTTCATTCCATTCCAAACACTTTTCAACAGCTCAGAAAATCCTATTTGAAACAGATTTTCAAAACCCACATCAACATAATTCACACTTTGAAAAGAGGTGTAAACAGACCATTTAACATTTCAAAATGATTATAAAAATTCATTTACAACCTTTAAAAAGTAAATCATTTCTTCTTTACTGGAAAATAATTTCAAAAAATCCACATTTCATAAAACCAAGTCATAATTACTTCGAAATAAAGTTTCCAAGATTCCAAAATAAAGGAGACACAAGAAAATGTGAATGGAAATTAGTGATGGTGGGTGGATTGGACATATAGTTGGAGGCCATATTCCAATCACTTAACCATCATGGAGAGTTTTCTAGTATAATATCATCAGCTCCATATGGATATCCATGCCCTACAAGCTCACTGAGACTATTGACCCAACTCTATTTTCATTCCCACAATCATCGAAGAACCATGAGAACAAAAGAACTCAAGTAAAACCTAACTTCCCCTTGAAACATGAATACTTTAATGAGATGTGATGGATATTAACACTACTCATAATTGTAAGGTCAAGTCCCAACAATCCTAGCTCTAGTCTATCGAGACTCTTCCCCAAAAGTACATGACATAAAAAGAGTGAACCTCCCTTTGATACCATTTTGTCACAAACCAGATCTGGTCACCCTTAAAACTGGCACTTGAACCAGTCCATGGTAAGGGATGAACGCTGTTCTCGATCCCAGGATCAAATCTTGGTGGAGGAGTATTTCTGAGTTAATATAGGAGTACGGTAGTGGTATTGTATGAGTGGAACTATTCATTCTGTTTGGGCCTTTGGGGGACTAGTTTCGGCCTATGTGCCATTATTGGACATTAGGCTATAGGGCCTCTAGCCCCCCTCAGGCCTCTAAGACATGGGATTTTGGGCCACCATGCCTCTGGTTTAGAAGCAGTTAGGTCAGACCAAAAATGAGCATTCCCCAAAAGAGGAATCAGAGAAATTAGCATCCACCAAAGTAGAGCTAACTAGATTTGAAATAAATTGTTGGCATGGAAACAAACTCAGTACCATGAACCATGAATATTTGCGTGAGGTAATGCTAGTTGGTCAGCCATGCGATGTGGGAATCTTGGTGCCACCAATAAAGAATATGTTGGGGAGGTGCAGTTCCAATTTAGTTGGGTCTTTGAGTGAGTAGGTCATGTACTGGGCCTTGTGCATTTGGACTGATGGTTCATGTAAGGGTTCCCTCTCAACCCATTTAAAAGGGGGTATTATCTAAAAATAAATAAAAATATGAGGGCTTCGGGCTATTCAGACTAGACTGGTAATAATTAGTAATGATTAGTTATAATTTTTCATAATTGGTATTAATTAGTAATAATTTCTAATAAATAGTAAATAATTCATAATAATTACTAATAAATACAAAATTAATACAGATAAATAGTAAATAAATATTAATAATTAGTAACAATTACAAATAAATAGTAAATAATTTTCTATAATTAGTAATAATTTTTTATAATTAGTAATAATTTGCCATAATTGGAAGTAATTAGCTGTAATTATTAGTAAATTTTAATAATTACATATAAATGGAAAATAATTACCGATAATTAGTACTAATTAGTAATAATTATCATTAATTATTAAAAATTTCTATTAATTAGTGTTAATTCATCTATATGGTCTCAATTGGATCTTATGCAACCCAAAAATTCTCCATGATATTGTAGTATCCATAGTCATACCTATCTGCCTTGATCAGGAGACTAAACAAGTAATATTTGGCTATTACGACTGAATATTTGTTAAAATTGATGTTAGCGCAACTTACATTGATAAGTTATTTCTCTCTACTAATGATAATAATATTAATCATTGAGTGGAGTATTAAATCATTCCTCAACTGTGTGAGGAATGTAATTCTGTTGGGAACTAGAAAGAAGCATGTAGGCAAGTAGTTAAATGATTGAAATGTGGCTTATGGGGAAACATGGAAAAATATTGCATAATATATTTTAATTTGCAAGAAGATTCTTCTAAGAAAAAGAAGTCTAGGAAAATTGGGTTTATTGCTCTTGGGACTTTATTTGAGAGTGGAAGGAGACCAAAACTGAGGGTGCTAGATCATATACTACTATTTTGAAGTATGTTTTGGTCCTTTCTAACTATCTTGAAACTCATATTGGTGAGAATATTGGAGGAAATTCTTCTACTGTGAAGGACACTAGAGTTCAGGGTCTGGAGGACACTTCTCAGGATGCTTATAAAGAGTATGGGAGTCTTTCATTAATCCAGGAGTAGTCGCGTTCATGGGATGAATATGCTGATAAGTAGGTAGTGGATCTTGGAGGAGAGACTCATAGTTAGTTATATATTAAGAAATCTACCCAGGGCACTATGGAAAAGAAGCTGAATCAAGAGAAGAATCTACATTCCTCTAGCCTTCAAAAGGGTAAGAAGAAGATGTTTACTTCACCACACTCTCAGAGGCCAAGAGGATCACTTTGGAATGCCGAGAAAATGACTAATATATTGGAATCTGGGGAGTAGGTGGCCAAGAAGGGGGAATAGCTACCATAATGAAGTTTCCCAACAACCCTTTTTAATATTGTTGCCACCTGAGTCCAAGCGGTGTCTACCCCTATGGATGAAGTCAGTTTTCTTATAGTCACTTCTAGGATATTCAGGGCTCTTCCACTTGTTCCTAGGCATGCCTCACCCCAAGCATATTTTTAAAACATAGGAATAAGAGGAGGCTGGTATTTAGGATGTAGTGGGCATTCTAGTTTTCAATGGTACATTGGAAGGGAATATGACAACTGAAGAGGGTTTCATTGCCCCACTGGTATTTGCTGCCAGTTCAAATAAAATTTCATTGTTTGATATTTTAAATAGATCTAATAGCAGGGAAGTCTTCTGTGAGGAGTTTGGAAATGTCTATGGGCATTTTCGAGTTGAAGGATAATCAGTAGATGCTAAAAGTGTTAAGGAACGGAGAAATTTTGATCTGATGGGTAGTGCCTCAAATCAAGATGGATCTACTTTGATAATAAAAAATTATTTCATTGGAGGAAATAAGCCCCATCACAAGGAGGATAAGTCATTACACATAGATGATCATGATTACACTTGGTAGGTTCCTAAGCAGTGGAAGAGATGTAGACACCCGAGAGGTTGGGGTGGTTCCCATGAAAGGGGCGGAAGACTTAAAAGAAGATGAGTGTTGAATGAACTTTTTCATTTGTGGTGATATCGGTGCCTCTTCTTAGCATTGTAAACCCCCTCCTTCCATGCTTGTGTACTTTCTATTTTACAATAAATTTTCCAGGATCATGTATTTCAATCCATGGTATGTGTTGTTCCTGGTTAATTATCGATAATTAGTAATAATTAGAAATAATTATCCTTAACTACAAATAGTTACAGGTAATTAGTATTAATTAGTAATAATCTCTGAAAATTATTAATAATTAGAAGTAATTAGTAATAATTAATAATAAATATCGATAATTTGTAAATAATAATAATTACTAGCAAATAGTAAATAATTTCTAATAAATAGTAAATAATTGCCAATAAATAGTAATAATTAGTATTAATTACCAGTAATTAGTATTAATTATCCATAATTAGTTACGATTAGTTATCATTATCAATAAGTAGTAATTAGCAGTAATTTGTAATAATAACTGATAAATAATAAAAAATTAATGATAATTTTTTATAATTATTAATAATTGGTAACAAATAGAACTAATTATAAATGAATAGTAAATAATTAGTAATAATTAGTTGTAATTAGTAGTAATTAGTAATAATTACTGATAAATAGTAAACAATTACTGATCGTTAGTAATAATTAGTGATAAATATTAATAACTTGTTAATAATTACTAGTTATTATTATTAAGAAATGTAATTAATGATAATTAGTAATAATTACAATGATTAGTAATAATTATAATTAATTACCAATAATTAGTAAATAACAGTTTTTATTATTAATAAATAGTAATAATTATAGATAAATAATAAATAATTTGTAATAATTTGTAATAATTATTGATAAATAGTAATAATTAGTAATAATTTGTTATAATTATTAATAATTAGTAATAAGTAGTAATTAGTAAAATTTATTGATAAGTAGTATATAATTATTTATAATTATTTATAATTAGTAATAATTAGTAATAAATAGTAATAATTAGGTATAATTATTAATAAGTAGTAATTAGTAGTAATTAGTAAATATTATTGATAAATAGTAAATAATTACTGATAATTAGTTATAATTAGTAATAATTAGTAATAAATAGTAATAATTACTTATAAATAGTAAATGATTGAGAATAATTAGCAGTAATTATAAGTTATCAGTAATTATTATCTATAAATAGTAAATAATTATCAATAATGAGTTATATTTTGTAATAATAGTCAATAATAGTTAGTAATTAATGGTAATTTGTATTAATTATAATAATTATTGTTAATTAATAATAATTAGCATTAATTAGTAATATGAGTAACGATGTAGAGCATGGGTTAAAAACCCATGGTCTCAAAAAATTTATTATATTAAAAGGATAAACAGTATAAGAAGAAATATGAGAAAAATAAGGAAAAAAGCCCACACCCAATGGAAGACACCAATGATAAAAAAAATAACTTGTTCTAGTCCCTATGGATCCCAAATTCCAAGGGTGTTTTCTTGTGCCCTTTGTATGTAGACCGATATATGATTTCATTTTTGGTAGGACCTCATCTTCTCTATCTGATGATTCAGATGATCTCCTGGGATTATCACAAATCCGAAATTTCTATGCTAAATCACGAAAATCCGTATTTGGGTCAGATCAGAATCTATCTTCACTGTTAATTGATTGAAATTTATGTATTTCTATATAATCATCAATGTATCATCTCATATTATCCACATATTATTTTTGGATATTATATGGATTATTTGTTAGACCAGGCATTGATATAGCGTGCGATTCCGGGGCCCGATGTGCCCTGAAAAAATGTTTGAAATTTATTAAATATATTAAATTGCACGCACGTGTATTTTTCCTAAAAAATAGGAATAACACCTAAATGGGGGCCCATATCAGAAATCACAGGGAACCATTGAGTTCATAATGTGGGTTTTACCCAAGGCACGACATAACCTTTATTGATGTGATTTATTTGAGAAAAATTCATTGCTGGCATAATTAAATGAAATAAATTAAATAATTTATTTCTTTTATTTTTTTAACATAGAGGCCTATTTTATATTTTAATTATATGGTTATATAGTTCTTAAAGGTTTTCCACTCAAACCCTATAGATTTTAAAAAAATTGTTGTAGAGATTTTCTTGGTGGATGATGAAAGATCGAGACTATATCATGGATCATCATGCCAATGGAGACTGTGGATCCCATCGATGATAACGACACAACCATCCATCTCTAATGATCAATAAAAACTCCAAGTATCATGTTGGTTGATTTTTATTGCTTCCCCATTCTTGATTTCAATGATGAATGTGAATCAATCGACCAATGTATTGATCCATGAATCGTGCTTTTTTCAGGATGGTTTTATTAAAGGGATTTTATCAGGAGAATTGTTTTTAATATTTGATTATTCATTGATAATATCATGGAAATAATTTGATATCAACATGAACCTCAATCGAGGTTTGTTCCTCTTATTTTTTTGTGTTCTTTTCTCCCCAATTCTTTATTCACTGTGGGAGTTCTTTGTTTGGCCTGGGGTTTGACAAATCCTGATCAATCAATCGTTTCACACCCGTTTCATGGGACAATAATTGGATATAACTAATCAAGGATCATTGTGACATGATGGAGGTATGATGGTAGTAGAATTAGCTTATCAGACAACATGAATACCTGATTTTGTGTTCTTCATCACGAAATGAAGAATGATTCTAAAATCCATTTTTTTGTGGATTGATGGCCTAGAACATGTTATTCGGTGATGTAATGAATCAACAAGGCTCGCTATATGATTTTGAGATAAATTTTTCACCAGATTAATGTCTATAGGAATAACCCGAATTCATGGAATCAGATCTGGATTTCAAGAAAAATCTGAGTTACACGACATGTAAAGTAGATCTACATATCGTATGGGGGGCCCAAGCTGTGCCACTAGGGTTTTGAATGATGTTAAGTATCACACATCATGCGAACCATATCACAATCTATGTGACCCCATTCCATGTGACATGGCATGAACTTATATAAGTACACGAACATGAGTATAAGTACACGTCCATATGGCGTGTCATGTACATATACATGGACAAGGATTGGTGTACACTAGATAGTGCATGGACACGACCTCAGAATACAGACACAACCAGTCAAAAAGGGAAGGATAAAATGTCTCTCTAAATGTTATGTTCTCCTTCTATACACTGTGTATTTGGAGACTACATGTCATGTGAGGCTCTTCCATATTGGCAGATAAGGGGATAGATGGACACACTGTGTACCCCCTATTACTGGTGGTGTACTCCCTTGAAGAGTTATTGTGGCTCTTTGTTTTCTTATTTTTTACCAGTATAGGTTTAGTAAATTCCCTTGGTCTTTTAAATTAATCTTATAGTGAAATATTACATCTATATCACAGGATTATGATCTCTTCTAGAGGTCAAGTCTCAGATAGAGTAGTGGTGTCACTTTGTGATACTGGAGTGCTATCCTCTATCAACTTTTTTTCATAGGTGGGGTCTGTGGAATCAGCATGACCTCACTGAGTGGTTCATTTATCCTCCATCTAGTGGTCCACTTTGGTATGGTTGGTGGTATCACCGACATACAATCCCCTATGTAGTGGGTTGATCCAGATTGGGTTTGTGGTTCCCCCTAATGATTCATGGAATGACCACATATATGTGTATTAGAGTCTTCTTAGACTGGTGAGAATTTATTGGGTGAGGTCTAATGAGTTATAAGTCTTCATTGGCTATCTCTAATTATATCCTGGATCATGGATTGGGCCCTCAAAGAATGAAAATTTATTCGAATGTAATCCTATTGCTGAAAGTGGTTATGACTGCATGGTGTCATGGTGTCTTTATTGAGTATATTTGAGAATTTCTATTATAAATTGATTATTAAATATTTTATTGATATTAATGTACTTGTTATTTCGTGTTTAGTGTTTTTGGAGTGTCTTACTAAGTAATTTTATACTCACACATGCATGGGCTTGGCCCACATGTGTTGTGTCTTATGCAGATGATGACCTTTTTTATGGTGTCTTAGGAGGATAGGGAGCAGTTTGGGATAGTTGGAGCTAGAAAAACTGATGTTTATTATTGGGAGAATTAATTTGACTTATTCCTATTTCTTGGAGTAGGTTGGAGTCATTATAGCTTTTGTTTGAGCTTGTATTTGGTCACATTTTCCATTTCTGTACTTTTTCTATCGTACTTTGTTATCGGATCTTAAATGTATGCATGCAATATTTCAGTTTATTTATGTTTCATAATTGTATGGGCTTGGAGATGTGTGTGTGTGTGTGTGTGTGTCTAGGTACTTTAGGCTAATGCATCCCATTTTTGGGATATGCTTACTCATCATTGGTCGTCAAACCCTAGCCCATTAGAGGATGGTTTCAGGTAATCGTGGTTCATTCCACAGTGGGTCGGGATGTGACATAGTGGTATCAGAGGATTCAGTTCTACTTTAGGACCAATTTCAGTGATATTAGTTTTGGGAAATGGTGTTTAGTGTTTTGAGTTTGGATTTCAGTCCAGAGATTCCAGTGTTGGTGCAGCAGCCGATATATCCATAACCAGGACTTTGAACACCTTTTTTTTAGTTGATACATGTAAACATTAGTTATTGGTAAATTTTTTGGTGCATGAATCATATAGTAATGGTTTTGTTTTCCATTTACCTATTGATCCATCTCCATATATATACTCTTTTTACTATGGTACATCTTGTTTTATTTCAGGTTGCCTTTATGCATACAGCCAGCCAGGTTTCCACTGCGTGATCATGAGCATGATCTGCCTGGTGAAAAGGAATTGATGCAGGGGATTGTACCAGAGATAGAAACTCTGTGTGGTTTACCAGCTATACCACCACCTATTGAGTAACATATAGAGCTAGTAGTACTAGCTGAGGATTCGTACATGCTTAGTGCATTACATGAGTTTCAGAGGAAATGAAATCCTATGTTTCAGGGTGAGCTAGACCCCCAGGTGGAAGACGACTATTTAGATATAGGCACTCGCGTTTTCCACCTTGGGAGGATGCAAGCTGATCATATGTTTTCCCTCATAGTGATTCTTCTTCAGGGCTCTATTAGGCGACGGTGGAGCTTGCTAACTTAGTCACATGACGAGACAACTCTCTCTTGGAAAAACATTGAGAATATATTCATAGAGGAGTTCTATCTATCCATGATGTGATGGGTAAGCATACAATAGCTTATAATCTTCATAAGGATAGTATGATCATTTGGGAGTTCTCAGTGAGGTTTATTGATCTATCATGTTACTCCTTAAATATGTAGTGGGTCTAGTTATTCAAAGATCAGTCCTCTTACCCAGGATTGTATTGGTATATAAGGGAATTAGTAGTATCCCTTTTCATTCCCACCTATGCTGGGGTGCCTGAGTGAGCCTTTTGGGGGGAGATTTTTCTAGAATAGCATACAATAATAATTAGAGTTAGTAGTGGGTTCCTAGTAGATGAGAGTATAGCAGTAGGTATCCAACATCCATCATAGGGATCCAAGTGTTCCATATGCTTCAAGAGATGATCCCCGTACTTAGGGCTAGCAGTGCAAGGATCTTGGGGTGTCTTGAATCATCCAAGGGACAGGCGGTGTTTCTCCTATGATGGTCAGGGACATTTAGATCAATATTGTCCAACATTTTGTATAGTTGATTGTGAGATAATCGGGGGATAGCCAAAATAGAGATAGACGAAGGAGAAACATGGTCTTCAGGGAAACTGATGTGGCAAAGGGGCTGGTAGGGAAAAAGGAGATGGTCTAAGGTTCAATATGTTACCACCACCACCCCCAGGTGGTCCATTCTAGGCTCATGGAATTGGTGGATAGTGAAGAGGCCATATAAAGACTATAGAGTCCTATTATCCAAAGACTCTATGGATTATTTGAGGTATGATCTAAGACTTTTCTAATTTAGTTTTAGTATTGATAGACGCGAGTTTTATCCATTCCTTCATTTCCACTTATATGGTTCAAGACATAGAGTTTTAGGTTGAGCCATTGGCTTGACCTTTGCGATTAGAGACTCTAAAAGGCGGTGATTCAATGATTTTTCACTTGTGATAACAGTGAAATTTGACACTTGGAGATGAGATTTATGTATGGGATCTATTTGTTTTAGTAATGGGGCATTATGATTTTATCTTAGTTATGGACTAACTATCCACAGTTCATTCCCATATTGGTTGTTTTAGGTGGAGGATGTGGTGTGTCCGCAGTAACGAAATTAAATTTTTCTTTGTGGGTGAAAAAGAGACCTTCATTGAATAGGATGAGCATAGGAATAAGAGAGTATAGTCTATTACTCACCTATTGGATAACATGACTATTGGAGAAATGGATGCATTGGGCTACAAGTTTCCTATAGTGGTGGTGGAGTATGAGGATATTTTCCCTGAGGATATGCCAAGTTTACCTCCAAATCGAGAGATATAATTTTTCATCGACTTTAATCCAAGGATGATGCCGATATTTGCACTAGTATATCATATGGCTCTCATAATTCGTTGACAGTTGAGGATGTAGTTGGAGGATTTTTAGAAGAATGGCTTTGTGATACATAGTGTTTCCCCATGGGAATCCCTAGTGTTGTTTTCCAAGAAGGAATATGGGAGTGTGAGGTTATGTATAGATTACCAGTGCTTGAATCAGGTGACTGTGATGAATAAGTATCCAATAAATCATATTGGAGACCTCTTTGATCAGTTGATAAGGGTGAAATGATTCTCAAAAATTGACCTCGTATAAGGTTATCTCTATCTGTGAGTATGGGATGAGGATATACTGGAGACAACCATGAGTTGTTGTTACAGTCGCTGTGAGTACTTGATGATTTTGTTCAACATGACTAATTCATTAATAGTGTTCATAGGACTCATGAACCAGATCTTTCAGAATTTCTTACTTCGGTTCGCAGTAGTCTTCATCAAGGACATCCTAGTGTATTTGGTGTCTGAGTAGGATCATGCAAGACACTTGAGGATGGTCCTAGACACACTCCGAGAGAACCATATTTATAGAAAACTCTTGAAGAGTCAGTTATGGATTTGAGTGGTCCAATTTTTAGGACACACCATCTCAGTGGATGAATTTGTAGTAGATTCACCAAGTGTTTAGGTAGTTCTTTCTTGGGAACCAACAAAGAGTGTTACTGAGGTGGGAAGTTTCCTTGAGTTTTCAAGGAACTATAGGAGGTTTTTACCCATATTATATAGCATGGTGTAACACTTAATAGCATTGACTCAAAAGGGGAATCCTATTATGAAGACAAAAGGTGCTAGAAGTTATTTGAGGAGTTGGGACAGAGGTTCACGTGCACTCCCATATTGAGATTTCCAGATAAGGTTGTCGAGTACATAGTGTGGTATGATGCATCCATGAAAAGATGTGGTTAAGTGCTGATGTAGAATAAAGTGGTTATTTCCTATGGATCACACTATTTGAGACCCCATGAGTAGAATTATGCAACCCAAAATCTTAATTTGGATGTGAAAGTCTTCACTTTTAGGATGTAGAGACACTATTTGATGGGCGAGCGGTTTATCATCTACTCTAACCACAAGAGTCTCATGTTAATATTCTCTCAGAAGGATCTTAACTTGATACCGAGGTGATGGATAGAGTTCCTATTAGTATATTACTATAATATTTCCTGTACTCATAGGAAAGGGAATGTGGTATAAGATGCTCTTAGTAGGATATCTTGATCTCAGTTGTTGGTCGAGTGTCAAAGCAGTTATCCTCATCGCAGTTTTCCTTCATGGATAAGTATAGTAATTCATATCATCAGTATATGGTTGTTAACCCACTTATTTTATAGAATTTTATGGTTTCTCAGTGTGTAGATACTAGCTATGAGACCTTATATACTTAGTTATCCACTAGAAATACTCCCGATGTATAATTTGAAGGTGGGGAGAATGTTATCCTTTCTAGAGGATGAACAATATCACCTTTAACATTGCGGGAGGAGGTGAATTAGGAGTTTCATAAATCCCCATCGGAGGTAAATCTAGGTGTAGAAATGATGTACTAGGACCTATAACATTAGTTTTGGTGTCTAGGTATGAAGAATAGAGTTGTAGAGTTCATCTCTTGATACCTTGCTTGTTGGGAAGTAAAGGCTAAGCACCAAGTTCCAATGAGTTTAGCTCAACCCCATGAGGTGTTAGGGTGGAAGTGGGATGGGATATCCATATAATTCAGGATGTTATTACCATTTATATCTAGTGGAAATTATGATATCTAGGGGATCCTAGACCAAATCAATAAGTCCTTCCACTTTCTAGCCATTCAAGAGTAGAGTTCAGTAGAGAGACTGGGGTGCCTCTACGTGTAGTTGATAGTTTGACTCCATGGAGTTCCATAGAAAATGGTCTCTAACTGTGATTCTCACTTTACATCTTAGTTGTGGAGAGGATTATAGTAGGATTTGGGACTCAGTTACACTTGATCATAGTGTTTCACCCCCATAATGATGTCTATATGGAGAGGACCATTCAGGTCTTGGAGGACATGATATGAGCTTTCATATTGGACTTTTTTCATAGTGGGGAGGATTAATTACCCTTTTCAGATTTTTCGTACAATATAATATACCATTAAACCATTGGTATGGAGCCATTAGAGGCTTTGTATGGTCAACCCTATATGTCATCACTTTTTTGTACTGATCCAAGGGAGTCAACACTCATGGTTCTAGAGTTGGTGTGAGCTACTACAGAGAAGGTGTAGATCATCCAATAGTATATGAAGACTATACGGTGTTGTCAGAATTATTATGTGGACCGATGATGAAGACCACTAGATATTGAGGAAGGATACCTTAGGTTCCTAACAGTCTCACCTCAACATGTATTGAGGATATTTGGCGGCTACATAAAGTTATCTTCAAGATTCATTGTTCCCTTTCGAATACTACGTAGAGTTGTCGAGGTGGAATACCTCTTAGAACTGGTGCCACAATTGGACTGGGTATACGAAATCTTCCATATTTCATGGATGAGAAAGTATATACAAGACCCATCACATATTATCAACTGGGGAGTGCTGTACATCGAGGGTAGAGCTATTTTTATAGAGTACCCATTAGAGATCTAGGATCAGTAAGAGAGGATATTTTGCGGGTGTTTTATTCCCATAGTGTGTGTCTGGTGGCAACATGAGAATCTTTGGGAGAGCACATGGGAGCAGAAGGCTCAGATTCATGCTTAGTGACCAAATCACTTTGTGTATCCCTTGTTTTGGATTTTTAGGATGTAAAATGCTAAGGTGGGGAGAATGTAACATCTCAGATATTCTAGGTATTATTTTTGGATATTATATGGATTATTTTTGAGTCCACACGCAGAGATGATGTTCGATTCTGGGGACCGATGTTCCCAGAATAAATGTTTAAAATATATTAAATATATTAAATAGAAATCATGAAAAAATTTCATGAAAAAGTAGAATAACACCTAAACTAGGGATATATCATAAATCCAAGGGACCTCTATTGTTCATATTGTGGGTTTCACCCAAGGCACAACATAACCTTTTTGGCATGGGTCGTTTGTGAAAATTTCATCACAGGAGTAATTGAATGAATTAAATTAATTAATTAATTTTTATAAATTTCATACTATTTTATCCATTAATTATATGGTTATATAATTCCTTGTGTTTTGCCGCTCAAACCATGGTGATTTCAGACAAACCAAAAGAGATCTTTTATTGGCGAACAATGACAGATCAAGATAAGATCATGGATTGTCCTACTAATGGAGACTATGGATCTTGTCAATGATGAAAATTTAACCTCTATTCATCAAATATCAATAAAAAATCCATGTAGGATGGTGGTTTATGTGCATTTCTTTTGTGTTCTTGATTTCTACGATGAATGTGAATCAATTGACCAATGGATTGATCTGTGAATCGTGTGTATTGCGGGATGGTTTTATTATGGGGATTTTATCAGGAGAATTATTTTTAATTTCTGTTGCTTAATTTTTAATCTCATGGGAATGGATAGATATCAACATGAACATTAATTGTGTTATGTTCCTCTTATTGGTTCTTATGTTTTTTCCCCAATTCTCCTTTCACCATTGGCATTCTTCATTTAGACCATGGTTTGATAAATCCCAACCAATCAATAATTGAACACTCATTTATTGGTTCAATGATCTAATATCACATATCTATTATTGGAAAAAACATGATTTATGTGCAAACGTGGTAGTGGTAGTGGATCTGAGGATGTAGATACCTGATTTCCCATTATATGGTGTACATCGTAGAATGATGTATAAATCCATTTTTCAAGTGGATCAAATTCCCAAAACGTGTTATTCAAAAACTCATTGACTTTATGAGGTTCAATATATAATTTTGAAATGAATTTATTAATAGTTTAAAGGTTGTAAGGACAACTGGGATGCATGAAAGAAGATATAGATTTCTGGAAAAATCATAGTTACACAATTTGTAAACTGGATCTACAAGCTGTGTGGGGCCCCATGGTTTTGGCACTAAGTTTTTGGAAAAAGTTATGTATAACACACCATGTGATCCCTATCACACACCATGTGACCCCTTTTTGTGTGACTCAGCTTGTACTTTGGGAAGTAAAAAGACACAGGTAAAAGTAAACAGCCAGATGGCATGTCATACACTTATACACAAACACGACTTGGTGTACAAGGGATGGTACACAAACATGTCCTCTATACATGGACATAGACAAGAAACATGGGTAGGATACCATGTGTCTCTACACATCAGGTAATCATTATACACACTATGTATTTAGAGACTATATGTTGTGTGGGGATCTTCCACACAGGCATGCAAGTGGATGGTTGGACATGGAATGTACCATATGGTACAAGTCATGAACTACCATAAAGAGTTATTGGGTCTCTTATTTTTCTCATTTTTAACTATAATATTTTGAGTGTGTTCCCTTGGTCTTTTACCTTGATGGTAAATTGCATCATTACATCCATATAAATGGATTGTGATCCCCTCTAGAGGTCGAGTCTCAGATAGAGTTGTGGTGACCCTCCATGATACTGGAGTGCATTCCTCTATCACTTTTTTCCCATAGGTAGGGTTTTGGAATCATTTTAAAATCCATGATAAGGGCATTGATCCTCCATCTAGTAGGTTGTATCAGTAAGTTTGGTGGAATTGTTGACATATGATCCCCTATGTTCTGGGCTGATCCAGATTGGGTTTATGGTGTACCCCAATAGTTCTGGGTGTGACCCCTATCTATGTATCATAGTCTTCTTAGACTAGTGAGATTTAATTGGGTGGGGCCTAATGATTTATAATTCTTAATCGAGTTCCTCCATTTATATCATGGATCATGGACTAGGTTCTCCTGGAACGAGCGTTGCTTTGAACATAATCTTGTGGATGACAAAGGTTATGACTGCCTGGTGGTGTGGTATCTTTCCAGAGAATATATAGGTGTTTTTTATGCATTAATTTTATATCTTTTATTAATATAACTATAATTTTTTATTCTTGTATATTGTTTTTAGGGTTTTATACTGAGTATTGTTATACTCACCCATGTATGGTATTTTCCCACATGTGTTGTGTGTTATGTAGACAACATCCTTTTTGATATTCTTCGGGGAGGACAAGGAGTGGGTGGAGCATAGATAGAGCTTGAAAAACCATGGTGTTTTACTAGGATACTGAATTTGACTTAGTACTCTCCCTTTTAGGATGTTGGACTCTTTATAGTTTTTAGTCAGTCTTTTTTCTCCTTTTTTCATTCCCATACTTTTTTGTCATACTTTTTTGTAGGATGGTAGATATATACATGCATTGTTTTAGTTGTTTTAAATTTCAGTATTATGTGGTATGGGAGATGTGTGCATGTGTAAAGTTATATTATGATAATGCCACCTATTTGTGGGATATGTCTACTCAACATTGGTCTCTTTCCCCTGGCCTATTGAAGCTGGGTTTAGGGTGGTTGCGGGTCGAAACTCAGTGGGTCAGCTCAAGAAAATAAAAGATGAAAACATTAGGCTCCATCATAGAATAAATAAACATGATATGTGAAAATTACCAATAAACTGCTTCCTTATTATGACCTTCAATGGGTCTTTCATCTTCCTGACCTTTATGGGGTATGGTGATAGATTTCCTTTCTCGTGCATCGTTTAATTCTTGATCTGATGAGTTACCAAATGAGGTGTATTCTTTTTTCATTAATTAATTTAAGTGGGTTGGGTAAGAACACTTTGTATTCTCATCAACACATAGACTTACAACCTATGATGAATAATCTTTCATAGAAGTGCTTCTTGGAGGGTCAGTCATTTTAGGATTTTAGGGGGTAACCAGCTGGAAACCCTCCTCATCCACAAAAATGTGCTTACCTTTACGAGTCCTTCAATAATAGCCCTACCAATTTCACTATCCATAAAGGGTTCATTATAATGACCATGTTTTATTGTTGTAATAATAGAATGACTATCTATCATGTGTGTATAATCTGTATTCAAGACACCAAGGGATTCTGAAGAAGTATCAATGTCAACCAATACCCTTGGTGGATCCCTCAAGGAATTATCAGACATTTTTTACACCTGAGAACTAGTTCTAATCCATGGACATGTACTAGAAGTGACATCCAATTTCTATTTACCATTAGGTGATTTCAAAGCAATTATTTTTTCATGCAGTAGCTTTTGGCTTGTTTCCTCTTGTGTAATTATTTTATCATAGGGTTGAACATCTATATCCTCCCTAGAAGGCTCATCTCAGAAGTCCATAATCTATCTCAGATTGAGGGTAGATTCACCTCCAATCATGAGATCCTCAATTTTAACTTGTTAATTAACTCCCCTCTAAAAGGATTATGGACCTGATTTTGTAACCACATCAAAATTATAGGATGATTCAACGCCACACTATAGGGATTTTCCATCCATTTGTACATATTGTTGAGTAGAAAAAACTGCATCATTATCATTCACCAACAAAACCATCTCCACCCATGAATTAACATGGTATTATGAGACAACCAAAACCTACCCCTTCTTCCAAAAATAAACAGAAAACATAAAATTATCACTATCTAATAAATCCACCTCTAATGCATTCAACATCTCCACGACTTCAGCAACAATATCATCACCTTATTGTCTCTCTTAAACAATCTTAGCCCATGTTCTGGTTTGTTTTCCACTACTGTTCTGATCATGATAAAGTCTTGTCATAACATTGAATACCTTATGACCATGTATAGTATAAGTATCATGGGTATTGTAATTAACAACACCATTGTGCTACTGGCCATATTTAGAAATAGGTTTGTTCCCATTCAACTTCACCTAAATATTTGTTCCATCCTACAACATCATCTTTCCAGCCTCTTCTATGAATTTTGAGGTATTTCACCCCACACTTCTCCTTCTTAAGCATGAATATTCATCAAGTTCATGCCTAGAGAAAAAGGCACAGACAACCAATTTGTTCCACTTTCACCTTTCATGACCAACAACCTTACAATTCCGATGAAAACAACGAACATTCTCATATTCAATCCTTAGATCCATTTCACCATCTTCTATTGACATAATAACTATATCAACTAAAATATATCAAAAATCAATTTCCACCAAGAATTGAGCATAATTCCCTAATATAGCCAGTTTCTTTATCCAATTTGATTGGGACCCCCGTGACCATTGTAATGTCATAAAAAATCTTGGGGTGCCATAAAATCTGGTTCAGGCCCAATACCTCGACCCATATCTACACAGATGAGGAACCAACCTCCAATGGGTTGAATATGTGATCCCATTCACAGATAGAGAATAATTTAGTCCTGAGACTTATTGATCCATATCCCTAGGCATGTATCTTTAAATTCATAAAAGGAAATAGAAAATGGATGTAACCATGTCCCATTGAGACGCATCACCAATTTAAAAAACCACATGTATCCGAGATCCACTCAATTAGATCCATAACCCACTAGGGTGTCATATCTCCCAGAAAAATAACCAACCCGATGATTCAATGCTCCCTAATTTTAAGTCATTCTGAGGCTGCCATCAGGTCTGCCCTTATATGGGAAACGTTTCCCTTTTAGTGTATACCACTGAACACCGAACACATGAGGAGGGTGAAATGATATTGAGAACTAACCTCTCCCTAAAAAGACACATATTTCCTTCTACCATAAATATCTCTTCTTTTTGTTGTGGAACCCACAAACTGGTGAGAGTCGAAACATCAACGTGTAAGTAGATCAACATCCGGCGATGAATCCATGCCCTAATCCCCATGGAGACCCATACCAAAAATCTCATGGAGACCCATCTCCCACCTATTCAATAATTAGTAATAATTAGTAATAAATATTGATAATTAGTAAAAATTGTAATAATTAGTAATAATTACCTATAAATAATAAATAATTAGTCATAATTAGTGATAATTAATGAAAATAGTAATAATTAGTTATAATTATTAATGATTAGTAATAATTAGTTATAATTAGTAATAAGTAGTAATTAAGATTAATTAGAAGCAATTAGTAATAATTATTGACAAATAGTAGATAATTACCAATAATTAGTTATACTTAGTAATAATTACTTCTAATTAGTAATAATTTATAATAATTAGTTATAATAAGTAATAATTTATTATAATTAGTAATAATTAGTAATAAATTGTAATAGTTAGTAATAGATAGAAATAATTATTGATAAGTAGTAATAATTATAAATAATTACCAATAATTGGTAACAATTAGAAATAATTACCGTTAAATAGTAATAATTAGCAATAATTAGAAAATAATTACCATCAATTATTAATAAGTTGTATTAATTTGAAATAATTTTTAATAATTAGTAAAAATATTGATATTCACTGTTATTTTTTATTTAGTAATAATTTATGGCATTTAGTTTTAATTACTTGAAATTATTGATAATTGTAAATAATTACAAGTAATATGTAATTTTCTAATTTTCTATTTTTTTTGTTGGATCATCTATTCCTTCTATTACATTAAACATAAGGAATATTTCTATTTTCATTTTTTAGAATACTATGGAACAAGGAAGTAGAAAAATGCTTTTATTACAAGATCTTGATTGTATAAATCATCACAAAAATTTGAATAGTTCTAGTAAAAATCATGTACATATTGATGGTTTGAAATTTTTTTATCATTTTAATCATTAAAACACAGTTTTTTCCAGTTGAGACAATTAAGTGTCAATGTAAGAAATTTCCTATAAAGATATTTGAGATAATTGATAGTGTTGGGGTTCATCTATCACATTTAGGTTTATAAAAAGATCATATTTTTTAGTATCTTCATAGTCAATAAAATTTAAAATAAGATACATATAATTTGGTTATATATTTTTCACAGTTATAAAATATAGTACACGTGGTTTCAGGATAATATTTTTGACTAATAGAAACTCATAATAATAAAATCAACTTCTAAGTAAGAACAATCTCAATTTTTCGAGTTGCTGAGGTCTGCTGAGGATTTCTTATATCCCAGTTATAAGATAAGAAAAGTTTAAGATACTACTAAATTTATGGATATTAAGTCAAATAATGGAATGTTAAATAGTCATTTTGATAAAATATTTTCTTTCGTTAGATCATTTTCACCTGAGGGAAATGTGTTACCTAGAAATTTCTATGAATGTAAGAGGTTGGTTTCTAATTTTCATCTTGGTTATTAGAATATCTATGAAAGCTAAAATGATTGCATCATATATTATGGTGAATATGATTCATTAGTTAATTTTCATACATGTGGAAAATCAAGGTAAAAAGATCCACAACAAGGAATATCCAAATCTATTCCCATTAGATTACAGAGTTTATTTTCATATCAAAACACAGTGTCATTAATGAAATGACACAAATCCAATATTTCTATCTGTAAAAGATTAAATCATGCTTATAATAGTGGCTCATGGAAAAAAATTTCCTAGGTGCATTCATATATTACTTTATAATCGTGTAAGGTGTCATTGGGTATTTCTACAAATGGTTTCGGTAAATTTGGTGCATATGATAGTCAATATTTTCATTGGCTTATCATTATAACATCGTACAACTTACCACCTTGGATGTTTATGAATGAACCAATATCTTTTTGACATTACTAATTTAATTAAATAAAAATATAATTTTTATTTTTATTTGAATCCTTTTATCAATTAGTTAAATTTAGTGCAGAGTAATGGTGTCAGTATATAAAAGGTAGTTGCAAAACAAATCCTAATGAAAATTGTATTAATGTGGAAAATTAGTGACTTAACAGGGTATGATATGTTATCTAGCTATAGTACACTTGGTAAAAAATCATGTGTGTACTTTATGAGTGATAATAAAGCTGATATACTTGTTAATGGAATAAAACCTTATATTTTCAACTATAAACAAAAATTTATTCCTACATACCATCCTTTTCATAGGAATATAAATAATTTTAGAAAAGGTACAATTAAAAGAGATAGATCTCTAACACTGATCTCATGTATATATTTAAAATCTATTATCTCTTCATTACCTTGTATTATATTTAAACAAACTATAATTAAATAAAAAAATAGATGGCTTTGGGAAAGATCATAGTTAAATAAAATCAAGTATTTTTTTAGATTAACCATATTGGATTTATTTGATGGCCTATCAAATGTTAGATTCAATGCATATTGATATGAATAATTTTGATAACATATTTTATACAGTTTTGGACATGCCTTCTAAGACTAATAATAATGTAAAGGCATGATTTGATATTAAAAAAATTTACAAGAATCCATAATTTGAGTTATTTGAAAATAATATATCACATAATTTAATAAATCCAAAAGTATCATGGATAGTTTCTAAAGAAAGTCATTTATTATTCTATGAGTGGATTATATATTTGAAGTTACCTGATGGTTATGTTTCTAATTTGGCTTGATGCATCCGAAATGGTCATATTAATGGATTAAAATTTCTTTATTGTCATGTTATAATAGAAATAATACTTCTGATTGGTCTTAAAGGTTTGTTAAATTCTCCATTTTGATATATACTGATAGAAAAATCATATTTTTGACAATTTTTTTTTGATAGGAGACTATGATGCACTTAGTAGGTTGTAACATGTTGTATCAATTTTATGTATATTGGAAAAAATTACTCCATATTTCATTGATTCAATGGAACATTTAATATTAAATTTTTTGCATGAGGTAAAATGTAGAGGACCACTATAGTTCTAATAGATGTACCTATATGAAAGATTCATTTAGAAATTGAACAACAATGTATGTAACAATGCATTGATTGAAGGGTCCATTGTAGAAGTTTATTTCTATGATGATTTTTTTTCTCTCATTACTTTCAAAAAGAATATCTTTCAAAAAAATCGAATAAGTCATAATGAGAAAAATGTTGGTGATGCAATGAACCAAAAATTGTCAATTTTTAATCAGCCTAAACTTGCCTTTGGCGAAGTTTATGTGTGGTGGATTCTAGAAGATGAACAACACAAAGACCATGCATATGTTCTGCTTAATTGTGAGGAAATGACATGGTATGTACTGTGAGGGATACTTTCACATATTAAATATTTATATTTTTATAATTTATTTAATAATAATTCATTTTTAGATTATTAGATGATCATATCATGAAACTGATTGCATGTTACACCATCTGCTCTTGAAGGATGTCAAAAAAAATCCTACAGTTTTCGAAGACATGTAAAGTAAATTGGTTATGGTTGAACCTATGAAAACAATTTATTATTTTTTATATTATTAATTGTTTTTAAATTTTACTGGTATCACAACATGTAGATAAAATTCATAATAAATTATGTGTGTTGAGTAACCCACCATCCAAACTGGTTAAATAATATAATTCATACCTATTAAGGGATTTTAATACTCTCTATGCGCTTATGGTGAATAAAAAACAATGAATACTGGTGGTTTCTTGAAAGGATCTCCTCATAAAGAAAGTGAAGATGACTTTTATGGTTTGTTGGATGAAATAATTGAGTAATGTTATCTAGGATAGAATTATGTAATAATATTTAAATGTCATTGGTTTGATACTGATAGAATGTTTCAAGTTCATCCACAGCATGGGATCATTGACATTAAATCTAAATTCCTTCTTGCAGTAAACACACCATTTGTGTTAGCTTAGAAAGAACATCAAATATACTATTCAAATTATTATGCTTCTTGAAGAGTGAATGGTGTTGTATAATAAAAATCAAATCTAATGAAAAATAGTTTTGGAAAACTGAAATTGGTTTGGTCGAAGTGTAATAAATTGAATTTATTTAAGAGATAATACCAAATACATCTTTTACTCAAAGAAACATAAATATTGGGGATGAAACCCCACATTTAGATCCGATCACTGTAGAAAAAAGTAGTATTTTTTATGAGAGAATTAAGGAGGAATAATAGCCATCAAAAATAGTAAAAAAAGATATATTTTCGATGAAATAAGTTTCTCATTATAACTTTTTTAGTATTTGAAATGGAAATCATATCCCATCACAAATAAATTTGGCACTAACACTTGTTATATAGTGTGAAAGTCTTATTTACGATGAAAAGGTTTTCTTTCATAAAAAAATATATGCGATGAGACATTATCTCATCATAAATACCTATATATGAAAACAAATATATCATTTGTGATGGAATGAGATTTCTTTCGAAAATACTCTATCCACAGTGAAAATAAAGGTTATTTATGGTGGGTAGAATTTGTGACTCATTTGGTCATCCATCACAAATACTTTTTCAATTGCCTCTGTATATATTTATGGTGGGACCTATTTGCAGTGGGTTCTATCACAAATAATAGTATTTGTGACGGAAATTCCATCGCTGCTAATCTAGCGCACGCACGCACACACATAGAGATATGTGTGCCCCCTATAAGGATATCTTCATCATAATTTCTATGCTCTTCTAGTTTCTCTCTAACTCCTCACTATATAAATTTTAATTTTTACTGGTTCATTTTCAAGATCGCACAATAAAGAATCATTTTAAGGTATTGGTAATAACGGGTAATATTTGTCAATAATTACCAGTAATAACAAATAATTAGAAATAATTCGTAATAATTAGTAATAATAAATAATAACTAATAATAAATAGTAATGATTAATAATAATTAATAATAATTATTAATAATTAATAATTATTATTAAAAATAGTAATAATTTGTAATAATTAGTAATAATTTCCAATAATTAGTAATTATTAAATATAGTAATTAGTAGTTAATAATAATTACTAACAATTATTATAGTTATAAAAAAATAGTAATAAATAGCAATAATTAACAAAAAATAGTAATAATTAGAAATAATTACTGATAATTAGTAATAATGATCAATAATTAATAATAATGAGTAATAATTATTAATAAATATTGATAATTAATATTAATTACCAATAATTTCCTAAAAAATATCAATAATTACCCATAATTAGTAATAATTACAGATAATTAGTAATAATTACTAGTAATTACCTTTAAATAGTAATAAATAGTAATAATTATTGATAGTTGGAAATAATTTGTAATAATTACTAATAATAATAAATAATTACCAATAATTAGTAATAATTAACAATAATTAGTAATAATTAGTAATAATTATTGATAATTAGTAATAATTTGTAATAATTACCATAAATTAGTAATAATTCAAAATAATTATTAATAAATATTAATAATTAGTAACAATTAAAAATAATTAGAAATAACTAATAATAATTGGTAATAATTACCAAGAAATAGTAATAATAAAAAATAATTTCCATAAAAAAAGTATCAATAATTACCGATAATTTTAGATAATTATTGAAAATTAGTAATAATTAGTGATATTTACCAATAATTTGTAAAATTGAGCAATAGTTTCCAATATTTATTAATAATTACCATTAATTCATAAAAATTACCAATAATTAGTAATAATGACTGATAATTAGTCATAATTAATGATATTTACCAATCATTACTAAAAAGTCAAAATAATTAGTAATAGTTTCCATTAATTACCAATAATTATAATTACTAAAAATTAGAAATAAATTGGAATAATTAAAAGAAATTAGTAAGAAATAATAATTATTATTAATAATTATTAATAATTGATGATAAATACTGATAATAAGTAATAATTAATGATAATTAATAAAAATTTGAAATAATTTTCATTAATTTGTAAAAATTACTATAATATATTTATATTGACCATTATTTTTTTATTTATTAACAATTTTTGATATAGAGATGAAATTGCCTATATTTATTGATAATTGGTAATAATTAAAAGTAATTAGTAAATTTATGATTTTCTAACTTTGTATTGGATCATCCTTTAAATCTGATTAATCATAATAAATATTTCTTTTTCATATTTTCTAAAAAATCATGGAATTAAGAAGTAGACAACATGTTTTATTACAAGATCTAGATTAGATAAATCGTTAAAAAATCCCAATAGTTCTGGTATAAATTATTTATATATTGGGGTGTTGAACCATTTTTATCATATGCATCATTAATACTAGATTTTGATTGAGAAGGGAAAATTAAGTTTCTATGTATGAAATGTGATCTGAGGAAATTTGAAACATTTGATAGCATTAGAGTTCATCTATTGCACTTTGGTTTTCAAAAAGATTATTTTTTTGGGAATAAAAATGGTGAAAAAAATCAATAGAATATATAAATAATTTGGTTCCATTACTATCATGGTTTCAAGCATTAGTACCTAAGGTTTCCAACCTATCTTTTCAATAAAAAGAAACTCAGAATGATGATTTAAATCCCGAGTTAGAAATATATCAATTTTATGTGTTGCTGAAGTCTATTGAGAATTCCTTACATCCCATTTATAAGATAAGTAAATTTGAAGCTATAATTAAATTTATGGCTACTAAATCCAATAATGGAATGATAAATACTTATTTTGATCAAATATTTTATTTTTTAAAATCATTGTTACCTGATGGAAATATATTAACTATAAATTTATATGAAACTAAGAGGTTGGTCCATTATTTGGGTATTAGTTATCTGAAGATACTTGTATTCTCAAATGATTGTATTCAATATTATTGCGAAAATGATTCCTTAGTGAATTTTTCTACATATTGACAATCATGGTACAAAGAGGTCCTACAAGGAAATTATATATTTATTCCTATTAAATAGTTTTGGTATTTCTTTCTTACAGCTATATTTTACTATTTACTTATTCCTCACAGAAAAACTTCATTGATGATGTTGAAAAAATAAAATATTTTTATCCTAAAAACATTAAATTAATCCTTGTGATGGTGATTCACTAAAACATTTTTGAACAGGTGAATTTTTATTTTTCATCATAATATTATAAAATGTGATTGGATCTTTCTACTAATGGTTTCTATCCATTTTGTTCTTATAGTAGTCAATATTCTTATTGGTTCATCTTTATAACTCCATACAAGTTACCTCCTTATAAGTTCATGAATGAACCATATATATTTTTGAAAATACTAATTACAGGATATCCAAAAATTAATATTTATGTCTATTTTAATCCATTGATTGTTGAGTTAAATTTTTTTAAAAAAAAAAGATTATTGGTTCCATTACATATGATGTAGCTGAAAAAAATCAAATTGGAAGATGCATAAATGTGGTCAATTAGTGAATTCCTAGTCTATGACATGTTATATGGATAGAGAACACATGGACCAAAATTATATCTATACTATATGAGGGATAATAAAGTTTTTATTATTATCAATAGAAGAAAACTCTTTTTTTACAATCTTCGCAGATTTCTTTATACAAAACATCCTTTTTGAACGAACAAAAATAATTTTAGAAAAGGTACAATTGAATGAGATAGACCTCCAATAATGATCTAAGACATTGATTTAAAATCTATTGTCTATTAATTACCTCTTATAACCAATTGAATGTATATAAACCAATAAAAATATATAGATTTGGGTAAGATTACAATTTGAGAGAAAGAAGTATTATTTTGTATCTTCTATATTGGTATGATTTGTTGGTATTACGAATATTAAATTTCATGCATATTGAGAAGAAATATTTTGATAAAAATATTTTATATAGTTTTGTACACCCCTATTTAGACTAATGATAATTTAAAATTATGGTTGGATCTTTCCCAAATTTATAGGAGTCAAAAAAATTAAGTTATTTGAAAATGACAGATCATAGAACTTAATGAAGCCAAAATTAGCTTATATAGTTTCAAAAGAAAATAATTTATTATTATATTAGGGATTTGTATATTTGAGGTTACCAGATGGTTATTTTTCCATTTTTTATCAATGTGTTATAAATAGTCATACTATCAGATTAAAATTCATGATTACAATGTTATAATGGAAGGAATAATACTGATTGGCCTTATATGTTTTTTAAATTCTTTTATTTGGGATGTGATGATAGAAATTTCATATTATTTTGAGACATTTTTTTGAACATATAAGACCATGATACAATGAGTGGGTTTTTAAAAGATTTTTTAAAAAACTTATGTAAATTTGGAAAAGAATTATTTCAGGTTTCTTTAATTCAATGAAACATTTAATATTACATTTTCCACATGAATAAAAAGTGGAAGAATGGTACAGTTCTGATAGATGTACTCATATGAGATATTCATGTCAAAATTAAAAAAGGGAATATAATAAAGAATCAATTGAAGGGTTGATTAGAGAAACATATTTATGGGAGAAAATTTCATTTTTGTGCACTGATTATTTTAAACTAAAGAATCATTCAAAACATAATCTTATGGGACGTAATGAGGGAAATATTGACATTTAAAAGAACCATCAATTATCAGTTTTTAATCATCTTAAACTTGAATTTTAAGGATTTAATGAATGATGTATTTGATATGATGAATATCACAAAGATCGTACAAATGTTATACTCAATTGTGAACAAACAACATGACTTTTACAATGAGTATGCCATTCACTTGTTATTTATATTTTTTAAAATTAAATTAACATTATTTCATTTTTAGATTATATGATGATCATATTAAGAAATAGTTCACACAAGTTATCCCAGCTCCTCTTGAAGAATTTCAATAGTGTAACTTATCCCATAGATTTCAAAGACTAGTAAAGTAATTTTTTTATAGTTAAATATATAAAATAACTTTTTTATATTATTAATTTCTCCCATTTTCTAGGAATAACAAAAAAATTATTAAATTAAAAATAAATTATGTGTATTGAATAACCCACCATCCCAATTGGTTTAATATTATAATGCATATCTGGTTAATGGATTTTAATTTCATACACATGCAAATGATTAATAAAAAAATGAATAGTGGTTTTTTCTTGAAATTTTACCATCATAAAGAAAGTGAAGATGACTTTTATGGGATGAAGGATAAAATAATTGAGTTTTTATTATACGGGAAATAATTTTATAACAATGTTTAAATGTCATTGTTTTCATATTGATTGAGGTTTTATCATTAATCTACACCAAAAAATTATTGAAATTAGTTATAAAATAATTCTTGTAGTAAAAAAACCATTTATGCTAGCCCATCAAGCATATAAAATATATTTTGAAGATTATTGTGTCACTTTAAGAGATTAAATTTACTGGTGGAGTATAATTAAAATGAAATATCATTGAAATCTATTTTTACAAAGTGAAATTGGTTCTATTGAAGAGTAGTAAATTGAAATTTAGCAATAAACAACATTAAATACATATTTAACTTGAAGAGATATTGATATCTATGATAAAACCCTATGTTACTTCAAGAGGGTTTTGATAATGTTGATGATGTAAAAAATTAATTTGAAATAGTAAGAGATGATTATGTCGAAGCTCCTATAGAAATTAATAATGCTCAACAGGAAGATGAAGATATTGATACTATTGAATACAAAGATGAGGATGAGTATGATCAATGATGAAATTAATTGATGGTTATACACATAATTAATATATAATACCTATTTTAATTATTTTATGAAAACGTTATTTTCATGTTTTATATGGCTTTCAATATTTTGATGAGATGTTCTGTACCATCAGAGATGATGTACTTCTTCGTCATCATCCTAATGCCTCGTCAATTGACTTATAGGTTTCTACCAATAAATTTTCAACTCAAAGGGGTTATGTTTTATCTATATTGTTTATTCTTAACCATATTCTTGAATTACATCTACTTATTTATTTCTATATGTAGAGGTATGTCCATTTGTGTTTGTAATTAATTTTTATTAATTATTGTTTATTTTCATGGATTTATTTAAGTATTAATTGTTTGATTATTTTTTATCTTTCCCCATAGGTTTTCACAAATAATTTTTGGATAAGGGGTGTTATTTCATATAATTATTTTTCTAGACCATTGGTGAAGTGGGATCATTTTACCATTGATGTTCAACAACACATGTTTGATCATTGGATGGTATGTAAATGAATATTAATTAATATGAAATTAATTTAATTATTTACTTTTTATTATTAATTATATGTATGGTTTATATTATCTCATTTATTATATCATTAGATCCATTATATGGGTGTTATAGGATATCTATATGTGTGAGAATCCTCATTAGTTTTTATAGATTTTGAGAAATAGTGCCATGGAGAGAGCTAGAGCCATGATTTTTTATCAATCCAAGTATAGTCATCATCCTAATTACAGTTCAACCCATGTTTTGTAAATATTGTACTCCTAATGGATGAGAGATAGTTTTCAGAGTATATCCTTATCAAGCTAGAAGAACCGGTGGAGACTATAGGGCACACACAGATATGGTAGTAATATATTTGGTATTCATCAATGATATATAGTAAGTAATAATATTAAATAATTTATATATAAATAATTTATAAAATGTTTATTTTATATAAATATCGAATGTTTATAATCCTGGTGTAACATAGTTTTATTTTTTTAAGAAAATATACATTGATCCAACCAATGGAGAGATTACATGTGATTGACATTATCAGATTGTGGTTAGTATTTTTTTTTGAAATTTAAAATTAAAAAAAATTAATATTTTAACTAATTTGATTTCATATTTCTTTTAAAGTATGTATATAAGGTTGTAAATTTTGACATGCATAATGAAATTTAGGGAAAGAATGAGGGTAAGAACGTTGGTGAGTTATGATTTGATGAAGTATCTTAGATTCAGGAGACCCATTATAGTATCAAGAAAGGTCGAGTGGTTTGTATCAATTCTTGATTGATTCATGGCAGTTATTATGGCACAAATATGTGTCCATTTTCCAGCTAAATGGGATCCCATGAAGAGTCTCTGTTTTCTTATTCAAAGTATCAGTAGAATTTTTGAGCTCAAAATAGTGTTAAAGAGAGAATGTGTAAGGGGTAGGAGGAGCTTTTTTGACCCCACCAACAATAGGACGAGTAGCATAATTGATGGAAATAATAGTAGAACAATAGGATGTTGTGTAATATAAGATGCTTTTTCATGGTATAGGGATGGATTTTCCACTGCCTGGTCCTCCAGATGATCCACCACTACCACAGTGATTGATGATATTTTTTATTGACAAAGGTTTTATGATATGTTTTGAATGAATTTATTATGTGTCATATATTTATTAATTCATATTTTTATATTTATATATATAGTTTTTTAATAATTTTTTTATCTTTTTAATTTTTTGTATGTTTTTTATTTTTATGTTTTTTGAGAAGGA
Organism: Viscum album; assembly: GCA_963277665.1. NCBI lineage: Eukaryota > Viridiplantae > Streptophyta > Magnoliopsida > Santalales > Viscaceae > Viscum > Viscum album. Next base: position 681,211,015 of record OY728123.1, on the reverse strand, counting down.
TATGGAATTCTGTCACAAGAAGTTATTTTCAATGTAAATCATTATCTATCACAAATAAAACATTTCAATTAAATTCCATATCCCTAAAAAATTATTATTTATCAAATATGCAGTGAGGAAAAATTTATGATGGGAAATATTTCCAAAAAAATGAAATTGTGATGGGCCATTACAAAAAAAACTTTTTAGCGCCATTTTCAGCCAATGGCCAATCCTAATGGAACATCAAAAATAAATGTATTTATAGATTTTGATGGTGTTGATAATGTTGTTAATGAAACCAATGAATTTGAAATAACAAGGGATGATGAAGCTAAATCTCCTATAGAAATTGATGATGAGGAGAAGGAAGATGAAGATATTGGCATTTTTTAATATGATGAAGAGGATGAAGATGAGGAATGATTAAATTACATTCTAGTTATAGTCATAATTAATATATTTTACCAATTTCCAATTATTTAGAAATTATTTTTTTTATATTTTAGATGGATTTTGATGATATCAAGGAAATGTTTCATACCCTCATAGATGTTTTGATTCCTGATGATTATCCTGATGACTCATCAAGTGACCCTCAAGTTTCTTCCACCACATTTTTGACTCATAGGGGTAATTTTCTATCCATATTGATGATTTTGGATACTATTCATGTTTGAAATACACCTCTTGATTCCAATCCATGCATGGGGAGGCATGTTTAGTTGGGTATTTTAGTTAATTTTTATTAATTATAATTAATTTTCAATAATTTATTTATTTACCAATTTCATGATTATTTGTAATTTTTCACAAAGTTTTTCATATATATCTATTTTATAGGGGGTTTGATTCCAAACAATTAGTTTTCCAGCCCATGGGTGGTGTGGGATTAGATTCCCATTGATGTTCATCATCACATGTTTGAACAATGGATGGTCTGTAAATAAATAAAATTTATTTGGAAATTTACTTAATCAATAAAGTTTTAGTAATAATTGTTTTTATGTTTTATGGTATCACTTCAATGATATAATGATAGAAACCATCATGAATTCATGAGAGATCTATATTCTTGAGTATTGAAATCATTATTTGAATAATTGGAGAAAGAGATCCATTAAAGGAGTTAGAGACACATTTTTTTATCAGTCATTCTATAGTTTTCGACCAGATTACATATCATCCCATGCTTGGGATGGATTGTTCTCTTACTAGATAAAATACAGTTTTTAGAGGAGATCATCAACAAACTAATTGAACTAGGGGAGATAGGAGGTCATGCATAGAGCTGATAGTTATAACATTATTATTCAATGATGACAAATGGTAGGGAATTTTATTTAATAATTTATATATAATTTAAATTTTAAATGATTTTTTTACATTTATATAGGTATTTGAGCAACCAAATTTTATAAAATTTTACTTTTTTAAATGATATACACTAATACTACCACTTGAGATATTAATGGTGACCAAAAACGTTATATTGTGGTTATTATATATATATATATATATATTGATTTTTAAAATTAACTAAAATTATAATATTTTATATAATTTAATTTCAAATTGAATTTTAAAGAGACATATAAGTTCACAACTTCTCACACCAAATATGTGATTCAAGTTAAGACTAAGGGCTAGGAAACAAATGAGTTGGTATTTAATTATCCTTAATGGATGCAGGAAACATAGTATGGTATTGAGAATGAACTAGTGGATAGTGGTGATTCTTGATTGATTCATGCCAATTATTATGATATTGTTTTGTGGCCATTTTCAATCTTGAGGGGGTGATCATAAAATGTTTTCATCAACATTATCAGATTATAAGGAGAATTTGTGATCTTAGAATGAAGTTATAGAGATAATTCATAAATAGAAAGAGGAGCTTCCTCAAAACCAGTAATAGCAAGAGTAGAAACATCATTGATGGAATGAGGATAAGCAGGAGTAGATGCTAGAATGTATGTGAAGAATTTCATAGGGTATAGGGATAATTTTTTCTCCACTTGGTCCTTCAGATGATCCACCACCTCTATAGTGATCGACGATATTTTTTTTGATAAACATATTATGATAAGTTTTCTATGGACATATTTGTTTTATATATTTAATGTTTTATATATTTGGTTTTTTTACAATATATGTCTAAATTTTTATATATTTTATTTTTATAAATATATTTGAGGTTATTTTTTTATTTTTCCATTTTTTACGACATTATCTTATTTCCATCATAAAAGGCTATTAGTGATGGATATGGATTTTCATCGCTAAGAACCTATTATGATGGAAATATGATTTTTTTGAAAATTATAATTCATCACATTTATGGTACAATAAACTATTTGTGATGGGTAATTTTTCCATTAAATTTTATTATGACACCATTTTCAGCCATGGGACAATCGTGATGGGATTCTGTCACTAGTGACTATTTTCGACAGGATCTCATCACTTTTAACAATAAAAAATACCTTAGTTTCCAATTGTGAGATGTCATTTTAGAAACTTAAAATCTATTTGATGATTTATTTTTTCACCATGACTAAAAGTAGACTGGTGGTTTCTAAAATCTAAGATAATATATCCTTCAGGAGTTCCCCCTAGGTTTTGGTTGTTTTATCAAATAATAATAATCTAATCCATATAAAAAGCCTCAAGATCAAGTTATAGTTATTTAATATTAAATAATTAAAACATGTTAAACATTTTATGATATATTATAAATATATATAACATTTTAATTAAAAAACTTCTTGGTAATCATGTATGAATTAATATACTACAATGGTGAGGAAATTTATCCCGGACTAGGTTTTAGTAATAGTTTTTCACATGAAAGAGTGGTAAAAATTCATTAATGTGTGACATTAGATGAAGTTCATAAAAATATTTATAGTTTCTTAAATCTAAAATATTATCAAGTAATTACAACAACTGTATATTCAAATATTCAATATGTTGACTATCTATGACACATTGTGTATCCTATGCACGAGAATAATGATTATGAAGAGGAATCATCATTGTTCTGGAAATAGTATAATAATGGTTTAATGGAATTATATATCATTTATTATATTATTTATTAGGTGTGAAATACTACCAAAAACCATGAAATGGGAGATCAATTGAAGTTGATCCTTTACAACATTCTCAGTCACTATCTAATCATATGACACTATTAACAAAAATTAATTATGAAGTAGTTTATTAGAATATGAAAAGAACTTTTGGGGACTCCCCATATATACTTATAATTCAATTAATAAGACTTTTTATGATGAGTATGTATATAATAATGAAATAGGAGATGATGTAGGTGAAGATGATATAGGGAACGAACCTTTTTAGGTTCCTTTGAAATATAGGAAATAACTAGTTACTAGTAATCATACTATTTTATGGACTTCCTTAGTCGAGGGAATGTCAAGTGAACAAAATTTTTATTGGGTTTTCATTACACCAACTCATTATTTCCCTCACATTAGAGGTAACACATTTTCATCAACTGATAACACCATATATATTGGATAGAATTTTGAAAGTAAAAGGGCATTGAAAATTATGCCAAAGCGATACCATGTAGAGAAAAAAGTTTCATTTGTGGGTAATGAATCCAGGAAAGAAAGATACCACATTTTTGTGACAAATAGTACCCATATGTAAATTTCAAATGTAGGAAATATATGATATTTTTTCATGTTGGTAGATAACTAAGTTAGATGCCCACATACTTGTGTACAAACAAATTTTCCACAGGATCACTCTTCACTAGATTTAGAGTTTATATTAATTATTATTGTAGATATGATTTGAACATGTTTGGATATTCTTATGTCCCTTGTCCATAAACTAATACAATAGTCATCCAAATACAATATATCCTACAAAATATCTTGGAATTGAAAAAAATGGAAATTATCAAAGTATATGGTGATGGGATAAATCACATGAATTTTTGTTGTTTCTAATGAGATTATTATCTCTCAAAATCTAGGTTATTTATTATTTGGACACTATTGAGCATATCTCCCTAGATTATTGATCTGATCAAACATAGTTGAAGTTATATAGGCTGTTTTGGGCATTCATGTTGTGTATCACTGCTTTTCCTTATGGTAAGTAGTTTAATCAATTTGATGGAACTTTTCTTTACGATAAGTATACAAGTAAATAGGGTTTGAACATGGATTATATACCCAAATCCATGTCTAAAAAATTTATAAATAAAAATAAATGAATAAGGAAATCATGGGTAAATAGTATAATTACCCATGTAAAGCTGAACTTAATGTCCATAAAAAATACCTACAAGGTTTCAGGTCATATTAAAGGAATATAAAGGCCCACTAATCCCAGACATAATAACTATATTATTACCTTTATTCTTAATTTGTTTTCAATTCCCAAAGGATTTACCCACCTATTTTGGGATGTAGAACAACCCTTCTAGATTTTATCTCCCATCATGTTTTATGATGTCATTGGGCCAGCAATCTTTGTTAGTTAGCCATCACTGGACTCGTCTCATGTTGGATCCCAAGATCGATGCATCCCTAGGTCACCCAGTATCCTGGAGTTATCTATGAATCCTCACATCCTAAGGTCATCTCCATCTTTCACCCTAGGCCACCTGTAACTCGCTCCACTTATTATCATCGGCTTTCACCACCAACAGTGAGGTAATCATCAGCTCCACGCATCCTGAGGTCATTGAGTGTTAGTTAATGGCATGTGTGTGAATTCAATGTTTGGAATCATAAAAAATAGTTGTAGGAAATAAAATTATTTCTTAATTATAGGATTGAAAATGTGGGCTGCAATTGGATGGTTGAATTCAAAAATAGGAGGAAGACAAACTTGATTTTTCTTTTTATGGTTGTCATGTTTTATGGAGAAATAAAAAGGGGAGAATAATTGTTTGTTTTCCTTTTTTATATAATAGAGACAGAGATCCGTGGGTTTTTTTAGAGAGAGTAAGAAAATTAAAAGAGAGTTTTTATTTTTTGAGATGAAAATATAGAGGGTTTTTTTTGTGTATTTGTAAACCCCTATTTTTGATGAATAGAAATGGGTGTCAGTACCTCGTGGAGTAAACTATATTAAAAATTTGTCTTTGTGTGTGTGTTATTTTATTTTTTAGGGGAAAATAAAAAATATAAGAGATGTTTATTTTTTCCGACAGGTGGTATCAGAGGGGGTTCGACATCAATGGTGGTAATCATGTTTTGTGACAATGGTGATGGATGGTGGTGGAGCCCTACCAAAATTTTATATTGAGAAGTTATATGGTTGGAACAATTTTGTATTATGTAAAAGCACAATAAAAGTTATTCTAGTGCAGTAACTCATGATCAGACTGTTGATTAGAGAGAATCCCAATAGAACGAATGAAGATGATTGGAAAGAGATCAAGATTCAAGAAATCATCACAATTCAGCTATGTTTGGTGAACATTTTAAAGTACTCAGTGTTGGAAGAGACCTCACTGAAGGATATCTGGAGGAAGTTGGAGTAGTGGTATATGGTGAAGTGGCATAGTATTAAAATATTACTAAAGAAGAAATTGTACCAGTTGTGAATGCATGAGGGGACAAATTTTTTGGATGACACCAATGAATTCAACAAGATCCTGACACAATTATTGGGGCTCAGTGTGATGGTTGAAGAGGAAGAAAAAGAAAGTTTTTCATTTTTCATCTCTACCAAGCTCATTTGATGAACTTTTTGACTGCATTGTTTAAGGGGAAGAAAACTTTTAACCAAGATGACATGATGGAATCACTTCAAGTTTCAAAGGCATTTAGAAGACCCATGACATATTCAGGAAAGCAAATCTTGGTGATGAGAGGTTATCAACATGTGAGGATCCAATATCATAAGTCAGGAGGTAAATAATGGAACCCAAAATCAAGGGGATGTGATCTTACTAAAATCACATGTTACTGGTGTAGCATCCTAAGTATTTATAGAATAATACATTTTCATATATATTAATATTTATGAATAAAATATTAATTTTACATTATTGGGATTCTTTATCCAACAATGTACTCATCACACAAAAATGGGTTTCTCTGAAATCTTACATTGCACACAAAATTGAGTTACACCGAAAAATAATGAAATAATATTATTATTATTGTAATTGGTAGGTATCACATAGTCATTGTATTGGAGTGAATGAACATAAATTACTACATTATGATCATATATGTTTGTTAAATGTTTTTACATTTATCAAATAAATTTTAGATGCTTAAAATGAGAATGAATCTAATTTTATGTATAAAATGCTCTAATATTTTTAAAAGGTTGTTTTACAACTTTTTTATGGCCATCATTTTTTAAATATTTTTTTTCACTTTTATATGTTTTATTTGAAAAAATAAAATTCTTATTTAAAATAAAAACATCAAAATTTACTTTGGATGAAATTTGTTTTATTTTTTTGATAAAATAAATATTTTAATAAATAGTGTAAAATACTGCATTTTAATTCAAAATTGCCTTTTTATCTAATTTATTTATATATTTATATTTTACTTTTATTTGGTTTTAAAGTGTGAGTGGATTATTTTTTATAATTTAATCCAATTTTAGCCATTTGAAATAATTTCACATTGAAGTTGGACATAAACACATGTCAATATTTTGATAGTTTTTACTTCTTAAAAACACACTTTCTAATTTTGACAATAGGAATTAATTTTAAATTAATTACTAAAATTCATGTTTTTTGAATTTTTAAAAATGGATTGCATATTTGGAATCATAAGGTCCAATTTGTGTAAATAGGTACCTTTTTTAACATTAGGAATAGTAACTTCAGTAATTATTTTTATTTACCATGGTTAAAGTGTAAATCAGGTAAATAAGGGTAAAAAAATAAAATTATATTAATATAAAACTACCCTAAAATGTGTCATAATCCTATTGTATGAGATATTTCCAACCATGATCATCATTATGATGAAATTTTTTCATTTGGGAGAAACTTGGGTGTTAAAATGACATTTTATAATATTTAATTTAAAGAAAAGGGAAATATAATATAAACATGTATATTTTAATAAAAAAATTAATATATGTTTATATAATATATATCTTTGAATATAAATATTAATTATAAATTTAAAAATATTTCTTACATCATGGTATTTTATTTATAATTTTATACATTATATAAGTAAATATATTTATGAAATAATGATGATGTAGTGATTACCTTATTAATGAAAGATTCAAAACAATGATACTATAAATATTAAAATAAATATAATTTAAAAATTTTGATTCCATCCAAGAATTTTTTGGATTGTTATGAAATCTTATTTTTGATTGAATTCTTTATTTTTTAAGGAATGAAGTTGTTATGACTTTAACAAAAATCAATTTCTAAATAGTGTCAAAATTGAAAAAAAATACTTTTTAAAACAAATACAATTTTATTAAATGATATAATAGTCCTAAAAATCTAATATTCGTCCAAATGACTTATATAATGTCAATAATTTCATTTATTATCCACTTTTGGTTCTATTGACATTTTATAGTAACTATGGTAACCATATATTATGAAAATACAAGAAGATATGGTAAGAGTTAATGTTTTTAACTAAGGGTTAAAGGCAAAAGATAAGGTTACTTTTATGACCTAAACTTGTCTAAAACCTATTGGTTGAGATAAGTTTGACCCACCCTATACTTATACGCTAAATATATTACTTTGGAACTATTATAATTCCATAATCAATTTATAATAAATTAATATTTGAAAACTTTCCTAAAGTGCCCCTCCTCCCTCTTATAAAAGGGCATCACCTCTACCCACTTATTCACACCTATAAAAACCCTTGGTTCATCCAAATTATGATCAAATATGATTCTAAAATACCTCCCTTCCCCATATAGGCCACAATTGGGACATAAATCCATCTGAAGTATACCTTTTGTGAAATTCAAAAGGAGATACTCGAAAAGGAGGTATTTTTTATCACCTCTTTAAAATTTCATTTCTTCTTATACTTCCTCTTATTATGTCTTTTCCATAATAAATTAATAAATACAGTATATTATACATGATTATATGTTATTATAATTATGATAAAACCTTATATATCTTTTATTGATCCTACGAATAATAATATCACCATGTGTGTGTACATACGGTTTACCGTCTCCACACCATGGTGTAATTTATTATTCAAAAAGAATTAATATGGATGGGTATAATGATGCATATAATGGATTTAAATAATTAATATAACCTGATAATTATTATGTATAATTAATATACAATCCAATTCTATACATTTTAACCATTAATTGAATGATATTGTCGCTTGTGTGTACGTTTAGCCTACCGTCTCCACGATGCGATATGATTCATTCTATATGATCTTCATTAAAAATGATTGTATACAGGAATTTAATGAATAAATATGATATATATTATATTTATATTTACTCTAGGCTTATGTAATTTTTATTTACAACATACCTTTATGCTTTCCATAATGTGTTAATACAATAATTTCATTTACGGAAGTGTGGACTACCGCCCCCTCAAAGTGATATGACTCATTCATGTCACACATGGAACATAAAAAGGATTGAGTTAACGAAAATATGTAAAATATATAACATATATATTATAATTAAATTATATTGAACCTATTTATCATTTATTTTTCATTCCTTTAATATGACAAAGAAATAAAAGTAGTGTTCATGCTTACGTACAGCCTACAGTCTCCATGAATGGTGCATTTCATAGGTTATATTAAAATATTATGAAATATTATAAATACAAGTATACTTGATATATATGATATTGAAATCATGAATAATACTCTGGAGATTATTTACTTTTGATCACATGGATAATTTCCATCAAACTAGTCCATTTTCGACTCAAGTACCGAATATCGACAAAATGACCAAAATAAAATTAAATAATTATATAATTTTTATAACATGGTAATAAGTGATATAAAAGGAATAATAAACTTGAAAAAGGTTCTAAAGCAATTATAAATTAATCTAAGTTTATTATTCATGAATATAAAGAATGAACGAGACAATTTAAATTCAAGGTATGGGAATTTCTAAACTGAATTTCCACTCATTGGGTTTTACACATAGTTCATTGATTATATTATTCGATGGTTATGTGTGGAATCACTATTTATTTATTTATGTTGTAATTTCCACTTACATTTTTTGTATATATTGTTTCAACACAAAATCACCCCATTTATAAATTCTTACATCATTTATACGAACATTGTAAGGGAACTTCTTAACCCAATTTCCACTCGTTGGGATTTACGCATACTTCGTTGATTATATTATGCCAAGATTATGTGTGGAGTTACTGTTTATTTATTTATGTTTTAAATTAGACTTCTCTTTGTGTGTATATACTATTTATACACATAATCACCCCATTTATAAATTCATACATCATTGATATGAATTTTTTAAGGTAAATCTTAACTCAATCTCCATTCATTGAGTTAAATATCTATGTCATTGGTTATGTTATTCTATGAATATATATGAATGAACCATGATTGTTTTATAATGAAAATACTCTTATATTGGATGTATTTATATTTTTCACACATAATTATGTCGTTGATTTATCCTATATCTAAGGATATGATCTTTGTAAGGGAATTTGTCTCAATCTCCTTCCATTGAGGCATTTCTTGATATAATCCACCTATATTATATTATAATGTGTATATACAACCACTATGACATTTCATATCCATATTTTATCTATACTATTTTTATTTATTAATTTATGGAGATTAATATTTAAATTTTCAAAGTGGTATGGGACACCTTGAATGTTTAAAGATTTGATTATCAAATCTTTATCTTCAAGATATTAATTTACATATTTATTTATATGGTCATAAAAGGATTATAAAGGACATTTTATGTCTATCTAGAATTTCATTCAATGTTTTTAAAATGAATATTTTTATACAAATAATTTTACTTTCTTTAAAAAGACAACAAAAGGAATGTTATTTGTTTTAACGTATACGATGATAATGACTTCTCTGCCGCTGTAACCATTATTTGACATTTTGATTCCCCTATAAGACTTAATGAATTTTTAATAAATCTATTATTACATTATTTTGTTATCTTGGTATTAAAAATGGGATCTTAAATGAAAATGTTATTTTTATACGGATATGTTTTTCATATGGGATTAGATGAGTTTTTCAAATGGGTTTTGTGATGAGCATGTTTTTGAAATGGTACATCAGAATTATATGAAACAAGTGAACCTGATACAGCTTATACGAAGGTTTGAGACCCATTATAGCTAACGGGTGAGCCCCACACAACTTATATGAAGGTTTGAGACCCATTATAACTCACCGATGAGCCTGTTGTAGCTTATATGAAGGGATTATCCCCATTATAGCTCACGGGTGAGAACGATATAGCTTACACAAAGGGTGATCCCCATTAAAGATATTCTATTTGGAAATTGAAAATATGCTAATTCTAATTCAATGGGATTTGAATTTTTTTAGGTTTATTTTAATCTAAGTTTCCTAAATGAGTTTTAATTTCTTTATATTAGTTTAATGTTTTTATTTGAGCAAAAAGTATGACTGTTATTCATGTGAAAATGTTTTGTTTAATTCTCTCAAAAAAACATTAAATGAGTTACCATGTTTTAACTAGACTAATGGTTTTCTTTCATTTTAAGTCCCTTACTGATATTTTTATGCTCATCCAAAGTTTTTGAAATGTTTTCCATTGGTTATAAGGATGGATAAGAGAATGGAATATTTCAAGAATATTTTTATCATGAAAAAGAAATCATTTTTTGTATAAAGGGTTTACTTTGGTGGAGAAAGTGGATACTGAGTGTAACTTCCCACATGTAATGTTTGTGTCTATTATGTAATATTTATGGACAAATTCTATAAAACTCAAAACCTGAAAAGATTTTCAATGTAAATTCTTAACTTAACTCAATATTAAGTATTGTTTCAGGTTGGGGAATTATAGTTGGTATCAAAGGGATGGTTTAGACAACTTTGGAGATAAGGATGTTCTCTTAATATCTCTTAATAGTTATATATATCATCATGGGTTTATAATTTTAAGGTTGATCATAAGTTCAATATCTTAGAAACCCCTTTTGAGGCTTATGTTATGAAATTTCAACTTGATTAATAGTATTTTTGGAGTCATTGACCTTTGATGAAATTATGGGTTATTATTTTTTGGGATGAAAAATGTGAGGTATGAAATAACCTTTGAGGTTAAAACATGTCATGGTTATTTTTTAGGATTTTATCTCATTTTTTTATGTTATAAGAATTATATAGTTTTAGAAAAAGGACAAACTGTAGGAAGGGTGACAACTCGTCATGTCGGATAAGGCCATAGGTATCGAACCCATAACCAAAGTGCGACTAGGATTTATTGCCTACCACTAGCCTATGTGAAGCCTTGGGTTAAATGGTTTTATGAATCAATAATAAGTTGATTTTGGGAAATTATGTTTTATCAAATGGATATCCTTATTATAGGAAAATTATTTGGTGATTAAATGATAAATGTTACTTTGGAAGATGTTTGCTCTTTTGGGAGTACTATATGCCTATGGAAAATAGAATACTATGGTATTTCATTTGAGTATTAATGGTTGAATTTTATTTTGGAAGAATCTATGTTTTATTGTGGATATGTGGAGATTTGGGGTATTTATGGAAATGATTAACCTATAATGGATAATATGTTATTAGGTCATTTACTTTTAAGTGTGATACTTTTGGAGTAGTTGATGTTATTTGGAGATAAATGTTAAGATTTATCATGGAAGACTATGTGATCAAGTCCTTATGAATTTTGGGTTTCAATCTCAGTTTAGATTATTTTGAATAATTTTAAGGATAATTGTTTATTTAATGGTCTTTGTTGAAATTTGGGTATTATTCTTTGAATTTTGGAGATTAAGGGTAGTATTTATTTTTATAAAGGATTGTTGTTTTTGGGGGATTATCTGATTTTTACTAACTGTTTTGGTTTTGGGTAAAAGTAATAAGATAGGGGGAAAATATAGTTCATATTATTTAGATTATAATATTCTCTAGAAGTTGATTCTAGCACTTCATGTGTTACCAAGTCATCTTGAATACTCGTCGTTTTGAGAAAAGATGATTTTGTGGTAGATATTTATTAATGGATAAAACTCTACTTTACAAGTAAGTATGTTTCCTTATGTTCTTATTCTAAGTAGTAAAATAATTCTTAAACTTTATGAAAAGGCTATTAAAACAAAAACGTTTTCCATTTACTTTTCCTACAGTGAAATCAATGATCGTTTAACCCATCACATGTTTGTTGTTTTCTGGTTGTTAACTTTCTCCCGGCCTTGTTTTCTATCACTCTCTTTCAGAATAGGATGGTTAGTTTTTCTTCTATATCCATTTTTTCCAACATGGAATCCTAGTATGTGTTATCTCAAGTGACCTTTCTAATTATTTTTCTTTTTTTAAAAGTGATTTTTTTATTGACTCCTTTTTCGATGTGGGATTTCCATGAAGTTTCTGAGCCCAATTTTAAAATTGGGTGGACGCAATTTCTAAAAAAGGGGAATGATGTAACATCCTAGGTATTTATAGAATAATAAATTTTCATATATATTAATATTTATGAATAAAATATTTATTTTAAATTACTGAGAGTCTTTGTCTAATAGCGTACTCGATAAGCAACAACGGGTTTTGCTGAAATCTTACGTTGAACACAACATTGAGTTATACCGAAAAATAATACAATAATATTATTATTATCTTGATTGGTATCTATCACATAGTTGTTGTATTAGAGTGAATGAACATAAATAACTACAATATGATTACACTTTTTTGTTAAATGTTTTTACATTTATCCAATAAATTTTAGAGGATTAAAATGATAATGAATCCAATTTTAATCATTAAATAATCTAATATTTTTAAAAGGTAGTTTTACTGCCTTTTGTTGGAGAATCTTGTTTAAATATAGTTTTTGTCACTTTTATATGTTTTATTTGACAAAATAAACTTATTATTTAAAATTTGAACATCAAAATTTACATTTGTTGAAATTCTGGTGTTTTATGATAAAATATATTTTTTAAGGAATAGTAAAAAATACTACATTTTAATTCAAAACTGCCTTTTCAAATAATTTATTTATATAGTTATATTGTCATTTTAATTGGTTTTAAAGTGTAATTGGATTATATTTTTATTATTTAAAACAATTTTGGTCATTATAAGTAATTTCACATTGAAATTGTACATAAACACGTGTCAATCTTTTGATAGTTTTTACTTCTTAAAAACATGCTTTTGGGTTTTGATAATGGGAATTAATTTTAAATTAACTAATACAATTTCATTATTTTTAATTTTGAAAAATTGATTCAATATTTGGAATCATAAGATCCAATTTTTTTAAATAGGTAACTTTTATTTTTTTGACATTATGAATAGTAACTTCTGTAATTATTTTTATTTACTATGGTTAAAGGGTAAATAATGTAAATAAGGGTAAACAAATAATATTATAATAATATAAAACTACCAAAAAATGTGTCCTAATCCTATTTAATGAGATATTTCTAACCATGAGCATCCTTAGGATGAGCTTTTGCCATTTGGGAGCCACTTGGGTGTGAAAATGAAATTTTATAATATTTAATTTAACGAAAAGGGAAATATAACATAAACAAGCATATTTTAATAAAAAAATTAATATAGGGTTATATAACTTATCTCCTTGACTATAAATAGTAATTGGAAATATAAAAATATTTCCTACATCATGGTATTTTATTTATAATTTTTAGACATTAAATTAAAAAAATTATTTATGATACAATGATGAGGCAATGATTACCTTATTAAAAAAATATTCAAACAAATGATATTATAAATATTAAAATAAATTTAATATGAACCTTTTTATGACATAAAATAATTTTAGGTAAGATTATTACATATTATATTTGAGTTAATTCTTTTTTTTTAAGTAATCGAGTTGTTATGACTTTAACAAAAATTAATTACTAAATAGTGTCAAAATTGACATAAATGAGTTTTAAAATCAAATAAAATTTTATTAAAAGATATAATACTCCTAAAAATCTAATATTTTTATAACTGACATATATAATGTTACAAATTTCATTAATGATCCAATTTTGGTTCTCTTGGCATTTTATAGTAACTATTGTAACCATATATTATGAAAATACAAGAAGACATGGTAAGAGTTAATGTTTTTAACTAAGGGTTAAAGCCAAAATATAAGGTTAATTTTATGACGTAAACTTTTCTAAAACCTATTGGTTGATAGGACTCCGACCCATAATCATCTTATCATCTAAATATATTACTTTGGAAGTATTATAATTCGAAAATAAATTTATAATAAAATAATATTTGAATACTTTCCTAAAGTGCCCCTCCACCCTCTTATAAAAGGGAATTACCTCTACCCACTTTCTCACAACTCTCAATCCCCTTGTCTCATCCAAGTTCTTATAAATTAAGCTCCCAACATCCCTAACATCCCTTATAATCCACATATGGGCATAAATCTATCCTAAGGAGACCTTTTGTGAAAATAAAAAGGAGAAACCCAAAAAATAGGTATTTGTTTTATCACCTATTTTAAAATTATTTTCTTCTTAGACTTCCTATTCTTATGTTTTTTCCATAAAAATTTATTAAATACAGTATATTCAACATTATTAATTTTTTTATAATTATGGTAATACCTTATACCTCCTTTTATCTATCCTACGAATAACAATATCACCATGTGTGCCTACGTACAACTTATCGTCTTCACACTGTGGTGTAAATTTTTATTCAACAAGACTTAATTTGGATGAGTATAATTTTGATTATAATGGATGTAAATAATTAATATAACATGATAATTATTCTGTATAATTAATATACCATCCAATTCTGTATTTTTTAACCATTAAGTGAATGATATTGTCGCTAGTGCGTACGTGCGGCCTACCGTCTCCACGATGTGATGCGATTCATTCTACATGATTTACGTTAAACAATGATTACATACATGAATGTATTGAATAAATATGATATATATTATATTTATATTTACTCTATACTTCTGTAATTTTTATTTAAAACATACTTGTATACTTTCCAAAATGTGTAAATACGATAATTTCATTTGAGGATGTGTGGACTACCGCCCCCTCAAAGTGATATGACTCGTTCATTCCATACATGGAATGTATAAAGGATGGATAAAAAAATTATGTAAAAATATATAACATATATATTATATTGTAATTTTAATATAACTATGTATCATTTATTTTTCATTCCTTTAATATGACAAAGAAATGAAAGTAGTGTTCATGCGTACGTATAACCTACTTTCACCATGAACAGTGAATTTCATTTATTACATTAAAATGTTATGGAATATAATAAATAAATATATACTTGATATATATGATATTTAATCATGAATAATATTCTGGATATGATTTTATTTATCCACATGAACAATTTACATCAAACAAGTTTATTTTCGACTCAAGTACAAAATATCGACAAAACGACCAATATGAACTTAAATAATTATTTAATTTTTATAACATGGTAATAAGTGAAATAAAATTAATAATAAACTTGAAAAAGGTTCTCAATAAATTATAAATTAACCTAAATTTATTATTCAAGAATATAAAGAATGAACGAGACAATTTGGATTTGAGTTAAGGTAATTTCTAAACTCAATTTCCACTCATTGGGTTTTACACATTCTTTATTGATTATATTATGCCATGATTATTTTTGGAATCCCTATTTATTTATTTATGTTTTAATTTAAAATTCCCTTTTTTTGATATATTTTTTCAACACATAATCACCCCACTGATAAATTCCTGTGTTGTTTATTCAAAAATTGTAAGGGAACTTCTTAACCCAATTTCCACTTGTTGGGATTTATGCATACATCATTTATTATATAATGCCTATATTATTTGTGAAATAACTATTTATTTATGTTCTAATTTCAAATACCCTTTGTGTGGATATACTATTTCTACACATAATCACCCCATGGATAAATTCTTACGTCATTAATACAAATTTTGTAAAGGAAATCTTAACTCGATCTCCATTCATTGAGTTAAATATCTATGTGATTGGTTATGTTCTTCTATGAATATGTTTGATTGACCCCTGATTGTTTTATAATTAATATCCACTTATATTGGGTGGATTTTATTTGTCACACATAATTATTTCATTGATTTATCCTTAATATAAGGATATTATCTTTGTAGGGGACTTTGCCTCAATCTCCTTTCATTAAGGCATTTCTTGAAAATATCCACCTCCATTATTTTATAAGGTGTATATACAGACACTATGAAATTTCATATCCATATTTTATCTATACTATTGTTATTTATTAATTCATGGAGATTAAGATTTAAATTTTCAAATTGGTATGGGACACCTTGAACGTTTAAATATTTAATTATCAAATCTTTGTCTTCATGATATTAATTTACATATTTATTAATATGGATATAAAAGGATTATAAAGGACATTTTATTTTTGTTTATTATTTCATTCAATGTTTTCAAAAGGAATCTTTTCATACAAATCATTTTACATTCTATATAAAACACCAAAAGAAATTTTAATTGTTTTAAAGTATATGGCGATAATGACTTCTCCACTAATGTTACCATTATTTGATATTTGGCTTCCTCTATAAGCCTTAATACATTTTAAATAAATCCCTTATTCCTATATTTGGGTATCTGGGTATTTAAAACGGTCTCTAAAATGAAAATGGTATTTTTATATGGATGTGTTTTTTCATATGGTAATAAATGAGTTTTTCAAATGTTTTTTGTGATGAACGTGTTTCTGAAATGGTATTTGAGTATTATATGAAATGGTTGATCCTGATACAGCTTATACAAAGGGTTGATCCCCATTATATCTCAAGTATGGGCCTAAGATAGCTTATATGAAGGTTTGATCCCAATTATAACTCACGGGTGAGCTCATTATAGCTTCTATGAAGGGATGAGCCCCATTATAGCTCACAGGTGAGCCTAATATAGCTTATAAGAAGGGTGATCCCCATTAAAGATCTTCAATTTGGAAGTCAACCATATGGTTATTCCAATTAAATGGGATTTGAAATGGGTTTATTTTTATTATTCTCTAAGTCACCTAAATTAGTTTTAATTTCTTACAATTAGTTTAATGTTTTTATTTGAGCAAAAAGTATGAGTGTTATTCATGTGAAAATTATTTGTTTAATTCTCTCAAAAAAATTAAATGTGTTACCATTTTTTAACTAGAATAATTGTTTTCTTTATTTTTATGTCATTTACTGATCTTTTTATGCTCATCATAAGTCTTTGAAATGTTTTCCACAGGGTATAAGGGTGGATAAGAGAAAGGAAGAATTCAATAAGATTTTTATCAAGAAAAAGAAATCATTTTTTGTTTAAAGGGTTTCATTTAGTTGAAAAAGTGGATACTGAGTGTAACTATCCAAATGTAATGTATGGTTTTATTATTTAATATTTATGGCCTAATTCTCTAAAACTCTAAACCTGAAAATATTCTCAAAGTGAATTCTTGACTTAACTCAATATTATGTAATGTTAAAGGGTGGGGCCTTATAACTTGTGTGAGAAATAGGGTCACTATAAAAGTGACTGTGAAGAGTGAAAATGGTATGTTACTGGGAAAGGGAATGATGATGAGAAGGTTGTGAACATCATAAAATTATCATGAAATGATGATGTCTTGATGATAATGGGAAGCTCACACTCAGATGGGATAATTGAATGGGGAAAAGTTTTGTGTCATTACTGAAAAAGATATAGGTATATGAAGTGGGAATTCCTAATTTTAAAATGGAAGAATAAGCATGATCAAAATAAAAAAAAAGATGGATGAGTTATGGATTCGGGGAGCTCAATACATATATATACGACAAAAGGTGCATTTAATACTTTCCAGAAGGTGCGATATTCAGTGAGGCTTGGTGATGGGTCAACTTGAGAGGTTCATGGAATTAGGATGGTAAAATTGAAGACATCTGATAGAGTTATATAAAAACTAGATGACGTAAAATTCATTTGGAGGATGTGATGAAACTTGGTATTATTAATTAGGCTTTATGTGAGTGGGTACAATATTTTCATAGGGGTGAATTGTCAAATTTCCGACATGGAGATGTAACTATTCTTACTGGGAAAGACTCCTAAGGTTTATATATTCTGATGGGGACCGTAGTCAGTTTGATATCGATTAAAGATAGTGGAAGTGACATGTCATCTGATGAGAAGAAGCATGTTCTATTTTCATAAGAATATGGTGAGAAATTATGAATGATAATCAGATTTTAGGAGGCGTACATCAACTTATTATAATCAATATTATATCTAAGTGGAGTCACACACATTCCAAGGTGATTATTTTTAGGTGATGGAATGTGTGTGAATGCAATGGTTGGTATTATAAAAAATAGGAGGAGTAAATTTACAATTATTTGTTTATTATAGGTTTGAAAACATGGACTGTAAATGGATGGTTGAATTCAAAAATAAGAGTAAGGCAGACTTACCTTTTCTTTTGTAGGTTGGCATGTTTTATGGAGAAATAAAAATGTGAGAATACTTTTCTTTTCTTTTTCCTATAAGAGATATTGAGAGTAGGGATTTTTTAGAGAATGTGGGAAAAATAAAAAAGATATTTTTTATTTTTTGAGAAGAAAATGTAGATGGTTTTTGTGTATGTATTTGTAAACCCATATCTGTGATGAATAGAAATTTTTTTGAACACCTCATGGAGTAAACCACATTACAAATCTATCTATTTGTTTGTGTTATTTTATTTTGTGGAAAAGAAGTAAAAATAAGAGTGATGTGTATTTTTTCCAGCATTGAGGTCATTCTCATATAACTCTTACATCTCAAGGCCATTACTAGCCTACTCTCAATCTCCATCACTATAATTCTCCTAATAATTATCCTCACCATCTGATGGGGAAATCCATCTATGGCTTATATTCAAGAGAAAAAAGTCTCCACCCCAATTCATTTTCGACCCACCACTGTTAGGTCATTGTCTCCATTTTATGTTGATAAACCTACTATTGCAGTTCCATACACAAACATATTGATGATTCATAACAACCCACACATCTTGTCTTCATCAATGGCCCCTGAAGATGTCATATCTGACAATACCAAGCCCATTACCTTCACCATCGCTATGGTCCCAAACCCATAGAGTCTTTTAGGTTCCCCATAAAACCAACCCACAAATCCATCTAGGCTTCATATTCAACCTCATAGTTTTCAAACCATTCTTCGTAGATGGACCATGGATTGAAAATACCTAAATGGAAAGGACCCTCTATGTGGGTTCATCAAGAGACTGGGGTTTTCACCCTTAATAATCAGTATCACTCCTATTTTTTCATTTGAAATTATATATATGGATAAACAAAAGAGGTAAAAGAGATCATTATTCCCAACTACATCAAATTAGTTTTTGTCATCCTCAAAGATGAGGGATTTCAAGTAATATCTAGGACAATAACCAATTCCACCCATTTCTAAACCACCCTTAGGTAGGTCAATCCATTTGTGTGGGAAGAAAATGTAAAAGGGATCCTTATTCCCAAAAATATTATATTGATTTCAATCATCCTTAATGAAAAGTTATTCTGAGAAATCTCTCTCCATTTGAGGTTGATAAAAAGTATACTTACGTTCAACTTACTAATACCACACATGATGGTAATTATAATCCTCTACCAATTGAATTTTCCATTTTCAAAATGAAATTTTTTTAATCATGAAGTTGTTTTTTGGCCTGTATACGAATTAATTTTACATAAAGAGAAGGAGTATGTGTGATATCTGATCATCATCGAGTGATTATAGTGTTGTTTAATAGTGATGGGTTATCTAGGCAAGAACATTATACTTATCATATATATTTCATCAGGCATATTTCTAGTAATGTGCATGTGTTTTAGAGATTATTAAATAAAGAAAGATATTGTAAAGTTGGGTATGTTTTCATAAACTTATATTTTTTGGAAAAAAATTAATATCCTTTTAAATACATCGTTGCATTTTTTTAGCATATGAACCCCAAAAATGAATGTTCGATCAATGATTTGAAGAAATTGAAAGTGTCAATCAAGATGTATATGATTATATGATGCATATTTTATAAGGTAATTGGTCATTAGCATATGATTGTCCCAAGAGGTTTTTTCATATGGCCACTAATATTATGGAGTTCATAAATATGTTCTTCGAGGGTGTTTATAAACAACGAATCATAATTTAGTATTCGAGAAATTTTATAGATATGTGAATTGCTTTTTAAAATGCTCCCAAAATACCTATCTATGTATGAAACATTGAATATATTTTTGTAAGAATTTACAAAGTGGCATTGATAAGATATAGAAGAACAAATCATCATTTCATGTTTATACCTTTGACTGGGTAAGGAGATGATATGAGGTAATATATTTCCATGTATCTCTCACATGAAATAGTGGTTAAGTGATAGTGGTCTTACCAAAAGAAGGTATTATGATTGGGGTTCTTTCCAGGAATTGAGATATCCTTGTTCCCATGTAGTTACGTCTTATGCAACAATGAACATATCATATGAACCCTTTGTCGACCCGGTGTATTGTGTGAGAATTTTGGTTGACTGATATAGTGACCCTTGGATTATTATTAGTGATTTTAATAATTTTACCTTACCTAATTATCAGCTTATTGTTTTCCCTAAAATTACCTGGTTTCATATTCAGGATATTTTATTTATGGATTCTTTCATCTTTTTTTAATTTATGACTCATTTCATTTTTGGCTTGTTTCATTTCAGGTTTGAATCAGAATAAATTTTTTGATATTTTATAATTTTACCTTTACTTATCATTATATAACTATGGTTATTGATAATAATAGGTAACACCCTAATGGATGACCAAAGACTACATGTATCATAAATCAGATGAATTGGAATTTAGAATAGTGATTGGGACCATGATGCATAATTTTTCACAAAAAATGGAATACTCATAAAAATTGTCCCAAATTAGCAAGAAGGGTCACTACTTCCAAACATATGTTATCATTTTTATGTATTATATCCTTGCTATGTAATTGTTTTGTATTCCAAATTTTTCATCTATGGATTATTTCATTTATAACTTGTTTCACTTCAGGTTGGAATCAGAAATAAATTTGTGACATGTGAACTAATAAGAAATTAAAACTATCATTTAAATACCATTAATAACCCACAAAAATATTTTCTAGAAGGTTTTAATTTTTATGAGAAAAAATAGTATCATTGATTCCTTGAAACAAAGTTTCGGTAAAGAGAATATTCACTTCCCTTCTGACATGAAAAGTTAAATATATAATGTAGTCACTTGTATTATATGGAATTTTCATCATTATTGATATATAAAAAATTATTTATAAATAAATTTAACATGATTTGTGATCATTAAAATATGAAATTGCTTAACTAAAAAACAACATCAATCATATATATTTTTTTACCTTATTTTTTATCATAATTCTTAATTATTAATACTAATCGACTACCTCATTTTTTTATTGTAGTTTTTTTTAAAATATTTTTCAAATTATATTAAATTAAATATAAAAATTAATGGTGATATCAAATGTAGATATGGAAGTCCTTCCATTTCTAAAATTCTAGGATAGCAATGTTTCACATCTGGTCATATAGAGATGTCAGGTTCCTTCCTTAAATATATGAAGGTCTCATCATTTCCATCATATTAAACAACATCCTACCATCATCCGTCATCTTCACCACGTAGGTTTATATAATTAAATGATGTGTGAATTAACATTTATCAATCACCATCTCATTGTTGTCTTATTAGATTTATGGAGGCCATAGACATATACGTTTAATTTTCCAGACAGAGAGATGACTATTACAATTGAGGATGCATCAATTATGTTAGGCCTCCCCTTTGAGGGTATGGCTATGAAAAGCTATATTGGTGTGGATTGATTTGATTTAGTTCACATAATACTAGGTATTATGGTATAGTAAAATGGAAAGTCCATCATCTGGATTTTATTATGAATTTTATGGATAGATGAGCACATCACCCATCTTTTCGATGATATTGATGAGATCACCATGCTCTGATTTGAATTTACATACATTCTAAGAATATATATGTGGTGTGATATTCATCCATAATTCCACTATATTTATCCACTTGATGTATTTATAATTACTTAAGGACTTGGACTAGGAAGGGCTATATAGCTAGGGGTCTGCATGAATTTCTTATACATAAAAACCATTGTAAAGTGCTTTTCAAATTGATAAGTTGCAGAATACATGATGGGTTATTCTTATAGAGTTGTGGATATGGGGGTGAATCCCTCTCTTAGCTCCACATTCCCACATTCCATGGCCTACTGATATTTTATATGATTCCATGTGTGTACAATGGTATGTATTTCCTTCCTTATTATGTTAAAATAAAATTTATAAATATCTATTTTTTAAAATATGTATAGCAAATTTATCTATAGATGGATTCAAGTACATCGATATTCAGATATAACCATATATAATGTTCACTCCTACATACTTATTTTGGAAAATGTTAAACCAAGTGATGTATGTGGTTATTAATTATATAGTTAAATTATTATTGTGTATTATACATGACTTCATTTATTAATTTCTTATTCATTTTTATTTTATATTTTAGGTTTCAGGGATGTTATATATTCAATGTGTCATCTAGGGTACCTCGCCATATTATATGAAAATTCTTTCTACCAGATCATGAATTGTACCCATGATTAATTTCCATATTGTTGAGTTTCATCATGTTGATAGAGTAATGATGCATTTCAAATTCTATCATCCCATTCCCACAATAATTGGTTAGTTTTATTCCCATCATTCTTTGAATATGTTAGGGAAGCAAGACTTCGATTGGAGGCAATAACATGCATGCTATATTGAGATGTGGGGCATACATCATGAGTCCTAATTATTAGGTGTAGGAATAGTATGTATGCATTTATAAGATCTGTTGGATTATGGGCCCTGGTACCACATTTTCACATTGATATATCTTACATGACATGGATTATGATATCATCATTTGGTAAGAGTTCTTCCTTCCACTTTTGAATATTTTTTCATTAACATTAGTTAATTAAATTGTTTTTATAGGAAACTTATATTGAACACCTCATTCACATATCTAATCTCATAGAGAGAGGTTCATTAGACTGGGCATGTTTTCATAGAGTAGTGATAGAGTTTCTTCTTACCATGTATGGGATTTATCATATAATTTTATTTGATTTTTTAATCTATGCTCCGGGTGTTGAGTTGTATATAAATGTGCCAGAAGATGATGTTCCCTTTATGGATACAAAGAAGAATAATGTGACATGGGAGGAGGGTG
The DNA here is from genome assembly GCA_963277665.1 of Viscum album. Lineage (NCBI taxonomy): Eukaryota > Viridiplantae > Streptophyta > Magnoliopsida > Santalales > Viscaceae > Viscum > Viscum album. The sequence goes on along the minus strand of OY728123.1, from coordinate 681,187,431 downwards.
TTTATTATGATTAAATAGATTCTCATCCACTTCGAACTACATGAAAACCACAACCACAACCACTGCCTGAGACATAAGCACAAGAACATGAAAAACTATAGCCACAGAAAGGTTATTCATTCATCTACAGGGCCTCGATGCATCTTCTACTAATTCTTCTACACATTCTATTTGTTATGATTTTGTAGTGATTGATGTTGACTGGTCTATATTACAGTATTTATTTTCTACAGATATGCAAATAGCCACTAAACATCAACCATATTCTTCACATGTTAGAGAGAGTTCCAGTCTATAACCAGTTTCCTTATAGTTAGGACAAGGTAGAGATGATGAGACTGTAAATCGGTCGTCTGTTGCATTGGATGATGTGGAGGTAGGTACCAGAGATGCTAAAAATGAGGAATATCTTCCAAATCATAGATATCAATAGACACAGCATGAACACATTATTTATAAAACTAGAAGTGTCATGGAGTTGCACTCGAGACAATGATGTAGATTGGAATAAGACATGTTATATGTTTTTTAAATCATTAGTTATACATTATTTAAAAACCAACTAATATATTATATTTTGTTACATAAAAAAAATAAATGGATATAATTTGAAATTAATAACAATGTTTATGAATGAATAAGAAACATTAATATTAATAACTACATTGGTAATACTAATAATTAATATATGTTACTTATATTAATACTTATTATTAATATTATCAATATTATGTATAATAAATAAGCATATTATATTATTAAATTTTAATAATTCTATTAATTATGAATTTTATAATTATTATTAATATTAATTTTTAATATTATATTATTATTTATATAAATAATTAATTAATAATACAGAGCACAATATATTATCAATAAATTAACAAGTAAATATATTATTCAATAAAATCTATTTTATTTATGTTATTAAAAAATAAATATTAGTTATTGTAATATTAATTATTTTAATACAAAATAATATATTATTAGTTAATAATAAATAATATAATTGATGATTAATGAATATATTACCTATTAATACATTTCTAATAATTATATCAATGAAAATTTTTCAAAAATTTATAAATATTATTTATCATTCTAATAATTATATTAATTATATTAATAAGATAAAAATATATTATTAATTAATAAAAAATAATAAATTTCATAATTATTATATATATTACATGTTAATAAATTACTAATAATTATATCGACAACAATTTCACAAAAGAATCCCTAGATATACTAATCACTCTAATTATCTAATAAGTTGTAGTATATTAAATTATATATTTTATTTTATTTTAATTCAATAGTTATATTATTAATAATTATTAAATATTATTTATATTAAATATATTATTTTCATTAAATATATTATTAATATATTATTAATTATTTGTTAAAATTAACTATTAACTAATATTACAAAAACAAATTAAAAATAATCATGAGTTGTGAATCATGTTCATGCCTCCTTCCAGGCACTAGGAAGCTTGAATTCCATTCAGTAGCCAGAATTTAGTCAGTGTTCTACATAGTGGGGTAGTGTTCGATGGTAGGGTTCTTGAGGTGATGGTGATGCAGTGTGGGTAAAATAATGGTAACTGGATTTGGAGTCCCTACGTGTGGTGGCCAACTGAGAGAAAGAAGTGGGGAGATGGAGGCCCTGGTGGCAATGCTCGACCTGGAAAGATGTGTGACGGCTCAAACTAGTTTGTAGTGGTGGTTGGGGGTCAGACCCGGCCTTTGATCCAAGAAATGTGGATGATGCTTTGTTGGTTATGGAAGGTGAATTTAGGGTTACCTATATTATAGAGGGAAGAATATAACTAATTTAGATGAAATAAAATAAGTAAATAAATAAATCAAAATATTGAGGGATGGAGGTAGTGAAGATAGTTTTCTGAAGACACCCCACCCTTTTTAAATACCATTAAAAATATGGGGTTGTGAAATTGGATAGTTTTGTTTTCAAATTAAATGGTTTTGGTTTTAATTTTCCATAAAAAATGTTTTCTTTATTATTATTATTATTTGTATATGTGTAGGAATTCTGTTTTAGTCTTCCTTGTGGTCTCATCTACTTGGTTAGGCATTGGGTGCTTGTTCTTTTGGTCTCTTTAACCCTACTTACCTTCATTGGACCATCTATTCCTTCAGAGCTTCATCCTTAGTCATTGATCGGTTCGATCCAGCAGCTCTCCTTTTATGAGATTTGTGCTTCTTACTTGTGTTTGTTCAATCCTTATTAATTTTAGAAATCTTCGTGCTTGCGGATCCACCAGTACGTAGGCTCTATGGTTATTCAACATTTGTTATGACACCCTATTGTGATGCATACCTCACATTCCCTCCACCATCCAATTGTCCTACCTCAGTTTCCTCCCCTAACTCACCTCATGCCACACTTTCTACTCTACCATTATTACTCTATCACCAATGAATTCATTTCTGAATTCGCAACCATTTGATCTTCAAGTGAAAAAAATTATTCTCCATTTTCAATCCAAATAGAAGATAGTCTGAGAGATAGATAGAGGACCACTAGCTCCTGATGATTCCATATGCATCCCCTTCTCTAGTGATGACCATTGTTTCTCTTCTCATGATCATCACCCCTACCCCTCTAGGTTCTTGGTGTAGGACTGAGACTGTAAGATTTCTTGTGAATTTATTTATTTGACGTTGATTTTTATTTCTATTCCCACTACCACTATTGCATATGGGGGCTAACAACTCCAAAAATATCCCTCTCCAGTCATAAAAAGTGTTGATGTAGTAAATGCCTCTAAAAGACAACACCTATTATGAGTTCTAAAATTAGCATAGATAAATGTGCCCTTCATCAGCACCTTTTCTAAAATTGATAATTCGGACTCCTTATCAATTAATTTTAAACACTAATAAAGTGATTGTTTATCAGTTCTATTTCTAGCACTGATAAAAACTATGCTATGGTAGTGTGTAATTAAAATTATAGAACAATACAACAAAAATTTAAAAAATTAATATCAATTAAATTTTAATAAAAAGTACAAGAAAACATGATATTACAATCATTGATTTTTACAATTAAATTAAAATGTATAATTTATCCCAAACATAAAAAAAATTGACAAACATTAATGTATTTTTATCTTTGGTACCTGATTCCCTCTCAAAATAGTATGGTCATGCTACCAGTCAAACAAACCACCCAAAATTGAGAAAAAGATTTCTCATGTATTAAAACAATTATTCTACATGTAATATTACAAAGAAATAAATTACACATAAATATTAAATAATAAATTAATAAAATGTAACTTTTAAACTGAAAACATACACTTTAAATCATACCAGTCACATCGTTAGACAGAATAATGTGTGGTTATTTTTTGCATGTCACAAAGTATTTTTGGATCATTGTGCTAATGCATCAAGACAACTTAAATGGATTTACTTGGTTTTAAGTATTTTATGTGTGTTTTTAACTAAATTTACAATTTTAAAATGAAAATAAACATTTTGAACCATACTGGGAAGACCATGTTTTACATTAATGTGTGGTTGATTCCTACACATCACATATGATTTATGGATGATTTTCTTAAAGATTCATGAAAATTCTAGTGAATTTTCTCATTTTTATGTATGTGACATATTATGATTCACTAATCACTAATAAAATTATTGGTAGAGAAAAAATAAAATTTTATTTCAAGGAGATGAAGGATCGCATAATTTTTCCCCAACCACTCCTTCCTTTCTTTCTCACTTGAAATTCTAAAGGATTTCACAATAAAAATAATATATCTATATTTCATTCTATAAAGACGAATTATCCTCAGGGATTACTTTAATATTTATGGACAACACAATTCATTTAATGAAAAATGTGTTGGAAACAATTAATACATTTATTATTTTGACACACATACATTGAATGTTATAGGAATTTAATCCTTACTAATCGTGAACCTAAATATTCAATGAATATGCCTTTTGAAAAAAAACTCTTCAATTATCCCCCTCTTGGGATAATCCACTAGAGAATATTCAAAATTCCGGCTTCTATGGAACTAAAACCTTTGTCAGCATGTCTTTTGGGTTCTCCTACATGTGGATCTTCACAAGTCACAAAATTTTTTGATCCATAACCTCATGTATCCAATTATAGTGAATGTCAATGTGATTCATCCAAGAATGATACATTGATCTATTGCTCAATTATAAAGCACTTTGTCTATCTCAATGAACATTTTACTCATTCTGGTTGAATCCAATCTCTTAGAAAAAATTCTTTAGCCACCACATCTCCATTCAAGACTCTACAGTAGCAATATACTCTGCTTTGGTCATGGATAAAGTGATGCACATCTAAAACCTTGGATACCGTGATATATCTCCTCATAAAAATATATATGTGTATCATGATGTAGACTTTATTATGTTAGGAACTCTGGACATATCTGCTTATGTGTAGCCCCCCAAGAGTGGATCATCACCCATGTAGAAAAAACATTGTTTTTATGTACCTTTAAGATACCACATAATCCACTTTACGGTATCATAGTCTTTATTCCTGGGATTATAGGGAAATCAGATCATAGTTTCCACTACATGGGAAATGTCTGGCCTTGTACACACCATAGTGTACATCAAGCTTCCAACTATTGAAGAGCATGTTATCATCTCCATTGCCTTGATTTCTTCCTTGTATGTAAGATTTTAACTCTTTCATAACATCATTTAAATTGGTAGAGGAATTATCACTAGTTTGTATATATCCATGTCAAAATGTTTCAAAACATTTTCAATATATTTCTCTTGAGATAGCCATAACAACCTCCTATTTCAGTCAAGAGTGAACTTCATCACCAAAATAAATTGAGTGACACCAAAGTCTTTCATATAAAAAGATATGGATAACTCCTACTTCAACTGGATGATCTTTAATACATCCTTCCCAGTAATTACCATGCATCAACATAAATTTGGATAAAAACAATGTTACAATATTTAAATTTCAAGAATTATAGACATTGGCATGAGTGTGTTTTCTTGTATTCATGCCTCATCATGAATGATTCAAACTTCTTATACCACTCTATAAAGGTTTATTCCATTACATAAAAGATTTTATTCAATTTTAAAATGAGTTTTTCATGTCCATAACCCTCAAAAAATTTAGGCTACTTCATGTATATCTCCTCAGATAGGTCACTATGAAGAAAATCTATCTTCATATACATCTATTCAAGCTTTAGGTCTTAACATTCCACCCATTCAAAAATGAATTGGATTGAGTTCATATTCACCATGGGTGAAAATATCCCATCAAGTTAAAATACTCTATTATAAAGGAATACCTTGACCGCTAACTAAGAATTATTCATGAACTCCATTCTATTGTAATACTTCTTTATCTTGAACAACCATTTTTTTGACAGTGCAATCTTACCTTTTGGTAGTTCCACCAATTCATATGTCTGGTTCTTCACCAAAGACTCTATCTTGTCTTCCATTTAATGCCACTAATTGAGTTTATAATGACGAGACACTACATCATATAATCCTTATGGATCCCCCTCATCAGTCAATAATAGGTTCTATGACTCTGAATATTTTTTTGATTAAATCCTTCTCCATGAAGATCTTCAAAAAATGATAGGTTTGGGAGGAACAACATAAACTAGCTCTTTTGATACATACATGACATCTATTTGAGATATTTGAGTATACCCTTTCACAATATCTCCCTCTATTGCCTCCTGGTATTCTACAAATGAATCATCTTGCACCTCCTCGAAGTCAGTGGAAGGTGGTTCTGGTACTGTTTTTGGATCTGTAATTGATTTCATGACACTTTCACCTCAATAAATTATAGGATTTTGAATTTCCATGATTTTTTGGTTACCATGGAATATGAAATATCTTCTTCTAATATCCTTATTCTCCATAAGACCCAAAATATTATATCTAAACTCCTAATCTCTATATTTGATGAAAATTCATAGAGTAGATCTATCATCTAACTTTTTCCTTAGATCTTTTGATACATGTGCAAAAGCTGAACAAAAAATACTCATAAATGAGAGTAAGAAGGATGTTTAATGGACCATATATTATATATAATCTCAAAATTCAGATTAAATGATGGTGATATATTGAATAGGTATCATGAAACTTTAATGGATTCTCTATATAATGTATTTGGAATCTTAGCCAATGCCATCATACTCCTGACCTTCTCTATGATGGTTCTGTTCATTCCTTCTAAAAATTCATTGCATTGTGGGGTGCCTGGTATTTTCCTATCATATCAAATTCCCTAAGTACTAATACAAATATCAATCACACTGGATAGGTACTCTCCTCCATTGTCTAAATGAAGACACTTTAAATTCTTTCATGTTTCACACTCCATATAGAGACCCGAATTTTTCTAATTTTGGAATTTGAGCATAATTTTGAATTTTTATGAGTGATCATGAGGGGAAAATGGTCATTTTCCCTAGTATATTGCCTTGGATAATTTTTATTACCACTCCATTGGTCCTGGAATAGAGCTTTTACCCTAGGAAAAGAGTTTGTGGAAATTCTGAGTAGTTAGAGTTTTTCCAGAATATTTCATATTTAATTTATTAAATTTTAAATTATTTTCACAGGTTAAGGTGGTGATATATTTTGAACTGAGAATTATATTGAGATTCTGACTCGATGGTTTACTCTAGAATGGTCATTTTACTAGGTGAGTTATAAACTCTCTTTGGGTTCTGAGACTCAGGACATGTATTAAAAAGGGTAGTTAATTAGTTAGTTGGTTAATTAAATAAAATATCACCCTCCCCATTTTGGATCCCATACATGACATGGTAGAGGGAGAGTGTTCTCCCTCGCACAATGCCTGGACCGAGAGGAGGAGGAGAGATGTTATCGGACCTCATCCTTATCATAGATTGGAACCCGATCGAGGTGAAACAACTCTCAGAAGTGGATTTGAACCCAAAGCTTCAGTGTTCATTCCATGTGGTAGAACAATTTTTGATTTTAATGCCCTATTCCACGTAGATTGGTGCTTTTTATTTTTTATGACTTATTATGACTACTAATGACCCCATGGGGTCCATATGTTTTTATTTGTGAAAAAATGGGGTTTTGGGAGGTTTGTAGGGGTTTCCCATTCTGAAACCCCAACTACACAACATGTGGTTTCAAGAACACACGTCATGTGTTATTCCAATTTGGGGAAGAAGAAAATAAAAAGACTACATGGCATGCATTCTATAGGACATTCCATGTAGTTTCACTCAACATGTGGCTGAGAACATGGCCAGATGAACCTTGTATGGAGACATGGACGTATAGGGTACACAGTCAAACCCTATGTGTGTGACACGCCACGTGTGAGTACATGGACAAGTAGTAACACATGGCCAATCCATGTGAGGTACACTGGTAGGTACCCTATGTAAGGTACACACTGTGTACTTGACTTACATGCCACGTACTTGAGGTTTACACATCATGATCAGCTGGAGTACATGCCCATGTAGGGTTCTGGGAGCACACACTTCATTCTCAGGCATACATGCCATGTTATGCTCCTTGGTTACCATTTATGGGGTTTTGGGTGATTTTTCCCCAGAAAAAGAATTGGACTTGTGAGTATTCCATTCTAAGTGTTTTTCCACATAGATCACGATAGTCGGATACTTTCGGCATATATTGGTTATATGGATGGTGTTTTGTACCATGATTATTGAGTAAGATGATTTATTTGAGGTTTCGATTTAGAATCCTCTAGTGGGTTGGGTTGTGAGCCACGATGCCTAGGTGGGGATAGTGAACTTGGTGTTTTCCCTTGCCTAAGTGTTCCATGAAGAGATTCATGAGGTTCCATGGATGGATTCTATAAGGTTATAATGATTATTATCTCTAGATAGATCTTGGTTTTTCCTAGTTTATTGGGACCAGTTGTTGTAGTTTAGATTAGTTGTGGTGAAGATACCATGTTTAAGGATCAAGGTGATTAGATCCTTTAGTCTTGGTTAAAATAACAAGATGGAAGTTATTGATGGGTGGCATTGTGGTGTTTATTTGAGTCAGAAGAACTCTTAAGGATGCCCACAGTGGGCTAGTTTCAGTAAAAGTGATCGTTGGATGTTGTGGTTGACTATTGAGAATTCATGTAAAGCATGATTTCGTTTTTGGACACCATATTTGCATGTTGATGATCAAGGATTGGTTGGAGGCCACTTAGGGCCTCTTGAGGAAGTTTCTTATGATAGGACATGTAACAAGAGTTTTGTTGTTTCCTAAGTTTTTGAGGGGGTATCTCCCCTTCAGTGCTTTCTTTGAGTATCCTATGATGGATGCCTCTGTTTATTTGTTGTTTCATAGGGACAAGTGTGGGAATGATTGATAGGAAACCCCTAATTGGATCTATGTGCTTTATTAGTTTGGTTATGGGTGTTCCCATGGGACCTGAGGGGATGCATGAGAAGATGAGCCTCAGATGATGACAGCATAAATGGACATTTAGCTATCCCTTGAAATGCTTTCTTTTATTGAGGCTAGGACTTGGATTACGCCCATAGGGTGGTTGTGATATGGTTGGGTTTCCATGTTTTGGAACCCTTTTTATTAGTAAGTGTTTTGATATATATGATAATTGGACAGAATATCCATAGGTATCATTCTGAATATCTTTTATAGTGATTGTTGGACATGTGGCTCCTCGCATAGTTAGTATACTATTAGGATTAGGTGTCAGACCATGGTTCTAGAAAATAATAGTATACGTCTTTGGTTATGTTCTAGACTGATGAAATTTGAATTAATGATATACCAACTGGATGTCTGGTGGAACGATTTTCCGCATCCATGTTTTGAATTCTAGATCAAGGTTTCTAGTAAACTTCATTATTCTGTTGAGTATAATGGATGTGATGTCATGTGTATGTTGTTTTTTGATGGACTGAGGTTCCAAGAACATGAGGTATAGTACATATATGATGTTAGAATGATGCTTTGGAAAATGACATTATACATCATGGTTAGAGTTCCAAACTTATGCTATGGGTGATGATGGCATTCCATGTTGAATATAATGTTGGACTAACACTCCTCCATGGGATGGGACAAAATGATGCTACGAGAAGCACTAATGTTATATATAAATGGTTTTTGTACGGAGGTTATAATAATTACCTTCATGTTTATAGATGGATCTAATACACATGATTTTTAATATCGGTGCCAATGGTTTGGATTTATGGTTCACTTATTGGACTGATGCTCTAGGCATTATTGTTTTTGATACAAGGGAAATATGTGTTGAGGTACCAAGTATGATATAATTTTTGGGTCATGAGGAAATGGTATGGGTTGACTTAGATTAGTATCTCATATTATAGGAGTATTATAAGATGGGTCCCTAGAATTTTCAAGTTTGATTATGACTGCTATGGATATGGAGCCCACAGGTTACTTGGGGTGCATGGTTATTGGGATGTTCTCAAAGATACTCCATCATGGGTGGAAGTAAGTATGGTCAATAAAGGTATCATACCTAAGGATATATGGTTGTTTTATTTGTCTTATTTTCCCCTTTATGTATCATGTATTTTGAGCATATTTAATGGGAATGCACTCATGGTATCAGTTTATAAGTTCACTATTGGGGTTGTCTTACTAAGATTTATTTCTGACCCCTACACGTATACCTTGGTGTGCATGTAGACCTTATGATTGCTTTTAGTTTGAACACGAATGCATGATGGATCAGTCTAATCCTGGATTTCATGGTTGAGTAGGATGCTTGTGGGGATTTTATTGGTCTAGTATGAGTAGCTTGACAAGGTAGTGGAGACCAGGTATGTGTTATATCATAGATTTGATAGTAGGGCCTATTGTAGTTAGCTTTCTGCTATTTTTTATGTGATTGACATATTGGGTGATCATTGGAGTATGTATGGAATGGTTGTTTGGGCCTTTAATGTATTTCATTTTATTAAAGAATGTTTTGGTTTCAGTTTATTCATTATCCTTCTTTCTCTGTTGTTCATGGTGTCTTGTTATTTATTTCTCGATTTTCACTACGATATGAGGGTATATTCTCCTCATAATTCCACCATTATACCTCTGATTCTAGTTGTAAGCCTATATCATATGAGGATTTTCTATTGAGGCCTTGTGGAAAATCAAGTTGGAGAACCGGTTTTAGTGGAATATAGGCTAGGATGTTACAATGTCTTATCATAAGAGTTACTATCCTCTTATTTCACTATTTGAGGTTTGGTAGACAGGAGATATAGGAATGTGTTGGAGCCTATGATGGATACTAGGATGGTGCATCATAAACACCTATTCTGGTAGTAATTCTAGTTTACTAGGGATTGGGATTGATGTTCTAGATTTGTGATGTTACGATTGGGTGTGATTTTCTCTTCAATTGCCGAACATTTTGTTTGGATTTGTTGTTTTATGATGGATTTTAAGAACTTAGCCTGTTGGGAAGAGGCTAGTGAGTTGGTTTTGACACTTGGTGTATATAGGATATATGTTTCTCATGAATCGTGATAGGCACATAGGAACTCCATGTTATAGGCGTGCTAGTGTGTGATTTTATAGATTCCTCTCTAATGGAATGTAATGTGGACCAATGGTGAGATGCTCGTTGTTGAGGAATCTAGTGTGGTTCTTATGTGTGGTTGGTGCAGTGACCCTGGTGGGTCTGTATGGTATAATTTTAGACCTATTGGACCTCTTTTAGATTGTTTTTTCTAAGTATCAATTTCATTTTCGGGTCCTCTAGGAAGTGGTTGGATATGGAGATTCTTAGAGAGGATAGACAACCTAGTTGTAGGAAGTTGGTTGTTGTATGAAACCTTTTTGGTGTGGGAACCTAGAGGATGGTGTTTTATTTTTTTGATGTTGTATGATAATTATACATGTTCATGTTGATTCCCCATGAGTATTGGTCTTCCATGTGTTGGTGTAGAGAAAGTGGTTTGATCTAAGACTTGGTCAGTAGTGCAAGGTGGGGGATCTGAGTGGCCTTTTTGACGTGGCTCCAAGACATAGAGTCATAGCCATTTTACTTTTGAGGGTGTCCTGTGAGAGTTTTATTTGGAGTTATGAGTTATTTTTGGGTACTTGAGGAACATATGTATGCTTTTGACTCTTGAAAATGGTGCATCAAGGGTGCAATCAGGTTTGAGGTTTACACACATTGGATGCCTTCTGTTTTTTTGGAGTACTTGTGTACCTTTGTTTCCATCTTGTAGTTAGTTTCAAGAGAGGAAGGTTTTTTTCAGGTTCCCATCCTAGGAAATGGTTGGGGAGCATATTCTATTGTGTTAGATTTAGGTTGTATCAGGAGCATAAGAATTGATCGAGTTTTATGGTCATGGATTGTGAGCCGAGTCTCATGATAGGTGACTCACTGAAGTGAGATCAGGTTTTTTGGTTGGGTTACACAAGGGTGTTTCATGGTTTCATGATAGTTGAATATTGAATATGTGAGTGATAGGGATGTGTTGTATCATTTTAATTATGTATTATAAATTAAAGGGGTGTTCATCTATGGTTCTTGAGTTAGGAAGGCATACATGAGTAGGCTGAGACCCCTTGTGGTTGTGATGAAATTCTTGTGGGCATGGTGACCTGAGGCATTGGGATAGAACATTTATGTTCGGAAATAGATGAGGTTTTAGTTGTACTCATCGATGACGTGTTAGTAAACTCATGGTTTAGTGATGATCATGTCCAATATTATGACATCATCCTGAGAATTCTAAGTGAAAACCTGATTTATTCCAGGCTAAAATATGTTTCCTTGGGATGGTAAGGGGCCTCCTGGGAAGTTGTTCCCATGGGGCGGTGTGTGTGAAGTTGTATAGTGGGGATTGCACAATCATATTTATATGGGTGAGGTCCTAGTGGAAGATTTGATATCGATGAATACCAAGTTTTTCATTCTTGGATTCTAGGAATAGGTGATAATAGATGTTTTGTATTTTTTTTCTTGGGTGGGAGTGAGATGGTGATGTATAGATCCATTTTTTGGTTGTGATCGAGGCATGGGATGTGGGAAAAGATGTTTGGTTGTGAGGTTATCGTAAGGAGACATTTATAGTGGGGTGAACCATGAGTTCGACAATGAGTTTTAAATAATTATGTTATTTATTAGGATGGATGGTTGTAGGTAGGCCATATCCTCATGGTTTATTGATGGTGGAAGGTGTTTTATTGGCCTTTGGGTGGATTGTACGCTTGTTCTTCGGTGTTATGAAATGAAACTCGATTCATGTCTCTATGTAGAACATAATGAGTTGAGCTTGAGTTAATGAACAAGTTGGGTCAGGATGTGTGGTTGGAAGACCTCTAAGGATTCTCGAGGATAAGAACATTTATGGTGGGGAGTTTGTAGAGACCTGAGTTTTTTTGAGTTTTAAATTTGAGTAGAATTTGGAATTTTTGTTTTTGGGTGATAATGAGGGAAAAATGGTCATTTACCCTAGTATATGACCTTAGATGATTTTTTTTACCAATCTATTGGTCTTGGAATAATGAATTTTCCTTAGGATAGGACTCAGTGGAAATTCTGAGCAGTTGGAGTTTTTGTGGAATATTTAATATTTAATTAACGAAATATTAAATTATTCCCATGGGTTCGGGTGGTGATATTTTTTGAATGGAGATTCATATTGATATTTTTACTACATATTTGATTCCATAATTGGGGTTTTCCCAGAGGAGGTATAAACTTTATTTGGGTTCTGGGACTCAGGATGAGTATTAAAAAGGTTAACTAACTAACTATTTAATTAAATACCCCCCCCCCCATTTTGGCTCTCATTCATGGTAGGGAAGGGGGAGAGGGTTCTCCCTCTTGAAATTAATAGACTGAGAGGAGTAGGAGGAGTAGGGTAGATTCTGACAGACCTCATCCTTGGCATAGATTAGGATCGGATCGAGGTGCAATAGCTTTCAGAAGTGGATTTGAAAACAAATCTTTGGAGTTTACACCACAGGGTAGGATGGTTTTTTATATTTATGCCACGGTCCCTATATATTAGTTTTTTTAGTTTCTAATCCTTTTTATGACTATTAAAGACCCCATGGGGGTCTATCTGTGCTTATTTGTGGGAAAAGGGGGTTTTGGGAGGTTATAGGGGTTTCCCATTTGAAAACCTCGACTACACGGTGTGTGGTTTGAAGAACACACACCATGTTTTATTCCTATTTGGGGAAGAAGAGAATAAGATAACTACATGACATGTAGTCTATAGGAAACACCAATTAGTGTCACTCGGTGTGTGGATGAGAACATGGCCAGATGAACTGTTTAAGTTTGATATGGTCATGTAGGGTATCCGACCAGATCCTGTGTGAGCGACATGTCGTGTGTGAGTACACGGTCTGGCCGGGACACATGGCCAAGCCATATGAGGTACACATGTAAGTACCCCATGTAAGGTTCATGTCATTTACCTTACTTATATGTCATGTAGGTGGGTTTTACATTCCATGTTGGATTGGAATACACTCCCATGTGGGGTTGTGGGAGAACAGTTCATGTGCTTGGGCATACATGTCGTGTGATCCTCCTTGGTTACCCTTTAAGGGGTTTGGTGAGTTTTGTGCCTTAAAAACATAATTGTTCTTTTATTAGACCATTCTAAGCATTTTCCCACATATATCATGATGGTGGGATCATTTCAACATTTGTAGCTCATCTGGATGGATTTTGTGCCATGGTAGTTGAGTAGGAGTATTTCCTTAAGGTTTGGATTTATAATCCTCTAATGGGTTGGGTTGTGAGCCATGATGCATGGGTTAGGATTGTGATCATGGTATTTGGCCTTTCCTGAGTGTTCCATGAAGAGATGATTGAGGTTCCTTGGAATGATTTCAAAAGGTGGGATTGAGTATTATCTTTAGAGAGATCTTGGTTTGTCCATATGTATCGGGACTAGTTTCTCAAGTTTATAGAAGTTGAGGTGAAGATCTTATGTTTGAGGATTAGGGTGGATAGATCCATTATGATTGGTAGAAATGGTAGGATGGAAGTTATGTCCGGGTGTTGTTTAGGTGTTGAGTTGAGTCTGAGGGACCCTTGAAGATGCCCACAGTGGGTTGGTTTCTGATTAAGGGATCATTGGATTCCGTGGTTGGATGTTGAGACTTCTTATAAGGAATTATTTTATTTTTGGATTCATGATTGTAATGTTGTTGATCTAGGATTAATTTGATTCCACTAAGGGCCTCTTGAGGATGGCTCTTATAATAGGAATTATCCCAAGAGTTTTTTTGTTACAATATTTTTAGAGGGGATTTCTATGATTGAGTTATAGTTATGAGGATGCAAGTATGGATTTCTCTATTTGTTTGTTGTTCCAAAGGGCTAAGTTTGGAATGATTGACAAGAATACTTTGAGTAGGTGTGTGTTCTTTAGTAGTTTGGTTAAGGGTATTACCTTGGGACCTGAGGTGATGCATGAGTCGATGGGGCTAAGATATTGATAGTCGAGATAGAAGTTTAGCGATCCCTTGACATGATTTCATTTATTGAGTTCATGAATTGGATTACGACCATAGGGAAATTATGATATGGTTAGTATAATGTGTTTTAGAACCCAGTTTATTGGTAAGGTGTCGCGACCCAACCCTACTGGTCTTGAGCCGCAACTACCCCAAGCCCGCCTCCATAGGCCAGGGGATAGCGACAAGCACCGAAGGCATAACATTCTCGGGGAGGCCTTTGCCTAAGTACCTGTACACACACACACACAGCCCACTCAATGCAGAAGTGCAGATTAGAAAGAAAAAAAAAGGAAAAACAACTATAACCCAACCATAGTCATGCATCAAACTCTAAATAGAAAAACAGTAAAGTGCTGAAAAGTACTAACAAGTTACTGAACAGAAAAAGGGAAAAACACATGCCCAACCCAAAAGGTTCCATAACCCTACAATATGTAAAAAAAAGTAAATAGCTGGTGAGTATCACACCTGAAAGTCCTACTACAACCACTGATCACAGCCCAAGATTCTGTGTCCTTTACGCTCCTCCATAGTCTCGATTGACCTGTCCGTCGTCTGCAAGGGAACACCAAGTGCGGGCAAATCCCAAGTAGGGGTGAGTATAAAGATACTCAGTAGGATGACCCGAAATCTCGAGGGAGAAAAAAAGTAGGTACTAAAATAGTGAGCAGTAGACAGAACAAAGAACAGTTTAAGAGTACAACAGAGATATTGCAGCTCATTCCAACAAAAGAAACGAAGTAGACTCATCCCAACCAAGAGGAGCTAGACACGGAAAGCACGTGGAATACCCCACATGTCTTCGCCCCTCCTAGAAGGAGAGTAATTGAACCCAAGGAGTGGGAACAAAAGTTGGGTTTATATATATATGCTCAAGAATAAACTCGAAAGAGTGCGTAAGGGGATCTCCATCTCCAAGATCAGCCCATGATAAGTCTTCAATGGTTCTAAGGGAAGCCATCACTAATTCCCAACAGTCCCGCATGTCAAATCTGCCTCATCTCTAAACCATACCACCAAAAGTCTCACTTCTGTAATCATGGATAAAAGCCACGGACTAGCCTCATCGAAAGGGGATGAGTCTGAAAGAAGTCATCGGGTAACCCACTGCCCAGCCCAATTGGAGAGTAAACCCCAAAAGTTCATCGGGTGTCCCACTTCTCAACCCTGCTGAAGGGTAAACCCTAAAAGTCAATGGGTAACCCACTGCCCAGCCCCGCTGGAGGGTAAACCCTAACGTCAATGGGTAACCCACTACCCAGCCCTGCTGGAGGGGAAACCCTAAGGTCAATGGATAACCCACTACCCAGCCTCGCTGGAGGGTAAACCCTGATATGCCAGTGGGTAACCCACTACCCAGCCCCACTAGAGGTTAAACCTGGAACTAGTCCGATAACTCTGCATTGCTCATGCCATCACTCGGTGTCACTAACATCGCTACTCTGCGTTGGTTCAGAGTGCATCAAAGGAACCTCCAACAAACTCCCTTTCATGTTTCCACATTGAATGATATTTTAAAATAGGCTTCACATGCTCAAATAGATTACATCGTTGTAATCCCCATGAAAAAACACGCGAGATAGACTACTTACTCATTGGAAACGGACTCCCAACGAAAAAATTATTCAACACCGCTTTAGGCCCATACGACGTCTCATGGGGCCCACAACTCAGTCTCGAAAGAGTTTGGGAGAACTAAGCCATCATGATGCTCTCAGAAAAATATACCAAAACGACTACTCATTCGCCCCAAACAGACATCTGATGAAAAAGTTGCAAAATACTACTCACAGCTTAAAAGAAGGCTCATGGGGCTCATGCCTCAACTCTAGCTTCAATGCCTGAAACCACCCTGGAACACTTCGTCTCAATGACAGGGTCACGACGCCACTGAAGGTTCCTTAAACGGACTCCGAATGTGTTCGCTCCATCCGAAAGAAGAATCTCGACAAGGCGTTAAACGACACTTAACGGTGTGTCGTGCCACCGAGCCCCCGTCTCGGGAATTAAAAATCCCGATACCATCTCAAAAAATCCCTCTAAAACTGAGGATCGTACTACCATAGACAGCGCAAAAATCTAACACCTGTAGTGAATGATATGGGTGTCTGAAGACAAGGGGGCTAACCACCCCCCCCCCCCAAGGGCTGGACCGGCCCAATCTGGCCAGTCCACTCGGCCCAGTCCAGCCCGCACCGGCCGGCCCGACCCACAACGCCTACCCGCGGACCCTCTTCACAGCCTGGTCATGGACCCACGACCCACCCATGATGACTGGCCCTCGTGGCCGGTTGTTTTCCCGCACAAAGACCCACCGAAGGTGGGTCTCGGTATCCTACAAGGGGTCACGCCCCCCCCCCCCCCCGCCGTCCACCCGCGCCGACGACCTTTGCCCGCTGCCACCGCCGCCTGGGACTGCCTCCGCCTAGGACCGCCGCCACCTGGGACTATCATTGCCTATGAGCACTGCTGCCTGGGAGCCCGCCACCACCGCTGGGAACCACCACGCCGACCGCCAGACAGCCCCGGAACTGCCGGAAAACCTGAGGTTTGGCCGGAAAACTTCCCGGGGCCACCCCAGGCACCCCGAGACTCAGATTTTTGATCTGAGAAGAGAGTTAGAAAGCTTGGATCGATATTTATGCATATATGGTCTTCTCTCAATGATTGGAAAACATTTATATGCAATGGATTTAATTCAAGGAAGATGTGGAAATTAAAATGAAACACAAACTTCCTACCTCGTTGGGCATAGCCCGTAGCTTCACGAGTGATCCACCAGACTGCTACGCTGCCTTGGAGAGGTGGAGGAGAGGAGTTTGGAACTTGTTTAGAGGGATTCTCTAGGGAGATAAAAATGTGGAATGAGGATGGGTGGGAGAAGTGTTTACGTAGAGAATGAATTAAAATTTAATTAATTCTTTAAACACCTACCAGTAGGCCATGTACCCGAACTTTCAATGGGGTCGGGGTTAAGCCGCCCCTAGGGTAAAATCCACATTCTGAACGCAATGGTGGTCTCAGAATTATAATCCGAACCTCCATCCATAAGTTGTAAAGTTCACGCTCGGGGGCCGCAAAATTATGAAAATGCCCCTGATGGCGTTTTCCACAGAAGGTCCGCGCCTGCGAAAGTTATACCCCTCCTAGGTTAAACGGCACACTCCAAACTCAACAGTGCCCTCAGTATTCCCATCCGAGCAAAATTTTATGAGTTTTTTAGTGTATTTTGCATGTCTAATTTTAACGCACTTAAAATTTAATTCCAGCCACACCGGGGCTCGAAATCACACGCCGTCTGAACGCCCTGCTCTGGAATAACATCAAGAAAATTTCAAAGTCTTACAGGCTCAAAATCCAGGTTCTTACATATTTCCATCCATAAAGTTTTTCTACCCGAAAAACAAAACTAAAAAAACAACTCGGGATACTGAGACCGCATCTGGCTCTCTCATTCCCAGGTGCTCTCTTGCACCCTCCCGTGATGCCACAACACACGAACCAAAGGGATGGTCTTTCCACGCAGTGTCTGCTCTTGCTGGTCCTCAATCGTCATCGGGTGTGTAACGCCCCGACCCCAGCTACCCAGAGTCGGTGCATTACTTCATAACATTGGCATGATCACGAAAGACCAAGTCTCAAAAGACCGATTAGTTTAGTAGCCTTGGAAACACTAGATACATTCATAAATGTTACATTACATCATAAAGTGAAAAACTACAATAAAAAAGTCTTCATAGTCCACACTCATATCCTCTTCTGACTATCCCTGTAGGTCATTCATAAAAATACTTCTTCACATCCTGGAAAATATTAAAACATTTAAAGGGGTGAGCTCAGATGCTCTGTAAGGATAACAATATAGCGGAAGCTTTCATTAATAAACATAAACATTTAAGGCAATGTATAACTTAAAACAAAAGCCTTTTAAACTTGATCTTCAACATAATATGGCAAAAGTAAAATGAGATAATGCCATTTACTTATTCACATGGATATTCTACTGGTCGAATAATCACATGCAATATCAATAACCACTTTCATAATGATGGAATGCATAATGCCAGACTATCATAACCACGTAGCCAAGGCCTCGTGCCAAGACCACAAATAATATTTTGTCAAGGCCTCGTGCCAAGACACTAGTTTGTCTCATGAGACCTACCGATGCATCGAGGAGCTATAGCGGGCTCCACCCATCACTTATTAAGTCCAATGCATTCCTCATATGAATAGGTTTAAACATATCATAAACCATAACATAATCGTATCACATAAAACATGCATAAAGGAAACATAACATTTCCACATTTCAATCACAAGATATCAATACAACACATTGATATAATAAAAATGCTTTCAAAACCATTTTCAATACCAAAATAAAATAAAGTTAAAACTTTGTATTTATTTTTCATTAAAAAAAAGTGACGGCTTGTAGAGGAAGCCGAAACTCAAATAATGGTCACGGCGGCGGAGATGTCATTGTCGCCGCATAAGTACGGAAAGAAAAACATTCCCTTTTTGTCGTTTAGTAAAATGCATCGTATAAAAAAAATTCCTTTTGAATAAACGTAAAAGTCAAAGGGGTTTATACACTGTATAAAAGAAAGTTATGTATAAAACCAAATATGCCTCAATGAAAGGAGATTGAGACGAAGTCCTTAAAAAGATAATTTTTAAAATAAAATATATCTATTATGTGTATTCAATATAAGTACACATAAAGAAATTACAAATAAAAGATAGGACATAATAATATCATGACATAATTATAAAATATGAGATTAACCCAAAGAATGGAAATTGGGTTAAGAAGTTCCCTTACCTCGTGTCAGAATTCACTCGACCGTTCTTTGATCTCCTGAATAATAAACTAGAGTTAATATCTACCTTCTTAAGAACCTTTTTCAAGTTCATTATTCCTTTTATATCACTTATTACCATGTCATGAACATTATGTAATTATTTATGTTAATAACGGTCATTTTGACGATCTTATGTACTTGAGTCAAAAATAAACTTCTTATAATTACACTTTGTTCACATGTTAATATATCCATTATATCCATAATTATATTCATGATTTATATATCATATACATCATATATATCCAGTATATACATTCATTTATAATATTACATAACATTTAGAGGTAAGAAATGAAATGCACCGTTCATGGAGACGGTAAGTCGTACGTAGGCATGAACGCTACTTTCATTTCGATTTCGTATTTAATGGAATGAAATCATAATGATATAAATGTATAATATAATTCCAGTATAATATAGTGTATAATACCATTTAATACATCCTTTATACATCCCACATATGGTATTAACGATTCAAATCACTTTGAGGGGGCGGTAGTCCGCACTTCCTAAAATGAAAATATCGTGTTTACCCATAATGGAAACCATAAAGGTATGCCATAAATGAAAAATAAAAAATCATAATTAAAACAAAAACATAATATATATCATATGAAAAAATAGTTTCATCATAATGGCCACCATTAGAGGTGTTATATGAGTGTTGAACAATCATCGTTTCATGAGGCAAAAATTCGTCATCCACAGAAACAGTATGTTATTTAACCATTAGATGTAGGTGTGTGTATGTGTAGCTAGAATAATTCTTATAACAACTTACTAGTATATTGAGGATACTGGTGTTGTTACAAAAGAAATGAATAAAAAGTTTTTAGGGTGTTGGAGAAGAAAAATAAAATAAAAGAACACAAGAGAAGACATTACCTTAAAATCGGGTAACTCTTTTTGATTTGAGCCAAAGGCTTCCTTGGGAAAAGTTATGCCCAAATTGAGGCTTCTAGGAGTAAGAGGGGAAGTTGGGAGAGTATTTGGGAAGAGGTTGGCCGAGCCAAATGGCTTGAAAGTGTGAGTAAGGTGGGAGTGGTGGGGGCCTTTTATAAGTGGAGAGGAGGGGCACTCTTGGAAAGTAATGAAAAGTCACTTTATTTTAAAATGGTATTCGGATTTAAGAGGTCCCACATTGATATAATTCAAGGATAAGGTGATAAGGGTTATAAATCCACCAATCCAATAGGTTTTGGACATGAGTAGGTCTTAGATATTACATTATCTTTCCATTTTATTTAAATCGTTAAATAATGAGGTCATTGCTGCATCATCATGATGTCATAAATAATTTAATTTATTTAATGTCTAAAAATTATAAAAAAATACTATGATGTAGGAATTCTTTTTAGCTTTCCAATGACTATTTAGAGTCAAAAATATGACTTTTATAACCCCATGTAAAAATTGTTTTAGTAAAACATTTCATGTTTGTGTCATTTTTTACTTTAACATTAAATAAAAGGTATTTATGTCATTTTCCAACTAAAGTGGCTCCATGGGGTCCCCAAGTTGAACCATGGATTTTATTGGTCGGCCATGGCACATCCAATGAGGGTAGGACATGTTTCAAGCTCATCTCATATTATTAAAACATTATTTTTACCTTAAACTACACCAATTACCTCTAATCGCGATTAAGAACTTAAAAGTTACTATTCAGCAAAAAATTATTTTAATCTCATTGAACCACATTTTACTTCTTAATGACAACCATGTATGTCGGATTTTTGAAAATCAAACCACAGAAGTGGTAATATTTCATTTAAATGAAAAATCAGTTTTTTAACTACCACTTAGTGGTTTCACTATTCATCAAAAATTGAAGTTTTTCAGAACAATGCCAAAATTTCACCCTAAGCTATATTTGACATTCCGAATCCAAAAATGAAGTCCATTTTGAAATATAAAATATATATAATTTCAAAAGGTGGGTTTTACTATTCATAATGGCTATTTTGATTAGTCGCGGTATGTTAGAACTCGAAGTTGCGTACAATGCAAGTTGTTGCATTATTGAATGAGAAGTGTCTCATGGAAGCTCGGGGTGTTACATTCTCCCCTCCTTCAATAAATTGCGTCCTCGCAATTTGAAAATGTTCTTCGAAAATAAAAGGTTGAAAATAGAAAATACCTTTGTGGAAACCCACATCGGAAATAAGGTTAATAAAATTTACCCTTAATAAGAGGGAAAGGGAAATGAAAAAGTCACCACCAAATTGTGATCTCAATAAGGAGAACATTGGTGGAAATTAGAGACATATAAATGGAGGAAAAATGTAAATATTTGTAGGGAGTGATTGAGGTCATCAATCACAAACAATTTTAAAATTGAGGGCCTCAAAGCCTTCAATCATTGATGATTTAAAATATTATCAGTTCAACAAGACATAAGGTATTAGGATAACACATTTTTTGTTTTAATATCCCTTTACTAAAGTTTAAGAATTAATTTATTCATAGAATAATATATAGGTATATATATTTATTCTTGACAAGTAGAGTTTCAACCTTCAACTAATTTCTACCACAAACTCATCTTTCACTCAAAAAGATAATAGAACTCAAAAATATTCTATTTATCCTAATTGTATACGGTTCCAAATATTAACACATACCATTTAGATTAGTAAAACTATTTTTTAATAACCAGGGACTTCCTGTAGGCTAGTGGTAGGTAATAAAGGTCTGTCGCACTATGGTTGTGGGTTCGATTCCTGCAGCTTTGTCCGACGCGACGGGTTATGCCCCACCCTGCAGGTTGTCCTTTTCCTAAAACTATAGTATTATAATATTCCAAAAATAATCATCAGAAATGTTTTAACCTTAAACAATACTATCCAAAGATCAACTTAATTCGTTCCAACCATTATAGTTATCCAAAATACTTTTGTCCAACTCACAGTCCAAATTTTATAAGGAAGGTAAACATAATGAAGATCCTTTTTTCTGCGTAACAACATGTGAACACCTTAATCATGTATTCTTTTAAAACACTGCAATTACCAATGATCCCTTATTCCTTATAGAATACTAGATATACTCCTTCTATCCAAAAATTTATACAAATCATTAATCAGTTTCAAGGAAGTTAAGAATATCCAATATAATTTATGCAAATCAATCATGTATTATTCCAAAATCACTATCTCGGTATCAGAACCATATTATGGTTTATCTTTCTCTCAACCATATATTTTCCAAAACATTAACCTGCTGTGGAGTAACTTTTCTTGGTTCCACACAATCTCAAGTCCTTGATGAAATAGTACTGCAGTACAATCCTTATATACTCAATAATTATTATAACCAGTACATCATTGATACAACACTAAAATGAAAAAATTATTTAATAACAACATAAGAACTCTAATCATTCCTCATCATCTGTGGTAGTACCATAACTTGATTATTATCCAATAACATCATTTGGGGCATACTATGATGATTTGGACATTGTTTTTCGTAGTGTCCCCACTCCTTGCAGATGAATCATTGTACATTTGAAACCTTTTTCTTACCCTTGCAGTCACGCACTTTGTGTCCTTTTTCTCCACACTTATAACAAACTCTCATTCCCTTCAGGAAAGCTCCAAGGTGTTTCTTCCCACAGTTATCACATATTGGAAAATTCTTCTTTTCCCACGTCCCTTTTTCCATCATTCTCTCTTCCATCCTTTTCTTCTCTTTCTTCCCTTCAAAGCCATAAGACTCATAAAATTCTTTACTTATCTTATTAACACATGATACTATTTCTTTATATGTTGAGAACACATGGGAGATTATTTCCCTTCTAAATGTTGGCTTAATACCGTGAAAGATATGATCCTTCTTACGCTTTGGATCATACGTATTGCTGGAGTTCACATTCCTTCCACTGGGCACCATTTCTATACAATGGCATAAAATAGGTTAGTTTATGAATCAAAATAAATAATTCCATACTTGTAAAACACTTAACACTAATTGAACTATTTATGGATATAATCCATAATCATAAAAAAAAGTTTTCTTTGAGGAAGTATATACTCATAACCCTTCATAGTGGTTTGTAAAGAAATGATAATTATCCTAAGCATATCCCCCAGGAGTGTCGTAACCAAGAGTGCAGCAAGGCCCGTTGTCGTGCACCAGTTCCCATTCGAGTCTAGCTCAAAGCGGTGTTTTCGGGTTTTACCCCTAGGTACATCTGTGCCAGAGCCACCTCTACCTGCTCGTATCCAGACAGGGATGTATTGCTCGGAAAACTCACAAAATCTCTATAATACCAAAATTCTAGGAAGTTATTCTATACTAATCCCCAAAGTTTATCTTTGGTCTATGTTCTCTAATCATAGATTATCTAAATCTAGTTTCCAAGGTTAGTACTAAACTTCCTCTGATACCAACTGTAACGCTCCGACCCCAGCTACCCAGAGTCGGTGCATTACTTCATAACATTGGCATGATCACGAAAGATCAAGTCTCAAAAGACTGACTAGTTTAGTAGCCTTGGAAACACTAGATACATTCATAAATGTTACATTACATCATAAAGTGAAAAACTACAATAAAAAAGTCTTCATAGTCCACACTCATATCCTCTTCTGACTATCCCTGTAGGTCATTCATAAAAATACTTCTTCACATCCTGGAAAATATTAAAACATTGAAAGGGGTGAGCTCAGATGCTCAGTAAGGATAACAATATAGCGGAAGCTTTCATTAATAAACATAAACATTTAATGCAATGTATAACTTAAAAAAAGGCTTTTAAACTTGATCTTAAACATAATATGGAAAAAGTAAAATGAGATAATGCCATTTACTTATTCACATGGATATTCTACTGGTCAAATAATCACATGAAATATCAATAACCACTTTCATAATGATGGAATGCATAATGCCAGACTATCATAACCACGTAGCCAAGGCCTCGTGCCAAGACCACAAATAATATTTTGTCAAGGCCTCGTTCCAAGACACTATTTTGTCTCATGAGACCTACCGATGCATCGAGGAGCTATAGCGGGCTCCACCCGTCACTTATTAAGTCCAATGCATTCCTCTTATGAATAGGTTTAAACATATCATAAACCATAACATAATCGTATCACATAAAACATGCATAAAGGAAACATAACATTTCCACATTTCAATCACAAGATACCAATACAACACATTGATATAATAAAAATGCTTTCAAAACCATTTTCAATACCAAAATAAAAGAAAGTTAAAACTTTGTATTTATTTTTCATTAAAAAAAAGTGATGGCTTGTAGAGGAAGCCGAAACTCAAATAATAGTCACGGCGGCGGAGAAGCCGTTGTCGCCGCATAAGTACGGAAAGAAAAACATTCCCTTTTTTTCGTTTAGTAAAACGCGTGGTATAAAAAAATTCCTTTTGAATAAATGTAAAAGTCAAAGGGGTTTATACACCGTATAAAAGAAAGTTATGTATAAAACCAAATATGCCTCAATGAAATGAGATTGAGACGAAGTCCTTAAAAAGATCATTTTTAAAATAAAATATATCTATTATGTGTATTCACTATAAGTAAACATAAAGAAAGTAAAAATACAAGATAGGACATAATAATATCATGACATAATTTTAAAATATGAGATTAACCCAAAGAATGGAAATTGGGTTAAGAAGTTCCCTTACCTCGTGTCCGAATTCACTCGACCGTTCTTTGATCTCCTGAATAATAAACTAGAGTTAATCTCTACCTTCTTAAGAACATTTTTCAAGTTCATTATTCCTTTTATATCACTTATTACCATGTCATGAACATTATGTAATTATTTATGTTAATAACGGTCGTTTTGACGATCTTAGGTACTTGAGTCAAAAATAAACTTCTTATAATTACACTTTGTTCACGTGTTAATATATCCATTATATCCATAATTATATTCATGATTTATATATCATATACATCATATATATCCAGTATATACATTCATTTATAATATTACATAACATTTAGAGGTAAGAAATGAAATGCACTGTTCATGGAGACGGTAAGTCGTACGTACGCATGAACGCTACTTTCATTTCTATTTCGTATTTAATGGAATGAAATCATAATGATATAAATGTATAATATAATTCCAGTATAATATAGTGTATAATACCATTTACTCCATCCTTTATACATCCCACATATGGTATTAACGATTCAAATCACTTTGAGGGGGCGGTAGTCCGCACTTCCTAAAATGAAAATATCGTGTTTACCCATAATGGAAACCATAAAGGTATGCCATAAATGAAAAATAAAAAAATCATAAGGAAAACAAAAACATAATATATATCATATATAAAAATAGTGTCATCATAATGGCCACCATTAGAGGTGTTATATGAGTGTTGAACAATCATCGTTTCGTGAGGCAAAAATTCGCCATCCACAGAAACAGTATGTTCTTTAACCATTAGATGTAGGTGTGTGTAAGTGTAGCTTGAATCCTTCTTATAAAAACATCCTAGTATATTGAGGATACTGGTGTTGTTACAAAAGAAATGAATAAAAAGTTTTTAGGGTGTTGGAGAAGAAAAATAAAATAAAAGAACACAAGAGAAGACATTACCTTAAAATCGGGTAACTCTTTTTGATTTGAGACAAAGGCTTCCTTGGGAAGAGTTCTGCCCAAAGTGAGGCTTCTAGGAGTAATAGGGGGAAGTTGGGAGAGTATTTGGGCAGAGTTTGGCTGAGACAAATGGCTTGAAAGTGTGAGTAATGTGGGAG
This sequence comes from Viscum album, assembly GCA_963277665.1. NCBI lineage: Eukaryota > Viridiplantae > Streptophyta > Magnoliopsida > Santalales > Viscaceae > Viscum > Viscum album. The sequence goes on along the minus strand of OY728123.1, from coordinate 681,161,268 downwards.
TGGTGGGGGCCTTTTATAAGTAGAGAGGAGGGGCACTCTTGGAAAGTAATGAAAAGTCACTTTATTTTAAAATGGTATTCGGATTTAAGAGGTCCCACATTGATATAATTCGAGGATAAGGTGATAAGGGTTCGAAATACACTCATCCAATAGGTTTTGTACATGTTTAGGTCTTAGATATTACATTATCTTTCCATTTTATTTAAATCGTTAAATAATGAGGTCATCGCTGCATCATCATGATGTCATAAATAATTTAATTTATTTAATGTCTAAAAATTATAAAACAAATAATATGATGTAGGAACTCTATTTAGCTTTCCAATGACTATTTAGAGTCAAAAATATGACTTGTATAACCCCATGTAAAAATTTCTTTAGTAAAACATTTCATGTTTGTGTCATTTTTTACTTTAACATTAAATAAAAGGTATTTATGTCATTTTCCAAATAAAGTGGCTTCATGGGGTCCCCAAGTTGACCCATGGATTGTCTTTGTCGGCCATGGCACATCCAATGAGGGTAGGACTTGTGTCAAGCTCATCTCATATTATTAAAACATTATTTTTACCTTAAACTACACTAATTACCTCTAATCGCGATTAAGAACTTAAAAGTTACTATTCACCAAAAAATTATTTTAATATCATTGAACCACATTTTACTTTTTAATGACAACCATGTATGTCGGATTTTTGAAAATCAAACCACAGAAGTGGTAATATTTCATTTAAACGAAAAATCAGTTTTTTAACTACCACTTAGTGGTTTCACTATTCATCAAAAATTGAAGTTTTTTAGAACAATTCCAAAATTTCACCCTAAGCTATATTTGATATTCTGATTTCAAAAATGATGTATATTTTACAAAATTCCAAACATATAAGTTGCATTAATTAATTTTATAATTAATTCCCGCTGTCACAACAAATAGCGTGTTTTTAAGAAACAATTTATATCAAAAGATTGACAATTGTTCATGCCCAATTTCAATGTTAAATTAATTCTAATGACCTCCATTGGATAAAATGGTAAAAATATATTCTAATTATACTTTAAAACCACTAAATAGTATAATTTATCACTATAAATTATTTTTATTAAAAAAGTTGTTTTAAGTATTTTTCACTATTCATAAAAATTTGGAAGTTCTCAGAAAATTACAAAAAATTCAACATAGTCTAATTTCGACATTCCGAATCCAAAAATGAAGTCCATTTTGAAATATAAAATATATATAATTTCAAAAGGTGGGTTTTACTATTCATAATGGCTATTTTGATTAGCCACGGTGTGTTAGAACTCGAAGTTGCGTACAATGCAAGCTGTTGCATTATTGAATGAGAAGTGTATCGTGGAAGCTCGGGGTGTTACAGGGTGCTCCACAAAGGTGGCTCCATCCTCGATGTCCAGCTCTCCCCAGTCGATAACATGTGTGGGGTCATGCATGTATTTCCTCAGCTGTGACATGTGGAAGACATCATGCACCCTCTCTAGCTGTGGGGGTAGAGCAAGACGGTAGGCCACCTCACCGACCCTGAATACGATCTCAAAGTGCCCAATGAACCTCGGGAACAGCTTGACTCCTTCAACAAACCTATGTGTCCCACATCGCGGAGAGACTCTAAAAAAGACACGGTCCCCCTGCTCGAACTCCAAAGGCCAGTGACGATGATCTTCATAGGACTTATGTCTACTCTAAGCCATCCTCATCCACTCATGAATGACCTGAACCTTCTTCGTCGTCGCCTGAACCAACTCTGGACCCATGAGGGAGGCCTCTCCAACCTCCGTCCAATACAACAGTAATCTACAGGGTCTCCCGTAGAGGTCCTCAAAAGGTTTCATGCCGATAGTAGAGTGGTAACTGTTGTGGTACGCGAACTCCACCAAGGGCAGGTGATCCTCCCAGCTCAGGCCAAAGTCTAACACGCACACCCTGAGCATATCCTCCAACACCTAGATAGTGCGCTTTGTCTACCTGTTGGTCTGGGGGTGAAAAGTTGTACTCATCCGCAGCTGAGTCTCGAAGGCCTCCTATGGGCCTCGCCATAATTGTGACATAAACCGCGTGTCACGGTCGGAGAAGATCGTCGAGGGTACTCCATGAAGGCAGACAATATCCCGAACATACAGATTCCCTATAATCTCTACTAAACTCTACTACCTGATGGCAAGGAAGTGTGCCGACTTCTTGAGTGAGTCCACTATCACCAAAATGGAGTCATGGCCCTTTGTTGTGCGTGGAAGCCCTATAACGAAGTCCATCGATGTGCCATCCCACTTCCACTCTGGGATATCAAGGGGCTGCAACAACCCTACCGGAACCTGATGCTCTGCCTTCACCTGCTGACAGGTAAGACACCGAGAAACGAACTCAGCTACACTCCACTTCATGCCAGACTACCAAAACTTCTGCTGAAGGTCTCTATACGTCTTCCCAACACCGGGATGTACAGCTAAGGGAGAAGTGTGGAACACCCGCATCACCTCTTCCCGCATCTCCACTGTTACTATAGCTCTCCCCTGGAATAGGATCTCGTGATTCCCTCCTTCAGAATACCCATCAGCTGCATCGCCCGGGGATATCCGATCACGCGGTACCTTGCTATCGACATCCCCCAGCTACAACTCTCTTACACGCTCAAGGAGTGAAGGAGTCAACACCATCGACTGTAGGAAAGTCATACCCTCCTTCTCCACCAAGGTCAGCCGTAGGGAAGCCAACTGTGCTGAATCTTCCCACAATAAATGATTCTAGGACTTCCTACTAAGGTCATATGCTACTACATTGCCCTTCCCTGGAGTGTAGACTATCTCAAAATCATAATCCCGCAGAAACTCCATCCAGCGCCTCTGCCTCAAATTCAAATCCCTCTGAGTAAAGATTTACTTGAGGCTTTGTTGGTCTGTATAGACCACAAAATGCTCACCCAGAAGGTAGTGTCTCCATAACCTCAAGGCGAAGACCACCACTTCCAGCTCCAAATCGTGAGTCGCATAATTCTGCTCATGGTGCCTCAACTTCCTCTACCCATATGCAATCACTACCCACTGCTGCATCAGTATGCACCCGAGCCCAGCTCCTGAAGTGTCACAGTACACCACTAACTCAAAGCCCTCCTCTAGAAGCCTCAAAACTGGAGCACTAGTCAGCCTCTGTCTCAACTCCTCAAAGGCCTTCTGGAACTGATCATTCCAGGTTAACAGTCTTCCCTTCTGCGTCAATGAGGTCAAAGTGGTAGCAATCCTAGATAAATCTTCCACAAACCTCCTATAGTACCCTGCCAAACCAAGGAAGCTCGGCACCTCTGACGCATTATTAGGTGGCTCCCAAGCAAGCACTGCCTCTATATTTGTGGGATCTATGGTCAATCCCTACTCTGTAATGACATGCCCCATAAAGTGAACCTCATGAATCTAGAAATGACACTTCAAGAGCTTATCATATAGCTGGTGATCTCAGAGTAAGTCTAGGACCATCCTAAAATGCTATGCGTGCTCCTCTTCCATCGTAGAGTAGATGAGTATTTTTTCAACAAAGACAACCACAAATCGGTCAATGTATGGCTGGAATATCTGGTTCATCAAAGCCATGAAAACGGTGGGGGCATTCGTCATGTCAAAGGGCATCACCAGAAACTCGTAATGCCCATATTGACAATGGAAAGCCAACTTCGGGATGTCAGCCACATGAACCCGCAATTGGTGGTAGCTGGATTGAAGATCAATCTTGGAGAACCACTTCACACCTCTCAACTGATCGAAGAGGACGTCAATCCTCGGAAAAGGGTACTTTTTCTTTATCATGGCCAGATTCTGGTGACGATAATCCACACCAAGCTGAAGACTCCCATCTACCTTTTTCAAAAACAAAACTGGAGCTTCCCAGGGGGACAAACTGGGTCTGATGAATCCCTTCTCATGAAGGTCTTCCAGTTGAATTCGTAGCTCCCAAATCTCTGTGGGTGCCATCCGATAAGATGCACACGATATCGGGGTCGTCCTTGGCTGCAAGTCAATGCAGAATTCCATATCTCGCCTCAGAAGTAGTCCTAGGACATCCTCAGGAAAGACGTCCATGTAGTCCTCTATAATGGTAGGGATCCAGGTGCCTATAGCGTCTGCTGCTCTGAGATCCATGCTCGCCAACTGATGAGAAAAAGGTTGTGGTCTCCTTCTCAGAGTACCTGTCTGCTCTGCCACGAGGTCTCACTCACCAAGAATGGTGAACCTCATCCCATTAGAAAGCACGCCTCTGACTCGTCTGTGATGACAGTCGATCTGAACGTGAACCATAGAAAGTCAATCCATTCCTAGTATGACTTCATAAGGTTTCATCAAGATGACGAGTAGGTCCCACGTGAAACCCCCTTCTTTGAATGATAGTTCGCACTTTCTATAGAAATAGGTCACCAACAAGGCACTTCCCGTAGGAACCTCAAGGCTATGTGCAGGTGTCAGCACCTCTACTGGAAGCTCCAAATCCTGTACTAAAAGTAGAGATATAAAATAGTTGCTAGCACCTATGTATAATAGTACTGAAGTGAGCGTAGGGTAAACACAAAGTGTACCTCGAACCATCTCATGTGCAGGGGGGTCATGAACACCCATAGCCTGAAGCTACCCATGGTCCCTACCGCCAGCTCCCTAAGCCCGGCGTGGGCCACCCAGTGCTGGCGGTGGAAGGACCTCGAAATGTCATCTCGGACCTCCAGTTCATGTCGCTCTGCCTGCACCACCTCCCTGAGGACCACCCTGTCCTCTCCTGGGAGATCCCTGGTCACCGCGTTCCCTCTCCCGCTGCGGGGCACCCACTGCCTGCCACAGCTGCTAGGTACGCCTAGTCCGGCAGTCCCATGCTAGGTGACCCCGTATGTCACATGCATAGCACCTAATCTCTCCTGACTTCCCTGGTTCTCTACAATTCTACTACGGTGCATGACCCTACCCCTGAGTTAGCTCATGGAAGGGTCTCCTCAACTAAGGCTTTTCCCATTACCACTTGCCTGCTACCGAAGACTCTTCTCTGAAGCGGACACTGCTAGGCCCTACCAGCTGGCATCCCTCAGCCTAGAAGCTCTCTGTCACGAGCACCTGCTCTAGCACCCCGACGTAAGTAGGGATGCATAGGGGTACTACACTATCATGGATCTCCCTGCGAAGACCCTACTCAAACTTCCACGCCCGGAAGTAACTGTCGCGGATCATATCCTGTGAGTAGCATATCAGATCGGTAAATTGGGTCGAGTACTACTCCATGGTCATCCCCCCCTGCTTCAGCTCCAGAAGATCCTAAATCCGAACGGAGCATAAACAATAGGGGGAGTACTCCTACTGGAAGAGATGCTGGAAGCTATCCCATGTGAGAGACTCGTCGTGGGTCTGCGTAACCAACCCCCACCAATGCTCGGTCGTCCCGAGGAAATGGATGGAAGCTAGGGCTACCATCTTGTCCACTGGTGTCTATACTAGCCTGAAAAGTCAGTCCTCGGACTCTAGGAGGTCCTCCACTACATGGGGATCCGGGTCCCTGAGGAACTTCTGCGGTCGCTGACGCTGGAAGTCTCAGAGCGCACTCAGCCTGCGCTCAACCTTGGTACGTGCTTCCGGTACTAACTACTGCTCTCCAGGTGGAGGGCCAACTGCTGAAGCACTGGGTGGAAGGGGATCACATGAGGGTCCCTAAACTGACGCCTCGTCGCTCGCCAGATTGTCGTCACGAACTGGAGGGGGTTACCTGGCTGGCTGCTATTATGGGGGCATCCTGAAAGTTATCAAGGAGTACCGCAATCAGATGAGGATATATATATATAATAGTACTCACAAAGGGGATCTGACTCAACAAGCACAATCAAAGACACAATCCTAACGGATTCATGTCCCAAAGTTCCCTGCAACTAATTTCTCAGCATTCCAAGTCGACAAGCTGGTTATCAGGGTCCTGGTGAATGGATACGTCGGTCGCCCGTACCATCACTGGACTCCCTGGCCTGAGATCTGCTCTCAAGACACATCGACACTATTTCCCTAAATCCCAACCAATTCCTTTTTAGGGACGTTCGAACAACTCCCCAAGGAATGAACCACCTTTGATACCACTTTGTCACGACCCGACCCTACCTGTCTCGAGCCGCAACTACCTCAAGCCTGCCTCCATAGGCTAGTGGCTAGCGACAAGCGCCAAAGGTGTAACAATCTCGAGGAGGCCTTTTCCTAAGTACCTGTACACACACATATAGCCCACTCAGTGCAGAAGTGCAGAGTATAATGAAAACCAAAGGAAAAATAACTATAACCCAACCATAGTCATGCATCAACCTATAAAAAAAGTAAACTGCTGAAAATTACTAACAATATACTGAACAGAAAAAGGGAAAAACATGTGCCCAACCCGAAAGGTGACACAACCCGGAAACAGGTAAACAAAAGTAAAAAGCTGGTGAGTCTCACACTGAAAAGTCCAACTATGAACACTAATCACAGCCCAAGCTCCTGTGTCCTCTATGATCCTTCGTAGTCTCGATCAACCTGTCCATCGTCTGTAAGGGCATACCAAGTATGGGAAAAGCCCAAGCAGGGGTGAGTATAAAGATACTCAGTAGGATTCCCTAAAACCTTGAGGGAGAAACAAAAGAGGTACTAAAACAGTGAGCAGTAGACAGAACAAAGAACAGTGTAAGAGTATAATAGAGAGACCGCAGCTCAACCTAACAAAAGAAAGGAAGTAGACTCGTCCCAACCAAGATGAGCTAGACATGAAAATCATGTGGCATACCCCACGTGTCTTCGCCCCTCCTATAAGGAGAGTAATCGAACCCAAGGAGTGGGAAAAAAAGTAGGGTGTATATATATATGCTCTACAAGAAACCCAAACGAGTGTGTAAGGGGATATCCATATCCAAGATCATCCCATGATAAGTCATCAACAGTTCTAAGGGAAACCATCACTGATGCCCAATAGTCTCGTACGTCAAATCTGCCTCATTGCTAAACCATATCACCAAAAGCCCTGCTTCGGTAATCATAGAGAAATGCAACATACTAGCCTCATCGAAATGGGTATAGTCTAAAAGAAGTCATTGGGTAACCCACTACCCAGCCAAATTGGAGGGTAAACCCTAAAAGGTCATCGGGTGACCCACTACTCAGCCCTGCTGGAGGGTAAACCCTAAAAGTCAATGGGTAACCCACTGCCCAGCCCCGCTGGAGGGTAAACCCTAAAGTCAATGGGTAACCCACTGCCCAGCCTCACTGGAGGGTAAACCCTAAGGTCAACAGGTAACCCACTACCAATCCTCACTGGAGGGTAAACCCTGATACGCCAATGGGTAACCCACTACCCAACCCCGCTGGAGGGTAAACCCGGAACTTGTTCGATAACTCTACGTTGCTCGTGTCATCACTGGGTGTCACTAACATCGCTACCGTGTGTTGGTTCGGAGTACGTCAATGGAACCTTTGATAAAAACCCTTTCATGTTTCCACATTCAATGATATCTCAAAAGAGGCTTCACATGCCCAAATAGATTACATCGTTGTAATCCTCGCGAAAAAACACATGAGATAGACTACTTACTCGCAGGAAACGAACTCCTGACCAAAAAGTTATTCAACACCACTTTAGGCCTGTAAGGCATTACATGGGTCCCACACCTCGGTCACGAAATATGTCAGGAAAACTGTACCATCGCGATTCTCTTGGAAAAATAATCCAAAACTACTATTCATGCACCCCGAACAGACGTCTGATGAAAAAGTCACAAAACGCTACTCACAGCTTAAAAGACGGCCTATGGGGCCCACGCCTCAACTCCGTCTTTAATGCCTGAAACCACCCTGGACCACTTTGTCTCAATTCCAAGGTCACAATGCCACTAACGGTGCCTTAAATATACTCTATATGTGTTCGCGCCATCCGAAATAAGAATCACAACGAGGCACTAAACAACACTTAACGGCATGTCATGCCACTGAGCCCACATCTCAGGAATTAAAAGTCCTCAAGTCCATCTCAAAAACTCCAGATCAACACAAGGATCGCACTTCCACAGACGATACACAAATCTGATACCCGTAGTGAAAGATACGGGTGTACGAAGACAAGGGGGCTAACCCCCCCTAAGGCTGGACCGGCCCAGTCCGGCCAGTCCACCCGACCTAGGTCGGCCCGGCATGCAGTGCCTGCCCGCGCATCCTCTGCGTGGCCTGGATGCATACCCGAGGTCCACCCGCACTGACTGGCCCTCGTGGTCGGTCACTGTCCCGCACGGGGTTGCACGTCGCGACCCCTAAGTCCACTAGTGTCGATGACCTCAGACCCTCGCCGCCGCCTGGGACCACCGCCGCCTGAGACCGCCACCGCCTGGGACCGCCGACGCCTTTGGGAACTGCCGGACCACCGCGCCGACCGCTGGGTAGCCCCGGAACCGTCGGAAAACCCAAGGTTTGGCCGGAAAACATCCCGGGGCCACCCCGGGCACCCCGGGACGCGAATTTTCCATCCGATAAGAGAGTTAGAAATCTCAGATCGATACCTATGCATTGATGGTATTTTGTCAAATATTGGACAGCATTTTGACACAATGTATTTAATTCATAGAAGATGTGGAAATTAAAACAAAACACAAACTTCCTATCCGCCAGACCGTCGTGCCGCCTTGGAGAGGTGGAGGTGAAGAGATTGGAGCTTTTTGAGAGGGATCCACCAGGGAGAGACAAAGGGGGAAGGATGAGGGGTGGGAGAAGTGTTTAAGTAGAGAATGAATTAAATTTTAATTCATTCTTTAAGAACCTACCAGTAGGCCCCATACCTGAACTTTCGACAGGGTCGGGGTTATGCCGCCCCTAGGGAAAAATCCATGTTCTTAGCGCAACGGTTGTCTTGGAATTTTAATTCGAGCCTCCATTCAGAAGTTGTAAAGTTCACACCCGGGGACCGCTAAATTATGAAAACTCCCCTGATGTCATTTTCCAAAGAAGGGTTGCACCCGCGAAAGTTACACCCCTCCTAGGGTAAATAACATGCTCCTAACTCAATGGTTCCATCGGTTTTCCCATCTGAGCAACCTTTTAGGAGTTATTCTATTTATTTGGTGTGTCTAGTGTGAACGCACTTAAAATTTTATTCTGGCCACACCGGGGCTTGGAATCACACGCCATATTAATGCCCTGCTCTGGAATAACATCAAGAAAATTTCAAAGTCTTACAGACTCAAAATCCGGGTTCTTACACAAGGGCTGTGATAGGTGGGATAATTATATAGATGATTCATTATTATCATTCTTGATATTTGTGATAGATATTGTTGTACTTGAGGCTCAAATAATAGTTAGTACACTATACATATTAGTTTTCATATCAAGGTTCTAGAAATAGATAGTATAATTTGATAGTTATGTTTTGGACTGCAGCTCTTGGAATTTCTAGTATACTAGACGGATGGATGATGGACTGATTCTATGTATACATGGTTTGAGTATTAGACCAAATTTTTAGTAATGCTATGTTATACTATTGAGTATAGTGGATTTAATTTCACGTGTATATGGTTTGGTGTTAGACTGATGTTTTAGGAAAGGAGTTATACTGAGGATTTTTTATTAAAATAAGGCTACGTACACTGATTGTGTACTTCATGGTTAGAGTTCCATACTGATGATTTGGATGATGATGGCATGCGATATGGAATAGGATGCTAGAATGATGCTCCTTCCCCTTGGGCTAGGCTATACTGCTTCTCTAGGAACCACCAATTTTATGTGTAGATAGTTGTTGGATAGAGGTTCTGGGCATTACCATTATGTTTTGAGATGGTCCTTATAGGACCGATGTTTTGTATCGGTACCGATGGTGTAGATTTATGGTTCACATATTTGATTGATTCTCTAGTCATTAGTTTTTATGATACATGGGAAATATGGGTCGAGGTAACACATATGAGATAATATTTTGGTCATGATAGCATGCTATGGGATGACATAGATTAGTATCCTGCATGATAGGACAATTGTAGGTGGGTCCCTATAATTTTCAGTTTTTATTGTTACTACCATGGATATGAAGCTCATAGGTTACTTAGGATGCACGATCATTGATATGTGCTTAAAGATACTCTAGAATGGGCCGAAGTAGGTATGGTTGATCAAGTTCTTAGACCTAAGGATCATCATTTGTTTTATTTTCCTTTCATTTTACATTATGTATCAACAAGAATGATCAAATTTTATGGGAATGAAATTATGGAAGTATTTTATTGGTTCACTATTGGGGGTGACCTACAGAGATTTATTTTTCACCCTCTATACCTGCACCTCAGTATTCATGTAGGACTTATGTCTAATTTCAGGGTGAGTATGTGTGCATAAAGGATCAGACGAAGTTTTAAATTTCATGGTTGAGAAGGATTCTTGTGTGTATTCGACTGGTTAGCCTGAAGCAACTTGATTGGGTACTAGAGATCGGGTACATGTTACGTCTTGTTGTTGGTATTATATAGTATTTATTTATTTATTTATATATTTTTTATATATGATAATACTAGTGGTATATCGTTGTTGTATGTATGGAATGGATGTTTGGGCCATTACTATATTTCATTTTATCATAGATCGTTTTATTTTCAGTTTATTCATTCTCCCTATTTCTCTTTTATTCATTGTGTTTTTTTATTTACTTTGGGATTTGAACTATAATATGGGGTTATAGTCTCATCATAGTTCCACCATTAGACCCCTACTGCTAGTTGGCAGCCTCTGACATATGTAGAGGAGCGCTTGAGGCCTTGTGGTGAACCAACATGGTGCATGACTGCACTATAGTGACATGTCAAATTGATTATGATTTTAAGGTTGATTTATAGTCTAGGGAAGACAATAAGTCGTCTCTCAAGGAGAATTGGTGGGTTTAGAGTGTTCAATTTTAAAAAGAAGTACTAAAATAGGGGTGGTTTTGAAAATAGTTTTAGGATGAAATGGCTTAATTGAAATCTTAAAAGTTGAGAAACCAAATGGATTTTGAAAAATATGAGATAAAAGGGTTAATTTTTATTTCAATTCACACATTTAAAATTACTTGTTCATAGATATTCATTTAGTTATGGATTAATTCCTTGGTTGAAATTAATTGGAAGCTCGATTAATTCTTAAGCTTTTATTTCAATGCTTAAAGAACAAAACCTTGACATAAAAATCGTATTTTCAAGGTCTGAAAAATATGCATGAAATAAGATCTTCCCAATCATATTTAAATATCAAGAATTTTGTTATTAAAATTATTCTTATGTTTTCCAATAGAAAAAACACAAGTCACGCACTCAAAACATCACACTGATCGGTTAGAAATTAAGAGTATCTCAATGACATGCATCAAAACAAGAATTCAAATATGGAATTATGTATGATACATGGAAGGAAATTTTTTCACACCCAAATTACTACAAACTATTAGCTAAAATAATAATTCTAACTCCCTTGACATGTGAGTATCTCCCTCACAACAAACGCCCACTGTTTAGCTTGACATCAAGAGGAGGAGGAAGCTCGGGTGGAACTCCTTCTTCATTCTTGATCTCCCTATAAGAATTGGGGCCTCTAGAACTTCAAGGATGAGGAAGATACTCCTATAGTACTTCAAAGTGGTAGAGCTTCACTTCTGGTTCTAACTACCAAATGGGGTGCCCAAGGTGCTCTTTTATAGCCAAAACGGGAGGTGGTTTTGGGCACCCTAATTTTGAGAAACCGCTTGTCCCATTTTTTTAGTCCACTATAAATTCTTATCTCACTTTTGAGATAACTAAAAAGTTGTATACCAAACTCTTTAATATCTCCACCTAAATTTTGGCACCATTTGTAAAAATAAATCTCAATATATTGATGAAATATAGAACGCCGCATTTGACTTTGTAGAGATTTGATTCTTTGGACAGATGAGTTCTAATGGACGTAGTAGAGGACGAATGATGCTTCAATTACTTCATATCAAATGTAGCTAATTAATATTTGGATTAGCCTGAAAATTTTAAGCCCATTTGTATGAACGATTTAGTACAATTATGCGGTTGAGTCCACTAGTGTGCATGGATCTTACATAGTTTGACCCATTTTTCTTGGGCATCATCATGGGGCCACCAAATAACCTCCTCCTTAAATGAGATTATCCAAAAAAAGTATCTTTTACCTTTTTAACAGTAATAAATACAAAATAATTGAATCAAAAATGAAGGGAAATTTTTTATTATTTTTATAATTTTCAATACAAAACTAGTTAAGCACAGTGGTGTAAGGGTGAAAATGAAACAGTGGATCGTAGTGCGATCACACCCCCACACCAAAACATTTGAACTCCTGGGAAAAGTTGCATTTTCAGAAATTATGCATGTAGATATTTCCAACTTCATAAAGATTTAACATTAAATGAAAATGTAATTCTTGATAGAAATGCGATTAAAGAAAAAAAACACACCGAGGAGTTATTCTCAATCATCATTGAAAAATACATCTAAAAATTTGTATCCAAATGAAATTACAAGAGATGAGTGATACCAATCAAAGAAAATAATTTAAAAGTTAATCATGTCACTAATTCTCCATGTGTGTGTGTGAAAACTATTTTATTCTATTATTTCCACTTTCTACCGAGTAAATGTAAGTTATTTTAGTAATTTTCTACTTACAAGATCGTTTCCACTAAACTTTCCCCACATCCTTTGCAATCAAATTTCAAAAACCACTAACTTAAGAATTCCCAAAATTCAAACCAGAATCTCCCGACCTAGATATTCCCATATGTTAAACATTTCATCACTCCCCTCATTTATTTATTTTTCAAAATTTTCACTTGGAAAAAATATCACACTCTTCTCCCAACCCATATTTGATCTCCTCGTAGCACTAACTGTAATAATTATAACAAGATCAATGTTTGAGGAAGTGTGGTTTTTGACCTGCCCAATATACAATCCTTTTTTTATTTTTAGGTCACACAATAGTTGGATAACAGGTACACATGCAATGGTCAATCTGGTACAGTAATGAAATAGATCGTATAAGTAACAAACGTATGGAAAAATTATTTTAGAAAGTAGAGAAAAATCAACCTAACTTATATTTACCTTCCATTAAGTAAGAAAATATTCACACATCGTGGTTGGCTGAAAAAATGTGTGAAGATATTAAGTGAAACAATTTTACCTTAAAATATTCACAAAAAAGGGCACCATTCTTATCAAAGGTTTCAAAATGATACAACCATTTATATAATCGACAAACAACCAAATTTCAAAAGAAACTCACACCACAGTGTTGAATTATTTCAGAAATTCACATTTCATTAGAATTTTTTTGAAAGTTAAAACAACATGAAATTTTGAAATTCCACATGCATTTTCAATTACTTTCATGATTAAACAGGCATCATTTTCCATGATAAAGTTGGAATAACAAAAAAATTAACATTTTGGCACAAAAATGAGGGGGGGAAATGAGGGGGAAAGAGGGAAATATAACAATACAATTCAGCAAGCTAAAAAAAGAAAAATAAGAAAGATGATGAAAATTTCTAACTAACCTAAGAACATACCCATCCCCCCGCACCTAGAGTGTGAAGTGTCCTCAATTTAATAAAATAGATTGTTTGAAGGAAGGATAAAACCTGGTGGGTGTAATTCGTAGACTGCTTCTTGAACTTAGAGTTCCTCCATCGGGGACTCCTGAAGGACTTCATGGAAGTGCTTCAGCCGCTACCCATTGAAAGAGAAGGTTTGCTTGGTTTCTTCATTTTGAATGTGGACTACACCAAATAGAGAGAAATTCGTAACAGTGTATGGTCCAAACCAGTAGGAACAAAGCTTACCTGGATGCAACTTCTACCTTTCATTGTAGAGTAGGACATTCTGCCCAATGTGGAACTGACAATGTAGGATGAGATAGTCATGGGAAGCCTTGGTTCGCTTCTTATAAATCCTATAGTTCTCATATGAATATCTTCTCATTTCCTACATCTCCTGAATCTGTAACTTCCTTTAATCACCTGCACCAAGAAGATTGGAATTGCATTATTTGATGGCCTAGTAGGCCCAGTGCTCTATCTTAACAGGGAGGTGACAACATTTTCCAAAACAAAACCTATAAGGTGACATTACAATTGGGGTTCTAAAAGTAGTACGGTAAGCCCATAATGAATCATCAAGTCTACGACTCCAATATTTTCTGTTGGGTTGAACCTTTTTTTAAGAATTTGTTTTACCTCTCTCTTTGACACCTCATATTGACCATTGGTATATGGTGATATGCATTAGATACTCGATGATTGACCCCATACCAATGAAAAAGTGATTGCATTGTTAGATTGCAGAAATTAGAACCCTGGTAACTAATGATGAACCTAGTTAATCCAAACCTACAAAAGATCTGAGTTCTCAAAAGTTACACAACTTTTTTGGAATCATCTATTCTTATGGATCATGCCTCTACCCATTTTGACACATAATCTACTATCATAAGAATGTACAAGTTGCCAATGGAATTGGGAAATTGACTCATAATGTCAATTCCCCAAACCTCAAAAATGTCATGGAAGAACAATGGTTGTAGTGGCATTTAATTTCTTTTATAGAAATTAACCATTATTTGAAAATGAGGATAAGATTTTTAAAAATCATGGGAATCCCGAAAAAGTGTTGGCCAAAAGAGACCAAAATCAAGGACTTTGTGAGCAGTCTGTTGGGGACCAAAGTGGCCCCCACAAGAAAGAGTGTGGTAGAATCTAAGGACAGACTAAAACTCACTATTGGGGACACAACGCATGAGGTCTTGATAACTACATGTACGCCAAAGGTAGGGGTCATCCCAAATGTACCAACGAGACTCATGTTTTAGATGACCATCCTGGTTTTTATTAAAATCAGTAGGAATGAAAGAAGCTATCAAATAATTTACAATTTCAACATACTAAGGAATAGAATCTTGAACTCGGTATAGTTTCTCATCATGGAACATGTCATTTATAGGAATACAATGGGATGATTCAATTCCCGAGGATGGGTGGATCCTACTGATATGGTTAGCCACCACATTCTATGCTCCATTTTAATCCCTAATTTCTAAATTGAATTCCCGAAGGAGGAGAATATAGTGAATGAGATATGGTTTTGCTTCAGGTTTCTTATAGAGATATTGAAGGTCTGCATGTTCTGAGAACACAATGACTTTGGACCCCAAGAGGTATGACCTGAATTTTTCCAAGGCAAACACAATGGCAAGGAATTCATTTTCAGTTGCGGTGTAGTTTTCTTGGGCAGGGTCCAATGTACGTGAGGCATAGGAAATGACATGTGGAGCTTGATTAACCCTTTGTGACAAGACTTATTCAACTACATAACTAGAGGCATCACACATGAGCTCAAATGGTAAATCCCACTGAAGTGGTTGGATTACTGGTGGTGATGTGAGACTCCATTTTAACTTATTAAAATATTCCTCACATTCATTATCAAAAACAAATTCCTTTTCCTTTTGGAGTAATCGGGAGTGGTGGAGTGAAATATTACTAAATTCATGAATGAAACGACGGTAAAAACCAGTATGACCTAGGAAAGACCAAACATCCCATACATTTTTTGGGAAATGGTAGAGAATCAATGGCATCCACTTTTGATTTATCTACTTGGATACCATCCCCAGAAATGACATGCCCCAAAACTATACCTTGTTACACCATGAAATAGCATTTCTCAAAATTTAATACAAGATTATTTTCAATACAGTGATGTAGGACTGAACCTAAACTAATTAAACATTCATCAAAAGAGGATCCATACACAGTGAAATCATCCATGAAAACTTCCATGCAATTCTCCAGGTAATCCAAAAAAATATTAACCATGCATCGCTAGAAAGTACATAGAGCATTACACAGACCAAGGAAAGACTAAAAATCATTTTTGGGGACACAATGCTAGAGGACTTGATCCCTACATGTGTGCCAAAGGTAGGTTTCATCCCAAATGTATTAACGGTACTCATGTTTTAGATGTCTATCCTGGTTTTTATTGAAATCAGTAGGAATACAAGATGATACCAAATAATTTACAATTTCAGGACACCAAAGAATAGAATCTTGCACTTGTTACAGTTACTCATTAGGGAACATGTAATTTATGGGAATACAGGGGGATGAATCAATGTACAAGGATGGGTGGATCCTACTGATATGGTCAGCCACCACATTCTCCGCTCCTTTTTTATCTCTAATTTCTAAATTGAATTCCTGAAGGAGGAGAATCAAGTGAATGAGACGTGGTTTGACATATGGTTTCTTAAAGAGATACCAGAGGGCTGCTTGGTATGAGAACAAAATTAATTTGGACCCCAAATTGTATGACCTAAATTTTTCCAAGGCAAACACAATGGAAAGGATTTATTTTTCTATTTTGGTGTAGTTTTCTTGGGCAGGGTCCAAAGTACATGAGGCATAGGCAATGACATGTGGATCTCGATCGACCCTATGTGACAAGACTTACACAACTACATTGTTAGAGGCATCACACATGAGATCAAATGGAAAATCCCACTGAGGTGGTTGGATTACAGGGGGTGATGTTAGACTCCATTTTAACTTATTTAAATCTTCCTCACATTCATTATCAAAAACAAATTCCTTTTCTTTTTTGAGTAACCGGGAGAGGGGGAGTGCGATATTACTACATTCACGATCAAAACAATGATAAAATATAGCATGAACTAGGAAAGACCGCACATCTCATACATTTTTGGGTAATGGTATAGAATAAATGGCATCCACTTTTGATTTATCTACTTGGATACCATCCCCAGAAATGACATGCCCCAAAACTATACCTTATATCACCATGAAATGGAATTTATCATAATTTAATATGAGATTCTTTTTAATACAGTGATTTAAAACTAAACCTAAACTACTTAAACATTCATCAAAAGAGGATCCATACACAGTGAAATCATCCATGAAAACTTCCATGCAATTCTCTAGGTTATCCAAAAAAAATATTAACCATGCATCGCTGGAAAGTACCCGAAGCATTTTATAGACCAAGGACAGACTAAAACTCATTGTTGAGGACATAAAGCCTATGGAATTTATCACTACATGTGCGCCAAAGGTAGGGATCATACAAAATGTACCAATAGGGCTCATGTTTTTTATGGTCGGCCTAGTTTTTATTGAAATCAACTAAAATTCAAGATTCTGCCAAATAATTTACAATTTCAGCATACCAAGAAATAGAATCTTGAACTCGGCATAGTTGTTCTTCAAGGAACATGTCTTTTATGGGAATACAGTTGGATGATTCAATGTCTGAGGATGGGTGGATCCTACTGATATGGTCATCCACCACATTCTCTACTCCTTTTCTATCTCTAATTTCTAAATTGAATTCCTAAAAGAGGAGAATCCAGTGAATGAGACATGGTTTGACTTCAGGTTTCTTAAGGAGATAACATATGGTTTCATGTTCTGAGAACACAAGGACTATGGACCCCAAAAGGTATGGCCTTAATTTTTCCAAGGCAAACACAATGGAAAGGAATTATTTTTCAGTTGTGGTGTAGTTTTCTTGGGCAGGGTCCAAAGTATGTGAGGTGTAGGCAATGACATGTGGAGCTCGATCGACCCTTTGTGACAAGACTACCCCAACTGCATAGTTAAAGGCATCACACATGAGCTCAAATGGTAAATCCCACCGAGGTGGTTGGATTATCGGGGGTGATGTGAGACTCCATTTTAACTTATTAAAAGCTTCCTCACATTCATTATCAAAAACAAATTCCTTTTTTTGGAGTAACCGAGAGAGGGGGAGTGCAATCTTACTAAATTCATGAATGAAATGATGGAAAAATCCAGCATGACCTAGGAAAGACAGCACATCCCATACATTTTTGGGCAATGGTAGAGAAGAAATGACATCCACTTTTGATTTATCTACTTTGATACTATCCCCAGAAATGACATGCCCCAAAACTATACCTTGTCACACCATGAAATGGAATTTCCCATAATTTAATATGATATTACTTTCAATACAATGATGTAGGACTGAACCTAAACTACTTAACCATTCATCAAAAGAGGATCCATACGCAGTGAAATAATCGATGAAAACATCCATGAAATTCTCTATGTAATCCAAAAAAATACTAAGCATGCATCTCAAGAAAGTACCTTGAGCATTGCACAAACCAAATGTCATCCTCCTATATGAAAATTTGCCTAAGGGGAAAGTGATGGTTTTATTTTCATGATCCTCAGGGGAAATATGGATATGAAAGTATCCATAATACCCATCAAGGAAATGGTTGTGGGACTTACCCACTAGCCTTTCTATCATTTGGTCAATGAATGGAAAAGGTAAATAGTCATTCCTAGTGTGTTGGTTTAGCTAGTGATATTCTATGTAGACACACCAACTATTCTACACATGAGTAAGAACCAATTCATTGTTTTAATTTTTGATTACTATAAGGCCAGTTTTTTTAGGAACTACTTGAACATAACTAACCCATTGGCTATTAGAGATGGGGTAAAAGATACCAGTAGCCAGAAATTTTGTTACCTCCTTTTTCACAACTTCTAGGAGGTTTGGGTTCAGTCGACGTTCTGCCTGTATCACTGGTTTGGCCTCATCATTTAATAGAATATGATGTATGAAAATTGATGGACTAATACCAAGAATTTCAGCAAGTGTCCATCCCAAAGCTTGTTTATATCATCTCAAAAGTTCAAGCAGTCGTAATTCATGCTCAGGAGGGAGTGAGCTAGAAATGATGACGGGCGTCTTGTTTCCATTCTTAATATATGAATATTTTAAATCTTGAGGTAGTTGTTTCAGTTCTAATTCAGGTGGATTTTGGATTTATGGGAGTGTGTGAAATTGATAGGTCATTGATCTCATCTAACTAATCAACGGTATCATCCTCAATAGAGGAATGAACTTTTACTAGCCTAGAGGTATCATTGATGGTTAAGTGATCCTCAGTGTTTAAGAAATCATCAATCAACAAACATGAATTACTTTTCTCTAGACCACTAAAAAATCATTGCATGGATCATTTCCTAGAATTTCTATCAATGATAAAAACTTAGAAAGGGTATCGGGGGAATGAAATGAAGTTTTTTTCAAGGGAAGGGAGTACATCTATAGAATTAACAGAGAGAGGGGAATGTTCTTCTGAGGGATGAATCATGGTATCAAGGATGTTGAAATGAACTATGTCACTAAAAAATTCCATAGATAATGTACCATTATTAACATTAATTGTGGTTTTGGCTGTTTTCAAGAAAGGTATCCCCTATATAATTGGGGAATATCCATTCATCCTATCATCTTACTTTTTTAGCACATAAAAATTAGTAGGAAAAAGTAAATTTTACACCCCCAAAAGAACATCCTCTAACACACTAGAAGTGTGTTTTGTACTCCGATTTGCTAGATGAACAGCTACTCCAGTGGGTTTTAATCCACCGACCTACAAAGAAGAGTAAATAGAGTGAGGAATCACATTTATAGAAGCACCTAAATCAAATATAGCATTAGAAAAAGAATAATCTCCTATGGTGTATATAATTGAGAATGTTCTAGGATCATTTCACTTTGTGGGAAGTGATGTCTCTATCAATGCTAAAATATTCCTCCCTAAGATCACCTTATCATCACCTTGAAGTCACCTTCATTGTGTACACATCTCCTTTAGAAATATGGTGTATCATGGAATTTTCTTCACAACATCAATCAAGGGGATTTTAACCAGCACTTTTTTGAAATTTTCTAATATTTCCTCTTCAAGTTCAGTTTCCATTTGTTTTCTAGGTTGGGTAGCCCTTTGGGGAAATGGAAGAGGAATGATTGGTCTAGGTGACTCATCAATAGACACACTCTTCCCTTTGGAATAGATTCTATTAGGATAAGGTTCTACCTCATTTGGATAATTTCTAGTGGTTGGGATAGTGGTCTCCTTAGGAGGGGATGACTCTAGTGGTGGGGTCATTTGGATTTTAAGTTTTGTTTCACATTGAAGGGTGATCGAACTAACATTTCCTTTATCCCTAGGGTTAACTACTAGTTGAGAAGTTAGTTTACCTGAAACATGGCTCTGGATTTCCCCCACCGAGTTGGAAAGTTGGCCTAATTGGGTTATTAGGTCTTGTGTGGCTACTTGGGTGGTTTGTTGGAATTGGAGATTGTTGGCAGTCATTTGTTTCATCATGTCTTCTAAGCTTTGTAGGGGTTTGTGGGAAAGTCCTTTATTGTGGTTGAGGATTTATATGTGGTGGTGGTGGATGACTACTCTTCCCTTGTTGGTTCCATGGTTGATGAGGCTATTTTGAAAAGGCCCTTTACTATAAGCTTGGTTTTATTTCCTCCTAGGGTTGGATGGATAGTAAGGTTCTTGTCTAAAGGGTTGGTTATAGGGGTGTCCTGTAAAGATTGTCTCACAACTCTCAGAAGTTTCTCTTAATTGGGGGAATTGGTCAGAATAATGGGTGTTAGAAGAGAAGATTCCACAATGGATTGGAGGAGGACATTGGGATTTCCCTTAGGAAAGATAAATATTTCGAAGAAGGGTGCTTACCTCTTCGAACTTTGTTTCCACCTTCTTCTCTAATTCAGTACTTTTCACCTCCTGGACACCTTGAATGGATACACTAGGCCTTGAACAGAATTGTTGAATATTTTACACCATATTTTCTATCAGAGTTCTTGCAGTGATTGGGGTTTTATCTACTAGTGCGCCACCTACAGCTACATCAATCATGTTATGATCAATTGGAATTAAACCTTCATAAAAGTACTGTATTAAAATTTTTACACTTATTTGATATTGTGGACAACTTGAACATAATATTTTAAATCTGTCCCAATATTCATGAATTGTTTCCACTTGAGATTGTCTTATGCCACATAATTCATTCCTTATTTTTGCAGTTCGAGAGGCTGGGAAATATTTTTCAAGAAAAAGGTCTTTCATGTTTTCCCAGCCTCTTACTGGAGAATTAACATAATATAACCAATATTTTGATGTATCTTCTAAAGAAAAGGGGAACGATTTAAGATTTACTTTTTCTTTATCAACGTTAGTGGGTTTTAATATGGAAAAAACAGTATAAAATTATTTTAAATTCTTGTGTGGATCTTCTCCAGCGAGTCCATGGAATCTTGGTAATAAATGAATTATACTGTATTTTAGTTCAAAATTGGGTTCCTCGTCTTGC
The DNA here is from genome assembly GCA_963277665.1 of Viscum album. Classification (NCBI taxonomy): domain Eukaryota; kingdom Viridiplantae; phylum Streptophyta; class Magnoliopsida; order Santalales; family Viscaceae; genus Viscum; species Viscum album. Next base: position 681,140,018 of record OY728123.1, on the reverse strand, counting down.
ATTTGAATGTAAGTGGGTTTTATATCAACATCAGGTGAGGTTATTTATTTTAATGTCATTTTATTTTCAGTGATGTTATGTATGTTTAATTCCGTTTTGATTTTGGTTCCAGAAGAAGAATATTAAGTATCAAGAAGAGTGTTGTTGTCTCGTGTGTCCTCCTTAAAAGGGTTCTCTTGTGCGTCTTGGGGTTGCTGACGTAAGATCCTCTTTGGTTTCGGTTCGAAAGGTGGTAAATTTCCAAGATTAGAATGAATCATGCAAAAAACCTACACAAGAAATAAATCAGAACACAAAAATATAGGCAAACGTATAAGATAAAATAAATAAATATTCACAAAATTTATAAAAATCTTATAAAAAAAGCACTACAAACCAAAGCGCTCCCCAGCAATGGTGCCAGAATTTGACAGCACAGTCATGACACGTCAAATTTATTATAATTTTAAGGTTTATTTATAGTCTATGGAAGACCCTATGTCATCTCTCAAGGAGATTTGGTGGGTTTAGATTTGTGTTTTTAATAAGAAATACTAAAATAGGGGTGGTTTTGAAAAACGTTTTAGGATGAAATGACTTAATTGAAAGCTTAAAAGTTGAGAAACCAAATGAATTTTGAAAAATATGAGAGAAAAGGGTTCATTGGGATTTCACTACACACATTTCAATTTCATTTTTCAAAGATATTCATTTAGTTTTGGAGTAATTATTTGGTTGAAATTATTTGGAATCCCTATTAATTCCTAAGCATTTATTTCAATGGTTAAAGAACCAAACCTCGATGTAACAATCGTATTGTCAGGGACCATAACTTATTAATGGAATAAAATCTTTTAAATCAAATTGAAATATCAAGAAGGTGGGTATGAAAAGTATTCTTGTGTTTTCCAATTGTAATAACACAAGTCACGCACTAAAAACCCCACACTGATCGGTTATAAATTAAGAGTATCTCAATCACATGCATCAAAACAAGAATTAAAATATGGAATTATGTAAGATAAATGTAAAAGAATGTTTTCACACCCAAATTACTCCAACCCAGTAGCTAAAATACTAATTGAAACTCCATTAACATGTGCATATCTCCCTCACAATGAACGCCCACTGTTTAGCTTCACATTGGGAGGAGGAGGAAGCTCGGGTGGAACTCCTTCTTTATTATTGATCCCCATATGATAATAGGGGCCTTAATAACTTCAAGGATGATGAAGAGACTCCTATAGGACTTAAAAATGGTAGATATTCACTTCTGGTTTGAACTACCAAATGGGGATCCCAAGGTTCTCTTTTATAGCCAAAATGGGAGGTGGTTTTGGGAACCCTGATATCAAGAAACCACTTTTCCCATTGTTTTAGGCCACTATAAAATATTATCTCTATTTTTAGAAAACTATAAAGTTGTATCCTCACTTATTTACTATCTCCATCGAACGTTTGGCACCATTTGGAAAAATACAAATTGAAATATTGATAAAATACCGAACACCACATTTGACTTTGTGCATATTTGATTCTTTGTACATATCAGTTATGGTGGGAATTTTAGAGGCTGAATGAGGATTTGGTTACTAAATATGAAATGTATCCCATTAAACTTTGGACCCTCCCACAAAATTTCAGCCCATTTTGATTCATGGTTTATTAGATATATGTGGTTGAGTCCACAGGTGTGCATGGATCCTGCGTAGTTTGGCCCATTTTTCTTGGACATCATCATGGGCCCTCCAAATCACCTCCACCTTCAATGAGATTATCAAAACAAGTATCATTGACATTTTTAACAGTAATAAATAAAAAATAATTGAATAAAACATGAAGTGAATTTTTTTTATATAATTTTCAATGCAAAACTAGTTTAGCATAGTGGTGTAAGGGGGGAAATGAAATAGTGAATCATGGTGCGATCAGTTCCCCAGTTCTAGTGGAATCTGGGCCACAAAGTTACACTCCACCATGGTGTGGAACATCTTGAAGTAGTCCATAATGTTTTACTTCATCCTTAATAATATTCCGCACACCTTTTGAGATGCATCATCAATAAATTTTAGGTAATAATTTTCACCTCCTAGTGATTCCTCCTCAATGGGACCACATACATCCAAGTGGTTCAGATCCACCAAATATAATTTCCTTGATACTGATGTTGTAAATGAGACTCTATATTACATCACTTTTAAGTATTATTTTCAAATATTTAGTTATGAATCCTTGTAAACAATGATGTACATTTTTCTTTATCAAGGTAGACAACCCTCTTTCACTCATGTAGATGTGTCTCCTATGCCAAAAATTAGATGAATCCCCTCTTTCCATTGTTTTGATACTCTTAAAACATTTCTCCCCATGGGTTTTTTTACAATGTACCACATATGTTTTCTTAGGAAATGATTATGGATCCCTTCTTCATCTTCAATGTTTTGTTGATGAAGATGCTCTCATAGACTTGTTTTTCAATGGATGTCACTGATAACAGGTTGAGTCAAATACTTGGAACATGTCTAAAACCCTTCAAAGTGATTATATATCCAACATTCATCTTGAATTTGATATCATATCTTCCAATGGTCTCCACAAAATGGTATTCCCCATCTTGAATACACCAATTTCACCAGCTTGATAATTCAAGAAATACGCATGATATGAAGTGGTGTGGCATGATGATGCTGTTTCGACCGCCCATTTAGTGTCTTGAACATATGTATGAAATATTGTATATTATTAATATTTGGATCAAGGTTTAATTTCTAAAGTGATGGTCACATGTGTGTATTCATTTATTCTTTGTTGGTTACTACCATGGGATTTCTTTTATAGTAACTTTCGAAAAATATTCTTCAAGTGTCTTACCATTCGATAATGGAAGCATTTGTATGTTGGACTCCTTATATCCGTGGACCTTCCTATACTATTTATTTGACCTCATCTTCCTACCCCTTTAAAAAATCCTTTTTTCCCAATCGCTTATCTAGAATGAGATTATGTGTCAGGTTGTAACTCACATCCATACTTCTAACCTCTTTATTAAATAATACATCATTTACCATTGCTAGGATAAGTTTTTCTATGGGCGCAAAGTAGCTGAGGGAGACCACCAGTGTATCCAAACTATCTAGAAGTGTTCCATGTAGATGGTTCTCTTGAATTTAAATATTTATAGTCTTAATGAAACTCATTAGTTGATTCACTAGGCTTTGTAACTTGATGGTGTGTTAGGATATAGATCTCTAACTCAGTAGTAAAAAATTAATAAACCACTTTAATAATAGAATCTTGTTTAGAGTGGTATTTTATTTGTATGTATTCTATAACTTCATAAAGAGTTCATACATTCTAGTCTCCTAATAAATGTGTTGATATACACTATGATTGATCCATTAGTGGATTAGATAGTTTTATTTCTTGTTTAACTTCTTCCACTTGGCTTCTTTATTGGCATTAGGGCCGACTCCCTTGTTCTCAATGGGTTTAAAAATATCTCTATAATTAAGTAGGTATTTCATTCGAGACATAAAAATTTAGTAGATGGAGGAATTCAACATGACCATCCACACCATGGATTGACCCCCCCCCCCATTGAATTTAAATTCAATACAAATTATATTAGAATTTTGAAAAAATAGAGTATACCATTTCATTTGGAAGGGTAAAAAATGGTGGAATCAAATACTAGATCATTAAAATTGGACATTTATTGATCATAATGTGATAAAAATAATAATTCATAGTCGAGATTGACTGATGATGTATCACATTAGAGAACCTATTGAAAAACTCACCGACACGAAAATGGTATTGTCTAATATTAGTCTTGTCACTGAACATTCCTTTGATACCACTTGTTGTGAATCACTAATCACTAAGAAAGGGAATGGGTCAAGAAAAATGTAATTTTATTTCATGGAGAAGAATGATTACATAATTTATCTTACCTACTCCTCCCTTTCTTTCTCCCTTGGAGCATTGAAGTATCTCACAATACAAATAATATTTCTAGATTTCATTGGATGATGAAGGATGCTCCTCAAGCACTCCTTTTTTAGCCATGGCCAATGTGTTTCATTTAATGAAAACTTGTTGGCCATATTTAATATATTTATTTTTATTAAACCTATTAATTGAATATTAGGGGAATTTAATCCATTCTATTCATGCACCTAAATATTCAATGAATATTCCAATTGAAAAACCCTCTTCACGACATGTGTTTTGAACAAAAAAAATCTATTCTAAAGAAAAACACACACTTTGAGGAATATCAGTCGCAATGTGTGTCATATTGATAGGAGGTTGATTCATGCACACAAAAAATGAATTAATATTAAATTTCTTAAAGTATAAATACAATTTGATGGTGATTTCTAGGTTTTCTATTAATGGAACACATTTTTAACTGAAATTTCATTTTTAAAATAAATACATGCACTTTGATTCATATTAGTCATCCAATGTATTGAATTGATTTGAAACTAATTCCAAAAAGTCAAAAATTAATTATGGATCATTTTTCTAAAGTATCATGATATTTCATGTGTGTTTTATTAGTTTTCAGTGAGTGAAATTTCATTTTTAAATTGAAAACAAACATTTCAAGTCATATAGGCCACACCATGTACCAAATTAATGAATGAATTATTCCTACATATCTAAATTGAAATATTGATTTATTTTAATAAATTATTAAAACAATATGAATGTGTTTTCTCATTTTTGAGTATGTCGCATGTCTTCTTATCTAAAATGCCATTTTTAAACTAAAAACACATTTTGCGCCATACCGGTCACACCACATATAATATTGATGGAAGGGTAATCCCCACACATAAAAAGTGACTTATGGAAAATTGTATTAAAGTATCAAAACAATCTGAATGTGTTTCATAGTTTTGATTATGTCAGCTGTCTTTTGAACTAAAATTCCAATTTTAAATAAAAACACACACTTTGAGTAATACTGGTCACACCATGTTTCATATTAAAGTGTGGTTGATGCATACATGTCAAAAATGACATATGCATCATTGAAAAAAATAATAAAGATAATATGAATGTGTTTTTGAGGGTTTTAGTGAGCGACACAAATTTTTATCTAAAATATCATTTTAATCTAAGAACACGTACTTCAAGACATACTAGTCACATTGTGTGTCAGATTGACATGAAACTTATTCCTATACATCAAAAATGACTTATGGATCATTTTCCTAAATTATAAAGTCAATAAAAAAAAATTTCTCAGTTTTTAACGAGTAAAACATGTGAATAACTAAAATTTCATTTTTAAATAAAAAAACAAACATTTCAAGTCATATAGTTCACACTATGTATTATATTTTTGTATGAATAATTCCTACTTTTCAACAATGAATTATAGATCATTTTTCTACAGTATAAAAAGAATTTTAATACGTTTTATCAGTTTTGAGTATGTCACACATATTTTTAACTAAAATGTCATTTTTCAATCGAAACCACACATTTTGAATCATACGGGTCTCACCTAGTCTCAGATTGTGGTATGGATGATTTATACATATCAAAAATGACTTAAGAGTTATTATAAAAAATTATCAGAAATATATGAATCCATTTTCTTGGTTTTGAGTATGCCACACATCTTCTGAACTAAATTGTCAATTTTAAAAAACACACACACTTTGAGTCACACTGATGAAACTGTGTGTCAGATTAAAGTGAGGTTGATTCCTGTGAATCAAAATGACTTACACATAGTTTTCCTAAATTATCAAGAAAATCATAGTGTTTTTTCTAGGTTTTTTGTGAGTGATATATATTTTTAACAAACATGTCATTTTTAAATAGAAAACACATACATTGAGTCATATCGAGCACAATGTGTGTGAGATTGAAGTCAAGCATATTCATACACATCAAAAATAACATATGGATTTTTTCACTCAATTATCAATACTATCCAAGAATTTTTTTTTCTTAGTTTTTAGTGAATGGAACATTTTTTTTAACTAATATTCTATTTTTTACTAAAAACACACATTTCGATTTATACTGGACACAACTTGTATCAGATTGAGGTACAAATGATTGCTAATCACTGAAAATGACTCATGGATAATTTTCCTAAAGTATCTAGACAATCTTAATGTTTCTCTCAGTTTTGAGTATGCCATATGTTTTTTAAATAAAATCTATTTTTAAACTAAAAACACACATTTCATGTCATATTGAGTACAATGAATATTATATTGAGGTATGATTGATTACTAAATGTCAGAAATGAATTTTTAATTGTTTTCCTAACTAATTTATCAAAATAATATAAAGTTTTTTTTTATTTTTGAGTATGTGATGTGTGTTTTGAACTAAAATACCAATTTTGAATAAAAAACACACTTTGAGTTATATCAGTCTTGTCGTGCATTAGATTGATGTGCTTTCAATTCTCATGAATCAAAAATGTATTGATGATAATTTTACTAAACTACCAAGATGTTAGGAGCATTTTTTATTTGTTTTTGGTGGATGAAACAATTTTTTTACAAAAATATAATTTTTTTAACCAAAAACACACACTTGGAGTCATACCATTCACATTGTGTGTTGTATTGTTGTGAGAATTACCCCTACTTGAAAAAAATGAATTATGTATCATTTTCCTCAAGTATCAATACAATCTAAGAAAATTATCATAATTTTCAGTCAGTGACACATGCTTTCTACAAAAATGTTATTTTTAAATTGAAATCGCGCATTTCAAGTCAAAACGGTCATATCATGTATCAGATTGACATATGGATAAGTCCTAAAAATGAATTAATTATTGTTTTTATAAAGTACTAAACCAATGTGAATGTGTTTTATCATTTTTCAGTACGTTAAACGTAATTTTAACTAAAATTTCATTTTTAAATAAAAATACACACTTTGAGTCACACTAATCACAATATTTTTCGTATTGAAGTTAAATTGATTACTACACATCACAAATGACTTATATATTACTCTCATAAAGTATCAAAACAATTTTAATGTGTTTTATAATTTTTTAATATGTTAGATATATTTATAACTAAAGTGTCATTTTAAACTCAAAACATTCACTTTGAGTCACAAAATTCATACCATGTATTCAATTTATGTTCATATAAATCCTACACATAAAAAATAACTTATGGATTGTTTCACTAAATCATCTAGATAATATGAGTGTGTTTTCATGGTTTTTATTAAGTGAAACATGTTTTAGCTAAAATTTAATTTTTAAACAAAAAAAACCATTTAGAATCATACCAATCAAATCATATATCATATTGAGGTATTTATGATTCTTAAGAATTAAAAATAACTTACATATCATTTTCATAAAGTACGAAAACAACCTGAATGTGCTTTCTAAGTTTTGAGTATGTTATACATCTTTTTATTTAAAATGTCATTTGAAACTAAAAACATGAACTTTGAGTCATTTTTAAAATAAAAAACAAAAGTAATAAACATAAATAAGTCAATAAAAAAATATCTCTCTAAATTTATAAAATAATACCTTAGTGCATCGTCCTTGTCCAATAATTATATAATAACTTGTTTCTCTCCAAAAAAAATTCCTTCATAAAGTAAAAAATGATTGAAGAAGAAACAATTATCGACAATGTCACTACTCCATGATCTCTGTGAGAAATATCTAAACAAGTAGTTGGAAAAATAGTAATCAAATTAACTAATAAATAAGTAAATTATATGGTAAGAAAAATAACTAAATAATTAGTACAATGTCACCTCTACAAGAATTATACATACATTCTGATACCATATATATTATATCCATTCCTTAATAAAAAATATATTTCATCTTTTGAATACATAGACTATCCAAAACCTTTTTAGTACTTGAAAAATATAGATAAACAATTAATTAATAAATATTTTAAATGAAATTTTAATTATCATAAGAGATACCCCTTTAGGGATGCTCGTTTTTTGATGGAATATGATATCTTTCATAAAATTGTAAAAATAATAACTATAATATTTTACATTTTTTATTTTAGAAACAATATATAAATATTGGGGAAAAATTAATTCTTTTAATATATATTTTTATATTTAAATATTATTATATATACCCTAATACTTATCTACTTATATAATTTGATAGGCTTCTTGTGCTCATGGATTTTCCTCATGTCACGATTTTGATGATATTTAAACATTTCTATATCATATCAAAATTATCATTAAAACATTATATAAAATTTTTAACTTGATGTTTATTTGTAAAATGTTTCAATTAGTGTATTAAAAATTGGTAAAATTCACCATGTGTGGTTGATTTGTTGGGTATCATGCATTGAATCCAAAAAAATAAATTTTCTGAGTATCCAAATTGATTGCAATGAGTAATGAATGCTCTATAAAAAAATGGAATTATTAATTAAAGTAATAAAATATATTTTATATGAGTGAATTGTTTATTTTTAACATTGTATCATGGGTATTAAGAAGGGTTTTTTGTATGTAAACATTGTAGAAAAGTTTTCCACTATTATTGAATATTCCTCTTCTTCCAATGAGATTTTTTATGTAGAACTGATGCGAGGAAAATTGAGTCCAATTTTTTGTTCACATGATTTTTCCTTTAAAAGGAATCAATAAATGGACCCAACTCAGGGTGAACAAGTAAGAAACCCTACCTCGGCTCAGTGATCCTTCACAAACGTAGTTTCTAGAAGAGTCGTCGAGATCTATGTTCCTGGTGCAAACAATGTCACGGTCCTTGGTCCTTGCATCAACCCAAATTATTTTCTTCACTGTGGAAAATTGTTGATTTCATTATCAATAAATGAGGTAAACCTTCTTGCATCGAACTTGTGATTTGTGATTTTTTGGAGTTTTCCTTATCGAAAAGCATCACTTATGTTCCTAAGAACCTATCTTGAAGCCATTAGTTTTTTCGGTTTTCATATTTTCCTTTTGAACTCTTCCAAAGATGTTTTTCACCTTAATTATGATGATGAATACTATAGGATTTGAGCAAGAATTTTATGGTATTTTGTACATTTCGTCATGAAATTCCTCAAATGGACACTAGATTTCAACCCCTACATTGAATCTCCCATTATTCCAGTTTGGATCGGCCTCCTTGGGCTACCGCATCACCTTTTCAAAAAAAATCCATTTTTCGATCTCTATGCTTATTTGCAACCCATTTAAACTATATTTGGTGATGAAGAATCTCTCAACGCCATCATTTTCTAGAATTTGTATTGAAATTGATGTATCTCAAGCTCTTAATTCTCAAATTTTAATTCAAAATAGTGAAAATAGATTCCTTCAAGATGTAGTTTATGAAAAAAAAACCTAATTATTGTTTATATTGTCTTACTCTTGGACATGATCCTAACGAATATGATGGTAAGAGTTTACATCATGAGGCCAAGAAAGATATTTGGGTTGAAAAATTCAAGCATACTAGCCTGGAAGGGATGAATTATTTTCACACAGCTGATCATAGACCCTCTTTTATCAGGCCTTCTAGAGGGAAAACGTCTAATGTGAATAAGAAGCTTCTATTTGATGATGACCAGCCTTTGAAACCCTCACAACATCCTATCAAAAATAATTTAATGGAAGGTTTTTTTATGATATTCTTACTTCTAAAAGTGACATAATTGATCCTCCTACCCTGGTGGAGGATCAGAAGAAGCACAATGAAGCTCATGCTTCAAGAGAGAAGGACCAGGGTGACCTCTCTGATTCTAGTGAATCTTCATAAGAGGTTGAGGATCAACCTAATCAAATTGAGTAAACCTACCAAAAATCTAGTGCTAGTAAGGGAAAAAATCTAATGTTAGAAACTGATGGATTCATTACCCCTAATCCTAGAAAAATGAGGATGTGTAGAGACTACTCTCAACTAGAAAGAACAACTATTACAAGATCATTTGATGCCTCTAAGAAGGAAATCATTGAACCCTCACCACTACTAATTTTGGTTGATCACTCGATTGAAAACTCTGTCCTTGATGAGGAATAAGATGGGGGAATGATCATGTGTACAAAGATGCTTATTTGAACGATGAGCTAGTGTGGGAAGTAGCTGATGCCCGGATGGATCTACAAGATTAAATTACATTCTAGAGGTACTACAATGGTGAAATTACTGGTGAGAAATAACTCGAAATCAATAAAATTATGTTCATTAGGATGCCAGAAGAATACAAAAAACCCCTTACTTTAACTTTAAATACATACCTTGGTAATTATGTCTTTCCTACCCAAAAGATTTGTTAACTTGTACGGGGTTTTGCCGATGTTTCAATTATTTTACCCTTTTTCCTGTTTCTTCTTTGTCTAGTTGACCTCTTCTTTGTGATATCAATCACCTATTTCACCTTGGATTTTTTTACCTTGATTCTGGATAATTTGGATTTGTTTTTTCCTATGTCCATATTTTATGTGCATGTATTCACCTATTGATAAGCCTGTTTGGATGAGACACTTTTTATAGATTTGGATATCAAGTTCTCGTTGATCAGATCTTCTTCAGTTGTTTATGAGGATTTTATTCTCTAGAAGAAAATTAATGTACCTATTATGATATTTTCAAGGTTCAGCGATTCATGTTCCAGGAGACCTTGGTCTTTAAGAGTTTCCTTTTGGATCTGTTGTTCTATGACTGCTGGACTAACCTGAGGGTGGTTTCTTCTTCTTCATCCTTCCACTAATGTTTATGTTTTGTTGAGATTTTTTCCATGTTTTCATGTGGTGTTGTGAAGATATGGGGAGATTTTATTCATACTTCCTAGACTTTTTTGGCTTTCCTTGGTGCTAATGGATGCTTACAGTGCAGTTTCTGGAGGTGTACATTGACAGGTTTATGACAGGATGTTCCAAACATGTATTATGAAACTCATTCCTATTTCTATTTTTCTTTGTATTTTCAACTAGTATCCCCATCAATTCCCTATTTGTTTAAGTTCTTTACACCTATAGGTTGTATGGTAATTTTTTTTTATTTAATAAATATATTTGGGGTATGAATTGGGTGACCAATTCATGTCACCACTTTTTAAATAAATATATATATATATATATATATATATTGTGTGTGTGCCTTAAAAATATTAATGATATTTAACTGTAATGAATATATTTTATTATCTATTGTACAACCAAAATATTAAAACAAACCTCATGTATACATTCTCAACTGAGACTCCTAGCCATCCATTCATGAGGATTTCATGTCCATTATAGTGACCATGAAAGTATGTAATGGACTCTTCATACATTTTTTCTTAAAAATCAATTATGGTATTATCACTATATTTTAACATTTTATCCACATAAACATGAAATATTATGAAATTTTGACGTTTAAATGGTTGAAAAAATGTACTTTCTGAAGTTATCTTAGATTGGCTAGTTGATCCTTTATATTGTTTTGATTTAACCTTCTATTTATCATTTATTTTCTCCATCTGCAGTGACATTACTTGGTTTTGGAATTTATTCATTAATTATTAAATGTTTTGTATAATTTTTTTTGAAAGAAATACCTCCCTATGAATAAGTTTTTTTACAATATCAAATGGTCATTCTATGAAATTTCTAATATCATGTTCAACAATTTAGACATGTAGATGATCAAGGGGGAATAAGTAGCTTGAAACTAGTCTTGTGAGCTACATGAATCTTAACTCTCACAAGACATTTGGGATGTTTTTTTTGCATAGAATATATCCTTTGATATAGTACATTATACCATTCTCAAAATTTTATGGATGGGTGTGAATAAATATAAATCACAATCCTTTTCACCTTGTAGAATATTATTATAGGAAATGTGTCTATGTATTCCCGATTCACATGTCATAGAAAAAGTTATGACAAAATCGATTACCCATGGTAAGGAATAACTTTGTGGGAAATGGATCCCTCCAAAGATGGGGGTCATCATGTTGTTGTTGTGTTTTTCCTCTATTTGATGCCTTCCCATAACATTATCACATGACTCAAATTTCCAATTATGTTTTTATTCTAAATAAGTTATTAATTTTTTATCTCCCCTATTTTATTATCTTTATCATGTTATGTATTTATTTTTTCAAAATATATTTTGGGAGGCACTCCAAAACCTACACCTCTAATGTTTCCATATTATTATAGTCGTGTATGTGCCACTAAAAGTAGTCATTTATTGGGTATTACTGATGAAAATTCTTGTGTATAAACATGATTACAATTATAGGAAAATAATTAATCATTTTTATGTAATTAAAATTTAAATAAGAATTCTTTTATTATGTCATACCTACACATGTTTCCCATAATTTTTGTGTTTTTTCATCTATTAATATTCTATCTTTATTTACACGAGACTCCTTCTATAGCACATGATGTGGGATGGAAGTGGATTATGATTTTGATTCATCATTATCTATTTACATAATGGAATATAATTATGTTGTTGATTAATTCAGAATAAAATTATTACAATAGATTTAAAAAAATATATAATTTTTTAAGTGAAGTGTACCCCATTCATGCTTTATGGTAGGGGTACATTAGTTTTGCAGAACACTTCTTTTTTTAAACACTAACTTATTATTTCATAAATTAAAAAAATACTAATTAAATTGATCAATAAATTTATTTTCAAGTAATTTATTACCAATAACAATGTACTTGAAAAGATGCCTCCTCACGATGACCAACAAACGCATTTCGCATTTCATTGTTTGTCTTGTGTGAATTGCTTCGTGGTGTGGGTAGGTTTACTCTCCCTTAAGTTTCCCTTAGATGATGATTTATAAAATTTTTCTAAAATACTCTAGGGGAATTTCTAGTGAGCATAAATAAAAATTTCATTCAGAAATAATCTGGTATTAATGCACTCTTCTAGGGATAACGATGTGTAAATCAAAGTTTTGTTATTTTATATTTTAGTAAAATAAAGAATACATATAACAATTTTTCCCTAATATCTTCCCAAAATAGTGTCTTAACCATGGAAACAACATTTTACCACATATCTAAATCAATTGGAATCTGTATTGGAGCAGTGAACCTAATTTAGTTAATAAAAATGGGCTTCTTAGGGTTAACAAGTTGGTTGTGTGCACACCATCTAACCTCAAATTTGATGCCTCTACTTCTCGCATTAATAATTTTTATTAACACCATCATGCTATGATGGTCATATTTTTTAGTACATAGGTTTTTTACCATCTACCATGTCCTTAGATTCAACATCATATTTCTATTGTTCCTTAAGATTTGTATCATCATCTGTGGAGAAACTCAGTGTCCCTCAATATTATGAGCATCATCATGTTGAGAAACCTTTTATTCTTCAGAATTGGGAACATTGACATGTATATAAGACATTATAAATAGATTTGGTTAAAACATTTAATTTAGAATACGTAAATTAAGTAGTGGAAATTTAATAATATGAGGTAACTCCATGTATAATTCAATAAAATATAACATGTTTATTAAACTATTTTTTTTAATGTGTGAAGGGATTTGGCCCCTCTATCAGGTATCCAATTTCCCTCATCATGGTCTAATATGACATAAAATACCCCTCGTACAATGGTACAACCATTAAATGATTTCAATATCCCATTGAAAGGGTCATCCTCAATTGAATTCACATCTAACCCTTTAGTGATTTTGGTCGATAAGATAATAATCCATCACTTTCTGTTTGTAGGATATCAGATATAAAATGCTCGTACTGCACATGATTCAATTATGAATAGAATATCCTTGTACCCTTCCTTACTGAAATCCACTTTAAAAAATCCAAATTTATTGATTTTAACTACACTCCTGTTATCAACCCATGTGAATTGAAAAAGAAACACTCCAAAAGTTGAATAATCCAACTCCCATATTTGTTCAATAATTCCAAAGTATGACACATTTAAATAAATTAATTTTTTCCCATGGAACTGAATATATACTTTTCTTCATCCAAAAGTGTAATTACTCTATTTTTCATGGTATTTAATTCATCTTGTTCCTTTATATATAACATATTACCATTAACTACATAACCATTATAAGATAATACATCCACATTTAGTCCTCTAGCTAGCTATTGAATTTGTTCTGAAATTTAATTTGGATTTGAAATTGAATCCTTAAAAATATATTCTCAAATCCATCCTATAAACTATTAATTATGTGTATTTGATATCCAAATTCCATCCCTTGATGGTCTCAAATTACTAATAATTACATTGTCGCATTCAACATATAATGCAACCTGTAAACTATTATGTAAAATATAATGGAATGTCTTCTCACACTTTGTAAAAGTAATTGTGACAACATCTATTCCAAAAATTCCATCACCCACAATTCACCCCGTGTGATGAGATTCTGGTAGAACAATGCTTTCCGCATCATACAGGTAGTCGATACTGAAAAAAATGACTTCCTCAACAAAACATCTTTTCGAGATAAAAAATTCTCAACAAATTTGTTTTTTAACATACCCTTTTCAAATATTCATATACTATTCAATGGGTTACATCCATATATAATTCACATAACCACATAGAGTGATCACTATAACCAAGTGAACCATCATATCACAGAATCGTAGTAGTATGTCATCTCCAATTCACATAATATGACAACGATTTCATTTTCCATAGTAGACAATTTCACTGGTTCTACACCTTTATTACATTTAAATTTGAAAAATAAAAAAATCTTGATTAATATATGATGACATTCTTAGTCAAAATGAAATATAGATCTACATGTAGTAGACCTTAATTTAAAACTTCACAGTAATGTGATTTCATGGCCTTTAACTTTAAATCATTCATTGATGCAATATTATTGATATTTGATTAATAACCCTCTAGAACCTTTACATTATTCGGGAAGTTTAAATATTGATATCTCTATTTCTTGTAAAGAGTGTACACAGTTGAAGGTAGAAATGTATATCTTTCACCCTTCTTTAGCACTAAATTTTCTCATATCCCCATGTAAATCAAGTCCAACTCAGCCTTAATTTTATCCTTTTTGTGGATGCATTTAGTAACATTCCAATAACACTGTCACATACATTTTTTCGATATGCATGACATCAAGAAAATTACTAATGTACAAAAACAATCCAACAAGGTAATTGAAAATACTGATCTATTTTTCCAAATAGTGATCATAAGGTTTTCCCAAATATTTTTTTGATAAAAGTGAGCACGGCTGCACTTATATTGAGCAAAAAAAAAGAGTTATATAATGCGGAAAGAGGAAACTATAAATTTTTCCCGAAGAATAAGTGGAACCATTTCATCAGGCATGTTGCTGAGCGTTGTGCAATTCACTTCCAAGACACCTTTGTTGTGAAGTGTGTCCGTAATGTAGTTCGTTTCTTGGAAGGTATGTGTGACGATATGATTCAAGTAGGAGATACTTTCAAGGAAATTTATCCATTTTCCTGCCAGCTTCCATGAGAGATATTGTTGACCTACCCTAATGGCCTGCACAACCACGGCTGAATCACATTCCTTCCATATATTTCTCCAACCTCGCTGGTGAACAGTATCCACTGCCTTAATAACCGCCAACATTTCAGCTTCGAGTGTTGTGGTCTTACCAAAAGAGCCATAGCTGCATTCTACCACTTCCCCTGATGATCCCTAAAGATAACCTCGAATCCCGCTGCACCTGGATTTCCCCTGGAAGCACCGTCCGTGTTGCACTTCAACCATCCTCTGAAGGGTGACGACCAGAATACCACTAACATACCTCTTGGCCTGGGAAAAAATGCTGCAACTTTCAGCCTTCGAAGGATACTGAGTTCCTTAACCGAGTTGCTGCAACATTCTTTAATCCTGGGTGCCGCATCTTGAATAGTCCTAATGACAGTATCAAAAGCTTGGCCTGCATTCCATTTGGTCTATCGGTGAAAGGCACTATTGCGGCCTTTCCAAATAGCATGTATAACTTCATCACAGGCAGTGCGTAGAAGAGCCTTGATTTTCTTTGAGTGTTGAGTTCTGGACAGCAAATCCTAAAAAACAAGAATGAACTCAGTGTGAGGAAGTTGCATCTCAAAGAGGTAAAGAATGTCTTTCCAGAGGGAGGTGGTAGTATTGCCGGACAAGAATAGGTGATTCACATCTTCACGATATTGATGGCATAACACACATCTTGAGCACAGAGAAATGCCGACTCTTTAGAGGTTGTCATCCACTGGTATCTTGTTCTGAAAGAGTCTCCAAATGAGAGTAAACCTTGAAGGCAGAGTCCAGCTTTGATTGTAGGTGCTGATCCAGTTGTATTCCCCCTGCATCAAGTGTTGGTAAAAAAATTTTGAGTTCAGAAGACTAGACGTGGACCCTTCCCAAATCAGTAGATCCTCATGCTCGATAAAATCATAAACTTCCACTGTGTACATAATATCATCCAGGAGGCCATCCAGATGCTCACACTGCTCTTTGATAGTGATGTTAATATCAACATATTGTTCTGCATTTGACACCCTGTCAGTCAGAGGCCTGCCAGTCCAGTTGGTGCTCCAAAAATGATGGGAGGAGTGAGCAGTAACCGCCCAACGAGAGTTACTCATTATAGTCTGGAAAACAGAGCGCAGTCCAGACCAAATAGAGGAGTCCATATAACCCCATTTCTTGTCAGTGAGCCTTGCAAAAATTCTACACTTTAGGAATTCCAGAGAGTCAGATTTATTGTGGATGAGATGCCAGATAAATTTTTCCAGCAGCGCTTTATTGAAACAACTAATGTTTTTAATGCCCAGACCTCCAAGCAGGATAGGCATGCAGCATTTGCTCCATTTCATTGTAATAAGATTCCTTTCCATCAAATTACCACTCTAGACAAGGTTCCTCAAAAATGAGTTGTCTTTCTTAATAGTTGAGGCAGGCCACATGTACACCATGAGAGGGTAAACAAGCGGTGAGATAACTGTTGGGGCGCAGCGGAGGTGCGTGGTACCTCAAACACACAAAACGAGGAGCAAACCGGATCAACACACGAATTTTTAACGTGGTTCGGCAGATCTGCCTACATCCACGGAGAAGGGGGGCCGGTTTCTCTATTCACTCTCTCCGTATCCAACTCGACGGAGGATTACAAATTACACAAAATAGACCTACACATCATGCACACAAATCTCCCTTGCACATCATGGGATTGATCCCGTTCAAATAGATGGACAAACAGGTTGGTATGGGGTGGTTCATCAACCCCATGAGAAATCCTCCCGCCGGCTGCTATTGTCCACGAAAGTTGCTGTGCTTCCACCTTGACTGCCCACCAAAGAAGAGAATCCGCAGCCGCCTGAGTAGGTGTTAACGTCAAAGGAGACTCCCAAAATGGGAGTGGCCCCCACAAATCTCCCCCTCACGACCAATTTGGGGTAGAAGCTTGACCTACAGTCTTCTTGCAGGTGTCAAAAACTTTATCAGCAAAACGAACACGCTTCTTCACGCCAGATGACGTGGCACTTCCATCATCTTCAGTCAATCTCGGGCTGACTGCAGTCTCCATCAAATGATACAACCCTTGGGACTCCTTCCCAGTAAACATCGTTGCATCCCCACGTGAGACTTCCAACGCTCCACCTGCTATGGAAATCTTGAACCCTTTCGCATCGAGCCTACTCAATGATATCAAGTTCCGTCTCATCCTCGGAACGGATTTCACATCAGCCAGTTTACGAATTCCTCCATCGGGTGTCTTCAATTTCACTGTCCCGACTCCTCGAACCTCGCATGTTGACCCATCACCAAGTCGCACTGAGTCTCGCACCTGCTGAAAAGTATCAAATGTACCTCTCATCGTACATATGTGTGTCGAGCTCCCCGAATCCAGAACCCATCCGTCTTCTTTTGGATTTTGAGCCCGCTCGTTCTTCCTTCTCAGAAAACGACATTCCCGCTTCATGTGCCCGTATCTTTTTCAGTAATGACACTGCACTTCTCCCCGTTCAACTCGCTCATCTGAGTGCACGCTTCCCGTTGTCACGCAGATTTCATCATCTGCATATAATCCTGTGATGTTCACATCCTCCTATTCAAATTTCTTCTTCCCAGCAACGTATCGTTTGCGCTCTCCACAATCACTTTTATAGTGACCCTTCTTCTCGCACCAGAAACACGTGATTTCGCTCGGATCACGTCCCCTGGATTTTGGCCGCCATTCTTTACCTCCTGACTGTCGATGTCGGCTCCTCCCACACTGATCATCTCGCATCGCCATGATTTGATCACCTGAATGCGTCATGGGTCTTCGAAATGCTTCTGAATCTTGAAGCGACGCCATCACATCGTCCAGCTTCAATGTCTCCTTCCCCACGAGCAATGCAGTCACAAGCCCATCAAATAAGCTTGGTAGTGATGACAAAAGCAAAAGAGCTTTATCTTCCTCTCCAACCTTCACACCGAGCTCCAATAACTGCGTCAGGATCTTGTTGAATTCATTGGTATGATCCAACAAATTCGCTCCCTCATCCATGCGCAACTGGTACAGTTTCTTCTTCAGGAACAACTTGTTCGTGAGCGACTTCGCCATATACCGCTGCTCCAACTTCTTCCAGATCTCCTTCGGTGATGTCTCATCCAGCACCGAATACTTTACCTCATTCGCCAGACATAGGCGAATCGTGCTGACGACCCGCATCTCGAGTTCTTCCCAATCATTGACACTGGTTGTCTCAGGCTTTTCTCCGATCAACGGTCTGATCAGGCCCTGCTGCACCAAAAGATCCTTCACCGTGCTTTGCCACAAGCCGAAATTGTTTCGACCATCGAACTTCTCGATGTCAAATTTTGGTAGTGCTCCACCACCAGCCATCGTCGTCGTCGCAAAACGCGATCACCACCGTCGATGTCGCACCTCTTAATCACCACCTGATAGAGTGCGAATTTTCCAAAACTAACTGTACAGATGTGTCCGAAACGGTCGAAATAGTCGGAATCGACTCCTGGATCGCCAAAATCGGACACCAATTGACCGAGATACGGTCAAAACACGTTCAACGGTCCAGATCGTTCGCTGACGTGGTGCTGACGTGTCGCTGACGTGGCACGCCGGAATTCAAGCCGGAATATTGCCGGAATTGTTGCCGGCGGCATGAACAGTACCGTCTTCTCCGGCACGGGGTTACTGTTCACCCGCGGGTTTGACCGAACTTTGACCGGCCATATCTCCTTCGTTTCAACTCCGTTTTTCTCGCCGTTTGCGCTGTTGGAATCGTCTCGCCGCCCTCTTCCCGAATCTGCCATCGGAAAAATTTTCCGACCACTTTCAATTTTCCAGCCACCGGAAAACTCGTCGTCGCCTCGTCGGTTCACCTCCATTCGCTCCGCCTCGCCTTTGATACCACTTGTAGGGGCGCAGCGGAGGTGCGTGGTACCTCAAACACACAAAACGAGGAGCAAACCGGATCAACACACTAATTTTTAACGTGGTTCGGCAGATCTGCCTGCATCCACGGAGAAGGGGGGCCGGTTTCTCTATTCACTCTCTCCGTATCCAACTCGACGGAGGATTACAAATTACACAAAATAGACCTACACATCATGCACACAAATCTCCCTTGCACATCATGGGATTGATCCCGTTCAAATAGATGGACAAACAGGTTGGTGTGGGGTGGTTCATCAACCCTATGAGAAATCCTCCCGCCGGCTGCTATTGTCCACGAAAGCTGTTGTGCTTCCACCTTGACTGCCCACCAAAGAAGAGAATCCGCAGCCGCCTGAGTAGGTGTTGCCGTCAAAGGAGACTCCCAAAATGGGAGTGGCCCCCACAATAACAATGTGCTTGACAAGGCACACAAGTCCTACCATTGAAAGTGCTGACCCTTTCCAAGAGGCAAGAGTTTTTGTGACTTGGGATAAGGTTCTTGAGACGTGAGATGCTTTAGGCTTACTCCAAAACAATGGAACCCCCAGGTATTTGAATGGAAGAGAACCTTCCCTAAGACCCAGATTGCTGAGGAGTTGAATCTTTCTTGTGACCGGAAAGTTCTTGCCAAAATAGATAAAAGACTTTTTCCAACTGATTTCTTGACCTAATACATTCTCATAGTGCAGATGGGTCTCTTTCAGGTTATTAATGTTTTTCCTATCTTCCTATGTAAATATAACAACGTCATCCACAAAGAACAAGTGAGAAGGTGCAGAAAAACCTCTAGCCGCTTTGATAGTGGCAAGTTTCCCATTGCTCACCATGACGGTTAGACTTCTGATCAAATAGTCCTCAGAAAAAGCAAAAATGATAGCAGAGAGGGGGTCTCCCTTCCTCACACCCCTTGAGCATTCAAAGTAGCCCTTCGGTGACCCATTTACCAGGATTGAGATACGAGCAGACTCCATCAAAGTTCAAATCCATTGAATAAACACCCCACTAAAGCCAAATCTTTGAAGTATTTGCCTAATGAAACCCCAATCGATCGTATCAAATGCTTTCCGGATGTCCAGTTTAATGGCCACATTTCCTCCCCTGGTTTTCTTCCTATGGAGATTGAAGGATTCTGAAGCTGTGAGAATGCAATCCTGAATATTTCTGCCTTTGATAAAGACAAACTGATTCTAGGAAATAGCTTTCTCAGCGACCCGAGCAAGCCTGTTAGCCAGAATCTTTGTAATAATTTTTTGCATGTAATTCACCAATGCAACCGGCCTGAATTGACCAATTTCACTTGCATGCTCCGCCTTTGGATTGAGAACAATAAATCGGGCATTAAATCCTTCTGGGATGTGTCCATCCTTGAAAAAATTCTTGACAAGCATGCAGACCTCATTTTGAATGACAACCCAGTAACTTTGAAAGAAGAAGTTCGTGAAACTATCTGTTCCAGGAGAGCTGTCTGCTTTAAGTCCAAACACTGCATCTTTAATCTCAGTATCCATTGGTAGAGATGTGAGTAGCTTGTTATCCTCAACATTACTTAATTTAGGGATAATGTTGTCCTTAACCAGTTCTTTCCTAACTGGGCCATTAAAAAGGTTCTGATAGAAAGCAACAATGTGATCAGCGAGCTCTTGTCTACTCTCCAGGATTTTATCACCATCCTTAATATGGGATAGTGGCCTATTCACCTTCCAAGCCCTTTGAAGAGAATTGAAGAATTTTTTGTTTCTATCCCCTTCATTGATCCATCTAACTTTGAAGGTCTCTTTGTTGATGTTATCCCTAAGCTTTAGGAGATTGTTCAGCTTGAGTGACACTTCAGCTTCCTGGAACATGTCTCTCAAGAAATATGAGCCAGTAGTCTCCGTATGAATGTCATGAAGACAACATTCAAGTCCCTCAATGTCAGCATCCAATGAGATAAACTTGACTTTGCTCCATTCCTTGAGTCTAACCATAATCATTCTAAGCTTGGAGATACATAACATTAGGTTGGCATTACAGCCATCTGAGCACCAATTCTCTTTAACATTCTGTGAGAAGTCTGGGAGAGAGGCCCAAGCATTGTTGAACCTGAAGGGAATTGGCATCCCTCTTTCCTTCCCACACAAGCTTATCAAAAGTGGATGATGGTCTGAGTTTATTTTGTCAAGAGTCACACATGAGAGAGATTTCCAATATCCAATCATTTCCTGATTCACAAACTCCCGGTCAATTCGACTGGCTCTCGGACCATTGATATTTCTCCTTTACCATGTGAACTTGGCCCCAATGAGCTTTATTTCCATCAGACCAGTTTTCTCAATGCATTCCCGAAAGTCTTTTGTGGAAGTTACAAGTGTAACTGGTCCAATTTTCTCATCTTCATGAAGAATGGCATTAAATTCACCCGTAATAATCCATGCCCCTGAGATAATCATCTTCAGGTGCTGAATTCTAGACCATAGGAGCCTCCTGTCAACATAATAATTGTGAGCATACACCATGGAATAGAAAAATTGCTTGCCAGCCTCCATAAACCTACAGGTGATAATCTGGTTTTCCACATCCACTATCGTTGGGGAGTCAACCTTATGGTGTACCAGAAACCAGATCCTATCAGGACAAGAAACAGCCCGGTTGGTGCCTATAAGATCATAAACTCTGCTTCTGAACAAATGACCTAGTTTTGTGGAGTTAATCTTGGGTTCTGCAATTCCAATAATCTTAGGTTTATATTTCCCTATAAGAAGCCTGAAGGATCTTTATGTGCCAAGGTTGGCTATGCCCTGGCAGTTCCAGAAGAGTATTTTCATTTTGGTTTAGTTTTGGAGGTTGTACCCCCTTTTTTCCCAATATTCCTTTCTGATTTTCTGGGTGTTTCCGCTTGTATTTCAGCAGCCTCCATACATTGTTTCATGGCAGCCTTAGCTGGTTTAGACAAGGTCCCGATTTGAATTCCCTCTTGGGTCTTCTCCTGTGCTTCCCTAGCCATCACATAATTCCTAGTCTGAATAGATTTCTGGGTCTTCGCTTTATCAGTTGGTACAGTGACCGCTGGTGCCAAGATTGCTTCCTATGAGGCCAACTGCTCTTCTATTTCAGAGTCAATAATTTTGAAAAGGAAATCCTCAGCCTGCAGCTCATAGACAGATTCAGCCACTTCAATGTATAGTCCCAACAACAGATCACTGATGTCATCTGTAGGACAGACTTTATCATTGCTATTATTGCCGCAATCAAGAGTGATGTTTACAGCCTGATTCTCCTCTTCCTCCACCAAAGCTTCCCAAGAGATCCCTACCCTTTTTTCATTGCTGTTTTCATCCATCTGTTATGTGGATTTTCCTTTTTTATCTGTTAACATGTTGCCTTTCCTGATCCTTGGCACTTCCCTCCTTGCTGATTGGTACGGGGCTAGATGAATCAGCTTCTTGACCACCCTACATTGCTGGAAGTCATGTCCAACCATTTTTCAATGCTTGCAAAATTTGGGAAAGTTCTCAAATTAGAATTTGATCTTCAACTGATGATCCTTCATTTCCAAAAAAAGATGCTCAAGAGGCTACACCTCCATGTCAATCTCAATCAGCACTCTCGCATAGAGGCCAAGATCATCATTTATGGTCCGATGATCAATTTTGAGGGGGGTGCCCAGCCCTGAAGAGATGTCATTCAGGATTTTTGGATGCCAATAAACCCATGGAAGCCCCTATATTCTAGCCCAAACCAGTGCTAGCGAAGGTCGTAGTTTGAAGGGGTTGAAATAAGCATCCCATTCCGAGAGTCTCCAGAAGCCCGGTTTCAAGTTAAGATTGCCAAATCTCCAAACAGAATCAAGGTCAACTTGACGTTCATGCATAGCCAGATTGGAAAGTTATAATTTACTAAAAAACCATTTATATATTGTAATTTCTGATTTATAAACCAAAAGGATTAACTACATCTATAGATAGCGTAAGATATAGGTTTCTTAGCTTATTTACAAATTTAGGATACTCATGATCAATTTTATTCCACCGAGAAGAGTCTATTGGGTGATGAAGTTTCCTATATTTATTTCTTGTATCTATGTGTCATGTAAATTTCCTTGCATTGTTCTCACTTCCATATAGGTACCTAAACCATAAAATGATTAGAAAACACCATAAAACTTTTGAAGGACTTGATTTATCTTTCTTGTATCAAGACTCACCACACTTTGATAATTTTCATGTGATTCATAGTCCTTGTAAAGTAGTACAAAAGTCTTTTGTACAAGTGCGTACTCTTTTAAAGATCATGCCAATTGAACATATAATTTGTTTAGAATCATATGTTCAGCAAGGAAGCCAATTATCTTTTGGTATCTTATCATTCAAGAGATCAAGTAGTTTAGTAAAGCTGGTGTCACTCTATTTTTTACAAATTTTATATTATATAGCTTTAGTATGGCTGATAATGTTGTATATTTAGTACACCAATATAAAATGACAGTTTTTTGTCAAAAAAAATAATATAAAATGACATTTTTCACAACTCTTTAACTTCTGAAATAGTTTCTGATAATCACAAAGTTCATTTTCAACTGACATTATCATTTCCTCAATATGATCTTTATCATTGTTCACACCTGTTATCATACCCTCAATATATTCTTCAACATTGTTCACAATTGTAATCAAATCAAATGGTCTATAAAATACATTGTCAACCCAGTCACTATATACATTCAGTTCTTCCCCGTGTTTAGTCCAAGATTTATAACTTTGATCTATTCCATGAAAAATAAAGTGTACATCCAACTCATCCTTACTAATTAGTCTTGAATAACAACAACGTGAAAACGAACAAAGGATTTGATAAGGGTCGTATATATAATCTTTTTAAAACATGATGATCTCTTTCACCCCATCCATGTATTCTTTTTCATTAAGATTGTAATCCATCATTTTTTATTCATATTCATCCAATTTGATTTAGTAATATTCATATTTAACAGAATAAATAAATATATTGAAGGTATGAGATTCGAATCCAAAAGGTTATTATTTATATATACACACATATAGTCATCATATTTAATATAAAATTATCAGTGCATCAAAAAGTTGTTAAAACATATAAAGACCTAGAATTATATGAATTTATTATAACACATATTTTTTATTACAAGTATTCGCATAACACAAATCATTCTTTTATTAAAATGGATTCATCAAGGGAGACAATTCACCCCTTTTAACTATCAATTTTCACAAGAAATACATGGAGTTATAAAACTGCATAAGTATTACAGTATATATAATTGGATTTCACTACAAAAAAAATATCAAAAAAATTACAATTTTTTTGCAAAGATTCTACAGAGTTTGAAAAAAAGTAATGACCTCGATTATGGTTAATACATTTTTAAATTTATGAAAGATATCATATTCAAAATATTCATTTGGTAATAATCAAAATAAAACATTTAATATGCCGTGAGATTTTGAAAATAGTTAAGAAGGAATAAATCATGGTGTTCTTTGCTTCTAAAAAATAATTCTGTGAGAACCATTTTTTGGATCATTTTTCCACGCTAGATTGAATAATCAAGACTATAGAAATAAAATTAAATAATTTAATCACTAATATAACTAATAAAAGTGAATGATATAATTTTAATTTACATTATAAAACATTCAATGGGGATTGGATAATATATAGAGCATGCACAGTATAATTAATTAGTATACCTAAATCAATAACACACCTATGATTTTTTTTGATGAGTCCACTATCACGTATTACAGTTACAACCTTTAAAAAACCCATATACTTGATATTTTGATAAAATGATACAAAATATATATGATTTTGGGCCTTATAATGAAAATCATCCTTCAATTACTCCAATTAAGGGTGGTGTACTGTTTTAGCTACTAGTCCTCATGATCGATTTGTTCATCTCAAGTAATATATATGTTTTAATTTTATTTTAATTTAAAAGTACAATACTCTAATTATTTATTTCTTTATAAATATTTAATATTCTATTTATTTATAGGGTAACTTTTCATTACATACTCAATAGTAGTTAAAAAAATATGCATTATACTCTTTTTTATCACAATTTTTTGAGGGATGGCATAACAATATATTTTATAAATTACTATCACTATAGAGAATCATACAACCTTTCACTTTTTTATAAATGGATTTTGTAACAATCATAATTAACATGTATACATATAAAATGAATGTTCCTTCTATAATCAATTCATAAACATAAAAACATAATGAAATATATGATTTTCTTTTAAAAATTTAGGAAACTAAAATTTGGAACAAAATATTCACAAAAATATAAGAGATTAAAAAATAGAATAAAACAACTAAAATTGGTTAATTTTTTTAAAATTCTTATGATGTAAATATATGACACCACATGGTTTAAAAAATAGTTAGTCGCATAAATAATTTCAAAGAAAATCATGCATGAAGGCGAGAAAGGGACGATAAACAACTTCAGTTACTACATGAAAATGTGAAAGGGGAGATCTCCATTTTAGTCTCACTTCATAATTAAAAAAATGAGTTCAACTGCTACATGTAGACGAGAAAGGGAAGATAACTCAGAAAATTCATGAAAAATACATGAAATATCTACTAAGATTCCTAAAAAACATGTTCGTAATTTAATTCCTTTGTTTTTGAGGTTCGATTTGTCCAGAAAAATTGAATTCCCCTGCATCAGAGATTAGGTTCCACAAGAGATTGAATGTGTCTTGAGGAAGAAATGATCTTCTAGGGTTATTTTTTAAAGAGGGTGAAGGGTTTTATCAATTCTTATTGAAATGTTCTGATAAATCTGTGGTTCATCAATGCTAAAAACATAAGTGCTCAGAAATACCACTTTTTTAGTGCTTTCTTAGTGATGATAAAACCACACATTTATCAGAGCTAAAAAACACTGAAAAAAGTGGTATTTATCAATGCTTATTTGTAACACCCAGACCCTAGTTACACAAAGTCTGTGCATTATTACATAACATTGGCATGATCACAAGGGGCCAAATCCTGAAAGACTGATCAGTTTAGTATCCTTGGAATTACTAGCTACAAACATAAGTTTTACATTACATCATGATATAAAAACAAAAACAACATTTTTTCCTTTTTGAACACACTTATATACCTTATCATATCCCTAAAATTCAACCATAAAATAACCACATAGTCAAGGCCTTGTGCCAAGACTACAAATAAGATTTTTTTTCAAGTCCTTATTCCAAGACACTAGTTTGTATAATGAGACCTACCGATGCATTGAGGAGCTATAGTAGGCTCCACCCATCACTTACTAAGTCCAATGCATTCCTCATATGAAAAGGTTGAAACATAACATAAACATTCGTATTAAAACTAGCATACAAAATGTTAATACTTTAACCATAAACCATGAATGGAATAAAATTTACACATTCACAGTCAAACATATCCCAAAGCCTTCAATATAATATTGAAGATTTTTTCATAATAAATCAACTTCAAACAAGTATAAAATCCATCAAAGGATGTTGACATAGATGAAATCAAAACTATTTGATAGAAATATCTTTTTATATTTTGAAATCATTTAAAATTCACATAATTATAAAAAAAATAATTAATTTTTGAAAATGTTCTTATAATATTTTAAGGGAATCTTCGAAGATGTTATAACGACAGAAAATATCTACACTCTCCATATAAGTTAAAAAAACATTCTTTCCTTAATTTTGTCGAAAATCTCGTAAAGGACCTCATTTGGAAAACAATGGAAAGATTCCTTTATAAACATTTTATAAAATGTTGAAAAAGGGTATAAATGACTTTAACCAATAGTCTAAGAAATAGTAAAAATGTTTTGAAATACATTTTTATGAAACACGGATGTGGATGATAAAGAGGTCAAATTAGATACTCAGGTATAAACAACCTCAGATAATGAAGAGATTGTAGAATTAAACCTTAACTTGTAATTTTCCTTGATTGAGGGTACGTTAACCTTCTGTATAATAGTTAAATAATTGTTATTAAATTATAAAATAACCACATACAAAAATACGATATGATATATGATCTTCTAATATTGCTTTGTTGATAATACTTCAGTAGTATCATTATTTTGGGTGTTAACTGAATCATTTTCCTTTATATGTTTTGTTACATAAGTCATATTTGTTATGGATAGGATCTATTTTATTCATATACAGAATTATATTGAGTTATTAAACATTATTTTTAATCATAAAATTAAAATTATTCTTGAATGATCACGATGGGGAATGAATCTCATCGTGTTCGTAGAGACAGTAATCAGTACCTACGCAGGGGCAACAATATCATTATATTGATGGTGAAATCGTATGTAATTGGATGGTATATCATATATAAATAATCCTTAACATGTTATATTTATTATTTACATTAGTTACACTCATTATGATACCCATCCAAATAATGAAGTGTTTGAATAACAAACTACACCACGACGTGGAGACGGTAAGCCGTACGTACACACGTATGGTGACTTTTCATTCATAGGATGGATAGAATAATGAATATGGTTGTACCATATTTATAATAACATCACAGTATGTATAAGGTATTGGATTTATTATTTTGGTATGGAAACAACAAAGAAAGAGTAAGTGGAAGAAGAAAAGAACTTTGAAAGAGGTGGTGAAATTATTACCTCTTCTTTGGGTGTTTCCTTTTGGGTTGATCAAAAGGACTCATTAATTTGCATTTATTATCAAAGTAATACCTCTAGGTCAAAGTGAGGGTATTTGGGAGGATGTTTGAGTAGGTTTTGGCTGAGACAAATGGCTTTGGAGGTGTGAAATTAAGAGAAGGGGAAGTACCCTTTTATAAGATAGGGGAGGGTCACTTTAGGAAAATCTTGAAATATTATTTTATTATACAATCATATTCAGTTTATAATGGCTAAAAATGATTTATTTAAAGGATAAGGTGGTTATGGGTCAAAAAACCCCTCAAAAAATAGGTTTTAGACAGGTTTAGGTCACCATATTAACCTTATCTTTTATATTTAACTATTAGTTAAATAGTTTAACTTTTACCATGTATTCTTGGATTATTATAATAAATGGTTAATAAACTTACTATAAAAATCCAAGATAACCACAAGTGGTTAATTATTAATATATCTAACATTATATAAGTCCTTTGGCCGAAGCTTATATTTTTAGGAATATTATATCAATTAATAATATAGTATTTGTTTTAAAAACTCATTTATGTCAATTTTGACACTATTTGGTATTTTGTTTTTTTTCAAAGTCATAACAACTTTATCACATCAAAAAAAATTATTTAATCAACTATAACATGTAATATTGACCTATAAAATTATTTTAATTCATCAGAAGTCTCCATTTACATTTATTTGGATATTTATAATATCAATTATTTTAATCTTTCATTAACAAGGTAATTACTGTATCATCATTGTTTCATGAATAAATTTAATTACATAATGTTTAAAAATTATTAATAAAATACCATTATGTAGGAAATATTTTTATCTTTCTAAGTAATATTTATAGTCGAATTTATCTTATGTATAACCCTATATTAAAAATTGTTTAGTTACTAAACTATGAACTTAACACTTTTAACTCTTCCTGAAATAAAATAATAATAAATGTCCTAATCTATTCCAAGTGGACCAAAAGGATCGTATTTTATTTCTGAGGTTGATTTTGGTAAAAAAAACACTCATCCAATAGAATTAGGACATGTGTTAGGGTAATTATAAAATCATTTTTACCCTTAATTACCCTATTTACTTTTAACTATGGTAAATAAAAGTCCAAAGTTACTATTCACCAAAAATTATTTTCATCTTATTGAACCACATTTTACTTACTGATGTCAACCATGTCTCTCAAATTTTTAAAATTTAATTAAAATAATTGGTAAAATTACATTTTTTAAATTTGAAAATGCGCCTAGAAGTGGGGTAAAAGACGGTAAAAAGTTCAATAAAATTATATATATATATATAATATTATTATAAAATGACACCAATGAATTAAATTGAACATATATAGGTATTATGTATCTATTTTCACCTAATATAAATTTAAATAAAAATCCATTTTTAAACTATAACGCAGTGTTTTTCACTATTCATCAAAAATTGAAAGTTTTTAGAAAAATACCATAAATTCACCCTAAGTTAATTTTGATATTCTGAATCCAAAAATGAAGTCCATTTAAAAAAAATAAAATTTATAAAATTTCAAAAAGTCTGTATTACTATTCGTAACGGCTAGTTTGATTGGTCGTGGTGTGTTAAAACTCCAAGTTGTGTACAACGCAAGCTGTTGCATTATTCAAACAGAAACGTACCATGGAAGCTTGGGGTGTTACATTATCCCCTCCTTCAAATAATTTCATCCTAAAAATTTCTAGAATATTACTGCATAAAAAGATTTGGGTGATTATTCATCATAAGTTCCTCGGGTTCCCACATTGCCTCTTCCATCTTATAATTTCTCCATAGAACTTTCACCAGACGAGTCGTCCGGTTTCTCAACACTTGTTCTCTAGTATTAAGAATTCTGATAGGCTCTTCACAATAAGACAGGTTGGGTTCAGGTTCTATTTCTCCATATGTGAGTACATGCGTTGGGTGAGGCATGTATTTTCTCAATAGTGATACATGGAACAGATCATGAACTTTGGAGAGACATGGCGGAATTTCCAAATGATAAGCTACCACTCCAATTCATTCTATAATTTTGAAAGGTCCGATGTACCTGGGACTTAATTTTTCTTTCTTGTCGAATCCTATAACACCCTTCCGAGGAGAAACCTTCAAGAAAACATGATCTTCTACTTGAAATTTGAAATCTTTCCTTTGGTTATCGGTATAGCCCTTTTTCATATGTTGAGATGCTTTGAGGTGGGTTTGGATAACCTTCACCTTCTCTATTGTTTCCTCAACAAGTTTTGGGCCTACAAGTTTTCTTTAGCAAACATCATCCCAACAAGTTGGTGTGCAACATCACTTTCCATATAATGCTTCATATGGTGCCATCTAAATACTTGAATGGATGTTATTGTTATAGGAAAATTCTACCATAGGTAAATAGTGATCCAGCATACCTTGAAAGTCAAGTGAGTAAGATCTCAACATGTCTTCTAAGGTTTGAATAGTCCATTCTGATTGTCCATCAGTTTGAGAGTGGTAGGCAGTGCTCAAAAAAAGTTCAGTATCCAAGGCTTTCTGAAGACTTTTCCATAATCTTGATGTAAAATGGGGATCACGATTAGAAACAATAGATAGGGGTACTCCATGAAGTCTTACAACTTCATTAATTTATAGTCTTGTTAGACGTTCAAGCGGTAAATCTTCTCTTATAGCAAGAAAATGTGTTTACTTGGTAAGACGGTCAACAATAACCCATATTTCATCATTCCTTCTAGGAGTCTTTGGAAGTCCCATGAAAAAGTCCATCGTAATACCATCTCATTTCCTCTCAGGTATGGGAAGATGTTGCATGAATCTTCTAGGATGTTGTCTTCTAGCTTTCACTTGTTGACAAACTATACATCTTGACACATAATCAGTAATCTCTCTCTTCATTTTGTCCCACCAAAAATGTTCCCTCAAATCTCTATACATCTTACTGTTACCAGGGTGTATAGAGAAATTAGAGATATGAGCATCATCCAACAATTCCCTTTTTAGATCAAGTATGTCAGGAACACAAAGTCTCTTCCCAAATTTCAAAATTCCATCTTCATATATGAAGTCAATCAATCTCCCATCGTTCACAACATTCATTTTCTTTTGTATCTCCTCATCATCAGACTGAGAACTTTTTATCCTTTCCAGTAAATATGGTTTAGCAACCATTTGAAAAATTATTGATGCTTCACCTTCCATAATTATTCCCATATCAATCTTTACTAGATCCATGAACATAGGATCCCTTTCAACTCTTATCTTTTTCAATACTCTATGATCCATTCAACACAAAGCATCTTCTACCTTATTTTCCTTCCATGGGTGGTAGTATATAATTCAATCATAATTATTGAGTAGTTCAAGCCATCGTCATTGCCTCATGTTGAGTTATTTTTGGGAGAAAATATACTTCAAACTCTTGTGATCAGTATATATGTCACATTTTTCACCATAGAGATAGCGTCTCCATATCTTCAAAACAAAGATTAAAGATGCTAACTCAAGATCATGAGTAGGATAGTTTTGTTTATGAATTTTTAGCTGTCATGATGCATATTCAATAACTCTATCATTCTTCATAAGGACACAACCAAGTCCTTTTTTGAAGCATCACTATAAATAACAAACCCATCATTCCTCGATGGTAGAGTAAAGATTGGAGCATTGACTAATCTTCTATTTAGTTATTCAAAACATTCTTCACACTCTTTTTTCCAAACAAATTTAACCCCTTTACGTGTGATCTTGGTTAATGGGTTAGCCAATCGGGAAAAATTCTGGATGAAACGTCGATAATAACCTGCTAAACAAATAAAACTGTGTACCTCAGTTATACTCATCGGTGCTGGCCATTCTTAGATTGTCGTAGTCTTTGAAGGATCAATAGAGATGATATCTTTAGAGGCAATACATCCAAGAAAAGAAATATCCTAAATCCATAATTTACACTTGCTAAACTTTGCATATAATTCATTTCTTATAAGGGTTTTCAGAATAGTACGCAAGTTATTTTCATGATCTTCGTAGCTTTTTGAGTATACCAAGATATCATGAATAAATACCACGACAAATACATTAAGATATTCCTTGAAAAATATATTCATTAGATCCATGAAGATAGAGGGTGCATTAGTCAATCCAAAAGGCATTGCTGTAAACTCATAATTCCCATACCTAGTTCGAAATGTTGTTTTCGGAATGTCTTCCTTCTTCACACATAACTGGTGATATCTAGATTGAAGGTCAATATTTGAAAAATATTGAGCTCCATGAAGTTGATCGAATAAATCATCAATGCGAGGTAGGGGATACTTGTTATTTATTGTTATAACATTAATCTCCTTGTAGTCAATGCACAACCCCATAGATCTGTCATTATTCCTAACAAAAAGAATAGGGGATCCCCATAGAGAAACACTAGGGTGGATAAATCCTTTATTACTCAATTCCTATAGTTGTTTCTTTAGTTAACTTAATTCCACAATGGTCATTCTATAAGGGGTCTTCGATATTGTCCTTGAAATAGGAATTAAATCAATGGAAAACTCAATTTCTCATTCTAGAGGATGTCCATGTAAATCCTCTAGAAACACATCAACATATTCTTGTAAAATAGGTACGCCCTCTATTTGAACATTCTTTTCCTCACTCATAGTTATTAAATTCTCTTCCTATCCAATAATTGAATTTAGTAGAGCTACTGGGGGTGGATCTATATAAGAATCAGATGGTAAAATTTCTTCTCTAAAGATAAGGTACTCCTTATCATCATTGAAAATTGTAAACTCCTTATTCTTACAATAAGTTTTTGCATCATGGTCCAAAATCCAATCTATACCGAGGATTATATCAAATTCAATCATGGGTATGATGATGAAATAAGCATATACAAAACATTTTTATGCCCTAATGTGAACTGATTCGCCAATCTTTGTTGCAATGATACTTTCCTTAAGAGTTTTGATCGACAACTACCTTATTAAATCAAATTGGAAATATCCAATTTTCTTAGAAAACTAGGAAGATATGAAGCAATGCGATGATCCAGAATTAAATAAAACATTGTATAAACTTGAGGAAACCATTAAATTACCTACCACCATGTCTTTCAAAGGTTCAACCTCAGCTGTAGTGATCACATAAGCTTTTCCTTGCTCCCTTGTCCTTTTTTAAGGTACATTTCTTTGGTTCTTAGGACATTCATTTTCATAACTCCCCATTTCTCTACAATTGTAGCATTCAACATTGACAACCTCTTTCTTTCCCTTGTAATCATGAGCTTGGTACCCTTTTTCACCACACTTGTAACAGACTCTCATTCCCTTCAGGAAAGTACCAGGGTGTTTCTTCCCACATTTACCATAGGATGGATATTAAACTTTTCCCTTCTTCCCCTTATTTCAATTTCTAGAGTGTTCATTAGATCTCTTCTTCTCTTTCTTTTCTTAAAAGTCATAAGACTTAGAGAATTCCTTATTTTTCTTGATAGAACATGAGACACTATCTTTTTATGATGAGAAGTTTTGTGAGAATAATGCTCAATGGAGAAATGGTTTTAACCCATCAAATAATCAATCAATATTACTCCTTGGGTTACGTATATAATCTGCCACATTCCTTGCTAACCTTGTAAAGTTAGCCTCAAACTTTGCGACATTTTCATCCTCCTTTTTCCTCATACTCAGAAATTGTCTTTATATATCTCCTCGATGGTCACAAGGAAAGTATTTTTCTACGAAAATCTCTTTAAACTGCCTCCATTCTATACATGATCTTCTTCATCCTCCTTTGTGTCTTGAATTAATGACCACCATTGATCTGCATCTCTTGTGAGGCGATAAACTGCCATATTAACTTTTTCCCTTTCGCTACTCCCAAAGCATGAAATATTTTCTCTAAGGAACTTATCCATTGCACAACTATAAATGGATTTTTAGTCCAATTGAATGTTGGTGGTTTTTTACTCATGAAGTAGTCTAACATTGATTATTTAGGTTATGGATTAGGGTGATCAATATGGGTAAGGTTATTATTTATAACCTGAGTAAATTGTCCCAGTATGGTGATAAGTGGATCAGAACCAATTACATCACCAACTAAACTATAATTATCTTGAGTAGGAGGGAAATACCTACATGTATTGCGTGTGTTGATATGGTTTCCATTAATTCCACTAGGTTCCATTTCTAAACAATATCATACACTAGATTAGTTTATAAATCACAATACATAATTCCAAACTTGTAAAACACTTAACATAAATTGAACAGTTTATAGATATAATCCATAATCATAAAAATGTTTTCTTTGAGGAGGTATATACTCATAAATACTTCATAATTTTTTTATAAAAAATATGTGAATTATCCTAAGCATTTCCCCTGAGAGTTTCGTAACCAAGAGTGCAGCATGACCCATTGTCGTATACCAGGATACCCCAGGTCATGTCCAAAACTGCTTGTCAGATTTTTCACTCCTAGGTACAACTGTTCCAGAGCCACCTCTATCTGCTCATATCTAGATAGGTGTGTTTTTTGTAAAACTCAAAAAATATTTATATTACCAAAATTCTAGGAAGTTCTTCTATACTAGTCCTCAAAGTCTATCTTAGGGTAATGTTCTCTAATAAGAGTTTTTCAAAATCTAACTTCCAACGTTTATACTAAACTTTCTCTGATACCAACTGTAACGCCTCGAACCAAGTTACCAAGAGTCGGTGCATTATTACATAACAATGGCATGATCATAAGGTATCAAATCCCAAATGACCAATCAATTTAGTAGCCTTGTAATTACTAGATACACACATAAGTTTTACATTACATCATGAAACAAAAATAACAACAACATTTTGTCCCCTTTGAACACACTTATATCTCTTTAGCCTATCCCTATAGGTCAACCATAAAATACTTCTTCACATCCTGGAAAAAATAAAACATAGAAAGGGGTGAGCTCAGATACTCAGTAAGGATAACAATATAGCGGAAACATTCATAAATAAGCATAAAAATTTAATAAAATGTATAAGAATAAAACATTAGACTTTTAAGCTTAAACTTTATCGTAATATGGAAAATATAAATCAAATAATACCATTTACTTATTCACATGGATATTCTACTAGTCGAATAATAACATGCAATATCAATAGCCAATTTCATAATGATGGAAGACATAATGCCAGACTTCATAACCACATTGTCAAGGCCTCATGCCAAGACTACAAATAATATTTTTTTCATGCCTTGTGCCAAGACACTAGTTTGTTTCATGAGACCTATCGATGCATCGATAAGCTATATCGGGCTCCCCCCATCACTTATAAAGTCCAATGCATTCCTCATATGAAAAGGATGAAACATAACATAAAAATTCATATTAAAAATAGCATATGAAATTTTTATACTTTAAATGTAACATCTCAAGATTTCACGGTACGCTTCTCTTTGAATAATACAGTAGCATGTGTTGTACGGAACTTCGAGTTCTAACACACACCACAACCAATCAAACTAGCCGTTATGAATAAGAATACCCACTTTTTGAAATTTTATACATTTTAACTTTCAAAATGGACTTCATTTTTGGATTCATAATATTGAAATTATCTTAGGGTTAATTTTTGGTATTTTTCTGAAAACTTTCAATTTTTGATGAATTGTGGAAATCACTAAATTTTAATTAAAAACAACTTTTTTAATAGAAATAATTAATAGTGATAAATTATGAATTTGAGTGGTTTTAAAATATATTTAGAATATATTTTTACCATTTAATAAAATTTTGGTCATTGGACATAATTTCACATTTAAACCGGACATAAACAAGTATCAATCTTTAGATAGTTATTATTTCTTAAAAACACGCTTTTTAGTTTTGACAGCGGGAATTAATTTTAAATTAATTTCTGCCACTTCTGTGTTTTGAATTTAGAAAAATGGATTCTATATTTATAATCAGGATGTCCAAATTGTGTAAATATTTAACTTTTATTTTTAGAAATTTTGAATAATTACTTTGGTAAATATTTTATTTACCATGGTTAAAGGGTAAATCCGATAAATAAGGGTAAAAAATAATATTATAATAATAATAAATTACCCTAAAACATGTCCTAACCCTATTGGTTGATACATTTTCAACCATGGACATATTTGGGTCGATTTTGGGACCCCATGGATCCACTTGTAAGTGATAATGACACTTTATATTAATTAAGTTAAAGTGAATACAAAAATGACTTAAGCATATATCTTTTAGAAAAACAATTTTTACATAGGGTTATATATGTTATATTTTCAACTATAAATATTAATTAGAAATATAAAAAGATTTCATACATAATGTTATTTTATTTATAATTTTTAGACGTTGAATAATTAAATTTATTTATGACGAAATAATGATACAATATTTTCCTTATTAATGAAAGAATCAAATAATTAGTATTATAAATGTTAAAATAAATATAATTTGAAAGTTTTTACACCATCCATGAATTTTATTGGTTAATATGACATGTTAGTATTTCTTAAATGAATTTGGTTCTAATTAATAAATTTTTTAAGACTTTAACACAAATCAATTATTAAATATTGTCAAAATTGACATAAATGAGTTTTTAAAACAAATATTATATTATTAATTGATATTCTATTCCAAAAAATCTAAGGTTCGTCCAAAAGACTTATATAATGATAGGTGTATTATTAATGGACCACTTTGGGGTATCATGGAATTTTATAGTAAGTTTATTGACTATATAATATAAAAATACAAAGAGACATGGTAAATGTCAAACTATTTAACTAAGAGTTAAATAAAAAAGATAAAGTTAATATAGTGACCCAAACCTATATAAAACCTATTTTTTGAGTTGTTTTCGACCTATACCCACCTTAAAATTTAAATAATCCACTTTGGAGCCATTAGAAACCGAATATGAATTTATTATAAAATAATATTTCAAGCGTTTCCTAAGGTGCCCCTCACCCCTCTTATAAAAGGGAACTCCCCCTTCTCACTAATTCACACATTAAAAGCCTTTTGGATCAGCCAAAACCTACCCAAATATTCTCTAAACTATCTTCCCTTAATCCTAAAGTCCTTACTTTAGTCAGAAGACCAGCCTAAGGATCCCTTTTGATCAAATCAAAAGGAAGAACCCGAAGAAGAGGTAACGTTTTCACCACCCTCTTTCAAGTTCCTTTCTTCTTCAACTTCTTCTTTCTTTGTTATTTCCATTATAAAATAATAAATCCAGTATATTTTATATACTGTGATGTTATTATAAATATGGTACAATCATATTCAGTATACTATCCCTCATTTGAATGACATGTCACCATACGTGCGTACGTACGGCTTACCGTCTCCACGTTGTGGTGTAATTGTTATTCAAAACATTATTATTTGGATGGGTTTGATAATGATGTGTAATTGATGTAAATAATAAATATAACATGATAATGATTCTGTATATATGATATACCATCCTATTATATATTATTTTAATATCAAAAGAACAATATTGTCGCTCGTGCGTACGTACGGACTACCGTCTCCACGAACGCGATGAGATTCATTCCTCATCGTATCCATTCAAGTATAATTATCATTTGATGATTAAAAATAATTCTTAAGGACTTGATATCATTATGGATATGAATAAGATACAACCTATCCAAAACAAACACAACTTATGTAACAAAACATATAAAAGAAAACGAGTAAGTTAACACCTGAAACAACGATAATATTAAGATATTATTAACAAAGTAATGTTAAAAGATCATATATGATATCATATTAATGTATATGATTCTTGTATAATTTAATAACAATTATTTCACCATTATACAGGAGGTTAACCTACCCTCAACCAAGGAAAAGTACAAGGTAAGAGTTTATTTCACAATCTCTTCATTATCCAAGGTTGTTTATATGTAATTATCTACTGGGACCTCTTTATCATCCACATCCATGTTTCTTAAAAATGTATTTCAAAACATTATTACTATTTTATTGACTATGGGTTAAATTCATTTATACCCTTTTTGACTTTTTATAATATTTTTATAAAGGAATCTTTCCATTTTTTTCCAAACAAGGTCTTTTTTAACCTTTTCGACAAAATTTAGGTAAGAATGTATTTTTTAACTTATACGGTGGGTGTGGCTATTTTCTACCGTTATAAACTCATAGAATATTCCCTTACAAGATTATAAGAATATTTTCAAAGTAAATGTTTTATTTTATCATTATGTGACTCTTAAATTATTTCAAAACAGAAAGAGATATTTCTTTAAAAAGGATTTTGATTTCATCTATGACAACATCCTTTGATGGATTTTAAGTTTTTTTGAAGTTGATTTATTATGATACAAAACTTCCATATTGTATTGAAGGTTTTTTAATATGTTTGACTGTGGATGTGCTATTTTTATACCATTCATGGTTTATGGTAAAAGTATTTACATTTCGTATGCTAGTTTTAATACAAATGTTTATGATATGTTTAAACCTTTTCATATGAGGAATGTATTGGACTTAGTAAGTGACGGGTGGAGCCCGCTATAGCTCCTCGATGCATCGGTAGGTCTCATGAGACAACTAGATGTGGAATTGGCCAAGGAAATTTCCCAATTTGATTTATGGTTTTGGATGAGGCCTTGATCATTTTTAGACTTCTTGGCCGAGGCCTTGACAAAATGTTTCAGAATGTCCAGAATTATACATTCCCCCATTATGGAAATAATATTAATGGTTCATGTGGTCATTAGACTAGTATAACACCCATGATTATGTTTTATTATGGAATTATTTACTCATCTCATATTCTTTCTATAAAAGTATTCATGTTTATTATTGGTAAAGACATGTGGTTTCAATTATTTACCATGCTTAATATTTATGTCATTTTCCGCTGTATTGCTTACCCTTACTTAGTGTTTGAGATCACCTATTTCTTATGTTTAATTTTCCTAGGATATGAATAAGTTATTTATGAGTAACCTGTATGCATAATATAGGAGGCTTGGATGTTTCTAATGAAATATATCTGTGTTGTATTTCTCTTAAAGCTTTAAAGTTGAACTTATGTATAAATCTAGTTTCCAATAATACTATACTGATCGGTCTTTCAAGACATGATTTCCTTGTGATCATGCCAATGTTATATAATAATGCACCGACTTTGGGTAACTAGGGTCAGGAAGTTACAGTTGGTATCAGAGGAAGTTTATTACAAACCTTGGAAACTATATTTAGATAAACTCTGATTAGAGCACATAGCCCTAAGATAGACTTTGATGATTAGTATATAAGAACTTCCTAGAATTTTGGTATTGTATAGATTTTTTGATTTTTCCAAGAAATACATCCCTTTCTAGATATGAGTAGGTAGAGGTAGCTCTGGTGCAGATGTACCTAGGGGTAAAATCCAAAACACCGCTTTGAGCAAGACTCGAACGGGAACTGGTGCACGACAACAGGGCTTGCTGCACTCTTTGTTACGACACTCCCGGGGGATATGCTTAAGATAATTCTCATTTTATTTACAAAACATTATGTAGGGTTTATGAGTATATACTTCCTCAAAGAAATCATTTTTTTATGATTATGGATTATATCCATAAACTATTGAATTTATGTTAAGTGTTTTAGAAGTTTGGAATTATATATTTTGATTTATAAACTAATCTAGTTTATGTCATTGTTTAGAAATGGCGCCTAGTGGAAGGAATGGAAACTATATCAATGCACGCACTCCATGTAGGGATTTAAATCCTACTCAAGATAATTATAGTGGAGCTAGTGATGCAACTGGTGTTGATCAGCTAATCACCATACTGGGACAACTCACTCAGGTTATGAATAATAACCTTACCCGTATGGAGAACCCAGATCCACAATGTGGAGGATCAATGTTAGATCGCTTCATGAGGCAACATCCACCAATATTCAATAGGATTAAAAATCCCTTAGTAGCTGAGCAATGGATAAATTCCTTAGAGAAAATATTTCATGCCTTGGAGAGTAGTGAAAGGGAAAAAGTTATCATGGCAGTTTACTGCCTCACTGGAGATGATGATCAATGGTGGTCATTGATTTAAAACACAAAGGAAGATGATAAAGTATCAAATATGGAATGGAGGGAGTTCAAAGATATTTTCTTAGAAAAATAATTTCCTCGTGACCATCGAGTAGATATGGAAAGACAATTTCTGAGTCTGAGACAAAAGGAGGATGAGAGTGTCGCAAAGTATGAGGATAACTTTACAAGGTTAGAAAGGTATGATGTAGATTATATATGTAACCCAAGAATTAAGATTGATCATTTCTTTGATGGGTTAAAACCATTTCTCTGATGAGCATTAGTATCACAATTTGTCTCATCATATGAAGATATTGTCTCGTGTGCTATCATGATAGAAAATAAATCCTCTAAGTCTTATGACTTTAAATCAAAGCAAGAGAAGAAGAGATCTGTTGAACACTCTGGGAAAGGAAATAAGGAATCATAGAAGAAGGGAAGAATTGAATTTCCACCCTATAATAATTGCGGAAGGAAGCACCATGGTGCCTATCTAAAAGGAAAAGGAGTATGCTACAAATGTGGACATAAAGGTCATCTAGTTGGTGATTATAAAGGAAAGAAAGATGCTACCAATGTTCAATGATACAATTGCAGAGAGATGGGACATTATGCAAATGAATGTCCTAAGCATCAGGTAAACTTACCTCAGAAAAGGCCAAGGGATCAAGGCCAAGATTATGAAATCACTACTGCTGAGGTTGAAGCCCTGAAAGACGTGGTGGCAGGTAATTTAATGGTTTCCTCAAGTTTAGAAAATGATTTATTTGATTCTGTATCATCTCATTATTTCATATCTTCCCTGTTTTCTAAGAAAATTATATATTTCCAATTTGATTTAACATAGGATTTTTTAGTTAAAACTCTTAAGGGAAGTATCATTACTATAAATTTCTGTGGATCCGTTCCCATTAGGGCATATAAATGTTATTTATCTGCTGATCTCATCGTCATACCCATGACTGAATTTTATATAATCCTCAGTATATATTGGATTTCAGACCATGATGTGAAAATTTATTGTAAGAAGAAAGAGGTTACAATTTTTGATGATGATGATAAAGAACACCTTATCTTTAGAGAAAAATCGTCACCACCTGATTCTTATCTAGATCCACCCCCAGTAGCTCAACTAAATTCAATTATCAGGGAGTAAGAGAATGAAATAACAATGGGTGAGGAAAGGAATGTTCAAATAGAGTATATACCTATTGTGAGAGGATAAGTTGATGTGTTTCCGGAAGATTTACCTGGCCATCCTCCATAATGAGAAATTGAGTTTTCCATTGATTTAATTCCTGGTTCAAGGCCCATATCAAAGACCCCTTATAGAATGGACACTGTGGAATTAGTTGAACTAAATAAAAAACTTAAGGAATTGAGTAATAAGGGATTTATTCTCCCTAGTGTTTCTCCATGGGGAGCCCCTGTCCTTTTTGTTAAGAATAAATATGGATCTATGAGACTATGTATCGACTACAGGGAAATGAATGCTATAATAATAAAGAACAAGTATCCCCTACCTCGCATTGATGATTTATTTGACCAACTACATGGTGCTCAATAATTTTAAAAGATTGAACTTTGGTCTGGATACCATCAGTTGTGTGTGAAGAAGGAAGACATTCCGAAGACTGCATTTTGAACCAGGTACAGGCATTACGAGTTTACAGTAATGTCTTTTGGATTGACTAATGCACCCTCTGTATTCATGGATCTAATTAATAGATTTTTCAAGGAATATATCAATGATTTTGTGGTGATATTTATTGATGATATCTTGGTATATTCCAAAAGCTATTAAGATCATAAAAATCACTTGATAATTATCTTGAAGTCTCTTAGAAGACATGAATTATATGAGAAGTTTAGCAAGTGTGAATTCTGGATTCAGGATATTTCTTTTATTGGCCATATTGTATCCAAAGATGGCATCTCTATTGATCCTTCTAAGACCAAGTCAATCCAAGAATGTCCAGATCCGACGAGTATAACTGAGGTACACAGTTTTATTGGTTTAGCAGGTTATTATCGGCATTTTGTCCAGACTTTTTCCCGATTGGCTAACCCATTAACGAAGCTCACACGTAAAGGGGTTAAATTTGTTTGGAAAAAAGAGTGTGAAGAATGTTTTTTAGAACTGAAGAGAATATTATTCAATGCTCCTATATTGACTCTACTATCAGGGATTGATGGCTTAGTTATTTATAGTGATGCATCAAAGAAAGGACTTGGTTGTGTCGTTATGCAGAATGATAGAGTTATTGCTTATGCATCACGACAGATGAAAATTCATGAGCAAAAATATCCTACTCATGATCTTGAGTTACCTACTGTAATATTT
Organism: Viscum album; assembly: GCA_963277665.1. Taxonomy (NCBI): domain Eukaryota; kingdom Viridiplantae; phylum Streptophyta; class Magnoliopsida; order Santalales; family Viscaceae; genus Viscum; species Viscum album. The sequence goes on along the minus strand of OY728123.1, from coordinate 681,097,478 downwards.
TCTTTGAAGATATGGATACATTATCTCTATGGTGAAAATGTGAGATTTATACTGATCACAAGAGTTTGAAGTATATTTTCTCACAGAAAGAACTCAACATGAGGCAAAGCAGATGGCTTGAACTACTCAAGGATTATTATTGGACGATACACTACCACCCGAGGAAGGAAAATAAGTTGGTATATTCTTTGAGTAGAAAGGATCATGGAGTTTTGAACAAGATGAGAGTTGAAAAGGATCCTATATACATGGATCTAGTGAAGATGGACATGGGAATAATCATGGAAGGTGAAACATCAATGGGTTTTCAAATGGTTTCCAAACCATATTTATTAGAAAGGATAAAGAGTTCTCAAACCGATGATTAAGAGTTTAAAATGAAGATTAAAGCTGTGAATGATGGGAGATTGAGTGACTTTGTGTATGAAGATAGAATTTTGAAATTTGGTAAGATACTTTGTGTTCCCAATATACCTGATCTAAAAAGGTAATTGTTGGACGATGCTCATAGTTCCAATTTCTCTATACACCCTGGGAGCACTAATATTTATAGATATTTGAAGGAACATTTTTGGTGGGAAAACATGAAGAGGGAGATTTCTGCTTTTGTTTTAAGATGTATGGTTTGTCAACAAGTGAAAGTTGGAAGGCAACAGCCTGGAGGAGTCATGCAACCTCTTCCCATACCTGAGTGGAAATGGGATAATATCACGATGGACTTTGTCATGGGACTACCAATGACTCCTAGAAGGAACGATGCAATATGGGTCACTGTTGATCGTATTAACAAGTCAGTACATTTTCTTTCTATAAGAGAAGCTCTACCACTTGAACATATAGCAAGGCTATATATTAATGAAGTTGTGAGACTTCATGGAGTACCCCTATCAATTGTTTCGGATCGTGATCCCAATTTTACATCAAGATTCTAGAAAATTATTCAGAAGGCCATGGATACTGAACTTCGTTTGAGCACTGCGTACCACCCCCAAACTGATGGACAATTAGAACGGACTATTCATACCTTAGAATACATGTTGAGATTATGCTCACTTGAATTTCAAGTTATGTGGGATCAATATTTTCCTCGGGTAGAATTTTCCTATAACAATAGCTTCCATTCAAGTATTCGAATGGAACTATATGAAGCGTTATACGAAAAGAGATTTCGCACACCAACCTATTGGGATGATGTTGGTGAAAGAAAACTCGTAGGCCCAGAACTAGTGGAGGAAATGATATAAAAGGTGAAGGTAATCCAAAACCGAAGGAAGGATTTGGAATTTCAGGTAGGAGATCATGTTTTCTTGAAGGTATCTCCATGGAAGGGTGTTATACGTTTCAGTAAGAAGGGAAAATTGAGTCCTAGGTATATCAGACCATTTGAAATTCTAGAACAAATTGGCGTTGTAGATTACCGTTTGGAAATGCCGCCAAGTCTCTCCAAAGTTCACAATGTGTTCCACGTATCACTGTTGAGAAAATACATGCCTGACCTGATGCATGTACTCACCTATGAGGAATTAGAACTGAAACCCGATCTATCATATTGTGAAGATCCTGTCAAGATTTTTGATACGAGAGAACAACTGTTGAGAAACTGGACGACTCGTCTGGTAAAAGTTCTATAGAGAAACCATAAGATGGAAGAGGCAACGTGGGAACCTGAGGAACTTATGATAAAGAACCACCCAAGTCTTTTCACACGGTAGTATTCTAGAAATTTTGAGGAAGAAATTATTTGAAGGATGGGAGGATGTAACACCCCAAGCTTCCACGATATGCTTCTCTTTGAATAATACAGTAGCGTGTGTTGTATGTAACTTCGAATTCTAACACACACCACAACCAATCAAACTAGCTGTTATGAATAGTAATAACCACCTTTTGAAATTTTATACATTTTAACTTTCAAATGGGACTTCAGTTTTTTATTCGGAATATTTAAATTAGCTTAGGGTTATTTTTTGGTATTTTTCTGAAAACTTTCAATTTTTGATGAATAGTGAAAATCACTAAATTTTATTTAAAAAAAACTTTTTTAATCGAAATAATTAATAGTGATAAATTATGAATTTTAGTGGTTTTAAAGTATATTTAGAATATATTTTTACCATTTAATACAATGTTGGTCATTTGATGCAATTTCACATTTAAATCATACATAAACAAGTGTCAATCTTTAGATAGTTATTATTTCTTAAAAACACGCTTTTTGTATATGTCAATACCATCTTAACAGATCTTATTTTTATTTCTACATCAGATGATGATATTTTATTACAGATTAAATTTTATATGATCCCATCATTTTTTCGGGCTTTACAATAATTAGAAATGTGATGGATAATTCATGTAGAGATATAGTATGTGGTTTTTGTTCTAAGAGGGGTAATCACCATGATTATTATAGGAAATATTTTCACACTACTAGAAAAAAACATAAGAAAAAATTAGTTGTAGAACATCCAAAAAAACCTGGATCATGTAGAAGAAAACATTTTATAAGAACCTATTGATTCTGGTCCTCCTAGTCAAGTGGTTTTGGGGTCCAGTGTTGGAGTTGACCAGTATTATTTTACCTATAAGTTTGTGAATTCTGAAGTTGAACAGGATACAGAGACCATCAAGGGTCCAATATTTGCCTTGGATAATATTGATGTTACAAGTAAGGGTAATAACAAATATTTTAAGTCCTTGGATAACATGTTTGATTAGGAGACCTCCTATAAGGATTCTCAAAGTAGTGAATCTGGTACTGAAGATAGTCATACTCCGGGCAATGGTTAGAATGATGATGAAATTTCTGCCAAATTGGAAGCTGATAAACTAATTTTTCTATAGTAACACATGTTCATGGATAATGATGGAAATGTGAAGAATAAATTAGAACATATCTCACCATATACTGGTTCTTCTAGTCATCCTTTTATAGGTTCAGCCAGGTCTCCTCTTATAAGGGATGAAAGATCACAGTGGATGATGAGGGCTTCCAATAGGTCACATATAGAAAATCCAATCCATATGTTTCTCCCTACAAGGTGGGGTATACCAATCTTGTTTTTAATGGAATTTAATTATATGAAACAAAAATAATGGGTGATTTTACCCCTTTGAAGATAGAATCTTGTGTGATGAGAGATACTGAAACTAAAAATGTGGCATAGAATTTTCCTTTTCCTTTTTATGATTTAATGAAAACTTCTTAGGATACTTTTGGTATGGCCTTAGAAAAGTAATGTGACACTATGAGAGTTAAAATTTACAAAGTAAAATATCCTCTAGATGATTAAAAATGTGAAAGGTTCCCACATGGTCTAAAGGAGGATGTGGTCGATTTTTTTGACTCATATATTGAATTCAAATTTTCCAGAATGAAACCAAAATTTTTTGGCTACAGGGATTTCCTCATGGTCCAGAAATTATTATCTACAAACATTTCATACGGGTTTGGATACAACCTAGAAATTAATTTTTGATATCTTTCTTAGAAATACATGTCCTTCTCTATCTCAACAGACTATTATGACTCATTAATCGATGATGAACATGAGTGTAACATCCCAAATCGGGTGAAACTGAATGGTTCCCCAAATAGGTGGGTCTCATGGCCTCAGCATGCCTTCCCATATGCTAGAGGCTTTTGATTAGTAGCGAGGGTCTATGATGGTATGGTGGGGATACAATACCTTCATGATCGAAGTAATGGAGTGGTTTCAAAAGGGAATAAATAAGTAGAATAATAATATAAATCATGTATTGAAGATATCATCCAGATAATAGTAATAATAATAAAAACCAAAAGTAGTGTCATATATATAATATGACGAACAAGTCAGGTCTCTATACTAGAAGGCAGGAGATACTTGGAAATAAGCATCTAGTACAACACATATATAAAATATAAAAAAACAAAAAATAACTATCTTTAGATAGAATCACAAGCATTTTTCAGTCTTGTGCTCCCCTACTATTATGAACAATCAATCAACCATCGTAGAGTGGGTGCTTTCCCTTGTCTCTACCTACATCCAAGAAGTAAAACTAGGTACCCAAAGGTGGCTTGAATAGGGTGTGAGATAACACTTAGTAGGGAATCACCAATGATGAATATAACAAGTCTAGTTAGTGTATATAATCTAAATCAATGTTCAGTATATAATAAAAATATAAATGAATAAGCATGCATGATACTATCCATACAACAAGGATCACATTAAACTAACAACCGCAAACATGGACTAGCTATAAAGAATGATAAAGTAGGAGTGATACTGTTTAGTCTAACAAATGTAATCATGATAAAACAAACATTATATCCTATGCCAATTAATCTAGTTTCAAACCTACATGGGTTGAATCCAAGGTATAAATTACCAAGGAATCCCCTCAAGTCCATGTAGCATCTCCATAACAAACTTGGTAAAGAATTGAGTATAACCCAATGATTATGTCCATGAAGCATGTACAAGGCGGTCCAAGAAAGTTGGATCTAAGGTGTTGAAATGTCCTTATAATATAAAGTAATTTGAATCCATATAGTAGAAATTTTATGCATAAAAAATAATCAGGTTCCCTGGAGTATAAATTTCTATGGCATCAAATAGAATCATAATCATTTTTTTAACACATTTAATAACTCATTTCATAGTTATATAGAATCCATGAGCTCATAAAAATCATTACACATTTTCCATTCATTACATTTAATCATTTTGACAAAATTTAATCAAATGTAAATGAGGAATAATCCCTCTCTTATTATTTCATTTAATTCATTCAGGCTACCACTAAGATGGTGAACTCACACACAACTAATAGGGTGGTATATCATAGGTAAAATATAATGAAAACTCTCCTCACGTGTGGTTAAAGTTGAGGTTGAAAACCTCAAACCATCACATGGTACTAAGTAAGAAACCTAACAAGGTTCTATTAATTTTAAAAAAACATTCAATTAATTTATGGTAATGATCTAAAATTACAGCCATTGAGCATGTACATTTTCATTTCTCTCTCTTAGGTATCATCCCACATAAATCCATACTACCATAACACCCAAACTAAAGGAACTAAACTTCCTAAAAGATATTTCATGCTACGATAAATGATATGTATAGGATGTTATTCAAAGGATGCATCTACTTATTATTAAACCTCATCTCGCTGAAGAGTATAATATGTGTCTGAGTGATAAAGACATAGTTCAGATATATGGAAGACATCATGTATGACTCATTACCTTTAAGGCAACTGTAATTGATGAGCTACTAGACCGACTCTCTCTAGAATCTCAAAAGTCCCAACATATCAGGGTGAAATATTACCATATCTCTAAATATGTTATTTCTCCAGCCTTAGAGAGATACGTAAAAAGACTCGATCCCTGACATCGAACTATAAAGGTCATCAATAGTGATCTACATAAGATTTTTTCCTAGACTAAGAAGTTTCCATATGACTTCTAATCAACTGAACATGCTCCATAGTCTCCTAAATAAGACAAGGTTTGAGCATCACATCCCCCTTCTTCTATCTAGAATAAAGATGATTTGTATTGAATATCATAAAAATTCTCATTAGATTCCATCAGTATAGTTTCCTAATAGATATTTTTGTAGGATAATTCAACCAAGGGAATATAACTCTCCCAAGAGCCCCCAAAATTATGGAAACATTCTCTAAACTTTTCATATAGAAACTGTATTGTGCACTCCGACTGGCCATCAGTATGAGGGTGGTATGCTATAATTAGGAGAACCTATATATCCAACACCCTCTACAAGTCTTGAAAAAACTAATATGTAAACCAGGATTCACTTTCCAATAAAACAGCATGAGAAACCCTATGATGGTGAATAATCTCATAGATATAAAGCCTATTAATCTCATAAATTGAGAAGATCTCCCTAATTGGAAGGAATTGGGTGAACTTATTCCTTTCCACAACAACTAATAAAACATCACTACCTCCAGGTGAACTTGGTAACTCATTCACGAAATACATCATAACATCAACCCATTTTCACTTGGGAATGGGAAGCATTTGTAAAATCATAGTTGTTTGTGGTGATCCACCTTCACCTGCTGATAGGTGGAACACATTGGGAAAAAAGTAGATCCCTCTCATTTCATACCTAACAACCAATAATAGTGGTGTAAATATCAATAAATATTGGTTATGTTGGGATGTAATTACCTAGATGGTGCCTACAACTCTCAAATCATCTCTTGAAATATGTCTTCTAGAACCCAAACACGACCATGTGTGCATAGAATTTTATCCTCCCCCATGGTCCAACTAGGTGGTGGGTCCTCTCCTTTCATGCTCTCCCATAGTAATATGACCTCAGAGTCTAAAAACTATCTCATACTCAACTTATCCAGAAGATTGGAAATCACTTCCATTAACAAGAGAAAATTCTCCCCTTGACCATCCTTCGCCTCCAAGTGCATCTCTAAAAATAAGGCCATAAGCTGCCACTCGCTACTGGCCTCCTAAACTTTCTATATTTGAGTCATCAACTTAGTGTATTGAAAACTAAATATCCATTCCTAGACACATGTTCAAGCTATTAGTCAAAAGACTGTAGGCACTCAAACAACTTTCATTGTATTATATTCAATTCATGCTTTTTAAATATGTACTTGAGGCTTCTTTGGTCCGTGTAGACCAAAAAATTCACTCCCAGAGAATAATTCATCCAATAGTGAAAGGAATAAACAATAGTGGCTATCTCGAGATCATGTGTTAGGTAGTTCCTCTCATGTTGTGTTAAATGAAGAGACCCATACATCAAAACTTTCTCCTCCTACATCAAAACTGCCCCTATCCTGATACTTGATGCATCCCAATATACTATATAGCGCTTACCCAACTTTGGTATTTTTAGGACTAGAACTTAAGTCAGTATCCCTTTCATCTCGTGAAAAGACTTATCATTGACATCTAATAATATATACTTAACACCCTTCTTATTCAAGACCAAAATTGGTTCTTCTAAGAATGATAATTCCTTTATGAAATTCTTGTAACATCTAGCTAGCCCCCAAAAACTCCGTATGTCAAATAATTTCTTTGGATTCCCCCAATAAACTATATCTTTCATCTTCTTTGGGTCAACTGATACTCCTATATCTGATATAATATGACCCTTTAAGTTAATCTTATCCATCCAGAAGTGTCACTTTGTGGGATTAGCATGTAACTAATTATTTCTCAGTGTATCCAAAATGATATCAAGATACTTTTCATGATCATCTCAATTGTGAGAATACACCAAGATATATTCCATGAATACCAACACAAACAAATATAAATAAGGATGGGAAAATGGTTCTTCATAGCCATGAAAACTATTGGTGTGTTCATGAGACTGGACAACATAACCAAATACTTAAATATTCTATACCAACTATAAAAAAATATACAAGGTATGTATGACGGTTGAATACACACCTGATGATAACCAGATCTCATATCAATCTTTGAGAACACCTGATCTCCATGGATCTAGTTGAATAGATCATCTATCTAGAAAATTTGATATTTATTATTTACCATAAACTTTTTCAATTTCCAATAATCCATACAAAGCCTAAGGGTTCCTTATATTTTTTCACATGGAGGACCAGAGAACCCCATAGATAAGTATTGGGTCATATAAACCCCTTTTCATCCAAGTCCTCTAGTTGTCCCCTGAGCTCCTATAGATCAATAGTAGTCATCCTGTAAGGATTAATGTATACAGGTACAACTACTAGAAATATCTCAATAGAGAACTCCACCTCCCACTAAAGAGGTAAATAATGAAATTCTTCTAGGAAAACATCTTGGAAATGATACACTACTATAAGTAATTAAGCCTGTCACATTCCCTAATTGTCTAGATAAAGTATATAAAACTAGGCTATCATGCCACCCATCCCATGATACTCTGGTCTTTCTCTACTAACTTTGACATCTCATCCTCCCTTGTGAATAAAAATCAATCCCTCTGGTGATGTGAAATCCATCCATCAGTGTTAGCATTTGACCAAGACATTAGAAGGAAAAAACTAATCCATCCTAATAATGATGTAAAACCCCATCATCTTGAGAATAAAGATATCTGATAAAAAGTTATACGCACTTATTTTAAGGGACAACTCCCTAAACTAACATATATTTTCCAATAGAATTCCCAATGGAGCATAGAGTGTCAAAATTCCATAAAAATAGCACACCAATCCTAAGGATATCCAAAATAGGTATAGATATGAACAAATATGATAAAACATTATCAAAAAGGGAAGATACAAGAGTAGAAGATACTAAGATCATACCTCTCACTACAGATGGAACAACACTCTTCTCCTCAATTATAGGTTTTAATGAATATATCTAGCCTAAACTGTGACTCTAAGAAATAGTGTGACTACCCTATATAGGCCCTATCTACTATTGAGGTCGAACTGGTGTCTGGATACTCTATCCACAACCACCACCATGGCCTGAATGACTGATAGTACTCCATATCTCAGCTAGACATGGAGCTGTGAATCTTGTTCCTAAACCCAGAGTTGGTGTCGACCCCCTCTCACTAGCCACTAGAGGGAAGGTCCTGCAAAAATGTTGTATATGTCCCAACCTACAACAATCTCGTTACTGAAGTGGTTCTCTACCACATTGTCACCTCATGTGTCCCCACCTTCCACATAGATGATAGAAGATATAACTACCAATACTCATACCCTAGTTAATATTCCCCTCATGAAATGTCTCAAAACGATGCTTCCAAATAGCTATCCCAAAACCACTTGATCGAGAAGCTACACTACCCAGATTTGTCCCCCCCAACTTCCCTGAGTTTAGATTCAGTAACAAGATCCTGATTCACTATATCAATTATAGTATTCAAATGAAACTTGTTCACCTATGATTTAATGACACATAAAATAATTTAATAACTATAAAAATCATGGAATAACTATAAAGATATATGAATACTCCATAAATTCTGTCAAACCCTACTCTAGACATAAAAAATCACTGGCCCATTCATCTCTCAGAGTCCTAGGAAAGGATTAGTTATAAAATATTGTTTAGAAATCCCTAAAAATCATATCCTAAAGCCTATTATCTTGGTTTAGAACATCCCACCATCACATAGAATATCTCCAAAGAATATATGTATTGAGTTTCACTCTATATATCAGTTATAGTATTCAAATGAAACTTGTTCACCTATGATTTAATGACACATAAAATAATGTAATAACTATAAAAATCATGGAATAACTATAAAGATATATGAATACTCCATAAATTCCGTCAAACCCTACTCTAGAAATAAAAAATCACTGGCCCATTCATCTCTCAGAGTCCTAGGAAAGGATTAGTTATAAAATATTGTTTAGAAATCCCTAAAAATCATATCCTAAAGCCTATTATCTTGGTTTAAAACATCTCACCATCACATAGAATATCCCCAAAGAATATATTTATTGAGTTTCACTCTCCTATCAGGAGGCATCTCTATATGTTTGAATATTTAAAAAATAGTATCAATCCATAAATCAACAAACTGTGGTCTATCATCCCCCAAAAAAGTTGGTGGATGCTATTGTAGGAACACACACATTATCTCTTCCAAAGATGAGGAAGGTTGTGGGTCTCCTAGTATAGTCTTCATAAAGCATTGTAAACTATCTTGGAACTGGGAATCATTACTCATATTAGGAATAATTGTTGGTTCCCTATGTGGATATACTCTAGGTTAAACTTGTGGCTCAGTGCCCACCACCTATAGAGCATGGTAGTTGTAACCTTTATGCAACATGACAGGAGGTCATCACCATGAAATATCTCTAAAAATTACAATCTCACTTCTAAAAAAATATTTAATATCAACTAGATCATAGATATAAACATAGTACAAGTACAAGCCTTCCTATAAACAAGACACACCCCTCTTCCAGCCTCTAAATCCAGGAATGAGTAATATGAACAATCTTAAAGGATACCAGATACACTATTTATTTCATAAAACTAAATTTGGGTCTAAATCGAGCTCTATATTTTATAGATTGGGTCCTAGTATATGGGTTGCCAATTTCAATTAGAAACTCAATTTATGGGAGACATTTCCACTTCAGAGTTTCAAAATCATCTAAATTAATATTTTTTTATAATTATATTTATGTTGTTGAACTAAATGGATCACCACTTCCATTTTATAAGGGCCCATAAACCTCATACATTTAAGTGTGGTATCCATTTAATCCCAACCATAACATGCTCCATCCCATGCGACCAATGTTCCATGAATCAACATGACATAATTGATTTCTTATGGTGTCTATTGTATCCTATATAGGAAAATATTATTTAGGTTATGAAAGACACATTAAGTACCAATCATGTTTCTCAATATACTTAAAGAAAATTTAGTCGATAAAAATTCTATAACACAAGGAACACATAATAAATGTCATGCAGTCAAGAAATGCATCCTATACGACATGAAATATGAATGGAATGTGAATCCTATAAGGTGGATAAAATGAGCCAAGATCAATTCTTCCTTTCTATATCAGGCCATGGGTACAAATACATAATAATTAGGAACATAAAACATCATGTATTTCACACAAAGGTGGAATCAAATCAAACATAATTGTAAAAATATAAAAAAAATCAACATTCTAAGAAACATGATTTTTACCTTGAATATTGGTTAGATACTCCTTGGTAATGTCTTGAACCAGGTTCCACTAAATGGCATGCTAATCTGGTGGGTATCATGGCCTCTAGCACACCTCCCCATATGCCAAAGGCTTACGACTAGCAGTGATGGTCTATGATGGTATAATGGGGAGATTATACCCTCATTATTAGAGTAACACAATGATATCACAAGTGGATAAATAAGATTAATCATAATATACATCTTCGATAGAAGATAACATCCAAATGATAGTAATGATAATCAAAACCCAAAGTAGTTTTATATACAATATGATGAAAATTTCATCTCTATAAAAAATGGTAGTTGATACATGGAAACAAGAATCCAATACAATACATGTATCAAAATACAAAAAAAAATCAAAAATAGCTATCTATATATAGCATCATGAGCATAGCCCTATCTTGTGCTCCCCTTCTCTAATGCATAATCAATCAAAAATCACAAATTGTGTCCTTTACTGGGTCCCTACCTGTATCCATAAAGTCTATCTGGGTACCCAATGACATCCCGAACAGGGTGTGAGATAACACTCAGTTGGCCACCACCAAAGATGCCTATAATAAGTCCAGTTTGTGTATATAATCTGAAGAAGTTTAAAATATATAACTGTGATATAAATGAATAAGTTTGTGTTATAGAATCCAGCCAATAAGACTCATTATAAACCATCAACCATAAACATAAGCAAGTTGTAAAGCATGATAAAGTAGGATTGATATTATCTAGTCTAATAAATGTAATCATGATAAAACAACCATCGTGGCCTATGCTAAGTAATATAGTTTTAGGCCAACAAGGCCCATATCTAAGGTATAAATGTCTAAGGCATCCTTGTCATTTCAGTCCTATAAGGGCTGGATACATTATATAAATGAACAAATCATAACCTTGAATCCATGAAACATATCTATAGAAAAATTGGTAAAGACTGAAGTGGAGACCAAGGAGCATGTCCAAGGTGGTTCAAACAAGCCAGATCCAAGGAGATGAAATGTCCTTGGCATCCAAATTTATCTAGATCCATGGAGTATAAATTTCTATGGAATCCAAGACAATCAATATCCATGGAGTAGAAATTTCCATGAAATCCAATGTAATTATAATCATTTCCTTAATCCATTTCAAAACCAATTTCATAGTCATATAGAATCTGTGAGCTCATTGAAATCATTCCACATTTTCCAATAATAAAATTTAATCATTTTAATAACATGTAATCATAGGGAAAGGAGGAATAATCCATATCCAATTATATCATTCAATTATTTATGGATTCCATTAATATGTAGATCTCACACACACCCAATGATGTGGTATATCATTAGTAAAATACAAAGAAAACATACCTCACAGGTGGTCTATTTTGAGGTTTAAAACCTCCAACCATCACATGGTACTATGTGGAAAACCTAAAATGGTTACAATAATTTAAAAAAAAGAAATTCAATTGATTTAGGATAAACTCTTGGAAATCACAATAAGCATAATAATTAAAACCAGCTATAAAGCATCTATAATTTGTGGTAAAAGGTATATAACATATAGATTATAACTATAGTAGAAAACACATCTAGTATTAGCTCTTATATCTTCCTGGATTAGAAGAAAACTGAAGAGTGGATGAATACCTTAGAAATAGGGAATATTATCTTTCACCAAAATAGAACCATTAATAAAAAATGAAAATGAATAAACAAGAATAAGGGATATAGAACATACCATCATAGACTAAACAAGACAAATCACTAACGAATCAAAGTCTAGATGACAAAAAACCACCTCAAAGACTAGAAGGAATAGCTTTAATGGAAGAAAAAGAACCCCCTTTCCACTAGAATGAGGAAAATAAGAACTGGTTTTCAGTTAATATATTTTAATTGTGAAAAGGAAAATTCTCCCAAAATATAGTGGTTGAATGGTTTGGAAGTGAAATTGTCCAAACCATATGCCAACGGTACACCCTTCACTAACCAAGGAAGGATCTTTCATGTTTCATGTGTAAGGTTTGCAAAATTGTGTGTAAAATGTGATTTTCACTGCTGCTAAAAATTTCAGGTGGCCTACATGAGTGTGAAGATATAATTGTACTATTTCCTCAAACCATTCATCCCTAGATAGAGCCCTAGACAACCCCCAGACATTTAAAAGAAACTATGTGGACTGGAAGGCATTACTTCTACTAAAGGTGTGGCCTAACTACTTCTTCCAAAACCCAAGCCTTTGGGACCCTACAATCCCCAAAAAAAAACCTCGAAACTCCTGTGACCAAATTAGTCATTTACATTAGGTCAAAACCAAGAAATTAAACTAAAATTAAAAATATCCAAACCTTAAATAAAAACATGGGATCATACAATGATCCTACTCAAAGGACCAGGAAAAGGAGGAGAGGCCAACATCCGAGAGGTAGGGGATAACATCTTAGGAACATGGGATCTAAGGGGATCTTTAAGAATTGATTTCTTATTGTATTTTATATTTTTTATAGTGAGGCCATTTTATGATTTTTCTCACCCAATCATCTCCTTATTTTCTTTTCATATTTTTAATAAATGTTGTTATATCCCCTTGGATCTAACTCTGATCTCTTTAAAAATATATATATTTAAAATACAAATTTTATAATTAAATAAAAATGTCCATTTATATATTTATATAATTGTTTAAATAAAATATTAATATATCATATTTATATTTATATATAACTTTTTAATTAATATGTACATATATACTATAAAAAATTATTGATTAATAAAAATTTGATTATTTTTTATATAAAATTATTTAAATAAAATTGATAATAATTTTTTTATTATAATACCATTTTATAAATCATATTTATATAGTATATTTACATATATATACTTATTATTATATAAATATTATTTAAAAATAAATAAATATGCATATGAAAATTAAACTATTCATTATTCTCTTTATTAGTTCTAAGAAAAGCACTACTAAAGGGGCACATTTATTAGGGCTAAAAAATGTGCTGGTAAAGGGTACCCTTTTATCAATACTTTTTGTAGCTCTTATAAAGGTCACCTTTATCAGTTCTTTTATCTAGCACTAATATAAGTCCCCCCTTTATCAGTTCTTTTTTTAGCACTAATAAGGGTAAGCACTTAATATCACGCGATTTGTAATAGAGTACTACAGATTAGGCTATAGTCAGAGCTCAAAATAGGTTATTTAATTTCTAAAAATCATTGATAGGCTAAGAACCCTAAAAACCAATGTGATTTATCAATGCTAAAAAATAACTGATAAAGGCCACCTTTATCAACAATAAAGAAAACTAATAAAAACTTCCTTTATCTGGCCACCTACGCTTTCTTGGACACAAACCTAGGACCACCAAGTGCAAATCAAAGTCCTTTAACACTTACCTATCTTGTTCTCTTCTTTGTTTTACAATATTTCTATTTATTTATATATATTTCCAAATATCTTTTTTATCCATATAATTATATATAATTATTTTTAAATATGTTTATAAAATATACATTTGTGTGTGTGTATTTATACATATTTCCATGTGTTTGTGTATATATATATGATATATCTATTCTAATATTTATTTAAATACATTATATATTAATATTCATTTTCATATATTAGAATAAAAAAATTAAAAATATATTTATTAATACACAAGCATATGAATATATAAACATTATATATACATTTTTATAGGTATATATATATTAATACATTATTATAATTTCTAATAATGGTAAGATTTTATTTAAAAAAATAGAAAACCATTATTTACAAAGGATTTATATTATTATTTTTAAATAAAATTTTAAAATATGTATATATATATTGTATAGTTAGAAATAAATTTAATACATATTTACATATATATTTCTATGGGTACATATTGGCATATATATATTTATACATATTTACATATAATTTTTTATTTAAATATAATTATTTATAATATATTTATAAATATTTATTTTAAATACATTTATATAGTATATTTAATGATATTGATAATGATATATTTTTGAAAATAAATTTATATATAATTTATTTAAACAATATTGGCACATGCATATGATCATATAGTTATAAACACACATACACATTTATATTGTGCACATAAGCACACAAATAATTATATATATTCATTTATTTACATATATTAAAATATACACATAAATATATATTTGTTTATTGACACACACATATTTATATATAAACATTACTTGTAATGGTTTATATATATATATATATATATATATATATATATTAATGCATTTTTATAAGTTAAATAAAATGGATAATTTTTTAGTTTAAATAAAATAAAATTATAAATATTTATTTCCATATGGTTCTTATATTTAAAAGACATTTTCTTTGTAAATATTTTTAAATATTTTATTTTAAAACTAATTTATTACATGTAAATATTAATAAATATCAATAAAATAAGAAAAATGGTAAAATTTGAACACCATAATATTTATATGAGTGTAAAACCAAACATTAAATTTTTTCACCATTGAAAAATGATAGGAATTCCCTTTTAAATGAAGCTCAAATTCCATTAAATTTTCAAAAATTAAGGTACCATGAAAAAAAAGTTTCGATTTTAGAGCTCTTATATTATTTTATTAACCTTAAAAAAACATTTTCCAAGGTTCTCCCCAACCTCCAAATTGTAGATCCTTTATCGGGATCCTATTTTAAATGAGGTAGAGCCTGAAGAGACACCATGATTAGAATTTATGGTTTTTAGAAGCTCAGGTAATTTTTTCAATTTATTTTACATTGTTCATTGATTAATTGAATTTTCCTATTATAAAATTATTATTAAATTAATATTAATCAATAATAGTTAGAAAATTATTAATTTATACCAATTTTTAATTATTTTATAAATTATTTTTTAGTAAATACCTTATATATTATGGGTAAATACATATTTAATATTATATGAATAATATTTTTTTAAAATATTATATTT
The DNA here is from genome assembly GCA_963277665.1 of Viscum album. NCBI lineage: Eukaryota > Viridiplantae > Streptophyta > Magnoliopsida > Santalales > Viscaceae > Viscum > Viscum album. The sequence continues at coordinate 681,081,761 of OY728123.1, read as the reverse complement.
AGATCAATATAAATACATTTATATATTAAAATAATATTTTTAATGATATATATATATATTTATGAAATGTATCTGTTATCAATGATAAATATGCACTCATAAAGGCCACCCATTATCAACGTTAAAAAATCACTAATAAAGGGATTCATTTTTTAGCATTGATATAGGTTCCCTTTTTTAGCTATTTTAGTTACCACTGATAAATTTTTCCCAATTATCATCTCTTTTTTTAGCACTGATAAAGGGTAACACTTAATATCACACATTTTGTAGTAGTGGATCCTTCTTTTTTAGTGTGGGGTTTTACATGCATGGTTCCATCCAGTTTGGGTGGTTTTGTTACCATTCACAAACTATGATTTACTGTTGGTTCCGGAAGTGATGGGACCACCATCATCAGATAGGTTTTTTGGTCCATGTGGGTTTCTCCCTATTACATGTTCTCTATTGTATGTTCTCATTTTTTTAAATAATAAATTCTGGTGGTGTTTTTTTCCATGCACATAGGATCAATGATGTTCGAAGAACATAAATCCCCTTTGTTCTTTGCTTTTTTTCTTTTTATTATAGATTTTTGTGTTCTTGTATCCATTATTTACTTCTTCTTATCATTTTTATTCATCTTCCATAATGATTTTTAATTTATAAATATTTCTTTACATATTCTCATTTGGTAAGGTTGGTTCATTCATAAAATCTCCACCCCACACAATTGGAATCAATGCCTTTGTATCAAGTCAGTAACATCTTCGGTTAAATTAGAAGTTAAGACATTCGATTATGAGGATGATTTTAATATATGGGTATTTTAGATGAGGTAAATACTATTCCACAATGGAATCACAAAAACTATCTTAGGTACCAATAATCCCATAATGGTTGTGTCTACCAAAGTAAAATCTTTCACTCCCTATGTTAATCTTGACCCTAACATTCTTAGAAAGTCCCATTGTAAGCTCCTGTAAACCATAGGGGATAAAGTCTTATGGGATTCTATTCATGAAACTAATTATAAGGAAATATGTCTTAAAATATAACATATTTATATGTATAAGCCATTAATTAGTCATCTTTATAAGAATATGTTCCTATATACTTTCGAGATGAACAATTATTATTTTGTTTGTGATCTTGATGATTTTAATAATGTTCTTCCTGAATTAGGTAATTTCTATGCAAGTATTAATGATGAGGATCAATAAATTATTATAACTACTTCTATTAATTATTTCTTTAACACTTTAAATGATTCCATTATGCATGGTAGAGAGTCTATTTCTCTAGAAGAGGTTAAATATGTTGTATCGCCCTGTGATATTTAAACACATGGTTTGGAGGATTATCTTAGTGGGGTGAATTTTGAAAATTATTTATTGAATGCTAGGGTCCAGTTTAATAAAACAAATAATGAATGGAATGATAAAATATGTTTTATTAGCTTCCAATTTTTTGAGTGTGGTAAAACCATCCATATTTAAAGAAATCACCCTCATTTAAAAACTATGGATATCATGACCTGGTCTAATATGGTATGCCCAAGTTTTGACACTATAGATTTTCCCTGATTTCTTTTTATCATCATTTATTTAGTATTAGTTATACACACTAGGTTTTATCTATTATATTATTATAGTACTGGCACTACATGAACTTTTGAGGGGAAACTAGTTGGAAGAGATGGTGAGGTATGGTTGGTATGATCCGTTTAAGATCAACCAGAGAGTGTCTCCTATCCGATTTCTAATTTTGGTCATTATGTATTATTAATAACTATTAATAAATTCATTATTTGATCTTTATTTTGTCATTTTATGATCCCATATTTTTATCCACTAAGGAAGGTTCTTTCCTATTTATAGGTATCCATGATTCTTGGGCATTGAATTTTCTTCCCCTTTAGTGGAAACCCAATTAATAGTGGTAAGATGTGGTTTTAGTGATGATTCTTAGTTATGTTTCCTTATTTTGATCATGTTTTATTAGTTTTGATAATATTATATGGTTGGTAAGGTTAGAACATATTCCATTGTGTAACATGCTAAGAGATAATCATGTTGGGTGATAAAACTATTTTTTCGTTTTTATTTTTAATGAAATACACTTGAAACAAACTGATAGTCTAGTCCTTACAAAAATACCATCACTAATTATGTATTAATTTTATTTTAAAAGTCATAGATTTGTGATTTTTTTTATTTAAATGGTTTCGTTTTTAATTTTCCATGACAAAATGTTTTCAATTATATTATTATTATTGTAGAATTATATGTTTAGGATTTCTATTTTGGTCTTCAATGAATACTTCTATACTTGGACCTATTTTTGTTGGTATACTGGGTCTTACTATGCCTGGGGTTTGGGTTTATAATTGGTCATATGGTCTAATAGTCTCTTTTTCCCCACTTCCCTTCATTGGATCTGATGTTCCTTCATAACAACATCCTTACTTATTGAACCAATCAATCCAGTAGCTCCCATTTGCAGGATTTTTACTTCTCACTTTTTTTTATCACTATCTATTTAATATGTAAATATATTTTCTTTTGAAACAAAAATTCAACATATCCCATATGTCTCTATAACCATTATGTGTTTGTTATCCTGACCTTTCATGATACCTTCCTTGAAATCCCTCCACTTTCCTCTAGTCTTGCCTTAGTTGCCTCACCTAACTCACCTCAAACAACGAAGACAACTTTTACATTATTAATATATCACCTATCAAATCATTTGTGTTAACTAGACTTTTTTATCTATGTATGCATTCTTTTAGAGAAAATAAAGTCTAAGAGAGAGAGAGTAAAATCGAATATTAATGATGGACTCTGTAGCACATATTTTTATGGAGACCTCTAATGGAGAGATAAAAATTTTCAAGATCCATTTTGATTGGAATACCTTGAAGGATTTATATCCCTAAAATATATAGTAATCCCTTTTGATGATCATCCTCCTAGGTTCCTGGTGTAGTCTTGGGATTGTAATGTTTGTTGGGTATTTATTTCTTTGGTTCCACATTTTATTTATCTTCCCATTCTTGACTAGTGTGGGATTTTTCATGTATTATTCCATCTAGTTTGAGAGGGTATGTCACCATTATATAACCATTCTTCAACTTTGGTTCCTAAAGTGATGAGGCCTACATGATCTGGTATCTTCTTTGGTTCACATGAATTTATCTCTATTTCTTCTTCTATGTGATTTATTCATTATTTTTTATAATAACAAATTTGAGTGGTTATTTTATTTCCATGAACATAGGACCAACAAGGTCTGAAGCACATAAATACTCCATGTTCATTACTTTTATACATTTTATTATCACAGGTTTTGTTCTTGTATCTATCATTTACTTTTGGTATTTTATTTCTTCTTCCTCTTGAATCATTTTTTGTTTCTAGATCTTTCTTTTTTTGTATTCCAAATAAGTAAGGTTGTGTCATTCATACCAGATCCACCCTATCAGAGTGGATTAGAAAAAGAAATTAATACCATATTATTTAAAAATATATTATTATTATTATTATTTATTGACATTAAAATAATACAAATCACCACCACCACTGAAAATATTTTATTATTATTATTTTTGTTATTGTTCTGTATGTATATTAAACAAATAAATATTAACATTTTCATCCCAAGGAATATGCTAAGTAAATATTCAATATTTTATTTTTTTCTATGTAGATTTAAATGATTATATTTTTGTGGTCAAGAGAGTTCATTTAAGAGGCATTTTTGGAATTTTAAAATACTGAACACTATGAATGGAAACATTACTTAGGACAATTTTAGGTCTCCCTTAACTCATTTTCAGGATTAGATTTTAAAAATATCATTCAATAAATGATTTAAATCCAATAAGATGAAAATATATTAAAATAATATTTAGATATGATTATTTGGTTGGGATTCATGGTGAATATTATGAAAATTGTGATGGACATTGAGGTTTTGGTGGGCCTTATGATTGATATTATAACTAGTATGACTTGTATCAGTCAATTATTTAACATGTTATGTGGGTTTAATGATATTATTCATGATAATGAGAATAAATAAATTTTAGTGATAATTTTTTGGTGAAAGTTTTTGATGAAAAAGTAAACATAATACATGTAACCTGGTGTGATAGTTGACAATGTAATTATTTTTTCTTCTCATGTTAACAATGAGAAATTACAAAGAATATGACATGAATTTTATATACTGAAGATCTTGATCTTTTTGTTTGCGATCCCTTGAATATGTGGGAGGTTGAATAGGCCTCATGAATTCTAGAGATGATTAGGGATTTGGGAATACCTCAACTGAAATTTGGTCAATATAGTATTAATATCTATACTGAGGGTTGGAAAAAAATAAAAAAATTATTATATCCAATGATGTGGCATTTAGATAACTCTCATGTAGAGTTAGTTCTATGAATAGTTTCTTGAGAAGATTATTGATGAGATTGATATATGTTTTTTATATTGTATTTATTGTCAACATGCTTATATATTGGTGGAAGATCAATTAAAGGTGAAGTATCATCAATGGAATGAAGAATTTATCATGAGACACAAACCACAACACGGTTCTCACCAAAACACATCATGGTCAATGTTGATCAATTTAGGGGGATCATCTAATGATCATTTTGAAATTAAAATAACACATTAAATTTTCTATCTATTTTTAATGAATCAAAATGCATAGAAAAATGAGGAAAATTATACATATAATATAGTATATGAGGATTAATCCATCATTTTGTCTTTAATGTATGTTTGATGTGGACCACCAAAGTATAAAACACATACTTCCTACCTCTATATGTGTTATATCGACCTTTTGATACCTAATCATATCATGAGGGTTCCCATACATCGAATGGTTTCTATAACCTTCAATGTATGGTAAATGATGCTATGAGAAGAAGAGAGCTCCAGTAGTCTTTCACGTAATCAAGATACACTAATTAGAGGGATATCATCCCTTTTATAGCCATCTATGATGCTCTTCATTAAATGAAGAGCCTTGGACATACTAATCATATCAGGTGTCATCTCATGGAACATATACACGACTTACTAATGATGTATTCATAATTGATATATTCAATGAATGTATCCCATTCCATTAACAAATCAATTACATGTTGGAGTTAGAGCCCTGTAACCGACTTACTTTTCACTTTCAATTACCCATATATTGAAAGAATAGAATATTAATAAATATTTTATCAATTGATGATTTTCATTCTCCATAAAATTAATGTTATAATGTCCTTAGAGTATTTTTTATGCCAAAAATTTATATCAGTTTCTCATTATAATAAGAAACTTTAAGTATTATGATAGTATTCTTACACATGTCCTATATCATATACCTAATCACATCCTATGATTAAGGATAATTGAAGCTTATAATGCATCATATGATATTGTATTATCTTTTTATATGATATTAATAATATTAATATCAAATCATATGACTTAGGTATATCATAAAAGATAATGTATATATATTTTAGGATATAACCATAAATATATCACTTGCATTAAAATACTATAATAAATTTATACAAAACATAAAAAATCTCTAAGAATGCATCCAAAACTCTATTTATTTTGGAATAAACACATTATCCAAAACTTAATCCTTATCTAAAGTCCTAATTGTGTGACCCATCAATCCTTAGTAGTGTTGAAAAAACAAATATAAAATCCTCATTTCATATATATAAGAAAATATAAGCCTCAAGAATGGTATCAATGATACTCAAGTAATTAAGTGGTTTGATGTGGTCTCCATAAAAAATACTCATATCTCATATTAACATTTAAACCATAAGATATATCATATACATAATATTTATACCCATATAATCCACTTCCTCATGTCATCGAGTGACCACTGGATATAGAAAATTTTCAATTTAGTAAATGTCATCTCATACTTTCTTGATTCGTTGAAAAATATTGAATTGGTCATTGAATACATCACAAGTAATTTATCTAGAATATAATCACATTACTTCTCCGTAATCCAAGAAGATAAACACATAAAACGTGACACAAATAAGTATATCCATATATTTCTATAGTCTAATTCATTAACGGGTCTTGTGTCTTATCTCGTTATATTAGTGGACAAACTGTATCTTGGTTCATCTCAAACTGATGATATGATCAACAAAATTCCCAATCACCCCTTGATTATCTAAGACTCAATGGATTGAATAATAAATTTATCAAAGTATTAAGGTTCTAGTTCTAGGTATCTCAGCAACCTTAGGTTTAAATATTAGATAATAATAGTTCACCCCTATGTATATCAATTATTGTATGACATTATAGATAATATAATTGGTAGGATATAATAAATAATTAGTTCTTACATATTATATCACGATCCACTACTCATAGTAATCTTGACATATCATCACAATCCATAATAATTTTTTATGATCATTAATTAAGGATAACTCAATGTTTTACTTTGAGGGAATATTTTCATTCCACTATTCATGTAAAATAATTTATAGCACACATGAATGAATGATAAATGGGGGTTTAATTTTATTATAAAATCATGATACAATATGAAACTATTACACCATTATCTTATGTATTATATACCAAGAGATTCAGCATGAAAACTATGATTCTACTTCTCTATTGGTTTCATTAGTGGATCCAATACATATTCACCTTAATTAAACAAAAAAATTGAAGATTTTTCCTCACAGTGATCTATGATACAAAATAGTATTTTAAAAGATGTCTTCTGTCTTTGGTGAGACCAAGGTTCCTTATCCCATGTGATGGATCAATTGTTGTCACAATAAATCCTGATCACTCCCTCAATTTTATGAACCACCTCCAATTTAGAAATGAACCTTCTAATCCAAAAAAACTATTTTAAAACATCTTATATGATGATATACTAAGATTATATTTTCTTGTCTTCCATGATATCTTGTTTAGAACTCTTTCAACTAATGTCTCCATCATTCAAGTAAAAGATGAAAGATGATTGAGATTTTATATCATCTCGATAATATTGGAAACTATAATTAGTATATCAATTTATATATAACTCATCCTATCCACCAATGAATAAGAATCTAATCCATTCTTATTAAGTATTTAAAGATGTTATGCAAAGTAATTTGGAAATTCTCAATGGGATTGGATTGGTATCTACCTATAATGATAAGAGCGTGGATACATAGAGTTAAGTACACAACTTGAAATATATGATAGAAACTATAGTATATTCATAGGTAATTCTATCCATAATTTATAAATCCTTTTAGGGGTAATTTTTTTCCAATAATTCATTCTATACAACACTTATAAAGAACCCTATTTTGAGTTATTTGTGCAAAACCTCTTTATATCTTTACCAATCTATGTGTCTTTACTAAGTCTAAGAAACCAATTAGATCTATCTATATGTATATTTATACCTAGTATGTAGGCTACTTCACCCATCTATTTTATATAGAAGAATTCACTAATCCACATATTAATAGATGGAATATTCATGATCTCATACTTGATAAGGATTGCATCATCTATAAACAATTTCATAAACACCACTACACTCCCATTAATATTATTGAATCCTTAAGTATCTTCCACATTTTTTATGAAACCAAAATCTTTTATTTCATCATCAAACTATATTTTCTAACTCTAAGAATCTTGATTCAATCCATAAATGGATCATCACACTAGTACAAAAACCTTTTTTTATGTTGATTTTTTTTCTTTTTAACGCCGGGTTTTAGGTGACGTTATTGCGAGCGACGTTAAAAATATGATTTTTTACGTCAGTTATTTGATAACCGACATAATAAATGGGGTTTTATGGGTTTTAATGTTGGTTTTTAAAAAATTTATGTGAAATAAATTCTGGAAATGGCGTTAAGAAGCCATTTTCACGTCGGTTTTTGAAAAAACCCACGTTAAAACCCCATTTTTTACGTCGATTATTTAATAACCGATGTTAAAAGTTTTTTTTAACGTTAGTTATTCAATAACAGACGTAAAAAATGTTTACCATCTTGTAGAAAATTTCTTAAGCTTTCATTTGACATGTCATAGAGCTCAAACAGAGTTACAGATCCAAAGTTATGATCATCAGAAGTTTGATATTTTTTTCAAGGAAAGATTGAATGAGGAAACCGTAGCTTCATCTTAGAAAGAATTTTTGAATCTGTGGGGGATTTGTAGTTTTACCATGATATAAATAATCATCCATCATTATAATAAATTAGTAATCGTTAAATGGTATATCAATTAAGAAAATTACTCATAGAAAATATAAATCATGGGAAAATAATTACAAATACCATGATTAGGTCGCAGAAATAAGAAATCGTTGATTCAAGTGGAAGATCAAACAAGTTGATTCGGTGGAACAATGTTAGTTGAATGAAATTATCTTAAAATGGTATATTAATTAAGAAAACAAATCATAAAAACCCTAAATCATTGATATATGATTAAACATACATTGACAAGATCGTGGAAAGAAGAAATATTTGATTCACATTGAAGATCAAAAGAGTCGATTTGGGGGAACGATAATGGTTGAAATAAATGATAGTTAAATTATGATATGTGTATAATGAAAACATATAATTGCGATGCTAATAGAAAATGCGGTATTAAAAATTTTAGGCAGAAATTCAAAATTTCGATGCCGCGATGTAAAAAAATTGAAATTTCACGTTCGTAGGATACTAAAATTATATTTCAAATCGGTTTTATGATAACCGACATGAAAATATATTAAAATTTTCACTTATTTTTCACGTCGGTTATTGTAAAACCAACCTGAAAAATCAATTTTCATCACTTTTTCACGCCGGTTATTAAATAACCGACGTAAAAAATCGATTTTTATGACTTTTCACATCGGTTATTTAATAACCAATGTTTAAAGTTAATTTTCATGTCGGTTATTTAATAACCAATGTGAAAAAAGTTTTCAAACATATATTTCATTTCCGAAGCTTTAATTTGATAGCTCACGAAGCTCAAACAGAGTTACGAATTAAAAGTTATGGCCTTTAGAAGTTGATCATTTCTAAACGATGTCTTAAGGGAGACCAACTTCTGAAGGCCATAAATTTAAATACGTAACTCTATTTGAGCTCTGTGACCTATCAAATTAAATCTTGAGAAATTAAATACATTTTTTAAAAGTTTTTTCAAGTCGATTATTAAATAACCTATGTGAAAAATTGATTTTTATGACTTTTTCACATCGGTTATTTAATAACCAATGTTAGAAGTTATTTTTCACGTCTTTTATTTAATAAACGACATGAAAAAAGTTTACAAAAATGTAGTTAATTTCCAAATATTTAATTTGACAGCTCACGGAGCTCAAACAGATTTACGGATTAAAAGTTATGGCCTTCAGAAGTTGATCATCTCTAAACAATGTCTTAAGGAAGGACAACTTCTGAAGGCCATAAATTTTAATCCGTAACTCTGTTTGACCTCCGTGACCTATAAAATTAAATATTGGGAATTTAAATACATTTTTTAAACTTTTTTCATGTTGGTTATTAAATAAACGATGTGAAAAATAACTTTTAACGTGAGTTATTAAATAACCGATGTGAAAAAGTCATAAAAATCGATTTTTCACATCGGTTATTTAATAACCGATGTTAAAAATAAGAGAAAAGTTTAATATATTTTCATGGAAATGTATTTTTCACGTCGGTTATTAAATAACCGATGTGGAAAAGTGATGTACATTAATTTTACACGTCAATTATTATATAACCGACGTGAAAAATTAGATAAAATGGATTTTTCACATCGGTACTTATATAACCGACGTGAAAAAACAATGAAAATGTATTTTTACATCGGTTATATAATAACTGAGGTGAAAAATTGATTTTTAGATAGTTTCACGTCAGTTCTAAAAACCCGATGTGAAAAAAGGTGACGTAAAAAAAGGTTTTTGTACTAGTGCCAAAACCTCCATACCACAGTAGATTCATTTGTAACTTCAAAACATTTAGGTCATATCATATAAATTTACTTAACAAAATTCTCATTATATAATGTTATTTTGACATCCATTTCATATATCTCATAATCATAATTATCTATTATGGTAAGAAAAATATGAATAGACTTTATCATCACTATAGGTGAAAAGGATTCATAAATATTTAATACCATGAATTTGTCTAAAACATTTTTTAACCAAGAATTATTTATATGTATACACTATATCATCCATGTCATTTTTCATGTAAAAAAACACTTACACCATATGGGTTTCATCCCCTCAGTACCATCCTCTAAGATCTAAACATAGTTAGTGGACATAGAGTCCATATCAGATTACATGGATTTTAATCATTTTTTGGAATAAAAAAACTTGATATCCTTCTGTTATATAATAGTACTATCTCTTGTGAATATTAATATATAAAAATTCACTATAAAAAATAATCTTCTCATGAGTTATTGATAAATATTACTAGACCATTGAGGTATATATATAACTTGAGTCAGTTCTTCTTCAATATATCTTTATGGAACCGACTAAACTTTCACCTCATGGAAATTTCCTTTTTTTGGTATCAAACTTGTCCAATATCAAATTTCATCCCATTTAATCTCATACTTATATAGTCCTTCTCAATAAATATACTATTTTATCCCATGAATACTTTGTATTTTTTATAAAGTTCGTGTTGAAGCCTATTTTTTATTAATCAAAGGAAACACCTCTTTAATTATAGTTATAGGGAAACCCATTAGATATCATGTAGGCCCATAGGAATAAATTCCTATGATTAACCTAGCCCATAGATCCTATACATGATCCAAAGGACCCATGGATCGATGCCCCGTGCATGTAGTCCCATGAACTAGAATAATGGATAGTCAATCTCATATAGTCTATTTATGACTACTTTAGATGGAATATGTTTTAATAGAAATAAAAAATTTTGTATATCGCAACCCCATAATTAAATTGGAAGGTCAAACTGACTCATCATTGATCAGACTTATCCAATAAGGTAATATTTCTACTCTTAGTCACACCATTCAATTATGGCGTTCCAAGATGAGTGAGTTATGAATAGATTACACAATCCCTATAATGTGAAATGAATTCCAAGATTAATAATTCAATACATTTAATTGATCAAAGAATATTATTAATTTTTTCTAGTTGATTCATTACTTTGTTAAAAAATCTTTAAACTTTTCAAAAAAATTATACATATATATCATTAAAAACACATAACTATACCAAATAAATTCATCAGTAAAAGTATCAATGTACTTAATACCACTACATTCTAGAGTAAAAACGGGTCTATATACATCACTATGTATGAGACCCAATACTCAAGTTTACCATTCACATTTTCTACTAAAAGGTTATTTGATCATTTTGAATAATAAAAATTTTCTCAATATTCAAATGATTGATAATTGAATGGTTCCAATAATCCAAATTTATAGATTCTTTTACTTTGTTTCCTATTTATATGTCTATGGTGGAATTTCCCAAGGTAGGTGGGTTTATAATCAACCTAGACCTACATTTTATGAATGTTTTACACATGATTATTCAAATCTATAATGTATAAAATGTTTATCCTATTCCCAATTCCATAAAAAATTTCAATCATTTATATAGAACAATTATTTTTCCTAATAGTGAATGAAAATATTTTCTTGTATAAAAAATATACATAAATAAAATTTCATCTTATGGTGGGAACATAATAAAAACTAACCAATTGTAGTATTAATACACTTGGTAAAGTCAAATCACAAATTCTGATTTCTAATGGATAAAATCTTGCTCCATTATGGATATGAAGATCTAATTCAACCTTTTTCAATTCCCTCAAATTTCTAATCCATTATTTATCAGAAAAAATGTGCCATTAACACTCATTATCCAATACCCTTTGTTCATAGTTGGTGAAATTGACTTATATAACATTCACATTAAAATTCTCAAAATTCTTTTGTATAATAACAATTGTCACAAATAGATACAAACATAGAACTATATTTTAATTCGTAGGTATAATGTATCTCAACATTATTATCATGAATGAATCCATAATATATAGAAAAGATATATATATAATGGATTATTTTGATTTATATGTTTTCATCAAGAAGTTTTAAGGAAATTACTCCCACTAAAAATGATAACCCCAAACATCATGTCTACCTGTTGAGACAATATACATATTTCACTATCTTATGGGTTAAATTATCATTACTCCCATAAATTAATTATTTATGTAGGAAAAATTTCCAATTATAATATTTATGATTCTTGGATAGTTGACTAACTAATTATTTAAAAAAATCCATCATATAGATTTACGCAACTCAATTGCTTTAGAAACCTAATTCTCTTATGAACTCATGGATAGTGTAACATAAAGTAAATTTAAATAATAGGTTCCTAATCAAGTTATGATCACCCATTGCTTACATTACTTATAGGATAATCCATGGTTCCCCAACTTTATAATTACCTACCAAGTAGAATGATTGTGGTCTTGAAAGGTTCCACTTTGAAAGGAATCTCAGATTTAGTACATATAATTTTTTTCTTTTAAAAGTATCACTAGTTTAATACCCATTACATGCATATTAAACACACTAAATATCATTTAATACTTATTATCTCAATTTTTTTTACTTTATGTATGAATTCATCCAACAATTTAGTTTTAGAGTCCCCATTCCATCTACCAAATTAATGTATTCATACCAAATTAATGTATTCATACCAAATTAATGTGTAACTCTTTATACAACCAAAAAAGTTTGTGTTACTCACCCAAAAGTAAAATACAAACATATTCATACATGATAAAATAAATCTCATGATTAAGTTATGTAAACATTTCATGTAAATCCTTAGACTAACATAAAATCTAAAATCTCAACATGAGTAAACCTAGGGAGATAACCAGGAAACCCCTCAACTTTATAGAATAAGGAATAAGTCTCCAAGACATTGGGTAGTATGACTATAAGTTTCTATCCCTAGGGATACATTAATTAAGAGGTAATCCAATTCATAAAAAATTTAAAACCTAATATGAAAAAACTATTTTCAAAATACATTTTCAAGATCATGACTCTAATAAAAAAATGTCTGGGTAGATGAAAACTAAATCTTATGGTAGCATACCTAAAATGTAATACATGGAACTATATGTTAGAAAAAACACATGATATTCATATTCTATATAAACTTTAAAAAAATAATTTTAATAAATTGAGAAAATAAATAATGAATTTATTTTTTCCCAAAACATGATTCACCAATATTAATTTTTTATATTTTTTTAGGCATGATAAATTTCATTTTATAATGACTAACACCTATAATCTATAATCTATTAATAAATGATATATAGCATGTCACATAATGACCTGTCTCACTCTATAAATATTCACATGGTTGATTGTCGATAAGGCATATAGTGTGCCTGCCTATATGCTAGATGCTACCAACTAATAATAAGGGACTAGGGTGTGTCTTTGGGTAGACAAGGTATTTATATAAAAGTAATAAACTATAATAAGTGACAAAAAATTATTCATTGTAGTAAATAATCAGAGTGTAGAAGAATTAAATATAAAATAAGGATTAATCAATAAATCAAATGTATTAGAATACCAAACATACATGTCATACATAGGACATTAATCTCCCATTACGCTGATCACATATACAAGATTAAATAAAATAAATAGAAATAAAATTACAAGGATATACTACTAACTATGAGACAAACCACATACATTATCTCCACACAAATATCTAATCCAACCTGCTTGATCTTTCCTGGGACTCAGTCCAACCCATTCCTAAAACCAAGTAAACATTTTCTTAGGTACCTTAGTGAAATGGTGGCCAACAAAGGGTGTTAGTATAATGGTCAGTAGGGTACCTCCAACATGGTACCATACATAACTAGTAATTTGAATTATATAATTATGTGAAATACCCAACCAGATAATAATAATAATGATGATTAAAACTTTAGAACAACTTAAAGAAATTGGGTTAATATAATTCCATAGATGATCCCATATTGGCCAGACATCTAGTGTAAAAGGAATTGAACTAGGGGTTACCCCACTCAATCTAGGTATAATCAAGTTGATCCTTGTGTACTTCATCTTGATTGACCATACCTACTTCATATAGTGATAGAAATGTATCTGAGAAATCTATGTCACCACTAGGGGATACATGTCCTAATATTGGGATCACCCATACTCAATTTTTATCACTATAATTATGGATTACAGGTAATATTTAGACATTATATAAATATTGTAATGACATGGATTTCATACCACCATCACCATGTAAATCTTGTATGATGTCTGATTCCTAAGCCTCGGTCCACATGTAATCATGAAATTATGACTCAGATAATCCCTAATATGGATGAATGTTAGTGGATATGTAAAGAATCATATCTAAACCTCCCAAGTATTTTGGAGAGTACATAAATGGTGTCTCCACCTAGTCCTATAGATCATTCCAGGCATCACTCAAGGATATCATCGTTAGTACCCCAGAGTATCTCGATATCGGTTCAATACATTCTCAGATTCCACCTCTGTTATCCCAAAGAATAGTGTAATCCTATTGAAAAATATGACTTTCTAAAACTGTAACAATAAAAATGTAAGGATAAAAATATATACCCCAATAAGTACCTATAGGAATCTTGATAAGACAATAAATCATGAATGTAGGCTTAGAAGACCAATCCAAGGAAGTTCCTCTGGGCATATCAATAAGGTAACATATCATACATGTAGGCTCAGAAGCTGTATCCTAAGAAGTAACTATGGGAATCAAGATAAGGTAACTGTTAGGTCCAAAAGTGTCCTAGATAACCTGGGAGAGGGGTGAATCAGGGTATAAATATTATTTTTGAAATTATTCCTACCCCACAGGATCTTGACCTCTTTATTATAAGGTTTAATTTGTTTTAACTTTAGTGTTTACATTACTCTTATCCTTTCCAACATTATCTGGTGATGATTCATAGAGTGTAAAGAAGGAAATAAAATACAAGGGAAAACACATTTTTACATGGTTCATCCTCACTCAGATACATCTAAGGAGAAAACAATGACAATGTGATGATTTACCAAATACACTATGGCTCACTACCAAATTACAAGGTTCAAGAAAGATTGTGTCAATGACTAGGATCACTGCCTTTATAAGGTTTAGGGTTATCTCACTACATTCCCAAGGTTCACTCCCAGAGCCAATTTCTCTGGCTCACTACCAGTGGAAAGGATCACTGTCTTCCTTTTCCTTTTCTCACTACTATAGAAGAAATCCACACACAGTTTATGGACTTTTAAGTCCCACAATGTTTATGGGAATGTAGGTAACATTATTTTCATTAATTAATACAACCTCAATTGTAGGTATATGCTCTGTTGAAGTCTTGTTTCACCCATATAAGTTATTAACTTTTCTAAATACTGTTAGGTTGTAGAAATTACTTTCACGAATTATTTTAGTTCCTTTGAAAACTTCCTAGAATCCTCTACGAACTGACTTGAGTCCACCATGAATTCAATTTCACTGCATGGAGTGAATGATTTGCGGACCACCTATTCTTCTACAGACAACCAATTATTCTATATAAAACCTCCTCTTCTGCCGACCACATATGATTATGATTATATCAACCTCCACTACTTCTGAATAATATCTTATCTTACATAGACCTCCACTAGTTCAGTAGACCATCTCCCTTGGAAAGCTACATAGCCTTGGAAAATCCATTTCATGAACATATTCTAGTTATCTTCCCTTTCATATAATTCTCCCTCACAAACCACATTGGACATCCCCGAATTCTTCCCAGAGTGATGATATTTTCTAATGAAAGTAGATCTCTTTAATAATATTATTAGGGGTCTTTATATAGAAAAATATATCCATAAATCCCACTCTCTTTATAATTTTATCCATAATAACCATGTAGAATAATATGTAGAATGGTGAGGGTGGATGAACTCCCAAACCCACCACCTCTTTAAAATACCCTTAGGATCACAAGTTTGATATGTGTTCTAAGGTGACACATGAAACTATCTTTACCCAAAACCATGACTAACTTGCACAGGGATGGTCAAAAATTGGGGAACCCATTGGGGCCCCCTTTGTAAATACATGGAGTTGTATCCCTTGTATTGTTTTCAAGATCAAGAAGGAAGAAAACATATACCTCTTGGGAACCAAAAAATAGTATAAGAGAATAGGAATCCCTCTTCGGATCCTCAAGTATAGAGTCAAGTTCTTGGCCATGGGTCCGTGAAATGAATCTAGAACATATGGATTGTTAGCAACTCCTTCCATCATACATTTTAATTAACTAATTTAATTAATTTAACAATTTTTTTAAATAAATTTAAGTAGGATGTATCTCCATTAGAGGTAACCCAAGAAAAAAACACCACCATAAACAAGCATATATTCCATGGGAAATATATTAAAGACCAACTACCCTTTATAAAGATTTCCATTTTATTCAAGGGTTGACAACAGCTAACATGTCCCATCTAAGCTCATCTAAGACATACAAGGTCTTATATCACAATAAAATCACTATAATTAATTAATTATAACTAATATAATTTATTAAAAAAATTTAATAGCTAATAAAAAATTTAAACAAAAACAACTTCAACAAAATAAATTTTGAAACCTCACTAACCAACCCCATCACACAAGAATCATGAACTAATGCAAGGAAATAACTCATGACACATTTCAACCATATACCAGTAAAAATCCCTAAGAATAGGTATCCAAAGAAACTCAAAAATTTAACTTAAGATTTAAATCTCTATATATTCACCATAGTGACATACCTTAATAGATCAGTGAATGAATATAGGTGAACATAATATCACAATCACGTCTTTTTAATCTAGGAGAAAACACCATCCAAAATAGGTGATTCTTCTAGCCACCAATGGGATTGATGAAGAACCCTAAAATAGAAACTCCTAGAATTAGAAAAAATAGAATAAGAACAATGCATAATAAATAAGGAGGAAGATATTTCCCTCCAATTCCATATAATTGAAACCAATATCATTACGATCGACATAGAAACAGAGGAGGGATGCATTGACCGAGACCCTTCTTGTGCATTTCATGCTCCCGAAGAAGGAATATATAAAAATAAAACTCTTTAAAACTAAAAAAATAAAGGTCACATGATTCATGACAAAAACTAGGGGTTTAAATTGTAATATTTTGAGGTGATCCTTAGGGATTCCAGGCGACATGATTTAAAAATTAAATCTTGGATTTACATCATAAATTATCAGGAATTTACACTTTGAATTTCCCAGGATGAACCCCATAAATCATATATAAAATTTTAATACCCTATTCCCAATATAAATCACTTGTATTAGATTTTTTAGTATCTCAAGGTACCCGTTACTCCTTTTGTGATCATTTGAAAATTCCATCAAAACATAATCCATGTCAAAAAACACTATTTATGGATTATCAAAGCCCTGAAACCTTTTTCTGATTCTCAGTTCTCAAAATTAACCATCAAACAACCACAAAATATCATTTCCTTTTATATTTTCAACCATTTCCAAACACATGATATTACAACCTCTCCACCTAAATGCTACTTATCCTTAAGAAGTATTGGTGGGAATAAAAACGAACAAACTGACCTACTTGGGTTAGGAAATACTTTCAAATGATTGCACTATGTTTTTAAACCCCCAATGTTCTTCAAACACCACTTTAAAAATATAGTGCTTAAACCACTAAAAATCGAGGCAACACACACATCAAAGGCTGAAGCATCGAGATGATTATTACCTTAGATCATCTAAGCCAAGACATGATCACATCATTATAAGGCCATAACCTTTAACATTACATAATATTGAGTTTTATTATTGAAATTAGTTTCTTTCACATTGAGGATCCTTTTAGGTTTAGAGTTTTATATAATTAGGCCATAACTCAGACATAAAAAAATCATAAAATACAAAGTGGACACTTCTAATCAGTATCCATTTTTTTCACCATATAAAACTTTTTAAAAATAAATAATCATCTCTTTTATGAAATCTCTTCATGAAATTCAAAATGAATTCTTCTAATCCCTTACTTATCATTAAATCTTGTAATTTTTTTTTAAAAATGTGGGATGAGAATAAAAATATTAGTAAGTGATATAAAAATAAGGAAACTGTTAGTCCATTGATAAACATTAAAATTGATGAAATACCATTTCTTGAAAAAATAACATTTTACCTAAAGAGGTAAATATCATTAATTAATAATTATTGTTTTTTTTAATTTAAAAAAAAATATTTCCATGAAAAATAATTATAAAACATAAAAAGATCTTGTAGGTACTTTGGGACTTCATCACATTTATCCTTAAAATCCTTATATATTGAAAAAACCATATGATAAACTTCTAATATAATTACCCAAAGAATATAATCATTATACAATGCATTGGAGTGCTATCTAGGAACAACCATCATTTAATATATAATGATCTCACCTGGTGCTATCTGTGTGCACCCATAATTTATAATTTCCAAGAACCACAACATGAAATAAAACATTTCATCTTTTAAAAAACCATTTTAAACTCGTATACAAATCACTTTTAGATTTTAAAATACCATTGTGTTTTTAAAATCCTATTTCCAATAAAAAATACACCTTTCTTATGAAAATACATTTTCAATACCAAAACACCCAAAAAAATAATTTTTTTAATTTAAGAAAACATGAAATCTTAAAAATTTATCCAAAAATAAAATAATGTCCATGATAGTAGAAAATTCATTGTCACTGTGAAGGTTAAGATTAGAACATTCCTTTTTTCATTTTTCAAAACATTTTTTATAAAACATGTAAATAGATTCCTTTTGAAAACCATTGAATTAAATTCAAAATAGGTATCAAATTTAAATTATAATCCATTTATATAAATATAAAGATATTTAAAATAATATCAAGAATATTAACATGGACAAAATATTTTGAAATTAAATCATTAAACAATCAAAGTGTATCATACCACTTTGAACATCTAAATCATAATTCCCCTAAAAGAATAACATTTTAAAAAAATATTACATAACATTATAGAATATACAATATAGATATATAATGTAAAAATGTCTATATATACACATAGTAAAATAATAAATGTGCATATCATCAAGAAATTCCAAAGTGAATGGAGATTGAGTTGAAATTCCCTTACCTTGAGTTTGACTTGTTACATGAGTATTTATATTCCTGAATAATAAAATATTGTTAATTATTTACTTGATTAAGAACCTTTTTCAAGTTTATCATTAATTTTATTTCACTTATTACTATGTTTTAAAAAAACTACTTAAATAGTTAGATTTACGTTGTGTGCTTTGACCATATTCAATCGATGTGTCAAAAATGACTTTGTTAGGTCAACTATGGTCAAAGAGGTCATTATATAAAAATATACAGAATAATAATCATGAAATAATTATCATATTTATATATCAATTACACTTTTAAATCCAATCATGAATGATGGTTATGAAAATTGAACCAACGTTACAATCATGGATATGGTAGGCCATACGTACGCTTGAGTAACGTTCTCATTTCTCAATGATAGTTATGGAGAGAAGTTAAGTAATATTTATATTTATATAATGATAATTGTATCATATATACAATATAATTTAGTTATATATACTTATATATAATTATTTTTATGTAAAAGGAATCACATTGCATTGATGAGGCAATAGTCCACACGTCCATGAATGATGTTATCACTTTTTCAGTGTGTGAAAGGGTAATAATGAAAATGATACATTATATTTAAAGAAAGATAATTATTTCATTAATATGATATGTATATTATTTATTTCACATATTTTTAATTAAAACCATCCATAATACATTATGTGTAGTGTTTGAACATATCACACTGCTTTAAGGAGGCGATAGTCCACACGTCCACAGATGACATTATTATATTTACAAAAAATAGAAAGCATGAAGGTATGTGTATATAAAAATTCAATAATTATTAATACATCAAAAATATCATATATATATATATATATATAATTTAAAAATATTTTTCCCATCATAATTCCCAACCATGAAAGGTGGTAAAGGAAAAAAGGAATGTCAACATTACGTGAGATGGAAGTTCACCATACACGAACTGTAATTTCATTACCCATTTGATGGAAGTGTGTTTAGGTGTAGGTATAACCCTTAAAATAAAAAACTTAAGTATATTTAGGATAATTATTTTTTATATAATCATTTAATAATAATAAATTAAGGTAGTGTAGAAGGAAACAAAGTAAAAAATGCACGTTGAAGAGTGTTACCTCTTCTTCGGGTAACACTTTTTGGTTTGTATCAAAGAGATTCTTGGTTGTATTTATTCCCAAGGTGAGGCATATAGATTTAGGGGAGAGGTTTTGGGAAATTATTTGGGTAGGTTTTGGATGATCCAAATTGGATTTATAGGTGTGAAGAAATTATAAGGGTGAGTTCCTTTTTATAGTGGATGAGGAGTGACATTCTTGTAAATTTTTGAAAAGGGAATTACACCCATGTTTTTACCATTTCAAGTGGATCCAATAATGGTAAAAATTAAATTCAGCGGATTATAGGTTCTAAATATGAACATGAAATGGATTTTTTACAAGTTTATAGTACATTTTGGTTCTTATGTTTAAGGTTTAGTCACTTGTTAATCTAATTTTCCTCTTAATCACTATAATTAATTTTAATTACTTTCATTAATATTTTTGGTTAAAAATTAAGTTGAACTTATTAGAAATTATTTTTATTTTAAAAATGGAATCCATTTTTCTAAATTCCAATAACAAAAGGGGTAATTAATTTGAAATTAATCTCTCAGACGCGATGAAAATGCGAGTTTTTAAAGTAAAAATGTTGAAAAGTTTTTAATGTTTTTATATCTAAATTCAATGTGAACTTATTTACAATGACCTAAATTGGTTTAAATGATATAAAATTGATCTAATTATACATTAAAACCAAATAAAAATATAATTTAATTATATAAATAAATTGTATGAAAAAGTAGTTTTGAAATCAAATTCAGTATTATTCATTATTCATTAAAATATGAAAGTTTATTGAAAAATACCAAAAAATAACCTAAATAAATTTTGATATTTATCTTCTTAAAAAAATTATTTTTTAAAATTAAAAATATAAAATTTTTCAAAAATTTATTTAAAATAGGTATTCCATTAAAAGGAGGAAAAACGTCCATATTAAATAATAATATTAAAGGTATATTATTATTTGGTATAACTCAGTCTTATGTGCAATGAAATATTTCAAATAAAATTGTTATTGAGTGTTGGGTTAGATATTGGACATAGTATCCATTTTAATGTTAAATTGATATCTAATTCATAAATATTAATAAATATGTAAAAGACATATTCTATAATTACCTGGGATGTTACATCCTCCCCCCTTTTGAAAATTTCATCCTTGAAATTTTATTCACCTATAAAATATGTTGGGATATTTTCCCCTCATAGATTTTTCATATTCCCAGGTTTCCTCTTCAACAATATATTTTTTCTATTAAAATTTAACAATATTAATTAACTTATTATGTAACACTTTCCCTATATGGTAATCAACCTAAACTAGTTGTTCCTCATAAGAAAGATTCACATACAGTTGAACTACTTCGAGGATCAAAACATGAGATGAATCCAATGTATACTTCCTTAACATTGGAACATGAAATATATTATATGCCTGGGATAAACTCAGAGGTAAAGACATGTGGTAGGAAACTGATCCAACTTTCTCTAAGATTTCATATGGTCTAATTAATTGTGGAATCAGTTTCTCATTCTTACTAAAATGCATCATAATTTTCTGTGGAGAAAATTTGAGAAATACATGATCACCTCCCTCAAAAGAAAGATCTTTCATCCAATTATTTTCATAACTTTTTTTTCCTCTCTAGTATTCCTTCATGTGTCACTGAATCAACTGAACTTTCTCTAACATCTCCTATACTAACTCTGGTTCCATAAACTTTCTTTCTCCAAAATCATCCGAAAAAGAAAATGTCGGGCACTCCTTTCTGTAAAATTACTCAAATGGTTCCATCTTTATACTGAAATAAAACTATTATTATAAGAATACTCAACAAAAGAAAGATGTAAATCACAACTTCCCTAATAGAAAATTGTGTAATAACGAATCATATATTCCAATGTCTAAATCATCCCCTCAGATTATCCATTGTATTGATGATGAAAAGATGTGATGAAATTTAATTCAGTAACCATTGAATTATAATGTCCTTTCAAAAAATTGGATGTGAACCTAGGATCACGGTATGATACAATAGAGACAGGCACTCCATGTAACCTGATAATCTATTTTAGATATAGTGTACAAAGATGATCTAGAGACATTGCATCTTGAATGGTAAGAAAGTGTGCAGATTTAGTTAATTGATAAATAATAACCCAAAGTCACATTATTAACTTGATATGTCTTTGGAAATCATACAACAAAATCCATTGATATATTTTCTCATTTCTACTTCGGCATTGGAAAAGGTTGATGTATCCCCTTTGGTAATTGTCATTTTTCTTTAACCTGTTGAAAATTAAAACAATTCAGAGTATATTTAGTAATATCTATTTTCATTCCATCCCACTAATAGTACTCTTAAAGGCCTCTATACATCTAAGTTCTTCCTGGATGAATGGAAAATGGAGAACTATAAGCTTCAATCAAAAACTCTTTCCAAAACTGGGAATCACAAGGCCCACGTAATCTTATTCCAAATCATAAAACACCTTATTAATCAATATTAAAATCAGTAAAATTAGCATTCTTAATGGATTCTACCTTTTATTGCAATGATTAATCCACCTTATGATCACTCTTAATTATTTTTGACAAAGTTGACTTCATTGAAACCAGAAACAAAATAAAGGATGTCTCTATATCCACAACTTCTCAGTAAAAATTCATCAAATCATTAACTAAAGGGTCACATTAAAAATTTAATATGGTCAATGTGGAATTACATTTTTAACTCAAAGCATCAGCCACCTTGTTTTATTTTCCAAAATGATAATTAATCATGAAATCATGATCCTTGATTAGTTCCAACCATCCTATTTGTCTCATGATCAATTATTTCTAAGAGAATGTATACTTTAATTTTTTTTGATCAGTATATATTTAAAACTTTAATCCATAAAAATGAGGCCTCCAAATTTTTAAATAAAAAAACAGAAGCTAATTCCAAATCATGTGTAGAGTAATTCAACTCGTTAGGTTTCAACTAACTTGAAACATAATCAATTACTCGATCATTATTCATTATGAAACAACTAAGTCCTTTAAATGAGTCATAAATTTAGATGATTAATTCACCATTTCTGTAAGGTAAGGTAAAACCTTCATCATTCAAAAATATTAGTAAATCATCATATTCTTTTTTCCATATGAACTTTTCTTTCTTTTAGGTTAATTTAGTTAGTAGGCTAGATAACTGAAAAAAAATTTCAACAAACCATTAGTACCAACCCACTAATCCAAGAAAACTACGAATCTATATGGAATTGGTAGGTCTTTTACACTCTTTAACAAATTTTGTTTTAGGAGGGTCAATAGTTATTCCGTCATTATAAACAATATTTCCAATTAATGAAATTTTTTACAACCAAAATTCACTCTTACTTATATTTTCATATAGTATCTTTTATTTTAAGATTTTTAAACAAATACTTAAGTGCCTTTCATATTCCTCATGTATTTTAGGATATAACAAAATATAATCTCTAAACTTGACCACAAACTTATCCAATTTTTTTTGAATCCTAATTTAAACAACAATGGGAAAATATTTCTCAAGGAAAATATTTATAAATCCATCCCATTCCAAGGAATCAGTCTTTTCACATGATATGAAATTCTTAAACATTGACCACTACTCACCATATTCAACTAAAAGATAACAAATATCAGGATTTTAAATTTTGTGATCCAAACAACCAATAAATTTGAATATCATTTGTAGGTATTTAATCCATCCTTCGGCTAGCACAGGTTTAGATGATCCTTTAAATGACAGGATTTGTAGTCTCATAAAATGATCTGTTATCATCATGTTCCTCTATAGTAGATCTAGTTTCTCTCTATCATGGACACCACCACCATTATAACATGTTTCTAATGAGACATTACTATAAAAAACTATTCTATTTTAATTATAACCATTATAGGATGCTAGTTCGGAAGGATATCATCCTCTAGGTTCCCTCCCACTACCACTTTCTTATTTCCTCTATGGAAAATCATTTAAAATATACATATTTTTAAATAAGAAACATGGTAATCTTCAAATTCTATATCTTTTTAACTTGACCATACGGTAAAATCTATCAAGGGAAAGTTATTAATATTACTATAACCTCTAAAGTTATCTAAACTAACCATTGATACCAACTATAAGGCCCTGACCTTAAACATTACATAAATTTTAGTTTTAATTAAGAAATTAATTTTTTCACATCGATGATCTTTTCAGGTTTAGAATTTTAGATAATTATGTCATAACTCATAAATAACAAAACTATATAATAAAAAGTGGACACTTCTGATCAGTATCAATTTTTTCACCATATTATACTTTTTAAAAAATAAAACATGATCTCTTTGATGATCACTTTTCATGAATTTAAAAATTAATTCTTACAATCCCATAATCATAATAAAATCTCATGAAAAACATTTAAAAATGTGGGATGAGAATAAAAATATTAGTAAGGTATTTGAAAAGAATGAAATTGTTAGTCCATTGATAAGCATTAAAACTCATGAAAACCCTTTCTTGAAAAAATAAAATTTTACCCAAAGAGGGAAAGAGAATTATTTAATAAATATAATTTATTTTACCTTTTTAAAACAAATGATTTTCTGGAAAATTCATTATCAAAAATAGAAAACTCATGTTGGTGCCTTGGGACATCATCACATTGAAACCTCATATAACCCTTACATATTGAAACAACTATAAATATAACTTACAATAAAATTATTTAGAGAATATAATCATTACCCAATGCATTAGAGCTCTATCTAAGTGCACACATCGTTTAAACTATAATGGGATCACTCAACGATATCTGGGTACACGCATAATTTATAATATCTAAGAACCACAACATGAAATAAAAAATTTCATCTTTTGGAAAACTCTTTTAAACTCATATGAAAATCACTTTCAGGTCTTAAAATACTATTTTATTTTAAAAATATCATTTTCAATATAAATTATACACTTATTTAAAAAAAATCAATACAAAAACACTAAAAAAATAAATAAGATTTTTAATTTAATAAAACATGAAATATTTTAAATGAATCTAAAAATAATAATGGCCATTATAGTGGAAAAGTCATTATCATCTTATCTATTTAGAATAGAACATTCCTTTTGTTGTTTGTCAAAAATTTCCATATAAAAAACATAAAAATATTCCTTTTGAAAATGTTTTAATAAATTAAAAATATTCATTCAATTAACTTTATAATCCTTTTATATCCACATAAAAAATATGTAAAATAATTCCATGAATATTGATATGGAGAAAATATTTTGAAATTAAATCTTTAAAATTCAAAGTATCCCATACCACTTTGAAATTATAAATCATAATCCCCAAGATAGAATAAAATTTAAAAATAATAAATAAAATGATAAAATACACAATACGGATATAGAATTTCAAATGTTCTGTATATACACCTTATAAAATAATAAAGGTACATATCATCAAGAAATGTATAAATGAAAGGAGATTAAGATGAAATTCCTTTACCTTGTGTCTGACTTGTCACATGTGTCTTTATATTCCTGGAAAATACAATTTTGTTAACTATTTTCTTATTCATAAAATATTTCAAGTTTATCATTAATTTTATTTCACTTATTACAATGTTTTAATCAATTACTTAAACAATTATGTTTACATTGGGTGCTTTGACCATATTCGTTTTATGTGTCAAAAAATATTGGTAGGTAAACTATGGTCAAAGGGGTAATTATATAAACAAATCTAGAGTAATTATAAGATTTATTCATCAATTACAATTTTAAATCCAATCATTAATTATTTTAGGAAAAATGAACTGACGTTACAGTCATGGAGGTGGTAAGTTTTACGTACGCAAGAGTAACGTTCCAATTTTTTCAATAATCCTTATAGAAATAAGGTACGTAATTTATATCATTCTATAGTGATTGTTATATCATATATAAAATATTATTTATTCATATATACTTATATATAAAATTATTTTTATTTAAAAGAAATCACATCATGTCAAGGAGGCGGTATTCCACACATCTATAAATAATGTTATCACTTTTTAAGTGTGTGAAAGGGTAATAAAGAAAATGATATATTATATTTATAGAAATTTATTTATTTCATTGATATCATATGTATTTTATGTAATTAATATATTTTTAATTAAATATATTATTAATAAATTCCATGTAGTGTGTGAATGTATCACATTACTTTGAGGGGGTGGGAGTCCACACATCAACAAATGACGTTGTCATATTTACAAGAAACAGAAAGATTTAAGGTATGTTTATATAAAAATTACATAAGTACTAATACATAATAAATATCATATATATATATATATCATATAAAAATATTTTTTCCACCATATTTCCCAACAAAGATAGGTGGTGATGGAAAAACGAATGACATCGTTACATGAGGCGGTAGTTCGTCGTACATGAACTATAATATTTTTACCCATTTGATGGAAGTGTGTTTAGGTGTAGGTAGAAAACTTAACATGAAAAAATATTAGTATATTTAGGATAATTATGTTATTATATAATAATTTAATAAAAATAAATTAAGGGATTGTAGAAGGGAATAATGTAAAAATGCATGTTGATGAATATTAACTCTTCTTTGAGTAACTCCTTTTGGTTTGTGCCAAAGAGATTCTTGGTTGGATTTCTGCCCAAGTTGAGGCCTCTATGGTGAGGGGAGGGATTTTTTAACTTTATTTGGGTAAGTTTTGGATTAGACAAATGGGCTTGAGAGGTTTTAATAAATGGGAAGGGTGTGTACCTTTTATAGTGGAGGAGGAGTGGCATTCTTGTAAATTTTTGAAAAGGGAATTCCAACCTCGTTTTTTCAATTTCAATTGGATAAAATAATGGTAAAATATATATAAATGTATTATAGGGTCTAAATATAAACAATAAATTTATTTTTTAAGTTTATATGGAATTTTGGCTCTTGAGTTTAAGGTTTAGTCCCTTGTTAAGATAATTTTCCACTTAATCACTGTGATTAATTTTAATTAATTTCACTAATACTTTTGGTCAAAAAAAATTGAACTTATTATAAATTATAAATTATTCTAATTCAAAATTTGGAAGACATTTTTCTAAATTCAAATTACATAAGTGGAAAAAATTAATTTTAAATTAATCCTGCAGACGTGATAGAAAAGCATGTTTTTAAAGTAAAAATGTTCAAAAGATTGCTAAATATTTATATCTAAATTCAATGTGAAATTGTTTCTAATTACCTAAATTGGTTTAAATGATATAAAATTTATCTAATTATACTTTAAAACCAAATAAAAAAATAATTTGACTATATACATATATTGGATGAAAAATAAATTTTGAACTAAAATTCAGTATAATTCACTATTTATAAATATATGAAAGTTCTCATAAAAATAAATAAAATTCACCCTAAGAAAATTTTGATATTTCAATTTCAAAAAATAAATTTATTTTATCATATAAAAATTATAAAGTTTAAAAACTTTTATTTAAAATAGTTGTGCCATTAAAAAGGAAAAAACAACAGTATTAAATAATAATATTAAAAGTATATTATTGTTCGGTATAACTTAGTATTGCATGAAACGAAAGATTTCAAAGAAAATAATTGTTTTGTGCCACATAATATATTGGAAATAGATTCCCTTTTAAGTTAAAATTTATATTTAATTCATAAATATTAATAATTATGGAAAGGACTTATTCTATAATTAACTGGGATGTTACTGCCATCATCTCTTCCATCAACTTATCTGTTGAAATTCCCACCATATGTTCTTTATTTTAATGTCCAATTCAAACACATGGTACTTAATACATCATAATTTTAGAATGAAAGATTCCCCTAGTATCCTAAAAATTCACCCAAGACATTTCTCAATTCGAATCATATGCTCACATGGGAGGTTACTGCCCACAATACTCTATTTGATATAACGATTGAATTCCATTTGAATAAGATTATCATGGTATTGATGAATTTTCCCTAAAAATACTCAGTAAACCTTTAGAATACACCCATTTCATCCCAATGGTGTGCCTAATGTGCTTCCTAACTTAACACATATAACTATTCAAGAGAACTCAAGCCAAACCACCTTCAAATGCCTATTCTTGAAACTGCTCAACTTCAGTAGCTTACATGTTACTAAAACATTATTTTTCTTACTTTATACCAAGGGACACTGAGATAATTCTAATTAAACCAATTTAATCCCATAAATTACTTTTTATGACATCTCCTAGCCAAACCATCTTTTATCCAATAATATCTAAAATTGAAAATAATTGTCTAATGACTGGTATCATCCTCAAAAGACCCTCCTCAAATGAGTTTTACATAACATAGATCTATATAATTCTGCCCACATTAGGAGAAACCATATTTTCATACAGACTAATTAATTTCCTGATCACTATAACCCATTCCCAATCAATATCGATACATAATAACCAACATGTCTATAAACCCTCTCATACCCAATTTCCAAAATAAGTGTCTCCCACCATGTTCCTAACCCAAAGAAATGACATCCATGAAATTAGCTGGGTTTTAATAAAAACAAGGTTAATTTTCCTCAAACAACCAATGTTGTACACCCCACAATATGGATTACCTTATACCTCTCCTCAACATACTTAAGATAATGTCAATATATTGGGTTTTATTGTCTCTAAACTAGGTGTACACTAGGACTCCATCGATAGGAATGTATCTATCTCCTCGAGCCACTCTCACATGAAAAAATTATATAAATGCATTCAAACAACTCCTAACACCATGTATCATAATTCCACATGTCAATGTCCATCCCTAGGTCAACTATCTCGTGGAACATGGTCTTATTTCTATAAAATCCCTCATCAAAGGCACTTTCATTAATTTACCCAAAACTCTTTGTCCCTATTCCAAAAATTATTTCACATGAAACCATTGATCCTCATCTTGTAGATTTTTGCACACCAATGTTCTATATCAATCAGTTACCAAACCCAATATGTAGGAAAAAATTTCCTTACACAATGGGTGAACACTCTCAAACCACTTGGTCTAATACTTGATAAATTCTTCCACATTTTGTTAATTATAAGGATAAGATGACAGTGATAAAAAACATGTGAGTCTCATTAATAAAGAATATCTATTTGAAATCATCTTAAAAATAAATCACCTTATATATTCCTTGATTTATTCAATGATTTCCCATCACACAACATCATTTTAAGAGATTTAAGGATCAACTGCATAACCACTAGTCAATAGGGCTAGGGACCCAAAATTTCTTTCCCCTGGGATCCATTCTTGATTTCCAAGAACCCAAGATTCTTTATCAAAAACCAAATTAATACGTTGTGTTTAACATAAAACCTAATCACCAACCTTGAATCAGTATCAACATTATAATATAATAATAACACTACCTAAAATGGAATGTGTATATCCGAACTAACTCCACTCGAAGGCTTCCCTCAATCCAACAAAAATTTTATCTACAAGGGTCAGAGTCAAATCTAAGGGCCTCTAAGTCACCCAAATAGACTTAAGAATCATGTTTCTATATGGTTCACTAGGTCTAACCACAAATACCATGCATTAATCTTCTCACCAATGTCACATATCCTAGGGTGTAATCCATGCACCCATTTCAACATAAGGTATATTACATGCCTAAAAACCTCTATAAGTGAGGTAAATATAACATAAACCTATAAAGGTCAAACCCTATCAACATGGTTTCAATTATACAAGTTGTTAATTACTATTTTATAGAGGAAACACCTTATAAGTTGTAATTTTCAACCCATTTAAATGAAACCCATTAGTTACCACTAACTCAAGGATATAAATTTAATGTAATTACCTACCAATAATCAGACTACCTAGCCCTAATACTCTTAGAGTATCCTCATAATGAATTCTCACAAGAGGGCATGATATGAAGGTAGAAAAGATAAAAAAATGACACCCACAGGGAATCCATATATAGTAATACCCCCTCAAAGTCCATGTTCAATATAAATGTTTAAGTACCTATCAGTAACTCACTAGAGTATCTAACTAGATAAACATGAATGAAGGTTGGGTAAGTAAAATATCAAAGAAATCTAGATGGGAAAACTCCATTTACATTGTTTTAAAACTTTAGTTAACTACAAATAAAATGAAACACTTGTAATAAGTATACTAAAAATAAACCAACTGACAGAAATGAAATATGATGGTCAAAAGTGGGACACAACATCATCTCAATAATATGTGTTGTTCAACAATCATAGTTTAGTTATGTATAATGTGAGGCAAAACTATGTGGTAAAACACCATATATATTGTTACAGACACTTTAAATGACCAAACCTAAGTGAAAAACCCCTATAAAGGTTCCAACACTTAATAATCATGTACCCTATCAATCTAATATAGGAACTACCACTATTTTTCATAATGAATGAGTCATTATCCACACTAATGAATGTATCACTATAGATCCACATGACCTTCCATCAGAATAAAATATAAATATACATGTTTTTCAAATAGAGTAGAATTCAACCAAGAAACTATATAGTTAGACACTATTTAGGTTTTTGTTGAAAATTTAAACATTTGACCTCATGTTAGCTGTAAAATCACACACTAGTAGGCCAATAACATGTAGACCCTATGTGCCAATTATGATGCATGATACACCTATTTACTTTGCTGGAAAAGAGTCAAAATTAGTCACCATCCTCCCACAAATGGTCCAAGATTAATAAATCTAAAATAAATCATAAAATTCACATCACATGTGCATTTATCAAAGAGAAAATCATATAAAACATTATAATCACAAACCAAGAACATCAATCCCATGTCCCTAGAAACCTGAAAATATTACTAAAACAACTTTTCTCAATACAATAGTTTGATATATATAAAATTTTTTGAAACAATTTTTATACTCCAGTTTACCATATACAAAATAGTAATAAAATAGGAAAGGAAACACCTCTGAACCACTTTCTCATATCCCAACCCGGATCACTCTATAAACAGTAACCATAATAGTTGGCGATAAGGCCTCAATAATGCCTCCACATAATCATAAATATGAAAGGAGGAATCTGCCTCACGGATGATCCCATGAATACACACACTACCATAAACATGAATATATACTATAAGGAATGTATGATATAATACCTACCTGTTACAAAAGATTCCATTTATTTTATGAGGGTAGAAAATAGATGTTAGGGCTTGTCCAAGATCATATGAAACATACATTGTTTTATCTCACAATAAAATTATAGGAATTTATTAATTATAAATATTATAATTAATTAATTAAACATAACATGTAGAGACCCAAATATTAAAGTACATAGACATTACATTACTTTTGCGGAATATTTAGTACATAACAAAAACACACACACAAGGACCGTAATAGTTTAGTGTCTTTGGAAACTCGGAATATAATCTTCTAATCGTGGTGAAAGATCTTCAACATCTCCCATAAAGATCTTATTTTTTTAAAACCTAAATCCTTTCTTTATACCCTGGGGAAAATAAAACATAATAGGGTGAGCTCAAATGCTCAGTAAGGGTAAACAAAAGAAATATCAATCACATCATATTCATAAGAACATATCTTTTGGAAATCTTAACCTGCAAAAGAGATCATAATTTCATAACATGGGATAAATCATAGTAGTGAAATGTAATCCCAATAATCATAACTTAAAACATGAAACTTTGTGGCATACACACATAATCATAGAGAATCATTTCTTATTAGTCAAGACTCATTGCCAAGACTATCTTAGTGGACAAAGTCCCTTTCTGAACCGAGTTCACTCCTCGTTTCAGTCCTGTTTCACTGAACCGGTATAACCTACCATTCCAGCCATGTCTATATCATGAGATATAAAATATTTACCCAATTAATTGGAGGGATATATAGGTCCCACCCATCTCATAATGAAACCATTCTTATGTGTGCCACAAAATCGTAAATCATACATCATTGCATAACCCATGTAATAAAAATGGGAAACTTAAACATCGTGACATCATAAAACAATTCATATAAGATAAAGGAATTTATAAAAATAATTCCATAACAACATAATCAAATCAATGTAATAATAGGGATAGAAACAGAACCATTTATTATCTTAGATGGAAAATAATTTTGATATAACACTTGAACTCCATTCTTGAGGAAAATATCCTTTCTACTTCAAAAACATTTTCCTTTCTTAACATGTCATACAATTTTAAACTAAAAGAAGTTGATTAAAAATAAACTTGAAAACTTGTAAAGGAAGATTCTTGGAAATAATGTTTTAAAAATCCATTCATGTCGTATAAGTTAAAAAAAACATTCTTCTCGTACTTTTGTCGGAAAAGTAAAAAAGTACCTCGTACGAAAAATGACAAAAGATTCCTTTCATATCTTTTACTAAAAACTCACCGAAGGGTAAATTTGGATTTAAAAAATTGTAGGTGGATGGAAATAACATTACATATTGAGAAAAAATGGATGTGGATGATAAAATACACCCCAGTAAATACCAAAGTATAAACAATCTCAGATAAAAATGAGATTGTGATATTTTCCCTTACCTTAGGTCCGATTTGCTTCGTAAGTGTCTGAACCTATTGTATAATGATTTAAATAATTTCATTGACTTATTCCAAAGTCATAATCATTGTTATTATATCATATATGGTTCACTTATGACTTTATATTACCCGTTCTTTTGTAAATTCCATGTTAAAGAGAGTTTTGGGTAAAATCGTCTCATTTGTCGTTCGTGTTTTAACTTGTAATTATTCATATGATTACTTAGATCATGATTAATTAAATCCAGAATGTAAAACATTATTTATATATAATATATATTCAGAATATACATATATGTAAAAGATCAGTAAATGGAAAGAAATACACCGTTCATGGAGACGGTAGGCTGTACGTACGCAAGAACGCTGTTTTCGTTTCCTTATTGAGTTGAATGGAATTAAGTAGATGAAATACATATATATACACATAAATACAGTATTATTATTTAATATATTTCATTATTACTTTTATATATACTTTATAATCATTCATGAATGGTTAACGTGGAGAATGAATCTCATCGCGTCGTGGAGACGGTAGTCCGTACGTACGCACGAGCGATGATATCGTTCTCATGATCGTGGGACTGTATTAGAGTGTATGTATACTATCTCATAATCAATATCACTTTAAAATAATCATATATAGTTATTATTTACACCATTATACCCATCCAAGTAAGGTGGTGGTGGAAAATAGATTACACCACAGCGTGGAGACGGTTTTCTGTACGTACGCACACGCGGTGATTTCATTTTCCATAGGATGGATAGATGGTGAAATATGGTTGTTTCATACTTATAATAACATATCAGTATATGAGTGATACTGATGTTATTACTTCATAATTAAACAACCTATGAAGAAGAAGTGGAAGAAGAAATAAAGTTGAAAGAATCGGTAACGGACATTACCTCTTCTTTGAAGCGCCTCTTTGAGACCTCCTTTTGGGGCACTAAAATAGGTCTTTGAAGAAGACCAGAACCTCTAGGATGTTTCTAGGGAAGTGGAGAGAAGAAATTGGTAGGGGTTGGCCGAGCTTGAAGGCTCAAATTGGTGTGAGGAAGAGGGGGAGGAGGTGCCGTTTTATAAGGGAGGAGAGGGGCACCTTTGGAAAACTAAAAATATTATTTTATTATAAAGCCAAATTCGGTTTTAAATAGCTCCAAATTAATTTATTTCGAAGATAAGCTGGGGATGGGTCTAAATCATCTCATACAATAGAATTTAGACAATTTTAGGTTCCTATTTTAACCTTATCATTTAGTTTTAACATTAAGTTAAATAATTTTCCTTTTACCGTGTCTTCTTGTGTTCTTACACTATAAGGTTAATAAACTTACTATATCAAGCCAAACTGACCCCAATTTGTTTATTATTAATATATATAACCTTATCTAAGTCATTTGGCCGAACCTTATATTTTTAGGAACAAAATAACAATTAATAATATAATATTTGTTTTAAAAACTATTTTATGTCAATTTTGACACTATTTAGTAATTGATTTTTGTGAAAATCATAAAAAAATGATTAGTTCGAACCAAGTTTCTTATATCAATACTAATATGTCATATTAACCTATAAAATTAGTTAAATTTATAAAAAGTCTCAAATTACATTTATTTGGGTATTTATAACATCAATTATTTCAATATTTCATTAATAATATAATTATTGCATCATCGTTGTGTCATAAATAAATTAAATTATTTAATGTATAAAAATTAAAAATAAAATACCATTATGTAGTAAATATTTTTATCTTTCTAATGAATATTTATAGTCTAATTTATCTTATGTATAACCCTATATTAAAAATGATTTACTTATTAAACTTTGATTTTAACTATTTTAACCCTTCTTTAAATAAATTAATAATAAATGTCCTAATCTAATCCAAGTGGGCTTAAATGGTCATATTTCATTCCTAAGGTTGTTTTTGGTCTAATTACACTTATCCAATAGTATTAGGATATGTTTTAGGGTAATAATAATATCATTTTTACCCTTAATCACCCTATTTACTTTTAACCGTGGTAAAAAAAGTAAAAAGTTACTATTCACCAAAAATTATTTTCATCTCATTGAACCACATTTTAGTCTTTGATATTAACCATGTCTCTCGGATTTTCGAAATTCCACTCACAGAAGCGGTAAAATTAAGTTTTATGAAAAATTCAGTTTTTTAACTACCACTTAGTGGTTTCACTATTCATCAAAAAATGAAAGTTTCCAGAAAAATACCAAAAATTAGGCCTAAGCTATATTTGATATTATGAATTCAAAAATGATGTCTATTTTATCAAATTCAAAACATATCGGTTACATTAACTAATTTAAAAATTAATTCCCGTCGTCAAAACAAATAGCGTGTTTTTAAGAGATAATAACTATCAAAAGATTGACACTTGTTTATAACTGGTTTAAATGTGAAATTACATCCAATGACCAAAATTGTATTAAATTGTAAAAATATATTCTAAATATACATTAAAACCACTCAAATTAATAATTTATCACTATTAATTATTTCTATTAAAAAAGTTGTTTTTAATTAAAATTTTGTAATTTTCACTATTCATCAGAATATTAAAGTTATCCGAAAAGTACCAAAATTTCACCCTAAGCTAATTTTGATATTCCGAATCCAAAAATGAAGTCCATTTTGAAAAATAAAATTTACAAAATTTCAAAAAGTGGTTATTACTATTCATAACGGCTAGTTTTAATAATATTTTAACAGCATATCGTTGTTTAGTGAAACTCGGTATTGCGTACTACACACGCTATCGAGGAAGGTCGCGATTGCGTGTAATGCAAGGAAAGTCAAGGATGAATGTTGTGCAAGATCCTTTTGGTGTAGCGTACAACACAAGACATTAATGAAAAGAATATTTTTCATAAAATCTCGGGGTGTTACATTCTACCCCCCTTAAAATGAATTTCGCCCTCGAAATTCATTGGGGTTATAAATGGTTTACTATTCGAAAGTTTATTTGATAGAAACCCACATCGTAAAAAGGAATACCAAAACCAATCTTTAAAAACAAAATTATGAAACGTAACAGTTACCTAAATAAACTAATCACTGGGTTTCCACATAGGTGAAAATATGGATATGGAAGAGAAATCTAACCACCATGTTCTGATGGAGAGTGGAAGAGAACATGGCTATGGAAAAGCCAGAAATCAAAAATCCATAAATTTGTGACAATCTAAGGTACCATCCGATTCATCAGATATAAGAGCACTAGGAAAACATTTTTGGTTTTCAAGATCGTTTCCCTAAAGTTGATGAAATTGGAATTAGAAGAAATACTTTCGTGATTTCGGTATAGTCTCACCGTTGGTCGTTCTTTGGACAATTTCCACTTCATCTCTTAAATAAATGAAGTTTAATTTGTCATTCGTGATGTGATAACAGATCATGTGATAGAATGATGGGTCATTCCATCTGTCTCAAACAAAAGGTTAGAAAAGTTATCAAAAAATACATAAGTCCATCTATAGTGAGATTAATCATATATGGTTCCTAAAATGGACTTATACTTCATATATCATACTACTTAATATAATAAAACTAGTTTCTACTAAACAGGGACTTCCTGTAGGCCAGTGGTAGGCGATAAAGGCCAGTCGCACTTCGGTTGTGGGTTCGATTCCCACGGCCTTGTCCGACGCGATGGGTTATCGCCCGTCCTGCAGGTTATCCTTTTTCTAAAACTATATTACTATAAGATCCCATCAATAATATCGAAAAAACTTTTATCCTTAAACAATACTAACTTATGTCCAACATAGTCCATTCCAATCTTTAGGCTTATCCATAATACTGCAGTCCACTCTCATAATATAGTGAAAACGATTACCAGAGATTTAATACCATCGTTGATCCCCATATATCATAATATATGTCTTGTTGGTCACATTCCAAACATTCAAAGGCCTTAATCATGTGTTCTCTTGAATACCCATTGAACCATAGTGAAAACATGAATGCAGTTAAAAGCTAACACTTTCCACATACCAAAATCCTCAAAATTCTATATAATCAAACCATGATATCACTTAGTCCTTATATCAATCATGAGCTCATGAATACTGTCAAATATGTAATTTTCTCATTTTCCCTTCATTATGCACATATCAGATTTTTTCAAAAATATCTCAATCACTTTCCATGGTTACCGGTACCATAAAATTATTGAAGACCACAATAGACCAATACATAAATATTCCAATACTCAACATTATTTTGGAATCCCATTACATAAACACTTAATCATTCCACCACATCGTTGTCATATTCAACATCACCAATGGTGATCGCATGTGACTTCCCTTTGTCCTTTTCCTTAAGTGGTTGCTCATGTCGATCATCACTAACCCTTGGATTAGGGAATTTATTGGCATAATGTACCATCTCCTTTCACTTGAAACATTGAAGTGTAATAGGTTCATTCTGTGTATCCCTTCCTTTGTTTGCATCATTAGACATATTCTTCCCATCATTGCGGAATTCAAATTCCTGATGACCTTCCTCTCCACATTTGAAACATTTACTTGTCCCTTTAAGACAATCTCCACCATGCTTCTTTCCACACTTTGAGCATAAGGAAAAATTCATCTTCTTTTCACCACTATTCTGAGATTTATCTTTGAACTCCATCTTTCGTTTCTTGTCAAAACTATGAGATGGATAAGTAACACCAACTTCCATTTCTACCTTGATAGCACAACGCACAATTTCTTCATAGCTACTGAAGTCTCTTATAGCTAATGCCCTTCGAAGACTTGGTTTTAAGCCACTGAAGAATCGATCAACTTTACTTTCAGGTTGGATGATAAATCCAGATTCATACCTTGCAAGCCTTGTAAAATTCGCTTCGTATATACCTACAGATTCATCATCCTTTTTCTTTAGTTCAAGAAACTCCTTCTCCATCTTTGTTCGAAGAATACGAGGGAAGTACTTATTGAAAAATAAGTTCTTGAACTCGTCCCATTCCATGGACTCAATTTCATATCTTTGCCTCGTATTCTTGATAAGATTCCACCATTGATCAGCTTCACCTTCCAAACGATATACTGCTAAGATGACTTTATCATGTTTAGAACATTGAAGAACTGAAAATATCTTTTCATTAGTACTGATCCATTGTTCAGAAACAAGTGGATCAGAAGACCCACTGAAAGAAGGTGGGCGTTGCCTCATGAAGGACTCAATAGAATATTGTTCCCTTCTCTGCTCATTTGGAAGTCCAAAATGATTCATAGCTTGTGTAAGTATAGCAATAAGATTTTTCACTCCATCTCCCATAACATTTTTTTGTTCAGGAGGACAATCATTTCATTGTCCATTGCATTGATCAACATGGTTCCTTCGGGTTCCATCCATCGTCTAAAACCCAAAAAGAATAGTGTGAGAGGCAAAAATCATGCTAGGGAAAACAACATAATAAAGGGGGAGTTCCTTCAATATCTAACATATTAGGTTTAATTCTATGATCGTTAGTGTAATTCTAGGACTATAACCTATACGTATACTTAACCTTAGGGACATCCCTAGACATACCTTAGAAATATCTCTAGGGATATCACTAAATTTCTCGCATCCTAGTTTCCAAAGGTTGACTAAACCTTTCATCCGATACCAACTATAGAGACCCGAAGCTTAACGTACATAGACATTACATTACTTTTGTGGAATACTTAGTACATAACAAAAACACACACACAAGGACCGTAATAGTTTAGTGTCTTTGGAAACTCGGAATATAATCTTCTAATCGTGGTGAAAGATCTTCAACATCTCCCATAAAGATCTTCTTTTTTTTTAAAACTTAAATCCTTTCTTTATACCCTGGGGAAAAGAAAACATAAAAGGGTGAGCTCAAATGCTCAGTAAGGGTAAACAAAAGAAATATCAATCACATCATATTCATAAGAACATATCTTTTGGAAATATTAACCTTCAAAAGAGATCATAATTTCATAACATGGGATAAATCATAGTAGTGAAATGTAATCCCAATAATCATAACATAAAACATGAAACTTTGTGGCATACACACATAATTATAGAGAATAATTTCTTATTATTCAAGACTCATTTCCAATACTATCTTAGTGGACAAAGTCCCTTTCTGAACCGAGTTCACTCCTCGTTTCAGTCCTGTTTCACTGAACTGGTATAACCTACCATTCCAGCCATGTCTATCTCATGAGATATAAAATCTTTACCCAATGCATTGGAGGGACATATAGGTCCCACCCATCTCATAATGAAACCATTCTTATGTGTGGCATAAAATCGTAAATCATACATCATTGCATAACCCATGTAATAAAAATGGGAAACTTAAACATCGTGACATCATAAAACAATTCATATAAGATAAAGGAATTCATAAAAATAATTCCATCACAACATAATCAAATAAATGTAATAATAGGGATAGAAACAGAACCCTTTATTATCTTAGATGGAAAATAATTTTGATAAAACACTTGAACTCCATTCTTGAGGAAAATATCCTTTCTACTTCAAAAACATTTTCCTTTCTTAACATGTCATACAATTTTAAACTAAAAGAAGTTGATTAAAAATAAACTTGAAAACTTGTAAAAGAAGCTTCTTGGAAATAATGTTTTAAAAATCCATTCATGTCGTATTAGTTAAAAAACATTCTTCTCGTACTTTTGTCGGAAAAGTAAAAAAGTACCTCGTATGAAAAACGACGAAAGATTCCTTTCATATCTTTTACTAAAAACTCACCAAAGGGTAAATTTTGATTTAAACAATTGTAGGTGTATGGAAATAACATTACATATTGAGGAAACATGGATGTGGATGATAAAATACACCCCAGTAAATACCAAAGTATAAACAATCTCGGATAAAAATGAGATTGTGATATTTTCCCTTTCCTTAGGTCCGATTTGCTTCGTAAGTGTCCGAACCTCCTGTATAATGATTTAAATAATGTCATTGACTTATTCCAGAATCATACTCATTGTTATGATATCATATATGGTTCACTTATGACTTTATATTACCCATTCTTTTGTAAATTCCATGTTTAAGAGAGTTTTGGGTAAAATCGTCTCATTTGTCGTTTGTGTTTTAACTTGTAATTATTAATATGATTACTTAGATCATTATTAATTAAATCCAGAATGTAAAACATGATTTATATATAATATATATTCAGAATATACATATATATAATAGATCAGTAAATGGAAAGAAATACACCGTTCATGGAGACGGTAGGTCGTACGTACGCATGAACGCTGTTTTCATTTCCTTATTGAGTTGAATGGAATTAAGTAGATGACATACATATATATACACATAAATACAATATTATTATGTCATATATTTCATGATTACTTTTATATATACTTTATAATCATTCATGAATGGTTAACGTGGAGAATGAATCTCATCGCGTCATGGAGACGGTAGTCCGTACGTACGCACGAGCGATGATATCGTT
This sequence comes from Viscum album, assembly GCA_963277665.1. Taxonomy (NCBI): domain Eukaryota; kingdom Viridiplantae; phylum Streptophyta; class Magnoliopsida; order Santalales; family Viscaceae; genus Viscum; species Viscum album. Next base: position 681,041,139 of record OY728123.1, on the reverse strand, counting down.
CTCATGATCGTGGGACTGTATTAGAGTGTATGTATACTATCTCAGAATCAATATCACTTTAAAATAATTATATATAGTTATTATTTACACCATTATACCCATCCAAGTAAGGTGGTGGTGGAAAATAGATTACACCACAGTGTGGAGCCGGTATTCCGTACGTACGCACGCGCAGTGATTTAATTTTCCGTAGGATGGATAGATGGTGAAATAGGGTTGTTTTATACTTATAATAAAATATCAGTATATTATTGATACTTATGTTATTACTTCATAATGAAACAACCTATGAAGAATAAGTGGAAGAAGAAATAAAGTTGAAAGAATCGGTAACGGACATTACCTCTTCTTTGAAGCGCCTCTTTGAGACCTCCTTTTAGGGCACTAAAATAGGTCTTTGAAGAAGACCAGAACCTCTAGGATGTTTCTAGGGAAGTGTAGAGGAGAAATTTACAGGGGTTGGCCGAGCTGGAAGGCTCAAATTGGTGTTAGTAAGAGGGGGAGGAGGTGCCCTTTTATAAGGGAGGAGAGGGGCACCTTTGGAAAACTAAAACTATTATTTTATTATAAAGCCACAATCGGTTTTAAATAGCTCCAATTTGATTTATTTCAAAGATAATGTGGGGATGGATCTAAAGCCTCTCATCCAATATAATTTAGACAAGTTTAGGTTCCTATTTTAACCTTATCATTTAGTTTTAACATTATGTTAAATAATTTTACTTTTACCGTGTCTTCTTGTGTTCTTACACTATATGGTTAATAAACATACTATATCAAGCCAAAAGAACCCTAAGTTGTTTATTATTAATATATATAATCTTATCTAAGTCATTTGGCCTACCCTTATATTTTTAGGAATAAAATAACAATTAATAATATAATATTTGTTTTAAAAACTATTTTATGACAATTTTGACACTATTTATTAATTGATTTTTGTGAAAATCATAACAGAATTATTAGTTCGAACCAAGTTTCTTAAATCAATACTAATATGTCATATTAACCTATAAAATTAGTTTAATTCATAAAAAGTCTCAAATTACATTTATTTGGGTATTTATAACATCAATTATGTCAATATTTAATTAATAAGATAATTACTGCATCATCGTTGTGTCATAAATAAATTAAATTATTTAATGTCTAAAAATTACAAATAAAATACAATTATGTAGAAAATATTTTTAGCTTTCTAATGAATATTTATAGTAGAATTTATCTTATGTATAACTCTATATTAAAAATTATTTACTTATTAAACATTGATTTTAACTATTTTAACCCTTCTTTAAATAAATTAATAATAAATGTCCTAATCTAATCCAAGTGGGCTTAAATGGTCATATTTTATTCCTAAAGTTGTTTTTGGTGGAATTACACTTATCCAATAGAATTAGGAAATGTGATAGGATAATAATAATATCATTTGTACCCTTAATTACCCTATTTACTTTTAACCGTGGTAAAAAAAAGTAAAAAGTTACTATTCACCAAAAATTATTTTAATCTCATTGAACCACATTTTAGTCCATGATATTAACCGTATCTCTCGGATTTTCGAAATTCAACTCACAGAAGCGTTAAAATTAAGTTTTATGAAAAATTCAGTTTTTTAACTACCACTTAGTGGTTTCACTATTCATCAAAAAATGAAAGTTTTCAGAAAAATACCAAAAATTAGGCCTAATCTATATTTGATATTATGAATTCAAAAATGATTTCTATTTTATGAAATTCAAAACATATCGGTTACATTAACTAATTTAAAAATTAATTCTCGTCGTCAAAACAAATAGCGTGTTTTTAAGAGATAATAACTATCAAAAGATTGACACTTGTTTATAACTGGTTTAAATGTGAAATTACATCCAATGACCAACATTGTATTAAATTGTAAAAATATATTCTAAATATACTTTAAAACCACTCAAATTAATAATTTATCACTATTAATTATTTCTATTAAAAAAGTTGTTTTTAATTAAAATTTAGTAATTTTCACTATTCATCAGAATATGAAAGTTATCCGAAAAGTACCAAAATTTCACCCTAAGATAATTTTGATATTCCAAATCCAAAAATGAAGTCCATTTTGAAAAATAAAATTTACAAAATTTCAAAAAGTGGTTATTACTATTCATAACGGCTAGTTTTAATAACATTTTAATAGCATATCGTTGTTTAGTGAAACTCGGTATTGCGTACTACACACGCTATCGAGGAAGGTCGTGATTGTGTGTAATGAAAGAAAAGTCAAGTATGCGTGTTGTGCAAGATCCTTTTGGTGTAGCGTACAACACAAGACATTAATGAAAAGAATATTTTTCATAATATCTCGGGGTGTTACATAACAGGTTATAAATAATTAAAAAAACTTACTTCAATAGAATAAATCTTGAAACCTTTGATGCTAATCCCATCACACCAGAACTATGATATAACACACTATAACAACTCATAAAATATCCTAAACCTTAAAATATGAATAATCCCTAAGAAGCAATATCAACAGAAACACCCAAAATTTTAATTTAATCTTTCATGATTTAAAAATACGCCATGTAAACATACCTTTATAGATCCATGCACAAACATAGGTGAACATCATCTCGGGATCCCCTCTTTATATTCGAAGTGTAAAAACCATAAAAAATGGCGGTTTTTACATAAATGGGTGGTATTTATAAATAACCATAAAATGGAAACTCCAAAAATTAGAAACGATGGATAACAACAACCTAAAAGAAATAAGGAGGGTGATCTTAGCAGCTGATGTCACTGAATCACATCCAATAATTCCAGGATCGACTTAGAAATAGAGGAGGGATGCATCAGTAGATACCCTCCCTACGAGTCTCATTCTCCCAACGAAGGAAAAGGGACTGATCCCCCTCTTTAAAAACTAAAAAATTAGGGTTTACTTGATTCACAAAAAAAACTGGGGCTTTAAGTCATATTATTCCAAGGTAATCCCTCAAGATTACAAGCCTCATGATTTATGATATACGTTAAGGATTTATGTCTTAAATTATTGGGAATTAACTATTTTTATTTCTTGTTATACACCCCATAATTAATTATTTATATCATGAATACCTTATTCAAGATGTAAATCACCTGCAGTGACTATTTTTTGCAACCTAATACACCCGTTCCTCCATCTGTTCTCACTTGAACCCTAGGGACTTCAACAAAAACATAAACCACATCAAAAAACACCATTTATAGATGTCCAAAGCCTCAAAACATTATTATATTCTTGGTAATAAAAATGAACTATTGAAAAAACTGAAAATTAAATTTCCTTTTAAATTTTCAACCCATTAGTAACAATTGAACTTACATAGTTCCCCAGAACCGCAATCCAAGATTTAGTTCCTAGAACAAAATCCTTAAATATTTTCCTTGGCACAAACTATAGATTATAAAAAATAATGATCCCAAAATTAAATTTATTAAATAAAAAATTGAGTTACATCCATGATGAGGACCTTTTAGGTTTATATTTTTAAAGAATTGTCACTAATTTAACACTAAAAAAACCCATGTCCTTTTCAACTAAATAAAATTTTCATTCCATTATATAATCAACTTCATAATCCATAATAAGTCTTCAATATATCCCACAAATTACACACACAAGCTATCCTATTTGAAATATTAGGTATAATAATTTTCATCAAAACCTCAGTAAATGGAAATATAATAAGAGGTGAGTTTAAATGTATAGTGAGGGTAAACATAATAGATAAAAACTAAAGTTCATAAGTGAGCATAATCTCTGTATAAATATTATGGAAGGACTAGATAATTAAAAATAATTCCATAATTGAATGAAATTGAAATAATAATATATCCATAGATAACAATTTAAAAACTAAGGTCACATGGATAAGACTAACTGGTTCCTTAGAGATTAAATTCATAATGTTAGATTTATAATTCCAGGTTCTAAGACAATACATCATGACCATAAACATCATAATCTTATCTTCAAGGACCTATGTCAATGAAATATAATGTTTTGGGTAGGCATACACAAAAATACCCAATATATTTTGTCTCGTGAGATATATTGATGCATTAAAGTGATATATATAACATGGACCCACTTATCACTAATTAATTCTAATTCATTAATCATATGAAAAATTTAATAAACAATACATACATACATTTTATAATAATCACCATTATTTTAATAACAACATAAAGAAAACAAATACATTTTCCCATGTTAATTAAATAGATAACATGATGATAACCCATATAGAGAAAGAAGGTTTTTATTTAAACAATAAATATATAACTTTCATGAGTAATCAATAAACATACATATTGGAATTACAAATATATTAATTTTTAGTAGTTTCACAATAAATAAATGGAATATATTTCTTTGTAATCATTCCCAAAACTAACACCATATATAGAAATGGGTATATGGTTAACTCAATAATTTCCCAAATAAATTTATGTATAAAATCTAGGTGGATGCCCTTAAATCAAAGTAATGGAAAAAAAGGTATTCACAATGTAAAGGAATTGGAAGTAAAATTATGCTTATTCATATTGGATGGTTAAGAAAAACAAAGGTAGTGATGGATCATGTCTTTGATAGAAAATAATTATATATAATAGATCTAGAAAAAGAAGGGGGTGATAAAATTTGAATAATATCCTTAATAAATAATAATATATGCCAATTAACATTGACTTAAATGAAATACACTTTTTAAGAGTTTTTAAAAAATAAATTTGGAAATAAGAATTATCTATAGTATTTTAAAAGTATTTTTTAATGAAATATTTTATAAAACTTGTAGAAAAATAATTCCTTTTTGAAATAGTAAAAATGTAGCGGGAAATTTCATATAAAATTAAAAAGGAGGTGAAAATATGTGTTCAAAATTAATAAAAACATAAAAACAGTTTCTATAAAACATTTTTACTATTATCATAAAAGGAATAAGTTATAGGCCAATTTAAAAAGTTATTTTTTAAAAAAGTTAAAGTGAAAATTTTGAGAAAACTTACCTTTGAAACGTTTTCTCCTTAAATAGATCCTTAAAAAGATATAATGTTTATCAAATGAAATGTGGGGTGGAAGAAAAAACATTTTATTTTAAAGTATTGAAAACCATTCCTATATTTAAAAATATCATTATTGAAAAAATACATTATAAGAAGAGTAAAAAGTTCATTTTTAAAAGAGGATATGAGAAATACAGATTCCACAAAGAATAAACCATAATTATATTTCCATATAATAAAGTATAATATTAGTGGGAAAGGAAAATATGGACAAGGAGGAGAAACCATCATTATAGCTTATGGGAATTAATATAAATAAAAATATATTTTTGAGAGAGAAATTTAATCATGGTAAAATATTTAAATTAAAAAGGAAATTATCCATTATATAGGAAGAAATAGCACAATTTAATGAAATCATAGTTTAGAATAAACCTATTTTATAAGAAATAAGTTCAATAAGAATCACTTTAACATAACAAAGGGAGTTGAGTTAACAAAAACCCTTACTATATTGGTTACGTAAGAATAAAAAAGACACGGGGAGAGATACCATTAAATGGGAAATAAAATATAATGAAAAGGAAAATATAATATTGAGTAGGAGGGGAGAAATAGGGGCCAAAAATTAAAAAAAAATTGGGTTAGAAACAAAAAAATCACTTTTAAGTGAAAATTGAGCAACTCGCATGGTTTGGCTGCATTGTTCACCAAAATGTGTTCCAGTTGTGTAGATGGTACTGGAAGTCACACAGATTTTGTATATAGTTATCAAAACCATGCACCAATTGTGAATAACTATGCTAGAAAATATCAAACCCCATTTTCAAATTTTCCATTAAGACTTTCATGGTTTGTCTCCAACCATGCACTACCCATGAAGTCTGAACAATATACATTTAAAATGAGGTTGAAAATTACTTTTATAATGTTAATTATATGGTTTCCTTCTAAAAGTGCATGAAAACCAGAAACACGTGAAAATTTACAAATCGATTTTTTTTTCAAACCAAAACCTCTTAGAAACTAAATTTTCCCCAAGATAGGATAAAAATAATATAAAATATAAAATTTTAGTGACATGAAAGTGTCAAAAGAATATATCATTCACCAAATATGGTTGAGATTCCTTATTCAATAATAATCTTTATTAAGATCATGAATATGTATCCAAAGGATCCCTTCATCCTGAGGCATCCAATTCTTCAAAAAACAGACATTATTTGTACATAATCCTCACTTAGACCATAATATTCTAGTACCTCTCAAAGGTAATGAGATAACGAGAATAGAATTTATATAAGGGAGAATCAAAAGGATGTCTTCTACAATTCTCGTGGATACAACCTTCTTATATAGTCAATGGGTACACTCACTTAGTTTTCAAGGAATTCACTCAAATTTTATGAAATGTTCAAGTAATGACTTCAATTATAAACTCATTAGAATATGTGGTCATCACATACATGAATTTAATATTAAAATTAATCTTTTGAATCACCTATACTTATTATCACATGAAATGTACAAAATAAATGATATCTTATATAGGGGAAAACTCAAATGTTAACAATTTATATTTAAATTTAAATTTTAACTAAAAAATATTCATAAACTATACAATAACATTTAGGATATCATTTTATCATATGCTAAGATATAGATAAAGGTAGTAGTGAGATATCAATATGTCACACCAATCAATATACATTACCAAGGCATATGTTATGACATGCTTTCATGTATTTTGTACAGTAATCCATACCCTATGTTAGTCAAAATTATATATCCAAATACATTATATGTAATATTGAATTTAGGTAATATCTCAATCATTTGTTTTTTATAGTTAGAGAAACTTGGAATTAATTTATTTCTCATCATGAATAATATGGATTTAATATTAGTTATAATTTATTTTTTTAATATAACATATTTAAAGAATAAAATTTTATAAATTTCACTTTTTAAATAGTTAATTTGATCAAAATTTAATTTACATGAAAAAAATACACTATTCCCATAACATAAAACAAGGATATAATATTATATAATTGAGAAAAAATTGGCACATACTTTGAATTTTTATTAAAACTTTTAATTTTACATAAGAAATAATGATTGATGTATTTGTGTTGAGATATAGATTAATCAATCAGGTTTTTTCACTTCTACCATCCTACATTATGTGATGTGAAATGGGGTAATGTAAATAAAAAGGGAAAAATTTTATGGTAAAATAATAAAAAACACATAACATACATTTTCAAGTATGAATTAAATAAAATTTCTTTATATTTTATATTTTAAAACATAATAATAACCACTAAGGGTTTTTTTATCTAGTTTATATATATGAGGAGTATTCTCTAAAATTTTTACATTAACTTCTTGTGGTAGTTTTTTATCATCCATGATAGTGTGAACATATTAAATGGGTGGGTTTTTTAGTATTATTAAGAGACTAGTTTATGGAAGGATATGAAAAAATGAATTTTGAACAATAATTCTAAGAATTAAATACTTTGTCTAAGACCATGGAGATTAAATTAAATAGTAAAAATCGTGTAAATGTAAAAAAATGAACTAATATTAAAAAAATTATATTTTAATGAAAAACCAATAATCAGTGCATCAAAAACCACTACTAGAACCACAAACCCTAAGTATAGAGTCTTATGTTCCTATTAAGTTTCTAACATAGCTGAGGTAATCATTTCCTAATATTTTATAATATGTGTTTGATATATATCTATCAACACTCATGATCCATGCCATTGAAATTGGAATGGTGTATAATATTCAAGGTGATACCCATTAAAAAAACCCATTACCAATATATCATTTGAGAGCTGTGATTTAGTTAGATCATGAATCAAGAGATGAGTTACCAATTCCCATTAATGATATTGATATTCCAATAGTTAAAAATAGATAACCACATACATATCATAGTTTATTAATCTTATAAAGACAAAAAAATAATAAATGGGTATGTTATTTCCAACTTAGATAATATTTAATATCTTTTATGATGAAATCTATTTTATGTAATTACATAAGTGGAAATAAACAACTAGTTCAAGTAAATCAAATTGATTAGTTTCTACATCATAAAATTGAATTATGGAAACTAGTATTTCATCACCATTGGACCTGATAGAATTAATGATTTTATAAGTTATTACCAAAATATATTTCAAACATAATAAAAATTATGAATTTATATTTAGGGAATATTTACATGAAATAGAAACTATTGGTCATATTAGTCTTGATAGAATAAATGAAATTCTTCAACACAGTTGGTTAGGATTCTCCATCATCAATGTATATATGAGGTTTTTTCCATAATTATTATGCCTAATTATTAATGTACTATTTTTAGTTTAGTTTAATAGTAATATTTTTATTCATGATTTTTATATAACCATTGTCTAGTTATAAGGCATAATGTTCATATTTTTCATTTTTGTAAGTCCTCATTTTCATTTTAGTGAATAAAGAAAGATGAATATTGATAAAATTATAAGAAAATAAGAAAAAAAAATTAAAAAAATTTCATGAAAATACAATGGATGAAAGATCATTTTTAAAAACTATTATGTTAAGTGAATTATTTATAATTAGGTTATTGTTTTGATAATTTTTTTCCTCAAAAATGATATAATTTTTATTTTTTAATGTTTTTTAGAGATCCTTGTATGCTAATTATGATAAATATAATTAAAATCAGTGATATCTTTTATTTATCTATTTCTCAGATATCTAAAAAATCATCCACACATAATGTAATTTTTTTAATTAGTAGTGACTTTTATTTTAAACATTTTATATATAGTTATTTAATTACTTTTCTTTATCATATGCATTTATTTTTATGTTTTCTTTTGTAGTATGGTGCTAATATATAAAACACAAAGGGTATAAGAAAAATGGATAGAAATGAGAAACAGATTGATTATTATATATGAAATTTTTTCCTTGTATATAAAATAAATTTTCATTATTGGAGAACATATCCTGAAAAATTTATTATAATTTCCAATGTTTACAAGGTCTCTAAAATAAAAAAAAAGTTTATGATTGGGATATTATGTTTTTAAATTTATTATGGAATTTTTAAACTATAAAAAATACCCATAATGGAATTTATGATATGTATAATTTTTTTGAATATTTACACTTAAAAAAAGATTTATTAATCATTTATATATTTATTTATTTTTAGTTCTATACTTATATATATAAAAAATCCCTTTCTAAATATGAAATAGTTTAATTTATGTATGAATAATATTGGCACATTATTCTACAATGTTTTCAAGAATATTAATGTGGTATTTTTTACATCTTATTTTTATTATCTAATTTGTAACCTATAAAATGAGCCTTATTTCATTATGATGCATTGTGCTCTCATAATGAGTGATAGTGAGTATTATTAATTTAAAATTGATATTATAGATGAAAAAACATGTCATATGATCCAAAACAAGTAATATAACTTGCATTATTTTGAAAATTTTGAAAAAAAAAATATATATTCATTTTTACCTATAAAGATAAACCACACATCATTATGACACATGATATAGTTGGAATGACTAAATTTTCATTTTTTCCATTTTAATGTATTATATAATTTTAATAATTATTTCAAAAGATATAACCTAAGAAAAAAATCTTGGATTATCATGAAAATAAAAATATATAATTTTCGAGTAATCTCTAGCCTATATAGATGAGCTACTCATAATTCCAATATATAGTGAGCTTAAAATGACAAATAGTGCATGTTATCAATATAAAAGAAATATTTTTGTTAAAAATGTGTGTTAAATTCTAATAACCAACCTAACAATCTCACATTATCATAAAAATATGGGAAAAAATTTTAATTTATTTTTGAACTTTTGGAATAAATTTTATTAATATTTGATACATGGTGTGGTAAGATTGATTAAAGGTGAATTTCTTTTTTTATATGTTTTATCTATGTTAAAAAAATGTGTCAAAAACTCAAAAACCAAACATACTAATTAATATTATCCTAAAAAACTTGTAAAATTATATTTGACCGATTTTGTCCTTTAGGAATGAACCACATGTCATTATTTTCTCAATACCAATAAAATGAGATATTTTCTTTGAACTTTTTTAAAATTATTATTGATTCATTTTTGGCCAATAATAATGAATCAAACAACATCCTAGCATGATGTGTATTTGAAATAGTTGCAAATAAATTTCTACATTTTAAAAATGGTATATTTGTAAAAAATATTCATAATGAGATAAGAATAGAGAAAAATAGATCATTTTTAGTGAAACTCTAGATAAATGATCATTAATTATTTTATTATTCATCATATGTATTTTTGTTTCCATGATCGGATTGTATTAAGTTTCTATATAATAGTTCCATTATAGATAGTTTTGAATTTATTTAGTATTATTAATGAAACATATATTACATATTAATATTACTTCAATTACAAACACATTTTTAGGTATGTTAAAAGAAAATTGATGGTTGATTATTCATCAACATTCACTTCTTCTGATGATGATGTATTTTTCAGTTGTCCAACTGATTTTTTTCTAATTATTGAGACTATAACCAATAATTTTACTGAAAAAAATTTATTTCATGTAATAAAATATATCTATCATTTTAATTCTTCCAATTCAATTAGTTTTAGTTTTTTGGTTTTTGAAAAACTAAAAAATGGATGTAACAGTTGAGAATGGAAATTCTTAGATATTTTTTAGCACTTATAACGGCTTGAACATTTTTCAGGTCAATAAACATAAAAAATAATACCACTAATAAAATCCTTTTCTAGTACCAAGAATGGTATTTTTTTAATAGTTAAACCATTTTAATTACTTTATTTATTTATTAAAACTATTTAATTTTTCTATGTTTCATTGGATATGTACCTTATGTAACATAAAATATAAGGATGAGCTTGAATCTCTAAATAAACATATTTTAATAAATGATACATTATTGGAGAGAAAAACACATAAAATATTACACATCTTGGTTTTTAAATATGGTTTTTATATATCTAATATTGGGAGAAAATTTTTAATTTCTGGAATTTTATTTTTTATCACATATTTAATTAATTTTTTTAATTTTAAACGAATCAAGGAAGAGATTCTAATTCACAATATTTCAAAGACTATATGGTGAATTTTGAGACATTTTTTGCAACATTAATTATCATAATTTTGTTTCTTATAAATAATTTTTCATTTAGTACACAAGAATATATAAAAAACATGAAAAATAAGTGGAGTTTCACTTGAAGTAAAAAACATTCATATGGATAGTGTAAGAGACAATGTAATTGTTAATTTAAAAAGTTAAATTATTATGTTATTTTGAGATATATCATAATATTTTCATACAATTTAGTTCAAATTTCACCATTCAAGTATGATTAGTCAAACACTAGAAATCGAGTGAAGATTGAGGGTGAATTTACATTAGTTAACCACTATAAAGTATAATGAAAATTTTAGAATGGACCTTTTATTTTAAAGGCACAGACTGTGTAATTTTTTTATTTTAAAATTTATAACACATAAAATTGGTATATCCTGATACATATTCTTATAAAAGAGTTAAATAATTTGTATGAACATGAATACAATGAATGTGTGACAACTTAACCATTTTATGTAACAAATGATAGTTAAAATAAACACAATTAGGAATAATTTTCATGAATGGATGTATAAGGTATGTTATGTAGTGTATGATTAATGTTACATTTTATTGTATTTATATTTTTTTTTATAAATTTATTTTTTTATAATTAAAATGAAGTTATATTTTATTGTATTTTGTTGTCTCCTTTGTTTTATATTACTAGTATTCCATCATAGTTTCACCTATAATATAGGTTGAAATTATTAAAAAAATTATAAATAAATTATTAAACGTAATATTCATGCTTTGCGGTATATTTTTTTATTTATTTAATGTATATTAATTTAAATATTTTATTATGTAGACTTGGGATTTTATTTCCATACAATTACTTTCAAATTTAAGTGGTATAAATGTTTTTTTCTTAGAGTAGCAATTTATATAATAATTTTATAATTTTTTGTGTTTTTCAAACAATAATTTCACCATTCAATAGAATTGATATTAATGATATATCATCCACTTTTTTACAACAATAGGTGATAACATGTGTATGTTTTTGGTGTGAAATATACTCATTTTTATAATTTTTTTCTATATTTTCTATTATGATACTTTAATTAAATAATTATTCATGTTTCTATGAAAATTGATAAAATAGGGCTATTTTTGCATAGAGACATATTTTTTAGATAAAATTAGAAAGGAGTATCAAATTATTAAAGGTAAAATTTTGGCTAACTTATCCAATTTGATTATTAGAATAGAAAAGGTGTATTATTTAATATATCATCTACTAATGTGGGTTTTTCAATTTATGATGTGGTTGGTGAAATATATAATAATTAGATACCTATAGAAAATAGAGAATTAAAAAAAGAAATGGTGTCCCATTAAAATCATATTTTTTATATAATATAACATTGAAAATATAATTGTAACTTTCAATGTCAAAGGGAAATTATTGGATGATAACTAATTTTTTTATATTATTACATTCCAACATGTTATTATAGTGATATGTTGAAAATATTTATCAAAAAAGTATAGGATAGTTGTTTATAATCATCTACCTGATTAACATGAAACTCAAGTTCATCTTTACTATCAAATAGGTGAATTCTATATGATTGTATTAGTGTTAGCAAACATGTTGGAGCACATGCTTGGGAAAGTTCAAAATTCCCACCGGTGCGGTTGTAAAATCACACATGTAAATCGAAAAACCTCATCAGATGATTGGATTAGGTTAAATTTTTCTAAATCCCATGTAATTTATTTTTTTATGTCCTCTTGGGGTCAATAGTGAACTAGAGAAGGTTTTAGGTGAATCAATCTAGTCTGCACATGAAATGAATTCATGTTTTAGCCATTCATGTTGTGGCATATAGGTTCACAACATGAAGGGGGTCAGATAGGGGAGGAGACCCCCGTGACCTAATAAATCATAGTGTGAACATGTAGTTTAAGATGTGAATCAGTACATGTAGAAAAAATAAAATAAACTAATTATTTTAAATGGAAAATAGTACAAGTGGAATTTTATTTAGAAGCAGTGGATGTTCCCATCTCCTCCAATTTTGGTTTCCATGTGAGGGAACACCCTCATTTCAAGCAGGATTTTGGTGTCGTTTATCATATGATATAGGATTGGTTAAGGATAACACTTTTTCCCTTCATTATTTTGTTTCTCTCAATGATTTGAGGTGTTTCATTGTTTATAGACATTATGCCATATTTATGGGGTTTTTATCTGATTCTATGATTTTTATTGTTTGGTCTCAAATCATAGGCCATCATTTGATAATTAGGATTATGAAATCATAAGGTTGGAAATTCTTAGATTTATCTTAATTATACATGTTCTATCTAATGTGTGGTAAATCAGTGTGAGTGGGGTGGTCTGGGTAAGACTAGATTTTTTACTGATTTTAGTTTTTTTCTATTGGAATATATTGACAGGTAGTATCATGGTTGAAAGAGTAATATTAGGTTGGGTATGGAATGGAAGTTTCATAATGGTGTTCTAGGGTCAATTGGGCATGATGGTTCTAATTATAGAAGTATATTAAAGTGAAATTATGGTTGAGTTGGTTTGTTATAACGCATTGGGTATGACACATGTAACTTTGGGTGCTCTTGATCACCAAAGGTGAGGTAATGTGGTTCTTATAGTTGAGGCATATGGAGTTGAAAAATGTTGTAGTTTGGTGATTTGGTTCACTATGGTGATAGAGGTTTTCTAGAGGTCTGGCCTAGGATTGATAGTGATTTCAGCTCACCATGGTTAGGTGAAGGTGTTTTCAGGGTGGTGTGCACACATGATAGGGTCCAATGAGATGGTTTTTACCACACATTATGGTTAAATGACTTTATAGACCAAGAGACATAAGATATGGTGTTTACCATTAATATGTATGAGGTTATCACCCTATAAGGAAATAGTTTATGGTGTGGGAGACTATCAAATAGGGAGTAAGGCTCTCTGTCATTTTGTTGCCGATTCAATAGGACTATTGAAGGATGGGTATCATTTTTCCTTTGAATGAAATTATCATAATCTAATGGGGGGGGGGGGGAATAAATAGAAGTTTGAGGGACTTGTAAAATTCCTTATGGACATTCCTTTGGGGAATCAGGTTGACTCGTGGTGGTTAGTTAAAAATAATGATTTTTTTTTTAAAGTGGTATGTATTTTTGGTTAGTGTGTGACATGATATGGTATGGGAATGTACGAAATACCTAGGGATCTTCCGGTATGATGGACCATGGATGCATCATTACACTCAGTTATTGGATGAGTTAGGTAAAGGAAATATGGTTGTTGGTGAGAAAAAGTGGACTGAGTTAAGTGATGTTTAATAATTTCCATTTATTAACATTCTTCATACAATTGTACATGTATGGATATAAGTTAGGGACATTGTTGGTGGTGGAATACTGTGTTCAGACTCACACCCTATATATTCCCTTCAGGATGTGTTCAGGCATTATTTTTCTAATTACATGGTTTGAGGTTCGGAGTTTAGTGACTAGGGTCCTGGAGAAGTTGTATGGGCTTGATGACCTAATTTTTGGTAGGTTGACTAGGTGGTTCATTGGTGCTAAGAAAGTGATATTTTTGGTTATTTTTTCCTTTTACATATATGATTGGCCCATGAGTGAATCTAATTATTTTGGTAAGACATGTATGATATGTATGTATTATCTTGTATATATAGAATTTATAATTTTGGATTTTCACTACTATTGTTTTAGATTTCTTCCATTGTGTCTGATTTTTTACTCCCATAGTACTTTTATTATTATAATTTTTACTATTATCACAAAAGTTTATTGTCTTCCAACTATCACCCAATAGACCCGTGATGCTAGTTAGTAGCCTCTGGTGTATGGGGAGGTGCACCTAAGTTACAATAACTTTATGGTTAAAAGTGCATGATTAGTGTTTCCCAAGGTAAGGAATTACAAAGTGGTATGAGAGTTAACTATTGTTGCTACCTCATAGCATCAAATATATTTGATTGTGCATAGTAGTATTAAAGGAGGTTTGTAATGTCTCAAAATTTCCATTATTTTTTTTAATTATGTGGAATTATTTCAAGACTAAACACTCTGACGAAACGTGATTCTGAGTCTTGGAGTGACCAGAATGATACGTTGAAAAATGTTAAGCTTTAAATAGCATGCATGAGTGGTTTTACAAAATATGTGGAATAACTCTTAAATGGGCGCCCATATCAGAAATATGAGGGCATTGTTGTGTTTAGGATGGTGGTTTTACCTTATGTGTGACTTAAGTTTAGTCGGGGTAGACCTCTAGTGAGAAAACCTGAAAATGGAATAACCGTAAATAAAATAATAAAATAAAATAATTATTTTTACCAAATGCCTATAATTCACGAATGGTGACTCGGATTAAAAATATGATACCACTGCTGAGCTTGTGAGAGTATGATTTCCTTAGGAAGATCCTAACATTGGATAGTGTGGCCCAACAGTGGAAGTTAGTTTTGCTCATAAATAAAATAATTAACAATTAATTTATTATCAAAACCTTATAACTTCTAAACGGTAAATCCGATTGGAAATCCGAGTCTACCATTAAGATATTGAGGTCGTGTTACCCATAAGCAGAGCCTAACCTTGACCAGTGCGAGTTGAGGGTGAAATTTAATTTTTTTTAACGCTAAGCAAACATACGAGCGGGGTTATCTATCTTTTAAACTGGTGCTCGAATATAAAATCTGAGGGGACCGTTGATTTCAGAATACCAGGATTCTCCTAGAAATGACTTAACTTTGGCTGGAAAGGGATGAACAGAAAAGTTATTTTTCATAATTTTCGATAAAAATAATTATATAATTTAAAGTAATTATTTTATTTCTTTACTCACTGTTGGGTGGCAGACGACGACGCTGTGGTGTAGTGACCAGGCAGTGAAAAGGAGCATTAATAAGGCTCATTAATGGCCCTAATCATGCAGGGTAACAATGCAATAAAGTAAGCATAAAAGCAATGATTTATCATAAATGAAACAGCATAATGATGCAACATCACAGCGTAAAAGAAACGTTGTGATGTGTTTCTTTTTATTAAACCAACACGTGGGAGAATGGGGAATTAAACTACGAGGATTATCTGACGAACCGCCGGTAGTTTTCCTCTCCAATGAAGAATGAAGAACTACGGTGATACTTCATCGTCTTAGACATGCCTCTAAGAATGGATCTGGAAGTGACGTCGACATCGTGAAACACTAGTACAAAATCCTTTTTTTACGTCAGTTTTTTTAGATTTTTAACATCAGTTTTGAGGCAACGTTATTGCGAGCGATGTAAAAAATATGATTTTTTATGTCAGATAATTAATAAACGACATTAAAAATGATTTTTTAGGGTTTTCTACATCAGTTTTTAATAAACCAACGTGGAATACCTTATGGAAATAGCGTTAAAAAGCCATTTTTACATCGGTTTTTAAAAAAATGATGTGAAAAGTCATTTTTTACATCTGTTTTTAAATAACCAATGTAAAAAATATTTTTCATCTTGTATATAATTTCCTAATATTTTATTTGATATGTCGTAGATCTTGAATGGAGTTACAGATCAAAAGTTATGACCATTAGAAGTTTGATATATATTTTTTGAGGAAAGATCGAATGAGCCAACCGTAGTTTTTTATTAGAAGAAATTAAAAATATGAGGGATTATTTGTAGTTTTACCATGATATAAAGAATTATAAATCATTATAATAAAATAATAATCTTTAAATTGTATATCAAATAAGAAAACTACTCATAAAAAATTTAAATCATGAAAAAATAATTACAAATACCTTGACGAGATCGCGGAAAGAAGAAATAGTGGATTCACTTGAAAGATCAAACAATTTGAGTTGGTGTAATGATGATGGTTGAAATAAGTAATTGTTAAATGGTATATCAATTACAAAAAAAATCATAAAAACCATAAATCATGTAAAAATAATTAAAAATACCTTGATGAGATCGTGGAAAGAAGAAATAATTGATTCATGTTGAAGATCAAACAAGTCTAGTTGGAGGAACGATGATGGTTGAAAGAAATGATCATTAAATTAGGATATGTGTATAATGAAAAAATATAATTTAGATGATAAATTAAAATTCAGTATTAAATATTTTAGGCGAAAATTGGAAATTTCAATGACGCGATGTAAAAAAATTGAAATTTTGCGTTGGTGGGATATTAAAATTATCTTTCACGTCGGTTTTATGATAAATTTCATTAAAAGATATTAAAATTTTCACTAATTTTTCATGTCTTTTATTAAATAAACAATGTGAAAAATTAATTTTAATCACTTTTTCACATCGATTATTAAATAACCGACATGAAAAATCAATTTTCCGGACTTTTTCACGTTTGTTATTTAATAACCGAAGTTAAAAGGAATTTTTCATGTCATTTATTTAATAAACAATGTGGAAAATGTTCAAAAATATTTAGTTCATTTCCCAAGCTTCGATTTGATAGTTCACAAATTTCAAATGGAGTTATGGATTAAAGGTTATGGCCTTTGAAAATTGGCATTCCCTAAGACTTCGTTTAGAGATGATCAACTTCCAATGCTCAAAACGTTTGATCCGTAACTCCATTTGAGCTCCGTGACCTATCAAATCGAAGCTTGTGAAATTATTTAAAGGTTAGTAAACCTTTTTCATGTCGTTTATTTAATAACCTATGTGAAAAAACAATTTTATCACTTTTTCACATCGGTTATTAAATAACCGACGTGAAAAATTAATTTTCAAGACTTTTTCACGTCGGTTATTTAAAAACCACTATTAAAAGGTATTTTTCATGTCAGTTATTAAATAATAAATGTGAAAAATGTTAACAAACATGTTGTTCATTTACCAATATTCGATTGGATAGGTCACAGAGCTCAAACAGAGTTACATATTAAAAGTTATGTCCTTCAAAACTTGGCCTATCCTAAGACTTTGTTTAGAGATGATAAACTTCCAATGCTCATAAAGTTTGATATGTAACTCCGTTTGAGCTCTATGACCTATCAAATCAAATATTGTGAAATTAAATACATGTTTGTAAACCTTTTTCACATCATTTATTTAATAACCAACATGAAAAATCAATTTTTATCACTTTTCACATCGTTTATTTAATAACCAACGTGCAAAATGTTAACAAACCAATAGTACATTTTCCAAGCTTCGATTTGATAGGTCACAGAGCTCAAACTGAGTTATGGATTAAATGTTATGGCCTTTGGAAATTGGACTTCCCTAAGACTTTGTTTAGAGATGATCAACTTTTAATGCCCATAACTTTTGATCCGTAACTCCATTAGAGCTCTGTGACCTATCAAATCAAAGATTGGGAAATTAAATACATGTTTGTTAACATTTTTCGTGTCAATTATTAAATAATATACATGAAAAAAGTAAGAAAAATTGATTTGTCACGACGATTATTTAGAACCAACGTGAAAAAGTTTGAGAAATAGATTTTTCACATTGGTTATTATATAACTAATGTGAAAAATAAAAAAAAATGTATTTTTCATATCGATTATTATATAACCGATTTGAAAAATAAATGATAATAGATTTTCACATCGGTTATATAATAACAAATGTGATAAATCATTTTTTAGAGATTTTCATGTCGGTTTTAAAAAACTGATGTGAAAAATGGTGACATTAAAAATAGTTTTTGTACTAGTGAAACCTTGAGGAAGAATGCTTCAAAATCGAACGTCAATAAGGTAGGGGTTTGGTTTTAATTTCAATGTTCTTCCTTTCTCTTCTTTTCCTAGAAACGACGAACATGGATCAACCCATGAATAGGTTGATCCCTTATTCGTGCGTTTATGTAGGAGGGTGACTTTTATTGGGGATTTATTATTCGAGATTTGAACCTTTCATGAAATGGTCAAATTGAAATCCCTGAACCCCCACTGATTTAAACCTCTAACGCAGAGGGCTCGAGCCGACACGAATAAGGCTTGAGCGCCTCCACTCGGGCATTCTTTGTGGACTCATTCTCAAAGTTGTGGAAATTCGATTTTGGGGCCTGAGCAGGGATGGCAGTGACCCAATAGGACCGTATGTGCATACAGATCAGAAAACAGACCACCATAGCAACTCTGGTGGCCTGCGGAAGGTGTTGCCGATGCAACCCCATCGGCGCGACAACTGCGGAGGCAGGCCAACACCGACCGCATGAAGGGGGCGGTGCCACACAGCGTCACGGTAGCAGTAGAGGTGGCCAACCCTCATAGGTCTCACTGGAGGATGGCGGTGCGCTTGTTAGCGCACTGCGGTGGCTGTAGGCAGCGGCCAATAGGCCATAGCGGTGAGAGTCGCGGAACCATGCAGGAGTCGCGGTGCCATGCAGGAGTTGAGTGAAGGGGGTAGCCCATGTCTGAGCCACCCGGTTTAGCTGGAAGAGTTGCGGCCCATCAATCTCAGCTGGAGGAGGAGGCCCTGCAACGTCCTGTGGGGAAGCTAAGACTGGATGCAGCTGATTGTCGCATCCCGGTCGAGCGGCGCACCACCGGTCTTCCCCCTGGAAGATCAGGCTATGGATGGCAGACTGTGCCCTCGTCCCAATGGGTCGGGCCGGTCTTGTGACCCAGAGGGTTTCACTAACACCGGAAGGCTGGTCTCTTGCCCTTCAGGCTGGGTCGGACTAGACCAGGTCACCGGGTGACCCGGGGGGGCTAGACCCCCAGCTAGACCGGGTCGGCCCCAGTGAGACCTATTGGGCCTGGCCCACTGGTCAAGGCGGACCAGACCAACACTGACCAGAACTAGGTTAGGTCAAGTCTGTCAAAATAAACTGGGGTATGAGGAACCCCTGGGCTGAGTTGGTCAGGTCGGTCTGACCAGGTCGGACTGGGCCCCGTTCAACCAGCCCCCTATTTACTAAAACACATGTATCTTGCAAATCACATGTCTGTTTGACGATCCGTTTGCACTTTTGGTACCCTCTTGATGAGTCAGATCTTTTGGCATGCTTTTTTGTGACTTTAATGGACTTAGAGATGCAACGAATGGCTTGAGGAGAGGTTCCCCCAAGTGTGCTACGTATAGAACCCTGCAGTTGTCTAAGACCTAGAGACCATAGGACAATGTCCCAGTGGGAAGTGGCTCTGTGTGGCCCGGCATGCCCATGGTGGGGAGCAACTCTATGTGACCCGGTAGACCCATTGTGCTCGATAGGAGGAGTACCTCATTTCGGCCAAGGTGGGAGGCAGCTCTGTGTGACCCAGCATGACCATGGTGGGTAGCAGCTCTGTGTGACCCAGCATACCAATGGTACTCATCAGGGATGAGTACTATAACAGTTCAAGGTTAGTAGGAAGTAGCTTTGTGTGACCCGGCAGGCCCAATGTACTCAATAGAGGATGATTTATCCAATAGACAGGGAGTTCTATGATATGACTGATGATGCTACTATCACCACCCTAGAATATACTTAGAGTGATCTGCGGCTTTTACTTTGTTCTATGTGTTTGAGATCCTGCTTGATGGTATTACCTCTTTGGTATTTTCGTTATGGTGTTTTCCTTTGTGGATTACTAAGAGACCTTTGGGGGTTTCAGGGTCCCTACTGAGTATTTTTATACTCACCCTTGCATGGGCTTCACCCACACGTGTTGGTTCCAGTGCAGACGATCAACGTTTCGATAGAGGTGCTCAGGGGGACGGGACTGAAGGACGCTACGACGATGGACTTGGTGGCCTAGGACTAGGTGGGTCCCATTAGGAGTGGGTGGGAAGGACATACTAATTTGGATTCATGTAGCTTCACTAGTATCATGATCAGGTGGGTTTTTTCGCGGATGGCCATTAGAGTATCCTTTTGTACTTAACTGTTTCAGTTCTTTTGTTGGGTTTGTATTCTGGCCGACTCGCTTTCAGTTGTACTTTGTACTCAATCTTGTTTTAGTATACTTATTTTCCCCTTCAGTGTGTTGGGATGTGGTTGGGAATGTGTGTTCGTACTGGTACTCAGTCAAATTCCTCCCTCTTGCAGGTTGATACCTTTAGCACTAGTTGCCAGTCCCTGGCCTTCAGGAGGTGGGCTTGGTGTGGTCAAAACACGAGCCCTGGTGGGATGGGTCATGCAAATTGGTATCAAAGGAGGTTGGTTCTACCAGAAGAACTAAGAGTCTGTATTTTTTGATGGGGGAAATAGTGTTAAGTGTCTTGAGTTCATCTTTCATTCTGAGTAGTCCAGTGTTGGTGCGGCAGCCAATGTATCTATACATCGGGACCCTGAATTCTATTTTCCAACTCAGTACACGAAAACACTTATTGCATCTGTTTTGGAATTTTTTTTCTTGATCTATTTTCAGTCATCTCACCAGGTATAACTTATTTACTGTATTTCATCTTGATTCTCTTTCAAGATTCCTCCATATAGATATCCAGTTGTGGTTCTAGTGTGTTACCATTAAGATGGTCCATAGAGTGATTAGGATTCGGTATAGGGACTATTTCCTAAGATGGTACATTCTGGCTGTGTCCAAGAAATACCACTGCCCATTGGTCAATAGTTACTACTGGTGATAATGGTAGAGGACACATGTAGGCTTAGTTCCTTACACGAGTTTCAGCGACAGATACCCCTTAGGTTCCGAGGCGATCCCAACTCAGAGGCGACTAAGGAATGGCTTGAGGTGGTGACTGAGTTTCCATCTTGACAAGGCCCTATTAGATTATATGGAGTTTCTTGCAGTGAGTCTTCTACGTTGCTCAGCAGGGTGAAGGAAGGGTTTAGATTACATTGATCTTACGATGAGGTGACTTTTTTGTGGACATAGCATGATAACCTTGCTCAGGTAAAGGGCTCTTGCTATAAAATCTAAGGGGTATGTATACCCAAGATCTTCTACCAGACGGCATGTCGGTAACTGAGTATTCATCAAGGCAAGACGACTTTCTCAGGTACTTGATGAGTATGATACGACCAGGGCTTTAGGGCTCAGACCTCTAAGAAAGATGTGTTTAGGGACATCTGATCCAACACTATTCCTTTGTGCATTTTTACTTATGTTAGGGTGATAGAGAGAACCTTTGTGGTTGAATATTCTTTGGATGAGCAGATACAACCAGTGAATGTTAGTAGTGGGAAAGTAGGAAACTAACATCAGTCTCATAGACTTGGATGTATAAAATGTTTTAGGAAGAGAAAGTAATAGGAAAATATTAATCTGTAGGATGGAAGACACAGTAGAGGAGTTAGGAGAGCAACAAGATGTGGTATACATTTCAACATGTTACTACCACCACCCCAATGTGGTCGACACCAGGCTCATGGAGATGGAGGATAGGGGAAGGGAGTAGCTACATGAGGTTAAGGAGTATGACTCAAGGGATCTAGGAATGATTCAAGGTATGGTCTGTGTCTACTACTAGCTTCCATATTAATAAACATAGGTACTAATAATTTCTTCTCATCATGAATCTTGTTCAAGATCTAGAGTTTTCGGTTAAACTGTTGACTTGATCCTTACATCTAGAGATACCTATGGGAGGAGACTTGATAATCACACTTATGATGATGGTGTGATATGACCCTAAAGGTGATATTTTCTCTTAGAACTACTTGGTGGAAGCATCGATGCCTTAGGACATTAGTTTGGGTATGGACTGGTCATCCACAGTTCATGATTAGATTGAATGTTTTAGGCAAAAGGATGTGGTATATCTACATAATTGGAATGGGGTTTTCCTTGGTCAGTGAAAAAGTAAACCAAGGCAGCACTGGATAAACTCATGCATAGGAGGGTACAACCGATCACTCTTGAGTCGCCCAACCTTACACTCATGGAAATGGGTGTTTTGAGTTTTTAGTTCCCAATAGTAGTGGTGAAGTATGAGAATATCCTTTCAAAATATGTTTCCAGGATTACCTCCCCACGGGGAAAGGGACTTCTGCATTGACTTGTTCCTAGGGATGGCAAAGATATCTACACCTGCATATCAGATGGTTCCCATGGAGCTCCAAGAGCTGAGAGTACTATCAGGGGAATTGCAGAGGATGTTCTTAGTAAGACTAAGTGTTTGAGGTTATTTATTGATTACTGGAACTTTAACCAAGTGGTCATGGATAATGAGTACCCACTACCAAAGGGTTGATGGGAACATCAATCAGTTAAAGGGGTAGCCTTTTGTGTGAATGGAAAGGTGCCCGTAGGCTTTTCAATAGTTGATATAGTGGCGATGGATGGAGTTCATCTAGGAATATGACTTTGAGATAGTCTATACTCATAGTAAATGGAACGTGTTGAATGAAATGCTCAGTAGGAGGTCTGGTTTACAGCTGCTATGTGAGGAGATAGAGCAGCTAGCCACGATGCAGATATCCTTCATGGATGATGATGGAGTAGCTTAACTCAAATATATAACTGTCACTCCCACACTCCATTAGTGGGTTAGGGAGGCACAGCTTATGGATGATGTCTGTGAGGACCGACGTGATCATTTATCTTCAGGATGAGCTCCTTATGGATTTTCGATAGGTGGTGATCACATCATCCTTTTCAAAGGACGCACAATAGTACTTGTGGCGTTACGAGAGGAGGTGTTGAGGGAGTTCCATACTTACCCTTTGGAAGTACATCCTGGTGTGGTGAAGATGTATCGGGACCTCCAACGTCAGTGTTGGTGGTCAGGGATGAAGAAAATAGTGGCAGAGTTCATTTCATGATGCCTCACTTGTCAGCAAGTGAAGGCTGAGCATTAGGTCCTAGTAGGCTTGGAACAACCACTTGAGGTACCAGAATGGATGTGGGATGATTTATCTATGGAATTCATGACAGGATTACCACGCATGTCCAGGGTCCATGATTCTATCCAGGTGATTCTTGACTGACTCACCAATTCATCTCACTTCCAACCCATTTGGGAGTTGGGATTGGTTGAGGGATTGGGACGCCTCTACGTATAGGAGATAGTGTGGCTTCACAGGGTGCCTTCGATGATCGTCTTGTATCATGA
Source organism: Viscum album (assembly GCA_963277665.1). Classification (NCBI taxonomy): domain Eukaryota; kingdom Viridiplantae; phylum Streptophyta; class Magnoliopsida; order Santalales; family Viscaceae; genus Viscum; species Viscum album. The sequence continues at coordinate 681,016,911 of OY728123.1, read as the reverse complement.
TGCACACTTTACATCACAGTTGTGGAAGTGGTTGTAGAAGTCTTTTGGGACCCAGTTGTGCTTGAGCACATCTTTTCATCCTCATACAGATGGTCAAACGAAATAGACCATATAGACCCTTTAGAACATTCTTTGTGCTTCTATCCTAGATTTTGGTCACAGTTAGAAGGACCACATATCACTAGTGGAGTTTGGATACAGTAATAGTTATCACTCCACTATTTCTATGGCACCATTTGAGCCCTTGTATTGGTGGAATTGCAGATCACCCCTATACTGGACAAACCTAGGGGATTCAGCACTCATGGATCCATAGTTGGTACATACTACCATTGAGAAGGTGCAGATCATCCAGGAGCAGATGAGGACTACACATAGAAAGAAAAAGTCTTATACTGATAAGAGACAGATATCCTTGGAGTTTGAGGAGGGAGGCCATGGTTTCCTTCAGGTCTCACTTCGATGGGGATTATAGAAATTTTTCTAGGGTGGCAAGCTATCTCTAAGGTTCATCAAACCTTTTCAGATCTTAATTAGAGTTGGTGAGGTGGTGTACCACCTATCTCTTCCCCCACAGATGCATTGGGTGAAAAATTATTACAATGTGTCTTTACTGAGGAGGTACATGAAAGATCCATCGCACACCATCGACTGGGGAGAGCTGGACATTGATGATGGGGTGACATTTTCGGAGTTCTAGGTGAAAATATAGGATTGATATGAGCAGGTCCTTTGTGGATGGTCGATTCCTCTAGTGCATGTTTGGTTGTAGTACGAGAATCTATAGGAGAGCACATAAGAACAGGAGGCTCAGATTCATGCTCAGTTCTCCCATTTGTTTGATTATCGCTTGTTTTGTCTTTTGGAGATGTAAATCCCTAAGGTTGGGAGAATATAATGTCCTAGAATTTCCCTAATTTTTTTTAAATTATATAGAATTATTTTGAGACTACACACTCTGACGGGATGTGATTCTGAGGCCCAGAGTGCCCGCAATGATCCATTGAAAAATGATAATCTTTAAATAGAACGCGTGAGTGGCTTTCCTAAAAAATTGGAATAACTCTTAAACAAGTTCATGGATCTGAATTATGAGGGCACTGTTGCATTTAGGATGGGGGGTTTACCCTAGGTGTGACTTAAGTTTAGTCGGTTCAGGCCTCCAGTGAGAAAACCCGAAAATGGCATTACCATAAATAAAATTTTTAAATAAAATTATTTTTATTTTATTTTCAAATGCTTATCACTCACAAACGGTGACTTGGATTAAAAATCATAGACCACCACTGAGCTCATGAGGGTATGTTTTCTTTAGGAAGATCCTAAAATTGGTCGGTGCAGGCCAACAGTGGAAGTTAGTTTTTCACCATAAATAAAATAATTAAGTAAAAATTATTTTATTGTAAAATACTTATAAATCCTAAAAGGTAGCTTGGATTGGAAATCCGAGATTACTATTGAGCTTGTGAGGGTGTTTTCCCCTTAGGAAATCCTAACCTTGACCTGCGTGGGTTGAGGGTGAAAGTTAATTTTTTAAAAAGTTTTTAAGGTACGTTCAGTAAACGTGTGAGTGGGATTTTCTATCTTTTGAACCGGTGCTCGGATAGAAAATCCAAGGGCACTGTTGTATTCATAATGCCAGTATTCTTCTAGAAATGACTTAACATTGGCCGTAAAGGGCCGAAAAAAAATTATTTTTCAGAATTTTCGATAAAAATAATAAAATAATTTAAATTAGTTATTTTATTTCATTACTCACCATTGGGTGGCGGACGGCGATGTTACGGTGCAATGACCAGGCTATGACAAGGCACATTAATGAGGCTCATTAATGGCCCATATCATTCAGTGTAATTATGTAATAACGTAAGCGTAACAGCAACGCTATTTCATAAATGAAACAGCATAACGATGCAACATCATAGCGTAACAGAATCGTTGTGACATGTTTCTTTTTATTAAACCAATGCGTAGGAGAATGGGGAATTAAATTGTGGGGATTCTCGGATGAACTGCCAGCAGTTTTCCTCTCAAATTAAGAATGATGAAATTTGGTGAGACTTCATCATCTTCGACATGCCTCGAAGAACGGAGACAGAAGCGATGTTGACATAGTTAAACATTAAGGACGAACGCTTCGGCATCGAACATCAACAAGGTAGGGGTTTTATTTTTAATTCAAAGTTCTTCTTCGATATTCTTTTTCTAGAAATGAAGAACATGGATCAACCCAATAATAGGTTGATCCGTGATTCATGCATTTATGTGGGAGGGTGAATTTTCTTGGGGATTTGTTATTCAGGATTCAAACCTTGAATGAAATGGTTGAACTGCAACCCCTGAACCTACCACTTGATTTAAACCTATAACACAAAGGGCCCGGGCTGACACGAACAAGGCCCGAGCACCTATTCTTGTTCATTCTTGGTGTCCACATTATCGAAGTGGCATAAATTCAATTCCTAGGCTTGATCAGGGATGGAGGCGACCCGAAAGGCCCATAGGCACAGATTGATCAGAAAAAGGACCACTGGAGAAACTCTATTAGCCTGCAGAAGGTGTTCTCGGCACGGTGGCACAACCGGCATGGCGGCGCCTACAACCAGCAGTGGTAGCCGGCCCACGCTGGACATGTGAAGGGGGTAGAATCACCCAGCACCGCAGCCATAGTGGAGGGGTTTGGCCCTTTTCGGGCGCACTAGAGGACAATGGGGCACCACAGTGACGGGAGTCACGGCGCCATGCGGGCACTACGTGAAGGGGGGTGGCTAGGGTCTGTGCCACCCAGTTCTACTGGACGAGATTTGTTCCAATGAATGTGGCTGAAGAAGGATTCCCCACGATGTCCTACAGGGCATATGAGACTGGACACGACCGGTTTCCACATCCCGGTCGGGCGACGCACCACTAGTCTTCCTACTGGCTGACTAGGCTAGGGTTGGGGGCTCGCCCCCAGCCCAGCGGGCCAAACCTCTACCGATGGGCCTGACCCACACCCTATAAGATGGACCTATGCTAGTAGGTTGTAACCATGCCCTTCGGGCTAGACCAGTGCCTTTTGGGCCAGGCCGAACTAGACCGGGTCACCGAGCGACCTGGCGGGTCGGACCCCCGTCCAAACCAGGCCGAGCCCAGTGAGACCTATTGGTCCGGGCCCACTGGCCAGGCCGGACCAGACCAACCATGACCTGCTCCATGTTAGGTCAAGTTATTCAAAAGTAAATGGGGTATAAATAACCCTAGGGCCAAGTTGGTCGGGTCGAACTGGGCCCTCCTGCAACTGGCCCCTTGTTTACTAAAACGCTCGTATCTTGCAAATTGCGCTTCTGAATGATGATTCGTTTGCAGATTTGGGACCCTCTTGATGAGTTAGATATTTTGGAATGAGTTTTGGTGACTTTAATGTTTGTTGAGATTCAATTAATGGGTTGAGTAGTAGTTCTCCCAAGTGTGCTATGTACGAAACCCTACGGTTGACTGAGACCTGAAGACTGCATGACGACGACCCAGTGGGAAGTTGCTCTTTGTGACCCGAAAGGCCCATGGTGGGGAGTGGATCTGTGTGACCCAGTAGAACCATGTTACTCGATAGGAGGAGTACCTCATTTTGGCCAATGTGGGAAGTGACTCTGTGTGATCCGACTGGCCCACGATGGGGGGAGGCTCTGTGTGACCTAGCATACACACAGTACTCATCAGGGATGAGTACCACAACAGTTCAAGATTAGTGGGAAGAGGCTTTGTGTGACTTGGTAGGCCCACTATTCTCGATAGAGGAGGAGTTATCCAGTATCCTATGAGTTCAATGATATGAATGAGGATGCTACTATCACTACCCTAGAATATACATGGAGTGAGCTGTGTCTTTTACTTTGTTCTATGTGTTTGAGATCTTGATTGGTGGTATTAACTCTATGGTATTTGAGTTGTTTTGTTTTATTTTGTGAATTACTGAGAAAACTTCACGGGTATCAGGGTCCCTACTAAGTTTTTTTATACTCACCCATACACGGGCTTCACCCACACGTGTTGTGTCTGGTGCAGACGATCAACATTTCGACAGAGGTGTTCAGGGGTACAGGACTGACGGATGCTACGATAGTGGAATTGGTGGCCTAGGACCAGGTGGGGCCTTGTAGGACATGGCAGGAAGGACATACTACATCAGGTACTAGTACCTTCACTACTCTCATTATCTGGTGGGGTTTTCCACATATGTTCATAAAAGTTTCCTTTTCTAATTTGTTATTTCAGTTCTTTTGTGGGGTTTGTATTCTTTCCCACCAGCTTTCAACTGTACGTTGTACTTAGTCTTGTTTTTGTATACTTGTTTTTTCACTTCAATGTGTTGGGACATGGTTGGGAATGTGTGTGCATACAGGTACTCAGAAAAATTCCTCCCACTTGCATGTTGATGCCTTCGACGCTAGTTGCCAGCCCCTGGCCTTCGGAAGGTGAGCTTGGGGTAGTCACAGCATGAGTCCCGAGGTGACGGGTCATGAAAAGTTTGGTTACAAGTGGTTACATTTTTCTGATAGTTTCTTGGTGGTATTAAAGGCGAGTTATATAAAAATAGGTTTTTATTTAGGTTGTGGTAGAATAGAGCCTAATAATGTGTTAGAAATTGGTATAGAGGTTGTATTGAGTGTCTAACTATAATCTTTAGGAACTTAAGTCAATTTTACTAAGGTGAATGGGAATTTTGTTTTGTTTTTAATGATTATAGTTGGTTTATTTGATTCAAATTAAATTTTACTTGAAGTTACTGACTTTTTTTGGACTCTTTTCCAAAGTGGTAAGAGGTAGTACTCATGAATTATAAAAAGATATTAGGGATCACATGGCATGTGTGTGTTCTTTTGATTTTTTATTGGAAAATATAATAATTAAAAGGGTTGGTATGTTTAAAGTGTCAATAATAAACTAATTTGTATTCTTATAGTGTCTTTTGGTGGAATTATACTTAGTTTCCCTATAGAAAGGTGGTGGTTCTGGAAAGGGAAATAGGTTATGCTATTTAAAGTGTCAATAATAAGATAATACATGTTTTCCTACATATCATCTTGGTGGAACTATACTCATCCTACCCAGGTATGTGATTATTAATGTGATGAGAATGTGATCAGATGTGTATATGGAGTATGTGGTTCCTGACTCAGATATGGGTAGGTTGGGGAACATGAGGCTAGATGATATGTGATATGTGTATTGTAGGGATATGAAATGGTATTGAGATTCACTGCCTATTATATATTTCCCTATTTCTGATATCTAGAGTATTATAATTATGTTGATGATGGTATTTGGTTCTCATTATGATACCATTGAGGTTTCCTCTATTGGAGCATCCGGAGGGTGGAGATGTGGTTCTTCTAGGGTGTTCATGGGTTTAATCCCCTAAGGGCAGGGGTGAGCATGAGCCACAGGTGGAGGAACTGAGGAAGGAAGGATTACCAGAGTGGGTAGAGGAATTTAGACACACTAGGAACTGGAGTTTATACAATGAATTAATGATCTTCTCAAGGCGATCTTGGAACATGTTATTCAGATCATTGACTGAGGATCTTTGGGAGATGAGTCGTACATGGTATATCTGATGTAGGAGATTCAGTCATAGAACCCTCCTTTGTTCTAGGGAGAGGGTGGACCATATTTAGAAGATATTTTTATAGATTATATACATAATATTTTTTATTTGGTCAATGAACCCCTCAAGAGAGGGTGAATTTGGCCACATAAATGAAAAAGGGAATGGTGAATAGATGGTGGGACATACAGGTGCATGTATGTAGGAATGAGGGACTGATGTGAATGGACATCAAGACTATTTTATTCAGTCACTTATTCCCAAAATCCATGAAGAAAAATCAATCCCATTTGTTTTTATACTTTTAGTAGGGGAGACATTAGTCAAGGATTTTGTGGGGAGGTTCACATACTTGATTCATTTTTCACAAACTATGGTACGAGATGACATCATCATGGTGTTGTAATTCTAGGATGGTTTATGACATGATATATGGGTGTAGATAAAAATATTTGGATTAAATTTATTCTTAGAGGTAGTGTATTAGGTATTTATTAACAAGGTGGAAAAGAAAGAAAGGACTAAACCAAGATGAAAATCATTGTCAGGTGAGATAGGTAGTTCGGATTTGATTAGCTGGAAGCGAGGCATGAGAAGACCTAGTAAGGTAGTCAGACAAATGACTTGAGTAGTCATGTATATAGTTGGTCATCGATGGAATGATTCCAATGTATAAATAGAGGGCACATTCAGGATCTATGTGATCGGCCTCTTAAGCAGTTCTAGGTGTGTGACCAAATAAGACATTTTGAGATGATTTTTTGGGAGATTCCAAAAACATAATAGAGTCATAGATTGGTTCAGACTCAAGGATTTGTGGTGGGACTAGTTCATGTACAAAAATTTGGTATCTTGGATACAACCGCATAGACAGGGAGTGGTAGGGAGAGAGATACCAAGTAGTGAGGGTATAGGCTTATATTGAGTACCACTCTTTATAGTGTACAAGTATCAAGAAGTCGGGCTTTAGGCCAACAATATTTGGTTTTTTAAATAGATTTAGTGTAGTTTAGAGAGTTGATGACATTTAGATATACCCTGTAATTTTGTCCATGATTTTTTATTTTTTTATGATAGATACCAGTGCATGTGGTGCATGTATGTTAAGTGAATTTAGTAAATATGTGAGTCTTAAGTGTAGTGCATGACATATAAGTGAAGGATTGGAATCATTCAACCATTGTGGGAATCAAATATGATATCGTACCTTTGTGGACGTGAGAAATGTAATGCCAGACTTTTATGGGCATCAGTTATGATGTAGGTTTATGTGAGCATTGAGAAGTATGCATGAATTTATGGGTGTCATATATGAGGTGATTATGAGATGATCATATGGTTGGATATGAAACTGAAAGAGTAATAAATTTGGAACATGTTTTTTCTAGGAGGATGGTCGGTGTGGAACCATCAAGATATATGGAAAATGGGTCTGAAAGTGATTGGGTAGGTGATTCTTATAGTGTGGAGTAACATGGATGGAATAACCCTATCGAGTGTGTATCTGGGGTAGTTCAGAATGTTGGGAATGAGACCGATGCATTAGGTATCATCTCAGTGGTTGGGAAAGAAGATAATGGGATGATCGGTAAGGAAGAAAGTTTGGGTCAGTGAATGGTCAAATAGCTTAGGGAGGATATATTATATGGATGGGAAATTATAAACCCTTAAACCTCATCATATGTGCAGATTGGGAATAAATTTTCTAAAACCCATGTATTTTGATTTTTTTTAAGTGTTGTGATGGTTGAGAGTGACCAAAATATGGTTTCAAGTGAATTGGTATGGTTTGAAGTTGAAATGGATGTAGGATGTATCTATTCATTCTATGACATATAAGATCATGAAATTAAAAGGGTCAAACTAGAGAGGACCACCCTTACCTTGATAAATCATGGTCTGAACATGTATTTCATGTCATTAAGTAATACAAGGAGAAAATAAATTTGTTTTAATGTGAAAAGATAAAGGGGAAACCATTTTTCCTAAAATTAGTGGACAAGACACACTCCTCCTCTTTAGGGCCCCAATAGAGGTAAATCCCTTATTTCAAGTTAGATTCTGGGTTCATTCATCATATGAGGTAGACTCAAGTAAGGATAACACTTAGTGTCCTTCCTTCTTTTGTTTCTATTTTTTATTTGAGGCATTGCACCATTTATTGTTGTTATTATCTATTTCAAGGTATTTTAACTAATTAACCAATTTCCTTGATTTGGGATCAAATTTGAGGGTGGTATTTGATGATAATGAATATAAAATCATAAGGTAGGTGGTTCTTAGCTTTCTCCTAATTATACATGTGATATGTAATGAGTAGTAAATCAGTGTGAGTGGGTTAGCTAGATGAAAATAGTTTTTTTACTTCTTTCAGTTTTTTTTCTATTGGGAGAAACCAAAGGTTAGTATCATGTGAGAAATAGTATGATTGAGATGGGTATGGAATGGATGTTATGGAATGGGTTTCTAGGGTTAGTTGGGTATGATGGTTCTAGTTAGTGAATTTCATTAAAGAGATATTACGACTGAGTTGGTTATATTGGAATGTGTTAGGAATGTCCCATGTAACTATAGGTGATGTTTATCATTGGAAGTCAGGTGACGTGGTTCTTAAAGTTGAGGTGGATGGTGATGAACAATTCCCTAGTTGGGAAATGTGGTTCATAGGTGGTGATAGAGGTTTTTTGGAGGTGTATCCTAGATTTTTTGGTGATTAACATTCACAATAGTTGGATAAAGGTATCATCAAGATTATGTTCCACATTATAGGGCCCAATGATTTGTTGATGATGGCTTGTTGTGGGTGGAGTATTCTATATATACATAGGATATTGTGTTGACCATAAGTAAAAAGGAGGTTATCCCTAAATAATTCCATGGTTGATGGTGTTTGAGGACATCAAATAGTGGATGAGGCTCACCACTATGTTGGTTTTGGTAGGATAGGACTTTAGAAGGATGAGTATCATCATGCCTTGGGATGTCATGTTGATTATTTGATGAGTTTAGAATAAGAGTAAGTATGAGAGATTTTTGACATTCCTTGTGGATGTTCCTTGGGGAGTAAGGTTGACTCGAGGTGGTTATTAAGAAAAAATGATAAATGATTTCATATGGTATATGGTGATGGTTGGTGTGTGACACTATATGTTATGAAAATGTATGGGATATTGAGGATGCCTCTAGTATGATAGAGCATGGATGCATCGTTTCACTCTGGAATTATATGAGGTAGGTAATGTATCTCTTGTGGCTACTGAGAAAAAGTGGTCGGGTTATGTCATGTGTACTAATTACCATTTATTTACATTTTTAATACACTGGTATATGTATGGATTTAATCTAGGGACACTATTAGTGGTGGATTATTGAGTTCATACTTACACCCTACATGAGCCCTAGATGAATCATGAAAATTTTATGGTTCTTAGTTCAGGAAAGGGATTAGGCTTTTGGTTTAGAGATTAGTGGGCATGGGTGTGATTAGGGTGCATCTATATGATGACATAATTTTTCATAGATGTACAAGGAATTTATTTTGGTGTAGAGCTAATGTTATTTTTGATTATTTGGTCCTTGTACATATATGATTGTCCCATGGGTGTCCTAATAATTTTGGTAATAATGGAATGAGAAGTAGATATTATCTGGTATATATAATAGGTGCACTTTTAGATCGTTATTGCTATTATTTTGTATTTTTTATATTGTGTTTGATTTATTTAATTAATTGTACTATTACGATTATTATTCCTATTATTATCACCAGAGGGTATATTATCCCCACTATCACCTAACAGACCCCCATTAATAGTTAGAAACCTCTAGTATATGGGGAGGTGTGACATAGGTCACATAACTCTCTGATTCAATGCATTGGATCATTGAATCTTGGTTCGAGGTGTTACAACACAATTAGTAAATTTTAGTGTCACTAAATAACCAGTGACCCCATGGGCTCCACCCACTCAGTCTATATCCACCGAGTTCTTGGTCTATTGTATTGGGTACTAGGTGTAGTTTGAACTTAAGGGGATAGACCCTGAACCAATTCGAACTCTCAAAAACTGGCCATTGGTCTCTTCTAAATACACTAATGACCCAAAACCAATAGATTACTTATGTTTTGGTAGATATTTAATTACATTCATTCCTCAGAATACATGGGGTGTTACATAACATTTGAACTCTAGGTGATGATAGAGTTTAAGAACTAAAAGTTATAGTTAAAACTCAATGTGTAAAGATGGTTTTTTTACCCTTAAATTAAAATATATTTTATAAATGTGTCATCAAATATATGTGTTTTAATAATGATTTTTTTTTATTTTTTATATAAAAAATATGATGTTGGTCCTATATTTTTTATAGGTATAAATAAGTACAATAGAATAAATATTAAACTATTGTAATACTCTAATTATAAGTAAACATTATTTATTAATATATTTTAATGCAGTAAATTATAAATGTATTATTTATATAAATCTAATTTCACTTTTCTATTTTTTTAATCACAACACGGTAGTTATCATATGGAATATTGACACAATACTCTATAAAATTGAAGTTGATAACTCCTACATTGGAATAATTATTATTTAGATTAACACCCATTTTATTAGTGGATCCATGTGAAAGTGCACATCACATGCCTCATTATTGATATTGTTTGATGGTATTGGTTGATCATGTTCCTAATGTACTGTTTAATTTTTATAGGCTAGAGATTGTATCAAATTTTCATGTAAAAGATCAAAATATTTAAAGTGCATGGTAAAAATTTCAATTATATTAATTTAGATCATGTATTAATATCATGAATACATGAGTAATAAGTTATTACTTTTACTTAATATATTATCAAATTTATCATTATGATTATTTCTAGATGTTGTAGTACTTTCATGTCCAATAATACCACATATTAAGGTACATTTCAAATTATATAAAAAACCAAAATTGTTCATTTTTATTCTAGACATACCAAACTTGTAAAATATAACCAATTAGTAATACTATACTAAAGGGATTTAGTAACTTCCTAAGGATAGTCCAATGAAGGACACCTTTTTTAAGTTCCAAAATGTGTCCATAAAAAATGTGTATATTCAAGGTTGGGGTAGTTTTTGGTAATTGGGGGACTTAGGGACACCCCATCCATGGTATAAATGGATATGGGGAATGCATGGTGGGGGAGGAATTTTAGGATTCCAAGGGAAATATTGACCAAGGTTGTTGGGTATTGGGGGTGTTAGGGGTGGGTGGATGAGGGTAACAATAGAGGTTTAGGGAATCAAGAGCAGTTGTTTGTGGGAGTTCGAGGGTGGTACAAGCCATCAAGGCTGGAAAAAATGAGTTATAGAGGTTTTCTGAAAAAGTGAGAGACCCAAATCACATGGGATTATACTTCAGTATTAGTGAACACTATTGGGAAATTAGTAAAACTAATGTTAGAGGCTCCCAAATAGAATTCACTAATGCTCCCAAAGAAAACATGTGTGTTTTCCTCCCTGAATCCCAATATATAAAATAAATTAAATTATACAACATATAATCATTAAGTTTTAGGATCTGGGTTTTCTCAACCCTAACATTTATTAAAGAAAATAGAAGTTTAGAAAAACAATATCAACTCAAATAATGTGTTATATAACACTATTTGACATAAAATTGGTAAAATGTAACCACTTAAAAAAATATTTGAAAGTGATATCCCCATCCAAAACATAAATGTCCCCTTGAACCATATTTTTATAGTCCATGATACCAAACAAAAGAAAATTACTTAAAGGCCCACTATTCTTCGCCTCAAGATCAAAAACCACATTTTTTTCTCTTTCTGACACAAGAAAAAAGGCCCAATTTAGGCCTAAGGCCTAAATTACTTCTAGATATTTAGTAGCATAACCTGAATCCCAACCATGACCTAGGTTATTCTCACTATCCAAGGTCATCACCTTGTGTAGAGTCATCTATCCTATTTCTAGTCTGCCCCTAGTATCACCCCAAGGTCATCGACAACTTATCCCACATCCCAAGGTATCATATGTTGTGAATCCTTGGGTAATATCGAGCCATACCTACCTAAGTAATCATCAATCCATTCCCCAAGACTCTCCATCGACAGCCACAGTTGTCAGGGCACCATCATTATCCACCACTGTCAAGACACTATCGCCAGCCACTACCATCAAGTCTACATTACTAGCCACCAACCACTAGGCCTCCATCATCAACTCCACTAGAATAAAAAACCCATATTTATATAATTATCCCCTTATCATACATGGATCACTCTTTACCTCCACCTCTATTATTGGGTGGGGCCACCATCACTTCCATCCAACACCCGAAGAAGATGGAAAGCTTGAGATTGGTTTCAACCTCAGTACTCACCATTAGTCATCCTCGTACTCCACCACCACCAACCTCAGTATATAAGTCACTATCACTAGGTTCCATACCTAAATTATTTTTCAACATCCCCATTGATGAGGCGAGGCTCCTATCACCACCTTCATATAGTGTGGGCCCTCTAAACCCCTCCCCATATCATCATGGAACATTTCTCCTTCACTAAGGAAACTTTCACTTCCTATTACTTCAATAATAATAATCTTTACATGAATATAAAACTTCATAATTTTTAGGATCTCTAGCATCAAACTAATGAAATCAGGTCTTTTAGTAACTGAGATATTAGTAGAATGAACTCAAGGACTTGCACCGACACACACTGTAAACTTTTTTTAATATACCACTAGACCAAATTCCCAAATACTTAAATTATCAATGTTACATATCTATAAAACCTCATTATTATCCATAAATTCATTTACATACATCATATATTAAATATATATTGTAACACATTAAAATCCATGACCAATATCATATACAAAAATAAAAACAAGTATATTTATTTCTATACAAATACGAATATAAAATAAATGGACTATGATAAAAAAACATGACAACCTCACTATTATCCTCAAATACATAGACTCCACTCAAACCAAGACTCGATACTTGTACAAAAGTAACTATCTATAATTTCACATCAAACACGCTCTACCCTATCATAAGTAGAAACTATACCATGTGCACGGGTAGGGTGAGTATAATAACTCATTATAATTCATTGGTACCCTTAAATACCATAATCGAGTGTACTAATAATATAAAAAAATTATCCTAAAAATATAATAAATAAATTGAAAATGTTCAAAAAATTAATTTTTGTTTTACAATTTTGAAGAGGGAATGATCATAGTTTTAGGTTTTCTTTTCGTTACACAACTTTGGTGGTTGGAGGCCTTGACTGGTAAGCTTGACATGTATATTGAAGTGACGAACATGGATATGATCCACCTCCTTGATCACCAGCATGGCTACCTCAACTACACCCTCTAAATGAAAATAATAAATGTATTGAATTCCATCTACTATAATTTTTTTTTCGAGATTTCTTAATTTCATTTTAGAAATTATAAAATTATAAGAATAATTTAGGTTTTACAATTTTTTTGAAAATAGTACATGTGATGCAAGGACCTAATTCACAAATTTTTCCTCTGTGAGGAAGCTTAAATGGGATCCATGCTTCCTTCTCCACCTGAATGGAATCATGAACCTCATTCATGCTTCTGGTGAAACTGAAAGACTGGTGGCATGAATGATGTTCACACCTCCCATTGAGAAGAAAGTATAAAAACACCAACCACCATATCATTACTCCCATTCCCCTGTCTAATTTATAGTGAAGTTATGGAAAATTGATTTATCTCTTTCTCAATATATTATCTATTGCCTCTGAGAAGGAAAAATATATTTTTTAAAATTTTAGTTTTCCAATTGCATTATTTATTTTTTCTTCATTTATTTATTTAAATTGTTAAATTTTATGAATTTATGTTTTAACTTATATATTCTTTGTGTGATTTAGATCATGTTTAATAATTTATCAAATTTAAATTTGATGTTTTCATTATTTAAATTGTGTGTGTTGTTAACGTAATTGTACCCCCAAATACCTAATATATATATATATATATATATATGAATATATTTATTTGTGAATATAATGTTATATATTATATTAAAATTAAAATAAATTTACAATATATTATTGGAAAAATAAATAAAATTATATTATCTAAATATTTTATGAAAATAATATTACCAATATTATTTTGTAAAAAATATTATTAACTTTATTTGAATCTAAATGTTAATATGTTTTATTATTTATCATGTTTAAATTTAATGAAATTTATAATATTATATTACATATATACATATATATAGATAATACTATTTTCATTAATGGAATTAAAAAAATTACTATTCATAATATCCTAAAATAAATATTAATTATTAATAATAAATATCATTAGTATATATGTAACAAAAGAAAGTATTTATATTTTGGAAAATATAATTACATAAAAATTATATATATAAGTTCATTTATGATATTTAAATTAATATAAATTGATAATATATTATTGGTTATATAAATGTAAAAAAAATTAATTTTGTTCAATTACATTAAAAAATTTCTACTAATAATATTTTCTTTAAAAATTATTATTTTTAAATAATATCCTGAGTAATTATGTATAAACTAATATTATTTATATTTAGGAAAATATAATTTCTTACAAAAATGTATATGTATAATTATAATTTAGAATATTAATAATTACATTTGAATATATTTTTTTATGTATAATATTATATTTTATATTAAAATTAAAAAAAATACAATATATTATTAGATACATAGATAAATAAAATTATCCAAACTAATAAAATTATTCTAACTAAATATTTATTAAAAATATCAATAAACAAAAAAATTAATAACGTAAATTAAATATAAAAATGTTTATCTTTAATTATATAACATATATATACCATTAATTATATAATTTATTTAGTAATATATAAAATTTTATTTAAAAATACTATTACTATATATTTACTATATGAAAAATATAACAACATTCTTTAAACATACCTTGTAAGAGAATGTGATGATTGATCTTGAGATGACTGGTCCATGTATGATTCAAATTATATGTGATAATTATTTTTCATGTTGTTATATAATATATAATAGTTTCACTTTCTTTCTTCTTTGATGACCTTCATGTCATCCTTTTCTCTAAGAAGGTAAGGGCCAAGATGTCTGCAGAAAACTATTTTGTATACCCAACCCCTAGAACCCCACACATGCCTGTGAGTATTATTGTAATAAAAGGAGGCTTTATAGGTGGTGTTGATGTTCAATGTAAGATTTGTACACCATGACTAAAATGAGACTGGTAGTTTCTAAAATATGAGAAAATGGTGGTTATTGGAGCTTCCCCCTAGGTTTTGATTGGTTTATCGATTAATGATAAACCAATTCATAGAAAAAGTCTCATGATCATGTCAAAATTATTTAAAACTATTAATATTAATATATATATATATATATATATTATTTATCATATATTATTTTAAGAAGTGTTATAATGTATTATTATAATCAATAATTAAAAGTAAAAAATTATTATTGATTATTTAAATCAATAATGAAATATATTGTATATATTATTATTAATAAATAGTTTTTTATGTTTAAATAACATTATTACTTAAATAACTATATAGTAATATATTTAATTATATTTAAAAATATTATTACTAAATATTTCTATTTTTAGAACTTAACAACTACCTCAAAAAACTTAGTAAGGTTATTGAGTGATGATTAGTCTTGAGATGACCGAACGAAGTGTAATTATAATTGAATGTGCAATTATTTTGTTTGCAGTTATATAATTTTTAATGATTGTAACTTATCTCTTCATTGATGACATATTTTTCATCCCTCTCACTAATAATGCAAGCTCATGTGTGTCCATTGTAAAATATTGTGTATTTTAAATCCCTAGAACCCCTCACTTTCATGTGTTTATTATTGTAATAAAAGGTGTAACCACATGAGGCGTTGATGTTCAGTGTTAGATTTTTACACCATATATTAAAGGAGATTTTTATCCTCTAAAATCTGAGACAATGGAGGATCCATAAGTTTCCTCCTAGTTTATTATTGGTTTATTTATTAATGATAAAAAAATCTATATAAAAATTTTCAAGATCAAGTCATTTTTATTTAATCAAAAATAATGAAAACTATTAAGCCTTTCCTGATGTTGTAGAGGCATATATAATGATCTGCTAAATTTTCATTTTAGAAAATCGTGTATGTGTTTATATACTTCAGTGGTGATTTAATTTATAACAATCATGGATTTATAAATTTTTTCCACCTAAAAAAGTTGTTATCCTTCATGAATGTGTGGCATTGCAAAAAGTTCACGTGAATATTCGTAGTCACTTAAAACTAAGGGCTGGTCAGGTAATTAATTCAATAAAATATTAAAATATTTATTATGTTGATCATGTGTGCCACAATGAGTATCATTTTCCTGAATATGAGGATTTAGTGGTAGGATTATCACTATTTAGGAAACAATACAATAATGGTCTATTGGAATTATATCATGATATTTATGTAATTGATAAGGTGAAACCTACTACTACATAACCCTATTATAGTACATTTGTTAAAGTCGGTCCTTCACAAAATTATCATTCACTATCATCTCATATGAATATATTAATAGAATCTAAATACAAATAATATCATCATAATACTGATATAATTATATGAGGCATGCCTATTAATACTCTCAATATAATGAATGATACTTTCTCTGATGAGGAAGTATTTGATTATGAGACATGAGATGATGTGGGTGAGTAATGAGTGTCCAAAGAACCTTCTGATATTCCTTTAATAAATAGTCAATAACCATTGAGTTGTAACCATCCTTCCTTATTGACTTCCTTAGTGGAGGGCATTTCATGTGAACATGTGTTTTATTAGGGTGTCATTAAACCAAGTACTAAATTCTTAGGATTTATAGGTAGCAGCTCTTTTGAAATTGATAACACAATGTTTTATGGATAAGAGTTTAAAACTAAAAATTCCTTGAATAATTTTGTTAAGTAGTACCACATGGAGAATCATTTTTCATTTCTAGTTGATGACTCCAATAAATAAAAATACCTCATTCAGTGTGACAAATACATGTTACAATTTAAATTTAAAAAGACTGAAATATATAATGATTTTTTTCATGTTGTATGATAAATAGGTTGGAAGGCCAACATACTTGTGTGCATCCAATGTTGTCACAAGATCATTATGCATTCGATGAAAAGTTTTCATCAACTATTTTTATTGAGATGATATGAATGTGTGAGGATATTCAAATGATACTCATTCATGAATGAGTCCAGTTGTTATTCATATACAATATTTCTTATTCCAAATCTTGGATGGAAAACAAAAAGAAATTGTAAAAGTTTATGGTGGCTAGGTTGAATCGTATATGTTTTCCATAGATAATGGTATTTTTGTCTCTCAACAATAATTTAATTAATTATATTTCACTTTTGAGTATATATCCCAAGATAATCGGTTTGAATGAACAATGAAAATGTTCTATAGGCTATTCTAGGAATTAATGTTGAGCATCACAAAATTTTCTTATTAGAAACAATTCATTTAGGTTGATGAAACATCTCAATATATAAATTATTCATGTGTATTACACTTTATTGCATCATAGTATGAGAATCATGTCTTTCTCCAATTAACGTTCACTACTATTGAAAATGATAACTTTGAGTCACGGAGTTGGTTATTTTCATGTATATTCATTCATGTAATGTAAAGAAAAGGAGTTTCATTGATATCTGATCATCATTTAGAGATTATATAATCTATTAATAGTGATGGGATTTCATTGTAATAACCTAATTGTTATCATCGATATTGCATTTGATATATTTTTAGTAATGTACATATGTATTTTAAAGATGATGCAGTAAATAAAGTGATCATAAAGTAGGGTATGTTTCCTTAAACTAATTTATATTTCAATGATTTTTTATCCTTTTAAATGTAATGATGTCTTCTTATTTCATTATATAACCCAAAACATGGAATATTTGATGAGTAGATGGAATGAATTCACAGGGATAATCAAGATGTGTATGATTATATGATGCATATTTTGACGGAATAATTTTCATTTCCATATAATAGTGGAATGAGATATGGACATATGACCACTAATATTGGGGAGTTCATAAAAGAAATCTTTAAGGGTGTTTATAAACTACTGATCATAGGTTTAGTACATCATGAATTCTAATGATGTGTGGAGAACCTTTCTAATTCTCCCAATATGATTCTTAGGGGATGAAACATGGGATGCACTATAGCTAAAAATTCCAAAGAGATTGATAAGATATTATAATATGCATCATCATTTCATGTATGAACAATTGATCTTCTAGGGAGATGCTTTGAGGTTATAGACTTTCATAAACCACTTACTGGAAATAGTGGTTGAGTGTTAGTGGTATTAGTAGAAAATAGGTACCATGATTTTGGTTATTTATAAGCATTAAGGTATCCTAGTGAAAATGTCATTATAGCTTGGGCATTGGTGGACTTATCTTGGGAACCCTTTATTGATCCAGTATGTCACTTGATCACTCTAGTTGATTGTTATAGTGTGCCTTGGATTCAAGTTGGTGATTTTCATTATTTTATCTTACTTGATGGTCATCCAAATTTGGTCCCTAAAATTACTATGTTTCATCCCTAAGGGATTTCAAGGTTTACTCATATTAGAAAAGAGATATACTATACTTGAGAATTTGAAGTGGAACTTTGGTATAGTATTTTTCGTGATACAATTCATACTCATAATAAAAGTCCCCATGTGGAAACAGGGAGATCCAGTTCATGTCATCATTGACCGTCTCTATGTATTTTGTCATTTTTTTTGTAAAATTATTTTTTTACTATGCCGTGTTCCATGTGAGATACCCTAATAATGTTATTATATATCCCTTCAAATCCAATAGTATTTTGGTATTTCATGAAATTTTATTATTTCATATGTGATTGTTACATTTTTAGAACAGTAACGAATAAGATATATATATGTATTTTAAAAATAAATAAATCAGTTTAAAAAAATCATATTGGATTATAGTAAATCTCAGTATTAAATTGTAATTGAAACAAAGTATCATAATTCATTTTCAAAATATAATAAATATTTTTTGACGGTGGAGATTAGTTTTCATAAAGGAAAATAGAATATTTTCTAAGCTACATATGGGTAAAATAAACATGTATAAAGATAATATTTTCCTATATAAAGGTGAAATGTGTACACATAAAGGTAAAAAAATTCAAAAAAAACTTAAAAACTTATACTTCACAAAATTAAAACAAAAAATGTTTTTTATATTTCAACATTGAAGACTATATTGAGCATCGACATGTTCATTCCTTCATTATTCATTAAAATCCAAAAAATTCATTTCCTTCATCAAAAAAATCTCCATGGTACCTTAATTTGATCTCATGAACTTTATGTTTTTGGGAAATTTTAGACATTCAAAAACTCCCCCAATATCATCACAACATTTATTTGATTTATTATAGAAAATATATATTAATTTAACAATATTTTTTTTAATATTTTTTCATCTTGTTTCATTATGAATGCTAACTGTGAACATCATTTTCTTAATTTTATAAACTAAAAAGGTATTTTAACAAATTTTATTACACTGAATATAAATATTAATGTCTATATAAAATATATAGAGAGAGGATGTTCATTTTCTCACCTTTGAGGATAGACATATTTTTCATGTTATCATAGAGGGTCATCTTATTCTTGCTCCAAGTGTATAAAGGACAAACCAGTTCAATCATGCTTCACCCCCTCCTACTATCATCCCCCATCTTTAGCATATAGGGTTATATGGTGAAATGATGTGTGATTTAACCATCATTGATTTCTGGTACATGGAGCCCTTATAAATGGATGGAGGATAGAGACACATAATTTTCATCTACTAAAGTGAAAGATAATGATCACCCTCAATGATGTATCCCCTATGTTGGACCTCCCACATTAGGGTGTGTCTATGAAAGACCGATTTAGTGGTGATTCATAACATTTAGGTTAGATACAACTATGCATTCGTCAAATTATTTTTATCATATGTACCATCAAAAAGATAATTTTATTCATAAGGGATAATTAAGTTTCTAAAAGAAATGTGATCTAAGGAAATTTGATACATTTTATAGTGTTGGGGTTCATCTATTTTATTTTGTTTTCTCAAAATATTATGTTTTTTTGGTATCAACATGGTGAACAAAATTCATGAAAATATATAAATAATTTATTTCTAGACCCATTAACATTTAAAACATTAGTACTTGAGGTTTCTAGCATATATTATTAACAAATATAAAATTAAAATGATTATTTAAAACCTAAGTTGGAAACATATTGATTTTATGTGTTGTTGAAATTAGATAAGGAATCCTTAAATCTTGGTTGTAATATATGTAATTTGAAATTGTCACTAAATTTATGGTTATTAAATCAAATAATGGAATGTAAAATAGTTCTTCTTATCAAATATTTTTTTTATTTAAATCATTATTACCTAAAGAAAATGTTTTGCCTATAAATATTTATAAAAGAAAGAGGTTGGTATGTGATTTTGGTCTTATTTTTCAAAATATCCATACATGATGAAATGGTTGCATCATATATTATGATGAAAATGAGTTGTTAGTGAATTGTCCAACATGTGGAAAATAGAGGTACAAAGAGGCATAATAAGGAATGTTTAGATTGGTTCCTATAAAATAGTTGAGTTATTTCCCACTTATATCTAAATTGAAGAATTTATGTATGTTTCACAACTCAACTTCATTTATGAGAGGGAAAAAATACAATATTTATCTCTGTAAAAGATTAAATAATTCTTGTGATGGTGATTCATGGAAAAAATTTGATCAAATGAATCCATATATTATTTCAAAATCCTGTAATGTTCAATTGGGTCTTTTTATTGATGGTTTTTATTCATTTGGTTCTTACAACAGTCAATATTCATTTTAGTCCATTTTTATAACTCAGTACAACATACCTCCTTGGATGATGAATGAACCATGTTAATTTTTTATAGTAATAATTTAGGAAACCAAAAAATATTATTTTTTTATTATTTTAAGACATTGATTGATGATTTAAATTAATTTTTGATTAATTGTGTTAGTACATATGATGTAGTTCCGAAAAAATCAGAATGAAATATTCATTAATTTGGATAATTAGTGACTTTATAGTGGAGAGTTCACCATTTTTCCTCTCACCTAGGTCTCCCATAGCCTAATGTCGATGGCTATCACTGCCATCCCTCCCCATCTAGAGGGTGGATGCTCTATCCCTAGATGTTTATCACCCTTATAGCCCCATATTATCTTCTACCTTTCCCTAGAATTGAACTATGTATGAAGGTTCCCTCCTTCATCCAAGATTTTACCTCAATCACAATTTCACTTTGGGTGTTCACAGAGGCCTCAGCCAGTCTCAACTTCTCTCTGGTAGCATGTTTTTGTCAGAATAATCCTTTGGTTGACTCGTTCAACCAGTTCATCACTAATTCAAGGGATTTGAAGGAACATGATATCATCAGGAACCAAGATCCCTGACATCACCTCCTTTTATTCCAACCATAGGAATATTTTATACATTATTGGTCCTTCAGTAAGAATTCCTTCAACAACTTCTGGATCCCCCTCTTTCAATTGTGCTTTTATTTTCATTGGAATCTTGATCGTTTATCAGCTCTTCTATTGGTTAGTTTTTTAGGGATTACTTTTCTTTTTCAAAACCATTAAATCCTCAAGATGATTATCATTTTGGTAGGTAGGTTTCTATGTTTTTAAGATAGATATCAATCCCTCTTCCATATGATTTTTCCACGTATTATAATTGAAACAGATGTTTCAAAAACTCCAGTGAGATTTTTTGTTGATTTAGATTGAAAATGAATACGGGTAAAAGAAAATGGTGGTATTGAAAAATTTGGTGGACTTATACTCTAGGTTTAGTCATATGGATCACCCCAAACAGTCCTATATACATTAACCAATGTTTCTATCTGGTTTTTTATCTGTAAACTATTGTAGTTTTAACCCATTCCTAGATCTTGGGGAAAAAGATATGTGTCACATAGTATTTTAGAACATGGATGAAGGTAAGTCTTGGTAGGAGGGAGATGTTAACAGAGGAATAACATCAATGTTCTTGTAAATGAACACTAATAAGCCTAATGTTCCCTCTTTGGGAACCTCTTAACATGGGAACATATCCTATATGCATGTTGTGGATTCTATCTTAAGTAGTTTTTATGATTGTGACTTATGTGAGGTTCAAAATTGGAGCTCATATGAGGGATCTAGGAACTCTTTCAATCATACCAAAACATTTAAGTAATCCCTACCTGGTTTCATAAGGTAATGGGTTAAGGGATTTTTTTGGTAAGTTTTATTAGGTCTCTTACCCAATATTATAGGCTAATGAAACCAAGAAGGCGTGAGGTTCACCTGAGGTGTTGGACACCCTCTATCTTCCATCATCTAGATTATCCGATAAAGGGGGGTGGAAAACGGTTTGTAAAAAGAAGGTTATGAAGGAAGGTTTATCTAAATACTGGAAATCATCAAAGTTTTAGGTAAGAGAAGTTGATCCTTTTAAGACTTCTTAGACATCAATAGAGAATTAAGTGGATGAGAATACCTTATTTTTTTTACCAGAATGGAAGTAAAAAAGGAAAGAAAATGGCCATCAAAGTTGGTGATCATATTGTTCATAAAATGAAAAAAACTAAGACTCATAAAGACTACTAATATCTTCTAAAACCAATGGTAACTAGATCTACAGGTAAGGTTATTTGTGATGAAGAACCTATTCAGTTTCCACTAAAGATATGGTAGATAGTATATGTCATAGTTAGATTCCCACATATATGGATTTTTCTCCTTTATAAGAGGATTCCATGAAAAAAATAATGGAAACAATGAATGGTTTAAATCTAAAAATAAATATTAAGGATAAAGGAAACAATGAAAATCCTAATGGTGGAGAGACACTTAGACCCATAGGAGAACTAGTGATCACCAATTCTTTCCCTATGATACTCCTCATACACTATAATTAGAAAATGGTGGAAGGATACTTTACTATAAAATATTCCTTGTAAGATCAAAATTGAATGAATTATATAGTCTTAAAAGTTTCCTCCAAGGAACAAATGACATGGATCAATACTTAGGGCCACATTTTACTGAGGGGAATTAACAAAAAAAAGATTATTATGGAGGATTTCATTAAAATATGGGAAATGATGGATTTCTTATTTTAAGAGTTATTATATGAGAATACTATGTGGGAAAAATTCCATATTATATAAATTCTCCTTTAGTTTAAATTATTTTAACAACTTAATATCTCATTGGGAGGGAAACCCATTTTCTATTTTAGGCTAATGTTTCACATAAAAACTAATAGTACACTGAGGTAGTGAAACCAATCTCATTAGTGATAAATAAAAAGTGAAAAATCAATTATGTGTTTGTAGAGGGTATTGGGTTGGAGATGATTATTAATGGTTGGTTCTTGATAGTTGTTCATCTGAGGTTGCCCATATTATGGAACCTTCCAATTTTTTTAGATGTGTCATTGCTTATATATTTTTATTTTTATTTTTAATCATGTTTTTATATTATGGATTTCTAGATTTTCTAGTTTGTATCATGTTTCTTGTTTCTAGTCCAAGTTTTTATGTTTATCACTCAACCTTAAATCTATTTTATCTGAAAATTCAAAACATAATTGGATGTGGTGGTAGTGACCTCCCAATGTATGAAATGTTATCTATATAGAGTATAAATAGCCCAAAATTATGTTTATACAATATGAGTAAAAGAAGAGAATTTATTATTTTAAATTGAAGGAAACATTTTTTTCTCAACCATCATCATATATTTTTTCATAAAAACTGCCATTTCTGAATGGATAGAAATAACTTTAGAAAATGTTCAATTTAAAAATATGGAACTCTAAAAATGATCTCAAGTATTGGTTTAAAATATATTTTCTCTTCATTACCTTCTATTTCCTTTGGAATGACTATAAATTAACATAAAATAGATGGATTTAGGAAATATCACAATTTTATAGAATGGAGTATTTTTTTGGGATCTACCATGTTGGTCTAATTTTTTATTCTATTACATATTTTATGTCATGAATATTAAGAAGAACTATTTTGATAAAATATTTTATACACTATTGAAAACACTTGTTAAGATGAAAGATAATGTAAAAGAACAATTAAATCTTTCATAAATTTATAGGAATCTGGAACTTGAGTAATTGGAAAATGGAAGATCACAGAATTTAATGAATCCAAAAGAATATTATATAGTTTCTAAAGAAAAAAATTTATCATTATGTCATTAGATTGAATATTTGAGGTTACCAGATGGTTATGTTTCAATCTTTTCTCGATGTGTCAGAAATGGTTATATTACTAGATTAAAAATCCATGATTGTCATGTTATAATGGAAATAATACTACCTATTGGACTTAAGATTATGTTAAATTCTTTTATTTGAGAAATAATCATAGAAATATCATATTTTTTTAGTGAAATTTTTGTGGTGAAAGAAGATTATAATACACTGAGTAGGTTGTAATAGGTTATTGTTTTAATTTTACTTAAATTTGAAAAAAAAATATTTTATCAACTTTCTTTAATTTAATTGATCATTTAATATTACATTTTCTATATGAATAAAATGGTGGAGGACTATTACAATTCACATTGATGTACCCATATGAGAGATATATGTATAAATTAAATAAATGTAAAGTAACAAAGAAATAATTGAAGGGTAAATTTCATAAGTACTTTTGAAATAGAAAATTTTGTTTTTCTACCCTAATTATTTTCAACATGAATATACTTAAAAACACAATAAAATGAGTTATAATTATGAAAATATTTATGATTCAATGAAAAATAAATTATCAATTTTTAATCATCCTTAACATGGCATCAGTGGAGTTCATGAATGGTGGATTTCAAATGATGAATAACACAAATCTCATATATATTTTCTTCTCAATAATAAAGAAATTATATGATTTTTATTGTTATTACTACTTTGTATTATTCATTATATTTTTTTAAATCAAATTAATATTATTTTATTTTTAGTTTATAAGATGATCATATCAAGAAATCGTTAACAAAAATTAAACTAGCTACTATTAGAGAACACCGACAACATAACTCTTTATGATAGTTTCAAAGAATGGTAAAGTAAATTTTTTATTGTTTAACAAATAAAATAAATTTATTATTTGTTATATTATTATATTTTTCAATTTTCCATGTATCACAGTATTAAGATAAAAATAGAAATTGACAATGTGTATTGAATAACCCACCATCAAAAGTGGTTAAATTTTATAATTCATATGAGGTTAATGGATTTCAATTCCACACATGGGTATATAGTGAATCAAAAAAAATTAATAGTGGAGTTTTCTTGAGATTATCTCGTCATAAAGAAAGTGAAGTTGAATTTTATGGTATATTGGATGAAATAATTGAGTTGTTTTATATAGGATAGAATTGTTTAACAATGTTTAAATGTCATTGGTTTCATACTTATTGATGTTTTCACGTTCATCTATGCCACGAAATCCTTGAAATTAAATATAAAATAATTCTTGTAGTAAATGGACCATTTATGATGGCCCATCAATAACATAAAATATATTATGAAAATTATTATGTTGTTTGAAGATATTTAATCGGTTGGTGATGTTTAATAAAATTGAAATCTCATATAAATATTTTTTAATGTAAAATTGGTTTTATTTATGTAAAATAAATTGAAAATTTTCAATAGACAACACCAAATACATATTTTACTCAAAGAGATATAGATATCAATGATGGAACCCTATAGTTACAAGATGGTGGTGTTGCTAATGTTGATGATGTAACAAATGAATTTGATATAGAAAGGGATGATGAAGTTGGAGATCCTATTGAAATTGATGATGTTGAGGAGGAAGATGAAGATATTGACACTATTGAATACAATGATGGGGATGAAGATTAAGAATGATGAAATTTACTATTGGTTATTGTCATAATTAATATATAATACCTATTTTAAATTATTTGAGGAAAATATATTTTCATGTTTCATATGGATAGTGATGATTTTTATGAGATGCTATATACCCTTAGATATGTTGTGCTTCTTGCTGATTAGCTAGATACCTCATCATCTGACCCATAAGTTTCTACTAGTACATCGCTAACTCAGAGGGGTTATGGTTTAGTGATATTAAAGATTCTAGATCGTATTTTTAGGTGATGTCTGCCTATTGATTTTGATCCATTTTGGTGGAGGTGTTTCCAGTTGTGTTTTTAGTTATTTTATATTAATTATCAATAATTTTGATTGATTTATTTATATACTAATTTTCTAATAATTTTTTCTTTTTCCTAACAGTTTTTTACATGTAACTATTGGACAGGGGGTGCGATTCTATGAAATTATTTTTTTGGACCATGATTAATGCGGGGTCAGATTCTTATTAATGTTATTCATCACATGTTTGATCATTGGATTTTATTTCATTAAATAATATCTATTTTGAAATTTATTTAATTATTAAATTACTATTATTAATTATTTATAGGGATTATAGTATCTCATTGATGTTAGAATGAGAGCCACCAACTGGGAGTTGTGGGATATCTGTATGTGCGAGTGTTGTCATCAATTTTTACACAATTTTAGAATGGGTTATGTGGAGAGAGTTGGATTCATACTTTTTTATTAGTCTATCTATAACCATCATTATAATTAAATATCATCCCATGTTTGGGAAGGATCATGCTCATATTGGTTGAAAGATAGATTTCAAAGGAGATCACCATCTGGCTAGCATAACTGGGGGAGACAGGAGGTCACACATAGAGCTAGTTGTTATATATTTAGTATTCGTCAAGAATATATTGTAAGTAATTTTATTCAATAATTTATATATAATTTAAATATAAAATATTCATTTTATATTCATAAAATAAGTCGAGAATATTGGTGTCACATATTTTAATTTTTTTAACAATGTGTACATTGATCCTATTATGGGAGATATTACAACTGGACAATAATGTTAGATTGTGGTCACTATATTATTTTTTTTATATTTAAAAATAACTGAAATTTGTATTTCAACTCATTCTATTTCATATTACATTTGGAGTAGGAATATAAGGTCATAACTTCTCACTCACATGATGAAAGTTAGGTTAAGACTAAGGTTCATGAATTGAACACCTTGATTTTTTATGAATGTATATTTTTCAAATAAAATAAATTTTTTTATAGCTTGCATTTCACGAAACATCGAGTTTTACTGAACCATGAAAAATTATTAATATTATTATATATACATTAATGTTATTGAGTATCCACTAAAATTGGTTACATGAATAGTAATAACCACATTTTGAAAATTAACTATAAAAGTTTTATATTAATAAAACATATTGAAATAAGAAAATAATTTTTTAAAAGTCTTCATATGTTTTGAAAATACTATTTTCTCAAAAAATGTTCTATTTTTTTATTTTTGTGAATTATAATTATTTAATTTTTGAAAAAATTAGATAATTAATTTGAAAAATTAAACTTCATTTTTTTTAATTAATCATATCAAAATAATCCTTGGGTGAATTTTTGGTACTTTTCTGAAAATATTAATTTTCTGATGATTAGTGAAAAATAATAGTTTTTATTGAAAACTATCTTTTCATTTTAAGAATTTATAAGGTTACATTTTGATTTAAAATTAGTGTAAAAATAAAATTAGTTCAACTATATATATTAATCCATTTAAAGTAATTGAAATAATTTTTATTTTGAATTTTTAAATATATTTTTTTAACCATTTGAACATTTTCTCTATAGAAAACCACTTTCTCATCGCGACTTCAGGATTAATTCTAAATTAAAATTCTCCACTTATATGAATGGAATTTGTAAAAATTAATTCCATATTTTTAATTACCATAATTTATATTATATAATAGGATTATCACAATTTTTTTCATGATAAATAGAAAAAATAGTAAAATTATTTACCGCGGTTAAGGTAAAAATGGGTTTATCGGGGGTTAAACTAGAAAGATAGGGGTTAAAATAACCAAAAACATGTTTAACAACCATAGAATGGACTTATTTAGACCTTATATCTCTTATAACTTATTATGGTCTATTTGGGAGCCTTTTGGTAAGAGAAAAATGTTGATTAACCTTTTTCTTTTAAAAAATTACTAGTGTGTCACCCACCTCACTTATAAAAGGATGTCTCATCTCCTCTCATCTACACACTCCCAAAACCCTTTATCTCAACCAATACAAGACAAAATACCTTCTTTAATTCCATCCTCTCATCCTCTCATCCTTATTTTTATCATAAATCCATCATAGGAATGTTTTTGCTTAAAACCTAATGAGGTTACCTGAAGAAGAGGCACAACTAGAAATTGGGGTATTTACAACAGTCTGTCAAAAAAACTATTTGTGATGTGAGCCCTTCCTATCACAAATAGTTATCTATTTTTTTAAAAACCCTTTTTTGGTGGATGGATATACCTGTCTCAAATAAGTATTTGCGATGGGATAATCCACCCATCACAAAAAAAATATAAAAAAAATTAAAAAAATATAATAATATTATTTTTATTAGTAAAAAATGATAAAAAATATTAATAAAATATTAATAAAATAATAATAAGAATAAGAATAATAAAATAATAAAATAATAATAATAACTAATAAAACTAATAAAATTAATAAAATTAATAAAAATATAATTAAAATAATAAAAAATAATAATAATAAACTAATAAAAAACATAATATTCAAAACATTATAAAAATAATAATAATAACAACAAATAAATAAATAATAAAATAATAATAAATAAATGAATAAACAAATAAATAAAATAAAATTATAATAAAATAAAAAATGATAAACTAATAAAAAACAATATTCACAACAATGTAAAGACAATAATAATAATAATAAATATTAATAAAATAATAAAAATAATAAAATAATAAAAATAATAATAAATAATAATAAATAATAATAAATAATAAAATAATAAATAAATAAATAAAATAAATAAATAAAACAATATTCACAATAATATAAAAAATATACTATAATTAAATATAAATATATGGATTAATAAAAATATTAAAAAAATTGTACATTCAAATGTTTGTCATAAAAAGTACATATATCACTAGGGGTCATCTGGAGGAGCTGGTGGAGGGAACTCTATCCATAAACCATGAGTAAGAAATCACATGTACTCCATTGTCTTCTCATGTTGATGCTCCTAGTATCGATGCATCTCTTACTCCTGCTTCTTTCAATGATTCTCTTCATGCTCTCTACACATGGTCTCTATAAGCTCACCATAAGCTCACTTCCACTCCTCATACTGTGCAGCAGATGATAATGACTCTCCCTGAGCTCCTCTCAAGATACACAATGACATTGTAGAGGTACCATAATAACTCCCAAGTATCAATTGAGAGCCGATATCAACAACTCGGTCTTTCTCTAAGGCATACCAAATCGCCTGAATCCATGTTACATCATCAAATCCTGATACATTAAAGGTCTGCCCCTCAGTCTTTCCCTGACTCTCATCCTATGTCTAAGATGTACTGGCCTCAAATTACTCCTTTAATTTAAATTTAAAATTAAAATAGTTAAAAATTTATTTTCAGGTAATTTTAAAAATCAAAAAGAAATTATACTAACCCCAATATGGCGTTGGAGATCACCTCTAATCTTTCTAGTGTCAAGATCATTGTATATCCCCTATAAATGTCAAGCTCCATAATATAGAGTTATTCAACTACAAATATGAGTATAAAATAAATAGTTTACTTTTAAAGTTATATGAATTATTTAAAAAAGTAATTACCAGATGTTGTCGATGCGTATTGAATGCATGACTACCAGCTTGATGTGTCACCTCCTATCTCCCTCGATTATATTGACCTAATGATGCTCTCATATGAAAACTTTCTACCATCCAATATGAACATAATACATCTAAAACCTAATATGAGATGTAATCTATTCATTGGGCGTAACAAGATTTATCAAAATCTATGACTCCAACATTATACATTTATTTCCTCCTTAGATTGTGAAAAAAATAACTGCAACACTCGCACATAAAGACTTACCATCCATCCCAGATAGATTCTCATAGGATATCATCAATGAGATACCATAAACCCTAAAAATAATTAATAATATCAAGTTATTAAATAAATAAATTTCAAAATAATTATTATTTATTTATATACCATCTAATGATCAAACATGTGGTGTTGAACATAAATGAGAATTTGATCTCATGTAACCCATGATCTGGAAAAATAATTTAACAATATATCACTTCCATATCCAACAACTATATGAGAAAATATGTGAAAAAGAGAACAAATAATCTAAAAATTAACTTATAAACAAATTAATGAAAATTAACTTAAACGCACAACTGGACATACATCTGCATGCATGGATTGAACTGAAGTTGTGGATATTACTCAGGGATTGGATTTGGAATCAAAAATCTTGTAAGACTACAACCCCTCTGAGTCATCAATGTACCGCCAGCAGTATGAGTGTAAGATGATGTATCATTAGGCTCATCATCAAGTATTTTAACATCATCCAACTATTGAAATATATTAGATAAACATTCGTTATCCATCTGAAACACGAAATTACTATTTTCAACAAATAACTGAAAAAAAGTATTATATATTGATATATATTATTTATGATTATAACTGGTATTTGATTTTTTCAATCTTAATCCCCATCTTCATATATAATGGTGTCAATATCTTCATATTCCTCGTCAATATCATTAATTTTCATGGGTGCTTAATATTCATTATCTCTTTCTATTTCAAATCCACTTGTTCATAAATAACATCATTGACTCCATCAGTAGATAACTATGGGGTTTCATCATCTATATTCATGTATCTTCATGGAAAATATGTATTTGGAGTTTTGTCTTGAAAATTTTCAATTCCTTTCACTTTAGTGGAACCCCATTTACTTTGGATAAATTGATTTTAATGAGATTTCATTTTTATTATGATCCACCAATCATTTAACTCTATTGAATCATCATAATAATTTTCATAATAAATTTTATGTTCTTGATGAGCCAATAAAAATGGTTTATTTACTATAAGAAGGATTTTATATTTAATATCATAGATTCCATGGTATGGATGAACATGAAATCCTTTATCAGTATCCAACCAATGAAATTTAAACATCATTACATAATTTTATTCCCAATAACACAGTTCAAATATTTCTTCCAGCATGCCATAAAAGTCAAATTCACTTTCTCTATGATGATATCCTCTCAAACTAACACTACTATTAATTAGTTTTTTGATCCCCCGTATACACATGTATGAAATCAAAAACCATTCACTACATAAGCATTATAATATTTAACCATTTTAGATGGTGGGTTACCCAATACACACAATCGATTATCAATTTTATTAGAATGTTGTGATACATAATTTTTTAAAAAACAATTATCAATATAACTAGTAATAAATTTATCTTATTTTTTAAATCATAAAAAATTTACTTTACCCATTTTTGAAACCCATGGGAAAAATTATTTTACTAATGTTCTTCAAGATAAGATGCAGTAATTTGTGGAAATTGTTTCTTGATATGATTATCATATAATATAAAAATAAAATATTATTAATTTACAAACAAAATTACAGAATAATTTATAGGGGCACTCACAATAAAAATAGTGTCATTTTTTCAAAGTTGAGTATAACATATGTATGATCCCTATGATGTTCATCATCAAAAATACATCATTCATTAAATCCACCAAATATAAGTTTGGGTTGATTAAAAACTAATAATTTATTGTTCATTTCATCATCAACATTTCCCTCACTATAGCCCATGCATTTATGTTTTTAGGGATATTCAGATTGAAAATAATTGGGGTAGAAGAAATAAATTTCCTCCAGAAAATAAGCTTCTATAATTGACCCTTTAACTGATGCTTTGGTATGTACCTTTTCCTTTATTTTTTTCATAAATCTATCAAATAGGTATATCCATAAGAACTGCACTAGACCTCATTATTTTTCTTCTTTCAAAAAATAAAATATCAAATTTTCTATTGAATCAAAAAAACTGGCGGGAAGTTTTTCTTCCAATTTACATAAAATTAAAATAGAACGTTCTTGTAGAATACTCAGTGAATAATAGTCTATTGTCACCACAAAAATGTCTAAAAAATAATATGATATTTTTTTTATCTAATCCCAAATCATAGAATTCAAAAAACCTCTAATTCCAATTGGTAGAATTATTTCCATTATAACATGACAGTCGTGACTTTTTAATCTATTCATATAACCATTTCTGATACATATATCCAAATTGTAATCATAACTATCTAGAAGCCTCAAATATACAATCCACTGACAAAATAATAATCAATTTTCTTTGTAAACTATATAATCCCCTTTTAGATTTAGTAATTTCTACGATTAGACATTTTCAAACAGTTCAACTTCTCATCGGGGGAAAATTTGAGAAATATCTAATTGTACCTTTACATTACACAACTATAAAATTCTCATATGGCCATGGTTTGAAACCATGGCAATAACCTATGGTCATGGTTTTGGAAAACCATGGTTGTTATCACCATGTAAATAAGTCTTGCATGTTTCCATGGTTCTAATTGTGTTAGTAGGAACTCTATAACCATGGTTCTAACTATGGTGGTGGGCACCCATATAACCATGGTTTTAACCATGGAAATAGGTGACCGCGTTCCACAGTTAAAAATGTGGCTCTAGGGTGCTACTTCCGGGGTTTAACTATGACAATAGGGTCCCTACCTCCATGGTTAGAACCATGGATATATACTTTATAAGGTTTAAAAAAACTAATTTGTTTTACTTGCAAATGTCTAAATAAAAAAATTGATTTATTTAAGATAAAATATATAAACATCCATCTTAAGATAAAAATAAGGGTGAAACAGCCCATTCTCAACAAAAATCTAGTTCAACAGATGCATACTCAATATGCATCACCAACCAAGACCAATACCAAGACCAACCCATCCACAACAATGTCTTCTTCTACCCCTACAACCAGTGAGGTGGTCATGATGTCTTCTTCATCCTCTGTAAGTATTAATCCATCCCTTATTTTGGCCATCTCTTCTCTATACATGGATTCCTTGAAGTCGTGTTACTTACTCGTGCCCAGATTCTCACCCAGCCAATAAACCATTGAAATGTAGAATATATTGGAACATGGAGTTCCCCCCTTCTTGGGGTAAATAATTATAATAACCCATGAAAAACATATAGCAGTATACATGGTTTTAAAAGGATATCATCTCCAGCATATTTAGTAAGATATTACTAAACCTGAAATGGAATTCATGAAGATGAAGGAATCAAAAACCACCATCAACAATCTCCAACCTTGTCAAAGAACAGCGAGAATAGATAATTAACTATTTTTATCATAAAAAAAGTTTGAACACTAAAGAACTATATTATTTATTGTTTTTTATCTATTTACAATGAATCCTAGAAGTGGAAATTGACATGGAGGGATGGTGGATGAGTGTTGAATAAAAAATAGTAATGTAATATGGAAACAAATTATAAATTTTAGAGGACCTTTTTCATCTTCATGAACTCACTGATAACCCTTTGGTAGTAGTCATTGCATAAAACTGGTGGAACTTACGCACATAGTTGGGTCTATGAATAGAAAAAATTCAACACAAAATGAATTAAAAGGTTTCTACCACTGGTAAATGGATGTGTAAATGTATAATGGAAGGAAAATAGAGAAATTCCATTTTAGGTCATCCCCAAACAGCCCCACATCTACATGACTTCATGAACTTGTACAGTGGCGAAGCTGTTTGGAAATTCATGTCATCCTGCATCATCTATGACCATTCGTCCCCGAATCAGCAATACATAAATCAGATAACTCTAAAATAATTGAAATCATATTTTATTTCATGAGTTTTATCGCTAGTAGTACCTTGTCAAATATGGAATCAAATATGGGAAACACAACCTTGTAGTGTTTGCAAGAAAATTACACAATATTTTCATTGTTTCAAGGTTCATGTTCTCCTAATTGAATGCACATGAATTCCAGGATTTCCAAACCTGAATGATTACCACAATAAATAAATAAATGACAATCAAAATAAATAAATCACTCCCATTTGTTTATCTGCATCAAAAAATATGTGCAGAAATAAAAGATTGGTCATTGTACTTATCATATAACTTATCTATGTGTAGTTTGAGATAGTCAATCCAATGCAGAGGAAAAATTAATGAAACAGATTATGATACAATGCACAAAAAACTCAAACCACGCTTCTAGGGATGAAGAGCATAAAATGATTATGAATTTTTTGGTAGGGAAAGTGAAATACTATTAAAGTAATATGCAATAATTAGAAACACATGATTATAGTTGTAAATATGTTAAATGTATTAGTAAATCTCCAGTGGTACAACATATTATGTTTTCTATCTGTATGCTTATAGTGTGCATAAAGAATGAAGAGGTTATTAACATTTTTTATATTTAATATTCTAAACCATAAGAGTGATTGTAGACATTATAAGAATATGATAATTCTAATACAAAATAAAATAATAACACCATTTGAAAACAGAAATTAAGAATCATTCTAATCATTATAGATGTACTAAACTATGAAAATTAAATATGTACAATTTTTGATGAATTTTACAAATATATATGTAAAAAATTATTAACAAAAAATATGTGAAATGTATGGATCTGTATATTTCTAAACATATACAATGGAAAATTTTATGAATATTTACATCAAATCTATTCAAATTAAAAGTTCATAACAACATTTTCAAGCTGAATGTAGAAACATTCTCTATTATTAAAGTTGTACTAATCTATGAAAATTGTTAAATATGTATAGGATTTGATGAACTCAACTAATATATACCAATTGTGTGATGACTAATTAAGGAAAAGAGATTGAACCACTCACATTATCAATAACATACTTCAATGAATTATACATGATAACAAAATTACAAAGTTCTATCATATGAGTGGATATATTGTAGTTTAGTATCTTTACTCAAATCATAGGACCCATGTGTTATGTCATCCCATAAAACCATAGATGTGAGTCTTGGTCACCGTTTCCAAATCCATATTGGATTTCTTATGGATTAATATTGAGGGAGGGAGTTAGTATAATAAATTTATCTTATATGAATTGTGGTCTGATTTTTGATACTCATACACCATCAAGGTCTCCTTGCCCTGGGTTTCGGATGTAGAAGCTATGGTGCCCCACTAGTCCAGTACAAAGAGTAATAGTGCGATCTAATAGTGGTTGGAAAGGAAGGAGTGATTTTGAATTTGGCAGTGGGTCAGATGAAGGATGACCGAAATTCCTATGTAGATGTTTTGATTTATATTTCTCAGGTGAAAGTATTTTTCATTGATGTATATTTCATAAATAAATAGAATATGAACGGTTAATACACTCTCATACCATTGGTTTAAATCCTTTTTTAGGAAACATGTGTACACAATAAATATTTTCTTCACAATTATAGGATGGTCCTTTCAGATTCTTGTCTTCTTCTATAGACTGATTTCAGAGTCCTATCCATTTTATAACTAACCCCCCTTTCACATATCTTCCTCATTTTAATTTCCACCACCATATTGACCCAGTTTAAAAGTAATTCTATTCTACCCCCTTCCCACACCACCAGTGACCAGATTCATGTTTCTTGGCTAGAATTTTTTGATGATACCTTTCACCATTATCTCTTTATCACTTTGGTAACTAGGTATTATTATGAGGTTCATGAAATGTCACTGTACTCCAAATTTTTTATGTCATTCCTCATATATAATTTTATGACACATCTCAATAATCTTTAGAATATGCAAAGTCATCCATTCAAATTCATCAATATAATAATTCACTACGCTAGTTTATTGTATCAATAAATTAATGGATATTATTCTATTAAATTTCCATATAGCCCATAAATTTACTCTATAGATTCCAATTAAGGTTTCATGGTTTTAAGTGACATAATCCATCATTGTATCAGTCCTTTCATGCACAATTAGAAGACCCAACCATTCTGTTCTTTAGGAATCTAGTTGATAGTAAAATAATATTTTACATAAGTAATTCATACTAAAAGATCTTCTATAGTATATTATTGTGTCTCCACCAATTTTTACTTGTTTCACGGCTCATTCCAGAGCCCATCCCAATTAGCAATATTAATAGTGCTTTTTTTATCAAATCACTAAGATCATGCATCCTTGTTGTGGATTTCTTAAATAGTTATTTTATTAACTACTGCATAATAATGTTGTATACTATTGTACCCTTCCACTACAACAATTTTCATTTTCTTGTGTCCTGTAAAAAATTCCCAATCATATTCTATTGCATCTCATCGTGAGTGTTAACTAAATAGGAGATATTATCAATGACTACACCTCCCTCTTCATCTCTTGATTATAATTCTTTTTGATCCTTTCCTTAAACTCTAAGTCTAGGAATTATACACTTTAACTTTTGGACTCTATTAGAGTTTTCAAGAAACTCCTTCTATCTACCTCTAATTCCAATTCAATGTCTCTCAATGAAGGTACAAATTGGTACATAGTGGAACTAAGATTCATTATTTCCTTATAAAGAATCTATTATGTGAGAGTCTATATGTGTGCAATATTCATTGGAAAAAAATATAGAAACACAAGTGATGGAACTCAACAATATTCTTTCTCCTTCAATTGATAAACCCATTTTTATAAGGTGTGCTCTTTCCTTTAGGTAGTTATATTATCTACCATATGTCAGAAACATGTAAGGAATCAAACAAGTCCTTTATTGGTAACTATTTCTATAATTATTCACTCATAAATCTCACCTCTCTCAAGATTTTGGGTTCCCCTATATCTGTGTGAAGAAGAAATTTCTTTTAGAATAAAACCTCTACATTTATATTCTAAAATGAGAATATCACTTCAATTCATGAGGTCCATCTCCTTCCTGACACCAAACTTCTAAAAATATACCTTGAGATTTCATTTTTTATGAGTATTCTTGTAAATTAGGACCTAGTATATTTGTAAGTCATTTAGAGATTTTTATTTTATAACATAGTTTTACCTCTTAGTCACTATCTTTTGTGCTCCCCAAATTTCCAAACACTACTCAAACTCAACTAAAATAAACCAAGTGTTTATATATTTTCTTTTTATTCCCAAGAGCCTCATCATCCTACTTCAATTAATTCCATAAGGTTCCCTCATTGAAGTGGATATTTTTAAGACTCATAACCATACACTTATTTTCATCCATGAGTCTAAAACCAATGTTTTCATCAGCGTAGTCAATAAGGAAACATTTATGGTTATTAGCTTCCAAATTACCCATATACTTAGCCTCAAAATGTAAAAATGTGATAAATTTGAGAATATTTAGATAAGTAAAGTCCACCTTCCTTCCAGACCAGAGTTCCTCTAGATGTTGTGGGCCAAAGGTTTATATGGACGTTGATTCACGAGATGAGGCATATAGTTAATCACCTCAGCATAAAAATCCATTGGAAAATTAAAAAATATATATATTCACTTAGATCCTCATTAATAATAGAATTTATCCATTATGAAACACTATCTCATCAAGTGTTCTAGACATAAAATTTTCCATCTGGATTCCTTTCATCTAATTGAATATATGAAGATCACTTCTCCATACTCGCCTTTATTTTTAGACAAAAGGAATTCCATATTTATTCAAATATTAGAAACCTCAAAGGATATCTGCACAATGAATGTGTGGAATACATCAAAATTTTGATTAGGAAATAAACCTACATCTTCTTTATAGAATCATCATTGAAGAAAATGTAATATAGTGTCCCCGGTGAGATCAAATTAGTGTTAATACGCATGGATCCATATGAACTATCTTGAGATTTTAATTCATTGGTGTCTTTCCATACATGTTGAATGACACCTTCAATTTCTAGCCTTGGATGTATCCCTTAAATGTTTCATAATCCATGTTATAAGGCTCTAAAAACTATTTATTACCCAAGGTCCATAAACTTTTGTTTCCAATGTGACCAGAAAAATAATTCAATAACTTTTTTATTCTAGATGTTTTTTCTTTATCATGCATGATAAATTATAGAATACCATTTAGGTAAAAGGTTCCATATTTCCTCTATTGGACACAACAATGGAACCTAATGTGATTTTACACACACTTAAAAAAACTATTAAAAAACAAATATCATTAAACTAAACAACAAAAATTAATTTCATACATAAACCAAGGATATTATGGGTGCCTTTAAAATATAATAAACATTCATTACTCATTCAAATACTTACATCTCTTTTTACAATAACCTAATGCTCATATCAATTTGTAAGATAAATATTTTCATGGCTTATGGACCCATAATTATTTATGCATCCACTTCCAAAATATGAATAAAATAAGTCTTCAAAGTCATAAATCCATCAAACTATCAAACATGACATAATTAGAACCAAAGAGACACTATCCTTATTATCTATAGTGTTTTATTATGAAACAGAATCATTATTTTCATAATTAACACACCTGTC
The DNA here is from genome assembly GCA_963277665.1 of Viscum album. Lineage (NCBI taxonomy): Eukaryota > Viridiplantae > Streptophyta > Magnoliopsida > Santalales > Viscaceae > Viscum > Viscum album. The sequence goes on along the minus strand of OY728123.1, from coordinate 680,978,433 downwards.
ATGGAAATCCTTTCATAAAAGTCCATTCCTTCGGCAATGTCGATATGTGGAGTCAACATGGCCCGCTATTATCCCATGGATCTTACCTATTATATTTTCTTATCATCTCCTTTGGATTATTTGGTTAGAATTTACCTTAAATTTTGTATTAAAATCACTTATGATAGATACTAAATTCATGTTCTTCATGATCTCTTCAATTAAGATTCTATCATGGTTATCATTGAAGTAAAAGTCAGACCTTCCACTGGAATTACTGACCATAGTCACCATCACATCCAAAGATTCCAAAAGTGATGAAAGAAGAATGAACTCTAACTGAATTAGAATAGGTTTAAGGACAAATACTTTATATTTTATATAAGCCAAACTCTACTCTATCCTTAGAAACTATTTACCAAGATCCAATACCACTTGTTGCATTAAAATCAATTATCTATAAATTTACAACCTCTAGAACCTCAAACTATGGAAAAGGGCTTAATGGTTTCGATGAAGTTAATTTTATTTATCAGTTAATCTAGAACCAATAATCCACACACCTCAATGACACATCATGTAAATCTCTAATAAATTCTCATGGAAGACACTCCAAATGAAAATTAAGAAATTAAGAGAATTAAAAAAATAACAAAGGAACATAAGTACTTTCATAGTCATGAAAAATTCCGAATCCATATAAAAAACTTCACTAAAAGGGAAAAAAGAGATTACAATGGAAAAATTAACTCCAAATCCCAAACTAATATAAATATAGGATTAATATTTTTTTACACACACCCAGTAAAAATAAACCATGGTCCATTTTTTAACAACTAACATTTTGTAAATCCAATTCTACATCTAAATGAACTTTGGGGAAAATGATCCACTTAATCTCGATTATTGAAAAATAGCCATCACCTCAACTTTTCCCATAAGTAAAAATTTCATGCCTTAAGAAACATTGAAATGTTACACAAACATACAATCAAAATTACCTTTATATATCTACAAATTCAACCCCTTTTCAATGTTATTTTCATGTACACACACCAATATAGTTTCAGTATCTAGAACACATCACATATCTTTAATATTTATTTAACCAAATTCACCAACACCACTACTCCTAATTCTATAATCCGGGTTTAAAACCTTAGCATTTAGTCAAAGAATGTTGTTATGAAAGATAATAATTTCAAAAAGAATCAATAAATTTATAATAAAATATCTTATCACAATATTCCCAACATGATAAAAATCTATGAAAGAACTATAATGGGTAATTATAAATATGATATTCCTTGCGTTTATCTTAGGGAAAAGTAATGAGTATGGATATGTACCTATATAATATGTTTTGATTTATGAGAGACATTAAAATGGATGGGTATTCTGAGTATTGATTTTTAGATATGTTTTGATGTGCCCATTTATGAAGTGATATAGGATGGTGGATATTCCAATTAGACTATCAACAATGGTTGTCTAGTTTAGGTTAGTTGAATATTGAATAAGGAAGTTTTTCTAATTAAGATAAGGACATTGGAATATGTGTCCTTGGTTTGTAGGATCTTACATAGAGAGGAATCAAAATATATGAGATCTAAAAATACAAAATATATAATATTATTGAAAAATACATTGCATATATTGATGTAAACATGTTATGATTTTTTTTAAATAAAGGAATAAACTATAAATCCTAGGTGTATACCACAGGGGTTCAATTATATCTAGATAACTAAACTCATGAATTCTAAAACTTCGCTATTGTAACATGATGTTCCAATAACGTCATGCACCTGGTAAGAATTAAATTATACAAAAAAATAATTAGTTTGGTTAAAACTATGAAAAATATATTGGAAAATATTATTATAAATAACAAAACTACCTGGAAATAGTTAAAATATTTCAAGAAGTCCATGGACATACCTTCAATACTTGTACATGATTACAAAATTTCAATGTAATTTTATATTGTGTCCTTAAAATAGATGTAGTTACTGATATTTATTACATATTTAGTAAAATATGCTACATGTATCTGTAAAAACAATATATATTTAGTAAATGTAATTTCATTCATATTGAATGTAAAATGCACTTTCAATATATGATAATGCATAAAGGAAGTTGGTGTCAACACCATAAATCCAAAATTATATTAATATAAACTAAAATATATAATACTATGTAAACAACATATTAATTTCAATTTCAGTACATGATAATGCAATTTAAGCATCAATATGAACCGTGGTAAAAAGTTTTATTTAGAAAGTGATATAAATAGGAATATAAACTGGCAAGTTCAAAAAAATATAAAATGCAATATAAATTGTAAAATAAATTGTTATATAAATTTTAATATAAATTGTGATATAAATAATAATATAAATAGCAGTTTCAAATCATGGTAAATAAGGGAAAAGTAAATTTTGTTCTGCACCATGAAACTACATGTATATTAATATAAACTTCAATATAAATGAGATGTTCATAATGTAGTTAATCATAATGCAAAAACATCATGTATATTAAGTGATTTAAATTTCATTCATAAGGATTATAAACTAAAAATTCATGAAAAAATTGCATGTATAAGAAGAAATTGAGACTCTATGTATATTAAAAAAATGAAACTACAAGCGTATTCAATGTAAGACAAATTAACATATAAATTTACAAATTTATTAAATTTAAAATTAATAATACATGTATAGAATCATAAAAGTGATTTAAATTTAAATTTCCTTTAATATTTATAGAAACCCAGTATACTTTAAGGAAGGCATGATATGCAATAAGAAATATGAAAATACATAACATTAAGTTGGATATAAATGAAGAACAATTAATATATGAATGTAAAAATTTATTAAACTTAAAGTGAATTATACATATATCGGCCAAACATTTTATTGAAGTGTCAGCACAAACCATCCATGTTGAGGAATGAAAAAGACCCATGAGGGTTATGGTTAATTGACTTTATAGTAAAAGATAAAAAAATGAAGTAACTGAATCTGTCTGGGTGAGGAAAAGATAGAATTGATAGAGAAATCACTTCTTGATTTTGGAATTTGTTATACCAAGAGATTAAGGTACTAGGAAGAAGGAATTTTTTAAAAATAGAGGCTTCCTACAAAAGGGGAATGAAAACTTATTAGGAAAATTGAAGGAATAGGAAACTGATTGAAAACTTTCGATGACTTAAATTTCTTTCTAAAATATTTATGCTTTGAAAAGGTTCTGGAATATTCTATTGAGAAGTTTAAGTATTGTGAGACAGAAAATATGAGAGGTACAAGAAACCCTAGTTGAATGGGGGATCAAAATTGTGATTGATGGGAGGTGGAGGTTCGGGGGAGGTAGGGTGGCCACGTTGGAGCTGCGTTGGAGTGACATCAAAGGAGGAGGATCGTGGAGAGGTGGGGAGGCCACATCGGAGCTACGCCACCAAGGAGGTGGGGAGGCGACGTTGAAGATGCATTGGCAGGGAGGTGGGATGGCGATTCTAGAGCTACAATAGAGGATGATCATCGAGAGAATATTTGAGGAGGCTGGGAAGCGCTAGCTAGGAGCATCTACGAAGGAGGAGGATAGTCTGGAGCATCTATGGAGGAGGAGGTGGGATCGATCATGATGGATAGGGAGGATGGATTGACCAAATTTATGATTATCTCTGTATTTTCCAATATACCATTGGAAAAAATATGTTATTGATATAGTTATAATAAATTGCGGTAATTAATGTGCGGTAATAGGGTGATTTTCTAGTTGTGTTATCTTTGGTCTTACTAGGTCTGTCTAAAACTGTGTAAAATATATTATTAAAAAAATTATTCATAATATGAATCACATCCAAAATGTGACAGACCAACAAATTAGGCCAATATGGAAGATCCCAAAAAATTCTTTGTTTTATCCAATTGTTTTTTTCCAAAGCCATCAATTTTCATTTGGTTTATATTTAGTCAAAAGGTAAGGGGAGTTAAGGAAGAGACAATGAATTTTAAATCAAAACCTGAGATCATTGTTGGAGGTTCAACTCTTTCAATTTTTCCTATTTCTTAAATGATTTTTGTTCCTCCGAAAAGGATGATAGGTTGGAAGAAATTTTTGATGGCAGTACAAAAAACAAATTTTTCTTCCATTGAGAAGAATAAATGCCCTGTTGTCTATCATACAGTGTGAACATGAGTTTGGACCATGTGTACTCCATCCATAAAATATTCCATATGTTGGGAAGTCACTACTTTTCCACATCAATTCATCTTTCATTAGGAAATTTTGTTTCGTAACAACATCATATATACTGAGACCATTACGCCATAATAAATTTAACCCATCAATCAATGGCTTTAAATAATCATTGATATAATTTTTCAAATGTCCTAGAATTAATAATGTCATAAAGATATATTCCTCCATCATCAACATCCAAAGAGGTAAATTTTATAGTGTTATAAAGATGGGTGAACAAGAATATTGACTACCATAAGAACCAAATGGACCAAAACCATCATTAAAAAGACCCAATCACACGTTTTGTGATTTTGAAGAAAAATATGGATGTACTTTGTCAAAATGTTTCCATAAATCACCATCAGTGAAATAATTTAAGCTTTTACCGGTTTAAATATTGGTTTAGTGTCATGAAATTAATGATATTTTATAGTGAGACATAAATAAATGCTATAATATGGGTGCTAGTGGAAAATACTTCAACTATTTTACAGGAATCAGTCCAAACTTCCCTATTTGAACAACTTTGTACCTTGATTTTTCACATGTAGGACAACTAAATAATGAATCATTTTCATCATAATATAATATGAAATCATTTGAACAAGTATGAATCTTCTTATAACTAATACCAAAATTATGAACCAATCTCTTTCTCTCATAAAAAATTGTAGGAAACACATTTCCTTCAAGTAACAGTGTTTTAACCAAAGTGAATATCTGATAAAAACAACTGTTTTACATTGCATTATTTGATTTAATAGCCATAAATTTTTTAACCACTTCAAATTTTCTTATCTTTCAACTAGGATATAATGCATCTTCATCATACTTCAACAACTCATAAAATTGAGATAGTTTAAACTCAGAAGTAAAATCAATATAATCAGTAGTTTTAGTTGGTTGAAAATATAGAACGACCATGTTATATACTAAATTTTGAAACCATGATGGATCTAGAACCAAATTATTAGTATCTTCTATGGAACTGGATTCACCATATTGATACCAAAATGAAATAGATGGCCTCCAACATTGTCAACTATGTCAAAACTCCACATATCACATTTCTCACATGGACACTTAATTATTCCTTCTGAAATATTTTCTAGTTTTGATGATGCAAATGATAAAAAAGATTGAACGCCTTCAATATATACATGATTTATACTAGAATCAATTGAATTCCTATGATGATTTATCCAATCGCGATCATGTAATAAAGACTATTGTCGACTTCCTTGTTCCATATTTCTCTAAAAAATATAAAATAAATAATTTTTTTATGAATAATTTTATATGAGAATAAGACCATCCAAATAAGACACACCATGTCTTTCCTACCTCACTTATTTTTTTTCAAATTATCATTAATATTTTGTAATTATCACTATGATTTAATAATTAATTATAATTTTAAATATAATATAATATAAAGTAATAAAATATATTATAAATTACTAATTACCACTAATGTTTACTAATTATTACAAATTAACACTATTTATTACTAATTAACACTATTTATTACTAATTACCACTAATTACCACTAATTATTAATAATTATTACTAATTTTTGCAGATTATTACTATTTCTTACTAATTATTACTAATTATTTCTAATTTTTACTAATTTTTACTAATTTTTACTAATTATTACCAATTAATACTAATTAATACTAATTAGTACTAATTATTTATAATTAATATTAATTATTACTAATTATTACTAATTATTACTAATTATTACTAATAAATGCTAATTAAAACTAATTATTACTAATTATTACTAGTTATTTCAAATTATTACTAATTATTACTAATTAATTATAATTATTACTAATTATTAATAATTAGTACAAATTATTACTAATTATTAATAATTAGTACTAATTATTACTAATTGTTAATAAGTAATACCAATTATTACTAATTAATACAAAATAATTCTAATAAATACAAATTAAAACTATGAAAAAGGTTTAGCCAGAAGAAAAAGCTCCTGAACATTAATTAAAGAAAAAAAGTAACAAGAATGCATGCAAAAGGATGAGGTCAAACCACAAGACAATCCCTCATCCAAAACCAAAAAAACTACAGTCATCACCACGACCATAATCTGAACCATCACTATCATCAGTAGATTCCAATTTAGACTGTGAATTTTTTTGATTGAGAATCGTAGAGTACTTGTCAATGATCCTTTCTTGCTCTGGTGTGAGATGAGCCTTGTAAGAAGACCTAGAGGACCCACACCCCCATGCTGGAATCTAATCATCTCGCTCATGTCCCCGACCATGATCTTTTGGATGTCTCCCCCTATCTCTAGGTTTTTGGTTCCCAAGATCCTTCTTGATTCTTAGCATCAAGGATGTCTGAGCGAGATTACAAAAGGGCAATGTTACCCTCTATAAGAGAATCAAATTTAGAAACATCAACCTTCAAATATTCCTTAACCAGAATAGGTGAAGCAACTTCATCCTCTTACCTAGCTTTAAGCACTCCAAAAACATTTGAAGTCACAACATGCAGATTAGGCGTTTCATCATCTCCCTTACCCTTTTCCTAGATTTCCAATGTAGTTTTCTTGTGAATAGTTATTTGAAAACCATCATCATCAATTATCACATTCTTTCCCTTGTTACCTTTATTGGATTCCAATATTCTAAGTCGAGTCTCTATGGATTTAAAAAGCACAACTTTTATATTCTCAAGATGCATCTCTTAATCTACTTGTCCCTACAAATCATTCTGACCATCAGAAACATCAACAATTTTTGAAGCATATATAATATTATTAGCTTCCAGAATCTCTTCAGTATTTGCATTAGTGGCAATATCATCCCATGTTTTTTTGTTTCTTCTCAGAAACACCTAAAGGGTAACTATCCTCCACACCATTTAAGAAATCCCCCCCTTTCTGGACATTCGGGGCCAAGCTGAACATAATACTCCACCTGATTAGTGACACCCTAATCCATATTACCTTATTTTCTCCTACAGTTCAACACATCATTACCCTTTAAATTACACCTCTCACAAATAATAATCACCCAACAATTGGATTTTTAATGACAAATGATACAATAAGATTCACAAAATAGTGGCAATTTTCATAAAAAAAATCCAAAAATTAATCTCATCATTTGTGGTGGATAGAACAATTGTGCCAATCAAAGGATATTTTAAATCATCCTCAACCATAATTCTTTCAAAATGGAAAAATATCACCTTCTCAGTTTCCTTATCCATATGAATTGGGATGCCAATCGCTGAAGCTATATCAAATAGAATATTAAAATTCCACAATAATAAATTAAGGACATAAATCTTGATCCAGACCTGATAAAATGTGTCTTTAAAATCATTATGATTGAATCCTAAGCTCCAATCATAAACCCTAAAAGTTCTCGGTTGAATATTGATTGAGCCAAAGCTCTACATGCATCCCTTCAAATCAGTGGAGGGGAATAACATATGGAAAAACCTTCATCCTAGAGAATCACAATTAAATTTGGAGAAACCCCAAACCAAAGCTAAATGATAAATTAGATCTAAAACTTTCTGGGTCATTGTAACTTTCTATAATAAGATTCAAGCGATGAAGGTGTTCTTACAGAGTTCCATTCTCTCTAAAATTACTCTATTAGAAGCTGAAGCAATCTATATGTTTCCTTCCTTGATGATATGTTGAGAGATCTAGTTTATAGGGAAGGATCTTCTCGAAGAACCTTAGAAAGGGGATAAATCCTTAAAATTGTCTACATCATCTCCCTTCTAAAACCTCGTGTTATACTATCCTTGTCAAACAACTTGTACATTTGAAACAAATGAATAAAGATTATCTCTCCTCGGATGATTTTGGTCATCGTGATCACTGAAGAGTGCCAGGTTCCTCCACTCCCGATCCTCCATCTCGCTAATTAAAACTAATTATTACTAATTAATATTAATTATTAGTAATTATTACTAATTATTACCAATTATTACTAATTATTACAAATTAATACTAATTATTACTAATTATTACTAATTACTAATAATTATTACTAATTATTACTAATTAATACTAATGATTACTAATTATTACTAATTATTCAAATTATTTCAAATTAATACTAATTATTACTAATTATTACTAATCAATACTAATTATTATTAATTATTATTAATTATTATTAATTAATACTAAATAAAACTAATTACTACTAAGTACTAGTCATTAATACTAAATAATACTAATTAATACAAATCAATGTGAATTAATACTAATTTTTACTAATTATTACAAATTAATACTTATTAATACTAATTAATACTAATTACAACTAATTAGTACTAATTATTACTAATTATTACTAATTAATACTAATTAATATTAATCATTACTAATTATTACAAATTAAAACTAATTAAAACTAATTATTAGTAATTGTTGTTAATTATTACTAATTATTGCTAATTATTAATAATTGTTACTAATTATTACTAATTATTAATAATTGTTACTAAAATATTACTAATTATTACTAATTATTACTAATTATTACTAATTTTAAATAATTTTTACTACTTTTTACTAGTTAATACTAATTTTAACCAATTAATACCAATTAATACTAATTTTAGTAATTAATACTAATTATTACTAATTATTACTAATTATTAATAATTACCATAAATTATTACTAATTACCACAAATTATTACTAATTACCACAAATTTTTACTAATTACCACTAATTTTTACTAATTTTTACTAATTTTTACTAATTACCACTAATTGCCACTAATTTTTACTATTTAACACTAATTATTACTAATTACGTCTAAATTTTTGTAATTATTACTAATTACCTCTAATTATTACTAATTACCCCTAATTATTACTAATTACCCTTCATTATTACAAATTACACCTAATTATTACAAATTAATACTAATTATTACTAATTGTCACTAATTATTAATAATTATTACTAATTATTACTAATTATTACTAATTAATACTAATTATTACTAATTGTTAGTAATTTTTACTAATTATTATTAATTATTAGTAATTGTTACTAATTGTTACTGGTTATTACTAAATATTACTAATTGTTACTATTTAATACTAATTGTTACTATTTAGTACTAATTATTACAAATTAATACTAATTATTACTAATTAATACCAATTATTACTGATTAATACAAATTATTACTATTTAATAATAATTATTACTAATCATTACTAATTATTAGTAATTACTGATGATTGAACCAAATTATAAAAAATAAATCTATTTACTTTTAATTAAATACATTACTGCTAATCAAAACAAAATATTTTTAAAACTAATGATTGAAAAATATAAATAAGTAATTCTAATTAAATCTAATTACCTCTTATTAATTATTATTATTACTAAAATGAAATAAATTAAATTAAATAAAAAATAAAAACATTAAATAAATACCTTAAAACTGAATCTTTCGTTGCATGAAAAACTAGAATGTTGTTCTGTTATAAAATTTAAAACTTTAAAGAAGTAAAGAGATGAATGTGAGAGTAGATAATGACAGATAAGTCAAGAGAAGAGTGAAATGAGAAAAATTATGGTGGGGGTGTATATTGGTTAGATCACTTGCGATGGGAATATTTGTGATGAGACCCATCGTAATTAGTGCCACTTAAATTAATTACGATGGTAGTTAATAAGTGTATTTACAATGGATCTCGTCGTAAATACGAAAAAATGGAATGTAATTTCAATAGGAGTAAACTCCTATCACAAATAACAAAAACGATGAAAGACTATTTGCGATAGGGGTACATTCCCATAAAAAATAGTCTTTCCATGTTTTGGGGTGCACCGCACGCCAAAGGTATTTGCTACGAGAATATCTTCCCATCACAAATAGTCTTTTTTTATCTAAATATTTTCAATGAGATATGATTCTCATCACAAATACTCTCTCCCGACGGACTATTTGTGACAGGTGGCTGATCCGTCATAAATACATGTTTTCCCCGTAGTGTGGTAACATTCTTCAATGAGCATTTTTATTTTATTTCTTCCTCAATATCCATATATTCTTATTAAAACATGTTGATATTACAACCTCAATTAATTAAATATACTGAGATTTTTTTATATTAATGTAATGACCTACATCAATCTCTTATTTCCTCAAAGGGGAAAAGATAATGTTGCTCGTGTGTATGGAGGAGTACAACCTAGTGAACCGATGCGACTTGTTTTCTATCAAAACCTATGATGGTTGAGTATGATGAATGATATATGATATATATATATATGATTTTTTATCATAAATATATTTCTTTGAATATATTATCATATATACCTTTTTTACTTTTCATTCCGTAGAGAATACGATAATGTCGTTCATGTGTACGACATACTACCGCCTCGCAAAGCAATGTGATTTGTCTTTCACTTACAATTTACATGGAAGGTAATAATGGATATATTTAATGAATATATGTGATATATTTGACATATATATTATTTTGGGAAGTTAATATATTATTTAACTTTATTTTTCTTCATCTGTTTAGGAAATGGAAACAACATTCATGCGTACGTATGGCCTACCATCTCTATGAACGGTTTATTTTATTTTCATTATATAATGTTTACGGATTACTATAAATTCATATATACTAAATATATATTATATTTATTTCATTGATAACATTTGGTATATTATGTGACCATGATAATTGAAAGAGGACAAAAATAACAAATAAAAACATACACAGAAAACAAAGCAATTATTGCCCGAAACTTGACTTTAATATGGAATTATTAATAAATGGGTAATAAAAGGTCATAATTAAATCATATATGTTATGATATATACTAGAAAACTACTTTAATAGATTAATAATAAACTTATATTTATTATAAAATATTTTTTAATGTGTACGAAGTAAGTCGATACTTAAGGTAGTGGATTTTTTTCCTCAATTTGCCTTCTTTGAGAAAAATGTTATGTTATGCACCTATATTATTTTATGAGGTGTATATGAATCCCCATTGAAATTTTATGTCATTAATATCATTATTATAATTATATTTAAGGTTTATTTTTATGTTAATCATTAATAGTACTTATAATTCAAAAGATACCAAAGTGGTAAATATTTTAGGTTATAATCTCATCGATTATCAGGATTGTTTATGATTATGATTCTAATGATGAAATATTTTGATAAATCTCTCAATAAAATCATTAAATTTATTATCCTCTAGTTATTTCATGATAATAAATTTTTCCCTTCATTTTTCTCTCTTTATGTACTCAAGATACCAAAATAATTGTTTCAAGAAAAATCACTTGTATTTCTCTTTTCATTCGAAAACCCCATTTCCTCCAAAACCATATTTTATAAAAATGTTTTTAAAAATGTTTTAAACATTCTTAAAATTATTTTTTAAATAAATTTTTACCCATGGTTTAATTTTTACAATATCTTTTGAAAGAAATGTCCATGTCTTTTTCCAAATCATCTCCCATTTGGATTTTACCGAAAATGTGAAAGGAATATTTGGTTTAACATGTATGACATGAACAGAATTTTTTAACATCATGATCATTGTTTTCATTGAATATTAATTTATAGTTTTTCAAGATTATTTTCAAAAAAAACTTATTTCAAAAATATCTTATGATTTTTTAATTTTAAAATGTAGATTTTCAAAGAAGTGATATTTTCCTCAAGAAACGTTCCAAGTGATTTTTCTTTCAAAATTATTTTCCATCTAAGATGAAATCCTTTGATGCTAATTAATATTTATTAGGGATATGATTTTATTATACCATCCTTATTATTTCCTTGGATGGATTATATTTATGCTGAAAATATTTTTATGAAACCCATTTCTCTTCCATGTATTATACGATGATAAAATGCTTTTGAAACCTTCTTCTTTTTCCATTATTATACTTTGATGAAATGATGAAATGATTATGAAACCTATTTTTCTATAGTTTATGTTATGTTGAATGTTTTCGAATCTCATTACATTTCACGGGTACTAATATGATGAATGTTTTATGATCTTGTGGAATACATATGTTTTGTTTTCATTATGTGATGGGTGGGACCTATATCTCCCTACAATGCATTGGGAGAGAGATTGATATCTCATGAGATAAATAGAAATGGAATGGGTAGTGAACCTAGTTCTGTAAGTTACTCTTTCCACTATGAAATTATTTATAGTTATTCTTGATTATTATGATGGTTTGGGGAGTGAAACCATTTCACTGTGATATTTTTGGCAATGATACTTAAAATACTAAGGAAATTATTTTCTATGCTTATGTGTATGACACATTCTTATGCCTTTTCCCATTCTTATTCTCTCATGGATAATGTTATTTTATTCCCTTATGAATAATGTTTTATGAACTACAAATCTTTATTCCATGAAACAAGATTATTATCTTTGATATGAAGAGTATGGTTTTTAAATGTTATGTACATGTTGTCATACCCTTCTTCTCATGTTATGTTTATGTATCTTACTTATTTACCTTTATTGAGAATTTGAGATCACTCTTCATTATGTTTCTTTTCCCCTTTTTATAGAGTAATGAATTACATATTTTTTGACTAAAAAGGGTGCTAGTTATGATGGAATTAGTGCGAGATGATGTAGTTCACCTAGAAACTATTTGTTTATGTTTCCATGTTTCCAAAGGCACTATACCTTTACGATATCTAGGAATTTTTTTGTGTAATGTAATGGATGTTCATTTAAAAATTATTTAATATATATTTATAAAATTCTTGGTTCGTTAGAATTTTTATTAGAGGGTAGGCTTAGTTATCCTTTGGAAACTATGATGAGAAAAAAATTGGGAACCCTTTGGGTAAGACTAAGTATATGGTAACATCCTAAAGTTTTGGTAAGGAATAGATTATATTGTTTATCCAGGAATACATCTACCTCTAGATACTACAATTGGAAATGGTTTTAGAACAAATGTACCTTGGGGTAATAAATCTGAAAATGGTGTATTGGGATTGACTTAAGTGTTACCTGGTACATGAAAACAGGCCTTATTGTGCACCTTTTTTGACACTCTTGAAGGAAATATTTTGGATAAATCACAATTTCTTTACAAGCCATCATGAAGGAATTAAACAGATGATTTTCATGGATGACCTTGGTTAAACCAAAGGTTTCATAGATTTAAAATAAATTTTCATGATTTATATATACTAAATTATTTTTCATGACTAATTGGTTTTACACTATGATTAGTGTTTCTCATACTATTATTTTTATTTTAGTCAAGGGATTGAACATGGAGAAGTCATGTTAATTCTTAATGTGATGGAAAATTAAATGACTGTCCTCTTGAGTAACTGAATGGTATGAGATATAGAATAAAAAATATCACGGATATACTCACACAACTTTCTCAAGCTATGAATCATGATGGAATTCTAAATTAATAAAAGAGGGAACAACATTCTGTTGATTTTTTCTTAAGGAAATTTTCACCTTCATTCAGTGGGAATTCTGATTGAATATTTCTTGAGTAATGAATAAACACCACTGAAAACATATTATCCTTCCTCCAGTGTTTGGAGCATGGTAAATTCATTTTGGTAATCTACTATTTGGAAGGTGAAGTGTATCATTGGTATCCTATTATCATGAATACAAGGAAATATGATGAAATTGACTCCATGGATCCAGATGAGTTTATGAACATATATTTCAATAAGTACTTTCCTCATATTCTTCATATGGGGATGGGGAATGAGTTCCTTGAGCTAAATCAAAAGGATGATGAATCTATTGGTACCTATGAGGAAAATTTTATAATATTTTTTGGGTAAAATTATGATATTATTATCCTATTTGAAATTAAATTTTATTGATACATTAGTATCTTAAAAACAAGTATATGAAGGGTATTATCCGTAAGATACTTCAATAGTTATGAAAATATGGTTCAATGTTCTATCAAGGTGGAAATGGAGGTTGAAGTTATGTATCAATATCGTGGTTCTGATAAGAAGAGAAATATTTAATTCAAAGGAAAATATAAAATCCATAGAGCGAAGAAGATGATATTTACTTTATGATCAAAGTGGAGGAAGAAACCTGGAGGAAATTTCATAGGGGACTAGTAATTTTTTTAAGTGTAAGAAAAATGGTTATTATAAAATAAACTTCCTAAGTGATAGAAAAATGTTTACTAATGATATAAATAGTGAGAAATCTCCATAGAATTCTATACCCACACTCTAGTCCTTAAAATGCAAGGATTATAGGCACTATTCTAAGAAGTTCCCAAATATGAAGGTGAATGATGATGATCGATGTTAGTAACCTCTTAAGCTATGGAAAAGTGGAAATCACATGAAATCACTATTTCTAATAAGGGGTGAAATAATGATGTGGTGGAAGGCATAGTTACTATCCACTCTATAAATTATAATGTATTATTTTACATTGGATATACCCCTTTATTCTTATATGAATAATTTTTTAAGGGTATCAAGATTACACCCAAATGATTAGATGTATAATTAGTAGTTAAACCCTATAATTATAAAATTATAGAATCTCAATTATATGATTCATCTCTGGTTGAAATTGGTTGGAATGTGATTCTTAAAAATAGTTTCATTCTTCCTCTAGTTGAATTTGATGTTATCTTAGACAAGTATTGGATCTATCTACAAAAATCCCACATTAATTGTTGAGGAAGGGAAGTCAAATTTGATATTCTGAACCAACCTATGACTTTTATTAGTGTAATGATAAATGTGGACTTCCAATGGATATTAAATCCATTTTATGGGTTTTGACTCCTACTAAAGATGAGTTTTTATATCAGATGGTTTAGGACAAACTTGACTTTAATGAAATGCCTATTATATAGGATTTTATAAGCATATTTCCAGAATAGTTCCCTTGGATTCCACAAAAACGTGATGTTGAGTTCTCAATAGATCTCATATCTAGGTCCACACCTATTTCAAGACTCCCTATATAATGGAACTGATGGAGTAGTAAGAATTGAAGAAGAAACTCTAGGAGAATCTTGACAAGGTATTCATTCGGATAATTATTTCACCTAGGGATTCTCCCATTTAATTTTTCAAATAGAAATATGGATTGATGATACTTTTCATTGATTATCTGGAGTTGAAAAAATATCAAAATCAATAAAAAGTATCCTCTAACCATTATTTATGACTTTTTGATCAACTACATGAAGATCAATACTTTTTTAAGATTTACTGTCAGTTGAGATATCATCAATTGAGGGCTATGAATAAGGATATACACAATAAAACATTCCATACAAGGTATAGACACTATTAATATATATTTATTCCACCTAGTCTTACTAATCCCACCATTATCTTCATGGATTTAATGAATAGAGTCTTTAGATATTACCATGATCAGTTTTTTATAGTCTTTATAAGTGATGTTATTATATATTCAAAGAAAAAATAAGAGCATAAAGATCAATTGATTACTGTATTGAATACCCAGGTAAAATATAAGTTGTAAGAAAATTTACAAAGATTGAATTTTGGTTGGAAAAAGATTCATTTTTGGGTTATGTAATCTCAAGAGAGGGTATATATGTGGATCCATAAAAAACGAAGTCTATTGAATGTTAGATGAGAACAACTATAGTGAATGATACCCAAACTTTTCTTGGTTTGGAAGGATATTATTAATATTTTGTGGATGTTTTATCAAGACTATCTAATCAACTCATAAAGTCAACTCATAAGGTAACCAAGTTCCTCTGGACATATGAGTGTGAGGAAAATTTCAAGGAACTAAGGAGAAGATTAGTTATTGAAACCATGCTTACATTACCCTATAGTAGAGAAAGGCCTGTAATCTATAGTGATACATCCAAGAAAGGATTTGGATGGATTATTATACAAAATGTCGTGGTTATAACTTATTCCTCTTGACGATTGATGGTCCATGAACAAAATTACTCAACTTATGATTCATAGTTCGATGTGGAATTTTTTGAATTAATGATGTAGAGACATTATATTTATGGATTAAAGTGAAATACATATACCAATCATAAAATTTTAAAGTATATATTCACACAAGGAGTTTAATGTGTGCTATAGAAGGTGGTTAGAGCTGATTAAAGATTATGACTGCTCAATTCAGTACCGCTAGGGGAAAGAAAATAAGGTGTCTAATGATTTGAGTCAAAAGGATCATGATATATAATAAATTATGAAGATCATAAAGATAAAATATTTGTATATTTTCAAAGTATTGATCTAGAAATCTTATAGGAAGCGGAGAAATCTTATCTTGCTTAATTGAATGTTTGACCATTTATCTAAGTAAAGGTTAAAGAGGATAAGAAGGAATATATAGAGCTATAAATGAAGGTTATAAATGTTAATGAGTTTAACTTGGATCATGAAAGAATCATAAGGTTCAATAACCATGTATATATTTTTTCCATACTAGATTTTATGAAGGATTTTCCATAGGAAGCTCACATTTATTCATTCTCTATTTATCCTAGAAACATGAAGTTGTATAGAGATTTTAAAGAGTATTTATGGTGAGATGGAATGAAAATAGATATAATAGAGTCTTTATCTCAGTTATTGGTATGTTAGTACGTTAATATTGAGAGGAAAAAGTATAAGGGTAAGTTACATCCCATACCCATATCATAATGGAAATGGGAAAACCACCATGTATTTTGTCGTAGGACTCCCCAAAATGTCTAAAGGGAATAATGTTATATGTGCCGAAGTTTATTGCCTTACAAATTCATGAAACATCATCATGATTAAATAATATTTATATCTTAACCATATTTCTAGGATATACATTAAGTATTTGGTAAGGTTTCTTGGATTAACAAATTAAATTGTATCTGATTGGGATCTAAGGTTCACCTTGAAGTTCTGATGAATTCTTCCGTAAGCTCTTGATGCAGAGTTTAATTTCGACACTATATATCATCCTAAAAAATATTTTCAGCCTAAGAGAACATTTCAGACCCTATTTTATATATTGATATATTGTTCTATGGATTTCAATGTTGGTTGGTTTCAAAACATTCCTCTAGTCTAGTTTTCAAACAATAATATCTTTCACACGAGTATTCAGATGGCTCCTTATGATGTCCTCGCTGGAAAGAAGTGTATAGATCCTACATGATGGAATGAAGATGAAGAAAAAAAATATATTGGGCCCTCACATAGCTAAATAAATGTCATAGAAGGTTAGATCCATTCAATAACACATAAGGGTGGCACAAACTCAACAGAAAAGTTATACTTATAATCACTGGAGTTATATGGAATTTGAAGTTAGTTAAAAGATGTTTCTAATAATTTCTACATCGAATAAGGTCATGAGATTAGAGAAGGAATTGAAACTAAATCATAGGTATATATTTCTCTTTGAAATTCTTGATCCCATCGGGATGGTATCCTATCAGTTAACACTTCCACCAAACCCCAACCAAGTCCACGATGTGTTCCTTGTATCTCTTCTAAGGAAGTACATACCTAACCCTTAACATGTACTGAAATAAAAGTTCATACCACTGAAGAATGATATTTATTATGAGGAATAATCAGTGGAGATTCTAGATCATAATAAGAATGGTCTACAAATAGGACAACTCACTTTGTCAAAGTTTTTTGGAGAACCCACCAGTTTGAGGAAGCTATGTGAGAACATAAGGATGCAATGAGGCACAATTATTCTCAGTTTTTTATACCATAGTGATGGAATTTCAAGAAAAAAATTAATTTTAAGGGTTTTATAATGTAATAAAAAAAGTTTTTATGAATTTATTTTTTCTTATAAATTAAATTTCTTCAATATCTTGACTTACACACAACACTGGGTTTTAACGAATCATGACAAACTATTAATATTATCATTTAAACATAATTGTTTTTAACTAGCTATTAAACATGCTAGAATGAATCAGAATAAAAATATTTTAAATTTTAAGTATAATTTTTTTATATAATGAAAACATATTGATAAAAAGTACTTAATTTTTAGTAAAGTATTTATATGTTTCGAAAATACTATTTTCTCAAAAAAATGTTTTTTAATTATTTTTGTGAACATTAAAAAAATAATATTTTAAACCATTAGAAAATTAATTTGGAAAAATAAACTTCATTTTTGAAATAATCATATTAAAATTATACTAGGGATAATTTTTTGTTTTTTTCTAAAAAGTTTAATTTTTTGATGAATAGCGAAAGATAGAGGTTTGTATTGAAAACTACCTATTTGTTTAAAGAATTTATAATTTTACTTTTTTATTTTAAAATGGTTTTAAAAGTAAAATTATTTAAATTATATATCTATCAATACAATTTATTTAATTAAAATCATTTTCATATTGAATGTTGATATAAAAATGTTTTAAACTCTTTAATATTTACTCTTTGAAAAACCGCTTTCTCGACATAAAAGGGGGTTTAATTTTAAATTAAAAATTCTCAATTACGTGAATGTAATTTGGGAAAATATATTTCATATTTCTAATAAAAATAATTTATAATACCTAATAAGTTAAAAATAACTTTTTACCATAATTAATAGAAAAAACACTAATAATTATTTACCACGATTGAGGTAAAAATGGGTTTATTGAGGAGTTAAAATAAATAGATGAGGGTTAAAATGGAAAAAAAATCATGTAAAATACACATTTTATGGAAATAATTAAACCTTATGTATTCTATAATAGATAAAAAATACATTAAAAATCCTTCTGTAATTATAAAAAAATGGGTACACCTTTTTTATTAAACAATTACAAGTGTTTCACTCACTACACTTACAAAAGGCTAACCACTCACCTCTCATCTTCACACTTTCAAAACCATTTGGTTCAGAAAATACTATACCAAATAACTTCCTTACTTTACTAATATCATCCAAGATGACTTATTGTGATATGAAATCCATCCTAGGAAGGTTTTTGGTGCTAATTCAAGGAGGTTATCCAAATAATAGGCTACGTTCTTCAATGAGCATTTTTATTATATTTATTCCTATACCTAATTTGATTATTATTGAACCATGATGAAATAATATCCTCAGTATCTTAAATATAATAATATTTTTTTTATATTAATTTAATAACCTACATCCATCTCATATTACCTCAAATGGGAAATGATAGCATCACTCATGTGTACGGCAGACTGTCTCCTTGTGAACTGATATGAAACGTTTTCCATCAACATCTCTCACAGTTTCATATGATGATGGATATAATATCTATATACATATCAATTTTAAAAAAATTACATAATCTTAATTTATGTTAACAATTTTACTTTATTTTACAATGAGGATCTTTTCCGGTTTAGTGTTTTAGAGAATTAGGTCATAACTCAAACATAACAAAATAATAAAATACAAAGTAGATTCTTATGAATAGTATCCATTTTTTAAATAATCTAAAACATTTAAAATAAATCATGATATATTTTATGAAACTCCTCAAAAAATTCAACATGAATTCTTCCAATACATTACTCATCCATAAGTTATGTGAAAAACATTAAAAAATGTGGGATGAGTATAAAAATCTCAGTAAGGGGTATAAAAAGAAAGAATCCATTAGTCCATTGATAGAAATTAAAACCCATTAAAACTTAAAAAAAATTAATAATTTTAATCCTTAATAATAATTAATTACTTTCCTTTGAAAATAAACCCATTTCAAAAAAAATTGTAATCGCATGATTACCATAAAACACATAACAAGCATATAAAATACATAAAAGTATGTTAGGACATCATTATAATTTTCAATCTTATAAATGGAATAAACATGTTTTATAATTCCATAAATATTTCTTATACAAATGGAATGTCCATACGGATGACTTTCATACCCAATGCATTGGTGGGATATCCTGGACCCACCCGTCATTGGTTTATCACGGAATCACCCGTCAATGGTTTATTACAGAACCACCCATCAAATGTCCATGTACCATTATATAACCATAACACATAAAATATTTAAATTTTCAACATTTCACTCACAAAATTCCATTTTCAATTTCAATAAAATATTTCAAGATATTGAAATAATCAATCCATTTTAAAATCCATTTTCAATAACAAAATACCCAAAAAAGGGAAATAGGGGTTTCTTTTTCTTTTAAAAAAACATGGAGGATTTTAGAGTAATAAAAATACCAAAATCAATATAAAATTTTATTTATAATCCTTTTATATCCATATAAATAAATATTTTATATAATATTAGAAATATTGAAATAGAGGAAAGGATTAAATCTTTAAACATTCAAAGCTTCCAATACCACTTTTAACATTAAAATCATAAGAAACATGATAGAATAACATTTAAAAAACATTAAATAACATGATAATATATAAAATATGGATATAGAATTTAAAAGGGTCTATATATACACTTTATAAAATAATAAATGTGAATATCATCAAAAAAGTCATTAATGATGGGAGATTGAGATGAAATCCCTTACCTCGAGTCCGACTTATCAACTGTGTATTTATCTTCATGAATAATAAACTTATGTTAATTTTTTTACTTTATTCAGAACCTTTTTAAAATTTATCATTACTTTTATTTCACTTATAACAATTTATTAAACAACAACTAAAACAATCAAGTTTACGTCAGGTGTTTTGACCATATTTGGAATATTTCTGGAAAAAAAATTTGTTAGGTCAACTATGTTCAAAGGGGTCATTATATAAAAATCTCTAGAATAATAATAATGAAATAATTATAATATTTATACATAAATTAAACTTCTAAAACCAATAATTATATATGGTTATGAAAAATTAACTGATGTTACAATCATGGAGATGGTAGGCCATACGTACTTATGAGTGACGTTCCCATTTTTCATTGATCATTATGAAAAGAAGGTAAGTAAAATTTAGATTTAAAATATTATAATTATATATTAAATAAAATATTATTTAATAATATAAACTTATATATATAATTATTGTGTTTTAAAGGAATCACATCGCATTGAGTAGGTGGTATTCCACACGTCCACGAACGACGTTATCGCTATTTCAATGTATGAAACGGTGTTAAAGAAAATGCTATATTATATTTTCATAATGGAAATTATCTAATTAATATAATATATATTTCATTTATTCTTCATATATTTAATTAAACTCATCCTTAATACATTCCATGGAAAGTGTGAACGTATCACATAGCTTTGGGGAGGCGGTAGTCCACACTTCCACAAACGATGTTATCATATTTACAAAAAATGGAAAGCATGATGGTATGTGTATATAATAATTATAGAAGTATGAATAAATAATAAATATTATATATATATATATATAACATATAAAAACATTATTTCCATTATAATTCCTAAACATGGGAGGTGGTGAAGGAAAAACAAACGACATCATTTCATGAGGCAGTAATTCACCGTACATGAATGGTAATTTTGTTACCCATTTGATGGAAGTGTGTGTAGGTGTAGGTATAAAACCTAATATAAAAGCATATAGGTAAATTTAGGTTACTAATTCTATTATATAATTTTGTAATAATAATAAATTAATGGGTAAATTAATAAATAAAACATAAATGGATGTTGAAGAATATTACCACTTTTTCTGGTAACACGTTTTGGTTTGCACCAAATGGATTCCTTGGTAAGATTTATGCCCAGAGTGAGAACTATGGGGTGGGGGAAGGGATTTTGGTATCTTATTTTTTCAGGGGTTGGATTATCTAAAGGGTATTTATATGTGTAAAGAAATGGGGATTGTGAGTTCCTTTTTAGAGTGGAAGGGGAGTGGCATTCTTGTAAATATAAAAAGGTAAACACTATTGAGTGGTCTCCCTTAATGGGCCTAAAATAATTATCCCAATTTTATTCAAGAGGTTATAAGGTCAAATTAGGTCTAGAAAATTGGTTTTGGGCAAGTTTCTATGACATTTTGACTCTTAAGATTAAAGTTTAACCACTAAGTAACCACATTTTTACCTTAATTGTTACAGTTAATTTTAATTACATTCAATTATTTTATTGTAAAAAACTAATTTAACCTTATTATAAATTATAAATTATTCTTATTCCAAATACATAATCCATTTTTCCAAATTCCAATCACATATGTAGTATAAATTAATTTAAAATTAATCTTGTAGATGAGACTACAAAGTGGGTTTTTAAGTAAAAATGTTCAAAAGTTTAGTAAATTTTAATATATAAATTAAATTTGAAATTGTTTTCAAGGACCTAATTTTTTTTAATGATATTAAATTGATCTAATTATACTTTAAAACCAAATAAAAACATAATTTAACTATATAAATAAATATAATGAAAATGAAGTTTTCAACTAAAATTCAGTATTATTCATTATTAAGTAAATTTTTATATTTAAATTTCAAAAAATAAGTTCATTTTTGTCCTATAAAAATAATAAAAGTTTCAAAATTTAGTTTTAAATCAATTATTCCATTAAAAGTCGTAAAAAATCATATTAAATAGTAATATTAATAGTATATTATTGTTCATAATAACTCAATCTTGCATGAAATGTAAGATTTCATAGAAACTCATTTTTCTATATCATTAATGCTATTGGACATAGCATCCGTTTTGAGTTAAAATTACTATTTAATTCCGAAATATTAATAAATATGAAAAATACTTATTCTACCCTTGTCTGGGATGTTACATCCTTCTCCTTTTTGAAAATTGCATCCTCATAATTTTATTCACTTATAAAATAATCGGGGATATTTTTCCTTTATAGAATTTTTTTATTACCATTTTGCCTATTAAATTGTATATTTTTTCATAAAACATTAACCATATGTATTACCTTATTCTGCAACACTTACTCTTTGCATTCAAGAACCTGAATTTGTTGTTCCTCATCAGAAATATTCTCTTCTAGAAAAACTAATTTAGGGATCAAAACATGAGATGAATCCATTATATATGTTCTTAACATTGAAACATGAAATAAATTGTCTACATGGAATAAAATAAGAGGTAAATACACTTAGCAGGCAACTAATCAAACTTTGTCCATGATTTCATATGGTCTAATGAACCATGGACTAAACTTCTCCTTCTTACCAAAACACATCATACTTTTCCATAGAGAAAATTTTAAAAATACATGATCACCTACTTTAAGAGAAATATATTTTCTTCAATTATCTGAATAAATATTCTACCTACTCTGAGATATCCTCATGTTTCACTTAATCAACTGAAATTTCTCTATCATTTCCTCTACCAGCTCTGTTCCCATTAACTTTCTTTCTCCTACATCATCCCAAAAATATGGTGTCTGACACTACATTCCATATAATATCTCGAATAGTTCCATCTATATACTAGAATTAAATCGGTTATTATAAGAAACCTATACCAAAGAAAGTTGTTTATCCCAAATTCCATAGTAATCCATTGAGTAAGAATGAAGCATATATTCCAAGGTCTGAATCATCTACTCAGAGTGTTAATCAAATTGAGGATGAAAAGCTATACTAAAATTTAATTCAGTGCCCAATGACATATGAATTTGTTTCTAAAAATTAGATGTGATCCCGAGATCATGGTGTGATAAAATGGAGATAGGAACTTAATATAACATGATAATTTCCTTTAAATACATTCTAGAATTCTGATCAAGAGACATTTTATCCCAAAAAGGAAGGAAATGTGCAAATTTGGTTAATCGATTAACAAAAACCCAAGTCAAATTATTACCTTGAGAAGTATTTGGAAATCCTACAATGAAGTCCATTGATATAATACTAGAAACAGTTTAATCACCCCCTTTGGTTACTGTTATTCCACTTTAACCTAATGACAAGTCAAACACTTCACAGTAAAGATAAAAATATCAATTTTCATTATATCCCACAAGTAATACTCTTGAAGGACTCTATACATCTTAGTGTTTCCCAAATAAATGGAAAATAGAGAACTATGAGCTTCATTCAACAACTCTTTCCTCAAATTTGAATCACAAGTCACACATAATATTTTCCTAAATCATAAAAATCCTTCTTCAAGAATATTAAAATTAGTAAACTTAACATTCTTAATTGATTCTACCCTTACTTTCAAATATTGATCCACCTTTGGTGCCAACTTAATTATTTCTAAAAATGATGGATGCATTCAAACCGAAAACAAAACAGAGTATGTCCCTACCTCCACAACTTCTGAGACAAAATTCATCAAATAATAAATTAAAGGGTCACATTCCGAGCATAATATGGTTAATGTAGCATTAATTTTTCAACTCAAATATTCAACCACCTAATTTCTTTTCAAGGATGATAATGAATTGTGAAATCATAATCCTTGATTTTTTAAAACCATTTTTTTTATCTCATGTTCAACTCTTTCTAAGTAAATCTATACTTCAAAATTTTGTGATCAGTATATATTCCACACTTCACTCCATACAAATGATGCCTCCAAGTTTTTAATGAAAAAAAAACAGTTAATTCCAAATCATGCATAGGGTAATTCAACATATGATTTTTCAACTAACATGAAGCATAAGAAATTACCTTGTAATTTTTAAATAGTAAATAAGTAATTCCATTCAATAAATCATCACTATATATAATGAATTCATCATTTCTAGAAGGTGTGGCCAAAACAGAAGCATTGAACAATATTTTTTCAGTTCCTAAAAATAAACATCACATTCTCTTATCCAGATGAACATAACTCCTTTTCAAGTTAACTTAGTCATCGTCCTTGATAATCAAGAAATGTTTTTAACAAAAATTTGGTGATAACCCTCTAATCCAAGAAACCTATTAATATTAGTTAAATTTTTAGGTCCTCTCCACTCTTTAGTATTTTTTTTTGTAGGGTCAATTACTATGACATATTTAGAAACAATATATCCAAGGAATGATTTTTTTTTCAAAAAAAATTCAATCTCACTAAACTTTCCATATTTTTTATTTTATTTTAATTTTTTTAAAAAAATCCTTAAGTGTGTTTCATGTTATTCGTGTTTCTTATAATAAAAGAAAATTTCATCTATAAACACCACCAGAAACAAATCCAAGAACTGATAGAAGACTATATTAATAGGATTCATAAATATATAAGGTTAATTTGATAACCTAAGGGTAATAATTTCAAACTCATAATTCCCATATCTCATTTAAAATTATGTTTTCATAATATCATCCTCCTTCACCTTCACCTGATGGTACCTAAACCTCAAATCAATGTTTAGAAAACACTGAGATCCCTAGAGTTGATCAAACAAATCATCGATATGAGGAAAATGATACTTGTTCTTAATAATGATGTTATTCAAGGGTCTATGATCAATACAAAGTGTCATGGAACCGTATTTCTTTTTCAAAAATAATATGAGATCACCCCATAGAGAAGTGCTAGGTGGAATGAAACCTTTATCAAGAAATTATTGAAACTGAATTTTTAAATCTACAAGTTCTACTTGAGGAATTAAATAAGGGGGTTTAAAAATAGTCTTAGAATCATGAATTAAATCCACAGTAGATTCAACCTTGTGTTTAAGAATAACACTAGGCACATCATCAATAAAAACATCTGTAAATTCATTCACTACTGGGATGTCAGTACTTAGAACTATTTCTTTATTTTAAGCAATGTGAACTAGATAACTTTCACTTTCATATTTAATCAATTTATCAACTTCTTAGTATGTTATAAAAGGTATAAAATCAATAAATATAACTTTCATGGATTTCCAATCAATTTTATCATGATAAACTAAAAGTTAATACATACAAAAAATGATATCAAACTCCACTATGAGTAGTTAAATAATATTTGAAAGAAATACCATCCCACTAATGACAATAGGAAGATTCCTATAAGTCTTGGTTTCCTTAATAATTTAACCTAGAGTTTTTAGAAAATGTTATATCTTACCTTCATGAAGTGATATTTTAAATTTTCTAGAAAAATTATCAAAAATGAAAGAATTAAAGGATATAGAGTTAAACAGAGTATTGGAATTATTTGAATAAACTAGTAACATACATGTCACCAACTCAATTGATGGCCCAAAATTAACTATAGTAGTAGAAAAATATTTGGTTGTACCGTTTTTCTTTCAATAAATATGGTTTCCACCTTGTTTAATCAACTTGGGACACACATTTTCATAATGACCTAACTCATCACAACTAAAACATCTTATCATTGGCTTTTCATTTCTTTCCTGATCATCTTCCTTATAATCCCAAGCCATATAAACAAAGTTACCACATCAAAATCACTTCCTAGACTTTGAAATTCATTATTTAGGATTATTTTTACCACACTTATCACATGATGGGAATTTGTTTTTCTTACATATAAACTTCTATCATGAATTATTTTCCATTTCCTATAAACTAGAAATCTTATTTTTCTTGTTTTAAAGGGACACTTAGTCATTGGAAAACTCAGTTTTTACCTTATAAGCACATCCAAAAAGTTTCTCATATATATTGAAATCATGAGAGTACAATTTCCTTAAATATCTTGTATTTAATACTTAGTAAAACCAATTTATTTTATTATCAATATCTCAGATAATATTTTGGATGTACCTCACCAGTCGTGTGAAGTTTTATTTTTATGTATCCACCAAATATTAATACTTTCATCTCAATTCCAATAATTGTTTTCCATACTAATTAAAATATCCTTGGTAAAATATTTATCAAGGAAAATGTTCTTAAATTAATCCCATTATAGGGAATAAATACCTTCAATTTCTCTGATATTCTTAAAAATTGACCACCATTGGTCAGACTCACCTTCAAAATTATAAGTTGAAAGAGTTACCTTTTAGTGATCCAAAAAACCCATGACATCAAATATCTTTTCTTGTTATTTAATCCATACTTAAACTATCATGGGGTACGATGATCCTCGAAATGATGGGGGATGTATTCTGATAAAATGATCCACTATCCTCATATTCCTCTATGGTAGATATAGTTTCTCTCTTTCATAGAAACCACCGCCATTTATAGCCTATGTCAAATAATCCATCACTACAATAAACCGATCAGTTCCAATTCCAACCATCCACAGATACTGATTCAAAAGGTTATTTTCCTCTTAGTACCTTCCCACTATAGCTCCATTGTTTCCTCTATGGAAAACCAGTATGAAAAAACATACTTTAGATTATGCAACATGGTGATATTTAAATGATATATCATTCTAACTTAACTAGAAGGTAAAATATTATAAGGAAATTTTATTAATACTATCATAAACTCTAAATTTATCAACACCTCCATTTGATTCCAATTATAAGGATTTCACCATAAAACATTAAATAATATTGATTTTAGTCAGGAATTTTGTATTCTTTCACAATGAGGATCTTTTTAGGTTTATAGTTTTAGATAATTAGGCCATAACTCATACATAAAAAACCATAAAATACAAATTGGACACTTCCGAACAGTATCCATTTTTCCCATAATCGAAAACTTTTAAAATAATGCATGATATATTTTATAAATCTCTTCATGAAATTCAAAATGAATTCTTCTAATCCATTAGTTATCTTTAAGTCTTGAGAAAAACATTAAAAAAAAGTTGTATGAGCATAAAAATCTCAGTAAGGGATATAAAAAATAAGGAAACCATTATTCCCTTTATGTACATTAAAACCCATGAAATATTTATCATAATTTAATACTCTTGACCCTTAAAAAGTAATAAATACTTACCTTTGAAAATAAGCACATTTTATACCTTTTTGTATTCAAAATATTACTATAAAACCCATAGAAAGCATATAAAATACATAAAGGTATCTTGGGACATCATTATATTTTTAACTCTTATAAACAGAATGACCATACGATCAACTTCTATACATTTTATTCTTACAAATAGAATATCCATAATGTCTACTTTCATACCCAATACATTGGAGGGATATCATGGACCCACCAATCATTGGTTTATCATAGAACCACCCGTCATTAGTATATTAAAGAACCACCCTTCAAATTTTCAAATAGCATTATATAATTATAACACAAAAAATATTTAAATTTTTAACATTTCACTCATAAAATTTTATTTTCAGTCACAAGAAAACATTTCAATATACTGAAATAATCAATCCATTTTCAAAACCCATTTTCAATAACAAAATGCCCTTAAAAAAGGAAAATATGGGTTTATTTTTCTTTAAAAAACATGAAGGCTTTTAGAGGAATCCAAATACCAAAATAAGACTAAAATTTCCTTTATAATTATTTTATATCCATAAAAATAAATATGTAAAATAATATTAATAATATTTAAATGTATGAAAGGATTAAATATTTAAACATTCAAAGTGTCCAATACCACATTGAACAGTAAAATCATAAGAACTATGAGAGAATAACATTTAAAAATAATTAAATTAAATGATAATAGAGAAAATATGGATATGGAATATTAAAGGGGTTTTATATATACTTTATAAAAGAATAAAGGTGCATATAATCAAGACATGCCTCAATACAAAGAGATCGAGATGAAATCCCTTACCTTGAGTTTGACATGTCACATGTGTATTTACCTTCCTGGATAATAAACTTATGTTAATTGTTTTCTTTATTCAAAACCATTTTCAATTTTACCACTAAATTTATTACATTTAATACAATGTTTTAAACAACTACTTAAACAATTAAGTTTGTGTTGGGTGTTTTGACCTTTTTCGGTTTATGTATCAAAAATGACTTCGATAGGTCAACTATGGTCAAAGGGGTCATTATATAAAAATATCCAAAATAATAATAATGATATAATTATCATATTTATACATCAATTTCACTTTTAAATCCAATCATGAAATATGGTTATACCAACATTATAATCACAGAGACGGTAGGTCGTATGTATGCATGAGTAATGTTCCCATTTTTCAATGATCGTTATGGAAAGAAGGTAAGTAAAATTTATCTTTATATAATGATAATTATATCTTAAATACAATATTATTTAATAATGTATACTTATATATAGAATTCATGTGATGTAAATTAATCACATCACATCGAGGAGGCAGTAGTCCACACATCAACGAACGACTTTAGCACTTTTTAGTGTGTGAAATGGTTTTAAAGAAAATGATATATTATATTTATAGAAATTTAATTATGTCATTATTGTCATATATAGTTCACATATTATAAATATATTTAATGACACCTATACATAATACATTTCATGTAAAGTTTGAATGTATCACATTTCTTTGAGGAGGCAGTAGTCCACACATCTACAAACAATGTTATCATATTTACAAAAAAGGAAAGCATGAAGGTATGTGTATATAAAAATTAAAAAAGTATGAATATTTCATAAATATAATATATATATATATCTGATAAACATATAATTTGAAGAAAAATTCCCAACCATGAGAGGTGGTAAAGTAAAAAACGAATGACATCATTTCGTGAGGCGGCAGTTCACCGTACAGGAATGATAATTTCATTACCCATTTGATGGAAGAGTGTGTAGGTATATGTTTAACCCTTAAAATAAAAACATGTCAGTATATTGTGTATTCTATTATTATTATATAATTATGGAATAATAATTAATGAATGTGTGTATAAATAAATAAAACATAAATGGACATTGAAGAATGTTACCTCTTTTTCGGGTAACTCCTTTTTGTTTGCACCAAAGGGATTCCTTAGTTGGATTTCTTCCAAAAGTGAAGAATATATGGTGAGGGGAGGAATTTTGGGAATTTCATATCATTAATATACCTCTTTTCATGATTATTAATGTTTAATTTTATGTTAATCTTGAATCTTAATTATTATTCAAAAGATACTAAAGTGGTAATGATTGTCTTTTATAATCGCATCGATTATCAGGATTGTTTATGATTATGATTACGATGATGAAATATTATGATTCATCTCTCAATAAAATCATGAAATTTATTATCCTATGGTTATTTCATGATAATAAATTTTTTCCCTTAATTTTCATCTCTTTATTTACTCAAGATACGAAAATAATATTTTTAATAAAAATTTTCATTATTTCTCTCTTTGGTCGAAATCCATTTTTTCATTCAAAACCTTATTTTATAAAAATCTTTTCAAATTTTTTTCAAAATTATAAAAATTATTTATTAAATACATTGTTACACAATTTTTACTTTTTAAAAAAAATATTGATAGTAATCTCCATATCATTTTCCAAAACAAGTCATGTTTGGATTTTACTGAAAATGTGAAAAGAATCTTCATTTTAACATGTATGACATGAATAGAATTTTTCAAAGTCATGAACATTATTTTAATTGAATCTTACATTATAAATTTTCAAGGTTATTTTCAAAAAAAAAACTATTTCAAAAATATTTTATGAATTTTTTATTTTAAAAAGGTTGATTTTTAAAATAGAATATTTTCATCAAGAAGCGTTCCAAGTAATTTTTCTTTCAAAAATATTTTCCATCTAAGATGGCATCCTTTGATGTTACTTAATATTTTCTAGGGATATGATCTAATGATATCATATTTTTTATTTATATTTATGTATTATGTTTATGATTGTAAGATGTTTATGAAACCCATTTCTCTTCCATAGTTTACGCCTTGATAAAATTCTTATGAAACCCGCTTATTTTTCCATGAGTTATTCTTTGATGAAATGATGAAATGATGATGAAACCTATTTATTTTCCAAAATTTATTTTGAATGTTTATAAAAATTATTTATTTTCATGGGTTCTAATATGATGAATTTTTTATTATCTTGTGGGACACATATATATGATTTTCAGTATATGATGGGTGGGGCCTATATCTCCATCCAATGAATTGGGTATAGATTGATATCTCATTATATAAATTGGACTAGAATGGGGAGTGAACCCTGTTCAGTAAGGTACTCTTTACACTATCATATTATTTAGAGTGAATCTTGACTACTATTATAGTTTTGGGAGTAAACCCTTTCTAGTATGATAGACCCAATAATAATCCTTGAACTAATAAGGAAATTATGTTCTTTGCCCATTTGTATTTCAAAATTCCATGTCCCATTCCATTGTTATTATCACATAGATCATGTTATTTTATTCCCTTATTAATAATGTATTATAAAATGTAACTCTTTATTCCATGAACCAAGATTATGATCTTTGATATTCATGGTATGGTTTTCAAATGTTATGCTCATGTTATAATACCCACATTCTCATGTTATGTTTATGCATATCCCCTTTTACCCTTACTATGAATTTGAGCTCAACCATTCTTATGTTTCTTTTCCCCAAGTCATGAAGAAGTGTATTATGTATGATTTTTATTAGAAGGGTTCTAGTTATGATGAACTTAGTGGGTGATGATGTAGTTCACCTATAAACTATTTTTTTTAGGATTCCATGTTTTTAGAGACACTATACCTTTAAGATCCCCAGCTATGTGTTTATGTAATGTAATGAATGTTCATTGAAAAATGGTTTAAAATAATCTATAAAAATCCTAGTTCATTATATGGACACCATTGAGTCAGGACTTCATAATAGAACATAGATATAGGAGACCTAGTATAGTATTGATAAAGGTTGAGTGGTTGGTATCGATTCTCAATTGATCATTTTGTAGGATCCCATAGCACCCTAACAGGGGAGGGGTGAATTAGGGTGTCAAATTTATCTTCTAAAGTTATATATCTTTTTCCCACATTATTAATAAATTTTTTAAATTATATGAAGGAATCATACCATAATTAAATATTCACATGCATAGAGATGACACAATAATTTTACTTGGTTCTCCACTAAGGTCTAGTCCAAGGAGAATATTCCGAAAATGTTTCAGTCGTACCAAAATCCAATAATAATCGCTATTTGTGGAACAAAAGAGTTTAGATACAATCACTATGTTCCAAGAACACTTCTTTTAGAAGATTTTAGGGATAACACATTTCTTCCCTCATAACACTTTCATAGACTCCCCCAATCTCAGTGATTTGCAAGAAGTCTAACTTATTTTATCAACATGAAGGTAACTTCAATGGATTTTCATTAAAGTACTTGTCCCTATCTAGCATGAGAATCTTCCTACATCTATTTACTAAGTTGATTCATTTTGAAATCCTTGTTCACTGACAACTTGATGTTCAAAAATGACTTTCATGAATCTTCATCATGATGCCCACTCCTCCATAAAGAAACTTGCCTTCATGGAACAAACTGCCTTCCTGAAGCTCACTTATCCATCACAGAATACCCCATAATTTTGAATCACTCAATGCATAGAATCTTTCCATCAAACCATCATGCACTCATAATTCTCCAATACTCGTAATTTCTGAGAAAATTGTCACCATTCACGATGTTCAACATCTTTGAGAACCTTTAACCATTCATCATGAAACTTAGGCATTTACCATATTTATGAATAGTTTATTCTAAAAAAACAACCTTTAATGATGTTATCCCTTCCTTAAAATTTTAATCCCAATAATTTGGGAAACATTTATAAATGACTCCACCTTCAATAATGTACCCATCTTGTACTGTAAGATCTCTTTCCTTGAAAACTCAATGATATTCCATTTGAGGATTGAAATAAACACAAAACATACTCTATTTTCAACAAATAATATCCTTGGTTCTAACAGCTTTACAATTATCAGGACATAACTACAACATGAGAAAATTATAGAGTACTTGTGATAAATTGTACATGGTATAGGGATGGAGTTTCCTCAGTGTGGTTCTCCTCATGATCCACCACCTCCACAGTGATTAATGATATATTTTTTTAGAAACAATTTATGATAAATTTTGAATAAATTTATTGTGTCTAATATGTTTATTAATTCATATGGCTATATTTTCATATATTTATTTTTTAATTTTTTTAATTTTATTATTTTATTATTTTTCAATTTTTTGAGACAAATATGGAATTTTGTCACAATTGGTAATTTTTTATGAGAATCCCTATCTACTAAATATAACCTATGGCAATGAAATTATATATCAATGATAGGTGGTCATTCATCCTAAATGGGGTGGATAAACTTTTTACAATAGGAAATATTTCCATTACAAAGAAAATAAATTATGATGGGCCATCATAATGAAAACTTTTGGGACAAAATTTTCAACCATGGGCCAATTGTGAAGGGATCCCATCATAATTGATTATTTTTTAAGGGAGCCCGTCTCTATTGGCCCATCATAGATAACTATATTTCTAGTTTTGGATGTTGTTGAAATTATCAATAATGTAACCAATGAATTAGAAAGATCATGGGATAATGAAGCTGAAGCTCTAGTGAAAATTGATGCTACTAAGGAGGATGATGAAGATATTGAAATTATCAAATATGAGGATGAGGATGTAGATGAATAATAATATAATTAAAATATTTTATAGTCATAATTAATATATAATACATATTTTCAATTATTTACGGATAACATTATTTTTGTATTTCAGATGGCTGGCGACGGTAACTATGAGATGTTCTATACCCTCATGGATGTTGTGCTACCTGGTGATTATCCTGATGACCCATCATCTAACTTGTAGGTTTTTACCAGAACATTTTTTACTCAGATTGGTCATGGTCTATCCAAATTGATGATTCTCGAACCTATTCAATCGAAAAATTCAGAGTTATGTTTAGTTGTTTATTTTACCTAATTTTAATTAATTATCACCAATTTTAAATAGTTTATTTATTTAAAAAATGTTTTATTATTTATTATTTTTCCCAATTTTTTTCACATATAGTTGTTGGAAAGGAGTTTGTTATTATAATCAATTACTTTTCCAATTCATGGGTGACATGCGATCATATTCCCATTGATTTTCAGCATCGCATGATTGATCATTTCATGGTATGTATATAAATAATAATTACTTTGAAATTTGTTACATTATAATAATTTTATTATTAATTATTTTTGGGGGTTATTTTATCTATTTAATGATAGAATGGGAGAAACTATATGGTAATCATGTGATATATTTATACATTAGAGTTTCATCTATTTTTGCACAATTTGAGAAAGAGAAATTGAAGAGAGATGGATCCAATGTTTTTTATCAGTCTCACTGTAATCATTGAACTAACTACATCTCATCCCATGTTTGGGATGGATTGATCTCATACTACATATGAGATAATTTCAAAAGGAGATCATCATTAGGCTGACAGAACCAAGGGATACAAGAGTTCACACATAGAACTCATATTCATACCTTAAGTATTCACTAATGGAACATATAAGTAATTTTATTTAATAATTTATAACATTAAATGTATTTTTTTATTCTATATTCATATATCCAATTGAGCATCTTGATGTTATATAATTTGATGTTTTTAAGAATATATACACTGATCTTACTACTGGATATATTACTAGTCACCGACAATGTCAAATTGTGGTTAGTATATTTTTTTATATTTAAAATTAACTAATTTTTTTATATTATAACTAATTTTAATTCAAATTTCATTTGAAGGAGACATATGAGGTCATGAATTATCATAGAAAATATTAAAGAAAATACAAGACTAAGGTATGGGACACATTTTAGTGGAGATTTTATGAGGTGGACTGGATGCATGTGACTCTTTATGTATTGAGAAATGTTGATAGGTTGGTATCAGTTATCCATTTACTCATGATAATTATTAGGATACTTATGTGTGGTCATGGTCCAGCTTGAGGGGGAGATCGTGCAAAGTTGGAATCATCATCACAAGAGTATGAGGAGAAGTTTTGAACTAATAATGAAGTCATAGGGAGAATTCATATAGAGAATGAGGAGCTTTATCGAAACCAACAATAGTATGATGAATAGCATCATCGATGTCATGGGAAGTAGCATGAGAAGATTATGGTGTATATGCAAAGATTTTCTGAAGGTATAGGGATGGATTTTCCTCCACCTTGTCCTTTAAATGATCCACCACTAATATAGTGATCAATTATATATTTTATTAATAAACATATTATGATATTTTTTGGATGGACATATTTGGTTTATATTTTTAAAGCTTTATATATTTGGTTTTTTAAAATATATATCAAAAGTTTTATATATTTTGTATTTTTAATTAGTTTGATGATAATTTTTTTATGTTTTTGGTTATAGAATCATATTTCCATCACAATAGGTTATTAGTTATGAATGTGTACTTCCATCACTAATGACCTATTACAATAGATATATTATTTTTTGGCTAATGAAATTTCATCACATATTCACTGCAATAAACTATTTTCAATGATAATGTTTCCATTTCAATTTTTTACAATGCCATTTTCAGCCATGGGTCAATCGCAATGGGATCCAATCAAAATTTACTATTTTCAATACGATTCTATCTCTATTGACCCATCAAAAATAGCATAGTTTACAGTTGTGAAAGGGATTTGGACAAGATGTATTGTTTTTTGATGCTATATACAGAGACCCTATTCTTTCCTTGTAAGACTTTGGAATATTCATACGTATATTTCCAAAGATAATTGTTGAGATGGTGTACAATTATGAGACTTGGTGTGCCCAAAATAAATTATACAAAAAAATATTAAGTGTTTTTATACTATACACATGTTGTAAATGGGATATCTTCTAAACGGTAGCTCAGATAAAAAATCTGAGGCCATAATTGATTCTGAAATGTGGATTTTACCCTAAACAGGTTATAATGTTTGTTGACACAAGACTTGTGTGAGAAAATCTCCCTATGGGAAAAAACCGTAAATAAAATAATTAAACTTAATTATTTTATCACTAACACCTAATCAAATAACATTTGATCGGTGCCTTAGATTGGGAATCCAAGATCACCATTAAGTTTGGAATGAGATGTTTTATAGAGGCACATTGTAAAACACAAAAGAACGGGTTGTCCGAATCCCATGCCCATTGACACATATTTTAGGATAAGTTTATAAATATAGTTTAAGGGGGACAACTCTTCATTCCACCAACAATATCTCTCCCTCTCTATAAACACTCTCCTCCCTCTCAATCTCTCTCCCTCTCATTATTCGATGAATTAAGAACATATCATTGGCGGATCAAAGTGGGATCGCAGCGGAGGCATCATCAATGCTGAACGATCATTTTGCGGTTGGGTTTTGTCTACTTTTGAGTTATGTTTCAATTTTTATTTTTATTATTCAACTCATTACCTTGTTATTCATTGTAAAATTATCAAATCATTGATGGACACATGAACACGGCCATCGATATCTGTTTGGAAACCCATTCTCCATCTATTTTTTCATGAATATCCACTATTAAATTTGGACGCATCAAATCTTCAATAAATTGTTGAGCAAAGACCATGGCTGTGAAGATTTGGTCCTGAACATCCAAAAACCTGGTCTGAAATAATTTTTAGACCTCTGGTGTGATTGTAGTGTCCCTTGGAAGGGGCTACCGGAGAGGAATCTCCAGCAGCAGCTGGCGGTATCCCAAGGTGGTGGCAGGCCACGAAGAAGGCTGGTACGGCGAGCCATGCTATCTGGGGGTCGGTGGACCAAGTGGCGGGGGGAATTTGGTGGCTAGGCATGCAGTTGTGTGAACCGAGGTGGATCAATGGGAAGATGAGGCAGAGGTTGGTGGGGCACTAGGGTTGGTGCGGTGCAGCGGCTGGTGAGGACGGTAGACCAGTGACAAGGATAGAGGCGTGAGGCGGAGCCAAGGTGGAGCGACTGTCGTGGTTGGGCAGTGATTGGGGGACCGAGACCCACAAACTGCGGGTCTGTATCGATGCGGGGTCTTGAGGTAGACCATCTAGCCAGTTTTCCAGTGCACTAAAGCAGGAAGGCCACAAAGGAATGGGCCATACCCACGACTAGGCTGTGGCCCGGTGATCCGGACCAGGCTATCCAGGGGAAAACTGACCCAGTTTGACTCGAAACTACTTAAAATGCATGTATCTCACAACATGTGTGTTTGTTTGATGCACCGTCAGTGGCCACGAGTCCTTATCATCAGGATAAAACTTCTTACACTAGTTCAAGACTTTGAAGTCATGATCTTGGGGTTTGGGTTCCAGAAATTCCTAAGTATAATAATAATAATTAAATTATTACTATTCTGAAAATTTGTTTTGGACCTACCTTCTAAACAGGATGTCCATTTGACGTGCCTTAATAGTTTCATGACCCTGGAATTTGTGCGGGGTTTTCAAGATGAATTTGGAGTGCTTACGTTAAAGTTTATGTGTGGGCTTCATGTGGGGTGGGGGGGGGGTTACACACTTTGTGGTGAAATGCAACTTTTTCACCAATTATCCATTTCGGAAAAATGAGTAGTCCTTTTGTGTGTGTTTTCAAGAAGATCGCAATTGCATGATCCATATAATTTGTTTTGGGACTGAGGCATGAGCCCCATGGGACATCATTCGAGCGCAATGCAGTGACTTGAAACTTTTCCATCAGATGTTTGATTTGGGTGGATGAATATTCTATCTTGTTTGTTTTCCCACAAGGATCGCAAGGGTGTGATCTGTTTGGATGTGCAAAAGCTTATTCATGATCTCATAAAATGTGGAAACATGAAAGGAATATCTATGGAATATCCTTTTGATGTGTTTGAAGAGAACCCACAACTTGGGTCAATCTTGACTCTTATGAGAGTGGATAAGATGTATGAAGAGATGCGGTTGAATGTTCTGGATCCGTTTGAGGAGGAGTTCCAGTGTAATTACGCTTTTGGCCCTTCGGATCAATGAGGAGCGCCATACACTCGTTGGCCTTTTGACTAGGTGTTTCAAGTACTCTGGGAGTAAGTCGGCATGCCTAGGGTTATTTTTTCGTAGTTTAGTACCCTATAATTGTTGCGAACATAGCTTAGCAATGAGGTGGGGTCACACGATGTGTGGTCCCCACACGCGCCTTGTACCACTTTATGAATTCTTCTATCTCTCGTATATCCTTCTTCTGAACTAATATTTTGGCATGTGAATAGCCTATCCTGAGTTTTTTTCATGTAGAACGTGATGGTTCCCTCTATAGTGTATTATAAGGTATGATAAATGATGTTCCAAGTGTGATACCTATCTGGGGTGGCACCCGACGACTACAACAGTGTTTTTCTAAGAGGTACCATCCAGCAAGGATGGCCATTGTTCCTCAATGTTCTTCCAAGAGGTACCATCCAACATGGATGACCAGTGTTCCTCGATGTTCCTTTGATATGTACCATCCATTAGGGATGGATAGTGTTCTTCTATGTTCTTCTGAGAGGTACCATATAATAGGGATGGCCAGTGTTCCGCGATGATCTTCTGAGAGGTACCATACAGTAGGGATGTCCAATGTTCCTTGATGTTTTTTCAAGAGGTATAATCTAGAAGGGATGGAAAGAGTTCCTCGATGATCTAGATTGGAATCCCCCCAATGCATCAGGGTGTGGGTAGCATCTACAACTTCTACTAGAGTGTAATCCCCCTAACGCATCAGGGTGTGGGTATCCTCTACGACTTCTACTAGAGTGGAATCCCCCAAACACATCCGGGTGTGCATAGCCTATATGACTTCTACTAGAGTAGAATCCCCTTGAAACATCAGGGTGTGGGTATCCTCTACTTTATGACATGATCTCTCGACTTTGAGGCATAGTGACGATACATGATTTGACATGACTTTGGACTCTCAAGAAATAGGGACACTTTTCCCACCAAGATGCATCCTCGTGACATGACTTAAAACCATGAGGGTGAGACAGTGCCTCCCAAAGTGGATAGTATTAAGGTATGTTGATTGAGTCCCTTTGAATTTCATTTCAGATCACACGTGTGGGATTCTAGGCATCAGTGGTTACTTATATAATTGTTGGTGATTCCTTTTTCTTGGGAAAATATTGTGATATATAGATCCCCTTACTCTCTCATTTGGTTTCTTTGACTGATCATATATATATATATCCTATTTCAGTACACACACCTTGGGTTTTATCTACTCTCCTTCCAAGAGATGCGAGGACGCGTGGGTTATGCCACGTGATTTCTGTTTCTAGCTTCTCATGGTTGGACGAGTCTGATCTCCTACTGTAGGCAGTAAAGACTCGATAAGAATTTGATTTTCTCACCATTTCAAGCTCCTTGTGTTTGGTTGAGCTTACTTCACACTCTTGTTTGGTTGAGCTTCACTCCTCTACTACACTTCTTTTATTATACTATGTTCTATCTACCTCTCCCCTCTTCAGCACGTCTCTTTCTACTCCCTTGAGCCTTCAGTCATCCTAATGAGTATTTTTTTATACTCACACCTGCTTGAAATTTTCCCATAATCTCTTTTCCCTTATAGATGATGAACAAGTTGATTTTGATATCAGAGGATCTTAGAGATATGGGGTTCTTGGACTGCATGTGGTGGTTGTAGAGTGGGATTCAGTAGTAGGACTCTCCCAACATCTTTTCTTTTTCACCAGTTGTCGGGTTGTGGAACTTCTCTAGTTGGTTGTGTATTTTTTCCCTTACCCTATCAGCTTTATGTTTCCTATACTTGTACTATTTAGAGGTCAATGCATATATTTTCCATTTCTTTTTTATAGTAGTGTTGTATATTTCTTTCTTTTCCTCTGCATTTTTCATTGAGTTTGTTGCGTGTGTGTGTACAGTTTCTTGGGAAAATTCCTCCCCTAGTTTTTTGTGCCTTCAGCGCTATTCTCCAACCCCTAGAATATAGAGGCGGGCATGGGGTAGTTTCATATTGAGCCTTGGTACGGTTTGGGTTGTGACAAAGTGGTATCAAAGGTGGTTTGACCATTGCGACGTTGTACGGATGTTTCCCAAAAAAATCTAGGTTAGGTTTAGGGAAACAGTGTCGAAGTGCCTTAAGAGTGGCTATCAAGCCAGGGAGTCCAATGCTGGTACATGCGGCCAATGTATCCATTCACCAAAACCCTAATTACTCGTTTTTCAACTCAGCACCTTGAGAAACTTATTGTAGGGAACAATGGTATATGCCTCATATAGGATCAAGTCTTTGACTGTCCTTCTTGAGTCATCTCCCCATCATTGTTGGTGTATATATATATATATATATATATACTCACATGACGATGGTACTCCTTCATAACATTCAGGATGTATCCACGATGATATCCATTCATGATACTATCTCTGCTTCGTGAAGACGGCCCTATGAGCGACGAGGCCTTAGTTTAGGACCCATCATGTGTGCCCCTTTCTCCAGGTGGGCAGGTAGTAGCACCCACACCTATTGAGTAGAAAAAATATCCAGCAGAGTTGAATGAGGACATGCATAGGATGAGCGTACTCTTTGAGTTCCAATGAAAAAGACCGCTGATGTTCAATGGTGATACATAACCTCAGGAAAAAGAGGTTTGGCTAAAGTCAGTGGTCTACCTGTTTAGGCTTGAATGGACATTGACATATCAGATGGTGGATTTGGTAACCATCCTTTTCCATGGAGTATTTGGGTATTGGTGTAGCTTGTATACTCAGATTCACGATGATTCGGAACTATTGTGGGACAACTTCTAGTAACTATTTCACAAGGACTTCTACCCCTCCGGCTTGTACTCCATTGGACTTTAGGAGCTCCTTCAGTTACAGTAGGTAGGTATGATGGTGACTGAGTGTGCGACTAGGTTCATAGACCTTGCATACTACTCTCTAGACATGATATATAATGGTTACTTCTGAGCACAGAAGTTCAAACAAGGATTATATAGATATATCTATGCTATCATAGTACCCTTGTACACCCCCACCTATGTCAGGGTGTTGGAGCAGGAACTGCTAATAGAAAACATTTTGTTAGTGAGATTCCATACAACTGGTTGTGGAAATGAGTGAAATAGATCTGATACATCTTTAGCAGCTAGTAGATGTCAGTCGACAAGATCTCAGCATAGGAGGCCTCCCCATAATTAGTCTTAGGCACACAGTCGAATGGGGTTGAGGCAGCGCAGAGCACGATGATATCCTGGGGAGAACCAGTGTTATTCCTATGATGGTTGTGGTCACTTGGCATGAGACTTATTAACTAGACATGATGAGAACACAAATTAAAAAGAAGGTTGACCACCATAGCAGAGGCAGCACCATGATTTGGGTGGTCCCCAAGGAGGTGTTGTTGTAATAGGAGTAGGGGGAGTTAGAGGTGGGGGAAGAAATTGTGAGGTATTTACACCACCACTAAAAAGCCCACGTCAAGATTAAGATGCTAGCAGCTGGGTCTATAGACTGCTGCAAGATTTGGATGTATACGATCCTACAGATCATGATACGATAAAAGGTACACCTTATGTCTTTTCTACTTTTTCCAGTAGAACTTGTTAGACACTATGTAATGTACTCTTTTCCTCCATGCTCCTTGTTTGAAGTTTTATCGGGGTGATGTGGGGGGTCTTTATAACCCTTTGTCGGTGTTGTTCGATGTATCTTCTAATACATGAGGAAGAGGGGTGCTTCCTCCACCGAGATGCGTTTTTGTGATGTGAGAAAACTATGAGGTTGAGTTAGTACTTCCCAAATAAGTTAATATCGAGGTGTGGTGGAAGAGTCCCTCTGACTCGTGTGTTCAGGGTGAGGTTGTGTGATGGAGTGTCATAGTTGGTCCTGGCATTACTAGTGTAGTTTTTAGTACTTGACCTCCTTTTTCTTGAGATTCCATTAGTGGGATCGTCATAGTTCATGTTTTGGGGATTACTCTACTTCCAAGAGGGGAAAAGACACGCGGGGTATGACACATGATTTCCGTGT
This sequence comes from Viscum album, assembly GCA_963277665.1. Classification (NCBI taxonomy): domain Eukaryota; kingdom Viridiplantae; phylum Streptophyta; class Magnoliopsida; order Santalales; family Viscaceae; genus Viscum; species Viscum album. The sequence goes on along the minus strand of OY728123.1, from coordinate 680,936,363 downwards.
CTAGCCTCTTGCAGTTGGATGAGTTTACTCACCTACCCTATTCGTTGGTACCTTGCATGCTCAATGTCAAGTATTGATACTCCAGTTATCAAGTACAGGTCGAGGTGATGGAGACCCCATGATTAGAACTACAAGACTCTCTATCTAGTACTGGTAGTGGTAATATTTTCCCTGATAAAGTGGAGATGCTACCTTATGGGAATCCGCTTGGTGGTTTTTTAGACCACCAAAGACTCGGGTACGTCTTCACCCAAAGAGACTTGAACCTGAGGTAGTGATGCTGGTTGAAATTCTTACAGGAGTACGGCTTCTAGATAGTATATATTCCCAAAAAGGGAAAAATTGTAGAAAATACCCTCAGCAGGAAGTCCCAAGCTCACCTAGTGCAGGAAGTTTCAGTGTAGTCGACTTCCATACAACTGACCCTAGTGGAGTAGGAGGGTACAATTTTTCTTCAGTTGATGGTGATGACTCTTTCACTTCCTGAGCGTGTAAGAGAGTCTTAGTTGTGAGACATCGATTATGAAATATTGTGTGACCAGATAACCTTGGGTGTTTCACCATATGGATATTTTGAAGGATGGAATCACAAGATCTTGTTCTAAGTACAAATAGTGATTCTAGTTGCGACATGGGATGTAGAGGTATTTTTAGAGAAGTAAACTATCCCCTGAGTTTCTTTGGGTTGTTTGGGACCATTTAAGGATATGGCGAGGTTGCCTACCACCTTACCCTACCGCCAATATCTAGAGTGGGTGCACAATTCCTCCCAAATGTAATAGATAAGGATGTGCATTCATGTTCCAATACATGCCATCGGCATGAGAATACCTTATGAGGGAGAACCATTCCTTTGGTTCATGTGTTGTGGATTCATAGAAATGACCATGTTTTCCTGGGAGTGGGAGAGCCAGGTGTGAGATCAGTATCCTAAGTTGTTTTCCCTAGTTTTTCTTTTTAGGTATTAAAATATTAGAGGGAATGATGTAGAGACATTTTTTTCCTTGTAAGACTTTATAATATTTCTACATATTTTCCAGAGCTAGGCACTGAGACGGTGTGAAATTATGATGCTCGGTGTGCCCATAATAAATTATACAAACAATATTAAGTATTTTTATACTATGAATGTGTCGGAAATGGTATATCTCTTAAATAGTAGATTGGATATGAAATATGAGGCCATGGTTGATTCTGAAATGTGTTGTTTACCCTAGAGGGGGTATAACTTTTGTCGGAATAGGATTTCTATGAGAAAAGTTCCCCACGGGAAAAACTGTAAATAAAATAATTAAACTTAATTATTTTGTCTCGAATGGTGAATCAAATAAATTTTGATTAGGGCCTCGGATTAGGAATTCAAGACCTCTATTGAGTTCAGAATGGAATGTTTTTCCGAGGAACGTCATAAAATGTGGACACACGGTTTGTTTGGATCTCATGCCCGTTGATGCATATTTTTTGATAATTTTATAAATATGGGTTAAGGGGGAGAGCTCTTCCTTCCTCCAGAAATCTCTCTCCCTATCTCTAAACCCTCTCCTACCTGTCAATCTCTCTCTCTCATTATTGGATGAATCAAGAACAGATCGCTGGTGGATCGAAGAGGGATCTTATTGAACACATCGTCAATACCGAATGGTCGATTTGAGGTAGGGTTCTTTTACTTTTGAGTTTTTGTTCAATTTCTATTTTGATTATTCATCTCATTGACTTGTTCTTCATTGTTAAATTTTCAAATCATTGATGGCCTCACAAACATGGAAATCAAACTCTATTTGGAGACTCGTTCCCCATCCGTTCTTTGCGGATATCTTCTATCAAATTTGGGAAACATAAAATCTTCAATAAATTGTTGAGTGAAGACCGTGGATGTGAAGATATCAACTCGAAATTCATGAAACTGGTTCTAAAACAATTTTCTGACCTCTGGTGTGATCTCAGTGGCCATCAAAAGGGGTCACCAAAGTAGAACTGTCGGTGGTGACCAAAGGCGGCAGTAGGCCATGGAGTAAGTCGGTGCGGTGATCGAAGTTGGTTGGGGTTGGCGGATGAGGTGTTGGTGGGCATCTGTCAGTTGGGCATGTGTCGGTGTGAGGCAACGAGGCTCAGATGGAACATGTGGTGCTGGGGTACACATAGTGTGGTGGCTGGTGATTACGGTGGACCGGTGACTGGGGAGGAGTCACGAGGCAGAGCTTGGGTGGCCCAACTCTCATGGTCGGTCAGCAACTGGGGGACCGAGACCCACGAACTACAGGTCTGCATTGACATGGGGTCTCAAGGTGGACCAGTTGGTCGGCTGGACAATGCACCAAAGTAGACAGGGCACAGAGCCTTGGGTCAGTCGGGCCATGCCACGGAGATAGGATGGTCCATGCTATTCAGGTCGGGCCGTGGTAGAATCGTCCGGACCCACGGCTGGGCCATGGGCTGACCGGGGGTAGATCGGCCCAATTTGGCCCAAAACTCTTTAAAATGCATGTATCTCACAATACGGGCATTCGTTTGATGTGTATTCAATGGCCACGAGTCCCTCTCATCGATATAAACTTTTTTAGAATGGTTCAAGACATTGAAGTCCTAGTATCAGGGTTCAGGTGCACAAAACACCTATGTTTAATAATAATGATAATAATAATAATTTAATTATTATTATTCAGAAAATTTGCTTCATACCTACCTTCTAAATGGGAGGTTCGTTTGAAATGTCATCAGCAGTGTCACAACCTTGGTCTTTATGCAGGGTTTTCAAGATTAATTTTGGGTACCTATGTTAAAGTTGAGGTGCGGGCCCCATGGGGGGGGGTCGCACGCTTTACTGTGAAATGAAACTTTTTCACCAGTTATTCATTTTGAACAAATGATTATTCCTTTTCATGTCTTTTTTTTAAAGTATTTCAATGTCGTGATCCATATAATTTGTTTCAGGATTGAGGTGTGGGCCCCATGGGATGTCTTTTAAGTGCAATGCGGCAACTTGCGACTTTTCCATCAAATGCATGTTTGGGTTGAAGGAATAGTCGATCTTGTGTGTTTTTTCACAAGGATCACAAGGGTTTGATTTTTTTGTATGTGAGAAACCTTATTCAAAATCTCATTAAATGTAGAAATATGAAAGGAATATCAATGGAAGATCCTTTTGACATGTTTGAAGAGAACCCACAACTTGGGTCAATCTCGACTCTTGTGAGAGTGGAGAAGATGTATTAAGAGATGTGGTTGAATGTTCTAGAGCTGTTTTAGGAGGTGTGATAGTGTAATTATTCTTTTAGCCCTATGGATCCATAATGAGCGTCGTGCACTCATTGAACTTTTGATTAGGTGTGCCAAGTACTCTAGGAGTAAGGAGAAATGCCTAGGGGTACTTGTTCATAGTTTAGAACCCTAGAATGTCGGGGTACACAATCTAGTGATGATGTGGGGTCACACAACATGTGGTCCCCACATGCACCATGTACCACTTTACAAATTCTTCTGTCTCTCGTATCCTCATATTCTGAACTCAGATTTTGGAATGTGAGTAGCCCATCTTGAGTGTTTTTTCACGTAAAACATGATGGTTCCCTCTATAGTGGATTATGAGGTATGATGCGAGATGTTTCAGGTGTGAATACTATATGGGGTATCCCCCTATGAGTACAATAGTGTTTTTATGAGAGGTACCATCCAGTAGGGATGGTCAACATTCCTCAATGTTCTTTTGAGAGGTACCATGTAATGTCTTAGATTTTTCTTTTTATTTTTTTTAAATATTTTATGGAATTATTTCAAGACCAAGCTTTGTAATGGAATGTTATTCTAAGGATTGGAATGCCCGGAATAAATGTTTGACAAAAATTAAATTTTTAAATAGCGCACGTGAGAGGTTTTCCTAAAAAAGTGGAATAAATTTTAAACGGGTTCCTAGATCAGAAATCTGTGGGAACCATTTTGTTTAGAAAAGTGACTTTACCTGAGGTGTGGCCTAACATTGACCAGTTTCAGTCAGCTGCAAAAGTTAGTTTTTGGACATTTAAGGAAATAAAATAAATTAAAATATCTATTTTATTTACTTTACGTAAACACAATGACGGGAGCTTTTAAATAAGCTGTTAAGAATAATATCTAGGGTTAGTTTCATAACCCTAAAATTCTCTAAAGTCATGGAGAGGAGACCCCTTGGAGAAACCTCTCAACAATGAACGGCAATGAATCAGCCATTCATGAATTATGGTGCCAACGGAGTTAGAGGATCTCGGCGACGATTGCAGTTCAATCCCTCTTTGTCAGCAATCGATCCTAACCCAAGGTAGGGGTTAATGTTTTGATTTTTTTCCCCGCTCTTTGATTAAACAATGAACATGGATCAACCAATGAATAGGTTGACCCACAAATTTTTCATTCTTGCAGGATGGTCTTTTATTGGGTTCATTTTGGGGAATTAATTTGTGCATGATTTGATTCATATTTGACTTGTTCTATTTTATCCTTCTAATTGGAGCAGATCAACACTAGGATGAACAATGGCTGGGGTTCATTCCTCCTTTTTCTATTTGGACATTTTAACCCTTTTTGACCCCACGTTCTTCATGGGGTTATGAACAATGGATCATTGTGCGTCCATTTTGGAACACAACGATCCCAAATTGAAGATCCAACATCATGAAAACCCAAAATAGGTTCGATGACGATGGAGGATGACGAATCAATAAGGATTAGAAGAAATAATTCTTCGACCGTTCTTTGAACGGATGATTGAAATGCTTTCGTGGAGCTAATTGAAGGCCCAAAATCTGCCATTTCAATGTTATCTTGGTGGGATGACCTTATATCTTTACTTTCAAGGTGATCAGATAGCCGGATCGAATATTGTAGAATCACTCAAGGCATGCCATTAAAGAACTGGATTTCTAGAAATTTGTGAAGAACACAACGTGTTATCTAAAGAACACGGCATGTGGGGCTGGATCAGTAGTGGCTAGGGTTTAGTGATGAAGGAAGCGATGAAATGGCGTGTGATAACTTTCACATGACCTGTGGGTCCTTACACGGGACTAGGTGTGTATCTCGGACAATACGTGGACCTAGGATGGAGTACACAACATGTACTCCACCACATAGCCATACTAGGTTGGTTACATGGGTTACTCTGTATACCGATACACAGGTTGGAATACATAGGTCTAAGCCGTGTACAGGAACATGTATAGTGTACATGGAGCAGACCCCAGATAATTGGACATATCATCTGACCATCACTACATGCCTTGTATACACTTTCTACACAACATGTCTTTTGACTTAGGCTATTGTACATGGACAGTACCTGAAATCAAGGGACACGACATGTGACCTTTATACATTCTGTATAATTTCATGTACATGGATTGATCTCCTTGTACACCGTTCATTTGACAAGTTTTATTTAGGTTATTTCCCCCTTTTCTCGTTCCCTTGAAGTTCAGTTATCGTTTCTATCCATAGGAGTATGATCCCTTCCGCAGGACTTTCTGGATAGAGTTAGAATCCCTCTAAGAGGCCCAGAGTGAGATCCTCTAACCTTTCTTGATCTTATGTAGATTCAGGTATCGACGTGACCAATCCTATAGGATGACGATTCTCTACTTAGAATTTGAATCTAGATGAGTCGTGGTATATTCCAAGGCCCTGGTAGTGATACTCACCCATGTATCGTGATCTTTCCCTACTCAAAAGTGAGTTCTCTCAGAATGAGTGTATCTATTCTCTCTTCAGATCTATCAGTGCATCTATCTATCTCGTGACACTTCCTAAAAAATGTACTTCTCGGAAGGATGTCATTAGAGCTATCAGACTTGTGGAGTGAGTTCTCCCAGATGGGTACTTTGTGGAATCTTCGAACTGAATCCCTAGCATGGATTTACATTCATTGTGACTTACCTCTAGACTGAGGGATTGGGTTTCAAGTATATCTGGATATGTTTCTCTTTTTATATTTTTTATAGACATATGCTATGTAGATATGACTGTACCTTTACTTTTTTTATTGCTTTGTGGTTTTCAGGTTCCCTTACTAAGTATTTTTATACTCACCCATGCACGGGCTTTTCTCGCACATGTTGTGTCTTGTACAGACGAGAATCCTTTTGACAGAGTCCAGGGTGGAGTAGGACCATACCAAGATTTGTGAACATCCTTATAGGTTAAGGTGTTCCTAAAACTATGATCCATGGACCCATTACCTATTTATTTCTTATAGTTTGGACTTTTTAGTTTGCATACTTTTTCTTTTGGTGGTTTTGTATTCCGAACCAGTTTACTTTTCCACACTTTATTTTCCATTGTATTCTGTTGGTTGGGTTTAGTGGTATGCATTCATTTTGTTCTTTGGTGGTTTTTACATTTCATCATTTGTGGGCTTGGAGATGCGTGCATGTGTATAGGTACTTTGGAAATTCCTCCCATGTTAGTGACATGCCTACTCGGTGCTAGTCACTAGCCCTTGGAATGTTGGAGGCGAGCTTGGGGACTTGCGATATGGGCCCAACTGGGACAATTCATGAAAGAGTGGTATCAAATGTGTTCGGTTCTATCTTAGGACAAAGAGTTTGTGAGATTGGTTTGGGTAAATAGTGTTTGGTGTTTTGAGTTCAACTTTTAGGCTATGGACTCCAGTGTTGGTGTGGGCAGCCGACATATCCATAGACCAAGACTCTGATAACCTACTTTTAGACTTGGTACATGAGAACACTAGTTGCAAGGAAACAAAAAAGGAATTGTACATTCATCATATAGCAATGGGTTTTGTTTTCCATATACTTTAATACATTCTAAACAGACATACTGTTTGATCTTGGTATATCTTGTTTCCTTACAGGATGCCTCTACGATGCATACCTGCTAGGATTCAGTAGCTTGAACACAAGTATGACCCCCTCAGTGATGAGGCTTCTATTTAGGGACTAGTTCCTTAGGCATTACCTCCAAGTGGTGCACATGATATACCGCCACTAGTGGAGCAGCACATCATACATGGAGTACTAGAAGATGAGGAGTACAGGCTGAGCGTACTCCAAGAGTTTTAGAGACAGAGACCCCTCAGGTTTTGAGGTGATCCTGGACCTTAGGCGGCTAAGGACTGGCTTGAGGTGGTGACCAGACTTTTCCATCTATTGAGGACACCAGAAGACCAGATGGTGATCCTAGGAGTGATCCTTCTTCAAGTTTTAGCGGGACGATGGTGGGGTTTGACCATGAAGACTCATAATGAGGATACACTTTCATGGATGGAGTTTGAGTGACTCTTTAAGGAGGAGTTCTCTCTGGTTACACTGATAGAAGTGTGTATCTAGGAGCTTCTTCAACTCTAGCATGGAAATTTGACAGTTGATGACTATTCATCGAGGTTCACCAACCTCTTCTGGTACTCAATGGATATGTTCATGGATCAATACTTCAGATCTCAACCCTTTGAGTGAGGTCTACATTGGGACATCTGGGATAATGTCGCACCTCTATGAATTTTGACTTATGCAGGAGTGATCAAGCGATATTTGGTGGTCAAGAGCTTTTTGTCTGAGAAAAGTTATCTAGTCACAGTTAGCAATAGGTAGACAGGTGCATAGACCTCGATAGTAGGGAGCCGACATCTGGCATAGGGATCGGGGTGAGGGAGACGTCATAGGTGGACCCAAGATAAGGGATATATGGTCCAAGGATATTTGGATGGATCCAATCATCCAAGGGAGAGGTTATTCTACTCATGTGACTATATGGTACATCTCTCTAGAGATTTCCCATCCTCTCAAACTGCTAACAAGGAGGCGGTGGATGGACCACCGAGGTAGAGGTAGGGAGTGGAGTAGGCAGACCTGCTAGGTAGCAGATGTGGTAGAGGAGTAGGGAGAGCTATAGGGGGTGGAAGACGCTTTGGACTACTTCCACCAGCACCCCCAGGAGGTCCGCAATAGGCTTAGGGAGTTGTGGTTAGGGGCGGGGGTAGCTACATGCTATCGAGGCATACGAATCGTGTAATGACCCAAACTTTCATTAATGGGAATTCCTCTCGGTATTTTTAAATGTCGTATTATGTAAAATGGTTAAAACATATGCTCTTCCTTGGTTTTATGTTTTTGAATTATGACCATTGATAACATGGTCATTGAATAGTTATCACATTATTAGTATAAATATAGGGCTTTAACAATCCAATTTACTCAGACAAAGGAAGCGATGACCTCATCTAGTAGAATTGTTGCATACGAATCCCATTTTTCAGAGCTTGGAAAAGAGGTGGTGTCATTGGGCTTCTCTCTTGACCAAGCCCAATCTAAGATTCAACAGGTTAATCTTGAACGGAACAGTCTATGGGAGAAGTGTAAGTTGATAGAGACCACCACGCGAGAAATGTTATTTGAGCCACCCCAAGATTCTCTCACCATTGCACACCTCACCCTTAGGTCTTATGCGGGTGTTTTAAGGGGTTATTTAATAAGACTCTAGTACTATGGTTATGTACATTATTTTTTTTATATAATAATGAATATACTTTCATTTTATTATTGTTACCTTGTAAATAGTTTTTAAAGAACAAATAGTATTTTTAGTTTATGTTCAACTAAGAAATATATTTTGATTAATTAATGGATTTTTAAATTAAATAATATTTTAATAAAATGTTATTATTATTATTAAATTAATTTTTATTAAATATAAATGATCGTATAATTTTATGAATGTAATCGTAATTTTTATTAAGGTATGAAAGCCATTTTTGTCAAAACCTGTGAATTTTTGATAAATGACTAATTTTATTTTAAAAGTGAAAATTAAAATATTTAAAAAATTATTTAGATAAAATAAATATTACTTCTGGAATCAAGTCATCGAAATTATCTAATGGTGAATTTTTTAAAATTCTCTGAGATAGTAAAGTTTTTGGGTAAAAATTAAATATCATTTAAATATATAATGTGTTTTATGACATCACAATGACACAATATTGATGTAATAAAATACAATAAGATTTATGTTCATCCAATATATGTTTTACCATTAAAATAATGTGGTTTTGGGTTTGTTTGAATTATTTTACAAAGCATTAATGGACCCTTCAAGGCTTATTAAACATCTTGTCTTTTTAAATTGCTTTCCTTAGGAGTGTGACTCACCTCCACATAAGCATCCCCATTATTTTAAGAATTTCGGACTTTTTACATATAAAATATTGTTTTCCACATCCCTTTTCCAAAAACCATGGGCAAAAAACATGTTCTGGTTTGTGTTTTGGATTAGTTTAATGTGAGGTGTCCCAAACCTAAATAATAAAGAATTCCCTCTCCTTTCCTATATAAACCCACCCAAGCTCCCACTTCCTCCTCACTCAAAGCCTTTTGAGTTCGTCCAACCTCTGCCATCATCTCTCTAGAATCCTACCAAGGTGCCCCAATCTCCCAATAAGCCTCTCTCAAGCCTCTCTCAAGCCTTTGGAAGCACACTTTCAAGTAAGGGTTTTTCTTCCTTTCTCATTTTTGTCCAATATTCTTTAAATTGTTATGCCATTTTAATTTCAATTATAAATATTGGGGTATGGTTTTGAACCTCCCCCATACTTCCCTCTTTATGTTTTTATGATGGGATACCCCTTTATCTCTCACTAAATGCCTCCCATGTACACACATTACTATGTCGAAATTCTAAAAGGAATTTCTCTCTCCTCTTTTACATTCAGGAAATTATTTTGTATCATGACTCTAAATTCCATTAAAATTGTTGGGACATGTATGTATATAACCCCATTACTGTCCATTTCATGTAAATATGATTAGACACTCCTTTCTCTCTCCTTAACCATTTTTATGAATTCTTACATCACGTCGTTACGCTGCCGAAATTACACCATTTTTCCAAGACAAATTCATTGTGTAGTGAATACCATGCCCATTTCTCTATCAAGTGTATTCACATTTATGAACATTTTATTATTGTTTAAAGATTTTAATGTATTTATTCCTCATTCCTTTATCATGGAATAAATGATTATGTTTTATGAATCCATGTTATATGATCCATGTGGAACACTTATGCATGAAATGAAATGTTTAAGAAGGGTGTGCCCTTATAGCACTCAAATGCATTGAGTAAAGTATAGTATCATGATACATCATGTAAAATGGGTGTTCACTCATGATAATTCAAGTGAAACGAGGTTTTAATCATGATTTATGTGCAATGAGGATTTACTCATGGTCCATGTGCAATGAGCCTTGGCTCATGCTAATTCCATGTTAAGTGTTGTTGCCACATTTACATGTTATGATTATCATGCTTTGTCACGCCTTTATGTTTATAATTATCTTGTGCTCTGTTGATATTACTATTGTTTAAAATGTATTTTATTTCTCATGTTATTCCATGATTATTCACTTACTAGGATTTATAGCTCACCCTTTTCTTAAGAATGACCTTAGGTTATACCATGCAATGCTAAGTACAAGGGAATGTAGTGCTCATGTAAAGTAAGTTTTCAATAAAGAGGTTGTATTTCATGTTTTAAGTTTTTATGTAATGATCCTAAGCACCAAAGACACTAGACCTCTCAATATTCTATGTTGTATCAAGTTAATTTTATGTAATAGATTATGTTTAATTGTGTAATAAAATATCATGGTTGTAATAGTTGGTATCAAAGGATATGTTTAGTTATTTTTGGGATTAGGATTAGAAAACCCTAGTGAAGCCTTAAATACAATACTAAGTATAATAAAAACATCCCTATGTTTTGATGAGTATTAAGTAAGTGGTTTATCAAGAAAATACATCCATGTCTGGATATGAGCAGGTAGAGGCGGCTCTGGCACAGATGTATCCTAGGGGTAAAACCCGAAAACACCGCTTTGAGCTAGACTCGAACGGTAACTGGTGCATGACAATGGGCCTTGCTGCACTCTTGGTTATGACACTATAGGTTGATATGATTTGGTAAATTTACAAGCTTAGTATGAACCATTATTAAGGGACAAAAAAAATCCCTAAGAATATATGTTAGAAAGTAAATCATGGATAACATAGACTAAAGCCAATAGATTCATATGTTAAGGAAATAAAATTTATTTATAAGTCGTTAGTTTTTCCTTGGATTACCTTTTATGTGTTACCACTGATTTTCCTTTTATTCCAGCCAATGGTCGGTAATAGGAGGACTCGGGCTAACAACTGATGTGAAGATCAATGTGATGATTGTACTAATGAGATGCCCAATCCAATGGGAGCGGGAATCATGAACTTTGTTACGCTTCTCTCTCATATAACTCAAGATTTGAATAGAAACATGGGTCAAGAGGAATGTTTAACCCCCCCCCCCCCCCCCCCAAGAAAGAACAAGTTGCTATTGAGAGTTTCATGAGACAAAGGCCTCCTACTTTTAATGGATCATATGATCCCTCAATCGTTGAACAATGGATCAAATCCATTGAAAATATCTTATCCATCCTTCAATGTTCTGAACAAGAGAAGGTTCTCCTGGATAATTATTATATGTAGGGTGAAGTTTATCAATGGTGGATGTTGTTCAAAAATACGAAGCCTGAGGAGGAGATCGAGGTGTTGGAATGGAAGGATTTTCGAAAGATGTTTTTCGATAAATATTTTCCACGCACCCTCTGGATTAAGATGGAAAGGGACTTACTTTCCCTCAAGCAAAAAGACAATGAATCTATTGGAGCATATGAGGAAAACTTCACAAGTCTTGTACAATACGCTTCTGGGTTTGTCATAACCCCCGAATGCAAGGTTGGCTGCTTCTTTCGTGGGCTGAAACCAAGCCTGCGGAAAGCGCTGGCGATCCGTGACTTCGACAGCTATGAGAAAATTGTCTGATGTGCCCTCAAGGTCAAAATGGATATTGGAGAATATCAGGGGTATCATAGAGATAAGAAGCATAAGGTTGACTTCAATGTTGGTGGTCCAGTAGATAAATACAATGGTGCTAAGAAGATCCATCACCCCACATGCCAAAGGTGTGGAAAGAAGCACCCTGGAAATTGCCTGAAGGGTACAAGCAAATGCTTTAGGTGTGGAAGAGAATGGAACTTAGACATTAAATGTTGGCAAGAAATACCCAAAGCTACGACAGAGGAGAGGAATGCTCCATTAAAACCTCAACGCATGGTTTTTTTCTACAACTGCAAATAAATAGGGCATCTTGCAAATCAATTCCCTAAGCCAAGGGTTTTCGGAGGCAACCAACAACCTCCAAGGCAGAAAGGGTGAGCTTTTTCCATCAATACTGTCGAATTGAACCCCGAAAACGAAGTGGTGACAGGTACGCTAGTTATTCATTCAAAAATAGCAAACATACTTTTTGATTCTGGTTCTACGCATTCTTTTATATCTCAAAAGTTTAGTAGAACAATCCTAGAACCACCACAAATCATGGAAGTGAAGATGTCGGTGAGTACAGAAAATAGGAAAATCATTGCATCCCATGAATATAACTCCTCCCCTATCATAATCTGTGGATTGAAATTCCCAGTGAATCTCATCATACTCCCTCTGGTGGAATTTTATTAAATTCATGGCATGGATTGGATTTCCTTATATAGAGCCAACATAAATTTCTGTGAGAGGTAAATCACTCTCCATGTGGAGAATCGACCCCTGATTATTTACAAGTGCAAGGAGGAAGATGAATCTTATTTAGCTACATCATCTCAAGAATGGATATTACTGCCCTGTGAGCACGCATATTTGGTTCAGATGATTAAGTATAAGGAGGCAACCATCCTAGAAGACATGCTTATTGTGAGGGAATTCGCTGAAGTGTTTCCTGGGTAATTGCCTGGTCTTCCTCCTAGAAGAGATGTTTAATTCTCAATTGATCTTATACCTAGGGAATTGGAAATATCCAAGACTCTATATAGAATGGATATTTTGTAGTTTGAGGAGATAAAGAAACAACTTCAAGAGAATCTAGATAAATGGTTTATATTGCCAAGTGCTTCACCATGGGGTGCACTAGTCATCTTTGTAAAGAAGAAGAAGTATGGGTCAATGCGCCTTTGCATCGGTTATCGTGAGCTCAAAAAAATCATGATAAAGAACAAGTATCCTCTCCCACAAATAGATGACTTGTTTGATCAGTTTTGTGGAGCACAATACTTCTCCAAGGTGGATTTGCGGTCGGGATATTATCAAGTAAGGGTGAAGAAGGAAGATATCCCCAAGACTGGTTTTCATACAAGATACGGGCACTATTAATTCATAGTAATGCCTTTCGGACTCACTAATTCTCCAGAAATCTTAATAGACTTTATGAATAGAGTCTTTATAGATTACCTCAACAAATTTTTGGTAGTATTTATAGATGATATTCTAATATACTCCAAAACCAAGGTGGATCATGAGAAGCATCTGAGAACTATACTAGAGACCTTGCGGAAGGAGAAGCTATATGAAAAGTGCAGAAAGTGTGTGTTCTAGTTGAAGGAGGTCTCATTATTGGGCCATATCATCACAAGCAATGGGATATCTGTGGATCCCTCCAAAACATATGCAATTTAGGGGTGGAAAAGGCCAACATCAGTAACAGATATCCGTAGATTCATGGGGTTAGCTATATATTATTGACTATTTGTGAGAAATTTCTCACGATTGTTCAACCCTCTTACCAAGCTAACTCGGAAGGGAGTAAAGTTTTCTTGGAGTGGTGAATGTGAAGAAATCTTCAAGGAGTTGAAAAGGAGGCTTATCACTGCACCCATGCTCACTTTACACACAAGTGGAGAACTTTTTGTGGTATTCAGTGATGCTTCAAAGAAGGGATTGGGATGTGTGTTGATGAAAAATTACAAAGTCATTGCCTATGATTCAAGGAAATTCAAAGTTCATGAACAAAAATATCCAACACATGACCTCGAGTTTGCTGCAGCGATCTTTTCTTTGAAAATTTGGAGGCATTATCTCTTTGGGGAGAAGTGTGAAATATATACGGACCACAAAAGCCTCAAGTATATATTCACATAGAAAGAGTTGAACATGCACCAATGAAGATGGTTAGAGATGATCAAAGACTATGAATTCTCAATCCATTGCCACCTTGGGAAAGTGAACAAGGTGGCGAATTCCCTAAGTAGAAAGGACCCAATAATTCTATCATTGATGAGAATTTAAAAGGATCCAATCTTCTTAGATTTGATGAAGATGGACATGGGAATCATAAAGAAGGGAACATCATAAATCCTTTCACAAATTATTTTTCAACCATTACTTTTGGAAAGGTTAAAAGATGCTCAAAAAGATTATGTGGGAATTTAGGAAAAAGTGGAAGCTATCGGAAAAGGGAAATCCTCAGAGTTTAAAGTTAATGAAGAAGGAACTGTGAGATTTGGGAAAAGACTATGTGTTCCATCAAGTCCAGAGCTGAAGAAGGAACTTTTGGATGATACACATAGTTCTAATTTATCTATTCACCTAGGAAACACAAAGATGTATCAAGATCTCTGAGAGAATTATGGTTGGGATAATATGAAGAAGGAGATTGCTGAATATACATCAAAGTGCCTAGTGTGTCATCAAGTGAAGGAAGAGAGGTAGAAGTCTAAGGGGATGATGCAACCATTGTCCATACCAGAATGGAAATGGGAGAACATCACCATGGAATTTGCCACTGGACTTCCGAAGAAATCCAAAGGAAACAATGCAATCCGGGTTGTTGTGGATCGTCTTACAAAGGTTGCACACTTCATTGCTATTCTAGAATATTTCTCATTAGATCAACTAGAACGGATATATATCTGTAAAGTGGTAAGGCTGCATGGAGTACCATTATTTATTATGTCTAATCGAGATCCAAGATTAACCTCTAAGTTTTGGAAGAGTCTTTAACATGCTCTGAATACTGAACTGAACTTCATTATGGCATATCATCCTCAAACTGATGGCCAATCTAAATGGACTATCCAAAAACATGAGGTCATGTTGAGAGTGTGCTCAATGGACTTTAAAGGAGGATGGGATCAACATCATCCTCTAGTTGAGTTCTCTTATAATAATAGTTTCCACTTGAGTATCCAAATGGCACCATATGAATCACTTTATGGTAAAAGGTGTAGAACACCGGCGTGTTGGGATGAGGTTGGTGAGCATAAGCTGCTTGGACCAGAAATGGTCGAAGAAATGGTGGAGAAGGTGAAAACCATTCAGTAGCATATCAAGGCAGCCTAGAGTCAACATAAGAGTTTTGAAGATTACCGTCGATGAGACCTTGAGTTTAAAGTTAGAGACATGGTATTTCTACACATATCTCCATGGAAAAAGGTCATGAGGTTTGGAAACAAAGGGAAGTTAAGTCCAAGGTACATCGGCCCCTTTGAGATTCTTGATCATGTCGGGGCAGTGGCCTATCAACTAGAACTTCCACCTACCATGGCCAAAGTACATGATGTCTTTCATGTATCCCTCTTAAGGAAGTACATACCGGACCCTTCATATGTACTCTCTTCAGAGGTGGTAAAGTTAGAGGATGATCTTCTTATGAAGAGCAACCAGTAGAGATCTTAGATCGTAGAGAAAAAGTTCTACGAAATAAGAAAATTCCCCTCATCAAAGTGTTATGGAGAAACCAAAAGTTTGAAGAAGCAATGTGGGAATTGGAGGATATGATGAAGCAGAGTTACCCATATCTGTTTTTGTGTGGGAAAAGAAAATTTTGAGGGTGAAATTTTTTAAAGGGGGAAGATTGTAACGACCCAAACTTTCATTAATGTAAATTCCTCTCGGTATTTTTAAATGTATTATTATGTAAAATGGTTATAACATATGCTATTCCTTGGTTTTATGTTTTTGAATTTTTATCATTTCTAATATGGTTGTTGAATAGTGATCACATTAATAGTATAAATATAGGGCTTTAACAATCCAATTTACTCAGACAAAGGAAGCGATGGCCTCATCCAATAGAATTGCTCCATATGAATCCCATTTTTCAGATCTCAAAAAAGAGGTGGCATCATTGAGATTCTCTCTTGACCAAGCCCAATATGATCTTAAACAGGTTAAGATCGAATAGAACTATCTACGGGAGAAGTGGAAGTTGATAGAGATCACCATGTGAGAAATGTTATCTGAACCACCCCAAGAGTCTGTCACCATCACACACCTCACCCTTCAGTCTTATGCGGGTGTTTTAAGGGGTTATATAACAAGAATCTAGTAATATGGTTATATACATTATTTTTGTATATAATAATGAATATACTTTCATTTTATTATTGTTACCTTGTAAATAGTTTTTAAATCCCAAATAGAATTTTCAGTTAATGTTCAAATAAGAAATATATTTTGATGAATTAATGGATTTTTGAATTAAATAATATTTTAATAAAATTTTATTATTATTATTAAATTAATTTTTATTAAATATAAATGATCGTATAATTTTATGAATGCAATCGTAATTTTTATTAAGCTTTGAAAGCTATTTTTGTGAAAACCAATGAATTTTCGATAAATGTCGGTTTTTATTTTAAAAGTAAAAATTAAAATATTTATAAAATTATTTAGATAAAATAAATATTATTTTTAGAATCAGGATGTCAAAATTATCTAATGGTGAATTTTTCATAATTTTTTGAGACAGTCAAATTTTTGGGTAAAAATTAAATATCGTTTAAATATATAATGTGTTTTATGACATCATAATGACCCAATAGAGATGTAATAAAATACTATAAGTTTTATGTTCATCCAATAAATGTTTTACCATTAAAATAATGTGATTTTTGGTTTGTTTGAATTATTTTACAAAGCATTCATGGACCCTTCAAGGCTTATTAAACGTCTTGTCTTTTTAAATTGTTTTCTTTGGGAGTGTGACTCACCTCCACATAAGAATCCCCATTATTTTAAGAAGTTCGGACATTGGCCTTATAAAATATTTTTTTCCACTTCCATTTTCCAAAAACCATGGTAAAAAACAATGGGCTTGTTTTTGGTTTGGATTAGTTTAATGTGAGGTGTCCCAAACTTAAATAATAAAGAATTCCCTCACCTTTCCTATATAAACTCACCCAAGCTCCCACTTCCTCCTCACTCAAAGCCTTTTTAGTTCATCAAACCTCTTCACTCCTTTCTCTATAATCCTCCCAAGGTTCCCCAAGCTCCCAAGAATCCTCTCTCAAGCTTCTCTCAAGCCTTTGGAAGCACACTTTCAAGTAAGGGTTTTTCTTCCTTTTTCATTTTTGTCCAATATTCTTTAAATTATTATGCCCTTTTAATTTCAATTATAAATGTTGGGGTATAGTTTTTAACCTCCTACATACTGAACTCTTTATGTCTGAATGATTATATACCCCTTTATCTCTCATTAAATTCCTCCCATGTACACCCATTACTATGCCGAAATTCGAAAGGAATTTCTCTCTCCTCTTTTACATTCAAGCAATTATTTTGTATAACGACTCTAAATTCCATTAAAATTGTTGGTACATGTATCTATATGACCCCCTTACTGTCCATTTCATGTACATATGATGAGACACCCCTTTCTCTCTCATCATTCATTTTTATAAATTCTTACGTCATGTCGTTACGCTGCCGAAATTGCACCGTTTTTTCAAGCCAAAGTCATTGTGTAGTGAATACCATGCCCATTTCTCTATCAAGGGTATTCACCTTTATGCATATTTACTTATTTTTTAAAGATTTTCATGTATTTATTCCACATTAATTTATCGTGGAATAAATTATTATGTTTTATGAATCCATGTTATATGATCCATGTGGCACACTTATGCATGAAATGAACTGTTAAAGAAGGGTGCGCCCTTATAGTGCTCCAATGCATTGGGTAAAGTATATTATCATGATACATCATGTGAAATGGGATTTTATTCATGCTAATTCAAGTGCAATGATGTTTTACTCGTGCTTCATATGCAATGTGGATTTACTCATGCTCCATGTGCAATGAGCCTTGGCTCATGCTAATTCAATTTTAAGTGTTGTTTCCACATTTCCATGTTATGATTATTATGATTTATCATGCCTTTATGTTTATGATTCTCTTGTGCTCTATTGATATTCCTATTTTCTAACATTTATTGTATTCCTCATGTTGTTCCATGATTATTCCCTTACTGGGATTTATAGCTCACCCTTTTCTTATGCATGTCCTTAGGTTATCCCATGCAATGCTAAGTATGAGGGAATGCAGTGGTCATGTAAAGGAATTTTTCAATAAAGATGTTGTATTTCATGTTTTAAGTTGTCATGTAATGATCCTAATCCCCAAATACACTAGACCTCTCGATCTTCTATGTTGTATCAAGTGACGTTTCTGTAATAAATTATGTTTAATTGTGTGATAAAAGATTAGGGTTGTTATAAACTAGGGAGTCCAATGATGATATGAGGTATGATATGTGTCTTTTCTACCATAACATCCATACTTATAGACATAGGTTCCATTAATTCTTTCCTCACCACATGTCGTGTGCAAAACCTTGAGGTTCTAATGGAGTCGTTGACTCGACCCTTACGCTTGGAGACACCTACAGGAGGATACTCGATGATCATGCATCTTTTCTGATAGTGTGATCTTTCCCTTGGATGCGAGAGTTTCAGTTGGAACCTCTTGGTGGAAGCATCAAGGCCTTAAGACATCATTCTCAGTATGGATTGGTTATATTTAGTCCAAACCCAGATTGATTGCTTTAGGCAAAGAGTACGGTGTGTTGATAGCGATGGAATGAGGTTTTCCTTTCTTGGTGAAAAGGAAACCAGGCAGTATAGAATGGTCTCATGCATAGGAGGGTACAACAAATAACTTGTGAGTTTTATAGCCTTATCATCATAGTGATAGATATTATGAGCTTCTAGTTCCCAACAGTAGTGGTGGAGTATGAGGACATATTTCTAGAGGATATTCTAGGATTAACTCCCCACTTGGATATCGACTTGTGCATCTTCTTGCACCCTCGGATGAC
Source organism: Viscum album (assembly GCA_963277665.1). Lineage (NCBI taxonomy): Eukaryota > Viridiplantae > Streptophyta > Magnoliopsida > Santalales > Viscaceae > Viscum > Viscum album. The sequence continues at coordinate 680,917,419 of OY728123.1, read as the reverse complement.
ACTAATATCCTCATCATCATATCAGATGGCTCCCGCAGAGCTGCTCGAGCTGAGGGTGTATCTAGAGTATTTGAAAATGAAGGGATTTATAAGACCTGGTGTTTCACCCTGGGTATCCCTAGTTTTATTTTCCATGAAGGCAGATGAGATTTTGAGGTTGTGTGTGGATTACTAGAACCTGAACAAGGTAACGGTGAATAACAAGTATCCACTGCCAAGGATTGACGACCTCTTCGACCATTTAAGAGGATCACGGTGGTTCTCAAAGGTTAACCTTTGATCAGGTTACCTCCAGTTACGCGTATGAGATGAGGATATATCAAAGATGTCTTTTAGATGCCGCTACAGACACTATGAGTACTTAGTGATGTCTTTAGGTGTGATGAACACACCTATAGTGTTCATGGGACTTATGAACTAGATCTTCGATCCATACTTAGACCAGTTTTTAGTGGTATTCATCAACGACATCATTTTGTACTCGGCGTCAGAGGAGGAGCACGTGAGTCACCTACAGATGGTTCTAGACATACTCCGAGAGAACCATCTTTATGGGAAGCTCTTGAAGTTCCAGTTCTGGATAAAGATGGTCCACTTTCTAGGACATGTTATCTCATTATATGGAGTAGTAGTGGACCCATCCAAGGTCAAGGTAGTATTGAGCCACCCCAGAGTGTGACAAAGGTGCAGATCTTTCTTGGGTTGGCAGGATACTACCAGAGATTTATCTCTGATTTCTCCCAGAAATCATCACCGATGACAGCCTTGACTTGGAAGGGGCAGCCTTTCATATTGATGGAAAGTTCCATTAGGATTTCTAGCTATTTAGGTAGAGTTTGATGAGCGTGAAAATCATGATATTCTTAGAAGAGGGTGTCAAGTATATAGTTTTTTGCGACGCATTAGGGATCGATCTTGGCAGTTTCCTGATGTAGAGAAAAGTGGTGATTGATTATGGTTAGTTCCAACTAAGGCCACATGAGTAGAACTACACAACCCATGATCTTGAGTTGGAAGTGGTAGTTTTCACATTGAATATGTGGTGACACTACCTAATGGGTGAACAGTTTATCATCTACTCTGACCACAAGAGCCTCAAGTACATCTTCTCGCAAAAAGATCTAAATCTGAGGAAAAGGAAATGGATAGGGTTCCTCTAGGATTATGACTTTGAGATCATTTATAATCTTGGGAAGGGGAACATATTAGCTAATTCTCTTCGTCAGAGATCGATTTCATAACTGGAGTGAGTGAGGCATTAGAGAAGTTGGCCCCCTACAATTATCCTTCGTGGTTAGGGAAGATACAACTTATCTTAAATTGATGTTTATTGCCTCTCCGCTCTTACGAAAATTTAGGGAGACACAAATAGGGGATATATAATATACGACTTTATGTGCTTTGTTATCCACAAGACATGATCCTGATGGATATTCGAAAGGTGGGGATCACATCGTCTTTTTCAAAGGATGCACAATTGTGCCAATGGAATTGTGGGAGGAGGTTTTGAAGGAGTTTCATACACCCCCCTTGGTAGTACAACCTAGAGTATAAAAATTTTATCAGGACCTCCAGTATCAGTTCTGGAGGATAGTTATGAATAAGGTAGTACTAGAGTTTGTTTCTCGATGCCTTAAATTCCAGTAGGTGAAGGTTGAGCACCAAGTGCCAGCGGTGTTATCTCACTCCCAGGAAGTGAGATGGAATATCGATGGACTTCATGATAGGCTTATCACGAATGTCCAGGGGAAATGATTCCATATGGGTGATCCTAGAATGACTCACCAAGTCATCCAACTTCCATCTATTAGGGAGTAGATTTCCATAGAGAGTTTGAGACACCTCTACGTGTAGTAGATAATTTAGCTTCATGGAATCCATTCATCGATAGTCTCAGATCACGATGATCGTTTCACATCCCAGTTGTAGAAGGTATTACATGAGTAATTTGGTACTCAGCTATGTTTGAGCACAGTGTTTCTTCCCCAGACAGATAGTCAGACTGAGATAAATATTCTGGTTCTGGAGGATATGTTGTCGGCATATATCTTGGACTTTGGTCATAGTTGGGGGGACCACCTACCACTGGTGGAGTTTGCGTACAACAACACCTACCACTCCACCCTTGGTATGGCACCGTTTGAGGCTTTATATGGTTGACCCTACTGGTCACCACTTTGTTGGACCGACCATGGAGAGTCAATACTCAGGGGTCCAAAGTTAGTGAGAGCTACCCCCGAGAAGGTACAAATCATCTAGGAGTGGATGATGATTGCACAGAGCTGGTAGAAGTCTTATATTGATAGAAAGAGAAGGACTATGGAGTTTTAAAAGGGAGACCATGTCTTCCTTCAGGTCTCACATTGATGAGGGTTGTAAAGATTTGGCCGAGGTGAAAAGTTCTCTTTGAGTTTCATTGTCCCTTTTCAGATACTATGCAGAGTTGGTGAGGTAGTGTACTCTCTAGCTCTACCACTATAGTTTCACCAGGTACATGATGTCTTCCATGTTTCACAGAAATCATGACCCATCGCACGTCATCAATTAGGGTGAGATGGACATCAAGGATGGAGAAACCTTCATAGAGTACCCAGTGGAGATTGAGGATCTATGGGAAAGGATACTTCGTGGGAGAGTGATACCATTGGTACATGTCTGGTGGCAGCACAGGAACCTTCAGGAGAGCACATGGGAGTGGGAGGCTTAGATTCATGAATAATACCATCATCTGTTTGAGCACCCTTTTGTTTTGGCTTTTTAGGGATGTAAAATCCCTAAGGTGGGGAGAATGTAATGTCTTGGATTTTTCTGTGTATTATTTTTAAATATTATATGGAATTATTTTGAGACCAGAATTTTTGACGCCATGCAATTTCAAGGCCTAGGGTTCCTGAAATAAATGTTTGAAAAAAATTAAGGTTTTAAATAGTTTGCATGAGTGATTTTCCTAAAAAAAGAATAACTTTTAAACAGGTGCCCAGATCATAAATCCAAGTTCACCGTAACATTCGTATCAACGACTTTACCTTTGGTAGGGCCTAATATCGGCCGGCACGGGTCGACTGTAGAATTTAGTTTTTGGACGTTTAAGGAAATAAAATAAATTAAAATGTTTATTTTATTTACTTTGCATCAACACAGTGACATGAGCTTTTAAATAAGCTATTAAGTGGAATCTGAAGGGTTAGCCGCATAACCCTAACATTATCTGGAGGCGCGGCAAGGAGACCCCTTGGATAAACCACTCAACAATGAAAAGCGACGAATTGACCATTCGCAAATCACATCACCAATGGAGTTATAGGATCTCATTGATGACGGAAGCATAGTCCCCCTTCGTCAGTGATGAATCCTTACCTGAGGTAGGGGTTGTTGTTTTGATTTCATTTTTCCTCATTCTTTTATTAAACAATGAATGCAGATCAACCCACAAATAGGTTGACCCGCAAATCATTCGTTCTTGCGGGAGGGTCTTTTATCGGGTTCATTTTGGGGAATTAATCCGTGCATGATTGGATTCATATTTGATTTGTTCTCTTTGATCCTTCTAACAGAGCAGATCAAAACTGTGATGAATAACGGTTGGGGTTTGTTCCTCATTTTTTCTATTTGGATTTATTCCCACTTTTTGACTCTGCATTCTTCGTGTTCTTCATGGGGTTATGAACAACAGATCATTGCACATCCATTTTACAATGAAACTATCCTGAATTGAAGATATGACATGGTGATGACCCATTGGAGGTGAGACAACGATGGTAGATGAATAATTTACATGGATTGGAAGAAATCATTCTTTGGCCATTTTTCAAAAGGATGATCGAAACGCATTCGTGGAGCTGATCGAAGGCCCAAAACCTGCCATTTCAGTGTTATCATGGGGTGATGACCTTATATATTCACTTTAGAGGTGATCAGATAGTCATATCAAAGATTGGGGAATCACCCGAGGTGTGATGGTGAATAACTATATTTCTAGATATTCGTGAAGAACATGGAGTGTTCTCCAAAGAACATGGAATTTGGGGCCAGCTCAGCAATGGCTAGGGTTTTGGAATGTAGAAAGCGACGAAAATCGTGTGTGAAAACTATCACACAACATGTGGGTTCTTATGTAGTACATGGCATGTATCTCAGAAGATACACGGACACAGGGTAGAGTACACAACATGTACTCCAACAAAGGGCCAGACCAAGCCAGTTATGCAGGTTACCCCATGTACCAGTACACGGGTTTCCATACATGGGTCGAAGCCATGTACGGGCACATGGCTAGTGTACATAGAGTGGACCCGGGATAATCAGACACATTGTGTGAACGTCACTACACTCCATGTATATGATTTCTACATGACATGAATTCTAACTCGGGATGTTGCACACGGGTAATACCTGAAGTCAAGATACACGGCGTGCGACCTTGCTACATGTCATGTACTTTATTCCACATGACTTGATCTCATTGTCTATCGTTCCTTAGACAAGTTTTTTTTGGGTTAGTGCCCACTTTTCTTGTTCCCTCAAAGGTCAAGTTTCATTTCCATACATAAGAGTATGATCCCTTTTAAGGGACTTTATGGATAGAGTCGAAATCCCTCTGAGAGGCCCAAAGCGAGGTCCTCTACCCATTCTTGACCCTAGGTAGAGTCAGGTATCAATGTGACCAATCCTATAGGACGTCAATCCTCTACTTAGTAGGTGAATATAGACGAGTCATAGTATATTCCAAGGCCCTGGTAGTAATCCTCATCTATGTATCGTGAACATTCCCAACTCAGGAGTGAGTTCTCCTAGAATGAGTGTATATGTTCTCTCTTTAGATCTATTAGTGTGTATATCTCTCTCATGACACTTCCTAAAGAATGTAATTCTTATAAGGACGTCATCAAATCTATTAGACTCATGGATTATGTTCTCCCAGAAGAGTTCTTCGTGGAATCATTAAACTGAATCCCTAGTATGGGTATGTGGTTTTTATGACTTACCTCTAGACTATGAGTATGGATTTCGAGTATATCATTATATATTTCTATAGTTATATGTTCTCTGAACATATACTTTGTAGATATTATTGTACCTTCACTTTTTGTATTTATTTGTGGTTTTTAGGGTCCTCTACTGAGTATTTTTATACACACCCCTACACAGTCTTTGCCCGCACGTGTTGTGTCTTTTACAGATGAGTGGCCTTTTAACAGAGTCTAGGGAATACCAAGACTGGACCGAGATTTGGGAGCTTTCTTATAGGATGATGTGTTCCTATGACTACAAAAATTAGTCCCCAAACTTATTTCTTTCTTACAGGTTAGACTTTGTAGTTTTCATACTCTTTCTTTTAGTGGGCTTGTATTCTTTCCCACTTTAGTTTCTGCACTTTACTTTCTATTGCACTCTGTTGGTTAGGTTTAGTGGTATGATTGCATTTTTTTCCTTGGTGGTTTTTACATTTCTTCATTTTTTGGATTAGATATGTGTTCATTTGTATAGGTAGTTAGGAAATGCCTCCCATATTAATGATATTCCTACTTGGTGCTAGTTACCAGCCCATGGGCTATTAGAGGCGGGCTTGGGGAGTCATGGAATGGGCCCCACTGGGACGTGTCATGACATACCATCCATAAGGGATGTCCAGTCTTCCTTGATGTTCTTCTAAGAGGTACCATATAGAAGGGATGGTCAGTTTTCCTCAATTATTTTCTAAAAGCTACCATCCAGTAGGGATTCCTAGATCTCCTCGATGATCTTGAGTGGATTACCCCTGATGCATCAGGGTGTGGGTAGCCTCTACAACTTCTAATAGAGTAGAATCCCTCTGATGCATCAGTTTTTTTGTATCCTCTAAAACTTCTACTAGAGTGGAATCCCCCTGATGCATTAGGTTTTGGGTAGCCTCTATTCCATCTACTAGAGTGAAATCCCCCTAACACATCAGGGCATGGGTATACTTCACTTTGTGACATGATTTCTCAACTGTGTGGCATAGTGAAGAGACCTTGTTTGATGTGAATTTGGAGACTCAAGAAAGAGGGATGATTTTCCAACCAATATGTTTCTTTGTGATGTGACTTAAAACCGTGATGGCGAGACAGTGCCTCCTAAAGTGGATAATATCAAGTTATGGTGATTGAGTCCATTTGTCTTGTAGTTCATAGTACATGTGTGGGATGCTAGGTATCAATGGTTACTTCTGAAAGTTGGTGACTTACTTTTCCTAGTCTGAGATTATGAGATGGAGATCCCCTTACTCTCTCATTTGGGTTTCTTTGACTGAGCATATATATATATCTTGTTTCGGTACCCACTCCTTGGGCTTTAGCTACTCTCTCTCTAGGAGAGGTGAAGATGTGCAGGGTACGTAACATGATTTCTGTGTCTAGCTTCTTGTGGTTGGAAAATTATACTCTCCAGCTATAGGTAGCAAAGACTCAATGATAAGTTTGTCTTCTCACCATTTCTATATCATTGTGTTTGGACAAGATTACTCCACACTCTTTTTGGGTTGAGATACACTCCTCTACTACAATTATTTTCCTATACCTTTTTTTATATACTTATTCCCTATTCGGTTCCTCTATTTCAGCTACCTTGATCCTTTAGTCATCATACTGAGTATTTTTTTTATACTCCCCCCTGATTGGACTATTCTCACACTTTGTGTGCCCTTGTAGATGATGGATAGGTTGATCATGATATCATAGAAGCTTAGGGATAAAGGGTTCTTGGACTACGTGTCATGGTTGTTGCTTGGTATTTAGGAGTAGGACTCTCCCATCTATTTTACTTTTTCACCTATTTCTGGGTTGTGGCACTTTTCTAGTTGGGTGTGCATTTTTTGACTTTCCCTTTCAGCTTTACTTTTCCTATACTTGTACTATTTTGAGGTTGATGCATATATGTTTGGTTTTTTTATAGTAGTGTTGTATATTTATTTCTTTTCCTACCCAATTTTTCATTGATTTGATTGTGTGTGTGTGTGTGTAGTTTCTTAGGCAAAGGCCTCCCCTAGTTTGTTGTGCCATTGTCACTAGTCACCAGCCCCTGGCCTATAGAGGTGGGCTTGAGGTAGTTTTGGCTCGAGCCCTGGTATGGGTCGGGTCGTGACACTATATTTTTACACCATGATAGAAAGGATACTATAGGTTTCTAAAATATGAGACAATAGTGTCTTCATGAGTCCCCATAGGTTTTGGTTGGTTTATAAAATAATGATAAAACAATTTATAGAAAAATCCTCATGATCAAGTCAATGTTATTTAACCAAAACTAGTTTAAAAAATGTAAACATTTGATGGTGTAGTATATATATATATAATGTTTTATTAAAATAAATATAGGTCTTCATTTTTATGTCAATATTCTACAATGGTGAGGTTATTTATACTGATCAAGGTTTTAACTATATTTTTTTCCTGCAAGAGTGGTAAATCTTCATGGATGTGTGAAAATGGATGATGTTCAAAAAAAGATTCATAATCTCTTAAAAATAATGGTTGATCAAGTAATTACTTCAATTACATATCAAAATATTTAGTATTCTAACCATCTATGGAACATTGAGTATCCTATATCGTTTTTGTTTTTGGATTTAACCCCTCCATACTGAGGTTTTCATTGCATCCTCCATCCTGATGTCATTGAGGTCAGTGTTGACTAACTCTTGTATCACAAGGTCATTTCCAATATACTATAGATCTCCAATGTCTTCCTACTCTTGATATTTTCCCTAAACATCAGTAATGGAAATTTTGTTTCCATCCTACATCAGGAAGAATAATGTTCTTTCCCAAAGTCATGGTTGACCCACTGCTTCAAGGTAATTATCACCATTCGACATTGATAAAGCTATTGCCACAGGTCCATCAATAGACATCTATATAGATCCTCACAACCCTCAAATATTATCATTTTTAATTCACCCAAGAGATTTAATATCCAATAAGTCCTTCACTAGACCCATTACCTACACCACAACTTAGTTCCCAAACTCCCAGAGGCTTGGATCCATCCCATAAGGACATACTGAGATCCCCCTAAGTCTTCATATTCATCCCCATCATCATTGTCTCATGCTTTGAAACTAACTCATAGTTTGAAAATCTCCAAAAGGAAGAGATCCTCTACATGGGCTCATCAGGATTCCATAGGTTTCTCACTTTATAAGAAGTATCTTTCTTAATTTTCCATCAAAAATTATATTCATGGACAAATAATAGAGGTAAAAGATATCCTTATTCCTAACTAAATTTAATTGGTTTCAATCATCCTCAATGATGATGGATTTTGAGTGATCCCAAGGGAAATCATTGGTTCCACCTATTTCTAAATATCCTTTTAGGTAGGTCAATAATTTTTCATGGGAAATAGAGGGTAGGTAGATCCTTGTTCATAACAACATGGAATTGAATTTGATTGTCTTCAAACAAGTGTGATTTTGAGTGATCGATCACTATTAAAGGTTTATAAAAAGTATAAGTGTATAATACTTATTTATTCCACATGGTATGGTAATTTATCTCCTCTGAAACATTAATTTTCCATTACATAAAAAGGAGAATTTTGAATCATGAAGTTAGTTTTTATCATGTATACACATTCAAGTTATAAAAATATAATAAGTATGTTTAATACCTAAACATAATAAAGGGATTATGGAGGTTGTTAATAATTATGGAGTTTCATAGAGATAAATAAATTATTATCATTGATATTTCATTAGAAAATTTTCCAAAAATATGCATAATAATTTCATAGATGGGGCAATAAGTAAGGCGATTGTCAAGTTGTGTATGGTTTCATAAACTAATATTTTTTTGAAAAAAAATTAATTTCCTTTTAAATATATTATATTTTATTGGATGATACATTTGATCCCCAACATGGAATTTTTGATCAATAACTATAATAAATTTGAATCGATAATCAAGATGTATATTATTATATGATTAATATTTCAAAGAAGAAATTGTCATTAGTGTATAATGGTGGTAGGAGATATGGAAATATAAACACTAATATTGTGGAGTGAATAAATGGGATCCTCAAATATGTTTTTATAATATCTACAATGGTGTTAGTATGTGATAAATTTTATTGATATGTGAAGTACATTACTGAACGTTCCTAATTATCCCATCAAAGGATGAAACATGGAATGATTTTTGGTAAGAATTCCCAAAGAGAAAATGATAATATATTATAAGATGAATCATTATTTTAGCTTTGAACCATTAATTGGGTAATGAGATGATTTGAGGTAAAAGGGTTCCTTGAACTACTTATAAGAAATAGTGGTTGAGTACTAGTGGTCATACTAAAACTAAGGTACTATGATTATGGTTCATTCCAGGCATTAAGATATACATGTTCACATGTTTTTGCAGCTTGTACATTAGTGAATATATCATGGGAACCCTATACTAATAAGTTTTATTTCATCATAACTATTTTTCAATGTTATAGTGTGCCTTGGATGCCTATTATTTATTTCCATACTTTTACCTTACCTTATGATCATCCGATTATGGTTTTTGATATTACTAGGTTGTGAATTCAAGCTATTTAATTTATTTATCCTTCTATTTTTGTCTTGTTTTTAATTTCTAACTTGTTTTCTTTCTGTATTGTTTAATTTATTGTTTAAAGCATAAAAAATTTTGTGATATTTCATACTTTTACCTTACATTATGATAATATGAATGTGGTTCTAGATATTAACAAGTGTTTCCCTTGGGGAAGATCAAAGTCTACTCATATTTGAAATGAGATGGATTGGACTTTATAACATGGATTGGAACTATGATGTGGTATTTTTCCTAAAAAGGGAATACTCATAAAAAAATCATAAAGTTTCAATAAGGGGACCCACTTTATAGAATCCTTGACTGATTTTATGTATTTTAACATTACTTTGTAATCTTTTTCACATTCATGCCTTCTCATTCATGGATTTATTCATTTTTGGCATGTTTAATTTCTATAATATTTCATTCATGGATTGTTTCATTTCTGGTTTGAATCAAAAATACTTTTTTGATATTTTAATTATTAATAAATTAAACCTATCATTGAAATCACAATAAGAGTAATCACAGATATTTTCTAGAAGGATGTGATTTTTTATTTAAATAGAGTACCATTTATTCATTAAGGAAAAGTTTTATAATAGATAATATCCACTTCCCTTCTGACATGAACGATTGAATATATATTGCATTTTATTATACTTTGCATAATTTTCATCATCTTCCATATACATAGATTTATTTAGAAATAAATTAAACTTGATTGGATACCATTAAAACGAGAAATTGTTGGACTAAGACAGCTACATCAGTGACATTTTTTACCTCATTTTTTATAATAATTCTTAATTATGAATTCTAATTGTCTACCTAATTTTTTTATTATAGTTTTTAAAAAATATTTTAAAATGTTACTAAATTAACTATAAAAAGTAATGATGATATCAGTTGTAGATATGGAAGGCCATCCATTTATCATATTCTAGGACAGACATTTTTCATATCTAGTCATAAAGGGACATCAGTTTCCTGCTCTAATAATATGAAGGTCTCATCAATTCCATAATGTTACTCCTTATCCTTCCATAATCTTTAATCTTGACCATTTTGGGTTATATGATGTAATGATTGGTGACTTAACCTTCATTTATCATCAACTCATTGTTACCCTAGTAGGTGTGGACTTGTTTGATTTAGTTCATGGACTACTAGGAATTGACGTCCAAAATGATAGAAATTCCATAATCTAGAGTTGATTATGCATTCCCCAAATATATGGTAACTTTATTCATCTTTGCAAAGGTACTAACGAGATCACTGTGATGTGATTTAAACATTCATACATTTTGAGATTTATTAGAGGCATGTTCTTCAACTATCGTTCCATTACATTTTCCCACTTGATGTATTCCCAATTATATGAGGAGATTGACTAGGTAGGGAGGTATTTTTTTTAGGTATTCATGTATTGGTTATACATATATAGTTATATAGAATATTTCTCATTGATTAGATGCATATTATTTGGTGTGTTATTCTTATCTAGTTGTGGATATTAAAGAACATCCCTCTCTTAGCTCCACATATCTACATTCCATGATATACTGATATTTTATGGGAGCCCCACATGGATGATGGTATATTTTTTCTTCCTTATTATGTGATTATGAAATTTATAAATTTATATAATGAAATATGTGTATAAAAATTTCATCTATAAGTGTATTTAGGAACATCAATATTAAGATACAACCATACATGATGTTCATTTTTACAAAATTATTTTGGATAGTTTTTTACTAGATGACATTCATGATTATCAATTATATAGTTAAATTATTATTATGTATAGTACATGACTTAATTCGTTAATAACTTATTCATTTTCTTATATATTTCTGGTTTCATGGATTCTATATATTCAACCTATCATCTAGAGTTCCTATCATTATTGTATGATGATGCTTGCTACAAGCTCATGAATCATACCCATGATTCATTTTCATATTATTGAGTGACATAATGTTGAAAGATTTATGAGTTAGTTCAACCTCTATCATCCAATTCCCACCCCACTCGACCAATTTAATTCACTTCATTCCCTGAAGATGTTAGGGAAGTGAGACTTTGACTAGAGGAGATATAATGAACGCTATATTGAGATGTGGGATAGACGTCATGAGTCCTCATTATAAGGGGAAGGCATAATATGCATGAATCTATCAAATCAATGGGATTATGGTCCCTGGTAACACATGTCCAATTTGATATATCTTATGAAACATAAATGAGGTTATCATTAGTTTCTAACAACTCTTCTTCCACATTTGAATTTTTTTTATTAACATTAGTTAAATATATATATTTTTTTCGGATTATAATATTGCACACCTCATTCAAATATTTTATCCCGTAGAGGGAGGACCATTAGTCTAGGATGATTTTCACATGTTTGTGATAGATTTACTTATTCCCATGGATGAGATTTATCATATTATTTTCTCTAATGTGCCAAGCGATGTTAAGGGTGTTGAGCTTGATATAGATGTTATAGAGGTTGATGATACTTTTATTGATATAATGCATGATGATGTGAAACACAATTATGAAGTTTATTATGATCATTCAGAAACTCCTCCATTTCCCATTTCATACGATCCACAACAACTACTACTTAAAAAGTCATAATCACTAGAACATGCACAACTATAACCACAAAAACTGGTTATTCATTCTTCTAGAGGTCCCTAACACATCTTCTACTAATTTTAATTTGTAGTTTGTTTTTCTGTTATATTTTGTTACAATGATAGAGGCTGAATGGTCTATTTTAAAGTCTTTATTTTCCACTGATATGAAAATATCAACTGCATAACAACCATCTATTTAACATGTTGGATATCATGAAAACCCATATTTTAATACAATTTATTTCTTGATTCATTAAATAAAGATTCACTTAATACAACCCCAGAAGATAATGAGACCTAGTTTATTTGGGAAATTTGGTACATAACACAATAAAATAAAAAGAAATGAAACATAATTATTTAAAAACTCCATAACATACCCTAATATTTGATAGATATTCTAAAACATCATGGGATAACCTCGGGACGTACATAAGAAAGTGGTGAGAAATAAATCCTTACAAGGGAATAAAAAGGCATAGAATAAGGTAAATCAGTACATATAATTCAATATGTATATCAAGAATAAATAAGAGTGGTGAGATTAATAATCCTGAAAAATGAGGCATGATATAACATGATAACATAAAGGAAACATGAGAATGTGGAAACAATATAAAACATGACATAAGCATAAGTCAACACTAACTTCCAAGACAACATCACATGGTGTAAAAATTCCCATAATGGATTAGGTTCAATACCTAATATCATACAAGATATATCATGAGACTAAAAAAATTCCAAATCCATTCGAGGTCAATATAATTTCAAGCCCACCTGTCAGATTAATATCATTTACATGCATAACTGTGCCACATAGATCATACAACATAAGGATGTCTTTAATCGCTATTAATACCGTGATTAAAGAATATGAGATAAATACATGGAATTCCCTAATAAATGAAGGATAGGTAAATCTAGGTGAATACCCTTGAGTGTAATTGAGGATGGGTATTTTCAACACAATTATTTGTTATGAAAAATCAAAGGATAATTTTGGAAACATAACGACGGTACATAAATATTAATAAAAGGTATTAGTGATATTGAAAGAGATGTATCATTAATTATAAATAATAAGGAAAATAATAGGGTTATGTAATAACATAACCCAACATGAACAATTCTAAATTAAATTCATAATACAATGAAGGTGATTGAATATTGTGGAGAATGAGAGGATCCCTTACCTTGAGAGGGTTCTTCTTAAAGCTTTAGATGAGATAATTAAGAGTTTTGGGCACCTTTTTAGGAATATATAGAGAGAATTTTAGAGTAATTTCATGATGAAATAGTTTTGAGTGAAGTGCAATGGGATTTTGGGTGATTTTATTTAGTAAAATAGAGGATAATTATTTATTAATTTCCAAATATATGTTTTGGACTGTATATGAAAAAGTAATCAAAGACACAAAACATACCATGGTTTTTGCCTATGTTTTCTACCAAATTAGGGTTTTTTCATTATTTTAAAAGTTTAAGAAACTATATTATTAAAATAATACCCTTGGTGTTGTGGAAGTGAGTCATGTTTAAAAATAATTGATTTTAAAACCATAAAATATAATATAGGTTTTGTAGGATTAATTAAGGGTTTATAAAAAATTAAAATAACCTCAAAAACACATTATGTAAAATGTAAAACATAAATTTGGTCATGAATATTCATTTTATAGTTTATTAAATCACTTTTATAATTTTATGAGGTCATAATACACACTGTATATTTATACCGTATTAAATTTTTACCAAAAAATTAGACTCTCTCTGAAAATAATGAAAAAATAAATTTTTTATAATTTCAATGTGAGGATTTAAAAATAATATTTATTTTTATATAGGAAATTATTTATTTATGATAATTTAATTCTTTAAATAAAAATTCCACATTTATTGAAAAATATTGTTTTTTTTTACAATAACAGTTTTCTGACCCTTATAAAATTTATTTTTGAATTCATAAAATTATATTATAATTATATTTAATAAATATTATTTAATAACAATCTCTTATTAAAATATTTTTTATTTAAAAAAATACTTTAATTAATTAAAAAGAGTGTCTTGATTGAAACTATATATTTCCCAAAAATATAATTTATGTTTCCTCATATCAAAATCCAACTCAAACTCATTATCTAAAGTAATATTAAAAATGGATAAATATAATTATTGTTTTATTAAAAATAAAATATAAAAATTAATTGTTTTAGGGTCTAGATACATATCCATTTATTATACTAGTGAATTTCATAAGTGTAAGTTGTGAGGTGGTTTAATTTTCATAGGGTGTTTCGACGGACATAGTTTGGGATGTGATCTCGATTAGATTGAAATAATCACATAAAATTTTTTTGTCATACTTTAGTTATTAAATATCATCTTGTGCTTGGTCAAGGGAAAATCCCAAAGATTTTATCTCCCTTGGATGCTATGATTAACAGGCTTTATAGCATATGATCCTATAAGTTGAGGACGTTTATTCTCTAACCAATCTCAATTAGACTTTATCATAACCCTTAATATACTAATCATAATGGTCACTGTATAATGACTATATTAAAAAAATTTATAATTCTTAATCTAATTTTAAATCCAATATACTATAACTATTATAAATAACCAATCTAGTTCTTTTTTTCTATAACTACATTACTTGATAAGGCATCCATTCACATGAAAACAAAATTTCAATTATAAAAGTTTGATTCATTTCATAATACCCTCTTTAGAAATTTTTACATTGAAATTTTCATTTAAAACACTAAAATAGATAAGGGAAATATTGTTTCATCACTACTTATGGTTCCCATGTAACTTCCTCAAACTTTTGGTTCTTCCACAACACTTTGACCAGGTGAGTTGTATTCTTTTTTAGAACTTTGTCCCTATGATCTAAGATCTTCCGCGGATGCTCCTTGTATAATAGGACATTATCCAATGACACCACCTATAGATTCAGTACATATGTGGGGTTTTGTATGTACTTCCTCAAGAGGGTTACATGGAACACATCATGTACTTGAGATAGGTTAGGTGGAAGTGACAATTATCAGGTTACCGCTCTGATGCAATCAAAAATCTCAAAGGGGGTGATGTATCTATGACTAATATTTCCCTTCAACCCAAACCATGTAACTTTCTTCCATGGTGATATATGATCGAATAATTTATCTCCAACTTAAACCCTAGATCTAAAGTGACCCGGGCTTCTCGTACATGTGTATTACATCTTTTTAGATGAATATTAATTATATTACAAAAACACATGCCTAAGGAACATAATAGTTTAGTTACATGGGAAACATGGAACAAAATCTTCTAATCTGTTAAAAGATCGTCAATGTTTCCCAATAAGATCATCCCATTTATTAATCCTACTTAAAATCTTTCTTTATATCCTAGGGAAATGGGACATAATAAAGGGTGTGATTAGATTCTCAGTAAGGGTAAACAAAGGATATACATGATCATAATGTGAACATAAGTTTATGAGAACATGATTATAATATTTTAAAACCACACCCTATATATCAAAGATTATAATCATGATTCATTGAATAAATATTGGTAGTTCAAAATACATGAATCATAATATAATCAAAGAATATGAGCAATGTGAGAATAACATTGGCATAAGACATGGAATTTGTGGCATACACATAATCATATAAATTCATTTCCTTATTAGTCAAGGATCACTAACAAGACCATCCTAGAGGAGAAATTCCTTTACTAAACCATTTTCACTCATTATTCCAACCTTGTATGAATGAAATGGGTTCACTTATCATTCCTACCCTGAATTACTGAACCAAGTTCAAATCTTGTTCTAACCCTATAATACTAAAATAGGTTTACATCCTATTCTAGAACAATATTAATAAACCAGATTCACTTACCATTCTAGATATTTATTACTGAACCGGGTTCACTACCCATTCTATCCAAGTATTACTAAACCAAATTCACTTACCATTTCATCCATGTATTACTAAACTAGTATCACCTCCCATTCTATCCTTATATTACTCAATCAGGTTCCCTTCCCCTTTAAGACCTATCTATCTCATGAGATATTAATCTTTTCTCAATGCATTGGAAGTAGATATAGGTCCCGCCCATCACATAACTAAAACTATATTTTTGTGTGCCATAATATCATAAACAATCTTTATATAATAACCCATTAAATAAAATGGGAATCATAAACATTTCATCATATCATAACCTGTGAAAAAGAAATTGGCTTTATAATCATTTCATCATAGCATAATATGTGAAAATAAACAGGTTTCATAATCATTATCTCATGGTATAAACAATGGAAGAGAAACGAGCTTCATAAAGAACTTGTTATCATACACATAAACCATTTAGAGAAATAATAAAAATGGTATCCTTGTATAATATCCCCAGTAAATAATAAGTTACATTAAAGGATTCTATATTAGGTGAAAAATAAGTTCTAATAAATAATTTTAAACATTTTTTTGGGAAAATAATTTTTCTTGGTAATCACTTTTAAAATATAATTCCTCTTTGAAAATACATTTCTTTAAAAATAACCCTTTAAAATAAAATAATTTTTAAAACCATTTTAAAAAATTTATTACGGAAAATATCATTTCATCTTTGGAAAAAAAATTTAAGACATAAAACATTTTGAAAACATTTTTCTTTTTATATTAATTTGAAACTTATTAATTAAAATTCTAATAAATGATTGTTCATGATGTTAGAAAATTTATGTCATGTCATACATTTTCAAATGCATATTCCTTTCAAATTTTTGGTAAATGCCAAATGGGCATTGTTTTTGAAAAAAATATGATTATTATTTAAAAAAACTAGAGTAAAACATGGGTAATTTTTTTAAGCATCATAATATAATAATAACACATTTTTGAAAACATTTTTAGGAAACATTGTTTTTAAAGAAAATATATTTCTGGATAAAGAGAGAAATTAAGTTAAAATTTATCAATATTATTTTATTAATTATCTTAAGTAGTAAAGAGTGAAAAAATGGTACCATTACATGAATATATCACTAATAAATAAAGGATAATAAAATTTATGATCAATATTGAGAGTTATATGATGATATTTCAACATTTGAGACATAATCATAAATGATGAGATTGTAACATAAATCTTTACAAATATGTTAACATTAAATCATAATAACCATGATGTAATAACATAAAATGGAACATAAAATATCATGATGATAGATAAATTAGTGGTATTACATGTAAAATAGACTATATATACACCTCATGAAATAATATAGGTGCATATCAAAACATAAATCTCAAAAAAGTTAAATTGAAACAAAAATCCTTTAACGATTTGGGAACTTTTCAACTATAAACCACATGAAAGAGATATAATTAAATGGAAATGTAAATACCAATATATTTAATTATAATAATCATAAAATAAATTCATGGTATGTATATACACACATAGAATAAATATGTTGTGAATTTAGAATGTGTCTCACAAAAGAAAAAAGCGAGATGAAAATCCCTAACTACTAGAGTAACTTTTGAATCGTAATCTCCGTGAAGAAATAAAATCCGTGGAAATATTAATTATTATTAATTTAGGTAGGTTCATTATATATAATTTAATAGTAAAATATAAACACCAAAAAAATTAAACAAGTGATGAATATGGAATAAGTCTCTCAAAAATAAAATTGAGACTAGAAATCACCTTACCTTAAGTGTTGACTCTCATTGTACTCATTCAAACATCCTATATAATAAATATAATTTTATTATAAATATATCATAGAAACATATTCATTTATATCATTCCATATAGTATTTTCTTATGATTTTATATTACCCATTTATTAGCAATTCCCTGTTAAAGTTATGTTTCAGGTAATAACTGCTTTGTTTTTTGTACATGTTTTGACTTGTTATTCATGGTCCTCTTACTTAGATCATGATTTAATCATCTAAAAAATGTAAACCATGATATAAATATCATATATATTCTTTATATATTTATTTTTTATAATCCATAAAATTTATTTAGAGTAAATGAAATATACCGTTCATAGAGAAGGTAGGCCATACATACGCATGAACACTGTTTCCATTTTCTTATCATGTTAAAAGAAAGAAAAGAAAATGATATATATATATATATATTCATTATATTATAATTTTTATGTCATATATATAAAATATTTTTACTAAACCCATCTTTAATATATTCCACATAAAGCGTGAAAGAATCGCATCCCTTTACGATGTAGTAGTCCACCGTACACACGAGCAACATTATCATATTCTCACAAAATGGAAAGCATGAATGTATGTGTGATATAATAATTATTAAAGTTTAATAATATCCTAAATAAAATATATATCATATATAAACATTATTTCCATCATTATTCCCAACCTTGTGAGGTGATAATGGAAAAAATGAATGATATCGATTCACTAGGTGGTAGTATGCCGTATACACGAATGATGATTTTGTAACCCATTGGATAGAAGTTTTCATGGTTATAGTATTTAACCTTAACAAAAAGAAATATTATTAAATTTAAAATTAATAATTTATTATATAATCATTGTATAAAAATAAATTATGTAGGTGGAGGAATATATAAAATAAAACACTTGTTTGAAGATTGTTACCTCTTCTTCGGGAATCCTCATTGGGTTTACACTAAAGCATTCAAAGGATAATTTTTTCCCAAAAATAGGGTTTATAAAATGAGGTTAGGGAAGTTTGAAATTGATTTGAATATATCTTGGCAAATATAAATGGGTTGAGAGTTGTGAATAAGTGGAGGGAGTGAGTTCCTTTTTATAGTTAGGGAGGGAGTGACATTCTTGTAAATATGCAAAAGTATTCACTATTGGGAGGTAAATATTACATCAAGTTTCTAAAAAACTGATAATTAATGGTTTGGTTGGATTATTTGGTTAAGAAAAACGTCCAAAACACAATTATAGACTTGTTTTAAATATTTTGTTCCTTAACTCTTAGGTTTCCATATTTTACCATTTTGGTTTTTCATTATGTTAACTAACTTTCTAAACTAAGTAACTTATTATTTAAGAATAATATGCAGTGATCCATATTAGATAATTTATACTCAATGATTATAAATATAATATCTAATATATATAGTATAAATCCAATGTGTGTTGAAAATTTAGTTTAACACAAGTGCATGTAATGCGCAAAAACACAGCATTAACTGAAACTGTACTACCCGGTTTTTTTATTTAATGGTCAATATATTCATTATAATAGAAAAATAGGTCAATTAATGGAACATAGTTTATATTTATTAAAATTTAATAATAAATTTACTGAATATATAATTTTTAGTTATTTTAAATTAATTAATAAAATAGCATTTTTCATAAAATGACAATAATGTTAATTTTGACATTATTCATTTAATTTAAATTAAAAAAATATAGATAATAATGGAGATATATTCCACTATGATAAAAACTTTTAAAATTGATATATTCATATAAATAAATAATTTAACACAATAATTCATTCAATTTACTTCACTTTTAATGTTTTTTGTATCATTTTATTTATTTAATTATTAGCTAAATAATTCTTGCGTTGACGTTTCTTAAGAATTTAATAAAATTATATCATCAAAAAAATTAAAATCAATTATCATGATAAAAAAACTCATTTATATTCCAAAATAATATTTATAACCTAACTGATTTAGTTTTTCATATATTCTAAGTCTTTATAGAAGTTAAAAGGAAGAAATTTAAATTTTTTATCTTTTTCTTGACTAAACTTATTATATGGTTCAATATCATGGAAAAGTGTCCCAAAAACTAATAAAAGATTATCCTAGGTTTATAAAAGTAAAATTATTTTATCCAATTGGTTTTTTTAATGTGTTGGGTCATTATTACACCATGTATTCTACGTTTAACCACTAAGTAAACTCGTTTTTCCATTAATCACTATAATTTATTTTTAATTGTTTTCATTAATAAATAGGGTAAAAAAATTAATCGGACATTATAATACATTATAAATTATTATGAAACCAAATATGTAATATATTTTTTCTAATTAAATTCATAGAAGTATAAAAAGTTAATTTAATATTAATCCCACAAACGTGAAGAAAAAGAAGGTTTTTATTGTGAAAATATTCAAATGTTTATAATGTTTTTATATCCAATTTCAATATGAAATTCATTCCAGTGACTTAAATTGTATTAATTGATATAAAATTAAACTAATTTTAATTTAAAACTAATTAAAAATATTTTTTCACATTAAAATTTATTTAAATGAAAAGAAAGTTTTCAGTTGCAATTGAGTATTTTTCACTATTAATAAAAAATGAAAAATTCTCAAAAAAATACCAATAATTCAACATATAAAAATTTTGATATTACGATATAAAAAATGAAGTTTATTTTTTCAAATAAATTTTATAAAATTGGTAAAATTTAATTTTAAATTATGTGTGCTAAATAGGAGTAGCCAGTTTTTATAAAAGATACTCTTTTTAAGAAAACATTTATTTTTTTTAAAATGATTATTATTTTATTTATAATAAATAGATAACTAATAAACATGTGAAAACTATATATCTTTATAAGTTATTTAATCCTATTCATTTCCTCCATCCCAATTTTTGGTTGATAACTATCATATTAAATAATAATATTAATAGTAGATTGTAGTTTGGTAAAACTCAGTATTGTGTATAACATAAGCCAAACTTAGTGTTGCATGTATCGATAGATAAACTCAGTGTCTCATCTAGTGAAATATTAACTTGGTGTATCATATAAAACAAACTTAAAATATTTTAATGATAAACATAATCCATAAAATAATTATAATTTATTTTTTTAAAAATAATTCTTAAAAAATCAGGGTGTTACACTCTACCCCCTTAAAATCAACTTTTCCCTCAAAATTTTTCTTGGTCATCAAAATTTTAATTCTTAAAATTTACTTTCTTATAAACCCACATTAAAAAAATTAATTAAAAATTTTCATTTAAATAGGGCATGTTGATAACATAACGGTTTCCTAAAGTAACTCATAACTGGGTTTCCACATAGGATAGCATAGCTGAGAAGTGAAAACATGGACATAGAAGAGAAAACTAACACCCAAATACTAATGGAGAGTGATAGAGAACATGGTTAAGATAAATTTAATGATCACAAATCCAAAAACCAAAAATTCTTGAAAATTTTCATTGATATCATAAACAATGATGATAAGAGGACAAAATTTTATTTTAATACCCTTTTCCTAAAGTTAAAGAATTTTAAATAGAAGATATACTTACTTGATTTCATTCTATAAACACAATATCCCCCCAATTTTGTGCCTTGATAAATTTATACATCATCTCTTATTCCAAGAAATAAAGGTAAATTTTTTATTCCTGAAGAAATAACGGATCATAAGATCCAAAAATATAATGATAAGTCATTTAATCTATCACAAATAAATAGTTTTCCTAGGTTATATAATATGAATAAATCTTTATATAGTGAGATAATATGTTAATATCTAAAACCTCATCCAAAGTTTAACATAAACCATTATATAAATTTTTTTCCTTATGACCCTTTCAAAATATTAAAACAAAAAAATTGAAAAATAAGGTCACTAAATTTCTAAAAAACATCCTAAAATTCATCACCTATATATCATAATATACAAAGTGATTATCACATACCAAACATGTGAATACATTAATCATATATTCTCTTAAAACATAACAATAAACTAAATTACCATAAAACAATATAGAAAACATACATTCTTCCTCATTATAAAACATAGATTATTAGATGTATTCCTTAAATCCTAAAATGGGGTAAACTTAATAAATGGTAGCATAAACCACTTTTTCAACAAATAATTAATTTGTTCCAAGGTAATCAATACTATATAATTCACTTATCCAAATAAATAACCTCTTCATCCCAACATTATTATCTAAATATCCAGAACATATTAAGGGTTCTCTTTCCCTTAACCATGTGTTTTCCTTGAATATACCTTTTCCATTAAAAAACTATTCCAGTTTATTAGCATCATTCAATGTATCCTTTCAAATCCTTAAATAAACACTTATACTAAAAAATAATTATATATTTCATGATTTTTATACCATAATATTTTAATTTAAATACATAAATACTTCATTCATCCAACTTACTTCTAAAACAATTAACTAATCTTTGTTATCTTATTTATTAACACTTCTTTCATTTCACATTTCATTTATAATCTCTTCATCATTAGCAATATAACAGTTACTCATTCCAACTTTGTAATTTTATTCATAAAATTTCCCCCAAGGACATCAATTTTCATAATTCCCATACTTTCCATACTTAAAGAATTAATCCATTGATAATACCTTAGGGAGACCAATATTTCCATCCATTTTATTAACTGGACACTTCATTTTTCATTTGTAGTTAGTTACTTTTTTTACTTTATTTTCCACAGTCAAAATATCTGCATGTTCCTCTCAGAAATACACTTGGTTATTTCTTCCCACATTTTCAACAAATAGGAAAATGAATATTCTTTCCATCATGGTCTCCAATACCCAAACTCTTTTTGAATCTTTCATTCACTTCATTGGTAAGTCTAAGAGTTCTTTAAGGTATACGTAGTAAATCATGTTCTGTGAAAACTAACTAGTCATAATCAAAATGTCATTTAATCTAGTAATCAACCATTTGGTTGCTCATTAGTAAATTTTCTATCACGTTCAATGTTCATCTAGTTCCTTCTCATTCCCACTATTGACTAAACCCAAAATTCATAGTGTTTTAGCAACACTTATTATAGAGTAAAACCAAATAATCATGCAAAATAACTTATAGGATTTCTAAATCATGACACATTATTTAAAATCTATGACACCTTAGGCTTAACCAAGTTCATTCATATTCATAAAATATTTAAATCCACCATGATGTTTTGTAAAGAGTCTATGAATTTCCAAATAATATCCCTTGGGAGTGTCAAAATAAGTTTGGAGTAAGGCGCATTGTCATGCACCAGTTTTTGATCGAGTCTAGATTAATATTACTTTTTTCGGGTTGTTACACCTATGTACATATGTGCCAAAGTTTCATATACTTACAGTATCTGGAAAAGGATATAATTTTTGGAAACCAATTTCTCAATCCTTTACCAATATTCTTGGATTTTTTTTTCTAATATTTTACTCATCCTTAGACTTATCCATATATACATCCCATGAAATACTATTAGAATTATCCCTAGGGATACCACTAAAGTTTTCTCATCCTAGTTTCCAAAGGTTGACTAAATAATTCCTTTGATACCAACTATATCAACCCAAGATTCTCATACATGGATATTACATCTTCTTAAATCTAAATACATTACATTACAAAAACACTTGCCCAAGGACCATAATAGTTTAGTGCCATTGAAAACTTGGAAAAAAACATTCTAATCTAGTGAAAAATATTCAAATTTTCCCACTAAGATATTCTCATTTAGTACTCCTTAATAAAACCTTTCTTTATAACTTGGGGAAAGGAAACTTAAGAAAGGGTGATCTCAACTAATTAGTAAGGGTAAATAAAGTAGGTATATGAGCATAACATGAACATAAGGATATGATAACATGAACATAAAATTTTAAAACCATACCCTACATATCAATGATCATAAACATGATTCATGGAAAAAATATTGGTAGTTAATAAGACATGAATCATAAGATAATCAAAGAACATGAGCCAAGAGAGAATAACATTGGCATAAAACAAGGAATTTTTGGCATACACATAAGCATAGAAAATCATTTTCATATTTGTTAAGGATCATTTACAAGACCATCATATTAGAAAAAGTATTTTATTAAACCCAATTCACTCCTCATTCCAACCCTATATTACTGAATCAAGTTTACTTACCATTTGAGTCATGTATTACTTAATCAGGTTCACTTCCCATTCCATCCCTGTATTGTTGAATTGGGTTCACTTCTATTTCCAGCCTTGTATTACAGAATCAGGTTCACTTTCTATTCCAGTGTTGTATTATTGAACTGGGTTCACTTCCTATTCCAACCTAGTATTACTAAACAAGGTTCACATCCTGTTTTATCCCTGTATTACTGAATCGGGTTCACTTCCCATTCCATAATATTATATCTCACAAGATATAAATATATTTCTAATGCATTAGAGGGTAATATGGTTCCCACCCATCACATAATGAAAACTATATTAATTCATGGCACCAGATCATAAACATTCGTCATATAGTAACCCATGAAATTAAATGGGTATCATAAAAATTTCATCATATCATAACCTGTGAAAAAGAGACAGGAATCATAAACATTTTATCATAGCATAACTTATGAAAATAAGTGGGTTTAATAAGAATTTAAGCATGGTATAACTCTTGGAATAGAAACATGTTTCATAAAAAAACATTTCATCATAAACATAAACCATTCAGAGAAAGAATAAGAATGTTATCCTTGGATAATATCCCCAAAAAACAATAAGTTACATCAAAATATTTCATCTAATATGGAAAATAATTTTTATCTATCATTTAAAACATTTATTGAGTCAAATAAAATTTCTTATAAAATAGTTTTCAAAACATAAATCCTTTTTTAAAATCAATTTCTTTGAAAATAACCTCTGAAGATAAATTTTTCTTTAAAAACCATTTTAAAACATTTTTTGAGGAAAATAAAATTTCCACTTTGAAAAAAACATTTTTAGACATAAAAAATTTAAAAAAACCTTTTTCATTAAAATAAATTTGAAAAATTGTAAAGGAAGTTTTGAAGAAAATATTGGTCATGATGTTGGTAAATTTTGTTCATGCTATATATATTAAAATAAATATTTATTTCACATTTTCGATAAATTTAAAATGGGAATTGTTTTGGAAAACTACATGAATATTTCATTCAATTTTTGTTGTAAAATTTCAAACATGTGTAAAAATTTCTTTTAAACATCATAAGATAATAATGAAACATTATTGAATTAGAAAACCTATTTTTGAAAGAAAACAGATTTTCGACCGAAGAGATAAATAAAGTCGTATTTTCTTAATTTTTTTTCTTAATTATCTTAAGTAAAAAAGGGTAAAAATGGTAACATTACATGAAGATATAATTAATAACCAGAGTATAACATAATTAAATATAAATCATGAGAGGAAGATCATTATATTTCTACATTTTAGGCTTAATCAAAAATAATCCTGATAAATTATGAGGTTATAACATAAATCATTACAACTTTGGTAGCATGGAATCACAATCTCGATGAAGTAATGACATAAAATATCACTAATATAGATAGATTCATTATATTTCATGTAAATGGGTTTTATATACACTGTATGAAATAATATAGGTTCATATCATAACATACATCTTAAAGAAGGAAAATTGAGACAAAAACCTTTACTGATTTGGTAACTTTTGAACCATAAACCCCATGACATAGAGATCATAAAATGGATATGTAAATACCAATAAATATTATTTTAAGTATCATAAAATAAATTCATGTGAATTATATAAACTTCATAGAAGAAATTGGTGGTGAATATATCATGTGTCTCATAAAAGAAAAAAGCGAGACAAAAATCCCTTACTGTTATAGTAACTTTTGAATCATAATCCCCATAAAAGAATAACATTAGTGGAAAATTTAATTTTCATTAAATGAGGTATATTCATGATATATAATTTCATATTAAATATATACACCACAAAAATGAAACGTGTGGTGAATATGGAATAAGTATCTCAGAAATAAATGTGAGACTAGAAATCTCTTTACCTTAAGGATTGACTCTCGTTGTACTCATTCAAAAATCCTATATAATAAATATAAGTTTATTATACATCTATCATATAAATATATTCATATATATCATTCCATATAGGATTTTCTTATGATGTCATATTACCCATTTATTAACAATTCCTTGTTAAAGTTATGTTTCTCTTAGTAACCGTTTGTTTTTTGTACATGTTTTGACTTCTTATTAGTGGTCCTCTTAGTTACATCATGATTTCATAATATACAGAATTTAAACCATGATATAAATATCATATATATTCATTATATATATACATATATATATATTTATTTATAATGATCCATAAAATTTAGTGGTAAGAAATTAAATACATAGTTCAAGGCGACAGTAGGTCACATGTAAGCGTGAGTGTTATTTCTCTTTTCTTATCTTATTGAAAGAATGAAAAGTAAATGATACATATATATATATATATATTATAATTCTAGTATAATTTTTATGTCATGTATATAACATATTTTTATTTAACCCTTACTTTATACATTCCATGTAAAGCATGAATGAATCACATCGCTTTGCAAGATGGTAGGCCAAGGTACACAAGAACAATGCTTTTATATTCCCAAAAATGAAAAGTATAAAGCTATGTTTGATATAATAATTTAAAAAGTTTAATAATATCATAAATATCTTATATATAATATATAAATAGTATTTACATCATTATTCCCAACCTTGATTGGTGGTAATGTAAAAATGAACGACATCAGTTCACGAGGTGGTACTCCGCCATACACACAAATGATGATTTCGTAATCCATTTGAGGGAAGTGTGTGGGTTTGTAGGTTATAAACTTAATATAAAAATAATCTTAGTATATTTATTATATTTAGTTTATTATATAATAATTATATAAAAATAATTTAAGTAGTTTGAGGAACATACAAAATAAAACACTTGTTTGAATATCGTTTCCTCTTCTTTGGTTATCCTCCTTGGGTTTGCACTAAAGCCTCTAAAAGGTGAATTTATTCACAAAATAAGGTTTCTAGGATTATGGGAGTGAATTTGGGAAGTATTTTTGGTAGAACTTGGTCAAGAAAAATGGCTTGGGAGGAATGAATAAGTTGGGTGGGGGAGTGAGTGCCTTTATATAGTTGAATAGGAGTGGCATTCGTGTAAATACTCAAAAGTATTCACTATTGGTAGGTTAAGATTACCTCAAGTTTCTCCAAAAATTATAATTAAAGGTGTGTAGGTATGATATGGTAAATACACAGATCCAATACACATTTATACAATTTTTTTTAATATTTGGTTCCTTAACTCTTATGTTTCCTTATTTTACCATTTCTGTTTTTCATAATGTTAACTAGTTTTCTAACCTGAGTAATTTATTATTTAAGTAAAATTTAGAGTAATAATTATTAGATAATTTTTAATCACTGATTATAAATATGATATCTAATTTATAAATTATAAATCCTATTTTTTTTATAAATTAACTTTGACAGAAGCTCATGTAACGCGCCAAAATACTGCTTCAACCAAAATCCTACTAATCGAGGTTTTTTATATGTAATAATTAATATAGTCATTTTAAAAGACAAATTGGTCCATTAATGGAAAATATTTGATATTTATTAATATTTAAAAATAAATTAACATAATATTTTATTTTTAGTAAATTTAAATCAAATAATAAAATATTATTTATTATAAAATGATATTAATGTCAATTTTGACACTATTCATTTAATTTAAATTAAAAATAAAGATAATAATGGAAATAAAATCCATTATGTTAAATCCTATATAAATTGATATATTTATCTTAGAAATAATTTAACATAATAAATAATTCTATTTACTTCACTTTTCATGTTTTTAGTATCATTTGATCTATTTAATTATTAACTAAATAATTCATGAGTTGGCATTTCTTAAGAATTTAATGTAATTATATCATATAAAAAATTTAAAATACATTATCAGGATAAAAAAATTCATTTATATTCAAAAATAATATTTATAACCAAACTTATATAGTTGTTTTCCTATTCCAAATTTTATAGAACTTAAAAGCAATAAAGGTACATTTTTTATTTTTCTTCAATAAACTTATTATATGGGTCGAATTCATGATAAAGTGTCCCAAAACTCATAATATTTGAGAAAAAGGCTATATGTGTCTAAATATTTCCATTCAATGTGTTTTTAGAATGTTTTGGGTAATTATTACACCTTATATTCTCAGTTTGACCCCTAACTAAACTCATTTTTCCTTAATCATTATAATTTATTTTTAATTTTTTCACTAATGATTATTGTAAAAAATAAGTTAACCTTATTATATATTATAAATTAAATTTATTTCAAATATTGAATCCATTTTTTCAAATTTAATTCATATAATTGGAAATTCTAATTTAAAATTAATCCTGGAGACTTGACGAGAAAGCGGGTTTTTAAAGTGAAAATGTTCAAGAGATTATATTGTTTTTATATACAATCTCAATATGAAATTGATTCCAATAACCTAAATTGTATTAATTGATATAAAATTTAACTAATTTTAATTTAAAACTAATTGAAAATATAGTTTTATATAATAAATTATTTAAAAATGGTGGTTTTTAACTCAAATACAGTATTTTTCACTATTCATAAAAAAAGAAACTTCTCAGAAAAAATACCAAAAATTCGCCCTAAGATAATTTTGGTAGTCCGATTTAAAAAATTAAGTTTATTTTTTCAAATAAATTTTCTATAATTTTTAAATTTTAATTTTAAATTTTGTGATCCATACATGATTAACCCACCTTTTAGAAAAGATATTTTTTTTCAAAAAACATTTCTTTTTCTTTTAAATGATTATTATTTTATTTATAATCAATATATAGCTATGAAAAATGTGAAAATTTTATTTTTTTATAATTTAGTTAATACTATTCATTACCACCATTCTAATGGAAAGGCAATTACTATCATATTAATTAATAATATTAATACTATATTACAGTTTGGTAAAACTTGGTATTATGTGTAACACAAGAAAAACATATTGTTGCATGTACCCAAAGATAAACCCAATGTCATGTGTAGAACAAGATTAACTTAGTGTTGTGTTGTCACGACCTGTCCCTCAGGGCCCGTGTCGTGACTATCCCAAGCCCACCTTTCATAGGCCAGGGGCTGGTGACTATCATCGAAAGGCATATTCCCTAAAAACGGGAATTCATTGCCTTTATAACCAATAACTCACACAACTAAGCACAAATCAGGATAAAAGCACAAAGTAAAACTATGTAGTAGACATGGTGTGTACAGAAAGTAAAAGGGGCCAAAATAAAAGCCCAACTGTAAAGTACAAGAAAACTCGAAAGTACAATTAAAAATGAGTACATCTCCTGTGAACACCCGCTAATGACTCCTACCTGAAGGGTAGGTACAATTCTCGAATGGTTGTCTCTGTGGTATGCCTCATCTATGGTCCACCTCCGAGCTACCTCTAGTCTGGGTACCCTCGTCCTAAGTCAGTGATGTCTGTCGTCTGCACCAAACACAACAAGGTGTGGGCATAGAACGTCCAGGGGTGAGTATAATGATACTCAGTAGGGACCCCTAGACCCTTTAAGGTATCACAAAATCCACTAAGAATAAACCTCAAAACGTGAAAACAACTAACAACCCTACATAGTTATATGCCCATACATATACCTAAGTTGTTGAGTAAACCCATCACAATCATGAGGAAACACGAGGCCCAACTCAAAAGCCCAAAGCCAAACTATTCCATGAAGGAAATAATATCACAAATATAAAGACTCATCTCACACTAGGTATACAGCTCTAAGAAACAGAATTATGAAGCTGACCCACATAGGATCGCTATGGAAGCAGATATCCAGCCATAGGATTCTCTACGGATAGTAACAAGTAACATTCCAAACACCTCGTCTACTAGATAACTCCTCATCTATCAACTACAGTGGGCCTGCCGCATCACACAGAGGTGCTTCCCACTAACCTTGGACTATTGAGGTACTCCTCATGTCAAGTATTGTGGGTCTGCCGCGTCACACAAAGGCGATCCTCACCGTGGGTCTATCGCATCACACAAAGGTGCTCCCCCTCGTGGCCTGCTGAGGTACTCCTCTTGTCGAGTACCATGGGTCTTCCACATCACACAAAGGCGCTCCCCATTGTGGGTCTATCGCGTCACTCAAAGGTGGTCCCCACTGAGCCAGTCGAGTCACTCTGAGTCGAAACGGTGAGCAGTCGTCAAGTCTCAGCCAGTCACAAGGTTCCGTATGTATCATTCTTTGGAGAACCTCTCCCCAAGCCATAGGTCATACCTCAACTACCCCAAAGTTCCACGAAAAAGTAACTCAAAATTCTGTTACTCAAAAGGGACCCAACGCAATAGATGGCGCGTCAATCGGATGCTCGGTCTGTAAGTTATTATCATTTCTACTCTGAGGGCCTGGTTGGATTCGGGATCTGATACAACCTAGCAGTACTCCAAACTTATCCAAAACTCAAGTGTATTATATCAAAATGACCGTCTCGATCAAATGATTCTGGCACCATAGACGGTTCTCCAAATGGATGCTCGGTTCTCAGGTTATGGAAAAAAAGGTAATACTTGGCCCAGATGGGCCCGGGTCCAGTCCAACCCGGTGGGAATGACCCAGTCCAAGTCTAGCCCGGATGGCCTGGGCCTCGGCAGGACTGGCCCGGCCCAGCCCGCGAAGGGACAGACCCGTTAGCACAGCCCGCTGGGCAGCTCACGGTGTGGCTTGTGGTGCGGCCCGCGGTACGGCTCACGGTGTGGATCGCGGTGCGGCATCACGATGCAGCCTCACGGTGCGGCCTCACGGTGTGGCCTCATAGTGTGGACCACGGTGCGTCCTCGCGGTGTGGCCCATAGTGCGGCTCGCGGTGCGTCCTGGTTGGCACACAAGATCACTCGGTGGTCCCACACGGTGCGCCTCGTCTGACCGGAATGGCCAGTCAGTCTTCCTTCCAGCGGTGTGACGGTGCCGCTGTCCACATAAGGCTGGCCAAGTGTCGGCCGCCGTTTGCCTCCACCACGGCCAAGCGGTCGTGGCCTCCTGCTCCACCAGTGGCACGGACACGCGTCTCCACTCCGCCATGCAGCCAGCCATTTATCGGCCGCCATCCTACCCCACCGTGGCCAATGGGTCACGACCTCCTCTTCAACCGGCGGCACGAACACATGCTGCCCTTCCTTCCTCACGGCTAGCCAGGTGACGGTCGTCGCCTTCTTCCACGATCCACTGTGGCTTTGTTCCAAGCCCGAAAAATTATACGATCACATATTCATGATCCCTGTGTCGAGGGATTCATGTCCATATATCTTGCTTAGAAAAACTCCGTATTTTCTGTGCCAATAAAAATTAGGGGATTGAAGAACACACGAAGTATGCATGAAAAAATAAAAGGTATAGAAGCATGGTTAATGTGTGGGATGATGGTAATGTTCATTTGGCCATCATCGTTGTGAATTTAGGATATGAAGATTCAATATAATAAATTCAATGTGTAAAAACCCCTACCTCAATTGTTCGTTGGAGGTGGTGCGTGGAATAAAGACGTAGTCGATGAAGAACGTTGAAATTCATCACTTCCGCAAGACGCTTCCGATCCGAGCTCAGGGTTGGTTCCTCGCTCTTCATTGGGGGGTGGTTCTTCATTGGGGAAATTTATTCTTGGTTCTCTAAGGTTCTCCCAACTCTCCTTTTCCAACAATTTCTAATAAGGAAATGAGGAGCCAACATATATTAAAATAGGCCTGTCAAATTAATTAAAGTTGGCACAATTAATTTGGTTGTTTTGGCACATTAAAGTTAGCACAATTAAATGGCACATTAAATGGAATTATGTTGGCACAATTGAATGGGAGGATTCCAAGGAATTTCCTCTCATTATAGAATGGTTCGGGTGGTCCCCACCACTAAAATTTAAAAAGGAGGTTTCAAACTCGGGTGGTCCCCACCTTCATAACTCAAATATAGGTTTCAAGAAGAAAAATAAAATAAAGATGTTTTATTTTTTTTTTCTTTTAACACACCCGCTGCAAGTTCAACAGTGTCCTCGGATTTCAATTTCGAGCACCGTTTCAAAAGTTAAAAAAAACCCGCTCACACGTTTACTGAACGTACTTGAAAAAAGTTCAGAAATTCATTATAGGCACTCTGGGACTCGGAATCATGTGTCGTCAATTTTTTATGTCTCGTAAAATTCCCATATAATTCAAAAATTATGTGGAAAAATCCAGGTCTTTACATTCTCTCCACCTCAAGGCTTTACATCCCCAAAATCCACAACGTAAACTAGGGAAACAAATGGGGGTACTGAGCACGTATCTGAGCCTCCCACTCCCAAGTGCTCTCCTGGAGTTTCCCATGCTGCCAGGGAATGTGCACCAAAGGTATCGACCACCCACGAAGTACCCGCTCCTGTCGATCCTCAATCTCTATTGGAACCTCCATAAACGTCGCCCCAATCAATGATGTCTGAAGGGTCATGCACGTATCTCCTCAGATGGGATAGGTAGAAAATTTTGTGCACCCGGTGCAACTGAGGTGGAAGAGATAAGCAGTAAGACACCTCACCAACTCTTCTGAGGACCTGAAAGGTTCTGATGAACCATTGATATAACTTGCCGCCCCGGCCAAATATTTGCAAACCTCTTTGAGGTGAGACCCGTAAAAAGACATGGTCGCCATCCTCGAACTCCAGAGGTCTCTATCTCATGTCAGTATAGGATTTATGCCTTCTCTGTATAGTCTTTATCCTCTCCTGGATGATCTGTACCTTCTCTGTGGTAGCTCATACCATCTCTAGTCCCACGAGTGTTGTCTCCCCTGGGTCAATCCAACATAGTGGTGATCTATAAGGTCATCTGTACAATGCCTCAAATGGGGACATACCAATAGTGTAGTGATAGTTATTGTTGTACATGAACTCCATTAAAGGTAAGTGATCCTCCCAACTGAAGCCAAAATCAAGGATGCAAGCACATATCATGTCCTCGAGGGTCTGTATGGTCCACTCTGTCTGACCATCCGTTTGAGGTTAGAAGGCAGTGCTCAACCGAAGTTGTGTCCCGAACGCCTCCTGCAACCCCTTCCATAGTCGGGAAGTAAAATTTTCATCACAATTGGAGACAATCGTAGATGTAACTCCATGAAGACGTATAATATCCTACACATAGAGGCGTCTCAATCTCTCTACTGATCCTTACTCTCTGATAGGTAATAAGTGGGCCGACTTAGTGAGTTGGTCAACGATCACCCAGATAGAATCATGACTCCTGAACATGCGTGGAAGTCCCATCACGAAGTAGATGTAAATTACATCCCACTTCCACTCTTTCACCTCTAATGGATGAACAAATCCAGCTGGAACTTGATGCTCTACCTTCACTTGCTGACAAGTGAGGCACCGAGAGACAAACTTCGTCATTGCCTTCTTCATTCCCTACCACCAGTGCTGACGCTGGAGATCCTGGTACATCTTCACCACTCCTGGATGTATCTCTAGAGGGGATATATGGAACTCCCTCCACACTTCCTCCTTAAGTGTTACTGGTACCATAGTACACCCTCTGAAGAGGATTAGAAGCTCCCCACCTTCACAAAACCCATCAGGTGTTTGTCCTGTGGATATCTAAGCACGTCAAGCCTCGCAGACTACGTCCCCAACCTGTGCCTCCCTGACTCACTGAAGGAGTGGGGGGCAGATTGTTAGAGACTGAAGATAAGTTTCCCCATCTCGATCCACATAGGATATCCGCAAAGCGGTTAGCTGCTTCGTTGCCTCACTCAGCAACTGTATACCAAATCTCCTACTGAGTGCATCTGCTTCTACATTCCCTTTCCTAGGAGTATAGAATATCTTGAAGTCATATTCCTGGAGGAACTCAAGTCAATGACGTTGTCTCAGGTTCAAGTCCTTCTGAGAGAATATATACCTAAGACTCTTGTGATCAGAGTAGACTATAAAACATTTTCCCATCAAGTAATGTCGCCACATCTTTAAGGAGAAGACTACTACTGCCAACTCTAGGTCAGGGGTAGCATAGTTCTGCACAAGTTTTCTCAGTTATCGAGAACCATATGCGATCAATGCTCAGTCCTACATCAGTACACATCCTATTCTAGTCCCTGATGCATCGCAGTAGACTACGTACCCAACGCCTTCCTCTGGTATCCTCAAGATGGGGGCACTCGTCAGTCTCTACCTCATCTTCTGGAAACTCCGTTGGTATCTCTCTGACCACACGAAGGGTTTCCCCTTCTTCTTCAATACTGATAAGGGTGCCACAACTCTGGAAAAGTCAGGCACAAATCTCTGGTAGTAACCGGACACACCCAGAAAACTATGCACCTCTGTCACGCTCCTCGGTGGATCCCAAGCTAGTACAACCTCAATATTTGGTGGATCTAATGCAACTCCCGCCTACAAGATGATTTTTCCTAGGAAGTAGACCTCTCGTATCCAAAACTGGCTCTTAGAGAGCTTACCATAAATCCGGTTCTCTCGGAGTGTGTCCAGAACTATCTGCAAATGATAGCCATTCTCCTACTCTGTCACTGAGTATATCAGGATGTTGGCGATGAAGACTACCACAAAGTGATCAAGGTATGGATGGAATATCCTATTTCTGAGTCCCATGAACATTTTTGGGGAATTGGTCATGCCGAAAGGCATATCCAAGAACTCATAATGTCCATACCGACATCTGAAGGTCGTCTTCTATACATCCTTGTCTCGTACTATGAGCTGGTGATAGCCTGATCTGAGGTCTATCTTCGAAAACCATCGTTCTCCCTTCAGCTGGTCAAAGAGGTTCTCAATCCTTAGGAGTGGATATTTATTCTTCACATTCACTTGGTTCAGGCACTGATTGTCCACACAGAGTCTCAAACTCCCATCCACCTTCTTGGCAAACAAAATCGGGTCAGCCCAAGGGGAAACACTGGGCCTAATGAACCCCTTGCTCTGTAAGTCCTCTAGTTGTACTTGCAGCTCTTGAAGCTCCGCGAGAGCCATCTGATATTCTGGGGTAGATATTAGTGTCTTCCTATGGTATAAGTCAATGTAAAAGTCCATCTCTCTACGAGGAGGTAGACCCAGAACATCATCTGGGAAAACATCAGCATACTGGTCCACCACTACAGGATATCTCGAACTCTCAACACCAACCACTATGAGGGTAAGGCTAGCCAACTAATGTGTGATCGTCTGCACCCTCCTCCAGGTAAGTCCATCATACACTACAAAGGTTCCCTTCCCACCGATGAAGGAAAATTTGGTCCCATCCATGTAGACACAATGAACTTTGCGCCTAATACAGTCAATCGGAGCATGGTCTATGGATAATTAGTCCATACCCAAAATGATGTCGTCGGGCCTCAACGCCACTACTAGGAGATCCCAACCGAAGTTCTCTCCTCCTAGAGCAATATCAAACTGCCGACACCAGTGCGTAATCATCGAATCTTCTCCCATAGGAGTCTCTAGCCGTAAGGATCGAGCCAAAGGCTCCGTCAGAATCTTCGAGCTCCAAATGAGGGTCATGGAAATAAATGAGTGTTTGGCACCTGTGTATATAAGTACTATAGCTAAGGTGGAGTATACACAGATCATACCTTTAATCATCTCTCGAGCACTGTGGTCGTAGACCTCAGCTGCCTAGAGATGAGCTCGTCCCTGTCCTTGTGCTCCCTATGGTCGGGGTGGACCACCTGGTGGTGGTGGTGTTAAAACCTCAAAATGCCGCCCACCACCTGTTGCACGGCCTACTCCTCTGCCAATTTTGCCTCTAGCCTATGGACCTCCTCGATCAAACCTTCATCTCTGCCTCGGTGGTCCCTCGATCGTCTGTTGTTCGTCAGTACTGTGGGTCAGGCAGTCGCGATCCATGTGACCCTACCTGCCGCATGTGTAACACGGTGTGTCTCTCGCCTATCTTGCTCTACCTCGAGAGCCTCACACCACCGACCTTGTATCCCGCTGTTGTATGCCTATAGGTCTAGTCCTCTTGGACCACTTTGTCATCTGTCTGCTACCATCTGTCGACGACTCCGCTACGTGTCGTCCGGTGGTGGGCCTCACTTCTGGGGACTGCTCAGCAAGGAAACTCTCCACTAAAAGTTCTAGCTCTAACACCCCCACCAGCGTCAAGATGTAGAGAGAAACCATTGAAGCTATAATATCCCGTCTGAGCCCCTACTCGAAGGTCTGGGCCCTAAAGAAAGGGTCTTGTACCATGTCAATGGAGTACCGTGAGAGGTCGTAAAACCTCACTGAATACTGAGACACAGTCATGATACCCTACTGCAAGTGGATAATCTCTTATATACGCACTCAGCATAGGGTCGCTGGGATGAAATCTGCCCTGAAAAGGCTCTCGAAGTCCGCCCGGATGAGAGTGACCTCATTGTGAACCTAGAGCATAAAGCTCCACCATCTGCCTACTGCTGCCTAAAGAAGGCTGGCGGCAAGGATCACCATGAGATCAGTCGGTGTCCCTACCTATCTAAAGACTCTAACCGTAGCCTCTAGCCAATCCTCAGCCGCCTGTGGGTTTGTCTCACCCTGGAACCTTGGTGGCCTCTGGTTCAGGAACTCATGTAATGCTCTCAAGCATCGTGCACCCTCTACTATTAGGGCTTGTGGCATCGGCTGCCCAACGGGTAGTGGTGCTGCTGGTACACCACCCAGCGGTAAAACTATGGTAAGAGGGACCTACACCAAAGACTCGTCGCTCGGTGGGCTGTCATCACATACTCTAACTAGAATCATGGATGGCAGTCTGCGTGGAGCCATCCTGAAAAGAAATAGGTGAGACACAGTCATTAAGTTTATACCTGGTGAGCTAACTAAAAGAGATAAAAAAAACTTTTCAAAAACACATACAATCAGTGTTTTCGTGTGCTGAGTCAGAAATTATAATTTAAGGTCCTGGTGTATGGATACGTCGGCCACTACACCAACATTGGACTCCCCGAACTGAAAAAAAACACCCATAAAACTTAACACTATTACCACTTAGAAAAGATCAATGTTCTAGTTCATCGATAGAACTGAACCCCTCTGATACCAATTTGTCACGACCCATCTCTTGGGGCCCGTGTCGTGACTACCCCAAGCCCGCCTTCCATAGGCCACGGGCTGGCGACTAGCACCGAAAGGTTTATTCCCTAAAAATGGGAAGGAATTGCCTTTATAACCGGTAACTCACACAACTAAGAACAAAGTATGATACAAGAACAAAGTAAAACTATATAGTAAACATGGTGTGTATAGAAAGTAAAAGGGCACAGAATACAAAACCAACTATAAAGTACAAGAAAAACTGGAAAGTACAAGTAAAACTGAGTACATATCCTGTAAACACCCGCCAAGGACTCCAACCTGAAGGGTAGGTACAACTCTCGAACGGTCGTCTCTGCGGTACGCCTCGTCTATGGTCCACCTCCGAGCTACCTCCAGTCCTAGTACCCTCATCCTCAGGCAGCGTTGTCCATTTTCTGCATCAAACACAACATGGTGCGGGCATTGCCTGTGCTGGGGTGAGTATAATGATACTCAGTAGGGACCCTGAGACCCTCGAAGGTCTCACGAAATCCAAAAAGGATAAACCTCAAAACATGAAAACAACTGACAACCCTACTTTGGTATATACCCATACATATACCTAAGTTGTCGAGTAAACCCATCACAATCATGAGGAAACATGAGGCCCAACTCAAAAGATCGAATCCCAACTGTTCCAAAAAGGAAAGAATATCACAAAGATAAAGACTCAGCTCACACTAGGTATACAACTTTGAGAAACAGAATTATGAAGCTGACCCACACAGGATCGCTATGGAAGCTGATAGCCAGCCACATGATTCCCTAGGGATAGTAACAAGTAACATTCCGAACACCTTGGTTGCTAGATAACTCCTCCTATATTGAGTACAGTGGGCCTTCCACATCACACAGAGGTGCTTCCCACTAACCTTGGACTGCTAAGGAACTCCTACTATCAAGTACTGTGGGTCTGTCGCGTCACACAAAGGCACTCCCCCTCATGGACGACTGAGGTACTCCTCCTATTGAGTACCATGGGTCTGTTGCGTCACATAAAGGCAGTCCCCACCGTGGGTCTTCCGTGTCACACAAAGGTACTCCCCACTGGACCAGTCGAGTCACTCTGAGTCGAAACTGTCAGTAGTCGTCAAGTCTCAGCCAGTTGCTGGGTTCTGTACATATTGAACTTGTGAGAACCACTCCCCAAGCCATATTTCATACCTCAACCACCCCTATATTCCACAAAAAAGTAACCCAAAGTTCTGTCACATCAAAAGGGACCCAACACAACAGACGACGCATCAATCAGACGTCTGTTCTGTAAGTTATTAGTGTTTCCGCTTCGAGGGCCCGGTTGGATTCAGGGTTCGATCCAACCCAGCTGTACTCCAACCTTATCCAAAACTCAAGTGAAGTATATAAAAAGGACCATCCCAGTCCAAGGATTATAGCACCGTAGATGGTTCATCAAACAGATGTCTGGTTCTCAAGCTATGGCCAAAAAGGTAATACTGGGCCTAGATGGGCCAGGGTCCAGTCTGACCTAGTCTGGCACAGATGGCCTAGGCCTCATCGGGCCTAGCCCGCTGGTCCGTGGTCTGGCCTGGCCCGCATAGGAGTCATCTCAGCCCGGCCCGCGAAGGGCGCGACCCATTAGCACAGCCCGCGGTGCGGACCATGGTGCATCTCGCGGTGCGGCCTCAAAGTGCAGCCTACGGTGGGGCCTCACGGTGCGACCTTTTGGTGCGGCCTCACGGTACAGCCCGCGGGGAGGCCCATGGTGCAGCCTCGTGGTGTGGCCCGCGGTGCAGCTCACGGTGTGGCCTCACGGTGCGTCCCGGCTAGCACACAGAACCGCTTGGTGGTCCCGCACTGTGCGCCATGGTCGGCTAGAATGGCTGGCCCATCTTCCTTCGAACGGTGTGATGGTGCCGCAATCCACCTGCGGTCGGCCAGGTGTCGGTCTTTGTTCTCCTCTGTCGCAGCCAAGCGGCCACGGCCTCCTACTCCACCGGCGGCATGGACGCACGTCGCCACTCTGCCATGAGGCTGACCGGTTGTCGGCCACCATCCTGCCCCACTGTGGCTGATGGGCCATGGCCTCCTCTTCAACTGTCAGCGTGGACACGCACCTCCATTCCTTCCTCACTGTCAGTCGGGTGTCAGTTGTCGCCTTCTTCCACGAGCCACTATGGCTTTGTTCTGAGCCCAAAAATTATATGATTGCATATTCGTGATCCTTGTGTCGAGGGCTTCGCATCTATATATCGTTCTCAAAAAAACTCTGTATTTCTGGGGCCAATAAAAATTAGGGGGTTGATGAATGCACGAAGAACACGTGAATAAATAATAGGTAGAGAAGCAAGGTTAATGTGTGGGATGATGGCCATGTTCATTTGGCCATTGTCATCTTGAATTTAGGATATGAAGATTCAATAGAATAAATTCAATGTGTAAAAATCCCTACCTCAATTTTTCGTTGGAGGTGGCATGAAGAAGAAAAATGTAGTCGATGAAGAATGTCAGCGTTCTTCACTTCCGCAAGATGCTTCCAACCCGAGCTTAGGGTTGGTCCATCATTCTTCATTGGGGGGGGTTCTTTGTTGGAGAAAGTTCTTCTTAGTCCACCAAGGTTCTTCCAACTCACCTTTTCCAACTATTTCCAACTAAGAAATGAGGAGCCAACATATATTAAAATAGGTTTATCAAATTAATTCAGGTTGGCATAATTAATTTGGTTATGTTGGCACATTAAAGTTGGCATAATTAAATGGAAAATTAAATTGAATTACATTTTCACAATTTAATGGGAGGATTCAAAGGAATTTCCCCACATTAAAGAAGGGTTCGGGTGGTCCCCACAACTAAAATTCAAAAAGGAGGTTTTAAACTCGGGTGGTCCCCACCTCCATAACTCAAATGGATGTTTCAACAAGAAAAATAAAATAAAGATGTTTTATTTTATGTTCATTCTTTTAACACACCCACAAAAAGTCTGAAAACTAACTTTCACTCTTTACCTACTACGGTCAAGGTGAAGGTCTCCTTAAGCGAATACTAACACTGAAAGTTCAATGGTGTCCTTAGATTTCAATTCTGAGCACCAGTTCAAAAGTTACAAAAAACCCACTCGCACATTTACTGAACGTACCCAAAAAAAGTTCAGAAATTCATTTCGGGCACTCCGGGCCTCGGAATCATGTGCCTTCAATTTTCACAGACTTGTAAAATTCTCATATAATTAAGAAAAATTACATGGAAAAATCCAGGTCTTTACATGTGTATATAGTAATATTTACTTGGTTTAGTGTGCAACACAATCCATGAAAGAATTTAAATTTATTCAAAAAAACTGAACGTGTTACAAGATCTCATAGACAATTGTTTTTATAGATTTTATATCGATTATGAGTGGTTTTCGTATAACATTGAATGATTTTAAATTTCTCCATCATCTCATTGAAAAGATCAGGTCCCATAATCTTCCACTCACCAAATCCATCCCAACATGTTGGAGTATGAAAGATCTTCCTATATAGATCCTCATAAGTATCCATTTGAATGATAGAATGGAAACTATTTTGATATGAGAACTTCAATAGGGGAAGGTGTCGATCCAAAAATCCACTGAAATATATTGAAAAGGATCTAAACATTTACTCTATATTTTTAATGGTCCTTTTATAATATCCATCCATTTGTGGGTGATAAGTAGTGTTGAAGCTCATCTCTATATCCAAAACATATTAAAGACTTATCTAGAACCTCAAGGTAAACCT
Organism: Viscum album; assembly: GCA_963277665.1. Classification (NCBI taxonomy): domain Eukaryota; kingdom Viridiplantae; phylum Streptophyta; class Magnoliopsida; order Santalales; family Viscaceae; genus Viscum; species Viscum album. The sequence continues at coordinate 680,876,450 of OY728123.1, read as the reverse complement.
CATATCTTGATCAGATATAATATATAGTAGATATCAAAGTAATATTACCACTTCCCTTATCTATATCTTGGTGATTTATTTAAGAGATAAATCTTACTCAATTGCAATGAAATATGTTAAATTGGTAAGGAGATCAACTACCACAATGGTGGTGTTATTTCCTTTTAGTTCCATAGGGAGTCCAATGTTTAAAACTATTGTTATATTTTCTCATTTTCATACTGGTATGGGTAATTTTTGCATCATACACTTTTAATTTTTTTGTTCTTATTTTAATTATTGGAATACCAAGCATCGAGATACAAAATCCACAATCTCCCAATTTAATTTCTCCCACCAAAATAAGTTCTTCAAATTCCTATGCATCTTAGTGATTCTTGGATGAATAGAGAAGGATGATCTATGCAAATAATCCATAATCCCCCCAAACTCTAGTTTTTATGGGACACATATCTAGGTTCCAAAACATATAAATCCATATTTATTAATATTTAACTCTATAATATTTTATACCTTCTTATGTAGAAACTCATCATCATTATGGACCCCATTTATCCTCTCAAGAATAGATAGTTGCATAGTTATTTGAGAAAGGTAAGATAAATATCTTCTAATTATTCCCATTTTCATCCTCTCTATGTCAAAGAATATTATATCCCTTTAAATCCTGATCATGGATATGGTTTTAGGATCCTTTCTACTCAGACCATCATCCAATATTTCACCTTCATGATATAGTAATAGATTGCACAATAATAATCATTTACAGGCTCTAATGACCTTCATTGGCACATATTTATCTCCTTTTGTGTGAATGAATACATGAGGACTTTATTATCCATATATATTTCCCAATTTCATACATAGAAATAATTTCACCAAATCTTTAAAGAGAAGATCACTACTACCAATTATACATCATGCATTGGGTAGTTCTACTCATGGATATTTAATTGTAAGGATTCATATTATTTCCCTTTTTCATCTTACATGAGTGAAAACCCCAAGTCCTTTTCAAACACATCACTATAAATCAAAAATCCATCCCCACTAGTGGGTAATGTGGGAATAGGTTTTGTGATAATCCTCTTATTCATCTATTTAATGTTGTCTCCATATTCATTAATCTACAAAAACATGAAAAACATTACTATTATCTTGGTTAGTGGGATTTAAAATTGTGATAAGTTTCTCACAAATTGATGTTATTACCCAAGTAATCGAAGTAAACTATGGATTTCTAACACAGATGTTGGTATTGTTCATCCTTAAATTTCCATGGTTTTTTAAGGAACCATAAATAACCCTTTTCTGGTGACAAAAATCCTCAATAAAGTTATTTTTTCAACCAAAACACACATTTACTATAATTTTTATATAAATTTTCCTTCTAGAGGTCTTAATTAGAGTATTTAAATGCTCCCCATGTTCATCATTTCTTTTGGAGTAAATAAGAATAACATCTATAAATATTTCAAAAAAATCAAGGTAATCCCTAAAGACTATATTAATCAGGTCCATAAATATTTTTAAAGTATTCTTGAGTCCAAATTTCATAACAATGAACTCATAGTTCATGTACCTTGTTCGAAAATTAGTCATGTGGATATCATCCTTCTTCACTTTACTTGGTAATTTACTGACCAAATATCCACCTTAGAGAAGTATTTTTATCCAAATATCTGATAAAAAAAGTCATCAATCTATGTAATAAGATAATTTTCTTTATCATGATCTTTTTGATCTCATTATAATCAATTTATAGGTGCATTGACCCATCCTTATCCTTGATGAAGAGGAGCGACACACCCCATGGTGTAACATTTGGGCATATAAATCACTTATTCATATTATCCTGTAATTTCTTCTTCAGATCTTTTCGTTCAAAAATGGAAATTAAATATAGAGTCTTGGATATTGTAAAAGATCCAGGTATAAGTTTGATTGAGAACTAAACCTATTTTCTAAGAGGATTTCCAAACAATTCTGTAGGAAACATGTCTACCAATTCCATTACAATGGAAATTTCCTTAAGGATGATCTTTTCTTTAGTAGCAATCATTTGAGCTAGATATTATTTCTTGAAAGGAAATAATGTCCATTCTTGATAAGTTGGTTCTAAATAAGATTAATCCTCATCCTTTCACTACTATAGAATCATAAGGTGAGTCTTGAAAAGGATGTTTATTTCCTTCTCTTGAAAATTTATGTTGGATCTATATAAGGAAAGAAAATCCATGACCAAAATTACATAAAATTCCACTAAATTTAGTATCATAAGGTTTTATAGGATTTTTATCATAAAAATATGCACATTATAGGATTTAGATACCTAATATGTAATAATTCCTCCATTTTTCATTTTCATTGATAATTATACTTCTATGTTATTAGGTGGTGTTTCAATAGTTCAAAAAAACATGAGTGATATGAAGGAATGTGTAAAACTAGAACCAAATAGTATATTCACTATCCTTGAATGAATAACTAGAGTATTTTTCACTACTTTATTTTTATGATCCAATTTATTAGTTTTGATGGTATAATCTCACCCTTTCTCACTAGGCCTTAGAGGTTGTTTTTGTCAGCTATCACTGAAACCCCTTAGCTTATTGAATTTAATATCATAGTGTCCTTATTATTTATAGTTGAAACATTGGACAAGAGTCTGAGGGTTTACTATAGAATTCCATTCCTACATCACATTGGTGGGTTTCTCACATCAACAATCCCTATCTAGGTGTACTTAATTTCCGCACATAAATTATTTCCATTTCCCCTTCAATACAGTTATGAGATGATTTTTCCCACACTTTTGAAAAGTGGGATGTTGGACTTTCTTTCCCCCTTGATACTTCTCTATCGCACCACCAGAATTGATCTTCATTCTTTTCTTCTTATTTCCAGAACCATGATACCCTTTATATTTGATGATTCTATCTAGACTTTGAGGAACATCAGATAATTTCCTCATAGCTATCAAAGTCTTGAGTCACCAAGGATTTTCATAGACTTAGTTTTAGACCACTAAATAAGTAATAAACTTAACCTTCATGGGAAATGGAAAAATTGGATTCATGCCGTGAAAGTCTTGAGAATTTTTCCTCACATTCCCCTATAAATTCATCATCCTTTTTCATTAGTATAAGTGAGTCACACTAATTTTTTATTTGGAAAGTATGAGGAAAATATTTATCAAAAAACATTTTTTGAAATTCCTTTCACTCCATAACTTAAACCTCTTATATGGGATCTATATCATTGGTCAATGTCCACTATTGATCAGCTTCTTCCTCTATATAATAAATATTCAACATGACCATTTCATACATAGAGAATTGAATGATGGATAAGATCTTTTAAATGGAGTTGATTCATTTCTCTATGATTAAAGGATTAGAAAAACAATTTAAATTCATAGGCTTTTGGTGCATAAAGGTCTCAATTTTAAATTACTCTTTATTAAGAGGATTTGGGCATTCCTCATGATTCAAGTTTCTTTTCAAAATATGTGTAAATATAGAATGTATTGTAACAAATTTCATGATTACTGCTCCCATCGGGTTGGGTAACTCATTTGGGTAGTCATGACATTTTCCCTCAAATTAGTTATTGTATCAGTTTCTCCTATTTCTCACCATTGATTAAAAATAAATTGAAAATTATGGAATATTATTTTTAAAATATTAAAAAAATAGTAAACCATGAATATTAATCTAATAATACATAAATTGCTAATATTCTTTAACCTATGAATTTCTAGATTTCAATCTAAGTTATATATAATATATTTCCAAACATTAAATCTTATTGTAATTTTGGTTCCCTTAATAATTTTATGTAAGTATCTTCTGAATTTACTAAATCATATACCTATGGAATTTTAAACTAGGCTTGAGGCAAGAATCATTTTCATGCACTATGTAATGATCAAGTCCATCTCAATGGTCCCATTTTGGGGTTCTTACAACTAATTATGTCTTTTTTAGAGCCACATCCACTTGTAGTATCTAAATAGGGATGTATTTTATTAGAAAACACTTACTATATACATTACAAAATTTGTTGTTTTTTTTCATTTTTTAGGATTATCCCAAATGATTTCACTATAATTTTCTAATCATAATCTCTAAAAATAACTAAACTTGTCTCTGATACCAAATATGACAACTCATATTTTAATACACTTTATTTTCTATTTTATTATATAAATATAAACTTAATAAATCCTAAAATATCATGGGGCCTTGTTTAAATGGGTAATTAGGTATATAATAAAAAAACATGAAAAATCTATACAAAAAAATTATTTAAAAACTCCATAATATGTGATTATATTCCATGGATCATTTAAAATTTTTGGGGATAACCTAGGGACGTACATAAAGAAGGGGTGGGATATAAATCCCAGTAAGGGAATAAATAAAGCATATAATAAAGTAAAGTAGTACATGTGACCCAATAGAGACATCCAAGAGACATAAAATTGGTTATAATTGTAATCTTGTACAATGAGGAATGATATAACATGATAACATAAACACAATAAGGGAATGTAGAAACAACATAAAATATGACATAAGAAAAGGTCAAGAAAAACTTACAAGACAAAACAATATGGTGAAAAAGTCCCATAATAAAATATGTTTACTCCATAACCCCATAAATTAAATCTAATGAGACTAAAACATTACCTAATTCATTGGAGGGATATATAATTTTGATCCCACCCATCAAATTCATATCATATACATGCATAAGTGTGAAACATAAATCATACAACATAAGGATATATTTCATCACTATTAATCACTTGATTATGGAATGTGAGATATACATATACGGATTTTCCCAATAAATTAAGGATAGGTACATCTAGGTGAATAACCTTTAGTGGAATTTGGGATGGGCATTCACTACCTAATTGTTTGGTATGAAAAATCGAAGGGTAATTTTGAATGTATAATCGTGGAACATAAAGACCAATAGAATTTATTAATGGTAGTGCAAGGTTTCAATCATCACATGGACATCATAATTATAGTAAGAGTTGTATGTCAGAAACTAAACCAACAAGAACAATTGGAAATTAAAGGCATAGTACAAAGAAAGTTCTTTAATAAAGAAGAGATGATCCCTTAACTTTAGAGGGTCCTTATTAAACCTTTGGTGGGGCTTACTAAGAGATTTGTGGACCCTTAAGAGGGATATATAAAGTAATTTTAGAGTAATTTAATGCTATAAGAGTTTTTAGTGAATATTAATTGGTTGTTGGGTGGGTTTATATAAAAAAAGAGCAGAAAATTATTTATTAATTTCCAAACATATGGTTTTGACTCTATATTATAATGTAATCAAAACCACAAACCTTACTAGGGTTTATAAAAAAAGAGTAGTTTTTTTCAATATGTTACAAAGTTTAAGAACTGATATCATTAAAATAATACCTTTGGTGATCTGGAATTGTCTCATGTTTACAAATAAATGATTTTAAACTGAAAATATGATTGAGGTTTTGGAGGATTCATTAAGGGTTCATAAAAATAATAAAATAACCTCAAAAACAAATTATGGAAAAGGGGAAACATAGTTTTTTTCTTAGATGATCATTATAGAATTTATTAAATCAATTTTTGGATTTCACTATGTCATAATACACAATGTATATTTACACTATATTTAATTTGGACACAAAAATTTGGATTTTCATGAAATATATGAAAAAATTACCTTTGAAAAAATTTAACATGATAATTTTAAAAATAATATTTATTTTATCCAAAAAATTATCTATTTATGGGAATTTACACTTTTAAATAAAAAATCTACATTTATTAAAAAATAATTTTTTTTAAAACAAAAGTTTTCTAACCCTTATAAATTTTATTTTTGAGTTCATATAGTTATATTATCATTTATATTTAATAAATATTATTTAAGAAAAATATTTTTATTAAATTTAATTTATTTAATAAATTCCTAAATTTAATTAAAAAGTGTCTGGATTGAAACTATATATTTCTCTAAAATAAAATTTTTGTTTCATCATATCAAAATCCAATTCAAACTCAGTATCTAATGTAATTTTAATAAGAGATAAAGATAAACCTTATGTTATTAAAAGTAAAATATAAAAATCCATAATTATAGGGTCTAGATACATATCCCTTTATTACACCAGTGAATTACCTAAGGGTAAGGTGTGAGATGGTGAGATTTTCATGTGGTAGTTTAGCGAACATAATTTGGGCCTTGATCTTGATGAGCTTGAACTTATCTTGTAAAAGTTTTTTCTCATGCTTTAGTTGATGAACATCAAAATGTTTTGGGTCAATGGAAAATCCTAGATATTTTACCTCCCTCAAAATCTATGATAAATGGGATTCATAGTGTAGGATCCTACTGGTCAAGGCTATCTCTTCATTTGTAATGTCCTGGAAATTCCGTGTAAATTTTTTTTAAATTATATGGGATTATTTAGAAACCAAACACTCAGACGACACTTGATTCAGAGGCCTGGTGAACCCAGAATATAATTTTGAACTTTTTTTAGTTCAGTTAAATAAACATGCGAGTGGGTTTTTCTAACATTTAAACCGGTGCTCAGATCAAAAATCAGAGGGAACTGTTGAACTCAAAACATCGGGATTTTCCTAGAAAGGACCTAACATCGACAGGTAAGGTTCGACTAGAAAATATAATTTTCAGACCTTTTTGGAAGAGAAATAAAATGAATTAAAAACTTATTTTATTTTATTTTCCTCGCCATGGAGTAGGTCGAGAAGAACTATGGTGAAACGATGAGGCAGCAACAAACCCCATTAATGAGGATCTTTAACTAAAGTGTAACAGAGATGTTGTTTCATAAATGAAAAGGTGTAACGACGTCACGACGCAGCATAACAGAAACGTTGTGACACATTTCTATTTTAATTAGATAATGGTTTGAATAATATAGTTAGAGGCCTGAGAATTTATTTGATGAATCTACAATGAAAGATTTTATCTCCAATGAATAACATCAGTGGATCAAAAAGTGGAGATGACGCCTTGGAGGAAGGATCCGGGACCGGAGGTTGATGAATTCCAACGGCTTCGAACGGATCAATACCAATGATAAACCTTATCTAGGTAGGGGTTATTTTTGTTTTGAGTTTCCCCATTCTTCATTTTAAAACAATGAATGTGGATCAAACCATGAATATGTTGATTTTCGGATCTCTTATTCTTGCAGGAGGGTGCTTATATATGGGGTTTACATTGGGGTTACCTTTTTGTTACAATCTTGAGCCTCTCCCTTGTTTTAAACTCTAACACAGAGGGTGTGGACTGACTGAACAAGGCCTGAGCCCCTCCGCCTTTGTGTGTTCTTGTTCATTATTCATGGACAAACCTCCAATTTGATGATAAAGAGTTTTTGAGGCCATAACAGGAAAGATGGAACCCCATGGAGGACAAAGGTGAAAAAATCTCAAAGAACGGACCACCAGAGCAGACCTGGTGGTCCGTGGAAGGTGTTGTCGGCGACTACTGACGGTGGGACATGGCAGCACACCACGACGGTGTGCCGAGAGGAGGCTGAAACTAGATCGGGCCACAGCGGAGCAGCTGGATCCAGTGGCGCTCGAGCTGGTGGTTGGCAGTAGCAGACGTGGCCTGCAATGCGGCCCCTATTGTGCACTGGAACACAGTCCAGCGGGACAGCATATGGGAAAGGTGGGGGCAAGCTTAGTCGGTCATGGCACACCACCGACTAGACACCATCCGACCGTCTGGCCAAGGGATGGAATCGTCCTGTACTACTAGGCCGAGCAGGAGGTGGGATGGACCAGTGGCCCAACATGTTGGGTCAGATCTAGACTAGGTCAAACCCAAGTCAGGTCGGCAGGCCCCGGTCGGGTCAGTGGACCCCGAACTGGGTCAGGTTGGGTCGGTCCGACCGGGTCAGACTGGGCCCAAACCCAACAGAAACCTTTTCAAAAAAAAATAGTCATATCTTTCAGACCAAGTATCCGATTGACGGGGTGTTTACAGCATTGGAACCCTTACGATGAGGCAGTTCTTTTGTAATACTCTAAAGAGGTTTTCATGGAAGTTAAAATGCACAAAATGGATTGAGTACTGGATTCTCCCAGAATCAAGCATGATATGTGCGGAAATCCTATGGCTGGATGAGACCCAAAGATTGCTGAAGAGAAGGTCCAAGTGACCCTGTAGGCCTAAAAGACAAGCGAACCTATGTGGATCAGCTCCAAGAAACCATGTGTGGATCAGTTACCAAAAACCCTATGTGAATCAGCTACCAGAAACCCTATGTTGATCAGATACCAGCGACCATGTGTGGATCTACTACCAGCGAACCTGTGTGGATCATCTATGATGTCCTAATTAAGAAGTGGATCTGTGTGACCCATAAGACCCATGGTACTCATCAGGGATGAGTACCTCAGTATTCCAAGTTGTTCAGTGTTACAACTGATAGTATTGCGTCCATACTTTAGATTATACCTATGTGAGTTGTCTTGTTTCACAATCATGCTTTGTGGTTTGTTTTTTGGATTGTGTTATGGTCTTTCCTTTGTGTTTTGGGATCCCTACTGAGTATTTTGTTACTCTGCCCTACATGGGATTCACCCACATGTGTTATGTCTAGTGAAGATGATTTTTGCCTTGACGAAGGACTTGGTGGCCTAGGACCCAATGGTGCCTAGTGAGATTAGGCAGTCATGGTGTACTTCCAAGGCTTTCAGAAGCTACTCTATACTTACCCATAAAATGGGTTTTTCATTATATGTATTTTCATAGATCTTATGTACTTTCTTGTTTTTTAGTTTGTCCCTTGTTGGGTTTGTATTCTGGCCCATTTGACCTACAGTTTTTACTTTTTTCCCAGTGTTTGTTTAGTGGCATGCATGTTTTACCTTTCCAGTGTTTGGTACATGGTTGTGTGTGTGTGAATAAAGGTACTCAAGAAAATACCTCCCACTTATAGGTTGATGCATTCAGCGTTAGTCGTCAATCCCTGGCCTTTGGGAGGTAGGCTTGGAAGAGTCCTGGAATGGGCCCCAGGGGACAGGTCTTGACAAAGTGGTATCAGAAGTGGTCAGTTGTACCAAAAGAACTAAGAGTCCATAAATTTTTATGGGGAAATAGTGTTAAGTGTTTCAAGTTTGGCTTTCAGCCTAGGGAGTCTAGATTTGGTGTGGCGATTGACGTATCCATACATCAGGACCCTAAATTTTGTTTGATGACCCAGTATATGAAAACATCAGTTGCATACATCCTTGAGTGTTTTCCCATGATCTTTTGAGTTAGATTCAACTCACCAGGTATAATAAATTGATCATGGTTCATCTTGATTTTCTTTCAAGATGACTCCACATGGACATACATCCAGGATTCAAGTGTGTGACCATGAGGATGATCCACATAGTGATGAGACTTTGGTACAGGAACTGTTGCCTGAGATGGCACCTTTGGGTGGTGTCCCAGCATTATGACCACCCTTTGGTCAGTAATTACTACTGGCACTACTGGCAGAGGATGCATGTAGGCTCAGTGCCTTACACGAGTTTTAGTGATATATACCCCTCAGGTTCTAAGGCGAGCCCGACTCATAGGCAGCTAAGAACTGGCTTGAGGTGGTGACTGAATTTTCTATCTAGTTAGGGTGCTATTAGATCAGATGGTAGTCCTAGTGGTGAGCCTTCTATGTGGCTCAACAGGGCGATTACGGGGTTTAGATTACTCGATCTTCTGATGAGGTGACTTTTCCAAGTAAAAATCTTGAGAACCTCTCTCCAAGAAGGGTCTATTGCCATAAAAGATAAGGGATATGTATGCCCAATAGCATCTATAGCTTTGGTGGATGACATGTCGGTAGATAAGTATCTATCTAGGCATATCGACTCTTCCAGGTACTCGATGAATATGATGCGACCAATGCTGTAAGGCTCAGACATCTGAGCAATATGTGTTTAGGTATATCTGAGTAGAACTATTCCTATATACATTCCATCTTATGATAAGGTGCAAGAGATAACCTTTGTGGTTAAAAGTTCTTTGGTTGAGCATATACAACCAGTGGATGTCTACAATGGGAATGCAAGAAACTGATGTTAGTCTCAGAGACTTGGACAAGTAAGAGGACGTATTTATAGAGTATGTTCCAAGACTACTTCCTCATAGAGAGGAAGATTTAAACATTGATCTATATCCCAAGATAGCACCAAAATCTATACCTTAATATTGGATGACTCCAGCAGAGCTCTGGGAGCTAAGGGTACAGTTGGAGAACTTGTAGAGGAAGGGGTTTGTAAGGCCCAACGTTTCAACATGGGAATCCCTAGAATTGTTTTCCAAGATGGCATACGGAATCTTGAGATTATGTGTGGACTCCAGGTGCCTGAACCATGTGGTTTCAAAGAACAAGCATCCTCTACCGAGGATTGATGACCTCTTCGATCAGTAAAAGGGAGTGAGATAGTTCTCGAAGATAGACCTCAGATCAGGCTATCACTAGCTTCGAGTACGAGATGAGTACATCTCGAAGATGTCTTTTAGATGTTTCTATTTCCACTATAAGTAATTTGTGATGCTATTTGTAATGATGAATTCCCCAGAAGTGTTCATGGGACTCATGAACAGGATCTTCCATCCGTACTTATAACAATTTGTAGTGGTCGTCATTAATGACATCTTGGTGTACTCATCATCAAAATAGGATCATGCTACACACCTACAGATAGTCCTGGATACACTCCGAGAGGACCAACTTTATGAGAATATTTCGAAGTACTAGTTATAGATTTGGGAGGTCCACTTTCTTGGACACGTCATCTCGAAGGTTGGAGTTGAAGTGAATCCCTAAAAGATAGAGTTAGGGCTTGCTTGGGAGCCACCCAGGAGAGTGACTTCCTGAATAGCCCAAAGGCCTTCTTTTTTATTGATTTTTTGGTAACCCCCCTTTCAAGGGATGAGGGGGAACCCTTACAAGGACTATAGGCTTAGATATTACATTTCCCATAGGCTTGGAGACACTACAGGACCCGTAGGTCTTAAGGAAATCATACAGACTATAACTACTTGAAACTGCCCCTCCCTAGCATCTACATCGTGATCATCTCTCCACCTTTGCATGACTTTTTGGCTATCATGTCAATGTGTAGAGGTGCACAGGCACAGTACCGATGGAAAATTTCATACCCTCTCAATCTTCCAAGTCCATTTAGCCTTTCTCTGGTGAATGTGCCCTGATCTTTCCTCCTCTGGAGTGGTTCCTTGTAGTCTGTCTGTGAAACATCAAATCAGGTATCCCTGAAGGCCTTGAGGTGGCCCGAAGGCCATGAGGTGGCCTGAAAGCCTTAATAACCTGAAGGTATGGGTCTCCCAAAGGCCTTAAGGACTCCAAGCCCAAACTGATGGCCCAAGGTTAATAGTTATGGCTGCTACAGTACCGAACAGTACCTACTATAGTACCCCAAAATTATGCCTCCACCTGGTTTTGAACCTAGGTCTCATGGATGCACTACAGAGACCTCACCAACTAGGCTAAGGCTCATGTGCACCCAAGAGAGTGACTGAGGTGCGAAGATTCTTGGGGTTGGCTGGATACTAAAAGAGGTTCGTGTTCAACTTCTCCAGAGTAACAGCACCCTTATTGGCTTTGACATGGAAGGGAAATCTCTTCGTGTGGATAGAGAAGTGATATCAGAGTTTCTAGGATCTGAGGTGGAGACTGATGAGTTCCCCCATCTTGAGACTACCAGAGGATGGAATTGGGCATGTAGTTTTCTATGATGCATCATGAACTATAATGGGTTGTGTCCTGATGAAGGAACAAGGAGTGATCACCTACGGTTCACAGAAGTTGATGCATCATGAGAAAAACTACTCGACCCATGACCTAGATTTAGAAATAGTGGTCTTTGCTCTGAAAATTTGGTGGAACTACTTAATGGTTGAACGGTTTACCATCTACTCCAACCACAAGAGCCTCGGGTATATCTTCTCCCAGAAGGACCTGAACCTAAGACAACGGTAATGGCTGTAGTTCCTATAGGACTATGACTTAGAGATATTCTATACTTCTGGGAAGGGGAATGTGGTGGCAGACGCACTCAGTAGGAGATCCGGTTTGCAACTAATGAGTGAGGCGATAGAGCATCTAGTCACGATGCAGATATCCTTCATCGATGATGATAGAGTAGCTTACCTTTAGTTGATAACTATCATTCCCCTACTCTTTCGGTGAGTTATGGAGGCACATCTTTTGGATGTTGACTGTGAGGCCTGACATGATCATTTATCCTCAATATAGGCTCCTGATGGATTTTTGATATGTTGGGAGAACGTCATCCTTTTTAGAGGGTGTACAATAGTATCAGTAGAGTTGTGAGAGGATATTTTGAGGGAGTTCCATACCTCCCCTTTGAGTTATATCTTGGAGTGGAAAAGATGTACCAGGAACTCGGATGTCATTATTGGTGGTTGGGGATGAAGAAAGCATTGGCCATGTTCGTTTCACAATGCCTCACTTGTCAGCAAGTAAAGGCTGAGCATCAGTTTCCAGCAGGCTTGGAACAACCACTTGAGGTACTAGAGTGGAAGTGGGATGGTATCTCAAAGGAATTCGTGATGGGATTACCATACACTTTCAAGGGCCACGATTCTATCAGGGTGATCATTGATTGACTCACCAAGTCGGATCACTTCCTACCCATCAGGGAGTAGGGATTAGTATAGGGATTCAGATGCCTCTACGTCCAGGAGATAGTGCGGATTCACAAGGTTCCATTGACTATCATCTCATAATGTGATTCTCACTTCACGTCCTGGATATGGAAGGGAAATTAGGAGGCATTTGAGACTCTCCCGTGGTTGAGCACAGCCTTTCACCCACAGACTGATGGTTAGATAGAGTAGACTATACAGACATGGGAAGACATGTTTCATGCTTGCATCCTTGATTTTGGTCATATTTCGTAGGACCACCTTCCATTGTTAGATTTTTCATTCAAAAACATCTATCACTCCACCACTTACATGGAACCATTTGAGGCTTTGTATGGGTTGCCTTGTAGATCACCTCTCTGCTGGATAGACCTAGGGGAGTCATCACTCATGGGTCCATAGTTGGTATGGGCTACCACTGAGAATGTGCATATCATCCAGGAGTGGATGAGGACTGCACAGAGTAGGAAGAAATCTTATGCTGACATGTGATGGATTCCCTTGGAGTTCAAGGATGGAGACCATGTGTTCCTTAGGGTCTCACACTGATGGGGATTGTAGAGATTTGGTTGTGGCGGCAAGTTATCTCAGAGGTTCATCGGACCTTTCCAGATTCTAAGCAGAGTTAGAAAGGTTTCATACCATCTAGCTCTTCCCTGAAAGATTCACTAGTTTCACGATGTTTTCCACATGTTGCAACTGATGAGGTACATGCATGATCCATCCCATGTCATCGACTAGGGCGAGCTAAACATTGAAGATGGGGCAAAATTTTGGGAGTTCCTAGTGGAGATAGAGGATCAATAAGAGTGGGTCCTTTGTGGATGTTATATTCCTCTGGTGTGCATTCGGTGGCCGTATAAAAATCTATAGGATAACACATGGGAGTAGGAGGTTCAGATCCGTACTCAGTACCCCCATTTGTTTGTTTAGCCTTGTTTTGGCTTATAGGGACGTGAAGCCCTAAAGGTGGGGGTAATTTAATGTCTTGGAAATTACATGTAATTTTTTTAAATTATATGGGATTATTTTGAGACCAGATGCTTAGACAAAACTTGATTCTGAGGCCTGGTTATCTCAGAATAGAATTTTGAACTTTTTTTAGTTCACTTAAATAAACATGCGAGTGGGTTTTTCTAAATTTTAAACTGGTTCTTGGATCAAAAATAGTAGGGCACCATTGAACTCGGAATTTTGGGATTCTCCTATAAAGGAGCTAACTTCGATCGATGAGGGTCGACCATAAAAGATAATTTTTGGACCATTTCTGAAGAAAAATTAAATAAATTAAAAAAGGTATTTTATTTTAATTTCCTCACTGTTGAGAAGGACAAGCCACACTACAGTGTGGCGATAAGGTGGCGACAAACCTCATTAATGAGGATCTTTAAATAAATAAAAATAGATACATTTTTTCATAAATGAAATAGCGTAATGACATGACGAAGCACTGTAACAGAAACGTTGTGATGCATTTCTCTTTTAATTAGATAATGGATTGGAGAAAATAATTAGAGGCCTGATAATTTCTTTGAAGAATCCACGAAAATGGATTTTCTCTCCAATAAATAATTTCAGCGGATCAGAAAGTGGTGATGAAACCTAGGAGGAAGGATCTAAGACTGGAGGTCATCAAATTCCAACAACTTCGAACAGATTGACACCAACAATGAACCTTCTCCAAGTAGGGGTTATTTTTGTTTTGAGTTTCCCCATTATTCATTGTAAAAAAAAGTGTGCAGATCAACCCACGATCAGGTTGATCTGCAGATCACTTGTTATTCTGGTAGGGTGCTTATATTGAGGGTTTAAATTGGGGTTACCTTGTTGTTACAATATTGAACCTCCCCCTTATTTTAAACTCTAACGCTGAGGTTGTAGGCTGACCGAACCAGGCCCAACCCCTCCGTCTTTTTTCGTTCTTGTGCGTTCTTCATGGCCAAATATCCAAGTTGATGTCAAGGATTTTTTTAGGTTGTAGTAGGAAATATGGAACCCCATTGAGGATGGTGGTGTAGATGGCTTGAAGAACAGACCATCAGAGCAGACATGGTGGTCCACAGAAGATGATGTCGGCACGCCGGTGCTGGCATTAATGGTCACAGGTGGTGGCGATGCACCACGATGGCGCACCGAGAGGAGGTTGTAGCTGGTTTGGGCTGCGGTGGAACAGCAGGAGACATCGGCGCTCGAGCCGGTGGCTGGCGGTGGCAGGAGCAGCCACCCGGACACATTATAGGAGGGGCCCATAGTGCAGGCCGCATTGTGCACTGGTACATGGTCCAGGGGGACCACGTCTGGGAAAGGGGGCATCCGGCTTAGCCAGTCGTGACGCACCACCAACAGGACGCCATCTGGGCATCCAGACTAGGGAATGAACCAGATCGCACTAGTGGGCTGGGTAGGAGGTGGGATGGACCCATGGCCCAATGGACCTGGTCGAATCTGGACTGAGTAAAACATGGGTCAGGTTGGTGGGTTGGGGTCAGTACGGGACGGACTGGGCCCAGACCCAACCAACCCCTTTTCAAAAAAATGGTTATATCTTTCAGACAGGGAATCTGATTTATGGGTCGTTTGTAGCGTTGGAACCCTTGTGATGAGGCGGTTATTTTGGAATACTCTAAGGAGGTTTTCATGGAAGTTTAAATGCAAAAAAATGTCTTGAGGAGCAGATTCTCTTGAAATCAAGCGTGCTATGTGTGGGAATCCTATGGCTGGATGAGACCCAAAGATTGCTAACGAGCGGTTCAAAGTGACCTTGTAGGCCTAGAAGACAAGAGACCCTATGTGGATAAGCTTCAAGAGACCCTATATGTATCAACTACCAATGAACCTATGTGGATCAGCTACCAGTGACCCTGTGTGGATCAGCTACCACTGACCTTGTGTGGATCAACTACCAGCGACCATGTGTGGATTAGCTACCAGCGACCCTGTTTGGATCAGCTACCAGGGACCCTATGTGGATCAGCTACCTACGACCCTATATGGATCATCTATGATGGCCTAAGTGGGAAGTGGCTTTGTGTAACCCAGCAGACCCCCAGTACTCATCAGGGATGAGAACCTCATCATTCCAAGGTGTTTAGTGTTACGACTAATAGTCTTTCTTCCATACTTTAGATTATACCTATGTGAGATGTCTTGTTTCGTGATCATGCTTCATGGTTTGCTTTATGGATTTCATTATGGTCTTTCCATTTTTGTTTGGGGTCCCTACTAAGTAATGTGTTACTCACCCCTGCACAAGATTCGCCCACACGTGTTATGTCTGGGGAAGACGACTGTCGCCTTGACGGAGGACTTGGTGTCCTAGGACCTGGTGGTGACTAGTGAGATCAGGCAAGCAGGGTGTACTTCTATAGATTCCAACAGCTACTCTATACTTACCCATAAAGTGGGGTTCCTAGTTGATGGATTTTTAGAGATCTTTTTTACTTTCCTATTTTTCATTTTGTCTCTTGTTGGGTTTGTATTCTGGACCATTTGACCTACAACATGTACTTTTTACTTAGTGGTTGTTTAGTGGCATGTATGTTTTACATTTCTAGTTTTTGGGGTGTGGTTGTGTGTGCGTGCATACAGGTACTTAGGCAAATGCCTCCCACTTGTAGGTTGACACCTTCAGTGCTAGTCGCCAACCCCTGGCCTTTAGGAGGCGAGATTGGGGGAGTCACAGCATGGGCCCCAGGGGACGGTTCGTGACATAATTCCTCTATGGTAGTTGGACTTTATCATAACCCTTGATATACTAATCTCAATGGTCATTGTATAACAGCTATATTATCAACACTTGTGATTCTTTATACTCATTTAAATACAACATACTATAACTACTAGAAATATCTAAAGTAGTGATTATGTTTTCTATGACTACAATACTTGATAATACATGTATTCATTTAAAAAGTGGATTTCATTTCTAAAAGTTTGGGTCATTATAGAGAGAGTTCTAGTCAATAGCCACTTTTCATGCAGCTAGTGCAGGATCAGGGAAAAAAGGATATATATCCACTTCTTGTCACACATTATTATGTAGATTTAGGTACTAGAGATGCTACATAGGAGGTGAATGTGCCAGAGCATAGACATCCACAGACACGACATCAACACATTATCTGTACACCTGCCAGTGGCACTGAGGTACACCAGAGATAGCGACACTTATTGGACTGAGAAATTATATATGGTCTTTAAATAATTAATTTTACCTTATTTAAAAACCTACTAATATATTATATTTTGTTACATAAAAAATTGATATAATTATAAATTAATAAAAAAAATTATGAACGATTAAGAAACATTAAAATTAATAATTACATTATTAATAATACTAATTACTATTTGTTAGTTATATTAATACTTATTATTATTATTATTGATTTCACGTATAATAAATAAGCATATAAATTTTATTATAAAATATTATTAATATTATTAATTATGAACACTATAATAATTATTAATTTTAATAGTTAATATTATAATATTATTTATTAGTAAATAATTGATAATATATATCATAATATATTATAAATAATGTAATTACAAACTAGAAAATATATTATTCATTAAAAATAATTTTATTTATATTATTAAGAAATAAATTTTGGTTATTATACTATTTATTATATTAATAACATAATAATATATTATTGACTTTGTAAACCCCTTTGTGATGTCAATCTCACTAATTTTTAGTAAAAAAATTGGAATGGGCTTGCCATCTTCTTTAACCTTTTGGTTGAAATGATATAGTATTGATTAATAAAAAATAATATAATTGATAATTAATATATAATAAAAATTAATAAATTACTAATAATTATATCAACCAAAATTTCACACAAAAAAATCTAAATATATTAATCATTTTAATTAATTAATAAGTGGAAGTATATTAAATTTTATAGAAATTATTACATCTTAATTTAGAAATTATATTATTAATAATTATAAAATATTATTAATATTAAATATATTATTTATATATTATTTCTTACAACTTAAAATTAAAAATTAACTAATATTACAAAAAAATAAAAAATAATCTTGAGGCGTGAACTGCATTCATGCCTCCTTCCTGACTCTAAGAAGTTTAAACACTATTAATTGGGGCAATGCATCCTTCTAGTAGTGGTAGTGTGGATAGTTTTCTTAAGACACTCCATCATTTTTTAATACCATTCCAAAAATGGGGATGTGTAATCGGTTGGTTTTGTTTTCAAATTAAATTATTGTGGTTTTAATTTTCAATGATTTATTTTTCAATTTTATTATTAGTGTTAATTTTATATCTGTGGAATTTTTATTTTGGTATTTCGTGCAGGATCGTCTACTTGGTTTGGGTTTGGGTGTCTAGTATATTGGTCACTTCAACCATATTTCCCTTCATTGGATCCATTATTTATTTAGAGCTTCAACCTTAGTTGTTGATTCACTAAATCTAGAAGCTCTCCCTTAGTGAGATTGTGCTTCTCACTTTTGATTGTTCTCTCACTATTAATTACAGTGATCTTAATGCTTATTGCTCCACTATTTAACAATAATTGTGGTCATTTATCATTTTTTATGCCTCTGTGTCTGCTATTGATGAATCATCTAGTGCCTCCAACTCATTAATACCTAGTGGTGTTGTTACATGTGATAGATTAGGAATAGATTCCTCAACGCATTCAATTTGAGAAAATATAGGATTTTTAATGTCCATTATTGTGTACTTCTCATAGAACACAACATCTCTACTTCTTACCACATTCTTATCCTTTAGATCCTAAAGATTTTATCTCAACTCCTTGTCCTCATAGATGATGATGATGCATAGATTTGATCAATAATTTAGCTTCAACCTGAGTGCTTTGTATACATGTGAAAAATACAAACATCCAAATACTCATAAATGAGAGTAAAAAGGATGTTTACCAGAAAATATCTTCTATGGAATCTAAATATTTATAGTAAATTTTGAAGATATGTTGATGAGGCATCTTTAAACTCAAATTAATTCTCATCAGAATGGTTTAGGAAGCTTATACAAACTCATCATACTCACGATCTTCTCTATGATGGTTTTGTTCATCCTTTCTACAACTTTGTTATATTTTGGGGTTCATGGGGCTATCCTTTCATATCAATGCCCTAACTCTTGAAATATGTATCAAACTCCTTGGATATGTACTCTCCCATATTTTCTAAATGAAGACACTTAAGATTCATTCTAGTTTAATGATACACCATGGAATTGAACATTTTTATGTATTCCAACACATTTTCATTCATTATCAAGAAGAACACCCACACCTTTCAAGACACATCATCAATAAATGTTAGGAAATATTTGTTACCTCCCAGTTATTACACCTCTAGGGACCACATACATTATAGTACACTAGATCCACCAACATTGATCTCCTTAATGAATTATTACTAAATGAGACTCCATTTTTCTTCCCATACTAGCACTATTGTCAACGATTAAGTGATACATCCTTTTCCACACTTATATACTTATTGTTCATTAGGGTATATAGCCCTCTTTAACTCATGTGGTCAAGTCTCGTATGCCAAAAATTGGATTAAGTCCCTCATTCCACCATTTTGAGGCTATTATAACATATCTTCACATGATTTTTTACAATTTATTGAATATGATTCCTCAGACGATGAAAATGGCTCCCTTTATTATCTCCTATGCTTCATTACTGAAGATGTTATAGCCTTATCTATAAAATGATGACCTTGATAACTGATTTATGTGAAGGCTTAGAACATGCCAAACATCCTTTGGGGTGGTTATATATACAAAAAATTTTCTTAACTTGGATATCACCCATGCCAATGATTTCTAATAAATTGGTATTCACCATCTTAACTATACCAAACTCACTATCTTGATAAGTCAAGAAATATTCATGATGTGGAGTGGTGATGTACAATACTAAAGTATCAACCACTCATTATATGTATTATCCTGATATATGAAAGAATGTATCTTCTTCATCATTCGAGAAAAATGTAATTTATCTTGTGAAGGTCACATTAATGTCTTCGTTTCAACTTTTTTGGTTACTACCTTAGGCTATCTATTTTAGTAACTTTGGAAAATTCCTCTACAAGTGTCCCTTATTGCCACAATGGTATCATTTTTATTTTTTCATCCTTCCATCTATGGAACATCCTATGATATTTCAATGACATTTGATTCCTACATCTCAACATCCTACTAGTTTTCTCCCATTCTTCTCCAGAATGAGATCCTACGTCTGGTTATACCCACATCCCCCCTTCAGGCCTCTTCATTGAACAATGCATCCTCTACTATTTCCATTGTAAGTTTTCCTCCAGGCATCGTGATGCTGATGGAGACTATCCGTGTATCCCAACTATTGAGAAGTATGAAAGTTATATTTTTCATCTAATCTTCATCTGTTATAGTCTTACCAAAAACCACTAGTTGATTCACAAGGCTTAGGTACTCGTTGGTGTGTTCGACTATAGATCTTCCACTTGGTAGTCAAAGATTCATCAACGGATTTAATAATTGAATATTATTTTGAGTGTTCTTTTATTGTTACGTATTCTCCAACTTCATATAGAGTTAATACAAGCTAGTCTCTTGATAAATGTGGTTGTACGCACTATGATTTATTCATTGGAAGATTATAACGATCATGTTATTATTTATCTTCTTTCATTCGGATTCCTTGGTGGCATCAGGGTTGACCCCCTTATTCTCAAATGGTTCAAAGCGATCTCTAGCATTAAGGAGATCCTCTATTTGAGACTTCCAAATCAATTAGTTTGATTAATTAAACATGAGTATCCCTCTCGTGGATGGACCTCTAATTGAATTTAAGATCTATAAAAATTAGAATATATTTTTGGAAAAATACATTATATCATTGTATCTAGAATGGTTGAAAATGGTGGAATCAATTCCTAGATCAT
Organism: Viscum album; assembly: GCA_963277665.1. Lineage (NCBI taxonomy): Eukaryota > Viridiplantae > Streptophyta > Magnoliopsida > Santalales > Viscaceae > Viscum > Viscum album. The sequence continues at coordinate 680,855,765 of OY728123.1, read as the reverse complement.
CAAAATCAAAATTTGATTGATCAAGATGTGATCAATAACATTTTCAATGGTTGAGATTGACTGATGATGTGGTACACTGGAGAACCTATCAAAAAACTTGTTATCAATGTCACCAGCACTAGAATGGTGTTATCACACTATATTTTTCATCACTGAACATTCCTTTGATACCAATTCTTGTGACTCACCTATCATTAAGAAAGAGAATTTGTAAGGGAAAATGGAATTTTATTTCATAGAAAAGAAATATTTCATGAATTTTTCCCACCCCCTCCTACCTTTATTTCTTTGTTGGAACTCTCAAGGCTCTCAAAATAAAAAGTATATCTCTTGATTTCATTGAATGATAAAGGATTAAACTCATGGCCTGTTTTTGTATCCATGGAAAAAAAGTTTTATTTAATGAAAACATGTTGGACATATTTAATATATTTATTTTTATTAACACATATTCATTAAATTTTATTGTAATTTAATCCATTCTATTCATGCACCTAAATATTCAATGAATATGCCAGCTAGAAAAACCTCTTCATGACATGTATTTTTAACAAAAATGTAAATTTAAAATAAATACAGACACACTTTGAGTCATACAGGCCACATCGTGTGTCCAATTGATGTATAGTTGATTCCTACATATAAAAAATGACATAGGTATAATTTTCCTAATCTATAAAGATAATCTGAGTTTATTATTAGTTTTTTAGTGAGTGACGCATATTTTTAACTAAAATGTCATTTTTAAATTGAAACATGTGATTTTATTCATATCTCTCACACTATGTGTTAGATTGAAATGTGACTGATTATTACACAACAAAAATGATGTATTGATTATTTTCATATGGTATCAAGACAGCCAGAGTGATTTTTATTAGTTTTCAGGTAGTGACATGACTTTTTAACTAAAATGTCATTTTTTAATAGAAAACACACATTTCAAGTCATACATGCCACCTCATGTATCAAATTTATGTACTAATTATTCCTACATATCAAAAAAAATTATGGATTTTTTTTATAAAGTATCAAAACATTTTGAAGGTGTTTTCAAAATTTTGAGTACATCACATGTCTTTTTAACTAAAACGTCTTGTTTAAACTAAAACCACACATTTTGAGTCATACCAATCACACCATGTATCTTATTGAGGTGATTTTAATACCTATACATCAAAAAATATTATGTATCATTTTCTTAATCTATCAAATTAATTTGAATTTGTTTTCTCATTTTTGAGTATGTCACGCGTCTTTTTAATAAATTTTAAATTTTAAATAAAAAGACACACTTTGAGTCATACTGGCCACACCATGTGTTATATTAACATGTGGTTGATTACTAAATATAAAAAATGACTGGATAATAATTAAAATAAACAATCAAGAGAATATGATTATGTTTTATGGGGTTTTAGTGAGTGATACACATTTATAACTAGAAAGTCATTTTTAATCTAAAAACACACACTTTGAGACATACCGATCACACAGTGTGACAGATTGAAGTGAGGCTAATTACTAAACATCAAAAATGACTTATGGGTAATATTACTAAATTATGAAGTCTATAAAATTATTTTTTCATAGTTTTCAGTGAGTGTCACGTATTTTTAACTAAAATGTCATTTTTAAACAAAAAACAAACATTTTTAGTAATACCGATAATACCGTGTATTATATTGAGGTGAAACTAATTTATAAAGGTCAAAAATGAAATATAAATCATTTTCCTAACATATGAAAAATATAAATATGTTTTCTTAGTTTTGATTATGTTAAGTGACTTTTTAAAAAAAATGAAATCATGTATTTTGAGTTATATTGTTCATATCGTGTATCAGATTAAGCTATAGATGATTTATACACATAAAAAATGAAATATGGATTATTATACTAATGTATCAAAATAATATGATTTATTTTTTGAGTTTTAATAATTTCACAGATCTTTTAAACTAAAATGTCAATTTTAAATAAAAACACACACTTTGAGTCATATCAATCACACCGTGTATAGAATTAAAGTGTGGTTGATTCATATGAATAAAAAATAATTTATGGATATTTTTATTATTGTATTAAGAAAATATGAGTGTGTTTTTAGGTTTTTAAGGAGTGACATATGTTTTTAACTAAAATGTCATTTTTAAACTGAAAACACATAGTTTTGGTCCTACCACTCACACCATGCACTGGAATAATGTGCAATTAATTAAAATATGAAAAAAATGACTTAGGGATTTCTTTAAAATAGTATCAATAACATAATAGCATGTTTATCAATTTATATAGAGTGAAACAAGTTTTTAATTAAAACATCATTTTTAAATGAAAACCCATTACAAGTCATACTAGTTACACTATGTATTAGATTGAGGTACAAATGATTCATAAACACCACAAATGGATCATGGTTCATTTTACTAAAGTTTCAAAACAATATGAATATGTTTTCTTAGTTTTTAGTATTCCACATTTCTTTTTAACAAATATGTCATTTTTAAATTAAAAACACACATTTCAAGCCATATCGGGCATAATGTGTATCAGATCAAGGTATGGTTGATTCTCACATGTCACAAATGACTTATGAATTATTTTCCTAAAGTATAAAATTCATCTAAATGAGTTATTTAGTTTTAAGTATGTAATGTGTGTTTTAAACTAAAATTTCAATTTTAAATAAAAACACACACTCTGGGTCATATCGATCACATTGTGCATTAAATTGATGTGAGGTAGGCTTATACACATCAAAAAATTCATGAAGATATTTTTCCTAAATTAGAAAGATAATTTGATCAATTTTTCTATGTTTTTGACTAGTTGAATATTTTTTTTACTAAAATTTCATTTTTTAACTAAAAACATTCACTTTGAGTAATATCACTCACACTGTGTTTCAGATTGACATGAGACTAAATCATACACATAAAAAATGAATTATGTATCATTTTACTATAGTATTAAGATAATATAGGTGAATTTTATTTGTTTTAAATGAGTGAAACACATTTTTAACTAAAATTTCATTTTTAAACTAAAACCACACATTTCAAGTGAAATTGATCACACCATGTATCATATTGAGGTGCGGATCAAAAATGAAATTTGGATCATTTTCCAAAAATATGAAACTAATATGATTTTTTTTGTTCAGTTTTGGGTACATTACACATCATTTTAACTACAATTTCATTTATAAATAAAAATACACACTTCAAGCAATACCAGTCACACCATATATCAGATTGAGGTGTGTTTAATTACTATAAATCAAAAATGACACATGGATTATATTCCAAAATAAAAAAACAAAATTAATTTGTTTTCTTAGTTTTGAGTATGTCACATGAATTTTTAACTAAAATGTCATTTTCAACTGAAATCATGCACTTTGAGTAATAACGGTCATACCAAGTGTCGAATTAATGTATGGTTGATTCCTAAACATCTCAAATAACTAATAGATTTTTTCCCTAAAGTATAAAAGAAATAAAATTGTATTTTTTTGGTTTTCAATGAGTGATACATTTTTTTAACTAAAATGTCATTTTTAAACTGAGGATACACATTTAAAGTCATAATATTTACATCGTATATCAGATTGAGGTAAAAATTATTCATACACATAAAAAATGATTTATGGATCATTTGAAAGATGTATCAAAAAAAATATGAATGTGTTTGATCAGTTTTGAATACGTCGAACATCTTTTTTAAAAAAATCATTTAAAGATAAAAACATGTACTTTGATTCAGTTATAAAGTAATAAAACACACTAATGAACATAAATAGATCAAATAAATAACAAATAGATCTCTTAATTGAATAAATAATACCTAAGTACATTATATTTTTTGAAGACTTATTCCTGAATTTATTTTTCTCTAATAATTTTTTCCTTTCTAAAGAACAAGATTTTCATAGAAGAATCAATTCTAGAAGTAGTTTCCTCTTCATGATCACTATTAAAACAAACTAAATATATATTGGATTAAAATAAAAATAAAATTAATTAAAAAATCAGCATATAAAATGATGATAAAAGTGACTAAATAAGTACTAAAAATTCAACACTCTAAGATGTCTGCATACATTATGATACCAGGTATTCTACCAATTCATTTCTAAAAAAATCTATTTACTCTTTTGAATACACATAATATCAACAGTACTGGTTGTACTAAAAAAATATAAATAAAAAATATGTAATAAATATTTTAAATTGAATTTTAATTTTCATCAGAATAACCTCTTCAATGATTCTCTTTTATTAATGGAATACGATATATTTTATAAATTTTTAAACATAATAACCACAATATTTTCGATTATATTATTCTAAAAACTATATAAACATTGATAAATAATAGTAATTTGTTTTGAGATAGGATTTGATAGTGGAATAATATTTTATATAACCTAATACTTATTTGCATATAGAATTTTATAGGCTTCTTGTGCTCATGGACATTCCTCATGCCCTGATTTTTATTATATTTAAACACCATGCTCTCATAATAAAATTTTCATTAAATCATAATAAAAAAATTATAACATGAATTTTATTTGTAAAATATTTAATGTAGTTTATTAAAGATCGATAAATTTCATCATGTGTGGTCGATTTTATAGGTATTCATGCATTGAATCCAAAAAATATTTTTTTAGGGTATCTAAATTAATTAGAATTTTCAAGTGAGGCTTCATGAAAAACAAAAAGGAATAAGTAATGAATAGAATAAAAATATATTTGATTTAACTAACTTATAGAGTTCTAACCCTACATCATGGGTATTAATAAGTATTTTTCATCTATAAGTTTGTTTTCAAACATTTCATCTTGTTTTTTCACTATTAATAAATATTCCTCTTCATCTGATGAGATTTTTTATATAGAATTGATGTAAGGACTAATGAGTCATGATTATTGTTCCCAGGGTTTTTCCTTCAAATACTAAAAATATATACACCTGAAAAAATATGAATAGTATTTAGATTTAATTAAAATAGTAGATCATATATTTTACACACAGATTATTAAAACATAATTCATGTATAAATATAAAATTGAGACACATAGCCATTCGTGCTTGAGTATTTCATCTATATTCTCAAGAATAAGAAAGTCTGTAATAACCTCATCATGAAGAATTTCTTCAAAATAAATAACAGAATTATCACTATCTTTGAACTTTTTATCCATATGAAATTGTAATATAAATAAATTTGGATGTTGAACTGGTGGGTTAAAGGTTCTTTTGGAAGGTATTTTAGATCGATTGGTTGATCCTTTAAATTATTTTGATTTAAACTTCTATTTCCCATTCCTTTTCTATTTACTTTTCACTATAGGTAATAAAATTCATTGATTTAGGCCTTTATTTAGTAATTGGTATATTATTTTTATAAAAAATAAATTAGAAATAAATACCTCCCTATTGACATGTGTTTTTACAAGATCAAACAACCATGCTATGAAAGTTCCAATACCATGTTTCACCAAGTGAACATATAGACCATCAAGGGGAATAGTAGATTAGTGCTCATCTCATGATCTATATGAATCCTTACTCTCAAAATACCTTTTGTAAGTTTTTGTGTGTATAATATCTCTTTGTATACTGTACACTATACCACTCGTAATAAGGTAATGGGTGTGTGATGATAGATATAAATCACAATAATTTTCACTATATAGAATATTAGTACTATAAAGTTATATATGTGTTCCTGATTCACATTTCATAGTAACTGTTATGATAAAATCAATTACCTATGGAAAGGACATTCTGTTATGGGAATGAATCACCTTATAGTGGGGGGGTCTTCATGTAGTGATTATTCTTGTATTTTTTCTTCTCTTTGATTACTTTCCATAACATTTTCCCACAACTTATACTAATAATTAATTTTTACTTATAAATAATTTATTTGTGTCTATATCTCCACTATTTTTTTATCTTTATCTCATTGGGAATTTATTTTCTCAAAATATTTTGGTGGGGACACTCCAAAACCTAAACCCATAACACAACCATATTATTTTGGTTGTTTCAAGGCTATTGAAAGTTGCTATTCATTAGGTACATTTGATAATGATTCATATGCCTAAATAGTATAAAAATATATGAAATAAGGTATCATTGTTATGTAATCCCAATTTAATAAAGAAATTTTTTTATTATGTCATACCCACACATGATTCCCATACTTTTTATATATTTCATCTATTAGTATTCCATATTTATTTACATAATCCTCCTTCTACTAAACATGACTTGGGATGGAAGTGGGTTTAGATTTGTATTCATCAATTTGTTTCTAAAAAATTGATCATAATTACATTTTTTTAAATGCCTCATAAAATTATTACTATAGATTGAAATTACATACCATTTTTTCAAGTTAAGCGTACCTCATCCATTCTCAACGGTAGGCATACATTAGTTTTGAAGCAGATTTCTTATTTTCATCAATTAGTTTGTTATTTCAGAAATTAATTTTCTTAATAAAAGTTATAAATAATTTTATTGTCAAGTAATTAATTATCAATCAAAATGTACTTAAAATGATGCATCCTCACAATGACCAAAAAACACATTTTGTGTTCTTTGTTAATCATGTGTGTAAAAATTTTGTGGGTGTAGGTTTATTGTCCCTTCAGTATCCCTAAGATAATACTCTATAAGATTTGTATAAAATCCTTTAGGATCATTCTAGTGACCATTAATAGAAATTTAATTCCGAAATCATCTAGTATAAATGCACTCTATAAGGGGCAATGAAGATTAAATCAGTGTTTCATTATTTTATTTTTTAGTAAAAAAATAAATTATATCATAATGTTATCATAATCTCATACCAAATTAAATCCTTAACCATAGGAATAATATTATTCCATGTATATACATCAATTTGAACATGAATTCTGGCGGTGGACCTGATGTAACTAATGAAAATAGACTTGTTGGGGTTAATGGTTGTCCATGTAAATTCCATCCAACCTCAAATTTTATGCCTCTACTTCTCACCTTATTAATTTTTATTAACACTACTGCACTACGATGATATTATTTTTACTAGTACATAGTTTTTTCACCTTCTACCATTTTATTAGCTTCAAAATTGTAAATATATTATTCCTTTATATTGGTATCATTAACATGTGAAGAAACTTGTTGTTCCTTTACATTGGGTGTATCAACATGTGGAGAAACTTGTTGTTCCTTATAATTGGAAGCATCAACATGTATATAATCCACTATATATAGAGTTTATTAAACAATTAATTTATAATACATAATTTTTTAGTAAATAGATAATAATATTAGGCCACAACATGTATAATATAAAAAATATAACCTTATTATTGAACTAATTTTACTTTAAAGGTTGAAAGGATTTGACCTCTCGATCAAGTATCTAAATTCCCTCATTGTTGTCTCCTATGACATACAAGAACCCATCAACATTGAGACAACCAAGAAATTATTTTTATCTCTCAATGAATGGTTCATCCTTAGTTGAATTAACATATGACCCTTCAGTGGTTTTTGTCAATAACAGAACAATTGGGAACTTACTATTTGCATGATCTTGGAAATAAAATAATTGTACTACATATAATTACATTATGAATGGTTTATCCTTGTATGCTTCCTTACTGAAATATAATTTCATAAATCCCAATTCATTGATTTTACCAACAATCCTATTATCAAACTACTTGCATTGAAAAATCATCACAAGGAATATTGTATAATCCAACTTCCATATTTATACAATGATACCAAAGAATGATATATTAAAATAAATTGTATTTTTTCCCCTTGGTACCAGATATATGCATCACTTTAACTACAAGTGTAACTCCGATATTTTTTATGTTAATTAATTCATCATGTTAATTTATATAGAACTTATGGCCATTAATTAAAAAACCATTATAAGATAATACACACACACTTGGTCCTCTGGCTAGCCATAAAATTCATTCATAAATTGAATTATTATTTGAATTTCACCCTATAAAATTATATTCTCTAGACTATTTTATAAAATATTGATTATTTTTATTTGATACGCAAATTTAATCCCTTGATGGATTCAAATGCCTAATAATTACTTTGTGGGTTTCAACATATGGCATAACCTCTAAATTATTATGTAAAACATAAAGGTAAGTATTCTCCTGCCTTGTAATAGTTATTATGACAACATTTATTCCAAAAAATCATTCTCAAACAAGTCATATAGTTTAATTATATTTTGGTATAAAAATTATTTCCATATCGTATAGGTATTTAGTATATAATTCAATGACTTCCTCAACAAATCATCACTTGGAAGACAACATTCTGGATGATTTTTTTAACATGCCCTTTAAAAATATTCATATACCACTAAATGGTGTAAATACATCTATGACATACATGAAAACATTAATGGATATATCTAACCAAGTGAAATATATTGTGTACCTTCATATTAAATAATTAAAGTGGGACGACCACCTTCAATTCACATAATATGAAAAAAAAAATCATTTTCTATAGTTTTAAATTTCACTGAGTCTATACCTTTACTACAAATAACATTTAAAATGAAATAATTCTTGATTAATTCTTGAAATAAAATATTAGGAAAAATAAAATATAGATTTACATGCATTAGAACTTTTATTGTAATATGATAATCAAGTGATTTCATCCCATTTATCATTAAATTAGTCATTGACACATTATTCTTGATATTTGGTTAATACAAAATTTGAAACATTTACATCATCCAGGAAGTTTAAAAACTAATATGTCTATTTTTTTAAAGAGTATAAGAAACTGGAGAAAGAAAACTATATATTTCACCCTTTATTAACTCAAACTATTCTTGTATCCCCATGTCAATCATGTCAAACCTAGCAATAATTCCATCCTTTTTTTCTATATTCATTTAGTAACATTCTAATGATATTATTACATGAATATTTTTTCACATGCATGTCATCAAAAAAAGTGTGATTTAAAAACAATTATAGTATGGTAATTCAAAAAAATGATATCATTTTCCAACCATTTTTCAAAATGTTTTTCAAATAAGGTTTACCAAAAGTGATGGAAATATTATTTACTTTCACAAATAGTTGATCACCTGTTAGTGGAGATGGTGTTGTACCTTATTCTAAATTCCCATAGAATTATTTCCTCCAAGATCAGTATTTATGTCATCGGGTTATAAATCCATGATATCTATGAAACAAATTATTTGATGAATGTTTCAACTTAACTGAGTGTGTACCTTATTCACAAATGGGAAACCCTTGAGTTCCTTTATTTATATATCCAAAAAAATTCCATAAGTAGTAAAGTAGTGAAATACTAATTTCTATAATAATCATACAATGTAACACCTAAATCCCATATTAATTTCAAATCATAAATCAATGGATCCAAATAAACATCAATATCATTAATTACCTTATTTTTTTGATCCAAATATAATGAGAGACAATATAATGTATTTTTTCACCATGAAGAACCACTATAGAAAGTTTTAATTTACCAATATAACCATCTATATATTATGAGTTCTGATTTATAAACCAAAAAGATCAACTCCATCTACAAATAGAATGAGATGAAAGATTCTCCACTCATTTCCAAGTTCAGGATACTCGTGATCAATTTTCTTCCACTAAGGAGGGCTTGTTGGGTGATGAATTTTCCCAACATGATTTCTTCCTTCGGTTTTCCATGTCAATTACCTTTATTTATCCTCCCATACATATAGGTTCTTAAACCATTGAATAATTGTAAAATACTATAAAACTTTTAAAGTATTGGATTCAACTTTCATATTTCAAGACGCACCACACTTTAGGAATTTTATAAGTAATTCATGGTCCTTGAGAAATAGTAAACAATCAAATGGATAAGAATTTATTCTTCCAGATATCATACCTAATGAATATAAAATTCATTTAGCATCATATGTTTAGAAATTAAGCTTATTATCTCCTAATATCATATCATTCAAGAGATCATGTAGTTCATTAAAGATGGTGTCCCTCCATCTGTGTCTTGTGTTTACATTATATAGCCTTAGTATAGCTGAGAATGTTTTATATTTAGTAAAACCAACATATAATGATTCCTTTATGAAACTATTCAACTTTGGAAATATTTTAGGAAAATCACAATGTTCATTTTCAACCATCATTATCATTTCCTCAATACAATCTTCATTATCATTCACACTTGTAATCATATCCTCAACATGGTCTTTATCATTGTTCACACTTTTGATCATATCAGATGATCTATATAACATAGTGTTATCCTAATAACTAGCTACATTCATCTCTTCCCCTTGTTTAGTCCAACATTTAAAACTTCTATCTGTTCTATGATAGATCAAGGGTTCTTCCAACTATTCTAGACTAATTAGTCTTGAATAAAAACAATTTAAACAAAACTAAATGATTTGAGAAGGGTCATATACTAAATCTATTACTAACATGAAAAAATATTTCATTGAATCCTTATATTATTTTTCAATACAATTGAAATCCATCCATTTTTTATTTATATCCTTCCAATTTGATTCATTAATATTCATATTTAAAAAATAAATAAAAACACAGAAGGTATGATCTTATAATCTTACAAGGATATTATTTATATATACACACATAGAGTTTTCATTTTTGATATAAATCATCACTGAGTCAACAAGTTGATATAAAAAATAAAGACCAAATATTTTGTGAATTTAAAGTATTATAACACTTATTTTTTTATTACAAGATGTCACATATCATAAATCATTTATTTTTTTTGAAATGGATTGGTCAAGGGAGATAATTCATTCCATGTCACTATCAATGTTCATAAGAAACCTATGGATTTATAAAAATTTATAAGTATTAGGGTATATATAATTTTATTTCACTATCAAAATAGATATCAAAACAAATTACCTATTTTTGAAAATTTTTCTACAATGTTTGAAACAAAGTAATCACATTTATTATGATTATTACATTTGTAAATTTATGAAAGATATAATATTCAAATTATTCATTAGGTAATAATAAAAATAAATTTTTTAATATTCCATGATATTATGAAAATATTTAAGAAGAACTAAATTATGGATTTCTTTGCTTAAAAAATCATTCTGTGATAACTATTTTCTTCGATTATTTTACCTTGTCAGATTGAATAATCAATGTATAGATATCGAATTAAAAAATTTAATCATTAATATAACTAATAATAGTGAATGATATAATTTTAATTTACATTATTCATAATTCAATGAGTATTGGGTAATATATAGATAATACACAGAACAATTAATTAGTATAACTAAATCAATAACACACTTATCATTAATATATTTTTCTTGGATCAGCTGACAATCACGTCATGCAGTGAAAAAATCATCTACCCAAAATTTTGTTAAGATTTTAATAAAATATGTATTATTTTGGTCCTTATAATTAAAATGAACCATCAATTACCCATAATAAGGGTTGTGTAATTCTGAATCTACTAATATCCATGATCATTTTGTTCATCTCAAGTAATATATAAGATTTAATTTTAATTTCATTTAAAAGTAAAATATTCTAATTATCTCCTTCTTTGTAAATATTTAATTTTCTAGATATTTATAAGTTATATTTTCATTTCCAACTCAAAAATAGTTAACCACTTTTCATTATACTCTTTGTTATCAAAATTATTTTTGAGGTGTATTAAAATTATATTTTATAAATTACTATCATCATGAATCATCAAACATTGTTTCACTTTTTTATTGTTAATAGATTTAATAACAATATTCAATAAAATGTATATCTACAATGAAAATTTTCTTCTCCAATCAATTCATTAACATCAAAAGTCATTTAAATATATTATTTTTTATTAAAAAATAATTATCAAAATAAAATTAGGCAACAAAAATATTCAAAAAGTGAAATAATTTGAAAAATCTAGAAAAAGAACCAAAATTGGATATTTTTCTGTAAAATTCCTATGATGTAAATCTATGACACAAATTGGAAAAAAAATTAGTTGCTTCATGATTTAAAATAAAATCATGCATGAATATGAACAAGGGAAGATAAAAACATTTTGCTACTTCATGAAGATGAGAAAGGGAATACCACCATTTTTGTCTCGCTTGATAATTAAAAACAAGAGTTCAGTTGATACATGTAGATAATAAAGCGAAGATAACTCAAAAAAATCATGAAAAACACATGAAGGATCAAATGAAATTTCTTAAAAACAAGTTCGGAATTTTATACCATTGGTTTTGATGTTCAATTTTTCTAAAATAATTGAATTTGGCTGCAGTAGAGATTCGGTTCCATGATAGCGTGAATGCGATGTGAGGAAAAAGCATTCTATTGGGGTTCTTTTTAAAATATGGAGAAGGGTTTTATTAGTGTTTACTTAAAAGTGATAATAAAAGTGTGGTTTATCAACACTAAAAATAAGTGCTCAGAAATACCACTTTTGTCGGTGCTTTCTAAGCACTGATAAATCATCACTTTTATCAGTGATAAAAAATACTAACGAATGTGGTATTTCTCAGCACTTATATTTTAGCACTAATAAAATAGACTTTTATCAATGCATAACTTATTGCTCACAAAAATATAAAAAATAGAATAAAAATGAATAAATAAAAAATATTAATTATATAAGTTATAAAATTATTAAAATGAACAATAATAACTATTTAAATTACACAAATATTAAAAAAATTAAATTGATAAATTATTTAAATTAAAAACAACTAAAATTAATAAATATTAAAAATGAACAAATAATATTGAATGAATGAATATTAAAAATGAATAAATCAATTTGAATAAATTACAATAATATAAAAAAAAGTGAATTCATAACATTAATTACATAAATTACAAACATATAAAAAATTAATAAATAAATACTATTAATTATATAAATAACAAAATTACTAAAAATGAATAATATTAACTATTACAATTTCAAAAATATTAAAACATGCATTTTAATAAATTAGTTATATAAATTTCAAAACATATTTGAAATATTAAAAAAATTATTATTAAAAATGAATATATAAAATGAAATGAATGAATGTTATAAAGGAATAAATATATTTAAATAAATTATAGAACATATTAAAAAAGTGAAATCATAACATTAATTACATAAATTACGATGACATAAATATGAATAAAAATAAATAAATAAATAATATTCATTATATATGTAACAAAACTACAAAAAATGAACAATATTAACCATTTAAATAAAAAAATATTAAAAAGTGATTTTAAATAAAAAAATTGTGTAAATTTAAAACATATTAAAAATATTATAACTTAATAAAAAAATGCAAAGATATTATTCATATAAATTAAAATCATATTGAAAATATTAAAACAAAGTAAATAAATATGTATAAATAAATATTTATATTTAGTTAAATTACAAAAACAACATAAAAATTAATAAATATTTAAAATGAACAAATAACATTAAATGAAATAATATTAAAATTCAATAAATGAAATTTAATATATTAGAAACCTATTTAAAAAATGAATTCATAAGATTAATTACATTAATTATAAACACATAAAAAGGGATGATTGACGAATAAATAAATTATATAAATTATATAAATGATGAAATTTTCAAAAAATATTTATATTAACTATTTAAGTTTCAAAAATATTAAAAAATGAATTTAAATAAAATAATTATATAAATGTCAACAATTTTAAAAAAATTACAACTTATTAAATAAAATAGAATAAATAGTAATCATATAATTAAAAATATAATAATAAAATTAAAACTTAGTAAATAAATAATTATAAACAAATATTAAAAATGAATAAGTTCCAAAAAATATTAAAAAATAATATATATTAAAAAATAATAAAATATGTAAAATGAAATAATATTCAAAATGAATAAATAAAATTCAATAAATTATTAAAATATTTATGAAAGTGAATTCATAACATTAATTACATGAATTACAAACATATAAAAAATAAAAATGAATAAATAAAAAATATTAATTATATAAACAACAAATTTATTAAAAATCAATTATATTGACAATATAAAAATGTTATATTTAAAATACATTTACATAATCAATTATATAAATTTCAAACATATTAAAAATATTAAAACTTAATAAATAAAAATTAATAAATATTAATCATATAAATTAAAAAAACATTGAAAATATTAAAACATAGTAAATAAATATGTAACATTTCAAAAAAATTATAAATTCCAAAAATATTTAAAAAAATAGCAAATATCAAAAATAAAAAAAATATAATATGAAATAATATTAAATATGAATAAATGAAATTGGATAAATTACAAAAATATTTAAAAAAATGGAATTCATAACATTAATTACTTGAATTGAAAACAAGTAAAAATGAATAAAAATGAATAAATAAATAATAATATTATTGCTAATTGTTATTTTTAGGGTTAAAATAGACATATCAAAGATCAAGGATTACAAGGGAATTTATCTAAGTAAGAAATTCATCTAACCAAGCAAGTTTAACACTAGAGAAACCTAGAGTATCCAAGAGATGAGCTACTCTATTCCCCACCGTTCTCATGAAGGCAAAAGAGAAATCTGAGAAATGATGGAGAAGGGACCGGATCTTCAAAATCACAAAACTGAATGATTGAAATCCACTCCCTTTTTATGGATAACATTAATGATGGTGAGATCATTTGAATCTATGACAATATATTTACATCCCTTCTCATTAGCGATAGATAATATGGCCCATATTACATGGGCCTCAACCACCAGCGGGTCCCAACATGCATGGTTTAACTCATGAACAGCCTAAAAAATACATCAAGGGGAGTCACAAACCATTACTCCAAAACCAATAATTCCATTCATAGGGAGATAAGAATCAAAGTTGATTTTCAGAACACCTGAAGGGGGAGGAATCCATGAGGTTATTCAAGGGCATGCACAAGGATTCTCATTGTGAGAATCAACATGCTTCCACATCTCTACCAAAGAAGTATCCCTTTCATCCTAGAAATGATTTGGTTTTTTGATCCGGTTGAAGATGAAGTTGTTTTGATAGATCCAGATGAACCAATAAATCATCATAAGTACACCACTTTCTTTGTAGGAAGGGAGGAATCCATAGAAACGATTAACATTGTGAGGCGAGACACTTTCTCAAAAAATAGAGCCACATTATAACACCAAGATGTCTAAATATCTAAAGCCATAGGGCACTGAAAAATAGCAAGTGAGGGGGGGTTTATGATCCTCTATGCATAAGGGAAATCCAAGATCATCATAATCATGGTGGAAAAATAGGATCTCATTAGATGAGAGGATAATAATGAAAACCTGCCACTAGAAATAGAGAACCTTTAGGGGTTGCTAGGAACCAAAGAATCTTCTTGGTCATATCTTCATCCAATGTCCTATGTGTCGAGGGCTAGAATGTAAGTTGAATTCACTGAGAAAATTCCTGAAATATTTTTACACCAGTAAATATTTTTATGCCCCATATGACTAACACAAGGTATACTATGAATGATTTTAATATACCTCTCTTTAAACCATATATTTAGTATGTCAGGACATCATCTGTTACCTGCATTATTGAAAAGGTAACACAAAATTTCATCTTCAAGCCTAGTGGCCGCTGGGGAAGTTTCCAATATCCCATCATCTCTGGGAATTCAAGAATCTTTACAAATTCTAATGATGTATCCATCCCCTATCCTCTAGCATATACCTCAATTGAGAAGGACACATAACCCCAAGATACTCTTCTAGAGAAAATTGGGGTGGGGGTCTAAAGCTTCATTTCAAAAGTCTAGACAGGGGAAGTATTTAGCCTTTAAAATCCAAGAACATAGGTATTTTTCAATTTTTATTATCCTCCAACATTACATATCCAAAATAGAATCGTTTAAGAGGAAAAGATCACAAAATATCATTTTATCACATTCTTTAGGGGATAAAATTTTATTACAAGACATCCAATGGAATTTTCTATGTCCATTGTTATAACCCCACCAAAAATTATCAATACGGACATGATTTCATCAACAACCGTGGCTCGAAGTTTGAAAAGAGACATTATATATCTTGGAATTTGTTTGATTACTAATTTAATCATTTTTTCTTCCCCACTTTGGACACCCTCTTTGTTCTCTATCCCTTTATTTTTTTCTCAATCCTATCAAATATATTTGAGAATATCTTTTTTTTTCAATCGACCAATAATAGTGGGAAGCATGAGGTATTTATTGTGATTTTTGACCTTCTAAATACCCAAATCTTGAAAAATATAATACTTTCTATTCATAGAAACACCTATAATATATGAAATTTCAGATTTTTCTAGATTAACTGATTTCCTGGAATCCACCTCTTAAATACATATCAAATTGCGCATATAGATGATTTCTTCATGAGTATCCCTTGAGATAAGAATAAATTCATCAGAAAATAAGAGATGAGTAATGGGTGGGATTTGACAACAGTCCATAGCCCCATAAATAGCATTATATATTAATTCCAAAAAAATAAGATGAGTGAAAATATAATCCACTAAAATAAAAAGGAATGGAGAAATAGGATCCCCATGCCAAAAGCCCCTAGAGGGGTTGAAGTTTTGATTGATATTTTTATTCATTTTTACCATGAAATAAACTTTCAAAGAACATTTCATAATGATTTAAATCCATTTATAGCAAACCTGCATTTTTTTCAAAACATGCTAAAGAAAGGACCACTCCACATGATCATAATTAATTTTAATTTCATGATTCGAGGCCAAAATACCTATTTTAGAAATTGATTAAGTTTTATTGTAGTGAAAATCACATGATCGATAATAACATTGTCCACAAATGTCCTTTTAGGAACAAAGTAAATCTATTTTTTGGAGATAATAGATGGTAACCAGGGACGAAGGAAATTAATGGAGATCTTAGAAAAAAAGTCTTATAAGAAACATTATATAGGATAATGGGCCTAAAGTCAGGGGATAGATGGGGTTTTTAATTTTTGGGATGATAGTAATAATGGTTTAATTAAGAGTGGAGGGATTGGTTTTCCCAAACCAGAGGTCTCTCATAAGGGATGAGCTATCTAATCCAACAATATGCTAGTATTTTTTTGAAAAAAAGGAATGAAAACTATTTTGACATGGTGCTTTAGTGGAATGGATCTATTTGAGGGCCCCCAAAATTTTCTCATTGGTGAGATCATGCATGATCTAGTGATACATTGTGTCATAAAACACATGTTTAATAAAAGATTCAAGTTTAGTTGATAAGGATACCCTAGAAGTGTATAGATTCTAGAAAAAAATATAAGATAATAATGTGGATTCCTGAATCATTGGTGGAAACTCTACATTCATTATTGCTCAGGCTTGTGATGATGTTTTTGTGGTTCTTCAAGGGAACCTTCTAATGGAAGTAAGAGGTGTTGTATTATCCCTCTTTAATATGGGTTTCACGTGAACACGAGGCCTAGAAGAATTATATGATAAAAATTACTACATTCATCTCTAATTTATACAAATTCTGGGTAGGATAAAATTGGAGTGAGGGAGGGAGTAGAGAACATTTAGATTTATTTCAATGATATCTCGCCCTTTGTTGGGAAGGTGATATTTTTAATTACTCCAAAATTTAATTTTTCATTCCACATGGAGAATTTTTTCCCCTTTATCATGGTTGTTAACCATCAAGTTATCTCAGATCACATCATCACATTCCTTATCATTATCTCAAAAACTCTCAAATCTGAATGTTTTATTGTACTGGGTATCCTCGTACCTTACATAGTTTTGATAATAATGGGGTAGTGATCTGAGGTAGAAGGGATCATGTGAGATAGAGATATTGAAGGACCCAAATAAATGAGTCCACTCGCTCAACACCAAGAAATGCTCCAACTGTTCTGTGATGCGGTTACTAATCATATTCCCATAAAAGCAAGTGAAAGGGGTATCTGCATTCCCCTGATCAAAAAGGTATTCCCTCATCATCACTTACTGGAACTCCATCGTGGAGGTGTGGGATCTAATTACTCTTCATTTCTTTTCGAACTGAAACATGGTATCGTTAGAATCCCATCTGACCAGGTTAGGTCCCATAAATATTTCACGCAGGGTTTGAAGAAGATTCCATGGCATCCATTTGTCTCTATAAGTTCACCATCTTTAAAATCCAATGAAGACCCATTTAGGGGTGTTTTGATGGTGGATAGTGGTGTAAATGTGATTAGAATGGAAGGAGGAGACTAAAACATTTAGGAATTCCTTCAATAAAATACTTAGGCCTCCCGAGTGGCCATTCAAAGTGACCAAGAATCAACCATGAAAGCCATTTTTTGCCACACTGACCATTTCCTTTCATTCAATATGGTTTCAGACAAGAAAACCATATTAGGGAGACTTGAAATGAAATGGTGAGGGAGCATCAGAAAATATCATGGGTTTTAAAGATAGTGATAGTTTCAGTATAGGGTTTTCATTGTGGTAGGCGGGATTGGATCAATCCATCCTCCTCCTCTAAAATATTCATAAGGGAACCATCACCCCCCCCCCCACTTTCCATATTTAAGGAAGATTCTCCAATTATTGTGAGGCCTCAAAGCCTCGTTTGGAATTATAAGGAACCGAATTAGGAGTGTTATATCCAGGTTCCCCTATAGTTATCATCTTCCACATATAGTGATTTTTAGGGCCTATCAGCATCAATATATGCATATCATCTCCATCCTTAGATAAAGGTGTATGGGGGACCTCACTCAATTGGTGGAGGGACTGGATCTGGGGGATCAGATAAAATATGCTTCGGTTTGGTGGAGGGTATAGAAAAATTCTCAAACCCAATTCATGTCCATGGAGATGATATTATCATCATTGATCAAAAGTTATCCAGTATAGAAGGAATGAAACCCGAAACACTAAGACCATATTGGGGGGTTATCTTAATCATTTATTTGAGCTTAAAAGAATAATTGTGATCATTATGAGGATGTGGTGGCCAAAACATTATATTATTATTATGGACAATGGTTGAATGCACTGTAAGTTTTTTTCATGTTTATTTATGTCCCAAGATCATTCTGACTCTGGAACAAAGGAAACCACATGATTCATTGCATGTAACCAAGGGACAGACTACAAAATAATATTTCCATTTTCATTTGCTACCTTGATAGAACATTCTTTTTCAACATGTTTAAATGGTCCACGGAAGAACCTGAAAGTAGGCATTTATTCATATTCACAGCAAATCCAGATCATTAAATATTTTGAGGAAAGGAACGTATTGGGAAATACGGAAAAGTAATGAATGCACAAACAACTGAAAATAAAACTTGCAATGGAAATAAAATATTTCCCTCCAAATTAAAACGGATGCACAGTGACCAGAAATTAAATGTGCAGAAAATAAAGTTGGCATCGAAAATTTTTACGTGGAAAACCCAAAAAGGGAAAAACCACGGGACCTAGTCCAGAAAAATGGATCCACTAAAATAAAGTGGTACATGATAGTGACTCCAAAAAATTACAAGGTATCTCAAAATTAATATTCAATAATAAAAGTAGTGAATCAAAGACAGGGAGAAATAACGATGATCGTCAAAGAAAGGCGATCACCAAATGGGATTTTCTCTCGGTGTTTTGGGTTTTGGTGTATTGAAATGTCTTGTCGCTGACTCTTTATATAGGAAAAATAATCTGTGTCAAATAATGTATCCTTGTCAAAATCATGTCACCACATGAATTAATTCATGTGGTCTTGTCCCACATTAAAAATACCTCATTAAAAGAGAAACCACATGGTGCTCCAATTGAGGAGGCGTTGCGCGGTGCGCCAATCAAGAAGGTTCCCAACAAACTCCCCCTTCAACTCAAGTGGGGATCACTGCCAACCCTAAAATCAGTCGGAAAGTCTCAAAATTTCCTCTAGATAAACTCTTGGTCAAAATGTATGACCCATTGTCATTAGCATGGATCTTCTCAAGATATAACTGTCTCAAATAAAGGACGTTTCAGATCCAATGATATCGAACATCGATATGTATCAACCTTCCATGAAAAGTGTAATTCTTTCCCAAACAAATAGCATTCAGACTATCACAAAATAAAACATACATGTCCTGATTTAAATTGAGATCTCAAATAAAAGTTTTCATCCACAAAAATTCTTTTCATGTCTCCATAACTGAAATAAACTATGACTCTGTGGTAGATAAAGCAACACATCTCTAAAATTTAGACTTCCAAGATACAGCTCGCCCTGTAAAAGTGATCAAATAGCCTGAAATAGGCTTCCTCGAATTGATATCTCCTACCATATATGAATCTGTAAATCCATATAGAATAGGTTCCCCTTTTCCAAAACACAATCTTAGATCAGAAGTACCATAAAGATAACAAAAATGTACTTCACTTATCTCCAATGCTCTCTACCTAGATTTGACAGAAAACAACTGACCAAACCAACTGCATGAGCTATATCAGGTCTATTACATATTATTGAATACATAAAACATCCAACGGCAGATGAATAAGGTATGTGTGGAATCTCCCCTCTCTCTTTATCAATAGAAGGTGAATGACTGGTACTGATCCTAAAATTTAAAGCAAGAGGAGTACTAACCAATTTCTTTATATCCATAAAAAAATATCTAAAGAACCTTCTCAATGTATCTCTCCTGAGATAACCACAATTTATTGGCCTTCCTGTCATGGGAGATCATCATTCCAAGAATCTGTCATGTTGTACCCAAGTCTTTCATCGCAAAAGACTAAAAAATATCTTCCTTCAATATATCAATTCTAGAAGTATCATGGGCAACAAAGAGCATGTCATCAATATAAAGAAATAGTATAATAAAATCATCATCAGTAAATCTATAAAAAACACAATGATTATAAGATGTATTCCTGAAACCATGATGAGAATTGATAGATTCAAACTTCTTATACCACTGCCTCGGAGCTTGCTTCAAACCATAGAAAATCTTCTTCAACTTACAGACATGAATTTCTTTACCTGTTTCAACAAAACCCTCTAGATTCTCCATATAAATCTCCTCCTCTAAATCTCCATGGAGGAAAGTTTTATTTACATACATCTACTCAATCTAAAGATCCAAACTAGCAGCCAAACCAAGGACAACCCGAATGAAAGACATTTTGACAACAAGTGAAAAAATCTCATCAAAATCGATAGATTTCTTCTCATCGAAGCCTTTAACAACTAACCATGACTTGTATCATGGAACGGAATTGGATTCTTCATTATTAATCTGATAAATCCACTGATTTTTCAAATCTCTCTTACCTATTAGAAACTTCACCAGCTCAAAATTATTGTTATCGTGCAATGATGTCATCTCATCATCCATTTTTGCAACCCATCTTCCTTTCTGTTCACTTTACATTACCTCATCAAAATATTCTGGTTCTCCCCCTTCAGCGAGGAACACGTACTCATCAAGTGAATACCGAGTATAAATTTTACAATGCTGAGATGGCCTCCAGAGTGGAACTGTGGGTTCATTAATAACCCTAGGAATTGGATCATTAGAAAAAAAAGTGCATCAGAAACATCAACTCTAACCTGTTCACCCTGAGCATCATTTTGTACATCAACGTGATCATTAGAATCAAAAATATGAGGTAAATGTGAATCAAAACCTGGATCAAAACTGAAAAAACCATTAGAAGTTGGAGAAGAATATTTTTCTCCCTTATCAATGTTTGAAATAGTCTGATCCTCCTTAAACACTGCATCATGGCTTCTAAAAAGTTTCTTCAAAACAGGATCATAGAACTTATACCCAAACTCATCATGTCTATATCCAAGAAGAATACACTGGTGTGTCCTACCATCCATCTCAGATCTCTCATCTCTAGGAACATGAACCAAAGCCTTGCAACCAAAAACACACAAGTGATCGTGCCTGATCTCTTTTCCATACCAAAACTTGTTGGGAGTGTCTATCTGCAAAGAAACCATAGGTGATAAATTGATAATATAAGTAGTAGTAAGTAAAGACTCGCCCCAAAAATGTCCAGGAAACTTTTCTTCCTAAAGAAAACAAAAAACTCTTTCCAACAAATTCATGTTCATCCGCTCAGCTACACAATTTAGCTGAGGTGTCATGGGCAACATCTTCTGATTTCTAATACCTTTATACCTACAATACCGATCAAATGGACCACAATAATCTCCCCCATTTTCAGTGATAATACATTTCAATTTCTTGCATGATTCCCTCTCAGTAGAAACATGAAATTTTTTAAAATCACTGAGCACCTGACTTTTGGCATTCAAAACATAAACCCAGATCATTCATGATTATTCATCAATAAATGTAAAAAAAATAAATACTACCACTAAAGGTATTAGATTTCAAAGTACCACAAACATTAAAATGTACTAATTCAAGTACATGTGAATTCCTATGTGGAGGATGACTGCTGAAACTCACTCTAATTTGTTTTACAGCCATACAATGATCACATGTTTCCAATTTTACTCTCTTTAAATATTGAAGAATATTTCTCTTGGAAAAACAACCAATACCTTTCTCACTGATTTGACTGATCCTCTTATTCAAAAACATGGATGAAACACTTCACTCAGCAACACAAGCAGAATCACAAGAAATAGAAGCTCTAGTCTAGTACAAACCTGACTACTTCTTTCCTCGAGCCACAATCAAAGATCCCTTGTAAATATTCTATTAAAAATCACCAGAAGTACTAATAAACCCTTCATCATCAAGAATGCTGGTACAAATAAGATTCAAGAAAACCTCCAGCACATGTCAAAAATTCTTCAAAATCATCTTACTTCCTATACGGGTCTCTAAAAAAATATTCATTATGCCTACAACATCATCATGAACATCATTTCCCATCTTAAAAATCTCAAAATTACCTAGGCTATAATATGTAAATAAATACTTCTTCAATGTCACGTGAAAATAGGCACCACTGTCAACAACCCATCAAGAATCATCAGAAGAAATATTAATAGAGTCATAAATAATAACAAGATCACCCCTATAGTGGTGGTGACATGATCATCTCCATTAACATTTTTATTCTATGGATTTTCCTTCAATATATTCTCTCTTTTCATATGATAAAAAAACTTCTTAACATGACCCTTATTACCACAATTATGACATTAAAAATATCTCTAGTTCGATCTGGATTTTCTTCTGCCTCTTCTCTTACCTCGACTGCTCTGTCCTTGGTTCTAGCTTCTCCCCCTATTCTTTATGACTAAATTCTTTGAAGAATATTTCTCCTGAGTGCGTCTCCTAAGCTATTCATTTAAAAAATAAACTTGACAAAACTAAATGTCACAGCACCATTAGGAGCAGAACCGGTTAGAGTAACACGTAAATTATCCCATGAATTGGGAAAAGTGTGAAGCAGAAAAAGAGCTAAAACCTCATCTTCAAAATTGATACCCATGTCAGACAACTGATCAAACCATCCCTGATATTCACTTAAATAATAAAAAATATATTTACCTTCTTTTTACCTCAAGTTCATTATTTGTTTGATGAGAAACAATTTAGTGTTTCCCATATTCGAATCTTAGGTCGTCTCAAGCTTCTCTCACAAAGTTCTGGTGTGAGAGATGTTGACAATGTGGTTCATCAAGTTGTCTTCAACCCATTGGAAAATGAAACCACAAACCATATCATGCTCAAACACCCATTCTTTATCTAACATCCTTTCTGCCTTATGGGTAATAAACACTAGAAGATGCATTCTCTTGACAAAAAGAATAACCTTTATTTTAAGTTACCCCATATGGTAGTTGTTACCATTCAACAAAATCATCTGCCTGTAATTGGACTCCATAATAAATATGAAATAAAAAACCAAACCCTATGATACCAGACATTGGGAAAGTTGGAAAAGAGATGAATGGGAAAACGACTAAAAAGTTAATACGTAGCAGAAATAAAATCTTTCCCTCTAAATTAAAATGGATGCGCAGAAACCTGAAATTAAATATACAAAAAAAATTGACACTGGAAAATTTTACGTGGAAAACCCGAAAAGGGAAAAACCATGGGACCTAATCCATAAAGAGGGATCTGCTAAAATCAATAGGTACATGGTAGAGGCTCCCAAAAATTGGAAGGGATCTCAAAAGTAATACTCAAGAATAAAATTAGTGAATCAAATATAGAGAGCAAGAAAGATGATCGTTGAAGAAAGGAGATAACCAAATGGGATTTTCTCTCAGTGATATTGGTATTGGTGTATTGGAATTCCTTGTTGTTGCCTCCTTATATAGGAAAAATAATATGCATCAAATAATGTCTCCACGTCAAAAGTGTTTCACTGCATGAAGTATTGAAATGCCTTGATGCTTCCTCCTTATATAGTAAAAAATAATCCACGTCAAATAATGTCTTTCCATCAAAAGTGTGTCACCACATGAATTAATTCATGTGGTCTTTGCCCACATTAAAAACACCTCATTAAAATAGAAACTACATGGTGCTCTAATTGAGGAGGCATTATGTAGTGGGCCAATCAGGAAGTCTCCCAATAGAACGTACCCCTAAGAAGAGAGGAAGAAATTTCAACTGTAACTTTGATCCTCACTGAGGGTCCCCAAAGAATGTTGTCTAATCAATAACATTCTATAAATATTCCAATACGGTCCATGAACTTCTTAACAACATGATCCGAACTCCCCCAAAATGGAATTCCAGTGAGCTAAATCCAAAATGGATACATAGAGAAGGAAACATTCTGGATGTATCTTTCACTCTTTAGATCTTACAATAAGATTATGTGGCTATCAAAAGACCAAGTCCTCCTATGGAGGATATTCCATTTATCAATCTCATTAATAATTTTGAATACCAGAAGCCCATATCCAGCCTTACGTATGCCCACACCATCCTCCAGGTACGACAATTTTCCTCATATAAGGGGAATGGAAAAAACATATTCCCTAAATAGGGTACTTGGGAAACTATTTCCCAAAGTACCCCAAATTTTCTGTAGGAAGAAGGAAAAACGACCTTAGTTTGGGAAATAGTTTCCCCAAACATAAGGAAATTTGGGTACTTCAGGAAATAGTTTCCCATATACCCTACTTAGGGAATATGTTTTTTATTCCCCTTATATGATGACAATTGCCTCCAGGCACCAGACAGATTGAATAATTTTCTTCGAAGATGTCATATTATAGGATCGATTAATGATGAATTTTCCCACCATAAAGAGTCCCATTTTTTTCATCAAGAATCCAAATTCCTACTTTGATGCAAAAATGGGCCCCTTTTCCTTTTCTAAGAGTGAGAAACACCTCCATTTGTTAAGCTGATGGTTCTCCATCTTTCGAGTCAAATGGATAAGAAGTAGCCTTCGCTGATGGGGAAGTACCACCGATGAGGACCTGACAAGACTGTCACAACCATATATATTCCCAACCAAGGATGAACTTAGAAGAATCCAAACCCTAGGAAACCCTCTGAGAAAATCTCCAAACAGCATGAGAGACTTAGATTAATATATTTTTATTTATAATTATTGATGCATATATATGGTATTGATTTCATATAAAGTATAGTTACTTATCAACATTTTGAATTTTTAATAATAATTAAAAATAATAATATTTATTTACATGTATAAATATTTAAAAATGAATAAATAACTCTCAAAAATGAATATATAACAAAAATATTAAATGAATATATATTAAAGATGAATAAATATTAAATATCAATAAATTACTGATATACTAAAACTGAAGAAATATTAAAAATGAATACAAAATATTGAATGAATGAACATACATACAAAAATACATACACATAGACATACATGTACTCATACATACACGCGCAAATACACATACACATGAACATGCACAAGCACATCCACATCCACATACACATACTTTGTCATGGCCCGACCCACCAGGCTCCAACCTATGACTACTCAAGACCACCTTTAATGGGTCGGGGCTGGCGTATAGCATCGAGTAGGCATATCCCACAAATAAGAGGCATTATCCTAAAGTACATGTACACATACATACACATCTCCAATACCACACAATACTGAAATGTAAAATAACTAAAATAATGCATGCCACATTTAAGATCCTACAACAAAGTACGAAAATGAAAGTACTATAAATAGAAAAGGGTCCAAAAATAATCCCAACCAAAACTTTAAAGAGTCTAATCTGCTCCAAGGATGAGGAATAATTCAAAATTATGCTCCTGATAAACACCTCGATCTGTCAAGATCCATCTACACTCCACCCACTCCCTATCCTCCCAGCACACCGTCAAAAAAATCTTTTGTCTGCACAATACACGACACATGTAGGAAAATCCCGTGTAGGGGTGAGTACAACAATACTCAGTAGGACACCCCAAAAACACTAAACACAAAGAACCAAGTATAGTCTTCTCAATACAATATGTAATAATTTATCATGGATACAATTAGTACAAAACCCAGATATGCTCAAGAAAGACACCACACCATCAGGAAATCATAAACAACTTCCAACCACAGGATTTTCCTTAAAGAAATGCTCATTCCAGTATAAATCACTCCTCAATCCATGATATCATAGGAAAAAATTGATGAAGAGGTATAACTCATTCGGGCCCCACCCAAAGAGAATGAACTGGCCTAAGAAGACTATGATAGAAAGAGAGGGGATCACACCCAGAACCATTGGGGGACACCACGAACCTAATCTAGATCAACCCGCTGCGTAGGTGATCATATGATAATGATTCCACAAACCCTACTAATGCACCCCACTATATAGAGGATCAAAATCCTACATAGGGAGGTCATGATGATTCCACAAACTCCACTAAGGATGATAGAGGATCTCACTCCAGTCTTATGGAGGGACACCACAACTTTATCTGAGATGTGGACTATAGAGGGGATTACAATCCAGTGACATGGATGTAATTTCTCACTATACCCTTGAGGAAAAGAGAAAATGGAATTCACTCAACCTATACTGGTCCAAAACTAAAAAAAACAAAGAGGCTTAAGCACTCTTGATGGGAGTACATGACGTGTACTTGGGGGTACAAAACATGCCCATCTATCCCGAGTCTTTCCCATGTGGAAGAATCTCACACAACATGTGGTCTCTATATACACAACATATAGGATTAGTATATGGCATGTAGAGACACACGGTTCCCTGCCTTTTTTTCTTGGTCGTGTCCGTGTATGCCAAGCTATGTCTGTGTCTATGTACATGATGTGCCATCTGGCTGTGTACTGTTACCCTTGTTCATGTACTCTCTGAAGTACACGCTGAGTGATCCATAGAGGGTTACATGTTGTACGATCATCATCTCCTTCCTAAAACCCTATTCATCGCTAAAGGGGCCCCACGTGACATGTATTTTTGAATTGCATATCGTGTTGATTAGGATTTTCTAGATCCTGAATCCTTCCTACATTCTTCCTTGTGTGTCGCGTCTACCATGATCACCGCTTGAAACCACTCTATAGATCTTGGATCTACGTCGACCATACCTTTCCACTGATAGCTCAACAGAATTCAGCCTCAAAATGCATCTAGAACTCACCTTTGACGTCTATTTGCCTCGCGCCACCTGGGAAGGGTGTAAAACCCTATATCCATTCTTGTTATTCCTGATCTATCCTTCATCACCATCAATCCTCAATCTGAAACCACCATTACATTCTATACCAATGGTTTTGATCCTCTACTCCAAAGAATGATTCCGCAATGATTCATAATTGGATATCTTTCAAACCATTGGCCAAGGGATTTCCAACAATGATTGTACAAAGAAAATTGGGGAGAAATACATAAACCATGAAAATGAGGAATGAAGCTCAATTATTGTTAATTTGGCATCGATTCATTCTTGTAGAAGGATAATCAAAAAGGGGATATCAACGGACCAAATTTTAATAATTTTATCCAATTAAATCTACTGATGATGCAAAGATCAATTTTTGTTTTTTTAATTTACCCACGTTCATCCAAGATTAATAAAATGATGAAATTAGAAAAACAAAACAACCTGTATAGAGTTTGGATTGATCTTTGATAAAGAACAGTTGTGTTGTCACCATTGACGAGATCCCCCAACTCCGGTGGCATTACGATCCACGATCTGATCCTGATCTGTTTACATCTACCAAGAATGATCTCCTCCAACGGTTTCTAGGTATCCAGAGTTTATCAGCCAACCCTAATAAAAAATCCATATATGTATATTTATAGAGGATAAATTCTCTACGCCAGTTAAAAATAAAATAAATCTTTTAATTTATTTATTTTATTAATTTTTCACCCTCAACAACTTTTTTCGCAAACGACTCATTCCAAACGATGTTAGATCACGCCTAAGGTAAAACCACTATTATGTATTCAATAGTGCCCTCCTATTTTTAATTTGGGAAATAATTTAGGAGTTATTTCACTTTTTTAGGAAAACCTCTTGCTCGTGTTATTAATATTTTAAATTTTTCAAACATTTAATACAGTCACATTGGATCTCAAAATCGCACACC
Source organism: Viscum album (assembly GCA_963277665.1). NCBI lineage: Eukaryota > Viridiplantae > Streptophyta > Magnoliopsida > Santalales > Viscaceae > Viscum > Viscum album. The sequence goes on along the minus strand of OY728123.1, from coordinate 680,827,095 downwards.
GTCTCAATGCTTGGTCTTGAAAATAATCCATATAATATTTAAAAATAATACATAGAAAATATGAGACATTACATTCTTCCCACCTTGGGGCTTTAAGTCCCTAAAATTTTAAAACAATGTCTACTAAAAGGATGAGGGTACTGAACATTAATTTGAGCCTCCCGCTCCCATGTTCTCTCATAGAGATTCCTGTGCTCCCACTGGAAATGAACCAAAAACATTTATCACCCATAAAGGATCCCCTTCTGCTGATCCTTGATCTCCATTAGGTATTCAGTAAAATTCACTCCATCCTCGATGTTTAGCTCGCCCCAGTCGATGTCGTGTGATGGGTCATGCAGGTACCTCTCCAGCTGTGTCACATGGAAGACGTTGTTTACCCGATCTAACTATAGAGGTAGATCCAAAAAGTGCACCACCTCTCCAAATCTACGTAGTATTTTTAAAGGGTTGATAAACCTCAGATATATATTGACACCCCTTCCAAATCTATGTAATCCCTGTCAATATGAAACCTGAAGGAACACATGGTCTCCTTCCTCAAACTCCAAAGGCATATGTCACCTATCAGCATAAGAATTTATACATCTCTATGTAGTCTTCATCTGCTCCTGTATGATTCGCACCTTATCTGTAGTAGTTTTCACTAACTTCAGGCCCATGAGTGCTGAATCTCCTAAGCCAGTCCAGCAAAGTGGTGACCTATAGGTTCTCTCGTACAATGCCTCGAATAGTTCCATACCAATGGTGGAATGATGGATATTTTTTGTATGCAAACTCCACCAATTGTAGGTGATCCTCCCAACTATGACCAAAGTCTAACATGAAATCTCATAGAATTCCCTCCAAAACCCGAATGGTTCGCTCAGTCTGGTTGTCCATTTATGGGTGAAATGTTTTGCTCAAGTGTAACTAGGTCCCAAACACATCTTATAATCCCTTCCACATCTAGGATATCAATAAAGAATCATGATAAAAAACAATCATCGATGGAACTCCATGGAGTCGAACTATCTCCTGAACATAGAGGCATCTTAAGCTCTCTACTGAAATCTACTATAGGATAGATAGGAAGTGGTTCAAATTGGTAAGTATGTCAATGATCACCTAGATCACATCATTTCCTTTGAACATACATCCTAAACCCATCACTAATTCCATCAACATCCCATCCCAATACCATTCTAGCACCTCAATTGTTTGAGTTAAACCCGCTGGAACCTGGTACTCATACTTGCTGAAAAGTAAGGCATCAAGAAACAAAATCTTTAACTCCTTTCTTTATCCCTGGCCACCAAAACTGATGTCAGAGGTCCTGGTACATCTTCTTTACACTTGGGTGTACTGCAAAATGGGATGTATGAAACTCCATCAGAACCTCCTCCCATAACACCACTGATACTATTGTGCATCCTCTAAAAAGAACAACATGCTCCCCACCTTTTGAATATCCATAAAGAGCATGCCCTATGGAAATTTGATCATGTAGGGTCTCGCAGTTAGTATCCCCAAGTTGTGCCTCCCTAACTCCCTGTAAGAGTTGAGGGGTGACAACAATTGATTTGAGGTAAGTTGATCCATATCCATCCACAAAGGATAACTGCAATGAGTCCAACTAATCTGACGCCTCATTCAGCAACCACAGAATAGATCTCCTACTAAGATCATCTTCCACCATGTTCCCCTTCCCTGGAGTATAGAAAATCTCGAAGTCATAGTCCTGGATTAAATCTATCCATCGTCTCTTTCTCAAGTTAATATCTTTCTGAGAGAATATATACTTGAGGATCTTGTTATCAAAGTAGAAAATAAACCACTCACCCATTAGGCAGTGATGCCACATCTTCAAAGTGAAGACTACCACTGCTAAATTAAGGTCCTATGTTTCGTAATTATACTCATATTTCCTGTAACACCCCAAGATTTCATAGTAAGTTATTTTCTTTAAAGTAATTCAATATCTTGTGCTACACGCAACACCGAGTTTGAGTGCACCATGACTTACCAAATTAGCCATTCAAAAAATAGTTATGAATAGTATTAACTTCATTTTGAATTTTATATACTCCATATAATTTTAACATCCATATTATGTGTTTCTTATACATAACATACAAACAAATTCAATTTTTTAGATAAAAGAAGTATTTTTCAAAAAATGCAATTTTACCACCTTTTAATGGTGAACCCTTTTTAAATACAATATTTTAAACTTTTATTTATTCAACTTGAAAAAATAAACTTCTTATTTAGAATTGGGACATAAAAATTTAGTTTGGGTAAATGTTCGATGCTTTTCTGATAACTTTTATATTTTGATGAATAATGAAAAATGCTAAATTTTAATTGAAAAGAAACTTTTTTAATCAAAATAATTTAGAGTGTTAAATTATAAATTTAAATGTTTTTAAATTATAATTAGATTATATTTTTATCATTTAATCCAATTTTGGTCATTGAAAGTAATTTTACATTTAAATTAGACATAAACACATATCAATCTTTTAATAGTTTTTACTCCTCAAAAACCTGCTTTCTAGTTTTGAAAATGAGAATATTTTTTAAAATTAATTAATATAACTTATATTTTTTGAATTTGGTAAAATATACATGATTTTTGAATTTGGAATATCAAAATTAGATTTAGGTGAATTTTTTGTATTTTTCTGAAAACTTTCAATTTTTGATGAATAGTAATCAACACTACATTATTGTTTAAAACCTAATTTTTATTAAAATAATTATTTATTTTATTTAAATTTATTTTAAGTCAGAATAGATACATAATACTAATATAAGTTCAATTTAATTCATTGGAGTCATTTTATAATAAAATTTTATGTATAAAATTTTATTAAACTTTTTAACGTCTTTTACCCACATTCTAGGCACATTTGCAAATTTGCATAAAACGTAATATTACCTCTTTTGTAAATTAAATTTCAAAAATCAGAGAGACACAGTTGAAATAACTAAGTAAAATTTGGTTCGATAGGATGAAAATATTTTTTTGGTGAATAGTAACTTTTCAATTTTATTTACCACAGTTAAAAGTAAATAGGGTAATTAAAGGTAAAAACGATATTATAATTACCCTAACACATGTCCTAATTCTATTGGATAAATGTATATCAACCAAAATCAACCTTTGTAATAAAATATTATCCTTTTTATCCACTTGGATTAGATTATAACATTTATTATTATTTTATTTAAAGAAGAGTTAAAAGTGTTAAATTCAAAGTTTGATAAATAAACCATTTTTAATATAGGGTTATACATAAGATAAATTCTAATATCAATATTCATTAGAAATGTAAAATTATTTCCAACATAATTATATTTTATTTATAATTTTTAGACATTAAATAATTAAATTTATTTATGACACAATGATGATGCAATAATTACCTTATTAATTAAAGATTAAAATAATTGATATTATAAATATCCAAATAAATGTAAATTGAGACTTTTGATGAATTAAACTAATTTTATAGGTAAATATGATATTTTAGTATTTATTTAATTTATTTGGTTCAAATTAATAAAGTTTTTTTTATTTTCACAAAAACCAAATACTAAATAGTGTCAAAATTGACATAAATGAGTTTTTAAAACAAATACTATATTATAAAATGTTATAATATTACTAAAAATATAAGGTTCCGAAAAATGACTCATATAATCATATATATGACATCAATGAACCACTTGGGGTTCTCTTGGATTTTTATAGTATGTTTATTAACCATTTATTATAATAATATAAGAATACATGGTAAAAGTTAAATTATTTAACAAAGAGATAAATGTAAAAAATAAGGTTAATATGGTGACCTAAACCTGTCTAAAACCTATTATTTGAGAGGTTTTCGACTCATACCCACCTTATCCTAGAAATAAATCTTTTTGGATCCATTATAAACCGAATATGATTATATAATAAATTAATATTTCAAGCTTTTCTTAAAGTTACCCTCACCTCTCTTATAAAAGGTTACTTCCCCTTCTCTCAAAATAACACCTCCAAATCCATTTGGATTGGCCAAAACCTAATAAAATATCTTTCCAACTACCCTCACTTGAACCTGGGGGCCTTTAATCAAAAATCCTACCTAAGAATCCATTTTGATCAAATCAAAAGGAAGCACCCGAAGAAGAGGTAATAATTTCATTACCTCTTTCAATGTTCTTTTCTTCTTCCACTTCCTCTTTCATTGTTGTTTCCATACAAAAATAATAAATCCAGTACCTTATACATACTTTTATGTTATTATAAATATGTAACATACATATTCATTATTCTATCCATCCTATGAATGAAAAAGTCACCATACGTGCGTACGTACGGCTTACCGTCTCTACATCGTGGTGTAGTTTGTTATTCAACACTTCATTATTTGTATGGGTATAATAATGAGTATAACTGATGTAAATAATAAATATATCCTGTTAATTATTCTTTATATATAATATACCATCCAATTACATGCGATTTCACCACTAATATAATGATATTGACGCTCGTACATACATATGGCTTACCGTCTCCATGACGCGATGAGATTTCATTCCCCGTCGTAACCATTCAAGAATAATTTTCATTTGATGATTAAAAATAATTTTTAAGAACTTAATATCATTCTGTATATGATTTAATTACATCTTATCCATAACAAACATGACTTAAGTAACAAAAAATATAATGGAAAACGAATCAGTTGACACCCAAACCAATGATACTACTGAAATACCATTAACAAAGAAATATTAAAATATCATATATGATATCATATTTATGTATGTGGTTCTTGTATAATTTAATAACAATTATTTCACCATTATATAGGAGGTTAACCTACCCTCCTCTTCTAAGAAAAAGTACATGGTAAGGGATTTTCATCTCACTTTTTATTCTCATGAGATTCATGCTATATTGTCATTATTTCTTTTTGTGTGGTGTATGTACTACCCATGATTGTATTATTTGTGTAATATACTTTAATTTATGGGTATTTAAATCTTCATTTTATTATCCTTATTTAATGGTGTGTATGTTTCGTAAGTTAACAAATCGGTAAGGGAATTTCTAATTTTGATTTCCACTCATTGGGTTTTACGCAAACTTCATTGATTATTTTAATCCAATATTATGTATGAAATCACTATTTATTTATTTATGTACTAATTTCCACTCTCCTTTGTGTGTGTATACTTTTTATACACATAATCACTCCATTTATAAATTCTCAATTCATTGATATGAAATTCATAAGAGTAATCTTAACTCAATTTCCATTCATTGAGTTAAACATCAAGTCATTGGTGTTATTTTTACAAGAATATGTGTGAATGTCCTCTGATTGATTTAAAATGAATATCCAATCATATTGAGTTTATTTATGTTTTTCACACATAATTATGTCATTGATTTATCCTTAACCTAATAATACGGTCTTTATAATGGATTTCATCTCAATTTAAATTCCATTGAGACTTCTTTGTTGTTATGCACCGATTCACTTTTATATGGTGTATATACTGTACTTTGAAATGGTATATCATGAATCCCTTTATTCTCATGATACTATAATGTTTTTATTACCTCAATTATCTATATTCAATAATCTCTCATTTGGTTAGGAACTCTAACTAAAATATCATTTTAAATGTTTTAAAGATTTATTCTTCTAAATCATTCTCATTAATGTCCATGTTTTAAAAATGGTGTTAATGATTTATTTATATGGATATTAATGTTTTAAAATTAAAATTCCTTTTAAATTTTTCAAAGTGGTATGGGACACTTTTATTCAAAAATCTATTTTTAACAGTTTCTTGATAAATAGTGAGACTTTTAAATGCTTTCAAAAAAAGGGGATATTTCTCTCAAATAGTTTTACTGATTATTTTCATCTATGTTAATATCCTTCATTATTCTTCATCGATATTGATTTATTATAATACAATATTCCGTATTATGTTGAATGAGTTATGTTTGACTGTGGATGTTCTATTTTTATACCATTCATGGTTTGTGGTTAAAGTATTGACATTTCGTATGCCAGTTTTAATACGAATGTTTAGATTATGTTTCAACCTTTTCATATAAGGAATGCATTGGACTTATTAAATGATGAGTGGAGCCCGATATAGCTCCTTGATGCATCGATAGGTCTCATGAGACAATCTAGTGTCTTGGCACAAGTCCTTGACAAAATCTTTATTTGTAGCCTTGGCACGAGGCCTTGACTATGTAGTTATGATGTCCAGCATTATGCATTCTATCATTATGAAATTATCTATTGATATTACATGTGATTATTCAACTAGTATAATATCCATGTGAATAATTAAATGGCATTATTAGATTTATCTTTGCCATATTATTCTGAATTTTATGGTTAAAAGGCTTGTGTTTTAGTCTTATACATTTCCTTAAATGTTTATACTTATTTATGATAGTCTCTGCCATATTGTTATCCTTACTGAGCATCTAAGATCACCCCTTTCTATGTTTTATTTTTTCCAGGATGCGAAGAAGTATATTACGATTAACCTACAGTAATATGCTAAGGTATATGAGTGTTTTTAAAGGTGACACAATTTTTTTGTTTTTCCATTTCATGATGTAATGAAAAACTAATGTATGTATCTAGTACTTCCAAGGCTACTAAAATAATCATTATTTAGAGACTTAATCTCTTGTGATCATTCCAATGTTATGTAATAATGCATCAACTCTGGGTAACCAATGTTGAGGCATTATAGTTGGTATCAAAGGAAGTTTAGTACAAACCTTGGAAGCTAGATTTTGATAAACTTTGATTAGAAAACACTACCCTAAGATAGACTTTGAGGATTAGTATATAAGAACATCCAAAAAAATTGGTAATGTAAATATTATGTGGGTTTTACAATAAATACATCCCAATATGGATATGAGCAGGTAGAGGTGGCTCTGGAATAGATGTACCTAGGGGTAAAACCCAAAAACACCACTTTGCGCTAGACTCGAACGGGAACTGGTGAACAACAACGAGCCTTGTCGCAATATTGGTTATGACACTCCCAAGGGATATGCTTAGGATAATTCAAATTTTCTTTACAATTTGATTTAAAGTATTTTAATATCATATGATAATAAATAATCTTGGTTAATCCTACGGTGTTTTAGATTGAAAATAAGGTTTCATGATATTCTATTAATGATTTTATGACTATTGTTACTCACACTATACTTTATAGTTTTAGTCAATGGCTATATTCCAAGTAAGTATGGTAATAATGAACATGATATACAAGGTGGGCATAATGGTGGAGATGAGAAACTAAATGGAATGTTGATAGGTGTAAAAGATATTGTGTTCATTCTGAAGTAGGTTTCCAAAAATATGATCAAAAATATATACATTAACCAAATCCCAAACTCAACAAAGAAGATAAAGGAAGAGAATGATAAAATATCCAATAGTTGAGACCATGGATAAAAGAAAGATCAATTTCTATCATGCTGGAAATGTGGAAGGAGACACCTAGGAAAGTGTCTCAATGGAACAAAGAAATGCTTTATGTGGGGAAAAGAAGGACATAAAGTAAATAATTTTCAAGGGAAAATGAATAGTACTATGAAAGAAAATAAAACTAATCCTAATAATCCATTTACAGTCATTTGTCATAAATTTAGGGGACCTAGGCATTACTCGAGTCAATTCCCTATTCTATAGGATAACCACTAGGTCAAGGAAGAACCTATGTGGAAATAAATGGATTGAGAAATGTTTAAAAGTATTAATTCTCTTTGTTGATGGGATTACTTTGGAATACTTTTCTCTTGTATTTGTAACCCTACAGTTTGTTATGTGAAAATTCTATTTGAGGAAGAATTGTCTTTTCTTTTGTGGATATAGTTATAAAGAACCATTTGGGTTTATATGATCCTTGAATTTGAGTAAATTACAGGTTATTAATTTTTTGGATGAAAATGAGAGGTATGAGATAAAATTTGTGGTTAAATTATGTTATGGTCATTTTGATGAATTTATCTCATTTTTGGAATGTTATGAAATATAGTTTTTGAAAAAGGACAACACGCAGGCCGTGTGACAACTCATCGCGTCGGACAAAGCTATGGGAATCAAACCCACAACCAAAGTGAGACTGGAATTTATCACCTACCACTGGAATACGTAAAGTCCCTGGTTAGTGTGACTAATTATTTTTAGTTAAATGATTTTCTTGGTCATTAATAAGTTGATTTGGGATCTTATGTTTTATCAAATGAGTATCCTTAGTATAAGAAAATGATTTGGTGATTAAGTGATATATTTTATTTTAGAAGAAGTTTGCTCTGTTGGGAACACTATATGCCTAAGGAAAATAGAATACTAGGGGATTCCATTTTATGAGTAATGGTGGATTTTTTTTATTTTTGAAGAATCTATGTTTTTATAGAGATTCAGGTTATTAATGGAAATGATTAACCTATCATAGAGAATATGTGATCTGGTTAATTACACTTTTGTATGAGACTTTAAGAGTAGTTGATGTTATTTGGAGATAAATGTTAAGATTTACTATGAAAGACATTGTGATTAAATTCTTATGAGTTTTGGGTTTCAATATTAGTTTGGATTGTATTAAAATATTTTAAGGACAATTGTTTATTGAATGGTCTTTATTGAACTTTGGGTATTGTTTGTTTAATTTTGGAAATTAAGATTAGTATTTCTTTATATAAAGGATTATCCATTTTTGGGATCATCTAATCTTGTACTAACCATTTGGTTTTGGTTAATCTCTAAAGACTATGGAAATATATAGTTCATCCTTAGTGGATTATGTGATTCTCTAGAAGTTGATTCTAGCGCTTCGAGTGTGACCAAGTCATCTTGAATACTCATCATTTAGAGAAAAGATGAGTTAGTGATAGAAATTTATTAAAGGATGAAACTATAATTAAAAATTAAGAATATCTCTTTATGTTATTAGTCAATATCATAAATAAATTCCTCAACTTTATAAAATGTAACTTAAAATAAAAAAATAATTGTCTGTTTACTTTTCCTACTGGGAAACTAATGACCATTTAAACCATCACAAGTTTGTGGTTTACTTGTTGTTAACTTTATCCTAATCATGTTTTCTATCACTCACCATCAGAACATGAAACTTATTTTATCTTCCATATCCATGTTTTCTTACATGGAATCCTAGTATGGGTTATTTTGGGTGACCTTTGTACTTCTCTTTCTTTCTTTTAAAGTGATAGTTTTATTGACACTTTTTCCGATGTGGGGTATTCAATAAAGTTCCCAAGCCCAATTTTAAAATTTTGAGGATGCAATTTCCAAAAGGGGGGAATAATGTAACACCCCAATATTTCATATTAAGTTATTTTCTTTAAAGTAATTCAATAGCTTGTTCTACATGCAACCCCGAGTTCAAGCGCACCACGACTTACCAAACTAGCAGTTCAAAAAATGGTTATGAATATTATTAACTTCATTTTGAATTTTATATAATTTTTATAATTTTAACATCCATATTATTTTTTTCTTAGACATATTATAAGAACAAATTCAATTTTTCAAATAAAAAAGTATTTTTCAAAAAAATGCAATTTTATCACCTTTTAATGGAGAACCCTTTTTAAATCCAATATTTTACACTTTTATATATTCAATTTGACAAAATAAAATTCTTCTTTAGAAGAAGGGCATAAAATTTTAGTTTGGATAAACTTTCGGTGCTTTTCTAGATAACTTTCATATTTTGATGAATAGTGAGAATACTAACTTTTAATTGAAAACAACTTTTTAAATTAAAATAATTTAGAGTGTTAAATTATAAATTTGAATGGTTTTGAAGTATAATTAGATTATATTTTTATCATTTAATAAAATTTTTGTAATTGGAAGTAATTTTACATTTAAATTGTACATAAACACATATCAATCTTTTGATAGTTTTTACTTCTCAAAAACCCGCTTTCTGGTTTTGACAACGAGAATATTTTTTTAAATTAATTAATAAAACTTATATGTTTTGAATTTGGTAAAATAGACATCATTTTTGAATTTTGAATATCAAAATTATCTTTAGGTGAATATTTGGTATTTTTCTAAAAACTTTCAATTTTTGATGAATAGTGAAAAACACTGCATTATTGTTTAAAACCTACTTTTTATTTAAATAATTATTTGTTTTATTTAAATTTATTTCAAATCAAAATAGATACATAATAACGATATAAGTTCAATGTAATTCATTAGAGTCATTTTATAATAAAATTATATGTATAAAATTTTATTGAACTTTTTAACTTCTTTTACCCACCTTCTAGGAACATTTGCAAATTTTCATAAAACATAATTTTACCACTTCTGTGAATTGAATTTCAAAAATCTGAGAGAAACAGTTGACATCAGTAAGTAAATGTGGTTCAATATAATGAAAATAATTTTTGGTGAATAGAAACTTTTCAATTTTATTTACCACAGTTAAAAGAAAATAGGGTAATTAAAGGTTAAAATGATATTATAATTACCCTAAAATGTCCTAATTCTATTGGATAAGTGTATTTAGACAAAAATCAAAATTAGGAATAAAATATGATCCTTTTTATCCACTTGTATTAGATTATGACATTTATTATTATTTTATTTAAAGAAGAGTTAAAAGTGTTAAATTCAAAGTTTAATAACTAAAACATTTTTAATATAGGGTAATATATAAGATAAATTCGACTATAATTATCCATTAGAAAGATAAAAAGATTTTATATATAATGGTATTTTATGTATAATTTTTAGACATTAAATAATTAAATTTATTTATAACACAATGATGATGCAGTAATTAGTTTATTAATGAAAGATTAACATAATTGATATTATAAATATTCAAATAAATGAAAATTGAGACTTCTTATGCATTACACTAATTTTATAGCTTAATATGAATTGTTAGGATTTATTTAATTTATTTTTTTTTGAAGTAATCAAGTTTTTTGACTTTCACAAAAACCAAATACTAAATAGTGTCAAAATTGACATAAATGAGTTTTTAAAACAAATACAATATTATTAAATGTTATAATATCCCTAAAAATCTAAGGTTTGGGAGAAGGACTCATATAATGATATATATGTCATTAAGGAACCACTTGGGGTTAGATTGGCTTTTTATAGTAAGTTTATTAACCATTTATTATAATAATACAAGAATACATGGTAAAAGTTAAACTATTTAACTAAGAGTTAAATCTAAAAAATAAGTTTAATATGGTGACCTAAACCTGTCTAAAACCTATTGGTTGAGATTTTTTGACCCATACCCACCTTATACTCAAAATAAATCCTTTTTAAGCCATTATAAACCGAATATTATTGTATAATAAATTAATATTTCAAGATTTTTCTAAAGTAACCTTCACCTCTCTTATAAAAGGGTATTTCCCCTTCTCTCAAAATCACACCTTCAAAGCCATTTGGCTCAGCCAACCCCAATTAAAATATCTTCCAAACTACCCTTAATTGAACTTAGAGACCTTATTTTGATCATAAAGACAACCTAAGTATCCCTTTTGATCAAATCAAAAGGAAGCACCCGAAGAAGAGGTAGTAATTTCATCACCTCTTTCAAAGTTCTTTTTTCTTACACTTCCTCTTTCATTGTTATTACCATACCAAAATAATAAATACAGTACCTTCTACATACTATGATGTTATTATAAATATTATACAACCATATTCATTATTCTATCCATCCTATTAATGAAAAAGTCACCATACTTGCGTACGTACGGCTTACCGTCTCCACGTCGTGGTGTAGTTTGTTATTCAACACTTCATTATTTGGATGGGTATAATAATGAGTATAACTGATTTTAATAATAAATATAACATTTTAATGATTCTTTATATATAATATACCATCCAATTATATGTAATTTTACCACTAATAGAATGATATTGTCGCTCGAGCGTACATACGGCTTACCATCTCCACGACGTGATGAGATTTTGTTCCCCATCGTAACCATTAAAGAATATTTTTTCATTTTATGATTTAATATAATGTTTAAGAAATTAATATAATTTTGGATATGAATCAAATACATCCTATCCATAACAAACAAGACTTACGTAACAAAACATATAAAGGAAAACGAATCAGTTAACACCCAAAACAGTGATACTGCTGAAATATCATTAACAAAGCAATATTAGAAGATCATATATGATATAATATTTATGTATTTGGTTCTTTTATAATTTAATAAAAATTATTTCACCATTATACAGGAGGTTAACCTACCCTCTTCTAAGTAAAAGTACAAGGTAAGGGGTTTTAATCTCACTTTTTATTCCCGTGAGATTTATGTTATATTGTCACTATTTCCTTTTTTATGGTGTATGTACTTCCCATAATTGTATTCTTTGTGTAATATACTTTAATTTATGGGTATTTACATCTTCATTGTATGATCCATCATTCATGGGGTTTATTTTTCATAAGTTATCAAATCAGTTAGGGAATTTTTAATTTCGATTTCCACTCACTGGGTTTTATGCAAACTTCATTAATTATTTCACTCCAAGATTATGTGTGAAGTCACTATTTATTTATTTATTTAGTAATTTCCACTCCCCTTTGTTTGGATATACTTTTGATACACATAATAACTCCATTTATAAATTCTCAAGTCATCGAAATGAACTTGATAAGTGTAATCTTAACTCAATTTCCATTCATTGAGTTAAACATCCAAGTCAATGGTGTTGTTTTTAAAATAATATGTGTGAAAGTACTATAATTGATTTACAATGAATATACAATAATATTTAGTGTATTTATATTTTTCACACATAATTATGTCATTGATTTAACCTTAACCTAAGGATACAGTCTTTATATGGGATTTCAACTCAATTTACATTCCATTGATACTTCTTTGTTGTTATACGTCAATTCACTTTTATATGGTGTAAATACTGTACTTTGACATAGTATATCATGAATACCTTTATTCTCATGATTCTATAAAGTTTTTATTACCTCAATTATTTGTATTCAAGCATCTTTAATTTGGTTAGGAACTCTAACTAAAATATCATTTTAAATGTTTTAAAGATTCATTCTTCTAAATCTTTCTCATTAATGTCCATGTTTTAAAATGGTGTTAAGGATTTATTTATATGGACATGAATGTTTTAAAATTAAAAATACTTTTAAAAGTTTCAAAGTGGTATGGGACACTTTGATTTAGAAAGCTATTTTTAACAGTTTCTTGATAAATAGTGAGACTTTTAAATGTTTTCAAGAAAAAGGGGATATTTCTATCAAATAGTTTTACTGATTATTTTCATCTATGTAAATATCCTTCATTATTCTTAATTTAGGTTGATTTATTATAATAAAATCTTCCATGATGTATTGAGTGAGTTATGTTTGACTTTAGATGTTCTATTTTTATACCATTCATGGTTTGTGGTTAAAATATTGACATTTTTTATGCTAGTTTTAATATGAATGTTTAGATTATGTTTCAAAATTTTCATATGAGGAATGAATTAGACTTAGTAAATGACGGGTGGAGCCTGTTATAGCTCCTCGATGCATCGGTAGGTCTTATGAGACAAACTAGTGTCTTGGCACAAGGCCTTGACAAAATATTTATTTCTAGTCTTGGCACGAGGCCTTGACTATGTGGTTATGATGTCTGGTATTATGCATTCCATAATTATGAAATTAGCTATTAATATTACATGTGATTATTCAACTAGTAGAATATCCATGTGAATAAGTAAATGACATTATTTGATTTATATTTTTCATATTATGATGAAGTTTATGTTTAAAAGGACTGTGTTTTAGTCTTACACATTGCCTTAAATGTTTATGCTTGTGTATGATAGTCTCGGTCATATTGTTATCCTTACTGAGCATCTGAGATCGCCCATTTCTATGTTTTATTTTTTCCCAGGATGCAAATAAGTATATTATAATTAACCTACAGGAATAGGCTAAGGGATATGAGTGTGTTCAAAGGGGACACAATGTTGTTATTTTTTCATTTCATGATGTAATTTAAAACTTATGTATGTATCTAGTACTTACAAGGAAACTAAAGTAATCGGTATTTTGAGACTTGATCTATTGTGATCATTCCAATGTTATGTAATAATGCACTGACTCTGGGTAACTAGGGTCGGGGAATTACATGGCCTCAAATAGCATGAACCATAAGCAATCACCCCTTTCCTCTACATCAAGACACAAACAAGCCCAGTTCCAGATACATCATAGAATACCATGTAATTGACACCTTCCTCCAGTAATCACAATATGGGAGAACTCTTCAACCTCTACCTGAGCTATTGAAATCACTACTGGAACCTTTCTATCCATATGAAATGCTTCATCTTTTAAGTTAAAGTTGTGAAGGGTCATACTACTCTATAGAATTCTGGTAAAAACCTCTCATAGTACACTTCCAATCCAAGGAAAATCCACACCTCAGTAACACTCTAGGGTGGATCCCAAGAAAGCACTGCCTCAACCTTCACTAGATCCACTACAACTCCATCCTATGAGATGTTGTGTCCTAGAAAATGGACCTCTCAAATTCAAAACTGGAAAATTGAGAGTTTCCCATAAACATGGTTTTCTTAGAGTGTGTCTAGAACTATCTCTAAGTGTCTCTTGTGATCCTCCTCATACACAAAATAAACTAGGATGTCGTCAATGAATACTACCATGAACCAGTCTAAGAAAGGTTGAAAGTTATAGTTTATGGGTCCCATGAACATTGTTGGTGCATTCATCATGCCAAATGGCATCACCAAGTACTCATAGTGACTGTAACAACATCTAAAGGTTGTATTTGGTATATCCTAATCCCATACACATAGCTGGTGATAGCCTAATCTGAGGTCAACCTTCGAGAACCATTTCACCCATTTCAACTGATCAAAATGGTCATCAATCATAGGTAGAAAATACTTGTTCTTCACGATCACCTGGTTCAAGTGTTGGTAATCCACACATAACCTCAAGCTCCCATATTCATTCTTGAAAAACAAAATTGGGGCTTCCTAGGTTGATACACTAGGTCTCACAAAGCCCATCATCTACAATTCCTCCAACTGTACACTCATCTCATGAAGTTTTATGGGAGCCATCTGATATGCAGGTGTAGATATCAGTGTCATCCTGGGGGTATATCAATGAAAAATTCTATCTCCTTGAAGGGAGGTAAACCTGGAACATCTTCAGGAAAGATTTCCTCATACTCCTCCACCAATGTAGGAAATTTAGGACTCATATCATCCACTACACTGAGTTTTAGGCTATCCAAATGATGAGTAATTGGTTTCACCCTCCTATGTGTGAGTTTTTCCTGCACTTCATGGATTTCCTTTTCACCAACAAAGAAAAATTTGGTCCCATCATTGTGGACACACCACACTCTTCACCTAAAACAATCAATCTAAGTGTGTACTATGGATAACCATTCCATGCCAATAATGAATTAGTAAGGCCTAGACACCTCTACCAAGTGATCCCAATCAAAACTCTCACCTCCAAGAGTCAGGTTATGCTATCGGCACTGATGTGTGACCATTGAGTATCATCTAGTATGAGTCTTCAAGTGTGAGGCTCAAGTTAATGATTCAACCAGAATATCCAAGTCTCGAACAAGATTTGTGGCAAGAAAAGAATGACTAGAACCTGTGTCTATCAAAACTGAAGTTAAGGTGAAAAATACATAGATTGTACCTTGTATCATCCCTATATCCTCGGTTCATAGGACTCCATAACCTGTATCTAGCCTCATCCCTATCCATGAGCTCCCTGAGCCTAGAATTGACCACCTGGGGGTGGTGGTGGTAATAGGTCAAACCTTCGACCACACCCTATGGCTCTATTGGACCCCTTCCACATTTACCACCCTGTAAACCACCATGCTCCTATCTTTGTCTCTGTCTTGATGGTCCTTCAACCATTTCCTGATCAGTTGTACCACAAGTTGCAAAATCGCATGCCAGATGTCACCAACTGTCTTAAGAGAAACGTCACATGTACCTTAGTTGATTCAATCCATCCTGAGATCCCTACACTGCTGACCCTGAGTCCTAGGATCGCCTCCTAAAGCACATGACCTACTTGGATACCAGTGACTATCATCGGCTCCTTCTACCAAGGTCTCAGCTATTGGGTGCCCACTACTAGCTCCCATGACTGGTGTCTTCTATGCCAGAAAACTTTCCACTAATAGGGCTCTCTCAAGCACTCCAATATAAGTAGAAATACTAGGGGATACCACTAATGCCCTGATGTCCTAACACAAGCCCTACTTGAAGGTACAATACCTAAAGAAATGTTCCCATACAATATTGAAAGAGTAGTGCGATGGGTTTGTAAACTTCGCTGAATATTATGCCATGGTCCCACTACCCTTCTCCAGATGAAGGATCTCCTGTATGAATACCAATCTCAATGTTTCCATAGAGAACTCCTCTCTAATGATAAGCTCAAAGTATTTCCAGGGGAGAGTTGTCTCATCATGTGAATGAGTCACCAAGCACCCCCATCTCCCCATGGATCCCTAAATAAGACTTGTGGTAAGGAATAAAATATGATCAGCAAGCTTCATCACAAGGTAGAAAACATGGGTGACTACCTCTGGCCAATACTTAGAAATTTGGGGGTCTGTATCACCCAAAAACCTAGGGGGTCACTTCCTTTATAACTTGTGCAACGTACTCATCCTGCATTCATCCTCAGTCGATAGTGTCAGTAGTAGATACTACTCAATGGGTGGTGGTATAGATGATAAACTACTAGGAGTTTCTATCTCCAGTACATGCCATGTACCGATGCCTCGTCACAGGGAAGATCATCCTCATTATCACACAAAAGAATAATGGATAGATTTTTACATGGAGGCATCCTAAAATAAAACAAGAAGTACCATGGTTAATAGAGTATATCTGGGGATCTCACTCAAGAAGGACATGGAAAACAAAATCATTCCTATATGATGCATGTACCATTGTTTTTTCCTACAACCAGTGTCTTCATGTACCGAGTCGAAAAGCAGGTGATCAGAGTCATGGTGTGTGTATACGTCAGTTGCTGCACTAACACTGGATTCCCTTGACTAAAAGATAAAAATTAAACACTTAACATTGTTTTCCTAATCAAATCTCACAGACTCCCTGTCAAAAAGTAGAACCAACCCCTTATGATACCACTCTATCATGACCTGACCCGCTAGGGTCCAACCCATGACTACCGTAAGCCCTCCTCTAATAGGCTAGGGGATGGTGACCAATGCCGAGTAAGAATATCCCATGAATGGGAGGAATTATACTAAAGTACCTATACACACACACACACACATCTCCAAGCCCACATAATTATATAATTTAAAACAACTGAAAGAATGATTGAATGCATCTAAGATCCCACAACAGAGTACGATAGTGAAGGTACTATAAACAAAAAAGGGGCCAAAAACAAGCCCAACCAAAACTGTAAAGAGTCTAACCTACTCTAAGGGAGAGGAATAAGTCAAAAGTATGCTCCTAGTAATCACCTTGGTTAGTCAAGCTCTAGATACACTCCACCCACTCCCTATTCTCCCATGACATCATCAAAAAGGGTCATCGTCTGCACAAGACACGACACGTGTGGGTAAATCCTGTGTAGGGGTGAGTATAACAATACTCAATAGAACACCCCAAAAACACTAAACATGAAGCACCAAGTATAGTCATCTCAATAAAATATGTAACAATGTATCACAGATACAAGTAGTACAAAAACCCAAATATACGCAGGAAAGACACCATTCCATCAGGTGTTCATACCCAACTTCCAGCCATAGGATTCTACTCGAAGCAATGCTCATTCTAGGAGAACTTAGTCCTTGATCCATGATATCATTGGAGACACTCGATGAAGAGGTCCTGCTCATTTGGGCCCCACCCAAAGAGAACACACTAGTATAAGAATACTATATACACAGAGAGGGGGTCACACTCAGAACCATAGGGGGACACCAAAAACCCAATCTAAATTAACCCGCTACATAGGGGATCATATTATAATGATTCCACAAACCCTACCGATGTGGCCTACTAGATGGAGGATCAACATCTTACACAAGATGGTCATGTTGATTCCATAAACTCCACTAGGGATGATAGAGGATCACACTCCAGTCTCATGGAGGGACACCACAACTCTATCTAAGACTCAACCTCTAGAGGGGATTACAATCCAATGATGTGGTAGTAATTCCTCACTATACCCTTGAGGAAAGGGACCAAGGGAATGTACTCATCCTATATTGGTCCAAAAATAAGAAAATGAAGAGCCTCAAGCACTCATGATGGGAGTACACGGCATGTCCTAGGGGGTACATGACTTGTCTAGCTATCCCAAGTCTTTCTTGTGTGGAAGAACCTCACATGGCATGTAGTCTTCATATACATGGAATGTAGGATTAGTACATGGTGTATAGAGACCCATGATTCCCTACCCATGTCACCTGGTCATGTATGTAATGCCAAGTCATGTCTATGTCTAAGTACACAGTGTTCCATCTGGCCATGTACTATTACCCATGTTTGTGTACTCTCCAGAATACACGTCGAGTCGTCTAGGGAGGGTCACATGCCATGTGAGATGGGTCACATGATGTTTGATCATTATCTCATTCCTGAAACCCTAATTGCTGCTAAAGGGGCCCCACACAGAATATAGTATCAAGTTACATACCTTGTTTCTTGAGATTTTCCAGATATGGAGTTATTCCTCTATTATTCCTTACACGCCGCATCCACCTAAATCTCTACCAGAAATTGTTCCATAGATCTCGGATCTATGCCGACCGTTTATTGCCTCCAGTATCTTGCCGTAATCCAGACTCTAAATGCATTGGGAACTCACCTCTGACGTTAATTTTCCACACACCGCCCGGGAAGGGTTTAAAACCCTAGATATGTTTTCATTATTCCTCGGTCTATATTTCTTCACCATCAATCGTTGATCCGCAACCACCATCACATTTTATACCTGCAGTTTCAATCCGTTGTGCCAAAGAATGGTTGCACAATGATCTAGAATCAGTATCTTTCAAACCGTTGTCCAAGGGATTTCCAATGATGATCGCGTAAAGAAAATTGGGGAGAAATCCCTAAACCAAAAAAGCGAGGAACGAACATCGGTCATTGTTCATTTGACCTCAATTTTTTATCGTAGAAGGATAATCCGAGTGGGAAAATCAACGAACCAAAATTTAATAATTTTATCCAATTAAATCTACTGATGATGTGTGGATCAATTCTTGTTTGTTAAATTAACCCACATTCATCTGGGATTAAGAAAAGGATGAAATTCACACACAAAAACACCCTACCTAGAGTTTGGAATGATAGTTGATGAAGAACAGTTGCATTACCACAGTTGATGAGATCCCCTAACTCTGATAGTGTGACGATCCATGATCTGATCCTGATCTATCATCTTCCTCCAAGAACTCTTTCCTCCAACGGCATCTAGGTCTCCAAGGTTTAGTAGCCAACCATGAGACAAAATCTATAGACATATATTTATAGAGGAGAAAGTCGTTGCATTGAAGAAAAATAAAATAAACCTTTCAATTAATTTATTTTATTAATTTTGTGCCCCCAACAATTTTTTCACAAATGACCTACACCGACCAATGTTAGGTCGCACCTAGGGTAAATCCGCTATTCTGGATTCAATGGTGCCCTCATATTTCTGATATGGGAAACCGTTTAAGATTTATTTCACTTTTTCAGAAAGACCACGCACACATGCTATTAATATTTTAATATTTTTCAAACATTTAATCTGGGGACATCGGGTCTCCGAATCGCACATTGTCTCAGCGCCTAGTCTCAAAAATAACCCATATAATATTTAAAAATAATACACAGAAAATATGAGATGTTACATACACATACACATTCATATACACATGTACATGCACATACACATACACATACACATACAAATACACATACACATACACATACACAGAAACAGACACAAACATATACATATACACATACATGCATAGACATACACATACACATACACAGACACAGACATTGGAGGAGGACATACACATACACATACACATACACATACACATACACAGACATAGACACACACACACACACATACATATACACATACATGCATAAACATACACATACACATATGTATACAGATACACATACATGAAATTACATACAAGTACATGTGCATACATACATATACATATGTATACATACACGTACAACACAAACATGCATACACATGCACATGCACACACACATGCACATACAGACGTATATACACATAGACACACATGTACACATACATACACATACACATACACATACACATAAATACACATACACATACACATACACATACACATATACATACACATACACATACACATAAATAATAAACATACACATACACATACACATACACATACGCATAGGCATATGCATATGCATACATGTACATGAAGGACCCCAGAACACCCTGAGAGGGGGGGTGAATCAGAGTGTCAACTTTTTATTTTAAAGTGGCAAATATTTTTCCCATTTTGGTAGGAAACTTTCAAATATGTTTGTTGGTAATGTGAAGTAATTTAAACATTTACACGTAGAAGGACCACGCAATAATTTTACTTGGTTCACCACTAAGGGCTAGTCCAAGGAGCATATGCGGATAGGTTTTCGATCATACCAAAGTCCACTAATCTTCACTAGTTTTAGATTATAATAGTTCAGCACAGTCAATTTATTCCTGGTGCACTACCTTTACAAGGTTTTAGGGATAGCACACTAAGTCCCTCAAATCAATTCCATAGAATCCCCCTTTCTCACTACGTTGGGAAAATCTGAACTGATTTTATCGATTTGAAGGTCACTTCAATGGGTTAGAATTAAATTATGCATCCTCAAATATAGATAGGTGCTATGTTGAAGTCTTGTTTTTACTCATAGATATAATCCACTTTTCCACACACTATTAGTTCATGAACTGTTCCCCGCGAACTGGAATACTCCATGTCCCACCACCACGTACTACCTCTACAAACCAAGACATCATACTGAATTTTTGAATTCCATCTTTGTACTTATTCTTCTCTGAGGACCAAAACCTCCTCTGAAAACGGTCTTCTGCGAATCATATTCCTCAAACCATCATCTACAAACCGTCTTTCGTGAACCGTCTTCCACGAAGCATCTTCTACAAACCATCTTTTGCAAACAATTCTTCGCAAACCATCCTTTGTAAACTATCTTCTGCGAACCATCTTCCATGAACTGTTCTCGACTTCACTGAATTCCTCCTGAATTTGTAATCAAAATCTCTTTTATGGGGTTGTCTTCCAGAAAACTACTCTAGACTTCACCAAATTCCTCTCATATTTTTAATATTAGTGTCACACCTTAATGAAGGGATTAGTTCTCCTTATATATTCCAAAAGATCTGCATAATCTGCTAAACTGAGGTCTGAAAAATCTTCTATATGGAACCACCTTTATTGTGTACCATGAATCTCCCGCAAATCGTTCTACTCTATGTGGTCCACATTCCACCACTCTTCCTTCACGACATCCAAACTCTTCTTCAAACCAATATCCACCTATTTTTCACCAACGACAAGCCATTTTGCGTACTTACAACCTTCCATAAAGCATTTTACTCCCACAAACCGCAAGGCTCCCCCCGCAAACCATTTTTCATTCCACGAACTGTTTCTCGCACGCTGCCCGCGTACTGTGCTTCGTGGTCCATGTACCATCCTTCATGATCTACAAACCATTCTTCATGGTCTGTGTACTATTCACTCATATGCAGAAATCCTTCCTTTTCCAAAAACAAACTCCTGATTTTGAGGCATAAAAATTTGGAAAACACTAGGAAACTACGGCACCTTAAACACCTACTTCTGCATGTACTGTAAGATCACATGACTTGAAAACCCCTTGATCAATCCAATGTGGATTGATAATAAACACAAATCATACTCCATTTACAGTAAAGAACAGCCTTGCTTCCAACAATACACATACACATACACCTACACATACACATACACATACACATACACCTACACATACACAAACACATACACATACACGTACATACACATATACACATGTAATATACATACATACAAGTACATGCACAAACAGATACACATACACATGTACATATAAACATGCACATACATATCCACAAACATACATAAACATATGCACATACATACAAACATGTACATATGTACATATATATATGCACATACATACGCACACATACATATATATACACGTACACATAAACATACACATACACAAAACACACACACACACACAACATAACACACATATATATACATATAACACATACATACATGCACATACAGACATACACATAAATCCACATACATACACCTGTATATGTATACATACAAATACATGTATTTCTATTTTAATTTTTTTTAATTTGATATTTAAATTAAAAATATTCATTTATATATTTATATAGTTGTTTAAATAAAATATTAATATATCATATTTATATTTATATATACATTGGTAATTAATGTATATATAAATATACTATTAAACATTTTTATTTATTAATATAAATTTTACAATTTTTATGTATAGAATTATGAAAATAAGACTGATAATGATTTTCTATTATAATATAGTTATATAAATCATATTTATATATTATATTTACGTATATATACTTTTTGTTATATAAATATTATTTAAAAATATATAAATGTGTATATATATATTAAATTGTTCATTGTTCTATTTATTAGCACTTAGAAAAGAGCTAATAAAGGGGTACATTTGTCAGTGCTAAGAAAGTGCGAACAAAAGGTACCCTTTTATCAGTGATTTTTGTAATGCTTATAAAGGTCACCTTTATTAGTGTGTTTATCAAGAGCTGATAATAGTACCCACTTTATCAGTGCTTTTTGGTTAGCACTGATAAAGGTTAGTTTTTAATTTCATACAATCTATAATAGTGTACTATATATTGGGTTGTAGTCAGTGCTCAAAATGGGCTTTTTCGGTGCTAAAAAGCAATGATAGGATAATCACCCTTAAAAGATCGTGACCTTTATCAGTACTAAAAAAGTTCTCATAAAGGAATGTTTTATGAGCCCTAAAAAACATTGATAACATCCTACTTTATGATTATTTTTTACTACTGATAAAGGGTTCCTTTATCAGTACTTTTGTTAGTTCTAAAAAAATTAGAAAAATAATTTCATTTTTTTTCAGTTCATGCAACAACCCCCCCCCCCCCCATGTCAGCACTTGACCGCCTTTGGTCAGCACTCTCAGAAAGCTCCCTACTCCCACTCAAGGGTGATGTCAACACCCCATCCCTTTTTCAGCACTCATGACCCCCCTTTTCAAACTCTAATCTATTGCCCCATTACTTACCTTCTCAACCGCATGCACCTAGCCTTGAACCTGGAACCTCCATGTGAAAAGTGAATCCCTTTACCACTTCCTTATATTTTTTTCTTCTATATTTTATGATATTTCTATTTATTTATATATAATTTCACATAATTTTTTATCCATATATTTATATATATTTATATAATTATTTTTAAATAAATTTATAAAATATATGTTTATGTGTGCACATGTGTATTTATACATATGTCTGTGTGCGTGTCTCTATGATATAAATATATTTATATTTATTTAAATATATTATATATTAATATTCATTTACATATATTAGGATATATATATATATTTATTTATTTATTTATTTATTAGTACACACACATATGTATATATAAACAATATATATATATATATATTTATTGGTGTACATATGTATTCATATGTTTTAATAATTTTAAAAAATTATTATACCTTGTTTTAAATAAAATGGAAAATAATTATTTCCATATGTCTTATATAATTATTTTTAAATACATTTTAAAAATATTACTATATATTATGTACTTAGATATAAATTTTATAAATATTCATGTATATATTTATATGCCTATATATTTACATATATATATATATATACATATTTACATATAATATTATATATGGATATAAATTTTATATAATATATTTATAATTATTTATTTTAAATACGTTTATATAATATATTTAATGATGATGATATATTCATAAAAATATGTTTATATATGATATATTCACATAATATTGACACACATACACACATATATACATATATATTTAGATACACACACACACATTTATATTTCATACATACATGAACAACTATTTACATATATATATTAATTTACATATATTTGAATATAAAAATAAATATATATATTTTTATTGACACACACATATTGGTATATTAATATTACTTTTAATGGTATATATATATATATTAATTATTTTTCATAAGGTAAATAAAATAGATATTTTTTAATTTTAAATAAAATGAATTAATAAGTATTTATTTTCATATGGTTTTTATATTTAAATATATATTTTTATGTAAATATGTTTAAATATTTATTTGTACAATTGATTTATTATATGTAAATATATGAAAATATGTATATATTTATTTATATATAACAAAACAATAAGAAAAATAGTAAAATTTTAACACTATAATATCAATATTAGTGTAAATCCATAGAATAAATTCAGTCACCATTGAAAAATACACGAACACACACTTTTAAATAGTTTTGAAATTCCATTAATTTTTCAAAAATTAAAGTACCGCCACAATTTTTTACCTTGAAAAAACATTGTCAAAGGTTCTCCCCATCCACCATATCATGGATCCTTTTGCAAGTTTCTCTTTGATGTGTGGTAGAGCCCAAATAGAAATCCAAATTAAATGATATGGCCTTTTTAAGTTCAAGTAATGTTTCCAACATATTTTAGATCATTCATTAATTTATTTAATTTTTATATCATAAAACTATTATTAAATGAATATTACCTGTTAATAATTAGAAAATTCGTAATTAATAATAATTTCTACATATTTTATAAACCATTTTTTACTAAATATATATATTAAATGTAAATACATATTTAAAATTATATAAATCATATTTAATCAAATATATTATATTTATATCAATATTAATTTATTTATATATTTATATATTATTTTTAATGATATATATATATTTATGAAATATACATTTTATTAGTGCTAAAAAATGCTCATAAAGGGATCCCTTTATCAATGATAAAAAATAACAAATAAAAGGTACATTTATCTATATTAAAAAAACATTTACAAATGATTGATTTTCTTAGCACTAATAAAGGTCCCCATGATTAGAACTTTTAGTTACCATGGATAAAGTTTCTCCCTTTATCAGCAATTTTTTTAGTGATGATAATGGGTAGAAGTTAATATCCCACATTTTGTGGGAGTGACCCCTTCTCATTTATTGTAGGGTTTTTCATGCATGAGTCCATCCATTTTGGGAGGGTATGTTACCATTATCAAACTAGGCTTTACCACTAGTTCCTGAAGTGATGGGGCCACCATGCCCAGATATCCTTTGTTTTCAGCATGGGTTTATCTCAATTTATTCTTCTATGTTTTATGTTTTCTATTTTTTTCATAATAATACATTCTTGTGGTGGTTTTCTTGTCGTGTGTGTCAGACTAATGATTTATGAAGCAAGTAAATACTTGGTGTACTTTAATTTTTTTCTTTTTATTATCATTGTTTTTTATCTTCTATCCATCCTTTACTTAGGGTTATCATGTTTCATCTTATTCCTAGGTAATTTTTTATTTTTGAATTTTTCTTTCCATTGTCCTATTATGGAAGGATTTATGGACTTAATCCACCACCTCACAATTGTTATCAAATCCTTTCTATTGAATTAGTAATGTCTTTAGTTAAATTAAAAGTAGAGACATTCAGTCATGAAAATGACTTTAATATATAGAGAGTGTAGATGTGGGAAATAATTCTCTATAATGTAATCATATATTCCCTATTAGGTCCCAAGATTCCCATAATGGTTGTATCTAAAAAATGACAATATTTCACCACCTATCTTGATGTTGACCCTACCATTCTTGAAAAGGTCCATTGTATCCTCTTGTTAATCTTATGGGATAAAATATTATATGAAGTTGTTCATAAAACTACTACTAAGGAAATATGGATTAATATTGAACCTCTTTATATGTCTAAGTACTTACTTCATTATTTATAGAATAATATATACATATATACTTTCTAGATGACCATTGGTTCTTATGTTCATGCTCTTATTGATGATTTCAATATGGTTCTTGTTGACATAGATAATAATAATGTAAGTATTAATGATTAGGATCAATACATAATTCTGTTGACTTATCTTGATGATTAATTTGACACTTTATAGGATTTCATGATTTATCATAGAGATGTTATTACTCTATAAGAGGTTAAAGAATCTATGTTCTCCTATGATATTAAAACGCATTTTTTAAAGGAAGATCTTAGTTGGTTGAATTACAAACTTTAGTTATTGAATCTCAGGGGTCAGTTTAATAGAAACAATAAATAATGGAATAATAAAAACCGGTTTATTAACTTTTAATGTTTTGAGTATTGTAAAACTATCCATATTAAAAGATACCGCCCTAATTTAAAAACAAAGGATAATATAGGCTATTATCATTTGGATTTACATATTTTTGACAATACTAATGTTCTCTGATTTCTATTTAGAATCTCTTAGTTAGTATTAGGTATAGACACTAGGTTCTCTCTCTTCTGTGATCCAAGGACTAGCCTTGCATCCACTTTATAGGAGATTATTTTTATAAGAGAGGTTGAGGCTGGCTTGGTATGATTCATTTAGGATATGTTGGAGAGTGTCTCTTATTATCTTTTTTATTTTGGTTGTTTTTTATTTATATTACCATATAAATATTTCATTATTTCAACTTTTCATGTTTTTTATGTTCATAGTTTTTTATTCCATTAAGGAAGGTTATAACCTATTTGTGGGTATCCAAGTATCCTAGGTAATGAATTTTCTTTATATTTGGTGGAAACCCGGAAAATAGTGGTATGATATGTTTTTAATGATATTTATTTGTAATGTTTCTAGATTATAGGCATATATTTTTAGTTTTTATAAAAGTAAAAAGGTGTTATTGGTAGAACATGTTCCACTATGAAACATGATAAGAGATAATCATGTTGGATGATTAATATATTTTGTTTTAGTTTTTCATTTTAACAAAATTTTCCTAAACCAAACCAATAGTTTTAGTCTTACAAGAACACCATTGGTTGCTATTTTTTCATTTTATTTGAAAAGGTTGAGATTTATAAAATCGATTGTTTTTGTTTTCAAATTAAATGGTATTGGTTTTAATTTTTCATGGAAAAATATTTTCAATTCTATTATTATTATAAAATTTATATGTACGGGCATTCTATTTTGGTCCTCCATGCAGGATTTTCTACTTAGTCCTCTAATGGCTAGTCTACATGGCCTTACCATGGTTGGTGTTTGGGTTTATCTTTGTGAATATGGTCTTGAGGTCTCTTTGTCCCTACTTACCTTCATTGTATCCATTGTTCCCTTAGACTATCATCCATAGTTGTTGATCTTCTAGATCCAATGTCTCTACTTCAAATTATTTATGATTATCACTTGTTTTTTTAACTCTCTGTTTATTAGGGAAATCTATTTTATTTCCAAATGATAAGTACACATCATCCATGTGTCCCAATGTCCATTCGGTGTCAATTGCACTAGCCTTCCATGATGTAGGCCTTGCGTTCCCTCCACCATCCTCCTTTCCTGTATTGGTTGCCTCCCATAACTCACCTTATGCCTCGACACCTACTCCCCCATTATTACTCTATCACTCAACACATAATTTCAGTGAACTCATCCTTTTTATATTTGAGTGAATTCTTCTAGATAAAAGAGAGTTTGTGAGAAAGAGAGAGAGAGATGACCATCAACTCTAGATGATAGCTTCTATATCCCCTATTTCAGTTATTAATTCTAATGTAGAGATTGGATTTTGTGAGATCCATTTAAACCACAACACCTTCAAGGATATTATCCCTAGAAACTTTGATCATATATTCTGATGAGCATCCTCCTGGGTTTTTAGTGTGGGCCTTGTGATTGTAATCTTTCTTTTGAATTTATTTCTTTGGAGTTGTATTGTATTTTTATTCCCCTTATCATTTAGGGTGGTATTTTTCATGCACGATTCCATCTAGTTTAATAGGGTACTCTACCATTCTAGAAACAATCTTCACTACTAGTTCATAAAGTGATGAGTCCTCTATGATCACATAGCTTCTTTTGTCCACATATATTTCTATTTGTTACTTTTTCTATGTTGTATGTTCACAATTTTTTTCAAATAATAAATTTTTGTGGTGGTATTATATCCTTTCAAGTATGAACAACAAGGTTAAGTGAATATAAATCCTCTATGTTCTTTAATTTTCTATATTTTTTTATTATTTTTTGTGTGTAACGACCCAAACTTTTATTAATGAAAATTCCTCTTAATCTAATTAAATGTATTATTATGTAAAATGGTTATATAACATATGAACATCCTTGGTTTCATGTTCTTGGATTTTAAAATATCGTTAATAATTGTTATTGTTGATAATATAGTGATTGAATAGTGATCACATGATTAGTATAAATATAGGGCTTTAACAAATCAAATTTACTTAGACAGAGGAAGTGATGGCCTCATCCGGTAGAATTTATCCATATGAAGCCCATTTTTTGGAGCTTGGAAAGGAGGTAGTTTCACTAGGATTTTCTCTTTTCCAATCCCAAGTTGAGCTTCAACACATTAAGATTTAACAGAATCGCCTACGGGAGAAGTGGAAGTTAATAGAGATTACCACCCGAGCAATGTTATCTAAGCCATCCCAAGAGTCTTTCACCATCACACACCTTACCCTTAGGTCTTATGCAAGTGTTATAAGGGGTTATGTAACAAGACCCTAGAACTATGATTATGTGCATTATTTTGTTGTATTGAATAAAGAATATAAATTCATTTTATTATTGTTACTTTGAGCATAAATAGTATTTTTTTAGATAATATTTAAATTCAATTAAGAAATCTATTTTGATGAATTAATGGATTTTTTTAATTAAATATTATTTTAATAAAATATTACTACTAAATTAATTTTTATTAAATATAAATTATCGTATAATTTTTATAAATACAATTGTAATTTTTATTAAGGTTTGGAAGCAGTTTTTTGTCAAAACCCGTGAATTTTCGATAAATGTCAGTTTTTATTTTTAAAAGTATAAATTCAAATATTTAGAAAATTATTTAGATAAAATAAATATTATTTTTGGATCCAAGATGTTTAAATTATCTAACAGTTAATTTTTCATAATTTTCTGAGACAGCTGAATTTTTTGGGTAAAAATTAAATATCGTTTAAATATATAATGTGTTTTATTACATAATAATGACATAATTGTGTTGTAATAAAATAATATAAAAATTATTTTCGGCCAATATATGTTTTACCTTTAAAATAATTTAATTTTAGATTTTTTTATTAATTTTATGGTGCCTAAGTGGACCCTCCAAGACTTATAAAACATTTCAAATTTTTAAAATGATTTCCTTGAGAGTGTGACTCACCTCCACATAAGCAAGCCTAATATTTTAATATGTTTGGACATTGTAATTATAAAATAATTTTTTAGAATCCCCTTTGGAAAACACCATGGGCAAAAACAATGGGTTGGTTTGTGGTTTTGATTAGTTTAATGTGTGGTGTCCAGAACTTAAATAATAAAGAATTCCCTCTTATTTCCTATATAAATCCACTCAATTTATCATTACTCTTCACTAAAACCATTTGGATCTTGGAAAACCTCATCCCTCATCTCTCTAGAATCCTCCCAAGTCTCCCCAATCTCCCTATAAGCCTCTCTCAAGCCTCTCCCAAGCCTTTGGGATCACACTTCCAAGTAAGGTATTTCTTCCTTTCTCATTTTTTTTCAAATTCATTTATATTATTATACCCATTTATTTTCAATTAAAAATGTTGGGGTATTATTTATAACCTCCCCCATACTTCCCTCCTTATTTTTGAATTATTAGAGACCTCCTTCTCTCTCATTAATTCCTCCCATGTACACTCGTTACCATGTCAAAATTCCGTAAGGAATTTTTCTCTCCTCATTTACATTCAAGCAGTCCTTTTATATTATGCATCTCAATTCCATTAAATATGTTGGTATATTATGTTACATAACCCCATTACTGTCCATTTCATGTATAAATTATGAGAGATCATTTCTCTCTCATCAATCCCTTTTACGATTTCGATTTGACGTCGTTATTCTTACAAAGTTACACCAAATTTTCCCATGCCAAAATCATCGTGTAAGTAAATACCATACCCATTTCTCTATCAAGGTTATTCACCTTTATGCATACGTACTTTTTGATTGGGGACTTAAATTTAGGTATTCCACATCTTTTATTCATGGAATAAATTATTAAGTTTAATGAATCCATGTTGTATGATCCATGTGGCACACTTATGCATGAAATGAAATGATTAAAAAGGGTGTGCCCTGATAGCACTCTAATGCATTGGGTAAAGATTAGTATCATGATACGTCAAGTGAAATTAGGGTTTAATCATTCTAATTCAATTTTAGTGATGTTTTACTCATGCTTCACGTGCAATGAGCCTTGGATCATTATAATATCATGTTAAATGTTGTTGCCACATTTCCATGTTATGATAATCATGTTATATCATGCCTTTATGTTCATGTTTCTATTATGATCCATTGTAATGATTATTTACTAGAATGTACTATATTATTCATGTTATGACTTGTTTACTCCCTTACTAGGCTTTATAGATCACCCTTTTCTTATGCATGTCCTCATGTTATCCCATGCAATGCTAAGTATGAAGGAATGGTGTGGTCATGTAAAAGAAGTTTTGAATAAAGATGTTGTGTTTTATGTTCTAATTTGTTATGTAATTTTCCTAATTTACCCAAGACACTATACCTCTAGATCCTTATATTTGTCTTACATTCATGTTTATGTAATAAATCATGTTTATGTGTGTATTAAAGATCAGGGTTGTTATAGTTGGTATCAGAGGATAGGTTTAGTTATTTTTAGGATTAGGATTAGAAAACCCTAGTGAAATCCTTAGGGATAAGACTAAGTATAATAAAAACATCCCTAAATTTTGGTGAGTATAGAGTAAGTGGTTTATCATGAAAATACATCCTTGTCTGGATACAATCAAGTAGAGGTGGATCTATCACAGATGTATCTAGAGGTAAAACCCGAAAACACCGCTTTTATCTATACTCAAATGGGAACTAGTGCACGACAACAAGCCTTGAAGAACTATTGGTTATGAAACTCCTAGGGGATAGGCTTTGGTAAATTCATAATCTTATTATGAACCATTTTTTAGGGAATAAAAAAAATGCCCCTAAGAATATATGTTGGGAAGTAGATCTTGGATAACATAGACTGAAACCTATAAATTCATAAGTTAAGGAAATAAAAGTAATTTATAAGTTATCCATTTTTTCTTTGGATTACCCTTTATGTGTTACCCCTAAATTTCCTTTTATTCCATCTAATGGCTGGTAATAGGATGTCTCAGGATAACAACTGATGTGAAGATCAATGTGATGATTGTTCTAATGAGATGCACAATACGATAGGAGCAAGAATCACGAACTTTGTCATGGTAATCTCTCAGTTAACTTAAGTTTTGAAAAGAAACATGGGTTAAGAGAATCTTACACCCCCCCCCCAAGAAAGAACAAGCTGTAATCAAGAGCTTCATGAGAAAAAGGCCTCCTACTTTTAATGAATCATATGATCCCTCAATCGTCGAACAATGGATCAACTTCATTGAAAATATCTTCTCCATAATTAAATGTTCCAAAAAAGAGAAGGTTCTTCTATAAACTTATCATATAGAGGGTGAAGTTGATCAATGGTGGACATTGATCAGAAATAAGAAGCATGTGGAAGATATCAAGGCATTGGAATGGAAGGATTTCTAGAAAATGTTTTTTGAAAAATATTTGCCTCACACCCACTATCTTAATATGGAAAGGTACTTCCTTTCCATCAAGAAAAAAGATAAAGAATCCATCAGAGCGTATCAGGTAAACTTCACAAGGCTTTCACGATATGCCTCAGTATTTTTCATTACCCCCGAATGCAAGGTTGACTGCTTCTATGGTGAGCTAAAACCTAGCCTATGGAAGGCCCTAATGATCCGTGACTTAGATAGATATGAGTAAATTGTCCGATGTGCCCTCAAAGTTGAAATAGAGATCAGATAATATCAGGGGTATCATGGGGATAATAGGTGGAAATTATACTTTAATTCTGATAGTCTTATGGATAAATCCAACGGTGCAAAGAAAATTCAGCACCCCACTTGATAAAGGTGAGGAAAGAAGAACCCTAGAAATTGCCTTAAGGGGCGAGGAAATGCTTTAGGTGTGGAAGAGAAGGGCACCTGGCCATTAACTATCAGTAATAAAAACCCACTACTGCGATAAAGGATAGGAATGCTCCATTCGACCCTCAATGCACTATTCATTGCTTCAATTGTAAAGAACTAGGGCTCTTTGCAAACTAGTTCCCTAAGACAAGGGTTTTCGCAGGAAACCAACAACCTCCAAGGAAGAAAGGGAGAGCTTATACCATTACTACCACTGAAGCGAATCCCGACAACAAAGTGGTGATAGGTACGCAAGTTATTCATTCAAGAATAGCAAACATACTTTTTTTATTCTGGTTCTACGCATTCTTTTATATTATGAAAGTTTAGTATAACAAACCCAACACCCCCACAAATCATGGAAGTAAAGATGTCGGTGAGAACAGCAAATGGGTAAATCATTGCATCCCATGAATATAACTCCTCCCCTATCATAATTTGTGGATTAAACTTCCTGGAGAACCTCTTCATACTTCCTATGGTGGAATTTTATGCAATTCTTGGCATGGATTTACTTTCCATATATAGAGCCAACATAAATTGTCGTGAGTGGGAAATCACTCTCTATATGGTGAATCGACCCCCGATTCTATACAATTTCAAGGAGGAGGATGAATATTCTTTAGCACCATCATCTCAAGCATAGATATTACTACCCTATGATAATGCATATCTTACTCAGATGATTGAGTATAAGGGATCAACCATCCTTGAAGACATGTCTATTGTGAGGGAATTTTCTGAAGTGTTTCCTGAGGAATTGCATGGTCTTCCTCCTAGAAGAGATTTTGAATTCTCGATTGATCTTATACTTGGGGAATTTCCAATATCCAAGACTCTGTATAGAATGGTTGTTGTGGAGCTTTAGGGGATAAAGAAAAAACTATTGGATAATCTGGATAAAGGGTTTATACGACCAAGGGCATCACTATGGGGTTTAATAGTCCTCTTATTTATGAAGAAGGATGGGTCAATGTACCTTTGCATTGATTATCGTGAGCTAAAAAATCACAATAAAGAAAAAGTATAATCTTCCACAAATTGATGAATTTTTCGATTAGCTATGTGGAGAACAATACTACTCCAAGGTGGATCTGTGGTTAGGATATTACCAAGTAAGGATGAATAAGGAGGATATCCCCAAGACTGCTTTCTGTACAAGATACGAGAACTATGAATTCATAGTAATGCCTTTCGGACTCACTAATGCTCCAACAATCTTCATGGACTTGATGAATAGAGTCTTTAGAGATTACCTTGAAAAATTTGTGGTAGTATTTATAGATGATATTCTAATATACTCCAAAATCAAGGAGGAGCATGAGGAGTATCTAAGAACTGTACTAGAGACCTTGTGAAAGGAGAAGATCTATGAAAAGTATAGCAAGTGTGAGTTCTGGTTGAAGGAGGTCTCATTCTTGGGTCATATCATCACAAGCAATGGGATATTTATGGATCCCTCCAAGATAAATACAATTTAGGGATGGCTGAGGCCAACATTGGTGATGGATATTCGTAGCTTCCTGGGGTTAGCTGGATATTATCACTAATTTGTGATAAATTTCTTACAATTGTACAACCCTATTACCAAGATAACTCGGAAGGGAGTAAAGTTTTCTTAGAGTGATGAATGTGAAGATAGCTTAAAGGAGTTAAAATGAGTCTTATCATTGTGCTTGTGCTCACACTACCCACAAGTGGAGAACATGTTATGGTATTTAGTGATGCGTTGAAGAAGGGCTTGGGTTGTGTGTTGATGCAAAATGATAAAGTAATTTCTTATGCTTCAAGGCAATTGAAATTTCATGAGAAAAACTAACCAACACATGATCTGGAGTTAGATGCCGTAATATTCGCTTTGAAAATTTGGTGACATTACTCTTTATGGAGAAGTGTGAAATATATACGGATCACAAAATCCTCAAGTATATATTCACACATAAAGAGATGAATATGTGCCAATGAAGATGGTTAGATCTGATCAAAGACTATGAATGCTCAATCCATTACCACCCTGGGAAAGAGAACAAGGTGGAAGATTCTCTAAGTAGAAAGGACCCAAAAATTCTATCATTGATGAGAATTAAAAAGGATCTAATCTTCTTAGATTTGATGAAGATGGACATGGGAATCATAAAGAAGGGAACATCATCAATCCTTTTACAAATGATTTCTCAACCGTATCTTTTAGAAAGGTTAAAGGATTCTCAAAAGGATGATGTGGGAATTCAGAAGAAAGTGGAAACTATCGTAAAATGGAAATCTTAAGATTTCAATGTTAATGAAGAAGGAATTGTGAGACTTTGGTCAAGACTATGTGTTCCATCAAGTCTAGAGTTAAATAAAGAACTTTTGGATGATGCACATAGTTCAAATTTCTCCATTCACCCAGGAAACACAAAGATGTATCGAGATCTCCGAGATAATTATTGGTGAGATAACATGAAGAAGGAGATCGCTAAGTATACATCAATGTTCCTGGTATATCATCAAGTGAAGGCTGGGAGGTAGAATTATAAGGGTATGATGCAACCATTACCTATACCAACATGGAAATGGGTGAACATCACCATGGACTTTGTCACCATAATTCTAAAGATATCCAAAGGAAATAATTCTATCTGGGTTATTGTGGATATTATTACAAATATTGTACACTTAATTGTAATTCATGAGGATTTCTCATTGGAACAACTAGCATGGATATACATCAGATAAGTGGTAAGGTTGCATGGAGTACCACAATCAATTGTATCTGATCGAGATCCAAGATTTACCTCTAAGTTCTGGAAGAGTATCCAACATGCTCTAAATATTGATTTGAACTTCAGTATGACTTATCATCCTCAAAATGATGGCCAATATGATCAAAATATCCAAACACTTGAGGACATGTGGAGATCATTCTCAACGGACTTCAAAGGTGGATGCGATCAATATCTTCCTCTAGTTGAGTTCTCTTACAATAAGAGTTTCCACTCAAGAATCCAAATGGATCCTTATTAATCCCTTTATGGTAAGAGGTGCAGAACATCATCATGTTGGGATAATGTTGGAGTGTGAAAACTCATAGGTCTAGAAATGGTCGAAGAAATGGTGGAGAAGGTTAAGACCATCCAGTAGTACATTAAAGCTGCTCAGAGTCTACAAAGGATTTATACTGATAATCATCAATGATACCTATAGTTTGATGTTGGAGACTTTATATTCCTCCTTATATCACCATGGAATAGAGTTATGAGATTTTTAAATAATGGAAA
The DNA here is from genome assembly GCA_963277665.1 of Viscum album. Taxonomy (NCBI): domain Eukaryota; kingdom Viridiplantae; phylum Streptophyta; class Magnoliopsida; order Santalales; family Viscaceae; genus Viscum; species Viscum album. The sequence goes on along the minus strand of OY728123.1, from coordinate 680,791,212 downwards.
CTTAGTCCAAGGTACATCAACCCTTTTAAGATCCTTGATTGCATTGGAGCAGTGGCCTATCGACTAGCACTCCCACTGAACCTATCTCAAGTACATGATGTATTCCATGTGTCACTCTTGAGGAAGTACATACCATAACCATTGCATGTACCCAATCCAGAGGTGGTACCATTGGATAATGACCTCTCCTATGAAGAGAAGCCAGTAAAGATCTTATATCGTAGAGAAAAAGTTGTACAAAATAACATAATGCCCCTCATCAAGGTGTTGTGGTGAAACCAAAAATTTGAAGTAAAAACGTGGGAATCATAGTAAGTGATGAATCAAAGTTACCCTCATCTGTTTTAGTGTGGTAAAAGTAAATTTCAAGGGTGAATTTTCTTAAGGGGGGAGATTGTAACGACCCAAAATTTTATTAATGAAAATTCCTCTAGATCTAATTAAATGTCTTATTATGTAAAATGGTTATATAACATATGAACTTACATGGTTTTATGTTTTTGTATTTTAAAATACCTATAAGAATTTTTACCATTCCTAATATAGTCATTGAACAGTGATCGCATGATTGGTATAAATATAGGGCTTTAACAAATCCAATTTACTCGGACAAAGAAAGTGATGGCATCATCTAGTAGAATTGCCTCATACGAAGATCATTTGTCAGAGCTTAGAAAGGAGGTAGTGTCACTGGGATTTTCTCTTGACCAAGCCTAATATGAGCTTCAACACATTAATCTTGAATGGAACTGTCTACGGGGGAAGTGGAAGTTGATAGGGATTACTACCCGAGCAATGTTATCTGAGCCGCCCCCAAGAGTCTGTCACCATCACACAGCTTACCCTTAGGTCTTATGTAGGTATTATAAAGGTTTATATAACAATACCCTAGCACTGTGATTATGTGCATTATTTTTTTTATAAAATAAAGAATATAAATTCATTTTATTATTGTTACTTTGAACACAAATAGTATTTTTGTAGATAATTTTTAAATTCAATTAAGAAATCTATTTTGATGAATTAGTGGATTTTTGAATTCAATAATATTTTAATAAAATATTATTACTCAATTAATTTTTATTAAATATTAATAATTGTATAATTTTTATGAATACAATTGTAATTTTTATTAAGGTTTGAAAGTTTTTTTGTTAAAACCCATGAATTTTTTATAAATATTTGTTTTTATTTTAAAAGTAAAAATACATATATTTAGAAAATTATTTATATAAAATGAATATTATTTTTGGATTCAGGATGTCAAAATTATCTAACAGTGAATTTTTCATAATTTTCTGAGATAGTCGAATTTTTGGGTAAAAATTAAATATCGTTTAAATATATAATGTTTTTATGACATCATAATGAATCAATAGTGATGTAATAAAATATTATAAAAATTGTGTTTGGAAAATATATGTTTTAACTTTAAAATAATGTGATTTTTTATTTCTTTTATTAATTTTATGGTGCCTTAGTGGACCCCCCAAGACTTATAAAACATTTTAACTTTTTAAAATGATTTCCTTGAGAGTGTGACTCACCTCCACATAAACAGGCCTAATATTTTAATAAGTTCGTCCATTGTTCTTATAAAATAATTTTTTCCACTCCATTTTGGAAAAAACCATGGGTTGGTTTGTGGTTTTGATTAGTTTAATGTGTGGTGTCCAAAACCTAAATAAGAAATAATTACCTCTCCTTTCCTATATAAACCCACTCAATATCCCATTTATCTTCACTCAAACCATTTGGTTCTCGACCAACCTCTTCCCTATATGCTCTCTAGAATCCTCCCAAGGCACCCCAAGCTCCCTAGAAGCCTCTCTCAAGCCTCTCCCAATCCTTTGGGATTACACTTCCAAGTAAGGGATTTATTCCTTTCTCATTTTTGTCCAAATTTATTTATGTTGCTCCTTATGTTTGAATGATGAGAGGCCTCTTTGTCTCCCATTAATTCCTCCCATGTGCACATGTTACCATGCTGAAATTCCGTAAGGAATTTCTCTCTCCTCATTTACATCCAAGCAATACTTTTATATTAGGCATCTAAATTCCATTACATATATTGGGATATTATGTTCCATGACCCCCTTACAATCCATTTCATGTATAAATGATGAGATACTTCTTTCTCTCTCATTAACCCCTTTAACAATTTCTATTTGACATCGTTATGCTTCCAAAGTAACAACAAAATTTTCCATGCCAAAATCATTGTGTAAGTGAATACCATACCCATTTATCTATCAAGGGTATTCACCTTTATGTACATGTACTTATTGATTGAGGACTTACATTTATGTATTCCATGTCTCTTATTCATGGAATAAATTATGATTTTTAATGAATCCATGTTGTATGATCCATGTGGCACACTTATGCATGAAATGAAATGATTAAGAAGGGTGCACCCTGATAGCACTCCAATGCATTGGGTAAAGATTAGTATCTTGATATGTCAAGTGCAATGAGGGTTTACTCATACTAATTCAAGTTCAATGAGGGTTTACTCATGCTCCATGTTCAATGATCCTTGCCTTATGCTAATATCATGTTAAATGTTGTTTCCACATTTCCATGTTATGATAATCACGTTATATCATGCCTTTATGTTCATGTTTCTCTTGTGCTACATTAATATGCATATTGCCTAGAATGTAATATATTCTTCATGTTATTCCTTGTTTACTCTCTTAATGGGCTTTATAGCTCACCCTTTTCTTATGCATTCCTCATGTTATCCCATGAAATCCTAAGTAACAACTAATTTTGTGGTCATGTAAAATAAGTTTTCAATAAATATGTTATGTTTTATGTTCTAAGTTGTTATTTAATGTTGCTAATTTTCCCAATACACTAGATCTCTTGATCCTTAGAGTTGTCTTAAGTGCAATTTTATGTAATAAATCATGTTTATGTGTGTAATAAAGAGTAGGGTTGTTGTATTGTGTCCTTATATCCATAGTTTACTTATGGTTCTTGTGTATCATATTCTTCCTAAATCATTTTATGTTTCTATATCTTTATTTTTGAACTCCTATTAGGGATGGCTATGTTATTCATACCAGCTCCATCACCTCACAATATATTTAAAAAATTGTTTAACACAACATTATTAAGAAATAGATTGTATTATTATTATTATTTATTGACATTAAAATAATAAAAAACCACACCACCACCACTTATAATATTTTATTATTTTTATTTTTATTGTTTTGTATGTATATTAAAGTTAGATAAATTAATATTTTCATACTAGTGAATATGATAAGTAAATAGTAAATACTTCATGTTTGAAACAACACCCTCCACTAAATGATTTGAATATCCTAAAATGACAATATATTAAAATAATATTTAGATATGACTATGTGAATTGGATTCATGGAGACTATTAGGATAATTGTGATGTACATGTATCTTTAAATGGGTCCTATGATTGAGAGTACAATTATTATGACTTGTATCAGTCAATAATTTTTCATGATATGAGGGTTTAATGATATTATTCATGATAGTGAGAATAAATTAATATTATTGATAATTTTATAGTGATAAATTATCATTAAAAAATCAAGATAAAACACATGACCTGGAATGATAATTTATTATATAATTATTATTTTCTCCTCATGTTAATAATGAAAAATTCCCAAGAATATGAATTAACTGTGATATATTAAATAGCTTCATCCTTATGTTTTTTATCCCTTGGAGATGGAGGAGGTTGAATAGCCCACATGCATTATAGATAAGAAGGGGGATTTGATAATACCTCAACTAAGATTTGGTCAATATAGTATTAATATTTATACCGAGGGTTGAAAACTCTCAAAAAAAATATTTTATCCAATAGTGTAGTGTTTAGATAACTCTCACATAGAGATCAAGCTATGAATAGTTTCTTAAGATGATCATTCCTAATCTTGAAATATTTTTTCCCATATTTTATTTATTGTCAATCTGTTTATATATTGGTGGAAGATCAGTTAATGTTGAATGAAATTAAATGGAATGATGAATTTCTCATGATACACAAACCACACCATGGTTCTCACTAAAACACATCATGGTTAGTGTTGATGAGATTTAGAGGATCATATAATGATCATTAGGTAATGAAATAAACTCATGAAATTGATAATCTATCTTCAATGAATCATTGTTCATGGAAAAATAATGAAAAATGTATCTTTAATGCAGTATCTTAGGATCTATCCATTGTTTACTCTTCAATTCACATTTGATGTGGAGCACCAAAGAGACAATGCATGCTTCCTACCTCCTCATGTGGTATACCATCCCTTGGATACCTTATCATAACATGATGGTTATTGTATATAAGAGTTTTTATAGCACCTTTAGTGTACGATAAACGATGTTATGGTAATAATAGAGATTCAGTAGGCTTGCATGTAATAAAGATACACAAAATATAGGGATATCATCCCTTATATATCCATCTACGATGTTCTTGATTAAATGAAGATCATTGGAAATATCAATCATATCAGTTTCCATATCATGGAACTTATAAATGACTTGCAATTTATTTATTCTCTATTGAACTCTTCAATGAACATGTCATGTTCCATTAATAAACCAATCCCATGTCCGAGTTAGTGCCCTGGAACCAACTTACTTTTCTACATCAATTATCTTTATATTAAAAGACCAAAATATTAATAAAAATATTATCCCATGATGATTTTTATTATACATAACATTAATGTTATAATATCCTTATGGTATTTTATACATCAAAAATTTGTACCATTTCCTCATTATAATGAGAACCTTGAATTTCTATGATAGTAATCTTAAATACTCCTTGTATCATATACCCAATCACATCCTATCGTTGAGGAAAATATATTCATCTAATGCATTATACGATACTTTCAAACTTTTATATGATAATAATCATATTAATATCATATCAAATGACCTAGTTATATTTTAGGTGATAAGGTATCAATATTTTAGGACATAACCATCAATATCTAACATGTATTCAAATCCTATATATAATTTATACAAAAATTGACAACTCTTTAAGAATCCATCCAAAAATCTCTTCATTTTTGAATAAAAACATTATCCAAAACTTAATCCTTGTCTAAAGAAAAAATTGTGTAACCCTGAAAGACTTGGTAGTGTTGAAAAAATATATATAATCCCCATATAATTATGTAAGAAAAGAGGAGCCTCTATAAAAACATAAATTCTACTCAACTAATTAAGGGGTTTGGTGTAGTCTTCATCAACCATAATCATATCTCATATGAACATTTCCACCATAATATATATCATATACATCATATGTATACCTATATAATCCATTTTACCATGACATAAAGTGACCACTAGATATAGAACAATGTCAACCTAGTATAGACCACATTATATATTCTTGATTCTTCAAAAAATAATGACTTCGTTAATGAATATATCACAATTCATTCATCTAGATGATGAGAAAATCACATATTACTCATTCATGTATCTAAACGCATAAAATATGACACAACTAAGTATGTCCATGCATTTCCTTAGTCTAATTAAATAATTTTCCATATGTATTATCTCATCATAAGAGTGTAAAAATTCTATCTTTGTAGATCTCTAACTGATGACATGATCACCAACATACCCAATCATATCTGGATTAGATAATAATCAATGGATTTTGTAATAAAGGTATCAATATATTAGGGTTCACATGATAGGTATCTCACTAAACTCAACTATAAATAATATATAATAGGCATACACCCATATTTATATCAAATATTATATGAAATTCTATAGAATATAATTGGTGGTATAGTACAAATAATAAGTCTCCACTTATTATATCATGAGTCCTCTACTCATACTAATCTTGACATATCGTCACAACCCATAATACTATGTGATAACCATCAATTAGGGATAACAAAAAGTTATACTTTGAGGGAATATTTTCATTCCACTATTCAGGTAAAATAAATTACAGTACGCATGAATAAAATATAAATGGAGGTTTCCATTTATTATAAAATTATGATACATTATGAAACCATTACACTTATTACTTATTTATCATATACCAAAAGATTCAATATAATCATTATGCTTCAACTGCATAAATGGTTTCATCAGTGGATCCACTACATAGTCACCTAATGCCACACAAAAAATTCTAACATTTCCCCTCTTGGTGATCAATAATATGAGATGGTATTTAAAAAGGATGTGTTTCTTCACTTGGTGAGATTAGGGTTCCTTAGCTTAAGTGACGGATCCATTTTTTCAAATAAATCATGATCACTCCCTTAATAATAGGAACCACCTTTAGTTAAAAAATGATAATCCTAATCAAAACAACTTCCTTTACAACATCTGATGTAGCATTGTACTCTGCCTCTATTTTTTAGTACACCATGAAAGCATATTTTGAACTATTTCAAGTAATATATCTATAATTCGGGTAAAAGATGAAATCAGACTAATATTTCATATCCTCTTTATCATACTAGATACTATCATCATTATAACCCTTTATATATTTCTCATACTCTCCTCCAAATATTAAAAACATATGCTTACTTCTTCTTATGTATTTAAATATGTCCTTTATTATAATTCAGTAATTTTCAGCAATATTGGATTGGTGTCTAATTCTAATGATAAGAGAATAGAGACATATAGTTGAGTAAAAAACATAACATTTATGATAAAACCTATATAAGATTCATAGGGAATTCTATCCATCATTTCTAACTCCTTATAGGGGTCCAAAATCTTCCTAAGATTCATTCCATGAATCACCTGAAAAGACCCCTATTTGGCGTTCCCCATACTAAACCTCTTTATAACACTACCAATGTATGTTTCTTAACTAAGTTTAATAATACTCTTAGATATATCTATATATATCTTTATTTCTAGTATATAGGCTACTTCAATAATGTCTTTTACAGAGAATAATTCTCATAACCACATCATCATAGAGTAAAGATTCATGATGTCATGCTTAATAATAATAATATAATATATATATAATTTCAGAAACACCACTACACTCCCACTAATATTCTTGTATACCCAAAAAATCATATTTTTATTGAAACTAGAGTAATTTAATGCATTGTCAAACCAGATATTCTAACTCTAATAATCTTGATTCAATCCAGAAATGGATCATTGTAAATTCAATCCATACTAGACTCATTTTTCACATAAAAACCTTCATGTCATATCATATACATTTCTTCTACTAAATTTCCATTATGGAAAGTTATTTTGACATTCATTTGATATATCTCATAATAAAAATGAACTATTTTGGAAAGAAAATTCTGAATAGACATTATCATCACTATAGGTGAAATGGTTTCTTCATAGTAAATACCAAAAATTATCTTATAAAATTTTAAAAACAAGAATTATTTATAGGTATAAACTCTACCATCCATATCATATTTCATGTGAAAAATTCACTTTCACCATATGGGTATCACCCTTTTAGGCACATCCACCAAGTTCCAAACATGGTCAGTTTATATAGATTCTATATCAGATTTCATGTCTTTTAATCATTTCTTAGAATCAAAAATCTTGATAGCCTTACAATATATAGTATGTCTACCTCCTATGAATATTACTTCATCATCATTCACTAAAAGAAATATTTATCTCACAGGTTCATGATTAATCTTACAATACCTTTCCATAGATCTTTATCGAAAGGTATCAACATTCACCTTAGGAACATTTCCTATTTTTTGGCATTAAAATTATCTAAGTTCAAATTTCCCCCCCATTGACTCTCAGTCTTATGTATTGCTTCACAATAAATATAATAATTTAGTCCACAAAGAGATTTTTTTTATAAATTTGGGGATAAAACCTATTTTTTATTAAACAAAGGAACCACCTCTTTTATTATGGTTAGAGGGAAACCAATTACATGTCATATAGGACCAAGGGAACTATTTACTATTATAAACCTATATCATTGTTCCCATACATGGTCCAAAGGACCCATAGCCCGAAGGCCCATGCCCGTAGGCCCAAGAATCAACCCAAAGGCCAGCCTATCTCATATGGTCTATTTAGGACTTATTTAGATGGAATAAGGTTTAATTCAAATGAAAAAATTCTACAAATAATAACACCATAATGAAATTATAAGGTCACGCAAACTCGTCATTGATCAAACCTATCTAATAAGATAATATTTCCCCAATTAGAGACACCATTAGATTATGTTGTTCCAAGAGGAGTGTGTTTCTAAAAAATTCCAAAATCCCAAAGATTTTTATTCAATTCATATCTTAATTACTCACCAGCTTGATTTTATTGAATGATATTATTAATTTTTTCTAGTTGATTATGTGATTTGTTTAAAAAATCTTAGAAATTTTCAAAATTTTCATAATTATGTCTCATTAGGAACACATAACCATATAGATTAAAGTCATTAGTAAAATTAATAAAGTACTTAAAAGAACCACATTCTTGAGTACTCATTGGTCCATATACATCACTATGTATATGATTAAATAATACACTTGAAAATTTACCTTTCCGCAAAAAGGTTCTTGGATCATTTTAACTATTAAATAATATTCTCAATTTTCAAATGATTTATAATTTAATGGTTCCAATAATCCATCTTGAAAGATTTTTTTGATGTGTTTATATTTTATATTTATAAGGTGTAATTTTCAAAGGTAGGTGGGATTATAATCCACCAATACCTTCATGTTCTGAATGTTGTAGACATGATTATAAATATATGTAATGTATTAAATTTTTATCATATTACCAATTCCATAAAACATTTTTATTCATATATATAGAAAAATTCTTCTTCTTAATAGTGAATGAAAATCATTTTTTGTATAAAAAGATACATACATAAAATTTCATCTTATGGTGAGGACATAATAATAGTTCTATAATTATTGTATTAATACACTTAGTAAAGTTAAATCTAAAATTCTAACTTCCAATGGAGAAAATGTTTCCTTATTACGGATATGAATATCTAATTCACCATTTTTAAGTTCCCTTAAATTTATTATCCTGTTTTTATCAGCACAAATGTGCAATGAACACCAGGTGTGAAATAATCATTGTCCAGAGTTGGTGAAATTGAATTATATAACATTCACATTCATATGATTATAATTATCTTATTTAAGAATAGTTCTCAACCTTAGATACAAATATATAACTATCTTATAAGTCATAGGTACAGTGGATATCAATAAGATTATTATGAATTAATACAAAATTTACCACAAAGTTATATCTATATGTGAGTATGATTCTTTGTATCTTTTCATCATGAAATTTAAAGGAAAGTACTCCCACTAAAAATGATAACCCCATACATCATATCTCATTTTTCATCCAAGATATAAATTTTACTATGTTTTGGCCCACAATAGAATTTATCCCATCACTTATAAATTTTGGTAGGAAAACCTTCCATTCATAGTAGTTATGGTTCATTGATATTTGAGTATATAACTCTTTATCCAGATCCATCATATGGATTCACTCAACTAAATTACCTTGGTAACTTAATTCCATTGTGGTCTCTTGGATACTATAACACAAATTAAATGAAAATAACATATGACTAATCCATTTAGGATCACCAACTACATACTCTTATTACAAGATAATCTATAGTCACCCAAATTTATAATTATTTTCCTAGTTGGATTATCAAGATCTTGAAAATTTTCACTTTGAAAGGGATCTCACACTTAGTACTTAAAGAGTTTTCCTTTTAAAAGTATCACTAGTTTAATACACCCAATAATAAAATTAAACACATTAAGTATCATTTAATAATTATTATCTCATGTTTTAATTCCTTTATGTGTGAATTATTCTAAAAATTTAGTTTTATAATCCTCATTCCATCCACCAAATTAATGTTTTAATACCACATTAATGTGTAACTCTTTGTACAACTAAAAAGTTTGTGTTACTTTCCCAAAAGTATAAGCCAAACATATTTATATGTATCCAAATGAATCTCATGCATAAGTTATATAAAATTTTCATGTAATTGATTAGAGTTATATGAGGCTGAAAATCTCCACATGATTAATCTTAGAGAGATAGGTAGCCAACCCCTCACCTTTCTAGAATAAGGAATAAGCCTCAAAGCCAGTGGTTAGAACGACTCTAAGTTTCTATACCTAGGGAGACTTTGCTCAATATGTAATCCAATTCATAAAAAATCTAAAACCTAATATGAAAAAACTATATTCAAAATCCCTTTTCAAGATCATAACTCTAATAACAAGCTAATTTCATATATATGAAAAATAAATATTATGATATCATACCTAACATTTAATGTAGGGAACTAAATTATAGAGGAAATATAGAATATTAATATTCTATAAAAACTTTATAAACATGAATATTTTAAATAAATTTAACTAATAAATAAAAAATATCAAAAACACAAGATACCAATATGAATTTTTCATATTTTATTTACGCATAAAAATTTCATTTTTGGATTCATAACACTTAAAATTTATTATCTATTTTTAAACAAGATGTAGTATGTAGCATCCTAGCCCATATCACTATATAAATAGTAATCAAATTAGTTGGTGACATGGACTCAAGTGCACCTCCCTGTATGCCAAAGGTTTCTGACTAGTAGTTAGGGCCTAGGGTGTGTTTGTGGGGAGACTGTACCCATATATCAGTGTAAGAAACCAATATAAGTAAACAAACATCATGAATAGTAGTAAATAATAAGAGTATAGAAGCAATAAATATAAACAAGGCTAAAATAAAAAATGAAATTTATTAAAATCCTGAATGGCTATGTCATATATACAACACTAATCACCCACTTGGTTGATCAAATATATAAGTGTAAATAATAGAAATAGAAATAAAAGTACAGGGATATACTACTAACTTTGAGTCAAACCACATACCCAATCTCCACATACATATCTGAACTATCCTTCTTGATCAGTATTGAGCCTCTAACCAACCTGTTTCTACAATCAATTTAACATATTCTTGGGTACCCTAGTGAAATGGTGGCTCGATCAGGGTGTGAGCACAAAACTCAGTAGGGAAGCACTAATGCAGTCCCATACATAGACTATAATATTAATTGTATGTGTATGTGAACTATAAATCAAGATAACAATAATAATGATAAATAAAATATGATAGAAACTGCAAGAAAATGGGGTAATATAATTCCATAGTTGATCCCCAGTCCATAAACCTGATTGATCATAAATATATTGAAAAACTCATTAAGTTGGAGGTCACCCAACTCAATCCATGTATAATCAAGTTTTTCCTTGGGTATATAATCATGATTGACCATTCATTATTCTTCCAGTGATGGAAATATATCTATGAAAGCTATATCACTATAGGGGGATACATTTCATAATCTTGGGTTCACCTAGACTCACCACCATTCACTATAATTAAGGATTACATGTAATATCTAGACATCTAGTAAATATAGAACAGAGCTGGATTTCATACCACTCATTCCATGTAAATCCAGTCCAATGTTTGATTCTGGGTCCTTGTCCATAGGAAATCACAATATTGTAACCCAGATAATCCATAAGGAGGATGAACCATAGGTGACATGTAAGTAATCCTCTCCTGATCCAAGATAATAGTCGACATCAATTCAATAAATATCTCAATAGTCCTCTCCTATATATTCTAGTGAGTATAGTAATGGAGCATCCACCCAATCTTAGGGAGCATCCTAGTAATCAATCGAGGATATCATCATCAATACCAATGAGTATCTCAAGAGTGGTCCAAAACATCCTAAAAATAGCCTCTATAATCCATAAGTAGGGTGGAATCATAGTGAAAAAAGGAAATTTTTATAACAGTAACAGTCATCATGTAAGGATCAAATTCTAGATCCTAGGAAGTACCTATGGGAATCCCAATAAGATAATTTATCACACATTTAGGATTTGAAGTTGGATCCTAGGAAGTACCTCTAGTCATCTGAACAAGGAAATAGATCAAACATGTAGGCTCAAAAGTTGGATCCCAGGAAGTGCCTTTGATAATCTTGATAAGGTTATAGTAAAACATGTAGGCACAAAAACTGGATCCCAAGAAGTGCCTTTATTCATCCCTACAAAATATTGCATCGCATCAGGATCATCAACTAGATACTAGTTATCATATCTATAAACCTTATATGAATCCATAATAACCATGTGAAAGAATAAGTAGAAGGGTCGGGGTAGCCTAATATAATGACCTAGGCCTTTCATACATAGATATTATAACTTAATAGATGAATATTCAATACATTTCAAAAATACTTACCCGATGACATTAAATATTTAGTGTCTTTAGAGACCACATACACAATATTCTCATTTCATAAAATATCTTCAGCATCTCCCATGATGATGTTACCACAAAGAACACTTAATATAAACAACCTAATTAAAACCATTCTTCATAATATGGGGAAAATAAATATAAGAATGTGTGATATTATATGCTCAGTAAGGGTAAACATGGTGGATATCAACATAAAATGATTATAAGGTTATGATAACATGAGAATAAAACTTTAAAACCATACACCATACATAATAGATCATAAAATAGAGTCATGGAATAAATATTGGTAGTTTATAAGACATGAATTATAAAGTAATAAAGTAACATGATCCATGAGAATGTAACATTGTCATAAGACATAGATTTGTGGAATACACATAATCATATAAAACCTTATGTCATGGATACTCAACAAGATATTCATAACATGTTATTCTTAGGATAAAAATATATGTACCTACTTTTGGCTTAGGAAAATATCTATTTTACCCTTTTTTGTCTTGGAATAACCTCCCATGAACCCTCTTTTTCAAAATTGGGATAACCTCCTATGTAACCTCTGAGCTCGTAGAGAATTAATCCTTAAAAAATTAAATAGAGGGAGATATAGGTCACACCTGTAACATAATCTATAAATTATTATGACATAATATCATAACAAATTTATTATAAAATAATGTATAAAAATTAAATGGGTTTCATAAACATTTCATCATATCATAACCCCTATAAAGTAAATGGGTTTCATAATCATATCATCAATTTATCATAGCATAACCTATGGAAAAGGAACGATTTTCATAAACATCTCTTCATAATAATCATAAACCATCCAAAGAAAGAATAAGGATGGTATAATATGATCATATCCCCAAAAAAAGTCTTAATCACGAATGGTTTTTTTCATTAATGAATATAAATTCCATAAAAATGTCATTAAAACATTCTTGAGGAAAATATCCTTCCCATTTTAAAAAAAATCTTCAAAATCTAAAAAAATCTAAAATATTAAAGAAAAAATCAATTAAAATAACCTTTGAATATTTAAATGTAATATTTAAATCATTTAGTGGTAATGATAGTGTAAAATACTATTAATTACATATATTTTAAAATTAATATTCCTTTCACATTTTTTGTAAAAATTCAAGAGAGACATTTTCAGAAAATAAAAAGAATATTAGTTTTTAAAAAATTCATTAAAATTAAAACATGGGTAGATATGACTTTAAAAAATATTTATATATTTTTTATAACTGTCTTTAATATTTTTTTTAAACATGGACTTTGAATTAAAATGTTTTTCAATCGAAGAGAGAAATAAATTCGTTTTTTCCATAAAAATATTATTTAAGAATATTAAGTATATAAATATAGTAAAATTAAAGGAAAACATGTAATTTTAATAAATAACTATAGTATAATAAAATTTGGGAGTTTATTTAGTGGTATATTATAATATCTCAACATTGGAATCATAATCATAAACAACCCTAATAAACAAATAGATTGTAACATCAAACCCTTGCCACTTTGGTAACATTTGAATCATAATCCCCATGAATGAAAGAAACTTATAAGTAAATTTAAATACCCTTAAAATTTATAATAATAATCATAAAATACATTCATGGGTATTATATAAACTACACAAAACAAACAAGTGGTGAGTGCGGCATGTGTCTCATAGCAATAAAAGAGAGACAAAAATACATTACCTTAAGTCTTGAATTCCTTTTGTGAAAATTTGAACCTAATATATAATGAATATAGGTTTATTATAAATATATTATAGAACCATAATTATATATATCATACCATATATTATTTACTTATGACCTTTTATAACAATTTTTTTACAATTCCTTATTAAAGTAATGTTTTCAGTAATAACTGCTTCATTTTTCATGTATGTTTTGGTCTAGTATTTTCAGTAGTTTTACCTTGATCATAGTTCCATAATATCTATATTTTTAAAGATTATATAAATATATTATATATTAATTATATATAAATTTATATTAATCCATTAAAGGTATACATAGAAAATGAATTACATTGTTCATGGATATGGTGGGTCGTACATATGCATGAAAGTTTTTTCTATTTTCTCGATGGATGGAAAAATGATAGGTAAATATTAATTCACTTTTACAGAAAAAAAATTATATTATATATATCATATATATTCATTTAATTTATCATTATTACCATCCATGTAAAAATAAAATGAAATAATGTATCACATTGTTTCATGGTGGGGTATTCCACACATACACACGAGTGACGTTATCTTTTCCCAACAAATTTGAAGGTAAGAAGGTATATGTGACATTATAAAAAAAGTATAATAATTTCATGAATATCATATATAAAATTATCTTTATCATTAAATCCAACTGTGAGAGATGGTGACGGAAAATTAATCACAACGGTTCACGAGGCAGTAATCCACTATACACGTGAAAAAAGGTTTCGTTTCCCATTTGATGGATGAGGAGATAGATGTAGGCCATTCCATAAAGTTAATAAAATATAAGTATATGTTAGATATATATTTTATTATATCATTATGTTTCAATGAAATTTAAATATTTATTGGAAGAAATAGCATGAAAACGAATGTTTAAGGACTATGACTTTTCTTTAGAGAACCCCTTTAGGTTTACAACTAAAACTTCCATAGGAGGGTTTTCTAATAAAAATAATGCCTCTTGGATTTTTGTAGCGAATTAAGTAGTTTATTTTTTCTTTTATTTTCTAAAAAAATGGTTTTAAAAGTCAATATAATATAGGGGAGGGAGTTCCCTTTAATAAGTGGTGGAAAGGACACAGTTAGAATTTTTTAAATGAAAAAGGTGTACCCATGTTTTAAACATTCCATAAGGCTCCAAAATGGATCATTATAGAACCCTAGAAGATATAAGGTGGAAAAATTCTATTAAATGCTATTTGGACAAGTTTATATGTTATTTTACCCCTTATCTTCTTAGTTAAACCCTCGATAAACATGTTTTAACCATAACCTCTGTAATTAATTTTTACTATTTTTACTATTCATTTTCACCAAAAATTAAGTTGACCACATAATATAATATTAATTATGATTATTAAAAATATATAATTCATTTTTAATAATTCCTTTAAAAAAATTTGGTAAATTTTAATTTAAAATTAAACTCATAAACACGACAAAAAGGAGATTTTCCAATGAAAAAAGTTTCATAAGTATAAAAAGTTTTAATATCAAAATTCAATATGAAATTGATTCAAATAAACTAAATTTTATTAATAAATATATAATTTAACTAATATTACTTTTGAAACCATATTATAATAAAATGGATCATGTAAATTATTTAAAAAGGACATTTTTAATAAAAATCATTATTTTTACTATTCATTAAAAAAATATTCTTTGTAAAAAATTATGAAAAAATTACTCAAAAATAATTTTGACATGTAGATTTCATAAATAAAGTTTATTTTTTCAAATAAATTGTATAAAAGTGTAAAAATTAATTTTATTATTTTTTCACAAAATAAAATAAAAATATTTTTTGATAAAATTTCATTTTTGAAACATATAGACTTTACTAAAAATTAAGTTTATTTTTTCAATATTATTTATTTATATAAAATTGTTACACTTAATTTTTAAAATGTGGTTATTCCTATTCAAACCATCATGTTTAATGAATATTTTATAATTTTCATGTTCAAATAATAAAATTAAAAGTTTATTTTTGTTCATTAAAATTCGGTGTTCTAGTAACACAAGATTTCAATGAAATTAAATTTTTCCATAAAATATACTTCATAAAAAATAGGTGTTACATTCTACCCCCTACCCCCCATAAAATGAATTTATCCCTAAAAAAATCACTTAAATAAAAGAAAATGAGGTTACTTTTATCACATCATATCCTCAGATTCCCATGAAACTTCTTTAAATTGGGGGTTTCTCCACAGAACATTGACAAGGTGAGTAGTCTTATTTCATAGTACTTTATCTATACAATATAGAATCACCACTAGTTGTTCTTATTAGGAAAGATCATGTTCCAATAGTACGGCCTATGTGATCAATACATGTGAAGGATCAAGTATGTAATTCCTTGGGAGAGATACATGGAATATATCATGGACTCGAGAGAGGTTCGGTGGAAGAACCAATCGATAAGAAACCATCCTGATACAATCGATAATTTCAAAGGAACTGGTATATATAGGGATTAGTTTTCCATTATTTCTAAATCTCATTACCTTTTTCAATGTGTAAATTCAAATAAACACCTTGTCATCATCTTCAAATTCCAAATCATTACAGCAATTTTAAACATAACATTTATACCAACATTATGCTACCCTTATGTATTGATAAATGGATCTAACCTTATTTTACATTACTTCATATAAAATAGTTCCCAATTTATTTCTTTCTTTAACTTTATCCCAATTAATTTTAGTTCTATAATTTTTTACATAGTGGGCTCCATAAGGATCCATCTGAATGCTCGAGTAAAATCTATTATTGTATGAAAACTCAACCAGAAGAAGGTGTTTATCCCAACCACATTTTAAATTAATAGAATAAGATCGCATTATATCCTATAGGGTTTGAATTATTTTATCAAAATCTCCATAAATCATAGGATGATATGATGTTCTGAAACTCAACATAGTATTAATATCTTACTCACAAATTTTCCAAAACATTGAGGAAAAACAGGGATCTAGATCAGATACAATGGAATGGGGTACTACATGCAACCTTTACACTTCCTTAATTAATATCTTGGAAATATGATCCAGTGAAAAATATTCTATGATTATGATTAAATGTGGAAATTTTGGAAGGAAATATACTATAACCCATATATAATTATGACCTTTTTATGTTTTGGGGATTCTAAGGACAAAATCCATAGTGATGTTTTACAATTTCTATTATATTATAAGTAAAAATTATAAATAACCTTAGAATATTGTCTCTTAGGATTAACTTTATGACATAATATGCACGATGATACATATTCTGAAATATATCTCATCATGCAATCCCAGTATAAATAATCTTTTAGATCTCCATACATCTTCATACTTCCAGGATGAATAGATAATGAATAACAATGAGTGTCATATAACAACTCCATCATTAAATCTTGTATAAGTGGAACACATAAAAGGTTCTTGAACCTTATAATTACTTTATAATCAAGTTTAAACTTAGGAACATTTTTGAACATCTTATGTAGATCTACAACATTATTCTTTTCCTCTTTAATATTTACTTGGATAGATGGTTGAACACTCATTTGATAAAGATATCATTTCTCACATTCATTCAATATTTATAAATTCAACTTTTTGAAATCCATTATTATTTTTTATTTTCTCATCCCCATCATATATAAGCTAAAATAATCTTTTTGATTCAAATAATTGACCACCTTTTTAAATTACCAAGGGTGGTAATGTATTGAGAAGCCATAATCTTTAATCATCACCAACCATCTTCTCTGGTGCATGTTAAACTCTTTCTATGTAAATATATTATTTAAACTTTTAAGATAATTATATATTTCATACTTTTATACATAAATATAATTCCTCCATATTTTTAATTCCAAAATTAACAAAGATAACTCCAAATAATGATTTTGGTAATTTTTATAATGAACATTCAATTTTCATAAGGCATAATCTATCATCATATCATTTTGTATAAGAATACATACCAATCCCTTCTTTAATGAATCACTATATATTACATACCCTTCTCTATATAAAGGTATTGTAAGAATAGGGGTGTTAACTAATCTTCTCATCGGTTCCCTAAAATTTTACTCTTATTCATTTATCTAGAGGATCTTGGATCTCTTCCAAGTTAACTTTGTGAGTTGATCATACATCCATGAGAAATTTTCTACAAACCATTGATAATATTGGGAAAAACCAAGAAAACATCATATCTCAGTCTACATTTTTGGTTTGCACCAATATTCAATAGCCTTCTTCTTTGATGGATCCACTGAAATTCCCTCTCTTAATATTATATAACCCAAAAATGAAACCTTTTTTATCCAAAATTCACACATTGTAAATTTTTTATACAATTTATCCTTCATTAAGTTCTTATATATAACTCTCAAGTGAACATCATTCTCCTCCTTTCTCTTTGAACATATAATAATATCTTCTATAAATACTACCAGAAAACTGATCAAGGTAATCTCTAAAAACATTATTCATAAAATCCATGAAGATAGTGGGGAAATTAGTAGTACCAAATGGAATCACTATTTTTTTAAAAGCTTCCATACCTTATAAAAAATTATTTCATTAGTGTATACACCTTCTTAATCATGAATTTATTATATAAAGAATTAAGATCACTCAGGGAAAAGTATTGATCTCCATGCAGTTGGTCAAAAAAATCATCAATACAAGGAAGATGATACTTTTTATTGATTTTGATCTTATTTAGTTCCCAATAATCAATGAAGAACCACATTGACCCATCTTTCTTCTTAAAAAATGGATAGTTGAACCTCAAGGTGACACACTTGGCCAAATAAATCTATTTTCATGATTCTTCTAGAGTTTCTTGATCAATTATTGTAACTCAATCACGAATATTCTATAGGGAGTCTTTGAAATAAGTGTGGAACCATGCATGTGTTCTATCGAAAACTCAACATCACACTTCATTGGAAGACTAGGAAACACTTTCAAAAATACAATAAAAACTCCCTTAAAATATACATACCATCCATAATGATTTTATCCCTAACCATATAAGATAAACACCCCTTTTGAATAGGAATCAAGACCCATATAATGGGTGTAATGTCCATTGGATGTTCATATTTATCTTTGCACTGATAGATGATCATAGTTTGGTTTGAAGTATGAAAAATCAATTAAATTCCTTGAAAATTAAAATTGTGTTTATATATATAATTCCAATCATTTTCTAAGATAACATAAAATTCAAACTGAGGGATAATAACAAGATTTGTAGGAAATGCATTCCTACAAACATCAACTGGGGAAGAATCAAAGAATTTGGATGTAACCATCATGACCTTAAGGGTTTTCACTACTAATTAAACATCTAATAATTGAGGTGGTATTGTGATACCCTTATTAAATTATTAAAATATAAAATATTGGGTAGATCCATAGTCAAATAAGATATTGTTAGTTCTAGAGTGGATAGTAAGTGTACCTTTCACCACATCATTATCATACCCCTCATATCAAATTGTGATCTCATGAAACATCCCTTTGTATCTTGGATTATTAGGTTTTTGACATTGATCATCATCATTAACCTTTAGATTTTATCTCTTGTTATAATAATTACCAAACTCCTTGATTTTGAAACACTTATGTGTGCTAGGTGAATTATGTGGAGCTTTCTCTTTATTTCAGTCATTAGTTAACTTATTCACATCACTTCAGCATTCATATTCTCTATGACCTTCCTTTCTACATATAAAATATTTATTAGTATCCTTAATAAAATTTATTTCATGTTTCCTTCCACACTTTGAGCATAAAGGAAAGATCATCTTCTTCTCTCTATGGTTTTTAGAGTTTTATTTGAATTCCATATTTATTTTCTTATCAAAGCCTTGAGATTTATAGGTAATTACAATATCTATTTCTAACTTTATAGAACTTATAATGATTTACTCATAGCTACTAATGTCACTTTTTGTTGAAGCACTTCAAAGACTTAGTTTTAAGACACTGAAGAATCGATTAACCATACTTTTAGATTGGATTATAATACCAAATGTGTACCTCATAAGTCTTGAAAATTTTACCTCATAAGTACCAATAGATTCATCATACTTCTATTTTATCTGAAGGAATTCCTTCTCCATTTTCATATAAAGAACAAGTGGAAAGTACTTACTGAAAAATATGATCTTAAAATCATCCTACTCCATGGGGTCGATTTCTTCCAATTGACTCATATTTTGGATAAGAGTCCATTATTGATCTGCTTCACCTTCAAAATAATAGATAACTAAAATTTATTTTTCATGGTACAAACACTATAGAATAGAAAATATATTATTTTTGGTACTAATCCATTTTCTTGGAAACTAGTGGATCAACAGATCCAATAAAATAAGGTGTAAGTTGCCTCATGAAGGACTCAACATAATGTTGTTCCCTCATTTTCTTGTTTGGAAGTTCAACATGATTCATAGACTAAGAAATATTTTTGAGCATATGAATAATGTTTTTCTTTCATATCCCATAAAATTTGGTTTCTTAAGATGTAAATCATTTCATTTTCAATTTCATTCAGCATTAACATGGTTAATTTGGGTTCCACCCATTAACTAAAACCAAAAAACATAGTGTAAGAAATAATAATTATAGTAGAAAACCATACAATCATGAAAAATCACTTATAGAATGCCTAAATCAAGACACTTTATTTTCAATATATGAAACCTTAGGCTTAAATTAGGCCATTCATGGTCATTTTTTAAATCCTTCATGATGGTTCATATTGAGTTTGTTAATTTCTAAAGAATATTCCTCAGGATTATTAAAATAGGTGTGTATCACCGGGCATTATCATGCACCAGGTGATGATTGAGTTAAAGAAAAATGTTCCCTTTTTAGATTTATTACCCCTAAGTACATATTTTCTTGATCCACATCCACCTATAGTACCCATACATGGATTTAATTTCTTAGAAAATAATCTCTCTATCCTTTACCAAAATTCCAAGACATTTTCCTATACCCTAACTTATTCATATAATTATCCTTAATATTCTCACTAAATTTTTCTAATACAAATTCAAAAGTTTAACTAAATGCTTCATTTGATACCAATTATAACAACCCATGATTTTCATACATATATATTACATATTAATGGATGAATATTAAACACACTTCACAAATACACTCCCAAAACCATAAAGGTTTAGTGTCATTGGAGACTGGATAAATAATATTCTTATTTCATGAATGATCTCTCCACATAGTACACTTCATAGACATACCCTAATTAAAACCCTTCTTCATATCATAGAGAAAGGAAAAAAAGAAAGGGTGAGCTCATATGCTGAGCAAGGATAAATATGGGGGATATTAATATAACATGAGAATAAGGTTATGAGAACATGAGAATAATATTTGAAACCCATTCCATGAATTTCATAGATCATAAACATGATTCCTAGATAATTATTGGAATTTCATAAGACATGAATCATAAAGGAATCAAATAAAATGATCCATGAGAACATAACATTGGCCTAAAAATTTATTTATGGAATAAACATAAGCATAGAAAACCTTATATCAATTATAATGTTTTTCAATTACCAATTTATAAAGGAAAAAACATATAAGTTATAATTATAAACACATTTAAGTGAAACCTATTAGTAACTACTAACTTAAGGAAATATCTCTAATGGAATTACCTACCATGAATCATCCTACCAGACCCTAATCATCTCCAAGAATCCTCATAAAGAACTTCTCCCTGGAGGGTCACAATATAAATGTAGAAAAGATAAAAACTGACACTCATCGAGAATCAAAATATGGTAATAACCCCTCGAGGTCCTTGTTCCCTATAATTTTTTAGGAACCTATAATAATCACACTAGAGGATTAAACAAGATAACCATGAATGAAGGTTAATTATGTAAAATATCTGATCAAGATAGATGGGAAAACTTCATATTGGTTGTTACAAAACTTCAGTTAACTACACATGAAAAGAAACACTGGAAATGGCTCTAGTGAAATTTTATTAACTACCAAAACTAACCTAAAAGGGTAAAAAATGACACACATCATCCTCTCAATGATCTATGTTGTATAACACATATATTTAAGTTAAGTATAATATCATTCCATGAAAAGTGGGAAAACTCCATATATGTTGTTACCAACACACTAAATAATTGAATCTAAGTGATAACAACCTATGAGGGGTCCAGCACCCAGGTATTATGATCCCTATAGACCTACTAGGTCCAATTCACCTATTTTTTATGAGGAATGATTCATTATCCACACTATTGAATGCCTTTCCATAGATCCACATGACTTTCCATTAGATGGATATATATATCAGTCTAATTGAGTATGATTCCACTAATAACCTATATAGGGAAACACCATTTAGGTTTTTTGACACTTAAAATAGTTTACCTCACATTAATATTAAAATGACACACTAGTAGTCCTATAACATGTAGACACTACATTCAAAGTATGATGCATGAGACACCTATTTACTTTTTCAAATAAGAGTCAAAACTAGTCACTGGACTCTCGATAAAGGGCCAAGATACATAAATACATAACAAATCATAAAATTATCATCACATGTGCATTGACCAAAGAAAAAATCATATAAAACTATAACTTCACAAACACCTAGCATCAATCCCATATCCCTGGAAACCTTGACTTATTACTAGAACATGTTTTCTTGATGAACGAGTCCAATATCCATCACATGTTCCTAAAAATTCCTAATAATCCTATCTACCATATACCAAATAGTAATACAACATGAAAGTAAACACCTATGATATCACTTTTTCACATTCCAACCCAACTCACTCTATAAATAGCAACCAATCCAGTTGGAGACAAGGCCTCAATTTTACCTCCACATATGCAAGAGGCTGCTGACTATAAGCGAGAGACTAGGGTGTGTCTATGGGGAAACTATACCCCCATGTCAGAGTAAGAAACCAGTGGGAGTAACAAAAATTCATTCATATAAGTAAATATTCAGAGTATGGTAAAAATAAATATAAATAAGGTTGAAATAATAAATTAAATTTAGTAAAATCCTGAATGAGCATGTCATACATAAAACACTGATCTTCTAATGGGATGGTCACATATACAAGAGTAAATAAAAGAAATAGAAATAAAATTTTAAGTCTCTACTAATAACTCTAATCCAAACCACACAGATTATCTCCACATAAATATTTGAGCCATATTTATCAATCTCAGACCTCATGCCAACTTGTGCCTGAAACCATGTGAATGTATGCTCAGCTACCCCAATGAAATGGGATCCCAAGCAGTGTGTGATTACAAAACTCAGTAGGGAACCAACAATGTTTCCTTGTACATATCCATTAATATTAAGTTTATGTGTATGTGAACTACCCATTAGGATAAAAATAACATATAAAACTAAAATATGATAACAGGTAAAAGAAAAGGTTTTGATATAAGTCTACAGTGGATCCCTAGGTCTATGAACCCAATTGACTATAAAACTAGTGAAAAATTAATTTAGTAGTAGTAAACCCACTTAATTCATGTTTAATCAAGTCAATCCATGGGTACATAATCCTGATCGATTATACCTACTTTATCCAGCACCCTAAATTTATTTGTGTAAGCTATGTCACCCAAGGGGGATACATGTCCTAATCCCGGGATCACTCAAACTCACCTATAATCACTATAATAAAGTATCCAAGTAATATCTAGAAATCCTATAAATATGGAACTATATAGGATTTAATACCACTTATTCCATGTTAATCGAGTATGATGTTTGACTCCTACATCTCGGTCCATAAGCAATCACGACATTATGACTTAGATCATCCATAAGTGGGATGAACCTATGGTGATATGTATGGAATTACCTCCAGTTCCAAGATAAAACTCGACATACATTCACTAAATGACTCAAAATTCCACTACCATATAGTATGCATAGTAAAGTAATGGTTATTCCACCTAATCCTAGGTATCATCCTAGACATTTCATTAGGGGGTCATTTTCAATCCCCAATAGTATCTTAAGAGGGGTTTTAAACATAAAAAACAACTAGTTCTGTAATCTCTACATAGGGAGGAATCCAAATGAAAAAAATACTTCCTATAATGTAAGAAATAATCATGTAAGGCTAAATATAAAGATCAAAGGAAGTACCCCTGGGAATCCTGATAAGATAATAGATCACACAAGTCGGCTTAGAAACCATATCCCAAGAACTAATTATGGGAATCTTGATAAGGTAATAGGTCAAAATGTAGGCTCAAAATCTATATCCAAGGAAGTAATTCTATGAATATTGATAAGTTAATAATAAAACATGTAGGCTTAGAATCTAAATCCTTGGATATTCCTCTGGGAATCCCCAAAAAATATCACATCATGTCAAGATCATTGACCAAATACCTGGAATAATGTCTAGTAATTATAGTTATATCCATAATAACCATGGGAAAACATAAGTAAAACAATGGGGTGAATTAATGAATAAAATCATAACCTCTATAACAACCCCTTAGCCTTACATGTTCAACATGAGTTCTATGGAAACACTCATCAACATCTCTACACAGACCCATGGATAACATACTTAGGGTCAGTCAACAACTAGATAACCCACTAGGGTCTACTAGGTCAATACCCATAGAGTTATCCTTTGTAGGATCCTCAATGTTAAGAAAAAGTTAAATTCACCCCTCTTGGGAACCTAAAAAATAATATAAAAATAGTTTCATCCCTCTTTGGATCCTCTAGGATAGAATCATGGTCTTAGACATCAGGACAAGACAAGAAGATAGTGTACAATGGTAATTAGTGACCCATGGTGTCATCCATTTTAAAGCAATTTAGTTAATTAAAAAATTATTTATAACTAATTTCAATAGGATGCATCACCTTCAAGGATGATCCCAAGAATACGTACTCTTCCATAAACATGAATAGATACCATAGGGCAGGTACGACAAACAACCTACCTTTTTTGAAGCTTTTCATTTATTCTCTAAGGGACATTAGCAATTTCCATGGCCCATCCAAGCTCATATAATACATAAAGGGTCCTATATCACAATAAAATCATAAGAATTAATTAATTATAAAAAAATTAATTAATTAATTAAACTTAACAGGTTATAAAAAATAAGAAAAAAATTCAATTAAATAATGATCAAAACCTCACCTACAAATCTCGTTGCACCTGAAATTAGACACAACACATACCAAATCTCATGACACATCCTCAACCTTAAACTGGGTATAAGACCTAATAAATTACATCCAAAGAAACCCAATAATTTAATTTAATTTTTAAATCTTTAAAAATTCATTGTGGTGTCATACCTCCATGGATTGATATGCGAACATAGGTTAACATTTTCTTAGGATGCTCTCTTTCTAGGATAAGTGAAAACCCCATCTAAAATGACAAATTTCAACATGAACTAATGGTATTGATGAAAAACTCTAAAAATTAAACTCCCAAAATTAGAAATTATGGGATAAGAATAATGCATAAGAAATGTGGAGGAAGATCATACACACCGATGTAATTAAATTTCATCCAAGAACACCATGATTGGTATAGGAATGGAGGATGGATGCATTGAATGAGACCCTACCTACATGTCTCATCCTCCATATTAAGGAAGGTAGGCTAATCCCCTCTTTAAAATTAAAAAAAATAAGGTTTTCATGATTCATGATGTGAACTAGTGATTTACTTTGTAAGATTCCAAGGTAAGGCTCCAAACTGCTATACCACATAATTTATGACATAAATAAAGGATTTACATTGTAAATTCCTAGTATTTTATTCTTTTAAGTTCCCATTCCACACTTCTTAAATCATATTCATGTTATGAATACCCTATTTATGATTCAAATCACCTATAGTGGTTATTTTCATAATCCCAAACCACTTGTTCCTCCTTCCATTCTTGCTCAAATCCCCATGAATTCCACCCAAACATAAACCACATCCAAAAACACCATTTAAGGATATTCAAATCCATATAACCTTGTTATGATTTGAAGTTCTCAAAAAGATCTATCAAACAGACTAAAAATTCAATTTCCTTTTTAATTTTTAACAAATTCAAAACATGGGATTGTACATAGAACCCCACACCAACACTCTAGGATATAGATCCTAAAACACATACATTACATATTTTCTTTGATATAGACTATAGATTCTCAGATATGATAATCCCATCATTAAATAACTTAAATGAAAAATTAAATTACATACATTCCTATGAGATTTTTTGTTTTAGATATTTAGAGAATTAGGGAAAATCACAAACTAACAAAACCTACGTATTTTTCAATTAAGGGATGTTTTATTTCAATTATATTAGAAACTAATTAATCCATAATAATTCTTAAACATATCTCATAAATTCAACACACATGATATCCTATTAGACGTATTTGTGGTAATAATTTTTTTATAGATGAATGAAATAGAAATATAAGATGTGTGTTTAAAATACTAGTAAGGGTAAACATAATAAATAATAATATAATTTCATAAGTTAGCATAAGTTGATCACAAATAATATGGTGAGATTAGATAATAAAAAATAATTTCTTAATAGAATAAAACTAAAAGCATAATATATCCATGGATAATAGTGAAAATAGAATGACCACATGGATATGAATGACTGGTTCCTTAGAGATGAAATTCATAATGTTTGGTAGCTAACTCTATGTCCTAATTCAATATGTCATGATCTTAGACATCATGATCTTACCTCCATGGCCTTATTTCTAGGAAATATCATTTTTTGGGTAATAATACACCAAAATAACCAAGCTAGTTTGTCTCTTGAGATATATCGATGCATCTAGGGGATATATAGAAAGACCCTAACCATCACTAATTATGTTTTATGCATTCATTATATGATAAAATTAATAAATAATACATAATTAACTTTCACAATAATCACCCGTATTGGAATTACAACATATAGAACACTAATAATTTTTCTCATGTTAATAAAAGGGATTACATGATCATAACCAATATGTTTAAATAAGGTGAATATTTAAACAATACATAGTAAACTTTATTGATAAATCAATAAAAATCTGTGTCGGAATAACAAGTATATATATTTTAAAAAGTTCCCAAATAAATAAATGTAATATCTTTCTATGAAAGAATCCCTTAAAGTAACACCAAATAGAGAAATATGTATATGGTTAAGTCAATAATTTCCCTAAAAAATGAGTTATGAAATCTAGGTGAACACAATTAAATCAAATAAATGGAATCCAATGTATTCACAATGTAAAGCTATTGTAAGAAAAGTTATGCCTATTCACCATGGATGGTTTGGAAAGAAAAAGGTAGTGACTGATCATATATTTGATAGAAAAGAATGATATACAATCCATCTAGATAAATAAGGTGGATGATAAAATGTGAATAATATCCTTGATAAAGCATAATATCTATTAATGGACAATGAAATAAATGAGAGACACTTTTTAGGGTTTTTATAAAAATCACTTTTGAAATAAGAAATATCCTTGATATTTTGAAATCATTTTGAAATAAATATTTTATAAAACTAGGAGAAAAATAAGTTCTTTTAGAAACCATGAAAACAAAGATGAAAATTTTCATATCAAATTAAAAATTTCATGGATTGATTTCTTCACACAAAAGAAAAACATAAAAGTAGTGTTTAGAAAATATTTTTAATTTTATCATAAATAGAATAAGTTATAGGTCACTTTCAAAAAAAAATAAAAAAAAATGGATGTGAAAACTTTGAAATAATTTACCTTTGAAAAATAGACACTAATAATAGATCCTTAAAATATATATAAAGGTTATTAAAATAAATATTGGGTGGATGAAAAAACATTTTATTTTAAAATGATGGAAAACAATTCCTATATTTAGAAATATCTTTGTTGAAACCCCACATCATAAGAAGAGTAACAAAACATCATTTTTAAAAGAGGATAAAGGAAATATAAAGTCCACATAGGGTAACCCATGAATATGTTTCCAAATGATAATGTAGAACATTAGTTGGAATGTAAAATATGATAAAGGATGGGAAACCATCATTAAAGATAATGTGAATTAAATGATATAATTTTGAGAAAGAAATTTTATCATAGTAAAATATTTGAATTTAAAGAAAAATTTTGATCATAGAGGATGATAAGTAAAGTCAAATTAAATCTTAGTGTGGAAGAAACCAATCTTGGGAGAAATAAATTCAAGAAGAAGCATTTTAAGTCAGTAAAGTGAGTGTAGTTGGGTTTTGTCTTAGTGGTAAGCACCCTGTAATCCTACATGAAAATGGGGGTTCAAAACCCATTGGGCGCAGGACTGTAGCAGCACTATAGTAGTACTGTAGTAGCGGTGGTATTGTAGTTATGGTGGGTACTGTAGTGGCAGTAGGGGCATTGTATTGGCGATAGGGCATTGTTGCAGCGGCGGGTATAGAGGTAATCACATTTTTTAAAATGTGCTGGAAAATTCCTTTCATAGTGGTAATCACATTATTTCATTTAAATAGTGTGTATAAAACATGAACAAATGAAAATTTCTATATTTTTTCATATTTCAAACTGAAACCTATAAAAAACTCATATTACCCCAATATAAGATAAAAATAATATAAAATATAAAATAATAGTGATGTTTGGGTGTTATAATAATGTAAAATTCACTAAATATGGTAGAGATGCCTTCTTCGACCACATGCTTGATTAATATCATGAAGTTGTATCCAAATGATTTCTTCCTCCTAGGGTATCCATGGGTAGAAAAATCACCCATTGTTTGGGCATGATCCTCCCTTAAAACACATTATTCTAGTACCTATAAAAGGTAAATAGGGAAGGAGAATAAAATTTTAATGATAGAGAATCAATTGGAATACTCCTCTGATTCCCATGGACACAACCTTCATATATAGGTCATGGGGACACTCAATGATTCTTCAAGGAATTTACTCAAATTTTATGAAATTTTAGAGTAATTCCTTCTGTTATAAACACATTGTAACTTATGTTCAACAATAAATTAATTTAACATTTAAATTAATCATTTTAATCACCCATAAATTTCATCACATGGAAAGTAGATAATTAATGATAGCTTATGTGGGTGAAAACTCAAACATTAAAAATTTACATTTAAATGTTAATTTTAATAATACAATATAATTAAATTATATAATAACATTTAGGATATAATTTTATTATAAACTAGGATATAACTTAAGGAAGTAGAAAGATATCACTATGTCACAACATTCAGTATACCTTAACAAGGCACGTGTTATGACTTTTTTATGTATTTCATAAAAAAATACATAACCTATATCAGTATAAATTATATATAAAAATATATTATATGTAATATATAATTTATGGATTAACTCAACCATATATTTTTTATATCCAATGAAACTTTGGATTATTTTATTTCTCATCATGAGGAATATGGATTTAAGATAAGTTTCAACTGATTTTTTTAATATAACACATCTAAATTATAAAATTTAATAAATTATATTTTTTAAAAATTAGTAAAGGATTTAAAATTTTAAACTACATGAAACAAATAAACTATACTCATATCAAATATCATGGATAGGGTATGTTGTTATTGAGAAACAATTGTCATATACATTGAATTTATAATAAAACTTTTTTGACATAATAAACAAATGATTGATGTATTTGTGTTGAGATATCGATTGTAACACCCGATACTTTTATGAGAAATATTTTGTTTTTATGTTATATACATCATCAAAGGAATCTTTCACTACATACAACACTAGCTTGGCTTTATTTACACGCAACTGCGGCCTTCCTCGATAGCTTGCGTTGTACGCAATACTGAGTTTCACTAAACAACGATATGCTATTAAAATATTATTAAAACTAGCCGTTATGAATAGTAATACCCACTTTTTGAAATTTCGTAATTTTTATTTTTCAAAATGGACTTCATTTTTGGATTCGTAATATCGAAATTAGCCTAGGGTGAAATTTTGGTATGTTTCTAAAAACTTTCATTTTTTGATGAATAGTGAAAGCACTGGGTTACTATTTAAAAACCGACTTTTTATTTAAATAATTATTTATTTAAATTTATTTTAGGTCAAAATTGATAAATAATACCTATATAAGTTCAATTCAATTCATTGGAGTCATTTTATAAAAAATTTAGATATATAAAAAATTTATTGAACTTTTCACCGTCATTTACCCACCTCCTAGGAGAATTTCCAAATTCACATAAAACTTAATTTTACCACTTATTTGAGTGGAATTTAGAAAATCCGAGAGATTCAGTTAATATCAAGGACAAAAATGTGGTTCAATGAGATTAAAATAATTTTTGGTGAACAATAACTTTTTACTTTTTTACCACGGTTAAAAGTAAATAGGGTAATTAAGGGTAAAAATGATATTATTATTACCCTAACACATGTCCTAATTCTATTGGATAAGTGTAATTCGACCAAAAAACCTTAGGAATAACATATTACCATTTAGGACCACTTGGATTAGATTAGGACATTTAATATTAATTTATTTAAAGAAGGGTTAAAATTGTTAAAATCAAAGTTTAATAAGTAAATAATTTTTAATATAGGTTTATTCATACGATAAATTAGACTATAAATATTCATTTGAAATCTAAAAATATTTCCTACATAATGGAATTTTATTTGTAATTTTTAGAGATTAAATATTTTAATTTATTAATGACACAATGATGATGCAGTAATTATCTTATTAATGAAATATTGACATAATTGATGTTATAAATACCAAAATAAATGTAATTTGAGACTTTTTATTAATTAAAATAATTTTATAGGTTAATATTACATATTATTACTGATGTAATTAACGTTTTTTGAACTAATATTTCTTTTATGATTTTCAAAAAAATCAATTACCAAATAGTGTCAAAATTGACATAAAATAGTTTTTAAAACATATATTATATTATTAATTGTTATTTTATTCCTAAAAATATAAGGTTTGGCAAAATGACTTATATAAGGTTATATATATTAATAATAAACAACTTGGGGTTCGTTTGGCTTGTTATAGTAAGTTTATTAACCTTATAGTGCAAGAAAACAAAAAGACACGGTAAAAGTAAAATTATTTAACTTAAAGTTAAATCTAAATGATAAGGTTAAAATAGAACCCTAAACTTATCTAAATTCTATTGGATGAGAGGATTTAGACCCATCCCCACCTTATATTCTAAATAAATCAATTTGTAGCTATTAAAAACCTAATATGACTTTATAATAATATAATATTTTTTGTTTTTCCAAAGGTGCCCCTCTCCTCTCTTATAAAAGGGCACCTCCTCCCTCTCTTCCTCACACCACTTTGAGCCTTCAAGCTCTTAAAAACCCTGACAAATTCTCTTATAAACTTCCATAGAAACATCCTAGAGGTCCTGGTATTCTTCAAATACCAATTTTAGTGCCCTAAAATGAGGTCTCAAAGAGGCGCTTCAAAGAAGAGGTAATGTCTGTTACCGATTCTTTCAAATTTATTTCTTATTCCACTTATTCTTATTTATTTGTTTCATTATTAAGTAATAAAATCAGTATCACTCATATACTGATATGTTATTATAAGTATTAAACAACCATATTTCACCATCTATCCATCCTATGGAAAACGAAATCACCGCGCGTGCGTACGTACGGAATACCGTCTCTACGCCGTGGTGTAATCTATTTTCCACCACCACCTTACTTGGATGGGTATAATGGTGTAAAGAATAAATATATATGATTATTGTAAAGTGATATTGATTATGAAATAGTATACATACACTCCAATTCAGTTCCACGATCATGGGAATGATATCATCGCTCGTGCGTACGTACGGAATACCATCTCCACGATGTGATGCGACTTGTTCTACATGATCTTCATTGCATAATTATTATATAAATGAATATAATGAATTAATATGATATATATTACACTAATAAAATTCTGTAAATGAGGTATATATAACCTAAAAAGAATAATAAGAATTTATTTGACAAAACACGCATAAGAACAAAAAGTAATAAACACCCGAATAACAAGTAGTAATGAAATATTACTAATAATAAGCTAAGAATATGACCATATATGATATAATAACAATCAGTATGATTCTGTAATAATTCAATGACATTATTTAAATCATTATATAGGAGGTTCGGACACTTACGAAGCAAATCGTACCTAAGGTAGGGAAAATCTCGCAATCTCAATTTTTATCCGAGATTGTTTATACTTCAGAATTTACTGGGGAATATTTATCATCCACATCCATGTTCCCTCAATATGTAATATTATTTATATCCTCACACAATTTTTTAAATCAAATTTTACCCTTTGGTGAGTTTTTAGTAAAAGATATGAAAGGAATCTTTTGTCGTTTTTTGTACGAGGTACTCTTTTACTTTTCCGGACAAAGTATGAGAAGAATGTTTTTTTTAACTTATACGGCATGAATGGATTCATAGAACATTATTTCCATGAAGCTTCATTTATAAGTTTTCAAGTTTATATTTAATCAAATTCTTTTAGTTTAAAATTGTATAACATGTTAAGAAAGAAAAAATGTTTTTGAAGTAGAAAGGATATTTTCCTCAAGAATGGAGTTCAAGTGTTTTATCAAAATTATTTTCCATCTAAGATAATATAGGGTTATGTTTCTATCCCTATTATTAAATTGATTTGATTATGTTGTGATGGAATTATTTTTATGAATTCCTTTATCTTATATGAATTGTTTTATGATGTCATGATGTTTAAGTATCTCATTTTTATTACATGGGTTATGCAATGATGTATGATTTTTGATTTTTTGGCACACATAAGAATGGTATAATTATGATATTGGTGGGACCTATATCTCCCTCCAATGCATTGGGTAAAGATTTATATCTCATGATATAGACATGGCTATAACGGTAGGTTAATCCGGTTCAGTGAAACAGGACTGAAATGAGGAGTTAACTCGGTTCAGAAATGGAATTTGTCCGCTAAGATAGTCTTGGCAATGAGTCTTGACTACTAAGAAATGATTCTCTATGATTATGTGTGTATGACACAAATCTTCATGTTTTAAGTTATGATTATTGGGATTACATTTCACTACTATGATTTATCCCATGTTATGAAATTATGATCTCTTTTGCAGGTTAAGATTTCCAAAATGTTAAGTTCTTATGAATATTATGTGATTGATATTTCTTTTGTTTACCCTTACTGAGCATTTGAGCTCACTCTTTTGTATGTTTTCTTTCCCCAGGTCAGGAAGAAGGTTATTAAGTAGGATATGCCAAAAATGGACTCTAGATATGATGAAATAAATGGGAGACAACGTAGATGATTTATGAACCAGTTGTTTATGTTTCCCAGTTTCTAAAGACACTATACCTATATGGTCCTTTCATGGTCTTGTTATATGCTGTAATAAGTGTACTTCAATTTTGAAGTATTAATAATGTATTTAAAGTATGGGTCGTTATAGTTGGTATCAGAGGAAAGTTATAGTAAACCTTTGGAAACTAGGATGTGAAAGCCTTAGTATGAACCCTAAGGATATGTCTAAGCATAGAACAAAATCTTAGTGTTTTAGAAATGGCCATGAA
The DNA here is from genome assembly GCA_963277665.1 of Viscum album. Taxonomy (NCBI): domain Eukaryota; kingdom Viridiplantae; phylum Streptophyta; class Magnoliopsida; order Santalales; family Viscaceae; genus Viscum; species Viscum album. Next base: position 680,757,324 of record OY728123.1, on the reverse strand, counting down.
TAACCTATTATAAGACCTTAAGTGTAAAATTTTATTCTTGATTATGTGGTTTTCCTATTATAATTAGTGTTGATCACACTATTCTTCTTGGTTTTAGTCAATGGTTGGAACCCGAAGTAACTATGTTAATGCGGAATGCGACGGGCAATGCAATGATTGTCCCCCTGAGCAACCAAACGTTATGGGAGCTGGAATACAAAATCTTGTAGCCATGCTCACACAACTTTCTCAAGCTATAAATCATGCAGGACTTCCAAACGAGAAAAGGAAGGAGCAACATTCTGTTGAATCCTTCATGAGGTAGCATCCACCTTCATTCAGCGGGTCTACTGATCCATTAGTTGATGAACAATGGATCAGTACTACTAAAAAGATATTTTCAGTTCTTCAATGTTCTGAACATGATAAAGTCATCTTAGTAGTGTATCGTTTGGAAGAAGATGATGATCAATGGTGGAATACTATCAAGAATACGAGGAAAAGAGATGAAATTGAGTCCATGGAATGGGACGAGTTCAAGAACTTATTTTTTAGTAAGTACTTCCCTCATATTCTCCGAACAAATATGGAGAAGGAGTTTCTTGAACTAAAGAAAAAGAATGATGAATCTGTTGGTACCTATGAAGAAAATTTTACAAGACTTTCAAGGTATGCTTCTGGTATTATTATCCAACCTGAGAGTAAGATCGATCGATTCTTTAGTGGTTTAAAACCAAGTCTTTGAAGGGCGTTAGCCATAAGGGACTTCAATAGCTACGAGGAAATCGTTTGATGTGCTCTCAAATTTGATATGGAGATTGGAGTAACCCATCAGTCATATGGGTTTGATAAGAAGAGGAAAATGGAATTCAAAGGAAAATCTAAAGAGCACACAGAAAAGAAGATGAGTTTTCCCTTATTCTCAAAGTGTGGAAAGAAACATGGAGGGAGTTGTCTTAAAGGGACAAGTAAATGTTTCAAATGTGGAAAGGAAGGTCATCGGGCATTTGAATGCCGCAATGATGGGAAGAAGATGTCTAGTGATGCAAACAAAGAAAATGCTACACAGAGTGAACCTCCTACACTTCAATGTTACAAGTGCAAGGAAATGGGGCATTATGCAAATCAATGCCCTAATCCAAGGGTTGTTGATGATGATCAACGTCAACAAACTCTTAAGGCTAAATACAAAGGAAAGTCACATGGAATTTCTATCAGCGATGTGGAGTACGATAATGATGTGGTGAAAGGTACACTTACCATCCACTCTAAAGTAGAAAATGTTTTATTTGATTTTGGATCCACCCACTCTTTTACTTATGAAGAATTTTCTAAGGGTATCGTCATATTACCTCAACAATTGGATGTTGAGTTAGCTGTGACAACCCTTAATGGCACAACAGTCGCATCAAAAGTTTATAATTCTTCTCCGATTGAAGTTTGTGGCAAAGTGCTTCCTGCAAATATTGTGATCCTTCCTATAGTGGAATTTTATGTGATTCTTGGCATGGATTGGATTTCTCTATATGGATCTCATATCAATTTTCAAAGAAGGTAAGTCACATTTCATATTCCATATCAATCTATGATCGTCTATCGATGCAAGGATGAACATAACCTTCCAGTGGAAATTTCTTCCATCTTATGGGTCTTGATTCCACTAAATGAAGGTTATTTATCTCAAATGGTTGGTGAGAAACTCACGATTAAGAATATTCCCATTGTACAGGAGTTTGATAATGTCTTTCCGGAGGAATTGTCGGGTCTTCCACCAAATCATGAAGTTGAGTTTTCAATAGAACTCGTACCGGGTGCTTTTCCTATTTCAAAGAAACCTTACAGAATGGCCCCAATTGAGTTGCAGGAATTGAAGAAGCAACTCCAAGAGAATCTTGATAAAGGATTAATATGCCCTAGTGCATCACCTTGGGGAGCACCTGTTCTGTTTGTTAATAAGAAAGATGGATCAATGGGACTCTGCATTGATTATCCAGAACTTAACAAGATCACTATCAAGAAAAAATATCCTCTCCCGCACATTGATGACTTATTTGACCAACTACGTGGATCTCAATACTTTTCCAAGATTGATCTTCGGTTAGGGTATCATCAATTAAGGGTCAAAAGGTATGATATACCAAAGACGGCTTTCCTTACAAGGTATGGACACTATGAATTTATAGTGATGCCATTTGGTCTTACTAATGCCCATGCTATCTTCATGGATCTGATGAATAGAGTCTTTAGAGGCTATCTTGATCAGTTTGTGGTAGTCTTTATAGATGATATTCTTTTCTATTCAAAGAGCAAGGAAGAACATGAAGATCACTTGAGAATTATATTGAAGACCCTGAGAAAGGATAAGCTTTATGACAAATTTACCAAGTGTGAATTTTTTCTTCAAAAAGTTTCATTTTTGGGTTACATAATCTCAAAAGAGGGGATATCTGTAGATCCAGTAAAGATAGAGGTTATCGAAAGATAGTCGAGACCAACAAAAATAATTGAGATCTGAAGTTTTCTTGGTTTGGCTGGATATTATCGACGTTTTGTGAAAGATTTTTCATGATTATCTAATCAACTCACCAAGTTGACTCGGAAAGGAGTTAAGTTTGTTTGGACAGAGGAATGTGAAGAGAATTTCAAGGAGTTTAAAAGAAGGTTATCCAGTGCACTTGTACTCACACTTCCTTGTAGTGGAGAAAGGTTTGTGATCTACAGTGATGCATCCAAGAAGGGGATGGGGTGTGTTCTCATGAAAAACGATATGGTGATAGATTATGCCTCACGAAAGTTGAAAATAAATGAGGAAAATTACCCAACTCATGATTTGGAGTTAGCTGCGGTAATCTTTGCATTAAAGATTTGGAGGCATTATCTTTATGGAGAAAGGTGTGATATTTATACTGATCATAAAAGTTTAAAGTATATTTTCACACAAAAGGAGCTTAATATGCGCCAAAGAAGATGGTTGGAGCTGATTAAGGATTATGACTTCTCAATTCATTACCACCATGGGAAAGCAAACAAGGTGGAAGATGCATTAAGTTGACAATACCATGCTAGCTTATCCATGATGAGGATCACAAAAGATACAATATTTATGGATTAACAAAGGATGGATCTTGGAATTATAATGGAAAGGGAAAAATCGTATCTTTCTCAAATGAATGTTCAACCATCTATACATGTGATTATTAAAGAGGAACAGAAAGAAGATGTAGAGTTACAAAAGAATGTGAGAAATGTTCCTGAATTCAACCTTGATTGTGATGGAATAATAAGGTTCAGGAATCGGGTTTGTGTTCCTCCCATCCCCGAATTAAAGAAGGATCTACTGTATGAGGCTCATAGTTCTTCATTATCTATTCATCCTGGAAGCACAAAGATGTATAGGGACCTGAAAGAGTACTTTTGGTGGGATGGCATGAATAGAGATGTTGTTGAATATGTCTCTCGATGCTTGGTTTGTCAGCAAGTTAAAGCTGAGAGACATAAGTCTAAGGGTATGTTACAACCATTACCCATACCCGAATGGAAATGGGAAAAAATCACTATGGACTTTGTCACTGGACTTCCTAAAACATCCAAAGGCAATAATTCTATCTGGGTCATAGTTGATCGTCTTATAAAGTAGGCACACTTCATTGCTATTAGATAGGATTTCTCTCTGGATCAGCTTGCCAGGATATATGTAAAGGAAGTGGTAAGATTGCATGGAGTACCACTTTCCATTATATCTGATCGGGATCCAAGGTTTACCTCAAAGTTCTGGCGAAGTCTTCAGCATACTCTGGATACAGAGTTGAGTTTCAGCACTACTTATCATCCTCAGACAGACGGTCAGTCTGAGAGGACGATTCAAACTCTAGAAGATATGTTGAGAGCTTTCTCTATGGATTTCAAAGGTGGTTGGGATCAACACCTACCTTTGGTGGAATTTTCTTATAATAATAGCTTTCACTCCAGTATCCAGATGGATCCTTATGAATCTCTCTATGGAAAGAAATGAAGGACTCCAACTTTCTGGGATGAAGTTGGGGAAAGAAAGCTATTAGGACCTGATCTTGTTGATGAGATGGTAGAAAAGGTCAGATCTATTCAACAACACATTAGAGCTACATAGAGTCGAAAAAAAAGTTATGCCGACAGCCGAATAAAAGACTTAGAGTTTGAAGTGGGTGATAAAATGTTCTTACGAATATCTCCTTGGAAGAGAGTAATGAGATTTAGAAGGAAGGGAAAGTTGAGCCCAAGGTATATCGGTCCTTTCGAAATACTGGATCGTGTTGGGAAGGTAGCTTACCGATTGGCACTTCCACCGAATCTCTCTCAAATTCACGATGTGTTCCATTTATCTCTCCTGAGAAATTATATACCTGATCCTTCACATGTACTCAGCTCAGAAGTTGTACCGATGGAGAAAGATCTTTCTTATGAAGAACAGCCGATAGAGATTCTGGATCATAGCGAAAAAGTCCTACAGAACAAGACCACTCACTTGGTGAAAGTTTTATGGAGGAACCACCAATTAGAATAATCTACATGGGATCTTGAGGATATGATGAGGGAGATGTATCCTCATCTATTTGTTACAAAGTGATGAATTTCGAGGGCGAAATTCATTTTAAGGGGGGTAGAATGTAACACCCAAAACTTTTATGGGAAATATTTTGTTTTTATGTTATATAAATCATCAAAGTAATCTTTCACTACACACAACACTAGCTTGGCTTTCTTTACACGCAACCATGTCCTTCCTCGATAGCTTGCGTTGTACGCAATACCGAGTTTCACTAAACAACGATATGCTATTAAAATATTATAAAAACTAGCCGTTATGAATAGTAATAGACACTTTTTGAAATTTTGTAATTTTTATTTTTCAAAATGAACTTCATTTTTGGATTCAGAATATCGAAATTATCCTAGGGTGAAATTTTGGTATTTTTCTGAAAACTTTCAATTTTTGATGAATAGTGAAAACACTGGGTTACTATTTAAAAACCGATTTTTTATTTAAATAATTATTTATTTAAATTTATTTTAGGTTAAAATTGATACATAATACCTATATAAGTTCAATTCAATTCATTGGAGTCATTTTATAATAATTTTAGATATATAAAAATTTTATTGAACTTTTCACCGTCTTTTACCCACCTCCTAGGAGAATTTCCAAATTCACATAAAACTTAATTTTACCGCTTCTGTGAGTGGAATTTCGAAAATCTGGGAGACACGGTTAATATCAAGGACTAAAATTTGGTTCAATGAGATGAAAATATTTTTTGGTGAATAGTAACTTTTTACTTTTTTTACCACGGTTAAAAGTAAATAGGGTAATTAAGGGTAAAAATAATATTATTATTACCCTAACACATATCCTAATTCTATTGGATAAGTTTAATTCGACCAAAAACAACCTTAGGAATAAAATATGACCATTTAGGCCCACTTGGATTAGATTAGGACATTTAATATTAATTTATTTAAAGAAGGGTTAAAATAGTTAAAATAAAAGTTTAATAATTAAATCATTTTTAATATAGGGTTATACATAAGATAAATTCGACTATAAAAATTCATTAGAAATATAAAAATATTTTATACATAATGGTATTTTATTTTTAATTTTTAGACATTAAATAATTTAATTTATTTATGACACAATGATGATGCAATAATTATCTTATTAATGAAATATTGACATAATTGATGTTATAAATACCCAAATAAATGTAATTTGAGACTTTTTTATGAATTAAAATAATTTTCTACGTTACTATTACATATTAGTACTGATTTAATTAACTTTTTTCGAACTAATCTTTCTGTTATGATTTTCACAAAAATCAATTACCAAATAGTGTCAAAATTGACATAAAATAGTTTTTAAAACAAATATTATATTATTAATTGTTATTTTATTCCTAAAAATCTAAGGTTCATCAAAATGACTTATATATGGTTATATATATTAATAATAAACAACTTGGGGTTCGTTTGTCTTGTTATAGTAAGTTTATTAACCTTATAGTGTAAGAAAACAAAAAGACACGGTAAAAGTAAAATCATTTAACTTAAAGTTAAATCTAAATTATAAGGTTAAAATAGAACCCTAAACTTGTCTAAATTCTATTGGATTAGAGTATTTAGACCCATCCCAACCTTAGCTTTTAAATAAATCAATTTGGATCTATTAAAAATCGAATATGACTTTATAATAAAATAATATTTTTAGTTTTTCCAAAGGTGCCCCTCTCCTCCCTTATAAAAGGGAACCTCCTCCCTCTCTTCCGCACACTACTTAGAGCCTTCAAGATAGGCCAAACCCTACCAAATTCTCTTCTCCACTTCCATAGAAACATCCTAGATATCCTGGTCTTCTTCAAAGACCAATTTTAGTGACCTAAAAGGAGGTCTCAAAGAGGCGCTTCAAAGAAGAGGTAATGTCCGTTACCGATTCTTTCAACTTTATTTCTTCTTCCACTTCTTCTTATTTATTTGTTTCATTATGAAGTAATAACATAAGTATAACTCATATACTGATATGTTATTATAAGTATGAAACAACCCTATTTCACCATCTATCCATCCTACGGAAAACGAAATCACCGCGCGTGCGTACGTACGGAATACCGTCTCCACGCCGTGGTGTAATCTATTTTCCACCACCACCTTACTTGGATGGGTATAATGGTGTAAATAATAAATATATATGATTATTTTAAATTGATATTTATTCTGAAATAGTATACATACACTCCAATATAATTCCACGATCATGGGAATGATATCATCGCTCGTGCGTACGTACGGAATACCGTCTACACGATGTGATGCGACTCGTTCTACATGATCTTAATTGCATAATGATTATATAAATGAATTGAATGAATTAATATATATATATTACACTAATACCATTCTGTAAATGAGTTATCTATAACCTAAAAATAAGAATAAGAATTTATTTGACAAAACACGCATAAGAACAAAAAGTAATAAACACCTGAATAACAAGTAGTGATGAAATATTACTAATAAGAAGCTAATAATATGACCATATATGATATCATAACAATGATTATGATTCTGTAATAAGTCAATGACATTATTTAAATCATTATACAGGAGGTTTGGACACTTACGAAGCAAATCGGACCTAAGGTAAGGAAAATCTCGCAATCTCAATTTTTATCCGAGATTGTTTATACTTCAGAATTTACTGGGGAATATTTATCATCCGCATCCATGTTGCCTCAATATTTAATATTATTTATATCCTCACACAATTTTTTAAATCCAATTTTACCCTTCGGTGAGTTTTTAGTAAAAGATGTGAAAGGAATCTTTCGTCGTTTTTCGTACGAGGTACTTTTTGACTTTTCCGGCCAAAGTACGAGAAGAATGTTTTTTTAACTTATACAGCATGAATGGATTCATAGAACATTATTTCCATGAAGCTTCCTTTATAAGTTTTCAAGTTTATTTTTAATCAAATTTTTTTAGTTTAAAATTGTATGACATTTTAAGAAAGGAAAAAAAATTGAAGTAGAAAGTATATTTTCCTCAAGAATGGAGTTCAAGTGTTTTATCAAAATTATTTTCCATCTAAGATAATATAGGGTTATGTTTATATACCTATTATTACATTGATTTGATTATGTTGTGATGGAATTATTTTTATGAATTCCTTTATCTTATATTAATTGTTTTATGATGTCACAATGTTTAAGAATCCCATTTTTATTACATGGGTTATTCAATGATGTATGATTTTTGATTTTGTGGCACACATAAGAATGGTATCATTATGAGATGGGTGGGACCTATATCTCCCTCCAATGAATTGGGTAAAGATTTATATCTCATGAGATAGACATGGCTGGAACGGAAGGTTAATCCGGTTCAGTGAAACAGGACTGAAACGAGGAGTGAACTCGGTTCAGAAATGGACTTTGTCTGCTAAGATAGTCTTGGAAATGAGTCTTGAATACTAAGAAATGATTCTCTATGATTATGTGTGTATGCCACAAAGCTTCATGTTTTAAGTTATAATTATTGGGATTACATTTCACTACTATGATTTATCCCATGTTATGAAATTATGATCTATTTTTCAGGTTAATATTTCCAAAATGTTATGTTCTTATGAATATAATGTGATTGATATTTCTTTTGTTTACCCTTACTGAGAATTTGAGCTCACCCTTTTGTATGTTTTCTTTCCCCAGGTCAGGAAGAAGGTTATTAAGTAGGATATTCCAAAAAGGGACTCTAGATATTATGAAATAAATGGGAGACAACGTAGATGATTTATGAACCAGTTGTTTATGTTTCCCAGTTTCTAAAGACACTATAACTATATGGTCCTTTCATGGTCTTGTTATATGTTGTAATAAGTGTACTTCAATTTTGAATTATTAACAATGTATGTAAAGTATGGGTCGTTATATCGATTAACCAATTAAGTTCTTCCACTTCTTACACACCACATTATGTTCTATTAATGAGATCTTACATAAATAAAAAGGGACAACAAGGTGATGAAAACATATAAAACATATAAGATGCTTGTGCATGTATTAATTAACTAAAATTTATTTTTATTTTTATTTTAAAACATTATAATAACCACTAAGGTTTTTTATCTAGTTTAGACATTGGAGGAGTCTACTATAAAATGTGAACATGAACTCCTTATGGTATTTCCTCATCATCCATGACATTGTGAACATCTTAGAGTAGTGATTTCAGGAGTCTTATTAGGATACAATTTTATGAAATAACATATAGAAATGTATTTTGATAAATAATTATAATAATTAAATACTATTGTTAAGAACATGAATAGTAAATTAAATAGTAAAAATGTTTTTTTGGTGAAACAATATGTGCTTATAATGAAAAAAAATGAGATGTTAATGAAAAAACAATCAATGCACCAACAACCACTACCAGAACCACAATAGTAAAAATGTTGTTTTAATGATAATATTTTATAATATTTGTGTGGCATATATCTATCATCACTCATGAACCATGTCATTGTAAAATTCATGGTGTATAATATTCAAGGTGATACCCCTGACAACGCACCATTACCAATAGATCATTTAAGATCTGGGATTTAGGTAGATCGTGAACCAAGAGATAAGTTACCCATTCCCATTGATAATTTTAGTATTAAAATATTTAAAAAGACATAATAAAAATCATAGTATGGTTAATAAATCTTATAGATACACATAATAATAATGGGTTACATAATTTCCAACTTATATAATATTTAATATACCATATGAGGAAAACTATTTTATGTAATAACGTAAGGGGAATCAAATAACTAGTAAAGGAAATCAAAGGGATTAGCTTCCACATCATAAAAGTGAATTATGGACCCTAATTTTTCAACACCACTACCCCTAACATAGTTAATGACTTTTTAAGTTATTATAAAAACACATTTCAAAGATAATAATTCCTATAAATTTATATTTTGGGAAGATATACCAGATACAAAAACTATTGATCATGTTAGTATTGATAGAATAAGTGAAATTATTTAACAAAGTTGGTTTGGATCCTCTATTATCAATATGTATATGAGGTTTTTTTCATAATTATTATAATTAATTATTAATTTGATATTTTTATTATATTTTAATATTAATATTTTTATTCAAGATATTTATATAACAATTATGTATTCATGGTACAAGATGATCATCTTCTTTTTGTAAGTCCTCAAATTAATTTTATAGAAGAATTTAATATGAATACAGATAAAATTAAAGTAAAAAACAATAATTTTTCAAAACGTTTAAATAAAATACAATGGATGAAATAATATTTTTAATAACTAATCTTTAAAGGTAAAACCTATAATCTGATTATTTTTTTGATAAAAAAATTCTTAACATAAAATACATATTATTTTTTAAAATTTTCAGGAGATCATTGGATGAAATTTCTAATAAATACAATTAAGCAAATGATATATTTTATTAATCTAATGCAGAGATATCAAAAAAATAAACCATACATGATGTCACTTTTTAATTAGTAAAGAATTGTATTTTTAACATTTTATATATGGTTGTTCAATTATATGTTTTATAATATGCATTAATTTTTATGTTTTCTTTGGTAGTACTTTTCTAATGTATCAAAAAAGTAATAAGATAAATGTAAATAAATAATAAATAGATTTATTGTTATAGATTAAAATTTTTTCATGTATTTATAATGACATTTCACTATTGGATCACATATCATGAAAATATTCTTACAATTATCAATGTATACAAGGTGTCCAAAATAACCAAATGTTTACGATAGGGATTTATGTTTTTAAATTCATTATGGTTGTTTTAAACCATAAAAAAATTAAATTATCTTAATGGTATAAGTTATATGTATCTTTTTTTGATTATATACACTTTTTTTAAGATATTTGTTAATAAACTCCATGTTTATATATTTTTAGTACTATAAAAATACTTATGATAAAACCCTTTCAAAATATGAAATAGTTTCATTCATGAATGAAAGTTAATGTTACATTATGTCATAATTTTTACAATAATCAAGAAGATATATTTTTTTAACACTTATTTTTATTACCTAATTTGTAACCTATGAAAATGAGCCTTATTTCATTATGATGCATGGTGCTATCAGAATGACTGGTAGAGAGTGATATAAATTTAAAAGTGGTATTATAGTTAAAACACACCTCATATTCTCTAAACCAAGAAATAGATCTTGTATTATTATGAAAATATAGAAAAAAATCATCATTTTATTTTTTACCTACATGGATGAACCACATCTCATTATGACATATGGTGTGTTTGGAATCACAAAATTTTCATTTTTCTATTTTAATGTGACATGTAATTATAAAAAATATAAAAATAGATTTTACCCAAGACAATAATCTTGTATTATCATGAAAATGAAAAAAAAATTGAATAATATTTGACCTATATAGACAAACCATGCATCATTACATTATCTTGTGTGGTCATAATGACCCATAGTGCATGTTCTTAATCTAAATGTGATATTTTAGTCAAATATTGTGTCACATGATCAAAACCAACAAAAAATTATCATATTATCATGATAATATAGAAAAAAAATATCATATTCATTTTTGAACATTTGGAAAAAAAATTATAAAATTATGATGCCTAATGTGGTCAATATTACTGAAGGTGTGTTTTTTCTTTTGATAAGTGTTTTTTAACATAAAAACATTTCAAAAGCTCAAAACTAGAAAAAATAACCCATATTATGATAAAAATATCATAAAAGTATAATTGATACATTTTTGTCCTTTAGGAATGAACCACATGTCATTCTGACATGTGGTGTGGTTTTGTTAACCTAAAGTGTATATATATATATAATTGTTTTCTAAGTCAAAAAAAAGCATCACATGCTTAAAAATATACAAGTGATATTGTATTTTCATTAAACTATAGTAAAATGGTCATTAATTCATTTTTTAATTGTATGAAATAATCCTATATTGTTCAAACATGTGTTTTTGTTAGGATGATCAAAAATGAATTTTTTTATATTAAAAGTGTTATCTCTGTTAAAAATGCACATCACATGCTCAAAACTAACAAATATACTTGGATTTTCATGAAAATATAGGATAATTATTATCGATTTATTTTTAGCATATAGGAATTAACCATCTATTAATTTAATTCATGATGTGTTTCGAATGAATAAAAGTTTTTTTTCAGTTTTAAGTATTATCAGCTTAAAAATGTGCATCACATTCTCAAAACAAAACAAAAAGAGCATTTATTATTGATAAAATTTATGTAAATATTCATAAATTTATTTATGACCTATATGAATAAATCATATTTCATTATTATGTGCAATGTCGTTAGAATGAAAAATAGTGTTTTTTCTATGTTAAAACTCTTGTATAAGTTAAAAATACTTATCATGTGATCAAAAAAATAAAACTATCTCTTGTTTTTTTGAAACATTCTGAAAATTATTACCAATACATTTGTGGATAATAATAATTAATAAAAAATTATTATAACATGTGGTGTAATCAAAATGATTTAAAATTAACTTTTAAATTTTAAAATTTCCATATAAGTTAAAATCATGTATAAAGAGTTAAAAAATACCAAACTATAACATTTTTTAGTGAAACTATAGGTCAAAGATAATTAATTATTTTATTATCCATCATATTTATTTTTTTGTGATTTTTTTGTATTAAGTTACTATAGAATAGTTCAATTATAGTTATTTTTAAATTTATTAATTATTATTAATAAATAATATATTGTATATTAATACGTATATATGACTATTGATTCACTTACAAATACATTTTTTGGTATGTTAAAAGACAATGGATGGTTGATGATTCAATAGCACACACTTCTTCATATGATGAATTATTTTACTCTAATCCAACTAATTATTTTATATTTATTGAAACTATATCCCATAATTTTATTTAAAAAAATTTACGTTGAGTAATAACATATATCTATTATTTGAATATTTATAATTCAATCACTTTTTGGTTTTTGGTTTCTGAAACATTGAAAAATGGATGTAACAGCTGAGAAGGGCCTTTCTTAGTGATATTATATCACTTAGAACATCCTCGACATTTCTTAGCACACAAAAAATCAAAACCTTTTTATGTCAATAACAAAATCCTTTTCTAGTATTTAGCATGGTACTTTTTATGATAGTGAAACAATTATAATGAATTTATTTATTTATTATGAAAATTTATTTTTTCTATACTTTATTTTATATATACCTTTTATAAAATAACACATAATGATGATCTTGAATCTTTGAATAAACATATTTTAATAAATTGTAGATTATTAGAGAAAAAACACATAAACACTTACACATCATGGTTTATAAATAAGGTTTTTATATATCTAATCTTGGATGATTTTGTTTTATTTTATGCTATTTTATTTTCTAATCCATATATAATTAAATTTTTTATTTAAAATGAATCAAGGATAAGATGCTAATTCATAATATGGAAAAGACTATATAAGGTGAATTTCAAGATGTCCTTTGCAACAATCATTCTAATATTTAGGTTTTGTTATAAAAAATATTTCATTTAGTACTCAAGAAAAAATAAAACTCATGAAAAATAAGTTGATTTACACTTAAAGTAACAAAAATTTCTACATCTAGTGCAAGAGATAATTCAATTGTTAATTAAAAAAGTTAAATTGGTATTTTATTTTTAGATATATCATAATATTTTCATAAAATTTATTTTTATTTTCAATATTCATTCATTATTAGTCAAACATTGAAAATGGAGTGAATATTGAGTATGAATTCACATTATTTAACCTCCATAAAGTACATTTAAAATTTTAGAATGATCCTTTTTATTTTAGAGACAAATACTAAGTATTTTTTTATTTTATAATTTATAACACATAAAATTGGTATTTGATGATACATCTTCTAGTAATAGGGTTAAAGTATTTCTATGATCATAAATACAATGAAAGTGCACCACCTTAACTATTTGATGTAACAAAGGATAGTTATAATAAACAAAATGATGAATAATTTTCTTAAACAGATGTGTAAGGGATGTTATGTAGTGTATGATGTAACTTATAAATGAATATATTCACATTTATATTTTTTTATAAATTTATTTGATTATAATGAAAATGAAGTTATCTTTTTTGTTATCATTTTTATTGTTTCTTAATTTTTCATTACTAGTATTCCATCAATGTCTCTCCTCTTTATTTGGATGAAATTATAAAAAAAATTATAAAGGAATTATTTAATGAAATATTCATGTTTTGTGGTATCTTTTTTTTCTTTATTTAATGAATATTCATTTAGCTATTTTATTAAATCATCTTGAGATATGAGTTTCATACAATTAGTTACCAATATAATAATCCTAAATGTTTTTTTCATAGAGTAAACAATTATATAATAAATTTAAAATTATTTGTGTTTCTAAAAAAATAATTAATCCATTCAAAGTAATAGATCATAAGGCTATATAAAACACTTTTTTATAATAATAGGTGATAATATGCATATGTTTTAGGTATGGCATAGACTCATTTTTTATAGATTTTTTATATTTTATATTCAGATGATTTGTTTAAATAATTATCTAGACTGCCAAGAAAATTAACAAAATAGGGTTGTTTTCACGTAGATACTTTTTTGATAAAATTAAAAATGAGTTTCGAATTAGTGAATAGAAAAATTAGGACACTTTATCCTATATAGTTATTTTGATAGAAATGGTACCTTATTGACTGTATCAACTACTAATGAGGTTATTTCAATTTATGATGTGGTTGATGAAATATATAATAATGAAATACCAATAGTAAACAAAGAAAGAAAAAACAAATGGGGTCCCATTAAAATCAGATTCTTTCAAAAATATAACATTGAAAATACAATTGTGGATTTCAATGTCAAGGGTAAATTATTGGATAATAACTAAATTATTTTTTAATATTACATTACAACATGTTATTATAGTTATGAGTTGAAAATATTTTTCAACCAAGTATATAACAGTTGGTTATAATTGTCTGGATGCATGACATGAAACTTGAGTTCACCCAAACTATCAAATAGGTAAATTTTATTTTATTTTATTGGTGTTATCATAGGTTTAGGATCACACATGTGTGAAATTTCAATAGTCGCACTGGTTCGGTTGTAAAATCACACATGTAAAGCCCTAGAAGGTTTTGGGTGAATTCGGAAAGTCTACAACTGAAATGGATGTATCAATTCATATTATGATATATAGGGTCATGACATGAAAGGGTTAATATAGGGTAGAAGCACCCATAACCCAATAAATCATGTTATGAACATAAAGTTCATGCCATAAAGCACTCTATGGAAAAAAAATTAAAAAGAATTTTTTTTAAATTAAATGTGAATGGGGGTCATTTCACCCAGAAGTAGTGGATGAACCCCTCTCCAACACTTTAGAGTTCCAAGTGAGGTAACTCTCTCACTTGAAGTTGTATTTTGGTGTCATTCATTATAGGAAGTAACCTCAGGTAAGGATAACACTTTGTGTCCTTCCTTCATTTTTTCTATCATTGATTTGAGGTGTTGCACCATTTATGACCATTGATCCCTATTTCCAAGATTTTTATATTCTTCTATGTTTTACATTTTTTTGTATCAAATAAAAGGAAAATATTTTATGGGTAGTATTCTGCAATAATAATGTAGGTATTTCCTCAATTTATCCTAATTATACGTGTGCTGTGTAATTTTTGGTAAATGAGTGTGGCTGGAGTGGTCTGGGTGAGACTAGTTTTTTTACTAATTTTAGTTTATATTTATCTTGGGTGATATTGGAGGGTAGTCTCATGGGTGAAATGGTATTATTGATCCGGGTATGGCATGGAAGGTTTAGAATGGGGTTAATGTGTTTGTTGGGCATGATGGTGCCGGTTATGGATGTTTATTAAAGTGATATTATGGTTGAGTTAGTTTCACAGGAATGCATTAGGAATGGAAGATGTAACTATGGGTGATGTTGATCACTAAAAGTGAGGTAATGTGGTTCTTCAGGTTGAGAAAGATGGTGATGGCCAATATTGTAATTGGGTGATGTGGTTCACTGGTGTCGATATAGATTTTCTAAGAGTGTGGCCTATAAGTGTTAGTGAATTCCTCTCACCATGATTGGATGAAGGTGTTTGCAGTGTCGTGTGAAAAAATGATAGGGCCCATTGATTTGGTGTTGACCAATCATTGTGGGTGGAGTACTATGTAGATCCCACAACATAAGAGATTGTATTATCCATCGGTATGGATGGTTTTCTCACTGTAGAAGGCCATAATAGATGGTGTGTGAGACTATAGAATGGGGGTTGAGGCTCTCTGTAATGTTGGGGCTGATGGGTCAGGACTATATAAGGACATGTATCATCATGATAAGTAATGTCGGGCTACTGAGTCTATGGGGGGGAAAATAAACAGAAGTCTTAGGGACTTGTGACATTCCATGTAGATGTGCCTTTGGGGAATCTGGTTGACTCAATGTGGTTAGCTATAAACAATGGAAAATGATTTCATGTGGTATGTTTTAATGGTTGTAATGTGACACCGCATTGTATAGGAATGAATGAAATACCCAAGGGTCTAATATTATGATATACCATAGATACATTATTCCACTCTGGTATTAGATGAGGCGGGTAATGGGTATCTTGTGGTTGTTGATCATAAGTGGGGAAGGTTATGTTTTTTCTTCTCATTTCAATTTATTTATGTTTTTAATACATTATTATATGTATGTAAATACACTAGGGATTCCATTAGTTGTGGCCTATTGTGTTCATACTCACACCCTACAGGGGGCCTTCAAAATGCATGCATAGTTCATGGTTCGAAGTACAAGAAATGGACCAGGGTCAAGTTATAGAGTTTAGTGAGTAGGGGGTGCAAAGGGTGCACATAATTATGACATGATTTTTAGCAGGCAGACTGGGTGGTTTCTTGGGGTCGAGTTGGTGATCTTTAGGGTTATTTTGTCCTTGTTCATATATGACCATCCCATGGGAGATATTGGTAATTTCATTAAAAATTGAATGATATATATATATATATATAATCTTGTATATATGATATGTGTACTTTTGGATCATTACTATTGTTTTTTATATTTCTTCCATTGTTATTGGTTTATTTCTTCCATATTGATTTTATTATTATTGTTGTTATTATTACCAACAAATGGTATAGCCTCCCCATTATCACCTAATAGACTCTTACTGCTAGTTGGAAGACTTTGTAATATAGAGAGGTGTGCTCAAGGTATTGTAACTCTCCAAACCAAAGCAATGGATCAGTGGCTCCTAAGGTGGGGTGTTACAAAGTGTTATTAGAGTAAACAATTGGTGTTACCTTATAGCATGAAATATCTTTAGTAGTACATGGTAGTATTAAATGAGGTTGATTACAAGTGGTAATGGTGTTTATCTAGTTTCTAGGTGGTATTAAAGGTTGGTTATTTAAAAATGGATTATTATTTGGGTTGTTCTTTCATGGATCCCATAAATGTTTCAAGCATGGGATGGAGGATAAGTTGAGTGTTTATCTAGCACATGTATGAACTAAATTCCAAGTTATTAAGGGAAATGGGATTTTTTTCTTATTTTCATGATTCTAGTTGAGTCATTTGACTTGAATTTAAATGTATTTTATTTTAAAAACTATTTTTAGACTCATTTTCCAAGACACAAGAGGGAGTACTCATGAATCATTATAATAACTAAGGTATCACATGAAATATTTTTTGTGCTTGTTACTATGTCTTGGAACCTAGAATAAGGGAAATGGGATGAGATGTTTAAAGTTTAAACAATAAACAAAACATTTTTTCTAGTATATCTTTTGGTGGAATTCTACTCAACTTCCCAAGGGAAATATATTTATTCTAGAAAGTTAATGGGATTAGGATATTTAAAGTGTTAATAATAGGATAAATTTTGTTTTACCATGTAGTATCTTAGTGTAATTATACTTAGTCAGTCCTGGTATGTAATTCCTGATGTGAAAGAAATTTGAACCTATGTGTATATGGTGTATGTGGTTCTTGACTTGGATATGGGTTGGAATGGGGCCATGAGGATGGGTGATATGTTCTATGGGTGTGGTAGGGAAGTGTAAGGGTAGTGATATTTTCTACCTATTTTAGATTTCCCTATTTTTGATATCTAGAATTTTATACTTATGTTGATCATGGTACTTGGTTATTAGCATTATTCCACTAAAATGACCTTCGTTGGAGCGTTTGGAGGTGGAGATGTGGTGCCACAAGGGTGTGCACGAGATGCAGCTCCTAAGGCTTTGGTGATCATGAGTTAAAGATGGAGGCACTGAGGAAGGTGGGATAACCATAGTCTGTATAAGAGTTTGACCAAAATAGGCAGTGTATTTTTTACTATGATTGGATGAGTAGCTCAAGGAGAGCTTAGTGTATGTCATTCATAGAATTGACTAAGGAGACCAGGGAGATGATCCATCCATGGTATATCTAATGTGGGAGTTTTAATCACAACACCCTCCTTTGATCTAAGGAGATTATGGAATGTAGGTGGAAGATTTTTTAATATAGTCTATGAAGAATATTTTTTTTATTAGATAAATACACCCCCGACAAAGAGGGTGAAGTTGGAATATTACATGCTAAAGGGGCTGGTGAGGCAATGTTGGGACATATAGGTACATGAAAGTAGGAATGAGGGACTTATTTGAAAGTACTTAAAGACTATATTCTTTAACCACCTCTTCCCTAAAACCATGAAGGGAGATTTAACCCATGTTTTTTAAACTTTTATTAGTGGGAGACCTCAGTCATGGATTATACTAGTAGGTTCATAGACTTGTTTCATTTTTCACTGACTATCGAAGGATATGACATCGTCATGGTACTATGATTCTAGGATGGTTTACGACATTTTATTAGGGTATATTTAAACATATTATTATTTACTACATTTTCATAGGTAGTGAATTAGGCATTTATAGCCAAGGGGAACATGACGTATGGGATTATACTGATCCAGAAATTGGTGTCGGGTGAGATAGGCAATGGGGGTCTGAGCAGCCAAAATAGAGGATGTAAGGAGGCCTAGTATGGTAGTCAAACCAGAGGCTCGAAGAGGAAACTAAAGAGTGGGTAGTTTATGGAATGATTCTAATTTAGATAGTCAGGGAACATTTGGGATCAGTGTGATCGGACTCTGAAGGAGTTCCAAGAATGTGCCCATATGGGGATTTTGGAGAGGTTTTTTTGGAAGACTTTATAAATAGTAGAGAGTTAGGGACTGGGTTAGACTCAAGGATGTGAGGTGGGACCGAGACCAGTACTATGATCTGGTAGCTAGGATATGATTGAATGCACAAGACATGGTAGGGATAGAGATAACTAGAAATGGAGATAGTTTCTGATAGTGAGTATAGATATGAAGGGATTAAAATAATTAGGTAGTCAAGATTTGGTCCAGCTATATGCGGATGATTAAATAGATTCTGGGTTGGTCATAGATTTTATGACAATTAGAGGTACCCTATGAGTGTGGCTATGATTTTTTTGTATGATGTATACTTTTGGTGTATGTATGTTAATTAAATTGATCATGTGATGGTTAATATGTGAGTAATGGGTGTGGTTCATGATAGATAGGGGATGTGTTGGTATCAGTAAACCATTGTGGGCATAGAATATAGTGTGGGGACTTTGTGGGAAATAGTTGTGTTATAATAATTTTATGTGTATCAGTTATGATGTGGGTTTGTGTGATCATCAAGAATGATGTGGGACTTTATGGGAATCATATATGATGTAGTTATGAGATGATAATATAGTGCGATGTCAAACTAACTACGTATAAAATTTGTAATTTGTGTGTTGTGGGAGGATGGTTGGTGTGAAACCATCATGGAATTGAGAAACGTGTAGGGAAGTGACATGGTATGTGATTCCAATATTGGGGAGTAATAAGGAGGTAATTAGAATATTGAGTGAGTATCTAGGGTAGTTTAGAATTTTGGGAATGAGACAGATGCATTAATTGACCTCTCAATGGTTGGGAAAGCAGAGAGTGGGATGCTCGATATAGAAGAGAGTTCGGGTCAATGTATGGAATAATAGCTTAGGGAATAGATATTATATGGTGGGGATATTGTTAAAAATTTGACCTTATCAGATGTGGGGGTTAGGTTAATGTTCTCTAAAACCCATGATTTTTAATTGTTTCTATGTGTTTTGGCGGTCGAGAGTGACCTAGATAAGATTTTAGGTTAATCAATCTAGTCTGCAACTGAAATGGATTTAAGATATAGCCATTCACATCATGACATATAAGGTCATAATGTGAAAGGGGTCAAATAGGAGAGGAGAACCCCTACCCTAATAAATCGTGTCATGAACATTCAATTCACGTTGTGATGCAGTACAGGGAGGAAAAAAATTAAAAAACTGTTTCAAAGTGAATAGAGGAAGAGAATCCCATTTCAGTTAGAAGTTTTTTAGGAGCCCCAATCCTCCACTTTAGGGTCCCAACTGAGGTAAATCCCTCTTTTCAAGATATATTTTGGTGTTGTTCATCATATGAGGTAGACTTAGGTAAGGATAACACTCAATGTCCTTCTAGCTTTTGTTTATCTTAGTTATTTGAGGTGTTTCTCCATTTATGGATATTATACCCTATTTCAAGGGATTTTATATGATTCTCCAATTTCCATTATTTGGGATCAAATAAAAGGAAATTATTTTATGAGTAGGAATCTAAAATCATAAATTTTCTAGTACCTAGATTTATACTAAGTATAAATGTTCCATGTAATGTATAGTAAATTTTCTTGAGTGAAGTGGCCCAGATGAAATGATTTTTGTACTAATTTTAGTTTCTATTTCTCATGGGAGATATCAAATGGTGGTCTCATGTATAAAAGTGTGTGGTTGATCTGGGTATGTCATGGAAGTTTTGGAAATGGCTTCTAGG
Source organism: Viscum album (assembly GCA_963277665.1). Lineage (NCBI taxonomy): Eukaryota > Viridiplantae > Streptophyta > Magnoliopsida > Santalales > Viscaceae > Viscum > Viscum album. Next base: position 680,736,772 of record OY728123.1, on the reverse strand, counting down.
GTCAGTTGGGAATGATGGTTACGATTTCAAAATTTTATTAATGTGAGACTACGACTGAGTTGGTTTCATGGGAATGCATTAAGAATGGGCCATGTAACTATGGGTGATGTTGATAATTGGAAGTGAGGTAAAATGGTTATTTAAGTAAGGGGAGTGGTGATTACCAATTCCATTGTTTGGTGATGTAGTTCGCAGGTTGCGATAGAGATTTTATGAAGGTGTGGACGAGGATTGTTGGTGATTAACACTCACCATGTTTGGATGAATATATCATCGGGGTCATGTGCTCCTTGGATCGGTCCCAATGATGTGGGTTTGAAGAATCATTGTGGGTGGTGTCCTCTATATATCAATCGATATAAAATATGGAATTTAACATTAGTATAGAGGTGGTTCCCCCCAAATAAGTCCATGGTAGATGGTGTGTGAGGCCATCAAAGGGGGGTAGAGGCTCACCACTATGTTGAGTATAATGGGATAGTAATACAGAAGGATGAGTATCTTAATTCCTTTGGATTTTGGGATATTGAGCCAATGAGGGTCAAATGAGAGGAAGTATAAGTGACTTGTGACATGCCTTGTAGACATGCCTTTTGGACAAAAGGTTGACTCAAGGTGGTTAGTCATAAAAATAGTAAATTATGTCATGTGGTATGTGGTTATGGTTGTTTTGTGATGTTGTATTATATAAAAATTGATGGAATACCATGGATGCTTCTAATATGATAGATCGTAGATGAATAATTCCACTACCATATTGGAAAAGGTAGGTAATGGAACTCTTGTGGCTGTTGAGATAAAGTGGATAGGTTATGTGATGTGTAATGATTACCATTTATTTAAATTTTTCATGCACTGGTATATGTATGAATGTAATTTATATAAACTCTTGGTGTTGGGATATTGAGTTCATTCTCACACACTGCATGATCCCTTCAATAAGTATTTAGTCTTTATAGTTCTATGTACACTACCACAAAACTGGGTTTCCGCAGTGCCACCCATTAACAGTGATAAAAAAAGTTATGATAAAAGGGGTTCCTTTATCAGTGATTTATTTTATCACAGTTAAAGGGGACCCCTTTATCAGCGCTTTTTTTAGTAGCGCTGATAAGGGGGGATTTATCAGTGCTTTTTTCCTAGCACTGATAAAATGTATATTTCAAAAAAAAGTATTTCATAAAAAATAATATATTGATATATAAATATATTTATATTGATATAAATATAATATATATTTTTTAAATATGTTTTAGATTGATTTGATATTTGTTAGAGGCAAAACGGACACCCGAAGCAGAAGTTATGGCAAAACGGACACCTGAAGCAGAACTTATGACCATTGGGAGGAATTATGGGCCTTTTGGACTTAAAGAATGTGTGAAGGGGTTAAAATGGTCACTAGAGTGTATATATTTTCTCAATATTTGATTTGATAGGTCACATCGCTTAAAAGGACACCCGGATCAAAAGTTATTGTCGTTTTAAATTGAGAAACCCTTTTAGCACCTAAAAACCTAAGAAACCCACAACTCACTAAAATGGGAATAAATTATGTTTCAGGTGTCTATTTGAGTGTTGCAACCAGTCAAATAGAAGACTGTGAAATGAGTGAGGACTGAGTCCAATCGAAACCATGAGAAGATCAAAGAAACTAAAGATATATCAGTTATATCACTCCAAAAAAATCCAACTTCAAACGGCCATAACTTTCGATCTGGGTGTCCATTTGGGCTCTACCACATATCAAATCAAATTCACAAAGAGATATAAATAGAAGGATGACTATAACATAGTTCCAATCATGTATGGGACCCTAAAACCCCCAAAAACCATCAGAAGGCCTCCAAAACCCTGTTTCTGTGTCCGGTGCCCTGTCAGTTTTTTTCTTAAAATGGTAATAACTCTTGATCTGTGTGTCTTTTCTACCTACTTCATCTTTTATATCATATTTTATTCCATGATCTTTATTTTTACTGGTCACGAAGCTAAAACAGACACCCAAAGTAGAATTTATGCTCTTTTCAGTGACTGCGGTTTGTTAGGTTTTTTGAGTCCCCATTTCTAGCACTTTTGTCATGTCTGCTATTTTTTCAAATAGTTGTAGCTTATGATCTACCTATCCATTCAGCCTCCAACACCTATCATATCAAATATCTTTTTATGATCTTTGATTTGACTGGTCACAGAGCTAGAACGGACTGTCATATCAGAAGTTTTCATCGTTACCCTGAGTTTAGGGTTTATTTGACTTTCTGACTGTATTTACAGGTTTTAAGGGTTTGTCCATTTTTTACATGTTTTTTAGGTTTTCAGGGCTTGTTATCATTTTTCATAATTTACTATTATTTATAATCAAATATATAACAATATATACATATTTTTTATATATTCACACATAAAAATTTAATTTTATAAATAAATAATTAAACATATTTACATATAAAATATATTTCTCTATATATAAGCCTTATCTAAATAAAAAACTAATATCCATTTTATTTAAAATACAAATATATGAATATTTATATACCTATATAATTTGTACTTATATATATATATATTTGTGTGTACGTCTATATTGACGAACTAATATATATTATCTATATATTCTAAACATATGTATATACATATTAATATATAATATTTGTAAATATATATAAATATATATAAATATGTATAATTATACTTACAGATACACATATAATATATATATATATATTTTTTTTTTTGTGTGTTGTATATATGTATTTATTTATTTATAAACACACACAAAAATGCATATTTTATAAATGTATTTAAAACTGATCTTATAAATATATATTAATATACGAATAAATATATTAATATATATATATAACTATATATATATATTAATATATGGATATATATATATATATATTAATATAACTATATATATATATTAATATAACTAAATATATATATATTAATATATATATATATATTAATATAAATATATATTAATATACGATTAAATATAACTAAATATATATAAATAAAAGGATATATTAATAAATGAAGTGAAAAGAAATATGGTGTAGTGGTAAAGGCTTAAGTGCACAGTAAATAGGTCCCGAGTTTGAATCCAGGGGGAGGCAGGTCACTCGCACGGGTGGAATAAAGGCTAGTGCTGTTAAAGGGTGGTGGGGGCACTATTAAAGGCTAGGGGTTGGGGCATGCGGGATGCGGTGGGGGTTTTGTTAAATGGGAATCTAAGCATTGTTGAAGCCCCTCCTGAATTGCAAAAATATATATTTTTTTTAATGTTTTTTAAATTTTATCAGCACTTTTTTTAGCACTGATAAAAGGGGCCTTTATCAGTGCTTTTATGAGTGCTGATAAAAGGGACCCCCCTATCTTTTCTGAGATTAACAGTGCTTTTTTAGCATTGTAAATGGAATTTTCTAGCACTTATAAAGGTCATATTTGTATTAGTGGTATAGTAAAGGGATTAGGCTTGAGTTTTATAGCTAAGTGAGCAATGTCATGTAGAGGGTGCATGGGCTTGGTGACATGGTTTTTGGTAGATGGATTGGGAGGTTCTTTGGTACCGAGATGGTGATATTTTGGGTTATTTTTCCCTATTATATATATGATTGAACCATGGGTGATCCTAGATAATTTTTTGAGAATGGAATGATATATTGATATTATATGGTATATATAACAGGTTCACTTATAGTTCATTATTTTTATTATTTTATATTCTTATAATGTGTTTGATTTATTAATTTCAAAATATTATTATAATTATTATTTTTATTATTATCACAAGAGGGTATAGTCTTCCCACTATCACCTAATAGACCCCCACTGATATTCAGAAACCATTGGAATACTAGGAGGCGTGCAAGAGGTCCAATAACTCTCTATCTCAGATCACCGAATCGGAATATTTCAAGTTATGGTGTTGCAAAAAAAAGTGGTAAATTTTAGCATCACTCACCATTGAGTTCCCCCTAGGGATCTTCCCACTCTTTCTGCATCCACTGGGTGCTCATCCCCCTACACTAGGTACACGGTGTTGTTTGAACTTATATTGAAAGACCCCAAATTTGGACAAACTCTAGAAAAATGATCCTTCGCCTCTTCTAAATCCTCTAATGACCAAAAACCATCAAAATGAATATGGTTTTCAATTTTTTTAAAGTTTTAATGTCCTAGAATTTCTGTATAATTATTTTAAAAAATTATATGGAATTATTTCGAGACCAGGCGATGAGATGGTGTGCGATTCCAAGGCCTGGAGTGCCCAGAATGATCTGTCAAAAAATGATAAGCTTTAAATAGCAGACATGAGCATTTTTCCTAAAAAAGTGGAATAGCTCTTAAACAGGAGCCTAGATCAAGAATATGTGGGACCCTTTGTGTTCGGGATGGTAGGTTTACCCTAGGCGTGACTTAAGTTTAGTCATTCCATCCCTCCAGTGAGAAAACCCAAAAATGGCATAACCGTAAATAAAATTATTAAATAAAATTATTTTATTTTTCAAATGATTATAACTCACGAACAGTGACTCGAATTAAAAATCGGAGACCATTGTTAAGCTCGTGAGGGTATGATTTCCTTAGGTAGATCCTAACATTGGTCAGCGCGGGCCAACGGTGGAAATTAGTTTTTGGCCATAAATAAAATAATTAACAATTATTTTACAGTCAAATCATTATAAATCCTAAATGGTAACTCGGATTTAAAATCCAAGAGTACTGTTGAGCTCGTGAGGGCGTGTTCCCCTTATTCGGAGCCTAACCTCGACTGGCGTGGGTCGAGGGTGAATGTTAATTTTTTTTTAACTTTATTTAAGCTACATTCAATAAATGTGTGAAAGGGTTTTTCTAAATTTTGAACTAGTGCTCAGATCAAAAATACAAGGGCATCGTTGAATTCATAATGTCAGGATTCCCCTGGAAAGGATTTAACTTTGGCCGATAAGGGTTGAATGGAAAAGTTAATTTTTAGACTTTACAGAAAAATAATAAAATAACTTTAAAAAGTTATTTTATTTTTCTTTCGCACTATTGAGTGGAAAACAACGACATTGTGGTGCGGTGACGAGGCGATGACGAGGTGCAATTAAGGAATCCCCTTAATGGCTTGTTATTCAAGCGTAACGACACAATGTCACAGCATAACAGAAATGCTATGATGTGTTTTTTATTTTGTTCAATGCAATGGTCGAATGAGGAATTAAACTATGAGGATTCTCTGAAAAACCTCTGATGAACTTACTCTCCAATGAAGAACGAAAAATTCCGACAAACGTCAAACATCTCCGACGCACCTCGAAGAACAGAGTTAGAATCGAAGAACGATGTCAACATCTTAAAATCTCTAGGATGTAATGATGTGGAAATGAATGTCAAAGAGGTAGGGGTTATTTTATTTTAAATTTCTTCCTCGTTATTTTACATAAAAAACAAATGCGGTTCAACCCACAAACTGGTTGATCCACGAATCATGGGTTTATGCGTGAGGGTAACTTTTCTTTTGGGAGTTATTATCTGGGATTTGTTTATCTCTAGTTTGATTGAACTAAAATCCCTGAACCCCCCATGATTATAAACCTCTAACGCGGAGGGCGCGGGCCGACAAGAAAAAGTTTTGAGCACCTCTGTCGTGTGCATTCTTTGTGGCCGCACCATCAAAGTTTTAGAAAGATGATTCAGGGACCCTTTTGGTGAAGAGTTAATTTCCGGGAGAGCATAGGTGCAGGCGACATGAAGAAAGAACCACTGGAGCATGGTCGGTGGTCCGTCGAACATCTATCAATGCACAGGCAGCGGCCCGTGGTGGATCACGGCGACGGCCGGCGGTGAACCGTGATGGCGGCTGGTGGTGAACCGTGACAGATACCGTAGGTGGAGGATGGCGGTGCGCCCATCGGCATGCCATGGGGGTAGGAGGATCTGGCCAGCTAGTTGTGATAGCAGTAGGGTGACGTGATGCCAGCCGAGCTCCACCTGGAGGGGTGGCCCATGTCCGGGCCACCCGGGAAAGTTGGAATTCGTAGTCGTTTGACCATGTAAGGAGGAAGGCCCCCACGTCCATTGGGCTATTGGAGGCCGAACGTGGTAGCCAGCTGTGTCCCGGCCAGGCGACGCACCATCGACCCACACCGGGCAGGCCAAGCTTCGGGCTGGCGGGCTGCGCCCCCAGCCACCGGGTTAGGCCAGTCCCATGACCCAGCAGGCCGGTTCTGCACCCAACATATTGGACCCACACACTTCGGGCCAGGCTGGATGAGACTGGGTCGTCGGGCAACACGGCAAGCTAGACCCCCGGCCAAATCGGTCGGGTCCAACGAGGCCCATTGGGCCTGGACCAATGTCCAAGCCAGACTGGACCGACCCATACCCGAACCGGGTCAGGTCGTGTCGGTCGAATTAAACTAGGGCATGTAAGACCCCCCCCCCCCCTCGATTGGGTTGGTCGGGTCGGTCCAACCGGGTCAGATCGGGCCTAGACGCAACCGGCCCTTGTTTACTAATACGCCTGTATCTCTCAAAATGGGCATCTGTTTGATGCACCGTTAGTGGCATTGGGACCCTTGCGATGAGGTGGTCATTATGAGATACTCTACATGAGTTTTTTTGGAATTTGGCGTATGGAAGAGTTGGATCGAACTCGAATCCAGCCAGTCCCTTTTTACAAAAAACGCCCATACCTTACAGACCGGGCATCCGTTCAACATGCCATCTATTGCGTTGGGACCTTTACGATAAGAAGGTCCTTTGGGGTTACTCTATGTGTGAATTCTTAGAGAATTAAATTTGACTAATTGCTTGAAGAGAAGAACCTTTAGAACTCATATGTACAAGGTGCGGGAATCTAGTGGTTGGCTGTCAAGTGAAGAGCGACCCTCCATGGATCGGGAAGAGAGTGACCCTCCATGGATCAGTAATGGTGTGACCCTATGTGGATCGGCATGAGAGAAAACCTCCATGTATCAGTAGTATCATGAACCTCTGTGGATTTTCAATAGCATGACCCTCCATGTATCGGCATGAGAGTGACCCTTTGTGGATCAACAGTAGCATGACTCATCGTGGACAAGCTGTAGAGCGACCCATCGTGGATCAGTGGTAGAGAGACCCTTTGTGGATCGATAGTGGAGAAACACTTCTCGAATTAGCAGTTGAGCCTCTCAATAGAATAATATAATCTATCTTATGACTAATCATCTTTATTCGTGTTCTTTAAGTTGTATAACTGGTGAGAGCTAAGTATTTTACTTTGTGTTATGTGTTTGAGATCTTTCTTGGTGGTATTACCTCTGTGGTATTTCCTTTGTGGTGTTTTCCTTCGTGGATTACTGAGAGACTGTTGGGGGTCTCAGGTTACCTACTAAGTATTATTATACTCACCCCTACATGGGATTTTCCTATACCTTTTGTGTCTTGTAAAGATGACAGATAGCTCAGAATGGGACTTTGGGGAGCCAGGACTAGACGGTGCTCGAAGGTGGATCGATAGATGTGGTGTGATGCAGTGACATCCAACAAAGATATTCACCTACCCTTTAGTTAGAATCCTTAACGGATGACCTCTAGAGATTGTAATTCTTTTGTTGTACTTCCCTTTCAGTTGGGTTTGTATTCTGTCCCCTTTACTTTTAGTTTACACACTTTACTCTCAGTGGTGGTACTTTGTTTTGGTTGTATTAATTTCTTTTCCTTTGTGGTTAGCTTTGTGCAATTTTCCCTATCTGTGTGTGTACAGTTTTAAAGGAAATGTCTTCCCTTTTTGGGATATTCCTTCCCGATGCTAGTCACCAGCCCCTGGCCTATAGAAGGCGGGCTTGGGGTAGTCACGACACGGGCCCCAGGGGACAGGTCATGACAAAGTGGTATCAAAGGGTGGTCGGTTCTGCCAGAAGAAATAAGAGTCTGTATTTTTTATGAGGGAAATAGCGTTAAGTGTATTGAGTTTGGATTTCAGTTCGAGAAGTCCAGTGTTGGTGTGGCATCAGACGTATCCATACACCAGGTCCATGAATTCTGTTTTCCAACTCGGTACACAAAAACACTAATTTCATGTTTTTTGGAAATGTTTTTCTCTTGATCTATTTTGAGTCATCTCACCAGGTATAACTTATTGACCATGGTTCATCTTGATTCTCTTCCAAGATGCCTCCACTCAGACAGCTAGCTGGTATTCCAGGGCATGACCATGAGGATGGTCCACAGAGTAATGGGGCTTCGGTATAGGGGTTGTTGCCCGATATGGTACCTCCGGGCAGTGTCCAAACAATACCACTGCCCATTAGTCATCAGTTTCTACTGGTGCTACCGGTAGAGGATACATGTAGGCTCAGTGACTTACAAAAGTTTCAGTGACAGATACCCCTCAGGTTCTGAGGTGCGCCTGACTCACATGTGGCTAAGGACTATCTTGAGTTGTTGATCGATTTTTCATCTAGGTAGGGCACCATTATAGGCTGTATGGTGGTCCTGGTAGTGAGACTTCTACATGGATCAGTAGGGAGATTATAGGGCTTAGATTACCCTTATCTTATGATGAGGTGACTTTTCCATGGACAGAGATTGAGAACATTTCTTAGAGAAGGGGTCTCTTTCCATAAAAAGCCAAGTGGTATGTGTTCCCAAGAGATTATACAGCTTCGGCATGACGACATGTTGGCAACTGAGTATTCATCAAGTCATACCGACCATTCTAGGTACTCGATGAATACGATATGACCAGTGTTGCAGGACTTAAACTTCTGAGAGATATGTGTTTAGGGACACTTGATCCATCACTATTTCTCTATGCCTTCCTACTTTTGTTAGGGTGATAGAGATTACCTTTTGGTTGAAAGTTCTTTGGATGAGTAGATACAGCCAGTGAATGTCAGTAGTGTGAAAGTAGGAAACTAATGTCTGTCTTAGAGACTTGGATGTGTAAAATGTTTCGAGAAGAGGAAGTGGTAGGGATAGATGAATCTACAGGGAAGTAGACATCGAAGAGGATCTAGGAGAGCAGCAGGAGGTGGTATACATTTCGACATGTTACAACCACCACCCCAATGTGGTCCCCATCAGGCTTAGGGAACTAGAGGACAGGGGAAGGGAGTAGCTGCATACAGTCAAGGAGTATAACCTAGGGGATCTAATAATGATTCAAGGTACAGTTTGTGTCTACTACTAGCTGTCATATTAATAGACATACGTACAAATCATTCCTTCTTGTCACGAATCTTGTTTAATAACTAGAGTTTTTGGTTAAATTGTTGACTTGATCCTTATGTCTGGAGATACCTATGGGAGGAGACTCAATAATCAAACTTATGCTGATGGTGTGATCTGACCCTTGAGGCGAGAGTTTTGGTTAGAACCTCTTACTAGTAGCATCGAGGACTTATGATGTTAGTCTGGGTATAAATTGTTCATCCATAGTTTATGAATATATTGACTGTTTTAGGAAAATTATGTGGTATATCTACAGCGTTGGAATGGATTTTTCCTTGGTCAGCTAAAAAGGAAACCCAGGCAGCACAAGATAAACCCATGCATAGGAGGGTGCAGCCGATCACTCTTGATTCATCCAGCATTACCATCATGGAAGAAGGTGTTTTGAGTTTTCATTTCCCAATAGTAGTGGTGGAGTGTGGGAACATCCTTTCAAAATATGTTTCTAGGATTACCTCCCTGCTGGGAGAGGGACTTCTGCGTTGACTTGTACCTAAGGAGGACATTGATATCTACACCTGCATATCAGATGGCTCTCATGGAGCTCTGGGAGCTAAGAGTACAGTTGGGGGACTTGTAGAGGTAGGGATTAGTAAGACCCAGTGTTTGAGGTTATGTGTGGATTACTGGCACTTTAACCAATTGGTCATAGATAACGAGTACCCACTACAAAAGGGTCGATGGGCACATCAATCAGTTAAAGGGAGTATCCTTTAGCATGGATGGAAAGGTGCCTATAGGATTTTTAGTAGTTGAGATAGTGGTGATGTATGGAGTTCATCCAGGACTATGAATTTGAGATAGTCTATACTCCTGGGAAAGGGAATGTGGTGGCTGACGCACTCAGCAGGAGGTCTGTTTTACAGCTGCTGAGTGAGGCGACAGAGCAACTAGCTGCGATGCAAATATCCTTCATGGATGATGATGGAGCTACTTACCTCCAATCTATGATTTTCAATCCCTCACTCCTTCAGTGAATTAGGGAGGCACAGCTTGTGGATGTTGATTTTGAGGCCTGACATGCTCAGATATTCTCAGGACAGGATCCTAATGGATTTTCAATAGGTGGGGAGCACATCATCCTTTTCTGAGGATGTTCCATGGTACCAGTGACGTTATAGGAGGAGTTGTTGAGTTAATTCCATACATCCCCTTTGGCAGTACATCCTAGTGTGGTGAAGATGTACCCAGACCTCTGACATCAGTATTGGTTTCCAGGGATGAAGAAAGTAGTGGAAGAGTTCGTTTCACGATGCCCCACTTGTTTTCAAGTGAAAGCTGAGCATCAAGTACCATCATTCTTGGCACATCAACTTGAGGTAACAGAGTGGAAGTGTGATGGTATATCAATGGAAATCGTGATGGGATTACCATGCACATCTAGGGGCCACGATTCTATCTAGGTGATCGTGGACCGACTCACCAATTTGACTCACTTCCTACCCATCTGGGAGCAAGGATCGGTAGACAGATTGGGATGCCTCTGTGTACAGAAGATATTGAGGCTTCACAGGGTGCCTTCGACAATCATCTCAAACCGTGATGCACACTTTATATCCCAGTTTTGGAAGGAGTTGCAGGAGGTGTTTGAGACTCAGATGTGCTTGAGCACATCTTTTTACCTCTAGACAGATGGTCAGATAGAGCGGACTATACAGACCTTGGAGGACATGTTTCGTTCTTGTGTCTTGGATTTTGTTCATAGTTGGGAGGACCACCTACCATTGGTAGAGTTTTCGTATAGCAATAGATTTCACTCCAACATTGGAATGGAACCATTTGAGGCCTTTTACGGGCATCCATACAGATCACCTCTATGTTGGAAAAACCCAGGGGAGTCAGCACTCATTGGTTCAGAGTTGGTACGGGCTACCACTAAGAATGTGCAGATCATCCAAGATCAGATGAGGGATGCACAGAGCAGACAGAAGTCTTATGCCAATAGGAGACGAAGACCCTTGGAGTTTAAGGAGGCATACCATGTTTTCCTTCATGTCTCACTCGGATGGGGATTGTGGAGATTTGGCCAGGGTGGAAATCTATCTTAGAGGTTCATCGGACCCTTTTCATATCCTCATCAGAGTTTTCGAGGTGGCGTACCACCTATCTCTTCCCCCACAGATGCACTGGGTGAATGATGTTTTCCATGTGTCGCAACTGAGGAGGTATGTGCATGATCCATCACACGTCATTGACTGGGGCGAGTTGTACATTGATGATGGGGTGACATTTGTGCAGTTCCCAGTGGAGATAGAGGATCAATAGGGGTGGGTCCTTTGTGGATGGTTGATTCCTCTGGTGCGTGTTTGGTGGTAGTACGGGAATCTCCAGGAGAGCATATGGGAGTGGGAGGCTCATATTCATGATTAGCACCCCCACATGTTTGATTTTCTTTTGTTTTGGATTTAGGGGGCGTAAATCCCTAAGGTGGGGAGAATGTAATGTCCCAAAATTTCTATATCTTTTTTAAAAAAAAATTATATGGAATTATTTTGAGAGCAGGCACTGGGACGGCATGCAATTATGAGGCCCAGAGTGCCAGGAATGATCCATCAAAAAATATTAAGCTTTAAATAGAAGATGTGAGCAATTTTCCTAAAAAATTGGAATAACACATAAACGAGTGCCCAAATCAGAAGTTTTATGGAACACTTGCATTCGGGGTGGAGGGTTTACCCTAGGCGCGACTTAAGTTTAGTCAGTTCATCCCTCTAGTAAGAAAACATAAAAATGTCATAACCTTAAATAAAATTATTAAATAAAATTATTTTATTTTTAAAATGATTATAAATCACGAACGGTGACTCGGATTAAAAATATGAGACCACCGCTAAGCTCGTGAGGGTATGTTTTCCTTAGGAAGATCCTAACATTGGTCGACGTGGGCCAATGGTAGAAGTTAGTTTTTGGTCGTAAATAAAATAATTAAGTAACAATTATTTTATTGTTAAATCATTATAACTCCTAAACGGTAACTCGGATTGAAAATATGAGAGTACTGTTGAGCTCTTGAGGGCGTGTTCCCCTTAGGTGGAGCCTAAACTCGACCGGCGTGGGTCCATGGTGAATGTTAATTTTTTTTAAATTTCCTTAAGGTACGTTTAGTAAACGTGTGAGCGGGTTTTTCTAACTTTTGAACTGGTGGTCAGATTGAAAATTCGAGGGCACCATTGAATTCAAAACACTGGGATTCGCCTAGAAATGACTTAAATTTGGCTGGAAAGGGCCGAACGAAAATGTTAATTTTCAGACTTTTAGGAAAAATAATAAAATAACTTTAAAAGGTCATTTTATTATTCTTTTACACCATTGAGCAGAAGATAGCGACACTGTGGTGCGGCGACGAGGCGATGATGGGGCACAATTAAGGAATCCCCTTAATGGCTTGTTGTGCAAGCGTAACCGCTACACTGTTTCATAAATAAAATAGTGTAACGATGCAACGTCACAGCATAACAGAAACATTGCGATGTGTTTTCCTTTAATTTTGGTTGATGCATTGGTGGAATGAGGAATTAAATTGTGAGGATTCTTTGACTAACCTCCCACAAACTTCCTCTCCAATGAAGAATGAAAAATGTTGATGAACGTCAAACATCTCCAACGCACCTCGAAGAATGGAGTTGGAAGCGACGAACGACGTCAACGTCTTGAAACCTTAAGGATGTAACATTATGGAAATGAATGTCAAAAAGGTATGGGTTATTTTATTTTAAAGTTCTTCCCCATTATTTTTTAGAAATAACGAATGCGGATTGACCCACAAACTAGTTGATCCGTGAATCGTATGTTTATGTGGGAGGGTGACTTTTCCTTTGGGAGTCATTATCCAAGATTTGTTTATCTATAGTTTGATTGAATTGAAATTCCTGAACCTCCCATAATTATAAACCTCTAACGCGAAGGGCGCGGGCCGACACAAACAAGGCCCGAGCACATTCTTCGTGTGCATTCTATGTGGCCACACCCTCAAAATGGATACAATATGATTCTGGGACCTTCGCGGTGAAGAGGGTGTTTCCAAGAGAGCACGGGTGTAGGCGGCACGAAGAATGGACCACTGGAGCGCATCTGGTGGTCTGTCGAACATCTACGGTGTTCCGGTGGTGGCCGGCAGTGACCACGGGTGGAGGACAGCGGCGCGCCCATCGGCTCGCCGCGGTAGTAGAAGGCTGCGTCAACAGTGGGGTGATGCGGTGCCAGGTGGGCGTCACGTGGAGGGGTGGCCCGCATCCGGGCCACCTGGGTGAGCTGGTAGCCACGGTCGTTTGACCGCGGTAGGAGGAAGGCCCCGCATCCGCAGGACAAACGGAGGCTAGATGCGGCAGCCATCCACATCCCGGTCAGGCGGCACACCACCGGGTCATGCCCCCAACCATGGGGTCGGGCCAGTCCCACGGCCCAGCGGGTCGGTTCCGCACCGACGGGTCGGACCCGCGGCCCAAGTAGTCGGTCTCGTGCCGGCATGCCGAACCCACACCAGTGTGCCGAACCTGCACTGGCAGACTGAATATGTGCACTTCGGGCTAGGACAGATGAGACTGGGTCACCGAGCGACCTGGCGAGCTGGACCCCCAGTCAAATTAGGTGGGTCCAGCGAGGCCCATTGGGCCTGGCCCACTGGACAGGCCTAACCAGACTGACCCAGACCAGAACCGAGCCAGGTTGAGTCGGTTGAATTATACCAAGGCATGTGGGACCCCCCCTGGACCAGGTTGGTCGGGTCGGTCTGACCGGGTCAGACCGGGCCCAAATGCAACTGGTCCCTATTTACTAAAACACTCGTATCTCTCAAACCGGGCATCTGTTTGATGCACTATTAGTGGTGTTGGGACCCTTGTGATGAGGTGGTATTTATGAGATACTCTATGTGAGTTTTGTTGGAAGTTAGTGTATGATCGGGTTAGATCATACTAGAATCCAACTGTTCCCTTTTTAAAAAAATGCCCATATCTTACCGACCAGGCGTCCGTTCAACGCGTCATCTACTGTATTGGGACCCTTATGATGAGAAGGTATTTTGGTGTTAATCTATGTGGGACTTCATGGAGGTTAAAATATGACCGATGGATTGAGGATAATAACCTTCAAAACTCATACGTACAAGGTGTAGGGATCCAGTGGTTGGCTATCAATTGAAGAGCGACCCTTCATGGATCAGCAAGAGAGCACCCATCCATGGATCAGCAATGTTGTGACCCTACGTGGATCGTAATGAGATAGACCCTTCTTGGATCAGTAGTAGCATGAACTTCTGTGGATCTGCAATAGTGCAACCCTCCATTAATCGGCATGAGAGGTACCCTCTATGGATCAGCAGTAGCACGACCCGTTGTGGACCAGCCATAGAGAGACCCATGGATTAAATTGTGCTATGTGTTTGAGATCTTGCTTAATGGTATTACCTCTCTGGTATTTCCTTTGTGGTGTTTTTTGTAAAGACTTGTAAAATTCAAGGGAAATTTTTTCTTAATTTTCTTTGGGATTTTACAAGAATGCAATTTCTGACGGCGCCTGATTCCGAGGCCCGGTGTGCCCGGAATCAATTTCCGAAGTTTAGCTCGGGTACGTTCAGTGAACGAACGAGCGGGTTTTTCTAACTATTGAACCGGTGATCAGAATCGAAATCTGAGGGCACCGATGAAACCATAGTGTCGGTATTTTCTTAGGAACACCTATTTCAGAGTTTCGTTTGCTCGGGTGTTGATGTAAAAAAAATGGGGAATAAAAATATAATTGTTTTATATTTTTATTTCTTCACTAAGCGGTTTAAGTGAAAATTAAGTTGTGTCTCAACTTAATTTCTCTCTTCTAAGTGGTTTAGCCCATGTGAGGGAGTTGGGGTGGGACCCACTGATGTTCTAACTTCCCTTGAGAGGATTTAAGATGAGTTGGGGCCCACACGAGCCCCCACCTTTTCATCTTCCCTTAACTCTCTTAAACCCCCTTCTTCAAAACCCCTTGTTAAATTTTGATAACTCACCTCATTTATGGGACCTCTTCACATTCTTCTCTTCCATTAATTCATGACACCACCTTAATTAATAATTGAATCCTCCAATTTAATGAGGGTGGTGTATGAATTTGAAATGGATGAGTTAATGAAAATATTAGTCAAGTTTAATATTTTATTAAGGGAGGAGCCTTTTTAATGAGAGGGGGTCCGTTGGAGAACTTCCTCTCCCTCCTCCATTGTTGCACCACCACCGAGGTTCCATCTTCTCCGACGAGACACCGATGAATGAGGAGGGATCGGTGGTATGGTGCGGACACAACGATCTATGTTGACTTCGACGTATTCCCTGCGTCGGATCCAACGAACAACGCTCGAGCCGGGATCAAAGGCACTTTACGGAAGCGACGAATGCCAACGGCCGTCATCACCTTCATCTATTTCCTTAAGACGACGTCAACAAGCCGACGTCCGCCCTTTCGTGACACCGTCATCCATGATGCTTGGCTACCGCAGATCTTTCTCGAGGTAGGGGTTTATTGATTCTTGTTTGTGAAACATCCTTTATCATTCGTCGTCTTATATTTTTGGGCCGCTTGTTATCATCTTAACGGGAGGAGGTCGGACCGCATGAACACGGCCGACCTTCCTCCCCCTTGTTTTTGTGTTTTTTCGATTTGAAAGATGGCGGCATGGTGCGACGGCACCGCGCGGGAACCTAGAGGAATGCGGCAAGGATGCGCGGCACCGTCGGGTCGCGCCGTCGAGGCCGAACGAAAGTGTGGTTGTAATTGGGACCGCGAAGGCAAATGGAAGACTCCGCAGTTTGTTCTTTTTACGTGCGGAATGACGGGTATTGACAGAACGGGCCGCAGAGACATTTTGATGTTTCCACAGTGGAGAACGGGACCCGGGATGTGCAACGGCACAGACGGAATTGAAAACGGACCACCGGAGCAACTCCGGTGGCCCGCGGACACCACCGGCAGTGCGGGTCGCCGGCGCGGCGGCGCCGGCGGCCGGCACCGGCCGGCCGCCCGGAAGCGGCGGCACCCCGGCACGCCGCCTGGAGAAACCGCCGCAGCTGAAGCCACGTCGGCGAGCTGATGGATCCCGCGGTCATGCGGGATCCAAGGGGGACGCGGCGCGCGCCGCGTCCGCGGAGCCTCGGCTCGTTGGTCGAGCCAGCGAGCCACCCGGCCGAGTCGGGCCGGCTTGGGCGGACCGGGCCGGGCCGGGTCGCGCCCTTCCGGGTCGGACCTGGACCCGGGTCGGATCGACCCGGTTCGGGCCGACCCAGGGGGGTTGGGCCGGGTCCGACCGGGCCCAGACCCCCCATTTTCGGATCACTTTTGGTATTTTGCCCATATCTTGGGATACAGACCTCCGATAGACGCACCGTCAGTTGCGTAGAGATCCTTAGATCGAGATGGTCGTTTAGTTATATTACACTCAAGGTTTCGGAGAACTTTGGGTTCAGCCGGGTTGGTTCGGATACGAAACCAACCGGGCCGTCAGAGCGGAAACGCTTATATCTTGAACTCCGGACGTCCGATTGACGTGTCGTCGACTTTTTTGGATTCCTCTTAATGAGATAGAACTTTTGGCTTACTCCGCTTGAGGTTTGGATGCTGTTGGAGTGCAGTCGGGTTGGTTCGCTCATGAAACCAACCGGGCCCCTAGAA
The DNA here is from genome assembly GCA_963277665.1 of Viscum album. Lineage (NCBI taxonomy): Eukaryota > Viridiplantae > Streptophyta > Magnoliopsida > Santalales > Viscaceae > Viscum > Viscum album. The sequence goes on along the minus strand of OY728123.1, from coordinate 680,719,924 downwards.
CGAAAAAGCCAATAACTCACAGATCAGGCGTCCGATTGACGCGCCGTTTGTCTCATTTATTTCCTATTGATAAGACGGAACTTTTGGCATACTTTTCTTGAGTTTTGGATTCAGTTGGATAGTGTTCGGGTTGGATTGCAACCGAAATCCAACCGGGCCCCTGGAAAGGAAAAGCTGATAACTTTCAGACTGGACGTCTGTTTGATGAACCGTCAGTGGCATTGGTGATCACGTGGAGAAAAGGTACCTATGAGTTTACCCTATGAGAGTTAGGGGTACAGTTGAGATACGTCCGGATTGGTTCGCACACGAAACCAACCGGGCCCTGGGGATGAAAAGGCTAGTAACACACAGACTGGGCGTCCGATTGACGCGTCGTCTGTTGCGTTGAGACCCCTGTGACGAGGCGGTCCTTTGAGATACTTCTTCGTGGAACTTTGTGATACTTGGAGTATCGACATGTAGCTCGTGGAGAGGACCCTCACAGAGACGAGCGTGTGGAGTACGGAGACCGTGTAGCTGGCTGAGACCTGACGACTGCTTGACCGATCGACTCGGTGTGTTTCGGATAGCCCAGTGGGGAGCACTTGGTTGTAGCGGCAGACCCACGGCGGATGAGCGCTTGGTTGTAGCAGCAGACCCACGGTACTCAACAGAAGGAGTACCTCTGGAGGCTATGAGGGGGATCTCTTGGTTTTAGCGGCAGACCCATGGCAGAGGAGCGCTTGGTTGTAGCGGCAGACCCGCGGTACTCAACAGAAGGAGTAGCTCTGGAGGCTACGAGGGGGAGCGCTTGGTTGTAGCGGCAGAACCATGGTGGGAAGCACTTGGTTGTAGAAGAAGGCCCACAGTACTCGACAGGAGGAGTACCTCAGCAGTCTTAGGTTAGTGAGCAGTACCTCGGAGTCATGATAAGACCACTATACACTCCAGAGACGGGGCTCTTCAGCAGTTACGGTTTCGATAATGAAAATCCTGGTTTGAGATGAGTCTATGACCTTTGTGTTTACCTCATGATTGAGATGGGTCACTTGATAACTTAGGTATATGTATGGGCATATACCTGGGTAGAGGTTATCCGTTGATTTCATAACCTTTGTGTTCCCTCATGAATGAGATGGGTTACTTGATAACTTAGGTATAAGTATGGGATTATACCTATGTAAGGGTTATTTGTTGAGTTTCTTCTTTGTGGTTATCCTTGTTGGATTTAGAGGGACCTTGAGGGTCTCGGGGTCCCTACTGAGTATTGTTATACTCACCCCTGCACGGGCTATGCCCGCACCTCGTTGTGTTGGTTACAGACGACGGACAACGCTGACGGAGATCTAGTGTACGAGGACTGGACGGCACCTGGTGGTGGACCTCACGACGAGTAAGTACCCGTAGGTGGACCTCACGACGAGTTGGTACCCGGAGGAGGTTGACAGACGAGGACACTGAGGAGGCTATATGTACCTACCCTTCAGGTAGGATCTGTGGTGGACGATCCCGGAGCTGCGCTATCTGTACCTACCCTTCAGGTAGGATCCTTGGTGGATGATCCAGGAGCTGCTTTTCACCTTTTGGCTATTTTATCTTTTTCCTTGTACTTTACAGTTGGGATTGTATTTCCGTCCCCTTTACTTTCAGCACAGCTTGTTTCAGTTTTACTTAATGTTTTACTTCCGCTTGTACTCTGTGGTGTTTTGTTTACTTTTATAAAGGAAATTTCTTCCCAATTATCGGGATTTATGCCTTTGGTGCTAGTCGCCAGCCCCTAGCCTGTGGAAGTCGGGCTTGGGGTAGTCATGACACAGGCCCCGAGGATGGGTCGTGACAAATTGGTATCAAAGGAGTCGGTTCTACCGCAGGACTTATAACTCTGATATTTTCTTTTCTGCGAATCAATAGTGTTAAGGGTACCGAGTGTGGTCTTCAGTTCAGGGAGTCCAGTGTTGGTGCAGCGGCCGACGTATCCGTACACCAGGACCCTGACTTCTGATTTCCGACTTTGTGCACGAAAAAAATGATTGCGTGTGTGTTTCCAAAAGTTTTAAAGTCATCTCAAACCAGGTCATCTCACCAGGTATAAATAGTTGACAGTGTCTCGTCTGTTTAGGATGTCTCCATGCAGACAGTCAGTTGGAGTTTCGAGAGAGTACTCGATGATGGCCCACCGAGCGGTGAGGCTCCGGTGCGGGGCCCTTTTTTCTATGTTGGCACCCTCGGGTGGTGTACCAGCAGCACCACCACATGTTGGGCAGCAGATTCCACCAGCCTTACTAGAGAACTGTGCACGCTGGCAGAGCGCGTTGCACGAGTTCCAGTAGCAGCGGCCTCCGAGGTTACGAGGCGAGGCAGATTCTCAGACAACAGAGCACTGGCTGGGGGCAATTGCTAGAGTTTTCCGTCTAGCTGAGACATCAATAGAGTGGATGGTGGACTTGGCTACTAGTGTTTTCCAGTGAGTGACCATGAGGATGGTCCGCATAGCGATGAGGCTTCGGTACATGGTCTGATGCCTGAGATAGTGCCTTCGGGTAGTGTGTCAGATATACATCACTACATGTTGGTTTGTAGTTACAACCGGCTTGAGGATGTGGCTGAGAGTTTTCTAGAGCTTATACAGCTTTGGAAGGACGATGTTTCAGTAACTGAGTAAACATTGAGGCGTACCGATCGTTTTTGGTACTTATTGACTACGATATGATCAGTGCTTTAGAGCTCGTACCTCAGAGTGGGGTGTGTTTAAGGGATATCCAAGTAAGCACTCTTTTCTCTATGCATTCCTACTTATGTTAGGGTGCTAGAATGAACCTTTGTGGTTGAATGTTCTTTGGATGATCGGTTTTAGCCAGTGAATGTTAACAATGGGAAGATGCGAACTGGCGTCAGTCTTAGAGACTTGGGCATGCGAATGTTTCAAAAAAAAAGGGAAATGTTAAGGACAGATGAATCTGCAGAGTAGCAGACGTAGAGGTAGAGCTAGGAGAGCATCATGAGGTGGTGTACATATCAACATGTTACAACCACCTGCCTTTGATGTTCCCTCCAGGCTCAGGGAGTTGGAGGGCAGGGAAAGATATTAGCTGCATGCGGTCAAGGAGAGTGGCCCAATGGCTCTAAGAATGATTTGAGGGACAGTCTGTGTCCACTACAAGCTTCCGTAGTAACAGACGTTGATACGAATCATTCCTTCCTTCCACGAATCTTGTCCCATACCTAGAGTTTCTAGTTAAGCCGTTGACTTGACCCTCACGTCTGGAGATACCTTGGGAGGAGACTCGATAATCACACTTACGCCGACAGTGTGATATAACCCATGAGGCGACAGTTTTAGTTGGAATATCTTGGTGGCAGCGTCGAGGCCTTACGACGTTTGTCTGAGTATGGATTGGATCCACATTTCATACACGGATTGAATTTATTAGGCAAAAAGGTTGTGGTATATCTACAACGTTGGGATGGGGTTTTTCCTTGGTCGGAGAAAAGGAAAACCCAGGTAGCACAGGATGTAATCATGCATAAGAGGGTGCATTTGATCACTCAGGAGATGGCCAAACTTACCTTTGTGCCAGAATTCTCCAGAGTTGCGGCACCACTTCCAGCAGAGCTTTCAGGAGCTGGGTTGATCGGTGTGCCCAACCTGTGGGCGTTGGTTACATAGTTCACTGCGACACATTAGGGACCGGACTCGGGTGTGTCTTGATGTAGGAGTGGGCAGTGATCGCCTATGGATCACGGCAGATGAGACTGCACAGAGCTGACAGGAAGCCTCTAGAGTTCAAGGATGACGACCACGTCCTTATACGGGTCTCACCTCGACGAGGTTTACGGAGATGTGGTCGAGGAGGCAAGTAATATCCTAGGTTCAGCGGACCTTTTCAGGTCCTCAGTAGAGTAATCAAAGTGGCTTACCGCTTGACCCATCCATCTCAGTTGCACCGAGTGCACGACCACTTCCACGTATCTCAACTGGGGAGATACATGCTTGACTCGACGTATATCATCGGCCATGGGGAGATGGACTTTGGTGATGGGGTGACTTTGCGGGGTTCTAGTAGTGGTTGAGGATCGACAGGAGCGGGTCCTACGAGGACGGTCGATTCCTTGGGTGTTCTTTCACTGGCAGTACGGGAACCTCCAGGTGACCACATGGGAGCGGAAGGCTCAGGTGCGTGCTCAGTACCACTTTTGTTTCCCTAGTTTGTGTTAAAGCTTTATGAGGACGTAAAGCCCTGAGGTGGGAGTAATGTAAAAACCCATAAAATTCAAGGGAAATTTTTTCTTAATTTTCCTTGGGATTTTACAAAAACGCAGTTTCTTACCGCACCTGATTCTGAGGCCCGGTGTGCCCGGAATCAATTTCTGAAGTTTAGCTCGGGTATGTTCAGCGAACGAACGAGCGGGTTTTTCTAACTATTGAACCGGTGATCGGAATCGAAATCTGAGGGCACCGATGAAACCGCAGTGCCGGTATTTTCTTAGGAACACCTATTCCAGAGTTGCGTTTGCTCGGGTGTTGATGTAAAAAAAATGGGGAATAAAAATATAATTGTTTTATATTTTTATTTCTTCACTAAGCGGTTTAAGTGAAAATTAAGATGTGTCTCAACTTAATTTATCTCTTATAAGTGGTTTATCCCATGTGAGGGAGTTGGGGTGGGACCCACTGATGTTCTAACTTCCCTTGAGAGGATTTAAGATGAGTTGGGCCCACACGAGCCCCCACCTTTTCATCTTCCCTTAACTCTCTTAAACCCCCTTCTTCAAAACCCCTTGTTAAATTTTGATAACTCACCTCATTTATGGGACCTCTTCACATTCTTCTCTTCCATTAATTCATGACACCACCTTAATTAATAATTTAATCCTCCAATTTAATGAGGGTGGTGTATGAATTTGAAATGGATGAGTTAATGAAAATATTAGTCAAGTCTAATATTTTATTAATGGAGGAGCCTTTTTAATGAGAGGGGGGTCCGTTGGAGAACTTCCTCTCCTTCCTCCATTGTTGCACCACCACCGAGGTTCCATCTTCTCCGACGAGACACCGATGAATGAGGAGGGATCGGTGGCGTGGTACAGACACAACGATCTATGTTGACTTCGATGTCTTCCCTGCGTCGGATCCAATGAACGACGCTCGATCCGGGATCAAAGGAACTTTACGGAAGCGACGAATGCCAACGACCGTCGTCACCTTCATCTCTTTCCTTACGACGACGTCAACGAGCCGACGTCCGCCCTTTTGTGACACCGTCATCCACGATTCTCATCTACCACAGATCTTTCTCGAGGTAGGGGTTTATTGCTTCTTGTTCGTGAAACATCCTTTGTCGTTCCTTGTCTTATATTTTTGGGCCGCTTGGTATCATCTTAACGGGAGGAGGTCGGACCGCACGAACACGGCTGACCCTCCTCCCCCTTTTTGTTGTGTTTTTGCGGTTCGAAAGATGGCGGCATGGTGCGACGACACCGCGCGGGAACCTGGAGGAATGCAGCAAGGATGCGCGGCGCCATCGGGTCGCGCCGTCGAGCCCGAACGAAAGTGTGGTCGTAATTGGGACCGCGAAGGCAAACGGAAGACTCCGCAGTTTGTTATTTTTATGTGCGGAACGACGGGTATTGACGGAATGGGCCACAGAGACGTTTTGATGTTTCCGCAGTGGAGAACGGGACCTGGGATGTGCAACGGCGCAGACAGAATTGAAAACGGACCACCGGAGCAACTCCGGTGGCCTGCGGACACCACGGGCGGCACGGGTCGCCGGCGCCGCCGCGCCGGCCGGAAGCGGCAGCGCCCTGGCGCGCCGCCTTGAGAAACCGCCGCAGCTGAAGCCACGGCGGCGAGCTGAGGGATCCCGCGGCCGCGCGGGATCTAGGAGGGACGTGGCGCGTGCCGCGTCCGCGGAGCCTCGGCTCGCTGGCCGAGCCAGCGAGCCTCCCGGCCGAGCTGGGCCGGCTTGGGCGGACCGGGCCGGGCCAGGTTGCGCCCTACCGGGTCGGACACGGACCCGGGTTGGATCGACCCGGTTCGGGCCGACCAAGGGGGGGTTGGGCTGGGTCAGACCGGGCCCAGACCCCCCATTTTCGGATCACTTTCGGTCTTTTGCCCATATCTTTGGATACGGACCTCTGATCGACGCACCTTCAGTTGCGTAGCGATCCTTGGATCGAGACGGTCGTTTCGGTATATTACACTCAAGGTTTCGGAGAACTTTGGGTTCGGCCGGGTTGTTTCGGATACGAAACCAACCGGGCCCTCAGAATGGAAATGCTTATATCTTGAACTCCAGACGTCCGATTGATGTGCCGTAAACTTTGTTGGATTCCTCTTAATGAGACGGAACTTTTGGCTTACTCCTCTTGAGGTTTGGATGTTGTCGGAGTGCGGTTGGGTTGATTCTCTCATTAAACCAACCGGGCCCCTCGAACGAAAAAGCCAATAACTCACAGACCGGGCGTCTGATTGACGCGTCGTCTGTCTCGTTGATTTCCTCTTGATAAGAAGGAACTTTTTGCATACTTCGCTTGAGTTTTGGATGTAGTTGGATAGTGGCCGGGTTGGATTGCAACCGAAATCCAACCGGTCCCCTGGAACGCAAAAGCTGATAACTTTCAAACTGGACATCTGTTTGATGAACCGTCAGCGGCGTTGGTGATCACGTGGAGAAACGGTCCCTATGAGTTTACCCTATGAGAGTTCAGGGTACAGTTGAGATACGTCCGGATTGGTTCGCACACGAAACCAACCGGGCCCCGGGGACGAAAAGGATAGTGATACATAGACCGGGCGTCTGATTGACGCGTCGTCTGTTGCGTTGAGACCTCTGTGACGAGGTGGTCCTTTGAGATACTTCTTCGTGAAAATTTTTGATACTTGGAGTATCGACCTATAGCTCGTGGAGCGCACCATCACGGAGACGAGCGTGCGGAGTACGGAGACCGTGTATCCGGCTAAGACCTGACGACTGCTTGACCAATCGACTCTGTGTGTTTCGGATAGCCCAGTGGGGAGTGCTTGGTTGTAGCGGAAGACCCACGGTGGAGGAGCGCTTGGTTGTAGCGGCAGACCCACGGTACTCAACAAAAGGAGTGCCTCTGGAGGCTATGAGGGGGAGCGCTTGGTTGTAGCGGCAGACCCACGGTGGAGGAGCGCTTGGTTGTAGCGGCAGACCCGCGGTACTCAACAGAAGGAGTACCTCTGGAGGCTACGAGGGGGAGCGTTTGGTTGTAGCGGCAGACCCATGGTGGGAAGCGCTTGGTTGTAGCAACAGGCCCACAGTACTCGACAGGAGGAGTACCTCAGCAGTCTTAGGTTAGTGAGCAGTACCTCGGAGTCGTGACAGGACCACTATACACTCCAGAGATGGGGCTCTTCAACAGTTACGGTTTTGATAATGAAAATCCTGGTTTGAGCTGATTCTATGACCTTTGTGTCTACCTCATGATTGAGATGGGTCACTTGATAACTTAGGTATATGTATGGGCATATACCTGGGTAGAGGTTATCCGTTGATTTCATAACCTTTGTGTTCCCTCATGAATGAGATGGGTTACTTGATAACTTAGGTATAAGTATGGGATTATACCTATGTAAGGGTTATCTGTTGAGTTTCTTATTTTTGGTTATCCTTGTTGGATTTAGAGAGACCTTGAGGTTCTCGGGGTTCCTACTGAGTATCGTTATACTCACCCCTGCATGGGTTGTGCCTGCACCTCGTTGTGTTGGTTGCAGACGACGGACAGCGCTGACGGAGATTGAGTGTACAAGGACTGGACGGCACCTGGTGGTGGACCTCATGATGAGTAAGTACCCGAAGGTGGACCTCACAATGAGTTGGTACCCGGAGGAGGTTGACGGACGAGGAAACTGAGGAGGCTATCTGTACCTACCCTTCAGGTAGGATCCGTGGTGGATGATCCAAGAGTTGCGCTATCTGTACCTACCCTTCAGGTAGGATCCTTGGTGGATGATCCAGGAGCTGCTTTTCACCTTTCGGCTATTTTATCTTTTTCCTTGTACTTTACAGTTGGGCTTGTATTTCTGGCCCCTTTACTTTCAGCACAGCTTGTTTCAGTTTTACTTAGTGTTTTACTTCAGCTTGTACTCTGTGGTGTTTTGTTTACTTTTATAAAGGCAATGCCTTCCTAGTTATCGGGATTTATGCCTTTGATGCTAGTCGCCAGCCCCTGGCCTATGGAAGGTGGGCTTGGGGTAGTCACGACACGGGCCCCGAGGACGGGTCGTGACATTTTTCTTCATGGATTACTAAGATACCTTTGGAGGTCTTGGGGTCCCTACTGAGTAGTGATATACTCACCCCTACACGGGCTTCACCCACACATATTGTACTTCTTTTTTTGTACTTTCCTTTCAGTTGAGCTTGTATTCTGGCCCCTTTACTTTCAGTTTACACACTTTACTCTCAGTGGTGACACTTTTTGGTGGTTGTATTAATTTCCTTTCCTTTTTGGTTATCTTTGTGTAGTTTTTTATGTCTGTGTGTGTACAGGTTTAAAGGAAATTCCTTCCCTTTTAGGGATATGCCTTCCTGGTGCTAGTCACCAGCCCCTAGCCTATGGAAGGCAGGCTTGGGGTAGTCACGGCACGGGCCCTGGGGGATGGGTCGTGACAAAAGTTATTCTTCACAATACGTGGGGTATAACATAATGTTTAAACTCAAGGTGATGATAAATTCAAAGAACTAAAAGTTGTAGTTAAAACTCAACGTGTAAATTTTAATTTTTTTACTCTCAAAGTAAAATATATTTTATAAATGATTCATGAAATATGTTTTCTTATTTAAAATGAAAATTTATTATTTTATGTTATATTTTAACAAATATGATGTCGGTTTTAAAAAATTTGTATAGGTCTAAATAATTAATATAGAAGAAATATTAAACATTTTTTAATTTAATCCAATTATAATTAATAAATAATTATAAATATATTTTTATGTTTTAAATAATCAATGCCTTGTTTATATCAATATAATTTCACTTTTTTGTTTTTAAATCACAACATGGTAGTCATCATAAAGAATATTAAAACAATAATATATAAAATTGAAGTTGATAACTCTTACATTGGATTAATTATGATTTATAGTAGCACCCATTTTATTAGTGAACCCATGTGAAGGTGCACATCACATGCCTTTTTTTGATATTTATTGAAGGTGTTGATTGATAATGTACCAAATGAAAGATTGGATTTGTATAGGCTAGCAATTTCTTCTAATTTTCTTGGAAAATATCTAAATATTTAAATTTAATGGACAAAATTTTCAATTATATTAATTTATATCATGTAATAATATCATTACTAAATGACTACTAAGGTATTACTTTTACTTACTATATTAGAAAATTTATTATTATGGGTATTTCAAGCTGGTGTTGACCATTCATGAAATGACTCAACCCTGAATACCCCAAAACTAAGTTAACAACATTAGTTACCTCGAACATACCTCCTTGTATGTTAGATGTTGGTTCCTAGTGTCAAGATTTTTAATCAATAAATTGGAGATACTTCTACAAAAATATGCATATTATAGTACATGTCAAATTATATCAAAAAACTAAGTGATTCATTTTTATTTAAGACATACCTAACATGTAAAAAAATAATTAGAACTGCTAGAATTAAAGTATTTAGTGACCACCTAGTGATCATAAAATGAAAACTATTATTGGGGGTTATTAAAGGTGGCCATAAAAATGTTTATCTATAGCATTGGGGGAAGTTTTTTGGGAATTGGGGGCATCGGGTACACCCAAACTTGGTATTGATGGACATAGGGAATGCATGGAAGGCAGATAATTTTAGAAGGCTAGGGGAAAATTTTATTGAGGTTTTCAAGCATTTGGGGAATCAGTGGTGGGTGGTTGGGGGTGTTGAGGAAGTACTAGGTCATCAAGAGTGGATGTGGGTGGGTGGACAAGGGTGGTACTATCCATCAAGGGTGGTAATGATGAGTTTGAGAGGTTTTGAGAAAATGTGAGAAACACAATCACATGGGAGTAAAATTTATTATTAGTGACCATCATGGGGTGATCACTAATACTACTATTAGTGACTTCCAAATAGTAGTAACTAATGATCCCAAAGAAAACATGCACATTTTTCATCCTCAATGAGTGAATATCAATGACATTTTTTGGAGTATTAGAGACAACCAAATAGTGGTACCCACATCTACATCTAAAAAATCTAAATTCTTTAGCAGTGTAGGATCCACTATTGTGTTTTCCAAAATCTTAATATATAAAATAAAATAAAAGATATATCATATATTCATCAAGGTTAAGGAGAAGAACATGCTCGATCCTAAAATTTATTAAAAAACATTAAAGTGGAGAAAAAAATAACGACTCAACGCATGTGGCACATAGAACCACCAAACACCAAAGTTGAAAACCAGCACCACATAAAAGATAATCACATGAAAATGATCACCACATCCACAAAATAAATTTCCTCATGACCCTTAAATTAATAGCCCATGATACCAACAAAAATAAAAGGCCTTAAAGGCCCATTGTTCTTGGGCCCAAGATCTAAAACCCTACTACTTCCACTTTCCATCACTGGTAAAAAAGGCCCACTTTGGGCCCAAATACCAAATTTATACTACCTCTTTAGTAGCCTCAACTAAATCCTTGCCACTCCCTAGGTCATTCTCTCCATCTGAGTTCATCATCATGTGTAGAGTCATTTGGCATTATCCACCCACTGCTAACATTTCATAATATACCACTAAACCAAATGCCTAGATGCTTAAATGATCTATGATCCAAAACTATACATCCTCGTTATTATCCTCAAATTCATAGATAAAAATCATATAAGAAATATATATTCTAACACATGAAAATCCATGACCAATATCACATAAAAAATGAAAAAAAACAAGTTCCTTTATTTTCTACATAAATAAAAATATAAAATAAATGGTCTATGATCCAAAACATGATAGCCTAATTATTATCCTCAAATTAATAGACTTAACTCAAACCAATCCTTGATCCTTCAACATAATTTACTACCTAAACTTTCACATCAAAAAATTTCTTTCAATGCATAGGTAGAAACTACACCATGCGTACATGTAGGTGTGAGTATAATAACTCAATATAACTTCCACAGTACCCTCAATTTCTATAACTGAGAGTGCCAAGAATATAACAAAATTATCTAAAAATAAAATAAATAAGCCGAAAAGGTTCATAATTTTTTTTATTTTACTATTTTTAATAGGGAAGGAACTTAGTTTTAGGATGTTCCTTTCATTGCACAACTATGGTGGTTAGTGGCCTTGAATGGTCACCTTGACCCATATATAGAAGCGACCATCATGTCTATGATTCAACTCCTTGACCACCAGCATGGCTAACTCAACTGAACCCTCTAAATGACTTCAATGGTCAGATTGATGTCCAACCACTCAAAATTTTTGTGAGTTTCATAAAATTGGTTTTATAAATTTTGATATTTTAATAATATTTACGGTTTATATTTTTTTAAAATAGGAAATGTGATGTGTTCACACAGTTTATGCATATTTCTTTAATGAGGGAGCTTGAACAGGTTTCACACTTCCTTTTCCATTTGAATGGAAGCATGAACCTCATTCATTCTTCATATGAAACAATCAAATAAGAGGCATGAATGGGGTTCATGTAGGTTTCGGGCATAGCAGAATCATAGGATGGGTGTGTACCCAACTTTTTAAAATGTCATAATTGATGATTAATCTTGGATCAATACGACGATGAATTCCAATATCCACGAAATTGAATCAAATATAAAAGATAAAGGAGAGAACCCAGAACCGAGAAGAGAGGATCAAAATATTTTGTTTATAATTAATTTAATTTAATTATAGAATTACCTCCAAGGTAATTATTTCTTCATTGATGCGTCTGACCATGGGTATAAGGTGATGCTTCGTTGCAATGGAGAATCCAAGGATAAGAGTCCTCTAGAAATTATCCACATGTGATCCATGTATCTCCAGATGTCACCGAAGGAGTCTCCAGGTGCTAGTGTAGAAGATCCTTGTGCTTGTGATTTCCACCTTAGATCGCCTTGAGAATTGCTTCCAAATTATTCTCCTTGATCTAGTGGAGGAGGATCTCTCTTGTTCTTGAGATCATTCTTGGAGAGGGAAGAGTTCTCTAGTCTTAAGAGATTTTCTCCAAGGTTGTTGTGCACACAACGATTGGTTAGCCGGTCGAATAACTCCTTGGATTATATATAGAATAATAACATAACAGATAATTTAATTCACCAGGTAATAATAGATAATTATAATAGCTATTATTACTTAATTTATTATTCCATGTGAAACCCCATGTCAAATAATAATAGCAATGTTATTATTTCCATTACATGTTCTTAACTTGCACATTATATTTAAATATTATTTAACCAAATACTATTTAATATTATTTCTCATTGGACCCATAACTTGGTCTTCCAATCCTCCTTAATATTTACCGGGCCTTAAATAATGACTATTTATTTATTAAATAAATATAATTGCATTATTCACCGATAAATAAATATTTTGTCCACAATATATTCTCTTGAATAACTAGAAATGAAATAAATGCTATCAGACATACTTGAATAATTATTAAACCACAACCGAGAATAATATTTATTCAACTTGTTTGAATAAATAAATTATTTAACTGAGATACTTGATACACTTAGTGTGTGACCCTCTAGGCCTCTTTCTCGTTGGCATTGGGTGGGCTTGCCTAAAGTCCAAGATTACTGTCTAGAATTGGGTCAAGGAAACCAATATAAAGAAGTTGATGTCAAAACAACATGAAACCTCATATGAACACTTACCATGTAATATAATCCCTTTTTCCTGATATCTCCAATAAAGTGGGTTGTATTCAAGTGCCATCAACCCATGTGCTCGATTTCTCATTCTTTGACTTCCCAGAATTGAACTTCCCTAGAGAACACCATGTCCATGGATTTAGTTTGACTATATCATTTGCATCAAAGGGCCTGATATATCTACTTCTATAGAAATGAAAAATATTTTCTCACATTATTTATTAATGTAGTATTACTTGTGACACACCAAACATATCCTACATCACTGTAAACATATGTCATCATTGTTTTCATCAATACATCTAAGTGTGCGATTCATAATACCCATTAATAATAATATTAAAGTATAAGGACCAATACACATGTCCGTATATAGGAACATATAATGGCACTTATGAATGTGGATTTCCTACTGGTGGGTCTTGTTCTCATAATATCCTCCTAGATATTATCAAGGGAGCACACCATTAGAAGGTTCCTCAAAGTTTCATGAGTCCCCACCCCTAATAGCTTGTATCATTTGTGTCCCTTCAAATGATATCATCCAGTCATAGAACATATGTTCAAAAATAGTGTCATGGCAGTTTCAGGTTCTCATCATAGGAGGGATCTGCTATGACCTTTTAATGTGATAGCTATTCTTAGGAAATTATCACATACTATGTCATGAAAAAGAATAATTGTGATGTAATGAGTAGTTTATTAATATTCATCCAATGAATACAAGTTTATCATAAAGTAAAAAGAAGTTGGTTTTTAGGGAACCAACTCTAAGAGACTCCCACTTGAACTAGATTCAACTACTAACAACCTTCAGTCCGCTAGATCTCACATGATATTCATGCTTCTACTGAGATAGGCCTTTAGTCAAGGGGTCTACCACGTTCTCTTATGTGGACACTCTGATCACTGAAATTTCACCCCTTTGATATAAATCTCTCAAGAGGTGATACTTTCGGAGTATGTCATTTGTCTGTTGATGTGACCTTGGATCTTTTTTAAGAGCCAAAACTATAATATTATCACAATAAAATGTAATGGTATATTTACTACTAGGCGCCACATTAAGATCCTAGATAAATTTCTGAATCTAGACAACTTCCTTGGTTGTATCAGAAGCTGCTATATATTCATACTCCGTTGTAGAATCAGTGAAAACTAGCTTCTTTGAACTCTTTCAACTCACAAATCTTCCATTGCGACATAAAACATATCTTGATTACGACTTCAGATCATTCTGATCTATCTAAAAACTATCATCAGCATACCCTCTAATGACAAGATCTTATTCTCTTCCATACACTAGGAACATATCCTTAGTTCTTCTCAAATACTTAAGTATAGTCTTGATGGTAGTCCAATACTGTTCTCCTAGATCTTCTTGACATCTGCCTACCCTACTCAGTGCATAGGAAATATCAAGTCTAGTACATAACATGGCATACATGATAGATCCTATCACTAAATCCTATGGAATCTTACTCATCCTATCTTTCTCATGTTGTGTCTGGGGACACATTTTTTTGGAAAGATATATACCAAGTGAAATTGGACCCAAACCCTAATTGGATTGTTCCATACTAAATATCTTTAGTATTTGGTCAATTTATGTACTTTGACTTAGTCTAATAAGCCTCTTAGATCTATCACAAATGATCTTTATCCCTAGAATGTAGGCTTCTTAGCCTAATTCCTTCATGAAGAAGCACTTGTTCAAGCAGTCCTTGACTGAATGCAATATTGTTATGTCATTTCCAATAAGAAATATGTCATCAACATACACTACTAGGATAATGACCGCATTCCCATTAAACCACTTTTAAACACATGGCTCGCATTCATTCTTAATGAAACCAAATTCTCTTATGGCTTCATCGAATCGAATGTTCCATGACCTGGATGCTTACTTTAATCCATAAATGGATCTCTACAACTTGAATACCCTTTTAGCATCACTTGTCATCACAAACCCTTCTTGTTTTTTCATATAGACATCTTCCTTAAGGTTCTCATTAAGGAATGCAGTTTTGACATCCATATGCCAAATCTCATAGTCATGGAAAGCTGCTATGGAAAGTATGATTCTTATGGATTTAAACATGGAAACTAGAGAAAATGTTTCATCATAGTCAATTCATTGATGATGTTTAAAACCCTTAGCCACTAGCCTTGATTTATAGGTGCTAACTTGACCTTCCATGTCTAGTATCTTCTTGAATACCCATTTACATCCAATAGGATTTACATCAACTGGTGCATCGACCAGAACCCAAACTTGGTTCTGATACATAGAATCCATCTCATAATTCATAGCTCCTAGCCATATTGAATCTTTTGATATCTCTACTAATTCCTTATAGTATATAGGTTCGTCATTGTCCAACAATAATGAGTCACCTTCCTCAGTGACACGGAAACCATATCTCTCTGGTTCCCTTACCTCTCTTGTGCTCCTACGCAATACTTGTGTTTCAGGAACTACCTCTTCCATGGGGACCTTTAAAACTTGTTCCTGTACCAAATCCTATGTATCTTGAGTATAAACTTCATTGAATTCAATATTGCTCCTACTATCCTTTTTTAGGATGTGCTCCCTCTCAAGAAAGACAACCTGTCTGGCAACAATCACTTTCTTATCTGAGGGGTTGTATAGGTAGCATCCCTTTATTTCCTTGGGATACCCTATAAAGATACACTTTGTGCCCCGGGGTGCTAGTTTTTTGCCTAATAAAGCCTTAAAAAATACCTCACATCTCCATACACGTGTATGTGACAAAGTGGGTTTATTTCCACTCCATAGCTTGAAGAGAATCCCATTTGATGCCTTATTTGGTACTTGGTTTAATGTGTATTCTGCAATTTTCATTGCATATCCCCAAAAGGATAATGGAAGATCTGCATGACTTATCATCGACCTTACCATGTCCAACAAGGTAAGGTTTCTCCATTCACTAACACCATTACACTATGGTTTATAAGGTGAAGTTAGTTGAGATAGAATCCTAGACTCCTTGTAAAGGGTCAATGAACTCTTGGTTAAGATATTATCCACCTCGATCTGATCGAAACTTCTTTATCTTCATACCAAGATGATTCTCTACATAATTCTTGAACTCCTTGAATTTCTCAAAGGACTCAGACTTATACCTCATTAAGTAGACATGTTCATATCTACTCAAGTCTTAAATAAAAGTAATGAAGTAAGAATATCGACCTCTAACTTCTACTGGAAATTTTCCACACACATCATTGTGTACCAATCCTAGAAGCTTTGTGGCCCTTTCACCCTGCCCACCAAATGGTGGTTTGGTCATTTTACCTTATAAACAGGCATGGAATACATCAAGTGGGTTTAGCTCAAAAGATTCTAAATAACCATCTTGACAAAGCTTTATTAAGTGCTTCTTGTTTACATGACCAAGGCGGTTATGCCACAATTGGGTGTTGTGCGATTCATGTGAACATGGTTCGTTATCAATTTACAATAATTGGTTCTCATAATTTAATACATACAAACCATTATTTAAATGCACCATACCATAACATATGTTGTCCTTATAAAAGTAACAAAATTTATTTCTAAACTTGAAAATAAATCCATCTATATATAAACACGATACAGAAATTATGTTATTGGTAACACTAGGTACATAATAACATCCATGTAAAAGCAAAATCATTCCCATCAACAATGTGATGTGGTAGTCACCAATGGAAAGAGCAGCTAGACTCACACCATTTTCAGCTCACAGATCCACCTATCCTTTGGCAATTTTCTGGAATCTACTTGGTTCCAGCATTTCAATACATATGTGATCCCCACAAGATGTATCTAATACCCAATGTGTATAAATGGAAATATTTCACTCAATAACGGATGTAACTTTGGATTCCCCTTTCCTCTGGGTGCAGTTCCTCTTCCAGTGGACTGACTTGTCATATGAAAAGCATACTGCCTCCTTTTCCTTTCCTTGCCTCTAGATATTCTTCTTCTTGTTTGGACAGTTCTTTGAGGCTTTAGATTGTTTATAAATCTTAGGGCCCTTTTCCTTGTCCTTCCTCTTCCTATTCACTATAAGGACTATGGGTTTTTATGCCCCATGTCCTTATCTACTTATTGAATCAAGGTAAGAAGCTCTGATAGACTCTTCTCATTATTGATCATATTATAATTCACAATAAAACTAGAGAAGGTCTTAGGAAGCACTGATAGTATGAGATCTATATGCAACTCATCTGGGAATTTAATCCCTAAGATGTCTAGATGCTCAATGTAGCCAATAATCTTGACTACATATGGTCCAACTAGAAAAGACTCTCCAATATTAGTAGTGAACAAAGTATTGGAGATCTCATACCTCTCATGTCTCACCTTCTCTTGATAGAGATCCCAAAGGTGAGACATCATGCTATAAGCATCCATTTCCTCATATTGATTTAATAGATCATTGGTCACGGATGATAGCATGAGGCACTGAACATTCATAGTTTCATTCATATGTTTCTCTTACACAGAGAGTTTCTCATCACTCACCTCATTTCTAGGCACAACTAGTAAATGATCTTCTAGCACATAAAGTTTCCTCTCATGATGAAGGATAACCTGAATGTGCCTTTTCCACTCTTGGAAATTAGTGTCGGTGAGAAGGTTTTCCTTCTCGAGTATGAATCACAATGATATGTTTGATTTCATTTTGATTGTTGTTTCTACAAATTAAGATGAACAAAGTTTTAGTAATTTATCTTGATAAATATAGACAAATAAATAAATCAATATCTATCAGTCTCCCACTATTTTGTCGAAACCCAATATCCCTCATCATTGGCTTTAGAATATCCTGTTTCTTGGAAATTCTAGCAGAAAGTATCCATATTTCCATTCATATTAACCCAAATAGGGTTTTTTAAGCAACTTGAAAGGTTTTATGCAGGCATTCTAAATGCCAACCTCATTAACTCACAGCTCCTTGATCTGTTGAGTGGACTCCCCAATCCTGAAATCCTTAATTTTGGATTTCCTCAAACTTTGCCTCTTAGTTACACTAGGTTCTTATAGGGCACTCAACCCTTGATGTAAACTAATTTAATTCAACCCAAATATTCAAATTAGAATTCCCCAATAATTGAAATCACCCCAATTAGGGTTGGTCAAGCACTTTGAACTATGGTTTGATTCAAACCAAAGTAATGGAAGGATATACTAACTTAATATTTAATTGATGGATTTTATCTTTTATGCATAAATTGTAACTTATTATATTTTGACATGGTTTTTAAGTTTAAGTGGGATATACTTAAGTGATTAACCATGTATAGATAATATTTACGCATAATCCCTTTTTATTTTAGTTTTATCTTGTATGATTGGTAGTTAATTAATTATGCGATCACGTCAAACATTCATAATGAATAACCATACAACTAATAGAAATAAAATAAAGAGTGTGATCATGAGATTTACTATTATTTAGTTTATTTAGTGGTTGATAAACTAACCTTGACCTAGGGTAGAAACACCTTAAACCATTTAAGGTTTGTGTTTATAGTTTTCCACCTGTCCACCTTTGTATCTCCTTGGATTGGTTTCGCCTCGGCTCCTAACTTGAACCGCCTATACTAGCTTGGGAGCTCCATCCATTACATATTCTTTTAACTCACATGTATGTGAGGGGTAAAAGTGGTTTTACATAAAAAAAACCATGGGCATGTAGGCCCTACATATTAATAAGGAGAAGGCACACAGGCCAACAATTTTAATTTAATAAATAAATTAAAAGGGAACCAATCACATATAAATGTCTGGTATAGCTCATGATCATCCACATACATGCAATGAATTATGAATTTAATAAAACTAACATTCAATTATTTAATCATTATTATTAAGATAAATTATTCTCAAATAAATTAATCATTATCTTTAATTAATCAATCCTTTTTATCTAAATCCTTTTTTGAATTCCCTTGAGATTATCATTCATAACCTTGTACATAACTTGTACCTTGGAGGCAACCTGGTGAATACCCATCAAAAACTACCCAGTATGTATTTATACTTGTATACACTTTATTCTTTGTTACATGTAGCATGCACACATAATTATAATTGTTATACAACTCATACATGATGTGTAGATCTTTGAACATTATGCGGATGTTAATTAAACATTTATATATATATATATATCAAACACCTATCATAGGTCGTGTCCCAGCTTTATGCCCACACGAAGGTACATGTCTCAAGGGTTTATATAATATAATGATAAATTTTTAAATCTACATAATCTGGAAATATTACAGGGCATGTAGTTCTGACTACATGGTGTGTACCCTCCTCACCATCCATCCAAAGTACATGCTTGGGGAAACAACGTGTGAGGTGTACTTCAGAAATATTTGGAGTACACGGCATGTCTAGTGGGCCACACGCCATGTAGACTTCACATTACACAGCCACCAGATTAGAAATCTGTGTATGGGATACACGACTTGACCCTGACCCAAAGGAACTACATGCTATGTCCAGTGGGCCACATAGCGTGTAGTCCAGCTGACCATGCGCCAGTCTGTCCTAGTCAACACACGGTGTAAGAATTAACTACACTACATATAATTAATGAAAAGTGTCACATACATAACTTATTTTAAAGTTATTTTTAATTTAATTTCCATTATTTCTTTGTTTTGGGGGTTTCCCATGCATTTTTGGAGGAATGGGTAAGTTTTCATGATTTGGGCCAAACTGTGAGCCCAATTCCAGATTTAAAAATAAATTTTGATTCCTTTATAACACCTTCATTTTTCAACATTTTTTATCCATTAAAATTCCTACATGGAATACCCAGACCTATGAACACCACCAAATTAATTTGGACCATTTATAAATCTATAATCATGGTGGATTTGAGTTTTTATATAAGGGATTGGGCCTGCCCGAAAGCCCATTTCCTGCATTAAAAATATTTTTTAATTCTTTAATAACTCGTTAAATTTTTATGTTTTTTCGGTGATTACAACTCTCAACCGATACCACTTACCTAAGGTGAGCCTCCATTCTCTCCTCCACCAATTTTGAGCTCCATAGAATCATGAAATTGGGCGAAACGTCTCTGGATTTCAAAAATCGCCCAGATTTGAAGAGGAAAATTGATCCTTTCATAACTCCTTCTATTTTTACTCTTTTTCCCCCATTCCAGTTCCTAAATGATCTATGCATCCTTGTTTGAAACCTAACTTAATTTTGTAGATGTTTTAAAATTCAGATACTGGTGGATTTTGGGTCGTTTTCTTCAAGATTGTTTTGGGTAAGTGTTTCTTTGTTCAATTTCTTCCTTCTCCTTAGGATTTCCTCCCTCTTTCATTAATTTATAGAGTGTCCATAATTTAGGGTTCTTAACTAGGGTTTTATTTGTTTTATTTTTGGTGAAATATTATGGTTTAGGGTTCTTTTTCACTTCCTTATGGTGTGGCGGAGGTGTGGTTGAGGTTTTGCACCAAGATTCAAGGGTTTTGAATCAAAAGGCAGGTGATTCCATGTATAACCATTTTATTGTGAGTTAGATTTCTTGGTTTATTAATTTAGTATGTTTCAAATTTGTTTTGTGTGGTGTGAAAACTATTTTTTATGGATTTGGTTAAGTGTTTAATTTTGTAGTTGCATTATTTCTTGGAATTGGGTGTTTTTCATGCGTGGCTCTTGGG
The DNA here is from genome assembly GCA_963277665.1 of Viscum album. Taxonomy (NCBI): domain Eukaryota; kingdom Viridiplantae; phylum Streptophyta; class Magnoliopsida; order Santalales; family Viscaceae; genus Viscum; species Viscum album. The sequence continues at coordinate 680,699,367 of OY728123.1, read as the reverse complement.
GAAATGTTTGGGTATATTTTATAACATATGAAAGTGATTTATTAGTGTTTAAAGTGGATTAAAATTATGGTTTTTTAATTACTTAATGTCATGTGTGCCTTGTAATGTGGTTTTTGAATGGTTTTAATGTGTGAACCCATGTTGTACTTCTTGAACGTGATTTGTGAAAACATGTGTTTTTCATGTGTACCTTTTGTGGTATTGTTTGAGGTATTTGTATAAAACTTGGGGGTGGTTTAATAAATGTTGTTAGGGATGCCAATTATTTTTTTTATTGTGATTGGTATTGTTTTGGTCTTGAATGAGGGTTTTGAAATGGGTTTTGTATGCAAACCATGGTTGTACCTCTTGGGTTGGTTTTATGAAAATTGTAAATTATTTAATGAGTTACACAAAGTGTGAAATGGTTTCTTATGTACTATTTTGGTGATATTATGTTCCTAAAATGATTTTTTGAAACATAAAGTGGTCAGTTATGTTGTAAAACATTTTGGTAATATTTTTTAATTTTTTGAGGTGATTTATGAAATTGTGATGTGGGTGCGAAACATGTTTTTGGGCTGTTTTGCATGAGTGTGATGTGAAAAATGGACTTTGTTTATTAAAAGGGTATTATGTAACATGTGAGTGGGATTTTATGATATTTTTAGCATCTTTGGAAAGATTTTTATAAAATTGTTAACAGATTTGTTAAATTGTGAAATATGTGCAAAATGTGTTGTGGGTTATTTTTGGTGTGAGTATGATTTCAAAATTCATTTGAATGAAAAAGTGAATTTTTAGACTTGTGTGGTATACATGTGGGATTTTTGGGGAATTTGTGATGTGAAAATGATATTTTCATGTGAAAAGTATATTTATTTACTTGTTTAACTTGTCTAATCACAAGGGGAAAACTCAGGTATCTAGGTGGGTGGACGTGTACTAGTATGCTAGTGAATCCATGGGATTTGGCCTCAGTTTCACTTAGCACGATTGACGCTTACAACTCTAAATAAACTATGATGATGGTGATTGGGGACCACTAGGTTATGGGTATCTTCCCTACTAGTGGCTCATGCACGAGAATGGATATTGTGGTGGTTACTTTCATCGAGATACGAGGTACCTGGGACCCACAATGAGATAGTGCCTAGGGGTTATTTCCTATTACTTTTGATCATTAGTTACTTTGTGCTTACCGTCGGCATACGGTATGTTTGGCTGGAAAATTCAGTAGTGTTGACATTATTTTTAAAAGTTTTTATTCTTAATGATATCCCACTTGAAAACTGTTTTAATTTTTAAGTTGCATCTTTTAGAAATTGTAACTAGCATTTCCTGTTTATGAAAACTTGCAAGATTTTCGTCTTTGAATGTTTATCACATGGAATATATTAGTGGTAGTATCCTACTAGGTATTGGATCACACCCTAATTTCACCCTTGTGTGCAATTAGAATTGGTTATTTTTTGTTGTCGCAGGTTGGGTACATTTTTTTTGTGCCAGTGGTTCGGGTTTCTAGTCGGTCCTTACTGGTAAAGTCTTGTGGAGATGTCTTGAGGGTGGTACCCCTTACCATGAGGGTAATTGGGATTTTTCCTTTTAGTTTTGTACCTTTGTTATAGTCTTGGTGAGTTTCTTTAAACTATGTAATTGAGTTCTGAATTTTTGTAAAAGATTGTTTGGTTTGAAAAATACAGATTTGTTTTATTGGATTCATTGGTTGTTTTAAGATTATAAACTCAGGTAAATCATTCCCAATTCTCATTTTATGATACTTGGGCACTTGTTCCAGCTCGTGGGGATTGGGAATGACCTTTTGTCCTTGTCACAAGCTGATTTTGGCACCGATTTCAGTGGCGACCAGATTCGGTTCGTGACAAAATGGTATTAAAGGAGGTTCAGGATAACTCTTTGGTTCATGTAATTTGGGGAAGAGTCGAGATAGTATGAAGTTAGGATTTTCGGGACATGGTATTCTAGTTATGGGTAGTGTTCCTGATCACCACACCTCATTATGGTATTCAAGTTTCTAGGAGAATTCTGTATTTATCTAAGTCCTTTGGTTTTCTTGGTTTGATGATGATTAGGGGAAATGAAAAGAGAGTTGGGTTAATGGTCTCAGTGAGCTCACAGGGCTTAGAAAGCCATGTGGATCCGGGGATATTCCCTAGAACACTCTCTGTGATGGTTAAGTGGTTGGAATATGTCCACTAACCAATGTCCAAGTCACCCACTGAAACTAATTTCCTCTCACATTGTTTTGTGCTTTAGTTTTTAAATCTTGGCACTTTGGTTTTAAAGTGAATTGGTTTTAAGAAACGTAAAGTTTTTGTTAAATTATTTTCAAATAAATAGGGAATGGTTTGGTTTATTAAATGGTGGAACTTAATTTTTAGAATTTTTTTTAAATGGAAAATGGTGTGCTTACACCTCTTTGGAAAGCAGGAACTATATTGAAGTTGGTTTTGAAAAGTGTTTCCAATAAAGTTTTCTAAACAATCAAAGGGTGTTTTAATGGGATGAGATGTTTTTAAATTGATGTGAATATATTTAAAGTGAGTTATTTTATAAATTTTTGTGTCTTTCTGAAAAGTTTTGTAAGATGTGATTTGGGATTTTGATCTTGTGGTTAGCGGTTTTGAGAAAAAGGATGTGTTGGTTGACCATTTTGGTTTTGAAAAGTGGAAATAATTTTTGTTTTAACCATTGGTATTTTTATGAGAAACCACATGTATAGGGTTATATGGGATGATGGATGGTTTATGGCATGACTATATGAGTGTCGGGATGGATATGAGGAGGGTGCCCATTGTGGCACAGAAACATTCATGTGTAAGGCCCATGGGGTACCATTGGTGGATGCGCTAACCACTGAACCATTTGTCTTCAAAGAAATGTTTTTGAATAAAAACATGATGTCTTGATGAATTGTTTGGGATGTTTTATATTATGTGTTTTTGGAAAATGTTTATGTTTTTGGATGCTTTGATTCCAATAACCCCTCATGTTCGAACTGTGTTTTGGGTTTTTGTTTGGTCGGTAAGTTGGGTAGAAGGATCGGTTAGTAGTCTCCTCTGGGATATGTTTCAGGAAACCTTTATGGTGGTTCCCTTAATATGTTTGGATATAGTTTGTGTAACTTTTTTACCAATGTAATAGCTTTTTTGGGTCCTTGGGTTCTCTCTTTGGATAAGGTACACCCCCATTAAGGGTTAATGTATAACTGAAGTGCAACCCGGATTGTTTCTCCATTGGAAAATCCTCCAATTGATCAATATAAGGATTTTTTTTTTGAGATCTATAGATTGAGTCTATACCCATTCCTTTCTTTGTTTTTTTATATCCTCTTGTAGTGGGAGAGTGCTCATGGAAGGTTGAAAGAGACCTTGGTTTCTTAAGTTTCCTGATTCGTTGAAGGTGGAAGTGGTCTAGGGTTGTTAGTGTGGATGAGCGTCTCAATGGTGTCTAAGAGGGCCTCTGGTTGCTTCACAGTTTCTTTGAAGCATGAGTTCATGTTAAACCACTAGTGTGGGAAATATGGTCATGATAGTATATTGTGGCCACTTTATATAAATTTTTGTTGTTTGGGGATGTTGTATAAGGTCCCTCTCCATGCATTGTTTATATCAGTCGCAGTGGTCATGTTCAGTGATGCCTTATGATGTCATGTGCTCGATTGACCGTAAAGGTGAAAGTCGGGAAATCATCTAAGAGTCTATGTTATGTTGGGATAATGTCTCCCTTGGAAAAACTTAAAAATATTACATTTTAGATGAAGGTAAGTATAGGTGTTTTTTACATATATTGTTTCTCACCCGAACAGACAAGGTTTGTTGTGTGTGCATCTTTTAAGCCCTTGTTTCAGTGAAATATCAGGTTAGGGTAAAGCGAGTTTGGAATGTGTTATGTCTTGGAAAACTTATCAGGGATTTTGGTGTAGTTGTTGGTTGCACCGAAAGAAGAATTCTCATTTAGGGGGTTTTCAAAGCCTAACTGCGTGGCTGAAGATGCTTCAATCATTGGAGCTCCAGCCATAGGTCTCGGAGAGAAGCTGGCTCCTAGTCAAGGGAAATCCCAGGGTCATTTAAACCCTTGTACAAAGTCCAATACTCAGTATGAAAGATAGGAAGATTTTAAACCTATGGTGTCATCATCATTCTTCTATTGTTCCCATTCGGTGGAAATAGGTGGAGGGACTTGTACCCATGTCATCGCCCAATGTTATTATTTCCCCCTTTGGTTTCCATTGAGTCTTTGGAGAAAGGTTTGAAGTTTGGCTAGACAGGTTGAGCAAACGATTTTTGCTTGGTTAGTAGTGACCATTCCCTAGAAAACCATGTGTATAGAAGGATCCCCACTGTTAGTGAAAGGTTTCCCAAACCGTGCGGACTAACCATGTGTTCATCACAACTCTTTAAATTTTGGGGTCTTTTTTTATCGGCCTATGCTGGTCGGTTAAGATGGTTGGTTCTTATAGTGGGGAGACCCACTATGAGTCTTATATAAGTTATTTTGTAAAGGTCCAATGGAATTATACCCTTTTTACTAGGGAGTCTATTCAGGCCTCCCCCTATTAGTGTCCTGATTCTGTCTCAGGAAAAATATAGGTTGTCTTTTATGGTGGGGAGCCTATTTTTGTTCCCCCGTACCAGTAACTCAGATTTATCCACGGTATTGGATTGGAGGTAGGTAGTCTCATTTGGAGATATAAATATTCCTACATCTTCCTTGGGTAAACTTTGAGATTGTAGAGTGCCCAATGGTTTAGTTATAGCAAGGTAAGTGTAACCTTGTTCGATGTTGTTGTTTGTTTGGGTAAATTGCTTGAGTCTTGTTCAGATTCTGTTTAAAGATTTTTATTTTGGGATAAAGAATAAATGTTATTTATTCTTTCAGGAAAGTGGTGTATGTTTATTTTGTGAGGGTATTCCTTCCTTAATTGATCACTAGAGGTGTTTTGTCCTTTGGGGGTGAAACCTGGCAAGGGAGTACCTCTTGGTTTCTCAGTTGGGTTTGGTTGCTACTTTGGCCTTGCTATGACTTTTCGGGGTAGAAATTTTTCTTGGTGGGGAGAATTGTCACATACATAACTTATTTTAAAGTTATTTTTAATTTAAACTCCATTATTTCTTTGTTTTGGGGGTTTCCCATGCATTTTTTGAGGAATGGGTGAGTTTTCATGATTTGGGCCAAACTGTGAGCCCAATTCTAGATTTAAAAACAAATTTTGATTCCTTTATAACTCCTTCATTTTTCAAAAACTTTAATCGATTACAATTCCTATATGGCATACCCTGATCTATGAACCCTACCAAATTAATTTGGACCATTTATAAATCTATAATCATGATGGATTTGAGTTTTTATATAAGGGATTGGGCCTGCACGAAATCCCACTTCCTGGATTAAAAATATTTTTTAATTCTTTAATAACTCATTAAATTTTTAAGTTTTTTCAGTTATTCAAACTCTCACCCGAGACCACTTACCTAAGGCACGCCCCCATTCTCTCCTCCCCCAATTTGGAGCTCCATAGAATCACAAAATTGGGAAAAACTTCTCTGGATTTCAAAAATCACCCAGATTTGAAGAGGAAAATTGGTCCTTTCATAACTCCTTCTATTTTTACTCTTTTCCCCCATTCCAGTTCCAACATGATCTCCTAATCCATTTTATAACCTAACTTAAATGTTTATCTGTTTTAAAATTCAGATAATGGTGGAGTTTGGGTCGTTTTCTTCAAGATTGTTTTGGGTAAGTGTTTCTCTGTTCAATTTCTTCCTTCTCCTTAGGGTTTCCTCCCTCTTTCATGAATTTATTGAGTTCCCATAAGTTAGGGTTCATAAATAGGGTTTTATTTGGGGTATTTTTGGTGAAATAGTATGGTTTATGGTTCATTTTCACTTCCTTGTGGTGCGGCGGAGTTGCGGTTGAGGTTTTGCACCAAGATTCAAGGGTTTTGACTCAAAAGGTAGGTGATTCCATGTATAACCATTTTATGATAAGTTATCTTTATTGGTTTATTAATTTATTATGTTTCAAATCTGTTTTGTGTGGTGAAAAAACTATTTTTGATGGATTTGGTTAAGTGTTTAATTTTTTAATTGCATTATTACTATGAATTGGGTGTTTTTCATGCGTGGCTCTTGGGGAAATGTTTGGGTGTATTTCATAACATATGAAAGTGATTTATTAGTGTTGAAAGGGGATGAAAATTCTGTTATACTAATGCCTTAATGTCATGTGGGCCTTGTAATGGGGTTTTTGAATGGTTTTAATGTGTGAAACCATGTTGTACTTCTTGAACGTGATTTGTGAAAACATGTGTTTTTCATGTGTACCTTTTGTGGTATTGTTTGAGGTATTTGTATAAAACTTGGGGGTGGTTTAATAAATGTTGTTAGGGTTGAAAATTATGTTTTGTATTGTTATTGGTATTATTTTGGTCTTGAATGAGGGTTTTGAAATGGGTTTTGTATGCAAACCATGGTTTTACCTCTTGGGTTGGTTTTATGAAAACTGTAAATTATTTAATGAGTTACACAAAGTGTGAAATGGTTGATTATGTACTGTTTTGGTGATAGTATGTTCCTAAAATGAGTTTTTGAAACATAAAGTGGTCAGTTATGTTGTAAAACATTTTGGTAATGTTTTTTAATTTGTCAATGTGATTTATGAAATTGTGATTTGGGTGTGAAACATGTTTACGGGATGTTTTGCGTGAGTGTGATGTGCAAAATGGACTTTGTTTATGAAAATGGTATTATGTAACATGTGATTAGGCTGTTATGTGATGTTTAGCATCTTGGGAAATATTTTTATAAAATTGTTAACGGATTTGTTGAATTGTGAAAGATGTGCAAAATGTGTTGTGGACTATTTTTTGTGTGAGTATGATTTCAAAATTCATTTGAATGAAAAAGTGAATTTTTAGACTTGTGTGGTATACATGTGGTCTGTTTGGGGAATTTTTGATGTGAAAATGATATTTTCATGTGAAAAGTATATTTATTGACTTGTTGAACTTGTCTGAGCACAAGGGGAAAACCCAGGTATCTAGGTGGGTGGACATGTATTAGTATGCTAGTGAATCTGTGGGGTTTGGCCTCAGTTTCACTTAGAAAGATTGACTCTTGCAACTCTAACTAAACAATGATGATGATGATTGAGGGCCACTAGGTTATGGGTATGTTCCCTACTAGTGGATCATGTATGAGAACAGATATTTTGATGGTTACTCTCACCAAGATATGAGGTACATGGGACCCACAACGAGCTAGTGCCTAGGGGTTATTTCCTATTGCTTATGATCATTAGTTACTTCGTGCTTACCTTCGGCATACGGCATGGTTGGATGGAAAATTCAGTAGTGTTGACATTATTTTTAAAATTTTTGATTCTTAATGATAGCCCACTTCAAAACTAATTTAATTTTTAAGTTGAATCTTTTAGAAATTGTAACTAGCATTTCTTGTTTATGAAAACTTGCAAGATTTTAGTCTTTGAATTTTTATCACATGGAATCTCTTAGTGGTGGTATCCTATTGGGAATTGGCTCACACCCTACTTACACCCTTGGTTGTAAGTAGACTTGGGTTTTTTTTTGTCGCAGGTTGGTTACATTTTTTTTCCAGTGGTTCGGGTTTCTAGATGGTCCTTGGTGGTGAAGTCTTGTGGATATGTCTTGAGGGTGGTTCCCCTTACCATGAGGGTAATTGGGATGTTTAATTTTAGTTTTTTACCTTTTTTATAGTCTTTTTGAGTTTCTTTAAACTATGTAATTGAGTTCTGAATTTTTGTAAAAGATTGTTTGGTTTGAAAAATCCAGATTTGTTTTATTGGATTCATTTGTTGTTTTAAGTTTATAAACTCGGGTAAATCTTTCCCAATTCTCATTTTATGATACCCGGGAACTTTTTCCAGCCCATGGGGATCGATAATGCCCTTCAGGCCTTATCACAGGCTGATTTTGGCACCAGTTTCAGTGGCGAACAGATTCGGTTCATGACACACATGGATTGAGTAATTATTGAATTACTCTTGATGCATTGAACACAAATACACAACGTGTATATCTGACTACACAACATGTATTATTGTGTTACCTGGATAGAATCGTCAGTGACTCATGATGATATCCTTGATTTAATTTTAATCTTAAAATTATTCATTTCTGTTAGATCTGCAAGAAACAATAAGGGAGGAACAGATCTCAAAATTCATATTACAAGAACGATTAAACATGAATTGAAAAAATAAATTATTAAAGAATAAATCATCAAAGAAATATTTAAATAATTATAAATGAAAATATGACCCCTCTGATACCACTTGTAGGTTCCAGACACAATAGAAGTGTAGGATAGGCGTATACCCAACTTTTTAAATTTCCATAATCGATGATTAATCTGGGATCAATATGATGATGAATTCCAGTATCTACATAATTGAATCAAAGATAAACAACAAAGGAGATAACCTGAAACCGAGAAGAGAGTATCAACATATTTTGTATATAATAAATTTAATTAAATTATATAATTACCTCCAAGGTGATTCTTTCTTCATTGATGCATCCGACCACGGGTCTGAGGTGTGGCTTCATTGTGATGTAGAATCCAAGGATAATAATCCTCTAGCGGTGATCCACACATGCTCCACGTATCTCTGGAAATCTCTGAAGGAGTCTCTAGGTGATAGTGTGTAAGATCCTTGCACTTGCGATGTTCGCCTTTGATTTCCTTGAGAATCAGTTAAAAACCATTCTCCTTGATCCGGTGGAGGAGGATCTCTCTTGTTCTTGAGAGTCTTCTTGAAGAGGGAAGAGTTCTTTAGGATCGAGAGATTTTATCCAAGGTTTTTGTGCACACAATGATTGGTTATCTGGTCAAATTACCCCTTGGATTATATAGATAATAATAACATAACAGAGAATTTAATTCACCAGGTAATAATAAATAATTAGCACAGGTGTAGTTACTTAATTTATTATTCCATGTGAAACCCCATGTCAAATAATAATAGCAATGCTATTATTTCCATGACATGTTCTTAACTTGCATGTTATATTTAAATATTATTTAACCAAATAATATTTAATATTATTTCTCACTGGACCCATAACTTGGTCCAACAATCCTCCTCAATATTTGTCGGGCCTTAAATAAAGACTATTTATTTATTAAATAAATATAACTACATTATTCACCAATAAATAAATATTCCATCTACAATATATTCTCTCAAATAACTAGCGATGAAATAAATGTGATCAGGCATACTTGAATAATTATTAAACCATAAATGGGAATAATATTTATTCAACTTGTTTAAATAAATAAATTATTTAACTGAGATACTTGCTACACTTAGTGTGTGACCCTCTAGGGCTATTTCTCATTGTCATTAGGCGGGCTTGCCTAAAGTCCAAGATTAATATCTATAAATGGGTCAAGGCACCTAAGATAAAGAAGTTGATGTCGCAATGACATGTCACCTCATACGAATGCTTACCATGTAATATAATTCCTTTGTCCTGATATCTCCAATCAAGTGGGTTGCATGTAAGTGCCATCAACCCGTGTGATCGATTTCTCATTCTTTGACTTCCTATAATTGAACTTTACTATAGAACACCATGGTCATGGATTTAGTTAGGATATATCATTTCCATCAAAGGGACTAAGATATATACTTCTATATAAGTGACAAATCCTTTCTCACTTTATTTATTAACGTAGTATTACACATGACGCACCCAACATATCCTACCTCACCACGAACATATGTCATCACGATTTTCATCAATAAATATAATTGTATGATTCATAATACCCATTAATAATAATCTTAAAATCTAAGGACCAATACACACGTCTGCAGATAGGAACATCTAATGACACTTATGAATGTGGATTTCCTACTGGAGGGTCTTGTTCTCATAATATCCTCCTAGATATTACCAAGGGAACACATCATGAGAAGGTGCATCAAAGTTTCATGATCCCCCACCCCTAATAGCCTGTATCATTTGTGTCCCTTCAAATGATATCATCTGGCCATAGAACATATATTCAAGAATAGTGTCATGGCACTCTTGGGTTCTCATCATAGTAGGGATCTGCTATGACCTTTGAATGTGACAACTATTCTTAGGACATTATCACATACTATGTCATGCATAAGACCAATCATGATGTAATAATTATTTTATTAATATTCATCCAATGAATACAGTTTTATCATAAAGTACAAAGAATTTGGTTTCTAGGGCACCAACTCCAACAGTTCATGCCTCCCACTAAAAAACTATAAAAATACTAGCCCCACCCCTCTCATTTCTCCCATTCTCTCCAACTAATTTTCAGTGAAGTTATAGAAAATTTATTTCTATCTTTATCAAAATATTATTTGCAACATTCGAGAAGGTAAACTTTATTTTTTAAAAATGTTAGTTTTCTAATTTCTTTATTTTTTTCTTGATTTATTTATTTAAATTGTTTGTTTTTAGGAATGTATGATTTAACTTATATAATCATTTTATGATTTAGATCATATTGACTAATTTAGTAAATTTAAATATGATGTTTGAATAATTTAAATTTTTTTGAATTATGAGTTATTAGGTATTAAATGATATTATTTATATTTAGGAAAATATAATTGCCTTAAAAAATTCACATATATATATATAATTTTGAATATTAATAATTATATTTTAATATATTTATATGTAAATATAATATTATATATTATATTTAAATTAAAATAAATTTATAATATCTTATTAGATAGGAAAATAAATTTATTCTATTGAAATGTTTTTTTTAATTATATTACTAATAATATTTTGTAAAAAAAAGTTATTAATTTTATTTGAATATAATTATATATATTTTATATTATCTATCATATTTAAATTTAATTATATTTACTATATTTTTTTATATATACATATATATATAATATTATTGTAATTAATGAAATTAAAAATAATAATTGTTAACAATATCTTCTAATAATATTAATTATAAATAATAAATATTATGAATAATTGTGTTAAAATGAAATTATTTATATTTTTGAATATATAATTACTTACAAATGTATGTATATAAATTAATTTGTGATATTTAAATTAAAATAAATTGATAATATATTATTATTTTTATATGAATGTAAATAATTTTATTTCATGAATTACATTAAAAAATTACAATTAATATTTTAAAAAACTCCTTATATACATATAATATTATGAGTAATTATGTAAATAAATATTATTATTTATATTTAGGAAATTATAATTCCTTAAAAATAGTAAATATATAATTATATTTTAGAATATCAATAATTACATTTGAATATATATATATATAATATTATATGTTATATTCAAATTAAAATAAATTTACAATATATTATTAGATATATAGATAAATAAAATTATTCAAGCTAAAAAAAAAATCCTAACAATTTAAAAATATATATATATTCATAATTAAAAAATATAATGTTAATTAAATATAAAAATAATTATCGTTAATTGAAGTATATATATATATCATTAATTGTATAGTTTTTTAGTAATATATATATTTATATTTGCAAATGTTATCACTATATGCAGAATATAAGAATTTTCCTAAAAAATCATGGTAAGATAATTGAGTGATGATTGATCTTAAGATGACTGATCAATGTATGTTTCAAATTGTATGTCATAATTATTTTCTATGTGGTTATATAATTTTCAATAATTTCATTTTCTTTCTCTTTTGATAACTTTTGTGTTTTCCCTCTCTATAAGAATGTAAGGGAATGTGTGTCCATATTAAACTATTAGTATCCAAAACCCTTAGAACCCCACACTTGGCATGTGAGTATTATTTTAATAAAAGGACGCTTCACTAGAGTTATTGATGTCTGATGTCGGATTTTCAAACCATGACTAAAAGGAGACTAGAATTTACTGAAATTTGAGCCAATGGAGGCTCTAGGAGTTTCCCCTAGGTTTTTATCGGTTTATTGATTAATGATAAACCAGTCCATAGAAAAAGACTCAATATCAAGTCACTATTATTTAAAAATATTAATATTAATATATATATATATATATATATTTATATATTTATTATTTATCATATATTATTTTATTTAATCTTATTATATATTATTATAATCATTAATTAAAATTAAAAAAATCTTATTGGTTATTTAAATAATTAATTAGATATGTGGTATATATTATTATTAATAATATGAAAAATGTTAATATTAATATTTAAATAATATCATTATTTACATAATTTTATTGTAATAAATATAATTATATTTAAAAATATTTTTACTGTATATTTAATTTATGTATAACATAATAAATACCATTAAAAATTGGTATGGTTATTGAGTAATGATTGGTCTTGAGATGACCGACCAATGTATGATTGTAATTTAATGTGTAGTTAATTTTTATGTGGTTATAAAATTTTTAATAATTGTATCTTATTTCTTCATTAATGACATGTGTGTCATCCCTCTCTATAATAATTTAAGTTCTTGTGAGTTCTAGGTAAATATTATGCATTCCAAACCCCAAGAACCCCTCACTTGAATGTGAATATTATTGTAATTGAAGAAGACTCCACAAGAGGTGTTGATGTTGGATGCTATATTTGTTTTCCACAACTGAATGGAGGTTGGAGGTTTATAAATCCAAGAAAATGGAGGCTCCAGGAGCTCCCCCTATGTTTTGTTTATTTTATTGATTAATGATATATAAATCTATAGAAAAAGTCTCAAGATCAAGTCATCGTTATTTAATCATAACAAATTAAAAAATATTAAGCATTTCATAATGCTGTAAAGATATATATATATATATATATAATTATTTAGTAAATTATCATTCTATAAAATCATTCCTGAATCCATATAATTCAATGGTGAAGTAATTTATAATGATCATGGATTTATAAATGGTTATCCACCTATAAAAGTTGTTAACCTTCATGAATTTATGACATTGGAAGTTCATAGGAATATCCATAGTCACTTAAAACTAAGGTTTGGTCAAGTAATTACTTCAATCACATATCGACATATTCAATATGTTGATCATATATGGAATAATTAGTATCCTCCACATGAATTTGAGGATCATGTGGTAGAATTATCATTGTTCAAAAAAACAATGAAGTAATGGTCTAATGGAATTATATGTTGATATTTTAATTACTGATGAGGTGGGGCCTACTTCTATATAATCTGATTAAGGAATATTTGATGAAGTTAGATCTCCACAACACTATCATTCACTTTCGTCTTATATGAATCTAGTAATAGAAACTAATTATAAAGAAGATGGTCAGAATATGGGCATAACTATACGAGGTATCCCTATTGATACTCTTGATTTAATGAATGATACTTTCTCAGATGAGGAAGTATCTTATAAGATGATATGATATGATATAGATGAGGAAGATTTGGGCAATGATCCTTCTAAGAATCCATTAATAGATAGGCTGGAACTAATGAGTGGTAATCATCATCCCTTATTTACTTACTTAGTAGAGGTAATTTCTTATACACATATGTTTGATTAGGGTTTTATTGCACCAAGTATTGAATTCCCAAAAATTCTTGGTAGAATATCTATTTCAACTCATAATACCTTGTATGATGGAAAACAGTTTGAAATAAAAAAATGCATTGAAAAATGTGGTTATGTAGTACCACATAGACCATAATTTTTCATTTTTGGTTGGTGAAAAAAATAATGAAAATACCTTTTTCAATGTGAAAAATGCATTTAATAAGGTAAATTTCACATGCATGAAATATATAATTATTTTTTTCATGTTGGTTGATGACTAAGATAGAAGGTGTTCATACTTATGTACATGCAACATTGTCATGAGATCATTACTCACAAGATGAATACTTTATATCAAATTTTATTATTGAGATGATACAAATGTGTTAGGATATTCTAATCTCACCCATTCAAGAATAAGTATATAAGTTATTCAAATACTGGATTTCTTATATCAAATCATGAATATAAAACTAAAAGCAATTATAAAAGCACATGATGATATGGATAAATCGTATATGGTTTTTCCATAACGAATGGGATTATTGTCTCTCAAAAATAATTTCATTTATTATCTTGACACTTTTTAGTATATCTCCCATCATTGTCAGATTAACCAAAAAAAGAAAAAGTTCTATATACTATTATGGGAATTTGGGTTGTGTAATGTCATATTTCCTTATTGAAAACAATTCATTCATGTTGAATGAACTTTTATTTATAGAAATTATATAGCCGTATTAATCATTTATTCCTTGAAAGATAGTAATCATGTATATATCCCATTATCATTTTCTATTGTCAAAAAGAAAAATTTTGAATCATGGATTCAGTTCTTTTCCTGTAGATGCATGCATGTTATGAAAATAAAGGTTTTTTCTTGATATATGATTTTCATTGAGAGATTATATAGGATTTAAATAGAGATGGTTTTTCATGGAATGAACCTAATGGTTATCATCAATATTGTGTTAAATATATTTTCAGTAATATCTATAAGAATTTTAAATATGAGGAAATAAATAAATTGATCATAAAGTTGGGTATGTTTCTTTAAAATAATTTATATTTGTATAATTGTTGTTATCCTTTTAAATGAAATCATGTCTTCTTATTTCTGTGTATGAACCACCATATAGAAAATTTGATGTGTAGATAGAAGGAATTTGAATGGATAATCAAGATGTGTACTATTGCAAGATGAAAATTTTGAAGGAAAATGGTCTTTGGAATATGATGGTGGAAGGAGATATGGACACATGAACACTAATATTATGGAGTGCATAAATGACATATTGAAGAGTGCTTATAAACTACTAATCATAGGATTCAAACCTGAGAAATTTTGTTGATGTGTAGTGTAATTTCTCAAATGCTTCCAATAGGCTTATCATGGTATAAAACATGGGATACACTTTGGTCACAACTTACAAAGAGATATTGATAAGATATTATAAGATGAATCATCATTTCCTTCTTGAAGATTTGATCAGTTATAGATCTTCATCGAGGTAGTATAGTGTTATGACCCACACACGGGAAATAGTTGTCGACTACTAGTGGTATTATAGGAGAACATGTACAATGATTGTTGTTCTTTACAAGTATTTAGGTATCTCTGTGCACATTTCAATGTATCTTATACATAGATGAACATATATTTTTAACCCTGTGTCGATCAAATTTATCACTTGAGCACTTTGGTTGACTGTTATAGTGCGTCTTTGATTCATTTTAGTGATTTTCATTATTTTACCTTACTTGATGATCATCTAACTATTATCCCTAATATTATTAGTTTGTGTCCCCCGGGAAGGCCAAAGTCTACTCATATTAGAAATGAGATAGACTATTCTTAAGAATTCAGAGTGGGACTACGATGTAGTATTTGTTATGATGTAGATCATACTTATAATAAATGTCCTAATGTGGAAATAGGGAACTCCAATTCATGTCATAATTAAATATATCTATGTATTTTATCATTTCTACATAAAAATATTATTTTACTATGGTTTTCTCCATGTGAGATAGCCTAAATTTTTTATCCTATATCATTTCAGAACCAACAATATTTTGGTATTTCATGACAGTTTATTATTTTAACTGTGATTTAGACATTTTAGAATAATAAAAAACATCATATATATATATATTACAAATAAATAAAACAATTTAAACATATCAAATAATCTTATAGTAAATCAAATCATTAAAATGTTATTGAAATAGAGCATCAGAATTCATTTTTAAAATAAAGTATGATTGTGTAATGGTAGAGATAAGATTTCATAAAGGTAAACATAAAATTTAATAAGTTGTGTATAGGTAAAATAAACTTTCATAAGGATAATATCTGCCTATATAAAGGTGGAATATATGCACATTAAGGTAAAAAAATTACTAAAAAATAAAAACTTATAATTTTCTAAATTAAAACATAAACAATTTTGTGATATTTCAAATTTGAAGACTAGATAGAGCATTAAAATGTTCATGTCTATGTTATTATTGAAAATCCAAAAAAAATACTTTTCTTCATAAAAAAACTCTTTATTCCCTTTCTTGGATCTCAAGTTGTTTCAGTGTTTGATACATTTTAGAACATTCAAAAACTCATTTGGTATCATTACAACATTTAATAGATTTATTAAATAAAATATATCAATTTACCAAACATTTTTTATGATAATTTTTTATCACCATGTTTTATTATGAATGCTAATTGTGAACAACATTTTCTATCTTTTATTTAAAAAAAATATTTAAAAAATTATATTACACTAACTATAAATAGTCATGAAAATATTAAATTAAGATATGAAGGATGTTCATTTACTCATCTTCTGGGACAAAAATATTTCGCATCTTGACTTATAGGGTCATCTTGTTCCTTTTATAAGTGTACAACGGTAACACCACTGCCATAATGTTGCATCCCTCCTTCCATAATCCCTTAACTTCAATGTGCAAGATTCTATAGTGTAGAAAAGTTTGATTTAACCTCCATCGATCACTGATACATTGGATCCCTTATAGAGAGATGGAGGCTAGAGACACATACTTTTCATCTATTAAAGAGAGAGACAATGATCTCCCTCAAGGATGACTCTCTTATGTTGGGCCTCCCTATCACGAACCAACCCGGGTCGACCCTGAACTGGTCACCCGATCCGGTCTGAAACATGTCCTGAGGGGCATTCTTGATCCCCCCAAGATGGAAACTAGTGCCAGACATCAAAACATACACTTGGGAATGATTTAAGCCCAAAATAAATCAACCAGGACCAAAATAATAAATAGAATCGAACAATCCATGAGAACCAACAACTTAACATAGACAAATAAACAGTTGTTCCAAATACATGATACAACTAAACAATCAGAAACAAAGAGGAAAAAAATGAAAATGAAGCAATTCTACCATGATCTCCATGTGACCTCTTGGTCACCTCCAAACACTAAACCAAACATGTTCCACAACAAGCGCCTACTAGGAATCCTGGATAAAAGCTAAACTTGCAACTAAAAAGATAGGATAGGCATGATCACCAAAATGCTTAGTAGGGATGCCAAAGATAACCACTGAATCCAAGAGTTTCCTTTCCCAAAACAAACTATTTAACACAAGTTTGAAATAC
Source organism: Viscum album (assembly GCA_963277665.1). Classification (NCBI taxonomy): domain Eukaryota; kingdom Viridiplantae; phylum Streptophyta; class Magnoliopsida; order Santalales; family Viscaceae; genus Viscum; species Viscum album. The sequence goes on along the minus strand of OY728123.1, from coordinate 680,682,144 downwards.
AATTATAAAATAATGTTTTCACATTTTAAATAAAACAGCATCATTTACCCATTTTAAAACCCAATGCACACTATGTACCATTTGGAAAACAGAAGCCAAACAAGGAAAACAGGGAAGAGATAAAAATAACAAGATAAATAATAAGGAAAAGAATCAAGTACAACAAAAGGTAAACATAAAATATAATCAATAACCATGGGTGATCCTAAACATCCCTAGAAAACCCCTGGATATACTTGGTTCCAAACTACCTATCGGCATATGGTGAATCCCCTATGTCTATAACCAACTAGATGCTCTCACAGCCTCACCAATGGTAAATCCCTCATGTCCTATCACAACTCTAGGAGGGTACCAACCCATCTAATCGGGGATAATAAGAAATTGTCACTCAATTATCTAAAAGACACCTAAGAACCCATGGTGATAATAGTAATACTGTGTAAGTAGGAGGCCCTCGCATGCATGAATCATCTCACTGCACTTGCCTAACCCAAAAACAGACACCAATATATGATAACCCCTAAGGGATATCCCTTCTATAAAGGTTCCCCATATTTATTTACATACATTTCATATCACACGAAGGTACCAACCAGGCCTTAATACCATTAAAAATTTAAACCATTTCATAAAACATTCTGGTTTTCCAATCAGGCACTCACATTTTCCAAAACATCTTGAAAACACCACTTTTACATTTACAAAGCCAAATGGTCATTAGGTTCCAAACACACATTCAAACACTTCACAATTACCAAATGTGTCTTTACCTTTTTTTCAAATCACACTAAAACATGTTTCAAGCCAGATGTAAAAACCTTAAAGAACCCATTAAAACCCGTGTTTTACAAAACACTTTAGAAACACTTTATAAAATTCCATTTAAAACTTTCTTTAGAATCCCCACAAGGGGGCCAACTTGCTTTGAAAGCTAAAATCCACTTAAGAAACTAGGGTTTTTAGAGATATTACCATTTTATGAGTACCATATTTATTTTAGGGCACATCCATGTGTGCACCTAGTGTACTCATGGATGTGATAACATCTAATGACTCCCCTTTCATCCAAAAACCCATTTTAAAACCAAATTCAACCATTCATTATTTAAAAGAACACAACCATCCCATTTTTTCATAAAACCCATTTTAAAGACCTTTAAACCCACCTATCAAGCTACACCATTTCCAAATTACATACAAAAAACCAGTTTTACAACCAAATAATCTCCATCACACAACATAAGAGTTAAGATTTTCATAAAAGACCCAATTCCACTTTAAAAGAACAAGTCATTTAAAAACAAGAACCATATGTTCCTTAAACCTAAATATTTCACAAAAATATCTTTAGGAAACTATTTTTAACAAAATAAATAAACACAAAATAATAATTTATATATATCCATGTGTATAATAGAGGTGAGAATAAAATTCAAGAATAAAATGAAAACATTCAAGTGCCAAAGGATTATTCTGGAAAGAAAAAGTTGAATTCACTTACCTCAAATCATTTGCGGATGGGGTAAAACATCGAGGTGAGGAATATCTAAACCCCATGAACAATCCACATACCCTAGACACAAGAAAAACAAAACAAATGATCCAACCCTAAACCAAGGTTTTTTACAAGAGAGGAAACCCCAAAGAAAACCTTAGAAATAAAGAGGGGAAGGGAAAGAGAGGAGATTTAATGAAGGGAGCATGAAGAATCACCAACCTTCCTTGAGAAATCGCCCCAAAAGTGCCCCAAAACGTTGGAGGACTATGGGGTAGGATCCTCTGGTCGATGAAAAAATAGTGGGGCTTTATTTTGGAGGTGGAATCACCAAAAATGGGTTTCCACGTCAAAAGTTATTAAGCATGTAATCGGTTGTACGGTTTTGCTGCACGGTTTGGAAAATCGTGCGCAAGCCATGCGAGAGCTACTAGAAAGATTCTAGAAACCTATGGGTTAAGTTTCATGGTTTTGGTAAACTATACTCAAACTATGCGGTCCCAAAAATTGGCAAAAACGCCTAAATTACACCCCAAATACTAGGGAAGTCCACCCAATGATCCTTGAATGTTTTAAACACAATATAGAGACACTAAGGGCATCAAAAACTCTCCAACATGCCACTTTATTCCCACAAAATTCACAATAACTATGAATAGTTCTAGAATAAAAAAATACCACAAAAAAACAATGACTTTTATTATACACCCAACCCAAACCTCAACCAAAATATCCAACATTGAGAAACAAATAAAATAAAGGAGTATCTGAGGTTGGGGTGTGACAATTCTCCCCACCATGGACACTTTTTCCCACATAAAGTCACCAAGAAAAATCCAGTCAAGCTTCAAGTCCATTCCCAAACAAAACCAAAGAAAATTGAGAATCCAGAGATGACCTCACTCTCTAAAGGTCACACCAGACCGATTCATCAAGAAACGGAAGCCTAAGACTAAGGGAGAACATGAGAGGTTTCTCCCCACCACAAAAACTCAACTAGATTGAAAACCTCAAAACCCCAACACACCACCCCTGGGGGGGAACCACAAGAACTTTCAACTAAGATATACCAAACTTATAGCATGAACAAAACAACTCTACCCCAAGGACCTAGATAGAGAACCTGCTATGGAGCAACCCAGAATACCGGGTGCCTGAATGAGAATACTCGAATAAGATATGACAACCTTCCATAAAAGGGTGATTGACAACACCACCGGAGTTAAAATCCTCCAAGCATTATTATCACCAAACAAGCACCTCCAAATCCAAAAACCATCCCAGACCAAACCAAAAACACCCTGAGAAAGACGAGAAATTACAAAAGCTATAGTCAATGAACTGAACTATTCACAACATAACAGAACAAGTCCATCACACCCTCACACTAGAATGATAAACACACCCCTGCTGAGAAAAAAACAAGGTAAATTTAGATGTTTCCAATGCAGAAAAACATGGACTGTGCTGAGATCCCTCACACCCTTGGAAACCACTAACTATGTGCAAGCTTCACCCCAATACCTGAAGTTGGGGCTCTGATGGATGAAGCACCTTATGCCTCACAGTCAGGCACTATCATCCCTGGACCAACACTCCTTCCACGAATGGAACTACTTTCAAAACTTTCCTCAGTGACTTGAAAAGTCACCATGATAAAAATACCTCAGAGGGATGTGGAAAAATGACTTAGAATGCCTAAACTGGCCACATTGGTGGCATGAAAAAGAACAGTCGGACGATATAGAATCCAGTACTAAAGGACAAGATTCGTCAAAAATAGGTTCCTATGGCACACCCGGCTCACCAGATAGGTAACCCTCAATAAATCTTACCACCACCAACTACACCTCAAAATTTAGTGATAAAGAAACACTCAAACTCCATTTTCCCATATCCAGACCCTCAGACAAACCCAATACATCACAGACTTTAAAAAACCCAGGAGTTCCCAACCAATTGAAAACACACTCTACCTCTTTAAACCACTTGTCTGCCTCTAACGGACCTCTGCCACTCCAAAATAAAAACAACGCCTAAGAAGAACCGATAACTAGGCATGAATCACTAGAAAAATTGGAGACCTTTTTGGGTAGCATACTCCAAACAATATGAAAAACACATCTAAAACCGGCATCAATACAAACTCAATCAAAAGCAACAGCCCAAACCAAGGGCGACAGGATTATAATCCAAACATATACAAACACAAGAAAAAACCACTTCTCCAAAAACCACCATTTCTTTAAAATTCCAAAGATTCCTTCTTAAAGGCCATTTTCCAAAAACCAAAAACCCACTTTCCAAGAAAAACCAAGTCCCGAAATCACTTTTCATTTAAAACCATTTTGTAAAAATCAATCTAAGCCTTAAATTCCAAAACCACACCCATTGAATCCTATGAACCGTCACATGTGTGTCCACCCAATTCCTCTCACTTCATCCATGAAAAAGTGACCACATGCACTTTCTGTATACACCCCATACATGTAACCCTTAATAAGGAACACCAAGGGTCAAAAATTTCTTTTCCTTGTCAAGTCCAAACATACATCAAAATTTTCAAAACCAAAATACTCCCTTATTTAAAACCTATTTCACCAATTTCCAAAAAAAATGAGAGAAAACATTTTCCATTTCAAAAAACACTTTCACTTTAAACCATTTCCATTTACAAAATCCATTTTCATTTTCAACACACGCTCACAACAACCAAGACCAAAACAAAGCACAACCAGAAACGGACTACCGGAATGAGGAACTAGTGTTTATGAACAACCCGGCGACATGGTGGTGGTCATGCCCCAAGTAATGCATAACACTAAGAGGACCTTGAACTGGGAACTTGGACTCCAAATGGTCTACCACTCCATTTGAGTTCACAACGTGACATTAGTCCACCTATATTTTCATTCCTCATCCCAAAACAACCCAAGACAAGGACTCACTCCCAGACTACCCCTGGTAACTCAGGTCTCATCACAAGTGGTGGTGATCAAGCACTGACCCGTGACCTACCTCCTGAGCCCTGAAAAACCTAGTCTCCATCTTCCAGACATGCCAAATATCAAGAACCTCCTTTGATACCATTTTTTCATGAACCAACCCAGGTTTACCCTGAACCGATCACCTGAACTGGTCTGCAACATGTCTCGAGGGGCATTCTTAATCCCCCAGAGATGGAAACTAGTGTTGAGCATCAAAACATACACTTGGGAATGATTTAAGCCTAAAAGAAACCAACCAGGACCAAAATAATAAACATAATCGAACAATTCATGGCACATGAGCCTCATCCCAGTTGGTGAAGAATCCTTAAGTACATCCAGGTGACCCAGGATCAAATCCAGGCAAATGCATAATTTCTGGGACTATAGAAGACTGTAGCAGGTACTGTAGCGCAACTGTAGCAGTACTGTAGCAGGTATTGTAGTGGGAACTATAGTAGGTATTGTTTGGCACTGTAGTAGCTGGGAATATTTCCCCGTTTGGGCCTTCGGGCCACTAATTTGGTCCCCGAGTCCTTTAAGGCATTTGGGTCACCCAGGCCTTCAGGTCAGTAAGGCCTTCAGGTCACCTCAAGGCCTTCGGGCCACCTTAAGTGCAGATGCAAACCAGAAAACCTATAAGGAACAAGGTTCAGAAGGAGGGTGAGCAAGGAGCTTTCACTATAGTAGAAGCTAAACAGATTGCAAGAATGAGAGGGTATGGCACCTGCCATCAGGACAATCCTGTGCATGCAGGGGAAAGCCTAGCTGAATAGTCATGCGAAGGTAGAGAGATGATTTCACGATGAAGATGTTGGGGAGGAGAAGTTCCAAGTAGTTAGTCTGGGTTGTATGTAATGTTTGATGCCTACGGGCAATGAATTCATCTAAGGCCTATGGGTCATGTAATACTTACGCCTACAGGCCTTGTAAGGGTTCCACATCACCCCTTGAAAGGTGGATTATCAAAAATCAATAAAAAATGAAGGTCTTTGGGCTATTGGTGGAACAATCCATGAGAACCAACAACTTAACATAGATAACTAAACAGTTGGTCAAAATAAATGATACAACTGAACAAGCATAAACAAATAGGAACAAACTGAAAATGAATCCACGCTACCACGATCTCCATGTGACCGCTTGGTCACCTCCAACCACTAAACCGAATATGATCCACAACAAGCACCTACCGGGAAGCCTAAACAAAAGTTGAACCTACAAATGAAAAGATAGGATAGGCATGAGCACTGAAATGCTCAGTAGGGATGCCAAAGATAACCACTGAATCCAAGAGTTTCCTTTCCCAAAACAAACCATTAACACAGGTTTTAAATACAGTTATAAAATTATGTTTTTCACATTTTAAATAAAACAACATCATTTACCCATTTCAAAACCCAATGCACACCATGTACCATTTTGAAAACAGAATCCAAACAAGGAAAATAGGGTAGTGATAAAAAGAACCAGATAAACAAGATGGCAAAGAATCTAGAACAACATAAGGTAAAAAATAAATATGATAAATAACCATGGGTGATCCTAAACATCACTAGAAAACCCCTAGACGTACTCGGTTCAGAACCACCTGTTGGAGTATGGTGAATCTCCTATGTCTATAACCAACTGGATGCTCTCACATCCTCACCAGTGGAAAAGCCCTCCTAGCCTATCCACAACTCTAGGAGGGTACGAACCTGTCTAATCGGGGCTAATAAGAAACTATCACTAGATTATCTAAAAGATGCCCAGGAACCCATATTGGTAATAGTAATAATGTGTATGTAGGAGGCCCTCGCATGCTTGAATCATCTCACCGCACTTGCCTACCCCAAACATGGACAACAATATAAAATAACCCCTAAGGGATATCCCTTCTATAATGGTGCCCCATATTTATATACATACATTTCATATCACATGAAGGTACCAACCGAGCTTCCATACCATTAAACATTTAAACCATTTCATAAAACATTATGGTTTTCCAATCAGGCACTCACATTTTCTAAAATATCTTGAAAATACCACTTTTACATTTACAAATCCAAACAAGAACTTAGTTTCCAAACACACATTCAAACACTTCACAATTACCAAACATGCCTTTACCTTTTTTTCAACTCACACTAAAACATGTTTCAAGCCAAATGGAAAAACCTTAAATAACCCATTAAAAACCATGTTTTCTAAAACACTTGAGAAAAAATTTATAAAATTTCATTTAAAACCTTCTTTAGAAACCCCACAAAGGGACCAACTTTCTTTGAAAGTTAAAATCCACATAAGAAACCAGGTTTTTTAAAGAGATTACCATTTTAAGAGTACCATCTTCATTTGAGGGAACATCCATGTGTGCACCTAGTGAACTCATGGATGTGTCTACATCCAATGAAACTCATTTCATCCAAGAAACCATTTGAAAACCAAATCAAACCATTCATTATTTAAAAGAACACAACCATCCCATTTTTTCATAAAACCACTTTCAAAGACCTTTAAACTCGTCTATCAAACCACACCATTTCCAAATTACACACACAAAACCAATTTAACAACCCAATAGGCTCCATAACACAAAATAAGATTTAATTATTTCATAAAAGACCCAATTCCAATTTAAAAGAACAAGGCATTTCAAAACAAGCACCATATGTGCCTTAAACATAAACATTTCACACAAATCTCTTTAGGAAACACTTTTCAAAAAAAATAAATCAACACCAAATCATAACTTATATATATAAATTTTTATAATATAGGTGTGAATAACATTCAAGAATAAAATGAAAACATTCAAGTGCCAAAGGATTATTACAGAAAGGAAAAGTTGAATTCGCCTACCTCAAATCATTTGCAAATGGGGTAAAACATCAAGGTGAGGGAGATATAATACCCACGAACAATATGAATACCCTAGACATAATAAAAATGAACAACATGAGCCAACCCTAACCCTAGGGTTCAGCTAAGGGAGGAAACCCAAAAGAAAACCCTAGAAACAAAGAGGGGAAGAAAAAGATGAGATTTAATGAAGGGAACATGAAGAATCACCAACCTTCCTTGAGAAATCACCCCAAAAGTGACAAAACGATGGATGATGAAGGAGTAGGATCCTCTAGTAGATTCATAACTAGTAGGAATTCATTTTGGAGGTGGAATCACCCAAAATGGGTTTCCATGTCAAAAGTTATTAAGCCCGTAATGGGTTGCGCAGTTTTGCTACACGGTTTGGAAAACTGTGTGTAAACCATGCGAGTGCTACTAGAAAGATTCTAGAAACCTACATGGTTAAGTTTCATGGTTTAGAGAAACCATGCTCAAACTTTGAAACCCTAAAAATTGGCCAAAATCCCTCAAATTACACCCCAAACACTAGGGAAGTCCACCTAATGATCCTTGAATGTTTTAAACATGATATAGAGACACCGAGGGCATCAAAAACTCTCCAACATGCCACTTTCTTCCCACAAAATTCACAATAACTATTAATAGGTCTATAAGAAAAAAATACCATAAAAACAAAAGGAATTTCATTGGACACCCAACCCGAACCTCAACCAAAAGATCCAACATTGAGAAACAAATAAAATGAAGGAGTATCTGAGGTCGGGGTGTGACACTCCCTATTTAGGGTACAGTTGTAGAAACCTGAGTTAGTGGTGATTGGTCTCATTTAGTTCAAATAAAACTTGGAATTGAGTTCTATGATGATGAAAAGTTTGTCATCAGAATTCGGCTATGCATTCTGTGGATATATGGGCACTTCAACCATTTAGTTGATGATGATTTCAAGATCACAATACTGATATTAGCACATGAATATATTCTAAGAATTATTGGATACAAATTCTTCATCAATCATTATACTATATTTTTTCATTTAATGTATTTACTATTACTTGAGGACCTAAACCATATAGGGAAATATAGCTAGAGTTTTACATACCTTTCTTATATATACATAGTGTTATGTAGTGCATGTTTCGTTGATAAGATATAGATTATAGGATGTTTTACTCTTATCTATATGTGGTTATGAGAGTGCATCCCTCGCATCACTCTATATGTACACACACCATTGCATGTAGGCACTTTATTGGACACCCCAGGTGGATGTTGGTATGTTTTTTATTATGTGAAAATAGAATATTTAAATTTGTAAGATAAAACTATAACTATAAAAATGTTATATGCATATGGAACTAGGCCCATAGACATTCAGATAGCGCCAAACATGATATACAAACTTACATACTTATATTGGATAATCTTCAGACAGATGGTGTACATGGTTATTAATTAAATAATAAAATTATAAATTTGTATCATACATGATTTATTTGTTAATTTCATATTCATTTTTTTGATATTATAGGTTTCATAGACACCATATGTAGTGCCAATCATCCAAATTATCCCACCTTATTGTATAGTGGTGCTTACTACCAGCACATGCATCACACCACTTATTCATTTTCATATTTTGGAGTGGAACCACATTGACTGAGTAATGAGGTGGATCATCATTTATCATCCCATCCTCGCACCACCCATTCAGTGTCCTTCACTTCATTCCCTGACAATGTCAGGGAAGTGAGACTTTAAATTGAGGCGATATCATGTATTCTATATTAAGATGTGAGAAAAACATCATGAGTCCTGATTTCAAGGGGTAGGAACATTACACATCAATCCATTAGATTATTTGGATTTAATACAATAGATAAACCCTTTATTAGTGCTAAAATTCGGGTTTATTAGTACTTAAAAAACATTAATGGTTCAAGAACCATTAAAAGATGGCCTCTTTTATCAGTGCTAAAGAAAGAACTGGTAAAAAATCCTCTTCATCAGTGCTAAAAAAGTGTTGATAATAATGTCCTTTATCAGTAATAGTTTGATTAGTAGTAAACATCACTGATAAAACTAGAAAAATATTTTTTTCAAATAAGTTGATGTAGGCCACTTATTCCCCCTTTAGAAGTGATTTTCAGGCCCACACTACCACTTTATAAGTTCTTTTCATGCCCTATTTCACCCCACCACCTTTATTATTTCTTTTCATGCCCCAAGCCATTTATTAGTTCTTTTTCCCTGTTCATCCCTGATCATGCCTAGATTTTAATCTCAAACTTCTTCCTTCAAATTCGATTACCTTCGCCACTGAACCAGCTAGATTTCTCCAATATTTTATGAATTATCTATATATACACATATTTATTTTTTATTTATATATTTATTCATAAAATTGTGTATATTTATATAATTATTTTTAATTATATTTATATTATATGTTTATATATATATATATTTATTTATTTATTTATGTCAATGTGGGGAAAGAGGCTACAATACAATGAAAAGCATGCAACATAAAAATGTAGGGAAGCACTTAGTGGTTCTCGAACTCGAGACCTCACCGAGACCCACAGGGGCAGCTACCACTAAGTTACACCATGATGGGAATATATATTTACATATATTTATATATTTACATATAGGTTTTCTACAATGTATTTATAAAATGGAATATTTATTATAAATTTGTTTATATACTATATTTCTATAATATATTTAAATACATTTATTTTATGTATGTTTATATATATTTATATTATATATTTAATGATATATTTATATAAATACATTTTTATGATGCACACACACAATATTGACACACACATGCACCCATATACTTATACACACTCACAGACACACACACACATTTATATTTCGCACACACACACACACACATTTATATTTATAGTTATATTTTTATTTATATCTATATCTATATCTATATTTATATTTATATTTATATTTATATTTATATTTATATTTATATTTATATTTATATTTATATTTATATTTATATTTATATTTATATTTATATCTATATTTATATTTCTTACACATAGAGACACACATATTTATATTTATATTTATATACACTACACATGCAAAAATATTTATATATTAATATTTTTATCTATACAGTTTATATCATTATATTCTATTATATATATATATATATATATATTTAATTATAAATATATATAAAATTACAAATAATTTTAAAATAATAAAAAATTGAAAAAAATAATATATATATATATATATATATAGAATGTATTTATGTAGACATATATTTATTGTTATCTAAATATGTATATATAAAATATATATGCAAGGTAACTTTTGTGTGTGTGTGTGTATTAATATTTATTTTTATATATTAGAATATATATTTATTTATTTATTTGTGTGTGTTTTTATTAATACACATACACACATATATTTATATATATACAATATATATAAACTTGTATAGGTATATATATTTATAAATTTTAATCAGGTAAATAAAATGGATAAAATTTTATTTTAAATAAAATGGATAATAAATGATTATTTTTGTATGGTTTATATTTTTAAAACTATATTTTACATGTAAAAATTTATGAATATTTATTTATACAATTAAATTTTTATATGAACATATATTAAAATATGTTTATATTTCATTATAAATAACACTACAATGTGAAAAATGATAAAATTTGAACACCGTAATATCCATATGAAAGTAATCACTAAGAATAAATTTAGTCTTCATCAAAAAAAGAAAATAAGACCCTCTTAAATGAAGCTAAAATTGCATCAATTGTTAAAAAATTAGGTTATTTCAATAAAAAATCAATTTTAGACGCCTTCCAGACCTTTTTTTTAACTATAATAAATTGTGACCAATGTCCCCCAAGTCAAAATGGGATAGATATAATAAAAATAATCAATTTGATAGCTTGTGGAACCCAAATGGACACAATATTAAAAAAAATTGGTTGTTTTAAGTTGAATACTTTTTTCATCTTTTTATAATATATTCATTAATTTATCAATTTTTTTATCACCAAAATTTTCTTAAATGTTTATTACTTGATAATAATTAAAAAATTGTTAATTAATATTTATTTTTTCTTTGATAACTCTATCATAGGTCTTCCAAATCCCTTTTACTTTAAAATTACTCCCCATTACTGAGGTCCTTGACATTTGTTTTCAACTAGAGCACCTCATCCCGAATAGACTAGTGTTTTAAATATCCTCCATCTCATTCACTAAATAAGATAAACCATACTAGTCTTTGTGCTTCTTAGATCCCTTAAATAGAAATATCATTATTGGTTCTAATGAGGGAATTAGGGTGATCCCCCATAATGGTTCATGCTTTTTAGAAAACCTTTTATTCCTCTACCAATAAAACTCCTACTATGGAAGGTGTGGCTTAAATGGCCTAATATGGGTGACAACCTAAGACATGTAGGTAAGAATATTGTCTTTTTTAATCTCTTTTTATAGAATCTCATAGGATCTATCTCACCTCCTATTTCATAGATTATTTTTTGAAAACATATGTGGATTTATTGAGTACCTCATTTAATTTCAGATCTATGTTAATAATGGTATGGATATCCTTATGAATTCAAGTTTGAATCTAGATAAAAGTGATTAGATTAAGAATATTCTTGGTTTTTTAGTTGCTTATAGTATTTATTTTATTTGAAATGCTAGAAACAATCAAATATTTGAAGTTAATAATCCTCCTCTCAAATTTCTTCCTACATGAATTATGAAATATGTGAGAAGTACTTCCACATTTAAAATAGAGTTTGTGAATAACACTATAGAATATCTAATAATCACAAAGACTCTAGGAATTTTTTGTATCCCTGGAGAATTAAAATAGACCAAATATATTAGATGTATTCCCCCACATACATTATGTATTAAAATCAATATGGATGGTAAATCACTTGGTGAGACTAGAATGGTAGGATATTGTGGTTTTTTTACATGAATTGTGGTTTTTTGAAAGTATGCTTCTCTCATTTTCTGGGATATTTTAGGCCCTTTTAAGAGGATATGTTGGAGGTCATTCATGTGGTTGACTATGCTGGGCATGATAATTGGGGAAATAATTATAATGAAAGTGATTCGATGTGGATAGTCACACTTCTAAAGTGTTCATTTTCTCTGATTCTCTAGGATATATAAAGGGAGTGAATTTATTTTTTATCATATCTTTACCAAACCAAACATATGGTTTGACAAACATATAGGGAGGATAACATGGTGTAACATTCTCTCTTTAATAAAGAGGAGAATTATAGGGCCTCTCCATGATCCTTTGACCTTTCTAATGCTCCTTTTCATTTTCATTTAGCATATGTATGTGGTGATGTATATATGCATATTTAACTTCTAATACTACTTTTTTACCATCTCTTTTTTAATAAATTGTTGGGAATGATCCTTCTGGTTCATTACCCATACCATTATGGATATTTAAGAAAACATAATATATATATATATATATATCAATAGAAATATATTTATATATTAAAATATTATTTTTAATAATATATAATTTTTTCATGAAATATACATTTTTTCAATGATAAAAATAAGTGTTTTAGCACTCATAAAGAGAACACCTTTATCAGTGATAAGAAAAGCATTGATATGACCACCCATTATCAGTATTAAAAACTGATAAAGGGAGGCCATTACCAATGCTAAAAATCATTGATAAAGGACACCCTTTATCAGTGCTGATAAAGACATCTTTTATCATCACTTTTAGATGGGGATGATAAAAACACCCCTTTTATCAGAGATTTTTTATCCTAGATAAAGGTCAGCATTGATTAATCATGATTCTATAGTAGTGATTATGGGCCCTAGTACTGCATGGCCTCATTATTATATCTTACACAACATTGAAGAGGTTATCAGTAGTTTGTAATGATTCTTCATTCCACATTTTAATAGCTTTATTAATTAATTGTAGTTTACTCCATAATTTGTTTTAACATGATGCTATTATTCCACACCTAATTCACATATCTGATCCTATAGTGGGAGTTTCATTTGACCAAAAATATTTTCATGGAGTAGTTATCGAGCTATTTCTTCCCATGGAAAGGATTTATAATGGGATTTTCTTCGATGTGTGAGAGATGTTGATGGTGATGAGCCACAAATAGATGTGTCAGAGGGTGAAGAGCCTATTATGGATATGACACATGATAATGTGTCACATAAGGATCATATCCAACATGATCATGCAGATTATTATCCACTTCCTATCATAGATGATCCATAACCATAGGCTATCCCTACTAAGGTCCATGATGCATATTCTAGTGATTCTGCTTCATTGTCCTTACTTTTTCAGATTATGTTATTTTGTTTACTAGTGACTATATTTTATTTTAGTTGACATTTTCCCTAGTCATGAGATACCCATTAAATAATTTATATCTTCTTAGTAAATTATAGAGAGTTCTATCAAGTATCCACTTTCCTTCCATCCATGAGAGGGTATGGTTGATGAGACTTTGTATTCACCGCCAATCACACGGGATAATGTAGAGGAAGCTAGAACATATTCTACATAGTAGGTGCATGTGTTAGAGAATATGCATCAACACACATGGTGTGGACACATTAAATATACACTAGTATGTGGAACAAAGGACCATCTGAGGAAACAATGAAGAAAAAAGTGATTTATTTCTCATTGTTTATGAATTTTTAACTATGATTGATGATATCTATTTTTTAAATTATCTATTTTACGTTATTTAAAAGGCTACATAATATAATTAGTTGACTTGATTAATATTTTTCAATATTAATATATTTATGAATAAATTAATTTTTACTTGAACTTTATTTAAAAAATGACTAATTGCATTTTATATTAATAATATATATTTTTAATTACATTATTAATTTCCTAATTAATAATTCATATTATAGACAATAATTAATATTTACATTAGTTGTTAATATATTATTATTAATTATATTAATAATTATTAATTCATACATTAATAAAAAATATTAGAAATTAAATATATATTATTAATAAATAGTAAATAATATAATTAATAATTAATAATTATATTTTCTATTAATATATTACTAATAATTATAGTAAAAATGATTAATAATATAATAATTATTATATCTTAATATATCATATTGTATATTTATTATTATTTATTAATATATTAATTATATATTAATAACAAAAAATAATAATAATTTTAATTAATAAATAACAGTAAAAAATAATATTATATTTTATAATTAATAAGTATTAAATATGACATTTTAAAAAATTATTAATCACTACTTATTATATTATTAATGACTAATAATCTTAAATATATTAATTATCAAGTTATGTATTAGTTTTATATAATTATTTATTTAACTATGTATTAGTTATTACATAATTATTTAATCAATTATTTTCTAATTATTATATTATTAATTACTAATTTTATTAATTACAATATTAATTAGTTATTTTATACTTGGAATGGTGTTATCCATGGATTAAAACCCATGGCCATGAAAAAAATATTAAAAAGAAAGAAAACATACAAAGGACAAGATGTCATCGCAAGATAAAAAGTGGTACACATGGCACCACCATAATACAATAGGAAACTTACACAATCACCTTTTTTGTATCCACCACCCCTTCCATGTGAGCCACTCAAGCCCCTTAGGTGTCTACATATCCTCCATTTGTTTGGAGCTATCCAAGTATCACCTTTATCATCTTTGTTTGGTGGGTCATCCTTCTTAATATATGAGTCAATATCTTGATATTTATCCATATAATTTTCTAGCAATGATGATTGAAATTATATATCAACAATAATTATGTCATGTTCTATTGTATCATCTCAGATCATTGTTTCATTAATAAGAGGCTTATCCCCAGGCAAGTCTTGATTGGTTGTAATATCCCTAAGCGAGGGCTCCCAAAAATGAGAAGAAAATTCCACCTGGAGATCATTATTTACAATATGTAAATTCATTAGAGAGGGAGAAATATTACCATCTTCATTTTTAAATCACTTCAGTTAACCTTCCTTTATCCTCCTTTTGTTTTTTATTCCCTTATTCTCAAGGATCTCAAGGTAGAATGCATCAAATTATAGGTTATTAATGGAGTCAATCATTGAAATGAAATTGGGTGTTGTGACACCCTCATTTTTTCCTCTATTTCCATATTGAGCATCAACTCCCAAATCAACACTCCTACTTTCAGTGAAAACACAATCATTGGAAAGTGAATACGGTCCTTCTACCTCTCTACACCTTGGCACCAGGGTCTCTTATCCATATGGGTGTTTTTTTCTAATGATGACCCCCACATTATCACTTGAAGACTTACTATCATTTAAAGATGAGGGCCCCTAATAATCCTCTTTAACAAAACCTACAATTATAGTACACTCCATACTACCTAGATTATTCAAATATTGATTAAACAAGTTAGGGAGTGAGTCCCTAGGTAGGTGAAAGTTGCACCCACAACAGCCTGTGTGGGAAATGTAAGAACCCAGATCTTCATTTCAGGTATGGATCTTGATTTCAGATTGTTTTGATGAAAAATAAATAAAAGATGTTTTTATAAGTACATGGTGTGTACTTCTGAGTACACATCGTGTACCTACCATGCCTCGTACAGCCGCATTTTGACTGTGTAACATCCAAGGACATGGCCGTGTGGTGAGCCGGTAGACCTCTTAAGTCATGGGCCGGTTAAGGCTACTACACAGTGTGTAGTTTTAAAGAACACACCATGTAGTTTTCTTTTATTTGAAAAATCATATTGGGGTTACATCTCATATTTGGAAATGTCTTCTTCTCCCCTTGGTTCGTACATGAGCACGGCAGAACGACGAATGAAGTTTGATCTCCTGATTCTCAGTCCAATCTCTCATGGAGACACCATCAGGTTCATTGGAATCCCACTGGTGAGTTCTCAAATCTTCTAGAGCCTATCTTCCTGATTCATCCTCTCTTTTGAGTTATTCAAGGTTGGGAATTTTTCACCTTTTTTTAGATCTACTCCGATCTAGGAAAATTCAATGGTTGACGTTCAAGTATATCAATCGTACGAAATCAAGGTAGGTGTTTTGTACCTTTCGTCGGTTGTCTTTGGATAATATATGCTAAAAGTGCTTCATACCCATGTTTTGGGTATTTCTTGATTTGGAATTTAACCCCGTTATTACCTATTATGGTTTGGTTGATTGATAAAGGGTTGTTTCTTATGTGTAAGGTTGGATGCCTTGTTTATGGGACACCCCATGGGTGTGTTTCCTTTGGTTGATTGTTTATGGTCATTTGGTCTAGAATGCCTATTAGTCTTTACTTGTTTTCCATGCCTATTTTTGTTATGATGGAGTGTTTGATTATATGAAATGCATGTGATATGCATTGTGAATGTTTGACCAAAGGGGATTAGACTGTGAGAGCTTCCCAAAATGGGTTAGACTGTGAGAGTTGCCCAGGTGGTCATCTATAATTTTTTGGGTTAGACTGTGGTAGATTACCATGTGATCATTATTATTTAATTAGATGAATGTTATACCCAAGGTTTTAGACCATGAGAGATTTCCCAAGTGGTCGTTTATAATTGATTGATGCTATGTTAGACCAAAGGGGTTATACCATGAGATCTTTCCCAGAGGGTCATTATTTTAATGAATTGATAGCATGTTGGACCAAAGGGGATAGACCGTGATAGATTCCTAGAGGGGCATAATTTAATGATTTGATGATAGGTTAGACCAGAGGGGATAGACTTTGAGAACTTCCCAAAGGTTCGTGTATGAATAAATGAATGATTATGACGCGTCTGCCAAGACAAAGCACAATCTTGGATTCGGTCTTACTTGATTGTTTAGATGGTCTTTTGAGACATCTATTTTGTTACTATTACATAAGGGATACAAATCTTAGTCTAGATCCTAGGGTTACATGATTCAAAGGATGAATAATAAATGTAAATGAATGTAATTGAAAATTATAGGATTGTTTACTTTTGAGTACTTCCTAGTTTATTGCTTCATTTCTGCATATTACCTGTTATATATATTCACTGACAGTTAGGCATGAATATTTTGGTGGTTTCCTACTGGGATTCATCTCACATCCTAATTGGGTCATGTTTTTTACCCAAGAATATTATATGATTGCAGGTATAGATAAGGGCAAGCACCCTTCATCATCAGGGACTTGATTATTGTTGGAGCTAGAGAGCATGGGACCAAGATGAGGCTTGTGATGCTGCTAGAGTTTACTTGTTTCTTTTGTAATTTGGTTTTTTATTGCTTTTTAGCATTGTGAATTGTTTGGATTCTTTATTAGATACATATTTCATGAATCATATATATATATATATATATATATATATATATTGTGGCCTCTGTTGGATTTACCTTCAGTCTTTCGCTATTTATTTTTGTTAGTATTACTACTTCTGCTATTGTTTACTATTTTTTTGCTATGTATACTCTACCAATGAGGTAATAGTTTCCCCAATATCATACCTTGGCCCTTGTTTCTATTTGGTATACTCCAGCATTTGGGGAAATGCGCTTATGTGACCAACTGGGTTCGGGGAACCTTTGGGGAGCACCCAGATTTGGGACGTTAAAAAGTGGTAT
This sequence comes from Viscum album, assembly GCA_963277665.1. Classification (NCBI taxonomy): domain Eukaryota; kingdom Viridiplantae; phylum Streptophyta; class Magnoliopsida; order Santalales; family Viscaceae; genus Viscum; species Viscum album. Next base: position 680,664,109 of record OY728123.1, on the reverse strand, counting down.
CAAAGGAGTTTTCTTTTTTGTTTTGCCTTACTATTTGGATCCAATAGAATGGGATACGAAGGAAATGGAGTTTGGTAATTATTTGTGCCCAGTTGTAGCTAACTTTTGTATAGGTAAAATCCAAGTTACATTGAATATTGTAATTTTTCTGGTTTGGAAATGGTTACAAATGATTTGATTTCACCTTTGGGTGATACACTTGTTTTGTACCATTATTATTGAAATCATTATGGTCCTATTTATGTTTCAACCTGGAAAGATGAGGGTATTCCATCTCATTCATCATATAGGAACTTAATATAGTTCATATTTCATGCATTCATTTCATGCCATTTAGGGTGCATTACTAATTGCATGTTGTTTTGATAGATGTTTTGATAGATATGCATGTTTTTGTGATATATGTCATGATATAAATACCTGCTATTTTGATAGGGTATTGGTATGCATAAAGTTTAATTGGGGTAGACGCAAATCTTTGGTCCCTGAGGTGTTATGGGCCCTCTTGGATCGGAATTTGGTGGATCATGTTTGAACTTTAATTGAATTCTTATAAGATATGATATGAGTAAGGATGTCAAACTTTGATTCGTGGGGAGTATGGGCTCTCACGGATCGAAAATTAGCATGCCTTGGCTAAAATTTTAAGATTTTGCAGTTCTAGAGAATTTTCATAGGCTTACTGTCTAGAAAACCTATAAAACACGACGTGTGATATTATGAACACGCGCCATGTGTTCTTCTGTTCTGGAAGAAATTAATTTCCTTAAGTACATGTCGTGTTCCATATGTACATGCAATGTAGTAGTTGAACATGTGACTGACTATGTGAGAAGAGACATGGGGTTGGTAAAATTTTGGTAGAACACTCTGTATATAGGGAGTACATGTCGTGATGAAATCGACCATGTATTTGGTCATGTGACTAATGACATGGTTGGATGGAACTTTGTTGTACACATCGTTTCTAGAGTATGCACACCATGTAGTTTTACACCAGTAGAAGCATGTAGTTCTAGCTGTGTAGAAGTACCTAAGCAGGAGGGGATATTCAAGTACACGCTATGTCTCTGGAGGCACACATCGTGTGTATGGGGTTTTACATGACTAGGTTGGAAGAGGTACACGCCTATGTTAAGGCTTAAGGGAACACGTCGTATATTGGTTTTACACGTCGTATAACCCTCTTTTGTAAAACTTGAATGTTTTCCTTCTCATGTTAAATTATTTCACTTATAAGTTGTAGTCCTTGATAATCTCATACTGAGGTGTGCGCTTGACCTTGCAGAGTCATGCCACCAAGACATCCTTCGGTTGTACACCGGGTATAGAGTGATGATCAGACACCAGAAATGGTAGATTAGGGACTACCAGTAGATCCTCCCATTATGACAACTGGGTCCCGGTGATAGCACAGCCACCCTGCCTTAACATGGCCATCGGGTCCTGGCCCACCAGGTACCCCCAGTTGCCCCGCAGACACGTGAGGCCCACCCTAGGGTCCACCCACATGCCTGAACGGGTCATCTGACTAATGATACTCCCCACAGGCCAACACATTTCATTTCCAGTGTGCTTTGTCCTCACTCACACACACCCTGGGAAACTTCCCAGAGGTTCACCCATCCTGATCACTACTCCAGGCCAAGCACGCTTAACTGTGGAGTTCTAATCAGGCAGGCTCCCGAAAAGGAAGGTGCACCTTGTTGACATGAGTCATATCATTTAGTCATTTAACCCTTTATCATTTGGGGATGTTACAATCACCCCACCCCCCTTAGAGCACAACGCCCTCATTGTGGGCCCTATAACTCAACCCAGGCAATGCACCGCACTTAAGGCTGGGTTCCTACTCTGATACCAAATGTGACAACCGAGCTCCGGTGACAGCACAGCCACCCCGCCTTAACATGGTCGTCAGGTCCTGGCCCACCAGGTACCCCCAGTTGCCCCGCAGACACGTGAGACCCACCCTAGGGTCCACCCACGTGCCTGAACGGGTCATCTGACTAATGATACTCCCCACAGGCCAACACATTTACTTTCCTGTGTGCTTTGTCCTCACTCACACACACCCTGGGAAACTTCCCAGAGGGTCACCCATCTTGATCACTACGTCAGGCCAAGCACGCTTAACTGTGGAGTTCTAATCAGGCAGGCTCCCGAAAAGGAAGGTGCACCTTGTTGACATGAGTCATATCATTTAGTCATTTAACCCTTTATCATTTGGGGATGTTACACCCATCATGCCTATCTTGGAACCAGCTATTATACCGGGTGCAGGTGCTGATTCATAGTTCCGTGAAGGATTTATGATGATGATGCATACTTTTTAGGGATCACTGCATCTTACCCCGACTATGGCAGAGTTGACGTTGGTGTTCCAGCAGCATCATCCTCCCACCTTTTCAGGGGATGGAGGACCACATGCTATAAATTTATGGTTGGAGTCCATGATTTCTATCATTGATCATATAGAGACACCTTTTAAGAGGAGATTGAATCTCATGACTTACATGCTACGTGATTCCACTAAGAGATAGTGGGATGTTATCTCACAAGCGGGACGAAATCAGGATATGGCTTGGGAAGAGTTTCAAAGGACCTTCTATGATTACTTATACCCCAAGACATTGAGGGAAAACTGAGCTTGGGAGTTCATTAATTTGGATTAGGTCACTCTTTCTGTGATGGATTATTCTTCTCACTTCATAGAGCTTCAGCATTTCGCACCTATTTTGGGAGGTGACGAGTTATAACTAGCTAAGCGATTTGAGGATGGTCTCAGGTGCGACATCTGATTGTAGGTAAATGTTTTCAGGTTGACATTGGTAAATTATATAGTAAAGTAGGTGCTAATTACCGAGCATAATCTGAGGGAGTTTGGAGCTGCGAACTAGGGTGGTTCATCATCCAAGGTAATTACTCCTTCAACCGATAGCAGGAAGCGTCGCGGGGATATTTCTTCAGGTATCCAAGTGATGTGCTACCAGTTCGAAAAGAGTGGGCATACAAGATCGCATTACCCGAGGGACCCATTCGAGTTCTGGTCTTGCAAAAAGATGGTTCATATTCATCATTTGTACGGGATGTTCTCACCAGCAGCGAGTGAGAGGGGATCTGTTATGACTCCACTTTTGGGAGCAGGACCACCAGTTTCTCATCAGTCGGGGAACTGGAGTTCGTCAGGCTATTCAATATGAGGAGGTGGTCTTGGTCGTCATATCCAGATGATAGGTTTTCAGTGAAAGCAGGGTGGATCATCTTTGGGGAGCCAGGCAGGGTCGTAGGGTCACAGTACAGGTCAGATTTTTGTGATGGAATGGACCCAGCAGGAGAAGGATCCTGGACCCTCTACGGTTAGAGGTATGATTCTAGTTTCCTCGGTTTTGTATTATTCTCTTTTTTATATAGGGGATTCTCATAGTTTTATATTGGTTTACATTGTGGAGAGCCTTGTCCTCTGTATCTTTACTTATGATGATGTTATGATGCTAGACACTCCATTGGGGATTAAGATGGCTAGTGTACGTCAATTCAAGGAGTGCCCTCTTGATGTCGGTGGGTGTCACTTCTTATGGGACCTCTATGTCTTATAGATTATAGGCTTCAATTTCATTCTCGAAATGGAATAGTTGGTCTCCTTTTAGGCCTTTGTTGATTGCTATCATTGCAGGGTGAGTTTCACATCACCTGAGGGAGGATCTTTTCTACACAAGGGTGAATGGAATGTCCAGGAGAGAAGATATGGAACCTAGAATCATAGGTTAAGTGGAATTATATCCCAGATTGATAGTTTATATTTGGAATACTAGGGGACTTCACAGATGGATTTTTCTCCAGTGGTGGATCGTTTTAGAGATGTCTTTTCAGATGAATTTTCAGGTTTAACTCCAGAGTGAGAGGTATATTTCTCTATTGAGATTATGCCAGGAGCGGAACCGGTTTTCATTCCTTTGTATAGGATAGCTACACCAGAGTTACAAGTGCTCAAGAAGCAGTTAGAGGAGTTGTGGGAAAAGGGATTCATCCTACCCAGAACTTCTCCTTGGGTTTCACCTATCCTTTTTGTGAAGAAGGCATACGGTACCCTCATACTTTGTGTCGATTATCAGAAACTAAACCAATTGACGGTCAAGAACTGATATCCATTACTGAGGATTGATGATCTCTTTGATCATCTTTGAGGATCATGGGTGTTCTCAAAGATCAACTTGAGATTCGGTTATCATCAGTTGCATGTCAGACCATCAGATATACCTCTTACAGCCTTTCGGAGTAGGTAAGGTCTATACGAGTATCTGGTTATACCGTTCAGTCTCAAAAAAGCACCGGCAGTTTTCATATCACTGATGAACCGAGTGTTCCATCCTTACTTAGATTCTTTTGTGTTAGTCTTCATAGACGATATCTTAGTGTACTCTCACACTCGACATGACCATTTAATCCATCTTGAGATCATATTTAGTATGTTGAGAGAGCATCAATTATATGCTAAGCTCTCAAAATACCACTTTTGGATGGATCAGATTCACTTCTTGGATCATATCATCTCAAAGATAGGAGTATTAGTAGACCCAGATAAGGTGAGAGTGGTAGTTTCCTGGGATCATTTGAAGAACGTCTTTGAGGTATGGAGTTTTTTTTGGGCTAGTTGGTTACTACAGACATTTTATTCAGGACTTATCATGTTTAGCAGTGCCACTGAAGGGCTTGACTAAAAAGGGTGTGAAGTACTTGTGGACAGATTCCAGTAATTCATCCTTTCAGGAGCTGAAAGGGATATCGACTTCAACATCGATCCTGATTTTATTGGAACTTAGCAAGATTTACATTGTTTACTGTGACACATTAGGTATCAGGATGGGAGTAGTTCTTATATAGGGAGAAGGATTTTTTTCATATGGTTCTCGGTAGTTTAGTCCACATGAGAGGAACTACCCGATGCATGATCTCGAGTTGTATGTAGTTGTTCATGCCTTGCATTGTTGGATACATTATCTTTTAGGAGAGAGTTTTATGGTTTAAACATACCAAAAAAGCCTCAAGTATATATTTACTCAACGAGATCTGAATTTGAGATAGTGAAGGTGAGTTGAGTACCTTCAGTCATTTGATTTTGAGCTTGACTACACGCCTGGGAAAGGCAACGTAGTGGCTGATACATTTATTAGGAGGACTCAGATACAGGAAGTTCAGGAGGCTAGTAGTGAGTGGAAGATTATAAATATGTTCTCTAAGATGCATTTGGAAGTACACAATAGATAGGGGAAGATTTTTCTTTATTATATAGTTGTTACCTCTACTTTACTGGATCGATTGAAAATGAGGCAGCTATCAAATTCCGAAGACCTAGTCCTATGGGAGAGTGTGTTAGGTGAGGAACCTACTCCTAGGTGAACCATAGGAAAGTATGAGATTTTTCATTTTCATGGGAATGTATGGGTGTCAAAAAACATACATGAAGAGCTGTTGCGAGATTTTCATGCCTCAGTATGGTCAGTTCATCCCGGTATCACCAAGATGTATCGAGATCTACATCATCAGTATTAGTGGCCAGGCATGAAGAGGGATGTAGCTGGTTTTGTTATGAGATGTTCCACCTATAAATAGGTAAAGGCAAAGAATCAGTGACTAATAGGGTTATTACAGTAATTATGCATTCTCATGTGGAAGTGGAATGATATCGCGATGGATTTCATGACGGATTTAACAATGTCACCTCGAGGAAGTGATGTTTTGTGGGTTGTTGTTGACAGACTCGTGAAGGTTTCACATTTCCTACCAATAAAGTAAAGCTTCAGTGTTGATGATATTAGAAAGTTATACATTCGATAGATAGTATGTTTTCACAGGTTTCTGCACTCCATCGTTTCAAATAGGGATGTCGGGTTTACTTCTCATGTCTGGAAGGGACTACAGAGGGATTTGGGTACATAGGTACTTCTGAGTACATCTTACCATCCCCAGACAGATGGCCAATCTGAGAGCACAATTTAGGTTTTGGATGATATTCTTCGAGCATGCATCCTAGATTTTAGGGGCTCTTGGGAGAGACACATACCCCTGGTGGAGTTTTCCTACAATAACATTTTTCAGGAAACTATTCAGATGGTACCTTATGAGGATTTGTACGGTAGGCCATGTCGATCAACCCTATATTGTCTAGAGGCGGGAGAGGCAGCTATGTTGGGACCTCGTCTTGTCCAGGAGACCACTAAGCAGGTGGAGTTTATTTGGAAAAGGATGGCTACTACACAGTCTCGCCAGAAATATTATTTTGATCAATGGAGACGACCTCTGAAGTTTGAGATCAGAAATAAGGTTTTCCTGCACATCACACCGATGTTGGGACACATGAGGATTAGAATATAGGTTAATCTTTCACCAAGATATGTCGAGCCATTTGAGGTTTTGGAGAGAGTTGGTCCGGTTTCCTATTGGTTGCAGTTACCTCATAGGTACCGCGCTATGCATGACATCTTTCATATTTCTTAGCTACAACATTACTTTTCATACATGTATCATGTTTTTTCCACCTGAGTAGGTTGATTTGGAGGTGGATGCATCCTTTGAGAAGCACCCTATTTAGATTGTGTATTGCAGCATGAAGGTTCTTCGTGGACAGTTTGTTCCTCTAGTATGGGTGTTATGGCAGCACAACCGAGTGCAGGATGAGACTTGGGAGAGGGAGGCTGATGTGCAATCGCAATGGCTAAAGTTGTTCAAAAATTCTTCTTCACCACCCTTATAAGGGAAATTCGAGGACTAATTGCTTTAAGGGGGAAGTTTGTAAGAACTTGAATCTTCATTTCAAGTATAGATCTCGATTTAGGATTGTTTTGATGAAAAAGGAAGAAAAGTGGTTTTTCTAAGTACATTCCATGTAATTCTGAGTACACTCCATGTACCTACCAAGCCGCGTAAAACTGTGTTTTGACCGTGTAATGTCCAAGGACATGGTTGTGTGGTGATCTGGAAGACCGCTTAAGTCGGGGGGTTGGTTAAGGCTACTACACAGTGTGTATTTTTAAAGAACATGCCATGTAGTTTTATTTTTATTTGATAAATTGGAGTGGGTTCATGTCTCATATTCGGAAATGTATTCTTCTCCCCATGGTTCATACAGGAGCGTAACGAAATGATGAATGAAGTTCAATCTCCTGATTCTTTGTCCAAGCTCTGATTGAGACATCGTTGGGTGCGTTGGAATCCAACTAGTGAGTTCTCAAATACTCTAGATCCTCTCTTCCTGATTCATCATCTCTTTTGAGTTATTCAAGGTTGGTCATTTTTTCACCTTTTTGTAGATCTATGCCAATCTAGGCCAATTCAAGGGTCTTTTTCAAGTATATCGATCGTACGACATCGAGGTAGGTGGTTTGTGCCTTTCATTGGTTGTCTTTGGATTATATATGCTAAAAGTGATGCATACCCACATTTTGGGTATTGCTTGATTTGGAATTTAACCATGTTATTACCTGTTATGGTTTGGTTGATTGATAAAGGGTTTTTTCTTATGCATAAGTTTGGATTCCATGTTTATGGGACGCCCCATGGGTGTGTTTTCCATTGTTGATTGTTTATGGTCGTTTGGTTTAGAATGCCTGTTAGGCTTGCCTTGTTTTTCATGCCTTGTTTTGTTAGGATGGAGCTGATGATTATATAAAATGCATGTGATATGCATTGTGAATGTTTGACCAAAGGGGATTGGATTTTGAGAGCTTCCCACAAGGGGTCAGATCGTGAGAGTTTCCCAGGTGGTCATCTATAATCGTTTGGGTTAGACTGTGAGAGCTACCCTGGTGATCATTATTATTTGATTAAATGAATGTTGGACCCAAGTGTTTAGACCATAAGATCATTCCCAGGTGTTCATTTATAATTGATTGATTCTATGTTTGACCAAATGGGTTATACCGTGAGAGCTTTCCCATATGGTCATTATTTTAATGAATTAATGGCATGTTGGACCAAATGGGATAGACTGTGAGAGATTCCCATAGGATCTTAATTTAATTATTTGATGATAGGTTAAACAAGAGTGGATAGACTGTGAGAACTTCCCAAAGGGTCATGTATGAATAAATGAATGATTTTGATGTGTCTGCCGAGACAAATCACATGCTTGGATTCGGTCTTACCTGATTGTTTAGATGGTCTTCTGTGACATCTATTTTGTTAATATTACATAGGGGATACATATATTAGGATAGATCCCAGGGTTACATGATTCAAAGGATGAATAATAAATGTAAATGAATGTAAATTAAAACTATAGGATTGTTTACTTTTGAGTAATTCCTAGTTTATTGCTTCATTTCTACATATTACCTGTTATATATATTCATTGACAGTTAGGTACAGATATTTTGGTGGTTTCCTATTGGGATTCATCTCACACCCTATTTGGGTCATGTTTTGGACCCAAGAAGATTATATGATTATAGTTATAGATAAGGGAACACACCCTTTTTCATCAGGGACTTGATTGTTGTTGGAGTTGGAGAGCATGGGACCAAGCTGAGGATTGCGATGCTACTGGAGTTTACTTGTTTCTTTTGTACTTTGGTTTATGTATTTATTTCCAACATTGTAACTTGTTTTGATTATTTCTTATATACATATGTCATGAATCATATATATATATATATATATATATATATATTGTGGCCTTTGTTGGATTTACCTTCAGTCTTTCGCTGTTTATTTTTGTTGGTATTATTACTTCCGCTATTATTTACTATTTTTTTCTGTTGTGTATACTCTTCCAATGAGGGAATAGTTTCCCCAATATCACATCTTGTCCCTCGCTTCTATTCAGTAGCCTCTGGAATTTGGGGAAATGCGTTTGAGGTTATGTGACCAATAAGGTTTGGGGAACCTTTGGGTAGCACCCAGATTCGGGACGTTACAGGAAACATTTGAATAGAATTCTTGGGAATCTTTTGGTCTTTTTCTTGTAGATTCACCCATGTAGGATTTAAACTATTTCCATAACTGTTACCTTTAAATTATGAGTCACTAATCATATCAAACATATCATCATCAGTTGAGCCATCAAGGGATACCTCCTCTTATTTCCTGTCTGTGGGTCATCTACCTGGTGGGCCTATCCATGATTATAATCCTGAGAAAACATATCATTAATTAACCTATCAGGAGCCACTTCAAAGGAAAAAAATCTATACTCCATGTGTTTTCACTACAGGAAAATTGTCGCATAGTGGCATTTTTTTTGATATGGTGGTGGTTTAAACCACCGTTGTATGCTTCTACAGCAGTTTCTAAAAACTTCCGCTAAATTGTGTGTCGGCATACAATATGCATTAGTTTCCAAAAATAACCTCTAAATTATGTTTTAGCATACAATACGTGGTGGTTTCTTCAATTTCTCAACAGTTTTTGGTAACCATCATTGAGATTGCATTTTGTAGTGGTTGGTCGTGGGTTTAGCAGCGGTTTTAACCTCCACAGGTAGTAAGATACCAAATTATAGTGGCAATTAAAACCACTACTAAATATCATCAATTTACTTAGTGGCAGTTTAAACCGCCGCTAAAGGTTGATTTATAAAAAAATTATCTCATTCTATTGCCCTAGTACCAATTCCCTAAAAAAATGTGCCAATTTCACATGCACATACTTCCTACATCCAAAAGAATACAAGGAAACCAACATTTTCATAAGAAAAATCACTTTCAAATACACACACTTATTCAATTTGGAAACACATAATAGATATAAAGAATGTGGTAGGGTGAAGAAATGTGATATTATTGGATACCACATTATGGTCTAAATATTGCACTGTAAGAGTTCTAAAAGAATAATCTCATTCCATGGAGGGAGTTACCATTCCATTTCAATTATAAAGTCATAAGGGGCATGTAATAATCCACCCATCTTCCATGGTGACAAGGAAACCTAGGAATTATAGGAATAGCTTGATCAGGTTAATAGGATCCTCAATTTCTTGAATACTCATAAGGAATTCAAGCTGGGTTTCTCCATGTATATGCTCAAAGGACCAGGTAAGATATGATGGGACTCCATCGTGCAAGCTAAGTTTCACGAGGAAATTACCAGAACTTATTTCAATAAAATATTCAACCAATAGTTTTACCCTGAGGAATTATGTTTGGAAATTATTAGTAGTTTCTAACCTTAGAGATGGGTAAGTGTACTATTATGGAGTATTCCCCCAATTTTGCTTAGTTGGTGCATCTATCACCGGAGCTAGTCACTAATGAGTAGATAAATGCTAAATGTTTTGAGTTAGGATTGAGTCCAGATATTCAATAAATATTGAATATCATGTGTATTTTGACCTTCATAGAGGTAGTCTAAAAATAAGGTCTAGATTAGGCAGATATATCTAGAAAGATAGGTTTAGGTGGAGCTTCAGTTAGAGGGGTTGTTACCCATGGTGTATTTTTTTGCCAGAAAAGAATATGTAATGGGGTCAGTTTCATTTAGGATTTGTTTTAGGGGATTAATCAGGGTAGCACAAAGTTTTATTATAATAGTGTAGAAGGTGTGTTTATACAAAGCCTAATTGTGTGGAGAATCCTAATACTTTTCATAATTGTGGACAATTTGGTTATCTAAAGTGTTTTTGTGAATGGATATCCCAGGGCAGTAAGGAAGGATCCACTTTCACCAAGGGTTCAAAGGTTCATAATGATGATTCCAAGGGTGGTGGGTCTAATCCTTAGGCCAAGGGGAAATTTTATTTGGCTAATACTAGATGGATTTACATGTAAGAGTATGAAATATATAAATCTTAAGAATGTCTAGATATTGTTATAGGTACAATGTTTATTTAATATTTTATGGTTCTAGATTTGTTTGATACATGTGTTAATCATTCCTGTATATTGCCAAAGTTATTTGACATGTTGGAATTAGTATTAGAACTTATTTAATTCTTATTATATCTTTCCACACATTTGGAAAAGAGGTTCGAACTTGGTTTCAATTGTCCCACATGTCAGGTGATGATAGATGACTTCAAGGTGCTGTGTGAATTTTTAGTTCTTGATGTTGACATCTTCAAACTGATACTTGGAATAGATTAAATGATCAACACTAATTAAGTCCCACATAGACTTTTATCTTCATTCGGTACAGTTTTTATCTTCCAATGGGTTCACCCATGATTTTTAGTGTGAGTGGGATGCTAGATCATGAAGGGTGGGGCTTGTTGTTCCTTATAATTGGGTAATATCATGCTATTTGTAAAAGATTTTTCTTGATGTAAATGAACCTTGTTTGGGATATTAACTTCCTTTTGTGGTGTGTTCATAACCCAAAGTCTTTTAGGATTATTTTTCTGGTTTGCCACCATAGAGAGAGGTCAAATTTACTATTCATCTTCTACCTAGTATGATGTCCATTTCTATTCCATCTTATCAAATGACGCCTAATGTTTTGGTGTATTCTGATCATAAGAACCTAAAATATATTTTTTCTTAGAGGGATGTGAATTTATGATAGAAAGGAAGAGTGGTGTATCTTCATAATTTTTATTCTGAAATTGCACAGAACCTTTCAGAAAGGGAATGTGGTTTTCGATGCATTGAGCATAAAATTACTAACACGAGTTGTGAATAAATCATTTATAGAGTGGTCTCTTATGATTTTGTATGTTAAGATGATATTGGGAGTGGAATAAATTGGTGAAATGGTGTTCTTGGATTTGATGAATTTTGAATCATCCTTTGATGATTGGGTTTAGAAATAATAGGTGAAAAACACTGAGTTAAAATGCTTTAGTAAAATCCTTTATGGTGGGGTGACCTCGGGTGAGTGGTGTTGGTCTACTAGTGGAGCTTTGTGCTTCCATAATAGGTTAGTTGTTTCATTTTCTTTTAGGTAAGAGTTTATGGAAAATGGACATTGATCTTGTTGGTCCGTACACCCTGGAGCTACCTAGATGTGTCACAACATGAGATGTAAGCATTGGTGGGTGTGGATAAGGTGTCCAATTGTAGATTTTGTCTCATGGTGTCTCAATTTTCATAAAATTAAGGTGGAACACTAGAGACCCACTAGTTTTTTTCAACCTTTACCTATTCAAATATGTAAGTGGGATGATATTTATATGGACTTCATTATTTTTTTCCACCAAATCCTAGTGGGGAGGATGTGATTTGGGTGATCATTGATCAACTTAAAAAATCGATGCTTTTCTTACCTATTAAGAAAATGATACATGTGGGGAACCTCAGAGACTTGTATGTCTGATAGATTGTGAGACTTCATGGGTTTCCCTTTATTATTATTTTAATAGGGACCCAAGGTTCACATCCATGTTTTGTATAGGTTTGTAGGAGGTGATGGATTCCTAGATAAAATTGAGTATGGATTATCATCCATTGATGGATGGATCGACAGAGAGAGTTATCTAGGTTCTTGAGGATATGATTCAGGCTTGTGTGCTTGATTTTGGTGGATCTTGGGAAAATAATTTTCCACTGGTAAGACTTTACTATAATAATAGTCATTAGGTTTCAATAAATATAGTTCCATTTTAATCATTATATATACATCCATATAGATCTCCCTTGTGATAAGTAGAGTTGGGAGAGTGGTCCTTATTTGGGATAAGTCTCATTCAAGAGATGATGTAAAAGCTACAGTTGATCTGAAAGAGGTTGGTCACAACACATATCTGTCAGAAATCTGGAAGAGGTGGTCCAATATTTTTATCTGGTCTCAGGACAGTATTGAAGTCTCTAATAATTGTCCAGTTTTGATCCATATATGATTCATAAATATAAATATTCATTAATAAAACATTAGGATCATAAATTCCTAGTGTATTTGGAAGAATGGGTTCATAATACAGAAAAGGATACATGAGAAATCAAGAAAATGTTAGGTCCTGAAAATGTTAAGTGACAACTCTGTGCCACACATGATACATATACAAACCGACTGTTACAATATTTGTTCAATGTAACACCCGAGACTTTTATGTTATATAAATCATCAAAGGAATCTTTTTCTACACACAACACTTTCTTGTCTTTCTTTACACGAAATCGCGACCTTCCTCGATAGCTTGCGTCGTACGCAATACCGAGTTTTCACTAAACAATGATATGCTATTAAAATATTATTAAAACTAGTCGTTATGAATAGTAATAACCACTTTTTGAAATTTTATAAATTTTATTTTTCAAAATGGACTTCATTTTTGGATTCGGAATATCGAAATTAGCCTAGGGTGAAATTTTGGTATTTTTCTGAAAACTTTCAATTTTTGATGAATAGTGAAACCACTAAGTGGTAGTTAAAAAACTGAATTTTTCATAAAACTTAATTTTACCACTTCTGTGAGTGGAATTTCAAAAATACGAGAGACACGGTTGATTTCAGTAAGTAAAATTTGGTTCAATGAGATGAAAATAATTTTTGGTGAATAGTAACTTTTTACTTTTATTTACCACGGTTAAAAGTAAATAGGGTAATTAAGGGTAAAAATGATATTATTATTACCCTAACACATGTACTAATTCTATTGTATAAGTGTAATTCTACCAAAAACAAACTTAGGAATAAAATATGACCATTTAGGCCCACTTGGATTAGATTAGGACATTTATTATTAATTTATTTAAAGAAGGGTTAAAATAGTTAAAATCAAAGTTTAATAAGTAAATAATTTTTAATATAAGGTTATACATAAGACAAATTCGACTATAAATATTCATTAGAAAGATAAAACGATTTCCTACATAATGATATTTTATTTGTAATTTTTAGACATTAAATAATTTAATTTATTTATGACACAAAGATGATGCAGTAATTATCTTATTAATGAAATATTGACATAATTGATGTTATAAACACCAAAATAAATGTAATTTGAGAATTTTTATGAATTACGCTAATTTTATAGGTTAATATAACATGTTAGTATTGATTTAATTAACTTTTTTCGAACTAATCATTCTGTTATGATTTTCAAAAAAATCAATTACTAAATAGTGTCAAAATTGACATAAAATAGTTTTTAAAACAAATATTATATTAGTAATTGTTATTTTATTCCTAAAAATCTAATGTTCAGCCAAATGACTTAGATAAGGTTATATATATTAATAATAAACAACTTGGGGTTCGTTTTTCTGCTTATAGTAAGTTTATTAACCTTATAGTATAAGAACACAAGAAGACACGGTAAAAGTAAAATTATTTAACTTAATGTTAAATCTAAATGATAAGGTTAAAATACGAACCTAAACTTTTCTAAATTATATTGGAGGAGATTATTTCGACCCATCCCCACCTTATCTTAGAAATATATCAATTTGGAGATATTTAAAACCGAACTTGACTTTATAATAAAATAATATTTTTAGTTTTCCCAAAGGAGCCCCTCTCCTCCCTTATAAAAGGGCACCTCCTCCCCCTCTTCCTCACACCACTTTGAGCCTTCAAGCTCGGACAAACCCTACCAATTCCTCCTCTCCACTTCTCTAGAAACATCCTAGAGGTTCTGGTCTTCTTCAAAGACCTATTTTAGTGCCCTAAAAGGAGGTCTCAAATAAGTACTTCAAAGAAGAGGTAATGTCCGTTACCGATTCTTTCATCTTTATTTATTATTACACTTCTTATTCTTTAGTTGTTTAATTATGAAGTAATAACATAAGTATCACTCATATACTGATATGTTATTATAAGTATGAAACAACCCTATTTCACCATCTATCCATCCTACGGAAAAAGAAATCACTGCGCGTGCGTACGTACGGAATACCGTCTCCACGCCGTGGTGTAATCTATTTTCCACCACCACCTTACTTGGATGGTTATAATGGTGTAAATAATGACTATATATGACTATTATAAAGTGATACTGATTCTGAAATAGTATTCATACACTCCAATACAATTCCATGATCATAGGAACGATATCATCACTCGTGCGTACGTACAGAATATTGTCTCCACGATGTGATGCGACTCGTTCTACATGATCTTCATTTAATAATGATTATATAAATGAATTGAATGAATGAATATGATATATATTACACTAATACCATTCTGTAAATGAGGTATCTATAACCTAAAGAGAAGAATAATAATTTATTCGACAAAACACGCATAAGAACAAAAAGTTATAAACACCCGAATAACAAGTAGCAATGAAATATTACTACTAAGAAGCCAAGAATATGACCATATATGATATCATAAAAATAATTATGATTATGGAATAAGTCAATAAAATTATTTAAATCATTATACAGGAGGTTCGGACACGTACAAAGCATATCAGACCTAAGGTAAGGGAAAATATCACAATCTCATTTTTATCTGAGATTGTTTATACTTTGGTATTTACTGGGGTGTATTTTATCATCCACATCCATGTTTCCTCAATATTTAATATTGTTTCCATCCACCTACAACTATTTAAATCCAATTTTACCCTTCGGTGAGTTTTTAGTAAAAGATATGAAAGGAATCTTTTTTCGTTTTTCGTACGAGGTACTTTTTGACTTTTCCGACAAAAGTACGAGAAGAATGTTTTTTTTAACTTATATGACATGAATGGATTTTTAAAACATTATTTCCAAGAAGCTTCCTTTACAAGTTTTCAATTTTATTTTTAAACAACTTCTTTTAGTTTAAAATTGTATGACATGTTAAAAAAGGAAAATGTTTTTGAAGTAGAAAGGATATTTTCCTCAAGAATGGAGTTCAAGTGTTTTATCAAAATTATTTTCCATCTAAGATAATAAAAGGGTTCTGTTTTTATCCCTATTATTACATTGATTTGATTATTTTGTGATGTAATTATTTTTATTCCTTTATCTTATATGAATTGTTTGATGATGTCACGATGTTTAAGATTCCCATTTTTATTACATGGGTTATGCAATGATGTATGATTTATGATTTTGTGGCACACATAAGAATGGTATCATTATGAGATGGGTGAGACCTATATCTCCCTCTAATTAATTGGGTAAAGATTTTATATCTCATGAGATAGACATGGCTGGAACGGTAGGTTATACCGGTTCGGTGAAACAGGACTAAAACGAGGAGTGAACTCGGTTCAGAAATGGACTTTGTCCACTAAGATAGTCTTGGAAATGAGTCTTGACTAATAAGAAATGATTCTCTATTATTATGTGTGTATGTCACAAAGTTTTATGTTTTAAGTTATGATTATTGGGATTACATTTCACTACTATGATTTATCCCATGTTATGAAATTATGATCTCTTTTGCAGGTTAAGATTTCCAAAAGTTTTGTGCTTATGTATATGATGTGATTGATATTTCTTTTGTTTACCCTTACTGAGCATTTGAGCTCACCCTTTTGTATGTTTTATTTCCCCAGGTCAGGAAGAAGGTTATTAAGTAGAATATGCCAAAAAGGGACTCTAGATATGATGAAATAAATGGGAGGCAAAGTAGATGTTTTATGAACCAGTTGTTTATGTTTCCTAGTTTCAAAAGTCACTATACCTATATGGTCCTTTATTGGTTTTGTTATATGTTGTAATAAGTTTGCTTCAATTCTAAAGTAATAACAATGTATGTAAAGTATGGGTCATTATAGTTGGTATCAGAGGAAAGGTATAGTCAACCTTTGGAAACTAGGATGTGAAATCCTTAGTAAGAACCCTAAGGATAAGTCTAAGAATATAACACAATATTAGTGTTTTAGAAATGGCCATGAATAACCTAGGATAAGACCTTAAGTGTGAAATTTTATTCTTGATTATGTGGTTTTCCTATTATAATTAGTGTTGCTCACACTATTCTTCTTGGTTTTAGTCAATGGCTGGAACCCGAAGGAACCGTGTTAATGCGGAATGCGACGGGCAATGCAATGATTGTCCCCCTGAGCAACCAAACGTTATGGGAGCTGGAATGCAAAATCTTGTAGCCATGCTCACACAACTTTCTCAAGATATGAATCATGCAGGACTTCCAAACGAGCAAAGGAAGGACCAACATTCTGTTGAATCCTTCATGAGACAGCGTCCACCTTCTTTCAGTGGGTCTACTGATCCATTAGTTGCTGAACAATGGATTAGTACTACTGAAAAGATATTTTCAGTTCTTCAATGTTCTGGGCATGATAAAGTCATCTTAGCAGTGCATCGTTTGGAAGGTGATACTGATCAATGGTGGAATCTTATTAAGAATACGAGGCAAAGGGATGAAATTGAGTCCATGGAATGGGACGAGTTCAAGAACTTATTTTTCAATAAGTACTTCCCTCGTATTCTCCGAACAAAGATGGAGAAAGAGTTTCTTGAACTGAAGCAAAAGGATGATGAATCTGTTGGTACCTATGAAGCAAATTTTACAAGACTTGCAAGGTAAACTTTTGGTATTATTATCCAACCTGAGAGTAAGATCGATCGATTCTTTAGTGGCTTAAAACCAAGTCTTCAAAGGGACTTAGCCATAAGGGACTTCAATATCTACGAGGAAATCGTTCGATGTGCTCTCAAAGTTGAGATAGAGATTGGAGTAACCCATCAGTCATATGGGTTTGATAAGAAGAGGAAAATTTAATTCAAAGGAAAATATAAAGAGAACACTGAAAATAAGATGAGCTTTCCCTATGCTCAAACTGTGGAAAGAAACATGGAGGGAGTTGTCTTAAAGGGACAAGTAAATGTTTTAAATGTGGAAAGGAAGGTCATCGGTCATTTGAATGTCGCGGTGATGGGAAGAAGATGTATAATGATGCAAATAAAGGAAGGAATACACATAATGAACCTACTACACTTCAATGTTTCAAGTGCAAGGATATGGGACATTATGCCAATAAATGCCCTAATCCAAGGGTTGATGATGATGGTCGACGTAAACAAACTCTTAAGGCTAAAGACAAAGGAAAGTCACATGCAATTTCTATCAGCGATGTGGAGTACGATAACGATGTGGTGAAAGGTACACTTACCATCCACTCTAAAGTAGCAAATGTTTTATTTGATTCTGGATCCACCCACTCTTTTATTTCTGAAGAATTTTCTAAGGGTATCACTGTATTACCTCAACAATTAGATGTTGAGTTAGCTGTGACAACACCTAATGGCACAACAGTCGCATCAAAAGTTTATAATTCTTCTCCGATCGAAGTTTGTGGGAAAGTGCTTCCTGCAAATCTTGTGATCCTTCCTATAGTGTAATTTGATGTGATTCTTGGCATGGATTGGATTTCTCTACATGGATCTCATATCAATTTCCAAAGAAGGGAAGTCGCATTTCATATTCCAGATCAATCTATGATCGTCTATCGATGCAAGGATGAACATAACCTTCTAGTGGAAATTTCTTCCATTTTATGGGTATTGATTCCACTAAATGAAGGTTATTTATCTCAAATGGTTGGTGAGAAACTCACGATTAAGAATATGCCCATTGTACGGGAATTTTATGATGTCTTTCCAGAGGAATTACTGGGTCTTCCACCGAATCGTGAAGTTGAGTTTTCAATAGAACTCATACCGGGTGCTTTGCCTATTTCAAAGACACCTTATAAAATGGCCCCAATTGAGTTATAGGAATTGAAGAAGCAACTCCAAGAGAATCTTGATAAGGGGTTCATACGCCCTAGTGCGTCACCTTGGGGAGCACCTGTTCTGTTTGTTAAGAAGAAAGATGGATCAATGAGACTCTGCATTGATTATCGAGAACTTAACAAGATCGCTATCAAGAACAAATATCCTCTTTCGCGCATTGATGACCTATTTGACCAACTACGCGGAGCTCAATACTTTTCCAAGATTGATCTTCATTCAGGGTATCATCAATTAAGGTTCAAAAGGGAGGATATACCAAAGACGGCTTTCCGTACAAGGTATGGACACTATTAATTTATATTGATTCCATTTGGTCTTACTAATGTCCCTGCTATCTTCATGGATCTAATGAATAGAGTCTTTAGAGACTATCTTGATCAGTTTGTGGTAGTCTTTATAGACGATATTCTTGTCTATTCAAAGAGCAAGGAATAACATGAAGATCACTTGAGAATTATATTGAAGACCCTGAGAAAGGAGAATCTTTATGCCAAATTTACCAAGTGTGAATTTTGGCTTCAAAAAGTTTCATTTTTGGGTCACATAATCTCAAAAGAGGGGATATCTGTGGATCCAGCAAAAACAGAGGTTATCGAAAGATGGTCGAGACCAACAACAGTAACTAAGATCCGAAGTTTTCTTGGTTTGGCTGGATATTATCGACGTTTTGTGAAATATTTTTCACGATTATCTAATCCACTCACCAAGTTGACTCGGAAAGGAGTTAAGTTTGTTTGGACGGAAGAATGTAAAGAGAATTTCAAGGAGTTGAGAAGAAGGTTATCCAGTGCACCTATGCTCACACTGCCTTGTAGTGGAGAAAGGTTTGTGATCTATAGTGATGCATCCAAGAAGGGATTGGGGTGTGTTCTTATGCAAAATGATATGGTGATAGCTTATGCCTCACGACAGTTGAAAATCCATGAGAAAAATTACCCAACACATGATTTGGAGTTAGCTGCGGTAATCTTTGCATTAAAGATTTGGAGGCATTATCTTTATGGAGAAAGGTGTGACATTTATGCTGATCATAAAAGTTTAAAGTATATTTTCACACAAAAGGAGCTGAATATGCGTCAAAGAAGATGGTTGGAGCTGATTAAGGATTATGACTGCTCAATCCATTACCACCCTGGGAAAGAAAACAAGGTGGCAGATGCATTAAGTCGACAAGACCATGCCAGTTTATCCATGATGAGGATCACAAAATATCCAATATTTATGGATTTACAAAGGATGGATCTTGGAATTATAATAGAAGGGGAAAAATCTTATCTTTCTCAAATGAATGTTCAACCATCTATACATGTGAAGATTAAAGAGGCACAGAAAGAAGATGTCGAGTTACAAAAGAAGGTGAGAAATGTTCTTGAATTCAACCTTGATTGTGATGGGATAATAAAGTTCAGGAATCGGGTTTGTGTTCCTCCCATCCCAGAATTAAAGAAGGAGCTGCTGGATGAGGCTCATAGTTCTTCATTCTCTATTCATCCTGGAAGCACGAAGATGTATAGGGACCTGAAAGAGTACTTCTGGTGGGATGGCATGAAAAGAGATGTTGTTGAATATATCTCTCAATGCTTGGTTTGTCAGCAAGTTAAAGCTGAGAGACAGAAGTCTAAGGGGATGTTACAACCATTACCCATACCCGAATGGAAATGGGAAAACATCACTATGGACTTTGTCACAGGACTTCCTAAAACATCCAAAGGCAATAATGCTATCTGGGTCATAGTTGATCGTCTTACAAAGTCTGCACACTTCATTGCTATTAGAGAGGATTTCTCTCTGGATCATCTTTCCAGGATATATGTAAAGGAAGTGGTAAGATTTCATGGAGTACCACTTTCTATTATATCTGATCGGGATCCGAGATTTACCTCGAAGTTCTGGCGAAGTCTTTAGCATACTCTGGATACAGAGTTGAGTTTCAGCACTGCTTATCATCCTCAGACAGACGGTCAGTCTGAGAGAACAATTCAAACTCTATAAGATATGTTGAGAGCTTGCTCTATGGATTTCAAAGGTGGTTGGGATCAACACCTACCTTTGGTGGAATTTTCTTATAATAATAACTTTCACTCCAGTATTCAGATGGATCCTTATGAAGCTCTCTATGGAAAGAAATGCAGGACTCCAACTTGCTGGGATGAAGTTGGGGAAAGAAAGCTATTAGGACCCGATCTCATTGATGAAATGGCAGAAAAGATCAGATCTATTCAACAACACATAAGAGCAGCTCAGAGTCGATAGAAAAGTTATGCCAACAACCGAAGAAAAGACCTAGAGTTTGAAGTGTGTGATAAAGTGTTCTTACGAATATCTCCCTGGAAGAGGGTCATGAGATTTGGAAAGAAGGGGAAGTTGAGCCCTAGATATATCAGTCCTTTCGAAATACTAGATCGTGTTGGGAAGGTAGCTTACCGATTGGAGCTTCCACCGAATCTCTCTCAAGTTCACGATGTGTTCCATGTATCTCTCCTGAGAAATTACATACATGATCCTTCACATGTACTCAGCTCAGAAGTTGTACCGCTGGAGCAGGATCTTTCTTATGAAGAACAGCCGATAGAGATTCTGGATCGTATCGAAAAAGTCCTATGAAACAAGACCACTCGATTGGTGAAAGTTTTATGGAGGAACCACCAATTAGAAGAAGCTACATGGGAACTTGAGGATATGATGAGGGAGAGGTATCCTCATCTGTTTGTTACAAAGTGACGAATTTTGAGGGCGAAATTCATTTTAAGGGGGGTAGAATGTAACACCCGAGACTTTTATGTTATATAAATCATCAAAGGAATCTTTTTCTACACACAACACTTTCTTGGCTTGCTTTACACGAAATCGCGACCTTCCTCGATAGCTTGCGTCGTACGCAATACCGAGTTTTCACTAAACAATGATATGCTATTAAAATATTATTAAAACTAGCCGTTATGAATAGTAATAACCACTTTTTGAAATTTTATAAATTTTATTTTTCAAAATGGACTTCATTTTTGGATTCGGAATATCGAAATTAGCCTAGGGTGAAATTTTGGTATTTTTCTGAAAACTTTCAATTTTTGATGAATAGTGAAACCACTAAGTGGTAGTTAAAAAACTGAATTTTTCATAAAACTTAATTTTACCGCTTCTGTGAGTGGAATTTCAAAAATCCGAGAGACACGGTTGATGTCAGTAAGTAAAATGTGGTTCAATGAGATGAAAATAATTTTTGGTGAATAGTAACTTTTTACTTTTATTTACCACGGTTAAAAGTAAATAGGGTAATTAAGGGTAAAAATGATATTATTATTACCCTAACACATGTCCTAATTCTATTGGATAAGTGTAATTCGACCAAAAACAAACTTAGGAATAAAATATGACCATTTAGGCCCACTTGGATTAGATTAGGACATTTATTATTAATTTATTTAAAGAAGGGTTAAAATAGTTAAAATCAAAGTTTAATAAGTAAATAATTTTTAATATAAGGTTATACATAAGATAAATTAGACTATAAATATTCATTAGAAAGATAAAAAGATTTCCTACATAATGATATTTTATTTGTAATTTTTAGACATTAAATAATTTAATTTATTTATGACACAAAGATGATGCAGTAATTATCTTATTAATGAAATATTGACATAATTGATGTTATAAACACCAAAATAAATGTAATTTGAGACTTTTTATGAATTCCGCTAATTTTCTAGGTTAATATAACATGTTAGTATTGACTTAATTAACTTTTTTTGAACTAATAATTCTTTTGTGATTTTCAAAAAAATCAATTACTAAATAGTGTCAAAATTGACATAAAATAGTTTTTAAAACAAATATTATATTAGTAATTGTTATTTTATTCCTAAAAATCTAAGTTTCGGAAAAATGATTTAGATAAGGTTATATATATTAATAATAAACAACTTGGGGTTCTTTTGGCTGCTTATAGTAAGTTTATTAACCTTATAGTATAAGAACACAAGAAGACACGGTAAAAGTAAAATTATTTAACTTAATGTTAAATCTAAATGATAAGGTTAAAATAGGAACCTAAACTTGTCTAAATTATATTGGATGAGAGGATTTCGACCCATCCCCACCTTAGATTCGAAATATATCAATTTGGATCTATTTAAAACCGAACTTGACTTTATAATAAAATAATATTTTTAGTTTTTCCAAAGGAGCCCCTCTCCTCCCTTATAAAAGGGCACCTCCTCCCCCTCTTCCTCACACCACTTTGAGCCTTCAAGATCGGCCAACCCCTGTCAATTCCTCCTCTACACTTCTCTATAAACATCCTAGAGGTTATGTTCTTCTTCAAAGACCTATTTTAGTGCCCTAAAAGGAGGTCTCAAAGAAGCACTTCAAAGAAGAGGTAATGTCCGTTACCGATTCTTTCATCTTTATTTCTTCTTCCACTTCTTCTTCTTTAGTTGTTTCATTATAAAGTAATAACATCAGTATCAATCATATACTGATATGTTATTATAAGTATGAAACAACCCTATTTCACCATCTATCCATCCTACGGAAAAAGAAATCACCGCGCGTGCGTACGTACGGAATACCGTCTCCACCCCGTGGTGTAATCTATTTTCCACCACCACCTTACTTGGATGGGTATAATGGTGTAAATAATGACTATATATGACTATTATAAAGTGATACTGATTCTGAAATAGTATTCATACACTCCAATATAATTCCACGATCATAGGAACGATATCATCACTCGTGCGTACGTACGGAATACCGTCTCCACGATGTGATGCGACTCGTTCTACATGATCTTCATTTCATAATGATTATATAAATGAATTGAATGAATGAATATGATATATATTACACTAATACCATTCTGGAAATGAGGTATCTATAACCTAAAGAGAAGAATAAGAATTTATTCGACAAAACACGCATAAGAACAAAAAGTTATAAACACCCGAATAACAAGTAGCAATGAAATATTACTACTAAGAAGCCAAGAATATGACCATATATGATATCATAAAAATAAGTATGATTCTGGAATAAGTAAATAACATTATTTAAATCATTATACAGGAGGTTCGGACACGTACAAAGCATATCGGACCTAAGGTAAGGGAAAATATCACAATCTCATTTTTATCTGAGATTGTTTATACTTTGGTATTTACTGGGGTGTATTTTATCATCCACATACATGTTTCCTCAATATGTAATATTGTTTCCATCCACCTACAACTGTTTAAATCCAATTTTACCCTTCGGTGAGTTTTTAGTAAAAGATATTAAAGGAATCTTTTGTCGTTTTTCGTACGAGGTACTTTTTGACTTTTCCGACAAAAGTACGAGAAGAATGTTTTTTTAACTTATACGACATGAATGGATTTTTAAAACATTATTTCCAAGAAGCTTCCTTTACAAGTTTTCAATTTTATTTTTAAACAACTTCTTTTAGTTTAAAATTGTATGACATGTTAAAAAAGGAAAATGTTTTTGAAGTAGAAAGGATATTTTTCTCAAGAATGGATTTCAAGTGTTTTATCAAAATTATTTTCCATCTAAGATAATAAAAGGGTTCTGTTTTTATCCCTATTATTACATTGATTTGATTATGTTGTGATGGAATTATTTTTATTCCTTTATCTTATATGAATTGTTTGATGATGTCACGATGTTTAAGATTCCCATTTTTATTACATGGGTTATGCAATGATGTATGATTTATGATTTTGTGGCACACATAAGAATGGTATCATTATGAGATGGGTGGGACCTATATCTCCCTCCAATGCATTGGGTAAAGATTTTATATCTCATGAGATAGACATGGCTGGAACGGTAGGTTATACCGGTTTAGTGAAACAGGACTGAAACGAGGAGTGAACTCGGTTCAGAAATGAACTTTGTCCACTAAGATAGTCTTGGAAATGAGTCTTGACTAATAAGAAATGATTCTCTATGATTATTTGTGTATGACACAAAGTTTCATGTTTTAAGTTATGATTATTGGGATTACATTTCACTACTATGATTTATCCCATGTTATGAAATTATGATCTCTTTTGCAGGTTAAGATTTCCAAAAGTTATGTGCTTATGTATATGATGTGATTGATATTTCTTTTGTTTACCCTTACTGAGCATTTGAGCTCACCCTTTTGTATGTTTTATTTCCCCAGGTCAGGAAGAAGGTTATTAAGTAGAATATTCCAAAAAGGGACTCTAGATATGATGAAATAAATGGGAGGCAAAGTAGATGCTTTATGAACCAGTTGTTTATGTTTCCCAGTTTCTAAAGACACTATACCTATACGGTCCGTTATTGGTTTTGTTATATGTTGTAATAAGTGTGCTTCAATTCTGAAGTAATAACAATGTATGTAAAGTATGGTTCGTTATATTCAACATGCCAACAATACAACTAATCACTATCCGATGATGAACACAGCTCATCACCCTCTCCACCTCTATCTCTACTTCCTGTTACCACTTATAAGAACATTATATTGAAAATTAAATATTATTGTATATTTATATTTAAAATTAAATCCAAGAAATGTTTCCAAACTAAATGATTTTGAATTTTTGTGATTTACCTGCTCACCGCCAGTAGATGAAATACCACTAGGGGAAGATCCGGTCATCTATTGATATAAATCAATCACAAATTTCTGCAAAGAAGATATCTGAGTCCTCTATTCCTGAACTGTGTTTCATAGAGAAATAATTTCTCTCTGAGTATCTCAGGGTATGGACTGACTACAACCAGGAGTAGATTCTTCTATAATCCTCAGTTTCATACCAAAGACCTCATATGGTACAGGTCCCAAACCCATCCCGCGCACTCGACCAGGATGCTCCTTCCCAAGAACTTTAGCAATTGGGTCATCCTGGGAGATTGAGTAGGACTACGTAGGATTGCAATCTCATAGTTCTTTAATTTTTAACTATAAATCAAATATCATTCATATTAGAATCATTATATATTAACATTGTGACAACTGATAATAAGTTATTATAATGAAAAATGAGTTCATACCCCAACTTCTTTGGCAAACTCATTAACAAAACTTCCATCAGATTTTTTGTGAACATTCAACCACACTTCTATTCGGGATGCTGGCTATACTAAACTCTGTGATTGTATTAAACAAATATAAATCAGAAATTTAATATATTAAATAGATAATATTGTCTTATAAATATTTAAACTAATGAAAATATTACCAAATCCAATCGGCTTCTAGAAAAACTCTTTGACCCCACAGTGTGAGGGATGACTTGATTATCCCGGATTGATGCATTCTTCCTTGAAAGATCCTGAAATAAATAAAATGCAATTTAATAGTAATGTATTAAATTTCATTTCCTCTTCATATACATGTATAAATGTAAAATTATATTAATCTAATAATATATATTTAAATACCATTTGCTTCTCATCACGATGTATGTCAACAAAAACTTTCCATTTCTCTTTGGGTACCCCATCGGGTAGCTTGTCATACATCTGTTGGGCAGTAAATTAAGTATCGTTGACATCGCTCCACAATCTCCATTTAAAGTCCTTCCATTTCTTGCCCAGATTTTTCAATGTACACTTTCGTGCTAGCACATCAGCAACCGTAAAGTGGAAAAAACATTTGTACACATAAATTCATTTTGAAAATATTATAATTTAATAACATAATGACATTCAATTATACTATAATTTATTAAAATTACCTTTATTTGGGAATCAAAAACTTCATTTTTCCAAGTTGAAGGCATATGCCTCCAATCATTATACGAAATAGGAAGGGAAACCAGCTTCGCGGCTAGCTAACCAAGAATCTGGCCAAGTAATCTTGTGGCATCATCCGTAGGGACCCCATACGAATCAAATGGGACAACGATATTCTCTCCGATTAGATTCCATACATATAAAATTTTTATATTTTTTCCTATATTTTCATTGTTTCTATCTTTAATGAACAAATAGTTAGTATAAAAAAAGTGCAATAAATTTATTCATATTAAAATTTGTACCTATGACAGTCACCCTCCAGTATCCCCGGGAAGAACTAGAAGTGGCACACCGCTCCCTCGCTGTTGAGGCTTCTGAAGGGGGAGGCGATGACTGAGATGCTAAAGGGACTCTCACAGAGGGTTTAAGAGATGGTTAAGGGGGAGATAGTGCATAGGGGCAAGAGGATGGTGGCTTAGATGTCATGGGGAGGGAGATAAACGGATCGTCATCTATTGATGTGGTCGATGAAATAGTATGACACTTCCTCCTTGGCATTCCTACCATTTAATCAAATAAAATTAAGTTTAGAACATATATTTCAAAAAAAATTATGTAGAAAAAAAATTAAAAATGATAACATATGCACAGTACTAATAAAAAATATACATAACAATGATAATGAATAACTGCACAAATGAAATAACTGGTTGCTAAATGAATGCATAATTGTACATGTAATCATTTTCCCCTTCAATAATATCAGTTTCCTGCTACATTACTTCATCCACTTCATCTATCATTGATAAACTAATATTTTCAATATCATGATGGATAAATAATTCCTCTTCTTTTTGTTGATGAGATTCAATGTCAGAGGTCAAATCTTCCACTTCATCACTCATATCATACAAATCTCTTTGTTTTACATGACCAACTACACTCCACCCTTCATCCACAACATAATTCACATAATATACCATTTTCTCTTATGATGATAAGATATACAGATCATGCAGTTCACGATCACCAACATTCATCAAGCGAGAGAAGTTCACAAAAGTAAATTGCAAGAAATCTCTTTTAACACCTCTGATAATATCGACCCAATTGCATTTTGAATAAAACAACTGAAAAATAACCATGGTAGTTTAATTAAATAATATTAGTCATCTTTACATAGTATTCCACTTCAAAAAAATTAAATATGCCATTATCCCATGTTTTCAAACCCTCTTCTCGATCGACTATACGAAATCTAAATCCATTCACATTGTAAGCATCAAACTTTATAACTTGTTTTAGAGGACCTCGAGCAAGAAACTTCAAATCTCCTGACAAATTTTATCGAGTATCAGTATTCATGATCTAAAAAAAAGAAAACATTATTAGATTTACAAAATATATGTGTCAACCTAATATCCATATTTATTTCAATATTTAAGAACTTGCACATCGTGAAAACCATTCTACAAGCTCTTTATTAACAGCTTTCATTATATATTTCTCATTTCATGTTTGGCCTCTCATTAGTCTCTTTGTTTGTATATTCAAATCTTTAATAAATGGATTTTCAATTTCACTATTCAACAGCACATATCAATGTGCCTGTAATAATTCCATTTCTGTCAGTGTAACATTTGAGGTCCTCCCAACTGATCGGCCAATAGCAAGAAATATTTTTGATTTCCCATGTATTTTAGATTCATTCGATATGTCTTCAACACGTCCAACTTGATTAAATTTTGTCTAAATATCATCCAAGTATCTATAACAAAAGGTAAGACACTCCTTTTCCAAATAGCCTTCAGCAATAAAGCCTTCAGTTTGAGCTTTATTTCTCACATATGACTTCAAATGCCCAATATATCTATGAAATAAAATAAAAAAAACATAATTATGAATTTAATTAAGTGATTTTTTTTAATTAACTAAAAAACATATAAATATAGTACCTCTCAATTGGATACATCCATCGATAATGTACGGGCCCTCCTAATTTAGCTTCCTCAACCAAATGCACAGTTAAATGCATCATGACAGTAAAAAATGATAGAGGAAAGATCATCTCTATTTCACAAAGTGTCAATAAAAATCTCTCCTGAAGGTTTTCAAGCTCAAATGGATGTAGAGATTTCTCACATAGTTTTCTAAAAAATGTGCAGAATTGGAGTACAATAGCAATAACTTTTTCAGGTAATAATGTACACAATGCCAATGGTAGTAACTACTGTAACAAAATATGTGAATCGTAACTTTTCAATCCATATAACCTACGATGATTTAAGTCAACACACATTGATATGTGGCTTGAATACCTATCAGATACCTTCACATAGTTTAAAATTATAAGGAATGTATCTTTATCCCTATTTTTCATTGCAAAAATTTCCGGAGCATACTTTTCATTCTCATCTGGCCAAAGATCGCGTTTTATGTTCATTACTTGTAAGTCTTTCCAAGTATTGAGATGATCCTTAGACTTTACATGCTCATTAATAAATGTGAAGATCAAATTGTCACAAACATTATTCTCAATATTCATCACATCAAGATTATATCGCAACAAATTAAATTCCAAATACATAAGTTTGAAGAATATACTTTTTTTCTTCCATTGTTGCATTCCTATTTCACTTTACGATGCACTTAGAACTCATTTCCCACTATCATTCAAATGATGCACCTTCCCAAATTTGGTTTCAACATTTCAAAGTTATGCCAATATTTTAGAACTGTTTAACAACTTTGGAGGTGGTCTATGATCAATGAAACCGTTGAATTTTGATCTGTTCAGCCGAAATCTATGAGATGCATCGAGAAATCTTTGATGGCACAAGAAGCACCATTTTCTACTATGAGGTAGTTGTTTGGGCTCAAAATAAAAGTTACAAATAGTACAAGCTAAACTCATCTAAGTGTTCCAACCAGATAAATTCCTGAGTCTAGGGAAGTCACTAATGGTCCACATTAGAGCAACATGCATTTCGAACATTGTTTTATAAGAAGCATTATATGTCTCAATACCGTTGCTTCATAACTCTTATAATTATTTAATTAAAGGATAAAAGTATACATAAATATCATTTCCAAGCATTTTTTTCAAGAATAATCATCTAAATGATAAAAGATGTTTGTTGCATACATATCCACAGAGGCTGATTGTAAGGGATCAAAACAACTAGCCAAATGTTATAACTAATACTCAAAGTCCCAAATGGGTTGAATCCATCAACAACCAATCCCAATCGAACATTCCTAGGATCAACTAAGAAATATGGATGTAATGAATCAAATTTCTTCCAAGATTTTGAATCTCATAGATGTCACATTAACCCATCATTTTTATTATCTACAGAATGTCACTTCATGTGTTCGGTGGTTTTTGATGATATGAATAATCTTTGAAATAGATGAT
This sequence comes from Viscum album, assembly GCA_963277665.1. Classification (NCBI taxonomy): domain Eukaryota; kingdom Viridiplantae; phylum Streptophyta; class Magnoliopsida; order Santalales; family Viscaceae; genus Viscum; species Viscum album. The sequence continues at coordinate 680,634,400 of OY728123.1, read as the reverse complement.
TTAAAGGAAAGTAACACAAAACCTTTTCAAGTGTGTTCCTTTTCTTCTTCTTTATAGTAGTATGTTGATTCAAACTTCCAACATCACCCATTGACTGCCATCTAGAAGAACATTTTTTGCAATCATGTCTACTTGAATCCTCTCGCCAATAAAGCATACAATCATTGGTACATGCATGTATTTTTGTATAATTCAGACCAAACCTGTTAACAATTTTTTTCATATCATAGAAATACTCGGGAAGGTTTGATTTAAGAAATGCATCATGCAAAAATTCCAATATCATGGACATTGCCTTATTTTTAATTCCATATAGGCATTTGATATGGTACAAATATAGCATAAAAGAAAGTTTTGAATATTTCAAACATCCACTATACAACTCTTGATTTCCATCGTCAACTAAATCATGAAATGTATTTTCCTCAATGAAGTCTTATCTTACATTAGTCTCCATATAATCAAGAGGAGGATCCAATGATATGTTACAATCTTGATCTAGTTTTCCTACAATCTCAAAAACATCACTTGGCACATTGGTATTTTTAGCACCCTCATCTGGTTGTTCTGATATATTTTGGTGTTGGTGTTGGTGTCTTATAATGTCGGATGCATCATTTATAAGGTTTTTCATTTCATTTTCCATTTTCGATGAAGTTGGGAGCTCTTTCTGTGAATTGACATCAGTGCTCAACTTTTCTGTAACATTCGATTCTCCGTGCCAAATCCAAAACAAATATTGAGCAGGGAATTGCTTGAATATTAAATGTTCATAAACTTCATCTCTCTTCAACCATCTTCTAAATTTATAATTAGGACATTGACATCTTATTCTCCCTTCAACGTATTGATTGGAAATTGAAAAATCTAAAAACTCCTCCAAACCCTTAGCATACTGAGGTGTGTTCCTCAGTAATGTGATCTAGCTTTTATCCATGTATATCACAACGTGCCTACAAAATATTAAAAAAAATTAAAACACATAACTATTACTAAATAGGTAAATAGGTTTATATATAATAGTTGAAAAAAATATAAATATGTTAAAGAAGGTTTTCCTATATAAATACATATGGTAAATAATGAACCCACCCACTAGAAAACCAAAGTATGCAAATTAAAAAGATCCATAAAAGAAGAGGAGAATAAGGATCCCATCCCTGTAGTTTTTTGTATGTCATGCTGCAACAAAACGTATGGACAAACTGATGATGTCATAACTTTGATATCACTAAGTTAAGGGCTTGATAAATCATATAATAATGGAATAGAAATTAGGAATATTAAATGGAAACAAACTCCTACCTTAAACATCACTCACTACTTTAGAAAATACATGGAGAACCAAGATGTAGAACATACCAGGAATCATCAGGTGAAAGGATTAACGACTAGGGTAGATGAATCCAAGGGTTATGAGTAAGGTATTTGTTTTTCTAGAATCAAAGGAAACATTAAATTCCTAAGATAAATTAAATCATGTATATTAAATTTCCCAAAATAGATCCTGGAATAACATTGAAAATTATTGTTATCAATATACCTTTTCAATTTCCATTTAATTTTGTTTCAATTATAGAAAGTGGGGTAACCTATTAAATCCATAGTTTTATGGAATTAAAATAAAATATTCAATCCCTAAAACTTATCAATATACCATTAATGGTTATATCATATAAGTATATGGTAAATATGAGCATGGAATAAATAACTTATTAAAAATGTCATGGATTCATGAGAGTTGATCACGTGTCATGATAGAAGGACATGTAATCTCAAATGACCAAACATATACCATAGTGTAGGATTACGGAAACATAATATAATAAAGATGATCCATTGATCATAACATAGGCATTAAAGAGTGTGACATAAAATTGTTACATAGAAATAATCATAGTAAATCATAACATAGCGGATCAGATATCACTACATGTTTCCCCTAATATAGTGGAGTATGCATTAACACTTGATTCTCATAACATAGTGGAGAAGACATCATTACCTAATATCATGATATAACCCAATATCATTTATTCAATACTCAAGAATCCATCTATAATTACTCATATTTATACAATTCATGGAACACATTTAGAAAGCATAAAAAAGAAGGCACACTTGAAACCTAACCAATTTCATTTTCAAAATCATCTTTTAACCCATACACACCTTTAAACCCTTTGAAAACATATTACGCTTCATTCAAACAATTCATAAAACACAATTAAGAAGCACATAAAACATACTAAATTCATTTAATAATGTTAAATTATGGAATCACATACCACAAGATTGGAAACTTCTAGAATCTTGTGGAAAACCAAAACCGCACCACAAAGGGAACCTATAAATTCAAGATCATAACACAACCATCAATATTGAAAATAAAGAACGAAGACCATATCCAACCCATGCCATTTTAGCATGAAAATTCTAAAATGGCACAGTGATTCTGCTCCAACCATGCACCATTTTCAGTGCTATTTTTAACTGAAACCATAGTAACATGCTATATTTGACGCACCCTTGTTCATGCGCTATCTGATTTTCAATATTTAGTGAAAAATATGGAACTGGTTGGAGCTCCTTCCAATTGCTACGCTATTTTAGAGTAATGGCTACTACAATTTAACGTTGTGCATTGTAATTGATCTAATATTCAACCAAACCAACCCAAAATCATACCACAACCACACCACAAAGATATACAGACCTACGTAGATGGACGACAAAGGTAATGACTGGTAGCGATGGGCGGTGAGGCATGGTGAGAGGTGGCGAGACATGTCGAGGTATTCGGGGGGGTCTTTGGGGTCACTGGGGTCGTCGAGGTCGTAGGAGTTGTCGGGGTCGTGGGGATCACTAGGGTCGAGGGCTCCTGGGACTTCTGGGGGTCGCTGGGGTTGTGATGGGGTCGCGGGGTCTTCGGGGTCACCCGGGTCATCAGGGGTCGTGGGGGTCATCGGGGTCGGGCCTAGGGTCTCAGGGGGTCATAGGGGTCAGGGGGGTCAGGGGTGTCGGGGGAATCGGGAGATTTGGGGGGGAGAGAAGGGTTGTGGATGTTAAAAAAACAAGTTTAGTGGCGGTTTAATAAACCACCACTAAAGGCAAATAATTTTGTAGTGTGTACTAGTTGTGAGTCCATCAAAATTTTAGTTCCCTCCTCATTCCACTGTCCAATATTATTGGGAATAGATAGAAGAATAGTGGGCCTCAAACTAGAGCTAGTGATTTCCTTATAAGAGGTACCAACATGAGATAAAGGCTTTTCCTTGTTGGATGTATGAGACTTCCTACCCTAAAGTTGTATTGAATCAACATGGTCAGTTTGTTTATTTCCTCTTACCATGCACCATTCTTTATTTGACCCCTTCAGCATGCACTGTTTATCCTTCTCATTCCCCATATTCACCAGAGGCAGCTTGAACTTACAATGTTCAACTAACTGGCAATTTTTTTTATAATTGGAACACTTCAGACCTCTAAGTCAATTCTCATTAACATTTCCAATATAGCGGAAATTAGTGGAAAAATTAGGCACATGATCATAATCAATAGATAATTAAAATTTGAATTCATCGGGGACTAAATAAATAGTTTCAATTAAAGGAGAGTATAGATCAAACTCAATAAGAATACAAGAAAACTTCCCATATCTAACCATCTTGTTCTCCTTGTCAAGCTTGATGGGAGTCCCCATAGTAGAGGCAACATCCCATGAAATATTGGGATACCAAAAATACCAGTTAAGGCTTGTGATCTTGATCCATGATTGGGCCATTAAGTTCTTCACCTAAGCCGGATCAAACCATGGATCCCAATCTTGGAATCTCAAGGTAACCGACTTAAGGGATAAATAGACAAAGCCCCGTGATTTTAACTTTAGATCCTGTAAAAGGAAAAAGATATGAAAGAATCTCATACCAACTGAAATGATGCACCATCCGTCAAAGCCCCAAACCTAAAGAAGATGACTCTTCAAATCCTAAAACTTTTAAGCATTCAAGCTTCATTGTGGAGACAACTATTAGATGATAGAGTGCTTGAACCCCATTCATGCTTCCCTAGTTGTCCAAGAAGCTTAAAAGAAGTTCACTCTTCATATTGTGCCCCCATGGAAGTGAAAACCTCATTCACGCTTCCTTTGTAATCAATAAATAGGAGGCATGAACAAGGTTCACGCCTCTCTCTGCAAAAAAAAAAATCAAAATGGAGGCATCCTTTCATCCATTTACTATATTCTAGCTAGATATTTTTCCTTGAAACTCTATCAGGTCTCTTTATCAACATATTAATTTCTAGTTTTTGAGAAGGTAAAATTTCTATTTAAACATTTTAGTTATCTAATTTATTTATTTATTTTGTTTATATTATTTATTTATTTAAATTCTCTGGTTGTATGGATGTATAAATTAATGTTCTATGTATGATTTAAATCATATATAAATTATTTATAAAATAAAAATATGGTGTTTTCATAATTTAAATTTTATGTATAAAATAATATAATTTATATTTAGCAAAATATTATTACTGAGAAAAGTTTATATATTTGTAATTTAAATTACGAATAATTATATTTGAATATATTTTTATGTATATATTATATTATGTAGTATATTTAGTGTAAAATAAATTTAAAATATAAAATTTGATTCATAGATAAATAAAATGGATCTACCAAATTTTTTTATAAAAATTATATTATTAATAATTATTAATAAAAAATATGATTAAATTTATTTAAACATATATATGTGTGTGTCTGTTATATTATTTATCGTATTTAAATGATTTTAAATATATAATATATTATTTGATATATATTTTTATTTATTTTAATGAAATTAAAAAAATTACTATTAATTATCATTTTCAATTAAATTAATTTCAAATAATAATTATTTCATGTAATTATGTATAAAATATATTTATTTAAATCTCAAAATGTTTAAAAAATAATTTAAAATATTTTATTGATTATTTAAGTGTAAATTGGAGTATGGTTGTGTTTTGAGATCTTGTCTCTTTATGATTTCATGGAGTTTAGGGTTCTCGCACAATGGGTTTCAAACTAGAGTGTTATTTTGATCTGTGTGATGTGTTCTTTTGTCCCATAATGCCTCGTTTGGCAGCACTTAATCTGGAGGAAAAGAAATGATTTTGAGCGATGGAAACCATTTCGCTCGTTTGGTGAGACAAAGGTGATAGAAGGAAATATGAGGGGAGGGAAATGAGGAGAGACATTTCTCTCCAAACCCTTAGTTTTGAATCATCCAAAAATTAGGATGATTCGGACGAAAATGGTGTGTGGGCTTCAAATAATTTTGAAATTTCCAATATTATCCTTTTATGTCTACATAAACAATCGATTCATAATTTTTATTCCTTCAAACTATCACATCATTCCCCATTGATATTTATATAAATGAAAATATTTTTAATTATTAATAATAACAAACAATATTTTTATAGGTCAAACAAAATATTTTCATGGGTCAAACAATATTATTAATTTTTGAACGGGGGCAAACAAAATATTTAGATACCCATGAAAATATTATTTGGGGGCGCTGGTCGTGGGGTCGAGTCCCCGGGCCATTTGTTTGTGGATTTTCATTGTAGCGTGCGTGAGTTGTCATTTGACGGTTGTACCCAACTTTTTTTTAATAATAACAATCAAATATAAACAATTTGAATAAATTTTATATAAATAATTTTGATTATAACTAATTATGTGTATATAAATAATCATAAATAATTTATAAATAATTTTGATTATAGATAATTTTGATTAAAAATAATTATGATTATCTTGAATTAATTGTTTATTTAAATAATTTATAAATAATTTTGAATTAATAAATATTTTGAATTAATAATTTGGAATTAATAAATGTTTTTAATTAGTAATTATTTTAAATTAATAATTATTTTGAATTTATAATTTTGAATTTATAATTTTTATTACCTTGAATTAATAATTTTGAATTAATAAATTATATAAATAATTTTTATTATATTTAACTAATTTTTTAAAATTATAAAATTTGTATTAATATATGTTTGTAGTTTAATGTTTACCTAATTTTGATGATATGAAATATAATGATTGATTAAAATAAAAATTAATGTGTTTTGATTTGTTATAAAAATGGTAATAAGAATACATTTTTTTAAAGGTTATATGTGTCATTTAACATAAATTGTTGATTGGTGTCAGGTGTGGTGTTCATGAGGATCTAATCTATGATTGCTTTTTATCTTGGGAAGTATATCTTTTAATCCTGCAAGTATGTCTTATTTTTTAACAAAAGTTATTTGTATCATTTGCACTAAAATTGTTTCTTTTTTTCTTTTAAAAATTGTGACCAAACATGATGGGAATAAATCTAAATCATTTTTTTACTAAGTTATTGATCCAAATAGAAGGAATAAATCACAATCATTTATTTTATTAAATTATAATTTTTTTTTATTTTACTAAAATCTCATCAAACACGTTGTCGATTAATGGATAAGAACCATCTTCGGTTATGTTTTTAACTGGAATATCCAGTACACCCTTCAGATCAGAACAGGTGTCCATTTGTATTTCGATCCGTCAGATCATCGTTCACAGCGATTCATTTGATTCGAATGTGCAGATGGATTTTCCCTTGCGTTTTGCGAGATGGGTCGACTGCTCCTCGGCTGCAATGATGATGATGAAACCCTGAGATCCCGCCCTGAAATCTAGCAGTACGGCAACCACAATGAATTGAGCTACTATGGGAACAACAAATAGGCATCTGAAGACTACAGTGGCGATGAAGACGATGATAGAAAGGCATTATCGCGTTGTCTGCAAGTTTTGAACAACGCAAAGGTGTGGGTTTTTTCTATGACAACTACTTGACTCTAGTGTGGTTTTGTCTCACTTTCCGATATAAATTTTTGTACAAAACAACAACAATTTCTAACAAAGGTGGCGTAACATAATTATATTTTCCTAAATATGTATCTGTATTTCATTTCTGTTGTTACGATTTATTATTTAGAACTTTTGTGTTATGAGAAATTTTCTATAAATGTTCTCTGTCTATCAATTTAGAATTCCATTTTTTGTTGGTGTATCATTCCTCACTGGAGGTTCCAATGCAATATCCCCTGGAGGTTTCGGCAGGTTTCACTTTAACATGCACGAAGTTTCTACTGTAGGTTCCACTTGAAATAATTTTATAGTGTGGAAGTTCCAGTTGCACTTCGAATGAAACTCCCAGTGGAACTCCCACTGGAACTCACAGTGGAACTCCCGTTGGAACTCACAGTGGAACTCCAACTGGAACTTCCATTGGGGTTTTGGAAAAATAATTCAATATAAAAATTCTTATACTTTTTCAAATTCTAAATTCAATCAGTTTTAAAAATATACATTTCAGTGGTAGTGTGGAACCCCCCAGTGGAACTCCCACTAGAACTCCCACTGGAATTTTTAAATGCTAAATATAGTCATTTTCACAATAAATATGCGACTATATGTGACTATTTCTTTTAATTTTCCACTGTAAGTTCCAGTAAAACTTCTAGTGGAAGTTCCACTGGAAGTGCCACTCGAAGTTCCACTGGAAGTGCCAGTGGGACTTCCACTGGATGTTCCAGGGGGACTTCCAGTGGGACTTCCATTGGAATTTTCAAAGATAAATTCAATCATTTTTACAATAAATATGTGTCACAATTGCAATGAGTATTTATTTTAATTTTACACTGGAACTTCCAGTTGTAGTTCCAGTGGGACTTCCAATGGAACTTCCTGTGGGACTAGTGGAACTTCCAGTGGCTATGGGACTTCAAGTGGGACTTCCAGTGCGACTTCCAGTGGGACTTCCAGTGGCCCTCCTAGTGGGACTTCCAGTGGAATTTTCAAATAATAAATTCAATCATTTTTACAATAAATATGTGTCATAATTGCAATGAGTATTTCTTTTAATTTTCCACAGGAAGTGCCACTGGAACTTCCACTAGAAGTTCCTGTGGGACTACTGGAACTTCCAGTGGATGTGGGACTTCAAGTGGGACTTCCAATGTGACTTCTAGTGGGACTTCCACTGGAAGTTCCAGTGGGACATCCAGTGGTCCTCCCAGTGGGACTTCCAGATGAATTTTCAAATGATAAATTCAATAATTTTTACAATAAATATGTGTCACAATTGCAATGAATATTTCATTTAATTTACCACAGGAAGTGCCACTGGAAGTTCCAGTGGCAGTTCCAGTGGCACTTACTATGGGACTAGTGGAACTTCCAGTGTCTATGGGACTTCAAGTGGGACTTCCACTGGAAGTTCCAGTGGGACTTCTAGTGGAAATCCTTGTGGGACTTCCAGTGTGACTTCTAGTGGGACTTCCAGTGGGACTTCTAGTGGCACTCCCTGTGGGACTTCCAATGCCACTCCCTATGGGACTTCCAGTGGCACTCTAGTGGCACTCCCTGTGGCACTTCTAGTGGGACTTCCAATGGGACTAGTGGAACTTCCGGTGGCACTCTCACTTGAAATTCCAGTGGAACTTCCACTGAGTCCGAATAGAACTTAGAATTTTCCTACCTTCTATACTGTAATTTTGTGGATGACCCCAATAATTCCTTAATTTCTATTTTCAGGTGTGTATTTTAGGTCAAATTTGACCTCCTTACAAAGACTTTTATAAGAAATAAAAGATCAACTGAAAGATGGTCATAGAAATGCTTTGCGCACTACTCCATTTTAGAATATGTTTGAAGCGTTCATATCCAATATAGTAACAGCATCGGATTGCAAAAAATCCGATATTTCTGTTATGTATATATTGGATAACTACAATCCTTCAACAACTGCTTTCTGATTCGGAGGAGGGGAAATACATTTCTCTAAAGCTGATATCCAAAGGATCTTTGAAATAACCGAAGGTCAAATAGAAATATATGACTCCTACTTATTCAAACCAATGAAGGCATCATTATATTTAAGGATATTTCAAACTAGTGTCAAGTTGTTGACACAAAAGACAATAAAATCAGCCCTTTTGGAAGCAATAAAGGGAGATGAAGAACCCGATCATTTTGACACAGCATCACTTCTATGTTTATACACATGTGCAACTATTTTTTTCCCTACTAAAAGTTCTTACCTAAGTTTGGGTTTTATCAATTATGTGAATACTTCAAGATACATGAGAACACTAAAGTGGTCTCGTGCAATACACCAACAATTGATGAGATCAATTAAAAAATTTCACATGCACCGTGCAAGGATTACGGGGGAAATTATCGCTTTATTGTTAAGGATTAATATTTATTTTCAATTCAATGTATAATATACTCTTCATATGCTTCTTGTTATTGTATTATTGGTATTGTGAAGAAAGTGGACTAGTGAAAGGGAATTAACAAGTAGCCAATCCACCTTTCAAAAAGTGGGGCCTCTCTGATTTTGATGTCGCTTTAAAGAAACTGAAGATTCATCAAGTTCCAAATACAGAAATTGAGGAGCCATCAATGGTTATGGAATCTTCTATTGGACGACAGAAAAAGGATAATCAAGAGAAGGATAGAATAAAAGTAGAAATTAATGAGCCAGCAACGGTTATGGAAGCTTCTGTTAGACAATAGGAAAAGGGGGAAACAGAGGACGATAGAATAAAAGTTATTGAAAAAGAAAATTCGGCCCTGAAATGATAATTGCATAAAATGGAAGCAATTGTTAAAAAATAGACCAAAAAACTAAAATACTGAAGCAGTTAGTAAGTGAGAATTCTAGCATAGAGAAAAAAATAAGAGAAGGTGGTGCTGAAAAGAGTCATTCAATCAAGGAGGAAACCCGGACAAAGGGTACAATTGAAGCTGGAATGTAGCAAGATCCTCCTGAAAAAACCCACATCTCCCCCCGAAGCAGAACAATAGAAGGAAAACCAGCAACTAGGAGCCAAGGAAACTGGGATTGAGGAGCCTACAGATCAACTGCAAGAAGATGCTGAACAAACCACACCTGTACATCAAAGCATCCAAACTGGATAGATAGAAATCGAGAGTCTCCAAATGAGATCAATGATTATAAATGTGAAGTCCAGAGATAGGAAAAAGAAGAAATTGGATTCTGCTTTTCAATATAAAACCTAATACATAAGAAGAACAACAACAACAGGACAAAAAAATTAGCAGAACAACCAAGTCAGCTGAGAAAACCAATTGAGGTAGGTAGTGTTTCAAGGAAAACATATCCAAGAAAGGTTGTTATAGGTCTATAAGGAATACCTAAATGGGTCAGGCAGAGTACACGGCTACAGAAAAAAGACTATGAGCAATTGCAAAAGATTTTCCAGATGAAACCAGGCCGGTATGTCTTCCCTTCATTTCAAGGATTTCAATTCAATTCCCCTGAACTTTATTTTTTTTCTTATACATTATTGTGATTATAATGTAGTAAATATGTATGGGAAGCTGAGAACGGATTTTATTTAGTTGGAATAGATGACATTTTCCAACTTTTTATGAAAAGCATGACAAGTAGCTGGGTGAGCCTAATTTAAATAAGCTTATTGTAAAGTAATATTCAATTAGTCTCACATCCTCCATTGTTTTTTTATTGATATCGGGTTATATATTCCTATACTCAACTTATCATAAACAAGTGTCAAATAGGGAAGATGGCTGGAATTTTTGATAATAAATCAACAATGATTACAATTGTTGCATTGGTAAGTCTAATATTATCTATATTCTTGATGTTTTAAATATATTAATTAATATTTTGTCTCACTATACTCATTTTTACATAGCATTATATCTGGGAAGAACAACAATTTGAAAGAGTGTTTGGTAGATAATCCCATAAACGAAGCAATGAAGTTGAATGGAAAAGACTTCATCCCCATAAACACAGACAATCTTCATTGGACTTTGCTTGTGTTTGATATTGAAAAAAAACATTTCAGCTACTATAACTCCATGCAGCCTCACATGGGTCCTACTGTAATTGATTGTTACCAACAAGATGCTTTATAAATGGTAAATTCTATCCTCTTCGACATCTAATGCATTTTCATATACACCAACTTACTGAATACAATTTATACAACACTTGCAGAAAATATTTATTGAACAAGTCATCAAACAATGGAAACCTGAATACTTGGAGATGAATGCTACAATGCTTCCATTTATAGTGGAAGATAGTCCCCAATAGGGGGATGCAACATTAGACTGTGGGGTAATTGTTTGTTATCTAATTGAGAAGCTGGCAACAGATCAAGGGTGTAACAAGACCCTATCGCAAGAAGAAGTTGATGACATGCACCTATATATGGTGCATTATTTCCTTACAGACCTTGCATACAGTTGGAATGAAACATCATATAGAAGCAGGAGCTGTCTTGTGGAAACAGTATGGCTAGAATGAAGAACAATTAAAATAGTCGGGGACAATGGATGAATAGTTATGTTAGCATTTTCACTGCACTGGGAATATTATGTCCTTATGAGAAGAACCATTTTCTTTTGAGGGATTTTATTTGGTTTTGTTTTTAGATTTAATGATGCTAATTACTACTGGTAAGTGGATGAATAGGTATGTTCACACTTTAAGGATATTATCTTTACTGTTTGTAAGAGTGTTAAGTTTGGCCAACATTTGGAATTCATTGGAAGATTGAGAGTCTCCATATGGAAAGACTTCACCCAAAGATCCAATAACTCTTACTCAGTCTTTTGGATTTCTTCATCAAAATTCAAGAACCTAGATTTATCCCATCCTCAAAGAACAAATGCATACAGAAATCTAGAACCTGGATTTATCCCATCTTCATAGTTGAATACACAACAAATGCATACAACACGTTTACAAGTTATTGAAGTATCTCAATCCCAATCCATTACAACCAAAAGTGGACTCTCAAATACTACCACATCCTCAAATAACAAATGCATACAGAAATCTAGAACCTGGATTTATCCCATCTTAACAGTTTAATATGCAACAAATACATACAACACGTTTACAAGTTATTGAAGTATCCAAATCCCAATCCATTACAACCAAAAGTGGACTTTCAAATACTACCACATCCTCACAGAAAAAATGCATACAGAATTATAGAACCTAGATTTATCGCATCTTTATAGTTCCATATAGAACAAATGCATACAACACATTTACAATTTCGTGAAGTATCCCAATCCCACTGCCAATCCATTACAATCGAAACTAGATACAGGCTATACATTTTTCAATTCAGTCATTACAATTTAAAAAACTACTCCCATACAACGTTGTCTACACTGCTCGGCCTCTTCCAATGTTATCCCAGCAATCTACCTCCCAAGATGAAGTTCCAAATTGGTGGACAAGTCTTTCTGCAATAGAAAAAGTACAGAATTACAAACGGTTATAGAAAAGAATGCACATAAAAAACTTACATGTGAAACTGTTTTTCTAGCTCGAACACAAAAATTTGATCTTGTTTTCTCCTTGACTCCCTGCGTGTAAATAATAATGATATCAGATAACATATTAACAATAAAAAACTGCTCTTATAAATGAAATGCATTATAAAATGAAATCATACAGTCATCATAGCAGTAGGCTTAATTTTTTTATTCAATTGTTTCCCCTTTCGGTAGCCATTGTCTAAAAATCTTTTCAATCTATCTCCCCCTTTCCTGTTTGGTTTATTTTTAAAAGAATCATTTCTAAAAAAAAATTCTGAACTAGCACAACCATGAACTTTACTCGCTGATGTATTTATGATAGACAACTCTTTTGAAAAATTACTAAAATTTGAGAAGGCGATGTCATAACTCGCATCTGTTTCACAAGCTATAGTAATTAACTTCATTCCCATTCGTGCTAAATATTTGTAACATTTTGCTACAAATGATTTTCTATCATCAAGTACCTCAAAAGAAGATCCTTTGAACATCAAAATATTTCTAGCCAATCGGGTCCATCTCCCCAAAATATATTTTTCAGGTATTGCTCTCACATCAAGCCGATCAAAAAAATTTAAAACATGACAACAAAGATACCCAATGGACTCAAACTTTAGACAAGAACATTCAACAACTTCATTTGAAGCTTCATATGATACACAGAATTGATCTTCACAACGAACCATTCCAATAACATAACTAAATTAAACTCCAATTTCAAAACAAGATATCAAAAAAAAGCACCAATCAATTGATATTCATGCTGAAATAAATCAAATAATTTTGGTGTATATCTAGTAGAAACCTGGCACATCAATACATGGTAAGGGTAAAGATTATGAGGAAACTTCTCCTACATCTCAAATTCTGCCTTTGTTTCATGATACCGATTTTTTTCCAACAAACGCTCAAACTGCTTAAAGAAATCAACAACACTTGATTTTTGATGAATATAATCTTTAAGCAATCCATTAAAACTTTCACTTAATTGAGTGCTGCAAATACCCAATGTTAAAGCATCTTTCAACAAGCAATGCGCCCACTTTTCTCGCAGTACGAAAACATCATCTAGCCACTGCGATTTCCCATCCCCATATTCTGCTCTAAGGGAAGACCACTCCTTATCAAACTGATTTGCATCATGGTATTCGAACATACACTTATTAAATCTAGTTAGAAAACTAGATCCATCTTTCATCCAATTACCTAAATGCTTAATGCCATTTTGCATCAAATGTCACGAACAAAGGCAATGTCGAGTTCCCACTAAAACTACAGAAATGGATTTTTCCATTGTCGCGTCCAGATCAGTAAAAATAGTTTGAGGACTCTTCATGTGATGCACCTGTAATTTTTTTTGAAACAATCAAGAAAATGAAGTCACTAATTCATCATATAACAAAGCTGCCCCAAAAACAACAATCTCCCGATGATGATTGAACCCCACAAAAACACCTAACGGCATGTACTCTTTAGTAGTGCTAAAAGTGGTGTCAAACACAACAACATCTCCAAACAACTCATAATCTATTCTCATTTTTGGATCAGCCTAGAAAATATTACTAATTTTACCATTCATGTCAAACTGCATAGTATAAACAAATGATGGATTGTCTTGACTTTGTCTTTCAAGGTATTCTAACATTCAACATGCATCACCATGAAGCAAATCTCTTCCCCATTTAGACCTTAAAAAATTCAACTGATCAACACGCGTATACCCAATAACATCTCGCCCCCTGTAATAGTTGTCGCCAATGAGAAAGAATCATTTGGTTTAATACCCGCAGAAGCATTCACATCTAACTCAGCTGCTTGTGCTTTTGTTATTTTTCTTTGGGACCTCATCATATGAATTGATTCAGGCCTGTGCAAGGGATGATTATGCTCTTCAACAAATATAGTACATGCATATTGGCCAGAAGACAATAAACTAACCCCCATTCTAGCAAGGAAACCTGTACGTGTCTCAGCCCGATGAAATTTCACCATGCTATCATGTTTGTCAATCTTCCTATGACCTTCTTTGCTACATGCATAAAGGCTTAATGTGGCAATTGATTTATCCCTTCTCCTTTTATTAGAGTATTGTCGGCATACATTGAAGTCATTTACTCCCCCATACGTGACATAAAAACATTGTGCTTCATCAAGTGACTTGAACGTCATCCCTACAACTAGTTTAGTAGAAGCTACTACAACATCCACATCACCATCAACAACATTGCAACACCCTGCAACAAAAAACAATAGTTCAAGAAAAGTACATTAACTTTATAATAGGATTTAATCCATTTCAAAATGTATAAACTATATGAATAGAACTGTAACTAAATAAAAATTATTACAAATATATATATATATAATAAAAAATTATTTTTCTGAAATTATAAATAAAAAATTTATAAAATATATTTTCCAGTAGAACTTCCAGTGGAACTTCCAGTGGAACTTCAGGTGGAAGTCCCAGTGGAAGTTCCACTGGAAGTTCCACTGGAAGTTACAAATATATATAAAATATAAATGTAACTAAATAAAAATTATTACAAATATATATATAATATATATAATTATTTTTCAAAAAATTTAAATAAAAAAATTATAAAATATATTTTCCAGTGGAAGTTCCAGTGGACATGGAGACGAACTTGGACATCAAGTGGAAGTTTCACTGCAAAAACCCAGGCAAAAACCACTGAAAATGCCGCAATGCAACAAAACAATATATCACGACAACTTACAGTGGAACTTCCAGTGGAAGTTCGAGTGGAACTTCCAGTGGACATCGAGAGGAACTTCGACAACAAGTGGAAGTTTCACTGCAAAAATCAGGGCAAAAACCACTGGAAGCGCCGCAATGCAACGAAATTATATAGCACGAGAACTTCCAGTGGACATGGAGACGGACTTGGACATCAAATGGAAGTTTCACTGCAAAAACCCAAGCAAAAATCACTGGAAGTGTCGCAATGCAACAAAACTATATATCACGGGAACTTCCAGTGGAACCTCCAGTAGACATCAAGAGGAACTTAGACATCAAGTGGAAGTTTCACTACAAAAATCGGGGCAATGCAACAAAACTATATATTACTTGTAGTAAAAAGACCACCTCAAACTTCAGCAAACATTGTTGGACAGATTTACGACACAACTAAGAAAAAACTACTTCAAATAAACTCGCCCTCAATACCGTCATCGCTATCCATTATAAAGAGAACTTTGACAAAAAACTTCAAACAATGTCTCGCCCCTACCCAAACCCCGAATGAAAATGCGCCAAAGAGCCCTCACACGCCGACCTCGAGAACGATTGGGGACCTCAACCTCGACCAGAGCGCCGCAATGCTGGCGATTTCACCCTACTCCACAACTCGGCGCACCAGGCCCGTGGACCTCGACCAGAACTTTGACAAAAAACTTCAAACACTGTCTCGCCCTGCCCGAACCCCGAACGAAAATGCACCAAAAAGCCCTCACACGCCGACCTCGAGAACGATTGGGGACCTTGACCTTGACCGTGAAACTCGACCAGAGCGCCGTGACGCCAACGATTTCGCCCTACTCCACAACTCGGCACACCAGGCCCGTGGACCTCGATCGGAACTTTGACAAAAAATTTCAAATAGTGTCTTGCCCTGCCCGAACCTTGAACGAAAATGCGCCGAAGAGCCCTCACACGCCGACCTCGAGAACAACCGGGGACCTCGACCAGAGTGTCGTGACGCCAACGATTTCGCCCTACTCCACAACTCGGCGCACCAGGCCCGAACGGCCAAATCCTTAGCACGAAGTCCGGTCATTTCGCGCGCGCCTCATTCGGGTCTGAGGCGAAATTGCCCTCCATCACCCCAAGCAGACCAAATGATGTCACTTGTAAAAAGAACACGTGTCATGATACTCCATATGAGCATCCCGTAAAATGAGGTACAAGCGGCCGATTAAAGGTTAGTTGCAAGCGGCCCCAACATTTGGACAGGGGAATAGTGATGCTACATTTTCTGGCCCTGAAAAAAAAAAAAATAGTTGATCTGAAGTTCAATCAACTTTCCTCAGATGAGAATAATCTCCGTCACAAATTTTTCTCTGGCTCCTGCTCGAATTCAGATCCCTCGCAAAAGATTACAAGAAACGGCGCTTTTGGAATTTTTTGATTCGAACCTTAAATTTTATAGGGATCAGATCGAAGGCTGTAGAAATTATATTGTCGCTCAATTTTCTCCATAATGAAGCTCCATTTCATGGAAGCTTGAAGATTTGAAGAGATGACTTCTTCAGGTTTAGGGCTTCGACGGATGGTGCATCCTCTCAATTGGTATAGGTTTTTTTCACATCATCTTCCCTTCACAGGATCTGAAATTAAAATCCTGGGGCTTGAGCTTTATCTCCCTCAAACGAGGAACCATGATATTTCAAGTCTAGGATCCATGGTTTGATCGGGCTCTGGTGAAGAAATCAATTACTCAATCATGGATCAAGGAAAATGGCCTGAATTGTTTTTTTTGGCAGCCCAATATACTTCGAGACATTGCCTGTGCTATGGGACCCCCCCTCAAATTTGAAAAAGAAACCGAGCTGTCCAGATTTGGGTATTTTCCCCGAATTCCTGTTGTGTTTGATACCTGCTCCCCTGTTATTAAAATTGTTTTTTAGTGGCTGATGAATTCAAGTTTGAATCATCTATTGAGTATGTTCATGTGTCCAGATTTTTCTTCAATTGATGCTGCATTGCGAATTAAAGGCGAAAATGTTGCATGGGGATAAAATGATCCAACTGTAAGAAAAATGGTCACCTATTTGAGTATTGTGCGTTTAAGTTACCTCTGGTGAAGAATAATGAGATGCAAGGGATTAATAATAATTCCTCGGCTTGGGATTAGGATATCCTTGGATATATAATTGGTAGACATAACATGATGAAAGGGTCTAAGAAATATAGCATTACGATTCGAGGGGAAACCTCGATCATAGAAAATGGAGGTGAGTAAAAGTTTTAGGGGGCTAGCATGGCTGGTATTGCCTGCCCGTGGGGCCTTTACTCTCAAACCACATCATACCCTACCTCTGATGGAGCCAAGTTAGCAGGCCTTTCTAATGATCAGACAAATATGGGGATCAATGAACAATCTAGAATTAGAAGTCTTGAAGATATTCAAAAAGTTGATATTAGACCTAAGACACATGTTAGCACTGGTGACAACTTGGTGTTTTCAGATAGTGATACTGAAGATGATCAGGCTGATGTGCAGGAAGAACACTTCATGTCAACAAGTTCCTGTAAAGGGAAGAAATTTTTTTGCATCACTGGATCTGTTCAACTCCATGGTAAGAGGGAACAACCTTTCTACAAGGATAAGCTTAAGGCACCTTCTGAGTCCTCCTCCAAGAACACTGATGGCTATGGATCAAAGCTCACTGTCGTGAATTCTGCTAAACCCATCCAACCAAGATGAAGGACTGAGGATAGACCCGATACCGAGGTGGATTTACAGCTAGTTTTAGCTCCTGTCACACCTACCGAACTTCATACTGAATCAATTTTATCTTCTGATATTGAAGCCCATACTAGAACAGTTATGGTCAGATCTAATCCTTAGGTCTCTGACCAGGGGAATGCATACCAAGATGTTGAGTAGATCTCACCACTGGATGGCACTCAACAGTTGCAGGAGGGGCTGAAATTTGATGGGGATACTGATGCCAACAGATTCCATGCTGAACATGCTATTTTTGACATGCAAGGCTCACCTGGAGAAACATGTGAGGATCAAAATAGGGAATATATGGGGTCTGGTTGCTTTATCCATCCCACCAAATGGCCGAATTGGAATGAGGTAGCAAAAGGAACCCTAGGAAATGAGAACCTGAGGCCTTCCCATACCCAGTCTGGAAGAAACTTATTTTCAATGATAGACTCAATTAACACACTTGAGTTTGATTTACTTTATCTCAAAGGAGTTGAGAATTACTGTTTTAAAAACTGGAGGATCGGTTCTATTCTTACATAGAAAAAGACTGATGACTTTGGCAATAAGGATTCATGTCTTTTGCTTAACACTTTTCCATTCAATAGGGAAACTTCTACATCTCCAGATGGTAGGACCCTAGATGTGAAGGAGCCTCAACAACCAGATGAGTGGAGTGATAGTCACTACCTAAAGAGGATGAATGAAAAGTGTTGACTGGCCATCTCATATAGGATGTGTAAATGAAAGGATCTGCACTGGAGGAAGATTCCAAGGCTATAATGCTGGATGATTCATGGGATGAAGAACTCACCTCACGACAGATTCCCCAGTGGATGAGAGGCCGACATCCGACCAATCTATGTGGATCTCAGAGCTAGTCCAGTCAACATAAAAAGAGACGAATGCCGCCTAGCAGCATCTGGCAATATCTTTCTTGAACAGGACCCATGTGATCTTTGGATTTGCCTTTATTTGGGTACGTGTATAGTGTTTCAACCCTCTGTCATCTCCTTTGTTCGTTTACTCTTTTTCTAATAAATTTTTGGGTCTATCGGCTTGGGCCTCCAAATACATAGTTGTACCATTTGGGTAAGTGTAAATTATTAGAATTGTTATTTGTAATTTTATTTATAATTATATTAACAATTTATTATTATTAATAATTTTGAAATTATATTCATTAAAAATAATTATTAATTTTATTATATTTTTCCAAAATGGTGTGAACCATGAGTGTTATCCCATGGTCCTGATAATTTTAAAAAAGTAAAAGGATAGAAAGTACATGGATGGAGAGTTAATTGGAAAAACATTCCCAAATTCGGTCGCAGTTTCTCTAGTATTCCCAAATTCGGTCGCAGTTTCTCTAGTATTCCCAAATTCGGTCGCAGTTTCCCAAATTCTGAGTTGGTGTTTAAATCATTGGCGTCATGTATGGCCACTTTTCCACCACCGTTTTCTCTAGCATTCATTTCATTCTTATTAATTGTCGCAGTTTCTTTGTCAACCTTTCTATGGTTAGTTTGATCAATAATTGGCTCAGTCTAAGACTGAATTCCCAGCAGCCCTTAGCTCTCCTCTTTACCAAATTTGGTCGAGGTGACATCATGGACTTGGGTATTATTGCAGATCTCCCTGTCTTTCTCCACTTCTTAGCGGTATGATTCCCTACTAGCAGTAGCATTAAGATGGCCAATCATAGTTATAAAATTCAAAGAGGGTGTATTTGGTGCAGCCAGTTTGGGAGTGGAAGGTGTCATGGACACTATGTCCTACTCCACGTCTGTGGGGGATCTTTGTCTGGTACGAATCTCCTCTAGGACCTTCATGGATGCCAAATCCCAGTCATAAGAGGATTTATCCTTGAGAGTATC
The DNA here is from genome assembly GCA_963277665.1 of Viscum album. Classification (NCBI taxonomy): domain Eukaryota; kingdom Viridiplantae; phylum Streptophyta; class Magnoliopsida; order Santalales; family Viscaceae; genus Viscum; species Viscum album. The sequence goes on along the minus strand of OY728123.1, from coordinate 680,614,613 downwards.
TAATCCACTGTCTCAAGAAGTGTGTTGTATGGGTTTAGAAGCTTCTTTGATAGGTACAGCCATTGTTCCACTTGATTGAAACCCTTGATTTTCACCAGTCGTCATAGTCTCAATTGCAGGAGATGGTCCCAACAAAGCATGTTTAGAAGTGGGAAGTATCCCACCTCCCTTTTTGGGTCTTTTCAGCCGAAGAGGAGAGTTCACCACTATAGATCCTTTTCCCCTTGTTGTCACCAGTATTTATATAGGCAACCTCTTTTAATTCAGCTGAATCCAGATCAGGCTCGTCCTTTAAGGACCACCATTCCTCCTGAGTACACTCATCATTTACCAAACCAGTTATGTATGTATGATGAGTTACCCCGGCATTGATATTTCCGGTCATGGGATGATGAGAATATTCCAGTCTTTTTCTTAATTGATGAGGTAGGCCCATCTTGAGGCATCTTTTGGGTTTTGACTGTGTCAATATTTCCTGAGTTGTGAACCATCATATCACCTTCTTAATGATACTGCGCCAATATATCCATATCATCTCAAGAATCACTTCCATTTCCTACTTTATCCTGTAAAATAGTATTCACATAAATCCCCCAGCCTTTGGGGTCAGTCCGGCCATTCCTTTCCAGCATGCTACCATCCACTGTTTTAGGAACCTTTATTTTTCTACAATACTCTACAACATGGCCTTTCATCCTACAGGAAGATAAAAGCAGTCTCCCACAACAAACCTCAAAGGTATTCCCTATGTTATTGAAACCCTTACAATAATCCAGAGCTTTCTCATAATCAACTATGAGATAAAGCTGAAAGTTAGTAGCCGATAGTAGAGTTTTTTTTAATTAAAGGGGTTCTAAGATCCACTTCAAAAATAATCCTTTAAAAGTTCCAATATCTATCCCTCTCAGCCTCCTTGCCCATCTTGATTAGGACCCTGACCGCCTAAGCAATTTCTCAGAGGATTTGAGGGTGCCAGAGGAACCAAATCAATCCCTGGATACAGATCCATACATGGGTGATTGAGTTCTTAATATTTAAGGGATTTAAGGATGGATGCCAGTCCTAGATTTTCCCGAATTTAGGCTTCAAATTAATGAATCCCTACCACCAGGATTTGGATATTAGATCCGCGGAGGGGAAACAAATGTGAAAAAAAACCTATCCCTAACGAGGTAGATGCTAATTATCAAAGCCACAATGAACCAACATGATCTTTTTAATATCAAGAAGACTCCATTTGTGTTACTTCACCTGTAAAGAGAGATGATAAATAAGGGAATTATTACATTATTTAAGCGTATCTGATATGATACCTTGCGCAGCTTCCAAAAAAATCCATATTCCATTTCTTCTTGATCCATTGAGATAGCAAATCGGGATAGCAACGGAGCTGGTAAAAGAAAAGATTTTACGAATCAGAATCAACCTTACATAGAGGTTCAAGGTCCATTTAAGTAGCCACATCAAATGAATATAGATCAACCCTTTCCACTAATGACCCAAGAATCTAAGGATTGATCACCGCCTGGGCATATGAGACATGCTTTCCAGATTTGGGTAAAACCTTAGAATCTGAAATCTTCTTTAGGAGATCTGGATCATCCGAGCTTGGGACTGGCATAGAAGGACAAATCCTCAAGGATCCCTAAATTAAGATCATCATCACTGTTTGGACCAAGAGTTGAAGCCTTGATGTCAGATCGAAGGAAGGTTAACTCCGATCGCGATTGAGATGGGGGAGCTCTACTCTCTCCATCTCTACAAGGTATACTTTCTAATTCTACTCAATTTTATTATATTGAATGTAACATAAGTTTATACAAATTTATTGATTATTAAAGTGTAAATTATATTAATTTTTAAATTAAATTTAACAAAAATTACTATTAATAATATTTTGAGTAGTTTGGTATAAAATAATAATATTTTTTTAGGAAACTATACTTGCTTACAAACATATATATAATTAAATATTTAAATATATACTATTTTTTCTGAAGTATGTGGTTCAAATCCACATGTCACCTCCTCTGGTGACCATCTCCCCTTTCTTTTTTCCCTTCCCCGCTAACCCTCCCATTCCCTATCGGGCTCCCTCCGCTTCCCCGTATCCCTCTCTGTCTCCCCATCACTATCTCCCTCTCCGATCCCCCCTCTCCCCCACTCCTTGTTCCTATACTCCCCATTTTCGACCCTTGTCCCACTATAAATCACTGTCTTCCTCATGGATCTCGACTTGTCACGCCTCTTGAATGCTGTTACACACCAATGTTGTTTTCAAAAGGTTTTTAGGGTTTTCCATTGTCTGGTTGATCAAATTCACTCTTACTCTCCTTCAATACGTAGCATATCCCTGATCTCCATCCTAGGCTTCAATTCAGGCTTTCTTCTAAATAGATATATTTTCATGATGTTTGGATCTCTCTTTCTGTTCAACCTCGCTACTGGTGTATGAAACTCATAAATTTCCTATGGTATGTTCTACATTTATCAATCCCTCTTCTATTAATAAATTTTTGAATTATTTTTCTTCTTCTTTTTCTAGGTTGACTTTGTTCAATGTTTCCCCTCTAAACTATTTATCCTTTTTCCCATTCTAATCTAATTTTTCCCATTCCAGTCGTTCATTATAGTGTTGAGAATTTCTTTTGGGGTACTCGAGTCGACTTCCTTTGGAGGCAGGCTTCACTAAAATTAATCGAACATTCTTATTCTCTATTTTTTTTCTTTCCTCTACATTTTCCTTCATGAAATATTTTTATCAATGTAATTCTATAGACATTAAAACCTTGATACATGCATGATATAGAACTCCTAGAATTAATAAGTCCTTAAATAGACATTTCAAGCATTTCTTCAGGTTTCTCGATTCAATGAATCCTACTGTTAACCATTCCCTCACAACCGGGGCTAAACTGTCGTGTCTTCAATAGGTTTTCTGTATCACGGAGTCACGCTGGTACATCCTTCTTAATTATAATAAGTCTTATTTTATACTAAAACATTTGAATGTTAGTTTTATTGGGAATTTTTTTTACCAACATCATGTGACATTTATATCTTTTAATTCCCATTCAGTTGTGTTGGATGATTCTCTGGATAAATGTGACATGAATTTTTTCCTAAAAAAACTAATTGCTGTTTACCTAAAATTTCCGGTTGCATGACATGTATTTTTTTTCAGTTTCCTATGACATTTATTTGTTTTTATTATGTATGAAATCATTAATATGATTTACTAAATGATTTTTCTCTCTTACATTTTTTTGTTGCTTTGTTTCATTTTTATAAATTTAGGATCCAATCGATGACATCACAATTGAAGATAATGATACTCTTAGGATCCAAGTTTGAATTCTCAATACGTGGTTCGTTAAATCTTCAAAGTATTCAACAAATATATTTGTTGTAGAATTAATACTATTTGAAAAGAATGTATGTATTGTTTCTCTACTTAAAAAATCTCATTTAACTGTTGAAACTCATATTATTGATTTATATATTATATATAATATATATTTTTATACTATAACAGTTACATTTGAACTCTTAATAAAATTAATTTCTTCTTTTAAAAAGTCAATTAAATATTATTAAATTCTTCTATATAATTTTTTTGGATAATTTATATTTTCTTTTTTAGGGAAACAAAATTCAGTAAACTATCAGTGGTTGATAATCAGTTCAAAAGTTCAATTCATCTATTCATGAAGTCTTATGCTATATTATACAAAAATTTCAAATAATATCCAATTGAGGAAGATTTTTAGCAACTAGGCATCACTGTAGGGGTTTTTTAATTGGAACACCCATGTTCGGCCTTGCGATGTGCAATTTCCATACTTTGGGTTCGATTTCATTTTTATGATATAATTCACAATAGAGTTCCTAAATACCACTTGATAGGTTTTTTACAGCCACTTATATATCTACTTTTTCATGAATAAATACTTTCTACATTATTATTCCAAAATCTATGAAATTTACAACAGGTTGTTCATTTTCTTTACAAATCATAACAAATAGGTGTCATTGGCATTACAATATCTGAATATCAGTCAATGGAGATCCCCTATTCAATTTTAGTTACGAGTTACTCAATTTTCAGAATTAGAAAAATACATTCTGAACCGTTTACAAAGACATCCATCTTTCCCCGAACATCATTTGTTACATTCACTTAAATTCATTTACAATATTAATTGTTTAACTTTATTAATTTCAGTGATATAATGAATATATAATCTTTAATGCCCTCCATCTTAACCAATTTGAACAACTATTCTATTTCTTCCATTTTTAGTAAAACAAAATTCTACAAATATCAATATTTTTTATTCTAAAATATTTTGTTTATGTTGTGCATACACTTCATAAGAGAAGTTGATTTATGAAAGATGTGAATTTTTAGATGTATTCCACAAATATTATTGGATATCTGAAACATTATCAATCGATGTGACCTTGTTGAAGCTATGGTAGTCAATTGGAAATTGTGATGCATGATTACATGTTATTCATTTTTTAAATTAGATTTAGGTTGCAATTAATTTAAATTAATTTTACATATATTTTTTAACTGTTAATTTTTTTCAGAGGTGTTAGTGATTAATTGTACTCTTTGGGATGAATGCATGAAACAAATGAGTATATTTTTGGAAGAAGAACCAGATTCATCCAATTTATTAGTGTTTCAACTTGTCAGACCCAAAAAATTTGGCAATTATTATTCATCCTAACTTGATTATTTAACATTTAAATATCTAACACATAACATCTAACTATATTCCTTACACTTTTAAAAAGGTTCTATTATTGTTAGTAGAAACATTAATGCTATGAAATTGTTGGTCAATCTCAACATTCATATAATGGACAACTTAAAAAGAAGATTAGGATAAAAAATTACAATAGCATTAGCATAATTACACTTCCACTAATTACACTACCAACATTACACTATAGGTTCTTATAGTAGTTGTTCTTCATATAGAAATGCTTACAATAGCAGTGATTAAATATATAAAACTTTGAACTCATTAGTATTAGCATTCCAATAGCTACATTACACTATTAGCATCACAGTATCACATCATTCCCAGTATCATTACTATAGCTGCATAAATCAAACACAGATTAGAATGATAATTTCAAATATCATAATTTTTTAGAACATCATTATACTATCAGAATAACTATATGAGGATAAATATTCAAACATTTCACTTCATTAGAAGCAGATTAAAACTAGAAAATTTATTAGTAAGCAGCATTTTAGTTGCGTCATTTCACCAGCATGCCTTGTATATAGACAATATTAGTATCACTTCGTTACATCAGTAGTGAATCTAATATTATAAGAAAGATTACACTAACAATTATGAATTATTTACACATATGACTTCTTTAGTAAGATACAAAGAAAAATAATATTAAATTTCATAAAAAGTACTGCTTTATTCAGCAGAAACATTCATGTTCCTGGTATGTGGATTTTTATTGTTTAGATGTATGATCAGTAACATAAACATTTATAGTATCTAAATTATTCCTAGCAAGTTTACAACTGTTACATAAAACAAGCACTGATGAGAAGCAACATTTTAATATCATCATTATAACAGTATTATACAATCATAATTACTAACAATGGTTACATATTTACATATTTCACTTCATTAGTATCATTGCTACTATATCATCATTGCGTTAGAATGCCTCTCTTATAGAAAATATTAGTAGAAGAGAATTACATCTGTATTTTATCTAATATTATTAGGAGCATTACACTAACAATGTTTAAATATTTTCACGTTTGGCCTCGTTAGTAACACTATTACATTGGAAGTGATTATAAATTTACATTATCCGTGGTTACATTACTATAGAAATGGCAACACTAGTGGTGTTTACACTAACGATTCTTATATGAACAATATTACACTAGCTGTTTTTTACACAGTAGTAGCACTGCTTACTTATCTTGCCTCAATTATCTAACTTTAAAGTTTGATATGTTTATGGTTCACACCAATCAAGTCAACAGAAATTAACAGTCCATCTTGTAGCACATAATACTCCAATTCTGGAAACCAATTTGATCTCTCCATTAATAAAAAAACATTACAAGATATCATTGACTGCTCACAAGTTGATTATACGTATTCAGTTTTTCTACTTCTATACTTTGAAAAAGTTACTATGTTATCACTATTTGAAATTTGAGCACATTACTAATTTATTTTCTAATTATTCATTTAGACAACACGATAATCTACCATTGCAACAGTACAGAAGATTCAAAGAACATATGGTTGGTTCTATGATTCATGCAACTCATGTATGAAAAAAGGTCAAAATTGTAATGGAAGGCTCTAGTGTAGAAACTACAATGTGTCCCTGAAAAGAAAAAAAACCAAGGGTTTCAATCATATTTAACTATAATATTACCCTTTGATATCATTGACTTTTGTTAAAAATTTCAAGTCCTCTGGACTACTAAAATGTTTCTTCTTTAATTCCAGATTTAGGGTGTAGCTTCTAGTAACATATTGCAGTGGAGAAATTTCAGTAGTTCTATTCGACAAATAAGTAATGCAATTTTTATAAAAAAAAACTTCCTCTGAACTCAGAGATTACTTGATTCAGGTAACATTTTTTTAACTTAGTTTACGGATAAACTGTTATTTGATGTGTTTTTATACTAACCTTAAAATGTTTTTCAATGAAGCATGATGAGGAGTTTAGATTCCCACCTAAACTAAATATTATTAAGTCAAAATGGGTGTTGTTTTCTTTGGAAATTATTGATTACAACATCCAGAATTATCATCGCCCTTATGAAAAAAAACACCTACAGAGTATTATTCATTCCAGATAATCAAGCTTAAATATCAAAATTCAAAATATCATTTGAAAATTATAAGGTGGTACAGTAACATTTCCTTTTAGTTTGATAATTATCAATGGGTATCAAAATTCATGCTTCATTTTATAGTCCTTTTCCAAAATTCATTGTTGGATACTTCAAAGAATTACCATCTGGAAGCTAAGATCACTTACTCATTTTCCTTGACTCGCAGAACTCATTTACATTCTTCTATTTTTCTTCTCCCTTACAGAAATGAGGGCTAAAAAACATTCATTCTAAAAAATAGACCTTTAGATTTTACATTATTCAGTTTATATATTCTCATACACAATATTGTGTTTATGCATTATCTTTGTTAGAGTCTGCCTTCATTTTCATGGATCAATTCAATTCTATACCATCATATTTTTATTCATTTCCAGATTTATTATATATATATATTAGGTGCTCAGGGTATAATTACATTAAAACACACACACACATCACACAAACTGTCCGAAAAGTCAGTTTATCTCCCCCCAAGGGATAACCCACCCATACAACCCTATTTATTTATATATATTAAAGGCCCACAGACCCTATATTTAAGGCTCAATGGCCCATAGTATGCAGCCCGAAGGCTCATCAGTATCATGGCATCGCTAGCCCTTTTTTCATTTTGGCCTGCTCTGCTGCTCCATCCCTAATGATCGGAAACCAGCCATCTGGCCCCCATGTGTCGCCAGCGTCATCACTCAGCAGTAATCCCCTCTGATTGGAATCCTGCACCGCGCATGAAACCATCTATGTCGTGCGCACCAAAGTTGTCCTGACGCCATCCGCACACGCTGAAAGAAACCGGTGATCAGACCTCCTACCTGTTTTGATGCCCAGGAAACCCAAATCCAGCATCACGTGTTACCCATGCCGATGCCTCCATTGATCTCCCGTCATCACTCAATATTACATAGTGTCGTGGCTAGCCCGTGAAACCTGCAATTGTCCCACTCCTTCAAATTACCGGTCGCCATCAAGCCCTCCCCACCACTTGCATCCACCGGACCACAACCCGGCCATCGAGAAAGGTTCTCCTACTCCACCACTAGTGTCTACATCACGACCCTCGTCCATTATGGTCACCACCAACACCTTCACCACTGCATCGTTCATTCTTCGCCTGCTCCACCAACAAGAGACCGCTACCCCCCTCCCCGCGGAAAGAAATTCTGGAACAGCTCCCCCAAGTGGTTATGCAACGTCAACTGCCTGTGCCATGGTCATGAACACCTGAACCATTGTAATGTCATCATCTAATCATCCATGAAAGATCTGGACACACCGTTGGCCGACCACATCACCCCCGCCGTCGAGAGGGTCCATCTCATTAGTGATGTTGACGCCATCCCACAAACAATGGGGGTTATGTGTTCCATCATGCAACACCCCACAAAACTCCTTATCAAAACTTTTGAATGTGGGAGGAAATGTATTCAAATAAAAAAACATGTAATAAGGAAGATAGGATAAGACAAATGGAAACTTGGAATAAAAAAAGTCTCCAATTTATTAAGTTTGGAATCATTTCTATTATTATATAGTGTTATTACATATTTGATAGAATAATTTTTACAGTAGTGTTTTGTTGATGTACCCATTAACACACTCCCTTGAGCTATAGATTCATGTATTGGAACAAGTTATTTATAATCTAAAAGGAAAATTCAAAATTTTTATGATATAAATGAACTTTTTTGTACTAACATGAACATACAAAGTTCTAAATATTTTTCATTATCAGAAGTGCCAGAATAATTTTTACAGTAGTGTTTTGTTGATATTCCCATTAACACACTCTCTTGAGCTATAGGTTCATGTATTGACACAAGTTATTTATAATCTAAAAGGAAAATTCAAACTTTTTATGATATAAATGAACCTTCTTGTACTAATATGAGCATACAAAGTTCTAAATGTTTTTCATTATCAGAATTGCTAGCACATGCACTACCATAAAACTGGGTTTTCGCAGCGCCACCCTTTAACATCGCTAAAAAAAAGCACTGATAAAGGGGATGCGTTTATCAGTGCTAAAAAAAACACTGATAAAAGATACTTTTAACAGTGCTGTTAAAAGTGACTCTTTATCAGTGTTTTTTTTAGCGCTGATAAAGACACCCTCTTTATAGCGTTTTTTTAGCGCTGTTAAAGGGCCCTCCTTTATCAGTGTTTTTTTAGTAGCACTGATAAAGAGAGGGCTTTATCAGCGCTTTTTTCCATAGCGCTGATAAAGAGTATATTTAAAAAAAAAATCATAAAAAATAATATATTGATATATTAATATATAAGTATATTTATATTGATATAAATATAATATATATTTTTTAAATATGTTTTAGATAAGTATAAATAAAATTTCCACTTAATTTATAAGACATGTAGTGAAAATGACTTATAAAATATCTTAAAAAAATTATTAATTAATAATTTGTTAATCATCATCGACTAATAATCATTTAATAACAATTTGAAGACACAAAAAATCAAAAAATCAATAAAAGATCTAAAATAAGTTGAAAACGTAACTCAAACTTCAGACGACCATAACTTTTGATCCGAGTGTCCGTTTGAGCTCTACAACATATCAAATTGAAGCCTGTGACGAGCTCTACGCGCTAGTGATCAAAGGGAATTTTCTGTCACATTTTTCAAGGCCAAAAAGGCTTAGAAGGACTCCAAAACTGAGTTTTTAGTCGGATATCCAATTTGTTTAACATTCAATGGAATTTCAGCCTCATTCCAGGGTTTTTTTTTGACCTTTTTCATTGGGGACTGAATTTATTTTGAGAGGTTACATTTATATTGATATTATGTCTTTGAAATTTTATCATTTTTCACAATGTAATGTTATTTATAATCAATTATATAATAATATATACATATTTTTTTTATATTCACCCATAAAAATTTAATTTTATCAATAAATAATTAAACATATTTACATATAAAGTATACTTCTCAATATATAAGGCTTATTTAAATAAAAAACCAATATCCATTTCATTTAAAATTCAAATATATTAATATTTATATATATATATGGTGTGTGTGTGTGTGTGTGTATATATATATATTTGTGTGCGTCTGTATTGACAAACTGATATATATTATCTATATATTCTAAACATATGTATATACATATTAATATATAATATTTGTAAATATATATAAATATGTATAATTATACTTAGAGATACACATATAATATATATATGTGTGTGTGTGTGTGTATGTTGTGTATATGTATTTATTTATATATACACACACAAAAAAGCATATTTTATAAATGTATTTAAAACCGATCTTATAAATATATATTAATATACAAATAAATATACGGATAAAAAATATAAATATATATAAATAAATAGATATAAATATATATTAATATACGAATAAATATATAAATATAACTATATATGTATATATATATATATTAATATACAGATATATATATCAATATAACTAAATATATATATTAATATAAATATATATTAATATGCGAGTAAATATAACTAAATATATATATAAATAAATAGGTATATTATTAAATGGAGAGCAAAACAATATGGTGGAGTGTAAATGCTTAGGTGCCCAGACAAGAGGTCTTGGGTTGGAATCCAAGGGGAGGCAGGTCGCGCGCATTGGTGGAATTGCTGCTAGCACTGTTAAAAGGGGTGGGGTGGTGTGCAGGTTGGGGGTTGGGGGCGCTGTTAAAAGGGGCTTCAGGTGGAATTGTTGCTAGCACTGTTAAAAGGGGTGGGGTGGCGTGCAGGTTGGGGGGTGGGGGTGCTGTTAAAAGGGGCTTCAAGCGTTGTTGAAGCCCCTCCCCCCGATATGCATATTTTTTTTTTCATTTTTTATGTTTTATAACTTTTACCATCGCTTTTAAAAAAGCGTTGATAAAAGAGGTCCTTTAGCAGCTCTAAAAAAAACGCTGATAAAAGAGGTCCTTTAACAGCGCTAAAAAAAGCACCGATAAATGACACATTTACCAGCACCGATAAAGGACCCCTTTTATCAGCGTTTTTTTAGCGCCGATAAAAGGGGTTTTTATCAACGTTTTTTAGCGCTGTTAAAGGGGATCTCCCTTTATCTTCGCCTCGATTATTAGCGCTTTTTAGCGCTGTAAATGCACTTTTCTAACGCTGATAAATTCCATATTTGCAATAGTGATAGTTTGTTTGGTTCTCTCTTTTTTGTTCTCATTATGTACTAATCATAATTAATGTATCACTCATATCAACTACTTCACGATCATCTTTTATTAAAGTTAACCATGTAAATTGAATTAATGGAATACATTCTACTAGACCACCTAATAGAATGGAAAAATGGTTTAGATGCGGGCCATAAAATATTCCCCCAAATTTTAACTTCATCAAATAGATCTCTTATACTTCAGTATTAATTTAAATTTAGATATTATTTATATTCATATTAAAGTCAATTCGTATATTTTCTTCATATTCATTATTCCAAAAAAGGTTATTAATCCACCCTCTATTGCACACTCTTTAAACAAATCATACTTCTCATTCCAACTCAATATCACATGAGTGACCATTTTGTCCTTATACCATTAGGTTTGAATTGTACAATGTAATTCATCAAAAATTATTATGTACAATATAATGTTTTATATTTTTAGATTGTAGGAATCATTTCACAATAAATCTTATTCAACAATTCAACCCAGTTATTAGAGATGATCTGTAGTTTATTACACTTTTTTTAAATGTATTGATATTTACATTATTTAAAGAAACAATTGTTTTACACATAATTGTTACATATGCATTTAGTCGATTAGATGACCATGGACATGCATAATATTTTCATATGTAAATTATATAATATAATTATTTCCAATATATAGAATATGTGGTACATCATTGTAGAAAATTTCCACCCCCAAAATATAAAGTATATGACATGAATTTTCACTGTATTTATGCAGTTTTAACAGGAGTTTTCACAGTAAAAATTTAATACATTCTTGAATTTATCCCTCTTCTTGTGGTGTTGACATTTAGAATTAGAAGAAATGAAGTTATTTCCATCCTAAGCTATTCTTTTTTTTATTTGATCATAAATTCCACTTCTGATCTTGATGCTTTGGTGGTTTATTAGCATTTTATGTAGTTTTCAGTTGGTAATATATGATTCTGTATAAGCCATCTTCATGGATTTTTTCATCTCATTTTATGTTTCCCTTTAATTAGGAAAAACTTGGGTCGTATTCTTTCATTGTACATCATGAAATGTCTAAGAATATTATGTTTTATCTACTAATGATATTTTTAATATGTTTATCAGGTTGATCTGTTGCAGGAATTTCACAATTACGATGCACCGTAAACAGGATTCTCCTGATTCCAAATGTAACTTTAATGTTTTTGATTTTTCTATTTCCTTCAAGTTAAATTTCTCTACATACAGAATTTCTTTACATTAATTAAAAGCTATTTTTTAAATTAGGTTATGCTTAATATATATTCGCTAGATTTATAGTATGGTTTCATATATTATTTTACAAATGTTTTATCAATAGTTAAACAATATCCCATGGTTTCATTTCACATTTAATATTTAATATTTTATTTTTTTTAATTCATAATCAATTATTTTTAAAAAAAAAATAAAAAACCTAAAATACCACACAATTGCACAAGGGGGGAATACTAGTTAATAAATACAGTTAAGTATATTTAAATGTATATATAGTAGATTGAGTATTAAATAAATGTAAAATATATTATTAGATTCATAGATAACTAAAATTATTCTAGTAAAATATTTTAAAAAAATATATTAGTAATAATCATTATACACAAACATGTATATCATAAATTAAATGCAAAAATGCATATCGTTACTGAGATAATATATGTTATATTATTTGAATATAATATTTGAATAAAATATTTGAAAAATAGTATTCTCTATATTTAAGACATCATTAAATACAAAAATACACACACATATAGATATATATACTAACATTTAAAAACATGCAATATAAATAGATGTATATATATATATATATTATTCATTATATATGGTTATAGGTAAAGTTACAATATGTATTACATAATAAGCATCCAATAAAAAATATATTAAGTGTTTTGTGTGATGAATGATCTTAAGATGACCAACCAATGTATGATTGAAATTTCATGTTGTATTTTTTTTGTATGCGGTTGTATAATTTGTAATGATTTCATTTTATTTTCGTCGTTGATGACCTGCATGTCATCCCTCTCTCTATGTAAGGACATGTTTGTCCATGTAAAAATGTTATATATCCTAAATCTCTAGGTCCTCTCACATGCATATGAGCAACATTGTAATAAAAGATCCATTGATAGGAATTGTTGTTCGATGTTGTATTTTCAAACCATGGCTAAAAGGAGACTGGTGGTTTCTACAATTTGAGATACTAGTGGCTTCAGAAGACCCCCAAGTTTTGGTTGATTTATCAAATAATGAAAATCCAATACATAGAAAAAGTCTCAATATCAAGTTACAGTTAGTTAATCACAACTAATTAAAACATGTTAAACAATTTATAATGAAGTATAAATATATATAACTTTTTATTAAATTATCTTTCTAGGTAATCATGTATGCGTCAATACACTTCAATGGTGTAGTTATTTATATATTCTTTGAATGTAAAGGAGAATCAATTAAAGGATTGAAGATTAGGGAGTAAAAGGGATAAAATCCAAGGCGTAAAATCATCCAACCAGTCATGAGAAAGAACAGAAAGGCCACAGATAGCTAACATGTGAGCAGCTCTATTTCCCTCTCTTTTGGAGAAGGGGAAAGAGAAAGATGAAAAGAGGTTTTGAAGGGTTCAAATCTTCATTAATAGCATACCAAAAGGAAGGCGATCACTATTCAGTGAAGTGATATCCTTATTGATAGTCAGGCAATTTGACTCCATGATAAAAGAGTCCCAGACTCATTCGTAAGAAAATTCAAACCCCAAAATAATAGCATGATCTTCAACAATTGAAGGAGTCTAGACAGTGGTGAAGGAGGCTCAATGATCCATCAAAATAGAGCCAAGAGGATCCTGAACAACAACTCCCTCACTGATAACACCTCCATCAGAGAGTGATGCGTCAATGTTGATCTTAATGGAGTCCGTCAGGGTAGGGGTCCATATGAAAGAACTGTGCCGTATGGGAGGGTATTCCTGATGAGAGAAGTCACGACTCCAAGTATCATTTCAAGAAGATGCTTGTTCAACCTAGAAGAAGAAAGGCCTTTAGATTTGGTTAAAGATGAAATCATTGCGTCGTACCCAGATCATCCACACCGTGGTGCATAAAGTGCTCATCGTCACTGTTGGAAAGGAGGAAACCCAAAATTTCAATAGCACAAAAGGGTCGTCTGCCAAAACCAGAAAGGATTCGACTTCCAACTTCTAGGCGTGCCAAACTATGGACGCACTGGGGCATTTGAAAACTACATGCATGGGCTATTCTAGGGAAGCCATCCAAAAAGGGAAGGTTGGATCATTAGATGTGTGGCGAAATGTGAGGAACTACTTGGATGGGAGGTTTCCAGAGCATATTTTCAACCAAAAAAACCAAAAATTAGGCGGGAGATTGAGTTTCCATAAAGAGATCCACAACTCACTATTCTCCATGGATGACAATTAACATGCGATCCTATAACCAGATTGGACCGAGCAGACACCCGATGCTTCATCCCACCAGCACATTAAATCTGGGCCCAAGTCCCTCACACATGGTATGCGAAGAATGAGATTCCTATCACTCTAAAAATCGGGAATTCAATTTATTAGCACACTAACCATTTCCCACCTCATTGAAAAAAGAGGAAACAGAAACATCCTCAAGGCCTAGAAGTGTTGTGGAACATGTTAAAAGTATTGTATGATGGCTAATCTTGAGATGACCAACCAATGCATTATTGAAATTCCATGTCGTATTTTAATTATGTACCTTTATTACATTTTTAATAATTGATTGATCCTGAGATGACTCGACAATTTATGATTGAAATTTCATGCCATACTATTTTGTGAGGTTATACAATTTGTCATAATTGAATTTTCTTTTCCTCATTGATGACATGTGTGTCATCCCACTCTCTAAGTATGTAGGGACCTGTGTGTCTGTGTAAAAATGTTATGTATCCTAAACCCCTAGACCGCTCATTTTCATGTGAGTAACATTGTAATAAAACACTACAAGAAAAATAGTTTTTTGCGATGGATCATTTGTGACAGTATAGGATCCCATCACAAAAAATTAGTAACAATGATTTATTTATGAAGGAATGAGTTACCTGCCGCATATAACTATATATTTCTTGGTATTTGTGATGGGATATGAGATCCATCGAGTATACTTTTTCTAGCAACCATATTTATATCTCGGGAAAGGGCTATTTGTGACAGAAATATGATTTCAATAGAAAATACTTATAAATAAATTCTTACCCTTCCACCACAAATGATACTATTTGGGATGAAATGAGGATTTTTATTACAATTACTTTGTTGGCATAGTAAATGAAGGTAATTTATGGTGGAGATCATTTACGATGGATTTAGTCATCTGTCGCTAATGCCTTTTCATTCATCACCATAACTATTTATGGCGGGAACTATTTGCGACCAAAATTCCGTAGAAAATATTCTATCACAACTAATAAAACCTATATAACCCCCCCACGAAACAACATTCATCCATCACAATTATTGATCTCATCTTCTAATTTCTCTCTGTATAAATTTTAATTTTTGCAGGAATGTTTTCTGGATTGCATCACTGTTTTAATTTCAGTAAAAAGTTGTTTTAAGGTATTTATTTTAAATATTCTTAATTCTTAATTTATTTTCCCTATTTTATGTTATGAATTAATATTAATAATTAGTAATAATAATGAATAATTATTATAAATTTACTGTAGTTATCAGAAGTGCCAGAATAATTTTTACAGTAGTGTTTTGTTGATATTCCCATTAACACACTCTCTTGAGCTATAGGTTCATGTATTGACACAAGTTATTTATAATCTAAAAGGAAAATTCAAACTTTTTATGATATAAATGAACCTTCTTGTACTAACATGAACATACAAAGTTCTAAATGTTTTTCATTATCAGAATTGCTAGCACATGCACTTCCATAAAACTGGGTTTCCGCAGCGCCACCCTTTAACATCGCAAAAAAAAAGCGCTGATAAAGGGGATGCGTTTATCAGTGCTAAAAAAAAAAACACTGATAAAAGATACTTTTAACAGTGCTGTTAAAAGTGACTCTTTATCAGTGTTTTTTTTAGCACTGATAAAGACACCCTCTTTATAGCGTTTTTTTAGCGCTGTTAAAGGACCCTCCTTTATCAGTGTTTTTTAGTAGCACTGATAAAGGGAGGGCTTTATCAGCGCTTTTTTCCATAGCGCTGATAAAGGGTATATTTAAAAAAAAATTCATAAAAAATAATATATTGATATATTAATATATAAGTATATTTATATTGATATAAATATAATATATATTTTTTAAATATGTTTTAGATAAGTATAAATAAAATTTCCACTTAATTTATAAGACATGTAGTGAAAATGACTTATAAAATATCTTAAAAAAATTATTAATTAATAATTTGTTAATCATCATCGACTAATAATCATTTAATAACAATTTGAAGACACAAAAAATCAAAAAATCAATAAAAGATCTAAAATAAGTTGAAAACGTAACTCAAACTTCAAACGACCATAACTTTTGATCCGAGTGTCCGTTTGAGCTCTACAACATATCAAATTGAAGCCTGCGACGATCTCTACGCGATAGTGATCAAAGGGAACTTTCTTTCACATTTTTCAAGGCCAAAAAAGGCCTAGAAGGCCTCCAAAACTGAGTTTTTAGTCGGATATCCAAATTTTTTAACATTCAATGGAATTTCAGCCTCATTCCAGGGGTTTTTTTTTGACCTTTTTCACTGGGGACTGAATTTATTTTGAGGGGTTACATTTATATTGATATTATGTCTTTGAAATTTTATCATTTTTCACAATGTAATGTTATTTATAATCAATTATATAATAATATATACATATTTTTTATATATTCACCCATAAAAATTTAATTTTATAAATAAATAATTAAACATATTTACATATAAAGTATACTTCTCAATATATAAGGCTTATTTAAATAAAAAACCAATATCCATTTCATTTAAAATTCAAATATATTAATATTTATATACATATATGGTGTGTGTGTGTATATATATATATATTTGTGTGCGTCTGTATTGACAAGCTGATATATATTATCCATATATTCTAAACATATGTATATACATATTAATATATAATATTTGTAAATATATATAAATATGTATAATTATACTTAGAGATACACATATAATATATATATATGTGTGTGTGTGTATGTTGTGTATATGTATTTATTTATATATACACACACAAAAAAGCATATTTTATAAATGGATTTAAAACCGATCTTATAAATATATATTAATATACAAATAAATATACAGATAAAAAATATAAATATATATAAATAAATAGATATAAATATATATTAATATACGAATAAATATATAAATATAACTATATATGTATATATATATATATATTAATATACAGATATATATATTAATATAACTAAATATATATATTAATATAAATATATATTAATATGCGAGTAAATATAACTAAATATATATATAAATAAATAGGTATATTATTAAATGGAGAGCAAAACAATATGGTGGAGTGTAAATGCTTAGGTGCCCAGACAAGAGGTCTTGGGTTGGAATCCAAGGGGAGGCAGGTCGCGCGCGTTGGTGGAATTGCTGCTAGCACTGTTAAAAGGGGTGGGGTGGTGTGCAGGTTGGGGGGTGGGGGCGCTGTTAAAAGGGGCTTCAGGTGGAATTGTTGCTAGCACTGTTAAAAGGGGTGGGGTGGCGTACAAGTTGGGGGGTGGGGGTGCTGTTAAAAGGGGCTTCAAGTGTTGTTTAAGCCCCTCCCCCCGATATGCATATTTTTTTTTCATTTTTTATGTTTTATAACTTTTACCATCGCTTTTAAAAAAGCGTTGATAAAAGAGGTCTTTTAGCAGCTCTAAAAAAACGCTGATAAAAGGGGTCCTTTAACAGCGCTAAAAAAAGCACCGATAAAGGACACATTTACCAGCACCGATAAAGGACCCCTTTTATCAGCGTTTTTTTAGCGCCGATAAAAGGGGTTTTTATCAACGTTTTTTAGCGTTGTTAAAGGGGATCTCCCTTTATCTTCACCTCGATTATTAGCGCTTTTTTAGCACTGTAAATGCACTTTTCTAACGCTGATAAATGCCATATTTGCAATAGTGATAGTTTGTTTGGTTCTCTCTTTTTTGTTCTCATTATGTACTAATCATAATTAATGTATCACTCATATCAACTACTTCACGATCATCTTTTATTGAAGTTAACCATGTAAATTGAATTAATGGAATACATTCTACTAGACCACCTAATAGAATGGAAAAATGGTTTAGATGCGGGCCATAAAATATTCCCCCAAATTTTAACTTCATCAAATAGATCTCTTATACTTCAGTATTAATTTAAATTTAGATATTATTTATATTCATATTAAAGTCAATTCGTATATTTTCTTCATATTCATTATTCCAAAAAAGGTTATTAATCCACCCTCTATTGCACATACTCTTTAAACAAATCATACTTCTCATTCTAACTCAATATCACATGAGTGACCATTTTGTCCTTATACCATTAGGTTTGAATTGTACAATGTAATTCATCAAAAATTATTATGTACAGTATAATGTTTTATATTTTTAGATTGTAGGAATCATTTCACAATAAATCTTATTCAACAATTCAACCCAGTTATTAGAGACGGACTGTAGTTTATTACACTTTTTTTAAATGTATTGATATTTACATTATTTAAAGAAACAATTGTTTTACACATAATTGTTACATATGCATTTAGTCGATTAGATGACCATGGACATGCATAATATTTTCATATGTAAATTATATAATATAATTATTTCCAATATATAGAATATGTGATACATCATTGTAGAAAATTTCCACCCCCAAAAAATAAAGTCTATGACATGAATTTTCACTGTATTTATGCAGTTTTAATAGGAGTTTTCACAGTAAAAATTTAATACATTCTTGAATTTATCCCTCTTCTTGTGGTGTTGACATTTAGAATTAGAAGAAATGGAGTTATTTCCATCCTAAGCTATTCTTTTTTTTATTTGATCATAAATTCCACTTCTGATCTTGATGCTTTGGTGGTTTATTAGCATTTTATGTAGTTTTCAGTTGGTAATATATGATTCTGTATAAGCCATCTTCATGGATTTTTTCATCTCATTTTATGTTTCCCTTTAATTAGGAAAAACTTGGGTCGTATTCTTTCATTGTACATCATGAAATGTCTAAGAATATTATGTTTTATCTACTAATGATATTTTTAATATGTTTATCAGGTTGATCTGTTGCAGGAATTTCACAATTACGATGCACCTTAAACTGGATTCCCCTGATTCCAAATGTAACTTTAATGTTTTTGATTTTTCTATTTCCTTCAAGTTAAATTTCTCTACATACAGAATTTCTTTACATTAATTAAAAGCTATTTTTTAAATTAGGTTATGTTTAATATATATTCTCTAGATTTATAGTATGGTTTCATATATTATTTTACAAATGTTTTATCAATAGTTAAACAATATCCCATGGTTTCATTTCACATTTAATATTTAATCTTTTAATTTTTTTAATTCATAATCAATTTTTTTTAAAAAATAAAAAACCTAAAATACCACACAATTGCACAAGGGGGGAATACTAGTTAATAAATACATTTAAATATATTTAAATGTATATATAGTAGATTGAGTATTAAATAAATGTAAAATATATTATTAGATTCATAGTTAACTAAAATTATTCTAGTAAAATATTTTAAAAAAATATATTAGTAATAATCATTATACACAAACATGTATATCATAAATTAAATGCAAAAATGCATATCGTTACTGAGATAATATATGTTATATTATTTGAATATAATATTTGAATAAAATATTTGAAAACTAATATTCTCTATATTTAAGACATCCTTAAATACAAAAATACACACACATATAGATATATATACTAACATTTAAAAACATGCAATATAAATAGATGTATATATATATATATATATATTATTAATTATATATGGTTATAGGTAAAGTTACAATATGTATTACATAATAAGCATCCAATAAAAAATATATTAAGTGTTTTGTGTGATGAATGATCTTAAGACGGCCAACCAATGTATGATTGAAATTTCATGTTGTAATTTTTTGTATGCGGTTGTATAATTTGTAATGATTTCATTTTATTTTCGTCATTGATGACCTGCATGTCATCCCTCTCTCTATGTAAGGACATGTTTGTCCATGTAAAAATGTTATATATCCTAAATCTCTAGGTCCCCTCACATGCATATGAGCAACATTGTAATAAAAGATCCATTGATAGGAATTGTTGTTCGATGTTGTATTTTCAAACCATGGCTAAAAGGAGACTGGTGGCTTCTACAATTTGAGATACTAGTGGCTTCAGAAGACCCCCAAGTTCTGGTTGATTTATCAAATAATGAAAATCCAATACATAGAAAAAGTCTCAATATCAAGTTACAGTTAGTTAATCATAACTAATTAAAACATGTTAAACAATTTATAATGAAGTATAAATATATATAACTTTTTATTAAATTATCTTTCTAGGTAATCATGTATGCGTCAATACACTTCAATGGTGTAGTTATTTATATATTCTTTGAATGTAAAGGAGAATCAATTAAAGGATTGAAGATTAGGGAGTAAAAGGGATAAAATCCAAGGCGTAAAATCATCCAACCAGTCATGAGAAAGAACAGAAAGGCCACACGTAGCTAACATGTGAGCAGCTCTATTTCCCTCTCTTTTGGAGAAGGGGAAAGAGAAAGATGAAAAGAGGTTTTGAAGGGTTCAAATCTTCATTAATATCATACCAAAAGGAAGGTGATCACTATTCAGTGAAGTGATATCCTTATTGATAGTCAGGCAATTTGACTCCATGATAAAAGAGTCCCATACTCATTCGTAAGAAAATTCAAACCCCAAAATAATAGCATGATCTTCAATAATTGAAGGAGTCTAGACAGTGGTGAAGGAGGCTCAATGAGCCATCAAAATAGAGCCAAGAGGATCCTGAACAACAACTCCCTCACTGATAACACCTCCATCAGAGAGTGATGCGTCAATGTTGATCTTAATGGAGTCCATCAGGGTAGGGGTCCATATGAAAGAACTGTGCCGTATGGGAGGGTATTCCTGATGAGAGAAGTCACGACTCCAAGTATCATTTCAAGAAGATACTTGTTCAACCCAGAAGAAGAAAGGCCTTTAGATTTGGTTAAAGATGAAATCATTGCGTCGTACCCAGATCATCCACACCGTGGTGCATAAAGAGCTCATCGTCACTGTTGGAAAGGAGGAAACCCAAAATTTCAATAGCACAAAAGGGTCGTCTGCCAAAACCAGAAAGGATTAAACTTCCAACTTCTAGGCGTGCCAAACTATGGACGCACTGGGGCATTTGAAAACTACATGCATGGGCTATTCTAGGGAAGCCATCCAAAAAGGGAAGGTTGGATCATTAGATGTGTGGCGAAATGTGCGGAACTCCTTGGATGGAAGGTTGCCAGAGAATATTTTCAACCAAAAAAACCGAAAATTAGGCGGGAGATTGAGTTTCCATAAAGAGATCCACAACTCACTATTCTCCATGGATGACAATTAACATGCGATCCTATAACCAGATTGGACCGAGCAGACACCCGATGCTTCATCCCACCAGCACATTAAATCTGGGCCCAAGTCCCTCACACATGGTATGCGAAGAATGAGATTCCTATCACTCTAAAAATCGGGAATTCAATTTATTAGCACACTAACCATTTCCCACCTCATTGAAAAAAGAGGAAACAGAAACATCCTCAAGGCCTAGAAGTGTTGTGGAACATGTTAAAAGTATTGTATGATGGCTAATCTTGAGATGACCAACCAATGCATTATTGAAATTGCATGTCGTATTTTAATTATGTACCTTTATTACATTTTTAATAATTGATTGATCCTGAGATGATTCGACAATTTATGATTGAAATTGCATGTCATATTATTTTGTGAGGTTATACAATTTGTCATAATTGAATTTTCTTTTCCTCATTGATGACATGTGTGTCATCCCACTCTCTAAGTATGTAGGGACCTGCGTGTCTGTGTAAAAATGTTATGTATCCTAAACCCCTAGACCGCTCATTTTCATGTGAGTAACATTGTAATAAAACACTACAAGAAAAATAGTTTTTTTGCGATGGATCATTTGTGACAGTATAGGATCATCACAAAAAATTAGTAACATTGATTTATTTATGAAGGAATGAGTTACCTGCCGCATATAACTATATATTTCTTGGTATTTGTGATGGGATATGAGATCCATCAAGTATAATTTTTCTAGCAACCATCTTTATATCTCGGGAAAGGGCTATTTGTGACAGAAATATGATTTCAATAGAAAATACTTATAAATAAATTCTTACCCTTCCACCACAAATGATACTATTTGGGATGAAATGAGGATTTTTATTGCAATTACTCTGTTGGCATAGTAAATGAAGGTAATTTATGGTGGAGATCATTTACGATGGATTTAGTCATCTGTCACTAATGCCTTTTCATTCATCACCATAACTATTTATGGAGGGCACTATTTGCGACCAAAATTCCGTAGAAAATATTCTATCACAACTAATAAAACCTATATAACCCCCCCACGCAACAACATTCATCCATCACAATTATTGATCTCATCTTCTAATTTCTCTCTGTATAAATTTTAATTTTTGCAGGAATGTTTTCTGGATTGCATCACTGTTTTAATTTCAGTAAAAAGTCATTTTAAGGTATTTATTTTAAACATTCTTAATTCTTAATTTATTCTCCCTATTTTATGTTATGAATTAATATTAATAATTAGTAATAATAATGAATAATTATTATAAATTTACTGTAGTTATAAATAATTAGTAACAATTAGTAATATTTATAAATAATTAGTAATTAGCAGTAATTAGTAATAATTAGCTGTAATTGGTAGATATTGATAGTAATTTGTAGCAATTGACAATAATTATTAGTAATTGATATTAATTATAGATAAATAGAAACAATATGTAATGATTGGTAATAATTATAAATAATTATTAATAATTACCGCTAAATATTAATAATTAGTAATAGTTACTGATAATTAGTAATAGTTATTAAAAATTGTCAATGATTAGTCATAACTACCAATAATTAGTAACAATTAAAAATAATTATCAATAATTAGTAATAATTATCGATATTTAGTAATAATTATCAAGAAATAGTAAATAATTACTGAAAATTAGAAGTATTTGGTAAAAAATACTAATAATTACCAGTAAATAGAATTAATTAGTACTAGTTATTGATAATTAGTAATAATTAGAAAAAAATTACCGATATTTACTAATAATTACCAATAATTTGTAATAATTAGTACTAATTAGTAATAATTATCGATAAATAGTAGATAATAGTAATAATTAGTAAAAAAATATTATTAATTACCAATAAATAGTAAATAATTTGTAATAATTTGTATCAGTAATTTGTAATAATTAATGATAAGTAATAAATAATTACTGATAATTAGTAATTATTAAGGATAAATAATAAATAATTACTGATAATTATTAATAATTGGTAATGCAGTTGGAGTGGTAGCCAAGTGGTTTACACCCCCCGTAATCTGGCATGAAACCTAGGATCAAATCCTAGTGGATGAGTTTTGACGAGTTAATATAGTAGTAATGTAGCGGTACTACAACAGTGGAACTATTCATCTGGTTTGGGCCTTGGGGCCACATGCTTGGGCCTACGAGCCACCATTGGCCTTCAGGCCACAGGGCCTTCGGGCCACATTAGGCCTCCAAGCCACATTAGGCCTCCAGACCACGTGCTTTCGGGCCACAAGGCCTTTGAGCTATGAAGAAGTCATGTCAGACCACACGGGAGAATACCCTAGTAGTGGAATCAGATCAATTAGCAGCCACCAAAGCAGAGCTAACCGAATTAGAAATAAAGAGTGGGTATGGTGACTGCCATCGGTACCAGGCACCGTGTTGCTCAGCACAAGGAAATCCTTACTGATTAGCCATGTGATGTGGGGAGCTAGGCGCCACCAATGAACTAGATAATGGGGATGGGTAGTTCGCATATAGTCGGGTCTTCAAACATTTGAGTCATGGACGAGGCCTTGTGCCTCTAGGCCTACTTGTCATTTAAGGGTACCCTCTTAACCTAGTTGAAAAACGAAATTATCCATAAATAAATTAAAATTTGAGGCCTTTGGGCCATTCAAACCAAACAAGTAATAATTAGTAGTAATTAGTAATAATTAGTAAGAATTAGTGATAATTAGTAAAACTACTGATAAATAGTAAACAATTACCGATTAATAGTAAATAATTAAAAATAAATAGTAATAATTAGTAACAATTTGTAACAATTACAGATAAATAGTAAACAATTACCGATAATTAGTAATAAATAGCAGTAATTTGTAGAAATTACCAATAATTTGCAATAATTAATGATAAATATTAAATAATTAGTGATAATTATCAATAATAATTAAAATTTACCCGTTATTAGTATTAATTACTAATAGGTTCCTATAATTATTAATAATTAGAAATAATTACCAATAATTAGTAATAATTATCATTAATTAGTAATAAATAGAAATAAATACATTTAATTGTAAAATAATAGTAATAATTAGTAATAAATAGTAATAATTAACAATAAATAGTAAATAATTAGTAATATTTAATGATAAATAGAAATAATTATTAATAATTACCGATAATTAGTAATAATTATTAATAATTAGTAATAATTAATAATAATTAGTTATAATTAGTAATAAATAGTAATTAATAATAATTAGTAGCAATTACTGATAAATAGTAAATAATTACTACTAATAAGTAATAATTTGTAATAATTAGCATTAATTAGCAATAATTGCTGATAAATATTAAATAATTATCGATAATTAGTAATAAATGGGAATAATTATCAATAGTTATTAATAATTACATGTAATTAGTATTAATAAGTAATAATTATTGATAATTAGTAATAATTAAATATAATTAGTAATAATTTGTAATGATTATCGATAATTAGTAAATAATAGAAATAATTAGTAATAAATAGTAATAATTAATGATAAATAGTAAATAAATAGTAATAGTTAGTAATAATTACTTATAAATAGAAATAAATAGCAATAATTATCAATAATTGGTAACAATTTATAATAATTAGTATTAATTAGTTATAATCAGTAATATGCAATAATTAGTAGTAATTAGAAGTAATTAATTATAATTACTGATAAACATTAAATAATTATAGATAATTAGTTATAATTAGTAATACTTGGATATAATTAGCAATAATTACTGATAAATAATAAATAATTAGTAATAATTTGGTGTAAGCACTTTGTGGGGTTTTTGGATCCTCTCCTGAATACTTTTCTTATTCAATAAAGAGGCCTTTACGCCTCAACCCTTTATAAAAAAGTAATAATTTTTTGTAATTAGTAATAATTATCGATAAATAATAAATATTTTTTTGATAATTAGTAATAATTGGTAATAATTATCAATAATTGTTGATAATTAAAAGTATTTAGTACTAAGTAGTAATAATTACCAATAATTAGTAATAATTAGTAATAATTAGTGATTATTAGTAATAAATACCAATAATTAGTAAATAATAGTAATAATTATTAATAAATATTAACAATTAAAGATAAATAATAAATAATTTGTAATAATTATCGATAAATAGTAATAATTAGTAATAAATACCAATAATTAGTAATAATTAGTTATAATTATTTAAAAGCAGTAACTAGCCTTAATTAGTAAAAATTACAAATAAATAGTAAATAATTACATATAATTAGTAATAATTTGAAATAGTTAGTTATAAATAGTAATAATTACCGATAAATAGTTAATAGTTAGTAAATATTTATAATAATTAGCAGTAATTAGTGATAATTATCGATAAATTGTAAATAATTATCGATAATTAGTAATACTTCATAATAATTTTAAGCAATTTTTAATAATTACCAGTAATTAGTATTAATTAGTAATAATTATTGATAATTAGTAATTATTAGAAATAATTAGTAATAAATATCGATAATCAGTAATCAATAGTAATAATTACGTATCAATAGTATATAATTAGTCATATTTAGTAATAATTTATGATAAATAGTAATAGTTAGCAATAATTATCGATAATTAGTAATGATTAGTAATAATTGATAATAATTAGTAATATGTATTAATTAATAGTAATTAGAAATAATTAGTAATAATTAACAATAAATAGAAAATAAATACTTATAATTAGCTATAATTAGTGACAATTAATTATAAATAGTTATAATTAGTAATAATTTGTAATAATTAGTTATCATTAGTAATAATTAGTAATAAATTGTAATAATTATCGATAAATAGTAATAATTTTTGATAAATAGTAATAATTAGTTATAATTACTAATAATTGGAAACCATTTTTAATAATTACCAATAAATTATAAAAATTAGTAATTTTTTTACATAGTTATAGAAAATTAGAAATATTTTTATTAATTTGTAATATTTGTAATAATTTGTGTGGAATATTTCTATTCACTATTATTTTTCTAGTTAGTAATAATTTTTTATATTTAGCTTTAATTAACAGTAATTATCAATAACTAGTAATAATTATAAGTAATTAGTAATTTTATAATTTTATAATTTTTTCATGGATCATCCCTTCATTTTATCTGATTAATCATAAGTAATATTTCTCTTTTCTATTTTTAGAATAATATGGAACAAGGAAGTAGAAAAAAATTTATATTACAAGATCATGATTGGATCAATCATTATAGAAATCCAAATGGTTCTGGTATAAATCCTATATATATTGAGGGTTTCAATTTTTTTTATCATTTACATCATCAAAACCAAAATTTGTTTCAGAATGGATAATTAAGTGTCAATGCAATAAATTTGGTCTAAGGAGATTTCAAACATTTGACAACGTTAGTGATATACTTTTGCAGTTTATTTTTTTGAAAGATTATGTTTATTAGTATCAACATGGAAAACTCAATTCAGGAGAAGATACAAATAATTTAGTTCCAAATCTATCACAGTTTCAAACTTTAGTACATGAGGTTGCAAACTTTTATTTTCAACAAACAGAAACTCAGAATAATAATTCAACTACCGAGTGAGAACCATCTCAATTTTATGAGTTTCCAAAGTCTGCTGAGGATAAATTATATCCCGTTTACTAGATAAGAAAATTTGAATCTGTTACTAAATTTATGGCTATTAAATTAGTTAATAGAATTCCAAATATTTGTTTTGATCAAATATTTTCTTTGGTTAAATAATTATTATCTCATGGAAATTTTTTTTCTATAAATTTCTATGAAAATAAGAGTTTGGTATGTAATTTGGTTCTTGGTTATGAGAAGATAAATTCTTGTTTAAATGATTTTACCTATATTATGATGAATATGGGTTATTAGTTAATTTTTCTATATGTGGAAAAGTGACATAAAAATTGGCACAATAAGGAATTTCCAACTTTGTTCCCATTAGATTGTAGAGTTTATTTATGTCTCATAAAAAACGTCATTGATGGCATGCCAAAAATACAATATTTCTATCAGTAAAATATTATATCATCCTTATGGTGGCGATTCATGGAAAAAATTTGATTAGGTGTTTCCTTCTTTTTCTTTAGAATCTCGTAACACGCGATTGGGTATTTGACTATTGGTTTATATCTATTTAGTTCTTATGGTAGTCAATATTCTTATTGTACCATCTATATAACTATGTATAATGTAACTCATTTGATATTGATGAAGTAACCATATGTCTTTTTGACATTAATAATTCCAGTACATCCAAACGCTAGTGGAAAAGGGGCCTATACCAATAGAGCTATACCAACAGTCTGTCGAAGACGTTTGTATAAGTCCCTCTATAACAATAGTTTATAAAAACCGTTGGTATATGATATTTTAGTGAAGGCTATACCAATGGTTTTAGCCTAAATGTCCTGAAGGCCTTCAATTTTTATTGATTTTTTGATAATCCCCATTTTTAAGGGATGTGGGGGAACCCATAAATGGCCCGTAGGCTTAGAAACACATTACATGACTCAGAGGCCTTAGAGGAAATCATCCCAAATAGACTACTTGAAACTGCCCCTCCCCAATAAATATCTTGATGTCAGCTCTCCACTTTCACAAGGCTAGTCGACTAGTTGTCTTATGCAGAGATGCACATGTCCAGTACTGATGTTAATACCATACCCTCTCATTCTTCCAATTCTGATTAGCTCTACTCTGGTGGATGCAACTGCTCTTGAATCCACATCTGGAGCCTTGTTTCTTGAAGTATGTCTGGTCACATCTGCATTACATGTGGCCCGAAGGCCTTGAGGCGACCCGGAAGCCTTACTGTCCTGAAGGACTTTGGTGGCCCAAAGGTCTTGTAGGACCCGAGGACCAAACCGGTAGCCTGAAGGCTGAAACAGGTGAATAGTTCTGACTGCTACTGTACTGAACAATACATGCTATAGTACCTACTAGAATACAACTACAATAACTCAAAATATGCCTCCTCCTGGAATTGAACTTAGGTCTCTTGGTATAGACTACATGAATTAAAGGTATACTAATAGTTTTAGTTAACCATTAGTATAGATAAGCTATAGAAATGGTGTTATAAAAACATTGATATAAAATTCCACAAAAACACAAGCCTTGTGACCTCCCCCTCCTCAGATCTCACTCGAGTCCAAATTGAACCCTACGAGTGTTGTCCATTTTCTTCCCCAGCCACAACAATCTATCCTCATTCTGTTTTTTCATTCAGCTGTTCTTGAACATCAAATTAGTGAGTTCCAAATCCATCATATCTTCTACCAAGAATCATTTTCATTTTTTCTAAGTATAAAACATTAACATAGTTTTTTATGGTAATATTATTCAAGATTCATTAAATAAGGGTTAGTACTAGTACTCATGGATTTTTGAAATTAAATTTTTATTATATGTTTATGTTCTGGTTATCCTTACTATTATTAGAGTTTTCTTGGATATATGTAACTATTTTTAGAATTTGAATGATGTTTTGTTGCGGTGGAAGTGGTTTGACATGGTTAATGTATGAATGATGTGGGGGTGGGTGGATTTGCCTATATAGAATCATTTATCAGTTTTCTCATTTATTTTGGTTTAAATCGACATGGGTTGTTCAGGTTGTTACTATTCAAATTTATTTACTATTTATTTCACATATTTTGTATCCAACTTGACCTTCATGCGCATTTTCATTATATACTTGTTGTAATTTTATTTGAGTTTCATTTTATAATATTGAATCAAAATATACTAGAACCTAATAAACCAAAAAATACTAAAATTGGATTGAATTGAAAATAGAAGAAGAAAACTATACCATACCCATGTTAAACAAGATAATTTGAACATACTGATTTTTCTAGGAAACTTATTTTATATTTTGATATTATTCTCACTAAATATAATATGATTTTTTATGTCACTATGTATCCTTATTTGGTTTGACAATTGATATTCCATAATTAAGCCATGTCACATCTTCTTTCCTGTTTTTCTTACACGATAGTTATGAATTTATAATTAAATGCATAATTGTTTTCAAATGAAGAAAATGGAAAACATTGAAGAGGTGTGAAAGAAGAGGACACCATACAATAATCACCACATAAGAGAGATGGGAATTTCTCCTCTGGTGCTTTTTTGAGTATTTTATTTTAAATATATATATATAAATAACATAAAATTTCATGTGATTAAATTTGTTTTTAAATTTTAATTTAGATCCACCACCTAGGAGACAATTATTCCCTGATGAACCTTGTGGTAGCGGTGCTCAACCAGACGATGAAATGGGTTGGTACTAGAGCTACTCGCACCACATTTCATACTTGATCACACCCTGTCCCTTTATCATATATAACATCTATGAAACATTCTTATCCCACAATGTCATTAGAGGAACCCAGGATATTTAGGCCACTTATAATTTCACCACCATTTACATATAATCCTACTCATATTTATTTCCCTTATCTGATGATGGGTCATACTCCCCATCCATATTATACTTTTCCACAGACGTCTATGTTAGTTTATTTTCCTTCAAATTCCTTCTCCTCGAACATCTACTTTCATCCTCCTTAGACTTTGACTCTGAAAAATTCTAAGCATCACGAGTGGACATTGGACCCCATTGCTACTATATAGGTCGACGATCCTTCAAATCCTATGGATCCAATAATACCCATCAATCAGCCTAACTCAGGTATATTTATAGAACCCTAGTAATTTTTTTGACCATTGTTTATTTTCATTATATGATGTATTGATATAATATTTATTTTCTTCTTTCATAGTTGGATATTCCACTAGGAATCATGGGCATAAACACATGTGTGAGGTGTGGAACGACCAGAAACTACTAATGGTTGAGTACAATGAGGATAATAAAATGATTGCAAGAACCGGGTGATAATGTAAGAGTTTTATGAAAATGCTTTCTAAATACCCCAACATCATTCCCTCCAGACCACTCTCATGAAGAAACCTTTAAAATGAAGTAAAGGATAATTCTTGGGAGAAAATATAGGTAATAAAATTTATTATAATTAATGTTATATTAATACTATATTTATATGAATTAATATTTGTTACCATATTTGTTATAATTTTCCCAATGTCGAGGCTGTGAGGATTGCACGACTCATGGAATTAGGTGATCTCTAGAGAGAATATAAGAATTAGTTGTATAGTGTTTGGATTTCTAGAGTAGGAAAGGATTTAGAGGCCATACCTATCAGGATTGAGTGTCCTGCATCACATTATTAGGAAATTATTTCTCATTAGAAGAGTATCAAGTTTAAAGTATCAATCAATTTTTTGGTTTTTGAATGAAAATTAATATGATTTAAATTAATAACTTATTTTTATTGTTGAAAATTATAATTTAGGAATAATTAGAAAGAAATAAAAAGAAGGATTCTATGAAATACCTCTACACATTATGGTGGACTACGACGAAAAAACATGAGAGGAAGCAGGTATTTTAAATTCAAGACATTATAGAACCATTTAATTATTATAGTATTTTTAATTACTAGTTCATAAAAATATATTTTCAACTCATAAAATATGATCAATAATATTTCTACATAACCTACACATTCGATCCACTAATATTAAATTAAAATCATTTCCTTTAATTGGCTTTATGCCCAATGGGCCTTCAGGCCAAAAATCATCAATGTAATAAAAATAGATGGTTGGGTGTGTTATGCCTTAGATGGGGATATGACCTTCCTTTATAGCCTATGTGTGTATAGTGTGTGGTTGATTGATTTTAATTATTCCCCGAATCACCTAATATATTATTTAAAAATAATCCAAATAATTTTCATACTCTTATCGATCTCATATTTTTAATAATTCATATTGTTATTTAAAATATATTATCATAGTTGATAATTAGAAATGAAATTTTTTATGTATCCCCAATACTTATACAAAAAAATTGAAAATGAAAATCATTTAAAATTATATCTCAACAGATGATCAAAATAATATTTATTTATTTAACTTACTATATACTAGGATAGACACATTTTTTATGCAATTAGTTAATTCTTGAATATAGATCTATTATTATCTGTCCATCTTATTTTCTCCTAAAATGATCTATTCAAACATTAATTTCCATTGAAATATTCAATAAAAATTAGAAAAATATGCTACAAAATGAATAAAATATTTTCCTATAATAAATCATCCATAAATAGATCATAGAGGAAAATACTATTTTCTTATGATATTTTGTTATATGTAGTAGGTCTAAGATTTTTTTTCCATATTTTAGGTTAATTTATTTTATAATTAATCTTTTATGGTATTCAACATAGAGAAATATATTATAATCTCCTACTTTTAAGAATACAGTCTCTCAAAATATATTCATCTATTAAGGGAATTTTTTTATCCCTTTAGTCAATATGTGTTTTTTCTCTATAAATTTATAATTTCCCTTATTATTTGGGGATATAATTGTAAAAAATATTATGAATCAATTCAAAATGGATCTCCTATAAATTTAAATGCCACATATTTACTCAATATAAATGTTCTATACTTATATATATATATATATATGTTCTATGAACTCATAGATTGTTATGAAGAGTGTTTGTTTTGTGCTCTCTAATTTACTACCCTAAGTGATTCAACCACCATTCATCTTAGTTTTTATTCAATTGATATAAAACTCAAGATTCATGCACTATATTATAACATTTTAATATTTACTTAGTGGGGTATTAAAAAATATTATATGCTAAATTTAAATTTTATACACATCATATGTTCAATGGAGTCACTCTATACATGTTATAAAGTTCATGTTTTTTCCTTTATAACACTATTCACTGAATAGATCAAACATACACCTCAATATTATATCCCCACCGGTTAAATAATATTATCTTTATATTTTATAACAATATTAGTGTTTTAAAATAATACTAAATTTTATATCAATTGAAATGAATACTCTTGTAAAGTAATCAAAGCATCAGTATATAGAAGAGGGCCCCTGAACTGATACCTAATTTCCTTGGTAATTTTCATTATCTTTACAAAAATATTGGATTTAAATAATGATCAAAATATTATTTTAGAAAATAATTAATATTAATATTTAATCTTTTTAGTAAAATCCCCAAATATGATTTTTTAGGTTTAAAATGATGTACAAGGTGTTTTATATCATTATTATGATTGATTATATTCCTCTTCTATATTATCATTGATTTTATTAAAGTTTTCTTGGTTTTATTCATATACTAATTACTAAAAACAATGATCATTTTGAATTTCAGAACTGAACTTCCACTTATAAATTATTTTTTTAAAGATGGGATGAGCTTTTTAATTTGTGAAATATTTTTTTTTAGATTTCCATATGGATATTTTCCCCATATTCTCATATTATAATTCCAAATATGATCTTATTTTATTGAAATTATTATTTAGAGACTCGTTTTTCTTTTTAAAGGTATTACTTGATGTACATTTTCTCAAGGGAGAGTCTCCACCTAAATTCATCCCCTTTATTCTTCTTTATTATTTAAATTTTCTATTAGAACTAATGAGCCTTTTCCCCATATGTGATGTACTCCCAACCATATACTTAGAACCTATTATTTTTCAAGGTTTTGAATCATTTATATTTTTTAAAGGATTGTATTCCATATTATTAATTTTTCCCCTTTTTTAAATTTTGAAGGCCTTGTCATGAATGGATTTCAAAGCATTATTTTCATATTCAAACAAATTCAAGCTTAGGAATCTTTTCATTTAGGCTTTCCAAAGTCCCGGAGTCACTTCCTCTTAGGAATTTTTCATCTTTGTATTAATTTTTTTACTTATATATTTATTATATGAAAGACTAAATTTTCAATTGGGTGAGGCTATGATAGGCTCCATACTTTTACTAATTTATATGAATATTCCATCATTATACACATATATTTTCCAATCTTCAAGTTGTTTATTTAATTATATTTAACAAAATTTTCTTCTTGGATATTACATATTCCATTTCCAAAGGTCATACTAATATACCTCCAGTTAATTTCTCAGTTTACTCTTATGTAATATATTCATTCATTAACCTAATATTATATTGATTTTCAAAATATCACTTTAATCTTATGTAGCTCCATACTTTATTCACATGTTGTAAAAAAACACATCTAACTTTCTCTAAACCTC
Source organism: Viscum album (assembly GCA_963277665.1). Lineage (NCBI taxonomy): Eukaryota > Viridiplantae > Streptophyta > Magnoliopsida > Santalales > Viscaceae > Viscum > Viscum album. Next base: position 680,580,559 of record OY728123.1, on the reverse strand, counting down.
TCCAAACACCATGAAACCAATGATTATCCAATAAAAACATATATTTTAATTACATTTTAATGGTATTAAATGTTCATTTTTGATCTTATGGGCCCGAGTTAGTGCATTTTCATTATGAACATCCATTCTCATCATTTGTGCACTTCATGCCTAATATACACCAATTTAGGCCCAATGAGTCATCTAATTATAAGGAATGTAATTATCAATTTTTTAATTTGATATTTTTGGAACTTTATCTAAACTTAAATTTGAACATTTTTCATTCAGGGATCAATAGATAATTCATGGAAGAAGATGGATATATTTTGTGATGAAAGGAAGCAATTCTAGAGAAGGCAGATTGGACACCATCCCACTGATGAGACTGTGGGGACCAACATATAGGCCCAATTAATCCCAAATTTCGTGGGATGCTAGAAGACATGTATAGGAACAAATAACTATTCATGATATAATGATAATTATGCCTCTATGGTGGTAATTAAGGCGTCCCAACTTAGAGATACAATTCTGGGCCAGATTCTTAGACCCATAAAAACAGCATACTAATTTGATCATATCTCGGAATCCACAACTCTAAATGGGGCAAAATTTTACAGGAGGTTAGAAGACATCCGGATCTCCATTTTATTCTTCTATGGACCACTCTGATTCGGCCATCTAGAAGGTATTCCAGACGCGTTTGTTAGGTGAAGGAAAGCTGGCTGCCACCTCGGGTCAAGGGTGGAAAAATCAACTCTCCCTTACTTTCCACCCACCTATGGCCTATAAAAATTAATTGAGGAGACTTGGACTGTTGTAGGATCTACCCAAGGGCTCAAAAATACCTATTTAAGGCAGTTGTGTTGAAGGATTTAAGGATCTTTGGTGCTTGGTTTCATTGTAGTGTTATGCTGCCGCTTTGTGTTTGTAATCGCATTTCTTTCTCATGTAAGTTGTTTAATTCACCTTAGTTTCTTAATAAAAGTTCTTATTCTATTATTATTCTGTTCTTCTCCTTATCACTTTGATACCTTTGGTTCAAGGTGTGAACTTGTTCATACCAAACCTTGTGATATTTATCACACAACGGAGGAGTGATCTTTTTTTGTTGTTATTTTTACTTCTTCAATTCCACCTTTGTAAGTCTACTTCCCGCTTCCATTGAAGACATGTCATCAATGGAGGGATAACTCTTTTATGGGTTGATCCAAGGGAGTATCAAGGGGCTGTATTGGATGTTATTTATCACTCTATTAATGGAAAATCACTTCTTTTAAATGAGATTTTTATTTGATGATTTTAAAACATCTTCATCCTTATTGAATTTAAGGTCACACATTCAAGTGCTAATATGAACCTCTACCTTGGAGTGCTCAAAACTTTGATCCTTAAAGTGTATAGGTGATTAGTATTAAGGTGTGTAGGAATTAAAACAGTAAGTGATGATTTAGTTTGATCTTCTTAAATGAATCCATCTCAATTTTAAGAAATTGAAATCATTAAAAAAGTAATTCATCCAATCCACCCTGAGCGATAACCTAGGATCAACTCATTCTTTTAAATCGAATTAACTTAAATATATTAGATATTTTTCAAACCCATCAAAAATAAATCCAATTTGGCCACTTCATAGCCGAAAACATTCCATAGAATGTACATGTCTATAGGTTTCTTCTTAGGTCTCTGTGGATTCGATAACTCAAGCTAAACTACAAGGACCGTCTTACCTTCTTCTCTTGGGTAAATTTGGCCGAGAATCAACCAATACACAATTATTTTATTAAATTTTTAGTGTATTTAATACTTTATTTATTAAAAAAATACAAAAACATGATGAATCTAGGGATTTTACTGAAATTTTCTGTTATTGGGTTTGTTGAAAAAACTTATTTATCAAAAAATTCATCTTTAAAAATCATTCCTCTCTACTAAAAAATGTATCCTAGAATAGTGTACTCAATTAATCGATAATAATTCACTCTAATATCCAATTATTCATGATATATGTGGGAAAATAGAGTTAAATGAAAATTTCAGGACAAAACACTTTGTTGATCATCAAACTTTGTTTTAACCACCACTTGAAATCAAAAAAAAAATCTAAAATAATTTACTACTACACTATACACAACCTATTAATTCAAAAACATAATTGACACCACTTGTCACTAAAATTCACAAAAAATATCCAAAATTACATTGATACAACTTTTTTCACTACATGTTTCATTTGAATTCCATACCATATTTAAAAATGTCCCCTTGAATAAACAGTCATCAACTCCCCTTAAAAACTGCTCAATAAATTTTCCCCTTGTGTTGGCAATAAAAGAAAACTCAATAATCACATCCATGTAAAAATTATCCAAAACATCTTCTATATATTATTTCATTATTCTAGAAGTAAATTTATTTCACAATAATATCATTAGGAATCTAACTACTTCCAAACATCTCTCAAGCTCAAAAATCTCATTAAGAATCCAACCACTTCTAAATATCTCATTAAGAATCCAACTATATTCAAATATATTTTACCTAAATTACAAGAAACATAGGGTTAACCAGATTAAGTAATAAAACATATAGCTGGAGGTACCTCATAAAGCCACTATATTAAGATTAGGTTCAGCAGGTTGAACATGGGGATCTTTCCAATGGGTAGATCTGGCTCAAACAATTTTACACAATAATCCATTACAAAACCATTAAAATTATAAAAAAGGATACTTTTATGATTATTATTAGAATTTTATCAGCACAAAGGACTCTTAGGCCATGTCCTATTACACCAATGTCATACCAGAGACTCCCTCATGAAAAATAACGAGGATGATAAATTAGATGGAATCATTATACCATAAAAAATATGATCATTCATGGCCTAGTATCCATTAAATATAAAACCCATTAGAATATGGTAAATGAATGTCACTTCAAGAATTATAGCCATAATTTTCCTTATACTGATATCCCATTTGGGGAGATGATAACCTTAGTAATATCAAAAAAATAAAATAAAATAAATAACTATAAAATATATTTCAAAATTATAATAAATTAATGAATAGTGGAATTTTATATAAAAGTTAGTCCTGAATAAAACCATAGACCTTATAAGAAAATCATAGTCATGTAAATCATATATCCACATATTAATGAAAGGAAAACCAAATGACTTAAGCTTCAAATCAAGGGATATTTATTTTCTATATAATTATATTTTGGATTTTATATCTCACAAAATTGTCACATGCTACATTTGAAATTATTTTTTAATCTATATTAAAATAACCACATTTTTGAAGAAAATTAAGGGGGTGGGGGAGAGATTTTATAATCTATTTCAACCTATTGGTTGATAGTTCCATACTTTATTTTATTTTTCATTACTCATTAAGTGTTTGTGCTTATAATGTGATGTAATTTACATATTGATAAACAATACAATTTGTTTTCACATCCTAGAAATTGAAGATATTCTTGTTTTTTTGAAAGATATATTGACTAATGAGTTCATTAGCATTTTGGGTTACTGTTATAAGCCTTTTTCATGATCTATTTTCTAGAAAATAGTTTGAATTTTCATTGGTTATATTAATTTTCATTGTGATACTCAATCCTAGATACTTTTTGAATAATTATTTTCTATATTAAATGTCATTTTAGAAGGTGGCATAGAATATTGAAGGACACATGCCTCGAGATTTTTTTTTTCTCAAGAATAAATAAGAAATATGGAATCACAATACACAAATAGAAAATTACAATAAATTATAAGTTTTACTTTATTGATTTAAAATTTTAATATCCATTTTGTAATTAAATAGATCATTTATATTTGTAATGCTGTGATTTGTAGGCCATTGATGATCAAGAAGTAGAAAAATTTAAAATAAATGATCATTTGCATTAGGTATTAGGATATGAGAACCACGGGAGATTATTTTTTCAACTAGGGAAGAGTATTTACCCCACTAGATATTATCTCACTTCAAATTCCATTTATAGTAGGACCGAGTTGAAAATAAATCATATAGAGGTATCAAAATCTTGTACTATGGAAGAAGAAGTCAAAAAATAGTCATGTAGGAGCATGAATGGAATAAAAAAGAACAATGATGAATTTATTAAATTTATGGAAAACTTATGTCCATCACTTCAACCAGATACCGTCATGGATTATGATACATATATGTCAATGATGCATTTGTTATATGGGGAACTGGGCAATAAACCTAGTGGTGGTAAGGATGATGATGTTCTTGGTTATAATGATGGTGATGGTGATAGTGATGGTGATGTTGAGGATTATGGTGATGATGATTGTGAGGATGATGATGAGGATAATGATGAGGACAATGTTGATGACAATGACGATGATGATGAGAGTGATTGATCCTTTACATTTTTTACTAATATTTTGACACATAATGTTTGATAATTGGATCAAAATGAATATCTATGATTTTTTAAATGTGTATTATCACTAATTTATTGCATTAATTAGTTTATTTAATTTTTTATATTGGTTGGAAGTGGTTTGGTTTTTTTTTTGTTTGTAGGTGTAGGTGTTTGATGGTGTTTGTATGTTTTGTGTCATGGTGGGTGAATTAAAGTGTTTTCTTGAATTATTTATATTGTATTATAGTGTTTTTGTAGGTTATGTATTAGTTTTTTGAATTATTTGTACACCCTTTTAGTGTTTTTATAGGTGTTTGTGGTTTGGGAAATGGTGGGGTGGGGGGATGCTACATGGGAAGGTTAAAGGAATCTATACCAATGGTTTATAAATAGTTGGTATAGTTTAAAGAAAAATGACTTATACCAATGGTTTCCAAACTATTGGTATAGTGTAATTTCATGTGTCATGTACGAATGGTTTATATAAAATCATTGTTATAGGTTTATACCCATGACCAAACTCCTAATAGTTTGGAGAACCATTGGTATAGCCTCTAACAATGGTTCTATAGCCTATATCAATGGTTTAAAACCATTTTTATAGCCACTATTTCCAATAATGAAAAAATAATGTTGATGTTTATTACAATCCACTGATTTATGATTAAAATTTATTATTGAGAAATGCTTTCAGTACATATGATATAGTTAGAAAATAGGATTTCATAATGAAAGCTCCATTAATGTGGACAATTAGTGACTTCCCATCACATGGAATGTTATTTGGAAAGAGTAAACTTGTTCCAAGATCATGTACATACTATAAGAGTGAAAATAATTTTCTTATGCATATTAATGAAATACACCCCACTTTTTTGACTTTCATCACATATTTCTTCCAATATACCATCATTTTCAAAGGAACATAAATAATTTTAAAGAAGGTACAATTAAAATATATGGGCCTCCAATAATGATGATAGGCGTTGATTTAAAATCTATTATCTATTTAATACCAATTATTATCTTTACACCAACTATGAACTAATAAAAAATAGGTGGATTTGGGAAAGATTAATATTGGATAAAATGGAGTATTTTTTGGGATCATCCATATTGGTCTGGTTTATTGGTCCATCACATGTTAGATGTCACACATATTGATATGAACTATTTTGATAGACTATTTTATATTATTTTGGAAACACTTTTTAGGACTAAAGATAATGAAAATGCATGATTAGATCTTTCCATAAATTACAAGTGTCCAAATTTTGAGTTTTTTTAAAATGTCATATCATAGAATTTAATGAATCTAAAATAATATTATAAATTTTCAAAAGAATATAATTTATTATTCTATCATGGTATTACATATTTGAGGATACCAAATTTTCATGCCTCTATTTTGGCTCAATGTGTCAAAAATGGTTATATTACCGGATTAAAAAGTCATGATTGTCATGTTATACTGGAAAGACTACTACTGATTCACCATAGAGGTTTCTTAAATTCTAAAATTTGAGATGTACTAATAGAAATATAATATTATTCTAAGAAACTTGTGTTGCGGAAGTAGACTATGATGCGCTGAGTAAGATTCTATAAGATGTTGATTTAATTTTATGTAAATTGGAAAAAAAATTCGGCTTTCTTTGATTCAATGGAACATTTAATATTACATTTTATTCATAAAAAAAGGGAAGGACTAGTAGAGTTTTTATATAATTACTCATATAATATATGCATGTATAAATTTAAGAAAAATATATGTAACAAAGCATCGATTAAAGTGTCAATTGTATACACGTATTTTCAAGAGTAAATTTCTTTTTTCCTAATCTACTTATTTTCAACATGCATATCCTTAAAGAAAATAGAATGATTCTTAATGAGGGAAATGTTGAAGATGAAATGAAGTATCAATTACTAATTTTTAATTAGCCTAAACTTGAATATAGTGGAGTTCATTAATGGTGGATTTCAGAATATGAACAACACAAAGCTCAAACATATATTTTTCTCAATGATAAAGAAATTACATGATATGTACAATGAGTGATACATTAAATTATTTATTATATATTTTTTAAAATTAAATTAATATTAATTTATTTGAAAATTATATGATGACCATATCATCAAATAGTTCACAAAAATTACACCAAATTCTCTTAAAGAATGAAGACAATGTAATTTTTCTTACTGATTTTATAGACATGTAAATTAATTTGATTATGGTTTAACATATAAAATCAATTTATATTTTCTTATATTATTTTTTTAAATATTCCAGGTATCATGAAATGTAGATAAAAGTGATAATTAATTATTTGTATTGAGTAACCCACCATTAAAATTGGTTAAATATTATAATGCATATGTGGTTAATGGATTTAAATTTTATACACGCGCTTATAAAAAACATTGAATAATGGCATTTTCTTGATAGGATCTCACTATAAAGAATGTGAAAATCACTTTTATAGTATGCTGGATGAAATAACTAAGTTATGTTATATGGGAAACAATTATTTAATAAAGTTTAAATTTCATTGGATTGATAATGATAGAGGGTTGCACATTTATCCATGTCATGGAATCATCGAAATTAAATATAAAATTATTTTTATAGTAAACAAACCATTTATTCTAGATCATCAAACACATTATTTTTTTTATTCAAATTATTATGCTTCTTCAAGAGATTTAATTTACTGGTAGAGATATATGAAAATTAAATCTCATAAAAAATAGTTTACACAAAGTGAAAGTGGTTTTGTTTAAGTGAAATAAATTATTTTTTTTAATAGAAAAAACCAAATAAATTATTTACTCAAATAGATTCAAATATCAATGATGAAACCCCACATTTGCGGGTTGGTCAATACAGAAAAATTATTATTTATGATGAGACAATTACGACAGAGTAGTGGCCCATTGCAAATAATAAAAAAAGAGTTATTTGTGATAGGATAATTTTCCCATTTCAAATATCTATAAATATTTTTGTATTTGAAATGGGAATCAAACCCAATCTCAAATACTTTTGGAAAACATGAGTCATACTACGAGGAAGGATTATTTACAATGGAATTAGTCTTTGCGTCAAAAATATTTATTTGCAATAGGACATTATCACATATAAAATTATTGTAAATGAAAATAAATATATCATTTGAGATTAAATGAGGTTTTTCATTTAAAATACTCTATTATTTGAGTAAATAAAGTTTATTTATGATGGGTAGTATTTGTGACGGATTTGTTCATCTGTCACAAATACTTTTTTATAGCCTCTATATCTATTTATAGTGAGAACTATTTGTGACTGGTTCCATCACAAATAATAGTATCTGTGATGGTATTTCATCGCAAAGAGTCTGTCTTTATAAATATTTCCGATATATATAAATAAATAAATATACATATATATACCCATCAATATTCTTCCTTACAAATTTCTAATATCCTCTTATAGTTTTTCTTTGACTTCTATCTAAATTAATTTTAATTTTTATAGGTACATTTTAAAGATCGCACAATAACGCGTCATTTTTATGGTATTTATTTAATTTTTTTTAAATGTTTATTTGTTTTATTTATTTTATATTAGGAATAATTAGTATTAATTAGTATTAATTAGTATTAATTAGTATTAATTATAATTAAGTAGTATAATCAGTAGTAATTAATATTAATTATAAATAATTAGTAATAGTTAGTAATAATTGGTAATAATTGTCAATAGTTACCATCAATTACCAATAATTAGTAATAATTCATCATAATCAGTAATAGTTAATAATAGATAATAATAATTAGTAATGATTAATAATAACTAATAGTATTTAGAAATAATTAAAAATAATTATAAAAAAAATAATAATTAGTAATAATTACTAATAAGATATCATGGAAACCATATTTAGCATGAAGTAGGAGAGTGCCCCTCATCTTGATGGATTTACAGTATCATTTTATGTGGATGATTGTGATATTGTTAAGGCCCAAGTAGGGGAAGTGATGCTTTCTTTCATTAGAGGTGGAGTGATAAACATGGTTGTGTGCGCCTCAAGAGTAGTTCTTATTCTAATGGAAAAATATCCCTCTACTCTTAATAATTATAGATTATTTTTTTGTTCAAATTTTCTTATAATATTATTTTGAGACTCATAAATAGAAGACTTCGATGTGTTATCCCATGATTAATATCAGAGGAGTAACAAGGATTTGGGAAAGAAATAAACATTCAGTGGCAATTTGTATAGAAAAATAAATGATGGAGGATATAAATAAAAAGGAAATTGTATCAAATTTTATGATCAAGGTGGAAAAGGTAAAGGCTTATGATAGGTCATAATGGAGTTTCCTTATAAAGTTCATGAGGAAATTTGTATTTCATGAATGGTTTTATGATTTGTGATTCTTTTTTATGCATCTATAGGGACCACTATATCTATAATGGGAAAGGGATTTGAATTTTTCAAATCTTTAGATGGTTTAAGGAAAGGAGACCCTTTGTATTCTAGCCAATTTATCATGGATTAGGAGAAACCTACAAGGAACATAAATAAAATCTTAGTGGATGAGAGGATTAATCCATTTAAAAATAGGTTCAAGAGTAGACTTGTATCTCATCTTATGTTTGCTGATGGCATGTTGTTCTTTATTAATGGCAGTAAAATGTCAATTAACTAGTTCGTTAAAATCATGAAAATAAATGGAAAGTTGAAAAACCATAGATTCAACCAAAGAAGAGCAGTGCGTTCATCTCTAATAAATGTTTGAGATGACAAAAAAGTAAAATCCATGAAAAATTGGGCATGAAGAGGTGGAAACTTCCAATGGTTTATCTCAGAGGTCTCATATCAAATGGAAGGGTCAAAATGGTACTATTTTATGGTATCATCAACTAGATTACAAGAAGTATTTTTGACTAGAAGAATAGGTTCCACTCTTTTAGAGGGTGGATTAAATAGATTAATAGTGTACTTACCTCTATACCAATGCATGTGTTATCCATCATTAAGCTGCTAAAGGAGACAATCACCATTCTGGAGAATTTCATGAAAACATTCTTATGGGATGTGGACTAGCTAGGATGATGTCACTAGGAATCATGGAAGAGACTAGAAAGGCCAATAGAGGAAGGTAAAATTGGTCTATGTAGTGTGTTAGAAACCATGCATTCCATGCAGGTGAGATTGGCATGGGATATCATAGAAGGGAATTAAATATTATGGTCGAAATTCATGAGAGAAAATTATGTTGAAGATTTAAGGGATTGGATAGGTTGTCCTAGGAGACTATAAAGTCTAACACGGTTCAAGATAGATCAAATATAGGAGAAGGAGATAAAAATTTGGTGGGTTGTGGGTCACAGAGATATTAATCTCTAGAAGATTAACTGGGATAGAGAAATGTTGTATTTTTTGAGCTTCCCAATTTTCTTTCATTTTATTCAAGGAGTATATTATGTTTACAACATTTATTGACACCATCATTATTCAAGATCAGAAGAAAGTTTAAGTAAGTATTAGGTTGGTTGATGAACCAGACAAATGCATTTTTTTCATTTTTGACATCAGGTAGTTTTAGTAGCTAAGACTTCATAAATATGATACATACAAGTAGTGGGGAAGAAAAATGGGCATATAAACATTAGTGCAATGATATACCAAACAAGATGAACTTTCTGGTTTGGATATTGAGGAATAAAGTGCCTCTTATAGATGATAATGTGCAGAAGAAGGGTGTGGTCTTAGATTCATGATGCAAATATTGTTCTATACAACAATAGGAATCAACATGGAACTTATTTTTTCAAGGAGAGTGGGCGAAGGAGATCTGGGATTTTATGGGATAGGGTATGATTATAAATGGCGGAGGGGATTAACTGAAAGAGGTTTTGGAGGAATGGTTTTAGGGAGTTGTTTAGCAAGGGGTAGAGGTAAAGAAATGTGGTATAGCCTTTATGGATGTGTGTTAGATTCTCTATGATGCTAAGAATAAGGAAAGAGAAGGAAAAAAGAACTCCACCATCTTCTTTCATGTGTATTTGAAATCACTTTTGGCAAATTTGGGGGCTCTTAACAAGGTTGGAAAGTATTATACTATTCTAAGAAGGCTTCTTCCAATGCCTTTCATGAATATAAAAGGTGGTTGCAGTAATCAGGGTAGATGGGTAAAATAGAGCCTTCTAATATTAGGATGAAATTGAATATGGATGGATCATGTATTTCTAGGGAGATGAGAGGGGTGGTAGGGTGAGAGAAAATAGGGGTTCAGTGATTATGGTATTCAGTTCCCTCTATAGAACAAGTAATTCTATTGGAGTGGAGGTAAGAGCCACAAACAATGGTCTTATGTTATGCAGGATTTACATCATCCTAGTTGCAGAAGTAGAATCAAACTCAGCTGTGTTGGTTAGGTTCCTTCAAGGGAGGGAAAATTCATCATGGTAGATGGCTCAGTTCTTCAGGAACTGCATAATTTTTTTCAACCAGGGTATTCATGTTGGTCATACCAGAAGGGAAGGAAATTTTGAGACTGATGTTTTAGCCAGAAAAGGGACTCCATGAGGGAGAATGAATTTAGAAACTAGTTTAGGGTATTTAACTAATGATTGTAAGCTTATTGTTAGGGGTGATGCCCTTGGTCTTCATTATTTCCTCCCTCCACGAGTTAGGGAATCTTTTGTATACTTGTATTCTAGTATGTTTTATCTTTAATAAAAAGCTAATTTTTAGTCATCCAATCAGTAATAATTATAAAAAAATATTAGTAACCAGTAATAAGTAGTTGGGGTCCAACCTAGTGGTAATGGAACCCCATAAAAACATGAATCATACCAGGATCAAATCATGACAGATATATTTATATTGGGTAAAGCTAGAATTTCCATGGGGACTTCGATCCACTAACTGATCGTGTGGTTCCAAGGCGGCCAGGACCGTGATGTCGATGTGGCGGATGTATGGAAGGGCTTCACCGGTGATGAATAATGTCTGGGTTGACTTAGACATGACATCGATGGCGCGCATGGATGGTGAGTCTTCAACGATGGGGTCAGGAGGCTTCACTTGTGATGGACGGAGTTTGGGAGGCATAGATGAGCTTTGACAGAAGGAGGTAGGGACTTCTCAGTGATGGTGGATTGCTCCTAACAGATTCGACGAACACCGCTCGATGGGGGGACTCTCGTTAGACAAGGGGGAACATAGAGTGGTTCAACGAGGGTGGAGCTGCTCGATGGTGATGAGTCTTGATGGAGGTGGGGGTGCACAACGTGGAGGAAGGGAAAAAGGAGACTTCTCCTCGATTAGATTTAGGACCAAAAAATAAATCAAGGGGTCAGATACCTTATTGTAGTCCCAGATGAGGTTAGATAAGGAGGCTACTCACCTATAGTGTAATCAAATTTGGATGAATGAGAGGGTATGTCTTTTCCATCGGTACCATACCCATGCAGTCATGCATTGGGATTACTTACTGAGTGCTTTATAGGTCAGTCGGTTTGGAACAAAAAACTTGTATCAGTTGGGTGAGGATTACTATTTGGTGTTTGGTCTTTGGGCCTAAAATGACCCTGTATTTAAAGGCTTTGTGCCTGTGGGTCTATGGACTATGTAAAGGTTACCCCTCAACCTTTAAAAGGGGATTATCAAAATTAATAAAAAAAAATATAAAAGCCTTCGGGCAGTAATAATTAGTAATAATTATCGATAATTAGTAATAATTAATAATGAGTACAGATAATTATTAATAATGAGCAATAATTACTGACAAATACCGATAATTAATAATTATTATGAATAATTTCCAAAAAATAGTAATAATTACCCATAACTAGTAATAATTACAGATAACTAGTAATGATTATAAGTAATTACTGATAAATAGTAATAATTTGTAATGATTATGTATAATTAGTAATAACTAGTAATAATTAACAATAAAAAGAAATAATTACCAATAGTTAGTAATAATTTCTAATAATTTCTAATAATTACTAATAATTACTAATAATTAATTAAAATTACTGATAAATAGTAATAATTAGTAATAATTATTAATAAATATTAATAAATATTAATAATTTATAATAATTAGTAATAAATTTCAATAATTACCAAAAATAGTAATAATTACTAATAATTACAAAAAAATTACTAATAATTACCAAAAAATTACTAATAATTACCCATAATTAGTAATAATTTCTATCATAAATAAATACTAATAATTATTACTAATTAATAATAATTACCTATAATTAGTAATATTTAGTAATAATTATTGATAATTAGTAATATTTACCAATAATTAGTAATAATTATCAATTACTAGTAATAATTACCAATAATTAGTACTAATTATATATATTTAGTAATAATGACTGATAATTAGTAATGATTAATGCTAATTATTAATAATTTCTGATAATTACCATCTATTATTATTATTTACAAATAATTATTAAAAATTACCTATGATAAGTAATAATTACTGATAACTACCAATAATTAGTTATAATTAGTGATAATTAGTAATAATTACTGATAATTTGTATTAGTTACTTATAATTATCAATAATTATAATTACCAATAATCAGGTAGAAATAATAATAATTTTTAATAATTAGTAATAAATAGTAATAATAAGTAATAAATAGTTATAAATAGTTATAATTAGTAATAATTTGTAATAATTAAAGAAAAATACTGATAATTAATAATACTTACCAATAATTAGTGATAATTTTTAATAATTTGAATTAATTTTTAATAATTACCATGTCATCTTTCTATTGACTGTTATTTTTTAGTTAATAATAATTTCTTCTTTTTAGTTGTAATTACCATTAACCGTCGATAATTTATAATAATTACAAGTAATTAGTAATTTTATGATTTTCTGTTTTTTTCTCGGATCATCCCTTTTATCAGATTTATCTAACATAATATTTTTATTTTCTATTTTCTAAAAAACCACGAAATAATGAATTAGACAATTGGTTTTATTAAAAGATCATGATTGGCTAAACCATTATAGAAATCCAAATAGTTCTGGTATAAATCTTGTATATATTGAGGGTGTCAAAACTTTTTTATCATATGCATCATTAAAACTAGAATTTAGACCAGAAGGGATAATTAAGTTTCAATGTAAGAAATATGATCTAAGGACTTTGAAACATTTTAAGACATCAATGTTCATCTATTTCATTTTAGTTTTTAGTAAGATTATGTTTTTTGTTATCAACAAGGTGAACAAAATTTAGGAGTGGATACTAATAATTTTTTTCCAAACCCATCATAGTTTTAAAAATTAGTACATGATATTTATAGCCCATATTTTCAATTAACCAAAAATAAGAATGGTAATTTAAATCCTAAGTTTGAAAAAATAGATTTTATTTGTTGCTGAAGCCTTTTAAGGATGGTTTATGTCTTGCTAATTAGATAAGTAAATTTGAAGGTGTTATTAAATTTAAAGGAGTTAGTAAATTTATGTCTATTAAATCAAAAAATGGAATGTTAAATAGTTGTTTTGATCAAATATGTTCATTTTTTAAATCATTTTTACCTTAGGGAAATGTTTTACCTATAAAGTTCTATAAAATAATGTTGTTGGTCCATGATTTGGGTCTTGTTTATGAGAATATCTATGCATGCTCAAAGGGTTTCATCCTATATTATGAGGAAAATGATTTATTGGTAAATTGTACTACTTATAGACAATAAAGGTATAAAGATGAACCATATGGAAATTCTATATTGGATCCTATTAAATAGTTGAGGTATTTTCCAATTACAACTAGATTGGACACTACTGGAAATCGAGCCTATACCAACACTTTGTTCCCAACGGTTTAGAAAACCCGTTGGGAAAAATAACTTATACCAAAGGTTCTAGTAAACTGTTGGAATAGGCTGATTTATGTTGGGTTTTACCAATGGTTTAAGAAAACCATTGGGAAAGAGAACTATTACCCATGGTTTTTATTAACCATTGGGAAAAATTATACCCAATTTAGGGCTCCCACCCTTGTGACATTTCATCCCTGCGCACTCCTCCCCTCCCTGACCTCGACTTCCTCCCGGCCTCCGCCTCTGCCTCCCAGAATCTGCCTCCTCCTCTACCTCCCAGCCCCCTCCCTCTCCTCTGGCGACGTTCCCCATCCTCTCTCGGCTCCTTCTCCGACAACGACGTCCCCCTCCCCTCTCGACTCCCAGCGACATTCCCCCTCCCCTCTCGTCTCCCTCTCTTGGCGACATCCCCCTCCCCTCTTGGCTCAATATCCTCCTCTGACGTCCCCCGACCACCTCTCTAGTCGTGCATGAGACCCCCCATGGCGGAACACCCCGCGGGATGTCCCCAGCTCTCGGCTCCCTCTCCTCCTGCCTGGGAAATAATATTGTCGGGGCCGACCCCTGCCCCCCCAAGAGCTAGAGGTAAATCTTTTCAAAATCAATGTGTTGGACTGACCATATGAGGTAGACCTGACCTCTCATGATGTATAATATCTTGGTTTCTATGTTTCTGGATATTTAGTTGATGATTTTCTTATGGTTTAGGTGTGATCCTAATTTTCCATTTTTCCATTTTTTTGTACAGTCCGGATGGCAAAAAAATTTCATCTGTTAATTCTTCACAGGTCTAGCTCAACCATGTTATTTTTTTGTTCATTCAAATGTGAAATTAATGGTTTAGTTTTTACCATGATGCTTGTAATTGAAATAGTTGGATCATAGATACTACATGTGATGATAGGTATAGGAGTAGGGGAATCTATTGGACTATAAAAGGAAAAAAATGTCTTGTTTAAGTTCAGTAGGCATTTGGAAATGTGCAAAAATTTGGTTCTAAAATCAACATAATCAGTTCTGAGTGGCCTGTTTTCTGGAGTATATTGGTTATAAAAATGAAAATTTTAGTAGTTTGGTTATATTTTATAGATTAGAAATCCAAAGGCACGGAAAACGAATCATTGTCACTCATTAAAGGGAATAAGTATGAAATTAGACAGTTTGGTGTGGTGGGAGAGGGGGGGGGGTGGATGAAATGCCAATGAATTCAACCCAATTGTAGACATAAATGGAAAGGGGTCAGTTGTGATGTCTGGTGTTATACAAATTGCTGAATAGGTATGTAATGAGGTATGGTACATATCAATAGTTTGGGCCGGGTCCCGGTCCAAGTCGTTTAAAAAATGTAAAATGTAAAAAATAACATAAATTAATAACAATAAATATAGTACACTTACAATTCATCAAACTAAAATAATATTGAACAAAATTATCAATTGGTCTAGGCCAGGCTTGGTATGGTCTTGGGTTTGGTTTGGATTTGTTGGGCCTTCACTAGTTCGAGTCCTTCCCTAAACACTACTTGGGATGGGCCAATTATAAGAAATATTTCTCACAGACTTTCCAGGTCCACGCCAGGCATCAGACCATTTTTACACCCCTATTGAGTTTAAAAACTAAGTTGTTATATTATTTTTTTACATTCAAGAGCATTTTTGGACTCTAAACATTGTGTTATTATATTCATGTTACTTTAAATAGAACTTTTACTTAAATAAACATTGCGATGTTACAGTTTTTCCAATCCCCAACACAACAACCACTTTCTCGGCAATTATTTTACATTATAACCACTCAATAGGCTAGTAAGATGGGGTATTGAGAGTGACAATGCTTGGATTGATATTTGTATTAATTTTGTTCGACTGCATTATAGACCGAGTTCACAATTGACCGGGGAATGGTGGATGCTAGCATGAGAGCTATTTAAGACACAAGGGAAATCTATGCCGAATTTCATTTTATGATACATCGGTTATTATTCACCATAGTAGTCAATCTCAGATCGCAGTGTGACATGACGGGGTTCTAGCAGGGTTATGTGCACAATATTCAACTCAACTAATGCAACATAGGTGAATATTCAATGGCTAAGTGTACTAGTATGGTTTTTCCAACAACGTGCTATATAAAGAACATAATGAAAAATGAAGAGATTATTAAATGGAACTGTTTCCCCCTTGCTTGCAGGAACATGATTTGACCCATGGGGAGGTGTGGTTCTTATATATTGGGTGGTGAAATGTATAGTCACAGGATACAAGTATGTTTTTGTTTAGTTTTTATTTTATTTTCTTTATCGCATTAGCCACTTAAGTATTTTACTTCTTTCTACGGGCGGAGGGTAGTGATGCTATCCTGACTAGTTGACGTAGATCACTTGTATACTGTAATACCATGAGGTGTGAGTGTGAGGAAACATTGAAAGATAGAGGAGCCTTGGGGTCTTCCATGAGATGGAATTGTTTTTCTAAAACATTGTGTGGGAACATTTCTGGAGTATGTTGGAGTCATGAAATAACCCCAAGTGTCTCCATGAGATAGCATAAATAACCCCAAGTGTCTCCAAGTGTCTCCATACATCGTATCATCCTTGCATGGGTTGGCCACTCACCCAATCCTATCAAACCTATCCTAGTCTATCCTCTCAGTCACATAGTCTATACTCATCTCTCGAGGATTATCCCATGCCTCGATGCACATCTCATCATCCAACTAGACAAAGAGGATTCTTCACCTTATGATTGTCCTAGTCACAAAAGCACACCATGTCGAACCCATATGCATTATATTCTCAATAATCCAGTCAAGAACCTCATCAAAATCATGTATTATAACCTAACCCCACTAACCAAGTTCCATCCTAAGCTAAATCACACCAAGCCTCTTGGATTTATAATGCCAATCTGTCCGACAATACCCAATACCCACACTAGCATCTCATCCTTCATCTCTTTAGTTTAAATATTGAATCATTAAATGGATTAAAACCTTTCATAATACATTTTATATACTTAGAGGGACCATCCCACTCAAAGAACCTACCAAGATTCCAATCCATCCTCATAAGTATTTCCTCATCAAACGCTAGATGTACAATTGCCACACCTATCACTACAAGGATCAATCCTCTTAGGAATATTCTACTTGATTTAAATCCTCATCGTTAGTGACATAAATCACATTAAAGAACATAAATTTCAACTGAACCCTACATTCCAAGAATTATTCATGTGGACAGGCCCCATAGCAACATGCTAAGAACTAAAACCATAAATAATAATTCCAAATACATGCATCGTTTTTAAATAAATATCTCAAGTGTAAATATAAAAACCAAGAATAATAAGACCTCATCCCTTATATCGAACAAAACCAAACTAAGTTGAAACTCAATCCAAATTGATTATATACCATTAATAGGAAGAGTAATTGTTAATTAATAGGAATGTACTATTTGATAGTATCATTTTGAAACATTGATCTATTTCCCCTTTGCTTGCAGGAACATGATTTGACCCATGGGGTGCTATGGTACTTATATGTTGGGAGGTGACATGTATAGTCATAGGAGACAAGTATTTTTTAGTTTAGTTTTTATTTTATTTTCTTTATCGCATTGGTCACTTAGATGTTTGACTGCTTTCTATGGACAAAGGGTAGTTATATTCTGCGAAGGGTGCCAAAAGGAGTTCAGATTGATTCAGTCCACCGAATTTGATCCGAGGTAAGATTATATGGTTACTACTTGTCTCACACCTCATGTATTTGGGGATTTAGTGTTTTTGACTCCATATTATGTTTTCGGTAGGGCGTTGGATCGTTTCGTGTTGGTTTGGGTGGATTTGGTTCTCTGCTATCAATCTAGGCAAGGATTTAATGCCATTGGTTGGTTTATCACTGTTTATGTAGCACCCTTTATGTGTTTTAAGGTTATTAATATCCTTTGTGTAGTGTGTTGATCCCTGCTCGTTGGTTTCAAGTCGCCAAGTCAAGGGAGACTCACCTGCGTGTGCATAGGTAAGTAAGTATATGTATGTGGGTTCCCCCGTTACGTGTATAGTCACCCATGACAATTATTATGCACGTATGGGGCCAGGTGTGCCCATGTATATATATATAAATGCAAACACAGGTGAGTGGAGACTGATATATGCATATAAGAATATGTGCAAGGATCCCCTCGCACATGCTCATGGCCATGCATGTGTGTTCATAGGGGCTAGGTGTCCTTGCATGTGTGTGAAGGTGTGTATACCTAGTGGAAGAGTAGTAGCTTTTAGTTAGAAAGCTCCAAGAGCCGAAGTGGATGACTTGGTTCCACCTTGAGGTAGAGTCCCTCTCGTAGCCTCTTTAATTTAATAATGATTTAAATTGAATTTTTCTTCTTTCTTAATTATTCTTAATTATATTGAATTGCATATCTTGAATAAGTGTTCTTTAATATAATTGTTTCATTTGATAAATAAAGTCATGTTTTTATAATAAAACCCTTCCAATGGAGGTGCGCTATCTGCGAAAACTCACAGTGATAGTTTAGGGTGTATGATTATTTTCCATTATTTTGTTTCCCTTTAGATTTTGTGTCATTGTGCCACTCACTACAACCTTCTGACGATCCCTTGTTATAACATATTAAATAGTTGATTTGTTCTATCATGTCCGTTGCGACCTTATCTTATGGAGAAACCTATTTGGGTGTTTTCCTGGCCTCTTGGCCACCCCTTTGGGTGTTTACCCGAGCCTATATATCTAAAAACACTGATGGTGTCATTGTTTAACACCTGTCAGGCTTATGGTGCTCCCCACCATAAGCTTCATCTTAACACTGTTTGGGGTGTTTGCCTGGCCTCGATGAAAATCTAATTTTTTACATATATGAATTATCCCATAAGATTTTTGTTGCATCCTGAGATGTTAAAACATACTCAAATTCTATTATTCTCAAGGTGACTGAAGTTTTTTTATTAGAGTTCCAAGAAATGAATATACCATTGAAAAGTAATACACCTGCATAATTTGACTCTCAATCAGTAGTTTCAACTACCTAGTACCACTTTTAAACACAACGAATATAAAATATATATCTTTATCATACCACAATCCCGAATCACGAGTCTGTTTTTTATAACATAAGATCATTTTCTATAATGTGAAGGACAACTACATAGGATTTATTTGGAATCTTGGCCAGAAGATGCTGCCCTATGGATGTCACTGGACCAGGCCAACACGCCGCGATCACGCCGCGGTCATGCCACTGTAATGCCATGATTTGGCCCTGTTCCAGGACGACACCCCACATTGGTTCACAGTCCTGTCAGAATTCAATTTATGATACCTAGATAGAGTTTTAGATACATTACCCACCCATAGTTAATGGGGAGGGAGGAGATGACCAGAATGTTTCCCCACTTCCTCCCACTCCCTTTTCTCCTGACCGGAAGATGCTGCCCCATAGATGTCACTGGACCAGGCCAACATGCCGTGGTCACGCCGCGGTCACACTGCGGTCATGCCATGGTCACGCTGTGGTCACGCCGTGGTCACACCGCGGTCACGCCGCAGTAATGCTGTGATTTGGACCTAATCTATGACGACACCCCGCAACAGTTCGTAGTCCTGTCGTAATTTTATGTATGATACCTAGATAGAGTTTTAGATACATTACCCACCCATAGTTAATGGGGAGGGAGGTGACAACCAGAATGTTTCCCTGCCTCCTCCCCCTCCCTTCACTCCTGACCAGAAGATGTTGCGCCGTGAATGTCGCTGGACCGGGACAACATGCCGCGGTCATGCCACGGTCAGGCCGTGGTCACGCTGCGGTCACGCCGCGGTCAAGCCATGATCACGCTGCGGTCATACGACGGTCACGCCGTGGTCATGCTGCGGTAATGCCGTGATTTGGCCCTTCTCTAGGACGACACCCCACGGCGGTTCGCAGTCTTGTCAGAATTTGATGTATGATACCTAGATAGAGTTTTAGATACATTACCCACCCATAGTTAATGGGGAGGGAGGTGATGACCGGAATGTTTCCCTGCCTTCTCCCGCTCCCTTCACTCTGGGCCGGAAGATGCTGCCCCGCGAATATCGCTGGACTGGGCCAACACACCGCGGTCATGCCATGGTCACGCCGTGGTCACACCGCGGTCATGCCACGATAATGCTATGATTTGGCTCTACTCTAGGATGACACCCCGTGGCGGTTCACAGTCCTGTCAGAATTTGATGTATGATACCTAGATAGAGTTTTAGATACATTACTCACCCTCCTTCCTGGACCCCGAACAACACCCCCACCCTCCTCCCTGGACCCCGGACAGCCCCCCCACCATCCTCCTTGGACCCCAGACAGCCCCCCGGACAACCCCCCCAACCCTCCTCCCTGGAACCCGAATCCCAATCTAAGCTATCTTCAAGATTCACCCTAAATCTCAATGGAAAAGAGGGTTTTATAACTTCAGAAGAAGATGAGAGAAGAGTGAAAACCCTAATAGAAAAGAGAAATAAAGGAGAGAATTAGACTCGCCAGGATCTTCAATACACACTTGACGATACTCAAAATTCCCAAGTGACATGTATGAGTCAACCCCGCCTCAAACCAAGGCACGGTGTGGCCGGTACCACTCAAAGTGTCTCACTTTTATTTGAAATGGACAACATTTTAAATGAAAACAACAACTGACATACAAAAAACCATTCAAACAGATTCAGATTGTGTTGATACTTTAGAAAAAAGATCCATGAGTCATTTTTTACGTGTATGAGTCAACCCTACCTCAATCTATGGCATGGTGTAGCCAATACCACTCAAAGTGTTTCACTTTTATTTGAAATGGACAACATTTTAAGTGAAAACAAAAACTGGCATATGGAAAACTAACCAAACGCATTTGGATTCTATTGATACTTTAGGAAAAACATACATGGGTCATTTTTGATGTGTACGAGTCAACCCCGCCTCAATCTGAGGAATGGTGTGGCTAGTATCACTTGAAGTATCTCACTTTTATTTGAAATGGACAACATTTTAAGTGAAAACAACAACTAACATACAGAAAACTGACCAAATGCATTTATATTGTGTTGATACTTCAAAACAACGATCCATGGGTCATTTTTGACGTGTAAGAGTCAACCCTGCCTCAATCTGAGTCATGGTGTGTCTGGTACCACTCAAAGTGTCTCACTTTTCTTTGAAATGGACAAAATTTTAAGTGAAAACAACAACTGGCATACAGAAAACTGATAAAACACATTCAGATTCTATTGATACTTCAACACAATGATACATGGGTCATTTTTGATGTGTATGAGTCAACCCCGCCTCAATCCAAGGCACGGTGTGGCTAGCACCACTCAAAGTGTCACTTTTCATTGAAATGGACAACATTTTAAGTGAAAACAACAACTGGCACACGGAAAGCTGACCAAACACATTCAGATTCTATTGATACTTTAAGAAAAGGATCCATGTTTCATTTTTGACATTTTTGAGTCAACCCCGCCTCAATCCGAGGCACGGTGTGGCCTAAACAACTCAAAGTGTCTTTCTTTTGTTTAAAATGGATACTCTTTTAAGTAAAAACAACTGTCATACAGAAAACTGACCAAACACATTATGACTGTTTTGATACTTTAGGAAAATAATCCATGGGTCATTTTTGATGTGTATGAGTCAACCTCACCTCAATCCAAGGCGTGGTGTGGCCGACACCACTCAAAGTGTCTCTCTTTTGTTTTAAAAGGACATCATTTTAAGTGAACACAACAACTAACATACGAAAAACTGAAAAAGGCATTCATATTCTGTTGAAACTTTAGTAAAAAGATACATGGGTCATATATGATGTGTACGAGTCAACCTCGCCTCAATACGAGGGCCGGTGTGGCCAGCACCACTCAAACTCTCACTTTTATTTGAAATGGACAGGATTTTAAGTGAAAACAACAACTAGAATACGGAAAACTGACAAAACGCATTTGGATTGTGTTGATAATTTATGAAAACGATCCATGGGTCATTTTTTACATGTAAGAGTCAACCCCGCCTCAATCCAAGGCATGGTGTGGCCGATACCACTCAAAGTGTCTCTCTTTTGTGTAAAATGGACCACATTTTAAGTGAAAACAACAACTGACATATGAAAAACTGACCAAATGCATTCATATTATGTTGATACTTTAGTAAAAAGATCCATGGGTCATTTTTGATGTGTACGAGTCAACCCCACCACAATCTGAGGTGCGGTGTGGCTGACACCACTCAAAGTGTCTCACTTTTCTTTGAAATGGACAACATTTTAAGTGAAAACAACAAATGGCATACGGAAAACTCAAACACATTTTTATTCTATTTATACTTTAGGAAAAGGATCCATGGGTCATTTTTGACATGTACGAGTCAATCCTGCCTCAATATGAGGTATAGTGTGGCCGACACCACTCAAAGTGCCTCTCTTTTGTTTAAAATGGACAACATTTTAAGTGAAAACAACAACTAACATACGTAAAACTGACCAAACGCATTCAGATTGTGTTGATAATTTAGTAAAATGATCCATGGGTCATTTTTGATGTGTAAGAGTCAACCCCGCCTCAATCCGAGGTGTGTTGTGGCCGAAACCACTCAAAGTGCCTCTCTTTTGTTTAAAATGGACAACATTTTAAGTGAAAACAACAATTAACATATGGAAAACTGACCAAATGCATTCATATTGTGTTGATAATTTAGGAAAATGATCCATGGGTCATTTTTGACGTGTAAGAGTCAACCTTGCCTAAATCCAAGGCACAGTGTGGCCGATACCACTCAAAGTGTCTCACTTTTCTTTGAAATGGACAACATTTTAAGTGAAAACCATAACTTGCATACAGAAAACCAACTAAACGCATTCATATTATGTTGATACTTTAGTAAAATGATCCATAGGTCATTTTTGATGTGTAGGAGTCAACCCTGCCTAAATCCAAGGCACGGTGTGGCCGGTACCACTCAAAGTGTCTTTCTTTTTTTTAAAATGGATACTCTTTTAACTAAAAACAACTGGCATACGGAAAATTGACCAAACGCATTCAGATTGTGTTTATACTTTAAGAAAACTATCCATGGGTCATTTTTGATGTGTAAAAGTTAATCCTTCCTCAATCCGAGGTGCGGTGTGGCCGACACCACTCAAAGTGTCTCTCTTTTGTTTCAAAAGGACATCATTTTAAGTGAATACAACAACTGACATACGGAAAACCAACCAAAGGCATTAGGATTCTATTGAAACTTTATGAAAACGATCCATGGGTCATATGTGACGTGTAAAAGTCAACCTTTTATCAATCTAAGGGCTAGTGTGGCCGGCAACGCTAAAACTGTCTCACTTTTATTTGAAATGGACAGAATTTAAGTGAAATCAACAACTAGCATACGGAAAACTGACCAAACCCATTTTTATTGTGTTTATACTTTATAAAAACGATACATGGGTCATTTTTGATGTTTAAGAGTCAAACCTTCCTCAATCCAAGGTGTGGTGTGGCCGACACCACTCAAAATGTCTCTTTTATTTAAAAATGACATCATTTTAAGTGAAAACAACAACTGACATATGAAAAACTGACCAAATGTATTCGTATTCTATTGGAACTTTAGTAAAATGATCCATGGGTTATATTTTATGTGTAAGAGTTAAACCTTCCTCAATCCAAGGGCCGGTGTGGCCAACACCACTTAAACTGTCTCACTTTTATTTGAAATGGACTGGATTTTAAGTGAAAACAACAACTGGCATACAGAAAACCAACCAAACACATTCAGATTGTGTTGATACTTTAGGTAAAAGATCCATGGGTCATTTTTAACATTTAAGAGTCAACGCCGCCTCAATATGAGGTGCGGTGTGTCCGAAACCACTCAAAGTGTCTCTCTTTTGTTTTAAATGGACATCATTTTAAGTGAAAAAAACAACTGACATACGAAAAACCAACCAAATACATTCATATTCTATTGAAACTTTAGGAAAATGGTACATGGGTCATATGTGATATGTAAGAGTCAATCCCTCCTCAATCCGAAGTACGGTGTGGCTGGTTCCACTCAAAGTGTCTCTCTTCTGTTTAAAATGAACATCATTTTAAGTGAAAACAACAATTAACATACGGAAAATTGACCAAATGCACTCGGATTCTGTTGAAAATTTAGAAAAATGATCCATGAGTCATATGTGATGTGTACGAGTCAACACCGCCTCAATCCAAGGTGTGGTGTGGCCGACACCACTCAAAGTGTCTCTCTTTTGTTTAAAATGGACATCATTTTAAGTGAAAACAACAATTAACATACGGAAAACCGACCAAACGGATTTTTATTCTATTGAAACTTTAGGACAACGATCCATGGGTCATATGTGATGTGTAAGAGTCAACGTCGCCTCAATATGAGGCGCGGTGTGGATTGTATCACTCTAACTATCTATCTTTTGTTTAAAATGGACATCATTTTAAGTAAAAACAACTGGCATACGGAAAACTGACCAAACGTATTCAGATTGTGTTGATACTTTAGAAAAATGATACATGTGTTGTATGTGATGTGTATGAGTCAAACCCGCCTCAATCCGAGGTGTGGTGTGGTCAAAACCACTCAAAGTGTCTCACCTTTATTTGAAATGGAAAACATTTTAAGTGAAAACAACAACTAGCATACGGAAAACTGACCAAACACATTTAGATTCTATTGATACTTTATGAAAACGATTCATGAGTCATCTATGACGTGTATGAGTAAACTCCGCCTCAATATGGGGCACATTTTGGCTGGTATTACTCCAAGTGTATGTCTTTTGTTTAAAATGGACATCATTTTAAGTAAAAACAACTGGTATACGGAAAACCGACCAAACGTATTCAGATTCTGTTGATACTTTATTTTGGGGTTGTTAGCTTCTAATTTCTGAATTCAATCATGTATGTGTTATATAAAATGAAATTTTGTATGTATTCTTAATTCTATATAACCCACCCTCCTAGACACCCCCACCCCCATGGATAGCCCCTCACCCCTGGACACCCCCACCCCCGGGACACCCCCACCCCCAGGACCCCCAACCCCTTATATGTCATATAATAAATGTGTTATATATAATTCAGAATTATGTATGCAACATAATTCATTTTTTATGTGTTATTGATTCATAATTCAGAATTCATTACATAATTCATTCTGCATGTATTCAATTGAGAATTCAATTATGAATTCTGTATTGCATAGGGTAATTGGGTTCATATACATGATTATAATTGTGGTACATTCCATGGTTATAAGAGTATCCTATTTTTATGTGCTTTTGTGTGCTATAGTAGGTGTTTGTTGCTGTTAAGAGTGTATGCTGGTGTATGTAGTTGAGTGTGCAGTGGTTTTGTTGCTGTTAAGAGTGTGTGCAGTGGTTTTGTTGCTGTTAAGAGTGTGTGCAGTGGTTTTGTTGCTGTTAAGAGTGTGTGCAGTGGTTTTGTTGCTGTTAAGAGAGTCTGTAGTGGTTTTGTTACTGTTAAGAGTGTATGCAGGTGTATGTGCAGTGGAGGAGAGGAGATTTTAGGTGGCTGGTCTGCCAAATTTTGGTAATACACTATACCAACAGTTTACTAAAACTATTGGTATACTGATGTACATATTTTTACCAACGGATTTAGTAAACCATTGGTAAAACATGAAAATGATAGTATTGCCAACAGTTTTAGAAACCATTGGGAATACTCCTATACACTGCCAGTATTTCCAATGATTTTAAAAACCATTGGGAATACTCCTATATACCAACGATTATTTAAACCGTTGGGAACCTCTAGGATTACACTACATTTCCCAATAGTTATACTAAAACCGTTGGTAATGGGGTATCCCTACGCCTTACTTGCCAACGGTTTTCCAAACCGTTGGTATATAGTATACCAATGGTTTGGCATCCTTTACCAATGGTTTCAAACCATTGGTAAAGCCTTAGTTTCCAGTAGTGGGAGAATTTATTTATGTCTCACAACAAAATATCATTGATGACATAGAAAAAAATACAATATTTATATTAGTAAAATCTTAAATAATCCTTGTGAAGGTGATTCATGGGAAAATTTTAATCAGGTGCATCTAGATTTTACTTTAGAAGCTTGTAATGTTTGATTGATTCTTTCTACTGATTGTTTATTTCTATTTGGTTTTTATGGTAGTCGTTATTCTTATTATCCCATCTTTATAACTCCGTAAAACTTACCTCCATGGATGTTGATAAATTAACCATATTGTTTTAATATTATTAATTCCAGGACATCCTAAAAGAGACTTATTTTTTATTTAAATCCATTTATTGATGAGTTAAACTTATTATGAAGTAATAGTGTTAGTACATATGACGTAGTTTCAAAATAAAATTTCATAATGGAAGATTCATTAACATGGATAATTAGTGACTTACCACTATATGAAATGTTATCTAGATGGATTAAACATGGTCTAAAATTATTTCCATACTATATAAGTATTAGAAAAGAATTTAGGATTTTTAATGGAAGAAAACCTTATTTTTTAGACTATCACGTGATATTTCTTCTTACATACCATCCTTTACGAGGGAAAAAAATTAATTTCAGTAAAGGTAAAATTGAAAGAGATAGACATCCATCAATGATCTCAGGTATTTATTTAAAATCTATTTTATATTTTTCCCCCTACTATCACCTTTGGACCAACTAGAAACCAACAAAAAATAAATGTTTTGAGAAAGATCACAATTGGATAGAAGGGAGTATTTTTTTATGATCTTCCATATTGGTCTGATTTATTAGTCAGTAACATATTATATGTTATACATATAGAGAAGAACTATTTTAATAAAATAATTTATACCATTTTGGAAACACCTCTTGATATTAAAGATAATGTAAAAAAATGATTAGATATTTATCAAATTTATAGGCATCAGAACATGAGTTATTTGAAAATGACAAAGCACAAAATTTAATGAATCTAAAAGTGTATTATATAGTTTATATAGAAAATAACTTATTATTATGTCAGTTTATTGCATATTTGGGGTTACCATATGTTTGTGTTTCTAATTTGACTTGATGTTTCAGAAATAGTTATATTATTGGATTAAAATTTCATGATTTTTTAGGATATAATGTAAATACTACTATCAATTGGCCTTATATGTTTTTCAAATTATTCAATTTGTGATGTGATAACATAAATATCATATTTTACTGAGACATTTTTGTGGTGAAAAAGACTATGATGCACTAATTAGATTGAAAAAAATTATTATTTTAATTTTATGTAAATTGGAAAATAAATTCCACCATCTTTCTTTAATTCAATAGAACATTAAATATTACATTCACTAAATAAAGAAAAATGTGGAGGAAAAGTATAGTTTTGATGGATGTACCCATATGATATATTTATGCAGAAATTAAAGAAAAAGGTATGTAACAAATCATCGGTTGAAGTGTCAATTAGAGAAGTATATTTTCATGGGGAAATTTCATTTTTCTAGTCTAGTTATTTTTAACATGAATGTCCTGTAAAACATGATCGAATGGGTATTTGTTTGTGAAATATTCATGATTTAATAAACCATCAATTTTATATTTTTAATTAGCCTGAACTTGGCTTTAGTGGAGTTCATAAATAATAGATTTTACATGATAAATAAAAAAACTTCATATATATGTTCTTCTCAACTGTGAATAAATGAAATGATTTATATAGCGAGTTCTAAATTTACCTATTATTTATATTTTTTTAAAATCAAATTATTATTATTTCATTTTTAGATTTATAATGATCATAACAAGAAACAATTTACACAAATGACACCATATTCCCTTGAAGAACACCGAAAATGTAACTTTTCCTACTAGTTTCAAAGACTAGTAAAGTAAATTGTTATGGTTCAATATATGAAATCGATTTACTATTTGTTATATTGTTATTTCTTTTTCAATTTTCCATATATTGTAATGTGAAAAATAAATTTATAATTGATTATTTTTATTGAATAACCCACCATTCAATTTGGTTAAATCATATAATGCATATGTAGTTAATGAATTTTGATTTCATACAAGCGCATGTGGTGAATAAAAAAATAATGAATAATGGTGTTTTCTTGAATGGATCTCCTCATAAATAAAGTGAAGTTGACTTTTATGGAATGTGGGATCAAATAATTGAGTTATGATATCTATAATTAAATTATGTAACAATTTTTAAATTTCATTGGTTTCATACTGGTCAAGGTTTTCATTTTCATCTATACCATGGAAGAATTATAATTAAACATAAAATCCTTACTATAGTAAATGAACCATTTATACTAGTCCATAAAGAACAAAAAATATATTATGAAAATTATTTTTCTACTTTAAAATATTTAATTTAATGGTAAAGTATAATAAAAATGAAATCTCATGGAAATTAGTTTATACAAAGTGAAAGTTTTTTTGTTGAAGTGCAAGAAACTAAAATTTTTCAAGAGTCAACACTAAATAAATATTTTACTTGATGAGATACATATATTGATCCTAAAACCCCATAGATAATTGCTGATGGTGTTAATAATGTTGGTGATATAACAAATTAATTTGAAATAGAAAGGGATGATAAATTTGGAGCTCCTATGGAAATTAATGATGCTTAGGAGGAAGATGAAGATATCAACACCATTAAATATGAAGATGATGATGAAGATGAAGAATGATGCAATTACATGCTGTTTATAGTCATAATTAATATATAATAATTATTTTTAATTGTTTTTAGACAAAATTATTTTCATGTTTTAGATGGATAGAAATTATTTTGATGAGATGTTGTGTACCCTCACTGATGCTCTTCTTCCCGATGATCAGCTAGATACCTCATAATCTGTCCAGCAGGTTTCTACTTGTACATTGTTAACTCATAGGGGTTATGATTTAGAGAGATTGATGATTTTTAACACTATATTTAAGCGACACATGCCTATTGATTTCGATCCATGCATGAGGAGGTATGTCCAATTGTATATTTATTTATTTTTTATTAATTAAAAATTTTTAATTGATTTATTTATGTACTAATTGTTTTAATATTTTTTCTTTTTTTACCACATTTTTTAACAGATAGTTGTTGGATAGGGAGTATAATTCTATAAAATTAATTTTCCATATGAAGGGTGAGATGGGATCAAATTTCGATTGATGTTCATCATCACATGTTTGATCATTGGATGGTATATAAATAAATAATATATTTTTTTAAATTTATTTAATTATTGACTTGATATTATTAATTTTTTTAGGACTTATGGATTCTCATTGATGATAACATGAGAGACACCAATTGGGAGTCATGGGATATCTATATGCATAAGGGTTGTTGTCATTGCTTACAAAATTTGACAAATAGTACCATGGAGAGAGTTTGATCCATAATTTTATCAATATTTTTGTAGTCATTATCTTAATTAAATCTCATCCCACATTTAAGATGGATTATGCTCCAACTTGATGTGAGATAGTTTTTGGAGGATATCATCATCAAGCTACTACAAATGAGGGAGGAAAGAGGTCACACATATAGCTGGAATTTATAAAGTTAGTATACATAAAAAATATATGGTAAGTAATTAAATTCAATAATATATATAATTTAAATATAAAATTATTATTCTATATTCATATAGGTAGTTGAGTATCTTTAAGTTATAGAGTTCTATGTTTTTAAGAATATGTACACCGATCTTACCACTGGTAAAATTACTGTTGATCTATAGTGTAAAATTATAGTTAGTATATTTTTTTAAAGTTAACTGAAATTAATATTTTAAATAATTTAGTTTCATATTGCATTTAAAGGCAGAATATGAGGTCGTGACTACTCGCACAAATGATGAATGTCAGTTCTTGACTGAGGTTCGGGAAACTGGTGAGTCAATATTTGATGAGGTAGCTTAGATGCAGGTGACCTAGAATAATATCAAGAAAGGTAAAGCTGTTGGTATTAATTATCAATTTGTTCCTTCTAGTTAGTATTGAATGGTTGTGTGGCCATCATCTAGATCAAGAGGATATCATATAGAGTTTTCATTGTATTTAGTAGAATATGAGAAGAGGTTTCTAGATTAGAATGAGGTTAAATAGAGCATGCATAGGGAATAGGGGGAGATTTTTCGATACCACTGGTTGTAGTATGACTAGAAGTGTTAATACTAGGAGCAATAACATGAGAAAATGTAGTACATGAGATGACTTGTGCATGGTATAAGGATAGAGTTACCTCTACCTGATATTCTAAACGATCCACCATCCCCATAGCGATTGATGATATATTTTTTTAAAAACATATTATGATGAGTTTTGAATCAAATTATTATGTGTAATATGGTTATTAATTCATATGTCTATATTTTCATATATTTGTTTTTTTTAATTTTTTAGTTTTTTGAGATGAATATGGAATTATGTCATAATAGGTTACTTTTGATGGAAATCCCCATCTGTTGCAAATAAAATATTATAATTAAATTCCATACCCATCACAAAAAACCACTCATCAAATATGTGGTGGAAAAAATTTTGTGATAGGAAATATTTCTATTTCAGGAAAAGTAATTTTCATAGGCTATCATAAAAACAATTGACACCATTTTCAGCCATGGGCCAATCATGATGGGATTCCGTCACATTACACTATTTGAAATAGGATCCCATAACTATTGGACCATTGAAAATACATAGATTTACCCTTTCATATGATGTTGATAATTTTGATAACATAACCATGAATTTGAATTATAAAGGGATGATGAAGTTGAATCTCATGTAGAAATTGATGATGGTGGGGAGGAATATGATGATATTGACATTTAAAAGTAAGAATATGATGATGTAGATGAAGAATGATGGAATTTCATGCTGGTTATAGTCATAATTAAAATATAGTGCCTATTTTCAATTATTTAGACAACTTTATTTTTTTATTTCAGATATGTGGTAATGATATCAATAAGATGTTCTATACCCTCACAGATTTTGTGCTTCCTAGTGATTATCTCGATGACTAATCATCCAACTCGTATGTTTCTTCCACTACATCATCCACTTATAAGGGTCATGGTTTAGCTATATTGATGATTCACAACCCTATTATTGATAGATGACCACCTCCTGATTCCAATCCATGCATGTAGAGGTATGTTCAGGTGTGTATTTTAGTTAATTTTCATTAATTATATTTAATATTCAATACTTTATTTATTTAATAATTGTTTGATTATTTGTTCTTTTTCCATTTTTTTTTCACATATAGTTATTGGAAAAGGTGTGAAATTATAAATAATTATTTTTCTAGGACAGGAGTGATATGGGATCAGATTCCCATTAATGTTCCCCATCACACAATTCATCACTGGATGGTATGTAAATAAATAATATTTATTTTGAATTCTTTTTAGTTATTAACTTCCTATTATTAATTATTTGTAGGTTTTATGGAATTGTATCAATGATGGTATGATATCCGATATATGGGAGTCATGAGAGATATTTATGCTTGAGCATTTTTATTAGTTTTTGGACAATCTAACAAAGAGATCTATGGAGAGAACTTAAGATATATTTTTTTATTAGTCCTACTGTAATCATCAACCTGATTACATATCATCCCATGTTTGGGATGGATTGTGCTCCTTATAGATAAGAGATATTTTTTAGAGGAGAAAATCATTAGGCCAAAAAAACTATGGGAGATAGAAGGTCACATAATGAACTGGTATTTGAAAATTTTGTATTCACCGATGAAATACAGTATGTAATTTTATTTACTAATTTATATATACTTAAAATGTAATTTTTTTTCATATAGGTATTTATTCATCATGATGTTACAGAATTTGATGTTTTTAAGAAGATATACATTGACCCTACCAATGGAGAGATTACAGGTGACTGCCAATATCAGATCATGGTTAGTATAAATTTTTTTATTTTAAAATTAAATAAAAATATAATATTTTAACTATTTTAACTTAAAATTTCCTTTAAAGGAGACATATGAGGTCATGAATTCTCACACAAAAGATGGGAGTTGGGCCAATAATGAGGGCCAAGACACTAATGAGTTGGGATTTGATGATTTATCTTGGATTCAGGTGACTTAGTATGGTATCAAGAAATTATGAGTGGTTGTTATTAGTTCTCATTTAATGCTAGCCAATTATTATGATTTTATTGTGTGGTCATCATCCAACTCAGGGGGGGGGAGGGGGGGGGGGGGGCTCTTGAAAAGCTTTTACCATCGTTTGTAGAGTATAAGGATAATTTTAGATATTATAATGAATTTATAGGGAGCATTCATAGAGAGAAGGAGGAGCTTCATCGACACCAACAACATCAGGAGGAGCATCATCGTCAGTGGTATGAGGAGAAGCATGAGAAAATAATGGAGTATATGTGATGACTTGCACAAGGTATATGGTTGGAGTTTTCTCCACTTGGTCCTTCAGATGATCCACCACCTCCATAGTGATTGATGATATATTTTGTTGATAAAAATATTATGATATGTTTTGGATGGGCATATTTGGTTTATATGTTTAAAGTTTTATATATTTTTTTTCTAAATTTTTTATTTCTAAAGTTATATATATATATATATATTTTAAATTTTTTTGATGTTAATTTTCTTTATTTTTTTATTTTTCATTTTTTTTGTGATAGAATCATATTTTTATTGAAATATGTTATTGGAAATATATATAGATTTCCATCACTAACAACCTTTTATAAAGGAAATATTATTTTTTCTCTAATGATAATTCATCAAATTTGTGGTGAAATAACTATTTGCAATGGGGAATGATTCCATCAATTTTTTTTATAAAGACACTTTCAGCCAAGTGCTAATCAATATGATCCCACTTCATAATTGAATACTCTTGAAGAGATCTCATTGATATTGACCCATCGAAAATAAATCATTTTCCAATTTTGAAAGGGAATTCGACAAGAGGCATTTCTATTTGATGCTGTATTTTTAAACCTTGAATGAAAGTTGAATAGTGGTTGCTAAAATCTGAGATAATAGATCCTTCAAGACTTCTACCCAGGTTTTGGTTGGTTTATCAAATAATGATAAACCAATCCATATGAAAATCCTCAAGATTATGTCACATATATTTCATCATAACTAATTAAAACATGTTAAACATTTGATGATATAGTATAAATATATATATAATGTTTAAAAAAAAACTTAGTTAATCATGTTTGCATCAATATAGTACAATTATGAGGTAATTTATATCAATCAATATTTTAGTTATATTTTTTCACCTACAAGAGTGATAAATCATTATGAATGTGTGATATTGGATGAACTTCATAGAAAGATTCATGGTCTCTTAAAATTTAAGGTCATTCAAGTAATTACTCCAATTAAATATCAACATATTTATTATGATGACCATATATGGAATATTGAGTATCCTTTACTCGATGATGAGGATTGGGTGGAGGAATCATCATTGTTCATGAAATAGTTAAATAATGGTTTAATGAAATTATATGTGGCTAATTATGTTACTAATGATGTGGGACTTACTTCCATACATCCATGTTATGGGATATTTGTTGAATTTTTTCCTCCACAAAATTCTTCTTTATTGTCCTCTCATATGAATTTGGAAATAGAAACAAATTATGAAGAAGATGATCAGAATATGAATAGAATTGCAGGAGACATACCCATCAATACTTTGATTTAATGAATGGTAGAATTTCTGATGAGGAAGTATCTAATGATTCAACATGAGATGATATAGGTGAGGATTATGTGAGGAATGAACCTTCTATGGTTTATTTTATAAATATCCAATAACCATTTAGTGGTAATCATCCAATATTATTGACTTCCTTAGTCGAGGGAATGTTGCATGCAATTTTTTTTGATTGGGGTGTCATTAAACCAACTACTAAATTACTTGGAATTATAGATAACACATTTTCATCAAATTATAACACTATATATGTTGGATAGGAGTTTTAAAGTAAATGTGCATTGATTTTTTTTCTTAAGAAATACCACATAGAGAATTTTTTTTCATTTTTGGCTGATGAGTCTAGGATGGAAAAATACATCATTTGGTGTGAAAAATATGGGATAAAATGTAAATTTTGAACATGGAGAATATATGATAATTTTTTTTCATGTAGGAAGATTACTAATTTGGAAGGACCACATACATATGTACATCTAATCTTGTTGTGAGATCACTCTTCACATGATGTAGAGTTCATATATAATATTATTATAAAGATGGTGTGAATGTATTAGGAAGTATATATGTCCCTTTTCCAAGAATGAATACAACATTTGTTCAAATAAAATATATCCTATGGAAATTATTGGAATGGAAAAAATGAAATTGTGAAAGTTTATGGTGAATCAGATAAATCATATGTTGTGTTGCTGCAGCTAATGAGATTGTTCTCTCTTAATATCTAGGGTATTTATTTTTTGGAAACTATTGAGTATGTATTCTTGGATTATTGATTTAATAAAACAATAATGATGTTCCATAGGTTATTTTGGGAATTTTATCCATATATTTCTGATTTTACTTATTGAAAATAATTCATTAAAGTTTATGGAACTATTATTTATTATAAGTATGCAGGCCAAGATGGTTTGACCATGTATTTAGAGAACTAAATCATTAAACCAAAAATTTATTAATAAAAGGAAATATTAAAGGGAAAGAATGGTGAAATGGTATAATTACCCAGGTAAAGCCACACCCAAAGGATATAAAAAATACCTACATAGTGTCAGGTAATATTAAAGGCCTCTAAATTCCCACTAATCCTTTTCTTAAGACCCATAATATTACCTTGATGGTTTATTTTTCTTAGTGCCTAAAGATTTTCCTTGCAAGATTGGGATGTAGACTAGACCTTTTAGATTTCATCTCCCATCATGCTCCATTATTTCATTGGGTCCAAAGTCTTTTCCACCTACCCACCTCCACACTATTCCAATTTTACATACTAAGTTCAATGTGACCCTATGTCTCCTCACATCCCATGGTCATATCCGACTCCCCACATCTTGAGGACATTTCCATCCATCTCCTGAGGTCATCCTGACCTACTCCTATTGTCGTTGTCTACTTCACCCATCCATGTTGTGTTAATCATTGGTTTCCCATATCCCAAGGTCATTGAGTTAATTGTTAGATAACTCTTGCATCCCAAGGTTATCACTAGCCTACTCCTAATAGCTATCACCAACTTACTCCTTATTTCCATTCCCACTATCAGGCAATGTAAGTTCATTGCTAGCCTATATCTAGGAGCATAAAGTTTATTCCCCAAGTTGTTGTTTACCTACCACTTCTAGGTCATCATCTCCATTCAACATTGATGAATATGCTGCCATGGGTCCATATATATACATCTGCATGGTTCCTTATAGATTACATATCCTTTCACTATAAATGGACCCCATAGATGTTGGATCTGACAAGGTGATCTCCCCGCACATGGCCTTTACCACCACTAAGGTCCCAACCATAATAACGAACTGTGAACCCCCTGAGGTTTTATATATATCCTCTTCACTATCATCCCATTCTTTGAATCCGGTTTATAGCTTGAAAATTCAGAAAAGTTAGAGACCCTCTACAAGGGTTCATCAAGGGACTGAGGTTTTAACACTTCAAGAGAACTATATATCCATATTTTTCATCTGAAATTAGATCTATGGATGAACAATATAGGGAAAATATAAACTTATTCCCAACTACATCGAATTAGTTTTTATCATCCTCAAAGATAAAAAATTTCAAAAGATCATCTTGACAATCACTAGTTCCAACCATTTCTAAATCACCCTTAGGAAGGTCAATCCTTTTTCCTAGGTAGTATAGGGAAAAGAGATCCTTGTTCCCAATAACATTGATTTAATTTTGACCATCCTCAAAGAAGAGTGATTTTGAGTAATTCATTTCCATTAGAGGTTGAACAAAAGAACACATTCATTATATTTATTACTTCCATATAGAATTGAAATTATTCTCCTCTGCAACTTTCATTTTCCATTTTTGAAATGGTGAATTTCAAATCATGAAGTTAGTTTTTGGACTTTATACACATTCATGTTACAAAAATACAAGGAGTATGTTTGATATCTGATCATCATCATGTGATTATAGAGGTCATTAACAATGATTGAGTTTCCTTGAGAGAACTAAATGATTATCATCAATATTGTATCATACATATTTCCAGTAATGTGCATAATCATTTTATATATGAGGTAATAAATAAGTGATCATCAAATGAGGTATGTTTTCATAAAATTATATTTTTTGGAAAAAATTTCAATATCATTTTAAATACATTATTGTATTTTGGTTTTAGTATAAAAGCCCTAATAAGGAAAGTTTTATCAATGAATTGAAGATATTTGAAGGGATAATTAAGATTTATATGGTTATACGATGTAGATTTAAAAGGAGAAATGGTCATTAGTATATGATGATGATAGGAGACATGGCCATATGGACACTAATATTGTGGGGTGCATAAATGGGGTATTTAAGAGTGTTGTTAACTACCGATCAAAGGGTTAGTACATGAGAAATTTATAGATTTTTGAATTTCTTTATTGAATAGTCTCAGTAGGCCTATTGGAGGATGAAACATGGAATTATTTTTGGCCATAATTTCAAAAGATATATTAACAATATATTTCAATATGAATCATCATTTCATGTTTGAACCTTTTAATGGATAAAGAATTGTATTTGGGTAACAAGGTTCCATGACCCACTAAAAACACTAGCCAAGTGCTAGTGGTCTTACCAAAAATAAGGTACTATGATTGTAGTTCTTTCTAGGCATTGAGATATCCCTATAATTATAATTTTTCAGCTTATGAATTAGTGAAATCATTATGAGAATGATATGTTGACCCAGTTTATTGAATGAGGACTCTTGATGACTATTATAGTGCACATTGGATTCATGTTTTTGATTTGTATACTTTTACATTACCTATTAATCATCCAATTGTGGTCCCTAATATTACTAGGTTTCATATTACAGCTATTTCATTTATGGATTATTTCATTTTTTTCTATTATTTAATTATGAATTGTTTCATTTTTGGATTGTTTCATTTTTATTTTGAATCAGAACGATTTTTTGACATTTTATACTTTTACCTTGCCCTCTAATTAGCTGACTTTGGTGCTTGATATTACCAAGTAGTGCCCTCATGGATGACCAAAGTCTATTTGTATCAAAAATGATATGTATTGTCCTAAAGAGTGATGAGTGGGACTATGATGTAGCATTTGTCACATATAAGGGAATACTCATAAAAAATGACCCAATGTGGTAGGAAGGGGATCAACTTCATTTTATCTATGATAGAGTTTTTTTATTTTATCATTACTATGTAATGTTTTTCATATTCAAGATTTTTTATTTATTGATTCTTTAATTTATAGATTGTTTAATTTATGGCTTGTTTCATTTTAAGTTTGAGTCACAAATAATTTTGTGATATTTAAATTATTAAGAAATTAAACCTATCCTTGAAATCACATGAAGTGGTCTCATGAAGCTTTTCTATAATTTTGTTATTTTTTTAAGAAAACAAAGTTTCAATGATTCATTGAAAGAATGTGTAGGAATAGAGAATATCCACTTCCCTTCTAACATTACCAGTTGAATATATCATGTATTTTCTTGTACTATGAATCATTTTCATCATGGTCAATATACATAGAATTTTTTATAAATAAATTAAACATTATTGGAGATCATAAAAATAAGAAATTGTTGGACTAAGCCAACAACACCAGTCATATCTATTTGTTTACATCATTTTTTATTCTAATGACTAATTATTAATTATAATTTTATATATCATTTTTTCCTTGTAAATTTTTAAAAATATTTTACGAATTGTATTAAATTAACTATAAAAAGTGATGATGATATCAAATATAGAGATGGAAGGCCTTTTATTTCTCATATTCTAGGACAAACATGTTTCACATCTAGTCATAATGGGATGTTAGGTTTTTGCTCTGAGCATATGAAGGTCTCACCATTTCCATTATGTTACACCACCTACTACCATTATCCCTCATATTTACTATTCTAATTTCTTAAATGTAGTGATGTGTGACTTAAACTTCATCAATCATCAACGCATTGCTACCCTATTAGAGAGATGGAGGCTAGAGACACATAAATTTCATTTTTTAGAGGGAGAGTTGACTATTACTATTGTGGATGTGTCCAGTATGTTGGGACTTCCCATTGAGGGTGAGGCTATTATGGGCCAAGTTAGTTTGGATTGGTTTGATTTTGTAAATGGACTACTAATAATTAAGGGATTGAATGATGGGAGGTCTATAATCATGAGTTGATTACACATGTCAGGGATATACAGACACATCACCCATCTTTCCGATGATGTTAACAAGATCATTGTGTTGTGATTTGTACATGCATACACTCTTAGACTTATTGATGGCATGATATTTGTTGATCATTCCAATACATTTATCCACTTGATGTATTTATCATTACTTAAGGACTTTGACCGTACATGGAGATATAGTTGGGGGTATGCATGTATTTCTTATACATACATAACACTATTTATATTATGTCACATCAATAAGATACATATTATAAGAAGTGTTATTCTTATCTAGATGTGGATATAGGAGAGCATCCTTCGTTTTTCTCCACATTCCCACACACCATGGCATACTGATATTTTATAGGAGTCCTTGTGTGTACGGTGGTATGTTTTTCCTTACATTTTATGTGAAAATAAAATGTATAAATTTATATTTTGAAATATAATAATAAAAATGTTATCTACATGTGGATTCAGACACATCGATATTTGGATACAAATAGACATGATGGTCATGTTTACAGACTTATTTTGGAAAATATTTGACAATATAATGTACATGATTATTAATTATATATTAAAATTATTATTTTTCATTTTACATGAATTCATTTATTAATTGATTATTCATTTTTTTAATATTTTATTTTACATGGATGCCATATATTTAACCTATCATCCAAATTTTCCAACCTTAATGTATGAGGATTCTTGCTACCAGCTCATGCAGAATACCCATGATTCAATTCATATGGTTGAGTTACATCATGTAGATAGAGTTATGAGGAATATCATTTTATATCATCCCATTACAACACTGCCCAGTCAATTGACTTCACTTCATTCCCTAATGATGTCAAGGAAGTAAGAATTAGACTGCAAGAGATATCATGAACACTATATTGAGATGTGACACATACATCATGAGTCCCAATTACGAGGGGAAGGAATAGTATGCTTGCATCTATTAGATAAGTTGGATTATGGGCCCACATGTTCATATTTTAATATCTTATGCGACATAGACTGGGCTATCATCAGTTGGTAATAATTCTTCCTTCCACTTTTGAACTATTTTTTATTAACATTAGTTAACTACATATTTCTTTTTCTAGGATGGTCACATTCTATACCTCATTCACATATCTGATCCTGTAGAGGGAGCACATTAGTCCAGGCCAAATTTCACATAGCAGTGACAGAGATGCTTCTTCCCATGGATGGGATTTATCATTGGATTTCATTTGACGTGACAAGCGATGATGAGGGTACTGATATGGATATAATTATGCGAGAGGGTGATCAACCTTTTATGGATGCAGTGCATGATGATGTGAAATAGGAGGAGGATGTTCATTATGATCAGATATATGCTACCCCACTTCCTATTGCATACAGGCCACAACCACAACTAGAGGAAAAAACACTAGAACAATCATAACTATAGACATAATAGTAGGTTATTCATTTGTTCGGAGGGCCACAATGCATCTTCCCTTAATTATACCACACAGTTTGTTTGTGTGTCATATTTTGTTGCATTGATAGAGGCAGTCTGGCCAGTGTTGCAGTCTTTACTTTCCACCAATATGAAAATATCCACTATAAAAAAGCTATCTTCTTCACATGTTGGAGAGATTTCCGTCCAACAACCACTTTCATTGCAATTAGGATAGGGTACGGGTGAGGAGACAATAGATCCACAACATGTTATATAGGATGATGTGAAGGTAGGTACTAAATATTCTATATAGGAGGTGTGTATGCCAGAGCATAGTGATCAATAAACATGACATGAACACATTATTTATAAAATTGGTTGTGGCATGTTGGTGCACTTGAGACAACAGTGCATATTGGACTGAGACATGATATTTTTTTTAAATCATTAGTTGTACATTCTTTAAAAACCTACTAATATATTATATTTTGTTACATAAAACAAATAAATTGATATAATTACAAATTAATAGAAATGTTTATGAAGGATAGAAAAACATTAATATTAATAAATAAATTTACAATAATAATAACAATTATTTAATTATATTAATACTTATTATTATTATTATCCATATTATGTAAAATAAATACGCATATTGATTTTATAAATAATATAATTATTAACTAGTAAATATATTATTCAATAAATATTATTTTATTTATATTATTAAAAAATAAATATTAGTTATTATACAATTAATTATATTAATAACAAAATAATATATTATTAATTAGTATAAATAATATAATATATAATTAAAAAATATATTACATATTAATAAATTGCTAATAATTATATCAATAATAATTTCAAAAAAAATTATAACTATCAATTATTATACTATTAATTATATTAATAACATAATAATATATTACTAATTAATAATAAATAATTCAATTGATAATTAATAAATATATTACCTATTAATAAATTAATAACAATTATACCAACAATAATTTCACAAAAATTTATAAATATATTAATCACTCTAATTAATCAATAAGGGGTAGTATATTATATTTTATATAAATTAAACCATTTTAATTCCTTAATTATATTATTAATAATTATTAAAAATTATTTATATGAAATATATTATTTATGTATTAATTATTACTTCTTAACATTAACTATTAACTAATATTACAAAAAAATTATAATCACAAAGCGTGAACCGCATTCATGCCTCCTTCGAGGCACTAGGAAGCATGAACTCCATCCACGCTTCCAGTCCGAAGAGGGAAGCATTCAAAACATTCATTCCTTTCTAGAACTCTTTGTAAAAAAATATGAAACTCTATCTTCTTTTTAATTTTTTAATTTTTTTTAAAAAATAAATTGTGCACGGTCAACACCCCCACCATTCCTTCAATTCCACAGATCCCAATAAATTGAAATTGAAAAGGTTCCATTAAATGGAAAAATATTAGTCATCATGCTACACAATATTATGGTGTTCAATGATAGAGTGCTTGAGGTGATGACGATGCGGCATGTATCCATGAATGGTACCTGGATTTGGAGCCCCTTCACATGGTGGCCGACCGAGATTAGGTAGTGGGACGACAGAGGCCTGTTAGTGATGCTCATCTTGGAAAGATGTTCCTAGACATGGCCTTGGATCCATGTAATGTGGAAGAATATGACTGATGAAGATTAACTAAAATAAATAAATAAATAAATAAAAATGGGGAGAGGTTGATTTGTTGGATTTTTTTAAATGGATTTTTAATTTTTTTAAAGGATAGGACTGGGGATATTTTCAAAAAGGGATTTAGAGAAGAGTGAACCCTATTCATGCTTCTCCCCTTTCTAGGAAGTGTGAACATGGTTTATACTTCCTATGTGAATTTTCGGAAGGAAGGGTGTTCACTCTTCTTCCAGATTTTTTTAAAAATAAATATTACTATATATATATGTGTAATTAAATATTAATATAAAAATTTAAAAAACTAATAAAATTAATTAAATAATAATAAATATGAATTAAATATAAATAATTATTAATTAAAAATTCATTAATATTAATAAAATATCAATAAATATTAATTAAATATTTATAAATATTAAAAAATATTCATAAAAATTAAATAAATATTCATAAATATTGATAATAAAAATAAATATTAATAAATATTGATTAAATATTAAATATACATTCTTAAATATTAATTAAATATTAATGAATATTAATGAATATAAACAAATGTAAATAAATATCAATAAGCAGTTGGGGTCTGGCCTAGTGGAAAAGGCACCCCATAATACTGCATGATGCCCGAGATCAAATCTAGGTGGAACCCTAATATTTGGGGTAGGGGGATTTATTTCCCATGGTGTGGTCTGCATCAGAGCATGGTAGAAGGCTATGTCAGCGGTCATATCATAGATCGTCAAGGTGTGGGTGACGGGGGGTATGGCGGATGGTAGTGCAGGGTGGGGGCGGTGATCTCGATTAGAAAAAAGGGTGATTTAGGTGGTGGGGGTTGGCTCTTCAACACTAGCGGTGGATGGGGGATGACAGTCGGGACGACGAAGGGCTGGTTGGAGCAGTGATCCATGACTAATAGCAATGTTAATTGACAACAGGGGTGTGTCGCCCACGACAGGTTGCTGGTGTGGATTTCGATGAAAAAAACAGAGTCTCTTCACAATGCAGGTCCATGGATTCAGATTGTAGGTCTCATCTTTTAGAGCTACCAGATTGGATGTATGAGAGGGTATGACATCTACCATCGAGACCAGGCACCATGCATCTTTTAATGGGGAATTGCTAGTTGTGTAGCAATGCAAGGGTTGAGATCTTGATCAAATGTATCAATTCACTAGGGGAGGGACTATTTTGTGGTTGCAACTCCTTGGGGCCCTCTGGTTCATGTACTTAGGCCTTGTGCATTTGGGCCTATGGGTCATGTAAGGGTTCCCCCTCAACCCTATTAAAAAGGGGATATTCAATAAATAATTAATAACCTTCATGGTTGGTGGTAAATAAATATTAATAAATATAAATAAATATAAAAAATTGAAATAAAATATTAATTAATTATTTAGAAATATTAATTAAATACTAATAAATATATATAAATATTCATAAATAATAAAAACATATTAATAAATACAATTAAATATTAAAAAAACATTAAAAAACATTAAAAAACATTAATTTAATATTAATAAAATATTAATATATATTAATTAAATATTCATAAGAAGTGATAATATTTTATTAAATATTCATAAATACCAATAAATATCAATAAATATAAATAAATACATATAAATATTAATTAAATAATCAAAAATATAAATAAAATACTAATAAATATTAATAAATAACAAAAAAATATTTTTGAACATTTATAAATATTAATTAAAAATTAATAAACATTAATAAAAATTAAATAAAAATTAATAAATATTCATGAATATTAATAAATATCATTTAAATATTAATACATATTAAATAGATATTCCTAAATTTTAGTAATTTTTTAATAGG
Source organism: Viscum album (assembly GCA_963277665.1). Classification (NCBI taxonomy): domain Eukaryota; kingdom Viridiplantae; phylum Streptophyta; class Magnoliopsida; order Santalales; family Viscaceae; genus Viscum; species Viscum album. The sequence goes on along the minus strand of OY728123.1, from coordinate 680,536,816 downwards.
TTGAGGGTAAATCCCTCTATTATTAAGAATATAAATATTAATTAAATATTAATTAATATTAATTAATATTAATAAGTGATATTTATTAATATTTATTTAAATTTATTGATATTTAGTTAATATTTATTAATATTTAGTTAATATGTATTAATATTAATTTATACACATTGATATTTATTAATATTTATGAACATTTAAATAATTTTTATTAAATTTTTTTATTTATTATTTTTTAATTAAAATTAATAATTTTTTTTAAATATTTAAAATTATTTCATTATTATTTATCAGCATTTGTTAGTATTTTATTTATATTTAAGAATATTAAATTAAAATATATTAATAATTATTTATAATTAATGATATTTATCGGAATTTATTGATATTTAATTAGTATTTATTAGTATTTATGAATGTTTAATTAATTTTTATTACTTTTTAGTGAATATTTGATTAATATTTATGAATATTTATTTAATATTTATTATGATTTGTTAATATTCACTTGTATTCGTTAATATTTTTTTATAAAGTGGATCTAGCCAAAAGCCTAAGCTCTTGACCATTTATTAAAGCAAAAGAAAATGGAAACAAGCAAAGGAGAGTGGACGAGGTCAAATAAGGCATGCCCTCATCCAAAATAATCTAAGTGTTAGGAAAGTTTGGATCATTCTAATAATCTCTATGAGAACCATCAGTAGTATCCCACTTTGAGTTGGAGTTTCCCTGATTTAAAATTAGGGCATACCACTCCCTGATCTTTAACTTCTCCAAAGTGAGCTTAGTCTAAGCTTTGCGAGAAGATCCTGAATCATCGCGTCCATGCCCATGCACACAATATTTTTTTAGTATTTGTGAATATTTATGAATATTTTTTAATATTTAATTAATATTTGTGAATAATTAATTATTCAAAAGGTTTAGAAGACAGGAGAGACCACTCCTAAAACATTTATTAGAAAAACAAAAATGACAGAGAAAAGAGAGTGGACGGGGTAAAACAAGGACATGCCTCATCCAAACAAGAAAACTGCACATCTATAACAAGACCATTCCCATAATCATGGTTAGAATCAACATCATCATCAAAATATTCCCACTCTGACTGCGAGTTTCTTTGATTGAAAAGCACAAAGTAATTATCCCTAAGGTTTTGCTTCTCCATAGTGATCCATTTAGAAGAAGACCAGGTGGACACTCAACCACGCCCACCAGCCCAATCACCACGACCAAGTCCTGGACCATGATTTTTTAGATGATGACCCTACAACCAAGTCTTAGATTGGTGACAATAACCACCAAACACTTCCCTCTCTAACAATAAGGGAGATCATCCGGGATCAGATGTAGCGGGCACATCCTTTTTTTTAGGGTGAGAATCCAAAACAAGCATAGCCTTACCCTTCCTACTAGAGGAAGTCAAGGCTTGTTCATGGGTCAATTCCTTGTACACTTTATCTTGAATAACATCTTCAAGTTTCTCCAAATCATTGGAAACAACAATGACATCAACATGCTCCTGCTCTCCAATGTCATCCTCTCGCTCAGGTTGCAATCTGGAACAACTGAAGTAATACCTAAGGGGAAACTATGTCCAAGAACTTTCTCATAAGGACTAAGAACATATACCAGATCAAAGTGAGTCCCCTCAACTTCACCACTCCCCTACATTCCAGCCTTAGATTGATCCAAAAGATTCTTTGATTCAACAATCTCCAAATTGGAGACTAGTACATTTCTAAAAGATTGTGGAATTCCAACTGAATTTCGATCAACTTTCTATAAAATCACATCTTGATCATCATGCACCTATGAAATATCTTCCCAATTATAAGGGACACTACCTATCCCAACAAGAGGTTGTGTATTCATAAGCCCCTTGCCAAGCTGAAAAGTGTATTTTTTTCAGAAACCCGCACATCACCACTGAACGTAGTCCCAATAAGATTATGGGGATTTGACAAAGCTGAAACCTTCATCTCAACTTTTCTTCAAAAGTGAGTAGTGACATGCCCCATCATTTCACACTTCTCATAGGAATATTTCCTCCGAAAATAAGCCAGAAGGTGACCAACATCCACACACAAATCACAAAAAAAAAGTTTTTTCTCATACTCAAAATCAATGAAAATATCATCTGTGGGAGTGGAGAGAAAACCTTTCTCAATCATGATAGAGTAAAGATCAATCTCCACCAACAACCTGGTGAAGTGTCCAAAACATACCTGCTCCTTCTCATTATCAAGATGAATAGGATTCCTAATTTCTCTAGCAATATCATAAAGAATCATCAGGTGCCAGAAGATTCAGTTGAGTCCATGAAGATGGATCTATACCTACACAAATGTGTTCCTTGACTATGAAACATTGAATTCCATTGAACAATCATGAATATGAAACCTACTAGGCTTTAGAATCATAGATCTAATTCTCCACACATAATTCATATCCTCATCCTAAGAAAAAATGTAGTGAAAAAAACCTCTACCAAGGGAAATGCACCTCCCATCAGAGAAGCCCCATAAGAAAGAAATATAATGGATCAATTCATCAAACTTCCAAGGGTTTTCACCCTTGGGAAACATAAGTCATGAAATTAGGGATGTTTTTCCCATTTCAATCCTCTTAGAAAAAGAAACTAGATTTGCCTCAATATGCACTACTGACCCCTTTCAGAGAATTTTACCAAAACTAGAATTCTTAAATGCTACCAAGTTCAAACCAACCCCTATATCAGCAACATATTTATAAAAACCAGAAAGAGCCATCGTAGGACAATGAAAATCCACACCATATCCGATATCCAAACATTATTGATGCATTTCCTTACTTGGATATGTGAGATTAACTAAAAAATGAACCTGAAGCTGATCCAGACTAGGTTTACGCAAACCAGTCATCACCACACCAGATCTGAGTCGACCTAGTAAACCTGAAGCTGATGAACACACTTCTACACGATGCATCCTAGTCAGATCCATGGGAGCGGTTGAAATCAAACTAGATTCACACACATCCATATATCGATGCCCAACCAAAGTATCTTCCCTACCAGATCCAGGAAAATCTAAAACTGGTTGACAAGGAAGAATTGAAGCAGATTGATGCTCTTCCCCAAACCCCTATCCATGCGCACCATTAGCAGGACCCACCACACTACTAGCTAGAATAACATTTCCAAGGTAGTTCATAAGATATGAGGATAAAGAAATGAGAACCATCATGATCGACGAAACCTAGAAATCTAGGGTATCATCATCGCCATTGAATTGCTAGAAACCAGCTCTCCCAAACCCCATCATGTGATTCTTTCATTTGTGAATAATTAATTAATATTAATTAATATTTTATTTCTATTTTTTCTATTTATTTATATTTATTAATATTTATTTTCATTTTTTATATTCATTAATATTTAATTAATATTTAGGAATATTTATTTAATATTTAATAAATATTTATTTCTATTATCAATATTATGAATATTTATTTAATATTTATTATTATTTTTAATATTTATAAATATTTAATTAATTTCTATTGATTTTTTATTAATAGTGATGAATTTTTAATTAATATTTATTTATATTTAATCAGTATTTATTAATATATAATTAATTTTATTACTTTTTATTAATATTTATTTTAATAATTAATCATATATCTATTTGTATATATTTATTTATTAATATTCATTATTAAAAAAATTCTAGATGAAGAGTGAACATTGTTCACTCATCCTTCAGAAAAATCACATAGGAAGCATGATCCATTTTCACACTTCTTGGTGAGGGGAGAAGTGTAAAAGGGGTTCCTGCTTCTCCATAACCATTTTTGAAAATATCCCCAACCCTATCACTATAAAAAAAAAATTAAAAACCCCTTTAAAATAATTACCTATGCTTTGTTGGTGAGGGAAGGTTCAGCGTGCAGGATGGTCTACTTAGTTTGGTAATGGGAATCTAGCCTACTGGTCTCTTGGACCCTACTTACATTCATTGGATTCATTGTTTCTTTGATGATTCATCTTTATTCATTGATCCACTCAACCCAGCAGCTCTCCCTTTGTGGGATTTGTTCTTCTCACCTGTGTTTATCTGCTCTCTGTTAATTGGGACGATCTACATTCTTGCCACTACACTAGTTTACAAATACTATGACTATTCAACGGTTGTTATTCCACCCTTCCATGACCCATACCTCATTTCCATCTATCACTCACTTGTCCAGACTTGGTTGCCTCCGTTGCCTCTCCCTCCCACTGCAATCTATTAGAGCATCTGCAAAAGTCCAAATTCTTCTAAACTACCATCTATGTCACTATGTCTACTAGATTATCTATATTGTGGTTCTCCACAAGTCAAAATACCTGTCTATTAATCATCTCATGTTTCCAATGATAGATAATGTCGATGTTCTTCATTCGGGAATTATACCTAGAGTTTTTCTCAAGTCCAAATCACTTTCACTATCACAATGAACCTTGTATTCTTGGTTGAATCCAAAATCCTTGATAACTCTCTAGGCACAACATCTACTTATCATACTTAATAGTAGAAATTCACTCTACATTGTTCGTGGATAAAGTGACACAATTATACAACCTTGATTGCCATGATACAACTTCTTCAAAATTATAGATGTATCCTGGTGTAGATTTCCGGCTATTAGGATCTCAAACTATATTTGGATCTATATAGCCCTTCATGAGTGGATTAGGTCCCCCGTATTACAAACATAGTTTTGATTTATCTTTAAGATACCTCATAATCCACTTTATTGTATCTCAATGCTATTTTCTAGGATTGGAGAGAAATTGGATCATAGTCTCCAATACATGGGCAATATCTGGCCTTGTACACACCATAGGGTACATCAAGATTCCAATCGTCGAAGAGTACTGTAATGTATTCATCACCTCAATTCCTTCCTTGGAAGATAGAATTGTACTCTTACTCAACTTAAAAAGAGGTGGATAACTACTTTAAATGGATGATCATTATTTCATCCTTCCCAATGATTAAAATGTCATCAACATATAGTAAGATAACAACAAAGTTACCTTCCTCATATACATAGAAGTAAAAACACTGGTAAGACCTTGTTCTATTGTCTCCACACCACATCATGAATTAGTAAAATTTATTTTATCACTATCTTGGGGATTTTTTTAGTTCATACATTCTCTTATTCAATTTGAATATGAGGTTTTATTATACAAAAACCTCAAAAATTGCAGGTTTCTTTAGGTTTATCACCTTGGATAGGTCGCCGTGAAGAAAATATGTATTCACATTCATATGTTCAAGCTCAAGGTCCAAGTTAGCCACCAATCTGAAAATGACTCAAACTGAAGTCACATTCACCATGGGTGAAAAGATCTCATCAAAGTAAACTCCATTATTGTAAAGGAATCCCCTGAGAACAAACTAATTGTTATTCCTTAACTCCTTTATGCTATAATCCTTATTCATCCTAAACACCCACTTGTTCATTAGTGCGTTCTTACATTTGGATAGTTCCACTAAGTCATATGTTAGTTCTTTATCAAAGAATCCATATCATACTTAATTGCATGTATCCACATTAGTTTTTTAGTATGAGACACTGCTTCATGGTATCCTTATTGATCGACCTTGTAATTTAGCAATAGGTACTCCAAATATGAATATATTTTTGACAGATTCCTTTCATCATGAAGATATTTGAAAAATGTTAGGTTCAAGAAGCATAACATCACCTTGCTCATGTGATGGTTACATGAATTTTGGTGGAGAGGGTTGAATCTCCTCTTACTCAATATCCTCCTCTATTGCCTCCTGGTCTACTACTGATGAGTCAGCTTACACCTCATCCTCATCATTGGAAGGTGATGTTGGTACAAGTGTTTGATTTGGAATTGATTCCATGACATTTTCAATTTGATAATTTCTGGGATTTTGAATTTCATCAAACTTCTATTTCTCATGGAACATAAAATATATCCTTAAGATCACTTTATTCTCATTTAGATCAAAAATCATGTATCTAAACTCATCATCTTAATATCCAAGGAAGATACATAGAGTAGATTTATCATATAGCTTATTCCTGAGCTCTTTGGATACATGTGAAAATTCCAAACATCCAAAAACACATAAATGAGAACAAGAAGGATGTTTACCAAACCATATCTTATATGAAATCTAAAAATATATAGAATATGATGGTTATATGTTGATGAGGAAGAATCAAACTTCAATGGATTTTCCCTATAATGTCTTATGAAGCTTAGCGAATCTAATCATACTCCTGACCTTATTAATGATGGTTTTGTTCATCCTTTCTATAAATTTATTGTGTTGTGGGATGTGTGGGAATATCCTCTCATGTCAAATTCCCTAAATCCTCAAATCGTTATCAAACTTCTTAGATATATACTCTCCTCTATTTTCTAAACATAGGAACTTCAAATTTCTTCTAGTTCCATACTCCACTAAGGCATGAAACATCTTGATATTGTCCATCATGTGGTTATTAATTATCAAAAATAAACCCAACCCTTTTGAGATGCATAATCAATAAATATTAGGAAATATTTGTTACCTCCCAGTGATTCAGCCTCCTTGGGACCTCATATATCAGAATGCACCAGATCTTTAAACTCTAATCTTCTTGATGAATTAGTACTAAATGATACTCCATGTTGCTTCCAACACAAGTATTATTTGGAAGGATCAAGTGATGAATCCTTTTCAACAATTATATACTTATTCATCAGGGTATATAATCCTCTTTCACTCACATGGCTAAGAATCCTTGCCAAAAATTAGATGATGTCCCTCCTTCCACCATGTTGAGGACATTATAACATATATTCACCTGATTTTTATACAATGTACCACATATGTGTCATCAGGTGATGAAGATGGATCCCTTTATTATCTTCCATGATTTTTTAATAAATATGTTTCCGTATCCTTTTCTGGAAAAGGATATCCTTGATAACAGGTTGTGGTGAAGACTTGGAACATGTATAAGATCCTTCATTGTGATTATGTATCCAACATTAATATTTAATTGGGTATCACCCTTTCCAATGATCTATTACAAACTATTATTCCCCATCTTGACTGATTCAAATTCATCATCTTGATAAATCAAGAGATACTCATGATGTGGAGTGGTGTGGTATAATGTTGTAGTATCACCCATCCATTTTGTGTCTTGGCCCAATGTATGAAAGAATATATATTCTTAATCCTTATATAAAAGCATAATTTATCCTGTGATTTTCATGTGTGAGTCTTCATTTCAAATTTTTTGTTTTCTAATTTTGGACTTCTCTTGTAGTAACTATCAACAATTCTTCTTCAAGTGTCCCTCAATGAAACAATGGTAGAATCTCTATATTGGCCTCATGTTATTAGAGGAATTTCATCTACTCTTTCTTTGGACTCTAATTCACACCCCTTGACCACCTCCATGATATCTATCTCACTTAATTAGGATGAGAGCTAACATCTAGTTGTAACTCATGTCCTTCCTTCAAGACTCTTCATTGAACAATTCATCCTTTACCATTTCCATGGTATGTTTACCTTCGGACACCATGTTGCTGAGGGAGACCACCAATGTATCCAAAATATCAGGAAGTGTGAAAAGTATATTTTTCACTTGATATTCATCAATTAGAGTCTTACCAATAACCACCAGTTTATTCAACATGTTCTATAACTTTTTTGTGTCTTCAACTATAGAGCTACCACTATGCAGTTGATGATTCATCAACCACTTTAACAAGAGAGTCTTGTTTCAATTTTTCTTTGATTGGTATGTATTATAAAAATTCTTATAGAGTTCGTACATGATAGTATCCCAAGAAAAATAGTGATAGATTTTGTGATTCACCCATTGGTGTATTAGACTGATTGTTTTCTCATTCAGATTCTTTCACTTAGATTCCTTGGTGGCATCAAGGTTGAATGCCTTGTTCTCAAGGGGGTTAAATATATCTCTGGAATTCAGGATATATTTTATTTGAGACTTAGAAATCAAGTAGTTTGAGGAATTGATCATGAGATTCACTCTGGTGGATAATACCTCATTTAATTTAAATTTGGTACAAAATTAGAGAAGAATTTTGAAAAAATAGAGTATACTATTGCATATGGAATGGTTGAAATGGTGGAATTGACTTCAGGGTCATTGAAATAATAATATGATTGATCAAGATGTGATGAAAAATGTTATCAATAATTGATACTGAACAATTATGTGGTGCACTAGAGAAACTACTGAAAAACTCACTTAAAGATTCACTGACATGGGAATGGTATTGTCTCACCATAGTTTTGTCACTGAACCTACCTTTGATACCACTTATTATGATTCATTGATCACTAAGAAAGGGAATGGGTAAAGAGAAAGGAAAATTTATTTCATAGAGAAGAAGGATTACATGAATTCCACCCACCCTCTCCCCCTTTCTTTCTCTCTTAGAGATCTCAAGGCTCTCATAATACAAATAAGATATATGGATTTCATTGGATGATGAAGGATTCTCCTCAAGGCCTCCTTTTATAGCCTTGGAAAACATGTTTCATTTAATGAAAAAATGTTTTCCATATTTAATACATATATTTTTATTAAAACCTATTCATTGAATAGTATGGGAATTTAATCAATTCTATTAACGCACCTAAATATTCAATGAATATTATAATCATAAAAACTTCTTCATGGCACATCTTTTGAATAAGAATGTCAATTTTAAATAAAATCACATGCTTTGAGTCATACCGGCCACACCGTGTGTTGAATTTATATATGATTGATTCCTACACATCAAACCAAAATTTATATTGATGTTCAGTTGATTAATTCACATAAAAAATGATATATGGAAAATTTTCTTATATATCGTGAAAATATAAGTGATTTTTTTTCATTTTCAGTGAGTGACCCACTTATTTACTAAAATTTAAATTTTAAACTAAAAATAAAAAATTCGAGTCATACAGGAGACACAGTGTATCATATTGTGGTACAAATGATTCATATATTTCAAAAATGAATAATGGATTTATTTATTAAAGTATAAAAAATATGAATACGTTTTCTCATTTTTGAGTATGTCACGTGTATTTTTGACTAAAAAGTCATTTTTAAATTGAAACCACACATGTTGAGTCATGTTGTTCATACCATGTATCCAATTTAGGTGAGGATAATCCCTCCATTCCAAAAATGACTTATGGATAATTTTCATAAAGTATAAAAATAACCTTAATATTTTTTCTCAGTTTTGAGCATGTCATGCATCTTTTGAACTAACATGTCAATTTTAAATAAAAACACACACTTTGAGTAATACTAGTCACAAAGTGTGATAGATTAACATGTGGTTGATTCCTATTTTTAAAAAATGACTTAATAATCATTGTACTAAATCATCAATACAATATGAGTGTTTTTATAGGGCTTCATTGAGTGAAACCCATTTTAACTAAAATTCCATTTTAATATAAAAGTAATCACTTTGAGACATAATGATCACACTGTGTGTTGGATTGACATGGTACTAATTCCTATATATCAAAAATTACATATTGATAGTTTTCCTAAAGTATCAAGTCAATATAAGTGTGCTTACCTTTTTTAGTGAGTGACATGTGTTTTTAACTAAAATTTCATTTTTTTAAAAACACACACTTTGATCCATACCATTTATAACATGTATTAGATTGAGGTACAACTAATTACTATATATCATAGGTGGATTAAAAATCATTTTACTAAATTATCAAAACTATATGAATTAATTTTATTATTTTTGAGTATGTCATGTTTCTTTTTAACTAACAAGTTTTTTTAAACTGAAACTACACATTTGAGTCATACTGGTCACACTGTGTATCATATTGAAGTGTGGCTAATTTATACACATCAAAAATTACATATGGATTATTTTACTAATTTATTAGAATAATATGAATGTTCTTTATTGGTTTTGAGTATGTCATGTATCTTTTGAACTAAAATGTCAATTTTAAATAAAAACATACACTTTGAGTTATACCGATCACACCATATGTCATATTAAATTGCGGTTGATTCTTATAAATTAAAAATGAACAATGGATAGTTTTCTTAAATTATCATGAAAATATGATTTTTTTATATGTTTTCAGTTAGTGACATATGTTTGTAAGTAAAATTTCATTTTTAAACTGAGAACACATACTTTGAGACATACAGGTCACACCGTTCATTATATTGACATGCATCCAATTCCTATACATCAAAAATGACTTTTGGACTTTTTTACTTAATGATCAAGACAATATGAGCATGATTTATCAATTTTAAGTGATTAATTTTTTTTTAACTAAAATTTCATTTTTATCAGAAAACACACATTTCGAGTCATATAGGTCACACTATGTATTTGATTGAGGTTCAGATGACTTCTATACACTAAAAATGAATCATGGATAATTGTCCTATAGTATCAAAATAATATGAATGTGTTTTATTTTTTTAAATATTTCACTTTTATTTTTAACTAAAATTCCATTTTTAAACCAAAAACACACATTTCAAGTCATACTGGGCACACCTTGTATCATATTGAGGTACGGTTGACTCCTACATGTCACAAATGACTTATGAATTTTTTCACTAAAGTATAAAAAAAATATAAATGTGTTTTTTTAGTTTTTTGTATGGGATGTGTGTTTTGAACTAAAATTTCAATTTTAAATAAAAACAGACACTTTGATTTATATTGATCACACCATGCATAAGATTGACATGAGGTCGATTCCTAAAAAAAATGACTTGAGGATCATTTTACTAAACTATAAAGACAATATGAGTGAGTTTTTTAGTTTTTTGGTGAGTGACACTTGTTTTTAACTAAAATGTTATTTCTTAACTGAAGATATTCACATTTAGTCATACCGGACACACTGTGTGTTAGGTTGATTTGATACTAAATCCTATAAGTCAAAAATGACTTGTTCATAATTTTCCTAAAATATCAAGCAATCTGAGTGAATTTTCTTTATTTTTAGTGTGTGAAACATGTTTTAACTAAAATTTTCTATTTAAATTAAAACTACACATTTCAAGTCATACCAGTTACACCATGTATCATATTGATATGTGGTTGAATCCTACACATAAAAAATGTCTTATAGATCATTGTTTTAAATTATTAAACCAATATGAATGTGTTTTATCAGTTTTGGGTACGTCACACATCATTTTAAATAAAATTTTATTTTTAAATAAAAAACACACTTTGAGTCATACCAATAACAATGAATGTAATATTTGAGTGTAGATGATTCACACACATCAAAAATGACTTATGGATTATTGTCTTAAATTATCTAAAAAAACTAAATTTGTTTTCACAGTTTTAAGTATGTCACATGTATTTTGACTAAAATGTCATTTTAAATTGAAAACATGTAATTTGAGTCATAATGATAACACCGTGTGTTGGATTTATATGTGGATAAATAATAAAAAACATAAATGACTTATGGATTTTTCCCTAAAGTCTAAAGACAATCCAAGTGTTTTCTTGGTTTTCAGTGAGTGAACCATGTTTTTAACAAAAATTTCATTTTTAAACTAAAAAAACTCATTTAGAGTCATGAAAGTCACACCATATGTCAGATTGAGGTAATAATGAATCCTGGACATCAAAAATCACTTATGGATCATTTTTCTAAAGTATGAAAACAATCTGAATTTTTCTGCTTGGTTTTCAGTATTTCACACATCTTTTTAACTAAAATGTAATTTAAAACTAAAAACACACACATTGATTCATTTTTAAAATGAAAACACACACTAATGAACATAAATAGATAAATTAAAGAACAAACAACTCTATTAAGTGAAAAAATCATACCTAAGTGCATCATATGTAACACCCCAAGCTTCCACAATACACTTTTCTTTGAATAATACAGTAGCGTGTGTTGTACGCAACTTCGAGTTCTAACACACACCACAACCAATAAAACTAGCTGTTATGAATAGTAATACCCACTTTTTGAAATTTTATAAATTTTATCTTTCAAAATGGAATTCATTTTTGGATTCAGAATATTGAAATTAGCTTAGGGTGAAATTTTGGTATTTTTCTGAAAACTTACAATTTTTGATGAATAGTGGAAAACACTGAGTTATAGTTTAAAACCGAATTTTTATTTAAATAATTATTTATTTTATTCAAATTTAATTAAGGTAAAGATAGATACATAATACCTATATAATTTCAATGTAATTAATTGGAGTTAGTTTAGAATAATTTTAGATATATAAAAATTTTATTGAACTTTTCACCGTCTTTTACCCACCTCCTAGGAGAATTTACAAATTCACATAAAACTTATTATGTGAGTATAATTTCAAAAATTTGAGAGACATGGTTAATATAAAGAAGTAAAATTCGGTTCAATAAGATAAAAATAATTTTTGGTGAATAGTAACTTTTTATTTTTATTTACCACGATTAAAAGTAAATAGGGTAATTAAGGGTAAAACTGATATTATTATTACCATAAAATATGTCCTAATTCTATTGGATAAGTATAATTCGACCAAAAACAACCTTAGTAATAAAATATGAATCTCTTTGGTCCACTTGGATTAGATTAAGACATTTATTATTATTTAATTCAAAGAAGAGTTAAAAGAGTTAAAATCAAAGTTTAATAACTAATTTTTTTTTAATATAGGGTTATACATAAGATAAATTATATTTTAAATATTAATTATAATTATAAAATGATTTCATACATAATTTTCTTTTATTTATAATTTTTAGACAATAAATAATTTAATTTATTTATGACACAATGGTGTTGCAGTAATTACCTTATTAGTGAAATTTTAAAATAATTGATATTATAAATACCCAAATAAATATAATTTGAGACTTTTAATGAATTCCACGAATTTTATAGGTTAATATGACATGTTAGGGTTGATTAAATGAATTAGGTTCGAAGTAATAATGCTGTTATGAATTTATAAAAATCAAAATACCAAATAGTGCCAAAATTGACATAAAAGAGTTTTTAAAAAAAATATTATATTATTAATTGATATTATATTCCTAAAAATATAAGGTTCATAAAAATGACTTATATAATGATAGGTGTATCATTAATGAACCACTTGGGGTTCTCTTGGATGTATATAGTAAGTTTATTAACCATATAATATAAAAATACAAAGAGACTTGGTAAATGTTAAACTATTTAACTAAGAGTTAAATATAAATTATAAAGTTAATATAGTGACCCAAACCTATCTAAAATCTACTGGTTAAAAGGATTTTGACCCATACCAACCTTATCCTCGAAATAAGTCACTTTTGAGCCATTATAAACCGAATATGAATTTATTATAAAATAATATTTTACGTTTTTCCTAAGGTTCCCCCCACCCCTCTTATAAAAGGGCGCGCCCCCTTCTCTCAAATTCATACCTTCAAAGCCTTTTGGATTGGCCAAACACTATCCAAATATTCTCTAAACTTCTCTCACTTCAACCTAGATTCCTTATTTTGATCAGAAATCCAACCTAAAGATCCCTTTTGATCAAATCAAAAGGAAGAACCTGAAGAAGAGGTAATGTTTTCACCACCATCTTTGAAGTTCCTTTCTTCTTAAACTTCTTCTTTATTTGTTATTTACATTATAAAATAATAACTCCAGTATATTATATATATTGTGATGTTATTATAAATATGGTGAAACCATATTCAGTATTCTATCCATCCTTTGAATGACATGTCACTATACGTGCGTACGTACGACTTACTGTCTCCACGTCGTGATGTAATTGTTATTCAAAACATTATTATTTGGATGGGTATGATAATGATGTAAATAATAAATATAACATTATAATGATTCTGTATATATGATACACCATCCAATTATATACTATTTTAATATCAAAAGAATGATATTGTCACTCGTGCGTACGTACAGACTACCGTCTCCATGAACGCGATGAGATTCATTCCCCATCGTATCCATTCAGGAATAATTCTCATTTCATGATTAAAAGTAATTTTTAAGAACTTTATATCATTCTAGATATGAATAAGATACAACTTATCCATAAAAAATATGACTTATGTAACAAAGAATATAAAGGAAAATGAATCAGTTAACACACGAAATAATGATAATACTAAGATATTATTAACAAAGCAATGTTAAAAGATCATATATGATATCATATTAATGTATATGATTCTTTTATAATTTAATAACAATAATTTCACCATTATACAGGAGGTAAAACAACCCTCGACCAAGGAAAAGTACAAGGTAAGGTTTTATTTCACAATCTCTTCATTATCCGAGGTTGTTTATACATAATTATCTACTGGGACTTCTTTATCATCCACATCCATGTTTCTTAAAAATGTATTTAAAAACATTATAAATATTTTATAGACTATGGGTTAAAGTCATTTATACACTTGTTTGACTTTTTATAAGATTTTTATAAAGGTATCTTTCCGTCATTTTCCAAACAAGGTCCTTTTTAACCTTTTCGACAGAATTAAGGTAAGAATGTATTTTTTAACTTATACAGCGGGTGCAGCTATTTTCTGCCATTATAAAATCTTCTAAGCTTCCCTTACAAGCTTATAATAATATTTTCAAAGTAAATTTTTTCTTTTATAATTATGTGACTTTTAAATGATTTCAAAAAAAAAAGATATATTTCTCTCAAATAGTTTTGATTTCATCTACGTCAACATCCTTTGATGGATTTTAAGCTTATTTGAAGTTGATTTATTATGATACAAAACTTCCATATTATATTGAAGGTTTTGTGATATGTTTGACTATGGATGTGTTATCTTTATACCATTCATGGTTTATGGAGAAAGTATTGACATTTCGTATGCTAGTTTTAATATGAATGTTTATGTTATGTTTAAACCTGTTCATATGAGGAATTCATTGGACTTAGTAAGTGACGGGTGGAGCCCGATATAGCTACTCGATGCATCGGTAGGTCTCATGATATAAAATAGTGTCTTGGAACAAGGCCTTGAAAAAATCTTATTTGTAGTCTTGGCACAAGGCCTTGACTATGTGGTTATGATAGTCTGGCATTATGCATTCCATCATTATGAAAGTGGTTATTGATATTGCATGTGATTATTCGACTAGTAGAATATCCAAGTGAATAATTAAATGGAATTATTTAATTTTATCTTTTCCATGTTATGCTAAAGTTCAAGTTTAAAAGGCTTTTGTTTTAGTTATACATTACCTTAAATGTTTATGTTTATTTATGAAAGTTTCCGCTATATTGTTATCCTTACTGAGAATCTGAGTTCACCCCTTTCATTGTTTTAATTTTTCCTAGGATGTGAAGAAGTATTTTATGAATGACCTATAGGGAATGTATGAGGGGATATGAAGACAATATGTTGTTGTAGTTTTTTTACTTTATGATGTAATGTAAGACTTATGAATATATCTAGTGTTTCCAAGGCTACTAAACTAACCGGTCTTTAGAGACTTTATCTTTTGTGATCATGAAAATATTATGTAATAATGAACCGACTCTGGGTAACTGGGGTCGGGGCATTACAATTGGTATCAGAGGAAGTTTAGTACAAACCTTGGAAGTTAGATTTAGATAAACTCTGATTAGAGCACATAGACCTAAGATTTAATTTGAGGATTATTTTAGAAGAACTTCCTAGAATTTTGGTATTGTAGAGATTTTGTCAGTTTTATAAGAAATATATTTCTATCTGGATACGAGCATGTAGAGGAGTCTCTGGCATAGATGTACCTAGTGGTAAAACCCAAAAACACCACTTTGAGCTAGACTCGAACGGGAACTGGTGCACGACAACGGGCCTTGCTGCACTATTGGTTACGACACTTTCGGGGGATATGCTTAGGATAATTCTCATTTTACTTACAAAACATTATGAAGGGTTTATGAGTATATACTTCCTCAAAAGAAAATATTTTTATGATTATGGATTATATCCATAAACTGTTCAATTTATGTTAAGTGTTTTACAAGTTTGGATTTATGTATTGCGATTCATAAACTAATCTAGTGTATGCCATTGTTTATAAATGGAACCTAGTGGAAGGAATGGAAACTGTATCAATACACGCACTCCATGTGTGGATTTACCTCCTGCTCATGATAATTATAGTGGAGCTGGTGATACAACTGGTGCTGATCAGCTTATCAATATACTGGGACAACTCACTTAAGTTATGAATAATAACCTTACCCGTATGAAGCACCCAGATCCACAGCATGGATGATCAATGTTATATCACTTCATGAAGCAACAACCACAAAAATTAAATGGGAGTAAAAATCCATTAGTAGCTGAGCAATGGATAAATTCCTTAGAGAAAATATTACATGCCTTGGGGAGTAGTGAAAGGGAAAAAGTTATCATGGCAGTTTACCGCCTCACTGGAGATGCTGATCAATGGTGGTCATTGATTCAAAATATGAAGGAGGATGATGAAGTATAAAATATGGAATAGAGAGAGATTAAAGAGATTTTTTTAGAAAAATACTTTCCTCATGACCATAGAGAAGATATGGAAAGACAATTTCCGAGTCTGAGGCAAAAGGAGGATGAGAATGTTGCAAAGTATGAGTCTAACTTTACAAGGTTAGAAAGGCATGCTGCAGATTATATACGTAACCCAAGAAGTAAGATCGATCATTTATTTGATGGGTTAAAGCCATTTCTCAATCGAGCATTAGTCTCACAATCCTTCTTGTCGTATGAAGATATTGTCTCATGTGCTATTAAGACAGAAAAGGAATTCTCTAAGTCTTATGACTTTAAAGTAAAGAAATAGAAGAAGAGATCTGCTGATCAATCTGGAAATGGAAATAAGGGGAATAAGGGAAAAGTTTAATATCCATACTATAGTAAATGTGGGAAGAAACACCCCGGTACTTACTTAAAAGGAATGGGAGTCTGTTACAAGTGTGGTGAAAAAGGCCACCAAGCTCGTGAATGCAAGAGGAAGAAAGAAGCTACCGATGTTCAATGCTAAAATTGCAGGGAGATGGGACATTATGCAAATGAATGTCCTAAGCATTAAGGAAACTTACCTCAGAAAAGTCCAAGGGATCAAGGCCAAGCCTATGCTATCACTACTGCTGAGGTAGAAGCTCCAAAAGACGTGGTGGCAGGTAATTTAATGGTTTCCTCAAGTTTAGAAAATGCATTATTTGATTCTGGATCATCACATTGCTTCATATATTCCTAGTTTTCTAAGAAAATTAGATATTTCCAATTTGATTTAACAAGGGAGTTGTCAGTTAAAACTCCTAAGAGAAGTATCATCACAAATTTTTTTTGTGAATCCGTTCCCATTAGAGCATATAAATGTTCTTTATATACTGATCTCATTGTCACAACTATGATTGAGTTTGATATAATCCTCGGTATGGATTGGCTTTCGGACCATGATGTGAATATTTATTGTAAGAATAAGGAGGTTACGATTTTTTATGATGATGATAAAGAAAAACTTATCTTTAGAGTAGAATCGTCACCACCTAAATCTTATCTAGATCCACCCGCTGTAGCTCAAATAAATTCAATTATTGGGGAGGAAGAGAATGAAATAATAGTGGGTGAGGAAAGGAATGTTCAAATAGAGGATGTACATATTGTGAAAGAATATGTAGATTTGTTTCTGGAAGATTTACCTGGACATCCTCCAGAACGAGAAATTGAGTTTTCCATTGATTTAATTCCTGGTTCAAGGCCCATACCGAAGACCCCTTATAGAATGGACACTATAGAATTAGTTTAACTAAAGAAACAACTAGAGGAATTGAGTAATAAGGGATTTATTCACCCTAGTGTTTCTATATGGGGAGCACCTATCCTTTTTGTTAAGAAGAAAGATGGATCTATGAGGTTATATATCGACTATAGGGAAATCAATGCTATAATAATAAAGAAAAAGTATCCCCTACCTCACATTGATGATTTATTTGACCAACTGCATAGAGCTCAATACTTTTCAAAGATTGACCTTCGATCTGGATACCATCGGTTGTGTTTGAAGAAGGAAGAAATTCCAAAGACAACATTTTGAACCAGGTACGGGCATTACGAGTTTTCTGTAATGCCTTTTGGGCTGACTAATGCACCCTCTATTTTCATGGATCTAATGAACAAAGTTTTCAAGAAATATCTTGATGAATTTGTAGTGGTATTTATTAATGATATCTTGGTATACTCTAAAAGCTACGAAGATCATGAAAATCACCTACGCATTATATTGAAGACTCTGAGAAGACATGAATTATATGGGAAGTTTAGAAAGTGTGAATTCTGGATTTAGTAGATTTCTTTTCTTGGCCATATTGTCTCTAAGGATAGAATTTCCGTTGATGCTTCTAAGACAAGAGCAATCCAAGAATGGCCAAAAATGACAAGTATAACTGAGGTACGCAGTTTTATTGGTTTGACAGGTTATTATTAGCGTTTTGTCCAGAATTTTGCCCGATTGGCTAAAACATTAACAAAGCTCACACGAAATGGGGTTAAATTTGTTTGGACAAAAGAGTGTGAAGAATGTTTCAAAGAACTAAATAGAAGATTAGTCAATGATCCTATATTGACTCTACCATCGGGGAATGATGAGTTTTTTATTTATAGTGATGCATCGAAGAAAGGACTTGGTTGTGTCTTTATGCAGAATGATAGGGTTATTGCCTATGCATCACAACAACTGAAAATTCATGAGCAAAACTATCCTACTCATGATCTTGAGTTAGCAGCTGTACTCTTTGATTTGAAGATTTGGAGACACTATCTCTATGGTGATAAATGTGATATTTATACTAATTACAAGAGTTTGAAGTATATTTTCTCACAGAAATAACTTTACATGAGGTGAAGGAGATGGCTTGAACTACTCAAGGATTATGATTTCACAATACACTACCACCCGGGGAAGGAAAATAAGGTGGAAGATGCTTTGAGCAGAAAGGATCATGGAGTTTTGAACAAGATGAGAGTTGAAAGGGATCCTATTTTCATGGATCTAGTAAATATGGATATGGGAATAACCATGGAAGGTGAAACATCAATGATTTTTCAAATGGTTGCCAAAAAATATTTACTAGAAAGGATAAAGAGTTCTCAGACCGATGATGAAGAATTTAAAAAGAAGATTAAAGCTGTGAATGATGGGAGATTGAGTGACTTTGTGTATGAAGATGGAATTTTGAAATTTGGGAGGAGACTTTGTGTTCCCGATATACCTGATCTAAAAAAAGAATTGTTGGACAGTGCTCATTGTTCCAATTTCTCTATACACCCTGGAAGCACCAAAATGTATAGAGATTTGAAGGAAAATTTTTGGTGGGACAACATGAAGAGGGAGATTGCTGATTTTTTTGTCAAGATGTATGGTTTGTCAACAAGTGAAAGCTGGAAGGCAACAGCCTGGAGGAGTCATGCAACCTCTTCCCATACCTGAGTGAAAATGGGATAATATCATGATGGAATTTGTCATGGGACTACCAAATACTCCTAGAAGGAACGATGCAATATGGGCCATTATTGATCGTCTTACCAAGTCATCACATTTTCTTGCTATAAGAGAGGATTTACCACTTGAACGTTTAACAAGACTATATATTAATGAAGTTGTGAGACTTTATAGAGTACCCCTATCGATTGTTTCTAATCATGATCCCTGTTTTACTTCAAGATTCTAGATGAGTCTTCAGAAGGCCTTGGATACTGAACTTTTTTTGAGCACTGCTTACCACCCCCAAACTGATGGAAAATCAGAACAGAATATTCAAACCTTATAAGACATGTTGAGATATTTCTCACTTTACTTTCATGGTATTTGGGATCAATATTTACCTCTGGTGGAATTTTACTATAACAATAGCTTCCATTCAAGTATTCAGATGGCACCATATGAAGCGTTATACAGAAAGAGATATCGCACACCAACCTGTTGGGATGGCGTTGGTGAAAGAAAACTCGTAGGCCCAGAACTGGTGGAGGAAACGATGGAAAAGGTGAAGGTAATCCAAAACCACATCAAAGTATCTCAAAGTAGGAAGAAGAGCTATGCTGATAACCGAAGGAAGGATTTGGAATTTCAGGTAGGAGATCATGTATTCTTGAAGGTATCTCCATGGAAGGGATTTATACGTTTCGGTATAAAGGGAAAATTGAGTCCCAGGTACATTGGACCTTTTGAAATTCTAGAACGAATTAAGGCTGTAGCTTACCGTTTGGAAATTCCACCAAGTTTCTCTATAGTTCATGATGTGTTCCACGTATCACTGTTGAGAAAATACATGCCTGACCCAACGCATGTACTCACCTATGTGAAATTAGAACTGGAACCCGATCTGTCTTATTGCGAAGAGCCCATTAGGATTCTTGATATGAGAGAACAAGTATTGAGAAACCGAACGAATCGTCTGGTAAAAGTTTTATGGAGAAACCATAAGATGTAAGAGACAACGTGGGAAACCGAGAAACTTACGATGAAGAACCACCCTAGTATTTTTTTATTCAGTAATATTCTAGAAATTTTGAGGACGAAATTATTTGAATGAGGGGAGAATGTAACACCTCAAGCTTCCACGGTATGCTTATCTTTGAATAATACAGTAGCGTGTGTTGTACGCAACTTTGAGTTCTAACACACACCACAACCAATCAAACTAGCCATTATGAATAGTAATACCCACTTTTTGAAATTTTATAAATTTTATCTTTAAAAATGGACTTCATTTTTGGATTCGGAATATCGAAATTAGCTTAGGGTGAATTTTTGGTATTTTTCTGAAAACTTTCAATTTTTGATGAATAGTGAAAAACACTGAGTTATAGTTTAAAACCAAATTTTTATTTAAATAATTATTTATTTTATTTAAATTTAATTAAGGTCAAAATAGATACCTAATACCTATATATGTTCAATGTAATTCATTGGAGTTAGTTTATAAATATTTTAGATATATAAATATTTTATTTAACTTTTCACCGTCTTTTACCCACCTCCTTGTAGAATTTACAAATTCACATAAAACTTAATTTTACTGCTTCTGTGAGTGGAATTTCTAAAATCCAAGAGACACTGTTAATATCAAGGAGTAAAATTTGGTTCAATAAGATAAAAATAATTTTTGGTGAATAATAATTTTTTACTTTTATTTACCACGGTTAAAAGTAAATAGGGAAATTAAGGGTAAAACTAATATTATTATTTCCCTAACACATGTCCTAATTCTATTGGATAAGTATAATTCGACCAAAAACAACCTTAGGAATAAAATATGAACCTCTTTGGTCCACTTGGATTAGATTATGACATTTATTATTATTTAATTCAAAGAAGAGTTAAAAGAGTTAAAATCAAATTTTAATAACTAAAACATTTTTAATATAGGGTTATACATAAGATAAATTAGATTATAATTATTCATTATAAATATAAAAATATTTCATACATAATTATATTTTATTTATAATTTTTAGACATTAAATAATTTAATTTATTTATGACACAATGGTGATGTAGTAATTACCTTATTAGTGAAATATTAAAATAATTGATATTATAAATACCCAAATAAATATAATTTTAGACTTTTAATGAATTATAAAAATTTTATAGGTTAATATGAAATGTTAGGGTTGATTAAATGAATTATTTTAGAAGTAATAATGCTGTTATGAATTTAGAAAAAACTAAATACCAAATAGTGTCAAAATTGACATAAAAGAGTTTTTAAAACAAATATTATATTATTAATTGATATTATATTCCTAAAAATATAAGGTTCGACCAAAGGACTTATATAATTATAGGTGTATCATTAATGAACCACTTGGGGTTCTTTTGGATGTATATAGTAAGTTTATTAACCATATAATATAAAAATACAAAGAGACATGATAAATGTTGAACTATTTAACTAAGAGTTAAATATAAATGATAAGGTTAATATAGTGACCCAAACCTGTCTAAAATCTATTTTTTGAAAGTATTTCGACCCATACCCACCTTATCCTCGAAATAATTTACTTTGGAGCCATTATAAACCGAATATGAATTTATTATAAAATAATATTTTAAGTTTTTCCTAAGGTGCCCCTCACCCCTCTTATAAAAGGAAACTCCCCCTTCTCTCAAATTCATACCTTCAAAACCTTTTGGATCGGCCAAACCCTGCCCAAATATTCTCTCAACTTCTCTAACTTTAACCTAGAGGCCTTAGTTTGATCATAAATCCAACCTAAGGATCCCTTTTGATCAAATCAAAAGGAAGAACCCAAAGAAGAGGTAATGTTTTCACCACCCTCTTTCAAGTTCCTTTCTTCTTCCACTTATTCTTTCTTTGTTATTTCCATTCTAAAATAATAACTCCAGTATCTTCTATATACTATGAGGTTATTATAAATATGGTACAACCATATTCAGTATTCTATCCATCCTTTGAATGAAATGTCACCATACGTGCATACATATGGATTACCGTCTCCACGCCGTGGAGTAATTGTTATTCAAAATATTATTATTTGGATGGATATGATAATGATGTAA
Source organism: Viscum album (assembly GCA_963277665.1). NCBI lineage: Eukaryota > Viridiplantae > Streptophyta > Magnoliopsida > Santalales > Viscaceae > Viscum > Viscum album. The sequence continues at coordinate 680,514,179 of OY728123.1, read as the reverse complement.
ATAATAAATATAACATTATAATTATTCTTTATATACGATACACCATCAAATTATATACTATTTTAATATCAAAAGAATGATATTGTCGCTCGTGCGTACGTACGGACTACCGTCTCCACAAACGCGATGAGATTCATTCCCCATCGTATCTATTCAAGAATAATTCTCATTTGATGATTAAAAGTAATGTTTAAGAACTTTATATCATTCTGGATATGAATAAGATACAACCTATCCATAACAAACATGGCTTACGTAACAAAGAATATAAAGGAAAATGAATCAGTTAACACACGAAACAATGATAATACTAAGATATTATTAACAAAGAAATTTTAAAAGATCATATATGATATCATATTAATGTAGATGATTCTTGTTTAATTTAAAAAAAATTATTTCACCTTTATACAGGAGTTAAACCAACCCTTGACCAAGGAAAAGTACAAGGTAAGGTTTTATTTCACAATCTCTTCATTATCCGAGGTTGTTTATATGTAATTATCTACTGGGACCTCTTTATAATCCACATCCATGTTTCTTAAAAATGTATTTCAAAACATTATAAATATTTTATAGACTATGGGTTAAAGTTATTTATACCCTTGTTTTACTTTTTATAAGATGTTTATAAAGGAATATTTCCATCGTTTTCCAAACAAGGTCCTTTTTAACCTTTTCGACAGAATTAAGGTAAGAATGTCTTTTTTAACTTATAAAATGGGTGAGGATATTTTACGCCATTATAAAATCGTTGAATATTCCCTTACAATCTTATAAGAATATTTTCAAAGTAAATGTTTTCTTTTATAATTATGTAACTTTTAAATGATTTCAAAAAAAGATATATTTCTCTCAAATAGTTTTGATTTCATCTATGTCAACATCCTTTGATGGATTTTAAGCTTATTTGAAGTTGATTTATTATGACACAAAACTTCCATATTTTATTGAAGGTTTTGTGAGATGTTTTACTATGGATGTGTTATTTTTATACCATTCATGGTTTATGGAGAAAGTATTGACATTTTGTATGCTAGTTTTAATATGAATGTTTATGTTATGTTTAAACTTGTTCATATGAGGAATGCATTGGACTTAGTAAGTGATGGGTAGAGCTCGATATAACTCCTCGATGAATCGGTAGTTCTCATGAGACAAACTAGTGTCTTGGCACAAGGCCTTGACAAAATCTTATTTGTAGTCTTGGCACAAGGCCTTGACTACATGGTTATGATAGTATGACATTATGCATTCCATCATTATGAAAGTGGTTATTTATATTGCATGTGATTATTCGACTAGTAGAATATCCATGTGAATAATTAAATGGAATTATTTCATTTTATCTTTTCCATATTATGCTGAAGTTCAAGTTTAAAAGGATTTTTTTAGTTATACATTGCCTTAAATATTTATGTTTATTTATGAAATTTTCTGCTATATTGTTATCCTTACTGAGAATCTGAGCTCACCCCTTTCATTGTTTTAATTTTTCCCAGGATGTGAAGAAGTATTTTATGAATGACCTGTAGGGAATGTATGAGGGGATATGAAGAAAAGATGTTGTTGTAGTTTTTTTTTTCACTTTGTGATTTAATGTAAGACTTATGAATATATCTAGTGTTTCCAAGTCTACTAAACTAATCGGTCTTTCGAGACTTTATCTTTTGTGATCATGCCAATATTATGTAATAATGCACCGACTCTGGGTAACTGGGGTCGGGGTGTTACATCATACTTATCAAATACTTCACTAATAATTGATTTGTCTCCAATATTTTTAGGAATTTATAAATAAAAAATGGTTAGAGAAGAATCAATAGTCGATAAATTCACCTATCCACGATCTATATGAAAATTTACTAAATAATCTTGGATAAAAATGATAATAAAATTAACTAAAAAATAATTAGATAAATGATGATAAAATTAACTAAATAAGTAGTTCAAAGTCACCTATTTAAGATGTTTTCATACATTATGAAACCATTTATTCTACTCAATCAATTATAAACAAATATATTTCCTCTTTTGAATATAAAAACATTCAATAGTACTGGTAGTACTAGAAAAATATAAATAAAAAATGATTAATAAATATTTTAAATGGAATTTTAATTATCATAGACCTCTTCATGGATGCTCATTTGTTGATGGAATATGATATATTTCATAAATTTTCAAACTTAATAACCCCAATATTTTCCATTAGTTTGTTTCAAACAATATATAATCACTAAAAAAATTATTTCGTGTTGATATATCTTTTGGGAGTTAAATCTTATTATATATACCCTAATACATATCCAATTGTAGAAATCAATAGGCTTCTTGGGCTCATGGATTGTCATCATTCCATGATTTTTATGATATTTAAACACCTCCCTATCATTAATTATTATTTCATTAAAACATAATATCAAATGTATAACATAATTTATATTTTTTAAAATGTTTCATGTAGTGTATTATATATTGATAGTCTTTATCATGTATGGTATATTTGTTAGGTATCCTTTAATTGAATCCAATAATTAAATTTTTGGAGTATCCAAATTGATTACAATGAGGAACCAATATCTTTAAAAATGAATATTTAATGACAAGAATGAAAATATATTTTAGATGATTAAATTATAGAGTTTTACCCTAGTATAATGGGAATTAATAAGTTTTTGTTTTCTTTTTTTTTATTTTTAAAACATTTCAGCCAGTTTTTACACTATTACTAGATATTATTCTTCTTATAATGATATTTTTGTATATAAGTGATGTGAGAATAATGAGTCAAATTTTTTGTTCACAATGTTTTTACTTCAAATAGTTCGGATATATACTCCTGCAAAAAAATATGAGTAGTATTTAAATGTAATTAATGTATTAGATCAGCTATTGGACAAAAAATTATAAAAAAAAACATCATGAATATGTTAAAAAATGATACTCCAAGCCATCCATACTTGAGGATTTCAAGTACATTCTCAAGAAGAAGAAAGTTTGTAATGGGATCTCCATACATTTTTTCAGTAAAATAAATTATGGTTTTACCACCTTCTTGGAATGTTGTATCCATATGGACTTGTAATATTATTAAATGAAGATGTTGAAATAGTGGGGTAAAAGTACTTTCTGAAGGTATTTTAAATCGATTGGTTGATACTTTAGATTATTTTGATTTGACCATCTGTTTATCCTTCCTTTCCTACATCTATAATAACATTACTTAGTTTAGTCCTTTCAAAATAAATTATTAAAGGTTTTCTAAAAAAAAATTGGGAAGGAATACCTCCCTATCAACAAGTATTTTTACAAGATCAAATATCCATGATATGAAAGTTCCAATAGCATGTTAAATAATGTGAACATCTAGATCATCAAGGGGGATATTTATCTCAATGTTCCTCTTATGATCTATATGAATACACACACTCTCAAGACCTTTTGGAAGTTTTTTGTTGTGTATATTATCTCCTTGGATATTGTACACTATAACCCTCACAAAAAGGTGATGGGTGGGTGCTGATAGATATAAATAAAAATAATTTTCACCCTGTAGAATATTAGTACAGGGAATGTATCTATGTATAATTGAATAAAATTTCACAAAAAAAATTATGGAAAAATCAATTACCACAGGTAAGGAAGACCGTTGAGGGGAATTAATCACCTCAAAGATGAAGGAGGGGGGATCTTCATGTAGTTCTTATTATTATGTAATTTCTTCTCTTTGATGACTTCCCAAAACATTCTCCCACAACTCAGATCACCAATTAAGTTTTTATTATAGATCATTTATTCATAGATTAATCTCCTCAAATTTCATATATTTATCCCCTATGCATTTCTTTTCTCAAAATATGTTTGTGGAGATACTCTGAAACCCTCACCTCTGACGTATCAAAATTGTTATGGCTCCTTCAAGGCCACTGAAAGTAGTCATTTATCGAGTACAATATATGATGATTCTTATGTCAAAATAGGATAAAAAATATAGGAAAATAATTAATCATTGTTATGTAATATCAATTTAAATAAGAACAAATTGTTATTATGTTATATCTACACATGATTCCTATACTTTTTTTTTTCTGTTTTCATCTTTTGGTATTCTATCTTTATTTATATGATCCTGCTTCTATAGCACATGTTGTGGGATGGAAGTAAATTTGTATTTTGATTCATAAATCTTCATATAAAAAAGGAACATATTCATGTTATAATTTAAGTAAATAGAAAAGTATTTCTATATATTTAAAAAACATAACATTTTTTCAAGTGAAGCGTACCCCATCTTTGATTTATAGTAGGGTTACTTTGGTTTTGGTGCACAATTTTTTTTTTCAGAACTCAATTTATATTTCATAAATTAATAATTCTTAATTAAAGTGATTAATACTAATATTTCCAAGTAATGTATTACCAATCATAATGTACTTGAAAAGATGCATCCTCATGATGACTAATAAACACATTTAGCATTTCATTATTTATCAAGTGTGCATTAATCTGTGGTGGGTGTAGGTTTCCTTTCCATTCAATATCCCTAAGAATATGCTTCATAAGATTTGTCTCAAAGCCTTTATAATCCTTTCTAGTGACTATTAATAAAAATTTCATTCAGAAATCATCTTGTATAAATACCCTCTACAAGGGACAATGAAGAGTAAATCAACATTTCATTATTATTTTTTATTAAAATAAAGAAAGTATATCATAATGAAACCCTAATATATTACCAAATTAGTATGAAAAAAACAAGAATAACATTTCTCCACATATATACATCAATTTTAATGTGCATTCAAGTGGTGACCTCAGTGTAACTAAAGAAAATGGACATGTTGGGGTTAATAGTCTAGCCATGTGCATTCCATCCAACCTTAAATATGATGCATTTAATTATCACCTTAATAATTTTTTCTAACACCATAACACTACGATGATCTTTTTTTGGGTCATAGGTTGTTCACCTTTTACCATTTACTTAGATTCAACATTGTAAATATGTTATTCCTTGAGATTAGTATCATTTTTATATGGGAAAACTTGTTGTTCACCTACATTGGGATCATTATCTTGTTGAGAAACCTATTCTTCCTTATAATTTGGACCATCTACATGTACATAATCCATTATCTATAAAAGTGGTCAAAAAAATTAATTTAAATTATATAAATAAATTAGTGAACAGATAATAATATGAGGTAATTCCATTATAATACAAAAGCATATAACATGATTATTAAACTCTTTTTTTTCTTTACAGGTTGAAGGGATTTGACCCCTCTATTGATTTTAAAATTTTCCTCATTGTGCTCTCCTATGTCATACAAGACCCTGTCTTCATTGTGACCACCATGAAATGATTGTGACATAAAAATGAAATGTTCATCCTCATTTGAATTAACATTTCTACTTTTGGTGGGTTTGGACAATAACAAAACAATTGAGCACTTTCTGTTTGTAGTATCCAAAATAAAAAATAATTATACTGCCTATGATTCCATTATTAATGGTTTATAAATATAACCTTACTTAGTAAAATCCACTTTTACAAATCCCAATTCATTAATTTTAACTGCAATCCTATTATCAACCTACTTTCACTAAAAAAAGCACTTGGAATGTTGTATAACCTGAATTCCATATTTTTTCAAAGATTCCAAAGTATGAAATATTCATAGAAATTGGATTTCTATCCTTAGTACTGGATATATGAATCAGTTCATCCATAAGTGTAACTCCATTATTTTTCATGGTACTTCATTCAATATGTTCCTTTGTACAGAACATATAACCACTAGGTACATAACTATTATAATATAATAAATACAAACTTTTTCCTCTAGATATCCATTGAATTCATTTTGAAATTGAATTCAAATTTTCATTTGACTTTTTATAAATATATTCTCAAAATCATCCTATAAAATGTTGATTATGTGTATTTGATATCCATCTTTCAGCCCTTAGTTGATTTAAATGGATAAGAACAACCTATAAACTATTATGTAAAACATAATGGTGAGTTTAATTTTTCTTTTTAATAGTAATTGTGACAATATCTATTCTAAAAATTCCTTCACCCACAAGCTTTCCAGTGTGATGAGATTTTTGGTTAGACCAAATTCTTTCCAAATCATACCGGTAGTCGATACAAAATTCAATGAATTCTCCTAAAAACATTTCTATACAATAGAACATTCTAGATGACTTCATTTTTTTCATAAACTTTCAAAATCTTCATATACTATTCAATGGGATACATCCATATATAATTCACATGTCCACATATCCAGAAATCTCTATCCAAGTGAACCATCATGTGAACCATCTAATCAAGGAGTGATAGTGGGAAGACCATCTCCAATTCACAAAATATGATATCAATTTCTTTTTCTATAGTTAGAAATTTTATTGGGACTATAGCTTTATGATATATAACTTTGAAAAAGAAACAAAAAATTATTAATGTATGATATACATTCTTTAAAAAAAATGAAACATAAGGCTATATGAATTATACCTTCCATTAAAACATGTTAGCTATGTGATTTAATTACCTTTAACTTTAAATTAGTCATTGAAACAACATTATTGATATTTGATAAATACCGCTCTATAAACTTTACATCATTCACGATGTTTCAAAATTGATATCTCTCTTTCCTGCAAAGAGTTTAAGTAGTTGGAGGAAGTTGAGTATATCCTTCACCATTCATTGTCACAAAATCTTATCATATCCTAATGTAAATCTTGTATAACCCAACCTTAATGACATCCTTTTTTTAGTGTATTTAGAAACATGCCAATAGAATTATCACATATTTTTTCCCACATGAATGATATCAAGAAAATTTATGATGTATACAAAATTCCAATACAGTAACTAAAAAAATAGATATCTTATTCCAATAAGTTTTCTTAAGGATTTACAAAGAAGTTTTTCCAAAATATATGGTTATATCCTTTACTTTCTCAAACATTTTATCACCTATTAGTGTATATAATGTTATATATTATTTTGAATTACCATGGAATGATTTTTTCTAAGATCTATATTTATGTCATCAGGGTAGAAATATGTAATGTTTAAGAAAAAATAGTCTTTGATGAAAGTTTCAACCTATCTGAGTGTTTACCTTGTTCATAAATGGGACACCCCTAAGTTCCTTTAATTTTATATCATAAAAAATTTCCATAAGCTAGAAATTCATTTATAGTCTCACACTATAACATCCCATTACCTTATTTAATGTATTTCTTATCTTTATTTTCATTTTACCTCTTTTTTTGGGTACATTTTGGGACTCCTACGGATGAAGAGCGTTTTCTGAGAAAATGAACTAAAGTTAAGGGATGTATGATTTTTTGAATTAATAGTGTGGGTGTTAATGTGTAAAAATATTTCCAGGGGTTTCCCTAAGTTCAAAGAACATCAGATATGGTTTAGGTTCTTTCTTTAGAGTTTGGACTATTCATACTTGTAGTGAATTTTCATGTCGTGAATGGTTACACATCATGTAATAGTTTTTGGGAATATGTTGTGAATTCTTTCAAGGTGTGAAATATTAACATGTCATGAATTGGGTTCACATCGTGAAATAGTTGTTTTCAGATTTAATCTGAGGTGACATATTTTTTGATATATTTTGTTAATTTAGAAATTCATATCCTGAAATGGTTTCACATCATGTTTTTTTGGGATTTGTGGTTTTAACCATGCTGCATGTCCAATTTTTTTTTTATTTGGCCCCAACCTTCCCTCTCGAGAACTAGGAGTACCCTTAGGAAATTTTTAGGATCTATGATCCTTATATATCATTTGTTTGGATATTGTCCATTTTTGTTGTTTAAATGCATTGCTACAAGTAATAAATCCTTCTAAGTTTTCATTATCGTTGATCGTGATAGCACCATTGCATTATTTTTATGAATCTGTTGATCTATTATGATAACATTCTTGATTATTTGTAGATATATTGTGTGATCTTCCTCTAGAGTCTTACCATTGTTTTGGTTGTGCTGTGGCATGATATTTTCACGAGGTATGTGTTTTGTTATCTTCTTCAACAACCTTTTTTCTTGTTTAATTGATCATGAGATGTAAGGATTGATTATTGGGACTCAATTGTTGTATTTTTAATCTTACATTTTTTTGGATCCTGTTGTGGGCATGTGAAACCTGAGTTTGAGGTAGGTGGTTCCGTCTCTAGTCTATGATAGATGAAATGTATTTCTCTTATTTTATAAATTATTTTATAAATTAATTGGAATGATTGGATTGTTTATTTGGAAATGGGTTTTTGATAAAATATGGGTTTCCCCTTTTTTGGTAAAATAAAAGGAATTTTCTAATCATTGTGAAATGAATTTATAAAATTGTTTTTAATACATGGTTTTTGATGAATTGGGTTTAAAAACATATCACATGGTAATACTTGGGTAATTAGGTGGAAGGTGTATTAATAGGCCCCATCCATTTATAATTTTAGAGGGTTCACTCATGGGGTGTTCCTCTTCTCCCTAGGAGTTTTTTCTAGAGACTTGTTAGGCATGTTGGGAGGTTCAATTTTTGTGGTGTTTCTCTAATTTCTATATTCAATTCATATATGTATAGAATTGATGTGTGTGATTGTCTATGTATTGTATGAGTATCCTAACTATCCTGGAATTTTGTGATCCTTGGCATGATTTTACCTCTACTTTTGGTTTGGATGGATTTGGATTTTACATGGTATGTGATACATGATTTTATTTGACTGATTTGATGTATATAAAATTCTTTGAAACTATTTTACCTGGATTATTTGGAACTATGGAAAAAGGGGAAATGATTTACCATGATTTTGATATAATTTTTTTCATACCTTTTATTATTCCAATCTTTCTTTAAAGTTGATCATACTTAGATTATTGTACAGATCATTAATATGGAGAACCTGGGTGGGATCCTAATGGTCCTATTTAGCTTACACCCTATGCACCCCTTTGACAATGCGTAGACCTTGTTATGGCTTTTAATGTAGAGAAAGGAAAGGTTCCATAGTGAGGTGGAGATATTTTTTTCATTTATGTCTGGATAGCTTGTGGTGAGATGGTGGGTGTTTTCCCACACTATCACATATAGTAGCTATTTTTGGTTTATGTTTTCCATATTTTTGGACTTGTATTTTAGAGACTATTTTTTTTTTCTTTTGGGTTATATCACATATGATGTTTCCATTTGTTATGGCATATAATTCTTGTTATCATTCCACTATTTCTCTCTTATTTGTGTATTAATTTCATGTTTTCTACTTCAAGTTGGGAGAAATCATTCCCTTTGGTTGTTTTTGATGCCCATATGCTAGTCACTAGCTCATGGGGATCAGGAATGCACTTCAGGTATGTGAAATTTTGGGTCAGGTACGAGTTTTAGAGGGTATCCAGGTCAGGTTTGTTAGAGTTTGGTATCATAGGATGTCAGTTGTGCTCATATTTAAGAAGTTGTTAGAATGGAGATAAGATTATCGGGACTTGATAGGTAGGTTGTGGTGAGTTCCTATCTAGCTCTTGCTGTGACAAGACTCAAGTTACCATGATATTTTGGGACTTGTGTGTCTCTTATTTTGAGTTCTTGGTCTAAATCTTAGTTTTTTCTTATGGTTTTCTAGTTTGAACTAAGATTATATTGTTTTCTGATCATTTATTCTATTACAACATGTAATGGTATTCCTTCGAGATGTCTTCCATAGGTTCCTTGGGAGGATGCAACAGATACTCCATATGGGAGTCTGACTCTAGATTAGAATATTATTGAGGCTATTGTGTGGGTATTTCATGAAGTAGATCAAAATTTACTACAAGTCTATAACATAGTTGTTTAGGTACAACCATGAGTTTCAAGAGAAAAGGATTGACCATGAGAGTTCTTATGTGAGAAACCACAATTATTTAGAGGAATGAATGAAACTGAATAGGTTGAGTAATGACTAGATAAGATCGATCATATATTTGAATTCCTAGATACACCTAATAATTTCAAGGTGAAGTGTGTGGCATTTAGACTCGAGGGTCCCAACAAGTGATGGTGGGATTCCATGGTACATGTAGATAAACATGTGGGCTTGGACTGGATGGGTTTCAATAATCACTTCTTCAGTAGTTTTTCTAGAGTCATTGATGGTGTTAAAGTCTCTGGAGTTTCTATCCTTGTAGCATGGAGAGTATTAAGTGTTGAAATATACTAATTGGTTTGCTGACCTAGTTCATTTTTCTACAAAGGTAGTAAATAATGACCAGCTAAAGTCTTATAAACACCTACTAGATTTGTGATCAAATATCATATTGTAGATAATTATACTGAAGATTTCATCCTATATAGATACATTAGACATGGAAATGGTTGAAGATATGTATATGTCATGAAATGTTTGTTATTATACCCCTTTCCTTCCATATAGTGGAAGCTTCAGTGGTGTAGAGGGGAGGAAGAGGATGTTTTATGACCATCATATGAGTGGTGGGGGTGGTTCTTAATAGAGGGCATCCCCAACACCCTTATTTATAAACAGTATTGTCCCTCTAACATGATATCATCATGTCAAGGTTGGTCACAACCGAAGTTCTTATTCCACACCTATGAATATGTGTAATAGTTTTGGGAGATATGACTATCTACAACATTTATTTTAGGATATGGATATGCCTTATTATAGAAAAGGATCATAAACTATAAAGGATACTACAGTACAATCTAATTCTTCATAGACTTCAAGGCTCTATCCACATGCATTAGGAGTGAATCACCTTCACACAATGATTGGATATTTACTGGTGGTAGACACAGGTCTAGCGATAGTGATTGGTACAATATTTAATTCATCTTTAGTTGTGACTTATTTATTTGATACATGTTCCTCCTAGTCATTTATATCTATCCATTTTGATGATATTATTAAACATCCAACAAAACTCATTTACTTTATTATGGATTTTTTGACCCCTCTTGGTAGGAGGAAAGATCAAGGGTTTCAATGTCATTCTTGGTCACTGTCAATAGATGATGTAGAGTTCTTATGATATTTCATTATTCTCAATGTGGTTTTGTTTGAAGTCATCATCAAGATGGATTGTCTTGTTTATTACCTTTCTAAGGTTGATTTTTATCATTTGCATGTCTCATTTCATGCGGGAAGAGGGAAATATTAGGTGTTTCAGGGAGAGTGGGATCCATGGTTTGATCATATAGGACCTTCCCGTATATAGATCAGTAAACACCAATGATGTTTCTTTTGTGGGTAATATTACCTTCATTGTTATGGATTTTATCGATGTATTCCTAGATGATTTAACTGATCTTCCTCTACTGATAGAGGTTGATTTTATGATTGATATGGTTCTAGGTATGCATCCAGTCTCAATACCCTCTTATCGTATTGTACAAGAGGAATTAGAAGAGCTCAAAATTTGGTTGGATTATTTCCCCAGTGTTTCACCTTGGTCAGACCCTATACACATTACTATAATGGAAAATAGTTCACTCTAATTGGGTGTGGACTGTCAGATGTTGAATCGGGTAATAGTTAAGAATAAGTATCATTTTCCCTATGTGGATGATTCGTTTGAGAAGTTAAATGGGGATTTTTTTTTCAAAGATCAATATTTGGTCAAGTTATCATCAAATCAGATTTCGGGAGTTTGATATACGAAAGATGACTTTTAGGAGCAAGTAAGGCCATTAAAAATATCTTGTGATGCCGTTTGGTTGACTAATGGACCTAAAATTTTCATGTATTTGATGAACTATATATTCCATGAGTATCTTTACAATTTTTAGTAGTTTTTATGGATTATATTTTTACTCATAATCCAAGAATGAGAATGAGAACCATTTGAGTTTGGTTATAGAAATAATGAGGAGAAACTGTTTATATGGAAAGAATTCAAAATGAAATTTCTAGATCCAATAAATGATGTTATTGGGGAATATGATTTTTGATCTTGTCTTATTAGTCGACCCTAATAAGGTGAATGTTGTATTATCATGGGAAGTTCCAACAAATGTCTTTGAGAATCAGAGCTTCCTTGGTTTGTATGGGTTATACCAATGGTTCTTCAAGGATTTCTCAAATTTGGTGTCACCTTTGACTGATATTACCAGGAAAGGGGTGAACTTCATATGGGATGTAAAGTGTTAGTCTTATTTTGATGATCTAAAATGACTTCTGACATAATCTTACTAGATCTCAGTAAGGGTTATGTGGTTTTATGTGATGCTTCTGCTTCTATTTTGGGTTTCATGCTTATGTATAATGATTATTTTCTACCTTACTACTCTCTCTATCTTCGACTGCATGAGTGAAATTACCCCACTCATGATTTAGAGATTATTTTAGTTATTAACTCTCTTAAATGTTAGACGAACCATCTTTTTGGGGAGAGGATCATAGTATTCTTTGACCATAAGAGTTTGATATATATATTTTTTTATAAAGAATTCAATCTCAGACAGAGGTGGTGGGTGGAATACCTTCAGACATTTGATTTCAACATCTCATACACCCTGGGTAAGAGGAATGTCATTGTAGATGATCTTAGTAATAAAATTACCATCATAGGCTATTCTGGAATCGAAGGAGGATTAAAATCTTATGAGAATATTTTTCTAGTTTCACCTAGATTTTTAGGGGGATGTTTTAGGTATGATTTTGATAATTTTTTAGTTGTCATCATCCCTCATTGAGTTTTTTCTATAGGATCAATAGTATGATTACTGATTAAAGGGGATTTGGGAAACCCTATATGGTGGGGAGACTGTTTCTGGTTGGTATTTTTATACAAATGGTATTCTCTATTTTGAGGATCATTTTTTCATCCAAGAATCTGTGAGGAGATTAGTTTATTTTTAATTTCATAGTTCTTTATGTTTCACTTATCCGATAACTACAAAGATGTTTTATGACATGATACATTTATTTGGGTGGCTGAGTATGATGCATGAAATTTCAGATTATGTGTCATGTTGTTACACCTACCAACAGATAAATGAAGATAATATGAAACTATTTGGGTTTCTACAACCTATTGAGATGCTAGTTTATAAATGGGATGTGGTTTCCATGAACTTTGTTGTTTTATTTCCAATGACTCATAGAGGGAGGAATTCTATATGGGCGGTGATTGATCAGCTATCAAAGTAATCTCACCTTATTCCGATCATAGACACCATTAAAGTTAAAAACTAGGGTAAGTTGTATATAAAGGAGGTTTTGTGGTTACATGGGGTTACCTATGAATTTTTTTGATAGGGATCCTAGGTTTACCTCATGGTTATTGAAGAGTATCCATGAGGCCATGGGAACTCAGGTCAGGTTGAATATAACTTACCATCCACAGACAGATGGTCAGATGGATTGTGCTATTTAGATCCTAGAGGATATACTCCATACTTGCATCTTGGATTTATGTGGATCATGTGATATCCATTTGGGACTGGTTTAGTTTTCTTATAACAACATTTATCAGTTATTAATCAGAATTGATCATTTAGAGTCTTTTTGTGGTATCTCATGCATGTTACCTCTTTATTTAGAAGAGGTGGTAAAGGCCTCTCTTGTATGATTGAGACTCATTTATGAGGAATCAATAAGGATTTAGGATATGAATTTATATTTTGTTATAGTATAGATTTGGAAGAAAGAATATGCAGATCCTCAATGTCATCCTTTAGAGTTTTCCATTAGTGACTTGGTTTTCTTGAAAGTTTCTCCTCGTTTGGGTCACCATTAGCTTGGGAAAATAGGGAAATTTGGGCCTGAGATATGTTGGACCATTTTGGGTCACTGATAATCTTGTTCAGGTTGCCTATCGATTATAATTTATGGTTCAGTTGATGGGTATTCATGATTTCTTCTACATATCTCTTCTTAGGAAATACCATCATGATCCCTCTCACATTCTATGTTGGGAAGGGATTGAGTTAGATCTAGACATTTATATTTTAGGGAATCCATTGAGATAATTGGATCTTTGGTAAGGGTCTTGTGTAAGAATTTTATTCTGTTGGTTAGAGTGTTATGATGACATATATCAAATTATCATAATACTTGGGAGAATGAGTCATTGATGAGGGAGTAGTGGCCTCACCTCTTTCTAGGAACTATTCTTCCACATAACTTCCCAAGGATGGAAATTATTATAATGGAGAGTTTTTAAAATCTCGTTACCTTTTTTTTGGGTATTTCTAATCTCTATTTTTGTTTTACGTCCTTTTTTGGGTGAATTTTGGGACTCCAAAGGATGGAGAACGTTTACTAGGGAATTGAACTAATGGTTGGGGATTTTTTTGGAATTAATGGTGTTCTGTTATAAATTTATAAAATGATTTTTGGTTTTCTCCTCGATTTCATAGAACATAATAGACAGTTTAGTTTCTTTCTTTAGAGTATGTACTATTCACTCCCTCTAGTGAATTTTCACATCGTGAATAGTTACACATCGTGAAATGGTTGCTGGGAAGATTTCATGAATTGGTTTAAGGAATGAAATATTTACATATTATGATTTGGGTTCAAATCACGAAATGTCCATAGTTTGTATTTTTAATCAAAGGTTATGAATTTTTTGATGTCTTTTGTTAATTGAGAAATTCACTTCATGAAATGGTTTCATGGTGTGAATTTTTCAAGATTTATAGTTTTAACTAGGATTCATGTTTAATTTGTATTGAATTTGGTGGAAATATTCCCAATCAAGACCTAGAAACTCTCCCAGGTGATTTTGGGGATCTCTTATCCTTCCAGATCATTCATTTGGTGATTATCATCATGGTTACTGCGATACATCTCTCTGGGTAAGAAATGCTTCTGATTCTTCATTGATTATGGTAACAATGTTTCATTATGTTTATAGATCCATTGATCTATTATGATAATCTTACTGATTATTTCTATATCTATTATTTTTTGATATTCCTCCAGAGATTGACGTTTTCATTGGTTGTGGTGTGACCTATGAGTTTCATAAGGTAAGTTTTGTCTTATATTCTCCACTGATCACTTTTCTTGTTGAATTTATTATGATATGCAAGGATTGATTCTAGGGCCTCCATTTTTGTCTTTTAATTCTTCTAATTTGGTGGATCCTACTGCAGGCATGTGAGACTTGAGTTTGAGGTAGGTTGTTCTGTATCTATCATGTGTGTGGATGAACTGTATTTCTATGGTTTTAGGAATTATTTTATAAATAAATTGGAATGATTATATTTTGTGTGTGGAAATGGTTTTTTGATAAAATATGGGGTTACAATTTTTTGGTAAAATAAAATATATTTTCAAAGTATTGTGAAATTTATTTATAAAATGGTTTTCAAAGAATGGTTTTTGATGAATTGATTTGGAAAACATAGAACATGGGAATACATAGGTACTTAGGCATAAGGTGTAGTAATTAGACTCTTCCATTGACATTGTTGGTGGGTTCAACTCATGGAGAGTTCCTCTACTCCCTAGGAACCTTTTTATAAGGAATTTTTACAACTTTTGGTAGGTTCACTTGTTAGGGTGTTCCTATACTATCTACATTAATTTCATATAACTAGAGACTTGACGTACGTGATTTTATATGTTTGGTGTGAGTGTTAGAGCTATCCTGACCCATTGTAATCCTTGGCATGATGTTACATATGCTTTTAGTTTGGAATAATTTTTATTTGATATGATATGTGATACATGATTTGATTTGACTACTTTGATGTATATGGAATGCTTTGAAACTATTTTATATGGATTATTTGGAACTGTGGAAAAAGGGGAAATGTTTTACCATGATTTTGATATAAAAATTGTTTAACGACTTATCATGAATTGTTTTATTTAAAGTTGAGCATACTCAGATTACTGTATAGAGTATTGATATGGAACAACTCTGTGGGATCTTACTAATCCTATTTAGATCATACACTATGCACCCCTTCGAAAGTTCATAGATGTTGTTATGTCTTTCTATATAGGGAAATGAAAGGTTTTGTAGTGAGGAAACATGGTTTCTCTCAGTTGTGATTGATTATCTGGTGGTAAGATGGGGGATTTTTCCCATGCTATAAAATATAGTACCTATTTTTGGTTTTAGTATTCCTTTTTATTGGAATTAAAACTTAGAGACTGTTTAGCTTCTTTTTGGGTTGTATAACTTATATCATTTCCTTTTATTATGGAATGTACTTTCTATTATAATTTAGCTATTTATATCTTCTTTGTGTATGTATTACATGTTTTATAATTCAGGTTGGGTGAAAATTTTCCCTCTGGTTTTTATTGATTCCTAGGTGTTAGTTTCTAACCTATTGGGATCAAGAATTCCCTTCGGGTATGTGATAGTTCAGGTTTGATACCAATTTGAGAGGGTATACAGGTTGGGTTCGTCACACATACAATAGGGATCTTAACACGAAATATTAATTTGTCTAATCATCATACAATGTAACACCTAAATATCACTTTAATTTTAAATCTTCAATCAATGGAGCCAAATAAACATTGATATCATTACCCAGTTTTTTTGGCCCTGATATAAGAAAATAAAATATAATGTATTTTCACTTCATGCATAGCCATAGTGGAAAGTTATAATTTACCAACACAAAATCCATGTACTATGAGTGATGATTTATAAAACCAAAGGATTCACTCCATCTATATATAGGAAAAGATGAAGGTCTATCAGCCCATTTCCAAATTTAGGATACTCATGATCAATATTCATCCCCTGAAGAGAGTATGGTGGGTGATAAAGTTTCTCATCTTGATTTCTTGTTTATGTGTTCCATGTATATTTACTTATATTCTCATTTCTTCTATATAAGTACCTAAACAATATAATTATTAGAAAATACCATAAAACTTTTGAATGGATTGATTCACATTTCTTGTATTGAGATGCACCACACTTTGGGAAATTTTTACATGATTCACAGTCCTTGAAAAATAGTATACATTAATTTGGGCAAGAATATATTCTTTTGGTGATCATACCCCTTGAACATAGTATTTTTTTAGCATCATATGTTCAGAAAGGAATCTCATTGTCTTCTGATATCATATCTTTCAATATGTTTATTAGTTCAGTAAAGCTAGTGTCACATTATCTTTTTCCAACTTTTACATTATATATCTTTAGTATGGATAAGAATGTTGTATATTTATTACAACCAATATAAAATGACATCATTTCCCAACTATTTAACTTTTGAAATAGTTTTTTAAAATAATGAATTTCATTTTAAATTATCATAATCATTTCCTCAATATGATATTCATCATTTTTCACACCTATAATCATATCCTCGATAAGATCTTCATCATTGTTGATACTTGTAAACATATCAGATGATATGTAAAACAAATTTTTATCCTAGTCACTAGATATATTTAGTTCTTCCTAGTGTTTACTCTAACATTTATAACTTCGATATATTCTGTGACAGATCAAGTGTTCTTATAAATCCTCAAGAATAATTAGCCTTTCATAAAAATAGCGTACACGCAAAAACAAAAAGGATTTGAGAAGGGACATATGAATGATCTTTTGTAAACCTGATGAACTCTTTCACCCCATGCTTATATTATTTGGTCATATAGTTACAATACATCCATTTTAAATTCATATCCATCCTATTTGATTTACTAATATTATTATTTAAAAAAATAAAAAATTTAATTGAATGTATGAGCTTAGAACCCTAAAAGGATATTCTTTATATATACACACATATAGTCATCATATTTGATATAAAATTTCATTGCATCAAAAAGTTGTTAGAAAATATAAATACCATGAATTATATGAATTAAAATTATTATAACACTTCTTTTTTATTACAAGAAGTAATATAACATAAATCATTATTTTTTTAAATGGATTCATCAAGGGAGAAAATTCACTCCTTGTCAATATGAATGTTCAAAATAAACCTATGGGTTTATAAAACTGGATAATTATTAGGGTATATATAATTCTATTTCACTATCAAAAAAATTATAAAAAAATTACCTATTTTTCAAAATGTTTCTACAGAGTTTGAAACAATGTCATCACATCAATTATGGTTATTAAAATTGTAAATTTATGAAAAATATCATATTTGAATTATTTATTTGGTAATAATCAAAATAATAGTTTTAATATTCCATGAGATAATAAAAATATTTCTGATGGACTAAATCATGGTTTTCATTAGTTCTAAAAAACCATTTTATAAGAACCATTCTCTTTGAACATTTTACTTTTTTAGATTGAATAATCAAGTCTAGAGAAATAAAATTAAAAAATTTAATCACTAATATAACTAATAAAAGTGAATTATATAATTTTAATTTACTTTATTCAACATTCAATGAGGATTGGGTAATATATATAGCATACATAGGAGAATTAAATAGTGTACCTAAATCAATAACACACTTATCGTTATTATAATTTTTTGAATCATTCAACTATCATGTTCCATAGTTATAACCATTAAAAAATATTCTAATCAATATTTTGATAAGATGTTACAAAATATATATGATTTTAGGCCTTTTAATAGAAATGATCATTCAGTTACTCCTAATAAGGGTGGTGTATTGTTTTAGATACTAGACTCCATGATCATTTTGTTAATCTAAAACATTATATATATTTTTTAATTTTAATTTCATTAAAAATAAAATATTATAGTTATTTATATTTATATAAATATTTAATGTTCTAGATATTTATAGGTAAAATTTTCATTTAATCCTCAATCATTTTTGGTATGTATTAGAATTAGTTTTTATAAATGACTATCACTATAGAGCATCAAACATCCTTTCACTATTTTTATAAATGAGATTCATAAAAATCTTAAAAAAATGTATACATTAAAAACGAACATTATCTTCTCCAATAAATTCATAAAAATAATATATATATATATATATATATATATATGATTTTCTATTAAAAATTATTAGGAAAATAAAATTAGGCAAAAAAATATTCACAAAAAGTATAAGTGTCTAAAAAATTGTATAGAAGAACCAAAACTAGATAGTTTTTTTTTTAAATTATTATGATGTAAATCAATGACATAATGTTTTCTAAAAAAGTTATTTTCTTCTTCAAGTTTTTAAAAAAATCATGCATAAAGATGAGAAAGGGAAGATAAAGAAGTTCAGGTTCTATATGAAGATGATCAAGGAATGATCTCTATTTTAGTCTCACTTAATAATTAAAATATCAAGTTTGGGACTACAATTAGATGATGAAGGGATGAAAAATCCAAATAATCATTAAAAAAACATGAAATATTGACTGATATTCCTTAAAAAGTTCATAATTTCATATATTTGGTTTTGAGGTTCAATTTTTCCAAAATAATTGAATTCAACTGCATCAAAAATTAAATTATATGAGAGATTGAATGTGATTAAAGGAATAAGTGATCTCCTAGGGTTATTTTTTTTAAGAGGATGAACAATTTTTTAGTGCATACTAAAAATCTATGATAATAAAGTGTTGTTTTTCAGTGATAAAAACATAAGCATTGAGAAATTCCAATTTTTTCAGTGCTTTATTATTGCTAATAAATCATTACTTTTATCAACACTAAAATGAATTGAAAAATGTGATATTTCTGAGAACTTATGTTTTAATGATGAAAAAAATAGTATTTTATCATTTCTTAACCTTACACTGACAAAAATATTAAGAAATGAATTAATAAATAATATTAATTATATAAGTTATAAAATTATTAAAAATTACCTATACTAACTATTTAAATTACAAAAATATTAAAAAATGAATAAAAATGAATAATTTATATAAATTACAAACATATTAATAAATATTAAAAATTAATAAAAATTTAAAATTAATAAATTGTTATAAATTATTATTTATGGTGTGGAAGCCATAAAATCATAATTAACGAGGTCTATTTATTACCAAATAATACCCTTTATATGGACAAAACCATTTTTATTCCCACTATTGGATATGATTCGTAGGAATTATTTTTTACCATTTGGTCAAGACATTTGTACTCTATAAATAAAATGACATGTTAATGGAAGTGGTGTGGGATTTTGACTGGACATATACTGTTTTTTTACTATTTTTCTTCTTTTATATTGATATTGAGATGTTTTACTTCACCATCATCATCCCAAACATTTGACGTCGTTATATGCCTGAATTTTCTTCACCTTCAATTGACTAGTTTCACAGCACATTATCAGGATGACTGTTCTTCCAAGTAAAAAGGTTAGTAAAACTAGTAAGATAAATTTTCCATGTAGAATATTGTGATTCATGTATTTATCCTTATTTAAATTTCTGGGAAGAATTACTTATCATGGAATCAAGATGTGGAATTTCATCTTGACGCAAACATCCTTGGAAAAGCAATTAAAGTTGTTGATCACACTTCTTCTCAAGACCATGCCCAAGCCATAATATTCCTCCACCATCAACTCCATGAGTATTTATATAATTATTACCTCAAGGTGAAGGATCTTTTGGTCCTATGGTAAAATATCAAGGAACTGTATGATCATTATTGACTTGTAATACTACCAAGAGTAAGGTTTGAGTGGATTAATTTATGATTCTAGGACTACAAATCGGTAAGTTAATACAACTATTATTCTTTTAAAATAACATAGAGACTAAAATTATTCGATGACATTATCACTGATACTAATATTTTAGAAAAAAAAACTATTATACTTTCCATTCCTTGAATATCATTCTATAACAACAATATCATGATAACGGTTTTACAAAATATTATCAATTACTTTCTCTCCTTCTTTTTTCTGAAAAAAATAATGAACTCCTGATGATGAATCATGAATCTCAACCTACTGGTGTGGCTCCATTCCCTAAAGCGAATGAAAATTGTTTTAATACAGTTCATGGGAATAATTAACTTAATTTTTGTCTAGGAAAGTAATTTTCTTGAGGTGGTCATACACTAAATGATAAGAGGAATGTGAACCACCAAAAGTGGTCCAATAATGAATAACCAAAATCGAATATATTAAAGAATGGTGAGAGTGATTATTTTTGATGTGGAATCAAGGGGAATTGGTCATGTACCTATCATATTCCAAATCATTTTTTTGATCTTTATCAATAATATATCAAAGGGAAATAAAATAAAACTAAAGATAATTTTGTGGACTAATATTTGAAATATGATGATATTATGAACATTGATATTTATTATTATTTTGTACACCCGGAAGGTTTTGAGCATATAGATCAATAATAAATTCTCATGATGGAAATGAATTTTTGTTTGTTTTTGTATGCTCATGGTGAAAATGAGATTTTATTTTTTTAATATTTTTAAATATCACATGTTTTATTTTGTTGATTTTATTTTATTCCTTAAATGAATGTTTTATTTTATTTAAAAGAAATAAATGATATAAATCGATCTATTGGGAATAATTTCCATTATTAATATATTTTCCTTATCGACTGTGAAATGAAGCAAACAATTATAAAACATGAGAAATATTTTATCACTCTTAAAATAGAGAGTGATCATGTATGTGCATTAAAATGTAGTGAATAATTAATCAAAGTCCCCATAAGAGAAAAAATATGCCTACCTGGTGGTACACAAAGTATGATAAAAAATACATTATTTTCTCCAAAGTCTCAATGAAATTTACTATGTTTTAAAGATATTCATTAAAAAATATATCATATAAAGACTATGAATGAAGGAGGTTCTGAATAACTCTATATAAAAAAAATTAATATTGAGAACAAATTCACTCATGAGAAGATTTCAAGACTTCCATACAGATCTTACTTTTTCAATATTTTTACAATCCAATCAAACATGGTAAACTAGAATTTTATCAACCTTGATACATTTATTATGTGGCATGACCATTTGGATCATTATGGATTAATAATGATAAGGAAAATAATTAATTAAATTCATGGTCATCCATTCATTGATAAAAGGGTTCTCACACCCCATGATTTCTCATGCACTTCTTATTCTCTAGGAAATTTAATCATAATACCATCACCATCAAATATCAGGACTGAATTCCCAATTTTATTGGACCTAATTCATAGTGATATATGTGAACCAATTCACCCACCATGTGGACTATTAATATATTTTATGATCATGATTGATGCGTCAACTATATGGTCCCATGTGTGTTTATTGTCCACTCACAACCATGTGTTTGTGAAATTATTTTCCCAAATAATAAGGTTAAGGGTGAAATTCCCAGATTATTCAATCAAGAATATTAGAGTTCATAATGATGGTGAATATTCATCAAATTCTTTTAAAAGTTATTCCATGTCACTGGGAATTAGTTCTGAACATACTATAGGTCATGTTCATACCAAAATGGTCTAGCTGGATCATTTATAAAGCAATTACAACTTATCTCTAGACCATTACTTATGAAAACTAAATTACCCAGTTCAACATGGGTATATTTAATTTTTAATGTATCAACACTGATTTAAACATGGATATAAAGATATTAAGAGTATACCCCTTTTAAATTATCATTTTCCCATAAACCCAATATATCCCATTTAAAGATATTTGGTTATGTTGTATCGGTTCCTGTAGCATCCCCATAACGAACCAAAATGAGACCCCAAAGGAGATTGGGGGTATATATTGGTCTTAAATATCCCCAGATCATTAAATATTAGGATATTATAATAGTATTTGTATTCAAAGTAATATTTTATGATTTTTATTTGGATGAAAAAATATTTCCAACACTTAAAGGGGAAAATCAATCGACTTCTAATGAAATATCATGGAAGGTGACTACATTATTACATCACGATCTTAAAAAAAATATGACTGAAATTGAATTTAAAATATTATTAATTTTAAAAATTTATCAAATAAATTTCCTAATGCATATAATGATTCAAAATTGGTTACAAAACAATATATACTTGTTGTGAATGCACTATTAAGGATACATGTCTCGACAGGACAGTATGAGGATATCACAAACAATGCTTCCAATCCACGCCTAATGCATGGGAGAAAACTTGGTTCAAAAGATAAAATTACATATACAATAAATGGAAAAAAAATTATATTAGTTAAATATATTAATGAAACTTAAGAGAATGTTAATGCACTAGAAGTACATGATCATGACCAGGAGGAAATTTCAATAAATTTCACCAATATTAGAAGATGTTGGAACTGAGTGTGGAGTTGTTGTTAATAACATATTTTCATAGAATTTATCCCTTGAAAATTTTTATGAGGATCAAGATCCTAAAAAAGTTAATGAATGTCATGAAAGGCTATATTAGGATCAATGGAAAGTCTTAGTCCAATTTGAGCTAGATACACTTTCTAATCATGAGGGTTTTGGGTCAATCAATAATACCCCTGAAGGGATCAAGACCTTTGGATAACAATGGGTATTTTTGAGAAAATGTAATGAATATATTGAATTTGTGAGATTTAAATCACAAATAGTTTCTCAAGGATTCTAAGAAAAAACCTGAGATTGATTATTATGAAACACACACTCTTGTAACATATGCAATAACCTTTTGATATATCATGATTTTTTGTGAATGAGAGAATTGAATTAAACTTGATGGATGTTATGAATGCATATATTTATGGTGAAATTGATAATAAAGTTTACATGAAAATCCTAGAATGATTAAAATTTCTATAAAAATATCAGGGATCCCAAGATATTTATTTTTTTAAGATGAATAAACAATTATATGAATTAAAGCAGTCATGGAATATATTGTATAACTATCTTAGTAATTATTTGATGAAGGAAGGTTATAAAAATGTTCCAATTTTTCAATGTTTCTTCATTAAGATGAAAGGATCATAATTTGTGATCATTATATTATATGTTAATGATTTAAATATTATTGTGTCTAATGGTGAACTTTCCAAGGTAGTAAAATATTTAATGAAATAATTTGAAATAAAAGATATTGGGAAGACAAAGTTCTTCCTTAGTTTACAAATTTATCATCTTATGGATGAAATTTTTATTCATCAATCACAATATTCTTCTAAAAATATACATATATTTAATATGAATGAATCATATACATTAATTACACCAATGGTTGTATAATCTCTTGATCAAGATTGCGATACTTTTAAACCACTAGAGGATAATGAAGAACTAATTGGGGTTGAAGTACCATATCTGAGTGCTATTAGAGAACTAGTGTACATTGAAAATAATAAAAGACCAGATATATCATTTTTCGTAAATTTATTGTCAAGGTATAGTTATTATCCTACTTTTAAACATTAGAATGGTATCGAACATGTACTAAGATACCTTCAATGGTCCAAATATCAGTGGTTACTTTATTCAAAATATTCAGAACTAAATTTGGTTGGTTATGCTAATATTGGATACTTGTCTAATCCACACAAAGAAATATCTCAAAATGGATATGTGTTTATATATGGTGGAAAAACTATTTATTATTATTCTATAAAACAAACCATTTATATGACTTCTTCCAACCATGATGAGTTGATTTCTATTCATGAAGAAAGTCGATAATGTGTTTGGATGTGTAGCTTCCCAGACCTGGATACCACTGAATGGTTCCTTATGATCGATTTTACACATAGACTCAAGTACATATCCTTGTACATCATATGCTACCGACTAGTAGTGATGGAATGGGGTGTGTTCATGGGGAGACTATTCCCACATTACTAGAGTGTAGCATAGAAGATAAGTAATATAATAGGTAAATATTGGAAGCATAAGTAAATATATGGCACAATAGAAGCAAAAAATATACCTACTAGATGAGTAACCCGTCATAGAAGAAAACATTCAATCAATAACAATGAACTAATAACTTGAAACTAAATGATATAAAAATAATGATAAAGTATTTAATGTATTTAGAAAGATGGAAAACATGGATACAAGTAGCAGGAAACAATGTTATACATGCTATAAAAAAAGAACCAAAAAGTGAAAAATCTATCCTGTAATCCTGATCTCTATCCCGGTCATCTGATACCAAGATGAATTTTAAGTCAAGAAAGAAGTCAAGCATATGTAATATGATTATTACCCTTATATAAACCTATAAGAATATAGTATTCCTAGGTACCATTAGTGGTTTGGATAGGGTGTGAGATATACTCAATAGGTGACCACCAAAAACATCTATAAATATCCAGTTTGTGAGTATAACAAGGCAATGCGAAGATATAATAATGTAAAGCAGTAATGATAATTGTAAATGGGTTGGTTATGGTTCTTGAATAAAAACTAGGATAAAACTACATAAATAGACCCTTGATGGAATATCTATGAATGTATCATGGGATGAAATTCCCAGTATCATAGTAGTAGGGGATGCCATGCCCTGTATCATAGTATAGGGATGCCTTGCCCAGTTTCATAGTATAGGGACTCCATGATCAGTGTCATAGTATAGGGACACCATGACCAATATCACAGTAGTAGGAGATTCTATGCCCAATATCACATGTATAGGTATTCCATTCCCAATATTAAATTATAGGGATGCCACAACCAATATCACAATATATGGGTACAATGCCCCATATCACAATATAGGGACTCCATTCCTAATATCATTGTAGTAGGGGATTCCATGCCCAGTTTCACATGTATAAAGACACCATGCTCATATCATATTTATATTAAGGGTCTTTATTCCTATTATCCCTAATTAACAAGGGTCATATTGCCCATTTCATATAAAGTAGAAGGGACATCATACCCATTTAGTATTAAGAAGAATGAACATCATTCCCATTTACCATAATAAAAGAGGGTTTAAATTCCCACACATCATTAGATATGAGTATCCATTGGATTTAATATAACCCAAGGTGTAATCCATAACTCATTATCACTTAATATCAATAAGGTAATAACCACTGTTTCATTTAGAAGGGTGACATGGTCGTACCAATCATGTTCAATTCAATTCATTAGGATTGATTAGGTATTTAGCCATGATATTCCACTACATCCATCCATTATCAATATGATATCATCATTAAGGAGTAGAACCAATCATACCAAAGGTATTTTATGTATAAGATATTAAATTCCAATTAGACATATAGAGGGAATACCCAAAGGGATGGTTCACTCTAAGGTTGAAAATTTCAACAAGTATTTGGGTTATAGCAAGTAATTTGTTCCAATTATTAAAACCAATTCAAGGAAGATACAAATGAGGGTAAACACATGGTGAAACCAACATTCTTCAAATTTCACATATTATAAAACATCAATACATAAATGGATAATTACTAGTACACCTACCTTAATCTCGAACAACTCTCTTCATCCTATATCAACCCTTCGTTTGGCCCGGATCGAGAGAAAATAGAAGAATAGATCAATAACATGAAAATAGATCATATGAGATTGTATCAAAATATCATCATCAAGGATAAGAAAAACAAATAACAACTCAATATGAATAGAGTAATTACTGGTGTACATATAATGAGAAAAATAGAGGTCAAATTGGGATTTTGATGAAGGAAAAAGATCAAAACCTATAAAAATAGGTTTCAGGGTTCAAAATGGGATAAGAGAGCCTCCTTTGTATACTAAAATTTTCAAAGGAGAATAGAGGTTATGTTTATACCTAATTAAGTTAAATTTGGTCATTTCACCCTAGAAAAACATGGGTGCACAGTTTGGTCACACGATTAGCCAAATCACGTGGAAACTGTTCTTAGATAACTATCTCTAGAGAGGACCCACATGATTTGAGAAACCGTGCACCAAATATGAAAAATTGATCTATTAAAAATTGTAGACCATATGAACAGGCATGGAGTCCAATATACATGGTTTCCTCAAACCATGCAACCCCATGCTACTCACTATCAATCGTCACACGGTTAGGGGTAACTATGTAGCCTTTCCTGCATGGTTTCTCCTAAACATGTGACCATTTTATTTTACCCACCAGTTGGGGTTCTGGGATTCGAACAATCCCCAAACACCCTCAGAACCTTTTTAAAATCAAATGGAATCCATATTAGATCCAAAATTAAGGATTAGACTAAACTTAAAAGGATCCTTACCATGAATAAATACTTGGTTCTTACATTATTCCCC
Source organism: Viscum album (assembly GCA_963277665.1). NCBI lineage: Eukaryota > Viridiplantae > Streptophyta > Magnoliopsida > Santalales > Viscaceae > Viscum > Viscum album. The sequence goes on along the minus strand of OY728123.1, from coordinate 680,487,018 downwards.
CATTAATGTAACTCATCCCTGATTTCACCTTCTAAGGGAAGAAAAACTTCACCTAAGAAAAACTTTGTCCACTGAGCATGCAGGTCACCCTCCCACTCCCAAGTCTTGTCCTATACCTGACCATGGTACCATAACACCCATACTAAAGGGATAAACCAACCTTATAGATCCTTCATTTTCTGATCAATGATTCATATAGGATAATCCTCAAAAGAAGCATCGACATTGAGTTATACATCCTCATGATCAAAAGTATGAGATGAGTCAGCATGATATTGGAAAAGTTTTGAAGTGTAGAATACATCGTGCATGGTATAGTACCTCTAAGGTAACAATAACCAATATAATATTTACCTAACTCTCTCTATAATCTCAAACGACCCGAAAAAGCATGGAGACATCTTCCCTTGTCTCTATATCCATCTATTCCCATGTCTAGGTAAAATCCATAAGAAAACATGATCTCAGAACTCAAACTATAGAGGTCATCAACGATGATGAACACAATATTTCTATCTATACCGAGCAGTATACATCTACTTCATGATCAATTGAACCTACTCTAAATTCCCTTTAATGAGATGAGGACCTAGTAGCACTACTTCTCCTACCTCTAACTAGAACAGGGGTGAATAGAATATACTACCTTATAGGCGCTCATAGGTATACATTTAAATCATCACTTGATATTCAAGTCATGATGAGTAAATATATACCTGATGCCTTTGTGGTCTATAAATACCACAAAACACCCTTCTAGAAGGTAATGCCACAAAAAATACATGGTTTCTATAACATATGAAAACTCAAGATTGTGTGTCGGGTAATTTTGTTCATGAGGCCTCAGTTTTCATGACCCTCACATAACAACTCAATATTCATGCATCAAAACTTCTCCTAGCCTGATACCCAATGCATCAAAATAGACTATATAGCTTCTAACTGGATCTGGAAGAATCATGATCGATGTTGAATTCAATATCCCTTTCACCTCTTGAAAGGTTGTCTCACTGGATTTAGACTATATAAAATTCACATCCTTCTTAGTTAGGCCCATAAGAGGTGATTCTAAGAATGAGAAGTCCAGTATAAAATGCATGTAGTAACCATGTTTCCCCAAGAAACTTTGTATATTAAAGACATTTTTGGGATTCTTCTAGGTAACCACAACTCTCACCTTCTGGGGCCAACTGAAACTCCCACCTTTGGGATCGTATGACCTAGAGAGTGTACCTTGTTGATCTAGAAGTGACATTTAATGATCATAACATATATCTTGTTATCTCTTAGTGTATTCAAAATGATCTCAAAATGAGTGTCATGGGTGCCTCATGTATGTGAATACAACAAGTTTCCATCTACAATTTCCACCACAAATGAATATAGATAGGGATGGAAAACCCTATTAATCAAATCCATAAATATATAAGATGTGTTTGTAATACTGAATGGAATCACAAGAAACTCATATAAGTTGTACTGGGTACGGAAATCCATACGTGGAAAATATGAGGGTCTTACTTGAGCTTGATGATAACCCGATCTTAGGTAGATCTTTTAGAAAAACCCATCTACACTAATATAGACAAAAATATCATTTATACGAGGTAAGGGAACCAGTTGTTTACTATAATTTGATTCAACATCCAGTAATCCACACAAAACCTAAGGGTTATGTCAACCTTTATAGAGGAAAAGACCGGTGAATCCCAAGGGAAGTACTAGGCTGTATAAAACCCTTGGCCTCTAAATCCTCTATCCTACTATTTTTCTTCTAAAAAAAATATTATCCATCCTATAAAGAGGAATGGATAATGGTGTATCTCTAAGAAATACATTGATCGTAAAATCTACCTCTCTCTCATGAGAAAGTACTAAAAAGTCATTGGGGAAGACATCCCTGAATTGATCAATTACTGGAGGGAACTAAATTTGATGTAATACCTAATCATCCACATAAAGGATATAAATCTAGGTGGTTACTCCACCTAGAACATAATTCTCTGGTCCATCTCTACCCACCTGAAAATCCCATTAACCCTTGTGGAGATATGTTCTTCCCTCTGGTGATGTAAATAACACCCTCTAGCGATAACAATCCACATAGGTAGGATATGGAAACAAAAAGTCTATATTGAGAATGAAATCAAAACCTTTTATATCAAGGAAGAAGAGGTTCCATAAGAAACGATGGATTTCTACCTCTAGGGTATAGTCCGTGCATTGGCATGTAATCTCTGAATGTATACCCAAAGGAAAATCAAGCATCGTTACACCACACAAAAACTGAACATGAAGCCCAATGATCTCCAAAATAGGAACATATATGAAATAATGTGATGAAATTGTATCTAATTAGGCATACATGATAGAAGAGGATATTATAATACTACCTCGAATAGTAGATGACCCATCATCCTGCTCCTCTTGTATAGGATGCACTGAATAAATCTGGCATGTTCCACTACCCTATACTATAACCTAACTACCTGGAGATGGTATTCTCAGTATGTGATTTGTATTCTAATCCTAGATACCATGACCATGACCTACTACTATTGATTTATGGCTATTAGTACTCTAATTACCCACCCGGTGAGGTGATACTAAACCTGATCCTGAAGGTGGAGCTAATAAGGATCCTCTCTCACTTGGAACAAATGGGATGGTCCTACAGAAACACTATAGATTCCCCAATCTTCTGTATCCTCAAAAAATGATGGGGTATCTGGGAAACTTGGGCCTCTTATTCCATGGATTCACACACAGATGAAATACCATGAAACTTTCTATGGTTGTCATCTGGACGTCGCTGCTCACGCACGCAATCTCAATGCATCACTTCTGACCGCTTATCGAACCAATACCCTACCTGGGTTCTGAACCACCATGGATCACACTATATTCTCCCCTTAGGTTTCTCTAGGTGATAAGGGACATGTTCACTATATGATAAATAATATTCAACTAGAATACATTCATCTAAGAACAAATAGGATGTCTTAAACCACCCTCAAATCGTCTTTATTTCGTTGGATCACTAGTAGTGTAGATAGGAAAAAAGAATTGAAGCTCAGTGAAATGAGATGAATAGTAAATTAATTTCATCGAACCCTATTGAAGGTTCATAAATTCCTTGTCCTGATTATCCCTCAGGGTCTTAGGGAAGAAATAGTTAAATAAGCTCGATTGGAAGTTCCTCTATGTTGCTTCCCGATACCGACCAACCAGATTTAAGATATCCCACCGGTGTTTGGAGGATCCTCGAAGCATGTATGTAGTGAGTTTCACTCTCCTATCATGAGGTGTCTCTAGATGCTAGAATATAGGAATTATTATCTTAGTACATAAGTCTATAGCCTATGGTCCCCCATCTCCTAAAAACATGGGAAGATGCTGCTACTGGAAGACTTGTGTAATCTCCTCCATAGAAGGGGCAGACGTGTAACACCCTAGATCATCTGCATAATCTGCAGAAAGTATCCTTGAAACTGAGCATCATCAACCACTTTAGGAATAAGAAGAGGTTTCATAAGAGGCACTACTAGATGTATAACTGGTGGCTTAAGGCCAACCACCTCTAGAGCATGGTCGTCACCACCCTCCTAGTGTATGACTGGAGGACGTCGTGGTGGCATTGCACTACAATTTCCAAACACACACCTCATAAAAAGTTCAATAACAACATAAGACACCGATGTAAGAATAAAATAGGTAAAATCCTTTATATATAATAATTTCACCCCTCTTTCATATTAAAGAGTTAAGTTTGGGTGGTATAAACACATATAAATAACAATAGAGGCATTGACTACTGCCCACTACTTAGGCCAATACTTGGTCAAGATCCGTATTTTTCAATTCAATTTCATTTTAAATTTTTATTTATATTTGAATTTCCATTAGATGGTTGGACCAAATGGTTCACCCCTTCAGATTAATAAGGGAAAATACGGTATATGAACCAAAATGTTCTATCCATTCAATCCATACCATAACAAATTCAAATCCATGAGACCAATGGTCCAGGACTCAACTTGCCATAGTTGACTACATAGGGTGTCTGCTATAGCCTACGTAGGAAAACATGGTTATGTTATGGAAGGTACTATAAGTATCAACTATGTTTTCTCAATTTCATGCAAAAATAATTAGCCAACAAGAATTAGATTTATAAAAATCAAAGCATTCATGGTAATCATGGACAATGCAATTAACACAATTCTTTTCTATGGCATGGTAGATGCATGACATGTAAATTTTCTACTAGGTGATTAATATGGTGAATAATAAATGATTAATTTACATCATACCATTGGTCAAAGTATAGGAGATAAATCTAAATTATATAAATAGTAATATCACAATTCAAGTGTATCACTCAACGGAAGAAGCAAATCAACTGTAATAAAAAAAATGAAAAAAATAGAAATTTCCATTCGAGGTAATTTAACATTTCTCTATTCATGGGTTAGCTAATCCCAATAAAAAATAATTAAAAAATAAAATAACATTCCTAGTCTCCTATCTATAGTATAAAAAGATTAAGGAAAGAAATGATTTCTATGATATCAATTTGTGAAGTCCCGGACCCAGATGCCACTGAACAGTACCCCGACCTCAGTTGGACACATGGCCTCAAGCACATCCCCCCAAATTCCAGAGGCTACTGGCTAGCAGCGAGGTCATAGGGTGTGTCCTTGGGAGAAAATTCCTTAACTAATAGATTGTATCATACTAGATAATAAATATAATAGGTAAATAGTAGAATCAGAAGTAAACAAATGGAACATCAGAAATTGACACTATACCGAATGGACCAATAACCCACCATAGAAAAAGAAAATATAAACATCTAAGAAAATAATAATGAACTAATAACTGGAAAATAAATAATATAAATATGATGATAATGTATTTCATGTATCTATAAATCTGGAAAACATGGATACAAGTAACACAAACCAGTACAATACATGTTATACAAAAAGAATCAAAAAGGGAAAAATATATCCCGACATCCCATGCTATATCCCAATCATCTGCTACCATGCTCTATCCCAAGTCATATAATAATTCAATAATATGTAAGAGGATGCTTCCCCTTATCTACACCTACAAGCATTTAGTCTTCTAGGTACCAGCAGCGACCCAGATAGTGTGTGAGATAAACTCAGTACACCATAACCAACAACATTTATAAATGTCCAGTATGTCTGTTTAACATGGTAGTGTGAATATATAATAACATAAAGAATAAATGACAACTATAAATGGGTATGCTCAGGTTTCAGAAGAAAAAACAGGCTGACACTACCTACTTTGTCTAGTGCTGGAATATCTCTAAATGTATCAAGGGATACAATTCTAAGTATAACAATAGTAGGGGACACCATTACCAGTATCACAATATAGGGATTACTTTCCCAATATCATAGTATAAGGATTCCATGCCTAGTATCACAATATAGGGATGCCATTCCCAGTATCATAGTATAGGGAGGCTATTCTCAGTATCATAGTAGTAGGGGATTCCATGCCTCATATCACATGTATTGGGACTCCATGCCCCCATTCCCAGTATCACAGTATAGGGAGGCCATGCCCTGTATCATAGTATAGGGATTCCATGTCCAATATCACAATATAGGGACTCCATGGCCGGTATCATAGTATTAGGGGTTTCCATGCCCAATGTCACATGTATAGGGATGCCATGCTTGTATCATATTTATATTAAGTTTTTTTATGCCTGTTATCCTTAATTAACAAGGTTCATCATGCCCATTTAGTATAAGAATAAGGGGCATCATGACCATTTAGTATTAAGAAGATGGGATTTCATGCCCATTTATATTTAACAAGCATAATGGTCATCATGCCCATTTATCAGAATTAAAGAGGGCTTCCATGACCACACATCATTAGATATGACTATCCTTTGGATTCTATACGAGCCAAGGTCAAATCCATAACTCATTATCGCTTAATATCAATAAGGGTGTAACCATTTTTTCATTTAGAAAGGTGACATGGTTGTATTGCTCATGTTCAAATCAATTAATTATGATTAATTAGGGAATTATCCATGATATTTCACTACATCCATCCATTATCAATATGGTATCACCATTAAAGAGTAGAACCAGACACACCAAAGGTGTTTTGGGTATAAGATCTTGAAGTCTAGTTAGGAATATGGAGGCACACCCAAAAGGGTGTCTCACTCTAAGCTTGAAAATCTCAACAAGTTTTTGAGTTCTAACAAGTCATTTGGTTCAAAGTATGACAACCAATTCAAGGAAGACTCAAATTATGGGAAATTCCTGGTGAAACTAGCATGTGGTGCATATCACATATTATAAAGCATTAAGACTTGAAGGGATAGTTAGTCGAACACCTACCTCAATATCGTAAAACTCTCTTTATCCAGTTTCTGCCCTTCATTTGGCCTGGATCGAGAGAAAATGGAAGAATGGATCAATACCCTAAAAATAGGGCATATGAGCCTACATCAAAATAGGATCCTCTAGGAGAAGATAAATGAAAAATGGATCAAGATGAATAGAGTAATTACTGATGCTCATCCAATGAGACGAACGAGGATCGAATCGGGATTCTGATGAAGGAACGAGATCAAAACCTATGAAAATAGGATTGGGATCTCAAAATGGGAGAAGACAAACTCCTCTGTCCCCTGGAATGAGAGAAGGATAAGAGGGGATATGTTTATAATTCATTAAGGGAATTTTGATAATTTCACTCAAGAAAAATAGGGGCACATGGTTTGACCACATGATTGGCCAAACCATGCGCCAAATGTTCTTGGATCACAACCTCAATAGGGGACCCACACAGTTAGACCATACAATCTGAGAAATTGTGGCCCAATAGTGCAAAATGGATCTACTAAAAAATGGATACCATCTACAAGGGTGTGTAGTCCAATCTGCATGGTTTCCTCAAATCTTGAAACCCCCTGTTTCTCACTGTCAATCCTCAAAATGGTTAGGGGTAACCGTGTATCATGTCCCACATGGTTTCTCCTAATAGTCTGGCTTGTCTATTTTTTCCCACTGTTTGAGGTTCTGGGCTTTGAACAAGCCACAAACACCCCCACAAACTTTCTAACCTCAAAGGGCATCCATATTAGGTACAAAATAAAAGGATTAGATCGAAATTAAAAGGATCCATATCTCGAATAGTGATTGGGTTCTTATAGGATGAGATTGGTTATTAATCATATTAGAAGTAACAATGGATTAGATATGAATAATAATATTCCCACCATATTATATGAAGACAATGATGCTTGCATAGAACAATTGAATAGTGGGTATATTAAAGGTGACCGAACAAAGTGCATCACACCAAAATTATTTTTCACTCATGGCCTTTAAAATAATGGTGAGATTGATATCTAGAAAATAAGTTTTTGTGACAATCTCGTAGATTTGTTCTTAAAGGCATTACCAAATTCAACATTTGAGAAATTGATTTATAAAATTGGAATGTAAAGACTGAAAAGTCTATCATGACGTTATGAGGGGAAGTTGTGAACACTTTACACATTTTCCCTTTAGCAATTTTCCCATTGGGTTTTTTGATAAGGTTTTTAATGAAGAAACATAGCATGGAATAATGTTAATTTAGCTTCACTTATTTTTCCCACAAGGTTTTTTAAGTGAATATTTTTATTAGATTCCATGGGATTATAACATCCAAGGGGGAGTATTATAAATTCTCATTTGTTGTGTGGATTTCATAAAATTGTAATTAATGAGGTCCATTCATTAACCAAAAAGACCCTCCATATAGCCACAACCATTTGTATTCCCTCCATTGGATCTGATTCATAGGAATTATTATTTTTTCGTTGGATCAAGCCATTTGTACTCTATAAATATGATGACATGTTAATGAATTTGGGATTGGATTCTGTCAGCCATATACTTGTGTTCTTTCTCTTTTATTCTGTTATATTGTGATTGAGATATTTTACTTCACCATCGTCATCCCGAACATTCGACATCGTTATACACATGGTTTTGCTACGTCTCCAAACAACCAGTTTCACAAAAAATATTGAATGAATGAATGTTAAAAACGACTAAATAAATTTGAATAAATTACAAAAATATTAAAAAAAGTGAAATCATAATAATAATTAAATAAAATATAGACACATAAAAAAAGAATAAAAAAGAATAATAAAAAATATTTCTTATATAAATAAAAACATTTCTAGAAATGAATAATATTAACTATTTAAATTACAAAAATATAAAAAAACGAATTTTAAAAAATTATTTATATAAATTTCAAACATATTCAAAAAATTACAAATTTATGATTATTAAAAATTAATAAATAATATTGAATGAATGAATATTAAAAATGAATAAATAAATTTAAATAAATTTAAAAAAATATTAAAAAAATGTGAATCCATAAAATTAATTACATAAATTAAAAAAATGAATAAATAAGTAATATCAATTATATAATTAACAAAATTACTAAAAATGAATAATATTAGCTATTTAAATTATAAAACTATTAAATAATGTATTTAGATAAATAAATTAAATTTCAAACATATTAAAAATATTAAAATTTAATAAACAAAAATGGATAAATACTATTGATATAAATTAAAAAAATATTCAAAATATTAAAACATAGAAAATAAATACGCAGAAATAGATATTAAAATTTTATTAATTTCTAAAAAAACATAAAAATTAGAAAATATTAAAAATGAATAAATATTATTAAATGAAAGAATATTAAAATTGAATAGATAAAATTTCATAGATTAAAAGACTATTTAAAAAAATAAATTCATAAAATAAATTACATGAATTATAAACACATACAAAAAAGAAGAATGATGAATAAATAAATAATATAAACTATATAAATAACAAAAATTTTAAAAATGAAATATATTAATTATTTAAATTATAAAAATATTAAAAAAATGAATTTAAATAAATAAATTATATAAATTTTATCCACTTTAAAAATATTACCACTTATTGAATAAAATTGAATAAATATTAATAATACAAATCACAAACATATTGAAAATAATAAGACTTAGTAAGTAAATATTTATAAATAAATATAAAAAAGAATAAATTCTAAAAATATTAAAAAAATAATAAAAATGAATAAATAATATTAAATGAAAGAATATTACAAAAGAATAACTAAAATTGAATAAATAATGAAAATATTAAAAAAAGTGATTTCGTAACCTTAATTACATGAATTAAAAACGTATAAAAAACGAATAGAAGCTAATAAATAAATACAATTAATTATATAAATAGAAAAATTAATATAAATGACTTATATTGACTATATAAAAACATTAAAATTAAAAACATTTATAGAAATCAATTATATAAATTTCAAACATATTAAAAATAATAAAACTTAATAAATAAATATTAATCATATAAATTACAAACATATTGAAAATATTAAAATATAGTAAATAAATATGTATAAATTTTAATAAATTAATAAATCCCATAAATATTAAAAAAAATTCAAAAAATTAAAAAATAATATTTAATGAAAGAATATTAAAAATGAATAATTGGAATTGAATAAATTACAAAAATAGTTGAGAAAAGTGAATTCATAACATTAGTTACATGAATTGAACACATGTAAAAAATGAATAAAAATGAATAAATAAATTATATTATTATTGCCAATTATTGATGTTTGTATTGTATTGATTGTATGTAAAAATATAATTAATTATTAACTTTTATAATTCTTCATAATAATTAAAAATATTAATATTTAATTAAATGTATAAATATTCAAAAATATATAAATAAAAATCCAAATTGAATATATAACCAAAATATTTAATGAATATATATATATATTAAAAATGATTAAATATTAAATATGAATAAATTATAGAAAATACTAAAAAAATAGAAATATTAAAAATGAATAAATAACATTGAATTAAAAAGGAAACACACACATACATAGATACAAATGCATAGACATACATGTACACATATATACACGTATAAATACACATGCACATGCACATGCACATACACACACACACACACACACAGACACAGACACATACACGTACATATAAGCACACATATAAAAACATGCATATACAAACAGATACACATATGTATACACATACACATAGAGACAATTACATACATGTGCTTGCGCATACATATATATGTAGACATACACATAAAACATAAACATACACATACACAGACACATACACATACACATACACAGACACATACACAGACACAGACACATACACACAGACACACACACACACACAGACACACACACAGACACACACACATACACAGACACATACACATACACATACACATACACATACACATACACATACACATACACATACACATACACATACACATACGCATACGCATACACATACGCATACGCGTACGCATACGCATACACATACGCATACACATACACATACACATACACATACACATACACATACACAGACACAGACACTTACACATACACAAACACATACACATACACACACACATATACATACACATACACATACACAGACACAAACACATACACAAACACAAACACATAGACATCCACATCCACATCCACATGCCCATACAGATACACATACAGATACACATACACATACACATACACATACTCATACAGATACACGTACAGATACACGTACACATACACGTACACATACACACATACACATACACATACACATACACATACACATACACATACACATACACATACACATACACATACACATACACATACACATACACATACACAGACACATACACATACACATACACATACACATACACATACACATACACAGACACATACACACACACACACATACACAGACACATACACAGACACATACACATACACATACACATACACATACACATACACATACACATACACATACACATACACATACACATACACATACCCATACACATACACATACACATACACATACACATACACATACACATACACATACACATACACATACACATACACATACACATACACATACACATACACATACACATACACATACACATACACATACACATACACATACACATACACATACACATACACATACACATACACATACACATACACATACACATACACATACACATGCACATACACATACACATACACATACACATACACATACACATACACATACACATACACATACACATACACATACACATACACATGCACATACACATACACATACACATACACATACACATACACATACACAGACACATACACATACACATACACATACACATGCACATACACATACACAGACACATACACACACACACACATACACAGACACATACACAGACACAGACACATACACATACACATACACACACATACACATACACATACACATACACATACACATACACATACCCATACACATACACATACACATACACATACACATACACATACACATACACATACACATACACATACACATACACATACACATACACATACACATACACATACACATACACATACACATACACATACACATACACATACACATACACATACACATACACATACACATACACATACACATACACATACACAGAAACATAAACACACACATAAACACACACACATACACATACACATACACATACACATACACATACACATACACATACACATACAAATACAAATACACATACACATACACAGACACATACACATACACATACACATACACATACACATACACATACACATACACATACACATACACATACACATACACATACACAGACACAGACACATACACATACACACACACATACACACACACACACACACATACACATACACATACACATACACATACACATACACATACACATACACATACACATACACATACACATACACATACACATACACATACACATACACATACACATACACATACACATACACATACACATACACATACACATACACATACACATACACATACACATACACATACACATACACATACACATACACATACACATACACATACACATACACATACACATACACATACACATACGCAGACACATACGCATACACATACACATACACATACCCATACACATACCCATACACATACCCATACACATACACATACACATACACATACACAGACACAGACACATACACATACACATACACATACACATACACATACACATACACATACACATACACATACACATACACATACACATACGCATACACATACCCATACACATACACATACACATACACACACACATACACAGACACATACACAGACACATACACATACACATACACATACACATACACATACACATACACATACACATACACATACACATACCCATACACATACCCATACACATACACATACACATACACATACACATACACATACACATACACATACACATACACATACACATACACATACACAGACACAGACACATACACATACACATACACATACACATACACATACACATACACTTACACGTACACATACACATACACGTACACGTACACATGTGATGTTGTCTTGGAGGTAATCCTTGACTTATTTTTATGTCATATTTTATGTTGTTTCCACATTCCTATACTTCCTCAATGTTATCATGTTATATAATTCCACATTGTTCAAAAATATTATTATCACCACTTTTATGCCTCATTGAAATTCCTATTTTCTAACATGTAATACTTTTATCATGACATTCTTTGGTTATCCCCTTACTGGGATTTATTTCTCACCCCTTTACTATGTACACCTCATGGTTTTCTATTACAGTTTTTGAAGAAAAATGAAATTTTCAGATCATGTTAAGGAAGTTTTCAATAATTTGGGTTTACTAGTTTTTCAAAATTGTTATATTATGTACAAAATTAACCAAACAAAATATTCCTTGTCATATTATAGGGTTGTATTATCTATACCTTTATATAAAAAATAAAGAAATAATTTGTATTAAAAATATAGGTTTCCTTAGATGGTTTTAGAGAAAAGTCTAGATATTTTTGGGGGTAAAGATTAGAAAAAAGTAGTGAAATCCCTAAGGATAAGAATAAACATATGAAAACATTTAATTTTTTTAAAGTATATAGTAAGTTGTTTCCAAGAAAATAAACCCCTTTATAGATACTATTAGTGGATGTGGCTTAGGTAAATAGGTACCTAGGGGTAATAACCCCCCAAAAGGGTGCATTAAACTGGATGTATCATCACCTTGTGCAAAACAATGGTCTTTTATACATACCTAGTTTTACAATCTCGAGGGAATATGATTTGGTAAATTCACAATCACTTTATAAACCATATGATTTTATATTAGAAAATAGATCATGGATAACATTGATTAAAACCTATAAATTCACATATTAAGGAATATATTCCATTTATGACTTATCCCTTTATTGTTTATAGTTTTCCCTTAATGTGTTTAATATTTTGAATATTATCATCCCTATTTATATTTTGGAAGAAGTAAATGATTAGAACTAGAATAAAATGATTCTATTCTTCCAAAAGGAGATAGAATAATGCTTCCTAAATCATATATTTCATACATTTTTTATATCTTGAGTCATGAATGGAAAGGTGATGGTCATAATATACAGGACATAGGAGTAAATGGGTTAAAAAATCTAGATGTTTCTTTAACATATTATAATTTTTTTGTTGCTATAAATGAGGGAAATGGCCAGAAGTGTGGTCAAAAAAATGCTTATGGTTCTAGTATTGAAGAGTCTATGCATGATAGAGATGTTTAATTTGAATTCATTGCACATAAAGGATCAAAATATGCCACCTTTGCTTCAAGTGAAGGATGGGTGAATGAAACACATAGTCCGAGTCCCAAAATGATAATTTTGAATTTTAATATGAGTTAAAGATTTGATGTTTTAGATGTTAGTGTTTCATAATAGGATGAGAAGAAGGAGGATATTGATTCTTAAGGTGGAAGTGTGTCATTTAAATATGGAATATGAAGTCATATGAGTCTAGGACCTAGGGGTATCTTCAAAAGAGAGAAAAATATTTAGATTCCCAATCATCTATGGAGTATGAGAAATACCATCAATCAAAAATTGTTATTAGGTATGGGTTGAGGAATGAGAAGTAAGAAAATATGGATTTTTGAAATTTTCTCATAAACTAAAAGAAAAAATATAAGAAATTCCAAGATTAATCTAACATCATAAATCCCATGGTCACCAGATCAACATGAAAACTAATGAATACCAAGGAAGAGGTAAGGCCAGATCTAGGGGCAGTTCAGGATTGTGGAACTCTATGGGTGATAACAACAAATCCTAGTGATGAGGTTTAGGTTATTAGTGATAAGTATGTGGAGACTAAAGTTGGAGGGTTAGAAGATCCTAACTTGTTATTGGAACTTAAGACATAAGATGGAGTCCATAAGGAGGTAGGGTAGGAGGATACTAACCAACAGTTTCTTCTACATTCTATGGAAGTGATGATGGAGAAAGATTTTGATATCAATGTTTCAAAGGAGGATGCTGATAGAATTTATGAGAGATTGATTCAAGTTTATGTAAATGATTATAGAATTTATTAGATCAAAAAATATTATTGGATATTGGGTTTTGGAATCAATAGGGAGAAAATAAATTTGGAGGAATATATCCAGGATTGGGAAAATTTTTCCTACCACTTTTAGGATCTCATAAAAAATTACCCAAATACGAATGTATCCTCTATCTCATAGTGTTTACCTAGGGTGACTAATTTAAATTTTTTAAATATTTTCTAGAATAAATTGATAATTTACTATGTGGTTTAAAAGTTGGCACTACATGTAAACTTTTTTGGGTTCTCACTATCACTAAAAAGTGTTTTTGGAAATAAAAATTTTAATTGTTAGGTCAAGAACCACCCCAAAACATGGATTTTGAGTTATATGTGAATATGGAGAATGAGTCAATTGTTGCAGCCCAAGAATATAACTCATACCTTATCCAAAATTTTGGGTTGAATTTCCCATAAAACCTTATGATACTCTCTTTAGTGGAATTTGATTCTATTCTAGGCATGGATTGAATTTCCTTATATGGATCCAACATAAATTTATAAGAGAAGTAAATCACTCTCCATATCACGAATCATCCTCCAATTTTATACAAGTGTATGGAAGAGAATGAATATTATTTTGTACCAAAAATCAAAAGTGTGGATATTATTTACTTTTGAGAAAGTGTATCTATCTCAAATTATTATGTCTAAAGAAAATATTGTCCTTGATTACATGATAATTGTAATGTAATTCACCTATGTGTTTCCTAAATAATTCATGGTCTTCCTCTAAGTTGTGAGGTTGATTTCTCAATCAAGATCATACTTGCAGATTTTTCAATATCCAATACTCCACATATAATATCCATTATTAAAAATGAGTATCTAAAGAAATAATTATAGGAATATCCAGATAAAGGGTTTATACTCCCAACTAATTCCCAATGGGGTTCACTAGTCATTTTCATTAAGAAAATGGATGGGTCAATGCACCTGTGAATTGATTATAGTGATCTCAACAAGATAACGATAAAGAACTATTTTCCTATTACTTAGATTTATGACTTGTTTGATTAGATACATGGAGGCCATTATTTCTCTATGGTGGATATTTAGTAAGGATATTACCAAGTAAATGTTAATAAAGAGGATATCCCCAAGACTAATTTTCTATACAAGGTATGGGTACTATGAGTTCATATTAATTCTCTATAGAATCAATAATTCTAAAGTAACATTTAATGACTTAATGAATAGAGTCTTTAGGGATTAACCCCACCAAAAGGGTAGTATTTATATATTATATTATTATCTACTCTAAAAAAAGTAAGAAAATGAGGAGAATTTAAATAATGTATAGAAGACCATCTGGAAGGAAAATGTATATGTGAATTAAAGTAAAATTGTGTTTTGGTTGGAGAAAGTAACATTATTGGGTCATATTATCACCTAAAAGGGATATCTATAGTGTCACGACCTGCCCTCGGGGTCCGTGCCGTGACTACCCCAAGCCCGCCTTCCATAGGCCAGGGGCTGGCGACTAGCACCAAGGCGTAAATCCCGGTAAAAAGGGAAGGCATTGCCTTTGATAAGTAAACACACACCACAGAGTAAACAAGCGGAAAGTAAACACTAAGCAAGCAGAGTACGACTGAAAGTGCGGAAAGGTAAATGGGCCAGAATACAAACCCAAACTGAAAGTAAAGTACAACTCGAAAAGGGAAAAACAGCAACTGTAAAGTAAAAGCCGCTACTCCGAGCTGTCCACCGGAAATCCCACCTAAAGGGTGGGTACAGATAGCTCCTCTGCTCCACGGGTCCCGCCGTCCGCTCCGTGCACGTCCCGCCCAGTGGTCCATCTCCGGGTACCGTCCCGCTCTACAAGCCTCAGCTAAGTCAACGCTGTCCGTCGTCTGCAACCAACACAACGTAGTGCGGGCGAAGCCCGTGCAGGGGTGAGTATAAGCTACTCAGTAGGGACCCCGAGACCCCTGAAGGTCTCTCAAATCCACAAAGGATAAACCACGAAGAAAAGTACAAACACGAAGTAACAACCGACACTGCTTAGGTATATGCCCATACATATACCTAAGTCATCAAATAAAATACGCTCCAACCTCCGAGCCCAAGTACAACTCAGTCCACGCAGGAAAGTATACGTATTCCACATAGGAAAGCAAAACATAATCCACATAGGATTGCACAACACATTCCACACAGGAAAGCAACAGGATTCAGCTCACACAGGTATACTTCTTCAAGGACGATAAAGATGATCACTGATCCATCTAAGTCGTCGGACCCACGAAGGATCGATAGGTATCTAACCCCCGCAGAAGACCCACACAGGATCGGGCTCACACAGAACCTGTAGGCGCTGGCTCACACAGAACCGCTGAGCGCAAGGACCCACACAGGATCGGGCCCACACAGGACCTGTAGCACTGATCCACGTAGGATCGCTGAGTGCTGTAGTCGTCGTCGTCGAATCCACACAGGATTTCTGTACTGTCGTCGTCGAATCCACACAGGATCTCTGTACTGTCGTCGTCGCAGTCACAGTAGCAGTCGTAGCAGTAGAACAGTCGCAGCCAGCACTAGGGTTCCCGCACATAGCAAGCTCGTTCGGAGGGTCCGCTCCACGAGCCGAGAGGCTGATACATCAACTGTCACGAAGACCAGAGTTGATGTATCCAAAAGTTCCGTTTCGTTAACAGGAACTCAACGCAACAGACGGCGCGTCGATCGGACGCCCGGTCTGAGAGTTATTGGCATTTTCGTCTCCGGGGCCCGGTTGGTTTTTAAGGAAAAACCAACCCGACCGTACTCCACCTGCGTCCAAACCTCGGGCGGAGTATACCAAAAGATCCGTCTCACTAAGAGGAACACAACGTGACTGACGGCGCGTCAATCGGACGTCCGTAGCTCAAGATATGAGCGTTTCCGCTCCGAAGGCCCGGTTGGTTTCGTGAACGAACCAACCCGGCCGAACTCAAAGTAAACCGAAACCTTGAGTGCGATATACCGAAACGACCGTCTCAATCCAAGGATCGCGTTTCCGTAGACGGTTCGTCATTCGGAGGTCCGAGGCTCAAGTTATGGGCCAAAAACCGATTCAGGTTCGAAACGGGGGGGTCCGGGTCCGGGCCGACCCGGCCCGACCCCCCCCTGGGGCGCGGCGGCGCGGCGGCGCGGGGAGCCGCGGGGAACCGCGGCGGCTGTCGCCTGCGGGGAGGCCGCACGCACGCGGGGGCTAAGCCCCGCGGTTTTTGAGGGGCGGCGCGACACAAAGGGCCGCGCCCTTTTTTTTTAAAGAAGCCCCCCCCCACGTGGGGGGTCTGCTGGTGCGGAACCGAGGGGGCCGGCTGCCCCCCTCCTTCAAAGAACCGCCCCCCTCTTAAAGAGGGGGGTTTTTATTAGGTGGTCGGGGGATTAATTTCCCCCGGTTTTAAAGCCTTCCGGCCGGCCAGCTGGCCGGCCGGTTTTCTCAAACGGGACCGGAAATTCCGGTCCCCCCTTCGGCTTCCGACGCCGGCGGCCCGGCCGCCGGTCTTCTCTTCCGCCGCGGCCCGGAACCGGCCGCGGTCTCCTCGTCCCGCCGCGGCCCGGAACCGGCCGCGGCGTTCGTCAACCGGCGCGGTGCGACGGCACCGCGCCCCTTCGCCGTGTCTTGTTTCCATTCAACGCGGCGCGACGGCGTCGCGTTCATGAAGATTCTTCCTTGGCGTAGCGCGACGGCGCCGTGTAAAGTATTTGCACGATCATCCGCGTGGTGCGACGGCACCACGCCACTTGCTTCCACCCGCAAGAATAAGCAAGAACGATGAAGGGGGGTTCGGCCGTGTTCGTGCGGTCCGGCCCCCCTCACGTTAAAATAATAACGCAACTTAAATAAATCAAGCCACACGTTAATCTTGCTAAAATCACGATCAAGAATAAAATGAGGAATCCAAAAGAAAATCGACAACCCCTACCTCGGGTATAAGGTTCGAAGATTGTCAAGGTTCCGCGGAAGACGACGTCGCGGAGGTCGGGCGTCGCGGTCGTCGTTCGTCAAATCCGATGACGAAGAGTTACGCCCGAAGAGATACGTCGTTGGCGAAACCTCTTATGTCGACGAAGGGAATCCGAGGAGGAAGCGGCGTTCCCTCACGTTGACACCGAGGACGAAGAAGAGAGGCGTCGTTCTTCGTCGGAGTTTGAGCGTTCTTCGTCAAGTTCGAAGGTTCTTCGTCAAGTTGAAGAAGAAGAAGAAAAGCTTCCAAAGCTCTCAAGAAATCCTCCCAAGGTGATAAAAGAATCCCCTAGAATAATATAAGCTTTAACTTATATTATTACATAACTTAACCACAATAATTTAAAAGGTTTGAAATTCAAAAAGGGTTTAACTCCCTTAATTAATTAAGTAACTTAAGCCATTAAAAGAGGCGTTAAAGGAGTTGGGAGGATTTGAAAGGTTTAGGGGTTCGTGTGGGCCCCACCACACTTAATCCTCCCAAGGGAGGTTAAGTGGGTGTGGGTCCCACTTCCAACCTCCTTTGGTAGGTTTTTAACAAGTTATAATAAAATTGTTCTTCACAATTTTATTTAACTCAAACTAAAAACCCCTAAAACTAACTTTCAACCCGCAACAAACGCAACTCCCGAAAAGGTCTCTTTAAGCGAATATCGGCGCTGCGAGTTCATCGGTGCCCTCGGATTTCAATTCCGAGCACCGGATCAAAAGTTAGGAATTCCCGCTCGTTCGTTCACTGAACGTACCCGAGCCAAACTTCGGAAATTAATTCCGGGCACTCCGGGCCTCGGAATCAGGTGCCGTCAGAAACCGCGCTCTTGTAAAATTCTAAAGAAAATTAAGAAAAAAATTCCCTTGAATTTTACGGGTCTTTACATTACTCCCACCTCAGGGCTTTACGTCCCCGTAAAGATACATCAAAACTAGGGAAACAAATGAGGGTACTGAGCACGCATTTGAGCCTCCCGCTCCCATGTGCTCTCCTGAAGATTCTTGTGCTGCCATCTGATGCGCACAAGAGGAATCGATCGCCCACGCAGGACCCGCTCCTGTCGATCCTCTATCTCCACCGGGACCTCCGTAAAAGTCACCCCATCGTCAACGTCAAGTTCCCCATGATCAATGATGTGCGTCGGGTCGTGCACGTATCTCCTCAGCTGGGATACATGGAAGACGTCGTGCACCCGGTGCAACTGAGGTGGTAGAGCCAGGCGATAAGCCACCTCACCAATCCTGCTGAGAATCTGTAAGGGTCCGATGAAGCGCGGAGATAACTTGCCGCCTCGGCCAAATCTCCGAATACCACGTCGAGGTGAGACCCGCAAGAAGACGTGGTCGCCATCCTCGAACTCCAGTGGCCTCCGCCTTCTGTCAGCGTATGACTTCTGCCGGCTCTGAGCTGTCCTCATCCGCTCCTGGATGACCTGGACCTTCTCTGTCGTGGCCTGGACCATCTCCGGTCCCACCAGTGCTGACTCCCCAGGGTCTGTCCAGCACAAAGGAGATCTACATGGTCGGCCGTACAATGCCTCGTACGGTGCCATCCCGATGGTGGAGTGGTAGCTGTTGTTGTACGCGAACTCCACCAAGGGTAGGTGGTCCTCCCAGCTACGACCAAAGTCGAGGACACATGCGCGGAGCATGTCCTCGAGAGTCTGAATGGTCCTCTCCGTCTGACCATCCGTCTGAGGGTGAAAAGCTGTGCTAAGACGTAGCTGTGTACCGAACGCCTCCTGTAACCCCTTCCAAAGCCGGGAAGTAAAGCAGGCATCTCGATCGGAAACGATAGATGATGGCACGCCGTGGAGCCGCACAATCTCCTGAACGTAGAGACGTCCCAAGCTCTCCACTGAGCCCTGCTCTCTGATGGGTAAGAAGTGTGCCGACTTGGTGAGTCGGTCAACAATCACCCAGATGGATTCGTGACCTCTAGAAGTGCGTGGAAGTCCAGTCACGAAGTCCATAGATATGCCGTCCCACTTCCACTCCGGAACCTCCAAGGGCTGTACCAAGCCTGCTGGTACCTGATGCTCTGCCTTCACCTGCTGACAGGTGAGGCATCGAGAAACGAACTCTGCTACAGCCTTCTTCATGCCCGGCCACCAGTGTTGTCGTCTGAGGTCCTGGTACATCTTCGCCACTCCAGGATGTACCGCTAAAGGAGAAGTGTGAAACTCCCTCAGCACTTCCTCTCGCAATGCGACTGGTACCAAGGTACGTCCTCTGAAAAGGATGTCGTGCTCTGCTCCAAGGGAGAAACCATCAGGTGCCTGTCCCGAGGATATCTGTGCACGCCGTGTCTCACAGTCAGCGTCCCCATGCTGTGCCTCCCTGACTCGCTGCAGTAGTGGAGGAGTGACTGTGAGAGACTGAAGAAAGGCTGCTCCATCTCTATCCACGAAGGATATCTGCAAAGAGGCTAGCTGCTCCGTCGCCTCCTCAAGTAGCTGAATGCCCGTCCTCCTGCTGAGGGCATCGGCTACTACGTTCCCCTTACCAGGAGTATAGACTATCTCAAAGTCATAGTCTTGGAGGAACTCGAGCCATCGTCGCTGTCTCAGGTTCAGGTCCTTCTGCGAGAAGATATACCTGAGACTCTGATGATCGGAAAAGACTGTAAAGCGCTCGCCCATCAGATAGTGTCGCCATGTCTTCAGAGCGAAGACCACTGCTGCTAACTCCAGGTCATGGGTAGCGTAGTTCTGCTCATGCGGCCTCAACTGTCGTGATCCATAGGCGATCACTGCCCGCTCCTGCATCAGAACACATCCGAGTCCGGTCCCTGATGCATCGCAGTAGACTACGTACCCTACTCCCTCCTCAGGCAACCTCAAGATAGGTGCGCTAGTCAATCTCTGTCTCAGCTCCTGGAAGCTCTGCTGACAACTGTCTGACCACACGAAGGGTTTCCCCTTCTTCGTCAAAGCTGTGAGTGATGCCGCAACTCTAGAGAAGTCTGGCACGAATCTCCGATAGTATCCAGCTAGTCCCAAGAAATTCCGAACCTCAGTCACGCTCTTGGGTGGCTCCCAAGCTAACACAGCCTCAATCTTTGCGGGATCTACTGCAACTCCCGCCTCAGAGATAACGTGTCCCAAAAAGTGGACCTCACGTATCCAGAACTGGCACTTCGAGAGCTTACCATAAAGCTGGTGCTCTCGGAGTGTGTCAAGAACAACTCGCAAGTGATAAGCGTGCTCCTCCTCTGTCGTAGAGTAAATCAGAATGTCGTCGATGAAGACCACGACAAACCGATCGAGGTATGGCTGAAAGATCCTGTTCATGAGAGCCATGAACACTGCTGGAGCATTGGTTACACCGAAAGGCATAACCAAGAACTCATAGTGGCCATACCGACATCTGAAGGCCGTCTTCTGCACATCCTCGTCTCTGACTCTGAGCTGATGATAGCCTGACCTGAGGTCTATCTTCGAGAACCACCGTGCTCCCTTGAGCTGATCAAAGAGGTCATCAATCCTCGGTAGCGGATACTTGTTCCTCACTGTCACCTGGTTCAGGCGACGATAGTCAACACAAAGTCGCAAGCTCCCGTCCGCCTTCTTGGCGAACAATATCGGGGAAGCCCAGGGTGAAACACTGGGTCGGATGAACCCCTTGCCCTGCAAGTCCTCCAACTGTACCCGTAGCTCTCGAAGCTCGGCGGGGGCCATCCGATATGCTGGAGTGGATATCGGGGCTGTCCCGGGGTACAAGTCAATATAAAAGTCTACCTCTCTGCGAGGAGGTAGCCCTGGAACGTCGTCGGGAAAAACGTCCGCAAACTGATCCACCACTGCAGGAAAACCAGGACTCCGCACGTCAACTGCTCCAAGGATAAGGCTAGCCAACTGATGAGTGATGGGCTGTTCTCTCCTCCGCAGAAGTCCATCCTGTGCTGCTAAGGCTCCCTTCTCGCCGGTGAAGGTGAACCTGCTCCCGTCGGTACGTACACAACGCACCTTGCGCCTAAAACAGTCAATCTGTGCATGGACCGTAGATAGCCAATCCATTCCCAAGATGACGTCGTAAGGCCTCGACGCTGCTACAAGAAGATCCCAGCCGAAGATCTCACCTCCTAGAGTAAGCTCACACTGCCGGCACCAGTGCGTAATTGTCGAGTCTGCTCCCGTAGGAGTCTCTAGCCGTAAGGATCGAGCCAACGGCTCTGTCGGAATCTCCGAGCTCCGAACAAGGGCAGCGGCTATGAAAGAATGACTCGCTCCTGTGTCTATAAGAACTGCAGCAAGGGTGGAATAGACACAGATAGTACCTCGAATCATCTCGGGTGCGCCGTGGTCGTAGGCCTCTGCTGCCTGGAGCTGTGCCTGTCGTTGCCCGCCAGCTCCCTGTGGTCGGGGTGGACCTCCTGGTGGTGGTGGTGGTAGAGCCTCAAAGCGTCGGCCACCACCGGCTGCTCGTCCAGCTCCTCTGCCTCGTCCGCCTCCTCCCTGCGGACCGCCACGGTCGATCCTCTGCCTCTGCCTCGGTGGTCCATCAACTGTCTGCTGCTCCTCGGCACGACGGGTCGGGCAGTCACGAGCCATGTGGCCCTGCCCGCCGCACGAGTAGCACTGTCTGCCTCTCGGAAGACTGGCTCCGCGATGTGTGCCCCGCACTGCTGAGCCAGTGCCCTGAGATCGTCTGCCCGAAGGTCTGGTCTGCCTGGACCCCTGAGTCATCCGTCGACTGCCTGCTGCGGATGACTCTGCCACGTGCCGCCCTGCGGTGGGTCGCTGTGCTGGTGTAGACTCAGCAAGGAAGCTCTCTATCAGAAGGGCCCGCTCTAGTACTCCTGTCTGAGTCGGTATGCTGAGGGAGATCAGCGATGCCCTGATCTCGTGTCTCAAACCCTGCTCGAAGGTCCGGGCCCGGAAGAATGGGTCCCGTACCATGTCGGTCGAGTAGCGCGAGAGATCGGTAAATCTCGCCGAGTACTGAGCGACTGTCATGCTGCCCTGCCGTAGCTGTAGAAGCTCCTGGATACGCACCGCACGAAGGGTGGCTGGGACGAACTCCGAGCGGAAGAGGCTCTCAAAGTCCGTCCAAAGAAGAGATGCCTCATCGTGCACCTGGAGCATCAAGATCCACCATCGTCCTGCTGCTGCGTGTAGTAGGCTCGCAGCGAGGATCACCATGAGGTCTGCTGGTGTCCTCACTAGCCTAAACACTCGAACCACTGCCTCCAGCCAGTCCTCTGCTGCCTGGGGATCCGTCTCCCCGCGAAACCTGGGTGGTCGCTGGCGCTGAAACTCATGCAGTGCACTGAGGCGACGTGCATCGTCAGCGGCTGCTGCTGGAAGCATCGGGGGCTCGGCAGGTAAAGCTACCGCCGGTGCCACTACTGGAAAAGGGCCCTGCACCGAGGCCTCGTCGCTCGGTGGGCTGTCGTCTCGCTCGACTCTCGGAACCCTAGCTGGCTGCCGTCGTGGGGCCATCCTGAAAAGGAAACAGGCGCGCCACGGTCAGAACAATATACCTGGTGAGCTGATATAAGTAATTACAAAGAAAACTTTGAAACACACACGCAATCAATGTTTTCGTGCATTAAGTCGGAAATCAGAAGTCAGGGTCCTGGTGTACGGATACGTCGGCCGCCGCACCAACACTGGACTCCCTGGACTGATATCCACACTCAATACGCTAAACATTATTGCTTCACATAAAAAAAAGATCAGAGTTCGCAGTAGAACCGAACTCCTTTGATACCAATTTGTCACGACCTACCCTCGGGGTCCGTGCCGTGACTACCCCAAGCCCGCCTTCCATAGGCCAGTGGCTGGCGACTAGCACCAAGGCGTAAATCCCGGTAAAAAGGGAAGGCATTGCCTTTGATAAGTAAACACACACCACAGAGTAAACAAGCGGAAAGTAAACACTAAGCAAGCAGAGTACGACTGAAAGTGCGGAAAGGTAAATGGGCCAGAATACAAACCCAAACTGAAAGTAAAGTACAACTCGAAAAGGGAAAAACAACAACTGTAAAGTAAAAGCCGCTACTCCGAGCTGTCCACCGGAAATCCCACCTGAAGGGTGGGTACAGATAGCTCCTCTGCTCCACGGGTCCCGCCGTCCGCTCCGTGCACGTCCCGCCCAGTGGTCCATCTCCGGGTACCGTCCCGCTCTACAAGCCTCAGCTAAGTCAACGCTGTCCGTCGTCTGCAACCAACACAACGTAGTGCGGGCGAAGCCCGTGCAGGGGTGAGTATAAGCTACTCAGTAGGGACCCCGAGACCCCTGAAGGTCTCTCAAATCCACAAAGGATAAACCACGAAGAAAAGTACAAACACGAAGTAACAACCGACACTGCTTAGGTATATGCCCATACATATACCTAAGTCATCAAATAAAATACGCTCCAACCTCCGAGCCCAAGTACAACTCAGTCCACGCAGGAAAGTATACGTATTCCACATAGGAAAGCAAAACATAATCCACATAGGATTGCACAACACATTCCACACAGGAAAGCAACAGGATTCAGCTCACACATGTATACTTCTTCAAGGACGATAAAGATGATCACTGATCCATCTAAGTCATCGGACCCACGAAGGATCGATAGGTATCTAACCCCCGCAGAAGACCCACACAGGATCGGGCTCACACAGAACCTGTAGGCGCTGGCTCACACAGAACCGCTGAGCGCAAGGACCCACACAGGATCGGGCCCACACAGGACCTGTAGCACTAATCCACGTAGGATCGCTGAGTGCTGTAGTCGTCGTCGTCGAATCCACACAGGATTTCTGTACTGTCGTCGTTGAATCCACACAGGATCTCTGTACTGTCGTCGTCGCAGTCACAGTAGCAGTCGTAGCAGTAGAACAGTCGCAGCCAGCACTAGGGTTCCCGCACATAGCAAGCTCGTTCGGAGGGTCCGCTCCACGAGCCGAGAGGCTGATACATCAACTGTCACGAAGACCAGAGTTGATGTATCCAAAAGTTCCGTTTCGTTAACAGGAACTCAACGCAACAGACGGCGCGTCGATCGGACGCCCGGTCTGAGAGTTATTGGCATTTTCGTCTCCGGGGCCCGGTTGGTTTTTAAGGCAAAACCAACCCGACCATACTCCACCTGCGTCCAAACCTCGGGCGGAGTATACCAAAAGATCCGTCTCACTAAGAGGAACACAACGCGACTGACGGCGCGTCAATCGGACGTCCGTAGCTCAAGATATGAGCGTTTCCGCTCCGAAGGCCCGGTTGGTTTCGTGAACGAACCAACCCGGCCGAACTCAAAGTAAACCGAAACCTTGAGTGCGATATACCGAAACGACCGTCTCAATCCAAGGATCGCGTTGCCGTAGACGGTTCATCATTTGGAGGTCCGAGGCTCAAGTTATGGGCCAAAAACCGATTCAGGTTCGAAACGGGGGGGTCCGGGTCCGGGCCGACCCGGGCCGACCCGCCCCCCCCCCCTGGGGCGGCGGCGCGGCGGCGCGGTGGCGCGGGGAGCCGCGGGGAACCGCGGCGGCTGTCGCCTGCGGGGAGGCCGCACGCACGCGGGGGCTAAGCCCCGCGGTTTTTGAGGGGCGGCGCGGCACAAAGGGCCGCGCCCTTTTTTTTTAAAGAAGCCCCCCCCCCCCCACGTGGGGGGTCTGCTGGTGCGGAACCGAGGGGGCCGGCTGCCCCCCTCCTTCAAAGAACCGCCCCCCTCTTAAAGAGGGGGGTTTTTATTAGGTGGCCGGGGGATTAATTTCCCCCAGTTTTAAAGCCTTCCGGCCGGCCAGCTGGCCGGCCGGTTTTCTCAAACGGGACCGGAAATTCCGGTCCCCCCTTCGGCTTCCGACGCCGGCGGCCCGGCCGCCGGTCTTCTATTCTGCCGCGGCCCGGAACCGGCCGCGGTCTCCTCGTCCCGCCGCGGCCCGGAACCGGCCGCGGCGTTCGTCAACCGGCACGGTGCGACGGCACCGCGCCCCTTCGCCGTGTCTTGTTTCCATTCAACGCGGCGTGATGGCGTCGCGTTCTTGAAGATTCTTCCTTGGCGTAGCGCGACGGCGCCGTGTAAAGTATTTTCACGATCATCCGCGTGGTGCGACGGCACCACGCCACTTGCTTCCACCCGCAAGAATAAGCAAGAACGATGAAGGGGGGTTCGGCCGTGTTCGTGCGGTCCGGCCCCCCTCACGTTAAAATAATAACGCAACTTAAATAAATCAAGCCACACGTTAATCTTGCTAAAATCACGATCAAGAATAAAATGAGGAATCCAAAAGAAAATCGACAACCCCTACCTCGGGTATAAGGTTCGAAGATTGTCAAGGTTCCGCGGAAGACGACGTCGCGGAGGTCGGGCGTCGCGGTCGTCGTTCGTCAAATCCGATGACGAAGAGTTATGCCCGAAGAGATACGTCGTTGGCGAAACCTCTTATGTCGACGAAGGGAATCCGAGGAGGAAGCGGCGTTCCCTCACGTTGACACCGAGGACGAAGAAGAGAGGCGTCGTTCTTCGTCGGAGTTTGAGCATTCTTCGTCAAGTTCGAAGGTTCTTCGTCAAGTTGAAGAAGAAGAAGAAAAGCTTCCAAAGCTCTCAAGAAATCCTCCCAAGGTGATAAAAGAATCCCCTAGAATAATATAAGCTTTAACTTATATTATTACATAACTTAACCACAAGAATTTCAAAGGTTTGAAATTCAAAAAGGGTTTAACTCCCTTAATTAATTAAGTAACTTAAGCCATTAAAAGAGGCGTTAAAGGAGTTGGGAGGATTTGAAAGGTTTAGGGGTTCGTGTGGGCCCCACCACACTTAATCCTCCCAAGGGAGGTTAAGTGGGTGTGGGTCCCACTTCCAACCTCCTTTGGTAGGTTTTTAACAAGTTATAATAAAATTGTTCTTCACAATTTTATTTAACTCAAACTAAAAACCCCTAAAACTAACTTTCAACCCGCAACAAACGCAACTCCCGAAAAGGTCTCTTTAAGCGAATATCGGCGCTGCGAGTTCATCGGTGCCCTCGGATTTCAATTCCGAGCACCGGATCAAAAGTTAGGAATTCCCGCTCGTTCGTTCACTGAACGTACCCGAGCCAAACTTCGGAAATTAATTCCGGGCACTCCGGGCCTCGGAATCAGGTGCCGTCAGAAACCGCGCTCTTGTAAAATTCTAAAGAAAATTAAGAAAAAAATTCCCTTGAATTTTACGGGTCTTTACATATAGTTCCTTTAATAATAAAGGAAATCAAATTATGGACTATAATAACATCTAAAAAAGTACATAGTTTCCTTGGATTATCAGGGTACTCTCATTGATTTGTGAGAAACTTCTCATTATTTTCATTTCCACTAAGCAAGCCTACTCAGAAGGGTGTCATGTTTGTCTAGAATGATAAATGAGAATAAGTATTTAAAAAGATGCAGAAGAGGATAATCACACACCTATGATCACATTATCCATCAGTTGTGAACAATTTTTGATTTATAATGATTCATCTAAAGAGGAATTTGGTTGTGTACTCATATAATATAAAAAAAAGATATCCTATGCCTCTATATAATTGAAGATCCATGAGTAGAACTATCTAACACATGATCTAGAATTGGTTAAAGTTATATTTTCATTGAATATTTGGTAAAATTATCTCTATAGAGAAAAGTGTGACATATATACAGATTAAAAAATAATCAAGTATATATTTACACAAAAGGAGATCAATATGTTCCAACGAAGATGGTTTGATCTAATCAAGGATTATGATTATTCAATCCATCACCATCCTAGGAATGAAAACAATGTGGAAGATTCTATGAGTAGAAAGGATCCCACAACTCTCTCTATAATGAGGATTGTATGGGATCCAATATTCTTGGACATGAAAATGATGGATATGGTAATAATAAAAGGATGTTCATCCGACCTTAATGTAATAACTACCCAAACATACATTCTTGAGTTGATAAAGGAGGACTATAATGATTATGTGTTTCTATAGAAGAAGGCAATGAATATTCCAAAGACCAACTTTGTTAAGGAAAGAGTTATATGTTTTGGAACCCAGATATGTGTCCCATAAAAACGAGAGCTAAAGAGGGATATTCTAGATGATGCACATAGATCATACTTATTTATTCATCCAAGAATAAAAATATGTAAAAATATTTGAATAAAAACTTCTTGTGGGATAACATGATGAGGGATATTTCAAATTTTGTATCTCAATGCTTGGTATGAAAACAAGTCAAGGTGGAATAATATAATTCTAAGGGTACAATGAAACCATTATAAAAAATAGTATGAAAATGGGAAAACATAACCATGGGTTTAATCATAGGATTCCCTAGGATACCTAAAAGAAATGATGTTATCTAGGTAGTAGTAGATCAGATTACCAACTCAGCGCATTTATTTTCATTCATGGAAGATTTATCTCTTGACTAACTCACCAAGATATATATAAGGGAAAAGGTAAAACCGCATAGAGTTTCACTATCTATTGCATCTGATCAATATTTGAGGTTTACCTATATATTTTGGAGAATCATTCGACAAGAATTGGATACATAACTGAGATTCATCATTTATTTTCATTCATGGAAGATTTATCTCTTGACTAACTCACCAATATATATATAAGGGAAAAAGTAAAACCGCATAGAGTTTCACTATCTATTGTATCTGATCAATATTTTAGGTTTACCTATATATTTTGGAGAATACTTTGACAAGAATTGGATACATAACTGAGATTCATCATTTATTATCTCCCTCAGATGGATGGTTAGTCTGAAAGGTCCATTTAATCTCTAGAGTACATGTTGAGATATTATTCAATGGATTTAAAAGAATGTTGGGAATAACACCTTACCCTAGTGGAGTTATAATATAATAACAGTTTCAATTATGAAATTTAAATGGAACCTCATGAGGTTATATACGGTAAGAGGTTTCAAAATCCAATATTTCAGGATGAAGTTGGTGTGTGCAAGACTATGGGACCTGATCTTATCAAATAGATGACAGAGAAGGTTTAAACCATTCAACATCATATGAAAACCAATCAAAGTTGAAAAAAACTATACAAAAAATCATAAAAAATATATATTGTTTTAGGTTAGAGATAAGTTTTTTGTTTGTATATCACCATGTAATAAATTCATAAGGTTTAAGAAGAATGGAAAACCTATTCTTAGATACATCAGCTCCTTAAAGATCCTTGATCACATCAGAGAAGTAGACTATTGAATAACACTCCCACATAACCTATCTCAAGTACATGATGTGTTCCATGGATCCCTATTGATAAAGTACATACCAAACACCTCACATGAACTAAAAATAGAGGTGGTACCAGTGGATAATGATATTTCATTTGAGGGGAATCCAATGAAGATATTACATCATAGAGACAAAGTTCTACAAAACAAGACAACTCACCTGGTAAAATTATTATGGTGGAACCATAAGTTTTAGGAAGTGACATGGGAACTAGAAGAGGCAATGAAACAAAAGTACACTATTTTTTTTATTTTATGAAATAATATTTTTAGGAAAATATTTCTGAAGGAGGGAAGAATGTAACATCTGAATGTTTTATAAATAAAAATCCCCCTTTCAATGATTAAATTCCTTATTAAGTAATATAGTTATAGAAAACACATGAACTACTTTGGCTATTTTGGATAGTTATATGGTATTTCAAATTTAAAAGACCATTAATCATCAAATTTTTTGATATTATAGTCATTATATAATGATCATATGATTAGTATATATCAAAGCTTATGATAAAGTTCCATGAACATAGAAAAAAGAAGTGAGGGCCTCAACCTATAGGATTATACGCTATAAAGCCCATATATTATAGATTATAAGGGAGATAGAATCACTATGCGTGTCCCTTGACCAATACCAATCTAAGTTTCAAAAACTAAACCATTAATGGTTTTTTTATAAAATTTCAAGCTCATCCAAATCATATCCCAGACCATGTTCACCGAAATACCCCAATAAAATCTTAGTATTCCACATCTTACCCTTAAGGAATCCACTGGTGTAATAATGGGAAATTTATCTATACCCTAATATTATGAATTTTTATATTAAAATAAATATTATATTTATCCCTTTTTATTAATAATTTATATGTATAATTATTTAAGAGTTCATTAAATTTTTATTTTTGATACAATGAAATTGAAATTGTAATTTTGGAAAATATATAGTTTCAATCAAGACACTTTTTTGATGAATTCCATAATTTTTAAAATAAATGATATTTTTATAAAATGTTATTATTAAATAATATTATTTAATATTTATGATAATATAATTTTACAAAATGAATAATAATTTTTATAAGGGCCAGAAAACCGTTATTATAAAAAACCCTGTATTTTTCTATAAATGTGGAACATTTTTTTAAATGTTTAAATTATCATAAATAAATAATTATTTGGGTAAATTGATTTTTTATTTTGAAATCAACACATGAAAATTATCCAACTTTTATTTTTTAACAATATTTTAGGATAGTCCAATTTTTGGGTAAAAATTAAATATGGAATAGATATATGGTATGTATTATGATATCATAATGACAAAAAAGTGATGTAATATATTCATTAAAAGTTATCTATGACCAAATATATATTTTAACTTTAAAATAACGTATTTAGGTAATTTTATTATTTTTTATAAACCCTTAATTATTACTCCAAAACCTATTATATATTTTAATTTTTTAAAATTAATTATTTGTAAACATGACTCACTTCCACATCACCAGGGTATTATTTTAATGATCAAGGTTCTTAAAATTTTAAAACAATTAAAACCACTATAATTTGGTAGAAACTAGGGGAAGGTTTTTGGTTTGGATTACTTTATCATATAGAGTCCAAAGCCTAAGTTTGGAAATTAATAAAGAATTATCCAATCTTTTTCTATATAAACCCACCCAACCACCCATTCCAATTCACTCAAAAAACAAGGATCATGAAATTACTCTAACATTACATATTTATAACTCCCAAGGTGTGCCAATATCTTACTAAGACCCTCCTAATCTTTAAGAAGTATCCCATTAAGTTAATGGATCCTTTAGTTCTCCTCTATATTCAAGAAACTACTTAAAATTATGCCTTTTGTTTTAAAATTATTCATGTTGGAATATGTTTTTATATATCCCTATTAATAACCTTATGGTTTCCAAGTGACTAAAGACCCATTTCACTCTCATGAATATGTTATATGAATCTTTAAGTACCACTGTTATGCTGCTGATATTTTCTTGTGTTTTTTCATACCAAAAAAATGTGTAGTGAATACACATCTCCATTTCTACTCAAGGGTATTAACCTAGAAGTACCTATAATTAATTTATTGTTGACTTCCATGTATATATCTCACAATCTATAATCATGAGATTAATAGTGATGAAAGACATCTTTTTGTTTTATTATCTACGTGGAACACTTTTTCATGTACATGATACGAATGTGACGGGTGGTCTTAAAATTATATAGTCCTCCAATGCATTGGGTAATGATTTAGTATCATGAGAAGTAATGTATGGGATTAAGGAGTAATATTAATCCATTATTGTAAAATTTTCACCATGTGATGTTGTTTTGGATGTTACCCTTGACTTAGGTGTATGTCAGCTTTTATGTTGTTTCCATATTCCTATATTTCTTTGATGTTATCATTTTATATCATTTCTTATTAATCATGATCACGATTCTCACCAATTTTTTTATCTCATTGATATGGATATTTACTCACATATAATAATTTAATCATGATATACTTTGATTATTCCCTTATCAGGATTTATAGATCACCCCTATCTTATGCACATCCACATGTTATCTTTTCCAGTTTTAGAATAATGATTGAATTTTAGGAGCTTGTTAAGTAAGATTTCCATAATGTTTTTGTACTCCTTTTTCATTTTGTTATGTTATATACCTAATTACCCAAATAAATTAGACCTCATGATCTTTTGGGGTTGTATTATGTGTACCTTTATGTAATAAATCATGAAATAAAATATTTTAAAAATATGGGTTTCCATATACAACACATACATAGACACACATATAGACGTACACATACATATACATATATAAACATTAATACAAAAAAAACAAAAAAAATGTATATATGTTTAAAATTATTTAATATGGATATATAAATAAATTCAAATATGAATTGAATATTTAAATAAAAACATTCATTTAAATATTTAAATAATTGTTTAAATAAAATGTTAATATATTTTATTTTTATTTAAATAATTTTTTTAATTAATTCATATATAAATATACTATTAATAATTTGTATTGATTAATATAAATTTGATAATTTTTTATATATAAAATTATGAAGATAAGATTGAGAATAATTTTTTATTCTAATATGTTTATATAAATAATATTTATATATTATATTTACATATATGTATATATATACCTGTTATTAAATAAATATTATATAAAAATATTTATATATTCATATATAAATTAATCAATTCATTGTACTCTTTATTAGCACTGATAAAGGGGCACATTTATCAGTTCTAAAAAGTCACTGACAAAGGATACCCTTTTATAAGTTCATTTTTAGAACTTATAAAGGTCTAATTTATCAACACTTTTATCTATGGTTGATAAAAGTCCCCCATTTAGTACTGATTTTTTGTTTTTCACTAAAAAAGGTTAGTGTTTAATGTCTCTTGATCTGTAATAGTGTACTAAAATTTGGGATATATGAAGGTTTCCTTTTCATAAGGACTGCCAAAGATACATTTATAAACATAAAATATTTCACATTAGCTAACCTCATGGTCTCTCTCAAGAAAGAAGTGTTGAATTACCTAGTGGTATTTCCAAAAATATTATTTTTTGTGTTTATAAAGTTTGAAAGAAGAAGTTGAAAAGAAGAATAAAGTGATGAAAATCATTAGGCATAAATTGGGAGGAGAGGAATAAAAACTGGGATGAATATTGAAAAAACAAAGAAAACAACATGAAAAATAAGAAAAGGAAGATAGAAATTAAGAGAATAAAGTTAGCAAGAATAAGGACATATCCAGGTTGAACCACTCTCAGCTACCCTTCATCAATCTTATAAAGAAGACAATTAACTATTATCCCCACATAATTTCTGAACAAAGACCCAGATAACACACCTCTCTTAACTAAACTATGAACACATAAATATATAAGTTCTTTAGTAGATGAACGCTCATATATAATGAAAATGAATCACTCCAAAGACTCATTATTTCTAGGATATCTCAAAATCAAGAATGATCCTACTAAGACTGTAGATAACACAACAAAACACAGATGCTTACTCTAAAAAATGATAGAAGAAGATGGAAAGAAATGAGGAAAAAGAGTATAAAATCATTCCTATGAAAGAATGTTCCCAAGAACACACTAAATAATATTCAAAATCATTTAAGAGTGATGAATATGTGATAATAGTTTTCATGAAGCTTGGAACTCCAAAAAAACATCAAGTTTCATGTATTGAATCAAGCCCTATGAATTTTTTCTCCATTTATAGATATTTGAGATCATTTCATAGAGGAATAAAAACATATGATATTTAATCATTTACAAAATGAAATTAAAAACATTAAAAAGGTAAAAAAGGAAAAAAATAAAATATAATATGAATAATAAGAGGAAGAAAGGTTCCTATCTACATGAATCAAGTCAATTCCTATGTCTAAGGATGGTCCTTCCAGAGGAGGAGTGATCTTATTATTTTAAAATAAAAGATAAAAACAATGAAATACTAACAAGAAGTCTATGTATACAGGTGGTGGGACTTCATGTGATCATCACTAGCCTTTAGGGAACTCCTATTGAAAATATCCAACCTCCTACAATGACCCATTCTTTCACTCAAATAGACCATGAAAAGCAGTTCACACAATCACTGCCCATGATTACCTTGCTGCTTCATCATGGAAGAAAATCACCCCATGATCTCTAAGAGACTTGATCATACAAAATATTAGAGGCCTTTTATATTATCACTTTTAATTTCATGTTTCTCAAAAGGTCATAACTTATGGATGTTCTGAAATCTTTCTTTGTTCATAGTACAATGTGTGCCTTCATGAAATCTCCTAGGTGGTGGAAATGGCTATGTAAGGATTAAGAAAATTATCTACATTAGGATTAAAAAAATTGGTTATATGAAGCTTCAAAAAATTGATTATGTGTGGTTTTAATAAATTGGTTACATGAGGCTTTAGAAAATCGATTATGTGAGGCTTCTACAAATTGGTTACATGCTTTATAAATAAAAATAGATATATACCAAAAATACTATGTAGATCCTCTTGAAAATTTGGTTACATCATTTGATCCTACAATAGGCTATGTAGAAAATGGATATGTGAAAATAAAAAAAATTCATGTACAAAAATAAAATAAAAAAATAACCAAACATTGACAATTTATCACAAAAAAATCCATATTTTAAAAATATTTTCAAATAAATAAATATTCATAAAAATTAATTCCAGAAAAATAGAATCTATATTAAAATCTCAATTAAACACCAAAAAATCAATAAATCAATCAAAATAGATGTCGTAAAGTGTGATAAAATAGTACCACATCATCTGTTCCCATGTGTAAACATTTTATTGTCCTCATAAAATTTCATGATTTTTTTATAAAACAGACAACAAGAAATTTCATAGTAATTTAAAAATAAATCTTGATAATAAATATATTTATAGAGGAATTGTGGTAAGTCAATATATTCAAAGAATGACCATAGGTGGTCCTGCCTAAGTTCTAATACATACTAGGACATTAAGGGAAAAAATATTCACCCACTATTTAAGATGTTTTACCCTCTATGTGAAGTCACTCACTGCCATACATCAATTATAATTCAATTCCCAATTTTAAGAGTGATGATAGGTTGAATTTAAGTGGAAATAAAATCTTAACAAGATGCACCTTTAATTTTTCACTTTCTACTAGGTTCCAAAAAATCGAAGTTAATTATTGATAGGAATGAAATTATTTTCATGTAATTTGGTTGTCCCATTCTTCATCTAGGTTCAAAATTCATCTCAACTTAATGAACTCATATTTTACTATAATAAACCTTATTGTTTTTTTTAAATTTTACCCAACCATGTATGTGAAGAGTACTGTGTAAAATCACTTATTCGATTTATATAGAGGGATTACACACCCAACCAATGCCTAGAGTCTTATATATTCCCCATGGGATCCCAATTACCCCTTTTACTCTTATTAAAAATGACTTAAATGATTATCAATTAAGTTTGATATGTGAGGCGTTTGTTCAAAATGAGTGTGTCACCTAGGTTCAAGTTCAAATTTTCAGTTTCCTTAAGTTATGATCATAATTACAAAAATATCTATACTATCTCACTCCCTTTCTCAATTCATAAATAGAGTATCCATAAAAAACTGTATGAAACATCACATAGAAATCATACACCCCCAAAAATTTTAGAATCAACAAAAAACTCAATAATCATCATGTTATTATCTTATAGGAAGGATAAAATTTAGGTTCATATTGAAGCTTAAACCACTCAATTTGTGAATGAATTTTAAAAATTGATACCATTGTTTTGGAAAAAATATAAAGGGGAATGTTTATGTGATCTAGAATTTTAGAAAAACTTAATATTTAACAAAGACACCTCTACCCCATATATAGAACTCAAAATTCTCCATAATGTGGAATCCTAAGGTTGGATAAAGTTTCATTAAAAACATGTTTTCAATTCAGTAGTTCAAATAATGTTAAAGGGGATACATGAAAGTTCAAAAAATACTTTTTCTATATATTCAAAAAAATTCACAATAGTTTTTTTTCTTTTCAAAGTACATTATTTTTATGGTCATATAAAGATAAAATAATTTTCATTTGATCTCACACATAATAATTATGGAAAATGACATACCAATATTATAATAAATTTTAAGGATGTAAATTGAGTCAATAATTTGGTTCAAATTGTTATTCTAAAATTAAAATATTAGTATGAATCACACCCACCAATGATAAAAAGGTTCACATTTTTCAAAAAGAAAATAAATTGGTATCCCCCACACTTTATTCTTAGCAGCAAGAAATATGAATGTAAAAATTTACAATTTTTAAAGCTAAAAACAGTACTCCCCTTAACATGGAAGCTTCTCATCATTTTTTTGTTCTTAAAAATAAATCCTCACTATGTTTCCTTTGTGAAATATACTTGGATACTCCATTATACTTCCTAAAAATGTCAATAGATGAAAATTAGAACTCATGATTTAAATTTAAAAGTGAAATGAAACCATAGTTTGAGATTGGGAGTGTTATCCTATTAATCTTGTGTGCTTCTTCCTTTATACTTGACTGACTACCATATTTAATTACAACCAGATTATTTCCATACAAGAAAAACCACAAAATTTAAAACATGAATTATGAAAATAAAAACAGAAAATAAAAAGGATAACCTTGGGATTACCACCCAAGGGGTGCTGTGTTTTGACTGTCCATAGTTGGATAGTATTTAGATCAACACCAGTCTGATAGAGGTTGAGACTTCTTTATTAGGAACCACCAAATCTGATTCTTCCCAGATTCAGTGATCAGAAACTTTTGTAATACCCCTTATAAATATTCTTTAAAATACCCTCCTTGAAATTGTAGCTTTTATGGAATATTATAATGGGGAACATTAAGGAGGAGTACTTACCTTGTTCAGTAGCTTCATGTTCAAGGTACATAGGTAGTAGAAAATCAACTATAAAGTGATACTTATCTTCTAGTTCATCCCAATGTATCATTTCCTCTTTCAAAAAAATATATGAATCTGGAACCTCTTTTTATCTTGTGTATAGGTCCATGAAATCCTATTGAAGAGCTACTCCCACACTTAACATTAAAGTAAATATTGGGAGCTCCATAAATTTCTCATTAGGTGAAGCCTTCTTAGGACTCTCTTGAAAATAAAAAAGGTTAGATACCTTTTTAATATCTACATTGGGAGGAACAAAATCTATATCATATTAAATAAGATTATAATCAAATATAAACACTGCTTATTCCTTTAAATTTTAAAATCCCTATAAAAAACATCATTATCTTCTTCAAGATTGAATAGTGATCCTGGGAGTATGTCTAAGGTAGGAGTGAGGTAGTCACCCTCCTCCAACCTCTCTTAAAAAAAATACCACCTCTGGTGTGGTGTCTTCCAAGGTAGAGGATATGGTTTATGATGTTTCTTTGACCTCTTTAATAATTTAAATATCATTATACATATCAATGAAATAAAAATAATTATAATTAATATCAAGAAAAAAATGATTATCAGATTTTTTTACAGCATCTTCAATTTATACATGTTCTATATACTACCATCCTTTAGCATAGTTCTCACCATAAGGATATTTCTTATCCAATGGTTGTTCAAAGGGAATATTTGTCTTAAATGTTGACATTGTAATGACCCAATTTTTTTCAATGGAAATTAATTTCTTATAAATATGTCATATAATCACATGAAATTACAACATAATGAACTAATATGTTCTATGCGACCTTTAAACATTATTTTGACACTTCTGTGTTTTGAATTTTGAAAAGATGACATACACAGTTGTGATCAGTAAGATGTTTGGAGTCTAATGGAACAAAATTAATTTTTTAGTGAATAGTAACCTACCCTTATGAATAGAAACATACCCTTATGAATAATGATATACCATAATGAATAATAAACTTACCTAATATTATATATAAATAATATTCAAGTGGAAGTACGATATACCTATATCTTGGAATAAGAAAATATTTTTTTTAAATTTTTTATTTTTTGAGTAAATTGTGATTTTAATTAAATAATAATTTAATCATATTTAGAAAATTATTTTTGAAAAATGGATTTCATTTTTGGATTCTACACATATAAAAATAGTTAGGGTGTTTTTTTTGGGATTTTTCTAAAATACTTGAATTTTTGATGAATAGTAAAATATGATAATTTACAATAAATGCTAAAACCTGAATTTCTAAATCATGCTTGAGTCATGGATGATCTAAATGGGCATTGTTTCTAACTAACATGCACATATTAATTTTTTATTCACAATAATCATCACTATTTCTTTCCTTATGGAAAAATAATAAACTAATGATTATAATATTATGAAAACCCTCCTCTCCTCCACTATAAAAACCACCCACACTCTCCTCTTCTATTCACTCCTATAAAGCCTTGTGCATTACTTAAATTCTTCCCAAATCTCTCCCCAACATCCTTCCCCACGTCCATTATCCTTTTGTCTTCTCTAAATAGCAAAACCTTTCCCCTTAAGAGGTTCTCAAAGGAGATAAACTCAAGTGGTAAATTCCTCTTTCTAATTCTTTTATTTCCTTTCAAGTTATTTTCTTTTCTTTTTTTCTTTACTCACCCCCTTTAACCCAAATGGTATGATAACTCCAGTAACATAAATGTTCTGTAATGTTGTTATTATAATGAGATAATTCATTATCATCTCCCCTTTCCCCTTCTTTTATACGAATGAAATGAAAACACCGACCAAGATGTGTTAATTTATCACATTCAAGGACGAAGGTTTATCAATTTATATTACCATATTATATTTTGGTCATGAAATAATTTTTATGGTTGAACCAGAATTTTAAATATATATTTTATCTTATGTGTTTTTATATAATTTTCTTTCACCCTTTATGTAATATTATAATGCAAAACAAGTTAATTATGAGCAAAATCACCAAATTAATTCAAGCATTTATCATTAATGTTTTATATATTGATTCAACTTCACTCCAAGTAACCAAATTAAAATTTCAACCACATAACCTTCTGAATGTTCAATAATAAAATATAAATTCAATTATAGACAACCACCTCCATCATACATGTTTATCCGAACATGAATATAAGTGAGCCGATCATTGAAACTAAGTAAGCAAATGAACCTAAACAATGAAATTGAACATCATAACCAACAAAAATGGTTATAAATGAACTTAAAAATATTATCATAAATATTATTCATATAGAATAGTTTCTTTAATTATTAATTAATGAACCTAATTTGACTGTTCATGTCATTTATATCAAGTGGATAACACTATCAGACTTAAGGTAAGGGATCCTCTCTTTTTCCACTTTTATTCAAGAATGTACTATATGTTATGCACTTTTAATTATAATTAATAATTATGGGGTATGATTTCACACATTCCCCATAATTCCCTAATGATTTATAAAATATAATAAATCCCTTTCTCTCTCACCAAGACCTCCTAAGTACACCCGATACTGTGCCGATTTTTCGTAAGGGATTCCCCCTAAACCACCCTTATTCCATCAGGTTTCTCTATCTTTCT
The DNA here is from genome assembly GCA_963277665.1 of Viscum album. Lineage (NCBI taxonomy): Eukaryota > Viridiplantae > Streptophyta > Magnoliopsida > Santalales > Viscaceae > Viscum > Viscum album. Next base: position 680,446,938 of record OY728123.1, on the reverse strand, counting down.
TTTTAACCGAATGAATTTTACTTTATTTTTATATAAAAATAATACATAATGTTCATATTCTCAAAAATCATGTTTCAATATCCATCCCTCATTCTATTTTGGGGATATACATGTTTTTAAGTGATTCTCTCCTCAATACTTCCCGATAAGCAAACCTGTTTTGAGGGAACTTACCGAATTCTTAACTGATTTCAAGTGAAATCTATATTCTATTTTAAGTCACCATTGTATTTATAAAATAAGTCTTTTTATTTTGAAAACCTTACTAGTTCACTTCGAGTTTTTTATAAAGGACTATGCCCTTTTTTATTTTAAAGGCTCTATAGTATTTTCCTTAAAACCGCTCAAAAATGTTTTTATGCTAAAATTTATTGAATATTTTTCTTACATGTGATAACTTCTACTTGAAATCACTTACCATGATACATGAATGTTATCTATTATGAATTTTCATGTATATTTTTGTTCCTTTATTTCATGTAAACTTTTATGATACAACCATTTGTTGTGCTTTATGACATGATTGTGGTGCCCAATTATTTCTATGGGTAACCCTTATGTTTATGAAAGATTGATTATCTATGATTCTTTATGTGGAAAAAATATTCATGAAAAGTTAAGATGGGTGAACCCAGATATAACTCCAATGCATTTGGTAAAGTTATGTCTCATGATATGTTATGTGTGATGGTCTTGGAAGTTAGCCTTGGCTTGTGCTACTATGTGAAACGATCTTGGCATTTAGCCTTGAATCATACTAAAGTCATGTTTTATTTTGATGACACATTTCTATGAATATATTTTTATATGATTCTATGTTTATATGTTAAGTTTCCACATGTTAAATTACTTTTTATATCATCATGTTATGCCTTCTATTCCTTGTACTAATGATTTGTTCTTATGGTTATTCCCTTACTGGGCTATTTAGCTCATCCCTTTGTTCATGTGTTCCCCAGGGTACCCTATGAAGATGTTTTAACACAATTTAAGTTAGGATCTCAATTTTAAGATTAAAAAAATAAGTGTTTTTTTGTCCCATGTTTTTAGTTTTATGTACCTAGTCTTTAAAGACACTATAATTCATGATCCTTGGCTTTTACTCTGTTGTATAATTATATTTAAATTCATGTAATGTTTTGTGAAAAGGATAAGGTCTCTATATTTGGCATCAAAGGATGGTCTAGTTATTTTTGGAGATTAGGAATAGAGAACCTTAGTGAGAAACTTAAGGATGAGATTAAGTATAAGAAAACATCCCTAGATTTCGGTAAGTATAGAGTAAGTAGTTTATTAATAAAATAAATCCCTGTATAGATAAATACAGGTAGAGGTGGCTCAGGCACATATGTACTAAGAAGTGAAAACTCTGACAAGGAGTTTCAGGCCTCACCTGAGGTATCCTGGAACATGAAAATGGGCCTTGCTGCACTCTTGGTTTGACACTACTAGGGGATATGCTTTGGTAAATTCATGATCTTAGTACAAATAATTATTAGGGGCATAAAAAAATACCATAAGAATATAAGTCAAGAAATATATCAAAGATAACCTAGATTTAAACCTAAGGAATCACAAGTTAGGATATACTTCTCCTTTAAAAGTTTATCCTCTTATGTTCAAATTTTCCTTTTTATGCTCAATAGCTAAGTATTCAAGCACTCTAATTGTACGTTCTTTTTCTTAGTTAATGGTGGGAAATAAAAGAACACGTCCCAACAACCAATGTGATAGGTAATGTAATGATTCACCTAATGATATTCCTGATATAATGGGAATGGGTGCGCAAAAATACATGAAATTACTTGATAAGCTAGCTCAAGTTATGAATAATAACTTGAATCATGTGGAATACCCTCCTCCTCCAAGTAAAGAGAAAGTTTCCATATAATCCTTCATGCAGAAAAGGCCTCCCATGTCTAGCAGATCTTCTGATCCCCTCATCTCAGAATAGTGGATTAACTCCATTGAAAAGATATTATCCATCCTCTATTGCTCAGAGGAAGAGAAATTTGTACTGTTCTTCTATCATTTTGATGGGAAAGCTGATCAGTGGTGGACATTGATCAAGAATAAAAAGTACAAAGTGGAAATTGATTCCATGTATTTAGGGGAATTCAAGATAATGTTTTTCAATGAATATTTTCCTCGAACCCTCTATCTCAAGATGGAAAGAGAGTTCCTCAGACTCATGCAAAAGGAAGATGAGTCCATCGGGGTATAAGAAGAAAACTTTACAAGGCTTGTAAGGTACACCTATGGTTTTGTCATGAACACTTAAAGTAAGGTGGATCACTTCTTTAGCGGACTAAATATGAGTCTATGAAAGGTGTTGGTGATTCGAGACTTCAAAAGTTATGAGGATATTTTCTATTGTTCTCTCAAGGTTGAAATGTAGATTAGAGAATTCCAGTGGTCTCGTGGTCCTAATGACAAGAAGCGGAAAATGGAGAACAAAATGGGTGGTTCAACAAAAAATACCATGATGGAAAGAAGCCTCACTATCCCACTTATAAAATTTTTGGGAAGAAGAATATTAGAAGCTATCTAAAGGGAGCCAAGAATTGATTCAAATGTGGAAAGTTGGGACATAGGGATAAAAACTTCCAATGAGATATGAAGAATCCTGTTAATGTGGAAGAAGAAAGGAAGGTTAAGATCAACACTCAGCCTATAGTGCAGTGTTACAACTACAAGAAGCATGTGAATTCTGAAAAAAATTGTCCTAAGTCAAGGGTTGTCAGAGGAAATCAACAATAACCTCCAAGGAAACAAATAAGGGATTATTCTATCACTACTACTGAGGCGAAGCCGGACAATTATGTGGTGACAGGTGTGCAAGTTATTTATTCAAGAATAGAGAATGTACTATTTGATTCTAGTTCTAGACATTCTTCCATATCATGCAAGTTTAGTAGAACTATTCAAACACCACCACAAAATTAGAAGGATATATTATCTATGAGAATAGAAAATGGGGAAATTATTGCGTCCATGGTTTATAACTCCTCACTGGTTTACATTTGCGGAATGAACCTCCTAGTAAATCTCATCATACTTCCTTTAGTAGTGTTTGAAGCTTTCTTCGGCATGGATTGGCTATCTTTATACAAAGACAACATCAATTTTCAGGAAAGGGAGATCACTCTTCACATCTTAAAGTATCCTCCAATTCTTTACAAGTGTAAGGAGAAAGATGAATCTCTTTTAGAATTAGTTTCTAAAGTGTGGATATTAATTATTTTGTTTATAGTAGAGTACTCAAGAGGGGGGGGGGGTGAATTGAGTATCTCTAAAAATTTATGTTTGAAAATAATTCTTAAAAAGGTCCCCCAATAAATTCAAATACAACCCGATTAATCAAATTAATACAGTTATGAAAGATTTATTTTTTAAATAACTTCTTATAATATTGATTAATTCTCATTAGACTTAATATTAGTTATTAATATTACTTTTGAAGCTATTCTAATAACGAAAAGAAATTATAACTTCTTTCCAAGATTTAATATCAAATAAAGTTTAGTGATATCAGAATCATATAGTAAAATAGATAAAACTAAATCAAACAACAAAGTTGATATATAACAAGTGGTTCAGTATCAAGCCGAGACCTAATCCACTCCACTTGGTGATCACCTTCCACCAAGCAGTTTATATAAATAAACATGATCCACACCCTAGATCGGGGTTAACAATAGTACATAGGACTGTCCAAGTCACGCGACCTCATCCATAGTTCTTCGTGGGTATGAACTGTCAGGTCACACAGGGACCTCTTCCACACTTATTTGTGGGAATACACAACTGTAAGAAGATTTATTAGAAATGATATCTTGTATCCTTCAGTTTAATGTAGGAGATAGTGTGAGTTTTTATACAGACACACACACACTACTTGAAAGCTAAAAATAATACACAATAGAGAAAAAAATTATGATATAAGGTTAGAAGTACTCTGAGTGTCAGTCTATGCAGCTCTAGAATTCTAGGATGAATAAGATGTAGAAATTGAGTCCTCTTGTGAAAAAAAAGTATCACAAGTCTGATGCTCTCGTTCAGATGTGACTCATGTTCTTTATGGAGTCTGTATTGCGAAGATTTTATAGAGTCTGATCTATGGTATCACAGTGAATGATTCATGTGTTCTTCATGAAGTTGCATGTGTTGGTTTTTCTCAATAATTCTCGTGCTTCTTTGTTATCACGCACACTTGTTCTCTATCATCGTTTTTGTTTCTGGCCATGCTATCCTTTTTATTCTTGGAGTGCATGTGTTGGAGATGACATGATGCATGTATTATGTACCTCGTACCTCGTACTGTTAGGTGACATGTATATAAAGAAACATTAATTATGTTAGTGCATTTAGAATCTTCAAATATGAACATTATAGATTAAATTGGAAAAAAACAAAATAGATTAAGTAACAGTGTCACATTCTGTCTAGAAACGGTGTCTCCTTGAAACCGTGTCTCCTTGAAACGAAGTCTCCTTGTTTTCCTTTGAGCGGTGAGACAATTATGATGGCATAGTTGTATAGAGATCAATAACCGGTAGTACAGATGTGGTGTTAGGATCATGATGCATGGTCCTTTTCCAAACTTCAAACGATGTCTCAACACGGAACATGTGTCACAGAATTTAATAGATCTGAAGTTGGTTTCAGTGTCTAGTCACAGTGTCTGGTCACGGTGTCTGGGTCATGGTGTCTGGGTCATGGTGTCTGGGTCACGATGTCTGGGTCACGGTGTCTGGTCACGGTGTCTAGGTCATGGTGTCTGGTTACGGTGTCTGGTCCTTTGTTAGAAAAACATAACCGGTGGCAGACTCACATTTTCTCTGACTTAGCTAAATATCTGTATACAGAATTAAATAGTGATATTCATAGAATGGATTAGAATCAATCATTTATCAAGGAAATTAATTATAACACGAATTAAAAATATTTTACCATAATTAAACATAGAACTTAAGATATTGTATAGGTTTATTTAAAGCATAAAGAAACCAATCATCTATACACAAGATTTGAGACATATTACATAGGATTAACAAGTGTTATAGAATGTACATGATTTTTTATCATTAAAATATGATTAACACATGAGGAGTCCAAAAATATCCCCCTTTTTTATGATCAAAAATCATGTGAGTGAGATATCTATTCTTAGGTAATATGTCTCTTCCATAGTGTACATTTAGAGTACATATATCTCCCCCTTTTGGGATCATAAAAAAGAGTACAAAAGTAAATAAAAGAATAGATAAGAAGATTGCACAATGCATTAGATGAATAAAAAATGTCATTAAAAATAGTAATAAAAAATTACAGAAATCATCCCTATCAAAAGAGAGTAGTCACTTTTCTTCAGCATTATCTTGTCTTCTCTTTTCCCTTGGCAGCAACAGCAGATGAGGAAGCCATAGGAGTAGAGGTGGAAGCGGTAGAGGGAAGTGAACCAGTTGACAGAGAAGGTAAAGGGAGGCCTTCAATGACAGAAGGAGCCAAGGTAGGTGTAGTGCAAGACCGAGGCAAATGTTGATCAAGGATAACAGGCCCGATTTGACTTAGATCCTGAGAGACAGACATAGATGTATAGGAAAGGGCGGAGGAGGAGAAGGTAGGCAAACCATATCTCAGGGGTGCAGCTGCTGGAGCCACAATAGCAGTACTCTATACATGAAGATAAGGCCTAAATTTTTTGATGAAGTCAACAATGATCTCACCACCATACTGCATGGATTTCTCAAAGTTATCCTTGTTCTCCATAAACTTAAATTACAAAGGAGTGAAATCTTTGAGCTTTTGGACTTGAGTTTTGAAAGATTGCGTGATAGGAGGGATTCTTAGATTCTCTACAAGGTACTTAAAGTGGTTGGTCATGTCATGATTCGAGAAGATCCTATTGAAGTATAAGTACAACTTATTAGTAATATCTTCTTGAGAATCATTTGGTATTTTGGAATGAATTCTCACCAAATCAAGAACTCTGTCACTATTCTTGAAAACTTCAGATATAGATTCTTTTTCGAATCCACTGAGCACAGCCTGTAGTTCTTCTTTGACAATTGTTCTAAGCAGAGCACCATCCAAAGAGGGTTGATATGATTGTCCAAAAGTACAAGAAGCAGTAATAGCCTAAGTAAGGGACTTCAGTTGATTTAGAAATTTTTTGGAGACAACCCTTATACTCATCAGTCAACTTATTAAGACCAATAACAAGCTCACACATATCTTGAACAATTTTTTTGTTTCATTTAGCTACCTTGTCAGCCAAGGAGGTTAGATTAGGTTGTATAAGGGAGGCTAATTCCCATAGAATCTGACTATCAATATCCTCAATAGGATGAGAAACAAGTTATGGTCTTGAGTTTATCACTCTCTACATTTCTTCAACCATACCTCTAAGAGTCTTTACTTCACTTAACTGTTTGTTCTCAATTCTGACTTCTTGAATCGCATGAAGCATCTTGGGCTGAATCTTCTATATGATATTTTCTAACAGTAGGGCATCATCTCTTTCACTTAAATTGGTTACAGGAGCTGGTTGGGTATTCATGAGATTTTCAATCCCATCCAATAGGGTAGCTTCAAATGATTTCAAATCATCCTTACTCACCAAGTTTGAAGGTTATTGTGAAGGTTCAAAAATAGGAGCTGATATAGGATCAGTTTCCTTTACAGCTATAACATCAAGAGAAGATACCGGTTTCAATTGAAATATAGTAGAGTTGTCTATACCTTTCACTGAGGCTTCCTAGGAGTCATTTACATAAAAATAACTATATAATTTATACCATGTATCTACTGAGTTTGGATCAACTAGATTTGGAACTTCAACACTTTCCAGACTGGGGGATACTCCCCCTCAACAAGTGCATCTTTCTCATGACTGAGAGATTTAGACCCTTTATCTATTTTCAAGATTTCATCCCTGATATCCTCTCCCATTTCCCTTATAGCCAACTGAATATCTTGCTCCATTATCTCTTTAATGGATGGGATAATTTCAGGAACAACTTATTCCTCCACATGTACCTCATAAACAACTTCTTACACAAGATAAATATTTTCTTCTATATGCTCTTCTACAAAATCCTTTTCATTTACCTTATTAGTAAATTCTTCTTCAGTTGCAGGTTGTTCTTCCAAATTGCAACATCTTTAGGAACATGAATTTCCTTCTTAATTAAGTCTTGAAGAATATGTTCACTATCTTTCTCATCCATAACAATTTCCCCTATAAGTAAAACAACCACTTCTTCTTATTCCTCATCATAATACTCAACAATTCATTTGGTTCCAAACCAGGATTAGAAATATCCTTAGGTCTTGAAGAGTGTTCTATCGGATGAAACTTTTCATAAACCCTGTCATTATCTTCTACCCATGACTTTTCTCCATGGATTCCAACTGATTTTAATTCTCTTTAATATAATTTTTGAAAGACAAAACTCATAATCCTTAATATCTTCTTCATCTGGTCCAACCAACCCTTTTCCATGAAGCATAACTGAGATTAATCTTGAGTAAAATAGAGATGTTGACTTGTAGGTTGTCTTCATCAACTCACACATATGGAGTATAACATATTTGAATAGGTTTATCTTATAGAAATTCTTCATAAGGTGTATCAAAAATAAATCCTGATACTTGAGTGTAGAAAAGTCACCTTTTATGGGGCTAATCAGAATCTGAACAAATTTAAACATAAGTCTAGTTTCACTATCTATCTCAAAAGCTATGGATCTTCGCTTTGTTTCATTCCCAGTTAAGCTTCCCAAAGCTTCTTCCAAAACAAAGCACTCACTTGGAGGTGGAGGTCCTCTCTGGTAGTCCTCACAAATACCCTCATGAGGTATCCTAAGGCATTCATCCCATAATCTTGAAGAAAAGATACATCTCTGGCCATTTATCCGACTTCTCACAACATAGCCATCTTCTGTATCAAAAGAGAATTGAACATACTGATAAAACTGTGCAACTAGCTTTAGGTAAATAGGCTTATCTTCCTTTGTGAACCAATCCAGCCATCATTTCTCTTTTAGCACTTTCAATACTAAAGACTTACTTAACAGAAGCCACTTAGGGAATATCTCCCTTTTGGGTACCACTATTCTGTCTACCAGATTCGGATTCAGTGGAACTTCAGGTGCTAACTTCAGTTCTATTTTTATCTTCTTCTTTGATCTTCGCTTCTCAGGAGTTGACAACGATGGGCATTTCATCTTGGGAATCCAAAAAAGGTTCGAGAGAGAGAAGGGTTGAAAGAGGCATTACAGTTTGAGAGAAGATATCTTAGGTGAAGAAAGAGTGAAACTTCTTTAGTTTTTATCATTTAGGGATACCAAGCTTCACAAAAACAAAGTCACAGGAAAGTAAAAGAACACAATAATTAATTACCATGATACGGGTTATAATATGTAAATAAAACAATAAAGTGTCTTTACGGTGAGATCGTAACCGATTTTCATGGTGGCATTGGAACTGGCTTTCATGGTGAGACTATAACATGTTTTCACGGAGAGATCATAACTAGATTTCACGGTGAGACCATAACTGGTTTTCACGGTGAGACCATAACTGGTTTTCACGGTGAGACCGTAACTGGCTTTCACGGTGAGACCGTAACAATGTGATTTCTAAAATATGACACTATATTGTTTGAGATAGTAAGTGCCAAACAATAACATACAGAGAGAGAGAGAGAGAGTAACTGTGAGATCGTAAACATGAAACAATATACTTACTAGTTAATATTTATCATTCCTAACTCATGTATGATGTAATCTATTCTTTCATAATTTAATGGTTTGGTGAATATATCAGCAAAATTATATTCAGTTCCAATGAATTCCAAAGTGATATCACCTTTTTGATAATGATATTTCAAAAAGTGATGTCTTACATCAATATGTTTTTTCCTAGAGTGTGAAACATGATTTTTTAAGATGTTAATAGCACTTTTATTGTCACATTTATAGGTACATGCCTGAATTGGTATCCATAATCTAGTAATGTGTGTTTCATCCACAAAATTTGTGCACAACTACCAGCAACTATGTATTCAGCTTCTATAATAGATAATGCAATAGAGTTTTGTTTCTTACTACACGATGATACTAGTGACTTGCCTACAAAGTGACATGTTCTAGATGTGATTTTTCTATCTAACTTACAACCACCGAAGTCATCATTATAATAACTAATAAACTCAAATGATTGTCCTATGGGATAGAACATTTTTAGATTGGGTGTATGTTTGAGGTATTTGAAAATTATCTTAACATAATTCAAATGGGATTCCTTAGGGTTTTCTTGAAAATGATCACACATACACACACTAAACATAATGTCAAGTTGGCTAGTAGTTAAGTAGAGTAAGCTTCAAATCATTCCTCTATAAGTGGTTTGATCAATAGATTTTACATCTTCATCAAGATCCAACTAACAAGTAGTACTCATTGGAGTGTCACTACTTTTAGTTATATCCAAACCAAAACATTTTAGAACATCTCTAGTATATTTTATTTGATTTAAAATAATACCATCATTATTTTGAAAGATTTGAAATACAAGAAAGAATTTGAGTTCACCCATTAAACTCATTTCAAATTCATTTTGCATCATTTTAGAAAATTCAATACATAAAGATTTTTTTGAAGATCCAAAGATAATGTCATCTACATAAATTTGAACTACTAAAACATTATTGGAAATTCATTTTATAAATAGGTTAGGATCAGATATTCCTTTTGTAAAACCTTTGGAAAAATAAAAAAAGTACTTAGTCTATCATACCATGCTCTTTGAGCTTGTTTTGAACCATATAAAGCTTTTGATAATTTAAAAATATGATTTGGAAAATGAGGATTTGTAAAACCAGGGGGTTTCTCAACAAAGACATCCTCAGCTATATACCCATTTAGGAATACACTTTTAACATCCATTTGATATAGTTTGAAATTCAGATGTGCAGCATAAGAAAGAATAATTCTGATGGCTGCAAGTCTAGCTACTGGTGAAAAGGCCTCTTCATAGTCAATTACTTATTCTTGAATATAGCCTTGTGCAACTAATATATACTTATTTATAACTATATTACCAGCTTCATCTAAATTATTCCTAAACACCCATTTAGTGCCTATGGTGATTGTGTCTTTGGGTCTGTCAACAAGTTTCCAAACTTTTCTCCTTTCAAACTGATTAAGCTATTCTTGCATAGCCATCACCCAAAATTCATCATTGTTAGCATCATTAATGTTTTTAGGTTCAAGTTGTGATAAGAATACTTGATGTTCAACCTGATTTCTAAGAGAATCTCTAGTTTGAGTTACTTTATCTAAGTCTCCTAGAACAATATATAAAGGATGGTTCTTAAGAGTTCTAACAGCTCTAGAAAAAGAAGGACTAGTGATTTCAGGTTCTTCAATAGGTTCAAGTTCATTGTGACTTGAATCTAAAGAGTTTCCAGAACTATAATCTTTCATAGATTCCTTTATAGTATGGTTAGAGGATTTTGAATTAATTTCCAGATTTGATACATCCTCCTCCAGGTTCTCTAGAGTGGTTTTAGGGTCATGTGGATCTGTTACAGAAAATTTGACATGGAAAGATTCTTCCACACATTCAGTTCTTTTATTAAACACTCTATAGGCTTTACTAGATATGGAATATCTTAAAAATATTCCTTCATCACTCTTGGATGCAAATTTGTCAAGATTTTCCTTAGTATTAAGGATATAGACTTTGCAACCAAATACTTTGAAGTAGATAACATTGGGTTTTCTATTGTTCTATAACTCATATGGAGTTCTTTTAAGAATAGGTCTAATCAATACTATATTAATAATATAGCATACTGTATTTACAGGTTTAGCCAAAAATAAATAGGTAAGTCATATTCACTAAGCATGGTTCTAGAAATCTCTTACATGGTTCTATTTTTTCTTTCTACAACTCCATTCTACTGAGGTGTTCTAGGGGAATAGAAATTATGACTATAGACATTTTGTGAGTAAAATGATTCAAACTCTTTATTTTCAAACTCACGACCATGATTACTTCTTAAGGATTTTATTCTAAGTCCATTAAGATTTTCTACAGTTTTGGCATATTTGGTAAAATGAGAGCATGCTTCACTTTTGTGAGCCAAAAAGAAAGTCCAAGTATATCTAGAAAACTCATCTACAAGAATATAAACATAGTGCTTCCCATTTAATCTAGAAACTCTAGATGGTCCAAAAAAATCCATTTGAACCAATTCGAGAGGTTGAGAAGTTGACAATTATTTCTTGGGTTTGAAGGAAATTTTTTGTTGCTTTCCCTTTTGATAAGGATTACACACTTTATCATTTGGAAACTCAATTTTGGGTAGGTCTTTGACTAACCTTTTTCTAGTTAAATTTCTAAGAGAGTGAATATTATAGTGTCCTAGTCTCCTATTCTAAATACCAGACTCTTTATGAAATACACTTAAACATGAAGCATTTTGAGAGACTAAAGAATCTAAGTTAATAGAATATACATTTTTATTTCTTAAAGTAGAAAATACTAATTCATTTTTATAATTGAAAACATTGCAAGAATAATTTTCAAATTTAACATAAAATCCATCATCACATAGTTGGGAAATACTAAGCAGATTATATTTCAATACATAAACAAAAAGTAATTTGGAAATTAAAACTGAGTTAGAGTTACCGATTTGGACAAGGCCAATGATCTTTCCATTGGCATTATAACCAAAGGTGACATGTCCACCATCAATATTTATTAAATTATTGAATCATGAATAGTCCCTTATCATGTGTCTTGAACATCCACTTTCCAAGTACCATAAGCTTTTACAGGATCTCTTTAAGAAACTTTCCTACAAAATAGTTAGATAAAAACAGATTTTGGTACCCATACCTGTTTGGGTCTAGTAATATTAGTGACTAGTTCTTTAGGAACCCATATCTACCTCATAGGTTTCATATAAGAATTATGTAAGGTACTTGAAAAATAAAATCTATTTGGTCCAGGAAATCTTGAAACAGTAGAGAGTGTATCATAACATGAACTAGCTGAATGTTTTCCAAAACTAGGATTAAATCTTTATATCCTAAATTTAGAAAAAAAATAGTTCTTCCAAAATTTCTTTTACCAGGTTGATAGCCAATGCCAGTAGTATATTTAGAATAAATCTATTTACCTATCATTTGTACCAATTCATATTTACCATTAGTAAACCTTTCAAGATAATTTTTCAACTACTCATTAGATAGTTTTAGTTCATTGTTTTCTTTGAGTAATTGAGCATTTTTCTCCCTTTCTACACTAAGTTCAGTTTTAACAGTTGAAGTAGGAGCATGTTGTTTCTTTAAAGATTTGTATTTATCTTTTAGTTCATTACATGTATCTTCAACCATATTACAATATTCAAACATTTATTCATTAGACATATTTTCAAAGTCACTCTCATCTCCATAATAATAGGAATTGTGTACAGGTGATTCCAATGTTACCTTAGATGCGTTTTTCATAAAACATATATTGGATTTGTTAGCCTATTCATTATGTGAAGATTCTGAGTTACTTGAACTGTCCTCAGAAGCACTCCATGTTGTTTTCATTTCCTTTTTATACTTTATATCTTTGTCCTCATATTTATTTATGTACTTGAGCTTAGTACAGTCGGGATTTATATGTCCCTTTCATTTAAACTCATAGAAGACTATCTCATTAGACTTGTCACTTATTTTCCAATCTTTCTTCCAGCTTCCTTTTTGATCATATCTTCCTTTGAAGTTAGGATTTCTGAAAAATTTCTTCTCTTTGTAAAAGCTATTAATTTTTTTGGTTAATTGATCCATCTCCTCATCACTGTCAGGTGATGATTGTTCACTACTGGAACTATCTACAGAGGCTTCCAACTTCTCTTTCTCTTTGTGTTTAGAAGTGGTGGTCTTAAATGCAACATATTTTTCTTTTGGGTTCATCCTCCTCTTCTGTGTTGACTTTCATCTCCTCTTCATACATTATTAGTTTCCCAATGAGTTATTTTATAGGTAACTTTCTTATGTCACATAATTATCTAATAGAGACAGAGGTTCCTCTCCATCTATTAGGTAACCATCTGAGAATCCTCATGATCTGTTCTTTGGAAGTAACTTTTCTTCCAAGAGAATTCATTATGTTGACAATTTCATTGAACCTGATATACATGTCAAAAATAGGCTCATTAGGTTTCATTTTAAAGTTATCATATTTAATAGTATAAGTAATAAGTCTCATTTAATTCACACTATAATTTTTTTCATGTGAAATAGACTAGGTATCCCAAATTTCATGGGCAGTTTTACATGCAGAAATTTTATTAAATTACTCATCTCCTAAGGAGAAATATAGATCATTCATGGATTTGCAATTTTAATTGTAGGAAGTCTTGGTAGGGTCATCCAAAGTGATTCTATCATTATCATGTATCTTATATTCATCTATAATTGAAGTCTAAATTTCAAAACTCAAACTTTCTAAATGAATTTTCATTTTAATTTTCCATTGAGAATAATTGGTTCCATTAAAGAGTGGTGGTCTGCTTGTTGCATCACCTTCCAGTCTATTATACATAATAAAGAAATAATTTTAAAGATATAGAAAGTTTGAATTAACAGAAATTTATAGATCTTTAAATCACAACTAAAATCACAGTTGAATAGGGTTAAAAATAGAGTCTTAAAAACAACATTTGATACCAAATGTTGGTCAGAGCAGAGTACTCAAGAGGGGGGGTGAATTGAGTATCTATAAAAATTTCTATTTGAAAAGAAATCTTAAAAACATTCCCCAATAAATTTAAATACATCCCAATTAATCAAAGTAATATGATTATGAAAGTTTCAATGTTTAAATAACTTCTCATAATATTGATTAATTCTTAGTAGATTTAATAACAGTTATTAATATTACTTTTGAAGCTATTCTAATAAGGCAAAAAAATTATAACTTCTTTACAAGATTAACTATCAAAGAAAGTTTAAAGATATCTAAATTATATAGAAAAACATAGAAAACTAAATCAAACAACACAGTGGATATAAAACAAGTGGTTCAGTATCAAGCCAAGACCTAATCCACTCCACTTGGTGATCACCTACCACCAAGCTGTTTATATGAATAAACTTGATCCACACCCTAGATTGGGGTTAACAATAGTACACAGGACTGTCCAAGTCACACGACCTCTTCCACAGTTCTTCATGGGAATGAACTGTCAGGTCACACAGGGACCTCTTCCATACTTATCTGTGGGAATACACAAGTGTAAGAAGATGTATGAGAAAGGATATCTTGTATCCTTCAGTTTAATGATGGATACGGTGCATGATTTTATACAGACACACACATAATGATAGAAAGCTAGAAATAATAAAAAACAGAGAAAAAATGATGAGATAAGGTTATAAGTGCTATGAGTGTTATTATATAAAGCTCTGGACTTCTAGGATAAAGCAGAAGCAGAAATCAAGTCCTCTTGTAAAAAACAGAGTATTGCAAGTCTGGTGCTCTGGTTCAGATCTGACTCGTGTTCTTTGTGGAGTTTGTATTGTGAAGATGTTATCGAATCTGATCTATGGTATCACAGTGAATTCTTTGTGTGTTCTTCATGAAGTTTCATGTGTCGGGTTTTCTCAAGAATTCCCGTGCTTCTTCGTTATTGCGCACACTTATTCTCTATCATCTTTTTTCATTTCTGGCCACTCTGTCCTTTTTATTCTTGGGGTTCATGTGTTGGAGCCGACAAGATGCATGTATTCTGCACCTCGTACCTTGTACTATCAGGTGACGTTTCTAAAAAGAAAAATTAATTATGTTAGTGCATTTAAAAGCTTCAAATATTACCATTAGAGATTAAATTGAAAAATGACAAAATAGATTAAGAAATGGTGTCACATTCTATCTAGAAACGGTGTCTCCTTGAAATGGTGTCTCCTTGAAATGGCGTCTCCTTGTTTTAATTTGAGCGGTGAGACAATTATGATGGAATATTTTTATAGATATCAGGAAATGGTAGTACAAATGTGGTGTTAGGATCACAATGTCTGGTCCTTTTACAAACTTCAAACGATGTCTCAGCATGGAACTGGTGTCACAAACTTCAATAGATCTGAAGTTGGTTTCAGTTTCTAGTCATACTGTCTGGTCACGGTGTCTGGGTCATGGTGTCTGGGTCATGATGTTTGGGTCATGGTGTCTGGATCATGGTGTCTGGTCACGGTGTTTGGGTAACGGTGTCTAGTCATGGTGTCTGGTCCTTTGCCAGAAAAACATAACCAGCGACAGACTCATGGTTTCTTAGACTTAGCCAAATATCTGTATGCAGAATTAAATAGTGATATTCATATAATGGATTAGACTCAATAATTTATCAAGGAAATTCATTATAACACGAATTAAAAATAGTTTACAATAATTAAACATAACACTTAAGATCTTAGATAGGTTTATTTAAAGAATAAAGAAACCAATCATCTATACACATGATTTGAGACAGATTACATAGGATTAACAAATGTTATAGAATGTACATGATTTGTGATCATTAAAACATTATTAACACATGAGGAGTCCAACAAATTCCTTACGAGAAAAAATTTATAGCTCAAATGATTGAGACAAAGGAAATAATCATGCTTAAAGACATGCCCATCGCAAGGGATTACATTGATTTATTCCCTGAAGAGTTTACTAGTCTCCCTTCTGATTGAGAGGTTGAGTTCTCAATTGAACTTATTACTGGATCTATGTCTATTTCAAGGGAACCTTATAGAATGTTCACTGTAGAGCTGGAAGAGCTGAAGAAAAAACTATAAGAGAATATGGAGAAGGGTTTTATATGCCCGAGTGCTTCACCGTGGGGAGCACCAGTCCTCTTCATCAAGAAGAATGATGGTTCAATGTTCCTCTTCATTGATTATCGCGAGCTCAATAAAATCATGATAAATAAAAAGTATCCTTTTCCTCAGATATACTACTTGTTTGATTATCTTTTTTGGCCCAATTATTTCTCTAAGGTGGACCTTAGATTGGGATATCACCAATTAAAGATAAGGAAGGAAGATATCCCCATGATTTCCTTTTGAATGAGGTATGGAAACTATGAGTTCATAGTGATTCTCTTCAGACTCACTAATTATTCAGAAATTTTCATGGATTTAATTAATAGAGTCTTTTCTCAACAAAATTTTGGTAGTCTTTATCAATGATATCCTAATATATACTCCAAGAGCATGGAGGAGCATGAGGAGAATTTGAATACTGTGCTAAATAATTTTCAATGGGAGAATCCATATGAAAATTATAGTAAATGTGAGTTCTAGATGGAGGAGTTATCATTCTTGGGGAATTTTATCACCAGTAAAGAGATATCTATGGACCCTTCGAAGACAAAGGTGATTAAAGAGTAGCTCAGGCCAACATCTGTAACGGAGATATGAAACTATCTAGGTCTAGCTGAGTATTATCAATGATTTGTGAAGAAATTTTCACTATTTTCAAAGCTAATGACCAAGATGAAATTGAAGGGAGTAAAGTTTTTTCGAACTCAATAATGTGAAGACTGCTTTAAGGAGTTGAAAAAGAGGCTAATCACTACGCCAATAATCACACTCCTAGAAAGTGGAGAAATATTTGTGGTGTACAGTGATGATTCAAAGAATGTATTAGGCTGTGTGATAATGAAAAATGATAAAGTGATAGCCTATGCCTCAAGGTAGCTAAAAAACCACAAGAAAAACTATCCTACGGATGATATGGAGTTGAAGGCAATGATCTTTATGTTAAAAATATGACAACATTATCTATATGGGGAGAAGTGTGAGATATCTACTAACCAAAAGAGTCTCAAATATATATTCACACAAAAATAGCTTAATATGAACCAGCAAATATGGATAGAGCTCATCAAGGATTATGACTGCTCAATCCACTATTATCCCAGTAAGGAAAATAAGGTGGCAGATGCTCGAAGTAGAAAGGATCCTGTATCTTTATCAATGATGAGAATTGACAAGGATTCGATATTCTTAGATTTGATGAGGATGAACATATGAATCATTAAGGGAGGAATATCATCAATAATTTCTCAAATGATTGCTCAACCATCTCTCATGGAGAAAATAAAGGATGCTCAAAAAAAATATTTTGAAATTCAGAAAAGGGTGGAAGCTATCAGAAATGGGAAATCCTTTGATTTAAAAATTTACAAGGAGAGAGTTTTAAGATTTGGGTCATGATTATGTGTACCATCCAATCCATTGATAAAGAAGGAGATTTTGAATGATGCACATAGCTTGACATTCTCTATTCACCCAGGGAGGACAAGGATTTATCAAGATCTCTGAGAGAACTTTTGGTTGGACAATATGAAGAAAGAGATTGCTGAGTATACATCAAAGAGCCTGGTTTGTCAAAAAGTAAAGGCTGAATGACATGAGTTTAATTGGATGATGCAACCACTTCCCATACCAACATGGAAGTGGGAGAAAAATACCATGGACTTTGTCACTAGACTTACAAGGACATACAGAGGAAACAATGCTATATGGGTCGTTGTGGATCATCTTACGAAGACAAATCACTTTATCAAAATTCAATAGGACTTCTCATTGGATCAACTTGCACGAATATACATCAAATAAATGGTAAGGCTGCATGTAATACCACTATCTATTGTATCCGATCATGATCTAAGATTCCCCTTGAAGTTTTGGAAAAGTCTCCAAAATGCTCTAAGCACTGAACTAAACTTCAGTAAGACCTATCATCCTCAAACTAAGGTCCAATCTGAGTGAACTATTCAAACACTAGAAGATAAGTTGAAAGAATGTTCTATGGACTTCAAAGGAGTATGGGACCAACATCTTCCACTGATTTAATTATCCTACAATAACAATTTCCACTCAAGCATTCGAATGGCACCATATGAAGCCCTTTATGGGAAAAGGTGAAAAACACCGACATGTTTGGATAAAGTTGGTGAGTGTAAGCTACTAGGACCTGAAATGATCTAAGAAATGGTGGGGATGGTGAAAACCATTCAGCATCACATCAAGGCAACCCAAAGTTGAAAAAGAAGTTATGCAGAAAATAATCGATGAGACCTTGAGTTCGAAGTTGGAGACATGGTATTTCTATGCATATCTCCATGGAAGAAGGTCACGAGGTTCAGGAAGAAAGGAAAGTTAAGTCCCAAGTACATCATACTCTTTGATATCCTTGATCGAGTCAGAGCTATTCCCTATTGAATGGAACTTCCACCTACCATGTCCAAAGTACATGATGTTTTTCATTTATCCCTCTTAAGGAAGTACATACCAAACCCTTCACATGTACTCTCTTTAGAGGTGGTATAGTTGGAGGATGATCTTTCTTATGAGGAGAAGCCAGTGAATATGGATCGTTGAGATAAAGTTCAACGTAACAAGACTACTCACCTGGTGAAAGTATTGTGGTGGAACCGTAAGTACAAAGAGGAAATATGGTAACTTGAGGAAGCAATGAAGGAAAATTACCTGCACCTATTTATGGTTCAGAATGTAAAATGAAATTTCAAGGGAAAAATTTCATAAGGGGGGAAGAATGTAATGACCCAATGCTTTTCAATGGAAATTAATTTCTTATAAATATGTCATATAATCACATGAAATTAAAAAAAAATGAACTAGTAAGTTCTATGTGACCTTTAAACATAATTTTGACACTTATGTGTTTTGAATTTTGAATATATGACATACATGGTTGTGATCAGTAAGATGTTTGGATTCTAATGGAACAAAAACAATTTTTTTGGTGAATAGTAACCTAACCTTATGAATAGTAACATACCCTTATGAATACTGATATACCCTAATGAATAGTAAAATTAACTAGGATAGTATATAAATAATATTCAAGTGTCAGTACAATATACCTATATCTTGGAATAAGAAAATAAATGTTTTAAAATGGTTATTTTTCGAGTAAATTGTGATTTTAATGAAATATTAAATTAATCATATTTAGAAAATTATTTTTGAAAAATGGATTTAATTTTTGGATTATACATGTCAAAAAATGGTTAGGGTGAATTTTTGGGATTTTTCTAAAATACTTTAATTTTTTATGAATAGTAAAATACGACAATTCACAATAAATGCTAAAACCTGAATTTCTGCATCATGCTTGAGTCACGGATGATGTAAATGGCCATTGGTTAGATATCACATACACATATTACTATTTTTGGTCACAATAATGATCACTATTTCTTTTATTATGGAAAAATAATAAACTAATGATTATAATATTATGAAAACCGTCCTCTCCTCCACAATAAAAACCACACACACTCCCCTCTTCTCTTCACTCCCATCAATCATTTTTACTTACTTAAATTCTACCCAAATCTGTCCCCAAAATCCTTCCCCACGTCCCTCAGCCTTCGGTCTCCTCAAAAGGCCAAAACCCCTCCCCTTAAGAGGTTATCAAAGGACATAAACTCAAGAGGTAAATTCCTCTTTCCAATTCTTTTATTTCCTTTAAAGTTATTTTATTTTCATTTTTCTTTCCTCACCTCCATTAACCAAAATGGTATGATAACTCTAGTAACATAGATGTACTGGAATGTTTTTATGCTAATGGGAAAATTCATTATCATCTTTCCTTTCCCCTTCTTTTATACGAAAGAAACAAAAACACTTTCCGAGATGTGTTAATTTATCACATTCAAGGACGACAATTTATCAATTTCTATTACCATATTCTATTCTAGTCATGAAACCATTTTTATAGTTGAACCAGACTATTAAATATTTATTTTATCTTATGTGTTGTTCTGGAATCCTCTTTCACACTTGATGTAAAATAATAATGCAAAACAAGTTAATTATGAGGAAAATCACCAAATTAGTTCAAGCGTTTATCATTAATGTTTTATATAATGATTAAACTTCACTCCAAGTAAAAAAATTAAGTTTTCAACCATGTAACATTCGTGATGTTAAATAATAAAATATAACTTCAATTCTGGACAACCACCTTCATCATACATGTTTATCCAAACATGAATATAAGTGAAGTGATCATTAAAACCAAGTAAGAAAACAGATCCGAACAATGAAATTGAACCTCATAACCAATCAAAATGGTAATAAATAAACTTAAAAAGATTATAATAAATATTATAAATACAGATTAGGTTATTTAATTATTAATTAATGAACCTAATTTTACTATTCATTTCATTGATATCAAGTGGAGAACACCATCAGACTTAAGGTAAGGTATCCTATCTTTTTACACTTTTATTCAAGAATGTATTATTTGTTATGCCCTTTTATGTATAATTAATAATGATGGGGTATGATTTAGAAACTTCCACATACTTCCCTAATTATTTATAAAATATGAGAAATCTATTTCTCTCTCATTAATACCTCCTAAGTACACCTGATACCATGCTGATTTTCTATAAGGTATTCCACCCGAACCACCCTTATTCATTCGGGTTGCTCTATCTTTCTTTTTACCCTAATAAATTTTTCCTTTATGTTTCACTATCCATACCTTATTATCTTTCAGGGATATACATGTTTTTAAGTGATTCCCTCCTCAATACTTCCCGAATTCTTACCCAATTTCAAGTGAAATATATCTTCTATTTTAAGCCACCATTTTCTTTATAAAATAATTATTTTTAATGTGAAAACCCTCCTGGTTCACTTCTGGTTTTTTATAAAGTATTGTCCCCTTTTCTATTTTAAAGGTTTTATAGTATTTTCCTTAAAACTGCTCAAAAATATTTTTATGCTAAAATTTCTTGAATACTTTTCTTAAATGTGATCAATTATACTTGAAATAACTTAAAATGATACATTACTATTCTCCCTTATTAATTTACATGTATATTTTAGTTCTTTTCTTTCATATACACTTTTATTAGACAACCATTTGTTGTGCTTTATGACATGATTGTGGTGCCCAATTCTTTCCATGGGTAACCCTTATGTTTATGAAAGATTGATTATGTATGATTATTTATGTAGAAAAAATATCTATGAAATTTTAATATGGGTGCACCTATATAGAGATCCAATTAATTGGGTAAAGTTAAGTCTCATGAGATGTTATGTGCGACGGTCTTGACAGTTAGCCTTGGCTTGTGCTACTGTGTGAAACGATCTTGGTAGTTAGCCTTAACTTGTAGTAAAGTCATGTTTTATGTTTCTTCCATATTTATATGACTCCATGTTTATATTATTCTATGTTTATATGTTAAGGTTACATATGTTAAATTAATTTGTATATCATCATGTTTTGCCTTCTAATTCTTGTGCTAATGCTTTATTTTTATTCTTATTCACTTACTATGCTATTTAGCTCATCCCTTTGTTCATGTGTTCCCTAGGGTACCCTTTATGAGCACAAAGGAAATTAGGATCTCAATTTTAAGATTAAATAAAAAAGTTTTTTTAGTCCTTTGTTTTTAGTTTTATGTACCTAGTCTTCAAATACACTAGACTTCACAATCCTTGGCTTGTACTCTAATGTATAATTATGATTAAAATCATTTAATGTTATGTGAAAAGGATAGAGTAATTATAGACATATCCTTATTGTTTCTTATTCTTCTTTTCTCTTTCCTGTTTAGTTTCTTTCCATAAAATTACACTATAGTGGGTGGTTGGAGTACCACCATATTTTCATGTTTTTATTTGATCTTAACTATCAACATTTGAATAATTTTTATTATTTCTTGATAATAAGTTATTACATAATAAATAATATCTTGATATTTACATTCATGAAACCAATATTGAAATGAATCAACTACCTCATCATGTTTTTAAACTTGATCAAACAATGATAATGAATCAAAATCATTAGTATTAATCACTATTGTTTTTTATAATCTATTTTTTTGTGAAATTTTAGAAAAATTGGAACAATCACATAAGAAAACATTACTTCCCCATAAAAGATTCTTAAATATTATAGCATCCTTATCACGAGGACAATCATAGGAACATTTATAAACTAGAAATATAGCATAGTGGCTAATATCAAGGTCTCTCATAAGGAATTAGTTTCAAATTCCCTAGTGGTCATTCTAAAAATTTGATTTTATATGTGTTTTTAAATTTTAAATGTGGCAGATTAGAACAAGAAAATAGTGATGAAAATCACAGTAGTGGAAGTGGGATAAAGGGAAAAAACTGAGAAGATTAATGAAAAAAAATAAAACAACATAAAAACAATAAAAGTATGAAAAAAAATATATAATAATGATAGTAAGAAAAAGGATAGATCTAGGTTGATCTAATATCATTTACCCTTCATAGATCTTATAAAGTATACCATAAACTCTAATACCCACTCAATACAAGACTAAAAAATAAGATCACACACATCTCTTACTTAAATAGTGAACACAAGAATACATAAGTTATTCAGTAGGAAGAATGAAAAATGAATCAATCAATAGACTCATTCTAGCCAACATATCTCATAAGCCAGAATGATCTTACTGATATCGTTAGATCACAAAAAAATTATATTCTCAGTCAAAAAAATGAGAGAGGAAGGGGATAATAAATGAGGAAAATAGTATAAAATCATTCCTATATAAGAGTGTTCTCCCATACAACCCAAATCACATTCAAAATTTTCTAAGACTAATGTACAAGTGAATATGGTATGTATAAAACTTGGATCTCTATAAAACATCAAGTTTCACTTCCTAAATCAACCCATGTGAATTAGTTCTCTATTTATAGAGATTTGAGAACACATCATAGCGGAATAAGAACATAAGAAATTTAATTATTTATAAAACAAAAAGTAACATCATAATGTTATTTTAAAAGATAGAAAAAAAGAAAACTGTAAAATAGAATGAGAAGAAGAATAAGACTAAGGAAGGTTCCCATATCTAGGAATCAAGTTGATTATTTTCTCTAGGGATGATCCTTCAAGGGGAGAAGTTATCCTCTTATTTTAAAATGAAACATAAATACATTGACATAATAATAGGTAGTATAAGTATCCACATGGCTTGATTTCATGTGTTCAACACTAACCTTATAGGAACTCCCAGTTAAAACATCCAACCTCCTATAATGACCTACACTTTCCCTCAAATAGTCCATTTAAAGAAACAACAATGATCACCACCCATGATTACCTTGTTACTACATCATAGAAGAAAGTTATACCATGATCTCCAAAAGACCTTATCATCCAAAATATTGATAACCTTAAATATTCTCACATTTATTTTCATAGTGATAAATTTAATTTACTTTTGGATGTTCTCAAATATATCTTCATTTAAAACACACTACACACCTTCAAGAAATTTCCTACGTGGTGGTATTGTCTATGTGAGGCTTTTGAAAATTGGTTACATTAGGATTCAAAAAATTTGGCATGAGAGGCTTTAGAAAATTAGTTATGTGCTTAAAAAATAAAAATACATATGTAGAAAAATGGTTATGTGGATCCTCCTGAAAATCTGGTTTTTTCGTTTTATCTTGCAATCAACTACATAGAAAATGGATATGTGAAAATCCCATAAATGTCGGTCCAAAAATCAAATGAAAATAAAAAACCAAACAATGACTATTTATCATAGAAAAATACATCCTTAAAGAAGATTTTAAAAGAATATCATATTCAATAAAATTAATTCCACAAAAACAGAATATCCATTTAAAGATCAATTAAAAAAAATAATTAAATAAATCAAAAAAGATGTGGAAGAGTGTGATAAAATGGTGCCATATCACTATAGTCAGTGGTCAAAATGGTCTTTGTTAGTGCTAAAGGCGCTGATAGTAAAAACACCCTTGAAATCCCACAACCTTTATCAGCACTAAAAAAGGACTAAAAAAACCTCCTTTATCATTTATTTTTTTTAGAATTGATAAATGGGGCCTTTAAAAACTCTTTTGTTTTCATTGATAAAATTAGAAAAATATTTTTAGTTTTTATCTTCAGCTCACACAACAACCACCCACCCCTATCAGCACTTGAATCCCCTTTCAGTGCTCTTAGATATCTCCCTTTTCTCACTCAAGGGTGATGTTGTCATCACCTCCCCTTTTTCAGTGCTTATGAACCCTCCATTTTCATCACTAGACCACCACCCCACTACTAACCGACTCACCTGCACGTTTCTAGACTCAAACTTGGGATGACCATGTGAAAAGTGAATCCCTTTACCACTAACCTATCTTTTTTTCGTGAATATTTTCTAATATTTATTTTTATTTATATATATTTTCACACATATTTTTTATAAAAATATTTATATATATATTTATGTATTTATTTTTAAATACATTTTTAAAATATATGTTTGTATGTGTGTATTTTTACATACCTTCGTGTGTGTGTGTATATATGATATATATATGCTTATATTTATTTAAATATATTAAATATGAATATTCATTTACATATATTAGAATATAAAAATAAAAATATATCTATTTTTTAATACACATAAATATGTATTTATAAACATTACATATACATTTTTATAGATTTATATATATATATATTAATACAATTTTTTTTAAAGAGATAGATCTTGTTTTAAATAAAATAGAAAATAATTATTTCCATATATTTTATATAATTATTTTTAAAAATATTTTTAAAATATTTCTATATATTGTATATTTAGATATAAATTTTCTACATATTTACCTATATATTTATATGTCTACCTATTTACACACACACACACACATATATTTATACATACATAGGTATAATTGTATATTTAGATATAATTTTTTTTAAATATATATATAACTACTTATTTTAAATACATTTATATACTCTAATGATAATGATTTATTTATAAAAATGCATTTCTATATGATTTATTTACACAATATTGACACACACATACACACATATATTTACACACACACATACAAATAAATATTTTGCACATTCACAAACAAATATTTACATATATTTATTTTTTACATATATTATAATATACACATAAATATATATTTTCTTATTTACACACAAATATTTATATATAATCATTATATGTAAAGGTATATATGTATATTAATTCATTTCTATAAGGTAAATAAATTGGGTAATTTTTTATTTTAAATAAAATGAATTAATAATATTTATTTCGCTATAGTTTATATATTTAAAAATGTATTTTATATAATCTTTTTAATATTTATTTGTACAATTTATTGATTAATAGTAAATATATGAAAATATGTGTATGGTTATTTATAAATAATATTAAAATAATAAACATTGTAAAATTTTGACACCATGATATCCATATGAGTGTAAACACTGAGAATAAATCCAGTCACCATTGAAAAAAAAGACAATATGACCTTTTTAAATGAAGTTAAAATTCTATTAAATTTTCAAAAATTAAGGTACCCTGAGAAAAATAATAATTTTAGAGTCCTTATGGGACTTTTTTGACCTTGAAAAAACATTGAAAAAGGTCCTCCCCGACCACCATATCTTGGATCCTTTTCAAGTTTCTATTTGATATGTGGTAGAGGAAAACAAACACTAGATCAAAAGCTATGGCCATTTGAAGTTCAAGTAATGTTTTCAACTTATTTTAGATTGTTCATTAATTTATTGATTTTTTCTATCAACAAATTATTATTAAATGAACATTACTCAATAAAAAAAATTCTTAATTAATACTAATTTTTAATTATTTTAAAAACCATTTCCCCTAAATACATTATATATTTAGAGAAAATACATATTGAATATTATATAAATCATATTTAATAAAATATATTATATTAAATTAAATATAAATATATTTAGATATTAATATATGATTTTAAATGACATATATATTTTTATTAAATGTACCTTTTATTAGCGCTAAAAATGTTCTCATAAAGCCCATCCTTTATCAGTTCTAAAAAAAGCACTGATAAAGGGTACCTTTATCATTGTTAAAAAAAACATTGACAAAGGGGAGCTTTTTTAGCACTGATAACGACCCCTTTTTTAATGCTTTTAGTTACAGCTAATAAAGGCATCCCTTTATTAGTTATTTTTTGGCATTGATAAAGTGTATCACATATTATCACAAAATTTATTATAGCTACCTCTTATCAGTAAATGTGGGGTATTTCATGCATGAGTCCATAAATTTCAAGAGGATACATTACCATTCTCATACCAGGTTTCACTACTAGTTCCTAATATGATGGGGCCACTATGCTCATATAGATTTTGTGGTCCATGTGGGTTTATCTCTATTGTAGGTTCCCTTTTTTTTATAGAATAATAAATTCTATTGGATGTGTTCTCATCCTGTGTATAGGACCAATGATGTCAAAAAATGTAAATCCTTGACATTCTTTACTTTTCAACATTTTATTATCATTTTTTATTTTTCTGTATCCATCATTTACATATAGTTACCATGTTTCTTTTTCCTCCCAAATCATATTTAATTTATTGACCTTTCTTTCCAATTACTATTTGGAAAGGATGTGTCATTCAGACTAGCTCCACCCCCTTACAATTGGTATCAATGCCTTTGTATCATGTTAGTAATATATTCAATAAAATCTAATGTAGATATGTTTGATGGTGAAAATGACATTAATCTATGGATAGTTTATATGAGGTAACTACTTTTCGACAATGGAATCATAGAAAACCTATTAGGTCCCAAGAATCAAATAATGGTTGTATCTGCCAAAGTAAAATCTTCCACCCCTATGTTTATTTTGACCCTAAAATTCTCAAAAAGGCCCATTTTATGCTCTTATTAGCCTTAGGGGTATTATGGAGAGTTATTCATGAAACCACATATAATTAAATATGTATTAAACTCATACATATTTTTATGAATATGTGCCGACATGGTCATATATTTAAGAATATGTTCCTTTATACTTTCAAGGTGACCTTTTATTCTTCTGTTCATTCTCTTCTTGATGATTTTGATAAGGTTCTTCTTGAATTATATAATATTGATGCAATTATTGATAATGAGGATTAAGAAATAGTTCTATTGAATTATCTTGATGATTCCTGTAACACTTTAAAGTATTCTATGATGTAGGTTATAGATTCTATTACTCTAGAAGAGGTTAAAAGAGATTTTGTGTCCCATGATCTTCAAATACATAGTTTAAAGGGGGATATTTGTGGGGTGAAGTCTTAAACATAATTATTGAATGTCATGGGTCAGTTTAATAAGAAAAATGAAGAATGTAATGATAAAAATAAGTTTATTAAATTCCAATATTTTGAGTGTGGTAGAACAATACTTATTAAAATTACTTCCCTAATTTAAAAACTAAGGATAGTATGGCCCAGTCCAATGTGGATTTCCCCAGTTTTGAAACTAAAATTTTTCTCTGATTTCTATTTTTAATTACTTAGTTAGTGTTTGGTATAGATTCTAGGTTGTATCTCTTCTATGATCCAAGGACTATCCCTCTATGAATATTGTCAGGGAACCTATTTGGAAGAGAGGGTGAGTAAGGGTTTGTATGATCCATTTATTATTAATTAGAGATGATCGCTTATTATCTTCCTGATTTTGGTTGTTTAATATTTATACTTCCTTTTAACTATTTAATTATTTTATATTTAATAGTTTTTTTTTTATTTTCACAAATTTTGATTTCACTAAGTATGTTTCATCCCTATTTTTAGGTATCCATGCATCTTAGGCATTGAAATTTCTTTAGCTTCAATGGAATCCCAAATAATGGTGGTAATATCTAGTTTTAATTATATTACTTAGTTATAATTCCTGATTCTAAGCATGTTTTATAAGTTTTTATAATATTAGATGGGTGGTATGGATACAACATGTGCTATATTGGAACATGAAAAGATATAATCATACTGGGTGATTAAGCTATTTTGTATTAGTTTTTATTCTTATAGAAATATGCCTAAAACATACTGATAGTATATGAATTGCAAGAAAACCAACATTTATATGTTTTTATTTTATCTAAAAAGGTGAATATTTTTTAAAATGGAGTGTTTTTTTCAAATTAAATGGTTTTGGTTCAAATTTTCTTTGAAAAAGTGTTTTTGATTTTTTTTTTCACATTATATACAGGCTTTTTATTTTAGTCATTAAATCATGCTTTTCAACATGGGTGTATGATTTATGGTCTACTATGCCTTACTATGTTTATTGTATGGTTTTGGCATTGGGAATTTGGTATTCTAGTCTCTTTGGCCTTATTTCCTTGTGTTAGATTCTCTATTCCCTTATAACTTCATCCTCAACCCTTGATTTGCTCGATCCAGTAGCACTCCTTTATAGCATTTTTGTTTCTCATTTTTTTATTTTCTTTCCAAACCAAAATTCGACATTTCCCATGTGTGCATGTGACCATTCGATGTTTGTTACACCAACCTTACATGACGCATGCCATGTGTGGCCTTCACTATCCTCCTATCCTTCCTTGGATGCCTCCCCGGACTCACCTGATGCCTCGACTCCTACTACACCATTAT
The DNA here is from genome assembly GCA_963277665.1 of Viscum album. Lineage (NCBI taxonomy): Eukaryota > Viridiplantae > Streptophyta > Magnoliopsida > Santalales > Viscaceae > Viscum > Viscum album. The sequence goes on along the minus strand of OY728123.1, from coordinate 680,418,393 downwards.
TAATCTATCACCCATAATATCATTTGGGTGAACTCAACCATTTTAATGTTAAGTGCATTATTCTATAGAGAATAGTGTTTGAGAGAGAGAGATAGAGTACCATCAAATCTCAATGACGGATTCAGTAGCCCCTTTTTAGTGACGATCTTCGATAGAGGGATTAGATTTCGAATTATCCATATCAACTAAACAAATTCAAGGGAATATAGCAATAGATTCTTTTTCATCTATTTTGATGACTATCCTATTGGGTTCTTGGTGTGGGACTGAGATTATAATATTTTTATTGTATTTATTTCTTTGGTGTCGTGTTGTATTTCTCTTCCAATTCTCAGTCAATTTGGGGGTTTTCAATCATGATTCCAACCAGTCAGATGGGGTATGTTACCATTATAAAACTATTATTCACCTTTGTCTTTTAAAGTGACGAGGCCTTCATGATTAGATTGATTTTGTGGTCCACATTCATTCCTATCCATTACTTCTTCTATGTTTTATGTTCATTGTTTTTTTCATAATAAACAATTCTAGTGATGGTGTCTTTGCAATTTATGTAGGACCAATGAGGTTTGAAGAAAATAAATTCTTCAAGTTCTTCACTTTTCTACATTTTATTATTACTATTTGTGTTCTAGTATCCATCATTTACTTATGTTTCCTTTATCTATTCTTCTTCCTAAATAATATTATGTTTCTATATCTTTCTTTTTTATATTCCTTTTAGGGAAGGTTGTTCCATTCATACCAGCTCCACCCCCTCAAAGGGTATTGTTTTTAAATACCATATTATTAAAAAATATTGTATCATTATTATTTATTAATATTAAAATACTAAAAATTTCCACCACCAACAACAATATAAATTTATCTTATTATTATTATTTTTATGAATATTAAATAAAGAAAAATTAATATTTTCATCCTAGTGAATATGATAAGTAAAAAAGAAATATTTCATGTTTTTCTATGTAAATTTCAATTATTATATTTTTTTGGTCAATAGAGTTAATTTAAGAGGAAATTTTTCATTTGAAAATATTGAACACTATGAATAGAAACACATCTATAGAGAATTTTGAGTCACCCTTAAGTCATTTTTATGAGTAGATTGAAATTATGACCTCCAATAAATGATTTTAATATCCTAATATGAAAATTAATTAATATAAAATTTAGATATGATTATGCGGGTAGGATTTCTAGAACATATTATAAAAATTGTGATGTCTTGGGAGATTTCGGTGGGTCCTATGATTGAGATTATACTTAGTATGACTTGTATCTGTTAATGATTTATCATGATATTATATTTTAATGAAATTATTCAAGTAAATGAGCATCAATGAATATTAGTGATCATTTTTTAGTGAAACATTATCATGAAAAATTCAAGATAATACATGTGACCAGGTGTGATAATTGATGGTGTAATAATTGTTTTCTCCTTATGTTAACTATGATAAATTCTAAGAAAATGACTTGAATTTGATATAATGAAGGGATTGATATTTATGCTTTTGATCCCATGAAAATGGAGGAGTTTGAATATCCCTCATGAATTAAATATATTAATGGGGAGTTTAGAATACCTCAACTGATATTTAGTTAATATAGTATTAATCATTATACCAAGGGTTAGAGAACACTTGAAAAAAATATTTTATTCAATGTTATAGTGTTTAGATAACTCTCACATAGAGATCATCCTATTAATATTTTATTGAGATGATAAATATTGAGCATGATATATGATTATTTTATTGTATTTATGGTCGAAATGCTTATGTATTGGTGGATGTTCAATTAAAGGTGAATGATATTCAAAGGAAAGAAGAATTAATTGCGAGACACAAACCACCCCATGGTTCTCACCAAAACACATAGTGGATAATGTTGATGGGTTTAGGTAGATAATCTAATGATCATTAGGAAAATAAAACAACCCATTAGATGGACAATAGATCTTCAATTAATCAAAGTACATGAAAAAATAAAGAACAATGTACCAGTAATATAGTATCTGAGGATTAATCCATTGGTTAATCTTTGATGGACATTTGATGTGGACCACCAAAGAAGAAAATACATGATTCCAGCCTCCATATGTGGTATACCTACTATTGGATCCCCAATCATATCATGAGGGTTCTTGTACATAAAATAATTTATATAAAACTTCAATGTATGATAAAGGATGATAAGGTAAGAAGATATATTTATTAGGTTTTCATGTAATCAAGCTACACTAACTTGAGGGGTATCATCCCTTATATAGACATCTATGATTATCTTCATTAATTGAAGAGCATTGGACATATTGATCATATCAAGTGTTGTCTCATGGAATTTATACATGAATTCCCATTGATATATTATTCATTGATAAATTCAATGAATGTATCCCATTACATTAATAAACTAATCCAATGTCATATTTAATTCCTTATAACCAACTTACTTTTTTTTTACTTTAAATTATCTATATATTCAAAGAAAATAATATTAATAAAACTATTATGACATGATGATTGTTCATAATCATTACATTAATGTTGTAATGTAATTAGATTATTTTCAAATAAAAAAGTTATAGTAGATCTGTATTATAAGAATAACCTTGGAGGGATATGATAATAATCTTAAATATGTCCTATATCATATACCTAATCACGTCATATGGTTGAGGATAAAAGATGCATCTAATTAATCATATGATATTTTCTTATCATTTTATTTTATATTCATCATATTAAATCATAGAATATGACTCATGAATATCTTAGGTGATAATTTATCTACATTTTAGGTCATAACCATCAATTTTTCACTTATATTAAAACCCTATAAAGAAATTTATACAAAACGTGAAAACTCTTTAAGAATCCATCCAAAGATCTCTTCATTTTAGAATAAATATTTTTTACAAAACATAATCCTTATCCAAAAGCCTAATTGTGTGACCCTGCAAGGCTTAGTAGTGTTGGAAAAAAATGAAATTCCCATTTCATCAATATAAGAAAATAAGAGCCTTTAAAAAAGCATCAATGCCGCTCAAGAAATATAGGGGTTTGGTGTGGTCTCCATAAAGCATACTCAAAATATCATATGAACATTTCCACCATAAGATATATCATATAAATCACATTTATAACTATAAAATCCCTTTTCCCATGACATCGAGTGACCACTAGATATAGAACAATGTCAATCTTGTATAGTCCATCTCACACTTTCTTGATTCATTGAAAAATATTGACTTAGTCAATGAATACATAATAATTCATTCATCTTATAAATGAGAACATCACATTTCCCTCATCCATGTAGCTAAAAAATCACATGTGACATAACTAACTATATCCATGAATTTCCTTAGTCCAATTCAACAAAGGTCCATAAGAGTTATCTCATCATACGAGTGGAAAAACTCCATCACTGTTAAGCTCTAACCGATGAAATGATCAACAATATAACCAACCTCTCCCTAATTAGCTATTCCGCAATATATTTTTTAATGAAGGTATTAATGTATGAAGGTTATCATGCTAGGTATTTCACTAACCTCTAGTATAAGTAAAATATAATAAGCATACACACCTAAGCATATTAATGAATATATGAAATTATTGAGAATATAATTGGTGTGAAAATAAAAATATTAAGTCTCTGGATATTATCCCATGAGTCTATTACTCATACCTGTCTTCAAATTTCATCAAAACCCACAACACTTTGCAATGATCATCGATTATGGATAAATCAAAGTGTTATTTTAAAGTAATAATTTTATTCCACTATTTGTGTAAAATAAATTATAGCACACATGAATGAATGATAAATAAAGCTTTCCTTTTATTAAAAATCACTATTAATTATGGAAACATTAAAAAAATATCTTATGTATTATATACCAAGATATTCAACATGATCGTTATGTTGCTACTACACTAATGGATTCATCAGTGGATCTAATAAATAGTTGCCTAAATCCACCTAAAAAATTATAACATTTCCCCTCTTGGTGATCTATCACATGTGATAGTATTTAAATAGGATTTGGTTTGTCCTTATGTGAGACCAGGGTGCCTTAGAATAAGTGATGGATCTATTGTCATCACAGTAAAGTTTGATCACCCCCTCAATGCTAGAAACCACCTCCAGTTATGAAATGAGATTCCTAATCCAAACAAATTTCCTTTATAATAATTTATACAATGATGTAATCTACCTTTGTTTTTTGAGTTTTCCATGATAGATTGTTTAGAACTCTATCATCTAGTTTCTCCTTTATTTAGGTAAAGGATAAAAGAAGACTGAGGTTTTATATCACCTATGTCATGTTTGAAACTAGAAACAATATAACCCTTTATATATAGAATATAATCTCCTCCATGTACTAAATGTAAATTATAATCTTTTATTAATAAAATATAGAAACATAAAAGAACACAATCATAAAGTTCACATGGGCTAGAAATGAGGAAGGCTGAGGGAATCCCCTCGAATAATCATAGAACAGTCAATAAGAAGAGAACCTGTGCTAGAAAAAATAAAAGTACTTTAATTTTGATTTATTTTATAATCAAGGAGATATTCTATAATATTACCCTCAATACATGTATGAAGAACCAAAATATTTGAAAGAATGAGAGTCCTGTAAGCACAGATGGTGTAAATAATATTCCAAGAGAAATCCACTTTACCTTTCAGGGCATTAATCACAATAGAAGAATCTGATTCGATTTTAGAAAGATGAATAGATATTTCCCTACATATATTATGACCTTGAATCAACACCAATTTCTTATCCACCAATTAATTACCCTCCCCAAAGTAAGCAGAAAAATCTATAATAACTGAGCCAAGATCATCCTGAACGGCACCGCCACCGTGCATGACTCCTTGCACACAAGAACCATCTGTATTTAATTTAGTCCCATTGATATAAGGATTACATCACACCAATATACTTGAATTCCTCCACCCATAAATTGATGTATCCATCAAAGGAACTGATGAAACACACAATTTCAAAACAAAAGAAATATTCACAAATTTACACTACCACACAAATGAAGAGAGAAGGCCTAGAAACATAAATCTGAGGTAATATAGGTTTGTATGAAACCATTGATTAGAAACATCATTCTTAAATTCCCATAAAGTCTAAAAAGTATCAAGGATGAGTAAAGACTACCCCTTGTATTTCACACAACCCCTTTAAATTATTTAAATATGTTCTTCACAGTAATCTGATAGCTCTCACCAGGATTGGATTCATATCTACCTATATTGGTAGGTGTACAATGACATTGATTTAAGTACATAACTTGAAATATATGATAGAACCTATAACCAATTAATAAGTAAATCTATCTATCATTTATAACTCCGTAGAGGGATCCAAAATCCTCTTATGATTCATGCCATCCAACACTTGTAAAGACCCCTATTTGGATTTTTCTATGATAAAAATCTTTATAAAAATAGAAATGTATGTTTTCTGATTAATTCCAAGAAAAATATTATATCTATATCTATAATGACTCTAATTTTTCCATATACTATGTTAATATTTTTTATATATTATTTTCAAAGATATGCACCGAGACGACGTGATATTATGAGGCTTGGTGGGCCTAAAATTATTTTTTGAAATATATTAAATATATTTAATATGAATCATGTACATTTTTCATGAAAATGTGAAATAAATATTAAAAATATGTTCAAATTAGAAATATGAGGCTTTAGTTGATCTAGGAGTATGGGATTTACCCTAGGAGGGACATAAAATTAGTCAGCATTGAGAATTTGGTTAAAATCCATCTTGGGTGTAAATAATAAAATAAAATAAAATAAATATTTATTTTATTAAGTGATTTAGAGGCCTATTATTTTTATCAAGTTAAACATTCTTATAAAAAATTCTCAAGGTTGGCCACATAAATATATGAATTATGAGAGATAATTTGAGAATTATTTAGAAAATGGCGATGATAGATCGTGGATCATTTACGCCAATAGAATTTAATGATATTTCCACAAAAAACAATGAAGATTAATTATTCATCAGTGATCAATAAATATCAAGGTATGATGTTAGTTTTATGTGAATTTATTCCCATTTTATTATCCTATGACAATGGAAAATCAATCAAATAATGGATTTATTTGTAGATTGATTGTTTTGCGGGTACGAGTTTATTTTCTAGGAATTTGGGAGAAATTTATAATTTTTTTTGGAAATTTTTTCGACATTCTAACATCAACAGATCTAGGAAAAACCAAAAATAGATGAGGTTCATTCCCCATTTTTTCTTGCTTTTCTCACACCATTCATCTTGCATTCATCATTGGTGTTTTGTTTGACCGGTGGTTTGAAGAATATCTTGGAAATCAATCATCAAACACCTATTTCATGTTGAAAAGGATTGATAACATAGATCCGGGTTCAGTTTGATGATGTTATTGAGCTATGATGATGGATGATTGATTGGGGATGGATATAAGTATACATTTCATTCATATATTTGGTGTGCGACTGTGGTGTGGCTCAATGGAATACTCCCAAGTGGATCGAGGCATGATCACTAGTGAGCAGGAGATGGAGAGGATCAATTAGACCAGATACATGATCTCTGGGTGGGGAAAATGTTGGAACTTGAGGTGATGATGGTGTGGACTTACGTGGAGGAATAATATTGGATTCTAGAAACTCCCAGGTTACACGACATTACACACCATGTGGGAACCTTTAGTAGTGCTAGGTTTTTCATGAGAACAATAATATCACGTGACATGTGAAAGATATCACACGACATGTGACCCTTACCTGGAGGCTCAGTGTGTACCCAGGGAGGTACATAGACATGTACATGAGTAAATAGGGTCGAACACACCATGTAATCGGACATGGACATGGCCAACCAGACATAGACATGGAAATGAGTACATGGGCAGAGACATGACATAAACTAGGACACAAACATGGTCATAGGCCATGATTCATGGGTAGAACTTGGTGATGAAGGAACATGTCATGTACTTATCCAAGGAATTATTTGAGCCCTTATCATCTTCATATTATACATGTTATATTAGGGTACATTCCCTTGATCTATTCCCTGAGGGTTTAGTATGGATTTGTTCCCTATGCATAGGATGGTGATCCCCTCTATGGAAATAAAGTCTGGAATAGAGTTTTTTGAATCCTTCCATGAGTCTTGGAGCTTGATCCTATATCATTATCATTTCCCTAGGTGGGGTTCTTGTAATTGTTGTGACCAACACTACACAGTCATCGATTCACTAAATAATAGGTAAATCTAGATTAGGTTGTTGGTATGCCTCATAACCTTGGGTGTGATCCCTATATGTGTATTTTCATCTTCAGAATTATAACATGTACATCTTATGGTGAGACCCAATGAGCACGAAATCTTGTAAAAATGTTGTTAGTTCAATCTGAATCATGGAGTGTGATCTCTCGGACAAGTTCTTTTTGGAACATTCCGGTAATAATCCTAGGATTAGAATATGGTTATGATATTAATTTAGATTTTGTGTCTACTATGAGTATATCTAAATGTTCTTGTCATATACCTGTGATGAGCACGAAATCTTATGTAGATGATTGACCTTTCGATGGAGTCCTAGAGGGACCAGGACTAGGAGGAGCTTAGTGATCCAGATAGACCATGGTGTGTTATTTCAGTTACATTGATAGTAGTCCTCACATACTTTATAGGCTTCACTTGTTTTTAGTTTCTTTTTGGTGGAATTGTATTTGGCCATTTTATTTCCAGTACTAGTTGTCTTACTTTGATGGTGGGATTTTAGATGTATGGATGCTTGGTAATCAGTTTTTTTAAATTTTAGCATTGTATGGGCTTAAAGATGTGTGTGTTTGTATAGGTACATCGGGATAATGCCTCCCATGTTTTTGATATGCCTACTCAGTGCTGGTTTCCAGCCCCTAGCCTATTGAAGGTGGGAGTGGGGAAGTCATGAAACATGACCTATTAGGATGGGTCATGATATAGTGGTATTAGAGGAGTTTATTATACAATAGGACTAGATTTTGTGATATTGGTTTAGTGGAAACTATTTTAATTGTTTTGAGTTTGTCTCTCAAGATAGGGAATCTGGTGTTTCTAAAATTTATAATGTATCCATACACTTGGACTTTTACAACCTACTTGTCGATTCTATACATTTCGACATTGGTTTTAGGGAAAATATTGGTACATGAACCATATTGGAATGAGTTGGTGTTTCCATGTATTTATTGAGTTATCTATTAATATATACTCATTGACCATGGTTAATGTTGTATATTTTAGGATTCATCTATGATGTGTCCAAGTAGGATTCAACATCAGGATCATGGGGATTATCCACTGAGTAATAACTCTTTGATACATGGACCTATTCAGGAGGTGTTACCTCCAGGTGGTGCACAAGTCTTACCACCACTTGTTGATCAAAATATGGTGTTAGAAGCACTAGTGGATGAAGTGCGCATGATGTGCATGCTTCATGAGTTTCAATGATAGATACCCCTCAGGTCCCAAGGATATACCAACGTATAGGAAGATGAGGAATAGCTTGAGGCAGTGACATGAGTCTTACATCTTGTTATAACACATGAAGACCAGATGATGGTCTTGGAAGTGAGCCTTCATCAAAGATTTTTAGGATGATGACAAGGATTAATGACCTAGTCATATGATGAGGTGATTCTAGAATGGTCATAGTTTGATCAGAATTTCATAGAGGGGTTCTCTCTAGAAACATTAAGGGATGTGAACATCCATGATCTTTTAAATATTCAACAGTGTTGCACAATTTTGACTGAGTATTCATAAATTTTTACCAACCTCTCTTTTTACTTGATAGATATGGTACATGATCAGTTCTTTTGGACTCAAACTTTCAATTAAGGACTACGTAGGGAAATATATTAGATCATTCTACCAATATTAATTCCTACCTATGATGGGGTGTGAGACAATGATTTAGTGGTAGAGAGTTTTTTGGATGAGAAGACACAGATAGCTGGTTCCAAAAGTGGGCACATAAGAGTTGAGACTTCTATAGTAGGGAGCCAATAATAGACATATGGACCTAGATGTGTAAGATGTTTTAGGAGGTAGTCTTAGGACATAGGTTCAGTGGTTCAGGTCCCGAAAAATGGATCCATTCAGACTAGGGAGAGGTGGTGCTACTCTTGTGATGGCATGGGACATCTCTTGTGGGATTTTCTATCCTACCATAAAACTAATATATAAATAGTGGATAGGCCACCTAATTAAAGGAAATTAAAGGAATAAGAAATTAATTAGGGTAGAGAATGTGTTAGAGAATCTAGGAGAGCATATAGATGTAGTAGATGTTTTGATTTTTTTACCACCACCACCACCCCTAGTTGGTCTGTGCTATGCTTAGGGAGATGGGGTACAAGAGTAAGGGAAGATGTAGGTGGCCAAGGATTATAACCAAGAGGATATAGGAAAGATATGAGGTATGGTATGTGTCTTTACTACCTTATCTATAGAATTTATATAAATAGGTGTGAGTCATTCCTTTCTTTTCACTTATCTAGTTCGAGACCTAGAGATTTTGGTTGAGACTTGGGCTCAACCCTTGAGCTTAGAGACTCCTACTGAAGGTGAATCCATGATCAAGCACTTATGGAGATAGTGTATCCTAACTCTTGGAGGTGAGAGTTTCTTTTGGGATCTATTTGAAGTAGTAATGAGACCTTATGATTTCATATTAGTTATGGAGTGGTTATTTATAGTTCATGTCTGGATATACTATTTCAGGTGGAGGATACAGTGTGTCTACCGTGATGGGGAAAGGTTTTCCTTTGTGGGTGAAAATGAAACCTAATAAGATTAGTATAGACTCATGAATAGGAGTGTGCATCCAATTACTCATAAGTTGGCTAGTATGACCCTTATTTTAGAGGATTATTTGAATTTTCTGTTTCCTATAGTGGGGGAGGAGTATGAATACATCTTTCTTGAGGATGTTCTAGGATTACCTCCCCAATAAGAGATAGTATTATGCATTTATCTACACCCTAGGATGGCCCCAATATCTACACTAACATACTAGATGGATTCCATAGAGCATTGTGAGATAGGGGTGTAGTTAGAGGACTATCAGAGGAAGGGATTTGTAAGAACCAATGTTTTACCTTGGGCATCCCCAATATTTTTCTCCAAGAATGAGGATGAGATCTTGAGGTTGGGTATAGATTACTATTTCCTAAACCATGTGACTGTAAAGAACATGTATCTTATATTGAGGATCAATGACCTATTCAATTAGTTGAGAGTGGCATGATGGTCCTTGAAGATTGACCTCAAATCTGGTAATCACCAGTTGCAAGTACTAGATGAGGATATACTGAAGACATATTTCTAATATAATTATGTTCACTATGAGTACTTGGTGGTTCCCCTTGACATGATGAACACCCCAGTAGTGTTCATGGGAATCATGAACCTGATATTTCATCCATTCTTAGACCGGTTTGTGGTAGTCTTTATTGATGATATCCTAGTGTACTCAAATATGAGGAGAAGAACATGAGGCACTCGAGGATGGTTCTAGAAATACTATGAGAGAACTATATTTTTGGTAAGCTCTCAGAGTTCCATATTTGGATTCAAGTGATCCACTTTATGGGACAAGTTATCTCAGTAGACGGTATAATAGTGGACTCGACAAAGGTTGAGGTAGTATTAGCTTGGGATCCACCCCAGATCATGATTGAGGTGCGGAAATTACTTTTTTTGGTAGGATAATATCATATATTCATACCTGATTTCTCTAGGATATCATCTCCCTTGATAGCTTTAACCTGAGAGGGGAATCCTTTCATGTGGATATAGAAGTTCCAATAGGCTTTCTAGGAGTTAAGTTAGAGATTGAGGAGCACTTTCATCTTGAGATTTCCAGAGGAGGGTGTTGAGTACATAGTGTTATGGGATTCATCAGGGACTAGGATTGGTTTTTTTCTAATGCATAGGCAATTGGTGATTTACTGTGGTTGACATCAGTTGATAACAAATGAGAATAAATACACAACCCTCAATCTTGTTTTAGTATCTGTAGTCTTCGCACTAAAGATTTGGTGACACTACCTGATGAGTGGGAAGTTTATAATCTATTTTGACCAAAAGAGTCTTATGTATATATTCTATCATAAATAAATTAAATTGATATTGGGGGGATGTATAGAGTTACTCCAAGATTATGACTTTGATATTTTATATACTCATGTAAAGGGGGGAGTGGTAGAATATTATCTTGGTAGGAGATCTTGTTCATAGATACTGAGTGAAGATTCATATAATTTGGGCTCTTTATAGTTATCCATTTTAAATGGGAATGGATCATATTACCACCAGTTTATAGTTGTTACCCTTATGCTTTTATAATGAGTCAATGATTCACAACTTGGGGATACTGACTGTGAGACCCTATGTACTCAGATATCCAATGGACATGCTATTGAGGGATATTCTAAAGGCGGGGAGCTTGTTATTCTTTCCAGAGGATGCATGATGGTACCAATGATGTTTCAGTAAGAGGTTCTGATTAAGTTTCATACATCTCCTTTGGTGGTAAATCCAGGTGTGGTGAAGATGTATGAGGACCTATAACATTAGTTTTGGTGGCCAAGGATGAAGAAGGGACTTGTAGAGTTTGTCTCTCAATTACTTACTTATCAGAAAGTAAAGGCTGAGCACCAGGTTATAGTAGGTTTAGCTCAACCCCTTGACATTTTAGAGTGGAGGTGGGATAGGATATCCATGGTCTTTCTGAAGGGGTTACCATGCATGTCCATGGGACATGATGCCATCTGGGTGATCATAGACCAACTCACCAAGTCACCCCACTTCCTAGCTATTCAAGAGAAGGTTTCAACATAGATATTGGGATGCCACTTTGTATAGGAGATATTTTGACTCCATGGAGTTACCTTGATGATCATTTTCTAATATGATTCTCTTTTTACATATCGGTTATGGAAGTTATTATAGAGTCAATTGGGACTCGATTTCTTTTGAGAATGACATTTCACATGCATACAGATGGCCATAATAAGTGAACCATTCAGGTCTTGGAGGACATGTTGTGGGATTTCATGTTAGACTTTGGATGTAGTTGGGTGGATCACCTACCATTGGTTTAGTTTTCATACAACAAAAATTACCATTCCACATTTGGTATGACACCATTTGAGGCCTTGTACGGGTGACCCTTCTAGTCACCACTATGTTGGATCAACCCATGATAGTCAACACTTATGAGTCCAAAGTTGGTGTGAGAAACTACAGAGAATATGCAGATCATCCAAGAGTTGATGTGGACTACACAGAGCCATCATATGTCCTATGAAGACTAACAAAGGATGCATTTGGAGTTCATAGAGGTAGAAATGTGTTCTAGAGGGTCTCACCTCAACATAGATTGTATATATTTGTCCAAGGTGGAAATATATCTATGAGATTCATAATCCCTTTCAAGATACTATGTAGAGTTAGTGTGGTGGCATACTGATTAAATCTTTTTTCATAGTAAGAAAATGTACATAAATTCTCCCACATGTCACAACTGAGGAGGTACATGCATGTCCCATCACATTGTATCCATTGGGGAAAGATGGACACTAAGTATTGAGATTACTTTATTGAGTACCCAGTTGATATTGAGGATCAAAAGGAGAGGATCCTTCATGGGAGAGTGATTCCTTTACTGCGTGTTTGGTAGTAGCATGTGAATCTTCAGGAGAGTATCTTATAGTGGGATACCCATATGCGTTCTTAGTACCCACATATCTTTGTGTTGACTTTCATTTTTTCTTTGTGGTAAGTAAATCTCAAAGTTGAGGAAAATGTAATAACTCTTATTTTTTTATATATTACTTTAAAATATTTTATGGATTATTTTCAATGCTAGGAACTGAGAAAGTGTGAGATTCCATGTCTCGATGATCCAAGAATTACTTTTGAAATATATTAAATATATTTAATATCATTAATGACTAGTTTTCTTGAAAAACTGGAATAACTCTTAAACTAAGAGTCAAATTATAAATTTGAGTTTTTCATTGATCTTAGAAAGTGAACTTTACCCTAGATGGGAAATTATCTTTGTTAGTGTCAGGTGTTTGGTTAAAATATTTCACGAGTGTAAGTAATAAAGTAAATATATATATATATTTATTTTATTAAGTGATTAGGAAACCTATTATTTTTATCTATTTAAACATTATTATAACCAATTATTAGGTTTGTTTTCATAACCTAAAGAATTTAAAGATATCATTATAGAAATATTTAGAGAACCAAAATGATGTACCAAGAATCATTTATACCAAAAGAATTTGAGGATATTATCAACAACAAAAACACATATTTGTTCTTTATTAGTGATCAATCCATATAAAGGAAGGAAGTTTAATTTATGTGGATTTATCATTGTTTTTTATCCTCTGATGCATGAAAATAAATCAACCAATGGATTTATTTGATGATCAATCGTATTGTAGGTATGGGTTTATTTATAGGGAATTTGGGAGAAATTGTTATTTTTTTTGATATTTTTCCATCATTATAATATAAATGGATTGAGACCAAACTGAAAATGGCTTGGATTTGTTCTCCTTTTTTGTTTCTTAGTTTTCTCCCACCATTAATCATGAATTCAATGATTATGTTTCGTTTTACTTTTGGTTCAATTAATACCCAAGAAATAAATTATTGTGCAACCATTTCTTGGAAAAATAGATTAATACTACAAATCCTGTTTAATTTTGATGACGAGATTGAGCTATGATGATAAAAGATCAATCAAGTATAGATTTAGGGATATTCATACTTTGAATATTCTATGTGTGACGATGGTACAATGTGATGGGATATTCCCATGAAGATCAAGGTATGATATCAGACATGTAGGTGATAGAGAGGCTTGGTTGGCCTAAATACATGATCTTCGGCTGAGGACGGTGGCAGAACTAGTGGTGATGGTTCCACAAGAATATGTGAAGGAATAATTTGGAATTCTGGAAAATATCAGGTTACACAACATGTAATCCATAATTACATGCTATGTGGGACCCCCTATGTAGATCAAGGGATTTTGTGAGAAGAAAAATATCAAATGATGTGTGAAAGTTGTCACATGGAGTGTGAACCTTACCAGATGACTCGATGTGTACCTATGTAGGTACATGGACACAACCAAGAGTAGATGATCCCTAGAATTCCATGTACTCAGACACAAGCATAGCTAGCTAGACACATAAATTTCTGGTAGTACATAGGAATGGAAACACCATAAACTGGGACACGAGCATGAGCACATGCTGTGATACATGGGTAGAACACAATTATAAAGGAACATGTTGTATACTTCCTCTACACATTTTATACTTCTCTAAAGAAGTCTTGGAGCCCCTTTACTATTCATCTTGAACATGTTTTTTATGTTAAATTCCCTTAATCAATTCCTTGAGGTTTTAGTATGGATTCACTTCATATGAATAGGATGGTGATCCACTCTGAGGAACTCTAGTATTGGATAGAGTTGTTGAAATCCTTCCATGTAGACCGAAGTGAGATCCTCTATCATCATAATTTCCCTATGTTGGGTTTTTGGTATCATCATTACCAACACTAAATGATCATTGATCCCATACTTAGTGGGTTAATCTAAATTAGTTATTAGTATACCCCATGGACTTGGGTGTGATCCAAATATGTGTATATTTCACTTTATAATTACATTATGTACTTCTTATGGAAAGACCTGATGATCATGAAATCACAGATGGACACTATCAATGCTATATGAATCATGGAGTATTTTCTACTAGATGATGGCTATGTGTAGCATATGAGCAATAATCCTAGGATGGAAATATAGTTTTTATCTTACTTGAGACCATGTGTCTATAATGAGTATATCTAGATGTTCTTATCATATATTCAATTGACATATACTTGTGATGATATTAATATTATTATTGATGCTATATGCTTAGTGATTTCAGGTTAATCTTCTAGGTATTGTTATACTCACCCATGCATGGGATTTTCACACATGTGTCATGTATTATGTAGATGATCAACCTTTTGATGGAGTCTTAGAGGGACCAAGACTAGGAAGATCTTAGTAATCCAAATAGAACAATGCTTTTTCTTATATTTACATTGAAAACAGTCCCCACCCAATTAATAGGTTGTACTTGTTTTAAACTTCTCTATGGTGGAATTTTATTGCTCTCTTTTGGATTACGACACTTGTTTTCATACTCTTATGGTGGGATTTTATATATATGCATTCATGGTAATCAGTTTCTTTACATTTCAATGTTTTATGGGATTGGAGATGTGTGCATGTGTATAGTTAGATTAGGCTAAGGCCTACTATGTGTGTGATATGATGACTCAGTGATAGTCTTTAGCCCCAGGCCTATTAGAGGTGGTCTTGGGGTATTCGTTGAGCATGCCTTATTGATACGGTTCGTGAAAATATCAATATATCTTTATACCTAGTTTCTAGGATACTTCACACATGTCTTTAACATAGAATCATTCACCAAACCACATCTTAACAATGTGAAGATTCATGAATTTGTACTTGATAAGAATTATATAATCTATGTACAATTTCATAAACACCAAAACACTACAATTAATCTTCTCTTATACATAAGAATCATCCAAATTTTTGATGAAACCAAAATCTTTGATTACATCATCAAACCAAATATTCTAACTCTAAGAATATTTCTTCAATATATAAATGGATCATGGTAACTTCTATGCCATAGTAGACTCATTTTGAACATGAAAACATTTACGTCATATCATATATATTTCGTTAATGAAAATCACATTATGAAAAGTGATTTTGACATCTTTTTGATATATCTCATAATAAATATGATATATTATAGTAAGTAATATATGAATAGAATTTATCATTACTACAAGTAAAAAAGTTTCTTCATATTCAATAACATGAACTTTCATATAACATTTTTTAACCTAGAATTCATTATAGGTCGACACTCTACCATCCACGTTAGTTTTTGTGTGAAATACCCACTTTCACTATATGGGTATCACCCTTTTGGCCTCATCCACTAAGTTTCAAATATGGTTAGTGTACATAGAGTGCATATTAGATTCCATGGAATTTAACCATTTCTTAGAATCATAAATCTTGATAGCCTTCCGATGTATAGTATGTCTATATCCTATGAATATTACATCATCATCATTCACTACATGAAATCCTTATCTCAATTGTTCTTGATAAATATTTCAATACCTTTGAGGTAAATATATAACCTGAGTTGGTTCTTTTTACACAGTTATTTATCTAACCAACAAAACTTTCACCTCAAGAACATTTCTTGTCTTTTGGTATTAAACTTATTCAAGTTCAAATTTACTCCCACTAATTCTTAGACTTATATATTCATTCTCATAAAATATACTAGTTTAGGCCACAAACACTTGTTTTTATAGTTGGGGATGAATCCTATTTTTTATTAAATTAAGGAAACCCCTCTTTAATTATGGCTAGAGTAAACCCATTACTTGGAAAATAGGCCTATAGATACAATTTCTAAAGGGAAACCAATCCCATCAGGCCAATATATGGTCAAAAGGACCCATAACCCAATGAAATATCACTTTAGGCCCAAGAACCATCCCAAAGTCTAGTCTATCTCCTATAGTCTCTTTATGACTAATTTATATGGAATGTTGTTTAATAGAAATGAAAAATTCTACAAATAATAACCCCATAATGAAATTTGAAGGTCACATAGACTCATTATTGATCAAACCTATCCAATAATGTAATATTTATACTCTTATAAAGACTATTAAATTATGGATTTCTAGGTGGACAGAGTTACAGAAAAATTCCACAATATCTAATATGTGCAGTGAATTCCAAGATTAAGTATTCAACACCTTGATTTTATTATAGAATATTATTACTTTTTCATAGTTGATTATTAACTTTGTTTAAAAAATATTTGAACATTTAAATATTTTCATACTTATTTCTCTTTAGAAACACATAACCATACCAACTAAATTCATCAGTAAAATTAACGAAGTATCTAAAACTACCACTTCCTTGATTACTCATTCGTCCATATATATCCCTATGTATGAGATCCAATATTCCACTTGACCACTCACCTTTTCCACTAAAAGGATGTTTGATCATTTTAAAAAATTAAAAAATATTATCAATTTTGATATGATTCATAATTTAATGGGTCCAACAATCCATATTTGTAGGTTCTTTTGATGTGTTGATCATTTATATATCTATGGTGTAATTTCTAAAGGTATATGGGATTATAATCAACCTTGAACTTCTTTTTCTGAATGTTGTAGACATGGAAATCCATATATATAATGTATAAAATTATTATCATATTCCAAATTCCATAAACCATTTTATTCCTATATATAGAACAATTATTATTCTTAATAGTGAATTAAAATATTTTCTTTTCTAAAAAACATACATACATCAAATTTCATCTTATAGTGAGACCATAACAACAACTATCCAATTCCTGTACTAATCTAATTGGTAAACTCAAATCACAAAATCTAACTTCTAATAGAGATAATATTAATTCATAACTGATATGAAGATCCACTTCACCCATTTTCAATTCCCTCAAATTTCTAATCTAATGTTTATTATCACAAATGTACGATGCACACCTGGTATCAAATACCCATTGGTCAACATCAGTGAAAGTTACTTATATAAAATTCACATTTAGATACATATAATTATTATTTTTAACATCACTTACAATCCTTATATACCAAAATAGAACTATAGTATAATTTATAGGTATAATGAATCTTGACATGATTATCATGAATTAATCCATAATCTACAACAAAGATATTTCTATCGGTGAGTATCATATATTATATATTTTTATCAAGAAAATTTAAGTAATGTAATCACACTAAAAATTATAACCCCAAACATCATATATATATATTTTTATCCAAGATCCATATTTCACTAAGTTCTAGGTTACTTTAGTAGGTCTCCCATCACTAATATATTTCATTGGAAAAAATTTCCAATAATAATAGTTATGATTCTTGGATAGTTGAGTATATAACTCTTTATCCATATACATCATATGGATTCACTAAAATCAACTACTTTGTTAAAATAATTCTATTATGGTCTCTTGGGAAGTGTAACCCAAAGTAAATGAAAATAAAAGGTTCCTAATCAAGTTAGGATCACCCATTACTTATCTTCCATACAAGATATTACATGGGAATCCAACATTATAATTTCATATCCAGTTGGATGATCAAAGTCTAGACAAGTTCCACTTTGATAGGAATCTTACACTTAGTAATTAATGAGTTTCCCTTTTAAAATTATCACCATTTTAATAACCATATAATCTATATTAAACCCATTACATCTAATGTAATCATTATTTTCTATAGTTTTAATTTAATTATGAATGAATTTTTCTAACAATTTAATTTTGGAATCCCCATTTCATCCACTAAATTAATGTATTCATACCACATTATTATGAAACTCTTTATACAACCCAAAAGTTTTTGTTACTCACCCAAAAGTAGAATCTAAACATATTCATACAAATACAAATTAATTTAATTCATAAGATATATAATTTTTCATGTAAAGTCACATAGTTATATGAGATTGGAAATATCAACATGAGTAAGCCTATAGATATAGATAACTAACCCCTCACCTATCAATAATAAGGAATAAACCTCTAGGAAAATGGGTTGTATGAATCCCATTTTCTCTCCCTAGTGAGACTTTACCTAAGAGATAATACAATTCACAATAACTCTAAAAAACCAAATTTCAAAAGCATTATTTAAAATGCATTTTCACGATCATAACTACAATAAAAAAAATAATGTTAGGGTAGATAGGAACTAAATCTTATGAAATCGTTCATAACATGTTATTTAGGGAACTATCTGTTAAAATAAATACACAATATTCATATTTTATATACAATTTATAAAATAGAATATTTTAAATAAATTTAATAAATAAATAAACAATTTATCTATTTTTCAAAACATGGGATAATATTACTAATTTTTCTTATTTTATTTAGGCATAAAAATGTCATTTTATAATACATAGAACTTATAATTTATAATCCTTTTATAAAACATATATAGCATGTCACATCATGGTCCAAATCACTCTGTAAACAGCAACTAGACCAGTTGGAGAAAATGACTCAAGTGAGACACCCCATACGCTAGAAGATGTTGACTAGCATCGAGGGTGTAGGGTCTGTTTGTGGAGAGACTATTCCATCATATCATATTAATAAACTAGAGGATGTTAGAAAAAATCATGTGTAATAGTAAATAATCAACATTATGGAGTAATATATATAATAAATTAAGAAATAATAAATGCCAACGAGCCTGTACCCTAGTGGTTCAGGCTCCTGCTTGGCATCCAAAAGACCCAGGATCAAATCCGGACAGGGAATAATTTCTGGGTTACTGTAGCAGTGGTGGAACTGTATCGAAAGAGGCACTGTATCAGGAACTGCAGTGACAGAAGTACTGTTGCAGCATGGGTACTGTATAATTACTATTCACCAAGGGGCCCTTTGGGAAAAAAAATGGGCTTTCAAGCCTAGTATTCAGGCCACTTGGCGTTGGGATTTCGGGCTATGTAATGGGTCTCCCTCTACCCAGTCTAAATAGGTCTTGATTTAAATAATAAAATGAGGCTTTGGCCCCAACCTTTAAAAAAAGGAAGAAATAATAAATGAAATGTAGTAAAGTCCCAAATAGCCATCTCATACATACCACACTGATCTTCCATTAGGCTAATCACATATATAAGAGTAAATAAATTAAATATAAATAAAATTTCTAGGGTCTAATACAAACATTTATCTAGGCCACAAACCAGATATTGAGATACATATCTAAGCCATATTGATCGATCAATCTCATGTTGTAGCCCAACCCATGTCTTCAACCATGTGAACTTATTATCAGGTATCTCAGAGTAATGGTGTCCTGGGTAGGGTGTGAGTGCATAAATAAATAGGGAACCACCAACATGGTTCTGTACATAGCCATAAATATACAATGTTTGTGTATGTGAACTAACCATCTGGATAACAATAATAATGATAACTAAAATCTAAGTAAAAATAAAAGAAAAAGGTGTAATATAAGTATATAGTCAATCTGTAAGTATAAGAACCTGATTGACTGTACATCCTATGAAAAAGGAATTTAGTTTGAGGTCACCTAACTCAAGCTGAGTATAATCATTTCGATCCTTGGTTACATAATCTGGATTAACCATATCTACTTCATCCAACATTGGAAATGTCTCTGAGAAAGCTATGTTACCATAGGGGGATACATATCCTAATCTTGGGATCACCCACATTTTCCACAAATCACAATAATGAAGGATTATATGTAATATCTGGACATCATGTAAATATGTAATTGAGATTCATTTTATACAAGTAATTCCTTGTAAATCCAGTATGATGTCTGAGCCTTAGGTCCTAGTCTTTAGGTAACTATAACATTGTGACTCAGATAATCCCTAAGTAGGAAAACCTTTATGTGATATATATGGAAAGATCTCTAAATACAATATAACACTCAACATCCATTCAATAAATGGATCTATGTCCCAATTCCATATAGTCTAGAATGTACAGTAATGACGCGTCCACTAGATTCTAGGGAGTATCCTAGGCACCGCTCGAGGAGATCATCATCAATCACGGTGAGTATCTCAAGAGGGGTATGAAACATCCTCAATAACCACCTCTTTAATCCCTAAGAAGGTATCAATAACATTGAAAAATGTGACTTCTTTTATAATAATAGTATTCACGTAAGGCTCAAATTTCAGATCCCAAGAAGTCCCTCTAGTAATCTTAATAAGATATCAGATCACACAAATAGGATCATAAACAAGATCCTTGGAATTACCTTTAGAAATCCTCATATGGTAACCAATAAAACATGTAGGCTCAGAATCCTAATCCCAGGAAGTACATCCTGCCATCTCAATATAGTAATAGTCAATCATGTAGTATTAAAATATATATCTAAGGAAGTGACTTTGGGAATCCTCACAAAATATTGTATCGTTTCTTTCTCATCATCCTGATACCAAGAAGAACATATGGCAATCATAGTATCATCCATAATAACCATGTGAAATCATAAGTAGAAGGGTGAATGAGGTCGAACACTTAAACCCCTAACCTTTGTAATTTCCCATTAGGTTCACATGTATAGAATGAGTTTTAAGGTGACATCCTCTACCATCTCTACCCAAACCCAAGACTAACTACCTTAGGGCCAATCAATAACCAGGGCACCCATTGGGGCCCCCTAGGTCAATACACATATATTTATCCCTTGTAGGATCCTCAAGATCAATATAGAAACAAATGTATCCCTCTTAAGAATCTGAAAATTAATATAAGATAAAAAATATCCCTATTGAGATCCTCTAGGATAGAGTCATGGTCTCATCCATCTGGCCAATTCATAAAGCTAACACACATGGGTTATCAGTGTCCCCTTATGTCATCCATTTTAATTAATCAACTTAATTAATTAAAAAATTCATTAGAATAAATTTAATTAGAAGGAATATCTCTTAGGGATAAGACCAAGAATACACAGACTATCATAAACATTAATAGATACCACATGTAAGGTAAAAAACACCTACTTTTTATGAATCTTTCTATTTATTTTCCAAGCGCCTGCAATAGTTTCCGGGGCCTGTTAAAGATTATCAGAGACATACAGGGTTCTATAAAAAAAATAAAATCATAGTAATTAATTACTTATAACTACTATGATATATTAGTTAAACTTCACAGGTTATAAACAATTTAAACAAAACCAACATGAATGGAATAATGCTTGAAACCTTACTACCCGATCCCATCCACTAAAACCATGGCATAATGCACACCAACAACTTATAAAACATCATCAAACTTAAACCAGAAATAATCACTCATCAATGAAATCCAAATATATACCCAAGAATTTAATTTAAGATTTAAATATTTATAAATTCACTAAAAAAACATACCTCAATGGATCAATGTGATAACGCAAGTGGACATCGTCTCAGGATCCCCTCTTTATAGGTTGAGAAAAAAACCATCCAAAAATGGGAGATTCTTCTATGAACCAGTAGCATTGAAGAATATCCCTGAAATGGAAACTATTAAAATCATAAAATATGGGAGAAGAAAAATATATAATAAAGGAAGATGAATATCTTACCCACATACCCCATCAAATCACACCCAAGAACACTAATATTGGTATAGAAATGAGGGGGATTCATCAGTCCGACCCACCCTGCATGTCTCATGCTTTTGAAAAAGGAAAAGGGTCTTATATAACTATTTAAATCTAAAGAAACATGGGTTGCATGATTCATGACATACTCTAGCGGTTTAGATATTATGATTTTGAGGCAAGCCTTTAGGATGTCAGGCTACATGATTTATGATGTAAATCAAGGATTTATATAGTAAATTATTAATAATTCACATTCTAGGCCACACCCGATAAAGAATATTTATTTCATGAATAAACCATTCACAATTTAAATAACTTTTAACATTTATTTTTAGTATCATGATCCTCCCTTTACTCCTTCCATTCTCTCCCAATACCCAATGACTTACTTTGAAACTCATACCATGTCCACAATCACCATTTATGGAAATTGAAGTCCTTAGAAGCTCATTTTAATTCCAAGTCTTCAAAATGAACCATTAAAGAAAATAAAAAATCAATTTCCTCAAGAATTTTCATCCTATTATAAACATGAGATCTTAAAATCTACCTAACATAATGTTTCTCTTCCCTGAGAAGTCTTGGTGGGGAAAAAAACCAACAACCCAACCTACATGGATCATAAACTCCATTCAAATGAATGCATTTCATTTCTGAATTCCCAACACACTTTCCAAACACTCTTTATACATATGGTTCTTAAACTAATGAAAATTATTCCAATTCTCACAACAAACGAAAAAACATCAAGACAGTTCTTATCCATTCCCTTTTAAGCCAATGCATGATCACGTCGTCATCTCTTCCACAAACCGGTCTATTATACTTACCAAAATGTGTTATTTATTTTAATATATAATTCAGATCCACAATAATTATATAATCAAATTTTTTTAATGAAATAAAACCCAATAATCCTAATGATATTCAAGATATGTTTTTCAATTTTAAGAGTCTTCTGACACATGAGGATACTTCCCCCAGTCCTTTATTTGATCTAATGGTCAAATTCCATTTAAAAAAGTTTATCCTGGTCATGTTGATTTTTCCTTGAAAAGCCTCATCTGACCCATAGAATGAACCCTTATCATCCAAAATAATGTGTGATTTTGTTCCTCATCAAACTCTTACAACTATTCAATATAAAGTGAAACCATGTCCAGTCAAACTTTCTTGAAAACACTTTTCTTTAGTAACCGACGTGTCACCAAAACCCAATTTCAATGACTTTATTCCAAGGCATAATGAGATCATTATGAGAACCCTCATTGAAGCTTGAAATTGAATTATAGTGAAACATCCTAGATGAAACATCTTTTATCCAATGGAATATGAAAAACAAAACAACTGACTAATGATGTGTATCATCCTCTCGTGGACCTTCTCACATGATGGATACATAGAAACGATCAATTCCTGATCCCCGACTTAGGAGTATCCTTTTTTTCATACCAAAAAATCGAATTCTTGATCACCTCATCCCATGAACCTTCCATATCCATGCATAATAAGTAGCATGGAAGGAAACCCACTCATACCAAAGAGCCAATGTAAGTGTCTCCCACCACCCATTATTGACTCATGAAAATGAAATCCATGACATTTTTCAAGTTTTAACTCATAACGGGGGTCTCCATCCTCAAATGGCTAATGGTTCACTCACTATAATATATAATACCTTCTACTACTCCTTCAGTTTAACTCCCAATGAGTCCCCTCATCAAACCAGAAAATAAATTTCATTAGCTTAGGTCAAATCTAATTCTCTATCAACATATTCATAATGATTTCAAGATATTGGGCATGATCATCTATATACTAGGAGAAAACTATGACTCCATAAATAGGTGTGTATCTCTCTCCCTAATACACTCTCACATAAAACATGTATTTACATGCCTTTAACCAACCCCAGACATCATGTGTCTTGATACTGGATGTTAATGTATTGGCATGTGTCAACCGTCACATAAAACTCAGTCCTATTTCCATGATATCCCTTATCATATGTGTTTAATTTAATTTACTAAAAGTTCTAGGTCTCCATGCCCACAATTATTATACTCAAAACCATATATCCTTGACCCATAACCATACACTATCCATTGATCCATATCAACCAGTTACCAATTACAACTTACATGAACTAAACTTTCTATACATAGTGGGTGCACACTCCCATACCACCCAGTCCAAGAATCGATTCATTCTCCCACAATAAATTCGTCACAAGGTAAAGCTAACTGTGCTATATGACATGTCAGTCTCATTAATATAGAAGATCCATTGGTACTCCTAATCTAAATTGATTTCCTCACTTCTACCATGATTTATTCCACAACCTCCCTTCACAAGGCATTATTTTCTGAGCTTTAAGTGTGAACTTCATAACCCATGGTCAAATGGTCCAAGAACCTAAAAAATCCTATCCATGGTATCAAGTCTCATCAACCAAGTATCTTAGGTTCTTTATCAGAAACTAAAGGCGTCACCCTACTTATAACATAAAAACTAAGAACCTACTCTTTGTTGGTCTCAATATGGGGATGAAACAAGTGGGAAGTGTAGACCCTGGGCCACCACTCTCAGATGTTTCCCTTTATCAAACAAACAAATTATTTAAAAGGGTTTGTTTCAGAACTAAGGGCCTCTAGGTCTCCCAAAAAGGCATACCAATCATGTCTCAAGATGGGTCACTAGGTCCACCACCTATCCAATACATCAAACCTCTCACCAATGTCATGTATCATGAGGCATCATCCATGAAACCATATCAACGTAAGGAATATAATGTTCTTGAAAACCATCTCTATGGGAGGTAAAGTTAATATCAAGATACAAGGATCAAAACTTTTAAACCCAATTTCATTTATACTGGTTGTTAATTCCATAGTTATATAGGAAAACACCTTATAAGTTATAATGGGAAACCTATATAAGTGAAACCCCTTAGTAACAACTAACTTAAGAAAATAAATCTAATGGAATTACAATCCATGCATAAGCCCACCATTCCCTGATTCTTTTAAATAATCCTAATAAGAAACTCATCCATGGTGATTCATGATATAAATGTTGAGATGATAATGAATTGACACCCACCAGACATTCACATATGGTAATATCCCCTTGAGTTCATCATTCACTATAAATTTTCTGGTACCTATCAGCATCACACTAGGGGATCTAACTAGATAACCATTAATGAAGTTTGGTTAATTAAAACATCTTATCGATCTATATGGTAAATCTCTATATAGATTGTTATGAACCTTTAGTTAACCGCACATGAAAAGAAACACATGCAATGGGTATACTGAAAAGGTATAAACTGCCAACATTGACCTTTGAGAGTCTATAGTGGAAAATAGCTATTAATATTTGAAAGTGGTTCTAATAATTTAATAGTATTGTTTATTTTTATAAATTAATATCTTTTAAAATTTTATTAAATTCTAAAGTATTTTAATAAATTAATATTCTTTTATAATATGTTTTGATAATAGTTCCATAATTATTTTAATGTTGTTCATGTTTTAATAATGTTATTTTTTAAATGTCATAATGATACTTAATGTTTTTTCTATAATTTTTTAATTAAGGTTAATATAT
This sequence comes from Viscum album, assembly GCA_963277665.1. Taxonomy (NCBI): domain Eukaryota; kingdom Viridiplantae; phylum Streptophyta; class Magnoliopsida; order Santalales; family Viscaceae; genus Viscum; species Viscum album. The sequence continues at coordinate 680,392,351 of OY728123.1, read as the reverse complement.
ATATATTTTGTGTCTCCTTATATAATTTTTTTAGTCCATCCTAAGTGAGGCACTAAGGCCCACCCTCAACCACTTAGGGAACCCCTTAGGGTCAACCCCATGAGAAAGCCTACTACAGGCAGACCACAAGGAGGTTTTGGAGTGTCGATATGCATAGTGCACACTAATTGCGTGTGGTCCCATGTTTAAGGCCAGTAGAGCATTCCCGCTATGAGCATGGGTTGGGATAGATATACATCTATGACAAAGGCCTGTGTGTGTGCATAGTGTAACCAGTGCTGATCCTTGGTATCCAGCTTGAATGGTGGATCAAAACTACTTTTATGATATACTGATTGTCCTTTGAATCTCCAAATCGATGTGGGATATGGTTTTTGTCTCACTATTCATCTAACTTTAAAAAATCAGACATACGTGTGGATATAAGATTGAATATATATCATCTGTTCATTTTATTTTTGAACTCCCTTGATTAATTTGTAATCCCATTCTTCCCCTATTCAAAATTCATTGTATTCTTTGGTCATCCATCAACATCCAGATCGTCATCATCCACGCACTAGTGTATCTCATGTTATGCCTTCCCTATAAGTTCAACTTTGCTTTATTTTATTTTTTGATCATCTTGAACTCATGGAACCATTTTAACCTTTATTCAATGAAATATCATTTTTCTTAAATAATATCCCCTATACATTAGTGTTTCATGACACCAAGATCATCCTTTTACTGTGGTTGCCACAACATGAACCTCATGCAGTTATTTATTCCTCCCTCCATGCTCTCACTAGTTTATTTTTTTATCATGAAATTGTAAAACCATTCCCAATGGTGGATTTGACAACCTTTGATGGTAACAAAATTTTACGATAGATCCTATAACCTTTAATATAATCACCATTGAAAATCATCTAATGGTAGTTTCAATGTTTTTTTTACTATTATACTATAATGGTAGCATTAGACTCTATTTTTCTACCATTGGATTTACAATGGTAGAACCATTAAAATGTATCATCATTGTATTATATTTATCTTGTTTTCCCTAAAGTTCATCATTGAAACAATATATTGTAGTATCTTTTTACTTTATTTTGTTTTCATTTATTATTATTTTTTCTTCATTTTTTCTAAGAAAAATGGGATTCTCTTTCACCAGTAGTTCAAACATGTTGTTTTTAAGTTTTTTATTTAATCAATATATTTTATATATATTCATCTATAGTTTTTCTTGTATATTCTTCCGTAGTTGGAAATATCCAATGATAGATCTTTTCCCCCCATTGGGATTCCAACAGTTGCAGGTTTCTTCTTGCTTCTCAAGATGTTTTTGGATTCATAGTAGCTTATAAATAACTATATTTTTCAATGGTTTTTATTTTTTTTGTTTCTTAGAACAACAATAGTTTTTATATATTTCTTCCCCAAAATCCTTTGGTTTCTTGGTGGTATCAAAATTTCTTTTTTTTGTTTCAATTTTATTATTTTAATATTGAAAATTAAAATTTATCATCTACTCTATTTTTTACACCATTTGACTTCCACTGCTCTTTATTTTCATTAATCCACCCCAATATATTTTCTGAGGTAGTAGAATCCACCACTGCTCTCTATTTTTCCACTACTTAACACCAATGGTTGATCAATATTCCTCCAGAATTTTAATCCACCATTAATTAAAATTCTGTTTCAAAATTTTTATTCCTTATTTTAATTTATGTTATTAAAATAATTAATTTGTTAAATGATTTATATTTTATGTTGAAATATTATTGTAAGTGTGTGTAAAAAATTAATTATAGCATTATTTTATGTACAAATATTCTTGGAGTTTAAAATTCACGTGATGTGCTATTTTTTATAATATTTTTCAATCTTTTTATTCTAGAAGATTACATTTTTAGTTCGATCATTTTATAATTGTAATTTTTTTACAATTTATATACTTAAAATATTAATTAATTTTTTTATATATTTCATAGAGAAATATGAAACCCAATTTACTCTATTTTTTAACACAACTTTAATAAATTAAGGTAATTTTCATATTATTTTATTTTTAAACTCTAACAAGTGTCATTAAGATATTGGACATGGACACGCTCCAGGAGGATATTTTTTTAAGGATTCAAGAGACATATTCATGGAATAAAACATATTAAGTTTCATATTATTGAAATAATACTTGTGATACATATTCACCACATTCTTGCTACTCTCAATTGGTCACGAAATTTTGTGACTTATGTAATCTGGTTGTGATCATAAAAGAAATTAAACTTCAACATTTTTTCATTCCATGTGATTGATGATCATCAAACTTCAACATCCTTGAAATTTACGATCATCTGCTAATTTCCCTGTATTAGTTTTATTTGTGTAATATTTTATCCTCCTGTTTTTATTTCTTTGAGTCAGGTTTATGATTTTACTAATAAAAATTAAGCCATGCATTGATCTGGTTATTCCACCACCTAAAATGATGTCTAGGTTGTGACTCCTGATCCAAATTTAGTTAAATAGAATAGGTTGGATTCCTGTAAAGACTCTGTTGTGACTCCGTGTTCTCATAAACGGAAAGATCTATAACAAGGTTCTCACACCTTTAAAAGTGAGGATCTTAGTGGTTACCAATATTCTTGAGGAGTATGCTAGGATATTTGTGATCCAAACCACTATAAATACATTCATTCTTTCATTTTATTTTTTCTGCACATTATTTAAAGAACACTGGTCTCACAAAAGATTTATATTTTATATACTCTAATTTTTTTTGTATTTATTTTTTTAAAAAATATTAACCCTCCTCTAGATATAATTTCCATCACCAAAGATCCAAAAATTGGTATCAAAGGTAGGTTAATCGGTCTATGGTTCTGAAATTAAACAATTTTTATAAAAACCATGTCTCTAAAATGATAGTCTTTCTACTTATTATTTGTAACTATGTGCTAACACGGTATCCTATACTTAATAGTCTAAGGGATAAATGAAAAAATTTCTTTTAAGTTGAAAGTTTTAAATGAAAATGGTGGATGGATTCCAAAAAAAACCCTCATTATTTGATGGAGGTGACTATGGTTAATGGCAAGAAAAAATGGAATCTTACTTGAATCAGTTAAGTGTGTATCACTATACCATCATGGATAATCCATATAAGTTACCCAAAGTTGATCCAAAGACACTGGTAGATAATAAAATGGTAAAATATGTTTTCAATTATAAAATTTAAAATATTTTGTACTATTCTATAAGTAAAAGTGTATATATCCAGGTTTCAGTTTGTAAAAGAAACCATGATATATGGAAGATACTTCAAGTGACTCATTATCGGACTAGAAATATCAAGATAACCAAGATAGGAATGCTTTGAGTAGAATACCAGGACTTCAATATAGGAGATGAAGAATTTTTAAACAAGATGTTCCGTAGGTTAAAAAGTATAACCAATTCTATGAGTGCACTTAAATATTTCTTGGAAAACACATCTCAATTGGAAATAGTACTAAGAGATCTTCTAGAAAGATGGAATGTAAAGGAGGTGGCCATCAATGAGAGTAATAATTTTAAGGATTATAATTTAGATGAACTAAAAGTATCTCTATTTCAGCATGATTTAGACCTAAAAAATATTGCTAATGGGGAGTCTACCAAGATAAAATTTATTAAATTTAAATCTAATGTAATTGATACCTCTAATGAATATGATTTTGAGTTCTAGTAAAGTGATAGGGATATGTCTCAGTTTAGAAAGAATCTTTTCAAATTTACGAAAAAATAGTGGAAAGTGATGGTTTGGAAGGAAGAATGAAAAAGATTACAAGAAACGTAATTAAAGATAAAATAATTATGTTTCATATCTAATATGCTATGAGTAGAGGAATAAAGATTAAACCAAACCTAATTTCCCCAAACTCAAGCATTCAAATAATTAAAAATACAAAAGGAGATAAAAAAATAAGATATGTTTCAAAGATAGGATTGCTCATGCAGTTTTAATTCAAGGAGTGATTATGGAAGTTAAAAGGAAACAAGAAACCTTTCCCTAATGGGTATAAAATTTGAGGTAAATGATTAAATTTTTACTTAGTTGATAAATCCTATAAATGTTGATCATAATGAAATGTTTGAAAATAAAAAAGATATTAATTTTGATTATAAATGTAATTCTGATTCTAATAATTTTAGTACTAAATAATTTTTTAAGGAGATTGATGAAGTGAGGAATGGTAGTTTCAATTTTTTTTTGAAAATTGTAGACAATTTATTTTAAAAATACGAATTTATTCAAAAAAATGATAAACTAAAAAGGGAATGTGAAAATGTGTATATCATTGTTTCCCATAATGAATAAATTAAAATAAATTATGATTCTGGGATTTTGAAAATAAAATATGAAAATTAAATACTTAAAGACTTTACGGTAGTAAATGATAAAGACTAGGATAAAAGATTTAATTTAGCAGTGGATGATCTAACTAAATTAGAAAATGAGTGTAAGAACTTAAACCAAGAAAATAAAAAATTTAGAAAAAAAGAATTTGGATCAAATGAAAAGGTTTATAAAGATTTACAAACTATTCAAAAAGAGAATATGGTTTGAAAAAAATAATGTTATCAATATTAAATATAATTTATATAATTTTTTGAAAGGTAAAGAAAAATTTGATAAAATTTTTTCTTTAATGAATTTGAACACAAATAAAAATGGTTTTGTTTATAATAGCTTTTCAAAAAACTTGAATAAGACTAATTTTATTAGAATCTCAAAAGGATGTATTTATATTATAATTTGTTTTAAACATAGAATGAAAGGGAATTGTGCCAATGAATTATCAATGAGATTTAATAAATATTTTGGTCAAACTATAACTATTGTATCTAATAAGTTGTATTCATATTCACCAAGAAAAAAATGTTTGAGATCTTTTTGGGTAGTCAAAATTCTATATGGGAATTCTAATGAATTTATAAAAGTATGGGTACCAAAAGGATGTCACTCAAATACTATTAGATCTAATCTGGTCACTATGTCAAAAAAAATTAACCAGAAGGAATACTATCTACTACACTGTAATTTGATATAATAGAATAAAATATATCTAATATCTTTTTAATAATAATTTTATTTCTGATTAATGGCGTGTCCATTAATTTCTCTCTGTTTTTTCTTTAGTAAGTAAAATTGTTGTAGTTTACATAGTTAAAATTTTAGTTTTTAATATTCTCACTATATGTTTACTTTTATAAAATGTGTTTTAATAGTATTGATTTATCTATCTTTAAACATTCATAGATTTAGGGGGAGTTACCCTTTGTTTTTTAATTGGAATAATATACTACTATGTAAGTTTTAAATAAGTATTTAAATAATTATCTTATTAAAACATAAAATTCCTTAGTCTATTTGAAATATTTTTTCAAAAACTAATCCAGGGAAGTCTTTTACACACTTCCAAAAATCTTATATGTTTTATAATTTAGTTTTTTATAATTCATAATTGAAATCTATTTGTAATTATTAATTGATTTAAATAATATATTTATTCGAAAATTTATTTAATATTGTAAATAAAATTTTATTTTTTGATATGTTTTTAATCTATTTTTTGGGTTTAAACTTAGGGGGAGTTTGTTCTTAAAACCCATAAAGAAATATAACTTTTCATTTCTTTTGGAAGCACATTTTTTTATTTATCTATTCATTAAATTTAGTTTTATTTTTTAATTAAATATAACAATATTTTTTAATATACTAGTGTTTAAGGTTAACATTCAAGAAACTTGATTTTTTTCATTGTGTAAATGTTCTATTTTTATAATACCATTCACTCTAATCAAATGGAAATTAGATTATAATATTTTAAATTACATTATTAAACTATTAATATATATTAATTATTTATTTCATTATATTCTTTAATTAATGTTTAATATTATGATAATATAATAATCAATTTCTTTTAAAGTAATTGATTTTGATTAAAAGGGAGTCTATTATATATATTAATTTCAAACTAATTTTTGATAAATTTAAAAAAGGGGTAGATTTTTATTGAAAATTTAATAATAATTACATTTTTTAATTTAAAAAAGGGGTACTTTTTAGTATTTGAAAGTGGTTATAATATTTTAATAACATTTTTTGTTTTGATAAATTACTCTCCATTAACATTTTATTATGTTCTCATAAATTTTAATAAATTAATAATTTATGATTACAAGTTCTAATAATAGTTATGTAATTATTTTAATGTTGTTCATGTTCTAATAATTTTATTTTTAAAATGTTATAATGTTACTTAATGTTTGTCCTATATTTTTTACTTAAGGTTAATATTTTTTTGTTTTATGATATAATTATTTTTGGGTCATCCTAAGAAAGGAACCTAGGATATCCCTCAACCATATAGGGGATCCATTGGGTTAGTCTCGTGGGAAATCCCACTACAATAATCCCACAAGGTGGATTTAGAGTGTTGATATGCATAGTTTATGATAATTGAGTGTGATCCCATGTTTAAGGCCCATAGAGAGTGCCTGGTAGGCGCATGGGTAAGGCTTGGCAGCGCGCTTGGGCGAAGGCCCATGTGTGTGGATAGTGTAACCGATGCTGATCCCTGATATCCATCTCCAATGGTGGATCAGATCTACTTGTATGATATGCCAATTTTCCTATACATCACTAAATTGATGGGAAACACAGTTTTTGTTTCACTATTCATCTAACTTTAAAAACCCTAAAAAACATGCGGTTGTTGGACTGAATCGATCTCATCAATTCATTTTATTTCTGAAATACGATGCTTCATTTGTAATCTCTTGATTCTCTTGTTCAAAAGTCATCATCTTCCTTAGTCGTCCCTCAATATCCAATATGTCGGCATCTGTGCACTAGTGCTTCTCATGTGAAATCTTCCCTACAAGTTCAACTGTGATTTATTTTATTTTGTGATCATCTTGAAATCATAGAACTAGTTTGAACATTCTTCGAATATTGATCACCTGTCTTCAACAGTATCACCTGTTCATCAATTTCACATGACATTGATCTCATCATTGCACTATGGATGTCACAGAATGAACCTCAAATGGGTAATTATTCTTCCATGAATTCTCTTACTAGTTGATTTTTTTTATCATGTAATGTTATCACCATTCACAATGGTAGATCCCCCAACCTTTAATGGAATTACCATTTGATGGTGGATCCACCAGTCTTCAACAAAATCACCATTGGAAATCATCCAACAATAGATTCTCTATCCTTTAACCATTAGAACACAATGGTAGCACCAACCTTTATATTTATACTATTATATTTCCAAAGGTAAAACCTTACATATTTTTTAGTAATAGATTTTATTTCTCTTTATTTTCTTGAAGTTCATCATTGAAACAATATATTTTAGTATCTTTATTCGTCATTTTATTTCTTTTATTATTTTTTTCTTCTTCATTTGTTCTCTATAATAGAGACTTCTCTTTAACCAGTAGTTCATACCTACTTTTTTATGTTTTTTTATTATTTTATCAATATATTTTATATGTAATCATTTAATGTTTTTTTGTAACTTCTTACATTGTTGGAAATCTCTAACTTTAGATCTTTTTCCACCATGGAAAATCCAATAGTAGTATGTTTGTTTTTGCTTCTCAAAGAGTTTTTGGTTTCATAGTATCTTGAAAATAGATTTACTTTTCATTGGTTTTTATTTTTATGATTATTTGAAGAATAATAGTTTTTATCTATTTTTCCACCATGGGAAATCTCTAATGGTTGTTCATCTTCCACATCTACACATACAATGGTAGAAATGGTTTTATTGCTTCTCCTGAATCTTTTGGTTTCTTAGTGGAATGAAAATAGATTTATTTTGGTTGGATATTATCATTTTATGCTTAAAGACTAAACAATAGAATATAATCTATTTTTTCACTATTGGAATACCGCATCTCTTGGTTTTTAGTGGTATAAAAATTAATCCACACACACTATGTTTTTAGTGGTAGTAGAATCTACCACTGTTCTCTACATTGTAACCATTGGGCACCAACAGTTGGTTAATATACCACCAGAGTTTTAATCCACCATTAGTTAAAAAAATTTAAAATTTTTATTTCTTATTTTAATTTATGATATTAAAATAATTAATTTTTTAAATGTTTTATTATTTTCTATTGAAATATAATTGTTAGAGTGTGTAAAAAATTAATTTTAGAATTAAATAATGAACACATATTATTGTAATTTAAAATTCACGTGATGCTATATTTTATTACAACATTTCAATTTATCTTTATTCTAGAAGATTATATTTTTTAATTTTTTTTATAATTGAATATTTTTTACAATTTTTATACTTAACATATTAATTGTTTTATGTTAATATTTCAAGAAGAAACATAAAACCTAATTATACTCTATTTTTCATCAAGGCTTTAACAAACAAATGTAATGGTCATATTATTTTATTATTAAACTCTAACAAAATTCCTGAATCTATTGAGAATGGACATGATCCTATAGGATCTTTGTTTTAATGATATGGAAGATATCTTCATAGAATGAAACATATTCTAGTGCATATCATTCGACAGAATACTTCTGATACATCTTAAACATATTATTGCGACTCCCAATTTATCATGAACTTCTGTGACTTCTATAATCTGGATGTGATCACAAAAGGACTTTAACTTCAACATTTTTTCCTTCCAAGTGATCAATAATCATCGAGATTTAACATCCTTGATATTTTAGATCATATTCAATTTTCCATTTATTTATTTTATTCAGGTAATATTTTTCCTCCTATTTGTTTTTTTAGGCTAGTTTATGATTTTTCCAATAAAAATCAAAATTTTCATTCTTTTTCTTATTCCACCACCACAATGGAAGTCTCGTGTTTAACTCCTGAAGAAAATTTAGGTAAACAAACTTGGTTGGACTCCCTTAAAGGCTGGATTGTGCCTTCGAGTTCTTGTAAAATGTAGGGTCTATAAGATGGTTCTCACACCTTTAAAAGTGACTTTATTAGTGGATACCAATATCCTTGAGGAATAGGGGGTTGATGAGTGGATTAGGATCTTTTTGATCCAAACCACTATAAATCCTTGTGTTATTTCATTTTATTTTTTCTGCACTTTATTTCAAGAACACCACACTCAATATAGATTTATATTTTATATACTCTAATTGTTTCTTTGTTAATTTATTTAAACAAATATTCACACCACATTTATTCATATTATCTATCCCTAATGATCCAACAAAAAATTGTCTCAATGATCTATTTTTTACAACATGCACAGTTTAGCTAAATAAAATGACATTCCAAGATCTATGGGAAAACATCATATAGGTTATCACGAGATCTTTAAATAATTAAAACTAATTGAAAACACCCTATGAGGGGTAAAAATAATGAGAATAAAGTTATATATTAAACTACTATGGGAACTACACCTCCTATTCATAAGGAATGATTCATCATCCACACTATTGAATCTATCACCATAGATCAACATGACCTTCCATTAGAAGGATATATATATATATATATATATATATTTTATTATAAACAAGTATAATTACACCAAGAAACTATATGGGAAAACACCATTTAGGTTGTTGTTGAAACTTTAAATAGTTAAACTCACATCAGTAGTAAAATCAAAAACTATTAGACATATACCATGTAGACCTTATGTTCCAATTGCGACGCATGAGAGACCTTATTCCTTTTACAACCAAGTGTCAAAATCAGTCATTGGACTCTTGATAATGGGTTGACATCCATAAATATATAATAAATCATAAACATCACATCACATGTTCATCACTCAAAGAAAAATCATATAAAACTATAATATCACAATCTAAGAACATCAATCTGATATCTTTGGTAACTTTGAATTCTTACCAAAATAAGAGTTATTGACACAATATTCTAATTTGAATCATAGGTTTTGAAACATTTCTAATACCCATGTCCACCATATCCCAAATAGTAATATAATAAGAAATTAAATACCTCTAATACCACTTTATCACATCACATCACAACTCACTCTATTAACAGTAACCTGATTGGTTTATGATAAGTCCTCAAGTGAACCACCCAATACTTTAAATGTTTACGACTAGAAAAGGAGGCCTAGGGTGTGTATATGTGAAGAATATTCCATCATATCGGAGTAAGAAACTAGTTTCAGTAACAAAAATTTATGGATACTAGTAAATAATCAGTGTGAGGAAGTAATAAGTATAAACAATGTCAAAATAATAAATTAAATGTATTAAAATCCTAAACAATCATTTCATATATACAACACTGATCACCAACTAGGTCGATCACATATACAAGAGTATATAAAAGAAACATAAATACAAGTGAAATTCTATACTAATAACTCTAATCCAAACCACATACCCAATCCCCAAATACATATCAAAGCTACCCTTCTTGACCGGTCTTGAGCCTCAGCCCAACCTATGACAATGACCAAGTGAATGTATTCTTGGTCACCCCAGTGCAGTGGAATCCATTACAGGGTGTGAGTAAAAACTCATTATGGAACCACCAAGGTGATCCGATACAATTCTAGTGACATGTAATGTATGTGTATGTGAACTACCAATTAGGATTATAATAAAAATGATAATTAAAATCTAGGAAGAAATAAAATTGAAAGGGTAATATAAGTCCAAAATTGATCCCTAATTCCATGAACCCAATCGACCAGATATCCAGTGAAAAAGGAATTGAGTTGAATGTCACCCTAGTAAAGCCACATATAATCAATTTGATCCTTAGGTATGTTATCTCAACTGACTATACTTACTTTGGCTAGTACTGGAAATGTATTTGAGCAAGCTATGTCATCATAGGGGGATACATGTCCTAATACTAGGATCACATGTACTCACCTCTAATCACTATAATAAATGATTCTAGGTAATATAGAGAAATACTATAAATATGGAACTAAGATGGATGTTATACCATTAATTCCAAGCTAATCCAATTTGATGTCTAAGTCCTAGGTCTCAGTCCATAGGAAGTTATGATAGTGTGACTTGAATAATGTAACATCACATTACGTTTCCAGGTACTTTTGATGTTTCTAAGCACCTTTGTTTTGGATTAGTGACTTGGGGGTGCGTTTGGGTGAACTTTTAAGTAAAACAAAAGGTCAATGGATTGTGCACGGTTTGAAAAACCGTGTGACCAAACTGTACCAACCAAGAATTACTGGACAAAGAGGTACGCACGGTGTGTGCATGGTTTGGAAAACCGTGCAGACCATGTATCTATGGATAGTGAGATCCGCACAGTGTGTGCACGGTTTGACAAACTGTGGGCCTCTACCCAGGTAAACCATGCACGTGGTTTTTAATTCCGAAAACTTCTTTTAAAACCACCCGAACCCCTAGGTCTTCCATATTTTCGACCTTGGCTCGGGATTATCTCTTTTTAGGTCTTTCCAAAGCTTCCTAGAGAGATTCCAAGGCTATCCAAACATCTTGATTCAATATTGAAGGCTCGGATTGAAGATCCGCTCTCCTCCTGGTAAGTGGATTTCACCCCATTGCGTATCTCGTTTATTCCTCTATCTTTCGTTGATATTTTCATGGAATATTCCATTTGTTTCCATGTATCTATACCTATGAGTTGAATTATAGATCTAGGATTTTGAATTTAGATATGGTTTTGCAAGATCTTGATCCCTTTGATCTTAATTTTGGTTTTAAGGTTTTAGATCCAGTTTTTGATCGACATCGTTGTGCCGCTCAGTTTTCGGGGTTTCTCGTTGGGATAACTCCCATCAATAAATCGAGGTAGGTTGTTTCATCCCGTCTTCCCAAATTGATTATCCTTGTATTGATTAGTTTATTTCAATGGTATATTTAAATTCAATTGCTCAAGTTTCTTTCTATTAAATTGATCAAAAATCGATTCCATTGAATCGAGATATTTGAAATTGTTTTGGCATGAATATCTGGAAAACACCAATTCCATTGAGTTGGGTGTGTTTATAGAAATTGGGCGATTTTAATTGTTTAATTTAATTGTGGATTTGATGGAAATGATTTCAATTAAAATTTTGAATTTAATTATGGAAATGAATTTGTGAAGTGATGGAATTGGTTTTGAATGGATTTTCAAATTGGTGAAATGGATTAAAATGATTTGATTGAAACCCATTAGTTTTATCTTTTGAAAAAGACATGTTTTGAATAAAACCTGTTTTGGTATTAAATGAAATGAGATTGGAACTTTTGAAATTTTAGAATGGGAATGATCGTATTTTAAGCATTCTTAAAATAGTTCACCCATCATGTAAGAGAGCATGCAAGCATTAGGTAGTTAGTGAGTTATTTGGATACACTCTATACTACGAAAAAGTTCTAAAACATACTTGCGATGGGCCACATCCCTAACGGGTTGGTGACGAGTCTCCTTTGGCCAGTGTCATAGGGACGTGTGTATACAAATTTTGCTGAGTTCACATAGAGAGTGTGGAATCCTATAACTGGTTAATACTATCATACCTTTTGAAAGATGACCATGTTGCTCACTTGTTTATTTATATATGAGATATAAATGTATACCAATCCTTTTGAACTGCTTACATGCCTGCTGAAATTACATAAACTATTTTATGTAACTGATTTTATTTAAGCCATTTTTTTAGAAATATTCCATCATTGTAAATCCTTGCTTGATAAATTTTCCATCATTTGAAAATGTATAGCATGATTTGTTAAAATGTGCTTTTGAATTTCCAAACCTGTTTATTTTAAAATTGAAATATTTTCTTTGGATAACCCATATTTGGAATCTGTTATGGAATCTTTGGTGGTATCGTACTGGGATTAGGCTCACACCCTACTTTTGCCTTTGGGTGTTTTTAGACTTTCTCCTTCCAAGTTCGAGCAAAGGGAAGGGACCTCTTGGAGGTGAATCCAGTTGTTGATATCTGGACTTGGTGAGTTGTGTCCTTTGGGACCTTGGGGAATGTTTTTCCTTTTGGTACTTGGGTTGTAGTACTTTTGAATTTTACACCTCTTTGTATTCTGGTACATCACTCCCAATGGAGTTTCTTTTGATATGCATACTGTTTGTTTTACTCCTTCTCCCGCATTCTTGTGGAAAAATCGTTCCCACTTGTATGTTGTACAATGCCAGGTGCTAGTCGCCGAACCGTGGGGATCGGGAGCGCCCTTCGGTCTATGTCAGGGCCGGCTTGGTTATCGGGTTACCAGGGTACCCAGGCTGGTTCGTGACAAAGTGGTATAAAAGGAAGGTTCAACATCTTTCCTTGATGATAGTTTGCACTTGAGTTTTCTTGTCGGGACTTAGAAGGTAGTTGTGATTGAGTGCGTGGCTAGCTCTTACCACAATGAACCTTAAGTCACCAGGGTTGGTTAGGGAAATATGACTTATGGATTAGTTCTAGTATTTTCTTTGTTTTTATTTGGATAGAGTGGAATCTAAATCTTGTTAATAACTTCTATTAATTATAGTTTTCCTTGTTACTCAGTTTGGGTGTTAATATATGTATTTTTATGCTGTGTTCATCATTCCTCCGAGAACACGTGGAGCTTAGATCCAAAAAGAGGCTATTGTTGAACCTCATCAAGCGAGTCCTATTATGGATCCAAGTCTGGTTGAGGTGATTGTTCACACTGTCCAAGCTCTGGGACATGCACCACCTCTAGTTCCTGTTCAGACTCCAGCTACAGATCCTCATAGTGATATTCTCTGAATTCATTCTCAAGAGTTCCTACACCAGAAGACACAAGTTTTCAAAGGCTCCACTGACCCTCAATATGCTGAGGAATGGTTGAGTAAGATTGAATATCGGTTTGGGTTTTTGGAGACACCTAAGGTGATCAAGGTGACGTGTTCCACCTTCGTACTTGAGGGACCAAGTAGGAGATGGTGGGACACAATGGTGACAGCTGAGAAACATGAGGGTTTGGAGTGGAAAGACTTTAGGGTTCTTTTAACTAACTAGTTCTATCCAGAATCAATGGTGTTGGCCAAGGATTTGGAGTTTTTAAAGCTTGAGAAGCCAACAAAACCGTGACTGAGTACTCAAATCGCTTTTCTGAGCTGGTATAGTTTGCTCCTGAGATTGTATCTAATGAGAGGATGGAGGCTCGACGGTTCAAGTTAGTACTTCGATCAGATATCCGTTATTAGATTTCCTTACTGATGCTACCTACTTATAATGATGTGCTGGATAGGGAAATGATGGTTGATATGGACTTGGCAGGAAAGTCAGGGTTGAAGGAGGTTATTTTCCCTCCTAGTGGAAGTGTTGGTTCCTTTAAAGGAAAACGGAAGCATGACGTTCCTTATGGTAGTTCTCGATAGCAAAGTCATTCCAGGCCTCCGGTAGCACCAGGAGGGGATTCTTTGAATTGCTATCAGTGTGGGAGGCCAGGACATTCTAATAGGGTTTGCATTGAGGCGCCCAAGAACTGTAGATCTTGTGGACGTTTAGGGCACTTGCAGAGATTCTGCCATCACTTCTCTACTCCACATGGTGAAACAAGATCATCAGCACCTCCAGAAACTACAGGGCAATCCAATTCTTCACGTACAAAGGGGTTTCAACCACAGGCATCCGGAACGAAGTTTTTTCACGCAGTGGAAGAGTCGCCAGAGGTAGCTGATGCAGGTCCTGCAACTGTGAGAGGTACCATTACTATAGCTTCATCTTTAGTGACAACTCTTTTTGATACTGGTGCATCTCACTCTTTTATTTCAATCCATATTGTTGATCTTCTTAATCTACCTATGGAAATTTTATCTTGTGCGATGGATATTACTACACCCCTTGGTGTAATGAGAGAGAAGGGTCTCCGTAGTCCTACTTATGTCTTCTCTCTATCAAATGTTGATCATGCTTGGAGTTTCTTGGTTCTTGACATGAAATATTTTGATGTCATATTTGGGATGGATTGGCTCATTGCCAATAAAGCCCAGATCTATTATTATATTCGATGGGTATACCTTACTATGCCCAGTGGTGTGCCCCTTGTTTTTCAAGGAGAATGGGAGCCAAGGCCAAGTAGAGCTGGACCCTCTTATCCAGAGTTGGGAAAAGTTATATCATCATTTTCTTTTTATCTGGAGATAGATTCAATGTGTGGTGATCTTCCTCCAGTTTTCGCTGAGTTTCCCGATGTGTTTTCTTCTGACTTCTCTGTTTTTTCACCAGTAAGAGAGGTTGATTTTTCTATTGACTTGTTACTTGGTACTCAACCGGTTTCTATTCCCTCTTACTGAATGGCTTCAGTAGAACTAAAAGAACTGAAGTCTCAGTTATACAATCTTCTTGAGAAAGGTTTTAAACCCCCAAGTGTTTCACCTTGGGCAACACCTATTTTCTTCTCCATGAAGAATGATGGTTCTCTTCACTTATGTGTTGATTATCAAAAACTCAATCGAGTTATGATAAAGAAAAAATATCCATTACCAAGAATTGATGATTTGTTTGATCAATTTAAAGGGGAAAAGTGGTTTTCAAAAATTGATCTTTGATCTGGTTACCATCAGTTGAGGATAAAGGAATCTGACATTCCTAATACCGCTTTTTGGAGTAGGTATGGCCATTATGAGTACCTTGTTATGCCCTTCAGCCTAACAAATTCTCCTGTAGTTTTCATGGATTTTATGAACATGGTTTTCCGTGAGTATCTAGATACTTTCATGGTAGTCTTTATGGATGAAATTCTTGTCTACTCCAAGTATGAGGAGGATCATGTGCATCATCTAAGAATAGTTATGAGTCTTCTAAGGAATCACTGACTTTATGCCATGCTTTCAAAGTTTGATTTCTGGATTTGGGATGTGAAATTCTTGGGACATGTGGTGTTAGAACAACGTATATCAGTTGATCCTGAGAAGGCGAGGGATGTTATGACTTGGGAAGAACCAAGAAATGTTTTCGAGATTCGGAGCTTCTTGGGATTAGTAGGATATTATCACCAGTTTGTTAAAGACTTATCCAATTTAGCTTCCCCATTGACTGCTCTGACTAGAAAGGGAGTGAAGTTTTCCTAGAATGATAAATGTCAAAGTTATTTTGTTGAGCTTAAGAATCTCTTAACTACTGTGCCGATGTTAACTCTTCCTGAGGTTGGAATAGGTTATGTGGTCTTCTGTGATGCATCGGGTTCAGGTTTGTGATGTGTACTCATGCAGGGTAATCATGTTGTTGGCTATGGGTCTCGTCAGCTTAAGCCTCATGAGAAGAACTATCCTACCCATGAACTTGAACTTGTAGCTGTAATTCACACACTTAAGTGTTGGAGACATTACCTTTATGGAGAAAGGTTTACTGTGTATTCATACCACAAGAGCTTGAGTTATATCTTCTCTCAAAAAGATTTGAATCTTCACCAATGGTGTTGGGTGGAGTACCTAGAATCTTTCGAATTTGACATTGCCTATACCCTGGGGAAAGGAAATGTAGTTGTAGATGCATTAAGCAGGAAACTTCCATCTCAGGATGTGAAAGAATCTTCAGAAGAGTGGAGTTTGATGGCTCTTTTTGCTCAGTTTCATATTGGAGTTCAGTGGAAGGGGAATGAAGTTTCTTTAGCCAGTGTTCAGTTGACTTCTGCTCTCGTCGAATTAATTCTCTAGGAACAACAACTGGATGATGAATTCCATATAATTAGGGACTCTCTTTATGGTGGGGATACCAACACCCAATGGTCGTTCTCCAAAGAGGGTGTTCTGTGTTATCGAAACCGTTATGTTGTGCCGTTATTAGCAAGGATGTGATGGGGGATTGCCATAACTCTCAGTGGGCTGTGAACCCAAGAACCACGAAGATGTTCAATGATATGCGATGATAGTTCTAGTGGCCAGGTATGAGATGAGACTTTGCTGAGTTTGTATTTCGTTGCTATACATGCTAGCAGGTGAAAGCAGAGCACCAGAAACCTTCGGGTTTACTTCAACCACTTCAAGTCCCTACATGGAAGTAGGATGAAATCTCTATGGACTTTTTGGTTGGGTTATCTCAAACCCAGAGGAAGAAGAACGTGATATGGGTTGTGATCGACAGACTGACCAAGTCGGATCACTTTATACCTATTCGAGATACAACCAAATTTGAGGAGTTGGGAAATATCTATGTGAAATAAATTGCTCGTTTTCACGGAGTTCCATTTTCCATAGTCTCTGATAGGTATCCTCAGTTTACTTATCGCTTTTGGAGAGGCCTTTAGGAGGCACTGGGATCTCAGGTCCGTTTGAGCATGGCCTACCATCCACAGTCAGATGGCCAGATAGAAAGAGCTATTCAGATCCTTGAGGATATGCTCCGCGCTTGTGTTCATGACTTTGGTGGGTATTGGGATGATCATCTGGGGCTAGTTGAGTTTTCTTATAACAACAGTTATCAATCTACAATCAAAATGGATCCTTTTGAATCTTTTTATGGTCTTCCTTGTAAATCTCCTTTATGTTGGTCGAAGATTGGTGGAAGCTCTTTGGTAGGACCGAGTTTGGTCCAAGAGACAATAGCTAAGATCCATTTGATTCATCGGAGAATGTTGACAGCACAAAGTCGGTAAAAGTATTATGCTGATCGTTGCCGTAGACCGTTAGAATTCTCAGTTGGTGACCATGTGTTCTTGAAAGTTTCACCCCGATTAGGTCATAGACGGCTTGGGAGGCAAGGGAAGCTTGCTCCTCGTTTTGTGGGACCTTTTGAGGTTATTGGTCTTATAGGGAAAGTTGCTTACTATCTAGCTCTACCACAACAACTGACGTCGATACATAACGTGTTCCATGTATCGCAGTTGTGAAAGTATCTCTCTAATCCATCTCATTTTGTGAGGTGGAGTGATCTTGAGATTGAACCAGATTTATCTCTTACTGAACGACCAGTGAGGCTTGTTGATTTAGAGACCAAGGTACTTCGTGGGAGAACGATACCTCTGGTCCGTGTACTATGGAAACGTGGTTCTGATTCTCATGAGAAGTGAGAAAGAGAGTCACTAATGAGTGAGTAGTGGACTCATCTTTTTGACGTGGAGGTTTCTTCATAGGCTTTTTGGGGACAGAAAGGTCTTATGGTGGGGAGGTTGTAACATCACGTTACGTTTCTAGGTACTTTTGATGTTTCTAAGCACCTCTGTTTTGGAGGAGTGACTTGGGGGTGCGTTTGGGTGAACTTTTAAGTAAAAAAAAAGGTAAATGGATTGTGCACGGTTTACGGATGGTTTGAAAAACCATGTGACCAAACCGTGCCAACCAAGTAGCACTAGACAAAGAGGTACGCACAGTGTGAGCACGGTTTGACAAACTGTGTGACCAAAACGTGTTGAATGTGTATCTCTGGATAGTGAGATCTGCACGGTGTGCGCGGGGTTTGACAAACCATGCGCCACTTCCCAGGTAAATCGTGCTCGCGGTTTTTAATTTCGAAAATTTCTTTTAAAACCAACCGAATCCCTGGGTCTTCCATATTTTCGACCTTGGCTCGGGCTTATCTCTTTTTAGGTCTTTCCGAAGCTTCCTAGAGAGATTCCAAGGCGATCCAAAAATCTTGCTTTGAGATTGAAGGCTCAGATTGAAGATCTGCTCTCCTCCCGGTAAGTGGATTTCATCCCGTTGAATATCTCATTTATTCCTATATCTTTCCCTGATCTTTTCATGGAATATTCCCTTTGATTCCATGGATCTATAACTATGAGTTGAAGTATAGATATAGGATTTTGAATCCATATCTAGTTTTGCAAGATCTTGATCCCTTTGATCTTAATTTTGGTTTTAAGGTTTTAGATCCAGTTTTTGATCGACATCGTTGTGCCGCTCGATTTTTGGGGTTTCTCGTTGGGCTAACTCCCATCAATAAATCGAGGTAGGTGGTTCCATCCCGTCTTGCCAAATTGATTATCCTTGTATTTCTTGGTTTATTTCAATGGTTGATTTAAATTCAATTTCTCAAGTTTCTTTCTATTAAATTGATCAAAACTCGATTCCATTGAATCGAGATATTTGAAATGGTTTTGGCATGAATATTTGGAAAACCCCAATTCCATTGAATTTAGTGTGTTTATGGAAATTGGATGATTTAAATTGTTTAATTTAATTGGTAGATTTTATGGAAATGATTTCAATTAAATTGTTTAATTTAATTGTGGAAATGAATTTGTGAAATGATGGAATTGGTTTTGAATGGATTTTCAAATTGGTGAAGTGGATTAAAATGATTTGATAGAAAACCATTGGTTTTATCTTGTGAAAAAGGCATGTTTTGAATAAACCTTGTTTTGGTTTTAAATGAAATGATATTGGCACTTTTGAAATGAAAGAATGGGAATGATTGTATTTTAAGCATTCTTAAAATAGTTCACCCATCATATAAGAGCGCTTGCAAGCCTTAGGTAGTTAGTGAGTTATTTGGATACACTCTACACTACGACAACGTTCTAAAACATACTTGCGATGGGTCACATCCCCGACGGGTTGGTGACGAGTCTCTTTTGGCCAGTGTCAAAGGTACGTGTGTATACGCATTTTTCTGAGTTCACATAGAGAGTGAGAAATCCTATAACTAGTTAATACTATCTTACCTTTTGGAATATGACCATGTTGCTCACTTGTTTATTTATATATGAGATATAAATGTATGCCAATGCTTTTGAACTGCTTACATGCCTGCTAAAATTACATAAACTTTTTTATGTAACTGATTTTATTTAAGCAATTTTTTTAGAAATATTCCATCATTGTAAATCCTTGCTTGATAAATTTTTCATCATTTGAAAATGTATAACATGATTTGTAAATATGTGTTTTTGAATTTATAAACCTGTTTATTTGAAAATTGAAATCTCTTCTTTGGATAACCCATATTTGGCATCTGTTATGGAATCTTTGGTGGTATCCTACTGGGCTTAGGCTCACACCCTACTTTTTCCTTCAGGTGTTTGTAGACTTTCTCCTTCCAGGTTCGAGCAAAGGGAAGGGACCTCTTGGAGGTGGATCTAGTTGTTGATATATGGACTTGGTGAGTTGTGTCCTTTGGGACCTTGGAGACGGTTTTTCCTTTTGGTACTTGAGTTGTAGTACTTTGGCATTTTATGCCTCTTTGTATTCTAGTACATCACTCCCAGTGGAGTTTCTTTTGATATTCATACTATTTGTTTTTCTCTTGCTTCTTCATTCTTGTGGAAAAATCATTCCCACTTGTATGTTGTACGATGCCAGGTGCTAGTCGCCGACCCATGGGGATCAGGAACACCCTTCGGGATATGTCAGGGCCGTCTCGGTTATCGGGTTACCAGGGTACCCAGGCTAGTTCGTGACAAATAATCCCAAAGTTAAATGATCCTTAGGTGAAATGTTAGGAATTATCTTCGAATCTAATATAACAATCGACATCCATTCAATAAATGGCTCAATAGGACACTCCCATATAGTTTGGTGAGTACAATAGTGGTGTGTCCATATGATTGTAAGAATCATCCTAGGAATATCTTGTGAAGATCATCATCAATCCCAGAGAGTATCTTAAGAGGGGTATAAAAAATCCTCAATAACCACCTATATAATCACTAATAAGGGATTAATCCTAGTGAAAAATGAGAATTCCTATAATACTGACAATCATCATGTAAGGATCAAAATTGAGATCCTAGGAAGTACCTATGGGAATCCTGATAAGATAATATATCACACAAGTAGGCTTAACAGATGGATCCTAGGATGTATCTCTAGGATACCTAACAATGTAGAAAATCAAATATTTAGTCTCAAAAGTTGGACCTAAGGAATACCTCTAGGCATCTAGATAAGGTAATAGTCAAACTATAGTCTTAGAAGCCGAATCCCAAGAATTTCCTTTGGGAATCCCCATAAAACAAGACATCACATCAGGATTATCATCCATATATCAGAAATTATGTATGGAAATCATAGTTACATATATAATAACCAAGATAAAAAATAAGTAGAAAGTTCAGGGTAGAATTCCTTAACCCATCACCTATATAAAATCCCCTTGGGATCACAAGTTCAACTCGGGTTCTAAGGTGACACTCACTACCATCTCTACCCAGACCCATGACTGACTAGCTTAGGGTCAGTCAACAACATAGGCACCCACTGAGGACCCCTTGGTGAATACATAGAGAGGTATATCTTTAATGATACTGAAGGTCATAATGGAAGTAGATGAATCACTATTGGGACACATAGAAATAGTATAGGAGTAGAGGAATCACTCTTGGGATCCTCTAGGATAGAGTCATTGTCTTAGCCACTAGTCTAAGACATTAAGCTAGTGCATATGGGTAGTTAGATAACCCCAACATATTCCATTTTAATCAACCAATTTAATTAATTAAACAAGTCATTAGAATAAATTTAAAATTTAAATATGAGGAAGCACCCTCAAGCATGGGCACAAGCATACACACGCTACTATAAACATGCATAGATACCACATGATAGGTACAACAAACCACCTACCTTTTATGAAGGTTTCAATTTATTTTCCTAGTGCTAGAAGTAACTAATAAGGTCCATCCAAACTCATCTGATACCTACAGGGTCCTTTCTCACAACCTAATCATAGGAATTAATTAAGTAAACATAACAAGCTATAAAAAAATTAAATAAAACCAACATTACAAAATGAAATTAAAAATCTCAATGGTAGATCCCGTCACACTATAATTTCTTCCAAATACACATCAATAACATATAGAACATCCTCAAACTTAAACCAAGCATTATCCCTAAGAAACTACATCCAAAATAACTTTCTAAAATTTACATTAACATTTAAATTTTTATATATTCACTATCCATATATCAATGTGTAAATATAGGTGAACATCATATCAGGATACCCTCTTTATAGTTTAAGTGAAAAACCTACCCAAAAAGTGTGATTCAACCATTCACTTGTGGGATCTATGAAGAAACATAAAATAGAAACTCACAAAATAAGAAATTATGGGAGAAGAACAACACATAAGAAATATGGAGGAAGATCTTACCACCTGACACAATTGAATAACATCCAAGAATGTCGGGATTAGTATAGAAATAGAGGGATTAATCAGCTGAGACCCTTACAGTGCGTACTATTCTCCTAACATAGAAATAAGGGATGATACACCTATTTAAAATTAAAAAATTAAGGGTAACATGATTCATTATGTAAAATAGGGATTTACATCATATGATTCCAAGTCAGACTTTAGGATACTAGGACACATAATTTTAGATGTAAATCAAGTATTTATGTCATAAAATCTTAGGGAATCATGCTTTGAATTTTCTAGGCAGCACCCCATAAATAATATTTACAGAATGAATACCTTATTCATGACATAAGTTACCTGTACACAATGGTATGATTAATTCAAAAAAATTATAATCATTTTTTCTGAAACTCTGAAAGTGATTTTGGTTGGATAAATCTTTATAAAAAACCCTGGATAAAACCCTCAAGATTCACTCTTATCTAGCACCTTGCACACAATAGAGTTACTACAGACAGATGCCTTTAATCATTTGGTATTCAACTTTTCTCTAAATATAGACACTACAATAAACACAGAGAAGACACTAATCATCTCTTCATTTCCTGTGATACTTCTTCTGTGCTTTGGAATAGTATTTTTGACATCTTTAACTGTAAATGGTTGATTCTTTACTCTATCAACACTCAACTAAAGAGATGTACCAAAATGGAAAATTATCATCAAATTAAGAACATCTTCCTTGATACTATTACTAAGCTACATCATGTGATCTAGTATGATAGAGATGCTATTATTCATAACAAATACTCACTCAATCATAATACAGGTCGGATGCAGATACTTATTTCCATACGTGAAGTGTAATTGATGCAAAAGGATCACATAATAACACTGTGAATGATTTCACTATTTTGCGACATCCTCAGATAGATGGAAATTTTTTTCAATCGTGCCACACCATTGAAGTGTTTTGGTGTGCTCCCTATCCTTGTTGGATTAAAGTGAATGTGGATAGTGCCTCCAAAGGAAATCCAGGTCCCACAGGTTGTGGTGCTATCTTTAAGAATCATCATTGTCAGATCCTCAAATGTTTTCTTGGTTCATGCAGCATTGAATCTTCTTTGGAGGCCGAAATGATGGTCATGATACATGCTGTTGATTTTGAAAGGATCCATGGTTGGAATAATCTCTTTATTGAATGTGATTCGACCACCATTATGCAAGCAATTTGGAATGGTGTGACACATCTTCCGTGGCCGATTATTACCTATTGTACGGATTACACCCACTCACTTCACAACATCAACTACATTATAACTCATATTTATCGTGAAGCTAATACAGTTGCTGATGGACTTGATAATAAGGGAGTAAATCAAGATATTACCTAGCTTGATGATCTCCCTGCTGATTTGTCACCTCTTCATGAGAAAGTTTGTAATAAGTATTCGTACTTTAGAATCATGTAATATCTTTTTTGTTTTAATAAAATTTATGCTATGTAATTTTGGCCATGGCACCATCCCCTCATAAAATAATGACATAAGTTACCTATAATAGCTATTTTCAGCAGTCCAAGCTACCTATTGCTCCTTCCATGATTGTACAAACCCCATGTACTTCCATTGAATCTTAAACGATGTCTAAAAGAACCATTTATGGATGTTTGGATCCTCAAAAAATTATTTTAATTTTCAGTTATCAAAATGATCAATTGAAGAAACTAAAAAATCAATTTCTTTTTTAATTTTTAACCTATTCAAAACAATAGATCTCACATTGCTCCCCAGACCCACACTCTAGGATCTGGTGCCTAAACAATTACTTTATTTATTGTATTTGATAAAAACTATATATCATCAAATATAATGATCCCGTAATTAAATGGAATAAATAAAATTTTAATTACATACATTCCTAATAAATTTTTGTTTTAGAGAATTAGAGAATATGGAAAATTCATAAACTAAAAAAATTTATTTCTTTTTCAACTAAATGAAATTTTGTTTCCATTATATAATAAACCACTTAATCAATAATAGATCTTAAATATCTCCCTAAAATTCCTCGTACAAGCTATCCTATTAAAAATATTTGGTGTAATACTTTTCTTCATAACCTAGAGAAATATAAACATAATAATTGGTGATTCTAAATGACCAGTAGGGGTAAATTTAAGTGATAACAATAAAAGGAAATACGTGATCATAAACTTAGCGTAAATAATATGGCAGTACTAGATAATTAAAAATAACTCCATAATAGAATAAAACTAAAAGAATAATATATATTTGGATAACCATGTAAATACAAAGGTCACATGGGTAAGAATAAATAGTTCCTTAGATATGAAATGGAAATTGTTACATAACTAATTTCATGTCACGATACAAGACATCATGATCTTATCATAAATGTCCTGGGTCTAAGAAATATCTAGTTTCAGTTAGGCATACACCAAAATCCCCATGCTAATTTTTATCATGAGACATATTAATGCTCTAAGGTGGTAGACACACACACACACACACACACACACACATAATAGGTCCCCACCCATCACTAACTAAGTTTGATGAATTCATTATATGAGAAAATGAATATAAAATACATAATTATCATTTCCAATAATCACCCATAATGGAATAAAAACAAACAAAATGCCAATACATTTCCCTATTTTAATAAAAGGGATAACAAGATCATAACCCATCTGAAGTAAGAATTTCAATAGTTAAACAATACATAATCAAATTTCTTGAGTAATCAATAAACATTCATATCAAAATAACAAATATACAAATTTTTAATTATTCCCTAATAAATAAATTTAATATCTTTATATATTGTAATCCATTGAAAAAACCCCATATAAATAAATGTGTATATTGTAAATTCAATAATTTACCTAATTAATCTATGTATAAAATCTATGTGAAAACCCTATAATCATAGAAATGAAAAACAAGGTATTTACAAAGTAATGGAATTGTTTGAAAATTTATGCCTATTCACCATGGATGGTTATGAAAGAAAAAGGTAGTGATTAATCATATCATCGATAGAAAATAATAATACATATACCATATATAGGAATAAGGTGGATGATAAAATTCTCATAGTATCCTTGATCAAGCATAAGATATCTCAATGGAAAATGAATTAGATTAGAAGAAAAATTTAGGAGTTTTAGAAAAATCAATTTCGAATTAAGAAATATCCTTGATATTATGAAATCATTTTAAAAGAAATATTTTAAAAAACTAGGAGAAAAATAATTCAATTTTTTAACCATGAAAAAATAGTGGTAAAGTTTCATATCAAATGAAGAAGGAAGAGTAAATATGTCTTCACATGAAAGAAAAACATAAAAATATTATCTAGAAATCATTTTTAAAATTATCATAAAAAGAATAATTTATAGGATACTTTCAAAAGTTATTTTGAAAAAATATAAAGTGAAAAAATTAAACTAATTTACCTTTTAAAAAGATACTCTGATAATAGATCCTTAAAAAGATATCACATTTATTGAAATAATTATGGTGTGAAAGAAAAAAACATTTTATTTTGAAATGATCAAACACAATTCTAATGTTTATATATAACTTTTTTTAAAACCCATATTATTCGAAGTGTAATAAAACATCCCTTTTAGAATAAGATAATGGAAATATATAGGTCATTTCAGATATACTATAATTATGTTTCCAAATAATAAAGTAGAGCATTATTGGGAAAGGAAAATATAGAGAAGGAGGGGAAAACATCATTAAAGATGATGGTAATTAATCTCAATAATAATATAATTTTTGGAAATAAATTTTATCATGGTAAAATATTTTAATTAAAAGGACATTTTCCAACATATTGGAAGATAAAGTATAGTCAAATGAAATATTAGTGTGTAAGAAACCAATCATGGAAGAAAGGATTTTAAGAATAATTATTTTAACTCAATAAAGGGAGATGAGTTAACAAAAACCATTACTTTAATGTAAACATAAGAATTGGAAGAACAAGAGAAGGAGTTACCATTAAATGGATAATAAAATATCACGATATAAAAGATATTTGGTTGAACAATAGGATAAAAAGAGGAGTCCAAAAATTAAAAAATGGATGGATTAGAAATAATAATTAACTTTTAATTTAAAAATAGGAAACGCACATGGTTTGGATGAAAAGTTTCCCAAGCTATTTGCCCATTATGTGGTTGGTACTACCTAAGAACAATACACTGACATTATTTGTCCATACAGTTTACCAAACTGTTCTCAAACCATGAACAACTACCATAGAAAACTAAAAAACCCATTTAAAAAATTTCTAGTAAGACTTGTATGGTTTTTCTAAAATCATTCACTACCTATGCAGAATAAACCATGAACATTTAAAATGAGTTGTAAAATTCCTTGTGTAAAGTTAATTACAGGGTTTCCCTTAAACAGTGTGTGTAAACCATGCACAAAAAAAATTTCAATATTTTTTTCATGTTTCAAAGGGAAACCTCTTGAAAAATTTAATTACCTTAGATAAGATAAATATAATATAAAATATAAAATAATAGTGACATGTAGGTTTCACAGGAATTTACCATTCACTAAAGATGGTTAAGCTTCCTTCTTCAATCACATGCTTTATTAATATCAAGAAGAAGTATATGAATAATTCCATCCCCCTAGGTTTTCCATGGGTTAAAGGATATACCATTTTTTAGACATGATTCTCACTTAGAACACAATATTATAGTACCTATAAAATGTAATGAGATAAGGAGAATATAATTTAAATGATAGAGAATCAATGGGAAGTCACCTCAAATTCTCTTGGATACAAACATATTATATAGACCTTGTGAACACTTTCTTTAATTATTAATGAAATTTACTCAAATTTAATTAAAATTTTAAGTTATTTATTATATTTTAAATATATTGTAGCCTATGTTAAATAAATACATGCATTTAACATTTAAATGAATCATTTGAATAACACATACATTTCATCAAATGAAATGTAGGTAATCAATGATATCATATGTGGGGGGAAACTCAAACATTATCAATTAACATTTAAAAGTTAATTTTAATCGTAGAATATGATTAAAAAATATAATAACATTTTCATATTATTTTATCATACATGACTATATAGTGAAAGTTATTAAAGAGATATCACTATGTCAAAATATACCGTATACCTTAAAAAGGCATATGTTATAAATTATTTTCATATATGTTGTATAGTAAGAGATACCCTATATAAGGACCCGACCTTAAAAAATTAGATAATCTTGAATTAAATGAATAATTCACATTGAGGATCTTTTCAGGTTTAGAGTTTTAGAGAATTAGGATATAACTATTACGTCTCAAAAGATTACAAAGTAGACACTCCTACTCATTTTCCATTTTTTCCACAAAATAAAAACTCTTAAAAAGAAACATTTCTAGTTCCATGTTTTAGATAGCATGTCTTTCCATGATCACATCCTTGACACTATTCATCTTTAAGTCCTGTAGAAAACATTTCAAAAACTTGGGATGAGCATAAAAAGCTCAGTAAGGGATGTAAAAATACGGAAAGAAAAACATTATTCAATGTATAAATAAAAATCAATGAAATCATAATTTTCACATAAAAATAAGCACTTTAACATACCTCATGGAATCATAAGATTTATTAATAACTCATAGAAATCATAAGACATAAAGGTAACTTGAGGTATTCATAACATTCTTACGTAGGGAGTAACCCTAAAGGTTACGTTTGGAATACCCATCATAACATATTCCCTAAATCTCTTCGGAGAAACCTTATAATTTAACTCCTTCACGTTACCCAATGCATTGGAGATCTATCTCGGGCTCACCCGCCCTTAGTTTATAACGGAACCACCCGTCTTCATAAACAATGCCCAAGAACCATAACATAATCGTATCACATAAAACATGCATAAAGGAAACATAAAATTTCCACATTTCAATCACAAGAGTTCACATCATGATATTAACATAAATAAAAACATCTAATAAAATCATTAAAACTCTATGAGAGAAATATCCCTTTATACTTTGAAAATATTAGAAGAAGACATTTAAAAGGGATTTTAGAATCAAAGTGTCCCATACCACTTTGAATATTTTGAAAGGGTTTTAAAACAGTCATTTACATATAAATAAACCCTTAAACCATTTTAAAGCATGGAAATGGATGATAAATGTTTAAAATAATAAATCTTTAAAACCATTTAAAACAATTTTTTAATAAAAGAGTCCTTTTCCATTTTGAACATTTAAATTATAATCCACATGAAATTATACCTTTTTAAAAACATTTAAATGACTTTAGTATTTAGATAATATGGATATGGAATGTAAAAGGGGTTGTATATACACATTATAAAAGAATAAAAGTGAATATAATCAAGAAATGTCTCAATGAGAAGAAATTGAGATGTAATCCCAATCAAAGATCATGACATTAGAGAAAGGATAAAGAAATGACATAATTATGTGTGAAAAATATAAATACACCCAATATAAGTGGATATTAAGTGTAAAACAAACATATATCATTCAAACATATTCATAGAACTACATAGTTAAGAAGTAGAGGTTTAACCCAAAGAATTGAAATTGGGTTAAGAAGTTCCCTTACAGAAATTCGACAGCCTAACGACGTCACTTTAAAATTTAGAAAATGAGATAATGAGAGATAAAAAGGTTATCTCATCACATGGACATAAAATTTGCAGCAATAATGATATATAATAATAGATCCCTACATTAGAATATGTAAATTAAAAGACCTAATAAAAGAAGTCTTTTAAAAAGAGGAGGGTGAAAGGTTCCCTTACCGATTTGGGTAACTTTCAAAACGTACACCCCATGAAAGAAGGATTATACAATGTTGATGTAAATACCCATAAACAAAATTATATTATACAAAGAGTATAATAATGGGAAGTACATACACCACTCAAAGGTGATAGTGACAAATATAGCATGAATCTCACGAGAAAAAAAAGTGAGATAAAAACCCCTTACCTCGTTGTGATCAATCGAGTCGTATGACCAAAAGATAATAAACCCCAAATGAATCAAATAATACCATGAATATAAATAGAATCATGATAATATATATGGAATGTTAGTACGCAAGACACCACATGAAATAAATAAGTGTCGAACAATGGAAATCTCATGAAATAAAAAGTGAGATAAGAAATCCCTTATGAAGATTCGGCAGCCTAACGACGCCACTTAAAACTTCCAAAAATGGATTGATGAGATAAAATAGGGTCTCTCATCTCATAAACATAAAAATTAAAGTATGAGGAATATAAAATAGCATCCCCCAACATAATAAAGAGGACCTTAAAAGAAATGACATAAAAGAGAGTACTTAGAAAGAGAGAGGTAGGATCCCTTACCTCAAGTCCGACTTGTCTTGTTCGTTTCTTCATATTCATGAATAATAAACTTTTTTCAATTTATAATTTCTTAAGGAACTAATTTAAAGTTTATTATTCAATTCATATCACATATTATAATGTTATAATAATTAGTTAATTATGTGAGTTTATATCAGATGTTTTTGTTGATGTTTGGTACATGAGTCAAAAATGAACTTGTTTGAAAAGAATTTTCCATGTAGTTATAAGTACATCATCTAAAGAATAGTATTAATGATTTAAATATCATATATAGCTAGTATATATTAATTTTATACTATTACATAACATTTTGAGATAAAAAGAAATGAAATGCACCGTTCATGGAGATGGTAGACCGTACGTATTCATGAACGCTACTTTCATTTCTTTGTCATATTAATGGAATTAAAAATAAATGAGAGATGTATATATTATAATTCCAGTATAATATATATTTTATATAGGTAACATAAGTACATTAATTTAATTCTTTATACATTCCATGTTTTGTATGAACGAGTCACATCACTTGAGGGGGCAGTAGTCCACACTTCCTCGTATGAAATTATCGCATTTGAACAACATGAAAAGCATGAAGGTATGTTTTAAATATAAAATACATAATAATATAGGGGAAATAATATAATATATATCCTATATAAATAAATTTCCATCATAATGGCCACCATGAGAGGTGTTAAAAAAATATTGAACAATCATCGTTTCGTAAGGCAGTAATTCACCACCCACAGAAAGAGTATGTTCTTTAACCATTAGAAGGAGGTGTGTGTAAGTGTAAATAAAATACTTCTCATAAAAAAATCTTAGTATATTGAGGATACAAGTTTTGTTATGGAATAAAATAATAATAATTTTAGGGGGAGTGAAAAAGGAAAATAAAAGAAAGAAACTCGAGAGAAGACATTACCTCTAAATTGGGTAACTCTTTTTGATTTGATCCAAAGGCTTCCTTGGGAATAATTCTGCCAAAAGTGAGGCTTCTAGGAGTAAGATAGGGATTTGGGGAGACAATATGAGAAGAGGATGGATGAACTAAGGGCTTAAGAGGTGTGTGTAAGGGGGTAGAGGTGGGGGCCTTCTATAAGAGAGAGGAGGGGTACTCTTGGAAAGTCTTGAAAAGTTACTTTATTATAAAATGATTTTTGGATTTTAAAGGTCCCAAAATTATATTTTTCGAGGATAAGGTGATAAGGGTTCTAAATACACCAATATAATAGGTTTTTGAAAAGTGTAAGTCTTAGATTTTACCTTATCTTTTCATTTTATTTAAATCATTTATTAATGAGGTAATCACTACATCATCACGGTGTCATAAATAAATTTATTTATTTAATGTCTAAAAATTATAAAACAATTAACATCATGTAAGAGATCTTTTTATATTTCCAATGAATATTTATATTCAAATATATCATTTATTTAAACAAAATTTTTTTTTTTTTACTTATGATATACAAACCTTTGTTATATTTCCTTTCTTTAAAAAAATAATATGATAAAAAGTCACTATCACACTAAAGTGACTCCATGGGGTCCCAAGGTTGGTACAAGGCATCCCAAGGTCAGAAATGACACCAAAAATAGAATTATCACACATTTTGGGGTCATTTTATATTTTTATGATATTATTTAATTACCCTTAACTACCCGAATACTAATTAAACACGATAATTAAAGATAATTATCGTTGTTACTATTCATAAGGTCCAAAAACAAAAGAGTCTTAATTACATAATTTAAACCTTATGATTACAAATATGGAATCCATTTTACCAAATTCCAAACACATAAATTTCAGTAATTAATTTAAAAAATAAATCTCGTTGTCAAAACAAATAGCGTGTTTTTAAGAAACAATATCTATCAAAAGATTGACAATTGTTTATGTTCAATTTCAAAGTGAAATTAATTCCAATGACCAAAATTGTATTAAATGGTATAAATATATTCTAATTACACTTTAAAACTAATTAAAAAGATAATCTAACCATATAATTAAATTATATGAAAAAGATGTTTTGAAGTAAAATGTAGTATTTTTCACTATTCATTAAAAATGAACATTGTCAGAAAAATACCAAAAATTTATCCAAAGTAAATTTTAATGTCCCAATTCTAAAGAATAAGTTTATTTTGAAAAATAGATCTTATAAAATTGTCAAAAGTTATATTTAAAAAAGGTTCAGCATCAAAAGGCGGTAAAAAAAGCTTTTAAAAATATTAGAGTATTTATTCTTAAAATTGGATTCATTTGCATTCTAAGCCTCTAAAATTTATTGGATAAATGTAAAAATATTTAACAAACATATGTAATAATTTTATAGTAAGTTCTTTTCATTCCCTCAATTACAATAGTTAGGCGTTAACTACTAATAATAGTATTATATTGTTAGTGTGAAACATAAGATTTCAAAGAAACCTGTTGTTGCGTATTAGGTACGTTATAAAACAAAGAGTCCCCTTTAGATTAAAATTAATATTTAATTCTAAAATATTATTAAATACAAAAATGTAATATTAATTATTTACCTAGGATGTTACATCCTTCCCCCCTTTTGGGAATTGCGTCCTCACAATTTTAAAATTGGGCTCGTAAACTTAATTGAAAGCCCCACATCAGAAAAGGAGTCAGTAAAACTATCACTTTAAAAGAAAGAAAGAGAAGTACAATGGTCAACCAAGTTAACTCATACTATGATTCCATATAGGAAAATATGGATATGGAAGAGAAAACAAAGGGTCAAGTTCTGATAGAGAGTGATAGAAAACTTGACTAGGAGAAAGTAAACAATCTGAAATCCACTAACTTGTGACGGGTTAAACGGTATTTGATTCCCCAGTAGGAAAAGTTAACAGATGACATTTTTGTTTTAAGTTACTTTTCATTGAGGAATTTATTTATGGGATTAACAAAAATATAAGGAAAATACTTAATTGTGATGTAAACTTTCAACCTTTACTAGATTTCTAACACAAACTCATATTTTCTCTAAATGATGAGTATTCAGGATGACTTGTTCACATTAAGAGCGCTATAAACAACTTCTAGAGAATCACCTAACTAAAAAAAGAGAACTATATATTTCCCATGTCTTTAGACCTTAACCAAAACCAAAAAGTTTAGTACAAGATCAGATAATCCCCAAAAAGGATAATCTTTTACAAAAAGAAAAACTACTCTTAATCTCCAAAATTTGTCCAACAAAACCAAAAGTTCATCAAAGACCATTAAATAAATAGCTATCCATAAAATTTTTCAAATTAATCCAAACTAATATTGAAACCCAAATCTCTAAAGGATTTAATCACATAGTCTTCTAATGTAAATCTTAATATTTATCTCCAAATAACATCAGTTGCTCTTAAAGTCTCATATTGAAAAGTAATTAACCTAATCAAATATCCTCCATGATAGGTCAATCATTTCCATATATAACCCAAAATAAAATTATTCTTGATTCATAAAATCATTTAACTAAAAAGAATAAGTCATACTAACCAGGTACTTCACGTAGTCCAGTGGTAGGTGATAAATACCAGTCGCACTTTGGTTGTGGGTTCGATTCCCGCGGCTTTGTTCGACGCGATGGGTTGTCACACGATCTGCGTGTTATCCATTTTCCAAAACTACATAATTCTTAAAACATTACCCAAAAGAGATAAATTCTTCAAAAATAACCATAACATAATTTAACCTCAAGTTTACCTCATGCCTTTAATTTTCTATCATAACATATAGTAACCCATAATTACCTCAAAAGTAAGGATCATATAAACCCTAATGGTTAACTTTATAATTATTACATGAACTTCCACATAGAGATGGTTCTATCATACATGATGCATTAGGGAACTCACCATGTTTCAAGTGGTTAATCATGACTCCTGATAGTTGGTTTAGAATAACCACGAGATCTCTCATTGAATCCCCCATTTCATCCAGTCGCTTAATCAGAGAACCACCATAGTTTCCTTCAAACCCGTTGTCACTTTGGTGCCTACTAGATCCATCCATTTACTAAACCAAAAATGTTAGTGTGAGTATATCAACAAAATCATCATGTTCTAATAAGGAAGATAAACACTAAGATATACTTACTCATTCACTTTTTCTAAAAACTATGACTCTTTTTGAAATCCTAACCATTATGGTAATGTCACTTATGCTTAAAGAATACCCTAACCTCTAAAGTTATCTAAACTGACCTTTGATACCAACTATAAGGACCCGACCTTAAAACATTACATAATATTTAATTAAATGAATAATTCACATTGAGGATCTTTTCAGGTTTAGAGTTTTAGAGAATTAGGACATAACTATTATGTAACGACCCGAAATTTTAAATAAATATTGTTTCCTAATTTTATGTGTTATTTTTTTTTTATACTCAACAAAAATGTTTCATTTGGTAACATGAGTATAATTAAAATGAGACTGTTGGGTTTTGACTGTTATTTGACCATTGGTCAATATGACCGCTGGAAACTAAACGTTTTGACTATTGTCTCTAAATACAAGCAATCTTGGTTAATTAATATAGAAAGAAGATTCGATGGCCTCACCCAGTAGTCTTGGACCGATCGAAGCACATCTAACAGAACTTGGGAAGGAGGTAACACCACTGGGCTTTGCTCTGGACCAAACCCAAGCTGAACTTCATCGTATAAAGCTAGAACGGGATCGCCTTTGTGAGAAGTTCAAACTGATAGAAATTAATACTCGTGCAATGTTGGCTGAGCCTCCCTCAGATTCTCTCACCTTAGCACACCTTACACTTAGGTCCTATGCTGGTGTGATAAGGGGCTATGTAAGGAGACCGTAACTGTCTTGTGTAATCCTTTTTTTTAAATAAAAATTTCGATTTCTTTTATGAATTTTCAAATGACCGGATAAATATAGTATGCATATTTTTGATGAATTTTAGAAAAAGGATATTTTAAATATGTTTATGTAAACCCTAAATAATTAAAAATGTGTAATGATTTTCAAAAAATGTCTTCTACAATTATGTTCAGTACGAAATTTAGAGTCTAATAAGATCAACTTGATTTTTGATGAATAGTAAATTATGAATAGTGATTTTATGATTAGGATTAATAATGTGTCCAAATGGATTAGTAATCTCACTTAAAGAAAGTATTAAAATAAGCTAGGCACTTTGATTAAGTAATGTGATTCAATAAAATGGTTAAATAACGGTTTCATAAATTATTATTCAAGTATTAGTTTTTTCGGATGAATAGTGTTTTTTAATTAAAATTTTAATTAAAAATATTTAGAAAATTATTTTTATAAAATGGACTTCATTTTTGAACTCAGAGCATCAATATTATGTTTAGGTAATTTTTGGGGATTTTTCTGAAAAAAATAAATTTTCGATGAATAGTGTTTTTAATTAAAAATTTAATTAAAAATATTTAGAAAATTATTTTTATAAAATGGATTTCATTTTTGAAATCCGAGCATTGATATTTGGTTAAGGTGAAATTTTGGGATTATTCTGAGAAAGTTGAATTTTCGATGAATAGTGAAAATACTGTTTTTAAGTTACGAGTGTTTAATGACATCATTAAATGATGTATTAAGTATGTAATCAGTATGGTCGACTTATGGATAGTAAGATAAGGTATGAGGTGTCCCAAGTGGCCAATACCATGGGCAAATACCATGGGCAAGCCCATGGTTTTTCCAAAACCACTAATGAGGTGTCCCTTGGCCATTAATGCCTTGTCCCCTCACTTTCCCTATAAATACCAAGACGTCCTCTCATCCATTCGACTCCCCACTCTCCCCCAACGAATTTCTGGTCTCCTTACCTCCCAAGGAGTCCTCCCAAGGTGCCCCAAGCCCTCAAGGTCCAAACCATTGTGTTTTAAGAGTTACGTTTTAAGGTAAGGGATCCGACCTCTCTCTTTAATTTCAAGTAATCTCTTTTATGTCATTCCTTTTATGCTCCATGTTCTTATGTTGGAGGATGTTCTTTTATACTCCTCTTACTTACCTTTTCATGTTCATATAATGATAGATCCCCTATTACTCTCATTATTTCGTTTTATGAAGTTTTAAGTGGCGCCGTTAGGCTGCCGAAATATTTGTAACGGATTCTTTCTCCCTTCTCATTTTTCAAGATCTATTTTCATGTAAAGTATTTCAAGTTCCTTTTTATTATGTTGGGGTATGATCTCTAAATTTATCATACTGATCTTTTATGTTCATATGATGAGAGACCCCATTTGATCTCTTTAATTCAGTATTTTGAAGTTTTAAGTGGCGCCGTTAGGCTGCCGAATTTTTAAATTGTTCTTCACCCTTCTCGTTTTGAAGTTCTACTTTCATGTCAATTCTTTCAAGTTCCTTTTTGTTATGTTGGGGTATGATCTCTATATCTATCATACTGGACTCTTATGTTCTTATAATGAGATACCCCATTTTATCTCTTCAATTCAGTATTTTGAAGTTTTAAGTGGTGCCGTTAGGCTGCCGAATTTTTTAGGGGATTCTTTCACCCTTCTCATTCTTTTCAAAGTTCTACTTTCATGTCAAGTCTTTCAAGTTCCTTTTTAATTATGTTGGGGAATTATATCTATATCTATCATACTGAACTCTTATGTTCACATGATTAGAGACCCTATTTGATCTTTTCAAATCATTTTGTTTGAAGTTTAAGTAACGCCGTTAGGCTGCCAAGCTTTCATAAGAAAAATCTAATTTTTGTCTTCCTTCCATGTTTTTCATTTCAAATGGTATTTCCTTGAAATTTAATTACCATGATCATGTATCCTTATTATTCTGTCCATCTACTATTTTATGGGTCATTTATGATTGTTTGACCCATTTTACCTCTCTTTTTAATGTCTTCTAAAACCTCGTAACATAGCCGTTATGCTGCAGAATTTCCGTCTCAAAATGTCTCTCTCTTTTTCTAAAGTTCTTTTATATTATTAAGTGAATAATCAAAGATATTTCTTCTAAAGGGGTATTCACATATATACCAAAATTTTATATTTTAAATTATGGGATTTACATACATGATACCCACCTTCCTTTTCTGTGGGTTTTAAGGTGACGTAAAGATCATATCTTTAAAGCAGTTTTTAAAACGTTATGATTACGAAATGAAACCCATTTATTTTGTGCTATATGGGTTCTTTATGAAATGTTTGATGATGATATATGTGGCTAAAATGATAATAAAGGCAAATTTAAGGGTGCGCCCTGATAGCGCTCCAATGCATTGGGTAAAGACTTAATCTCTAGAGATGACCATTTTTAACGACGCCTTGGTGAATAACCTTGGTAATTTTTAACGACACCTTGGTGAATAACCATGGTAATTTTTAATGACGCCTTGGTGAATAACCTTGGTAATTTTTAACGACACCTTGAGGACGGACCTTGGTGAAACGAAACGATTGTCAATATTAAATGTTGCAGCCACATCTTCAAGTTATGAAAAAGTTTTATTTTTATTATGATATGCCTCATGATTTCATTTTCATGCCTTAAAGTTCTTTTCATGACTTTATTTATGTATCTCAAGTTCATATGTAAAATGTTTCACTTGTTTCCCTTGCTGGGCCTTCTGCTCACCCTTCATTTTGATGTATGTCCCCAGGTTATGAGATGCAGTAATGAGCCTAGGGAGAACATGAGGAGAAGCCTTTCTAGTGTTTAAGAAGAATGTTTGTTTTGTTTCATGTTTTATGTTCCTTGTTTCCAAGACACTAAACCTTAAAGATCCTCAGTTCGGTGTAATGAAATGAAAGTTATGTTATAAAAAGACGGGATGCTATAGTTGGTATCAAAGGATGGTTTAGTTATTTGTGGAAATTAGGATATGAAAACTCTAGGAAGAACCCTATAGAAAAGTTTAAATATAGGAAATCTTCCTGGTATTTTGGTGAGTATTGAGTAAGGGGTTGCCAAGTAAATACATCCCTGTTTGGATACGAGCAGGTAGAGGTGGCTCTGGCACAGATGTACATAGGGGTAAAACTTGAAAACACCGCTTTGAGATAGACTCAAACGGGAACTGGTACACGACAACGGGCCTTGCTGCACTCTTGGTTACGACACTCCCGGGGGATATGATTTGGTAAATTCATAAGCTTAGTATGAACCATTGTTAAAGGAACAAAGATAAAATAAAATAAAGATTCACATAAGAATATATGATCATGGATAACCTAGATGGGAACCTAGGGGATCACAAGTTAGGGTATACTTTTCTTCTACAAGTTATCCTTATATGCTTTAAGTTTTTTTTCATGATTATTTGTTAAGTATTTAAGCCTCTAATTATACTTTCTCTTCTTAGTTGATGGTGGGAAATGGAATAACGTGTCCCAACAACCAATGTGATAGGAAATGCGACAATTTCCATATTAATATGACTGAGATGATTAGGGGATTAAAAGATGATTATTATTTTGGAAGACGTTCACTATTTTGGGGACCCTATATGATCAAGGTAGATAAATTACTATAGTATTTTCATTGAGGAGTAAGGTTGACTTATATTTTGAAGAATTTATTAATTTAAGGTGGACTTATAGTAATTTAGGTTACTTATGGGAATGATTAACCTATCTTGGGTAAAATATGTTTAGGTTAGCTACTTTTGTTATAAGATGTTAGGAGTGGTTGATGTTGTCTGGAGATGAACAATGAAGTTATTTTGGAAGACTATGTTATAAAATCCTTATTGTATTTGGGTTTCAATCTTATTTTGGTTTATTTTGAGGAATTTTAAGGACCGTTATTTATGGAATAGTCTATGATGAACTTTGGGTAGTACCATGGAACTTTGAAGATTTAAAATTAGTTTCCATTCCTATGGGATTTTTTCTTTTTGAAGAGTTGTTTTACCTTAAGCTTTCTGTTTTTGGGATAATGTTTAAAGATAGAAGAAATAGATAGTTAATCTTTTATAGATTATGTGATTCTCTAGAAGATGATTCTTGTGATTTTATGAGACCAAGTTTTTTTGAATTCTCATCATTTGGAGAAAAGATTAGTGTTGGTAGGGACTTATTAAAGGATGAAACTCTACTTGAAGGTAGGTATATTTTCTTATGTTTTTGTTCTATGTAGTAAATGAATTCCTCAAAATTAAGAAAAGAAATGTAAAACAAAAATGTTGTTGGTTTACGTTTCCTACTAGGTAATCAAAGACCGTTTACACACATCATAAGTTTGGGATTTTGTTATGGTTAACTTTCTCCTAATCATGTTCTCTATCACTCTCCCTCAGAACTTGACCCTTTGTTTTCTCCTCCATGTCCATGTTTTCCTACATGGAATCCTAGTGTGGGTTAACTCGGGTGACCTTTGTACTTCCCTATCTTTCTTTTAAAGTAATATTTTTACTGACTCCTTTTCCGATGTGGGAATTTCAATGAAATTTCAAAACCCAATTTTAAAAATTGCGAGGACGCAATTTCTTAAGGGGGGAAGATTGTAAGGACCCGAAATTTTAAATAAGTATTATTTCCTAATTTTATGTGTTATTTTATTTTACTTTTATACTCAACAAAAATGTTTCATTTGGTAACATGAGTATAATTAAAATGAGACTGTTGGGTTTTGACTGTTATTTGACCATTGGTCAATATGACCGCTGGAAACTAAAAGTTTTGACTATTGTCTCTAAATACAAGCAATCTTGGTTAATTAATATAGAAAGAAGATTCGATGGCCTCACCCAATAGTCTTGGACCGATTGAAGCCCATCTAACAGAACTTGGGAAGGAGGTAGCACCACTGGGCTTTGCTCTGGACCAAACCCAAGCTGAACTTCATCGTATAAAGCTAGAACGGGATCGCATTCGTGAGAAGTTCAAACTAATAGAAATTACTACTAGTGCGATGTTGGCCGAGCCTCCCTCAGATTCTCTCTCCTTAGCACACCTTATACTTAGGTCCTATGCTGGTGTGATAAGGGGCTATGTAAGGAGACCGTAACTGTCTTGTGTAATCCTTTGTTTTAAATAAAAATTTCGATTTCTTTTATGAATTTTCAAATGACCGGATAAATATAGTATGCATATTTTTGATGAATTTTAGAAAAAGGATATTTTAAATATGTTTATGTAAACCCTAAATAATTAAAAATGTGTAATGATTTTCAAAAAATGGTCTTCTACAATTATATTCAGTACGAAATTTAGAGTCTAATATGATCAACTTGATTTTCGATGAATAGTAAATTATGAATAGTGATTTTATGATTTGGATTAATAATGTGTCCAAATGGATTAGTAATATCACTTAAAGAAAGTATTAAAATAAGCTCGGCACTTTGATTAAGTAATGCGATTCAATAAAATGGATAAATAACGGTTTCATAAATTATTATTCAAGTATTAGTTTTTTCGGTTGAATAGTATTTTTAATTAAAATTTTAATTAAAAATATTTAGAAAATTATTTTTATAAAATGGACTTCATTTTTGAACTCAGAGCATCGATATTATGTTAAGGTAATTTTTGGGGATTTTTCTGAAAAAATAAATTTTCGATGAAGAGTGTTTTTAATTAAAAATTTAATTAAAAATATTTAGAAAATTATTTTTATAAAATGGATTTCATTTTTGAAATCAGAGCATTGATATTTGGTTAAGGAGAAATTTTGGGATTATTCTCAGAAAGTTGAATTTTCGATGAATAGTGAAAATACAGTTTTTAAGTTACGGGTGTTTAATGACATCATTAAATGATGTATTAAGTATGTAATCAATATGGTCGACTTATTAATAGTAATATAAGGTATGAGGTTTCCTAAGTGGCCAATACCATGGGCAAATACCATGGGCAAGCCCATGGTTTTGCCAAAACTACTAATGAGGTGTCCCTTGGCCATTAATGGCTTGTCCCCTCACTTTCCCTATAAATACCAAGCCATCCTCTCATCCATTCGACTCCCCACTCTCCCCAACGAATTTCTGGTCTCCTTACCTCCAAAGGAGTCCTCCCAAGGTGCCCCCAATCCCTCAAGGTCCAAAACATTGAATTTTAAGAGTTACGTTTTAAGGTAAGGGATCCGACCTCTCTCTTTAATTTCAAGTAATCTCTTTTATGTCATTCCTTTTATGCTCCATGTTCTTATGTTGTAGGATGTTATTTTACACTCCTCTTACTTCCCTTTTCATGTTCATATAATTAGATATCCCCTCTTACTCTCATTATTTCTTTTGATGAAGTTTTAAGTGGCGTCGTTAGGCTGCCGAAAGTTTTGTAACAGATTCTTTCTCCCTTCTCATTTTTCAAGATCTATTTTCATGTAAAGTATTTCAAGTTCCTTTTTATTATGTTGGGGTATGATCTATAAATTTATCATACTGATCTTTTATGTTAATATGATGAGATACCCCATTTGATCTCTTCAATTCAGTATTTTGAAGTTTTAAGTGGCGCCGTTAGGCTGCCGAATTTTTAAGTGGTTCTTCACCCTTCTCGTTTTGAAGTTCTACTTTCATGTCAATTCTTTCAAGTTCCTTTTTGTTATGTTGGGGTATGATATATATATCTATCATACTGGAATCTTATGTTCATATGATGAGAGACCCCATTTGATCTCTTCAATTCAGTATTTTGAAGTTTTAAGTGGTGCCGTTAGGCTGCCGAATTTTTTAGGGGATTCTTTCACCCTTCTCATTATTTTCAAAGTTCTACTTTCATGTCAAGTCTTTCAAGTTCCTTTTTAATTATGATGGAGAATTATATCTATATCTATCATACTGAACTCTTATGTTCACATGATGAGAGACCCTATTTGATCTTTTCAAATAATTTTGTTTGAAGTATAAGTAACGCCGTTAGGCTGCCAAACTTTCATAAGAGAAATCTAATTTTTTTCTTCCTTCCATGTTTTTCATTTCAAATGGTATGTCCTTGAAATTTCATTACCATGATCATGTATCCTTCTTATTCTGTCCATCTACTGTTTTATGGGTCATTTATGAATGTTTGACCCATTTTACCTCTCTTTTTAATGTCTTCTAAAACCTCGTAACATAGCCGTTATGCTGCAGAATTTCCGTCTCAAAATGTCTCTCTCTTTTTCTAAAGTTCTTTTATATTATTAAGTGAATACTCAAAGCTCTTTCTTATAAAGGGGTATTCACATATATACCAAAATGTTCTATTTTAAATTATGGGATTTACATACATGAGACCCACCTTCGTTTTCTGTGGGTTTTAAGGTGACGTAAAGATCATGTCTTTAAAGCAGTTTTTAAAACGTTATGATTACGAAATGAAACCCATTTATTTTGTGCTATATGGGTTCTTTATGAAATTTTTTATGATGATATATGTGGCTCACATGATAATAAAGGCAAATTTAAGGGTGCGCCCTGATATCGCTCCAATGCATTGGGTAAAGACTTAATCTCTAGAGATGACCATTTTTAACGACGCCTTGGTGAATAACCTTGGTAATTTTTAACGACACCTTGGTGAATAACCTGGTAATTTTTAATGACGCCTTGGTGAATAACCTTGGTAATTTTTAACGACACCTTGGGGATGAACCTTGGTGAAACGAAACGATTGTCAATATTAAATGTTGCAGCCACATCTTCAAGTTATGAAAAAGTTTTATTTTTATTATAATATGCCTCATGATTTCATTTTCATGCCTTAAAGTTCGTTTCATGACTTTATTGATGTATCTCAAGTTCATATGTAAAATGTTTCACTTGTTTCCCTTGCTGGGCCTTCTGCTCACCCTTAATTTTGATGTATGTCCCCAAGTTATGAGATGCAGTAATGAGCCTAGGGAGAACATGAGGAGAAGCCTTTCAAGTGTTTAAGAAGAATGTTTTTTTTGTTTCATGTTTTATGTTCCTTGTTTCCAAGACACTAAACCTTAAAGATCCTCAGTTCGGTGTAATGAATTGAAAGTTATGTTATAAAAATATGGGATGCTATAGTTGGTATCAAAGGATGGTTTAGTTATTTGTGGAAATTAGAATATGAAAACTCTAGGAAGAACCCTATAGAAAAGTTTAAATATAGGAAATCTTCCTGGTATTTTGGTGAGTATTGAGTAAGGGGTTTCCAAGTAAATACATCCCTGTCTGGATACGAGCAGGTAGAGGTGGCTCTGGCACAGATGTACATAGGGGTAAAACCTGAAAACACCTCTTTGATCTAGACTCGAATGGTAACTGGTACACGACAACGGGCCTTGCTGCACTCTTGGTTACGACACTCCCGGGGGATATGCTTTGGTAAATTCATAAGCTTAGTATGAACCATTGTTAAAGGAACAAAGATAAAATAAAATAAAGATTCACATAAGAATATATGATCATGGATAACCTAGATGGGAACCTAGGGGATCACAAGTTAGGGTATACTTTTCTTCTACAAGTTATCCTTATATGCTTTAAGTTCCTTTTCATGATTATTGGTTAAGTATTTAAGCCTCTAATTATACTTTCTCTTCTTAGTTGATGGTGGGAAATGGAATAACGTGTCCCAACAACCAATGTGATAGGAAATGCAACAATTTCCGTATTAATATGACTGAGATGATTAGTGGATTAAAATATGATTATTATTTTGGAAGACGTTCACTATTTTGGGGACCCTATA
Organism: Viscum album; assembly: GCA_963277665.1. Lineage (NCBI taxonomy): Eukaryota > Viridiplantae > Streptophyta > Magnoliopsida > Santalales > Viscaceae > Viscum > Viscum album. Next base: position 680,349,245 of record OY728123.1, on the reverse strand, counting down.
TGATCAAGGTAGATAGATTACTATAGTATTTTCATTGAGGAGTAAGGTTGACTTATATTTTGAAGAATTTATGAATTTAAGGTGGACTTATAGTAATTTAGGTTACTTATGGGAATGATTAACCTATATTGGGTAAAATATGTTTAGGTTAGCTACTTTTGTTATAAGATGTTAGGAGTGGTTGATGTTGTCTGGAGATGAACAATGAAGTTGTTTTGGAAGACTATGTTATAAAATCCTTATTGTATTTGGGTTTCAATCTTAGTTTGGTTTATTTTGAGGAATTTTAAGGACCGTTATTTATGGAATAGACTATGATGAACTTTGGGTAGTACCATGGAACTTTGAAGATTTAAAAGTAGTTTCCATTCCTATGGGATTCTTTCTTTTTGAAGAGTTGTTTTACCTTAACCTTTCTGTTTTTGGGATAATGTTTAAAGATAGAAGAAATAGATAGTTAATCTTTTGTAGATTATGTGATTCTCTAGAAGATGATTCTTGTGCTTTTATGAGACCAAGTTTTTTTGAATTCTCATCATTTGGAGAAAAGATTAGTGTTGGTAGGGACTTATTAAAGGATGAAACTCTACTTGAAGGTAGGTATATTTTCTTATGTTTTTGTTCTATGTAGTAAATGAATTCCTCAAAATTATGAAAAGAAATGTAAAACAAAAATGTTGTTGGTTTACGTTTCCTACTAGGTAATCAAAGACCGTTTACACACATCATAAGTTTGGGATTTTGTTATGGTTAACTTTCTCCTAATCATGTTCTCTATCACTCTCCCTCAGAACTTGACCCTTTGTTTTATCCTCCATGTCCATGTTTTCCTACATGGAATCCTAGTGTGGGTTAACTCGGGTGACCTTTGTACTTCCCTATCTTTCTTTTAAAGTAATAGTTTTACTGACTCCTTTTCTGATGTGGGAATTTCAATGAAATTTCAAAACCCAATTTTAAAAATTGTGAGGACGCAATTTCTTAAGGGGGGAAGATTGTAACGACCCGAAATTTTAAATAAATATTATTTCCTAATTTTATGTGTTATTTTATTTTATTTTTATACTCAACAAAAATGTTTCATTTGGTAACATGAGTATAATTAAAATGAGACAGTTGGGTTTTGACTGTTATTTGACCATTGGTCAATATGACCGCTGGAAACTAAACGTTTTGACTATTGTCTCTAAATACAAGCAATCTTGGTTAATTAATATAGAAAGAAGATTTGATGGCCTCACCCAATAGTCTTGGACCGATCGAAGCCCATCTAACAGAACTTGGGAAGGAGGTAGAACCACTGGGCTTTTCTCTGGACCAAACCCAAGCTGAAATTCAACGTATAAAGCTAGAACGGGATCGCATTCGTGAGAAGTTCAAACTAATAGAAATTACTACTCGTGCGATGTTGGCCGAGCCTCCCTCAGATTCTCTCACCTTAGCACACCTTATACTTAGGTACTATGCTGGTGTGATAAGGGGCTATGTAAGGAGACCGTAACTGTCTTGTGTAATCCTTTATTTTAAATAAAAATTTTGATTTCTTTTATGAATTTTGAAATGACCGGATAAATATAGTATGCATATTTTTGATGAATTTTAGAAAAAGGATATTTAGATATGTTTATTTAAACCCTAAATAATTAAAAATGTGTAATGATTTTCAAAAAATGGTCTTCTACAATTATATTCAGTACGAAATTTAGAGTCTAATATGATCAACTTGATTTTTGATGAATAGTAAATTATGAATAGTGATTTTATGATTTGGATTAATAATGTGTCCAAATGGATTAGTAATCTCACTTAAAGAAAGTATTAAAATAATCTAGGCACTTTGATTAAGTAATGTGATTCAATAAAATGGTTAAATAACGGTTTCATAAATTATTATTCAAGTATTAGTTTTTTTGGTTGAATAGTATTTTTAATTAAAATTTTAATTAAAAATATTTAGAAAATTATTTTTATAAAATGGACTTCATTTTTGAACTCAGAGCATCGATATTATGTTAAGGTAATTTTTGGGAATTTTTCTGAAAAAAATAAATTTTCGATGAATAGTGTTTTTAATTAAAAATTTAATTAAAAATATTTAGAAAATTATTTTTATAAAATGGATTTCATTTTTGAAATCAGAGCATTGATATTTGGTTAAGGAGAAATTTTGGGATTATTCTGAGAAAGTGGAATTTTCGATGAATAGTGAAAATACAGTTTTTAAGTTACGGGTGTTTAATGACATCATTAAATGATGTATTAAGTATGTAATCAATATGGTCGACTTATGAATAGTAAGATAAGGTATGAGGTGTCCCAAGTGGCCAATACCATGGGCAAATACCGTGGGCAAGCCCATGGTTTTGCCAAAACTACTAATGAGGTGTCCCTTGGCCATTAATGGCTTGTCCCCTCACTTTCCCTATAAATACCAAGACATCCTCTCATCCATTCGACTCTCCAATCTCCCCCAACGAAGTTCTGGTCTCCTTACCTCCAAAGGAGTCCTCCCAAGGTTCCCCCAATCCCTCAAGGTCCAAACCATTGAATTTTAAGAGTTACGTTTTAAGGTAAGGGATCCGACCTCTCTCTTTAATTTCAAGTAATATCTTTTATGTCATTCCTTTTATGCTCCATGTTATTATGTTGGAGGATGTTATTTTATACTCCTCTTACTGAACTTTTCATGTTCATATAATTAGAGATCCCCTATTACTCTCATTATTTCGTTTTATGAAGTTTTAAGTGGCGCCGTTAGGCTGCCGAAATTTTTGTAACGGATTCTTTCTCCCTTCTCATTTTTCAAGATCTATTTTCATGTAAAGTATTTCAAGTTCCTTTTTATTATGTTGGGGTATGATCTATAAATTTATCATACTGATATTTTATGTTCATATGATGAGATACACCATTTGATCTCTTCAATTCAGTATTTTGAAGTTTTAAGTGGCGCCGTTAGGCTGCCGAATTTTTAAGTGGTTCTTCACCCTTCTCGTTTTGAAGTTCTACTTTCATGTCAATTCTTTCAAGTTCCTTTTTGTTATGTTGGGGTATGATCTATATATCTATCATACTGGACTCTTATGTTCATATGATGAGAGACCCCATTTGATCTCTTCAATTCAGTATTTTTAAGTTTTAAGTGGTGCCATTAGGCTGCCGAATTTTTTAGGGGATTCTTTCACCCTTCTCATTCTTTTCAAAGTTCTACTTTCTTGTCAAGTCTTTCAAGTTCCTTTTTAATTATGTTGGAGCATTATATCTATATCTATCATACTGAACTCTTATGTTCACATGATGAGAGACCCTATTTGATCTTTTCAAATAATTTTTTTTGAAGTATAAGTAACGCCGTTAGGCTGCCAAACTTTCATAAGAGAAATCTAATTTTTGTCTTCCTTCCATGTTTTTCATTTCAAATGGTATGTCCTTGAAATTTCATTACCATGATCATGTATCCTTGTTATTCTGTCCATCTACTGTTTTATGGGTCATTTATGAATGTTTGACCCATTTTCTCTCTCTTTTTAATGTCTTCTAAAACCTCATAACATAGCCGTTATGCTGCAGAATTTCCGTCTCAAAATGTCTCTCTCTTTTTCTAAAGTTCTTTTTTATTATTAAGTGAATACTAAAAGCTCTTTCTTATAAAGGGGTATTCACATATATACCAAAATGTTCTATTTTAAATTATGGTATTTACATACATGAGACCCACCTTCCTTTTCTATGGGTTTTAAGGTGACGTAAAGATCATGTCTTTAAAGCAGTTTTTAAAACGTTATGTTTACGAAATGAAACCCATTTATTTTGTGCTATATGGGTTCTTTATGAAATTTTTGATGATGATATATGTGGCTCACATGATAATAAATGCAAATTTAAGGGTTCACCCTGATAGCGCTCCAATGCATTGGGTAAAGACTTAATCTCTAGAGATGACCATTTTTAACGACGCCTTGGTGAATAACCTTGGTAATTTTTAACGACACCTTGGTGAATAACCTTCGTAATTTTTAATGACGCCTTGGTGAATAACCTTGGTAATTTTTAACGACACCTTGGGGATGGAACTTGGTGAAACGAAACGATTGTCAATATTAAATGTTACAGCCACATCTTCAAGTTATGAAAAAGTTTTATTTTTATTATGATATGCCTCATGATTTCATTTTCATGCCTTAAATTTCTTTTCATGACTTTATTGATGTATCTCAATTTCATATGTAAAATGTTTCACTTGTTTCCCTTGCTGGGCCTTCTGCTCACCCTTCATTTTTATGTATGTCCCCAGGTTATGAGATGCAGTAATGAGCCTAGGGAGAACATGAGGAGAAGCCTTTCAAGTGTTTAAGAAGAATGTTTTTTTTGTTTCATGTTTTATGTTCCTTGTTTCCAAGACACTAAAACTTAAAGATCCTCAGTTCGGTGTAATGAAATGAAAGTTATGTTATAAAAAGACGGGATGCTATAGTTGGTATCAAAGGATGGTTTAGTTATTTGTGGAAATTAGGATATGAAAACTCTAGGAAGAACCCTATAGAAAAGTTTAAATATAGGAAATCTTCCTAGTATTTTGGTGAGTATTGAGTAAGGGGTTGCCAAGTAAATACATCCCTGTCTAGATACGAGCAGGTAGAGGTGGCTCTGGAATAGATGTACATAGGGGTAAAACCTGAAAACACCGCTTTGAGCTAGACTCGAACGGGAACTGGTACACGACAACGGGCCTTGCTGCACTCTTGGTTACGACACTCCCGGGGGATATGCTTTGGTAAATTCATAAGCTTAGTATGAACCATTGTTAAAGGAACAAAGATAAAATAAAATAAAGATTCACATAAGAATATATGATCATGGATAACCTAGATGGGAACCTAGGGGATCACAAGTTAGGGTATACTTTTCTTCTACAAGTTATCCTTATATGCTTTAAGTTCCTTTTCATGATTATTGGTTAAGTATTTAAGCCTCTAATTATACTTTCTCTTCTTAGTTGATGGTGAGAAATGGAATAACGTGTCCCAACAACAAATGTGATAGGAAATGCAACAATTTCCGTTTTAATATGACTGAGATGATTAGGGGATTAAACGATGATTATTATTTTGGAAGACGTTCACTATTTTGGGGACCCTATATGATCAAGGTAGATAGATTACTATAGTATTTTCATTGAGGAGTAAGGTTGAATTATATTTTTAAGAATTGATGAATTTAAGGTGGACTTATAGTAATTTAGGTTACTTATGGGAATGATTAACCTATCTTGGGTAAAATATGTTTAGGTTAGCTACTTTTGTTATAAGATGTTAGGAGTGGTTGATGTTGTCTGGAGATGAAAAATGAAGTTGTTTTGGAATACTATGTTATAAAATCCTTATTTTATTTGGGTTTCAATCTTAGTTTGGTTTATTTTGAGGAATTTTAAGGACCGTTATTTATGGAATAGTCTATGATGAACTTTGGGTAGTACCATGGAACTTTGAAGATTTAAAAGTAGTTTCCATTCCTATGGGATTATTTCTTTTTGAAGAGTTGTTTTACCTTAACCTTTCTGTTTTTGGGATAATGTTTAAAGATAGAAGAAATAGATAGTTAATCTTTTGTAGATTATGTGATTCTCTAGAAGATGATTCTTGTGATTTTATGAGACCAAGTTTTTTTGAATTCTCATCATTTGGAGAAAAGATTAGTGTTGGTAGGGACTTATTAAAGGATGAAACTCTACTTGAAGGTAGGTATATTTTCTTATGTTTTTGTTCTATGTAGTAAATGAATTCCTCAAAATTATGAAAAGAAATGTAAAACAAAAATGTTGTTGGTTTAAGTTTCCTACTAGGTAATCAAAGACCGTTTACACACATCATAAGTTTAGGATTTTGTTATGGTTAACTTTCTCCTAATCATGTTCTCTATCACTCTCCCTCAGAACTTGACCCTTTGTTTTCTCCTCCATATCCATGTTTTCCTACATGGAATCCTAGTGTGGGTTAACTCGGGTGACCTTTGTACTTCCCTATCTTTCTTTTAAAGTAATAGTTTTACTGGCTCCTTTTCCGATGTGGGAATTTCAATGAAATTTCAAAACCCAATTTTAAAAATTGCGAGGACGCAATTTCTTAAGGGGGGAAGATTGTAACGACCCGAAATTTTAAATAAATATTATTTCCTAATTTTATGTGTTATTTTATTTTATTTTTATACTCAACAAAAATGTTTCATTTGGTAACATGAGTATAATTAAAATGAGACTGTTGGGTTTTGACTGTTATTTGACCATTGGTCAATATGACCGCTGGAAACTAAACGTTTTGACTATTGTCTCTAAATACAAGCAATCTTGGTTAATTAATATAGAAAGAAGATTCGATGGCCTCACCCAATAGTCTTGGACCGATCAAAGCCTATCTAACAGAACTTGGGAAGGAGGTAGCACCACTGGGCTTTTCTCTGGACCAAACCCAAGCTGAACTTCATCGTATAAAGCTAGAACGAGATCACATTCGTGAGAAGTTCAAACTAATAGAAATTACTACTCGTGCGATGTTGGCCGAGCCTCCCTCAAATTCTCTCACCTTAGCACACCTTATACTTAGGTCCTATGCTGGTGTGATAAGGGGCTATGTAAGGAGACCGTAACTATCTTGTGTAATCCTTTGTTTTAAATAAAAATTTCGATTTCTTTTATGAATTTTCAAATGACCGGATAAATATAGTATGCATATTTTTGATGAATTTTAGAAAAAGGATATTTTAAATATTTTTATGTAAACCCTAAATAATTAAAAATGTGTAATGATTTTCAAAAAATGGTCTTCTACAATTATATTTAGTACGAAATTTAGAGTTTAATATGATCAACTTGATTTTTGATGAATAGTAAATTATGAATAGTGATTTTATGATTTGGATTAATAATGTGTCCAAATGGATTAGTAATCTCACTTAAAGAAAGTATTAAAATAAGCTAGGCACTTTGATTAAGTAATGTGATTCAATAAAATGGTTAAATAACGGTTTCATAAATTATTATTCAAGTATTAGTTTTTTCGGTTGAATAGTATTTTTAATTAAAATTTTAATTAAAAATATTTAGAAAATTATTTTTATAAAATGGACTTCATTTTTGAACTCAGAGCATCGATATTATGTTAAGGTAATTTTTGGGGATTTTTCTGAAAAAAATAAATTTTCGATGAATAGTGTTTTTAATTAAAAATTTAATTAAAAATATTTAGAAAATTGTTTTTATAAAATGGATTTCATTTTTGAAATCAGAGCATTGATATTTGGTTAAGGAGAAATTTTGGGATTATTCTGAGAAAGTTGAATTTTCGATGAATAGTGAAAATACAGTTTTTAAGTTACAGGTGTTTAATGACATCATTAAATGATGTATTAAGTATGTAATCAATATGGTCGACTTATGAATAGTAAGATAAGGTATGATGTGTCCCAAGTGGCCAATACCATGGGAAAATACCGTGGGCAAGCCCATGGTTTTGCCAAAACTACTAATGAGGTGTCCCTTGGCCATTAATGGCTTGTCCCCTCACTTTCCCTATAAATACCAAGACATCCTCTCATCCATTCGACTCCCCACTCTCCCCCAACGAAGTTATGGTCTCCTTACCTCCAAAGGAGTCCTCCCAAGGTGCCCCCAAGCCCTCAAGTTCCAAACCATTGAATTTTAAGAGTTACGTTTTAAGGTAAGGGATCCGACCTCTCTCTTTAATTTCAAGTAATCTCTTTTATGTCATTCCTTTTATGCTCCATGTTCTTATGTTGGAGGATGTTATTTTATACTCCTCTTACTGCCCTTTTCATGTTCATATAATTAGAGATCCCCTCTTACTATCATTATTTCGTTTTATGAAGTTTTAAGTGGCGCCGTTAGGCTGCCGAAATTTTTGTAACAGATTCTTTCTCCCTTCTCATTTTTCAAGATCTATTTTCATGTAAAGTATTTCAAGATACTTTTTATTATGTTGGGGTATGATCTATAAATTTATCATATTGATATTTTATGTTCATATGATGAGATACCCCATTTTATCTCTTCAATTCAGTATTTTGAAGTTTTAAGTGGCGCCGTTAGGCTGCCGAATTTTTAAGTGGTTCTTCACCCTTCTCGTTTTGAAGTTCTACTTTCATGTCAATTCTTTCAAGTTCCTTTTTGTTATGTTGGGGTATGATCTATATATCTATCATACTGTAATCTTATGTTCATATGATGAGTGACCCCATTTGATCTCTTCAATTCAGTATTTTGAAGTTTTAAGTGGTGCCGTTAGGCTGCCGAATTTTTTAGGGGATTCTTTCACCCTTCTCATTCTTTTCAAAGTTATACTTTCATGTCAAGTCTTTCAAGTTCCTTTTTAATTATGTTGGAGCATTATATATAAATCTATCATACTGAACTCTTATGTTCACATGATGAGAGACCCTATTTGATCTTTTCAAATAATTTTGTTTGAAGTATAAGTAACGCCGTTAGGCTGCCAAACTTTCATAAGAGAAATCTAATTTTTTTCTTCCTTCCATGTTTTTCAGTTCAAATGGTATGTCCTTGAAATTTCATTACCATGATCATGTATCCTTCCTATTCTGTCCATCTACTGTTTTACGGGTCATTTATGAATGTTTGACCCATTTTCCCTCTCTTTTTAATGTCTTCTAAAACCTCGTAACATAGCCGTTATGCTGCAGAATTTCTGTCTCAAAATGTCTCTCTCTTTTTCTAAAGTTATTTTATATTATTAAGTGAATACTCAAAGATCTTTCTTATAAAGGGGTATTCACATATATACCAAAATGTTCTATTTTAAATTATGGGATTTACATACATGAGACCCACCTTCCTTTTCTGTGGGTTTTAAGGTGACGTAAAGATCATGTCTTTAAAGCAGTTTTTAAAACGTTATGATTACGAAATGAAACCCATTTATTTTGTGCTATATGGGTTCTTTATGAAATGTTTGATGATGATATATGTGGCTCACATGATAATAAAGGCAAATTTAGGGGTGCGCCCTGATAGCGCTCCAATGCATTGGGTAAAGACTTAATCTCTAGAGATGACCATTTTTAACGACGTCTTGGTGAATAACCTTGGTAATTTTTAACAACACCTTGGTGAATAACCTTGGTAATTTTTAATGACGCCTTGGTGAATAACCTTGGTAATTTTTAACGACACCTTGGGGATGGACCTTGGTGAAACGAAACGATTGTCAATATTAAATGTTGCAGCCACATCTTCAAGTTATGAAAAAGTTTTATTTTTATTATGATATGCCTCATGATTTCATTTTCATGCCTTAAAGTTCTTTTCATGACTTTATTGATGTATCTCAAGTTCATATGTAAAATGTTTCACTTGTTTCCCTTGCTGGGCCTTCTACTCACCCTTCCTTTTGATGTATGTCCCCAGGTTATGAGATGCAGTAATGAGCCTAGGGTGAACATGAGGAGAAGCCTTTCAAGTGTTTAAGAAGAATGTTTTCTTTTGTTTCATGTTTTATGTTCCTTGTTTCCAAGACACTAAAACTTAAAGATCCTCAGTTCGGTGTAATGGAATGAAAGTTAGGTTATAAAAAGACGGGATGCTATATATTATGTCTCAAAAGATTACAAAGTAGAACCTCCTACCTAGTTTGCATTTTTTTCACAAAATAAAAACTCTTAAAAAGAAACATGTCTAGTTCCATGTTTTAGATATCATGTCTTTCCATGATCCCATCCTTGACCCTATTCATCTTTAAGTCCTATAGAAAAAATTTCAAAAACTTGGGATGAGCATAAAAAGCTCAGTAAGGGATGTAAAAATATGGAAAGAAAAACATTAGTCCATGTATACATAAAAATCAATGAAATCATACTTTTCACATAAAACATAAGCACATTAACATACCTCATGAAATCATAATATTTATGAATAACTCATAGAAATCATAAGACATAAAGGTAACTTGAGGCATTAATAACATTCTTACATCGGGAGTAACCCTCAAGGTTACATTTGGAATACCCGTCACAATATATTACCTAAATATCTTTTGAGAAACCACAACGTTTAACTCATTAGCGTTACCCAATGCATTGGAGAGATATCTCGAGATCACCCGCCCTTAGTTTATCACAGAACCATCCATATTCATAAAATATGCCCAAGAACCATAACATAATCGTATCACATAAAACATGCATAAAGGAAACATAACTTTTCCACATTTCCATAACAAGAGATCACATCATGATATTTACATAAATAAAAACATATAATAAAATCATTAAAATTCTATGAGAGAAATATCCCTTTATACTTTGGAAATATTAGAAGAAGACATTTAAAAGATATTTTAGAATCAAAGTGTCCCATACCACTTAGAATATTTTGAAATGGGTTTAAAACATTCATGTACATATAAATAAATCCTTAAAACCATTTTTAAAGCATGGAAATGGATGATAAATGTTTAAAAGAATAAATCTTTAAAACCATTTAAAACAATGTTTTTATAAAAGAGTCCTTTTCCATTTTGAACATTTAAATTATAAGCCACATGAAAGTAGACCATTTTCAAAACATTTAAATGACTTGAGTATTGAAATAATATGGATATGGAATGTCAAAGGGGCTGTATATACACCTTATAAAAGAATAAAAGTGCATATAATCAAGAAATGTATCAATGAGAAGAAATTGAGATGTAATCCCAATCAAAGATCATGCCATTAGAGCAAGGATAAAGAAATGACATACTTATGTGTGAAAAATATAAATACACCCAATATAAGTGGATATTAAGTGTAAAATAAACATATTTCATTCACACATATTCATAGCATGACATAATCAAGAAGTAGAGGTTTAACCCAAAGAATTGAAATTGGGTTAAGAAGTTCCTTTACAAAAATTCAACAGGCTAACGACGTCACTTTAAAATTAAGAAAATGAGATGATGAGAGATAAAAAGGGTATCTCATCACATGGACATAAAATTTACAGAAATAAGGATATATAAGAACATATCCCAACATAATAAGATTTAAATTAAAAATCCTAACAAAAGAAGTCATTTAAAAAGAAAAGGGTGAAAGGTTCCCTTACCGATTTGGGTAACTTTCGAAACGTACACCCCATGAAAGAAGGACTATACAATGTTGATGTAAATACCCATAAACAAAAGTATATTACAAAAAGAGTAGAATAATGGGAAGTACATACACCACTCAAAGGGTATAGTGACAAATATAACATGAATCTCATGGGAATAAAAAGTGAGATAAAAACCCCTTACCTCGTTGTGATCAATCGAGTCGTATGACCAAAAGATAATAAAAACCAAATGAATCACATAATACCATGAATATAAATAGAATCATGATAATATATAAGGAATGGAAGTACGCAATATACCAGATGCAATAAGTAAGTGGCGAACAATGGAAATCTAACAGAATAAAAAGTGAGATAAGAAATCCCTTACAAAGATTCGACCGCCTAACGACGCAACTTAAAACTTCCAAAAATGGATTGATGAGATAAAATAGGGTCTCTCATCTCATGAACATAAAAATTAAAGTAAAAGTAATATAAAATAGCATCCCCAAACATAAAAAAGAGGAAATCAAAAGAAATGAAATAAAAGAGAGTACTTAGAAAGAGTGAGGTAAGATCCCTTACCTCAAGTCTGACTTGTCTTGTTCGTTTCTTTATATTACTGAATAATAAACTTTTGTCAATTTATAATTGCTTAAGTAACTCATTTAAAGTTTATTATTCAATTCATATCACATATTATAATATTATAATAATAAGTTAATTATGTGAGTTCATATCAGATGTTTTTGTCGATGTTCGGTACATGAGTCAAAAATGATCTTGTTTGAAAAGAATTGTCCATGTAGTTATAAGTACATCATCTAAAAAATAGTATTAATGATTTAAATATCATATATATCCAGTATATATTCATTTTATACTATTCAATAACATTTGGATATAAAAATAAATGAAATTCACCGTTCATGGAGACGGTAGGCCGTACGTACGCATGAACGCTACTTTCATTTCTTTGTCATATTAATGGAATTAAAAATAAATGAGATATGTATATATTATAATTAAAGTATAATATATATTTTATATAGGTCAAATATGTACATTAATTTCATTCTTTATACATTCCATGTATTGCATGAACGAGTCACATCACTTGAGGGGGCGGTAGTCCACACTTCCTCATATGAAATTATCGCATTTGCACAACATGAAATGAATAAAGGTATGTTTTAAATATAAAATAAAGAATCATAGAGGGGAAATAATATAATATATATCATATATAAATATAGTTACATCATAATGGACACCATGAGAGGTGTTAAAAGAAGATTGAACAATCATCATTTCGTGAGGCAGTAATTCGCCACCCACATGAACAATATGTTCTTTAACCATTAGACGGAGGTGTGTGTAAGTGTAAATCACATAATTCTCATAAAAACATCCTAGTATATTGATGAAAATGGTGTTTTTATTTAATAAAATAATAAGAATGTTAGGGGGAGTGAAGAATGAAAATAAAAGAAAGAAACTTGACAGAAGACATTACCTCTAAATCGGGTAACTCTTTTTTATTTGAGCCAAAGGCTTCCTTGGGAAGACTTCTGCCAAAAGAGAGGCTTCTAGGAGTAAGAGATGGATGTGGGGAGACAATATGATCAGATTTTGGATGAAACAAGGGCTTGAGAGGTGTGTGTAAGGGGGTAGAGGTGGGGGCCTTTTATAAGAGGGAGGAGGGGCACTCTTGGAAAGTCTTGAAATGTTACGTTATTATAAAATGATTTTCAGATTTTAAAGGTCCCACAATTATATATTTCGAGGATAAGGTGATAAGGGTTCTAAATATACCCATAAAATAAGTTTTTGAAAATTTTAAGTCTTAGAGTTTACCTTATCTTTTCATTTTATTTAAATCGTTAATTAATGAGGTAATCACTGCATCATCACGGTGTCATAAATAAATAAATTTATTTAATGTATAAAAATTATAAATAAATTACCATAATGTAGGAGATATTTTTATATTTCCAATTACTATTTATATTCAAATATATCATTTATGTAAACGAAATTAAAATTGTTTTACTTAGGATATACAAACCTTTGTTATATTTCATTTCTTTAAACAAAATATGATAAAAAGTCACTATCACACTAAAGTGATTACATGGGGTCCCAAGGTTGGAACAAGGCATCCCAATGTAGGACATGACACCAAAAATAGAATTTGGACACATGTTGGGGTAATTTTATATTTTTATGATATTATTTTATTACCCTTAACTACCCGATTACTAATTAAACAAGATAATTAAAGACAATTATCGTCGTTACTATTCATAAGGTCCAAAAACAAAAGTCTTAATTAAATAATTTTGAACTTATGATTACAAATATGGAATCCATTTTATCAAATTCCAAACACATAAATTTAAGTAATTAATTTAAAAAAAATCTCTTTGTCAAAACAAATAACGTGTTTTTAAGAAACAATATCTATCAAAAGATTGAAAATTGTTTATGTCCAATTTCAAAGTGAAATTAATACCAATGACCACTATTTGATTAAATGGTAGTAATATATTCTAATTACACTTTAAAACCAATTAAAAAGATAATCTAACCATATAATTAGATTAGATGAAAAAGCAGTTTTGAAGTAAAATGCAGTATTTTTCACTATTCATTAAAAAATGAGCATTGTCAGAAAAATACCAAAAATTTATCCAAAGTAAATTTAATTGTCCCAATTATAAATAATAAGTTTATTTTGACAAATATATCTTATAAAATTGTCAAAAGTTATATTTGAAAAATGTTCTCCATCAAAAGGCGGTAAAACAATCTTTTAAAAATATTAGAGTATTTATTCTTAAAATTGGATTCATTTGCATTTTAAGCCTCTAAAATTTATTGGATTAATTTAAAAATATTTAACAAAAATATGTAATCATTTTTTAGTAAGTTATGTTCATTCCCTCTATTACAACGGCTATGCATTAACTACTAATAATAGTATTATATTGTTAGTGTGCAACATAAGATTTCAAAGAAACCTGTTGTTGCGTATCAAGTACGCTGTCAAACATAGCGTCCCCTTTAAAGTAAAATTAATATTTACTTCTAAAATATTATTAAATACGAAAATGTCATATTAATTATTTACCTGGGATGTTACACCCTATATCAGTCTAAATTATATATCCAAATGCATCATATGTAATATTGGATTTAGGGAATATCTGATTCATTTTTTTATGTTGAATTTAACTTGTGATTCCTTTATTTCTTGTAATGAGGAAGTTGGATTTGTGATAAGTTGAAACTAATTTTTTAATATAACATTTATGAAGTATAAAATTACATAAATGTTATTCTTTTTAAAATAGTAAAGTGTTTTAATGTATAAAAAACATAAATCAAATACGCTATACCCATATAATAAATCAAGGATAGGGTATTATGAACTTGGGAAACAATTGGTATATACATTGAATTTATAATAAAATATTTATTTAACATAATAAAACAATTATTGATGTACCTGTGTTGAGATACCAATTGATCAATCAGGGAATTCCACATCATCTAACCCACATTATGTGTCTTGAATGAGGTATTATGTAAATAAAATGGTACAGCTTGGTGATGAAAACATGAAAAAAATAAGATACATTTGAAAGTATGAATTAACTAAAATTAATTTTTATTTTATATTTTATAACATAATAGTAACCACTAATGTTTTTATCCAGTTTAGAAATAGGAAGTGTGTTATATTGAATGTGAACATGAACATCTTATGGTAGTTTTTCATCATGCATGAACTTTGTGAACATCTTATAGGTGTTGGTTTTGGAGTCTTATTAGGAGACTGCATTATGAAGGAACACGCACAAATGAATTATGATAAAAAAATATTAGAATTAAGTACTAGTATTATGATCATATAGAGTAAATTAAATATTAAAAATGAAGTAATTGTGAAATAAAATGAACTAATAATGAAACAAAAAGATATTATAATGAAGGAACAACAATCAGTGGACCAAAAACCACTAATAGTTCCGTAAGCCCCAAGTTTCAAGGATAGTTTTTACCATTAAATTTATAACATACCTGAGGTAATAATTTTATAATATTTTCTAATATGTGTGTGATATATATCTATCAACACTAATGCACCATAACATTGAAAGAGGAATGGTGTATAATATTCAAGGTGATACCAATTACAATACACAATTACTAATAGATCATTTGAGAGTTGGGATTCAGGTAGATCATGAACTAAGAGCTGAGGTACCTATTACCATTGATTATGTTACAATTAAAATAGTTAAAAAGATATAATAAAATTCATATCATAGTTGATCAATAATATAAAGAAACATAATAATAAAGGGGTAAGTCACATCAAACTTATATAATTTTAAATATATTTTATGATGAATTTTTTTTAATGTAATAGAATAACGAGAAATAAAAAATGGGGTTAAGGAAATCAATGGTTTTAGTTTATACAGCATACAAGTGAATTATGGACCCTAATTTTTCAGCACCACTGTCCATGTCATAGTTAATGAATTTATAAGTTATTGAAAAAACATATTTCAAATATAATAATACATATGAATTTATATTTTGGGATGATGTACCTAAAAAAATTCCATCAAACATATTAGTCTTGATAGAATAAATGAAATTATTCAATATAGTTGGTTACAATCCTCCATAATCAATGTATATAAGATGTTTTTTTTTTCAAAATTCACAAGACTAATTATTAATGTACAATTTTTTATATATAGTTTAATTTTAATATTTTTATTCAAGATATTTATATAACCATTATGTAGTCAGAGGACAAGATGATATTCTTTTTGGTTTTTGTAAGTCCTCATCATCATTTTATAGAAAAAGGCAAGATTAAGTTAGACAAAATTATATGGAAATAAAAATAAGTTTTCAAAACTATTAAAGAAAATAAAATGGGTTATATTCTATTTTTAATAACTATAATTTAAATTAAATTCTTTATACACCAAATATTATTTTCATATTTTTTTCATAACATGAAGTACTTATTAATTTTATAAATTTTTTTAGAGATTATTGGATGCTAATAATAAATCCAATAATATATTTTATTTATACAATTCTTAGATATATACAAAATCATCCCCACATTATTTATCTTTTTTAATAATAAAATCATTATACTAAAGAATTTTATCTTTGGTATTTATATTATATGTTTTATAATATGCATTAATTTTTATGTTTTATTTGGTAGTTTAGATATAATATATCAAAAACAATGGGCATGAAAAAGGGGAACAAATAACAAGTTAATAGATTATTATAGATGAAATCCTTTTCAAATATATATAATAATATTTCACTTTTAGAGCACATGTCATGATAAATTTCATAAAATTGTAAATTTTTACATGGTGTCAAAAAGTAAAAAATTGTTTAGTACTGGGGTATTATGTTTGTAAATTTATGATGGTTACTGTAAACCATAAAAAAATTATAATACACTTAATGGTATTTATTTTATGTATCTATTTTTTAATATATAAACTTTTAATTAAAATATTTATTAACCATCTCCATATTTATATATTTATAGTACTTTATAGTTACTTGTGATAAAATCATTTTAAAAGATGAAATAGTTTCATTCATTGATGAATGAGAATGTTAAATTATGTCAAAATGTTTACAAGAATATCGAAGATGTATTTTTTACCACTTATTTTATTATCTAATTTATAACCTATAAAAATGATCCTTATTTCGTTTTGATGCACAATACTATAGAAATCACCTATAGTGAGTGTTCTTAATTTAAAAGTGATATTATAGTTAAAAATACACATCACATTCTCCAAACTGGATAGGTGAGGTTATATTATTTTTAAAATATAGAATAATAATCACTTCATGTTTTACTTATATAGATGAGCCACATATCATTATGACACATGGTGTGGTTGGAATGAATAAATTTTCATTTTTTTATTTTAAAGTATTATATAATTTTAAAAATTATGTCCAATAATATAACCCAAGAATAAGATCTTGTATTTTCATGGAAATAAAAAAATACTAAATTTTGAATAAATTTTAACTTATAGAGATGAAATTAATATCATTCCAATATCTGGTGTGGTTAGAATGACCAAGAGTGTATAATCTAAATCTAAAAGGGATATTTTAGTTAAAATTTTGTGTCACATGCTTGAAACCAACAAAATAAGCTCATATTTTTACAATACTATAGAAAAAATATCATTTTTCTTACCATAAGGAAAAAATTTTATAACATTTTGATGCATGATGTGGGATGAATGAATGAAGTTTTTTTTTCATTTTATAAGTGTTATCTTATTTAAAAAGATGTTTTATAATATCAAAACCAAACAAACTAACTCATATTATCATAAAAATCCAGAAAAATTATATTTTATTGATTTTGGACATTAGGAATGAACCATGTGTCATTATTATGTGTGGTTTGGTTATGCTAACCTAAATTGCATGTATATATTTTTATATTTTTATTTTAAGTGTTATCAAAGTTAAAAAAGCTCATCACATTCTCAAAACTATGAAAATGATATTTTATTTTCATGAAACTATAGTAAAATGATAATTAATTCATTTGTTTCTTGTATGAATGAATCATATATCACTTGGAAATTTATTTTGGTCAGAATAAATGAGAGTGAATTTTTTTATATCAAAAAGTATTATCTTTGTTAAAAACACACACTAGATGCCCAAAATTGAGGAAACAAGATAATATTATCATGTAAATATAGGATAATGGTTATATATTTATTTTTATCATATAGGAATAAACCACATGATAATTTAATGCTTGATGTGTTTTGAGTGAACCAAAGTGTGATTTCTAGTTTTAAGTTTCATTAACATAAAAATGTGCATCACTTGCTCAAAATTGAAAAAATGATCTTGGATTATAGATAAAATAAATGAAAATATTCATCAATTTATTTATGACCTATATGAATGAATCATTTTTCATTATGATGTGTAGTGTTTTTAGAATAATAAAAGGTGGTTTTTCTATGTTAAAAGTGTTGACTATGTTAAAAATGCACCTTATGAGCTCAAAACTAAGAAAACAAACTCTAGATTTTGTGAAACATTGGAAAAATGATCACCTATTCATTTGTGGCCTATAATAATGAATCAAACATCATTATGACATTAAGTGTCATGAAAATGTTTGAAAATTCATTTTTTATTTTAAAACGTTATATAAGTTAAAAAATGCCTAGTGAGTTAAAAATTGAGAAAAATATATCTTTCTTAGTAAAAATCTATCTCAAATATCATTATTTATTTTATTATCCATAATATTTATTTATGTTTCCATGATAGTGTTGTGTTAAGTTACTATATAATAGTTCACTTATAGTTACTTTTAAATTTATTTATTATTATTAACAAAACATATATTGCATATTAATAATTATATTTGACTATTGCTTCAATTACAAGAAAATATTTTGGTCAGTAAAAAGAAAATATATGGTTGAATATTCGTTAACATGAACTTGTTCATATGATGGAGTATTTTTTAGTTATCCAACTAATTTTATTATAATTAATGAAACTATAAGCCATAATTTCATTGAAAAAAATTGATTTCATGTAATAAAATATATCTATTATCTGAATTTTTCATATTCAATCACATTTTGGTGATTTGATTTTAGAAACATTGAAAAATGGTTGTAAAAGTTGAGAAAGTCCTTCCTTAGTGATTTTTTAGCACTTAGAAAGGCCTGGACATTTCTTAGTGCAAGAAAATGGTATTTTTATATCACTAATAAAATCCTTCTCTAGTACTGAGAGCTGTAATTTTTATGATAGTGAAACCATTATAATGCCTTAATTAATTAATTTATTTATACCATTTAATTTTTTATGTGTTATTGGATGTGTACCTTTTGTAACATAACACATTAGGATGATATTGAATCTCTAAATAATCATATTGTAATAAATTATAAATTATTTGAGAAAAACCCATAAACTCTTACAATTTATGGTTTGAAAATAAGGTTTTTATATATCTAATATAGGATGAAAAATTTTAAGTTCATGTTATTTGATTTTACAACTTATATTTAATTAATTTTTTTAATTTAAAAGGAATAAAGGATGATATGCTAATTCAAAAAATTCCAAAGACTATAGGGTGAATTTGGATATGTCCTTTGGAACAATCATTATCATATTCAGGTTTTTTTATAAATAATATTTCATTTAGTACTCAAGGGAAAAAGGAAAATCATGAAAAATAAGTGGAGTTACACTTAAAGTAATAAAACTTTCTTATGATAGTGCAAGAGATAAGGTAGTTTTAACTAAAAAAAGTTAAATTATTATGTTATTTTGAGTGATATCATAATATTTTCATAGAATTTATTTCATATCTCACTATTCAAGTAAGATTAGTCAAACATTAAAAATGAAGTGAATATTGAGGATGGATTCACATTAGTTTATCTCCGTCAAGTGTAATTAAAATTTTAGAGTCATCCTTTTATCTTAGAAACAAAAACTGAGTATAATTTTATTTTAAAATTTATAACTCATTGAATTGGTATTTCATGATACATCTATTTAAATGAGGGTTAAAGGATTTGTATGATCATGACGATAATGAAAGTGTGACACTATAACCATTTGATGCAACATAGGATTGTTATAATAATCAAAATTTGTAAAGGATGTTATGTAGTGTATGATGTAACTTATATTTGAATATATTCACATTTAGAATTCTTTTTATAAATTTATTTACTTATAATTAAAATTATTTTATCTTTTTGTTATCTTTTTTTTATTGTGTCCTTGTTTTCTATTACAAGTATTTCATCAAAGTTTTACTTCTTCATTTGTTTTAAATTATTAAAATTAGTGATTATGTAATTATTCATTGAAACATTCATGGTTTGAGTTATCTTTCTTTATTTATGTTATGTATTTTCATTTAACTACTTTATTATATAGTCTTGAGATTTAAGTTTCATAAAATTTGTTTCCAATGAGTGTGGTCTAAATGTTTTTTTAATATACTAAAAAATTAAATTATAATTTTAAAATTATTTGCGTTTTCAATAAAAATCACTACCCCATACAAAGGAATAGATGATAAGGCTATGTCAAACACTATTTTACAAAAGGAGTTGATAACATGTATATGTTTTACGTTAGACACATACTCATTTTTTTATAGATTTTGTATATTTTCAATTCAAATAAATTAATTAAATAATTGAATAGGTTTATAAAAAAGTTGACAGAGGAGGTTTGTTTTCATATAGAGCCCCATATTTTTATAAAAGTTAAAATGAGTATCAAATTATTAAAGGGAAAAATTAGTCTAATTTATCCTATGTGATTATTATGATAGAAAAGGTACCATATTCACTGTATCAACTACTAATGTGGGTATTGAAATTTATTATGTGGTTGATGGCATATATAATAATGAAAGACCTATAGGAAAAATAGAATGAAAAAATGGTTTCCCATTGAAATCATGTTCTTTCTGAAATATAACATTGAGAATAAAATTTTAAGTTTCAATGTTGAAGATAAATTATTGGATGATAAGTAATTTTTTGATATTATTACATTCTAACATGTTATTATAGTGATAAGTTGAAAATACTTTTCAACAAAGTATATGACAGTTGAATATAACTATCTACCTGATTGAAATGATAGTTGTGTTCATCATGACTATTAAATAGGGTAATTTTATATGATTTTATTAGTGTAAGCATAGGTATAAGTTCACATAGGTGGGAAAGATCAACAGTCAAACCAGTGTGGTTGAAAAATTACATATATAAAGCCCCATTCCTAATTGGATATGAGTATTGAGTTATATGTTTCTAAAAACCATGTATTTTACTTATTTTTAAGTGTTCCAAGGATTGGGAGTCACCCAGAGAAGGTTTCGGGTGAATCCAGCTAGTCTATAGCTGAAATGGATATAGGATGCATCAATTCATGCCATGAAATATAGGGTCAATATGTAAAATGGATCAAATAGGATAAGAGAACACCTAATACAATAATCCATTGAGGTAAAAATTGATTCATTATATGAATTTGTTCAAGTAGGAAGAAATGTTTTAAATTGAAAATAGGATTGGGGAAATTTCCCTTAAAAGTAGTAGACACACCCCTCACCTTCAATTTAGGGTTCCGATTAGGGTAAATCCCTCATTTCATGTTGGATTTTGGTATCATTCATCATAGTATATAGCTTTGGGTAAGGCTAACACTTTTTGTCCTTTCTTATTTTGTTTCTCTTGTTGATTTGAGGTCTACGACATTTATGGCCATTGTGAACTATTTCTAGGGTTGTTATCTTCTTCTATGATTTCCATTGTTTGGTCTTAAATTAGTGTCTAATATTTGATGAGTATGATTATTAAATCATAAGGTAGGTGGTTCCAAGATTTCTCTTGACTATACATGTTCTTTGTAATGTGTGGTAAATCGGTGTGAGTGGGCATGGTCTAAGTGGGACCAATTTTGTACTAATTTTAGCATTTGTTTATCCTGGGAGATATCAGTGTGTAGTATCATGGGTGAAATAGTAATATTGAGCCAAGTATGGCATGGAAGGAGAATAATGGGGTTTTAGTGTTAGTTGGATATGATGGTTATAGTTATGAAAGTTTATTAAAGTAAACTTATGGTTTAGTTAGTTTCATAGGAATGCATTGGGAATGGATAATGTAAAAAATATTAGATGTTGATCACCAAAGGTGAGGAAATTTTGTTCTTCAGGTGGAGGAAGATGGTGATGAACAATGCTGTAGTTGGTAAATGTGGTTCACTACTGGTGACATATATTTTCCAGAGGTGTGTCCTAGGATTGTTAGTAATTTCCACTCATTGTTGCTTGATGAAGTTGTTTCCATGGTTGTTTGAACACATGATAGGTCCCATGGAGGTGGTGTTGACTACTCATTATGGTTGGATGCCTCTATAGATTAATTGGAATAGGAAATGGTTATGACCATTAGTATTGATGAGGTTTTCACAGTAGAATCCCACAATTGATGGGTTTTTATACCATCAAATGGGTGTTAAGGCTCCCCAAAATGTGTTGTCCGGTGGTCCAAGACTATGGAAGGATGGGTATCACCATGACTTAGAATGTTTTTTTGCTAATCTTATGGGGTCAAATAAATGGATGTATGAGGGACTTGTGACATGCCTTGTGGACATACCTTTCGGGTTGAATCAAAGTGGTTAGTCAGAAACAATGTAATATGATATCATGTGGTATGTGTTGATGGTTAGTGTGTGACATTGTATAGTATGGGAATGGATGGTAGACATAATTATCTTATAGTATGATATAACATAGATTCATCATTACACTCTAGTATATAATGAGGTGGGTAAATGGTTTCTTTTGGCTGATGAGAAAAAGTGGACAGGGTTCTATGATGTTTGGTGATATTCATTTATTTATGTTTTTCATACATTAGTATATATATGGATGAAAGACTAGGATACCATTGGTGGTGGATTACTGAGTCCATACTCACACCCTTCATGGGTCCTCCTAGATGTGAGTAGACTTTATGGTTTTGAGTATAATAAAGTAATCATTCTCGAGGATTGGAGCTTAGTGAGAAGGGGCATACAGAGGGTGCACAAGATTTATGACATGATTTTTGGCGGGTAGACCGAGCAATTACTTGGTGTCGAGCTAGTGATATTTTTGGTTATTTTTTACTTATACATATATGATAGTCCCATATGCGATCCTGGTTATTTTGGTAAGACTAGAATGATATGTATATATTATCTAGTATATACATCTTGTGTACTTTTAACTTATTACTTATGTTGTTTTATATTTATTCCAATGTGTTTTATTTTTTTACTTCCACAATGATTTTATTTATTTTTATTTTTTATTATCACTAAAGGGTATATTCTCTCCACAATAAATTAATAGACCTTTTCCACTAGTTAGAAGCCTTTGGCATTTGGGGAGGTGCACCTGAGGTCTATAACTCACCAACTAAAGCATTCGATTAGTGGATCCAAATGAGGGGTATTACAATGTGGTATCAGAGTAAACTATTGGTGTTAACTCATAGCATCATAGTGATTAGGTACTACATAGTAGTATTAAATGAGGTTGATTAAAATTTTTAACAATGTTCAGCTAGTTTCTAGGTGGTATTAAATGAGGGTTATTTTCAAATGTTTTGTTATTTGATTTATGGTAGACTAGAGCCTTAGAATGTGTCGGAACATGGGGTGGAGGTTAAGTTGAGTGTATAGACAACACCTATAGGAACTGAATTCCATGCTACTAATGGAAATAGTATTTTTTTTCTCATTTTCATTATTATAGTTGAGTTATTTGATTCTAATTAAATTTTATTTGATGTTACTAGATTTTTTTTGAATGCTTGTCCTGAGAGGCAAGAGGGAGTACTCATGCATCATGATAGGAACTTAGGCATCACATGACATAACTATGTACTTATGATTGCTACATGGAACCTTGAATAAGGGAAAATGGGTTATATTTTTATAGTTTCAACAATATAGTAAAAATGATTTTCCTATATAGTCTCCTGGTGGAATTCTTCTCAATTTCCCTAGGTTAAGGTAGTTGTTTCGGAAAGGGAAAGGGGTTGGGATGTTTAAAGTGTCAACAATAGGATAAAAAATGTTTTCCCATATAGTATCTTGGTAGAATTATACTCATTAAACCCATGTATGTGATTCTTAATGTGATGGGAATGTGTTCTTATGCGTATATGGTGTATGTAGTGCATAACTCCAATATGGGTAAGTAGGTGTCCATGAGGTTAAATGATATGTGATATGGGTGTAGTAGGGAAGTGTAAGGGTAGAAAGATGTGTTTATTGTTATAGAATTACCTATTTGGGATATCTATAATTATATACTTATTTTGATCATGGTATTTTCTTCTCATCATGATTCCACTAAGACAACTTTTGTTGGAGCATCATGAGGGTGGAGATATGGTGCTTCCAGGTTGTGCATGGGATGAATCCCCTATGGGTGGGGTGAGTATGAGTCGTAGGTGGAGTCACTGAGGTATTAAGTATAACCACAATGTGTAGAGTTGTTTATCTAAAATAGGAAGTGGATTTTGGACCATGACTGGATGATAAACTTAGGGGAAGCTTGGTGAAGGTCATTCAGAGCATTGAATTAGTGACTTAGGGAGCTGATCGGTCCATGGTATATATGATTTGGAAGTTTTAGTCACAAATACAACATTTATTCTAAGTAAATGGTTGATCATAGGTGTAAGAGTTATGTATGGAGTCTGTAAAGACTATTTTTTATTAGATCCAGACACCACTAGGGGATTAGGTGAAGTTGGCCACATACATGCTTGAGGAATTGTTTAAGTGATGGTAGTTAATAATGTATTTATATCCATGGGGAACATGAAAGATGAGACCATATCAAGCTAGATAGTGGTGTCAGGTGAGATTGGAAGTGGGGTTATGGGTATCCAGAAGCAATATCATGAGGATACCAAGTAGGGTAGTTAGAATAGAGACATATGGAGGGAACTATAGAGTGAGTTTTCAATGGTATGTTTCTAGTGCTAAAATATTGGGCATGTTTGGGCTCAATGTCACTAGCCTCTGTATGAGTTCTGGTAATTAGGGTATATGGGGTATTTTGAGAGGTTTTTAGAAAAATTCATAAGATGTATATATTTAGGGACTAGGTCAAACTCAATGATTTTATTAGGACTGATACTAGTACTAAGAGAAGGTAGATGGGATATGAATGCATGTACATGGCATGTTAGGAAGAGTGATACCCAATAATGTGGAAAAATATCGGTAGTGGGTACAACTCCATAGGGAGGACACAGATTACTCATTTGGGATTCGAGTGAGTTGTATGTGGTTGATCAAATATATCCATTATAGTTTGGATAAATGATGATAGATAGAGGTACCCTATCATCATGGCTCGGATTTTTTTGTTTTTTATGAAATATACTAGTGCATTTTGTGCATGTATGTTAGGTAAATTAACCAATTTCTGATTAATATGTGAGTATAAAGAGTGGTGCATGATAGATAAGGGATGTGTTTTCATCAAGAAAACTTTGTGGGATTCACATATAACATGGATTTTTTTTTCATATCAATAGTAATATAGGAATTTTTATGGGAATCGATTATGATATCATTTTTTGTGAGAATCGAGAAGGATATGGGACATTATGGGTGCCATATATTATTTGTTTATGAGATGAAAATCCAACGAGATATGGAAATGGAGGTGTTTGAAAGTTATAACATGTGTGTTCTAGGAGGATGGTTGGTGTGGAACTATCAGGATGTTGGGAAATGAATTGAGAAGAGACTGAATAGGTAATTCCTATAGTATAGAATAACAAGGAGGGAATTGTTATATTAAGTAATTATCCATGTTAGTTTATAATGTTGGTAATGAGACTGATTCATTATATATCATCTCATTGGTTAGTAAAGCAAAGAGAGGGATGCTCGAGATGGAAGAGATTTTGGGTTAGTTATTAGACAAATAACTTAGGGATGACCTATTATATGGTGGGGAGATTGTAAAACCTTAGACCTCATTATACATGAGGATCAAGTTAATTTTTTCTAAAACCTATGTATTTTACTTGTTTTAAAGTGTTTTAGGGGTCAGGAGTAACTCCAATAATGTTTCAGATGAATCAAGATAGTTTGAATATGAAATGGATAAAGGTCGTATCCACTCATGCCATGACATATAGAGTGATAAAGAAAAGGGTTCTGACTAGGGAGGAGAACCCCTACCCTAATAATTAACTATGTGATCTTGTAGTTCATGTCGTGAAGTAGTCTAGGGAGAAAAAAATAGAAATAAAAATTGGATTAATGTGAAAATAGGAAGGGTGGTTAATTTCATCTAGAAGTAGTTCACAAGACCCACTCCTTCACTTTAGGGTCCTAAATGAGGGAAATACTTCATTTTAAGTCATATTTTACTGTCATTCATTATAGGAGGTAGACTAGGGAAAGTCTAACACTTAGTGTCCTTAAATCGTTTATTTTCATCACTAATTTGAGGTGCTGAACTGTTTATGGATGTTTCTCTCTATTATAAGGGATTTTATCAGCTTATATGATTTCCACTGTTTGTGCTTGAATCAGAGGATAGAATTTGATGAGAAGGTGTCCTTAGTCATAAGGTAGCTATTTCCCAGATTTCTCTAAATAATCCAGTGCTATGAAACTTATAGTAAATGGGTGTGAGTTGATTATCCTTGATAAAACCATTTTATACTAATTTTAGTTTCTATTTCTCCTGGATGATACTAGAGGGTAGTCTCATGTGTGAAAGAGTAATGTTGAGCTAGGTATGGAATGGTAGGTGCTGAATGGGGTTCCAAGTTTGGTTGTACATGATGGTTTCGAGTGAGCATACAACTGATTTTGTTTTGCAGGAACATATTCAGCATGGAACATGAAACTATGGGAGATATTGATCATTGGATGTGTGGTTGTATGGTCATTAAAGTTGAGTTGGATTGTGATAATGAATTCCAGGGTTGGGAAATTTAGTTCTTATGTGGTGACCAAGATTTTCTGGAGGTGCGACCTCAAATGTTTTGTGATTGGAACACATTGTAGTTGGATGAAGGTATTATCAAGGTAATTTACACTATTGATATGGCATAGTGTGGTGGCATTGATGAATCATTATGGTTGGACGACTCTCTAGTTCAAGAAGAATAGGATATGGTGTTGAACATTAATATATATGAAATTATCTATAAATAAAGTCTTGGTTGATGGTGTGTGAGTCCGTCCAATGGTTGTTGAGTCTCACCTCTATGTTGGGTCTAATGGGACTGGAATATGGAGGGGTGAGTATCATTATTCCTTAGGACATTGGGCTACTGAGATGATGAAGGTCAAATAAGAGTAAGTATGAGAGACTTTTGACATGCCTTGTGGACATTCCTTTGGGGTGTCAGGTTGACTCGAGGTGATTAGTCAAAAAAAGGTTAAATTATGTCATATGTTATGTATTGATGGTTGGTGTGTGACATCGTATGATATGGAAATGTATGGAATAATGAGGTACCTTCTGATATGATATACCATCGACACATCGTTCCACTTCTGTATTGGATGTGGTACATAAAGGATCTCTTGTGGCTATTGAGAAAAAGTGAATGGGCTATGTGATGTGTGGTGATTACAATTTTTTTACATTTTTATACACTAGTATATGTATATATCTAAGCTAGGGGAATTGTTGGTGGTGGAAAATTTAATTCATATTCACACCCTAAACGACCCCTTATAGATTCATGTAGACTTTATGGTTCTTAGTACATGAAAGGGATTAGGCTCATGTTTTGGGGATTAGCGAGTAGGGGTGTGTAGAGGGTGCATGGTCTTGATTACATGGTTTTTGGTAGATAGATCAGGCAGTTCATTAGTGTCGATCTAGTGATATTTGATGTTATTTTTTCCTTGTACATATATGATTGACCCATTCCTGATCCAATCTATTTTAATAAGACTGTAAAGACGTATAGATACAATCTGGTATATATAGTAGGTTCAGTTTTGGTTCATTACTTATTTTATTTTATATATTTTATATTGTGTTTGATTTATTTCTTACACAATACTATTATGATTATTATTATTATTATTATCACCTTAGGGTATTTTCTCCCAATTATAACCTCATAGAACTCCAAAGATAGTTTGGAGCCTATAGCATATGGGGAGGCATGCCATAGATATGAAAACTTTCTTGCTAAGAGCACCAGATCTGTGGATCTTGGGTAAGGAAATTACAAATAAATTGGTAATGTTCAACATCACTTAGTACCCAGTGCCCCTTGTCGCTACACCTTATTTAACTAAATCCACTGATTTCTCATACAACTACAATTCATACTCAATGTTATTTAAACTTAATGAGATAGACCCCAAACCAAGTTTAACTATTGAAAACCAACCCTTAGCCTATTCTAAATCCTCTAATAACCCAAAACTATAAAACTACATGAGGTTTGGTGGAAATTTGAAAATCATCATGACTTAGAATATGTAGGTTGTTTCATAATGTTTTAGATCAAGGTGATAATAGAGTTAATGAACCAAAATTTTTAGTTAAAACTCAATGTGTAAAGTTGAAATTTTTATTCTCAAAGTAAAATATATTTTTTAAATGATTCATCAAATATGTGTTTTTTTGTTTATAATGATTTTTTTATTTTCTATTATATTATAATAAATATGATGTCGGTCTTACAAACATGTTTATTAGTCAAAATAAGTACTATTGAAGAAATATTAAAATATTGTAAATTTAAATAAATTATAAGTAAACTTTAATTATAAATTTCTTTTTATGTAGTATATTATAAATGTATTACTTATATCAATAAAATTTCACTTTATTGTGTTTTAATCACAATATGGTAGTCATCATATGAAATATTTAAACAATACTCTATAAAATTAAAGTTGATAACTCTTACATTGGAATCGTTATGATTTATAGTAGAAACCATTTTATTAGTGGACCCATGTGAAAGTTAACATCACATGCCTATTTTTGGAGATTTATTGAATGTTTTAGTTGATCATGTGCATAATTAAATATTAGATTTCTAGAAGATATAATTTGCATCCAATTTTCTTGGAAAATATCTAAATATTTAAATTTTCTTATAAAAAATTTCAATTATATTAATTTAGATCATGTATTAATATCATGAATGCATGATACTAAGTTATAAATTTTACTTAATATGTTATCAAATTTATTATTATGATTATTTCTTGACAGTGTTGTCCTTTCATGCAATGAACAAACCCTGAATACCCTAGATATGAGCTAGTAACATTACTTACCTTATGCATACTTCCTTGTTTTAAAGAGGTTGGTGAATAGTGTCATTATTTTTAACAATAAATTGGAGATACTTCTATGAAAATACCCCATATTAATATACACTTCAATTTATATCAAAAAACCAAAATGATTCAGTTTTACTCAAGATATACAAAACATGTAAACAAACAATTAGCACCACTAGAATTAAGGTCTTTAGTGACTACCTGAATATCATAAAAAGAATACCAATTTTTGGGGTTTATAAAGCTGTGATTAAACAAAAAACAAATCTACTGTATTGGGGGAATCTATTTGGGAATTGGGGTAAGTGGGGACACTTAACCTTGGTATTGAAGGATATGGAGAATACATGGAAGGGGGAGACATTTCGGGTGTCCAATAGAAATTTCAATTGAGGTTTTTGGGAATGAGGGGCATGAAGAGTGGGTATTTGAGAGTTTCAATGGAAGTTTGGGGAATCAATATCCATTGTAGGTGGGAAGTCAATGATGGTGCAGGGAATCAAGGGCAAAAATGATGAGTTTGAGAGGTTTTGAGAAATAGTGGGAGATAAAAATCACTTGGAAGTATACTTCAGTATTAGTGACTACCATTGGGTGATCACAAATAATACTATTAGAGGATTCCAAATAGTGTCCATTAATGCTTAAAAAGAAAAAATGTGCATTTTCCCTCCTCAATTAGTGAAAAATTGATGACATTTTTTTGAAGTATTAGAGAATTCCAAATAGTGGTCCCCACTTCTACATTTGTAAAAGATAAATTATTTAGTAGTGTAGGATCTACTATTAGGTTTCCATCAATATCAATATATTAAATAAAATAAAAGATAAAACATATAGTTAGGATGGTTTATGAGTAGAGTGTGTCAATTCCTAAAATTTATCAAAGAAAAATATAAGTGTGGAAAAAACAAAGACTAAAAACATGTGATACATAGCACCACTAAACACGAAAGTGGTAAACTATAACCACATAAAAAACCATATGAAAGTGATATAACCATCCAAAAAATAAATTTCTTGATTACACTTATTTTTATAGTTCAAGATACAAACCAAAATAAAATGCCTTAAAGGCCCACTATTCTTGGGTCCATGATCCAAAATCCTACTGTTTCCTATTTCCCACAGATGAAAAAAGACCCACTTTGGGCCAAAGGATAAATTTTTTTATGCCTCTTAAGTGGCCTCGATTGATTCCCAATAGCTCCCTAGTACATTCTCACCATCCAATGTATTTACTATGTGCATAGTGATCTATCCTATTTCCAACCTACCCCTAATATCACCCTGAGGTCATCGCTGACCTTCCCCACATCCCATGGTCTCATGTACCGTGCATCTTGATTTCATTACCATCCGTCCCTACCTAAAAAATCATTTTTCTCTGCCCAGTGACTCTCTGTATCAATCCACCAGTATTGGGGCACTATTTCTATCCACCATATTCAAGATGTTATCATTATTTGCTGTTAATAGGTTGATGTTTCTAAAAACCTTACATCAGGCCTCTATCATCACTTCCATCAGGATCCCAAACCCACACCATCGGACCACTCCCCTCATCATTGATGGCTAACTCATGACTATCATCCCAACCATTGTTTGGGGCCACTGTCATCACCATCCAACATCCGAAGGAGAAAACTTTCTCAGTCTTGATCTAGACCATAATACTCACCATCAGGAGTCTCCATGCTTTATCATCGCCAACTGCACTATCGATCACTATTGTTGGGTTCCATACTCACATTATCAGTCACTATCCATATTGATGAGACATGGATCCTATCACCAGTTGCGTGATGTGAAGACCCTCTGAACCCCTCCTCACATCATGAATGAACACTTCTCCTCCACCATGGAAGCATTCACTACTCATTCCTTCAACAACATGAATATCAGAAAGAATATAAAACTTCTCAGTTTTTATGATCTCTAGAATCAAACAAATGACATCACATGTTTTACTAACTAATATATCGGTAGAATGTGCCTGACGATGCACACTATCATATGGTGTAAACATTTAGTAATATACAACTAAACCAAATGCAAAGGGAATTAAATGATATATGATCAAAATCTAAGAAGCCTCATTATTATCCTCAAATTCATAGTCATACAATATATAAAAAATATATATTGTAATGCATGGATATCCAAGACCGATATCATATAAAAAATAAAAAAAAGTTCGTTTTTTTCTTCATAAATCAAAATATAAAATAAATGGTCTATGATCCAAAATAAGAAACCTTATTATTATCCTCAAATTCATAGACTCCACTCAAACCAATCCTCAATCCTTTTATATAAGTCACTACCTATAATTTCACATCAAACAAGGTCTACCGATGCATAAGTAGAAACTAGACCATGTGTGTGGGCAGGGGAGAGTATAAGAACCCAATAAAATTTCATAAATAACCTCAACTTCCATAACTGAGAGTTCTAAGAGTATAAAAAAAATCATCCTAAAAATATAATAAAAAACTAAAAGGGTTAAAAAAAATTATTTTTTCATTACTATTTTGAAGGAGGAATGAACTTAGTTTTAGGTTTTTATTTTCATAACAAAACATGGTGGTTGGCGGTCATGAATGGTCACCTTGAACTTTATATGGAAGCGACCAACATGCAGAGATCAACCTCCTTGATAACCAGTGTGGGTACCTCAACCATGCCCTCTAAATGGCTTTGATTGATGGACTAAAGTCCACCAACTGAACATTTTTGTTAGTTTTTAATTAGGTTTTAAACATTATGAAAATTTTAAAATAAGTTAGGGTTTACTATTTTTTTAAAATACGACATGTGTTGCAAAGATCCCATTCATGTATCTTTATTTAGTGATTATGATTTAATAAGGTTCATGCATCCTTCACCACTCAAATGGAAACATGAACCTTGATCATGCTTCGTGTACAATAAGGAAAAATGAGGTGTAAAAGGGGTTCACACCACCCAATAAGAAAATACTATAAAAATACTATCCCCTATTATTTATCCCATTATTCACCACTAAATTTATTATTTGCAGCCTTTGATAAGATAATTTTTTTTTTAAATTTCAGTTTTTAAATTGATTTATTTATTTTCTTCTTGATTGATTTCTTTAAATTGAATGAATTTATGATTTAAATTATATATTCCTTGTATGATTTAGATCATGTTGAATGATTTATAAAATTTAAATATGATTTTTGGGTAATTTAAATTGTACTGAATTATGAGCAATTTGGTATAAAATAATATTATATATTTAAGAAAATATAATTTCTTTCAAAAATGAATATATATTTATTATTTTGTAATATTAACAATTATAATAGAATATATTTATATGTAAATATAATATTAGATTGATACATAAAATTATTCTACAAAAATATTTTTCAAAAAGTATATTACTAATAATATTTTGTAAAAATATATATTTTCACTTTATTTGAATATAATTATATATATGTTATATTATTTATCAAATTTAAATTGAAGTAAATTTTCAATATTTTATTATATATATATAATAATATTTTCATTAATGAAATTAAAAATATTTACTATTACTTTTTTTGGAAAGGTAGGGAAAAATCCCCTTTTATTGAAATAAAAACAAAAAAATAGAGGAATGAAAAGTTGGGGTCAGAAAAGGAATAATTTACCTCATAAAAAATTGTCAAAGACCAAGTTTTTTATAATCTTTATCCCAATCTACATTCTTCTTCCCACAAGGTGTTCCAATCAATTCCTTAACCACATTTATGGCTAAACCCCATGAAATAATGTCCCCTCAAACATTCCACTTGATGGAGTAGTATTTTAATGTCAGTGTCATCCAATTCAGGATCATATGGTTGGATTTACTCCTTCATAGTAGCCCAATCATCACATCCACATCGTCTTCCATGACTTTTTGGATGACGACCCCATTTCAATGACATAACTTGTTCCCAAGACCCTACTGGTTCGTCCTCCTCTACTTTAGATTTTTTTTCACCATTGGAGTCAAATCCTTGTTATTGATGTATGTAATTTCCATTGAGGAGTCACTATCAAAGTTTACATTTCCTATAAAAGTAACAGATTCATAAAACATCATATGGTTATTTTCCCCCTCAAAATCTTGAGAGAACAAATCTATCAACGTTTCCATCTCTTTTTCTTAATAAACTGTCAAGTATGAAATAGAATCCACCTGTCAACATTCTATAGTACTAGCCAACCAAGGTGTGTCAAAATAATTTAAATCTTTTTTTGCTCGCCCTGTATTCTCATTATGTGATTCAAACACCTAGAATAAGTTTTAAGTTGTCACATGATCTTTATTTTAGTGATCTAGATCAGCCAAGTTGGGCACAAGGAGGGAAAATATACTCCCTTCACCGTCCAATAAGTTCCTTTATTTAATTATAATCTTAACTTAAAAGGCATATTTTGGATCCAAAGGGGTATCCTAGTTGATCTCAAGATGTGGAAAGTCTTCTACACCCATATTTTTATCCTTTATAGGGTAATCAAATTCTAGATTTTTTTTATCTTTATGGTTTCTTGAGGCAATCACACGATCATGCCATGTCTAATTGTCCTCCACATAATGGTTTTTGATTTTTTTTGACATTTTTGTCATCCAAGGGATTCTTTTATATGATTACTTCCAATGAACTTTGTTCATTTACTTCACAAGGAATAGTACCCTTCCCTTGTTTGACATTTGTTACCATGTTTTCCTTAGCAACAATATCAGACCAATTTTTTTTTACTGCTACTCAAAATAGAGGTGGTATTCTATTGGTAATTATCCTCATAATTCCTTTCATAATCCAAAACTCCATTTTTAGAATTATCCAAATTATCTTCATTAGAAACTACCTTATCAACATCAATAAGAATATTCCTCTTAGTTCCACAAACATCTTGTCCTCAGGATCCAGTATCATGTAAATTTTTTGTTTCATTAGAGACCTTTATCATCTGACTAGTTCCTTAGCCTACCTTATGAGGGATGACATGATCAGACTAAATAACATTAGGTTTAGAAATTTTTTTTCTTTGCCCTTTTTCATCATGAAGTTATATCATGTTCAAAAATTGAGCAGTGATCACAAAAAAATGATTTTTTGAAATAGGAGAGATCATGGCATATTAACTTATAGTAAAAGTAGGATTTCAGAAATCTCTCATAAAATATACTCAAATTGATTTCATCATCATCAATTGAAAGAAACCCTTAATCAACTAAAGTGGAGGCTAGATCAACCTCAACTAAAAAGTGGGAAAAGTGGCCAAATCTAGTCACTTATATTTCCTTATCCATTTTGATTGGGACACCAATCAATATTGAAATATTTTATAGGACCTTGGGGTTCCATAAAATTCAATTTAGACCATAAAAGTTTACCCAAATTTGAGTGTAAGAGTTACCAAATTCAAGTGGGTTGAATCTCTTATCCCATTCCTTAATGTGAAGAAAACTGGGCTTGACAGAGATTGAACCGAAGCCACATGCACATGTATTTAGATCTTCAGGGGTAAAAAGATAATGAAATAAACCATGACCCAGTGGCATGAACTTCCAATTCATGAAACCCCAAATTGTCGAAAGTCGCTCCACCATCATGCCGACCATCAATGAACTGGAACCTCTGGGAAAAATCAGTTGAACAATAATGTAATTAACCCCAATTTCTAATCATTTTAAAACTAAAACATCATCTGACCTTACATGGGATGGGTTCCCTTTCTAACGAATAACACTCATAGCTAATCCATTATAATTAGAGAAGGAGTGTTTATCCGTACCTTCATCAACCAATGGAGATAAATAACATTATTCAATATAAAAAATTATTCTAACTAAATATTTTTTTAAAAAATACCAATAATAAAATACATAATGTAAATTAAATATAAAAAAAATATTATTGTTAATTTAAAAAATATATACCATTAATTTCATAATTTTTTAGTAATATATATTGAATTTAAAAATATTATTAATATATATTTACTATATACGAAATATAAGAACATTCCTAAAAAATAAATGGTAAGAGAGTTGAGTGATGACTGATCATGAGATGACTGATCAATGTATGATTCAAATTGTATGTCATAATTATTTTTATTTTGTTATATAATGTATAATAATTGAATTTTCTTTCTCCATTGATGAAATGAATGTCATTCCCCTCTCTATGAAAATAATGGCCTACGTGTACCTAATAAACTATTATCTATCCCAAATCCATATTAACCCACTCTTGCATGTGATTATTATTGAAGAAAAAGGAGTCTTCATTGGAGGTGTTGACATTAAAGATTGGATTTGTAAAACATGACTAAAAGGAGACTAGTAGATGCTGAATTCCAAGACAATAGAGGCTTCAAGATTTTCCCCTAGTTTTTTTATAGGGTTTTCAATTAATGATAAAACAATCCATAGAAAAAGTCTCAAGATCAAGTCACTATTTTGTTAAAATATTGATATTAATATATATAAATATATATATATTATTTTTTCAAATATAATTTTATGTAATTTAATGATATAATATTTAAATCAATAACTAAAAGTAAAATATTTCTTATTTATTATTTAAATCATTAATAAGACCTATGTTATACATTATTATTATTATGAAAATGTTAATATTAATATTTATATAATATAATTACCTAAATAACAATATAATAATATATATAACTATATTTAAAAATATTATTACTAAATATTTATTGTATATAGAACATTAGAACTACCAAAAAACTTAGTAATTTTATTGAGTGATGACTGATCTTGAGATGATCAACCAATGTATAATTGTAATTGAATGTGTAATTATTTGGTATGTGGATATATAATTTTTAATAATTGAATATTATTTCTTCATTGATGACCTATGTGTCATCCCTCTATCTAAGAACATGTTTTCATTTATTTCCTCAGAAAAATATTATTTATTAAAAATCTATAGAACCTCTCACTTGTTTGTGAGCATTATTATAACAAAAGGAGGAACCACATGAGGAATTAATATTCATTTCTAGATTTCTACACCATTATTTAAAGGATGTTGGTGGCTTCTAAAATCTATGAAAATCATGGATCCTGGAGTTGATATATAATTTAATGATAAACCTATCCATTGAAAACAAATCAAGATCAAGTCATCGTTATTTAATTAGAACTAATTAAAAAATATTAATAATTTCATGATGTTGTAGAGATATATATAATGATTTACTAATTTTTCATTCTATAAAATCATTTTTACATCCATATACTTCAATGGTGAAGTAATTTATAATGATTCAGGATTTAGAAATAGTTTTCAACCTTAAAAAGTGGTTAAAATTCATGGATGTTTGTCATTGGAAGAAGTTCATAGGAAGATTCAAAGTCACTTAAAACTGAGGGTTGGTCAAGTGATTATTTTAATCACATATAAAAAACATAAATAGAATTACCATCTATGGGACACTGAGTATCCTCTACATGATAATGAATATTGGGTGGGAGAATCATTATATTTCAGGATACAATGCATTAATGGTCTAATGTAATTTTATATCGATATTTATGTTATTGATGAGGTGAGAAATATAAAAATATAACCATGTTATGTAATATTAGTCAGTCCTTCACAACATTATCATTCATTATATTCTTATATGAATCTGTTAAAAGAGACTAATTATGATAAAGATAGTTAGAAAATGGACTGAACTATTTGATGCATCCTTATTGATACTCTTGATTTAATGAATGAGAATTTATATGATAAGAAAGTATCTGATGATTCTATAGGATTTTATATGGGGGAGGAATATGTGGCCAAAATACACTTATGAGTTTACTTTAATGGATATAAAAGAACCATTGAGTGGTAACCATCCTCCCTAATTGACTTACTTGGTGGAGGGAATGTTTTTTGAACATGATTTTGATTAGGGTTTCATTACCCCTTATAATTAATTCCTAATTATTTGAGGAATCATATCTATTGTAACTAATAACATGATGTTTTATAGATAAGAGTTTGAAAAAAACAATGAAAATGTGGTTCGATAGTACCACATAGAATAAAAGTTTTCATTTTCGGTTGATTACTCCAATAAGGGAAAATACATTATTCATTGTGAAAAATACAGTTCTGAATGTAAATTTCAAAAGTATTAAATATATGATGTTTCTTATCATGTTGGAAGATAACTAAGTTATAAGGACCATATACTTGTGTTCACACAATGTTTTCACAAGATCATTCCATACTAGATGCAGAGTTTATATTGACTCTTGTTATTGAGATGATACAAATGTGTCAAGATAACAGTGTGTCACTCTTTCAGGAATGAGTGTAGTATTTATTCAAATATAGGATTTCTTATGAGAATCTTAGATGAAAAAAATGTAATTATAAAAGTTTATGGATATTAGGATGAGTTTTCTATGGTTTTTCTATAGTTTATGGGATTATTGTCTCTCAACAATCATTTCACTTGTCATCATGAAATTTTTGAGTATATATCCCATGATAATCATGTCGACCAAATAGAGAAAAAATTCCATAGGATATTATGGGTATTCAATCCATTCATCACCATATTTCTTTATTGAGAAAAAATTATTCATATTGATGGAACTTTTTTTTATAAAATGTATATAGGAGTATTTCTTGTTACTACCTTGTAGAATCATAATCATGTCTGTCTCCCATTATCATTCATTATTATTGAAAAGGATACCTGTGAATCATGTAGTTAGTTATTTTCCTGTATAGGAATCCATGCTACACATATCCCATTAGAGTTCTTAATATTTGATTATCATTAATAAGTTATATTGGATATTAATAGTGATGTTTTTTAATAGTAAGAACCTACTGGTTAACATCGATATTTCATTAGATATATTGTTAGTAATGTCTATAAGAATTTTAAATATGATCCAATAAATAAATCAATCATAAAGTTGGGTATGTTTTTTAAACTAATTTATATTTGAATATTTTTTGTTATCCTTATAAATACAATGATGTCTTATTATTGCAGTGAATGAACCACAAAAAAGAAATTTTGATTAGTGTATGGAAGACATTCAAAGGGATAATCAAGATGTGTATAATACATGATGCATAATTTTAGGGAAAAATGGTAATTGGCATATGATGATGGATAGAGATGGATATATGGCCACTAATATTGTTGAGTTTATAAATGACATCTTCAATAGTGTTTATACATTACAAATCATAGGCTTAGTATATGAGAATTTCTATCAATGTGTGGAGTAATTTTTCAAACATTTATAATAGGCTTATCAGGGGATGAAACCTGGGATGCACTATGGTCAGATATTCCAAAGAGACATTGATAAGATATTATAAGATATATCATCATTTCATCTTTGAATATTTTATCAGGTGGGGAGATAGTTTGAGGTAACAGAGATCCATGAACCACTCACAGAAAATAGTGCTTGAATACTAGTGATATTATCAGGGAACAGGTATTATGATTGTGGTTATTTACAAACATTAAAGAATCCATATGTATCAATTTTTGTATATTTTTAAGAAGTTAACTTATATTGGGAACCATTTGTCGATACAGTATATCACATGATCAATCTGGTTGACTATTATAGTATTTCTTGGAATCATGTTGGATGTTTTCATTATTTTACCTTACCTGATGATAATCCAAAATTGGTCCATAATATTTCCAGGTTTCATCCCTAGGAGTGGACAAAGTCTACTAATATTATAAATGAGATAGACTAGTCCTGAGATTGAAAAGTGGGACTACAATGTATTATTTTTCATGATGCAGTTCATCCTCATATGAAATAACCCAATGTGGAAAGTGGGAGCTCCACTTATTGTCATCATTTGTCGTCTCTATGTATTTTATCATTTCTTTTTAAAAATATCATTGTACTAATATTTTTTCCATTTGAGGTACCAGAAAAATGTTATTATTTATCATTTCAAGACCAATAGTATTTTGGTATTTCATGACACTTTTTATTTTATATGTGATTGATAAATTTTAAAACAATCAATAACAACATACATATGTATTTTATAAATAAATAAAATAGTTTAAATGTATCTTATAGGATTATAGTAAATAAATTTTTTAAAATTATATTGAAATATATCATCAGAATTCATTTTTAAAATACAATGAAGAATGTGTAATAGTAGAGCTTAGTTATCATAAAGGTGATAAAAAATTTGATAAGTTGTGTATATGTAAAATCAACTTTCATAAAGATAATATTTTCTTATATAAAGGAGAAATATGTATACATAACGATTAAAATAAACTACTAAAAAAAATAAAAATTTACAATACACCAAATTAAAACGAAAACAAGTTTGTGTTATTTAAACATTGAAGACCAAATATATAATTGAAACGTTCACATCTACATAATTCATGAAAATCCAAAAAACTCATTTTTTTCATAAAAAACTCATTGTTACCTATCTTTGATATCAGTAACATTATGTGTTTGATACATTTTATAACATTAAAAACTCCTTTGGTCTCATCTCAAAATTTACTAGATTTATTACAGAAAATAAAAAAATTTACCAACCATTTTTTTCTAATATATCTTTTTCATCATGTTTCATTAAAAATGATAACACTAAACATAAATTTCTTACATTTATTTACTAAAGAGGTATTTTAAAAAACCGTATTACACAAACCGTAAACAGTAATGACTATATCAAATGTTTCTAGTGAGGACATTCATTATCTCGCATGTTAGGATAGATAT
Source organism: Viscum album (assembly GCA_963277665.1). Classification (NCBI taxonomy): domain Eukaryota; kingdom Viridiplantae; phylum Streptophyta; class Magnoliopsida; order Santalales; family Viscaceae; genus Viscum; species Viscum album. Next base: position 680,309,376 of record OY728123.1, on the reverse strand, counting down.
ATTTCTCGTCTTATCCTAGAGGGTTGTCTCGTTCTTGTTTTAAGAATATGAAGGTCGCACCAATTCTATCATGATCCAACCCCTCCTTCCATTATCACTCATATTAAACATGTGGGGTTTTATGGTGTAGTGATGTTTGATTTCACCTTTATTGATCACTAGTACATTGGATCCCTTGTAGATAGATAGAGGCCTGAGGCACATAATTTATATATAATAAAGGGAGAGATGACTATCAAACTCAAGGATGCATCCCTTATTATGGGCCTCCCTCTTTAGGGTGAGGTTTTGATAGACCGAGTTAGTGGTGATTTTCGTAATTTAGTTCAGACACTAATAGGAATTGAGGACCCAAATGATGGTATGTTTTTCATAAGTAGTCAGATATGAATACCATGGATAGATGATCACTTCATCCATTTAGCCGATGATGTTGATGAGATCACTGTACCTAGTTTTTCACATTCACTGACTGAATGTTAACATTTTTATTTCTTTTGGGAGATCGCCATACATAGAAAAGGAAAAGAATGACGGAGGTCGAAAGTAATGCAACCCCAACGAATCATTGACAACAAACATCATCCCCTCACTGGGAAATGATCCAAAATTAAAAAAGGAAATGGTACCGCTATTAGATGTATCCATTGACTCCAGAAAGTCCGCTACTGTGTTTCCCTCCAGACATGTATGTGATATCACCGTGTGAGAGCCCATTAGCACTTGCATCTCCTGACATCATAAACAATACTCCAAGGAATTCTTCCCATGTCCATCAGCGCTTGATACAGAAGAAGGGAATTGGTCTCCACTGACAAAACGCAAAGCTTCTTACTGGAGCACATGTCCAGACCCTTGGCCAAAGCCAGGGCCTCCGCCTGAAGTGAGTCGCCCTCCCCGAATAAAGCAGTGAAAGTCGCCCACACTAACCCAGATTTATCTCTCACGACACCACCCCCATGCATCTGCCCCCCGCACAACGACCCATCCGAGTTTAACTTTATCCCTTCATTCAGAGGGCTCCACCGAATCCATCGACCCTGCCCTACACCACTCGACTGATGTTCTGTAGATAGAGGCAGTACCAGAGCACTTACTGAAGGCGCCGAGTGACAGTCAGGAGATACCTGAAGTAGATCCCTAACATTGTTTTTCATTTTGAGTAGAATGCAGCTCAAGGATCCCGAAGTGTTTTTATGCCTACCATCATTCCGGGCCTTCCAGATTGTCCAACACCCGACACTTAGGATGATCAATCTGGCCTTTCTCTCCGCCCCTTGGTTTCCAGCTCCGCTAAACCACACCTGCAGAAAATTTTCAGGAGAGCCGTCATACCCATTCCAACCGAAGAAGGCCCCATAAGTCTGCCAAATCCCTCTGGCCCATTCACTATCATTGAAAAGATGCCCAACTAACCCTCAGTTGAAATCCTGACAGCACCAACAACTTGAGGCCATGTTCACACCCATTCTCTGCAAATTATCATATGTAGGCAGGGACCTGTTCCGCACACTCCACACCAGAAAGTTAAATTTTGAAGGGATATATTTTCACCACAAGGACTCCCCCCATGGATCTGCAGTCCCAACGCTCCTCGTCACACGATCAAAATCCTTGATGGAGAAGGAACCCGATGAAAAGCCCGTGAAAACCAGTCGGTCATCCACATATTTAACTATAATAGAATCTAAAATTTCCAATTGACTGGCATCAATAATGGTTTGTAATAACCTTGGGTGAGTACTCACCTCTTTAAAAGATAAATCCAGGGTAGGAAACCCCGGGAACCACAGCCTGCCCACCCCCCAGTCCTGCTACCAAAAGTTGATATTCCCCCTACCCACAATCCATCGGGAGTTATGCTGAAGAATTTTCAGATATGGGAGAGTCAGATTCCATATCCTTGATGATTGCATTCTTTGAATATTCACATTCCGGCCATAAACATCCTGCATGATTCTTCCCCATAAAGATCGGCCTTCCATTGCCTCCCAAGCTAACTTAGCATGGAGCCCCTGCATGGTATTTGATACACTTCTCATATTGATACCCCCTTCAGATAGCGGTCTTGCTAACTGTTTCCCCGAATCCCAATGATTCCTACTGTCCATCTGACCATCCCAAATGAATGCCACCATAATCATTTCCAACTTGGATATTACAGTTTTTGGGACCTTTAGAGTAGAAAGAATATGCATAGTGATGGAAACAAGAACACTATTGACCAGAGTGATGTGGCCTCCAAAAGACAGAAATCTATTCTTCCAGTTGTGGATACGCCCTGTAATTTTGCTTATAAGATTGTCAAAGTGATGCACCCTCAGGGAAGAGGGACTAATCGGAGCTCCGAGGTATTCCAAGGGAAAATATCCCCTTCCCATTCTCAAGCTGGCTCTCAATAACTTCTCCCTCCTCAAAGGGACCCCCCTTGATGTAAAGAAGAGACTTTTTTACTTGTTCACCAACTGCCCACTCCACTTGCAATATTCCTTTAAAATCTCGTTAAGGCCCCTTACTGATCTTTTACTTCCATTGATAAAAATTATGGTGTCATCTGCGAACATCAGGTGGGAAATTCCCCTAGTGGCATACTATTGTGATAAGGAAGGATTTTACCTGAGTTGAGCCCCTTATTAATATAACAACTGAAAGCATTTTGCGCAAGAATGAAGAGAGTAGGGGATAAAGGATCCCCTTTCCTGAGACCACGACATGTCCTGAAAAAGCCAAAATGCTTGCCCATGAAGGAAGTGGAAATCCAGGCTGAGCTAAAGCAACGAAAAAGGAGGTCTATAGTCCAGTTGGAGAACCCCATACAATCCAAGACTCTGAGAACAAAACCCCATTCCATCCTATCATATGCCTTTATCATGTCCAATTTAACCACCAAATTGCCCCCAAAAGACCTGTTGTTGATGCCACTGATCATTTCTTGGACCAGACCGATCGCGACCTGAATTGAACGCCCTTTAATGAAACCATGCTGTTCTGGATTCATCCACTCATCCAGGTGAATGGCCAATCTGTTATTAAGGATACTGGATAGGATCTTGTATGGTAAGTTACACATACTGACGGGTCTATATTTATCAATGGACAGAGGATTATTCACCTTTGGGATAAGAATCATTTTAGTAGCACATGCAATACGCGGTAAATCCCCTCCCAGGAAGAAATCCTGAACAGACCATACAAGATCCCCTTTGATAATCTCCCACGAAGCCCTGTAGAAAGACCCAAGAAACCCATCGGGCCCTGGGGAACTATCTGGGTTCAAGGTCCATGCCATTTCATGCACTTCATCCTCTTCAGGAATTTTCCTTAATTCAGCATCAACGCCCTCCGAAACACTGCTGGAGAGACCCTCAAAAATCTCAGCATCCCCACTTGGATACCCCCTACCATGGTAGGATTAGGAGCATCCATTAGAGATCGAATAGCTGCATTAATCATAACCCCAACTTCCTCCTGGTCTGAGGAGAAGGATCCATCCTCCCTGCGGATATTAGGCCTCTGGACATGCTGGCGTTCCTTGATGCAAGCATGAAAATACCCTGTATTCCGGTCCCCCTCCTAAAGCCATCTCACCCGAGCTTTCTCTCTAGCCACCCTTTCCTATTTAAGCAGATTATCGGATAAAGAGTCCTTTTTCCTTCTCAGCTCAGAAAAATGGAGTCATCCCATTCTTGTTCCAATATTTTCTCCAGACAATCCACCTCCTCACTGATCTTAGAGACATCATGGTCGCGGGCCAGGATGGTTCTCCTCTAGCAGCGAAGAAGATTCTTAACCCGCCTAAGTTTATTGTGAAAATTAGTCCATGTATTCCCCTGATATTGAGAGTCCCAAGCTTCCCAGACCACTTCTAAGAAACCTGGTTCCTGCACCCAAGATGTGGAAAACATATCATGTTCCTCCCGTGGCACCCCTGCCCCCAGGGAAATGTGAAGCGAGGAATGATCAGACAAACTCCGAGTCAAGTGAGTGACTCGGGAGTCAGGGAACATAGATACTGCAACATTGTTCATCAAACATTGATCAAGCCAACAGTATGAACGCCTCCCCCCACATTGGTTGTTGCACCAGGTGAAGATACTTCCCTCAAAACCCACATCCAACAAGCCACTCCGAGCCATGAAAGAAACGAAAGATTGACTGGCATTCATGGGGAAAACTCCACCCCCTTTTTTCTCCTCTATACTAGACATAATGTTGAAATATCCACCAACAATATAGGGAGCCGCAACAGGATTGAAGCCCTCAAGATCACTCCATAAAGACTCCCTATCCTGAGCATTGCACTTGGCATATATGAATGAGAAGAAATCTCTTTGAGCCCCACTATTATCTTTGTGTTAAGGGATTGCTCCATTGTCTTCAATAAATCAACACTGATGTGGTCTTTCCAAAAAATCCATATGTGAGAATTAGGAGGGTCCCCATGTAAAAAGCCACGAACTTTAAGCCTCTGAGCAAACTCAGAGATGTTGCTGGATGCATGTTTAGGTTCCAAGAAGGCAACCAGAGAGACTTGATTATTACTTAACTCACTAAGAAGAAAATATGATTTGACCCTGGCCCCAAATCCATGACCGTTCCATATTATGGCTTTAAACATTGACACGCACCTGTCTGGATTTGGCCCCAGACTCTTGGCCCTTTCCCATAAGAGAAGAGATAACACATTCACCCTCATCATCTCTTGATTTTGACCTGGTTTTAACACCCATTTGCACCTGCGAGGAGGAGGACATAGAAGAAATTCCACTGCTGGACAGCACCCTACAAGGGACCTCTGGAGAATCGAAACACATGCCCGGACCGTGACTCTGATCCACAGGAGGGGAGGAAGTAGCTGAACAGAGAGGAGCTTTAAGCACTGTTGGTGAGGAAGGAGGAGAATAGACCATTGGGATGGTCGAAGAGACCACTGGGCTGGTCGAAGAGGGAGACACTGCTGGGCATGGATCTAATAAAAGGAGGGAAACCCCTTAGAATTCTGCAACTCTTGCTGCTCACACAGGACCGAATCTACCACAGAGATGACAGTGATGCAACTACTTGAGGGAACCTAGTTGTCCAGCTTTGGATCCCGAGGTCGGAGGAAACCCCTAATGCCCATCACTAAGGAGAAAAGCTCTGCCACTGAATGATGAACACAAGTCCCTTTTCCCAGAGAACTTCTTAATGGAACCAAAGCACGACAGGGAGAAGCAGTCCCCTCCCCTACCTGCTTTGAAGAAGATGCCGCCGATGACAGTACAGAGGGATTCAAGACCTTACCACATTCGCGACCACTTCCATCAAGGCCTAGGGAAGGGCCCCGATCAGAATACTGAGAATTCACCTGAACTTCAGCACCCTTCAAACGTGCTTTTCGGCAGACCTGCAAAGAGTGGCCAGAGAGATGACAAAAAGAACAGAACCTGGGGTAAACAGGTTAGACCAGCGGTTGAAGCCTATCCAGTATCCCTTCAATCCGTAACACTAGATGATCCTGCAATGGACGAGATAGATCCATCTCAACGAACATCCAAGATACTGACACCTTCGCCAAATGAAGAGTGCGAGCATCCGTGCACAGGAAGAAACCCAAAGAATCTCCGATGACCTTAAGAAAGGATTTTCTCATGAGAGGCAGAGGTAACCCAGGCAGAGAGATCCAGACCGTCGCGCGAGAGCATTCTCTTGGAGGCATAGTCATGATCCATCATTCTACTACATTATTTCATCTAATGTATTTACTATTACTTGAGGACCTGGACAATATAAGGAAGTATAAATTTGTGACCTCCCACCATTCTTATATAAACAAAGTGTTATGAATCACATGTTTTGTGGATAAAAAGTAGATTATAGGTTGTGTTATTATTATCTATATGTGGGTATGAGATTGTATCCCTCTCTTCATTCCACATGTGTGCACACCAATTATTGTTGAAAATTTTCTAGGCACTCCACGTGGATGACAGTATGATTTTACTTATGTAAAAATAAATTCTGAATTGTTTTTTGTTGAATATAGAACTATAAAAATTTTATCTGCAGATGAATATAGGTCCATCAACATTCAGATACTTCTAAACGTGATATCCAAACTTGCAGAATTATGTTGTATAGTATTCAAATTGATGGTGTACATGATTATTATTTATATAAAAAATTTATAAATGTGTAATGTATATGAATTATTTATTACTCACATATTTATTTTTTGATATTTTAGGTTTAATTGACATCATATGTAGTGCCTATCTACCAGAGTTTCCCTCCTTACTGTATGGTGATTCTTACTGCCAGCACATGCATCACACTTCTTATTAATTTTCATATTGTTGAGTGGAACCATGTTGACTAAGTAATGTGGTTTTTCAACTTCCATCAGCCTATCCCCACACCGCCCAATCAGTTTCCTTCACATCATTCCATGAAAATGTGAAAGAAGTTGGACTTTGAATGGAGGTGATATTATATACACTATATTGAGTTGTGGGAAATACATCACGAGTCTCTATTAAAAGGGGTAGGCATAGTACACATGCATCTATTAGATTAGTTGGATTCACTACTATAGACCAACCATTTATTAATTCTAAAATTCATTTTTATCAACCCCTAAAAAAGAATTGATGTTGTGATAACCCATAAAAGATCATCACTTTTATCAATGAAAAATAATGTGTTGGTAAAAGAAAAATTTATCAATGCTAAAAAAAAGTGATGATAAAGGGGGTCCTTTAATAGTTCTAGTTTTTTTAGTTCTAAAAACCACTAATAAACTAGAAAAATATTTTTTTTTCATATAATATTTTGTACGTTACTTAAACCCCTTTAATCATTGTTTTCAGGCCGCCAAAATATCTTTATGAACTCTTTTAGTTCCTTGTTTCACCCACCCCCTTTATTAGTACTTTTCATGTCCCATACCTTTTATTAGCACTTTTTATGCCCTGTCCCTCCCTTCTCATGCCTAGATTCAAACCTCAGACCTCTTTATTAATTATCGAATGCCATTGCCACTACACCACCCACATTTCTACAATATTTTATGAATTATCTATATATATACAAAATTTATTTTTTATTTAGAAATTTATTAATTTAATTATATATATTTATATAAAATTTTTTAAATACATTTGTATAATATGTTTATATATAGATATATATTTATATTTACATATAATTATATAATTTCATATTGGTTTTTTATAATGTATTTATAAAAAATATTTATTATAAATATTTATATATACTATATTTATAAAATATTTATAAATATAATTATTTTATGTATGTTTATATACATTTACATTATATATTTAATGATATCTTTATATAAACATTTTTTCATGATATACACAAACAATATTGACACACACACACATACACATACATACACACACTCAAAAAGACACAAGAACATATTTATATTTCACACACATAGAGACACACATATATTTATATTTATATACACCACACACACACACACACATATCTATACAGTTCATATCACTATATTTTATAATATATATATATATATATATAAAATTATATATATAACTATAAATAATTTTAAAAGAATAAAATATTATAAATGATTAAAAATATATATAACGTATTTATATAAACATATATTTATTATTATATAAATATGTAAATATAAAATATATATGTAAGGTACCTTTTGTGTGTGTATGTGTTTATATTTTTTACATATATTAGAATATATTTATATATGCTTTTATGTTTATTAATAAACACACACACACAGATATATATATATATATATATATATATTATATACATTTTTATAGGTATTCATAAATATTTATAAGGTAAATAAAATGGATAAAATTTTATTTTAAATAAAATGGATAATAAGTGTTTTTTTCACATGGTTTATATATTTAAAAATATATTTTACATGTAACTGTTTTTAAAATTTAATTTATAAAATTATATTTGTATATGTAGATATATACAAATATGTATATATTTAATTATAAATAACACTAAATTATGAAAAAAAAAATTCAACACCATATTATCAATATTAAAGTAATCTCTAGGAATAAAATCACTCTCCATCGAAAACAAACAAGAGGATCCACATAAATGTAGCTAAAATTAGATTGATTGTTAATTATGGTATTCCAACTAAAACAATCAATTTTAGATGCCTTTCAAGCCTTTTTAAACAAAGAAAAATTTGTGACCAATGTCCCCCCCAAGTCAACATGGCATATATTTCTTCACAATCATCGATTTGATAGCTCGTGGAGCCCAAATAGACACCAAAATCAAAATTTTTGGTGGTTTTAAGTTGAAGACCCTTTTTCAACTTTTCATAAGATAGTAATTATTTTATTAATTTTTTTATCACCAAAATGTTCTTAAATTATGATTAATCAATAATAATTATCAAATTGTTAATTAATATTATTTTTTTATATCAAAACTTTATATGATATCTTCAAAATCCCTATTATTTAGAAATACCTCTCCATTACTATGAACCTTGACCTTTTTGGACAACTAGAGAACCTCATCCCAGATGGACTAGTGTAGGAAATCTCTTCATCCCCATTCACTAAATAAGACAACCCATGCTAGTCTCCTTCACATCATAGATCCCTTAAATAGAAATGTCATTATAGATTCCAATGTGGGAATTAGGGTGAGCTCCCATGATGGTTCAAGGTTTTCAAAAAACCCTTTATTCCTCCTCCTATAAGGCTCCTTTTGTGGAAGGTGTGGATCAACCAGCTTCCTATTGATGACAAATTGAGGCTTGTATGTATACCTATTATTTTTTCTTGCTCTTTTTTATACCAACTTGGATAATCTATCTCACACCCCCTTTCATGGTTCATTTTTAGAAAAAATATATTTATTTAATGAGTACCTCTATGAATTTCATCTCTATGCTACTAGTGGTATTGATATCCTTATGAACTCAGTTTTGAATCAGGATAAAAGTGATCATATTGAGAATATTATTTGTTATGAAGTTGCCTCTAGATTATGATTATATTTTGAATTATAGAAACCATTATATATTTGAAGTCAAGAATCCCCCTTTCAATTTTCTTCTTACAGTAGTTATGGAAGATGTGATAAGTGATTCCATGTTAAAATTGGGCTCCATGAATAACACTATAGAAGATCTAATTATCACAAAGACTCTAGTAATTATTGTTACCACTAGAGAATTAAAAGTAACCAAATATACTTGATGGATTCAACCACTTACATATTGGATTAAAATCAATACAGATGGTTCCCCTCTTGGAGGGATTATAATTGTGTGATATGGTGGTGTTTTTCACACTAGTTCTTGTTTTGTGGTAGGATGATTCTCTCAATTTCTTGGTTGTTTCAAGGCCTTTTTAGTGGATATGTTGGAATTCATTCATGTGATTGAATTTCCCTAAACTATAATTTTGGAAATATTAGGATTTAAGGTGATTCAATGTTGATTGTCAAAAATCGAAAGAGTAAAACATCTCTAGTTCCCTAACTCTATACATGGATTGGATTGATTTCCTATCATATCTTCATGGGACCAAAAATATGGTTTCAGATACACATAGGGAGACTGACAAAGTGACAGGTTCCCTCTTGAATAAGAAGGATAATGACATGGATTATCTACTTTCATTTCTTATTTTTATGCCCCTTTTAATTTTTATTTAGATGATTTATGTGGTGATGTATATTTTCATATTTAACCTCTCCTACTACTCTGTACTATCTCTTTTTTAATAAATTTATGGAAATGAACATTCTAGTTTCTTACCCTGACCTTTATGGATATTTAAGAAAACATATTATAAATATATATATCAATAGAAATATTTTTATGTATTAAAATATGTTTTTTAATAATATATTATGTTTTTTATGAAATATACCTTTTATCAATGCTAAAAATCAGGATTTTAGCACTGTTAAAGATAACACCATTTTCATCTCTAAGAAAAGAATTCATAAACATTCCCATTATGAGTTCTAATAATGAAATGATTAAGGGAAGTCTATATCAATAATAAAAATCACTGATAAAGGCCTCCCTTTATTAGTGTTGATAATGTAATCTTTTATTAGTTCCTTTAGCTAGCTCTGATAAAAAACCCCATTTATCATCACTTTTTTAACAATGATAAAGTCTAGATTTGAATAAGTGTGATTCTATAGTAGTGAATATGGGCCCTGGTACCACATGAGATCATTGTTATATCTTACATGATACCGATAAGGCTATCATCAGTTGTTAATAATTCTTCCTTCCACTTTTGAATATATTTTTTTATTAACTTTTGTTAACTCCATAATTTTTTTATAGTATGCTATTAATTCACAGTTGATTCACATATTTGATCCCATAAAGGGAGGCACTTTTAAACAAACATATTTTCATGGATTAGTGGCAGAGATACTTATTCCCATGGATATGATTTATCATGAGTGTTTCTTTACTATGTGAGATGATGTTGAGGTAATGAGCCTTATATAGATGTGTTTGAGGGTGATGATCCTGTTATGGATGTTCCACATGATGATTTCAAACATGAGGAACATGTCCAACATGATCACCTACATAATTCTCCACTTACTATCACATATGATCCACAACCACATGCTATCCCAACTAAAGTCCACGATGCATCTGCTTGTGAATCTACTTCACTTTCCACTACATTTTTAGATTATGCTGTAGTTTCTACTAGCTATTGGATGGTATTTAAGTTGAAAATTTTCCCCTTTTAGTATATTCCCATTACAAAATGATCATCTTCTTCCCTAGTTAGAGAGAGTTATAGCTAGCAGCCCCATTCCATCCAGCAATGACAGGTTAAGGGTAAGGAGACTTTAGATTCACCACCTTTCACATAAGATGGTGTGGATAAAGCTACAATATATTCTACATAGAAGGTTAAAAGGCTATAGGATATGAATTTTCACACATGGAATGGACACATTATCTATACACCACGATGAGTCACATAGGACCATCTAAGACTGCGACATAGACCAGAGTGATACATTTCCCGTTGTTTATGAATTTTCAACTCAGATCAATGATATATGTTTATTAAATAACCAGTTATATGTTATTTAAAAGACTACATATTATAATTAGTTAACTTAATAAAATGTTTCCATATTATTATTATTAAGCAGTAATTAATTTTTTATTGAATGTTATTTAAAAAATAAATAATTACATTTTATATTAATCATACATATTTTTAATTACTTCACTAATTTTATAATTATTTATTCATAGTATAGATAGTAATTAATATTTAAATTACTCTTAACATATTATTATTGATTATATTAATAATTATAAAAGTATATATAACTAATAATTATTAGTAATTAATTATATATTATTAATCAATTATGAATACTATAAATAATAAATAATAATCATAATATATATTAACATATCACTAATAATTATAGTAATATTTATTAATAATATATTAATTAATATATGTTAATATATCATAAAATATATTTATTAATATTTACCAATATATTAATTATATATTAATAATACAAATTAATTGATAATTTTAATTAATAAATAAAAATAAAAAATTATTGTTATATATTGTGATAAATAAGTATTAAATATTACATTTTAAGATAAATTATTAATCACTACTTATATATAAATATTAGGTGCTTGGAGGTACAATTACATTAAACATACACACACACACACACACACACACACACACACACACACACATGCCAGAAAGGCGGGGCCCTAAGGGATAACCTGCCCATTAAACCTTGTTTATTCAGTATATGGCCTAAAGGCCCAGTGTGCATGAAGCCCATTACATGTCCCAATAGCCTATAAACTAGCCTAAAGGCCAAGTGTAGTGTCATGCCTCCATCATACTACCTACATCATCATGCTTGTGTCATGCCTGCATCATCAATTACCTACGAAAATTTGGTCCCACCCAGATTTGAAGCTAGGAATGATGCCTACTTAAAGTTATTATATTATTAATGACTAATAATCTTAAATATATCAATTATCAATTTATGTATTAGTTTTATATAATTATTTAATCAATTATGTATAATTTATTACATAAATATTTAATGAATTATATTTTACTTATTATATTATTAATTACTAATTTATTAATTATATTATAAATTAGTTATTTAATATATAACAAAACCAAATAAATAGTATAAGTTAAAATTTTAAAAAACTAAAAGGTGGGTGTAAACCCTATTCATTCCTCTTGTGTGGTTAAGATAACACTTCCTCTCTAAAGGAAGATGCATGAATGATGGTCACGCATGAAGATTCCTATTTTTTTAAAATAGTAAACCTTGCCTTATTTTTAAAATTTTAAAATATATAAAACATAGTTTAGAAAAAGAGTTAATTTTTCACACTACTGATCAAGTCATGGTTGATGAGTTATTTTAATATGTTTTAATTTTTTAAAAATGGGATATGGTTTAATGTATTTGTAAAAAGGAGTAAAGGGGGGTGTTAATACTATTCACGCTTCCCTCATTGGCCAAGAAGCATGAATGGAGTTCACACTTCCTACCATGCATTAACCCCCTTCATGATTCCTTTATAATCAATACAAAGGGGCCATCAATGGGGTTCCCACCTTCTACCCCCAAAAAAACTTTAAAATTGAGGCCTTCCCCCCAACCATTTACTATATTCCAGGTCAATATTTTTCCATGAAACTCTATCAAATCTATTTCTCAAAAAATTAATATATGACTTTTGAGAAGGTAAAAAACAAATTTATTTTTTATCTAATAAGTTTATTTATTTATTTACATGATTATTTTATTTAAATTATTTGGCTGTATGAATGTATAGATTAATTTTTATTATACAATTTAATTTATATTTGAATTTTTTTCATTGTATGATTAAATTTAAATTTAATTGATTAGAAAATATATATATGGTGTTTACATAATTTAAATTTTATGTATAAAATAATATAATTTATATTTAAGAAAATATTATTGTGTAGAAAAATATATATATTTGTAATTTAAATAGTGAATAATTATATTTGAATATATTTATATTTATATGTTATATTATATAGTCTATTTAAAGTAAAATTAATTTAAAAAATAAAATTTTATACATAGATAAATAAAGTGAAACTACCTAAATATTTTATAAAAATTATATTTTTAATAATTATTTATAAAAAATATTATTAAATTTAATTGAATATAATTATATATATTATATATAATTTTTCATATTTAAATATATTTAAATATATAATATATTATTTGATATACAAATGTATTTTTTGTTAATAAAACTAAAAAAATCATTTTTAATAATAATTTTTAAATTATATTAATTATAAATAGTTACTATTCCAAGTAATTATATATAAAGTATAATTATTTAAATTTTATAATGTTTAAATAATAATTTATTCTATTTTATTGGTTATTTAAGTGTAAATTGGAGGATGTATGGGATTTGAGAGCTTCTCTCTCTTTGATTTCACAGTGTTTAAGGTTCACAGGCAATGGGTTTCGATCCAAAGTGTTATTCTGATCCTAGTGATGGGTTCATTTGTCCATCAAAGAAGATTTAAGCTACTAGTAATGGTGTGGGTAAAGTATTGGTGCAATAGGCCCCAACTTATGGACTGGGGAATCGTGACACTACATTTTCTACCCTAGTGGAAAATTCAGTTGATTTAAATGTTGATCAACTTCCATCAGTTGAGAATCATCTCAGTCATAGATTTTTCTCCACTCCCACTTAGATTTAGATCCCTTTCAAAATATAATGAGAAATTACACTTTGTAATTTGTTTAAGTGAACTCTAAATTAGTTAGAGATCTTATTAAAGGATGTAAACACATCATTATCACTCAGTCGTGTCCATAATGAATCTCTATTTCATGGAAGATTCAAGATTTGAAGAGATGACATCTTCAGGTGTGGGGCTTTGATGGATAGTGCATCATCTCAATTGGTATGGTTTTTTCACATTATCTTCCCTTCACCAGATCTAGAATTAAAATTCTAGGGCTTCGATTGTTTCTCTATTAATTTAAGAACCTTGAGATTTCAAGACTGATATCCATGGTTTGATCCATCTCAAGTGAATAATTCAATTACCTAATACTGGATCATGGTTACAGGCCTAAATTGATTTTTTAGAAACCCCAATAAACATTGGGATTTTTCTTATGATGTGGGAACCCCCATAAAATTTGATAAAGAAAATGATCTTGTGATATTTGGCCATTTTTTTCAAATTCTTGTTGAGTTTGATCTTTGTGCCCCTCTTATTGAAAGTAGTTTATTAGTTGTTGAAGAATTCAAGATTGTATTGTATATTAAGCGTGATCATGTGCATGAATTTTCCTTCAATTGATGTTACATTGGGAATGTAAAGGGAAAATGTTGTAGGGATTGAAATTATCCAACTTTAGGAATATAGACACTTAGTTGAGTAATGTATGTTTAACATAACAATGGTGAAGAATGATGAGATGTAGGGGCTTGGTAAGAATTCCATTGGTTGGGATCAAGAGGGACATGGAAAAATAATTTGTAGATAGAACTTGATGAAAGGGTTTAATAAAGATAGCCTATGGTTTGATGGGACACATCAATCATAAACAAGGGAGGTGTGAGAAATCTGTAGCAGTTTGTGAGGCTGGTGCCAAGTTACCAGGACATGATGATGATCAGAACATGATGGGGTCAATGTGAAATCTGTAATTCTTGGTCTTGAAGATATTCAAGGAGTGGATCTTGGACCTAAGGCACTTGTTAGCACTAGTGACAACTTGGGGTGTTCAAATAGTGAGCTCAAAGATGATCAGGCTGATGTGAAAAAAGAACAATTTCTGAAAACAAGTGACCACAATGGGAAGAAAAAAATTAGCATCATTGGATATGTAAAACTCTAGGGTAAGAGGGAACAACATTCCTATAAGGATAAGCTTGCAGCACCCACTGGGTCCTCCCACAAGAACACTAATGGATGTGGATCAAATATCACTGGTGTGAAGTCTACTGAACCTAGCCAACCTAGATGGAGGAATGAAGATGGAACCAATACCATGGTGTCTTAATGGCCAGGTTTAGCTCTTATAATGCCTACAAAACCCTAGATGAATCCAATTTAAGCTGTTTATGTTGAATACCCTACAATAAAAATTATGGTTGGCTTTGATCCTTAGGTCTCTAACTAGGGGCATGTATGTAGAGATACTGAGTAGGTCTACCCACTAGATGGTTCTCAAAAGATTAAGGTGGGGATTAAATTGTATGGGGATACTGATGAAAATAGAATCCATGTTGGACATATAGGTCACACTTAGAGAAATGTGTGAGGCTCAAAATAGGGAATATATGGGGGATGGTTGCTCTAACCAACACACCAAATTTCTAAGTAAGGATGAGGCAACAAAAAGATCTATAAGAAATGAGAAGCTGAGACCTTCCCATACCTGTCTGGGCACTAACTTCTTTTCAATGCAAGAATCAATTAACACACTTTAGTTCAATTTACTTTATCTCAAAGTACTTGAGAATACCGATTGAAAAACCCAAAGGATCACTTCTATTCTTACACTGAAGAATACTGATGCATTTAGAAATAAGGATGTGTGTCCATTGGTTAATAGGTATCCAATCAATTGGGAAACTTCTGCATCTCTAGATAAGAGGACCCCAGATGTGAAGTAGATTCAGCAACCAAATGATTAGTGTGATATGTCACTATATAAAGAAGATGAATGAAAAATATTGACTGACCATCCCATGAAGTATGTGACAGTTGAAGTATCTACACATAAGGAAGTTTCCAAAACTATTGTAGAAGATGTTTTGGGGTCATGAAGAACTCACCTCACAATATATTTCCCAATGGAGGAGTGGGAGACATCTAGCCAATCAAGGTGGATCTCAGTGCCTGATAAACTAATATAAAAAGAGATTAATGTTGTCTGGAAACGTTTAGCCAATGTGAAATTCACCTCTCATGGAGTGATTTCTTGTGGAAATATCTTTATTGAACTGAATTTGGATGATCTTTGGATTTATGTTTCATTATATACTTATTTTGTTTTATCCCTCTATCATCTCCCTTGTTCATTTAATCTTTTTATAATAATTTTTTTCCTGTGGGTTTAGGCCTCGAAATCCAGTCATACTGTTCGACTAAGTGTAAATAATAAGAATAAGAATAAGAATAAATAGTAATAATTCATAATTATAGTAATAATTATATTAATAATTTAAATATAATAATAATTTTTAAATTATACTAATTATAAATAATTATTAATTTTATTATATTTAATTTAATATAGAATTTTACAATATTTTTTTGGTTATTTAAGTTTAAATTATTTTATTTTGTTAATTAAATTTAGAAAAATTTATTATTAATAATATTTTTGAGTTATTTTGTGTAAAAAATAATATTTTTTAGGAATCTATAGTGGTTTTTAAACATATTTATAATTATATTTTAAAATATTAATAAATATAGTTGAATATAATATTTGAATATAATATTTGAAAAATAATATTAGGCATATTTAAATGAAAACATTTAAAAAATGCATATATATATATATTGAAATTTTAAAATAAGTAATATAAATAAATGTATATATATATTTATTAGATATTAGATATAGTTATAGGCAATGTTACAATATGTACAACATAATAAGTATCCAAAAAAATATGATAAGTGTATTGTGTGATGGCTTATCTTAAGATGACAAACTAATATATGATTGAAATTGCATGTTGTTTTTTATATGGTTATATAATTTATAACAATTTCATTTTCTTTTCTCCATTGATGACCTACATTTCATCCCTATATCTAAGTATGTAAGGGAATGTGTTTCCACATAAAAATATTATGTATCCTAAACCCCTAGAACCTCTCACTTGCATGTGAGTAACATAGTAATAAAGGAGAATTTGACAAGAGGTGTTGTTATTTGATGTAGGATTTTTATAGAATGGATGAAAGGAGACTGGTGGTTGTTATACATTGAGATAGTAGAGGCTCAAGAAGGTCCCCACCACCATATTTTGGTTGATTTATCAAATAATGATAAATCAATACATAGAAAAAGTCTTAAGATCAAGTCATAATTATTTAATCATAACTAACTAAAACATGTTAAACATTTGACAATGAAGTATAAAAATATACAATGTTTTATTAAATTTACTATATAAGTAATCATGTATATGTCCATACACTTGAATGGTGTGGTTATTTATATCATTTTTGGTTTTAGCCATAGTTTTCCACCTGTAAGTGTGGAAAATGTTAGTGAATGTCTAAATATAAATATATGTATGTGTGTGTGTATATATATATATTATTTATTAGATACTGTTATAGGTAAAGTTAAACTATATAGTACATAATAAGTATCCCAAAAAAACATGTCTAGAGTATTTTTTGATGAGTGATCATGAGATGACCGACAAATGTTTGATTGAAATTGCTTTTCAAGTTTTTATTATTTGTGGGTATTTGATTTTTAATAATTGTCTAAAATTAGGATGTCTATCCAATGTATGAATGAAATTGCATGTCATATTTTTTTTCATGTGGCTATATAATTTTTAAATATTGAATTTGTTCCTCATTTATGACATGCATGGAATCCCTCCCTCTAATTATGTATGGATCTACGTGTCTTCTTAAAAATGTTATGTATCTCAAACCCCTAGACCCACTCATGTTCATGTGAGTAACATTATAATAAAACACTATAAGAAAAATAGTTTTTTCAATGAGTCATTTGTGGGGGAATAGGAACCCATCACAAATAATTAGTAACATCAAGTTATTTATGACGGAATGAGTTACCTGTCATAAAGAACTATATATTTATTGGTATTTGTGATGGGATATGACATATTTCATAAATAATTTTAGAAAAAACACACACCATATCTCGGGAGAGATACTTTTTCAATGAAAATTGGATTTCCATAGAAAATACTTGTGAATAAAAAATCAATACCCTTCAATAATAATTTATACTATTTGATATGAAAAGATGACTTCCATCGCAAATACATTATTAGTAGTGTAAATTAAAGGTTATTTATGGTGGGTAGAATTTTTGATAGATTTGGTCATATATCCAAATTCGTTTTCATCTGCCACCATAACTATTTATGGTGGGTACTATTTGAAATTGAAATCACATCATAAATTATATATCACTACTAATAAACCTATATATGACCACTCAAAAACATTCATCTATCATAATTTTTGAGCTCCTCTTATTATTTCTCTTTGATGTTTTTGTGTATAAATCTTCAATTTTACATGAATGTTTTCAATATTGCATCACTATTTTTATTACCGTAAAGTGTCTTTTTTAAATTATTTATTTTAAACATTTTAATTTTTAATTTATGTACTCAATTTTTTATTAAGAATAAATATTAATAATTACTATTTATAATGAATAATTATTATTAATTTATAGTAATTATAAATATTTAGTAACAATTAGTAATATTTATAAATAATTATTAGTAATTAACTGTAATTAGTTGTAATTATCAATAACTAGTAAATATTGACAATAACTAGCAGTAATTGGTAGTTATTAGTAGTAATTGATATTAATTATTGATAAATAGTAAAAATTATTAATAATTGGTATTAATTATATATATTTATTAATAATTACTTATAATTAGTAATAATTAGTAATAATTAATGATAGTTTGTAATAATTAGTAACAATTTACAATAATTAGTAATAATTAGAAATAATTAGAGATAATTAGTAATAATTACCAATAAATAGTAAATAATTGCCTATAATTAGTTGTAATTGGTAATAATTATCAATAATTATTAATAATTACCTGTAATTAGTTTAAATCAGTACTAGTTATTGAAAATTGGTAATAATTAGAAAATTTTATCTATATTTAATAATAATGACCAATAATAACTAATAATCAGTAACAATCACTTATAATCAGTAATAATTAGTAACAAATACTGATAATTACTGATAAATAGAAAAAATAGTAATAATTCATAATAAATAGTAATAATTACCAATAAATACTAAATAATTTGTAATAGTTAGTAATAATAACTAATTATTAGTAATAAGTACTGATAAAAAATAAATTATTATTGATAATTTGTAATAATTAGAAATAATTATAGATACATAATAAAAAATTTCCCAAAATTAGTAATGTAGTTGGGGCGGTACCTGAGTGGTTCACACACCCCGTAATCCTATATGAAACCCATGATTAAATCCTGGTGGATTAGTATTTCTAGGTTATTGTAGTAGTTTTGTAATACCAGACAAGAGTAGGTCATAGAAGAGGAATCAAAGAAAGTAGCATCCACCAAAGAATAGCTAACCGGATTAGAAATATAAAGAGATTATGGAAACTGCCCTTGATACCAGGCATAATGCAGCTCTGCACAAGGTAATTCTTTATGATCAGCCATTCAAGGTGAGGAGATAGGCAACATTAATGAGGTAGATGCTAAAGAGGTTTAGTTCTATTATAGTTGGGTCATTGGGCCTTCGGGTCATGTAATAGGCCATGTGACTCTAGGACTATGGTCCATGTAAGTATTCTCTCTCAACCCAATTAAAAAAAGTGTTGTCAAAAACAAAAATGAGGCCTAAAGCAATTCAAACCAGACCGATATTAATTATTAATAAATAGTAATAATTAGTGATAATTAGTAATTATTACTGATAAATAGAAAACAATCACTAATAAATATAAAATAATGAGTAATAATTAGTAAAAATTACCAATAAATAGAAAATAATTATGAATAATTATTAATACTCAAAACGTCTCAAACCATTAGATATAGACCATAGTCTTGAAATTCATTAAAAATAAGATAAACAAAAGTACATGGAGAGATGGGAAGTAGAACCAAGTGAAAAATCACTACAAAAATATCAAATTATACAACTTCCCATAAAATAAGAAAAGAAGCCATACATGGTATCGACCCCCGATGCTACCTATCAGATGATGACCCATCCTCCATGTTTTTGTTTACTAAAAAGTCTCACCATCCACCTGAGAACCATCTGGTGGGGTCAGATCTTAAAGAGATAAGGGATCTTGTTCTCTAGCCATACTTGAGCTCTCCGATAATATCTTCAGGTCATAGTCACTTCTTGCATTGACACTCGCAGTGTTTGAGGATTTTTCTTCAACATGGATTGACCCATGAGAATTTACAAATTACTTAGGGAAGACTTCTTTGTAGTTAGACATGCTTAAGATATCAAGAATAATAGTTTTTTTACCAGTTTCTAGGGGACACACTGTATTAGTCCCATTTCTATTAGCATCACTTGCTACAACATCTTGTGAAGTAGAAAGGTAAACTACATTGACAGTGCTGCCATAATCATATTTCTTCCTGAATATTCCTTTCAATAGAGCTTCAACATCAAGCTTATACTTTCCATTTTGACTTGAGGCAATTAATTTAACTAATTTCAATTGATAATCCACAAATTATTTATAAATAATTTCACCCTTAGAAGTTTCATTGGCATCAAAAGTCTCTTCTACTACTTCATCCATTGTTTTGTGGAACTTCACTTATGCATCCGAGAAAAAATCCACAGCATCCTGTAGCTTCTCACCATTAAAAGAGACTATAACTACATATTTTATTCATGATTATTTATGAAAATAATTTCTAAGGCCATTAATTTGTAAAATGGGAGAAGGTAAAGGATCCTCCACAAGAATATCCATTATTTCATTAACCGCCTTAGAATGATCCTACTAATATTCCATGATAAGAAGGTCAGTTCAATGAGCCTCTTCTAAGCATACATAGAGCCAACTTCAACATTACCTAAGACAATTTCATCCCCATGCCTTAAGTCATTCCTAATTTTTGTGAAATTCTCAGGGAAATCACCCTTCATAGAGAAGATAGAACAAGAATTCACCTAAAAAATTTATCTTTACGGTGCCATATAGCCTTGAATTGTGAGAAAAAAAGTGGTAAATTCTCATTGATAATATTTAAATTAAGATCTTCCCCATTTTTGGAAAGTACCAATTTCTCAAAAAGAGTGGAATTCAAATCCACATCCTCTAATAATTTGGAACAATATATGAACCTATATTCTTCAGTAGCCCTACCAACCTTGATGGGAACTCCCACAACCGAAGAAATTTCTAAAAGAATATGTGGATGCCATGAAATCCATTACAAGACAAAAACATGAATCTAAACATTAACTATGGTGTTCCTAACAACAAGAGGATTGAAATGTGGATCTCATTCTTGGATATAGAGTGTCCCTAGTTTGATGAAAATCACACTAAATCCTGATGCCTTCCTCTTTAGCTCATGAGAAGGGAAAAGTAGGTGACAATACTCATGCCAATTAGAACACACTTCCATTCATTAAATCCCCATATGGTCGAAATTCTACTCATGGGATCCACCACATTATAGGGTCTAGTTCCCAAAGGAAGTACCAAACATGCAATAATCAAAAATTGGAAAATATTAAATTGATATGAAATCAAATCTTGAGAAGACCTAATCTGAGTGGTATTACCTCTCTTAATGATTCTATCTGGATATCTATCTTTCAAAGAGGGAAAATCACACTAAAAATTACCATCGATCTTGATTTTTATTCCTGCCAGACATGGGACACCTTCCCAACCCTTCGAAAAGGAATTTTTCGAAGATGGAGAACTGATGAGATGTCCCCCGATGAGAAAATCAAGTTTAATATCACATGGAAACTCCATCTTCCTTAATGATCCCCAACAAATTCCATGGCCACAGTAATTTCCTGAATCCGCTATTCCCATCCTTCTATCAATAATTTGTAATAATTAATAATAATTATCATTAATTGTCCACAGTTACTTGTAATTTGTAACAATTACTGATAAATAATAAATAATTAGAAATAATTAGTAATAATTAGTATAAATTATCTATAATTATTAAAAATTATCATTAATTTGAATTAATTTGTAATAGTTACTTATAATTATTAATAATGAGTAATAATTTCCAAAAATTAGTAATAATTAGAAATATCTACCAATAATTAGTAATCATTAGTAATCATTAGTAATAAAAAGTAATAATTACAAAAAATAGTAAATAATTAGTAATAATTGATGATAAATATTAATAATTAGTAATAATTACTAATAATTACTAATAATTATCAATAATTAGTTATAATTAGTAATAAATAGCAATTATTAGTAATTAGAAATAACAACAAATAAATAGTAAATTATTACCGATAATATGTAATAATTATTAATAATAATTAATAATTGGTAATAAATTACAATAATTAAAAATAAATGAGAGGCGATTTATGTCACGTGTGATCAGAGATAGTGGTAAGATAAATGTGGGAACCATCAAAGTAGTCTCTTCATCAACAAATTCAAGCTATAACTTTTATTCTTCGACCCATGTGACTACGGAGGGGCAGGTGATTTCGAGGAAGAAAAGTCTTTCTTTCACAGAATCCCTAAATAATAAGGTGAATCAGGAGAATGAATAAACCACTTTACACTTTTTTGATTCCCAAATCCTGAAATTTGATGACAATATGTTCTCGATCACTGTTAACCAAGATGCTATTAAAGAGATACTTGATTTTCTTCGGTTCTACTTGATTAGTATACTTATTATTGTGAAGAGTGAAAACCTCCTAAATATTGATTATTTTTCATGAAATTTGACTTGAATTAGGGGATTTGATTCTTCAAATACCATACCCATTAGAAGAGGTTATTTTCACATAGTTTTTCAATTAGACACACAACATTCTTCGACATGGGAATCTAGCTACTAATTTTTGGAATTCAGAATGGCAACTGATTTTTAATCTACATCACTAGAAACCAACCAATACCCATGTTTGGGTTTGGTTTCATGGTTTTTTTTTGCACCCACATATCTTCAAAGACACCACCTATTTCATTGGTGCTCCTCTGAAGCTGTATGCCAACATAGCACAAAGGAAATTAAGATTTTATGTTGGGGTCTTGGTGGATTCCGACTTCTTGAATCCTAGGTTGAACAGTTCTTATTTAATATCCAATGGTGAAAGAATCGAAATTGAGTTTGAGTACGAATTATTGCGTGACATTTGTAATGTTAGAAAACAGGTTGGGAATTAGATTTTCAATAATAGAAAAATATTGAAACTTTACTAGAAGTCTATTTTTGAAAGGGGGGATACATCATTTGAAAAGCATCAATAACACTTGAATACAACCTTAAATTCATGGGGAGGAAAAGAAGATCTACCATTGGTGTTTTTCATTTATAAGGTTACTTATCTTAAGGGATCTAAAGTCCTCCACTCTAATATTTAAGCTAAAGATTCTAAATAAAGTTAAATTATTTCTCTAGATGAAGCTAAAAATAGGTTATATGAGTTTGGTGGAGACTCG
This sequence comes from Viscum album, assembly GCA_963277665.1. Classification (NCBI taxonomy): domain Eukaryota; kingdom Viridiplantae; phylum Streptophyta; class Magnoliopsida; order Santalales; family Viscaceae; genus Viscum; species Viscum album. The sequence goes on along the minus strand of OY728123.1, from coordinate 680,285,843 downwards.
TTCTTGAATTTCACAGTGCATGGGTGTGGTGATAGTGAATCTGGAATGGATTTACTTGGGAATATATAGAAGAATAGAATTTTTAGCATTATTGGACATGTGTAGGGGGAATCTTCTATTACTCCAATGCGGCATGAGTAGCACCATAGACCTACTGGTGAGAATTTGGAATCTGATATGGAATGCACTACTCAAGTTTCAGTCAATATGAAATTAAATAAGGAAGACCTCCTGACTACTTATTTTGATATCTAAGGGAAGAAAAATATTGTTGTTGATTCTTTTATTTTGGATAAACATTCTAAAGGTTCTTTGACTAACAAGGGGACATTTCTATTAGTTCCCTCTAGATATACTCATCTGTCTGCGGATAATAGGTGGGATGTGTTTGGTGAATTAAGTCCTACTGAGGATGTCTTGTATGGGTAGGGGAAGGGCCATAATGGATATGATGATATAGTGCAGGAGGAATTTGATGTCCAAAGTCTCAATATATCTATTTATGAAGGTGAAAGACAAGTTTCTACAACTGGTGGTGATAATAAAAATTACCTTTCTATGCCTGATGCTTCCTTGAGGGGGGGGGTCTCACCCAATGAGAGATGAGGAAGGGGGTCTCGGGGATTTTTATATTATGGAGTATTCATATCTTGTGGCTCCACCAGACTTTGGTAAAAATAATTCTAGTATGATTGACATCTTAAATACGTCTAATAGTAAAGAGGTCTTCTGTGAATAATTTGGAAATCCTCATGGAGTTATCCAAGTTGATGGAAAACCCTTAGGCAATGAGAATGTCAAGTTAGTATTGGAGGACTCAAGTCCGAAAGAAGATCCAAACCTACCAAATGATAAAGGGGATAAGACATGTCAACAACCCAAAGTATAGAGGAGGGGTCATCGTTCAAGTGGTAGGGGTGGTGGATGGTCCCATAGAAGAATATTTTGTTATTGTGAAGTGGTTTTTCACTTGATTACATTCCTCATCTCCCCTTGTGATTTGTGGTTATTTCATTTTCAATAAATCTCAGAATCATGGGCTATTACCTATGTTTCACGTCATCTTAGTAATCAAAAATAACTATTAATATTACTGGTAATTAGTATTAATTAGTAATAATTACTTATAATTAGCAATATTTAGATATAATTTGTAACAATGAGAAATAAATACTAATAATTAGTGATAGAGATAATATTTTAATTATTTTTCATATGTGTTTCAATGATTTAGACCCTACCAATTAATCAATTTGATCTGATTTGTATCATTTTAGTGTCTTTGTAAATTATGGACTTAATTGTGGAAATTGGTTAATTCTGTAAATTTAGTAGTTTTGTGGAGCTTCTGTATTTCGGGAATATCATTTAAATTTTTTATCCAAATTGTATGATTCCTTTTTTGTAGGATTTTTATGCTCAGGGGCTTGAACTTTGTAATTTGTAACTGGGTCTAATTCATCATACTATGGCACATACAAATTCATCAAGTGGAAAACGTTTTTTGGCCGACAGAATGGCCCCTTCCATAATTAATGAGGCATATCTCGGCCTAAACATGTCAAAATTAGGTGACTATAGATGGAGAAGAAATAGGACTCAGAGAACCATTCTTTTGTCCAATTTTATGAAGAAATTAAGTCATTAAGGCATCCATTTAATGTGGACAAAGAGAGGGAGTTGAAGAGTCACCTTGTGCAGAAAAAGATGTTAGTGGTAATTTGATCATAACTTTTGTCCCATTTGTCCAAATTCGATGATATTTTTAGAAAGAATTAATATGACATAGTGGAACAAAATGTATGAAGACACCTTCTCGATATTCGGCTAGTTAATATGCCAACCGGACTCAAACATTTGGTAGAGTAATTTTGGAGGGAAATTTTCTACTCCAAAAGCCTATAAATAAGAGTGTTCACATCCATTCAAAGGGGTTGAAGAAGGTGCAATAGGGGATTTCCTGGAGGATTTAATTCTTTACGTTCTTTTTATTTTCTATTTTCACTTTTATTGGTTTCATTATGCTCTCTTCTTTCCCTTTCAACTCTAATACCCTTCACATGGAGGGGTAAAACCTTTGAGTGATCAGGGAAGAGGGAGTTTCGCTTTTGTAATGTCAGAGTTTTGTGCTTAAATGTAAAACCATATTTTTCTTTTGAATGACTTATATTATCATTATTTCCCAATTTTCTTAATGTGATCATGTTTTGGCTTTGGTGTATTCATTTTTAATAGATTTGGTTAAAGAATTTTAATCTCCCTCTGCCTAGTGCAATTCATCTCGATCGAGCATATTGTGTTAGGTGGTGAGTGTCCAACGATTGTTGGAACGTGTTTGGAACTAGTGGAATTTTTCTAAATTTATAAGGATAAAAAATTCATGATCAGGACTTTCCTTAGTTTTTTAGGGATTTTTTATGAACTTTCATGCACATAGGAGTGAGTTCTATTTTCTTCTTTAACCAAGGGTGATAGATAACTCGATCAAGGAGTCTTTTATTTTTCGTTAAAAAGGAAGAGAGGTAAGATGATCTTTGTGACTATGATGACATTAAAAAAGATGATCCTACCCTGACCCCATCACTCTATTCATCCATTAGTGTTCAACCGTTCTTTTCAATTACTTTCTTTATTTTTCAACTCTAACAATTTCAAAAAGAACCTCTTCTTATTTCTTTAATTTAAGTGAAAAATGTAATTTTTGTGCACTCCAATCTGGAGAAAACTTAGGTTACCCAATTTTCTACATTTTAACTTAGGTTTTATTTATTTTTGTCACATCCCATGACATACACGTGTCAAAACTTGACGTCGTTGCCGGGGAGGTAGTGCCAAATTTTTTTTCTCCTCTCTTTATTTTCTATTTTCCTATTTTCATTACAAGTTGCATGACTAGAACCTCAAACACTGAACCTTGACCCATTGATCCTGAAATTGAAAGAAATTTGTTTAATAGGCTAAGAAACCTTAATTTAAAATCATAATTTGAGGAAATTTATCTTACAGACTCAAGTGAAACTTCAAGTGTTCACTCTGAGCCTGTCATAATGGCTGGAAATCAAAACCCAACTATTAAAGACCTTTGTGCCCCACAATTCCTTAATTAGAATAATCAACTTGTCATTCCAGTGTAGCAAAATGATTTTGAGATGAAACCTAATATGATACCATTGCTTCCAAAGTTTCATGGCTTGGAAGGTGAAGATCCCAACAAGCATATTAAAGAGTTCACACATGTCTGCTCAACCTTTAGACCACGTGGAGTAGCTGAGGAACAAGTAAAGTAGAAGGTGTTCCAATTTTCATTAGAAGGAGCCTCTAAAGAATGGTTGAATGGTCTACAACCTGAATATGTGGATGATTGTAATGACCTGGTGAGATGCTTCATGCAAATATTCTTCCCCGCCTCCAGAAGCACAACCATCAGAAATGAGATCTATTCCATCAAACAATCATCTGGAGAAACCCTTTACGAGTACTGGGAAAGATTTAAAAATCTATGTGTCTGCTTCCCACATCAAACCACTGAGGATCATCACTTTCTTGAATTCTTCTATCAAGGCTTATTGGACAATGATAGGAACCTTCTTGATGCATCCTCTGGAGGTGCATTGATTGAAAAGTTTCCAGAAGAAGCAAAAGGTTTGATTGAGAAGATTTCTCAGAACTTGAAAAAGTTTGGTACAAGAGGTAATGGAACAAGAGGTATTCATGAGGTAAGAACTTCTCATCCATCACCCTTACTAGAAACTAATATTTAAGAGATAACTAGTTTGGTGAGACAGATAGCCTTGAAACAAGTGGGCGACCAACAAGCACCGGCTAAGGTATGTGGTTTATGCTCATCACCTGATCATTTCACTGACCAATGTGCTGAAATATAGGGAATGGAAACTTGTGCGACAACCTTTAAACCAAGGAAATACCAACAGAATCAAGGATGGAGAGAGCCTAACCATGTTCAGTATGGGTTTGGAAATCAGCAAAATAAAGCTAGACCTCCAAACCAAAACCAGTTCCAAAACCCACCACCATTTCAATAGAAGCAACCTTATAACCAGCCTCCACACCACCAACCACCCACTTTCCCAAGACCCTATGATCAACCATCTAAAACAAAAAACATTCTGTGGAGCAGCTACAATCTAGGTTTGATGACCTAGCAGATAAGGTTGACAAGCTGGCAAACACAGTGGGAAGTTTTGTTGAAATCATAAGAAAAAATCCCAGGAAACTTCCTTTCCAAACAATCCCAAACCCAAAGGAGAATGTCAGCATGATAACAAAAAGAAGTGGAAAAGAGCTCTCACCACCAGAATCCCATGAAACTGAAATAAGAACACTTGAGTTGAGGGAGAATGAAGTTGAAAACTCTTAAAATTCTTTGAAAATTCATTGTGAAGAAGAGAAGAAAGAGGATGAAGAGAAGGATAATCCAAGGAAGAAGAGACCAGAAACACCATTTAAAAGGAAAAAAGGAAGAATAAAGACTTACCCCTTCCATTTCCATCAAGGATGATTGAATCAAAAAAAATTTAGGAGGAAGCACTTCAAAAATAAATTCTGGACACCTTCCAGAAAGTGGAAATCAATATCCCCTTACTTGAAGCAGTCAAAAAAATTCCAAAGTATGCTAAATTTTTGAAGGATCTTTGCACCAAGAAGAGGAGACTTCAAGGGAATTAAATTATCAACTTGGGAAGAAGTGTCTCATCCCTTATCACACCACAAATTCCAACCAAATGTCAAGATCCAGGGATGTTTTCTATCCCATGAACCATTGGTTCTTTAAATTTATCTAATTATTTTTGTGATATAGGTGCTTCAATTAATGTATTACCTCACTCAGTATACACTTATTTGCAGATGGGAGACTTGAATCCCACAAGAGTGGTGGTCCATCTTGCAAACAGATCCACAATTTTCCCAGCAGGCATTTTGGAGGATGTTATTGTGAAAGTCAAAGATCTCTTATTCCCAGCTGACTTTTATGTGCTAAATATGGAATAAGATAGGATCCCATAACATTAAACCATCATTTTGGGGATACCTTTCTTGAAAATGGCTAAAACCATCATCAATTTCCCTGAGGGGACACTCACCATGCAGTTAGGAGAGAGCATGGTCCACTTCAATATTTTTGAATCCATGAGGCACCCATCAAATGATCACTCCCTCTTTTCACTTTCTCATGAAGTTGGTGCATAACCCATTGAAGAATCAAGTATTCTCTATGAATTCTTAGACTTAAGAGATACTTCTTCTATTGGAAATATCATTGAACTTGTGGATTCCCAACATGCTGGAGATTCTGACTTCATGTGGGAGGAAGAGGTAAAATCTATTTTATTTGATGATTTATTAACTGATGAGGAAGATGATATGATTTCTTGTGTGCAAGAGGTCCAAAGTTTGGAAATTAGAAATGTCAATTTAGTTTCACCCCTTGAGCATCCCCCTGATTTGTAACTCAAACCACTCCCCACTGATTTGAAATATTTGTACCTTAGGGAGGGAGAGAAACTACCAGTTATTATTGCTAATAATCTCTCTGAAATCCAAGATAAATCATTGATAGATCTTGTGAGAGAGAATATCAAAGCGATAGGGTGGAGTTTAGGTTAATTTCTAGGAATCAACCCAAATATATGCTCACATAGAATTTTTCTTGAGGGAGATTCCAAACCTGTCAGGAAACCCCAAAGGTGGTTGAATCCCACTTTATTGGAGGTTGTGAAGATGGAGGTTGAGAATATATTGGAAGCTGAGATCATCTATCCCATCTCAGATTCATAGTGGGTTAGCCCAATTCATGTAGTTCCAAACAAAACTATCCTAACCACTCTGAGGAATGAAAAGAATGAATTAATCCCTGTGAGAATTCAAAATAGCTAGAGAGTGTCCATTGATTTTAGGAAGTTGAATCAGGTTACTCGGAAAGATCATTTACCCATTCCCTTCATTGATTAGATGTTAGATAGATTGGCTGGGAGAACTCATTATTGTTTTTTGGATGGATTTTTAGGTTATTTCCAGGCACCCATTGCTCCTAAGGATCAAGAGAAGACAACATTTATATGTCCCTTTGGAAATTTTTCATATAAAAGGATTCCATTTGGATTATGTAATGCTCTAGGTACATTTCAAAGGTACATGGTAAGTATAATTTTTGATCACATTGAAGATTTATTGGAGGTTTTCCGGGATGATTTCAAGGTTTTTGTAAACTATTTTGACCATTGTTTGAAAAATCTGGAAAAAGTTTTGAAAACTTTCATTGAAAAGAATCTTGTTTTAAATTTTGAAAAGTGTCATTTCATGGTTGAGAGAGGGATTGTTCTAGGGAATGTCATTTCCAAAAAGGGCATTGAAGTTGATAAGTCAAAAATTGATGTGATAAATTCTTTGCCTTACCCAACTTGTGTGATGCATGTTAGATCTTTTTTAGGACATGTAGGATTCTATAGGAGGTTTATCTAGGATTTTAGTAAGATTTATCTCCCTCTCTCTATATTTTTTTTGAAATATGCTAATTTTGATTTTAATGGTTCATGTAGGGAATCCTTTGATGGTTTGAATAGGGGATTGACTAAACCACCTATGATGCAGCCACTAATTTGGGAAGAACCATTTGAGCTACTTTGTGATACTTCCAACCAAGCAGTTGGAGCAGTCCTTTATCAGTGAATTTAGGGTAGGACAAAAAGTCATTGAATATGCTTCAAGAACCTTGGATGTGGCTCAATTCAATTACACAACCACATAAAATGAGTTTTTAGCAATTGTTTTTTCTTTGGAAAGATTTAGATCATATCTTCTTGGAACTAAAGTCACAGTATTTTCTGATCATGTAACTCTCAGGTACTTGATGAAGAAGGATAAAGCTAAACTGAGGCTGGTAAGATGAATGTTACTACTAAAGGAGTTCAACATAGAAATCAAGGACAAAAAGGGACTGGAGAATAAAGGGGTTAATCATTTAAGCAGACTTCCCAACAATGCTGAAGCTAAAATTCCAGAAAAAGAACCATTGAATGATCACCTTCCAGAAGAGAATATGTACTTGGTTAAAGAAGAAGTGCCTTGGTATGATGACATGGTAAATTATCTAGTAACATCTCAGTTCCCATCTCATTTCAATTCTCATCAAATTCACAAACTGAAAGTTGAATCTAGATATTACATTTTGGACGATCTATTTCTTTGGAAGATTTGCAATGACCAAGTGATAAGAAGATATTTTCCTGAGAGTGAAATTGGTTCTATCTTTGAGTTTTGTCACACATTATCTTGTGGAGGACACTTTGGACCTCAAAGGATAGCAGGAAGGTTTTAGAATCTGAACTTTATTGGCCAACCATTTTTAAAGATTCTCATGAATTTTTCAAAAGGTGTCCAAAATGTTAGTTTTCTGGAAACATTTCAAAGAGACAAGAAATGGTCCAACAACCAATTAATTTTTGTGAGACTTTTGAAGTCTGGGGGATATATTTTATGGGCCCTTTCCCATTGTCATTTAGAAATTCTTATATCTTTCTTGCGGTTGATTATGTTTCCAAATGGGTGGAAGCAAAAGCCACTAGGACTGATGATGCTAAAGTTGTTTTTGATTTTGTCAGGACTAACATATTTTTTATTTTTGGAGTGCCTAGAGATATCATTAGTGATCAAGGAACTCACTTTTACAATAGGAGAATAGAGGCTTTGCTGAAGAAGTATAGGGTTCATCATAAAACATCAACTCCCTATCACCCACAAATAAATGGTCAAGCTGAAGTGTCCAAAAGGGAAATCAAAGGAATTTTGGAGAAGGCTGTTAAACCAAATAGGAAGGATTGGAGCCAGAAGCTGGAAGACACATTATGGGCTTATTGGATAGCCTACAAGACCCCGATTAGAATGAGTCCATATAGGCTGATTTATGGAAAAAGTTTTCACCTACCTGTGGAATTGAAGCATAAGGCATATTGGGCTGTGAGAAAGATAAATTTGGATCTTGAAAGTGCTGGGAAAGAGAGAAGGTTGCAGTTTTAGGATCTGGAGGAAATTATAAGAGAAGCATTTGAAAATTCTAGGATTTACAAAGAGAGAATAAGAGTGGCTCATGACAAGATGATCCAACTGAAATAATTCCATCCCGGAGATAAAGTGTTGTTATTCAACTCAAGACTCAAGTTGATGCTTGGTAAACTTCATTCCATATGGGAGGGTCCATTTATAGTTACTCTTGTATATCCTTTCGGTTCTGTGTAGATTGTGAAGGATGGAGAGCAGGAGCCATTAACTATTAATGGGCACAGGCTGAAGAAATTCCATGGGACCATTCCATACGATCCACTAGAGGAGATCCCGCTCCTCCAACCTGTCTATCAATAAGAGCCATCAGGTTGTACCTCTCCTTTACACTTTCTTGCTGCTGTGATTCATTCTAAAATCTTCTTACATGTTAAATAAACTTTAATTCATTGAGGACACTGCATCATTTAAGTGTGGGGGAGGGAACCTTGGTAATTTAGGATTTTCATTTGTTTTTTTTTCAAAAAATAAATAAAAAAATGGGTTTTTTTAAAATTTTGTGTGTTTATTTTTCATTTTTTGGTGTGTTTTTGAAACTTTTTATGCTAAAATGATTATCATTTTCATTTATGAAACCCCTGACATTGATTGAAAAAATTTCTTCTATGAAAGTGAGCTTAAATGATTGCTGAAAATGATTTTGTTTCATGTTCAATTATTTGGGAATTTCATGAAAAGTACTCTGATTTTTGAATCACATGCCACATATCACTGTCTTTATATTTGAAATCACTTTCTCGTGAGGCTTCTGAACCATTTTTTTTATATTATTTTCATTCAACTCACTTATTGAGAGAACGAGACCATGCTTTTCTTATCCAGAATTTGATTTATTCCTTTCAAAACTCGAGGGTTTGGGGTACATATGTTTTAAATGATTGATGCATTTCTTTGGTTTGAAAGCCCCCTTTTCAAGATAATCACTTTCATTATGGACTGCCAAGTAAATTTAATCCTTATATACCTTAGAAGCCATGAAAAACCTATTAGGTTAGCCACATTATAAGCCAATTTTCCCTATCCAACCTGCTCTTGATGTAAAATTTCATGATCTAGTTGAAATTAAGTGTGGGGGAAGCTGTCTTGTGTTGTGATACCTAATTTGGTGAAACTTTGGGTGGAAAATAAAATGATGAAGAGATGTGTGTGCTGATGAAAAATAATTCTGTTGAAAGTTGTGCCTATTTTAGAGATTTCATGATAAAAGAAGCTGTGCCTTTTTAGAGCTTCTAATGGTGGAAGAAAGTTGTTCCTTTTCTAGAGCTTTCAAGAAATATCATCTTTAAGAATATTGAATTTTTTGCTGTTGGAATGCTGGGATGTTTTGTAAATTTTGTGATATTTCATGATGATGGAGCTGAATTTCTACTAAGGGGAGTGGGTAGGATATCATACTTAAGTGAAAATTAGAATTGTGTAATTTTTCTTCAAAAAGAGTCAAGCCCTCCTCATTCAGCCTCAGAATGTTTAATATAAAAATCCTACCAACCAAAATCAATATAACAACCCTAAAAAGTCCTCATGATAAACATATGTCCTTGACTCACATCAGGCAGAGAAGTAAAAGTTCATCAAACCTATGGTAACCCTTGCATTGGTTTCGATGAGAAAAACTTTGTTGAAAATTGATACTTGTGAGATGAGAGAAAATTCATGTGAGGTAGGTGTCTTGTGTGAATGGGAGGATAAATGAAGAGGAAAAATAATGAATGATATTATTTGAGAACTTGGAATAATGATTTTTGATGAGGCATGATATCTTTTATTTCTTGGTGTGGAATTGGTGGATCTTAATGGCATGTGTTTTGAATTTGGTTTGATTTGATTTTGATTTTGACTTGTCCGGGAGTCCAAGTGCTAAGTGTGGGGGAATTTATAGAGATAATATTTTCATTATTTTCATGTTTTTCAATGATTTAGACCCTTCCAATTAATCTATTTGAGCTGATTTGTATCATTTTAGTGTCTTCGTGAATTATGGGCTTAATTGTGAAAATTGGTTAATTCTTGAAATTTGGCAGTTTTGTGGAGCTTCAGTATTTCAGGAATATCTTTTACATTTTTATCCAAATTGTGTGATTAATTTTTTAGGATTATTATGCTCCTGGGATTCAAATTTTTAATTTAGACCTGGGTCTAATTCAGCACACTATGGCCCGGACAAATTCATCAAGTGGAAAATGTTTTCTAGACGACAGAATGGACCCTACCATAATTAATGAGGCATATCTCGGCCTAAACATGTCCAAATTAGGTGATTCCAGATGGAGAAGAAAGAAGACTCCGAGAATCATGCTTATCTTTAATTTTATGAAGAAATTAAGTCATTAAGGCATCCATTTAATGCATAAAAAGAGAGGGAGTTGAAGAGTCACCTTGGGAAGAAAAATATGTTAATGGTAATTCGAGCATAACGTTTGTTCCACCTGTAAAAATTTGCTAAAATTTGGAGGAAGCATTAAGAAGACATAGGGGAACAACATTGATGAAGAAAACATCCCGATATATGGCTATTTAATAAGACAAACAGACTCAAACATTCAGTGGAGTAATTTTGGAGGGAAAATTTCTACTCCAAAAGCCTATAAATAAGAGTGTTCACTTCCATTCAAAGGGGTTGAAGAAGGTGAAAGAGGGGCTATGCTGGAGGATTGACTTATTGATGTTATTAATATTTTATATTTTAACTTTTCTTGGTTTCATTATGCTCTATTATTTCCCTTTCAACTCTAATACCCTTCACATGGAGGGGTAAAACCTTTGAGTGATCAGGGAAGGGGGAGTTTCTCTTTTGTAATATCAGAGTTTTATGCTTAAATGTAAAACCCTATTTTTCTTTTGAATGAATTCTATTATCATTGTTTCCCAATTATCTTAATACGATCATGTTTTGGGTTTAGTGTATTCATTTTTAATATCTTTGGTTAAAGACTTTTAATCTCCCTCTGCCTAGTGCAATTCATCTCGATCGAGCATATTGTGTTAGGTGGTGAGTGTCCAGCGATCGTTGGCACGTGTGTGGAACTAGTGGACTTTTTATAAAGTTATAAGGATCAATAATTCCTGATCAGGACTTTCCTTAGTTGTTTAGGTATTGTTTATGAACTTCCATGCACATAGGAGTGAGTTCTATTTTCTTCTTTAACCAAGGGTAATAGATAACTCGATCGGGGAGTGTTTCATTTGTCATTCAAAAGGAAGAGAGGTAAGATGATCTTTGTGACTATGATGAAATTACAAAAGGTGATCCTACCCTAACCCATAACTCTCTTCATCCATCAATGTTCAACCTTTCTTTTCAATTTCTTGCTTTATTTTTCAACTCTAACAATTTCACAAAGAACCTCTTCTTCATTCTTTAATTTAAGTGAAAAACGTAATTGTTGTGCACTCCTCTCTAGAGACAACTTAGGTTACCCACTTTGCTACATTTTAACTTAGGTTTTATTTGTTTTTTTCACACTCCACGATAGACATGTTTCAATTAGTAAATAGTAGTAATAATTAGTAATAAATAGTAAAAATTACCGATAATTAGAAATAATTAGTACAAATTTGTAACAATTAGTTATAATTAGTAATATGCAGTAATTAGTAGTAATTAGAAATAATTAATAATAATTACAAATAAATAGTAAATAGTTACCAATAATTAGTTATAATTTGTAATAATTAGTAATAAATAGTAATAATTATCCATAACTTATAAATAATTAGTAATAACTAGCATTAATTAGTATTAATTACTTATACATAGTAAATAATTATAAATAATTTGTAATAATTGTTAATAATTATAAGTAACTATGAATAGTTACTTGTAATTAGTATTATATAGTAATAATTATGATATAAGATGGATTCTATCTCTATTAGAGAGTCTATCTCTCTAATTTATTCTCGTGATCATCAAATCAATTGTAATATGCTCATCTTTGAGCATGATCTAGCGCATATTGATACAGTTGGGCACTATGATCTCTTTTCCATTTGTTGTCCATGGAAAATGAATGATCTAGTCATGGATGATAATATGGATGGAATTCAAAATTTAGAGAAGGTTGAGGTACCCTCACTTGCTAATAACCTGGGCAGTGAGGTGATGATGCTTTCTTACATGGATGAATCTGATAAGACAAGGGGTGAAAAACCTTGGGATCTCAAGTAGAGGATCTCTATTTCGAGGGTTCTAAAATCACAGGTTAGCTATGAACCCTTGGACAGCAGGGTGATGATTTCACAACCGATATGTGACGATTGTTATACTTTTTGTTTGTTCACTCGAGTTAAGGGGTTTGGAACCCTGGAAAAAGTGAAGGGTGGGTTTCCGATGGTGGTCTCTAGATCAGCATGGGACCTTGGCGGTGGAACTTAAGGTTAGCGTTTCAGTTACAGGGTCCCCCGATCTTTGGCATGGATGGAGTTTATTGTTGGCTGGAGACTGATTACACCATGGTATCCTAGTGGAGGCGGCATTGGTGGCTTATGGTGGGTGGATAGCTTCATGTTCATGGTGGCTAGTGACCACTATGGCGCTCTGATGAGAATCCTTCCTCCAAGGACGCTCATTTCGATGTTGACATGTGGAGTGAGCTAAGGGTGACCTCAGGAGCTTGTGAGTGTTACCCGAAGGCATCAGTCTTTATCTTTGATTATAGGGATGGTAATAGGTGTTTGCAGCGATAATGCATGGAGTAGGCTGACAACACCTTCAAAATGGAAGGAGAAAATGGGGACCTGTGGCATGGTAGAGATGACATTTGGAATCACCACATTAACGCAGGGTAAGATAGTGGATGACGTTATTGGGTCACAGGATGTAGGCCGAACAGGAAGGTGATCGACAATGACATTGGTTTTTGGAGAGGGAGACCTCAGAATGCATGGTGGATTTCATAGATGACTTTCGGATGAGCGATGACAGGCTGGATGTGCGGGTCTCTATTAGCAAGTTGATGTTTTTGGTTGATGAGCAACGGTTGAATGTCTCGAGTTTCCAATTTGATGGGCTTGGGAGGACTCAGCTGGTGGTTTGGAAGCCTACTAGCTATAATAAAAAATTGGCCCTATGGGCGGAAAATTACGGGCCATGTATGTAATTCTTGTTGGGGTCTTTCTGTTGGGTTTTTCCACTTTCATGACTTGGTGGTGCTTGGTGAGCCACATGTTCTTTATTTTCTGTACTTTTATTTTCATTAATAAATTTTTAGGGTCGAGTACGCTCTGTGCCTAAACTTTCCGAGTTTGTAATAATTACCGATTATTAGTTGTAATTAGAAATAATTAGTAATAATTATTAATAAATACAAATAATTAGTAAATAATAGTAAAAATTATTAATAAATAGCAACAATTATAGATAAATAATAAATAATTAGTAATAATTAGTAATAATTGATGATAAATAGTAATAATTAGTAACAATTACCGATAATTAGAAAAAATTAGTAAAAATTAGTTATAATTATCAATAAGAATTAATTTGAAGTAATTATTAAAAATTGCCGATAAATAGTAATAATTATTGTCAAATAATAATTATTATTAATAATTAGTAATAATTAGTTATAATTATCAATAATAATTAATTAGTAAAAATTACTAATAAATAGTTATTATTTGTAATAATTAGTAATAATGGTTAATAATTAGTAATAAATACTTATAAAAATTAAATAATTAATAATAATTAGTAGTAATTAGCTATAATTAGTAATAATTATACATAAAAAAAATTATTACTGAAAATTATTAAAAATTGATAATATTTATCTATAATTATTTTTCATTACCTTTAAGTAGTTTAATTAGTAATAATTATTGATAATTTGTAATAATTAGTAATAATTAGTAATAAATACTGATAATTAGTAAAAAATTGTAATAATTAGAAATAAATAAAATAATTACCTATAATTAGTAAATAATTAGTTGTAATTAGTGATAATTTTCAATAAATATTAATAATTAGAAGTAAATACCAATAATAAGTAACACTTAGTAATGATTAGTAATAATTATTTATAATTAGTAATTAATATTATTTAGTAGTAACCAGTGATAATTAATGATAAATTGTAAATAATTACCGATAATTAGTTATAATTAGAAATAATTAGTAATAATTAGTGATAATTATTTATAATTAATAATAATTTTTAATAATTTTTTATAATTAGTAATAAAGAGTTATAATTACTAATAATTAGTAAAAAATAGAAATAATTTTTAATAAACACTAACAATTACTGATACATAGAATTAATTATTGATAAATAGAATTAATTATTGATAAATAGAATTAATTATTGATAAATAGAATTAATTATTGATAAATAGAAATAATTATTAATAAATAGTATTAATTAGTTATAATTATTGATAATTGGAAGCAATTAGTAATAATTAAAGATAAATTGTAATAATTAGTAATAATTTGGAAATAATTATCTAAAATTAGAAATAATTTGTATTAATTTGAAATAATTTGTTATAATTACTCGGAAATATTTCTACTCACTATTATTTTTTCCTTAGTAACAATTTCTGATATTTAGTTATAATTACCAATAATAATCGATAATTGATAATAATCACAATTAATTATTAATTTTATAATTTTATGATTTTATTAGGGATCATACCTTCATTCTATCAGATTAATGATATGAAAATTTTATATTTTATTTTTTAGAGAACTATGGAAAAAGGTTCTAGAAAATATTTTATATTAAAAGATCATGATTGGATAAATCATCATAGAAATAAAAATATTTATTATAAAATTTGATATATATTAAGGGTGTTGATTTTTTTATCATTCGTATCATTAAAACGTGAATTGTTTAGTTATAAAAATTAAGTGAACATACAAGAAATGCAGTCTAACGAGATTTTAAATATTTGATAGCATTGGGGTTCATTTATTTCAGTTTGGTTTTGGAATGATTTTGTTTTTAGTATCAATAAGGTGAGAAAAATTCAAGAGAATATACCAATAATTTCATTCCAAATGTATCACAGTTTTAAACATCAGTACAATAGGTTTTAGGATCATCTTTTCAACAAATGGACACTCAAAAATGCAATTCAAATATTGAGTAAGAACCATGTTAATTTTTGAGTTGTTGAAGCCTGTTGAGGATGCCTTATATCTCAATAGTAAGATAAGAATAATTGAAGATGTTACTAAATTTATGGCTATTAAATTAGATAATGGAGTGTAAAATAGTTTTCTTTATCAAATATTTTCTTCTCATAAATAATTATTACCTAAGGAAAATGTGTTGCCTATAAATTTATATGGAAGAAGGAGGTTAGTCCATAGTTTGGGACTTGGTTATCAGAAGATCAGTGAATTTTCAAATGATTTCATCCTATATTATCCTGAATATGAGTTGTTAGTTAATTTTCATACTTGTGGAAATTTGATGTACAAAGTGGTATAATAAGGAAAGTCAAAATTTATTCCCTTCAGATTATAGAATTTTTTTATGTCTCACAACACAAAATCATTGATGACATGACCCAAATAAAATATTTATATTAGTAAAAGATTAAATAATCTTCTTGATGGAAATTATAATATCATTTTTATCAGGTGCATCCCTCTTTTTCTTCAGAAGCTCATAATGTGTGATTGGGTTTTTCTACTGATGGTTTATGTATATTTGGTTCTCACAATCATAAATATTATTGTTAGAAAATATTTATTACTCTGTAACACTTAACACCTTGGATGTTGATAAAGGAAGCATATTTATTTTTTACACTACTAATTCAAAGACACTCAATAAAGAATATTGATGTTTATTTGAAGCAATTTAGTGATGAGTTAAATTTATATTTGAGTAATTTTGTTCATACATATGATGTGGTTTCAAAATATAATTTCATAATGAAAGATGCATTAATGTGGAAAATTATCATCTTCCCAGCTTATGAAATATTATTTGGATAGAGTACACATTTGAAATGTATGAGTGAAATTAAATTTTTTATAATTTCTAATAGAAGAAAACCATGTTTTTTGACTTTCATCACAAATTTCTTCCTAAATAACATGATTTTAAGAGGAAAAAAATAATTCCAAAAAATTTACAATTGAAAGAAAAGGATGTACAAAACTGATATTAGGTACTAAATTAAAATCTATTGTCTTTTCATTACCTCATATTATCTTTGGACCAACTATAAATCAATAAAAAATAGATTTATTTGGGGAAGTTAATAATTGGATAAAATGTTTTATTTTTTGGTATCATCTATATTGGTTTGTTATCTCTGTACATTCTAGATATCTTTCATAATAAGAATAAAATTTTGATAACATATTTATAATTCTTGGGAAATGATTTTTAAGATTAAATATAATGTAAAGGCATGATAAATCTTTCCAATTTTATAGGGGTCTAGAATTTGAGTTATTTAAAAATGAGAGATCACATAATTTAATGAATCCAAAAGGAAATTAGATGGTTTCTAAAGAAAATAATTTGTTATAATTTAATTGGATTTAATATTTGAGGTTACCAAATTGTATTTTCTCTAATTTTGATGGATGTGTTAGTATGGTCATATTACCGGATAAAAATGTCATGATTTTTATGTTATAATGGAAAAAATATTACTTATTAGACTTAGAGGTTTGTTAAATTCTCTAATTTGGGATTTATTGACATAAATATCATATTTTTTCCATGATATTTGTGTTGAAATAGTATAAAATGATGCACCAAGCAGGAAACAACAATATATTGTTTTAATTTTATGTAAATTGGGAAAAAAAATCCATCAAATTTCTTTAATTCAATCTGATATTAAATATTAAATTTTCCACATGAAGAAATATTTGGTGGACCAATATATTTCAAATGGATGTATCCATATGAGAGATGAAATTAGAAATTGAATAAAAAGATACATAAAATATATCGATTGAAAGTTCAATTGTAGAAGTATATATTCAAAAAGAAATTTCTTTTTATGCTCTCATTTTTTTCAACGAGAATATCCTTTAAAACATTATCGAATGGGTCATAATGATGGATTTTTTATCCAATGTTCCTTGAAATATCAATTTTTATTCATCCTATACTTGGATTTTTTGGATTCTATGAATGGTGGATTTCATAAGATGAACATCAAAAATCTTATATATATATATATATATATATTCTGCTCAATTGTGAAGAAATGAAATGATATGTATAATGAATTCTACTTTCACTTATTCTTTATATATATATATATTAAACTTAAATTAATATTAATTATTTTTTAGATTATATGATGATCATATCAAGAAACAATTAACAAAACTTTCACCATCTTCTTTTGAATAATTCCAACAACATAATTATTCTTACTAGTTTCAAAGATTTGTAAAGTAAATTGGTTGTGGTTGAACATATGAAATAAATTTTATATTTTTATATTATTAAATGTATTTAATTTTATTTTTATCACAACATGAATAAAAAATTGATAATCCATTATATGTGTTGAGCAATCTACCATCCAAATTTGATAAATCTTATAATGCGTATGTGGTTATTGGATTCTAATTTCATACACGCACATATGGTGAATCAAAAAATAAAAAAGAATAATGGTGTTTTCTTGAAAGGATCTCATCATACAAAAAGTGATGTTGAATTTTATGGTATGCTGGATGAAATAATTTAGTTTTGTTATATGGGAAATAATTATGTAATAATATTTAAATGTCATTGGATAGATACTAATAGAGAGTTGCGAGTTCATCTACACCAAGGAATCATTGACATTAAGTATAAAAGAATTATTGGAGTAAAAAAGACAACCATGATTTCTCATCAAGCACATAAAAATTATTATTCATATTATAACGTTTCCTCATGAAATTTAATTGACAAGTGGAGTATAATAAAAATTAAATCTCATGAAAAATAGTTTAGGAAAATTGAAAGTGGTTTAGTCGAAGTGCATTAAAATAAATTTTTTCAAGATACAACACCAAATACATATTTTAATCGAATAGATATAAATATCGATGATGAAACCCCATAGTTATGAGACAATAAATATAGAAAAAGTAGCATTTGTGATGGAATAATGGCCTGTAAAAAAAGTTATTTGTGATGGAATAAGTTTGTTGTCGCAAATAACTATAAATTTTGTTGCATTTTTCATGGGAATCATATCGCATCACAAATAAATTTGGTTCTATTGAAAACCATACAATGAGAAAGTATTATTTGGGATAGAGTTAGGATTTATATTATAAATAATTATTTTATATTTGAAATTATACAGTTGAAAATGAATTTAAATGGAATTAAATATATAATTTGTGATAGAATAAGGAATTCCCTTGAAAATACTCTATCAGTAGGGAAAATTAATGTCATTTATAGTGGGTATCATTTTCATTGGATTTGGTCATCTGCTTAAAATTAATTTTCGATAGCCCCCATATCTATTTATGGTGGAAACTATTTTTGAAGCATTCCATCATAAATAACTGTATTTATAATGGAAATTAAATTACAAATAGTCCATCGCTACTAATATTACCTATATATATATATTCCCATTAGTATTCTTTCATCACAGTTTTAGATCCCCTATTCTAGTTTCTCAATGACTTCTCTCTGTATAAATTTTAATTTTTACTAGGACATTTTCATGATCGCATGGTAAAACATTGTTTTTATGGTATTTATTTTTAACTTTTTTTAAATGTTAATTAATTGTATTTATTTTATATTAGGAATAATAATTAATAATAATTATTAATTTGTAGTATGTAGTATAATTAGCATTAATTAACATTAATTATATATAATTAGTAACAATTAGTTGTAACATGTAATAATTATGAATAAATACCATAAATTACCTCTAATTAGTAATAATTAATAATAATAAGTAATAATTACCAATAATTATTAATAATTAATAACAAATAATAACAATTAGTAATGGTTAATAATAACTAATAATAATTAGTAATAATTAACAATAATTATCATGGTTGGGTAATATTATTGTGGAAAGAAAATTACAAGAAGATAATGTGGGTCATCCAGAATATTCATTCAAAGATGAGACTCTATAAAAATGGTGGGATTAATATCCTGAAATGGAGGATAATGATTGTGATGTTTCAGAGGAATTTTAGGATTTCTTAGAAGACCACTATATTTCCAAAGGAAAATTGGCCACTAGTACATGATCACTCCATTTGTAGACTGGCACAATGTTTGTAAGGCCGTTCAAGATAAAGAATATAGATTATTTTTAAACTATGAAGAAGATAAAAATATAAGAAGAGAATTCCCCTGGACCTAAGGCAATAAATTCCATGATAATTGAGGGAAATTTGATGGGGCTATAGAACCTGTAGAGTTTGATACACACAAAGGTTTTTGGGAGCCCCCTTTTACTGAGCATAATGTGCTTGTGTTCTCTAAAGAATCTGGGCATGATAATTTATCATCTATACATAACTCTATTAGCACACCAAACATTGGCTAGTTTTATATGAATAGTATGGAAATGGAAAGAAGTGGAATCAAGACAACATCATCACACCTTGTTGGTGTAGATTATGCTCTAAATGCAGCAGAACATGTTGGTCCTGCTTAGGGTGTTGTGCAGATGAAATATGTTGATGTGGGTGTAGAAAACTGTCCTGGTGTTGTTGTTGTGCCTTCGGTCAACAATGTGGGATGCTACTAAGATACTAGTGTTGAAAAGTTCCCATTTCGATGGTAGGTGGGTTGAACCCTATAAGCCCTTTCTTAGAGATGGTGTGCCTAAACAAGATATAGATGAAGTATTTAATAATTGTTGGGGGTATGGCCTGGGTGACTAACCCATATCTCATATGTGTAAAAAAATATATTGACAAAGACAAATAGCATCACCCTCAGGTAGATGTTGATGTTCTTAATCTTAGTCCTATGTAGATTTACGAGACCATTGTCTCAAATAAAGTGTGTATCGAAGATCAAGGATCTAGTAATCTAAGAAAGGATGAATCATCAAACACAAAATAATAGGATCCCCTATTGTGTCATCCTAACCAATGGAAGAGAGGTTTACATTCATCTATTTGATGGGGTTCTCAGAAGAGGGGTGATAACCATAAGAGAAGGGGAAGCTTTATGATCCTGCTTTTGTTGTTTTTAGTGCCTAGTGGTCATTTGTATGTATATGCAATCCGTTGTACATTTTTTATTTTTTCTTAATAAAATTTTCAGGGTCATGGGTTTGGGTTCCAAATCCATGACTCATAATATTTTTTAATTATAAAAAATGTTAACAATTAGTAAAAATTAGTAACAATTATCGACAACTAGTAATAAATTGTAAAAATTACCAATAATTATTAATAATTAGTAATAACTAATGATATTTTGTAATAATGAGTAACAATTACAAATAAATACCAATAATTAGTAATAATTTCCTATAATTACAAAAATAATAGTAATAATTTCCCATAATTAGAAATAATTACTGATAATTAGTAATAATTAGTAATAATTACCAATAATAAGTAATAATTTCCAATAATTAGTAATAATTACCGATAATTAGTATTAAATATCAATAATTATTAATATTTAGTAATAATTTCAGATAATTATTAATAATTAGTAGTAATTATTAATAAATATTAATAATTAGTAGTAATTATTAATAAATATTAATAATTACTTATAAATAGAAACAATAAGTAATAATTTCCAAAAATTAAGAAAAAATTAGTATTAATTACAAATAATTTCCAAACAATTACTAATACTTTCCCTTTATTAGTAATAATTAGTTATAATTAGTAATACTTTGCAATAATTAATAATAATTAGTAATATTTAGTAATAATTATTGATAATTAGTAATATTTAATAATGATCTGTAATAATTGTAGATAATTATTAATAATTACTGATAATTTGTAATAATTACTAATATTTAGTAGTAATTTTATATAATTACTAATAATTACCAATAATTAGTAATAGTTACTACTAATAGCCAATAATTTGTTATAATTACAAATACTTATTTATAGATACCATTAATTAGTAATTTTGTTTTGATAATTAAGGAAAATTAGTTATAATTCTTAATAATTAGTAATAATTAATAATAATTTTTATTAGTTACCGATAATTACCAATAATTATATTTGTCAGTAATTAGGAAAAAATTGTAATAATTGGTAATAATTAGTAAGAAATAATAATAATTAGTAATAATTACTAACAAAATACTAATAATTAGTAATAATTTGTATTAATTTTTAATAATTACTATTCTATCTTTTTATTGACTATTATTTTTTCAATTTGTAATAATTTATGATATTTAGTTGTAATTTCAAATAATTAACAATAATAGGTAATAATTACAACTAATTAGTAATTTTTAAATTTTCTATTTTTTCTCATATCATCTCTTCTATGAGATGAATAATAATAAATATTTCTATTTTCTATTTTTTAAAAAGCACCAAATAAAAAATTGGATAATAGTTTTTATTAGGAGATTGCGATTGGATAAATCATAATAGAAATCCCAATGGATCTGGTATAAAATCTATATATATTTGGGGTTTCCAATTTTTTTCATCATATTAATCATCAAAACTAGAATTTGGTTTAGAAGGGATAATTAATTTTCCAAGTAAGAAATGTGATCAGAGGAGTTTTGAAATATTTGAGAGCGTCGGGGTTCACCTATTACATTTTGGTTTTAAAAAAGTTTATGTTTTTGGAATCAATATAGTGAATGAAATTTAGGAGAAGATATAAATAATTTATTTACAACCTATAACATTTCAAACATTAGTACATGAGGTTTCTTACTTGTCTTTTCAGAAAATAGAAACTCAAAATGATAATTTAAATCCTGAGTTAGAAGAAACTTGATTTTATGTGTTTCTAAAGTATTATAAGGATTCCTTACATCTTAGTAGTAAGATAAGTATATTTTAGGATGTTACTATATTTATGTCTATTAAACTAGATAATATAATTTAAAATAGTTGTTCTGATAAATTTTTTTAGTTAAATCATTTTTACTTGAGGTAAATGTGTTGCCTATAAATTTCTATGAAAGAAAGAGGTTGGTATGTGATTTAGTGTTGGTTATCAGAATATCCATGCATGTTCAAATTATTTCATCATATATTATGATTATATTGTGTTCTTAGTGAATTTTTCTATAAGTTCAAAATCAAAGTACAAAGAAGCACAATAAGGAATGTCTAGATTAGTCACAGTTAAATATTTTAGGTATTTCCCTCTTACATCTAGATTAAAACATTTAGTTATGTATCACAACATAATGTCATTGATAACATGGGTAAAATATAATATTTATATCCATAAAATATTAAATCATCCTAATCATGGTGATTTATGGAAACATTTTGATTAGGTGTGTTCGTTTTATACTTCAGAAGCCAGTAATGTGCAATTATGCCATTCTAATGATGGTTTCTATCAATAGTTCTTACAATGATCAGTAATCTTATTGGATTATTTTTACAACTCTGTATAACTTACCTCCATAGATGTTGATGAATGTACAATATATATTTTTGACATTACTACTTCCAGGAAATCCAAAAAAGAATATATATGTTTATTTTAATCCATTGATTGATGATTGAAATTTATTATGGAGTAATGTTGTTAGTGTATATGATGTAATTTCAAAAAAAATTAAAATGAAAGTTGTATTATTATGGAAAATTAGTGATTCCTAGTAGAAGAAATGTTATCAAGATTTAGAAAACATGGTCCAAAAATATATTCATATTATATATGTGACAAAAAATATTTTATTTTTCTCAATGGAATAAAACCTTGTTTCTGTACTATCATTTAAGATTTCATCATACATACAATCCTTTCTAAGGGAACTAAAATAACTTTAGAAAATGTACTATTGAATGATATTGACCTCCATTAATTATCTCAAGTATTGATTTAAAATCTAGTATATATATTTACTTATATTATATTTGGACCAACTATAAACCATCTAAAAATAGATGTCTTTGGGAAAGTTCACAATTTGATAAAGTAGAATACCTTTTGGGATCTTTCATATTGTTCTGATTTATTAGTTCATCTCATGTTATCTATAATGAATATTGGGAAGAACTATTTTGATAAAATATTTTATATAGTTTTGGTCACACCTAGAAAGACTAAAGATGATGTAAAAGCATGATTAGATCTTTCCAAAATTTATAGGTGTCTAGAACATGAGTTATTTGAAAATAACAGATCATATAATTTAATAAATCCAAAAGGGTCATATACGGTTTCTAAAGAAAATAATTTCTTATTATATCATTGGATTATTGATTTAAAGTTACCAGAAGGTTATGTTTCCAATTTTTTGGGATGGGTTGAAAATGGTCATATTACTAGATTTCAAAGTCATTATTTCAATGTTATAATGGAAAGAATACTACTAGTTATACATAGATGTTTGTTAAATTATTCGATTTGGGATGAGGTGAAAAGAATATTATATTTTTTCTATTAAATTTGTGTAGAATCAGAACACTATGATGCACTGAGTAGGTTTCAACAAGGTATTTTTTATTTTTATTTTAAATTGAAACAAAAAATTACACTATATTTTTTTATTTAGTGGAACATTTAATATTAAAATTTACACATAAAGAAAAATATGGTTCCCATTACAGTTCTAATGGATGTACACATTTGAGAGGTTCATTCATAAAATGAAAAAAATTCATATAAAAATCATTGGTTTAAGGGTTAATTAGAGAAGCGTATTTCCAAGAGGAAATTTCATTTTTCTTCACTCATTATTTTCAAACTGAATATCCTTGAAAACATAATCGAATGGTTCATAATGAGAAAAATATTGATGAATACATGAACCATAGACTACAAGTTTTTAATCATCCTAAAATTGGACTTAGTGGAGTTCATGAATGATGAATTTTAGATAATTAATAACATAAAGCTCATACATATTTTTTACTCAATTGTGAAAAAATGACATGTTTTTTTGAGTGAATGATACATTCTCCTATTTTTTAAAAGTAAACTGATATTATTTCATTTTTATATTATATGATGATTATATTAAGAAATAGTTCACAAAAATTACACCAATTTCTCTTTAATAACACCGACAACATAAATTTTCTTACTTGTTTCAAATACCAGTAAAGTAAGATTTTTATGGTTGAGTATATGAAACCAATTTATTATCTGTTATATTATTATTATTTAAATTTTGAAGGTATATTAACATGAAAATAAAATTGATAATCTATTATGTGTATTTAATAATCCTCCATCAAAATTAGTAAAATATTATAATGCATATGTGATTAATGGATTCTGATTTCATACATGCACATATGGTGAAAAAAAATGAACAACAATGTTTTCTTAAAAGGATCTCATCATAAAGTAAGTGAAGTTAAATTTTATGGCTTGCTGGATAAAATAATTGAGTTATTCTATCTATGATAGAATTATGTAACAATGTTTAAAGGCCATTTTTTCATACTGATAGGGGTTTGTTTGTTAATCCATTCCACAGAATCATTTAAATTAAATATAAAATACTTTTTTGCAATAAAAGAACCATAAATCATAAAACATAAATCATAGAAAATATATTATGAAAATTATTATACTAATTTAATATATATATAATTTATTGTTTTATTATAATAAGAATAAAATATCATGGAAATCAGTTTATGCAAAGTGAAATTGGTTCTATTAAAGTATAATAAATTTGAAAATTTTTCAAGAGACAACAACAAATACATATTTTACATGAATATATATAGATATCTATGATGAAACCCCATAGTTTTTAGTCAAAAGTGTTGATAAAGTTAATGATGTAACAAATGAATTTGAAATAACAAGGTATGATGAAGCTGGAGCTCCTATAGAAACTGATCATGTTGAGGAGAAAGATAAAGACATTTACACCATAGAATATGAATATGAGAATGAAGCTAAAAATTATGAAATTACAATATAGTTAAAGTCATAATTAATATATAATACATATTTTTAGAAAAAATAATATTCATGATTCCGATGGATAGAGACAAATTAAATGATAATTTCTATACCCTCACAAATGTTTTGCTTCCTAGAGATCAACCTAACACCCCATCATTTGACCCACAAGTTTCTATTAAAACCTTTTCAACTTTAAGGGGTTAGAGTTTAGTGGTATTGACGATTCCCAACCATATTAATGAGCATCATCTTCCTCTGGATTTAAATCCATGCATGTGGTGGTGTGTCCATTTGTGTTTTTAGTTAATTTTTATTAATTATCATTAATTTTAATTGATTAATTTATGTACTAATTATATGATTATTTTTTTATTTTTTCCCACATTTTTTATATATAGTTGTTGGGAAGGTGTGATTATATGCAATTATTTTTATGGTCCATGTGTGTCATGAGAATAGATTCCCATTAATATTCATAATCACATGTTTGATTATTGGATGACATGCAAATAAATAAAATTTATTTTTCAATTTTTTTAATTTTTAACATTATTTTATTAATTATTTGTAGGCCTTATGGTATCTCATAAATGATATCATGAGAGCCACTATCTTGGATTCATGGTATATCTATATGTGTCAGCATTGTCGTGAGTTTTTAATCTATTTGAGAAACAGTTCCATGGTGGAGCCATAATTTTTATTAGACATTATATAGACATCATCCTTATTACATATCATCACATGCATGGGATGTATTATGTTCCTACTATATGAGAGATAGTTTCAAATTGAGATATTCATCTAGCTATCATAACTGGGGGAGAAAGGAGGATAAAAATACATTTGGTAGTGATACATTTAGTATTCATCAAATTCATTATAGGTTTCGAGCCTAGCAGAAGCACGTTGTTGGGTGTACCCAACTTTGATTTTTTCTATTAATATTGATCAATTTAAGATCCACCATGATAATAAAATACTGGATCTTCATAATAGAATGAATAATGAATGAAAATATGGGAGTCTCAGAACCATATATGGGACCATCATATGTTGGTTATAATTAATTTAGTTAAAAGACAAGAATTACCTTGATAAAATTCTATCTCCGTTGATGTTTCCGGTCATGATCCAATGTGATCCGCCATTGAATCATATAATCCAAGTGTAGTATTCCTAAAATGGTGATCCAAACTTTCTCCAAGTATCTCTATATGTCACTGAGTGGATCTCTAGGTGCTAGCATGGAAGATCCTTCACTTGCGATGACTGCCTTAGATCGCCTTGAGAGCCGCTTGCAAAGCGCTCTCTTTGATCCGATAGAGGAGGATCTCTCTCATAGCTTAAGAGCATTATTGTAAGAAAATAATTCTCTCTTGTCTTAATAGATTTCTCTAGATTCATTGTGCACACAAAAAACCCAAAAAAAATATCTAGGTTAATGGGAATTATTTAATTGGGATTTTAATTACTTATAATAATAAAATGAATTAATTACCAGAAATCATTTATTAATTTCAATTAATTCTTAGTAAGACCCCATGTCTAATAATAATAGTTGACTATTATTATTACTTAACATTAACCCATGAAACTATACCTAATATTATTTAATTAATTAAATAATATTATTTGTCACAAATCTCTAGAAAAACTACATGGAATGTATATTAATATACACGATGTGTACCTTTGTTTTTTCAATTTTCTTTATTTCCTCCACCACATTTACTAGACCTTGAATAATAGATATTTATTTCTTAAATAAATATTACTACATTACTCTCTAATAAATATATTATTTGGCCCAAAATATATTCTCTTTAATAACTAGAGTTAAAATAAATGCGATCAGAAATCCTTGAATAATTATTAAACCACAATCGGGAATAATCTTTATTCAACTTGTTAAATTAATATTTAACTGAGATACTTGGACACACTTATGGTGTAACCCTCTAGGACTCTTTTTCAGTGGAATTTGGTGGAACCTACCTAAAGTCCAAGGTTATCATCTAGAAACACACCAAGTCACCCATAGAGAAATAATTTAACACCGAAATGACATATCACCTCTTAGGAACGCTTACCAAGTAATGTAATCCCTTTGTCTCAATATCTAAAATGAAGTGGGTTGCATGCAGGTGTCATTAACCCATGTGATCAATTATTCTTTCTTTGAATTCCCAGAATTGAACTTTCCCATTCCTTACCATGGCCATGGATTTATTTAGGCTATATCAATTCCATCAAAGGGTTGAGATATCTACTTCCGTTATGGAATAAAAGGGAAGAATCTTTTCTCACATTATCTATTAATTTAGTATTACTCATGACACACCCAACATATCCTACCTTGCTGAAAATAGTGCGTCATCATAGTTTTTTTCAATACATCTAAGTTCACGAGTTGTAATAACCATTAATAATAATCTTAAAGTCTAAGGACCAATACACACGTCTACAGATAGAAACATCCAATGACATTATGAAATGTGGATTTCTTACTGGTGGGTATCGTTATCATAATATCCCTCTAGATATTACCAAGGGCGCATACCATGAGAATATGCCTCAATGTTTTATGAGTCCTCACCCTTAATAGCCTGTATTATTTGTGTCCCTCAGATAACATCATCCGGCCATAGAACATATATTCTTAGAACAATGTTATGGAACTTCTGGGTTTTCATCATAGCAGGGATCCACTATGACCTTTTAGCGCAACAACTATGCTTAGGACATTATCACATTAATTGTCATGTATAATAACAATCAAGATGTGATAAGGTATTATTAATGAATAAAGTACAAAGTAGTTGGTTCTAGGACACCAACTCCAACAGACTCCCACTTGGACTAGAGGCAACTGCTAACAACCTTTAACCCACTATCTCTCACATGATATTCATGTTTCTACTGAGATGGGCCTTTATTCATGGGGTTTTCCACATTCTCTTCTATGGACACTCATCTCACTGTAACTTCACCCCTTTGATAGAAATCCCTCAAGAGGTGATACTTCCGAAGTACGTGCTTTGTCTGTTGATGTGACCTTGGTTCTTTTGCAAGATCCACCACTGTAGTATTATCACAATACAATGTGATATGATCTTTACTATGAGATACCACATCAAGCTCCTAGACAAAGTTCCAAATCCAGACGGCTTCCTTCTCTACATCAGAGGCCGCTATATATTTGTACTCCACTGTAGAATTGGAAACAACTAGTTTCTTTGAACTCTTACATCTCACAACTCCTCTATTGAGATAGAAAACATATCCAGATTGCGAATTCAGATCATTCTACTTTTTCTAAAAACCAGCATCAACATACCATCTAATGACATGCTCCTCATCAACCTTATACACTAGGAACATATCCTTAGTTCTTCACAGGTACTTAAGGATAGTATTAATAGCAGTCCAATGCTATTCTCCTGGATCTTCTTGATATATTCCTACCATTCTTAATGCATAGGCAACATCAATCTTGGTACATAACATGGAATACATGATGGATCCTATAACTAAAGCATATGGGATATTACTCATTCTATCTTTCTCCTATTGTGTTTGAGGACACATTTTCTTAGAAAGATGTAGGCCATGTGACACTGGAACAAATCCCCTCTTGGATTATTCCAAACTAAATATCTTTAGTATCTCATCAATATATGTACCATGACTTAGTCCAAGCAACCTCTTGGATATATCATGTATGATCTTGATTTATATAATATAGGCTGCTTCACCCAAGTACTTCATGGAGAAACACTTGTTCAACATGTCCTTAACTGATTGTAATACTAGTATATCATTTCCAATAAGCAATATGTCATCAACATATACTATTAGGATAACAACCACATTCCCATTAAACCACTTATAAACACATGTCTCACATTCGTTCTTAATGAAACCAAATTACTTTATGGATTCATCAAATAGAATTTTCTATGACCTGGATGCTTACTTTAATCCATAAATGGATTTCTGCAACTTTCAAACCATTTTGGATTCAACTGGTGTCACAAAACCTTCTGGTTGTGTCATATAGACATCTTCCCAAAGGTTCCCATTAAGGAATGATATTTTTTTATCCCTTTTACAAATCTTGTATTCATGGTATGTTACTATGGAAAGTGTGATTCTTATAGATTTAAACATGGAAACTAGAGATAAGGTTTCATAATAGTCAATTCCTTGACGCTGTCTGAATACTTTAGCCACTATCCTTGCTTTATAGGTGCTAACTTGACCTTCCATGTCTAGTTTTCTCTTGAATAACAGTTTTCATCCAATAGGATTTACATCAAATGGCTCATAGAATAGAACCAAGATTTGGTTTTGATACATGGAATCCAACTTAGAATTTATAGATTCTAGCCATCTTGCAGCTTCTAAGATTTATACTGCTTCCTTGCAGGAGAGAGGTTCATCATTGTCCAACAATAATTATTCACCATACTCAGTGACTAGGAGACCATATCTCTCTAGTTCCCTTACCTATCTTGAGATCCTATATAGTACTTGTGTTTATGGAACCTCTTCTATAGGGACCTGTGGAACTTTTTCCTGTACCAAATCATGTGTATCTTGAGCATAAAATTCATTGAAGTTAATCTTTCTCATACTATCCTTTTTGAATATGTTCTTCCTCTCAAGAAATATGGATTTTCTAGAGACAATGAATTTCTCTTGTCTAAAGGGTTATATAGGTAATATCCTTTTAGTACCTTGGGATATCCTATAAAGATACACTTTGTGCGTCGGGGTGCTAGTTTATTTCCTGAGAAGGCCTTAACAAATGGCTCGCATCCCCATACACGTGTGTGTGACAAAATGGGTTTCTGTCCATTCCATATCATGTAGGGAATTACATTTTACACCTTAGTTGGTACTCGGTTAAATGTGTATGCTGCATTTTGTAATGCATATCCCTAAAAGGATAATGGAAGATTTGCATAAATCATCATCAGACTCACCATGTCCAACAAGGTGCAGTTTATCCTTTAACTAACACCATTCTACTATGGTGTATAAGGAGGATTGAGTTGAGATAGAATCCCAGACTCCTATAGAAGGTCAATGAACTCTTGGTTCTGATAGTCTCCACCTCGATCTGATGTAAGTTTTTTATCTTCTTACCAAGATGATTCTCTACTTCAATATTGAATTCCTTAAATTTCTCTAAGGACTCTAACTTATTCCTCATTAATTAGACATAGAAATATCTACTTAAATCATCAGTAAAAGTAATAAAATAAGAATATACACCTATATATTCTACTTGAAATGGTCCACACACATCCGTGTGCACCAATCCTAGAAGCTTTGTGGACCTTTCACCCTGTCCACTAAAAGGCGGCTTGGTCATTTTACCTTATAAACAAGCGTGTCATCTGTCAAGTGGTTTTAGCTCCATAGAGTCTAAATAACCATCTTGGAAGATCTTTGTCAACTACTTCTTGTTTACATGACTGAGTCAGAGATTCCACAACTGAGTGATGTATGAGTCATGTGAGTTTGTTTCATTATCGATTGACAAAACTTTGTTTTCATAATTTAATAAATACAAAACGTTATTTAAATGCGCCATATCATAACATACGTTATTCCTATAAAAGAAACAACCCTTATTTTTGAACTTGAAAATAAATCCATCCATATCCAAAAAAGATACATAAATTATGTTCTTGGTAATACTAGGAACATAATAACAGTTATGTAAAACCAAAATAATCCCAGTTGGCAATGAGAGATGGTAATCGCCAATGGCCAATGCAACTAGCCTCCCGCCTTTGGCAGATCGAAGATCCACCTCTCCTATGATAATATTTATAAATCTATTTGGTTCCTGAATTTGAATATATATGTGATCCCAAGAAGCTATATCAAATACCCAATGTGTAGAAGTGGAAAGATTACACTCGATAGAGAATGCACCTTTAGCATCCCCATGCTTCTAAGTGTAGTTCCTATTCCAATGGACTTACTTACCATATGAAAAACATACTACCTCCCATTCCTTTCCTTGACTCAAGATCTTCCTCTTCTTGGAGGGATGGTTCTCAGGGGATTCATATCGTTTATGAATCTTTGGCCCATTTTTTCCCTTCCTTTTATTATTCACTATAAGGACTGTAGTTTTGTCACACCCCATGTCCTTATATACACGGAGAATTAAGGTCAGATGTTCTGATAGACTCTTCTCATTGTTTCTCATGTTTTAATTGAAAATAAATCTATAGAATGTCTTGGGAAGTGATGATAGGATGAGATCTATACACAACTAATCCAGGAACATAATTCCTAAGATGTCCAGGCATTCAATGTAGCCAATAAGATTGACTACATGAGGCCCAGATGGTGTAGAATCTCCAAGATTAGTTGCGAACAAAGCATTAGAGATCTCATATCTCTCCTATCTCACCTTCTCTTGATATATATCCTTAAGGTGAGACATCATGCTATACGCGCCCATGTTTTCATGTTGCTTCAAGAGCTCATTAGACATGGACAATAGCATGAAACATTGGACATATGTGGCATCATCCATATGTTTCATATAGAGAGATAGTTCCGCATTACTGGCCTCTTTTCTAGGAGCAACTGGAACATGATCTTCCATCACATAAAATTTCCTCTCGGGGAGAAGGATGATGCGTAAATGCCTCTACCATTCCTGTAAATTGGTGTTGGTGAGAAGTTGTTCCTTATCAAGTATGATTGACAATGATATGTTTGAAGTCGTTTTACTTTTTTTTCAAAAAATTAAGATTAGAAAAGGTTTATTACTTTATCATGAAAAAACTGAGAAATAAATAAATTAATACTTATTAGTCTCCCACTATTTTACCAAAATCCAATAGCTCTCACCATTTACTTCAAAATTTTTTGTTTCCTGAATATTCTAGTGATAAGGATCCATATTTTCCTTTTCATTACCCCAACTAGGGTTGCTCAAGAAACTTGAAGGGTTTTAGGTAGGCATTCCAAATACCAACTGCATTAACTCATAGCTCCTTGATCCAATGAGTGGACACCCCAATCCTGAAATCCTTTTATTTTGGATCTCCTTAACCTTTGCCTTTTGGTCACACTTAGTCTTATTGTGGTAGTCAACCCTTGATGTGAACGAAGTCAAGTCAACCCAAAACCTTGAATTATAATTCCTTAATAATTGAAATCACCCTAACTAGAGTTGGTCAAGCACTTTGAACTATGGTTCGATTCTAACCAAGATTATGGAAGGATATACCGACATAATATTTCTTTGAGGGATTTTATACTTATATGTAAATTTCCATTTTGTTAACTTTTATTACATGATTGTTAATATTAAGTGGGACATACTTATATGATTAACCATGTCTAAGATAATATTTAGGCATAAGCCGATCTTATTTTAGTTCCATCTTGTATGCTTGTTTAATTCATTAATTGTATGATCGTGACAACACACCCACAATAAATAAACCATGAAAATAAAAGAAATAAAATAAATGGTATGATCATGAGATTCTTCTATTGGTTATTTTATCTAGCGGTTGATAAACTACCCCAAGACCTAGGGGAGAAACACCTTGAACCTTTTGGGTTCATGTTTACATCTTTCCACCTATCCACCTATCTACCTTTGTATCTCCTTGGATTGGTTTTACCTTGGATCCTAAATTGAGCTGCCTCCAATAGCATGGGAGCTCCATCCATTACATATTCTTTTATCTCACTCGCATGTGTGGGAAAAAATAGGGTTTTACATAAAAGAAACTTTGGGCATGTATGCCCTACATATTAATGAGGAGAAGGCTTGCAGACCAAAAAATTTAATTTAAATAAATAAATTAAAAGAAACCATTCACATACAAAGTTCTTGGTCTAGATCATGATCATCCATACATGAAATGATATTTACGCATAAATAAAACTATAATTCAATTATTTGATCATTATTGTTTAAGATAAATCACGCTCCAATTAATTAATTATATTTAATTAATCAATATTTTTATATCAAACCCTTTTCTAAATTTCCTTGAGATTCTCATCCATCATAATTTTAAACAAATAAATTCATTTTAAATTATCTTTGTACATAACTTGTACCTTGGAGGAAACCCGGTGAATTCCCGTTCATAACTACCCAATGAGTAGAAATGAACATTACAAAAATGTTAAATTGAACCCATATATATAAAACACCTATCACGTGTTGTGCCTCAGCTTTATACATGCACTATGGTACACATCTCAAGGGTTTGTATAATATAATAATAAATTTTAATAAATTTTTTTAATTTGGATGAGTACACGACATGTAGTTCTGACTACACGGCATGTACTTTTGTTCATTGTCCATCTGAATTACACACCGGAGGACATGGCGTATAGATGTACTTTGGAAATATTTGGAGTACGTGACATGTTCAGTGGGACACATGCTGTGTAGTATCCGTATTACATGGTTTCCAGCCAGGAAAGCCATGTACGTGGTACACGATCCAACCCTAACTTGAAGGTACTATAAATAGTGTTCAATGGGACACACAGTGTGTAATTCGGAAACTGGGTGCCACCAATTCCTGGTCAAGACACAAATTATTAAAGACTTAGATATAATACAATGACACGATCTAGTTTGGTGGACTTTCCTAGTGCTTGGAACCTATAATACATGGCATGTACTGCTGAATACACATCGTGTGTTCTTCTATTGTATAGACATGAAGCTTTGGCACCTCCAGATGAGATCCTCTTTTTTATTTTAATCAAAATTAAAAGATTTTTTTTCTATAATGTGAACGAGAAATGAAAAACGAGGAATAGATATAAAGATTCAGATTTATAAAATGATTCAATTGAATCGAAACAACTAAAATATTAAATGTGTAAATCACCAATGAAGAACTAAATAATTATAATCAATGATTTGACTGCTCTGATACCACTTGTAGGTTTCAGGCACAGCGAAATCACATTGTTGGGTGTACCCAACTTTGATTTTTGCCGTTAACGATGATCAATTTGAGATCCATCATGATAATAAAATGATGGATATTCGGAATAGAATGAAGAATGAAATAAAAGAGGGGAGTCCCAGAACTGTAGATAGGATCATCATATGTTGGTTATAATTAATTTAATTAAAATACAATAATTACATTGATGAAATTCTCTCTTCGTTGATGTTTTTGGTCACGATCCGATGAGATTCATCATTGTGTCATAGAATCCAAGTGTAGGATTACTCTAGTGGTGATCCACATGCGCTCCATGTATCCCTGGAAATCGCCAAAGGGATATCTGGGTGCTAGCGTGGAAGTTACTTCACTTGCGATGTCCACCTTAGATCGCCTTGAGAGCCGCTTGCAAAGTGCTCTCTTCGATCTAGTGGATGAGGTTCTCTCTCATAACTTGAGAGCATTTTTGGAAGAAAATATTTCTCTCTTGTATTGAGAGCTTTCTCTAGATCCATTTTGCACACAAAAAATCCTAAAAATGGATAGGATAATGAGAATTTTATAATTGTGATTTTAATTACTTAGAATAATAAAATGAATTAAATACCCAAAATCATTTATTCATTTTATTTAATTCTTAGTAAGACCCCATATCTAATAATAACAGTTGACTATTATTATTACTTGACATATTCCCAACGAATTACACATAATATTATTTAATTAATTAAATAATATTATTTATCACAAATCCCCAGAAAAACTACACGACGTGTATATTAATATAACTGGCGTGTAATTTTTTTTCCCATTTTATTTATTTCCTACACCACATTTATTAGACCTCGAATAATTTTTATTTATTTGTTAAATAAATATTACTGCATTACTATCTAATAAATATATTATTTCACCCACAATATATTCTCTTGAATAACTAGTGTCAAAATTAATGTGACCAGGTATCCTTGAATAATTATTAAACCACAATCGAGAATAATCTTTTTTCAACTTGTTAAATTAATATTCAACTGAGATACTTGGACACACTTAGTGTGTGACCCTCTAGGCCTCTTTCTTAGTAGCATTAGGTGAATCCTATCTAAAGTCCTAGTTTAGCATCTAACAACACGGCGAGGCACCCATATAGAAAGAAGTTAACACCAAAATGACATGTCAATTCTTACGAATGCTTACCATGTAATGTAATCCCTTTGTCTCGATATCTCGAATCAAGTGGATTTCATGCTGGTGCCATCAACCCATGTGCTTGATTATTATTTCTTTGACTTCTCATAGTTGAACTTTCCCATTCCTTACCATGGACATGGATTTATTTGGGCTATATCAATTTCATCAAAGGGCCTGAGATATCTACTTCCGTTATGGAATATAAGGGAAAAATCCTTTCTCGCATTATCTATTAATGCAATATTACTTTTGATGCACCCAACATATCCTACCTCGCTGCGAACAGTGCGTCGTCACAGTTTTTGCCAATACATCTAAGTGCGTGAGTTGTAATACCCATTTATAATAATCTTAAAGTCTAAGGACCAATACACATGTCCGAAAATAGGAACATCGAATGACACTATGAAATGTGGATTTTCTACTGGCGGGTCTTGTTCTCATAATATCCTCCTAGATATTACCAAGGACGCACACCATGAGAAGATGCCTCAAAGTTTTATGAGTCCTCACCCTTAATGGCCTGTATTATTTGTGTCCCTCAAATAACATCATCCAACTATAGAACATATATTCAAGAATAGTGTTATGGAACTTCCAGGTTTTTATCATATCAGGGATCCGCTATGAACTTTTAGTGAAATAGTTATCCTTAAGACATTATCACATGCATTGTGAAGCAGAAGAACAATCAATATGTGATAAGGTATTTATTAACGAATAAATTACAAAGTAGTTGGTTCTAGGACACCAACTCCAATAGTCACATGATAATTAAATTTCTTAAATAATTTATATATAATTTAAATATAAAATGTTTATTTTATATTCATATAGGTAGTTAATCATATGATGTTATAGAGTTTGATGTCTTTATGAATATGTAAACTAATACTACTAATATAGAGATTACCGATGATTGACAATGTTAGATTATGGTTAGTATAATTTTTTTATTTTTAAAATTACTTGAAATTAATAATTTAAAAAATTCAATCTCATATTTCATTTGAAGGAGACATATGAGTCCATGACTTCTCACACACATTATTAAATTCAGGTCAACACTGAGGGTCAAGAAATTAGTGAGTTTAAATTTGATGAGGTAGTATAGATATATGGGTTCCATTATAGTATCAATAAAGGTAATGTGGTTGGTATCACTTATCAATTAACTCTTTCTAGTTATTATGTAATAGTTGTGTGGCCATTGTCTAACTTGAGTTGTGTTTTTGAAAAGTCATCGTCATCTTTTAAAAATTTTGTGGATAAGTTTCGATCTCATAATGAGGTTAAAGAGCTCATGCGTAGGGAGTAATAGGAACATCATCATCACCAGAAGCACCAGGAGTAGCAGCAGTGTATTTTCTAGGAGAAGTAGCATGAGAAAATATGGAGTACATGGTATAGGAATAGAGTTCCCACCACATGGTCCTACAGATGATCCTCCACCTCCATAGTGATTGATGATATATTTTGTTAGTAATCATATTATGATAAGTTCTTAATGAATTTATTTTTTGTAATATGGTTATTAATTCCTATGTAAATATATATTAATCATTTATGTATATATTTTTAATTTTTTTAAATTATTCTATTTTTTTAAATTTTTCTAAATTTTTTAGTTTTTGAGAAGGATATTGAATTATGTAAAAATTATTTATTTCTGATGGGAATCTATATAAATCACATATAACCTATTTCAATGAAATTAAATTTCCATCACAAATGATCATTCATCATTTATGTAGAGGAAAAAAATTGTGAAAGGGAACATTTCTTTAAGAAAAGAAATTATAACTAACCATCATAAAACAATTGTTTCCATCCTCAACCAGAGGCCAATCACAATGGGTTCTCATTAAAATTGACTATTTTTTATTGGATCCCTTTGCTATTGGAACATAAAAAATACATGGTTTTATAGTTTTGGATGGTATTGATAATATTGGTAACATAACCAATGAATTTGAAATAATAAGGGATGATAAAGAAGAAGCTCCTATAGAAATTGATGATGCTGAGGAGGAGGAAGAAGATATTGAAATTGATGAACATGAATATGAGGATGTAGATGAAGAATGATGAAATCACATGTTGGTTATAGTCATACTTAATATATAACATCTATTTTAAATTATTTGTAGAGAACTTTATTTTTTATATTTTAGATGGCTGACAATGATATTGATGAGGTGTTCCGTACACTCACAAATGTTGTGATTCATAGTGCTTTAAATGACGACTCGTCATCTAACCCACTATGTTCTTCCATTAAATAATTGACTCTGAGGGGTCATGTTCCTTCTATATTGATGATTCTTGACCTTATTCCTAAGCAACATCTTTCTATAGATTCCAATCCACGCATGCACATCTATGTTTAGTTGTGTATTTTAGTTCATTTTCATTAATTATCCTTAATATTCAATAATTTATTTATTTACTAACTGTTTAATTATTTTTTCTTTTTCCCAAAGTGTTTTGAATATTTTTTTAAATGGGGGGTCAATTCTATACAATTATTTTTCCAGACCATGGTTGATGTGGGATCAAATTCCCATTCATGTTCGGCATCACATGTTTGATCAATGGATGGTATGTAAATAAATAATATTTATTTTGAAATTTATTTAATTACTAAATTTCTATTATTAATTATTTTAAGGTTTTTGGTATCTCATCAATGATAGAATGAGATCCACCATATGGGAGTCATGAAGCATCTTTACGTAATAGTGTTTTCATCAGTTTTTACACAACCTGAAAAAAAGAGTCATGGAGAGAGATAAAGCCACAATTATTTATTAGTACTACTGTATTCATCAACCAAATTAAATCTCATCCCATATTTGGGATAGATTGTGCTGCTACAATATGTGAGATAGTTTTTAATGGAGATCATCATCATGATGACAAAACTAGGGGAGACCACATTAAACTATTAGTTGTACCTTTACTATTCATTGATGAAATATGGTGAGAAATTTTATTTAATAATTTATATATAATTTAAATGTAAATTTTTTATTTTATATTTATATAGCCTTTTGAGAATCCTGATGTTATATAATTTTATGTTTTTAAGAATACCACTAGAGAGATTATTGTAGACCGACAATGTTAGATTGTGGTTAATATATTTTTTATTTTTAAAATGAACTAAAATTATTATATTTTAACTATTAAAATTTCAAATTAAATTTGATGGAGACATATGTAACCATGAATTCTCACACACAAGATTAGATTTAGGTCAAGACTAAGGGTTGTGACACTTATGAGTTGGGATATAATGGGGATGCTTGGATGTAGGTGACTCAGTTTGGTATTGAGAAAGGATGAGTGGTTGGTATCAATTCTCAATTGATGCTTGGAAATTATTATGATACAGTTTCATGGTCATCTTCTTTCTTGAGGGGGATATTGTAAAAATTTGTCATCATCATCAGTAAAGTGTGAGTAGAAGTTGTGACCTCATTTTGAAGTTATAAATACTATCCATAGAGAGTTGGAGGAGATTCATCGAAACTAGCAGTAGGAGGAGGAGAAACATCATTTATGGAATGACTATCAACATGAGTGTCACTACATGAAAAATTCCTCAAAGCAGTGGTTTAAACCACTGTTATATAATTTTATGACGATTTCATAAATCTTCTGCTAAATTGGCTGTTGACATCCAACATGTGAAAATTTCTTTAATTTAGTGGCGGTTTTTTGGGAAGTGTTGTAGTAAACATATTTATCAGCGGTTTTGGTGGTTTTAGTGGCAGTTTCATGTTAAAAAATGGTATATTTAGCAATAGTTTAAACCGTTGCTAATTTTTTTTTCATTTTTTTACCTTAAAACCACTGCTAAACCACCGTAACCCCTGCTAAACAGTATAGTGTATTTATTTAATGGTAGTTTTAACCACCACCAATAAAATAATATCAAACTATAGTGGCGGTGTAAACTGCCACACAATTTAGATTTACAAGAAAAAAAAGTAAAAGATTCTATAGCCCCAGTACCGGTACCCTAAAAAACCCATGTGTAGAGAACATATAACATAATAATCTAAACCATATAACGATGTTCAGTAGTCAACAATATAACACTGTTTCATAAAAAACCATATACAAAGAACATATAACAAAATAATATAAACCATATCATCTCAACAGTCTAACAGTGTTTCATAGATCTAAATCTAAGACTTTAATATGTATAGAACCTAAGTCTGAGTTGTAAGACCTAAAACTACATAGAAATAACTTATAAGATGTATCCATGAGTCATCCTTATAAGGGTGATTTATCCC
The DNA here is from genome assembly GCA_963277665.1 of Viscum album. Taxonomy (NCBI): domain Eukaryota; kingdom Viridiplantae; phylum Streptophyta; class Magnoliopsida; order Santalales; family Viscaceae; genus Viscum; species Viscum album. Next base: position 680,246,261 of record OY728123.1, on the reverse strand, counting down.
AGTGCTTAGGATAACATTGTAAAAAGAATTGTGTCTGACAACTTTACTGATTAGTCTTAGTTTGGACTTTATATTTGATACAGATGAAGTTCTTAAAAATGACTCGGTAAGAGCATCATGAATGAATCTATGAGAACACCTATACTATAAAACTTTTAAGAGGATGATATTTTTTTAATTCAGGTTGATGATTAATATAATCATGTTATCCTAGTTTTGGAACCACATTCATTAGTGGATGAATCATGTGCCATGGAAAGTTTTTTATTTCAAGAAAAGGTTTCCCAAGAAATTCCTAAGGTAGGGGAGAATGATGAGTATTATGGAAACTATGTCCTTTCATGTAGAGGGACACAACTATAATAGAAAAATTAGAAATTGTCAGAATGACTTCTTGAAGCCGATGAGTTGGTATATTCAATATTTCATATCTCAAACATGAAAATGACTTTTAAAACATAGGATTGATCTTAAACTAATTATAGATGATAGATTAATGCTTGAGATAAATAATAAATCCATGAGTTTTATCGGTCGGTAGTGTGTCTATGAATTCATGGAAACACGAAGGAAGGGTGGTCAGTTGATTAACCAACCATTGATGAATGATGAGATTCATTGTTGGAATTTTTTGGTTATGCATGAAATAACATGGTATCATTGGGATGTATTACTATGTGATAAATACCTTAATTAAAACACCATATATTAATATGTGAATCTCTTAAAAAATTAAGTATAGAGTGGATTTATTGATGCTTCAGTGATCAAATTTTAAAGGGGAGATGATCCTTTCATCTATTCATCATGTTAAATATAATACGAACCTTTTGGGATGTAACCCTTTAAATATATACCATATAAGTACAATGAGATTTTTAGGGTGCGCTGAGGTGGTTGGCCCATTATTGGATCTAGTCACACATCATCGAGAGACATGGCATCAAGGGTTGGTTCATGGAAAGTATAACATGTTTTGATGGAGCATGTATCAGAAGATCTAAACATGCCTATCAATATAATTTTTCAAAAATGCCAGGATGTTTTTATTTGTGGACCAGGAATGGGTAATGTTTAGCAACTTGGTGTACTTATATTCTAGATTCATTCATTCCAAATATATTTACACCATCCTAAGTATGTTGGGAGAGCGTCTATATACCAAGATAAATAATTAAAACCAACACATTTTTGTTTGGATGGAAGGAATCCATGGGAGGTTTACACAAGGATTGATTTATAGAAAGCCTTAATATGTGGAATAAATAAGTCAAATATTGGAGGGTGACACTCATGTGAGTGTTGGACCGGTCTTTGGATGGTTCTTTTAGTTTTTGAGTTTCTTGATAACTAGAATTGGATACTATTGTATTCCAAGGTGAATGCCATGTACTAGGTCAAATACATACTTGGGAAAAGATTGAGTCTAGGCATTAGGCTTGGGATACCTTTTGATTATCTAGGTGTGTTGGATAGGGGATGCACAAGATTTTTTTTTTGGAATGGTGACATAAACGAGTACGATTTGGTAAGATCAAGATATTTCACCGGAAGTTGGTTACAAGCAGTGGTGAGCATGCTCAAAGTTATATTGGGGTACCTGGGATAAAAGGTGTCAGAATATGGATTTAGAGATATCGACTATTAAAGTTGAGTGTTCTCAAAAAATACTCAACCAAAATTAGTTTGATATGATTTATTTTTAAAATTAGTATGTGTTCAGTGAGGAACCAATTTTGGAACAAGGTGGGTTGAGATAGGTTCATTTTAATGGTTTTTGAGAGATTTTAAATGAAAATATAGTGTGAATAGTATGAGATTGGTCAATTGGATTTAAAACATTTCAAACAAACTGAGGACCAGGGGTAATATCCTCCAAAGTAACATATTAAAGGTGTTGAGACTACCATTAGGGCATTGAGGCCTTACATAAATAGGAAATTTTTTATAGTGGGAGTACCACAACTCAGAATTAACGATTAAAAATTAAAATTTATTATGGATATATCTATATTCAAGTTGATAATAGGATGATTACATGATCATATCTCTTATATATAGGCTCACTCAATATGATCAAGCACATAGTGGTGTAGCTCCCAATTTGGATCTCCATCATCCTCAAAGTATTATTCTCCCTTATAGTGATGGTGCATGGACAAAATAGGCTCTCCTACCATCTAGGGTACACACCTCAAAGGATCTCCTCTCAGAAGTGATCATTCCTATGTTTCGAATGCGGTCAATGGTCGACCCAACATTTGTGGGCCCCATCCTTGAATGACATGGCTCCAGGGATTGTGTCTCCAACATAAATAAAATGAATCAAATAGACAACATAATAGTTAGTCCAAAATACTAATATACACATCCTAACATAACTGAAATGAAACTATTAAATATCTCCATCTTCCATATAGAACATAGATTACTTCATACTCCACCAACTTCATACTTCATCAATTCTAGACTCACTACCTTACTAAATCATCAAGCTATATCAAATTCAAATGCCTTTATCAAACATGAGGAGTCATGAAAATGTTAGGTCATGAAAATGTTAGGCGGCTACTCTACGCCACAAATGATACATGATACATGATACACGATACACGATACACGATACATGATACATGATACATGATACATGATACATGATACATGATACATGATACATGATACATGATACATGATACATGATACATGATACATGATACATGATACATGATACATGATACATGATACATGATACATGATACATGATACATGATACATGATACATGATACATGATACATGATACATGATACATGATACATGATACATGATACATGATACATGATACATGATACATGATACATGATACATGATACATGATACATGATACATGATACATGATACATGATACATGATATGTGATACATGATACATGATACCTGATACATGATACCTGATACATGATACATGATACATGATACATGATACCTCATACATGATACATGATACATGATACATGATACATGAAACATGATACATGATACATGATACCTCATACATGATACATGATACATGATACATGATACATGATACATGATACATGATGCGTGATGCATGATACGTGATGCATGATACATGATACATGATACATGATACATGATACATGATACATGATACATGATACATGATACATGATACATGATACATGATACATGATACATGATACATGATACATGATACATGATACATGATACATGATACATGATACATGATACATGATACATGATACATGATACATGATACATGATACATGATACATGATACATGATACATGATACATGATACATGATACATGATACATGATACATGATACATGATACATGATACATGATACATGATACATGATACATGATACATGATACATGATACATGATACATGATACATGAACAAACCCTTTGTGTCCATATTTTTCCAACATATCAACAAGACCACTAATCGTTGTCTGATGATGAATACCTCTTTTCACCCTCTCCACTTCTATCTCTACTTCCTACTACCGATACCTGTAAGAAAATTATAATGAAAATTAAATAATGTTGTATATTTATATTTAAACTTAAAACAAATAAATGTTTTGAAAATAAATTATTTTTATGTTGTGTAATTTACCTTATCACCACCCATCATCGATACAATATAATCAGGGAATGATCCAGTCATCTTCTGATATAAATCTACCAATGATTTCTACAAAGCATATATCTGATCCCCCTATTCCTGAATTGTGTTTTTCATAGAAACATAATATCTCATAGAATCTTGACTAAAACTAGGAGTAGATGTAACTTTAATACCCAATAGTTTTCTAAAGACCTCAGATGGTAAGGGTCCCAAACCCATCCCGCACACTCAACCAGGATGATCCTTCCCATGAAATTTTCCAATTGGGTCATCCTGGGAGACTGAGTTGGACTATGTGGGATTGACATCCCATAGTTATTTAATTTTTACCTATAAACCAATTATTATTCATATAAGATGAAATATATATTAACATAGTGAAAACTGATAATAAGTTATTATAATTAAAAACGAATTCATACCCCAACTTCTTTGGAAGGATCATTAACAAAACTCCCATCAATTTTTTTATGAACATCCAACCACACTCCTATTCAAGATGCTATGTTCCCTAAACTCTGTGACTGCATTAAAAATTATAAATCAATAATTTAATATATTAAACATATAATATTTCCTTATAAATATTTAAACTAATGAAAATATTACCAGAGTCGATCGACTTCTAGAAAAACTCTTTGACCCTATAGTGTGAGGTATGGTTTTCTTAGCCCAACTCAATGCATTCTTCCTTGAAATATCCTAAAATAAATAAAATGTAATTTAATAGTAATGTCTGAAATGTCATATCCTTTTCACATACAAGTATAAATGTAAAATTATTTTAATATAATAATATATATTTAAATACCATGTGCTTCTCATCACGATGTCTGTTACTAAAAACTTTTCATTTCTCTCTAGGATCCCCATTGGGTGCCTTGTCATACATTTATTGGGAGCTCAATGAAGTACCATTTACATCGACTAATAATCTCCATTTAAAGTATTTATATTTCTTTCCTAGATTTTTCAATGTCCACTTTCATGCTTGCACATCAACAACTGTAAAGTGGAAAAACATCTGTACATAGAAATTCATTTAAAAAATATTATAATTTAATAACATACTAACATTCAATTACACCATAATGTATTAAAATTACTTTTATTTGTGAATCAAAAACTTCAGTATTCCAATATGAAGGAATATTCCTATAATAATCATACGTAATCAGAAGGGAAAATTGCTCTACGGCTAGCTGACCTAGAATCTGGACAAATAATCCTACAACGTCATCTGTAGGTAGCCCCCCATTAGAATCAAATGGGAAAACTATATTTAGTTCAGTCATATTTCATACATCTAAACCTTTTCATATCTTTCTCTATAGTTTCATTGTTTCCATATTTTATGAACAAACAATTAGTATAATAAAAGTGTAATAAATTTATTCATATTAAAATTTGTACCAATAACAGTAACCCTATAGTATCCCCACAAAGAACTAGGAGTGACACCCTATTCCCTCACTGCTGAAGATAATGAATGGGAAGGTGTGAATTGAGATAATGATGGGACACTCATAGAGGATGTGAGAGGTGGTGTAGGGGGGAAAATAGATGGTGTCTCAGATGATGTAGGTTGGGAGAAAGATGGATATTCATTTAACATTGTTGTCGATGGAACAATATAGTGCTTACTCCTTAGAATTCCTGCAATTTATTTAAATTAAATTAAATTTAGAACATATAATTCAAAAAATTATGCATAAAAAATTGAAATGATAAAAAATTTATAGTACTAACAAACAAAATATACACAACAATGATAAATAATGAATCTTTTTAAATAAGGTTTTCTATTTCATTATTACTATAATAGGTTCTATATACTTCTCATGAGGAATCCATCCAAATATTTGTTGTATTTATTAATTATCCAAAAATGACATAAAATGTTTTCTAGGTCTAAAATGAAGCATCAATGAAGGTTGTGGGAAACATGTTAATATATAGTTGAAAAATACTAAAAAAGACAGGACAACCATGGTAAGTGATGAAATGGTTGATAGGTGGAGTATTATATAAAAATGGTCAAATGAAAAAGGATTATTCCCATGGTGTGAGGAACTTTGAAGGCCTAACAGTCAGCTGGGATATATAGTGTATACATAGTGGTGTGAGTGTTTCATTATTGGGTGGGGGATTTGAGAGTTTCTCAGGGGATATTCCATAAGGGAAGAGATATCTATAATTGCTTAAAGGACACCAAAGTTGTCTTGGATTGTGGAATGTGTTGTTTTGAAAATGGTATAAACCATAGTAAGTTACATGAAGGGATTCTAAGGAGTTATCCAAGTGAAATATACTAATTATTGTAGGGCCATATGAATTATATTGGTTAAGATATGGAAATATACTTAGAATGTTGAAACTCCTTGAGCAAGAAGATTGGGATGTGGGAATGGGTCGAATGGACCATGATAAGTTATTGATCTTGGGGTATCTATATAGGTGGATCATAGAAGAGAATGGTCACTCTCTTTAGATGTGTTTAGTTTAACTAGGTGATTATAATTGGGTGAGTGTGGGGATCTTGAGGGAGTGTGGAGAAATCATTATATAAGTTAGAATTCATAGTGAAAGGTCATGTAAGAATTAGATAGTGTTGAAAGGGGTACGCCTTGGAGGAACTGAGTGAATTTTGGTTAGTTCATATACGGACTTAGTTCATGGGAAGTGATGGGAAGGGGAACAAGAATCTGGTGATATCAGGATAGTGAAAAACCCATGAGGATCATAATGAGTGGTATGATCACAGGTTCAAGTTGTGAGGTAAGTGATGCATAAGGGCATGAGATAATTATGGATTCTATGTAGTAGATGTTTTTGTTTGAGATGAGTTTGAGGACTAGATACATATGGATCATAGTGTAGTGTTACATCTCTTAGGTTCTCATCTTTCCTTGAGTTATATATATGTGTTTATCTATGGTATATACCCCATGTTAGTGTGGTTTAGCTCATACGGTAGGTCAAATATTAAGATTCTATCCTCACACCACTTATAATAATGATTGATTTGTATGTAACTAGCCATGGTACATACCTTATATTGATATGGTTTGTCTTGTGTGGGAGGTTGGAAATTGAGATACCCTCCTCAGACTACTTTCGATGTTGACTAGTGGATACGAGATATGTCCATGGGAACCTACCTTGAGGGAATGATTCAACTTGCGAGAGAGTTTAGATATTGAGATTCTATCCATAAATATCATGTTATATGTGATGGATTTTCTGTATTATTATCACTCCCTATTGTAATGAACTTCCATTATAATTTTTATTATGGTTAGTAGATATTGAAATTACATTCTCTGATGGAATTCTAATAACTTGTGGCTATAATAGATGTATAACTGGAATTGATCGAAACATGTGAGGTTAAGTGTTGGGGGTAACCTGGTTAGAAACTGATGACAAAACATAGATTATAGTAAACAAGTTTCAAGATGAAACATATAAGATAATTCCCAAATGTCTCATATGATATTAATAAAAAAATCAAGGTTATAGATGTGAAAGTTAAAATAAGGAAACCTAAGGTAATCACAATGAAATAAATTAATGATAGAGAAACACAAAGTTTTCCATATTTACACACTAAACATTCTCTATATCATAACCATAGACATTATTCATGTAAAAACAATAAAAATGACCTATATTAAATGATTTTACATGTTTAATATCAAAACAATATACTATTGAAATTTATTCATATCAAAAAAATAAAATAAACATGCTGCAGTGGAAAACATATTGCACCTTCAGCATGTACAATATAATTTATTCTACCATCCATTTATTCCATACCTAATAAAATTAATACATGTGAAGTTAATTTAATTTGATAATGAGAATTTTCAATAAATCTATAACTACTAAGAAACAACCAAGCCAATACAAAACCCCATAAATAATTCACATACCAACTCCATTCTCCTACATCACACATCATCACCACAACTATGATCATCACACAACTGTATCACACATCATCCAACGTCACATATCATTCCAACCAACCATTTTTTCACTAAATAAAACACTCTAACTCAAACCCAATTACCACCACTAATGGTAAAATCCCCACAGGGACGACATGAAGCACAAAAAATGAATCAATCACATAAACATATAAATGATATTTCAACATGCATAATACCACATTTCAAATTGAAAAAAATTTAATTAATTAAATTTCATAATTATTAAGGTTTTTATTTTGATGTAATTTTATATTTCCAATGAAAAAAATATAGGGGTTCACATGAATAAACATCCAAACAAAATAGAGGGGTTCACATGAATAAACATCCAAACAAAAATAGAAAATGATAGAGAAAACAGGTAGAAGAATGTACCTTGATTAATGGGTATATGTTTTTTTGATGATACAAGAGATTTGAAGCCACAATAGATATTATCAAAGGGAGTGAGGGGTGGCAAGGCTCGGGACTGGTGGTGAAGCGCGATGAGGGGCGGTGAGGTGAAATGAGGGGTGGAGAGGCTCAGGACTGGTGGTGAGGCATTACAAGGGTAGAGCTTTGGGGGGTTGCAGGGTCGTGGGGGTTGGGGGAGTGGGGGGTTTGGGGGAGAAGTGTCGGTTTTTTGAAAAAATAGTTTTAGAATTAGTTTTTAATAAACTGCCACTAAATTATTTAAAAAATATTACTAGCGGTTTAATAAACCTCTACTAAACACAGATTTTGGTGTAGTGTGGATGATGGAGAATATACAATGTCTTTTTTAGGGTATAGGGATGGATTTTCCTCTACCTGGTCCTCCAGATGATCCAACACCTTTATAGCGATTGATGGTATATTTTTTTGATGTAACATATTATGATAGGTTTTGGATGGACATATTTGGTTTATATGTTTAAAGTTTTTTATGTCTGTGTTTCTTAAATTTATGTGTCTAAAGTTTCATATGTTTTTTCATCTTAAACTTGTTTGATGATAATTATTTTTTTTCAATTTTTTGTGATGGAATAATATTTCCATCTTAATGGGTTATTTATGATAGATATGAATTTTTTTCACAAAAAACATATTATGATATAAATATAATTTTATTGTTAATTATAATTCATTTAATTTTTAGTGAAGAAAACATTTTTCACTGGGAAATTTTTCCTACACATTTCTTCTACAACACCATTCTTATCCACTAACCAATCGTGATGGGCTCCTATCGTAGTTAACTAATTATGATAGTATTTCATCATTATTGAACCATTGAAAATAACTCATTTTTTGATAGTTAAAGGGTGTTTGAAAAGAGGAATTTTTTTTTGATTATGTATATTTACACAATGACTAAAAAGAGAATGGTGGTTACAAAAAATCATAGATAATAGTGCCTTCAGGATTTCCCCCCTAGGTTTTGGTTGGTTTATAAAGTTATGATAAAATAATCCATATAAAAATCTTCAAGATCATGTCAAAGTGATTTAATTATAATTAATTAAATCAATATAAACATTTTATGATTTAGTATAAATATATATAAAATTTTATTAAAAAAATATAGAAATCATATATGAGTCAATATACTAAAATGGTGAGGTAATTTATACTGATTTATGTTTTATCTATAGTATTCCACCTACAATAGTGGTAAATATTCATAAATTCAAGACATTAGATGACGTTTGAATAAAGATTCATAGTTGATTAAAACTGATGGATGATCGAATAATTACTTCAATTATATATCGACATCTTTAATATGATGATTTTATATAGAACATCGAGTATCCTATGATCGATGATGGGGATTCCATGGAGGCATCTCCATTGTTCATAAAATAGTTCATTAATGTTTTAATGGAATTATATATGGATAATTATTTTATTGATGGGGTGTTACCAAATACAACAAAACCATGTTGTGGGAGACCTATTGAAGTTGGTCCTCCACAATATTCTCATTCATTATATTCTCATATGACTATAATAACATAAAAAAATTATGAAGAAGGTGAACATAATATAAAATTAAATATAGGGGAAATCTCGATTAATACATCTAATTTAATGAAGTGACTTTGTTGGATGAGGAAGTATCTAATGATACAAAAAGAGATTATAATGTTAAGGATTATGTGGGGAATGAATCTTTTTAGGTTCCTTGGATAAATAGATAATAAATTTCTAGTGTCAATAATCTTATATTATTATATTCCTTAGTTTAGGTAACATCATGTGCAAAAAAATTTGATTGGGGTTTCATTACACCAACTACTAAATTTCTAGGAATTATAGGTAACACATTTGTATCAAATTATAATACCATTTATGTTGGATTGGATTTTGAAAGTAAAATTTCATTGAAAAATGTGTTAAATAAATACCACATAGAGATAAAATTTTCATTTTTGTTTAATGAGTCCAAGAATAAAAAAATACCTCATTTAGTGTGAAAAATGCAAGCCAAAATTTAAATTTTTAAATGTGGAAAATTTATGATAACATTTTTATTATTGGAAGATAGATAAGTTTAAAGGCCTGCATACTTATGTACATCCATGATTTTCCCAAGATCACTCTTCATCTAATTCATAGTTTATATAGACTGTTACTCTAGAGATGATATGAACATGTTAGAACATTCCTATATCCCCTTTATAGAAATAAATGAAATAGTTGTTCAAATACAATATATCCTATGGAGATTCTAGGAATAAAAAAAATAAATGTTGAATGTTTATGGTGATTAGGATAAATCATATGCAATATTACTATAGATAATGGGATTGTTTTATCTCAATAGTTAGGTTATATATTATCAGGACACCATTGAGTATGTCTCCTTGGATCATTGAGTTAATCAATCAATGTGGAAGTTCTATAGGCTGTTTTGGGAATTCAGTCCATATATCACTACTTTTCCTTATTAAAAAAAATTAATTCAGGTTGATGGAACTTTCCTATATAGTATGTATAAAGGAAAATATGGTTCGATCATGGATTTGGGGACCTAAATCCATAACCCAGAAATTTATTAATAAATGGAAACATACAATGGAATGAATGGGGAAATGGTACAAGTAAGTAAGGAAATCCACACCCATAGGCCACAAAAAAATACCTGTATAGATTCAAGTCAGATTAAAGGCCTATAAAAGTTCACTAATCCTAGGAAAATGACCCATATTATTAAATTGATGCTCTATTTTTATCAGATTCTAAAGTCTTTCCCAGCCTTCATGGGCTATTGACTAGCCCTTCTAGATCGCATCTCCCATCATGATATGTGATGTTGTTAGTCCCAAATCCTTCCATCCATACATCCTTGGACTTTTATCATCTCTTTTCTTGAGTTTTATGCATCCCTAGGTCTCTCTGTATTTCAGGGTCATCTATGACTCCCCTCACACAATGGTTTTCCCCATCTAGCACCCAATGTCATCCCTGACCTTCTCCCCTTATCGTAGCCAGCTTTCTCCCATCCACAACAAGGTCTTCATCAGCTCCCCACATCCTAAGGTCATTGAGGTCATAACTGAATGAATATCACATCCCAAAGTCATCACTATCCTACTCTCAATCACTATCATCGACATAATCCCAATAGCCATCCCCATTATCAGGCGAGGCAAGGTCATTGCCTTCCCACAGCCAAGAGAAAAAATTTCCAGACTAAGTCATTTTCAACACACAAATTCTAGGTCATTGTCTCAATTCAACAGCAATGAAGCTGCTACTATAGGTCCATCATCAACCATTTGGATAGTGTTTCACATCCCACTCACCTTGTTGTTGTCAATGGCCCCCATAGATTCTAGATCTAATAAGGTTGTCTCCAGACCCATTCCCTTCACCAGTTATTGGATCCCAAACTACAAGAGGATTCTAGAAATCCCATAATATCAACATATGAACCCCATGGGGATTCATTTTTTACCTCATAACTATCATAAGATTCTTTATAACCTTCCCATACCTTGAAATCACTAAAAGTTAGAGACCCACTATGTGGGTTCATCAGGAGACCAGGGTTTTCACCCTTTAGAAGCAATATCTCTCTGGGGTTTTCATCTAAAATAATATCATAGGACGAAAAATATAGGAAAAAATATATCCTTATTACCAACCATAATGAATTGGTTTCTCTTATCCTCTAAGATTAAGTATTTTGAGAAATATCCAGGATAATCGCTAGTTCCACCTATATATAAATCACCCTTAGGAAGGTCAATCCTTTTTTTGTGGGAACAAAGGAAAAATAAATCCTTATTCCTAGCAACATTGAATTTTATTCAATAGTCCTAAAAAACAGTGATTTTGAGTAATTTATAACTATTATAGGCTAATGATAAACATACACATGTTCTACTTATTACTACCACATGGGATGGTAGTCGTGATCCTCTATCACTTTCATTTCCATTATTGAAAAGGATAATTTCAAATCATGAAGTTAGTTTTTATCACATATATGTATTCATGTTACAAAAATACAAGGAGTATGTATGATTTCTAATCATCATCATGTGATTACAAAGTTCATAATAGTGATGGGGTTTTATAAAGAGAATTTAATTCTTATCATCGATATTTCACCAGACATATATCCAGTAATATGTATAAGAATTTTAGAGATGAGGCAATAAAGAAAGATATTTTCAGTTTGGTTATGTTTTTATAAAATTATATCTTTTAGAGAAAAACTTAACATCTATTAAAATACATTGTTTGTTTTGGTATTATCATACGAACCCCAACAAATAATGTTCAATAAATGAATTGACTAAATTCGAATAGATAATATTTTCTAGTGTGTAAATTGGGTCTTAATGGGTGTTCATAAAGTACTGATCATAGCGTTAATACATGGTACATTTTATAGATCTTTGAATTACTTGGTTAAAATTTCCCAACATGACTATCAACGTATAAAACATGGAATTATTTTTGTCCATAATTTCCAAATATATGTTGATAAGATACTATAGGATGCATCATTATTTAATGTTTTATCCTTTTACTAGGTAATAAGATTCAGTGAGGTAACAGAGTGCCATGAACCACTCATAGGAAATGATGGTTGAGTGATAATATTTTTAACTGAAAATAGGTACCATGATTGAGGTTCTTTACAGGCATTGATATATCTTTGAGCACATGTTGTTGTAGCATTTTCATCAGGGAAATTATCATTGAAACCCTATATTGACAGAATTTATTTTGTGAGCACTTTTGTTGACTATTATAGTGCACCTTGGATGTCTGTTTTTTATTTTCATACCTTTACCTTACCTTCTAATCAGCTGACTATAGTCTCTAATATTACCTGGTTTTATATCAAGGCTATTTCATTTATGTATTCTTTTATATTATTTCCTTTTTTCATTTCTAACATGCTTATTTTTTATCTTATTTCAATTCTTGTTTAAATAAAAAAGATTTTTTTGATGTTTCATACGTCTACCTTTCTTGTTCATCAACCGACTATGGTTCCTTATATTAAAATGTAGTGACCCTAGGGATGAATAAATTCTACTCGTATAGTAAATGAGATGTATTGGACTCAAGAATGGGTAGTAGTACTACAATGCAATATTTTCCAAACTAAGGCGCACAATCCTAAAAAATGTCCCAATGTGGAAGGAAGAGTCTCCACTTCACAACATCCTTGATTGAGTTTATGCATTTTATCATTAACTGTGTACTTTTTATCATATTTAATATTTTTCATTTATTTATTATTTATTTTCTAACTTGTTTCATTTCTAGCTTGTTTCATTTCTGTGGTGTTACATTTCAATTTTGAGTTTGAAATAATTTTTAGATATTTTTACTGTTTAGAAGTTAAACCTATCCTTGAAATCACATGAAACAAACACAATATGTTTTTTAAGAATTTTGTGATTTGGTTATGAAATAATAGTATTATTGATTCTTTAAAACAATTGTTAACATAGAGAACACCCACTTCCCTTCTCACATGACTGTTTGAATATATCATGCAATCACTTGGATTATGATGAATTTTCATCATGGTCGATATATAAAAAATTATTTAGAAAGAAATGAAACTTGATTAGAGATCATTAAAATATGAAATTTTTATACTAAGACAATAACATCAGTCACATATATATTTTAACTCATTTTTTATTACAATGATTAATTAATAATGCTAATTGTATTCCTCATTTTTTCCTATAGTTTTTAAAAAATATTTTACAAATTTTATTAAATTAACTATAAAATGTAATGATGTTGAGAAATTTAGAGATGAAAGGCCTTCCATTGCTCATATTCCATGACATAAATGTTTGACATATACTATTAGAGGGATGTTAGGTGCCTAATTTGATCATATGATGGACACATCATTTCTATCATGTTACACCACATCCTTCCATCATACCTTATCTTCACAATGATAGGTTCTATGATGAAACAATGTGTGACTTCCCCTTCATCAATCATCAAATTACTGCATCCCTAGTAGATATATGGAGGACAATGACATACACATATTATTTTATATAGGGATAGATGACTATTAAAATTGAGTATATATCCATTATATTGGTCATCCCCATTGAGGGTGTGATTATGATGGTCCGAGTTGGTGTTGATAGATTTGGTTTAGTTCATAGACTATTAGTCATTGAGGAATGGGTTGATGGTAGGTCTGCTATTAGGCATCGATTATGAATTCCATGGATATATGATCACTTCACCAATCTTTCCAATGATGCTGATGAGATCACTATGATATGATTTGAATGTGCATATATTCTGAGACTTATTGGAGGCATGATCTTCATTAATCATTCTACAACATTTGTCCACTTGATGTATTTACCATTACATGGGTTCATGGACCAGGTAGAGAGATATATATAGGGGTATTTATGCCTTTCTTATACATGTAGCTTGCTATGCATTACATGCCACATCAATAAGATACAAATTACATGATTCTTTGTTCTTATCTAGATGTGGATATGGGAGTGAATACCTTGCTTAATTCCATATTCCCACATGCCATGGCTCACCGATATTTTACGGGATTTCCCACATGGACAATGGTATGGTTTCCATCATTATTTTGTGAAAATAAAATTTATGAATTTATATAATTAAATATAATTATAAAAATGTTATCTACAAGTGGAGTCAAGATAAAAAATATTCAAATACAACCAAACATGATGTTCACTCTAAGAGAGTTATTTTGGGTTTTCTTCAACTAGAAGATATACATTATTATTACTTATATAGTTAAATTATTAATATTTATTGTACATGAAATTATTTAGTAATTTATTATTATTATTTTTGATATTTCTAGTTTCATGGATTTCATATATTCAGGCTATCATCTAGGGTTTACCAACTTACTATATGATGATTCTTTCTACCAGCTCATGCATAACACCCATGATTCATTTTTATATTTTTTAATGAAATCATGAAGATATATTTATTAGTTGTTTCATCTTATATCATCCCATTCTTGCACTATCTATCCAATTTCCTTTACATCATTACCTAAAGATGTTGGGGACTAACGCCCTGACCCTAGTTACCCAGAGTTGGGGCATTATTACATAACATTGGCATGATCACAATGGATCAAATCCCGAAATACCGATCAGTTTAGTAGCCTTGGAAGTACTAGATACAAACCTATATTTTACATTACATTATGAAATTAAAAACATCAACATTGTGTCTCCTTTTAACACATTCATCTCCCTTAGACTATCCATGCAAGTCAGTCATAATATACTTCTTTGAATACTAGGAAAAATAAAACATAGAAAGGGTTGAGCTCAGATGCACAATAAGGATAACAATATAGTGGAAACTTTCATAAATAAGCATAAACATTTAAGGCAATGTATAAGACTAAAACACAAGATTTTTAAACTTAAACTTCAGCATAATATGGAAAAGATAAATCAAATAATTCCATTTACGTATTCACTTGGATATTCTACTAGTTAAATAATCACATGTAATATCAATAGCTAATTTCATAATGATGGAATGCATAATACCGGATAGCATAACCACATAGTCAAGGCCACGTGCCAAGACTACAAATAAGATTTTGTCAAGGCCTTGTGCCAAGACACTAGTTTGTCTCATGTGACCTATAGATGCATCGAGAAGCTACAACGGGCTCCACCTTTCACTTACTAAGTCCAATTAACTCCTCATACGAAATGGTTGAAACATAATCTAAACATTTGTATTAGAACTAGCATAAAAATGTCAATATTTTAACCAAAAACCATGAATGGTATAAAAATTGAACATCCACAGTCAAACATAAATCATTAAATAAAATATGGAAGATTGTATCAACCTCAATCAAAAATAATGAAGTATACTGACATAGATGCAAATAATCAGTAAAAATATTTGAGAGAAATATCCCCTTTTTCTTGAAAACATTTTAAAGTCTCACTATTTATCAAGAAGATGTTAAAAATAGATTTTTGAATCAAAGTGTACCATACCACTCTAGAACTTTTGAAAGGTTTTTTAATTTTAAAACATTCATGACTATATAAATAAATCCTTAAAACCATTTTTAAAACATGGATACTAATGAGAAAGATTTAGAAGAATAAATCATTAAAATATTTAAAATGAAATTTTAATTAGAGTTCCTAAACAAATGAAAGAAGTTTGAATAAAAATATTCTAGTGAATAAAAACCTTATAATATCATGTGAATAAAGGTATTCATGATATACTATGTCAAAGTATAGTATATACACCACATAAAAGTGAATTGGTGCATAATAACAAAGAAGTCTCAATAGAATGTAAATTGAGATAAAATTTTTTATAAAGACTATATCCTTTGGTTAAAGAAAAATAAATGACATAATTATGTGTGATAAATATATATACAATCAATATGATTGGATATTCAGTGTAAATCAATCATAGGACATTGAAACATATTCTTGTAACAACAACACCAATGACTTGGATGTTTAACTCAATGAATGAAAATTCAGTTAAGATTACTCTTATCATGTTCATATCGATGACTTGAGAATTTTTCAATGAAGTGATTATGGGTATCAAAAGTATATCCAAACAAATTGGAGTGTAAATTAATACATAAATAAAAAAATAGTGATTTCATACATAATCTTGGAGTAAAATAATCAAAGAAGTTTGCGTAAAACCCGATGTGTGGAAATCGAAATTAGAAATCCCCTTACCAATTCAGTAACTTACGAAACATACACCCCATGAAATAAGAATCATACAATGAAGATGAAAATTATCATAAATTAAATTATATTACACAAATAATATAATCATGGGTAGTAAATATGCCATATAATAGGAAATAGTGGCAATATATCCTGAATCTCATGCGAATAAGAAGTGAGATGAAAACCCCATACCTTGTACTTTTCCATAGTCAAGGGTAAATTAACCTCATATATAATAGTTAAATCATTGTTATTAAATTATACAAGAACCACATACATAAATATGATATCATATATGATCATTTAATATTTATTTGTTAATAATATTTCATTAGTATCATTGTTTCAGGTGTCAACTGATTCGTTTTCCTTTATATGCTTGGTTATGTAAGCCATGTTTTTTATGAATAGGATGTATTTGATTCATATCCATAATGATATTAAATTCTTAAAAATTATTTTTAATCAAAAAATGAAAATTATTCTTGAATGGTTATGATGGGGAATGAATTTCATTGCGTTCGTGGAGCCGGTAATCCATACATACGCACCAGCGACAATATCATTCTATTGATGGTGAAATCGTATATAATTGGATGGTATATCATATATACAGAATCCTTAACATTTTATATTTATTATTTACATCATTTATACTCATTATTATACCCATCCAAATAATAAAGTGTTTGAATATCAAACTACACCACGACGTGGAGATGGTAAGCCGTACATACGCATGTATGGTGACTTTTCATTCATAGGATGGATAGAATAATTAATATGGTTTTACAATATTTATAATAACTTCATAGTTTGTATAATATACTGGAGTTATTATTTTGTTATGGAAACAACAAAGAAAGAGGAATTGGAAGAAGAAAATAACTTTGGAAGAGGTGGTAAAATTATTACCTCTTCTTCGGGTGTTTTCTTTTGAGTTGATCAAAAGGGATCCATAGGTTGGATTACTAATCAAAGCAAGTGTAGAGACCCAAAGCTTGAAATACATATACATTACATTACTTTTGAATAATACCTAATACATAACAAAAATATACACCAAAGGACCGTAATAGTTTAGTGTCTTTGGAAACCAGGAATATAATCTTCTAATCTTATTGAAAGATCTTCAACATCTCCCATAATGATCTTCCCTTTTTTTACCTAAAACCTTTATTTATATCCTGGTGAAAAGAAAACATATAAAGGGTGATCTCAAATGCTCAGTAAGGGTAGTCATGGAGAAAATAAAACAAACCATATACATTTGAACTTCAAAACATGAACATAATATTTAAACATCAAAATCTTGAGCAATGACATAAAACATGGTAGTATGTAAGGAATAGATCATAATGGATCATCAATCATGATAAAATAGCATGGGAATAAAGAATGTAATTTTGGAAACCATTAAGAACATGTTATGATTTCCATAGTATCCAATGCATTGCTGCCAAGACCATCTTAGTGGACAAAGTCCCTTTCGGAATTGAGTTCACTCCTCGTTCCAGTCCTGTATCACTAAACCGGATTAACTTACCATTCCAGCCATGTCTATCTCATGGGATATAAATATTTACCCAATGAATTGGATGTAGATATAGGTCCCAACCATCTCATAATGAAATCATTCTTACTTGTACCACAAAATAAACATAAAACATTCATCATAACCCAAAGAATAAAATGGGTTTCATAAACATCATCCCATCATCACATAATCTATATAAAAGAAATGGATATCATTTCATCATAAGAAAATTGAAACCATGTAAATCATATATAAATTATACTTGAAACATAAACATATTAAATAATGTTATTTTATATAGAAAATTGTTTTTATAAAACACTTGAAATGAATTCTTGAGTAAAATATCCTTTCTTCTTCAAAATCATTTTCTTTTCACAAAATGCCATGAAATTTTAAAAGAAAAGGATTTTGTTGAAAAAATTCATTAAATCTTGTAGAGTAAGCTTCATGAAAATATGGAGTTATTAAACCGTAAAAAAATCCGTTCATGCAGTATAAGTTAAGAAAACATTCTTCTCGTACTTTTGTCGGAAAAGTCAAAAAGTACCTTGTACGGTTTTCAAAAGAAAGATTCCTTCCATACGATGTGGTAAAAGTAAAAAAAATGGTAAAAATGACTTTAAACATATATGGAAGAAAATTAAACAATTTATGAAAACATTTTGAGAACATATGGACATGGATGATAAACATAACCCCAGTAAATACTTACGAATTAACAATCTCATATAAGAATGAGATTGGAATAATTATCCCTTACCTTAGGTCTGATATGCTTCGTACGTATCCGAACCTCTTGTATAATGATTTAAATAATGTCATTTACTTATTACCGAATCATATTAATTGTTATTATATCATATATGATTCACTTATGACATTATATTACCCGTTCTTTTGTAAATTCCATGTTAAAGAAACGTTTTGGGTAAAATCGTTTTATTTATCTTTCGTGTTTGGACTTGTTGTTATTGATATTATTATTACATATATCATGATTTAATTACTTCCAGAATGTAAATCATGATTTATATATCATATATATTCAGTATATATATATATATATAATAGATAGATAAATGAAATGAAATACACCGTTCATGGAGATGGTAGGCCGTACGTATGCATGAACGCTGTTTTCCTTTCCTTATTGACTTGAATGGAAGTAAGTAGATGACATATATATACATAAATAAAGTATCTTTATCATTTAATATATTTAATTATTTTTCATTATATATACTTTATAATCATTCTTGAATGGTTAACATAGAGAATGAGTCTCATCGCGTCGTGGAGATGGAAATCCATACGTACGCACGAGCGATGATATCATTCCCATAATTATTGAATTGAAATGGAGTGGATGATATAATATCTCAGAATCATTCTGATGATAAAACAACTATATATAGTTATTCTTTACACCATTATACCAATCCAAGTAAGGTGGTGGTTGAAAAACATATTATACAACGGCGTGGAGACGGTATTCCGTACGTACGCACGCGTGGCGATTTCGTTTTCCGTAGGATGGATAGAAGGTGAAATGGGGTTGTTTCATATTTATAATAAAATATCATTATATTAGTGATACTGATTTCATTACTTTATAATGAAACAACTAAATAAGAAGAAGTTGAAGAAGAAAGAAAACATGAAAGAATCGGTAGAAGAGATTACCTCTTCTTCGACGCACCTCCTTTAAACTTCTTCTTAGGGAACTAGAGTTGGTATTTTGAGAAGACCAAAACCTCTATAATATAACGAGAGATGTTGAGAAGAGGAATTTTCAGGGGTTTTCCGAGCTTCAAGGCTCAAAATGGTGTGAAGAGAAGAGGGAAGGGGTGCCCTTTTTATAAGGGAGGAGAGGGGCACCTCTGGAAAAACATAAAATATTATTTTATAATAAAGTCATATTCAGTTTATAATAGCTCAAAATTGATTTATTTAGAAGCTAAAGTGGGTTTGGGTCGAAATACTCTCAACCAATAGGTTTTAGACAAGTTTAGGTTACTATTTTAACCTTATCTTTTAGATTTAACTCTAAGTTAAATAATTTAACTTTTACTGTGTCTTCTTATTTTCTTACACTATATGGTTAATAAACTTACTATAACAACCCAAACGAACCCCAAGTGGTTGATTTTTAATATATATAACCTTATCTATGTCATTTTTCCGAACATTAGATTTTTTGGAATATAATAACAATTAATAATATAATATTTGTTTTAAAAACTATTTTATGTTAATTTTGACACTATTTGGTAATTGATTTTTGTGAAAATCATAACAACATGAGTAGTTCGAAAAACTTTAATTGAATCAATACTAACATGTCATATTAACCTATGAAATTAGTTTAATTCATTAAAAGTCTCAAATTTCATTTATTTGGGTATTTATAACATCATTTATGTTAATATTTCATTAATAAGGTAATTACTACATCATCATTGTGACATAAATAAATTAAATTATTTAATGTCTAAAAATTATAAATAAAATACCATTATGTAGGAATTATTTTTATATTTTTAATTAATATTTATAGTCGAATTTATCGTATGTATAACCCTATATTAAAAATGTTTTAGTTATTAAACTTTGATTTTAACTCTTTTAACTCTTCTTTAAATAAAATAATAATAAGTGTCATAATCTAATCCAAGTGGACCTAAAGGGTAATATTTTATTTCTAAGGTTGTTTTTGGTCGAATTACACTTATCAAATAGAATTAGTACATGTGTTAGGGTACTATTAATATCATTTTTACCCTTAATTACCCTATTTACTTTTAATCGTGGTAAATAAAAGTAAAAAGTTACTATTCACCAAAAATTATTTTTATCTTATTAAACCAAATTTTACTCCTTTATATTAACCGTGTCTCTCAGATGTTCAAAATTCCACTCACAGAAGTGCTAAAATTAAGTTTTATGTAAATTTTCAAATTCTCCTAGGAGGTGGGTAAAAGACGGTGAAAAGTTCAATAAAATTTTTATATATCTAAAATTATTATTAAATGACTCAAATGAATTATATTGAACTTATATAGGTATTATGTATCAATTTTGACCAAAAATAAATTTAAATAAAATAGATAATTATTTAAATAAAAAGTGAGCTTTTAAATAGTAACCCAGTGTTTTCACTATTCATCAAAAATTGATAGTTTTTAGGAAAATACCAAAATTTCACCCTAAGATAATTTCAATATTCTGAATCCAAAAATGAATTCCATTTTGAAAGATAAAATTTATAAAATTTCAAAAATTGGGTATTACTATTCATAACAGCTAGTTTATATAACCTATCGTTGTTTAGTGAAACTCAGTATTGCGTACAACACACGCTATCGTGGAAGGTCACGATTGTGTGTAATGCAAGCCATGTCAGGGATGCATGTAGTGAAAGTTCCTTTTGGTGTAGCGTACAACACATGAAATCAATGAAATTAAAAAGAATATTTTTCATAAAATCTCGGGGTGTTACATTCTACCCCCCTTAAAATTAATTTCGCACTCAAAATTCGTCGGGGTTATAAATGGTTTACCACTCGAAAGTTTCTTTAATAGAAACCCACATCGTAAAAAGGAATAACCAAACTTATCTTTAAAAACTAAAGTATGAAACATAATGGTTAACCAAATTAACTAATCACTGGGTTTCCACATAGGAGAACATAAGTGAAAATATGGATATGGAAGAGAAATCTAACCATCGTGTTCTGATGGAGAGTGGTAGAGAACATGGCTATGAGAAATCCAACAATCACAAAGCCATAAATTTTTGATGATCTAAGGTACCATCTGATTCATCAGATATAAGGGAACTAGGACAACATTTTTGGTTTTCAAGATCATTTCCCTAAAGTTGAAAATTTTGAATTAGAAGAAATACTTACTTCATTTCGGTATAATCTCACCGTTTTTCGTGCATTGAAAAATTTCCACTTCATCTCTTAAATAAATGAAGTTGAATTCTTCCTTGAAGAAGTGTTAGCAGATCATGCAATAGAATGATAATTCATCACATCTGTTTCAATCATAAAAAGGTTAGGATAAGTTATTAAATATACATAAGTCTGTCTATGGTGAGATTAATCATATATGATTATAAAAATGGACTTATACTTCATCTAGAATACCGATTAAAATAAAACTAGTTTCTAATAACGAGGGACTTCCTATTGGCCAGTGGTAGGTGATAAAGGCATGCTGCACTTCGGTTGTGGGTTTGATTCCTGCAACCTTGTCCAACGTGACGGGTTGTTGCCCGTCCTGCAGGTTGTCCTTTTTCTAAAACTAAATTATTATAACATCCCATCAGTAATATCGAAATAGGTTCTACCCATAAACAATACTAACTTATGTCCAACATAATCCATTCTAATCGTTAGGCTTATCTAAAATACTTCTGTCCAAGCTCATAGTATAAAGAAAACAATTACTAGAAATGTCATCTACCGAGCCTTTGAATACCATCATTTATCCCCCATATATCAAATGATATATCTTGTTGGTCACATTCCAAACACGTGAATACCTTAATAATGTATTCTCTTGCAACATGAATTACCATAGAACCTTAGTTGAAAACATGAATGCTATCAAAAGCTGTCTCTTTCCATATTCCAAAATCCCAAAAATTCTTTATACTCAAACCATGATATCACTTTGTCCTTATATTAGTCATGAGCTCATGACTACTATCAAACATATGATTTTCTCTTTATCCCTTAATTATGCGCATATCATATACTTTTCAAAAATATTTCAATCACTTTTTATGGTTACCAATGCCATATTCTTATGGAAAACCACAATGGACCAATATATATGTATTCCAATATACGATAAAAGTACCTCAACAACATTATTCTTGAATACCGATACATAAACACTTCAAACCATCCTCTTCAATGATTGTCATGGAATAAGTCCTTCCTTGATTTAGAAGTAACCTCTTAGTTCAGGGCATTGAGTTGGGTAATTCCCATGTTCTCCACAGATAAGACATTAAACTCCATAACAGTCTGTCACTCTATGACCCTTCTCTCCACACAGATAACATCTTCCCCTCCATTTGATGTATTCATCAAGGTTCTTCTTCCCTTCTTTAGAAATCTCAATCTTCCTTTCTCTATGATCCTCAACATGTGAACATGCATAAAAGTCCAACTTCCTCTTATTTGATGAATTGGGAATACCACTTAAGTTCACCTTGTTAATCATATATCGTGATGACAGATTCAGAAAAATCACAAAATATTTCTTTCTAGGAATTACAAAATTTCTTTTCTCATAGTCACAAATTTTTCCATTGGATTCAATGTTGACCCAATTCTTTATGGTTCCCTCCATTGACTAAAACCAAAAGCCATGGTGTAAGAAACAATTAAAATAATGAGGAACCATGTAATCATAAAAAGTTACTTATGGGATGTATAACTTAACACAAAATCTTTAATCCATGACACCTTAGGTTCATCCTATGTTATTCATGATCTTCAACATAATTCTAGGATTGTAACCTATAGTTATACTAAAATTTAGGGACATCCCTAGACATACCTTAGAAATATCTCTAGGGATCTCACTAAAGTTTTCGCATCCTAGTTTCCAAAGGTTAACTAAACCTTTCCTCTGATACCAACATTAGAGACCCAAAGCTTGATGTACATAGACATTACATTAATTTTGTGGAATACCTAATACATAACAAAAAAAGACACCAAAGGACCGTAATAGTTCAGTGTCTTTGGAAACTCGGAATATAATCTTCAAATCTTGGTGAAAGATCTTCAACATCTCCCATAATGATCTTCCCTTTTTTTACCTAAAACCTTTCTTTATATCTTGGGGAAAATAAAACATATAAAGGGTGAGATATGATTCTCATTAAGGGTAAGCATAGAGAAAATAAAACAAACCATATACATTTGAACTTCAAAACATGAACATAATATTTAAACATCAAAATCTTGAGCAATGACATAAAACATGGCAGTATATAAGGAATAAATCATAATGGATCTTCAATAATAATAAAATAGCATGAGAATAAATCATGTAATTGTGGAAACCATTATGCACATGTTATGACTTCAATAGTAGCCAAGGCATTGCTTCCAAGACCATCTTAGTGGACAAAGTCCCTTTCTGAATTGAGTTCACTCCTCGTTCCAGTCCTGTATCACTGAACCAGATTAACTTTCCATTCCAGCCATGTCTATCTCATGAGATATAAATATTTAACCAATGCATTGGAGGGAGATATAGGTCCCACCCATCTCATAATGAAATCATTATTACTTTTTCCAGAAAATAATCATAAATCATTCATCATAACCCAAAGAATAAAGTGGGTTTCATAAACGTCATCCCATCATCACATAATCTATATAAAAGATATGGATATGATTTCATTATAATAAAAGTGAAACCATGTAAATCATATAGGCATTATAATTGAAACATAAACATATTAAATAATGTAATTTTAGATGGAAAATGGTTTTGATAAAACACTTGAAATGAATTCTTAAGGAAAATATCCTTCCTTCTTCAAAATCATTTTCTTTTCACAAAATGCCATGAAATTTTAAAATAAAAGGATTTTGTTGAAAATAGTCATTAAATATTGTATAGTAAGCTTTATTAAAATAAAGCATTATGAAACTGTAAAAAAATTTTGTTCATGCAGTATAAGTTAAAAAAAACATTCTTCTCATACTTTTGTTAGGAAAAGTCAAAAAGTACCTTGTACAGTTTTGAAAAGAAAGATTCCTTCCATACGATGTGGTAAAAGTAAAAAAAAGGGTAAAAATGACCATAAAAATACATGGAAGAAACGTAAACATTTTATGAAAACATTTTGAGAACATATGGACATGGATGATAAACATAACCCCAATAAATACTTACGAATAAACAATCTTGGATAAGAATGAGATTGGAATAATTATCCCTTACCTTAGGTCTAATATGCTTCATACGTATCCGAACCTCCTGTATAATGATTTAAATAATGTCATTTACTTATTACAGAATCATATTCATTGTTATGATATCATATATGATTCACTTATGACATTATATTACCCGTTCTTTTGTAAATTCCATGTTAAAGCAACGTTTTGGGTAAAATCGTTTAATTTATCGTACGTGTTTGGACTTGTTGTTATTGATATTATTATTACTTATAACATGATTTAATTAATTACAGAATGTAAATCATGATTTATATATCATATATATTCAGTATATATATATATATAATAGATATATAAATGAAATGAAATACACCGTTCATGGAGACAGTAGGCTGTACGTATGCATGAACCATGTTTTCCTTTCCTTATTGACTTGAATGGAAGTAAGTAGATGAAATATATATATAAATAAATAAAGTAGCTTTATCATGTCATATATTTCAATATTTTTCATTATATATACTTTATAATCATTTTTGAATGTTTAACATAGAGAATGAATCTCATCGCGTCGTGGAGACGGTAATCTGTACGTACACACGAGCGATGATATAGTTACCATAATTATTAAATTGAATTGGAGTGGATGATATAATATCTCAGAATCAGTATGATGTTATAATAACTATATGTAGTTATGATTTAAACCATTATACCCATCTAAGTAAGGTGGTGGTGGAAAAACAGATTACACCACGGCGTGGAGACGGTATTCCGTACGTACGCACACGCGGTGATTTCGTTTTCCATAGGATGGATAGAAGGTGAAATGGGGTTGTTTCATATTTATAATAACATATCAGTATATTTTTATACTTATGTTATTACTTTATAATGAAACAACTAAAGAATAAGAAGTTGAAGAAGAAAGAAAACTTGAAAGAATCGGTAGAAGAGATTACCTCTTATTCGACGCACCTCCTTTAAACGTCTTCTTAGGGAACTAGAGTTGGTATTTTGAGAATACCAGAACCTCTATGATATAACTAGAGATGTTGAGTAGAGGAATTTTCAGGGGTTGTCCAAGCTTCAAGGCTCAAAAGGGTGTTAAGAGAAGAGGGAAGGGGTGCCCTTTTTATAAGGGAGGAGAGGGGCACCTTTGGAAAAACTTAAAATATTATTTTATAATAAAGTCATATTCAGTTTATAATAGCTCCAAATTGACTTATTTCTAAGATAAAGTGGGGATGGGTCGAAATCCTCTCAACCAATATGTTCTAGACAAGTTTAGGTTACTATTTTAACCTTATCGTTTAGATTTAAGTCTAAGTTAAATAATTTAACTTTTATCGTGTCTTCTTGTTTTCTTACACTATATGGTTAATAAACTTACTATAACAAGCCAAAATAACCCCAAGTGTTTAATTATTAATATATATAACCTTATATATGTCATTTTTAAGAACCTTAGATTTTTACGAATATAATAACAATTAATAATACAATATTTTTTTTAAAAACTATTTTATTTCAATTTTGACACTATTTGGTAATTGTTTTTTGTGAAAATCATAACAACATGATTAGTTGAAAAAAGTTAATTGAATCAATACTAACATGTAATATTAACCGATAAAATTAGTTTAATTCATTAAAATTGTCAAAAGTACATTTATTTGGGTATTTATAACATCATTTATGTTAATATTTCATTAATAAGGTAATTACTGCATCATCATTGTGACATAAATAAATTAAATTATTTAATGTCTAAAAATTATAATAAAAATACCATTATGTAGGAAATATTTTTATATTTCTAATGAATATTTATAGTTGAATTTATCTTATGTATAACCCTATATTAAAAATGTTTTAGTTATTAAACTTTGATTTTAACTCTTTTAACTCTTCTTTAAATAAAATAATAATAACTGTCCTAATCTAATCCAAGTGGACCTAAAGGGTAATATTTTATTTCTAAGGTTGTTTTTAGTTGAATTAAACTTATCCAATAGAATTAGGACATGGGTTGGGGTAATAGTAATATTATTTTTACCCTTAATTATCCTATTTATTTTTAACCGTGGTAAATAAAAGTAAAAAGTTACTATTCACCAAAAATTATTTTTATCTTATTAAAACAAATTTTACTCCTTGATATTAACCGTATCTCTTGGATTTTCAAAATTCCAATCACAGAAGTGGTAGAACTAAGTTTTTTGTAAATTTTCAAATTCTCCTAGGAGGTGGGTAAAAGATGGTGAAAAGTTCAATAAATTTTTTATATATCTAAAATTATTATAAAATGACTCAAATGAATTACATTGAACTTATATAGGTATTATGTATAAATTTTTAACTAAAATAAATTTAAATAAAATAAATAATTATTTAAATAAAAAGTCAGTTTTTAAATAATAACCTAGTGTTTTCACTATTCATCAAAAATTGAAAGTTTTCAAGAAAATACCAAAATTTCACCCTAGCCAATTTCGATATTCCGAATCCAAAAATGAATTCCATTTTGAAAGATAAAATTTATAAAATTTCAATAAGTGGGTATTACTATTCATAATGGCTAGTTTATATAACATATCATTGTTTAGTGAAACTTGGTATTGCGTACAACACACACTATCGTGGAAGGTTGCGATTGCGTGTAATGTATTCCAAGTCAGGGATGCGTGTAGTGAAAGTTCCTTTTGGTGTAGCGTACAACACAAGACATCAATGAAATTAAAAAGAATATTTTTTATAAAATCTCAGGGTGTTATAGTAAGGCCTCTAAGTTGAAGTGAGGGTAGTTTGTAGGATATTTGAGCAGGGGTTGTCTGAGCCAAATGGCTTTGGAGGTTTGATTTTGAGAGAAGGAGAAGTACCCTTTTACAAGAGAGGTGACGGTCACTTTAGGAAAAGCTTGAAATATTATTTTATTATAAAATCATATTCAGTTTATAATGGCTCCAAAATGATTTATTTCAAGGATAATGTGGTGATGGGTCTAAAACCTCTCAACCAATAGGTTTTTTATAGGTTTAGGTCATCATATTAACCTTATCTTTTAGATTTAACTCTTAGTTAAATAGTTTAACTTGTACCATGTATTCTTGTATTATTATAATAAATGGCCAATAAAATTACTATAAAATCCATTAGAACCCTAATTGGTTAATTATTGATATATTTAACCTTATATAAGTCCTTTGGCCGAACCTTATATTTGTTGGAATATTTTATCAATTAATAATATAATATTTTTTTTAAACTCATTTATATCAATTTTGACACTATTTAGTATTTTGTTTTTGTGAAAGTCATAAAAACTTTATCTCTTCGAAAAAAATTTATTGAATCAACCCTAACATGTTATAGTAACTTATAAAATTAGTTTAATTCATCAGAAGTCTCAATTTACATTTATTTGGATATTTATAATATCAATTATTTTAACCTTTCATTAATAAGGTAACTGTTGCATTATCATTGAATCATAAATAAATTTAATTATTTAATTTATAAAAATTATAAATAAAATACCATTATGTACAAAATATTTTTATATTTATAATTAATATTTATAGTTGAATTTATCTTATGTATATCCCTATATTAAAAAAAGTTTAGTTATTAAACTTTGAATTTAACACTTTTAACTATTCTTTAAATAAAATAATAATAAATGCCCTAATCCAATCCAAGTAGACCAAAAGGATAATATTTTATTTTTAAGGTTTATTCTGGTAGAAATAAACTTATCCAATAGAATTAGTACATGTGTTAGGGTAATTATAATATCATTTTTTTTACCTTTAATTACCCTATTTACTTTTAACCGTGGTAAATAAAAGTCAAAAGTTATTATTCATCAAAAATTATTTTCATCTTATTGAACCAAATTTTACATACTGATTTCAACCATGCCTCTCGAATATTTGAAATTCAAGTCATAGAAGTGGTAAAATTATGCTTTATTCAAATTTGCAAATGTGCCTAGAAGGTAGGTAAAAGACTTTAAAAAGTTCAATAATATTTTATACACCTAATTTTATTATAAAATGACTCCAATGAATTAAATTAAACTTATATAGGTGTTATATATCTATTTTTACTTAAAATAAATTTAAATAAAATAAATAAATATTGAAATAAAAAGTCGGTTTTAAACAAAAACGTAGTGTTTTCACTATTCATCAAAATTTTAAGTTTTTAGAAAAATACCAAAAATTCACCCTAAGCTAATTTTGAGGTTATGAATTCAAAAATGAATTATATTTTACAAAATCCAAAATATAGAAGTTGTAATATATAATTTAAAATTAATTCTCATTGTGAAAACCAAGAAGCAGGTTTTTAAAAAGTAAAAACTATCAAAAGATTGACTTGTGTTTATGTCAAATTTAAATGTGAAATTACTTATAATGACCTAAATTGTATTAAATGAGAAAAATATAATCTAATTATACGTACAAACCATTCAAATGCATAATTTATCACCATAAATTATTTCGATTAAAAAAGTTGTTTTCAATTAAAACATAGTATTTTTCACTATTCATCAAAATATGAAATTTATGAGAAAAGTACCAAAAATTTATCCAAACTAAATTTTTATGTCCCAATTATAAAGAAGAATTTTATTTCATTAAATTAAATATATAAATGTGTCAGATATTTTTTTTAAAAAGGGTTGGCCATTAAAAGGTAGTAAAATTGCATTTTTTTTTAAAAATACTTATTTTTTCTGAAAAAAATGAATTTGTTCTTATATTATGTCTAAGAAAAGAATAATATGGTTTATAAAATTATATGAAGTATATAAAACTCAAAATTCAGTTAGTAATATTCATAACCACTTTTTTAATAGTTAGTTTGGTAAGTCGTGGTGCGCTCAAACTCGGTGTTGCGTATAACACAAGTGATTGAATTACTTTGAAGAGATAGTGTACTATGAAATATTGGGGTGTTATATTCTCACCTCCTTCAATAAATTGAATCCTCTCAATTTGAAATTATTCTTCAAAAATTAAAGGTTAAAAATAGAAAAATACCATTGTGGAAAACCCAAATCAGAGATTGGGTTAATAAAATTTAGTCATAATAAGAGGGAAAGGGAAATGAAAAAGTCCCCACTAAATTATGATCTCAATTATGAGAACATTGGTGGAAATTAGAGACAAATAATTGGAAGAAATACATAAATATTTATAGGGAGTGATTGAGGTCATCAATCACAAACAAGTGTAAAATTGAGGGCCTCAAAGCCATCAATCTATGATGATTTAAAATATCATCGGTTCAACAAAACATTAGGTATTAGGATAACACATTTTTGGTTTTAAGATCTCTTCCCTAAAGTTTAAGAATTAATTTATTCATAGAATAAGAGGAAAAAATATACATGACAAGTAGAGTTTCATCCTTCAACTAATTCCTACCAAAAACTCATTTTTTACTCCAAAAGATAAGTATTCAAGATGACTTGGTCACACCTGAAGTGCTAGAATCAACTTATTAGAAATCAAATAATACAAAAAAGATAAACTATATATTTCCCTTGTCTTTAGACATTAACCAATATCAAAATGGTTAGTATAAGATCGGATGATCCCTAAAAAGTATAATCCTTTATAGAAATAAATACTACTCTTAATCTTCAAAATTAAACAAAAAATACCAAAGTTCAACAAAGAACATTAAAAAACAATTATCTTTAAAATTCTTCAAAACAATCTAAACAAAGTTTGAAACCCAAACTTCAGAAGGATTTGATCATATATTCTTCCATGATAAATCTTAACATTTATCTCCAAATAACATCGACTACTCTTAAAGTCACATACTTAAAAGTAATTAACCTAATCACATATTCTCTATGATAGGTTAATCAATTTTCATAAATGACCCAAATATCTATAAGTCCACAACAAAACAAGAATTATTCCAAAATAAAAATCCACCATCACACCACAAGTGAAATCCTATAGTATTCTATTTTCCTTAGGCATATAGTGTTCCCAAAAGAGAAAACATCTTCTAAAATAACATTTATCGCTTAATCACCAAATCATTTTCATATACCAAGGATAAATAATAATTTCCCAAAATCAAAATATTCTTGATCCAAAAAATCATTTAACTAAAAATAATTAGTCATACTAAGTAGGGACTTCATGTAGTCCAGTGGTAGGCGATAAATCTCATTCACAATTTGGTTGTGGGTTCGATTCCTACAACTTTGTTCGATGCGACGAGTTGTCACATGGTATGCGTTTTGTCCTTTTTCAAAAACTATATAATTTTATAAAATTCACAAAAATGTGACAAATTTCTAAAAAATAACCATAACATATTTTAACCATAAATGTTATCTCATACCTTTCATTTTCTTCCTAAAAAGTAATAAAATGTAATTGACTCAAATTCAAGGATCATATAAACCCAAATGGTTATTTATAACTATATCCACAAAAGAAAAGATAATTCTACTTCAAATAGTATTTTCCATAACAAACTACAAGGTTACACATACAAGAGAAAAGTATTCCAAAGTAATACCATCAACAAAGAGCATTAATACTTTTAAGCATTTCTCCATACATTTATTTCCACATAGGTTCTTCCTTGACTTAGAGGTTATCCTATAGAATAGGACATTGAATCAGTTAATGCCCAAGTCCCCTACATTTACAACAAATGATTGTAAATGGATTCTTAGGATCATTTTTATTTTCTTCTATAGTACTCTTTATTTTTCCTCATAAATTCTTTACTTTATTTCCTTCTTTCCCACACATAAAGCCTTTATTTGTTCCATTGAGAAACTTTCCTGGGTGTCTCCTTCCACATTTCTTGTATAATTGAAAATGAGATTTCTTTTCTCCATGGTCTCTACTATTGGAGCTCTTATCATTCTCCTCATTTCTTTTCTTTGTTGAGTTTGAGAGTTGGTTAATGTGTATGTTATTGATCGTATTTTTGTAAAATTGATTCAGCATGAACATAATATATTTTATGCCTATCAACATTCCATTATGTTGCTCATTTCCACCACCATGCCCACCTTTTACATCATGTTCAATGTTACTATGACTTCCTTGGTATCCAGCCATTGGCTAAAACCATAAAGTAGAGTGTGAGTAACAATAGACATAAAATCATTTAGAGAATATCATGACACCTGATTTTCAATCAAAAACACCATAGGATTAATCAAGGTTATTTATTCTTATCTTATATTAAAATCCTTCAAATTGGTTTGTAATGAAAACGTGAATTATCCTAAGCATATCCCCCAGGTGTGTCATAAACAAAAGTGAAGCAAGTCCCGTTGTTGTGTACCAGGATACCCTGGGTAATGAACGAAACTCCTTGTCAGAGTTTTCACTCCAAAGTATATTTGTGCCAGAGCCAGCTCTACCTGCTCGTATCCAAACATGGATGTATTGCTTGGAAAATACACGAAATCTCTACATTACCAAAATTAAAGGAAGTTCTTCTATACAAATCCTCAAAGTTTATCTAAGGTTAATTTTATCTAATTTGAGTTTTTCTAAATCTAGCTTCAATGCTTGTACTAAACTTCCTCTGATACCAACTATAATTCCCCAACCCCAGTTACCCAAATTCGGTGCATTATTGCATAATATTGTCATGATCATAAGGGATCAGATCCCGAAAGACTTGTCAGTTTAGTAGCCTTGGAAGTACTAGATACAATCATAAGTTTTACATTACATTATGAAATGAAAAAAAACAACATTGTGTCTCCTTTTAACATATTCATATCCCTTAGAATATCCCTGTAGTTCAGCCATAATATACTTCTTCGCATCCTGGAAAAAATAAAACATAGAAAGGGGTGAGCTTAGATGCTCTGTAAGGATAACAATATAGCATAAACTTTCAAAAATAAGCATAAATATTTAAGGCAATGTATTAGACTAAAACACAAGCCTTTTAAACTTAAACTCCATCATAATATGGCAAACATAAATCAAATAATTCCATTTACGTATTCACATGAATATTATACTAGTCAAATAATCATATGTAATATCAATAACCAATTTCATAATGATGGAATGCATAATGTCAGACATCATAACCACATAGTCAAGGCCTCGTTCCAAGACTATAAATAAGATTTTTTCAAGGCCTTATGCCAAGAAACTAGTTTGTCTCATGAGACATACAGATGCATCGAGGAGCTATAGTGGTCTCCACCCATCACTTACTAAGTCCAATGTATTTCTCATATGAAAAGGTTGAAACCTAATCTAAACATTCGTATTAGAACTAGCATATGAAATGTCAATATTTTAACAAAAAAATGAATGGTATAAAAATAACATATCCACAGTCAAACATAACTCATTAAATAAAATATGGAAGATAGTATCAACCACAATAAAAAATAATTAAGGATACTGACATAGATGAAAGTAATCAGTAAAACTATTTGAGAAAAATATCCCCTTATTCTTGAAAACAATTAAAATTCCCACTATTTATCAAGAAGCTGTTAAAAATTGATTTTTGAATCAAAGTGTCACATACCACTTTGGAACTTTTAAAAGGAATTTTAATTTTAAAACATTCATGTCCATATAAATAAATCCTTAAAACCATTTTTAAAACATGGATATTAATGAGAAAGATTTAGAAGAATAAATCTTTAAAACATTTAAAATGAAATTTTAATTAGAGTTCTTAAAATAATGAGATAAATTTGAATACAAATAATTGAGGTAATAAAAAAATTATAATATAATGTGAATAAAGGAATTCGCGATATACTATGTCAAAGTATAGTATATACACCATAAAAAAGTTAATTGGTGCATAACAACAAAGAAGTCTCAATAGAAAGTAAATTGAGATGAAATTTTTTATAAAGACTGTATCCTTAATTTAAGGATAAATAAATGACATAATTATGTGTGAAATATATAAATACACTAAATATGATTAGATATTCTGTTTAAATTAATTATAGGATATTCACACATATTCTTGTAGCAACAACACGAATGACTTGGATGTTTAACTCATTGAATGGAAATTGAGTTAAGATTACTCTTATCAAGTTCATATCGATGACTTGATAATTTATCAATGGAGTGATTATGTGTATCAAAAGTATATCCACAAAAATTGGAGTGGAAATTACTACATAAATAAATAAATAGTTATTTCACACATTATCTTGGAGTAAAATAATCAATGAAGTTTGCATAAAACCCAATGAGTGGAAATCAAAATTAGAAATTCCCTTACCAATTTGGTAACTTAAGAAATGTACACACCTTGAAAGAAGGATCATACAATGAATATTACAATTCCCATAAATTAAATTATATTATACAAATAATACAATCATAGGAAGTATATACACCACACAAAAGGAAATAGTGGCAATATAGCATGAATCTCACGTGAATAAGAAGCGAGATGAAAACCCCTTACATTGTACTTTTCCTTGGTCGAGGGTATATTAAACTCCAATATAATTGTTATTAAATTATACAAGAACCACATACATAAATATGAAATCATATATGATCTTTTAATATTGTATTATTAATAATATTTCAGTAGTATCATTGTTTCGGGTGTTAACTGATTCGTTTTCCTTTATATGATCGGTTACGTAAGCCATGTTTATTATGGATAGAATGTATTTGATTCATATACATAATGATATTACATTCTTAAAAAATATTTTTTATCATAAAATGAAAATTATTCTAGAATGGTTATGATGGGGAATGAATTTCATCACGTTCGTGGAGATGGTAATCCGTACATATGCACGAGTGACAATATCATTCTATTGATGATGAAATCATATGTAATTGGATGATATATCATATATAAATAATTTTTAACATGTTATATTTATTATTTACATCATTTATACTCATTATTATACCCATCCAAATAATTATATGTTTGAATAACAAACTATACCACGACGTGGAGACGATAAGACGTACATACGCACGTATAGTGACTTGTCATTCATAGGTTGGATAGAATAATGAATATAGTTGTACCATATTTTTAATAAAATCACAGTATTTATAAGTTACTAGAGTTATTATTTTGTTATGGAAACAAAAAATAAAGAGGAAGTGGAAGAAGAAAAGAACTTTGAAAGAGGTGGTGAAATTATTACCTCTTCTTCAGGTGTTTTCTTTTGAGTTGATCAAAAGGGATTCTTAGGTTGGATTCCTGATCAAAGTAAGACCTCTATGTAAAATTGAGGGTATTTGGGAGGATATTTTATCAGGGGTTGGTCGAGCCAAATGTCTTTAGAGGTGTGATTTTGAGAGAAGGGGAAGTACCCTTTTATAAGAGAGGAGTGGGTCACTTTAGGAAAAGCTTGAAATAATATTTTATTATACAATCATATTTGGTTTATAATTGTTCCATAATGATTTATTTAGAGGATAAGGTGGGTATGAGTTTAAAAACTCTCAACCAATAGGTTGTAGACAGGTTTAGGTCACCATATTAACCTTATCCTTTAGATTTAACTCTTAGTTAAATAGTTTATCTTTTACCATGTATTCTTGTATTATTATAATAAATGGTTAATAAACTTACTATAAAAAGAAAATCTAACCCCAATTGGTTCATTATTTATATATCTAACCTTATCTAAGTCCTTTGGATGAACCTTAGATTTTTAAGAATATTATATCAATTAATAATATTGTGTTTGTTTTAAAAACATATTTATGTTAATTTTGACACTATTTGGTATTTTGTTTTTGTGAAAGTCATAAAAACTTTATTACTTCGAACAAAATTTATGTAATCAACCCTAAAATGTCATATTAACCTATAAAATTTAGTTTAATTCATTATAAGTTTCACTTTACATTTATTTGGATATTTATAATATAAATTATTTTAATCTTTCATTAATAAGGTAATTACTGCATCATCATTCTATCATATATAAATTTAATATTTAATGTATAAAAATTATAAATAAAATAAAATTATTTATGATATATTTTTATCATTCTAATGAATATTTATATTCGAATTTATCTTATGTATAAACCTATATTAAAAATGGTTTAGTTATTAAACATTGAATTTAACACTTTTAACTCCTCTTTAAATAAAATAATAATAAATGTACTAATCTAATCTAAGTGGACCAAAAGGATAATAATTTATTCCTAAAGTTGATTTTGGTCGAAATACAGTTATCCAATTGAATTAGGACATGTGTTAGTGTAATTATAATATCACTTTTTACCTTTAATTACCCTATTTACTTTTAACCGTGGTAAATAAAAGTCAAAAGTTACTATTCACCAAACATTATTTTCATCTTATTGAACCAAATTTTACTTACTGATGTTAACCGTGTCTGTTGGAGTTTTGAAATTCAATTCACAAAATTAGTAAAATTATGTTTTATTCCAATTTGAAAATGTTCCAAGAAGGTGGGTAAAAGACGTTTAAAATTTCAATAAAATTTTATAAATAAAATTTTATTATAAAATGACTCAAATGAATTACATTGAACTTATATAGGTATTATATATATATATTTTGACTTAAAATAAATTTAAATAAAATAAACAATTATTTGAAGAGACAAAGTCACCACCAAATTTTGAATTACTTTGAAGAGATAATGTACTATGAAATCTTGGGGTGTTACATTCTCCCCTCCTTCAATAAATTGTGTCCTCACAATTTGAAATTGTTCTTCGAAAATAAAAGGATAAAAATAGAAAAATACCTTTGTGTAAAACCCACATCGAAAATTGGGTTAATAAAATTTATTCTTAATAAGAGGGAAAGGGAAATGAAAACGTCACCACCAAATTATGATCTCAATTAGGAGAACATTGATGGAAATTAGAGACACATAATTGGAGGGAAAACATAAATATTTATAGGTAGTGATTGAGGTCATAAATCACAAAAAAGTGTAAAATTGAGGGCCTCAAATCCCTCAATCTATGATGATTTAAAATATAATCAGTTCAACAAAACATAAGGTATTTGGATAACACATTTTTGGTTTAAAGATAAATTATCTAATGTTTAAGATTTAATTTATTCATAGAATAAGAGGAAAACATATACTTGACAAGTAGAGTTTCATCCTTCAACTAATTCCTGCCACAAACTCATTTTTCTCTCCAAAAGATAAGTATTAAAGATGACTTCATCACACCTAAAGTGCTAGAATAAACTTCAAGAGAATCAAATAATCCAAAAAAAGATAAACAATATATTTCCCTTGTCTTTATACATTAACCAAAACCAAAATGGTTAGAACAAGATCAGATGATCCCTAAAAAGGATATTCCTTTATAGAAATAAATACTACTCTTAATCTCCAAAATAAAACAAAAAATACCCAACGTTCAACAAAGACCATTAAAAAAACAATTGTCCTTAAAAATCTTCAAAAAAATCTAAAAAAAGTTTGAAACCCAAAATTCAGAAGGACTTGATCACATATTCTTCCTCAATAAATTTTAACATTTATCTCCAAATAGCATAGACTACTCTTAAAGTCACATACTTAAAAGTAATTAACCTAATCACATATTCTCTATGATAGGTTAATAATTTTTCCTAAATAACCCAAATATTTATAAGTCCTCAAAAAAACAAACATTCTTCCAAAATAAAAAATCACCATTACTCCACTAATGAAATCCCATAGTATTCTATTTTCCTTAGGCATATAGTGTTCCCAAAAGAGAAAACATCTTCCAAATTAACATTTATCACTTAATCACCAAATAATTTTCATATATTAAGTATAAATAATAATTTCCCAAAATCAACATATTCTTGATCCATAAAATCATTTCACTAAAACAAAATTGGTCATACTAACCAGGGACTTAACATAGTTTAGTGGTAGGTGATAAATCCCAGCCCCACTTTTGTTGTGGGTTCAATTACCGCAGCTTTGTCCGATGTGACGGGTTGTCACATGGTCTACGTGTTGTCCTTTTTCAAAAACTATATAATTTTTTAACATTCCCAAAAATGAGATAAATTTCTCAAAAATAACCATAACATATTTTAACCATAAATGTTATCTCATACCTTGCATTTTCTTCCCAAAAAGTAATAATCGGTAATTGACTCAAATTCAAGGATCATATAAACCCAAATGGTTCTTTATAATTATATTCACAAAAGAAAAGACAATTCTTCTTGAAATAGGATTTTTACACAACAAAATACAGGGTTACACATACAAGAGAAAATTATTCCAAAGCAATCACATCAACAAAGAGCATTAATACTTTTAAACATTTCTCTATCCATTTATTTCCATGTAGGTTATTCCTTGACATAGAGGGTGTCCTATAGAATATGACATTGACTTGGGTAATTCCCAGGTCTCCTACATTTATGGAAAATGACTGTAAATGGATTCTTAGGTTCATTTTTATTTTCTTCCATAGTAATCTTCATTTTTCCTCTGAAATTCTTTACTTTGTGTCCTTCTTTCCCACACATAAAGCATTTATTAGTTCCATTGGGACACTTTCCTGGGT
Organism: Viscum album; assembly: GCA_963277665.1. Classification (NCBI taxonomy): domain Eukaryota; kingdom Viridiplantae; phylum Streptophyta; class Magnoliopsida; order Santalales; family Viscaceae; genus Viscum; species Viscum album. The sequence continues at coordinate 680,207,325 of OY728123.1, read as the reverse complement.
GTCTTCTTCCATATTTCCTGCATGATGGAAAATGAGCTTTATTTTCTCTATGGTCTCCACTACTGGAGCTCTTATCATTCCTCTCATTTCTCTTCTTTTTTGAGTTTGAGAGTTGGTTAATGGATATGTTGTTGATCATATTTTTGGAAAATTGATTCGACATGAACACAATATCTTTTACGCCTATCAACATTCCATTCCATAGCTCATTTCCACCATCGTGCCCACCCTGTACATCATGTTCAATGTTACTATGACTTCCTTGGTATCCAGACATTGAATAAAACCAGAAAGTAGAGTGTGAGTAACAATAGTCATAAAATCATTTAGGTAATATCATGACACCTTATTTTCAATATAAAACACCATAGGATTAATCAAGGTTATTTATTTTGATCTTATATTAAAATCCTTCAAATCAGTTTGTAAAGATAATGTGAATTATTCTAAGTATATCCCCCGGGAGTGTCGTAACCAAGAGTACAGTAAGGCCCGTTGTCGTGTACCAGGATACTCTGGGGCAAGCCCAAAACTCTTTTTCGGAGTTTTCACTCTTAGGTACATTTTTCCTAGAGCCGCCTCTACCAGCTCGTATCCAGACAAAGATGTATTGCCTATAAAATACACAAAATCTCTACATTACCAAAATTATAGGAAGTTATTCTATACTAATCCTCAAAGTCTATCTTAGGGTAACGTTATCTAATCAACGTTTTTCTAAATCTAGCTTCCAAGGTTTGTTCTTAACTTATTTTGATACCAACTGTAATGCCCCGACCCTAGTTACCTAGAGTCGGTGCATTATTATATAACATTGACTTGATCACAAGGGAAAAAATCCTAAAAGACCGATCATTTTAGTAGCCTTGGAAGTACTAGATATAAACATATGTTTTACATTACATTATGAAATGAAAAACAACAACATTGTGTCTCCTTTTAACACATTATTCTCCCTTAGACTATCCCTACAGGTCAGTTATAATATACTTCTTCGCATCCTGGGAAAAATAAAACAAAGAAAGGGGTGAGCTTAGATGCTCAGTAAGGATAACAATATAGCGAAAACTTTCATAAATAACCATAAACATATAAGGCAACATATAAGACTAAAACACTTGACTTTTAAACATAAAATTCAAACATAATATGGAAAAGATAAATCAAATAATTCCATTTACATATTCACATGGATATTCTACTCATCTAATAATCACATATAATATCAATATCCAATTTCATAATGATGGAATTCATAATGTCGGACATCATAACCACATAGTCAAGGCCTCATGCCAAGACTACAAATAAGATTTTGTCAAGGCCTTTTTCCTAAACACTAGTTTGTCTCATGAGACCAACCGATGCATCAAGGAGCTATAGCGGGATCCACCCATCACTTACTAAGTCCAATGCATTGCTCATATGAAAAGGTTGAAACATAATCTAAACATTCATATTAGAACTAGAATGCGAAATGTCAATATTTTAACTAAAAATATGAATGGTATAAAAATAGCACATCTAAAGTCAAACATAACTCATTAAATAAAATATTTATGATTGTATCAACCTCAATAAAAAATAATGAAGGAAACTGAGATATATTAAAATAATCAGTAAAACTATTTGTGAGAAATATCTCTTTTTTCTTGAAAACATTTAAAAGTATCCCTATTTATCAAGAAGTTGTTCAAAATAGATTTTTGAATCAAATTTTACCATACCAATTTGGAACTTTTAAAAGTAATTTTAATTTTAAAACATTCATGTCCATATAAATAAATCCTTAAAACCATTTTTAAAACATGGATATTAATGAGAAAGATTTAGAAGAATAAATCTTTAAAACATTTAAAATGAAATTTTAATTAGAGTTTCTAACCAAATGAGAGACATTTAAATACAAATAATTTTGGTAATAAAAACATTATAATATCATGTGAATAAATGTATTCATGATATACTATGTCAAATTACAATATATACACCATCTAAAAGTGAATTGGTGTATAACAACAAAAAAGTCTCAATAGAATGTAAATTGAGATGAAATTCATTAAAAAGACTGTATCCTTAGGTTAAGGGTAAATCAATGACATAATCATGTTTGAAAAATATAAATACACTCAATATGATTGGATATTATGTGTAAATAAATTAGAGTAAATTCACACATATTCTTGTAACAACAACACCAATGACTTGGATTTTTAACTCAATGAATGGAAATTGAGTTAAGATTACTCTTATCAAGTTTATATTGATGACTTGAGAATTTATAAATGGATTGATTATGTGTATCAAAATTATATCCACACAAAGGGGAGTGGAAATTACTATATAAATAAATAAATAGTGATTTCATATAGAATCTTGGAGTAAAATAATCAATGAAGTTTGCGTAAAACCCAATGAGTGGAAATTGAAATTAGAAATTCCCTTACCAATTTGGAAGCTAAAGAAATGCACAACCCATGAAAGAAGTATTACACAATGAAGATGAAAATTACCTTAAATTAAATTATTTTACATGAAGAATACAATCATGGCAGTACATGCACCACACAAAAGGAAATAGTGGAAATACAACATGAATCTTACGCGAATAAGAAGTGAGATAAAAACCCCTTACCTTGTACTTTTACTTGGTTGAGAGTAATTTCACCTCCGGTATAATAGTTAAATAATTTTTATTAAATTATACAAGAACCACATACATAAATATGATATCATAAATGATCTTTTAATATTTATTTGTTTATAATATTTCAGTAGTATCATTGTTTCGGGTGTTAACTGATTCGTTTTCCTTTATATGATTAGTTACATAAGCCATGTTTGTTATTGATAGTTTGTATTTGATTCATATACATAATTATATTAATTTCTTAAATATTATTTTTAATCATAAAATGAAAACTTATTATTGAATGGTTATGATGGGGAATGAATTTCACCGCATTCGTGGAGACTGTAATCTGTACGTACGCATGAGCAACAATATCATTCTATTGATGGTGAAATAGTATGAAATTGGATTGTATATAATATATAAATAATCCTTAACATGTTATATTTATTATTTAAGTCAGTTATACTCATTATTATACCCATCCAAATAATGAAGTGTTTGAATAACAAACTAGACCCCGACGTGAAGATGGTAATTCGTACGTACGCACGTATGGTGACTTGTAATTAATAGGATGGATAGAATAATAAATATGGTTGTACCATATTTATAATAACATCATAGTATGTATAAGGTACTAGAGTTATTATTTTGTTATGGAATTAAAAAAGAAAGAAGAAGTGGAAGAAGAAAAGAATTTTGAAAGAGGTGGTGAAATTATTACCTCTTCTTCAGATGTTTTCTTTTGAGTTGATCAAAAGGGCTCCTTAGGTTGGATTTCTGATCAAATTTAGGCCTCTAGGTAGAAGTTATGTTAGTTTGAAGGATATTTTTTTAGGGTTTGTCCAAGCCAAATGGATTTGGAGGTGTTATTTTGGGATAAGGGGAAGTACCCTTTTATAATAAAGGTGTGGGTCACTTTAGGAAAAGCTTGAAATATTATTTTATTATAAAATAATATTCAGTTTATAATGGATAAAAAATGATTTATTTAGAATATAAGGTGGGTATGGGTCAAAAAAATCTCAACCAATAGGTTTTAGATAGGTTTAGGTCACCATATTAACCTTATCTTTTTTATTTAACTCTTAGTTAAATAGTTTAACTTTTACCATGTATTCTTGTATTGTTATAATAAATGGTTAATAAACTTACTATAAAAAGTAAATAAAACCCAAATTGGTTAATTATTGATATATATAACCTTATATAAGTTCTTTGGCTGAACCTTATTTTTTTTGGAATAATATATCAAATAATAATATAGCATTTTTTTTTAAAACTCATTTATGTCAATTTTGACACTATTTGGTATTTTCTTTTTGGGAAAGTTATAAAAACTTTATCACTTTGAAAAAAATTATTAAATCAACCATAACATGCCATAATAATCTTGAAAATTATTTTAATTCATTATAAGTCTCAATTTACAATTATTTGGATATTTATAATATCAATTATTTTAATCTTTCATTAATAAGGTCATTACTACATCATCATTGTATCATAAATAAATTTAATTATATAATGTCTAAAAATTATAAATAAAATATCACTATGTATTAAATCTTTTTATATTTATAATGAATATTTATATTTGAATTTATCTTATATATTACCCTATATTAAAAATGGTTTAGTTATTAAACTTTGAATTTAACACTTTTAACTCTTCTTTAAATAAAATAATAATATATGTACTAATATAATCCAAGTGGAAAAAAAGGATCATATTTTATTCCTAAGGTTTATTTTTGTCGAAATACATTTATCTAATGGAATTATTACATGTGTTAGGGTAATTATAAAATCATTTTTACCTTTAATTTTCCTATTTACTTTTAACTGTGGTAAATAAAAGTCAAAAGTTACTATTCACCTAAAATTATTTTCATCCTATTGAACCAAATTTTACTTGATGATATAAACCGTGTCTCTCATATTTTTGAAATTCAATTCACAGAAGTGGTAAAATTATTTTTTATGCAAATTTGCAAATGTGCCTAGAAGGTGGGTAAAAGATGTTAAAAAGTTCAATAAAATTTTATACATCTAAATTTATTATAAAATGAATCCAATTAATTACATTGAACTTATATAGGTATTATATATAGATTTTGACTTAAAATAAATTTAATAAAATAAATAATTATTTAAATAAAAAGTTGGTTTTAAACAATAACACATTGTTTTTCACTATTCATAAAAAAAATTAAACATTTTTAGAAAAATATCAAAAAATAACTCTAAGATAATTATGATGTTATGAATTCAAAAATGAATTCTATTTTACAAAATTCAAATAATATAAGTTTCATTAATTAATTTAAAATTAATTCTCGTTGTTAAAACCAAAAAGCGGGTTTTTAAAAAGTAAAAACTATCAAAAGATTGACATGTGTTTATGACAAATTTAAATGTTAAATTACTTATAATGATATACATTATATTAAATGAAAATAATGTAATATAATTATACTTCCAAACAATTCAAATGTCTAATTTAACACTTTAAATTATTTTGATTAAAAAAGTTGTTTTCAATTAAAACATAGTATTTTTCACTATTCATCAAAATATGAAAGTTATAAAAAAAGTACCAAGATTTTATCCAAACTAACTTTTTATGACCTTCTTCTAAATAAAAATTTAATTTAATTAAATTGAATATATAAAAGTTCCAAATATTGGTTTTAAAAAGGGTTCTCCATTAAAAGGCGGTGGAATTGCATTTTGTTTTTTTGGAAAATACTTCTTTTATCTGAAAAAATGAATTTGTTATTATATTATATATAAGAAACAAATAATATGGATTCTAAAATTATATAGAGTATATAAAATTAAAAATTCAGTTAATACTATTCATAACTGCTTTTTGAACGGCTAGTTTGGTAAGTCGTGGTGCGCTCGAACTCGGTGTTGTGTGTTGTGAAAGTTATTAAATTACTTTAAAGAGATAACATATTATGAAATATTGGGGTATTACAGGGGAAGAAAGAAGTCAATTGGAGGAGATATCATGTGTGCTATATTGAGAAGTGGGATAGATGTCATGATTCACAATTATGTGGGGAAGGCATAGTACACATACATCTATCTGATCAGTCAGATTATAGGCCCCAGTACCACATGTTTGAATTGATATATCTTACGTGACATGGATAAGGCAATCCTTAGTTGGTGATAATTCTTCCTTCCAATTTTGACTAATTTTTTATTAATTTTAGTTTACTAAAAAAATTATTTTTGCGGGATGCTCATATCATACACATCATTCACTTCTCTGATCCTATAGAGGGAGGCACACTGGACAAGGATTATTTTTATAGATTAGTGATAGAGCCTCTTCTTCCTATGGATGATATTTATCAAAAGATTTTCTTTGATGTAAAAAGTGATGATGAGCATGTTGAGCCTAATATAAATATGCCAAAGGGTAAAGTGCCTTTAATGGATGCAACACATAATGATGTGACATATGATGAGGATGCTCATTATGTTCAGAAGGATTATCCTCACAACCATAACCATAGATTATGGCCCACAATCTGGATTGGGTACAACTACATCCACAATAATAGGTTATTCATTCATCCAGAGGGCCCCAACGCATCTGCTACTGAATTTGCAGCACAGTTTGCCTTTGTGTCGGTCTTTGTTACAGTGATAAAGGCTAACTACTCTATGTTGCAGTCTTTATATTTTCACCTATATGAAAATATCCACAACACAATATCCATATTCTTCACATGTTAGAGAGAGTTCCAATCAACATATACCTTCCTTATAGCTTGGATAGTGTATGGGTTATGAGACTGTAGATCCACCGCATGTCACACAATATGATGTGGAGGTTGGTGACATAGATGTTACATAGATGGTGCATATGCCACATCATAGACATCAATATACATGGCATGAATGAAATATCTATACACTAATCTGTGTCATGGAGGTGCACCTGAGATAGCAATGCAGATTGGATTGAGACATATTATATATTTTTTAAATCATTAGTTGTACATTACCTAATATCCTTTTAATATATTATATTTTGTTGCATAAAACAAAGAAATTTATATAATTATAAATTAATACAAATGGTTATGAATGATTAAAAACATTTATATTAGTAACTATAATGGTAATAATAATAACAACTATTTTTTAATTAAATTAATACTTATTATTAGTATCCATATTATTTATAATAAATAACAATATTAACTTAATTATTAAAAATTAATAATATTATTAATTATAATTTCTACAATTATTATTAATATTTATAATTAATATAATATTTGTATTTATATAATTAATTAATTAATACTACATACCATAATACATTACAAATATTATAATTATTAATTAGTAAATATATTATTCCATGCCATTTTTATATTATTAAACAATAAATATTTGTTATTATACTATTAATTATATTAATAACATAATAATATATCACTAATTAATAATAAATAACATAATTGTTTATTAATATATGTATTATCTATTAATAAATTACTAATAATTATATGAACTACAATTTCAAAAAAAAAATCTAAGTATATTAATCACATTAATTAATTAGTAATTGAAAATATATTATATTTTATATAAATTATCATGTTTTAATTCAATAATTATATTATTAATAATTATTAAATATTATATATATTATATATATTATATTTTTTTATTTCTTCCTAAAATTAAATATTTACTAAAATTACTAAAAAATAATCAGGAGTCATAGACTGCATTCATTCCTCTTTCTTGGAACTAAGAAGCATGCACTCTGTCCCCACTTCTAGTCAAAGAGAGAAGAATTAAAAGAGTTCACACTTTTCTAAATACCTTTTTTAAATAAATAACTCTATATTCATTTTTTTAAACCAAAAAAATATTGTAGGGTTGAAACCCCCAGGAAACGATATATCCATATGCACATGATGTCATAGGTTGTACATCATTGAACTTATCATGGGAACCCTATGTTGACCCTTTGTAATTTTTGGGCACTCTGGTTGATTGTTATAGTGCACCATGTGTGTATGTTTTTTATTTTTATACTTTTACATTAGCTTCAGATTGGCCGACTATGGTCCCGGATATTACAAGGATTCATATACATGCTATTTCATTTAAGGATTCTTTCATTTTTTTCCTTTTTATATTTCTGACTTTTTTCATTTGTGTCTTGTTTCATTTCTATTTTGAATCAGAAAAAATGTGATATTTTAACTATTTAGATTGCATGCTCATTAGCCGAGTATGGTGCCTAATGTTACCAGGTAGCACTATCAGGGATGACTAAAGTATACTCATATTACAAATAAGATGGATTGGCCTTGAAAATGGGGAGTGGGTCAACGATGAAACACTTTTCAAATAAAAGGTAGTTCCTATAAAAAATATTCCAAAAAATCAATAAGGGATCCACTTCACAATATATTTGATCAAGTTTATGTATTTTATCATTACTCTGTAATTTATTTTTCATATTGATGATTTTTTATTTATGGATTCTTTCATTTCTATCTATTTTCATTTCTAATGTGTTTAATTTATGGATAATCTCATTTCAGGTTTGAATCAGAAATAATTTTGTGACATTTTAACTATTATGATATTAATAGTATCCTTGAAATTACATGAAGTGGCCTCATGGATATTCTTTAGTAGGTTGTGATTTATGTGAGAAAATAGAGTATCATTGATTATTCAAAAAAAACTTTTAGCAGAGAGAATATACACTTCCTTTCTGATACGATTGGTTGAATATATCATGTTGTCTCTTATAATTCGTAGAATTTTAATCATGGTCGATATACATAATGTTATTTATGCATAAATTAAACATTATGGGATGTCATTAAAATTTAAAAAAATAGGACCATGCCAACAATATCAATCATATATATTTGTCTACCTTATTTTTTATCATAACTCTTAATTCTTAATTCTAATTTTCTACCTCATTTTTTTCATTTATTTTTTCTAAAAATATTTTGCAGATTGTATTAAATTAAATATAAAATGTAATTTTGATATGAGATGTTGAAATGGTGGTCCTTCCATTTCTCATATTCCTGGACTGACTTGTTTCTTATCTAGTCATGGAGGAGTGTATGGTTCTTTCTCTGAGCATATGAAGGTCTCATCATTTCCATCATGTTAAATCAACTCCTAACATAGTCCCTTATCTTCACCACATTGGGTTCTATGATGTATCCATGTGTGACTTAACCTTCAATAATAACAATCTCAATGCTTTCCTAGTAGATAGATGGAGGCTGGAGACACAAAAATTTCATTTTCAAGAGGGAGAGATTACTATTACTATAGAGGATGTGTCCATTTTATTGGGCCTCCCCATCAAGGGAGCAGTTGTGATAGGACGAGTTGGTGTGGATTGGTTTGATTTTGTTCATCGACTAATAGGAATTGAGGTCTAAGAAGATGGAAATTCCATAATCAAGAGTTGATTATGAATTCCATGGATAGATGATCACTTCAACCATCTTTTTTATGATGCTGACAAGATCATTGTGATTTGATTTGAACGTGAATATATTTTGAGACATATTGGCGGCATGATCTGTGTCGATCATTAAACTCTATTTTCCACATGATGTATTTACCAATAATAAAGGACATGAAACATGTAGGTAGGTTTGATTTGGGGTCTTAATGTCTTGCTTATACATATAGATCACTATGCAGAACATGTTTCATCAGTAAGATGAAGATTACATGATGCATTATTCTTATCTTGATGTGGATATGGGAGTGTATCCCTCATTTATCTTAGCAAACCTAGATTCTATGGTCAGGCAATATTTTATAAGAGTCCCTGCGTGAACGATGGTATGTTTTTCCTTCAATCTTATGTGAAAATAAAATTCATAAATTTCTATAATGAAATATTAGTATAAAAATGTTATCTACATGTGGATTCAATCACATTGATATTAAAATACAACCAAACATGATTTTCATCTTTACAAACTTATTTTGGAAAGCCTTTGGCTAGATGAGATACATTCTTTTAAATTATATAGTAAAATTATTATGTACTGTAAATGACTTCATTTATTAATTTCTTATTCATTTTTGGGTATTTCGACATTCAGGGATTCCATATTTTCAGCCTATCATCCAGAGTTTCCCACCTTACGATACGACGATGCTTTCTACTAGGTCATGCATCGTACCCATGATTATTTTTCATAATATATAGTGACATCATGTTGATATTTTAATGGGAGGTTCAACTTGTATCAACCCATTCTAACACCATCCATCCAGTTAACTTATGTTCATTCCCTGAAGATTTCATGGAAGAAAAACTTTAACTGAAGGTGATATCATGCACACTATATTGTAGAGGGTGACGCATTAAACAAAATTTATTTTCCCAGATCAACAACAGAGCTGATTCTTCCCATGGATGAAATTTATCATTGGATTTTCTTTGATGTGCCAAGCAATGCAGAGGGTGTTATGCTTGATATGGAAGTGTTGGAGGGTGACAAGACTTTAATGGATGCATCACATGGTGATGTGACACAGGAGGAGGATGTTCATTATGATTATCCAGATGATCCTCCACTTACTATTGCATATGATCCATAGCCACAACCACATACAGAGGCGCAATCATTGGAACATGCATATGTACAATCACAATAACAAGTTATTCATTCATCTAGAATTTCCTAATGCATTTACTACTGATTCTGCTACACAGTTTGTTTGTGGGCCGGATTTTATTTCATTGATAGAGGATATAAGGTCTCTGTTGTAGCCTTTAGTTCCCTCTGTTATTCAAATATACACTATACAAATGTCATCTTCTTCAAATGTTAGAGAGAGTTTCAGTCAATATCCACTTTCCTTGTAGTTAGGACATGGTACAAGTGAGGAGACTGTAGATCAACTAGTTGTCACACAGGAAGATGTGAAGGTAGGCATCGAAGATGCTACACAGGAGATGCGTACGTCGTAGCATAAACATCGATAGACATAACATGAATGCATTATCTTTACACCTAAAAGTGGCACGTAGGTCCACCTGAGACAATGATGTGGATTGGACTAAGACATGTTATTTTTTTAAAATCATTAGTTTTAAATTATTTAAAAAACAACTAATATATTATATTTTGTTACATAAAATAATGAAATTTATATAATTAGAAATTTATACAAATGTTTAGTAATGATCAAGAAATATTAATATAAATAACTACATTGGTAATGATAATAATTACTATATGTTATTTATATTAATACTTATTATTATTATTATCCATATTATGAATAATAAGTAAGTATATTAATTTTGTTATTAAATATTAATAATATTATGAATTAGGAATTCTATAATTATTTTTCATATTAATAATTAACATTATATTATTATTCACAAAAGTATATAACTAATAACACATACTGTAATATATTATAAATGATATAATTATTAACTAAAATATATATTATTCAACAAAAATTATTTTATTTATATTATTAAACAACAAATATTAGTTATTATATTATTAATTATATTAATAACATTCAAATATATTTTTAATTAATAATAAAAATTCAATTGATAATTAATAAATATATTTCCAATTAGTAAATCAGTAAAAATTATTTAAAAAAATCATAAAAATTAATAAATATTAGTTATCATACCATTAATGAAATTAATAACATACAAATATGTTATTAATTAACAATAAATATAATAAATATTAACAATTTACAAATAATTATGTCAACAACAATTTCATAAAAAAATATAAATATATTAATCACTCTTAATAATTAATAAGTTGTAGTATAGTATATTTTATAAAAAAATATTATGTTTAATTTAGTAATTATATTATTAATAATTATTAAAAATTATTTATAATAAATATTTTAATTACATATTTTTTACTATTTCTTAAAATTAACTATTAAGTAATATTACAAAAAAAATGAAAAACAATCGGGAGGTGTGAATCGCATTCACTCTTACATCCATGCAATAGGAAGTGTGGATGTGGTTCACACTTCAAGTTTAAAGAGAGAAGGACTAACAATGATCATGATTTTATAGACCTCTTATTAAAAAATATACCACTTTATGCTCTTTTTATGTTTTTTATTTTTTTAAACAAAAGAAAATACGGCAGGGTCCACACCCCCACCATTCCATAAATTCCATAGATCCTAATAAATCAGAAGGCATTCGACGATATAGTGCATGAGGTGAGGGATATACGGAATGGATCCAAGAATGGTAACCAGATTTTGAGTCCCGACACACGATGGATGACTGAGAGTAGGTAGTGGGTAAATTGAGGCCATGGCCATGATGCTTGACTTGGCGATATGTGCAATGTCTCAAAGTAATAGGCAGTAGTTAATGGTCGAAGGACCTGGACTTGGATTCGTGAAATGTGGAAGATTCTTTCCTATTGAGGGAAGGTTCAGTCACTGTTAACTATATTACAAAGTGAATAATGCGACTGATAAAGATGGACTAAAATAAAAAAATAAATAATATACATAATGGGGGAGGATGCTTTGTTGGTGTGGGAAGGTTCAACGTGTGGGCTTGTTTTCTTGGTTTTGCATTGGGCATCTAGCCTGTGAGTCTCTTCGACCCTTCTATCCTTCATTAGATTTTTAGTTCCTTTGGAGCTTCATCCCTAGTCATTGATCCACTCGATCCAACGACTCTCTCTTTGTAGTATTTGTGCTTCATTATTTTGTTTATTTTCTCTATATTAATTGGTTAAATCTCCATGCTTGCAGCCCCACGAGTCTACATGCTCTATTTTCGTTCATCATTTATTACGCATCCCTTCTTTAAGGCATATCTTGTGCACCCTCAATCATCCACTTATCCTACTAGACTACCTCCCCTGACTCTCCTGACACCACGCTAGATGCTTCACCATTATTACTTGGTCTCCCATCGCTTCATTTGGGAATTCTCGACCTTTTGGTCCCTGAGTGAAAAAATTATTCACATTTTCAATCCTAAGAGAAGAGATCTTGAGAGATAGACATGAACACCAGCTCATGATAATAGCTTCTATTCTATCACCCTTGTTCCACTGACAACCTTCGGTGCTCTTCCGATGAGCATCCCCCCACCCCTCCGGGTTCTTGGTGCAGACCGTGAATTATAAGCTTGATTGTGTGTTTATTTATTTTGTGTTGTATTTTATTTCATTTCCCACTACCACTACTGTATATGCGGGAAACAATACGGGAAGTATCCTTCACCAGTGCTAAAAAATCACTGATGTTGTAACCTCCTTTAAAAGCCAATGACTTTTATGAGTGCTAAAAATAACACTGATAAAATATATCTTTATCAGCGCTTTTTGTAGCGCTGATAAAGGGGACACATTATTGGCTCATTTTTAGTGCTAATAAAGTGACCATTTATGATCACTGTTTTTAGTGCTGATAAAATCCATGGTACATGAGTATGAATCTAAAATTATAGCACACTACAAAAAAATATACAAAAATAAATTTCAATTAAATTTACATCATAAATACAAGAAAAAACTATATATTATATACATTTTAAAAATTGGTTTTTACAATAACATAAATATGTAAAATTGATCACAAATATCAAAAAAATAAAAAACATTATTGTTCTATTGACTTTGGAACTCAAACCACTCTCAAAAGAGTTTGATTTTTCTATCAATTGCTGAGAAAACCACCACAACTCGAGAAAAATTGTGTTACAATATAAAAAAACAATTCTGATGTAAGTAATACTATAAAAAATAAATTAAAAATAAATATTGAACAATACATTAATAAAATTTTAGTTTCAAATTGAAAACACACACTTTGATTCTTACTGGACACACCTTGTGTCAAATTAATGTGTGGTTAATTTCTACATGTCATAAATTATTTATCGACCATTTTCCAAAACAATGGAGACAATTCGAGCCCACTTTATTGGATTTATGTATGTGACATTTGTTTTGAACTCAAGTGTCTATTTTAAACTAAAAACATACATATTGAGTTATAAAAGGAACACCGTGTTTCAGATTAATGTGTGGTTGATTCCTACACATCAAAAATGATTTATGTATCTTTTCCCAAAAATATAAAGAAAATACAATAGAATTTTATCATTTTGAATTATGTGACATGTTGTAATTCACCGATCACTATAAAAGTGAATGGGTACAGAAAAAGGAAATTTTATTTCAGGGAGAAGAAGGATTACATAAATTACCCCACCTGATCCCCCCTTTCTTTCATGTTTGGAGCTCTAAAGTCCCTCACAATATAAATAAGATAAATAGACTTCAAAGGATGATGAAGTATTATCTTCAAGTTCTCCTTTTATAGACATGGCCAACATGTTTCATTTAATAAAAATCACGTTATCCATACTTAATACTTTTATTTTTATTGAAACCTATTCATGATTAATAGGGGAATATAATTCATTCTATTTATGAACCAAAATATTCATTGAATATTCCAGCTGAAAAAACCGCTTCAGCTCTACCACTCTATCTCCAATCCATTGGAGTATCTGCAAAAGTTTATCTTCTCTCGAGTTACCACCATTTCCAGTACATCTTCTAGGTTTTACTTTTTGTGGATCTTTACAATTAACAGTAGATGCTGATCCATCACCTCACATATCCGATGATAGATAATGTTAAGTTGCTTCATCTGAAATTGATACGTTGAGTTATTGCTCAAGTCCAAAGCACTTGGACTATTACAATGAACTGTGTACTCCTTCTGGATGAATCGAATCTCTTTGAGAAAATACTTTGGCCACAAAATCTAATTTCCAGCCTCTATAACAACAATTTAATCTATTCCAGTCATGGATAAAGCACTACACTTCTACAACCTTGACAATCATGATATATTTCCTCTTTCAAAATTATTGATTTATCCAGATGTAGACTTCCTACTCTAAGTACCTCTGACAATATATACACCTGTATTACCCTCCAAGAGTGGACCATCTCCCCTATATAAAAAAATAGTTTCAATGTATGATTAAGATACCTCATTTTCCACCTGGCTATATCCTAGGGCTTCATCATAGGATTGTAGATAAATTGGCTCAAATTCTTCATTTCATGGGAATTTTCTAGCCTTATACTCACCATAGCATATATCAAGCATCAAACTACCACAGAAGTATAGTAACACCTCCATCACCTCGATTTATACCTTGGATGATAGACAAGTACTATTTCTCTACATCATATGAATACGTAGATGAATTCTTACTAGTTTGGATATATATATATTGGAATTTTAAAAAACTTGTTCAATATACATTTCCTGAGGTAGCCATAATAAACTTCACTTTTTTTTTTCAAAAGTGACCTATATCCCAAAAATCTATTGAGACACCCCCAAGCCATTCATATCAAAATATTTGGATAGCTCCTTGTTCAACTGGATGATCTTTTCTACATCATTCTCAATTATTAACATATCATCAACATAATTTAGTTCAGAAAAAAAAAGTAACCTTCCTAAAATTTCTATAAGTAATCACATTGGTCCACCTGCATTCTCTTATAGACATTCCTCAACATGAATGAGTCAAACATCTTATACCACTATCTCAGTGCTTATTTTAGTCCATACAAGCTCTTATTCAATATGCTAATGAGGTTTTCTTATCTATAAACCTCAAAACCATCAGGATACTTCATTTATATCTCCTTAGATTTTTCACCATGAAGAAAATTTATCTTCACATCCATATGTTCAAGATCTAGGTCCAAGCTAGCCACCAATCAAAAAATGACTCAGATTAAAGTCATCTTCACCTAGGGGGAAAATTTCTCATCAAAGTCAACTTCTTTCTTAGGAAGGAATCCCTTGACTACTAACTGAGCTTTATTCATAACCTCATTTCTACAACAATCCTTCTTCAGTCTAAATGGCCAATTGTTCATTAGTTCCTTCTTTATGTTGGGAAGTTACACCAAGTTATATATCTGGTTCTTTATCAAATACTCCTTCTCATCATCTATTATATAAAAGAAATTTAGTTTTTTTGGGTGGGAAACTAGTTCCAGGTATACTTATGTCTCCACCCATTATTTAGCAAAAATACCCAGGCACTGAATATTTTTTTGAAATAATCCTTCCTCAGTAATATAGTTGAAAAAAATTTGGTTTTAGAGGCACAATATCACCTAGATCCTATGATGGTTCCGTAACTTCTAGTGGAGAGGGTTGAGTCTCCCCCTACTCAATATCCTCCTCCACTACCACCTAGTCTACATCTAATGAATCATCTTATACTCTCTCCCCATCAGTGGTAGGTGGTTCTAGAATAGGTGTTAGTTCAAGAATTTATCCCTTGACACTTTCACTTCAAATAATTCTTGGATTTTGAATATCCTTGATCATATTGTTTTTATGGAACACAACATATCTTCTTATATTCACCTTTTTCTCCTTAAGATCCCAATTTTTGTATCTAAACTCCTCATCTATATAGTTGATGAATATGAAGTGTAGATATATTGTATAGCATCTTCATGAGATATTTGGATACATGTGAAAAATGAAAACATCCAAATACTCATAAATTAGAGTAAGATGTATTTTTACAAGACCATGCCTTTTGTGGAATATCAATATTCAATGGAATTGATGGTGAACTGTTGACAAGGAAATATGAAACTCAAATGGATTATCCCTTGAATGGATTAGGAATCTTACCCAAACTAATCATACTCTAAACCTTTTCCATGATGGTTATGTTCATCATTTATACAACTTCATTATGTGTAGGGTGTGTGGGACCATCATGTCATGTTAATTTCCTCAGCTCCTACAATAGGTATCAAACACCCTGGACATGTACTCTCCTCCATTGTCAGAACGAGGACACTTTGGGTTCCTTCCAGTTTCACACTCCACCATGGTGGGTAATATCTTTTAGTATTCTAGCACCTAGCCCATCATTCTCAAGAGGAACACCCAAACATTTTGAGATACATCATCAATACATGAGTTCCTAAAAGTGATTCTACATCCATGGGACCGAATATATTAGAGTGCACTAGATCAAACAACTTTGATCTCATTGATGATGCAGTAATAAATGCAACTCGATGTTTCTTCCCATAAAATAATTATTATCAAGGATCAAGTGATTCATCCAAGTCAATACTTATTTAATTAATCTTATTCTGTAGGGTAGACAAACCTCTTTAAATCATGTGGATGAGTCTCATATACAAAAAATTAGACGGCATCCCTCCCTCCACCATTTTGAGGCTATAAACACTTATATTCAAAAGAGTTTTGTACAAGATAACACATATGTGTCCTTGAAAGATGATGATGTTTACCATCATCATCTTCCATGATTAGTTGCTGAATATGTTGTCATATCCTTACCTGTCAAAGGTTATCCCTGATAACAGGTTGAGGTGAAGACTTGGAAAATTTTGAACATCCTTCTTGGTGATTTTTATATAATTTTCATCTTGACTTAGATATCAACATTTCTAATGATCTCTACTGAACTAGTATACTCCATCTTGACTGAACCAAAGTCACCATCTTGATAAGTCTAGAAATACTTATTATGTGGAGTGGCATGGTATGATGATGTAGTATCAACCACCCATTCTTTTTCCTATCTAGTTGTATGAAATAATTTTTTTCTTCATCATTGGAGGAAAAAAAATTTATTTGGTGATAATCACATTTTCATCTTCATTTCATCTTTGTTGGTTACTACCTTGGTCTTTGTATTGTAGTAACCTTCGGCAATTCTTCTTCAAGTGACCCTCTATTCCACAATGGTAGCATTTTTATGTTGACCTTCTATCATATATGGACCTTACTATAATCTTTATTTGATCTATTATTCTTACCCCTTGACCATATCATTGTTGTATTCTTCATTTTTCTAGGATGATAGACTACATCTGGTTATAACCCACATCTTTCTTTCAAGACTATTTTTTGAACAATGCATCCTTTATCATTTCCATGGTAATTTTTCCTCTGTGTTTTATGTTCTTGAGGAAGACCATAAGTATTTCATAGATTTCAAGAATTTTAAAAAGTAGATGGTTCTCTTTATCTACATCAGTAATATTCTAACCAATATACACTGGTTGATTCACCAAGATTTGGAACTCGCTGGTGTGTTTTCCTATAGATCTCTCACTCAGTAGTCTAAGATTTATCAACCAATTTAAAAATAGAATCTTGTTTTGAGTGGTATTTGAATATTACATATTCTAAAAATTCATCTAGAGTTCATACATGCTAGTCTACCAAGAAACATGGTGGTAGATTTCATGATCGTTCCATTAGAGGATTAGACTGACCGTATAATTTTTCAGCTTCTTCCACTTATATTCCTTGGTTGTATCGGGGTAAATTATCTTATTATCAAATTATTCAAATAGATATATGGTATTAAGTATATATTTCATTAAATACTTAAAAATTGAGTAGTTTTTGGAATTCAACATCTTTATCCCTCCTGTGGATGGTCCCTCTAGTGAATTTAAATAATATACAAATTAGAGAAGAATATTTGAAAAATAGAGTATATAATTGCATCCATAATGGTAAAAATAATGAAATAAATTCCAAGATCATCAAAATAAGACTATGATTGATCAATATGTGATCAGAAACATCATTAATGGTTGATTTTGACTAATGATGTGGATTATTGGAGAACTAATTGGAACAATCACTCGAAAAGTCATTGATACCAGAATGATATTGTCTCACCATAGTTTCTTCGTCAAACCTCAATTTAATCCAAATTTCTCTAATTCACCAATAACTAAGAAAGGAAATGGGTAGATAAGAGAGAAATTTTATTTCAGGGAGAATATGGAGTACATGAATTTCCCCCACCCGCTCCTCCCTTTAATTCTCCCTTAGACCTCTCACCATTCTCAAAATATAATGAAGATATCTAGATTTCATTGGATGATGAAGGATGATCCTCAAGGTCTATTTTAATAGTCATCACCAACAAGTGTCATTTAATGAAAATTAATTATCCATATTTAGTACATATATTTTTATTAAAACATATTCATTGAATAACATGGGAATTTAATCCATTATATTCATGAATCTATATATTCAAATAATATACTAGCTGAAAATACCTCATCATGATTTTTGTTTTTAAGATAAATGTTTATTTTAAATAAAAACACACACTTTGAATCATACCATCCATATTTTGTATCATATTTATGTACAATTGATTCCTACATGACAAAAATAACTTTAGAATAGTTTTCCTAAATTATCAAGACAATTCAATTGTGTTTTTAGGTTTTTAGTCAGTGAAACATGTTTTTAACAAAAATATCATTTTTAAATTGAAAACACACTCTTTGAGTCATACTAGTCACACCATGTGTCAGATTAAAATTATACTAATTTATACAAGTCACAAATGATTTATGGATCATTTTTCTAAAGTATCAAGATAATCAGAGTATGTCTTCATGGTTTCTAGTAAATGAAATTCCATTTTAATTAAAATTTCATTTTAAAACTGAAAATAAAGATTTAGAGTCATAAAATACAAGCCATGTAATAGATTTTGGTTCAACTAATTCCTAAATATCACAAATGATAGATGTATTTTTTTATAAAGTATCAAAAAAATATGAATGTGTTCTCTCATTTTCTAGTATGTAAAATGTCATTTTAACTAAAATGTATTTTTTCAACTAAAACCACACATTTTGAGTCATGTTGTTCACACTATGTTTCATATTGAGGTGAGGCTAATCCCTACATATAAAAAATTACTTATTGATCATTTTCTTGAACTGTCAAAACAATAAGAATACATTTTCTTAGTTTTGAGTATGACATGAATATTTTGAACTCGAGTGTCTATTTAAAAAAAACACACACACTTTGAGTCATACCAGTCACACTGTGTGTCAAATTTACCTATGGTTGATTCATACACTTCAAAAAATGACTTAAGAATCATTATACTGAATCATCAGGAGAATTTGAGTGTGTTTTATTTGTTTTTAGTGAGTGACACATATTTTTAACCAAAATTTTATTTTTAATCTAAAAACACACACTTTGAGAAATACTAGTAACATTATGTATTGGATTAACATGAGATTGATTTCTATACATCACAAATGACTTAATGATCATTTTCCCAAAATATAAATTCAATCAAAGTATATTTTCTCATTTTTTAGTGAGTGACACATGTTTGTAACTAAAATGTCATTTTTAAACAAAAAACACACATTTTGAGTTATATGAGTCATATTTTGTATTAAATTGAGGTATGAATAATTACAACATGTCACAAATGAATTATTGTTCTTTTTCCTAAAGTATTAAAAAAAATATGAATGTGTTTTCTCATTTTTGGGTATGTCACATTTCTTTTTGACTAAAATGTAATTTTTAAAATGAAATCACACATTTTGAGTTATATTATTCACACCGTATATCAGATTGAGGTGTGGATATTTTCTACACATCAAAAATGACTTATGGATTATTGAACTAAAGTAAAAAAATTAATTTGAATGTGTTTTCCTAGTTATGAGTATGTTATGCATCTTTTGAACAGAAATATGAATTTAAAATAAAAATATAAATTTTGATTCATGCCTATCATACCATGTAATGGATTAAAATGATGTTTATTACTATTCATGAAAAATAAATTTTGGAAAATCTTTATAAAGTATCAACATAATAAAAGTGTGTTTTATAGGTTTTTAGTGAGTGACATATGTTTTTAACTAAAATATTATTTTGAAAATGGAAACACTTACTTTGATTCCTACTTGTCACACTGTTCATCAGATTGATGTTAATCTAATTTCTATACATTGAAAATGATTGTATATTGTTTTAATAAAGTATCAAGAAAATACAATAATATTTTCTTAAATTTTAGTTAGGGAAACATAATTTTAAATAAATTTTCATTTTTAACTAAAAACACACATTTCGAGTATTATCGGTCATTCCAAGTTTCATATTGAGGTACAGATTATTCATACACACTGAAAATGATCCATGGACAGTTCTACTAATGTTTCAAAAGAATATGAATTTGTTTTCTTAGTTTTGAGTATGACACATGTATTTTTAACTAGAATTTCAATTTTCAACTAAAAATACACATTTTAATTAAAACTAGGAACACTGTGTATCAAAGTTTGTTACGGTTGAGTTATACATGTCAAAAAATAATTATTAATTGTTTTTTTGAAGTATCAAAATAATATTTTTTTTTAGTTTTGAGTTTATGATGTGTATTTTGAACTAAATTTTCAATTTAAGAAAACACACACTTTGAATCATATTGGTCACACCATGCATCTAATTGATGTTCCCTTGATTCCTACACATCAAAAATTACTTTAGGATTGTTTTCCTAAATTTTCAAGACTATCAGAGCATCTTTTCTATGTTTTTGGTTAGTGACACATGTTCTTAACTATAATGTCATTTTAAAGTGAAAACATGTACTTTGAGTCATACTGGACACACCGTGTGTCATATATACATGTGATAATAACTCCTCCACATCAAAAATGACTTATATATATTCTTAATAAAGTATCAAGACAATATGAGTGTATTTACTTAGTTCTCAATGTGTGATACACATTGATAACTAATATGTCATTTTTTAAACTAACAAGACACATTTCAAGTCAAATCAGTCACAACGTGTATTATATTGAGGTGTTGTTGATTCTTACGCATCAAAAATGACTTATAGACAATTTTTCTAATGTGTAAAAGCAATATGAACGTGCTTTCCTATTTTTGGGTACATCACACATCATTTTAACTAAAATGTCACATTTAAATAAAAATACACACATTGAGTCATTCTAGTCACACCGTGTGTTATATTGAAGTGAGGTTTATCCCTACACATAAAAAATGACTCATGGATTACTTTCCTAAATTATCAAAATAATATGAATGTGTTTGAAATTTTTTTAAAATTACATACATATTTTAACTAAAATGTCTTTTTACATTGAAAACATGAACTTTGATTCATAACGATCATATTGTGTGTCAAATTGATTTGCAACTAATAACTATAAATAAAAAATGAATTATGGATTTTTTTTTAATAAATTATCAAGACAATATAAGTTATTTTTATTAGTTCACTGAGATTGACACATGTTTTTATCTATTTTTTTTTAACTAAAAACCCTAATTTAGAGTCATACCAATCACACCATATATTTCATTGAGGTATGAATAATTATTAAGAAAAAAATATCTTGTGGATCATTTTCCTACTATATCAAACCAATATTAATGTGTTTTCTTAGTTTTGATTATGTCATTTGTCTTTTTAACTAAAATTCCATTTAGAACTACAAACACACACTTTGAGTCATTTATGATCTAAAAACATACGTTAATGGACACAAAAAGATCAAATAATGAATAAATATCCCTATGAAGAGAAAAAATAATACCTTAGTGCATCATCATTATCATAGAATTTTTTGAGAATCGATTTTTCTCTAAGAATTTTGTTCCTTTATAAAGAACAAAATGTATGGAGGAGAATCAATTATTGATGAAGCCACCTCTTTATAATCTCTATGGAAATTAACCAAATATTTATTGGATAACAATGAAAATAGAATTAAATAAAATTAAGTAGATAAAATGATGAGAAAAGTAAAAAAATATTTAGAATAAAGTCCCCAATTTTAATATGTCTAAATACATTATGACACCATATATTCTACCAATTAATTTCTAAAAAAAATATGTTTCCACTTTTGAATACATATACTACAAAAATTCTCGGTAGTACTAGAAAAATATAAAAAAACTAATGATTTATAAATATTTAAAATGGAATTGTAGTTATCATCATGAATACCTATTAAAGGATGTGTGTTTTTTATGTAATATGATATCTTTCATAATTTTACATACATAATAACCCCAATATTTTATATTAGTTAGTTTATGAAACTATTCAAACATTAAGGAAAATAATTAATTTGTTTTGACATATCTTTTGATAGTGTAATATTATTATATTTTCTCTAATAATTAATCACTTGTAGAATTTTATGGGCTTCTTATGATCAAAGATTGTCCCCATGAAATGATTTTGATGATATTTAAACACCTCCCTATAATAATAAAATTTTCATTAAAAAATAATATAAAATGAATAAATTGATGTTTATTTTAAAAATGTTTCATGTAGTGTATTTTAAATTGATAAATTTAATCATGTGTGAATTATTATTTTTTGTCCACACAATGAATCCAAAAAATATTTTTTAGAGTATCTAATTTTTTTGCGATGAGAAACCAATGCTCCCTAAAAATTGAATAATTAATTAAAGGATTGAAAATATATTTTATATGATTAAATTTTATATTTTTACCCATTAATCCTGGGTATTAGGAAGTTTTTTAATTTTCTAAGTTTTTTTTTCAAACATTGCATCTAGTTTTTCAATTATTACTAAATATTACTATTCTATAATGAGGGTTTTTGTGTAGATGTGATGTGATGAGTAATGAGTCAAAATTTTTGTTCACTCTTGTTTTCCTTGAAATAGTACTCATATGTATGCCTATAGAAAATATGAATAGTATTTAACTGTTATTAATACAGTAGATCAACTATAGGGGAAAAATTATTGAAAAAAACATCATGTATACATTTAAAACTGAGACTGATAGATATCCATGCTTGAGGATTTCATCAACATTCTCACGACCAAGAAATTTTGAAATGGAATCTCCATAAATTTGTTATTCAAAATAAATGATGGTATTATCTTTATCATTGAACATTCTATCCACATTAAATTATAATATTATTAAAATTTTAAGTTAAACTGGTTGGGTAAAGGTAATTTATGATGTTTTAAATCAATTGGTTGATACTTTTGGATTTTCTTGATTCAACATTTTCTTTTTCATTCATTTTAAACATTTTTAGTAACATTCCTCTGTTTAGGCCTTTAATGATTAAATTTTAATGATTTTGTATAAAAAATAAATTGGAAAGGGATACCTCCCTGATGAAATGTATTTTTACAAGATCAAACATCCATGCTATGAATGTTCCAATATAATTTTTGACCTTATGAACATCAAGATCATTAAGTGGAATAGGTAGGTAAACTGGAGATATATAGGAATCCTTACCCTCAAAATACCTTTTGGATGTTTTTTGTTATTTACAATATCTAAATGGATATTTTACACTACACCCCTCCCAATAAGGTGATGTGTGGATATTGATAAATATAAATAAAACTTATTTTTAAACTATATAATATTTACACATGAATGGTATCTATGCCTTCAGGATTCAAATTTCATAGAAATAGTTATGAAAAAAATTATTACCTATGGTAAGGATGAAGTTTGAGGGGAACATATTGCCTCAAAGATAGGGGATATTCATGTAGTTATTGTTTTTGTATAGTTTCTTTTGTTTGATTCCTTCCCATAACATTATTCCATAACTTATATTTACAACTAAGTTTTTATTATATAGAAATTATTCATGTCTTCATCTCCTCCATTTTCTTATCATAATTCCATTATGCATTTATTTTCTGAAAATATGTTTGGGGTGACATTCCAAAACCCACATCTCTGACACAACCATAATGTTTTGGCTGCATAAAGACCACTTAAAAGTAGTTGTTCATCAGGTACAGTTGATTATGATTATTGTGTGTAAATGAGATAATTTTTTTTTGGAAAATAAGTAATTATTTTTATTTAATAGAAATTTAGAGCAAAAAAATATTATGTCATACCTATAATTACTTCCCATAATTTTTTTTGTTTTCATCTATTAGTATTCTATATTTATTTTCATGAACCTCCTTTCATAGAACATGATGTGCGATGGTAGTGGATTTGAATTTTTATTCATCAAACTGTATAAAAACAAAGTAACACATTTATTTTGTTGTTTAATACCAAATAAACTTATTATTATATATTTAAAATAAATTCCATTTTCCATGTACAGAGTACCCCATCTATACATTATAATAGGGCTATATTAGTTTTAATGAACATTTCTTATTTCAACACTCAATTTCTATTTCATAAATAAACAATTTTTAATCAAAATTATTAATACACGTATTTTCAAGTAATGTATTACTAATCAAAATGTACTTGAAAAGTTGCCTCCTCACAATGACCAGTAAATTAATTCTACATTTATTTGTTTATCATGTTTTCATACATATTTGGTGGTTATAGTTTTACTTTCCCATTAGTATCTTTGAGATTATTCTTCTTAATATTTGTCTGAAAGATTCTATGATTCTTCCTAGCGACAAGAAAAATTTCATTCAAAAATCACCAAGTATAAATGAACTCTACAAGGGATTAGGAAGTTTAATTCAATATTTCATTATATTATTTTTTATAAAAAATAAATAAAGTATTGTTTACACTAATATCTTCCCAAATTAGTTCCTTAACCACCATAAGAACATTTTACCATGTATCTACATTAATTTTCATGTGAATTTGAGTGATGAACCTGATGTAACTAAAGAAAATGGACTTTTTGGGGTTAACAAGATGGATGGGTGAATTCCAAACAACCTTTAATTTTATTTATCTTCTTCTTTCCTTAATAGTTTCTATTAACACCATTGTTCTATGATGCTCCCATTTTTTCAAACTCATAGTTTTTTCACCTTCTACCATTTCTTTAGATTCAAAATCGTAAATATGTTGTTCCTAGATATTGGTATCATTAGAATGTGGGGAAACTTTTTGTTCCTCCACATTGGGAGCATCATATTGTTGGGAAACCTATTGTTACTTAGAATTTAGTGCATCAACATGTAAATAAGTTATTATAAATAGATGTGATTAAACATTTAATTTAAATTACATTAATGTGGTAGTGAACATATAATAATATGTGGTAACACCATGTATAATAAAACATATATAATAGGATTATTGAACTCTTTTTTTTAATTTAATGTTTGAAGGGATTTGACCCCTATATCGAGTATCCAACTTACCTCATTATGGTATCCAATGACATACAAGACATCATCTACATTGGGACCACCATGAAATGATTATGACTTACCAATGAGTGGTTCAACCTTAGTTGAATTGACATATGACCCTTCAATGGTTTTGGTCTATAGAATAACAATTGATCACTTTCTATTTGTAGGATCTAGTACATAAAATACATCTACTACCTATGATTCAAATATGAATGGTTTATCCACGTACCCTTCATTACTAAATCCACTTTCATAAATCCCATTTCATCAATTTTCACTACAATCCTATTATCAACCCACATGCATTGAAAATCATTAGTTGAAATTTTTTATATTCAAACTACCATATTTGTTCAATAATCCCAAAGTATAACATATTAAAATAATTTGTATTTCTCTCATTGTTACCAGATATGTGCAACTCTTTAGCCATAAGTGTAACTCAACTTTTTTTCATGGTACTTCAATCATCATGTTCCTTTTATAGAACACATGAAAATTAATTACATAACCATTATAAGATAATATATGAACACTTGGTCCTCTATCGAGACATAAATTCATAAATTGAATTTTTATTTGTAGTTGACTCCATAAAAATATATTTTCAAAACCATCCTATAAGCTATTGATTATGTGTATTTAATATCTATATTTCATCCCCTGATAAATTCAAATGCCAAATAATTACTTTTTGGGTTTCAACATATGGCACACCCACTAAAATGTTATATAAAAAATAAAGTTGACCTGACTCCCACTTTGTAATATTAATTAAAAAAACATCTATTTAAAAAATTAGTTCACCCAAAAGTCTCTCGGTGCGAGGATATTTTTGTAGAATAATTATTTCCCCAATATATAAGTAGCTGGTATAGAATTCATGACTTTCTCCACAAAATAATTCTCCTCAATACAAACTTTTGGAAGATATTTTTTGACATACCCTTTCAAAATATTTATATATTGTTTAATTGGGTACATCCATAAATAATGTACATGATCACATAGATAGATCTATCTAACCAAGTGAACAATCATGTGAACCATCATATAAAATAATGAAGGTTGGAAAACCATCTCTAATTCACATAATATGACATTAATTTACTTTTCTATAGATGGAAATTTCACTGGGTCTATACCTATACTAAATATAATATTGAAAAAGAAACAAATATTGATTAAAATATGACATAAATTCAAAGGAAAATTCAATGTACAACTACATACATTAGAACTTTCATTATGACATGATAGTCATGTGATTTAACAACCTATAAAGTTAAATCATTCATTGAAACAATATTATTGATATTTTATTAATACCACTTTAGAACCTTTACATTATTCAGGAAGTTTCTAAAATAATATCTCTCTTACTTGTAAAGTGTGTAAGAAATTGGAGGAAGAAGAGTTCATCTTTCGGCCTCTATTGGGACAAACTCTTCTCATATCCCTATCTTAATCAAGTCCAACATAACCATAATTTTGTTCTTTGTTTTTTCAGGTTCATTTAGTAATGTTCCAATTAACCTATCACATATATTTTTTCCACGTGAATGATTTCAATAAAATTTCTATTGTAAAATAAATTCTAGTATGGTTATTATGAAACTGAAATCCATTCCTAATGAATTTTTGAAAGGTTTTTTGAAAGGTTTAACAAAAGAGGGGGACATATCCTTTATTTTATCAAATAGTTGATCACTTATTAGTGGAGATGGTTTTGTACCATCTTTTGAATTCAAATTGATTGATGTTTCCCATGATCAGTATATATTTTATTGGGGTACAAATCTATGATGTCTAAGAAACATAGTATTCAATGAATGTTTAATCCTAACTGAATGTGTACCTTTCTAAAAAATGGGACCCTTGAGTTATTTTAATTATATTTCCTAAAAAATTCCCATAAGAAGGAAATTCATTTACCATCTCTTACAACATGGATCTTAATATTGAATATTCATTTCTATAAGAATCATACAATGTAATACCCAAACCACATATTAATTTCAAATCATAAATAAATAATTACAAATAAAAATCAATATCATTACCTGATTGTTTTGGTCAATATATAATAAGAGTCAACATAATTTATTTTAGATTCATTTATAACCCTATAAAATGTTATAATTTACCACCATAACCATCCATGTACAATGAGTGACTATTTATAAACAAAAATGATTTGCCCCATATATAGATACTATGTGATAAAGCTTTCTCACCTTGTATCCAAATTCAAGATAGTCATGATCAATTTTATTCCACTGAGGAGAGTCTTCTAGGTGATGAAGTTTCCCATCATGATTTATTATATTTTTGTTCCATGTCAATTCCATTATAGTCTCCTCACATTCATATAGTCTCATAAAGTATATAATAATTGGAAAATACCATAAAAATTTTGAAGGAACTTATTCCATTTTCTTGTATAAAGATAAACCACACTTTTGGAAAATTTTATATAATTCATGGTCCTTGTGAAACAGTATACATTCATTTTAAAAAACATGTATTATTTTTATGATAATACCCATTGAACATAGAATTCATTTAACATCATATATTCATAAATGAAACTCATTATCTTTTGGTAGCATATCATTCAAGAGACTAAGTAGTTCAGTAAATATAGTGTCACTCCATATATTTTCAAATTTTATATTATATAGCATTATTATGGATGGAAATGTTGTATATTTAGTACAACTAATATATAATGATGTATTTTTACAGTTTTTTAACTTCTAGAATATTTTTGGACAATCAAAAGTTCATTTTTAGTAGTCCTTATCATTTCCTTAATACGATCTTCATTACCATTCATACATGTAATTATATCCTTGAAATATTCATCATAATTGTTCAAAATTGTAAGCATATCAGATGAACTTTAAAACTCAGTGTTATCTAAGTCACTAGAAACATTAAGTTCTTTTCCATGTTTAGTCCAACAATTACAACATTGATCTATTTAGTAAGAGATAAAGTGTTCTTTCAACACCTCTAAACTAATTATTCTTGAATAAAAATAATGTAAACACAAAATAAAAGGATTTAAAAAGAGTCATATTCATGATCTTTTTCAAACTTGATGAAATTTTCCAACCAAACCTTGTATTCATTTTTCATATGATTGGAATACATCAATTTTTTACTCATGTCCATTTTATTTTATTAATTAATATTAATATTTTTTATAATAAATAAATACACAGAAGATATGAACACAGAACCCTAATAATATATTCATTATATATACACAAATATAGTCATTATATTTGATATAAATTTTCATTATGTCAACAAGTTGTTGGAATATATAAAGACAAAGAATTATATGAATTTAAAGTATTATAACAGTTATTTTCTTATTAAAATAAGTCACATACCATAAGTCGTTCTTTTTTTAAATGGATTCATCAAGGGGGATAATTAATTTATTGTTTCTAAAAATGTTCACAAGAATCCAATGGATTTATAAAACTGTATGAGTATTATTTTATATATAATTTGATTTCACTATCAAAAAATATATCAAAACAAATTACCTATTTTTTACAATGTCTCTACATAGTTTGAAACAAAGTATTCACATTAATTATGGTTAATAAATTTATATAATTTTGAAATATATCATATTTGAATTATTTTTTTGGAAATAATTAAAATAAAATATTTAATATTCCTTGAGATTTTGAAAATAGTTAAGGACTAAATCATTGTGTTATTTTATTATAAATAATCATTCTATGATAACCATTTTTGGATCATTTTACTTAGTCTTAATGAATAATGAAGTCTATTGAAATCAAATTAAAAAATCTAATTACCAATATAACTAATAAAAGTGAATGTTATAATTTTATTTTAATTTAATCAATGTCAAATGAGGAGTGTGTGATATATAGGTAATAAATAGGAAAATTATTTAGTATATCTAAATCAATAACACACTTAAAATTATTGTATTTTTTTGGATCATTACACAACCTCTTTATATGGTTACAACCTTTAAAAAAATATTTGCTCAATTTTTTGATAACATGTTACAACATATATATGATTTTAGGCCTTATAATTAAAAATAACATTAAATAACTCCTAATAATGGTGGTGTATTTTTTTAAGTACTAGTCTCTATGATTGTTTTGTACTATAATATATATATATGTTTATATTTTAATTTCATTTAAAATTAAAATATCCTAATTATTTCTCTCTTTATAAATATTTAATGTTTAGGATATTTATAGGGTAAATTGTCATTTCATCCTCAAACAATAGTTAACAACATTTCATTATACTATTTTTTATCACAATTATTTTAGGGCTGTGTTAACATAATATTTTTTAAATTACTACCACTATGGTGTATTAAGCATCCATTCACATTTTTTATAAATATATTTCGTAACAAACATCCATAAAATGTATACATCCATAATGAACATTTTATTATCCAATTAATTCATCAACATTGAAACATAATAAAATACATAATTTTCTAGTAAATAATTATTAGAAAAATAAAATTATTCAGAAAATTCACAAAAAATATAATATTTTTAAAAGGAAAACAAAAGAACCAAAATTCTCTATTTGTTGTACAATTGTTATGATTTAAATATATAACACAAGGTGGTATAAAAAATAGTTTTCTACATCATGAATTTCAAAAAAACATCATACAAGAAGAAAAGAATGTGATGATAAAAAATTTCATATGCTATAAGAAGATGATCATAGGATGATATACATTTTAGTTTCACTTGATAATTTTAAAAAAAATGAGTTCAACAGCTAAATATAGACACAAAATGTAATGTTTTTTAAAAAACACACAAAACACAAGAAAAATCAACTAGTATTACTTAAAATCAGGTTTTCAATTTCATCCATTTTGTTTTAAAGTTTTATTTTATAAAATAATCAAATTCAACTATAGTAGAGATCTGTTTCCATGAGATATTGAATGTAACGCGAGGGATAAGTGATATGATAGGGTTATTTTAAAATAGTGTGATGGGTTAAATAAGCACTTATTTAAATGTTATGAAAAATGTGTGGTTTATTAGTTCTAAAAATGCATGTTTTGAGAAATAATACTTTTTTCATCACTTTCATAGCACTGATAAATCATTAATTTTGATGGCTATTGAGTATGTGAATATTCTTGAATTCTAAAACAATTTATACATCATTGGGAATGTTAAGGAAAATTTTTATAGGGTTGTTAATTATTACAAATATAATAAGCATTTTCACTTAGTTGAACATTGCATGTTCAAGATTCCGCTAGTGAAAGATAAGAATGATAATAATAAATCATGCATATTGAAGGGGTTTAATAAAGAATGGAGTGTGGTCTGAGGGGGCACCTCAACCAAGGGAAATAGAGATATAGGAAAGCTTCTAATGGATGATGTGGATAGAAAGATGTATCAAGATTCTTTATTTCTAACCTTTGATGGAGTAAAGGAACTTGGTTTGGATGATCTTTGAGAAATGGGTCTTATTGTTGTGTTGGCGAGTCTTCAGATAGTGAACTGAACAAGGACCTAGACGATGTGCAAGAAGAATGATTCATGTTAGTGAGTTCTCATAATGTAAGAATTTTTTTATTTTATTGGTTTGATGCAACTATAGGGTAAGAATATTTAACAGTCTTTCTATAGAGACATGAATGTGGCACCTCCAGGGTCTTCCTTTGGAGTCCTCAATAGATCTGGTATGAATATCATTGGTGATAATTATGGATGGAGGATATTGGATGAAAATAGGGATTAGATAGCCTCATAGACTATCTCATATTATTTCTCACCTCATGAACCTCCAATGGAACCAATTTCATCTGCTAATTTCTCTATTTTCACTGGAAATGATCTTGCAATTGTCTCTGGGTAGGGGAATGGAAGTAATGTTGTGCATGCCCCCTCAACACTAGTAGACGAAACACCCCAAATATAGGGGTGGGCTATACTAGATGGAATAAAAACTGGCCAAGTAAAACACACAAATTTTGATGTCTTGTGGAATCAGGTTTCACCAGCAGCAATAGATAAGGCCCAAATAGACATTATTTGGGTGATGGGTAATAATGTTCCAAACTGGGAGGATGCATTAGGAAAGGAGAACCTATTGATTCCTACTCATATTTTCTCACCCACTAATTTCTTTACTATGTTGGAATCAATTAAATCGTCTAAGTTTGATTTTATTTATCATGAAGGGCTTCAGAATACCAGCTGTAAAAAATGGAGGACCACTCCTCTAAGTTCTGCACTTAAAGATGATTATAATAAGGCATATTTTCTTACATAGGAAAATACTAAGGACATCATTATAAAGGATATTTTCCCTTTGGCTATCACATATCAAATTTCTAGGGAAAATCCTACAATCCAAATGGAGCGGACCCCAAATGTTAAGTTCCATCAATGAAAAAATGAGCAAGGTGAAGTTTCACTTCTAAAGAAGAATGAGGTGTCATACCATCCAAGAACAAATGAAAAACATATGTATGAAGAATATTTCATAGAAAACATGATAAGATTCTTTAGAGGATTAATATCTCACCTCACAATAGATTCCATGGTGGAGGAGAGGGTGACATCAGGCAAATTAGGTCGGGCCCTGGAGCCAAGCCAGCCAATATAAAAAGATATCATTATACTATGTGGCCTTTGAGTCCTTTTTTCTTTGGATATGCTTACTATGTATCATCCCTCCATTCTCTTTATTATATTTTTACTTTTTAAAGTTTATTTTTGGGACAATGGGTTTTAGTCTCTAAATCTATAATCCTATTGTCTGGAATAAAATAATTTAAATAAATTACACAAAATATTAAAAAGAGTGAATTCAAAACATTAATTACATAAGATAGAAAATACCCAAAAAAATAATAAAATTGAA
Organism: Viscum album; assembly: GCA_963277665.1. Taxonomy (NCBI): domain Eukaryota; kingdom Viridiplantae; phylum Streptophyta; class Magnoliopsida; order Santalales; family Viscaceae; genus Viscum; species Viscum album. The sequence goes on along the minus strand of OY728123.1, from coordinate 680,174,652 downwards.
AAATAAAATAATATTAATTATATAAGTATCAAAACTACTAAAAATGAATAATATTAACTATTTAAACTACAAAAAAATAAAAACATGCAGTTAGATAAATAATTTATATAAATTTCAAACATATTAAAAATATTAAAATATAATAAACAAAAATTGATGAATTTTATTCATATAAATTAAAAAATATTAAGAATATTAAAAATATTAAAACATAGTAAATAAATATGTATAAATAGATAATAAAAATTAATTAAATTCCAAAAAAATAAAATATAATAACTATTAAAATGAATAAATAATAGTAAATGAAAGAATATTAAAATTAAATAAATAAAATTTAATACATTACATAAATATTTAAAAATTGAATTCATAAAATTAATTACATGAATTATAAACAAATAATAAATAATAAATAATAAATAAATCAATCAATTGAATTATATAAATATAAAAATATTTAAAAATTAATTATATTAATTTTATAAATCACAAAAATATTAATAACTGATTTTAACAAATTAATTATGTACATTTCAACCATTTTAATAACCTTACAACTTATTAAATAAAATTCAATAAATATTAATCATATAAATTAAAAACATATTGAATTAATTAAAATTTAGTAAATTAATATGCATAAATAAATATTAATAAATGAATAAATTATAAAAAAATATTACAAAATAATAAATATAAAAATTAATAAATAATATTAAATGAATTGATATTAAAAACGAATAAATAAATTTGAATAAAGTACAAAAATATTTTAAAAAGTGAATTTGTAAAATTAATTACATGAATTACAGGAATATAAAAAATTAATAAAAATTAATAAATAAATAATATTATTTAGATAAATAAATTTTTTATTAAAAATGAATTATATGTTTTTTTAACAATTTGATGCTTGGAGGACCCTTAATTAAGAAGATAAAAAGCAATAGGGATTGAAAGGGAGATGTGGGAAAAATAATTGAAACAATAACACCAATCACTAAACATACAAGACTAGCAAGATAAGGATGGGAAAAAACTACAAAGGGGGCACAAAAATACAGATAGATGTTCCAATAAGAAGACCAAAAACACCCGTAACATAGATAAAAAACATCACAAAAAAGGATAACACCAGATTAAAATTGGAAAGACTCCAAACATAGAATTCATTTAGTATGTGAACGAGTTTCAATATTATAAATAGATATTCAACTACCCTGGCCATGAGGATGCCGACCTCACCTCCAAGTTTTGGAAGACTGCCAAAGGTTTTCCTAGTCATCCAAGTCACATTCTATAAATACTTCATCATTGTTGGAGGACACAAATACCATGTTAGTCATACCATCAATAAAGAAATTTTTGGAGTTCAAAAACTAAACATGGTTATTGGGAGTGTCCATTGGATCTATAATATTAAAATAATTATGGGTGGAGACCTTAATCTTTACTTTAATGGATTAATAATGGTCAATTCTCTCTTTGATGGAAATTTGAGTTGAGGAGGGGGATGAACCTCGGGTTATAGAAATGGGACACTTGGAATTATATGATCTAAAGTTAGATGATTTTGAAGAACCAATACTAGATCTAAAGTTTTCATCACTATTTTGGTGAACATTACTAGCCATTTGAATTTCCAAAGGAGGTTTTCTAATAGCCCATTCTATAGAATTTTCAAAAGAGAAAGCAGCGAGCTCTAAATTAACATAATTTCTTTTCATATTCTTGGGAAGATCAGTAATTCCTTGGTATAAAGACAATAATGACTTAGATTTTCTCTATTTTTATTTTTAAAAATTAATAGAAAAATTCCAAGACTAGGCATGGAGACTGTGTGAGATTCTAAGGCCCGGTGTTCCTGAAATAATACGATGAAAAATGGTAAGTTTTTAATTGATCTCATGGGTGTTTTTATTTAAAATGGGATTAAATTCTAAACGGGTGCCTAGATCAGAAATCTGAGGTAATGGTTTCATTCAAAGAAACGACTTTGCCTTAGGAAAGGCCCAACATTGAACGACATGGGTCGACTGTAAAAGTTAGTATTTAGAAGTAACCGTCATTAAAAATATTTTAACAAAAATATTTTTTTGGATGCAACACAGTTTTTCTTTTTAATGAAACCTTTTTCAAGAATTCATGTTTGTCACCATAACCCTAGAATTCCTTTGATGTGTGGAAGGAAACTCTCTCGATGATGAATACTGACAGATTGAGGATGGATGACGATACAGACCTCCATTCTTCATCAACAATTATTCCAACCGAGAGGTAGGGTGTTGATTTTTATTTGTGATTTCATTTACCCATTTTAGATACAATGAAAAATGAGGACCAACCAAGGAATAGTTTGATCCACAGTTTGATCTCTTGTAGTATGGGTTTTATGATTGTAGGGTCTGATTAGGGATTAGATTTGGGTGCGGATTTGTTTTTCATGATTCTGCTAAATTGAATGGATCAAGGCTGAAAAAACAAGACCAAGATATGTTCTTTGGGTATTAATTTTCTTTAAAACTTCCCCCTCAATCTCTCGTGTTCTTCACCTTCTCCCTACCCTTTGATACCCTATCTGAAATCTGAATCGAGAATCAATCCTGCGATGGAACTTCAGAGGTGAAATGACAGTGTAAGGCGACGGTAGCACAAGGCAGGGTGGCACCATTCCTGGTGGATGGTGTGACTACAGGGTGGGGCCACCAGTGGGGTAGTCGGCGGTGAAGGGATCTACAACACGACATGAGAGCCTAGGTCAGACAGAGTGTGATAGGATGGGCCACTAGCAGGGCGGCCAATGACGGCAATAGGACACTATCCAGGCAGGACCATGTCAGAGGGAGCCTGCGATAGTGGAATCCACAGGCGGCAGGGGCCGCGGGCGCAAACTAGGGGGCCATGATAGGAGATTGCGGTAGTGAAAGGGGATGCTTCTCAAAGCAGCATCGAAGGGAGACCACATCTACAATGGGGTCACGGGACCAGGCAGAGGAGGCGGGTCAGCCGCGTGAAACATGGCATGACTTCATGTGGACCGGAGGGACATCACCAGGGTGCTCCACATTTGGTGCACTCAAACTGGCCCGCATGCGGTGAGCTAGACCAAATTAGTCTGGCCACTCAAGAGGTTTAGCGGGCTGGACCCAGTGGCCCATCGGTCTGGGTCCAGAAGGCCCAGAGAGTTGAGCCGGTTCGGGTTGGGCCAAACTAGGCCGGGTCAGCCAAACTTAGTTAGGTCAGTCCAGGATAGTTTGACCGATTCAGGTCGATTGACAAGTCAGGTCGGGTCCGGAGGGTCGGGTTGGACCCAAACTAGACTGGGGTAAGACCTTTTCGTAAAAACTATCATAACATTCAAACTGTATGTCTGTTTGATGATGTGTTTGCGGTATTAGGACCCTTGAGACAAGACGGTGATTTTGAGGTACCCTAAGTGGGTCATTTTGAATGTTTTAATATGACCTTTTTAGCTTGAGGAGTAGGTTCCTCTAGTATAAGAACACTATGAGAAAAACCTTATAGCTGGCTATAACTTGGTGACTATGTGACTTGGGGAATGCATGAACCATCAATGCTCAATGCACCATCAATGGTCCATGTTCCATCAATTCTCCATGTTCCATCAATGTTCTCTACCCCATCGATGCTTCAGGCACCATCGATTCTCTAGGCACCATCGATGCACTATGCGCCATCGATGCTCCATGCTCTATTAACACTTTATGATCCATCGATGCACAATGCTCTATAGATTCAATGTGCATCATCGAAACTCCATGTGTCATAGAAACTAGGAGATATGTGGTCTACAACTGAAAATCCTTCTCTTCATACTATAGACTTATACTTGTGTGAGCTGACAGTACTTTGTGAGTTTCATTTGCGGTATACTTTGTGTGTTTCCTCTGTGGTGTACTTCATGTGTTTTATTTGTGGTATAATTCTTGTATTTCTTAGTTGTATTTTTCTTTTTTGGTTTCAGGGTGTCCTACCGAGTATTGTTTTACACACACCTGCACGGGATTTTACTGCACCTTCCGTGTCTTGTGCAGATGATTGAAACTTTGACGGAGTTCTAGGTGGACCTGGGCTATGTAGTTCTTAGAGGAATCAGATGGATTTTTTTCTACTATTACTTTAGGCAGCTATCCTACACCTACCCTTTAGGTTGGGTTTATGAGGATGAGTTTCAAGAACTTTTTCTTTCACTTTACATACTATTTCTTTTTGCGGGCTTGTATTCTGGACCTATTTACTTTCTAGTTTTCCTACTATCATACTCTTAGGCTGGTATCTTAGTGTTTTCATGCATTGTTTACTTAGTGTTTTTAAATTTCATCATTTTGGGCTTGGAGATGTTGGCATGTGTACTGGTACTTAGGAAAATGCCTCCCATTTGTGGGATATGCCTACTCGGTACTAGTCACCATCCCCTGGACTATCAGAGGATGTCTTGGGGTAGTCATGACACATGAAACTTTGGGACAGGTTATGATAGAGTGGTATCAGAGCAAGTTGGTGATACCTAAAGAACTAAGAGTCTATGAGATTGGTTTGGGGAAACAATGTTAAGTGTTTCGAGTTTGGTTTTTTTGCCAGGGACTCCAGTGTTGGTGCGGAAACTGACGTATCCCTACATTAGGAATCTAAATTCTTCTTTTCTACTCGGTACATGAAAACACTAGTAGTAGGGAAAATAAATGGTACATGCTTCATATAAGATTTTTAGTGTGTTATCATGTCCTTATTGAGTCAATTCACTAGGTATACTATATTGAATGTGGAACATCTTGATCTATTTTAGGATTCCTCCATCCAGATAACCATCTAGGATTCTGATGTATGATCATGAGGATAATCCACCAAATGATGAGACATCGGTATAGGGACCCATACCAATGATAGCACATCTGGGTGGTGTACCAGTGATACCACCACCTGGAGAGTAGTAGTTACAACCAACGCTACTAGTAGATGATGAACATAGGATGAGTACGTTGCATGAGTTACAGAGGCAGTGAACCCCCATGTTTAGGGGTGATCTAGACCCCTAGGTAGCTAGGGATTGGTTGGAGGTAGTTACATGTGTCTTATTCCTTGTGAGGACACCTTCTGACTGGATGGAAGTTTTAGCCACAATATTTCTTCAAGTCTTAGTGGGGTGATGGTGGAGGTTTGTGATATAGACACATGAAAAGATGACTCTCTATTGGATATAATTTGAGCGTATCTTTAGGTAGGAGTTCATTCTAGCATTGTTACACTCAGTGCACATACAGGAGCTCCTACATCTACAGTAGGGAAGTCAGATAGTATCAGAGTACTCACAGAGATTTACGAATCTTCCTCGATACTCCATGAATATGGTGTGGGACCCATTCATCAGGGCATGGACCTTCAAGAAGGGTCTACACCAAGATATTATGGAATCCATGATATCCCTGAGCATCCCTACATGTTCTAGGGTACTAGAGAAAGCCCTACTGGTGGATAGTTTTCTGGAGGAGCAGACGCCAGCAGTGGGAGCTACCAGTAGGCACCAGGTAGCTGAGTCTTCAGTAGTTGATATCCGACAGTAGATGTAGGGACCCAAGAATGTAAATCACTCCATGGGAAGACTCTAGGATATTATATTAGTGGTGCATGGATCCTAGGACTGAGTGGGTCAGCTAAAGGACATGCTATGTTACTTGTGTGGTGGTCAGGGACATCTGGCTCAAGATTTCCCAAATCATTGTGAAGATAATGAGCAGATGGTTGAGTGACTACTAAGGAAGAGGAAGAGTTAGGAGAAGAGTGTTCCATAGGGATGTGGCTATGGAATAGGAGTAGGTTGGGAAACAAGAGGTGTGAAAAGGTTTGAGGCACTACCCCCCAACCCCTAGGTGGTCCACAATAGGCTCAGTGAGCTAGTGGATAGGGAAGATGCCAGGTTCAGGTGATGGAGGCTTACAAACCCAATGATCCAAAGAATATTAAGGGTATAATCTATGTATTTTACAATCTATCTACAATTTTGATAGACATTGGTTCCATTCACTCTTTTCTCACCATAAACCTTGTTCAAGACTTTTAGAGTAAAATGGAACCATTGACTCAATCCCTATTCTTAGAGACTCCTCCAGGGGGAGATTCGACAATAAAAAACTGGTGCTGATAGTGTGCCTTTACTTTAGGGTGCGCGAGTTTCTATTGGGATCTCTTGGTGAATCATCGAGGCCTTACGGTGACATTCTTAGTATGGACTAGTTATTTGTAGTTTATGTCCAGATTGACTATTTTAGGCAAAGAGTGTGGTGTGTTTTCAGAAATGGGAACATGTTTTACTTTGTTGGTTAAAGGAAAACACATGTGGCATAGGAAAGACTCACTCATAAGAGGGTACAACTAATTACTCACCAGTTAGATTGCCTCACCCTCGATAAGGTGGATGATAGGAGTTTTCAGTTTCTTACTGTGGTAGTGGAATATGAGGGTGTATTTATCGATGATTTCATTGGATTACCTCCCCGTAGGGAGGTATACTTCTATATTGACCTATAACTTAGGACGTAACTGATATCTACACCTGCATATCAGATAGCTCCCATGGATCTTTTGGAGTTGAAGGTAAAGCTAAAGGACTTGCAGAGTAATAGCTCCATGAGACCCAATGTTTCACCCTGGGCGACCCTAGTTTGGTTTTCCAAGAACGCAGATAAGATCTTGATATTATGTGTGGAATTCTAGAACATTAACCTGGTGACCATTAAGAATAAGTATCAACTATCGAGGATTTACAAACTCTTCAATTAGATGAAGGGAGCGAGGTGGCTCTCGAAGATAAAATTCAGATCTAGATATCACCAGCTTCATGTACGAGATGATGATTTACCAAAGACAACCTTAATATGTTGGTATGAACAGTATGAGTTCTTTGTGATGATGTTTGGAATGAAAAATTCCCCAATAGTGTTCATGGGACTCATAAACATAATCTTCCAACCATACATAGATCGGTTCATCAAGGTCTTCATTGAAGACATCCTAGTATACTCATCATCTCAGGAGGAGCATGCGATACACCTGAGGATGGTCCTATACACACTCCAAGAGCACCATCTTTATGGGAATCTCTTAAAGTATCAGTTATGGATTTGGGAATCCAAATTTCTAGGACACATCATTTCATATCCCGGAGTTGTAGTGGATCCGATGAAGATGGAATTAGTACTTGCTTGGGATCCACCCAAGAGTGTTACCAAGGTGCGGAGTTTCCTAGGATTTTCTGGTTAATGTAAGGGGGTTTTACCCATATTTTATAGAGTATAATCACCCTTTATGACCTTGACATGGATGGTAAAACCTTTGGTGTGGATAAAGAAGTTCCAACAATGCTTTCAAGAGTTGAGGCAGAGGTCGATGAGTTCTCCCATCTTGAGACAACCAAAGGAGGGCGTCGAGTATGCATGGTTCTACAATGCATACAGTACTAGGTTTGGTTGTGTCCTAATGCAGGGAAAAGTGGTTATTGCCTTTGGTTCACACTAGTTGAGGAATCATGAGCAGAACTAAGCGACCCCTGATATTAATCTTGCATTGGTATTCTTCACATTGGAGATGTGGCGACACTACCTGATGGATGAGCAGTTTATCATCTACTCTGACTACAAGAGTCTAAAGTATATATTATCTTAGAAGGATATGAACTTGAGATAGAGATTAAGGATAGATTTACTCTAGTACTATGACTTTGATATTGTCTATCCTAGGAAGGGGAACGTAGTAGCAGACGCTCTCAGCAGGAGATCCAACTTATAGTTTCTGAGTGAGGCATCAGAGCAGTTGGCCACGTTACAAATATCATTTGTAATTGGATATGGAGTAGCACACCTCCAATCGATGATTGTAACCCCTCCACTCTTACAATGAGTCAGAGAGGTACTGCTTGGGGATATCAACTGCAAGACCCTACATGCTCAGTTGTCTATGGGGTATGCCTGTGATTGATATTTTATATGTGGGGAGCATGTCGTTATTTTCATAGGGTGAATAGTGGTACAAGTGACATTGTGGGAGGAGGTTATGATGGAGTTCCATAGATCCCATTTGGAAGTACATCTGGGTGTGGAGAAGATATTTCAGGACGTCTGATGTAAGTTCTGGTGGATGGATATGAAGAAGATAGTAATGGATCGGACCTTCCTGGTCCATTACTTTGTCAATTTCTGGTGTTTGGGGTGTCATGGACACCATATGTGAGTCAAGAGGGTTTCAGTGTCCGTGGTAGAGTGTCACCTATGGGTGCCACCAATTGGTTTCACTGATTAGTGCTACACCCAAATGGTGCAACCATGGGGTGTCAGGTTTCCTTTCTAGTTTCCCTCCCATAACATCTCTTTTATATTTTATTACCTCTTTTAAAGTGTTTTAAGACCATTCTAAGGATATTATAGGATATCATAAATCCCCTAAGATTGGGGAAAACCTTGAATTAAAAAATATATGGCCTTTTAATCAGTTTCACACCCTTTTCCATGTTTCCAGTTATGCCCATGATATGCATTTTTCTCGGTTTAAAGGAAATCTATCAACTCTCTACTGTTCGATGGTATACCTTTCTATCTTTGAGGGAATTATTAAATATAAATTAATTCAAATTTGTGAAACCACCTAGCTGTATGGTCCAACCATGGTCCACTTTTTAAGAACTTCGAAATCTCATATCCCGTAACTCAAGGATCATGCCTTTTTATCAGGCCAAGATATTCTTCCCCGGTATCTTTTGTTCCCTCATGGTTCACTTGGATTCCTTCTTCTAGAGATGTATTGTGCCTATGTGAGAGCCCTCTTTTTGGTTTTTCTTGGATTTTCCTGTCACAAGACCCCAGTCCTTGGCACAAGGAGGAAAAATTCAATCCTTGATCATCCAAGTAGGGGTTCTTCCTTCGTCTCTCTTTACTGTACATCATGAAGGGTGGGTATAATGATGTTCCCTTGTAACATAGATGAAAAAACATTAACGAAGATAATAAATGGACTTTTAGAGAACAAATGCGTGGGGAATATTATGATGTTGTGGCGTTTTAACTTTATTTTTATTATTTGAAATGTACGGGCTCATGCCTATAGAAAATCATGGTCATTGGTTGTCCTTATTGTGCACTAATGAAGCTCTATTTTCTGGATGATCTTGTGATTGAATAAATTTAACTTGAAAACTGATTAATCATATAAATTTGGTTGATTAAATGGATTCTTGATGAATAATAACACTTGTGTGATCACCCCAGATAACCAAACAGAAAGAAGGAACGTAATAAATGGTGTTGACTAAATTTGAAACTCCCTTGATCTGTTCTGGTGATACGTGTGGTTTCTCTTATTAATATTTGTGGGGAGAAATATAGGGGAATGGAATATATGGTTGAGAGTTTGTTGGTTTATGAATATATGGATGTGTGGATCTAACAATAAATGTTCTTGACATGGTAATTTGGGGCATCATTTGGTTCTAGTACTTAGAGGGATCTCACGGATCCCATTTTGACGATGTTACTTACAAGCGAACTAGAAGTGAATTCTTAAATTCCAGCTTGAATTTTTTCTTTCAGTTGTTGTTTTAGATTGTGGTTATGCATTTTAGTTTCCCAGTAGTGAAGTAATATTTAAATGGAATCACTTGAACATTACAATGAGAATGAGTACAATGGGAAACTATTTTCCATACATGGTTTGTTCTCTGGTTGTGGTTGTTGTGTACTTGTGCATGTAGGGTTAGAAACAAGAGTAGTTGTGTGTGGGATGGTTGGTGGTTTCAGGACCCTTAAGTTGGGATGAGTTCTTCATTACCTATATGTTTAACTTTAGTTCTTTTGTTTCTTATACACACCCCACCCAGGTTGATAACTTCATACCGAACACCCCCATTTCATGGGGGGTGTTTTTCCCACCATTCCGTTGAGTGGTTGGTTTTTTTCTCATTTATGCTCCCTCTACTAGGTTTCCCAAGACTCTTAGGGAAGGATATGATGACCTAAGGTTCATTATGGACCAAGAATATTTAGGCAGGGTGTTTTGTGGTGGGTTGGCTTAAGTGTGGGCAGGAATGTTTGTTTTTCAAGTGTCTTTGGGATGAGGCCCATGTGTCTGCGGGCAGGATGTGTGGTTGTGGTGACCCAGGTGTCTAAAGGTATGAATTGTGGTTGTGATGGCCCAAGTGTCTACAGGTAGGATGTTTGGTTGTGATGAACCGGATGCTTGTGGGCGGGGTAAACATGAGGTTGGAATGGACCATATGGTTGTTGTTGGGGGTAGTAGTGAGACTGTAGTGAGATTTGTGGGGGAGGTATGATGCATATGATGTTATAAATATCTAGTGGGAAAGTGGTGTGGGTACCCAAAATATTTATGTGCTATTAATATTATCTTACCTGACTTGCGTTATTTGGGTTGTGTGCCTTGGTGAGGCTGGGTGGATAGTTTTCCTTGCTAGGTGTTTTGGTTACCTCTATTTATCACGGGGCATTATAATTTCTCCCCAATTGTGTAGGAGATCTTTTGGTTTAAATACTTAGTATACCTTTATACTCACCCTACATATATAAAACTGCTTTTAGGTTTCCAAGAGGACTTCAAAGACCATGCCATACCATACTAGTTTGGGCGTCAGGACAGTTTTCTTTGTTACTTTTCTTTTTTTTTGGTACTTTCCTTTAAATATTTTCTTATACTTTGTATCAGTTATTTTGATCATGCATATGGGAATGGATTCCTGGATTTACATCTATATTTAGTCCTTGGTGTTGCTGAGATATATCATCTTATCTCCTAGTCTTGTTCTATAAAAAGGGTAATGCCTTCCATTTATGTGAGATTCTATACCATTGGTGTCAGTCACCACTCTAGGGCCTACAGAAGGCAGGACTCAGGGGTTATTATCTCTCCTTCCCTTTGAAGAAGGAAGGTCATAACATCTTGCCTTCCTTTCCCTCATCTTGTAGAAGGCGGTTCATGATAGAATGGTATACAAGATGATGAATAAGATATAGGATGGAGTTTAAGGATAGGAATAGTGTGGATTGCATGGGATTATAGGGAAACAGTTTTAGGAAATCTTGGTGCATGAAATATGTCAGGTAAGGCCAGCTAGGACCCAGGATTTTAAGGCCCCCTGTGATCCGACACAAGGACTCTGAGCCTACTGAATAACCTAGTTAGTCTACATTGATTTGAGGGAAGAGACCCCAAGAAAGGTACCCAAATCATAATGACTAGTTTTCCAGCTTTAATTGTGGTTTCTTGGGAAAAATTGAAATAAATATATAAGGAAGTCCCTAAGTAAATTCCTTACTACTCGTAATTAGGCATTCCATTTTTTACCGTGCAGTTATGGAATCAAGACATCTTCTACGAGTAATGTGGGTGGTCAGGGACCAGCAGGTTGGTTTGGTAGATCAAAGGAGGGTTGATCGAGATTAGGAGAATGAATAGTAGAAGAATACCCTTCATGCCTTCCATCAGCAGACTCTAGGAAAGTATGAGGGAAGCGTCTCAAACATAAAGGCGAAGAGATGGCTCGAGGAGCTGGTGATAACATTCAACTTGATCCAGGATCCAATAGAGTATTGGTTTCCTATGGACATGAGCCATATGCAGGGATCGGCGCGTCAGTGGTGGAAGATTTATCTTAGGGAGAAGATGGAAGCTGAGGTTTCATGGACTGACTTTGAGAAGGAGTTACAGGCGGAATTCTTTTAATCCATGATGAAGGTCAAGAAGAGGCAAGAGCTACTCTCCCACCAGTAAGGGAATATATCGGCGAGGGGACTGGGGATCAAGTACAAGGATCTCCTTTTCTTTTCTTCGGATGTCTTTCTGGATGAGGAATCACGGGCAAGACACTTATTAGAGGCACTCCTACCTTCTCTTTAGTATATTGTTACTCCATTCACTCTGCCAATGTACATAGTGGTTCAGAAGAAGGTAGAAGTAGTAGAGAGGATGTACATGTTAGGAGGTGTTCCGTGAGAGAGAAGCCAATTGGTTTTATCCAAGGGGAAGGACTTCAGTAGAAGGCCTCTGACATCAAGGCCTTCAAGGTTTTGGCTAGTGGGGAGTAGGCCCCAGCAGTTCCAGTTCCGATATCCGAGTAATCTCCCTTTCTCCATGGGCTTAGGACTGAGGTGATTTATCTATGTTAGTTGTGGTCATATTTGGAATTATTTCCCTATTCAATTGTAGTATAGTGGGGGTGGAAAGTTTCAATGCCCACTTTAAAAATAGTAGTTTCCAGCCAGACTCTTCCAATAGCAAGAGTTATGAGCTTCCTCTCCACCGAGGGCAGACGGTGCTGGAGGGGGCAGACCTCAGGGAACTCCTCAAGGAACTTGGCCAGGGTGTGTTCAGGGAGGTGGATGACAGCTGAGGGTAGAGGAGTTTGGCATGGGTAGTTGCACATCCCAGAGGTAGCAGTCTCAGTAGGGACAGACGTCATTCAAAGTATGATCAGTCTATTTATACTCCTTTGTATGCCTTGTTTTATTTAGGATCCTTGCACTCCTTTGTGGCACCCAGTCTAGCCCATGACTTGGTTTTAGACGTAGAGAGACTTTCCATGCCACTAGTGTTGAGTAATCCAGTTAGAGGTTAGACCAACCTACTTGAGGTTTTTCAAGGGTACAAACTGATGTTGGTGCCGCATCAGTCCAGTGGGGATCTCTTTCTGCTACAAATGCAGTCATACGATGTCATCATGGGAATAGACTGGATGTTTTCCATGCACGCTATTATTGATTTCTTCTAGATTAGGGTCATGTTCTCAGATATGGGTGGCCACCTAGTAGCTTTCATTGGTGAGTGGGGTTTCCAGGAGGGCATCCAGCATGTGGAGCCCCTTCTTTTCTTATTAACCAAGATGTCATTGGAATCAATAAACTCAAAGATGGTGGAAGTTTTAGGAATTTTCAGTGAGTTCCTAGATATATTCCCCAAAGAGGTTGTGACTCTACCCCCTCAACATGATGTTGAGTTTAGGATAGACTTACAACTCAGTGCCAATCTGATTTCAATGCATACCTATCGAATGGAACCTTCTGAATTGAGGGAGTTGTGGATTCAGGTCGATAACATGATGAACATGGGTTTCATCCGACCAAGAACGTCTCTATGGGGTGCTCTAGTCTTTTTCACAAAGAAGGTAGATGGTGGTCTCAGGATGTGAATAGACTAACAAATACCAAATCAGGTGACACTCTAGAACTGTTACCCCCTTCTAAGGATCAACGAACTTTTTGACCATTTGAAGGGAGTAGGCTAGTTTTCTAAGATCGACCTGCGGTCTGGATATCACCATTAGAGGGTGAAGGAGGGTGACATACCGAATACTGATTTTAGGTGCCGATGTGGGAAATTCGAGTTCGTGGTCATGTCATTCGGCATTAAAAATGCACCAGCTATATTCATGGGTCTAATGAACCTTTTTTTCCATGAGTATCTGGACCGATTCATGGTCATTTTCATCGATGACATCCTGATCTACTCAATATCATAGGAGGATCATGCTGAGCAACTAAAGATAGTTTTGTAGGTCCTTCGACACCACCAGGTCTATGTGAAGTTGTCCAACTGCAAGTTCTATACACAAGAGGTGCACTTCCTTGGACACGTGGTGTCTCGAAAGTGAATAATAGTGGACCCGTCGAAGGTTGAAGCAGTTTTTTCTTGGGAAGAACCCAAGAACGTGGCTTAGGTTCATAGTTTCTTAGGACTGGAATGTTACTAACAGAATTTTGTACCCAAATTCTCTCGATTTGTAGTGCCTTTGATAGGCTTGACCAGATAGGACCAGGCCTTTGTGTGGAGTGAGAAGTTCCAGACATCTTTCAGTTATCTAAAATGGAATTTGGTCAGTTCCCCAGTGCTGAGGTTGCTGGAGGAAGGGGTAACATTTGAAGTGTTATGTGATTCTTCCAGTCTAGCCTTGGGGTGTGTGCTGATGCAATAGTGAGGAGTGATTTCTTATGGGCCTAGGAAGTTATGTCCTCATGAATGTAACTATTCCACCCATAACCTAGAACTTTCAGTGGTTGTGTTCACACTAAGTTGTGGCAGCATTACCTCCTTGGGGAATGCATTTTGGTCTTCACAGATCACAAGATCCTAATGTATGTCTTCTCCTAGTGAGACATGAACTTTCAGCGATAAAGGTGGATGGATTTTATTCAATACTATGACTTCAATATCTCCTACACCTCAGGAAAGGGGAACATGGTGGATGATTACTTGGGTAAGAAGTCACAGAAGGATGTGGTTCAGGAGTCATCAGATTCTTGGAAGGAAATTGAGGAGTTAGCTGCTTTACATCTGGGCATGAGAGTGGAGGATATAAAAGGCTATTTGTTTCAGATGATAGTGCAGTCTTACTTGGTACGATCGGAGGAGGAGTATCAGTGGGGATACTCAGAGGCTGAAGTGATGTGTGATTGTGTTATCTAGGGTGATGAACTGGAGGGATGGTCAAAGGATAGTCTGAATTAGATGTTGTTATGTGGGAAGATTTTTTTCCCAGTGGCGATGCACAAGGGAGTTCTCGGTGAGTTAAACAACTCACCCCTAGTAGTACATCCAATAGACTTCAAGATGTACCAGGGATAGAAAGGTATGTTTTTGTGGCCCATAGTGAAGTGGGTAGTAGCGTAGTTTGTGGCAAAGTGCCTCATGTGTCTGTAGGTGAATACTGAACACCGTGTTCCCGATGGTCTGTTGCAGCCCTTAAATGTACCTGAACGGAAGTGGGATGACGTCTCAATGGATTCCTTCATAGGACTACCATGGGATGAGGGGTGATACATTTCCATTTGGTAGTGGTGTAATGATTGAATAAATCATCCCACTTCCCAGAATTTAAGGAGTCGAGCACAATAAATTCCTTAACATAGATGTACATGGCTGAAGTTGTGCGGCTGCACGGAGTTCCTAGAACCATCATTTCAGATTGTGCTACATGCTTTACTTCATGATTTTAGAAGGGATTACATCATGCTTTTGGCACCCAGCTATGCCTTAGCACTACTATCCACCCTTAGATAGATGGGAAGATAGAGAGGTCCATCCAAATGTTGGAGGATATTCTGAAAGCATGTGTTCTAGAGTTTGGGGGATTATGGGTACAACACTTTCCCTTGGTGTAGTTTTCCTACAACAATATCTATCATTACAACATTGAAATCGCACCCTTAGAAGCCTTGTATGGAAGACTGTGTCATTCATCCGTGTGCTGGACAGAGGTTGGGAAGGCAGGTCTTCTTGGCCCAGAGGTGTTGTAAAGAATAATAGAGAATGTTTAGCTTGTTCATGAAAGGATTAAAGTAGCTTAGGACTAGAATAATTCATATGTCGATCATAGGAGGAGGCCCTTGGAGTTTGAGGTTTGAGATCATGTGTTGTTGAAGGTTTCCCCTTGACGTGGGCAATGAAGGTTTGGAAGGGGAGTAAGATTTCTCCCAGGTTCATCAGACCCTTCAAGGTGTTGGGATGAGTCGGAAAGGTGTCATATCAACAGGTGTTACCACCAAAGTTGGAGAGGATCCACAACGTCTTTCATGTATCTCAGCTCCATCGGTATCTACACGATGACTCCCACATCCTCGACTGGGGAGAGTTGGATATCTAGGATGATGTGACATTCATGGAACGACCAGAGAGAATCAGGGATCGTAAGGAGAAGGTGATTCGTGGACAGAACATTCCATTGGTTCATGTGTTATGGAGGCATGGTGGCCTCAAGGAGAATACCTAGGAATAAGAGGCACAAATGCATGCCTAGTACCTGAGCTGTTCTGAGTTTTGATCTTGTGTTTTCTTTGTGCCTTTCTTATAAGGAAACATTTAACCCTGATTATTGTATGATAAGTTATTTACCTATTCTCTATTTTGTATAAATAGTCCTCACTATGGGGAGGGGAGAACTTGATCCCTAATCAAACACATTATTTTGGATGCGATTAAACCTATGCGGGTGAGTTAGTGTCGCCCAAAGTGGATAGTATCTTGACATGGAGAATGGAAATCCCTAATTGATGTGTTAATATAGAGTGATCTTTGAGGATATTGTCGCTGTTTGAGGTAATAGCTATTAAGAGGTGTTCTTGGATGTCAAGTTTTTATTTCCTCTTTAGAGAAAATCAGGGTGGTTTATCCCTGATAGGTATCTTACAAGGTGGTTGTTCAGACCCAACCTTCTTTTGGTTTAGTATTGATTCTCGAGGATGAGAATAGTTTTAGAGGTATCTAATGTAATAGCCCAGACCTTCCTAGTCCATTACTTTGTCGATTTCTGGTGTTTGGGGTGTCCTAGACACCATCTGTGAGTTAGGAGGATGTCAGTGATGGTGGAAGGGTGTCTCCATGGTGTCACCTATCAGTGCCACTGATCAGTGTCTCATTGATCAGTTTCACTGATTAGTATCACCTATCGGTTTCTCTTCGATTGGTCTCACCAATCGGTGTCTCACCGATCGCTCTCACCGTTCAGTGCCACTCCCAAACAGTGCCACCATGGGGTGTCATATTTCCTTTCCATTTTTCCTCCCGTAACATATCTTTTATGTTTTATTACCTCTTTTAATGAGGTTCGAGATCATTTTAAGGCCGGTGAAGGATATCCCAAACCCTATAAGAGTGGGGAGACCCTTGAATACCAAAACATGTGGCCTTTTAATCAGTTTCACACCCTTTTATGCATTTCTAATTATGCCCCTAATTTGTGTTTTTCTCGATTTAAAGGAAATATATAAACTCTCCATAATGTGATGGTCTACCTCGCTGTATTCGAGAGAATTATTAAATCTAAATTAATTCCAATGTGTGCAACCACCCAACCATGTGGTCAAACCCTAATCTGCTTTTCATGTAATTCGAAATCTCATATCTCGTAACTCTAGGATCGGGACTTTTTATCACACTGAGATCTTCTTCCTTGGTCTCTTTTATTCCCTCTTGGTGAACTTGGAGTCCCTCTTCTGGAGACGAGTTGTGCCTATGTGAGATCCCTCTTGTTCAGTTCTTCTTGGATTTTCCTATCATGCGACCCCAGTCCTCGGCACAAGGATGAAAACTTAGATCCTTGATCATCCAAGTAGGGTTTCTTCCTTCACCTCTCTTTACTGTGCATCATGCGGGGTTGGTATGATGATGTTCCCTCAGAACGTAGATGTAACAAACTTTAATGAAGATAATAAATGAAATTTTAAATAAAAATGGGGTGGGGAATATGATGATGATGTTTTTTTGTAACTTCATTTTTATGTTGTGAATTTTACAGGCACATTCCCACTAAAAATCATGGCCATTAGTGGTCCTTCTTGTGCACTAATGAAGCTCTGTTTTCTGGATGATCTTGTGACTGAATAATTGTAACATGGAAACTGATTAATCATGTAAACTTGGTTGAATAAATGGATGCCTGATAAATAATAACCCTTTTGTGATCACCCCAGATAACCAAATTAAAGAAGGAATTTAATGAATGGTGTTGGATAAATCTGAAACTCCCTTGATCTATTCTGGTGATACACAAGGTTTTCTCTAATTAATTTTTGTGGGGTGATGTAGAGGGGAATGGAATATATGGTTGGGAGGTTTTATTTTTGTGAATATAAGGCCATGTAGAGCTAAAGATAAATGTTATGGACCTAGTACGTTGGGTCTTGTTTTGGTTCCAGTACTTTGAGGGATCTCACAGATCCCATTTTGATGATGTTACTTACAAGAGAACTGGAAGTGAATGCTTAAATGCCTTCTTGGATGTTTTCTTTTAGTTGCAGTTTTAGATTGTGGTTATGCCTTTTAGTTGACTGGTTGTAACAACCCGAGATTTTATGAGAATTATTCTATTTATTTTCACTGATGTCTTTTGTTGTATGCTACACCAAAATTATCTTGTGCTATACGCAACACCGTATTAGCTTGCAGTATATGCAACACTATTCTTGGCTCGTGTTACACACAATTTCAAGTTCGTTTTGTAGAAATTATTCTATACAACATTAAGTATAGATTTTGTTTAATGTATAAATGAAATAAGTTTTTATTATGTTATACGCAACACCAAAGGGAGATTTCACTACACGCATCCCTGACTTGGCTTGCATTACACACAATCACGACCTTCCTCGATAGCGTGTGTAGTATACAATACCAGGTTTCACTAAACAACAATATATTATTATAATATTTTTATGAACTAGCCGTTATGAATATTAATACCCACTTTTTGAAATTTTATAAATTTTATATTTCAAAATGGACTTCATTTTTGGATTCGGAATATCGAAATTAGCCTAGGGTGAAATTTTGTTATTTTTCTGAAAACTTTCAATTTTTTATAAATATTGAAAACACAGAGTTATTGGTTAAAACCGACTTTTTATTTCAATATTCATTTATTTTATTAAATTTATTTTAGGTCAAAATAGATGCTTAATAATTATATAATTTCAATGTAATTCATTGGATTCATTTTATAATAATTTTAGATATATAAAATTTTTATTGAACTTTTCACCGTCTTTTACCCACCTCCTAGGAGCATTTTCAATTGTACATAAAACTTAATTTTACAGCTTTTGCGAGTTGAATTTTGAAAATAAGAGATTCGTAGTTAATATCAAGGAGTAAAATGTGGTTCAATAAGATAAAAATAATTTTTTGTGAATAGTAACTTTTTACTTTTATTCACCACGGTTAAAGGTAAATAGGGTAATTAAGGGTAAAATGATATTATTATCACCCTAACACATGTCCTAGTTCTATTGGATAAGGGTAATTCGACCAAAAACAACCTTAAGAATAACATATTACCCTTTAGGAGTAGAGACCCAAAGCTTGACGTATATGGACATTACATTACTTTTGTGGAATACTTAATACATAACAAAAATAGACACATAAGAACCGTAATAGTTTAGTGTCTTTGGAAACTCGGAATATAAAATTCTAATCATGTTGAAATATCTTCAAAAACTTCCATAACGATCTTCCCCTTTTTGTTTCCTTTCCTAAAACCTTTCTTTATTTCCTGGGGAAAATAAAACATAAAAAGGGTGATCTCAAATGCTCAGTAAGGGAAAACATAGATAACATAAAACAATCCATAAACATTTGGAAGCAAAAAACTTGAACATGAAATTTAAACTTCAAAATATTGAGCAAAGACATAAATCGTGGAAGTACGTAAGGAATATATCATAATAGAACATAAACCTTGATAAAATATAATGGGAATAAAACATGTAATTGTGGAAACCATTCAGCACATGTTATGATTTCCATAGTAGCCAAGGCATTTCTGCCAAGACCATCTTAGTGGACAAAGTCCCTTTCTGAATCGAGTTCACTCCTCGTTTCAGTCCTGTAACACTGAACTGGATTAACTTACTGTTTCAGCCATGTCTATCTCATGAGATATAAATCTTTACCCAATGCATTGGAGGGAGATATAGGTCCCACCCATCTCATAATGAAATCATTCTTTCGTGTGCCAGAAAAATCATAAATCATACATCATAGCATAACCCATGTAATAGAATGATATTCTTAAACATCATGCCATCATAACATAATCCATATAAAAAATGGATATCTTTTCATCATAAGAAGAATCAAACCATGTAAATAATGGAGACATTATTCTTGAAACATAAACATATTAAATAATGTCATTTTAGATGGAAAATAGTTTTGATAAAAACACTTGAAATGAATTCTTGAGGAAAATATACTTTCTTCTTCAAAAAAACTTTTCATTTTTTAACATGTCATAAAATTATAAACTAAAAGAAGTTGATTAAAAATAAACTTGAAAACTTGTAAAGTAAGATTATTGAAAATAATGTTTTAAAAATCCATTCATGTCGTATAAGTTAAAAAAACATTCTTCTCGTACTTTTGTCGGAAAAGTCAAAAAGCACCTCGTACGAAAAACGACAAAAGATTCCTTTCATATATTTTACTAAAAACTCACCGAAGGGTAAAATTGGATTTAAACAATTGTAGTTGTATGGAAATAATATTACATATTGAGGAAACATGGATGTGGATGATAAAATACACCCTAGTAAATACCAAAGTATAAACAATCTCGGATAAAAATGAGAATTGTGATATTTTCCCTTACCTTAGGTCTGATATGCTTCGTACATTTCTAAAACTCCTGTATAATGATTTAAATAATGTCATTTACTTATTACAGAATAATATTCATTGTTATGATATCATATATGGTTCACTTATGACTTTATATTACCCGTTCTTTTGTAAGTTCCATGTTAAAGAAACGTTTTGGGTTTAATCGTTTTATTTATCGTACGTGTTTGGACTTGTTGTTCTTGATATTATTACTTATATCCTGATTTACTTAATTCCTGAATTTAAAACATTATTTAAATATAATATATATTTCATTATATACATATATATATGATAGATCGATTAAATGAAATGAAATACACCGTTCATGGAGACGGTAGGCCGTACGTATGCATGAACATTTTTTTCGTTTCCTTATTGAATTGAATGAAATTAAGTAGATGAAATAAATATATATACACATAAATCCAGTATCATTATTATGTCATATATTTCATGATTAATTATTATATATACTTTATAATAATTCATGAATGGTTAACATGGAGAATGAATCTCATCGCGTCGTGGAGACGGTAGTCCGTACGTATGCACGAGTGATGATATCATTCCCATGATCGTGGAATTGTATTGAAGTGTATGTATATTATTTCAGAATCAATATCACTTTACAATAATCATATATATTTATTATTTACACCATTATACCCATCCAAGTGAGGTGGTGGTGGAAAATAGATTACACCACGGCGTGGAGACGGTATTCCGTACGTACGCACGCGCGGTTATTTCGTTTTCCGTAGGATGGATAGATGGTGAAATAGGGTTGTTTCATAATTATAATAACATATCAGTATATTAGTGATACTGATGTTATTAATTCATAATGAAACAACTAAATAAGAAGAAGTGGAAGAAGAAATAATGTTGAAAGAATCGGTAACGGACATTACCTCTTCTTTGAAGTGCTTCTTTGAGACCTCCTTTTAGGGAACTAAAATTGGTCTTTGAAGAAGACCAGAACCTCTAGGATGTTTCTAAGGAAGTGTAGAGGAGAAATTGGCCGGGGTTGGCCGATCTTGAAGGCTCAAAGTGGTGTGAGGAAGAGAGGGAGGAGGTGCCCTTTTATAAGGGAGGAGAGGGGCACCTTTGGAAAAACTAAAAATATTATTTTATTATAATGCCATATTCGGTTTTAAATAGCTCCAAATTTATTTATTTCGAAGCTAAGGTGGGGATGGTTCGAAATACTCTAATAAAATATAATTTGGACAAGTTTAGTTTACTATTTTAACCTTATCATTTAGATTTAACTTTAAGTTAGATAATTTTACGTTTACCGTGTATTTTTGTGTTCTTACACTATAAGGTTGATAAACTTACTATAACAAGCCAAAAGAACCCCAAGTTGTTTATTATTAATATATATAACCTTATATAAGTCATGTTTCCGAACCTTAGATTTTTAAGAATAAAATAACAATTAATAATATAATATTTTATTTAAAAACTATTTTATGTCAATTTTGACACTATTTAGTAATTGATTTTTGTGAAACTCATAACAGAATTATTAGTTGAAAAAAAGTTAATTAAATAAATACTAACATGTCATATTAACCTATAAAATTAGTGGAATTCATAAAAAGTCTCAAATTACATTTATTTGGGTATTTATAACATTAATTAGGTCAATATTTCATTAATAAGATAATTACTGCATCATCTTTGTGTCATAAATAAATTAAATTATTTAATGTCTAAACATTACAAATAAAATACAATTATGTAGGAAATCTTTTTAGCTTTCTAAGGAATATTTATAGTCGAATTTAGCTTATGTATAACCCTATATTAAAAATTATTTACTTAATAAACTTTGATTTTAACTATTTTAACCCTTCTTTAAATAAATTAATAATAAATGTCCTAATCTAATAAAAGTGGGCCTAAATGGTCATATTTTATTCCTAAGGTTGTTTTTGGTCGAATTAAACTTATCCAATAGAATTAGGACATGTGTTAGGGTAATAATAATATCATTTTTACCCTTAATTACCCTATTTACTTTTAACCGTGGTAAATAAAAGTAAAAAGTTACTATTCACCAAAAATTATTTTCATCTAATTGAACCACGTTTTACTTACTAAAATCATCCGCGTCTCTCGGATTTTTGAAATTCCACTCACAGAAGAGGTAAAATTATGTTTTATGTAAATTTGCAAATTCTCCAAGGAGGTGGGTAAAAGACGGTGAAAAGTTCAATAAAATTTTTATATATCTAAGATTATTATAAAATTACTCCAATGAATTACATTGAACTTATATAGGTATTATGTATCAATTTTGACCTCAAATAAATTTAAATAAAATAAATAATTATTTAAATAAAAACTCGGTTTTTAAATAGTAACCCAGTGTTTTCACTATTCATCAAAAATTGAAAGTTTCCAGAAAAATACCAAAATTTCACCCTAGGCTAATTTTGATATTCCAAATCCAAAAATGAAGTCCATTTTGAAATATAAAATTTACAAAATATCAAAAAGTGGTTATTAATATTCATAACGGCTAGTTTTAATAATATTTTAATAGCATATCGTTGTTTAGTGAAACTCGGTATTGCGTACAACACACGCTATCGAGGAAGGTCGCGATTGTGTGTAATGCAGCCAAGTTAGGGTTGTGTGATGTGCAAGACTCCTTTTTTGTAGCGTACACACAAGACATCAATAAAATTAAAAAGTATATTTTTCATAAAATCTCAGGGTGTTACATTCTACCCCCCTTAAAATGAATTTCACCCTCGAAATTTGTCGGGGTTATAAATGGTTTACTACTCAAAAGTTTCTTTAATAGAAACCCACATCGTAAAAAGGAATACCAAAACCAATCTTTAATAACTAAAGTATGAAACATAACGGTTACCCAAATTAACTAATCACTGGGTTTCCACATAGGAGAACATAGGTGAAAATATGGATATGGAAGAGAAACCTATCCATCATGTTCTGATGGAGAGTGGTAGAGAACATGGCTATAAAAAAGCCAACAATCAAAAAACCATAGATTTGTGATGATCTAAGGTACCATCTGATTTCATCGGATATAAGGGAACTAGGACAACATTTTTGGTTTTCAAGATCATTTACTTAAAGTTGATGAATTAAATGAAATACTTACATTATTTTGTTAAAATTTCACAGTTGTTCATGAATTGAACAATTTCCACTTCATCCCTTAAAGAAATGAAGTTGAATTTGTTATTCGTTATGTTTTAGCAGATCATGTGATAGAATGATGGGTCATTCCATCTGTTTCAAACAAAAGGTTAGAAAAAGTTATAAGTCCATCTTATGGTTAGATTAATCGTATATGGTTTCAAAAATGAACTTATACTTCATATATCATACCTCTTAATAAAATAAAACTAGTTTATACTAACTAGGAACTTCCTGTAGGCCAGTTGTAGGCGAAAAAGGCCAGTCACACTTCGGTTGTGGGTTTAATTTCCATAGCCTTGTCCGACACGATGGGCTGTCACCTGTCCTGCAGGTTGTCCTTTTTTCTAAAACAACATTACTATAACATCCCATCAATAATATCGAAAAAATTTCTATCCTTAAACAATACTAACTTATGTCCAACATAATCCATTCCAATATTTAGGCTTATATAAAATACTTCGGTCCAAGCTCATAGTATAAAGAAAATGATTACTTGAAATTTCACATAACAATCACGTGAATGCCATCATTTATCCCCCATATATCATAAGATATATCTTGTTGGTAAAATTAAAAACATGTGAATACATTAATCATGTATTCTCTTGAAGAATGAATTCCCATTGAACCTTAGTGAAAACATGAATGCAGTTAAAAGTTAACACTTTCCACATACCAAAATCCTCAAAATTTCTATATACTAAAACCATGATATCACCTTGTCCTTATATCAGTCATGAGCTCATGAATACTGTCAAACATTTCATTTTCTCTTTATCCCTTCATTATGCGCATATCATCTTCATTACAAAGACATCTCAATCACTTTCCATGGTTACCGGTACCATAAAATTATTGAAAAACACAATAGACCAATACATAAATATTCCAATATTCCACGATACTATATACAACATTATTTTGGAATCCCATTACATAAACACTTAATCATTACACAACTTCATTTTCATACTCAACATCACAAATAGTGATCACATGAGACTTCCCTTTATCCTTTTCCTTAAGAGTTTTCTCATGTTGATCATCATTAACCCTTGGATTAGGGCATTGATTAGCATAATTACCCATTTCATTGCACTTGAAGCATTGAAGTGTTGGTGGTGCGTTCTATGCAGTCTTTTCATTATTCACACCATTAGCAACCCTTTTTCCATTACTTCGACACTCAGCTGCTCGATGACCTTATTTTCCACACTTAAAACATTTTCTAGTACCTTTTAGACAATCTCCACCATGCTTCTTTCCACACTTCGATCATAAATAAACATTCATCTTTTTTTCACCATTGTTCTGAGATTTCTCCTTGAATTCTATCTTCCGTTTCTTGTCAAAACCATGATATGGATATGTTACACCAACTTCTAGTTCTACCTTGATAGCACAACACACAATTTATTCATAGCTACTGAAGTCTCTTATAGCTAATTCCCTTCGAAGAGTTGGTTTTAAGCCACTAAAAAATCGATCAACTTTACTTTCAGGTTGGATGATAAAGCCAGATGCATACCTTGCAAGTCTTGTAAAATTCGCTTCGTATATACCAACAGATTCATCATCCTTCTGATTTAGTTCAAGAAACTTTTTCTCCAACTTTGTTCAAAGAATACGAGGGAAGTACTTATTGAAAAATAAGTTATTGAACTCTTCCCATTCCATGGACTCAATTTCATCTCTTGGCCTCGTATTTTTGATAAGATTATACCATTGATCAACTTCACCTTCCAAACAATATACTACTAAGATGACTTTATCATGTTCAGAACATTGAAGAATTGAAAATATATTTTCAGTGGTACTGATCCATTGTTCAGCAACAAGTGGATCGGAAGACCCACTGAAAGAAGGTGGAAGTTTCCTCATGAAGGACTCAATAGAATACTGTTCCCTTCTCTGCTCATTTGGAAGTCCAGAATGATTCATAGCTTGTGTAACTATAGAAATAATATTTTTCACTCCATCTCCCATAACATTGGTTTTTTTAGGAGGACAATCATTTCATTTTCCATTACATTGATCAACACGGTTCCTTCGGGTTCCAACCATCGTCTAAAACCCAAAATGAATAGTGTGAGAGGAAAAAATCATGCTAGGGAAAACAACATAATAAAGGGGGAGTAACATCAATATCTAACATATTAGGTTAAATTCTAAGATTGTTACCGTAGTTCTAGTACTATATCCTATACGTATACTTATCCTTAGGTACATCCCTAGACATACCTTAGAAATATCTCTAGGGATATCACTAACGTTTTCGCATCCTAGTTTCCAAAGGTTGAATAAACCTTTCCTCTGATACCAACTGTAGAGACCCAAATCTTGACATACATATACATTACATTAATTTTGAGGAATAATTAATACATAACAAAAATAGACACCCAAGGACCGTAATAGTTTAGTGTCTTTGGAAACTCGGAATATAAACTTCTAATCATGTTGAAATATCTTCAACAACTCCCATAACGATCTTCCCCTTTTTTTCCTTACCTAAAACCTTTCTTTATTTCCTAGGGAAAATAAAACATAAAAAGGGTGAGCTCAAATGCTCAGTAAGGGAAAACATAGATAACATAAAACAATCCATAAACATTTGGAAGAAAAAACTTGAACATGAAATTTAAACATCAAAATCTTGAGCAAAGACATAAATTGTGGGAGTACGTAAGGAATATATCATAATAGAACATCAACCGTGATAAAATATAATGGGAATAAAACATGTAATTGTGGAAACCATTCAGCACATGTTATGATTTCCATAGTAGCCAAGACATTGCTTCCAAGACCATCTTAGTGGACAAAGTCCCTTTCTGAATCGAGTTCACTCCTCGTTTCAGTCCTGTAACACTGAACCAGATTAACTTACCGTTCCAACCATGTCTATATCATGAGATATAAATCTTTACCCAATGCATTGGAGGGAGATATAGGTCCCACCCATCTCATAATGAAATATTTCTTTCGTGTGACACAAAATCATAAATCATACATCATAGCATAACCCATGTAATAGAATGAGATTCTTAAACATCATGTCATCATAACATAATCCATATAAAAAAATGGATATCTTTTCATCATAATAAGAATCAAACCATGTAAATAATGGATACATTATACTTCAAACATAAACATATTAAATAATGTCATTTTAGATGGAAAATAGTTTTGATAAAAACACTTGAAATGAATTCTTGAGGGAAATATCCTTTCTTCTTCAAAAACACTTTTCCTTTCTTAACATGTCATACAATTATAAACTAAAAGAAGTTGATTAAAAATAAACTTGAAAACTTGTAAAGGAAGCTTCTTGGAAATTTTTTTTTGAAAATCCATTCATGCCGTATAAGTTAAAATAACATTATTCTCGTACTTTTGTCAGAAAAGTCAAAAACTACCTCGTACAAAAAACGACAAAAGATTCCTTTCATATCTTTTACTAAATGCTCACCGAAGGGTAAAATTGGATTTAAAAAATTGTAGGTGGATGGAAATAATATTAAATATTGAGGAAACATGGATTTGGATGATAAAATACACCACAGTAAATACCAAAGTATAAACAATCTCGGATAAAAATGAGAATTGTGATATTTTCCCTTACCTTAGGTCCGATATGATTCGTACGTTTCCGAACCTCCTGTATAATGATTTAAATAATTTAATTGACTTATTATAGAATCATATTCATTGTTATGATATCATATATGGTTCACTTATGACTTTATATTACCCGTTCTTTTGTAAGTTCCATGTTAAAGCAACTTTTTGGGTTTAATCGTTTTATTTATCGTACGTGTTTGGACTTGTTGTTCTTGATATTATTACTTATATCCTGATTTAATTAATTCCATAATGTAAAAAATTATTTAAATATAATATATATTTCAGTATATACATATATATATGATAGATCGATTAAATGAAATGAAATACACCGTTCATGGAGACGGTAGGCCATACGTACGCATGAACGCTGCTTTCGTTTCCTTATTGAATTGAATGAAATTAAGTAGATGACATACATATATATACATATAAATATAGTATCATTATTATGTCATATATTTCATGATTACTTATTATATATACTTTATAATAATTCATGAATGGTTAACATGGAGAATGAATCTCATCGCGTCGTGGAGACGGTAGTCCATACGTACGCACGAGTGATGCTATCATTCCCATGATCGTGGAATTGTATTAGAGTGTATGTATATTATTTAAGAATCAATATCACTTTACAATAATCATATATAGTTATTATTTACACCATTATACCCATCCAAGTAAGGAGGTGGTGGAAAATAGATTACACCACAGCGTGGAGACGGTATTCCGTACGTACGCACGTGCGGTGATTTCGTTTTCCGTAGGATGGATAGATGGTGAAATAGGGTTGTTTCATACTTATAACAACATATCAGTATATGAGTTATACTTATGTTATTAATTCATAATGAAACAACTAAAGAATAATAATTGGAAGAAGAAATAAAGTTGAAAGAATCGGTAATGGACATTACCTTTTCTTTGAAGCGCTTCTTTGAGACCTCCTTTTAGGGCACTAAAATTGGTCTTTTAAGAATACCAGAACCTCTAGGATGTTTCTAGGGAAGTGGAGAGGAGAAATTGGCAGGGTTTGGCCGATCTTGAAGGCTCAAAGTGGTGTGAGGAAGAGAGGGATGAGGTGCCCTTTTATAAGGGAGGAGAGGGGCACCTTTGGAAAAACTAAAAATATTATTTTATTATAAAGCCATATTCGGTTATAAATAGCTCCAAATTGATTTATTTCTAAGATAAGGTGGGGATGGGTCTAAATCCTCTCATCCAATATAATTTGGACAAGTTTAGTTTACTATTTTAACCTTATCATTTAGATTTAACTTTAAGTTAGATAATTTTACTTTTACAGTGTATTTTTGTGTTCTTACACTATAAGGTTAATAAACTTACTATAAAAAGACAAAAGAACCCCAAGTTTATTATTATTAATATATATAGCCTTATATAAGTCATTGGGCAGAACCTTATATTTTTAAAAATAAAATAACAATTAATAATATAATATTTGTTTTAAAAACTATTTTATGTCAATTTTGACACTATTTAATAATTGATTTTTGTGAAAATCATAACAGAATTATTAGTTCAAAAAAATTTAATTAAATCAATAATAACATGTCATATTAACCTAGAAAATTAGTGTAATTCATAAAAAGTCTCAAATTAAATTTATTTGGGTATTTATAACATCAATTATGTCAATATTTCATTAATAAGATAATTACTGCATCATATTTGTGTCATAAATAAATTAAATTATTTAATTTCTAAAAATTAAAAATAAAATACAATTATGTAGGAACTATTTTTAGCTTTCTAATTAATATTTATAGTCTAATTTATCTTATGTATAACCCTATATTAAAAATTACTTACTTATTAAACTTTGATTTTAACTATTTTAACCCTTCTTTAAATAAATTAATAATAAATGTCCTAATCTAATCCAAGTGGGCCTAAATGGTCATATTTTATTCCTAAGGTTGTTTTTTGTCGAATTAAACTTATCCAATAGAATTAGGACGTGTTTTAGGGTGATAATAATATCATTTTTACCCTTAATTACCCTATTTACTTTTAACCGTGGTAAATAAAAGTAAAAAGTTACTATTCACCAAAAATTATTTTCATCTCATTGAACCACATTTTACTTACTGACATCAACCTTATCTCTCGGATTTTTGAAATTCCACTCACATAAGTGGTAAAATTAATTTTTATGTAAATTTGAAAATTCTCCTAGGAGGTGGGTAAAAGATGGTGAAAATTTTAATAAAATTTTTATATATCTGAAATTATTATAAAATTACTCCAATTAATTACATTGAACTTATATAGGTATTATGTATAAATTTTTACCTAAAATAAATTTAAATAAAATAAATAATTATTTAAATAAAAAGTCGGTTTTTAAATAGTAACCCAATGTTTTCACTATTCATCAAAATTTGAAAGTTTCCAGAAAAATACCAAAAGTTCACCCTAGGCTAATTTCGATCTTCGGAATCCAAAACTGAAGTCCATTTTGAAAAATAAAATTTACAAAATTTCAAAAAGTGGTTATTACTATTCATAACGGCTAGTTTTAATAATATTTTAATAGCATATCGTTGTTTAGTGAAACTCGGTATTGCGTACAACACACGCTATCGAGGAAGGTCGTGATTGCGTGTAATGCAGGCAAGTTAGGGTTGCGTGTTGTGAAAGACTCCATTGTTGTAGCGTATAACACAAGACATTAATAAATTTAAAAAGAATATTTTTCATAAAATCTCTGGGTGTTACATTAGGTCCACTTGGATTAGATTAGGACACTTATTATTATTTTATTTAAAGAAGAGTTAAAAGAGTTAAAATCAAAGTTTAATAAATAAAAAAATTTTAATATAGGGTTATAAATAAGATAAATTAGACTATAAATATTCATTATAAAGATAAAAATATTTCCTACATAATGGAATTTTATTTATAATTTTTGGACATTAAATAATTTAATTTATTTTTGACACAATGATGATGTAGTAATAACCTTATTAATGAAATATTAACATAATTGATGTTATAAATACCCAAATAAATGTAATTTGAGACTTTTTATGAATTAAACTAATTTTATTGGTTAATATGACATGTTAGTATTGATTTAATTAATTTTTTTTAACTAATCATGCTGTTATGATTTTCACAAAAATCAATTACCATATAGTGTCAAAATTGAAATAAAATAGTTTTTAAAACAAATATTATATTATCAATTGTTATTATTTTCCTAAAAATCTAAGGTTAAGAAAAATGACTTATATATGGTTTTATATATTAATAATTAACTACTTGGGTTTAATTTGGCTTGTTATAGTAAGTTTATTAACCATATAGTGTAAGAAAACAAGAAGACACGGTAAAAGTAAAATTATTTAACTTAGAGTTAAATCTAAATGATAAGATTAAAATAGTAACCTAAACTTGTCTAAAACCTATTTTATGAGAGGATTTAGACTCATCCCCACTTTATATTCTAAATAAATCAATTTTGACCTATTATAAACCGAATATGACTTTATTATAAAATAATAGTTTATGTTTTTCCTAAGGTGCCCCTCTCCTCCCTTATAAAAGGGCACCTCCTCCCTCTTCTCTTTACTCAATTTTGAGCTTTCTAGCTCGGCCAAAACCTGAACATTTCCCATATCAACTTCTCTAGAAACATTATAGAGGTTCTTTTATCCTCAAAAGACAAACTTTAGTGCCTTAAAAGGAAGCTTAAAAGAGGTGCGTCAAAGAAGAGATAATCTCTTCTACCGATTCTTTCAAGTTTCTTTCTTCTCCAAATTATTCTTCTTTAGTTTTTTCATTATAAAATAATAACATAAGTATCACTAATATACTGATATGTTATTATAAATATTAAACAACCCCATTTCACCATCTATCCATCCTATGGAAAACGAAATCACCGTGCGTGCGTACGTACGGAATACCGTCTCCACGCCGTGGTGTAATCTGTTTTTCCACCACCACCATACTTGGATGGGTATAATGTTGTAAATAATAACTATATATGGTTAGTATAACATCATAATGATTCTGAGATATTATATCATCCACTCCAATTCCATTAAAAAATTATGGGAATGATATCATTGCTCGTGCGTACGTAGGAATTACCGTCTCCACGACGCGATGAGATTCATTCTCCATGTTAACCATTCAAGAATGTTTTATAAAGTATATATAATGAATAATAATGAAATATATGACATAATGAAGCTAATGGATTTATGTATATATATATATGTCATCTAATTACTTCTATTAAAGTCAATAAGGAAAGGAAAACATCGTTCATGCGTATGTATGACCTACCGTCTCCATGAACGGTGTATTTCATTTCATTAATCTATCTATTATATATATATATATACAGAATATATATGATATATAAATCATTATTTACATTCTGGAAGTATTTAAATCCTGATATAAGTAATAATAATATCAAGAACAACAACTCCAAACACGTAAGATAAATAAAACGATTTTACCCAAAATGTTGCTTTAACGTGGAATTTACAAAAGAACGGGCAATATAAAGTCATAAGTGAACCATATATGATATCATAACAATGAATATGATATTTTAATAAGTAAATGACATTATTTAAATCATTATACAGGAGTTTCAGATACGTACGAAGCCTATTAGACCTAAGTTAAGGGATAACTATTCCAATCTTGTTCTTATCCGAGATTGTTATTCGTAAGTATTTACTAGGGTTATTGTTATCATCCATATCCATGTTTTCTAAAAATGTTCTCATGTATGTTTAATGTCCTTTTTACCAATTTTTGACTTTTACCACATGTTATGGAAGGAATCTTTCTTTTTTTTACCATACAAGGAACTTTTTTGACTTTTCTGACAAAAGTACAAGGAGAATGTTTTTTTAACTTATACGGCGTGAATGGATTTTTACAGTTTCATAACTCCTTATTTTCATGATGTTTACTATACAATATTTCGTGATTATTTTCAACAAAATCATTTTATTTTAAAATTTCATGGCATTTCGAAAAAGAAAATGATTTTGAAGATGAAAGGATATTTTCCTCAAGAATTAATTTCAAGTGTTTTATCAAAACTATTTTCCATCTAAGATGCCATTATTAAGTATGTTTATGTTTCAAGTATAATTTATCTATTATTTACATGGATTTATTTTTCTTATTATGAAATTATATCCATTTCTTTTATATGGATTATGTTATGATGGGATGATGTTTATGAAACGCATTTTATTCATTGGGTTATTATGAATGATGTATGTTTAATTTGTGGCACAAGTAAGAATGATTTCATTATGAGATGGGTGGGACCTATATCTCCCTCAAATAAATTGGCTAAAGATTTATATCTCATGAGATAGGCATGTATGGAATGGTAAGTTAATCCGGTTCAGTGATACAGGATTGGACCGAGGAGTGAACTCGATTCAGAAAGGAACTTTGTCCACTAAGATGATCTTGGAAGCAATGCATTGGCTAATATGGAAATCATATCATGTGCTTAATGGTTTGACACAATTAAATGTTTTATTCCCATGCAATTTTATCATGATTTATGTTCTTTTATGACCTATTCCTTACATACTGCCAAGATTTATTTCACAACTCAAGATTTTGATGTGTAAACTTTTTGTTTATGTTTTGAAGTTAAAATGTATATGGTTTGTTTTATTTTCTCCATGATTACCATTACTGAGAATTTGAGATCACCCTTTATATTTTTTCTTTTCCCCATGATATAAAGAAATGTTTTAGGTAAGAAAAAAGGGAAGATCTTTATGGGAGATGATGAAGAGATTTCACCAAGATTAAAAGATTATATTCCGAGTTTCCAAAGACACTAAACTATTGTGGTACTTTGGTGTCTGTTTTTGTTATGTATTAGGTATTCCTCAAAATTAATGTAATTTCCATGTATGTCAAGATTTGTGTCTCTACAGTTGGTATCAGAGGGAGGTTTAGTTTACCATTGGAAACTAGGATGCGAAAACTTTAGTGAAATCCCAAGATATATTTCTAAGGTATGTCTAGGGATGTCTTTAAGGATAAGTATACGTATAGGTTATAGTCCTAGAATTATGGTAATGATCATAGAATTAAACCTAAGATGTTATATATTGAAAGTAATCCCCCTTTATTATGTTGTTTTCCTAGCATGATTTTTACCTCTCACACTGTTCTTTTTGGGTTTTAGACGATGGCTGGAACCCAAAGGAACTGTGTTGATCAATATAATAGAAAATGCCATGATTTTCCTCCTAAACAAACCATTGTTATGGGAGATGGAGTGAAAAATCTTATTGATATACTTACACAAGCTATTAATCATTCTGAACTTCCAAATGAGGAGAGAAAGGAACAATATTCTATTGAGTCCTTCATGAGGAAACGCCCACCTTCTTTCAGTGGGTCTTCTGATCCACTTGTTTCTGAACAATGGTTCAGTACCATTGAAAATATATTTTCCATACTTCACTGTTCAGAAAATGAAAAATTCATTCAGGCTATTTACTATTTAGAAGGTGAGGCAGACCAATGGTGGACTCTAATTAAGAATACGAGGCCCTAATATGAAATTGAATCCATGGAATGGGATGAGTTAAATAACTTATTTTTCAATAAGTACTTCCCTCGTATTCTTCGAACAAAGATGGAAAAGGAGTTCCTTGAGCTTAAACAAAATGATGATAAATATGTTGGTATATACGAAGTTAATTTTACAAGACTTGCAAGGTAAGCATCTGGATATATCATCCAACCTGAAAGTAAAGTTGATCGATTTTTCAGTGGCTTAAAACCAAGTATTTGAAGGGAATTAGCTATAAGAGACTTCAGTACCTATGAAGAAATTGTGAGTTGTGCTATCAAGGTAGAACTAGAATTTTGTGTTACATATCCATCTCATGGTTTTGACAAGAAACGAAAGATGGAGTTCAAGGAAAAATCTCAGAACAATGGTGAAAAGAAGGTGAATGTTTCTTTATGCTCAAAGTGTGGAAAGAAGCATGGTGTTGATTGTCTAAAAGGTACTAGAAAATGTTTCAAGTATGGAAAAGAAGGTCATCGAGTAGCTGAGTGCTGAAGTAATAGGAAAAAGGTTTCTAATGACGTGAATAGAGAAAAGACTACAGAGAACGCTCCACCAACACTTCAATGCTTCAAGTGCAAGGAAATGGGGCATTATGCTAACCAATGCCCTAATCCAAGGGTTAATGATGATCGACATGAGAAACCTCTTAAGGCAACAGACAAAGGAAAGTCACATGCGATCACTATTTTTGATGTTGAGTATGATAATGATGTTGTGGAATGATTAAGTGTTTATGTAATGGGATTTCAAAATAGTATCATGGAATCTCATTTATAGTATCGTGGAATTTTGGAATATCTATGTATTGGTTTTCAACAATTGTATGGTACCGGGAACCATGAAAAGTGATTGAAATATTTTTAGAAAGTGGATGATATGTGCATAATTAAGGGATAAGGATAAAATTAAATGCTTGATAGTATTCATGAGCTCATGAATGATATAAGGACAAAGTGATATCATGGTTTGAGTATATAGAAATTTTGGGATTTTGGTATGTGGAAAGAGTTAACTTTTAACAGCATTCATGTTTTCACTAAGGTTCAATGGGTACTCATTTTTCAAGAGAATACATGATTAAAGAATTCACATGTTTGGAATGTGAACAAAAATATATATATATATATATCTTATGATATACGGGTGATAAATGATTGTATTCAATGCTTGGTAGATGACCTTTCTAGTAATCGTTTTATTTATACTATGAGATTGGACAGAAGTATTTTAGAAAAACCTAAAGATTGGAATCGATTAAGTTAGACATCAGATAATATTTTTTAAGGCTAGAACTTTTTGATATTATTTTTGTAATGTTATAATAGTATAGTTTCAGGAAAAGGATAACCCATAGGACGGGTGACAACCCGTCGCGTCGGACAAGGCTTTGGGAATCAAACCCACAACCGAAGTGCGACATGCCTTTATCGCCTACCACTAACCTACAGGAAGTCTCTGGTTAGTAGAAACTAGTTTTATTTTATTAAGCGGTATGATAGATGAAGTATAAGTCAATTTTTGGAATCATATTCGATTAACCTCACTATATATGGACTTATTTGATAACTTTTTCTAACCTTTTGTTTGAGACCGATGGAATGACCCATCATTCTATCACATGATCTGCTGACACTTCAATAATAACAAATTCAACTTCATTTCTTTAAGAGATGAAGTGGAAATTGTTTAAGGCACGAAAAACGGTGGGATTGTACCGAAATAAAGTAAGTATTTACTCTAATTCAAATTATTCAATTTTAGGGAAATGATCTTGAAAACCACAAATGTTGTCCTAGTGTCCTCATATCCGATGAATCAGATGGTACCATAGATCATAAAAAACTTATGGCTTTGTGATTGTTGGATTTTTCATAGCCATGTTCTCTACCACTCTCCATCAGAATTTGATAGTTAGATTTCTCTTCCATATCCATATTTTCACCTATGTTCTCCTATATGGAAACCCGGTGATGAGTTAATTTGGGTAACCGTTACATTTCATACATTAGTTTTTTAAATCATGTTTTAGTATTCCTTTTTACGATGTGGGTTTCGATGAAAGAATCTTTAAAGTAGTAAACCATTTATAACCCTGACGAATTTTGAGGGAGAAATTCATTTTAAGGGGGGTAGAATGTAACAACCTAAGATTTTATGAGAATTACTCTTTTTATTTTCATTGATGTCTTGTGTTGTATGCTACAGAAAAATTAGCTTGTGCTGTATGCAACACTGTATTAGCTTGTAGTATACGCAACACTATTCTTGGCTCGTGTTACACACAATTTCAAGTTCGTTTTGTAGAAATTATACTACAAAACATTAAGTATAGATTTTATTTAATGTATAAGTGAAATAAGTTTTGATAATGTTATACGCAACACCAAAGGGAGCTTTCACTACATACATCCCTGACTTGTCTTTCATTATATGTAATCACGACCTTCCTCGATAGTGTGTGTAGTACGCAATACTGAGTTTCACTAAACAACAATATATTATTATAATATTATTATGAACTAGCCGTTATGAATAGTAATACCCACTTTTTGAAATTTTATAAATTTTATCTTTCAAAATGGACTTCATTTTTTGATTAATAATATTGAAATTATCCTAGAGTGAAATTTTGGAATTTTTCTGAAAACTTTCAATTTTTGATGAATAGTGAAAACACTAAATAGTCATTTATTTTATTTAAATTTATTTTAGGTAAAAATAGATACATAATACTTATATAAGTTCAATTTAATTCTTTTGACTCATTTTATAATAATTTTAGATATATAAAAATTTTATTGAACTTTTCACCGTCTTTTACCCACCTCCTAGGAGCATTTACAATTGTACATAAAACATAATTTTACCGCTTCTGTGAGTTGAATTTTGAAAATCCGAGAAACACAGTTAATATTAAGGATTAAAATTTGGTTCAATAAGATAAAAATAATTTTTGGGGAATAGTAACTTTTTACTTTTATTTACCACGATTAAAAGTAAATAGGGTAATTAAGGGTAAAAATGATATTATTATCACCCTAACACATATAATAATTCTATTGGATAAGTTTAATTAGACCAAAAAAAACCTTAGTAATAAAATATTACCCTTTAGGTCCACTTGGATTAGATTAGGACACTTATTATTATTATATTAAAAGAAGAGTTAAAAGAGTTAAAATTAAAGTTTAATAACTACAACATTTTTAATATAGGGTTATACAAAAGATAAATTAGACTATAAATATTTATTATAAATATAAAAATATTTCCTACATAATTTTATTTTATTTATAATTTTTAGACATTAAATAATTTAATTTATTTATGACACAATGATGATGCAGTAATTACCTTATTAATGATATATTAACATAATTGATGTTATAAATACCCAAATAAATGTAATTTGAGACTTTTTATGAATTAAAATAATTTTCTAGGTTAATATGACATGTTAGTATTTATTTAGTTAATTATTTTCTAACTAATCATGCTGTTATGATTTTCACAAAAATCAATTACCATATAGTGTCAAAATTGATATCAAATAGTTTTTTTTAAAAATATTATATTATTAATTGTTATTCTATTCCTAAAAATATAGGGCTCAGCCAAATGACTTAGATAAAGTTATATATATTAATAATGAACCACATGGGGTTCTTTTGGCTTGTTATAGTAAGTTTATTAACCATATATTGTAAGAAACTAAGAAGACACGGTAAAAGTTAAATTATTTAACTTAGAGTTAAATCTCAATGATAAGGTTAAAATAGTAACCTAAACTTTTCTAAAACCTATTTTTTAAAAATATTTCTATCCATAACAACTTTATATTTGAAATAAATCAATTTTTAGCTATTATAAACTGAATATGACTTTATTATAAAATAATATTTTAAGTTTTTTCTAAGGTGCCCCTCTCCTCCTTTATAAAAGAGCACCTCCTCCATCTACTCTTTACACAATTTTGAGCTTTCAAGATCGTCCAAACCCTTCCTATTTCCATTCTCAACTTCCATAGAAACATTATAGAAGTTCATGCCTCCTCAAAATACCAACTTTAGTGCCTTAAAAGGAAGAATAAAAGAGGTGTGTTGTAGAAGAGGTAATCTCTTCTACCGATTCTTTCAAGTTTCTTTCTTCTTCAACTTGTTATTCTTTAGTTGATTCATTATAAATTAATAACATAAGTATCAATAATATAATGATATGTTATTATAAATATGAAACAACCTAATTTCACCCACTATACATCCTACAGAAAACAAAATCACTGCGCGTGCGTACGTATGGAATACCGTCTCCACGCTGTGGTGTAATATGTTTTTCCACCACCACCTTACTTGGATGGGTATAATGGTGTAAATAATAACTATATATGGTTATTATAACATCATAATAGTTCTGAGATATTATATCATCCAATCCAATTCCATTAAAAAATTATGGGAATGATATCACCGCTCGTGCGTACGTACAAATTACCGTCTCCACGACGCGATGAGATTCATTTTCCATGTTAACCCTTCAAGAATGATTATAAAGTATATATAATGAATAATAATGAAATATATAAAATAATGAAGCTACTAGATTTATCTATATATATATATGTGTGTGTGTGTGTGTGTGTCATCTAATTACTTCCATTCAAGGCAATAAGGAAAGGAAAACAGCGTTCATGCGTACGCACAACCTACCGTCTCCATGAACGGTGTATTTCATTTCATTCATCTATATATTATATATATATACTGAATATATATGATATATAAATCATTATTTAAATTCTGAAAGTATATAAATCATGATATAAGTAATAATAATATCACGAACAACAACTCCAAACACGTAAGATAAATAAAACGATTTTACCCAAAACACTGCTTTAACATGGAATTGACAAAAGAACGGGTAATATAAAGTCATAAGTGAACCATATATGGAATAATAACAATTAATATGATACTTTAGTAATTAAATGTCATTATATAAATTATTATATAGTAGGTTCGGATACGTACAAAGCATATCGGACCTAAGGTAAGGGATAACTATTCCAATCTCATTCTTATCTGAGATTGTTATTCGTAAGTATTTACTAGGGTTATTATTATAATCCATGTACATGTTTTCTAAAAAAAATCATGTATGTTTAATGTCCTTTTTACCCATTTTTTAATTTTACCACATGTTATTAAAGGAATATTTCTTTTGTTTACCATACATGGAACTTTTTTGACTTTTCCGACAAAAGTACAAGGAGAATGTTTTTTTAACTTATACGGCGTGAATGAATTTTTACAGTTTCATAAATCCTTATTTTCATGATGTTTCCTATAAAATATTTCATGATTATTTTCAAAAAAATCCTTTTCTTTTAAAATTTTATGGAATTTTGAGAAAAGAAAATGATTTTGAAGAAGAAAGGATATTTTCCTCAAATATTCATTTCAAGCATTTTATCAAAACTATTTTCCATCTAAGATGAAATTATTAAGTATATTTATGTTTCAAGTATAATGTATCTATTATTTAAATGGTTTGATTTTTCTTATTATGAAATTATATCCATTTTGTTTATATGGATTATGTTTGGATGGGATGATGTTTATGAAACCCATTTTATTCGTTGGGTTATTATGAATGAAGTATGTTTAATTTGTGGAACAAATAAGAATGATTTAATTATGAGATGGGTGGGAAATATATCTCCCTCTAATGCATTGGGTAAAGATTTATATCTCATGAGATAGACATTGCTAGAATGGTAAGTTAATCCGGTTCAGTGATACATGACTGGAGCGAGGTGTGAACTCGATTCAGAAAGGGACTTTATCCACTAAGATGGTCTTGCTAGAAATGCCTTGGCTACTATAGAAATCATATCATCTGATTAATGGTTTTCCACAAATAAATGTTTTATTCCCTTTCTATTTTATCATGATTGATGTTCCTTTATGACCTATTCCTTACATACTGCCAAGATTTATTTCACAACTCAAGATTTTGATGTGTAAACTTTATGTTCAAGTTTTGAAGTTCAAATGTATATGGTTTATTTTATTTTCTCCATGCTTACCCTTACTGAGCATTTGATCTCACCCTTTATATGTTTTCTTTTCCCCATGATATAAATAAAGTTTTTAGGTATGAAAAAAGGGAAGATCTTTATGGGAGATGTTGAATATCTTTCACCAAGATTAGAAGATTATAGTCTGAGTTTCCAAAGACACTAAACTATTACGGTCCTTTGGTGTATGTTTTTGTTATGTATTAGGTATTCTTCAAAATTAATGTAATGCCCATATACGTCAAGCTTTGGGTATCTACACTGGTAGTGAAGAAATATTTAAATGTAATCACTTGAACATGATAATGAGAACAAATACAATGGGAAATTGTTTTCCAAAAACGGATTGTGCTCTGTTTGTGGCTTTTATGTACTTGTGCATGTAGGGGTAGCATCAAGAGAGGTTGTGTGCGGGGTGGTTGTTGGTTTCAGGACCCTTAAGTAGGGATGAGTGCTTGATTACATATATGTATAAAATTTAGTTCTTGTTTTTCTTATATGCACCCCACCCATGTTGAGCACTTCGTGCCAAACACCCATGTTTCATGGGGGAGGGTGTTTTTATCCACATTCCTATGAGTGGATGGTTATGGGTTACTTTATGCTCCCTATACTTGGTAGAACAAGACCCTTCTGGTTGGATTTGATGTCCTAAGTTTCATTATAGCCCAAGACTCTATGGGGTATGGTGTGTTGTGGTGGGTTGGACAAAGTGTGTGTGGGCAGGTTTGTTTCCCAATTGTCTTTGGGATGAGGCCCAGGTGTCTGTGATATGGAAGTGTGGTTATGGTGGAGCAGGTTTTTATGGGTTGGAAGTGTGTTTGTGATGGCCTAGGTGTCTGTGGGAGGGATGTGTAGTTGTGATGGCCCAGTTGTTTTCGGGCTGGGTAAACGTGTGGTTGGGATGACCCATATGGTTTTTGTTTGGGGTGGTAGTGGGACTGCAGTGGGATTTATGGGGGAGGTATGATGCATATGATTTTCTATATAACTAGTGGAAAATTGGTGCATGGTACCCAAATATCGATGTTCTATTACTATTATCTTACCTATTTTTCATTATTTGGGGAGTGTTCCTTGGTGAGGATAGGTGGATAGTTTTCCTTGATAGGTGTTTTGGTTTCCTCTATTTCTCATGGGGTATTAGAATGTCTCACCACTTGTGTATGAGATATTTTGTTTTCCCTACTGAGTATACCTGTATACTCAACCTACATATATAAAACTACTTTCAGGTTTCTAGGAGGACTTCGAGGACCATGCCAGACCTTACTAGCTCAGGCGCTGGGGCAATTTTTGTTGCTACTTTTATTTTCTTTTGGTAATTTCCTTAAGAGTTTTTCTTGTACTTTGTATCAGTTATTTTTAACATGCATATTGGAATGGATTCTTGGATTTAATTCTATCTTTATTATTTTATGTTGCTAGGATTTTCCATCTTATCTCATGATATTGTTTTATAAAAGGGTAATGCCTTCCATTTATGTAAGATTTTATACCCTTGGTGCTAGTCACCAATCCGGGACCTACTGATGGCAGGACTCAAGGGTCATTATATCTCCTTCACCAAGGAT
This sequence comes from Viscum album, assembly GCA_963277665.1. Lineage (NCBI taxonomy): Eukaryota > Viridiplantae > Streptophyta > Magnoliopsida > Santalales > Viscaceae > Viscum > Viscum album. Next base: position 680,133,392 of record OY728123.1, on the reverse strand, counting down.
AATTAAGGTAAGGTCATCATGCAATCCTTTCCCTCATCTTGGAGAATGTGATTGATTACAAAGGCGGTGTGAGATTTCATTTCTCATTGCCTCATTTGTTAGCAAGTGAAGGATGAGCACCAGGTTCCAGTGTTCTTAACCCAACCAATTGAGATACCAGAGTGGAAGTGAGATGGGATATCAATGGAATTCGTGTTTATTTTACCATACATATCTAGGGGTCACAATGACATCTTGGTGATCTTTGAATGACTCACCAGCTTGGACCACTTCCTATCAATCCATGATCAGAGTTCAACAAAGATCTTGGGATACCTCTATGGGTAGTAGATAGTTCATCTTCACAGAGTTCCATCAATGATCATCTCAGACCATGATGCATTTTTCACATCCCAGTTGTGGAAGGGATTACAAGATTCTTTTGGGACTCATATACACTTAAGAACGATGTTTCATCCCTAAATGAATGGCCATATGGAGAGGACCATCCAGGTTCTTGAGGATATGATACATGCTTGCATCCTAGACTTTAGCTGTAGTTGGGTGGATCACCTACTAATGGTGGAGATTAAGTACAAAAAAACTACCACTCCAACATTAGTATGGAACCATTCGAGGCCTTTTATGGGAAACCATGTAGGTCAGCACTATGATAGACAGGCCCTGGGGAGTCAGCACTCATGGGTCCAGAGTAGGTTTGGGCTACCACCAAGAAGGTACATATTATCCAGGATCATATTAGTACTACATAGATCTAACAGAAGTCGTATGATGATAGGATATAGAGGACTCTAGAGTTTGAGGAGGGAGACCATGTGTTCCTTCAACTCTCACCATGATGGGGATTCTGGATATTTGGATGGGAGAGAAAGTTATCTCCAAGTTACGATGGCCTTTATCAACTTTTATGTAGAGTTGGTGAGGTGGCGTTCTACCTAGATATACCCCCTCATTTGTAATAGGTTCATGATGTTGTCCATGTGTTGTAGATGAGGAGGTATGTTCATGATCCATTGCACATCATCGACTGGGGTGAGTTGGACATTGATGATGGGGTTACTTTTTCATAGTACCTAGTGGAGATCGAGGATTGACAGGAGTAAATCATTCATGGGTAGTCGATTACTCTAGTGCGTATTTGGTGGTAGCATGGGAATCTCTAGGAGAGAACTTGGGAGTAGGAGGCTCAGATTTATTATCAGAACCCTCATCTTTTTATTGAGTAGCTATTGTTTTGGATTTTAAGGAGGTAAATCCCTATGGTGGGGAGAAGGTAATGACTCAGTTTTCCTCTAGTTTTAGTTTTATAATTTAATTGGGAAAATTCCAAGACCAATCACTAAGATGACATGAGATTCCGAGGCCCGGTGTGCACAGACCATTACGATGAAAAATTATATGTTTTTAATACTGTGCGTGGGAAGTTTTTATTTTAAACAGAAATAACTTCTAAACTGGTGCCCAGATCAGAAATATGAGGGTACCATTGCATTCATAATAGAATATTTACCTTAGGTTGGGACCAACATTGACTGGTGTGGGTTGAATTTATAAGTTATAATTTGGACGTAACCATCATTAAAAATATTTTAATAACAATATTTTATTGGACACAATGGAATTTTAATTTTTAATGAAACATTTTTCAGGAATTCAGGGTTGTCACCATAACCCTATAATTCCTCTGAGGCATGGAAGTAAACTCTCTCATCAATGCACGACAACAAATTGAGGATCGACGATGACACAGACCTCTGTTCTTCATCAACGACTAATCCAACCATGAGGTAGGATGTTGATTTCTCTTTTTGATTTCCTTTCCCCTTTTTTGATCCAATGATGAATGAAAACCAATAAACAAACAGATTGATTGGTGGTTTGATCACTTGTGGGATGGGTGTTATTCTTGCGAGGTTTGATTGGGGATCTGATTTTTTTATTGATTTATTCTTCATGATTCTGATAATATGAATGGATCAAGGACAAAATGAAAAAGGCCAAGATACTTTCTTTGGTTATTCAAGTTCTTCCAAACTTCCCCCTCAATCTCTCATGTTAATCATGTGTTCCTTGCCTTCTCACTACCCTTTGAAACCATATGTGAAATCTGAATTGATAACTGATCTCGCAGTGGAACCATAAACGTGTGATGATAAGGAAAGGTGGAGGTAGCTCAAGGAGGGGAGGCACTAGTCTAGGAATATGGAATGCTGAAAGGGCAATGTTTCTAGTGGGGTGGCCAATGGCAAAGACAGTAGTGGCCTTACAGGGGAGATCAAGCCAGACAGAGCGTGGTAAGATGGGCTTCCAGCAGGGCAGCCGATAGTGGTGGTTGGACGTGGTCTAGGAGGGAATGCGTCAAAGGGAGCACATGGTAAAGGGGACCATGGGAGGTGACTAGGGGACTAAAGTGGGATTCTGTGATGATGAATGGGGATTCTTCTCAATGCCATGTTGGAGGGATCCTACAGTGGTGGTGAGGTTGCGGGGCCTATCAGATGAGGCGGACTGGGTGCATGAAATACGACATGAATCCATGTTGACTGGATTGATGTGGAATGGGTGGTCCATGTCTGGTACAATCAAAATGGACCACATGCGGTGGGCCAGACCAGATGAGTTGGGCCACTCCAGCGGGCTTGACGCAGTGGCCTAGTGGGCTAGGTCGGCAGAACCGAGTTGGTTCAGGTTGGCTGGACCAGGTCGGTTCGAGTCGGCCAAAACAGGTCTATTCGAGTCATCCAGAAAAGGTCGGTCTAGTTCAGGTGGGTCAGTTCGGTCCAGGTTAGGTCAGGTCGGCCGGACCGGGTCAGGCTGGTCGGATGAGATCAGTCCTGGACCAGATCTAGGTCGAACCTTTTCAGAAAAACAGTCATAACATTCAAATCATGTGTTGTTTGAATATCCATTTGTAGTGTTGGGACCCTTATGATGAAGCCAACCTTTTGAGATACTCTAAGTGTGTATTTTTTAACAGTTTTAATATAACCTTTTTGTCTTGACGATTAGGTTCTCCTAATTCAAGTGTGCTATGATCAGAATCCTACTGCTGGCTTTGATTTGGTGGCTACATGGGTTGCGGGCTGCATGACCCATTGATGATCCATGTGCCATCGACGCTCCATGTGCCATCGATGCTCCATTATCCATTGATTCTCAGTGCGCCATCGATGATCTAGGCACCATCGATGCTCTAGGAACCATCGATGTTTCATGAACCATTAATGCTCTATGCGCCATCGATAGTCTGTGGGCCATCGATGCTCCATGCGTCAACAACACTCCATGTTTCAGGGAAAATAAGATATCTATGGAATAAAACTAAAAATCCCTCTCTTCATGCTTTAAAATTATACCTGCGTGAGCTGACGGTACTTCGTGTATTTCCTTTATGGTGTACGTCATGTGTTTCCTTAGTGGTGTAGTTCATGTGTTTCCTTTCTGATATAATTTATGTATTTTTTAGTGGTATTTTTCCATTTTGGTTTCTAGGTATTCAACTAAGTATTGTTTTACTCACCCCTAAATGGGATTTTCCCGCATGTGTTGTGTTTTTTTCATAATATTGACACTTTGATGATGTTCTAATTGGACCAAGTCCAGGTGGTTCTTAGATGCATCATACGAACATGTTGTTCTCATACGAATTCAAGTAGTTATCCTACACCTACCCTTCAGGTAGGGTTTTTTTGAGGATGAATTTTAAGAAATTATGCTTTCACCTAACATACTATTTCTTTTCATGGGCTTGTAATCTGACCTTGTTTACTTTCTAGTTTTCTTACTATCATAATCTATGGCTAAAATCTTAGTGTGTGTAAGAATTGTATTCTCAGTGTTTTTACATTTCATCATTTTGGGATGGAGATGTGTGTGTGTGTGTGTGCACGTACTTAGGAAAATGGATCCCATTTGTGGTATATACCTACTCAGTACTATTCTTCAGCTCCAATCCTATCGTAGGTGGTATTGGGGTAGTCACGGCATAGGCCCCTCTGGGATGGGTAGTGACAAAGCCTTTGAATTGTCAGGAAATTCTACTTCATATTTCTCTATTTCAATAAGATTTTCATCCTTTGTTATCTTCCTAGAGGCCAACACATATGCCTTCATGCTATGAGATGTCAATTAAGTTTTATTAACAACATTATTTACTAATTCTAAAAGCCTTTTATCATCATTGATTATGGAATTTTTAGAGTGGGGATCCATATCCCCACTGATTTTGATTTAATCAATATAATTTTTAGTAGTATATCCATAGGGATCCACTATTGGATAAACTAAGGGGTAATTAGGATTAGTAATTGTGATGGAATATCCCTTCACTAACTTTAATTTCCTAGAATAAGTGACAACAATTTTAAATTCCCCCTTACAACCCCATGAGTTCAGTTTATGCTCCCACTAAAACTGATGGACAGCCTCCTCTGGTGCATCTAAATCATGATTATTTTGATCATCCCCTTGAACATCTTCCCCTAGTTCCCCCTCAAAGACCTTAATAAGAACATACTTAAAATTAACACCTTTAAAATATGATTGATCCACCTCTACAAGGTCATCCACGATTTTATGCTTCTGCCTAGAAGACCAAGAATATAAAGGCCCTTCCCCTCCTGTTCCTAAATTGAGGAACCAATTTTAATATCTTCAGTACGACTATGTATGCTTCTAGTTTTCATTTTATATATTTTAATATGATCTATAATCCTTTATGGATAGGTTTGTTGTATATTTTTCAGATTAAAAGGAGTTCCTGCAACTCCAATTGTAGTTGTGGACACTATCATGACAAGATATTTCACCTGAATCATCCCCAAATATTAGATTGGATTCCCAACACTAGTATCCATTAGGTGTATTTGATCCCTATCAACAACATTACCCACCTGACCACAATATTGGTTATTAACAAGAATTTTATCCTCAATTTTTTTTGATTTGTTTCTTTTTTTTATAGTTAGTTTCATTATGAACTTTTATGGGGCATACTAATTAGAGTAAATCCCTTCTACAAACATCTTATCAATGTATTATAGTTTGAAATAAAATGCATAAAGAAGGAAATTTATCATATTTTTATTATTATTGTTTTCATCATAATCAGTAGACAACATTACCTTATCAACCAGGGTGACACTAAGGTCAAATTCAACAAGTATTCTTGTATAGTGACCAAAGTGACCGTGGATCTATCAATTTTAATAAGGATTCCAATAGTATATTCTATATCAAATAAAATTCAAGGGTACTAAAAATATAATTTTAACCAATTATTATAATCTATATTTTATTTCAAGAGTTACTGTGAATAAATGGATTAAAATGGAAATCTCAATATTGAATGGATATTATTGAAATTTTTGAAATAATAGAACCATAGCCCCATTCCATTCAATTAAATTCATATAAAGGAATAAACATATGAAATTAACCCTTACCAAGTGGGATACACCTCAAATCTGAGAATCCCCATGTCATGAACCATCCTGGATACCCTAGTACTCCAATACCTCATCCGACACTAACATAACCCGAAGGGAATTCCTAATCAGCATAGGTTGGTGAATAGAACTAGACATCATAAAAGAATAAATAGGGAATGATTTTCCACCAAAAATTGGAATAAAAACAAGACACAAGTCTTTATATCAATACTCTTCAAGAAGAAAGCACCATAATTGAAAGAGGTAAAAAATTAACTGAGTAGATAAATAAACAAATCCAAAAAAACATCAACCTAAACTTTCCTAAAAAACTAATTATTGACTCAAAACCCTATGTAATAGGTGGAATTAATCTCCAATTATCACCATCATCACTCCACAATCCCAATGATCAATAAAATACACCACCTCTAAGTGGATCTATTCCTTTTAATTGACCTGGAATAAGATAGTCTGAAAACAACTAAAGGAAATTTTAGGGTACAAGTTTAAAATACCAATATGGTCTCACAAAGTGTTGCATAATAGTTTCCAAAATAATAAACCAATATTGATTTCAATTTAAATAAAACAAGTCATTACATAACATATCAATTTCATATTTAAAATAAAACATTTTTCTTTTCCATACATGGAAAAATATCATACATGGATAAAATAAATATTTCATAAAAAATAATTTATATAAATATTTGGAATGAGTAAAGTGGTTCTATAAAAAATGGAATATATAATCAAATAAAATAAAAAAGAACCATGGCAATTTTACATGAAGTATATTAGTTTATAAATATAGTATACTCACACTTATATAATTAGTGATCATGGATAATCATGTGTGCACACATTCCTCAGGATCAATATGGAAGTGATTCATCAAAATATCATCGAGAAAAATCATTCTAAACAAGGTTTTTGTTAGAGTTTTCATCATCAATCTAATGATAGGGGATCAATAACCTAACATTATTGTCCCAAATAGACTATAAACTTCCTAATCTAGCATATTATAAATATGTCAATAGGTAATGGTAAAATCATCTTATTTCAAATTAATCATAATTTACAATTTAATTTCCCAATTTTCAGTTTCAATTTTCCAATTAAATTTCAAAACAAAATCATGGGTTTTTATCATTTCATGTATTTCAACCTAAAAACAATCATGGGTTTGTTTCATTTCAATTTAATCCATTTCTCATTAAAATATCAAATCATTTCATCAATTCCATCATCAAATCACATTCTCAAAACTCAATCCATCATTTTCAAAATTCATCCCACAAGTCCAATTCCATTAGAATTGGGGATATTTTTCAAAATCCATGCCATTTTGAATTTCATAATCAAATCATTCAAAATATATATCTTATAAATATATTTAAATATAATTCAAAAAGATCATGAAAATTAAGGTTTCAATATCATGGAATATCTCAAATGGAACCATATACATTTAATCATGGAATCAAAAGATCAACAACTACAATGGGTATGGCCATGACAATCAATGGTGAAGAAGATATATGAATCAAATCTTGAATTAAGATCCATAAAATGGGTGATTAGATCCATATAAATTTTATTATTTATTAATATGAAAGAAGGATTAAGGAGATGATCTAGAGAAATTATATGAGAGGACATCCACTTATTGGAGAGGGGTTGGATCTTCCACCATCACTTTGATATTCCAAAGGAAGTTATAGGGGAAATAATTTCTTCTTGAGAGATTCCAAGGAATAAAGAATCATATTAGGGATAAATGAGGGTGATTAAAATCTTAAATTGGGGGTTTGGGATTTTTAAAATAAAAATTAGAGGAAATAAAATATATCTACACATTATACTAGGGAGGGTTTCATAGTAGAAAAAATCAAGCACCCCAACCATGTTCCCATGCTATACTTCTATATGGGTTGTGTAGTTTGGATACATGCATAAACTAACCATATTCCATCTATGTAATCCCCATTTTCCATAAGGATAACTATTTGGAGGAGTTACCACATGGTTTGTCCAAATCGTGTGCCCCCTTCTAGTGGCTTCCAATGTGTTGAAAATTTTGATGGGAAAAAGCCCACAGTTTTCCCCTAACATGCACCAATCATGCACAACCTTGAAGGATTCCATAATTATCCAAATTTCACCCGAAACATCCTGTTACAAGACCCAACCAAATGGATATCAATACCAAGTTCAAGGAATACATGAAATAATATTATGAGATGTTACAACCTCCCCACCATAAAAAAAATATTTCCCTAGAAATCACATTAACAAAGGTCTATATCAAAGAGATGAGTCCACTTTTCTCTTATAAGTGTCTCATACTCCCAATTCTCATGTGAATCAGGAACATAATCTCATAGAAAATAGAAAAAAGGCATCTTCCTCCAATGAAGAACCTTTTTCTATGAATAAATAACCCTAACTTGATTTTTAGTCACAGATAAATCAGGTTCAATAAAAAGATCCTCCTACCTTAGGACATGAGATGGGTCAGAATGATACTTTTGAAGATGTGATACATGGAGTGCATTATTTATCAATGTCAACTTTGGTGGAAGTAATAGATGGTAAGAAACTTTCCCCACCTACTCAACAACCATAAAAGGCCCCACAAATCATGGTTTAGTATTCCCCTATTTTATGATCCTTTGATGAACCAAACAATGTGAAACTATCAAAAACACATGGTCACCAATTAAAAACTTCAATGATCATAGAATATGATTATCATAATATTTAATTCAGTTTTGTTTCATCACCATTATCTGAAAAATCAACCAAATCTTAGTCATCGTCTCTTGGACCAAACATAATCCAACCAAGGAACCTTCCCTAGTATCTGACTAAAAAATAGAGATTTACATGGGCCTTTATACAAAGCCTCAAAGGGATACATGTGAATATATGACTGGTAACTATTGTTATAGGAAATCTAAAAATTTCCCTAGTGTCTATCCCAAGCTCTACTAAAATAAAGTATATAAGCATGAAGCATGTATTCCAAAATATGTATATCCCATTATTTCTAGCCATCAGTATGTAGATGATATGTTGGGCTCAAGATCACCAGAAATTACATTTCCACCTAGAGGCCTCTCCAAAAATGAGAAGTGAATCAAGGATCCCTATCAAGAACTATCATATATGTAACAATATACAACTTGACAACCTCATGTACATAAAGGCATTATATGTTTTCAAATTTTGTTGCATCACAGATGGGTATAAAGTGATCTAATTTGGTCAGCTAATCTTTCATAACCCAAATCACATTCTTCTTCCAAGGGGTATGACCTAAATCCACCACGAAGTCCATTTAATTCTCATCCCACTTCCAATATTACACTAGAAGTGGATTGAGAAAACCTAAATGTTTTTGGTGCTTGACATTGAGCTGTAGGAAAGTAAAACAATGTGAAATAATGTCAGTGATGTCCCATCTCATACCTAGACACTAGAATCATTACCTCATATCATAGAATATCTTCATTGTACCAAGGTTCACTTCCCATTGAGAACTATGATAGTTTCCCATCATATTATTCCTTATAGAATAAAGTACAATATATGGGTTTTAGAAATATATAATACCCTCTGTAGAGAAGGAATACTCAATGAAATTTTCCCCACTATGAAGAGAGTATCTAATTCCATAGAACTCATCACCACATTGATGTTCCTAAATAATCATCTCAAGAATAGAGGAGTTCAACTAAACACTAGTCAAAACAACCTTTCACTCATTACCCTAGAATCCCAAGTGAAACTAAGAAAATATAACCAACAAATTCTACTATTATGATGATTATTTCATAGACTGGGTCTGAATTTTCTTGCACAAAGAATAAGAGATGACAATCCCCTTACCATGGGTACAAGAAATGTTGAAATAGAATGAATACTTATACTACACCCAATGCCAATGTTAGATATTCATACCTTTTATATAAAAATATAACTCATACTTCTATGAGAAAAATAAATGGAAAACATTTCTTCAAAACAGAAATTCCACCATCCTTTAAGAGCATGCATCATGGATGTGATTTCGAGATCATGTGTTGGATAATTATTTTCATTTAAACTAATATTTCAAGATCCATAGGAAAAGGAATGGTCACCCTACATAAAAACACAACCCAAACCCTATCCTGATGCATTAAAGAATACCAAATAGCCCAACCTAGCCTCTAGAAGAGTTAGTACCGATGTAGACATCAAAATAAATTTCAGCTCTATTAAAGAACTATGACACTTATCATTCTAAACAAAATTCACTCTATTCTAAGTGAGTGAGGTTATTGGAGAATCCAAATTTTATTAATATTTAAAAAACCAATGGTAATACCTTGATAAACCAAAGAATAACTAAATCTCAAAAAAATCATAGTTGTTCCCATGTCATAATAGCTTTCACCTTCTCAGGATCCATTGAAATACCCTGTTTTGAGACCACATGTACAAAGAACTTCAAATAATATAATCAAGAAAATAAAATTTTGAGATATTTTCATAGATCCAGTGATCTCACAAAATTTCCAGCACTATCATCAAATTATAGACATGATCCTCTTCAGTTTTGGAGTAAATTAGGATGTCTTCCAAAAATATTATAATGAATGATTCAAGGTACTTATATAATATCATTTCCATTAACTCCATGAAAACTAAATTATCATTGGTTAGAACAAAAGTAATAACATAATACTTAGTGGCCAAGAATTCTCCTAAATCTTTTTTTCCGGATGTCAGATTCTTTAATTCGCAATTGGTGGTAGCTAGAAAGAAGATATATCTTCGAGAACCTATTATCCCCTTTCAACTGGTCAAAAAGATCATCTATCCAAGGAAAATGGTACTTCTTATTTACCGTAATTTGGAGTATATTTTACTAATAAATACATAGGCTAATCACACCATCTTCGTTCTTTGAAAAGAGAATAGGTTCCCCCAAGGTGACATAAAAGAGCATATAAAGCCTTTATCAAGAAAATCATCCAACCATGTCTTCAACAATTTCATATCTTTTGGTGTCATATGGTATAAAGGAATAGACACTAGTTGAGCACTATGTACTAAATTAATATAAAAATCTATCCCTATTACTAGTGAAATCCATATAAATCAAAAGAAAAAACTTTGAGAAACTCAAAGAAAAATGTAGGGAGATCGTCACTAAAATATTCTTACTCCAAGTCAAAGGAAAACACTAATATTAATCTTCCCAAATATGAAAAATATGTTCTTACTCTACTAAATATTGGGTCCCATTTTCCTTGAAAGATATGACACACCCCCTAGGGAATAGTGAAGAATAACCTCTAAAGATAACACTCAATATAGGCCGTATGAGTGATTAACCAATCCATCCCGAGCATGACATCAGGAGATTTAATCTTGATGACCAAAAAATTATAGGTAATATCAATCTCTCATAAAGAGAAAACACAAGAAGGAAACCAAAGACCCTACGATTTATTTGTTTTTATGGGTATAGTAATATCAATCACATAATATAAAAGCTCAGTATGAAGGATTATAAAATAAACAACATGAGTTTATATAAATAATTTAGATACACTGGTATCAGATGAAGTAGTCACTAAGGATGAAGATATTGTGATGGTACCTCTCACAATCACTGGAACCATATCAACTTCCTCTGGAGATTCTTCCGCTGTATGAAGAAGCTTCATTCATTATTCATGTGGATGTAATCCCTTTGTTATTGAAGAATTTGATTTCACATCCATACATTTAGGTGATAATGAGCATGTTACACTATATGGGGTAGAAAAGATATAATATAATTTCTTCATGTTGGTTCAGCGTCTGTAGGAATTATAGATCTTGGTTACCTTATTGAAATTTGTTTTGAATACCCAACCTTGACACACAAGAACCAAGTCAAAGGGACTCTACCAGGAAATCCATGAGTTTTAGAAGAACCTTGATATAGATATTCTCCATGATACTCATCATTATTCCTATTACTTTTAATGTAACTCATAGAACTACCACTTGGATAAAAAGGGACTATCATTATCCCTAACTTACCAACCATTTCAAGCATAGCCATGAATGCTCTGTCCAATATATTAGCATAATAAGTCATCTTCATCATTAAAACCCGTGATAAAATATATTTTTGAACTCCCCTATCAAATATTCATTACATCAATTTCTCATCAGTCATTATATCAAGGGAAAACTATACTATCTCAAAAAAGAGGTTTTCGTACTGAGTCACAACCTTTTCACTTTTCTTGAGATTAAGAAACTCCATTGACTTCTCTAAAACCATGGAATCTAGATAGAACTGATCAATAAAAAGGACCTTATTTTCATTGAACTCCAAGACTTAATTCTTCTTCCCTATCACCATAGATTCCCACCATCTTCCACTATCCCCCTCAAGATTTAAGGTTACACACATCACATTAATTGAATGAGGAATTTCAAAGAACTCAAAAAGCCACTCAATTACTTTAAAACAATCCTTAGATTCTTTATGATCACTATATCCTTGGAAATATGGTGGTTTCTAGAGAAGAAAATATTGTGTATGATCTCTAGAGTTTCCCCTTTGATGTTTTATTACTAGAGCCTAAATAGGAATGGGTGTCACTACCTATCCTAGAGCATGGACAACACACACCACTATATAAATGATAATTTGTTCAACCAAAGGGTTCTCTTTCTGTGGTTGATCAATAGAACACTCCTTGGGACTATTCAAATGCCTTTTTGGAGGCATTATTCTACACACAGTCAATAGTAAATAAGGAAAAAATTAATAAGGAAAATTATATCAACAACTCAAATAGGATTCAAATTTCTAAAATTTTTAGAGTACCATAATAAAATAAGTATTAGTCTAGAAACAATTAAAAATACTCATTAAATACATTCCCCCCCCACCAACTATGGTGACTTAATTCCCTTTATGAAAAGATCTATCCATGAACTCGATGATAACTACCTCACAAGTCCCATAAATTATACCTCATGTCTTCTATTATAACCTAGAACACATAAAAACTTCAAGAAAAAGATTCTAAACTTACACATTTGATATTAATTTTTCAAAAACCAACCAGTATACCCTGGTACTATAATACCCGAGCGATCACTAACATAGCCTAAAGGGAATTCTCGATCCCTAAAGGTTTGTGAACAGAAAGTAGAATCAAACAAGAATAAATAGGGAATTATTATTCAAAAAAATAGTAGAATCTAAACAAGATACAAGTTTGTATAACTATACCCCTCAAGGAGAATGTTCCATAAGCTGAACATGTAATATAGTGCTCAAGAATATAGATAAACAACTCAAAAAAACATCAACACAAACTGCCACTAACAATCCAATGAAAGACTCAAGACCCTATGTAACAGGTCAACCTTAGCTCCACTGGTCACCATCATCACTCCATGGTCCCAAGGATCAAGAACATCCACCTCCTACATCTGGTACATTTCCTTTCTTAGACATTGCATAAGAAAGTTTAGAAATTCTTGAAGGTAAAGGTGGGATGTGAGATAAAAAAACCCAGTAGGGTCTCACCAAATTTTTCATAGTATATTCCATAATAATAAATCAATCATTATTTCAATTTAAATAAAAAAATGTATGGAATAACATATCATTTGAATATTTAAAATGAACCATGATTTCTTTTTAATAGATGCAAAACATTTCAAACATTTCTTAAATAAACATTTCATATATAATACTTTATATAAATCATTTGGAATGATAAAAAAATTTCTATAAACAATGGAATAAATAATCGAATTAATCACAATAAGAACCATAGTAATCCTCCCTAAAGTACTTCAGTTTCTATCTATAGGATCCTCATACTTCTCAAATTAGTGATCATGGATAATAATGTATGCACACATCCCAAAATCTTAGGACAAAGAGGACTCCTCAACTTCTCATCAGGGATAATCATGTTGAACTATGTATTTGTTAAAGCTATCATCATCAGTCCATTGCTAGGAGATCAATATACTACTTTGTTTGTCCCAAATAACCACCTAACTACAGAAGCTCGAATGTTCTCAATAAATCAATAAATAATGGGAAAATAATCTCATTTCAAATCAATCATCATTTAGAATTCAATTTCCCAATTATCAACTACAATGTTCTAATTCAATTTCCTAACAAAAACTTGAGTTTGTCCACATTTCATGACTTTTAATTCAAAAAAACAATCATGGGTTATTATGAATTAAATTTAATCTATTTCCTAAAAAAAATTCAAATCATTTCATTAATTGCATTAGAAAATAAATTTCTCAGAAATAAATCCTTCATTTTCAAAATTCACCCCACAATTCAAATTCCATTGGAATTGGGGTTTTTTTCTCCAAATAAATTACATTTTTAATTTTGTAATCAAATCATTACCAATAGAGGTTTTATAAATAAATTGAAATATATTTCAAAAAAATCAAGAAAATCAAGGTTTCAATTCCACAGAAAATATTAAATAGAACCACCTACCTTTAATGAAGAAATCAAATGATCAGCACCTGTAATGGGTATGCTAATGATGATCAAAGGTGAATAAGATCTATGAATCAAATCTATAATCAGGATACATAACAAGGGATTTCATATCCATCTACAACATGATGATCTATCAATCTATAAGAAGTAGAGAAGATAATATTGGTAGAAACCACATGAGAGGTGATCCACTTACCAAATCGGGGTTGAATCTTCAACCAACACTTTGATTCAAAAAAGGAGGAGGTTGGAGGATCCAAAATCACTTCTTGAGAGCCTTCAAGGAAGAAAAAATAATATTTTTGTTGAATGGTGGTGATTGGCCTCTTAAACCAGGGGTTTGGGATATTTAAAATAAAAATCAAAAGAATTTAAAACTATTTTCACAGTTTCTTGGGGAGGGCTGCATGGTTAGAAGAATTTTTTGAACTAACCATGCTCCCCTACCGGTCTTCTGTTTGGGGTGCACGGTTTAGCTGTATGGTTAAAAAAACCATGTTCAACCATGAATTCCCTACTATCCAAGGATTTTACGGTTTGGAGGGGTTGAAAAATGATTTGTACAAACCATGTGCTCCATTCCAGTGGCATCTAACAAGGTGCGTGATTTGTTGGGCCAAATTGAACATTTTTTTCCTAACTATGTGCCAACCACCCACAACCCAAAGGGATTCCAAAATTCTCTTAATTTCAACTAAAACACCCTAAAAAGACACAACTAAAAGGAGTTCAAAAAAAACAGGTCAAGGAATAGAAGAAATAAGGTAACAACATGTTACACCCCAAGTGTTTGAAAGAAGATGCATAAATTCATTATTGTTCCATGACTTCCCACGAACAGGTTGAACTTGATACACCATGTTATAAAATTTAAAAAATTTAACCAATCATTGATTTAATATTTATTCCCCACTACATTAGCTATGGATTACCTACGAACCACTCTCTCTAGAAGAGAGTCTTTAAGTGAGAAAAATGTTTCTTTTTAACATCTTCTGTATTACTTAATCCACTATGCACAGAGAAAGATTCATCCTTCAGATTCTTTGAGTGAAGACCCAAGTGAGATGACTCCTAGGATCCTCCCTTAGCTAGAAGGTTGAAGCCAATATCATGCAAAAACTCCATCTAGTGCAAGAAACCCAAGTCGTCATGAGAATAAGCGAATCGAGCTCTCCAGGTCCCGACTATCATCTCCCCATAAAAATAAAGAATTATATTGACTATATAAAAACACTAAAATTAAAATACATTTATAGAAATCACTTATATAAATTTCAAACATATTAAAAATATTAAAACTTAATAAATAAAAATGAAATAATATTAATCATATAAATTATAAACATATCGAAAATATAAAATATTAGTATATAAATAAGTATAATTTTTAAAAAATGAATAAATTCCAAATATATTAAAAAATAATTAATTTCAGAAATGAAAAAAAAACAAAAATAAAGTTGAAGAATATTAAAAATAAATAAATAAAATTGAATAAATTAAAAACAAAATATTTTAAAAAGTAAATTTATAATATTAATTATATGATTTTCCAACAAGTAAAAACTGAAAAAAATGAATAAATATATAATAATATTTTTCTAATTATTTTTGTTTATATTATATTGATTGTATATAAAAAATAATTAATAAATAATAATAATATTTTTTTATAATAATTTTAAAAATTAATATTTAATTAAGTGTATAAATATTTAGAAATGCATAAATAACTATAAAGAATGAATATATGAAAAAATGATAAATTAATAATTATAAAATATGAATAAATATTAAAAATGAATAAATTATAGAAAATACTAAAAATGGAGAAATATTAAAAATGAATAAATAATATTGGATGAATAAACAGACATAAACATACATAGATACATACGCATAGACATACATGTACGCATACATACATTTACAAATAAACAAACACATGCACATGCACCTAATCATACACATACACATACATGTATGTACACACACACACACATACATACAATTACACCCATGTTCCTGCATATACATACATATGTACACATACACGTACAACATAAACATACATACCCATGAACATACACATACACACACATATTTGAACACATATACATATAGACATACATATACACATATATACACATAAACATACACATACACATACACATACACATACACATACATGTACAAATGGACACACACATGCACATGCACACACACATACACATCCACATACACATGCACATGAACACACACATACACATACACATACACATACACATACACATCCACATCCACATACACATACACATACACATACACATACACATACACATACACATACACATACACATACACATACACATACACATACACATACACATAGACATACACATACACATACACATACACATACACATAAACATACACATACACATGCACATACAAACACAAATAAAAATACACATACACATACGCACACTTTCATATATATATAGATACACATATGTATACACATACACATACATACGATTACATACACATGCTTCCATATACACATACACATACGTAAACATAAACATAAACATACACATACACACGTACACATACACATTCATACACATGCACATACATATCCACATACATACACATACACATACACATACACATGAACATACATGCATACATGTACATATTCACATACATAGATGCACATATATATGCACACATACATACACATACACATACACATACACATGAACATACATGCATACATGTACATATTCACATACATAGATGCACATATATATGCACACATACATATATATACACATACACATAAATGAAACAAACAAACAAACACACACACACAACACAACACACACACATATATATATATAGAACACACACACACACATACAGATGTACAAACACATCCACATACATAAACATTCATACAAATAAATATAAACATAGGTACATATATTTTAAATTATTTAACATGAATATAAATATATAAATTCAAATATGCATTACATATTTACATAAAAATATTCATTTATATATTTACATAATTTTTTAAATAAAATATTAATATTTAAAATTTATATTTATATATACATTTTTTAATCAACATATTTATAATTATACTATTAATAATTTGTATTTATTTAAATAACTTTGATAATTATTTTATATTTAAAATTATGAAAATAAGATTGATAATTTTTTTTATTGTAATATAGTTATATGAATAATATTTTATATTATATTTACATATATATACTTATTATTAAATAAAATATTTTTAAAAAATACTTAAATATGAATATATAAATTAAACTATTAATTGTGATCTTTATGGGCACTAAGAAAAGCACTGATAAAGATGAAAATTTATCATTGCTAAAAAACGCACAGACAAAATGTGCCCCTTTATTAGTACTTTTTACAGAACTTATAAAGGTCACCTTTATTATCACTTTTAGCAAGAACTGATAAAAGGACCACATTATTTAGTACTTTTTTTAGTGATGATAAATTTTAGCATATAATATCACATGATCTGCAATGGTGTGCTAGAAATTAGACTATGTTCAGCACTCAAAATGAGAGTTTTTAGTGCTAAAAAGTGATGATAGGCTAAGAAACTCTAAAAGCTCAAGATATTTATCAGTAATAAAAAAGTGGTGATAAAGGACACATTTATCAGCAGTAAAAAAGAATTGAAAAAAACTCCTTTATCAATGATTTTTTACAACTAATAAATGAGGCCTTTATCAACACTTTTATTACCTCTAATAAAATTTTAAAAAAATATTTTTATTTTTTTTCTAGAGCTCACATAACAAATCCCCCCTCACCACCACTTTACCCCCTCCCCCTTAGTGCTCTAATACTACTCCCCACTCCCAATCAATGGTGATTCCCCCTATCCACGCTTATAATCTCCCTTTGTTAGCACTAAACCACTACCCCACTACATACCTACTCACTCACGCCCACCTGGAATCAAACCTAGGACCTCTATGAGAAAACAAAATCTCTTTACCACCCCCAATATTGTTTTATTCTATATTTTTTTTTTATATTTCTATTTACTTAGATATATATTCAAATTTAATTTTAATTTATATATTTAAATAAATTTATATAATTTTTTAATTACATTTATAATTATATGTTTGTGTGTCTATGTATTTATATATATGTTCATGTATGATTTTATATGATATATATATACATATATTTATTTAAATATATTATATATTAATATTCATTTACATATATTAGAATATAAATATATATATATGTATATGTATATGTATGTATTTTTTTAATACACACGCATATGTATATAAAAAAATTATAAAAACATTTTTATAGGTGTATATAAATATTCATATATTTTTATAATTTTAAAAAGTTATTAGATATTGTTTAAAATAAAACAGAAAATAATTATTTCCATATGTTTTATATAATTATTTTTAAATACATTTTTAAAATATGTCTGTGTATTTCATATTTAGATATTAATTTTATACATATATATATATACATATATATATATAGTTTTATATTTAGATTTAAATTTTATTTAATATATTTATAAAAATTTGTTGTAAATACGTTTATATACTATATTTCATGATAATGATATATTTATAAAAATAAATTTATATATGATGTATTTACATAGTATTACAACACACATACACACACATACCCACATATATTTACACACACATACACATATATATTTCACATATACGCACACAAATATTTACATATATTAGAAAATATACATAAATATACATTTTTTATTAACACACACATATTTATATATAAACATTACTTGTAAAGGTTAATATATATATTATGAATTTTGATATGGTAAATAAAATGGAGAATTTTTTATCAATAATAAAATGAATTAATAAATATTTATTCCTATATGGTTTATATATTTAAAATACATTTTTATATAGATATTTTTAAAATTTTATTTTTATTATTTATTTAGTATATATAAATATATGAAAATATGTATATATTTATTTGTAAATAACACTAAAATAAGACAAATAGTAAAATTTAAACCCCTTAAAAACTATATGAGTGTAAAAACTGAAAATAAATTATACCACCATTGAAAAAAGTCAGGAAGACCCTTTTGAATGCTGTTAAAATTCCATTAAATTTTAAAAAACCAGGGTACCTAAAAAATAGATTATAGAGTCATTATTGGCTCTTCATACATTATAAAAACACTAAAAAGGTTCTCCCCAACCACTATATTGTAGATACTTTCACAAGCTTCTATTTGATATATGGTAGAACCTAAATAGACACCTAAATCAAAAGTTATGGGTGTTTGAAGCTCAAGTAATTTTTTCAACTTATTTTAGATCATTCATTAATTTATTAAATATTCTATCTTCAATTTATTATTAAATTAATATCACACAATAATAGTTAGAAAATTATTAATTAATATCAATTTCTAATTATTTTGTTACCCATATTTTCTAAATATCTTATATATTAAGTATTAAAACGTATTTAATATTATATAAAAATTATTTAATAAAAGATATTTTATTTAAATAAATATAAATATATATCATATATTAATATATTATTTTTAATGATATATATATTTTTAATAAATAAGCCTTTTATCAATGTGAAAAAACTATTCATTAAGTTCACCCATTATTATCTCTAATGAATTATAGATAAAGGGTACAATTATCTGCATTAAAAAAATAATAAATAAATAGGTGATTTTTAAGCACGGATAAAGGTCCCCTTTTTAGCACTTTTATTTTGCATCGATTAAGGCACCTGCTTTATCAATATGTTTTAAGAACTGATATTGGGTAACACTTAATATCATGTTTTTTTATAATAGTGGCCCCTTCTCAGTTAGTGTGGGGTTTTTTGAATATGTATGTCCAATTCATGCAGCTACATTACCATTCTCAAACTAGGATTCACTATTGGTTTGTGAAATGATAGTGCCACCATGATCATATAGATTCTCTGATCCATATGGGTTTATCTTTGTTTCTTATTCTCTATTGTATGTACCGTGTTTGTTTTTCATAATAATACATTATATGGTGGTGTTATTTCCATGATTGTAGGACCAATAATGTTCAAAACATGTAAATTCTTTGTGTTATTTACATTTCTTCATTTTATTATCACTTTTTTGATTCTTGTAACCATTTTTTACTTCTTGTTAACATGATTATTTTTCTTCTTGAATCATGTTTCATTTCTCAATATTTCCATCCACATTCGTATTTTTGAAAGGTATGGCATTCAGACCAGATTCATCCCATCATAATTGGTATCAAATATTTTGTATAATGTTAGTAATTTCTTCAATTAAATTAAATGTAAAGTTGTATGATGGAAAAAATGACTTTAATCTTCGGATAGTTAAGATAAGGGAACCACTTTTCCATAATGGAATCAAAGATGCTCTCTAAGGTCCCATGAATCCCATAATGGTTGTATCTTCTAGAGGCTAATCATCCACCACGTATATTGATGTCGACCTTAACATTCACAAAAAGGCCAATTATATGATCAGTTTAACATTAAGAGATAAATAATTAATTGAATTTGTTCATGAAACAACTTAAAATTTAATATTTCTTAAACTCAAACATCATTATATACCTATGTACTTACTTGGTCATCTTTATAGGAATATGAGTATGTATACTTTCAAGATGGCCCTTAGTTATTCTGTTGATTCTCTTCCTGATGATTTTAATATGGTTCTTCAAGACATAAAAAATATTGATGTAAGTATTAATGATGATGATCAATACATAATTCTGTTGACTAATCTTGATGACTCCTTTAACACTTTAAAGGATTCTAGGATGTCTCGTTGAGATTGTATTACTTTAAAAGTGGAAAAAGAATTTGTGTTGTCCCATGATCTTCAAACCCATGGTTTGAAGGAGGATCTTTGTAGGGTGAATTTAGAACAATAGTTATTAATTTTTAGGGATTAGTTTAATAAGAATACAAATAATTTAATGATAAAAATTAGTTTATTAACTTCCAATGATTTGAGTGTGGTAAAACCATTCATATTAAACGATACCACCCTGATTTAAAAAAATGGATAGTATAGCCTAGTCTAATATGGTATTACCCATTTTTGACATTGCATATGTTATATGATTTCTATTTAGCATCCCTTAGTTACTGTCAGGTATAGATTCTTGGTTTTTTCTCTTCTACAATCCTAGGACTAGCCCTATGTAGACTTTTTAGGGGAATGTGGTTTGAAGAAAGGGTGAGGTAGGGTTAAAATGAGACTTTTAGGGTTAGGTAAAGAGGGTCTCCTATCAACTTCCTAATTTTTTTATTGTGTATTTATACTTAATTTTAACTATTACATTATTTGATCTTTTTTGTGTTTTTATATTCATATATTTTTATTCCACTGAGGAAGTTTCTATCCTATTCAATGGTATCTATGCATCATGTTCATTGAATTATCTTCTACTTTGGTGGAAACCTAGATAATAGTAGTAAGATGTGGTTTTAATGATGATTCTTAGTTACATTTCATCGTTTTAAGAATGTTTTGTTTTGTTTTGATAATATTAGATGGGTGGTATGGGTGAAATTATGGAATATGCTTAGAGATAATGATGTTGGGTGATTAATTTGTTTTGTTTTAGTTTTTACATAAATATCCCTAAACAAAATAGATGTTCTAGGCCTTTCAAGAACACCATCACTTTTTATGTATTAATTTTATTTTAAAAGGTGTATATTTGTGAAATATATTATTTTTATTCTTTAATTAAATGGTTTTGCTTTTAATTTTCCATGAAAACATGATTCCAATTTTTTTATTAAGAAATTTATATATACAATATTTCATTTTAGGTCTCCCATATAGGCATGTCAACTTGGGCCTATGCTTGTTGGCCTATTGGGCCTTACTATGCTGAGAATTTGGTATGGGTGTTCAGAATCTAGTTTTCTAGTCTCTTTAACCTAGCTTCTATTTGTTGGATTTGTTGTTCCCTATGGGCATCATCCTCATCCACTAATCCACTCAATCTAGCTACTCTCCATTATAGTATTTGTGCCTCCCACCGGTTTTTGTTCGCTATCAATTTATTGGGGAAATATCTTTTCATTCTGAACTATATGTCATCATCTCCCATGTGTCCCTATGACCATTCTAAATTTTTCACACCAACTCTGCATAACGCCTACCTCGCATGCCCACCACCATCCTCCTATACTACCTTGGATACCTCCACTTACTCACCTAAAGTCTCAAAACCTTCAATGACGCTATTAGTCTATCACCTATCAGTTAATTTAGGTTCACTAAAACTTTTTTATCTTTGAGTTCAATCTTACAGAGAGAAGAGAGTTTAAGAGAGAGGGGTCCATCGACTCCTAATGACAGCATCTACAGTCCTTATTTTGGTGAATACCTCCAATAGAGATAACATATTTTGTTGGATCCATTTCAACTACAACACCTTATATAACACTAGATGGTTTTCTCATCTCTTTTGATGAGCTCCCTTCTGGGTTCTCAGTGTAATCATGATATTGTAAACCTATTGGTGTATTTATTTCTTTGGTTATGAGTTGTATTTATCTTACCCTTCTTTATTAGTGTGGGGTCTTTAATATTTGATTCCATCTATTTTGAGAAGGTACTTTACCATTCTAGGACCAGGATTCACATCTTGATCCTAAAGTGATAAGGCCTTCATGGTTGGATAGCTTATGTGCTCCATATTTGTTTATCTTTGTTTCTTCTTCGATGTTGTATACTCACTGTTTTTTTATAATAATAAGTTAGGATTGTGGTGTTATTTCCATTAATATAAAAACAATAAGTTTTTATGAACTTAAATCCTCGACTCTCTTTAGTTTTCTACATTTTTTTATTACAATTTGTTTTCTTTTATCAATCGTTTACTTCTGGTTCTTATGTTTCTTTTTCTTCCAAAATCATTTATTTATTTAGAGATATTTCATTTAGCATTCTTATTAGGGAAGGTTGTTTCATTCATACCATCTCCACCCCTTCATAGGTTATTGAAAGAAATAATATCATAATATTAAAAATAATATTTTATTATTATTATTATTGTATAACATTAAAATAATAAACAACAACACCACCACAACCAAATTATTATTATTATTATTGTTGTTGTTGTTGTCAAATATGTATATTAAATGGATAAAAATAAATATTTTCATCATAGTGAATGTGATAAGTAAATAAACAATATTTCATGTTTTATATATAGATTGATATGATTATATTTTTCTGATCAAGAGAGTTTATTTAAGAGGAATTTTTTAGAATTTTAAAATATTGAATACTGTGAATGGAATGATGACTAAAGAGAATTTTGAGTCTCCCTAACTCATATTAAACAGTATATTGCAGAAATACCCTCCACTAAATGATTTTAGGCTTTTCAAATTAAAATATATTAAAAGAATTATTATATATGTTTATGTGAGAAGGTTTCCAAGTGAAAATTATGATAATTAGGATATATAGGGAGATTTTGGTGGGTCATTTCATTGAGACTATAGTTAGTATTAAATACATCAGTCAATGATTTAGTATTATATGAGGGTTTAATGATATTATTCACGAAACTCATCATCAATGAATATTAGTGATCCTTTTTTGTTGAAAAATGATCATGAAAAAATTGAGACAATACATGTGACATGATGTGATAATTAATCGTGTAATGATTTTTTGTCCTCATGTTAACAATGAGAAATTCCTAAAAATATGTCTAGAATTTGATATAGTGAAGATATTGATATTTATTTTATCAATCCATTAAAGTTGTTGAATGTTTAATTACCTCATTAATTATAGAGATGAAGGGGGGGTGGGGATGAGAAGACCTCAACTATGATATAGTTAAGATAGTATTAGTATTTATACTAAGGGTTGGAGTGATGTCAAAAAAATTACATTATCCAATGGTGTGGTGTTTAGATAACTCTCATAGAGATATCTTGATATGAATAATTTCTCAAGATAATAATTCTTTGGATGGATATATGCTTTCATATTCTATTTATTTTTAATATGGATATGTATTGATGAAATATAAATTAATAATGATAAATCTTCAAAGTAATGAAGAAATTCTTAATAGATAAAAACCACAACATGTTTCTAACCAAAACACATCATGGTCAGTGTTGATGGGTTTTGGGGTATAATCTAATGATCATTAGAAAATGAAATCAATCTATGAAAATTCCAATATTTCTTTAATGAATCAAAGTTCATGGAAAAATGAAGAACAATATAATTGTAACGGGGTATCTGAGGGAAAATCCATTATTTACTCACAAATGCACATTTTATGTGGACTACAAAATATGAAAACACCAGTTTCCTATCTCCATATGTGGTATACCAACCCCTGGATCCCTGATCATTTCATGAGGGTTCTTATACATCGAATGGTTTCTACCACCTTCAATGTATGATAAATATTCTACAAGAAGAAGAGAGCTTTAGTAGGTTTTCATGAATTTAGGGCACACCAATTAGAAGGATATCATCCCTTACATAGCTATATATGATGATCTTCATTAAATTAAGACCATTGGAAATATTAATCATATCAAGTTATATATCATGGAACTTATACATGAATTCCCATTGAAATATTTTTCATTGATCTCTTCAATCAAATCTAGAAAATATACTTGTGGACAAAGTCATATAGCCATAATTTTTAGAACCATGGCCATAGGGGAGGGGGGTCTACATCCATGGTTATTGTTAAACCCATAAGTATTTTTCCATGGGAAATTTTCTCAAAAAACCAATTTGGCATAAAAAATTTGTGATAATCCCTATTTTAATGGTTTTTAAAAACCATATCCATGAATATGCCACAAGAAAAGTTTTTTTATAACCATGGTAAAAGGTATATGTGAAATTTCCTACGGACATGGTTTGATGAAACCAAGACTATATCATAGGCTAAAGCCATGTTTTTATTTAATCATGGATAAATCTCAAGCTATGTAAATAGTTCTACATAACCATGTAAATATATTTCAAGAAAATAAAATATGGACGTGGTTTATAATAATGTGTTATGTGTATTCCAAATATGACATGGGATCGAAACTTAGTGGATCCATTAAATTTATCGAGGCCTATATCCATGGTTTAGTAAACTGTGGAAATATTTGTATTATTTGAAGTATATGGTCACAATATACAAGGAATGTGACTATAAATAACATATTTATATGGATTAAAAATCCTAAAAATAGGTTTCAATGGAACAATTTTTTTGTCACAGTCCACATGGACCATGGAAATAGACAACCTAAGGTCACTGTTCCAAACTATGGCTATAGGTGTACCCTATTGAAACAATAATATGGGTCATATTTTACAAAAACAATTGGATTTATGTTTTGAGATAAGATTTTAGGGTTATTCACATGGTTTAAATACCTGGAAATAGGTGAATTTTCTATTTTTGGATGAACAAATATCATTTCATTAACAAACCAATCCCATGTCGGAGTTATTTCCAAATAACCACCTTACTTTTCACTATCAATTACTGACCCATAAAATATATTTATTTTATTACTAAATAAAAAATACCAAAGAACAAAGAAAACAAGAAAAAACAAGAAAACAATGAATATTAACTATACATTCAAATAAAAGAATATTAATAATGATCTTATCACATTAAGATTATTATTCTACATAACATTAATGTTATAATATAATTAGATAATTTATCATATCCAAAAGTTATATTAGTTACTCATTATAATGATAACTTTGAAGTTCTATGATAGTATCCTTAAATATACCTTATATCATATACCCAATCACATCCTATGGTTGAGGCTAATATACGCATCTAATTCATAATATGATATTGGATTATCAATTTCTAAGATATTCATCATATTAATATCATATCATATGACTGAAGTATACCATAGGTGGAAATGTATCTATATTTTATGAAATAAGCATCAATCTCTCACTTTTATTAAAATCCTATAAGTAATTTATAAAAAACATGAAAAATCATTAAGAATACATCCAAAAATATCTTTATTTTGGAATAAAAACTTTATCCAAAACATAATCCTTATCCAAGGGCTTAAATTTTTGACACTTTAATCCATACTAGTGTTGAAAAAATATATGAAATTCGAATTTCATAGATGTAACTAAAGTGGAGCCTCTAGAAAAGAATCAACGCTACTCAATCTATTTAGAGTTTTGTGTGGTCACCATAAAACATAATCATATATCATATAAAAATATCTACCATAATATTTATCATAGAAATCATACGTATACATGTGTAATCATTTTTCCCATGACATAGAGTGGCCACTAGATATATAACAATTTCAATCTAGTATATTCTCTCTCATAATTCCTTGATTTTTAAAAAATTATTAACTTGGTAAATGAATACATCACAAGTCATTGATCTAGTAGATGATAACATCAAATAACCCTCACACATGTGGATAAACATATCAAAAGTGAAAAAACTCTATATAGACTTGAATTTCATTATTCTAATTTAATAAATGTCCATATGTCTTACCTCATCATATGAGTGCAAAAACTCTATCTTGGTTGAGCTCCAACTGATGACATGATCAACAATTTACCCAACCACCACTTTATTAGATATTCCTCAATGTCTTTCATAATAAAGCTATCAAAGTATGAAGGTTCTCATTCTAGGTATCTGACCAGCCTTGGGTGTAAATAATAGATAATAAGTATGCACCCCTATGTATGTCAACTATTATATGAAATTCTATAGAATATAATTGGTGGACCAGTAAAAATAATAATTCTCCAATTATTATATCCTAAGTCCATAACTAATACAAATATTTATATATCATAAAAACTCATAATAATCTATGATGATCATTGATTAAGGATAACTCAAAGTTTTACTTTGAGGTAAT
This sequence comes from Viscum album, assembly GCA_963277665.1. Classification (NCBI taxonomy): domain Eukaryota; kingdom Viridiplantae; phylum Streptophyta; class Magnoliopsida; order Santalales; family Viscaceae; genus Viscum; species Viscum album. The sequence continues at coordinate 680,106,356 of OY728123.1, read as the reverse complement.
ATTTTGATTCCATTATTTAGTTAAAATAAATTCTAGTGCACATGAATAAATGTTAAATGGAGGTTTACTTTCACTATAAAACCATGATATATTATGAAACAAATAGAAATATATTACATATAAAATACCATGATATTCAATATAGCTTTTATGATTTTGATACGCTAATGGTTTCATTAGTGGAGCCACAACATAATTTCATAAATCCACCCAAAAATTTATAACATATACCCTCCCAATGATCTATCATATGAGATAGTATTTGAAAAGGATTTTTTTGGTCATTTGGAGGGACCAGGGTTCTTTAGCCTATTTAATGGGTCCATTATTTTTATTGTAAGGATTGATCACTCCCTCAATTCTAAGAATCATCTCCAGTTTAGAAATTAACTTCGTAATCTAAAAAACATCCATTACAACATATGATGCAGTGATGTACTCTACCTCTGATTTTGAGTCCACCATGATAGATTGTTAAGAACATTTTCAACTAATGTCTCCATAATTAAGGTAAAATATGAAATCATATTGATATTTCATATCATGTCTATCTTAATGAAATATAGCATCAGTATAACCCTTTATAGATAGATCTCCCTCATCTAATGACTAAGAACATATATATCCTTCTTCTTAAGTATTTAAGGTTCTCTTCATAGTAACCTCAAAAATCTCACTAGGATCTGATTGGTATATACTTGTAATAATAAGATAGTAGAACCATTTATTTGAGTATGCAATATGAAATATATGATATAACTTATAGCGGATGCGTAGGGAATTATATCCATAATTTATATGTCCTTAGAGGGATCTTAAATATTCCTATGATTCATTCTAGGAAACACTTGTAAAGAACCATATTTGAAGTTCTCCATGATAAAACTCTTTATATCTTTACCAATGTTTGTGTCTCTACTAAGTCAAATAAACATCATGGATCTATTTGTATATATCTTTATACTGAGAATGTAGGCTTCTTTACCCTTTTATTTTACAGAGAAGAATTCACCTAATCACATCTTTATAAAGTAAGGATTCTTGATTTCGTACTTCATAATAATTATTTCATAGATATTCAATTTTAGAAGCACCACTATACACCCACTAATAATCTTTTATACAAAATAATCATCAACATTTTTTATAAAACAAAACTCTTTGATTTCATCATCAAACCATATATTTTAAATCCAAAAATATTGCTTCAATCCATAAATGGATCTTTGTAACTCCCATGCCATAATAGACACATTTGGAACTTCGAATCCTTTAGAATTAATCATATACATTTCCTAAGATAAATTCCCACCAGGGAAAGTAATTTTTACATCCATTTGATATATCTCATCATCAAAATTATTATTATTGTGAGAAATATATGAATGAAATTTATCCTCACTATAGGTGAAAAGGTTTCTTCATAGTCAATACCATGAACTTGATAATAATATTTTGTAACCAATAATGATTTATAAATACACACTCTACCATAAATTTCAATTTTCAGGTGAAAACCCCCATTGACACAATGTGGGTAAGACCCCTTCGTCTCATCCACCAAGTTCCAAACATTGTTAGGGTACATGAAGTACATATCATATTCTAGGGATTTAACCATTTCTTAGAATAAATAATCTTGATAGTTTTTATATTTCTAGTAGGCCTATCACCTATCAATTTTACTTCTTCGTCATTAATTAACTATAAGAAATCATTTTATCAAGAGTTATTGATGACTCTTACCAGAACATTGAGCTACATATATTACATGAGTCAGTTCTTTATCCATAGCTCTTTATGGAACTGAATCAAATTTCACCTTAGGAGAATTTACTTTTCTTTGTTTTAAACTTATACAAGCTCAAATTTTTCCCCACTAACTCTTATAATTATAATTATTTCTCAAGAAATATATTATTTTAGGCCACAAATATTTTTTTATAATTATGTGGTAAAAGCCAATTTTTTTTATTAAAAAATGGAAACACATATTTAATTATATTTAGAGGGAAACACATTACATGGAAAATAGGACTGAAAGAATAAATTAATAATATAAACCTAGAATGTACATCTCATACATGGTTCAAGGACCCATGACCTAAACACCAATGACCAAATCCCATGCTCATAGGCCAAAGAACCATCTTAAGGGTCGGTCTATCTCATATGGTCTCTTTATGACTTATTTATATTTAATGTGATTTAATTGAAATGAAAAAGTCTACATATCATAAAACCATAATGAAATTTGAATGTCGCACAAACTCATTATTTATCAAACCTATCCAATAATGTAATATTTCCCCATATAGATACCCCATTAAATTTGTTTGTTCTAAGATGGGTGAGTTGCAAAAAAATTCTATAATCCCTATGATGTTCTTTGAATTCTTTGATTAATTATTCAACAACTTGATTTTATCATAGAATATTATTATTTTTCGTAGTTGATTATGTAATTTTTTTAAAAACATTATAAAATTTTCAAAAGTGTTATACTTATGATTCATTTTAAACACATAACCGTACCAACAAAATTCTTCGATAAAATTAACAAAGTACTCAAAACCACCAATTTCTTGAGTACTCATTTGTCCATATACATCATCAAGTGTGAGATCTAACAATCCACTTGACCATTCAAATTTTACAATAAAAGGTTGTTTTATCATTTTGACTAATAAATAAAATTATCAATTTTTAAATGATTCATAATTTAATGGTTCCAATGATACATCATTATATATTATTTTGATGTGTTTATCATTTAGATGTCTATGGTGCCAATGTAAAATCAATGTGGGATTATAATAAACCCAGAAAATCTTTTTCTAAATATTGTTGACAGAATTATCCATATTTATAATGTATAAAATTTTTATCATATTCCAATTTTTAAAAAACATGTTGTTCATATATATAGAATAATTTCTGTTCATAATAGTGAATGAAAATACTTTCTTATCTAAAAAATATTCATACATAAAATTTAATCTTATGGTGAAAATTTAATAATAGCCCTCTAATTCTAGTATTAATCCACTTGATAAAGTCAAATAATATATTCTAACTTCCAAAGGAGAAAATCTTTCTCCAATACTAATATAAAGATCTACTTCAACCTATTTCAATTCCTTAAAATTTATGATCTAAGGTTTTTATGTGAAAATGTGTGATGCACACTTGGTATCCATTACTCATTGGTCATAGTTGGTGAAATTTACTTATTTAACATTCACATTAAAATTCTTAGAATTACATTATAAAATAACAATTATAAACCATAAATATAATATAGAACTGTCTTATAAGTCATATGTGTAGTAGATCTCAATATGATTATCTTGAATAAATCCATAATCTAACAAAAAGATATATCTATAGGTGAGTATCATGTTTTATATCTTTTCATCAAGAAATTTTAAGGAAATTACTCCCACTAGAAATGATATCCCCATATATCATATCAATTTTTTGATTCAAGATACATATTTAAATAAGTTTTAGGACACATTATAATTTCATCCATCATCTAACTATTCAGGTATGAAAAATTTCAAATGATAATAGTTATGATTATTTGATAGTTGAGTAGATAAATCATTATCTGAATCCATCAAAGATATTCACTTAACTAAATTTCTTTGGTAACATAATTCTATTATTGTATGTTGGATTATATAACCCAAAGTAAATTTCAAGAAAAGGTTCATGCTCTAGTTAGGATCACCCATTATATAATTTCATCACAAGACAATACATTGGGAACCAACATTATAATAACCTACCCATTTGGATGATTGAGGTATTAAAAAGTGCATATTTGAAAGGAATTTCACACATAGTACTTAAGGGGGTTTCCTTTTAAAAGTCTCACTATTTTAATATCCATCACATGCATATTAAAACCATTACATATCATGTAATCATTTTTATCTTAAGTATTAATTCATTTTTATGTGCATTATTCAAACAATTTAGTTTTAGAAACCCCATTCCATCCACCAAAGTAATGTATTCATACCACATCAATGTGTAACTCATTATAAAACCTAAAATTTTGTGTTACTAATGGAAAACTAGAATCCAAACATATTCATACATATACAAATTCAAATCATTTATAAGGTATATAAAATTTTCATATAAATTCATATAATTATATGATATTTAAAATATCCACATAATTAATCCTAGAGAGATAAATAATCTACCCATCACCTTAATAGAAAAAGGAATAAACCTCCAAGATAGTGTGTAGTCTGAATCCAAGTTTCTCTACTGAGGGAGAATTTACTCAAGAGATAATTCAATTAATAATAACTCTAAAACATAATATGTAAAAACTATATTCAAAATAATTTTCTATATCATAACACTAATAAAAAACTAATGTTAGGGTACATGAATGTTAAAACTTTTTATATCACACCTAGCATGTAATATAGGGAACAATCTATTAGAAGAAATAAAAAATATTAAAATTGTATAAACATGTTATAAACATAAATATTTTACTTAAATTTAACAAATAAATAAAAAATTTATTTGTCTCTCAAAACATGAGATACCAATATGATTTTTCCATGTTTTATTTAGGAATTAAAACATTCATTTTATAATTCCTAAAACATATAATTTATAATCCTTTTATAAACCATATATTTCATGCCACATCCTAGGCTGACTCGCTACAAAAATTGTAACTGAACTAGTTGGAAATAAGGCCTCAAGAATCCCTTCCCATATACCAGTGGATTTCAACTATCAACAAAGGCCTAGGGTGTATCTATGAGGAGACTATGTCCACATACTAGTGTAAAAAACTATAAAAAGTAACCAAACATCATGAATAGTAGTATATAATCAATGTGTAGTGTAAATAAATATAAATAAAGCTGAAACAATAAATGGAATACAATAAAAGGACAAAAAACAATGTCATACATACAACACTGATTACCTATAGGATGAACTCATATATAGGGGTAAATAAAATTTACAGAAATAAAAGTAAAAGGTTCAACTACTATCTCTATGACAAACCACATACCCAACCTACACATATATATCTTATCCATCTGGCTCGATCAGTCCCAGGCCTCATCCCAATCCATTCCTACAACAAAGTGAATATGTTCTCTGGTACCCTAGTTCAATGGTGGCCCATGTAGGGTGTGAGTAAAATACTCGGTAGGGCACCACAGATGATATCCTATAATAAGCTAGTAATATGTAGTGTATGTGTACATCAAATACCCATCATCATAAAAATAATAATGATAACTAAAATATGAGAAAAACTAAAAGAAAATGGGTAATAAAAAGTCTAAATCCAATTATTGGGTCCATAAAATTGATCAAATAGATATATAGTTAAGAAGGAATTGATATGAAGTTCACCCCACTCAAGCTGTGTATAATCAAATAGATCCTTGTGTATGTAGTCCTGATCAACCATAACTACTTCAAACAGCATCAAAAATGTCTCCGATAAAGCTAAATCACCATAGGGGTATACATATCTTAATCCAAGGACTACCCATACTCACATATAATCATTATAATTAATTATTATTTGTAATATGTTGATATACTATAAATATGGAACTAAGATGGATGTCAAAACACTCATAAAATGTAAGTTCAGGTTGACGTCTGAGCCCTATGTCCTGATCCAAAGGCAATTACAACATATTTGACTCAAATAATCCCTAACGGGGGTGAACCTTGGGATATATATATAAGGAATAATATTCATATACAAGATAAAAATAGACATCCATTCAATAAATGTCTTAACAAACCACTCCTATAAAGTTGAGTGAGTGCAGTAATGGTGAATCCACCCAATCCTATGAATCTATTTAAGAGATCATCATCAATCCTTGAGAGTATCTCAAGAGGGGTCCAAAATACCCCCAAAACCACCAATGTAATCCCTAGTCATGGAAAAATCTTAGTGAAAAATGAGACTTCCTATAATAGTAATAATCATCATGTAATACCTAAAATCCAGATCCCGGGAAGTACCTATAGTCATCTAGATAAGATAATATATCACACTCATACGCTTAGAATCATGATCCCATGAAGTACCTCTAGGCATCCTAATTATGTAACAGATCAAACTTGTAGGATTATAAGACAAATCCCATGAAGTACATTTGATTATCCTAATAAGGTAACAGTCAAACATATAGGTCTAGAAGCCAGATCCTAGGAATTTCCTCTTGGAATCCCTGTAAACTTTTATATCACATGAGACACATCAGCTATATACAAGGAAGCACTTATAGAAATCATATATGCATCCAAAATAATCATGTTAATAAATAAGTATAAGGGTTAGGTTTTCTAAAGAGATCAACCCATTACCTTTAAAAATTCTTATTTGGATCACATGTTCAACAAGCGTTCTAAGGAGACATTCGCAACCACCTCTACCCAAACCTGTGAATCACTAGCTAAGGGGCAGTCAATAACTGGGGCACTCACTGGGGTCCCCTAGTATAATACAAAAAGAGATATCTATATAATATTCCCATGGAAAAAAATAGAATAAGGTTAATTCATCATGGGACCCTCAGAAATAATATAGGAGTAGTGGAATCCCTATTGGGATCCTCTAGGATAGAGTCTTAGTCTCAACCATTGGTACAATACATGAAGCTAGCATATAGGGGTTATTAGTTACCTCTAGAGTCATCCATTTTAATAAACCAATTTATTTAATTAAATTAATCATTTTAATAAATTTATTAGAGCCATCTCCCTTAGGTATAATCCCAAGAATACACAAACTACCATAAACATGCATTTATTCCACAAGGAAGGTATGATAGACCACATACATTTTATATACCTTCCCATTTATTTTTCAAGGGTCGAAAAAAGATTCCAATGATCATTTGAGACATACCTGGTCCTATATCCTAATAAAATCATAGGAATTAAATAATTATAACTATTCTAATAAATTAATTAAACATTATTTTAAAAAAAATAATCAAAACCAAATTCAATGTAATAAATCTCAAAACATCACCAAATAATCTTGTTGTATAAAAATAGTGACCTAACACACTCCAAAAACTCTGATAAAATCCTTACCATTCAATAAATCATATTCACTCTGCAACTACATCCAACCAAGAACCTAAATATTTATTCTTATCTATAAATATTTACAAATTCACCATGGTGAAATACCACATTGAATCGATGCATGAACATAGTTGAACAATTTCTTGGGATACCCTCTTTCTTGTATGAAAAAAAACCCCATCTGAAATAGGATATTCATCTATGAAATAATGGGATCAATTAAGAACCATAAAATAGAAACTCCCAAAATAAGAAATTATGGGAGGATAATAATGAAGAAGGAAGGTAGAGGAATATCTTACTCACCAACACCGTCCAATTGTATCCAAGAATTCCAAGATCTCTATAGAAATGGAGGAGGGATGAATTATTTGAGACCCTCCCTACACGTATCATGATCCCAGTGAAGAAAAGGGGATAATCCTTCTCTTTAAAACTAAAAAACATGGGTCATATGATTCAATACTTAAACTAGGTATTTGTGTTAGAATATTTATAGGTAAGACTTCGAGATGACTTGTTGCATGATTTATGATGTAAGTCATGGATTTATATAATTTATACTTTAAATTTAATTTCCCACACCTTTTAAATCATATTTATTTAGTGAATACCCTATTTACAATGTAAATCAACTTAAAAAAATATTTTCAGTAGCCCGAGAATCCCGTTCCTCCTTTTGTTTACATCTGAAGCTTCAAGACTTCAACTAAAACTTATACCACTCCTAAAAATACCATTTATATATGTTCAAAGAGTCATAACATCATTATTATTCTCAGTTCTCAAAATAAACTATCAAAAAAATTGAGAATTAAATTTCATTTGGAATTTAAAAAACAATTCAAAAAAAAAGTTCTTACACAGTTCCCCATACTCATTCTACAAGATCTGATTCCTAAAACTTATAGTTTACATATAGGGTTTGATATGAACTATATATTCTCAAATATAATGATCCCATAATTAAATGACATAAATCAAAAATTGAATTGAATCTGTTCTGAATACCTTTTAGTTTTAGAACTTTAGAAAATTAGGAAAAACCATAAACTAACAAAACCTAATTTCTTTTAAACTAAAGGAAATTTTAATTTAAATATATAAGAATCTATTTAATTATATAATAAGTCTTCAATATATCTCACAAATTCCTTGGCCAAGCTATCTAGTTAGATGTATCATGTGTAATAATTTTCTTCATAACATAGAGAAATGGAAACATAATAAGGGGTGAGTTTAAATATCCATTAAGTGTAAACATAGGTGATAATAATTGAAGGTTATACGTGATTATATTCTGAGTATAAGAAATTTTGTAGGACTAGAAATCAAAAATAATTCCATAATAGAGTGAAACTGAAAGCATAATATATCCATGGATACTAATGGAAATTAAAATGTCATGTGGATAATAATAACTAGTAAATTAAAGATGAAATTCATAATGGTTAATACCTAATTCCATGTCCAAGTATAAGATATTGTGAACTTAGACATCATGATTTTACCATCAAGGCCTTGTGTCTAGGATATTTCTTGTTTTTGGTTGGCATACACCAAAATACCTAGGATATTTTTTATTATGGGACATATTGATGCATCGAGAAGATATATATAATAGGTCCCTACTGATCACTAATTATGTCTGATCCATTTATCATATTAATAAATGATTAAACAATATATAATTAATATTTCAAATAATAACCCATATTTTAATAACAACATACAAAAATCAAAAACTTTTCCCCATGTTAATTAAAGGGATAACATGATCATAAAAATTTTGGAGAATGATGGTGGATATTTAAATAATACACAGTAAACATGGTTGAGTAATAAGTAAACATCTGTTTCTGAATAACAAATATATGGATTTTAAATAGTTACCCAATAAGGAAATGGAATATCTTTCTATATAAGAATCCATTAAACTAACATTGTATATAGAAATGGTTATATGGTTAATTCAATAATTTCCCTAATAAATTTATGTATGAGATCATTATGAACACCCTTAAATATCTGAAATAGAATATAAGGTATTAACAAAGTAATAGCATTGGAAGAAAAGTTATTCATATTCCCTATGGGATGATAGGAAAGAAAAAGGCAGTGATATATTATATCTTCGATAGAAAAGAATGATATAAATGATATCTAGAGAAAGAATTTGGATGATAAAATTTGAATAATTTCCTTTATAAATCATAAGATAAGTTAATGGGAAATTACATAAATTAGAAACACTTGTGAGGAGTTTTGGAAAAATCAAATTGGTAATAAATATATATATATGATATTTTGAAATATTTTTTTAAGAAATATTTTATAAAATAATGAGAAAATTAATTCCTTCTAGAAACCATGAAAATAATGAGGTAAATTTTTATATCATACGACAAAGGTGGAGGGAATGTTTTTTCAAATTGAATAAAAACATAAAAATACTATTTATAAACCATTTTTTATATTTTCTTAAAGGGAATAATTTTTAGGTCACTTTAAAATTTTATTTTTTTAAAAGGTAAATTGAAAAGTTTGAAAATATTTACCATTTAAAAAGAGACTCAAATAATTGATCAATAATAACAAATAAATGTTATCAAAATAAATGTGGGGTGGAAGAAAAAACATTTTATTTTTAAATGATGGAAAAACTATCCAATATTCTGAAATATCCTTTTTGAAAACCCCTATCATAAGAAGAGTACCAAAATATCATTTTTAAAAGAGGAAAATAAAAATATTGATGTCACATAGGATAAACCATAATTAGGTTTCTAAATAATAAAGTATAACATTACTATTAATGTAAAATATGTACATGGAGGGGAAACATCACTAAAAATGATGGGAATTAATCTCAATAATGATATACTTTTGAGAAAGAAACTTTATCATGTTAAAATATTTGAATTAAAAGTAACTTTTACATAAGAGAAGAAGATAAAGTATAATGAAATGAAATATTATGATGGAAGAAACCAATCATGGAAGAAAGAAGACCTTGAAGAATAACTTTAACTCAATAGAGTGAGTTGAGTTAATAAAAACCCTTACTGTAATAGTAGTATAATAATTGAGAGATGATGAAATTTATTTACCATTAATTGGAAATTAAAATATAATGATATGAAATATATTTGGTAGAAAAAAATTCACTTTAAAGTGAAACTAGTCAACTCGCATGGTTTGGTTGCATGGTTTTCCAAACTATATGTCATATGGGAAGATGGTAATATTTAAAAACAACACACTCAAATAGTTTGTTTGTACAGTTTTCCAAACCATGCCCCCACCATAAATAATTACCCTAGGAAATTGAAAATCCCCCTGTTTATAGTTTCTAGTAAGACTTACATTTTTTTCTCAAATAATTTTCTACTTATGAAGGCTAAACCAATCACATTGAAAATTATTCGAAAAAATAATTTTGTAAAGGTATTCACATAGTTTCCCTTAACATTGTGTGTAAACTATACACAAAGGAAAATTTATATATTTTTTCATGTTTTAAACCAAAACATATCAAAACTAAAATTACCCCAAGGTATGATAAAGAAAATATAAAATAAAAAATAATTGTGACTTGTGTGTGTCACAAGAATGTATTATTCCCAAAAGATGTCTGAGTGTCCTTATTCAATCAGATTCTTGATTAATATCATGAAGAAGTATCCAAAGGATTCCTTCCACTTAGGGTATACACGGGTTGAAAAATCACCCATTTTTTGGGTATGAACCACACTTAGACCTTAATATACTAGTACCTCTCAATGGTAAAGAGAGAAATAGAATATAATTTAAATGAGAGAGAATCAATAGGAAGTATTCTCCAATTATCGTTAATTCAATATTCTTATATAGGCCTTGGGAACACTCTCTATGTCCTCAAGGAATTTACATGAACATTATGAAATGTTCAAGTAATTATTTGAGTTATAAACACATTGTAAGATATGGTCAACACATAGATGCATTTAAGAGTAAAATTAATCGATTTAATCATTCATAGATTTCATCAAATGAAATATAGATATTCAATGATAATTTATGTGGGAGAAAACTCAAATTTTATCAATTAAAAATTAAATAGTAATTTTAATAAAAAAATATGATAAAACTATATAATAACATTTAAGATATCATTTTATTACACACTATGATATAGATAAAGGTTACAGTGAGATAATACTTTGTCACACCATTTAGTATACCTTTCCAGTGCATATGTTATTAGTTGTTTTCATATATATAATATAGTACTACATACCCATTATTAGTTTAAAATTTTTATCCAAATAAATCATATATAAATTTTTATTTAGGTAATATATCAATCTCGTATGTTTTATATCTGATGAAACATTGGATTCCTTTATTTCTTGTCATAAGGAAGATAGATTTAAGTTAAGTTACAACTGATTATTTTTAATATAACATATATAAAGTATAAGATTTCATAAATGTTAATTTTTTAAAATAGTAAATTTGTTAAAATAATACACTACATGTAACAAAGACACTATATCCATATCATAAATCAAGGATAGGGTATGTTATACTTGAGAAACAATTGGAACATACTTTTAATTAATAATAAAACATTTATTTCAAATAATAAAGAATGATTGATGTATTTGTGTTGAGATATCAATTGATCAATCAAAGAATATCACTTCCTCCATCCCACATTATGTGTTGTGAAAGTGGGATTATGTAAATAAAAAAATAAAACATGGTGATGAAAACTCATGAATTATACAATAAACATGTGAAAGTTTGAATTAAAAAAATTATATTTATTTTATATTATAAAACATAATAATAACAACTAAGGTTTTTTATCTATTTTAGATATATGATGAGTCTTATATAGAATGTGAACATGAACTTCTTATGGTATTTTTTCATCATCCATGATAGTATGAACATCTTAGAGTGGGGGGTTGTGGAGTCTTGTTAGGATAACATTTTAACATCCCTACCCAAACTATTGGGTCTGAGTCGGAGTTCCACATGACCTCATGCACCCCTCCCCATACATAATAGGTTATTGACTAGCACTGTGGGTCTGATTCCATCAGTGGGGAGACTATAACCTCAGTATCATATCATAGGATCAAAAATAAATTGTAAATAATATAATAAACAATCAGAGTAAATACACAGAAAGGTAAATATGGCATACATTTCATACAATTAAAGAAGCACCCAAAGTGGAAAGCATAACTAGTGTAATACATAGTAGATAAATAAAAGGATAAACATCAGGTTTTCTAGAGTCCACCATAATCTACTGATCTCTCTATGCTCCACTGGTCCACTGACAATCTCAAGGACATTTCTCTTCTCCAAATCTCTCATGAACTATATAAGCGTATCGAAATTCCTGAGTAGGGTGTGAGTACAAGACTCGGTTGGACACCACAAATGCATCCAAAACCTAATGTACTCAAGTATATAAGTTTATTCCATAATTATAATAAATTCATAAAAAACATTGCAATACTCAATCCAAAACCAAGTTTTTATGTTCTAAACAAGATTCCACAAACCCCCAGTCGTACCTTATTCGGCTCTATGTCAAAAATGTTCTGTTTTTCAATAAGTATCCATACCAACCACAAGGCTGTTGGTGATCCACTTAGAGCCCATAAAGAAATTAGTGAGAATAGCCAACATGAAATCCAAAAGACATTGGGTAATACTCAGAATCCACTTGGCATTGAGTTTCTATAATATACCTGGCATCCACAAGGCATTGGGTAACACTCAAATTCCACATGAAATCAAGTGTCGACTATCTACTCAGAATCCACTAGGAATAAATTAGTTACCAGGTTACAAGGTTATCATGTTACACCATTATCATCATCACACACCATTCATGCAGTCCATAAGGAGTAATCATACCATGGTGACCACCTATCAAGTATACAAATACCAATCCTCCAAAGAAAAACACAATAGGACATATGGTGATAAGAACTATAACACACATCATTAGAAATAAAGCACCATCATATATATCAACATGTCAATGAAACAACATCATGGAATCTATCTATCACATCAATATTAAGGAATCAATCCATACCATATTATGGGCCACATACCCACACCCACATGAAATCAAAATTAAATCATGAATAATAAATATTTCAACAAATAAATCATATTTGGGAAATATGTGTAACAAATACCAAAAAAGGTAAGGAAAATCATACCCCAAATTTATCAATGTTAAAGGAAATGATAAACCACCCTATGTGGTTTATAGCTAGATTGGAATCATCAACAATCAATCACACCTCATTGTGGACTTGTTATTGTATACATCGATATATCAAATCTCAAGGTTCATCAAGGGTTCATAGAACCAAAACCATTTATTATATTTCTAATAAAATAAAGTATCTCATGTGATGATACTTTCTCTCTCTAGGATAGTTTTCTAATTATTATTTTATTCCAGAACATGCACTCTAAATATTCTTCATAAGAATAATTATATTGTGATAATTTTCATTATATTATCATTTCATAATTTTCAATTTATAATTTCTCATAAATTATCCTTTTATGATTATCACTTGATAATTTATCACAAATTATTATTTTATAATTATTTATTCATAATTTATCCTTTTATAATTATATTTTGATAATTTAATATAATTTAACATTTGATAAACTCACAATTATCATTTGATAGTTTAATAATTATACTTTGATAATTCAAAATAATTATAATCTAACAATTCTATAAATTATCCCTTGATAAATCCATGTGAATATCCTTTGATAATATTATTTTAATAATTATCCTTTGATAATATCACAATTATACTTTTATAATTTAATAATTATTCTTTGATAATTCAAATTAATTATATTCTAAAAATTCTATAAATTATCCCTAGATTAATCCATGCAAATATTATTTGATAATTTTTATTTTAATAATAATCCTTTGATAATCTCTCAATTTTCATTTGATAGTTTCAATAATTATCTTTTGGTAATTAAAAATAATTATCATATGGTAAATTCGATAATTATCTCTTAATAAATCCATGATATTATACTTTGATAATTTTTTCTATAATTTATCCTTTAATAATGTATAAATTATCGTTTGATAATTTTAAAATTTATCTTTCTATAATTTGATGAAATTATTGATTAATAATCTTTCATACACATCATTGAATAATTTCTCATAATTATCCATTGATAATTATTATAATAAATAATCCTTTGACAAATCCATATGATCATCTATGATAATTTCATACAAAAATTGCTTAAAAAATAACATGCAATTATGTTTGATAATATTGAACAATCGTATTTTGATAATTTATTGAAATATCCGTATATATTTTTTATAGGTTTTATTGTTTTATTTAAATTCAACATTTTCCCCCAAAATTTGAGATGATGGAAGATATAAAATAGAAATAAATAAATAAAATAAACCTAGACATTTAGGGTGTTGTGCACATGAATCCAAAAAAGGGGGTTTAACTTTGCCTTGAACAGGATGAAGATTCCAAATAAAATCAGTAGACTGTTACTGATCACATGAAAGAGAGATTTGGAATCACCCTAACTTAATAGAATATTCCAATCTAAAACCAAAGTAATTTGAGTATTTTAAAAACCATGACATGTTCCACATGCCCAAATTTAGAACCTCGGTTTAATCTATCGTTTCATTCAAATCTTGATGGTGGGGTCATTAGTTTCATCCCTCTAATGTTTTTCAACATTTAATGGGTCAAATGGTTAAAAAATGGTTCTTTCTGGATGAATCCACGTCCAAAAATTGAGGAAAAGAGTAAGGTGGGATTAAATGAATAGTATTTCTAGTTTTTATTATTATTAAATTAATAATAAAATTTTAATTAATTTTAGATTATGTGCAATCATACCAAAGGTATGATGTGCACAAAATTTATACACCACCTAGGGTAAGCCCTGTGTCCTAGACCTAATGTTGGTATCATATTTATTATACAACACACCGTTTGGGAGATGTTAAATTATTTTCAAAAAATAATATAATAAAAAAATTACATAAATTATCCTCTAATGAAATCTGACCAAACATCCAATGTGCGCAAAAGTTAAACCCCCTATGGTAAGCCCGATGTCCCAGACTTAAAGGTGGTCTCATATGTTTAATACGATGCACTTTTTGTGAGATATTTAATTATTTTTCAGAAATTAATATAATAAAAAAAATTATAAACATATCATCACACATGATTTGACCATATATTTAACATGAACAAATATTTTTTCCTTCCCCAAGCCTACCTCGAATCCTAGACCTAACAGTGGTATCATATTTTTGATATGATGAAACATTTGTGAAATATTCAATTATTTTGAATAAATCACATGTGAGTAATATAATATATTTAATATTTTTATTTCTTATACTTCGAGGCTCTACAAGCATCAGAATCTTTCACTAACATAGTACCTCACTCCAAAAATACTCCATATAATATTCCATGATGCTAAATGGTCTTTTACCCAGATGAAATTACTTTTAAAGGATTTATTAAGTAATTTATATTGAAAATTTACATTTTCACATAAAAATACTTATAAATCATTAACAAAGAGGGTTCTTATTATCTTTAAAAATTCAGGATATTATAATTCCCCCACTCTATTAACTTATCATCCCGAAGAAGTATATCTAAAAAACATACTTGACCAACTCACACCCTAGATCTCGAACATTAGACTTACACTCCCACGTTTCATCTCAGATCCATCCATGCTTCCAATGAATCCAAACTAGTGATATTGTCTGTCCTCACAACACCTTCTATTTTATGCCTAAGATATGTACCAAATTATCCTCATAATATGAATCTATCTCCAGATCAATTTCCTCACAATCAAAAACATTTGTAGGGTTGGGTATGTACCTTTGAAGCTGTGACACATAGAAAAAATTGTGCATTCCTTGATAAAAAAGGGAGGTCCAGATGATATGCCACTACCCCTTGTCTTCTCAGTGATCTCTAAGGGACTAAAAAATGAGTTTCTAGCTTGCACTGTATCCCCAGATGTATGTACCCTAACTGATGAGTCACTCTCAAGAAAACACCAAACTCCACGGTTCTCCTCCTTTGGTTGACATGAGGTTTTGTCTACTCTGAGTGGTCATTAACCTCTTCCTTATTAGATACGCTCCCTATAAGGTCTCCAAAACCATTCTAGGGATAATAACTATTGTCTCATCTTCCTCATACTAGTAATCAGTGATCTATATGGCCTCTTGTAAAGATCCTTGTAAAGATTCATATGAATTGAATCCTGGTAACTATTATTGAATTTTAAATCAATAAATACTATGTGATTATACCAAAATCCACCTAAGTCTAACACAAAATGTCTAAGAATATCCTCAAATATTATTATAGTCCACTCAGACTGTCTATTGGTCTAAGGATGGTACACTGAGTTCAATATCAGATGAGTCCCTAGGTCTTTCTGTAAGCCTTGCCTAAAGTGTGATGCTAAAAATGATTCTCTATCTAAAAAAAATTCTTAATGGAACTCCATACAAGAATAAAATCTCTCAAACATAGATATTTCATTGATCCTCCACTGATTGGGTATCTTTGATCAAAAATAAGTGAGCAAAATTCCTTAATAGATCAATAATAACTTAGACTGTATCACAAATACTTAGTTCCCTAGATAACCACATGAAAATTTCCATCATTACATCCTCCCAATTCCACATATGTTTTTGAAGTGGCTATAACAACCCACTATGATTATGGTACTCAACCTTCACCCTCTGACAAGTATGAAATTAGGAGATAAAACTAGTATTGTATCTCATCATACTTGGCCACCAGAACTGCCTCCTGAATTCATGATACATCTTTGCCACACCAAGATGTACTTACTATCTAGAGGTATGGTAATCCCCAATCATATCTCCTATAATGGAAGTAGGGAATACAACACTCCCATGTATCGTGATCACATCATCATTTTCCATTAACCATCTGGGTATCAGGTCACCTCCAGATAATTGTTCCCTCGTCATATCACACTCTAGGTCTAAATCTTGGCCAGCCTTCACCCATTCCACAAATGGGTATTTTATCACTAAAGTAGTACAATTCATTGAACCCTACTCCTATAAGGCACTTTTCCTTTAATCATCCAATAATCACATTAAGTGTCACTACTCCTCCGAGGACCTCTTTACAAACTCCTAATTAGCCTATATCTTTTGGATAATTGGATATTCAACACCAATAACCTTATTAGGTGAATATTCAATCACAAGTTTGAAAAACCATAAATATTCATCCTAGTGCCACTATCCCAGGTTTCAGTCTCCTTGCATGAAGATATAATGAAGGCTCTTGAGGTCTTTATAAACAAAAAAAATCTCTCAAAAATGTGATATCATCACAAATAATTCAAAGTGTGGACTACAACTACTATCTCCAATATATTTTAGGTAATTTATTATCATGTGGTTGTAGCTGATGAGAACCATAAGATACTACTTACTCTCTTTGCACAAGAATCACTCCCAGACCAACAACTGATGCATCACAGTACTATGAATAACCAATCCCAAGATCATGGAGTGTCAGTATTGGACCTATTTTCAACTTTCTATTTAGATCATGGAAAGAATCTTCACACTAGTCTGGCCACTGGAACTTCACTCTATTCTTTGTTATAACTGTCATGGGTGCTGATTGTAAGGAGATGTCTCATACAAACTATCAGAAATATCCTTCTAAACCCATAAATCCAGTAATCTAAAACATGTTTTGGGGACATGTCCAAGACCTGAATTCATGAAAATTCTCTTGGTCTACATATATATCAAACTCAGACACAACATGTCCTAAGAAATTCACCTCTCGAATCCATTAGTTAGACTTCGACATCTTGGAATAAATCCTATGTGCTCAATTTATACTCAAGACTATCTCAAGGTTCCTAGAATGGTTATATAGTGTTGGTCAGTATTTGAGGATATCAATGATAAATACTATGATGAATGATTCTATATATGGATGGAAGATCATGTTCATCAGGTCCATGAAAATAGATAGTGTTTTCATCAGCTTGGATAGAATCACCAAGTACTAATACAGTCCATACCTTCTCCAAAATGTTGTCTTTATAATTTCCTCCTCCTAACTCAAAGATCAATCTAGGAGAAACATTGGGCTCCCCATAGTTGATCGAGAATATCATCAATCTTAGAAAATGGATATTGTTTCTTCACCATCATCAGATTTATCTAATGATAATCAATGCATAGTTGAATACTATCATCCACCTTCTTGGTGAAAGACATAAGTGAATCCCATGTTGAATTACTCATACTTGTGAATGAATTCAACTCTAATTCATCTAGTGGAACCTTTAGATCCTTAATATCAATTGGAAACATGTAATGCAAGGGTATAAAAATGGGAAACACACTGAGAATGAGCTCAATATCAGCATAAATTTTCAATCATTTAGAGTATGTGCTATTTAAAAGATTCCAAAAAATATTTCAAACCATTCCTCATCATACTATGGTATTTATATGCTATGGAAGGTTTGAGAATGTTCGAGTTGAAAATCAGGGAATATTAGACCATTGTTCTGAACTCCTATGCCTAGGATAAGAACTAAGAGAAAGACTTCTTATTGATGTATCACTACTAACTAAACCATATAGTAGGTTCAAGAGTATGCTCAAAATACTTCTCCTATACATCTTGTGGTAAAGAAGACACATAATCCCTTGTAGATGTATTCTATCCTACTTCCAAAGTAGTAATGTAAGACTAAATCGAGGAGAAAACTTTAGTAATGTGAGGGGAACACTTTAGAAAAGAAACAAATTCATTAGGATAAACCAAAATCAGTCTATGGGATCACACAAGTTTTACCTCAAAAAGTATATGGGATCAAACAAGGTTTTACTTGGAGTCTACCTTTAATCCAAGGTATATCCCTCTAAGAACTAACCTTGATTATATACTAGGATGTTAATCAAAATCCTCATATATTCACTAACATAATGTCATGATCAGTTCAACTAATTAATTCCAATAAAGATATATCACCACAGAATGTAAATATATATATCAAAAAAATGAGAAACTATCCAAATATATATAGCAACAATCATGGAATTTAATTAATGAACTACAATGCAACACAAAAAAGGTATACATATGGAATATGAACCTATATTCCTAGTCAAGATGCAAGAATGCACCAAAAATCACATTAATAACATAAAAAATCATGTCAATCACCCAAGGAGATTTTAATAAATGGTATGATCATAACATAATTACCCCCACTTCATGGAAACTCAGTGTTCCACTACTCATTTCCGAAAAAACACTGACATAATTCCTCTACTCGA
Source organism: Viscum album (assembly GCA_963277665.1). Taxonomy (NCBI): domain Eukaryota; kingdom Viridiplantae; phylum Streptophyta; class Magnoliopsida; order Santalales; family Viscaceae; genus Viscum; species Viscum album. The sequence goes on along the minus strand of OY728123.1, from coordinate 680,086,795 downwards.
GTCCCAATGTCCTATCTCCTATATACTGAATCCCAACCCCAATAAAGAGAAGAACAAGTTAGTTAGTTCTGATTCCCTAAAACCATTTTGCAACATTCCGAACCAAACCATTGGGTCCAAGATAGAATGCCACATAACCTCGTGTGTGCCTCCTTGTACACAAGAGGCTCTTGACTAGAAATGATGGTCTAATTCCATATGTAGGGAGACTATACCCCCATTATCATATAATAAGATCAAAAATAAATATTAAACAATATAATAAATTATTAGAGTAAACCTGTGGAAGGGTAAATATGGCATAAATTTCATACAAATAAATAAGCTCTCAAGGTGGAAAACATAACTAGTGTAATAAGAAATACATAAATAAATGCATAAATAGTGGGTGCTCTAGATTCTACCCCTGTATACTACTGTCTCCATGATCCACTATTTATCCAACTATCAAAAATCCCTTTCCCTTTACTAAATCCCTTAAGAAATCTATAAGTTCATGGAAATGCTCGAGTAGGGTGTGAGTACAAGGATCGGTAATACACCACCAATGTGTCCTTAACCTAATGTTCTAATGTATAAAAGTATATCATATAATAATGATAAATTCATAACAAACATAGTAACACACAATCCTAAATCGAGTGGTTGTGCACTAACCAAGCTGCAACAAACCCCCAATCGTACCTGTTTTAGCTCAATGCCAAAAATGTATTGTATGTCCATAAGTATCCAAACCAGCCATAAGGATATTGGTGAGTCACTTTGAATCCACAAGTAATCAAGTGAAAAAAACCTACCTATAATCCACAATTAATCGAGTAATACTCAGAATCAATAAGGAATTGAGTATCTATAACCTATCAAGAATCCACAAGGCTTTGGGTGACACTCCAAATCCACAAGGATCCAAGTGTTGAACATCTACTCTGAATCCATAAGGCATCTAGTAGATTCACCTTATAAGTTTATCATGTTATACCATCGTCACCATCACACACCATGTGTGAACCCCGCATGGTGTAGTCATACCATGAGGGCCACCTATCAGGTATAAAAATACCAATCCACAAAAGGAAAACATGAAATCTCATAGCATAAGAACAACCATAACACAAATCTTGTGAAATATAACATCATAATATATATCAATATATGAATCGAACATCCCCATTGAATCTGGCTATCACATCAATCTCATGGAATCAATCCATACCATATCAAGGGCACACACATACACCCACATGTGATCACGAGTCAAGCATGAATATGAAATATATCTATGCATAAATAATTTTAGTGAAACATGTGTAATAAATCACAAAATTTTAAGTAACAACCAACCCCAAATCCATTTACATCAAAAGGAAATGATAAACCACCCATTGTAGTTTATAACTGGAGTGTAAACTTCAACAATCATGAAAACCTTATCATGGCCTTATTATTGTAAACATTGAAACATCAAAGCTGAATGTTTGTTAAGGTATCCTATAAAAAACTATTTATTATATTTCAAAAAGAAATAATGTATCACATGTGATGATACTTTCTCTCCCATGGATAATTTTTGAACTGTCATTCTAGTCTTGTACATGCACTAAAAATATTCTCCATAAGAATTATTATCATTTTATAATTTATTATAAATTATAATTTTTTAATTATCATTTTATAATTCTACATAAATTATTCATTTACAATTATCTCTTGATAATTTATAATAAATTATCATTCATAGTTATTTCTTGATAATTTCTCATAAATAATCCTTTTATATTTATCTTTTGATAATTTCATTTAATTTATACTTTGATAAACTCATAATTATAAATTTATAGTTTAATAATTACTCTTTGAAAATTTAAAATAATTATCATCTAATAATTCCATAAATTATCCCTTGATAACTCCATTCAAACATTATTTGATAATTTTTATTTTAAAAATTATCATTTGATAATTTCATAATTTTTTTTGATAATTTAAAAACTATTCTTTGATAATTCAAATTAATTATTATCTAATAATGATATAAATTATCCCTCAATAAATCGATGAAAATATCTTTTGATAATTTTTATTTTAATAATTATCCTTTGATAATCTCACAATTATCATTTGATAATTTTAATAATTATTGTTTGATAACTAAAAATAATTATCATATAGTCAATTCAATAATTTTTCCCTTGATAAATCCATGAAATTATCTATCCCTAATTTTTAATCTATAAAGTATCCTTTTATAATCTATAAGTTAATATTTGATAATTTTAGTATTTATATTTCTATAATTTGATGAAATTATCATTTGATAATTTTTGATACTTATCTTTTGATAATTTCACATAATTATCCATTGAAAGGTATTTTTTAAAATTATCATTTGATTAATCTATATGATCATCCATGATAATTTCAAAGAAAAATTGCTTCAAAAATAACTTTCAATTATGTTTGATAATATTGTACAATCATATTTTTACAATTGATAGAAAAATCCATAGTAATATTTTTACAGGACTTATCTTTTATTTAAATTCAAAATATTTTCTTTTCTACAATTTGAGAAGATTCAAGAAATAAACTAAAATAAATAAATAAATAAATAAAACAAACCTAGACATCTAGGGAATTGTGCACAGGTAACCAATAAAACAAATTGGTATTTGTTGCACTATTAAACCAAATAAAGATACTGAATTGGGTCATCATACATTTACAAATCTCTTTTAAAAGATAACTAGGGTAACCCTAACTCAATATGATCTTCTGATCCGATGGTGATATGATTTGGGTATTTTAAAAACCTATTTCGTGTTCTAAATTCCCAAATTTAAAATCCCAATATAATCTTCTATTTCATATGAATCTTGATGGTGATGTCATTAGTTTGGTATCATTAATGTGCTTCAACACTTAATAGGTCAACAATGTCCAAAAAGGTGGTTTCTAAAGGAATCCATATCCAAAAAACGGAGGTCAGTGGTAAGGTGGGAGAAAATATTAGTGTTTCCATTTTTTAAATAATTAAATTAATAATAAAAAATTATAATTAATTTTAGATTAACTATTATTAGGCCAGATTTCTAATTCATGAAAAAGTTATGTCCTTGTTAGGGTAAAACCCACTTCCCAAACCAAACAGTGGTCTCAGATTTCTCATATAGCATACCATTTGGGAGATGCTAAATTAATTTCAAAAAAATAAAATAAAAATATTAAATAAGTTATCTTTGTATGTTATCTAACAAAACGTCTCACGCACACAAAATTTATTCCCTGAATAGGGAGAAACTGGCATCATGGACCTAACGGTGGTCTTTGAATTTATAATACAACACACCATTTAGGAGATATTGAATTATTTTTGGAATTTAATATAATAAAAAAATTAAATAACTTGTCCTCACATATAATCTGACAAAACTTCTGAGATAAACAAAAGTTATACCCTACCTATGGTAAACCCCACATCCCAGACCTAATCATGGTCTCATATTTCTCATACAATGCACTAATTTGGATAAATTAAATTATTTTTAAAAGATCATGAGTATATAATATAATATATTTAATATTTTTATTTCATCTGTGCTGGGGCACTACAGGCCTTAGAATCTCACACTAACTCATCACATCACTCCAAAAACATTCCATAGAATATTTCAATATTCTAACTATGCTCTTACCCTGATGAAAAACCTTATAAAAATTTATTAAGTGATTTTAACTGAAAATATTGTATTTTCACATTAAAATACTTATAAATAATTAACAAATACGATTTTTATTATCTTTAAAAATCAATATATTGTAAGTTCTTTTTAAAAAGGATGTACACAAATACATTATGATAAATAATTATAATAATTAAACACCAATGTTAAGATCATGGAGGGTAAATTAAATAGTAAAAATGGTGCATTTTTAATTTTTTTACTAATAATGAATCAAAAATATATTTTTATAAAAAAAGAATAATCGGTGCACTAGAAACCACTAACAGAGCCATAATACCCATTTTTCTGGGTAGTTTTCCCATTTAATTTATAACATACCTGAGGTAAACATTTCCTAATATTTTATAATATGTGTGTTCCATATATCTATTAGCAAAGGGTGTTGATATTCAAATAGTTGAAAAGATGTAATAACATTTATAGCATGGTAAATCAATCTTATAAATACACATAATAATAAAGGGGTATACCCTTTACAACTTATATATTATTTAATTTATTTTATGATGAATACAATTTTAGGTAATAATATAAGTGGAAACAAATAACTAGGTCAAGGAAATAAAAGGGATTAGTTTCTACATCATAAAAGTGAATTAAAGACCATAATTTTTCAGCACCACTCACCCTGACAAAGTTAATGACATTATAAGTTATTAGAAAAACGTATTTCAAATATAAAAAAACTTATTAATATATAATTTGGTAAGATGTACATGAAACAAATATTTTGAAGAATATTAGTGTTTAAAGTATTAAAGATGTTCATCAACAAATTTGGTTAGGATCCTCCATCATGAATGTCTACATAATTTTTTTATCATAATTCATATGATTTGTATAATATTTTTGGTATATTTTAATATTAATATTTTTATTCAATATATTTATATAACCATTGTGTAATCATCTGATAAGATGATCATCATTTTTGTTTTTTTAATTCCTCATCTTCATTTTACTGAAGAAGTAAATATGATGCAGGATAAAATTATAATAAAATAAAAATAAATTTTAATAAATTTTCAAGAAAATAAAATGGAAAAAATATTATTTTTAATAAACATTTTTCAAAGGTAACATTTGATACTCTCATTATTTATTTGATAATATTTTCTTACAGTGACATACTTTTTATTTTTTAAAAATTTCTTGAGACAATTGGATGCTAATTATTATAAATCAAATTAATTTAATGATATATTTTATTGATCCAGGGATTGGATATCTAAAAAATCAACCACACAAGATGTAACTTTTTTAAGTAGAAAATTATTTTATTTTCATCATTCTATATATGGTCTTTAAATTTTATTTTTTTAATATGATTTTTTTTATTTGGTAGTATGGTGATAATGTTTCAAACACAAAGGGAATAAAAAATAGATACAAATGGGAATCTGGTTGATTTTTATAAATGAATTTTTTTCACATATATAACAACATTTAACTATTGGAGCACATATCATGAAAAAATTCTTATAATTGTCAATGGTTACATGGTTTCAAAAATAAGCAAAAGTTTAAAACTGAGATATTAGATTTGTAAACATATGATGTATGTTTTAAACAAAAATGATATTAAAATAACCTATTTTAATTACTATAAAGATATTTATGGTAAATCATTTTCAAAGAAAAAATAGTTTTATTCATGGTTGAATGACAATGTTACATTATGTCAAAAAAATCAAGAATATTAATAAGGTATTTTTTACCACTTATTTTTGTTATCTTATTTTTAATGTATAAAAATGATCTATATTTAATTCTGATGCATGGTTCTATCCGAGATATCTATAGTGAGTGTTATTAATTTCAAAGTGATATTATAGTTAAAAACACATGTCACATCCTCCAAACCAAGCAAGTGATCTTGTATAATTTTGAAAATACAAAAAGAAGTCATCATTTAATTTTTCACCTATAGGGATGAACCACATGTCATTATGACACGTAGTGTGTTTGGAATGAATAAATTATAATTTTCAATTTTAAAGTATTATATAATTTTAAAACTTATTTAAAATTATCCAACCCAAGAAAAAAATACAGTATTATCATGAAAATCAAAAAATATATTTTTTTTTGAATTTTTTTGACCTAACATATGAACTACACATCATTTTAATATAGGTCTTTGTCATAATGACCAATAGTGTGTGTTTTAAATTTAAATGTGATATTTTATTTTAAAATGTGTGTCACATACTCCAAATGAACCAAAAAATAACATATTATGAAAATAATATAAAAATAAATATCTCTTTATTTTTGAACTTTAGGGAAAGAAATTATAACATTTTGATGCATGGTGTGGTCAGAATGACTAAAGGTTAATTTTTTCATTTTTAAAAGTTATATAAGTTAAAAAAATATTCCAAGAGTTCAAAAAAACTAACTCATATTATCATAAACATCTATGAAAATTATATTTTATTAGTTTTTGACCATTAGGAATGAATAAAAAGTCATTTTGACATTTGGTTTAGTTTTATTAACCTATAGTCTGAATATATATTTGTTTCTTTTAAGTATTATCTAATTAAAAAAATAACATCACATGCTCAAAAATATGTAAATTATATTTTATTTTTAGAAAAATATAGTAAAATGATCATTAATTCATTTTGGAATTTTATAAATGAATCTCATATTACTCGGACATGTGTTTTGATTGTCATGATTGAACTTGAATTTTTGTAAATTAAATGTATTATCTATGTTAAATACATACACCATATGCTCAAACCCAAGAAAAAATCATATTGTCATGAAAATAGAGGATAATGAAAATAGATTTATTTTTTGATATAGGAATAAACGACATGTTAATTTAATTCATGATGTTTTATAAATGAAAAAATGTGTGTTTTCTAGTTATAAGTGATATCAACTTAAAAATGTGCATGAATGTCTTTAAACTAAAAAAATGTATTGGGATTATCGATAAAATATAAGAAAGTATTAAAAAATTTATAGATGTCCTATTTGAATGAAATTTATTTCATTATGATGTGGAGTGTGGTTATAGTGATTAATAATTTTTATCTATGTTAAATGTTTTATCTAAGTTAAAAGTGCATGTCATGGGATCAAAACCAAGAAAACTAGCTCTATTTTTTGTAAAACTTTTGGAAAATGATTACTTATTAATTTATGGCCAATAATAATGTACTAATCATCATTCTCACATGAGGTGTACTTAAAATGGATGAAAATTAAATTTTACATTTTAAAAATGTCATCTAAGTTAAAAACATATATAATGATCTCTAAATAGAGAAAATTATATCCTTTTTTATGATAGTCTAACTTAATGGTCTTTATTTGTTTTATTATCCTTAATATGTATTTTTGTTTCCATGACAGTTTTTTATTAATTTACTTAAAGCAAGGTTGATTGTCACGTATCGATTGGTCAAGGTTCCGGTGCTCTGCTAATGTGTATAGCAGCACTCGGGTAGAATCCTCGACAATGATACTTTTTAACAGTCGATTGTTTTTAGTTGACTGTATTTTGATTGGGGGGTTTGTTTATAGATCTTAATTTAAATGATTGATTGATTAATAGTGATTTAAAATTTTGATAAATATTTGGATGAGTTCATCATTAGGTAGTTAATATTTTGATATCTTTTAGCTTTTCTTTATATTGCATTAAATTAACACCCATGTCACAAGTTGACATTGATTGGAATTCCTAAGTGATAAGGCTTTAATACAAGACTTAACTTAACTAGGATTCTAATCTCAATCTATACTTGATTGTGTTAGTGTATTTATGGTTCCAATAATCCATGGAATCCATACATTAATAAAAAAACTCATTAATTCATGACATGTTAAGTCCAAGATACACAATGTTAATTTAATGAATAATTATTGAGAAAAAGCTATCAATCACTTAACATACCTAAATTATAACTCACCCTAATTAGAGTTTTACTCATCCATTTAAATTATTATTAATCTGGTTATAATGATTATGTTGATAAATTAATAAGGTAAGAAAAATAAAGGGATAAGAAAAGAGTGGTGCGTCAAACACACACACAAACGATGAAGGGATTAAATACTGACTTTAGATTGAATGAGAAATTAAAAGAATGGAAGAGGTTTTAACTTGATTTAAACTATTTTAATAACATTAATATTAAACTACAGAAGGTGAAAGATAATAAGAGATATTGAATAAGAAACTTTTATTAAACCAGAATTATAAAAAAAGACTTACAAGATTACAACAATGAAGAACACAAAAGTAAATGAAAACCAAGAGAGGAGGAAGGGTATCTCAAGTAAAAACCTGAGTATGTAAGGTCCTACCAATCCTTTTTAAATGCTTTTTTCATGCCAATTGAGGCTCCTATCTTCTGAAATGCCAACCCTTTTGAAAGGAGAGGAGGGGATGTATTTATAGCCCAAGGTGGTAGACTATTTGCATTCCAAAACTACTCCTCCAATTGGTTCGATGATTTAGACATCCAGACAGCTGAATATAGAGATATATCAATCTTAAAAGTTTTATATAATAATTTTTTCTGACTACACTCAAAATTGGGAGTCATTTGGAATTATGGATCCAAAGTTATGGTGGTTTTCATAAACAATGTTAAACTGTCTATTTCTATCCATGATTTTTCGATGTCCAAAATGTGAATGGATGTTTGAATAGGAATATTCCTTCAAATACGAATTATTTATTCAAAAAATTTGTCCACCTATATCTCCTCTTTCACAATAAAAAAATATCAGCTTGATATGATTACTATATCATGAGACATGTCATGAATAATGTACTGAATTTAATTCCTATTCATAATGATGGGATGATATTAAATGAATCATTTGGGCCCCTTTTCCTTGTATTTGGGCCTTGAAATTTTTATCCAAGACTCCTTACATTATCCCACGAACGTTTGAGGAGAATGAATGAATTTTAACTTCTAGATTGAGCCCAGTAATTCAATCTTCATGGATGGTTCAGTTTCTTCACAGATTCTGTGGGCCTTCTTGTGTGATCCATATGACCCTTCAAATGGAAGAATAGTCCCAATATTCCTTCTAATGAAATGTTGTATATTTAATTAGGAATATTAAAAATAGTAGTCACACAATTTAGATTAGTAGGTTAATAATTATAAATAAAATAGAAAACTAACTCAATTGGACCACTTCTAAAAATGCTCAAAAATAATATTTAGTATTAAAACATTAATATTTCACACAAATTATGCACATTTCATATAAAATCAGTAAAGGGGGTATATAATAGGTCATGAAAATATTAGTAACATTAGTTAATATATAATAGTTCAATTATAGTTAGTTTAAATTTATTTATTATCATTAATAAAGCATATATAACATATTAATACTTATATATGACTATTGCTTCAATTAAAAACACATTTTTCGATATGATAAAACTTAATGGATGGTTGATGATTCATCAATATGAACTTATTCATATTATGAAGTATTATTTACTTCCCCAATTTGTTATTTATAAATATTTAAACTATAACCCATAATTTTTTTAAAAAAAGAAATGCCATGTAATACAATATATCTATTATTTTAGTTTTTAATATTCAATATATTTTTGGTTTTTTGGTTTCTGAAACATTGAATAATGGATTTAAGAGTTTATAGGGGCATTTATTGGCGATTTTTTAACACTTTTAAATGCCTATAAATTTTATAGTGAAAGAAACTAGAAACTCTATTTTATCACTAACAAAATCCTTTTCTAGTACTGAGAACGATATTTTTAATGATAGTGAAACCACTATAATTTATCTATTTATTAATTTAAATTATTTAATTTTTCTATGTTTTATTTGATATGTACCTTCTATAACATAACATATGATGATGATCTTGAATCCCGAAATATAAATATTGAAATAAATGATACATTATAGGTGAAAAATAGATAAACTCTTACAGATCTTGGTTTGTAAAGAAGTTTTTTAAATATATAAGGATGGATAAATTTTTTAATTTCATGTTATTTTATTTTCTAACTCATATTTAATTTATTTTTTTAAACAAATCAATGATTCATTGATAATTCACAATATTCCAAATACTATAACGTAAATTTCAATACATATTTTTAAACAATTATTCTCATTTTTTGTTTTTTCATAAATAATATTGCATTGATTACTTAAGAAAAAAATAAAAAAAACATGTAAATAAGTGTATTTACACTTGAAGTAAAAATAATTTGTAAGTATAGTGCAAGATATAATGCAATTTTTAATTAATAAAGTTAAATTATTATGGTATTTTGAGAGATATCATAATATTTTCATAAAATTTATTTTACATTTCACAATTAAAGAATGATTAATAAATCCTTGAAAATAGATTTAATATTGAGGTTGAATTCACATTAGTTAACCTCCATCAAGTACAATCAAAATTTTGGAACGATCTTTTTATTTTAGAGGCACAAACTAATTATTTTTTTAAAAAAATTATAACACATCCAATTGTTATATCATGATACATCTACTTATAAGAGGGTTAATGGATTGGTATTATCATGAAGAAAGTGAAAGTGTGACACCTTGACCATTTTATGTAGAAAAGGATAGAAATTATAAACACAAGGATAAATAATTTTAATGAATGGATGTGTAGGGGATTTAATGTAGTGTATCATGTAGATTATATTTTAATATATTCTCATTTAGAATTTTTTTTATATATTTACTTTATTATAATAAAAATGAATTTAACCATTTTTTATCTTTTTTGCTGTGTCCTTATTTTCTATTACTATTATTCCATCAATGTTTCACTTCTTTATTTGGTTTATTTTTTTTTTTGAAAAATTAATTATTGAATGAAAAATTAAAATTTTGAGGTATCCTTTTCTTTTTATTTAATGAATATTCATTTAACTCTTTTATTATGTAGTCTTGATTTTTAGTTTAGTAAAATTATTTTCCAATGTAAGTGATCTAAATATTTTTTCTTAGATTAAACACTAATATAATAATTTTAAATTTATTTTTTTATCAAATAATAGTTGGTCCATTTAAAGGAATAGATCATAATGTTATACCAACCACTATTGTATAAGAAAAGGTGATATCATTCTTATGTTTTAGGTATGACAAATATTGATTTCTATTGTTATTTTTATATTTTATATTCTGATACATTAATTTTATAATTATGCTAGTTTATAATAAAAATGAAAAAAGATTTGTGTTTTCACATAGAGCCATATTTTTTGATAAAATTAAAAATGAGTATCGAATTAGTAAAGGGAAAAATTAGGCTACATTATCCTATGTGATTATTGTGATAGAGAAGGTACCTTATTAACTCTACCAATTACTAATTTGGGTATATAAATTGTTGATGTGGTTGATGAAATATATAAAAATGAAAGACTTATAGGAAAGAGAGAAAGAAAAAAAATAAATTGGTTATAATTAAAATTATATTCTTTCTAAAATGCACCATTGAAAACATAATATTGACTTTCAATGTCAGAGGGAAATTACTGTATGATAACTATAGTTTTCTAATATTATTACATTACAACATGTTATAATAGTGATATGTTGAGAATATTTTTCAACCAAGTATGTTATAGTTGGTTATAATTGTCCCCCAAATTGAAATTTAACTCAAGTTAATCCCAACTCTAAAATATTTGGATTTTATATGATTGAGTTAGTTTTATAATTGGTGTGGGATCACATTGATGGGAATGTTCAATAGTCACACTGGTTCCATTGAAAAAATCACACATGCAAAGTCCCAAACCTCATCAAATGTTAGGATCAAGGTAATGTTTTCTAAAACCCTTATATTTTATTTTTAATAAGTGTTATAGGTGTTGGGAGTAACCCAGAGAAAGGTTTGGGTGAATTGAGCTAGTCTGCAGATAAAATGGTTGCAGGTTGTAGCCATTCCCACCATGAAAAATAGGGTTACATCTTGTAAGGGGTAAAATAGGGGAGGATAACCACTAACCCAATAAATATTTATGTGAACATGTAGTTCATTATATGAATAATTACATGGTGATAAAAATAAAAAATAATTGATTTAAAGTGAAAATATGATGGGGTACATTTCATCCAAAAGCATTGGATGCTCCCCTCTCCTCCGCTTTATGGTTCCAAGTGAGGGAACTCCCTCATTTAAATTTTTATTTTGGGGATGTTCATCATAGGATGTAGCCTCGTGTAAAGATAATACATTATGTTCTTCCTTTTTTTTCTCTATTTGATTTGAGGGGTTTCACCATTTATGATAATTGTGCCCTATTTCTAGGATTTTTATCTACTTTTATGATTTCCATAGTTTGGTCTCAAATCATAGGCTAGTATTTGATGAGTGTGAGTCTTCAATCATAAGGTAGATGGCTACTATATTTCTACTAATTATATGTCTTCTATGTAATTTGTGGTAAATGTGTGTTATTGGGGTGGTCTGAGTGATACTATTTTTGTACTTATTTTAGTTTATATTTTTTCTAGTAGATTTTGGAGGGTAGTCTTATGGAAGAAAGAGTACGATTGAGTTGAGTATGGAATGATAGGTTTGGAATGGGATTCAAGGTTTTATTGGGAATTATGTTTCTAGTTATGTGTGTTTATTAAATAGATATTATAGTTTATTTAGTTTCATAGGAATATGTTGGTTATGACGCATTTAAATATTGGTGATGTCGGTCACCAAAATTGATGAAATATAGTTCATCGGGTTGATGTATATTGTGATGACATATTTTATAATTGGGATATGTGGTTTTAAGGTTGAATAAAACGTTTTTTAGAGTTGTATTTTAGGATTATTGGTGATATCTACTCACCTTGGTAGGTCAAAGGTGTTTTTTGGGTCTTGTGCACACATTATAGGGTCCAATGAGGTAGTTATGAACAGTCATTTTGGGTGGAGGCCTCCAAAGATCAAGAAGTATAAAATATGGTGTCGACCAATGGTGTAGAGGAGGTTCCCACCATTCAAGGCCATGGTTGATGGTTTGTGATACCATCAAATTGGGTATGAGTTACTCTACAATGTTGGGGATAATGGTCCAGGACTATAGAAGGAAGCGTATCATCATACCTTGGAATATCAAGCTATTGAGATAATGGAGTAAAAATAAAAAGAAGTTTGATCAACTTTTGACATATGTTGTGGATGTTCCTTCAGGTAATTGGGTTAACTCATGAAGGTTATTCATGAATAATAGAAAATTATTTCATGTGGTATCGGTTGATGGTTAGAATGTGTAACTGTATAGTATGAGAATGGATTAAAGACCTAGATCTCTTCTAATATGAGAGACTACGGATGCATTGTTCCACTATGGAATTAGATGAAGTAGGTAAAGTGTATCTTATGTATATTGAGGAAAAGTGGGGTGGGTTATGTAATTTTTTCTGATTTCCATTTATTTACATTTTTCATACATTGGTATATGTATTGATGTAACCTAGGGACACCTTTGGTGGTGCTCTACTGAGTTCATAGACACACCCTACATAGGCCCTTCATGATGTTTTCAAACTTTATGGTTCTGAGTATACGAAAGGGATCAGCCTCGAGGATTGGAGAATAGTGATCAGGGGCATATAGAGGCTGGACATGCATGATTACATGATTTTTGGTAGGCATACTGGATGGTTACATGGTGTCGATATGGTGATATTTTGGGTTACTTGATCCTTATACATTAATAATTTTTCCATAGGTGATCCTAGTAATCTTTTAAGACTTTCATGATATATATATATATATATATATTATCTGGTATATATAGAATATGTACGTTTTCCTCTTTACTATTGTTGTTCTAGATTTTCTCTGCAATGTTTGATTTATTTCTTCTTTATTTATTTTTTATTTTTTTGTTAATATTATCACCAAAGGGTATAGTCACCCCACTATCACCCAATATACACTTGCTAGTTATTATCAGCCTCTAGAGTACAAGGAAGTGTTCTTGAGGTCCTATAACTAAGCATAATTGAGAAATAGATTAGTGGATCCCAATGTGGTGCATTAAAAAGTGGTATTATAGTAAATTATTGGTGTTACCTCATAGCATTAGAGAGATTTGGTATTACATGATAGTATTAAATGAGGCTGATTACATGTGCTAACAATGTTCATTTGGATTTAAGGTGGAATTAATGGTAGATAATTCAAAAATGGTTTGTTATTTGGGTTGTGGAAAACAAGATCCTAGGAATTTATCAAAAAATGTGATGTAAGTTACTTTGAGTGTCTATCCATCACCTGTATGAACCAAATTCCAAGTTACTATGAAAAATGGGATTTTTTTCTAGTTTTCATGATTATCGTTGAGTTATTTGATTTTAATGAAACTATATTTGATGTTACAAAATTTATTTTGGACTCCTGGATTGTGATTTAAGAGGGATTACTCTTGAATCATAATGTCACTTAGGGATCACAAGACATATGTCTGTGCTTGTGATTGTTTCTCAGGACTACGAATAAGAGAAAGGCTGTGAGATGTTTAAATTCTCAACAACAGACTAAACAATTTTTTCTTATAGGGTCTTGTAGTGGAATTATACTTAGTATCCCTATGTAAAGGTAGTGGTTCTAGAAAATAAAATGGGTTGGGTTGTTTAAAGTGTCCAAAATAGGATAAACCATGTTTTGCTGCATAGTCTCTTGGTGGAATTCTACACAACCATCCTAGGTGTGTGATTCTTGATGTGATGGGAATGTGATAATTTTTTTGATATGTTGTATGTAGTTCCCAACTTAGATATGAGTAGGTAGTGGACTATGAGGATTTATGATATGCGATATGGGTGTGGTAGGGAAGTGTAAGGGTAGTGTACTGCACTGCCTAATCAATATTTCCCTATTTCTGATATCCATAATTTTATACTTATGATGAAAATGTTATTTGAATCTCATAATTATGCCACTAAGATGGAATCCATTTGAGCATAATGAGGGTGGAGATGTGGAGATTCTAGGATGTTCACATGATGAAGCCCCTATGGGTGGGGGTGATCATGAGTGTGGGTGGAGGCATATATGAATGTTGGATAACCATAGTGGGTAGAGGAATTTATCCCCAATAGGTATTTGAGTTTAGACCACAACTCGTTGATATTATCACGGTGAACTTGGTGCAAGATATTTAGGGAATTGACTGAGGACCATAGGGAGCTAATTCATCCAGGGTATATCTGCTGTGGGAGTTTTAGTCATATCATTGTCCTTCTTTCTAGGGAGAGGGTGGACCATTAGTGGCAGAGCTTTGTATAAAGTCTATATAGAATATTTTTTGTTAGATTCAGACACAACCATGGAAGATGTTGAATTTATCCACATACATGACAAAGGGACTAGTTAACTTATGGTGGGAGATACATGTACATACAGGTAGGCATGAGGGACAATTGTGAAATGACTTCAAGATTTTTTTCTTCTATAAATTAGTCCCTAACTCCTTGAGAGAAGATTAAGCTGATGTATTTTTACATTCTCATTAGGGGAGACCATAGTCATGGATTATGATGGTAGGGTTCTAGACATGTTTTTTTTACACTGACTATGGAAGGAGATGACATTGTCATGGTGATACATTTCTATAATGTTTTATAATAAACATTCATGGTGTAGGTAAACAATATATAATAGAACTCATTCTTAGATATAGTGAATTAGGAATTGCTAGACAAGGGGAACTTGATATATGGGACTATACTAATCCATACAGTGTGGTCAAGCAATAGAGGTAGTGATCCTCTAGGTAGCTCGAAGCGATGCTGTTAGGAGACCTAATAGGGTAGTTAGACCAGAGACTTGGGGAGATGAATAAAGAATGAGTCATTGATTTTTTCTTTCTAGTAAATTTAGAAATGTTGTGTTTGGGAATAGTGTGATCAGACTCTGAAGGAGTGTCAAGTGTGTGTCTAGTTGGGGCATATGGAGAGTTTTTTGGAATATGTCACAAACAATAGAGAGTTAGGGACTAAATCAGAATCATGTATGTGGGGTGGGACTGAGACCTATATCAAGTTATTGTAGTAGGGATATGGAATTATATGTTGGAATTGGTATGTAGAGAGATATCCAGTAGTGGGGATAGTGTCTGGTAGTGAGTAATACTCCATAGGGAGGATAATCATCAGGCAGTTGGGATTCGTGACATTTGTATGCAGTTAATCAAATAGATTTAGGGTAGGTTGGAGATATGATTAAATTTAGAGGTACGCAGTTAGTGTGGCCATGATTGTTTTGTATGATAGGTATTATTTCATGTGGTGCAAGTATTTTAAGTTAATTAACCATGTTTTCGATAATATGTGAGTATTGGTTGTGGTTCATGATATATAAAGGATGTGTTGGAATCAGGAAGCCTTTGTGGGCATCAAATATGATCCAGGACCTTTTTGGGAATTAGTTATGATATAATAATTTTATGGGAATCATTTATGATGTGGGTTTGGGTAATCATTGAGAAGGACGCATGATATTATGAGCATCAGATATGATGTAGTTATGAGATGAGAATATATTAGGATATGGAACTGACAGTGTATGAAAGTTTAAATATGTGTGTTTTTTTGGAGTTGGTGCCCTAGATACAAAATGTGTGTACTCTATGATAACATTTATTCATAGTTTTGAATATTAATAAACTTATAATTACATCATTATTGTTCTTATATATAACATAGTGTGTGATAATGTTCTAGAAGCATCTTTCACACAAAAAGGTCATATCAGTTCCCCACTATGAGGAGAACTCAGAAGTGCTACTACACTATTATTAAATATATGTGTTATAGTCTGATGATATCATTTGAGAGACACAAATGATATAGTTTATCAGAGGTGGGGACTCATAATACTTTGAGGTACATTCTCATGGTGTATTCTCTTGGTAATATCCAGTGTAGGATATTATGAGAATGGGACCCACCGGTAGGAAAACCACATTTATATGTGTCATTGGATGTTCCTATATATAGACGTGTGTATTTATCCTTATACATTAATATTATTATTAATGATTATTATGAGTCACGTACTTTTATATATTTATGAAAACCATGATGACATATGTTTGTGGTGAGGTAAGATACATTGGGTGCGTCACAAGTAATATTGCATTAATGAATAAATTAAGAAAGGATTTTTACCTTCTATTTTTTGAAGAGGTTGATATCCTAGGTACTTTGATGGAAATGGCATATAATAAATAAATCCATGGACATGGTGTTCTATAGGAAAGTTTAATTTATGGGAATTTAAAGAAAGAGATGTCAAACACATATGTTGACGGCACCCACATGCAACCTCCTTGATTTCAGATATCATGATAGAGAGATTATATTATATAGTAAGAATCTATATGAGGTATTATGTTGTTGTGGAATTAACTTCTTTATCTATGGGTGGTTTAGTGTGTTTATAGAATCTAACATTGTTCTTTAGGAAGCTTCTTCTAATGCCACTGAGAAAGAGTCCTAGAGGGTCACACACTAAGTGTATCCATAATCTCAGTTAAATATTATATTATTTTCGATTATTTAACAAGTTGAATAAATATTAATCCCACACATCGTTTAATAATTATTCATGTATGCTTGATCTCATATATTCTATCATAGGTTATTTGAGAGAATATAATGTGAATGAAATATATATTAAATATTTATTTTCTATTTAGTGAAAAAAAATTATTTATTTATTAGATAATAATGTAGTGATATTTATTTCATAAATAAACAGTCATTATTCAGGGCTCAATAAATATTGTGGAGGAATGAATGACCGTGTTTAATGGTTCATTGAGAAATAATAAATAATAAATAATATTTGGTTAAATAATATTTAATTTAATTATAAAGTTAAGTTCTTGTTGAAAAATAATAATAAATATTATTATTATTTGACATGGGGTTCCATAAGGATTAAATAAATAATAAAAGGAACTTCTAAAATTATTATTTTTTAACCCAAGTAATAAATAAACCCAATTATATTATTTTCTTGGTAATCTAATTCATATATTTAGTTGTGCACAAAAAATTTATAGAATCCTCTCAAGCCCTAGAGATCTCCTTTTTCCAAGAACACTCCCAATAATGGAGAGTGATCTTCCTCTACCACCCACTCTGAGGTTGAGAGAAATCAAGGATAACTCTTTTGAATTGGTTCTCGAGGTGAACAAAGGAGGAGGATCCAAGTGATAGGATCTTCAATGCTAGCACCCAAATATTACTACAAAAACATTGGGATATTTTTGGAACACATATGGATCAATGCTATAGTGAATCTTCTTTTATTCCTAAAAAACTGACTATACAATGTAGATCTGTTGTCATATTCATGAACAAAGAAATAATTCCAACAAGTTAATTATTTAATTAATTAAATAGATTATAAATAATATGTGATGATCCTCTCTATGGATTTGGCATTCTATCCCTTGATTGTTATCTTTGAATCAATTCTATAGATCATGACATTTATCATTGTGTAAATCTCGTATTGATCATAGATCATGAAAAAAATGAAATGTTGGGCACGACCCATCACATGCTTCCGCTACACCTGGAACCTAAAATTGGTATCAAAGCAGTCACATAATTATTTATAATTATTTAAAGAGTGTTGGTTGATTATTTCATTTGTGATTTAGTTTTCAATTCCAGTATAATCATTATTTTAATCTAAATTGAGAGATATGCTTCTTCCACCTTTATTTCTCATAGATCTAATAAATATAATTAATTTTATGAATGGAATAAAATCAAACAACACATATAGAGGTTCTAAGGATTTTTACTAGATAACATATGAGCACACACCATGTACCTGGAGTAACATTTCGTGTACTTGTGTTCAATGAGTTGGGAATTAATTATGAAATTAATTCATACTGTGTGAATTGATGACATGTGGTGCATTTATTTCTTACATCGCATATTGATCGGTCCATCCTAGAATGCAGTTTACCGGAGTACACACCGTGTAGCCCATGTACACAGTGTGTAGTCCCTTTGAGTCACAGACAGTCTGTGTATTTCAATACACAACCTACCTGACTAGTGACCATGTAACTCAGAGACTAAAAGCCATATAGTCTCTTATACATGCCATGTAATCCTCTTTTTGTGGAACAGTTTACAAGATAAGTCATTAGGTGTGTGCCTTGGATAGATGGTGAGGGTTGAACATGTTGTGTATCTTATTGGTACATACTGTTTACTTTTTCCAAATTACGTAGATTTAAAATTTACGTATTATATCATGTAAAAATTATTAACATAAGCTTACTTGTTGTCATTAAATTTATAGGACACACCATGCGATGGATTTTAATATATATATAAATATAAATAAATTTTTACTTAGTATTTGCATGAGTTTCAAATATTCATATCATGTATTATTTGTAATATATTTGTTACTCAATGTACATTGAAGCATAACACATGACAAAAAAATCATGTAATTTATGTAATCCTTAATTTGATAGAACACATTATGAAAGTACATGATAATCCATGTATGATATATGTGATGAAAGGTAAAAATGTATATGAGTATATTACATGTTAGGTGGATTCAGATAAGTAATCACCATTTTACCTCCAATGTATATTTATTTACATAATTAATTTGAAATAAATTTATTTAATTTTTTTACAATTTTAATGGATTATAATCTCAACGGAATTTTAATGAGAATTAATATAAAAGAATTTATTAATTAAAGAGGATACTTAATTTATTCAAGCATGATTTATCTTAAAAAAGAAATATTAATAATTGAATTCTAGTTTTATTAAATGCATAATTCATTGAATGAACGTGGATGATCATGAGAATTGACCAAACCTTTGTATCTGATTGGTTTCATTTAATTTTTTATTAAATTAAATTGTTGGAATGCATGCCTTCTCTCTTCTTATTGTGTATAGGATTGCGTGTCCATGATTTATTTTATGTAAGCCCTTTATTTCCCTCATCTATGTGTGAGTAAAATCATATATAATGGATGGATCTCCCAAGCTAGTGGAGGTGGTTCAAGTTTGGAGACAAGGAGAAACCAATCCAAGAGATATACATTGGTGGATAGGTGAAAATTTGTAACAAGAATCTTAATTATTTCAAGGTGTTTTCCCCTAGGTCAACAGTTAGTTTATCAACCTTTAGATAAAATAACCATTAATAAAATCTCAAGATCATACTACTTTATTATTTTATTCTATCAAGTTACATGGTTATTTCATTTTGGTTTTTTTCATGATTATACAAATTAATGGAATTAATGAGCATGTAATATAGAACTAATATAAATTTTCTTATGCATAAATATTATCTATGACATAGTTAAACACTTAAGTAAATCCAAATAATATTAAAACGATTATGATGAATATAATAATTGGAAATTTAAAAATAAAAGGATAAAATCCCACAATTATATATATTAAGTCAGTATAGTCTTCCACTAATTCAGTTAAAATTGAACCATAGTTCAAAGTGTCTGACCAAGAAAAGTTGTGGTGCTTTAAATTATTAGGGAATTCCAAATTGAAGTTTTGGATTGACTTAACTTAGTTCACATCCAGTGTTGACTTCCAAAGTAGGACTTGGTGTAACTGAGAGACAAGGGTTGAAGAAATCCAACTTAAGGATTTTAGGATTGGGGAGTCCACTCAATAGATCAAGGAACTATGTGTTAATGCAGTTAGTACTCAGAATGACTACCTAAAACCATTCATGTTTCTTGACCATCCAAAGTTGGGGTAATGAGAAGGGGAATATGGATCTTTCCACTTGAATGTACAAGAAACAAGTTATTCTGAATCTAATGGTGAGAGATATTGGGTTTTGATAAAATAGTGGGAGATTAATAAATATAATATTTTTTTATTTTTCCAAATTTAATCAAAATAATGTTCTAAAATTATGCTTATCTTTTTTTAGAAATAATTTTAAAATGAATTCAAACATATTCTTATGATCCATACTTGATAAGGATAAAATTTTCATCAGCACAAATTTCCAAGAGTGTAAAATGTGCTTACATGTTACCCTTCACCATGAAAAAAAATTTATATGTTGGGAAAACCTATTCTTGATGCACCTATTAATGAGGAACGTGATAAAGAGTGATCAATCTATGAGAAAAATTTGAATGATTCCATATATTTTCAATGCTTCATGCTATCATCCATGTCCAGTGATATTTTTATGAAACACGAGGACATGGATTCATATACAATGTTGTCTCACATTTTGGATATTTATCAAGAGAAGGCAAGACAAGACAGGTATGAGATATCCAATTATTTTTTTTCAACTAATATTGAAGAGTTTGTGCCAGCTGGGCCTCATGTAGTTAAGCTAATTTTCAATATTAAATGCTTAAATATATTTGGGATTAAATTACCAGATATGTTGCAGAAAAATATCATACTTTCATCACTTCCTAATACCTTCTCCATTTTATTGTTAATTATAATATGATCAGTAATGATAAGAGTAATTTATAACTTCATACCTTGATTATACAAGTGGATAAGGACATGGGGTGTGAAAAACCTAAAGTCCTTATGGTGAGTAAGAAAATTTAGAACATGTAAAAGGGTCCCAAAACTCATAACAAGACTAAATATCATGAGAACCATCCTTCTAAGAAGAGGAAGATCGAGAGACAGTGAAAGGAAAAGGAGTTTGTATGTTTTTCATGTGTAAATCCAGGCCATTGGAAGAGGAACTAAACCCATAAGAAAGGGGAAGCAAAAGTTGCATTTGTTTTTGAGTTTAATCTTTCAATATATTCTAACTGGGTATTAGATACAACCTATGATGATTACATCTATATCCATATGTAGGAACCAAGTAGATTATGAATGATTTCTAGAGGAGAGGTGGATTTGAGAATTGCTAATGGTGTGAGACTGGATACTCTATACATTAGTGACTACAGCCTTTCATTACCAACATGAAAAATTTTGGTTTTAAAATATTTTTTATAATGTACCAACGGTTACCTAAAACATAGTTTTTGTATCATTCCTAGATATATAGGGTTTATTTTCATGTTTGGAAATAATTTTTTTTTCTTTTATAAAGAAAACGCATGTTATTGTATGGCACATTTAAATAATGGTATTTATGTATTAAATTAATAAAAATGAGTTTTGTAAATTGATAATGAGTCATGTTCACATGAATCATATAACACCCAACTTTGGAATCACCATCTTGGTCATGTAAATTATAATAATTTGAAAAATATATGTCAATATGGTTATTTAGACACTTTTGAGAAAAAAACAATTGAAATATGTCCTGGTTGTTTACAAGGAAAAATGACCAAAACACTATTTGGTGTATAGGGTGAAAGGTTCACATATCTTATAGGATTGGTACACCTTGATGTGTGGGGACCATTTCCAATAGAATCTGGAGGTGGATATTCTTTCTTCATAACTTTTGCGGATGACTTAAGTAGATATAGCTATGTCTACTAGATGAGGTATAAGTATGAGTCCTTTGAGAAATTTATGGAATTCAATAATTAAGAAGAGAAATATATTGAAAAGAATATAAATAAGATTCAATCGAATCTAGGTGGTTAATATATTAACCAAGAGTTTATTGAAATTCTATGGGATTTTGGGATTCTATCTGAACTCACTCCACTTTACATGACATAGAGAAATGTTGTCAATGAGTGGAGGAACCGTACATTGTTAGACATGGTAAGGTTGATGATGAGTTATGTAGATCTTCCATTATCCTTTTTGGGATATGCATTAGAAACTGTGGTATACACATTAAATCAAGTACCAACTAAAGATGAAAATGGAACTCTCTTCAAGTTATGGAGTGAAAATAACCCCATTTTGTCTCATACACATGTATGGGGTTGTAATAAATTTGTTAAGCCCTTATCATGAAACAAAATAGAACACTAGGGAATAAAGTATATCTTTATAAGGTATACTAAGGAAACAAAGGGATACTACATATATGTCCCCTTGAAAAATAATGTGACTATCACAAAAAAAGTTGTCTTTCTTGAGAGAGATCACACCCTCAAAAAGGATAGTTTGATCAAGATTGAATTTGATGAAGTTGATGCAGATGATACACAAGAGTTGGTACATGAATAGGTTCCATAGGTCCCCATGGAAGATGATGTTCCTAAAACAAAAGTACTGCATTGGATCTCATGATAGGTAAGAGAACCAAATAGATATGGTTTTTTAGTCACTGAATATGGTGACTCTTTATTGGTTGAAAATGATTAACCTCTCTCCTATAAAGAGGAAGTAGAGATCCTAGAAGTTGTAAGATGGAAAGAAGCTAGGAATTCTGAAATGGATTCTATGTATCATAACAAAGTTTGGGTTCTAGTCGATTCTCCATTTGATGTAAAGCATGTTGGATGCAAATGGGTATTCAAGATAAAACTATAAATGGAAGGTAATGTAAATACCTATCAAATAAGTATAATGGATAAAGGGCTTAAATAAAATCAAGTAATTGAATATGATGAAACAATTTCACCAGTTTCTATGTCTAAATCCATCAGAATTCTACAATCTATAGTATCTTACCATGACTATTATATTTGGAAAACATATTTCAAAATTGCATTCCTTAATGAGAACCTTTAGGAAGATATCTACATAACAACCCTGCTCTTTATTACACACATAAACATGATTCATTACATACAATTTCACTAAAGAAAACTCTAAGGATTTATGGGTCTAGTTTCTTTGAAAAATTAGGAACATTACATAACAAATTAGAATGTAAAACACAACAAGTTTATTGAAAACTTCTTTTACATGACCACAACATTCCATCATACTTAGCATTGCATGGGATAACATGAGGACATGTATAAGAAAAGGGTGAGCTATAAAGCCTATTAAGGGATTAAACAAGGCATATGAAGGATAAATTACATGTTATCCAATAGGAATATCAATGGATAACAAGAGAAACATGAACATAAAGGCATGATATATGATGATTATCATAACATGGAAATGTGGAAACAACATTTAACATGATATTAGAACAATCCAAGGATCATTGCACATGAAGCATGAGTAAAACCTCATTTAACTTTAATTATAATGAGTAAACCCTAATTTCACTTGACGTATCATGTTACTACTCTTTTCCCAATGTATTGGAGTTCTATCAGGGCTCACCCTTTATAAAAATTTCATTTCATGCATAAGTGTGCCACATAGATCATACAACATGGATTCATTAAACATCATATTTTATTCCATGATAAAGGAATGTGGAATTATTACATGAAACTATATAATCAATAAGTAAATGTTCATAAAGGTTAATAACCTTGATAGTGAAATGGGCATTTTATTCACTACACAATGATTTTGGCTTGGAAAATTGCAGTGCAATTTCAGCAGCATAATGGCGTGACATAAGAATTCATAAAAATGGTTAACGAGAGAGAAGTGGGTATATAATAATATTTAGATGAAATGGAAAGTAATGGGGTCATATAGATACATTTCCCAACATATTTAATGGAATTTATATTCATAATATAAATTAATTTCTTGAATGAAAATGAGAAGAGAGAAATTCCTTACGGGATTTTTGTATGGTAACAGGTGTAAATGGGACGCATTAATGAGATAGAAAATAGGTCTACCATAACTAAAAATTAAGAAGTATGAGGGAGGTTTGAAATCATACCCCAACATTTTAAATTGAAAACAAAAGGTTATAACAACATAAAGATGTTTGGACAAAAATGAGAAAGGAAGAAATCCCTTACTTGGAATTGTGATCCCAGAGGCTTGGGAGGGGCTTGAGTGAGGCTTATTAGGATCTTAAAGAACCATGGGAGAATTTTAGAGATAGGAGGTAAGGGTTTGGTTGAGATAAAAAAAAATTATTGAAGAAAAGTGGGACCTTGGGTGGGTTTATATTGGAAAAGAGAGGGAATTATTTATTATTTAGGTTTTGGACACCACACATTAAACTAATAAAAACCACTAACCAACCCAAGGTTTTTCCCATGGTTTTTTTCAATGGGTATTGGAAGATATTATTTTATAATTACAATGTCCAAACTTATTAAAATATTAAGCTTGTTAATGTGAAGGTGAGTCACACTCTTAAGGAAATCATTTTAAAAAGTTAAAATGTTTTATAAGTCTTGGAGTGTCAACTAAATCATTGTAAAATAAATCAAACAAACCTAAAATCATATTATTTTAAAGGTAAAACATATATTGGCTGATCATAATGTTTATTGTATTTTATTACTTCACTATTGGTTCATTACTATGTCATAAAACACTTTATATATTTAAATGGTATTTAAATTTTACCTAAAAAATTGACTCTCATAAAATTGTGAAAAATTCACCATTGGATAATTTTGACATCCTGATTCAAAAACTAATATTAAATTTATCTAAATAATTTTCTAAATATGTGAAATTTTTATTTTAAAATAAAAACCAATATTTATAAAAAATTCATTGGTTTTGAAAAAAAAAATTTCAAACCTTAATAAAATTTACAGTTGTATTCATAAAAATTATACGATCATTTATATTTAATAAAAAATAATTTAGTAATAATATTTCATTAAAATATCATTTAATTAAAAAATCCATTAATTAATCAAAATAGATTTCTTAATTGAATATTAACTAAAAATTCTATTTTTTTTCTTTAAAAACTATTTATAAGGTTACAATAATAAAATGAATGTATATTCTCTATTCAAAAATAATGTACATAATAATAGTGCTAGGGTCTTGTTACATAACCCATTCTGAAACCCACATAAGACCAAAGGTTAAGGTATGCGATGGTGAAAGACTCTTGGGGAGGCTTATATAACATCGATGGTGTGGTAATCTATATTAACTTACACTTATTTTGTAGGAAGTTCCACTCAAGATTAACATGTTGAAGATCAGCTTTGGCTTGGTCAAGTGTGAAGCCCAGTGACACCACATCCTTTCCATGCTCCAAACAATGGGCTTCGTACAAAGAAATTCTACTGGATGAGTCCATCACTTCCTTTGTCTGAGTAATTTGTTTTTGTTAAAGCCCTTTATTTAAACTAATAATTCAATCACTGTTCAACAACTATATTAGCAACACTCACAATTCTTAATGATATTTTAAAATCCAAAAACATAAAACCATAGAAGTTCATATGTTGTATTTAAACATTTTACAAAATAATAAATTTAGTTAGATCGAGAGGAATTTTCATTAATAAAAGTTTGGGTCATTATGATCTTCCCCCCTTAAGAAATTTTTTCATTGAAATTTCCTTTTCCCACACTAAAACTGATGCAGGTAACTTTGTTTCACCACTTCCTTTGATTCCCACATTGCCTCTTAAAACTTGTGGTTTCTCCACAACACCTTTATGAGTGGAATTGTCTTATTTCTTAGAACTTTCTCCCTATGATCTAATATCTTCCATGGCTCCTCTTCATAGGAGAAGTAATTCTCTAGTGGAACCACCTTTAGATTGATTACATGTGATGGGTCAGGTATTTACTTCCTCAAGATTGATATATGGAATACATCATGTACTTGAGATAGATTAGGTGGGAGATATAGTCAATATGCCACTACTCCAATGTGATTAAGGATATCAAAAGGGATGATGTCCCTTGGACTAATATTTCCCTTATTCCCAAATCTCATAACTCTCTTCCACGACGATATGCAAAGGAATAACATGCCTCTAACATCAAACTCTATGTCTCATCAATGATAGTCAGCATAGCTCTTTTTTCTACTCTGACCAGATTTAATGTGTTGTTGTATGGTCTTAACCTTATCCACCATTTCTTCAACCATTTTGGGATCTAGGTGTTTTCTCTCCCCATCTTCATCCCAACATGTTGGTGTTTTGCACATCTTCCTATAAATGTCACGACCCGTCCTTGGGGCCCGTGCCGTGACTACCCCAAGCCCGCCTCCCATAGGCCAGGGGCTGGCGACTAGCACCAAGGCGTAAAATCCCAGTAAACAGGGAAGGCATTGCCTTTATAAGTAACAACTACACAGAGTCAGCAAGCGGAAAGTAAAGTGCAGAAAAGTAAAGGGGGCCGGAAATACAAGCCCAACTGTAAAGTACAACTGAAAAGTAAAGTACAGCAACTGAAGAAAAGACGGCGGCCTCGTGTCGTCCCCTGGCAATCCCACCTGAAGGGTGGGTACAGATAGCCTCCAGGCTCCTCGGGTCCCACGTCCGCTTCGAGCACGTCCCGCCCAGTGGTCCACCTCCAGGTACCGTCCTGCTCCACGCCCCAACCGAGATCAGCACTGTCCGTCGTCTGCATCCAACACAACAAGGTGCGGGCATAGCCCGTGCAGGGGTGAGTATAAGCTACTCAGTAAGGACCCCGAGACCCCCGTAGGTCTCCCGAAATCCACAAAGGATATATCACAAAAGAAAGATGCAATCACGAAGTAACATCTGACTCGACTTAGGTATATGCCCATACATATACCTAGGTCCCCAATTCTAGCTCTGCTCACGAGCTCAAGAACAACTCAATCCACAAAGGAAAGCAAGACTCAAATCCACAAGGAGAGTAATCAGTAAATCCACATAGGATAGTTCAACACAATCCACAAAGGAGAGTAACATAAGATTCAGCTCAACCAGGTATAATTTTTCAGATGACGTCAAAGATGATCACTGATCCATCTAAGTCGTCGGACCCACGAAGGATCGATAGGTACTAACCCCCGCAAAAGACCCACGTAGGATCGGGCTCACACAGAACCTGTAGGCAGTGGCTCACACAGAACCGGTAGTAAGGACCCACATAGGATCGGGCTCACACAGAACCTGTAGCACTGATCCACGTAGGATCGCTGAGTGCAGTAGTCGACGCAGTCCACTGAGGATCTCTGCTCTGTCGTCGCCGCAGTCCACGAAGGATCTCTGCTCTGCCGTCGTCGCAGTCCACGGAGGATCTCTGCTCTGCCGTCGTCGCAGTCCACGGAGGATCTCGGCTCTGTCGTCGAAGTCACAGCCAGCGCTAGGGTTCCCGCACATAGCGAGCTCGTTTAGGAGGGTCCGCTCCACGAGCCGAGAGGCTGATACATCAACTGACACGTAGTCTGAAGTTGATGTATCCAAAAGTTCCGTAGCGACAACAGGATCTCAACGCAACAGACGGCGCGTCAATCGGACGCCCGGTCTGAGAGTTATTGGCATTTTCGTCCCAGGGGCCCGGTTGGTTTTTAGGGAAAAACCAACCCGACTGTACTCCGCCTGTATCCGATCCTCGGGCGGAGTATGCCAAAAGTTCCGTCTCACTTAGAGGAAACTACCACAGCTGACGGTACGTCGATCGGACGTCCGTAGCTCAAGCTATGAGCGTTTCCGCTCCGAGGGCCCGGTTGGTTTCGTGTACGAACCAACCCGGCCGAACCCAAAGTCTTCTGAAACCTTGAGTATAATACACCGAAACGACCGTCTCGATCCAAGGATCGCGTAGCCGCTGACGGTTCGTCAATCGGAGGTCCCAGGCCCAAGATATGGGCGAAAGACCGAAGAGGGCCCGAAACGGGGGTTCTGGGCCCGGGGCGACCCGGCCCGAACCCCTCCTGGGTCGGCCGAACCGGGTCGGCCCGACCCGGCCCGAACCGGCTCGGCCGGGTCCGGTCCGGCCTGGGCGCGGCCCGGCCGACCGGACCGGCCGGCTCGGCTTCGGCCGCGCGGCCGAACAACTGCCGCGGGTTTGACCCGCGGCTTGGAGAGAAACGCGGCCCCGCGGGGGGCCGCCTGTCACGCGGACGCGGCCGGGCCGCCGCGTCCGTTCCCGGTTCCGCGCGGCCGCGGAACCGGCCGCCGCCGCCGTGGCTTCAGCCGTGGCGGAAGTTCTCCACGGCGGCGCGCCGGGCGCCGCCGCCTCCGGTCGCCGGCGCCGCCGCGCCGGCGACCCGCGCCGCCGCCACCTTCCGCGGGCCGCCGGAGTTGCTCCGGTGGCCCGTTTTGCCTCCCGTCTGCGCCATTGTTCCTCCCGGGACGCGTCCTCCACTGCGGAATCAAAAAATGGCCCTTGCGTCGTGCTTTTGCCGTCGCCCGCCAAATCCGCACAAAAAGGAAGATCGGCGGAGGGTTGCCGGGTCTTGTTCGTTAGACCCGCACCCTCCGCATTAGTCATAAACAACGGGAGAAACAAGGAATAACCAATTCAACAATTTTAAATAAATTTAAAATTGTTCCGTGATCGGTTCTTTATTTTAAAAGAAATAAAATCACGGGAAAGGAAAATCAAGAAAATAAATCCCTACCTCGCAGCTGTCGTTGCCGAACGGGGGATCGTCGCGGGATTGCTCGTCGCGGATGAAGGGGTTCGTCGCGTCGTCGCGGTATCCGGCGTCGCGTCGCCAATCTCCGGATCAAGATCAAACGGATTTAATTAATTTAAATCCGTTGATATCGAAATTTAAAAAAAAAAGGGAGAAATAAAAGATTTGATTCTCACCTTTGTTGCCGAACGAGGGTCGGCCGCGGAAGAAGAGGCGTCACCGAAGAACGTCGTGGGTAAAGCTCGTCGACGTCGCAGATCTCGGCATGCGTCGTCAAATTCCGGTCGCCGGCGTTCTTCGCGTTCTTCGCGTTCTTCGCGGAGAGGGTGGAGGCTCAGAGGAATTGCACAACGATAGCAATCCTCCAAAATAGACAAGTTTGTCTATTTTATTATTTTGCCAACAAACGTAAAACGCATAAGTAACGACCCATTTAATTCGTTGAATTAATTCAACGAGCGAAACAGCCCATTTAATTCACGAAAGAAACCGCCCAATTAAATGGTCTGTTAAGAATTAAAGAAAACGCGTCGGGTGACTTTTCAGTTACTTTGACGGGTTTTCGCGGGTGCGTTACTTAGCGAAAGAAACGGCGGGGCTCGTGCGGGCCCTGCCTCACAAATATCCTACCAAGGGGGTAGGATATTTCTGGATAGCATCCTATCCAGTTCAACTCAGTTCAAGACGCCTTTAAGTGACTTCAAGTGGCTTCCAAGCAGCTTAAGTGAAATAAAATAAAGTTGTCGCACAAACTTTATTTTATTCTGACTTAAAGCCGCAAAATTTAAAAACCACGTCTGAGCAAACGCAACTCCGGAAGAGGCGTTTCTAAGCAAATACCGGCGCTGCGATTTCATCGGTGCCCTCAGAATTCGATTCCGGGCATCGGTCCAAAAGATAGAAAAACCCGCTCGTCCGTTCACTGAACGTACCCGAGCCAAACTTCGGAAATTGATTCCGGGCACACCGGGCCTCGGAATCAGGTGCCGTCTGAAGCTGCGCTCTTGTAAAATTCCAAAGAAAATTAAGAAAAAAATTTCCTTGAAATTTGCGGGTCTTTACATTACTCCCACCTCAGGGCTTTACGTCCCCGTAAAGATACATCAAAAACTAGGGGAACAAATGGGGGTACTGAGCACGCATCTGAGCCTCCCGCTCCCAAGTGCTCTCCTGGAGGTTCCCGTGCTGCCATCTGACGCGCACAAGAGGAATCGACCGCCCACGTAGGACCCTCTCCTGTCGATCCTTGATCTCCACTGGGACCTCCGCAAAAGTCGCCCCATCGTCCACGTCCAGCTCCCCAAAGTCGATGATGTGCGTCGGGTCGTGCACGTATCTCCTCAGCTGAGACACGTGAAAGACGTCGTGCACCCGGTGCAACTGAGGTGGTAGAGCCAGGCGATAAGCCACCTCTCCTATCCTGCTGAGGACCTGGAAAGGCCCGATGAAGCGTGGAGACAACTTGCCGCCTCGGCCAAATCTCCGTAAACCACGTCGAGGTGAGACACGCAAAAAGACGTGGTCGCCATCCTCGAACTCTAGTGGCCTCCGCCTCCTGTCAGCATATGACTTCTGCCAGCTCTGAGCTGTCCTCATCCTCTCCTGGATGATCTGGACCTTCTCTGTCGTGGCTCGGACCATCTCTGGTCCCACGAGTGCTGACTCCCCAGGGTCTGTCCAGCACAACGGTGATCTGCAGGGTCTGCCGTACAACGCCTCGTATGGTGCCATCCCGATGGTGGAGTGGTAGCTGTTGTTGTACGCGAACTCCACCAAGGGTAGGTGGTCCTCCCAGCTGCGACCAAAGTCGAGAACACATGCACGGAGCATGTCCTCGTGTGTCTGTATGGTCCTCTCCGTCTGACCATCCGTCTGAGGGTGGAAGGCTATGCTCAGATGGAGCTGCGTCCCGAACGCCTCCTGCAACCCCTTCCAAAGCCGGGAAGTGAAACGAGCATCTCGATCGGAGACGATAGACGATGGCACACCGTGAAGCCGTACGATCTCCTGGACGTAAAGACGTCCTAAGCTCTCCACTGAGCCCTGCTCTCTGATGGGTAAGAAGTGTGCCGACTTGGTAAGTCGGTCGACAATCACCCAAATGGAGTCGTGACCTCTGGAAGTGCGTGGAAGTCCAGTCACGAAGTCCATAGATATGCCATCCCACTTCCACTCCAGGACCTCCAAGGGCTGTACCAAGCCTGCTGGTACCTGATGCTCCGCCTTCACCTGCTGGCAGGTGAGGCATCATGAAACGAACTCTGCCACAGCTTTCTTCATGCCCGGCCACCAGTGCTGTCGCCTGAGATCCTGGTACATCTTCGCCACTCCAGGATGCACCGCCAAGGGAGAAGTGTGAAACTCTCTCAACACCTCCTCTCGTAAAGCGACTGGTACGAAGGTACGCCCTCTGAAAAGGATGTCGTGCTCTGCTCCAAGGGAGAAGCCATCAGGCGCCTGACCTGAGGATATCAGTGCACGCCGGGTCTCACAGTCAGCGTCCCCACGCTGAGCCTCTCTGACCCGCTGTAGGAGTGGAGGAGAGACTGTGAGAGACTGAAGAAAGGCTGCTCCGTCTCTATCCACAAAGGATATCTGTAAGGAGGCTAGCTGCTCCGTCGCCTCCTCAAGTAGCTGAATGCCCGTCCTCCTGCTGAGGGCATCGGCTACCACGTTCACCTTCCCAGGAGTATAGACTATCTCAAAGTCATAGTCCTGGAGGAACTCAATCCATCTCCGCTGTCTCAGGTTCAGGTCCTTCTGAGAGAAGATATACCTGAGACTCTGGTGGTCAGAAAAGACTGTGAAGCGCTCGCCCATCAGATAGTGCCGCCAAGTCTTCAGAGCGAAGACCACTGCTGCTAACTCCAGGTCATGAGTGGCGTAGTTCTGCTCATGCGGCCTCAACTGACGTGATCCGTAGGCGATCACGGCCCGCTCCTGCATCAGGACGCACCCGAGTCCAGTCCCTGATGCATCGCAGTAAACTACGTACCCAACTCCCTCCTCAGGCAACCTCAAGATAGGTGCGCTGGTCAACCTCTGCCTCAGCTCCTGGAAGCTCTGCTGACATCTGTCCGACCACACGAAGGGTTTCCACTTCTTCGTCAACGCTGAGAGTGGTGCCGCAACTCTGGAGAAGTCTGGCACGAATCTCCGATAGTATCCGGCTAGGCCCAAGAAGCTCCGCACCTCCGTCACGCTCCTGGGTGGCTCCCAAGCTAGCACTGCCTCGATCTTTGCGGGATCCACTGCAACTCCCGCCTCAGAAATGACGTGCCCCAAGAAATGGACCTCACGTAACCAGAACTGGTATTTTGAGAGCTTGCCATAAAGCTGGTGCTCTCGGAGTGTGTCTAGCACAACTCGCAGGTGGTAGGCATGCTCCTCCTCAGTCGTCGAGTATACCAAAATGTCGTCAATGAAGACCACGACAAATCGGTCGAGGTATGGCTGGAAGATCCTGTTCATGAGGCTCATGAACACTGCTGGAGCATTGGTTACGCCGAACGGCATAACCAAGAACTCATAATGGCCATACCGACACCTGAAGGCCGTCTTCTGCACGTCCTCGTCTCGAACTCTGAGCTGATGATAGCCTGACCGGAGGTCTATCTTCGAGAACCACCGCGCTCCCTTGAGCTGATCGAAGAGGTCATCAATCCGTGGCAGCGGATACTTGTTTCTCACTGTCACCTGGTTCAGGCGACGATAGTCGACACACAGTCGCAAGCTCCCGTCCGCCTTCTTGGCGAACAAAATCGGGGAAGCCCAGGGTGAAACACTGGGTCGGATAAACCCCTTGCTCTGCAAGTCCTCCAACTGTACCCGCAGCTCCCGAAGCTCGGCGGGGGCCATCCAATATGCTGGAGTAGATATCGGGGCTGTCCCGGGGTACAAGTCGATGTAAAAGTCTACCTCTCTACGAGGAGGTAGCCCTGGAACGTCGTCGGGAAAGACGTCCACGTACTGGTCCACCACTGCAGGAAAAGCCGGACTCCGCACGTCCACTGCTCCTAGGATGAGGCTAGCCAACTGATGAGAGATGGGCTGCACTCTCCTCTGCGGAAGTCCATCCTGTGCTGCAAAGGTTCCCTTCTCGCCGGTGAAGGTAAACCTGCTCCCGTCGGTGCGAACACATCGCACCTTGCGCCTAAAACAGTCGATCTGGGCATGAACCGTGGATAGCCAATCCATGCCCAAGATGACGTCGTAAGGCCTCGACGCCGCTACAAGGAGATCCCAGCCGAAGCTCTCGCCTCCTAGAGTAAGCTCACACTGCCGACATCAGTGCGTAATCGTCGAGTCTGCTCCCGTAGGAGTCTCTAGCCGTAAGGATCGAGCCAACGGCTCAGTCGGAATCTCCGAGCTCCGAACAAGGGCAGAGGCTATGAAAGAGTGACTCGCTCCTGTGTCTATAAGTACTGCAGCAAGGGTGGAATAGACACAGATCGTACCTCGAATCATCTCTGGCATGTCGGGGTCGTAGGCCTCCACTGCCTGGAGCTGGGCCTGCCCCTTCCCGCCAGCTCCCTGTGGTCGAGGTGGCCCTCCTGGTGGTGGTGGGGGTAGAGCCTGGAAGCGTCGCCCACCACCCGCTGCTCGGCCAGCTCCTCTGCCTCGTCCGCCTCCTCCCTGCGGACCGCCACGGTCGACCCTCTGCCTCTGCCTGGGTGGCCCCTCCACCGTCTGCTGCTCCTCTGATCGGCGAGTCGGGCAGTCACGAGCCATGTGACCCTGCCCGCCGCAGGTGTAGCACAACCTGCCTCTCGGAAGACTGGCACTCCGCTGTGTGCCCTGCACTGCTGAGCCAGTGTCCCGGGGTCGCCTGCCGGAAGGTCTGGTCCGCCTGGAACCCTGGGTCATCCGTCGGCTACCTGCTGCCGAAGACTCAGCTACCTGCCGCCCTGCGCTAGGTCTCGCCGCTGAAGAAGGCTCTGCCAGGAAGCTCTCGATCAGGAGGGCTCGCTCCAGCACTCCCGCCTGGGTCGGAATGCTGAGGGAGATCAGCGACGCCCGAATCTCCTGTCGCAAGCCCTGCTCGAAGGTCCGGGCCCGGAAGAAGGGGTCCCGTACCATGTCGGTCGAGTAGCGAGATAGGTCCGTGAACCTCGCCGCGTACTGAGCGACCGTCATGCTGCCCTGGCGCAGCTGGAGAAGCTCCTGGATGCGCACCGCTCGGAGGGTGGCCGGGACGAACTCAGAGCGGAAGAGGCTCTCGAAGTCCGCCCAGAGCAAGGATGCCTCATCGTGAACCTGGAGCATCAAGCTCCACCATCGTCCTGTCGCCGCCTGCAGGAGGCTCGCCGCGAGAATCACCATGAGATCCGCTGGTGTCCTCACTAGCCTAAAGATCCGTACCACCGCCTCTAGCCAGTCCTCGGCGGCCTGGGGGTCCGCCTCACTGCGAAACCTGGGTGGTCGCTGGCTCTGAAACTCATGCAGTGCCCTGAGGCGACGTGCATCGTCAGCGTATGGTACTGGCAGCATCGGTGGCTCGGCGGGTAAAGCTACCGCCGGTGCCACTGCTGGCAAAGGGCCCTGCACCGAGGCCTCATCGCTCGGTGGGCTGCCGTCGCGCCCTACACTCGGAACCCTAGCTGGCTGTCGTCGCGGGGCCATCCTGAAAAGGAGAACAAGAGCACCACAGTCAGAACAGTATACCTGGTGAGCTGGCACAAGTAATCACTAGGAAAACTTGAGACTTTCATAAAGCAGATCAGTATACCCGGTGAGCTGACACAAGTAATCACGAAGAAAACTCGAAACACACACGCAATCAATGTTTTCATGCATTAAGTCAGAAATCAGGAGTCAGGGTCCTGGTGTACGGATACGTCGGCCGCCGCACCAACACTGGGCTCCCTGAACTGATAACCACACTCAATACACTAAACACTATTGCTTCACATAGAAAGAAAGGACGATCAGAGTCTGCGGTAGAACCGACCGCCTCTGATACCAATTTGTCACGACCCGTCCTTGGGGCCCGTGCCGTGACTACCCCAAGCCCGCCTCCCATAGGCCAGGGGCTGGCGACTAGCACCAAGGCGTAAAATCCCAGTAAACAGGGAAGGCATTGCCTTTATAAGTAACAACTACACAGAGTCAGCAAGCGGAAAGTAAAGTGCAGAAAAGTAAAGGGGGCCGGAAATACAAGCCCAACTGTAAAGTACAACTGAAAAGTAAAGTACAGCAACTGAAGAAAAGACGGCGGCCTCGTGTCGTCCCCTGGCAATCCCACCTGAAGGGTGGGTACAGATAGCCTCCAGGCTCCTCGGGTCCCACGTCCGCTCCGAGCACGTCCCGCCCAGTGGTCCACCTCCAGGTACCGTCCTGCTCCACGCCCCAACCGAGATCAGCACTGTCCGTCGTCTGCATCCAACACAACAAGGTGCGGGCATAGCCCGTGCAGGGGTGAGTATAAGCTACTCAGTAAGGACCCCGAGACCCCCGTAGGTCTCCCGAAATCCACAAAGGATATATCACAAAAGAAAGATGCAATCACGAAGTAACATCTGACTCGACTTAGGTATATGCCCATACATATACCTAGGTCCCCAATTCTAGCTCTGCTCACGAGCTCAAGAACAACTCAATCCACAAAGGAAAGCAAGACTCAAATCCACAAGGAGAGTAATCAGTAAATCCACATAGGATAGTTCAACACAATCCACAAAGGAGAGTAACATAAGATTCAGCTCAACCAGGTATACTTTTTCAGATGACGTCAAAGATGATCACTGATCCATCTAAGTCGTCGGACCCACGAAGGATCGATAGGTACTAACCCCCGCAAAAGACCCAC
This sequence comes from Viscum album, assembly GCA_963277665.1. Lineage (NCBI taxonomy): Eukaryota > Viridiplantae > Streptophyta > Magnoliopsida > Santalales > Viscaceae > Viscum > Viscum album. The sequence continues at coordinate 680,050,873 of OY728123.1, read as the reverse complement.
GTAGGATCGGGCTCACACAGAACCTGTAGGCAGTGGCTCACACAGAACCGGTAGTAAGGACCCACATAGGATCGGGCTCACACAGAACCTGTAGCACTGATCCACGTAGGATCGCTGAGTGCAGTAGTCGACGCAGTCCACTGAGGATCTCTGCTCTGTCGTCGCCGCAGTCCACGAAGGATCTCTGCTCTGCCGTCGTCGCAGTCCACGGAGGATCTCTGCTCTGTCGTCGAAGTCACAGCCAGCGCTAGGGTTCCCGCACATAGCGAGCTCGTTTAGGAGGGTCCGCTCCACGAGCCGAGAGGCTGATACATCAACTGACACGTAGTCCGAAGTTGATGTATCCAAAAGTTCCGTATCGACAACAGGATCTCAACGCAACAGACGGCGCGTCAATCGGACGCCCGGTCTGAGAGTTATTGGCATTTTCGTCCCAGGGGCCCGGTTGGTTTTTAGGGAAAAACCAACCCGACCGTACTCCGCCTGTATCCGATCCTCGGGCGGAGTATGCCAAAAGTTCCGTCTCACTTAGAGGAAACTACCACAGCTGACGGTACGTCGATCGGACGTCCGTAGCTCAAGCTATGAGCGTTTCTGCTCCGAGGGCCCGGTTGGTTTCGTGTACGAACCAACCCGGCCGAACCCAAAGTCTTCCGAAACCTTGAGTATAATACACCGAAACGACCGTCTCGATCCAAGGATCACGTAGCCACTGACGGTTCGTCAATCGGAGGTCCCAGGCCCAAGATATGGGCGAAAGACCGAAGAGGGCCCGAAACGGGGGTTCTGGGCCCGGTGCGACCCGGCCCGAACCCCTCCTGGGTCGGCCGAACCGGGTCGGCCCGAACCGGCCCGAACCGGCTCGGCCGGGTCCGGTCCGGCCTGGGCGCGGCCCGGCCGACCGGACCGGCCGGCTCGGCTTCGGCCGAGCGGCCGAACAACTGCCGCGGGTTTGACCCGCGGCTTGGAGAGAAACGCGGCCCCGCGGGGGGCCGCCTGTCACGCGGACGCGGCCGGGCCGCCGCGTCCATTCCCGGTTCCGCGCGGCCGCGGAACCGGCCGCCGCCGCCGCGGCTTCAGCCGCGGCGGAAGTTCTCCACGGCGGCGCGCCGGGCGCCGCCGCCACCTTCCGCGGGCCGCCGGAGTTGCTCCGGTGGCCCGTTTTGCCTCCCGTCTGCGCCATTGTTCCTCCCGGGACGCGTCCTCCACTGCGGAATCAACAAATGGCCCTTGCGTCGTGCTTTTGCCGTCGCCCGCCAAATCCGCACAAAAAGGAAGATCGGCGGAGGGTTGTCGGGTCTTGTTCGTTAGACCCGCACCCTCCGCATTAGTCATAAACAACGGGAGAAACAAGGAATAACCAATTCAACAATTTTAAATAAATTTAAAATTGTTCCGTGATCGGTTCTTTATTTTAAAAGAAATAAAATCACGGGAAAGGAAAATCAAGAAAATAAATCCCTACCTCGCAGCTGTCGTTGCCGAACGGGGGATCGTCGCGGGATTGCTCGTCGCGGATGAAGGGGTTCGTCGCGTCGTCGCGGTATCCGGCGTCGCGTCGCCAATCTCCGGATCAAGATCAAACGGATTTAATTAATTTAAATCCGTTGATATCGAAATTTAAAAAAAAAAAAAGGGAGAAATAAAAGATTCGATTCTCACCTTTGTTGTCGAACGAGGGTCGGCCGCGGAAGAAGAGGCGTCGCCGAAGAACGTCGTGGGTAAAGCTCGTCGACGTCGCAGATCTCGGCGTGCGTCGTCGAATTCCGGTCGTCGGCGTTCTTCGCGTTCTTCGCGTTCTTCGCGGAGAGGGTGGAGGCTCAGAGGAATTGCACAACGATAGCAATCCTCCAAAATAGACAAGTTTGTCTATTTTATTATTTTGCCAACAAACGTAAAACGCATAAGTAACGACCCATTTAATTCGTTGAATTAATTCAACGAGCGAAACAGCCCATTTAATTCACGAAAGAAACCGCCCAATTAAATGGTCTGTTAAGAATTAAAGAAAACGCGTCGGTTGACTTTTCAGTTACTTTGACGGGTTTTCGCGGGTGCGTTACTTAGCGAAAGAAACGGCGGGGCTCGTGCGGGCCCTGCCTCAAAAATATCCTACCAAGGGGGTAGGATATTTCTGGATAGCATCCTATCCAGTTCAACTCAGTTCAAGCCGCCTTTAAGTGACTTCAAGTGGCTTCCAAGCAGCTTAAGTGAAATAAAATAAAGTTGTCGCACAAACTTTATTTTATTCTGACTTAAAGCCGCAAAATTTAAAAACCACGTCTGAGCAAACGCAACTCCGGAAGAGGCGTTTCTAAGCAAATATCGGCGCTGCGATTTCATCGGTGCCCTCAAAATTCGATTCCGGGCACCGGTCCAAAAGATAGAAAAACCCGCTCGTCCGTTCACTGAACGTACCCGAGCCAAACTTCGGAAATTGATTCCGGGCACACCGGGCCTCGGAATCAGGTGCCGTCTGAAGCTGCGCTCTTGTAAAATTCCAAAGAAAATTAAGAAAAAAATTTCCTTGAAATTTTCGGGTCTTTACAATAAAGGGATTCATAAGGAGCCATTTGGATTCATGAGTGGAAAATGTTATTGTAAGAGAACTCAACTAGAGGAAGATGTTGATACCATCATACTTTTAAATATATTTATCATGATCTCAACATGTCCTCAAGTGTTGGGATAGTCTGCTCAGATTGGCCATCAGTTTGAGGATGATAAGCCGTACTGAAGTTCAACTCAGTATTCAGAGCATGTTGAAGACTCTTCCATAACTTAGAGGTGAATCTTGGATCTCGATCGGATACAAAAGATAGTGGTACTCCATAAAACCATACCACTTATATGATATATATCCATGCCAGTTGATCCAATGATAAATCCTCTCGAATTGCAATGAAGTTTGTAGTCTTTGTAAGACAATCCACAACAGCCCAGATAGCATTGTTTCCTTTGCATGTCTTCGAAATTTTAATGACAAAGTCTATGGTGATGTTCTCCCATTTCAATGTTGGTATGAGTAATGGTTGCATTATCCCATTATAATTTTGCCTCTCAGCCTTCACTTGCTGACATACCAGGAACTTTGATGTATACTCAACGATATCCTTCTTTATGTTATCCCACCAATAATGCCCTCAGAGATCTCGATGCATCTTTGTGTTTCCTAGGTGAATAGATAAATTTGAACTATTTTAATCATCCAAAAGTTCATTATTTAACTCTAGATTTTATGGAACACATAGTCTTACCCCAAATATCACAATTCCTTCATTGTTAACATTGAACTCTGAGGATTTCTATTTTTTGATAGTTTCTACTTTCTTCTGAATTCCCACATCATCCTTTTGACCATCCTTTAACCTTTCTAAAAGACATGGTTGAGAAATAATTTGGAAAAGGATTTATGGTGTTCCCTTCTTTAGGATTCCCATGTCCATCTTCATCAAATCTAAGTAGATTGGATCCTTTTCAATTCTCATTAATGATATAATTTCTAGGTCCTTTCTATTTAGATCATTTACCACCTCGTTCGCTTTCCCAGGGTGATAATGAATTGAGCAGTCATAGTATTTGATTAGATCTAACCATATTCATTGGCGCATGTTCAAATCTTTCTTTGTGAATATATACTTAAGGCTTTTGTGGTCTGTATATATTTTACACTTCTCCCAAAAGAGGTAATATCGCCAAATTTTCAAATCTAAGATTACTGCAGCCAACTCCAGATCATGTGTTGGATAATTTTTCTCATGAAATTTCAATTACCATGAAGCATAGGGAATGGCTTTGTCATTTTTCATCAACACACAATTGATTCCCTTCTTCGAACCATCACTAAATACCAAAAAAAGTTCTCCACTTATTGGTAGTGTGAACACGAGCATAGGTATAGGCCTCATTTTCAACTCCTTGAATATCTCTTCGCATTCATAAATCCAAGCAAACTGTACTCCCTTCTGAGTTATCTTAGTAAGAGGGTTGGAAAATCTTGATAAATTTCTCACAAATCAACAATAATATCCAGCTAACCCAAACAAGTTACGGATATCCGTCACCGATTTTGACCTTGGCCATCCCTCTAGTATAGCTATCACGGAGGGATCCATAGATATCCCATTTATTGTGATGATTTGACCCAGTAATGAGACTTACTTCATCTCTAACTCACACTTTATGTAATTTCCATAGATATTATCCTTTCATAAGGTCTCTAGTACAGTGCTTAGATGCTCCTCATGCTCCTCCTCGGTTTTGGAGTATATTAGAATATCATCTATAAATAAAAGAAATTTTTTTTCCATGTAATATCTAAATACTCTATTCATCAAGTCCATAAAGATTTATGGATCATTAGTCAGTCCTAAAGGCATCAATATTAATTCATAGATCCTATACCTTGTATGAAAGTAAGTCTTCGGGATATCGTCCTTCTCCACCCTTACTTGGTAATATCCTGACAGAAAATCCACCTTGGAGAAGTGTTGTGCTCCACATAGTCAATTGAACAAGTCTTCAATTTGGGGAATATGATACTTGTTCTTTATTTTGATTTTGTTAAGCTCACAATAATCAATAAAAAGTCACATTGACCCATCCATCTTTTGGACAAAGAGGACGGGTGCACCCCATGGTGAAGCACTTGGTCATATAAACCCTTTATCCATGTTCTCCTATAGTTTTTTCTTCAACTCCTCAAGCACCACAACAACCATTCTATACAGAGACTTCGATATTATTAAATCCCCAGGTATAAGCTCAATTTAGAATTCAATATCTTTTCTAGGAGGAATATCATACAATTCCTTAGGAAACACTTCAGTGAATTTCCTCACAATAGGCATGTCTTCAAGGATGGTTGTTTCCTTAGACTCAATCATCTGATCAAGATACACATTCTCAAAGGGAATTAATATCCATGCTTGAGATGATGGTGCTAAAAAAGACTCATCCTCATCCTTGCACTTATATTGAATTAGGGGTCGATTCTCCAAATGGAGGGTGATTTCCCTCTCACTGAAATTTATGTTGACTCTATATAAGGAAAACCAATTCATGCCATGAATTGCATCAAATTCCACCATAATAAGTGTGAAGAGGTTTAACAGGAAGTTTAATCCATAAATTATAACAGAGGAGGTGTTATATTTTTGGGATGCAATGATTGCCCCATTTTTCTTACTCACTGGTATCTTAACTTTCATGATTTGTGGTGGTGTTGCGATTGTTCTAATAAACTTTCAGTATATAATAGAATGTGTAGAACTAGAATCAAAAAGTAAGTTTATTATTCTTGAATGAATAACTAGAATACCTGTCACCACTTCATTTTTGGGGTTCACTTTGGCTGTAGTGATGGAAAAAGATCTCCCTTACTACCTTGGAGGTTGTTGGTTGCCTCCGAAAACCATTAGTTTAGGGCACTAGTTTTCAATGTGCCCTGGTTCTTTGTAGTTGAAGAAATGAACAATGCGTTGAGGGTGGAATGAAGTGTTCCTCTCCTCTGTCACAACTACGTGTTTTTCTTGTTCTTAGTTAATGGCCTATTTCCCTTCTTTTCCACACATAAAGCATTTCCTCATCCCCTTTAGGTAATTTCTGGGGTGCTTCTTTCTGCACCAATGGCATGTGGGGTGATGAATTTTCTTAGCACCGTTGGATTTATCTATCAGACCACCAGAATTAAAGTCTTCCTTACACTTCTTATCCCCATGATTCCCTTGAGATTATCTGGTCTCCATTTCGATCGTGAGGGCACATTGGACAATTTACTCATATATCTCAAAGTCTCCGATCTCTATGGATTTCCGTAGACTAGATTTTATCCCACCAAAGAAGTAGTCAACCTTGAATTTGTGGGTAATGAAAAGGTCAAAGTCATATCATGAAAGCCTTGTGAAGTTTTCCCCATATGCTCTGATGGATTCGTTGTCTTTTTTCTTGAGGGAAAGGATGTCCCTTTCCATCTTAAGTCGGAGGGTGCAAGAAAAATATCTATCGAAAAACATCTTCCAGAAATCCTTTCATTCCAACACATCGATCTCCTCCTCAAGCTTCATATTTTTGATCAATGTCCACCATTGATCAGCTTCATCCTCCATGCAATAAGTATCCAGAAGAACCTTCTCTTGTTCGGAACATTGAAGCATGAAGAATATCTTTTCAATGGAGTTGATCCATTGTTCAAAATTGAGGGATCAGATGATCCATTAAAAGTAGGAGGCCTTTGTCTCATGAAGCTCTAGATTATGAATTGTCATTTCTTATGGGGGGAGTTGAACGTTCCTCTTGAACCATGTTTTTATTCAAAACTTGAGTTAACTGAGAGAGTATCATGACACAGCTCATGATTCCCCCTCCCATCGGATTGGGCATCTCATTAGAACAGTCATCACATTGATATTCGTATTGGTTGTTAGCCTGAGTCCTCGTATTTCTATCCATTGGCTGGAAGAAAAGGAATGTTAGGGGTAACACATAAAGGGTAATCCAAAGACAAAAACATATGACTTATAAATTACTTTTATTTCCTTAATTTATGAATTTATAGGTTTCAATCTATGTTATCCATGATCTAATTCCCAACATATATTCTTAGGAGAGTTTTTTTTATTCACTTAGAAATGGTTCATACTATGATTGTGAATTTATCAAAGTATATCCCCAAGGATTTTCATAACCAAGAGTGCAGTAAGGCCCGTTTTTGTGCACGAGTTCCTATTTCAGTCTATCTCAAAGCGGTGTTTTAGGGTTTTACCCCAAGATACATCTGTGCTAGAGCCACCTATACCTGCTCATATCTAGATAGGGATGTATTTTCTTGATAAAACACTTAATCAATACTCACAAAAATTTAGGTATGTTTTTATTATACTTAGTCTTATCCCTACGACTTTCACAAGGGTTTTCTAATCCTAATCCCCAAAATAACTAAACCCATCCTCTGATACCAACTATAACCACCATGCTATTTATTACACATATAAACATGATTCATTAAATTAACTTTCACTTAATACAAATATGAGGATAGAGAGTTCTAGTGTTTTTGGAAAATTAGTAACATTACATAACAACTTAGAATGTAAAACACAACAACTTTATTGAAAACTTATTTTACATGACCACAACATTCCTTCATACTTAGCATTGCATGGGATAACCTAAGGACATGCATAAGAAAAGGGTGAGCTATAAAGCCTAGTAATGGAGTAAAAAATTCATATGAAGGATAAAGTAAATGTTAGGAAATAGGCATATAAATGTATCACAAGATAAATATGAACATAAAGTCTTGATATAGCATGATTATCATAACATGGAAATGTGGCAACAACATTTAACATAATATTAGCTGAGCCAATGATCATTGCACATGGATCATAAGTAACCACTAATTGAACTTGAATTATCATGAGTAAAACCTCATTAAAATTTATGTATCATAGTACTACTCTTTACCCAATGCATTGGATCACTATTAGGGTGCATCCTTTATAAACATTTCATTTCATGCATAAGTGTGTCACATAGATCATTCAACATGAATTCATTAAAAATCATAATTTATTCCATCATAAATTAATGTGGAATTATTACATGAAAATATATAATCAATTTGTAAATTTTCATAATTTTGAATACCCTTGATAGAGAAATGGTCATGGTATTCACTACACAATGACTGTGGCTTGGAAAATTGCGGTGCAATTTTGGCAGCACAACGACATGACATAAGAATTCATAAAAATGGTTGATGATAGAGAAAGGGGTATATCATAATATGAACATGAAATTTATAGTAAGGGATCATATATATACAAGTCACAACATATGTAATGGAATTTAGATTCATAATATAAAATAATTTCTTGAATGAAAATGGGAAGAGAGAAATTCCTTATGGAATTTTCGCATGGTAATGGGTGTAAATGGGAGGCATTAATAAGAATTAAAAGAGGTATAATATAATTAAAACATAATTAGGTAAGTATGGTAGATTAGTGAAATCATACCCCAACATTTTTAATTTAAAACAAAAGGGTATAACAACATAAAGAAGTTGGGACAAAAAATGAGAAAGGAAGAAATCCCTTACATGGAAGTGTGATCCCAAAGGATTGGGAGGGACTTGAGAGAGGATTATTGGGATATTGGGGTGACTTTGAAGTATTTTAGAGAGATTAGATTAGGGTTTTGTCGAAATCCAAAGGTTTTTAGTGAATTTAAGTGGGATATGGGGTGGGTTTATATAGGAAAAGAGAGGGAATTCTTCATTATTTAGTTTTGGGACACCACATATTAAACTAATCAAAACCACAAACCAAACCATGCTTTTTGCCCATGGTTTTTGCCAAAGGGGCATGGATAACATTATTTTATAATTCAAATGGCCTAAATTATTAAAATATTAGGATTGCTTATGTGGAGGTGAGTCACACTCTCATGGAAATCATTTTAAAATTTTAAAATGTTTTATAATTCTTTGAGGGTCCACTAAAGATTTTTAAAATAAATAAATCAAACCTAAAATCACATTATTTTAAAGATAAAACATATATTGTCCAAACATGATGTTTATAGTACTTTATTACATCACTATTGGGTCATTAAGATGTCATAAAACACATTATATATTTAAACGGTATTTATTCTTTACCCCAAAATTTGTCTATCTCAAAAAATTATGAAAAATTAACCATTGGATAATTTTAACATCCTGATTCCAAAAATAATATTCAGTTTATCTAAATAATTTTCTAAATATGTGAATTTTTACTTTTAAAATAAAAACCAATATTTATCAAAAATTCATGAGTTTTGACAAAAACCGCTTTCAAACCTTAATAAAAATTACAATTGTATTCATAAAAATTATATGATAATTTATATTTAATAAATATAAATTTAGTGATAATATTTCATTAAAATATTATTTAATTAAAAAATCCATTAATTCACCAAAATAAATTTCTTAATTTAATATTAACTAAAAATTTTGTTTTTTATTTAAAAAACTATTTACAAAGTAACAATAATAAAATGAATGTATATTGTCAATAAAAAATAATGTACATAATCATAGTGATAGGGTCTTGTTACATAACCACTTATAACATCTGCATAATACCTAAGGTTAAGGTGTGTGATGGTGACAGACTTTTGGGGAGGCTCAGATAACATTTATCGGGTGGTAATCTCTATTAACTTCCACTTCTATCATAGGCGGTACCGATCAAGCTTAGCGTGTTGAAGCTCGGCTTGGGATTGGTCAAGATCAAAACCTAGTGATGCCACCTCCTTTCCAAGATCCAACAAATGGGATTCATATGGTGTAATTCTACTAGATGAGGCCATCACTTCCTTTGTCTAAGTAAATTTGATTTGTTAAAGCCCTATATTTATTCTAATTATGTGATCACTGTTCAATGACTATATTAGCATCAATCAAAATTCATAATATTATTTTAAAATACAAAAACATAAAACCATGGAAGTGCATATGTTTCATTAAACCATTTTACATAATAATACATTTAATTATATCAATAGGAATTTTCATTAATAAAAGTTTGGGTCGTTACATTCTATATGACACAACTAGAAAGCTCTGTGACTCCAAGTGATTCTAAAAGGGTTTTCGAGTTTTAGAGATGCATTTATGGATTGAAACAAGCATCCAGGTCATGGAATATTTGATTAGATGAATCCCTTAAATAATTTGGTTTCATTAAGATCAAATTTGAGTCACATTTTTACAATATGTTTAGTGTAAATGGGGTTTTTATCCTAGTAGTATATTTTGATGACATATTTCTTATTGTAAATGACATACCAGTCTTACAGTATGTTAAGGACTCATTAAAAAAGTGTTTCAATATGAATGAATTAGGCGAATCATCCTATATTCTAGGGATCAATATCATTCATGATAGATCCAAGAGGCTACTTGGACTAAGTCAAAGTACATATGTTGCCCATATACTAAAGAGATTTAATATGGAACGAACAAATAGGATATTGGTTCCAACATCACTTGGTTTTCATATTTCTAAAAAAATGTGTCCTCAGACACAATGGGAGAAAGAGTTAATGAGTAAGATCTCATACACTTTGGCAATAGGATCAATTATTTATGCCATATTATGTAATAGACTTGATGTTTCCTATGCATTGAGCATGGTAGGTAGATATTAAGAAGATAAAGGAGAACAAAATTGGTCTACTATTTAGGTTGTCCTTAAGTGTCTTATAAGAACTAAGGATATGTTATCGGGGTATGGAGGAGATGAGGAGATGTTCATAAAGGGTTATATTGATTCTAGTTTTTATATAGATCAGATTGATCTTCAACCACAGTCATGTTAGGTTTTCTATTTCAATGGAGGTGTTGTGAGCAGGAAGAGTTCAGAGAAGCTAGTTTTCACTGATTATATAGTAGAGTCCGAGTATATATAGGTTTTTTATGCATCCAAATAATCCGTTTGGATTTGTAAATTTTTCTAGGATATTTATGTGGTACCTAATTGTGAAGACTCTATCACATTGTATTGTAATAATATAGTAACAATGGATCTTACAGAAGATACAAGGTCACACTAACAAACAAAGAATATACTCTGGAAGTATCACCTATTGAGTGTTTTCTATCAGAGAGGTTATGTTTTAGTAATTATATTAACCACATATGATAATATGGAGGACCCATTGACTAACGGCATATCTCAGCAAAATCATGAGTATCATGTGAGAGCTAGAGGACTGAAGGTTGTTAGAAGTTGGATCTAGTTTAAGTGGGAGTCTATTGGAGTTAGTGCCCTAGAACTAGCTTATATATACTTTAGGAAAATATTTATTAAATTTTTTGAACATTAACAAACTTCTTATCACATCATGATTGTTCTTATATGTAACAAAATATATGATAATTTTCTAAAAGTAGTTGTCACACTAAAAGGTCATCGCAGTTCCCCATTATGATGAGAACCCAGAAGTGCAATGAAACTCTTCTTAAATATATTTTCTATAGATGGGTGATATCATTTTAGGGATACAAATGATATGGGATATTATGGATGCGGGCTCATAGGACTTTGATGAACCTTCTCATGTTGTATGCCATTAGTAATATCTAGTGTAGGATATTATAATAATGAAACCCACCAATATAAAATACACATTTATATGTGTTATTGGATGTTCCTTTCTACTAATGTGTGTATTGATCCATAGATTTGAAGGTTATTATTAATGAGTATTATGAGCCAAGTACTTTGATGTATTGATGAAAACCATGATGACAGATGTTCACAGTGAGATATGATACATTGGTTGCATCACAAGCAATATTACATCAATGAATTATGTGAGAAAGGATTTTTTTTTTCATTAACAAAATTTTATATCTTAGTCTCTTTTTATGGAAATGATATATCCTAAATAAATCCATGTACATTGTTCTACAAGAACGTTCAGTTTCTAGAAAGTCATAGAAAGAGACATCGAGCACATCGGTTTATAGAACAAGCTAGAAACCTACTTGATTTGAGATATCATAATAAAGTGATTATATTATACGGTAAGCATACATATGAGGTATTATAATATTTTAATATTAACTTTATTCTATATGGTATCCTTATCATGTTGCTAGATACAAACCTTAGACTTTAGGCTGCTTCGTTTAATGACACTGAGAAAGAGGCCTAGAGGGTCACACAATAAGTGTATCTGGAATCTCAATTAAATAATATATTATTATTTATTATTTAAAAAGTTTAAAAATACTAATCCCACATGTAGTTTAATAATTATTCATGTATTATTGATCAGATATATTTTGTCACCAGTTATTTGAGAGAATATAATCTGAGTGGGATATCTAATAATTTTTTTATTTTATATTTAGTGAATATAATATCTATTTATTTATTGAAAAATAATGTAGTGATATTTATTTAATAATTAAATAGTCATTATTTAAGGCCCGATAAATATTTTGGAGTAATGGAGAATCGAGCTTAATAGTCCAGTGAGAAATAATAAATATTGAATATTATTTGAATAAATAATATTTAATTTATTTCACAAGTTAAGATCATGTTGATAAATAATAATAAATATTATTATTATTTTTCATGGGGTTTCGTAGGGATTAAATAAATAATAAAGGGAACTTGTGTGATTATTTTATTTTAACCCTAGTGATATATAAACACAATTATATTATTTTCTTAGTAAGATAATTAATATGATTGGTTGTTCACAATAAATTTGGAGAATCCTCACAATCCCTAGAGAGATCACTTTTCCAATAAATATTCCATGAATAAAGATAGATATTCCTCCATCACCTACTCCCATGTCAAGAGAGATCAAGGAGAATTATTTCGAAGCGGTTCTCAAGCAGATCAAAGGTAGACAACGTAAGCGATATGATCTTCCATGATATCACCTGGATATTCCTACAGCAATGTTAGAAGATTTTTGGAACATGTGTAGATAAAATCTAGATAGAATCTAATTTGATTACTATAACACAATGATAGTACAATTCATATCTATTTTCAGATTCATCAATGAGGAAATAGTTTCAACAATTTAATTCTTCAATTAATTAAATTGATTATAGATAATATGTTATTATCCTCTCTCTAGTTCCGATGTTCTATCTGATGATTATTTTCATTGATTTAGTTCCATAGATCACTATATTTATCATTGTTTAAATCTCATATTTATCATCTATCATGACAAAAATCAAATTTGGGTATGACCGATCGCATGATTCTACTCACCCGAAACATGCATGTTCGGGGTGGATAGTTGATGTGGTACCATCGGGATATTGGAAAATGTATTTAGAAGAAACTGGTTAGGTGATTCCTATACTGGTGAGTACCACGGAGGGAATCATCCTATTTAGTGATTAGCTAGGGTAGCTAGGAATGATGGGAATAATACTGATGTGTTAGGTATCATCTCAATGGTTGGGAAATCAGGGAGAGGTATGCTCGATATGAAAGAGAATTTTTTTTATCGAATGGCCAAATATATCAAAGATGATTTATTATTTGGTGGTGATATTATAAAATTGAATACCTAATTGAATTTGATGATTAGGTTAAATTTATGAAAAACCAGTGCATTTTACTTTTTTAAGTGTTTCAAGGGTAAAGAGTGACCCAACTAAGGTTTCAAGTGAATTGGGTTGTTATGCAACAGAAATGGCTATAGATTGTACCCATTACTACCATGGAATATAAGGTCATGGATTGAAAAGGGTCAAAAATGGGAGGAATACCCCTTTCCTTATAAATCATGGTGAAAATATGTATTTCACACATGAAGTATTCCATGGAGAAAAAAATGTTTTAATGTGAGAAAAGGAGGGGGGCTATTTATGCAAGAATTATTGGATGATGTCACTCCTCCTATTTGGGGTCCCAAGTGAGGGAACTCCCTAATTTAAATCCATATTTGGGGTTCATTCATCATACGATGTGGAATCAGGTAAATATAATACTAATTGTCCTTTCTTCTTTTGTTTCACTCATTGATTTGAGGTATTGCATCATTTATAGTTGTTGTACCCTATTTCACAGAATTTTTTCTAAATATATTATTTCTATAGTTTGAGATCAAATCATATCACATTATTTTATGAGTGTGTTTATTAAATCATAAGTTATGTGGTTCCTAGATTTATCTTAATTATACATGTGCTATGTAATTCATAGTAAATGGATGGGAGTGGGTGGCCTTGATGAAACCAGCTCTATACTACTTTCAGTAACTCTTACTCCTGGGAGATACTAGTGGGTAGTCTCATGTGTGGAAGAATATTGTTGATCTTAGTATGTCATATAAGTTGTGTAGTTTGGTTCCTAGGTTGGTTGGGAATCATGGTTCCAGTTACAAAATTTTATTAAATTGAGATTATGACCAAGTTTCTTCCATGGGAATGTGTTGAGCATGGCCCATGTAATTATGGGTGATGGTGATCAATGGAAGTGAGGTTATGCGAGTCTTAAAGTTGAAGTACATGGTGATTACGAATTCCACAGTTGGGTGATGTAGTTTGTAGGTGGCGATAGAGGGTTTCTGATGGTGTGTCCTAGGATTGTTGGTGATTGACACTCACTGTGGTTCAATGAAGGTATTGTTAGGGTCATATGAACACAAGATAGGGACTGATGAGGTGGTTTTGGTGACTCATTGTGGGTGGAGGACCTTATAGATCAAGCAGCATGGGATATGGTGTTGACCATCATTACATGGAAGGTTATCCCCAAAGAAGGCCATGGTTGATGGTGTGTGAGGCCATCAAATGGGGGTTGAGGCTCTACTCTATGTTGGGTATGATGGAATTGGACAATGAAAGGATGTGTATCATCATGTTTTGGGATGTTACGTTGCTCATCCGATGAGGTTCAAATTATAGGAAGTTTGAGAGACCTGTGACATGCCTTATGGACATGCCTTTGGGGAATCAGGTATACTCAAGGTGGTTAGTTAGACACAATGGTAAATTATTTCTTATGTTTTTTGGTGATGGTTTTCATGTGACACTATATGGTATGGAAATAGATGGAAGAATGAGGACACTTTTGATATGATAGAACGTGGATGCATCATTCCACTTCATCATTGGACAAGGCATGTAAAGGCTCATTGGTAGCTACTGATTACAAGTTGTATGTTATGTTATGTGAACTGATTACCATTTATTTACATTTTTCATAAACTAGTATATGTATGAATATAAGATAGGGACACTTTTGGTGGTGTCCTATTGAGTTTATACTCTAACATTGAATGTGCCCATCATGAGGCATGCAAATAATATGGTTCTGAGTAAAGGAAATGTATTAGGCACGAGGATTAGATCTTCATGAGAAGTGGAATGTAGAGGGTGTATGGGCTCGATGACATTGTTTTTAGTAGACATACTAGGTGATTCCTTGGTGATGAGCTGGTGAACTTGTGGATTATTTTGTCCTTGTACATATATGATCATCCCATGGGTGATCCATTCTATTTTGGTAACTCTCTCATGATATATAGATGTTATATGGAATATATCATAGGTGAACTTTTGGATCATTAATTCTATTATTTTATATTTCTTATACTATTTTTTATTTAATGCATCCATTGTACTATTATAATAATTATTTTTATTATTACCACTATAACATATAGTCTCCCAACTATCACCCAATAGAACCCCATTGATAGTTGATAACCTCTAGATTATAGGGAGGAATTTCATATGTCCAATACCTCTTTGGATAAGAGTAGTGTATTAGTGTCACTCAGGTCACAGAATTACTATAGAATTAGTCAAGTTTAGTGTCACTAACCACCTAGTTCCCCCTATGGATATTCCCAATTTGTCTGCATCCACTGAGTGCTTGGTCCCTTGCATTGGGTACCTAGTGTTATTTAAACTTAGGGGAACATACCCTAAACTGGGTCAAACTCTTGAAAACAAACCCTTGTCCTCTTCTAAATCCTCTAATGACCCAAAACCATCAAAATACATAAGTTTTTTTTTGAAATATAAAATAATTCATGACTCATAATACATGGGGTGTTACATAATGTTTGACCTCAATGGGATGATAGAGTTGAATAACTAAAAGTTTTAGTTGAAACACAATGTAGAATGTTTATTTTCTTACTCCCAAAGTAAAATATATTTTAATAATGAGTGTTAAAATATTTTTTTTGTTTACAAAAATTTTGTTTTGGATTTTATTTTATAATATAATAAATATGATTTTGGTTTTATAATTTTCTATAGGAAAAAATAAGATCAATACGAGAAATATTAAACTATTGAAAATTGACTACAATTATAAGAAAATTGTAATTTTGAAAATATTTTTAAATAGCAAATTTTCAATGTATTATTTATAACAATATAATTTTAGTTTTCTATTTTTTAGTCACAACATTGTAGTCATCATATAGAATATTGAAACAATACTTTATAAAATTGAAGTAGATAAATATAACATTGGAATAATGATGACTTAGAGTAGAACCAATTTTATTATTGGAATAATGTGAAATAGAACATCACATGACTCTTTGTCGAGATTGTTTTAAGGTATTGGTTGATCATGTTCCTAATGAAATAGTGGCCTTATATAGGCTATAAGTTTCATCCAATTTTCTTTAAAAGCTTTAAATATTTAAATTACAAGGAAAAAATTAAATTTTGTTAGTTTAAATCAACTATTATTATCATGAATACATGACTACTAAGTTATTAATTTTAATTAATATATTAAAAAAATATTATTGTTAGTATTTATAGATGGTGTTTTCCTTTCATGAAATAACCCGATCATAAATACCCCAGATCTGAGATGATAATATTACCTACCTCATACATAACACCTTGTATGCCAGATTTTGGTGACTAGTGTAAATAAATCAACAAATTAGAGATACATCTCCAAAAATACCCCATATTAAGATATATCTCAAATTACATCAACAAACTAAAATGATTCATTTTTATTATAGAATATAAAACCTATAAAAAAACCAAGAAGCACTGCTAGAATTAAGTTCATTAATGATAGTCTATATATCTCCAAATGAAGACCTATTTTGGGGGTTTCTAAAGGTGGCCATATAAAACTTTATATATATAGTGTTGGGGGAAGTTGTTTGAGTTTTGGGGGAATTGGTGACACTTGAACTTGGTATTTATAGTCTTGGTGAATGCATGGAGGGGGGATGTGTTTTTGGTATCTAGGTGAAATTTTGATCGATGTTATAGGGCATTGGAGGCATCAGGGGTGGGCTACTTAGAGTATTGATAGAGGTATGGGACATCAAGAGTAGATTTGGGTGGGTAGTTGAGGGTGGTGAGGGTCATCTAGGGTGGAAATAATCAATTGAAGAGGTTTTGAGAAAAAGATAGAGACAAAAATAAAATGGGAGTATACTTACGTATTAGTGACAGCCATCGGGAGATCCATAATACTATTACTAGCCACGGCCAAACATCGGTCACTAATTCTCTCAAAGAAAACATGTGTGTTTCCCTCCTCAGAGATTTAATTTAAATTAATTTTTTTTGGAGTATTGGTGAATTCCAAATAGTGGTTCCCACATCTACATTTTCAAAATATAAATTTTATAGTAGTATAGGATTCTCTATTTTGTGTCCCTCAATCTCAAAATATAAATTAAACTAAAATATGCAATATATAGTTGGAAAGGTTCAAGGTCTGAGTTTACTTAGTCCAAAAATTTATTAATGAAAATAGAAGTGTAGAAAAAATGGCAAATCAAATCCTATGGCTCCTAGAACCACTAAACACAAAAGTGGAAAACCATCATCACAAAAAAAGATGAAATTGATAGTCCCATCCACAAAATAAATGTTACTATGAAGATTATTTTTACATTCCATGATACAATCCAAAATGAAATGCCCTGAAGACCAACTATTCTTAGTCCCATGACCAAAAACCCATATTATACCTCATTGCTACAAAGGAAAAAAAGGCACACTTTAGCTTTATACCCAAATTGTTGTTGCCTTTTTAATGGCATCACCTGAAGCCCAGTCCTTCCCCTGGTTATACTTGTCATATGAGGTCATCTCCATGTGTAGAGTCATCCAGGTCATCTAGCCACCCACTATTAGGCCTTTTTCATCTCCTCTACTGTGATATTAAACCCACGTCATCAAAAAGATACCATCATCATCACTGGCTCACTCTGGACCACCAACTACATCGTCACACAAGGCCACCATAATTTACATTTAGCACCTAAAGAAGATTAAATTCTTGGGCTTTATCTAGATAACAATCCTCAGCATTAGAAATCCTCGTTCTCCGCCGTCATTATCTGCATTGTCAATCACCATCAACAAGTGGAATACAAGCATTATCCATCACCATCCCCATTAAAAAGCTTGGGATCCTTAACTAATTTCATAGAGTGTGGGCCCTCCAAACCCCTTCCCATATCATCATCGAAGAAATGCAAAGATTATTAAATGATCCTTGATTCAAAACTAGACATCCTCATTATTGTCTTCAAATGCATATAGATATATCATATAAGAATTATATATTTTAGTACATGGACATCAATGACCAATATCATATAAAAATGAAAAAACAAGTACCTTTGTTTCTACATAAATCAAAATCTAAAATAAATATACTATGATAAAAAACT
The DNA here is from genome assembly GCA_963277665.1 of Viscum album. Lineage (NCBI taxonomy): Eukaryota > Viridiplantae > Streptophyta > Magnoliopsida > Santalales > Viscaceae > Viscum > Viscum album. The sequence goes on along the minus strand of OY728123.1, from coordinate 680,032,651 downwards.
AGATAGACTCCTTATTATCATAAAATGAAAATACTCCACTAAAACCAAGCATTGATCCTTATACATAATTCACTACATATACTTTCACATAAAACATGGTCTACTGGTGTATAGATAGAAACTATACCATGTGTACGGGTTGCGGTGAGTATAATAACTCAATAGAATTTCCTCAGTGCCCTAAACTTCCATAACTAAGAGTGATAAGAATATAACACAATTATCCTAAAAATATAATAAATAAACTGAAAAGGTGTAGCAGTTTTATTTTTTTTTACTATTTTGAAGAGGTGTGTAGCTTAGTTTTGGGTTTTTCTTTTCATTACACTATTGTGGTGGTTGATAGCCTTGACCGGTCACCTTTACCTATATATGAAAGTGACCACCATCACAAACATTGACCTCCTTGATCACCAGAATGGCTATCTCAGCTAGACCCTCTAAATGACCTCAATGGATGGATTGATGTCGAAACACTGAATATTTTTGTGAGTTTTTTAATTAGTTTTTTCAAGTTATTAATATTTTAAAAATAAGTTAGTGTTTTTTTTTTTTTTGAAAATTGGACATGTGATGCATGGATCTCGTTCATGTATCTTTCCTCAGTGGGGGTGGTTCATCATTACTTTGCCACATGAATAGAAGTGTGAACCTCATTCATGATTCCAATGAAACACTACCATAGATCAGTATAAGGGAAGCGTTGGCCATTATCAATGCTAAGAAAAACATTCTAATAGAATTGGAAATTTATCAGTATTGGCCAATAGCATAGATGAATATACCATTTATCAGTGCTAAAAAAGAACTCATAATAATTTATAATAAAAAATATTATTAATTTATATAAAATTATTGTATTTATATTTAAAAATAATGTTTATTTATACACATTAAATAAAAAATGCATATTTATAATTAATATTTTTTTAATAATTCAAATATATATATAATGTTTTAAAAAATTATTTATAAGATTATAAAAATAAATTTAAATAATAATAAGATTATAATAAATTTTATTAAATAATAAATATATTTAATATATTTATAATTATATATAAATACTTTTTAAATATATATAATTATATTTATATTTATGATTAAATAAATATATATAAATATATATATGTTTCCAATGAATTTGGTCAATAAATATATTGATGTGTAAGTCTAATTGACATGCATATGTTATGTATTCATGATAAATTAATGTTAATTTATATATTACACCATTATTATAATTATTCATGTTGTCCATATGTGATGGCTCATTTTTTATTATCTATATACTTTACTCAGTATATGATTCATTCATGTAATACCCATGAATCTATTCTCATATATACTTATAAAATTACAATAAAAATATTTAAATAATAAATATATTTATTATATTTATAATTATAAGTTTTTAATTATATATAAATACTTTTAAAGTACATTTTTTTATAATTATAATTAGTACTATATATATATTTAAATAATTATAAAATTAAAATATATACATCTTTATATATATTATAGGTACTTAGGGGTAAAATTACAACGAAACATAGAAATGAAACACACACAACCCAATAGGGCATGTCATATCCCCCCAAGGGACAACCCACCCATTTTTTATGGTCTGAAGTCCCTATGGACATGAATTCCATTACAAATCATGTATCCTTGGTGCCCAACACCTGCTGCTATTTTTTGTTTCACAACTATGCGGGTCCACCGCCTTAAGATCTATCCTCAGCCGTTGTGGATGTCGTCTGCCCGCCTGAGGATTTATTCTTCTATCAACCTGCTGATATCCATTTTTCGTGTATGCACCAACGCCATGATCCATGGCCTTCTTCCAATATACTGCCATTTATTCCACCACCGAGTGACCCATTCCTAGGTTTCTGTAAATCTAATCAAAATTTGATGTTTCCCAAATTTGAACCCGGTTTTGCGATGCAGGATTACAGGGTTGAATTACCACTAGGCTACAACCCCAACTATGATAAATATATTATAATGTTATAAATATATATATTTAAATATATTTATAATTATATTCAAATATTTATAAATATATTTACTTATATCTATAATTAGAAATATGTATGTGTGTGTGTCAATAATTATAAAATTATAATAAGTGTATTTATTATACTTATAAAGTTATAAATATACTCAAAAGGTTCAGGATATAAGCGAGCCCTCTCCTAGATAATTTATTAGAAAATAAAGATGATAAGGAAACAAGGAAGGAGGAGGTCAAAAAAACAATCCCCTATCTATAAAAGAAAACTACAAATGAAGGAAATAATACATCCCCGTAATCATGATCAAAGGTGTCATCAGAAAATTCCTTCTCTGACTATGAATTATGCTAATTAAAGAGCACTGAGTACTTCCCCCTAATCTTCTACTAATCTATAATGATTTGGGTCATAGAACAGTCATTCACACATGTTGTATCCCAATCACCACCACCACACCCCGGACTACGAAATTTTGGGTGACGACCCCATTTCCAAGTCTTGGGATGCAACCCTACCCCTTCCAAATCATCCCTCCCCAATTCATCAAGTTGATCATCTATAATTTTAATCTCCTCATCATGCCCCACATCACAAATAGTGCTCTCTATATTCCCACCTCTAGATCCATAAGCTAGAATAACATTGGTATTTTCACACCTCGACCATTTAAATTATTTTATTTTATTATTTATTGGTTTCAGTTAGTCTCGTCAAGGTGTGGGATTGAGTGTGTGTTTAATTTTTTTTGATATTTGATGTTTTTGGTGGATTTTGGATCTGTGTACGGGCACTGCACGGTTGTAGGTAACTGTTCGGTCGGCCTGGATGCCCCTGTGGTTACCCATTACTTAAAATAATAGAACATTATAAGAATGAAAGAAAGTAAATGTTTAAGACATAATAATAATAATAAAATTATTGTGTATATAAAAATGTTTTTTAATTAATTTTTTTATAGATCATATTATCATGAAATGTATATAAATATAATTATTATTCAGATGTTATTAATTTTTCTATTATTTAAAAGAAAATGAATAAAATTATGATTACATTATTATTTTTTTTATGGTTATTATTATTATTATTATCATTAAGAAAAATAATAGCGTTATTGTGATTATATAATTTTTAAAATTATTATAAATATTGTCATTAAAATTTGTTATTATTATTTTTATTTAAATTATTATAATTATTATAATTATTATAATTATTATTAACATCTTTTATTTTATTTTTTATTGTTATTAGTTTTATTTTTTTAAGTGTTTTAATCATAAACTTTTTTTATCCATGACATTCACCCATCTTCTTTATTCCCCACGCACCTCCCTCTCTCCACGCTCACCCCCTCTCCCATTTATTCCCTTTCTTTTTTTATCCCTCTCTCCAATCACTCAACCCCTCTTTTTTCATCCATCATGCCTCCCCTTTTTTACCTCATGTACTCCCTCTCTCCACTCACCCCACGTTCCCCCTTTATTTCTCTTCTTTTTTATTCCTCTCTCCACTCACCTCTCTCCAATCACACCCCCTCCTTTCATTACCCATCACGGACCACTTTATACACATTAATTCATTTATTTATTTATTTATTTATTTTTTTATCCCCCACTTTTCCCCACTTTCCCTTTACCCCTTCACACTCTCTCCATCTCTCCCCATTATCCCCTTACCCACATCCGCTCTCCCCATTATTTCCTTTCTTTTTTTATCCTTCACGAACACCACCTATCTTCCCCTTACCCCCATCACGCATGCCTTCTCCCATCCGACACTTCTTTTGGAAGCTACACCTTCTCCCTCCAGTGGTTCCATCCGGGTGTGCGTTTTGTCCACGGGGCGTCGTTCTTCCTCCTGTTGAATTTTAATTCCAATCGAATAAATTTTCGGCAGGTGTTTTCAAGTCTTTCTTTTCTAAATCATTTCCTTTAATGCTTTCCATTTTGAATAAATTTATAAACTAGTTTCGTACCACTATGTCACCCTTATTTAAATTATTATATAAATTTGGAATTTATTTGATTTGTTAAAAATAGTTTTTAAATGAGTTTTAGTGTAAACTGCATAGTTTTATGATACCTAGAAAGCTTGTATGAATTGCTTATGTTTCTTTAAGAAGGAATTGGGCCCTTATGAAATGTATCATTGTTATTATGTTGCAACAACATTTTTTATTAGTGAACTTGGTTTAGTTATGTTATGTCTTGGTTATTGTGTTAAAAAACTTTTGTAAGGGTTTAACGGATTCAATGTTTTTAGTTGGCGTTCCTTTAAAATAATGTGGGTATGTTGATTTTAGGGGCAAGGCTTTAAAATGTTTTATTAGTGTGCATTTGATTTCAAAATAGGATTTCAGGTTTGTATGGTTTGATATTGGTATAGCTATCTAAACATGTTAAAATATGTTGGAAAAGGTTTAATGTCTTTTTTTGGATTGTTTTATGTTATATAAATAAAGTAGGTTTCCAGTTATGCTTTTAATGTAATTGGTGTTTTCTTGGAAGTTTATATTTCTAAATGGATTTTATTTTTCAAATAATTTTTTCCCCTTGAGTGGTTTCTAAAAAGTATTTTAAATATGGTTTTGGTGTTGTTTTAAGTGTTTCGGAAATCATGGTTTATAATATGTTCTTTATGGTGTGGTTATTCGACTTGAAACATGTTTTGGTGTGAGTTAGAATAGGGTAAAAGCATGTTTGATAATTTTGAAGTGTTTGAATGTGTGTTTAGAAATTAAGGGTCCGTTTAGATTTTTAAATGTAAGTGTGGTGTTTTCAAAATATTTTGAATGAATGTGTGTTTATAACTTAAGGGCTCATTTATATTTTTAAATGTAAGAGTGGTGTTTGCAAAATATTTTGAATAAATGTGTGTGTTCGGTTGGAAACCATAAATGTTTTCTTAAATTTTTTAAAGTTTATATGTTATAGTAGCCTAGTTGTAACATTCGTGTGATATGAAATGTATGTTTTTAAATATGGGGTACCTTTATAAGAGAGATATCCCTTAGGGGTTATTGTATATTGGTGTCTGTGTTTGGGGTAGGCAAGTGTTGTGAGATGAGTGATGTGTGTGAGGGCCTCCTACATACACAATATTACTATAACCACTGTGGTTTCCTGGGCGTCTTATAGATTATTGAGTGACAGTTACTCACCAGCCCTGATTAGACATGTTGGTGCCCCTTGGTAGATAGAGAGGCCAGGTGGGATTTGCTACTGGTTTTGTCGTGAGGGAGATCAATGGGTTATAGACTGTGGGGATTCACCATACGTCAGCAGGTGGTTCCGAACCAAGTGCGTCCAGGGGTTGTCTAGGGATGTTCAGGATCTCCCATGGTTAAAGCTTGTATTTCTTGCTTATTTTCTGCTACACTGGTTTATTTTCAGCTTTTATTACTTGCTTATTTTCTGATACACTAGTTTATTTTTAGCTGGTATTTCTTGTTTCTTTTCTGCTACACTAGTTTATTTTCAACTTGTATTATTTACCTATCTCCCTATTTCACAACCCTGATATCACTTGTTTGGTTTTATTTAAATAATGGTAAACTGTTTTTGAAATAATATATGGAATGAGTTGGTTCTCATAGTGGGAAAGAGGTGTTATTTGGTTTAAACAGGAAAACCTTATTTTTATAATTGTATTTCAAACTAGTGTTAACTAACTATTTTGAGAAAGAAAACACTTGGAATATGTGGTTATTGCCTACTGAGATGTTAGGTCACACCCAACCTATACCACTCGGTCTCGGTAGACCTGGGTTGTTTTGCTGGTTCAATGTTTGTTCAGGTTTCCTGGCTCAAGAGCTCTTGGTTAGAGCAAGTTTGGTCTTGTGGATGGAGGTGAACAAGACGTCACATATAGATAGTGTTATCTTGATCCAGTTTTAGTTTTGAACTCAATTTCTTTTTGCATGTTTTAATTTTTAGTCTGTTTAATTGCATATTGGATCTGGATTAGCTTTTTATGTATTCATGTTCAGTTGTGGGTTTTTTCTACGTGCTCATTTTGATTAGTTTTTTATTTGATCCTATTTATTGGGATGAAATCATTCCCACTTGGTTTATATATATGATGTCTGACACTAGTTGTCAGGCCGTGGGGATCAGGAACGCCCTTCGGGTCTTGTCACGGACCGGGTCGAGTGTCGAGTCAGATGGAATCCCAACTTAGTTCGTGACAAAATGGTATCAGAGGCAGGTTCTTATTATTTGGGGGTTTTGGTAAATTGATATTACGAATGTCGAGAGATGAGAGGTAGGTTTGAGAAGGGCGTCATGAACCCTTGCTCATTCTGAACCTTGAGTTGCCAGGGGTAGTCTGGGATTTGAACCTTGTGTCTTTGTTTTGGATTGAGGGATGACAACGAAGGAAAGTCGGTGTCACGTCGTGACCTCACATAGAGTAGTGATCCATGTAGATTCTGAGTGCACTGTTTAAGTTTCTCCTAGTTTTTGATGCTTACTTGGGGCGTGGATCACTACCATGTCGCTGGGTTAAGTGTAACTTATAGTTCCTCATTCTGGTGGTTCTTTGTAAGTTTCACTCCATTTGGTTTCGGTTGGTGAAAGCATGCTTTTAGAAATGGAAGTGTATTTTTTTTTAAATGAAAATGTTTTATCTCAAATTATTTTAAATTGGTAAAGAGAGTTTTAAAATTTGAATCATTTTAGTAAATTCTTGGGTTTCGATGAGGAAAGGATGTGGCCCTTGGTACTCTTTATGGAAGATAGCATGTGTGTGGGTGTATATGGTAAGTGTGTGGGGGAACTTGTTTATGGGTGATGTGGATGGAAATGGGTGGACACACATGTGATGATCCATAAGATTCCTTGGGTGCATTTTAAAATATAAAGGTTTTGGAAATTGGTTTTTACATGGGGAGTGGAATTTTTTTCGCTTATAAAAAGTAGTTTTGGTTTTTTAAAAATGACTGTTGGATAAGACAGTTCTGAAATTTAAATAAAAATAGTGATTTTGTAAAATCTGTTTTTGATTGTGTTTATATTTGATTGGCTTTTGGACCAGTTTTCTTGGATTGACATGTTCATTTCGATTTTGTTTTAGCTTGAGGCAAGTTTGGGTTTTGTGTTTCTTATGTTGTTTGGAGTATATCACCCAGAAAGGTCTCTAGTGTTTCCGAAGAGTCATGACCAGGTTTCGGTTAATTTAACTTCCATTGACCTTTGAGGTGTTCGGGGTCTGTTAAAGGTGAGGGAATGACTTGAGGGAAGTTTATTGTGTCTTTGGGTGGTTGGAAACTCCCTAGGTTGTTAAGGTTCATGTCTTTTCGGTTTTGTTTAAGGGTTCAGTTTGGGACTAGTGGCGGTTGGGTGTCTTATCATTGTTGGAGTTTGGGGAGTAGTTGGTGATAGTTGCTTTTTGTTAAGGTTCCCTATCTTGAGAGGAGTGTGTATAGGAGTAACTTTCCCTAAGAAGTTATCTTTGTTGATCATGGAACCTATTTCGTCAGGATGCCTTTGGGCATGCCATTGGCATGGCTCATTTGGGCATTCCAAGTCGTCGAGCCGCATCCCTCTGAAGTCTTGTCATTGTTGTGGTTTTTCGAGTCACCCGGGGAAGCTCTATAGGAAACATCATTCGAAGAAGGAGTTCTGATCAGGGGATTCTAGTGTCAGACTGTGAGGCATAAGATGCTTCAGACATCAGAGCCCTAGCCTCAGGTCCTAGGGTGAATATCACGCACAATAAGTGTGTCAGAGGCATGTGAGACCTTTTTTGGTTATTTATCTTTCATCTTGGAATAAAGATATTCATGGTTTCCTTGTTCTTGTTTTTACACTATTGTAAGCTCATCTTTTGCGGTAATAGTGTGATTAACTTATTCTTTCATGATCATGGTAGTCACATTCTTCTAAAAGTGGCCTTTAGAATCATTTTTTTCTTAAAAGTGTAGTTGGACTTGTGTAGGTTGGTCCTGGTTTTATTAGTGATCATTTGGAGATGCGAGGTGTTGGGGAGTTTTAGATCAGTGTGTTAAATTCATAGTTTTGGTGATGTTGTTATAGGGAATTCTTTATTCCAGTTCCCCGGTATACCGGGTGGCCTTGCAGTGGTTTTCTTTTTAAGTCTCAGTGGTCTTTGTAAAGACCCAAATCTTGACATACATGGACATTACATTAATTTTTCGGAATACTTAATACATGAAAAAAACAAATGCCCAAAGACCGTATTAGTTTAGTGTCTTTGGAAACCCGTAACGTAATCTTCTAATCATGGTGAAATATCTTCAACATCTCCCATAAAGATCTTCACCTTTGGTTTTCTTACCTAAAATCTTTCTTTATATCCTGGGGAAAATAAAACATAAAAAGAGTGAGATCAAATGCTCGATAAGGGAAAACATAAAGAACATAAAACAATCCCTAAACATTTGAATGTAAAAACTTGAACATAAAATCTAAACATCAAAATCTTGAGCAAAGACATAAATCTTGGAAGTTCGTAAGGCATATATCATAATGGAACATCAATCATGATAAAATAGCATGGGAATAAAACATGTAATTGTGGAAAACCATTAAGCACATGATATTATTTCCATAGTAGCCAAGGCATTGCTGCCAAGACCATCTTAGTGGACAAAGTCCCTTACTGAATCGAGTTCACTCCTCGTTCCAGTCCTGTATCACTGAACCGGATTAACTTTCCATTCTAGCCATGTCTATCTCATGAGATATAAATCTTTATCCAATGCATTGGAGGGAGATATAGGTCTCACCAAACTCATAATTAAATCATTCTTACATGTGCCACAACATAAACATAAATCATTCATCATAACCCAAGGAATAAAATGGGTTTCATAAACATCATCTCATCATAACATAATCCATATAAAACAAATGGATATAATTTCATCATAAGAAAAGTGAAACCATGTAAATCATAGAGACATTATACTTGAAACATAAACATATGAAATAATGTCATCTTAGATGGAAAATGGTTTTGATAAAACACTTAAAATGAATTCTTGAGGAAAATATCCTTTCTTCTTCCAAAACATTTTATTTTCACAAAATTCCATGCAATTTTAAAAGAAAATTATTTTTTTGAAAATAGTAATAAAATTTTGTAGAGGAAACTTCATTGAAATAAGTCGTTATGAAATCGTAAAAATCCATTCCCACCGTATAAGTTAAAAATAACATTTTTCTCGTACTTTTGTCGGAAAAGTAAAAAAGTACCTCATATGGTAATCAAAAGAAAGATTCCTTACATACCATGTAGTAAAATTCAAAAATGGGTAAAAATACTTTAAACATACATGAAACGTTTTTAGAAAACAGGTACATGGATAATAAATATAACCCCAGTAAATACTTAAGAATAAACAATCTCGGATAAAAACGAGATTGGAAAGGTTATCCCTTACCTTATGTCTGATATGCTTCGTATGTATCCAAACCTCATGTATAATGATTTAAATAATTTCATTGACTTATTACAGAATCATATTAATTGTTATGATATCATATATGGTTCACTTATGACTTTATATTACCCGTTCTTTTGTAAATTCCATGTTACAGCAGCGTTTTGGGTAAAATCGTTTTATTTATCGTACATGTTTCGACTTGTTGTTCTTGATATTATTACTTATATCCTGATTTACTTAATTCCAGAATGTAAAAAATTATTTATATTTAATATATATTCATAATATGCATATATATATATGACAGATTGATAAATGGAATGAAATACACCTTTCATGGAGACAGTAGGTCGTACGTACACATAAACGTTGTTTTCATTTCCTTATTGAATTGAATGGAATTAAGTAGATGAAATACATATATTGTCACGACCCGCCCTCGGGACCCGTGCCGTGACTACCCCAAGCCCGCCTTCCATAGGCCAGGGGCTGGCGACTAGCACCAAGGCGTAAAATCCCAGTAAAAAGGGAAGGCATTGCCTTAATAAAGTAAACTAGCACCTCAGAGTAACAAGCGGAAGTAAAGCAGTACACAAAACTAGAACAACTGTGCTGAAGTAAAGGGGCCGGAAATACAAGCCCAACTGTAAGGTAAAGTACAACTCGAAAGGGAAAACAGCAACTGAAAGTACAAGCGGCTCCTGGGACGTTCTCCTCGATTCCTACCTGAAGGGTAGGTACAGATGGCTCAGCTCCTGGATCGTCCACCACGGATCCTACCTGAAGGGTAGGTACAGATAGCTCCACAACTCCTCGGGTCCAACTGTCCGCTCCGAGCACGTCCCGCTCAGTGGTCCTCCTCCGGGTACCGACCTACTCCGTAAGCCTCAACCGCAGTCAGCGCTGTCCGTCGTCTGCAACCAACACAACGAAGTGCGGGCATAGCCCGTGCAGGGGTGAGTATAAGATACTCAGTAGGGACCCCGAGACCCCCCGAAGGTCTCCTGAAATCCACAAAGGATAAACCACAAGAAGATACAATCACAAAGTAACATCCAGTATTGATTAGGTATATGCCCATACATATACCTATGTCACCAATTTCCGTTCGGCTCCAACACCGAGCCCAAGAACAACCCAATCTACAAGAAGAGTAAACAGTAAATCCACACAGGATAACAGTACAAGTTCACACAGTTTATAACAAGTTTATGAAATCAACGGATAACTATTACCCAGATATATGCCCATATATATACCTAAGTTATCAAGCGACCCATCACAATCATGAGGAAACACAAAGATCATTGACTCAGCTCAAACCAGGATTTTCATTATCGAAACCGTAACTGCTGAAGAGCTCCGTCTCTAGAGTGTACAGTGGTCCTGTCACGTCTCCGAGGTCGCCGCTCACTAACCTAAGACTGCTGAAGTACTCCTCCTGTCGAGTACCGCGGGTCTGCTGCCAACTACCGGGCGCTCCGTCCGCTGAGGGTCTGCTGCCAAATACCGGGCGCTCACCCAGATAGCCTACTGAGGTACTCCTCCTGTCGAGTACCGCGGGTTTGCTGCCAACTACCAGGCGCTCCGTCCGCCGTGGGTCTGCTGCCAACTACTGGGCGCTCCGTCCACTGGGCTAGTTGACTCACTCCAAGTCGAGTCGGTCAAGCAGTCATCAGGTCTCAGTCGGCTACACGGTCTCCGTACTCCGCACGCATGTCTTCACCGTCGCGGGTCTGTCGCTACAACCAAGCGCACACGCTCCGTAGAGTATCGCGGGTCCGCCGCTACAACCAAGCGCTCCACCGCCAAGGGTCTGCTGCTGCATCCAAGCGCACCACCACTGTCAAGTACCACGGGTCCGCCGCTACACCCAAGCGCTCCACCGCCCTAGGTAAACAGAAGATTCAGCTCACTCAGGTTCGGTAGCACTGTTCCACGTAGGATCACTGAGTGCTGTAGTCGTCGTCGTCGAATCCACACAGGATCTCTGTACTGTCGTCGTCGCAGTCACAGTAGCAGTAGTAGTAGTCGTCACAGTAATAGTCGCAGCCAGCACTAGGGTTCCCGCACACAGAAAGCTCGTTCGGAGGGTCCGCTCCACGAGCCGAGAGGCTGATACATCAACTGTCACGAAGACCGAAGTTGATGTATCCAAAAGTTCTGTATCGACAACAGGAACTCAACGCAACAGACGGCGCGTCGATCGGACGCCCGGTCTGAGAGTTATTGGCATTTTCGTTCCCGGGGCCCGGTTGGTTTTTAAGGCAAAACCAACCCGACCGTACTCCACCTGCGTCCAAACCTCGGGCGGAGTATGCCAAAAGATCCGTCTCACTTAGAGGATTCCATCAAAGTCGACGGCGCGTCAATCGGACGTCCGGAACTCAAGATATGAGCGTTTCCGCTCCGAGGGCCCGGTTGGTTTCGTGAACGAACCAACCCGGCCGTACTCCACCTGCGTCCAAACCTCGGGCGGAGTATACCAAAAGATCCGTCTCACTAAGAGGAACACAACGCGACTGACGGCGCGTCAATCGGACGTTCGTAGTTCAAGATATGAGTGTTTCCGCTCCGAAGGCCCGGTTGGTTTCGTGAACGAACCAACCCGGCCGAACTCAAAGTAACCCGAAACCTTGAGTGAGATATACCGAAACGACCGTCTCGATCCAAGGATCGCGTTGCCGCTGACGGTTCATCGATCGGAGGTCCGAGGCTCAAGTTATGGGCCAAAAACCAAATCTGGTTCGAAACGGGAGGTCCGGGTCCGGGCCGACCCGGCCCGACCCCCCCTGGGCGGCGCGGTGGCCGGCGGCGGCGGTCGGCGGCGGCGCGGCGGCCGGAGGTGGCGCGGCGGCCGGCGGCGGCGCGCTGAGGCGGCGCGGCGGCGCGCGGAGGCGGCACGGCGGCGCGCTGGGGCGGCGCGGCGGCGCGCTGGGCGCGCAGGCGGTGCGCGGGTGAGACCCCCGCCTCCCCGATTTCCCTTGGCGGCGCGGCACGTGCCGCGCCGGTTTTAAGAAAAACCGCCCCCTCACATGAGGGGGCCTGCTTGAGCGGATCCGAGGGGGCCGGCTGCCCCCCTCCTTCAAAGAACTGCCCCCCTCTCTTAAAGAGGGGGGTTTTATTAATACGGCCGGGGAATTAATTTCCCCGGTTTTAATGACTTCCGGCCGGCCAGCTGGCCGGCCGGTTTTCTCCAACGGGACCGGAAATTTCCGGTCCCCCCTTCGGCTTCCGACGCCGGCGGCCCGGCCGCCGGTCTTCTCTTCCGCCGCGGCCCGGAACCGGTCGCGGTCTCCTCGTCCCGCCGCGGCCCGGAACCGGCCGCGGTGTTCGTCGTCCGGCGCAGTGCGACGACACCGCGCCCCTTCGCCGTGTCTTGATTCCTTTCAACGCGGCGCGACGGCGTCGCGTTCTTGAAGATTCCTCGTCGTGGCGCGACGGCGTCATGTAAGATTAACGTACAATTATCCGCGTGGTGCGACGGCACCACGCCACCTTGCTTCCGTCCACAGATAAACGACATGAACGATGGAGGGGGTTCGGCCGTGTTCATGCGGTCCCCCCCCCCTCGCGTTAACAATAAAAACGCAACTTAAATATAAATCATGCCACACGTTATACTTGTTATTCACGATCAAGAAATGGAATAATAAAGAATAAAACAACAACCCCTACTTCGAAGGAAGTTCGCGGAGCTCGTCAACGATCCGCGAAGGACGAGCGTCGCGGAGATCGGACATCACGGAGGTCGGTCGTCACGGAAGAAGACGTCGTCGGCATCGCGGTAGACGGACGCGGGTTCGCCGCGAGAGGCACGTCGCAGAAAGTGCGTTGCGGCGTCGGACGAAGGTTCACCGCGGAAAGTGCGTTGCGGCGTCGGACGAAGGTTCGCCGCGGAAAGCACGTCACGGAGAGGATGCGTTGCGGCGTCGTGGAGGAAAACCAACGCGTTGCAGTCCGACGTCGTGGAAGAAGGACGCCGCGTTCTTCGTTGAGGTTTGAAGAAGAAGAGAAAGCTCTCAAATCCTCTCAAGAAATAAAGGGACTAACCAAAAACAATAAATTAAGCTCACTTAATTTATTAACACAACACAAACCTTTGAAATTCAAGAGTTTGAATTTCAAAACTTTAATTAAACTCACTTATTAATGACATAAGTTATAACCTAAGTTTACATCATTAATTGTGAGTTGGGGAGGGTTAGAGAAAATGAAGGGGTGGGGTTCGTGTGGGCCCCACCACCCTCTTAACCTCCCAAGGGAAGTTGGGTTGTCACCCAACTTCCACCCAAAGGATAAAAACACTTAAGGAAGATAAAAATAAAAATTGAAGTTAAATTTTTATTTTAACATTCACAATTTTATTTTTTTACAACTTCCCACGTGTAAACGCAACTTCGGGAAAGGTCTCCTTAAGCGAAAATCGGCGCTGCGAGTTCATCGGTGCCCTCGGATTTCAATTCTGAGCATCGGATCAAAAGTTAGGAATTCCCGCTCGTTCGTTCACTGAACGTACCCGAGCCAAACTTCGGAAATTAATTCCGGGCACTCCGGGCCTCGGAATCAGGTGCCGTCTGAAACCGCGCTCTTGTAAAATTCTAAAGAAATTTAAGAAAAAATTTCCCTTGAATTTTACAGGTCTTTACATTACTCCCACCTCAGGGATTTACGTCCCCGTAAAGCTTCAACTCACACTTAAGGGAAACAAGGTAGTACTGAGCACGCAACTGAGCTTTACGCTCCCATATGCTCACCTGAAGATCTCGTGCTACCCGAGAAGCACCCCAGAGGAAGCAACCGTTCACGTAGAACCTGCTCCTGTCGATCCTCGATCTCTACTAGAACCTCTGTGCTTGTCGCCCTGTCATCGACGTCCAACTCCCCGGGGTCGATGACGTGTGAAGAAACATACACGTATCTCCACAGCTGAGACACGTGGTGGACATTATGCACCCGGTGCGACAGAGGTGGTAGGGTCAAGCGGTAAACCTCTTCGCCTACCCTGCTGAAGATAAAAAGGGTTCATCGAACTTCGGAGATAACATGCCGCCTCGGCCACATCTCCGAAACCTCATCGGGGTGAGACCGTATAAGAACGTGTTCGTCACCCTCGAACTCAAGAGGTTTCCCTTTTTAGATTAGAACTGAAACTCAAAACTCCTGCTGCCATAAGGGTAGGGTTGACCAACTCAAGAGTGATCGGCCACACCCTCTTATGCCTGAGTTTAACATGTGCTGCCCAGGGTTTCCTTTTCGCCGACCAAGGAAAACCCATTCCGACGTTTGCCTAAAACAGTCAACCGGGGTATGATTTGTGAATCAAAACCATACCCAGATCAACGTCGTAAGGCCTCTACGCTGCCACCAAGAGATTCCAACCGAAACTCTCGCCTCGAGGTCAAATCACACCGTCGGCGTAAGCGTGATTATCGAGTCTCCTCCCAAAGGTATCTCCAGACGTGAGGGTCAAGTCTACGGCTTACCCGGAACCTCTTGGTCTGGGACATGATTCGTGGAAGGGTAGAATGATTGGTTCTTATGTCTATAGATATGGCAGCTGGTAGTAGACATAATCCGTACCCTGAATCATTCTTAGAGCTCCTGGGTCACACTCCTTGACCGTAATGCAGCTACTCTCCTCCCCAGCCCTCCTGCTCCCTGAGCCTGGCGGGGACTACTAAGTCGGGTGGTCGTAACATGTCGAAATGTACACCACCACATGCTGCTCTCCAAGCTCCGCTTCCACGTCTGCTACCCTGCAGATTCATCTGTCCTTAGCACTTCCTCCTCCTGAAACATTTTTACACTCCCGAGTCTCTGAGACTGGCGCTAGTTTCCTGCCTTTCACTGCTAACGTTCACAACCACAAAGGTTCTCTCTAGCATCCTAACATAGGTAGGAATGCATAGAGGAAAAGAATTGGTTCGGATGTCCTTTAGACACACTTCGCTCAGAAGTTCGAGTCTAAAGAACTGATCACAACGCAACCAACGAGTACCAAGATTGATTGGTAAGCCACGTTGAGTGCTCTGCTTCCGACATGTCGTACTGTCGAAGCTGTATTAGCTCCAGAAAACTCACAACCACCTCCTCAAGCCAGTCCTCAGCCGCCTACGAGTCAGGCTCACCTCGAAACTTGAGGGATATCTGGTGCTAAAACATATGTAAGGCACTAATCCTGTGAGTCTCTACTACCGGTACCGCCGGTAGTGTCTGCTGACCAACAGGTAGTGACATAGCTGGCGCATTACCCGTAGGTATTATCCCAGGTATCAGTTCGCATAACGAAGCCTCATTACTATAAGGACCAACCTCATGGTCACTCACTGGAAACAACAGGAGCTAAGATCATCATCCGCTCTACTAGTATCAAAGCTAGGCGTAGAACTCTAGCAATTGCCTCCATCCAGTCCACTGCTGCCTGGGAAATCTATCTCGCCTCGTATCCTCAGAGGCCTCTACTGCTGGAACTCGTGCATCGCGCTCTCCTAGCGTGCATCGTCAGCTAGTGGCATCTGCTGCCTAACGGGTGGTGGTGCTGCTGGTACACCACCCGAAGGTGCCAACACTGAAAAAGGGCCCTGCAATGGAGTCTCGCTGCTCGGTGGGCCATCATCGAGAACTCTCTCGGAACTCTAGCTAACTATCTGCATGGTGACATCCTGAACAGATGTATAACGGTCAACGATTTATACCTGGTGAGCTGACCTGGTTTGAGCTGACTTAAACCTTTTTGGGAAACACACACGCAATCAGTGTTTTCGTGCATTAAGTCGGAAATCAGAAGTCAGGGTCCTGGTGTACGGATACGTCGGCCGCCGCACCAACACTGGACTCCCTGGACTGATAACCACACTCAATACACTAAACACTATTGCTTCACATAGCAGAAAGATCAGAGTCTACGGTAGAACCGACCCCTCTGATACCAATTTGTCACGACCCGCCCTCGGGGCCCGTGCCGTGACTACCCCAAGCCCGCCTTCCATAGGCCAGGGGCTGGCGACTAGCACCAAGGCGTAAAATCCCAGTAAAAAGGGAAGGCATTGCCTTAATAAAGTAAACTAGCACCTCAGAGTAACAAGCGGAAGTAAAGCAGTACACAAAACTAGAACAACTGTGCTGAAGTAAAGGGGCCGGAAATACAAGCCCAACTGTAAGGTAAAGTACAACTCGAAAGGGAAAACAGCAACTGAAAGTACAAGCGGCTCCTGGGACGTTCTCCTCGATTCCTACCTGAAGGGTAGGTACAGATGGCTCAGCTCCTGGATCGTCCACCACGGATCCTACCTGAAGGGTAGGTACAGATAGCTCCACAACTCCTCGGGTCCAACTGTCCGCTCCGAGCACGTCCCGCTCAGTGGTCCTCCTCCGGGTACCGACCTACTCCGTAAGCCTCAACCGCAGTCAGCGCTGTCCGTCGTCTGCAACCAACACAACGAAGTGCGGGCATAGCCCGTGCAGGGGTGAGTATAAGATACTCAGTAGGGACCCCGAGACCCCCCGAAGGTCTCCTGAAATCCACAAAGGATAAACCACAAGAAGATACAATCACAAAGTAACATCCAGTATTGATTAGGTATATGCCCATACATATACCTATGTCACCAATTTCTGTTCGGCTCCAACACCGAGCCCAAGAACAACCCAATCTACAAGAAGAGTAAACAGTAAATCCACACAGGATTACAGTACAAGTTCACACAGTTTATAACAAGTTTATGAAATCAACGGATAACTATTACCCAGATATATGCCCATACATATACCTAAGTTATCAAGCGACCCATCACAATCATGAGGAAACACAAAGATCATTGACTCAGCTCAAACCAGGATTTTCATTATCGAAACCGTAACTGCTGAAGAGCTCCGTCTCTAGAGTGTACAGTGGTCCTGTCACGACTACGAGGCCGCCGCTCACTAACCTAAGACTGCTGAAGTACTCCTCCTGTCGAGTACCGCGGGTCTGCTGCCAACTACCGGGCGCTCCGTCCGCTGAGGATCTGCTGCCAAATACCGGGCGCTCACCCAGATAGCCTACTGAGGTACTCCTCCTGTCGAGTACCGCGGGTTTGCTGCCAACTACCAGGCGCTCCGTCCGCCGTGGGTCTGCTGCCAACTACTGGGCGCTCCGTCCACTGGGCTAGTCGACTCACTCCAAGTCGAGTCGGTCAAGCAGTCATCAGGTCTCAGTCGGCTACACGGTCTCCGTACTCCGCACGCATGTCTCCACCGTCGCGGGTCTGTCACTACAACCAAGCGCACACGCTCCGTAGAGTATCGCGGGTCCGCCGCTACAACCAAGCGCTCCACCGCCAAGGGTCTGCTGCTGCATCCAAGCGCACCAC
Organism: Viscum album; assembly: GCA_963277665.1. Lineage (NCBI taxonomy): Eukaryota > Viridiplantae > Streptophyta > Magnoliopsida > Santalales > Viscaceae > Viscum > Viscum album. The sequence continues at coordinate 680,014,862 of OY728123.1, read as the reverse complement.
CACTGTCAAGTACCACGGGTCCGCCGCTACACCCAAGCGCTCCACCGCCCTAGGTAAACAGAAGATTCAGCTCACTCAGGTTCGGTAGCACTGTTCCACGTAGGATCACTGAGTGCTGTAGTCGTCGTCGTCGAATCCACACAGGATCTCTGTACTGTCGTCGTCGCAGTCACAGTAGCAGTAGTAGTAGTCGTCACAGTAATAGTCGCAGCCAGCACTAGGGTTCCCGCACACAGAAAGCTCGTTCGGAGGGTCCGCTCCACGAGCCGAGAGGCTGATACATCAACTGTCACGAAGACCGAAGTTGATGTATCCAAAAGTTCCGTATCGACAACAGGAACTCAACGCAACAGACGGCGCGTCGATCGGACGCCCGGTCTGAGAGTTATTGGCATTTTCGTTCCCGGGGCCCGGTTGGTTTTTAAGGCAAAACCAACCCGACCGTACTCCACCTGCGTCCAAACCTCGGGCGGAGTATGCCAAAAGATCCGTCTCACTTAGAGGATTCCATCAAAGTCGACGGCACGTCAATCGGACGTCCGGAACTCAAGATATGAGCGTTTCCGCTCCGAGGGCCCGGTTGGTTTCGTGAACGAACCAACCCGGCCGTACTCCACCTGCGTCCAAACCTCGGGCGGAGTATACCAAAAGATCCTTCTCACTAAGAGGAACACAACGCGACTGACGGCGCGTCAATCGGACGTTCGTAGTTCAAGATATGAGTGTTTCCGCTCCGAAGGCCCGGTTGGTTTCGTGAACGAACCAACCCGGCCGAACTCAAAGTAACCCGAAACCTTGAGTGCGATATACCGAAACGACCGTCTCGATCCAAGGATCGCGTTGCCACTGACGGTTCATCGATCGGAGATCCGAGGCTCAAGTTATGGGCCAAAAACCAAATCTGGTTCGAAACGGGGGGTCCGGGTCCGGGCCGACCCGGCCCGACCCCCCCCTGGGTGGCGCGGTGGCCGGCGGCGGCGGCCGGCGGCGGCGCGGCGGCCGGCGGTGGCGCGGCGGCCGGCGGCGGCGCGCTGAGGCGGCGCGGCGGCGCGCGGAGGCGGCACGGCGGCGCGCTGGGGCGGCGCGGCGGCGCGCTGGGCGCGCAGGCGGTGCGCGGGTGAGACCCCCGCCTCCCCGATTTCCCTTGGCGGCGCGGCACGCGCCGCGCCGGTTTTAAGAAAAACCGCCCCCTCACATGAGGGGGCCTGCTTGAGCGGATCCGAGGGGGCCGGCTGCCCCCCTCCTTCAAAGAACCGCCCCCCTCTCTTAAAGAGGGGGGTTTTATTAATACGGCCGGGGAATTAATTTCCCCGGTTTTAATGACTTCCGGCCGGCCAGCTGGCCGGTCGGTTTTCTCCAACGGGACCGGAAATTTCCGGTCCCCCCTTCGGCTTCCGACGCCGGCGGCCCGGCCTCCGGTCTTCTCTTCCGCCGCGGCCCGGAACCGGCCGCGGTCTCCTCGTCCCGCCGCGGCCCGGAACCGGCCGCGGTGTTCGTCATCCGGCGCAGTGCGACGACACCGCGCCCCTTCGCCGTGTCTTGATTCCTTTCAACGCGGCGCGACGGCGTCGCGTTCTTGAAGATTCCTCGTCGTGGCGCGACGGCGTCATGTAAGATTAACGTACAATTATCCGCGTGGTGCGACGGCACCACGCCACCTTGCTTCCGTCCGCAGATAAACGACATGAACGATGGAGGGGGTTCGGCCGTGTTCATGCGGTCCGCCCCCCCCCCCCTCGCGTTAACAATAAAAACGCAACTTAAATATAAATCATGCCACACGTTATACTTGATATTCGCGATCAAGAAATGGAATAATAAAGAATAAAACAACAACCCCTACCTCGAAGGAAGTTCGCGGAGCTCGTCAACGATCCGTGAAGGACGAGCGTCGCGGAGATCGGACATCACGGAGGTCGGTCGTCACGGAAGAAGACGTCGTCGGCATCGCGGTAGACGGACGCGGGTTCGCCGCGAGAGGCACGTCGCGGAAAGTGCGTTGCGGCGTCGGACGAAGGTTCGCCGCGGAAAGCACGTCGCGGAAAGTGCGTTGCGGCGTCGGACGAAGGTTCGCCGCGTAAAGCACGTCGCGGAGAGGATGTGTTGCGGCGTCGTGGAGGACAACCAACGCGTTGCAGTCCGACGTCGTGGAAGAAGGACGCCGCGTTCTTCGTTGAGGTTTGAAGAAGAAGAGAAAGCTCTCAAATCCTCTCAAGAAATAAAGGGACTAACCAAAAACAATAAATTAAGCTCACTTAATTTATTAACACAACACAAACCTTTGAAATTCAAGAGTTTGAATTTCAAAACTTTAATTAAACTCACTTATTAATGACATAAGTTATAACCTAAGTTTACATCATTAATTGTGAGTTGGGGAGGGTTAGAGAAAATGAAGGGGTGGGGTTCGTGTGGGCCCCACCACCCTCTTAACCTCCCAAGGGAAGTTGGGTTGTCACCCAACTTCCACCCAAAGGATAAAAACACTTAAGGAAGATAAAAATAAAAATTGAAGTTAAATTTTTATTTTAACATTCACAATTTTATTTTTTTACAACTTCCCACGTGTAAACGCAACTTCGGGAAAGGTCTCCTTAAGCGAAAATCGGCGCTGCGAGTTCATCGGTGCCCTCGGATTTCAATTCCGAGCACCGGATCAAAAGTTAGGAATTCCCGCTCGTTCGTTCACTGAACGTACCCGAGCCAAACTTCGGAAATTAATTCCGGGCACTCCGGGCCTCGGAATCAGGTGCCGTCTGAAACCGCGCTCTTGTAAAATTCTAAAGAAATTTAAGAAAAAATTTCCCTTGAATTTTACGGGTCTTTACATATATATATATAAATAAATCCAGTATCATTATTATGTCATATTTTTAATTATTATTCATTATATATACTTTATAATAATTCATGAATGGTTAACATGGAGAATGAATGTCATCGCGTTGTGGAGATGGTAGTCCGTACGTACGCACGAGTGATGATATCATTCCCATGATCGTGGAATTGTATTGAAGTGTATGTATAATATTTCAGAATCAATATAATTTTACAATAATAATATATAGTTATTTATTTTCACTATTATACCCATCCAAGTAAGGTGGTGGTTGAAAACGGATTACACCACGGCGTGGAAATGGTATTTCGTATGTACGCACGCACGGTGATTTCGTTTTCTGTAGGAAGGAAAGAAGGTGAAATAAGGTTGTTTAATATTTATAATAATATATAAGTATATTAGTGATACTTATTTTATTAATTTATAGTGAAAAAAATAAATAAGAATAAGTAGAAGAAGAAATAAACTTGAGAGAATCAGAAGAAAAGATTACCTCTTCTTCGACGCACCTCCTTTAAGCTTCCTCTTAAGGAAGTAGAGTTGGTATTTTGAGAATACCAGAACCTCCAGAATGTTTCTAGGTAAGTGGAGAAGATAAATATCCAGGGGTTTCCGAGATTCAAGGCTCAAAAGGGTGTGAAGAGAAGAGGGAAGGGGTGCCCTTTTTATAAGGGAGGAGAGGGGCACCTTTGTAAAAACCTAAAATATTATTTTATAAGAAAGTCATATTTAGTTTATAATAGCTCCAAATTGATTCATTTCAAAGATAAAGTTGGGATGGGTCGAAATCCTCTCACCAATTGGTTTTATACAAGGTTAGGTTTCTATTTTAACCTTATCTTTTAGATTTAACTCTAAGTTAAATAATTTAACTTTTACCGTGTCTTCTTGTTTTATTACATTATATGGTTAATAAACTTACTATAACAATCCAAACGAACCCCAAGTGTTCCATTATTAATATATATAAGCTTATCTAAGTCATTTGGCTGAACCTTATATTTTTAGAAATATTATAAAAATTAAAAATATAGTATTTTTTTAAAAAACTATTTTACGTCAATTTTGACACTATTTTGTAATTGATTTTTGTGAAAATCATAACAGCATGATTAGTTCGAAAAAAGTTAATTAAATTAATTGTAACGTGTAATATTAACCTATAAAATTAGTGGAATTCATAAAAAGTCTCAAATTACATTTATTTGGTATTTATAATATCAATTATTTCAATATTTCATTATTTAGGTAATTATTGCATCACCATTGTGTCATAAATAAATTAAATTATTTAATGTCTAAAAATTATAAATAAAATACCATTAGGTAAGAAATATTTTTAGATTTCTAATGAATATTTATAGTCGAATTTATCTTATGTATAACCCTATATTAAAAAAAATTAGTTATTAAACATTGATTTTAACTATTTTAACTCTTTTTTAAATAAAATAATAATAAATGTCCTAATCTAATCCATGTGGACCTAAATGATAATATTGTATTCCTAAGGTTGTTTTTGGTCGAATTATACTTATCCAATAGAATTAGAACATGTGTTAGGGTAATAATATTATCATTTTTACCCTTAATTACCCTATTTACTTTTAACCGTGGTAAATAAAAGTAAAAAGTTACTATTCACAAAAAAATTATTTTTCTCTTATTGAACCACATTTTACTCCTTGATATTAATCGCGTCTCTCGGATTTTCGAAATTCCACTCACAGAAGCGGTAAAATTAAGTTTTATGTAAATTTTCAAATTCTCATAGGAGGTGGGTAAAATACGGTGAAAAGTTGAATAAAATTTTTATATATCTAAAATTATTATAAAATGACTCCAATGAATTACATTAACCTTATATAGGTATTATGTATCAATTTTTACCTAAAATAAATTTAAATAAAAAAATAATTATTTAAATAAAAATTTGGTTTTTAAATAGTAACCCAGTGTTTTCACTATTCATCAAAAGTTGAATGTTTTCATAAAAAATACCAAAAATTCACCCTAGGCTAATTTCGATATTCCTAATCTAAAAATGAAGTCCATTTTGATAGATAAAATTTATAAAATTTCAAAAAGTGGTTATTACTATTCATAACGGCTAGTTCATAATAATATTATAAAAATATCTCGTTTAGTGAAACTCGGTATTGCGTACTACACACGCTATCGAAGAAGCTCTTGATTGTGTGTAATGCAAGCCAAGTCAGGGCTGCATGTAGTGAAAGCTCTGTTTAGTTTTGCGTATAACATAATCAAAACTTTTTTCATTTATACATTAAACAAAATCTATATGTAATGTTGTGTAGAATAATTTCCATAAAACGAACTTGAAATTTTTTATAGCACGAGCCAAGAATAGTGTTGCATATACTGCAACCTGATATGGTGTTGCATATAGTACAAGCTAATCTTGGTGTAGTGTATAATAGAAAACATCAAATAAATTAAAAATAATATATCTCATAAAATATCGGGGTGTTACAGTCTTATTCAACCCATATGGAGAAATTAGTAAGTTTAGTTGGGAGTTTCCGCATCCCCCCCAGGGTGGTGTGTTTGAGTTCTAATTCTTTCATTAGGATAATTCTTATGGTGTGGAGAACCCTCTCGTATTCTCCCCTTATTTTGTGCTATGGTCTCTCTTTGAGTTGGTCGGGTGTAACTTGTAGAGTGAATAGTCATCTCGAGGATCATATATATATTCTAATGGTTTTGGTCGGGGCATTAACCTGAGTTTTGGTAGTCTTTCAACTAGGTGAATTTCTGGGGGCAGAAAGAGTCTATGGTGGAGAGAATTGTCACACCCTGAACAATTAAATTATTTTGTTTTATTATTTCTTGGTTTTGGTTAGTCTCTTCAAGGTGCGGGTTGAGTGTGTGTTTAATTTATTTTTTTTTGATATTTGATGTTTTTGGTGGGTTTTGGATCGGTGTACGGGCACCGCATGGTTGGTGGTAACTGTGTGGTCAGCCCAGATTCCCTTGTGGTTACCCATTACTTAAAATAGTAAAACATTATGATAATGAAATAAAGTATATGTTTAAGACATAATAATAATAACATTATTGTGTATATAATTTTTTTAATTAAAATTATTAAGGGTCTTATTATCATTAAATGGATAAAAATATAATTATTATTTGGATGTTATTAATTTGGTTAATATTTAAAATAAAATGAATAAAATTATGATTACATTATTATTATTTTTATTGTTATTATTATTATTATCATTAAGAAAATTAATGGAAATGTTATGATTATATAATTTTTAAAATTATTATAAATATTGTCATTAAAATTTTGTTATTATTATTGTTATTTAAATTGTTATAATTATTATCATCATCATTATTATTAACATTTTTTTATTTGTTATTGTTATTCATTTTATTTTTTAAGGGTTTTAATCATCACTTTTTTTATCCATGACACTCACCCCTCTTCTTTATTCCCCACACACCTCCCTCTCTCCATGATCCCCCATCCCATTTATACGCGTTTTTTATCCCTCTCTCTAATCACTCACCCCTTCTTTTTTTCATTCATCACACCTCCCCTTTTTTTGCCATGCCCTCCCTCTCTCCACTCACCCCTCTTCCCCCTTTATTTCTCTTCTTTTTTATTCCTATCTCCACTCACCTCTCTCCAATCACATCCCCTCCTTTAATTACCCATAACACACCACTTTATCCCCATTAATTCATTTATTTTACTATTTTTTTATCTTCCACTTTCCCCACTTTCCCCTTACCCCTTCACACTCACGCCCTCTCTCCCCATTATCCCCTTACCCACATCCGCTCTCCCCGTTATTTCCTTTCTTTTTTTATCCCTCATGCACACCACCTATCTTCCCCTTACCCCCCTCACACACGCCTTCACCAATCTGACGATTCATTCGGTGGCTGATCCTCCTCCCTCTAGCGGTTCCATCCGGGTGTGCGTTTTGTCCGCAGGGCATCGTTCTTCCTCTCGTTGAAGTTTAATTCCAATCGAACGATGTTCTGGTAGGTGTTTCCAAGTCTTTATTTTCTAAATCCTTTCCTTTTATGCTTTCCATTTTGAATAAATTTATAAACTAGTTTCGCACCTCTATGGCACCCTTGTTTAAATTATTATAGAAATTTGGAATTTATTTGATTTGTTGAAAATAGGTTTTAAATGAGTTTTAGTTTAAATTGCATGGTTTCATGATACCTAGAAAGCTTGTTTGAATTGCTTGTGTTTCTTTAATAAGTAATTGGGCCCTTATGAAATGTATCATCGTTTTTATGTTGCAAAGACATTGTTTATTAATAAACTTGGTTTGGTTTTGTTATGGCTTGTTTATTATGTTAAAACACTTTTGTAAGGGTCTAACGGGCACATGAGCCTTAGCCCAGTTGGTGAGGTATCCTTAAGTGCATCCAAAAACCCTAGTTTAAAACCAGGTAAAGGCATATTTCTAGGTACTGTAGCAGTACTGCAGCAGGACTGTACACTGTGCAAGTACTGTAACAGAACTATACACTGTACATGTACTGTAGCAGGTACTGTTCAGTACTGTAGATGCTGGAAATATTCACCTTGGGCCACCAGTTTCAACTTAGAGTCCTTATGGATTTTGGGCCACCTAGGCCTTTGGGTCAGTAGGGATTTCAGGCCACCATTAAAGCATTTGGGCCACCTCAAGGCCTTCGGGACATATACAGTTTCCCTAGACAAACTCTACAAAAAAGAAGCAGCCCTAGAAGAGGATTTAGAGCAGGTGCACTCACTAGAGCAGAGCCAAATGGATTTTTTAGAATGAGAGGGTATGGCTATGCCATCAGGACCAGCCTGTGCTTGCACAAGAAGCCTAGCAAGACGGCCACATAAAGGTGGAGAGCTACTATCATGATGCAGATGCTGGGGAGGGTCAGTTCCATATAGATAGTCTGTTTGAGTTCCCTAAGACCTTCGGGTCATGTAATCTCCTAAGCCTACGGGCCATATAATCGTTGAGCCTACGGGCCTTGTAAGGGTTCCCCCTCATCCCTTGAAAGGGGGGTTATCAAAAATCAATAAAAATGAAGGCCTTCAGGATAAGGTTTTAATGGATTCAATGTTTTTAGTTTGTGTTCCTTTAAAATAATGTGGGTAAGTGGTGATTTTAGGGGCAAGGCTTTAACATTTTTTCTTGGTGTGTGTTTGATTTCAAAAGAGGATTTTGGGTGTGTATGGTTTGATGTTGGTATAGCATGATAAACATGTTAAAATGTGTTGGAAAATTTTTAATGTCTTTTTTTGGATTGTTTTATGTTATATAAATAGAGTAGGTTGACGGTTATGGTTTTAAGGTAATTGGTGTTTTCTTGGAAGCTTAGTTTTCTAAATGGATTTTAATTTTCAAATAATGATAGTCCCCTTGAGTGGTTTCTAAAAAGTATTTTAAATGTTGTTTTGGTGTTTTTTAAGTATTTTGGAAATCATGGTTTATAATGTGTTCTTTAAGGTTTGGTCATTTGGTTTGAAACATGTTTTGGTCAGAAAAGGGTAAAAGCATGTTTGATAATTGTGAAGTGTTTGAATGTGTGTTTAGAACTTAAGGGCCCATTTAGCTTTTTAAATGTAAGAGTTGTGTTTTTAAAATATTTTGAATTAATTTGTGTTTAGAACATAAGGGACCATTTAGCTTTTTAAATGTAAGAGTGGGGTTTGAAAAATATTATGAATAAATGTTTGTGTCCAGTTGGAAACCTTAAACATTTTCTGAAATGTTTTAAAGTTTATTTGTTATATCAACCCGGTTGGCACCTTCATGTGATATGAAATGTATGTTTATAAATATGGGTCACTTTTATAGGAGGGATATCCCTTAGGTTTTACTGTATATTGGTGTCTGTGTTTTGGGTAGGTAGGTGCAGTGAGATGATCACACGTGAAAGGGCATCTTAATTACACAATATTACTATAAACAGCATGGGTTCCGGGGTGTCTTATAGATTATAGAGTGGCGGTTAATCACCAGCCCCAATTAGAAGGGTTGGTGCCCCTTGGTAGATAGAGAGGCCAGGTGGGATTTGCTTCTGATTTTGTTGTGAGGGCGATCAGTGGGTTATAGACTATAGGGATTCAACATACGCTGGCAGGTGGTTCCGAACCAAGTGTGTCCAGGGGTTCTCTAGGGATGTTCAAGATCGCTCATGGATACAGCTTGTATTGCTTGCTTATTTTCAGCTACACTGGTTTATTTTCATCTTGTATTCCTTGCTTATTTTCTACTACACTGGTTTATTTTCATCTTGAATTACTTGTTTATTTTTTTCTACACTGGATTATTTACAGCTTGTATTATTTACCTATATCCCTTTTTCACAACTTTGGTACCACTTATTTGGTTTTATTTAAAGAATGGTAAACTGTTTTTGAAATAATATATGGCATGAGTTGGTTCTCATAGTGGGAAAGAGGTGTTGTTTTGTTTAAACGAGAAAACCTTATTTTTAAAATTGTATTTCAAAGTAGTGTTAATAGACTGTTTTGGGAAAAAAACACTTGGAATCTGTGGTGAATGCCTACTGAGCTATTAGCTCACACCCTACCTATACCACTTGGTCTCAGTAGACCCGGTCTGTTTTGTAGGTTCAGTGTTTGTTCAGGTTTCCTGGATCAAGAGCTCTTGGTTGGAGCGAGTTTGGTCTTATGGTTGGAGGTGAACAAGATGTCACATAAAGATAGTGGTATCTTGATCCAGTTTTAGTTTTGTTCTCAGTTTGTTTTTTCAGGTTTTAATTTTTAGTCTGTTTAGTTGAATATTGTATCTAGATCTGCTTTTTATTTATTCATTTTCAATTGTGGGTTGTTGCAGCATTATCATTTTTATTAGTTTATTTATTTTATCTTGTTTATTGGGCTGAAATCATTCCCACTCGGTTAATATATAAGATGCTCAACACTAGTTGCCAGCCCGTGGGAATCGGGAACACCCTTCATGTCATGTCGTAAACCATATCAGGTGTCGAGTCAGATGGCATCCCAACTTGGTTCGTGACAGGTATCCTCCTTAGTTGTCACATTCCCTTTGAGGGAACAATCAACTCAATTATTCCCTACTTCATCAGGAGCAACTTGCAGAGTAACCACCTCAATTTGTGCTGCATTTAATGAATTCTCTAGGTTATGATTACCTTTACTTGAGATCGCATCTTGTGTGTCAATCCTCCCTGGTCTACTCTCACATGCGCTCTACCCCACATCATAAGATGAAGTGTCCTTGGCAACAATATCTAACCAGAGTTTTTTCTTACCAAATATATGTAAAGGTGCATCCATCTGAAGGACCATCTCAACACCACTATGTGTATCACCCAATATGTAAATGACTTCATCAAGCCCATACTTTTTCTAATTACTAGGTTCAATAGGAATCCCATATTTATCCAGTGGTTGAAATTCTTCATCCACTACTCGATTATCCTTATTCTCTATCATAGGATTCATTCCTTCCGCAACATTCAAATTCTCATCCAATGGGATACTAAATTTGAAATTCACCATAGAATGACCATTATTCTTGAAATTAGTAAAAAAATTCTTTCTGGAATTTAGAGTTTAAGTGCCCTATATTCCCACAGATCTTGCAAAAAAAAGGGTTCTTCTCAACCTTTATTGAGAGGTCCAACCATTTATCAACTGTAAGAAATAAAAGAAAATCTGAAAGAGTTTAACATAGATAAACTTCTACTGGGAAAAAATACCTAAAGGAATCCTCCTGGTGTTTTTCAGTGTGATTGTTTTTGTTGACAAAGCTAGATGATTGTGAATGAGTATGGTTGGTGTTTTCCGAAGCAGTTTTTTAAGGCGGTGTAATTTCCTAGTGTCTGCAAAAAATTTGGACTTTAAAATCAGGAGTTTGTTTTTAGAAAAGTAAGGATGTTCACTTAGGATTGCACAATATGTGGACCATTAAGGATTGTTTGTGGACTGCATGATAGGTACATGAAATGATGATGAAAATCAGAAAAGGGAATATTTCCACATAGCAGCACTATGTAGACCACGAAGGATGATAGATGGACCACAAACTAAAAAATGGTTTGTGTGGAGGCTCATCATTTGAGGGAAGGCTTGGAATTCATGGGAGGCCAACATATATGTGGAAGGCTTGCTGTATGTGGGATGGCTTTTCATTGTTGGAAACGAGATGATGATTTGAGGTTCCATAAAGGAAGAGTGGAAATATACAGATCATGTAGGGCATAACGGTTCATGGGAGCACAATACACAGTGAAGATTTGGGTGAATCTCATATTAGTAGATTATGAGAATCTATTTGCCTATATAAGGAGCACTAATACCATTGTTTAAGTTCTATATATTTTTATAAGAAAACATCTTTTCTCTGAGTATTTGGTGAAGTCCGAAAGTGGTATGTGAGGGAGAATTCCATGAAGTGTGAAATAGTTCACAAGGAATATTCCATAAAAGGAGAAAGAGTTTATGGGAACAGTTCATGAAGGGGTTTTTGAGGCTTTTAATCCTAAAAAGGAAAACTGTTTGAAAAAGGGAAATGATTCATGGAAGAAGAAGTGGTCCATGGGGAGAAGTGGTCTAAGAATGTGAAGGAGGTATACATAGGTGGTACACAAAAGTCATATATATAGGCAGTTCATGGAGGTGGTACGATGAAGAGGTGATCAGTGAGGAATACACAATATGGGGTGTAGTACAGTTCATGGAGGAAGCAGTTATTTCATGAAGGGACTTAAATAGTTCATGAATGTAATTTCTGAAAACTAATAGTATGCAGAATAGAGGATTTCATCTACGGGAGAAAAAGGGAATTCAATAGAGAATATATTTATAGTTGAGGATGTGTGCTTTCAGGAAAATAAAGGGACCTATAAGTCCACAAATTGTTAGTGGATCCCATCTTAGATTAGTGAGAAAAGGAAGAGGAAGATGACGATCCTTTCTAGCAGTAGTGATCCCGAGAAAGAGACATAGGGAGTGACCCATGGGAATGTAATGATTAGATTGAAAGTCTTGTAAAGGCAGTGATTTTGGGCATAGAAGTGATCAAGACCGAAACTTTTAATTGATAGTGAGCTTTATTGGATTTGTTACATCAGCACATCACCATTGTATGCTCCTTGGATGTAGCCCAATGAGGGTGAACCAGGTAAAATCGATATGTCATGTGCATGATTTCATTTCTATTCATATATTTCTATGGTAGAAAGAGATAAGTGTTTTTTGTTTAATGATGAAACTAAATTTAAAGGGGTAGTAGTTTTAATGTGTTATACCCTGATTCACCCCCCTCTTAGAGTATTTGACCTAGTGGACCTAAAACTTCCACAAGCACCCTAGAAAAATTCACGAAGCACGCAATATCTATTTCATTGTCAATTTTGATTGGGGCCCCAACTACGGAAGAAATATCCCACAACAACATAGAATGCCAAAGAAACCATGATAGACTATAAAATTGTATCCAAGTATGAGTGATGGAGTTCTTCATCATATAAGGACTAAAGAAGGGATCCCATTCTTGGATCCATAAAATTCCATATTTAAGAGAAATAAAACCTAATCCCCATTCTCTAGATTTTAGTTCATCATAAGGGAACACAATGTAAAAAACAACCCTTTCCAATTGAGGTGATCCTCCATCCACCAAAGACCCATATTTGAAGAAGCATATAGTTCAGATCTTCAATCTTCCGTGGATTATTCTAACCTTGAGAAGTCAACCTCTGCAAGAATTGAGTACTTGTACATCTATTCCCTTTCCCCAATAAGTTGTTGATTTGATTCAAAAATTTCATATGAACTATTTTCCAGGACCCTAGAAGAGGATAAACTCCTCGAATTAGTGAAATCATGATTTTATTTGAGCTTATCTGCAAAGGAAACAAGGTTAACCGCATTGATTTTTCAAGATCTGACCCCTGGTAGATTCACACCCAGATCTGAGGCCGAGATCCTCTATCGGTCATCCGACTTCCATATCTCGGCCAGAATTATAACAACCGGAAGATCATCTGGATTCGAGTCCAAATCTAGGACCCTCCTCTGGTCACCCGACATCGACGACCCATTAACATCAGCCAGAGAGGTTGAGACCTTCTTCCAGTCATCCGACTTCGATGGATCAAGGGATTCCACTAGAAGAACATCCAGATCTGAAACATAGTTAGAAGATCCAATTCCTGATAGATTTATAGGGATATTCAGATCCGAGGATGAGACCTTTTGATCATCCAACCTTGAGGCAACCAGACCACAGGAGTTGGACAACCCTGCATCCTGAGGCCGCGAGCGAAGACTGTGAAGAGACACAGCATCAGCGACACCCTTATGGGAGTCGAATTAGCCTTCCAAGAGAAACAAATCTGTAAGCAGATCATGATTTGAGACTGCCATAACCAGCAAACCCTAGGTACCATCGGGGAAGAACACCTCCTGTAGTCCATGCACCCTGCTCCTCTAAAAAAAGTTCTAAAGTTATAAATATATATTTATAAATATATAAAAATATTTATAAATAAATAAAAATATTTATAATTATAATTATAAATAAATATATATATATATATATATTTAAATAATTTTAAAATAATAATAAATACATTAATTATATAAAATTATAAAATTATAAAAATAATAATTATAATTGTTATAATTTTAAATTTATTTTAATATATATATAATTATAACCATAAATAAATATATATTTATTATATTTTTTAATTACAAATGAGTAAATATTTATTTATCGTTATAATTATAAATAAATATAAATTTATTTAAATAATCATAAATTTATAAAAAATATATATTTATTATTCTTATAATGTTGTAAATATATATAATTAAATACATATATTTATAAATATATACAAATATTTATAAATAAATGAAAATATTTATAAATAAATAAAAATATTTATCATTATAATTATAAATAAATAAAGATATATATAAATATTTATAAAAATATAATAAATATATTAATTATATATATTAATAAAATTATAAATGTAATAAATATATTTTTTATAATTTAAAAAATATTTAAATAAATAAATAATTATTAATTTATTTATAATTATAACTATAAATTAATATATATTTATTATGATTTTTTAAAATAAAAAATATATATATTAAATTATACTTAAAGTGGTATATATATATATACACAATTAAATAATTATAAAATTACAAAAAATATATTTATTATAATTATAATGTTAAATATATATATATATATATATAATTAAATAAATATATTTATAAATATATAAAAATATTTATAAATAAATACAAATAATTATAATTATAATTATAAATAAATATAGATATATTAAAATAATTATAAAATTATAATAAATATATTAATTATATATATTCATAAAATTATAAGTATAATAAATATAGTTCTTATAATTTTATAATTATTTAAATATATATATATAATTATAACTATAAATAAATAAATATATCTCATAATTTTATGAATTATATATTTATTATATATTTATTATATTTATAATCTTATAAGTATATATAGATAATATATTTATTATAAATATTTATAAAATTATAAATGTATGCCTATAGGGCATAGGTCGAGTGGTTCACCGGTTGGGCAAACTCACGGTTTAGGGGAACTGGCTCAGACTCGAGTCCCGCCAGACTCAAACACTATTCATATTATGAATAGGGTTATTCAATGCCATTTCTTAGCTAGGGAACGTGCAACACATGCTGGCTTGGCAGAGCCCCCAATGGGCCCAGGTGTGTGACCCATACACAATCTTTGTAGTTGGGGTTTGACTTAGTGGTAATGTAACCTCGTAATACTACATGAGGTTGGGGGGTTCAAAACCCATTGGGTAAAGGATACTATAGTAGTAATGTAGTGGCCCTGAAACAGTATTGTAGCAGCGACAGAATGTAGCACCAATAACACTATAGTGGTGGTGGGAACTTTAGTAGGAACTATACCGGTGGAAACATTGTAGCAAGCATTGTAGCAGCTGGTACTGTAACCACACTATTCACTGGTGGGCCTTCAGGTGAAAAATTTGGGCCTTTAGGGCCAGGTAATGGGATTTCATGCCTACTAGGCCGACATGACATGTATTAAATAAATAAGGCTTGATGGGTGGGCTATCACCTGGGGGGTTATGGTATGCATTTCCAGCATGTGTGTGTGGTGTGTCATTGTTTAATGTAATTGTACCCCCAAACACCTAATATATATATATAATTATAAATATAAGAAATACAGTTATTATAAATTTATAATTATTTATATATATATATATATATTTATAGTTATAAATATAAATAAATATATATTTACAATTATTTATAATAAATATGTTTATTATATATAATTATAAATATAATAAATATATTTATTATAAATTTATAATTGTAAATAAATAAATATTTATTTATATTATTTATAATTTTATAAATATAATTATTATATATAAAAATAAATATTTATTACATATATAATTATATAAATATATATAATATTGTAAATAAATTATTAACATTATAGCTTTATCATCATTTTTTAACACTGATAAAGATATGTCTTTATTAGTGATAAAAAACACTGATAAACTGTGTCTTTATCAGTGATTTTTTAGCAATGATACATGCCTGTCTTTATCAGCGCTAAAGAAGCGTTTATAAATACATTTTCTATAATCACTTTCAATTTTTGTGGAGATAAAAGAAATCTTTATCAGCAATTTTAAACTAGTGCTAATAAAAGTTTTACACGATTGTATAAATGAACTCTAGCAGTCAGCTTATTCTCTTGCACACCCCATGATCTCACGGAAGTTGACCTCTGCTGCTGCTGACCCCTCCTCTGCCATTGACCCCTCCTCATCTACCATGAATCCCTCTTCCGCTACCACAAATCCCTCCTATGTTGTGAACCCCACCTCTGCCGCATACTGAACCACACCTCCACTGTGAACGCCTCCTCCACCATGAACCCACCTCTGCCACGAACCCCACCTTCAGTGCTGAACCCCACCTTCTCTATGAACCCCTCATCCACTTCGAACACACCTCCACTGTGAACCCCACCTCTGTCGTGAACCCTTTCGCGACTTCAACTCCCGCTGATACTTCATCTTATCCTGAATCCACTACTACCAGAGCCTTCTACTTCTGCTGGACCTCCAAATCTATGGTACGTTCTTATTTTATTTTGAATTCTTTGATATTTAATGATTAATTATAGTTTTTTAGTGTTAAAAATCTTTTTTATGTGTGAATTATGTGTTTAGTTTGATTCATTAGTGTGAGAGAATGGGTTTTCGATTGGTGAAGTGTTTGGTTGTTTTTTTGGGAATATTCTATGAAACTTTTGATAATTTTATATCTTTATCTCAATAAGACTTTGGTATAATTAAAATTTATGAATTTGGATTGATCTAAATGTTAGAACATGTTTGGATGAGGTGTCTAAATATATTAGAAACATTATAGGGGGTTTTTGGGTGAAAAGTATCATGATTGTTATTATAATGGAGTGATTCAAGTGATTATTTTAGATAAAATATAATTTTTTCAATGGATAAATAAGATTAAACACTATTTAGTTGGAACTTATTATGAAATTTGGATCTGTGTTTGGGTTTTTATTAACATTTTGATGATTTATTTGGGATGAATTGAGGTGTTTTATATGTATTGTTTTCAAATATATATTTGAAATTTTACCATGTTTAATTATGGGTGTTGATGTGTATATGGATGCTTCAATGGATATTATACCATGTTCACGTGATAGTTTTTTAAACATGTTTCGTTGATTATTAGTGTTGGGATTTTAGAAAAACATCATGGGAATATTTAGGCATAGGTTTGGGAATTCAAGAGACATGAGTTATAATATTGCGGTCACACATTTATAGTACCCCTATCTAATATATCACACCAGATAATTTAATTTCCTTCTCAATGAGGCCATTAATGGTGAGTATATTGTGTTTCATTTGTATTGGAATAATATTCTAGTGTGATTATTCCCTTAATTTTTCAACTTTGTTTATCTCCTTAGGCCTTTTGTAGGTAACCATTATTGGTTGATGCTTGATAATTTATTATTATTATTTTATCTTATGGTTTTATCTTGGTAAATTATATTTTATTTAAAATAATAATATATGTTTTGTTAGTCTTATTTAATCAATCCTATGTAATAAAATTATTTCCATTATTTTCCCTAAAACTAGATTTTTTTTGGTTTGTCTTAAAAAATTAATGGTATAAAATCATTTATGATATCCTACTAGGATCTTTTCTCACACCATACATATACACATAGATGCATATATAGACTTAGTTTTCTGTGATATAGTTAAAAGTAAAGGGTCACACTTTTATAGTGGTGTTCCATAATCACTTGTAAAGATATAATGATAATGGGATGTAGAGGTCGTCATAGGGAATATAGAGACAATATTCATTTTGTGTGATTTTAAGATATTTAATCTAAAGTCCCTCTCTTGTAGATAAATTTATTTTTGTTTTTCCTTTATATTTTTGATCATGTGTAAACCTTTTATAGATTTATATTTTATTAAAGGTTGGTTATTTTTTATTCATGTATCTTTTATAAAGTGCCTCTCTTGGGATTTATGAGTGTGTAAAAATTCCTAAGTGGCTGTTTTAAAATGATTCAAGTGTTTTGAAATGTTTCTTAAAAAATTATATGTGTTCAACATACCCTTTTCTGGTTTTAAAAATATTTCTTATGATTTATACACTTGGCATGGACTTAGGTTTCATTCCAAGTGTTTTTTAACTCACCCAATTGGCTTTTATAAAGGGATGTGAACGTTTTGAAAGTGTATTTAATGATGGTTTCATTTTAACAATGGGTGTGTGAAGTTTTAAATGAAAAATTTTAAAATATAAGGGATCATATATCATTTGAAATGATTAAGACTATTGGGTCATGAAGTTTCCTTGAATTATTTTAAAAAAAGAATTATTGTTTTGTGAAAGAGTTCTAGGAATTTATTGGTTTATTTTAAAATGTGTGTGTTATTTTAAAGAGGAATTTGTGTAAATAGTTGATTTTTTAATGGGATTTCAAGTGTGATTTTATAAATATTTTTCAAATTAAATCTAAAATGTAGTTTTTCCATAATATTTTATGTTTATAATTTTATATAATTAGGAAAAACAATACATTATATAGAAAAGACAAGTAGATTGATATATAACACCATGGAATGGTCATTTCACTAACTATATCCAACCCATTAGATATCTATTATAACCTCACTCCCACAAAAGGTGAATTAATGTTTAACCCCATTGCAACTCCTAGACATACTTTTCATCCAACATCACTTATATGGTTTAAATTAGTGGAGTTCTATACAATTACATCTTCATTCTGGTTTGGTGTTAGCATCTAAAGGGACGAGTCTCTGGCAAAAAATGCAATAATAACTGTCATTCAAATGCAGATTTACCGTTACATGAAAGGACATATTTTTGTATTTATTTTGTTAAATATTAAAATTACTAAATCAAATAGGATGGATATAAATAAATAATGGATGGATTCCAATTGTTTGACAAAAGTGTATGAAAATAGAGTGAAAGATTTCATCAATTTTGAAAAATATCATGCATATGAGCCATCTCAAATCCTTTGTTTGTGTATGCAATGTTTTTATTCAAGACAAAATAGGACAGAGGAGTTGGAAGAACACTTGATCTATAATGGAATAGATTGATGTTATATATGTTATAATAAACATGAGGAAAAAAGAGAATGTAGCTACTAGATGGGATAACACTACTATTTATGGATCATCTGATATGATTACAAGTGTGGATAATGAAGAAGACCATATCAGGGATGTGATTAAAAATGTAAATGATGATGAAGATTGTATTGAGGAAATGATAAGGAAAATTGAAGATTAACTTTGTGATTTACCAAAATTATTTTAGAAGTAAAAGAGTTTTATAAATAATCCATTGTATGTTGGTTACACTAAATATATAGCATTTTCAGCCATACTAAAACTGTATAATTTGAAATAAGGAAATAGATAGAGTGATGCCAATTTTATGGAACTAATTTATCTCTTGAATTACATGCTCCTAGAGCTGAATATAAAATTCCAAATAAATGTTACACTTGATGGTTATGATCTATAAATGAATACATGCTTTCCCAAATGATAGTATAATGTTTCTTAATGACCACAAATAACTTACATAATGCCCAAAGTGTGGTTTTTCTTGATACAAAAAATATGAATCCAATACTATGAAAGTTTTATTGTATATTCCAAACATTCCAAGGTTTAAGCACCTATATGGAAGTGATAAGACTTTAGGGAAATTGATATGGCATGTAGATACAAAAATTAAAGATGGGAAACTATATCACCTAGAATACTATACTTAGTGAATTAGAATTGATCATGAGTATATTGAATTTGGAAATGAGCTGAGAGACCATCATTTTTTATTATCTACAAATGGATTGAATCCTTTTAGTTTTCAAATAATCTAAAATAGTACATGGATGGTTATGATGGTAAATTATAAATTTACACCATGGTAATGCCTGAAATTAAAATAAATCATGTTATCTATGCATATAATAGCACCCAAACAACCAGGTAAAGATATTGATGTTTATTTGGATCCATTGATTGATGATTTGAAATTATTGTGAGGTTTAGGTGTTAGATTGTATGATTCTTATAGAAATGAAGATTTCACATTGAGAGAAATGTTTTATAGGAAAATAAATGACATTCCTACTTGTGTAAATTTGTTGGGAAATAAAATTAAAAGAACTCAAGGGGTGTCTCATTTGTGAACAAGGTACACAATCAATTAGGTTGAAACATTCATTGAAAACCGTGTTTATAGGACATATTATATTTCTACCGAAATAACATAAGTGCCAATCTTGGACTACATCATTCTATGGAAGTTTATAAGAACATACAACACCGTCTCCACTAACAAGAAATCAACTATTTGAGAAATTAAAATATTTTGATACTGTTTTTGGTAAACCGTTTTCGAAAATGTCATGACCCATCTTCGGGGCCCGTGTCGTGACTACCCCAAGCCCGCCTTCCATAGGCCAGGGGCTGGCGACTAGCACCAAGGCGTAAATCCCGATAACAGGGAAGGCATTGCCTTTGTAAAGTAAACAACCATCACAGATTAAGCAAGAGGAAAGAGTAAAAGCTAAGTAAAACCCGTAACAAGCTGTGTTGAAAGTAAAAGGGGCCGGAAATACAAGCCCAACTGTAAAGTACAACTGAAAGGGAAAACAGCAACTGAAAAGAAAAGCCATAGCGTCGAGCCGTCCTCTGGAAGTCCCACCTGAGAGGCGAGAACAGATAGCCTCCACAGCTCCTCGGTCTAGTCGTCCGCTCCGAGTACGTCCCGCCCAGTGGTCCACCTCCAGGTATTGTCCTGCTCCGCAAGCCTCCACCACGATCAGCGCTGTCCGTCGTCTGCAACCAACACAATGAAGTGAGGGCATAGCCCATGTAGGGGTGAGTATAAGCTACTTAGTAGGGACCCCGAGACCCCCGAAGGTCTCCCGAAATCCACAAAGGATAAACCACAAAGGAAAGATACAATCACGAAGTAACAACCGACACTGCTTAGGTATATGCCCATACATAAACCTAAGTCATCAATTCTCGTTCGGCTCCAACATCCGAGCCCAAGCACAACCTAATCCACACAGGAAAGAAAAACATATACTCACACAGAATAGCACAACACAATCCACGAAGGAGAGAAAAAGTAATCCACATAGGATAGCTCAACACAATCCATAAAGGAAAGTAAACAGTAAATCCACCTAGGATAGTTCAACACAATCCACAAAGGAGAGTAAACAGGATTCAGCTCACACAGAAAATACTTCGTCAATAAAGGTGAAAGGGATGATCAGATAAAGATACTGAATCATCTAAGCTGGGACCCACTGAGGATGCAAGACTAGCTGTCTTCACTGAATCATCTAAGCTGGGACCCACATAGGATACAAGATCAGCACTCTTCATTGATTAATCTATGCTGGGACCCACATAGGATACAAGACCAGCACTGAATCATCTAAGCTGGGACCCACATAGGATACAAGAACAGTACAGCTAGGACCCGCATAGGATACAAGACCAACACTCTTCATTGATTCATCTATGCTGGGACCCACATAGGATACAGGACCAGCACTGAATCATCTAAGCTGGGACCCACATAGGATACAAGACCAGCACAGCTGGGACCCACATAGGATACAAGACCAGCACTCTTCATTGATTCATCTATGCTGGGACCCACATAGGATACAAGACCAGCACTGAATCATCTAAGTTGGGACCCACAAAGGATACAAGACCAGCACAGCTGGGACTCACATAGGATACAAGACCAGCACTCTTCATCATCGCAGTCCACTGAGGATCTCTGCACAGTCGTCGTCATCGAAGTCGCAGCCAGCACTAGGGTTCCCACACACAGCAAGCTCGTTCGGGAGGGTCCGCTCCACGAGCCGAGAGGCTGATACATAAACTGACGCAAGTTCCAGAGTTGATGTATCCAAAAGTTCCGTATCGTCAACAGGAACTTCACGTCACAGACGGCACGTCAATCGGACGCCCGGTCTGAGAGTTATTGGCTTTTTTGTCCCAGGGGCCCGATTGGTTTTTTTAAGGAAAAACCAACCCGACCGTACTCCACCTGCATCCAAACCTCGGGCGAAGTGAGCCAAAAGATCCGTCTCACTTAGAGGAATTCAACAAAGTCGACGGCACGTCAATCGGACGTCCGAAGCTCAAGATATGAGTGTTTCCGCTCCGAGGGCCCGGTTGGTTTCGTGTACGAACCAACCCAGCCGAACCCAAAGTATTCTGAAACCTTGAGTGCAGTATACTGAAACGACCGTCTCGATCCAAGGATCACGTTGCCACTGACTGCGTGTCATTCGGAGGCCCGTAGCTCATGTTACGGGTAAAAGACCGAAAACGGTCCGAAGACGGGGGGTCTGGGCCCGGGCCGACCCCCCCCCCCTGGGTCGGCCGAACCGGGTCAACCCGACCCGGTCCGACCCATCCGGTCCGGCCAGGGTGCGGCCCGGCTCGGCTCGGTCGAGCGGCCGAGCAACGCGGGGGGGCACGCTGCCCCCGCGTGACAACTCCGCGGCCCCCGCGGGGGCCGCCCTGGTCAACGGACGCGGCAAAGCCGCGTCCTGTGTGCGTCGGACCCGCGCGGCCGCAGGTCCGCTGGCACCGCTTCCACCGCCGCGGCTTCATCCGCGGCGCGTCGGGGCGCCGCCGGTGGCTTCCGCGGGCCACCGGAGTCGCTCCGGTGGTCTGATTTCGTTCCCGTCTACGCCACTGCTCCTCCCGGGTCCCGTTCTTCACTGCAGAAACATCAAATCGCCCTTGCGGCACGTTTTGTCATCGCCCGCCAAATCCGCACAACAACGAAGAACTACGGAGGGTTATCGGGCCGTCTTCGTTTGGCCCGCACTCTCCACGTTAGGCGATAGCAATCGGGAAGAATAATCAACACATAGAAAACATAACAAATAACAATTTTAATAAATTAAAATTGTTCTTATGAAACCAGGTTCTTTATTTTAAAAGAAACAATCACGGGAATATAAATTGTTTCACAACAAACCCCTACCTTGTCAAGTCATCGCACGTGCGTTCTTCGCGGAATTGACCGTCGCGGAACAAGTGGAGCATCGCGTCGCGGAAGGACGTCGCGTCGTCGTGGAAGGTAGTCGCGTCGACGATCTCCGAGGATCAAGAAACAATAGATTTAATTAATAATAATTAAATCTGTGATGTTGTTATAACCCACAAAGAGATTTAAATGAAGCGCAACCCCATACCTTGTCGTTGTCGATCGAAGGTTGTCGCGGGGTTGGATTGTCGCGGAAGAACATCGCCGAAGAAGAACCATCGGCGTCGTGGTACTTGGCGTCGCGTCGTCGATCTCCGAAGGTTCGGCGTTCTTCGTCGCCCTTCGTTGAAGGCCAACGTTCTTCGCGTTCTTCACGTTCTTCGCGAAGAAGGATGAAGAACTTGAGGTTTTTCAAATCCTCTCAACGAACAACACTTAAGGAGAAAAAGTGTTGGTCTTATTTTATTAACATGCGAACAATTGAAAAAGAGATAAGTAATGACCCATTAATTCATAGAATTAATTCAATGAATAAAACCGCCCAATTAAATGGTGCTTTAAGAATTTAAGAAACATGTCAGTTGACTTTCATAAAAACGGGTTTTCACGGGAGCGTTACTTAGGGGAAAAGAAACGGTGGGGATCGTGCGGGCCCCACCTCACAAATATCCTACCAAGAGGGTAGGATATTTTTGGATATCACCCTATCCGCATCAACTCAGCTTAAACAACTTGAAGTGGTCTTTAAGCAGCTTTAAGTGAAATAAAAATAAAATTGTCGCACAACTTTATTTTATTTCTTAACTTAAAACCCAAAAATTAAAAACCACAACAGAGCAAACGCAACTCCGGAAGAGGCGTTTCTAAGAAAAAACCGGCGCTGCGATTCCATCGGTGCCCTCGGAATTCGATTCCGAGCACCAGTTCAAAAGTTAGAAAAACCTGCTCGTTCGTTCACTAAACGTACCCGAGCCAAACTTCGGAAAACGATTCCGGGCACACCGAGCCTCGGAATTCGGTTCCGTCAGAAGCTGTGTTCTTGTAAAATTCCAAAGAAAATTAAGAAAAAAATTTCCTTGAAATTTACAGGTCTTTAAATTACTCCCACCACAGGTACCGTCCTGCTCTGCAAGCCTCCACCACAATAAGCGTTGTCTGTCGTCTACAACCAACACAATGAAGTGTGGGCATAGCCCGTGCAGGGGTGAGTATAAGCTACTCAGTAGGGACCCCGAGACCCCCGAAGGTCTCCCGAAATCCAAAAAGGATAAACCACAAAGGAAAGATACAATCACGAAGTAACAACCAACACTGCTTAGGTATATGCCCATACATATACCTAAGTCATCAATTCCCATTCGGCTCCAACATCGGAGCCCAAGCACAACCCAATCCACACAGGGAAGCAAAACGTATACTCACACAGAATAGCACAACACAATACACGAAGGAGAGCAAAAGTAATCCACATAGGATAGCTCAACACAATCCACAAAGGAAAGTAAACAGTAAATCCACCCAGGATAGTTCAACACAATCCACAAAGGAGAGTAAACAGGATTCAGCTCACACAGAAAATACTTCGTCGATAAAGGTGAAAGGGATGATCAGATAAAGATACTGAATCATCTAAGTTGGGACCCACTGAGGATGCAAGACCAGCTGTCTTGACTGAATCATCTAAGCTGGGAACCACATAGGATACAAGACCAGCACAGCTGGGACCCACATAGGATACAAGACCAGCACTCTTCATTGATTCATCTATGCTGGGACCCACATAAGATACAAGACCAGCACTGAATCATCTAAGCTGGGACCCACATAGGATACAAGACCAGCACTGAATCATCTATGCTGGGACCCACATAGGATACAAGACCAGCATAGCTGGGACCCACATAGGATACAAGATCAGCACTCTTCATTGATTCATTTATGCTGGGACCCACATAGGATACAAGACTAGCACTGAATCATCTAAGATGGGACCCACATAGGATACAAGACCAGCACAGCTGGGACCCACATAGGATACAAGACCAGCACTCTTCATTAATTCGTCTATGTTGGGACGCACATAGGATACAAGACTAGCACTGAATCATCTAAGTTGGGACCCACATAGGATACAAGACCAGCACAGCTGGGACCCACATAGGATACAAGACCAGCACTCTTCATTGTCGCAGTCAACTGAAGATCTCTGCACAGTCGTCGTCGTCGAAGTCGCAGCCAGCACTAGGGTTCCCACACACAGCAAGCTCGTTCGGGACGGTCCGCTCCATGAGCCGAGAGGCTGATACATAAACTGACGCAAGGTCTAGAGTTTATGTATCCAAAAGTTCCGTATCGTCAATAGGAACTTCATGTCATAGAGGGCGCGTCAATCGGACGCCCGGTCTGAGAGTTATTGGCCTTTTCGTCCCATGGGCCGGGTTGGTTTTTTTAAGGTAAAACCAACCCGACCATACTTTACCTGCATCCAAACCTCGGGCGGAGTGAGCCAAAAGATCCGTATCACTTATAGGAATTCAACAAAGTTGACAGCACGTCAATCAGACATCCGAAGCTTAAGATATGAGCGTTTCCGCTCCGAGGGCCCGGTTGGTTTTGTGTACGAACCAACTTGGCCGAACCCAAAGTATTTGGAAACCTTGAGTTCAGTATACCGAAACGACCGTCTCGATCCAAGGATCGTGTTGCCGCTGACGACGTGTCATTCAAAGGCTCTTAGCTCAAGTTACGAGCAAAAGACCGAAAACTGTCCGAAGATGGGGGGTCTGGGCCCGGGCCGACCCGGCCCGACCCCCCCCCCCCCTGTGTCGGCCGAACTGGGTCGACCC
The DNA here is from genome assembly GCA_963277665.1 of Viscum album. Classification (NCBI taxonomy): domain Eukaryota; kingdom Viridiplantae; phylum Streptophyta; class Magnoliopsida; order Santalales; family Viscaceae; genus Viscum; species Viscum album. The sequence continues at coordinate 679,989,451 of OY728123.1, read as the reverse complement.
GACCCGGTCCAACCCGGCTGGACCCGGTCCGGTCCGGCCAGGGCGCGGCCCGGCCTGGCTCGGCTCAGCCGAGCGGCCGCGCAACGCGGGGAGGCACGCTGCCCCCACGTGACAACTCTGTGGCCCCCACGGGGGGCCGCCCTGGCCAACGGACGCGGCAAAGCCGCATCCTGTGTGCGCCGGACCCGCACGGCCGCGGGTCCGCTGGCGCCGCTACCGCGGCGGCTCCCTCCGGTGGCGCGTCGGGGCGCTGCCGGTGGCTTCCGCAGGCCACCAGAGTCGCTCCGGTGGTCCGATTCTGTTCCCATCTGCGCTGATGCTCCTCCCGGGTCCCATTCTTCACTGCGGAAACATCAAATCGCCCTTGCTGCACGTTTTGTCGTTCCCCGCCAAATCCGCACAACAACGAAGAACTACGGAGGGTTATCGGGCTGTGTTCGTTTGGCCCGCACCCTCCGCATTAGGCGATAACAATCGGGAAGAATAATCAACACATAGAAAACATAACAAATAACAATTTTAATAAATTAAAATTGTTCTTATGAAACCGGGTTCTTTATTTTAAAAGAAACAATCACGGGAATATAAATTGTTTCACAACAAACCCCTACCTCGTCAAGTCGTCGCACACGCGTTCTTCGCGGAATTGACTGTCGCGGAACAAGTGGAGCGTCGCGTCGCGGAAGGGCGTCGCGTCGTCGTGGAAGGGCGTCGCGTCGATGATCTCCGAGGATCAAGAAACAACAGATTTAATTAATAATAATTAAATCCATGATGTTGTTATAACCCACAAAGAGATTTAAATGAAGCTTAACCCCCTACTATGTCGTTTTCGATCGAAGGTTGTCGCGGGGTTGGATTTTCGTGGAAGAACGTCGCGGAAGAAGAATCTTCGGCATCGCGGTACTTGGCGTCGCGTTGTCGATCTCCAAAGGCTCGGCGTTCATCGTCGCCCTTCGTCGAAGGTCGGCGTTCTTCGCGTTCTTCGCGAAGAAGGATGAAGAACTTGAGGTTTGTCAAATCCTCTCAACGAACAACACTTAAGGAGAAAAAGCGTTGGTCTTATTTTATTAACATGCCAACAAACGAAAAAGAGATAAGTAACGACCCATTAATTCATATAATTAATTCAACGAATAAAACCGCCCAATTAAATGGTGCGTTAAGAATTTAAGAAACGCGTCAGTTGACTTTCATAAAAACGGGTTTTCGCGGGTGCGTTACTTAGGGGAAAAGAAACGGTGGGTCTCGTGCGGGCCCCACCTCACAAATATCCTACCAAGAGGGTAGGATATTTTTGGATAGCACCCTATCCGCATCAACTCAGCTTAAACAGCTTGAAGTGGTCTTTATGCGGCTTTAAGTGAAATAAAAATAAAATTGTCGCACAACTTTATTTTATTTCTTAACTTAAAACCCAAAAATTAAAAACCACAACTGAGCAAACACAACTCCAGAAGAGGCGTTTCTAAGCAAAAATCGGCGCTGCGATTCCATCGGTGCCCTCAGAATTCGATTCCGAGCACCAGTTCAAAAGTTATAAAAACCCGCTCGTTTGTTCACTGAACGTACCCGAGCCAAACTTCAGAAAAATATTTCGGGCACACCGGGCCTCGGAATTCGGTGCCGTCAGAAGCTTCGTTCTTGTAAAATTCTGAAGAAAATTAAGAAAAAAAATTCCTTGAAATTTACGGGTCTTTACAGAAAAACCATTCGAAAATTATTTGGAAAAAGAGATCAGTTTTTTTTGAATTACCATACTATAATTTTATGTACATAAGATATTTTATTAATTTTATGCATGTTTTAAAAAACATTATGTCATATTTTCATTGTCACATTTCTAAATTCACCCGGAAAAACAAAGGATATAATTAGGGCTAGGTTAGACAAGGTTGACATGATAATATGAGAAGAGTTAGTGCCAGTGAAGGGTGAAAAACAAATTTTTCTTCCTCCATCTACTTACAATCTTTCTAGGTATGTAATATATTAGTTTTGTAACTTCTTGAATGATGTAAAGGTTATGGTGGGTTATTCATCAAATATCAAGAACATTGTGTTAATGACTAATTTAATTTTAAAGGATCTAAAATCACATAACTGCCATGTTTTGATGCAAGATCTAATTCATATATCTTTACATTTCATTTTTTCCAAGAATTTCTATCATACATTATCTAAGATTAGTTTCTTGTTCAAAGATATATGCATCAAATTTATAGACCCAATGAAATTAATGACTATGGAAAGAGAAATTTCCACCATATTATGTGAACTGAAAATAATCTTCCTACCAACATTATTTTATATGATGGTTCATTTGATGGTTCACTTGGTGAGATACATTCCACTATGTGGTCCTATATGCTATAGATGGATGTACCTCATTGAACGGTATATGAAGATTTTGAAAGGGTATGTAAAAAATCAAAGTCGTTCATAGGGTTGTATTGTAGAGCGATATATTGTTGAGGAAGCTATTGAATTATATACCAAATACCGGTCTAGTGTGGAAATAATTATTATACTGAAATCTCATAACACTAGGTGGCTTTCATGTGAAGGAATTTTTGTAAGAGATGTTGTCACAATCAATATTATAGATTGGTAGTATACCAAACTTTACATTTTTCATAATAGTTTGGAGGTTTCCCCATATTTGGATATCTATAAAGAAATTATTAGGAATTTTTATCCATCATGGGATGAAATATGGATATCAAATACACATAATAAATAGTTTAAAGGATGGACTTAAGACTATATTGTCAAGGATTTAGATGAAATTATGGATTCAAATTCATATTGACTTCGATGTTTAGCTAGAGGACCAAGTGTGCATGAATTATATTATAATGGTTATTTAATTAATAGTTATATGTTATATACAAATAAAAATTATGAAGAAAGTACCATGAAAAATAGCAGAGTTACACTTGTGTCCAAAGTGATGCATGTTTCTAGTTTTAAGGAAAAAAATACAATTTATGTGAATATGTCATACCTTTTCATCATCAAAAAAATATTGGAGCTAGATTATACAACATTCCAAGTGCCTATTTTTTAATGAAATTGGGATGATAATAGGAGTGATATTAAAATAGATGAATTGGGATTCTTGAAAGTTTATTTTAGTGAGGAAGGGTACAAAGAAGAATCATTTATAATGGAATCACATGCAACATAATTATTTTATGTTTTAGATCCTGCAAACCGAAAGTGGTTAATTTTTCTGTTATCAGCCAAAATCACTAATGGGTTAGATGAAAATTCAACTAATGACAACCCTTTCATTGGGACGTCACAATCATTTCACAGTGGTCCCAATGTAGACATCCATTTTTATGTCATAGGAGAACACAATTATGGGATTTAGATAGTCAATATATGGGTCAAATCCCTTCATCCTTTTAAAAAAGAGAGTTTAATAATCATGATATATATTTTTTGTAATACACATCATGTTACCTCATGTTATTATCCATTAAATGCTGCATTTATATACTCTAAATTAAATGTTAACCCACTTATGCAGATAATGACTTTCGTACATGATGGTTCTCCCAATCCTAAGGAACAATAGGTCTCTCAACCTACTGCTTCTCACATTGCAGAGGAACAATGACCTTCTGCACAAGCTGGTACTCCCAATCTTGAGGAACAACATGTTTCTCATCCTATTACTTCTCCCAATATATATGTACAATCACCATCTTCACATGTTGATGCTACTACTATAGAAGAACATATTGACGATTTTGAATCAAAGGAAATGGTAGGTGATGAAGGGCCAATGATGCATAAAAAATAGTAGCACCTTAGTTTGATGGTGTTATAAAAAATCATTAAGTCCAAAATCAAAGGCATCAAATATGAGGTCATATAGAATGCACGGTGCTGTAATATTAACCCAAAAAAGTATATGTTCAATAGTTACATTTGAATCATCACTCAGCAACACATGCCAATTGATGTAGATTTGTTGAACAATGTTGTTCCTAGGCTTAAGACCCAGATTTGGAAATTGATTACAGTAACATTATGATATCATTTCTTTAATTTAGTAAAAAATAAAATAATGAAACATTAACTTACTGTCCATCATCCCTTACAGAGTTCATTTATAGTAGATGACTCACACAATAAATATGTATTAATTATTGTTGGAAGGATTAAAAGAGGATTTTACACAATTCAAATGAGAACCCATCTTAAAGATACTGAAGGGAAAATAAACCCACACCCACTACTTATTTAAGCACACCTGATAACCCAAGAAGCATGTGATGCGTTTACTGGACATCTTGTAGATGTGTATTTTTAGGTACATTGTGTCTAGTAATACGTTGTTTGATGATATCTGTATTCATCACTTTGATAGAAATTTTTTTATTTACGAAACAACACCTGAGTGTTGAAAATAAGGAATGGGTAGTAAAACCAATGTACCCCTACTGTAAAGAAAATATAGGGTACACTTCACTTGAAAGAAAAATATGTATTTTAAATCTACCAAAATAAATTTATGTAATATACAATAATAGAATAATTATGTTCCTCTATTTATATACAGATTTATGACTCAAAATCCAAAGCCACATCCATCCCACTCCATGTGATATGGAAGGTGGCATGTATAAATAATGATGGGATGCTAATAAATGAAAACACACAAAACTATGGAAAACATTTGTTAGTATGACATAATAATAAAAAATTACCTTAAAACTCTATTACATAACATTGATTACTTATTTTCTAATATTTTTTATCTTACATAGTCATTGGAATCAACAACACCTATATCGGATAAACACATACTATCGGTGGCCTTGAAGTGGCCATAACATTATAGCCGCATTAGAGGTGTGGGTTTGTGGTGACACCCCAAACATATTTAGATGAAAAAAAAGAGGAGGATAATGTTGAATAAAATAAATATATTAGAGAAAGTCTATATACCCTTAAAGAAAAATTCCAATGGTAGAGAGAGATTCTAGAATATTTTATGGGGGGAAGAAAAGAGAAGAAACAACTCAAGAACAACCATTTCCTAATGACCCCCACCCCGCCATCTTTGAGGTGACCCATTCCCCTCAAATATATATCTTGGTCATGGTAATCAATGTACTAATAATTGTTTCTATGAAATATGAATCAAATAGACACTGAAACCTTTCTTGTATTGAAATTCTACTGGGTGGTAATGACTATGATTTATATCTATCAATACCCACCCATCACCTTGTAATGAGGGATATAGTGTTCGATATCTAAAATGACACAGTTCACAATAGAACACTTCCAACATGTCATGTGAGAGTGTTGATTAGAACATCCCATGAGCTGAGTGTCGAACTATGAATTCCAATTGATGAGGAAGATATTCAAAAGGTTAAAAAATCTATTAGAATATTCATTGCATGGCCATCACATCTTGTAAAAAACATATTGACAAGGAGGTATTCCTTTCCAATTTATTTTTCAAGCTAAACCTTTAACAATTAATGAAAAAAGGTATGAATCTATGAAACTTATAATAGATGGACAAAGTGAAGTGGGTGAGATGAGAGATTGAATCAAAACTATCTAAAGTATCAACCAACCGATCAAAAAGATATACTGAAATAACATTTACCCACCAATTATATATCCTCATTTACTATCATTGAGGGTTCATGTGGATACAAAGTTAAAAAAATGATTGAATTCACATAGTTTGTTTTGAAGAAAATATATACAGAGAGGAAGTTCAAGACTTTATTAGTTTTGAGAGTGTAAGTGAAATCCTAGACTATGATTGGCTAGGTTCCTCCATTGTAAAAATATACATGTGCTACGTTTTTATGATTTTATTTTCCAAAAGATAGTATACTATGTTAATTTATACTAAATACATTTCATATTTTGGTAGGCGTATATATAAAAAACAATTGAAGGGATTTCCCAATGAAAAAAGTGGACTCGTTAGTCCCCACATATCCTCTAAAAACAACCAAAAATAGAATCCAAAAAAGGATTAAATAGTGGTAGGACTATTGAAATCATTTGAAATAAAACTCTTGAATGAATGAATCTTATTAATACCAACGATGCTGGGGTAAAACCTTCAATTAAATCATATCAAATATATTTTCATTTATTTCATTACTTATTTCCTTTTTATGTCTTTAGGGAACATTGGATGCTCATTATAGTCAATTTGGATACTACAAATATTTATTTCCTTGACTCAATGCATGGATATCCTACAAACTAGAAACACATGATGGATTTATTCAATTTTTAATACACTAAATTCAATGTTTTAGAACTAAACCTCAAATTATATAATTTAGATTATGTTTTAATGAGGATTATTTTCATGAAACCCTCCCTACAAGGTGTACCCCTCCTGGGACAGTAATGTGAGAAAGGAGATAGTGACCCCATGAATCCTGCCTCAAGTAAGCCCTAGGTTGGCGACTAGCACCGAGGGTATAGTAAACACACAAATGGGAGGCATTTCCCTCTAAGATAACACATTAAAAAAGAGTGAGAAAAGAAAAACACTAAAAAACTCTAACTTAGAATGAAATATAAAAGAAATCCCAAGTACACATATGTAATGTCATGAAAACTACAACAACTAGAAGGGAAAACTAAAAGTACTATAGGAAAGTAAAAATAGCAGTGACCATGAAGCACAAACAGCTCCTACAACCCCAAGCTAGTAATGACCAACCTGATCACCAACCTGCTCCAAGTGACCTGAAAAATAGTTTATATATACATAAGGTTAGTATAACAATATACTCATTAGGATAATCCATGGAGCCTCTTTTGAAAAAGTAAATAAATAATGTTAAAGCATAGTGAAAAACAAGTGAAACTGACTTGTCACCTAAAAAGGTATACTATGTTCCCAGCATCACCATGGATACTCTTACCAAATATCACATAAAAGAGTATATATATAATAAATAATATCAAGAGTACCCCGCTATAACTTCCCCACTATTTTTCCACTTTTCCCCAACGTCACATGCCTTAATCCATCTCTCTCCAAAAGGATTGCCCGTAGACACCTGGTCATAACACAACAACATGCACCTAATACAAAAAAGCCACCACATCTACCTAACAAAAGTAACCAGGTAGTTTTTAAGAGCCACCGTAGCTCGCATAACATGTATCATATATCGGTTATTAAACCTCATGCCATTATAGCCCATACACTGAGTAAGGATCCTCAAGCCATCAAAACCTATACTTGTTGCAACTATTGTAGTTTATAGGAAAATATATCCAGAATATATGTGTGTGAATAACCCCAAGCCATTACAGCCCTCTACACACATATATGGGGAAAACAAACCATTTTTCCTACCATAACAAATAACTACCAAGAGAAGAGAGCAGTGCCAAAGGGTGTAGTCATTCATCAATCCTCCCACCAGAATATTGGGGAAAACACCCTCCTTAGGGATCAGAATCCTTGGGGAGTCAGTCTCCCTAATCGATAGGGTGGGTTAGTGTATAGAAACACAAAAAGTACATAATACACTATAGCTCAAAACCACACTATGGGTATAACCTAGTCTTAAACGAAAATGTAGATAATGTCTCTTGAATCATGGATGCCATTGCTAAGACTAGGTATTCTATAAGCACACAACCATTTAAAGAGATATATGAGATTAATTTATCCCTTTCCATTAGTTTCACTTCACATTAAATAATTATTTAAAAATTAATTAACTATTATCAATTCCACATTACATTTTATTATCATCACACCAAAGTTTCTTTCCCTCTAGGCATAACCAAACCAAGCCCACAGCTTCTCTAAAATATTATCTCAAAATTTCATCCCAGTAAGCTCAAACCCTATGGTTTTACATCATTTATTGAACCATTTATTAACAGCATTATTACTTTCCCATATTCCAACGCATTATAGAAAAACATACTAAGCTACTAAAAATAAGGGGGATCAACACTGTGAGTAGTTAAACTACAGGTAAAGTCTTTTCCACATATACCAATAGAGTATACCCATCCTACCTCGAGAAGCTAAACACGGAAAGAATGTGGCATACCCCAGGTGTCTTCTCCCCTTTAATAAGGAGGGTAAACAAGACCATATAACTTGATTGGTGTAGAAAGTAAAGAAGATAAACAACCAACAAGATTTATCAAGCATCAAACATTCATATACAAACAGTTTCATCATCTCTAGTATCCTCCTAGACACCCACATTCATAAAACGATGCATATCGCCACTCTAGGCGTCAACTGTTGCAATAACCAATGGGTATCCCTACCCCCACATATCACAAAAGACATCTAAGATCACATCACAACACAAGAAGTAGGGAAAAAATCATATCAACTGGGCTCTTATCCCTTAAAAACAAGGAATTCTTCCTTCACATGCAATGAGCTCTCACAACTCCAAGCATAAGGCTCTAGGCCTTTACAAGAAAGAGGGTAACTCAAAAACCTATGAGGAATTATCTTTTATCAAACAAATTGTTCTTTAATCCATATTGAATTAAACAGTTCATTAATTGTTGGTTCCAACTATGGGAACCCTAAACAGAAAGCAATCATAGTTATCACAAATAATTAAACATGATTACTATGCCAAATTGATTAACATCAAATTACAACAACAACAACAACCAGATTCATTCAAATGACTCTTTTATCTTTGAAAAATAATTATAATTAATATGAGTTTACATTATTTACTAATTTCTATCAAGAAAGTCATGATAAATAAGGAAATAATAGATATCACGCTATCTATCAAAATAAGAGTCAATAACATATGATCGATACTAATTTATTTATTAATTTCAAATATTTATTATATAAATTCCATTATGATCCAATGGGATAAAACATGCTAACTCTACATTTTCACATAAAAGAATTGAGAAGCCAAGAATCCCCTACCTCAAAAGGTTCTTGACATTCTTTATATGAGAACAATCCACACAATGGATTACAATCGCCTCCCCACATGACAACTTCATCCACCCAAGGACGCCACTGCACGATCACACCAACTGAACCCCAAGAAAGCTTCATTAGAATCATGGGGATAACATTCCATAACATAGAAAGTAGAAACATGAGAAGAAGGATCGAAGAAAACACAAGAACAGAGGTTGATAATACCTTCCATTGATGATGGATCGACACTTTTTACTCTAAAAAAACATGGGGTGCGCATAAAGAAGGAAGAAACATCAAGGGGAAATGATCGAAGGATTAAGGTTCGATCACCCCACTCTTATGTGAAGAAGGAAACAATCCAGCATCTCACACCATAGAATAAGAAGGTCAAATAAGGGGGAAGATATATCATCCCTTTATAATATATAACATAGCATTGGTTTAAGATACGTTAGATTTTCCATTAAAATCAAATTGCATTAAACCATGCGGGTTAACTAAGTAAAGGAATCCAGAGCCTTAGGAAAATTAATATAGGATTTTTGGGATTTGAATTGTCCTTAAATACATTAAAATAAGTCTTTGAATTCATTTTAAATCAAAGAAAGTGTCAAAGGGGTAAAACTGTAGGAAGCTAGAAACACTATTCACAAATGAATCACTGACATATGACTCACTGACAAATGACTCACTAAAAGATGAATCCTTGAAAGATGACTCACCGACAAATGACTCACCAATAGATGACTCAATGACAGATGGCTCACCGACAGATGACTCACCGATAGATGACTCACTGATAGATGACTCTCTGATAGATGACTCACCGCCAGATGACTCCCAAAAGATGACTCCCCGATAGATGACTCACTGACAGATGACTCACGGATAGATGACTCACCGACAGATGACTCTGCATCAGATGAATCACCAACAGATGACTCACCCACAGATGACTCATCGATAGATGAATCACTGAAAAATGACTCCCCAACAGATGACTCCCTGATAGATGACTCACCGACAGATGACTCAAATACAAATGAATCACCAACAAATGACATGTCGACAGATGAATCACCGACATATGACTCACCAATATATAACTCACTAATAGATGACTCACTGATAGATGACACACTGAAAAATGACTCGACAATAGATGGATCACCGATATATGACTCACCGACATCACAATTCACAAAATTTGAAACATTGTTCACAGAATTGGAAATTTGGAAAAGTGTTAGGGATTAGTCTCCTTGACCTCCAGAACAGAACATGCACTATATTTCAGCAAAGGAATAGACTAGAGAGGTTTGGACCATTATATCAGATACCTCTCAAAACATTCTCATCCTTGATAATTCAAAACCAACCAAGAAGGAAATAGAAAAGGGGTCTTAACAACTACACATAGAGATACCTCTCAAAAGAGAGAATCCACACAAAAAACAATAAAAGAAAGACATCTCATAAACAAGAAAATTTTACAACCACAAAAGAATATCATTACAAGAATAGAGATAAACATAAAATAGTTTGGGGTACTGAACACATATCTGTGACTTACATTCCCATGTACTATCCTCCACACCAGCATTACACAAGAAGACATGAACCAATGGGATAACACACCCATGAAACACTCTTTCCTTGTGGTCCTGGATCTCTAAAGGCCGCTTCTCGAAGGTCACATTATCATCAATGTCGATCTCAGTACAATCTATGATGTGAGAGTCATCATCAAGTTAATGAAGGAGCTGTGAAACATGAAAACATCATGTATTCAGATCATCTTTGGGGGAAGTGCTACCCGATACACCACGTCTTCAACATGATCCAACACCTCGAGAGGCCCAACAAACTAGGGAGGAAGATTACTCCCACGACCAAAAATTTTCTACCCACAATAGGGAGTAACCTTCAGAAAAATTTGATCCACAACATAAAACTCTAAAGGTGTCCTTCTTTGGTCATCATATGAGTTATGATGATCCTGAGCTGGCTTAATCCTCTTGTAAATCAACAAAACCATCTCTGTTGTATTATTCACTGTCTGAGAATTTTTGACTCTCCAACCCCAGTCCAACACAATGGAGAAGAGAAAGGTTGTCCATAAAAGTCTTAAAATAGTGTCATACCAGTGGTAGAGTGAAAACTATTTTTGTAAGAGAACTCCACCAAGGGTAAGTGCCTCATCCACAAACCTCCAAAATCCAAGACCCAAGAGCATAACATGTATTCATGAGTCTGAATAGAATGCTCTATTTGACCATCCATCTGTGGATGAAAGAAAGTGTTAAGGTATAACTTAGAACGAAAAGAATGTTGGACACCTCTCCACACCCTGGAGGAAAAATTAGGATCTTTATTATAAATTATCATCCTCGGGACATTGTGGAGTCTCACCACCTCCTCCAAATACTGCCCTGACAAAACCTCCACTGAGCTCAAATCCTTGATTGATGTGAAGTGTGCTTATTTTTTTAAACAATCCACTACCACCCAAATAGCATCATGGCCTCCTTGAGATCAAGGTAAACCAGTAAAAAATCCCATTGAGGTGTCCTCCCACTTCCAATGAGGAAGCTATAACGGATGGAGAAAACCACCAGGGACACGGTGCTCAACCTTCACCATCTGGAAGACCAAACATCGAGACACAAACTCTGCAACTTCTTTCTTCATCCCAGGCAACCAAAATCGACTCCTAAAAGCTTGATACATCTTTTTCATGCTAGGAGATATTGCTAAAGGTGAACTATATAACTCTCTGAGAACCATCTCATACATCTCCAAAGGAACGAAAAGCCTTCCCTAATACAACACTTGGTGTTGTTCATCCTTTGACCAACCATCAGGGGCCTCTCCACAAACAACTCGGTCTCTCTAGACCTCCACCTCTAGATCCCCCAACTAGGAATCTTCCACCTACTACACTAGATATGACTACACTATCATCTGAAAAATACAACCTCTTCCACCAACTTCTCCAATATCCATATGCAATGATAAATGTTCTTCTATTACTCTCCAAGAATCACCAGATTCACACACTACATCACTATGTGACTTCCTTCTCAGTGAATTAGCTACAACATTCCCATTTCCATGTGTATAAAAGATTTCAAAGTTGTATTACTAGAAGAACTTTATCCATCGATGCTTCCATATGTTCAAATCATGCTGGGAGAAAACATACCTTAGGCTTTTATGATCGGTGAAAACCACAAAGCACTCTCCAATGAGGTGATGTCTCTAGTACTTTAGATAAAACACCATGAAAAACAAATCAAGATCATGTGTGGAATAGTTACATTCATGGGGACATAACTACTGAGAATCATAAGAAATGACCATTCTCTACTACATCAGAACTCAGCCTAAACTCAGATGTGAAGCATTGCAGAAAACATCAAACTGAACTCCCTCTACTGGAAGAGTAATAACTGGATAACTTACCAACTTCTCCTTCAGATAATCAAAAGATTCCTGACAATGATCAGTCCACACAAATTCCTGATCCTTCATGATCAATGCTATTATATGAGTCTCAAACCAAGAGAAATCAGCTACGAACCTCCTATAGTTGCCTGTGAGATGAAGGAAACATCACACATATTCCACTATCTTGGGGGCTTCCCAAGATACAACTGCTTCTATCTTCGATGTATCCACAACCAATCCCTAATGGGATACAACATTCCCTAATAAACAGACTTCTCAAGCCCAAAACTCACAATTCAAAAATTTCCCAAATAGCTTCTATTGACGAGGAAATCCCAAAACGACGTGAAGATGCTATGCATGATCCTCCTTAGATAAGGAGTACACAAGGATGTCATCGATGAAAACCACCATGAACTTATCTAGGAACTCATGGAACATAGAATTCATCAACCCCATGAACATACCTGGACCATTCGTCACACCGAACGACATTACAATGAAGTAGTAATTCCCATGACGACAATAGAAAGCAGTATTCGGGATATCCTCATGCTTCACATTCATCTGATGATATCTTGAAAGAAAATAGATCTTCGAGAACGAAGTTAAAACCTTCAATAGATTGAACAAATCATCAATCCATGGAAGAGGATAGTGATTCTTCACTGTCACCTTGTTTAAGTGATGATAATCAATACAAAACCACAAACTGTCATCACCCTTCATCACGAACAAAATTGGTGCACCCCATGGTGACACACTCGGACGAACAAAACCACACTTTAATAGACTATCGATTTGTATACATAACTCCCGTAACTTATAAGGGGCCATCCTATATGGATATATAGAGATAGGAGATGCTCCTAGTTGTAGCATGATCCCAAACTCGATCTCTCATCGAGGGGGAAATGCTACAACCACTTCTAGAAAGACATCCAGGTACTCTACTATGACCCTAAGAAACACAAAATACAGAAATTATAAAGAACTCAACATCATATTAGCCATCAAGGATGATAAGGAAAAAACATGCCTCTGACCCATTCGAGGTTCTTGCTCACCAACAAACATTATTGGCTCTCCATCAGCATCGAAGAACACCACCTGCCTTCAAAAGAAATATGTGATAGCCTGAACTTAATACAACCAATCCATGCATAGGATGACACCGTATGGTTGTATCAATAAACATATGAAATATTCCCAAGATCATTACTGCCCAAGCACTAGCTCACAATCTCTACATACTTCAAACAAGTCATCTTGACCTCCAACTGGCGTAGTCAACGCCAAGGGCACTGCAGACCTCTCTACCTCAAGTCCCAAAGAATGGAAAAGGAAAGGTAATATGAATTAGTTCATATATCCTAAATCAAACAAGGAATACACCCAAGTATAAAACATTAAAAGTGTACCTCGAATGACGTCTGGCTCGCCTGGCTCTAGCAACTCTAAAGCATGAAGATGAACACGACCTACTCCATGGCCTCTCAGGCCCTGATGATGACCACCACCATAGAAAAACTATTCTCTCAGAGGATGAGGATCATCATGGGGCTATCCTTTACCCTCCCCATCTACTCTCAATTGATCCAAAGCTGGTGTAACCTCCTACTGCTGCCTCAACTGGAACTGTATCGACGGAGGAACCTCGAGAGAAACACATGGTGCATGATGACTGATCTGAAAGGGAATACACTATCACTACTGATGACATTAAACTCCATAAGAAAAACAATCGCATGATCCCTTTGCATAGGCCTGAGATCCGCCACCTCTAGAGAAATGAGATGTTGAGGGCTGGGACCTCCCCCTGGTTGAATGAAAACTCTTCTACCCTGAAAACAAGGAAACTTAGACCATAGCTCTACTTCATGAGAAATCCTGACGAATCCCCTCTCATGATGATCTGGTTCTGGATAATTTCCAATCGAAAACCTCTTACCTCACTAAAACCTCAAGATATTTCTTCAGTATAAATGGGGTGACCTGGCGCTGGATCACTAGATGCAAAGCCTCTTCGAAAAGCCTCACCCAAGCCTCCTCATCTTGAAACAGGTCCAAAGAATATCATAAAAGGTTCTTAAAATTAATTCCAAACTCTCTCACATTAGATATCCCTTTCCTAAGGGTAAGTAGCTCCTAGAAACTGGAAGGCTTCATGGTCAAAGAAAGAAACTCAAATCGTAACTTGTCTCGAAACTCCTCCCATGAGATCACCGACTCCTTACAATCCCTGAGGAACAAAAACCACCATTTCCTCATTGCCCCACACAGTATCGTCATAACCAATGACACCAAGTGCTCCTTCCGAGCACAGATCAAACTTAAGGATATCTCAACCTCCTCCAACTTGTCATTAGTGACTTCATCTAAAACAGATCCATCATAATTCTATAGACTCTGGAACTGAAACATGTGGAGTGTCTTCCTCCAAGTGTCATTGTTGTCAACCTCTACCCTACAATGATATTATGGAACAACCTATTGTACATCATCTACGTGAACCTGACGAGGACGTCAACCTAGAGCCATACCTTCAAAATAATAAAACAGTTAGAGCTCCTAAACATGGAATATAGAAGAACCAACATTAATTAATTAATTATTTTATTTTATTCAATTTAGGTTAACCTATATGAAGGTCTACCCATTTAAACACAGGAATAAAGAAGAATGATGCATGGTCATTTCCTAGTTCTTTGCCTTACAACCAATATCACCTCATTTTGTAGCCACTATAAACTTAAAGGTCTATGAATCAGATTAGAGAGGGGCTTAAATGCCTATGTCTCAGTTGATATCCAGTGTTTAAATCACTTTATAAACTTGACTGACATCGTTTCCCTACCAACCCATTCAACCTCACATGTGCCTAACACTAAACATCATCTTATCCCTCAAATAGACCTCTGATACCAATTTTTCATGAACCCCTTCCCACAAGGTGTACCCCTCTTGGGCTGGAAATGTGAGAAGGGAGATAGTGTCCCCTAAGTCCTACCTCCAGTAGGACTCGAGTAAGAAACTAGCACCAAGGTTATAGTAAACACACAAATGAGATGCATTTCCCTCTAAGAGAACACATAAAAAACAAATAGATAAGATAGAAACCAACCAACTCAAACTCAGACTACAATATAAATGAAATACTAACTAAACATATGTGATTTCATGGAAAACTACTACAACTGGAAGGGAAAACTACATATACCTAAGGAAAGTAAAAACAAAAGCAACCATGAAGCCTGAACATCTCATGCAACCCTAGGCTAGTAATAAACAACCTGATCTCCAACCTGCTCCAAATGACCTAAAAATTAGTTTATATATACATAGGGTGAGTATAACAATAAAATCAGTAGGATCCTCTCTAGAACCTCTCATGAAAAAGTAATGAAAGCATGATAAATCACATTGAAAAACAAGTGAAACTAATTAATCACCTAAACAGGTATACTATGCTTCCAGTCTCACCATGGATACTCTCAAAAAATATCACATACAAGAGTATATAAAATAATAAATAATATCAAGGGTAACCCACTACCACTTCCCCACTGGGTTACTACTTTTCCCCAACGTCGCATGTCCTAAGCCATCTCTCTCCAAAATGTCTTTCCCGCAAACACCTAGGCATAGCACCACAACATGCACCTCGTGTAAGAAAGCCACTATGTCCACATAAGAAAAGTAACTTGGTATTTTTTGGGAGCCACCATAGCTCACATAATTGTATCATACACCAAGAATTAAACCTCAATCCGTTATAGCCCATACACTGAGTAAGTATCCTCAAGAAATCACAGTCTATACACGTTACGCCGATAGTAGTCGATAGGAAAATATATATAGAATATGTGTGTGTGAATAACCACAATCCATTATATACATCTACACACATATATGGGGAAAAATAACCATTGTGCCTACCTGAAAAAATAACTACCAAGAGAAGATAGTAGGGCTAAATAGGGTAGTCATCCATCTATCCTCCCACTGAAATGTTGGGGAAAATCCCCTCCCCAGGGGTCAGAATCCCTAGGGTGTGAGTCACCCAAACTAAAAGGGTGGGCTAGCGTATAGATACAAAAGAAATTACATGACATGCTACAGCTCACAATCACACTATGGGTATAACCTAGTCTTAGACTCAACTACAGCTAACAATTTGTGACTCTCAGCTACCACTACTAATACTAGATATCTTATAAGCACACAACCATTTAGAGAGCTTCATTAGATAAATTTATCCCTTTTCATCAGTTTCAATTTACATTAATTAATTATTTAAACATTAATTAAGCATTATTAATTCCAAATTACATTTCATTAGCATCACAACAAAGTTTCATTCCATCTAGGCATAACCAAACTAAGTCCACATCTTCTCAGAAATATTACCTCAGCATTTCATCCAATAAATTTCAAACCCCATGGGTTAACATCATTTATTCAAACATTTATTAACAACATTATTACATTCCCATATTCCCAGGCATTCTAGAAAAACATAATAAGCTACTAAACATAAGGGGGATCAACATAGTGTGTAGTAGAACTACTCATCAAGTCTTTTCGACCTATAGAAAGAGCATAGAACCATCATCCCTCGAGAAGCTAAACACATAAATCGTGTGGCATACCCCACATGTATTCACCCCTTTTGGAACGAGGGTAAGAAAGAAAATATTCCTTGAGAAGTGGAGAAATTAAAGTAGATAAACAGACAACAAGATTAAGCAAGCATCCAAAATTCATATCCAACCTGTTTCATCATCTCTGGTGTCCTCAACACCCACATGCATAAACAAATGCATCCCTCCACTTGAGGAGTCAACTGCCACCACAACTGCTGGGCCTCCCTACCCCCACATATTACAATAGCCATCCAAGATCACATCATAGCAAAAGAAGTAGTAAACAAACATCATATCCACTGGGCTCTTGTCCATTAAAAAGTTATTCTTCCTTCACATGCAATGAGCTCTCATAGCTCTAAGAATAAGGCTCTTTCCCTTTACAAGAAAGGGGTAACTCAAAACCCTATGAGGAATTATATTTTATCAAAAAACCATCTCTTTAATCCATATTCAATTAACCGGTTCATTAATAGAAGGTTCCAACTATGGTCAACCAAATAAGAATGCTATCATAGCAATAATAAATAATTAAACATGCTTACTACACCAATTTAATTAATATAAAATTACAACAACAAAAATCAGATTCATTTACATGACTCTTTTATCTTTGAAAAATATTAATATTTAATATGAGTTTATGTTATTTACCAATTTCCATAAACAATTTCATGATAAACAAGGAAACCATAGATATCACACTATTTATCAAAACAAGAGGCAATAACATATGATCGATACCAATTTATTTAACTGGTTCAAATATTTCTTATTCCAATTCCATTGTGATCCAATGGGATAAAACATGCTAACACTATATTTTCACATAAAATAATAAAGAATATATGAATCCCATACCTCAAAAGGTTCTTGATGTTATTTATATGAGAATGATTCACATAATGGATTAAGATCACCTCCCCCCGTGACAACTGCATCCACCTGAGGGTGTCGTGGCATGACCGCACCAACCAACACCCTAGATAACTCCATTAGAATCATGTAGATCACATTACATTATAGGGAAAGGATAAACTAGAGAATAATAATTGAATAAAACACAAGAATAGAGGTAGATCATACCTTTTATCGATGATGGATCGACACTTACTGCTTGCACCAAAATATGGGGTGCACATGTAGCAAGAAGAAACTTCAAGGGGAAATGATCCAAGGATTAAGGTTCAATCCCACGACTCCTATGGGAAGAAGGAAAGGTTCCAACATCTCTCACTGGGGAACAATAAGGTAGAACAAGGGAGGAAGATATCTCATCACTTTAGAAGATTTAATGGAGTATCAGTTCAAGATACACTAGATTTTCCTTTAAAATAAAATCACATTAAACCACATGGTTTCACCAAGTAAAGGAATCCCAAGACTTAAGAAAAATAATATAGGAATTATGGGATTTGAATTGGCCTTAAATTCCTTAAAAATAAGTATTTGAATGCATTTTACGTCAAAGAAAATGTCAAAGGGTTGAAACATTAGGATGTTGGAAACACTATTTACAATGACTCACCGACAGATGAATCACTGACAGATTACTCACTAACAGATGAATCACCAACAAATGACTCACTGACAGATGACTCGCCGATAGATGACTCACCGACAGATGACTCACCGACAGATGACTCACCTAAAGATGACTCATCGAATGATGAATCACCGATAGATGTCTCACTGACAGATGTCTCACTGACAAATAACTCACTGACAGATGACTCATTGACAGATAACTCACTGATAGATGACTCACCAATAGCACTATTCACAAAACTAGAAACACTATTCATAAATTACTTATTCTCCTCAATATTTCTACATTTTATGAAACCAAAAAATGGAAAATATTATGGTTATTATGTTTATACATTTATGAGAGATATTATATTCCATCAATAAACTAGCATCTTTGAAGAGTTATTTTTGAAGATAATTATTATTTCATTTAAAATATATTTTAATCCTTTACGTATTTATATTTTTACAGTACTATTATGACTATCCAAGTGAATCATATTCACAAGATTATGTAGATTTTCTTACAAATGAATGGGAAATATACCTAGTGGAAGAATTTAAACAAATAGTATAAAGATATGACTTCCATAGAAGTAGTGAATTGTTTCATATTTATATTTAATTTAATTATTTTTAATATTACTCATATAAGAATTTTTTTCTTATACATTTGGATTCCTTTGTTCGAGTCAGGGTAGTTTGTTCGAAGTTACTCTAGCTCGTGAGAGATTTGGCTTCAAGCTTATAACTTAAAATTCAATGAGAAGGTAATTTTTTTAATATACTATGTTTTCCTCATGATATTAAATGTTCTCTACTATATTAACAAAATCTCAATTAAATGCTTGACTACTTAATTTAAAAAATTTCACTCACTGAAAATCAAGAAAACACACTCGAATTGTCTTGGTAATTTTTGAAAATGATTCATAAGTCATTTTTGAGGAGTATGAAAGAGTCTCATTTAAAACCGATACAAAATGTGAATGATATGACACAAAATACATGTTTGCATTCTAAAATTACATTTTAGTAAAAGAACACAATTGGCATACTAAAAACCAAGAAAAATCATTAATATTTTTTTGGTACATTTGGAAAATGATCTATAAGTCATTTATGATGTGTAGGAATCAACCACACATCAATATGATGCATGGTGTGGCTATTATAACTAAAAGTGTCTCTTTTTATTTAAAATTGACATTAATTTTAGTAAAAAAAGTGACATACGGAAAACTGAGCAAACGAATTCATATTTTTTTTTATATTTTAGGACAACTATCCATGAGTCATTTTTGATATGTATGAGTAAACCACACCTCAATATGACACATGGTGTGACTCGTATGACACTAAGTGTGTCTTTTTTATTTATAATTGACATTAAATTATGTAAAAAAGAATAATTAACATACTAAAAAATGAGAAAACACATTCTGATTGTTTTTATACTTTTGAAAAACAATTCAGGAGTCATCTTTGAAATATAGGAAACAACCACACCTCAATACAATGAATTTTGTGACCGACATGACTCAAAGTGTCTGTTATGAGTATAAAATTGACCTTTAAGTATAAAACATGCACCTCATTGAAAACAAAGAAAACACACTCTAATTGTATTGATAATTCATGATAGTGATTCATTAGTCATTTGTGACGTTTATAAAGTATTCTCGCATCAAACAGATTCATGATACGACTGGTATGACTCAAAATGCATGTTTCATGTTTGAAATGACATTTTAGTAAAAAAACACAATTGGCATACTTAAAACCAAGAAAATTTTTTTAGATTGTTTTTATACATTAGTAAAATAATCTATAAGTCATTTAGGATGTGTAGGGATCAACCACACCTCAATATGATGCACAATATGGGTGGTATAACTCAAAGTGTATTTTTTTTATTTACAATTAACATTAATTTTAACAAGAATTATATGTGACATACTTAAAACCAAGACAATTCATTCATATTGTTTTTATATTTTAGTAAAATGATCCATGAGTCATTTCTAACATGTAGGAGTCAACCACATCTCAATACAACTCATGGTATGGTCAGTATGACTCCAACTGTATATTTGTATTTAAATTTGACATTAATTTAAGTAAGAAAAATTGACATTCTAAAAATGAATAAAATTCATTTAGATTGTTTTTATACTTTATAAAAACAATCCATGAGTCATTTTTATGTGTAATAATCAACCAAACTTTAATCCGATGCACGGTGAGATCGGTATGACTCAAAGTGCCGGTAATCAGTTTAAAATTATCATTTTAGTTCAAAACACATCCCTCCATAGAAACTAAGAAAATTTGAACTGATTGTCTTGATAATTTAGGGAAGCGATTCATAAATCATTTTTGATGTGTATGAAGAAGTCTCACATCAAACTGATGCATGATGCTACCGATATGACTCCAAATGTGTGTTTCCAATATGAAATGACTTTTTAATAAAAAAACGATTAGCATACTAAACATTGATAACTGCATTCATATTGTTTTTATACTTTATAAAAATTATCTATAAGTAATTTTTGACATAAAGGAATCAACCTCACCTAAATATGATGCAAGGTGTGGCCGGTATAACTCAAAGTGTCTGTTTTTATTTAAAATTGACATTAATTTTAGTAAAAATAACAAGTGACATACTGAATACTAATAAAATGCATTAATATTGTTTTGATAATTTAAGAAAACAATCCATGAGAAATTTTTGACATGTAGGAGTCAACTTAACCACAATACAACAGACGGTGTGACTGGTATGACTCCAAGTGTGTCTTTTTATTTAAAATTGAAATTAATTTATGTAAAAAGAAAAGTAACATATTGAAAACTGAAAAAATTCATTCATATTGTTTTTATACTTTAGTAAAACAATCCATGAGTCATTTTTGTTGTGTTGGAATCAAGCACTCCTCAATCCAATGCACGATGTGACTGATATGACTCAAAGTGTCCATTATGAGTTTAAAATTGACATTTTAGTTCAAAATATGTCCCTCAATGAAAACCAAGAAAACATGCTCTAATTGTATCTATAATTTAGTAAAATTATTAATATTTCATTTGTGAGGTGTATTAAGTGGTATCATGTCAAACTGATGCACAATTGGACTAGTATGACTCAAAATATGTGTTTCCCGTTTGAAATGAAATTTTAGTAAAAAAACTAACATACTAAAAACTAAGAAAATGCTTCATATTGTTTTTATACTTCAATAAAATATTCCATAAGTAATTTTTGATTGGTAGGAAATAGTCTCACCTCAATTTGACACATAGTATGACCGGTATAACTCCAAATGTTTCATTATTTAAAATTGAAAAATTTTAGTAAAAGAACAAGTGACATAATCAAAACCAAGAAAACACATTCAGATTGTTTTGATATTTTAGGAAAATAATACATAACTCATTCGTGATGTGTAAGAATCAACCCCACCCCAATACGACACACTATGTGATTGGTATGACTCCAAATATGTTTTTTTAATATTGAAATTTTATTGATGTATTCTTTCATATTAATGTTTAATTTATTTCTTTATAGTATTACTAACACAATATTTTTTTCTTATATATGTGGAATATTTTTCTCAGGTTGAGATTATTTTTTCAACAACTAATACCAAGGGTGAAAATTTATGAGAGAGGATCACGGGCATCAAAAGATGAAAAGTTAATGTTTTTAAATGTTTTTTGGATAATTGTAAATGTAATTATATAACACATTTTTTGAAATGTATTTAGCATTTTTTTTGTATATACCATTGGTGGACAATTTTTTATTCATGATATGAATTAAATTTATATAGCATTGTTTGAAATTACTCATTTTTTTGGGTGTGTTGTTATATTAACAACACATTGTATCCATCTAGGCCTTTATCAACATTGTTAAAATCCTTTTTGTGCACTGTTAATGGGTATATGTGTAGTAGTAATACTGGAAAATAGGAGGTGTGAATGGGGTTCATGACTCCCATGTAGAAAAAAATAATACTAGCCCCCTATCATTTCCCCCATTCTCCCCCACCCAATTTTCATTGATGTTCTGGTGAATTTATTTCTCTCTTTCTCAATATTTTATTTTCAACCTTCAAGAAAGTAAAATTTATTTTTTTATATTTTTAGTTTTCTAGTTTCCTTATTTTTAAATGATTTATTTATCTAAAATGTATGATTTTATGAATGTATAATTTAACTAATATATTATTTTTATGTTTTAGATCATGGTGAATAATTAATCATATTTAAATTTAATGTTTGGATAATTTAAATTGTGTTTAATTATGAGTAATTGGGTATAAAATAATATTATTTATAATTAGAAAAATACAATTTCATTCAAAAATGAATGTACATATTTATAATTTATAATAACAATAATTATATTTGAATACATTTATATATAAATATAATGTTATATACTATATTTAAATTCAAATAAATTTAAAATATATTATTAGATGGAAAAATAAAATTATTCTATTTTAATATTTTTTTTAAAATATATTACTAATAATATTTAAAAAATATATATTATTTACTTTATTTGAATATTTATATATATGTGTTAGATCATTTATCATATTTAAATTTAATTTAATTTATTATATTGGTTTAATATATATATATATATATATATAATGTTATTTTCATTAATGAAATTATCTTTTTTACTACTAATAATATATTCAAAACACTATTATATATTTATATATATCAGTTCATGAGGGTACAATTACATTCAAACAAACACACATACATGCCTCAAGGCCATAACCCTGTCCATACCCCCCAAGGGATAGTCCAGATTAATCCCTTATATTTATTTAAAGTATATGAACATACATGTGTGTGTGTGTTTGTATTCACAACTCGTGGTCTCCCATTCTGTCAAACTCCCACCATCGACGCCTACATGTTCACCATCCAACTAAACCATCCCCAATTCCCCCTTTGTAGGGTGGACGACCTTTATTTTGCCAACATCAAACATCAACCATATTATAAAAGGACCCCCTCTACCACATGACACTGACTCCTATTTTTTTTAGTTTCTGAACTAGCATCCTCACACACCACAGCTTCCACGGTGCCCCCTCCACTATTATCTGCCATGCTAGGCACGCACACCAGTTCCCCCATCAAATAAAAATGTTATCAAGGACATCATGTGGTCCCACCTTCCATCCAGTCTAAACGCTGACCACATTTACAACACCACTGTCAAGTGGGGGTCCATTCATCATCTATCTCTATAACTAGTGGAAAGTTCCCACATTCTGCAAGCGTCAATTGACACCAGCCATCTCGTCCCCAATTTAATTGGGTGGGCTGGAAGATGCAATGGTTGGGATTTGAACCCCATGTGATTGTATGCTATTGGGGATTATTATACCACTGTACTACACCCCAAGTGGTAAATATTAATTATAAATATTTAATATTATGATTAATTATATAAAAAATGAAAGTATTTTTATTTAAGAAAATATAATTACTTACAAAAAAGTATATATATAAATTAATTTATGATATTTAAATTAAAATAAATTGAAAATATATTATTGGTTATATAAATATAAATAATGTTGTTTTCTTAAATTACATTAAAAGGAAACTATTAATAATTTTTTTTAAACATTCATTATATTCATATAATTTTATGAGTAATTATTTATAAAAAATTATGTATATTTAGAAAAAATATAATTTATTGCAAAAGTGTATATGAATAATTATAATTTAGAATATTAATAATTACATTTAAATATATTTATATGTATATATAATATTATGTGTTATATTTATATTAAAATAAATTTACAATATATTACTAGATATATAGATAAATAAAATTATTCAAACTAAAACATTATCGTAACTAAATATTTTTTTAAAATTATTAACAAATAAAGAAATGTATTATTTAAATCATATAAGAAACTGATTATCATTAATCAAATAACATATATATACTGTTAAATGCATAATTTTTTAGTAATATATACAATTATATTTAAAAATATTATTACTATATATATTCTATATGAAGAATATAACAAAATTTGTAAAAAATATTTGGTAAGAAAATTTAGAATTGACTGATCTTGAGATGATCAAACAATGTATAACTAAAATTTTATATCATAATTTTTTTATGTGGTTATATTATTTATAATAGTTGAATTTTTATTCTCCATTGATGACTTTCATGGCATGCCTCTCTCTAAGAATGTAAGGGCATGCATGTTCACATTAAACTATTTCACTGACTCTTTATTCCCTGTAATACTTTTAAATATATTAAAGAATATTTCTCGAGCTAGGAGATGACTCGATGTGAGATTTTGAGGCCCAGTGAGACCATTATGGATGATATAAAAATATTAAATATATTAATATCATGTGTCTGTAGTTTACCTAAAGTAGTGGAGTAAATCCCAAAAGAAAGTCCAACATTGGAAATCTAAGACCACTATTTATTCTGGAATGTGGGGTTTATCCTAGGTGGGACCTAAGGTTGGCCAATGATAGACGTCTAGTTGAGGCATCCATTGGTAGGTTCATTTAATAAAATAAATAACTAAATTTTTTATTTATTTTATTAAATGGACTAACCTAGAGAAACCACTATAAGTACCCACTTATAAAAAATAGGTAGGGTTAATAACATAGAATTTGTAGGATTTTAGAGGATCTCAAATAATTATTCATTGGTTGATCACATCAGAGGATAACGGGTGAACAAATCAAAGTGGATCTAGAGGCAATGAATGTAGTGATACTTTACCTTCTCTGTGGAATGAATTCTTTACAAACGATCAATCCAAATCGAGGTAGGACCCATAAACTATGGTTTCTTCCCTCTTGATTAAATTTTTTATGAATGGATTATTATCTTCTTTAGATATGTTTTTATTTAATCCTTCACATGATCCTAATAAATCATTCAAATTGTTTAATTCTATTTATTCTAGTTAAATAATTTTATAACCATAAATATCACATTTTCATGATTTTTAGAAGATATTTCTTAGACAATGATGGCTAAACCTTTTTTCTTATTCTTTCCCCCACCAGTTCTTTGGTTTTTTCATCATTAGACCATGGGGTCACAATTTGACATTGTCGAGATGGGTTCGAGTGCAATCGAACCCCCAAACTCATAGTGGTCGTGTGCATGAATAATATATTGGTGTTTTTATATGGATTGAGAAGGATTGTGAGTTATGTTTCATGGATATGGGATCCATTATGGTGATAGGAAATAGAAAGCTCACAATATATGTGATGACTCTTCAAGAGGATGATCAAATTCCAATTTCTGACCACCGGTGACTAGGAAATGAAAAACAAAGGAATGTTCCTCTGATCATGAGTTGTTAATTGGTGATATTTTTTTGTGACAGAAGTGGATCTAGAAACTATTTGAAATAACTAGTGTTTCTTTAAGAAACCATAGTACACATTGTGTAGTTCGGAAGAACACGCGTCATGAATTTTCTTTTCTATGGAAGCTCGGTTTTATAGCCAAGTTAAGGATCACATGTGGTGTGGATGGCCCCACATTTCATATGACCCAATCCATGTAGCTAGGACATGTTCAGTTTCACAAGACTAGGACCTCATGTGGTATGGCATTTTGTATACTCCAAGAGTACACAACCATGACAAGGCAACCAGATATGGCCAGGTACGTGACCAGGTACATGGGCATGGGCCAATGTACACATGCTTGACCAGGAGAAAAAGGGAAGGATCTGAGTGGATGAGACATACCATATATAACCCATACATTCCATGTATTATGACATGTCTTCCCAAACCATGTCCAATTGAGAACATGGTTAGGCAACGAGGTGAGGTCACACGCCATGAGGACCCCCATACATGCCTAGTCTTCCCTCCCGAAACTTCTTCCTCTCTTATCTTCTTCATTTGTACATTGATTTTTTCACATGAGTAAACTATCCTAAGTTTTTTTATATGTATAACATGATGGTGTACACTTTTTTCCATAAAATATACTGTGTAAGGTGTCCTAATTGAGACACTTATTTAAGTGATGCCAGAAAATTTTAGTGGCCTAGGAAGGATCATCAGAGTATTTCCAAGGTTGGTACTCCATTGTCACACCAGGGTTTGGGTTCCCCATAATCTTTATACATGTATATTTAATACTCCCCTAATCATGGAATATGTCCTGTACCTATTTATTGGAACTCCCTCGTCATTGAGATTCAATGGTGTGTGGGTCCTCTATGGGAGTGAGTGCTCACTCAAGTGTAGAGCATAATAACAAAGAGAAGGCCCCTCCACACATATTCTTATGTGGTTGCATTTGATACTGGACATCAATGATGGAATTTTGGATCTGTAGGCATACTCATCAACTTTGGTTGGGCTATGAGATGGAGATCCCATTTATCTCTCTATTGGGTATCATTATGAGTATATATGTACTAGGTTTACATTTTCCTTTTTTTCTTTGGGTTGAGTTGACAATCATTGTATCTCTCTATTTCTCCCTATTTATTTTTCAATGAATCCTATAGGGTATGAATATACTCACCCCTTAGTGGTATTTTCCAAAACGTGTTGTGTCTTATGCAGATGATAGATAGATCCATGGTGACTATGGTAGAGCATAGTGGTACATGGGTGCATAGACCACATTTAGTGGTTGAGCTTAGATATTTGGATCTAGGTTATCCCATATTTCTTATTTTACTAGTTTTTTTAGGTTGGGAACTCTTTTCTTGACAGGTATTTATTTTTTCCTTTTTTTCCTTTGGATTATACTACACTACTCTGATGTATTCCCAATATATTTTTTCATTCATGATAATAATCTCTAAGATTAATTATTTTAATTATTATTACTCTATACTTTTTATAGAGATATTTGGGTGTGTGAATACAGGTAAATTAGGAAAAGTAATCACATTTACATTATTACCTCTCAGTTCTTGTCACCAACCCCCATGCCAATTGGGGGATGGATTGGGATTGTCACGGCTCGGCCTTCCGTCAGCCAAGTAGGCCCCAGTGGGTCATGTCATGATAGAGTGCAATCAAGGTAGTTCATTCCTTTGGATGGTGTTTGGAGTTTTACCCTTATGATTATTGGTTGGGGCTTAGGGAAATGATGTCAAAGTTTCACAAGAATTTATTTTAGGATACATAACCCAATGATTGTGTGGATACTGATGTATCCATTCACCAGGAATCTGAATACCTTCTACTCAACTTGATATACTGAGACATTAGTTTCAAGGAACATGGTACAAGAATTATATAATATTAATACCTTTAATATACTTCTTGAGTCATCATCCCACATGTATATCGTCTCATATAATTGTGTATGTCTTGAACACTTTTAGGATGCCTCTATGAAGAAAACCATCCAATTTACTGAGACAATATCATGAAGATGATCAGTTGAGTGACGAGGCCTCAGTTCATTGTCATACTCATAAGATGTTACATCATGGAGAGAAGAGAGAATCCATTCCTCCTTTAGATCATCAGTTAGAACCATTAGATAAGGATGAGGATACATGTAGGTTGAGAACACTATACGAGTTCCGGTGTTAGAAAATATTGACATTTCATGGTGAGCTAGATCCTTAAGAAGTAGAGGATTGGATTGAGTCGGTGATCTGTCTTCAGGATTGATCAAACCCTAGTAGATTAGATGGTTTAACTTTAATACAATAAATTTCATAGAGTTGGTGTGTACTAGTGGATTCTAGTTACTCATACTCATTATGAGATTATTCTCTCATGGAAAGACTTCCAAAAGCTATTTTGGGGAGTATTACTCTTCATTCATGTGCTTAGTTTGGATCCAAGAGCTTATAGAGCTACAACAGGGTGATATAACCATTTTAGAGTGTACATAGAGGTTCAATAAACTTATGTGATACTCCATTGACATGTTTCAGGATGGATTATTTTAGGCATGAATGTTGGATCAAGGTCTTTGCAATGACATTCAGGACATCATAGTTTCCTTATGCATCCATATATATGCAGGAGTACTGGAGTGAGATCTAGTTATGGGGAGCTTTGTAGAAGATATTTTTCATGTGGTTTATACTGATAGTTGATATCATAGGGATGTGTCATATTTAGAAAATGGTAGAATACATATGTCAAGGTCTCAGTGTGGGAGGTATACCCATGCCCAAACTCATGCATGTTTTTCTAAAGATCAATGATAGATTAGAGGATCTAGTTATCCTAGAGAGTAACGATCTTATGTTTTTTATGGGTGATACCACTTGGCTCATGATTTCCCAACACATTTTGTTGAGTGTGATATGAAGACATTGGATGAACCTCCACAGTAGAGGCAGCACCATGATCAGATATCTCATAGATGTGGCCAGGGTGTCCCTCAAGGAGGTAGTGTTGGAAGAAAAGTTGGAGACTCTCTAGAGGGAGCAGTATTTGGTGGAGGATGACACTATGATCTACTACCACCACCACCACCTGGTGGCCCATGTCAGTCTTTGGGATCTTGCGTTCGAGGTCGTGTGAAGTTGCAGGCCATGGAGGTGTATAACCAGACTATACATGATATTTTATGATGTATGGTATATGTTTATTCTACTCTAGAATTAGTACTATTAGACACAGGTGTGATTCATTCCTTCATCTCCTTATTCCTTGTGTGAGAGCTAATGCTTCCAGTTGATACCTTGTCCTAGAAACTATGATTGGAGGTAATTATGAGTAATGATTATTCTATATCACATATATACTAGCAGAGTGATCTATCACTTGGTGTATATAGTTTCATGTGGGGAATTTTGGTCCTTATTGTGAGAACTTATGATTTCATGATGGGAATGGATTGTTTATTTTTGGTCCATGCTAAGATTAACTATCATAAAAGATAATTCTAATTGCTTTATATATATGGTATGAGATTCTTCATTGTGGGTGGGATGGATATCATAGTTGAGTGGGTAGGTTTTTTGAGAAGGAAGATGAAACCCATCACCCATTAGTTTCGGATTATGGTCCTAGATGGAGTGGGATATTTGGGAATGTGGATTCCTTCTATAGTATTGGACTTTACATATTTCTTCCTAGGGGATTTTCTAAGATGGCCTCCATGGTGGGAGATAGATTTCTATTTCATCTTTAACCTAAGGACTAAGAAAATACTTTCTTTAGAATATCATATGGGCCCTATCAAGATATAATAGGTGAGGGTGTAGTTTTTGGACCTTTGAGTGAAGGGATCTATCATAACTAGTGTGTTCCCCTAGGCATATCCATTTTTGTTCATGAAAATATAGATAGATGATTGAAGATTTGCGTTGACTGTCATCACATGAATCGTGTAACAATAAATAAAATTACCCCTTATCAATGATTGAAGACCTCTATGAGTAGTTCTGAGGCATGTGTTTTCTATCAAATATTGATCCCATGTAAAAATACCACCAGTTGAGGGTTCACAAGGATGATATTCTAAATATGGAATTTCAATGCTGCTATGGACTCTATTAGTTCACGGTGATACCTTTCAGCGTGATCAATTCCCCCAATATGTTTCTGGATTTGATGAATGAGATATTCTGTCCATACTTGGATCATTTTTTGTTTGTCTTCATTGATAATATACTCATTTACATTTTTTTCATAGAAGGATTGTGCAGATCATCTGAGGATATGCCGAAACATACTCTAGGATCACTAAAAATATGGTAATATCTCGAAGCTCCAATTCTCGGTTCGTGAGGTTCACTTTCTAGGTAAATTAATATCTAAATATGGATTAGTTATGGACCCAGTGAAGATTGATACAATGTTTTCATGGGATCCACCCAAGAGCATGATAGAGGTGTTGAGAATTCTTGGCATTTAGAGGTATTAATGGAGGCTTGTTTCTACAATTTTTAGGACAACTACCCCTTTGACTTCAATGATGTGGAAGAGAAATCCATTTTTCTAGATAAAGTAGTTTTATAGGGACTTCATAGAGTTGATTCTAAGGATAAATAGTGCGCCAATGTTGAAACTGTTGGAGGAGGGAGTGGATTATGTAGTGTTTTGTGATGCCTCTGGTGCTGGGCTCGATTGTGTGTTGATGAATATGTAGGTAATGATCACATATGGGTTTAGGTTTTTGAGACCCCATAATAAAAACAATGTGACTCACGAAATGGTGTTGGTAGTTGTAAAATTCACTCAGAATATGTCAAGGAACTATCTTTTTTAGGAGCATTTCTTTTTTTACTCAGACCAGTAGTGTATCAGGTACATCTCTAATAGAGATATCTTAACCTAATACAAAGGCACTAGTTGGAGTTCTTGTAATAATATTACTTTTAGATAGGATATACTCCTATAAAGGGAAATTTCATGGTATATTCTCAAAATATGAATTCCATTTCTTGGTTAGTGGAGGAGGTGTCTGAGTAGTTAACTTATTTACTTCTAACACTGATGGTGGAGAGGGATGCGGTTTTTCTTTAGTTGATAGTGTTGACTCCTCCAATTATCTAGTGAGTGAGAGAGGCTTACTCAGGAGAAATCTTAGATGAGGTTCTTTAGGAATAGATATCCTTAGGGGATGCACTATATGGATTCTTTGAATGGTGGGAGGAGGTCATCCTTTTTAAGGATGGATGATGGTTTTGGTCATGATTTGAGAGATAGTGATAAGTGAGTTTCATAATTCTCCCTGGGATTTGCATCTTAGAGTGGAGAAGATGTGCAAGGACTATCAGCTGTAGTTTTGGTGGACTTAAATGAGTTATAGGGTCATCCAGTTCATCTTCTAATGTCTCATATGTTAGGCGGTAAAGGTCAAGCACTAGGTTCCGACAAGTTTAATGAAGCCTCTTATGACTCCAGAGAATAAATGGGATATCATATAAATATAATTAGTTTCAGGGGTTTAGAGACAATAGGAATCCATGATTCTATCTAGATGATATTTGACTGACATACCATGTTTTTCCACTTCATTGCTATCAGGTATGAAAGTCCAATAAAGAGATGGTGCAACTGTATGTGTGGGAGATCATCTGACACCATTGAGTTACCATAATGATTTTCTCCAACCATGATGCATGGTTTACATCAGAGTTGTAGAGAGGGCTGTCAGAGGAATTTGGGACCTAGTTGAGTATGATTATAGAATTTCACCCTCAGATGGATGTGTAGACCAACTGAGATATCTAGGTTTTGGAGGATATGGTGAGTTCTTACAAGTTGGAATTTTGATTGATCTAGGAGGAACACTTTCCATTGGAATAGTTTAGTTATAATAACATCTATAACTCTACTATTGGAATTTCACCTTTTGAGTCCCTATATGGTAAACCCTTCAAGTCACCCTTATACTAGACTAAGATTAGCGAGACACCACTATTTAAGATGAAGATGGTAGAGATGATGACATAGAAGTTTCAAGTGATCCACAAGCATATGTGGACAACCTAGAGCCGATATAAATCTTTGAAATATGTAATTTTTAGTCCCTTAAATTTTTAGAATGGTGGACATGTTTTCTTGAGAGTCTACCCATGACAATGATTATAGAGCATCAGTAGGGGAGTCAAGTTATCCCTATTGTTCATTATCCTGTTGAAGATCCTACGATGGTTTGGAGAGGTTTCTTCTACCTATACTTACCCCCAAAGTTGGCGTGGATGCATGAAATATTCCATGTGTCACAACATCGGATATACATGCATGACCTAATACACATTATTGACATGGGTGAACTAGGCCTTGAGGATATAGCCAACTTAACGGAGTACCTGATGGCAATAGAGGATCGAAATAAGAGGATCATTTTTTATGGACCATTCACTTGGTTTATGTGTTGTAGCCATATGAGATCATGTAGGTGAGATATTGGGAGTGGGAGATCCAGATACAGATTCAGTATCCCCACCACTCTGTTTAGAATTTTTTTCTGAGTAAAAAATACTTGAAATATGGGATAGTTTAGTGACTTTATTTTCTTCCTATGAGAATTTTTAATTTATTAAGGGATATTTTTGGAGCCAGATGCTGAGTTGGTATGATATTCTAAGGCCTAGTGAGCCTGATATTTTATTATAAAAATATTAAATATATTAATATCATGCACACATTTTTTTCTGAAATAGTGGAATAACTCCCCAAAAGAGTCTCATATCTGAAATTTGATATTATGGTTGATTATATAAAATGGGGTCTACCCTAGGAACGATGTAAGGTTGTTCAGAACTAGATTTCTAGTTGAGGTAGACATTGGCAATTTCATTTAATAAAATAAATAGTAAAATTATTAATTTATTTATAAAATTGACTAATCTAGTGAAACTTCTATAAGTACCCTCTTATAAAAAATCATTAGTGTTAACCATATAACCCTATGAGGATTTGAGAGGACTTTTGAGAGTTCTTTGTCAGTTAATCAAATCAGAGAATGATAGGTGATTAGATCAAGAGGCAATAAACTTAGGACTTTAACTTCACTAGAAAATTAATTCTTTACCAATGATCTATCAAAATCTAGGTATGAATAATAAATTTTAGTTTTCACCCACTTGATTAATTTTTTAAAGGTTGTATTATTATCTTATTTTGAATTGTGATTATTTGATCCTTCACATGAAAAAAGGGTATACATTAAATAGTTTAATTAAATTTTTTCTTTTTATGCCATATCATCAACCTAGATATCCCATTTGGATGATTGTTAGATAATATAATTTGGCCAATGATGGTTGTGACATTGTTATTGTCACCACTTGTTCTTCATTTTCTATATTGTTAGACCATAGAGTAATGATTCGACATTTTTGGAGAAGGTTTGAGGATGAACAAACAACCAGATTCATGGTGGTTGTGTGCATGATGAAAAAATTGGGTTTTTGTGGATGGATCAGGATGAATTATGGGTTATGGTTCTTGGATATTGAATCCAAAGTGGTTATGACCAGTGGGAAACAAATGGTATGCATAGAGGCTCTTCAAGAAGATGATCATATACCCTTTTGGCCATCAGATAATGGGAAATGATGACCAAATGAATTTACCCTCAATATTAGGTTGTCAATTGGTGAGAGTAGAAGTTATGATCATGGATATGAGAACCCTATGAAGGAACAAGTATTTCTATAAAAAAAACTTCAATACACACCATATAGTTTTGAATAACACACATGGTGTACTTCCGTTTCTATGGAATCTAGTGTTTATAATATAATTAAGGATCACACACTATGTGTCCCAACCCAAAATCCATGTGAACCTACCCGAGAATCCAAGATGTGTGCAAGCTAAACACACCAAGGACCCCATATGGAATGGCATGACATGTACTTCAGGATTACATGGGAATAGTTTAACACCCACACACAACCAGTCACATAACTAGGTAAATGGGCATGACCCAATGTATAAACGCATATCCTAGAGCATATAGGCAAGCCCCAAGTAGTTGTGACATACTATATATGACCCATACATGCTCGGTAGTTTTAAATGGATTCCTAAATCATGTTCATAGGATCACACGATCAAGCGATGATGCGGGGTCATATATTTTGTGGACCCCCATTCATGAAATCTATTCCCTCCAAAACCTTTTCCTCTTATATATCCATCATTTGGACTTGGATTTTGTCCATTGAGTACCCTACCATTAGTATTTTTCTATATAGAATACAATGGAGTTCTTCATTGTGGAATAAAATATATTGTGCAACCTGTTCCAAGTGTGATGCTTCTTTATAGGAAGCTTGACAATGGATGTGATTAAGGGAAGGATCATCAAATGGTTTGTGTGTTTGGTACTCCCCTATCACATAGAGTCATAGGTTCCCCATACCCCTTATAAAGTAAGAGATATTAAAACGCTACACAAGGAATGGCTTCTCTATCTACATATAGGTACTCCATCTTTATCGATCTCTGGTAGGATGTGGGTCCTCCACAAGAGTCAGTGATACCTCAAATTTGGAGATCATTAGTGATGAGAATTCTCCTCCACATAGATTCTAGTGATTTTGTGTTTGATAATGAGCATCAGTGATAGAATTTTGGAGATATAGTTAAACTCTTTAACTTTTCCTAGTCTAGTAGTTGGAAATTCCCTTTCTCTCTTTACTGTGTTTCTTCATGAGAATATTTGTATTGGGTTTTCATTTACCCCTTTCTTTGGGTTGAGATTACTATTGTTGTATCTCTCTATATCTCCCTCATTAAATTTCATGGAATCCTAATAGTTATCTATATACTCACCCCTTTATGGGACCTTACTACAAGTTTTAAATATTATGTGGACAAAAGATAGATCTATGGTGACTACGGTAGAGTATAGTGGTACTTGGGTGCATTGAATATGTTCAGTTGTCGGGCTTGGAGATCATTAGTCAATCTCTCTCAAAATTCTTATTTTTTAGTTTCTTCAATTTGGGACCTCTTTTCTATATGGGCATGTATTTTACCCCCTTTTACACTGGTTTATACTATGGTACTCTATTTTTTTCCCTAGAGTTTTTTAAATGTTTTATTATACTCTAGATGTTGTGGTATTTTCATTATTATTCCTCTGCACTTTTTCATAGAGGTAGTTGGATGCATGAATATAGGTACATTAAGAAAAGTCCTCTTATTTACATTATTCCTTCTTGATTCTTGTTTCCAAACCCTATCCTATAAGAGGAGGTAATGGGGTTGTCATAGCTTAGCCATATGCTATCCAGGTGGGCCCTGGTGGGCCAGTTCATGAAAATTATTATGTATCCCAAACCCCTAAAACATCACACTTTCATGTGAGTATTATTGTAATAAAAGGAGGATTCAGAAGAGGTGTTGATGTTTGATATTGTATTTGTACACCATGAATAAAAGGTGTTAAGAAATGTCGAAAATCTGAGATAGTGGAGGCTCCATGAGTTTCCCCCTAGGATCTGATTGGTTTAATGTTTAATGATAAACCAATACATAGAAAAATTCTCAAGATCAAGTCAACATTATTTAAAAATATTCATATTAATATATATATATATATATATATATATCTGTGTGTGTGTGTGTGTATTAGTTATTTATCATATATAATTTTAAGTAATGATATAATATTTTATGATAATCATTAATTAAAATAAAAAAAAATCGCATTTATTATTTAAATAATTAATTAGATATATATTATATATTATCATTAATAATATAAAAAAATTATAATTTTTATATTTAAATAATATCATTATATAGATAACTGCATAGTAATATATATAGTTATATCAAAAATTATTATTACTAAATATTTAACATATGTAAATCCCAAGAACTAACTCAGAAAAACATGGTAATGTTATTGAGTGATTACTGGTCATGGGATGACCCAAAAATGTATTATTGTAATTGAATGTTTAATTATTTTGTTTGTGGTTATATAATTTATCATAATTTCATATTATTTATTTATTTATGACCTGTGTTTCATCCCTCTTTCTAAGAATGTATAGTCATGTGTGACCGCAGTAAAATATTATGTATTCCAAACCCCTAGAACCCCTCATTATCAAGTGATTATTTTTATTATAAAATGATGACTTGAAGGTGGAATTGAAGTTCAATGCTATATTTGTACACTATGACTGAAATGAGACTGGTAGATTCTAAAATCTAATATAATTGAGGCTCTAGGATATCCCCCCTAGGTTTTGGTTGCTTTATTTATTAACGATAAACCAATCCATTGAAAAAGTTTCAAGTTCATGTCTTTATTATTTAATCAGAGATAATTTTAAAATATTAATCATTTAATGTTTCTATAGGGATATATATAATGATTTACTAAATTACCATTCTAAAAATTCATGTTTACATCTATATACTTCATTGATGAAGTAATTTATACTGATAAAATAATTTTCAATGGTTTTCCACTAGAAAAAGTTATTAACCTTCATGAACATATGACATTGGAAGAGGTTTGTAGGAAGATTCATAGTCACTAAAAACTAAGGTTTGATCAAGTAATTACTTAAATCACATATCGACATCTTTAGTATGTTGATCTTATATGGAACACTAAGTATCCTCTGCATGATGATGAGGATTGAGTGTGTGAATCTTCATTGTTTGGGAAATAATGTACTAATGGTCTAATGGAATTATATATTGATATTTTTGTTATTGAAGAGGAAAAAACTACTACTACATAACCATGTTATGGAAGATTTTTTTAAGTTGGTCCTTCACAACATTATCATTCATTTTCTTCACAGATGACTCTATTAAAAAAATCAAATTATGAATAATATGACCATAATATAATAAAAACAATATGAGGCATCCCTATTAATACTCTTGATTTAATAAATGAGACTTTATCTAATGAGTAAGTATCCAATGATGCAATAGGAGTTTATGTGGGTATACAATGAGCCTTATATGATTAATTTAAAATATAGGAATTATATAGTGGGTGGAAAGCATCCTCCCTTGTTGACTTCCTTGTTGGAGATAATTTCATGTGCACATGAGTTTTATTTTGATTACATTACTCATAATACTGAAATATTAGGAATTATAGGTAGTATATCTATTCAAACTGATAAAACGTTGTATACTAGACAAGATTTTGTAACTAAAACTCCATTGAAAATTGTGGTTATGAAGTACCATATAGAGAAACATTCTTTATTTGTGGTTGGGGACTCCAATAATGTATAAAATCTTATTTAGCATTGAAAATACAAGTATGAATATAAATTCACTTGTGTTAAATTTATGGTGTTGTTTTTTCATGTTGGGTGACAACTATGTTGAAAGTAACACATACTTGTGTGCACCCAACATCATCACAATATCATTCTACACTAGATAAAGAGTTTATATTGACTCTAATTATTGAGATGATAAGAATGTGTTAGGATTTTCCTATGTCACTCATTCAGAAATGAGTGTAGTAGTTATTAAAAAATGTTATATTTTATTACAAATCTTGGATAGAAAATAGAAAGAAATTTTATAATTTTATTGGGATTATTATGAATCCCCTAATTTTTTCATATATAATGGGATATTTTTCTCTTGACAATCATTTCATTTAATATATTGACACTTTTGAGTATGTATCGTATTACAATTAGGTTTCTTAATAAAAGAAGAATTTCTATAGGGTATTGTTGGAATTAAGGTTGTGTATCACCATATTTTCTTATTGAAAAAATTCATTTAGTTTAAGAAAACTTTTATTTATAGAAAGTATATAGGTGTATTACTCATTACTACCTCACAAGATGGTAATCATGTTTGTATCCCATTAGCATTCACTATTGTTGAAAATGATAAATTCAAGTCATGGAGTTGGTTCTTTTCATGTATACACAAAAATATTTTGAAAATCGAAGGAGTTTTTCAGATATTTGATCATCATTGAGCTATTATATAGTTAATTAATACTGGTGTATTTTTCTGGAAAGAACCTAATGGTTATCATTGATATTGAATTGGATAAATTTTCTTTAATATCCAAAAGAATTTTTCAGATGAGGAAATAAATAAAGAGATCATAAAGATGGGTATGATTATTTAAAATAATTTATATTTAAAAAAAATGGTATCATTTTAAGTGAAATGATGTCCTCTTCTTTTAGCATACGAACCACAACACATAATATTTATTGCACAGATGGAAGGAATTTGAAGGGATAATCAAGATGTGTATTATTATATGAGGTGATTTTTTATGAAAAATTGTCATTATCATGTGATGGTGGAAGGGATATGAAAATATATCCACTAATATTGTCATGTGCATAAACGGTGTCTTCAATAGTGTTAATAAATTACCAATTATAAGATTAATACATGAGACATTCTATAGAAGTGTAGATTACTTTTTAAAACTCTCCCAATAGTCTTATTAGGGGATGAATCATGGGATTCACTTTTCTCATAGCTTCTAAATAGATATTGATATGATATTATAAGATGCATCATCATTTCAAGTTTCAAATTTTGATCAGGTAGGGAGCTACATTGGGGTAATAAAGTTCTACGACCCACTCGTAGGAAGTAGTGGAAAAGTGATATTAGTATTAATAGAGAATGAGTATTATGGTTGAGGTTAATTTCAGGAATTGAGTTATCTCTGTGCACTTTCCATTTAATCTTGTGCATTGATGAACTTATCCTAGGAACCCTTTTTCAATATAGTATATCATTTGAGAACTCTAGTTCAATGTTATCGTGCATCATGGACTCATTTTGATGTTTTTCAATATTTTACCATTCCTAATGATCATCCAACATTGGTCCCTAATATTTACCGGTTGCATCCCCATGGAAATAAAAAGTCTACTTATATTAGAAATGAGCTACACTGACCATGAGAATTCCAACTAGGACTACGACGTTGTATTTGTCTCGAAGCAGATCAAACTCAAAATAAATGTCATAATGTGACAAGAGGGATATCCAATTCATGTAACCATTGACTATATTTATTTATTTTATCATTTCTATGTAAAAATATTACGGTACTATGGAATTTTCCATGTGAGATACCATAAAAATGTTATTCTATATCATTTCATAACTAATAGTATTTAAGTATTTGAAGAAAGATTATTATTTTATATACGATTAATACATTTATGAATAGTCAATAAAAAAATTTATATGTATTTTAAAATCAATAAATTAGGGAAAACATATCATATAGGATTATATTAAATCTAAGTATTAATTTTTTTTGAAAAGGAACATCAAAATTCATTTTAAAAATACAAATAAACTTGTTTAATGTTAGAGATTAGTTGGAAAAATAGGAAATCATAAAATCTGATAAGTTGAATTTTGGTAAAATAAACATGAATAAAGATAATATTTTCCAACATAAATGTGAAATATGTAAACATATTAGTAATAATATTTCTAAAAAACATTAAAAAAATATTATTCACTAAATTAAAACACAAACAATTCTGTTTTATTTCAACTTTGAAGGCCATATTGAGCATCTACATGTTCAGGTGTACAATATTCTTGAAAATACAAAAATTATTTTTCTTTATCAGAAATCACTTCTTGTTCCCTTGGATGGATCTCATGCAATTTTAGTGTTTGATACATTTTATAACATTCATAAACTCCTTTGGTATCATCCCAATATTTTTGAGATTTATTATATTGATTTACCAACCGTTTTTGTTAGTTAAATTTTTTTCATCAGGTTTCCTTATTAATGATAATAATGAATATTATTTTTTCACTTTTATATACTAAAAAAGTATTCAAAAAATTTTATTACACTAATTAAAAATAGCAATGACTATATGAAATTTAGATATGGTGGACTTTCATTTTCTCACCATCTAAGAGAGACATATGTCTCATTTTTTATTAGAGGATTGTATTGTTATTGATATTAGAATATGAAGGTCACACCACTTCCATCATGATTCACCCACTCCTACCATAATTCATATTCTTTAACATGTAGTGTTTAATGGTGTTGAGATGTGTGATTTCACCATCATCGGCTATTAGTACAATGGATCCCTTATAGAAAAATGGAGGATATAGATAGAAAATTTCATCTACCAAAGGAAGAGATAACAATCACCCTCGTGGATTTCTCCCTTATTCTAGGCCATTCACTTAGGGTGTGGCTATGATATACCACGTTAGTGGTGATTGAGCTCTCTTAGTTCAGAGACTACTAGGTATTGTTGTAAAGGATGATGGTAGAGTTTTCATTTGCAGTAGACTATGAATTACATGGATCAGGGAACACTTAACCCATTTAGCTGATGATCCTGGCGTTATTACCAAACCGGGATTTACACATGAATATATTCTAAGAATTATTGGAGACATGATATTTATCAATATTTCAACAATATTTTTTTATTATAAGTATTTACCATTACTCGGGGGCCTAGACCATACAGAGCAGTATAATATGGGGTCTACATGCCATTCTTATATATACAAAGTGTTATGAAACGTATGTCACCACAACAAGATATAGATTATAGGATGTGTTATTCTTATCCAGATGTGGGTATGAGAAAGCATCCTTCATTATTATCTAAATGTGCACACACATTTTCCTACCGAGATTTTAAAGGATTCCCCAGGTGGATGATGGTATTTTTTTTCATGTGTGAAAATCAAATTTGAAAAATTTTCAAAATGAAATTATTACAGTTAAAATGTTATCTACATATGGTGATAAGACCATTAACAATAAGATAACACCAGACATAATATCCACACTTATAGAATTATTCTAGACAATCATCAATTAGATGGAGTACATGGTTATTATTTATATACTAAAATTATATATGTGTATTTTTTAGGATTTATTTATTAATTTTATATTAATTTTTGGATATTCTTGGTTCCATTGACACCATATGTATTTCATCTGATCTATATTCTTCTTCCATACATTATGGTGATTCTTACAACTAGTACATGCATCACACCTTTTATTCATGTCCATATTTTTAAGTGGCACCATGTAAACCGAGTAATGAGGCAGTTCAATTTCCATTATCCCATCCCTACACCACCTATTTAGTTACCTTCAATCCATACCCTAAAGATGTTAGGGATGTGATACTTAAATTGGAGTCGATATCATGTGCAGTACATTGAGAAGTTCTAAAAACTTCATGAGTACATGCTTCTATCAGATCAATTGGATTCACTACTACATATCAACATTTTATTAGTTGCAAGATTAATATTTATAAGTGATAAAAAGGAATTGATTTTGTGAGCACCATTAAAAGTTGGTCTATTTTATCAATTCGAAATAAATCATTGGTAAAACCCCCTTTATCAATTCTAAAAAACAATATATTAAGGGGAGCTTTATCAGTGCTAGTTTTATTTGTGATAAAAAGAACTAATAAAACTAGAAAATTGTTTTATTTAAAATAATTTTATTTACACCACTTCTTTACCCTTTATCTGTGATTTTGGGCCCCCATAACCACTTTATCAGAACTTTTTGGGACTGATTCCACCCACCCACTTTATCAGTTCTTTTCATGCCCCCACACCATTTATTAGTGGTTTTTGTGTCCTATTCATCCCTTGTCATTCCAGATCAAACATTATACCACTTCTTTCAAATCTGAAAGTCATTGACACTACACCACCCATATTTCGATAATATTTTATTATTTATCTATATATATACACATAATTTTATTTTATTTATATATTTATTCTTATATATATATATATTTATTTATTTATATAATTATTTTCAAATTCATTTATAAAATATTTTTATATATTTACATATATATTTTTATATATTTACATTTAGATATATATTTACATATAGTTTTTTGTAATGTATTTATAAAATGAAATATTTATTATAAATATTTTTATGTACAATATTTCTATAATATGTTTAAATACATTTATCTTATGTATGTTTATATACATTAATATTATATATTTTATGATATATAATATAAATAAATTTATATGAAATGCACAGACAATATTGACACACTCATACACATGCATACTTACACATACTCATAGGGACACGCACACATATTCATATTTCAAACACACACACACAAATATTTATATTTATATATATATTTCTCACACAAAGAGACACACATGAATTTATATTTGTATTTATATACACTACACACAAAAATATTTATATATTCATGTATTAATGTATTTATCTATACAGTTCATATCACAATATTTTATTATATATATATATATATTAATTATATATAAAATTAAAAAAAAATTAAAAGAATAAAAAAAATTATAAATGAATACACACATATATATAAAGTATCTAGATAAACATATATTTATTGTTATATAAATATGTATATATAAAATATATATGCAAGGTACCATTTATGAATGTGTGTGTGTATTAATATTTATTTACATATATGAGAATATGTGTGTGTTTGTGTGTGTGTGTGTTTTAATATGCACGCACATATATACTTATATATATATACATTATATAAACATTTGTATAGGTATATAAATTTTCATAAGTTTTTATATGGTAAATAAAATGGTTAAAATTATATTTTAAATAAAAAGGACAATAAATGTTTGTTTTCATTTGGTATATATATTTAAAATTATATTTCACTTGTAAATTTTTTAAATATTTATTTATACAATAAAATATGTATATGTAAATATGTAAATATATATAATTATAAACGGTACTAAAATATGTAAAAACAATAAAATTTGAATAACATATTATCCATATGAAAGTAATACTGGGGAATAAATTTAGTCCCCATTAAAAAAAGACAATAAGAACAACATAAATGAAGTTGAAATTGCATTGTATTTTTTTTTTAAAAAATAGGGTATACCAGTTAAAAAATTATTTTAGAGGCCTTACAAACCTTTTTCAACAAGGAAAAAATTATGAACAAGGTCCCTCCCAGTCAATATAGTGACGATATCTTAAAAATAATCAATTTAATAGACCATGGAGGCAAAAATGTACACCATAGTCAAATGTTTTGGTCGTTTGAAGTTCAATCCCTTATTTTACACATTTTATCAAATATTCATTAATTTATTATTATTTTTCACCAAAATGTTCTGAAATGTTGATTAATCAATAATAATTTTAAAATTATTAATTAATATTAATTTTTAATATCACAGCAGAGTATGAGGTCTACCAAATCTCTATTGGTTTGAAATGATGCTCCAATACTGAGGACATTGACATTTTTGTCCAATTAGAGCACCTCATCCCAGTTGGGCTAGTGTAGTAAATCCCCCTCTTCTCATTAATTAAATAATATAAATGACGATGGTCTCCTATGTTACTTATATCCCACTACTCATAACATCATTATTGGTTCCATAATGATGGTTGAAACTTTTTAGAAAACCTATTATTCCTGCACCTATACAAATCCTACTGTGGGTGGTGTGGCTCATATGACTTCCCATGGATGACAAATTAAGTCATGTAGGTGTTCCAATTGTCTTTATTTTATCTCTTGTTATAGTATCTCAGAAGATATAACTCCCCTTCTCTTCCACTGCTTCTCCGCAGCCAAAATATAGGTATTTATTGATGGCCTCTTTACATGTTGTCTCTATGCTAGTAGTGTTATGGATATCCTTATGAATTCATTTTTGAATATGTAGAAAAGTGATCAAATTAAGAATCATATTTGCAGTGAAGTTGCCTCTATTTTTTATTATATTTGGAATTCTACAAACAATCGGTGATTTGAATGAAAGAATCCTCCCCTCAATTTTCTTCTTATAGGATTTTTTTGAATAAGCGAGAATTTCTTCCTTGTTTAAAATAGGATCCATGAATACCTTTGTGGGAGATTTTATTATCATGAATAATTTGGGAATTGTTGGAAACCCTAGAGAATTTAAACAACCAAAATATATTAGATGGATTCCCAAACTTTCATCATGGATTAAAATCAATATGGATGGTGAAACTCTTGTTGAGCCTAGAATTTTGGGATATAGTGGTGTTTTTTCACACGAGTTATAGTTTTGTTAAAGGATTATTATCAACATTTATTTTTTATTTAAAGGAATTTAATTTGGAGATGTTGGTGACAATTCATGTGGTTGACTATTCCAGACACTATAATTAGAGAAATAATTGGATTGAAAGTGATTTGACATGGATGGTCAATCTTCTTAAGAGTAAATCATCTATAGTTCTCTAGACTTTATATAGGTAGTGTATGATTTTCTATCATATCTTGAATAGACCCAGTATATAGTTTCACATATATATAGTGAGTATAAATTTGTGGAAGATTCTCTCTTATAGAAGGCAAATATTGATAGGTATTCCCTATTGAGCTTTTGTCTTTCTGATCCTACATTTTATTTTAATTTTATGGATGTATGTGGTGATGTATATATGCATCTTTAACCTCATTTTCTACTTTTTAATCCCTCTTTTTTAATAAATTAATGAGAATAAATCTTATGGTTCATTACCCATATCTTTATGGATATTTAATAAAACATATTATTAATATATATATATCAAGATAAATATATTTATATATTAAAATATTATTTTTAATAATATATAACATGATTTTATGAAATATACATTTTATCAATGCTAAAATAAACTGTTTTAGAACTGATAAATATCACACCTCTATATGTTCTAAGAAAATCATTGATAAAGGCGTCCCATTATTAGAACTAAAAACACTGATAAATGGATTCCTTTATCAATACTAAAAAAATAATTGTTTGAGGCTTCACTTTATTATC
Source organism: Viscum album (assembly GCA_963277665.1). Classification (NCBI taxonomy): domain Eukaryota; kingdom Viridiplantae; phylum Streptophyta; class Magnoliopsida; order Santalales; family Viscaceae; genus Viscum; species Viscum album. The sequence goes on along the minus strand of OY728123.1, from coordinate 679,944,538 downwards.
ACAAATAAAGATATATTTTATTAGTGTTTTAGAACTGATAAATATCACACCTCTATATGTTCAAAGAAAATCATTGATAAAGGCTTCCCATTATCAGTATTAAAAACACTAATAAATGGATGCCTTTATCAATGATAAAAAAATCATTGATTGAGGCTTCCCTTTATCATCACTGATAAAGATATCTTTTATTAACAATTTTTTCTAGTTATAATAAAACACCCCTTTCTAGTGATTTTTAGCACTGATAAAGGCTATCATTGAATAATATCAATTCTCTAGTGGTGATTATGGACCATGGTGCCGCATGACCTCATTGTAATATCTTATGTGACACTATTGAGGCTATCATCAGTTGGTAATAATTCTAACTTACACTTTTTAACATCATTTTTATTAACATGAGTTAACTCCATAATTTTTTATGGGATTCTCTTATTGGACATTGGATTCTCATATATAATCCCATAGAGGGAGTCACATTTGAAAAAACATATTTTGATAGAGCAATGACTAAGATAGTTCTCCATATGGAGATAATTTATCAATAGATTTTCTTGGATTTGTGAGATGATGCAGAGGGTGGTGATTCTTACATGGATGTGTTATAGGGTGGCGAGCCTGTTATGGATGTTCAACATGAGTATGTACCACATGAGGTTTTTTTCTAATATGATTAGATTTATGATTATCCACTTCCTATAACATATGATCCACAACAATAGGATATCCCTACTGAGGTCCACGGTGCATCTACTTGTGATTCTTATATACTCTCCCTTACATTTTCAGATTATGTTGCAGTGTTTAATGACATTTGGATTGTATTTCATTAGAAAATTTCCCCATTTAGGTGATACATATTACATAATAGTCATATTCTTCCTAGTTTGGAGAGAGTCTTATCTAGTGGCCACATTTCTTCAAGCCATGATAGGGTACTATAGTGGCTACTTTGAATTCACCTCATGTTACACAGGATGATGTGGAGGATTCCACAACATACGTTACATAGGAGGTGTTTACATTAAAAAATATGCATCAACACACATGGTGTGGATGCATTATCTATACATCAGGATATGTCATAGAGGACCATCCGAGACAGTGATGTAAGATCGAGTGACACATTTCCCATTTTTTGTAAATCTTTATTTAAGATCGATGATATATGTTTTTTAAATTATCAAGTTTTAATTATTTAGAAGAATGAATATTATAATTAGCTAAATTAATGAATATGTCACAATATTTTTTTATAAATAAGTGATTAATTCATACTTGAACATTATTTAAGAAACCACTAATTACATGTTATATTAATAATATATATTTTTAAAATCTACCCCAATTATATAATTAATAATTCATATTATAGGTAATAATTAAAATTTACATTATTTTTTAATATATTATTATTAATTATATTGATAATTATGAATTAAACATTACTAGTAATTATTATTAATTAATTTTATATTAATAGTCAATAAAAGAAAAAAAATATTGAATAATGAATAATTATATTATCTGTTAGTATATTAATAATAATTATAGTAATAATTATTAATATTATATTAATTAATATATGTTAATATAACATATTATATATTTATAATTTGTTATTAATATATTCATTATGTATTAATAGTAAAAAATTAACTATTAATTTTAATTAATAATTGACAATTAATGTCATATGTTACAATAAGGAAGCGTTACATGTTACTTATTTAAATAAATTTTCAATCAATACTTATAGTTATTATAGTTTTAATGACTAATAATCTTAAGAAGGGATGAGGGAATGGGAGAACATCCTTGGTATATGTAATGACATCCAGGGTTCTTCAACGTTTATGAAAATTTTTTATTTCTTGGATTTCAATCAATTGCTTGGAGATCCTTCCATGGCATCACTTTCAGTTTCCAAAGATGATCTGAGTACTTTTAAAGGAATTTGGTTGGATGCTAGATCAGGTGTTATCTAGAATTTGAAGAATGATGATGGTAGGTGAACACAAGATTCATTTAGAAACCTTTCCATTAGTAAGATCCTCCTGGAAAGGCTCATCAACTCATGTGGAGGCTAATTTGGTGGATTTTTTTAAGAGAGGGTGGGAATGGTTAAGAATTCCATTATCACGAGGACTATTCTCCCCAAAGGTGATAATCTATGTAATCTTGAAGATTTTGTATATATAATCTGTACAATATTAGGGTTCTTATATTTTAAGTGTGTATCTTTAGGTTGTGGTTTTTTTAGTGTATTTTTTCATCTAATGAATTCAGGCTTCGGGCATGGAGTTCTGGTTCCATATTTTTTAAACCTGGCTCACTTAAAATTCATGAATGGTCCCTATATTTCAATCTGTCATAGGATAGGAATAACTTTTATCAGGTATGGATCAATATACAAAGTATTAATTTGATCATTTTCACCCTAAGATCTTTCCTAATATTTCCAAAAAAATTGGGACTCCAATCCACCTAGATAGAAAAACTAAGCATGTTTGTTTTGGAAATTTTTATAGAATATTGGTTTAGAATGATCTAAGTTATACATTAGTTAAAAATGTTATTCTTTAAAATCCTATTGATGAATTCCACCTTAGTTTTCTATATGACAATTCTCTCAAATTACATGATTCTTACAAGTTCGTTGGTCACCTATTGGAGAATTATCATTGGAATACCTTTTGTGTGACATGTGGCATGAGGGGACACCTTGATTCAGCTTGAAAAGGAAAATTTAAGGTTAAAAATCAGCAGAACCACACTGGAGTAAGATTTTAGGGGCAACCTCTGGGTGATTTGAATGTTCACAAGCCTACTATCTACAAGTCTATGAAGATGGTGGATAATGGTTAGTCCATATTCATGGGGTAGCCCTCTATGAGCAAGGGCATGTCCCTGGTTGTGGATGTTGGTTCTGTTTAGGCCCCTACCAAGGTTTTCCCCCTATAAGTACCACGTTGGATGGCCTTTTATAAGAGAATGTTTATCTTTACAAGGGTACTAATTCTATTATTATAGTACCTCAAGTCTCTCTGGATGAAGGAATGAAAATCATTTTAGAATGCATTCAATAAAAAAATCATGGGATGATAGAGAATAGAAGGAGTTGAACTCCCTATAATTTAGATATGTTCTTCTTCATGCCTTAGAAAAAGATATGATGGTTGATTTCAAAGATATTAAATCTAATGTTGAATATAAAACATAATCACTAGTTGAACAGAAGTTATGGAAAGATCATAAACAAGTCACTTCAAAGGGTCACAATTAGAAGTTGAATATAAGAACTATATATGGTAAAATATAAAATACAAAGAGGTACTAGTCCTCAAGAATGGATCAGGATAAGAAAAAAGGTTATGGAAAGTGATTCTATTGTCTCCATTGAGTAGGTGGTAGCCAAATGTGTTCACATGAAGTGATTTCCATTGGGAAATATTCTCTTTAGATCAAGGGGGCCACAACACCCTTGAACCAAAAATATATCTATCAACATCATGTTTCCCTCAAAGAGGGGAATTCTATTATACCTAATTATATTGGTATGAACCTGGGATCTACTAGTAGTGTAGATTCTAAAAATGTCCACACTAGAGAGGTAATTGATTTGTACAGGATGGTGGTCCCTAGACAATGGGTACATAATGATACTGGGACAATGATTGTTACCTAGGAAGTGGACTTGACTGCTTCCTCATGGACACCCTTGTATGGTCATCAATCATTTGATGTTTTTTTATCCAATATGGAGGAAGCAGATGAATTTTATGCAGGATGGAGGTGGGCCAGGGAAATTCCCCTAGAGGGATATCCACTGGAAATGTTGACCCCTTGATAAAAGGGGCCTAAACCAGATAGTTTGTTTCCCTTTATCATAGTGATCTTCTTGATGTTTTAGGGGTTTCTCTATTCTATGCATCATGTCAAAACATAGTGTCTTATGGGCCTCTGGTGTAAGAGACCATGCAAGTAATGTATTCTTTGGAAAATAATCATGGGATACCTACCACACTAAGTGAATAGGTATCCAAGAATGAAAATCTACGTAAGTCATAGATATCTACTTCCCACTCTTTTGGATCACTATATCTACCTCATGATCTATAAGATCTATCTAAAGAAAATGGGGTCCAATTAGAAATCCCTGAACTTTAATCCCTTCTGAGGATGGTTAGTGGATCTGAGTGTACAACTCGGGCTGATATTGTTGGTAGTCAGTTAGAGGGATAAAAATATCATGATGGGATTTGTAAATGAGAAAAGACTTAGAGGACAGGTTGACATCCATGAAATTGGGGTCATGGATGTGGTTGAATTAATTTAGGGTCTCAACCCAATGAGATACTATATACATTAAAGTAAATTAATAATACAGTTGTTTTGAATCTATAATTGATTTGGGAAGTTGCTTTGTCTAACCCCATCCTCCTACCTGTGTTTTTTATCTTAATAAATGGGATTATGCCCTAAAATTTTCAAAAAATAAATAATAATATTAAATATAATAATTACAAATTTATGTATTAGTTTTATATAATTATTCAATTAATTATGTAATATTTATTACAAAATTATTTAATTAATAATGTTTTACTTATTATTTTATTAACAATAAATTTTATCAATAATAATATTAGTTAGTTATTTTAAATTTAACAAAACCAAATAAATAATATAAGTTAAAATAAAAAACTAAAATGGAGGTTTGGACCCTATTCACGCCTCCTACATGGTGGAGTTTATGCATCCTCTCTGAAGGAAGGTGTGTGAAGGAGGTTCATGCATCATGAGTCCCAAATTAAAAAATATATTAATACCTACCTGATTTTTAATATTTTAAATTTTCTAAAACCACTTTTTTTCAAGATAAAACTCCATCACACTACAGATCCAGTCAGGGGTCAACGAGTCATTTTAACAGATTTTATTTTGGTAGAAAAAATAAAATAGTGTTTAATATATTTTTAAAAAGGGTTGAGGGAGGAATGAACACCATTCAGGCTTCCCTCATTGGCTAAGAAGAGGGAATATAGTTCACACTTCAGGTCACACCCCCATGGAAGTGTGAACCCCATTCATGATTTGTTTTTAATTAATACAAAGGAGATATAATCAGGATTCATTCCCCCTACCCAAAATATATAATATCGAGGCCTCACACCTCTCCCCAATAATATATTCTTGATTAATATTCTATTGTGAAACTCTATTAGATCTATTTCATTTTATTGAAAATAAAGGAGGATATATTTATAATGAAAATCCTAAGTCATAACAGATAAAATCCATTATGAAAAATTATTAAACCAAACAAGGGTCTCACTAGAAAGACCATGCATTTCCAAAATGTGAGCAACATAATTCCCTTCCCTTCTACTGAAATAGAATTGTCATGTCATGAAGTTGTGAGTAAGTGACTGAATTTTCATGATCAGAAAGCTAAAGGATTGGAATCCTTTTACTTTATCTGAGATGGAATTGATGATTTTGATGAAATTTGATTCAATAATTATGTTCTTCCATCCTCTATAAGTAGAGGATTACTTACCAAAAATTATGGTTTGGGAACTAGACACTACAGGATCCCATAGAGTATAAAGAGTTTCTTATAGTAACAAAATGTGTGAAGTGATAACATACCATTATTCTGACTCAAACTTGCTCATATTTGGAAAGATATCTATCAACATTGAACTTAAAAACCCTGACAGGGGGTGGGGTGGGGGGGGAGTCTAGGTGGGATAGATTGAGAGATCATTTTTTCACCTAGACATCATGTTTCTCCCATGTTTCCAACAAGGACATACCCCACCCACTCTAAAAGGAACAAGGTTTAGAAATATGATTAAAAATATATTCATTACTACAAACCCATATGATCCAAGAAATGGTGAATAATAAACCCACAGTCTCTGAAGGAGGGGAGGATGAACATATTTTCATGAGCGAAGAAAGATCATGTGCCTAATCCACAAGAATGATAGGAAGGGATCCCTCAACATTCCATATGGAGTTATGCCCTGGACATTGAATGATTGAATGCATAGGGGTTTTAGTTTTGGCCATACACAAATGGAATAGATTTTCATGAGATTCATGGTGAGAATTAAGAATTTCATTCATGGGAAGGATACCGATGTAGATTTCCCCCCAAAATTAATAGTCCTTATGAGGGGCTTCCTAGAACCACACATTTTCTAATAGAAAATCACATCCCATGGTATGAGTATCAAATTCTAATATATATCCTAAATTCAAATTATAAGATCCTAAAATATCCTTTCTCTAGTAGATGTTATCCTAACTCATATTGCTCACACATGGTATGATCAAAATAATCCTTCTACCTCTCTCATTAAACCATGATTCAATTTTTTCCGTGCAACATAAATCACATATTTCACTAAAGAGAGAGTATACCATTGCATCATCAAAACTAGGGACCACTGGGGAGGGAAAATTCATCCCACCTTTGTTCTCCAGCCAAGATTCCTTCAAGATGTTATCCTTGGTACTATTTAATATCCTCTAGTAGATCCCATTACAAATAAAATATTGTTCACCCCAAATGCTTCCCTATAGGAAGATGGGTTGGAGGCCTAAAGATGCACCTCGAATTTCTGAGTGGGGTTAGTAAGTAGCTTGAAGAATCCGTACACAAAGAGAGTCATGTATCATCAAAAGGAACTATCTTTGTTTGTCCAAAAGAGAATATTTAAAGAGGTAGAGTTCCCTTAATCCCATTCCCTCATTCACCTTGGATAATGAAAGCTTGTTCCAGGCCATCCAGTTCTTTTTCTCTTTTCATCATTATTACCCCTCAAGAAGTTATTGTCTATGCGGGAATAGATTTGGTTGATAATCATGCCAGGGATCTTTAAAGAGGATAATAAATAACTTGGAATCAAATAAAAACCTACCTTAATAATAATTTCCTTCCTTTATTTAGAACTTTTCTTGGGTGTCCAGCCCTGGAATGTTTTTTTTAATTCTATAGATGATTCTTAAAAAGATATATTTTTTTGATCATCCAATAATTATGGGGATTCCAAGGTATTTATTATGTTTTTTGACCACCTTGATACCTAAAACACAACTGATCTTATAAGTCTATTCATTGGGACACATGTAATAAATTAAATGTCTGATTTATCTAGGTTAACCACTTATCCCAATGCCATTTAATAGAGTCAAATCATATGGAAAATAGAGTTTCAATCTTCTAGAGTTGGTCTTGAAAAGATAATGCTTCTATAAAAAAACATGTGAGAAATAGGTGAGCCTCAGTGACACAAGTTTTTCCCATGAATGGACATTGAATTTTCTACCACTGATATAAGATTTGAGAATACATCAGCCACTAAAACAAATAAAAAGGGGAAATAGGATCTACCTGATGAATCCCCTGATAGGGGATGGATCCCTAAAAAACCCACTAGTAATTTTAATCCTAAAGGATACTGTTGAGATTACATGCATGTTAACCTCAATCCATTTAGAGAAGAAACCCATTTTATTCATGACAAACCAAATAATGGGTCATTCCACTCTATCATAATCCTTGATCATCTCTAGATTCCATTCCATAATCTATATTTTTAAATTGAGCATGTTTTCATTGAATGATGCACCTCATGGGCCATAATAAAATTATCTGTGATAAACATGTTAGTGATGAAGGCACTTTGGTTCTTGAAAATTATGTTAATTAACCACTTACACATATAGTTTACTAATATCTTTGAGAATATTTTATATGAGACATTTCATAAGATTATTAATCTGAAGTTTGTAGAAGGGAGGAGTTTTTTATCATTGGAATTATGGTGGTGACATTTTCATTGAGATTAGAGATATTTATTTTACCTTACCATATTCCATTCATAAGGGATTAAATATTTGACCCAACAATGTGCTAATATCATTTTTAAAAAAGAGATCATGGAATACATCTAGCCCTAGTGATTTTATGTAATGTATATCCTTGAGAGCCCAACATATTTCATCATCATAGAAATGTTTTATGAGTTTATGATTTATATCCTCTATAATTATAATTTAATGCAAGATTTAATACCATCAGATATATAGGTGTCCCCTATAGTGTAAAGGATCTGAAAAAACATGGAAAAAGTTTCATGTATTTCCTCATCAGTAAAAATAACACTGCAATCATAAATCAATATTATGAAGATAGAATTTAAGTTATGTATCATAGAGGAGTTCTAGTTAAAATATTTAGTGTTTGTGTATCCTATGCTAATGTGGGTCTCACGAGTGTGCATTACCCATAAGCTTTATTTTATGTGAATATCATTATCTAACTTTATTTTGAGACTTTTATTCTGAAAAAATTAATATCTAAAGGAGGCCGAGAGAGAAGCACATTCATGTTACTTTCAATCAATTCACAGAGATGGTCAGGGTGTCGATATAAGAGGTTTCTCCAGATCACTAGTTTAGACACCACATGGTGGATATTTAATCCTATATTTGGGTCCCTGACTTTCCAACTAGACTAGATCAAGTGTTAAAATTCTATATCTTTTGTCTATAAATTTTCAAACCTGAAAGGTGACCTAAATTTAAATTTATTACACATATACACAATATCAAGGATAATAGGGATGTGATCCACAAATGTGGGTGCCAAGTGAAATACTTGGTAGAATTAATGTTCTTTGTATGAATTAATTTACATATGAATTATTATTCTTTGTACGATTTAATTTATATTGAATGATTTTCCAGATATAAATATGATGTTTTCATAATTTACATTTTATTTATAAAATAATATAATTTATATTTATGGAAATATTATTATTTAGAAAAATGTATATATTTGTAATTTGAATAGTGAATAATTACATTGGAATATTTTTATATGAATATATTATATTAAAAAATATTTTTAATGTAAAACAAATTTAATATACAACATTCAATATATAAATAAATAAAGGGAATCTACCTTAATATTTTATAAAAAATATATTATTAAGAAACATTTAAAAACATATTATTAACTTTATTTGAGTATAATTATATATATAAATTTTATATTATTTATCATATTTAAATATACTAAAATATACAATATATTATTTTAAATATATATAAACACACATATTTTTTTAATAGAACTAAAAAAATACTAATAATAATAATATAATGACCTAGTATTTCCATACAAGAATATTAAATTACTTTTACGGAATAATTAATACATTATACAAACAAATTACCAAAGAACCTATTAGTTTAGTGCCTTTGGAAACTTGGAACATATTCTTCTAATTTGGTGAAATATCTTCAACATCTCCCATAAATATCTTTCCCTTTAGTACCACTACCAAAATACTTTCTTTATAACATAAGGAAAATAAAAAATATAAAGTGGCGAGATCAGATTCTAGGTAAGGGTATAAAAAGGAAATATGTAGGTATATCATGAGATTAATGGTATTAAAACATGATCATGAAAATAAAATATTATACCCAGTATATAAAAAATCCTTAAATAAATTTTTGAAATTTCATAAGACATGAATCATAGGGGAAAAAAAGAACATAATCCATGAGATTATAAAATTAAAATAAGACATGAAACTATGGAATACACATAAATTTAGGGCATAAAATCATGTCCTTTCTTAAACAAATACATATGAAAAACCAGGTCCACACAAAAAATTATAGAAATTAAATATTGGTCCATGCAAAGAATTGTGAACTTGAAATTAGGTTCATTCATAACATATATACCTCATGAGTTATCCATATTAACCTAATGCATTGGAGGGAGATATCAGTCCCACCCATCTCATAATGAAATCATTAATATGTGTTCCACAAAAACATAAATCATTAATCACATCATAATTCAAGGAATAAAATGGGTTTCCTTAAATAACATTACATCATAACATAATACATGTAAAAAAAATGGATTTCATAAATAGAATAATATTAATCAAACCATAATAGGTATAGTATACTTGTAACAAAACCCTATTAAATAATGACATCTTTGATGGAAAATAATTTTTACTGAACACTTGAAATTAATTCTTGAGAAAAACATACTTTCTTCTTTAAAAATGTTTTATTTTCTTAAAATACCATTAAATTTTAAAAGAAAGGAAATTATTTGAAGATAAAAATGAAATATTTTAATGAAAGATTCATGGAAATGAGGTGTTATGAAAATGTAAAAATCTGTTCATATCATATAAGTTAAAATAAAACATTCTTCTTGTACTTTTTTCGGAATGAAAAAAAAGTACCTCGTATCAAAAACAACAAAATCTTCCTTTCATACCATTTAATAAAAATTAAAAAATGGGTAAAGTTGAATTTAATCAATTGAATAAGGATAAAAACAATATTTTTGAATACATATTTAGGAAACATGGACATGGATGATAAATATAGCCTATTGTATAAGTATGTATAAAATATATCAGATAATAATGAGATTGAAAAATTATCCCTTACCTTAGGTTTGGGTTCATTCATCCATGTACAAACCTCCTGTATAATGGTTTAAATAATTTCATTAACTTGTTTTATAATCATATTAATTTTTATGATATCATAAGTGATCAAATTATTACCCATTTTTTAATTACAATATTACTCATCCTTTAGGTATTAAATGCATTATTTTCTTATGCATGTTTTGTCAGATAAGTTCATGTTCCTATTCATAGGTTATAGTTATATCATTTCCAAAAATGATATTAATATAACATATATGAAATTTATTCAGTCTAAATAATTATATAATCATGCTTTCATGAAGATTATGTAGAATGAATAGCATCACATCGTGGAGATGGTAGGCCATACGTACACACGATTGACGATATCTTTCTGTTAATTATGGAATGGTATGGAATTTTATGGTATATATATTGTTCCAAAATCAAAATATTATTTTAATAATCATATATAGTTTTTATTTCCATCATTATATCCTTCCATGTAAGTAGGTGGTGAAAAACCGATTACACGATGGTGTGGAGACTCTAAGTCATACATACACACACATTGTCATTTGTTTTTTCATAGGATGGATAGAAGGTGGAATATGGTTGTTACATAATCATAATAACATCTAAAAAAATTTATACTAGTTTTATTACTTTATAATGGATAAAACTCATGAATATGAACTAGAATAAGAAATAAGTTTGAAAGAATCGGTAGAGGAGATTACCTCTTCTTCGATGAGTTTCATCCAGATCTCCTCTTATAGGAACTAGAGTTGGTATTCTGAGATGACCAGAACCTATATAATGTAAATAATGAAGTTTACAAGGTAAATTTTTAGGGTATGGATAAATATAAAGGCTCAGAGTGAATTGAATATTTGAGGGAGTATGTTCCTTTATATAATTAAGGTGAGGGGAACATTTGGAATCTCCAAAAATGTTAATTTCTAAAAAAATAAAAACCCTTAAAAAACCTAAAAAATGTATTATTTTTTAATATTATATGAGATAATATTTTAATACCATCAACCAATACATTTTAGACAAGTTTTTTCTATCAATTTAAACCTTATTCTTTTAATTAACACTTAGTTATTCTATTTAATTTTTAACTATGGTAACAAATATTTCAATATTAAAATGGTTCAATACTTACTTATTTGATGTCAATTAGACCATAAATGAATAATTTATAAAATATTACACCATATAAGAATAATTATATATTTTTATAAAAAAATATGATTTTTAAATAATTGAACAATACATTATTTTGATAAACAATCAATATTGTCAATTTTGACACTATTCAATTAATTTATTTTTAAAAATATAAAGAAAAGATGTTCTCATTGAAAAAAATATTTTATTATATCCCTAAGCTTTCAAGGTCATATGGAAATTTTTTTGGATATATTAAGTATCCCATATTATATATATTTTAATATTTTTAATAACATTAATTTGATATTTTCATAAATAAAATAATTACTACATTAGTTTTGCGTAATAATTAAATATAATTAATTTTTGGGTAAAAATTAAAAATAAAAAACCATACAAAGATAATTATTTTATATTTCATAATAATAATTATAGTAGAATATTTATTTTGAAAAATTCTACATTAAAAATGTTTTATGTATTAAAACATGAATGTGAGAATTTTAACATCACATTAAATAAAATATTATAAGTGTCATGATCTTTTCTATATGGCTCCAAATGGTCAATAACATGACCCTTGGATGGTTAGGGTCAATATATATTTAACCAATAATATTTTTTCATGTTTTTTTTATCATTTTAATCATTTTAATAAAAATTATTTTATTGATTTCCCATCAATTAAATAATTTCTACATCATCAATTTAAAATAATTTAATGTAATTATTTATTTGTTAAAAAATACAAATAAATTGCCATGATAAAGGAGAAAAATTATCTTTAAAATTAGTATTTACATTCAAATTTAGATTTTTTATAACCTTGAATTAAATGTGATATAATTATTAAAACTTGAATAAGACTTATTTGAGTTTTCTTTAAATAAAATAAAATAAATATCCTAATCTCATCCAAGTAGATTCCAAAGGATACCATTTAGACCTAAGTATGATTTAGGTCCAAAAACACTAATCCAATGATATTAGTACAAGGGTTAGGGTAATTTTATCATATTATTTTTACCCTTAATTTCATGATTTACCCTTTTGTCGTATTAATAAAAAATACCAAAGTTACTACTCATAATGCCGAAAAATAAAAGAAATATATTTACATAATTTGTACCTACTGATTGAAAATATGGAACCCATTTTTTAAAATTCAAAACATAGAATTTGTAGTAATTAATTTAAAATAAATCTCTTTATCAGAATGAGAAAATGAGATTTAAAAGTTAAAACAATGTAAATGATTGAAATGTTTTTACTTCGAAATTATTTGTAAAATTAACTCCAATAACCTACAAGATATTTACTGATAAAAAATTTCATCTATTTATACTTTAAAACCATCTAATAATATAACTTAACTATATAAATTATTTTGATGAAAAAAGTTTTTTTCAACTAAAATTTAGTATATTTTTTACTATTCATCAAAACATGAAACTTATCATAAAAATATTAAAAATTCATACAAAGTAAATTATTATACCCTGATTCCAAATAAGAAGTTTATATTTTCAAATATAATATAAAAATATTATAAAAACTTTATTTAAACTTGGTGTGCCATTAAAAGGTCACAAAACTGAATTTTTTTTAAATATACATCTTTTATCTGAAAATTGAATTTGTTCTTATATCATGTCTAGAAAACATGTAAGTTGAATTTTAAAAATTATATTGAATAAATATTAAATATATATTTTATTAATAAAATTCATCAAGAGTGATTCTATTATTTTATAAACTCACTAATTTTCATTTAAATTTTCTTTCAGAAAAACATTTCCATTTTTTTAAAAAAAAGGTTTTATTTCCATTTATAATTAATTACTCAGAAAATAATTAATTATATAATCATTTGTAAATAATATTTTCATAATTCAGTTAATATTGTTTATACCCACCATTATAATGGCTAGGTTACATTGTAACATAATAATATTTAGTTATTCACTTAAGCTCGGGCTTGTATGAAACAAACTCTATCAAAAGAACTTAAAATTGTGTTCAACACAATACAAGAATAATGTTGTTTATACCAAAAGTAAAGATAGTTTTTCAAATAAAACAAGGTTATGTTGGTGTAGTGTACAACACAAGACATCAAAGAACTAAAAAAATATAAAGAAATAAAAATAATTAAATAAATAAATAAAATCTATCTCATAAAAATGTCAGGGTGTTACCAATAATATTTAATTTAAATTAATAATAAATTGTTATTATTCTACGTAATTATGTATAAAATATAATTATTTAAATTCTATAAAGTTTAAATAATAATTTATAATATATTATTGGTTAATTACGTTTAAATTAGAGGATAGTTTTGTTTTGAGAGCTTCTCTCTCTATGATTTCATGAAATTTAGGGTTATCAAGAGAGGGGTTTCAATACGGAGTGATATTTTAATTTGTGTGATGTGTTGGTTTGTCCCTCGAGGAATCTCAGAGTCTCCATGACAGGCACAAACGGTGGTTTGGTGCAAGTGACCCCAACTTTTGGATAGGGGGATCGTGATGCTACATATATTATCCCAATGAAAAATTCAATTGATTTGAAGGTCAATAAACTCCCCTCATCTAAGAATCATCTATGTCCTAGAATTTTCTCTAACTCCCAATCGGATTCGGTTCCCTCTCAAAATATTATAATAAATTGAAATTTGGAATTATTTGAAGAAAAATATAATTTTTTAACGATCAAATCAAAGGCTATAGATATTCAATTATCAATTGGTTGTCTTCTCGATGAATCTCTATTTTTTAGAAGCTTCAATATTTGAAGAGATGACTTCTCCAGGTCTTGGGCCTTAAAGGCTGGTGCATCATCTCAAATGGTATGGGTTTTCCATATCATAATTCCTTCATAGGATATGGACTTAAACACATGGGGATCTAGTTGTATCTATCTTGATACAAAAACCTTGGGATTTCAAACCTCAGATTAATGGTTTGATCTGAATTATATGAAGGATTCAATTATTCAATAATATAATAAGGTCACAGGCCTGAATTTGTATTTGGAACCCTAATATACTTTGGGAAGTTTCCTCTTCAATGGGAACTCCTATAAATTTTGACAAAGAAACTGAACTTTCTAGATTTGGGCATTTTCATATAATTCCTATTGAGTTTGATCCCCACTCCCCTCTTGTTTTTTTAAAGGTGGGGCTTTGGTCAAATGACCCAAGAAAATATTATTTAAAAAAGAGAAATTACATAACTCTAAAGGACGGGATCATATTACAGTCTTTAACATGAAGAAGAAGCAAGGAGTCTGGAATCTCCTTGAGCCAGGTTATTTCATGCGTGACCCATTTATTGGCGAGTCCATATACAACCATATTCACCTCACGATAGGTGTGGGTTTCCATGTATTTGATACCTTGGAGAGAACGGAGAAAATTAATCCATTGTATAGTAATCATCCATGAAAAATGAACCACCCCATTCCAAATGGCTTGTACTACAGTAGTAGAATTGCATTCAATCCCCAAGTTGTTCCAACCATTGTGCATGGAGAAAGAGATTGCATGGATCACGCCCAACATTTCGGCTTCTAGGGAGGTTGGAATGATGCAGCCTCCAAAAAAGCACCCAACGATCTGACCAAGATGGTTTTTGAAGATGACACCAAATCCTTCATGACCCATATTTCCTTTAGAGTCTCCATTCACATTGATTTTGGTCCATCTAAAGGAGTGTTGGTCTCCAAAAAACCTCAAACATGTGCTATGGATGACTAAATATGGCATCAACCCGAAGACACCTAAGAATCATAAAATCATCCATAGTGTTGTTGCAACTCTCTCTCTGAATCAATGTAGCTTCCCAAATAGAAACCAGAATTCAAATTTTACCTACATTAATGTTGAGTGAAAAATTATTGTGAAGGATAGAGTTCTTATCATACCAAATTATGTGAAGAAGCTCTACAGCCCCTACAAGAAATAAGTTCTTTATTTGTTGGAATCTATCCATGTCAACACAACATTTTATCTGGTCATTGATAGAGTCAAGAATTATCCATATGCAATCAAATATGTTGAAAATATAGTTCCAAAGATAAGTGTCAGTAGCATAATGTAGAAATAAATAATTAGAATCTTCTCTATGTTGATTACAAAAATGACATTTATAGAAAAGCTGGATCCCAAAAATTTGTAAGCATGTATCGTTGGGTACCCTATTTTAGGAAAGGTTCCAAATAAGAGTGATTATTGAGGGCTTAATCCAGGACTTAACAAAGCATTTGATCCATTTGAAATAATTCTCAGATTTATGTATGGAGTGGTTATAGAAATTTTTGGATTTTAGAAAACCATTATGTGCAGGCTCCCAAATCCAAAAATCCTCCAAATTAAAAAATATGTGATTATCAATTATATGAACAACATTATCAAAAAAAGTGTAAATATGATAAGAAAGAACATTTCTAATAGTGTTGTTGATATTTTCATGAGATCGTTTAGGAGGAAACAAAGAGATTAAATAAGCACCAATCCAGTTGTCCAACCAAAATATCATAGATGAGTTTCTAGAAACCATCAATCTGGAGTCATTCATAATGATGTCATATATGTTTTTGACTGATTACCAAATGGAAGAAGACAAGAAATTCTTGTTACCACTTTTCATTCTGTCAAATAACCTATTCTTGATGAGAAAAATTGAAGAGGAGTCATTGTGAATCAGGTTCCATGTAAATTTGGCTTGAAGGGCCTCATTAAAAAGTTTTATGTTTTTTATACCTAGACTATATTTGTATAAAGGTTTACGACAAGTAGTCCACGGAAAGTTCACAAGCTTCTGGTCTAAGGTACTTCCAGTCCAAATAAAAATTTTAATATAAATATTCATTTTTTTATAAGACCAGCCGACCATTTTTAGACCATCATAGAGTAGACCAATTTGGAGACAAATGGCAGACTTGACTAGACAAACTCTCCCCTCCATTGGAATAGATTTTCCTTTCCAAGTGGAGAGATGATTACAAATTTGATCAACAATATTAGATAAGTATAAATCTTTGGGTCTGACCCAAAATATGGGAACCCCATATTAAATAAAGGGAATTTCCCCTTATTTGATTCCAAGTTCATTAATGATACCATTTTTCCTAAAGGATGGAATTTTTTTCCCAAAATAGATGAAGGATTTGTGCCATCAAATGACCTAACCTGAAACTTCCACATAATTATTAAGAGTAGTTTTGAGAGTTTTGATGTTCCTTTTATCCCCATTTAAGAAAAGAATGATTTCATCAGACTATAGGAGGTGAGTGATAGCATTGACATTTCTGTAAGCCAGAATCAGTTTGAGCTTATTTTGGTCAACCAGACGAGTGAGCAGGCAACTCATATAGTCCTCTACAGTGGAAAAAAGGATTGCAGATAGGGGTTTTCACATGAGCCTTAGACCGGTTGTTAAGGACTCTGTAAGTGCATCCGGGAGACCCAGGATCAAATCTAGGCGGAGACATTATTTCTGGGGGGTACTGTAGCAGTACAGTAGTAATATTATAGCAGTAATGTAGCGAGGATGTGTAGTACTATAGTAGGTACTGTAGCAGGTACTGTTTGGCACTGTAGTAGCCGAGAATATGCCCCCGTTTGGGCCTTCGGGCCACCGATTTGGTCCCTGAGTCCTTTAAGGCCTTCGGGCCACCCAGACCTTCAGGTCAGTAAGGCCTTCGAGCCACCTCAAGGCCTTCAGGCTACCTTAAGTTCAGATGCAAACCAGACGAACTATGAGGAACAAGCTCTACAAAGAGGATGATCAAGGAGCTTTCACCACAGTAGAATCTTAAAGGATTGCAAGAATGAGAGGGTATAGCACCTTCCATCGGGACAAGACTGTGCATGCATGGGAATGCCTAGCCGAATAGCCATGCGAAGGTGGAGAGCTGATTTCACGATGAAGATGCTAGGGAGGATCAGTTCCAAGTAGTTAGTTTGGGTTTTATGTAATGTTTGAATCATACGGGCAAATGAATTCCTCTAAAGCCTATAGGCCATGTAATACTTATGCCTACGGGCCTTGTAAGGGTTCCACCACACCCCTAGAAAGGTGGATTATCAAAATCAATAAAAAAATGAAGGCCTTCAGTCCATTGGAGGAGGAGATAGGGGGTCACCCTATCTGAAACCTTTGGAGTAATTGAAATAGCCTTTGGGAGATCCATTGATCAGGATGGATATGTGAACTGAGTTGAAAAGGGTTTTAATTCGAGTAATGAAGATATTATTGAAACCAAATCTTTGTACGACTTTGAAGATAAAATTCAAATCCATAGTGTCAATGGCCTTCCTAACATCAAGTTTAATGGAAATTTTTCCACCTCTATTCATATTGTTTAACATGTTAGTGTATTCCAAGGTGAAACAAATATAGACTTGGATAGAACTTCCTTTGACAAAACAAATTGATTCCAGGAGATAATTTTACCAGTGATAGTGGAGAGTATATTCACAATCAGTTTGGTGATAATTTTTTAAATCATGTTTATAAGAGTAAAAGGTCGAAAGAGATGAATTTCAGAGGCATTATCAATTTTAGGGATCGAGGTAAGGAATTGGGAATTCATACCATGAGGAAGGATTCCACTAGAAAAGAAGGTTCTAACCAGATTGTAGACATCTTTTTGGATGATATCCCAATATTTTTTATAGAAACCATTATTGAAACCATCAGGACCTAGGGCATTGTCAGGATTTAGGCTGAAAATAGTGTCCCTAATTTCATGATCAAGAGGAACTCCTGCAAGAAAAGAGTTGTCAGCGTCGGTGATAATAGTTGGAAGGATCCCCGGAATGAGATCCTTATTCATAGTAGGTCCATTGAATAAATATTCAAAGTAGGAGACCACATTATTAGCTTTGTCTTATTCATTATCCAAGAGGTTTTCTCCATATTTTATAGAGGAAAGAGGCCTAAAAGATTTTTGATCCCTCTACAAAGAGTTGTATAATTTTTAATTTCTATCACCATCCATTAACCATTTGATTTTGAAGGTATGCTTATAAATGTTGTCTTTAAAAGAGAGAAGCTAATTAAGATTCATAAAAATGATAATTTCTTAATTTTGATCTATAGTAAAGTCTGAATGTGTGATGCTATTTTGGATTTGATGAAGATCATTCTCAATAAGAGATATTTCATTATCAATTATCTAATGAGTATGATAATGCACATGAATTTTTCTTCAGTTGTTGTATCATTGGGCATGTAAGGGGAAAATGTTGTATGGTGATCAAATTCTCCAATTGTAAGAAACATGGTCACTTAGTTGATTATTGTATGTTTAAGTTACCTCCAGTAAAGAATTATGAGATGAAGGGGCTTGGTAAGAATTCCATTTATTAGGATCAGGAGGGCCCTATATTTACAATTGGTTGAAAGAACTTAATGAAATTTCCTAATAAATATAGCCCTGTGGTCTGAGGGGACACTTTAATCATCGGCAAGGGAGGTGTGTGAAATCTATAGGGGGTCTGTGTTGCTGGTAAGGCTTTCTCAGAGGGCCTTCATTATTAATCCTCGTCATAGCATACCTATAATAGAGCCATATTAGTAGGCTTTGATGATGACTAGATCAATATGAGGATCAATGTGTAATTTGTAATTACTGGTCTTGAATATATTCAAGAAATGGATCTTGGCCCTAAGATTCATGATAGAATAGAAGAAAACATGGGGTTTTTAGATAGTGAGATTGTTTCCAAACAATATGATGTGTAGGAAGAAGACTTTATGTCAAAAAGTGCCCACAAATCAAATAAATAGGTTTAAATCACTGGATCTGTTCAACTCTAGGGTAAGAGGGAATGACATTCCTATAAGGATAATCTTTTGGTACCTACTAGGTCCTCCCCTAGTAAGACAGATGGATGTGGATTAAATATCTCTATTATAAATTATATTGAACCCATCCAACCTAAACTAATAAATGAGTATAGACTTAGTACCAAGGTGGTTTTACAATAAGGTTTTACTTCCTTCCATGCCTACCAAACCTCATATGGATCCAATTTTGGATACTGATATTGAAGCCCATACTAGACCAGTTATGGTCGGTTCTAATCCTCATGTCTCTGACAAATGGAATGAATACAAAGATTATAAGTAGGTATCACCACGGGCTGACACCCAACAGATGTATGAGGGTATTAATTTTGATGGAGTTACTGATTCCAATAGAATCCACACTGAACATGGTATTTTGGACATGTTGGGATTACATGGATTGACATGTGAGGATAAAAATGGGGAATATATGGGGGATGGTAGTGTTATCCATCTCACCAAATGGATAAATAATAATTTTGAAGAAAATGGATCCCTAGGGAATGAAAAGCTAAGGCCTACCCATATCTGGTCGGGCACAAACTTTTTTTAAATTATAGTCTTAATTAAAATTCATGAGTTTGATTTACTTTATCTCTGAGGAATTGAGAATTTTGATTGCAAAAAATAAGATAATAATATCTATTATTACATAGGAAAATACTAATGACATTGGGAATAAGGATGTGTTTCCATTGGTTAACACATCTCCAATCAAGAGGTAAACTTTTGCATCTCTAGAGGGAAGGTCTCCATATGTGAAGGAGCTTTGAAAAATAGATGAATAGGGATATATGTCACCCCATAAAGAGTATGAATGTAAAGTATTGAGTGGCTATTCCAAGCAGGATGTGACAACTGAATGATCTACTATAGAAGCAGTTTCCATAGATATAAAAAATGATACTTTCAGGGGATGAAGAACTCACCCCAAAACAGATTCCCCAATAAAGGAGAGGGTGATATACAACCAATCTAGGTGGATCATGGATCCAATATAGCCAACATAATAGGGGTAAAATACTACATGGTAGTGTTTGGATAATGTGAAATTCACCTCCCATGGAGTACTTTAAATTGGCAGTTTTTATCTTTATCCCGCCCCTTGACATATTTGGATTTTCCATTCTTTGGGTACCTATACCATGTTTTATCCCTCCATCCTCTCCCTTGTTCATTTATAATTTTTTCTAGAAAATTTTTTGGTCTATGGGTTTTGTCCACCAAATCTATAGTCATGTCATTTGAGTATGTGTAAATTATATTAATTATTATTATTATTATAAAAATATTTATATTTATAATTTACGATTAATAATAAATTTCAAGTTATATTAATTATAAATATTTATTAATTTTATTATATCAAATATAACATAATATTTATAGGTTATTTAAGCATAAATTATATTACTTCTGATAATTAATTTTAACAAAAATTTCTATTAAAATATTTCGAGTAATTATGTATAAAATAATAATATTTTTTTAGGAAACTATAGATTCTTACAAAGTTTTATATAATTTTATTATAAAATATTAATAAATCATTTTGAATATATTTAAATTTAAATTTATATATATATATATATTAGGTTGAAAATTAAATAAATGTACAATATATTATTTGATACTTAGATGAATAAAAGTATTCTAGTTAATTATTTTTTAAGAAATTGATTAATAATCACCATTAAACTCAAATAATTATATTATAAATTAAATGAAAAATAAATATCACTTCTTAGATAATATATGTTATATTATTTCAATAAAATATTTGAATATGATAATAGAAAAATAATATTTGGAATATTTAAAGGAAATGATTAAATATAGAAATATATATATATATATATTGATATTTTAAAACATGTAATATAAGTAGATGTATATATATATATTTATTTATTATTTATTAGATATAGATATAGGTAAAGTTACAATATTTTAAACATAATAAGTATCCCAAAAAATATGTAAATTGTATTATACATTGATTGACCTTAAGATGAATGACCAACATATTAATGAAATTTCATGTCGTATTTTCATTATATGATGTTATATAAATTTTAATGATTGTATTTTCCTTTCCTCATTGATGACCTACATGTCATCCCTCCCTCTAAGTATGCCAGGACCTATGTGTCTGTGTAAAAATGTTATGTATCCTAAACCCCTAGACCCTTTCACTTGAATGTGGGTAACATTGTAATAAAAGAGAATTTAACAAGTGGTGTTTTTGTTCGATGATGGATTTTCCCACGATGGATGAAAGGGGACTGCTGGTTGCTATAATTTAAGAGAGTAGAGGCTTTAGAATCCCCCCCCCCTTAAAATTTTTGTTTGGTTTATCAAATAATGGTAATCCAATACATAGAAAAAGTCTCAAGATTAAGTCAAAATTATATAATAAAAATTAATTAAAAATTGTTTATCAATTGATGATTATGTATAAATATATATAATATTTTATTAAATTTTATTTCTAGGAAAACATGAATTTTTCAGTATACTTCAATGGTGAGGTTATTTATATCTATCAGGGTTTTAGGTATAGTTTTCTACCATCAAGAAGGAAAAATATACATGAATGTCAGAATACAAATAGATGTATATGTACATAAATATAGATATTTGTTATTTATTAGATATAGTTATAGGTAAAGATATGATATGTATAACATAATAATTATCCCAAAAATGTAAAAAGTATTGTTTGTCAACAAATATTGAGATTACTGAATAATGTATGATTGAAATTGAATATCATATTTTTATTGTATGTGGGTATTTAATTTGTAATAATTAAATGATCTTGAGATGACTAGCCAATGTATGATTGAAATTGCATGTTATATTTTTTTGTATGCAGATATATAATTTGTAATAATATAAATTTTTTCTTCATTAATGAATAGTGTGTTATCCCTCTATCTTATCATGTGAGGACCTGTGTTTCCATGTAAAAATGTTATATATCCCAAACCCCTAGACCCCCTCTCTATCATGTGAGTGACGTTGTAAAAATACACTATAGGAAAAATAGTTTTTCATGGAGGGTAATTTGTGATGGAATTACATCAAAAACAATTAATAACATCATGTTATTTGTGATGGAGTGAGATACCCGACACAAATAACAATATATTTCTTCGTATTTTCAAAGGGATTTGAGATCTGTCACAAAAATATTTGGCAAAAAACACAAGCCATATCCCAGGAAAGGGATATTTTCAACGGAAATAGTATTTACGTAGAAAATACATGTAAAAACAATTATACCCTTCCATAAAGAAGGATTATATTTGTGATGAAATTATGATTTTTATCATAAATACTCCATTAAT
The DNA here is from genome assembly GCA_963277665.1 of Viscum album. NCBI lineage: Eukaryota > Viridiplantae > Streptophyta > Magnoliopsida > Santalales > Viscaceae > Viscum > Viscum album. The sequence continues at coordinate 679,921,645 of OY728123.1, read as the reverse complement.
AGAGTAAATAAATAATATTTATAGTGGGTAGCATTTCTGGTGGATTTGGTCATCTGTCACAAATGTTTTTTCATCAATCGCTATAACTATATATGGTGGGAATTATTTAAGACTGAAATTTAATCAAAAAATATCTCATCACAACTAATCAAACCTATATAAAATCCCCAAAAACATTCTTCAATCACAATTTGTGGGAACCTATTTTGATTTCTCTCTCATTTATCTTTGTATAAATTCTAATTTTTATAGGAACATTTTTAGGATTTCATCAGTATTTTTATTCCACTAAACCATCATTTTGAACATATTTATTTTTAACTTTAAAATTAAAAATTCATTTACTCTATTTTATATTCGGAGTAAGTTTTAATAATTAGTAAAAAAATGAATAAATATTATTAATTTACAACAAATATAAATAATTAGTACCAATTAGAAATGTTTAGAAATAATTAGAAGTAATTAGAAACAATTAGTAGTAATTAGAAGTAATTAGAAGATATTGAGAATTACTATTAATTAATAATTGATATTAATTATAGACTAATAGTTACAACTATTAATAATTGGTAATAATTATAAATAATTATTAATAATTACCATTAATTAGTAATTATTAGTAACAGTCACCGATAATTAGTATTAATTAGTAAAAATTACCAATAATTAGTAATAACTTCCAAGAATTACAATTAATTAAAAATAATTTTTGATAATTAGTAATAATTACCATTAAATAGTAAATTATTATAGATAATTATTAATAATTGGTAATAATTATAAATAATTATTAATAATTACTAGTAATTATTATTGAAAAGTACAAGTTTCTGATAATTAGTAATAATCTGAAAAATCTACCTATATTTAGTAATAATTACAAATAATTAGTAATAATAATAAAAAATTAATAACAATAACAAAATAATTTGTAATAATTAGTAATAAATGGTAGTTATTAATAATAAATAAAAACTAATAGTAATATTTAGTAATAAATAATAATAATCGTTGATAAATTGTAAATAATTAGAATTAATTATAAATAATAATAGATAATTATTAATAATTATCGATAATTATTAATTATTATTAATTATTACCGATAAATAAAAAATAATTACCACTAATTTGTTATAATTAGTAATACAGTTGAGGTGGTAGTTGAGTGGTTCACACACCCCTTAATCCTGCATGAAACCTTTCATGGGTGGAGGAGTATTTCTGAGGTACTATAGTAGTACCATAGCACTACTTTAGGAGTGGAACTATTTATTTGGTTTAAACCGTGGGGCCATTGGTTTAGGCCTACATGCCACCAGTGGCCTTTGGGCCATATGGATTTCAGGCCCCCTTAGGCCTCCTGACCATGTGATATTGGGACACAAGGCCTATGATTCATCAAAAAGTCATGTTATACCACGAAGGTGAAGGCCCAAGAAAAGGAATTATAACAAGTAGCATCTACCAAAGAAGGCATAATACAACTTTGTAGAAGGAAAATAATTCCAATTAGTAATTCACAGTACATAACTAGGCACCATCAATGAAGTAGATACTGGGGAGGGGTATCTCTAGTGTAGTTGGGTCTTTGGGACTTCGGGTCTTTTATAGGGCCTTGTGCCTTTAGGCCTATGGGTCATTTAAGGGTTCCCTTTCAAACCAATTTAAAAAGGGGATTGTCCAAAAATACATAAAAATCAGATGGCTTTGGGATATTCAAACCAAACTGGTATCAATTAGTAATAATTTGTAATATTTAGTGATAATTATTAATAATCACAAATAAATAGTAAAAAATAAACAATAAATAGTAAATAATTAGTAATAATTACTAATAATTAGAAACAATTACTGATAAATAGTAAATAATTATCAATAATTAGTAATAATTGTTTATAATTATCAATAATTGTAAAAAATTTCCTATAATTAGTATTAATTAGTTATATTTACATAGATATGGGGTTTGATCGGGAGTTTACATCCCTTAGGCATGATGGTTTCCAGGGTGTTCACTGTAGATCTCGATCAATAATGGCTGAGTTTCTAGTTTCTGGATGCTTCAATTCGCATATTTATGTTGTCGTCGATTAGGATTCAAGGCCACATGGTTATGATGATGTGTGGAATCTCAGAGAGACGATGTCAAAAGGAAAGTAAAAGGTGGGTTCCAATGCTGTAGATCTACTTAAGCTGATGATGGTTGAGAATCTGGTTTCTAGGAGATTCAATTCGCATAGGTCTGTTGATGCAGGTTCAAGACCTCACAATTTTGAAGATGTTCCTCACTTTGGAGAAATGATCGTGGAAGGAATGTCGAAGTCAGTGATGTTTGATTCCTCTCATTCCTTCTTGATTTTCAAGGGCTCTGTCAGGAGAAGTTTATGCTAAAAGGGTAGCACCGCTTATGAAAAATATGATCTAGATGCTATCATGAAGTGATTGGAAATTAGTGTGTTTTCACTAATCATGTGATTGATTTTTTACAGAGGTTTTAAACCATTAAAAATTGAGGAATTGGTTGACCGTTTATCATGCATCTGGGGTTTTACTGATTGGAAGTGAGTCTCATTAGAACATGGTTTTTTTCATATGTTTTTTCCTTCAGATGATCTGAAGATGTGAGCATGGGGTATGGCTTTGATTTATCTCAAACTCGTTGTTATTCACTTTTGTGAATGGGACCAAAGTATCAACCCATTATATGTTAGCAGCTCCTTTGTCCAGTTGTGGGTTAAGGTCCATGACCTGAACTGGATTTTCTGGCATCCCATAATTCTATATGAAATTTCCTCGATGATTGGCCTACCTATTAGGATGGGAAACGAAAATTAATCGGAAAGGTATGTCCATTTTTCTTGATTTATGGTGGAAGTAGATCTATGTTATAATCTTATTGATATAGTCTATCTTTTAACAAATGATGATCAACTCAATTTGTGCATTTAGTATATTAATATTCCACACTTATGTTCTGTCTGCAAGAGAATTAGCCATGAGGATTCATGTTGTAGAAGTTGTTTATTGTGTTGGTATTTCTATGGTAGAGGATATGAGGAAAGCTCGTGGTTTAAAAAGAATAAGTTAAGTAATTTAGTTGGACAGGATGGCATAAGTGGGGTTGTGGTTTCCCCCCATCAGCTGGTTTATGCAACAGTGGAGCCAGGCCATGGTTCTCCTTCTTCTCATCAAATTAGTGGAAAGAATGATCATCCTGATCGCATTAGAACAAAGTATAGTGGGAATGGTTTAGAGCCTGCTATGACAGCTTTAGAATCCTCTTTTGGGATGGAAAATATGGGTAAGTTAAGTGATGAAAAATCATGGGCTGAAATATTTAAGGATTAGGCCATTGCTGATGAAGTTGATGTTACTGTCAAAGGGAAGGATCAAGAAGTAGTGCAAGTTGATGAATATGAAATTCAAAGGGTGGATGATCAACAGTTCATGGATGAGCAGGAGATTTCCTCAAGTCTCTATAAAGGCAAGAAAAAGGATGTTGCTTCGCATATGAGGCCGCAAACGAAATCACTTGTGGATGCTGACAGATTCTAAATAGTCCCTTATAAAAGAAAATCAGTTGGGAATGTGTCTTCAGATGTCCTATCAGAGGACCAGACTCTTGTTTCCAAATATGTTCCTCTTCTGGAAAGTAGTAGTGCTCCACTGGATTTCAGATCCTAGAAGAATAGCGTGGATGGTGAGTGGGGTGACTGCCAACCAAAAACATGGTGATGAGGGAGGCATCCTAAAGGTTATGGTCGAGGGCATGGACATGATGAATGGAGGTCTACCAGGAATTCTTCCAGAGATCATTTTACACCAGAGCAACAATTGCTTATAGAGATGTATTTCATGCTCCTTAATAAAAAATCACAATCTGAGTGGGAGTCATCTAATGATGGTACAACCCTGGGCTATTGTCGTGGTGATGAAATTGATCCTTTTGATATGTAGCTTTTCTATTTCATGAGGGTTTGTTTTGTTGACCTCGTCTCTCTCTTACTTGTCTGTTATTTTTCTTTTTATTTTAATAAATAGCCAGGGGCAGTGGCCTCTTGCTGGATGGACTTCGCCGTAGTAATTGTTACCTATAATCATTTATAATAGGTAAACAATACTGATAATTAGTAATAATTATCAATAATTTTCTTTCGAACCAGTACTCAGGCCCACTTCATTGCAGTAAGTTGTAATAATTAAAAATAAATAGTAAATAATTGTCGATAAATAAAAATAATTGGGAATAATTATCAATAATTAATAATAATTACAGGTAATTATTATTAATTAGTAATAATCCTTGATAATTACTAATAATTATATATAATTAGAAAAAAATTAATAATAAATATAGATAATTACTGAATAATAGTAATAATTATTAATAAATAGCAATAATTATCGATAAAGAGAAATAATTAATAATAATTTCTGATAATTAGTAATCATTACTAATAATTAGTAATAAATAGTAATAAATAGTAAATATTATTAATAATTACTAATATTTAGTAATTAATAGTAATTATAAGTAATTAATATTAATTATATAATTAGTAAATAATTACTAATAATTAGTTATAATTATAGATAATAAGTCAAAAATAGTAATATTACATATAAATATTAAATAAGTACTAATAATTTGCAGCAATTAGCAGTAATTTATAATAATTATAGATAAATAGTAACTAATTACCAATAATTAGTTATAATTGTTAATAATTATCATTAATTGTTAATAATTACCATTAATTATAATTAAGCATTAATAAAAACCAATAAATAGTAATAGTTAGAAATAATTTGAATTAATTATTAATAAAACCTAATAATTATAAATTATTGTAATAATTATTAATAAATAGTAATAATTACAAATAAATAGAAAATAAATAGTAATAATTAATAATTATTATTGATAAATAATAATAATTAGTACCAATTACCAATAATTAGTACCAATTACCAATAATTAGTAATAATTAGTAATAATTAGTAATAATTAGTAATAATTAGTTATAATTAATAATAAGTAGTAATTAGAAGAAATTAGTAAGAATTATCGATAAATAGTATATAATTACTGAAAATTATTTATAATTATTAATAATTAGTAATAATTACTGATAAATAGTAAATAATTGGTAATAATTAGCAGTAATTAGATGTACAAAGAAATAATTATCTATTAATTCAAAATAATTACTTGTAATTAGTAATAATTGTTAATATTTATTAATAATTATTATCAATTACTCGTAATTAATATTAATTAGTAATAATTATCAAAAATTTGTATTAGTAAGAAATAATTATTCATAATAAGTAATAAATTCTAATAATTAGTAAAAAATAGTTATAATAATTAATAAACAGTTTCTTAAAATGATTTTGAGGATGGGTTGGATGAGACAGTATTTCTTAGTGAGAAATCGTTACACGCTTACCCACATTAGGTGTTTCATAGTGAATCTCAAGCATTTATCAAGGTAGGTAGAGATGACTAGGGAAGCTCCTTTATAGGTTGACTTTGAAGATGCATTTGGAAATCTTATCACTGATGGTATACTGTTGGAAAGGCGGAAATCAAGGAAAGTGCTGGTGACCTGCCAGAATATGGGCCTAAAAAAATTACTTTTGTTGAAATTTTAAAGAGGCCTTTTAGCAGGGAATCCTTCCTTAATGAATTTGGTAACCATAAAGGTGAAGATTAAGCTTTAGTTGAAAATTTTGATCTGATGGAAAATGAAACAGAGAAAGATGATGCTGTATTGAAAAATAATGTTATTGGAGGCATTGATCCTCGTGATCAGGATGATGAAGCATCAAATATAGATGATGAAGATATTGCTTGGAAAGAACCTAAATATTGGAAGGGAGGTAGACACCCGATAGGTCAGGGTGGCCCCCAAGAAAGGGGTAGTAGACATAATATACGACAACAGTTGTCTCATCCCTAGTGTTTAGTGGTGGTGTTGGTGTCTCTTTGATTTCATTGTTTCCCCTCCATTATAAATGCTTTGTAATTTACTATTTAATAATATATTTTCAGGGATCATGGATGTTAATACATTCTTAGTGCTCTTTTTGGGAGTAATAAAAAGATTAGTTTCCAATAAATAGTAAATAAAATGTCGAAATTAGTAATAATTACCGATAAATAGTAATAATTTATAATAATTACTGATAATTAGAAATAATTATCGACAATTAGTAATAATTGGTTATAATTTTTAATAAGATGAAATTAATAATAATTGGTAGTAATTAGTAATAATTTAAGATAAATAGGAAATAATTAACAATAATTAGTTAAAATTAGTAATATTTAGTTATAATTAGAAATAATTTGTAATAATTTGTAATAATTAGTTATAATTAGTGATAATTAGTATTAAATTCTAATAATTAGTAATAAATAGTAACAATTACTGATAAATTATAATAATTATTAATAAATATTCATATTTATTCATATTTATAGATAATTTCCAACAATTAGTAGTAATTATCAATAAATAGTAATAATTAGATTTTGTTAGTAATAATTTGTAAACAATTACTGACAATTAGAAATAAATTATATTAAATTGTAATAAATTGTAATAATTCATATTTAATCTTTTTATTCACTTTTATTTTTTAGTTACTAAAAATGTCTAAAATTTAGTTTTAATTACTAGTAATTATCGATAATTGGTAATAATTACACGTAATTAGTAATTTTATATTTTTCTTATTTTTCTTGGATCATCCCTTCCTTCTATCATATTAATCATAAGAAATATTTTTATTTTTATTTTTTGAAAAAATATGGAATAAGGATGTAGAAAATAGTTTTTATTGCAAGATCATGATTGGATAAGTAACCATATAATTCCAATCAATTCTTGTGTAAATACTATATATATTGTGGGTGTTGAAACTTTTTTATCATTAGAATCGTCAAAACTAGATTTTGTTTCATAAGGGACAATTATGTTTCTATTTAAAAATTACGGTCTAAGGAGATTTGAAATATCTGATAGCATTGTGGTTCATCTATTTCATTGTGGTTAAAAAATTTCTCTTCTAAAATCAACATGGTGAACGCAATTAAAGATAAGATACAAATAATTTGGTTTAAAAACTATCACAGTTTCAATCATTAGTACTTGAGTTTGTAAGCCTGTATTTTCAACAAATAGAATCTTCGAATGATAATTCAACTACTATGTAATGACCATCCAAATTTTATTGGTTACTGAAGTATTCTAAGAATTCCTTATATCCAAGTTTAAAGATAAGAAAATTTTATATTTTTTATAAATTTATGGTATTTATATTAGATAATGGAATATCAAATAGTTTTCTTGATTAAATGTTTTCTTTGGTTAAATCCTTATCACCTGAGGGAAATATGTTTCCAATAAATTTCTTTGAAAGAAAGAAGTTGTTGCATATTTTGTGTCTTGGTTATCAGAATATCAATCCATGTTCTAATGATTAAATCATATATTATGGTGAATATGAGTCATCAGTTAACTTTCCTACATGTGGAAAATATAGGTACAAAGAGGCACAACAAGGAAAGTTGAAATTTGTTCCTGTTAGATTTAAGAGTTTATTTATGTCTCACTACACATCATCATTGATGATATGACACAAATTCAATATTTATATTAGTAAAAGAATAAAAAAATATTTTTTATAGTTATTTATGGAACCGTTTTGATCAAGTGCACCCTTCCTTTTCTTTAGAGGCTCATAAAATGTCATTGTGTCATTCTACTAATGTCTAATGTCCTTTTAGTTCTTATGGTAATTAATATTCTTATTAGACCATCTTTATAATAATGTATAAATTACCTCCTTAGATGTTGATAGAGGAACCATATATCTTTCTGACCTTACTAATTCCTAAAAATCCAAAAAATAATAATTATTTTTATTTTATGTCATTGATTGATGAATAATTTTTTTGTGGGGTAATGGTGTTAGTACATATGATGTAGTTTAAAAATAGAGTTCCATAATGAAATTTGTATTAATGTTTGCATTCAGTGACTTTACATATTATGTAATGTCGTCTAGATAGAGTACAAATGGTCTAAAATTATGTCTATACTATATGTGGTACAGTAAAGCGTTTATGATTATTACTGGATGGAAACCTTTTTTTAATTTCCATTGAATATTTCTTCCTACATACCACCATTTTTAAGGAACAAAAATAATTTTAGAATAGGTAAAATTGAAAGAGATGGACCTCCATTACTAATCTAATCTATTGATTGAAAATATATTATCTCTCTATTACCTCTTATTATATTTGGACCAACAGTAAACTAATAAAAAATAGATGGGTTTGGGAAAGATAACAATTAAATAAAATGGAATATTTTTGGGATAAACCGTATTGGTTTGATTTTTGGTTTACCACATGTTAGATTTCATGTGTATTAAAAGGAACTATTTTTATAAAATATTTTATAGAGTTTTGGAAACACTTAGTAAGACTAAAGATAATGTAAAGGCATGATTAGATCTTTGTGAAATTTACAAGTATCTATAATTTGAGATATTTGAAAATGACAGATCACATAATATAATAATTCTAAAATAACCATAGATTGTTTCTAAATAAAATAATTTATTATTTTTTCATTGGATTATAGATTTATGTAACCAAATGGTTATGTCTCCAATTTGACTCGATAGCTCAAAAAAGGTAATATTACCAAATTAAAGAGTCATTATTTTTTTGTTATAATGGAAAGATCTATACTAATTGTGTTGATAGGTTTTTGAAATTATCCAATTTGGTATATACTAACAAAAATATAAAAAATCCAAGAAATTTATACGGCATCAATGGATTATGATGCATTGAGTAGGGTAAAATAAGATACTATTTTAATGTTATTTAAATTGATAAAAATACTTTCAAGATTATTTGATTCAATGTAACATGTAATTTTAAATTTTCTACATTAGGAAAAATGTGTAGGAATAGTATAGTTTTGATGGGTGTACCCATATGATAGATGCATGAAGAAATTATAGAAAAAGTTATATAACAAAGCATATATTGAAGAGTCAATTGTAGAAGCATATTTTTAATAGGAAATTTAATTTTTGTACTCTCATTATTTTCAACATGAATATAATTAAAAACATTATTGAATGATAATTAATGAGGGAAATTTTTATGATGCAATGAATCATTATTTATGTATTTTTAATCATCTTGAAAAAGGATTTGATGGAGTTCGTGAATGGTGGATTTTAGAAGATGAACAACACAAAGCTCATACACATATTCAGATCAATTTTGATGAAATGACTCAATATTTAAAATGATTGATAATTTCACTTATTCATTATATATTTTTTAAAATTACATTAATATTAAATAATTTTTAGATTATATAATGATCATATCAGGGAACATATCACACAAATTACAAAATTTTATCTTAATGAACTCCAACAATATAATTTTTCCTACTAGTTTCAAAGGAATGTAAACTAAATTGGTTATGTTTGGACATATGAAATCAATATAATATTTTTTTATATTATTAAAAAATTTTAAAATATTTATGGGTATCAAAACATGAAAATAAAATTTATTATCAATTAGGTGTGTTGAGTAACCCACTATCCAAAGTGGTTAAATATTATAATTAATATGTGGTTAATGGATTTCAATTTCTTTAACGTTATTATTGTGGATAAAATAAAAAAATTAATATTGGTATTTTATGGAAAGGTTATCATAAAAAAGAAATCAAAGTTTATATTTATGGTATGTTGGATAAAATAATTGAGTTATGTTATCTGGGACAAAATTATGTAACAATGCATAAATATCCTTAGTTTGATACTACTAGAGGGTTACATGTTAATATACTCCATGGAATCATTAACATTAAATATAAAATCCTTATCATAGAAAATGAACCATTTATGTTTTCACATAAAGCACATAAAATTTATTATTAAAATTATTTTGTTTCTTCAAGAGATTTAATTGGCTGGTGGAGTATAATAAAAATTAAATCCCAAGAAAATGAGTTTATATAAAGTGAAATTGATTCTATTGAAGTGCAAGAAATTAATATTTTACAAGAGACAACACTAAATAAATCTTTTAATCTAAGAGATAAAAATATCGATGATGAAACCCTATAGTTATGGGATGATCACTATATAAAAAAGTAGTATTTGTGATGAGAAAATTCTGATGGAATAGTTGTCCATTTAAAATAATAATAATAAGAGTTATTTGAGACATAATAAGTTTCACATTGTAAATATCTATAAATGTTATGTTATTTTAAATAGGAATTATATCCCGCTGTAAATACTTTTGGAACTGTTGGGTACCATACCATGGGAAAAACTTATTTGTGATGGAATTAGGCTTTCTTTCATAAATATTTATTTGTGATAGTATATTATCCCATCGAAAATAATTATAAATGAAAATAAAAATATCATTTCTGATGGAATAAGTTATTATATCACAAATAATATCTAATAGATTAAATAAAGGTTATTTATGGTTGGTAGAATTTTTGTTGGGTTTGGTCATCTGTTGCAAATAATTTTTCGATAGCCACCATATCAATTTATAATGGGAACTATTTTTAATTGGTTCAATAAAAAATAAAATTATTTATGATGGAAATTCCATCGCAAATAGTTTATCACTACTAATTTAACCTATATATTTAACCCCCATTAGGTTTTTTTCATCACAAATTTGAGATTGTATTATAGTTTCTCCATGATTTCTGTTTATAAATCTTGATTTTTATAGGGTTGTTTTCTAGATTTCATGATAAGGCATCATTTTTAAGGAATTAATTTTAAACCTTTTAATTTTTAATTTATTTTCTTAATTTTATATTACATATAATTTGTATTAATTATTAAAAATTAGTATTAATTAGTATACAACAGTATAATTAGTATTAATTGACAATAATTAATATTAATTATGGATAATTAGTAACAATTCGTAAAAAGGTAATAATTATCAATAATATCCAGTAATTAGAAATAATTAATAATAATTGGTAATAATTAGTAATAATTAATAATTATTAATAATAATATTAATTAATAATAATATTAATTAATAATAATAACTAATAATAATTAGTAATAATTAATAACATTTATCAAAAAAGGAAATAATTAGGATTATTTATAAACAATTTGTAATAATTAGAGATAACTAAAAATAATTAGTAATATTTAGTAATAATTAGAAATAAACCTAGTGGTAGTGATTGATAGTGGCGAGGTCAAAAATGGTGGATCAAAGGGTGGGTGCGCCCTTCAATAGGTTGCAGAACGTGGGGGCATGTTATTGGATGATGATGGTTTTGGAACCCTAGTGGTGGTGAGGCTAATAGACCGAATATGAAATATCTAGGGGTATGGGACCTAGGAGTTAGTGATTTGGTCACTGATGATGATGGTATAGTTATGATGGGTTTTTTGAACTTCACATGACGGCTGACAAGATCCTTTTCTGAATAAAGGGGTTAAAAATTTAGTGAACCACGAATTAACGCAAATTAAAAATGAGGATCACCACCTGATGACAATACTGGTAGTTATAGAGGGTCTGTGACTTGTTCGTCTAGTTATTGGAGCCCTTCAATGGAGGTGGTGGATAAAGAATATACCCTGATGATAATTTCTGGTGACGGTGCCTTGACGATAGTTGATGGGGCTGAAACCTCAATAGTAGTGGCCGGTAATGGAACCACGACGGTGGTGATTGGCGATGGAGTATCTTGGGGCATATATTAATGAATATGCAGGAAGGGACGGCTAATGATGGCATTAGGATACGTGACACATGATACTTTGGGATGCGGTAAGTTAGTGAAGACTTCGGGGTGATAGAAGTGACGTATGGAGATACGAGATTTTTTTTATAGGTTTTTTGAAAAAAAAAATATTTTTTAAAAAAGGTCAGGTTAATATTTAAAAAAATTATTCCTTAAAGGCAGCATCTCCAATGCCTCCTTTTTCCAAAAACAATAATTTTTTCTATTTTAATAATTATTTTTTTATATATTTAAAATTGTAATCTTTCATTATTATTTTATTATGTTTATATATATATATATAACCAAATGTTTCAGCATAATTTATCTCTTATTCAAGTACGTGACTTTTCTAGCCTATAAAATATAAATTAGAAGACCAATATAAATAAAAAATAGAACATGGATTAAACATATAAGAAGTAGTTGAAAATAAAAAAGAATTTCTTAAAAAATATTGATGAAAAATAATTTATAAGCTTTCTAATCCACCAACTAGAAACATAAAAATGTTTCAAGTACGTGACTTTGCCTTCCTATAAAATATAAACATTGAGAGAAATATAAATTGAATTTTATGGATTAAACATATAATAATTAATCAAAAATAAAAAATAATTTCTTAAAAAATGTTGATGAAAAATAATTTATAAGCTTTCTAATCCATCTACCTGAAACTTAAAAATGTTTCAAGTATGAGAATTTTCTAGCCTATAAAATATAAACTATAATACCAATATGAATGAAATTTTAAACATGTATTAAACATAAAATAAGTAATCTAAAATAAAAATAATTTCTTCAAAAATGTTGATGAAAAATAATTTATAAGCTTTGTAATCCACCTACTTGAAACTTAAAAATGCTTAATGTATGCGAAATTTATAGCATATAAAATATAAACTATAAGACCAATATGAATGAAATTTTAAACATTTATCAAACATATAAGTAGTAGTTGAAAATAAAAAAAAATTATTAAAAAATGTTGATGAAAAATAATTTATAATATTTCAAATCCACCGACTTGAAACTTAAAAATGTTTCAAGTATGTGACTTTGAAAGCCTATAAAATATAAAATATAAGACCAATATGAATGAAATTTTAAAAAATGATGAAACATATAAGAATTAATCAAAAATAAATAGAATTTATTAAAAATATTGATGAAAGATAATTTATAATCTTTCTAATCTACCTACTTGAAACTTAAAAATGTTTCAAGTACATGAATTTTCTAGACTATACAATATAAACTATAAGACCAATATTAATGAAATTTTAAAAATTGATTAAAAATATAATAAGTAGTCTAAAATAAAAATAATTTCTTAAAAAATGTTGATGAAAAATAATTTATAATCTTTCTAATCCACCTACATGAAACTTGAAAACTTTTCAAGTGCTTGAATTTTCTAGACTATAAAATATAAAGTATAAGACCAATATAAAAAAAATAAAAACATGGATTAAACATATATGAAGTAGTCTAAAATAAATAAAAAAATTCTTTAAAAAATTTGATGAAAAATATTTTATAAGCTTTCTAATCAACCAAATTGAAACTTACAATTTTTTCAAGTACGTGACTTTGCTAGCCTATCAAATATAAACTATAAGACCAATATAAATAAAATTTTAAACATGGATTAAACATATAAGAAGTAGTCGAAAATAAAAAGAATATATTAAAAAATAATGATGAAAATTAATTTATAAGCTTCCTAATTCACATACTTGAAACTTAAAAATGTTTCAAGTATGTGACTTTGCTAGCCTATAAAATATAAGCTATAAGACCAATATAAATGAAATTTTAAAAATGGATTAAAAATATAAGAAGTAGTCAAAAATAAAAATAATTTATTAAAAAATGTTGATGAAAAATAATTTATAATCTTTATAATCCACCTACTTTAAACTTAAAAATGTTTCAAGTATGTGACTTTGCTAGCATATAAAATATAAACTATAAGACCAATATAAATGAAATTTTAATCATGGATTAAGTAAATAAGTATTAGTAGAAAATAAAAAAATCTTAAAAAATTTGATGAATTTTTTTTTATAATTTTTCTAATCCACTTACTTGAAACATAAAAATGTTTTTAAGTACGTGAATTTGATAGGATTTAAAATATATGTTATAAGAACAATATGAATGGAATTTTAAACATTGATTAAACATTTAAGAAGTAGTCAAAAATAAAAATAATTTATTAAAAAATATTGATGAAAAATAACTTATAAGCTTTCTAATCCACCTACTTGAAACTTAAAAATGCTTCAAGTACGTGACTTTGCTATAAAATCGAGGAGAAAATAAGAGATAACAACATATAATTTATAATATGAGAATATTACAATGAAGATAATATATCATTATGGATGAGAGTGTGAAATCGACCCAAAAATGTTAGGGAATCGTTTCTGGTTAGGACCTTCTTGAGGACATATGGTGCATCTCAAACTCTGTCGTTGTTCTTGAGGCCAGTTCATCTCATTCTGCATCCTACTGGCCTTTGGTCTCCCATAGGAACACAACTAACTAATGTCAGGTATCACTATCGGTTGGCCTTCGGGCATTTGGAAATAACGAAACTCCTTAATAGGAATCCATGGTGCATCATAACAGTTAGTAATGGTGTCCATCAAGTACACAGGATCAACATATGCTTCCCATGATATGTTCACAAAGGCACATTCTACGATAGTATATGTTCATGGAAACCATAAGGAAAATATGAATCATCTTAAGAATATCCCCTAGGAGTGTCAAACCAGAAGTGCAGAAAGACCCGTTGTCATGCTCCAATTCCCATTCGAGTCTAGCTCAAAGCGGTGTTTTCAGGTTTTACCCCTAGGTACATCAATTCCAAAGCCACATCCACTTGTTTGTATCTAGACAGGGATTTTATTACTTAGATAACCACATAATATTTTTGCTACCAAAATTTTACAATACTTAATCCTAAGTTATTATATACTTAATCTATTCTTAATCTATACTTAATCATTACTAATAAAAATTGTTATTCCAAACTATATATAACTAATTAAACAACCTAATAAATAAATATTTAAAACTAACTTAACTACTTAAAAAATGAAATATTTAGAACAAAAAATAATTAAATTAAATAAATAAAAAACATTAAATTAAATAAAAAATCCTGTAAATGATGCTTCACAAAAAACCACATTTTTTTGAACCATCGACTCCACCGCACGAAAAATGATTTTTTTAGAGAGAGAAGTAGTGGATTTAGGGGAGATGGGAGAAATTTGAAGTGAGGAGAGAAGGGGGCTGCCCTTTTATTTTGAGGTGAGGGAAAGGGGGAATCAATGATGTCGCCTTTCGCCTTTTCATGAGGCCAAAGGTGGTATCCCCCAACTACCTTTTCCATGTCATCAATCCGGGAAAATGGTGGTGCGGTGGATGGAAGGTAACATCCTTGATGCCGCCTTGAGGGCATATATTTAAAAAAATAACATATGTTATTTTAAATTTTTTTGTAGAAAACCTATTGAAAAAACTCGGAGATACGATGGCTCCAATTTGGGTGCTTGAAGACCTCAGATGGGGAGCATAACATTGGTAGCAACTGGCTTCATGCGAGGCTACGAATGTGACTTCAATTATATGGGCCTTAGGCCCAAAGTTGAATTTTAAATTTGATCTGAGGCGATATGGATGCAATCGTATTTGGATTTGACTACACTCGATTTTCCTTTTACCATGTTTTATCTCCCCATGTTTTCCTTATATGTTTTCATTTTATTAGTAAATTTTGGTGTCATGGATTTGAGTTTCTAAGTCTATAGATGACCCATCTTATTAATTAATAATTATTATTATAGTTATAAAAAATATTAATAATTAGCAATAATTAAGAAAAATATTAATAATTAGTAACAAATGGAAATAATTACTGATAATAAGTAATAATTAGTAATAATTAGTAATAATTACAAATAATTAGTAATAATGACTAATAATTACCGATATAGATAGATAATTTGTAATAATTACCCAATAATTTCCAAAAAAATAGTAATAATTTCCCATAATTAGTAATAACTACCAATAATTAGTAAAAATTAGTAAAAATCACCATTAATGAGTAATAATTACCAATAAATAGTACAAATTTCCAAAAATTAGTAATAATTATAAATAATTATCGATAATTCATAATATTTAGTAATAATTACCAATAATTAGTGATTATTATTAATAATTATTAATAATTACTATTAGTTTGTAATAATTAGTAATTATTTCCAATAGTTACCAATAAATTTGTAATAATTACCAATAATTACCAAAAAAATTACTAAAAATTACCCATAATTAGAAATAATTAGGGTTAATTTATGTTTCTTTTTAATAATTAAGAATAATTTCTAATATTTTGTAATAATTATCAATAATTAGTAATAAGTATCAATATTTAGAAGTAATTGCCAATAATTAGTAATAATTACTGATAATTAGTAATAATTACTAATAATTTTCTACAATTAGTTATAATAACAAGTAATTATTAACAACTGCCTATAATTATTATTATTAATGATAATTATAGATAATCAGTAATAATTAAAAATAAGTTATAATAATTACCAATAATCAGTAATAGTTACCCATAATTACCCATAATTGAAATTAATAACAATTTGAAAGAAATAGTAGTAATTAGTAATAAAAAGTAAGAATTGATAATAATTAGTGCTAATTACTATAAAGTAATGATAATTAGTAATAATTACAGATAATTAGTAATAATTTGTAATAATTACTATTACATCTATCTATTGAATTTTATTTGTTTATCTATTAATAATTTTAGATATTTAGTTATAATTACTAATAACTATCAATAATTGGTGATAATTAAAAGTAATTAGTAATTTTTTATTTTTCTATTTTTCTATTTTTTTCTCGAATCATTCTTTATATTAGATTAATCATAAAAAAAATTCTTATTTATGGTAAACCATGGAACTGAGAATTAGATAGAAGGTTTTTTATGAGATCACAATTGGATAAATCATCATAAAAATACAAACATTTCTAGTATAAAACTGGTATATTTTAGGGTGTCAAAACTTTTTTGTCATATTCATCATAAAAGATATAATTTGATTTAAAAGGGATAATTATGTTTCCTATTAGAAAATGTGGTCTAAGTAGGTTAGAAACATTTAACAGTGTTGGGGTTTATCAATTGCATTCTGCTTTTTAGAAATATATTTTTTTTGGTATAAACATAGTGAACACAATTCAAGAGATTTTATAAATAATTTGGTTCCAAACTCATCAAAGTTTCAAAAAATAGTACCTAAGGTTGTTGGCCTATCTTTTCAATAAACAGAAACTTGAAATGATGATCCAAATCATGGGTTATAAATTTCTTGATTTTATGTGTTGTGTAATTCTATTAATGATTCCTTACATCACTATTGTAAGAAAAATAAATTTGAAGCTATTACGAAATTTATGGATATTAAATAAGATAACATAATATAAAATATTTTTTATCAAATATTTCTTATTGTTAAATCATTATAACTTGAGGTAAAAAAAATTCCTATAAATTTATATGAAATAAATAGGTTTTTATGTGATTTTGGGGCCAGTTATCAAAAGATCCATGAATGCTCAAATGATTTTATCCTATATTATGTTGAAAATGAGTCATTAGTGAATTTCCCTACATGTGTAAAATTTATGTATAAATAGGAATAAAAAAGAGAGTCCTGATTGGATCATGTTGAATAGTTGAGTTATTTCTCACTTACAGTTAGATTGTAGTGTTTATTTATGTCTCACAACACAATGTCATTGATATCCAAGAAAAATATTATATTTATTTCGATAAAATCATAAATCCTTATTGTGATGGTGATTACTAATTTTTTTTGATCATGTGCATCCGTATTTCACTTCAAAAATGAGAAATTTCAGATCCAGTCAATTGGTTGATGGTTTCTATCCATTTTGTTCTCACAGTATTCAATATTTTTATTGGCCCATCCTTATAACTCTGTGCAACTTAACCTGTAATGACCCAATGTTTTATCATTGAAAATTCCTTTCTTATAATTATATCATATAATAACATGAAATCACAACATAATTAATTACTAAGTGCTATGTTACCTTTAAAAATAAGTTTTTCACTTCTGTGATTTGAATTTCCAAAATCTGACATACACAGTTGTGATCAGTAAGTTGTTTGGAGTCTAATATGAACAACTTAATTTTTAGTGAATAGTATCACACCCTTATGAATAGTAATGTTATACTTATGAATAGTGAATTACCCTAATGAATAGTAACCTTACTTATGATTGTATGTAAATACGATTCAAATGGGAGTAAGATATACCTATATATTGGAATAAGAAAATAAATGTTTTAAAATTATTATTTTTCAAGTAAATTGTGATTCTAATTAAAAATTAAATTATCATATCTATAAAACTATTTTTGAAAAATTGATTTCATTTTTGGTTTCTACACATTGAAAAATGGTTAGGGTGAATTTTTGGTATTTTTCTAAAATACTTGAATTTTTTATGAATAGTAAAATATAATAATTTACGATAAATGCTAAATTATGGATTTATTGAGTCATTGATGATGATATGCTAATGTAATCACAATTGGTTCGAACTCAAATGCACTTATTACATTTCTTGGTCATGGAATCATCACTATTTCTGTTCTTGAGGTAAAATAATAAACTAAGGAATTAAATATTATGAAAACCCTCCTCTCCTCCACTATAATTACCACCCATCCTTACCTCTTCTCTTCACTCCTATAAAACCTTTTTCCTTACCTATATTTAGCCCAAATTTCACATAAAGATCCTCCCCCAAATCCAAAATCCCTTGTTATCCTCAAAATACCAAATCCTCTCCCCTTAATAGGCTCTCAAAGGAGATAAACTCAAGAGGTAAATTCCTATTTCCAATTTTTTTAAGTTCTTTTATTTTCTTGTTTCTTTCCTCACCTCCCTTCACCCAAATGCTATGATAACCCCAGTAACATAAATTTTATGGATTTATATTATTATAATGTCATAATTATTTATCATCTCTCCTTTCCCCACCATTTATTTGAAAGAAATGAAAACATCGTTTGAGATGTGTTAATTTAGTACAATCAAGGATAACAGGTTATCAATTTCTATTACTATCTTAAATTATAGTAATGAAACCATTTTTATTGTTGAACCAAACTATTATATGTTTATTTTATCTTATATAATGTTATTTAATCTGTATGCACTCATGATGTAAAATAATAATACCAAACAGGTTAATTGTGAGCAAAATCGCTAAAATTAATTCAAGTGTTTATCATTAATGTTTTATATAATGATTCAACTTCACTCTAAGTAACCAAATTAAATATAAAACCATGTAATCTCCTGGATTTTCACTAATGTCATATAACTTCAATTCTGTATAACCACTTTCATCTTACATGTTTATTCATTCTTTAAAATAAGTAAATCCATCATAAAAACAAAGAAAACAAATGGACCTGAACAATGAAATTGAACCACTTAACCCATCAAAAAAAGGTCATGAATGAACTTAAAAGGGTTGTACTAAATATTTTACATATATAAGATGTTATGGACTTATTAATTAATAAACCTATTTTTTTATTCAGGTCATTAATAACAATTGGAGAACATCAAGAGATTTAAGGTAAGGGATCCTCTCCATTTCACTTTTAATCAAGAATTCTATCTATGCTATTCTATTTTATGTGTAATCCCTAATGATGGGTTATGATTTCAAAAATCCCCCATACTTCCATCAATATTTACAAGTGTTCAAAAAACTCAATCTTTTTCATGAATCACTCTTAAGTACACTCGATACCATGCTGATAATCCATAAGGAATTCTACCTGAACCATATTTATTCCTTCGGGTTGCTCTATCTTTCTTTTTACCCAAATGATGTTGTCTTTTATTTTTACATAAAAATTTTACATTATGTTTATATTCTTCAAAATCATGTTTCAATATCCATCCCTAATTTTATTTCATGGATATAGATTCTTTTAAGTGATTCCCTCCTCAATACTTCCCAATAAGTAGACTCGTTTTAAGGGAACATACTCAATTTTTTACCCAATTTAAAGTGCACTCTATACCCAGTATTAATCAAAAACATGTCTTTATAAAATAAATATTTTTATTATGAAATCCTTCTTGGTTCACTTCTGTTTTTACATAAAGTATTTTTCCCTTTTCTATTTTAAAATCTCTATAATATTTCCCTTAAAACCGTAACAAAATGTTTTAAAGCAAAAATTTCTCAAATATATTTATTACATGTTTTCACTTCTGTTTGAAATCATTTACCTTGTTATATTTCTATTTTTATATTATGAATGTCCATGTATATTCTAATTCCTTTCTTGCATGGAAACATTCATGATATGCTCATTGGTTATGCTTTATGTCAGGATTTTGGTACCAAATTATTTCCTTAGGCAACCCTTATGTTTATGTAAGATTGATTATGAATGATTCATTATGTGGAAAACATATTCATAAAATGTAAGATGGGTTTGCCTAGATGACTCTATAATTCATTGAATAATGTTGAGTCTCATGAGACGTTATGTGCGACGGTCTTGGTAGTTAGCCTTGCCTTGTGCTACTAGGTGAAACGGTCTTGGCTATTAGTCTTGGATTGTGCTACTATGGGAAATGGTCTTGGAGGTTAGCCTTGAATCATACTAAATTTTTGTTTTATGTTTCTTCCACATATCTATAATTCCATGTTTAAATGATCCCATGTTTATATGTTATGATTTCATATGTTACATTCCTTTTTATACCATCATGTCATGCCTTCTATCCCATGTGCTAATGCTTTGTTCTTATGGTTATTCCCTTTCAAGGTTTCTAGATCATTCCTTTGTTCATGTTATTCCTAGATTATCTAATGCAGATGTATGATCACAATGGAAGATATGATCTCATTACTGAGTTTAAATATATAGTTTTTTTATAATGAACCTAGTCTCCCAAGACACTAGACTTTATGATCCTAGGCTTGTACTCTAAAGTATAATCATGGTTAAAATCATGTAATGTCTTATGTAAAAGGCTAGGGTCTGTATATTTGGTATTAGAGGGTGTTCCAATTATTTTTTGAGATTATGAATAGATAACTTTAGTAAGAACCTTAAGTATGAGAAAAAGAATAATAAAAAATCCCTATATTTTGGTAAGTATAGAGTAAGTGTTTTATCAAGAAAATATGTCCATGTCTGGATACAAATAGGTAGAGGTGGCTCTATCACAGATGTACCTATGAGTGAAAACTCTAAAGGGAGTTTCAGGCTTGACTCGGGGTATCCTGGTACACAACAACGGGCCTTGATACACTCTTGGTTTGACACTCCCAAGGGATATGCTTTGGTAAATTCATAAGCTTAGTACAAACCATTATGAAGGGAATAAAAAATCACATAAGAATATAAGTTATGAAATATATCGAGGATAACCTATATTTAAACCTAAGGAATCTCAATTTAGGATATACTTCTCCTTTATAAGTTTATCCTTTTTTGTTAAAAATTTTCCTTTTTTTATGTTCAATAACTAAGTATTCAAGGCCTCTAATTGTATTTTATTTTTATTAGTTAATGGAAGTAAATAGAAGAACATGTTCCAACAACCAATGTGATAGGAAATGTGAATATTACCCAATTGATATGCCTGATATGATGGGAACAGGTGCTCAAAACATCATTACAATACTTTCTCAACAGGCTCAAGTTAGTAATAATAACTTGTATCATGTGGAATTCCCTCCTCCTCTAAGATAAGATAAAGTTGTCATAGAATAATTTATGTGGAAAAGGCCTCCCATGTTTAGCGGATCATCTAATCCCCTCCTCGAGGAATAGTAGATTAAATCCATTAAATAGATATTATATGTACTCTAGTGCTCGTAGGAAGAGAAATTTGTATTAGCGGTATATCATTTTGATAGGGAAGATGATCAGTGGTGGAAACTGATCAAGAATACAAATTCACATGCGGAAATTGATTTCATTGATTAGGGAGTAATTCAAGAAGATGTTTTTAAATAAATATTTTCCTTGAACCATCCATCTCAAGATGGAAAGAGGGTTCCTCTGACTTAATTATAAGGAAGATGACTCCATCGGGGTGTATGAAGAAAACTTTACAAGGCTTGAAAGGTATTCCCTTATAATTTTCATGAACACAAAAAGTAAGGTGGATTGCTTCTTTTGTAGACTAAATCTGAGTCTATGAAAAGAATTGACAATTCAAGAATTCAATAGTTATGAGGAGGTTATCAGATTTGGGCTTAAGGTGGTAATGGATATTATATACTCTCAATGGTGTCGTGGGCCCAATGATAAGAAGTGGAAAATGGATAACAACATGGGTGGTTCAACAAAAAAAACTCGTGATGGAATGAAGCCTAAATATCCCACTTGTAAAATTTGTGGGAAGAAGCATCATGGGAACTATTTAAAGGGAATCAGGAATTGTTTCAAATGTGGAAATATGGGACATCTAGCCATGAACTTCCGAAGGGATATAAAAAATTCCATTAATGTTGTAGAATAAAGGAAGGTTCAAATCAACGCTCATCTAGTGGTGTAGTGTTACAACTTCAAGGATCATGGAAATTATGAAAACAATTTACATAATCCAAGGTTGTTGAAGGAAATCAACAACAACATCCAAGGAAACAGGGAAGGTCTTATGCTATCACTACTACAGAGGTGGAGCCGGACAACGATGTGGTGATAGGTACTCTAGTTATTCCATCAAGAATAGTGAAAATACTATTTGATTCTGGTTCTACGCATTCTTTCATATCTTGAAAGTTTAGTATAACTATTAAAACACAACATCAAAATTTGGAGGACAGGCTATCTATGAGAACAGTGAATGAGTCAATTATTATGTATATGGTTTGTAACTCTTACCTAGTTAATGTTTGTAGACTGAACCTCCCAGCAAATCTTATCATACTTCCTTTAGTGGAGTTTGATGCTATCTTGGGCATTAATTTTCTATCTTAATAAAAATACAACATCAATTTTCGGGAAAGGGAGATCACTCTTCACATCCCAAATCATCCTCCTATTCTTTACAAGTGTAAGAAGGAAGATGAATCTTCTTTTGAATCATTATCTCAATTGTCGATATTTCTTCCTTTTGATCAAGCATATCTAGCCCAAATGATTGATAAAAAGAAGAGAATCATTCTTGAAGACATGCCCATCATGAGGGATTTCACTGATGTATTCCCTAAAGAGTTTCATGGTCTTCCTACTGACTGAGAGGTTGAGTTCTATATTGAACCTATTCTTGGATCTCTACCTATATCAAAGACACCTTATAGAATGGCCACCGTAGAGCAGGAATATCTGAAGAAGTAGTTACGGGAGAATCTAAAAAAGGGTTTCATATGCCAGAGTGCATCACCATAGGGTAATTCAGTCCTCTTCATCAAGAATAAGGGTGGATCAATGAAAATCTTCATTGATTATCATGATCTCAATAAAATCATGATAAAGAACAAGTATCCCATTCCTCGGATAGATGAATTATTCGATCAACTTCGTGGTGCATGTTATTTCTATAAGATAGACCTTTGGTCGAGATATCACCAATTAAAGGTGAAGAAGGAAGGTATTCTCATGACTTCCTTTCGAATGAGGTATGGACACGTTGATTTCATATTGATTCCCTTGGGACTCACTAATTCTCCAACAATTTTCATGGATTTAATGAATAGATTCATTAGAGATTACCTCAAAAATTTGTGGTGGTCTTTATTGAGGATATTCTGATATACTCCAAGAGTAAGGAGGAACATGAGGAGCATTTGAATATTATGTTAAAGTCATTGTGAAGGGATAATTTGTAAGAAAAGTATAGTAAATGTGGGTTATGGATGGAGGAAGTATCATTCTTGGGGCATGCTATCACCAACAAAGGGATATATGTGGACCTTTCCAAAACAAAGGCAATTAGAGAGTGGCCCGGACCAACATCTGTAATGGAGATCCATAGATTTCTGGGTCTAGATAGGTATTACTGAAGATTTTTGAAGAACTTTTCACAATTTTCAAACCTAATGAACAAGATGACACGGAAATGAGTAAAGTTTTTCTGGACTCAGGAAAGTGAAGACTGCTTTAAGGAGTTGAAATGAGGCTTATCACTGCACCAGTACTCACACTCCCAATAAGTCGAGAACTCTTTGTGGTGTATAGTAATTATTAAAATAATTTATTAGGTTGTGGGATTAAGAAAAAATATAAATTAATATCATACTCCTCAAGGTATCTGAAAATCCATGAGAAAAAAAAAGCCCATGCATTATCTGGAGTTGGCGGCTATGATCTTTGTGTTGAAAATCTGGCGAAATTATCTCTATGTGGAGAAGTGTGAGATATATACTGTCCACAAGAGTCTAAAATATATATTCACATAAAAATATCTTAACAATCTCCTTTAAATAAGGATAGATCATATCAAGGATTATGACTACTCAATCCACTACCATCCCAGTAAGGCAAATAACGTGGCAAATACTCTATGTGAAGAGAATTGAAAAGGATCTGATCTTCTTAGATTTTAAGAGGATGGGCATGGATATCATTAAGGGAAGAACATCATCAATCCTTTATCAAATTATTTCTCAACCATCCCTCATAGAGAAAATAAAGGATTCTCAAATAAAAGATATGGAACTTCTGAAATGGGTGGAAGCTATCAGAAATGGGAAATCCTTAGAGTTCATAATTGACAAGGATGGAGTTTTAAGATTTGGGTCATGATAATGTGTACCATTCAATCCAGAGATAAAGAAGAAGATTTTTAATGATGCACATAGCTCAACCTTCTCTATTCACCCAAGGAGCACAAAGATGTATCGAGATCTCAGAAAAAACTTTTGGTGGGACAATATGAAAATGGTGATTTATGAATATACAAAAAAAGTTCATGGTATTTTAGAAAGTGAAGGTTGAGAGGAAAAATTATAAGGGGATGATGAAAACACTACCCATACCAACATGGAAGTGGGTGAAAATTACCATGGACTTGGTCACTATAATTCCAAGGACATCAAGAGAAAACAATGCTATATGGGTCATTGTGGATCGTCTTACGAAGAAAACTCGGTTTATTGAAATTTTAGAGGAATTATCATTAGATCAAATTGTGCAGATTTAAATCAAAGAAACGGTAAGGTTGCATGGAGTACCACTATCTATTATATCTGATTGTGATCTGAGATTCACCTCAAAGTTCTGGAAATTTCTCCAAGATGCTCTAAGTAATGAACGAAAATTCAATATGGAATATCTTCCTCAAACTGATGGTCAATATGAGCAAACTATTCAGACACTGGAAGATATGTTGAGAGAATATTCTATGGATTTCATAGAAGGATGGGACCAACATCATCCACTGGTTGAATTTTCTTACAAAAACAGTTTCCACTCATGCTTCTGAATGGCACCATATGAATCCCTTTATTGGAAAATGTGCAGAACACTAGAGTGTTGGGATGAAGTCAGTGAGCGTAAGATACTAGGACCTGAAATGGTTACATAAATGGAGGAGAAGGTGAAAACCATTCAGTATCATATCAAGGAATCCCAAAGTCGACATAAGAGTTATGTTGAAAATCGTCGATGAGACCTTGAGTTCAAAGTTGAAGACATGGTATTTCTATGCATATATTCATGGAATAAGTTCATGGGTTTTGGATAGAAATGGAAGTTAATTCCCATGTACATCGGCCCCTTTGAGATACTTGATCATGTTAGGGATGTGGCCAATCGACTATAACTTCCACCTACCATAGCCAAAGTATATGATTTCTTTCATTTATCTCTCTTAAAGAAGTACATAATAGACCCTTCACATGTACTCTCTTTAGAGGTCATACAATTGGAGGATGATCTTTCTTATGAGGAGTAGCCAATGAAGATATTTGATCGTAGTGATAAAGTTCTACGTAACAAGTCTACTCACCTGGTTAAGGTACTTTGGTGAAACCATAAGTACGAAGAGGCAACATGGGAACTGGATGAGGCATTGAATGAAAAGTACCTACACCTATTTATGGCCTAGAATGTAAAACAAAATTTCAAGGGGGGATTTCTTAAGAGGGGAAGAATGTAATGACTGAATGTTTTATCAAGGGAAATTAATTTCTTATAATTATATCATATATTCACATGAAATAACAACATAATAAACTAAAATATTCTATATGACCTTTAAACAAAAGTTTGTCACTTCTGTGATTTGAATTTCGAAATTTTGACATACATGGTGGCGATCAGTAAGTTATTTGGATTCTAATATGACCAACTTAATTTGTGATAAATAGTAACATACCCTTATGAATGGTAATGTTACCCTTAGTAATAGTGGCATACCCTAATGAATAGTAACATTACCTATGATAGTATATAAATAAGATTCAAGTGGGAGTATGATATACCTATATCCTATAATAAGAAAATAATTTTTTTTAAATTGTTATTTTTCGAGTAAATTTTGATTTTAATGAAAAAATAAATTAATCATATTTAGAAAATTATTTTTGAAAAATAGATTTAATTTTTGGATTATACACATTGAAAAATGGTTAGGGTGAATTTTTGGGATTTTTTCTAAAATACTTGAATTTTTTATGAATGGTAAAATACAATAATTTATGATAAATGCTAAATAATGGATTCATTAAGTCATTAAAGATGATCTACTGATATAAGCCCAATTGGTTCGAACTCACATGAACTAATTACCATTTTTGGTCATGAAATCTTCACTATTTATGGTTTTGAAGGAAAATTATAAACTAAGGAATTAAATATTTTGAAAACTCTCCTCTCCTCCACTATAAATACCACCCATTCTTACCTCTTCTCTTCACTAAACTCAATCCTAGTTCCTGAACTGTATTCTACCAAACTATCTCCTAAATATCCTCCCCCATTTCCAAAATCCCTTAGTCTCCTAAAAATACCAAATCCTCTCCCCTTAAGAGGCTCTCAAAGGAGATAAACTTAAGAGGTAAATTCCTCTTTCCAATTCTTTTATGTTCTTTTTTTCTTGTTTCTTTCCTTACATCCCTTCACCCAAATGGTATGATAACTCCAGTAACATAAATTTAATAGAATTATATTATTCTAATGGGATAATTCATTATCATCTCAGATTTCCCCACCTTTTATTTTAAAGAAATGAAAACACCATTTGAAATGCGTTAATTTAGCACAATCAAGGATGTCGGGTTATCAATTTCTTACTATCTTAAATTCTGGTCATGAAACCATTTTTATCGTTAAAGAAAACTATTATATGTTTATTTTATCTTATTTAATGTTCTTTAATCCTTATTCACTCATGATGTGAAATAATAATACAAAACAAGTAAATTGTGAGAAAAATATCTAAAATTAATTCAAGCATTTATCATTAATGTTTTCTATAATGATTCAACTTCTCTAAAATTAAATAAATTAAATTTAAAACAATTTAATCTCCTGGATGTTCAATAATTTCATATAAATTCAATTATATACAACCACTTTCATCTTACATGTTTATCCATTCCTCAAAATAAGTAAATCCATCATAAAAACCAGAAAACAAACAGACCCGAACAATGAAATTGAACCACTTAACCCATAAAAAAAGGTCATGAATTAACTTTAAAAGGTTATAATAAATATTTTAAATATATAATATGTTAGTGACTTTTTAATTAATAAACCTAATTTTTTTATTCATGTCATTAATAACAAGTGGAGAACACCAACGTACTTAAGGTAAGGGATCCTCTCTATTTCACTTTTATTCAAGAATGCCCTCTATGATATGCCATTTTATGTGTAATCCCTAATGATGGGGTATGATTTCACACCTCCACCATACTTCCCTAATGATTTATAAGTTATTAGAAACCCATTTCTCTCTCATGAATCCCTCTTAAGTACACATGATACCATGCTGATAATCCATAAGAAATTCTACCCAAACCACCTTTATCCCTTCAGGTTGCTCTATCTTTATTTTTACACAAATGAAGTTGTCATTTATTTTTATTTAAAACTTATAAATGCTGTTTATATGATCCAAACTCATGTTTCAATATCCATCCATCATTATTTTTCCAGGATATACATTCTTTTAAGTGATTCCCTCCTTCATACTTCTCAATAAGCAAACTCGGTTTAAGGGAACTTCCCCAAAATTTTACCCAATTTCATGTGCACTATATCATTTATATTAATCCAACATTGTATTTATAAAATAAATATTTTTATTATGAAAACATTCTTGTTTAACTTATGGTTTTATATAAAATATTCTTTCCATTTCTATTTTAAAAGCTCTATAGTATTTTCCTTAAAACCGCACAAAAATGTTTTAATGCTAAAATTTATCAAATACATTTCATACATGTTGTCACTTATGTTTGACATAAATTACCATGTTATATTCCTATTTTACCTTATTAAAATACATGTATGTTATAATTCCTTTCTTTCATGGACACTTTTATGATATGCCCATTGGTTATGCTTTATGTCATGATTGTGGTACCCAATTCATTCCATGGGTAACCCTTATGTTTATGTATGATTGATTATGTATGATTATTTATGTGGAAAAAATATTCATGAAATTTAATATGGATGTTCCAAGGTAGTACTCAAAGGAATTGGGTAAATTTGAGTCTCATGAGATGTTATGCGTGACGGTCTTGGCGGTTAGCCCTATCTTGTGCTACTATGTGGAACGTTCATGGCAGTTAGTCTTGGCTTGTGATACTATGGGAAATGGTATTAGAGATTAGCCTTGACTCATAATAAATTAATGTTTTATGTTTCTGTAACATTTATATGATACCATGTTTAAATTATCCCATGTTTATATGTTACATTCCTTTTTATATCATCATGTCATGCCTTCTATCCCATGTGCTAATGTTTTGTTCTTATGGTTATTCCCTTAATGGTATTTTAGATCATCCCATTGTTCATGTTATCTCTAGGTTATCCTATGTAGATGTATGAGAAAAATTTAAGATAGGATCTAATTATGGAGTTTAAATAAAAAGTTGTTCTTATAATGTACCTATTCTTCCAAGACCCAAGACTTTACGATCCTTGTCTTGTACTCTGTTGTATAAGCATGCTTAAAATCATGTAATGTCTTTTGTAAAGGGATAGGGTCACTATATAACCCCATGTATGTGAATGAATGAACCATATATATTTTTTACATTACTAATTCTAGGATATAAAAAAATAATATTATTGTTTATTTTAATCCATTTATTGATTAGTTAAATTTATTGTGAAGTAATGGTTTCAGTACATTTGATGTAGTTACAAAAATGAATTTCATAATGAAAGATACATTAATGTGGAAAATTAGTTACTTCCTCATATATGATATTTTATCAGGATGGAGTACACATGGTCCAAAATTACTTCCATACTATATGAGTGATTAAAATTCGTTTATGCGTTTTCATGGATGAAAATCTTGTTTTTTTAATTTCATCACATATTTCATCATACAGGACATCCTTACTGAAGAAATGGAAATAATTTCTAAAAAGGTACAATTTAAGGAGATGGTTCCACAGCAAGGATCTCATATATTTATTTAAAATCAATTTTCTCTTCATTACATCATATTATATTTTGATCGACTATAAACCAACAAAAAAATAAATGGCTTTAGGAAATATCATAATTGGATAGAATGGATTATTTTTTGGATATTTCATATTTGTTTGATTTTTTAGTTCTTCATATATTAGATTTCATTCATATTCAGAATAACCATTTTAAAATAATATTTTATAGTGTTTTGGACAGAACTGGTAATACAAAAGATAATGTGAAAGCATGATCAGATCTTTCCCAAATTTGCAGGTGCACAGAACATGAGTTATTTGAAAATGTTATATCACCATATTTAATGATAAAGAAAATAACTTATAAATTTTCTAAAGAAATTATTTTTTTATTATGTCAGTGGACTGAAAATTTGAGGTTACTGGTTATTTTCCAATTTGGCTCGATGTGATAAAAATATTAATATTACTTGATTAAAAATTGGATTTTTATGTTATAATGGAAAGAATACTACAGATTAGCCTTATATTTTTTTAAAATTAATCATTTTGGGATGGGATGGTATAAATATCATATTTTTTCTAATACATTTTTATGGTGATAGTAGACCATTATGTATAGATTAGGTTGTAATAAGGTATTATTTTAAATTTATATAAATTGGAAAAAAAATCCACCATATTTATTTTATTCAATGGAAAATTTAATATTACAATTACTACATGATGAAAAATGTAGAGGACCAATACAATTAAAATAAATGTACCCATATTAGATATCCATACAAAAATTTATGAAAAAGGTATGTAAAAAACATCGGTCAAAGGGTCAATTAGAAAAGCTTATTTTCTAGAGTTTTTTTTTACTCTGATTATTTTCAACATGTATATCATTCAAAACATAATCTAAAGGGTCATAATGAGGGAAATATTTATGATTCAATGAAACATAAATTATTAGTTTTTAATCATCTTGAACATGGAGTTGGTTGAGTTCATGAATGATTTATTTTAGATGGTAAATAACACAAAATCTCATACATATTTTTTTCTCAATTATGAAGAAATGACATGATTTGTACAATGAGTTATACATTCACATGTTGTTTATATTTTTTTTAAAGTAAATTAAAATTATTTCAATTTTATATTATATAATGATCATATCAAGAAACAATTCACACAAATTCCACCATCTACTCTTGAAGAAAACCGACAACATAACTTTTCTGAATGGTTTCATAGATTGGTAAATTAAATTGTTTAAGAATGAATATATGAAATAAATTTGTTGTGTTTTTTCTTATTAATTATTATTTTTTCAATTTTCCAGGTGATGCAATATGAATATAAAATTTATAATTGATTATGTGTACTAAATAACCCACCATAAAAATTGGTCAAATATAATAATGTGTATGTGGTTAATGGATTTCAATTTCACACATGTGCATATGGTGAATAAAAAAACATTTAACAGCTGTTTTTTCTTGAAAGTATCTCATCAGAAGAAAAGTGAAGTTGAATTTTATGTAATAATAGAAGAAATGATTGAGTTATGAAATCTAGGATAGAATTATGTAACAATGTTTAAATATAATTGGTTTCATATTGATCTTGTTTTGTGCATTCATCAATGCCATATAATCGTTGAAATTAAATATAAACTCCTTATTATTCCAAATGAACCATTTATACTAGCTCATAAAACTCATCAAATATATTATGAAAATTATTATGCTTATTCAAAATATTTAATTAACTAGTGGGTTATAATAAAAATTAAATCTCAAGGAAATTAGTTTTTTCAAAGTGAAATTTGTTTTGTTAAAGTAAAAGGAATTAAAAATTTTCAAGAGACCAAACCAAATACATATTTTACTCAAAGAGATATAGATATGAATGATGAAATACTAAAGTTAATATTTGATGGTTCTGATAATATTTATGATGTAACAATTGAATGTGAAATAGGAAGTGATGATGAAGATGGAGATCCAATGGAAGTTGATAATGCTGAGGAGGAATATAAAGATAATAAAATTGTTGAACATGAATATGAGGATAAATATTTATAATGGTGTGATTGAATTCTAGTTATAGTCATAATTAATATATAATACCCATTTTATATTCTTTTTAGACATTATTATTTTCATGTATCCTATGGATGTTGATGATTTTGATGAGATGTTCTATACACTCATAGATATCGTGCATCCTGGTGATCAACCCAATGCCTCATCATCCAGTCCACAGGTTTCTACCAGTACAATGTCAACTCAGAGGGGTTATGGTTTAGCAATATTGATAATCCCCATAGTTATTCTTGAGTGTCATATACCTCTTGATTTTGATCCACACGTGTAGAGGTATGTCAAGCTGTGTTATTAGATAATTTTCATTAATTATAATTAATTTTCATTGATTTATTTATTTACTAATTGTTTGATTATTTTTTATTTTTTCCCAATGTTTTTACATATATACATAGGAAATGGGGTGTGATTCTATTCAATAATTTTTTCAAACAATGGGTAATATGTGATCATATTCCCATTTATTTGTTGCATATCATGTTTGATAATATGTTGGTATGTAAAGAAATAATATTTATTTTCAAATTTATTTAATTATTAACATTATATTATTAATTATTTGTAGGGAGTATGGTATCTAATTGATGAATGTATGATATTCACCATCTATGAGTGTTGGTATATCTATATGTGTGATTATTATCATTAATTTTACAAATTTAAGAAAGTGTGCCATGGAGAGATCTAGA
Organism: Viscum album; assembly: GCA_963277665.1. Lineage (NCBI taxonomy): Eukaryota > Viridiplantae > Streptophyta > Magnoliopsida > Santalales > Viscaceae > Viscum > Viscum album. The sequence continues at coordinate 679,889,300 of OY728123.1, read as the reverse complement.
GCCATAGTTTTTATTAGTCTTGTTATCGAAATTGTCAGAATTTCATCTTATCCCATGTCTGGGATGGATTATACCCCTATTAGATGAGAGATAGTTTTCATAGGATATCATCATCAGGATAGAATAACCATATGAGATAGGATGTCACACATAGAGTTGTAAGTCATATATTTTTTATTCATCAGTGACATATAGAAAGTAATTTTATTCAATAATTTATATAATAGTTAAATATAAAATGTTTATTTTATATTATTATAGTTGATTAAGTGTCGTGATGTTATATATTTTTATGTTTTTAATAATATGCACACTGATCCTACCACTTTAGAGATTACTAGTGACTGAAAATGGTAGACTATGGTTCGTATATTATTTTTTGGATTTATAAATTAATTGAAATTAATATTTTAACTAATTTATTTTCATATTTCATTATAAGAAGGCATATAAGGTTGTGAATTATCACACACATGATAATATTTAGGTCAATACTAAGGGTTAGGACACTGTTTAGTCAGGATTTCATGAGTAATATTAGATACAGTTGACCCCATATAGTATCAAAAGTGTCAAGTGGTTAATATCAGTTCCTGATTAATGATTTTAAGGTATTATGGCATAACTTCATGGCCATTATCCAGCATGATGGGATCACAGGTAGAGTTATCATTATCTTCTGTAGAGTATTAAGATATGTTTTGAGCTCAAAATGAGGTTAACAAGAGAATTAATTGGAATTTGGAGGAGATTAATCGACATTAATGATAATAGGAGTAGTAGTATCGATTGTAAGAGAAACAACACGAGTAAGTTATGGGGTACATGTGACGACTTGTGCATGATATAGGGGTGGAGTTCCCTCTACCGGGCCCCCTAGATGATCCACCACCTCCATAGGGATTGATGATTTATTTTTTGAAAAACATATTATGATAAGTTTTAATGAACTTATTATTTTAAATATAGTTATTAATTCATATATATATTATTTTTATATATTAGTTTTTTAGTTTTTTATTACTTTTATTTTTTTAATTTTTTTTTTGAGAGAGATATGGAACTATGTCCCAATAGGTTTTTTTATAAAAATAATTATCCATCGATAATAACCAATTACAAAATTTTATATCCATTAAAAATGATTATACATCTTATATGCAGTGGAAAAAAATTAGAATATGAAATATTTCTGTCACAAAAAAATGAAATTGTAAAGGGACATCATAAAAAAACTTTTTCAATGCCATTTTCGACCATGTGAAAATCATGATGGGATCCCGCCACAGGTGACTATTTGAGATAGGATCCCATTTCATTGGTTCATTACAAATACATATATTTATAGTTTTGGATGATGTGGATAATTTTGATAATCTAACCAATTAATTTTAAATTGAAAGGGGTAATGAAGTAGAATATCTTATGGAAATTGATGTTGTTGCAGAGGAAGACAATGGTATTGAAATTTATCAATATAAAGATGTGGATGTAGATAAATAATGACATAATTACATGCTTTATTTTTCTAAATAGGTTAGGGTAAACACCAATTTTTTATTAAGGAAATAAATCCAACATTTCAATAGGGTTTATAGGTAACCCTTACATGACTCAAAGACCAAGTAGCTCAAAGGCCCATTCAAATGTGATGGTCTGGTGTCCCTATGGATTGAAAGATCAAGGATATGACCCAAAGGATCAAGCTTAACATCCAAACTATGCATCATGATCACATAACTCTCTCTACAATTCCACTTTACCATTATTCATTACATTGTGATATGCCACCATAAAGTCATGGAACCAAAACCCCTCTTTTAACTCATGTATGGGTATAGTTTTAGATGATAGGTTTCAATACACCCATCAATCTTTTACAATTCCCATCTAGTAACATCTACATGTCTCTATGCATTCTACCAACCAAGATGTGTTTCTTTTTATGGTTTATCATCAACATTCACTTGGTACATCACCCCATTTACCAAGAACCATCATGTTGTTCTTCCATTTGCAATACTGTGAAAGAGGACTCATATGTACCAGTGGTCATAGGGTTCGTTGATAGCTATTAATGAACCGATCACTCTTTCTAGAAACCCACCTAGAAATGCTACTGAAATCTAGACTACACTACCTTCATAATGTGCTACTATAATCAGATGGTCATTTTACATCATTTTCAGCTTTGTGGTGGCCTGGAGACACTATAGAACAAAGGACTATGGCGGACCGAAGACCCTGTGGTCCATGGACCCAATCTACAGTTTGAAGGCCCAAATATAATGAATAGTTTTTCTTTTATAGTCCCACTATAGTACCTCTATAGTAATACTATAGAAACCCCATAAATACTCCTCCACTATGATTTGATCATGGGTTACATGCATGATTACAGGGCATGTTAACCAACCTTCTACCACTCCAACTTCCATGTTGGTTATAGTAATAATTATTATATAACAACTATTTTTAATTATTTACAAACCACCTTATTTTAGTATTTTATATGTTTGGAGATGATATCAATGAGATGTTATGTACCAATACAAATGTTGTGCTTCTTGGAGATCATCCTAATTTCTGATTATCTAATCCACAAGTTGATAATACAATAATATCAAATCATAGGTCTTCCGGTATTTCCCAATTGATGATTCCTAACCCTATTCCAAAGAAAAATACACCTATTGATTCTAATCCACACATTAAGATTCATGTTTAGTTGTTCATTTAGTTAATTTTCATTATTTATCATTAATTTACAAAAATATATTTATTTACTTATTGTTTGATTGTTTTTTCATTTTTCCATATATTTTCATATATATCTAATTGACTAGGGGTGTGATTATACACAATTATTTTTTTATACCATGGGTGACATGGGATCAGATTACCATTGATGTTTGTTTTCAAATGTTTGATCATTGGATAGTATTTAAATAAATATTTTTTATTTTTCAACTTATTTAATTATTAACTTTATTTTATTAATTATTTGTAAGGTTTATGGTATCTTGTCAATGATAGCAATAGTGAAACCATTTGGGATTCATTGGGGATCTTTGTGCATGATAATTTTTATTAGTTTTATTTCACAATCTGAGAAAGAGATCCATGGAGGGTGTTTGAGCCATAGTTTTTTTGTCTATCTTGTTGTATTAATCCACTTGATTATATATCATCTGATGTTTTGGATGGATTTTATTCAATTGGATAGAAGATAATTTTTAGAGGATATTGTCATCATGATAATAAATCTAGGGGATACTAGACATCACACAAAAAATAGGTATTTGTACCTTTAGTATTCATCAATGGCATATGGTAAGAAATTTTATTTAATAATTTATATATACTTTAAATGTAACATGTTTGTTTTATAATCATATTGTCCATTGAGCATCCCAATGTTACTGAATTCAATTTTTTTAAGAATATTACACCAATACTAACATCATAAAGATTAATGGTGACCAGAAATGTCATATTATGGTAAGTATGTAATCATATTTTAAAAATTAACTAAAATTATTATATTTCATCTATTTTAATTTCAAATTGAATCTAAAGGAAATATATGAGGTCGCGACTTCTCACACATAAGATCAGAGTCAGGAAAAGTCTGAGGGCCAAAACACCTATGAGTTGAGATTTTCTAAGTCATATTAGATGTAGGAGACTCAATATTGTATCGAGAAAGGCTAAGTGGTTGGTATTAGTTCTCGATTTATGCCTTAAAATTATTATGATATTCCTATGTGGTCATTGTCCAACTTGAGGTGGGAACTCATGAAAAGTTTTCATCATGATCTGCAGAGTAGGAGGAGAAGCTACACCATTGAATGAAGTTGTAAAGAGCCTGTATAGAGAGCATGATGATGTTAATTAATTCCAGCAGTAGTATGAGGAGCAGCATCATCGATGGGATGAGGAGTAGTATGAGCAGTTGATGGAGTATATATGATGACTAAAATAGGGTATAAGATTCAGTTTCTTACATCGAGTCCCTTAGATTATCTACTACCTCCATAGTGATCGATGATATTTTTTATAAACATATTATGATATGTTTTGGATGGAAATATTAGGTTTATATGTTTAAAGTTTTATATATTTGGGTTTTTTTTAATTTATATATCTAAAGTATTAGATTTTTTTTAATTTTTTTTCTTTTAATTTTTTAGCCTTTTATATTGGAATTTTATTCCAATCAAAATATATTATTATATAATGATACAGATTTTCATCGCTAATAACTTATTATGTCATAAATATGATTTTTTTTTAATTATAATTCATCACATTTGGGTACAATAAACCATTTGAAATGGGGAAAGTTTCCATTCTGATTTTTTATGACACCATTTTCATCCATGAGATAATCGTGATGGGATCTCATTGAAATTGACTATTCATAATAAAATATCATCACTACAGGCCCATTGAAAATAAATCAACATCTAGTTTTTTAAGGGAATTTTACAAGAGGCGTTACTTTTTGATTCTTTATTTTTGCACCATGAATGAAACGAGATTGGTGGTTGCTAAAATCTAGGATAATAGAGCCTTCATAAGTTCCCCCTTGGTTTTGGTTGGTTTATCAAATAATGATAAACGAATCCATATAAAAATTTAGTAATGGTTTAATAAAATTATATGTGGATAATTCTATTATTGATGAGGTGAGACCTACTACCATAGAACTATGTTATGGGAGATCTATTAAAGTTGATCCTTTCCAATATTCTCATTCATTATCTTCTATTATGACTTTGGTAACAAATTTTAATTATGAAGAAGATAATTAGAATGTGAAAGGAACTATAGGGGATATCCTCATTGACACTTCTAATTTAATGAATGAGGATTTATCTATTGAGGAATTGTCTAATGATGCAATTGAAGATGATGTAGGTGAGGTTGATGTGAAGAATAAAACATATGAGGTTCCTTTTATAAATAGGTAATAACTAGTTAGTGGTAATCATCGTATATTGTTGACTTACTTAGTCAAGTGAATGTCGTGTGTACAACATTTTGATTTGGGTTTCATTACACCAACTATTGAATTCCCTATAATTATAGGTAACACATTTTCATAAACTAATTTCATAATCTATGTTGAACATGTGTTCAAAGGTAAAATTTCATTGAAAATGTTCTAAATAAATACCACACAGAATGGAATTTTTAATTTGTGGATGATTAGTCCAAGAAGGAAATATTCCTCATTTGGTGTGAAATACGGTAAAAATGTAAATTTGAAATGCTAGAAATATATAATAATTTTTTTCATGTTGGAAGATAACTATGTTTGAAGTCCCGCATACTTTTTTGTCATATAATCAAGATTAATAATAACTCTTTAAATAATGTAGAGTTTACATCGACTATTAATATATAGATGATATAAACATGTTAGTACATTCCTATGTCCCTTGTCTAGGAATAAATACAATAGTTTTACAAATATAAGATATTCTTTGATAAATCATGTAAAGAAAAATAAAAGCCAATTATAAAATTTCATGGTGATTAGGATAAATCATATGCAGTGTTACTATTGATAATGGGACAATTGTCTCTTAATAGCTATGTTATTTATTATATGGAAATCATTGAGTATGTCTCCTCAGATTATTGAGTTTATCAAACAAAGTTAAAGATCCATATGCTGATTTGGGAATTTCGACCATATACCACTAATTTTCCTTATTGAAAAAAATCCATTAAAGTTGATTAAACTTTAATTTATGGTAAATATATAGGTAAATATAGTTCGATCATTGATTTAAAGACCCAAATCCATGCTCCAAAAATATTTATAAAAGGAAATGTACAAGGTAAATCATGGGGAAATGTTATAATTTCCCAGGGAAAGCCACACCCAAATGACACCAAAATACATTCATAAAGTTAGGTCAGATAAAAGGAATCTAAAATAACATTAATCTTACGCTTAAGGCTCATATTATTACCCTGATGTTTCATTTTTCAAAGATCTTTAATGGTTTACCTACCTACATGGGTTTTGGACCATCCATTTTGTATTGCATCTCCCTTCATTCTATGTGATGTCATTGGGCCTAAATTTTTCATTAGCCGACTATCACAAAACAATACCTATCTTGTGTCCTAAGTTTTATGTGTCCCTAGGTATACCCATGTCTTGAGATCATCTATGACTCTACGCTTCCCATATTCATCTCTATCCAGCACTTGAGGTCATCCCCAGCCTAATAATTTTATTGTTGTTTTATTTTACCCATCCATGTTAAGATCGTTGTCAGCTCCCCATATCCCTAGGTCATTGAGGTCATCACCAGTTGACTCCCACATCTCAAGTTCATTACCTAACTACTCCCAATCACCATCACTGATATACTTCCAATATCCATCCCTACCAATGGGCATGTAAAGGTAGTTGTTGGCCTATATCAAGGAGTATAAATTTTCTCCCTTAGTCATTTTTGACCCAACACTACCTTGTCATAATCTATATTCAATTTTAGTGAAGATATTTTCATAGGTCCATCTGTATACATCTGGATGGAGCCTCATAGTTTTTTCATCTTGTAATTATCAATGGGCCATAGAGACAATAGATCCTAAAATTCCATTTTTAGGCCCATTCCCTTCAACACCATTAGGGTCCCAAACCCCTAGATGCATATAGCTATCTCATAAGACAAACCTGTGAACCCATGAGGCTTCATCTTCAGACTCATCACTATCAACTCACACTTTGTAGCCATCTTGTAGCTTTAAAATCCACAAAAGGAAGAAACCCTCTACATGGGTTCATTAGGAGACCAGGGGTTTCACCCTTCATAATAAGTATCTCACATTATTTACCACATGAAATCAGATCTTTAGATGAACAAAATAGAGAAAATATATCCCTATTCCCAACTAAATCGAATGGGTTTTATTATCCTCAGTGATGAGTGATTTCGATTGATCTATAGGAAAATCACTGGTTCCACTTATTTCTAAATTTCCCTTAGTAAATACATCATTTTTCATGGGAAGTAGATTTAAAATAGATTCTTATTCCCAAAAACCTCAAATTTATTTCAATCATCCTCAAGGAAAAGTGGTTTTGAGCGATCTTTTTATATTAGAGGACGACAATAAGTATACATGTGTTCTACTTATTGTTCCCACATAGGATGGTAATAATGCTCCAATTCCACTTGAATTATCCATTATTGAATTATAATTTTGAATCATGATGTTATTTATTGTCTTCTATATACATTCATGTTATATAAAGACAATGATTATGTTTGATATATAATCGCCATCGAGTTATTATAGGGTTTGTTAACAGTTATGGAGTTTCATGGTGAGAAATGAAATATAATCATCAATGTTGAATCATAATTATTTCTAGTAATGTGCATAATCATTTCATATATGTGGTAATAAATAAAGTTATCTTCAAGTTGGGTATGTTTTCATAAAATTATATTATTTGAAAAAATATCCTTTTAAATACATCCTTGTATTTTTGTTTCAATATATGATCCCCAATAAGGAATGTCTGATCAATGACTTGAATAAATTTAAAGTGTTAATAATGATTTTCATGATTATAAAATTTATATTTTAAGGGGGAAATAGTCATTAGAATATAACGGTGACATAAGATATGGACACATGTCCATTAATATTTTACAGTGCATATATGGGGTATTAAATGGTGTCCATAAGCTACTGATCATTGGATTAGTATATGAAACATTTTATATATCTATGAAGTAATTTTTTGAAAGTTTCCAATAGACCTATAAAATGATGAAACCTGGAATGATTTTTTGTTATAATTTCCAAAGAGACATTGATAAGATTCTTTTGGATGCATCATCATTTCATGTTTGAACCTTTAACTAGGTAAGGAGTTCCTTTGAGGTAACAGAGTGCCACAACCCTCTCTTAGAAAATAGGGCATTGAGTGCTAGTGGTCTTACCAAAAATAAGGTACTAGGATTTTTTTTCTTTTTCCATTCATTGAGATATCCTACATCATAAGAAATTATGGATTATTCATTAGTGAACGTATCATGGGAACCATATATTGACCTAGTGTATTTCATGACCACTCTGGTAGACTATTATTTTTCACCTTTCATACCTATTGTTGATTTTTATACTTTTACATTTCCTTCTGATCAGCTTACTATGGTCCATGAAATTACCATGTTTCATATTTATTCTCTTTAATTTTTATATTCATTAATTTTTTACTTTTTTAACTTCTAATGTGTTTCATTTCTGGATTGTATCATTTCTAGTTTTAGTCTCAAATAATTTAGTCACATTTCATACTTTTACCTTTCTTGCTCATCAGCTGACTATGGTGCCTAATATTACTATGTATCACCCTTGGGGATGAAAAATGTCTATTCATATTATAAATTATATGGATTATCCTAGAGAAATGGGGCATGATACTATGAAGAAAAATTTTTCATATAAAAGGAAATACTCATAAAAAAATACCCTAACTGGAAACAAGGGGTTCCATATCAAAACATCATTGAACAATTTTATGTATTTTACCATTTTTATGTAGTTTTTTTTCATATTCACGTTTTTTCATTTATAGATTGTTTCATTTGTGGATTGTTTCATTTCTAAATTGTTTCATTTTAGGTTTGAATTAGAATTAAATTTGTATATTTTATCAATTGATAAATGAATCTTATCCTTGAAATCACATCAAGAAGCCTCACAAATACATTATAGAATATTGTGATTTTTTGAAAAAACATAGTATCGTTGATTCTTCAAAAAATAGTGTTAGTACTGAGAATATCCACTTCCCTTGTGACATGACTTGTTGGATATATCATGCAGTATCTTGTACTATGTGGAATTTTCATCATGGTCTATATGCATAGAATTACTTTGAAATAAATTAAAATTGATTATATATCATTAAATTAATAAATTGTTGTTATAATGAAAAACCATTAGTCAGATCTCTTTGTTTACCTCATTTTTCATCATAATTATTAATTATGAATGCAAATTTTCTACTTAATTTTTTCATGTAGTTAAAAAAAATTATACAAAATTTTATTAAATTAACTATAAAAAGTTATGATGATATCATATATAGATATTTAGGTCCTTCCATTTCTCATATTCCAAGATACACACATTTTATGTCTATTCAAAGAAGGACATTAGGATCCTTCTATGAGAATATGAAGGTCTCGTCACTTCCATCATGCTACAACACCTCTTTCTGTCATCCCTCATCTTCATTATGTTGAGTTCTATGATGTATCGATGTGTGACTTCACCTTCATTGATCATCAACTAGTTTATTCCCTAGTAGAGAGATAGAGACTAGAGAAACATATATTTCATTTTCCAGAGGGAGATATGACTATTAATATTGGGTATGTGTCTATTTTTTGGGCCTCCCCATCAAGGGTGCTGCTGTGAGGGGATGACTTAGTGTGTATTGTTTTATTTAGTTCATGGAAAACTAGTAATTGAGGTTCGGAATGATTGAAGTTCCATCATCATGAGTTGAATACGCATGCCTAGGATAGATGATAACTTCACCCATCATGTTGAAAATGTTGATGATATTAATATGTTATGATTTGATCATGCATATATTTTGAGACTTATTGGTAGTGTGATCCATATCGATCATTCCACTACATTTTTATGCTTGATGTATTCACTTTTAATTGAGGACTCGAACCAATCAGGGAGGTACAAATAGGGGCCTTCATGTATTGGTTATACATATAGATATCTATACATTTTAGGTATAATCAATAAGATTCACATTATTGGATGCATTATTATTATTCAGATGTGGATATGGGAGCATATCCCCCCACATAGCTACGCATGCCTAGATTCCATGGGTTTTCGGTATTTTATGGGAGTCCCTATGTGGATGATGGTATATCTTTCCTTCTTATTATGAGAAAATCAAATAAAAAAATTTATATTATTAAATATATTTATATATACCACTAATAATAATAAATTTTATTAATGAAAGCTGGAAAAACTAGTAGATCACAGTAGAGTTTAAATTATTATTGTGTACTATGAATGACTTGATTCATTAATTGATTATTAATTTTTTTGATATTTTAGGTTTCATGGATTCCATATATTCATCCAATCATCTAGAGTTTCCCACCTAACATTATGATGATTCTTTCTACCAACTCATGCATCATACCCATGATTCATTTTCATATTATTGAGTGCCATGATATAGATAAAGTTATGAGGCTGGTCAAATTCTATTAACCCATTCTCGCACTACCCGGATAGTAGGATTCACTTAATTCCCTAATTATTTCAGGTTAGGGAGACTTTGACAGGACACAACAACATGCAAACTATATTGGGATATAGGATAGACATTCAAATCCCTTATTACAATGGGTTGTCAAAGTAATTAGGAATTTATCCGATCAGTTGGATTATGGGACATGGTTCCACATGTTCACATTGATATATCTTATGTGACATGGATGTGACTATCATCAGTTGGTAATAATTATTCTTTATACTTTTGTGTAGTTTTTTTATTAACTATGGTCAATATCTTAATTTTTTTTTGAATGATCATATCACAAAGCTCATTCACATCTTTGATCCCATATAGGGAGGAACATTAGACCATGATTATTTTCATAGAGAAGTGAAACAACTACTTCTTCCCATGGATAAGATTTATTATAGGATTTTCATTGATGTGAAAAGGGATACTAAGGGTGATTATATGGATATATATGTTCCATAGGGTTATGATCCATTTATAGATCCATAACATGAAGATTTGACACAAGGGGAGGTTGTTCACTATGATCAACCAGAGGCTCCACCACTTCCTATTTAATACTGGCCATACTCATAGACATATCCAATTCACAAGCATAGTTACATCCACCACAATAGGTTATTCATTCATCCAGAGGGCCTCGACGCATATTCTACTGATTCTACTTCATAGTCTGTTTGTGTGTTGGATTTTGTTATAGTGATAGAGGTTGACTAGTTTGTGTTATAGTATTTATTTTCCATTGATGCAAAAATATCCATTACACAACAACCATCTTCTTTAAATGTTGGAGAGAGTTCCAATCAACACCCACTTTCTTTATATCTAGGACATGGTATGGGTGAGGACATTGTAGATCCACCACCTATCACACAGGATACTGTGTAGGAATGTACGAGAGATTCTACATCGGAAGTGCATATGCTAGAGCATAGACATCGAAATACATGGTGTGAACACATTATCTATACACCTGGTTATGGTATAGAGGTTCACCCAAGATAGTGATGTAGATTGGAATGAGACATGTTATATGTTTTTAAATCATTAGTTGTACATTATTTAAAAACAAACTAATATATTTTATTTTGTTACATAAAACAGAGAAATTATTATAATTATAAATTAATATAAAAGTTTATGAACAATCAAGAAATTTTAATATTAATAAGTACATTGGTAATAATAATGACTATTTTCAATCTTATTAATACTTATTATTATTATCCATATCATTTATAATAAATAAGCATATTAATTTTATTATTTAATATTAATAGTATGATTAATTATGAATTCTATAATTATGTTTCATGTTAATAATAAATATTATAGTATTATTTATATAAGTAATTAATTAATAATACATACAATAATATATTATAAATAATATAATTATTAACTAGTAAATATATTATTCATTAAAAATTATTTTATTTATATTTTTAAACAATAAATATTATTTATTATACTATTAGTTATATTAATAAAGAATAATATATTATTTATTAATAATAAATAATATAATTGATATTTAGTAAATATATTACTAATTATCTAATTACTAATAATTATGTCATCAATTATATCACAAAAAATTTATAAATATTAATTATTACAATATTAATTATATTAATTAAAAATAGTGTATAATTTATTAATAATAAATAATAAAAGTGATAACTAAACTATTAATTATTTTTTATTAATTATATAAACAAAAATTTCACAAAAGTTACTAAATATATCAATCATGCTAATTAATTAATAAGTGGAAGTATATTATACTTTATATAAATTATTACATTATAATTCAATAATCATTTTATTAAAAATTATTAAATTCTATTTTTTTTAAAAGTTGGGGTCGAAGCCTCATTTTATTATTTAAAACAAAGACCTCTTTAGACTGGGTATAGGGAGACCCATTACATAGCCCGAAGGCCCAAGGAAATTGGCATGAAGACTATGCTTGAAAGCCCATTTTTTTAGCCCAAAGAGCCCATCGGTGAATAGTACTGCTATAGTACTCGGGCTGCTACGGTACCTACTACAGTACCACCACTGCTACAGTACCTACTATAGTGCCTCCACCACTACAGTGCCTCCGCTGCTATAGTACTCTGCCGCTACAGTGTCACTACTGCTACAGTCCCTCCGCTGCTACAGTGCTCAGAAATTAGTCCCTACCCAAATTTGATCCTGGGTCTTTTGGATGCCAAGCAGGAGCCTGTACCACTAGGGTACAAACTCATTGGCAATTATTAAATTCTATTAATATTAAATATATTATTCATATATTATGCATTGCTTATTAAAAATAACTATGAAGTAATATTACAAAAATAAAATAATCCAGAGGCATAAACCATGGTGACACCTCTATCCAAGAATTATGAATTATGAGTGTCATTCATACTTATTTTCTAAGTGTTAACAACGTTCATTCTTTTCTTGACCCCTTTTTTAAAAAATTGAACAAATCTATCTTCTTTTTAAATATTTTATTTTTAAAAACCCCAAAAAAATTATTGCAGTGTTGAAACCCCCTCTTTTCCATTAATTCCATGGATCTCCATAAATTGGAATCAAATTGGTTCCATTTAGTGGTCAGAACATAGTCATCATGCAACTTAGTGGGAAGGAATTAGTTGAAAGGGTGCTTGAGGTGTTGGCGGTGACGTGTATACTAATGTGTTTGTTTCATAATTCCCAATGGATAACATGTCATCAATATAAAGTATGAGAGAAACGGAGTTACCATTATGAAATATATGGAAGTAAACAGACTGGTCCTCCTATGTTCTCTTGATGTCATGCCTCATCATGAATGAGTCAAACATCTTGTACCACTATCTTGGGGATTGTTTCTGTCAATACAATATCTTATTCAATTTAAATATGATTTTTATTGTCCAGAATCCTAAAAAACATCAGGCTGCTAAATGTAGATCTCCTCAGATAGGTCACCATGAAGAATATTTATCTTCTCATCCATATGTTAAATCTATATGTCCAAGATATCCAATAATATGAAAATGAATTAGATTGAATTCATATTCACCATGAGTGAAAAGATCTCATTACAGTAAACTCTTTTCATATGAAGGAATCCCTTGACCACTAACTAAGCATTATGCTTGACCTCATTTCTATTGCAATCCTTCTTCAACATGAACACCCATTTTTTCATTAGTTCCTTCTTACCTTTTGGTAGTTCCTGAAAACTCATATGTATATTTATTCATCAAAGACTCCATCTCAAACTCCATTTCATGAACCCCTTGAGTTTTTTAGAATGAGACACCGCTTCCTGGTATCCTTATGGAAGCCCCTCATTAGTCATCAATTAGTAGTTCAACTATAAAAATTGTGTTAATAGAATCCTTCCCTGTGAATATATTTGAAAAATGTTAGGTTCAGGAGGAATAGTACCAACTAGATCATGTGATGGCTCCATGAGTTATGATGGAGAGGGTATAGTCTCCCCCACTCAATATCATAATCCACTACCTCTTGTTTTTTATACTGATGAATAATCATTCACCCCATCCTCTTAATTAGTAGGTGGTTCTAATATAGGTGTTGGATCGGTAATTGATTCCCCAACACATTCACTTCAACACATTCTGGGATTTTGAATGTCCTCAATCATAATGTTTTATGGAACATGTCATATATTATTCTGATCACCTTCTTCTCCTTCATATTCTAAAGCAGGTATATGAACTCATAATCTCCATATCCAAATAATATGCATGGATTAGATCTATCATATATCTTCTTATTTATCTATCTTCTTGTATGTGAGAAATCCATATATCCAAATACTAATAAATCAGAATAAGAAGGATGTTTACCATACTATCTATTCTATGGAATCTCAAAATTTAGAGTAAATTATGGTGTTCTATTGATGAGGTAGAATGAAACTTGAATGGATTCTACCCAAAATAACTATGTAATATTATCCAAACTCAATATACTCATAAACTTCTCCATGATGGATATGTTCATCCTTTCTTCAACTTTTTTGTGTTGTTTGGTGTGTAGGAACATCCTCTCATGTGAATTCCCTAACTCCTACAATAGGCATAAAAATCCAAGGATGTGTACTCTCCTCTATTTTGAAACTAAAGAAACTTTATATTCCTTAAATTTTCACACTCCATCATGGTGTCAAACATCTTGAAGTATTCTAGTTCATAGTCCATCATTCTCAGGAAGAAGACCCACACCATCCAAGATGTATCATCAATAAATTTTAGGAAATATTCACTGACTCCCATTGATTCCACCTCCATGGGACCACAAAAATTAGAGTGCACCAGATCCAATAACTATGATCTTTTTTATGAATTATTACAGAATGAGACTATGTTTCATCCCATTCAAGTAGTATTTCCAAGGATCTAGTGATTAATCCTTGCAAATAATGATGTTCTTCTTCCTCATTAGGGGAGATAACCCTCTTAAATTAATGTAGTTGAGTCTCATATGGAACAAACTAGATGACATCCTACATTCCACCATGTTGAGGCTATTGACACTTATTTTCACATGAGTATTGTATAACAAATCACACATATGTCCTCAGGTGACGATGATGGATTCCTTCATAATATTCCATGATCTATTTCTAAAAATGTTATCATAGCCTTGTTTTCCAAAGGCTATCCCTAATAACAGGTTGATGTGAAGACATGTAACATGTATAACTTCATTTATGGAGATTATGTATCAAATGATCATCATGACTTGGATATCACTCATTATAATGATCTCCAAAAAATTGGTAGTCCTAATACTTACTACACCAAAGTCACCAACATGATAAATCAAGAAATACTCATGATGTTGAAGGGAATGGTAGGAAAATATAATATCTACCACCCATTACTTATCCTTGACTGATGTATAAAAGCATAAGAAATATTTATCTTTTGAGAAAAGCACAATTTCTTTGGTGATGATCATGGGGGAGTATTATTTTCATCTTTTCTGGTTACTACTTTGGGATTTCTATTATATTAACTTTTAATAATTCTTATTTAAGTTTCCCTCCATTACCTAATGGTATCATTTTTATGTTGTACTCTTTTTATCTATGGAACTTCCTCTACTCTTTCTTTGACCTATACTTATTACCCCTGGACACCTCCTTGTTTTCCCCCTTTCTTCTACATGAAGAGAGCTTGCATCTTATTATAACTTGTATCCTTACTTTAGGCATATCCATTGAACAATGAATCCTTTACCATTTCCATGGTATGTTTTCCTTTGGGAACCTAGTTCTTGAGGAATAAAACTAGTTTTTTCCAACTAACTATAAGTATATAAAGTAGATGTTTCTATTGATATTCATTAGTTAGAGTTTTTTGATAGCTACTAGTCAATTCATGAGGCTTTTGAACTCACCAGTGTGTTTAGATATAGAAATCCCACTTTGTAGTTGAAGATTAATCATCCAATTTAATCATATAATATTGTCTCTAGTGGTATTTGATTGGTACATATTCTCCAACCTCATTCATATTTTGTATGTGATAGTCTCCTAAGCAATGTGGTGGTAGACACTGTGATTGATCCATTGGTGGATTAGGCTGACTATTTTATTATTCATCTTCTTACACTTGTCTTCCTTAGTGGAATTAGGGTTGACACCTTTATTCTTAATGGGGTATAAGTGATCTATAGAATTAAGAAGATATTCCTTTCAAGACATACAAATAGAGTAATTTGAGGAAGTCATCACGATCATCCCTCCCATTTATGTCCCCTCTATTTTATTTAAACTTTGTATGAATTAGAGTATAATTGTAAAAAAATAGTAAAAAATTGTATTCAAAATGATCAAAAATGTTGGAATCGATTCCTAGATCATCAAAATAAGAATCCAGTTGACAAATATGTGATCAAAAAATGTAATCAATGGTCGAGATTTACCAATGATTTGGTACACCAGAGAACCTGTTAGAAAAATCACTAAAAAATTCAACATCACTGGAATGGTATTATATCACCATAGTTTCTCCACCAAACCTCCCCTTGATACCACTTTTTGGGATTCACTGATCACTAAGAAAGTTAATGGGTATAGAATAATGAAAATTTATTTCACGGGGAATAAGGATTACATGAATTGACCCCACAAAATACTCCCTTTCTTTTTAACTTAGAGATATCAAGGATCTTAAAATACAAATAAGTGATCTGTATTCCATTGGATGAAGAATAATTTTCCTAAGGGAAAACATTGATAGCCATGGACAATGTGTTTAATTTAATAATAACAACTTTTCCATATGTAATACATTTATATTTATTAATACTTATTAATTGAATATTTAGTGAATTCAATTCATTTTATTCATTCACCTAAATATTCAATTAATATTTTCACTATAAATCCTCTTCATGGCATGTTTTTTGAAAAAAAATGTCAATTTTAAATAAACACACACACTTTGAGACATACCAACCCCACCTTGGGTCATATTGACATGTGTTTTATTCATAAATGTAAAAAATGGCACAAGATTAATTTTCCTAATGTATCAAGATAATCAGAGTTTGTTTTCTATTTTTCATTGAGTGACACACGTTTTTAACTAAAATTTCATTTTTGAACTAAAAACACATGATTTGAGTCATACCAGTCACACAGTGTGTCTTATTGAAATGTGGTTGATTTATAAATTTCAAAAATGACTTTTTGACAATTTTCCTAATGTATCATTAAAATACAGTCACATTTTCATGGGTTTTAGTGAGTGATACTCATTTTTAACTCAAATGTCATTTTTAAACTAAAAATACACAATTCATGTCATATAGGACATACCATGTATCATATTGAGGTAATAATGATTCCTAAATATCAAAAATGACTTATGGATTTCTTTCATAAAGTATAAAAATGATATAATTGAATTTTTTTAGTTTTTATTATGTCACAAGTCTTTTTAACTAAAATAAAATTTTAAAACAAAAAAAAAGTTTTAGTTGTGTTGGCCAAACCATGTATCATATTGAAGTGAGGCTAATCCCTACATTCCATAAATTAATTATGTATTTTTATTATAAATTACCAAATAAATATGATTTGTTTTGATAATTTTGAGTATTTAATGCATATTTTAAATTAAAATGTCAATTTTAAATAATAACACACACATTGAATCATAATGGTGACACCGTGTGTCAGATTACTGTGTTGTTGATTCCTAGAAATCAAAAATGACTTAAGAATAATTTTAAAAAATCACAAAGAAAATATGGGTGTGTGTTATAGGGTTTTAGTGAGTGATATAAAATTTAACTAAAATTTCAATTTTATTTGAAAACATGCACTTCGAGACATATCAGTCACACTCTATGTCAAATTGACTTGAAACTGAATAATATACATCACAAATGATTTATGGATAATTTTCAAAAAGTATCATGTCAACCTAAGTGTTTTTCTATGTTTCTAGGGAGTGACACATGTTTGTAACTAAAATGTTATTTTTAAACCAAAAACACATATTTTGAGTCATACCATTTATATTGTGTATCAGATTGAGGTAGGTTGTATTCCTAGATGAAAAAAATACCTTATGGATAATTTTTATAAAGTATAAAAGTAATGAAAATGTGTTTTCTTAGTTTTGAGTATTTATTACATCTTTTTAACTAAAATTTAATTTATAAATTCAAACCACACATTTTGAGTCTTACTGATCACACCCTATATCATATTGAGGTGGGACTAATTTATACACATAAAAATGGATTACAGATTATTGTACTATAGTATTAGAATAACCTGAATTAATTTTATTGGATTTTAGTATTATAAAAAGTGTGGCCTATTATCTCCTATAAACCGTTCAATGTTCTGATGCTCTGCTAATGTGTATAGCAGCACTCGGGTTGAATCCTCGGTGATGATACTTTTTTATAGTCGATTGTTTTTAGTTAATTGTATTATGATTGGGGGGTTTTTCAGATCTTAAGAAATAATTTATGGATGATGTTTGATTTAAAAAATTGATAAATATTGGGGTGAGTTCATTATTGGGGATTTAAGCTTATGATATCCTTGAGATTTACTTTATATTTCATTAAATTAATACCCACTTCACAAGATGATTTTGATCGGAATTCTCAAGTGTTAAAGCTTTAATCCAAGTCGTAACATAACTTAGGGTTCTAATCATTATAATTAATTGTATATGGTATTTTATTTGTGGTTCCAATAATCCATGGAATCCACATATTAAACAAAACATTTCATTAATCCATGGCATATAAAGTTCAACATACACAATATTAACTCAGAGAATACTCATCGAGCAAAGGCTCTCAATCGCTTAATATCCCAAAATTATAACTCACCCCAATGGTAGATTTACTCATAAAATTAAATGATTAGTAATTTGGTTATAATTATTATTATGATAAATTAATAAAATAATAAAAATAAAGGGATAAGAAAAGAGTGGTGTGTCGAACACACACACAAACGATGAAGGGAATTAAATACCGACTTTAGATTGAATTGGAAAGCGAAAGAAAGGAAGGGGATTAAATTGTATTTAAACTATCTCAAGAAAAATAATATTAAACTATATAATTTGGATGAGAATAAGAGATATTGAATAAGAAACTTTCATTAAAATACAATTAAAAAAGAAAGACTTACAATATTACAACAAAGAAGAACATAAAAGTTAATGAAAACAATGAGAGGAAGAAAGGTCTCTAAAGTGAAAACTTGTGTATAGAAGGTCCTCACAAGCCCTTGGAAAGGCTTTGGTCGTTTCAATATGAGCTACTATCTTCTGAAATTCCAACCCTTTTGAAGGAGAGGAGGGAGATGTATTTATAGCGCAATGTTGAGGGCTATTTTCATTCCAAAACCGCCCCTCTACTTGCATCGCCAATTTGATAAATTAGACAGCTGAATATCAAGATATGATATTATTAAAAGTTGAAGATAAATATATTATAAGGACCCAGACTTGAACATTACTTAATCTTGAGTTATTACAAGATTACACATTGAGTATCTTTTCAGGTTTAGAGTTTTAGGGAATTAGATCATAAAACATGCATTACATCCCACATTTAAACATTGTGGTTACAATAAAAGATAGTATTCATTTTTCCCATCAACGGAAACATATTGAAAATAAAACATGGATTATTTCTTGAAACCTCCTTGAAACTATCATCTTATCATGTACCTTTCCCTTGACCTGTGAAAAACATTTCAAAAACTTGGGATGTGCATAAAAAGCTCAGTAAGGGTTATAAAAATATGGAAAGGAAACATGGGTTCATATATACATAAGAATGAAATCATACTTTACCTATAAAACATAGGCACTTTAACATACCACATATAATCATGAATAAATCATATAAATCATAAGACATAAAGGTAAATTGAGGCATTCATAACATTCTTACGTAGGGAGTAACCCTCTTGGTTACGTTTGGAATACCCATCACAGTATATTCCCAAAATCTCTTCGGATAAACCTTAATGTTTCACTCTTTCGCGTTACCCAATGCATTGGAGAGCTATATCGGGCTCACCCGCCCTTAGTTTATCACGGAACCACCCTTCTTCATAACAATGCCCAAGAACCATAACATAATTGTATCACATAAAACATGCATAAAGGAAACATAACATTTCCACATTTCAATCACAAGATATCAATACAACACATTGATATAATAAAAACATTATGAAAACCATTTTCAATACCCAAATAAAAGAAAAGTAAAACATGGTATTTATTATTCATTTTAAAATAAGTTATGGCTTGTAGAGGAAGCCAAAACTCAAATAATGTTCACGGCGGCGGATAAGTCGTTGTCGCCGCATACATACGACAAAAACATTCCCTTTTGTCGTTTAGTAAAATACTTCGTATAAAAAAGATTCATTTTGGATAAACGTAGAAGTAGAAGGGTTTTATACACCGTATAAAAGAAAGTTGTGTATAAAATATGCCTGAATAAAAGGAAATTGAGACGGATTCCCTTACCTCGGGTCCAACTTGACTCGATCGTTCTTTAATGTCCTGAATAATAAACTTGAGTTAATTTATACTTGCTTAAAAACCTTTTTCAAGTTCATTATTCCTTTAATATCACTTATTACCATTTTATGAACATTATGTAGTCATTTAAGTTAATAACGGTTGTTTTGTCGATATTTGGTACTTGAGTCAAAAATGAACTTCTTATATTTACAAGTTGTTCACGTAGTCAAATATCCAATATCTCAATAATGATATTCATGATGTAGATGCCATATATATCATATATATCCAGTATATAAATGCATTTATAATATTACATATTCATTTAGATGTATGAAATGAAATGCACCGTTCATGGAGACGGTAAGCCGTACGTACTCATGAACACTACTTTCATTTCTATGTCATACTAATGGATTTAAAACCAAATGAGAGATATGTATATTTTAATTCCAGAATTATATTCATCATTTAGATGTAACATAAATCATATATATCCATTATATATATGTACTTATAATAGTACATTACATTTGGGGATAAGAAATGAAATGCACCGTTTATAGAGACGGTAAGCCGTACGTACGCATGAACGCTACTTTCATTTCTATCCCATACTTTAATGGAAAGAAAATAATAATGATATAAAGGTATATTATAATTCCATTATAAAATCATATATAAAACTTTAAATCCATCCTTTATACATCCCACATATGGCATTAACAAATCAAATCACTTTGAGGGGGCGGTAGTCCGCACTTCCTAAAATGAAGATATCGCGTTTACCCATAATGGAAACCATAAAGGTATGCCTTAAATGAAAAATAAATAAGCATAAGTAAAACATAAACATATTATATATCATATATAAATATAGTGACATCTTAATGGCCACCTTTGAAGGTGTTATATGAGTGTTGAACAATCATCGTTTCGTGAGGCAGAAATTCGCTATCCACAGAAACAGTATGTTCATTAACCATTAGATGAAGGTGTGTGTAAATTTAGCTCGAATCCTTCTTATAAAAACATCCTATTATATTGAAGATACTGGAGTTTTTATAAAAGAAATGAATAAAAAGAGTTTAGGGGGTTGGAGAAGCAAAATAAAACAAAAGATCACAAGAGAAGACACTACCTTTAAATCGGGTAACTCTTTTTTATTTGAACTCAAAGGCTTCCTTGGGAAGACTTCTGCCCAAAGTGAGGCTTCTAAGAGTTAGAGAGGGATGTGGAGAGACAAAATGGGTAGGTTTTGGCTGAGCCAAATGCTTGAGATGTGTGGGTAAGGTTGTAGAGGTGGGGGCCTTTTATAAGAGGAGAGGAGGGGCACTCTTGGAAATTAAGGTAAAGTTACTTTATTTTAGAATGAGTTTCGGATTTTAAAGGTCCCAAATTGATATAATTCGAGGATAAGGTGATAAGGGTTCTAAATATACCCATACAATAGGTTTTTTACAAGTGTAGGTCTTATATTTTACATTATCTTTTCATTTAAATCGTTTAATAATGAGCTAATCGCTGCATCATCATGATGTCATAAATAATTTAATTTATTTAATGTCTAAAAATATATATAAAAAAAATACTATGATGTAGGAAATCTTTTTAGATTTCCAATGAATATTTATAGTCCAAAATATCACGTATTGAGATAAAATTAAAAATGTTTTACTCAGGTGATACATTCTTTGTTATATTTACTTTCTTTAAAAAAATAAAAAAGGTAACAAGTCACTTTCACACAAAAGTGATTCCATGGGGTCCTCAAGTTTGGCACAAGGCATCCCATGGTCGGACATGTGACAACCAGTAGCATTAGGACACATGTTGGTGTCATTTTGTATTATTATGATATTATTTTATTATCCTTAACTACCCGATTACTCATTAATCAAGATAATTAAAGATAATTACCGTCGTTACTATTCATAATGTCTAAAAACAAAAGATTCTTAATTACATAATTTGGACCTTCTGATTCCAAATATGGAATCCATTTTACCAAATTCTAAACACATAAATTGAAATAATTAATTTAAAAATAATTCCCGTTGTCAACCCAAATAGCGGGTTTTTTTGAAACAATATCTATGAAAAGTTTTGCATTAGTTTATGCCCAATTACAAAGTGAAATTAATCCTAATGACCACCATTGGATTAAATGGTAAAAATATATTCATATTACACTTTAATAACAATTAAAAAGATAATATAACCATATAATTAAATTAGATAAAAAAGCAGTTTTGATGTAAAATGCAGTATTTTGCACTATTCATTAAAAAATGAACATTGTCAGAAAAATACCAAAAATTTATCCTATGTAAATTTCAATGTCCCAATCATAAATAATATGTTTATTTTTAAAAATAGAGATTATAAAATTGTCAAAATTTTGATTTAAAAAAAGGTTTTCCATCAAAAGGCAGTAAAACAATCTTTTAAAATATTAGTGCATTCCATGCTTAAGATTGAATTTATTCTCATTTTAAGAATATAAAACACTATCTAATTCATAAATAGACATAGATAAGAATATATATTATTCATTAATTACTTGGTATGTTACATCCTTCCCCCATTTAGAAAATTGTGTCCCCGTAATTTATTTACTTATCGAATAAGTGGGGGTATTTATCCCTCATTGCATTTTCAGATTCCCATGTTGCCTCTTCAATCATGTGGTTTTTCCAAAAAACCTTTACCTGATGAATCACCTTATTCCGTAACACTTTCTCCCTGTGGTCAAGAATATGGACTGTTTGTTCCTCATAAGATAGGTTCTCTTCCAACTGAACTGCTTCTGGACTCAAAACATGAGATGGATCTGGAATATACTTTCTCAACATCGAAACATGAAAAACATTGTGTACCTGAGATAAACTCAGAGGTAAATCCACTCGGTATGCAACTGATCCAACTCTCTCCAGAATTTCATATGGTCCAATGAACCTTGGACTCAACTTTCCTTTCTTACCAAATCGCATCACACTTTTCCATGGTGAGACTTTGAGAAAAACATGATCACCTACCTCAAAAGAGAGATCCTTCCTCCTGTTGTTCGCATAACTCTTCTTCCTGCTCTGAGTTGTTCTCATGTGTTTCTGTATCAGCTGAACCTTTTCTACAATCTCTTCTACCGGTCCAATTAACTTCCTTTCACCCACTTCTTCCCAGAAAGCTAGAGTTTGACACTGCTTCCCATATAACTCCTCAAATGGTTCCATCTATATACTGGAATGAAAACTATTATTATATGAAAATTCAACCAAAGAAAGATGTTGTTCCCAACTTCCCTGATAATCCATCGAACAAGAACGTACATATCCTCCAAAGTATGAATCGTTCTTTCTGACTGCCCATCTGATTGAGGATGAAAAGCTGTACTAAAATTTAATTCAGTACCCAACAACTTCTGAAGTCCTTTCCAAAAGTTAGAAGTGAACCTGGGATCACGGTTGGATACAATGGAAAGAGGAAATCCATGTAACCTGACTATCTCTTTAAGATACAAATGAGAAAGTTTATCTAGGGAAAAAGTATCTCGTAGAGCATGGAAATGAGCAGATTTAGTCAAGCGATCAACAATAACCCAGATTGCATTATTACCTCGAGTTGTCTTCGGAAATACCACAACGAAGTCCATGGATATATTCTCCCATTTCCATTCTGGTACTGGTAAAGGCTGAAGTATCCCTTTTGGTAACTTCCGCTCTGCTTTTACCTATTGACAAGTCAAACACTTCACAGTAAAATCAGCAATATCTCTTTTCATTCCATCCCTCCAGTAATACTCTCGAAGATCTCTATACATCTTAGTACTGCCAGGATGAACTGAAAACGGAGAACTATGAGCTTCACATAACAACTCTCTCTTCAACTGTGAATCACACGGCACACACAATCTCTTCATAAATCTCAAAACAAAATCACTATCAATGTTGAATTAAGGCAACTTACCTTTCTGAACCAGCTCTACCTTTTTCTGCAACTCACTGTCTTGCTTCAGTGCTTGCTTGATTCTGTCTGATAGAGAAGATTTCACTGATACCTGAAACAAAATAGAAGGACATCCTGTACCAACAACTTCTATGCCAAATTTCATCAAATCCTTAACCAAAGGATCACGTTCCAAACGCAACATTATTAATGAAGCATTACTTTTTGACTCAAAGCATCAACCACTTTATTTGCTTTTCCTGGATGGTAATGAATTGTACAATCATAATCCTTGATTAATTCTATCCATATCCTCTATCTCATGTTCAATTATTTCTGAGTGAATATATACTTTAAACTTTTGTGATCGGTATATATTTCACACTTTACTCCATACAAATGATGCCTCCAAAATTTTAAAGCAAAAACAACACCAGCTAATTCCAAATCATGTGTAGGGTAATTTACCTCATGAGTTTTCAACTGTCGTGAAGCATAAGCAATTACCTGATCATTCTGCATTAGGACCCAACCAAGTCCTTTCAATGAAGCATCGCTGTAGATAACAAACTCAGGATTCCTGGAAGGTAGTACCAAAACTGGAGCATTCACCAATCTTCTTTTCAGTTCATGAAAACAATCATCACATTCTTTTGTCCAGAAAAACTTAACACCCTTACAAGTTAGCTTAGTTATTGGACTAGATAACCGTGAAAAATTTCTAACAAGCCTTCGGTAATAGCCTGCCAATCCAAGGAAACTACGAATCTCGGTTACATTTTTGGGTCTTGGACATTCTTCAACAACCTTTGTTTTTACAGGATCAACAGTTATTCCATCTTTAGAAACAATATGACCAAGGAAAGAAATTTGTTGCAACCAAAACTCACACTTGCTGAATTTCCCATACAATTTATTTTCTTTTAAGGTTTTCAAAATAACCCTTAAAAGTCTTTCATGATCCTCTTTACTTTTATAAAACACCAAAATATCATAAATGAAAACAACCACAAACTTATCCAAGAACTCATTGAAAATTCTATTCATTAAGTCCATGAATACAGCAGGTGAATTGGTTAGCCCAAAAGGCATTACTACAAATTCATAATGTCCATATCTTGTACGGAATGCGGTCTTCAGAATATCTTCTTCCTTTACCTTCAACTGATGGTACCCCGATCTCAGGTCAATCTTTGAAAAATATTGAGCTCCCTGGAGCTGATCAAACAAATCATCGATATGAGGCAAAGGATACTTGTTCTTAATAGTGATGTTATTCAAGGCTCTATAATCAATGCAAAGTCTCATAGAACCATCGTTCTTTTTAAAAAAAAATAAGAGCACCCCATGGTGATGTTCTAGGTCGAATGAAACCTTTCTCTAATAAATCTTGCAATTCCTCCTTCAACTCTAAAAGTTCAATTTGAGCCATTCGATAAGGGGGTTTTGAAATTGTATTATCATCAGGAACTAAGTCAACAGTAAATTCAACTTCCCAATCTGGTATTATTCCAGGAAACTCATCAGGAAAAACATCAGGATACTCATTTACCACTGGCACATCATTAATCTGAACAGTTCCTTTGTTTTCAACGATGTGTGCAAGGTAACATTCATTTCCATCTTTTACAAGTTTCTCAGCCTCTTGATATGTTATCAACAGTAAGGGTTCATTCTTGTACACAAACTGAAATACTTTATGAAAAGAAACTTCTTTATCTCTACAGTCAATCTTAGCATGGTAAATAGAGAGCCAATCCATACCCAGGATGACATCAAACTCTACTAGAGGTAAAACAATAAGGTTTGCAAGTAGGTTCTTTCCACGGATAAGGATAGGAAGATTCTTATAAATTATTTTTGCCTCAACATTTTCCCCAGGTTTTATTACCACAAGTTCATGATTCATTTCTTGAGATGGTATTCCCATTTTACTAGAAAATTTTTCAGAGATGAAAGAATTTTAGACCCCGAATCAAACAACACACTGGCATAATCTGATAAAACAAACAAAGTACCTGATACAACTTCATTTGATGGACTAACATCTGCTGAAGTAGTTGCAAAGGATTTCACCACCCCTTTCGGCTTGTAGTCTAACTGCTTCACATCACTCACGCTCTTTGTTAGACACTCATTGGCATAGTGACCCATCTCATTGCACTTAAAACATTTCACTAACTATAAATCAAATTTGGTCTTACCACCACCCTTATCCTTTTCAGTGCAATTACGATCCTTATGTCCCATCTTACCACATTGGTAGCACTTTCCAGAATTCATAAGACATTCCCCAACATGCCTTTTACCACATTTATCACAAACTGGAAACTTAGTTTTCTTACCATCGGACTTTTTTGAAGAATTATTTCCTTTCTCCTGCCACCTCGGTCTCTTCTTCTGATGGTTGTTATAGAACACTTGATCATCGGAAAACTCCATTTCCACCTTCTCATCACATCGAACAAGATTTTCATAACTTTTGAACTCACGAGAAGCTAATTCTCTTCGATATTTTGTCTTTAATCTTGAGTAAAAATGGTTGATTTTACTATCAAGGTCTCAGATAAAATTTGGAGCATACCTTGCCAATCGAGTGAACCTTTCTTCATAAGAAGCCACTGAGTCTTCCTCTTGCCTCAATTCCAAGAATTGTTTTTCTATCCTAAGTTGAACAGCCTTAGGAAAATACTTCTCAAGAAACATACCTTTGAATTCATCCCAGTCGAGAGTATCAATCTCATCAACGTCCCTGATATTTTTAACCATCGACCACCACTGGTCTGCTTCACCATCCAAACGGTAAATAGAAAGACTAACCTTTTGATTTTATGAACACCCCATGACATAGAAAATCTTCCCTAGTGATTTAATCTACACTTTAGCCAGCACAGGGTCAGATGATCCTCTGAATGATGGGGGATGTTGCCTCATGAAATGTTCCACCATTGACATGTTCCTCTACGATTGATCTAGCTGATCTCGTGCATGGATACCACCACCATTTATCTCTTGATTCAACTATGCCATTACTGCAACAAACTGTTTAGTTCCAATTCTGACCATCTCAGGATGCTGATTCGGAAGGTTATTCCCTTCTGTATGCCTTCCTAGCACTACTTCCCTATTTACTATATGGAAAACCATTCTGAACAAACATGTCTTAGATGAAGAAAAATGGTAATCTTAAAATGATATATCACTTCAATTTGACCATAAAAAAAATATTTTTGGATAATCATTTAATAAAATTATAACTCCTAAAGTTATCTAAACCGACCTCTGATACCAACTATAAGGCCCCAGCCTTAAACATTACTTAATCTTGAGTTATTACAAGATTACACATTGAGGATCTTTTCAGGTTTAGATTTTTAGGGAATTAGATCATAAAACATTCATTACATCCCACATTTAAACATTGTGGTTACAATAAAAGATAGTATTTATTTTTCCCATCAACGGAAACATATTGAAAATAAAACATGGATTCTCTCTTAACACTTCCTTGACACTATCATCTTATCATGCACCTTTCCCTTGACCTGTGAAAAACATTTCAAAAACTTGGGATGAGCATAAAAATCTCAGTAAGGGAAATAAAAATATGGAAAGGTAACATGGGTTCATATATACATAAGAATGAAATCATACTTTACCCATAAAACATAGGCACTTTAACATACCTCATCAAATCATGAATAAATCATATAAATCATAATACATAAAGGTAACTTGAGGCATTCATAACATTCTTACGTAGGGAGTAACCCTCTTGGTTACGTTTGGAATACCCATCACAGTATATTCCCTAAATCTATTTGGAGAAACCTTAACCTTTCACTCCTTCGCGTTACCCAATGCATTGGAGAGCTATATCGGGCTCACACGCCCTTAGTTTATCATGGAACCACCCGTTTTCATAATAATTCCCAAGAACCATAAAATAATCGTATCACATAAAACATGCATAAATGAAACATAACATTTCCACATTTCAATCACAAGATATCAATACAACACATTGATATAATAAAAACATTATGAAAACCATTTTCAATACCAAAATAAAAGAAAAGTAAAACATGGTATTTATTCTTCATTTTAAAAGAAGTTATTGCTTGTAGAGGAAGCCGAAACTCAAATAATGGTCACGACGGCAGAGAAGTCGTTGTCGTCGCATACGTACGACAAAAACATTCCCTTTTGTCATTTAGTAAAATGCTTCGTATAAAAAATATTCCTTTTGGATAAAAGTAGAAGTCAAAGGGTTTTATACACCATATAAAAGAAAGTTGTGTATAAAATATGCCTCAATGAAATGAAATTGAGACGGATTCCCTTACCTCGGGTCCGACTTGACTCGATCATTCTTTAATGTCCTGAATAATAAACTTGAGTTAATTTCTACTTTCTTAAGAACCTTTTTCAAGTTCATTATTCATTTTATATCACTTATTACCATGTTATGAACATTATGTAGTCATTTAAGTTAATAACGGTCTTTTTGTCGATATTTGGTACTTGAGTCAAAAATGCACTTCTTATATTTACAAGTTGTTCACGTAGTCAAATATCCATTATCTCAAGAATGATATTAATGATGTAGATTCCATATATATCATATATATCCAGTATATACATTCATTTATAATATTACATAATCATTTAGAGGTATGAATTGAAATGCACCGTTCATGGAGACGGTAAGTCGTACGTACGCATGAACGCTACTTTCATTTCAATGTCATACTAATGGATTTAAAACCAAATTAGAGATATGTATATTTTATTTCCAGAATTATATTCATCATTTAGATGTAACATAAATATTATATATCCATTATATATATGTACTTATAATAGTACATTACATTTGGGGATAAGAAATGAAATGAACCGTTCATGGAGATGGTAAGCCGTACGTACGCATGAACGCTACTTTCATTTCTATCTCATACTTTAAAGGAAAGAAAATAATAATGATATAAAGGTATATTATAATTCCAGTATAACATCATATATAATAACTTTAAATCCATCCTTTATACGTCCCACATATGGCATTAACGAATCAAATCACTTTGAGGGGGCGGTAGTCCGCACTTCCTAAAATGAAGATATCGCGTTTACCCATAATGGAAAACATAAAGTTATGCCTTAAATGAAAAATACATAAGCTTAAGTAAAACATAAACATATTATATATCATATATAAATATAGTGACATCTTAATTTCCACCTTTGAAGGTGTCATATGAGTGTTGAACAATCATCGTTTCGTGAGGCAGAAATTCGCCATCCACAGAAACAGTATGTTCATTAACCATTAAATGAAGGTGTGTGTAAGTGTAGCTCGAATACTTCTTATAACAACATCCTAGTATATTGAAGATACTGTATTTGTTACAAAATAAATTAATAAAAATATTTTAGGGGGTTGGAGAAGCAAAATAAAACAAAAGAACACAAGAGAAGACACTACCTTTAAATCGGGTAACTCTTTTTGATTTGAACTCAAAGTCTTCCTTGGGAAGACTTCTACCCAAATTGAGGCTTCTAAGAGTTAGAGAGGGATGTGGAGAGACAAAATAGTCAGGTTTTGTCTGATCCAAAGGCTTGAGATGTGTGGGTAAGGTGGTAGAGGTGGGGGCCTTTTATAAGAGGAGAGGAGGGGCACTCTTGGAAAGTAAGGTAAAGTTACTTTATTTTAAAATGAGTTTTGGATTTTAAAGGTCCCACATTGATATAATTCTAGGATAAGGTGATAAGGGTTCGAAATATACCCATCCAATAGGTTTTTGACAAGTTTAGGTATTATATTTTACATTATCTTTTCATTTAAATAGTTTAATAATGAGGTAATCGCTGCATCATCATGATGTCATAAATAATTTAATTTATTTAATGTCTAAAAAATATGAAAAAAACTACTATGATGTAGGAAATATTTTTAGATTTCCACTGAATATTTATAGTCCAGAATATCACCTATGTAGATAAAATTAAAAATGTTTTACACAGGTGATACATTCTTTGTTATATATACTTTCTTTAAAAAAAAAAATAGGTAACAAGTCACTTTCCCACAAAAGTGATTCCATGGGGTCCCCAAGTTTGGCACAAGGCATCCCATGGTCGGCCATGAGACAAACAGTAGAATTAGGACACATTTTGGTGTCATTTTGTATTATTATGATATTATTTTATTATCCTTAACTACCCGATTACTCATTAATCAAGATAATTAAAGATAATTACCGTCATTACTATTCATAATGTCCAAAAACAAAAGAATCTTAATTACATAATTTGGAACTTCTTATTCCAAATATGGAATCCATTTTACCAAATTCCAAACACAGAAATTGCAATAATTAATTTAAAAATAATTCTCGTTGTCAACACAAATAGCGGGTTTTTTTGAAACAATATCTATGAAAAGTTTTGCATTAGTTTATGCCCAATTCCAAAGTGAAATTAATCTTAATGACCTCCATTGGATTAAATGGTAAAAATATATTCATATTACACTTTAAGACCAATTAAAAATATAATCTAACCATATAAATAAATTAGATGAAAAAACAGTTTTGATGTAAAATGCAGTATTTTTCACTATTCATTAAAAAATGAACATTGTCAGAAAAATACCAAAAATGTATCCTATGTAAATTTCAATGTCCCAATCATAAATAATATGTTTATTTTGACAAATAGAGATTATAAAATTGTCAAAAGTTCGATTTAAAAAAAGGTTTTCCATCAAAAGGCAGTAAAACAATCTTTTAAAATATTAGTGCATTCCATGCTTAAGATTGGATTTATTCTCATTTTAAGCCTCTAAAACACTATCTAATTCATAAATAGACATAGATAAGAATATATATTATTAATTACTTACTTGGTATGTTACATATATCATTTGTATACTATGAATATTTGGTGTCCATTGGACTTAAGTAGCCAAATGTTATGTCCAGTTGATTAAACAAAGTTAATCAGTCCATTTCAATCCAAACTTTTTGAAGTCCAAACTTTAAATGGGTTTTTGAATAGAAATATGCATTAAAATACAAATTATTTATTCAACAAAGTTAGCCACCTATATCTCGTCTTTCAAAATAAAAATTCCCATTATTATTTGATGATTTCATCATGAGATATGTCATGAATAGTTTCCTGATTTTAATTCCCGGACAGAATGGCGGGCTGGACTTCAAAGGATTAGTAGGGCCCCTTTTTCTTGGATTTGGACCCGGAAATTTTTATCCATTACTTCTTGAATTGTTATCCGAATTTTTGAGTAGAATCAATGAATTTTTACTTCTTAATTGATCCCAATAATTGAATCTTCATGGATAGTTCAGTTTCCTCATAGATTCTGTGGGCATTCTCATGTGGTCCATATGAGCCTTCAAATGGCAGAGTTTTCCCATGATCCCTTCTAATGAAATGTTGGATATTGAATTAGGAATCCTAAAAATCAAGAAACACACAATTTGGATCCGTGGGGTGATATTTATAAATAAAATAGTAAACTGACTCAATTGGACTACTTCTAAAAATGCTCAAAATTATACTTAGTATTAAAACATTAATATTTCACCCAAATTATACACATTTCATATAAAATAAGTAATTGGAGTATATAATAAGTCATAAAAATATTAATAAAATCATATTTCATGCATATTTTTAAATAAAATATCAATTTTAAATAAAAACACACACTTTGAGTCATACTGATCACACCGTGTGTCAGATTAAAGTGTGGTTGATTCCTATGCATAAAAAATAACTTAAGGATTGTTTTTATTATGTATAAAGATGATCCAATTATTATTTCAAGGTTTTGAATGAGTTAAACATTTTTTAACTAAAATGAAATTTTTGAACAGAAAACACGTACCATGAGTCATATCGGTCACACCGTACGTCAGATTAATGTGAGGAAAATTTATATACATTAAAAATTACTTATGTATTTTTTAATAATTTATAAATATAATTGTATCATGTTTTATTAGTTTTAAATGTGTTAAACATGATTTCAACAAAAATGTCATTTTTAACTGAAAAAACACATTTTGAGTCATATTGGTCACATCATGTATTAGATTGAGGTATGGATGATCCATACACAATGAAAATGAATCATGGATATTTCTCATAATTTATCTAATCTATATGAACGTGTTTTATTAGTTTTGAGTATTTCATACTTCTTTTTAACTAAAATATCTTTTTTAAACTGAAAACACACATTTCAATTCATAACAGGCACATCATGTATTAAAATGAGGTGCAGTTTATTCCTACCCATTAAAAATAACAGATTATTTCTTTCAAAATGTATCAAAACAATATAAATGTGTTTTTTATTTTTGTTTATGTGATGTGTGTTTTGAACTAAATTTTCAATTTTAAATAAAAAATACAACTTAATTCATACTAATCATATTGTGTGTCAGATTAATGTGTGGTTGATTCCTATATATCAAAATATCTTGTGGATCCTTGGATGAAATTATCAAGACTATATAAGTGTTTTTTCATGGTTTTTGGGGACTGAAACATGTTTTTAACTAAAATGTTTACTTTTAACTAAAAAAACACTTTTAATCATATCGGTCACACCATATATTGTAATGACATGAGACTAACTCCTTTATGTCAAAAATGACATATGTATCATTTTCCTAAATTACTAGGACAATATGAGTATATTTTATTAGTTTTTAGTGATTAATACATGTTTTTAAATAAAGTTTCATTTTTATAATGAAACCAAACATTTTGAGTCAAATCAGTCAAACCATGTACTAGATTGAGGTGTGGGAGATAAATACATTTCAAAAATTAATTATGCATCATAGCTATAAAGTATTGAAGCAATACGAATGTGTTTTCTTAGTTTTTGGTATGTCACAAATAATTTAATCTAAAAATTCATTTTGAAATGGAAATAAAAACATCAAGTCATAAAATTCACATTGTGAATTATACTGAAGTACACTTCATTCCTACAAATCAAAAATGACATATAGATAATTATACTAATGTATTAAAACAATATGATTGTGTTAAATCAGTTTTGAGTATGTCACAATTCTTTTTAACTAAAATTTCATTTTGAATTGAAAACATGAACATTGAATTATAATGGTCATATCGTGTGTCAAATTGATGTGTGGATAATTCTTACCCATCAAAAATGACTTATAGATCCCCCCCCCCCAAATTATAAAGAAAATATGAGTGTGTTATCATTGTATTTATTGAGTGACACATGTTTCTAACTAAAATATTAACTTTAAACTAAAAACATTCATTTAGAGAAATACCAGTCACACCATATATTAGATTGAAGTATGGTTGATTCCTACACATCAAAAATTCCTTATGGATAATTTTCCTAAAGTATCAAAACTATTTTAACGTTTTTCTCTATTTTGAGTATATAAAGAGTTATTTTATCTTAAATTTAATTTAAAACTAAAAATACACACTTTGGATCATTTATAAACTAAAAACACACACTACTAAACTTAAATAGATAAAATGTAGAATAAATAGATATCTGATGATAAAATCTAATACCTGGGTATATCATCTTTGTTGAATAATTCATCAATAATTGACCTTTTGCTAATAATTTTTTGCCTTTGTAAACCATAAAATAGTTAGAGAAGAATATATTCTCAATGAAGTCACCTCTTCATGATATTTTTGAAAATTAAATAAATAAATATTAGATAAAAATGATATGAAAATTATCTAAAAAATAATTGGACAAAGTGATGATGAAATTAACTAAATAAGTAGTAAAAGGTCACCTCTTTAATATGTATTCATACATTTGAAAGCCATGTAATCTACCCATTCATTTCTAAAAAATATATATTTCCACTTTTTAATACATATACTATAAACACTCCAAGTAGTAATAGAAAAATATAAATAAACAAATGACTAATAAATAATTTAAATCAGATTGTAATTATCATCATAAATACCTCTTCAAGGATGCTCATTTGTTGATGAATATGATATCTTTTATAAATTTTCAAACTTAATAACAAAAAATCTTTTCTGTTAGTTTGTTTTATACACTGTATAATAATTTATTAAAATATTTTATTTATTTATATATATAGTGAAATATTATTATATATACTCTTATAATTATCCACTTATATAATCTGATAAGATTCTTTTCTTCATGTAATGTCCTTATTATATTATTGGTATCATATTTAAACACCAACCTATCATAATTTTTTTCATTAAAATATAATATAAATTGCATAACATGAAGTTTAGTTGTAAATTTTTTCATGTAGTGTATTAAAAATTGAAAAATGTCAACATTTGTGGTTTATTTTTCGGGTATCCATGCATTGAATATAAAAAAAAATTATGGATTATCAAAAATTGATTTCAACAAGAGACCAATTCTATATAAAAAAGGAATGATTAATGTATGCAATGAAAATAAATTTTATATGATTAAATTGTATATTTTCCCCCTACATCATCGGTATTAAGATGTGTTTTTTATCTATAAGTTTGTTTTAAAAAATTGCAGATTATTTTTCAATTATTATTGAATAAACCTCTTCTTGAAATGATATTTTTTATGTAGAAGTGGTGTGAGGACTAATGAGTCCAAATATTTTTTCATAGGGTTATTTTTTCAAATAGTACTTATACATACACCTATAAAAAATGAATAGTATTTGACTATAATTAACATAGTATATTAGATATTGGACAAATAAATTATTAAAACACACCTCATGTATAAATTTACAACTAAGACTCATATCCATACATGATTAAGGATTTAATATACATTATCAAGGATAATAATGTTTATAATGGATTCTCCATACATTTTTTCTTCAAAATAAATGAAGGACTTATCACTATATTTAAATGCTGTATCCACATGAACATATAGCATTTTTAAAAGTGGAAGTTTAACTTGTGAGTTTAAGGTAATTTATGTAGGTGTTTTCGATAAATTGGTTAATCCTTTATATTTGTTTTATTATACATTTCATTTATCCTTCATTTTATCCATTTATAATAGCGTTTCTTAGTTCAGGAATATCATTATTATTTATTAATGGTTTTGTATAAAAAATGGGAAGGAATATATAATTCTCAATAAGTATTTTTACAAGATTAAACAGCCATGATATGAAAGTTCCAATATCATGTTCAGCCTTGTGACCATCTAGATCATTAAGAGGAACATGTATCTCAGTGCTTGGATCATGATTTACATGAATATTTACTCTCAAAATAACTTTTGGAAGTGGTTTATTATTTAGAATATCTCCATGGATATTGTATACTATACCCCTCACAACAAGGTGATGGGTGGGTGCTGATATATATAAATTAATATTATTTTCACCCTTTCTAATATTAGTAAAGGAAAGGTATTTGTTTCAACAAAATTTATATTTCCTTGAAACATTTTTGAAAACATTTATTACCACTACCAAAGAAGACTGTTGAGGGGAATGGCTTGCCTCAAAGCTAGGGGTCCTTATATAGGGATTTTTGTTTTGTTGTTTCTTCTATTTGATTCCCTCCCATAACATTTTCCCACAACTCGGACCAAAAATAATTTTTTTCTTATAAATAAATTATTCATGTCCATATATCCTCTATTTTTTATTTTTATCCCCTTGTTCATTTCTTTTCTCAAAATATGTTTATGGAAACAATCTAAAACACGCATCTATAACATGACCATAATTTTCTAACTGATTCAAGGCCACTGAATTTATTCATTCATTGGGTATAGTCAATGATGACTATTACTTATAAACACGAAAAATATATAGGTAAATATGTAATCATTTTTATGTAATTCCAATTTAAACTAGGAAAAAAATTTATTATAGAATATCTACTCATGCTTCCCATTCATTTTTTAGTTTTCACCTATCAGTATTCTGTCATTATTTACATGATTCTCCTTTTGTAACACATGATTTTGGATTAAAGTGGCCTTGGATTTTGATTCATCAATATGAATATAAACAAAATAAAATAATTATGTTTTTTAATTATATATAAAATTATTAATATATATTTAAAATACATAGCATTTTTTAAAGTGAAGTGTACCCCATCCTTACATTATAGTAGGGTAACATTGGTTTCGATGCACACTTTATATTTTTAGCACTCAATTATTATTTCTTAAAAATAAAAAATCTTAGTCAAATTGATTAATACACATATTTTAAAGTAATATATTACAAATAATAATGTACTTGAAAACATGCCTCCTTACGATGACCAATAAATGCATTCCATGTTTCTTTGTTTATCATGTGTACATACATCTATAGTGGGTGTATATTTACTTTCCCTTTTGTATCCCTCAAGTGATGCTTCATAATATTTGTATAAAATCCTCTATGATCCCTTACAGTGACCAAAAAATAAAAAATTCATTAAAAATAATCTAATATAAATACACTCTATAATGGATAATGAAATTTAAATAAATATTTCCATATTTTATTTTTCAGTAAAATAATGAAATTATATCATAATTTTAACCTAATATCTTCCCAAATTAGTTCCTTAAATACGAGAACAACATTTTACCACATATCTAAATCAATTGGATCATGCATTTGAGTGGTGAACCCGATGTAACTAATGAAAACAAGGTTATTGGGGTTAAAAGACTGTTCGTTTTTGTTACATCCAACCTTGAATTTGATGTCTCTACTTCTCCCCTTAATAATTTTTATTAACAAAATTATAATACGATGCTCCTATTTTTTTGGGAATAATATTTTACCTTCTACTGCTTCCTTAGCTTCAACATCATAAATATATTGTGTTTTAAGATTGGTATCAACATCATGTTGAGAAACTTTATGTTCCTCCACATTGGGAGCATCTGCATGTTGAGAAACATATTGTTCCTCGGAATTGGGAGAATCGTCATGTACATAATCCATTATCTATATGTGTGGTAAAAAATTTAATTTATATCACATAAATGTATTAGTGAATATATAATAATATGAGGTAACACCATGTATAATAAGAAAAATATATAACCTTATGATTGAAAATTATTTTCTTTAAAGGTTAATGGGATTTTAACCCTATATCAAGTATCCAAATTCACTCATTATGGTCTCCTATGAAATAAAAGACCCCATATACATTGGGGACAACATGAAATTATTGTGCAATCCTTATGAAATTTTTATACAACATTTATTTGACATCTTACCCTTCATTGGTTTTGGTAAATAATAGAATAATTGACCACTTTATATTTATAGGATCTGGGATATAAAATACTTGTACTATCTGTGATTTTATTATGAATGGTTTATCCTTTTACCCTTCCTTAATAAAACCCACTTTTATATATACCAATCTATCAATTTTAACTACACTATTTTTATCAACCAACATGCATTGAAAAATTAGCACTTGTATATTGTATAATCCAACTCCCATATTTTCTCAATGCTACCAAAGTATGACATATTCTCATAAATTGTATTTCTATCCTTGGTACCAAATATATGCATCGCTTCAGCAGCAAGTGTAATTATAATTTCCTAAATGGTTCCTTTATGTAAAAAATATAACCTTGAATTATATAACCATTATAATATAATACATGAAAAATTGGTCTTATGGTTATCTATCGAATTCATTCTAAAATTGAATTCATATTTTTAGTTGACTCCTTAAAAATATATTCTCTAAACCATCCTATAAACTGTTAATTATGTGTATTTGATATCCAACTTTCTTCCCTTAATGGATTCAAATTCCTAATAAAAATACTTTTTAGCTTTCAATATATAGAACAACCTCTAAACTTTTATGTAAAACATAAATGTGATACTAATTCTTCTTTGTAATAGAAATTTCAACAATATATATTTCAAAAATTCCTTCACCTATAAGTTTCCCAATGTGATGATATTTTGGTAGAACAATGATTTCCCCATCATATAGGTAGTCATTGCATAAATCAATGAATTCCTCAATAAAACATCACTCCATAATACAACCTTCTAGAAGAATTTAATTTCTAGAAAACACTTTCAAAAATATCAATATAATGTTCAATTTGGTACATCCATATATAGTGTATATAAATACATAGCTAGTTTTATCTAACACAATGAACCATCAAGTGAACCAAAAAATCAAAGAGTGACAGTGGGAAGACCATCTATAATTCAAATAATCTGAAATCAATTTATTTTTCCATAGATATAAATTTCACTAGGTCTATACCTTTACTATATATAACCGTAAAAAAATATTGATTAATTTAAGACATACATTCCCAGTAAAAGTGAAATATAGAGCTATGTGTATTAGGCATTTCATTAAAACATAATATTCATGTGATTTCAATCCCTTTTACTATAAATTAGTCATTGAAACAATATTATTGATATATGATGAATATACCTTGGGAACCTTTACATAAATTATGATATTTTATAATTGATATTTTTCTTTACTATAAAGAGTTTAAATATCTAGAGTAAGAAATGAAAATCTTTCACCCTTCATTGGCACAAACTATTATCATATCCCCATGTTAATATTGTATATCCTAGCCTTATTTCACACCTTTTTTTACTGGGTGCACTCAGTAATGTTCCAATTAAACTATTGTATATATTTTTTTCCACATGCATGGCATAAAGAAAATATATAATGCACAAACAATTCCATTAGTTTAATTCAAAAAATATATAATCTCTTTTTCCAACCAGTTTTTATAAGGTTTTTTAATATGGTTTAACAAAATAGGTGGAAATATCCTTTAATTTATCAAACATTTGATCAAATATTAGAGGATATAGGTTTCACCTTCCTCTGAGTTCCCATAAATTTTCTTTCCAATATTAGTATTTATGTCATCAGGGTATAAATCATCAATGTTTAATAAACACAATATTATATGAGTGTTATAACCTAAATGACTTTTTACATTGTTCACAAATAGGTTACCCTTGATTTCCTTTAATTCACTATCCTAAAAAAATTATCATCCAAAAAGTCATTTATCATCTCACACAACATAGATCATAATGTTAAATATTCATTTATGTAAGAATAATACAACATAACACCCAAAAGACACATTAATTTCAAATATTCAACAAATGGATCCAAATAAACATCAATATCATTACCCTTCTATTTTGTACCTAATATATGAAGAGACAACATAATGTATTTTTTTCTTCATGCACAACCATAATGTTATGTTATAATTTACCAACATAACTATCAATTTACTGTGACTTTTTCATTGTAAACCCAAATGACTAAATAAATCTATAGATAGCACAATATGAAGGTTTCTAGGTTCATTTCCAAAAACATGATACTCAATATAAATTTTATTCCATAAAGTAAATTTTTTTGGGAGATAAATTTTACCATTTTGAGGTCTTGAATTTTTGTTCCATGTTAATTTCCCTATAGTATAATAAGTTCAATATATTCTCATAAACCATATAATTATTAGAAGATTCCATAAAATTTATGAAGGTTTTTATTTATCTTTCTTGTATCGATTCGCACTGCACCTTAGGAATTTTTTATGTGATTCATGGTTCTTGAGAAATATTATATAGTCATTTGGAAAAATATGTATTCATTTAGAGATCATAACCATTGAACCTATCATTTTTTAGCATCATATATTTATAATGGAAGTTCATTATCTTCTTGTATCATATCATTAAATAGATTAAGTAGTTCAGTAAAGCTTATGTCACTCCATCTATTGAAATCTTTTATATTATATAGCTTTAGTATGGATGACATTGTTTTATATTTAGTATAACCAATATATAATGATGTCTTTTCACAACTATTTAACTTCTATAATAGTTTTCGAAAATCATGATGTTCATTTTAAACTATACTTATCTTTTCCTCAATATAATCTTCATCAATGTTCACATGTTTAATTATATCCTTGATATAGTATTCATCATTATTCAGACTTGTAATCATATCATATGATCTATAAAAAACATTTTTATTCCAGCCATTATATATATTCTTTTCTTCAACATGTTTAGTCCAACATTTATAACATTGATCTATTATATAAAAGATCAAGTGTTCCTCCAACTACTCTATAATAATTATTCTTGAATAAAAACAACATAAACACAAAAAAATGGATTTGAGAAGGGAAATATGCATGATATTTTTCATACTTGATGAACCATTTCACCCCATCCTTGTATACTTTTTTAATACTATTGGAATCTATCCATTTTTGGTTCATATCCATCCTATTTGATTCATTAAAAGTAAAATTTTACAAAATAAATAAATATACAGAAGGTATGAGCTTATAACCCTAAGAGGTTATTCATTATATACACAAAAATATATTCATCATGTATGATATAAATTTCCATATTGTCACCAAGTAGTTATAACATATAAATTCCAAAAATTATATGAATTTAAATTATTATAACACTTATTTTTTATTAAATTAAGTTTTATATCATAAATCAATATTTTTTAGAAATAGATTCATTAGGGGACATAATTCACCCATTTTCACTACAAAAGTTCATAAGAAACCCATGGATTTATAAAAGTAAGAATTAGGGTGTATAAAATTTTATTTCTCTCTCAAAACATATATCAAAACAAATTAACGAATTTCACAGTGTTTCTATAGAGTTTTTAACAAATTATTTACACAAATTATGTTTTATGTTTGTAAATTTATGAAGGGAATCATATTAAAATTCTTTTTTTATAAATAATAAAAATATAAATTTTAATATTTTATGAGATTTTGAAAATATTTTATAAGGGATAAATCATGGTGTTATTTTCTTTTAAAAAATCATTCCACAATAACCATTTTCTTGGATCATTTTACCTTATCATATTGAATAATCATGTTTAAAGAATTAAAAATAAAAAATTTATTTTCTAATATAACTAATAAAAGTTAATTATATAATTTCTATTTACATTTTTCAACATTCAAATAGTATTGGGTAATATATAGAGCATACACAGGATAATTAATTAGTAATACTAAATTAACAACACACTTATCATTATTATAATTATTTGGGATCAGTCCACTGTTTCATCTAATAGGTACAATATTTCAAAATCATAACTTAATATTTTGATAAGATTTTGAAAAATATATATGATTTAGGACCTTTAAATGAAAATTATCCATCATATACTTATAATAAGGGTAGTGTATTGTTTTAACTACTAGTCTTTAAGATCATTTTGTTCATCTCAAATAATATATATGTTTTAATTTTAATTTCATTTAAAATTAAAATATTCTAATTATTTATTTATTTATAAATATTTATGTTCTATATATTTATAAGGTAAATTTTCAATTCCTCTTCAACATTAGATTAAAACTATGCATTATACACTTTTTATCATAGTTATTTTAAGGACGTTTTAATATTATATTTTATAAATTACTATCACTATGAAACATCAAAAAACCTTTCACTTTTTTTAAATTAATTCTTAAAAATATTCATTAAAATGTAAACAAATAAAATTCAGATTTGCCTCTCCAATTGATTCATCAAAATAAAAACAAATTTAAATATATTATTTTCTATTAAATAATTATTAGAAAAATAAAATTAGGGGAAAAATATTTTCAAATAATATAAGAGTTTAAAAAATTGAACAAAAAACCAAAACTAGCTATTTTTTGAAAAATTATTGTGATTTTAATATATAAAACAATGTGGTAAAAAATATTTAGATGCTTTATGATGTTCAAAAACAACATGCATGAAGACGAGTAAGGTAAGATAAAAAATATTGGTTACTATATAAAAATGAGAAAGGGAATATCTCCATTTTTTTCTCCCTTGATAATTCAATAAAATGAGTTTGGATACTATATATAGATGATTAATGGAATATAACTCAAAAAATCCTGAAAAAGTAATGAAATATAAAATTAGATTCGTTAAAAAATGGTAATTTCATCCCTTCAGTTTTGAGGTATGATTTGTACAAAATAATTGAATTTGGTTGCAATATATATTTGGTTCCATAAGATATTTAATGTGATGTGAGAAAGAAGTGATATTATAGGGTTATTTTTTGAATAGGTAAATGGTTTTTATTATTGCTTACTGAAAATCACTAATAAATGTCAATTTATTAGTGTTAAAAATAAAATCAATGAGAAATACCGCTTTTGTTAGTGCTTTTATAGTGCTGATAAATCATCACATTTAGCTCTTATTGAGTGTGATAATATGCCTAAATTCCACTTCAATATAGAATTGGGAATGTTAAAGAAAATTTTCATAAAGGTATGATCTGTTTCAATATTAAGAAGTATGGTCACTTAGTTGAACGTTATAAGTTCAAGATAATGCAGGTGAAATATGGGAATGAAGATTATAAAAAAAACACATTTTAAAGGGATTTATGAAAGAATAGAGTATGATCTAAGGGGGTACCTTAAACAAGGGAAATGGAGATTTAGGAATGTTTCTGTCGAATGGTGCATCTAGCATGCAGGTCCAAGCTTCTTTACATCCCACCTCCAATGGATCTAAGGAACCTAGGATTGAGAATCTTTGAGAAAGGGTCATGTTGTCAGTGTTGGTGATTCTTCAAATAGTGAACTAAAAATTGACCAAGCTAATGTGAAGGAAAAAAATTTCTTTTTAGTGAGTTACAATAAATAGAATAAAAAAATTAATCTTATTGGTTTTGTGCAACTCAAGGGGAATATGGATTAACAGCCTTCCTATAGGGACATGATGGTGGCATCTCATGGGTCTTCCATATGGGTTCCTGATGGATCTGGTTTGAATATCATTAGTGATAATTTTGGATGGAATCAGTGATAAGGTGGCCTCACATACTGTCTAAGATTATGTCTTACCTCTTGAACCTCCGATGGTACCCTTTTTTAGCAATTAATGTCACTATTTTGGATGGAAATTCTCCTAAAATTTGCTATAAACTAGGGAATGGAAGTAATGTTGTGAAATCCCCATCTACACTAATAGATGAAACTCCCCATATATTGAGGTCCAATATTGGATAGGGATACTTTGTCCAAGGAAACCACCTTGGATTTGATGCCTTTGAAAATATGGTTTCACTTGGAATAGAAGATATGTCCCAAATTGGAGAATATTCGGGTGATGGATTCTATATTAATAAAGGGCCAAACATGTAGGATGCCTTACGTAAAGTGAAATTGTTTTGGACTTCTCATTTTTGGTCACCCACTAGTTTATTTAGTATTATGGAATCAATTAACTCATTAGAGTTTTGTTTTATTTATATTTTAGTGATTCAGAAGGCCACTAAAAAATTGAGGACCATGAATAGCCCAAAGACCTTATTTTTTATTTTATTATGGATAATCCCCCTTTTAAGGGTTGAAGGGGAACCCTTTCATGACACATAGGCCCAAGGCACAAGGACCGACATGACCCGAAGGCTAATTACATGACCCGAAGGCCCAGAGGCATACTATGCTCATTACATGACCTGTAGGTCCAACTCACTAGAACTGACCCTCCCCAGCTTCTGCATCATTGATCACCTTAGCACCCCACCTTGCATTGTTGATTACCTAGAATTTCCCCATGCAAAGCTGCATGGTGCATGGTCCCGATGGTGGTTTCCATACCCTCTCATTCTTTCAATCCAGTTATCTCTTCTCTAGAAAATTCTAATCTTTGCTTTGATCTTATTCTGGGGCCTGCTCTATGTGAATTGGGCTACTCCATGGTCTCTGTGGCCTGAAGGCCTTGAGGCCCAAATTTCGTTGATAACCCGAAGGCCCAAAGACCCATAGGCCCAAACTGGTGGCCCAAAGGCCCAAATCAGGTGAATAGTTCTAGCTACTACAGTACCGAACAGTACCTACTACAGCACCGCTAAAACACTTTTATAGTAACCCAAAAATTCACCTCCACCCGGTTTTGAACTCGGGTCTCTTGGATGCCAATTAGGATCCCTTACCACTCAGGTACGGGCTCATTGGCATAAAAATTTGAGAACCACTCTTCCAATTTATTCCCTTAAAGATGATTGCAATCAAACATATTATATTAAAAAGGATAGGAATAATGATCTTGACAATAGGGATGTTTTCCCCTTGGAAATTACATATACAGTTACCAAGGAACATCCTATAATCCAAATATATAAGACCACAAATGTGAAGGACCTTCAACTTCAAAATGAGCAAGGTGACATGTGACGTCTATAAAAAAATAAGGTGGTAGACCATCCAATTGTGAATGAAAAACCTATGCATAAGGAAGGATCCATAGATATATCATAGGATTATTGGGAGGATGAAGATTTC
Source organism: Viscum album (assembly GCA_963277665.1). Classification (NCBI taxonomy): domain Eukaryota; kingdom Viridiplantae; phylum Streptophyta; class Magnoliopsida; order Santalales; family Viscaceae; genus Viscum; species Viscum album. Next base: position 679,844,560 of record OY728123.1, on the reverse strand, counting down.
ACCTCATGATTGATTCCCCAGAGGAGGATAGGGAAACATTTGGCTAATCTTGGTGGGTCCCAGAGCTTGGGTAGCCGACATAAAAATAGATGATTTCAATGTGTGGACTTTGACTCTATTTTTTTGGGTATTCTTACCGCGTATCATACATCCATGATCTTTGTTATACATTTACTTGTTGTATTAAATTTTCAAGACTATCAGTTTTGGTTTCCAAAATTCATAGTATTACAGGAATGAATAAATTAATTTAAATAAATTGAAAAAAAAATATCAAAAAAGTAAATTCTTAACATTAATTACATAAATTAAAAACAAAAAACATGAATAAAAATTGATAAATAGATAATATTAATTATATAAGTAACAAAACCACTAAAAATGAATAATATTAACTATTTTAAATAGAAAAATATGAAATAAACAGTGAAATAAATAAATTATACAAATTTCAATCAAAATAAAAATATTAAAATTGAACAAAAAATAGGTAAATATTAATCAAATAAATTAAAAGCATATTAAAAATTTTAAAACCTAGAAAATAAATATGTATAAATAAATAATAAAAATTAAGTAAATTCCAAAAAATACCTAAAAATAATAAATATAAAAAATAAATAAATAATTGAAGAAAAAATAATAGAAATTTTGAATAAATAAAATTTAATGTATTAAAAAAATATTTTAAAAATGAATTTATAAGATTAATTACACGAATTATAAACACATACAAAAAATGAGGAATAATGAATAAATAAATATTATTATTTACATATATATAAATTAAAAAATTACATTTTTTATTTAAATTACACAAATATAAAAAATGCATTTAAATAAATTACTTATATAAATTTCAACCATTTTAAAATAATTAAAACTTATTAAATACAATTGAATAAATATCAATCATATAAATTTAAAACATATTGAAAATATTAAAACATCGTAAATTAACATGAATAAATAAATATATTAAAATGAATAAATTACAAAAAATATTTACAAATAGAAAACATAAAAACTGAATAAATAATAGTAAATAAAATAATATAAAAAATAAATTTAAAAAATTGAATAAATTTAAAAAAACAAGTGATTTTGTAACATTAATTGCATGAATTAAAAACGTATAAAAATGAATAAAAATTAATAATTAATAATATTTATTATATAAATATCAAATTTGTTAAAAATGAATTGTATATATTTTTGAACATGTTGATAATTTAAGGCCCATTTCTTAATAAAATAAAAAAGAAACAAGGATACAAAGAGAGATATGGGAAAAACAAGTGAAACAATGACACCAATCATAAGGCATACAATCCTAGCCCAACAAGGTAAGACAAAAAAACCACCAAGGAGATACAACAATGCAGATGGGTTTCCCAATAAGAAGTCCAAAAGAACCAAAATTACAACTTGTAAACATCACCAAAATTAATAACACTATGTTAAAACTAGAAATACTCTAATCATAGAATTTTTTTAGTATGTGAATGAGTTTCCATAATATAGAGAGAGCCTTGACTGTCTTGGCCATAAGGATATCGAATTTTTCTCCATGTTTAAGTAGGATTCAATAGTTTTCTTGATCATCCAAGTCACCTTCCATAAATACCTCATCCTTGTTAGAGGACACAACCACTTTGTTATTCATGCCATTATTAAAGAAGTTTTTAGACATCAACAACTAAACATGGTCATCTGGAGTAACCATTAGATCAACCATATCAAAAGAATTGTGGGTGGAGACTTAACTCTTCACTTTACAATATTGATAAATGTAAGTTATATCTTCTTATAAAATATAAGATGATTTGGAGGCTAAACCCGTGTTTTCATATTTGGGACCCTTTGAATTATCATATCTCAATGTAGTTTATTCTGAATAACCAGCACCAGATGTAAAGGAGTTAGCTCTATTCTGGTGAACATTTGTAACCACTGGAATTATAAAAGGAGATGTACACATAGATTGATCTGTAAACCTATAATATGATAAAACAAGATAACCTTTATTAGAAGACTTTCTTTTCTTATTTTTGGGAAGGTTACTGATTCCTTTAGCTAAATCCTTCAAACGGTTAGGAATGTATGCTTCATATTTTTCTTTTTTGAACTAGATTAAAATCTTTTGTTAGCTTCATAGTGTCCATAAAATAATTTTCAGTGGCATAAGGGGAGTTCTCCTTCATTCTATCTGATAAGGCTAAATCAATAACAATAATGATATTTCCCAATTCCAAAATCCATTGATCATCAAAGATTGTGGCATTTTTATGGTGGGGTGAAACATCCATAATAATTTTGATGTAATCATTCTTAGTTTAAGTAGAATCCATAAATGGAGCCATTGTTGAATAAAATGAGGCTGAAGTTTGATTAATAATGGTGAGGGAAGACCCCTTCATTGACATTCCTATCATATAAGAAGTGACAAAAAATCATTTTTCCCTTTAAGACTCCTTGAATTAAATTTATGATCCTATTTGAATTAATAGTCATCCTTCTATTATTCATCAAAATCATGATCATTATTATCATCCCCTTGATCATAATCAATTGGATTTTCCAAAAATCCCTTAATAAGAACATACATAAAAGTAATACATTTCAAAGATGATTTATCTTCCTTCACATGGTCATCCCATGATTATGTGTTTCTCCCTAAAGACCTGAAATTTGAAGGTCCTTCCCATCCAGTTCTAGATTTGATGAACCTGTTTGAATGTCATTAGCACGAATTTTTAGGATTATATTTTTCATTTGAAATTTTTCAACATGATCCAAACTTCTCTCTGGATTTATTTCATGCATTTTTAAATATTCAAAGGAGTTATTATAACTATAATTGGAGTAATAGACTCAGTTTGGATTGGATATTTCCCTTGAATCATACCTTGATCATGGGTAAACTTCTAACACCAGCATCCACTAGGGGTATATGATCTATATAAACAACATTACCCACTTTACAACTAGATTGGTTGTTATCCTAAATCTTATCCTCATATTTTTTGGTTTGGTTCTTCTTCCTAATGTTCTTTTCAACATGAACTTTTAAAGAGAAAAATGAGAAGAGTATATCACGTATGAAATCATCCTGCAGATGTCATATAGTTTTACAAAAAATACAAAAAGAAAGATTATTCACATATTTCATTTGGAGATTGAGATCATCCTCATTAGTATGAAGTACTACCTTATCAATCAGGGTTACGCTAAGTCCATCTTCACAAAGTATTCTTGCATATGAATCCTATTCAAACAAATTAGTCTAAACCTTATTTTTTCTCAAGAGTTCTTTATTATAAATGATATAAAATTGAAATACCAATCTTGAATGGATGTAATTTAGGTTTTAAGGAAATGGGACCATATCCCCATGACCTTTGTTTTAATTCATCCGAAAGAATCTACATATGAAAGTAAGACCAACCTAGTGGGATACACCTCTTATATGAGAAGCCTCATGTGTTTGAAAGAAGTCACAGAAGTTTATAACTTCTCTATTATTTCCCACCCAAAAAAAGAACTAGGTGACCCATGATGTAAAATTGAAAATTTTGCAATCTATTTTTGACTTCATCTTGATTGACCACTATATGAGTTGTGGATCCCTTATGATCCACTGTCTCTGAAAGAGAGTCTTTAAGTGAAGAAAAATTTCACCTGTTAACAACTTACTTATTCCCTAATCCACTACACACAGACAAATATCTATCCTTTAGATTCATCAAGAAAATAATCAAGGGAGAAGAATCCTAGGATCCCCCTACCAACAGGTCGAAGCCAATATCATGCAGAAATTCCATCCAACACAAGAAATACTAGTGGTTGTGAGAATCACCAAACCGAGCGCTATAGGTCCCAACCATCATCCCCCATAAAAAAATTAATTATATTGAGTATATATGAGCATTAAAATTAAAAATTCAATTATAGAAATTAATTATTTAAATTTCAAAAAAATTTAATATATTGAAACTTAAAAAATGAAAATGAATAAATATTAATCATATAAATTACAAACATACCAAAAAATAATAAAACATAGAAAAAATATGTATAATTTTTTTAAAAAAATGAATAAATTAAAAGAGTATTAAAAAATAATAAATATCAAAAAATGAAAAAAATTAAACTGAAATAACATAAAAAAGAATAAATGAAATTAAATAAATTGAAAAAATATTTTAAAAAAGTGAATTCATAACATTAATTACATTAATTGAAAACATGTATAACATGAATATAAATGAATTAATATAAAATAATATTACTACTAATTATTTATGTCTGTATTGCATTGATTGTAAAAGAAAAATATAATTAATTTTTAACCTTTATAAATTTTTACAATATTTAAAAGTATAAATATTTTATTAGCATATTAATATTTAAAAAATTATAAATAACTATAAAAATTGAATATATAACAAAAATATTAGATAAATTTATATTACAAATGAATATATATTAAATATGAGTAAATTATATAAAATACTAAAATTGGAGAAATATTAAAAATGAATAAGTAATTTTGAAAGAATAAACACACATACACATAGAGAGATACATATTCATAGACATACATGTATGCATACATACATGTACATATACACATACACATGAACATACACATATACATACAAATACACACACACATACATGTACACAAGCGCGCACACACACACACACATACTTACATATACATACACAAATGTATACACAAACACATATATACATATGTATATATATACATACAACATAAGCATACATAAAAATGAACATACACATGCACATACACATACACACATATATACACATGGACATACATGTACACATACACATACGCATGCACATACACATAAATATACACATATATATACACATTGTAAGATCTTAACCTTCACTTGTGATGTCTCGTGCTCATTTATAGGTACTCCTTTACCTTTCTTTAGGTAAACATTGGGTGAGTTTTTGTTGTAGGTTGTTTTGGGCAAAAAATTGAGAATTTTGGAAGAAAAGGGGAAGTGCGTTGTTGGCTCATGGTTTACCCAAACTATGTACCTACCCCCAGTGAACTGTGCATTCCCGGATAGAGAGGGATTTCATGGTTGTCATATGGGTTTTCAAACTGTGTGTCCTATTAGGAGAAACTATGAAGCCCTAAAGGGAGTCTCATGGTTAAGGCACATGTTTTCAAAAAATCGTGCACCCTGTATAGGAAACCATGCACGTGGGAAATTAAACCCCTGAAAAACTATTAAAACATTTAGGAACGACTGTCATATATCCCTAAGAACACTAACTCATCCCTAAACCTATTCCTTCGAATTTTGACACTCCCAAGAGGGTTAAAAATCTCTCCAAACACCATTCATAATGAATCAAAGATCTGATTGATGGATTTTTACCTCTTTTGGTATGTGATCTCTTCCCGTTTGGATTTATCTCTCTCACGTATCTTTTTCTAGATGAATATGAATGTTTTATCCTCCATTGGTGATGGTATATATATAGGTTCTGATGGTTGTTTTTCCATTTCATCGTATTTATATGATTTGTTTATAGATCTACCACGCCATTGTGAATTCAATCATTCCATTTCAATTTGGGGATTTTCCCATTAGGTGAACATTTGTCAATGATATTAAGGTAGATGGTCAATTTATCAGTACCCAAAGTATTGATTGCAACTTCATGTATGTAATTGTAAAATCTCTATTTCATTTTTATAAATTTTATCTCGAATTAGTTTAATTAATTTTTTAATTAATTAATTAATGGATTGTAGAATTGATTAACTAAGGGGGTTTTGAAATTGGTCGATTGATGGGGATGTGGAATAGGTTGATTAAAGGTATGATAAACTGAATTATTAATGGGAGTTAAGGGATGGTTGGATTAACCCTGAGGGTTTAATGGTTAATATGAATAAATATTGATAAATGTTTTAATGGTGAATTGGTCATTTTATTCCATGTGAATTAATGTGATGAACCTTGATTATTATGTCAAATTGAAAAGTTTCACTTTAATGAGAATGTTTGAAAAGAAGGTTAATAATGTTTAGCCTTGGTGTATATGAAATTATGATATATGTGATATTATTATATATGTGATGATGTGTGTGGGTGTTGGACCGATGCTTCAAAATCCCATATGTTACTTACTGATATATAAGTCTGGGAAATAGGGTGATGCTTCAAAATCCCATATGTGATAATGAGTGTGGGATATAGACTGGTGCTTCAAAATCCAATATGTGATAGTGTTGAGGTGTGGGATATAGAATTTTTTTTCAAAATCCCACAGGGTGTGAGACATGACATCCTTGTCCCAAAACTTTTTCATTGGACTATGGATCCAAGTTGTTGTGATATGAAAAAGAAATGAATTAATCAATTAAAATCGTGTTATAATAAATTGTGATTCCATATGTGATATTGATCAGACTTTTTCGTACTCCAAAGAAGGTATTGATTGTTCAAGTGTCATCGTGAACCCAAGAATTTATGTGATTTAATAAAGAATAATTGAATATGTAAACTATTTAATTTATCACCAAAAATTTATTATTTATACAATTTCATAAACTATTATAGAATTAATATTGTTTTATATGTCATTTGTTTTGAAAAACTGAGTTATACTCACACCCTAATTGGGATGAATGTTCAGTACCTAAATAGACATCTTGTTTATAGGATAGAATAATGGCAAGAACCCTATGTTAGATTTCTATGTTAGGATGGAGTATGGATGAGGGATCCATACATGATGTAGGGACCTTCATGGGAGTTGTCGGTGTGTATTTATTTTGGATTTTTCATATTTATACTTGACACATATATGGCATGACATATCTACTACTTTAGTTTGGATATTTTTTTACAGTCTTGGATCATAATGTGATACCAGTCAGTATTGGTTATAGTATTATTTTGGTTATTGGTTGTATCATTTGGTTGTTGTTTATTTATTTCCACTATTTCAATTATTTGATAAGGAGGGTATAGTCTCTCCATGTTATATATATTAGAACTTAACTGCTGGTTAATATCCTACATCATACGGGGAGGCATTCTTAAGGCCACTTAGCGAACCCGCTCGGGCACTAGTGTGTGGAACTCATGTTGAGATGTTACAAAGTTGTATCAGATGATGTTTTATTTTATTTTATTTTATTTACTATTTATTAAAGGTATATAGGAAAATAGGATGAGTTATTCCTTGTTTTAGTTCTTGTTCATGGGATGAGCTAACCCATGTACGGGGGTAAAAGCCAAGTACCCAGAGTGGGATTATTGTTATTGATGTTTGTTATTACAAATGGATGTTATTTCACCTTGGGTGATACACTTGTTGTGTTATGTTATTATTTTATGATATTTTTTCATCATTTCCTAGTATATAAGGGGATTTGATCATACATGCATCATTTTAGGAAATCATGACTTATTGTGATGTGCATCATTTTAGGAATACATGGGAAAAGTAGGGTATTTTGTGAATTGTTTAAATGAAAATTATTTTCTTGCTTATGTAATCTAAATGAAAATAGTTCCTAATATGAAATTTGAAATTGTAAATGATTCAAAATATGGTAATTTTAAATAGATAAATGGGTTTCTCAATATAACATTTAAATGAGAATGTTTTATGTTTAGTTAAGCATAACCTTGATGAGGTATGGTTATGGGTAGTGATAGTGCCTCGATTTTAACTGTGTGGTAGGGTATGGGGGAAGAATTATTATGGATTTATGTGAATCCATATTACATAAATGTGTTAATATTGTTTTATGTGTCCTAATACATTTTTTTTTGAATTATAAGTATATACCTTCATAATGAGGCTTGTTGATAGGATGACAAGAGGACACGACTAGAAATGATCCTTCTGTATTATAACATGAGGCTCCAATAGTTTTGGGTAAGGAATCTGGAGAGTAGTTTTGTGATAAATTTTCTTTCTTTATACAGTTTATGAAAAGATATAAAGGGTGAGTTGTGAAAATTATGTCCAACTTGACATGGTAGTTTCAGTTGCAGCACCCACAGATGTTCACTGGAGAGGGTGGACTTGTGGTAGATGAGTTCTGGATTGAGTATATCTTGATGATACCTAACCACTTAGATAATCCTTATAAGAAGAGATTCTAACTGGATACGTATATGTTATTTGGTCAAGGTAATTTTTTGTGGGACATCCAGAAAAAGGGTGAATAGCTAGAGAACATAGTGTGGAAGTACTTTTAGGAGAAGTTATTGGAGAACTTTTACCTTGAGATTCTCAAAAATGATAGGGAAGATGAGTTTATGAGGTTAACCTATGGGAGTATGTTTGTAAAGGATATGTTCTTCACTTTATAGATATGCAACACTTTATTCTAGTTTTGGAAGTAGATGTGGTGATTATGGAAAAGTGTTTTAAATATGGTATTAAATGTGCAACTAAGTCCCTGGTTGATATCTTTTGGCTGAAAAAGTTTTTTGAAGTGGTGAATTTGGATTTTATTCCTAAGGGGAACCTGAAGGAGGATTCTAGTAGAATACAGGTGGTTTCTACTGGGCGACCAGGTGATACATCTTTTGATATTCGGAAGCATCACATTGAAAATTCCAACAAGGCTGATAGAAATAAAAAGTGGATATCAGGAAGGTTCAGGTAATCAGGACCTTACCCGAGTGATCTTCCACTAGTGTAATATGATGGGAAACTTTATTTGATAGTGCCCTCAACCACCAGTAGAGTTCCCAACTTGCAGAAGTATGGGACATCTATAACGGTTATGTAGGAACCCACATCAGATGGGTAATGATAGAGGATCTAGGTAGAATGAGGGTGTTCTAAGGGGGTCCTCTACCCCATATGAGTATGTCATTTGGAGTTATTATGGTCTTGGAGGTCAAGTTAGTAGACGTGGTACTTCTGGGAAAATGTGTATAATGACCCGAACTATTATAAATAAAATACCCATTTTGATTCAATTAAATGTCTTATTATATAATATGGTTATAGAAAACACATAAACTTATTTTGTTTTATTGTATCTGATTGTATTTAAATAACCATTAATTATTATTATCATTGATAATATATTCATTGAACATTGATCCCGGGACTAGTATAAATATAGGATTTTAAAAAATCCATTTGATAGAGACCAAGGAAGTGATAGCCTCAGCAAGTAGTATCATACCATAGGAGTCCCATTTATCAGAGATTTCAAGGGAGATATCATTTTTGGGATTTTCCCTTGACTATTTCCAAGCGAAGATCCAATAACCTAATCAAGAGCAAAACCATTTACGGGAGAAGATCAAGATCATCTAGATCACAACCCAACCCATGTTTGTCGAATGGCACCATGAAATCCCAACCATCATGCACCTTACTCCTAGGGAGTATGTTGGTGTATTAATGGTATATGTATCAAGACCATATAAATAGGAATATATTCTTTATTGTTTATAAAATAATGAATATTTTTTCAACCTATTATTGTTACTTTGTAAATTATTTTTAAAGAATGGATTGTATTTTTTGTTAATATTCAAATTATATTAATGAATTTATGAATTGATTGATTTTTTAAATAAATAATATTATAAGTTAAGACAGTTATTAAATAATATTTATTAAATATAAATGTTTTTATAATTTTTATGATGTCAAAGGTAATTTTTATTGGGGTTTGAAAACTATTATCGTAAAAAACCTTTCATTTCCAATAAATGTAGATTTTTATTTTTAAAGTTAAAATTCAAATATTTAGAAATTATTTAGATAAAATTAATATTATTTTTTTAATTAGGATATCAAAATTATCCAACAATGAATTTTTCATAATTTTCTGAGACATTCAAATTTTCAGGTAAAAATTAAATATCATATAAATATACTTTGTGTTTTAGGACATCACAATGAACCAAAAATGATTTAATAAGTAATTTAAGTTGGATACACGGCCAAATATATTTTTTTCCTTTAAAATAATGTGATCTTATGTTTATTTGATTTATTTTTTAAAGCCATTATGAATCCTCCAAGGCTTATAATATATTTTATGATTTTAAAATAATTTCTTTAAGAGTGTGACTCACCTCCACATAACCAATGGTAGTATTTTAATAACTTCGGGCCTTATACTTATAAAAAAATATAAATCACTTCAATTATTTATAATACATGGAAAAAAACCAAGTGATCGTTTTTTGTTTTGGATATTTTATTATGTAGAGTCCAAAACCTAAATAATAAAGAAATCCCCCTCCTTTCATATATAAACCTACACAAGGTACAATTTATCTTCACTAAAACACCTTGGAGAACATTCATTATCTTAAATTAACTCTATATATTCCTATAAAGGAACCCCCAAGCTTTCAAGAAGTCCATCCTAAGCCTTTGGAGTCATACACTAATGTAAGGTATTTTCCACTAACCTCTTTTATAAAGAACTCCTTTTATGTTATGTATTTTATTTTTCAGTTTCTTCTGATAGGATATGATTTTACATATACCAAATACTATCCATTTAATGTATAAATAATGATATAATCCTTTAACTCTCATTATCCCACCCATGATCCTTTATGTACACTTGTTACCATGTCGAAATTTCGCAAGGATTCTTTTCTCTATTGATGTTTCTTCATTACCTTATGACTTTTATTTCCAAATTTATAATGTTGGGATATAATTTTCCATGTCCCTAAAACTTTTCATTTTATTTCAAAATAATTATATACCCCTTCCTCTCTCACCAACCATTTTTATTAATTTTTTTGTGACATCGTTATGCTGCCAAAATTTCACTGTGATTTTCCATGCCAAAACAATTGTGTAGTGAATACCATGCCCATTTTTCTATCAAGGTTATTCACCATTATGAACATATATTTATTATTTTGGGATAAAATATATTTATTCCAAATTTCTTAATCATTTAATAAATCATGATGATGAATGAATGCATATTTTATGATCTATGTGGAACACTTAAGCATGATAATGAAATGGTTGTGATGGGTGCACCTAGATAATGATCTAATTAATTGGGTAATGTTATGTATCATGATACGTCATGTTTGGAAAAGGTGAACATGATTCCTTTATGGTAATTTTTTCCACTGTGAAGTATTTTTATTTTATCCTTCACCTATGATTATGATGTAGTGTTTTAATTTGTTTCCACATTTCCCATGTTATGATTATCATGATATATCATGACTTATTATTCATGTTCCTTTTATGGTCCATTGATATGCCTATTTTATAACATGTATCATACACTTAATTTCATGAATTTTTTATTCCCTTACTAGGCTTTATAGATCACCCCTTTCTTATGTTTGTCCCCAGGATATCCTATGTGGTTTTAAGTGTGATGGAGTATTTTGAGCATGTTAAAGAAGTTTTTAATAAATCATGTTAAAGAAGTTTTTAATAATGTTGTTGTATCACATGTTCAAGATGTCATATTTCATACCTAATTCCCAAAGACACTAGAATTATTGGTCTTTTGGGTTGTATTAAGTGTACTTTTATGTAATGAAATATTTATTAATGTGAAATAAAGAGTAGGGTTTTTATAGTTGGTATCAGAGTAAGAATTTATTTATTTTTGGTATTAGGATTAGAAAACTCTAGAGATATCCATAGGGATAAGTTTATATATATGAAAACATCCCTAATATTTTAAGTATTTATTAATTTGTTTATTATGAAAATACATCCCTATCTAGATACTATAAGTGGATGTGGTTCTAGCATCGATGTACCTAGGAGTAACAACCCTGACAAGATGTTCTGGGCCTAACACAGGGTAATAGGGTGCACGAAAATAAGACTTACTGAACACCTGTATTGAAACTCCTGGGGGATATTATGTGTTAAATTCATAATCTCATTACGAACTATTATTATGGGAAAAAATATCTTAAGAATATATATTAGGAAATATATCATGAATAAAATAGATTGAATCCTATAATCTCATAAGTTAGGGTGATAGATGTAATTTATATGTTACCTCTTTAATATCATTATATTCCCCTTTATATGTTCAATTTTTACGATACTCATCCATAATTTTCTTTTTATTCTAGACAATGACAGAAAATAGGAGGAATCGGGTTAAAAACTAATGTGAAGGGCAGTGTGATGACTACCCCCAACAGTATTCTCAACCCGATGGGATCGGGAATCACAAACATTGTCACGATACTCTCTCAGCTAACGGAAGTTCTAAATAGATACCTTGTTCAAGTTTAGTGCCCAAACCCCATAATAGAGAACAAGCTGCAATAAAGATCTCCATGCAATAAAGGCCTCCTACATTCAATGGATCATATGATCCCTTAATAGTAAACCAATGGAACAACTCCATTGAGAAGATATTCCCCATCCTTAAATGTTCTGAACAACAGAAGGTTCTTATTGATGTTTATTGTATGGATAGATAAGCTGATCAGTGGTGGAAATTGATCAAGAATATGAATCCTAAGGAAGATATTTAATCAATGGAGTGGAAGGAATTCTAGAAAATCTTTTTAGATAAATATTTTCCTCACACTCTCCATCTTAAAATGGAAATAGGTTTCCTAACATTTCATAAAGAAGATGATGAATCTATTCAGGTTTACATGGAAGACTTCATGAGACTTTCAAAATTAGCCATCGATTTTTTCATTACCCCCAAAAAAAATTGACTGCTTTATTGGAGGGCTAAAACCAAGTCTACGAAAATCCATCATGATATGTGGCTTTGAAATCTATGAATAAATTGTTTTATGTGCCCTCAACATCAAAATGGAGATTGGAAAATCTAAAGGGTATCATGAGGATAAGAAGCATAAATTGGAGCTTAATTATGTAAGTACTATATAGAGATCTAACGCTGCCAAGAAATTTCAAAATCCCACTTATCAATGGTGTAGGAAGATGCACCCCATAAATTTACTGAAGGGAACAAATAAATGCTATAGGTGTGGTAAGTAAGGACACCTAGAAAATAATTTTTGATAGGATAGACCTACTGATGTGACAATGGAAAGTAAATCTCTGGTCAACCCTCACCTCATTGTCCATTACTTAAACTAAAAGGAACAGTGGCACTTTGTAAATCAATTCCCTAAGTCAAGGTTTTTCAGAGGAAACCAAAAACCTACAAGGAAGTAAGGGAAATATTTTGACATCACTACCACTAAAGTGAATCCTAACAATGAAGTGGTTAATGGTATGCTATTTTTTCATTCAAGAATAGAAAACATGATTTTTTATTATGGTTCTATGAATTCCTTCATATCAAGAAAGTTTTGTAGAACTATCCAAACATGACCACAAAGCATGGAAGTAGAGATTTTGGTGAAAATGGAAAATGGGGAAATTATTGCATCCCAAGTGAATAACTCCTCGCCTATCAAAATTTTTGGGATTAACTTCCTGGTGAATCTCACCATACTCCCTTTGGTGGAATTTGATTCAATTATGGGAATGGATTTCATTTCCCTATATAGAGCCAACATAAATTGTCACAAGAAGGAAATATCTCTATGTATAGTTAATAGACCACTGATTCTATACAAGTGTATATATAATGATGAAAATTATTTATCACCATCATCTTGAGAGTGTATATTATTGCCCTATATGAAATTGTATATAGATCAAATGATTGATTCTAAATAAAGGATCATCCTTAAAGACATGCCTATTGTGAGGGAATTAACTTATGTGTTTCTCGAGGAATTTCCTGATCTTCCTCCTACCAGGGTGGTTGAATTTTCAATCAAGCTTATACTTAGGGAATTTACAATATCCAAGACTCTGTATAGGATGGATATTTTGAAACATTATGAGCTAAAGAAACAACTACAAAAGAATATGTATAAAGGGTTTATACGCCCAAGGGATTCACCATGGGGTGCACCAGTCCTCTCCATTAAGAAGGATGGGTCAATGCACCTTTACATTGATTATAATGATCTCAACAAGATCTTAATAAAGAACAAGGACCCATTTCCATGGATTAATGACTTTTTCGATCAGCTACATGGAGAAGAATACTTCTGAAATGTGGATCTTCTGTCAGAATATTACCATGTTAGTGTGAATAAGGAGGATATCCCCAAATCAACATTTCATAAAAGGTATGGGAATTATGAGTTTATAGTAATAAAATTCAAAATCAATAATGTTTGAGATATATTCAAGGACTTAATTAATATATTCTTTAGATATTACCTCAACAAATTCGTGGCAGTCTTTATAGACGATATTCTAATATACTTTAAAAATATTTTGGAGAATGGGGAACATATAATAACTATTCTAAGACCTTAAAAAAGGATAATATTTTGGAAAATTACAACAAGTGTGAGTCCTGGTTGAAGTATGTCCCATTCTTGGGACATATCATCACAATAAATGGGATATCTATGGATCCTTCAAAGACAAAAGCAATTAAAGGATGTATGAGGCCAACATAATTGATAGATATCCATAGTTTCCTTGGGTTAGCTAGATATTATCGGTGATTTTTGAGAAATTTCTCATGATTTTCAAACCCTCTTACCAAGATATCATGAAAGGGAATAAAGTTTTCTTAGAATGATGAATGTGAAAAAAGCTTCTTGGAGTTGAGAAGGAGGCTTATCACTTCCCCTATGCTCACACTACCCACAATTGGGGAACTTTTAATATTATTTAGTGATTCTCCAAAGAAGGGATTAAGATGTGTGTTAATGAAAAATGAAAAATTCATGGCCTACACCTCAACGAAATTAAAAATTCATGATGAAAACTATCCCACTCATAATCTAGATTGGGAAACTATGATCTTTGCATTGAAAATAAGGCAGTATTATCTCTATGGGGAGAAGTGTGAGATATATACTAATCACAAGAGCCTCAAATATATATTCAAATAGAAATAACATAATATTCACCAGTAAAGATGGTAAAATCTCATCAAGGATTACGACTTCTCAATACACTACCAGCTTGGCAAATAAAATAAGGTGGAAAATGCACTAAGTAGAATGGACCCAAAAATTCTATCATTGATGAGAATTTAGAAGGATTTGATCTTATTGGATTTGAAGAGGATTGACATGGTAATCATAATTAAAGTAACATCATAAATCCTTTCACAAATGATTTCCCAACCATCCCTTTTCGAATGGTTAAAGGATGATCAAAAAGATGATGGGGGAATTTAGAAGAGAGTGGAAACTATAAGGAAATAGAAATAATCATGTTTTAATGTTAATGAAGAAGGAATTGTGAGATTTGGGTCAAGGTTATATATTCCATAAAATCATGAGTTAAAGAAGGAATAATTTGATGATTTACATAGTTTGACTTTCTCTATTCACATAGAAACACAAAGATGTATTGAGATCTTTGAGAGAACTACTAGTAGGAAAACATGAAGAGGTAGATCATTGAATATACATCAAAGTGTATGGTATGTTATCATGTGAATGATTAAAGGAATAAGTCTAAGGGGATGATGAAACCATTCACCATACCAATATAGAAATAGGAAAACACCACCATGTAATTTGTCACTAAACTTATGAAAACATCAAAAGGAAACAATGCTATGTGAGCTATTTTGGATCATCTTACAATCATTATACACTTCATTGTAATTCCAGAGGATTTCTCACTAGATTAAATAGAAATAATATACATAATATAAGTAGTAAGGATGTATGGAGTACCACTATCGATTGTATCTTATCGAGACCTAAGATTCACCTCCAAGTTCTAGAAAAACCTACAGTATGATCTAAACACTAAGTTGAATTTTATTATGTCCTATCATCCTCAAAATGATATCCAATCTAAGTGGATTATTTAGACACTATAAGACATGTTGTGATCATTTTCTATGGATGTCAATGGTGGATGGAACCAACATCCTCTTTTGGTTGAGTTATCTTACAACAACAGTTTCTACTTTAGCATCCAAATGGATCCCTATGAATCCCTTTATGGGAAGAGGTGAAGAACACCATCATGTTGGGAAGAATTTGGGGGACAAAAACTTCCAGGTCCTAAAATGTTTGAGGAAGTTATGGAGAAGGTTAATACCATTCAGAAGCACATCAACGATGCTCAGAGTTGACCAAATGGCTATGTAGGCAATTATATATGATACCTAGAGTTTTATATTAAAGATATGGTATAGTTCCACATATCTCCATGGAATAATGTGATGAGATTTAGGAATAAGTGAAAGATTATTCCAAGGTACATTGATACTTTTGAGATCCTTGATTGTATTGGAGCAGTGGCCAATTGACTAACAGTCCCACTGAACCTGTCTCAAGTACATAATGTATTCCATGTATCCCTCTTGAGAAAGTACATACTAAACCCCTCACAAGTACTCAATCCAGGGGTGGTACCAGTTGAGACTGATCATTCCTATTAAGAGTATCTAATGAAGATCTTAGATCGTAGAGAAAATTTTCTATGAAATAATACAATGCCCCTCTTCAAATTGTAGTGAATAAACCACAAGTTTGAATAATTAATGTGGGAACCATAGGAGGTATTAAGTAGAGTTACCCTCATCTATATAAATTTCGTAAAAAAAATTAGAGTTAGAAATTTCTTAAAGGGGGGAGATTGTAACGGCCCGAACCATTATAAATAAAATCCCCCTTTTGATTTAATTAAATGTCTTATTATATAACATGGTTATAAAAAACACATGCAGTTAATTTTCCTTCTATATCCAATTAAATTTAAATTAATATTAAATATCATTATTGTTGATAATATAATCGTTGATCAGTGATCACATGACTAGTATAAATATAAGGTATTAAGAAATCCACTTGAAAAAACTGAAGGAAGTCATGGACTCAAATAGCAGGATTGTAATCTATGAAACCCATTTATTAGAGATTTTGAGGGAGATTTCATTTATGGATTTTTTCTTAAATTGATCCCAAGGTTAGATCCAAGAACTTAATCATGAATAAAATAGTTTATGGGAGAATTTCAAGCTCATTTAAATCATGGCCCAAACCATTTTCACCAGATGACCCCATGAAAGCCCTTCAATCACGCACCTTACTATTAGGGAATATATTGTTTTATTAAAGGTATATGTATCAAGATACTATCAATAAGAATATTTACTTTATTTTTTATCAAATAATGAATATATTTTTTATCAAATAATGAATATATTTTCATCCTATTATTATTACTTTGTAAATGATTTTTAAAGCATGAATTGTATTTTTGGTCAATATTCAAATTATATTAATGAATTTATGAATTAATTGATTTTTGAAATAATTAATATTTTAATGGAATACTATTATTAAAAAATATTTATCAAATATAAATGATCATATAATTTTTATGATGTCAAATGTAATTTTTATTAGGGTTTGAAAACTATTATTGTCAAACCCCATCATTCTCAATAAATGTTGGTTTTTATTTTAAAATTGAAAATTCGCATATTTTTAAAATTATTTAGATAAAATTATTATTATTATTGGAATTAGGAAGTTGAAATTATCCATCAGTAAATTTTTCATAATTTTCTAATTCATTCGAATTTTCGGGTAAAAAATAAATATTGTATAAATATAATTTGTGTTTTATGACATCACAATGACCCAAAAATTATGTAATAAGTAATATAAATGGGATACAAGACCAAATATATGTGTTAAATTTAAAATAATGTGATTTTAAGTCTGTTTTATTTATTTTTTAAATTCATTATGAATCCTCCAAGGATTATAATACATTTTATGATTTGAAAACCATTTCTTTAAGAGTGTGACTCCCCTCCACATCACCAATTATATTATTTTAATAAATTCCAAAATTTGAATTAGAAAATATTTTAAACCACTCCCATTTATAAGAATACATGAGAAAAACCATGCGATTGTTTTTGGTTTTGGATATTTTATTATGTAGAGTCCAAAACCTAAATAATAAAGAAATATGCCTCCTTTCCTATATAAACCAACCTAATCATCCATTTATCTTCACTAAAACTCATTATATAATTTCCATTCTCTTTAATCCACTCTCTATATTCCTCCCATGTCTCCCCCATGATTTCATGAAGACCCTACCAAGCCTTTGGAGTCACACACTCAAGTAAGGGATTTTCCACTCTCCTCTTTTATCAAGCACTCATTTTATGTTATGTTTTTTATTATTCATTTTTTGTATGATGGGATATGATATTATATATTACTATTACTATAAATATGATTCATAAATGGTGATATCCTTCTTTCACTCTCATTAAGCCTCCCATTAACCTTTATGAACACCTGTTACCATGCCAAATTTTGTAAGGATTATTTTCTCTATTAATGTTTCTTCATTACCACAAGCATTATATTTACAAATTTATAATGTTGGGAAATTATTTTCAATGACCCTAATACTTACCAATTGATTTCAAAATAATTAGATACCCCGTTCACTCTCATAAACCATTTTTATTATTTTTTAGGTAACGTCGTTATGCTGTTGAAATTTCACCATGATATTCTATGCCAAAAAATGTGTAGTGAATACCATACCCATTTTTATATAAAGGTATTTCACCTTTGTGAACGTATACTTATTGATTTTACATATATTTATTCTTCATTTCATGATTTTATAAAAATTTATATTGATGAATAAATTCATGTTGTATGATCTATATGGAACACTTAAGAATAAGAATGAAATGATTATAATTGGTGAACCCAGATAGCACTCAAATGAATTGGGTAATGTTTAGTATCATGGAAGGTCAGGTTGGGAAAATGGTGTACATGATTCCTTTATTGGACTTTTTCTCACCATGATTTCTTGGTAGTTTATCCTTGACATATATTTATGATGTAGTGTTTTAAATTGTTTCCATGTTTCCCAAGTTACGATTATCATCCTATATCATGCCTTATTTTTCATGTTCTTTTTATGCTCTATTGATATTTCTATTGTCTAAAAGGTATTATATTCTTCATGTTATGTCTTGTTTATTCCCTTAATGGGGTTTATAGCTCACCCCTTTTATATTTTTTTCTCTAAGATATCCTAGGTAGTTTTAAGTTTGAAGGATTATTTTGATCATGTTAAAGAAGTTTTCAATAAATCATGTTAAGGATATTTTTAATAATGTTGGTGTCTCCCATGTTCAAGATGTCTTTTTTTGAACCTAATTACAAAATACATTATACTTAACAATATTTTGGGTTCTATTAAGTGTAATTTTATATAATAAAACAAGTATTAATGTGAAATAAAGAGAAAGGTTGTTATAGAGCACCCATATCAGTAGATTGGTTTAGCTCAGGGGGCTCAGACTGTAGTATAGAGAAGAGGGTAATGATAGTTACATAAAGTTCAGCATACACTTTTTGATGGTTAGGATAGACCATAAACAGTTATAGGTACTATTCTTCTATATTCTATGATTTCTAGTGACTTATTATATATTTTTTCCTCACATTCCTTTATATTTGTACACCTTGTGAATGGGTTGAGTCTTACAGTGGAGTTTGTGAGAAGGGTTATGATAATCGATACACCTTTGGGGGTATGGTCGAGAGACATCTGTTTATGCAAGGGGTGTTCTCTTGATATTGGGGAGTATCATTTTCTCTAGGATGTTTAGACCATTGATATGTCAAGCTTTGATTTGATTTTGGTTATAGACTAGTTGGTAGTGTACTGATCCCACATATATTGTTACCATAGGAGAGTGACCTTTACATCTCCCAAGGGTGAACATTATGTTCATTGTGGAGAGTGGAATATTCAGGTAGGTCATGTAGGGCCAGTTCATCAACAACTGGGGGAGTTCACCACCCATGTTTCAAGTCATTTACTAGATGATGGGGTATAAAGTAATATGTATTTCCATATGTATTGGATCAATTTCATGATGTGTTTCCTGAGGACTTCTTAGGGATTCCACCAAACTGAGATGTTGATTTTATGATTGATCTCATGTTGGGGATGATATAGTTTCTATTCCACCATATATAATGTCACCAACAAATGTTCAAGATCTTAAGACTCAATTAGAAATATTTATGGATATGAGATTTATCTATCCCATTATGTCTCCTTGGGGATCTCCAATATTTTATTCTAAGAAGGATGAAAGAACTTTATAGTTGTGTGTCGATTACCCGAAGTTAAACCAGATGATAGTGAAGAACCAGTATCCTCTTCCATGAATTTAAAATATATTTGAAATGTTGAGAGTATCTTGTGTGTTTTAAAAGACTGACTTGAGATTAGGGTATCATCAGTTGAGAGTTCAACCTTCTAATATACATCAAATTGCTTTCAAAAGTAAGTATGTACTATATGACTTCATCATGATGTCATTTTGGCTGAGGATTGCTCCTTTTGTGTTCATAGCCTTGATTAATGGAATATTACCCCATAACTGGATCATTTTTTGGTTGTTTTTGTGGATGAAATCTTAGTGTACTCCAAGACTTGTGAAAATCAATCCCAACATCTTGACATCATCTTGAGTATATTGTGATAGCATCGAATATACACCAAACTATCAAAGTGTTAATTCAATATTGACTGGGTACATTTCATAGGTAACATCATCTCATGATACGGTGTGTCAATGGACCTAGATAAAGTCAGGCCTTGGTTTCTTAGGACCATACCAAGAATTTTTTTGACATTCGTTGCTTTCTCAAGTTAGCGAGCTACTATTTGATGTTCATCCAGAACTTTTCCTGGTTGACAGCACCAATTTTTGGCTTTACAAAGAAGGGAGTAAATTTTTTATATTTTTGATCATGTGGTAGTGATTTCTAGGTGTTGAATAATCATTTGAAAACTACACCTATATTGATCCAACCTAAGACATGGGAGGATTATATGGTGTTTTTTTATGCTTTTGGAGTAGAAAATGGAGCAGCGTTGATGCAGGGAGATCGTGTTATAGAATATGGGTCATGAAATTTAATTCCATATGAACAGAATTATCCTACACATAACCTCTAGTTAGATATAGTGTTTTGTGCATTTAATTGTTAGCAACATTATCTACTGGGAAAAAAGTTTACTATGTATATTGATCACAAGAGATTAAAGTATATATTTTTAGAATGAGACATGAATATACAACAATGGAGGTGGTTTATTTATAGTCATTTTATTTTGAGCTAGCATATACAACTGGGAAGGGAAACCATGATGTAGATGTGTTAAGTATGAGGAAAAAGATTCATGTGGTTTATGAGTCTATTTTTGAGTGGATGATGATGAATTTTCTAGCTCAGATTCATGTTGTGGTTTGGGAGGTCCAGGAGCATATGACTCTTGTGTTAATATCTATGGATTACACACTTTTTTGTTAGATCATGGAAAGGCAGTATGAGTATCAAGAGAGTTTGGCCTTGAGAAAAATCCTTGAATGTTGGGAGACAACTTCTGATTGGACTATAGGTGAGGATGTGATCATCTATATTAGGAATTGTGTTTTTGTGCCTACATGTATGCAAGAGGAGCTCGTTCATTAATTTTATGCCTTAAAATGGGAAGAAAATTTGGGTTTGATCAAAATGTATCATGACCTACATCGATAGTATTGGGGATCATGAATGAAAAAATATATTACAAGGTTCGTGACATGATGCAACACCTTTTAATGGGTGAAGGCCAAGCATCAATGACCCGGTGGTTTACTACATCTATTGGAAATTCCAGAATGGAAGAGAGAAGACATTACCATATATTTTAATGTGGGTATCTTGAGGTTTACTTGGAAGAATGAATCTATTTGGGTGATTGTGGATCAATTAATGAAATTAGCACATTTTTTCCCATATGAGAGACTTTTTTAGTGGATCAGTTGGAGGATATGTGTGTTTGGGATATAGTATGTCAGCACAAGGTTCCATGGATTATTGTTTCAGACTATGACTCTCATTTCACATTGTACTTTTGTAATGGATTGAAAAAGGCACTTAGTACCCCATGTATCACTACGTATGACTTCCCACTCACAAAAAAATGGGAATTCGGAACATACTATACAGATATTGGAGGATATGCTATAGGTGTGTATCCTAGAATTCAGTGGTGTTAGGTCAGGATGGTTATAATGAAGACAAAGACGTAATAAGGGGTGAATTGTGTTCACAAAAAACATTGAAAAATACATAACATTCCTCATATTATGCTACGAATCTTTCCTTCTCTAAAATATTAGTGTGCAATGAAAAATAAATAAAGGAAATGAACATAGTGATGTATAGTGGTTCAGGGAAAAAATAACCCCTAATCCACTCCACAAATGCTCAAATCCATGAGCTTGTTGATTTTAGTATCAGGTCATATAATCCTAATACCTTCAAAAAATGACTGTGCAGGCAGTTGACACCTTACAAGGCTTTTATAGTGCATTCTAGTTCTTTTATAAGGAACCAGATATCCACAGCTTAGTGCAAGAAGCTAATAATTTACCACAATTGATTAAGAGTAGTCGAAACTCTAATAAAGCAAAATAGTTTGATTTTTTTATGGTATAGGTTATACTTCATAGTTTTCAGTAGAAACTAAAAGATGAATTCAGATCTTCAATAAATCATAATATCAAGTAGATCTCCAACATTGCACATGATTTCTTAAAACAGTGGCCAAGAAAACACTAGAAAAACTTGTATGTCTCCAAAGTGTATCTTTACCCAAAAAAACTTCATCGTTCTTGTAGAAGAAGATTTAACAATAAGATGTATTAGTAGTGACAGAAATAGTAGTGAGTCAATCAGATAGATCAAAACATGTATGTCTCCAAAGTGTAGCTTTGAAGGCAATGACATGACATTTTCCCAAATGTATATCTCCTTTGTATATTTTGATGAAGAATGTCTTTATATTTATAATTCAGGTTGAATATATCTAGGTCAAAACATATATATAAATATCTCACAATAAGTTGGGAATATTTGAATTAAAGAACATTCTAGAGATTCATAACTTCCCATAAGAATATAAATTATTTAATCCATTAAATACAAGCCTTTAAAAAATCATAATGATCCTTTGAATTAGTCATAAAATAGCTTTGAATTATTCTTTATTGACATCAAGACCATTCAATAAATCTCAGATAATATCACAGATTTAAAACTCCATCATTGAATAGTCAAATGTAGGGTTCCTTCTTGTAATGAAAAAACACCAAATTTAAGTTTGACAATGTATGGTTCATTAAAAAAGTAGGGTTTAGGTACAATATGTTTGTTTCCTCAAATGTATGGTTCCATACCAATATAGGTTTTCTTAACCATACTTTCCTGATAGTGTAGGGTATATGATCCATATATTCCATTCCAAATGCAAGGTTTCTATTCCTTACATTACGCTTGGACATGTATGGTATGAATAGTACTTCCAGAATATGTTTAAATGTGTCCCAAACACTTCAACAAATATTACTCCTAGACAAATGACTTGAATTAATCTAGAATGATTTTTTTTGTGAATATTAACTTCCTAGAATCCATTTAAAATAAAATTCATTATTAACAAAATTTTGGGCCTTTGTGAGCATCAAAAACGAAAAATAATTTAATGAAATAATTTAAACAACACATGCTCAATAATATCATCCTTTTCCATAGTCACAAAACCCTTAACATAAATAAATATAATTTAAAAATAATTTTCTATAAATTCCAAAATAAATTTATCCCGCTTTTTCTTTTAATAAAATTTATTTCACAAAGTAAACTTCTCCCCCATTATAAAGATTAAAACTTCTCCCATATTAATTTTTTATTGAAAACTTTTCCCCCATGAATATAAACATGTAAACTAGAAATTGTGATCATAAAATATAAAATTCTCTCTTTATTATCCCTTTATATAATTTTTCTTTGGTATAAAACTTCTACCTTAAGTCAATGAAATTAAGAATAAATAAAATAAGAATAAATTTTTTCCAAAATTATAATCATGATAATAAGAATAATGCTTTAAAACATCTCCATATAAAATTAAATCATTTAAACTTCTCCCTATTTTTGTGAAATCAAAAAGACAAGACTGGTAAAATTAACTCCCCCTAAATTTATCATTTCTTAAAAAATATATAAATTTTTAAACAAGGATCATATATAAAATAAAATGATTATTTTCTTAAAAAATATCCACCAAAATCATAGCATAAAATATATTCAATGAATTAAAAATAAGTAAAATATATAACCAAAATCATTACTTATAGTATAAAGTAATTTGTGAGATAATTAAAAATCAATTTCTTGACTACTTAAGAAAAATAATAATAATAATAAATTATGAATAAAATCATAAAACTATTTAAAAAAATATTAAAAATAGTTAATATAAAATTGATTAAAAGAAATAGTTTAAGGAGTATATTTTTTATCTGAACATTCCAAACATAAAAAATTTCCACTTAAAATAGCTAAAACTCTTGAAAATTATTCTAATCTTTTTTTGAATATCTTACATTCATTTATGAGAAGAATATGAATAGTTTTCAACCATAAATAGTGTCATTTATCAATATTGAGCATTGTGATAGCTTCTTTTCTGAGAAACTTCATTTGTCTTTGAATTTATACTTTGAAAGCTTCAAATTATTCTTTTGAGATTGAACTATTATGTCATTCCTTTTGTAATAAAAAAACAAATTTTTATACATATCATTTTCATAGTTCCTCATATGAATTTCTAGACACATTAAAATCATCTTGTTTCTTAACTTTTTCTTAATTGAAAGTGTTAACTTTAAATAGAATCTTTTCATATAAAATTTGAGAAGAAGATATTTCTAGTTCTTCACAATGATGAACTTATTTATTTATCTTAGAAGACTGTAAATATTTAACAAATGAAACTATTTATTCTTTAAAAGGATCAGAAGGATTACCTGTTTTCTTTTTCTGTGAAATACTTTCTTATAAACTTGAAGTACCTGACCACTTCATCTTTTTATAACTAGTTTCCAATAATTGATTGAATGAGATATTTTGAAGAATAAGAAGATGATAGGAAAGTTAAATATTTTAAGAAGAATATAAAACATATGGTTTTGACAAAAAGTAAATGATGTTTCATTTTCTTTAAATAAAAATACAAAACAATCATTACAGATTTTATCTTTTGAAAATACTTGTTACGTAAGAAGAGTTTTTATGATTATGTAAATAAATTAAATTTTAAGAACATGAAATATAAATATTTCATTTGGTTTAAAGATGGAAAATATAACCATTACATAATTTAAACAAGTAATGTATTTTTCTAAAGAGCAAGAAAATGCTTTAAAATTTTGAAATGTTTTGTTTAAAGAAATTGTAAAATCAAAATACACCAAGTCTTTATTTAAAGAGTAAAGAAGATGTTTTATCAAATTTTAAAAAATGTCACTCTTTCTATGTATTGAAAATTTAATAAATGAGAAGCATATAATAATAAAATTTAAATACTTCCTAAATCGTTGTTCTTAGTACTGAGTAATGTTTGATAATGAACTAATTCAGAGTTGTTCACTCATATGGTAGAAACTTTCATATATCAATTGATCAACTAATCCAAGACTTAATGATATATATTTTTGGTTTAATCATGCAAAACATAAAATGAAAGTGATTTTTGGTTCTTGTATTCTTTTGGGTCCAATAGTGTTAGAAATTAAGTTTTTAGGAATACAAACCTCTTTATTATGAGTCGAAATTCTACCATTTAGATTAAACAACTATTTTTGAGAAATATGCATTTTTTAAACCAAAAATTTGTGGTTTTATAATAAAGAAGTAATTTTCATAATGGAAATTAATACTAGAGTAAAACAATTTAATAGTAGACATGTTTATGATATTTAAACCAGAAAAAAAAAATTATTATATAATTTTGGTCTTTCACTGTTACTTCATGTTCAAATTTTTTATTTTGGTATTTTATTTTTTCTAAGGATTTAATTTAAATATTTTTCTCTATTTATTAACATGATTTATTCTTTTTTTAAATAATCATCTTCATCCATTAATTATTTAATCTTATTGTCATGAAAATCTCAATAAATTTTATAAGTATTATATTTTAAATCTATAATTTGTTTTGAAAAATTTTCTTTTTCTAATAGAACGGTTTCAAAATATTTTCTATTTTTTTATGGTACTTTTTTAGGGATTCATATTTATCTTGTAGCGTAAAGAAATTTTTATTTAAATCATCAAAATAAAGTTTTTAGAGGTAAATTTTTGAGAGTAATATGATTGTACCTCATCGGTATCATCCATAAGACATACCATTGGTCTTGTATGCTCAGACTTGGAATTTAAAAAAGATTCATCATATGAACCAGAATGTTTACTCCAGGTATCCTTCACAGTTCTCTTTCCTTTTCTATTTAATTGTATTTCCTTTTATATTTAAGTGAGGTACAATTATCTTTTATATATCTCCTTTCCTTATATTCACAGTATATATTTTATTTAGTACATTTATTTTACTTTTTTTATAGATTTTGAAATTTTTTAAAAATATGTAACAAATCTAGATGAATTGAATCAGATGTTTCATCCATTGTAGTCTTGAGAACATATTATTCGGGTTTTATATGAATTTTAGCTTTAACCTATATCTCAACTTCATACATCGTCAAAGTACTAGTCAACTTCATAATTGTCAAATTATTTACTGATGTAGAATGGTGTATAGCTTTAGATATTATGTTCCACTTAGGAGATATTACTCTGAGTAATTTTAAATCTTGATCTGATTGTGAATTTGTATCTCCTAATGTAGAAACATTATTGAAAATATCTATCAATATTCCATTTATTTGATTGATAGTTTCATTTCCATCCACTATAAAAGTATCAAACATTATATTTTCAGTGGCATGTATTTATTTTTTGATATTTAAAATTCCCTCATTGGAAGAAACAATATAATTTCACATATCATATGCAGTAGAACATTAAGATAATCAATTTATTTCATCAGTTCCTAAACCACAGAAAATATCATTCATGGATATTTAATTGAGATCATATTCTTTTTCTTAGTCATTACTCAAATATTGAAAATATTATTTAGTAATCTCATAAGGATTAATAGCCTTTAAATAAACCCTTATTCCATGATTTTGTCAATAAATAACCATACATTCTTTCCAGCATTCATAATTATCACCACTAAAATAAGGATCATGAATTATTGACATATTTTCTCTAGAATTAGAAATTACAAAATGTATTTGTCTGAATATTTAACTCATGTTTGTTAGAACTAGTAAATGTTCAATAGAGCCTTTTTTCACTTGTTGATATCCGATATGTAAAATAACTTTTGAAGAAGAATATAAACCAAAATTACACTACCTATGATTCCAATTGTTAGGTCGGGATGTTTATAATGAAGAAAAAGACACAAGAGGGGGTGAATCATGTTCTTAAAAACATTGAGAGATTAAGAATACTCCTCCTTTATGCAGTGAACCTTTCATTCTCTCAAAGAATAGTGAACAATAGAAAATAAATAAAGGAAATGAACACATTTATGTATAGTGGTTCAATTCCCAAAGATCCCCTATTCCACTCCATCAATGCTCAACTCCACAAGCTTGGTGATTTTACTATCAGGTCCTCTTAGCCTAATACTTTCAAAAAAAAACTTATTGTATAAATTTGACACCTTACAAGAATTTTATATGACCTTCTGGTTATTTTACAAGGAATAAAATATCCATATCTTAGAATAGGAAGTTGAAACTTCACCACGAATGAGTATAAGTAGTTGAGACTCCAATAAATCAAAAGAGTTTGATTTGTTTAATTGTAAAAAATAAAATTCATAGTACATAGATGAATCCAGATATTCAATATAGAAAAATAGTTAGAATATCATCAACATTAAACTAGATTTATTTAAAAAAGCCCAGAAAACACCAGAAACACATATATGTCTCTAAAGTGTATCTTCACCCAAAAAAATATCTATCATTCTTGCAGAAGAATTTGTAATAATAAGATACAATATCAGTGAAAACAACATCATTAATTCAATTAGATATATCAAAACATGTATGTCTCCAATGTGTAGCTATAAAGGTAATGGAACACAATTTTTTAAAATGTATATCTCTTATTTATATTCCTATGAATAATATATCAATATTTATAATGAAGGTTGAACAGCACTAGGTCAAATCGGTTCTAGAATTTTTGAAAAATATATCATGAATATTTGAATTCGAAAACATTCAAGAGAGTCGTAACTTCCCATTACAGTATAAGTGATTTACTTTATTGAATATGAGCCTTTATAACAATCATAATGATCCATTGAATAGGTCATAAAATAGTTTTGAATAAATCTTTACATCTGTCAAGACCATTACATAAATTTTAGAAAATATCATGGATTTAAAACCCTGTTATTTAATAGTCAAATGTAGGGTTCCTTCATGTGATGAAAAAACACCAAACATAGGGTTAATAACATATGGTTGATTAAAAAATGTAGGGTTGATGTACCATATGTTTGTTTCCTAAAACATAGGGGTCCATCCCAATGTTGGATTACTTAACCATACTTTCCTGATAGTGTAGGGTATATGAACCATATATGTTGTTCCAAAAATAGGGTTTCCATTCCTTATGTTACGCATTCACACAAAGGGTATGAATATTGTTTCCTTAATACGTTTAAATACATCATGAACACTTCAACAAATATTCTCTATAGACCAATGACATGAATATAATTCTAGAATAAATATTTCAATAAATATTAATTTCTTGAAAGTCACTTAAAGTAAAATTCATTAGTAACACAAATGTGAGAGTCTATAAGCATCAAAACCAAAAATAAATTAACAAAAAAATTTAAGCAACACATGATCAACAAGTGGTTATTGAGAGAATAAACTAGAAACTATTGAGTTCACCTATAACAATAGTTATCATGCGACTATTTAGATGGAACCATATGAGTCTCTTTATGTATTTATGGTAGGCCATGAAGATCACATCTATGTTGGATGGAGATAGGTGGGTCAAATTTCTTCGGATAGAGTCTTATGAAGAGACATAGGAGCAAGTTCACCTAATTCAGAAATTTATGGCTACAAATTAGAGTAGACAGAAGTTGTATGCTGATAGATGTTAATGAACACATGTGTTTATAGTGGGTGATCATGTGTTCCTTTGGGTTTCGCTTAGATTGGGTCACTATAGGATCTGGAGATAGGTAAAGTTGGAACCTAGGGTTATTGAAAGTTTTGAGATTTTGGGTAGAATTGCATCAGCGGAATACTAATTCAATATTCTATATAGGTATAGTGATATGCATGATGTTTTTCTTGTGTCTCAATTTTGGCGTTATCAACCTGACCCATCTCATGGGATCAATGTTGATGATGTTAAGATTGAGATCGATGCTTCCTTTGGGGAGAATCTAATACATGTTGTTGATCACAGTGAGAAAGTGTTGTTGTGAAATAATGTGTCAATAGTTCAAGTGTTATGGAAACATGGATATGTTCAAAAGGATACATGTGATAGAGAAGAATATTTGTGGGCCCAGTGGCCTAGTATTTTTACATCAAAATATTTGATATGCCTATACGTATAGCTTGAGGTTGAGTTGTTTTTTTTTTTGAGAGGTGATGCCTTGGTCAATGAACAAGACACAAATTATTATATTAAAAAAAGGGAATTACAAAAGTCTAAAATGACGAAATATTTTTACAGTCATTATCATAAATCGGAAGAAGATCACCAAGAAGTTAAACTAGCTAGGTTATTTCCTGGTTAACTCTCTTATTAGTAAGACCATCTATCACCCTATTGGATTCACTGAAGGTATGAGTGGAAATATAACTAAACTCTAAGAGCAAATGAAGACAGTTCATCCATCGGGTTGTAAGTGGAAAAGAAATTTTCACCACTTCATTCAAAATGGATTTCACAATAGTTATCGAATCAATTTCAATCCAAATATTGTTCCAACCCTATTACTTATCAAAGGAAATAGCATGGATCACACTCATCATTTCAGCTTCCAGGGATGAAGTGATTCCACTACTACCATAGAAAAAACCATGGAATTTCCCAATGTGGTCTATGAAAATAGCACCACAACCCAAGGGACATTGATTTCCCTTAGAGGTGTCTTTTACATTCAGTTTAATCCATCTTAGGAATGGGGATTTCCAGAACACTTCAAAAGTATGCCTAGGATGAGGATAAGTTATTATAATGTGGGGAGATTGTAAGATCCCAAACTTCACTGGATATGTCTCATGCTCATTTACATGTACTATTTAACCCTTATTTTGGTATACCTTGGGTGGGTTTTTTCTGGGGTGTTTCAGGTAAAAAATTAATACTTTTTGAAAAAAAGGGTAGTGTGCGATTGGTTCACCATTTTCCCAAACCGAGCACCTACCCACAACAAATAGTGAACCCTCGGACAGAGGGGGATAGCTTGGTTGGCACATTGTTTGTCAAATCGTGTGCCCTATTAGGATAAACCAAGAACTCCTAAGGGGAGTCACATAGTTAAGGATCACGAGACGGGAAAACTATGCACCCTGTAAAAGAAACCAAGCATGTGGGAAATTAAACCTCCAAAAAATTATTAAAAAATTCATGAACCCCCATATTATATCCTTAAACACCCTAAATCAACCATGAACCTATTCCTATGAATTTTAATGCTCTTGGGAGGGTTACAAGGTTCTAGAAACTCTATTATTGATGAATCAAATATTCAATTGATGGATTTGTACCTCTTTTGGTATGTGATTTGTTCCTGTTTGGATTTCTCTCTCTCCCATCTCCCCCTTCAAAATATGTATAATGTTTTATCCTTAGTTGGAGATGGTTTAGATCTAGGTTTTGATGGTTTTCATTCCTTTTGATCTTATTTCTAGTATTTGGTTCTAGATCTCCCATGCCTTGTGAATTCAATTATTTCATTTCAATTTGGCTATTTTTCCATTGGGTGAACATCCATCAAGGATCTTGATGCAAGTGATCTATTTATCAATTCCAATAATATTTATTTCAATTTTCATGCATATAATTATGAAATTTCAATTGAACATTTAGAATTTTTATCTTGAATCAGATTAATTAATTGTTTAATTAATTAATTAATTAATGGATTGTGGATTTGATTGATTAATGGGGTTATAAAATAGGTTAATTGATGGGATTGTGGAATTGGTTGATTAAAGGGATGTTGAATTTATTGATTAATATAAATTATGGGATGGTTACATTAACCTTAAGGGGTTAATGGTTGATATGAATAAATATTGGTAAATGGTTTAATGGTGAATTTTTCATTTTATTCCATGTGAATTAAAGTGATGAACCTTGATTTTTGTGACAAATTTAAAAGGTAAACATTAATGAAAATGTTTGATAAGAAGGTTAATGATTCCTAACCTTAGTGCCTATGAAATTATAATATATGTGATATATGTGATATTGTGATATATATGATGACATGTGTGGGATATGTACTGATGCTTCAAAATCTTATGTGTGATTGACTGATATATGAGTGTGGTACATAGACTAATGCTTCAAAATCCCACATATGATAATGAGTGTGGGACATAGACTGATGTATCAAAATACCTTATGTGATAATGATGAGGTGTGTGACACAAACTGATGCTTCAAAAGCCCATAGGGTGCTTAACATGATGTTGTAGACTCTGGAACGGGTCTAAGTAGGTATTGATAGTTTAGTTTTCACCATGAACCCAAGAATTTATGTGATTAAATAAAGAATACTTAAATATGTAAACTATTTAATTTACTACATTTTCTTTATTCTTTAAATAATTACATACACTGTTATAGATTGGATAGTGTAATAGAAACCATTGGTGGTGGCATACTAAGTGGTAATAATACCCTACTTGGGATGCCTGATCGGTTCTTGAATAGACTTCATGTATGTGGGATAGGATAAGAGAAAGAGCCTGGTGTTAGATGGCTGAGTTGGGAAGGAGCATGGATGAGGGAACTGAACATGATGTCGGGACCTGCATGGGATTTTCTAATGTGTCTTTATTTTTTGTTTTCCATATTGACACTTTACACATATATGGAATGACATATCTACTGATTTAGTTTGGATAATGTTTTTTTTGGTTAATCATGTGATAATGGTCTGTATTGGTTATGGTATTATTCTTGTCATTAGTTATATCATTTGGTTGTTGTTTATTTATTTATGCTTTTGTGATTCTTTGATAAAGAGGGTATAGTCTCCCCATATTATATATATTAGACACTCACTGCTAGTTGGTAGCCTCTAGCATGTGAGGAGGTGTGCTTGAGGTCACGTAGTGAACTGGCTTGGGGCACTGGTGTGTGGTACTCGAGACAAGACATTACACACATACACATACACAGACACATTCGCATGCACATACACATACCCATACCCATACACTTACACATACACATACACATATGCATAAACATACATATACACATAAACATACACGTACACATACAATTACTCATACACATACACATACATGCATATACATACAAATACACATGCATACAATTATATACATGTGCATGCACATATTCATACACATATATACACATGTACATAGGTAATATACATATATACAAGTACATACACAAACCCAAACACATACACATGCACACATACACATACATAAACATGCACATACATATCCACATACATACACATACACATACACATACACATTCACATACATACATATATATATGTACATATGCACATACATACACACACATACATATATATATATACACAAACTCATAAACATACACGTAAAAAACACATAGACGCACAACACAACACATATATATGCACATACATACATATGGATACACATACATACAAATACATGTACATATATTTTAAATTATTTAATATGAATATAAAAATATAAATTGAAAAATGAATTACATAACTAAATAAGAATATTTATTTGTATATTTATATAATTGTTTAAAAAAATATTAATATATCATAATTATATTCATATATACATTTTGTAATTAACTTATATATATATATATATATTGTTAAACATATTTATTGATTAATATAAATTTGATAATTTTTTAAATATAAAATTACTAAAATAAGATTGATAATAATTTTTTATTATAATATAGTTTTATAAATCATATTTATATATAATACTTATATACATATATACTTATTTTTATATAAATATTATTTAAAAATATATAAATATGCATATATAATCAATCTATTCATTGTGCTTTTTATTAGTGCTTAGAAAAGCCCTGATAATGGGATGTATTTATA
Source organism: Viscum album (assembly GCA_963277665.1). NCBI lineage: Eukaryota > Viridiplantae > Streptophyta > Magnoliopsida > Santalales > Viscaceae > Viscum > Viscum album. The sequence continues at coordinate 679,811,164 of OY728123.1, read as the reverse complement.
AGTGCTAAAAAAGAATAGACAAAATGTATGATTTTATCAGTTTTTTGTAATGATTATAAAGGTCACCTATATTAGTGATTTTTTCTAGCACTCATTAAATTACCCCTTTTATCAGTTCTTTTTTATCACTAATAAATGTTACCAATGAATCTCACACGATATTTAATAGTGTACTGTAGATTCGGCAATAGTTAGCACTAAAAATGAGCTTTTTCAGTTATAAAAGGCTTTGATATGATAAGAACCTTTAATTTCCCATGAATTTATTAGTGATACCAAAAGAACTAATAAAGGAAACCTTTATCAACACTAAAAAATGCACTGATAATAACCTCCTTTATGAGTGCCTTTTTTTAGTGCTCAAAAGGAGGCCTTTATTAGCACTTTTGCTAACATTGAAAAAATTAGAAAAATATTTTCCTTTTTTAGCATCCCAAATACACCCTATAAACACTTGACCTCCTCCATCCCTCTTTTCAGAGCTTTCAAATAGATCCCCACTCTCACTCAAGGGCGATACTGGCACCCCCCCCCCCCAACACTCTATCGTTGTCACCACTATACCGCTACCTCACTGCATAACTGCTGACTCGTGAGCACCTGGAATCAAACTTGGGTCCTCCATGTGGAAGGAAATATCCTTTAACACTTCCATATCTTATTTTATTTTGTATTTTACAATGTTTTTATTTATTTATATATATTTTCACAAATATTTTTTATATATATGTATAATTATTTTTAAATAGATTTATAGAGTATATTTGTGTGTGTGTATTTATACATATGTTCATGTGTGTGCAAGTGTATATGATATATATATATACTTATATTTATTTAAATATATTATATATTAATATTCATTTACATATATTAGAACATATATATATTTATTTATTAATACACACACATATGTATGTATAAATATTCTATATAAATTTTTATAGGGGTGTATATATATTCATACTTGTTTATAATTTTAAAAATGGTTAGATCATGTTTAAAATAATATATAAAATAATTATTTCTATATGTTTTATATATATTTTTAAATACAAATTAAAAATATGTATATATATTGTATATTTATATATAAATTTTATACATATTTACATATATATTTTTATGTGTGTGTATTTACATATATATATATATATATATTTATATTTGTATTTATACGTATTTATATATAATTTTATATTTATATATAAATTTATTGTAATATATTTATAAATATTTATTGTAATTACATTTAGATACTATATTTCATGATAATGATATATTTATGAAAATAAATTTACATATGATGTATTTACACAATATTGACACACACGTTTACAAACATGTACATAAATATTTATACACACGCATTCACATTTATATTTCACACATACACACGTGAATATTTTTATATATGAATTTATTTATTTATATTTGAATATACAAAAAAATATAATTTTTATTGACGCACACATATTTTTATATATACATTACTTTTAATGGTATGTATTTATATATATATATATTAATGCATTTGTATAATGTAAATAAATTGGATAATTTTTTATTTTAAATAGAATGAATAAATAAATATTTATTTCCATATAGTTTATATATTTTAAAATATATTTTTATGTAAGTGTGTTTAAATATTTTTTTGTAAAATTGTTTTATTATATGCAAATATAGAAAAATATGTATATATTTATTTATAAATAACACTAGAATAAGAAAAATAGTAAAATTTCAACACTATAATATACATGTGAGTGTAAACCCTAAGAATAAATTTTGTAACCATTTAAAAAGAAAATAATACCCTTTTAAATAAATTTATTATTCCATTAAATATTCAAAAATTAAGTTACCTAAAATAAATAAATTTTAGAGGTCTTATGGGCCTTTTCCCTTGAAAATTACTGACCAAGGTTCTCCCTATCCACCATATCATAGATCCTTTCATAATTTTATATCTAATATGTGGTGGAGTCCAAATAGACACTTGGATCAAAATTTATGGTTGTTGGAAGTTCAATTAATGTTTTCAACTTATTTCAGATCATTAATTAATTTATTTAATTTTTCTATCATCAAATTATTATTAAATGATTATTGATCAATAATAAGTTTCAAATACTTAATTAATACAAATTTATTATTATTTTATAAACCATTTTCAGTAAATATATTATATATTTAGTTTAAACACATACTTAATATTATATAAATAATATTTAATAAATATTTTTTATTTACATCAAAATAAATAACCAAAATAGTGAAGTATATCACCCCCATGTCCCCAAAAAATTATTATAAAAAGTAAAGTACATAAAAGAGAGACAGGGTTTACAATGTTAGAAAAACATCACACATATTTATGTCATGACCATATTTTGATTCTACCACACCTTCCACAGGAGATTCCCTGAACCCTTGGATTGTAGGACCAGAGGACGATGGCTCCCCTTCCACAGTGCTAGAAGGTTCTCATTGCCTAGCCAAAATAGGTGAAGATTGATCTGAAGTGGAATCATAATTCCTTTTCTTAGCCACATTCTCCCAAGCATCGGTATAATTAGCCCTTACCCCAACATATTCAACATAAAATACATCCATATGGTAAATAGATAAATAGATAGCTTTAGATTGACTCTCTTTTGGATTAAATCCCCTAATAGGGGAATATACAGTTGTCATGGAGCATTCCAAGACACTTGTACCAGAAAGGTCTGACACAAGCCCCTGATGACTCACTCGGTCCAAGCTTATTATTCTACCATGTTATTTTTTAGGGGCTATCACGGCTGGAATTGTAGATGCCTTAATTCCATGTTTGATACAATGGGAAGATCCAATCACAATAAGAATTGGAAAGGGTAATGGAGGATTCTATGGGTAGTCTTTTTCTAGAGCCTCAGGCACACTTAATGTCACATTTTTTGTATTAGTGTCCCATTATCTATCAATTTGAGGTTTTTCATGCATAATTATATCCAATTTGGGAGGTTATGTTTCCATTCTTGAACTAGGTTTCACAGGTGGTTCGTAAAGTGATGGGTCCACCATGCTCAGATAGGTTTTATGGTATACATGGGTTTCTAATTGTTTCTTATTCTCTATTATATGTTCCCAGATTTTTTTATAATAATAAATTATGGAGATGGTGTTCTTTTCATGTGAATGGTGACAACGACGTTTGAAGAATGTAAATTATATTTTTTTCATTACTTTATAGAATTTTATTATTTTTGTTTGTGTTCTTGTTTCCATCGTTTTCTTCTGGATCTCACATTTATTCTTCTTTTTGAATCATTTTTCATTTATCAATCCATATTTACACATTTTTGTTGTGGAAGGATATGTCATTCAGACTAGCTCCACCCCCTCACAATTGGTATCAAATACTTTGTATCAAGTTACTAATGTCTTCGGTTAAACTCAAAGTAGATACGTTCAATGGTGAAAATGAATTTAATATATATAAAGTTTATTTTAGGGAACTACTTGGTCATAATGGAATCATAGACTCTATCTTATGTCCCAAGAATACCAAAATGGTTGTATCTTATAAAGGAAAATCTTCCACCACCTATATTGGTGTTAACCCCAACACTCTTGAAAGGATCATTGTATAATCTTGTTAAACATACAGGATAAGATCTTATGGGATGTTATTCATGAAACTACTGCTAAGGAAATATGTCTTAAACTTGAACATAATTATATGTATATATATTTACTCGATTATATTTATAAGAATATTTGCAAGTATACTTTCAAGATGACCTCTAATTCTTCTGTTCATACTCTTCTTGATGATTTTAATAAGGTTCTTCCTGACGTAGATAATATTGATGTAATTATTAACTATTAAGATCAATAAAAAATTAACTTATCTTGATGATTCATTTAACACATTAATGGATTCAATTATTTATGGTAAAGAGTCTATTACTCTAGAAGAGTTTAAAGAAGTGGTGTTGTCTCGTGATCTTCAGACACATGGATTGATGGAGGATCTTAGTGGGGTGATGTCCTAAACATAGTTATAGAATGTTAAGGGTTAGTTTAATAAAAACAATAAATAATGGAATGATAAAAAATAGTTTATTAACATCCAATTATTTTAGTGTGGTAAAACCATCCATATTAAAAGATACCACCCTGATTTAAAAACTAAGGAGAGTATGTCCCAGTCCCAGTTATGACACTGAAGATGTTATCTAGTTTCTGTTTACCATCCCTCAGTTAGTGTTTGGTATAGACACTAGGTTTTCTCTATTTTATTATCCTAGTACTGGCCCTCCATGCACTTTTTAGGGGAACCTTGTTGGATAATAGGGTGAGTTAGGGTTAATATAATCCATTTGGGATCATCTAGAGAGTGTATCCTATATCCTTCTTAATTTTTGTTATTTTGTATTTATATAACCTTTTAATTATTAAATTATTTGATATTTTATGGATTTTTTATATTCACACCTTTTTATTCCACTATGAAAGGTTATTTCCTATTTGTAGTTATCCATGCATCCTGGGCATTGAATTTTCTTCAGCTTTGGTGGAAACCTATCTGATGGTGGAAGATCTGGTTTTAAATATATTTCTTAGTTATTATTAATTATTATGAGAATTTTTTATCCATTTTGATCATAGTTGATGTGTGGTAGGTGTAGAACATGTGTCACTATGGAACATACTAAGTGTTAATCATACTGAGTGATTAAGCTACTTTGTTTTAGTTTTTCATCTTATAGAAATATTCTTGAACTAAACTGATAGTCTCGGACTTGCAAGAACACCATCACATATAATGTTTTAATTTTATTTTTAAATGATTATTTTTTAGAAATAAATTTTATTGTTTTCAAATTAAATTTTTTTTGTTTTAATTTTCCTTGATTATTTTATTATATTATTACTATTCAAATTATGTGTACATGCTTTCTATTTTGTTCATCCATGAAGGAAAGTCTAATTATACCTATGGTTGTTGGTCTATTGGAACTTACTATGCAGAGTTTTTGGTTTTGGTGTTGGGTGTTTAGTATTCTAGTCTCTTTGTCTCTACTTCCCTTTATTTGACTCATTATTCCCTAGGAGGATCATCCTTAGTCATTGATCTGATAGATCAAGAGGCTCTCTTTTCCATGATTTGTTCTTATCACTTGTATTTGTTCATTATATATTTATTTGGGAAATATATTTTCTTTCAAAACCACTACTATACATCTCCCATGTGTCCCTATGACTATTCGATGTTTGTTACCCTATCCTTCTTAAACACCTTCCTGGCGCGCCCTCCACCATCCTTCTGCCCTAACTTAGCTACCTCCCCTGACTCAGTTAAAACCTTGAATCCTTCTCTTCCATTATTACTCTATCAATTATCATAATATTTTTCCACACTCAACATTTTTATATTTGAGTTAATTATTCCATAGATAAGAGCGTCTCAGAGAGAGAGCACTATTGACTCCTGATGATGGCTAATGTAAGCACTATTTTGGTGAGGACCTCTGGTAGAGATATCAACTTTTGTGAGAACCATTTCAATTGAAATCCCTTTAATGATATATATCCCTAGAATATTTGGTTATCCATTCTACTGATCATCCTCCCAGTTTCGTAGTGTAGACCTGGTACTGTAATCTTGCTTGTCTATTTCTTTCTTTGGTGATTCATTGTATTTATCTTCCCCTTCTTGATCAGTGTGGGTTTTTTCATTCTTGATTCCATAAATTTTGAGAGGGAATGTTTCCATTATAGAACTAGGTTTCACCTCTAGTTCCTGAAGAGATGAGGCCTCTGTGTACGAATAGCTTCTGCGGTCAATATACATTTCTCTATATATCTTTTTCTATGTTGTATGTTATCTATTTTATTTTTTATAATAATAAATTCTAGGTGTGGTGTTATTTCCATTAATTTTGTACCAATGAGGTCCAAGGTTCATAAATAATCCATGTTATTTAATTTTCTAAATTTTATTATTACTAATGGGGTTTTGTAACCATCGTTTACTTCTGGTTATTGTGATTCCTCTCCTTCCTAAATGATTTTTTTTGAATTCCTATTTGGGAAGGTTTTTTAAATATGTAAATCTCCACCCCCCCCTAATTGGGGATATAACAAAAAATTTAATACCATATTATAAAAAAATTATGATTATTAATTATTGACATTATAATAATAAACAACAACAACACCAACCATAATATTGTTTTTAATTTTTATTTATGTATTGTATTTATATTAAATGGAGAAAAATTAATATTTTCATCATAGAAAATATGATATGTAAATTTTCAATCTTTCATGTTTTTATATATAGATATAATGATTATATTTTTTTTGACATTAGTGTTTATTTAAAAGGAAATTTTTTCCCTTTCAAAATATTGAACACTATGAATGGAAACACAACTTATAAGAATTTTGAGTCTCCCTTAACTAATTTTCATTACAATATATCAAAAATACCCTCCACTAAATGATTTAAACCATAAAATATTACAATTTATTAAAATAATATTTAGATATGATTATACGGGTAGGCTTCATGGAGAATATTATTATAATTGTGATGTACAGGGAGCTTTTCGTGGGTCTTGTGATTGAGATTATAATTAGTATGAATTTTATCAGTCAATGATTTGTCATGAAATAAGGGTTTAATGATATTATTCATGATAATGATAATCAAGGAATATTAATGATAATGTATTAGTGAAAAAATATCTTTAAAGAATCAAGATAATACATGTGACCCGGTGTGATAAGTGTTGGTGTCATGATATTTTTCTCCTCCTATTAACAATGATTAATTCCCAAAAATATTACATGAATTTGATATAGTAAATATATCGATCTTTATGTTGTATAAAACTTTATTATGGGTGAGTTTGAATAGACCTAATCAATTATAAAGATGAAGATGGGGTTGAGAAGACCTCACCTATGATTTGGTTAATATATAATTAATTTTTATACCAAGGGTTGGATAACTCTCAAAAAAAATATTTTTTAGTGGTATGGTGTTTAGATAACTCTCATATATAGATATTTGTATGAATAGTTTCTTGAGATGAGAATTCATGGGATTAATATATTTTTTAATATTTTATTTATTGTCAACGTGATTATATAATGGTGGAAGGTCAGTTAAAGGTTTATGAGATTCAATGTAAGGAAGAATTTATCATGAGACACAAACCACGCCATGGTTCTCACCAAAACACATTATGGTTAGAGTTGATGGTTTTAGGGGATCATCTAATGTTAATTAGGAAAATAAAAAACCCCATGAAATGGCCAATATATCTTCAATGAATCAACATGAATGGAAAATGAGGAACAATGTAACCATAAAGAAATATCTGAGGATTAATCCATCATTTAATCTTTGATTCACGTTCGATGTGGACCACTAAAGAATAAAACACATGCTTCCTACATTTGTATGTTGTATATCAACAATTGGATCCATAATTATATCACGAGGGTTCCATTACATCGAATGGTTTATATCACCTTAAATATATGATACACAATTCTATAAAAGGAAGAGAGCTTTAGTGGGACTACATGTAATTAAGTTACAATAACTAGAGGGATATCATCCATTATATACACATCTATGATGTAATTCATTAAATTAATAGAATTATACATATTGGTCATATTAGGTTCCATTGAAAGGAACTTATACATGAATTACCATTTATGTATTATTTATTGAGATATTCAATAATAATAGGTAAATAGACTTATATCCATGCTTCAATATCCACACATCTTAGAACTATTTCCATAGGGCTTTCTACTACAATAGTTATTATTAAACCGTGGTGGTAGGTTGCCATGGGAAATTGGTATGAAGAACCAATTTGGAATGGAAAATTGGCAGGAAACCCTATTGGAATTATTTTTTAAAAATGTGGCCTTAAACTATGCTACAATAATGGAAATAGAAATATGTAGAATGTCCCATGACTACAGTTTGATGAAATTATGACCATATCATAAGCTACAAACATTGTTTTATTAAAGAATTCCTATATATCAAGATACAACCATGGTTATACAAATTTGTAATAATATATTTTTTGAAAATAAAATATATCCATGGTTTATAATAAAGTGATATGTGTATTCCAAAGTGGTCATACAATTGAAACTTGGTGCTCCATTAAATTTTTCAAAGCCTATTTCCATAGTTTAGTGAAGATTTACAGTACTTTTATTATGTTTAGCCTATGGCCATAGTACACATGGACTATGGCCATAAAAAATATCCCTAATTTAAAAAACCCTAGAAATTGGTTTCATTAGTATAGATTTTAGAGAAAATCCACATATACTATATCCATAGCTATCCCAAGGCCATGGTTCGAAACCATAGTTATAAGTGGACCCTACTGTAATAGAAATAGGGGCTACAGTTTACAAAAATTATGGCCTTAAGTTATAGATAAATTTTCTTGGGATATTTCTATGGTTTAAAATATGTAAATATTTGAATTTTCTAGTTTCAAATGAACATATCCAATTCGATTAATAAACCAATCTCATTTCAAATTTAGTGTCTGAGAACCAACTTACTTTACACATTCAACTACATATATATTAAAATACTAGAATGTTAATAAATATCTTGTCACATGACGATTTTTCATCTACATAACTTTAATGTTATAGTTTCCTTATATTATTTTTTGAATAAAAAAGTTATAGTGGTTCCTCATTACAATGAGAACATTGATTTAATATGACAGTATTCTTAAATATTTCCTATATCATATACCTAATCATATCCTATAGTTTTGGAAAAAGGACACATCTAATGCATCATATGATATTGTAGTATTATTTTCTATGATATTAATCATATTACTGTCATATCATATGACTCATGTATATCATAGGTTGTAATATATATATATATTAGGACATAACCATCAATATCTCACTTTTATTAAAATCCTATAATGAATTTATATAAAACCTGAAAACTCAATAAGAATCTATCCAAAAATCACTTCATTTTGGAATAGAGACTTTATCTAAAACCTAATCCTTATCTAATTTCCTAACTTTTTAACCCTACATACGTTAATAGTGTTGAAAAAATATTAAATCCCTATTTCATATTTGTAAGTAAAGATGATCCTCAAAAAACCATTAATTCTACTCATGTAATTAATGGGTTTGATGTGGTCTCCCTAAAACATACTCATATATCATATAAAAATTTACAGTATAATACATATCAAATAAATAATATGTATACCTATATAATCCCTTTTCCATGAAACCTATTTTTTACAATATATAGAAAAAAATTCTGTCTAGTATTTTCCATATCATACATTCTTGATTCTTTGAAAAATATTTACTTGGTTAATGAATAAATCACAAGTAATTAACCTAGTAGATGAGAACATCAGATGTCCCTCATCCAAGTGTCTAAAAAAATCACATTTGACACAACTATTTATATCCATTCATTTAATTAGTCTAATTAAATAAATATCCATATGTCTTGTCTCATCATATGAGTGAAAAAAATCAACTTGTTTGAGCTCCAACTGATGAAATGATCAACAACATACCTAACCACACCATGATTAGATAATCCTAAATGGATTTCATAATAAAGGTATCAAATTATAGGTTATAATGATAGATATCTTACCAACGTCTAGTAAAATGAATAGATAATAAGAATACACCCCTAAGTATATCAATGACTGTATGACATTCTATAGAATATAATTGGCAGACCAGTGGAAATAATAAGTATCTACTAATTTTCTCATGATTTCACTACTCATAATAATTTTCAAATGTCATCACAAACAACACTCTACGATGATAATCTATTAGGGATAACTAAAATTTTTACTTTGAGGGAATATTTTAATTCCACTATTCTGGTAAAATAAATTACATTACACATGAATGAATGATAAATAGAGGATTACTTTAACTCGAAAATCATGATACATTATGAAATTACAAAAATATATTATGTATAATATACCAATAGATTAAACATGACTATCATAATTCTATTAAAATTATGGTTTCATAAATGGATCCACTACATAGTATCATAAAGCCACTAAAAAAATCTAACATTTCCCCTCTCAGTGATCTATCATAAGAGATAGTATTTGAAAATGAAGTGCATGGCCTATTAGGGAGACTGGTGTTCCTTAACCTACATGATGTATCCATTATTTTCCTAGAAAATCTTTATCACTCCCTCAATTATAGGAACCACCTCCATTTTCAAAATGAACTACCTAATCCAAAAAACTTCTGTTATAACATCTGATGTGGGAATGCACTTTTACTCTATTTTCAAGTCCAACATGACTGCTTATTTAGAACTCTTTAAACTAATATCTCCTTTATTCAGGTATAAGAAAAAATAATATTGAGATTTTGTATCATCTCTATCAAATTTGAAGTTATAATTAGTACAACCCTTTATATATATCTCATCATCTCCAATAAAGACTAAGAAAATATACTTCCTTTTTCTTAAGTATTTAAAGATATTATTCACAGTAATCCAGTAACTCTCACCAAGATTGGATTGGTATCTAATTTTAATGATAAGATAATGGTGACATCGATTTGAGTAAAAAATATAATATATACGATAGAACCTATAGAGTATTAATAGGGAATTATATCCATCATTTCTATCTCATTAGAGGGATCTTAAATCTTCCTAAGATTCAGGACATACAACACTTGTAAAGTTTCCTCTTTGTATTTCTCCATATTAAATATCTTTATAGCATTATCAATGTATGTGTCTTTAATAATTCTAAGATACCTCTTAGATCTATCTCTATATCTCCTTAAACCTTATATGTAGGTCGCTTCACCCATGTCATTTACAGAGAATCATTCACCTAACCACATCTTCACAGAGTAAATATTCATGATGTAATATTTGATAATAATTATGTCATTTATTTAAAATTTCAAAAAAATCACTACACCCCCACTAATCATCTTGTAAGAACATGAATCATCCACATTTTTTATTAAACCAAACTCATTTATTTCATTATAAAACCAATTATTCTTACTCTAAGAAGATTACTTCAATCCAAAAATTGATCATTGTAACTTCCCTACCATATTAGAGACATTTTTCACCTCAAAACATTAAATTTGTATCATACACATTTCCTAAACTAAATCCCATTAGGGAAAGATATTTTGACATCCATTTTATATATCTCATACTCAAAAGGATATATTATAATAATAAACATGTTAATGGAATTTATCATCACTATAGGTGAAAAGGTATCTTCTTAGTCAATACCATTAATTTTCCTATAGAAATTTTACAGAGTGATTTCCTTATAAGTATAGACTCTTCCATCCATGTCATTTTTCATTTGAAAAACCCCATTTTCTCTATATGGGTATTGCTGCTTTAGCCTCATCCACTAATTTCTAAATATGGTTAGTGTACATGGAGTCCATATCTAATTCCATGTATTTTAACCATTTATTATAATAAAAACTATTTATACCCATTGGTTATGTAGTAATTCTATCTCCAATGAATATTACTTCATCATCATTCACTACAAGAAATCCTCATCTCATGAGTTCATGATCAATCTTACTAGACCTTTGAGGGACATATATAACCTGAGTCAATTCTTCTTCCATAACTCTTTATAGAACTGACTATACTCTCACCATTGGAAAATTTCCTATTTATTTGTATTAAACTTCTCTATGTTCAAATTTCCTCCCACCAACTCTCTGACATAAATAGTCCCTCTTGAAAAATATACTAGTTTAGGCCAATTTTTATTAAATGTTTGGGACGAAGCCTCTTTTAATTAAAAAAAGGAAACATATATTTCATTCTAAATAGAGGTAAACCCATTAAAAAGCACATAGTCCTAGATTAATAAAGGACTAAGAAAACCCTATCATCTATGACCCATATGTGGTCTACATGATCCATGGCCTGAACACCCATACCCTTAGGCCCATGAACCAGCCTAAATTATGGTCTATCTTATATGATATCTTTATGTATTCTTTAGATGGAATTTAATTTAATATAAATGAAAAATTCTATAGAGAATAACCCCATAATGAAATTGGAAGGTCACACAGACTCATCATTGTTTGAACATATCCAATATGGTATGATTTATCCTCTTAGAAACATTTTATTATTATTTTATAATAGGGGTGAGTTGTGGAAAATTTCCACAATCCCTAAGATATGAATTTGATTCCATGATTAAGTATTCACCACCTTGATTTGATTATATAATCTTATTACTTTTTCCTCATTGATTTTGTAATTTTTTTAAAAACTCTTTATAATTTTCAAAATTTTCATACTTATGTCTCATTAGAAACACATAACCATGCTGACTAAATTCATCAGTAAAAGTAAAAAATTAGTTAAAACCACTACTTTATTAAGATATCATTAGTCCGTATACATCACTATGTATGAGATTAAATAGTCCACTTAGACATTTTCCTTTTCCACAACAGGTTATTTGATCATTTTGACTAATAAAATACTCAATTTTAAAATGATTAATAATCGAATGGTTACAATAATACACCTTTATAGACTCTTTTTATGCATTTCTTATTTATATTTCTTTGGTGGAAATTCTAAAATAGGTGGGATTATAATCAACCCAGACCTTCTTGTTCTGAAATTTTGTAGACATGATTATCCATATATATGATATAAAAAATGTTTATCATATTTCTGATGGAATAAAACATTTAATTCATATATATAGGAAACAAATTATTAATATTGAATGAAAATCATTTATTTCCTAAACAAGATATATATGTAAAATTTCATCATATGGTTACAACATAATAACAACTCTACAATTCTATTATTAATCTACTTTGTAATTTCAAATAAAAAATTGTATCTTCTAATGGATAAAATATTTATCTATTTCTGATATGAATATATAATTCATCCTTTTTCAATTCATTAAAATTCATGAGATTGTGTTTATCAACACAAATGTTTGATTCACACCGGATATCCAATACACATTTGTTAGATTTGGTGAGATTGAATAATATAAGATTCACATTCAGATTCTCAGAATTATTTTATTTAATAACACTTCCAAACCTAAGATACCAATCTATAATATTATTATATGTGATATGTATAAGGGATATCAATATGATTATCATGAATTAATCCATAATCTACAACAAATGTATATTTATAGGTGAGTATCATGTTTTATATGTTTTCATCAAGAATATTTAAGGAATGTTCTCACACTAAAAAAGATAACCCCAGACATCATATCAAGTTATGAGAAAAAATAAATATTTCACTAGGTCTTTTTGTCACATTATCATTCCATCCATCACAAAGATATTTAGGTAGGAAAACATTCAAATCATAATAATTATGATTATTGGAATGTTGACTATATTACTCTATTAATATCCATCATATGTATTCACTAAATTCAATTACTTTGGTAACATAATTCTATAATTTTCTCTTGGATAGTATAACCCAAAGTAAATTAAAAGAATTGGATCTTAATACAGTTAGGATAAAACATTACTTACTTTCCTTACAAGATAATCCATGGGAACCCAGCTTTAGAATGACATGCCCACTTGAATGATTGAGATCCTGAGAGGTGTTGCTTTGAAAGGATTCTCACACTGATTACATAAAGGATATTCATTTTAAAAGTATCACTTGTTTATTACAGATCATATGAATAATAAACCCATTAAATCTAATGTAATCATTATTATACCAAGTTTTGATTCCCTAAGGTATGAATTATTCTAACAATTTAGTTTACAAAACCCCATTCCATCAACCAAATTAATGTATTCATACCACACTAATGTGAGACTCTTTATATAACCCAAAATTTTATGTTACTAACCTAAAAGTAAAATCCAAAAATATTCATAAATACGTAAATTCATCTCATCCATAAGGTATATAAAATTTTCATGTAAAGCCGTAGAGTTATATGAGATTGAAAATCTCTATATGAGTAATAATAGAGAGATAGATAGTCAACCTGTCACCTTTTTATAACAAGGAATAATCCTCCATGCTAGTGGGTAGTCAAAATCTAGGTTTTACTCCCTATGAAGACTTTACGTAGGAGAAAATTAAATTAATAACAACTTTAAAACCAAATATGCACAAACAATATTCAAAATACATTTTCAATAACATAACTCAAATAAAAAAATAATTTTAGGGTTGATTAAATCTAAATCATGTGATATCGTACCAAATATGTAATGTAGGGTGCTATCTATTAAAAGAAATACACAATATTCATATTCTATAAACACTTTATAAACATAAATATTTTAAATAAATTTAACAAATAACTAATGATTTTTTTTCAAAACATGAGATACCAATATATATTTTTCATATTTTATTTAGGCATGAAAATTATCATTTTATAATGAATAACACTAATAATTTAAAATAATTTTATAAAACATAAGTATTGTGTCACATCCCAACCCTTCTCACTCTAAAAATATTAACCAAAATGGTTGGTTAGAAGGGCTTAATCATGACTCTACATATGAGAGAGGTTTCCAACTAACTACGATGGAATAGTGTGTGTCTATGGGGAGACTATTCCCTCATATTAGTGTATGAAACCAGATAATGTAACCAAACATCATGCATAGTAGTAAATAATAAGAGTTTAGAATAAATAAATGTAAACAAGGCTGAAATAATAAATGAAATATAGTAAAAGCCTAAACGTCTATGTCATACATACAACACTGATTGCCCAATAGGTTTATCACATGTACGTGAGTACATACAAGAAACAGACATAAAATTACAAAGTTCTACTACTAACTCCAATACAAACTAAATACCCAATCTCCACATACATATCAGAGTCGTCCTTCTCAATTAGTCCCTGGAATTAGACCAACTTGTTTCTATAATTGAGGTAACGTCTACATGATTACCCCAGTGTAATGGTGACCCGACTAGGGAATGATTATTATACTTAGTAGGGAACAACCATTATGGCCCTATATGCTAGTATCTAGGCGCACAATGAATGATGGTAGCCCAAGGATTTAAAAATTTTCCATCACCAGAGGGATGATACTTCATCATCTTTGGTGATCTAATCTCCTATATGGTTTTATGATCTCATGTGGTTTAATCAAATCATATAAAATAAATAAACATATACCTCATTCTAATTAGAAGTGCACATGCCTTTCAAAAGTTGTTGGTGACAGTTTATTTAAGGATATGAAGTCGAACCCCTCTAGATCTTCCACACATGCTTCTAAAATCTTCGCATATGTCATTTGTCAGATTTTGGATGCTAGCATGAATCTATGAGGATATCCCCAACATCTTAATGATCACCACAACCTCCAGCCTTTGATTCATGAATTCATACTCATATCATTTTATTAGATTGATAAATTATCTCTCTTAGATTTCGGAGGGGGAGAAGCTCACAATTTCTTAGTGATGAATAGTGATATAAAAAGAGCTTCTCTTTATCTTATATAGTGGACGTTCAAAATATCCAATCAAAGTTCCCTAGATCCTGTATATTTAAATTACTCTAAATAAGTATTAATTAATTAATTATGAACAACTAATAGCATTGTAAATATTATTTATGTTTTGTCACATAAATATAATATATATTAAATATACATTTTTTGATAAACCCTAGTCAATAACTTGACTCAAAATTCTTGATAATATTATACAAACCTGAAATTTTAAAATAATATTTTTTCAGCTAATATTAATCCTTGTATTTAATTAAAAAAATTAAATAAATTTAATGAATAAATTTAACCCAATTAAAATTTACTTGAAATCTAATGAATTTATTTATTTATTGGTGATCGATAAAACATGGACAACACTCAGACCTCATAGTGGGGTACACCATGTCCTATATTCCTATTCACCATAATAGGGTAGATTCTCAAAAAATCTATTTTGTGTGACCATCTATGACCTTACATGATAGAAGTGAATAATATTCATAGACCAAGAGTAGAATCTAGAAACACATTGGGGCCCCTAATGAGGTAAGTAATAGTCATAGGAACAACAACCAACCTATAAACACACATATTTAATATAATATCTTTGTCATATAATATCTTATAAATAAGGACACACACTTGTGTCATTATCCTTTGTTTTGATATTTTTTATCTAACCAGATGGATTTATTTTTTACTAGAATTTCCATATATTTATGAAGGTACTACCATCCTGATCAACCTAGCTAGAGATATCACTTCCTCAACTCAAAAGAAACAAATTATGTCTTGATCATTAAACTAATATAATTCCACCAATGATGCACCCAACACAAACTACATCACCATGACATAATTATCACGGTCTTCTATTTTCATGAAAGTACGTGATAAAATGGAACACGTTGATAATGATCTCAAGTCAGGAGACCAATACATATGTCCATAGATAGGAAACCCCAATGACACCCAAATCATGTGATGTTTCTATTGGAGGGTTTGTCCTCGTGATCTTAACTACTAGAGATCACCAAGTGAAAACTTTATGAGGAATTATTAATGATTATGAGACCCCATCACCTAATAGTCTCACATCATATGTGTTCTGTCAGTATGATGTATCTGGACAATAGAACATTACTTTAATATTATTGTCATAGTATCTCTATGTTCTCATTATAGTCTGGGAACTACTATAGGTCATTGATATGACATGTAATCTAAGGACATTACCACAAATATAGTGGATAAATAAGTATAAATACTATTATGGTAAGATAAAACACACACACACACACACACACACACATATATATATATATATATAACAAATTGTACTCAAGTAGTTTTAATTAATGTACATCATAATATGGTTCTAGGGAACCCACTCTCAACACTCACATTTGCACAAGAGCCGACAGCTAACAAGTATCAATCTATTAGCTCTCACATGGGAATCATGCTTCTGTTATGATATGTATTTTTTCCAAGGGTCAGCCATGTTTTCCTTTATGGATACTCTTCAAACTGTTACTTCGCATCTTTGAGTAAAATCCCTCAAGAGATGAAACTTCTAAAGTATATCCTTTATCCTTTTGTGCGATCAGGGATCCTTGGAAACCACCACTACTGCAATATTACCACAATAAACTAGAAAAGGGTATTCACTGCTATGAACAACACCATTTTCTAAGACAAATATTCATATCCAAACCACCTCATTTTCTACATTGGAATCTGCTATATGCTCAAATTCTGTATTAGAATATGCGACCACATATTTCTTCGAGCTTCTCCAGCTCACTACACTAGCATTCAAGAAAAATATGTACGTTGACATTCATTTCAGATAATTAGGATATATTTGGAAACTATCATTCGTTTATACTCTCCCTACTATTTCCTTATATCCTCCATAAAATAGGAATGTATCCACTATACACCTCAAGTACATCAAGATTGTTTTTACAGGTACCTAGTGCAACACTCCTAGATTACATTGATATTTTCCCACCCTGATTAAATAAAAGATAACACCAAACCCAGTAAATAGAAAGGAATACATGAAAGATCTCACTAATGATGCATATGGTATTTTACTCATTCTTTCAATCTCACCCCCATGTTTGTGGACACATTTTCATAGAGATATTTATACCACGTGACATTGGAAACAAACCCCTCCTAGATTGTTCCATACTATACCATTTAAGTGCCTTGTCAATATATGTAATTTGACTTAGACCAAGAAACCTATGATATCTATCTTGATATATATTAATCCCTATAATATAGGATGATTCACCTAATTATTTTATGGAGAATCATTCATTTAACAAATTCTTAATGGGTTGTAAGACATGCATTTTTTCCCATAATTAATATATCATCAACATATAATAATAGGAAAATGATTGCATTCAAATTAACATTATTATAGACACAGGGATAACTTTCTTTATATAAGAAACCAAATTATCTTATGGCCTCATAAAAATAAACATTCCATGATCGTGATTCATACTTCAACCCATAAATAGATCTCTATATCTTGCACACTTTACTAGAATTCTTTGACCTAAGAAACCCTTTGGTTTGAGCCATATAGAAATCTTCAAAAAATTACCATTAATAAAGGAAATTTTGATATCCAATTTCCAAATCTCATTATCATAAAAGGATACTATTTAAATAAATATTATGATGAATTTTATCATTTATACTGGTGGGAAGGTTTCATTATAGTCTATACTATGATGTTTCCTAAAAATCTTCACTACTAGTCTTTCCCTATATGTGTTGAACTTACCATTCATTTCTAGATTATTATTGAATACCCATTTTCACACATTGGGTTTTACATCATCTGGAGAGTCTACAAAAATATAAACATGATTTTGGTACATGGACACCATCTCATAATGAATGGATTCTTTTCATTGTGTAGAATATTTTCCTTATAATACTTTCTTATAGGTTAAAGGTTCAACATCCTTGTGGTGTAATGTTTCACCTTACTCGATGAAAAGAAAACCATAATGATCTGGTTCTCTAATCTCTCAAGTTGAACTATGTAGAACTTATGTCTCAAGAACTTATTCATCTCCCACTATCGCATATAGAGATGGTTCTCGTACCAACTCTTGTGCATCTGAAGCATTAACTACATAAAATTCAATATTTCTCCTACTATTTCCAATGTAAATGCATTCCCCTTCTATAATTAGGGTTTGTATATCCTCAATAACTTTTCTATCTAAAAGGTTATATAAGAACTATCCTTTTCCTCTTTAGGATCACCTATAAATAAGGACATCATGCTTATGAATATTAATTTTTCACTAGGTATGGTCTTGAAAAATCCCTCCCATCCCCATACACATAAGTGTGGAAGATTGGGTTTCTTTACACACCAAAAATCATATAGAATCCCATATCTAGCTGTAGTAGGTATTTGGTTAAGGGTATATGTTTTTGTATGCAAGGAGTATCCCCAAAAAGTTAATAAAAGTTTTTCCAAACTCGTCATTGATTTAACCATGTCAAGAAAGGTCATATTTCTCTTTTTATTAAAACCATTAAACTATGGTTTATAAGGAGGAGTTATTTGGGATATTTTCCTACACTCCTTTAAGTGATCAATGAATGCTTAGTTAAAATACTCACTACCTCGATTTGAGTGGTCTGCCTTCATCTTCTTACCAAGATGGTTTTCCGCTTCATATTGGTATTCCTTAAACATATGAAAGTAATCTAACTTATAATTCATTATGTAGATATATCCATACCTACTATAGTAATTAGAAAAAGTAATAAAGTATGAAAATACATCCCTTTCCTATGCTAGAAATGGGCCACATAAGTTAGTATGAATAAATTCCTTTAAATCATTGGATATTTATCTCTTCCCAGAGAAGGGTTCTTTGGTCATTTTCCCTTATAAACAATAATGACATACATCCAAGGGTTTTAACTCAATAGAGTCAAAATACCCTACTTGATGTAATTTCTATAATAACTTCTCATTTACATGACTAATCTTTATGTTCAATAAGCAGGTGTTATATGAGTTATGCTTACTTGTTCTTTCATTTATGTTCATTACTAGGTTTTCCAAGTTCAAGTATATATAAGTCATCATTAAGATATGTCATACCATAAAACATGTTATCCTTATAAAATAGACACCCAATCTTGAAATAAATTCCCATGGTGCCCAGACTTGACACTGAGATTATTTTTCTGGTTACTAACGATATATAATAAAAAAAATTAAATATAAGAACCAAACTAAGAGGAAAATAATATGATAATATCCCCTGAGAAAGGCTTCTAGAATCGCACCATTTTCAGCTCGGAGATCCTAATCTCCCATTTCCATTTTATTAAGTATACTTGGTTCCTATATATAAATACAAATGTGTGATCCACATATTGTATCCAATACCCAACATGTAAATAATGAAAGATTACATTCAATGAAAATAATTGGCTAAGTAGAATCATTTCCTTGCTTCTTCTTCCCATATCTGCAATTCTTCTTCCAGTGGCCATTATTTTTACACAGAAATAAAATGGCCTCCTTCTTATTACCTTGCCTCTATATCCCTGTATTTTTGGAATTAAGGTGATTCAGTTTCTTTGTCTTGGACTTAGCCTTCGACCCCTTAGCCTTTCTTATCCTCCTCTTTTTCATTAATACTGAAAAAAAATTATTATTCATAACCTTATCAGATTGGAAAATTAAATCTAAAAGATATGGAAGTGACTTTGTCCTGTTATTCATGTTCTAGTTAAAAATGAAAGTCAAAAAATGTCGATGGTAAATAGGTAAGAATGAGATCAATTACTAGTTCTTGGTTCAGCTTAAAACCAAGGGCTTTAAGTATCATAATGTATCTGATCATCTTGAGTACATAAGGTCCATATAGATTCCTTTCTTCTAGCATGCTCCAATATAGGGAACTAGAAATATCTTACCTTTCTTTCCTTTCTCTATCTTGATATAATTCTTATGGATGAGTCAGTATCTTGTAGGTATCTTTTTTCTCATTCATTTTCTACAATTGACTAGAAAAATATGATCACATGATGTACTAAACATCTATTGCATCATCTACATGATTTTATCCACTTTTCTTTATCTTCATTGCTTTCTCGTTGAGGGGGTTCAACAGGAAGTAGGGAATCCAGTACATAAATCTTCCTCTTTGGCATAGTATTATGCATAAGCACATGTACCACTCATAGAAGTTATGGTCGTTTAGGATATTCTCTTTGTCAATATGGATCACAGAGATAATTTAACAATGGTGTTTTTTATATCAATTTTCATCTACAACAAATAAATTTAGTAGTCGATACTTTATCTTGATTATCTTTTAGACATTTTGGATTATTTTTTTATTAAATAATTAAATTTATCCCACTATTTTATCGAACCTCAATATCCCTCAATATTAAATGCAGAATACTTTTTCACTAGAATATTCTAGTGGAAAGGATCCTTGAAACCTATCCTCATAGTCTACAAGATTTGGATATTCCACTACTTAGAGAGTTTCTTGTTAGGCTCTAGACTAGCCAATAGCATTAACTCGTGGTTCCTTGAGTTGTTGAGTAAAGTATTGGCTTATCAAAATCATAACCTTGATTACCTCTACTCTTTGCCTATAAAGTGACATCAAACTTGATTTGGATACTTATTTCCTACCAAAATTATTCAATTCAATCCATTACTCTCATAATAACTCTCCAGTTGAAGGTGGCACCCTCAACATTGGCTAACGAGCACCCCAACCATCCTGTTTTGTTCAAATTTGAGCAACGAAAGGCATTACGACTTAATATACATTTGAGGGATTTTATTAACTCTTAATGAATGTAATTCATTTCGAACTATGTTTTCACACTCACAACTAAACATACATTAATAGAAAAACATATGTTGAATCCTTATACATTTTTTCTTGTTTATTATTGTAAGTGATTTCATAGTAAACATTCCCTAGAATAAAATAAAAAACAATTCATAAAAGAAATCAATATACTGGACTGGTCTTGAGAATATAATTTTGATTGATCAATTTTAATAAAAGTGGATCAATCTTAACATAGGTGGTTTCATACCTGAGTCATGTCCTAACTCAAATCATAGCTCTCCCCCATTCTAGTATATACACTTCTATTCTAGATTACTACCTCATCTTAGTGGGGTTCACATCTTAAAGTGTCATCGTCTAATGTATAAATATACTCACACATAAGCGAGGGGGTCTAGGTGTGAAATATACAATAGATAAATTGGACATGTAGGCCCTTATACATATTAAGTGGAAAAAAACAGTTTTCATACCATCATTTATTTACCAACTTATTAAAATCATCACACACATGTAATAAATAATTAAAGCAATTAACTCATACATACACATGATTGGTCAATATAACAAGAATAGCCTGTATAATGAATAAATTCTCAATAAAAATTAATTTTCAATAAATTTAATTTATATTGGTATTTAAATAAATAAAATAATTTATATAAATTCAAATAATTTATTTTATTCAGTATCAGGTTTAATAAAATTTTAATTATAAAAAAAAATTGATTAATTAATTTAATTTAATATTGAAATTAAATTAATTTATCATACTATTAAAATATTATTAATTTCTTACCACAAATTAATTTTAATTAATTCAATTTAGTACTAAAATTAAATTAATATAATTATTTTATTTTTGATTATATTAATTTTACCTGAGCCCCGAAAACCCCACCCAAACCCATTACGGGCTAGGTTATAGCCCCATAGTCTTGTTTGGGGTGATAAAGACCTCGTGCAAGGGTATTCTGGGTTAGTCAATTCCAGCTAGACTCGTTCTGGTTTGGGTAGACCCTCCCCAACCCATTACAGTGTGAATTAGAACTAACTAGATAAAGGAGTTCTAGACAGGGTACCTCAGAGCTAGGGAGGCAACATCGGTTGTTGGTTCGAGAGAGTGGCGATAGGACTAGGAGTCTCAAGGGAGTCAGGTGGCACTAGAAGTTATTCTGGTCTCGGTAGTCGAACGGGAATGTGGTAGCATAGTGGTTAGTCCTCAGATGGCCTAGATTTTGGTGGTGTTAGGTTGGCCCTTGATGAGTGGATGTGGTCAGGCTGGTATTCCTCCCTCATTCGATGTGATATCCAGCAAATCCATCAATATGGGATAGGCCAAGCATAGGTGGTATGGATTCATGCACTCTGTAGTGTAGTGACTGAGGAAAAAGAGAGGGAATTAGGGTATTACTGCTCGGGGTTCATCCATGAGTAAGGATGGCTCATGCAACTAAGATGAAACCGGTAAAGGGAAGGTGGTCAAGTTCTACACAGTGGGAGGAAGGGAGGTGGGTGATGGTGGTCTTGGCAGATGGAGGAGGCACGACCATGGGAGAGAGAGGCAGTCGGTCAATCATGCTCACACTGAGGAGGGAGAAAACAAGAGAGAGGGGGATCTAAAGGGAAGGAGGAGACATTCACGTCATGGCCTCCTCTATTTTTTATCTCACTCTGATCTTGTCGAAATTATGGGACTGAGGATGGAAAAAGTGGAAAATTATCATCTCAAGTCTGACACCTAGACATGAGGGTCTGCCCCATGGTGGGATGACTCCCCACTTTGAAAAAAACATGATGTGATGGAAGATTTGATTTTTGAATTAAAATGATTTTTAAGATTCAAACCATTTCATTTGAAATAATTGGACAATAAGGCCCTATATCCCACCGTTTAAACCATTTTAATAAATATATTCTCACTAGAAATTTAAATATGCGTTTATTTTATATTTTTAATAATCAATTTTATAGTGAAAATTTATAGCATAAAATTTAAATGAAAATTAAAAATTCATATATGATTTATATAGAAATTTTTCATTGTTTGAAAATAAAACAAATAAGGTTTCAAGATATTAATATTTATAGCAATTTTTTTCTTTATTTTATAGGAAAAATATTAACATCGTTTTCTAAACGAAATATTTAATTATTTCATTAAAAAAATTATTATAAGTATAGAAAATATAATAATGATCATTATAATTATTTTTTAGTAAAAATTTACATTTTTATTTATATATTAATATATTTTCAATTTAATTTTATGTGAAAATTTTCACTTAAAATTTCCAATTGAAAATTTCATTGAAAATTTCTTACAGGAATTTTCGACGAAAATCTTCACTAGAAATTACATTATTCATGTATTAATATAGATACAATAAAAATATAAACATATATGTATTTAATAATGTATTTAATTAAAATTCCAATATAATTATTATAAATATTAAGTGAAAATTTTAACTAGAATCTTAAGTGGAATATGAACTATAATTTTTCATTCTAAATTTTCACTAAAAGTTTCCATTTCAAATTTTCAATGAAAAATTTCATTGAAAATTTACATTTTTTATTTCTGTTTTCATTTATTTTCATTTTAATTTTAAGTAGAAATTTAAACTATAATTTTACAGTGGAAATTTCCACTATAATTTTGAATTTTTTATTTGTCTATTGATAAACTCTAACTTATAATTTAAATGAAAATCTAAACTGAAAATTTAATATGAAAATTTTATTTTCGAATTTATACTATAATTTTCCAGTAAAAATTTTCATTGTTTGTTTTTATATTAATCTAATCTCACTTGTAATTTAAGTGGAAATTCGAAATGAAAATTTGTGAGGAAAATTTTCATCCTATGATTCTAGGTAGTGAAATCAAACTCAAATACATGAAAAATATATAATCAATAGAATCAATATGAAAGAAATAACTTACAATGAAAACAGATCATACCAAGAATGCACTTTCCCCAAAAAACGTAGATTCAATTGATAGCTTTAAACTTTCCCTTTAAGTTTTCATTGGAAACTTTTAGTTGGATTTAGTGAATTTCCAATTTAAATTGGTACTTAAAATTATATTGTATATTTATATTTGTATATATATATATATGTATGTATATATGCATGCATGCATTCAATTTTTTTACTATAAATTTGCACAAAAATTTTTTAGTATAGATATATATTACTAGGGATTTACAGTGTAAATGTAAAAAAATTACAATGAAAATTTACATAGATTTTTGTATATATGTAATAAATATTTCCACTTTAAATTTTTAATTGATGTTTATATTATAATATTACCATGTTTATTTGTATTTATATGTTTGTCTTTGTGTTTATTTAGTTTTAATTGAAATTTTTTATCACATATTGAAATTTTACTGTAAATTTTTATTGAAAATTTTCACTAATAAATTTAGAATAAATTTTATAGTGTAAAATATATAGTAAAAAATTCCATTGGAAATTTGAATAGAAATTGGAAATAAAATTTTTCAGTGTATATTTTCACTAAAGGTTTCTAGTTCAAATTTTCACTGAAGTTTTTTAGTATAAATTTGAAATTAAATTTTCTAATGAAAATTTATATTTTTTATTTCTTTATCAATATATCTTCATTTTAATTTAATGTATAAATTCAAACTACTAGTTAAAGTTTTCACTAGAAATTTCAAGTTGTTGTTTTCATTGGAAATTTCCCTAGGAAATGTCCATCTTAATGTATCTATGAAAAATTACATTTTTATGTGTAAATCTATTTTCACTTTAAATTTAAACCTGCATTTATTTTAGGATTTTTATATTCAAATTTTTTATTTAACTATAAAAAAATTTAAGTTGAAATTTTCACTCAAAATTAAATATTGTGTATAAATTTATACCAATCACTAGAAATTTTCAATTGGATTATGTGATTTTCTAGTGTAAATTTGCACTTAAAATTATATTGTATATTTATATTTGTATAGATACATGTATATATATGTGTATGTATGTTTGTATATATACATTCATTAAAAAAATTACTCTAAATTTACATTGAAAATTGTTAATACTGATTTATTTGAGTGGGGATTTACAGTGTAAAAGTAAAACACAAAATTCCAATGAAACTTTTCATGTATCTTTGTATATACGTTCCAAAAATTATTATTGTAACTTTTCACTTGGAATTTTTAATTTAATATTACCATAAATATTTTTATTTCTATTTTTCTTTGTGTTTTTTTCGTTAAAAATTGTCATCATACATAGAAATTTTATTGAAAATTTTCAGTACAAACTTTCTCTTTGAATTTTAAATGGAAATGTCTAGTGAAGAATATACACTAAAAGTTTCTACTGAAATTTTGAATGGAAATTTACACTAAACGTTTCATGTAGAAACTTTCACTAAATTTAATTATGATGATAATAGGTACACAAGTTTACAATACTTTTGATTTCAAAATTATATAGATGAGATCATGGGAAGAGATTCTTTTACTTACACATGATTTATTAGTTATTTATAGACTTTTAAGAATCCTACAATTTACACTATAAGTTTTAAATATAAATTTTCAATGAAAATTTCTAGTAAATATTTTTATTTTTCATTTGTGTATTAATATATTTTCATGGAAATTATATGTGGAAAATTTCATATGAAATTTATGGTGAAATTTTTTCACTGGAAATTTCCAGTGGAATTTTTAGTGGAAATTTACATTGGAAATTTCCAATAAAATTTTCCACTGAAAATTTCCCTATGGAATTTATAGTTTAATTAATAATTGTTATATTACAAATATAAACAATCGATATTATATATAATAAATATCATAATAAATATTATATATGTGTGTGTAATAAAATTTATACATATATGTATGTAATAATTTTCCATGAATAATAAAAAATATATACTAATCACATTATAATAAAATTTAAAATATACATAATTCTTTCAATATTTATATTTATATTATTATATATCTTTTTATTACTAAATATTAAATAATAAATCTATATAATAAATATCATAGTAAATATGTGTTTATATATTTTAAATATATATAGTAAATATTAAATTATATATATATATATATGAAAAATAATAAGCAGCGACAGCTTAAAAAACGAACGCAAAATAAGGGAATTTTCATCCAAATCCCTAATTTGAGCATCAAGTCCACAGGCTAACTATAGATGATTTTTTCTACTGGTGGAAGATAGATCACCAGCTGGAGGAGATCTGGTCACCAGATTCTGGCCGGCTGGAAATCACCATTAACAAGAAAATGATCAAAAATATATATAATGTCTTCTTAAAAATTTAATATCCAAAAATTTTAATATTTGATAAACACTATTTTGATCCATAATTTTTTTCTAGATGGATATAACTTGGATATCTGAAACTTGATCGATGAATGGTCAGAATCCATGCAATCACTTTGATACCAATTTTTGGTACTGAGGTGTGAAGGAGAATCTAGTAGTCTGAGGATTTAAATTTTTTTCCATCACAAGACTGATGATATTTCATCGTCTTTAGTGATCCGATCTCCTGTACAATCTGAGGATCTTGTATAGTTTAATCAGATCACATAAAATAAAAGAACATGTAGCTCATTCCAATTAGAATCATGTGTGTCTATCACAATTCTTTGGTGACCTTACTCAAAGGATTCGATGTCGAACCCCTCTAGATCATCCACACACACTTCTTAAATCTGCAGATATATTGTTCATCATATTTCAGTTATAATCACAGAGCTTCGATGATATCTTCAACATCATGACGATCAGCACGATCTCCCACCTTCGATCTGTGAATGCATACTCAAATAATTTTCTTAGATTGAGTGATTATTATCTCTTGGATTTGGGATGAGAGATAAGCTCTCAATTTCTAACTGATGAAGTATAGTGGAAGTTCAAAATACCTAGTTAGGGTTCCCTAACCCCTATATATTTAACATCCAATAAATAATTAATAATTAATTAATTATGAAGAACTAACTTAATAATAAATATTATCTATGCTTTCTAACATACTTATAATATATATTAAATACATATTACATGATAAACTTGATCCATTAACTTAACTCAAAATTCCCAGTAATATTATACAAACTTGGAATATTAAAATAATTTTCATTTTTTTAATATTAATCCATGTATTTACTTGCATACTTGTAAAAAAAATTAATAAATTAATTAAACCCAATTATTATTTACTTGAATAAAAATTAATTTATTTATTTATCAGTGATCAATAAAACTTGGACAACACTCAGACCCCATGGCAGGGCCCACCATGTCATATATTCCTATTCACCAGAATAGGGAAGATTCTTGAGTACACTATTGTGCGTGACCAATTAGGCCCTTATCTCAATAGTTGTGAATAGTATTCATAGACCAAGAGTTGAGTCTAGAAACCCATCAAGGTCCATAAAGTTATAAGGAATGGTCATAGCAATGAAAACCAACCTATGAAATGCACTGTGTAATATAATATCTTTTTCACATGATATCTCGTAAATTAGGGTGCACACTTGTATTGTTATCCTTTCTTTCTTTTTTGACTGAAATTTCTATTTTTTATTTTCAAAGGAGCTACTTTAAGGATAATCAAAAACCACAGAAATAAAGTGGGAGTCTGAAATTACAAGATTCAAATACTATATTTGAAGTTCAAAAAAAAACACCCAACCCGGGGAGGCCTCGAGCCATACGCCACTCGTGACAGCCGAATTCATGTCGCCTACCAATCGACATCATCATCCTGGTAAACCATCATCATCATCATCACCATCCATCACTTTCGGACCATTCAATCATGTCTCCACCGTATAACCCCCAAAAAATACCACCATGAAAGTATCATAACAAAAACAACACTATCGAGAACTGACCACCAAATACCAGTCCTTCCTCATCACCAAAGTATCTTCATCCACACACAGAAAAACACCATAAATGCAGTCATCAAAAAATAATTCAATCTTGACAAACCAAACTAGAAAAATCGTCATTTTTACACCCTTGTCATCACCGATGACGTTGACTCCATCACCACACAAGAAATGAAAATCCAAAAACCAAAAACCAAATGGATACATTTATAGAGAGTGCATACAATCACCCACAAAATAACAAAAAACACCTTCACCGATAATACACACACACACACACACCAAACACAAACTACCTCACCGTGACTTCATTTTCCTGGTTTTCACCTTGCATAAAAGTACATAATAAAATGAAACAAAATTATAATGATCTCATGTCAAGAGAACAATACACATTTTTGTAGATAGGAACAACCAATGACACCTAAAACATGTGGTGTTCTAATTGGTAGGTCCGTCCTCATGATCTCAATTACTAGAGATCACCAAGTGAGAAATTCATGATAATAAGTATCAATGCTTATGATCCCCCGACACTAGATATTCGCACATCATATCTGTCATGTTAGTATGATTTATCGGAACCATATCACATTACTTTAATTTTACTTTCATAGTATCTCTATGTTCTCATTATATCAAGGAAACTGTTATAACCCTTTGATACAATCAATAATCTAAGGAAATTACCCTAAATACAGGGGACATAGAAGTTTCGACACTACTATGGTTAGATAAACACACGCACATATATATATAAATATGTGTGTGTGTGTGTGTGTGTGTGTGTGTGTGTGTGTGTGTGTGTGTATCAAACTATATACATTTAGGGGTAATCAATGTACATAGTAAGTTGGGTCTAGGGAATGCACTTTCAACATTATACATAGCCAGTAATATTAAGTGTATGTTTATATGAACTAACCATCAAGATAAAAATAATAATTATAACTAAATTATATGAATAAAGTAAATCAAAATGGGTAATATAATTCCATATCCAATCCCCAAGTCCATGAACCTGATCGCTCAGACATCCAGTGAAAAGTAAATTGAGATGGAGGTAACCCCACTCAAGTCATATATAATCATGTTGATCATTGGTTACATAATCTTGATCAACCATACCTACTTCTCCTTGTGCTGATAATGTTTCTGAGCAAGCTACGTTACCATAGGTGGGTACATGTCCTAATTCTAGGATAAAACATACTCACCTATAATCACTATAAGAAAGGATTCCATGTAATATCTAGAAATCATATTAATATTGAACTGAGTTGGATTTCATACCACTCATTCCATTTAAATCTAGTCTGATGTATGACTTTGGGGTCTCTGTATGTAGGCAATCACAACATTGCGACTCAGATAATCCCTACAGGGGAAGACCCTTTGGAGATATATAAGGAATTCTCTCTAGATACAAGACAACACTCAAGATCCATTCAATAAATGGATCAATATCCCACTCATAGATAGTATGGTGAGTACAGTAATGGTTTTCCTCCTGATATTATTGTGCATCCTAGACATCACTTGAGGTGATCATTGTCAGTCATTGAGAGTATCTCAAGAGGAGTCTAAAACATCCTTAAAAACATCTTGTATAATACCTAAACTGGGAAGAATCTCAGTGACAAAATAGACTTCTTATAATGGTAAT
The DNA here is from genome assembly GCA_963277665.1 of Viscum album. Lineage (NCBI taxonomy): Eukaryota > Viridiplantae > Streptophyta > Magnoliopsida > Santalales > Viscaceae > Viscum > Viscum album. Next base: position 679,781,084 of record OY728123.1, on the reverse strand, counting down.
AATAATATTGTAAGGATTAAAATCTAGATCCTAGGAAGTACTTATGTGAATATTTATAAGATAGTTATTCACACATGTAGACTCCAAATTTGGATCCTAAGAAGTACCTTCAGGAATCCCGATAATGTAATAGACCAAACATGTAGGATTAGAATTTGGATCCCATGAAGTATCTATGGGAATGATGATAAGGTAACAGTCAAATATGTAGGATTAGATTATAGATCACAGGATGTGCCTCTAAGAATACCCATAAAATATTACATCTTATAATACTCATGAGCCAGATACCTATAATAACATCTAAAAATATTATCTACATCCATAATGACCATGTGAAAAAAATAAGTAGAAGGGTGAGGGTGTATGAATTCATAAAACCATACCCTATATAACATCCCATAATGATAAAAAGTTAGGAATATGTTTTATGATGAGACTCTCTAGAATCTCTACCTAGACCGATGACTAATTCGCTTAGGGTCGGTCAACAGCTCGAGCACCCACTGAGGTCCCCTAGGTCAATACATAGAGAAGTATCCCTTTCTAGATACTCAAGGTCAAGGTGAAAGTAGATGCATCCTCATAAATATTATGGGAGTTTATCCAAGCCTCTTTGGATCCTCTAGGACATATTAATAGATTTATCCATCAGGACAGGACATGAAGCTAGTGCACATGGGTCGTTAGTGACCCCTAGATTCATCCTTTTTAATCAACCAATTTAATTAATTAAGCATTTCATTGGAATAAATTTAAACATGACACAATTCTATTAGGGAAGAGCCCAAGAATACACACACTACAATAATCATTTTTATATTCCTTAAATTATGTACTGTAGACCACCTACCATATATGAATCTTTCCAATTATTTTTTAATGGTCAGAAACAGCTTCCCAGGCATATCCCAGATCATTCTAGATATATAAGGTCATGCATCACAATAATATCATAGTAATTAATTAATTATAATATTATAATTAATTAATTAAACATAAAAGGTTAAAAAAATTAAAAAACCAAATTCAACAACATAAAGCTTCAAACCTGAACGGCCAATCTTGTTGCACCGGAATAATGACCTAACACACACCAACAACTCATGAAACATCCTTAACCATAAATCGAGCATAATAAATAATAAAAAACATACAAAAAACACCCCAATATTTAATTTAATCTTTAAATATTTATAAATTCACCATAGTGACATACCTCTATGGATCGATTCATGAATCTAGATTAACACTATCTCAAGATCCCCTATTTTTAGGGTAAAAACCCCCATATTAAACTGGTGATTCCTTCATGCACCAGAGGGGTTAATGAAGAAACCTAAAATGGAAACTCTCAAAATAATAAATAATGGTAGAAAAATAATTTTGAAGAAAGGTGGAGGAATCTCATACCCACCGATGTTGTCAAATCATATCCAAGAATGTCAAGAATAGCATAGAAATGGGGGGATACATCATCTGAGACCTTCCCTATACATCTCATGCTTCTGATGAAGGGAAAGGGGGTAATATCTCTCTTTAAAACTTTAAAAAAAAGGCCACGTGATTCTTAATATAAATAGGGATTTACGTCCTAATATTATATGGTAAGCCTTTGAGATACAAAGTCGTATGATTTACAAGGAAAATCAAGTATTTACATACTAAATTATTGATAATTCACTCGTTGAAATTCTCAGTCCGCACCTCATAAAGCATATTTATATAGTGAAAACCTTATTCACAATGTAAATCACATGAAGTATCTATTCTTAGTATCTCTATCCACCCATTCATCCTTTAATGCCCACTCAAACCCTTGGGAATACCACTGAATCTTAAACCAAACCTAAAAACTCGTTTATGGATGTTTGAAGCCTTGGAATCTCATTCTAATTCTCAATTATCATAACAAAATATCGAATAAATTGATAATTAAACTTCCTTTGGAATTTTCATCCTTTTAAAAACACAATATTGTACATAGTTCCCCAGACCCACACCCCTGGATCTAGTTCCTAAAAATCATACATTATATATTTTATTTGATAAAAACAATTGATTCTTATATATAAAGATCCAACAATTAAATATATTAAATCAAATTTTGAATTACACACATTCCTAAGACTATTTAGTTTTAGAGATGTAAACAATTAGGAAAAACCATAAACCAACAAAATTGATTTCCTTTTTAACTAAAGGACATTATCCTTCTATTATACAAGAAACTATGTAATCCATTTTACTTGTTGAACCTCACTCACAAATTCTATACACAAGCTATCATGTTAGGGGTATCAGGTGTAATACATTTATTTATAAAATTTCGAAATGGAAACATAAGAAAATGTGAATTTAAATAATTAGTAATAGAAAACATAAGTAATAACAATAGAAGGTCACAAGTTAGAATAAACTGAGCACAAATAATATGGCAGGACTAGATAATCAAAAATAATTCGATTATACAATGAAACTAAATTCATAATATATACATGGATAAAAATTTTAATAAAATGTCCACATGGATAAGAATAACTAGTTCCTTATAGAAGAAATTCATAATGATAGATTTCTAATTCCATGTCTTAAGCCAAGACATCATGAACATAGACAACATGATATTACAGTCAAGGCCCTTTGTCTAGAAAAATCTTGTTTTGGGTAGGAATACACCAAAATACCCAATATAGTTTGTCTCATGATACATATCAATGCATATATGGGATATATATATATATATATATATATATATAATGGGTACCCAACAGTCACTAATTAAGTCCAGTGCATTCACCATATAAGAAAACAAATATACAATACATAATTAACTTTTCCAATAATCACAAATATTTGAATAACAACATACAAAACACCCATAATTTTCCCTATGTTAATAAAATATAACATTATCATAACCTATATAGATAAATAATGAGTAAAATTAAACAATTAATATTCAACTTTCTTGAGTAATCAATAAACATCCATATTGGAATAATAAATATACATATTTTCAATAGTTTCCCAACAAATAAATGGAATATATTTCTATATAATAATCCCATAAACTAACACCCACACATATATTTTTATATCATTAATTCAATAATTTCCATAATAAATTGATGTAATAAATCTAAGAGAACACCCTTCAATCAAAGAAATAGAAAACAATGGACTCACAAAGTAAAGGTATTGTAAGAAAAGTTATGCCTATTCACCATGGTTAGTTTGGTAAGATAAATGTAGGGATGGATAATATCTTTAATAGATATTAATGATATATAATAAAACTTTAGAAATAAGGTTGATGATAAAATTTGAAGAATATACTTGATCAAGCATATGATATGTCAATGGAAATTGACTTAAATAATAAATAAATTTTAGGAGTTTTAGAAAAATATCTATGGAAATAAGAAATATCTTTGATATATTTAAATAATTTTTAAAGACATATTTAATAAAACTAGAATAAAAATAATTCCTATTATAAACCTAGAAAATAAAGAGGGAATGTTTCATATCATATGATAAAGGTGGTATAAATATGAGTTTACATGAAAGAAAAAAAATAAAAATATAATTTAAGAAATATTTTTAATATCATTATAAATAGAATAATTTATATGAGACCTTAAAAAGTTATTTTTTAAAAAGGTAAAATGAAAACATTTAAAAAAGTTACATTTGAAAAGGGGACTCAAATTATATAACCTTAAAAAGATATAAGGGTTACCAAAATAAATGTGGGGTGGAATAAAAAACATTAGAATTTTAAATGATGGAAAATGTATCCAATATTTAGAAATATCCTTATTCAATACCCACAATGTAAGAAGAGTAACAAAAAAATCATTTTTAAAAGAGGATAATGAAGAAATATAGTTCAAATAGGATAAAACATAATTAGCTATACAAATAATAAAGTTAAACATTCGTGGGAAAGGAAAATATGGAAAAGGAGGGGAAACTATCATTAAATATGATGGGAAATAATATCAATAATGATATACTTTTGAGAAATAAATTTAATCATGGTAAAATATTTTAATTAAAATTTCATTTTCCACTAGAGAGGAAGATAAAGTACAATTAAATTAAATATTAAGGTGAAATAAACCAAACTTGTAAGAAAGAATTTGAAGAACAAAAATTTTAACTCAATAAAGGGAGTTGAGTTAAAAAAATACTTACAGTAATGGTAACATAAGAATAAAAATAACTTGGGAAAGATTTACTATTAATTTGAAATTTAGATATCATGAGATGAAAGATATTTGGTTGAGAAGGAGTAGAGAAAGAGGAGGCCAAACATCAAAAGAAATGAGTGGGGGTAGAAACAAAAATTGATTTTAATTGAAAAATGAGAATCTTACAAGATTTGGCTATATGATTTTCCAAATTGTGTGCCAGTTTTGCAGATGTTACTATAAAATCACAACACACTCACATGATTTGTTTATACAATTTACCAAACCATTCACCAACCACAAAGATCTTCCTTGGGAAAATAAAAAACCCCTTCACACAGTTTTTAGTATGACTTTCATGTTTTTTCTCAAATAATGCCATACCCATGATGGATAAACCATGAACATTTAAACTGAGATGTAAAATTATATTCATAAAGGTAATCTCATGGTTTCCCATAAATAATGTCTGTAAACCATGCATGAAGATAAATTTTTCTATTTTTTTCGTGTTTCAAACCGAAAACTCTGGGAAACAAAAATTATCCCAAGATATGATAAAAATAATATAAAATATAAAATAATATTTGAATGTGAGTGTTGTAAGAATGTACCATTCACTAAAGATGGTTGAGCTTCCTTCTTTAATCACATGCTTGGATAAGATCATAAATAAGTATCCAAATTATTCCTTCCTCCTAGGGTATCCATGGTTTTAAAAATCACCCATTGTTTGGACATGTTCCTCACATTGACCACCATATTATAGTACCTCTCAAAGGTGATGATAGAAGGAGAAGATAATTTAATGAGGGAGAATCCTTTGGAAGTCTCCTCTAATTTTCATCGATAGAACCTTCTTATATATGACTTAGGGAAACTCTCTTAGTCCTCATGGAATTTACACAAATGTTACAAAATGTTTGAGTAATTCATTTATTTATAAACATAATGTAACCTATGGTCAACACATACATGCATTTATAATTTAAATTAATAGTTTGAATCACCCATACATTTCATCACATCAAATGTAGATAATCAATGATATCTTATGTGCGGGAAATCTCAAACATTAAAAATAAAAATTTAAATGTTAATTTTAATCATACAATATTAATAAAATATATAACAAAATTTAAGATACTATTGTATCATACACTACAATATATCTAAATATAGTAGTGACATATCACAGTGTCACACCATTCACTATATGTTTCCAATGAATATGTTATGACTTATTTTCATGTATGTCTTAAAGTAAGACAGACCCTATATCAGTCTAAATTATATATCATAATTCATCATATGTAATATTTTATTTAGAAAATATCTCAATAATGTGTATTTGAAATCCAAATGAACTTGGTGTTCTTTTATTTTTCATTATGAGAACGATGTATTCAAGATAAGTTGCAACTAATTTTTTTAATATAAAATATCTGATGTATAAAACATCATAAATGTTATTTTTAAAATTTTAATGGATTTCAAACTATTAACTACTTAAAACAAAGACACTATACCCATATCATAAATCCATCATATGAAATTATGTACTTTAGAATCAATTGGAACATACATTTAATTTATAATTAAACTTTAGTTTGACATAATAAAAAATGGTTGATATATTTTTGTTGCGATACAGATTGATCAATCAGGGAATCTCACTTCCTCTATACCACATTATATGCTATGAAAGAGGATTATGTAATTAAAAAGAGAAAAAATGGTGATGAAACCACAAAAAACATATAAGATACATGTGAAAGTACGAATTAACTAAAATTAAGTTTTATTTTATATTATAAAACATGATAATAACCACTATGGTTTTTTACCCAGTTATAAATAAGAGGAGTCTACTATTGAATGTGAACATGAACATTGAAAGAGCTCATATTTTCCTAATTATTCATATGTTTTTAAACGATTTAATCCCTTCCCATTAACCTATAACACCCCAAGCTTCTACGGTACGCTTCTCTTTGAATAATGTGATAGCGTGTGTTGTACGCAACATCGAGTTCTAACACACCACAACCAATCAAACTAGCTGTTATGAATAGTAATACCTACTTTTTGAAATTATATATATTTTATATTTCAAAATGGACTTCATTTTTGGTTTCGGAATATCGAAATTATCCTAAGATGAATTTTTGGTATTTTTCTGAGAACTTCCAATTTTTATGAATAGTGAAAAATACTTAAAAACAACTTTTTTAATCAAAATAATTTATAGTGATAAATTATATTATTTTGTGGTTTTAAAGTATAATTAGAATATATTTTTACCATTTTATCCAATATTGTTCATTAGAATTAATTTCACTTTGAAATTGGACCTAAACAATTGTCAATCTTTTGGTATATATTGTTTCTTAAAACATGCTATTTGTTGTGACAGCGGGAATTAATTATAAAATTAATTAATGCAACTTATATGTTTGGAATTTTTTAAAATAGACATCATTTTTGAATTCTGAATATCAATTATAGCTTAGGGTGAAATTTTTGCATTGTTCTGAAAAACTTCAAGTTTTGATGAATAGTGAAACTACTAAGTGGTAGTTAAAAAACTGAATTTTCCATAAAACTTAATTCTACCACTTCTGTGAATGGAATTTCGAAAATCCGAGAGACACGGTTAATATCAAGAAGTAAAATGTGGTTCAATGAGATGAAAATAATTTTTGTTGAATAGTAACTTTTTACTTTTATTTACCACGGTTAAAAGTAAATAGGGTAATTAGGGATAAAAATGATATTAATATTACCCTAACACATGTCCTAATTCTATTGGACAAGTGTATATCAACCAAAAAAAACCTTAAGAATAAAATATTATCATTTAGGTCCGCATGGATTAGATTAGGACATTTATTATTATTTAATTCAAAGAAGAGTTAAAAGAGTTAAAATCAAAGTTTATTTACTAAAACATTTTTAATATAGGGGTATACATAAGATATATTCGATTGTAAATATTCATTAGAAATATAAATAGATTTCCTACATAATGATATTTTATTTATAATTTTTAGACATTAAATAATTTAATTTATTTATGACACAATGATGATGCAGTAATTACCATAATAGTGAAAAATTAAAATAATTGATATTATAAATACCCAAATAAATATAATTTGAGACTTTTAAGGAATTAAACTAATTTTCTAGGATAATATGACATATTAAGATTTATTTAATTAACTTTTTTCGAAGTAATAATTCTGTTATAAGTTTCACAAAAATCAACTATTGAATAGTGTCAAAATTGACATAAAAGAGTTTTTAAAACAAATATTATATTATTAATTGATATTAAATTCCTAAAAATATAAGGTTCGGAAAAGAGACTTTTATCATGATAGGTGTATCATTAATGGACCACTTTGGGGTATCTTGGATGTATATAGTAAGTTTATTAACTATATAATATAAAAATACAAAGTGACATGGTAAATGTCAAACTAATTAACTAAGAGTTAAAACTAAAAGATAAGGTTAATATAGTAACCCAAACCTGTATAAATTCTATTCGTTGAATGGTTTTAGACATATCCCCACCTTAGCCTTTTAATAATAAACCTTGGATCCATTATAAACCGAATATTAATTTATAATAAATTAATATTTCTAGCTTTTCCAAAGGTGCCCCTCACCCCTCTTATAAAAGGGCACTCCCCCTTCTCATTACTTCACACCTTCAAAGCCTTTTGGTTCGGCCAAACTCTGCCCAAATACTCTCTCAACTTCCCTCACTATAACCTAGAGGCCTTAGTTTGATCATAAATCCAACCTAAGGAGCCCTTTTGATCAAATCAAAAGGCAAAACCCGAAGAAGAGGTAATGTTTTCACCACCCTTTTTCAAATTCATTTCTTCTTCCACTTCTTCTTTATTTGTTATTACCATTCTAAAATAATAACTCCAGTATCTTATATATACTGTGATGTTATTATAAATATGGTACAACCATATTCAGTATTCTATCCACACTTTTAATAACATGTCACCATACGTGCGTACGTACGGTTTACCGTCTCCACGTCGTGGTGTAATTGTTATTCAATGTATTATTATTTGGATGGGTATAATAATGATGTGTAACTCATGTAAATAATAAATATAACATGATAATGATTCTTTATATATGATATACTATCCAATTATATATTATTTTAACATCAAAAGAATGATATTGTCGCTCGTGTGTACATACGGACTACCGTCTCCACGAACGCAATGAGATTCATTCTCCATCATATCCATTCAAGTATAATTATCATTTTATGATTTAAAAATAATGTTTAAGGACTTGATATCATTCTGGATATGAATAAGATACAACCTATCCATGAAAAACATGGCTTACGTAACAAAACATATAAAAGAAAACGAGTAAGTTAACACCCGAAACGACGATAATACTAAGATATTATTAACAAAGCAATGTTAAAAGATCATATATGATATCATATTAATATATATGATTCTTGTATAATTTAATAACAATTATTTCACCATTATACAGGAGGTTAATCTACCCTCAACCAAGGAAAAGTACAAGGTAAGGGTTTATTTCGCAATCTCTTCATTATCTGAGGTTGTTTATACGTAATAATCTACTGGGATTTCTTTATCATCCACATCCATGTTTCTCCAAAATGTATTTCAATGAATTTTTACCATTTACAATAATATGAGTTAAAGTCATTTATACCCTTGTTTGACTTTTATAAGAGGTTTATAAAGGAATCTTTCCGTCGTTTTCTAAACAAGGTGTTTTTTAACCTTTTGACAGAATTAAGGTAAGAATGTTTTTTTTAACTTATACGGCGGGTGCGGCTATTTTCTGCCGTTATAAAATCGTCGAAGCTTCCCTTAAAATCTTATAAGAATACTTTCAAAGAAAATGTTTCATTTTATATGACTCTTAAATGATTTCAAAATAAAAAGAGATATTTCTCTAAAAAGAGTTTTGATTTCATCTATGTCAACATCCTTGATGGATTTTAAGCTTATTTGGAGATGATTTATTATGAAACAAAACTTCCATATTGTATTGAAGGTTTTGTGATATGTTTGACTATGGATATGTTATTTTCATGGTTTATGTATGAAGTATTTACATTTCGTATGCTAGTTTTAATACGAATGTTTATGTTATGTTTAAACCTTTTCATATGGGAATGCATTAGACTTAATATGTGACGGGTGGAGCCCGCTATAGCTCCTCGATGCATCGGTAGGTATCATGAGACAAACTAGTGTCTTGGCACAAGGCCTTGAAAAAATCTTATTTGTAGTCTTGGCACAAGGCCTTGGCTATGTGGTTATGATAGTCTGGCATTATGCATTCCATCATTATGAAAGTGATTATTGATATTGCATGTGATTATTAGATTATTAGAATATCCATGTGAATAAGTAAATGGAATAATTTCATTTTACTTTTGCCATACTATGTTGAAGTTCAAGTTTAAAAAGATTTTGTTTTAGTTATACATTGCCTTAAATGTTTATTCTTATTTATGAAAGTTTCTGCTATATTGTTATCATTACTGGGAATTTGAGCTCACCCCTTTTATATGTTTTATTTTTCCCAGGATGTGAAAAAGTAATTTATGAATGACCTGCAGGGATATTGTGAGGGGATAAGAGTGTGGACTATGGAGACTATATTGTTGTAGTTTTCATTTTATGATGTAATGTAAACCTTATGAATATATCTAGTGTTTCCAAGGCTACTAAACCAATAGGTCTTTCAAGATTTGATCTTTCTTGTGATCATGCCAATGTCATGTAATAATGCACTGACTCTGGGTAACTGGGGTCGGGGCGTTACAGTTGGTATCAGAGGAAGTTTAGTACAAACCTTGGAAGCAAGATTTAGATAAACTCTGATTAGAGCACATAGATTTAAGATGGACTTTGAGGATTAGTATAGAAGAACTTCCTAGAATTTTGGTATTGTAGAGATTTTGTGAGTTTTCTGAGAAATACATCCATGTATGGATACGAGCAGGTAGAGGCGGCTCTGGCACAGATGTACCTAGGGGTAAAACCTGAAAACACCGCTTTGAGCTAGACTCGAATGGGAACTGGTGCACGACAACGGGCCTTGCTGCACTCTTGGTTACGACACTCCCGGGGGATATGCTTAGGATAACTCTAATTTTCTTTACAAATCATTATGAAGGGTTTATGAGTATATACTTCTTCAAAGAAAACATTTTTATGATTATGGATTATATCCATAAATAGTTCAATTTATGTTAAGTGTTTTGTAAGTATGGTATTATGTATTTTGATTCATAAAGTGATTTAGTTTATACCATTGTTTAGAAATGGCGCCTAGTGGAAGAAATGGAAACTGTATCAATGCACGCACTCCATGTAGGGATTTCCCTCCTGCTCAAGATAATTATAGTGGAGCTGGTGATGCAACTGGTGTCGATCAGCTAATCACCATACTGGGACAACTTACTCAGGTTATGAATAATAACCTTACCCATATGGAGCACCCTGATCCACAGCGTGGAGGATCAATATTAGATCGCTTCATGAGGCAACAACCACCAACGTTCAATGGGAGTACAAATCCCTTAGTAGTTGAGAAATGGATATTTTCCCTAGAGAAAATATTTCAGGCTTTGGGGAGTAGTGAAAGGGAAAAAGTTATCATGGCAGTTTACCGCCTCACTGGAGATGCTGATCAATGGTGGTCATTGATTAAAAATACGAAGGAAGATGATGAAGTATCAAATATGGAATGGAGGGAGTTCAAAGATATTTTTTTAGGAAAATACTTTCCTCGCGACCATCGAGCAGATATGGAAAGGCATTTTCTGAGTCTGAGACAAAAGGATGATGAGAATGTCACAAAGTATGAGGCTAACTTTACAAGGTTAGCAAGGTATGCTGGAGATTATATACATAACCCAAGAAGTAAGATTGATCGTTTCTTTGATGGGTTAAAACCATTTCTCCGCCGAGCATTAGTATCACAATCCTTCTCGTCATACGAATACATTGTCTCATGTGTTATCAAGACCGAAAAGGAATTCTCTAAGCCTTATGACTTTAAAGAAAAGCAAGAGAAGAAGAGGTCTGCTGATCAATCTGGGAATGGAAATAAGCGGAAGAAGGGAAATTTTGAATATCCATCCTATGGTAAATGTGGGAAGAAACACCCCGGTACTTGCTTGAAGGGGACGAGAGTCTGTTACAAGTGTGGTGAAAAAGGCCACCAAGATCGTGATTGCAAAGGGAAGAAGGAAGCTACCAATGTTCAGTGCTACAATTGCAGGGAGATGGGGCATTATGCAAATGAATGTCCTAAGCGTCAGGGGAACTTACCTCATAAAATGACAAGGGATCAAGTCCGAGCTTATGCTATCACTACTGATGAGGTAGAAGCTCCGAAAGACGTGGTGGCAGGTAATTTAATGGTTTCCTCAAGTTTAGAAAATGCATTATTTGATTCTGGATCATCGCATTATTTCATATCTTCCCAGTTTGCTAAGAAAATTAGATATTTCCAATTTGATTTAACAAGGGAGTTGTCAGTTAAAACTCCTAAGGGAAGTATCATTGCAACAATTTTTTGTGAGTCAGTCCCCATTAGAGCACATAAATGTTCTTTATCGGCCGATCTCATTGTCATACCTATGATTGAGTTTGATATAATCCTCGATATGGACTGGCTTTCGGACTATGATGTGAAGATTTATTGTAAGAAGAAAGAGGTTACCATTCTTGATGATGATGACAAGGAACACCTTATCTTTAGAGCAAAATCGTCACTGCCTAATTCTTATCTAGATCCACCCCCAGTAGCTCAACTAAATTCAATTATTGAGGAGGAAGAGAATGAAATAACTATGGGTGAGGAAAGGAATGTTCAAATAGAGGATTTACCTGTTGTGAAAGAATATGTAGATGTATTTCCGGAAGATTTACCTGGACATCCTCCAGAACGAGAAGTTGAGTTTTCCATTTATTTAATTCCTAGATCAAGGCCTATATCGAAGACCCCTTATAGAATGACCACTGTATAATTAGTAGAACTAAAGAAACAACTAGAGGAATTGAGTAATAAAGGATTTATTCGCCCTAGTGTTTCTCCATGGGGAGCCCCTGTTCTTTTTGTTAAAAAGAAATATGGATCCATGAGGTTATGTATCGACTACAGGGAGATCAATGCTATAACAATAAAGAACAAGTATCCCCTACCTCGCATTGATGATTTATTTGACCAACTGCATGGAGCTCAATACTTTTCAAAGATTGAACTTCGATCTGGATACCATCAGTTGTGTGTGAAGAAGGAAGACATTCCGAAGACAGCATTTCGAACCAGGTACGGGCATTATGAGTTTACAGTAATGCCTTTTGGATTGACTAATGCACCCTCTGTATTCATGGATCTGATGAATAGAGTTTTCAAGGAATATCTCGATGAATTTGTGGTGGTATTTATTGATGATATCTTGGTATACTCAAAAAGCTATGAAGATCATGAAAATCACTTGCGCATTATCTTGAAGACTCTGAGAAGACATGAATTATATGGGAAGTTTAGCAAGTGTGGATTCTGGCTTTAGGAGATTTCTTTTCTTGGCTATATTGTCTCTAAAGATGGAATCTCTATTGATCCTTCTAAGACAAAGGCAATCCAAGAATGGCTAGCACCTACGAATATAACTGAGGTACGTAGTTTTATTGGTTTAGCGGGTTATTATCGATGTTTCGTCCAAAATTTTGCCTGATTGGCTAACCCATTAACGAAGCTCACACGTAAAGGGATTAAATTTGTTTGGACAAAAGAGTGTGAAGAATGTTTTGAAGAACTGAAGAGAAGATTAGTCAATGCTCCTATATTTACTCTACCATCGGGGAATGATGGGTTCGTTATTTATAGTGATGCATTGAAGAAAGGACTTGGTTGTGTCCTTATGAAGAATGATAGGGTTATTGCCTATGCATCACGATAGTTGAAAATTCATGAACAAAACTATCATACTCATGATCTCGAGTTAGCAGTTGTGATCTTTGCTTTGAAGATATGGAGGCACTACCTCTATGGTGAAAAATGCAAGATTTATACTGATCACAAGAGTTTGAAGTATATTTTCTCACAAAAAGAACTCAACATGAGGCAAAGGAGATGGCTTGAATTACTCAAGGATTATGATTGTACGATACACTACCACCCGGGGAAAGCAAACAAGGTGGCAGATGCTTTGAGCAGAAAATACCATGGAGTTTTGAACGTGATGAGAATTGAAAGGGATCCAATTTTCATAAATCTAGTGAAGATGGACATGGGAATAATCAGGGAAGGTGAAACATCAATGCTTTTTCAAATGGTTGTCAAACCATCTTTACTAGAAAGGATTAAGAGTTCTCAGACTAATGATGGAGAATTTCAAAAGAAGATTAAAGCTGTAAATGATGGGAGATTGAGAGATTTTGTGTATGAAAATGGAATTTTGAAATTCAGGAAGAGGCTTTGTGTTCCCGATATACCTGATCTAAAAAGGGAATTGTTGGATGATGTTCATAGTTCCAATTTCTCTATACACCCTGGGAGCACCAAAATGTATAGAGATTTGAAGGAACATTTTTGGTGGGACAACATGAAGAGAGAGATTGCCGATTTTGTGTCAAGATGTATGGTTTGTCAACAAGTGAAAGTTGGACGGCAACAGCCTGGTGGAGTATTGCAACCTCTTCCCATACCTGAGTGGAAATGGGATAATATTACGATGGAATTTTTCATGGGACTACCAAAGACTCCTAGAAGGAACAATACAATATGGGTTATTGTTGATCATCTTACCAAGTCAGCACATTTTCTTGCTATAAGATAAGATCTACCACTGGAACGTCTAGCAAGACTATATATTAATGAGGTTGTGAGACTTCATGGAGTACCCCTATCGATTATTTCTGATCGTGATCCCCGTTTTACTTCAAGATTCTGGAAGAGTCTTCAGAAATCCCTGGATACTGAACTTCATTTGAGCACTGCCTACCACCCTCAGACAGACGGACAATCAGAATGGACTATTCAAACCTTAGAATACATGTTGAGATCTTGTTCACTTGACTTTCAGGGTATGTGGGATCAATATTTACCTTTGGTAGAATTTTCCTATAACAATACCTTCCATTCGAGTATTCAGATGGCACCATATGAAGCGTTATACGGAAAGAGATGTCGCACACCAACCTGTTGGGATGACGTTGGTGAAAGAAAACTTGTAGGTCCAGAACTGGTGGAGGAAACGATGGAAAAGGTGAAGGTAATCTAAAATCACATCAAAGTAGCTCAAAGTAGGCAAAAGAGCTATACCGATAATCGAAGGAAGGATTTGGAATTTCAAGTCGGTGATCATGTTTTCCTGAAGGTATCTCCAAGGAAGGGAGTCATACGTTTTGGTAAGAAAGGTAAATTGAGTCTCAGGTACATCGGACCTTTCGAAATTCTAGAACGAATTGGGGTTGTAGCTTACCGATTGGAAATGCCGCCAAGTCTCTCCAAAGTTCACGATGTGTTCCACGTATCTCTATTGAGGAAATACATGCCTGACCCAATGCATGTACTCACCTATAAAGAATTAGAACTGGAACCCGATCTGTCTTATTGTGAAGAGCCTGTCAGGATTCTTGATACAAGAGAACAAGTACTGAGAAACCGGACGACGCGTCTGGTAAAAGTTTTGTGGAGAAACCATAAGATGGAAGAGGCAACGTGGGAATCTGAGAAACTTATGATGAAGAACCACCCAAGTCTTTTCATGCGATAGTATTCTGGAAATTTCGAGGATGAAATTATTTGAAGGAGGGGAGAATGTAACACCCCAAGCTTCTACGGTACGCTTCTCTTTGAATAATGCGATAGCGTGTGTTGTACGCAACATCGAGTTCTAACACACCACAACCAATCAAACTAGCCGTTATGAATAGTAATACCTAATTTTTGAAATTATATATATTTTATATTTCAAAATTGACTTCATTTTTGGTTTCGTAATATCAAAATTATCCTAAGATGAATTTTTGGTATTTTTCTGAGAACTTCCAATTTTTATGAATAGGGAAAAATACTTAAAAACAACTTTTTTAATCAAAATAATTTATAGTGATAAATTATATTATTGAGTGGTTTTAAAGTATAATTAGAATATATTTTTACCATCTTATCCAATGGTGTTCATTAGAATTAATTTCACTTTGAAATTGGACCTAAACAATTGTCAATCTTTTGGTATATATTGTTTCTTAAAAACACGCTATTTGTTGTGACAGTGGGAATTAATTATAAAATTAATTAATGCAACTTATATGTTAGGAATTTTGTAAAATAGACATAATTTTTGAATTCGGAATATCAATTGTATCTTAGGGTGAAATTTTGGCATTGTTCTGAAAAACTTCAATTTTTTATGAATAGTGAAACTACTAAGTGGTAGTTAAAAAACTGAATTTTTCATAAAACTTAATTTTACCGCTTCTGTGAATGGAATTTCAAAAATCTGAGAGACGCGGTTAATATCAAGAAGTTAAATGTGGTTCAATGAGATGAAAATAATTTTTGATGAATAGTAACTTTTTACTTTTATTTACCACGGTTAAAAGTAAATAGGGTAATTAAGGGTAAAAATGATATTAATATTACCCTAACACATGTCCTAATTCTATTGGACAAGTGTATCTCGACCAAAAATAACCTTAGGAATAAAATATTATCATTTAGGTCCACTTGGATTAGATTAGGACATTTATTATTATTTAATTCAAAGAAGAGTTAAAAGAGTTAAAATCAAAGTTTATTTACTAAAACATTTTTAATATAGAGTAATACATAAGATAAATTCAATTTTAAATATTCATTAGAAAGATAAAAATATTTCCTACATAATGATATTTTATTTATAATTTTTAGACATTAAATAATTTAATTTATTTATGACAAAATGATGATGCAGTAATTACCATAATAGTGAAAATTTAAAATAATTGATATTATAAATACCCAAATAAATATAATTTTAGACTTTTAATGAATTACACTAATTTTATAGGATAATATGACATATTAGGATTGATTTAATTAACATTTTTCGATGTAATCATTCTGTTATAAGTTTCACAAAAATCAACTATTGAATAGTGTCAAAATTGACATAAAAGAGTTTTTAAAACAAATATTATATTATTAATTGATATTAAATTCCTAAAAATCTAAGGTTCGTCCAAGAGACTTATATCATGATAGTTGTATCATTAATGGACCACTTGGGGGTCTCTTGGATGTATATAGTAAGTTTATTAACTATATAATATAAAAATACAAAGTGACGTGGTAAATGTCAAACTAATTAACTAAGAGTTAAAACTAAAAGATAAGGTTAATATAGTAACCCAAAACTGTCTAAATTCTATTGGTTGAATGGTTTTAGACCTATCCCCACCTTAACCTTTTAATAATCAACTTTGGAGCCATTATAAACTGAATATGAATTTATTATAAATTAATATTTCTAGCTTTTCCAAAGGTACCCCTCACCCCTCTTATAAAAGGGTACTCCCCCTTCTCATTACTTCACACCTTCAAAGCATTTTGGTTCAGCCAAATTCTCCCGAAATAATCTCTCAAATTCCCTCACTACAACCTAGAGGCCTTAGTTTGATCATAAATCCAACCTAAGGATCCCTTTTGATCAAATCAAAAGGAAGAACCCGAAGAAGAGGTAATGTTTTCACCACCCTTTTTCAAATTCATTTCTTCTTCCACTTCTTCTTTCTTTGTTATTACCATTATAAAATAATAACTCCAGTATCTTATATATACTGTGATATTATTATAAATATGGTACAACCATATTCAGTATTCTATCCACCCTTTGAATAACATGTCACCATACGTGCGTACATACGACTTACCGTCTCCAAGTCGTGGTGTAATTGTTATTCAATATATTATTATTTGGATGGGTATAATAATGATGTGTAACTCATGTAAATAATAAATATAACATGATAATGATTCTGTATATATGATATTCTATCCAATTATATATTATTTTAATATCAAAAGAATGATATTGTCGATCGTGCGTACGTACGGACTACCGTCTCCAAGAACGCAATAAGATTCATTCTCCATCGTATCCATTCAAGTATAATTATCATTTGATGATTTAAAAATAATGTTTAAGGACTTGATATCATTATGGATATGAATAAGATACAACCTATCCATGAAAAACATGGCTTACGTAACAAAACATATAAAATAAAACGAGTAAGTTAACACCCGAAACGACGATAATATTAAGATATTATTAACAAAGCAATGTTAAAAGATTATATATGATATCATATTAATATATATGATTCTTTTATAATTTAATAACAATTATTTCACCATTATACGGCGGTGCGGCTATTTTACGCCGTTATAAAATCGTCGAAGCTTCCCTTACAAGCTTATAAGAATACTTTCAAAGAAAATGTTTCATTTTATATTACTCTTAAATGATTTCAAAATAAAAAGAGATATTTCTCTAAAAAGAGTTTTGATTTCATCTATGTCAACATCCTTGATGGATTTTAAGCTTATTTGGAGATGATTTATTATGAAACAAAACTTCCATATTGTATTGAAGGTTTTGTGATATGTTTGACTATGGATATGTTATTTTCATGGTTTATGGATGAAGTATTTACATTTCGTATGCTGGTTTTAATACGAATGTTTATGTTATGTTTAAACCTTTTCATATGGGAATGCATTGGACTTAATATGTGACGGGGGGAGCCCGCTATATCTCCTCGATGCATCGGTAGGTCTCATGAGACAAACTAGTGTCTTGTCACAAGGCCTTGACAAAATCTTATTTGTAGTCTTGGAACGAGGCTTTGGCTACGTGGTTATGATAGTCTGACATTATACATTCCATCATTATGAAAGTGGTTATTGATATTGCATGTGATTATTCGATTAGTAGAATATCCATGTGAATAAGTAAATGGAATTATTTCATTTTACTTTTTCCATACTATGTTGAAGTTCAAGTTTAAAAGGCTTTTGTTTTAGTTATACATTGCCTTAAATGTTTATTCTTATTTATGAAAGTTTCCGCTATATTTTTATCCTTACTAGGCATTTGAGCTCACCCCTTTTATATGTTTTATTTTTCCCCGGATGTGAAGAAGTAATTTATGAATGACCTGTAGGGATAGTGTGAGGGGATAAGAGTGCGGACTATGGATACTATGTTGTTGTAGTTTTCATTTTATGATGTAATGTAAACCTTATGAATATATCTAGTGTTTCCAAGGCTACTAAACCAATTGGTCTTTCGAGATTTGATCTTTCTTGTGATCTTGCCAATGTCATGTAATAATGCACCAACTCTGGGTAACTGGGGTCGGGGCATTACATAACCAATTTCAGCTTCTTTGCATCATTTTATGACTTTTAGGGAGTTTTGATCTTAAGTGTGAAAAGTGGTTAATTCTGGACATTAAATAGATTTATGTTTCCTCTATATTTCAATAATAACTCCTACAATTTTCATCCAATTCACCTAATTGATTTTTTTAGGATAGAATGAGTGTTGGGCTATAAATAATTCTTATGGACCCAGAGACAATTCGAACTCCAACAAGCCAAACAAAATCGTTCAATGTGACACTTATTTCGGCCGACAGAATGGACCATGCCTCATTCAATGATTCATATCTCGGGATACCAATCACCAAATTGGGTTATTCTAGATGGGTTAGAAAGAAAAATTGATGAGGAAGCTTCCCATTAAATTTAATGAAGAAATTATTTCATTTAATATTCCATTAAATTGGTCAACTTAGGGTTTGTGGAATAGTGATTGGCGGCCAAAAAAAGTTAGGCCTTCTAATTCGGTCATACCTCATTCAAAACGGCTCAAAATGATTTGAAACTTCGTGGGTAGATGGAAAATTCCATTACTGACCTCCTATGAGAAGGGACCTCAGCCAGATTCTAAAAGAGTATGGGAGAACCGAAGCTATAATTCTGGAGGACAGATTCTAGAGGAGAAAATTTTTGTTCATTCTTCTCTCTTTTATTTCTTTTTAGTTTTTTATTGAATTATTCTTCCCCATTATTATAAATTACCCTTAACATGGTGGGGTAAATATTATGAGTTATTGGAAAAGGTTAGGTTTTCCATTTTTTAATGTTTGAGTTCATGTGTTTAATGTTAAGAAAATCTTTCTCTCTTTTGTAAGCTGGTTTCAATTGTAATAACAGTTTTTATTATCTTGTGCGATCGTATATGATTTTAGATTATGTTGTTATAATTGATTTGTTAAATGATAATTATCTCCATTCATTAGGTTATACTCTATATACGATGGAATAAATCAGATATTAGTGTTGAATTACTTGGTGATTGTCAGTACGTGTGAGAGTTGTTGTGTATATTCAAGATTGTTTGGGATAAACAAGACCCGATCAGGAATTACCTAAATTAATTGAAATTATTTACTGAAACTCTTTCAAAAAAGGAAGGAGAGTAGACCAAAATAAGATCTTGTTAAGGTTTACTCTCACCAACACCATTGACCAAAGAAGTGAGAGGAATCAATTGTGTAATCTCACTTTAATCGACTTAGCATAAGGGAAATGGATAAAATCGAACTATGATAACATTGCAATTTGAAATTCAACCCTGACCTGATCACCCAATTTTATATTACTATTTTCAATCACATGATATTTCAATTTATTTTACATATTTTACTTAATTTCCTCATTTTCTTTCATTTCTCTCAATTTCTAAACCAAACAAATTCAAAAACAAAGTGAAAAACATGATTGGTGTGCGCTCCACTCTGGAGAAAACCTAGGTTAACCACTATACTATATTTTAACTTAGTAAATAATTGTTTTTTCAACACCCCAAAATAGGATCATGTAAAAACTTGACTCTGTTTCTGGGGAGATGATTTTTTCTAAAACTCATTACCTTCTAATTTTGTTGAAATTGAGTAGATTATCACCTCCCCTTGCTTGATTTTTTTTTGATTCAGCTAACAATTGTATCTCATTGGTGGATGAGGTAGAAAAAGTTTTTATATGAGCCTATCATGGGGTATGGAAAAAAATTATTTACTAAGTTAAAATATAGTATAGTGGTTAACCTGGGTTGTCTCCAGAGAAGAGCGTACAACAATCATGTTGGTCACTTTGTTTTTGAATTTGTTTGGTTTAGAAATTGAGAGAAATGAAACAAAAGGAAGAAATTAAGTAAAATATGGAAAATAAATTGAAATATCATGTTATTGAAAATAGTAATATAAAATTGGGTGATCAAGTCAGGGTTGGATTTCCAATTGCAATGTTATCGTAGTTTGAATTTATCCATTTCTCTTTTGCTAATCAGATTAAAGTGAGATTCCACAATCGCTTACCCTCACTTCTTTGGTCAATGGTGTTGGTGAGAGTAAACCTTAACAATATCTTATTTTGGTCTACTATTCTTAGTTTTGTGAAAGATTTAGAGAAAATACTTTCAATAAATTTAGGCAATTCCCGATCAGGTCTTGTTTATCCCAAACAATCTTGAATATGCACTAGAACTCTCACACGTACTGACAATCACCAAGTACTTCAACACTAAGATCTGATCCATTCCATATTATATAGACTCAAACCTAGTGAAGGGAGATAATCAACATTTAATAAATCAATTATAACAACAAAATCTAAAATCATATACGGTTGCACAAGATAATAAAAACTGTTATTACAATTAAAACCAGCTTGCAAAAGAGAGAAAGGTTTCTTAACATTAATAATATGAACTCAAACATTAAAAAATGGAAAACCTAACCCTCCCCAATAACTCATAATATTTACCCCAACATGGTAAGGGAAATTGAGAAGAAGGGGTAAGAAGAATGCATTACAAAAATAAAAAGAAATAAAAGAGATAAAATAAAGAACCTAAATTTTCTCCTCCAGAATCTATCTTCCAGAATGATAGATTTGGTTCTCCCACCCTATTGTAGAATCAGGCTGAGGTATCTTCTTATAAGAGGATAGAAATGGAGTTGGACATCTACACACAATGTTTTAATATATTTTGAGCCATGTTGAATGAGTTATGGATGAATTAGTAGACTTGACATTTTCTGGCTGCCAATCAATATTCCAACAACCCTACTTTGACCGGTTTAATGGAGGCCTAAATGAAATTATTTCTTCATTAAATTTAATTGGAAGCTTCCTTGTCGAGTTTTATTTCTAACCCAGCTGGAAGAACCCAATTTGGTGGTCGGTATCCTGAGATATGGATCATTGAATGAGGCATGGTCCATTCTATCGTCTAGAATAAGTGTTCACATTGACCGATTTTGTTTGGATTGTTGGAGTTCGAATTGTCTCTGGATCCATAAGACTTATTTTTATACAAAAAACCATTTCATTTTACAAAAAAAGGAATCAAGTTAATTGGAATAAAATTGTAGGAGTTATCCTTAAAATACAGAGGGAACATAAATCTATTTAATGTCTAGAATTAACCACTTTTCACACTTAAGATCAAAACTCACAAAAAGTCATAAAATTATGCAAAGAAGCTCAAATTGGTTAATGGGTAGGGATTAAATCATTGAAAAACATATAAATAATTATGAAAATAAGAGCTCTATCAATTCCCCCACACTTTTCAATTGGACTCCTGGACAAGTAAAACTCAAAATCAAATCATAGAAAATTTAAAACACACATCCATGAGACCCACTAATTTAACGCCAAGAAACAAAAGATATAATTCCTCCTCAAAAAATGATTATTTCAAGTTCTTGATTTCAGATCATTCAATATATTTCCTCTTCATTTCTCCTCCCACTCACATAAAACACTTACCTCACTTTCATTTTCCCTCATCACACAAATTTCAATTTTTCAACAATGTCTTTCTCATCCAATAATCATGCAAGGGTCACCATAGGCTTGATAAATTCCTACATATCCACTTGATGTGATTCAAGGAAATATGTTTATCATGAGGAATTTTTAGGTTTGTTCTGTTGTTTTGGATTGGTAGGATTTAGATGTGATAACTTCTGAAGTAGAATAAGGAATGCTTGGCTCTTTTGGAAGCAGAATTGCATTATTCTAATTTTTTACTTAAGTACGGTCTTCTCCTCACTCTCATTAGTAGTAAATTAGCTCCATTAGCATGAAAAATCCGTGAAATTTTACACTATTCATCATTTTAGTAGCAATAGTTTCAATCATTACATGATTTTTCTCAGATAGGCACGTCTTTTTTCATTAGAAGCGCCAAAAAGGCACAGCTTCTCATATATAAAAGCTCCAGAAAAGGCACTTCTTTCAACAAAATAATTTTTTTTTAGAATCAATCACATATCTTAAACATTCTATTTTCCACCCAAAGTATCACCAAATTAGGTATCATAATACAAGATAGCTTCCCCCACACTTAAGTTCAACTAGATTATGCAATTTCACTTCAAGAGCAGGTTAGATAGGGAAAATTGGATTGTAATGTGGCTAACCTGATAGAATTTTGATGGATTCTATTGGATAAAAGGATTAAATGTTCAAGGTAGGACATTATAAAAAGGATTTTATTGAAAAGGGGGCTTTAAAACCAAATAAATTCCTCAATCATTTAAAAAATGTGTACCTCAAACCCTCAAGTTTTGACAGGAATAAATCAAATTCTAGTTAAATCAAACATGGTATGGTTCTCTCAATAAGTGAGGTGAATGAAAAGAATATGAAAAATAGGTTTAGAAGCCTCACAAGAAAGTGATTTCAATTATAAAGACAGTGAATTGTGGCATAAGATTCAAAAATCAGAGTACTTTTAATGAAATTATTTAAGATTTGAACTTGAAACTAAGCCATTCTTAGCATTCATTTAAGTTTAGTTTCATGGAATAAATATATTCACTCATTAATATGGGTTTCAAAAATGGTGATGATAATCATTTCAGCTCAAAAGTTTTAGAAACAAACAAAAAAAATTAAAAACACTTTTTTTGGAAAATAGAAAAAACAATTGAAAGTACTAAACATCAAAAGTTCCCTCCCCCACACATAAATGATGCAGTGTCCACAATTCATTCAAGTAGATTTAACATGGAATAAGATTTTTAGTTGAGTCACAATAATAAGTAATGTGTTAAGGATAGGTACAACCTGACTTATTATCAATGCAACGATGATTTAATCTCTGAATGTTGCACACATAAAAACCTACAAACAAAGGTTGATAATAAAACATAATTAATTTATTTAAATAAAAGAAAATATAATTAAAATGAGAATAGAAGGATAGATATTGTTTTAATCCCCCTAGAGGGCCCTGGGTTTTGACTGCCTCCAGATGGGTAGTTTCTGTTGGTTATCCCCAATCTGATGGTGGGTTGAGTTTCTTTGAGATGAACCACCAACACTTCTTCTTTCCATCTTTAACTTCTTCCTTTTTTTAGGACTCCATGAATATAATACACCAAATAAATCCTAATGAAAATGATATGCATCTAGTATGGTGGATGTAGGATAAATAATGAGTCCTCCTCCTTCATGGTTTCCACTTTCACAACCTCTTCTTCATTCTCTAGTAGTTTCTTAAGGTATGATGCATAAAAAGAATAGTTAAAGGTAAAATTATAGTGTAATTCTATTTGAATAAAATTAAAGAATTTTGAATCAATATCAAATTCTTCCCTTTCAAAGTAAGCATCTTGTGTCTCTTTTTCCTCAAGAAATTCCACTTGGATATCATCTTGAACTCCTTCGAATGAATTATCAACATGTTCGGGGAGCTCTAGGTGTTCCTCTTCAGGTGTATCTTCTTATTTTTCCTCATCCACCAAGAAAATACAATTGTTGCCCAAATCTAAGAATTTATAACAAGGGGAGGTAATACTAAATTTATATTTAATAAAATCAGAATGAAAAGAATCAAAGAAAATATTATCTCCCTGAGTTTGTTCAGCTTCAATTGCGTCTTTAATTAGAGGTGCCTCTTGTAGATGAATTTCACAAGATACAGGAAGGTAGTCAGGCTCCCCCATCTTTTCTTCAAATTCCACTTCTTTGGTGGTGTCTTCCTTTAATGGTTCTGGTTCTTCTACTTTATAAGGAATACATGGATCAAGTAGTTCTTCACACTCATTCCAGAATCCATCTAGATATTTTTGATGTCCTAAATATAGCTCAATATGAAATTCTTCCTTCTTGGCCTCCTCATGTTCGTTATTAGGTTCTCGTTTATCCATCAATGCATTGACATATTTGAATGAAAGTTCTACTTTGTTCTCTAGTTTTTCTATGTAATTTCTAAGTTCTTTCATCTGAACTATATTATAACCAAACTCATCTTCTGGTTTCACTTGTGGGTAACTGTTCCATGAATTAAAGATATGATCATTTGAAAATGTCTTGGAAATTATTTTTATATTTTTTTAATTAAAAAATGTTAAATATTAAT
The DNA here is from genome assembly GCA_963277665.1 of Viscum album. Lineage (NCBI taxonomy): Eukaryota > Viridiplantae > Streptophyta > Magnoliopsida > Santalales > Viscaceae > Viscum > Viscum album. Next base: position 679,756,337 of record OY728123.1, on the reverse strand, counting down.
AATTAGATTATGGAACTACCTCCCCAGCAATGGTGCTAAGTTTTGATATGCGCCTATCATGGGGTGTGGCAAAAACAATTATTTTCTAAGTTAAAATATAGTATAGTGGTTAACCTAGGTTGTCTCCAGATAGGAGGGCATAACAACCATGTTTGTCACTTTGTTTTTGAATTTGTTTGGTTTAGAAATTGAGAGAAATGAAACAAAAGGAATAAATTAAGTAAAATATGGAAAATAAATTGAAATATCATGTGAATGAAAATTGTAATATAAAATTGGGTGATCAGTTCAGGGTCGGATTTCTAATTGCAATGTTATCATAGCTCGATTTTATCTGTTTCTCTTCTACTAAGCTGATTAAAGTGAGATTCCACAATCGCTTCCTCTCACTTCTTTGGTCAATGGTGTTGGGGAGAGTAAACCTTAACAATATCTTATTTTGGTCTAATATCCTTCCTTTTGGGAAAGATTTTTAGCAAATACTTTCAATTAATTCAAGCAATTCCCGATCGGGTCTTGTTTATCCCAAACAATCTTGAATATGCACTACAACTCTCACACGTACTGACAATCAGAAAGTACTTCAACACTAAGATCTGATCTATTCCATCGTATATAGATGAGAACCTAGTGAAGGGATATAATTATCATTTAACAAATCAATTATAACAATAGAATCTAAAATCATATACAATCACACAAGATAATAAAAACCATTACTACAATTGAAACTAACTTTCAAAAGAGAGAAAGATTTTCTTATCATTAAGCACATGAACTCAAACATTAAAAAATGGAAAACCTAACCTTCCCCAATCACTTATATTATTTACCCCACCATGTTAAGGGTAATTGAGAAGAATTGGGAATAATAAGGCATTAAAAACCTAAAAATAAATAAAAGAGAGAAAAGAAAGAACAAAACATTTCTCCTCTAGAATCTATCCTCCAGAATTATAGCTTCGTTTCTCCCACCCTATTGTAGAATTAGGCCGAGGTCTGTTCTTATAGTAGGTGAGGAATGTATTTTTACATCTACCCACGAAGTTTCAAAGAATTTTGAGCTACGTTGAATGAGTTATGTCCGAATTAGTAGGCCTGACTTTTTTTGGCCGCCAATCACTATTCCAACAACCCTAATTTGACTAGTTTAATGGGGAATAAATGAAATTATTTCTTCAAGGAATTTAATTGAAATCTTCCTCATCACGTTGGTTTTCTAACCCATCTGGAATCACCCAATTTGGTGGTTGGTATCCTAAGATATGGATCATTGAATGAGGCATGGTCTATTCTGCCGGCCAGAATAAGTGTTCACATTGACCGATTTTGTTCGTCTTGTTGGATTTGAAATTGTCTCTAAGTCCAGAAGACTTATTTGTATCCAAAATATCATTTCATCCTAAAAAAGGAATCAGGTTAATTTGATGAAAATTGTGGGAATTATGCTCGAAATACAGAGGCAACCAAAATCTGTTTAATGTCCAGAATTAACCACTTTTCACACTTAAGATCAAAACTCACCAAAAGTCATAAAATGATACAAAGAAGTTAAAATTGGTTAATTTTATGGGATTAAATCATTGAAATACATATGAATAATTATGAAAATATGAGATCTTTCAAACATCTTATGGTACTTTTTCATCATCAATGACAATGTTAACCTCTTAGAGTGGTTGGTTTTGGAGTCTTATTAGGAGAATAATTTATGAAAGGACATGAAAAAATACATTATAATAAATAATTGTATGAATTAAATACTAAAACTATGATCTTATAGAGTAAATTTAATTGTAAAAATTTTGTACTGATGAAACAAAATGAATTACTGATGATACAAAATGACATTTTAATGGAAAAAACAACCAATGAACCAATAACCATTGTAAGAGACACAAGACCCAAGTTTCAAGGGTTGTTTCTATTATATTTCTGACATACCTAAGGTAATAATTTACAAGTATTTTATAATTTTTATGTGACATATATATATGATCACTCATAGACCAGGTAATTGAAAGAGGAATGGGGTATAATATTCCAAGTGGTACCCATTACAATACAACATTACCAATAAATCATTTGAGAGTTCGAATTTAGGTATATAATGAACTAAGAGCTATGTTACAGAGTCCCATCGATGATATCATTACTAAAATAGTTGAAAATATAAAATAATATTCCTAACATAGTTGATCAATCTTAAAAAGAAAGATAATAATAAAGGGTAGTGTCATTTCCAACATTTATAATATTTAATATCTTTTATTATGAAAACAATTTTATATAATAACATAAGGGGAAACAAACAACTAGGTTTAAGAAATGAAAGGAATTAATTACTACATCATAAAAGTAAATTATTGAACCTAATTTTTCAATAGCACTGTCCCTGGCATGGATAATTACTTTATAAGTTATTAAAAACCATATTTTAATGATAATAATACTTTTCAATTTACATTTAGTGAACATGTACCTAAAACAAATACTATCGATAATATTATTCTTGATATAATAAATGAAATTCTTCATCACAAATGATTAGGATCCTTCATAATCAATGTATATATCATTTTTTCATAATTATTATCCCTAATTATTAATATTATATTGTTATTATATTTTAATAGTAATATTTTATTCAATATATTTATAAAACCATTCTGAAGTCGCATGATAAGGATATCACATTTTTTTGTTTTTATAAGTCCTCATCTTCATTTTATAAAATAAGGAATAATTAATCTTCAAAAAATTATAAGAAAATAAAAATAAGTTTTCAAAAAAATCAATAAAATATAATGGATGATAGAATATTTTTAATAACTATGCTTTAAAGGTAAATCTTTATACTCTTATTATTTTTTGATATATTTTTTTCATAAAATGAACCACTTATTATTTTTTAATCTTTTCTAGAGATAATTGGATGCTAATTATGATAAATCCAATTAATCCAATGATATATTTTATTGATCCAGTGCTTGGATATCTAAAAATAGTCCACACATGATGTACATTTTTTAATTAGGAAAAAAATGTATTTTTAGCATTTTATATTTGGTCTTTCAATTTTATGATATATAATATGCATTAATTCTTATATTTTATTTGGTAGTATGGTTCTAATGTATTAAAAAGGAAATAAGAAAAATGGACATAGATAAGAAACTGATTTATTATTATAGATGAATTTTTTTAACGTATATATAATAACATTTCACTATTGGAATGCATATCATGAAAATTTTCTTATAATTTTCAATGTTTACTTGGGGTCCAAAAAAACCAAATGTTTATGTCTCGGATATTATGTTTTAAAATTTATGATGGGTGTTATAACCATAAAAAAATTAAAATACTCATAATGGTATTTATTATATGTATCTATTTTTGATTCTATACACTTTTATTTAAAACATGTATTAATCATCTCCATTTTTATATATTTTTAGTACTAAATAGATAATTACGATAAATCCTTTTCAAAAGATTAAATATTTTCATTCCTGGATGAATGACAATGTTACATTATGTAAAAATGTTTACAATAATCTTAAAGAGGTATATTTTTACCACTTATTTTTATTATCTAGTTTGTAACCTATAAAAATGACCCTTATGTCATTTGGATGTATAATGGTATCAAAAGTGAGTATTATTAATTTAAAAGTGATATTATAGTTAAAAACAAATGTCCCATACTCCAAACCAAGAAAGAGAGGTTGTAATATTTTTTAAATATAGAGAAAATAAAAATTTTATTTTTTACTTATAGGGATGAACCACATTTCATTATGACCCACATTGTGGTTATATTGAAAAAATTATCACTTTTCCATTTTAAATTATTATATAACATTAAAACTTATGTAAAATCATCTAACCCCAGAAAAAAAAAAGCATGTATGGTCATGAAAATAAAAAAACGAATGATTTTTTACCTATATAGATGAACTACACATCATTCCAACATATGGTGTGGTCAGAAAGACCGAGAGTTCATGATCTCAATCTAAAAGTGATATTTTAGTTTAAAATGTGTTTCACATTCTCAAAACTAACCAAAAAAGATCATATTATCAAAATAATATAAAAAACAAATATCTTATTTATTTTTGAACTTTATGAAAAAAAAATTGCAACATTTTGAGGCATGGTGCGGTCAGAATGATTAAAGGTGCGTTTTTTCCATTTTATAGGTTTGCCTAAGTTAAAAACATGGTCAGAAGCTCAAAACCAAATAAACTAACTCATATTGTCATAAAAATTTAGTAAAATTTTATTTGATTGGTTTTTTTCCTTTTGGAATGAACCACGTGTTATTTTTATGTGTGGTGTGGTTATATTAACCTAATGTGAATATATATATATATATATATATATTAAGTGTCTTTTAAGTCAAAAAAATCACATCACATGCTCAAAACATTGAAATTGAAATTCGATTTTCATGAACCTATATGTGATCATCAATTAATTTTTGACTTATATGGATGAATCTCATATCAATCGTACATGTGTTTTGGTTGGAATATTTGAAAGTTAATTTTTTATATTAAAAGTGTTATCTATGTTAAAAATGTGTATCACATGCTCAAAACCAAGAAAATAAGATCTGATTTTTAGGAAAATAGAGAATAATGATCATATATTTATTTTTATCAGATATGAATAAAAAATGTTAATTTAATTCATGATGTGTTCTTAATGAATAATTTTTTTTCCAATTTTAAGTGTTATGCACTTAAAAATGAGCATCACTTTCTCAAAACTGAAAAAAAATCATAGATTTTCAAAAAAAATATAGGAAAAATATTCATAAGTCTATTTATGACCTGTATGAATGAATCATATTTAATTATGATGTTTATTGTTGTTATAATGGCCATTAGTTTTTTCTATGTTAAAAGTGATTTCTAAGTAAAAAAGTTCACTTCATGAGCTCAAAATCAAGAAAACGAGCACTAGTTTTTGGGAAACTTTGGGAAAATGATCACCTATTAATTTTTGGCCAATAAGAATGTATCAAACAAAATTATAACATGTGGTGTAGTTAAAATTATTGAGAATTCATTTTTTCATTTTAAAATTTTTTTCCATGTTAAAAACATGCATAATGAGCTAAAAAAGAACAAACTATATCATTTTTAGTGAAACTATAGCTCAAAGATCTTTAATTGTTTTATTATCCGCCATATTTAATTTTTCCCAGGATTTGTTTCTATTAATATAATCTATAATAGTTCAAATATAGTTAGTTTTAAATTTATTAAATATTATTAATAAAACAAATATTGCATATTAATACTTATATATGACTATTGCTTCATTTCAAAATAAATTTTAGGATTGTTAAAAGAAAATGGATGGCTAATGATTCATCAACATGAAATTATTCATATGAGGAAGTATCTTTCAGTTATATGACTAATTCATTTATAATTATTGAAACCATAACCCATGATTTTATTGAAAAATCAATTTCATGTAATAAAATATATATATCATTGGAATTTTCTGGATTCATTCACTTTTTTTATTTTTTCATTCATGATACATTTAAAAATGTATGCAATAGTTGGGAAGGGACTTTATCAATGATTTTTTAGCACTTAGAAGGGTATGTACATTCTTTAATGCAAGAAACATAAAAAAATTATATCACTAATAAAATCATTTTCTAGTACTAAGAACGTTATGTTTTATGAAAGTGAACCCATTATAATGATTTTATTTATTTATTTGAACTATTTAATTTTTCTATGTTTTATTTGATATGTGCCTTATGTAACATAATGAAAAAGGATGATCTTGAATCACTAAATAAAAATATTGTAATAAATGATACATTATTTGAGAAAATCAAATAAACTCTTACACTTTATAGTTCGTAAATAATGTTTTTATATATCTATGGTTGGTTGAAAGTTTTTAATCGCATGTTATTTTATTTTATAACTCATATTTAATTAAATTTTTAAATTTAAAGAGAATCTCGGGTGTAAATCTATTCCACAATAGTCCAAATACTATAAGGTAAATTTCTAGATGTACTTTGAAACAACCATTCACATATTCCGATTCGGTTATAAATATTATTTCATTTAGTACTCAATAATAAAACAAAACCCATAAAAAATAAGTAGATTTACACATGAAGTAAGAAAAATTTATAGTATAGTATAATAGATAATGCAATTGTTAATTACAAAAGATAAATTATTATGGTTTTTAAGAGATATAATAATATTTTCATACAATTTAATTTACATTTCACTATTCTTGTATGATTAGTCAAACATTGAAAATGGGGTAAAGATTGAAGATGACATCACATTAGTTATCCTCTATCAATTACAATGAAAATTTTATAATGATCCTTCTATTTTAGAGATATAGAATAATTAATTTTTTATTTTCAAATTTATAACACATCAAATTGGTATGTCCTGATACATCTACTTATAAGAAGGTTAAAGGATTTTTATGATCATGAAGATAATGAAAGTGTGCCACCATAAGCATTTGATGTAACAAATGATATTTATAATATACAAAAGGAGGAATAATTCTCATGAATGGATGTTTAATGGATGTAATTAATTGTATGAAGTAACTTATATTTGAATATATTCACATTTAGAATTTTTTATAAATTTATTTTATTATAACGAAAATGAAGTTATATTTTTGTTATCTTTTTTTGGTGGCATTGTTTTCTATTACTAGTCTTCCATAAAATATTCCCCTCTTCATTTGATTGAAATTATTAAAAACAGTTAAAGGAGTTATTGAACATAATATTAATGTGTTTATGTTTCTTTTTTTCTTTTTTTAATGTATATTCATTTAACTATTATATTATGTAGTTATGAGTTTGATTTGGATATAATTAGTTTCTAATTAAATTGGTTTAAATGTTTTTTATTATAGTAAACTCTTATATAATAATTTTAAAATTATTTTTTCTCTTCAAAAAAATCATTGTTGCATTCCAAGGAAATGATTATAATGCTATATCAACCATTATTGTGCACGATTAGGTTATAACATGTGTATGTTTTAGGTATGACACGTATGCATTTTTTATAGTTATTTTTATATTTTCTATTCTAATACATTAATTAAATAATTATTCAGGTTTCTAATAAAATTGAAAAAATATGGTACTTTTCACATAAATCCATATATATTGATAAAATTCAAAATGAGTATCAAATTAGTAAAGGTAAAAATTAGGCTACTTTTTCCAATGTGATTCTTATGACAGAAAATGTACCTTATTTATTCTATCAAATATTAATGTGGGTATTTTATTTTATGATGTGGTTGATGAAATACATAATAATGAAATTCCTATATGAAATAGAGAAAGAAAAAAAACAAATGGGGTCCCATTAAAATTAGATTCTTTCTAAAATATGACATTGAAAATACAATTGATACTTTCAGTGAAAAAGGGAAATTATTGTATGATAACTAATTTTTTGGATATTTTTACATTCCAATGTGTTATCATAGTGAAATTTTGAAAATATTTATGAACCAAGTATATGAAAATTGGTTATAATTGTCGACTTGATTTACATGAAACTAGAGTTGATCCAGACTATCAAATAAGTGAATCTTATATGATTATATTTGTGTTATCATAGGGGTAGAAGTTCACTGATGGGAAATTTCAATAGTCACATTTTTTTGTTTGCAAAATCGCACATGTAAATTTGCATACCTCATAAAATGATAGGATCGGGTTAATTTTTCTAAAACCCAAGAATTTAAATTTTTTAAATTTACCATGGGTTGGGAGTGACCTAGAGTAGTTTTCATGTGAATCGCACTAGTCTTAAGCTAAAATGGTTGTTGGCTGAAGCAATCCGCACAATGATAGATAGGGTCATAGTGTGAAAGGGTTTGGATAGGGTAGGAGCACCCCTAGCCCAATAAATCATGGTGTGAGCATGTAGTTCATGCCGTAAATAAATCTAGGGAGAAAAAAAAAGTTTTAATGTGAAAATAGAATAAGGGAAATTTCATTTAAAAGTAGTGGAAACACACCTCTCCTCCAATTTAGGGTTCTAAGTGAGGGACCTCCTTCATTTCAAGTTGGATTTTTGTGTCCTTCATCAAAGAAGGTAGAATCATGTGATGCTAACACTTTGTGTCCTTAATTCTTTTGTTTCTATCATTGATTTTCGGTGTTCTATCATTTATATACATTATTCCCTATATACAAAGTTTTTATATTCTTATTTGATTTTAATTGTTTTTTCTCAAATTAGATGCAAGTATTATACGAGTAAGCATTCAAAATCATAAGGTAATTAGTTCCTAGATTTCTCCTAATTATATGTGTTTTATGTAATGTATGGTAAATGGGTGTGAGTGGGGTGGTATGGGTGAGACCAATTTTTTACTAATTTTAGTTTTTTGCTCCATGGATATTTCAGAGGGTATTCTCATGGTTGAAATGGTATTCTTGAGCTCGGTATGACATGGATGTAGTGTAATGGGGTACTAAGGTCTGTTGGGCATGATGGTGCTGGTCATGGATGTTTGATAATGTGATATTATGGTTGAGTTTGTTTTGTAGGAACACATTGGGATTGGAACACATTGGGATTGGAACATGTAACTATAAGTGAAGTTGATCAATGAAGGCAATACAATGTTGTTCTTCGGGTTAAGGTAGACGGTGATGACCAATTCTATTGTTGGGTCATGTGGACCTTTGGTAGAGACAAAGGTTTTCTAGAGATGTAGCATTGGATTTTTGGTGATTCTCACTCACTGTAGTTGGTCGAAGGTGATTTTAGGGTTGTGTGCACACATGATAGGGATGAGTGAGGAGGTTTTGACCACAATCTGTAAGTGGAGTCCTCCATAGATCAAGTAAAATAAAATATGGTGTTCACCATCAGTATGATGGAGGTTATAACCTTAGAAGAACATGACTTACGGTGAATGAGACCATTTATTGGGGGATAAGTATCAATGAAATGATAGGGCGAATGGGTCATGACTATAAAAGGATGGGTATGATCATGCCTTAGAATTCTAGGCTTCTTAGCTGATGGGGGTCACATAAATAGAATTCTGAGGGACTTGTAACATGCATTGTGGATGTGCCTTTGGGGAATTGGGTTGACTTGAGATGGTTTGTTAGAAACAATTGAAAATGATTTCATGAGTTATGTATTGATTGTTGGTGTGTGACATTATATGGTATGGTAAGGGATGAAAGACCTAGGGATATTCTAGTTTGATAGACCATGGATACATCATTCCACTCTAGAATTGGATGAGGCAAGTATAGTGTATCTTGTGGCTGGTGATCATAACTATGGTGGGTTATGTTATGTTTGTTGATTGCAATTTATTTATTTATATCATACATTGTTATATGTATGTATGTAACCTATGTACACTATTGGCAGTAGCCTACTAAGTTTATATGAACACGTTGCACGGGTCCTTTAGGATGTGTGCACGCATTATGGTTCTGAGTACAAGAAAGGGATCAGGATCGAGGTGTAGAGATTAGTGGGTAGGGGTATGAAGAGGGTGTATTGGCTTGATGGCATGATTTTTGGAAGGTAGACTAGGTGGTTCCTTGGTTTTGATCTGGTGATATTTTGGGTTATTTTTTCCTTTTATGTATATGATTGGCCTACGGGTGATCATGGATATTTTGTAAAGACTCAAATGATATGTATATATTATCTGGAATATATAGCATGTGTACTTTTGGCTCATTATTGGTGTGGTTTTATATTTCTTCCACTAAGTTTGATTTATTACTTCTGTAATTCTTTTATTATTATTTTCTTATTATTGTCTCCAAAGGGTATAGTCTCCCCATTATCGCCCAATAGACCCATGATGGTAGTTGGCAGCCTTTAGCATATGGGGAGGTGCACCTATGATCCAGTAACTCTCTGGACCAAAACACTAGATCAGTGCATCCCAGGGAGGAGAATTAAAAAGTGGTATTGTATTAAATTGTGTATGCTATCTCATATCATCAAAGATCTTTAGTATTACATGGTGGTATTCAAGAAGTTTTACTATAAGTGGTAATAATTCTCAGCTATTTTCTAAGTGGTATTAATGGTGGGTTATGTAAAAATGGTTCTTTATTTGGGTTGTGGTAGATTGGAGCCTATGAATGTGTCAAAACATGGGGTGGTGGTTATGTTGATTGTCTAGATTACACCAATAGGAACTGAAGGCCAACTAAGGGAAATGGGATTATTGTTCAACTTTTCATATAGTTGAGTTATTTGATTTTTATTAAATTGTATTTGATGTTACTAACTTATTTTTGGAATCTTGGCTTTTGAGGTAAGTGAGAGTACTCATGCATCAAGATAGTCACTTAGGATCACATGACATATGTGTGTTCTTGTGATTATTTCTTGGAATAAGGAATAAGTGAAAAGGGGTGAGATTTTTAAAGTGAAAAAATAAAATAAATATATTTTTCCTATATATTCTCTTGGTGGAATTCTACTTATTTTCCCTAGGAAAAGGAAGTGTTCCCAAAAAGGGAAAGGGGTTGGGATGTTCAATGTGTCAATAATAGGATAAACTATTTTTTACCATGTAGTATCTTGGTTTAATTCTACTCAATGATACCAGGTATGTGATTCTTGATGTGGTGGGGATGTGATCCTATGTGTATGTGGTGCATATGGTTTCTGACTCAGATATGGGAAGGAAGGGGGACATGAGGCAGGATTGTTTGTTATATGGGTTTGGCAGTTAAGTGTAAGGGTAGTGAGATTCTTCGCCTATTATAGATTTCCCTATTTTTGATATATATAATTTTATACTTATGATGGTCATGTTATATGGTTTTCAACATGATTCCTCCAAGACGGCCTTTGTTGGAGTGTTAGGAGGGTGGAGATGTGGTGTCAACAAGCTGTGTATAGTATGAAGCCCATAAGGGTGGGGTGATCATGAGCCATACGTGGAAGCACTGAGGAAGGAAATGCAACCAATGTGGGAAGAGGAGTTTATCCACAATAGGTAGTGGATCTTGGAATATGACTGGATGAGATCCTCATGTTGATCTTAGTGTAGGTCATTTAGATAATTGACTGATGAGCTCAATAAGCTAAGCCAACTATAGTATATCTGATGTAGGATATTTAGTTATAGCACCTTCCTTTATTCTTGGGTCTGGGTGGACCGTAGGAGGAATATTTATGGATGAAGTCTGTACAGGCTATTTTGGATGTTTTTGAGACACCCCCAGGGAAGAGGGTGAAGTTAGCCACATACATGCTCAAGGGACTAGTGAAGCAATGGTGGAACACACATGTACATGAAAGTAGGCATGATGGACTTGTGTAAAAGGAATTTGAGATTATGTTCTTCGAGAACTTCTTCCCTAACACCTTGAGGGAAGATCAAGCCCGTGAATTTATACACATGAAGTAAAGGGACACCTCAGTCATGGATTATGTTGGGAGGTTCACAGTCGTGTTTTTTCACTACATATGGAAAGAGATAACCTCATCATAGTGTTATAATTATAGGATGGTTTAAAAAATTCTATTAGGGTTTAGGTAAAGACATTTCTATTGAACTCATTCTCAAAGGAAATGAATTAATCATTCTTATTCAATGATAACTTGATGGATGAGACTATACCGAGTTCGATTGCAGTGTCAAGTGAGATAGGCAGTGGTGATGTAGGTAGCCAAAAGTGATTTCTTGAGGAGACCTAGTATGGTATCTAGACCAGAGACTCAGGGATTCCAATATAGAGTGAGTTTTCAATGGTATGTTTCCAATGTAGACAGAAAATCCATTTTTGGGATCATTGTGATCAACCTCTAAAGGAGTGTAGGGTGTGTGGACAGATGGGGGATTTGGAGGGTTTTTCTCAAAATATGTCACAAAAAACATAAATTTAGGGACTAGGTTGGACTCAAGGATGTGAGGTTGGGTCAGAACCTATACCATGAGATAGTATCTGGTATACAATTACATATGCATGATGTAGTAGGGAGAGAGATACCCAGTAGTGCGGACAGTTTTTAGTAGTGAGTGAATCTCCACAGAGGAAAATCATTAGGAAGTTGGGCTTCAGTCCAGCTGCATGTGGTTGATAAAATTGATCCAGGGTTAGTTGGAGAGTCAATGATAGTTATAGTTTCACTATGAGTATGTCCATGATTTTTTATTATTATATGAAAGATATAGGTGCATTTGGTTCATGTATGTTAAGTGAATTAACCAAGTTCTTGTTAAAATGTGTGTATTAGGTGTGGTGCCTGGTTGATAGGGGATGCATTGGATTTAGGAAACCTTTGTGGGAATTGAATATGATGTGGGACCTTTTAAGGAATCTTTTGTGTTTCATGACTTTTATGGGCATCAGTTATGATGCGGGTTTGTGTGAGCATCGATAAGGATATGAGACTTTATTGGTGTTATATATGATGTAGTTATGAGTGAAAATGTGATGGGATATAGAATTTATGGTGTATTAAAATTGTAACATGTGTCTTCTTAGAGGATATTCAGTGCGAAGCCATAAGGATTTTGGGAAATGTATTAGAAATCGATCGAGTCGGTGATTCTTATAGTGGGGATTACCATGGAGGGAATTATACTATTTAGTGAGTATCCCAGGTATTTCAGAATTTTATGAATGGAACTAATTCATTTAGTATCATCTAAATCATTGGTAATGAGGAGAGTAGGATGCTCTAGATGGAATAAATTCTAGGTTAGTGAATGAACTAATAACTCAAAGATGAGTTATTATATGGTGGAGAGATTTTAAACCTTATACCTCATTGGATGTGATAATCAGGTTAAATTATTCTAAAACCCATGTATTTTACTTTTTTTATGTGTTTCTGGGGTCAAGAGTGACCCATATAAGGTTTTGGGTGAATCAAGCTAGTTTACAGCTGAAATGGCTACAGGGTGCAACCATTCAGGCTGAGTCATATAAGGTCACGACAAGAAAGGGGTTAGATAGGGGAGGAGAACCCGTGCCCCAATAAATCATGGTGTGAACATGTAGTTCATCTTTTTAAGTAGTCCATGTAGAACAAAATTGAAAAAAAATGTTTTAAAGTGAAAAGAGGAAGGGAGAGACCATTTTGGCTAGAAGTAGTGGACAAGACCCACTCCTTTGCTTTGGGGTCCCAAGTGAGGGAACTCCCTCATCTCAAGCTAGATTTTGGATTTTTTTCATCATTGGAAGTAGACTTAGGTAAGGCTAACACTTAGTGTCCTTCCTTATTTTGTTTCTCTCATCGATTTGGCATGGCACGCCATTTATAGTGGTTGTTCCCTATTTTAAAGGATTTTATCTTCTTCTATATTTTCTATTTTTTGGGATCGAATCAGAGGCTGGAATTTGATGGGTAGATGTCTAAAACCATAAGGTACATGGTGCCTATATTCCTCATAACTATACATGTGTTATGTAATGCATAGTAAATGGGCATGAGTGGGTTTGGTCGGATAAAAGCAAATTTGAACATCTTTTATTTCCTATTACTCCTAAGAGATACCAATGGGTAGTATTATATGTGAAAGAGTAAGGTTGATCTAGGTATGGCATGATAGGTGTGGAATGGGGTTCTATGGTCAGTTTGGGAATGATGGTTTTGGTTGTAGAATTTTATTAAAGTGAGATTATGACTAAGTGGGTTTCATGGGAATCTTTTTGGAAAGACCCATGTAACTATGGGTGATGGGTATCACTGCATCTGAAGTGATGTGGTTCTTCAGGTTTGGGTAGATATATATAACCAATGCAATATTTGGGTGATGTAGTTTACTTTTGTTTATAAAGGCTTTCTAGAGGGGTGTCCTAGCATTGTTGGTGATTAACACTCACTGTGGTTGGATAAAGGTATCATTAGGGTCACGTGCAAAAAGTATGGGTCCCAGTGAGGTAGTGTTGATGAATCATTGTGTGTAAGCCTTTTTTTGTTCAATTGGAATAGGATATGGTGTTAACCCTCAGTACAGAGGAGGTTCTCCCAAAATAATTCCATGGTTAATGGTTTGTGAGGTCATAAAATGGGGGATGAGGCATGCCATTATGTTTTTCCAAATGGGATAGGACTATGGAATGATGAGAATTTTCTTTCCTTGGAATTTCAGGCTACTAAGATGAAATGCATTGAATAAGAGAAAGTCTGACTTGTGACATACCATGAGGGCATGCCTTTAAGGTATCAGGTTTAAACGAGGTGGTTAGTCTGAAACAATAGAAAATGATGTCATGTGGTGATGGTTGGTTTCTAACATCGTATGGTATGAAAGTTGTTGGAAGACCTAGGATGCTTCTGGTATGGTAGACGATAGATGCATCGTTCCACTCTAGCATTGGATGAGGCAGTTAAAGGCTATCTTGTGGATGCTAAGTATAATTGGAAAGGTTATGTGATGTGTACTAATTACATTTATTTACATTTTTCATAAGCTGGTATATGTATGGATGTAATTTAGGACACTATTTGTGGTGGACTATTGGGTTTATACTACCCTGCAAGATCCCTTCTAGATGCATTTAAAATTTATGGTTCTGAGTACAGAAAAGGGATTAGGCTTGGGGTTTGGAGCTTATTGATAAGGGGTGTATAGAATGTGTATGGGCTTGATGATGTGGTATTTTGCACGCAGACCAGGTGGATCCATAGTGTCGTGGTGGTGATATTTAGGGTTATTTTTTCCTTTTACATATATGATCATCCCATTGGTGATCCAGGACATTTTGGTTACTGTCACGAACTAGATCAAGTCTCCATCAAAACTGACACCTGACCTAGCCCATGGAAAGACCTGAAGGGCATTCCATATCCCCATGGGCTAGCACAAGTGTCTGGTTAACATAAATAATAGTTTTAGAATGATTTACCTGATTTTAGAAACATAAAACAACCAACAATAATCAGTAAACTGAATCTGAAAATTACCAACCAAATGATCCTTAAAGAAAATTCAAAACTGAAAACATGGTTTTAAACAAGACACAAGAGGTCCACAACTATAAAAGATCAAAACTTCCAACACTAATATCAACACAAGGAAAAGGTACATCACACCCTGGCCTTCTCCACAACACTGCACCAAGGAAAACAAGCTAACATCCTCAACTTCCATCTCCAAAGACCTTTCCCTTACCAGTTTCAAACATGATCAAGTCTACCTACACCCAAAGGTGTAAGTAGGGTGTGATCTAACACCCAATAGGATGCCACTAAGAAAAGATTCCACACATAATTATTAAATAAAAAATACATTTGAAATTTTAATTAAAGAAAAGAATTTAAATGCTTGAACAGTTTTAATGAAAACAAATTTTAATGAAGATAGTTTTAATAGGAACAACTTAAAAGGGGAATTAGCTTTTGTGAAAATAACTTTAAAGAAAATAAATTAGTAAAATAAGACTCCTTTAAATTTATATTATCTCAAATGCCAAACCACATTCCGACGAGGAGCACCAAGTAAACAGAGAGCACCAACTATGAGAGAGGACCTATAGGTACTAGCAGGTAGTGGGAAACTAAAACATCATGTCTCAAGGTAAAGTTGTATAGGATCAATGATAACATGTGTTCTCATGCATAATCCACTAGAAGAGAACACACTCATAACCTAATGGTCTCCAATCATCATCTAAAATTTTAGTTAGTGTTTTAGTCGTCAATCCATCTAAGTGAAACCATGCCAATGCCACTTTCATATCACTAGCACACTAGTTATAGTCCACCCACCTGGTCCCCGGCTTCCCATTTGTGCTCAAGATGTTCCAAGTTTATATCACATATCATGTTTAGATAAAAAAAATGAGGTTCTACCTACACCCAATACCACACTTTCACACAAAATTTCTATTTTTAAAATAAAACGCACACCAAAAACCTTTCAAAACTTAATATGCATTACCCACACAATTAATTAAACCAACTTCACAATTAATGAATACACTTTCATAATCCTATACAAGCCAGTAAGAGAATTTATTAAACAATTTCAAAGTATGACGCAATACTTTAAACACCAAAAGCCCACTCAAATATTCTTTTATGACAAAACACATGTTGATGGTGCACTAAAACTCAAACTGTGCAGTTAAAAAGACCAATTCCATGATTAAACAAACCACTAGAAAACTTATTCAAATTTTTCAAAATGTGTCGCATGACTGAAAATACCAAAACTCATTCTAAACTTATTTTATAACTAAAAGCACCTTGATGACATACCAAAACACCAATTTTAGCCCTTACACTTTTTAATAAAATAATATCATAACTTATAAAACAGTACGAATGTCTCAACATGGGGTTTCACAGAAACATCATACTCATATCATATAAAAACACTACTAAACTCATCAAAAATATCTTAAACCTCAAGTAAAATCAAATTCGCACCAAACAAACTAATTAAGAAACATGCTAAAGTAATTGAATGGAAATGAATTTATCAACTAATACTCCTACATGGAACCACCTACCTCAGTGTAGATAAACTTCACAACTTGGTGTGCAAACTCCATCGCACGTCAATCGCACCTCAAATGACTCGGCTAGACCCCAAAATAAAATAAAAACCGGAAATTGGCATTAAACCAAAACCATAGGTTCATCCGAGCCATATTGGGTGGTGGGGAAAAGGAATCACGGATGGAAACCATAAGAGAAAGGTGAAAAGACCCTTACCTAAACGAATCAAACACACAACATGGAGAGATATGGTGAGATCGGCGATCGAAGAGGGAGGTCATGATTGGGGTGTGTGTTGTAGACCGAGTGTCCATGGGGGAGTCACGTGTTGCAAGGAGGTCTGGTAGGGGGTATTACACAGCTAAAGGGAGCCTAAGGGGGGAGGGCGGTGTGTTTCCATGAGAGGGAGGCATGCCAGTTCGGTGTTGGTGGTGCGAGGTGTACAACAGGGGCGACGCACGGGAGGTTCGCCCGATGAGGGGTGTAATGCAGGTTAGCAACATTGGCAGAGAGAAGCAGGGGTGAAGCCGTGGTGCTTCTAGGTTAAGGAGAGGGAGGCTTCATGAACTAGGGGAAGGGGGAGGGCTAGTGCGAGATGAGGGAGAGGGAGGGGGATAGAATGGGAAAAAATATAAGATATATACAAATAAAAATTAAATAAAACTAAAAAACAATACTTAACCAACTTAAAATGCCATTTTCAATTACAACTATGCTCTCTCAAAGATATTGTTGGCTACGCAACTAGCAAATAGCCTCCATGATGCGCACTATGATAACTCAATTAGAGATTTTTCTGTCTTAAGGAAATTAAAACTACAAGGTAATTATCCTAAACCATTGTGCACCATTGAAGTCTTATAGACTCCTCATTTTGTAGGACGAATCAAATGCAATAGGATGGTGCCTCGTGAGGCAACCCAGGACCTGCTGGATATGGCATTGCCTTTAGGGATTATAATAGTGATTTCTTGGAAGGGATCTTTGGACCTTGTGGACAGGTCACTGCTCTGGAAGCATAAATGAGGGCTCTTATTACCAGAGTGGATGTGGCTCAACAAAGAAACTGGAATAGAATATGGTTTGAAAGCGACTCATCCGCAATTGTTCAAGCAGTCAGAATGGAGCAGATTCATCTTCAATGGAGACTCGCATCCAAATGGTTTAAATGCCTTAATATCCTTACTTCAAAGAAATACATCATAACTCATGTCTATCGTGAGGCCAACCATCTTGCTGATAGCCTTGCTAACATGGGGATCTCTGCACACTCTCGTACTCATATCTCTGACATCACGGGTTATCTGCTCACTATTTTTCAAAGAGACAAATGTAAATTTCCTACCTTTAGAATTTTGTAATCTTTTTCTTTCACATTAATGAAGCTTTTCTGCTTGCTCTTTAAAAAAAACTAACCATGCACTGGGTAGGCTGCACAGTATTGTGGCGAAGCCACATGGCTTCAACCATGCCCTGCGCATGCATCAAACATTACCGAGCCAAAAACGCTTGTTTATCACCAAAAGCGCAAAAATTTCATTCGGGCTTAGCTCGCACCTCGAAAAAACAAATTTAAGTCTATATAAAAATTATAAAATAAAAAAAATATTATGGGTGTCCGAGTGTGATAATTCTCCACACCATGACACTTTCTGTCCCCAGAAAGTCCCAAAAGACTTGGTCAACCCAAGATTCCAAGCAAGACAACGAAAACACTTAAAACAAAACCTCAATTTCCCAAAGACCAAGCAGTCAGGACACCCATAACCTGAAACTCTATAGATCTCAAAATTAGAATCACCAAGAAAAATAGCCAAAGGTAAGGAAATCACCTCCAAGAACACAACTACATCATGGAACACTCTGACCCCTAACTTAGGAATCTCCAAGGCCCACTCGAGACCTTGAAGAACACTCGTTAAGTGACCCCCATCAAATCTAACCAATTACCATGGTTAGGGTCAAGCAGAGCAGAAGCAAGGGATTGCCCCACCAAGCACACTATGAAAACAGGGCTTTCCACAAGTTCGTCCCATGGTGGTCTCCTCACCATATTGGGATTCTTGTCAAACATTGGTTCTCCAAACCAAAATGTCTCACAAACCTAGATAAAACCTCTAACAATGATTTGACCCTCTAATCTCCCCAATTTAAACCAAACCAACACAAGAGGGGATGCTGGAGAGACCTGCAGTGGGTCTCCACACCATTTTAGAATTTTCCAAGCACCACGACACCCATGCAGGCATTCCCAGTTTACTTTGAACAATACCGACTCAACTCTTCATCAAAAACCCACCAACACGGGCCGACCTACATGGCAGATTCCCACATTGGGCAATACTCCACCACATGGGAGGGTTTTGATAGTGGAAACCCCTAACCAAGCAGCAACCAGACAGGCGTGTGTCAATTCCACAAGATATGAGCATCCCAAAAGAGTACAATTTCGATTCATAACTGACCCACAAGAAGGTAAACTATTCCAGATTCTGCATTCATAGAGCGCACCCATAGGATTTATGAGAATATAGAATATCCAAACCTCCTTAAAGCCCAAGAGGAACTTCCATAAATGAAAACCACAACAAAGAAACAAGGCCTTTATGCCTCTCATAACAAAAATGAAGCCTTCAGAGATGATACCAAATAGGGAAACTTAAGTTGTCCCCAACATGACACTGCAGACTTAAGTTGGACCAAACTCATCCCACATCTGATGAATTTTGACTCCATGCAAGATTCACCTCAGGACCTATGGATGGGCCCCTAATGTCTGAAGCATCTACTGCCTTACAGTCATAAGTTGACTATCTCCAAATGGAACTTCCTCCGCTGAAAAAAAAATCCTGCATACTTCTCCTTGTGCCCCAAGTGGCCACTCCGTCAACACACCAACTGAGAATTTTGGCGAAGGACTTAGAGTTCCCACTAACCACACTAGAGATAGGCGATTGATTGTTCTATCAGACACGCAACACAAACTGATTGAAGGAGCACTCCAAGAATAGGTCTCTTTGGTTCACACTCCTTATCAGATGGGGAACCTTCACTTACCACAATATGAACCAGACCAACAACTATTACGTTCTTTAATATGTTTTCTCCACGATACCTCTGGGGAACATGAAACTGGCACATCGGGAAAGTCAACACGCCTCCTTCACCGTTGGTTGACTAGTCAAGAACCTACAAGCTCCACCACTTTCGCTCTCCTTCACATCCTTAAGTACAACCATAGGGTGAATCTAGTATTGAGGACCACTCAAAACATCCCCATTCGCTACAAAAATGGAATGATCGTCATTTACTAGTCTAATCCTGCTCCTCCAAACATACTCGAGACAACTTACAACCACACAACATTTGGAGTTCCTCAAAAACCTGAGACACTTACAACTTTCCCAAAGCACACAATGATATTCAACCAACCTCAACATCTACAAAAAGCTAGCACAACCGAGCAGAACCCAACTCTTCCACTCTAATGAGTATGGGATGAGCCAGGAACTAAGAGACACCTGCTGAAAACCCATGGAACCTTTCTAGGGGGAATATCCCTACAAGAAACACAAAACCAACCTTCCACAAAACCAAGAACCTCACAAAACAAACGTCCACACTTCAAACACAAATCCAATAATTTCAAATTAAGACATCAATTCATTTTAAAAGAAAAACACATATAAAGACCCGGAAATTTCAAGGAAAATTTTTTCTTAATTTTCTTTGAAATTTTACAAGAACGCAGTTTCTGACGGCGCCTGATTCCGAGGCCCGGTGTGCCCGGAATCATTTTCCGAAGTTTGGCTCGGGTACGTTCAGTGAACGAACGAGCGGGTTTTTCTAACTTTTGAACCGGTGCTCAGAATCGAATTCTGAGGGCACTGATGAAACCGCAGCGCCGGTAATTGCTTAGAAACACCTTTTCCGGAGTTGCGTTTTCACGAGAGAGGTTGATAAAAATTGTGGAAGATAGAATAAACATTTAACTACAATTTTTATTTTCTCTAAGTGGATTAAGCTTTGGGTGGAAGTTGGGTAACTACCCAACTTCCCATGGAAGGTTATGAGAGTGGCGGGGCCCACACGAACCCCAACCCTTCACATTCCTTAACTTCCTCAACTCACATTTTAATTTGATAACTTAAGTTTTGATAACTTATGTTATTAATGAAGTGTGTTTAATGTGAGTGTTTGAATTTCAAACTCTTGAATTTCAAACCTTAAGTTGTGTTAATAAAATAAGTAAGAGACTTATTTTATTTTGGGGTTGGAGGCTTGTTGCTTGAGAGCTTTGGGAGAAAAGCTAAGGGAGACTTGAGTTTCTTCATCTTCTTCGTCGAAGAACACGAAGAACACGAAGAACACGAAGAACGCGAAGAACGCCAGATTCCTCGGAGGTCAACGTCTCCTTCCGCGACGTCGCCTTCCGCGACGCCTCTTACCGCGACGCCGACGACGTCTTCTTTCGTGACGTCTCTTTCCGCAACGAATCCTCGTCCGACGAACCTCCGTTCAAGCAACGTTGAGGTAGGGAATTGTTTTGTGAATATTAATAAACCCCATGTTACTTCCTTCTAAATCAAAGAACGCGGATCAACTAAACATCAAGTTGATCCGCGAAGAATATGTTGCGGGTTGGGAATTCTTGTTTGCGGGAAAACTGTAGGGGTTTACTTATTTAATTTGTTCGTGATTATTACCTTGTCGTTCTTCGTAAAATATGATCAATTGCTATCAATTAACGAGAGGGGGCCGGACCGCACAAACACGGCCGACCCTCATTATCCATGTTGGTTTCTTTTGTGAATTGAAACGGAAAAAGTGTGGTGCCGTTGCACCGCGCGGAATCGTGCGGCAAGGAATGTGGGGCGCCGTCGCGCCGCGCCGTGAAAACAAACAAGGACGCGACGCCGTCGCGCCGCGTCGGAGAAACCCGAAGACATCAGCGGACAGAGTCGGGCCACGGTGAAGGAGCGCGGCGCCATTGCGTCGCGCCGGAGAACCACGTAGACGGCGCGATTTGTTAATTGACGTGCGGATTGACGGGCGACGACAAACGGGGTCGCAGGGTTTTTTTTTAAGCTTCCGCAGTAAATTTCGAGACCCGAGTTGAACGTCGGCACAAACGGTTTTGAAAACGGACCACCGGAGCAACTCCGGTGGCCCGTAGAAAACCAGGAGGCGCGGGTCGCCGACGCGGCGCCGCCGGCGACCTGGGGCGGCGACCGAAGACGTCCGGCCGCCAGGAGGCGGTGACGCCCGAGCGCGCCGCGGCGGTGCGGCACGGGGGATCCCGCGGCCGCGCGGGATCCCGAAGGATTGGCGGCGGCGCAAACCGCCGCCGGCTTCAATCAACGGCGAGGGGGCCGCGCACCCCCCCCCCCCCCCCACGCTCTACGGCTTCCGCTCGGCCACGTTGGTCGAGCCGTGACTGGCCGGTCGGGCCGGACCGAGCCGGCCGGGCCGGGCCGCGCCCGGATGGGCCGGACCCGGACCCGGGGCGGGTCGACCCGGTTTGGGCCGGCCCAGGTGGGGGATTGGGCCGGGCCCAGACCCCCCTTTTCAGTTTGTTTCTGTTCGAACACCCATAACTTGGGTTACGGACCTCCGATCGACGCACCGTCAGTTGCGATGTGATCCTTGGATCGAGACGGTCGTTTCAGTATATCGCACTCAAGGTTTCGGAATACTTTGGGATCGGCCGAGTTGGTTCGTACACGAAACCAACCGGGCCCTCGGAGCGGAAACGCTCATATCATGAGCTCCGCACGTCCGATTGACGTGTCGTCGACTTCGTTGAATTCCTCTTGATGAGACAGAACTTTTGGCTTACTCCGCTCGAGGTTTGGATGTCGTCGGAGTGCGGTCGGGTTGGTTCGCTCACGAAACCAACCAGGCCCCTGGAACGAAAAAGCCAATAACTCACAGACCGGGCGTCTGATTGACACGTTGTCTGTCTCGTTGTTTTCCTCTTGATGAGATGGAACTTTTGGGTTACTTCGCTTGAGTTTTGGATACAGTTGGATAGTGGCCGGGTAGGATTGCACCCGAAATCCAACCGAGCCCCTGGAACGAAAAAGTTGATATCTTTCAGACCGAACGTTCGTTTGATGAACCGTCAGCGGCGTTGGTGATCACGTTGAGAAACGGTCCCTATGAGAATAACCTATGAGAGTTCGGGGTACAGTTGAGATACGGCCGTGTTGGTTCGCACACGAAACCAACCGGGCCCCTGGGACGAAAAGACTAATAACTCACAGACCGGGCGTCCGATTGACGCGTCGTCTGTTGCGTTGAGACCCCTATGACGAGGCGGTCCTTTGAGATACTTCTTCGTGGGACTTGTGATACTTGGAGTATCGACCTGTAGCTCGTGGAGCGGACCCTCCCGGAGACGAGCGTACGGAGTACAGAGACCATGTAGCCGGCTGAGACCTGACGACTGCTTGACCGACTCGACTTGGGGTGAGTCGACTAGCCCAGTGGACGGAGCACTACTTTGTGAGGTGCAGACCCATGGCGGACGGAGCACTACCTGTGTGACAGTGCAGACCCGCGGTACTCGTCCGGAGAGTACCTCTGTAGGCTACTAGGGGGTGTGCACTACTGTGTTTGGGTGGCATACCCCGGCGGGAAGCACTACTGTGTTTGGGTGGGTGGCTCGCGGTACTCGACAGGAGGAGTACCTCATCAGTCTTAGGTTAGTGAGCAGTACCTCGGAGCCGTGACAGGACCACTGTACACTCCAGAGACGGGGCTCTTCAGCAGTTACGGTTTCGATAATGAAAATCCTGGTTTGAGCTAAGTCTATGACCATTGTGTTTACCTCTTGATTGAGATGAGTCACTTGATAACTTAGGTATATGTATGGGCATATACCTGGGTAGTGGTTATCCATTGATTTCATAATCTTTGTGTTTCCTCATGATTGAGATGGGTTACTTGATAACTTAGGTATATGTATGTGCATATACATAAGTATAGGTTATCTGTTGAGATCTTCCTTATGGTTATCCTTGTTGGTTTTAGTGAGACCTTGAGGGTATCGGGGTCCCTACTGAGTATCGTTATACTCACCCCTGCACGGGCTATGCACGCACCTCGTTGTGTTGGTTGCAGACGACGGGCAGTGCTGACGGAGGCCGAGTGTTCGAGGACTGGACGGTACCCGGAGGTGGACTACACGACGAGTCAGTATCCGGATGTGGACTTCACGGCGAGACGACACACGGAGGAGGTTGACGGGTGAGAGCGTTGTGGAGGTCATCTGTACCTACCCTTCAGGTAGGATCTGAGGAGGACGACCCAGAAGCCGCTTTCGTTCTTCCAGCTGTTGTCTTTTTATGTTGTACTTTGTTCAGTTGTAGTTGTACTATCATTTGGGTTTGTATTCTGGCTCATTTACCTTTCAGAACTTCTCTTTGTACTTAGTGTTTTACTTCTGCTTGTATTCTGTGGTGTTTTGTTTACTTATATAAAAGCAATGTCTTCCCAGTTATCAGGATTTACGCTTTTGGTGCTAGTCGTCAGCCCCTGGCCTATGGAAGGCGGGCTTGGGGTAGTCACGGCACGGGCCCCGAGGACGGGTCGTGACAAATTGGTATCAGAGGAGTCGGTTCTACCGCAGAACTTATAACTCTGATATTTTTCTTTCTGTGAGGCAATAGTGTTAAGAGTACCGAGTATAGTTTTCAGTTCAGGGAGTCCAGTGTTGGTGCGGGCAGCCGACGTATCCATACACCAGGACCCTGACAACTGATTTCCGACTTTGTGCACGAAAACACTGATTGCGTGTGTGTTTCCAGAAGTTTTTAAATGTCAGCTCAAACCAGGTCAGCTCACCAGGTATAATCGTTTGACTGTGTCACGTTGTTTCTTCAGGATGCCTTTTTACGGACGACCAGCTAGAGCCCAGAGGGATGTGCGTACTAACAGTCTGTCGAGCGACGAGGCTTCGGTACAGGGCCCTCTTGCAGTTGAGGCACCAGTGGTACTACCATACGTTGGGCCACTGATGCCACCAGCCCCAGCAGTAGGCGATGCACGCCACTTGAGCGCGCTGCACGAGTTTCAGCGCCAGAGGCCACCCAGGTTCCGGGGAGAGACGGACCTGCAGGCGGCCGGAAGAAACAACCGCCGCGGATTGCCGCGGCGGTGCGACACGGGGGATCCCGCGACCGCGCGGGATCCCGAAGGATTGGCGGCGGCGCAAACCGACGCCGGCTTCAATCAACGGCGAGGGGGCCGCGCACCCCCCCCCCCCCCCCCGCACCGCGGCTTCCGCTCGGCCACGCTGGCCGAGCCGTGGCTGGCCGGACCGAGCCGGCCGGGCCGCGCCGTGCCCGGATGGGCCGGACCCGGACCCGGGGCGGGTCGACCCGGTTCGGGCCGGCCCAGGGGGGGATTGGGTCGGGCCGGGCCGGGCCCAGACCCCCCTTTTTAGTTTGTTTCCGTTCAAACACCCATAACATAGGCTACGGACCTCCGATCGACGCACCGTCAGTTGCAATGCGATCCTTGGATCGAGACGGTCGTTTCGGTATATCGCACTCAAGGTTTCAGAATACTTTGGGATCGGCCGAGTTGGTTCGTACACGAAACCAACCGGGCCCTCGGAGCAGAAACGCTCATATCTTGAGCTCCGGACGTCCGATTGACGTGTCGTCGACTTCGTTGAATTCCTCTTGATAAGACGAAACTTTTGGCTTACTCCGCTCGAGGTTTGGATGTCGTCGGAGTGCGGTCGGGTTGGTTCGTTCACGAAACCAACCGGGCCCCTGGAACGAAATAGCCAATAACTCACAAGACCGGGCGTCTGATTGACGCGATGTCTGTCTCGTTGTTTTCCTCTTGATGAGACGGAACTTTTGGCTTACTTTGCTTGAGTTTTGGATGCAGTTGGATAGTGGCCGGGTTGGATTGCACCTGAAATCCAACCGGGCCCCTAGAACGAAAAAGCTGATATCTTTCAGACCGGACGTCCGTTTGACGAACCGTCAGCGGCGTTGGTGATCACGTTGAGAAACGGTCCCTATGAGAATACCCTATGAGAGTTCGGGGTACAGTTGAGATACGGCCGTGTTGGTTCGCACACGAAACCAACCGGGCCCCTGGGACGAAAAAGCTAATAACTCACAGACCGAGCGTCCGATTGACGCGCCGTCTGTTGCGTTGAGACCTCTATGACGAGGCGGTCCTTTGAGATACTTCTTCATGAGACTTGTGATACTTGGAGTATCGACCTGTAGCTCGTGGAGCGGACCCTCCCGGAGACGAGCGTACGGAGTACGGAAACCGTGTAGCCGGCTGAGACCTGACGACTGCTTGACCGACTCGACTTGGGGTGAGTCGACTAGCCCAGTGGACGGAGCACTACTTGGTGAGGTGCAGACCCATGGCGGACGAAGCACTACCTGTGTGACAGTGCAGACCCGCGGTACTCGTCCGGAGAGTACCTCTGCAGGCTACTAGGGGGTATGCACTACTGTGTTTGGGTGGCATACCCCAGCGGGAAGCACTACTGTGTTTGGGTGGCTGGTCCGCGGTACTCGACAGGAGGAGTACCTCAGTAGTCTTAGGTTAGTGAGCAGTACCTCGGAGTCGTGACAGGACCACTGTACACTCCAGAGACAAGGCTCTTCAGCAGTTACGGTTTCGATAATGAAAATTCTGGTTTGAGCTGAGTCTATGACCTTTGTGTTTACCTCTTGATTAAGATGGGTCACTTGATAACTTAGGTATATGTATGGGCATATACCTGGGTAGTGGTTATCCGTTGATTTCATAATCTTTGTGTTTCCTCATGATTGAGATGGGTTACTTGATAACTTAGGTATATGTATGGGCATATACCTAAGTAGAGGTTATCTGTTGAGATCTTCCTTGTGGTTGTCCTTGTTGGTTTTAGTGAGACCTTGAGGGTCTCGGGGTCCCTACTGAGTATCGTTATACTCACCCCTGCACGGGCTATGCACGCACCTCGTTGTGTTGGTTGCAGACGACGGACAGTGCTGACGGGGGCCGAGTGTTCGAGGACTGGACGGTACCCGGAGGTGGACTACACGACGAGTCAGTATCCGGAGGTGGACTTCACGGCGAGACGACACACGGAGGAGGTTGACGGGCGAGAGCGTTGTGGAGGCCAACTGTACCTACCCTTCAGGTAGGATCCGAGGAGGACGACCCAGGAGCCGCTTCCGTTCTTCCAGCTGTTGTCTTTTTCTGTTGTACTTTGTTCAGTTGTAGTTGTACTTTCATTTGGGTTTGTATTCTGACCCATTTACCTTTCAGCACTTCTCTTTGTATTTAGTGTTTTACTTCCGCTTGTACTCTGTGGTGTTTTGTTTACTTATATAAAGGCAATGTTTTCCCAGTTATCGGGATTTACGCCTTTGGTGCTAGTCGTCAGCCCCTGGCCTATGGAAGGCGGGCTTGGGGTAGTCACGACACGGGCCCCGAGGACGAGTCGTGAAAACACATGCTTAAAAAACAAGCACTGTAAAACAAATCCCAAAAGCTCTTTTGAAACCATCATTTTCACTCCGGACTCAAAACCGTTTTCCCATTCCAAATTCATTTAAGCACAAAAACCCATTTTACAGAAAAACACACTTTTCTACTCTGGTCCTCTTAGAAAAATCATCCCGACACTCTCAACATAACAAAAACAAATAGGAAAATATAAAGCAATTTTCTATCCATTTACCTAAATATAAATTTCAGGAGACAAAAAGAGGCCTTAGGAACCAATCACCCACCACTGATATTCCTGGATGCCTCGTAGATATGCATTGTTATGCCACTCAAGCACTCATCCACACAATCCACCAACGGTCCATTTATCATGTCAACATGCACACGTGAGAACCCATAGGAATACCACTAGACAAAACAGGGATCTTTCTCTTTCAAAACAAAGCATTCCCAATATTCCAAAAAATACCTTCTTCCAAAACCATTTCAAAATTCCAAGACAAATTTTCAAAATTCCAAGACAAATTTTCAAAATGCTTTCCATTTCCAAAATAACCCACTTCAATTTCAAATAATCAAAGACATTCTTTTAGAAGTTCTATTTCAAAAAATCAATCACCAAATTCCAAAAACAAGGTCCAAGGGAAACACAGCCCAAGAATCATGTCAAACTCACACCGAGAGAAAATAAGAGCAACCCCAAAGTCTGTTTTCCTTTTAAAAACCCCATTGTGCTAACACAAAACTGAACCAAGACATCGTCAACACTAAAGAACCTAGACGGAGAACTAGTGGTCATGTCTAACTTGGCTACATGGTATAGCAGACCATGCCCTAGGCAAGCGCTAACCACTATGAGTGTCGAACTGTACTCCTGGGCATCACATGGGTCGCTACTCCATGTGAGACTATGCACAGTACCGGTTTAATCCTACTGTCACCCCTCATCAACACAGACCAGATCCAAAAACATAAATCCTGAACTACCCCTGGTTAATCGAGGATCGAAATGAGTAGGAGTTCATGATGCTCTTCCCGCATCTGCCCCTTGAGTCCTGATAGTCATATCTCTAATCTACTTGACACCACAAACAATAAGAACAAAACCTGCCTTTGATACCATTTTTTCATGAACCAGATTTGGCCCCCATCAAAACCAGCACCGGACCTGGCCCGTGGAAAGACCCGAAGGGCATTCCTTATCCTCATAGGCTGGTACAAGTGACAGGTCATCATAAATAAATGTTTGGGAACAATTTACCCAATTTTAGATACATAAAACAACCAGCAATAATTAGTAAACTAAATCTGAAAATTACCAACCAAACGATCCTTAAAGAAAATTCAGAACTAAAAACATGGTTTTAAACAAGACACAAGTGGTCCACAACTATAAAATAGAAGCAAGTCCAACACTAATACCACCACAAGGCAAAGTGACATCACCCCTGGTCTTCTCCACAACACCACACTAAGGAAAATAAGGTAACAACCCAAACCACCATCTTCAAAGACCTTTCTCTTACATGTGTCAAACATGATCAAGTCTACTTACACCTGGTGTAAGTAGGGTGTGAGCTAACGCCCAAATGGATGCCACCATGAAAAGATTACACACCTAATTATTAAATGAAAAATAAATTTTCAATTTAAATTAATGAAAATAATTTAAATGCTTAAATAGTTTTAATGAAAACAATTTTTAATGAAGACAGTTTTAACATGAACAACTTAAAAGGGGAAGCAGAATTTGTGAAAATAACTTCAAAGGAAAAGAAATTTATAAAATAAGACATCTTTACTTTATATTATCTCAAATTCCACACCATATGCTGACAGTGAGCTCAAAGTAAATAGAGAGCACCAACTATGGGAAAGGTCCAATAAGTACTAGTAGGTAGTTGGACCCTAGAATATCGTGTCTCGATGTAAAATGGTATACGAACCACAATAACATGCATTCTCGTGCACAAGCCACTAGTAGGGAACACACACATAACCTAGTGGCCTCCAATCAACGTCTAAAAGTTTATTTAGTGTTGCAGTCGCCAATCATGCTAAGTGAAACCGGGCCAATACCACTTCCATATCACTAGCACACTAGTTTTAGTCTTCCCACCTAGTCCTCAGCATCCCATTTGTTCTCAAGATGTTATAAGAATATATCACATGTCATATTTAGATAAACAAAGCAAACAAGGTGCTACCTACACCCAATACCACACTTGCACACAAAATTCCAATTTTTAAAATAAAAGACACCAAAACCATTAAAAACTTAATCTGCATCACCCACACAATTAATTAAACCAACTGCACAGTTAAATAAAACACTTCTATAATCCAACAAGCCACTAAGAAAATTTATTAAACAATTTCAAAGTATGTCGCATGAATTTAAACACCAAAAGTCCACTCAAATATTCTTTTATGAGAAAACACATGTTGACGCTTCACCAAAACTCAAACTGTATAGTTGAAAATACCAATTCCACGATTAAACAAATCATTAGAAAACTTATTAAAAAAAATTCAAAATGTGTCGCATGATTAAAAATACCAAAACTCTCTCTAAACTTCTTTTATAACTAAACTCATCTTGAGGCCATACCAAAACCCCAACTACATCCCTTACACTTTTTTAATAAAACAACAGCACAACTTATAAAACACTATGAATGGCTCAACATGGGTTTTCACATATACAACATACTCATATCATATAAACACACAACTAAACACATCAAAAACATGTTAAACCTCAAATAAAATCAAATTCGAACCAAAAAACTAATTAATAATCATGACAAATTAATTAAATAAGAAAATAAATTTATCAATTAATACCTTATGTGAAACCACTACCACTGTGTAGATAAACTTCAAAACTTGGTACACAAACTCCCATTGCATGTCAATCACACCTCAAACGACTCGACAAGAACCTAAAATCAAACGAAAACCAGAAATCAGAATTTAACCTAAAACCTAGGTTCGTCCGAGCCATATTGGGCGGCGGGAAAAACAAATCGAGGCTGGAAACGATAAGATAATGGATCAAATACCCTTACCTCGACAAATCAAATGCACAACGTGGAGAAATCTGGCGAAATCGGTGATCGAAGAAGGAGGTCACGAGGTGGGTGGGTGTTGCAGACCGAGTGGCCATGGGGGAGATTTTCATTGCAAGGAGGTCCGGTTGGGGGGTGTCGCATGGATAATGGGAGCCCGAGGGGGAGGGTGGTGTACTGCTAGAAGAGGGAGGCACACTAGTTCTATGCTAGTGGTCGAGGCACACAATAGGGCCGGTGCACGGGAGGTTCACCGGATGAGGGGTGTAGTGCCAGTCAGCAGTGTCACCGAAGACAAGCAGGGGTGGATTTGTGGTGTTGCTAG
Source organism: Viscum album (assembly GCA_963277665.1). Taxonomy (NCBI): domain Eukaryota; kingdom Viridiplantae; phylum Streptophyta; class Magnoliopsida; order Santalales; family Viscaceae; genus Viscum; species Viscum album. Next base: position 679,725,957 of record OY728123.1, on the reverse strand, counting down.
GGTAAGGAGAGGGAGGCGGCGCGAACTAGGGAGAAAGGGGGAGGGATTGTGCAAGACGAGGGAGAGGGAGAGAGGGGTAGAGAGTGGGAAAAAGGTAAGATAAATAAAACTAAAAATGAAATAAAACTAAAAAAATATGTATCCAAATTAAAATAAAAATAACAATAATTAGCAATTATAATAAAAACAAAACAATGACGTTAGTAATTTGAAAATAATGTCAATGATTTAATAAAAATAATAACATAACTAAAACATTAACAAAAGTAATAATAATAATAATAATCTTAACATTATTATTATTATTATTATTATTATTAAAATAGTTCCAAAATAATTTTGTTTTTTATCATTTTTTTGCGTTGACATTCATGTTCATCCGGCCAATTTATTAACTAACTACTCACTGGGCAAGGTGCACGGTGTTGTGGTGAAGCCACGCGACTTCGACCATGCCCTACACGTTCGTCGGACATTTCCAAGAAAAAAACACTTGTTTATCAGAAAAAGAACAAAAATTTCATTTGGGCTCAACCTGCACCACGACAAAACAAATTTAAAGCCAAATAAAAATTATAAAATACAAATTATAAAATAAAAATAAAAATTATTACGGATGTCTGGGTGTGAAAGTAACACTGGAATGATGTATAATTGTAATTTGGTATATATAGAAGGTGCACTTCTGGCTTGTTCCTACTATTATTTTATTTTGATTATATTGTGTTTAATTTATTACATCCATAGTACTGATATGATTATTATTTTTATTATTACCTCCAAAGATTATAGTATCCCCACTATCAACTAATAGACTCCCACTAATTGTTGGAAGCCCCTAGGATATAGAGAGGCATGCCATAGGTCGAGTAACTCTCTTACTTGGAGCACCATATCAGTAGCACTCGAGCCATGTAATTACAATACATTTTGTAAATTTCAGTGTCACTGACCACCTAGTGACCCCTAGGAATCTACTCACAATCTCTACAACAGCTTAGTTCTCAGTCCCTTACACAGGGTACCCAATATTGTCTGAACTTTAGGGAAGGGACCCCAAATAGGGTCTAACTTTCAAAAACTGAACCTTAGCCTCTTCTAAATCCTCTAATGACCCAAACCCGTCAAAATGAATAAGTTTTTTTTTGTAAATTTTTAAAAACATAATTCCACATAATATGTGTGGTGTTACATAGGCTTTGCACTCAATGTGAAGATAGATATAAAGATCCCAATTTTTTAGTTAAAACTCAAAATGTAATATAGATTTTTTTTACTCTCAAAGAAAAATATATTTTATAAATGAGTCATCAAATATGTGTTTTTTTATAGTGAATTTTTTTGTTTCTTTGATATTATAATAAGTATGTTGTCATTCTTATATTTTTTTTATAGTTAGAAATAAGTACTACAAAATACATATTAAACTAATTTAAATATACTCCAATTATTAGAAAATGTTATTATAAATATATTTTTATCCATGAAATTATCACTATATTGTTTATATCAGTCAAATTTCACTTTTTATTTTTCAATCGCAACATGGTAGTCATCATATGTAACATTGAAATAATACTCTATAAAATTTATGTTGACTACTCTTAGAATGGAATAATTATGATTTAGAGTAGCACCCATTTTATCAGTGGACCCATGTGAAATTTCACATCACATGCCACTTTTTGAGCTTGTTTGAATGTATTGGATAACCATGTGCCTAATGAAACATTTTCTTTGTGTAGGCTATAAATTGCATCTAATTTTCATAGAAAATCTCAAAATATTTAAATTTCATGGAAAAAAATTTCAAGTATATTTATTTAGATCAATTATTAATATCATGACTACATGACTAATAAGTTATAAATTTTACATACTATATTATAAAATTTACTATTATGAGTATTTCAAATTGGTTTTTTCCTTTCATGCAATAACCAGACCATGAATACCCCATATCTGAGCCAATAACATTACTTACCTCATACATACGTCCTTTTATTCTAGATGTTGGGGACTAGTGTCAATATTTTTAATAAAAAAATTAGAGATACTTCTCCAAAAATACACCACGTTAAGGTACATGTCAAATTATATAAAAAACCTATATGATTCATTTTTATTTTAGACATACCAAACATGTAAAAATACAAAAAAAACACTACTAGAATTAATGGATCTAGTGGCCACCTAGATAAATTCAAATGAAGACCACTTTGGGGGTTTCTAAAGGTTTCCATAAACAAAATGAGTATCTACAATTTTGGGGGTAGGTGTATGGGTGTTGGGGGAAGTGGGGACACATGACCTTATTATTGATTGACATGATGAATGAATGGTGGGGGAGGTATTTCAGGTGGCTAGGGAAAATTTTTATCAAGGTTATCATACATTAGGGTGTTGGGGTTTGTGAATGATGGTTTTGATAGAGGTATGGGGAATCAGAAGTTGTTGTGGGTGGGAGATCGAGGGTGGTGTGAGTCCTCGAGAGAGGAAACAGTGAGTTGGAAGGGTTTTTAGAAAAAAAAGAGACAAAAATCACATGGGAATATACTTCATTATTAGTGAACTCTAATGGGGAGTCACTAATACTACTATTAGTAACTTACAAATAGCGATCACTTTGCTCCCAAAGAAAACATGTGTGTTTTTTCTCCTCAATGAGTAAATATTGATTATATTTTTATAGAGTATTAGTAACTTCCATATAGTAGTTCCTAGTTTTGAATTTGAAAAAGATAAATTATTCAGCTGTATAACATCCACTATTAGGTGTCCCTCAATCTCAAAATATAAAATAAAATAAAAGATACAAAATATAGTTAGAGAGGTCCAATAGCCTAGGGTTCATAGTCCTAAAATTTATTAAAGAAAATAGAAGTTTAGAAAAAAGACAAGAAATAAAATCATGTGGCACATAACACCTCCAAAAAAGAATGTTTCAAAATAGCACCCCCTAAAAACAACCGGATGAAAGTTATTCCCCCATCCAAAAAATAAATTTTCTTATGAACTTTATTTTTAAAGTAAATGATACCAACCAAAATAAAAGGCCCCAAAGGCCCAATTTTCTTGGGCCAAAGATCCAAAAACCTATTTCTACCTCTTTACCATATAAGAAAAAAAGCCCACATAAGGCCCAAGTCCCAAATTTTTGGGTTCTCTTTAGCAGCCTCGACTAAATCCCAGCCATTCCATAGGTCATGCTTAACATATGAGGTCATCATCGTGTGTAGAGTAATCCATCCCCTCACCAACCTTCCCATTGTTTTTCCCTGAGGTAATCACTGATTTACCCTGCATCCCAAAGTCTCTTATTACATGCACCCCCAGTTCAACTCTAGTTTAACTACCTTCAGAATCATCATTTTGTGCCCTATGAATTTCCACCACCTACCACCACCATCAGGGCACCATCACCATCCACTGTTGTGAAGGAACTATCACCAGCCACCACCATTAAGTCAATTTTGTTATCCACCAACCATCAGGCCTCCATCATCACCTATATCGAGATCCTAAACACAAATAATCTGCATGCTCCCCTCACATTTTCTGAGAAACTACCAACCATGATCCTCATTGTCGAGAAGGGCCATTGTCATCTCCATCCAATGCCTCAATAAGACGGACTGATCAAGATTGATCTCGACCACAATCATCACTGTTGAGCATCCTTGCACTCCACCTTCACTAGCCACATTGGCATTCACTATCACCGGGTTCCATACCCATGATGAGGTAGGGATCCTATCACCAGTCACGTGAAGCGTGGGCCCTATGATCCCATCCCCATATTGTCACTGAACAGTTCTCTAGTAGTGAAACCTTCACTTGTCATTCCAATAAAAATAAGAATCTTGGAATGAATTTTAAAATTATCAATTTTTATGGTCTCTCGCATTGAACCAACAACATCATGACTTTTAGTAACAGAGATATCAATTAAATGATCCTAAGTAAGTGCACCCTCACATAATGAAAAAATTTCAAAATATGCCACTAGATAAAATTCCCAAATGCTTAAACGATCTATGATCCAAAATTATACATCATAATTATTATACTTAATTTCATAGACATACAACATATAAGAAATATATATTGCACACATGAACGCCCATGACCAATATCATATAAAAATGAAAAAAATAAGTACATTTTTTATACATAAATAAAAAATATAAAATAAATAGTCTATGAACCAAAACTAGATGGCCTAAATATTATTCTAAAAAGAACATAATATACTCAAAACAAGCCTCGATCCTTCTATATATTTCACTACCTATACATACAAATCAAATAATTTCTATCGGTGTATAGGTAGAAATTGCACCATGTGTATGGGTAAGGGTGAATAGAATAACTCAATAAAATTTCCTTAGTACCCTCAACTTCCAAAACCGAGAGTTCTAAGAATATAACAAAATTATCTAAAAAATATAATAAATAAACTAAAAAGGATCAGAAAGTTTAGCTTTTTTTATTATTTTAAGGGATAAGGAACTTAGTTTTAAGTTTTTATTTTCATTACACAACTATGGTGGTCAACGGCCTTGACTAGTCACCTCGAGGAGTATATGGAAGCAACCACCTAGCTAAGATCAACCTCCTTGATCATGAGAATGGATCCCTCAACTTTTCCCTCTAAATAAACTTAATGGTCTGATTGATGTCTAGCCACTGAACATTGTGGAGTGTTTATTTAATTAGGTTTTAGAAATTTTCAAATTTTAAAAAAAATTAGGGATTATTTTATTGAAAATTTTACATGTGATGTGTGGACCCAACACACACATCATTCTTTAGTTAAGAAACTTGAATGGGGTTCATGCTTCCTTCACCACTAGAATTGAAGTGTGAACCACATTCATTCTTTTTGTTCAATAGTCAAATAAGTGGCATGAACGAGGTTCACGCCTCCCATCGAGAAACAAAATACAACCCCCTCTTATTTCTCTAATTCTCCCCTACCTAATTTGATGTGATGTTCTGGAAAATAAATTTATCTCTTTCTCAACATATTATTTGTAGCCTTTGATATGGAAAAATTTCATTGTTAAAATTTTAGATTTCAAATTAATTTATTTATTTTTCCCTTAATTTATTTAATTAAATTTTTTGATTTTATAAATGTATGATTTAACTTATATATTATTTTTATGATTAAGATCATGTTGAATAATTTAGAATATTTAGATATAAAGTTTGGATAGTTTAAATTGTGCTGAATTATGAGTAATTAGGTATAAAATAACATTATTTATATTTAGAAAAATATAATTGCTTTAAAAAATGCATATATATTTATAATTTAGAATATTAATAATTATATTTAAATATATTTATATGTAAAAATAATAATATATATTATATTTAATTTTAAAGAAATTTACAATATATTATTGGATGGATAAATAAAATTATTCTATATAATTATTTTTAGAAAATTATATTAGTAATAAAATTTTGTAAAAAATATTATTTACTTTATTTGAATTTAATTATATTTAAATTGTATTATTTATCATAATTAAATTTAACTAAATTTACAATATTGTTTTGGAAATATGTATATATATATTAGTGTCATTAATTATTTTTTTAAAGATACTACTAATAATATCTTCATATAAATAATATATATATATATATATATATATATATATATATATTGGTTCTTGGGGGTACAATTCCATTCAAACATACACACACACCTTAAGGGCATAACTCAGTCCATAGCCCCCCTAAGAGATAGTTCAGATTAAACCCTTATATTTATTTATAGTATATGTATGTGTATATATATGTTGGAAACCCATGGTCACCCCTTCCGTTAAACCCCTACCATCAAGACCTTCATGTTTATTAGTCAAGCTAACCATCCCCAATGCCCCTGCTGTTGGGCGAGAAACCTTTCTCCCACCCACTTCAAACATCATACACTATTATAGAAGCAACCCCTCAACAGTGCTTCAGTGCATCCTTCCGTCATTAGCTAGTGAACCAGAAGCCCCACATGCCACGACCTCGATGGTGCCCATTCCCCCATTAGCCACCACTCTAGGCACATACAACATTGCCTCCTCCACTAGAGATTGCCACTCCCATGAACATTGTGGGGTCCCACCTTCCTGCTAGTGTAAATTTCAGACACATGTATCACCCCCATCAATGAGCGAGATTCTATTCATAATCTTACTCCCTCACCAGTGGCAAGGACCCACATTTTTCTAGCATCAATTGATGCTAACCAAACTGCCCCAAATTTAATTGGCCTGGCCGAAAGATGGAGTGGCTAGGATTTGTACTACAGTCACCCGTATGGTATTGGGGCTTATTATAGCACTTGATTACATCCCCATGTGCTAAATATAAATTATAAAATATATATATTATTTTTAATTATATAAAAATTCAAGTATTTATGTTCTAGAAAATATAATTGCTTACAAAAAATTATGTATAAAAATTAATTACAATATTTAAATTAAAATAAATTCATAATATATTATTTCTTATATAAATGTAAATAATATTATTTTCTTTAAATACACTAAAAAATTAATATAAATAACATTTTCTAAAAATAATTCATTATATAAAAATAATATTATGAAAAATTATATATAAAATATATTTTTTTTATTTTGGAAAAATATAGTTTCATATAAAAATGTATATGTATAAATATAATTTGGAATATTAATAATTACATTTGAATATATTTATATATATAATATTATATGTTATATTTATATTTAAATAAATTTACATTATATTATTAGATGCATAGATACATAAAATTATTCACACTGAAAAAATTATTTTAACTAAATATATTATAAAAATATCAGTAATTAAAAAAATGTATAACTTAAATTAAATTTAAAAATGGTTATATTTAATTGAATAATATATATATATATAACATTAATTTCATAATTGTTTAGTATATATATAATTATATTTAAATATATTATTACTATAAATTTACTACATGAAGAATATAATAACTTTCCTAAAAAACAATTGGAAAGAGAATTGAATGATGAATGATGTTGGGATGACTGCTCAATGTATGATTCAAATTGAATATCATTATTATTTTGTATGTAGTTATATAATTTATAATAATTGAATTTCCATTCTTTATTATCGACATGCCTATCATCCCTCTATCTAAGAATGTAAGGGCTTTCATTTACATAGAAAACTATTTTAGTGACTATTTTTTCCCTGGTTGACTTTCCAATATATTGAAGAATACTTTTAGATTCGTATGCTGAGTCAACATTAGATTTTGAGGCCTAGTGAGTATGGTACTGATATTATAAAAATATCAAATATATTAATTTAGTTTTCTTGAAATAGTTGAATACCACCCCAATAGGGTCTCATGTCATATATATGAGACAATGATTTATTCCAAAATGTGGGGTTTATACTAGGAACAACCTAAATTTGGATGGTATCAGATGTCAGGATGAGGTAATAATTTGCAGGTGAATTTAATAAAATAAATAATCAAATTATGTATTTATTTTATTAAATGGACTATTCTAGATAAATCATTATATGTACCAATTTATTAAATATCATCATGGTTAGTTGCATAACCCTATGAGGATTTGAGAGGAGCTATAAGAATTATTCATTGGCGGATCCCATTAGAGGATGACTAGTAACCAGATCAAGGTGAATTGATATTCAAAGAATACAGTGGGACTTCACATTCATCGACGAACGAATTCTTCACCAATAATCGATCAAAATAAATTTAGGGCATTTTAATTGAAGTTTATTCCCTTTTGATTAAATTTTCAATCTATGTATTATTATCTTCTTTTAATCTGTTATTATTTTCTCATTCACATGAGTTTGGTATATGAATTAAATTGTTTAATGTAGTTTATTATTGTTATTCCATGTGGCCACCAAAGATATCCCATTTATGAGATGTTGTCTATGATCACTTGGATAATGATGGTTATACATTTTTTCTTGTGCTTTCCCCCAACCATAATTGTGAAGGGTTTGGTGTTTTTAGAATATAAAGGATGGATTACGGGTGATGATTTAGGGATCAGGGATCGTAAGTGGTGACAGGAAATGGGCCATACACGTGACATGTGGCAGCTCTTGTAGTGGATAATCGAATTCCATTTTTTGGCCACCAAAAGCTGGGAAACGATGGTTGGAGGTGTTTTAGTTCTATCTTAGGTGGTCAATGGGTTATATTTTTGGTGAAGTGAGTGAATTAGAAAATTTCATGAAGGAACTAGTTTTCCTACAAAAAACCCACAGTATAGACTGTGTAGTTTGGAAGAACGTAATTCGTCTACTTCCTTTTCAACAACGGCTAGGGTTTCTAACCAAGTAAAGGATCACATTCCATGTGCCCTACCCAATATTCTAGGTCATGTTCAACTACACATTCCTAGTACCCTAAGTAGAATGGCACACTGTGTACTCCAGAAGTACATGGGCACGATCTGGCACTCAGATATATCTAGGTACTTGCCTCAGTACATGGGCATGGCCCGATGTACATGGGACGACCAAGATCACACTGGTAGGACCCAAGTGGCTAAAAAATGTTTTTTATGACCCATAAATTCCATTTATTATAATGTATAATCTCAATCCATGTCCATAGGATAACACAGCCAGGCTACGAGATGGGGCCGCATGCCATGTGGACCCCCATACACACCGTGTATTCCCTCTAGAAATATCTTCCTCTCATATATTCTTCATTTCATCTCAAATTTTGGCCCACAAGTAGTCAATATAGATTATTTTTCCTCATATAAAGAGATGGTGGCCTTAATTATGGAATATAATATATAATGTGAGGTGTTCTGAGCATGAAACTGCATTAGAAAATGCTTGATGACTGTAGTGATTAGGGAAGCATCACTGGACAGTTTCTAGGGTTAGTACTCCCATATCACATCATGGAAGGGGTTCCCAATACTCTTTATATAGGTAGGTACAATACTCCACTTTTAAAAGAATAATTACTCTATATATGGAGTGGTACTCCCTCATCCTCAAGCTCTGGTAGGGGGAGGGTCCTCCATGGGAGTGAGTTCCCCCTCAACTATGGATCGCAGTAGTGAGGAGCAGTCCCCTCTTCAAAATTTTTGGTGAGGTTTTGTTTGATACTGGGCATCAGTAATGGACTTTTGGATATGTATTTAGACTCATAAAATTTGGATATTCTATGAGATAGATATAACATTTCTCTCTCTACTGTGTTTCTTTATGAGAATATATGTTCAGGGTTTTCATTTCCCTATTTCTTTGGGTTGAGCTGACAATTGTTGTATCTATCTATTTTTCCCTCTTCGGTTTTTGGGGAATCATACTGGGTATGTATATACTCACGGATGGATGGGATTTTCCTACATGTGTCATGCCTTATGTAGATGTAGGATAGATTGGTGGTGACTATGATGAAGAATTGTGAAACTTGGGAGCATAGACCATGTTCGGTGGTCGGGATTGGAGATTAGGAGCTAGTCACTCTCAGATTTCTTAATTTTCTAGTTTTTTTTATGTTGGGACCTCTTTTCAAGATTTGTGTTTATTTTTACCTTTTTAAATTTGGTTTCTACTATTCTACTTTTATGTATTCCCTAAAGTTTTTTGCATGAATATTTATACTCTGAATGTTATGGTCTTTTCATTATTATTCCTCTGAAATTTTTCATGGAGATGGTTGGGTTTGTGCTTATAGGTACCTTTATAATAGGAATCCCAATTAAAATATTCCTTCCCAGTTCTTCTCACCAGCTGATAGCCTATTATAGGTGAACATGGGGTTGTCACAGATCAGCCTTCCACTGGCCAAGTGGTCCTCAATGGGTCAGATCATGACAGAGTGGTATTAAAGAAGTTCATTCCTTGGGATAGTATTCATAGTTTTCCCATTATGAGGATTTATTAGGAATTAGTAAAATAGTTTCAAACTATCTCAAGAATGGATTTCAGGCCAGGGAACCCAGTGATGGTGTGGCGATCGACGTATCCATTCACCAGGACACTAACTACTTGCTAGTCGACTCAAAATACTGAGACCTCAGTAGTAGGGAACAAATTAAATACATTATATAGGATTTATTCCTTTGACCCTCCTTATTGATTCATATTCCATCACATATATATATATATATCCAAATATAATCATGTTATGTTCTCAAAACATATAGGAATTTCCCAAAAATATATCCATCCATGTTACCAATATATGATCATGACGATGATTATTTGAGTGATTAGGCTTCAGTTTAGGTTCATACTCGTGAGATGCTACCATATGTCATATTGAGAGAAGTTATCCACCTATTGAGTAGTAGTTAGTACCAGTAGAGTATGCTGAGGATACACATAGGTTAATCTCACTACATGAGTTCAAGAACCAAATACTACTGAGGTTTGATGGTCATCTAGATTCTCAGGTAGTAGAGGATTATCTTGAGTAAGTGATCTAATTCTTCAGGTTCATTCATCCCCCAACATGTAAAATTGTTTCTCTAGAATCCAGTATATTCTGTGGATCATCTAGGCACATGCAGAGTTTAGTTACTTATACTCACATGGACAAAATTATAACATCTATTTAATGGGGAGTATTGCCCTTATTACTTGTGATTATTTCAGATTCAGGATCTTCTTTATTTGCAGTAGGGTGATATGACTATTTCAGAGTATTCTATGAGGTTCAATGACCTTACACATTACTCCTTGGACCTGGTGAAGGATGGATTTTATTGAGCACAGAAGTTTGAGAAGGTTCTCTATAGGGATACTTGGTTCAACATAGTTTTTTTTGTGTCTCTCTACCTATGTGGGAGTACTGAAGCAATCTCTAGTTATGGATGGATTCTTGGAAGATAGTCTCTATACGGTGGATATCATAATGGATATCATAGGGATGATTTTTTAGTAGTGGATAGTAAGCGAAAAATGTCAAGGTCTTAGTGCAGGAGGCATTCTCATGTCGGGACTCAGACATGTGGGTCTACAGATCAGTGATCACGTACAGGATCCAGTCATCCTAGAGAGGGGAGATGTTATTCTTTCAATGGGTGAGGTCATATGTCTCATTATTTCCCAACCCATCATGCTGAGGATACACAAACATTGGTTTAACCTCCATGGTAGAGGAAACACCATGACTAGTGATCTCTTAGATGCGACCAGGTCAGCCCTCAGGGAGGTGGCGCTGAAAGAGGAATATGAGCTTCTTTAGATATATAATCAATATTTGGAGGTTGATGCAATGAGATAACACCACCACCACCACTTGGAGTCCCATATTTGTATTAGGGATCTTGAGGTTAGGGTTATGGGTAGTTCTAGGCCATGGAGGGATATGACCAGCTGGCACATGATATGATCTAACATATGATCAATTTTTTTTTCTACTCTTACTACAATACTATTAGAAATAGGTGCGAGTCATTAATTCATCTCATTATTCTTGGTGCAAGAGATAGATCATCCAATTAAAATATTTTCCTAGTATTTATGGATAGAGGTACCTATGGGGAATTCTTTTTCTTTATCATATATATGATGGTAGTGTGATATATCACGTGGTGGTAAGATCTTGATATGGGGAATTTTGGTCATTATGATGAGAAACTTATGCTGTTATATAGGGAATGGATTGGTTTTATACACTCCAAGAATAGATTGACTATCATCATAGATGGGTTAGATGCATTTAGAAAGATAGGGTGAAATCCTCCATTTTAGGTGAGAGGGGTATCATGGTTGAGTGAGTGGGTTGTGTGGTCAGGAATATTTAAATAATATCCCATAATTTGGTGAGTTTTTTTCTCTATTCAATGATCTCTTAAGGTATCTATATTCCTTTGAAAGCATAGGATTGTATGGACATCTTCTTCAAGGATGTTCTGGGACTACCTCCGTGGAGGGAGATGGACTTCAGCAGCAACTTACATGTTGGGACCATATCGATATCTTCATCAACATATCTGATGGTTCCTATTGAGCTTTAACAACTGAGGGTTCATTTAGGGGACCTTTGAGAGAAGGGATTTATCATACCCAGTGTGTCCCCTATGAAGATCTTGTTTTGTTCAGGGAAAAGGTGGATGGGATTTTAAGGTTTTTTGTTGACTTTAATCACCTAAATCAGGTAACCATAAAGATAAATACTCCTTTTCAATGATTGGAGACCTCTTCAACTAGTTTCAAGACTCAAACTAGTTCTAGAAGATTGATCTTAGGTCTGGATACCACTAGTTGAGTGTTCTCAATGATGATATTCTGAGGATGGAATTTTTATGTCTCTAAAAACACTATGAGTTCCTAGTGATTTCTTTTAGTAAGATAAATTCCTCAAATGTGTTTATGATTTTGATGAACTGGATCTTCCATCCATACATGGATAGATTTTTTTTTTCTTTATTAATGACATACTCATTTCCTCTATATTATAGGAGGAGCATAAACATAATTTCAGGATGTTCCTAGACTTACTTCAGGAGCACTGGCATTATGGTATGATCTTGAAGATCCAGTTCTGGATCTGTGAGGTTCACATTCTAGGGAATTTAATTTTTGAGATTAGATTAACTATGGACCTAGTAAATATTTATATAGTGATTTCTTTGAAGACACCCTAAAGCATGAAAAGGGTACAAAGATTTCTAGGCATAGTGAAGTATTAAATGAGGTTTGTAGAAATTTTTTCCAGGATAACATCCCCTTTTACCACCATGATGTGGAACATGAATCCCTTAATATAGACCAAATAGTATCATGGGGCCTTTGATGAGTTCAATTTGAGGCTAACTAGTGCTCTTTTGTTGATACTACTTGAGTAGGGTATGGAGTACGTAGTGTATTGTGATGACTATGGAGTTGGGTCTGTCACATGTTGATGAAGAGGCCAGAAGTGATCACATATGAGTCAAGGTAGTTGATAACCCATGAGAATAACTAATTGACTCATGACCTAAAGTTGGTAGTGATTGTCTTTACTTTTAAGATGTGTAGGTATTATATTCTTTGTGAGTTTTTTATTATTTACTCAGAGCACACGAGTCTTAAGTGTATCTTCACATCAAGAGATCTTAACATGAGATAGAGGTACTGGTTAGAGTTCCTATAGGATTATGGTTATGAGATATTCTTCACTCCTGGGAAGGGAAACATAGAGGAATATTCCCTTAGCAAGAAGTCTCAATCTCATTTGGTTGAGGAGGAATCCGAGCAGTTAGCTTCTTTTTAGCTAACTCTGATGGTGGAGAGGGGTATAGTTTTTCTTCAGTCAATGGTTTCAAATCCTTATCTTCTTCAGTGAGTGAGGGAGTATCAACTAGGAGACATATATGTTGAGGTTTTTTATGACTATATGTCCTTAGGGGATTCACCATATGGATTCTATGAAGGAGGGGTGTATGTTATCCTTTTTTGAGAATGGAAAGTGGTTCTATTCATGATTTAAGAGGAGCTGATGAGGTATTTTTTATACTTCTCCTTTGGTAGTAAATCCTAGAGATGAAAACATTTTCAAGGACCTTCACTGATAGTTTTGGTGGACTGACATAAAGTGGAGGGTCGTAGATTTAATCTCTTGGTGTCTCACATATAAGTAGGAAAATATCGAGCACTAGGTTCCAAAAGGATTGATTCAGCCTCTTGAGATCCTAGAGTGGGAATGGAATATAATATCCATGGAATTTGTGATAGGGATTCCAGGTATAGTGAGAATCCTTGATTCCATCTAGGTGATATTTGAATGACATACCATGTTGGAGAACTTCATTACTATCATGGAGTGGAGTTCAGTGGAGAGTTTTGGGATTTTGTATGTGAGGGAGATTGTCTAACTCCAATGGGTACCCTCAATAATTATCTTTGATCATGATGTGTTGGTTTTTTCATGGTTATGGAGAGTATTTTAGGGGGCCCTTGGGATGCAGTTTAGAATTTGAACAGTGTTTTACCCCCATACAGATGGGTAGACTAATCAAACTATCGAGGTGTTGGAGGATATATTGATGGATTGCATGTTGAACATTCACCTGAAGATGGTAAGATCACTTTCCATTACTATAGTGTTCTAATAATAATATATATCACTCTATTATTGTCATGGATTATTTTGATGCCATTTAAGGTAGAACCTATAGGTCACCCTTTTACTTGAATGAGATTGGTGATACATATATAGTTAGAATAGTGATGGTGCATGAAATGATGATGAAGGTTCAGGTGATCTGCAAGAAGATGAGGACAGCCCAAAGACAATATAAATATTTCATAGATCGATGTTGTAGCCCCTTTAGAGTTCGAACAGGGAGACTATATCTTCCTAAGAGTCTCCCCACAATGAGGATTTTAGAGGTTCCGCCAAAGATAAAAGTTTTCCCCAAGGTTCATTGGTACATTTGAGATCCTATAGAGGGTTAGCGATGTTTCTTACTTCCTAGCCTTTCCACCATAGTTGGAGAAGGTGCAGGATGTCTTCCATGTTCCATAAATATAGAGATATGTACATGATATGATACATGTTATTGATAAGGGAGAGCTAGAAATAGAGGATGGATCCACCATCAGATAGTACATAATGGAGATCAAGGGTTGGTAGGAGAGGATCATGATAATATTGACAATTCCCATGGGTTATGTGTTATGACAGTATGGGAGCATGAAGGAGAGCCTGTAACACCCCAATCTTCCATAGTATGCTTCCTTTTTAAATAATTCAATAATGTGTGAGGTACACAACACCGACTAGTTGGGGTTTGGCTTAGTGGTAAGCACCCTTTAATCCTACATGAAAAATGGGGGTTCAAACCCCATTGGGTGTATGTACTGTAGCAGTACTATAGTGGTACTATAGCAGTCGAGGCACTATAGAAAAATGGTTATTGTAGCGGTGATAGACACTTTAGAAGTAGCAGGTATTGTGCGGTACTGTAGCTGACAGGGGTACTATAGTAGTACTATTCACAGAATGGTCTTTGGGCTAAAAAATTAGACCTATAGGCCATGTAATGGGATACATGACCACTGGGCCTTCTGGCTATGTAATGGGTCTCCCTCTATCCATTCAAAAGAGTAATTTTCTTTTCATTAATAATAAAAATGAGGCTTCAACCCCAACCTTTTAAAAAAATGTATGCAACACCGAGTTCAAGTGCACCACAACCTATCAAACTAGCCATTTAAAAAGCGGTTATGAAGACTATTAACCACATTTTTAATTTTATATATCCCGTATAATTTTAACATTCAACTTATGTGTTTTTTAGACATAATAAAAGGACAAATTCAATTTTTCAGAAAAAAGAATTATTTTTCAAAAAATGCAGTTTTTACGCTTTTTAATGGTAAACCCTTTTTAAATCCAATATTTGACACTTTTATATATTCAAATTGAAAAAATTAAATTCTTATTTAGAATAGGGACATAAAAATTTAGTTTGGATAATTTTTTTTGTTTTTATGTTAACTTTCATATTTTAATGAATAGTAAAAAATACTGCATTTTAATTCAAAACTGCTTTTTCATCTAAATTTTTTATATATTTAGATTATATTTTTAATTGGTTTTAAAGTATAGTTAAATTATATTTTTAATTGGTTTTAAATTATAATTATATTATATTTGGATAAGGTAGATTGGATATTATTTACATCCTTGGAACTGATTAATGGTTTGTTTAAAAAGCGGTTTATACCATCATTATTAGGAGTTTTCAACATTTTTGGATTTAAGGTGTATATCCAGTATTATCTGTTTTACATAAGTAATAAGGAATAATGAACATATTCAATAATGTTTTTTTATAATTCATGTTATTACCATGTTTTAAGAGAATACATGATGAAGGTATTCACATGTTTATTATGTGACCTTCCTTAAAAATTTTAGACTGTGAGTTTGGACAAAAGTATTTTGGATAATCATAATGGTTGGAATGTATTAAGTTGGAAATTGGATACTATTGGTTAATGTTAAAAATTTCTTAAGATTTTTTTTGTAATTTTATACTTTTAAGAAAAGGATAAACACAGGTCGGGTGACAACCTGTCGCGTCCGGTAAGGTCGTGAGACTTGAACCTGCAACTGAAGGGAAATAAGGGTGCATCGCCTACCACTAGCCTACATGATGTCCTAATTAGTATAAAATAGTTTCCTTTATTTAAATATATAAGGTTATATTTTCCTACATGCAACCCTAGTATGTGTTATTTCTAGTAACCTTCATACTTACCTTTATTTGAAAATAGAGGTCTCATTATTCCATTTTTCGATTGGGATTTCAACTAAGATATTTTGAAATGTCAAACCCCTAATTTTCAATCCAGATTTTAAATTTCAAGGATGAAATTTATTGAATTAGGGGATAATGTGACACCCCAATCTTCCATGGTACACTTTCATTTTAAATAATTCATAGCGTGTGATGCACACAACACTGAGTTCAAGCGCACCACGACCTATCAAACTAACCCTTTAAAAAGAGGTTATGAATAGTATTACCAAAATTTTGAATTTTATATATCCAATATAATTTTAACATTCATATTATGTGTTTCCTAGATATAATAAAAGGACAAATTCAATTTTTTAGATAAAATAAGTATTTTTTTTAAATATAGTTTTTCTGCCTTTTAATGGAGAACCCTTTTTAAATCCAATATTAGACACTTTTATATATTTAATTTGACTAAATTGGTGTCTTTCTGATAACTTTCATATTTTAATGAATAGTAAAAAATACTACATTTTAATTCAAAAACTACTTTTTCATCTAAATTATTTATATTGTTAGATTATCATTTTAATTGGTTTTAAAGTATAATTAGATTTTATTTTATAATTTAATATAATTTAGTTCATTGTAAGTAATTTTACATTGAAGTTGACCATAAAAATATGTTAATCTTTTGATACATTCTACTTCATAAGAACCTACTTTCTGGTTTTAACAACGGGAATTAATTTTAAATTAATTTTTACCAATTATGTGTTTTGAATTTAGAAAAATGGATTCTATATTTGGAATCAAGATTTCCAAATTGTTTAAATAGGTACCTTTTATTTTCGGACATTATGAATAGTAACTTCATTAATTATTTTTATTTACCATAGTTAAAGGGTAAATCAGGTAAACAAGGGTAACAAATAATATTATAATAATATAAAACTACCCTAACACGTTTCCTAATCCTATTTTATGATATATGTCTAACCATGAGAATCCTAAGGTTGATTTTAGGACCCCATGGAGCCACTTGGGTATGAAAATGACACATTATAATAATTAATTTAAATTAAAGGGAAATATAACATAAAATAGTATCTTATTACTAAAATAGTTTTCATTCGAGTTATATAAGTGATCTATTCAAATAATAATAGTAATTTTAAATATAATAAGATTTTATAAATCACGGTATTTTATTTTTAATTTTTATACATTAAATAATTAAATTTTTTTATGACACAATAATGATTCATTGTCTACCATATTAATGAAGGAATCAAATAAATGCTATTATAAATATTAAAATAAATGTAATTTGAAATTTTTTATGACATAAATTTTTTTATGAATGATTATTTCACATTATATTTGATTTAATTTCTTTTTTAGAATTAATCTAGTTTTTATGACTTTAACAAAAATCTATTATTAAATAGTGTCAAAATTGACATAAATGAGTTTAAAAAAAATACTATTTGATTAAATGATATAATAGTCCTAAAAATCTAAGATTCGGAAAAATAACTTATATAATGTTAAAAATTTCATTCATTATCCCCTTTTGGTTCTATTGGAATTTTATAGTAACAATAGTAACCATATATTAATGAAAATACAAGAAGATATGGTAAGGGTTAATGTTTTTAACTAAAGGTTAAAGCCAAAAGATAAGGTTAAATTCAGGCCTAAACTTGTCTAAAACCTATTGTTTGAGAGGATTTAAAACCATAATAATCTTACCCTATAAATCATTCACTCTTTATACATTATAAATTGAAAATAAATTTATAATAAATTAATATTTCAATCTTTTCCAAAAGTTCCCCTTACCTCTCTTATAAAAGGGCACTTCTACTTCCTTTTTATTCACACCTCCAAAGCCCTTGGGATCAGCCAAAACCTACCCAAATATCCTTAAAACTTCCCTCAATTCATCCTAGAGTCCACCCTTTTGTCATAAAACCAATGTAAAGAGTCATTTTGTGCAAATCAAAAGGAGACACCCGAAGAAGAGGTAATCATTTTATCCCTTCTTTCAAAGTTCATTTCTTCTTATACTTCCTCTTTCTATGTTTATTCCATACCAAAGTAATAAATCCAGTATAATACATATAATTATATGTTATTATAATCACGGGACAACTATATTCATCATTTTATCCATCCTACGAATAATAATATCACTATGTGTGCATACGTACGGATTATTGTCTCCATGTCGTGGTGTAATTTGTTATTCCAAATTACATTATTTGGATGGGTATAATGATACGTATAATAGAAATAAATAGTAAATATAACATTATTATGATTATTTATAATTAATATACCATCCAGTTCAATATTATTTAACCATTAAAGGAATGATATCATTGCATGTGCGTGCGTACCGTCTACCATCTCCACGATGCAATGAGATTCGTTCTCCACATTAATCATTCAAGAATGATTATAAAAAATATATATTATGAATAATTATGAAATATATGAAATATTAAGTATATTGTAATAGTATATATATATATATATACATATATGACATTAACTTACTTCCATATGATAAGAAAATGGAAACAACGTTAATGTGTATGCACGACCTACCATCTCCATGAACAGCGTTTTCCATTTAATATATCTATCTATAATATATATTTATATTATGAATATATAAGATATATAAATCATATTATACATTATTTAAGTAATTAAACCATGATCTAAGTAATATTATTAAGAATAAAAAGTCAAAACATGTACAATAAATAAAGCGATTATTACCTGAAATGTTGCATTAACTTGGAATTGTTAATAAACTGGTAATATAAAGTCATAAAATAATCATATGTGATATCATAAATATTATTATGATTCTTATATAAGTTAATAATATATTTAAAAACATTATACATGAGTTTTGGACACGTACGGAGAGTATCAGACCTAAGGTAAGGGCTAATTCCTCAATCTCATTATTATCCGAGATTGTTTATGTATAAGTATTTACTAGGACATATTTATCACCTATATCCATGTTACATATTTTTTTTTCAAAACGAATCATTTAAGGTTTTATGGAAGGTTATATTTAATGATATCATTATTTTAAATGTTTTAAAGATTTACTTTTCTAAATCTATTTAATTAATGTCCATGTTTTCAAAATGATTTTAAGGATTTATTTATATAGATATGTTTGTTTTAAAATGTTAATTCATTTCAAAAGTTTCAAAGTGGTATGGGAGACTTTGATTCAAAATTCTATTTTAAATTACTTCCTTTACAAATTGTGTGATTTTTAAATGATTTCAGGAAAAATGATATTTCTCTTAAAGAGTTTTACTGATCATTTTCAACTATATAAACATCCTTTACTGGATATTATTCTTGATTTAGGTTGATTTATTATAATAAAATATTTCTTATTTTATTTAATGAGTTATGATATGTTTGAATATGGATGTGCTATTTTTATACCATTCATGTTTTATGGTTAATGTATTGGCATTTTGTATGTTAGTTTTAATCTAGATGTTTATGTTATGCTTCACCCTTTTCATATGAGGAATTCATTAGAGTTAGTAAGTGTCGGGCGGGACCTACTATATCCCATCAATGCATTGACAGTCTCATGAGAATTTTTTTTTGTGTTTTGGATAATGTATTAACCAATTAGGTATGGTTTCTTTCTTGAAGCCTTCACGGTATGATTAAGATGTCTCACATTATGCATTCCCTCGTTATGAGATTAGTTATTGATTTTACATGTGATTATTCAACTAATAGAATATCCATGTGAATGTTTAAATGGAATTATTTGATTTATTCTTACCATATTATGCTGAATATAATGTTTTAAAAGGATTGTGTTTTAATTTTGTACCTTTCCTTTAAAGTTTATGTTTATTTTTGATAGCTTCTGCTATATTGTGTATCCTTACTGAGCATCTAAGCTCACCTCTTTCTTATGTTTTATTTTCCCAGGATGCCAAGAGTTCTTTTATGATTGATATGTAGGGTTAATCTAGGGGAATAATGACATTCTCAAAGGGTTATCTATGCTGCATTTTATGTTAGAAATTTTAAGGTAAAGTTCATGTATGTAATCTATTTTCTACGATTTCTGAACTAATAAATCATTCGGGACATGATTCCTTGTAATCATTCCAATTTATTAAAATAATGCACCATCTATGGGCTTCTGGGGTTGAGGAGTTACAGTTGGTATCAAAGAAAGTTTAGCAACCATGGAAATTTGATTTATAAGGCTTAGATTATGGATTGTAACCCTAAGATATACTTTTTGAATAAGTATAGAAGAACATCCTAAATTTAGGTTATATAGAGATTATGAGGGTATTTCTAGAAAATACATCCCTATCTTGAAATTACAAGTTGATGTGGTTCTATCATAGATGTACCTAGGGATGAAAACTCTGAAAAGGTGTTCCGATCTTAACTTAGGGTAACCTAGTACACGACAACAGACCTCACTGTGCACCTGGTTTTACACTCCTAGGGGATATGCTTAGGATACTTCACGTTTTCTTTACAACCCATTATGAATGATTCATGAGTAAATATGTCCCTAAAAAACCAATTTTATTATTATGATACTAGATACGTATAAAGTTTCAATTAATGCTGATCATTTTTATTGTTTTTTATTATAAATTACAATATGATATAACCTAGTGTATATCATAATTTATAAATGGTTCCCAACAGAAGGAATAAGAACTCCAGCAATATGCATGATCCATAAAGTAAGTAGGATCATATCTTTTATTGTCTTAAGCCTGAATTTTGAAGATAAATAGTCTCCCACATATTCTCATCATATGAATAAATTGTATCATGTGTTAATAAGACAAGTAAAGAATTCTATAAGTCCTATATATTTTAAGGGAAGCAAGAGAAGAAGAGGATGAAAGAGAAAAACATGGACAAAGGGAAGAAGGGAAAGAAGGATTTCACCACATGTGATAACTATTGAAAGAATCACCTTGGTAAATTCTTGAAGGGAATGAGATTTTGTTATAAGTTTGGAGAAAAATAACACCAAGTTTTTATTTCAAGGGTAAGAAAAAGGTTTCCAATGTACAATTCTTCATTTGCAAGGAGTTGGGACACTACTCAAATTAATGTCCTAATCATTAAAGTATACCCCAAATGATGCTATTGGATAATAATCAAGTTATGATACTACCGCAGATGCAGAAAAATGATTAGTTTTCTTATGTTTTTATTAGAGAATTGTGTCATTTGAGTATTGTATCAATGATGTACTAGTTATAATAATTATAGAGTATATAATAATTGTACTGCAGTACTATTTTATTAAATATTTGAGATTGTATGTTACCATGTAAAGTGATACAGTTTCAAGTTAAACATTTTTTTAAAATATATGGTTAGTGGAAATATAACCCTTAATATATTTTTGATACTAAGATAATGATCTCATAATAAGAGATAATTGATTTGGATAAAGTATATTGGATATTATTTACATCCTTGTAACTGATTAATGGTTTGTTTAAAAAGTGGTTTATACCATCATTATTGGGAGTTTTCAACATTTTTGGATTTAAGGTGTATATCCAGTATTCTATGTTTCAAATAAGGAATAAGGAAGAATTAACGTATTCAATTATGTTTTTTTTGTTAATTAAGGTTATTACCATGTTTTAATATAATACATGATAAAGGTATTCACATGTTTGTTATGTGACCTTCCTTAAAAAAATTGGATTGTGAGTTTGGACAGAAGTTTTTTGGATAAGCCTAATGGTTGTAATGGATTAAGTTGGAAATTGGATACTATTCTTTAATGTTAAAACATTTATTAATATTATTTTTTTAAATTTTATACTTTTAAGAAAAGGATAACCCGCAGGTTAGGCGACAACCTGTTGTGTCTGATAAGGCCATGAGACTTGAACCTACAACCGAAGGGAAACAAGGGTGTGTCGCCTACCACTGACCTACATGATGTCCTAGTTAGTATAACATAGTTTCCTTTATTTAAATGTATAAGGTTATATTTTCCTATATGTAACCCTAGTATGTGTTTTTTTCGGGTAACATTCATACTTACCTTTCTTTCTTTTAAAATAGAGGGCTCCTTAATCCATTTTTAGATTGGAATTTCAACTAAGATATTTTGAAATTACAAAAACCTAGTTTTAAATCCTAATTTTAAATTTCAAGGATGAAATTTATTGAAGTAGGGGATAATTTAACACCCCAATATTCCATGATACACTTCCTTTTTAAATAATTCAATAGTGTGTGATGTACACAACACCGAGTTCAAGCGCACCACGACCTATCAAACTAACCGTTTAAAAAGAGATTATGAATAGTATTAACCAAAATTTTAATTTTATATATCCCATATAATTTTAACATTCATATTATGTGTTTCTTATACATAATAAAAGGAGAAATTCAATTTTTTAGATAAAAGAAGTATTTTTCAAAAAATGCAGTTTTTCAGATATTTAATTGAGAAAACTTTTTAAATAAAATCTTTGATACTTTTATATATTAAATTTGAATAAATTAAATTATTATTTATAATATATACAAAAAAAATTGTTTGGATAAATTTTTGGTATTGTTCTGATAACTTTCATATTTTAATGAATAGTAAAAAATACTGCATTTTAATTCCAAACTGTTTTTTCATCTAAATTATTTTTATAGTTAGATTGTCATTTTAATTGGTTTTAAAGTATAATTAGATTATATTTTTTTCATTTAATATAATTTAGGTCATTTTAAGTAATTTTACATTTAAATTGAACATAAAAATATGTCAATCTTTTGATAGATTTTACTTCTTAAAAACCCACTATCTAGGTTTAACAATAGGAATTAATTTTAAATTAATTTCTGATAATTATTTGTTTTAAATTTGGAAAAATAGATTCCATATTTGGAATCATAATTTCCAAATTGTGTAAATATGTACCTTTTATTTTTTGACATTATGAATAGTAACTTCATTAATTATTTTTATTTACCATAGTTAAAGGGAAAATCAGGTAAATAAGGGTAAAAATAATATTATAATAATATAAAACCACCTTAACAGGTTTCCTAATACTATTGGATGATATATGGCCAACCATTAGAATCATTAAGTGGATTTTAGGACCCCATGGAGCCACTTGGGTATGAAAATGACATGTTATAATAATTAATTTAAAGTAAAGGGAAATATAACAAAAACATGTATCTTATTACTAAAACAGTTTTCATTCGAGTTATATAAATGATATATTCAACTAAAAATAGTAATTATAAAAATAATAATATTTACTAAATCATGGTTTTTTTTAATTTTTATACATTAAATAATTAAATTTATTTATGACACATTAATGATTCATTGTTTTCCTTATTAATGAAAGAATCAAATAAATGTTATTTTAAAATATTAAAATAAATGTAATTTGAATTTTTTTATGCCATACACAAATTTTCTGGATGATTATGACACATTATCTTTTATTTAATTCCTTTTTTAGAAGTAATCAAGTTTTTATGACTTTAACAAAAATCTATTATTAAATAGTGTCAAAATTGACATAAATGAGTTTTTTAAAAAAATACTATTTGATTAAATGATATAATAGTCCTAAAAATATAATATTCAGGAAAATAACTTATATAATGTTAAAAATGTCATTAAGTATCCATTTTTTTATTCTATTGTCATTTTATAGTAACTATAGTAACTATATATTATGAAAATACAAGAAGACATGGTAAGAGTTAATGTTTTGAACTAAGGGATAAAGCCAAAAGATAAGGTTAAATTCAGGATCTAAACTTTTATAAAACATATTGGTTGAGAGGATTTAGAACCATAACCATCTTAACCTATAAATAATTCACTTTTGAGCCATTATAAACCAAAAATAAATTTATAATAAATTAATATTTCAAGATTTTCCAAAAGTGCCCCTCACCTCTCTTATAAAAGGACACTTCTCTTTCCCTTCTATTAACACCTCCAAAGCTCTTTTTATTTGCCAAACCCTGCTCAAATATCCTTAAAACTTACCTAACTTCATACTAGTGGCTAATTTTTAGGAATAAAACCAACTTAATGAGTCATTTTGTGAAAATCAAAAGGAGACGCTTGGATAAGAGGTAATCGTTTTATCCCTTCATTCAAAGTTCATTTATTCTTATACTTTATATTTATATTTTGTTTCTATAAAAAAGTAATAAATCCAGTATAATACATATAATTATATGTTATTATAATAATGGGAAAACTATATTCATCATTTTATCCATCCCATGAATAATAATATCACCATGCATGCATACGTACGGCTTATCGTCTCTTTGTCATGGTGTAATTTGTTATTCCACATTAAATTATTTGAATGGGTATAATGATGAGTATAATAGAAATAAATAATGAATATTACATGACTATGATTCTGTATAATTAATATATCTTCCATTTCTATATCATTTAACCATTAAAGGAATGATATCGTAGCTTGTACGTGCGTACGGTCTACCGTCTCCATGACGCGATGAGGTTCATTCTCCATATTAACCATTCAATAATGATTATAAAAAATATATATTATGAATAATTATAAAATATATTATATATTAATTATATTTTAATAATATATATATATACATACAAACATATATGACATTCACTTACTTCCATACGATAAGAAAACGGAAACAACGTTAATGTGTATGTATGGCCTACCGTCTCCATGAATGGTGTATTCAATTTGATATATCTATCTATAATATATATTTATATTATGAATATATATGATATATAAATAATATTATACATTATTTAAGTAATTAAGTCATGATCTAAGTTATATGATCAAGAATAACAAGTCAAAACATGTACGATAAACAAAGCGATTATTACCCAAAATGTTGCATTAACTTGGAATTGTTGATAAAATCTTAATATAAAGTCATAAAAGAATCATATATGATATAATAAATATTATTATGATAATTATATAAGTTCATAATATGTTTAAAAACATTATACAGGAGTTTTGGACACGTATAGAGAGTATCAGACCTAAGGTAAGGGTTAATTCCTCAATCTCATTATTATCCAAGGTTATTTATACATAAGTATTTACTGGGATATATTTATCATCATTGGACATGTTACATAAAAATATTTTTTAAAAGGAATAATTTAAGGATTTATGGAAGTTACTCTTTAACGTGATCATCATTTTAAAAGTTTTCAAGATTTATTTTTCTAAATATATTTAATTAATTTCCATGTTTTCAAAATGATTTTAAGGATTTATTTATATGGACATGTTTATTTTAAAATGTTAATTCCTTTCAAAAGTTTCAAAGTGTTTTAGGAGAATTTTATTCAAAACTCTATTTTAAATTAATTCCTATATAAATTGTGTGATTTTTAAATGATTTCATGAAAAGGGATAATTCTATCAAAGAGTTTTACCGATAATTTTCAACCATGTAAACATCCTTTACTGGATATTATTCTTTATTGAGGTTGATTTATTATAATACAATCTTCCATATTGTATTGAATGAGTTATGATATTTTTTACTGTGGATGTACTATTTTTATACCAATCTTGGTTTGTGGTTAAAGTATTGACATTTTGTACATTAGTTTTAATATGGATGTTTATGTTACACTTCACCCTTTTCATATGTGGAATGCATTGGACTTAGTAAGTGTCGGATGGGGCCTGCTATAGCCCATCAATGCATCGGTAGTCTCATGAGATAATTATGTTTGTTTTTTGGCTAATGTATTATCCAATTAGGTATGGTGTCTTTCCCGAAGCCTTCACGGTATGATTAAGATGTCTCACATTATGCATTCCCTTATTATGAGATTAGTTATTGATTTTACATGAGACTATTCGACTAGTAGAATATCCATGTGAATGTTTTAATGGAATTATTTGATTTATTATAACCATATTATACTAAAGATAATGTTTTAAAAGGATTGTGTTTTAATTTTTTACATTTCCTTTAAAGTTTATGTTTATTTGTGATAGCTTCTACTATATTGTGTGTCCTTACTAAGCATTTGACCTCACCTATTTCTTATGTTTTATCTTCCCAGGATGCCAATAGGCCTTTTATAATTGATATATAGGGTTAATCTAGGGAAATAATGGCATTCTCAAAGGATTATATATGTTGTATTTTATGTAAGAAATTTTGATGAAAAGTTCATGTATGTAATCTATTTTCCAAGACTGCTAAACTAATCGATCATTTGGGACACGATTCCTTGTAATCATGCCAAAGTATTAAAATAATACAGCAGCTCCAGGTTTCTAGGTTTGTGGCGTTATAGTTGGTATCAAAGGAATTTTAGCAATAACCATGGAAATTTGATTTATAAGGATTAGGTGAGGGATCACAACCCTAATATATACTTTTAGAATAAGTATAGAAGAACATCCTAGAATTTTGGTTTTATATAGATTTTGTGGGTATTCTTAGAAAATACATCCCTATCTAGAAATTACAAGTAGGCTTGGTTCTATCATAGATGTACCTAGGGTTGAAAACTCCAAAAAGGTGTCCCGATCTTGACTCGGGGTAACCGGGTACACGACATTGGACCTTACTGTGCACCCAGTTTGACACTCCTGGGGGATATGTTTTGGATAATTCACATTTTCTTTACTACCCATTGTGAAGAATTTATGAATAAATATGTCCCCAAATAAACCATTTTTATTATTATGAGACTAGTATGTATAAATCTTAAATTAATGCTAATAATTTTTCTTGTTTTTGATTATACATTATGATATGATCTAACCTATTGTATGTCATCATTTAGAAATGGTTCCTAATAGAAGGAATGAGAACTCCCGTAATATGCATGATCAAAAGAGTAAGGTGAATCATATCTTTTATGGTCTTTAGACAACATTTCAAAGGGAAATATTCTCCCATGTATTCTAATCATATGAATAAATTGTATCATGTGTTAATAAGATAAGTAAATAATTCTCTGAGTCTTATGGCTTTGAAGGGAAGCAAGAGAAGAATAGGATGGTAGAGAAAAAGATAGATAAAGGGAAGAAGGGAAGGAAGGATTTTCCCACATGTGATAACTATTGAAAGAATCACCTTGGTAAATACTTGAAGTGAATTTGATTTTGTTATAAATGTGGAGAAAAAGGACACCAAGTTTGTGATTGAAAGGGTAAGAAAAAGGTTTCCATTTTACAATGCTTTATCTGCAAGGAGTTGGGACACTACTAAAATCAATGTTCCAATCATTAGAGTACACCCCAAATGATGTTATTGGATAATAATCAAGTTATGATACTACCATAGAAGAAGAACAATGATTAGTGTTCTTATGTTCTTATTGAATAATTGTGTCATTTGAGTATTGTATCAATGATTTACAAGTTATAATAATTATAGTGTATATAAGGATTGTGCTTCAGTACTATTTCATTAAGGATTGGAGATTGTATGGTACCAAGTAAAGTGATACAGTTTCAAGCTAATTTTTTTTGAAAATATATAATTGGGGGAAATATAACCCTTAATATCTTTCTGATACTAAGATAGTGATATGAGAATAAGAGATAATTGATTTGGATAAAGTAGTTTGGATATTATTTACATCCTTGGAACTGATTAATGATTTTTTTAAAAGCGGTTTATACCATCATTATTGGGAGTTTTCAACATTTTTGGATTTAAGGTGTATATCCAGTATTCAATTTTTTACATAAGAAATAAGAAATAATGAATGTATTCAATAAGTTTTTCTGGTAATTCAAGTTATTACCTTGTTTTAAGAGAATACATGATGAAGGTATTTACATGTTGGTTATGTGACCTTCCTTAAAAAAAGTTGGATAGTGAGTTTGGACAGAAGTATTTTGGATAATCCTAATGGTTAGAATGGATTAAGTTGGAAATTGGATGCTATTGTTTAATATTAAAACATTTCTTAAGATTGTTTTTTTGGAATGTTATTCTTTTAAGAAAAGGATAACCCGCAGATCGGATGACAACTCGTCGAGTCCAATAAGGCCATGAGACTTGAACCTGCAACCGAAGGGCAACAAGGGTGCGTCACCTAACACTAGCCAACATGATGTCCTAGTTAGAATAACATAGTTTCCTTTATTTAAATTTATAAGGTGAGAGGACTAGTTTGGGATATACCTAACACTAAGGGGGGTGAATTAGTGTTGGGGACTTTTGTAACCAATTCCAACTTTCTATCCTAGTACCTCTTGACCTGTTAGGATCTTGATTCTCTTATTCTCTTTTCCCTATCGCATGAAATAATATAATGTAATAAAAATATGTGCATGATATTTTTACATGGTTCACCACTCAATAAGAGAATCTATGTCCATGCAAGGCATGGGAATGACCAGTGCATGGATTATCCACTATAATGTGATATGTTGTTACAGTGGGTTGACTATGAAAACAATCCTCTAGTCAGTGTGGATCCCTACACTTGGAGGAGGGAAGGAGATAATCGCTTCCCAGTGTGAGTCCCTACACTTGACGGGGGAAGGGAGATACACTACAAAAAAATACTAATATTAGAAGGGGTGATTATTTACATTATAAGGGGCTATAAACCCTTCAGAAGCGGTTATTAAAACTGCCGCTAATGTGGCCGTCTACTTTCCATTAGCGGAAGTTTATTCTAAGCACTGGTATTATGAACTTTAGCGGCAGTTTCATTAGAAGGGGTTAAAACCCCCTCTAATATGGAAAAATTAAATATTGAAAACATTAGAGGCGGCTAAAAGCGCCTCTAATAGAAAAAATCGAGGAACATTAGAGGCGGTTTTAACCCCCTCTAATTGAGAAAAAACATTAGAGGGGGTTATAACTCCCTATAATGTAAAAAA
The DNA here is from genome assembly GCA_963277665.1 of Viscum album. NCBI lineage: Eukaryota > Viridiplantae > Streptophyta > Magnoliopsida > Santalales > Viscaceae > Viscum > Viscum album. The sequence goes on along the minus strand of OY728123.1, from coordinate 679,696,760 downwards.
TTCACAATTTCCAGAAAACTTAGTGGCGGTTTTAACCCCTTATAGTCTAAAATTCAATTTTTTTAAAGATGTTAGAGGCAGTTAAAACCGCCTATAATCGAAAATCTTGTAAAAATATTAGTGGCAGTTTTAACCGCCTCTAATGTAATAAAAAAATTAAAAAAAATATTATATATATTTGATTTCAAGTCTAGTACACAAGCAGGATCAGGATTCTGTAGTTGCTGAAGAAATATAACTCTTGAAACCAAGCTAATGTGGTATCTGTTCGGGGGTTCGGTGTCGGGTAACCCCCCTGCAAACAACATCACAGTGTTAAATGGATATTTTAGGAGGATGGGTCTTGGAGGCGTGGAATCCCATTCCAGGCCTGCGGTGGTGCTCAGCGTTTGAGAATGAGAACCTCCGTGACATTTTCTACGGTGGTGATCACACGCTGTTTCTAACAGAATCTGGACGTGTTTATGCCACCGGCCTCAGAGTTCATGCATATTTTAGTCAAGTGTGTTCAGTTGGCCAGCTAAAAACTAGTATATTCTCAACAAAACAACAATAAGAATGAAAAAAATGATGAGTCAAGTATATATAATGCCTATCCGGTCACTACTGTGTTGGCTCCCATAAAAAATAAGAAAATTAAAGAGAACATTGATGAGAAATAATCCAATAAAAATATAATGAAATCTAAGTTTTATTTATAGGGACAACACAAAGGTATCCTATAAACTGTGAGAACCATCAAATAGAAGCTAAAATACAAGTGATTTTTCCAAAATATAGGTCATCCAAAAACATTGAAGCCAACCCCTCACCATCGAATGAAAAGCAACACACCCCTCGCCACCAGATGAAAAGAAGCCCCCTCATCTCCAAAGACACATGAACAACAGGAAACCAAATCTTCAGTCTTCACTGGGAAAACAAACCAATAAGGAAACATAAAACAAAGGTACCATAAGAAAATTCAGAATACGCCAAGAGAAAAAAAGACAATAGTAGAAAAAAAAATTAACAGCACAAACAAACATATCCCTATAACACAAGCAATTTCTCATGAGGCTTGCAGCATGCAATTTCTCATGCTAAACATCTATAGTATGGTACGATGATGGTGTATTTCATGGCATCTCTAACTCGTAGACTTGGGAGTGCAATTTGTGATTTATAGTTTGTATTTTGTTGTTCACCCAATTTTTATGATATGAATTCAAGCCGCAGATCAAGGAAAATCCTCTCAATAGGCAAACACAAATGAGAGACACAAAGGAAACCGTAAGATCAGTCGGTAATCCAGTACACTACACCAATATTTAGTAAGATTTCATTTTTTTAGAAAAGTGGGCTCTAGTTCCCTTGAATTATGTCAAAGAAATATTACACAAGTCGAAAAGAGGGGATTTTACATTTATCACGAAATAACAGGGGTAACATGTAACCAAGGAGGGTGGTTGAGTAGAGACATCCTTCAGCATTGACCCCTTTATTGGAAAGCCCATCAACAATATAGTTGACTTCTCTGAAGGTGTGAGTAATGATGTAGTTCATTTTGGAAAGTATTTCCATGCATATCACCCACTTTGCAGTTAGTTTCCAAGCTAAATGTATCTGTCCTTTTCTTACCGCTTACAAAAGATTGAATGAGTCACGCTCTAGCCATATGCACCTCCGTGCTCTTTTCTGAGCAAGGTCAACTGTCATTATAAGTCCCATCATCTCTGCTTCCAGTGCAGTGGTTATTCCACAAATTCCATACAAATATTCAATCACATCTCCATGTTGATCTCTAAATTTTTTACCACAAACAGATGGGCTTGCGTTTCCACTAGAGGCCCCATCAGTATTGCATTTTATCCAACCAGCAAAAGGGGGCGTCCAAAAAACCTCCAATGTTCCCTGAGGAATTGGGAAATTACCCGGATCCTACATCCTTCTTAAGATCAGAAGTTCAGCCGCTGAGTTGTAGCATTTTTCAGAATGCAGAGAATTGGCAGACCTCACTGCACCATGTATACTTCCCATTGCAAGATCAACATGGAGGTGTGCCCTCCTGTGTATAGCTGCATTCCTGATCTTCCATATGAAGTGGATCAATTCAGCACATGCAACCCTTAGTAGTACTGTGAGCTACATTGAGAGTGTTGTGTGATGAATTTTTGCAATAAGAGTACATACTGAATCTGTTTACTGCAACTAAATATCAAAAATCTGGAGAGGATCAAAAATCTGTTTTCTGCAACTGAATATCAAAAATATATTTGCTACAACTAAATATCAAAAAATCTGTACCATGAGCTACTCTTCTATATGAAGTGGATCAAAAATCTATTTTTTGCAACTGAATATCAAAAATCTGTTTGCTGCTTTGAGAGTGTTTTGTCATGAACAGGTGATTCACATCCTCTTTTTTTCGTGTCACCACAGAAGTTATCCCTAGTGTTTGCTTCCTGAATATCATGTAGAGAGCACTCCAGTCCATCAATTTCAGCATCCATTGAACTAAAGCTGGTGTTGCTCCAATCTTTTAGCCTTATTTTTATCATTTTCAGTTTAGAGATACATACCACAGGACTCCCATTTCTAGTTCCCAAACCCCAAATGTCATGGACTATTGTTGAGCATTCTGTAAGAGAGGCCCATGCATTGTTAAACTTGAAAGAAATTAGGAGTTTCCCTGCACTATTGAGAAAAATTTGTAGGATTGGATAGTGATCCGAGTTATGCTTGGCCAAAGTGACACATGCAATTAATTTCCAAACCATTAAGGAGGAATCATTGACAAAAGCTCTGTCAATCTTTCTAGATCTCACACCATTGCAGTGTTGCCTATACCATGTAAATTTTTCCCCAGTGAGGTTGATTTCATTCAGCATCGTCGCCTCGATGCAAATACCTAAAGTCTTTAATTGAGGTGGCATTGGTAACTGGTCTAATCTTTTCATCTGCACGCAGGATGGAATTGAAGTCCCCTACAATAATCCACGACTCTACTATAGAAATTGAGAGCTATTTAATGTGGCTCCAGAGTAACCTCCTATCAGTGCAAGTGTTGCAAGAATATACTATTGAGCAATAAACTTTATTACTAGAGTCAATGAAGCTGCAAGTGATTATCTAGTTATTTTCAAAAACAATATTTGGGTTTCCCAGATTTCTATGTATGAGAAGCCATATTCTATCCGCAGAGTTTTTTTCCTTGGCTGAGGCCAGAATTGAATACCCTTTACTGATAAAAAGGGTGCGCAACTTATCACAGTTTATGTTTGGCTAAAAAATGCCTATGATTTCAGGTTTGTACCTGCCTGTCAGGAGTCTGATGGAACTTTGAGTATCAGGATTGGCCAGACCTTGATGGTTCCAAAAAATGATCCTCATATTAACTTATCTTAGGGGTGAGGCCCCCCTTTCCTTTTTCCTCCATCCTCATTGATTTTATTGATGACATTGATGTCTCACCCATTGGATCTATTTGATGACTCCCAGTTTTTAGATACTTGGCTGTTTGTGCTTGTGCCTGCTCAGTCCCCCTATTATCCTCCTCTGAAATTCTATCCCCTTGATCAGTCTTGAGTTGAGTCACTACCTCCTTCCTAATTCTAGAGGCTAGGATTTTCAGAAACTGTGATTCATCCCTATTATCACTTGAGTCATTATTCTCGGTAGTAACTTCATTTTCTTGCTTCTCATATTCAGTGGTATGTTCAGCCTGCCTCCTCATAACCTCTGAATCAGATTGGAAAGGGCTTAAGAGAGTATCAATGTCCATTGATATAAGTTCTAGTGGAAGGTACTCATGTACTCCCTTGATATGTATCTTACCCAGGAAGAGATATTGACAATGTGTGTGGAGAATGTCAAAGATAAGCTAGTTCTTACCATCATCTCCCTAAGATGTATGAGTGGGTTTTGAGAGTTCAATGAAAGAGATTAGAATCTAGAAGAATCCTTATATTGGAGCAAGTAGCAGTTTCTCTCATTACCTCTTTTATCTCCCATTCGAAAACATAGGAAGACAGAAATAGGTGTTAATGTACAAACTGAATCCCAATAGTTGGCCCACCTTCAATAACCTCTACCAAAAATTCATTGCTAACTATAGCCTTGTCAAGTGTAGCCCCATCATGATAATGTTTCCCTAGCCCCCCATTTGGTCCAAGAAACTAGGATTACCATCACATAGTGGATAAATAAAACATTTTCCTTCAAAGAAGTAGGGTTTCTGGGGTACTTCATCTATGCCCTAGAAAATAACATCCTAAAACTACTAGAATATCAAAGGTCCTAAGAGGCTTAACTCACTGGTCATTCCAACTACTGCTCATATTGTATGTTCCTTAGACACAACATCAAAGTGTGCTTTATCTTAAATTATTGGATCCAAGACCAGTTGGATCATGGAATAATCGATTTGGGTGATGTCCCAACACAGGTGATGCATGTATTTACCGATATCAATAGTAACAACAAGGACACCAGTGAATAACATCAATTCCCTAGCCATGGTGTGCATAAGTACAATGATTGTATTTCCTGTAAGATATCTACTTATTCCCATAGCATTATCCATGCTCATTTGAGCAAATCAGTACCTCCTATAGCAGTTATGCCTCCTCATGCCATCTCATTTGCATCACAGCCTTCCAAATATCATAAGAATAGGTACTGATAGTGCTTGGGAAATCAGATTCCCCCACTAATTCCAAATATATCATGCACTCTTGGTGACTTCATAATTCAAGAATTGGGAGAAACCCCAAGGTTTCACATCATCCTTAAGTATTCTATGAAAAAAGAACAATAATATGATTCCTTCAACACTATGAGTCAGGTAAATTTTTACATCATAATCAGTAATGAGGAACATCACATGGCCCCCTCAGGCACCTCTAGTAAATGTAATTAAAGGAGAGGTAGAATATACGATGGTGGAAAACATTCCCAAACTTTAACTCCATATAGGACCATTCATTCAACTAAAACTAGAAATCAAGACTCACATATAACTTAGAAAGAAAAACCCTCTCAGGCTATTATGTTTGGTACACTTGCCTATATGAATATATTGGTTCACTATGTGACTTAGACATAATATAATTATGCTCAACCACAACCATCTAGAGCCCAACCTCATCCTTTTATTTCTCTAACTAAACCATCTAGTCAGTAGTGGAATATGGATATCACTATCCATGCCCTAGAACCTCATCCAATGGTGCCCACTATGCTCCCTATTAAAGAGTGACCCTTAAAAGGTAGAAATATTCCCCTTGGTTAGAAATATGATTTGATAAAGTATCTATCTAGTATAATAGTTATAATCTTTATCCTTAATTTATCCAACCTATTAAAAAAGATGTGTGAGGCCCTAATCGAGGCCTTGAAGTTCCCTCTCCAGTTTATAGTTGAGGTAGCTTCTGCTGAGTTCTACCATGCAGAGGAAGTTGAGCAGGAAGAATATCGAGCCATTATTTCCTTCTCCGAGGAGGATGAGGGTTCCAATCTCCAAGGGAAAATATGATTCCTATATATCACATGATAGTTTAATAGTGTGTAAATCTTCCACTGCCTGGTGAATATTAGCCTCAGGATAAACATCATCGCAACCTGAATGATTCACAAGCTAGGGCTCACAGAAGTAGATCTAACCCTCTATAACCTGAATATCCTAGGTTATGAAAAGAGTGAGTAGAATCCATGTGAAAAAATTCAGTTGAAGACAAAATTCAGTGGCTTGGTATCTAGAACTGAGTTCATGGTTGCATCATAGGATAGTGTTTACAACAATCTATTGGGAAGGCCCTAGATCCATTTTTATATGATGATCCCTTATTCATACAATCAGTTCCTTGAAAACTCCATCAATGGTCTAGTAGGGGTACTCTAGGGTGATATTTAATTTTTCAACTCTTGTGAAACCCACTATCTAGATGTTGGGTACTAAAAAAGAGAGGTAAAATTTATCTATACTGATGGGGAAGAGCATATCAATGCCCTTAATGATCTAGAATCCACTTCAATAGATCCTTGAGTGAATTTGAAATATGGATTCATTATACCAATCCACTAGTTAAATCCCATAACCCTATATTAGGGAATATGTTTCATAGTTTCCAATAAAATATAGTGCTCAGAAATCACCTCATACTCCTACATGGGAAGGCTCGACCAATGTTAGAAAATCATACTCCTATGGAATACCGAGAGATTCACCCCATGTACACCAATACATGGAATCACTGTACGTCCCATAAATAATATATTAGTCAAGAAAGGCCTACTTGCTATCATTTATTTGATATAAAAGATGGATCTCATAGTCATAAATCACATAGGATTTTCTCATCATCTTCTATCACTATGGTCTCTATAGGGTATTACTCCCTTGTGAAGGATTACATCCCTTCCAAAGTAGATGATACTCCTGCACCTAGGTTCTAAGTTATAGGGGAGTCACCCCTCCCTCGATCCCCATGTTCCATATAATAATGATTATTTAGATGAATACCCTCTATCCTTTTAAGAGAGTATCCCCAACATAATATATGATTTGACCTAGGTGAATCTCAGCACTGAGAAATATCTAAGGATGAAACTGATTTTGCAATGCTCACAAAATTTGGGTTGATTCTAAAATTCATAGTTAACCTCTATTTGCTAGTCATTTGTCTCCAAGAATAGATGCTTAGGGGTATCTGCTTCCATGTTTATCTCAATCATAACCCTCACATACATATCGAGGTCACCACTTATTGTATGTTGATCAATTTTCAAGGGCATTCCAATCCCTGATGCAAGATCATTCGGAATTTTCAGATGCCAATATACCCATGGTAGTCCATGGATCATGGTCCACACCTGTGCCAGGGAGTGTCTCTTCTTGAATGGGTTAAAGTTGGGATCCCATTCTGATATCCTAAAATATCCAGGTCGTAAATTGATATTTCCAATTTTCCAAGCACTATTAAGCTCCTCCTGCTTTTCCATAATAATATGGAAGAAGCCCTTACTAATTGGAATAATCCTCCATCATGAAAATCCCCAATAATGTGAAATTCAGCTTTTTAGTTCCGTGAAGGACCATGATATAATTTAGTAAGATTTCATTAATATGAGAAATAGTAACCAATCAGAAGTTCATTAAAATTTAAAAACCCCAATAAATTGACCAATAAGAACCCCACTTCATTATTTCTAAATAGTTTACACAAAATGCATTGGATCAAATACCTAAATAGTTTACACAAAATTCATTCACAAAGCAGAAATCATGTGAAGTAAAAGGAAGGTAATAGAGTATTGGATCAAATACCCAAACAAAAAGAGCATGTGCACCTTTCTAATTAACATCATTTCCTCCAGATGGTCTTCTATGATGCAGTGAAGGTTGATCTCCAGTCGATCTCTCATCTTCTTCATTAATGGAATCCTAAATAAGACTTAAAAACATAAATGTTTTAATATTTACAAATAATAAGTCATTAAACATATATGAAAAGGATGGTTTTGGAGTTAACAATAAAAATCATAACACCATATAAATAGATAACTACTTGATACTTGAATTTCTTAATACTCTGTAATCTCAACATTCCACAACATTAAAACAACACACTTGTGTTCATAAGCAAAAACAAAACACCATAAATGATCAATTGACTACCTACAATCAATATAAAAAGGCTTCCTAGCAAGACTTCTACATTTGTGATGGAAAACAAGATCTCTGAGAGTAGTTCCAAATCAACCTCAGGTTGATCCAACAATGATATTATTGATAGGGATAAAAATAAGCCTAACAAAAAACCCTAAGAACCCTATGATGAAAAACCTAATGGCGGTTCAAAATGTGGCCTTGGAAAATTATTTATGAAACAACCTTGGAAAGTTAAATATACACTACATAAGGCTAATTACAAAAATACCTGTCCAACATTGGTGGTTATGTTGACATCCATTAAAGGAATATTGGCCCTCATTCCTTTAAGAACATCAATTATTATATGCATTTGTGCTTTTGTTTGGGATAAATCATCTTCATTCCTTTGTAATTTCAATTCAGCTTAACTCAACTTTGATTTCAAATCATCAACCTCTTTTTGAGATGTAAAACAAAAATTAGATGTAGTGTCACTGATGCCTCCAAATCGTTGAGAGGATGATCTGAATACACTTGTCGGGCATGCCCCCAACCCAAGACATCATACATGACCCGAATGCTCTTTCCCAAATACTTTTCTGAAAGCATCATCTTGAGAAACTATTGAATGTTGTAACGGTTCCTCTTGACTTAAATCCACCCTCAATTTTTCCTACATGATGATGATATCAATTTGGTTACGTCAAAAAGTAACACAACTTTAATATGAATTCTTACTCCAATTGTTTTTGCATCATCATTCACGTATGATCTGTCACTTTTTCGATGAAATACATCCCATAGATTGGCTCTACCAATCAGATGTCCAGAGTTATTCTCCTATAATAAAAAATCTAATAAAAATAAATAATATGAAATTAATTTCTAAAAATTTAAATGATATATTACCACCTCATCTTTCTTGTGGGAAAATGTTTTAGTTCCGGATGTATGTGGAATGGTTTGATTGCTGTGATTTAGTGCATTTTTCTTACACATGTCCTGAACATATAAAGATGATCATTTTAATAACATTTAATGAATATAAAAAATTAAATGTTTAAATATGATAGCAATAAAAAAATATTAAAGTACCTTATGTTTTTTCTTATCATGAATGAGGATATAAATTTTCCATTGCTGCTTTGTTATAACTTTAGGAAAATTATACTCAACATTTTGTTCTTTTGTTAAGAAAGAATCATAATGTTTATGAAACAAAATCCCTCTATTATCTCTCCATATTTTTCCTATTGCAATCTTAGAAAACCACTTTTCCATCTTATCACGTGGAAACTGAAAATAGGACTTTAACAACAAAATAAAAACATTAGTTGTGTAATTCTAAAATAAAACTTCAAGTCATTAAATAAATAAAAAAATAAACACCATAACCAATCTACATAACACATCTTCTTTTAGAGAATTTGGTATGCTTGGACAAGATTCATAGTCAATATGAAATTTAGTTCTAGATATATGTCTCATTGCACGTAAAAATAAACCTCCTTCTTCCCCAATCGGACAACCCTGATCATCGAAGTTCACAACAACCTTTTCATTCATTAATGACCAAATTTTCTCCATTCGCAACTTTTTAACATTTTTCACACCGTCCAAATCTAATCAAATAAATAAATAAATTTAAAAATGGATTAATTAAAATAAATAATGCATGAATAAAAAATGAATGTACCTATAACATTTCATATCTAACCCCTTAGTTGTTTTTCATTCCTTAAACCAAGTGATGTTGGAGCAACATTCACATCCATCTCAACTTCAACGTCGAAACCACCTTCAAGACTAGATAGTTGAGGATTGTCATCTGCATTGGAATCTGATAATGTGAACTGTGTTGATTGACTATAATCTGAACGTGTTTGCTGGGGGAAAACATCTTGGACAATTTGCATTCGTGTTGATCTTGATGAAACATAATCATTTGAAGGATTCCCTAATTGTGTTGTATGTTAATTTATATTCCAAACCCTAGGGAGCTTTGATTTAGGCATATCTATACGATGATTCCAAGCATAAAAAGTTTTTAAGAAACAATTATAATGGGGTTAAAATAAAAAATAACAAAAAAAGATGGCAACATCATTTTATTAACAGGCCCAATAAAAAATTTCAAAGGGCAGGGCCTTGTTTGGGAGAAAAGTGATGCTTCTAAGAAGGATGAGCAGAGGTTGTCCAAGGAATGTTTGGATCCACCTACAGATACAAGATAAAAGATAGACAAGAACATGATTTCTATATAGATATTTAACATAATCAGTGAATAAAAAAAAATCCATTTAGAGTTCAAAAGCATATATCGTTCCTTGATATATAGAAAAAACAAAACAAGTAGGAGAATTAATTTCAAAACAAATGTTTTGTTAAAAAATAACTTTTTCTCTTCTAACTATTTTAAGAAAAAAACGAAAACACATTGGTTTTCCATGACATGCAAAAAAAAATTAATAACCACAACATAAATGTGATTCAAACTAAAATGAACACATGATAAATATGTTTTCTCTATTAAAAGTCAAAACAATTACAAAAATTAAAAAAAAGCATGTATTTATTCCAAATTGTTTTAATCTTCCTCCACATCCACAAATAAATCATCATCATATTCCTCTTCTCTTGCCAGTTGAATATTTTCACTTTCATTGTAAAAATATTTACTCAAATCTTATTATTCAAAAGGTGCATGGTCACATCTATCCTCATCATCTTCACCCATTTCATAAAAATCTCTAGGCTTAAGATGCACCACAACACTCCATTCAGGAGACTACTCAATATAATAATCCATTTGAGCTTGAGATGCATAAATGAAAGGTTCTTGTTCTTCAAATTCTCCGGTGTAAATAAACTTACTAAAATTGACAACATTAAAACCCCAATCATCCTTTCTAAAACCTCTCTATGTTATTGTATCAGCCCATATACAATTAAAAAGAGTCACAAATTTTCCATAGCAATTAAGCTCAATAATATATTTCAACTTCACATAATATAAAAGTTCATCATCGATTCCATTTGCATCATGGAGAATTGAAACACATCTGGTTCTAGAAGTCATGAACACACCATAATTTTGTGTTTTTAATCATTTTTCACGATCCATTGTATGGAACTTGAATCCATTAATATTGAATGCAGAAAACCTTTTAGCATTTGGAAGAGGGACTTGTGCTAGATGTTTCAAATCATCAGATATAGTCTCAACCAAATCTTCCAAAAATACCTAAATAAACAATAATCTTTATGAAAATAATTATCAATTCATATTGAATTATCAATCATTCCTTTAACTTAACCTTCTATAAAACCAATCGGCAAAGTCTTTACTCACAATATTATGCACTATCGAAAATGAGCGTGTCCGACCCCTCATTTTTCTCTTCACATGTAATGTGAATTCCCTATAAGTAATGATTGTTAACATAATAAATCAAATATTTAATTACTAAATATAGAAACATAAATTGATACATACTCTATGAATGGATCCAGATCTTCGCAATTGAATAACACATGTCGGTGTGCCTGTTTAGTCTCAAGGGAAGTTAAGAAAAAATCAGCACAACTCCCAACCGGTCTTCCAATCTTTGAAAAGATAGTATAGACTCCATCATTGTCATCATACTTTACTTAATCATTAACATGACTTGACCTATTTAATTTGGTCTCAATCCCTTCTAAATATCTTGAAAAAAATGTCAAAAATTCTTCTGATATGTACCTCTCACCAATAGAACCTTCTGGTTGAGCCTTATTATGAACATATGACTTTAAATGCCCCAAATATCTATATAAAATGCACAAATAATAAGGAAAAAAACAAAATATTATGGTTTGAAATAATATATGTACAAAATTTTAAATTACCTTTCAATAGGATACATCCATCGATATTGTACTGGTCCACCCAATCGTAGTTCATCGACTAGATGCACACACAAGTGAATCATGACAGTGAAAAATTATAGGGGAAAAAACATCTCCAAATGACAAAGTGTGAGAACAATTTGATGTTGGACATTCTCAAGATCAATAGTATTGACAACCTTACCACATATTTGTCTAAAGAATGCACATAACTCTATCAATATTGCAGACACATAGTTCGGCAATAGATTACATATTTCAATGGGAAGTAATTGCTCCATAATGACATGACAATCATGATTTTTTAAGCCAGATATTTTACGATCTTTCAGATTGATACATCTAGAAAGGTTGATTGAATAACCATTGGGAAACTTCATATTCACTAGACATTTCAAAAAGGCGTCTTTCATTCGATTTTTCATTGTAAAAAGACATGGCTGATATTTCCCCTTATCATTAGGCCACAAATCCCTTCTTATACCTATTGTTTGATGATCTTTTCAGGCCTTAAGATGATCTTTTTTACTTCCACTTTCATTAAAAAAAGTAGAAATGACATTATCACATATATTTTTCTCAATATGCATGACATCAAGATTGTGACGCAACATATTAGTCTACCAGTATAGAAATTCAAAAAATATAGACTTTTTTCTATTGTTTGGAGCCGCCCTCATTGTTATTCCCTCAAGCTTGCTTTCCTCTACCATCCTGTGTTATTGTCTTGCCAAACGAGATATTTATGTTTTCTACCTGTTTGAAAATCTCCATGACAGACAACGCACTTGGAGGTTTTCAAAAATCTTTATTTCCATCAAAACGTAATCTCATCAATCGAAATTTATGACTATCACCAATAAATCGACGATGCCCCCCAAAACACCACTTTCTACTATGAGGCAAACATAATGGACTTGTGTCAAAATTACAAGTCGGACAAGCTAATCCAGTATAAGTATTCTATCCAGATAACGTACTGAGTTCGGGAAAGTCACTGATTGTCTACAGTAATGCTACTCGCATTTTAAACTTTTCAGACACAGAGACATCATAGGTGTCAACTCCATCCACCCACAACTCTTTCAACTCCTTTAAAAGAGGCCTCAAATAGACATCTATGTCATTTCCCATCATTCATTTCCCGAGAATGATCATTAAAAGAATCATAGATGTTTGTTTCATACATATCCACGGTGGCAGATTATATGGTATCAATACTATAGGCCAAATACTATAACTTGAACTCATGCTACCAAAAGGATTAAAACCATCAGCTGCAAGACCCAAACGAACATTTTGAGGATCTAAATCAAATTGATGATGTGTGACATTAAATTTCTTCCATGCTTCAGAATCTCTAGGATGTCTCGCCAATTCATCATTACATTTTTCACTTTCATGCCAACGCATATTCTTGGCAGTTTTACTAGACATGAACAATCGTTGCAGCCTTTGTTTGAGTGGGAAATCACGAAGAACTTTTACTGGTTTATTTTTTTTTTCCAACAAATTTTTCCTTCCACCTAGATGTTTCACATTTATTACATATTTATTTGTCTTCATCATCTCCCAAATACAACATGAAATCGTTAGGACAAGCGTGTATCTTAATATAATTAAGCCCAAGTTTGTTGATGATTTTCGTAGTCTCATAAAAAGAGTCAGGGATTTTGTCATGTTCAAAAGAATCTCTTAGAAAATACAAAATCATTGTCATTTCCTTATCAGTCATTCCACATAAACACTTCATGTGATATAGTTTTATTATAAAATAAAATTTGGATTATTTTTTACAACCTTCATATAATTCTTGATTCCCATCATTCAATAACTCTGAAAATTCTATAGAAGTTTCAACCATGTTTACACTAAGTGATGAGTCTGCTTCATTTTCACCAAGCACGTTACCAAGCCCAAATACATCATTGACCATTCCCTCTATAGGATCTATAGGACCGATATTATGGGGAGAAGTCTCATTCTTTGGTGATCTACTAGACAGTAGTTCAACTTCATTAAATTCTCCATACCATACCCATTTGGTGTATTCAACCGGAAATTGTTTTTAACTCAAATGAGAATATGATTTAACTCTGGTCAACCATTTCTTAAATTTGAAATTACGACAAGGACATATTATTCTTCCCTCGACAGATTTATGCTTAAATGCAAAATCGAGAAATTTATTTAATCGTTTCTTATACTCATCAGTTTTTCATGACCAACAAATCCATGATTTATCCATATTTACTGCATTAATTGAAATAGAATAAATCAATTAAATATATTCAAATAAACATAGGAAAAATAATAAAGATCTAAATAAATTTTATACAATAAAAAAATATAAAGAAATTTTCTTCCTAAAACGCTTTCATTAAAAAATATAAAAATATAAATCTCTTTTCTATTTAAGAAAACTAAAAACTACTTTTTTTAATATAGTTTTCCCATTAAAAAACATAAACAAAAATTGGGTTTTCCTTTATAAAAATTCTAGAAAAAACATGGGAATTGTGTTCTATAAAAGAACACATACTTTGGAATCGTTTGGAATTAATTATTGAAAACAGCTCGTAGCCTTTATCAGTTATGGAAAACAGTCAAAAAATTAATTAATGTTTGTTCAATTTATAAAACAACAAATGTACTTGAATTTGAAAATAAAAACACAAAAATAATCGACACATATTATAACTAATATGTATTATAGATAGTTAACAATAAAATAATCCAAATACCATATAATTCAAATAAAAATAAAATGAATGGTGAAAATTATATGTTTATTAGAGTGAATGGACATATTTTTATAAATAAGCAGTGATTCCAAAGATAAAAATCAACAGAATAATATCAATTCTAAAATTCTAGGAAACAAAACTTAGCATTAATTTTCTAAATCAATCCAAAGAAACCCAAGAACAAACAATCCAATCGGAATTCAAAATGGAAAAAAATCCCAATGAACATCCAAAATATAATAATACAAGTTCAAATAATCCATTACATTACATAATAATGGAATTAACACACTAATTTGGATCATGGATCAACAAGGGACAACACATGTCTATCTTAGTGTCATAGGATAAAAGAAAATATAACATGGGAACTAGCCTTAGGAACAATAGACCACGATGAACCTAACAAGATAACTTATACCACTACAAAACCTAGTCTAACTATAAATAATCTACTTATCCTATTTACCAAATAACTTACCCAATTATTCCCTTGTTCATTTCATAAAAATCAAAATCGGACAGCATATAAACAACACATATCATAATAAAATAACCAGGAATGAAAAAAATCAACGAAACTAACACTTGAATGGGAGAAACCAATGAAGAACTCAAGGAATACATCAAAATGAATCAATTTAAGGATTTAATTTAGCTTAAGAATCATAACATATGAATATAAAAAAAACCATCCCCCAAATACACAATACATAAAAAAACCCCACTCCTAAAAAACTAAAAATATCTTGAAATAATAACCCTTTAAAACTAATCTAAGGCCAGAACACATACCTCTCTCAATGAAACGAGCTTCTATAAAGTCACTAGTGACTTGAAAAAGTTAAATGGGGGGTGGTGTCGTGATGGGAGGTAGGGAAACTGTCGACAAAAAAATGTAGAGGAGCGTCGTCGCAACGGGAGGTAGGGGAATCCATCGGCCGCAGAAGGGAGAGGAGCACTTTCACGATGGGAAGTAGGGAATCCGTCAGCTACAGAAGGGAGGGGAGATCTAGGAGGCAGGGGAAGCTGCAACCGGAGTAGGGGGTGGAGCGATTACAGATGAAGAGGGAGAGGGAGAACTGGGAGGGGTGACCGTGAGGGGAATAAGGTTATCAACGGGGTAGGGCGGGGCGAGCGTAGAGGAGCGCTGCGAGGGGAATAGGGGTATCGGGGAGTTGGATGGGGTGAGTGTTGCAGAGCGCTGCGAGGGGAATAGGGTTATCGAGGGGGTTGGGCGGGGCGAGCATAGAGGAGCACTGCGAGGGGAAGGGTGGGTGTTCGGCGTGGCGAGCATAGAGGAGGGGAGCGCTGTGGGGGTGGGAACCGCTTATCAGGGGTGGGTAGTAATTAGGGGTGGTTGTGTATAAAAAACACCTCTAATTAGAAGGGGTTATTATTAACCCCTTCTAAATTTTATTTAGATGAGGTTTAGAATAACCCCTTCTAAAGTTTTGCCACTAAATACCATGTTTTTTTGTAGTGATAATCCTATTCCAATTTGCATCCTCTAGATAGTTCTTTATACTGCCTGTGAAGACAGTATTCTTCCTTATTCAAAAGGTAGGGTGTTCTCTTGATCTATTTTTGTGCTCTTAACTTGATTACATGAAAAGTAGTAGGCAAGTAATTCTCTTATTTCTTTCTATTATTCTCTAGCACAAAACCCAACTGCACTAGTTTTATTTTTCTTCTTCTTAATACAACAATTGACTTCACTAATCTTATTCTTTCTCTAGCTAGAATCACATAAAACAATGTGATTATTCAAACACTAAGGATTATCTCACATAGCATCATCTGAATTAAACTGCCCTAAATAATTCTCAGCCTTCAGTTGGCCATACTCTGTTCTTCTTCTTCTTCTTCTCTTCTTTCTCTTTGACACAGTATAATAAGGAATAGTACTGTAGTGTCTTAATCTCTTTCTTCAACTCTAAATACCAACACATGAGTGTATCAGTATACTTCCTTATTCCTTTGTGTAGATATGAGTTTAGTTGCACATCTTGTTTTTCTTCAGACAAACAATAACACCGTTGCAAATAGTGTGTATAAATTGTGCAACCAGAGAGTGTTCACCTTCATGCGAGCAAAGAGATCCATAGGTCTTCTTCACACAGAGGATGTGCAATTATTCTTTATAGAACCAGGGATGGTTCATGGATATTTCTTCACAAATCACGACAAGTGTGAGTATTCACTAGTTTTGTACACATGGGATCTCCTTCCTGAAACACATGAAGGGTTTGAGAAAACCAGTTTCTTGTTTGTGGTTTCCTCCTCACACAGAGGGTGTGGTTCTCCTTCTTTACAAGACACTTATAGAGTGCGTAAAACTTGTTAAAGGCCTGTGAGAATCTAATTTTTCGTGCAACCTTTTGGGTTTATTGCGCACAATTTTCTTTGCATGCGTGCAAAAACCCACTGTTGGCGTGTAAAATTTTACGTGCAACTTCCTTTTTACGCACAACCTAATTTTTACTTGCAACCCCTTATTTTTATGTGTACCCTTATTTTTATGCGCAACTCCTCTTTTTCATGAACCAGAGCTTAGAATTTCACTATGTGTTGAGCCTACAAAATACAACGGGGTCACCTCTTATTTATAGGCGTCGCCGACCCTTGCTCGAAAAAACTTTCCACAGTGCGTAAACCTTTTTCGTGCAAACCATATAATTTTTCATGCACTTCATGCTTTTTTATTTTTTTGAATTTCTAATCACGATACACTAATTGAGCGAAAAATTCCACACCACGTTCCATATTGCACGCAAAACCAATCTTTTTCAAAACCTATTTTTCATGCACTCTGCCTGATTTTTCACGCAGTCCATGCCTTTTCCATATTTTCTTATGTCGGTCTTGGAACTCTAATTGTGCACAAAAATCTAAGCCAATATTGTGTGCATGAACAATATTTCATGCACAAACCTGATTTTCATGCATAACCCTGATCTTTCACGCACCATCCATTGCCAAAAACCGATATCTCCATCTCCTATTTTTTAGGCCCAAAATTTTGGCCAACACTAGAAAACAACGCTACCTTTAATATATGCTTCAGCCATAACCTTTATGATTCTTCTCTATGATGTGTATTCTTCAAAAACTCTTCTAATTTCATCACAAACTTCACTATCATGATATATATCCTTCGATAGATCAGATTTAACATCGTCAGTTTTTTCAAGGAAAGTATTACAACTTTCCTATCTTCCACCAGCATCTTTCCTTCCAGTAAAAACTAAATATTACTTGAAGAAATTCTTCACCCCCTTTCCTTCATAATACTTGCATCATAAGTTCTTTTACCTTTTTATATTTTTGAAATAAAAATAAGAAAAGCATCGTCTGAATTATCACCATTCTTAATTGTTGTAGACAAAGTATCACCTTTGATACACATTCTTTGAACTTAGGATCAGCTCAACAATCGTCTGAATTTACTTCATAGAGAATTTACCAAGCATGAAATTCAATGCTATGATTGTATAACAATTATCCAGGCATCCTCACTTCACCTGATCTCCATTAACTTTGGTGTCCTTCTTCATCTCCTTCTTCATTTTGATCAGCATTGACAAATATTGACAAAAAATAAAATCTCCATACACAAAGTGGTCCCATAAATATCCCATTTTTATTTGTTGTTAGTACCATAAAGTTCTCCTCAAATGAATGTGTCAATGTCAAAATGAGAATGTTTATCTCCCATTTACTTCTTTCCCTCCCCCTTACTTTTCAAACATTCATTTCACTTACTCTCCCCCTTATTGACAAGAAATACAAAGTTCAGGGTACAGAGGGTATCAGTATATACTTAAGTAGTGTGCCATCAATCATATCACTATAAGTCTACTTGAGCAGTGCTTGTTGTAGAAAACAAGAGGATTTGATTTAGACAACAGAGTTGTCCATTATCCACTAAATCATGACACATGATGATATGAGAACTCATATAATTGTCTTCAAGGGATTTCCACTTTCATTCTAGGCTTAGGATAATTAGTGTGATATAAAATAATCAACCTGAAACTCCTGTAATTACTTCAACAAATGGTTCAAAAACATTCAAGTGCAATTGTAAGGATAAGTGGCCTTGGGGAAATTTTACTCATCTTATATTATTGATCAACTTTTTTACTCCCCCTTAATAGAATGATCTTTATTTGAGTAACCAAGGATGAGAGATTTAGAAATAACATAACTTTTCTAATGACATGATCTTCAGAAAATCTTCATATTAATTGAATTTTATACAAACTAATGTTGATAATGATTGAGATAGTGACTTTGGTAGCTTCTTCATGTTCCTCCCACTCAAGGGAACACTTTTCCCCACTGAATCCCAGGTTATCCCCCTAAGATCTTACTTCACCTTCAATTCCCTGTATGATAAGAAAAAATACAATACACAAAGATTTAAGGGAATAGGGTGGATCCTATTTTCTCTATCAATGTGAACAACAAGGTTTAGATGAATTTCTCAACCTAGATGCTCCATTATTCACACTTTCACAAATGATATTCAATGCTGACTATGATTGTGTGGATCTCAATACATCTTCCATTTCTTTGTGTGTGAGTCTTTTATATTGAAGGACTTTCAAATCACTAGAATCTCCTGGTGCAACATTAATCTTCTTGAGGAATTATTTTTGGGTAGGAGTAAATTCAAAGCATCTTTTAACAGTGTGACCAGCCTTGTTACACCTCACACACATAACTTCTTTTTCTTCATATAGAATCTTCTTTTTTAGCACTAGCCTTAGCCTGTGCATATTCCATCTTTATCATTCTTTCCAAATCTTCTGACCAAACTACCAATATATCATTAGGTGTTGAGGCATCAAGATTAGATCTTCTACATGGAATATTCTTAGTTTTATACTTCTTAGTAGTTATTTAGAATGCACTAGCCTTCAACTTCTTGGATTTACAATCCAAGATCTGCTCAACTTTCCTCCTTAGAGACTTCTTAGGAGTATTTTCTTTTCCAAAATTCTTCTAAATACTTCCCATGGATGATTCTTATTTCTTAGCTAGCTCTTGTGACCTTATTTTATTATTAGATTTGGGTACCTATTGAAATGAACATGAACCATTCATGTGACCACTCTTGTTCTATACATAACAAATGTTATCTAACATTCCAAATCAATTTGCAGTATACAGATGCTTCTAGATCTGTGAATGTTTCTTCTTCTTCTCTCTCTTTCTCCCCCTAGAGATAGGCTTTCTCTATGCTTTTATATTTAAGGGATTGTACCAACAATCCAATGAAAAATGCCCAAATCTATTACAACACCAGTATTGACCAACAAACATTGACTTCTGGCCATTTTTTATAAGGTTGTTGAATCTTCTTTTTGGTATGTTGTGATTTCTGTGGGGAGAGATATTCTACATTCTTCTTACTATTCACCCTATCCATGGTTATAGGTACCTCCTCAATTTTCTTCATCCATACTTGTTTAGAGTTTTTCTTATAATCTACACTTTTTTTAGAAATAATTTTAGGAACATTAGTACAAGTTGGTATGGATGGTACCTTATTCTTAGATACTTGTGATAAATTAGTGAGTGAAGTCATGATCTTCTTATCACATGTTGGAGGTCTTTTGATAGTAGAAACCTTCAGAGAACATTGAGTGCTAGAAGCTACTATTTCCTACTTTTGTGGAGCCTCAATATGTGTCTTCTCAAGATTGATCAACTAAGCTTGTAATTCTAGACAACTCATATTGAGGATGACTTTATGGTCTTCAATCATAGTAATCTTCTCTTTATAAGTCTTCTTGAATCTTTCAACTTTCTCTTCATGCATCTTTACTTTGTTTTATAACAAAGTGTCAAATTCCTTGATCTTCTTGATATTTTCTTCCACATATAACTTTTTGACTTCAATGATCCTTTTCAGCTCATCTTCATGTTCATGGATCCTCTCTTCCAGAGTCTTATTGAATCCCTCTTTCTCATCAACTTCTTTGATCCATTTTGAGGAACTTATTTCAAATTTCCTCATTGTTGCTTCAAACACTCCTACCAGTCTGGAGAGCTTTAGACATTCAATAATTTTTTCTTGCAAGCCCTTCTCCAAAACATCATTTTCTTCTTCCAGCTAGGTGACATCTTCCTACATATATTTAAATAATCCACAAATAAGGGATGCAATTTCTTTAGGGATATCAGGAAGAATAGATCTTAATCTGTCAACTAATAATTCTTGAGAGGTTGTAGATTGATCATCATCACTTGTGCTAGCATTTTCATCATGAGAATAATTTTCAAATGTACTAACACAAACCTCTTGATCAGTTGAGGTAGGAAGGTTGTCCATCTTCATGGTAGGGACTAGATCCACCTTCTCATTATTTTCCAAGTCGGGTGTGTCTTCAATGTCAGCTAGATATAGAGAACCAGAAGCTTCCTATTCTTTAGATAAGAGGGAATTATTCTTAAAATTTATATTCTCCTTATTTTTCCTGTTCATCGTAGTTTTGATAGATATAGAATTATTCTCAGAGATGACTGACTTTTCATCAAAACTACACTTCATTGTTGACTCAGGAAAGAATCTCATGTCTTAAAAAGAGAATATATTCAATATAGAGAATCCAACAGAGGTGAACCTGGTTGTGATACCAATTGAGAGGACCAGTTTGGGATATACCTAACACTGAGAGGGGGTGAATCAGTGTTGGGGACTTTTGAAACCAATTCCAACTTTCTATCCCTATACCTCTTGACCTGTTAGGATCTTTATTCAATTATTCTCTTTTCTATGTCGCATGTAATAATATAAAGAAGTAAAAATATGTACACAATATTTTTACAAGGTTCACCACTCAATAAGAGTAGTTACGTCCTTACCATGCACGGGAATGATCAGTGCAAGGATTCTCCACTATAATGTGATATGTTTTTAAAGTGAGTTAACTAGGAAAACAATCCTCTAGTTAGTGTGTCTCCCTACACTTAGTGGAGGGAAGGAGATAATCACTTCCTAGTGTGAGTCCCTACACTCGGAGGGGGAAGGGAGATAATTCTCTTCTAACTTTCAGCTTTTAGATGGTTCTTTATACTGCTTGTGAAGATAGTCTTCTTCCTTATTAAAAATATAGGGTCAGCTCTTGATCTATTTTAGTGATCTTCACTTGATTACTTGCAAAGAAGTCAACAAGTAATTCTCTTCTTTATTTATATTCTTCTCTAGCACAAAAACCAAGTGCACTAGTTCTTCTTCTTTCTTCTTCTTAATGCAACAACTGACTGCACTAATATTTATCTCTCTTTAGCTAGAATCACATACAAAAATGTGATTATTCAAACACTAAGGATCAACTCACATAGCATCATCTAAATTAAACTGCCCTGAATAATTGTCAGCCTTCAGTTGGGCATACTCAGTTCTTCTTCTTCTTCATTTCTTTCTCTTTGACACAATATAATAAGGAATAGTAATGTAGTGTCTTAATCTCTTTCTTCAACTCTCAATATAATCACATGAGTGTATCGGTATACTTCCTTCTTCCTTTGTAAAGATATGAGTTTAGTTTCACATTTGTTTTTTCATCACATAAAAAATAACACCCCTAAAAATAGTGTGTATAAATTGCGCAACCAGAGCGTGTTACCTTTGGGCGAGCAGAGAGCTCCATGGGTCTTCTTCTTCACGCAGAGGATGCATGATTATTTTTCATAGAACAAGGGATGATTCATGGATCTATCTTCGCAAAGCACAAAAAGGGTGAGTATTCACTGGTTTTTTACTTTCAGGATCTCCTTCACGATACACAACAAGGGTTTGAGAAAACCAGTTGCTTTTTTGTGGTTTCTTCCTCGCACAGAGGGTGTGGTTCTCCTTCTTCATGAGACACTTAAAGAGTGGATAGAACTTGTTAAAGGCCTATGGGACTCTAATTTTTCACACAACCTTTTGGGTTTATTGTGCGCAATTTTCTTTGCTTGTGCATAAAAATCCACTTTTGGTGTGTAAAAATTTAAGTGTAACTTCCTTTTTACGCGCAACCTAATTTTTACGTGCAACCCCTCCTTTTTACGCACACCCTTATTTTTACGTGAAACTCCTATTTTTTGCGCACCGAAGCTCAGTATTTTACTATGTGTTAATCCTACAAAATACAATGGTTTCACCTCTTATTTATAGGCATCTTCGACCCTTGCATGAAAAACCTTTCTACTGTGTGCAATCCTTTTTCGCGCAAACCATATATTTTTTTGCGTACTTCACGCTTTTTTCATTTTTCAACTTTGTTATCATGATACACCAATTACGTGAAAAATTCCACACCGTGTTCCATATTTCACACAAAACCAATCTTTCGCAAAACCTCTTTTTCGCGCACTCTACCCAATTTTTCGCGCAGTCCATGCGTTTTCCATATTTTCCTATGTCGGTCTTGGAACTCCACTCGCGCACAAAAATCCAAGACAATATTGTGTGCATGAACAATATTTCATGAAAAAACCTATTTTTTCACGCACAACCCTGATCTTTCGCACACCATCCATTGCCAAAAACCGATATCTCCATCTCCCGTTTTTTAGGCCCAAAATTTTGGCCAACACTGGAAAACAACACTACCTTCAATATATGCTTCGTCCATAACCTTCATGATTCTTCTCTATGATGTGGCTTCTTCAAAAAATCTTCTACTTTCATCATAAACACCACTATCATGATATATATCCTTCGATAGATCAGATTTAGCATCGTCAATTTTTCCAAGGAAAGTAATACAACTTCTCTGTCTTTCACCAGCTTCTTTCCATCCAATAAAAACTGAATATGAGTTAAAGTACTTTTTCTCCCACTTTCCTTCATAATGGTTGCATCATAAGTTATCCCAACTTATGATATTTTTGAAATAAAAATCAGCAAAGCATCGTCTGATTTATCACCATTATTCATTATTGTAGACAAAGTATCACCTTTGATACACGTGCTTTGAACTTAGGATTATATCAACAATTTTCTGAATTTAATTCATGGAGAATTTCCCAAGCATGACATTTGATTCTATGATTGTATAACAATTCTCCAGTCATCCTCACTTTATCCGATCTCCATTAACTTTGGTGTCCTTCAACATCTCCATCTTCATTTTGGCCAGCATTGGAAACTGTTGAAAACAAATACAATCTCCATAAACAAAGTGGTCCCAACATAAGGTTGTATTTTTCTACATGGAACACTATTATGTGTTATTTCTGGTATCCTTCATACTTACCTTTCTTTATTTTAAAATAGAGGTCTCATTAATCCATTTTTCGATTGGGATTACAACTAAGATATTTTGAAATGTCAAACCCCTAGTTTTTAATCCTGATTTTAAATTTCAAGGATGAAATTTATTGAAGGAGGGGATAATGTAACACCCCAAGCTTCCATGGTACACTTCCTTTTTAAATAATTCAATAGTGTGCGATGTACACAACACTGAGTTCAAGCACACCATGACCTTTCAAACAAACCGTTTAAAAAGAGGTTATGAATAATATTAAACACATTTTGAATTTTATATAGCCAATATAATTTTAAAATTCATATTCTATGTTTCTTAGACATAATAAAAGTTCAAATTTAATTTTTTAGATAAAAGAAGTATTTTTCAAAAAAGCAGTTTTCCGCCTTTTAATGGAGAACCCTTTTTAAATCCAATATTTGACACTTTTATATATTCAGTTTGACTAAATTAAATTATTCTTTATAATAGGGAAATAATTTTTTTTTATAAATTTTTGGTCTTTTTTGATAACTTTCATATTTTAATGAATAGTAAAAAGCACTGTATTTTAATTCAAAACTGCTTTTTCATCTAAATTATTTATATAGTTAGATTATCATTTAAATTGGTTTAAAAGTATAATTAGAATATATTTTTATCATTCAATATAATTTAGTTCATTGGAAGTAATTTTACACTTAAATTTAACATAAACATATGTCAATCTTTTAATAGATTTTACTTCCTAAAAACCCACTTCCTGGTTTTAACAATGGGAATTAATTTTAAATTAATTTCTGCCAATTATGTGTTTGGAATTTGAAAAAATGGATTCCATATTTTTAATTATAAGTTCCAAATTGTTTAAATAGGAATATTTTATTTTTGGACATTATGAATAGTAACTTCAGTAATTATTTTTATTTATCATTGTTAAAGGGTAAATCAGGTAAATAAGTGTAAAAAATAACATTATAATAATATAAAACTAACCTAACACATGTTCTAATACAATTTTATGATATATTTCCGACCATTATATTCCTTTTGTTTATTTTAGGACCCCATGGATCAACTTGGGCATGAAAATGACATGTTATAATAATTAATTTAAAGTAAAGAGAAATATAACATAAACATGTATCTTATTACTAAAACAATTTGAATTCCATTTATATAAGTGATATCTTCATATAAAAATATTCATATAAAATATAATAATATTTCATACATTATGGTATTTTATTTGTAATTTTTATACATTAAATAATTAAATTTATTTATGACACAATAATGATACAGTGTTTGCCTTATTAATGAAGGAATCAAATAAATAATATTATAAATATTAAAATAAATGTAATTTGAAAGTTTTTATTACATACACAAATTTAATGGATGATTATATAATATAATATTTTATTTAATTCCTTTGGTTCGAAGTAATCAATTTTTTATGACTTTAATAAAAATCAATTACTAAATAGTATCAAAATTGACATAAATGAGTTTTTTTAAAACAAATACAATTTTATTAAATTATATAATAGTCCTTAAAATATAATATTCAACCCAATGACTTATATAATGTTAAAAATTTCATTAATTATCTACTTTTGGTTCCCTTTTCATTTTATAGTTACTATAGTAACCATATTTTATGAAAATACAAGAAGGCATGGTAAGAGTTAATGTTTTTAACTAAGGATTAAATCCAAGAGATAAGGATAAATTTAGGACCTAAACATGTATAAAACCTATTTTTTGAAATTATTTAGACCCATACTCATCTTAAACTTTAAATAATTCACTTTGGAGCCATTATAAATCGAAAATAAATTTATAATAAATTAATAAATTAATATTTTCCTAAAGTGCCCCTCCCCTCTCTTATAAAAGGGAACTTCTACTTACCTTTTGTTCACACTTCCAACTCCCTTTTTATCTTCCAAAACCTGCCCAAATCTCCTCAAAACTTTCCTAAATTAATAATTGAGTCCAAAATTTGGGCATAAAACCAACTTATAGAGTCCTTTTGTGCAAATAAAATGGATACACCTGAAGAAGAGGTAATTTGTTTATCCCTTATTTCAAAGTTCTTTTCTACTTCTACTTCATATTTCTTTGTTGTTTCTATACCAAAGAAATAAATACTATATCATACATATACTGAGATGTTATTATAATCATGGAAAAACTATATTCATCATTTTATCCATCCTAAAAATAATAATATAACCATGTGTGTGTACGTATAGCTTACAGTCTCACGGTATAGTGTAATTTGTTATTCAAAATTACTTTATTTGGATGGGATTAATGATGAAAATAATAGAAATAAATAATGAAAATGACATGATTATGATTCTTTATAATTAATATACCATCCATTTCCATATCATTTAACCATTAAAGTAATGATATTGTCGCTCGTGCGTACGTATGGCCTACCGTCTCCACGATGTGATGAGATTCATTCTCCACATTAACCATTCAAGAATGATTATAAAAACAATATATATATTTATATTATGAATAATTATGAAATATATGAAATAATAAGGCTTCTATAATAATATATATGTGTGTGTATTTGTTTGTGTGTGTGTACAAATATGTCATTCACTTACTTACATTTGATAAGAAAACAGAAACAACATTCATGCGTACGTACGGACTACCGTCTCCATGAACGGTGTGTTACATTTCATATATATATCTATCATATATATTTATATTATGAATATATATGATATATAAATCATATTATACATTATTTAAGTAAGTAAATCATGATCTAAGTAATATGATCAAGAATAATAAGTCAAAACACTTATGATAAACAAAGCAATTATTACTAGAAATGTTGTATTAACTTGGAATTTTTAATAAACGGGTAATATAAAGTCATACAAGAATCATATATGACATCATAAATATTATTATTATTCTTATATAAGTTAATAATATGTTTAAAATCATTATAAATGAGTTTAAGACATGTATGGAGAGTATCAGACCTAAGGTATGGGTTAATTCCTTAATCTCATTATTATCTGAGAATGTTTATATATAAGTATTTAATGGGACATATTTATCATCCATGTACATGTTTCATAAAAAAAATTCAAAATGAATCTTTTAAGGTTTTATGGAATCGACTCTTTAACCAGATCATCATTTTAAATAGTTTAAAGATTTATTTTTCTAAAACTATTTAATTAATGTTCGTGTTTTCAAAATGATTTTAAGGATTTATTTGTATGTACATGGTTGTTTTAAAATATTAATTCCTTTAAAATGTTTCAAATTGGTATGGGACACTTTGATTCAAAAATCTCTTTTAAATGACTACCTTTGTAAATTGTGTGATTTTTAAATGATTTCATGAAAAATGAATATTTCTCTCAAAGAGTTTTAATAATCATTTTCAACTATGTCAACATTCTTTACTGGATATTATTATTTATTGAGGTTTTAATAGATATTATTATTGATTGGGGTTGATTTATTATAATAAAATCTTCCATATTTTATTGAGTGAGTTATGATATGTTTGACTGTGGATGTGATATTTTTATACCATTCCTGGTTTATGGTTAAAGTATTGGCATTTCATATGTTAGTTTTAATACAAATATTTATGTTATGATTCACCATTTTCATATAAAGAATGCATTGGACTTAGTAAGTGTTATGTGGGGCCCGTTATAGCCCCTCAATTCATAGGTAGTCTCATGAGACAATTATATTTGGGTTTTGGCTAATGTCTTACCCAATTAGGTATAGTGTCTTGGCCGAAGCCTTGATGGTATGTTTAAGATGTCCTGTAATATGCATTCCCTTGTTATGATATTTGTTATTTATTTTACATGTGATTATTCAACTAATAGAATATCCATGTGAATGTTTAAATGGAATTATTTTATTTATTCATTCCATATTATTCTGAATATAATGTTTTAAAAGGATTGTGTTTTAATTTTGTACCTTTCCTTTAAATATTATGTTTATTTGTGATAGATTTTGCTATATTGTTTATCCTTACTAAGAATCTGAGCTCACCCCTTTATTATGTTTTATTTTCCCAGGATTCCAAGAAGTGTTTTATGATTGATATGTAGGGTTAATATAAGGTAATAGCGGCATTATCAAAGGATTATCTATTCTACGTTTTATGTTAGAAATTGTGATGTAAAGTTCATGTATGTATTATATTTTCCAAGAAAGCTAAACTGATCAGTCCTGCGGGACATGATTTCTTGTAATCATACTAATGTATTAAAATAATGCACTAGCTCCAGGCTTCCAGGGTCAGGGAATTATACCTCTTGGGTGAGATATCTAGATGTGGTCTCTATATCCCCACCTTTTTATTATATTATACATTTTAGAGTGAAAATAAATGAAGGAGTGGAAAATATAGTGACTCTATATTTTCCCTATAAGACTTTGGAATATATTAAGAAATATTTTTAGATCTAGGAATTGATTCGATACAAGATTTTGAGTCCTAGTGAGCCTGGTATTGATATTATAAAAATATTAAATATATCAATATCATGCACGTTTAGTTTTCCTAAAATAGTGGTATACCTCCCAAATGAATTCTAATATCATAAATCTAGGACCACAATTGATTCTATAATGATGGGTTTACACTAGGTGTGACCTAAGTTTTTCAGTAGTAAACATATGATTGAGGCAACTGTTTGTAGGTGCATTAAATAAAATAAATAAATAAATTATTTATTTATTTTATTAAATGTATTAACCTAGAAAAACAATTATAATTCCCTACTAAAATAAAATCTCTAGGTTTAACCACATGACCTTAGGAGGGTTTGGGAGGAGCTCTGATCATTATTCATTAGAAGATCCCATCAGGGATGATGGGTGATCGGATCGATAGGTAGTGAACACAATGGGACTTCACCTTCACTGGAGAGTGAATTATTAACCAATGATCAATTAAAATCAAGGTAAGAATCCTAATTTTTTTTTCTACCTTCAAGATTAAGTTTTTAAATAATAGATTGTTATTTACTTTTGATATGTGATTATTTGATCTTTTCATGCACCTGATATGTGAATAAAATTGATTAATAAAAATTATTCTTGTTAATCCATGTTGTCACCATAGATATACTGTTTTTGTGACCATTATATAAGATCTTGTATTCAATGATGGTTACACCTTTGTTATTGTTCTTCTCCCCACCCATTCTTCGCAGTCTGCATTATTGGACTATGGGGTCACAATTCAACATTATTGGGGTGGGCTCAATCATGATTGAATCCCCATATTCTAGGTTTTTTTGTGCATGATGAATGTATTGGTGTTTTGTGGATGGATCGGGATGGGTTGTAGGTGATGATTCAGGGATCAAATATCTAGAGTGATGAAGAAAATTATGACATGCATGGAACATGTGGTGGATCTTCGAGCGGATGATCAAATACCATTTTCCGGCCACCGAAGGGTGGGAAAAAATAGTTGGAGGCATTTTACTTTGATCTCGAGTGGTAAAATAGAAATATTTATGATGGAAAATCATATGTGGAAACCACATGAAGGAACTGGTCCTTCTGAAAAATTGTAGTGCACACCATGTAGTTCAGAATAGAAAACTCTATGTACTTACTTTTCCATAGCAGATAATATTTATAATCAATTTAAGGGTTAAAAACCATGTTGTCGGGCCCACATGTCATGGGACCCCACCTAAGTAAATAGGCTGTGTGCCAGCTCTAAATTCCCTAGACACCATACAAAATGGTAAGTCTTGTAGTTCGGGAGTACATGGGCATGGGTCGACACCGAGACATAGATAGGGGTGCTCCCAAGTACACATGCATGACCTGATATACATGGGAATGACCAAGAACACACGAAAATTCCCCAAGTTACTTATACATTTCATGTATGACCCATAAACTCCATTTAGTATGACTTGGATTCCCAATACATGTCCAGAGGATAACATTACCTAGCGACAAGGCAATGTCACATGCTGTGTAGACCCTCATAAACATCATATATTCCCTCCAAAAATATTTTCCTCTTATATATACTTCATTTGGACTTTGATTCTGGCCAATGAGTATCCTATCCTGAGTATTTTTCCATATATAATATGATAGTGGAATTCATTACATTATATGAGATACAATGTGAGGTCTTCTGAGCATGAAACTTCTTTAGGTGATGCTTGAAGATGATAGTGATCAGGGTGGGATCATCAGAGTGTTTTCAGGTTTGGTACTCCTCAGTCACACCAAGGTGTGTATTCCCCATAATTATTATACTGATAGAGATGGTACTCCCTTACTCAGTGCGTGGGTACTCAATCTATAAAGTTTTAATCAATTTTCATCAAGCTCTCGTGGGGTATGGGTCTTACATAGGAGTGAGTGATCCCTAAACTATAGATCACAGTAGTGAGGAGTGGACCCCTCCACACAGATTCTATCAAGTTTTAATTTTATGTTGGGAATCAGTGATGGAGTATTAGATCTACAGGTAAACTCTTCAAATTTTGTTGGACGATGAGATGGATATCCCATTTCTCTCTCTATTGGTTTTATTTATGTATATATATGTTCTGGGTTTTCATTTCCCTCTTTCTTTGGGTTTGGGTGACTATTTTTGTATCTCTAAATCACTCACTCTTTGATTTTTGGGACACCCTACTGGTTAATCATATAATAATCCCTACATGGGATTTTCCAGAATGTGTTGTGTCTTATGTGTAAAACAGATAGATCAATGGTGACTATGGTGGATCATAGTGGTACTTAGGTGTATAGACCATGTTTGGTGGTTGGGCTTTGTGATTAAGAGTTTTTCTCTCTTAGGTTTATTTTTTTTCATTTTTTTAGGTTTGGAGTTCTTTTCAGGATGGGTGTTTATTTTTTCCCTTTTATCATTGGTTTATACTATGGTACTCTGATGTATTCTATAATTTTGTTTCATGCATGATTATACTCTAAATGTTTCAGTATTTTCATTGTTATTTCTTAAAACTTTTTCATTAATATGGTTTGGTGTGTGCATGAAGGTACATTAGGCAAAGGTCTCCCATTTACATGACACCTTCTCAATGCATTTCACTAGCCCCAAGACTATTGGAGGTAGTCTTGGTGTTGTCATGGCTTGACCTACCATTGGCTTGGTGGACCCTAGTGGGTCAGGTCATTATAACTATTATGTATCCCAAACCCCTAGAACCCCATGCTTTCATGTGGATATTATTGCAATAAAAGGAGGTTTCATAGGAGGTTTTTATATTCTATGTCATATTTTTACACCAAGTCTAAAAATATATTATAAATTGTTGAAATCTGAAATAGTTGGGGTTCTAGGAGTTTCCCCCTAGGTTTTTATTGGTTTATCGATTAATGATAATCCAATCCATAGAAAAATCCTTAAGATCAAGTCACCATTATTTAAAAATATTGACATTAACACACACACATATATATATATTGATAATTTATCTTGTATAATTTTATATAATGTTGTAAAATATTAATATAATTATTAATTAAAAGTAATTTTTATTGAATAATCAAATCGTTAATTAGATATATGTACTATATTATTATTAATAATATGAAAAATGATAATAATTATATTTAAATAATATCGTTACTTACATAAATATATAGTAATATATATACTTATATCTAAAAAGTTATTACTAAATATTTATTGTCTTTAGAATATAAGAACTGCCTCAAAAATTAGTAAGGTTGTTCAGTGGTGACTAGCCTTGAGATGGTTGACCAATGTCTAACTATAATTGAAGGAGAAATTATTTGGTATGTTTTTATATAATTTTTAATAATTTTTTCTTATTTCTTTATTGATGACATGTGTGTCATCCCTAACTCTAATAATGTAAGGTCTTTTGAGGCCATAGTAAAATATTATGTATTCCAAAACCCTAGAACCCCTCACATCTTGTGAGTATTATTAAAATAAGAGGAGGCTTTATTGGAGGTGTTGATGTTCTATGCTATATTTTTACCCCATGACTGAAATGATATTGGAGACTTATAAAATATAATTCAATGGGGGATCTATGAGTTTTCCCCCTAGGTTTTGGTTGGTTTATCGATTAATTATAAACCAATCTATAGGAAGAGTCTCAAGATCAAGTCATTGATATTTAATAAGAACTAATTAAAAAATATTAATAATTTCATGAAACTATAGAGGTATATATAAATATTTACTAGATTTTTTTCTACCAAATCATGTATTCATTGATATAATTCAATGGTGAATTAATTTATAATAATCAAAGATTTATCAATGTTTTTCTACATACAAAAGTGGTTTAACATTGTTAATGTGTGGCATTGGATGATATTCATTGGAAGATTCACAGTTTCTTAAAACTAAGGGATGATAAAGTAATTACTTCAATCACAAATAGAAATATTCAATATGTTTATCATTTATGGAACACTAAGTATCCTATGAATTATGATTATTATTGGTTGGGAGCATCATCGTTTTCTAGAAACAATTTCATAATGGTCTAATGGAATTATATATTGATAATTTTTCTATTAATGAGCTGATACCTACTATAAGATAGCCATATTAGGGAAAATTTTGAATTCAGTCCTTCATAAAATTATCATTCACTATATTCTCATATGACTCCAGCAAAAGAACCTAATTATGAATAAGATGGTAAAATTTTGGATATAAATATATGAGGCACCCTTATTTATACTCTTGATTTAATGGAAGAGACTTTATCTATTGAGGAAGTATCTGATGATGTGAAAGGATATGATGTGGGTGAGGAATATGTGTCCAATTAACCTTCTAAGATTCCTTTAACAAATAGTCAAAAACAAGTGAGTGGTAATCATCCTCCCTTATTTAATTCCTTAGTGGAGGGAATTTCATGTTCATGTGAGTTCGATTAAGGTTTCATTACTCCATGTACTGAATTCACATGAATTCTAAGAATTATATCTATTATAATTGATAACACCTTGTATGCTAGACAATGGTTTGAAACTAAAAAATCATTGAAAAATGTGGTTATGTAGTACCACATAGATAAACATTTTTTCATTTTTGGTTGAAGACTACAATAAGATAAAATACCTTTTTTAGTGTGAAAAATATAGATCTGAATGTAAATTTCATATGCATGTAATATATAATTATTGTTTTTATATTAGATGATAAATATATTTGATTTCCCACATACTTGTGTGCACCCAACAGTATCACAAGATTAGTCAACACTATATGTAGAATTTTTATTGATTCTTATTATTGAGGCGATACAAAAGTGTTAGGATATTCTTATGTCACTCGTTTTGGAATGAATGTAGCAGTAATTCAAATACAGAATTTCTTATGCCAAAACATGGATGGAAAAAAGAAATCAATTGTAAAATTTTATAGTGATTGGGAGAATCATATAAGGTTTATTTAAATATAGTGGGATTATTGTCTCTTGACATTTATTTCATTTATCATCTTCATACTGTTGAGTATACATCCCATGATAATTTGGTTTAATGAACAATGAAAAAGTTCTATAGGCTATTCTAGAATTTAGAACGTTTATCACTATATTTCATTATTGAAAACAATTCATTCAGGTTTATGGAACTTTTATTTATATAAATTATATTGATGGATTACTCATTGATACCTCATAGGATGGAAATCATGTATGTATCCCATTATCATTCACTACTGTTGGAAAGGATAACCTCAAATAATGGATTTGGTTATTTCTTATATACGCATGTATGTTATGAAAATCCAAAGAGTTATCTTGATATATGATCTTCATTGACCATAATATTAAAATACAATTAGAAGTTTTCAAATATGATTCATTCTTGAGTACTCTATATAATATGTATGGGTAGGTCTAATTTCCATCATAGGACCTAGATAGAGTAAAATGAAAATATTGAAATAGAATATTAATATCATCAAAAAAAAGATGACAGCTAGGATAACTTTAAAATGATATGGCTATTTTGGGAGAATCAAAGGAAGAGGATGGTATGAGATCACCACAAGAGGAATTCAATCAGAAGGGTAAACACATGTAATTAATATTTTAGAGTTGGAACTCTAGTCTTGTTAGGTGGTATTATGAGTTTTACACTTACCCTTCATATTCCTCTATTTTATAATACCGAATTAATTCAAAAGATCCCTATATACTACTAGTTTTTTGTATAAACTAGTTAACCAAAAAATTGTTCTTTATTTTTATTATTCCCACAATAATTAGTGTGGTAGAACTGAAGTTTAATCATTACTGATGAAACAAGTACATTTAAAAACCATTTTCTATTTTACCCCTACATCGATTAAAGTGAATAGATCATAAAAAGTCATCTGAAACTCATACTAAAAATATGAAATATAGAAAATGTAGTAAAAATCATATTGATTTTATTAAGAACCACTCACAATGTGTAAGCTACTCCAGGGTGTCTGGTGTTTGTTATTCAACAGACACACAATTGGTAATTTATTACATATAATAGACAAAGGTAAATGGGATGGACTTGAACCTCTTATATTTTGAACCAACATGGTTACATTAATGATACCAATTGAACTTGTATACCAAAATTTTAAATTAATATAATAAACTAGTTAAAAAATCAGAATAACTAACATGTGACAATATGAATCACATTAAATTATATTTAATACCATTGATCAAGGTTATCTCAAGTATATTCATTACTAAAGAGATTATAATCTCCCTTTTTTAATTGTTTAATAATATTTAAATGGATACATCTTCATACATACACACTTATATCTTCATTGCAGTATCAATCCTTTTTCATGATCACCAAGTATTGTTTCATACATAGAATATTATTTTTCTCATTATTATATCATTCATTGATATTTTTTTACAGATGAATCAATCAAAATATTTTTCTTAGATTATCTCCATTTTTTTCATTGACACTAATAATAAAAAATAAATTAAACTCACAAGTATTTCTTATCTCTCTATCTTCTTCTTATACTCAACCACTACACATATACCTAAAAAATAATCATTATATCATTTCCTATATTTTAAATTTGAAAAATTAAATAACTAGAAATCTAAATTATTATTATTTTGAAACAATTCCATAATATATTCCCTAAATAATCTATCATTGATCTTATTTAAAATGACTAAATACACCCTTTTAATGTATAAAAATATCAAAAAAATATCTCTTCAAATTTTTACATTAAATCTCCAAGAATTTCCTTATTTAATGCTTTAAATGACATTCCTTAAGATTACTATAAATTAATACCAAATACCTATGTAATTTTTGACTATATATATCCATGTTCTCATTTAAAGAATATAATTAATTTTTAAAGTGCATCTCATATCACAATCTCATGCATTACAATGCAATGAAAGCTCAAGAAGATTAATAATAACTTTGAATCACTGCGATATTTATTTACTGAAGAATAAAATATCATCATCTGGTTTAAGGGTTATGATTCACTAGAGAACACATATTAATATTATTTGATAGTTATGAGTATCATAAATTTACTCATAATATATAAGGTTATTATTAAATAAAATTTGAGTTAATATTTTGTGATCCACTTAGAACATTAGATTTATAGTGATATTGCCTCAAGATGTTCTTATATTGCCTCCAATAACTCTTAGGTTCCAAAATTTAGATTATGATTACTATTATGAAGCTTCAAAAATACTTCTGTTTCCCCTTTATATCTTCATGTTACTCATACATTACCATTATAAGTTTTGAGTTACTCTTGCATAAGAGCTATAATATTCTTAAACAACCAATCCTTCACCAAATTTATTGAAAAAACGAATCTCAACTCTTCCAATCTACTAAAATCATATTAAGATAGCCATATCTAATTGAATTAATCTCGAAACACCTCAAATTACATTGAAAATTTCCAATCCATCTTAAAACTATTCAACACAATTTAAAACATATTTACAATATGTATTAAAATAAAACATTTAAACTAAGTTGAAATCCTCATAGAAACATCTTCATTAATTTTACATTATCTCAGAACACCATTAATACTTATTTAAAAATATATTATACATATCTATTGATAATAACTCATTGAATAACTCTTTGGATTACTTAAATGATATTCTATTTCCTCATACATATGAAGATCATTTTTTAGACCCAACTAGTTCCTTAATAATGTTAAATAAATAACTTTTAAATCATTAAATCACCTGTTATATATCCACCTCAGTTTCATAAATAAATAACCATTCATCTATGAATTTCATATAAATTATAGCCTTCACACATTCTATTCAAACACAAGGTCTCTCAGTACTCAAGATAATTTTATTCTTCTTTATTCACTACTAGCTTCCCAATAATTCAACCTCTAATTAACTAACATATTTATTAATTTATAATAAAATATTATTAATAAGATTTATACATTATAAAACTCATCAAATCCTGTTTATATTACTCAACCTTTCACATATATTTTTTCATATGAGCTTCTAAGAAGTAATCACTCATGAATCATTATACACATTTTAAAATATTCAATTTACGATAAGCTATATTTCAACATGACCTTTAGAAAAATATTATGCACATTATTCCATCAGTAATACCCCATTATTGAAAATCTACATTTACCATGATATATAGGTAACTAATGATCAATATTTCATGAAAAAAAACTCCATCTAGTTTTTCCTTAAAAATTCACATTCTTTGAGATCTTCTTCTTAATTTTTTATATATTTCAAACTCATGTTGACATAAATTTCAGGGTTACTTCTGGATTGATCTCCATAAAAGATTATTATCTCAGCACGTATTGTCCTTATTATATATTGAAAAAATAATAAAACACATCATAAATGGGTCAAACATTTTTAGTTAAATTTAAATTTAAAATTCAAAACTCAAAACCAACATCTATTATAATCTTATCCCTCTTTAATTAAAAACATTAGTTCAATATAGACATTACAGTACCCCTTGATGTGATTTTGAGACTCTCTTGATTGAGTTTTCGTAGAATATAAATCTATATTGAATCCATATTAGAAAAATTCACTTGAAACTAGTATTGGATAAAAATTTTGTGATAATCATATAAATTTAATTATGACCATGATATCCACATCTCAATATACAATACTGAAGTGTGACAGTCTGCATTCCAAAAAATGATTACATTCAAATTTCTCCACTCCAATAGGTATCACAGTTTGATTAATATCCAATATTGTATAAAATATTAATCCATTCATCTAAAGGAGAACCAAATTTTTATAGACACTTCTATTTTTGTGTGGCTATATGGCTGTATAGTGTAATATTATCTTCATAAGATAACTCTATTCATGTCACTAAATATCCTAAACCTAAAAAATTACTTAAAGATAATTAAAACATGATATAATGCATATGGTAAATTAGTTCAAGAATCTAAACATTTACCAAATAAAAATTTAATTGATTCTATTCATTATAGTGTAATTGGAATTGTAATATGTAAAAATTAATATTACTTTTTCTCATTAGAGAAAAATGGCCTCCCATGTATCCTAATCATCCTTTCCTTATCTTCAAAAACATCAGACTTCTTCTAGTCTCCTTATAATTTTAAATTGCATTTTCATTATCTTAATCAATTAAATTCATATGAGTTTCAATGTGATTCATATGTTAATAATTTTTTTGATGTGTTAAAAACAAAACAAAACACCAATATATATCTTGAATCTAATAGATATTTTATTCAAAAAGAACACTCCCTTATAGAAAAACACCATCAACGACATCCAATGAAAGATCACACCACCCCATATGCAAGAGGCAATCGACTAGATGTTATGGTCTAAGTTGAATAGTGTGGAGACTATAAAATTTATATTGAGTCATAACACAATAATAAATAGATAATAATAATAATAAATTATTAGTGTAATCGGGAAAACTAATTATGTTGGAATAAATATTAGTTAATAAATGGGATTCCTAGTTGGAAATATTGTCCTATGTACCAAGAAGTATATAAATTAAATAAATTAATAATGGGGTGCTATGGAGTCCATCACAAACCACTACTAGATGTGTGATCCTCAGATCATCCATATATCACATGGCCTTTTCCTTTGGTCATATCTCAATTCTGGTAATCTATAGATGAACTGAAATTCTTGAGTAGGGTGTGATTAAAAAAACATATATGTCACCACCAACGCATCATTAATTTTTTTTTCTCATCTATAAGAGTATATTCCATAATAATAATTAATACATTATATTAATATAAATATACAATCCAAAATTGATTGGTCATGCACTAACCAGGCCATTGTAAATATCTGGTCATACCTTTTTCAGATCTATATGATAGGTTATAATAATAAAAAGACTACACAAGAGGGGGTGAATTGTATATTTTTGGTAAACATTTTTAATTATGGCTTTCGACATACATTGTGATATTTGTAGATATTCATTGTTCTCTTCTATATAAAATATAAGTAGTGGATAAAGAGAAAGAATTATTAAAAAAATTTATGGTTGTTTCGAGGAAAAATCATTCCCTAGTCCCCTGCACCAATTCTCTCTATCAGATGGGTGAATTTAACTAGAAAGGAACTCTTATCACTAGATTTTCAAATTCATAATTTATTTCAAGTAGTTGAAACCTTTAAAAAAATGCTAAAAATATAGCCTTTTAGTTCTTTTAAAGAGAACTGATTATCCAATAGTGGAAATTAATCTTACTGGTACTAAATATGCATGGTACAGAATGCACTACAATAAAGTGGTTGCTAGAAAACTCTATAGAACTCTCACTAATATTGCCACAATTGAAAATTTAGATTCTATTTCTAGTGTCATGCTTCCTAGAATAAACTCTAATCACTATCCCATTCTTGTTAACCTCCTTACTAAAAACACAAAACCCTCCCTGCCTTTCAGATTCAACAATGCTTGATCTGAAGACCCTGACTGTGCTTCCTTCATTAATTTTTCTTGGAACTCTAAAAATCATTAATATGATTCATATGCCTGCATTAATAAGATAAAATTTATCAAACAAGATTTAAATAGTTGGTGTAGAACCAAAACAAAGCAAATTGACAAAGAAATCCTATCCTTGGAAAGTGATCTTACACAAATTCAAAATAGCAACACAAGCTCTGGTTTTTCTCTAGTTCCTCAATTAGAGATCAACACAACTTTAAAGATCAACTCCTTACTATATATTAAAGATAACATGTGCAAACATATATTCAAAACTAAATGGATCTCTGATGGAGATAGTAATACTAAATTTTATAACTCCTTACAAAGAATTAGGAAAATTAATCGGCCTCTCACTTTTCTTTTACATGATGAAATTCTTATAGATTCTGAAGAAAACATTTATAATCACGTGGTATCTTACTTTCATGACATATTTAATGGTTCTAATGTGAATAAAAACCTTAGGCCTAATGTCATTCCTTGAATTTTTGAGGAAGCTGATAATGCTTACCTATCTTCTATACCTATTTACCATGAAATAATAGATATTGTGTTTAGTCTAAAGCCTGATAGTGCCCCAATCCCTAATTACTTTAGCAATGGTTTCTTTCAGAATCACTGGGACATCATTCACACTGATGTATGTAAGCTTATTAAATATTTTTTCTCTACTGGGTATCTCCCACATGGACTTAATGCTCAATTTATTTCTTTAATACCTAAAGTGGATAATGCATCCGTGATACATTTATTCCGACCCATCACCCTTATTAATACCCTGTACAAAATCATTACAAAAATTCTTTCTAATCTACTTACTCCTATATGAAATAAGATCATTACCTGTAATCAATTTGTGTTTATCAAAGGTAGATCTATTCAAGATTTTATTTTTCTTGCCTCAGAATGTACAAATATTTTAAACAAAACCAACAGAGGTGGAAATTTTGCTATTAAGCTAGATATTATGAAAGCTTTTGATACTATTGACTGAAGCTTCATATTTATAGTTCTTAAAAGTTTTCGTTTTAATGAGGAATTCATCAAGAAAATCAAAAATTTATTTCATTCCACACACATTTACATTCTTATTAATGGTTCTCCCAAAGGTTAATTTAAATGATCCAAAGGTGTTAGACAGGGGGACCCCCTTTCAGCCATTCTATTTTCTATTGCTGAGGATTACCTCAGTAGATTGCTTCTGAAACTTGTGGATCAGAGCAAACTTAGACCTATTCAAGCCTATGGGAACTTAAATGTTCCCACTCATCTTCTATATTTTAATAATATCATTCTGTTTCTACAAGGTGATAAAAGGAATATACAAGTGCTAAAAACTACACTTGATCATTATGAAGAAGTTTCAGGACAAGCTATATGATGGAATAAATCCTTTTCTTTTTTTGGGGAAAAGATTCCCATTGTGAAGGAAAAATATTATTATTAAAAACCTTGGTATTAAAGAGGGTACTTTCCAATGCAGTTATTTTGGGGTACCCATCTTCTGGGGAAGACCCAAATCTAGTTACTTTTCCAACATTGTTGATCAAATCACACATCAACTTTCTACTTGGAAAGGTAAATCCTTGTCTATGGCTGAAAAAATATGCCTTGTTAAATCTACTATCATTTCTAAAATGGTTTACTCATTGATGATATACAAATGGCCTGCCAGTACCATTAAAAAAATTAATACTTGTATTAAGAATTTCATCTAGACTGGAAATATTCTTTAAAGTAAGCTTGTAACAGTTCCCTAGAGGAAATGTTGTAAACCTTTGGATAAAGGCGACATTGGAATTAAGAACCTTGAAATGTTTATTGATGCTTTGAAAGCCAGGCTTGTCTGGAGGTTGATTCATAAAAAATCTGATGCTATTGAGTTTCTTAAGAAAATATTTCTCAGTAAACTTAAAAAAGGAAACTTAAATTATATTCAGTCCTCTATCTGGCCATCTATTAGGAATATTTATCAAAAGATTATGATTAATGCTAGATGGATGGTCAATGTTGATTCTTCATTGAATTTTTGGACTGATAATTGGATAATTACCCCCATAATTTCCTTATTACCCTCTAACTCTTCTCCTAAAAACATTAATAATACCATTAAGGATATAATTCACTCGAGAAGACATGATATTCCTAATAACATTAATCACATAATTGACAATTATCCTTATTCAATTTCTGAAGACTTCCCTATTTGGGAACCCACTCACAATGGCATTCTTGACTCAAAATTGTTTTACAATCATAAATCCTTGAACTCTAATTATTATTTTGGGTGGTTTAATGCATTTAATAAACCTTGGATCAAACCTTAAAGACTCACTCTTATATGGAGAATCTATCACAGAAAAATTCCCACTGAAGTGTTTCCTCAATCATTTGGTATACAACTTTGTTCTTGGTGCCATCTACACAATCAACACAAGGAGGAAATTAACCATACTTTTATTTCATGTGCTATAGCCATTACTTTTTGGAACTATATTTCTGACATTTTTAATTACAGATGGTCTTTTTATGATTCTATCACCTCTCAGATAAAAAGATGTGTCAAACACGATGCCTCTCAGAAAATTAAGAACGTGTTACTCTCTGATGTTACCGAGTTGATGCAGGTGATCAGGTATGATAGAAATAATTTTATTCACAAAAAATTCTCACTAAATCTCAATTAAGGTAAATTCATGATCCTCATTGCGGTGCATGAAGCAACCTCTATCCAGAAAGCGCACTGTAACAATTCTGTTAGTGACTCTGAGATTCTCCGCAAACTTCAGATTAATGGAATCTATAGGCAACCCATATGCACCCTTGAAGTTTTCTGGCAATCCACACTTCCTGGATGGATCAAAGTCAACATTGATGGGGCCTCGAAAGGAAATCCAGGTCCTGTGGGTTGTGGAGCTATCTTCAAAGACTACCTTGGCTAGTGTCATGGGTGCTTCTATGGCACCTATGGTATGAACTCCTCATTGGAAGCAGAAATGATGGCTGCGATACATGCTATCAATTTTGCCCATAAAAAAGGCTAGAGGGAGATTTGGATTGAGAGTGACTCGACCACAATTTTCCAAGCTATCTAGAATGTTGCGATCCATCTCGCATGGCCTCTTACCACCCACTGGATGAGATGTATTGATTTGTTTCGGGATATCAACTACATCATCATGAATGTGTATCGAGAGGCGAATATATTTTCCGATGCCCTTACCAACAGATGTCTCAATCAAGACTTGACTTGGTCTAATGACTTGCTTTCTTAAATTCACCATTGGTATGATAAAAATTGTATGAAACTCCTATCCTTCAGACTCATGTAACTTCTTTTTTTATATATTCAATAAATTGTGACTTGGTCTAAAAAAATGAATGTTTATGTTGTACTATTTTGATAAATAATACATGGGTTCCGTTAGTGGAGATAAAGATAGAAAATAATGAAATGAAGCATAGAATATAAAAGGAAAAATTGAAATTTTATTATAAAAACAATACAAATTCATGAGGGGGTTGGGATTTGGAGAAAGGGATTAAACATAAGGTCTGGTAGAATGATTGGTCATGAGGGGTTTCTAGTGCTGGTTTTGGTGAAGCCTCAACCCCTTGAAAAATTCCTTTTAATTCTACCATTTTA
Organism: Viscum album; assembly: GCA_963277665.1. NCBI lineage: Eukaryota > Viridiplantae > Streptophyta > Magnoliopsida > Santalales > Viscaceae > Viscum > Viscum album. The sequence goes on along the minus strand of OY728123.1, from coordinate 679,654,532 downwards.
TCTTATAACCCTTCTAAATGAGTTTCTTCTAATTTTTCATAAATTTTTTTTGAATATTGACTTACATTCATGTTTTTAACCAATTTTAAATTCATAAATTCAATATATTCTCCTCTATCTATAACAACTGAGATAACTAATCACTGAAATTATTAAGTAGAAACAAGATGTTGGGTTCACTTGATGTCATTTTCTCAAAAAGATATCTCTAATTATCTAACCGAACTGATAAGGGTGAATTATTACACTTAGCTTTCTAAAACCTTTCATTAATATCATCCATTATTGATGTGATTTCCTAAAAGCTTCATATTAGATTTGGTGATGTTGGTGGTGTATATGAAAAAGTTATTGACTGATTGATATCACTTTAATTGATGAAAATTGACTTCCTAAGTACCATTTTAAATATGTAAAGTCTATTTTATAAATATATTTGGATTTCATCTTCCCAAACTGATCAAAAAAATCTATGTTAAATGCATTAAAATTCCTTTATAATATATAATTTTATCTAATATATTGAATATGATTCTAAAAAAATTCTAATTTCAACCTTGAAGTAAATGAATTTTTAAAATCATCTAGATATTTCTTTGATTCTTCTATCTCTTGTAGAAGACTATTTTTCTCATCTTAAAACTTGTTAAACATAATTACAAGATCATAAATATGATATGTCAGGGAATCATATGTTCCTTCATATTCATTATTTGACTGATAAACCACTTACACAATAGTTGAATATTTATCAACATATATCTCACTTGAAAAATACATTACATCAAGTACCTATATTGTTTCTCCATAAATTTATTTAGTTCTTTATGAGGATTGACTAATGGTAGAGACAACCTGAATTTCAATGATCTCAGTGATCTCAGTTATCTATTTTTAAACTGGTATATCTTCTTGAATAGTTTATTTCTATTTATCAGGATGACGAATAACCTAAAGCTCTTGATAGTGACATTATACTTGTTGATTTGTATCATGATCTGGATCATCAAAATTGACTGAATGACTTTCATCACCATATCCTAATACTGGTTCTTCAAGCTGGGGTTCTTCTCTACTTCTTGGTCTTAATACAAGTTCCTCATGATTTCCTTCTTCTGATTCTTCTTCAAAAATATATGTATCATTGTATTATTTATTTCTCTGGGTAAGTTGATTGATACCTTCAATTCTGGATTCTCTAACATCTTAATCTCTTAAATACATGAGTTTTCCTTTCTCCCCTGAGAAAAAGATCCAGATTTGTTTTTTTCATCCACACCAACATTTATTATCTTAGCTTTTACTAAACACCAAATGAAACCAAATTTTCATAGAGTATCATCCTTAATGATATTATTGTGATGAAATTTGACTTGAGAATAAAAAATACAAAACAAATATTTCTTAAAAATTGAGATAATATATTCAACCAAAGGGATAGAATGAAATCCAAACCATCGAATGGAAATAATAACTCAGTATATCATTATATATCTAGGAATGTTGTACATGATTTCACTAATTAATGCAAACATGATATATATCTCTGGGTATAATATCCTTTCCATTTCAATAACCCTTGGAGAAATAAAAGTTTGAATAAGCATTATCAAGACCTTCTGGTATGCCTTGTGATCCTTTAAAAAAAATTTATTAATATTTTTTATCCAAAGATAAATAACATACTGTCATCTATTTTTTTTTTCTCGATTTTAGATTGAATAAATATCAAAATGGAATTCTACATCATGAGGGAATTTCAAAATCTGATAAATTTCTATAGTAGATATTGACAACTATCTCTTATTCGAGAAGATATACTATATTTTTTTTCACTGAAACATAATTTCAAATTTTTATAAAACTACTTATGTTCTATATCATCAAAAAATATGAATTTTCTTCCACTAAAAAAAACCAAGCCTTGAAATGCAAGATCTTTCTTGAGCAGAAGTTTTGTCTCATATAACCACTCAAAATATATGAATTTTCCTTGATGAATATACCTAAAGGGAACATGATGATGCTTTGGATCCCTTGGATCACATACATATATTCTCTTGGTCTTCCTTATTTCTAATAATTTAAAGATTGAATGTTCTGGGATTATAGAGTTAGAAAGAAAGTTGAGGGATTCAGGCGGCAAAATTATTAGAAAAAAATGGTAAGGAATGTGGAAGGTTTTTCTAATTGATGATGATATGATATGGATTCTCATACTGATCACATAGGGAAATTGATTTTTTTAAAACATGTGATTTAAAAATAAAAATGAGAAAAAATTATTTAAGAAATTAAATGAAATATTACTTTCATAGTGAAATTCAATTATATTGAAAATGAATAAACACAATAAACAAATTTTACTAAAATGAATTGGTAAACACTTATTTAAAATCAAATAATCCTAAATCACCCTTAATAAAATGAAAACATGCATTGGGGATTGGTTTAGTAAAAATATAAGATAATTGATATTCATTTTGTACAAATTCTAAAGATATATCCTTTTGAAGAACATGATCCCTTAAAAAATGATGCCTTATATGAATATGCATAGTCCTATGATGACATATAGAATTTATTTTTTAAATATTAATACCTCTGGTTTTATCATATAAAATAAGAATGATATTAAAATTTATTCCAAATCCACGTATATTTTGTTTCATCTACAATACTTTTTCACAACTCCTTTCATGAGACACATATTATGCCACCACTATAAATAGGGAAACTGAGTGTTGTTTCTTACAAGACCATGATACTAAGAATTTTCAAAAAAAGTTATATGTTCCTAATGTTCTTTTACTATCTAATCTACAACCTCAAAAATTAGCATTTGAATTTGAAATTAAATTAAAATAAAAAGTTTTGTGGAAAAGAAGATACTGAAAAATAGTTCCATTTAAATATATAAATATTATTTCAATAACATTAAGATGGGGATATTTTGGATTTGACTGAAATATAGCCTATAGGAATATGCAGAACTTTATTTTTTCTTCTCTAGCTGTAAGATATAAACAACTACCAATCATTACTCTATATAACTTATTTTCAACTGGTTTTCCTACTACATCTAAATCATGTTTTATATTGGTACACATAGGAGTTGTATAAGTCTTACTATTTTCATGTACAAATGTTTTCAATAAATAAATAATATATGAAAAATTATTTAAAAAATTCCTATAATACTTTTGATAAACTTGAAATCCTAAAAATAAATTACATTCACCCATCATACTCATTTCCAATTATTTTTCCATTAGATTTGAAAAATCATTACCAAGATTTATATTTATTGAACCGAAAATAACATCATCAACTTAAATTAATACAAATAAAATATTAAAAAAAATAGTTTTCTTAAAAAGAGTAGGATCTACAAATCCAAAATAAATCCATTTTACAAAAAAAATATCTTAACCATTGATATGAATATATCAATTCATGTTTAAGGCCAGACAAAGCTTTGGTATGTTTAAAATAGAATTTGATTTATGTGGGTTTCCCAAAACCGAGGGCTGTTCCACATAAACTACCTCTATAAAATATCAATTTAATATGGAAGATTTGACATCCATCTAATATAATTTAAAATTCATATGAGATGCATGAGCTAAAATGATTGTAAAGGATTCTTGTCTAGATACATGGTATAAGTTCTCATCATAATCTATACCTTCTTCATGATTATATTTTTTTCTACTAATCATTCTTTGTTTCTAGTTATGATCCATTGATTATACTGTTTATTTTTAATGATATGCTTAGTTCATATAACTGGATAATCTAACGGCCTTTCCAATAAATTCCAATGTTAATTTATTCTAAATTAGTTGAGTTCTTATTGAATTTATAACATCTAACTCTCTTCTTCTAAAGATTCTTCAATTTATTTAGGTTCTAACTGAGATAGAAATCCAGAAAAATTAACTTTTTTTCTTATATTTCTGGTAGTTCTAATTCCAATATCATGGTCTCCTATAACAATTTCTAAAAGATGGTTATTTAAGGATCTAGACATTCTCGGTAAGACAATTTGAGGTTCAACAGTTTCATGTTCTTTTGAACTGGACTTAATTTTATTTATATCATTTTAAAAATAAATTTTAAGAGATTCAAGTCTCATATTGTCAAATGATTTAGTAATTTCATCTGTTTGATCATACTAATTAATGAATGGGATAGTTTCATCAAAATTCACATGAAATGATTCTTAAACAATCCCTAACTTTCTATCAAACTCTCTATAGGATTTATAAGTTGCATAATATCCTTAAAATATTCCTTCATCATCTTTTAAAGAGAACTTACCATGGTTTTCCTTAGTATTCAAGATATAATCCTTATATCCATATATCATAAAGAACATTACTTAAGGTTTTTTGTTATTCCAAAGATTATAGGGTTTATTTTTAGTTATTGGTCATATTAAAACTGAATTCATTATATAGTAGGTTTTTCATAAATCTTCTTCCCAAAAATATACAGGAAGACTGTATTCATTCAATGTAGTTCTTTAAATTTCATGAATAGTTCTATTTATTCTTTCAACAATTCCATTTTTTGAGGTGTTCTTTGTGAAGAGAAGGTGTGTTTAATACCTAGGTTTGAAAATAAAATAAAATAATTTATTCAAAAATTCTTTACCAGGATAACTTCTCAATGAAATTAATTTAAAATATTTTTCATTTTGAAAAATTTTATAAAATCATTCAAAATTAGTGAATACATAAATTTTGATTTTTATAAAATAAACCTATGTAAATATAGAAAAATAATCAAATAAAACATAAACATATAATTTACCATCCAAAATTTCTACTCTTGATAGAGTAAAAAAATCTATATGTATTTGATCTAATGGTTTAGAGGTACCAATTTTTTTATATATTTGAAAGAATATTTATGATGTTTTCCAATTTGGTATGCATCACAAAATCTGTCATTTCCAAAATTGAGACTTGGAAAATTAGTACTAATTGTTTCCTAGATAATTTAGTAAATAATATATATTTCATTGTCCATGTATTCAATTCCATATCCATGAATCATTTTTCTTAGCATTTAAATAGTTCACTTTTGGTTTACACATCGAATTTAGATCTAAATTATATGCATTGTAAGTTTTGGGAGCTCTAAATTTATGCATTTAATATTTCAAAATAGAGAATAAGTGGTTAGAAAAATCAACATAAAATCCATCATTACAATGTTGAGATATACTTATTAGGTTGTGCTTTATCCCTTGCACATACAGTACATTGTTGATTGATACAATCTTTGGACCTCCAACTGTTCTTACTCTAATGATCTTTCCTTTTTTATTGTCACCAAACGTGACTAGTCAAACATTCATTAGAGTAATTTTATGGAAATTTGTGAGTCTCAACACTTTTTTCTAGAATTTCCATTGTCTATATACCATATAACCTTTTTGTTCCAGTGGAAATTTTTCTCTTCTTCTTCCTTAACCATAAAGCACATATTAGTGTTGAGATTGTGTGGCCCTTTCTCTGAATTAGATTTTGAGGAGTTGTTAGTGTCTTCAGATACAATCCATGAATATTTCATGGATGCTTTTCCTTTATAATCATAATCATTATTTTTATGAAACTTTATTTCTATCCTTTTTCTTTCAACATTCAATTTAGAAGAATTCATTCTGATGTGATTCAATTTTTTCATTCATAGAATCTTACATAAAGAGGTTATATTTTATCTTTATTGAAGTATTTTTTGAAACCTGTTATCTTCATATAGAATTTTCTAAACATACTAGCTAGTTGAGAAACATCCATTTCAAAATATGAGGAGTATAAATCATTGTTTGTTTGACATCTTGTTTTGATTTTCTTTCATGCTTCTGGGATGTCACCTTAAGGGGAATGTTATCCATTTTTACTCTAATATTGTGATATTAATCTTCATAATGAATTTATTCTTCACATATCATCAATTTATTAATTAGTTATTTCATATTAAAGATCTTTATAGATTATGATTTTTGTATATCCATAAATATGCCATTCTATTTTGGGATTAGTACTCTAGGTACATTCTATTCTTGATCTGATTGACTGATAGGATCTCCCAAGGAAATAATAATTTTTAGCAAAATCTATTAATAATTCATTCATTAGAGTGACAATTTCATAATAAAACATTCTAAAAGTGTAAAACATTAGTTTGGATGTTTCATAAGACATCTGTCTGATGTTGTTTGTTCCATAATGTGTGAAAACTATGGTCTTCCACATTTCATAGGTATTAGAGCATGATGATACTCGATTGAATTCATATAGTCCAAGAATATAGATGATAATAGTAATTTCTTTTCATTTGATTTCATTTTAAACCTTACATTCATCATTCCAAGTCTCTAGTTTTCAGGAATCACATATGGAGTGGTGATATTTGAATAAACATTGAATTCCAGATTCTTTAAATAAATGATCATATGATATTTCCAGTATCCATAGTTGTCACAAATAATGTATGGAGAATGATCTATATAAATTAATTCTTTCGGATCATCCATTTCCATATTCTATATATAGACCTTAATATCTTTAAGTTTTCTATATCTTTATCACAAAATATCACCTCTAATACCAATTATAGTGTCAATATAATGCAAAGATTGCACAAGAGGGGGTGAATTGTTTATTTTTGACAAACTTGAAAGAAAATATTTTTTTACTTCCAATATGATTTATACAGATATGCAGTGATCTCTTATATATGAAAAATAAACATATGATAAATAGAAAAAATGAACACACCTATTTTATAGTATCTCGGGGCACAAAGATCCCCTAGTCTACTCTACCAATGCTCTTTGTATGAGCTTGTAGAATTTCACTACAAATGTCCTCTAATCACTAGTCAATCAAATTCACTACTGAGTATAGGTAGTTTACACCTTTAAACTATGTCAAAAAAATCCTTCTAGATCTTTTATAGGTATCACGTTATCCATAACTTAGATCGAGAAGCTAATACTCCACCATGACTGAGTTCAAGTTGTCAAAAATCCAATAAATAAAATGAATTTTATTTGTTTATGGTTTGGGTTGAAATTCAATATTGTATCAAGAATTTAAGGTATATGGATCTTCTTCTTCAAAAATGAATATCATCATGAAAGAATATATTTGATGCGATTCAGGTTGCAAATGATCTTCAATTTAATATAAACAAAAAGTAGTAGTACATTAACATTAGTTTGGGGTTGAAATATGTGGGGATTTCAATGTGTAGCTTCTTCATAAAATAAAAGATTTGATCACACGATGTAAAAGAACTATAAAATATATTCACAAAAATATAGTCAAATATGTGAATGTGTATCCACATATTTTTCAAAATAAATTGTGAAATAATATATACAGTAGACTAATTGACTCAGTATTTCAGATCCACAAAATTCACATGATAGAATGAATATATTCATGTATGAAATAAATAGGGGAGTTATATCATTCTTTAAGAACAAGAGTGATTTTCTACGATGAACAAGGTTCTTTGAATCAATAATAATGATATTTGAATTGGTCATAAATAAGCTTTTATCATATCTTAAAATCTATTAAGACTGTTGTAGAAATCTCAGATAAAATCAAGGAATTAATCTTTCATCATTGAATATACAAACACAGTGTTCAACTACATGGCATTCATTCTCCAAACATGAGGTTGACAACATAATGTTTATCATAAAATTTTGGTTAAGGAACCAAACGTTTTTTTCTCAAATGTAGGGTTCATTTCTTAACCATACTTTCCTCTTTTAACAAATTTAAGGTTTCATCCCAACATAAGGTTCTTTAACCATACTATTTTGATAATTTAGTGTTGATGATCCATGCATACTATTCTGAATCTCAGTTTCATTCCTTACATGATTTTTTAAGAATATGGATTTTTCCTTTACGTTATATTTAACAGTGTAGGATATGAAAAGTTTATCTATAAAACATAAAAACACATTCCATATGCTTTAACGAATATTAATTACAAAAAATATTGAATATAATTATAGAATAAATATTTTAGTGAATAATAATTTCCTAAAATACACTTAAAGTAATATCATTAATAAAAAATACAATGATATTTGTGAGCCTCAAAATCAATATGATTTATAGAGTATTGTTGATACAATAAATTCTCAACAACATAGCTGAAGACTAACTGATGATTTAAGTAGTAACCAAAGATGATCCTAAACAACAACCTCATAGTGTCGTTGGTACATGAATCCCTATATCATTGATCCATCAAGAGGACCGTGTCACATATAGTCCTCTTGATCGAGAATATGAAGTACTATAATCGGCTATGAAACCTCTTAATGCATGGAACATTGAAAATCAAGGCTAAATTGATTGAATCTGTAACATGACACTATGGCTACCTCATACCCCACCCTGTATGCAAGCCCTTCCTTACCATCATCATAAAACAGGTCACTCCCCCTCTAATGGAAAATATTTCATTATAGTCCACCTATCTCAAGTTCCACTAACAACCACTAAGGAATGGTAACATACATACATGGTGAGAACATAACATTGAATAACATAATATATCATCATGAGAATTAAATCTGAAAACATAACATCATGTGATAACAATAAAAAATGGAAAATGCTACACTAAAATCACTCATGGAATCAAAACGCATCTCATGGGATACACACAAAGCCACATATTTTCACTATCAAGAATTGTTCCAAAGAATCTAATACATAAATCAAGTATGACAACATGTGTAATTTTTTTCCCAAGCGGTTAAGAACTTCCTAACTTATGTGAAATAGTATTCTTCCAAAAATGGTCTCTCCCTAAGTCTAATGGCACCAATGAAACCTTTATTCCTTCAAAAATAATCTTTAGAATTTATTTATCTCATTAAGATGAATCAAACAGAACCATAGGTGCATCAATCTGATCAGTATCACAACATGTATCTAATATAAAAGTATTATTATTATTTTAATAAAATAAATATAATAATAAGAGATAATGAGAGGATTTCCTTATGCACTATGCAGTGCCTCCCCATATCCTGTATTTATTTCCCCCCTTTTTACACTCATTTACTATTTTTTTTAAATTATTTTATTTAATTGCCTTTTTTTGACTTTCCACATAACCCCAATATCCACCCTCTTACATGTTTTCCTCTAAAAACCCTCATTTAACCACATTTATTAATCCATTAAATAAATGAAAATGGAATCCAAATATATACACACACATAATATGTAAACATATAAAAACACACCTATAATTTCTTGTAGGAACCTGCATATATATATATATATATATATATATATATATATATTAATCCCATATATACACGTTATATATATATGCGTACACACATCTGTATATTCATATAAACGCCCCACACATGTATATATATACATATATATTTTCCCCATATATATAGACATTTTAATTCCCCACCCACAAATATTATTCCAAATTTAATAATAATAAAAATATTTATTATTATTATTATCAAATATGTCACATCATTCAACCATTAAAAAATTAAGTACGACTTCCATTAAAACTGAATAGAAAATAATTTTTTTTGTTAACCACACAGTTGTAATTATTTTTTAAAATGAATAATTTCACTCTTATTACATTGATCACTAATAAATATTAACACATGACGAGATATCACTCATAATTTAAGAGAAATTAATTACAAAAGTAATTTTAATTTTAATTTCTTCAATAATAATAATAATAATAATAATAATATTATTATTATTACTCCTACATGTGATGAATCCAAACACCCTATGAATATAATGATTAAGACATGGTTAAGGTGAAACTCATATTAAATACCTAATAGTTGTCTAAAATTTCTCATACGATACACCATTTATGTGATATTCGATTGTTTTTTGAAAAAATATAACAAAAATATTAAATAGTATACCATCGTATGAGATTTTACCAAACACATAATACACACAAAAGTTATGTCTTTCCTTGAGTAAAACCCGCATCACCAAACTATGATTTTTCTCATATTTTCCATATATACTTCTTTTGGGAGTAATAATATTTATATAAAACCCTAAAACACATAATATAATAAATTTATTATTTTCATTCTATCACTAAGGAGGCTCTCCAGGCCATGGAATCTCACAAAAACTCAGTGCCTGACTCAAAAAATATTCAATAAAATATTCTAAAGTATTAATTTTTTTTACCCTTGCATAATGCAATTGAAAAGTTTATTATGTTATTCTTATTTAAAATTTTCATTTTTCACATTACAATACACATATAATATATATAAATAGGGTTTTATTATACTTAAAAGTTTCAAGACGTTACACCTTAAATATAAAAAAACTTCATAGTTATAATAATAACCTCTATATTATTTCTTTTATCAATTATCAAGAATATATCACATTTGTAATGTAGTATAGAATAATCATTATAAGTTTATGTATTAGAGATTAGTTTTGGAAACATACTATATGAATTATGATGTTAAGTATATCAATTAGAATAACTTATATCCACTTCCAAAGAGTGTATTCATCTTCTCTTCTATTCTCAGATCTTTATAAAAATATTACTATACGTACATTAAAAAACATCATATAAACATACTCAAAAAAATATTAAAATAATTTATATATTAACTAACCCATAGACACAATGACTTCACATCTTTCCTATTTTGAGTAAATCCATTTAAATATATTCTCTTCCTTAGGGAAAATATTATCGCTTGAAATTATATCATTATCACCCACATTTTAAAAAAAGAATCCAAATACAATCATATAGGGAATAAGACATCATACCTTTGTCTTTAGAAAAATTAATTTTACTTACCATCATCATCCTCAGCCAATAAAATTTATATCATAGATTTTTTTTGGTAAATATATCTTCTAGTTGTTACCTTTTATAAAAAAAATCTATATTCAAGAAAACATTATCTTTATTTTCCATAATAACATTATATTTAATATATTTTTATTTGAACAATAATTTTCAAAATATTTGTTGAGGTATTGATAAACTCTGATTATTATATCTTATAGGGATGTTAAACTTCATCCCCTCTTTATGATCCTCTAGTTCAGTAGTCACCATATCAATTTGTCTAATTATTATGTAAAAACAACATATTATGCTTCTTTAATATTCAATGTAATAGAAAATTGTTCTATTATGTTCCACCCATCATAATTAATTTCTAAAAAGTATACTCCATAAGACATAGACATTCAATATTAAATGTTCCGACCCAATATGTTTTGAAAAATCTATGTAAATCCAAATATATTTTTCAATTATTTATAAAAAAATTAATAACTATCAAGGATATAATAGTGAGTTTTATTTTTCTATATGTGGTGATTTACTTTGTGTGAAATTTGATACATGGAATATAATGTGAAAGAATATATGATATCTACACATGATGTAGTCAAATAGATCGAAATAAAAATGAGATTTATGAATTCCATTGGATTTAAATTTTTATTAATATCATCATTATAATGTTTTGTTCCAATTATAATTGGATTAGAAACTACCTTTTAATCATGTATAAAAAAATATATTCAGTATTTCATATAGAAAATTCTCTTATGAATGGGAAATGAAATCCGTATCTTGAGAAATTTGACAACCCATGAAGTAATTCATTTCCCTCAACACTGAAAACTCAAACATCATCTACATTTTCCTTAAAAAATCATTGTAAAAATTATCTTAATTTATAGAAAAAATAATATAAGGTGTATAGATAATAAAAATGAGAGGTACCACTTATTTTTCTTATATATTTATTTTTATTTCAACATTTCGTTTTAAAAAAATTATCATCTTCATGAATGATTCATAATCCAAATAGGAAGACCATGGAACTTTATTAAACCTTAAAACCCCATCTTCAACCATTAAATTATTCATTCATAATATTTATGGAATAACATTTTTTACTCAATTTATGCTTCCTCTTCATGAGAAAAATTATATGTGTCCTACTTGACATCTGTTTGGATGATATTGTATCACCATGATAAGTAATAATTTTGAAAATCATTTTGGTATAAATAATTTAAATAATAAGAAAACACCAAAAAATAATCAATTCAGTCTAAGAATACCATTATAAATTATAATTTCATTATTTAATATAAATTTTTACAATACATTCAATTGTTTTTGGAGAATCCATAATAACATTATTTTTCATCAGTATAGGTACCAACCCTCATGATTTACTATTTTTTATTTGGCATAGTTACACACCAAAATATCTAAAAAATCCCTATTCTTTAATTCTTCACTAAAACACCCAAGTTATACATGATAAAACAACGAGTTGGGTGTTATTGAAATCAATGGTTTCCATTTTGAACCACCTGCTCTTGATAAGAAATTATATTTCAATTTTATTCATAAAACATATTAATTTGATTTATGACAACATGAGTCTTTAATTAACATTAATTAATTAATTATTAAATAAGAATACAAATTGTAAAACCTAAAAGAATCATAAGTATAGGGAATATTAGGATTATGTACATAAAAAATTAAAATTAATACATGGATACAAAAAAATATTTAAAACGTCCCTAACATGATTCTAAAATTCCATATCTTTTAAAATTGCACGAGATAACACAGGGACAGAAATAAAAAATGGGTGAGTAATAAGGCCAAGTAAGGGAAGATAAAATAAGCATAAAATGAATAAAGTATCCCATGTTATAAAATATTAAACTCAAATGGAAATAAAATGGTTTAGAATCCTATATTAGAAAAATAAATCATGATACATTATGCTAACATGAAGGGGACATGGGAAATGTGGTAAAAATTTTAAACTAGAAATTATAAACATAAGTTGAGGTTAAAAACAAATTCATCATAACATAATGTTATTATAATAACCTCCCATACACTAAACATGGAATATTTCAATAGTAAAACATTAAAAAATTCACTGGAGAACTATCTGGGCCCACCAAACCAAATTATATCATTTACATACATAAGTGTTCCACATAGATCATATAGATGAGAAAATATTTCATCAAGTTTAATAAAAAAAGAATGGAATGTGGATTAAATATATGTAGTTATCAAATAAAATAATTATATATTCATAAATGTTAATACCCCTAAAATGAAATAGGTACATATATCCACTACGCAATTGTTTATCATTGAAAATCATAGTGAAACTTTAGTAGCATAACGGGGGAACATAAATATTCATGGGAGAGATTAATGAGATGTATAAAAACATACCTAGACAATAAAAATGTAAATTTAGAGGCATAATATAAAATAGGTGCATGAATAAAAAGAAGAGAGGGAGATCCTTTTCTTTGATATGGCGATTTCAAAAGATTTCGTGGAGATTATTGGGAGCATAGGGGAACATTGGGAGGAATATTTAGATTTGAGGTAATATTATGTACTTGATCCATTGTTTTTTAGTGATGTTGGATGGAATATTGGTTGGGTTTGTATTAGAAAAGAGATATGAGCACTTTATTATTTCCCAAAAATAGTTTAAAGACTCTATACAAAAAATATATAAAACCAAAACCCTAAAAATGAATTTTTTCCAATGGTTTATAAAAAATAGGAGTGGTTTAGATTATTTTATAATTTAATGGGACTAACTTATTATAATATTTCCTTTGGTTATATGGAAGTGAGTCATGTTAATTAAGAATTGATTTAAAAACATAAAATATAATATTGGTTTTAGAGGATTCCTAAGGATTTATAAAATAATTAAAAACCAAAAAACATATTGTTTTTTAGTGGACACATATATTTCGTCCTTTATATATTTTATATAATTTATAACATCACTTTCTAGTTATTATGATGTCATAATATACAACATACTTTTATACTATATTTAATTTTTACTCGCAAATTACATTGCCTTTGAAAATTTTGGAAAATTAACCATTGAATAATTTCATTGTTATTATTATAGAAATAATATTTATTTAATTATAAAAATTCTAATTATTTTAATATTCAATTTAAAAACAAAATCCACATTTATTTGAAAATACTGGTTTTTTTAATAACACCTTTTGAACCCATATAAAAATTACATTTCTACATCATCAAACTATATAATCAATTAAATTTAATACATACTATTTATAAATAATATTTAAATAAAATATCCATTATTTTAACTATTATTTAATTAATTAATACAAATTTCATTATTAAATCTATATATTACCCGAACAATAATTTAAATTTTCACACATCAAAAATTCAATTTTAATGAAAACCATTTTTAATCATTTATAAAGTACCAAAAAATTTAAATTTTAATATATTTAAATGAAAATATAAATAATCCTACTCATAGGGTTACTTTTTTTATAGTCTTTGTTAAATTAGTTTTTCTTATAATTATCTTATTTTCCTTTTACCATGGTAATATATATTTACTATAGTTACTACTAATATAGTAAAAATATTTAGTGGAAATTATTACCTAATATTAAATATGATGATTATAAATATGGAATATATTTTATAAAAATAAATTTGAATTGGTGGAATAATATAATTTAATATAAAACCCACAAGTGAGATGGAAAACAATTTTCTGAAAAATGGATTTTTTAATGAAAACTTGATTTTTCTTAACTATATAACTAGTAACATTTGTTATATGAATTTAAATTCATATAGATATAAATATAATCTAAAATATTAATTTAAATAATTCCTAATTATGGTTTATTTTAATTAATTTTAATATATCAACATTATGCATTTTAAAATAGTTTTTCAAAAAATGTGTTTTAAGAATAAAAAAACATAAACTAAAATCTGGAATAATGTTGATTTAAATTTAATTAATTGAATTAAATATAACTCAAGAATAATTCAGTAAAATTTATATAAAATTAAAACATTAATGGTAAATTTAAATTACTATAAAAAGAAATGATATTCTTACCAAAAAAGGTGTTTTAACGATTCAGAGAAAAAACAACATTTGCTGAAAATCCCAAAATTTAAAAATATGATAATATTGATATGATGATATAAAAAAAGGATTTAATTTTATCAAATAAATTTTATATATTTTCTATAAATTAATTATAATATTTTTTTTTCTGAAAAATAAATAATTTTTTATGAAAACTTATTTTTAAAGTGTCATATGACATTACAAAAAATTGATTGATTACTTACTAAGAATTATTTAATATATTTATGTTTATTTGGGTATATATATATATATTAATTTTATAATTAATATTCATCTACTAAAATGTAATATTTATGTTAAAATATTCATATATAAATTGTAATTGTTCATTTGTGTTTGGTGTTTCGTATCACATACGCTATCAAATATGGTTTTATATTTAAAAAAACATGGAATTATATTTAACCCAACTAATATATTGTGTCCTTTCAATTTAAACATGATATTTCTGAAAAAATCGCCTCCTAAAAAATATCATAAATGAAAACTGAAATTTATAAAAGGATTAATAAAATATCGATATTTAAAGAGATGTAGGGATGTAGGAAGGTCATAACATAACTTGGTTTACAAGTATGAGGAATTTAGTGGGAATTGAAAACCTATAAATTCAAGATAAAACTAACACTAAAAAACAAATTGTGTATGATAGAGGACATGGTCAGTTGAAATTCGATGACTACAAACACATAAATATGTGATGTGTGAAAGAACCATAATTTTGTTAGAAATAATAATAATATGAAAACATTTTTTTATTATTCCTTTCATATAGTAATGCAATTTGTTTACCATCTATACATCAGTCATAAAGTAATACATTTCTTGAAAATTATAATTCCACAATCTAATAAATTTCGACTAAAATCTCATTTTTCACCAAATGATGAATATTCAAAGATGAAATTTATTTTTATTATTTCTGAAAAACTTAAATAATGTTCTAACAGATCCCATAATTCACAGAAGAATAGCAATCCATTCCTCTTTTATTTACTAAATCCATCACGGTTAGTGTAATGTAGTATAATACTGAAAATGTAAAAACCATAATATATTATTATCTAAAATTTAATAAAAAATGACAAAGTTTTAACATATATCATCCCTTATATAAAAACCCATATATAACACTAATAACCTCGACATAAAATAATGATTTAACATAAATGGATTCTTTAGGCCTTTAATCACACACCTACAAAAACAAAATAGAATTCTTCTCAAATAATCCCAATGTGTACATATACCTTATCCAAATAAAACTCCTTATGAAATATCATTAATCACCTCAAAATAAATAATATTTGAACTTGTAATATGTTTCCCAAAATATCGTACCAAATTTCCATCACATAATGCTTCAATTTTTTTTCAATTATTATAAATATAATATTATCATCATAAGTATCATCAAAAAAATAATTATATTTATACCAACATCAAACACTTTTTAATGGTTATAAAACCATCAATAATTATTTTTCTAAAATATCACATTAACAATAAATAACTTTTATAGGTTATTGGTACCATTAAACATATATTTCAAGTCCTTAAACTAAAACTACTATGGAAAACTCCTTAGATGTTTCATGATTTTGATATCCAAAATGTAATTTATATACTACTTAGACAACATAAATCTCAATTACTGATATATAAAACGTTAATCATTACAATTCAATGAACTCTATAGCACAATTACTTCATTAGTCTAAGATTTGACCCTTTGATTAGTGATTTTTTTCAGATAAATACCACATTCTTCACAAATAATACACTGAAAAATAAAGGGGTTTCATAGGATATAATCATTTACCTTTTATAATATTCTTAATTTTTCATGGAAACTAACTAATTTATGATCTATTTTTCCACATATAAAACACCTTTGAGTTACTTTATAGAGATTTCCTTTGTGCATCTTTCAACATTTTTAACACTATAAATTGAATATGTTTTCCAATATCATATTTATTAGTTGAAATTCCTTGCTACAACATCCTCCACCTATTTGATGTATTTCGACATTAAATGGTGTTATAATTGTTAATTTCTGAATTTTTATTATTGTTTTGGAATAATCACAAGTTTTAGTACTTGAGTTCCCATCATGTTAGGAATCTCATTTGGCAGTCATCACATTGCCCCATCAAATTGGATATTGACTCGATTCTTCGTATGTTCATGGATTTAATAGAAAAAATGAAAAATTAGGAATGAGTAGTTTTAAACTATTAAACAAATAATCAAGAATAATGTAACATTAAAGGGATAACCTATAAATGACATGTATTTCCTTAACTTATGAATTTTGAGACTTTAATCTAAGTGATTAATGATTTATTCCCTATCATATACTATATTGGGCATTATTGTTCCCTTAATAATGTTTCATAAGTATCTTGTGAGTTTTATAAATTATATCCATTTGGAGTGTCAAACTAGGGGTGCATCAAGGCCCATTGTCATGCACCATTTCCTGATCAATTCTAGCTTAATATTGTATTTTCAGGTGTTACCCCTAGCTATATCTATTCTAGATCCACATCCAATTATAGTATCCATACATGGATTCATTTTAATTTAAAAATCCTACTCTATAAATTATCAAAATTTAAGGTTTTTTCATATGTTTTTTCTTATCCCTAGGTATTTACCTAGTGTTTCCTGATCATAATCCCAAAATAACTAAAATTTTCTTTGATACCAACTACGACAACCAGTGGCTTTAATAAAATTTAATGACAAATTTATTACAAAAGAATACACTTAGTACAACCCCTAATATTGATAATTCTACTATATGTTTGAATTAGGTACATTAAACCACAATATGATACATGGATACAAAAAAACATTGTTGCAAATTTCCTTAACATGCTTCTAAAATTACAAATCTTTTAAAACATTATGATATTACCTAAGGAAAAAAACTAGTAGGGGTGAAATATAAATCCAATAAGAGAATATAAAATAATCATAACATTAAGAAATTATCACATGTTAGACAATATTAATTTTAATGGGACATAAAAATGGTGAGAATAATAGTTATGAACATTAAGGCATGATATATCATGGTAACATAAAGGAAACATGGGAAATGTGAAAACAAATTTAAACATTAAATTATAAATATATTTCAAGGTTAACCACCAAGAAATCATAACATAATGTTCTTTTTATATCCTCAAATACACTAAAAATGGAATATCATGACAAGAAAAAATTTCACAATGAATTGGAGCACTATATAGTTGCACCCATCAAAATCATATCAAGTACATGAATAAGTGTGCCAAATAGATCATATATAGAAGAACATATTTCATCACATTTAAACCCATGATAATGGATATTAGATTACGTAAATGTATTTCCCCAATAAATGAAGTATGCATGTATAAATTTTAACACCCTTAATATGAAATTGTTTCAGGTATTCATTACACACATGTTTTGGCGTGGGAAATATTAGTGAAATTTTGGTAGCATAATGATGGAACATAAACATTCATAGGATGTAATAATGAGATTGAAAGGATTATCTCACCATTAAAACATAATAAGGTTAGAATGGGGATATTTAGGAATATATACCTATATTATTATTTGGTCATAAAAGGTATAATAAATAAAATATGGTTGAATAAAGGGGATAAGTATAGGATTTCATAATAGTAATGACTTAGGTAAAAACTATAATAAGATGGGATAAATGATCTCTAAATTTTAAGAAGTAAATTTTATATTAGATGAATGTTGGTAATGTTATGAAAACATAATAAATTTATAATAAAAAACCATATATAATGAAGGTTATTGAATTGATAATATGAGTAGGATGTCCCACATGTTTTGTATGGAAAATCTAAGGACAATTTTGGTAGAGTAATGGGTGTACATATAGGTTCATTGGAGGGATTAATGAGATTTAAAGGGGTATTTCATAAGATGTATATAAAATGGTATATAATAGATATGTATAAAAACATTACCAAAATGAAAAACAGAAATTTAGAAGAATAACATAAAATAACTTCTTGAATAAAAAGAAGAGATGGAGATCCCTTACCTTGAAATGGTGATACCAAAAGATTAGTAGGGGATTCTTTGGATCTTGGAGTAACCTTTTGAAGAATCTGAATAGTGGATGGAAGAGTAAGGATTTTCTATAGGCATTTTAGTGAACTGTTATGATATATTGGGTGGGTTTATATAGGAAAAGATAGGGGACTTCTTTATTATTTCCAAAACATAGGTTTCGAACTCTATACAATAACATAATATAAACCACAAACCATACAATGTTTTCTCCAAATGATTCTTACAAAGATGGGTTTTTTCATTATTATATAATTTAATTTTCTAAACGCATCCATATTTTACCCTTGGTTATCTAGAAGCGGGTATTGTTTATAATAACTTGATTTAAAAACATAAAATATAATATAGGTTTTTAAGAATTCATAAAGGATTTATAAAATTAATAAAATAAACTCAAAAAAACATTATATTAAATTAAAACATATATGTGGTCCTGTATATCCTTTAAAGAATTTATTACATAACTTTTGGGTCATTGTGATTTCATAAAAGACACTCTATGTTTATAATATATATAATTTTTACCTGAAAATTTGACTATTTTAGAAAATTATGGAAAATTAACCGTTAGATAATTTCATAATTATGATTCCAAAATTAATATTTATTTAAAAAAAATAAATTTCTATAAATTTTAGTTTTACTTTTGAAATGTAATCTACATTTATTTAGAAGTGATAGGTTTTTTGACAACAACAATTTATGAACCCTTATAAAAATTACATTTTCACTTCATAATTTTTTTATCATTTATATTTAATATAGACTATTAATTAATAATATTAAATTAAAAATATTATTTAATTTAGAATTTATTTAAGTAATCCAGAAGAGGGTTGTTATTGAAACTATATGTTACACCAACTATAATTTTAATTTTATCACATAAAAAATTCTAATTTTTTCAAAATCATTATTTAATAAATTTATAAAGTAAAAAAATATAACAATAAATATATTGAAATTAAGATATAAATATTCATTTTAATGGGGTTAATTTTTTTATTTCCTTGCAAAATTATTTTTACTCTTAATTAAACTATTTTTTTACATTGGTAATAAATATTTACTATAGTTAATATTTTTATTGTCCTAAAATTTAGTTGATTTTATTTCATAATATTAATTATGATGATTAAAAATATTTAATTTTTTATCAAAATTAATTCACATAGGAGGAAAAACATAATTTAATATAAAACCCACTAGGATGATGGAAAATAGTTTTCTAAAAAATGGTTTTTATTATGAAAAGATGATTTTATGTTAACTTTATAACTATAAATCCTGATTATGTTAATTTTAATTAATAAATATGGATATATCATATAAAAAATTTGATTTAAATAATTCCTAATTATGGTTTATTTTAATTAATTATAATATATAGAAATTATTCATTTTAAACCAGTTTTCAGAAGAAGAAAAATGTGTTTTGATCCTAAAAAAAACTTATACTAAAATATGGGATAAAGGATACTTTAACGCAATTAACTAGATAAAATATAACTCAATGAAAAATATTTACCTTTGAAATAAAATTAAAAGAATAATGTTACTTTAAAATTACTATAAAAAGAAATAGTTTTTTTTACAAAAAAGGTATTTTCAATATTTACTAGAAAATAAATATTTTCAGAAAAATAACAAAATTTATTCCTAAGATAAATTTGATATTATGATATCCAAAATTGAGTTAATTTTATCTAGTAAATTTTCTAAATTTTATAGATATTAATTATATTGTTTTTTCATAAAAAGAAATATAAATAATTTTTGATGAAATCATATTTTGGAAGAGTAAAATGTTATTAATAAAAATTGAGTGATTGATTACGAGTAGTTTATATATATACTAGTAGTAATTATATATATAATCTTATTCAGATGCACAAATTTAGTGTCTAGGTTAAAATAGTTATATTTAAATAATCAATATTTGTTTGGGTTTGGTGTTGCATGTCGTATATGCTATCAATCATAGTTTTCTCTTTTAAATACATAGTTAATTACATGGTTAACTATATATATATTTATTTTTAATCAAACTATAAGGTTCAATAAATTTCATATTATTGAACATCAATATAATCTAGTTCATTTATTAAATTTATAGTCTGCAAAACAATAAATTATGTAACGTCACTATCATTTTGAAAAGTTGTTGTCAACTATCCACACTATCATGATGAGTTTCCAAGAATATTAATATCATAAATATCAACTATCATAATTATTTTATCTATAAATTAGTAATATCATCATTTATTTATATGACTAATGTAATGGTTAATGGTTTTATTATATATTTATCTTTGTAAACATTTCATTCATTGATATATTTCTTTTCATGTGACACCATGTTTATAAAACAGTTATAAAATATTAAAATATTAATATTTAATGTGATAGTTATCCCCTATCTCATGGACTAGGGGTATTAAAAGGATAACCCAAATTATGAAAAAAATGTTTACACATATATAAAATTAATTTATTTTCTATAAATTGGTTAGAAATGAAAATAAAAGAATTTTAATGTAAATAGATTAGTTTTTCTAAAAAAAGTATATTGATGTGAACAATGTTCTTTATATTAATTAATCAAATTAATATATATTTGTGATTGATTTCAATTAAATGTATAGATCCTATATTTTATATAATATTTCAACATTCAAGTAAAAATTTGGACCTACTGATTCCAAATATGGATTCCATTTTTAAAAATTCAAAATATAGAGTTTTTAGTAATTAATTTAAAATCAATCACATTGTCGGAATGTGAGATTGAGTTTTTAAAAGTTAAAATGTTGCAAAAGATTGAAATATTTTTACATATGAATTCAATGTAAAATTAATGCTAATGAAATTCATTATATTGAATGATAAAAATATATTATATTTATACTTTAAAACCATTCAATATTATAATTTAACTATATAAATTACTTCTATTAAAAATTTGGTTTTCTCTTAAAATTTATTGTATTTTTACTATTCATAAAAACATAAAATTTATCAAAAAATATCAGAAATTAATCCAAAGTAAATTTTT
The DNA here is from genome assembly GCA_963277665.1 of Viscum album. NCBI lineage: Eukaryota > Viridiplantae > Streptophyta > Magnoliopsida > Santalales > Viscaceae > Viscum > Viscum album. Next base: position 679,632,291 of record OY728123.1, on the reverse strand, counting down.
ATATCCCGCTTAAAAATAAAATATTTATGTTTTCATATAAAATTTTTTACTGTGTCAAAATTTTAATTTGAAAGGGGTTCTCCATTCAAAGGTGTACAATTATCCTTTTATAAAATAGGTTTTTATATAAAAAATAGGGTTTATTCATACCCTATAACTAAATTATCCATTGTATAAATATCAAAAATATTTTATTAATTAGATAACATATATATCTCTCATTAATTTTTTTACCAAAAGTAATTCACTAATTAATAATAATATCTAATTGATTTATATTATTCATAAATAATTGATCGCCAATGAATTCACAATGAATTTTCATAAGTTAATTATACTTATTCCCACTAACTGAACAACTAGGCTATAATGAGAATTGTATACTAAGGGAGCCTCGTGATTCACTTAAACTCACGATTGTGTGCAACTCAATCTACTTAAGAATAAAAATTATTTAAAGAATATATTTCAGAAAACGTCCGGGTGTTACATTCCCCCCCCCCCCCCCGTAAACTGAATTTCACCCTCAGAATTCATCACCTGGAAACAAATAGATGAGGATACCTCTCCCTCATCATATCCTCAAGTTCCAAAATAGATTCTTCATGTTGATGGTTCCAACATAACACTTTAACCAAGTGAGTTGTCTTGTTTCGTAGAAATTGTTTGCTACGATCCAGAATCTCTCTCAGTTGTTATTCATAGGAAAGATCTTTCTCCAGTTGTATGGATTCTAAGTTTAGTTCATGTGAAGGATCATGTATTTACTTTATCAAGAGAGATACATGGAACATATCATGAACTTGAGATAGATTTAGTGGAAGTTACAAATGGAAAGATACCCTACCCACATGATCCAGAACTTCAAAATAACTGATATAACTAGGGCTCATCAATCCCTTCTTTCCGAATCTCATTACTCTCCTTTAGGAAGATATTTTTTAAAAAACATTATCACCCCCTTAAAATTCTAAGTCTTTTCTTTGGTTGTAAGAATATATTTTTTCTCTGAGATGATTATATGCATTATTGAATAGATCTGACATTTTCTACCATTTCATTCACAAGATCTGGTCCTAATAGATTTATTTCCCTAACTTCATCCCATAATGTTGGAGTTCTGAACTTCTTTCCATAGATGGATTCATAACGATCCATCTATATTTTTTAGTGAATGATATTGTTGTACGAAAATTCCACCAAAGATAGATGTTGATCCTTAAAACCATTTAAATCCATAGAGCAAGCTCAGAATGCATCTTATTGAGATTGAATTGTCCCCTCAGACTGACCATATATCTGAGGATGATAAGAAGTGTTAAAACATAACTTTATATCCAGAGTATAATGATGACTTTTATAGAACTTTTAGGTAAACCTCGAATCCCAATCAGATATAATGGAAAGTGGTACCCAATGCAATATTACTACTTCCTTTACATATAACCTAGAAAGTTGATCAAGAGAGAAATCCTCTCTAATTGAAATGAAGTGTGTCAATTTTGTAAGACAATCAACTATAACCTAGATAGAATTATTAACTTTGGATGTTTTGGGAAGTCTAACGACAAATTCCATAGTGATTTTTCCCATTTCTATTCCATTATGGGTAGTGGTTGTAACATCCCCTCATACTTCTGTCTCTAAGCCTTAACTTGTTGACTAACCAAGCATAAAGAGACATATTTAGTGACATCTATTTTCATTCCATCCCACCATAAATAGTCTTTAAGGTCCCTGTATGTCTTTTTTATTTTGGGGTGAACAGATAATGAATAAATATAATCCTCATTAAATATATCCTTCTTTAATTCTTGTTTGGGATGAATATAAACTCAGTTCCTAAACTTTACTATTTAATCATAATCAAGGTTGAATTTATAAACATTTTCAACTTCTTTTTTAGCTCTACATCTTTCATTTGTGCCTCCTTAATCTTCTCTTCTATAGATATTTGAACATTCATTTGATAAAGATAAGATTTTCCCCATTCATTTAAAATTTCAAGATCCATCCTTTTCAAATCCATAAACATTGTATATTTTGTGATCCTCATTATGGATAGGCTAGCATGGTCTTGTCAACTCAAAGCTACTTTCACCTTGTACTCTTTCCAAGGGTGGTAATATATTGAGCCGTCATAATCATTAATTGAATGAAACCATCTTATTTGGCACATATTATGATCCTTTTTTGTTAAAATATACATTAATATTTTATGATCATAATAAATATCACACATTCCACCCAAAAGATAATTCCTCTATATATTTAATGCAATGATTACTGCAGCTAACTCCAAATATTGAGTTGGGTAATTTTTCTCATGTATTTTCAACTGTCGTGAGGAATAATCTATCACCATATCATTTTTCATGAGAACACATTGCAACCCCTTCTTGGATGCATCAATGTAGATCACAAACCATTCTCCACTACGGGGTTGTGTGAGCATAGGTGCACAAGATAACTTTATTTTTAGCTCTTTTAAATTCTATTCACATTCTTCCATCACTAAGAACTTAACTCCTTCCCGAGTCAACTTTGTGAGTTGATTATATAACCAAGAAAAATCATTCACAAAACCTAGATAATATCTAGCTAAACCAAGAAAACTTCTGATCTCAGTCACTGTTTTTGGTCTCGACCAACTTTTAACAACTCTTATTTTTTATGGATCCACATATATCCCATCTCTTGATATTATGTGGCCCAAAAATGAAACATTCTAAATACAAAATTCATACTTGGTAAATTTGGAATAATGATTATCTTTTCTCAGGGTTTTTAGTATAATTCTAAAGTGGTCTTCATGTTCTTACTTTTTGAATAGATAATAATATCATCTATAATGACTATACCAAACCGATCAAGATAGCACCTAAAGACTCTATTCATTAGATCCATGAAAATTACAGGGGGAATTAGTTAAACCAAAAGGAATCAATATAAATTCATATGGTCCATTCCTTTTATAGAATGTTGTCTTTGGTATATCCTCATTATTTTCCCTTAATTGATGATATCCTGAATGAAGATCAATCTTGGAAGAGTATTGAGATCTATATAGTTGGTTGAATAAGTCATCAATGCAGGGAAGAGTATATTTTTTATTGATAGTGACCTTGTTAAGTTATCGATAATTAGTACAGAGTCTCATTGATCTATCTTCCTACTTAACAAACAGAACAGGTTCTCCCCAAGGTGATGCACTAGTGTTTATGAACCACTCATCAATATTATATTGGAGTTACTTATTTAATTCCTACAACTCAATTGGGATCATTCTATAAGGTGTCTTTCAAATAGGTATAACCCCCACCATGAGTTCTATTGAAAACTCAACTTCACGATTTAGTGGAAGACCTGGCAATTCCTCTCGAAATACATCATCAAACTACTGTATAATGGGCGTATTCTTAATCGTGAGTTTCTTAAAAACCATTTGAGATAAATAACATTAATTTATTAGAATAAAAAACCCTAATATGGAAGAAATTTCTATTTGAAATTTATATTCATCCTTGCATCGATAGATTATCATAGATTGATCTAGAATATGAAATGTGACTTCCCTTCCTTGGAATTTGATATGATCTATATATAGAGAAAGATAATCCATGCCAAGAATCACATAAAATTCCACAATAGGAAGGATCACAAGATTTATAGGAAGAACTTTCTTGAAAACTTCAACCATAGAAGAATTATAAACATTTAATGCCATTGTTGTGACATTAGGAGTCCTCACATATAACTCAACATCTTATTGTTGAGGTAATGAAACTTTACCCATAGAAACTTCTTTAGAAATAAAAGTGTGGGTGAATCCAGAATCAAATAAAACATTTTTTACATTAGAGTGGATGGTTAGTGTACCTTTCACCACTTCATTATCATACTCTATGTCATTGATAGTGATTTCATGTGACATTACATTTTCTATGGCCTTAGGATTTTGGTGACATCAATCATCATCAATAACCCATAACTTAGGGCATTGATTGGAATAATGAACCATTTCTTTGCACATATAACATTGAAGTGTATGAGGTGAATTTTGGGTATCATTTTCTATTTTTTGCATAATTAGTCATCTTTTTCCCATCACTTCTGTATTCAACTGCCCAGTGACATTATTTTCCACACTTAAAACATTTTCTAGTACCTTTAATATAATTTCCTCCATGTTTCATTCCACACTTTGAGTTTAAGGAAAAAATCATCATCTTTTCAATGTGGACTTTATATTTTCCTTTGAATTCCATTTTTCTCTTCTTATTAAATTCATTAGACTAATGGGTTACTCTAATATCCATCTCAACATTCAGAGCACATAAAAATATTTCCTCATTGCTATTAAATTCCCTTATGGATAATTCCCTTTGGATAATTGGTATTAATTGACTAAAAATTGATCAATTTTACTCTCAAGTTAGATAATAATTCCCAGATCATACCTCCTAAGTCTTGTTAAATTTGTTTTATAGGTACCAATGGATTAATCATCCTTTTTCTTAAGTAGAAGGAACTCCTTCTCCATATTTATTCAAATAATGCGAGGAAAGTACTTATTGAAAAATAACTTCTTGAACTTGTCCCATTATATGGAATCAATTTCATCTCTTTGCCTGGTATTATTGATAAGATTCCACATTTAATCCGCTTCACCTTCCAAAAAATTTATTTCTAAGATGGCTTTATCAGGTTTAGAACATTATATAACTACAAATATCTTTTTAGTGGTACTGATTCATTGTTCAACCACTAATGGATCAGAAGACCCGCTGAATGAAGGTGGATGTTGCCTCGTCAAGGACTCAATAGAATGTTTCTCCCTCCTTTTCTCATTTGGATGTTTGGTATGGTTCATAGGTTGAGAGATTTGTGTGAGCAAGGAAACAAGTTTTTTAATTCTATCTACCATAACATTTAGTTTCTCAGAGAGACAATCATTCCAATTCCCGTCGTATTCTTCATTAATTTGGTTCCTTCATTTTCTGGACATTGACTAAAAATAAGAAGTATAGTGTGAAAAACACTAATAATAATGGAAAAACCCCATAATCAAGCATAAAATTTCAATTTTAGACACATTAGGTTTTATCATAGGTTATTAATAGTCATTTATAAAACATTATGATTGTAACCTATATTTAAGCATATCCTTAGGGTTATTACTAAGGCTTTCTCATCCTATGTTTCAAAGGTTAACTATAACTTTTCTCTGATACCAAATTTAATGACCAATAATTTGATTACATTGATATTACTTCAAAATTGAAGTATATTCATTACAAAATATAATAAATCCATGACAAGACCATATAAGTATAGTGTCTTTAGAAGCATGGAAACATAAACAACTGGTTCATAAAACATCTACATTATCTTCCACTTAATTCATCATAACTAGACACCTTTATAACATAGCATACTTAATATCCTTCTTCATAACCTGGGGAAAAGAATCATATGAATGGTTGAGCTCAAATTCTTATTAAGGTTATACAAGGGAAATATCCATCATATCATAATCATAAGACATAAGAACATAACATTTTAAAATCTTATCATGCATATGAAATATTGTGAAATCCTATCATGGGATAATCGTTCATATGAATTAATGGAAATAATCCCAAAATTCATTAAATATAACATTAATTTTTTTGGAATACACATAATCATAAAAAATAATTTCCATATTATCCAAGTCTCATAGCCATGACCATCATAACATACAAAGTCCATTACTGAACCAGGTTTACTTTACATTACATCCCTGTATTTCTGAACCATATTTACTTGTCATTATAGTCATGTATATATCATGAGATATAAATCTTTACCCAATTCATTGGAGGGAGATATAGGTCCCACCCATCTCACAAATAAATCATTATTACATGGGCCACACTAACATAAATCATTCATCATAACATAACCCATGAAATAAAATAAGTTTCTTAAACATCATTCTATCATAACAAAATCCATATAAGATAAAGGTATTTCATAAAAATAATTCCTTCTTAAACAAAATATAATAAAATTAATAATTGGGATAGAAACAAAACCATATGTCACCTTATATGTAAAATAATTTTGATAAAACACTTGAGCATAATTACTGAGGAAAATATACATTTTTTTTCAAAAACATTTTCTATTTTCTAAATGTCATGAAATTTTAAATGAAAATAATTTAGTTGAAAAAAATGAAATAATTTATATTAATATTCATGTAAATAAGTCATTATGAAGACATAAAAATCATTTCATGTCATATAAGTTAAAAAAACATTATTCTCATACTCTTGATGGAAAAGTAAAAAATTACCTCGTATGGAAAATAAAAGGAAGATTCCATCCATACCATTTAATAAAAATTCACCAATGGGTAAAATTAACATTAAATGATAATATAATAATATAAATAATATTAAATATTTATAAAACATGTATTTGGATGATAAATATTCCCCAGTAAATACTTATGTATAAATAGTCTCCGAAAATAATGAGATTGGAAAATTATCCCTAACCTTAGGTCTAATATCCTTCGTATGTATCTGAACCTACTATATAATGGTAAAAATATGTTATTAAATTATACCATAACCATTTTTATATTTATGATATCATATATAATCCTATTATATCATTTCCTTAATAGTTTTTCAATATAACCATTATTTCAGGTGTTAACTCCTTCATTTTCCTATTTGTATTTTTCCATGGACGCCATGTTTTTTATTCTTATTATGTATTATATACAGATTCGAAATTAAATTCAGCTAATTATTATTATTTTTACTCATGATATAAATTTAATAATCATTCTTTAATTGTTAACGTGTTGACTGAATCTTGACGTGTCGTGGAGACGGTAAGCCGTACGTACGCACGATCAACGATATCATTCCCTTTGATGGTAAATGGTTTGAAATTTGATGGTATATTAATTATAAATAATAATTATGATGTTTTATTCAATATTAAAATCCATTAGAACCATCATTATACCCATTTAAATAAATTATTGTTGGATAAAAGATTACACCATGACATGGAGATGGTAAGCCATACGTACGCATACATGGTGATATTGATGTTCATCGGATTGATAAAAAAGGTATAAGGTTGTCCCATAACTTTAGTAATAGATTATAATTTATAAGATACTATATTTATTACTTTATTATGGAAACTACATAAGAAAAAGAAGTATAAGAAGAAATATGTTTAGAAAGATGCGATAAAACAATTACCTCGTTTTCAAGTATCACCTTTTGATTTGAACAAAAGGCCTCATGAAGATATATTTATTCACAAATGTTGGACTCTAGGATGAATTTATAGAAGTTGGAAGTTTAAATGGGTAAGTTTTGGCAGTGAAAAATTAATTTAGAGGTGTTATTAAAAGATAATTATAGGTTCCCTTTTATAATAGAGTGGAGGAGAACCTTTAGAAATACAAAAACTTTTAAATTAATAAAAATTAATTTTTAGTTTCAAATGCCACCAAAGTGGATTATTTGGAATATTATATGACTATGGGTCAAAATCTTCTCAACCAGTAAAATTTATACATGTTTTTTTTAATTTCATCATTTTTATATATCCTTATTTAATCTATTTAATTTTAATTTTGGTAATAAATTATAAATATTTACATATATGATGTTAAATGAATATAAATGGAAATTTTATGAAATTTTATACCTTATAATTATCAATTCTTAATTTTAAATATTTTTATTATTTTTAAATAATTTAATAAAATGTTATTTTTATAAAATTTCAACAGTGTCAATTTTGACACAATTCATTTTGTTGATTTAAACAAAATCTACACAAGAAAATAACATAGAAAAATTCATTTACTATACTCAAAACATGTCGTAATTAACTATATAATTCAAGAAGAATAATAATTAATTAAAATTAACTTTCATTTAATATTTTTAAACTCATTTATTTGATATTTCTATAAATTAAATAATTTACGTGTCATTATTATGTCATCCTTAGTGGTGAATATTAAATTTCTATTATTTATGTTATTCTTTTACCTTTATAAATGCCATCTATAGTTGATATTATCTCCTGGTTATCCATATATTAAAATTAATATACTTTTATAAAAAGAAAGTGTTCCATTTTTCACATTCATTGATTTTAATAAAATTAATGTCATATCAATGGAAAAGTGGCCATTAAGAGATTTCATTCGAAAAATAGATGAAAATGGTAGAATTTATTCATCCCATAGGATTTTTACAGGTGTTAAGGTTATTTTATACTATTATGTTTTCATATAATTACCCATTTTATCATCCACCATGGTAATAAAATTTATTACCAAAGTTACTATTCATAATTCCCAAAAATAAAAGTACTCTATTATCATAATTTTGACATACTGATTCCAAATATGGAGTTCATTTTTTAAAATTCAAAGTAAAATATTTTTAGTAATTAATTTAAAATTACTCCCATTGTTGTAATGAGAGAATAGGTTTTTAAAAGATAAAACAATGCAAAAGATTGAATTATTTTTACTTATGAATTCAATGTAAAATTAATGATAATGAAATAAATTATATTTAATGATAAAAATATATTATAGTTATACTTTAAAACCATTAAATATTATAATTTAACCATTTTAATTATTTTTATAAAAAAAGTTTATTTCCCATAAAATTTAGTGCTTTTTTACTATTCATCAAAATTTGAAAGTTATCAGAAAAATATTTGAAATTCATCCAAAGTAAATTTTTATATCCCTATTAAAAATAAAATTTTTATGTTGGCATATAAAAATTATTATTGATTCCAAATCATAATTTGAAAGGGGTTAGACATTCAAAAGTGTAAAATTAACCTTTAAAAATTGGTTTTTATATATAAAATAGGGTTTATTCAAACACTATGACAAAAATATCCATTCAATGAATATGAAAAATATTTTATTAAGTATATAATATATATATCATTAATTTCATTACCAAAATTAATTCACTCAATAATATAAATATATGATTGATTTATATATTTCATAAATAATTGATAACCAATGAATTCACAATGCATTTTTTCTTAAGTTAGTTATAATTATTCTTGAAAACCTAACTACTAGGATATAAGGGTAATTTTATACTATGGGTGTCATGCATTTCTTTAAAACTCACTATTGCGTGCAATTGAAGCTACTAATGAATAAAAATTATTTAAAGAAAATATTTCATAAAACACACGGGTGTTACACCATGTATTCTCTCATTATCACATTTCACGAGCCTTATAGATAAGATAATTCCTAACCTAATACCTTTATAAATTCCATAAACACATCCTAAAGATTATGGAATTTCCAAAATACCATCCTTTTAAGGGTTGTGACGTAAATATAAGGATTTTTCTCAATAAGGAAGTCTAACTCTTAACCGTGTATAATTTAATTTTATTTGTTCTTCTTCCTCCTATAAATTAATAATATCCATTATTAAATAATGAAATTAGTATCTTCAATATAATAAAATGTTATTAGGAAAATTTATCAACCATTTTCAACCTACATTCATTCAAATGGGATGTAAAAATATTTTTCATCACATGTGTGGACTACCGCCTCCACGTAGCGACATTTAATTTTCCATCACCATTATTAATGGATTTTCATTATAACAGATTTAAAGTTTTTATATAATATTAATTAATTAATTATACTTTTTTAAATATAATATTTTATATACATTCTTACCTTTTTATTAAATTGAAAATGATAACATCACTCGTGCAGATGTGTGGACGACCACCTCCACACAGTGATGTGATTAATTTTTCATCAATTTATTTTATTAACTATTATAAAAGTGGATATTATCAGAAAATATGATACTTATTTCATGATTTATAGTCTTTATGTGATTAAAACATGACCAAATTTAATGTAATTGAACTATCTTGTCTGTATATTCTTGGAAAATCGATAAGTTTTCACCAAAATGTTCATTTTAGTGAAGAAATTGTTAATAAAAGGATAATACAATATTATAAAGGAATAATAAATAGTGTTACATGTCTTAATAAGGTTTTTGATTACATTTAAATTAAAAATTTATTTATTATAATATATATTTTCTTACAAATAAACCAATATTGGACTTCAGGATTTCATTGTGTTACAATCTCAATTATTTTCAGGATTATCTTAACTAAATTTAAATTACTAAAAAATTTATGGATCTTATAATTTAATACCCTTATATTTTCAAATAAATATTTTTGTTACCTTTTCTATGTTTTATTACCATTTTCTTCTCTATTTTAGTTAAATTGATGGAGAAAATATTTTTAATGAAAAGCTAGCCTTATTCCCTTTTTTGGTCAATTAACTTTTTCTTACTTGTTCATACACAACAAATTTTGATTTTTAAGGTTCATAAATATAAATATAATTTTATTACATTTTTTTATATTCACTAAAATTTACTTTATTTCTAATAGTCCAAATGGAATCTTTTTTACAAAATCTTGACCTATTTATTTTTTAAATTTTTTAAACACTGTGAAAGGAATGATTTATTTTTACATATACTAAATAAATAGATTTTACCTCTATCATGAAAATTATTTATTTTTATGCTTCCATTAAAATTTTACATTTTTATTTTCCTATATAATTTCTTTTTAAATACTATGTAAATTTTTAAATATGTCTTTTTCATAATAAAATTATATTATCACTTGATTTTAAAGAAAAGTTTAAATAATCTTTTAATGGTATATTTAATTTATGTAAATATCCATTATTTATTTTTATTCTTCACTAAGGATGTGTTATTATGATACCATCTAATTTATTTCACTATATTGATTATGATGAGTAGGATTTAATAATGATTATATGAAACACGTTTCATTCTGATTGGATAATTATTTTATGATGAAACATTAATGGAACATGATTCTTTTCTATAGGTTATTATATAATATAATGATGAAATGTTTATAAAAATGTATCCTTTCCATGGTTCCTAATATGATGATATTATTAATGATTTATGATCTTGTGGAACATATATGTATGGGTTTCATTATGTGAATAGATAATTGAAAATCTATATCCATCCAATGTATTTTGAAAAGAGAGAAATCTCGTGATATAATAAGGAATATATTGGGGTATAAAACAAGTTCATTAGGGGTCTCTATACACCATGATCTTCTTATGAATAAACCTTAAAAATGGAAAACTATAATAGGGAGTGAACCTTATCCACTTTTATAGCCTTGGTATTGAGGCTTGACTAAGGAAATTATATTCAGATATTATGTGTATCCCAATAACATATGCCTTATACTTATGATATTTTTTAATGGCTTGTGATTAATTATTTATATTTCAAAATACTTTTTAATTATGTATTTTTTTTAAAAAAAATCTAGAGGAAATTATTTATGATTTATGATTATTTATTGATTGGGTATGATTATTATATGTTCTCATCAAGTTCCTATACCCTGATGCTTACCTAATTCACACCAGTGATAATTGATTGTATCACTTATGTTTATCCTTACTGTGTGTCTAAGATCAACTTTTATTATGTTTCCTTTCCCTAGGTTATGAGGAATGTTTTTATATAGGGTATCTCAGAGAAGTGTTCTATATGAGAAGATATTTATGAAATATGTTAAATAAGATGATTATTTTCATAGTGAATGAGGAAAAAATACCATTACATTACTCAGAATTTTATAGGTCTAAAATGTATTAAATATTCATCTAAAATGATTTAATATTGACATATGAAATTATTAGGTTTCTTCAATTAAAATGAGAGGAATTTTCTAGTCAATCATTATATATTAGGTTGATAATACATTGTAAAAAACCCTATAGATATTTCTTGGTATATGATACCATCCTAGAGATTTTTTAATGTAATGAATTTTTGGATTTACTAGAATATTCATCCATTTTTTGATATACAATTTTGGGTGTAATTTTGGATTAGATACAACTATGAGTAATAATTTTCAAGTGGAAAATTGGGTATTATGTTAATAATCATGGATGAAAGATGAGTTTGCCTAATACTGCACATCTAGCAAGACACTCTTAGGGGAAATTATTAGTTGAATTCACCTTTTATTATGAACCAATACTAATTAATTAAATTGAAAATGATCATGAATGAACTGGGTTAAACTTTATGGTTCATAAATTGAAAATAAGGTTCCATTATTTAAACATATAATGAATGGTTTCTCATGATTACATGATCATTTTCTATGATTTTTTTACTCATAGTATTCATTTTGGTATAACATAATGTATGGGCCTAGCTGAAAAAAATGTTAATATTTAATTTTAAGGGTAATCTAATGACTGTTATCGTGAGAAAACAAATGAAAAGGGAGAATGGATGAGAAATCTTAAAGATATTCGCACCCAAACCACTTGAGATGTGGATGGTAATATGAATCGTATTGATCTTAAAACAACCATATGAAGGAACAAATCATTATTGAGTCTCTTGTGAAGCACCATCCACCTTCCGTCAGTGGTACCTCTAACCCACCAATTTATGATAAATTGATCAGTACCACTAAATAGAAATTTTCTATTCTCTAGTTATTGGAACATAAAAAAAAATTCATGGTTGTATATCAATTGGAATAAAAAGTAGATCAATTGGTGAATCTTACCTTGAATATGTGTCTAGAGGATGAAATTGAAAAATGGGAAGAGTTTAAGAAGATAGTTTTTATTAAGTATATTCCCAAGACTATTAACAATAAAATGTAAATGGAGTTTCTATGATTAAATAATGATGACGATGGATCCATTAGTACCTATGAGGACTATTTCACCAGACATGGACAATATGATTCAGGTTTTATCATGGATCTTGAAAAAAAGTATGACTAATTCCTTACTAGATTGAGAAAGATTATCCAATAGGTATTGGATAAAAGATACTTTCATAGCTATAAATATATAGCTTAATGTGATCTCAAGATGGTATTATAAATTAAAATCTATCAGTAATCTCATGGTTTTAGAGACAAAAATAAAATGATGGAATTTTGAAGAAAATATTATAATAAAACCCATATATGAAAGAAAATGAATTTTCTTACATGTCAGGAGTATGGAAGGATAAATGGATGAAATTTACTTAAGGGGACTAGTAAATTATTTAATTATGAAGAATAATTATATTGGTAAAATTATTTTCTTAGTGATGTTATTAATTCAATAAATGAATAGAATAGTGAAAAATCTCAACTGAATGTGCCAAAAACACTCCAATTTTATAATTTAATGGAATATGGAAATTCAACAAGTTAGCATGTAAATTATAGGGTTAATAATTATAATTATCATGAGAAATATCTTATAATGAGAGACAAAGGGAATTATCAAGTGATCAAAATTTCTAAAGATGGTCATCAAAATGAGGTGGTGAATAGTGCACCTACCAACCACTCTAGAATTGAAAATGTATTATTTGATTCTATATAAATTTATGCATTTATATATAATTAATTTATTGTGGGTATCACGTCATCACATCAATGATTAGATGTTAAGTTACCAATAAAAACTCTTTATGTTATGATGATTGAATCCCATGTTTATAACTTCTCTTTGATGGAATTTTTTAGGACGGTTCTTCCAATAAGTCTTATGATTCTCCCTATAGTTTAATTTGAGATGATTTTGTTCATGGATTAAATCTCTATATATAGATCACGTATCCATTTCTAAGGAAGGGATTTCATATTTTCTATTCTGATTCAAAAATTGATTCTTTATCAATTTAAGGATGAATATGAAAATTGAAAGGAATTTTATTCCACTTTATAGTTATTAAAACTATTCACGGGGGATATTTATCTCAAATGGTTTTTGGAGAAACTCAACATCAAAGATATGCCTATTTATTTGGATTATAATGATGTGTTTAATTAAAACATACATAGTTTTCAAATGAATCATGATGTTGTGTTCTCATTAAAACTCATACATAGTGTTACACCTATTTCAAAAAATCCATATTGTAAGGGCTCAATTTATTTGTAGAAATTGAATAAATAAATCCTAGAGAATTTTGATAAGGGATTTATATTCCATATTGTGACACCATAAGTTTCACTTGTTCATATTTATTAGAATAAATATTTTTCAATGATTCTTTTTGATGATTCTAGATAACTAAATATGATTGTTATTAAGAACATGAATCATTTACCCCATATTGATGACATTTTTGATCATTTGTAGGGAGATCATTACTTTTTCATGAGTGTCCTTGATTCTGGATATCATCACTTGAGGATCATGATGGAGGATATATTTATGATAGAAATCTATATGTGGTATGGTCAATATGAATTTTTAGTGAAGCCATTTTGATATACAAATTCCACCACTATCCTTAAAGATCTAAAGAATTGTGTATTTTGAGATTACCTTGATTAGTTTGGGTTAGTTTTTTATATATGATATTCTTATATAACATAAGTGTAAGGAAGTCCATAAAGATCATTTGAGAATTTTATTATTGACCTAGATGAATGGGAATATTTAATCTATATTTACCTTGTTTGAATATTGGATATAGAAAGTTTCATTCTTGGGAAATATAATCTCAAGTTAGAGTATATTAGTGGATCTGTCAATGAAAAGAGGAACAATAGCCCAAAACAACCATAGTAACCATGATTCATAGTTTTCTATGGTTTCAAGTACACTATAGATTGTTTGTGAGATATTTTTATGGAATTTAGTCTAATAACCAAGTTTAATTAGAAGGGATCCAAGTTCCATTGGATATATTAATGTGAGGAAAATTTCATGGATCTCAAATAGGCTTGTTAATACAAATTTAATTACACTACCCTAGAGTAGATAAGGGTTTGTAATCTATTTTGAGTCTCTAAATAAGGGACTCTGATCCATCATCACATAGAATTCTATGGTTATAGATTATTTCTTATGATAATTGAATATTCTTGAGAAAAATTCTCCAACTCTTGATTTAGAGTTGTAAAAATTAATATTTTCCTTAAAAATATTATCAAATTATCTTTTTGTTGAATGATAATACATATATAATGATTATAAAATCATTAACTGTATATTAAAAAACAAAGAGTTAAATATGTTCCAAAGGAGATTGTTAGAAATGATTAAATATTATTACTACTCAATACATTACGGAAGAGCCCACATTGTGTATGAATTGTATTTTTTGTCAATGATTGTCATTGGTTTTATGTAGTGATTAATGAAATAGTAAAATTTCATTGAAGTAAATATGGTGATAAAGTTATAAATTTAATAATTCAAAGACAAGTCCTCAAGTATTGGTATTTCAATAAAAATATTTTGAAGAAATTGACCACCATAGGTGATGCATGGAAAATTATTATGGATTCATTTGATGTTATAATTTATTAATTCCTCTAGTTTACTCTTAGGATTGATTAAGTGATCCTTTTTTCAAATTACATGTTTCATAGGTGACATAATTTCTACAACATTGAATATGATTGAAGTAACATCTATTTTTCGATGAAGAGATGTTTAAGATCATAAATATATTTATTTGGGTGATATTTTGATGTTGATTTTCTTTGAAATTAATTTTCCAAAAAAAATATAAGAATTGAATTTGATGAATAATCTAATTTTTATTTTCAATATATAGATTAATGATATTTCAAAATACTTTTTTCATGCAATAGAATAATGAAATATTAATATTATTGATTGGGTGATTATTTGAAGATAAAGAAGTGGTTAAATGGATTAGCATTTGATAAACTAATTATTTTTACTAGTAATAATTCTATGTAATAATTTTAGTGGGATTCAACATAAAACAATTAAAAACCTTCCCTAGTTCATTAAAGGGAGTTGGGAACCTTATGTTAGGTGGGAAAGTAACTCGACCACATCTAGCTAAAAGATGGATGGAATAGCATGATTCATGCATAGTGGCCATAGGAACTAGGCAGGAATGTGTATAGGGACCAAGGAATATATGGCCATAACAAGATATAGGGTGACCAGAATCCTACAGGGATAGGCCTTTGTATGTGCAAAGTGGGTACCAGTACTGATCCCTAGTCACTAACTCAAAGAGAAACTAACAGTGCTTAGCAATAATGACTAAAGGATTCCTTATGTGTGTTTAGATGTGGGATAATAGAGTAGCACATACAGTTTATCCATGTTAAAAACATGGATATAAATAAGTTCATCCAATATGAGAAATCACAACTGTCTGATCTCCTGCGCACACTTTTAAAATATCCCCCCGCACATTTTTGAATCTTCCATTATCTTCCTCCTCTCGCCACTCGACGATTACATTTTGGTTCACTAGAAATGTTGTCCAAACCATCATTGATCAAACCTGAGGCCACCATGATTAATCTGAGCCTAAAATAATGATATAAACACAATCTATGAATCATGAAGCCTCAATTTAAGGATTAATGTGAATATTCCTCATCCAAACTGAAAATATATTTGTATGAGGATATTTGTTAATTAGTTCTCCGTGGATGGACATTGATCTTTTAGGAAAAGTGTATCATTCATCCACTAACACATTCATGTGTTTTATTCACTAAAAAGGATATGTCTATCTCAACATAAAAACAACATAATTTTTTGTGTCTATAAACAGTGGGTGATTTTTTAAAATGCCATAAACTTTAGTGATATTAATATAAATCTATTCATGGAATATTTTTTATGGATTTATGTTGTTGGATACATGAATTAAAGGTGATGATCCTCACCTGTAAATTGAGATGCATCGAGATGAATCATATAACTACCACTCAATTTGTTTTCCATTTCTCTCATTTTCCTTAAAAAAAAAGAATATAGAGCTTCCATTTTCATAAATAATGGGACTCCATTGAACCTTTTTGGTTTTAAAAAGGAGTTTTGTAGACTTATTTTTATACAAAGGATTTCCATGCATATATTTTATGTGTGGATGAACTGAAAAAAATGTTAGTTTGTGAATATAGGAGAACCACAAGGCTTATACTAGTGTTCTCACACATTAACAGATTCGTGAAATAATGTTATTTGAATATCTCTCCTTGTGATAATAAATTATTTCAAGCACCATTGAGTTCTTACTATCACTATGTTTTGTGAAAACATGGTATAATTTAGCCATTTAATTTATGCAAAGGAATAAGTACTTGTGTGATGTACACCTGAGTGAGGGAGACAATGCATGCATGATATACATGCATGCTGACCTATAATAGGTTCATGAAATAGGATACACAAATAATGTAAAGAAAACCATATCTACCAAAGGGTATTGAAGTAGTGTACATAAAAATTCAGTGTGTGTGGATTTCCATGTGTGTGTAAAGTAAATAATAAGTTGAATAGTTCATGAATACATGAATTCATATGTGAAAACATAGGATCCATTGAGATACCAAATTTAGACTTGATTATTACACATAAAATATTAATAAACATTAATGTTCTGAGGTCATGAACAATTAATTGTATGCATGAAATACATATGATCTAATTGGGATGATATTAATTCAAGAAGAGAACATTGTGTGTTTGTGAAAAATCATTCCTATATGAAGTAAGACTAAATTTGCAGAAAAATTTAGTTGAGTAAATAATTACTACACCAATAAATATATTTATGAACAGATACAACATTCATGTTTGATATTGTATCGAAGAAGAATACATACTTATGATTATGCTAAGCTGAGCTGAGGTATCAGTGTTTCAAGAATCAAATGTATGTTTATGATTCTATCAAGAAAAAGATGTTTTTGTTTATTTTTTTTCACTGAAGATAAAGGTGGTCAAGATATTTCTATAAAATATTGCCTATATTTGAGTGTTAAAGATCAGAGTTATGAGGATGAGTGACTAGCATAACTAATATTCAATTTAATTGTCATCTTGGTTACAATGATTTCTATGATTATCATTCCACACTTATTTATATTATTAATATTTGATTCATAAGAAGAAGAAGTTAATCTTTCAATTTTATACTATGAAGAAGATGAAGGGTTGCTTTCCTACTAATGAGAAAGTAACAAGGGATTAAGATTTTGGAAGAAAAAACAATAATTGTGATGTCTAAAAGTACTTCCAAAAGTTGGAAGACATTATTAGTGTTACAAATAAACTTTTCAAAAAGGATAATACTATCTTCATAGTTAGTATAAATATCCATCCATGTGCTATAAAAAATGAATTTTCAATACGACTATAGTGAATATCAAGTGAAATGGTATTTCATACATGTTGAAACCATATTAAGAGTATTATACACTAGTGTTTTTATGGTTGGATCATTTCCATACCATTATAAATACTATCTACACTAATTCGTTAGTGAAAAATAAGAAAATATAGTTTTATATTATTTACTATGTTCATATAGTTGCGTATAAATGAGAAAATAGAATAAGAGAAGAAAGATCCTAATAGGTCTATGTTGTATAGGGAAACAGAGTTCTGATTTGATTAAAAATTCTCCAACACTGGTTAACCCTGCACCCTCTCTATTTTTTGGATATCCCAATTTGGTACGTTCAAGTGGTATCAGATCCTTGGGTCTCCTATGTTTGATTTTCTATAATGAATCCATTCTCTATTTAAGAGTTGATTTTCTTTCCTTAGTCAACATTTAAGTAATGATTATTTGAAGATCCATTTATCTCTGAGAAAATACCATATCTAAAAAAACATTGTAAATAGTAAAAGTAAATAGAATAAAATGTTAAATAAGAAGTCCCTATCATCTAATGATGAGTATATATATGTTCCTTCATGTCTTGGAAACAATGAATACATATAAGGCTTTGAAATAAATGTGAAGGTGGCTCAAGTTTCAATGAAGTGTGAAGATAAAATTACTACATCTATAGATCAAGAGGTTTGTTTTAGTACATTTAAAAAATATCTTCAAGATTAAGATTGTAGAATAGGTGGATATGATGATCAATATACAACTTATCAAGAAATATTATATGATATACTAATATTTTTTATACATTGTATTTCCAACGAAATAGCATCCCTTATTTATAGAGTCTTTAAATGTATATAAGAATAAATAAGCCAGCTGGAAGGAGAATTTGATTTATTGGATAATGTCTTAAATGTAAAAACTATAGAATTCTTAAATCCCTCTAGATAGGTTGAAAGCATTGAAGTAACAAGGACGAAACATGAAATAAGTTCTTAAAAATTTCCTTAAATAATATGATCAGGAATATATATATATATATATATATATATATATAAATACTCTATAAGAAATGATCCATGAAAATTTAAACAAATTAAAAAATATAATGGATTGAAAGGGATTACATTTGGAAGAAATATCCAAGAAGATCACAAAACATGACTCATGGAATTAGGAAAAAATATATGCTTCACGAAGATGATGTTAATAGAGTAAATAAGTCTTATAAATATAATATTATTATGATTGAAATTAAGAATGTCATCATAAATATAAAATTCCGAGATTTAGAAGATCAGTTGGCCAATATTGAGAAGACATATATTTAGACTTCAAAAAATAAAGAATTAATAACTATTGGTAATCAATTCTCATTTGAGGATTATAATATTTAAAGTCATCCAACATCTTAAAAAAAGATAATGATATCAATCAATGATATTTCATAAGAAACTTTCAAGAAATAGGTAAAATCTCTATCATCCAATAAAAATATTCCCAAATATATTTTCATGACTAGTTTAGGTTGGAAAAAAATTATGAACCAGTATAGATTAATAAAGGAGACAAGAAATATAAGACAATGTATAGGGTGGATAGGAAAATGAATATGAAAGTTGGTTAACCATGGAGAGCATAAAAATTTATGAATATGACCCGGAAATATGATACAGAATATATCATTAAAAAAAAGTTGTGGGTCAATTTTTGTTCTTCATTAGATTCAGGAATTTTACCTATAATTTTTGGTTCAATACTCAAAATATAATACCACAAAGGAATCTCATGTCAAGGGGAAAATTCCAGAGATAAAGAATAAACATCCATAGTTCCTGAATAATCTATATACTGCAAACATATTTGGAACTCTTGATAACATATATGATGTATTCAATGGTAGGGGTCACAAGTTTTGTACATTCTCATCTCAACATGTATCCAAGGTTGATAGGAAAAGAATATTACACAAGCTGTCTAAGATTGAATAATATACAATGGGAAGAAATAACAAGAATTTTTCCAACACAATTTCTCAAAATATTATTCCATGATGGAAACATGAGAATAAATTGGATTCCAAAAAGTTGAATTATAGTAAAGGTGAATTATAAAAAATAACTACTAAGCTGGATGGCCCTTATAAGAAGCAATGTGTATGATTCAAACAAGTTTCCATAGTTTCAAATGATCTCTTAGTTGTGTAGATATATGATATGTAAATAATGAGAAAAATATAAGATGACAAAGCTAAGGCTAGTGGGATAAGAAAAGAAAATATTCCACATTAAGATAACGATGCTCTATCTGTGAGGTGAAATTTGGCCTAACATACTTTTAAAATTTGATTATAAATTATCCCAACATAAGAAGAATTATTTAATATTGCATCAATAGATAAAAGTTCTTTAAAAGTTATTGATGAAATAAATATCAAACACAGATACATTGAATAAGTGATAATAACCATGATGCCTCAATCATAATTGAAGACCATATATTTTTGTGTGAAGAGTAATGGAAATGGAGCAACTTGGTTGAGAAAGTCATGTCAATAATGATATTCACATTAATGAATAAAAAAGGATCCAACTTATTCCCTTAAACCATTTTTTTATTTTATTTATACTTATAACTTAGGGAATTGAAGGGGAGAAAGTTCAAAGGGGGGTAACCTAAGAAGAAGTGATTGATATAAATTATTTATAGCAAATTTGATGAATTCCCCATACTTGAATTCTTCATCAAATTATATTCAAACAATAATATGATGTATGATCAACACTACTAAAGATTAATAATGTTATTTCCTATTTTTTATATCTAGGATAAATAATATACTATCTTGTTTTGATCTTCTTTTTTGTATCCTAATGAAATAGTGTTCAATAAGATCATCCTTAGGAAAGTTGTGAAAGTTTTCTAATAAAGGATATCCCAAGTTGATAATCCATTCTGTTGTATTTTCTATAAATTAATTTCTTTAAATCCATTCTTTAAGATATCCACCACTTTGAAGATGATGATAAATATATCCCTTAAGGGGGAGAAAAATTAATAGGATTCGATAATTATCATTTCAATTAGAATCGAATTTTATTATTCTGGAATTTTTTTGAAGATCATGTCAGCTGAAAAGTTATGTCACTATTATTCTATCATCCTTGGTTACAAAAAATAAATATATTTTTACAAAGTGGGAGAATTTTAATTAATAAATGGAATACAGAATGTGGTAGTGTGCCAATGCCATTGATCATACATAGTTCACATGATTTTTTTGATCTATCTATTGAAGTGAGTATAGGATTTTCAGGTTTATTATTTGTAAATGTTTAATATCACATTTAATATCTTCATCCTGGAATGAATGTGGGAAACCCTTGAAAAAAGTATATGAGTTCTAATTTCATAAGGTATCAAAATTATTTTAAAATGAAAAACATTGATTCCTAAATCAAATCCTCTTGTTTTTTATACTGAGAACAAATTAGGTTGGCTTAGAGTGAAATTATGGATTAATAATTTCTTATGTATGGATGGATATGATTTTACCATGAAATTTCTATACCTATTAAATAAGGATGAGGAAATGTTAATTAATTTTTGAAAATTTAAAGGGCGGAGGAACCATATATTCACATATTGACACATTCATTTGGAAAGATGGTTTAATTTATTTCCAAAAAGATACAATGGGGGAGATTAAAGAACCCACTTTTTATATGATTTATATTTGATTTCAATGATTTTAATTGGTTTTAAATGGTGATTAATTAAATTAGAATATTTCATTTATTTCAATATGATTATGACGGTCCAATGTTAAGGGATCTTGGAGAAGTCCTAGAGCCATGAAATTTTAAGAAACATATTTTTAGACATTGAGTTTAAAAGGTGATTCTTGGAAACTTGTTATGGATTCACTGGATGTCATAATTGGATAATTATCATAGTTTACTATTATTATTGGTAAACTCATCCTATGTTCAAAATACGTGTGTTATATGTGACACATTTTCTACAACACTAAATATGATTGGAGTACCATATATTTTTATATGAAGAGAAGTTTAAGATCATGAAAATATTAATTTTTATGAGGTTTTTTTAAAGAAGTTATTTGGAATTTATATTCAAAAAAGAATAGAAGAAGTCTATTTGAAGAATACCCTAATTCTTATTTTTATGAAGGATCTTAAAGAAGATACAATATATTATTTTTCATGAATGAGTGCCTTGTAATAATAATATTATTTCATGAGGTTTTATTTGAATATGAAGAAGTGGTTAAATGTATTTTCATTGGATATACTAATTTTGTATATATGGAATTATTCTATGTAGTATTTTTAGTGGGAATTGACAAAAAAAATTATCCACCTTCCCTAGGCCAGCCAAGTGAGTCAAGAACCACTATTGAGGTGGGAAAGAAACTCAACCATATCCTAACCAGAGATATATTTCATAGGGTGGTCCATAAATAACATCCACAGGTACCATCAAGGCCCATGTATAAGGCTTTAGGATTTCATGGTTGTAGTTGGGTGTAGGGTGGACAATAATCCCATAGGTTGGGCCCATGTGTGTGCAAATTGTATACTAGTGATAATCCATGGTCACCAGCTCAAGGAGACACTAGCAGTACTTAGATATTATACCAGAGGGATACTGCATGGGGGGGTTTGATGTGGGATAGTAGATTAGTGAATACTATTCATCCATGTTTAGATCATGGATATAACTAAGGCCTTAATATCAAATTGATCATGACCATATGATCTCCCACACATCACTTTTAAAATATGTCACAAACACTTTCAAACATGCTACCATCATCATCATCCCACCACTCTATAGTTCCACTATGATTCATCAGAATATTTGGATGAACCACCATTGATCAAAACCTAAAGCCATTATGAAAAATCTGAAGTTAAAATAATGAGGCAAGTGTGATCAAGGAATCATGAAACATTGTTATAATTATTAATATAGAGATTCCTCATCTTTATGGGAAAATTTAGTTGAAGGAGGTTGTTTGAATAAAAGAACCCCACGGATAGACATCAATATTTCATGAAAAAAAGTTTTATGTGTCCATTATCACATGCACGTGATTTATTCACTTCAAAGGAGATGACGATCACAAAAAAACACTTTAATTTGTGGAATCTCTAAACCCATGGTTGAAGTATTAAATATCCAAGATCTTTGGATATATTAATATCAATCGTTACATGGAATATTTTTAAGGATTCAAGTAAGTAGATATATGGACCATTTTTATTGATCCTCTTATATAAAAGGAGTGGCACTGAGATGAAGCATTTGGCTACCAATCGTATTATTTTCAAGTAATCTTATTTTAATATAAAACATAGAAACTCCAGCTCATTGCATCATGAATAAGGGGATTACTGTGAACATTATTGGTTTCTTAAAGGATATATGTTCACTTTTTTGTGTGTAAAGGTGTTCCATGATTATATTTTTCTTGATGAAAAAGTGGAAACCATTCAGTTTCATGAATAGAGGAGAAGAATGATCCTTCAAATTTTATTCATCACCCATAAAGATCTTCTCAAACAACTTATTATGTGAATATATATGCTTTTATGAAGAAAATATTGAAATATGAAGTGAGTTATAACTCTCAATGTGTTCCATGAAAACAAGGTATCACATAACCATGTTCTTTGCATGAAGAAAGAAGTAATTTTGTGTATTGACCTCTGTGAGGGAGACAATTGATGAATGATACATATGGATGCACATGCATAATAGGTTCATGACATAGACTAGATAAAAAATTATAGAAAACTAGCCTCATAATGGGAAGAGAATAAATTTATATAAAAATGTAGTGTGTGTAAATTTCCATGTGTTTATAAAGTAGAAAAGAAGGTGAATAGTTCATGGATTCTTATATGAAGACATGAAAATACAGGACTACTTGAGAGACTTGAATTATGATTGAGTATTGCACATAAAATATCAAAAAAATTAATTTGAAAATGTCATGTATCATTTATTGAATACATGAAATACATATGATCTCCTTTGGTTTATATAAATTCATGAAGAGAAAAATGTAAAATAGCGATAAATAATCCCTATATGTAATAAGACTGAATGTGTGGTATAATTCCGTTGGGTAAATAATTGTTCCACCAAGAAAAATAGTAGTGAACTGATACTACATTCAATATTGATATTATATCATAGAAGAATAAATAATAGTGATTATGATAATCTAATATATTCTATTTGTGATCCAATAATCGCAAATAACGGGTTTAATCAATGAATTAGAAGAAGATCTAGTATAGTTATTTTTTCACTAGTGAAGAGAGAGATCAAGACATTTCTATACAATTTTTAATATAATTTAGTGTCAATGATCATAGGAAGGAGGATGATTGATTTAATAAATAAATATTTAGTTTAATTAAAATTTGATTCAGGATGAATTTTGTGACTATCAGTTTGTACCATATTCATATTATTATGACTCAAATCATAAGAATTATAAGTATAGCTTTGAGTTTTCTACTATGAAGAAGAGGAATGGTAGATCACCTCCTACTGAGAATGTTTCCAGGAATTATGATAGTGGAAGAAAAAAATGAGTACTATGATATCCAACAATATTCGCAACCAGTGGAATACTTTATTGGTGTTACAAATAACCTTGTTATTATGGAGAAGATTATATTCGAGGGTAGTATAAAGATCCATCCAAGTGTTGTAAAACATGCTCTTTAAATGGACTACAGTTCATTTAATTTAAAAGGGTATTTCATAAATATAGTGACAACATTAAAAGGAATACTTACTACTTATTTTGTGGTTGGATCATTTACATACCATGATATGTACTAGTTACTGTGATTGAGTAGTTAACCTTGTAAAAATATCTAGTCATATTCTTTTGTACTTTCATATAAATGCATATAGCAGGGAAAAGAGAATTAAAGAAATGAGATCCTAATAGATATAAGAGGTAAAGGTATAAAAATTTATAACAGGATTAAAAATTCCCCAACACTGATTCACCCCCTCATAGTTTTAGGCATAATTAAAACTGGTCCATTCAATTACCATCCTTTAAAGGTGAACGAGGTGGTAATTATCTAGTGAAAAATACCATGATTTTTATTATAATTTCTACTGAAATAGATCTATTTTTTTTGGATTTTCAAAAGATATATCATAAAATCACAAGGAATGGGGACTTATCATATCTTTTTGAGATGAATGTTCCACCATCCATCCATGGGAGGATTATAGAGGCTTGTAAAGTAGACATAGAACTGTAGAATAAGGTGATATATTATTTTGAGTTCAACAATGTTTATAAAGGAATTATATGATTTATGAACTAAGTATATGTCTTGTCAATGATAGACTAGAAGAAGGACCTATTGGAAAAAGGTCAATGTTTATCATTCCTTATTCATCCTGGAAGTAGGAATATGTATAGTGATCTAATAAAGATTTCTAGAGGGAAAACACTAATGGGGATATCCCATAGTATATATCTCGATACCAGATATTTCTATATCTCAAGGATGAAATGTTAAAGTTTGAGATTATTTTACAAGAATTACCAATACCATAATGGGAATAGTGAATCATTACCCTAGATTTGACCATTTTCCTCCTCAAAACATATAAAGGGAACAATTTCATTTGGGTTATGGTCAATCAATTTATAAAATCCTCACATTTTATTTCTATTGGAGAATATTTCTCTCTTGATCGGATTTCATTAATAAAAATAAAGTAAGTGGCTTGATTAAATTAATTACAATTCTCATTTATATCTTATCCAGATCAATGGTTTACCTCAAAATTCTATAGAATATTTCTACAAGATCTAGATACGTAGTTGTGTTCCACAAGATCATGTCATCCAAAAAATTATTTTCAGTCTGCTAGGAAAATAAAAAACCTTAAATATATGTTAATATTATATTCTATTTATTTTACTGGTGTTTGGGAAAAAAAATCCTTCAGTGTATTTTATGACAATAATAGATTTCACTCAAACATTCAGATGGCTCTTTAGGAAACATTATATTGTAGGAAGTAAAAAACTAAAATGTGTTTTGATAAATTTGGAGAAATAAATTTATTGGGACCAAATATAGATGAGGAAATGTTATAGAAGTTTAGATACATTCAGCAATACATCATATTATCTAAGTTCCACCAAAAAAGTTATGATGAAAATCATCAATGATATCTAGAATTTAAAGGTGGTGAGATGGTATTATTATGAATATATCTTTGGAAAATAGATATAATATTTTGAATTATGGGAATTTTGATCCCTATATATATCATACCATTTTAATTTCTTTATCATAATATTATCATTTTTCTTATCACTTTCCACTTCCATGGAATCTCCCTTTTGGTTCAAGATGTGTTTAATTAACTCTCCTAAAAAAGTACATACATGATCCTTCACAAGTACTTATCTATGATGATGTAACACTAATGAATGATATCTCTTATTAGTAATAAAAAATTATTATTTTGGATTAAATAGATAAATTTCTATTATATATGATCACTCACTCTATCAATGATTTTTGGTGAAACCATACATTTGAGGATGCTACATGGAAACCCATGAATGCGATGATGCATAACTATCATTAATTTTTTATAAAACTAAATAAATCATGAGGGATAGATTATTATAAGATTTTATAATGTGACATTCCAATATTTTATTATATATTTATCTTTAAATAAATTTTAATTTTTTTGAATGTTTTCATGGAATGAAACACCATTTTTAAATGAATCATATTATACTATAAAACATTATTATTTAATGTGCTAATTATTACCTAGTCATTTGATTTTAGAGTATGGATATGGATAACTAAATTATGTAAAATTATTATTTTCAAAAGTATAAAACTAATTCATTGATAATCAATTGGTTAGAAATGAAAATAAAATCATTTGATGGTAACTAGTGACATCTTACTGAAAAACAATTTTTATGCACACAATGTGTTTTTACCTTAGTGAATTAAATTAAAAACTATTTATAAATTATTTTAATTGAATTTATAGATAATAAATTCTTTAAAATATTTTCATATTTATCTAATTGTTTTTAGTAGGAAATAAATAATAATAAAGTGAGTTTTATTTGTAAAAATTAATTATACAAAAAAATTATTCTCACTGTGCTTTCTATGATTATTTTAATGAAAATTAATTCTATTTATAGAAATATAGTATTTTTAAATGGATTAAAATTTTTTAATAAGTATAATTAAAATAATTTCCTTAATTCAACTTAATTTTATGTCATAATTAATTCTAAAAACTGGAAACTTTTGTTAGCACCGTTAGTGTAGAAAATGTATTCCCTGGGGGAGGGGGTCATCCTAAGGGAAAAGGATTAAATATATGAAAATATATTATTTTATTTGAATGTATTATTTTATTTAGTTCACACACATCTTATCTTGGAATATTTTTCATTTTAATTCCACTTCACTTGAGTAAGACATTATTAGATTTTAATCATTAAAAAAACCCCTTATGTGTCCACCCTCTCCCTTATAAATGGATACCACCTCCCATATAAAAATCATACATAACACGGAATATATCATGGAAAATACCATACATAATACCTTCATAAAATACCTATAAATGTATTATATATTATGAAATTTCTAAAATACCATTCTTTCAAACATTAAGTTGTATCCTAATAGAATTTTGTTAGTTAATAGGTTCATATATTTACTATGTACTTCAAATTTTATTTCATCTTCTACCTCCTCAAAATAGATGGTATCCGTTATTAAATAATTTGTATAGTTTCTATAATATATATAATTTTAATTATGATTATGTATTAGCCATTTTTATCTCCTTTATATAAATTGGGAAATAAAAGTAACACTCATTCAAATTTGTGGACTACTACCACCATGTAGCGATATTTTTTATTTTACATCACCAAACTTAATGGTTATTAATTATGATTGATTTAATGGTTGTATATTATATTTATTATCAAATTATTATTCTTTAATTATATGATCTTATCAACCATATTACCTATCCATGTCATTGTACAAAGATAATGTCACTTGTGCATATGTTCCAAATAGAACCTCTATGAAATGATGTGATTTAATTTTCATCACCAATTTATATAATAATTTATAAAAGAATTTATAATGAATAAATTTAAAAAATTTCCTATTATTATTATTATTATGGATATTATTCAAACATTTCCAAGGTACAAGTAATTTAACCAACGAACCAAAACATGCATATAAAATAGACTAGTTTTCCCACAAATTTTAATTTTAATGAATAAGTGTTCAAGTAAAGGATAATTGTAAATTAAAAATGAATTATACTTAGTAAGTTTTATTTTAATATGGTTTTGAAATATATTTATAACAAATATATATTAATTATATCAGATATTTGACATGTATGATCTAAAAAGGAACATGATGTAAGGGTTTATGTTAAGATCTTGATTCCTTTAGAGATTTTCTATGCTAAATTTTTAATAAGAGAAATTATATGGACCATAAAAATTAAACACAACATATTTTCTTATTTGATGGTTATTTTCTATTTTTATTTATAATTACCATTTTACACCCTTTTCACTTTATATTATCAAGAAAATTATTTTAAGGAAAACATGACCATATTCATTATTTGGTCGATAAATATCTTCTTCCATGTCTATACTCATAAATATTATTTTATGAATGTTAAAAACTCTAATTTAAATGTTTTGAACAATTTCATAATCACTAAAATTGAATTTATTTAAAATATTTTAATCAGTTTTTTTTAAAAAATATTTTTAAACAAGTCATTTTTGATTTTTTTGGAATGTGTGTAAGGAATGTTATCGTTAAACGAATATGAATTGAATAGAGTTTCCATCCCTTATGACTGTTATCTGAATTGAAGTTTAATTTAAAATTTTACACAGTTATTTTCACAGAAAATTATTGTATCATTATTATTTGTATTTTTAGATAAAATATTATCAAAATAGAATCGTATTTTATCATGTTTTTAAAGAAATGATTGAATTTTATTTTAAGGAAATATTTCATTTATATTAACATCCTTTAAGAACTGATATACTTCATTTGGGATATGATCTTATGATACCATCAACATTTTTATCTATATGATTTATGATTATGATTATTTAGGGATGATTCTATGAAACCTATTTCATTACCACTATTTAATTAACTTATGATGAAATTTTATGAAACTAATCTATTTTTTATGGGTTATGCTATAATGAAATGAAGAAATTTTTATGAAACCTGTTTCCAATACATGAGTTGTTATATAATGGTATGTTGAATGTTTTATTTTTTTACATCACACATATTTTTTTATCTAACAGATGGTCCTATAAAATTATATCCCACTAATGCATCAGGTAAATATGGATATCTTATTATATAATAAGGATTTGAATGGGATGCGAACCTATTTTAATAAGGTAATATATACACTATGACATCCTTTTGATTGAAACATGACTATGTAAAATATTAACTAGAGATTGAACTTAATCCACTTTTCAGTCCTTGTAAATTATCGTTAACGAATGAAATTATTTCTTATTATTATGTGTTTTCCAAAAGGATAGTTCTTATTATGATGATATGTTCTCAAGTCTCATGAATTCTTTTTGATGACTCCACATTCAAATAACCTATGCATTTTTTATGAAAAATAAGTTTTACATGATTTTTAATTAATTATTTTTGATTAATTTGGAATTAATTTTTTAAATTGTGATCATATTCTCATACCCTTATGATTATTTTATTATCAATTATGATTTTTAATTAACATCTCCCATGCAAGCCCCTATTGAGAATATGAGCTCATCCTTTCTTATTTTTCCATTCCCAATGTTATAAAGAAATTTTTTATGTTGGGTATGTCAATGAATTTTAATATGTGAGAAGTTATTTATGTCATACATTGAAGATCCTTTAATAAATAATATTACTATATATCTTTTATTTATATACTCTAAACCATTTCTGTTCTTGGATTTATATTTTTATGAAATGTATTGAATTATCATAAAAAATATTTTAATATTAATGTATAAAATACTTGGGTCACCTCAATGATCAATTAAATTTGTATTAATACCTATTTTCTCAAAATTTATAATGTTTTCTCATTTATCACTAATAACATAATGGATCTCAAACACCCTTACATTCCTTAATCAAGTAGATTTATTTCAATACATTTATAATAGGAATAATCTGAATTTTGGATAAAAATTAAATTGATTTAGATATAATCAATTTTATAAATAGAATGTCTCTAAAAATTATGTATTAAATTAAAATAATATAATTAAATACATTTCCAAAAATTTCTATTCCAATGACCATCAAAATAATTTTTTAGGGTGCATGGTGATCTATACTCATGTAGATAACCATGATCTCAAAGACAATATTTAAAATTTTCATTATTTACCTAGCACTATTATCTCTCCAAATTCACTTCAAAGAGAAATTATACTACTTGTATTTATTTATCCAAAATCATTTAAATATATAAAAACCCTATTATTTTTAATTCATGGTCACGATTCATATAATTTTAGTGAAGTAGTAATTAAAAATGATAATGTTATTAAAACAATTTTATACATATTAATTAAAAAAACTGAGTCAATAAGATAAAATGGTTGAGATGATTGAGCCTCCATATTCATATATGATGAGTTCACAAATATTCCCTTTTATATGTTATATAAATATCATCTTTCTTTAATCAACATAGGAAAATTATGAACGTGTTACCTTTGAGTATGCTTATTGATTTTATTTTGGCCATTATGGACAATTATTTGATTCAAGAACATGTTCCCCATTTTTAGATCAAATATATATACTTCTCAATATCTCCAAATTAACACAATGTTGTGACCCAAAGTATGAATATCTTTATATTATATAATTCCTTATGGTAAATATTAAAACTCAAAAATAATCACACAATCTTAATAACTAATAGTTTAGTTTATTTGAGTAAATAATACATTATATGACAATTTTAAAATACTTATTAATATTTTTCAATAATAAAACATCACTAGATATCATCAACACTCCTCATAACATTTACTAATATTCATAACCAGATGAATAAAAACATTATAAATGGTGAGATCAGATGTCCAGTAATGGTAAAACATTTTAATATATCACAAAGGGTTAGAGAATTTATATATCATAATATATGAGAACGATAGAAATATTTGATAAAAGAAACATGGAATAATAATAGTTTTTTGTAATTAATGATTTATAGAAACATAATCTCAAATTATTGAACAAATACAATCGTATAAATGTTTTGTAAACAAGAGATAATAAACATGATCTATATAGTATAATCATATCCATAAAACATAAAAATGTATTATATAATAAGTTATTTTTAGAAAAAATAAACAGTTGAAAAAATATAAGCACATAGAAATCACCATATTTTGAGCATATCTAGGAAGGATTACCCTTTATGATTTTAGAATATCTAATAAATCCCACCCATTAGGATATGAAAGAAATACAAATATATCCAGAATCTACTATTTCATAAGATATATACCCTTTTCCAATGTATTTGATGGTTATATTGGACCCCACCCATCAACATTAATATATATGTGTACCACATGAAATCAATCATGCATCATATCATATGGAACCCATTGAGAGAAAATGAATTTTTTGACATTAAAAATGATATAATATAAAATGATTTCAAGAATGAGATTGATTGATACAAAAAAAAACCACACTAATTTTTTTTATAAATCAATTTAGAAGGTTATTAATAATAATTAACTCTATAGTATATATTTAAATTATAAATAATGAGAAAATGGAAATGAAACATTAATAAAAATATCTCTAGAAAAAAATCCATACCTTCGTCATGAAGAGAAATTAATTATCCAATTATTAAATGATTATTTTTGAGAATTATTAATTAATAATTTTGTAAACATTATTTTAAAATATTTATCAAAAACTAAATCCATGAAAAAGGAATATTGGTTTTAAAAATGAAATGTGGGTTGTAATATAAGATATATCATCATGAATACAAAACCATTTTTAATATTCAAAATACCTTTATTAAATCCCACATCATAAAAAGATTCATAAATATTCCCTTTAAAAAGAGTTAAATAGAAATTTAAAGGCCACAATAAATAATATATATTTTTATTTTAAAATAATAAATCAAAATATTTATAGAATTAGTGACTATGGATATGGAAGAGAATGTACTTCATTGGAGTGGATGAAAAATATTCTTAGTATTCTAAAATTTTATGACCAATTAAATTCTTAAAAAATATGTTTATTTAATTTGAAAATGTAATTCCATAGAAAATAAAGAAGTAATGAAATATAATATCATTTGTGATTGAATAAAAAATTATTGTAAAACCATAGCCAAGTGAAAATATATATGACACATGGAATGAAGTTCATTAAATTAAACCCATTTCCTTTTACTCCTCACTTCTATGAATGCTCTTAAACCTATTATATAATAACATCAATATATTAATAAAATATTAAAGATCATTATTAATATATATTACCCTGTATTATATCCAATTATAATCTTTTGTCACACATTAATAATTTAGTTATGTTTTATTTTTATCATTGGATGTTATAGATTTTGAATGACTGTGAATGAACTAAAATGATTATTCTGATTCCGATTTTGTGGTATGAAGTTCATCATTTAGGGATGATTAAAATTATTTTAACACATGATTTATATTGATTTATATTCTTATAATTACATTAAATTGTTTTTTCAATCATGATTCATGATGATATATTCATTAAAGTTGTTATTTCAAAAATATTTTAAAAAAAATATTGGTATATTAATAACTGGTTAAATATAAATATAACATTCCCAATACAATAATAATGTCATAAAAATATTATTCATTATATTAATTTTTATAAATATCAAATTAGTATAGTGACGAAAAATAAAATATTTTTCTCCATGGAGGTGGTGGTATGCATGTACACATAGATGAATTTTTAATTTTCCATTGAATTTTCTATGTATGTTAGTGAGGAAACATTAACACAACATTCATGGAGGATGCAGTCTGCACATAATAGAAAAAATATATTTTTCATTTATAAGGATACTATATATGTGCATAATTTTTATACAATAAATATACAAATATTTTAGAATATTAAAAATAAATATTAAAGTACATTTTAATCACTAAATTATTTTTAAGAAGATATAGAAGAAGATGAAATATATGAAAGATTATAGAGGAGAAAATAAATAATAGAAGAATGATATTTCTTCTTGGAATCCTTCTTGATTATAATTGATTTGGGAAGTCTCTAGGGAAAAAATCAAAATAATTTAGGAGAGAATTATTTGGAAAGTAAATGGGATTTTTTATAGGTTATAATTCCTGTTTTTTGTGTATTGTTGATGGGGTGGTGGGGGATCCTTTTATAAGTTAAGATAAATGAATTTTTAAATATTATTTACTAAAATAAAATATATATCATTTTCAATAAGGAAAATGAATCTATAGTGAGAAATAATTATTAATAAGATAATGTAATCTTGATAAAGGCCACATACACTCATTTAGAGACATGTTTGTAACATTTTATAGGTCTTTTACCCATTTTATTAAACAATTTTCTATATTACTTTTACCATGCTATCTAATTTTTACCAAAGTTTTTTATTTGTTATGGATAAAAATAAAAAGGATCTTATTAAATAATTTATAAATAATGATTCTGAATATGAAATAAATTTTATTAGATATAATTTCTATTTGTAAAAAGGTAATTCGAAAATAATTATTGCGTAACACATTAAAACTTGTTTTAAATAAAGTTATACCTTAAGTTATAAAATGTAAAATATAGGGTTTTACAATATATTTTTTAATGCATTATTTTAATTATAAAATACATTATTTTCACAATAATGTTTTTATAAATTTTAATTTGGGCATATATCAAAATTATCAGTCAAAAATAAAGTTATTTCTAAAATATATATATTTTTCAATATTCAACTAAAACTAAATTTGTTCAAAAAAATGGAAAAAATCATGTCCTGATAATATTATTATGATGACTCAAAAAAATGATGTTTTTTTTTTCAAATTGAAATTATAAAATTTTGGAGTTGAATTTTTACATGGAACCCGCAAATATAAGGACAACTATTTTATAAGAAATTCACTTTTTTAAAATATAAATTATTCTTATTCTTAAATCCTATTAATTTATTATTAAATTAAGGATAATATATTATTATTGTTATAAATATATTTTATTATATTCTAAACATAATTTAAACAATTTATTTAAATAAAAATGTCTGGTGTATACAAAGGAAATTTTATATGAAATACATTTTTAAGAAAAAATGATAATGCCCGTTTATTAGATATACTTATCGAATGTCATTAGGGAATTATTATTAAAAGTGACCATTATTTTTATTTCTGAATATGATTAATAATTCATTTGTTTCTATTTATACCCTCTAATTTAACATCTAATTTACAATTTTTATATTTATCATAATAACATTTGTCAAGGTTTTTCATAGTTTGGTGTTGTCCATGAAACAATCTATTTAAAAAATGATACTTTTATTGTGTAATATTCACTAAAAATAGTGTTCATTAGGTTCTACTCCCTTTAGAAGTGTTTCACCATGGAAATTTTATTACTATGATAAAAAATTTAGAATATGTTTTTTCTCATTATATTATCATGTTCCTACATAACCTCCTGAAACCCATGATTCCATAATAGAACTTCAACCAGATGGGAGTTATTATTCTATAAAACATTATCTCATCGATATAATTTCTCTACTGGAAATTAGTCATATGAGATATTATGGTTTAGTTGTATGTTTTTGGATTCTAGTACATGTGAAGGGTAATGTATGTACATCATAAAAAGTGATACATGGAATAAATCATATACATAGAAGAGGTTGGATAGGAGATTTAAGAGTTATGATAAAGAACCAATGTGATCAAGGATCTCAAAGGTACCGATACACCAAAGTCATATATTCCCCTTTATCTCAAATCTCAAAACATACTTCCATGGAAATACATATAGGAACACTACATCACCAACATTGAACACTAAATCTCTTCAATAATTACCTACATACATCATCTATAGAAATTGTTCCATTTTACTATTCCACAAAATGGATAGAAGCTTCCATATCATTTCTTGGATAAGTTTACATATTATAGGCTCCCACTCTATACAATTATCCCAAAAAGTTTTAATCCTATATATCTTCCCATAAAGAGCATCATATGGTGTCATTTAAATTATTGAATAAAAACTATTCTTATAATATAACTATACTAGGGGAGTAGTTGATCCAAAAATCCTTCTAAATCCATTAAATAAGATAATATTTTTTTTCTCAAGTGTCAAAATATTCATTTCATATTTAAAACCTATCTTATGGTGATAATAAGTGTTGGAGATTCGATCTATCACTAGTGTTTATTGAATAGTTCTATAAAACATTGTGTTAATCCTCAGATATTCATTAGAAATAGTGGATTGTGGAATTTAATGTGGAATTACCACTTACCTTATGTATATCATGTTTATTTATTCAAGTGATAAATCATACTTGATGGAAATAAATTTGTTGACGTCATATCATGATTGATTGAAACCCAAACATCATTATTTCCTTTACATGTCCTAGGGATTTCTGGAAAAAATAGTAACATTTCCCCATTTCTATACTAGTGTGGGTAAAGGATGTATCATTCTAAAATTCTTCTACTATTAATCCTTAACTTATTGTCATGT
Source organism: Viscum album (assembly GCA_963277665.1). Classification (NCBI taxonomy): domain Eukaryota; kingdom Viridiplantae; phylum Streptophyta; class Magnoliopsida; order Santalales; family Viscaceae; genus Viscum; species Viscum album. The sequence goes on along the minus strand of OY728123.1, from coordinate 679,596,020 downwards.
TGGGTTTTGTGATAAATGTTCTATAGTCTCTATCGTTATATAATTACACTAGAATCTTTTTTATCTCCCTATGTGTCATCAAGCATCATAGATTAATAGTGAATGAAGAGATATGTGCATCATAAAAAGGATAAAACATTAGATATAGTCTACACCAAGGCTCTCACGGTCCTGTTTAAATAAACATGGAAACCACCATATTTTTCCTTGTCTAAGGCTCTTACGGTCCATTAGAAGATCAACGCATATATCATAATAGGGAAGCACATGTACTTTATAACTACTAAATGGATAACATTATCAGGCACAACACATGCAATTAATATAATCAATAAATTCTATCCTAAAAAAATCAAGGCATGGAAAACAAGGTATGTCACATAGGAAACATATTCCAAATAGCCCTAAGCATTCAAACTAGGGAAAAACACCCATGAGGTATCTCTTAAACAAAGAATCAAAATGTACACATATGATACAACCCCATTTCAATCAATTAAATCATAAAATGTAGATAATAAGGCTATAATCCAAAACATATAATACTATAGACAAGGGTATTCATCACATTAAGAATATAAAATCCAAATACAATCAAAGAAAGTCACAAACCACCTACCTTGATGTTGTATGAAGAAAATTCTTGAACATCAGCCCTTGAATCGGCCTAGAATGACATATATCTACAAAAAGGTTAAAATCATTCAACATTGAATAACCCATGAGATAAGAGGAATTAGGAGGAGAGGATCTAGGGAAAGATATAAATCACCAGTGGGAATCCAACGTAACTAGAGACATCTTGATCAGAGCTCAGACGGATGAATAGGAGGAGCTCTAAGTTCTTTAGTCGTACATCGCTCTCTTGTATGAAGCATGGAAGAAGTATGTGTTTCTGGACGTGAGACGTGATCCCGAAATGAAATAAAAAATAAAAATAAAATTACTTGGGGTGTCAATTTAATGTACACACCATGTACTAGCAAAAACCGTCCCATACTTTAGGTGGTCTTCCAGGTCACCCACATGGCCAAGTACTTAGCCGTTACACATCTAGTACACAGCTACATACAGTTTCTAGGTACATGGCGTGTACTCAAAACTACATGGAATGTAATTAAAAAATTTCACCTTTTCCTTTTTCCAAAAAAAAACCCGAAACAATGATCCATACCTGAGATGAAGATCCAAGTTCTTAAAACCCCCCCTCTAAAGCAAATCATCCCCAAATTTCCCTTCAAAGGGTTGCAAATAAGAAACTTCAAACAACTTTGGCCACTATGATCATACACCGGCTTCCCTCTCCTAAGTCTCATCATGTACTTTCTCATGTTTCCATTGCACCCATACCAGAGGAATAGACAGTACACAAAGATCCTTCATGATTCGATCCACAATCCGAATAGGGTTCTCCTCTATTGATGCATCCCCCTCCAACTTATCCTCCTTGGGTTGAAAAACATGAGATGGGTCTGAAAAGTAATGTTGTAGCTAAGAAACATGAAATATTTAATGCATAGGCTAGTACCTATAAGGTAATTATAACTAATAGGAAATCACCTTGACACTCTCCAGAACCTAAATATGCCCGACATATATCAGTGAAAGCTTCCCCTGTCTCCTAATTCGGTTGTGTCCCAACCTCAGCGTGACATGTTAGAAAACTTGGTCTCTGACCATGAACTCCAGAGGTTGTATCCATCAATAATCAATGGATTTATGCTGATACTATATAGTATCCATCCTCTTCCTAGTCAATTACACCTACTCAATGGTATCATGGACAAGATGAGGTCCCAACATAGCTGCCTATCCTGCCTCCAACCAATATAGGGGTGATTTGCATGTCCTATTATAAAAAGCCTCATAGGGTTCCATCTGAATCATTACCTAAAGCTACTGTTATAGGAAAACTCCACTAGGGTTATGTGTCTCTCCCAATAGCCCCCAAAAACTAGGACACATGCTCAAAGTATTTCCTCTAAAACATGAATTGTGCACTCAGACTGACCATCTATCTGGGGATGGTAATATATACTCAGAAGTACCTGTCTTCCCAAATCACTCTATAGTCCCTCCCAGACATGAGAAGTAAATCACGAGTCACTGTCCAAAAAAATAGAGTGTGTAAACCCATGAAAATGTATAATCTCTTAGATGTACAATCTTCCATGTTCATCAAAACTGAAGGTTTCCTTAATTGGCATGAAAAGTGAAACCTTCATGGGTTTGTAAAAAACATCCCAAACTATATCATTCCCTTGAGCAAACCTTAGTAAAAGCATAAAAAATCTCTCATGACATCATTTCACTTCCACTCGAAAATGGGTCACTATTGTAAAAGCTCTGCCGGTCGCTGATGCTTTTCCTTAACCTGCTGATAGGTGGAACATCTCATAATAAAACCAGCTACATCCCTCTTTATACCAGGCCACCAATACTGACAGGGTAGATCTTGATACATCTTGGTGACACCAGGATGAACTGCCTAAACTGAGGAATGAAAATATCGCATAAACTCCTCACATATATCTGTTGACTCCCATATGCATCCATGAAAATGAAAGATCTCACTATCGCTTACGGTCCACCCAAGAGTAGGGTACTTTCCCAATACACTCTCCCATAGGACTAGGCATTCATAATATTATAGTTTCCTTATTGGCAGTCGATCTAGTTGAGTAGAGGAAACATCTACAAAAGAAAGAGACATCTTCCCATATCTGTCACATACCTCTAAATGAATCTTAGAGAACAGACCCATGAGCTACCACTCACTTCCAGTCTCCTGAACTGTCTATATTTGAGTCCTTCTACTCAACACATCAGTCACTGTGTTGCCTTTCCCAGGCATGTAGGCAAGATCAATGCCACAAGACATAAGGTACTCAACCGTCCTTCACTGTCTCAGATTCAGATCACCCTGACTAAAGATATACTTGAGACTATTGTGGTTAGTGAAAACCACAAAATGATCTTCCAAAAGATAATGTATCCAAAAACGTAAAGCATGAAAAACTACAACTAACTTGAGATCATGTGTTAGGTAATTCCTCTCATGTGGACTCAACTACTGGGACCCGTACGCAACAAATCCTTCCCTCATCATAAGAACTACTCCCAGCTTGATACTTGATGCATCATAGTAAATGGTGTAACTCTTTCCCAGCTATGGAAAAATCAGTATCGGTGCTGATGTCAATCTCCATTTTAGCTCCTGAAAGGCTGAATTACTAGAATCTATCCATAGGTACATTTCACCCTTCTTAGTCAGGCTAGTCAGTGGCACTTCTAAGTGTGGAAAGTCTAGTATAAAGTTCCTGTAGTAACTATCTATCCCCAAAAAACTCCAAACCTCAAAGTTATTATTTGGAAGCTCCCATAAAAATACATCTCTCACTTTCTTTGGGTATATTGATACTCCTGTCTCCGAGATAACAATACATAAGAAGAGAATCCAGTCCATCCAAAAGAAGAATTTTGAGAGCTTATCATATAACTGATTATCTATCAGTGTACTCAAAATAATCTCAAGATGGATGGCATGGTCGTGTCGAGTGTGAGAGTACCCCAAGATATCTTCCACGAATACTACCACAAAATAGTCCATGTAAGGAACACATGGTTAATTAGTGCCATAAAAACTACATGCACATTCGTGAGACCAAATGACATAACCAAATACTCGTATAGACCCTAACTACTCTAAATGAATATAAGAGGTATATTTGATGGTCTAAAACACAACTGATTGTAACCAGATCTCAAGAAAATCTACGAGAACACCCAGGCTCCTTATATTTGATCTAAGATATCATTAATCCTAGGAAAAAGATATCAGTTCTTAACCATATGTTGGTTCAACATTAGATAATCAACACAAATTTTGAGGGTACTATCCACCTTCTTTACAAAAATAACATGTGAACCCCAAAGAGAAGTATTAGGTCAGATGAAACCCTTTGCATGCAACTCCTCCAACTTCTTCGTGAGATCATGTAACTCTAGTGTACTCATCCTATATAGAGGAATGTACAACAGTGATTCTCTTGTCACAAGCTCAATAGAAAAGTCATCCTGAAAACTTTCACCTATGATTGGATGTCATACTTGAGACCATCCTCAAATCACCTAGCCAAAGATAACATGTCACCTCCCAGAATAGGTGTGAAGCACTGAAGATCTGTAAAATGCAATGAGTACTCCATCACTAAAAGAGTGCCCTGCTCCAAATGCATGACCTCTCAAGATTGATCAGCCCTCAATGTCTTGGGATAGAATTAATCCTAGAAGGTCCCCTAAAACTCTTCCCAAGCCATATCCTCTTCATGTCTCTCTTGTGAGATAACATCCCACTATATCTTGGTAGTATCACATATCATGTACATCGCGAGCAACACCATATTCTCTGAACTCATATCCAAATGCTCAAACATAGTAAGCATGACCTCCAACCACGACTCTGTAGTTTGTGTTCCTCTATCCCTATAAAAAGTGGGAGGATGCTGCTATTGGAACACCTTCCTAAACTCTTCCATTTTCAGGGAAGGATGTGGTGCTCCCTAAAAGGTTTGTAACATCCTCAAAATGCCTTTATAGAACTGTGCATCATCACTTAATTCAAGTATAATAGAGAGTGCCAAAAAAGTCATGATGAGAGGATCTTTTGGTAGTCCCTAATTTACTAATTCTCATGTATGATCATTGAATTGTATCTAGCATTCAACCAGAGGACTTCGTGGTGGCATGACTCTGCAAGGTCAAGCACACACCTCAGTTCAAGATTATCAAGGACAACAACATAGAAGTGCAAGAAATAAATATGATAAGAAACATTCAGGTTTTACAAAATAGGGTTACAAAGCGTGTATAACCCCTACACGACATGTTCCATTAAGCTTTTGACAAGGTGTGTACCTCAGCAAAACTTGGTCATGTAACACACTTACACAAGTATTTTTACTCCTGATACATGGAAAGTATATGAATTCTCCATCCTACCCAAGTACTTCTACAAGGCTAGAACTAAACTATTATCTCCTATGTAACACTACACCATATGTTCACCCTAGTCACATCATGTACACCTTATTTTCTAACCACCTGTGTCATTAATTACATGGTCAGATACATGGTCGACTCTGCACGACGTGCATAAATGTGACAAAGCATGTACAAACTTAGTTTTATCCACCCATTTCATTGGTCACATGGATGGATACACGGTTCGTTACAACATGGAATGTACAATTTTGAAATGGAATGTTCTTCCAATAGTTTCCCAAACCTGTTCTCTTCTCACATAGTCAGTCACATGGTCAGGCATTACACAGCATGTACTTCTAGTACAAGGTGTGTACTTAAGAAAATTTGTTTCTTCCAGAATATAATACACATAGTGTCTGTTCATAACAACACACACTGTGTTGTCTGGGTTTCCAGACATTAGGCCTCTGAAACTCCTCCAGAACCCTTAAAAACATAAATCAATTTTAAGGCATGAAAAATTCTAACTCGTGGGATCCCCTAATCCCCGTGAATCATATTTTGGCATCCTTTTCCAAATCATAACTTGAAAAAAATTCAATTAAAGTTCCAACATGATCCACTAAATTCAGATCCAATAGGGTCCATAACACCTTAGGGACCAAAGTTTGGAATCCATAAAAACGAAACTTTACATATTCTAATGACCTACCAAAATAGCATGTATTCTATCCCTACATCTATCACAACATCTTGCATATCTAGAAAAACATTTAACACCACAGATTGCAATCAGTAATGCACCCTAAATGGCATGCCAAAAATGCATGACATGTGATCTCTATAAAGTGATAATATGAATCATGATATGGAATACCCTCATCTCATTGGGTTGAAAGGAAAATATAAACTCAATAATATCAACGATAATAGCGCAAAATAAGTGAATCACTCAACAACGAAATCAAATCAACTGTAATAATTTCAAAATCTGAAAAATTGCAATATTCGAGGTAACTTGTCATTTCACCATAAAAGGGTTTTCTAATCTAGGGAATATCTTATTACCAACTACCCATTACTTCTTATAAATGCCTATAGGCTCCAAATAGAAAGAAAAAGCAGAAAAGAAACTCCTCTGATACCACTTTGTAACATCCCGGTTCCAGGTTCCGCCCAAAGGTGACCCAAACCCGGTTGGTCATATAACCTCAAGCACATATCCCTAAATTCCAGAGGCTTATAACTAGCAGTGAGGGACACAGTTTGATAATAGGGAAACTATTCCCTCTTTGACAGAGTATACACAATGGAATAACAATAGTAAAAAATAGCGGAAGTAGTAATACTATACAAAAAACGTAAATAGTGGAAGACTAATATTAATATAATAACTGGAGAACATATATATTATACATGTCACATGTGTCTAGGAAAGTATCCAAAAAAGTCACAATGATGGAAATAAAATACTAAAACCAAAATACAAAAAAAGTAAACTCAAATAGCATCGCAAGCCTCAGCTTGGTCCCATGCTCTCCAGCTTTGACAACAATCATGTAATGGATGAAGAAGGGTGCTTTCCCTTTCTATACCTACAACCATATAATCTATTTGGTTCCAAAAGCATGACCCAAATAGGGTTATAGATAAATCAATGTAGGAAACAACCAAAAGAAATGTGCCAAACACTCAGTGAATATATATATATATATATAGTAAGTAATATACTAAAAAGATGTTATAAACAAGGAAGTACTCAAAAGTAAATTTTTTTAAAGTTTTTAATTACATTAATATCCATATATTAATTATTCAAACCCTTGAATAATGAATCCTAGGATCTAGCCTATTATTTGCATCCCTCCATGTAATAGTAACAACAGACATCTTAGAATACCATCTAAGAAAATAAGTATGACTAAATCCAAGTTTGTGCTTTGGCTTGGCAGGCTCGTTACAACAACAATCATTCATTCATAACAACCCTATGGGAAAGCTCTCACAGTCTACCCCCTTTTGTTTAAACAAAGAACTAAACAAATGAAAATTCCCACCTGGGTAGCTCTCATTTTCAATAACCCAAGGTCCACATAGCATCAATAATTTATACACGACCTCTGGGTAGCTCTCACAGTTAATACCCCCTGGGTCAACATATTATAAATAATTATAAATGACCATTAAGTATCTATCATAGTCAATACCCCTTGGTTCAAATTCTACACCAAGGTTCTCATGGTCCTGTATAAATAAACATAGAAACCCCGACAATTTTTCTGGTCTAGGGTTCTCATGGTCTATTGGAAGATCAGTGTGCATATCATAACAAAGAAACACATGTAATCTATAATTACTACCGGGATAACATTCCCAAGAATAAAACATGCAATTAATATAATCAATTGACTTCATCCTAAACAAATCAAGGCATAAAAAACAAGGTATGCCTCATAGGTAGCCTAGGACAAATATCCCTAAATAGTCAAACTTGGAAAACACACCCATGGGGTGTCTCGTAAACAAGGACTCAAACCTTATGCATATGATACAACCCCTTTTCAATTAATTAAACCATATAAGGTAGATAATAGGGATAAAATACAAAACTAGAAATGCCCCAAACATTGGTATTCATCACTTTAATCATATGAAATACAAAGACAATCAATGAAAGGCACAAACCACTTACCATGATGTTGTACAAAGATCACTCTTGAACATCGACCCTTGAATCGGCCAAGAACGATGTAGATATAAAAAAAATGTTAATGTTGTTAAACATTGAATATCCAACAAGATAAGAGGAATTAGGAGGATGGGATCTATAGAAAGGGAAAACTTACTAGTGGGAATCCAATGCACATGGCGGTGTCTTGATTGGAGCTCAGATGGAGGAACGCGAGAAGATCGAAGTTCTTCAGCCATACATCACTCTCTTATACATATCACGAGGAGAATAAGATGTTTCTGGATGTGAGACACGATCCCACACTGATATAAAAAATAAAAAGAAAAGTACACGGTGTGTTCATTTAATGTGCACGCCATGAATTTGCCTCAACTGGCCCCTATATTAAGTGGTCTGCCAGGTCACCCAAACAACCATGTGCTTAACCATTAAACTTGTAGTACATAGTTACACGGGGCAACCAGGTACACGACTTATACTCAAACATTAATGGTGTGTACTTAGAAAATTTCCCCTTTCTTCTTTTTTCCTCAAAAATAAACCAAAACAATGATTCATACATGAAATAAAGATCCAGGCTCTTACAGTTAGGAGGATCCTTTCTTAAGTGAGCGGAATTTATTTTGTTGTAAATATAATTTTCTAATATAAAAAAGATATAATTTTTATTAATTAAATTGCATCTAAAGTGAAAAATAATGTTTGGTAGGATAATTTGTGCTCTAAAAAGTCCAAAACTATCCATTTTAAACATGTTTCTAATATATTTTGGGTATTTCATTTCTTTTATTTTACCCTTTTATATTTTTCAAATTATGGTAGTATATAATTTTAAATTAATTAATTTATTTTCAATTAATGAAAAAATGGACTTTATTTCATTTTTCAGAGCATATAATTCCGAGTATGAAATTCATTTTTAGATACATTTTCTAAAAAAGTTCAACATTAGTTCTAAAATAATAAATTTAGAATGCATGAAAAATAGTATTAGAGAAAAATATAGCATATGGTCAAAATTTCTAATATTGATCTGTAAATTAAAATTAATACATTCAAATTTATAATTTTATTTTTAAATTATCTATTGGGTTTAGAAAAAGGTTTCAAAAAAATAATTATTATTATATCCTAATAAAGCCATAAAATTAACTCTATTTGAAAAAATGGTATATTCATAATTCACTGAAAAAATATTTATGAGAATTATTTAAAATTTAACCTATGATAAAATTATAATTCATAATGAAAATTAATTTATTTTTTTTTCAAATTAAAATTATAATATTCATGAATATATCATTTAAAATGAAAAATAAAATAAAATGAAAAATATTTTTAAAAGGAAAATATATTTTTTATAATATTAAATTTTATTTTTATTATTTCATAAAAATTTTAAATTAATTTAATGTTAATATAATATTAATATACACTATAAATTTTATAATATGATAACCATAATATACATAGTTTTTGTAAATAACAATTCATATAAGATAAAACATAAAATTTTATAAATAATACATTTTAATCATATAATGTTCTTATTGGTTTTTTAGATACACTAATTGAATTTCATTAGTACCATATCCTAAAAAAGATATCTTTTTCCATAAAAATATATTTCACAATATAGTTACCCTAATTTATATTGTTAGATTCAACATAACTTTTAAATGAATATATTTATCTAAAAAAATGTGTTTTTTTGTTTTTTAGGTGTTTCATGCCAAACATGTTATTTAACATAATGATTATTTTAAGGGGTTATTAACAAAAAGCATGGGTGGTTGGGAACAATTTAACTTTTTTTGTTATTTACTAGTCACAATATGTACATCCTTTAGCCTTGACACTATACATTCACCATTTCTAATAATCACATCATTTATTCTATTGAGATGATGATAAAAGTATGTAAATTATGTTTTAATCTGTCGAAATAATGTTTATTCTTTGATTTAAATATTTTCTATAAAATATAAATTGATAAGTCTGATTTATTTTTCAGCGAACCATAATTTTGGAATGAAATTAAATAATTCATACACTTTTAAAAATACTTTAGAATATTCAAATCACATGTAATATATAATGAATCTCCATTATCCAAAAATCTATTGATTCTGCTATTCTAAATATATTAATGTATCTTATTTAAAATAACCTTTATCATTTCCAATTTCAATTTTAAACATCATATTTTCAATATTAAAATATATAATAAACTATTATATAAATATAAATTAGTATTATTTTTAGCCTTATGATACTGTTATTCACACATTAAATATTGTTGAATCAATATATAAAACAAATTATATTTATTAACATAAAAAATTTAAAATTTCTAGTTAAATTATTTTCTTTTACTTGGATTACTCCCCCTAACTACAACCTATAAAATTTTATAGGTTTATAGAAATAACCTTAATTAAACCAATATCTCCTAAAATATTTTTTCCACCACTATATCACCAAGAAATAGATAGAAAATGAAATCCTTGTTTAATAAATAGTATATTTTCTAGACTCTGAACTTTTTATCATATTCTCTTCAAAAAATTAAATCATATAATTTCTAAAAATTATTATTTTTATCTCCTAACACATTTTATATCTCATCAAGATTATTATTTTATTTTTTGAACTTACAATTTATATAAAATGTTTTATTTAATTTATATTTTTCAAAATATATATATTCGTAGGATTTTTTTTTATTTTTCAGAATCATCACATAAATTTTCTTCACCATAAAAAAAATCTTCTTCCACACATCAATTACTATATTCCTCTATTGAGTTTGATATTTTATTTTTTATATAACCATTACACTTCATTAAGGAATTATCACCCTTTAAAAATCAGTTTTATACTACTTCTACATCATGAATAGTCTTCTCAATATTGACCATGAAATTTTTCACTTCTTTTACACTACTGATAGATTTTTTGTGACTCCTTTAAAATCATTTTATATATATTTTAGCTTATCTTATATAGACTCCTTTGTCGTTTTCACTGTAATTTGATACACTTTCATGTCTTTAGTCTCCATAAATATGTTTGATTATTTTTCCATATGAGAATAATCAATGTTATTAAATCCTTTAGTGTGTTTATTTTAAAAATTATTATCTTTTTTTGAATCATTGATATTTTTATATGATATTCCTACAAGTATTTTTAAATAAATATTATCTTAGTTTCCTCATCCTTTTCTTTACAATCTTCTTCATTTCCAATGAACTCGTCATTATTCAAAGTAGTATTAAATAAAAATTTTTCCTCAAAAAATTATATATAAGCATTTCTTAACTATTAACCTCTTTTTCATTATCCATCCTAGAGAAGAAATTTATTTTTCTAAAGTTTGATAAATTATTATTTTTTATTAGAGGAAAAAATATTCTTCTTTAAAAAGTATTTTTCTCCCATAATGAACTCATTTATGGATCAACACCATCATCATTATTTTATAACTTTATTTTAAAATAGTTGGATAAAAAATTAACTAAAAACTTCACACGTGAAAAAAATTAGTTATTCATTTGCTTGATAATTTCTTTAATTATTCCAAACACTTAATTATATTACTAATATCAATTTTCAATCCCTTTCTCTATATGTTCATCACGCTTTAAATTATCCTATTCAACAAATAAATCATTCATACTCATCTATGTCATAAAACCCTTAATGGATATTAATTTTTAGACTTATTATTCTTCTTGATAGTTCACCATTCCAACATTTCATGCACAATATAAATTATAAAAAATAATTCAATAAATTTTTTGATATAATTGAAACCTTAAAGTGTGTAAACATTTAAATTAGATATGACTTGAAATATACATAATATCAATTTTAAAATCACTGAATCATTAATAGAACATAAAAAATATCTATTTGTACTTATAACATAATTTATTATTAAAAAGAATTTATTTTAGGATTTTTGAAAATGAATTTTAATGCGCTTATAAAACGAACAAAATATATTTAATTTTTATTCATTCAGTTTCAAATTTCTAGAATACATTTTCTCAATCTTTTCTATTCTAATGTTTTCTATATTAACCATAAAGACTTAAATGAAAACCTTCTATAAAATAGGGGAGATAATTTTTTTTTGAAATATGATTTTAAAAGTTCATTTAGTTAGCTGATTTCATTGAAAATCTTTCTATATAAGGAACATTGCCATTTTTTGTCTCATAAATAATATTTGAAACTATATATAATAGGAATGAAAAAATTATTTATTTTTTATGTGATAGTTATTTCTATCAAATGTTAGAATTCATTTTTCTATTATCAATATACTTGTGTCCAATTATAATAATAAATTATAGAACCAAATCTACCACCAAATAGAAGAAATTGGTCACCAATTTTTTTCGAAGAATATATCTTCTTGAGAATAAATCTATTGAAATAAATATGATAATAATTTTTTTAGGATAATTGGTTACTAATAATAATTCTGATCATTTTAAGTTCACTATGTGTGGTGGAGGGGGAGAATAAATGAATATATTTTATGTTCCTTCATTTTTCAAATTTTACCACATAATAATATTTTTATATTGATTATCGTTCTAAAATTATTACCACTTCAAGAAAAAAATATCTAGTGGTGAAAATAAATTTTTTAATGTTTACCATTTTAAATGAATGGTTATACCCTTAATTTAATTTCAAAAACCTGTGATAAAATAATATATCTATCCTCGTGGATAAAATGATCATGTGTTATAATTAAACTCTCGTTACATAAAAATGTATCCTAACTAATGTAACTTCAACTTTAATAATCAAAAAAATGATCATAAAAAATATAATAAAATGAAAATTGAACCGAAAATTGAGAATAAACATTTCTATAGATTACTACCAAGAAAATTTATCTTCTTCACAAACCAATATTATTACGAAATAGTGTGTCATTAAAATATATTAAAACCCATTACATTTCCCTATTATTCACAATGAAATCATGATAAAATTATAGACCTATGAACTTCAATCAATAATAATATTCATAGAATATAACATAACATATTACACTAAAAATAAATTTTTCCTCTTCATGATCATCCATAATTTTCACATCCATGTAATCATATATCATTATATTATTGTTATATAAATACTCTACTATTATTATTATTTAATTTGTTGATTATTCTTCTAATTAATCTATTAAAAACTACCAGATTCATTATATACTTCATTATTTAATATTTTTTTGTACAAAATACTTAAACAATTTTATCTTTCCATATCCAATGGTATTTTTATTTCAAATTGAAAATAGAAAAAAGAATCTTAATATCATATCCTCTATCCTCAATTTGAGATTTTGGATTAATCTAGAACATTATGTCACCATTGATATGTTTTTGAAACTCTAAATATTATGTTTCAGTAGGCGATAATCTCCCATTAAAACAAATCAAAATTTATAATCTAAACTGGACTTTGGAACCAATAACAGTGTGAAAAAAAAATTAATAGATTACCATGATATTAATAGTTTAATGAAGCACACTATGGTGTGATATTATGATTTCTAAAAAAAATTTATCATTCAAACCCTCATCTCTAAGGTGTATTATAGTGAGACAAACATCAATTTTGGAATGCGATATTAAAAATTAAATCTAGACGATAACTAAAATTTAACACTCATCTCTATAAGGGTGTAACCATGAGTACTCATGATGAAATATCACCCTTAATAGTGAAACCTAATTCACTTAATTGAATATCCCAAACATGATAAATCATAGCATTATCATTGTGATTTTATCTTCATTTCATGAAGAACTATCCCAAATATATTCATATTTGGTAATACAATTGACGTTTTTTTATAAATTATCATAAAATTTTCTTTTAAAACCTATGACTTAAATCTTACATGGGATTAACATGGAATAACAACCTCCCTTATAGTGTGATATTCAATATCTTCTCTTCCAAAGATTAAAACATGTTCCAATATCCTTTTTCTTATAAATAGTGTTAACCTTATCTAAATTGGCTAAATTTATATGAGTATTAATATGATTTAGGTGTGGAAAATTATGTCACTGTTTTGAAACAAAATAACACCAGTATCTTACATTACATCAACTACTCATTCATTTAATAGACTACCAATTTGAAATGAAATCATTTAATGGAAATATTAATCTCAAATTACTTCCCATTCAAAATAGTGACAATCAAAATATCTAAATAATATTATATGGACTTAGTGTGGACTTGTCTAGATTCCATTTACCATTAATAATATGCAAGTTCATTGGAAAAATCATTGTAAGTAATTATTAAATAAAAAATTATAAAATGGGAAACAAATTATCCAGTTGATATATATTGGGTCAGTGGGATACTGACCTTTTTTCCTATGAAATATGTGAATAAATGGGTTTGATGAAGACTAACGTAGTATCAAACTTTGTAAAAGATAGTATGAGTTAGTTGTGATTCTATTGTCTTATCAATTTAAATGTAAGAACATATGGTTGAGGTTCTATATCAACCAAGTATCCAGTTTGTTATTAATTTAGATAGACTAAAAATTATTCCAACCATGTAATACCTGCATTACATGAACCATGTAATTATTATCATGAGATGCAGAAGGTAATTTTTGATATCTTGGGTGAAATTTTTATCACTAGATGTTATGACCAATGTTATGCATGAAGATGTTACCATATCTATTTCATTACATACATCAATGAACATATATATAGATTATATTAGGGTCTCATATAAGTTATCCTATATATTATTATTAATACTCACTTTATATATTCATTTTTGTATGTGAAAATATACAATTAGAGCAAAATTTTAAGATAATACCTTAGTTATTATGATTAAAATATAATATTAATGACGGTACTTAGAGAAATTGCATAGAAAAATAAAATAACTAATAGTATTTTCTCATTTATTTATTTGATTATTTTCAAGTTGTGTACTATAAAGGATCAACCCATCTAGATAACATTTTTTAGGTATATGATTTTAAGGAATTATATGGGTTTTATTTAAAATTTCATTGTATACACCATTATTAGAATAAGGGTCATTTTTTGATCTATTTAGAGTTGAAATAGATTATTTTGATAAGGAGTTGTTTTTTCAAATGTTGGTGCTTGAAACTCATGCATTCATTTTAAAAAATAAAAAATAGAAAGCAGAAGAAAAAATAGTTGCTACCATGCAAACTATTATTTGATATCCACTGGAGAATCCAATATTGTTATCAGTTATTTTTTCAACTATGTGACATGTAATAATTAATAGATCCCCTAATAATCTAAAAATTGTCATGTTTATGTCCATTTAGTACCCAATTGTCCTAGTATTATTTTTTTAAAATTATTATAAGTGTATTTTTCATGTTTTCAAATGATAAATCTTCTTGATATTTTATTATTTTTGGTAGAAACAATATTTATTGATGAAGCTACCCTATTTAACCATCCCCTTAATTCTTTTCTCTTGATAATAGTCGATCTAGAGGTATTTCATCATAGTTTGAAGTTGGTTTCTCCCCCTTCATCATTTCATTCTTTTATCCATTATTCCATAGTATTTTTGAACATTTTAGTTTGGGAGTTTTTAAATTTTCTCTTTTTCATGGAAAGTTATAACATATGTGAGGTTTATTTCAGTAGTAGTAACTATATGAGGGTCAAAATACACGATTTTACATGGTTATTCAATATTTAATTAATTGTAAATTGTAATGTTAATTTTTTTTAATAATTTAATAAATATTTATATATACTTGACTTGTTATTGGGTTTTGAATCTATTTTATTTTAACTATTGGTGGTTTGGGATAATTTATATGGTCATTCACATACAACAACAACACAAGAACACCAAATTTTGTTTATAATACAATGATTAATAACCAGAAGAAAACAAAAACATAAACAATGAAAGGAACACAAAATCAGAGAAGGAGTATAAGCCTAGTTCAATGGGTCCTATAGAAATGAAGTCCAAGTGTGTCCCCTTGGACAACGCTAGTTCACTTTTGAGGAAAGGATCCCAAGATAGATAAGGAAACTAGATCATAATTGTGTGTGAACCGGGAATCCAGGATGTCTTCCACATTGTTGCCCTTACTCCATGTATGCAATAGTCTAGTGCCGCAGTCAATGAGTTTCCTACATCACTGGATATGGTTTGAAATATTCCACAGAGTGGAATTATTATATGTTTGAGTGTCATAAATAATTTTAGAATAATTTTCAATCTACGAGAGAGAAATGAGAGAGGACACACAGAGTTGGATCCCTTTGGGTAGAGCCTAGGCCTCCACTTGTAGGGAGTCTCCTCTGCCAAACATTTCACTATAATTAGTGAGCACACTACCCCATAGATTGTGAATAACCCCTATGACACTCAATATATCTATAGAACAAGACCCATCTAAATTATGTTTCGACCCTAAAGTAGGGGGTGTCAAATAGATCCATCGGCCCATAGTCACCATGTTGTTACCTACACGATTGGAGTATATGTGACAAAGAACCTACCACAACGAGGGAGCCTCCTATCATTTTTTCAGGACCACACCCAAATCAGCTATCAGTAACATAGTTCTAGAAACTAGACCCATATTTTTACATAACACAGCTTCCAAACATGATCATTTTCTCACCTCTCGTATACACTAATAGCTAGCTAAGAATATGATTTCCCTATACTTCTTCTCTGTTTGATATTTTCCCATGACCTAGAACCACCTCTAGAGGAACGAGTCACCTAGACAGACGGGTGATGGTAAAACAATGAATTCCCCCACTTCATCAAATACAATGCTTTCCCAATCACTCTATAAAAATAAATACATGGTAGATTCAATGCTGGGGAGCAGGAAACATAAACCTTTAGAGACCATACAAATCCACTTTCAACAGATCCCATCATCTATAGAAATGGATTGGTGAAAAATCCTAGAGGTGGGAAAATTAAACATTGGAGAAACCTCCTTACACCAAAGTAGGTGTCCCCATAGAGCATGAGCATGGGGATCTAGAATAATTGACCTATAGTCATTAATAGAAAAGGATACTGAGGAAGTATCCTTGAACACTGACCTGTCTGGTTCTTCTGAGTGCTTAATAAGATTGAACACACTGATCTGCTCTTTTTTTAGGACTACTTGGATAAAGTTTGGATGCTCACTAGACTATTTGAAAGTAATGTCAGTATCCAAAAAACTAGGAAAACCTAGGTTATCTCCCAACCAATTGTCATGCTAGAATTTAATTTTTCCATGTCGGATGATCCATCTAAAATGATTAAGAATTCTAGGAATACAACATTGTATAGTTCTCTAATGATATGATATGTTTCCACTAAAATTATCAAATTTATTCCCATACCTCTCCCAGATGACCCTTTCCCAAAGCGTTTCCCCTTATACTACCTCCAAAGCTATCCTCACATGAAGGAAATTCATCATTTCAGTTAATCTATGAAGACCAATACCAATTTCTTTTGTGGAAGGTCAATTCTATTCAAAGAGGCCTAATGGAAGTGTCCCTCTAAGTGGGAGTCCCAAATGAATCCATTCATGATCCTCTAAAAATTATTTAAGACTACCTTTGGGACTATAAGAACTAAGAAACATGAATAGGAACTGAGGTAAGCATGATATCAACAAGAGTGATCCTCCCCCTGAATGAGAGGAACCCGTTTTTCCAATTATTGATCTGAGTAGAGTTTTTAGCCACCACCTTATCTTGATTATTGATACGAATCCTCCCCGTTGTAATGGGGGAACCTAAATAGTCCATAATAAGGCTTCTAATGCTGATACATAATCTTGATTCAATGCAGCGAGCATGTCTCTCTGAGAAAATCCTCTAGATGTAGAGACTACTTTTATCTCTATTGACGAGTTTCCCACTTCATTTGGATTATTACACTAGGGTTATATTGATACCATGAATATATCTAGATCACCCATTAAGGAAAATGACCATATCATATCTGAAAATTATGTGGGATAGGTTATGAAAATGGAAACAACAACGGTAAGGCTGAATGTTGCCCTCTTGAATTTTGGCTCTAATGAATCCTCTCAAAGCATCCTGATTCAGGATAAAAAAACATGGCGAGAGAGGGTAACCTTATATAAGTACAAAAATTGATTTAAGAAACCCTTTCATTACTCCCATAATAAAAATATAAAACCATGATAAACTCAAACATCTAAGCATGAAGTAGGTTTTCCACCATGATAATCCCACACATCTCAGAACATTGAGAATGAAAGTTCACTCAAGTTCGTCATGTGATTTATCTATATCCAATATATGGTTCATATTTGATCCTTGATTTTTCCAATTAATATCTTCAATCATCTCCTGAGAAAGACCTATAGCACTCTGGATGGTTCTACCTCTCATAAATCTATGTTGTTCTTCATAGATCCCGAATGAAAGATGAATTGCAATTATTTTTTTAGTCACACCAGCCATGATTTATTAAGTACAATTAAACATACATATAGGAAAATATGGTTTCATAGATGATGGTTCCTTGACATTTTTAATGAGAACAAGAGTAGATGCACTAGCCACCTGAGGTAGGTTACCACCTTGAAAACAATCATGCAATCCCTCAATAATATCCTCTTAACTATGCTCTAACAAACCTTGTAGAAGGTGTCAGGAAAGTCATTAATCCTGAGAGAGATATTAGGATTGAAGTCTTTCACTCCCTTGAAAATTTTCTTCTCCTATGGAATAGATTATATGATAACATTTCGGGACTCAGAAACCACTCTTGGAATGTTATAAAAATGAATGATGTTCCCACTTGGGTAACCATCCTGCATGGAAGGGTTCGGGCCGGCTAAGAGTGATTTAAAAAGGGCTTCAACTATACATCTAAAAAATTTGATATCATTTATGAAGGAACCATATTCTCATATAATATTTGTATTCCTAATACAGTTCATTTCCCTAATGTAGGCATGATAGTATCCAAAGTTTTTATCACCAACCAGAGGCTAGAGATCTCTGTATTGCTCTCTTGCCAACCACTCTTGTGAGAGAAGCATATCCTCCAGAAGGCTCTGATTATAATTTATCATGATAAGTAGATCATCATTCCATCCAACATCCTACCCTTTCTCAATCTTATCGATTCCATATTTCTAAGATTTCATATGTAGCTGTGAGGGAGAATGCCTATTGCCCCATGAATCCAGGGACTCCTTCAACCACTACATATTGTTGTGAAGGTTGATCCACCAGGAACCTTGAACTAGTCGAGACCAGGAGGGGATAATTCTGGATAGATGGCAGGTTCTAAAGTCTAGCTATTGGAAAACAAGAATCTCTTCCTTCCCTCTTCCCCTGACTCTAGGTGGATGACAATAGGAGAGTGATCAGAAAGAGCACAAACCATGTGAGTTATCGAAGCTTTATAGAATATGGAGACCCCTATAAGGTTTTCTAAGCACTGGTAAAAAAGACACCAAGTGCATTTATGACCTATCCAGTTATTAGACCAAGTAAAGATATCATCCGTGAAGCCCATATCCATAAAATACTTACTAGCAATGAATCAGGTGAATTCCTTTACAAATTTCATGAAAAATGGTCCTCCCCTTATTTTTAGAGGGCTCAGTAATGGAATTAAAATCACCTCCCATGAACCACACCGAGGCACCATGATCAAACAAATTGAAGTTATTCTAGATCAATTATCTGGCTTGAGGATTGAATTTTTCATAGAAAAAGGACACATATATTTGGTGATTACCTGATGAGATCTTAGTAGTAATATGACGATCTAATGTATCCACCAGATCCACAGAGTGTTGAGAATTCCAGAAAATCCATATATGTTGGTTGTTGCTGTGACCATGCAAGAAATGATGAAAACTTAAAATATTTTCATAATTTTAGATATTTTCCACATTTTTCTTGGGATTCAAAATATCTATTAATGAAATATTGTTAGAGTTATTCTCACTAAAGATAAAATCATATTTCACATGTTATTCTAATCCATTAGAGTTCCAGATCACGAGCCTTAACATTTAAGTTTGTGGAATCTTGGTTTTGAGCCTAACATCAAAGGATTTTTTGGAGGAGCATGGGGCCTTGCAAATTCTTGGTCTTAGACCTGGTCTGAACACCAGATTGAGGGTAAGATCCAGAGCACAAAAAATGAACTGGGGTGCTTATTTCCTACTTGTGAAAGGAAGAAGAACCAAGGATTGAGAAGTTGTTATGAATAGGTACTAAGGAGGATCCTAACGAACTAGGTTACATTAAAGATGGAACATCTAGAGGAGAGGGAGACCACACTAAATCCTTCACATACAATTTCCCATGTTTTAGGTAAGTATTCATTACTAGGAAAGTTTATTTTAATTACTTAAACTATTGATTAATTATCATAATTAATTATAAGAGGGTTTTATTAAATAAAATTTTCAATATTTTTATCTCAGAACTCATGGAATCCCATCTGGATAGTGAAATATCAAATGATATTAGGTTGGTTAAAAAAACATTTAAAAATATGTGTAAAACATTAATAATGTAGGTTGTCCCAAATAACTCATATTTTATATGTAATTGAAAATATTTTTTGATATGATAGAAGGTTAAGTTGGTATGGCCCACATTAGTGAGAGTTAATGGGTGTTAACGGGATGTGAAAACAATTTTTATTTGTTAATGTTATGGAATTGATCCAACCAATTCTTGATTAGAAATTGAGTCACTCAATGATGTTGATTAATTGATAATCATGGGATAAAATAATAAAGGACACATGTAGGGTTCTTATCCCAATGTCAGGGATTGAGTGACCTAGTGAGGACTTGGGTTTCGATTTGAGAATCCCTATATAGAGTTCTATGCTATATATGATTTGGGGGATGGGTTCTCTTATGAAATTATATTGTATATAGGTTAATTATGAATGTTTATCTATATATTAGGATAAAGATAATTATATAAGGCAAGGGGAAACTTATTATGATCCTAATATGGAATCATCCAAGTGTATATTAATTGGTTATTCACAATCTAAATGATTCATCATTATGGTCTGTAGATGGTTTGGGTTAGTGATGAGCCTTATAAGATTTAACACCCCTTGTGTGGTGACTTTATGATCAATAATGGATAATGTTATAGGCCATTGAATCATCTTATATAATTACCTTTGATACCCTACTATGGGTGGAGTATCATGTTTTCATATTTATGGCATTCCCAATCAAACACAGTTATACTAATATATTTAATTGTGAACTATGGTACTATTTTAAGTGTTTATTATTGAGTGTTTTATATAAATACTTGGATGTTTTATCCTAAAAATGTTATTATAGAGAGACTTTATGTATTTAATTTTATCAAAAAAATTAAATGAAGGATAAGTGATGGTTTAATTAGTATATATTACTAGAAAGGAGAAATGTGTTTGTTTTCAAGGACCTAGGTTCTAAAATGAATTTTAATGTTTTGATTATTATAATAACGTCATTTTTCTAGGTTATGTGCCCATTTCATATAAGGATGGTTAAATCAAAACGGGTCCTTTGATATATAAATCTAAATACATGGTGATTATATAATGAGATGGGTTGGTGTGAGATGAACCATGTATATAGTTATGATCACATTGGTTGAGTGGAGTCCAACCTAGTATCTTGTTGAGATGGAAAAAGTTGACTGGAGACCATCATATCATATTATTCAAACCAGATTGGTGGGGGTGGGTACTAACCTTATGCTCATATGATAACGATATTTGATAGTTTGGGAGGATAACAATATTTTATCTCATTGAGAAAGTATGGGATGAGTGGATACATAATCATTATCTTCTTGAGATAGGTATTTTTTAGTGGAGAGTACCTTAATTTCTAGTTGAGATTAGATGAGATGGATAGGGATCAAATTAGTATCCTTTCAAATATTATATTAGAGAGTTTGGGTGGAAACTATCCTAATATCTAGATAATATTTTTATGGGGGGTAATAAAATAGTATCCAACTTATACTAGATTTGATGGGTGGAGAAAAGTGTTGTATTTAGCCATATTTGAGAGTGTATAGGTTGGGTGTAGTCTAACCTGGCATCTATTTTCCTATTGAAGTATATGGTTTTCACATGATAAAAATCTATTATCTAATACCTATGAGAACAAGAATGTTTGGTACTATGTCAAACAAAAATCTAGTTTCCTATATAGTGGGATTGGTTAAGAACTATTCCAACATTATGTCCCTAAGATTACTTCAACCTATCAGTTATTTTGGAATGAAAACACAGGTAAAAGATTACTATTATGGTGGATTTATGGACACCTAATGATATGATGTGCGCCTTTCATATAGATGTTATTGATTTTATTTTCATATATTACTTGAATGAATTTATATATATTATTTGTTTTTTGTTATTATTTTACCAATTTTAATGGTCCAACCCTATAAAAAAACCAAAATGATTATGTTGACCTTATAATTCCCTTTATATAAGAGAAATAGAACTAGTAAGAGTGAGTTGAATGGAGTATTTCCAAAAGTATGTAGTGATAGTACTATTTCATGTTTAGGGATTTATATCATTTAATCAGTTTATTTCCATCATTAGAAGATAAAACAATTCAATACAAGGATAAGGCTAATCAAAGGATGAAAAAAACCAAGAAATTATAATCATGAGATAATAACTAAAAATAAAAAACCGTGAATAATAGGAGGGATAAATAGGTCCAATACTATCAGAGATATTATGTGGTACACTATCAGGTCAGAGGAAGAGTGACCTATAGTTTTTTTTAAACAAGTTAAAATCCATATAATAAAAGATATATTTGTGGCTGATCAAAATATTAATGAGTTCAACAAAAAAATGAGACATCTACATAAAAGGTGAAAAATGATAGAGTTAATAAATACAAAGAGGTTTAAAAAACAATGCAATAAATGTTCAATGAATAATGATTTCATTTTAAATTAATAAAAAATATCAACTATACACCCTAGTTATTCCATTCCTATGTTTCATAAGGAAAATAAAGATAAAAAATATATACCAAAATATTCTAGAAATATCTTGGAATCTATATATTTATATAATGTTTAAATAATCTCTCTCTCTAGTGTAACAACCTATGAATTTACAACATAATGTTTTTAAAACAATTATTATAAATAACTAATTATACTTGAAAAGACAAAACAAATTTACCTTGATATACAATATAAAATTATTCCACTATAATATATATGCTAAATAATAATAAACAAAAATATGTAACTATATTATGATATCAATGAAAAACTAGATAATAAATTGTATCAGGTAGTGAATGTGACCCTTATGGAGATAATTTATATGAATATGGAATGGAGGTATCCTCTATAGGGTTTTCATTAGAAAAATACCAAGAGAAACTATAAACTAAAATATTATTGAAATCATATGTGAGAGAAATCAAGCTCTGAGAAATTACCATGCGATCAAGGCAAGAAAAATAAAAACCCTAGAAAGATACAAGAGAATAAATTTTTCTTAAATATTAAAAATAGATCTTGAGGGGATATATAGCAAGAACAAAGGATGGTATAATTTTTTTATTAATTTAATGGTTAATTTAACACAATTATTATACACATTTGAATGATTGACATTTAATGAAGAAAAGATTTTTTTTCCAATGAGCCCGTACCCGAGTGGTAAGGGCTCCTTCTTGGCATCCAAGAGACCTAGGTTCAAAACTGGGTGGAGGCGAATTTCTGGGTACTATAGAAGTACGGTAGCAGTCCCTGTAGCAGTCACTATAGCCATTACTGTTCAGTACTGTAGTAGCCAGAACTATTCAACCGATTTGGGCCTTCGGGCCACCGGTTTGGGCCTACGGGTCTCCAGGGCCTTCGGGTCATCAAAGGATTTAGGTCCACAGGGCCTTCGGGTCACGTAGACCATGGAGTAGCCCAGTTCACATAGATCAGGCCCCAAAAGAGGATCAGAGCAAGAAAAGAAATTTTCCCCATAAAATTAGTTTTTATTTATATTTTATATTTTAAAACAAATATTATAACTTTTAGTGTATTAATTATGTGAAAATAATTTCATTTTTAGATATATAATTCCTAAATTATCTTATTATAATTTTTAATTTTGTGATGTAATTTATGTTTAAGTGAATAATGACAAATACATTTGTTACCAAAATAATATATTTTAGGTCATTGTCCAAATATTAGCCATTCCTAAAGGTTTAAAATACAATTTAATTGATAAATTATTTATTATATAAGTCTAACTGTATATTTAAAAGTATTTTTTCAACTTATATAACCTTTTTTGAAGATTTTATAACATAAGTAACATTTCATTCGAATTAAAAAAATCGGTGTTTTTTTAAATTAAAAATATTAATGGTAATATTCAATTATGGATGGATTAGGAAGACACACAAATCATATATTTTTTTTATAATTAACCTATTTATATTTTTAAAATATATGAAATCAATAATTTTCCCCAACACATTAAATTTAGTCTTAAATATAGTCTTTTTCTATAAATGAGTTTTTATGTGCAAATGTTATTGTAAAATTCTATTAAAAAAATAAATTTAATCTAATAAAATAAATTTTAGATTTGGAATAAATTAAAATAAATTTTTTAATATCTTCCATTTTTTTAGGGAATAAAATTAAATTACATAAGTTAAAAATAGTTTCCATGGTAAAATATCAAATAGTATAACAATTAAATCTTTTTTTAAAAATATGAAAAAGTGAAAAAATAATTATAGTTGAGTGGTTGAGAAATTATAGACCTTATATAATCCCCCAATCAATTATTTTCTGTTTTAGAGCTACTAAACAAGTTCAAATTTTTTTCTCTTTATATAATGTTGTTATATTTGCACAAATGCGCTTACCACCATTTATTAAAGGGGCTTATCACCCCCAATCCAATAAAAATCATAATAAATAGGTTTCCTATTAAAATTATTCCATTAAAACATACCCTAGAATTCAATTTAAACCTATTAAGATTATGTTCACACTATATTAGAAAAATGTTTTCTTTTCCAAGAAGTAATTTAAGGGAAAGATTAAAATATAAAAGTAAGTAATTCTAACTCACTAATAATTTTCCCTTATATATAATTTTACATAAAACATATATTACCCAATATTATATAATAACATTATTATTTACTCTATAATGTTTTTTTATGAGGCATACATTATCAATACATTTCTCTCTTCCATTATGAAAAGTGAAAACATCATTCATGGGTATGTGCAAACTACCACCTCCATGATGAAAGGTGTTTCATTTTCCTCCATTGATTTAAAAATATGGACATAATGGGGAATTTAATATTTAAGAATTATATTTTCTACATGATTTATGTTATTAAATAATAAAAAATATTACTTATTTCTCTCATTCTATGGAAAACAAAATCATTATCCATGTGTAGGTGTGGACTACCACCCATAGAGTGGCCTATCACATATTATATTACCTTCACCCACAAATGGTTATAATATTTGGTTAAAGGTATAAATATGGGGTGTATGAAGTTGTTATGGTTTTTGTGATTCTAATTGGATAAAAGTTTCAAAATAAGAGCAATAAACATTCCTTGTAAAGTAAACAACTGTAAAGAGCATACAAGGGGAAAAATTATTTCTTCATACTATGTAATAAATTTTTATCAGCTATGTAATTCCTTTAATTAATTAAATTTATGATATACCACACTATCTAACACTAAATATGTTCATTATTCTTCTATTATTATGTTATTATAATAAAATCACTTCACAATTATCCATTATTTACGATGATTTCTTATTTTCGTTGGTTTGACCGTCTACATGAAGAATAATATGATTTTATATATAGGATGAATATTGGAAATTAATTACTGGTAATATATGTAATAAATAATAAAATATTGAGTGGTTTTTGTTTAGGTATTGTAAATATAATGTTTTTTGATTATTTTAGAAAACAAAATTTGTTCGATAAGATTCATCAAAACTTGATCATCATCAAATTTATCATCAAGTATCACAATAAAAACTAATATTAAAAGACATTATAATAATATAAATAGTTATAAAGGATAAATTCGACCACATTTTATGATCTACTAATTATTTACTTAAGAATAAGATCGAATAACCACATCACTTTTATAAAACCAGTTCAAAATGATCAAGATTTCCCAAACATGATATTAAAAACAGCTCATAAATAACTAATTTGAATTTAGATAATGAATATAAATTAAAAATATAATGGGTTTTGGATTATAAAAAGGTTATAAAATTATACATTAAGAGAGTGATATCTTTTATACATGAGGTTATATCACATTTGACTAATCCGCAGTACATGGTAATATGTTCCTTGTATCAAATTTAATTTCTTGAGACATATTTCAAATTATACACCATTATATCTATGATATGGTATAAATTATAACTAATTAATTTAATTTTACATATTCATGTAATTCATGGGGTTTTAAGATCCATATCATTTTTTTAAATGTCCTTGGATTCAAGAGACACCAAAGTTGAAAGGGGTTTTGATCAAAATGTCACTCAAATGAAAGGGGTTTTGATTTTCAATATTATTTTAAAATATGGATCTTTTCATAAGGATAATATATCATGGGAATTTATATTATTTCATAAAAACTCCATCATTTTCTTTTAATATTAATGGTTATTTACATATACCCTCAAAATTTTATTTCACCTTAACTTAGATTTTACCTAAAGTTCTTCTTTTAATTAAAACCAACCTCATCACTCCTTCTAAGTTGGTAACATACCTTTTTTCATACATATTTTTTGGAATTCTTTTCATGTATATTTATCTATTATTTAATAATTTATTAAGTTATTTTTTTACAACATGATCTTCTGAAAAATAATAATAAATTGTTTAACATTTTTCATAGGGGTCATTTTCCTCAAAATGTGGTTTTTTTAACATTTACCTAAGAACACATAATTATACCACAATTATCATTTTATATGATTATTTATCTCTATTATTTCATGGTTTTTAAAAATAATAAATTTTATTTTTATTTTTAGAAATATATCTTCTAAGATTATTTCAAAATATAATGAGTATTTCTTATTTCCAAAGTGTTTTTTATAAGACTTCTAAAAAGTGGTTTTCATATATTTAATTACCCTTTGACACATATTATACATGGTAAAAGTTATTCTTAAAATTATTACATACACCTTATTTCTATATATAACATAAAATAGATTATTTTTTATGATGGAATTGATACATCACTGACTTGGAATTTCTTACAAATTGAAGGTTTAGAAACCAAATTTATATTCCAATGTATTCCCTATATTAGTACCCAAATATTTATTTCATTAATTGAAGGGTGTTCATCTATATTATATACATTGATTGACTTGGAAACTTATTTACTTAACCATATACCATTTATCTACAATGTGTTAATACAATATGTTTTATTTTTATTGGATGTTATTTACATTGAAATTTATTTTATCCCATTAGAGACATATTTATTTTCTATATTCTTATCATGTTATGATCACTTATGGATTTACAAATGAACCCTTTTATGAATCTAGTTTAAAAATTATATGAAACACATATTTTCCCATGGGTTCTTTGAATTATACTAAGTGAATTGACTTTAAATTTCACTTATATATATGGATGAAAAGGGGTGGGGTCCTATATCACCCTCTAATTCGTATGTTAACATTTATATATCATTAAAGAATTTAGAATAATCCTTTTGGGATATACTAAAAAATTATAGGTTGAGTATTATTAAATATTCTCAAAAAATAATGGGTGACCCATCAATGATATTTCTAATAAAAAAAGATGACCCTTCTTGGATATTCATAAAACCATAAACATGGGATTTTTTTTTGTAAATTCTAAAAATATGATGATATCGTATGATTATGTTTTTTCCATATTATCATGATTACTATATGGACTATTGATTTTTCAAGGGATCATTGAACCACTTTGTATGGGGAAGAATTAGTCATTAACTTCCACAAATTTCAATCTTTATGACACTTAATGGGTGAAACATGATATAGTTATTTCGTTATCAACTTTTATAAAAAAAAATCAAATGTATAAAAATATAATTATAGAAACAAGTAATCAATCATTTACAAGGATAAAACTTAGTATCATAACCTACATCATTACCGTGGACACTCCCATGGGTACATGGAAATTCACTATTAAAAAAAAGTTAATAAATATTTTGAGCCAACTCCCATTATCATCCTTATACAATCCAATATGTATGATTATAAATAATCTAAATAGTTTATCTCTTTTCTTGAAAAATTAAGACATAAAAATATAAACTATTGTGATTTCTGCTCCCAAAATTTATGTCTTTATTTTGATATCTATTTTTCTCTATATAGTACTGTCTGTCCAGTGCACCCTAATCTACATCCTGAATAATCCATCTATTGTTACTCAATAAAAACACCCCTTTCCTATATTTTATTTTATCAGATTTATAAAAAAATTGCATTTCATAAACTCGAATTATAAATTCCATCCATTCCTCTATGCCTAAACAAATATATCTAGAAACACTATTTGATTCTCTAAATGAAAGACTCTATCTAGAAAACTTAACTAAAAAGAAAATAACATTGTTTTGAGACACAATTCTAATATAAATAATTCATTACTTCATCTTTTTTAAGTTAATAAAATTATGTAAATTTTATTTTTTAAAATTTATATAGGTTCTCCAAAAGTAGAAAAGATGGGAAACCAATTTAAATTTTCTACTCAAATGTATTCCAAAACTGAATACCTATCATATTTTAATTTTCTTATATGTTTATCCAAAATTATATAATATTCCTGAAGATTATTTTCATTATCCATTATTTTCACCTTATAAAAATCTTCCTTAACTATATATGCTGAGGAATTTCCCAAAAATATTGTTTTTTTTTCTTGATATAGAAAAAATTGAAAAACTATCACAACATCATTATGACTTGGTACATTACAAAGTAATGCATCATTTCTCAGATATGTCCATCCAGATAATGTTTCCATAATATATATTATGAACATTTATTCCATTTATAAAAATTATTATTCTCCAATTTTTTCTTCATTTATCAAACTGTTTATGAAGACATTATTTGTTTGATTATTCTACCTATGCCTGCACTTTTCGACACAAATGCTTCTCTGAAACATTCATATAGTGACATTGATGATTTTTTTCATATTTTCCTCAGCCAAATAGAGCCTTCTCTATATACTTATGAAACATCACTACTAGGATTTTATTCATCCATATGAATTACTTATCTAATTAATCTATAACAAATTCTCAGTTTAATACTCCTTTTTCTGATCACCATTCATTGATTATCTTCAACTAATGATCTTTATAAGAATCCCCTTTCGTATGGACAGTAAAAAAAATTTATCTATAAGATAATTTTATATTTTTTATTATACTGATTGACTTTAATTTATAATCAAACATAATAACTCCTCAAATTAGAACATAAGCTTTCAAAAAAACTGTTCATCATTTAAAGTACATAGATTCTTCGTATCAATAAAACAAAAATGTCTCTTTCTATTTAAATTAATCAAACAAATATTGTTTAATAAATAGTTATAACATATAAATAATTCATCAACATTTAATTTCCCAATCTCGTTTCCTACTATATCTAGTTTCAACATCAACTATACTCTTCTTTTCAAACATCAAACCCACTATGGAATTTTCCCCCCCTTGTGTTTTTATAATTAAAAAATAAAATTTGGACTTATCATTTCTAGACACCTCCCTATTTATTTATTTCATCACAATTAAACACATTATCCTTTTGTACATTCTTGTAGAAAAATCACCACTTTTAAATTCCAAAAAAATCTATATATGATAACTTAATCTATTGTCTTTTCGATGACTTGTGTCTTGAAACATTGTTTTTCTTCTCTTCTTATGGATTTCACAATACTAAACATCTTCTGAGTTTATTTATTTGGTTATTTATGTATGGTGGACTATATCTAAAAATGAATGGTTTAATACTCTTTTATTTTGAAAAATCTTCATTTGATAAATTATTCCATCTTCAATGTTTATCATCCATGTATATTCGTTAAACCCAATAATTTTTTCCAAGAGATAATTATCTATAAAAATATTTTTTAAACTCTTTATTTAGATATATTCATCCAAAAATTTGGTGTCTAAAATTCTTGATCTTCAATTTTAAATTATGTCTATAATCAGGATATTTTCATGATGTCTGTAAAGTTAAAAACAGATTTTAATCATATGACACAAGTTAAAATGATTCCTAAAAGTAATTTTAACAAACAACCATCTTCCTTATTTCTCTCCATTTTTACAAAAAAATCCTTACTAATATATACTTGTCAAAAAATATAAAAAATGTTTATCAAAACATCATAAAGGATCTTAATTATACCCCTTCGGTTTTTATGGAATCATTTATTAAAAACTTTTCCCAACTCATTTTTTTAACAAATCTCTTTTTCTCAACATTTACTGAATCACATATATTCTCAAAGAGTGTTTCCTAACACCACACTAATGTATAAAGAATACATTTTTAAGTAATTTCATCCCTCTGTGAAAAGAAAATTTTGGTTCATGTTTCACATAAACTCTATATCAAATTTGTTTCTTCCCTGTTTTTCTCTCTATAATTATTCTCCCCCAATTTTATGATAAGAATAGTTCCATATCAATTTTTGAAAGAATTTTAATTACTATACCCATTTTCGGAAATAATTTACTCTACCCATTTTAGGACAAAGGAAAAAAATATTCTTTCATTTTGATAAAATACTCAAAATAATGGTGGGGAAATTCTATAAAAACATTTAAGAAGTCATTGGTGGAGTCTAAACCTAATGTTTCACAATGAATCCCAAAAATCTATCATTTCTTATAGATTTTGTGAAAACATCTGTAATTTTATATTTCATAGTAATATATTCAAGCTTAATACATCATCTAGTAAATTTATACTTTATGAAGTGGTAATTTATATCATTGATTTCTAATCTAAAATAATTAACTAAATTTATAAAAATATTAATGGAACATTGAATATCACATAGATTCTTCAATGTTTTTTATACATTCACATTCAAACATTGTATTTTCACTTTCACCCAAATATTTTTTTTATAAGAATGGGTGGTGGAATCATATTTTGTTTCCACTATACTCAATCTTACTAAACTCAGTTTCTTACTATGTTATCTCGTACAACATTATCCCAAGAAAAATGTTCTTCCTAGAGAGTATTTTCTGTCATTGTAATCCCCACCCCAATCAGTATTGGTTAATCCATGAAATTAAATACCACTACTTATTTTATAAAACATCCCATAATAATATGTTATTTTATTACATCTCAAAATTAATTTTGATTCCATAATATGTTACTATTTTATATAACATTGATATCATTCACACAAAGTAACAGAAAAATTGATATTAGACCCTAAAGGTATAAGATAGAGAAATCAACCTATTTATATTCAAAAATATTTTTGACTAACACATTTCTTATCATCATATTTACTGGTTTTCATCCCAATAGAAATGGGATTTGAAATATATTTTGAATATTCCATTCAAATATTTTATAGAAATTCATTGACTTAATTCTATTTTGATAGAAAAATATATCTTCCACTTTATTGGAATACTAAAAATAGAATGAAGGTTAACTCTGTGTGCATCTACACTTCAAAATTATTCGTTATTTATTCAAAAAATCCTTGATAATAATTTTCTATATCCCTTTAAGAACTTTTTAATCCACTTAAAAAACAATAACTATGGTCCTTGAGTACATATCATTCGCATATAAATTTTTATGAACCTTTCCCTTAAAAAATTTCAATTTTTTCAAGCAATTATCATGTTTTGAGTAATATGAAGATGATATCTACTTCAATGCACAAGACACTATTTAAACATACAAACCCTAATTCCATATTTTTCAAGTTGTAATGTGTAATGATGCTCAATATAAAAATCTTACTCAATTACCCCATTTAATAAGGATGATGTTGCATCCATCTAATAATATTTATATCAATGATGTGAAACCACCTCCAAGAACATTTTCAAAGTTCAAATCTCCCAATGGGGGATGTGATTCTTTAAAACCCTCACTTACCACTTGAATATTGACTTTATATACTAGTCATTATTTATTTCTTTAAAATCCCCCATGTTTAGATAACATTTTTCAATACCTAAATTTTTCAAAAAAACATTATCCCATGTTATTTATCAAACAAGTTTTCAAGTGTAATTTTTCAATATCTCGTCCAACTCTTCATTCATATCATCTAATTATTCTTTATTTTTTTTCCACATTTTAAACTATTTTCATCTTACCTAAGAAATAAATGATGTTTTATTTTTTAATCATAATTTTTTTGTATAAACTATAACATTCCATTTTTCAATAATATTTTCAACTTTAGAATGTTTATATAGAGTATGAAATTTCCTAAGTTTTCTTCCATATTAAATTTCCACACCACACGTTTCTTCTGAATCTCTAGTAATCTAATTTTTCTCACTTTCATCCTCATTTTTTAAATTCTCATTTGATGTCTTTAACTTATCTTCCATAGAATTCTGAACAAATTTTTTACGGAAGTAGGATTTTAAAAAATATTCACATCATAAGAATCCACCTAATTTTTTAAATATTTTTTCAAATATTTATAAAAACTTTTTCTTATTGAATATCCCATGAAAATTTCATCCTTGTTGTTTCATAAAATTTCAAAAAACCCTAAATTATTTTAATGTAGTATTTTTGTTATGCCACATCTAAAAATAATTCATACAGGATTTTGGAATTAAAACAATTTTTTATATGTATAACAGTAGATATATCTTTTCCCTATAAAAACATAAAAATTTAATACTCAAATTGAATACTTATTCCCATTTCCACAAAACATTCATTTTTTACTTTCTACAACTATATTGTATATAGGGGTGTGAAGTTCACTATAGTAATGTTTGATATCATGAATCATAATATATTATTCAAAATCATTACAAGATTAATTATTTCTATTATATGTTTGTAGATTTATTATATAAACACATAACCCTTTTAATAAATATCTTCTAAAAAATAAATACATTTCCAAAACATTTGATTTATGATTTTTAAATAAAATATTAATCATCCAAGTTAAATCATCAGTTAAAGTTATATTGTAAAAATACCAATTCATTTAATAATATCTCATCAGTATTTTTAAATTACTGTGATAAAAATATAGAGGTTTTATAGTCTGAATTTCAACTTTCCTATGGATTATTTCAATCATCATACCTTTCTGGCACATTTTAAAAACACAATTTTCTATACTTTTAAACAAAATATTCTTACATAATCTAATTTATAATGATTGATCAAACATTTATTACTATGATGCCTAATATGGTGATAACTCAACTTGTTCTCATATTTATCACTAAAATAACATGAGTGTTCATGTTCTCCAATATGAAACATATTTCCACATGTCCTTTCTCCCAAAGTAACAACATTACTCTATTTCAAACGTCTTATGATTAATGAATAATTTTTGAAAATAACATTCTCACCATCCTGATAATGTTTTATCACACTATGTAAGTTATGTTTGATCCCATAAACATATAAGACTTCCTTATAATTTTTTTTGATATTAAATATTAGCTATTTAGATTCCCATTATTTTTTAGGAATTCTTAATTTCAAATTTAAGTTCTCCTCTGTCATGATTTTAAACATTTTTCAACATTTTTACTTCAACTTTCATGTGTAAAGAAAAACCACTATCAAGAATCCATGGGTTTTTTGATATATTTTCTATGAAAGTTGTCTAAAAAATAAGGGATCTTTCCTTAAGTTTCTTATTTCAACTAATTTTTCATTCCACACATAATAAACGTATTCTATAAGTATAGCCATGATTTCATCACATTAGTGTCATAGTTAGAAAAAAATTCCAAAAACTTCCTATGGGAATCAAAACTATTTTTTTTGAAATGTAACCAACATATAGATACTTTTCTTTTCAAAAATACCATGGATATGGAATGTTACACACTTTTAATCTCCTATTTATCCTCCTAATTTAATAACTTCTTCCAAGAAGTGAAATGTTTTTCCAAAAATTATAAGCATTGTGGCCTAATATATAAGAAAACCAATAATATCCACTAAATCTATGTCTTATTTTGAAATATAAACTTTTTAGTAATTAGTTTATTGTGGTTTGTAACATATTTCTATTTATGTTTCCTCATAGAATTGGGTAAAACTATTATGAAGGTTGTTTTCAAATTTTTTATATGTGATAGATTTTAAAAAGACATTTTTAGTCTAAGATTTCTCAACATTTTTATAACTCTATTATTATTTTCAAAATCTAATGAAGTTGTACATTGGTGGGGATTTCATTAGATTATTGGAGGGATCTTTCTATGTAACTTGTGGTGATTCATCTTACATATCTAAATCATTTTTGAAATATTTATTCACTATTTAATGAATTTTTAACCTCTATAAGGTTTTATTTAATTTTAAAAAACTAATATTTATTATCAATGTGATTCATACTGAGTTGTTACATGATTATTTCTTATCTCATTATGATTTATTTCTTCAGTTTATCAATTTACTCAAAAAATGAAACATGTTATGATCATAAATGATATTCCCTTTATGTTTTTTCACCTCATTATTTTTATTCACTTTTTTGAGAATCTTCCATTTTCTATATATTTGAAATGAAAGTTATGAGTTTTTAACAATATTTATCTTCAAAATAATTTCAATATATAGATTAAAATTTGATGTTATTACTAGAAATACTTATTCTATTTCTCAAAAGATTTTTATTACTACCTTTGTACTTCTTATTATCATGCAAATATTTGTTGAATATCTACTATCAATGGTTTTATTCAGAATTATTTTATATTCCCCAAAATTATTCTATGGGAAATTCATAGAAAATTCCCATTTCCTCCACACTCAAAACATTTGAGTGGAAATTTTCCCCCAAACATTTATCTACCTCTATGATATTTTTTAGATATAAGAGACATGATATATTTATTCATTTCATCATCCTCATTATTATATGTATTGATGAGGTTAGATTTATCATTATCTTGGATATTTTGATTTCTCCAAGATTCAAAAACCCTTTAATCATTGATATTATTTTTTAATCATGGATCTTATTTCATCTCATAATAAAAATAGAATATTATGTTATTAATCAAGACATAAATCATCATTATCTCCAAAGGTATAAATTTTAGTGTCAAACCAATCCAAGATATTTTTTAGGACTTTCTTGAAAATAGTAAAATCTTCAAAGATATATTCAAAACCTCTAATTATACATATGATTTAATTGACTCGAGTGAGGTACACATTCAATAGTTTCTATATCTCTCATTTTTATATCTTCAAAAATTATTTGCTAAATGTGTTCCTTTTCCTCCTTCACTTTGGTGTTTCCTTTGAAAATAATGTTGATCTTTTTCTCAAAATTATGTAGTTTTTTATCCCATAACTTTTATATAAATATTTTCCAATAGTGTTATAAGAATATAATTTCTATCATTTCCAACAACATCAATGTTTTTATTATTTAAAAAAATCATCTGATAATTTCTATATATGGATGGAAACCTAATTTTGGATGCATCAATTACCTCCAGGACATGTGATATAAGATATGATATCATTCTATTTTTTCCATACATGATATCTTTTTCTATTAAAGGTAAGAAGGTCTCTACTGTTGACTGAATTGGAAATTTCAATGATATGGATAGAGCAGGGGAACCGTCATTGAAATAAAAATTAAGGTTATTATTGATTATTGAACCACTCAGAATATGGGGAAGAAATTTTATGAATATTTTTAAATTTAAATCTTTATGATACTTAATCCTTATAACATTTTAGATTTATTTATTTATCAAAATTTATAATAAACAAAAAAATCATAAAAATAACATAAACAATGAATAAAATATTTTTAAGGTCTAGCCTCAGTGTTATCCACTCATGTTGGACAATGTAAATTAACTATTACAAATAAGTTAATAAAATATTTTAGCTAACTCATGTAAGACTTATTTCATCTCCTAGTAGGCTTGATTATACTAAATTCTATCATTTTACATGTTTTTCTTAAAAACTGAACCATAAAAATATGAAACATTGTGACATCAATTCTTAAAAGGCCAGTCTAGATTTTTTTGTATGTTTCACCCATTACAAAAATGTTTGTCCGGTGTGCCCTTTCCTATATCCAGAATAGTCCATCCATAACTCATCACCAAAACATCAACTTTTATATCCTATGTTCTATACATTTAATAAAATCTATAAAATCTACTCGAAAAATCCATTTGTTCCCCTCTATCTGAATACTTTGATCTAGATCATTGTTCGATTCTCAGAATGAAATACTTTTAATATAAATATTCTTCAAAAAAATGAAAAAATCTATTAGAAACTCACATCGGAAAAAATACTTCTGCAATTCAAATTTTTTAGTGAACAGTGTTATGTATTTTGAACTTTTTACCCATTTATATAGGTGTTGAAAAAGTGAAAAAGGTCCAAAACTAATTATACATTCCAAATCAACTGAATTCCCATACCAAATATTTCTTATGTTGGAATTTCTCTAGATTCCTCTACATTGTTCTATTTACGAATACTATTTGAATTATAATGTTTTTCAACTTAAATCAAAATTCCTTAACTTATGATTCTATGGAACTTTTAAAAAATATTATTTTTTACATCATAATGAAGAAATAGAAAATCATGCACAACTCACTTACTCAAAAATAAATTTTTGTACCAAAAAACCTAAAATTGAGGTGGTATAAAGTGGTGAAGCACAAGGGAATCACAATTGATAATGCATTTAAAATCATTTTTAAGAGAGTTTATTCTATGAAATAGAGTGAGGATCTCACTAATAATTCCCTGTTTGCAAGATTTTACAGGGAATATTCCTATCTCTCCGAGTATGATAGATCACTATATCACTACAAATGAGATATATGAACTTCATGATATGATATACAAGAGACCAAGCGATGTTGGAATTATCAAATAGAAAACTAACCAGATGCTTGGATTCAAAATCGACAATGGAAATATGGTTGTTTAACAACTTGAAAAGAGATATTATGATTAACATGGATCTAGATTTCACTTACACGGAGTTTCTCAGACCATAAAATGGACTGAAACAAAACACCAAATACCACCTAGAATCACACTCACCTGCTCCCATTAATCCTTAAGAAACATATTCACCCAAATATATTTTTAGAATAGTGTATAGATGACTACACATGAACCACCTTACTTAAGGAGTGGAACCCCTACATTCACAATTTGACGAAACTATTCGAAAAATCCCCATACTGATAACCAAATCCTTACATCTAGGGATGTGGACCTAAATATCATCATCCATTAATAAAATATTCACATTATGTTTTATATGGGAGTAATAATTTCCTTCATGATTCATACTATGATCCTCCAAGATCAACCAACACATAGTGGCAAGCACCATACCCTAAAGAGAACCACATGAGAATGTTGCTCAACCCCTTGAAACTAAGAGGTAAAAAAAAAATACCTTTTCCCTACACCGTAATTCCCATAATCTACCCAATAAGATACCATGAAAATATAGGCCATTCACTCTCAAAACATAAGTGCCATGATATCTCAATATTGTGACTCTTGCATCACATGTAGCACCAGGCCATCTGAATTTTATTATTATCTATAGTATCCTCTATAGAATTGACAAGTTATGAATCCTCTAGAAAATAAAATTCATATTTTATGGGATATAATTTTTTTTGGGATTTTGTTAAACAACTCATAGATATCCCTCTTAAAAATCATCAATGAGTTTTAGTCCTAGGATAAACCAAAGACCATAAGTTGAATACGATAATACATAGACCTATCTAGTTAATCCACAATAATAACCCTTTTTCACATGGAATTTTTTTCCACGTTAAGAGTGGTAAAAAATAGTCAAGGATGTAAACATGTTTGTTTAATTTTATTCTATCATACAAGATAACTATGGAATAAGATAATAGTACGTGGCCATATTTCTATCCAATGGTTGATATCCCATCACCCGACCACCCAACACACTCTACCATTCAAAACCATAATGTGGCTAATCGTGCAATAATCCCATATCAATAATCTACCAAAAAACTCCACCCATATATCCCATTAAACACTATATTTTTTCATTTATAAATTTTCTTCCCAAATATTTCCCTTAAATTATTTCCCAATCCATTTTATCCTATATTTTATTAATGGCCCCCTACACACTCCCCATGTTATCCCCACCTTTTGCGATGTGCCTCATAATTATTTTACTAGAATACTAGTGACATTTCCTCTCCTATTTGATGTTATATATGAATGAATTCATGTTTTTTCAAAATTATTGTAATAACTTTGGGTGCCTTAATTTTTGAAGAAATATACATGGGAATGGATTTATGGATGATATTAACAAGCCTAATCTGACCCCATAAAAAAACCAACACATTTTTAAGTTGTAGATACGGTAAGAAACATGAATAAATAGGTCCTCGAAAAAAAAACATATTAATTTCCCCATAAAATATTGGAAAACCTAAATAGATCATTGGTATTTTTCTTTATTGGATAGATGAATTCTCATATATTATCCTTCCATGGATGTTCAAAATGGATTTGAAGCTAAAGAGGCTACTCTTTTGTGAGTTTATCCTCTTACCACTCCATTAAGTATATGATTTAATTATTTTATTGAATACTTAAATGGTTTTTTCTTTACATT
The DNA here is from genome assembly GCA_963277665.1 of Viscum album. Lineage (NCBI taxonomy): Eukaryota > Viridiplantae > Streptophyta > Magnoliopsida > Santalales > Viscaceae > Viscum > Viscum album. The sequence goes on along the minus strand of OY728123.1, from coordinate 679,557,256 downwards.
AATAAAGAATTACATGTCATCAGAAAACATGAGGCGAGAAATAATGCTTATCATGGACCTGTTCTTGAATGATATGATATTCCATAATGTTATTTCACATTTGAAAATCCTTAAAACCACCTCCAATTCCAATATAAAAAAATAGGTGAGACCATATCACCTTAGGGTAGGCCTATAACAAATTTAAATATTCCGAAGCTTATATACACAATATAGATAGAGGGATAAAGAGATTAATATCATCTAAAAAATAGATCATAGGCCCAACTCTAGAAACCCAATATTTCCATGACCCTCAAAATGAATCCCCTATCAATCCTATTATAGGCCTTATCATGTCCACCTTTTTCATGATGTTAAAACTTATAATTTTACAGTTAATATCATCTATCATCTCATTCATAATTTCAATCACCCATTGAATGCTCTATCCCTGAATGAACCCATTCATCTCTTATAAGAGGATCAGAGGATGCACCCACTATAAACATTTTTTATTGATGATGAAAAGAATCTTTCTAGAGAAATTTCTTTGGAAAATAGGCCCATATTGTTTAATTTTCATCAGGTCCTTGACATTTGGTATTAGAACCCTATTTTAGGATCATACTACTATTGGGAGAGGACACCCTCAGAAGAAATTGTGCAACACATTGATCACCAAAAGATGAATTATATCCCATGCGAAAAAATAAAATGACCAAGGGAATACATCTTCACCTAATGTACATTTATAATTTAGAGTAAAAATTTCTTATCAAGTATAATTATCATATATAATGAACTACATCTCATTTGTATCATGATCCTGAACTGACCTCATAATGTTTCCCAATAAATTATTATCTCTAAATCCCTTTAAGATAGATTCATCACATAGTTAACTTAATATTGATAGAAGCACCTCAAAATACTGTACTACTAACATTCCAGGTAATTCACTTATAAAAAATTGTGTTTATTCCACACAAGGACGTTAACATCACCAGGTAAAAGCACTATAAATACCCTATTTTTCAGTTCTAGAAAAATGTTGTTAAAGGGGGTCTTTAACAGTGCTAAAAAGAATTATTAAAGGTGTGAAATTATCAATGCCTATAAAAAAGAGCTGATAAAGGCCCTCTTATCATCACTTGTAATATGAATTGATAATAGGGGGATTTATTAGTTATTCTCAGAAAGTGCTGAAACTTTTGAGCCTTTATCAGCACTTCCAAAAAATTCTTGAAAAAGGGGGATCTATATCAATGCTTTTTTAGAAGCGCAGATATATACCCACCATTTATTTTTTAGGATTTATATTCATATTGATATTATGGTTTGGAAATTTTATCATTCTTCAAAATGTTGTTTTATTTGTAATTAAATATATATATATATTCCTATATTTACTTATAATAAATCACTTTTATAAATAAAAATATCATTATATTTACATAAAAATTTATTTTTTTTAATTTAAAAAATAAATATTTCTCATAAATTTTATTTAAAGTAAAATATTATCCATTTTATTTACCTTATAAAAATGAAATAATATGTATATATATTTTTTATACATTCACATGTGTGTGAATTAATAAACATATATATATATATATTATAAAATAAATAAATGAATATTAATATATAATATATTTAAATAAATATAATTGAATATAGATATATAAAAAATTTTACAATATAAACAAATAATTTGAAAATTCATTAAATATACGACAAAATACACTTGGCAAACTGGTAAAGAGAATTCAGTCACATAAGGGAGGTCTTGGGATTAAATCAATGAGTGAATAGTTATTTGTGTTAGCCTTCTAACATTGAGGACGTGGGTGGGGTGCATGATGGAGTATGGGGAAGGGTAAATCACTAATAAAGGACCTGTAAGTGTTGAGATATGGGGTGTCTGAAAAAAATGAGATTTTTAATAGCCCTTTTTTTGCACTATTAATATATAACCTTTAACAACACTAAAAAAAGTATTGTTAGAGGAACCCTTTAATAGTAATAATAAACTGATATTAAAGGCACCTATTAATATCACTAAAAACACAGATAAAGGGTTCCTTTAATAACACATTTTTTAACGATGTTAAAACCCCCTTTTAACATCACTCGCATTAAATTTACTTTTTAGGTGCTGCTAAAACCATATAATTAGAGTTGTTGAAGCCCCAATTTATAGTAGTTATTACACATCCACCAATTATGTTCCATCATCAAATATAAGTTTTATCTTTATCAAGGATATCCTCTACACATAGCATTAAAGAAACACATATTTCTATCTCCCTACTTAAAAAAGGGCCCTATATTTCTCTAATTCTACACACTATTTCTAAAATATTTTTAGAAAATGATAATTCTTTCCCACCATTATAGAAAATAGGCCATCTTCCAGTTTCTCCTAAATCTTATCTTCCATAACTCCAATATACTGCTTAAACGCATACAAGGAACAATTGTGGTTGGGCCTATTTGTGCTCTATTCGTATGGTTGGCATCTATGTCTCTTGAGATAATCAATAAGGAAATCCTAGGTGGGTCCCCTCACTTGTTTCTCTCACTACGTTTTAACAATCTAGAGGAACCCTTAATCAAAAACCCAGCAAGAAAAACATATAATACCTTGTTTCCTCCCTATTAAGTTTCATGAAAAGTGGGGAGTGGTTTGGAAGATCATAAAGATGGCGACTAACGTCATTCTAAGAGAAAGAATCAATGCCTTGTGTGATGTAAAATCATTAGTCCAACCTAAAACAAATTATCTATTTCCTCATTTAGATGTTTCATCATGTGAATGTGTCTCCCATGAAACCCATATTAATGAGAACATTTGAAGAAAAAAAATAAAATAATTCATTAATAGATTTAAAAGGGTACTTTTCTTCTCCCACATTCTCTGACCTGTTGACAATTCTATTGAAATAATTTTCTAAAATCCTAGAAATGTTCCATGTTTGAAATGAAGAGAGTATTATCCATAGTTCCACCCTTTTTAGGGAGTCACAATTTGAATAAATGAAGGTGAAAATGAAAGAGAAACCAACTAAGGACACATATGCATTAATTTTCTAAGAAGATATTTAAAAACATTCCAATATAATGGTACACATCCTGAAGATCCATATGTGGTTATTTAATGGACTCTTGTGTATACAGTATGCCAAACATGTCTTCCTCAAAAAATTATATAAAGAATCTACCTTTAGTTTTGGTTCTATAATTACCAGGATAGTGTTCTAGCATTTCCATGCATTGGATGCCATGAAATAAATTTTGGTATAATCCCCCAAGGCCCTATAATTCTAAATCAATAATAGGGGACATTACTAATGTGTGTTTTTGGTCTTCTGGACATGAGTATGTTGTTGAAAATAGACTAGGAATTATATTTGCAGACCACATTTTCCCTAGAGTTGGTAATAATTCCTTTGTTAACCGAATATAGATAGAATTTAGTATGATATACTTTCACTAAAATGGAAGTAAAATTACTATATTCTTGTTATTTTGAGTCATATAGTACCAAAAAGTGATTGTGAGTGCCTGAGGATGGATTTGGGGGAGCCAAAACACTAACCTTCAAGTGGAGTAAAAAGAACACAGGGAAAACTGGTAGAGTTTCCACTGAATGTTTCAGAGGAACAACAAAATCACTGAATCCAAAAGTCTTGTAAGAAAACTCTTCCTATAAAGGTATATTAGTAGATAAAATTCCATGAAATTGATCTTCCCCAAATCCTAAACTACCCGGAAAACTCCTACCTCCATTAGATATTCAGGAAGCCCAATTCTCACGTCAAAATGTATTTGAACGGGGAGAATATAGGGAACCAATATTGATGGAGGGGACTTATGACAAAAATAATATTCCTCATATAAGGAACTAAAAGAAGATCTTGGACCCTAGAACTCGGAAGACTTATGGGCCTCAGAAAAGTCCAATATATTGAGAACTAAAAAAACACTAGCCTCAAGAGAAAACCCACCAAACATACTATGAGCTACATGAATCGTCCCTTTATACGAATACCCATACCTATAAATAGAAACTGAATGACTACACAAGTGAGAAACCATAAAGAATCCAAAAGTTTAATGGATGAAAATTTAAAACAACCATAATTATTCCTTTCCTATTTGAATGAGAATGTTAGACATTTGATGAACTATAAGATCTACTTCCATACATATTTGGGGAACCAATGATTAATATATACTTTTTGTATTCTCATCATAAAATTGGATACCACTCAAATCATTAACCACACTCTAAAGAATCAAAGGATCTAGTAGTGGTAGGGGAATACCAAGAAACTTTACCCAAACCACCATTCATATCAAATCATCTACTATATGTGTATCCAAGATACATCCAAAAGGTGTGAACATCTAACATAAACACACCAACAACTCTCATGAACACACCTTCACAAAATCCTCATGAAAAAAGAAATAATTATAGATTTCATTCCACGATATAGAATAATCTTCTTCTATAAGACTGATATCACCTGATCCCACAAAAGCACGAATAATGTAATTGATGGCCAATCTTTAGAAAATCTCACCACCATAGACTAGTAGTTATAAGATTCATCCTCACCCATCATAATTTTTGACACATCCACTATAATAAAACCATCAACCATATTCATTAATTTGGTCTTTAAATAAATTCTTGTAGTGAATGAAATCCATTAATAAGGAGAGAGAGTAAAATGTCCCACTAGATCCCCCTTGAAGTAATGAAGCATCGAGTCGTATATAGATGCATCGGGGGAAATAAAAATAGTTATTTGGCCTCATCAAACACTTATCCAAACAATAAAATCTTCGAAATGTTCATATGGTGACATTGAAAATGTTTATCTAATTCTCTTCCATCCAACTAAACCTTATTTATCAAATCACAAAACATCACTTTTGGAGTTTTCTTCATCAGGATGAATTTATTATCTAATGAATCCAAAAAAAATATTTTGTTTGATAACAATTTTTCTGATCTTCCTTTCATAACTTATTCTTAGCTAATTATCTTCTTAAATATATTCTATAAAATATAAATGATGAAAACAATTCCAATGGATTTTTTTCTGTTGGATGTTAGTCTAATGGACCATCCCTCCACAACACACATTATAACTCCTCATCTTCAAACAACATCTTTTAAAAAATTCATTCTAAATTGAAACATCATAAATTCTACCATTCTGTAAAACAAATATGCCTCTATCCATTTCTCTTAGCCCACTTATTATTTTCCAATTCATTGTTTAAAATTCTAAATAATTCTTCCAAATTAAAATTTTCTATCTGATTCCCTTCTTTATTAAGTAGAAATATAAACTCTATTCATCTTTGAGAACACTAAAATCACCATATGATAACTTCAAAAAATATATATCTAATGACCTATGTCTATAAAAGATGTCAATTTTATCTTCTTATGATATACATATTATAGTATCTCTATCCACTTTCCTCTATCTAGTAATATCTATTCAGTGGACTATATCTGGTATTTAGAGGTTTATTACTCTATCATTTAGAAAATTATTCATTAGATAAACTTTTCTAGCTTCAAAATCATCATCCATGTCTGATCATCTCATCTTGATTATCTCTATCTAGTGAGGTACATCTAGGTCACTATTTCAAGAAATAATTCTCATGATATCTTTATCTGATAATTTTGTTCTTGGAAAACATTATCTCCCCTTTTGAATTATGAATAGAATCTTGAGATTTTAATAATGTAAGGAACAATGAAGATTAATTAATAGATTCTGATTGAATTTATAATGATTCTTGAATACATTCTTAATATACTTCCATATTACTTCTTTCTATGAAATTTTATGGTAACATGCTTTAACAAAAGTTAGTTTTCAAAAACATTAGTAAAACATCACAATGGATCTTCAATTATAATATGTTCCCATGACTCAAGTATAGTTACTCATGAATCCAAACTATTTTTTTCATGTATTATGTTATGTAAATCCTTACATCATTTTTTTTATTTTTTTTTATTTTTTTGGATATGATGTTATTAATTATCATGATTATATACATATGATCATCTTATTCTCACTTATGATGATTACTTTTTACAACATATGTTATCACTTATTAGGAATTTTAGATAACCCCTTATTATTTTTCCATTTAAATATATTATTAGGATATTTAATATATAATATTTTTCTATATGAGTATCTTATGTGGATAATTTTGGGGAGATTTTTTCTAGTTATTGTAAATTAATTAGTTGGAATATGTAAATTTGATACAATGAACATTACTCATATTAGATAGATATTTCTCTTAACTCACTAAAACCTGAAACCCAAAAAAGGCATATGGAATATTTATTTTACATTATTTGTGAAAGATCATTTAATTTTGGATTTTTAACAAATATAGTTAGTAATGTATTCAATTTTTAGCACTATATCTTCAAGTACAGGTCAAATGAAAATTATTTGGTATCATATTAGGGTTTAGATAACATTAGTGGGTTTTATATTTAAATTTGAAGTTAAAATAAGAGTTATAAAGGTCATTATAGACTAATGTTTTAGGAAAGAACATTGTTTAAAAGGTATAGATAAAACATTAAGATGATTGTACCAAATATTTTATGTTTATTGGGAATTGGGATGAGAGAACATTGGTGAAAGTACTAGTAATATAATTAAGTATTTGATAAAATCTAAAAATATTGGTAAGGTATAAATTTTATGGTCCTATAGGATATAACATCCATGTCTTGATACTAATAGTGGATGGAGGCACTAGCACAAATGCATATAGGGGTAATAACACATAAAATAGTGTTCTAGGTATTAACTCAATTGTTAAATGGTGTATGGAAAAGAGTTATGATGAAACACATAATTTTACATTATTTTTGTACATTTTTTAGTTAATAACATTATCTATATAATTCATTATAAAGGATTTATCATCCTAATAAATTATTCAATGGAATAGGAAAGATTTTATCTTAAATAAACTCATATTGAAACAAGAATTATTTGTGTTGAATATAGTTATAATTTAATAACATAGAAGAGTAATACATAAAGTTGTTGATTTATTTATATATTAAAATAACAATATTATGGTATTAATTTATCACTACTATTGATTAACTCCTTTTGGTTTTGGTAATGGTTGATCCCTAAAAGAACATTGTTTACAATTGATTACATGGGAAATGTAGTGATATTTTCAAAAATAAACCTAATAGGAGGAGAGATATAGTGAGAAATACTATACATATTTCAAAAAATATATCTTGAAATATAATTAATCACATTAACATAGTTTATTTTCTAAAAACCCTAATGATTGTTTTAGAGGTGGTGTCTTGGTCAATGACCAAGACAAAAATTATTATATTAAAAAAATATGGTATTAGAAAAGTCAAAATGAAGGAGTCTTTTTATAATCATTATCATATATTAGAAGAAGATCATCAGGAAGGTCAACCAAATAGGTTATATATTCATTTTCATCATCTATTTTGAGTCTCCATTAAAAATATAAGACATGTTCATGAATTTAATTCCTAATTCCATTTGCTAACTGATTCTATTTGATCACTTGACCTACTAGTATGGTAGTGAAGCTACCAGCAGTAGAAAATGATGAGGATGATTAGAATATTTGGAATCATTAAAAGTATTCAATGTTTTGGATTTTATGGGAATCTTATATTCAATACATGAGGTTTCTCAGTTATAGAAGACAAGGTATACTATGGTCTCTATGAAGAAACATACATGAATTTCATAAATCACCAAAGGATTATCATATCATATTTCATGTGAGTGTTATATAAGATGACACACATCGATTATGTGAGGCATCCAACTCATTACCTATAAGGTAAATTATTCTCACAAAAAAAGGACTTCTAGTTCCATAACCTATGGAACCCTGTGATCATTTCATGAAACGATAAACATAGTTTAATCACCTTAGTATGTAGAAAGATCACATTTTCATCATGTATTATTCTTAGGCTCATCTCCTAATAAATCATATAATCTCTAACTATGGATAATATTTTGATGAACCAAGAGGGATAAAAGATTATAAATGAATGATTGATCTTTAAATTTTTAAATTCAAGCATGGATACTCCCATATAAACTCATAAAATATCAGTTTTTTGCTGATTTAAATCTCAGTTGGGATAATTTCTAGGTATTATCGTCATGTACATTGATTGGAATAGGTTTAATGTCTAGTAGGGACCTCAAATATGTATGGTTCGAGGCTTGGTATACTCTTGAAAAGTTGATTAAAATTAATGGTTATTTCCTCCCAAGGGGAAGATGGATTTTTGGTGGCATCATAACGTCAACATTGAACCTTAAGAAGGAATCCTATGTACATTAATTGGAGATAGGTATCAAAACTAATTTATTTTATCTGTATATTTTAAGGTCATATGGAAGGAAAGGTTCATGAAGTTTAGCATCATGGGGTAAGGATTCTTATACTGTGAAAGGAGTGAAAATATGGAATGGTGTGGGGATTATTCATATAAGATAACTGAATGTTGTGGTATCATCTTATTCTCATCAAATGTGGCATCCATTGCTCTTCAAGTAGGGTATAACTATATATTAACATTTTTACTAAGGATGTTGTTTTGGGTTAGAGTAGTTAATTTAAATAGACCAGAGCGGGTGAATGTTATTTTCCTAAAATTATAAATTTTATTAAAAATAAATGCAAAATATAATGGTTTAAAAATATTAAATATTTATTTCTTAAAATATTAAGTATATTTAAATTCTAAATAGTTTTATATAAAATTAATGAGTTTGTAACAAAGAATAATTTCAGTGGTTTAGTCAAACTGACTAAGTAAACTCTTCACAACATAATTGATGGTGTTCGGAACCCACTATTAAGATAGAGATACTTTTATAATGGGAGAAATTGAAACCCAAACTTTAATAATGATATGAATCAAAACCTAATACATTGTGGGGAAAATCTCCAAACATAACAAAAAATCCTTTTAGGGTACATAAAAAACCCATGTTTTTCTATAAGTTACATGCATTACCTATGTATTCTAACTTTTTTTTTCTGGTGAGTATATACGTAGACTAAATTTTGTAGTTATTATACCATATTATGTTAAATTATTATGGCTACAAAACTTTACTTGACACCAATCAAATAAGTAAATCAATGATAGATCCATTGGAGAGTTGAAGAAAAATTGATATTGTAGAAATTTTTATTATCCCTTAAAAATGGATTTTAATGTTTATTTCTAGTAATCCCAACAACATACATTAGGAAGTGATGAATAATGATAAATATTTTTTTTGAACGTTTCTTACAACACATCACTTTAATGTATAGTTCATGTAGTGTACCTACTCATCTTTTATTGAATTACAATGTATGTTTACAAATTTATTTCTCCACCTTATCCCTTATAATAAGACCTTAGAACATATAAATAATAATATCTCAACACAAAAAAGTATTTTTTTAGAAATTAATTTTCAAAATAACAATAATAATAATCTAAAATAATTTATGAGAGAGAGTAAGAGAATATTGATAATTTAGCTGTTGAAATTTAATACCATTTTGAAAAAATCAAACACATTATAAATCATTAGTTTAATTAGATCAACACAATATCATTATAATAGGTCCATGATATCTCATAAATCTCACACAAATTCAAACATTAATATTCAAAATTTGAGTTTAAAATTTTCCTTATATTTGACATGTGATAATATCAAACTATAAATATATTTCATCAAAAATATTGAAACACATTTGAATGATATTTTTAGGATAACACATAAATTTATAAAAAAAATTATAAAAAAATAAATCATCTCAAAATAATAAATTCCAAATATTTTTTGTTTCATACTATATATATATACAAGAATTATGAATAGAATTAATCTTCTTATAGTTATGTTTAAAATAATTTAAAATACTTATCATAGGTTATAAATCATTTTAATGAATTTTTAGAATCATTAAATCATTTTAATCATTCGAAAAACATATTCAACAAATCAATATATCAAAAAAAATCATAAACTCTATGTAAATTGGAAAACATGATTTGTATAAGAGTAAGATACATGCTTGCGTAAGGGTAAAAATAAATTTACAATTGACTTGTAAAGCTATCAATAAAAATATATATCATGTTAAATTATATCATATAAAATACATGCACTTCATATTGGTCGATTTTATTGAGTAAATGTAAAATGAATAGCTAGGTAAAGGTAAATAAAAAAGTTCATGCACTGCATAATGGTAGCTTAGCACACTGTATAAGGGTATGATTCATTTTCAAAAGTGTGTATATGTGTATACTATAATTTTATTCATTATGAAAGGGTTATATAATAATTGAACTTGAAAACCAGGGGTAGTAGCCTACACGCATAAACATACAATACAGTTACATAAAGCTAAAAACAATGTTCTAAAACATGCTTAATAGTTAAAACCAAACTCATGTAAGGGTAATAGAAAATATATAAGGTTAAAATAATTATAACTAAATACATTGTAAAAATATTTTTTAATAAAAAATAATTAAAATGAATTATATATAACAATAATAATAATAATAATAATAATAATAATAATAATAATAAATGAGGAATAACTACAAAAATAGTTAAATTCCGAAAAAATATTATAAGTATTGAAAGTAGTATTTATTATTTTAAAACCAATAAATAAATAAAGTTGTCTAAGGATCCACTCAAAAAATCTCCCCTTTTGATAATTAGAGAACAAAATATCAATTTAAAAATTTCTCCACGTCTTCGAAACTTTTCAAAAGGTTTAAAAATTTTAAAACATCATTTTCTCCCCCTTTTTCAAACATCTAAATAAAAATTATTAAATTGAAAAAATATTTTCACCCCCTAAAAAATTACATCCTTTGGGTGAACTCCCCATAAATTATATAGGCATATAAAAAAAAATATTGATCCCTAAAAAATAATATTTATTGGAAAATTTATTTTGAAAATGATCCATTAAAATAAATAATATTATATTCACGGAATTGTAAAATATTTTTAATGAATTAAAAAATGCCCATTATTGTAAGACAAAAAATAAAACATATAATACATGATCACTTTCCTAAATGAAAAAAATATAGGACCTGCTAATATACCCTACAATAATAAAATAAGAATATTCATGTTGGACATAAAATAATTATAAGTCAAATTTGGGAATCCAAAGCAGTTTAGGTCTAATACGATTTAAAAATATTTTTTAGGATCTCATGATATAAAAGGGTTAGACCTATTAATAATAAATAATATTTTGACATATAAGACAATTTATTTCCAATAGATTAAATTTATTATAATGAAGAATCAAGATCATACTGTTAAAATAATCCTCCACTGAAGTATATAAATGAATAATAATGAATATAGATTTTAATATCACAATTATTAAAATGAGCATGATGATCATAGATGGATATTAAAACCACTTTAATCAAACTTATTATTTTTTAAACAATTTCCTCCTTCCATAACATTATCTTAATCGCATCCTAAAATAACATCATTTGAAAATTTAAAACTATTATTAGAAACATATTTTTTCAAATTTTAATTTTCATCCCTTAGTTTCATATAATTGTTTTCTACAAGAGAGTTATAATCTAACAAAATAATTTCATTCCTCTTACTCATTATTTATAAAAATAAAATACTTAAACCAATTATTATAATTTTTATGTTTTAAAATTTTGATGAATGTAATTTCACAATCTTTCATCATCAAGAGAAGTACTTTTATTTTATTCAAAAATATTATTATATTCTGACTCAATATGTAAAGACCCAGAAATTTCAAGAATTTTTTTTCTTAAATACTTTTGAATTTTACGAGTCTGTGACTTCTGACAGCACTTGATTCTGAGGCCCGGTGTGCCCAGAATCAATTTCCGAAGTTTATCTCAGGTACGTTCAGTAAACGAGCGAGAAAGTTTTTATATCTTTGAAACCGGTGCTCAGAATTGAAATATAAGGGCACCGATGAACTCACAACGCCGATATTTTCTTAAGGGGACCTTTACCGTAGTTGCGTTTGCTCGAAAGGAGAAGTTAATTATTGAAGTTTAATTAAGAGGATAATAAAATTGTTGGAACAATTTTATTTTATATCTAAGGAGGTTAATTCCTCCCATGGGAAGTTATTGGTGGGGCCCACACCCACCCAACTTCCCATGTGTGGATATAAGAGAGGTGGGGCCCACACGAGCCCCAACCTTTCATTTTCCCCAAACCCCCTTAAACCCCCTTCTTTAATTTGTTAACTTCTCTTATTTATGTAACTCTTCCTCTTCTCTCTCTTCCTCTTTAACTCTTGCCAACACACCTTAATTAATTAATGGAACCTATTCAATTTATTAATTAAGTGATTCAAATTTTGAATGCTTGGAAAGATTAATTAAAATAAGGGGAAGCCTTATTTTAATTGGGTTGGCACTTGTTTTGATGGGGGAACTTTTGAGAGAGAGATTTTGTTAAGGAAGAGGGGAATTGCTCCTTTGTCGAAGAACACCAAACCTCCGGTGAAGAACGATGCTCCCTTCCACGAAGAATGACGAAGCGCTCTCTATTCTCTTCTCCACGACAAGAGAGGAGACATCAATTCTTCTTTGGGTGCACTCCTACGACGACGGAAACGACACTGTCATCCTTGACGCTTGTCAACCACGAACCTTATTCGAGGTAGGGGGATTTTGAATATTTATGTGTACATGATTTATACCCTCAAGCATGGAAGATTATTTTGTTGGGTGATTATTCAAAATACTAACACGGTGGGTACGGACTAACAAACAAGTCCAGACCCATAGTTGTATCATTCTTGATGCGCGGATTGACGGGCGATGACGGAACGGGACCCCAACGACGATTTGAAGCCGTCATAGTGAAGAGCAGGTCCCAGGAGAGCCGCAGGCACAGACAATGGGCGAATCGGACCACCGGAGTGCGTCCGGTGGTCCGCGGAAGGTGGCGCCGACTCGCCGCCGGAGCAGAACACCGTGGCTCAGCTGCGGCAGTGGGAAGAACCAGAACAGAAAAGTTGTTCCGGATAGGAACCGGCGCGACATTATGCCGCGCCTACTGGGGAGGCCGTGCCCCCCCGCTTGGCCAGGCTAGCCGGGCCGGGCTGCGCCAGCCGGGCCGGGCCACGCTAGCCGTGCCGAGCCGCGCCCAACCGGTCCGTACCCGGACCCAAGTTGGGTCAACCCGATTCGGTCTGACCCAGGGGGTGTTGGGCCGGGTTGGACCGGGCCATGACCCCCTATTTTCGAACTATTTTCGGTTAAATGGACATATCTTGAGCTACGAACCTCAGATCGATGCACCGTTAGTTGAGTATGATTTCTTGGATCGAGACGGTCGTTTTGGTATATTACACTCAAGGTTTCGGCAAAGTTTGTGTATGGCCGGGTTGGTTTGAACTCAAAACCAACCGGGCCCTCGGAGCGGAAACACTTATAACTTGAGGACTGGACGTCCGATTGATGTGCTGTCGACTACGTTGGATTTCTCTTGATGAGAAGGTTCTTTTGGCATACTTAACCTGAGGTTTGGACGCAGTTGGAGTATGGACAGGTTGGATTGTACCCGAAATCCAACCAGGCCCCTGGAACAAAAAGTCTAATAACTCACAGACCAGGCGTCCGATTGACACACCATCTATTGTGTTGAGACCCCTATGACGAGGCGATCCTTTGTGATACTTCTTTGTGGGACTTCATGACACTTGGAGTGTCGAACAGTAGCTCATGGAGCGGATCCTCCCGGAGATGAGCGTACAGATTATGGTGACCTTGTAGCCGGATGTGACCTGATGACTGCTTGTCTGATTCAATTCGGAGTGACTTGACTAGCCCAGCGACAGGAGGAGTACCTATGTAGGCTATTAGGGGGAACACTACTGTGTTGGGGTGGCAGAACCATGCTGGGGATCGTTACTGTGTTGGGGCGACATACCCGCGGTACTCGACAGAGGAGGAGTACCTCAGCAGTCTAAGGTTAGTGAGTGGCACCTCAGAGTCATGACAGGACTACTGCGCTCGACAGAGGAGGAGTTCTCCAGCAGCCATGTTTTCGACATCGTGAATAAAATTCCTTGTTTGAGATGAGTCAATGACCTTTGTGTTTTCCTCATGATTGAGATGGGTTACTTGATAACTTAGGTATATGTATGGGCATATACCTATGTAAAGGTTATCTGTTGAGATCTTTCTTTGTGGTTTATCCTTGTTGGAGTTTAGTGAGACCTTGAGGGTCTCGGGGTCCCTACTGAGTATCGTTATACTCACCCCTACACGGGCTACACTCGCACCTCATAGTATTGGTTGCAGACGACGGACAACACTGATCATGGTTGAGGCTTGTAGAGCTGGATGGTACCCGGAGGTGGATCTCACGACGAGTCGGTACCCAGAGGACGGACAGACGTGGAGTGCTGAGGAGGACATCTGTACCTACCCTTCAGTTGGAACTCGGAGGACGATCCAGGATCTACTTCACCATTCAGCTATTTGTCTTTTCTGTTGTACTTTTCTTTCAGTTGTAGCTGTACCTTTCTATTGGGCTTGTATTTCTAGCCCCTTTGTACTTTCAGCACACTTGTTACTTCTTTACTTAGTGTTAGCTTCCGCTTGTACTCTGGTTGTGTGTGTGATTACATTTTATAAAGGCAATGCCTTCCCAGTTTTTAAGGAGTTACGCCATTGGTGCTAGTCGCCAACCCCTGGCCTATGGAAGGCGGGCTTGGGGTAGTCATGATACGGGCCCCGGGGGACGGGTCATGACACAATAGATAAATAAAAATCCATACTTTTATAATGCGGTTCTTGATACTTCTCAAATATATCATCTAAAATTATTTTACAAAAAATAAAATATTTATAATCACTAAAGTAATCTAATTGAACTATATTAAATGTATTACTAGAATACTCCTTTTCTTTTAATTATATTTTCTAATACACCATATTGTATTTAGACTTCATCAAAGTTTTATTTTTCTAGACAACAAAAATTGAAATAGATATTTCCTTAATCTTTTTTAAGTACTAGGATACATGTTACCTCCAAAATAAATATTCTAAAAAATAATGACAATAGTACAACTATTATTTTATATTAAACCTCTAATACCATTTTTTCGGTATAAAAAAAAGAATAATAGAGCTCAACTATCCGTAGGAATGTCAACCCTCGAACACCATGTGACTATATTATTATATAGACAATATATTTGAACTAAATAGTTTTAAGGGGTCTTCCTATAATACCATGTTTTAGTTTAGAACACTTGATGCAATTAGACAAGAGGGGATGATTTTTCTATTCTAAAAATTATCAATGACACTAAAAATAATTGGGAATATTTTGTTTTATAAATATTAAACAATTAGTTATTAAAATATTTAGAATAATGGAAATGTGAATTTTTTTTGATGAAAATTAAAAAGATGAACGAAAATAATTTTTATAGTGGTTCATTCAAATTGAATAAGTCTATTATTTACACAAAAATAGATTACATATGAAATCCAAAATTAAAAGAGAGACACATTCACAAAATGAGGAATCTAAACCCACACTCTTAAAACATTATGAATCCCAACCCATGACTTTGTGAGGATCATCCCTAAACCTAACATCACATCCCATTGCGGGAATAGAAAAAAACCCTCAATTTATTACAATGAACAACCCCTAAAAAAATTCTTTTTTTATTTGAGTGATTATAACATATTACTAATTTGTATAGGTGGTATAACCTATGGTTTGAAATATTTATTTTCCTAAAACTCTACCCATCCTATAAAAAATAAATAAATTAATGAAACAACTGCTTGAGATTTGCATAAAAAATGATGGTGTAGAATAATTCTTATAACACATTCAAAATGGAAATGAATAAAAAAATTTGTGCATTCTAGTTATCAAATTTTTAAAAAAATGAATAATGATGAATCTTTTCTCATTTAAATGTTACTTTTTCACTACACTTGAATGTTATTGTAATTCAATTTTCTATTATATTATTTTAACAAATTACTATATATGATTTCAAATATATGTTCCACTATCTCTCTTTCATGGATGCCTCAAGGACTTTAAATAATAATAGCCTCACATAGGATAATAGTTTTTTAAGAAAATAAAATTCATGTTAATAATAATAATCTAGAATAATATTAGAGATATAGATAGAGAAATAGAATACTAACATTTTGATTGTTTGAATTTGAAAACATTTGAACAATCTGAAGTCATTCAATATCACTCATTAGTAGAGTTGATAACAGTTCCCTAATATTTTATCAAAGATATATAAAAAATCACATATGAAAAAATAATATTCAAAATATGAATTTCAAATTTCATTCTACATTTAAATTGTGATAATATAAAAATATATATTTAATTTAAAACATTGAAACATATTTAAATATGTTTATGTAGGCTAGTCCATGAATTTAAAAACATTAATATCAATGAAATAAACTCAAAATAATGAATTCAAAATATTTTATGTCTCATGATTTATATATATACGTGAATGATGAATAATATTAATCATCATATAAATTCATTTTTAAAATATAACAAAAGACACTTCATATGTTCTATATAATTTATAATAATTTATTGAATAATAAAAAATGGAATCATTTGAATCAAATATGTAGAAAATCAATACGTCTAAAAAATCATGAGAACATAGTAAGTTTAAAAACTATATTTACATAAGGGTATGTTATATCAATATGTAATTGTAAATATAAATTTAAAATCAATCCATTATGGAAATAGGAATTACATAGATCATGTGAGAGGGGAACATAAGAAATTCATTTATTGTGTAATGATAGAGCTCATTGCGTTAATGTAAACTAAATAGATATGTATGGTCAAATGGGCAATTTCATTCACTACCTAAAGGAAGCATATGATGATGTGTAAGGGTATGTTTTTATAACATCCTAGATTTTATGGGTATTCTTTTTAGATATTATATGGATTATTTTCGAGACCATGAACAGAGATGGTGTGCGATTCTGAGGCCTAGTGTGCTCAGAACAAATGTTTGAAAAATATTAAAATATTTAATAGCACGCGTGAGTGATTTTTATTAAAAGTGGAAAAACTATTAAACCGGTTCTTATATCTATAATTTGAGGGAACTGTTGAGTTAGTAATATCAAATTCACCCTAGGTGTATCTTAACAATGGTTGGTGTTGGTCGTTATTGGAATGTCGTCTCAGACGTTTTATAGAGATAAAACAAATTAAGAAAAAAAGTTATTATATTTCTTCAACGTAGCGACTGGTTTATTTTTTAAATAAACAATTTTATGATATCCAAGGTTAGTCTCATTACCTTTGATTTATCTAGAGATTTTGTGAAGAAACCTCTATAGAATCCTCTAGAGAAAGTGGCAGTGGATCTTCGAATTGATGATTGAGAAATACCGATATTAACATATCTCGCCAACGACGAGGACATAACTTTGTTATTAAATGGTGATCGATCCAATTTAAGGTATGGTTTTTTATTTAATTGGTTTATTTCAAATACGTTTTTTCTACAATTAACATGGATAAATATATGAACTTATTTATTCATGGATTTTATGTTTTTTGGGTTGGGATTGATTTAATTTCATTCTCTAACCCAAATCCTATGATCATGATTTTTGACAAAAAATATTGTCCAATGATGATTAAACCTTCATTCTTGTGCATTCCTCCCTCCATTATTCTCCATTTTAACCCAACGGTTTTGGTCTCGACATTTCTATGTTGTTTAGAACATGATCAGACCCCAGTATTTGAGATGAATCAACACCCACGGTTGAATAGTGTAGATCAGGACACAAGGATCTCAAATTTATGATCTTTTCATTTTAGGGAATCAGAGGAGGAATGGTGCTCTGTGGAAGGGACCATCATCACAATACAGTTCCAACCAGTGTTGGCAGTGGAATGGGTGGTCGACGATGGTGGTTAATGCTACATGTGGTGGATCCATATGCGATGGGTTTGATGGTGGTGGATCATGGTAGTGGAACATAGGTGTGGGGGTGATGGATGTGCTAGTGGATGTGGGAAAATAGAAGCGGACATGGAGTGGGACGAGCTAGGTAGGCTAGATTTGATTGGTGGTTCATGTCAGGATGGGCTAGATGAGGTGGACCCAAATCTGATTGGAGGTAACTGTGTTGAAGCCAGGGTGTGGTCGACTACGTCAATCGACCATGGAGGTCAACTGTGGTGTCGAGGTAGCTCATGTTGTAGTGGGGCACAATGATTGTGTGATTGAACAACAGTGGTTGACCACAGTGGCTAGTCAGTTTATGTATTTGTATAAACAATACCTATTTGTCTACGAGAGGTCGGTCAGCATGGTAGGTGGACCGACCATAGTGGTCGATCGTGGTGGTAGGTAGTCCTACAACAGCGATAGGTCCACAAGCCCCTAGCAAGTCTGCATTCAATTTTGTTCAAATAGATATAACTCCTAAATAGAGCATCCAATCAAAGAGTTGTATGTGGTGTTGATACCCTAATGCCTATACATTATTTCGAGAAATATTTTGTGTTTTTAGTGTATAACATTAAAGGTTTAGGGTGTTCTTTTTCTTCATTCCTCAAGTGTGTTGTGCGGCATTACATCCACACAACTAGATTATAGTCACCTCTAGAGGTTGTGTCTTAGAAATAGTATGGTATCCCTCCGTGCAACTAGAGTGTGATCTTATCTAACCCATAGTGGAGTTTTTTGAATTAGAATAACCTCTATGATCAAGCCGTTGATCCACCATCTTGCGGTCCACATTATTTGGTTTTGTGGAATATTTAGGATATTATCACATATATAGCAGGTTGATCTGTATTGGGTTTTTGTTGTCCCCCAATGATTATGGGCATGATCCACTCTCCCATAGAGTAGGTTGGACTCATTATATCTTCAAGTAGACTTGTGTATAGACTCTTTGTGGTGTTCTTTTTTTTGGCCCTATTTATTTTCCAGTACTTTCACTGTCATAATATATTGTGGGGTCTTAGATGTATGTATGCATCCATTCATTTGTTTTAAATTTCATCATTTTGTGGCTTGGAGATGTGTGCATGTGTACAAATAATTTTGGATCATTCCTCTCATTTTTTGGATATTCCTACTCAATTCTATTCACCATCCTCTAGAATATTGGATGTGGGCTTGGGTTATTCATGGTATGGTCAACTCTAGGACGGGTTAGGACAGTTTCATTTTCAATCAGCTATCTAAGTGTAATATAAACAATCATGATCATCATAAGGGTCATCTAAAAAGTAAATATCTATATAAAGGTGTAAACATACATGAATAATGGTTAATAATTGTTATATAATGGTTATATTTTTTTTAGAATGCACATAAGGGTAAAAACCAAGCTCATGTAAGTGTCATAATAATAATATAAAGATTATGTATAGGTAATGAAAAAAATTAGAAAATTTATTTTCAAAATGATAGAATTAAAAAAAAATATATAATTAATAATAATAATAACAAGAATAAATGATGAAAAACTAAAAAAAATAAAAAATAAATAATTATGAAAATAAAAAATAAAAAAATGGTTCATAGATCCAATCAAGAATGTTGTTGTTCCATTTAACGAAATCAGACTAATATGTTGGTTCTATGTAGTTTGAGGGCTTGGATCTTAGATATTGGTTCAAGGATTAAATTTGAGATACCCATCCCTAGTTAGGGTAGTAGGATAGAAGGTTATAGTGGTCCTCCATGCATTCATAGATGCGAATGGTGGCTCATTTCCCTTTTATGGTAGAACTGTGGTGTATATATCAACTAAAATGATTATTTTAGAGCATAAAAGTAATAAATACAAACCATTTCAAGTGGAAGACTTGTCCACAATGTATGGAATCCTATTCTTATGTGCATAAGGCAATGAGGTTTCCCATCACGTGCTTTAACCAATGATCTTGGGTATGAGGGTCTATGATATCAGCTGTGTGGTTAGTTTAACTATGTATGAATCTATTTTAACTGGGAAATAAGTCCATGGGAACTCAACATTATAAAATCTATGTCATATAAAAGTATAAATCATGTAGTGGAATTTGGGGTGGGTTTCATAACAGTTAGGGGATTTATGAGGCTAAATATTTTACAGGACTTAAATGTCCCTTGCATGTGTGATTCCTATGTACCCATAGAGGGTTTTTGGAAATGGATAAAGGCCCCAAATAAAACTAATTTGTGTCAGTAATATTCCTATAGATCATAAGGTTTGGTCTTTCATGAATGTAATATATACCATGAGACTATACCTTGGAGGACACAATAGAGGAACTTTAGGAATGACTGCTACCTATGGAAGCCTGTAAGTCAAAGGGTGTGTGAATCATGGATTTGTATGAATCATGAACGTTGGTTAGAAGTCCAAAGGTTAGTGTTCCTTGAAATGAGGACTAGAATGGGCTTTTATATGCACTGTATTAGACATAAGATATGTTATATGAATTATTATCATGTTTAAGGAAGTTGAAGTTCCCTAGTGCATCAATGATTTCTCATGGAGCTCTGTAGTTTAACGAATGGATCGATCATAATGAACAATATACCCTGGGTGGTTTTTGTGACCATGTTGGCATGATTTACCTCAATCAATCCTTGGGATCCTCGATATCTCGTATATCATGTTTCTTTGAGTGTTAATAAATTCCCCCCTTAGAATGGAAGCTAATTCGGGAGAGGATGATAGAATTATTAGGCCATAACACCGAAACTAAGTGATGTTACATCTCTTTATCATGAAAATATACCCCATCCTTGCCTGAAAAGATAAGAATGAACCTAAGAAGAGACTGTAAGATTTTTTCAATGATTGTATGTTTCCTACCATTTTATTATACTATTATCTTAAAAAGAATTGTTTGTGCCAAATCAATAGTGCTCATGATAATTTTATATTAAGAAAAATAAAATTTTGTGGGTCTATTTCTGATCACACTGATTCTATGGGAACATCTTCATGAGGTATAATGATAAATGAATATAAAAATCAAAAATTAGACTTTAATATTTCTATTCAAAGCATCTGAGATGGCTACCAAAGTTTCCAAGGCTGTCGCTTCATGAAAGGGAGATATGACAGAAAACATATGCATCGAAGAGATATTATAAATTTTTTTGAAGAATAAAAAAGACTCTAAAAAGAAACTAAAGTATTAAAGGTACTCTATACCATATCAACTTTTTCATTTTATGGATCTAGTCTAAGGTACAATGTTTCAATCCTGTATTCTATTCAAGATTTCCCAGGTTACAAGTTAATGAGATCTTTAGGACTATTTAAGGGGATCATGGCCCCCTCTAAGCACTATATTAAGTATTGTGACTCAATGTAGAGACCCAAATCTTGACATACATGGACATTACATTACTTTTTTATAATACTTAATACATAACAAAAACAGACACCAAAGGACCGTAATAGTTTAGTGTGTTTAGAAACTTGGAACATAATCTTCTAATCTTGGTGACAGATCTTCAACATCTACCATAAATATCTTCCTTTTTTTCTTACATAAAACCTTTGTTTATATCCTGGGGAAAAGAAAACATATAAAGGGTGAGATCAAACTCTCATTAAGGGTAAGCATGGACAAAATAAAACAACCCATATACATTTGAACTTCAAAACATGAACATAATGTTTAAACATCAAAATCTTGAGTTGTGAAATAAATCTTGGCAGTACGTAAGGCATAAATCATAAAGGAACATAAATCATGATAAAATAGCATAGGAATAAAACATGTAATTGTGGAAAACCATTAAGCACATGATATGATTTCCAAAGTAGCCAAGACATTGCTGCCAAGACCATCTTAGTGGACAAAGTCCTTTTCTAAATCGAGTTCACTCTTCATTACAATCCTGTATCACTGAACTAGATTAACTTTACATTCCAGCCATGTCAATCTCATGAGACATAAATCTTTACTCAATTCATTTGATGGAGATATAGGTCCCACCCATCTCATAATGAATTCATTCTTACTTGTGCCACGAAATAAACATAAATCATTCATCATAACCCAAAGAATAAAATGGGTTTCATAAACATCATTCCATCATAACATAATACGTATTAAACAAATGAATCTAATTTCATCATAAGAAAAGTAAAACCATGTAAATCATAGAGACATTATGCACATTTGAAATAATTTCATCTTAGATGTAAAATAGTTTTGACAAAACCCTTGTAATGAATTCTTGAAGAAAATATCCTCTCTTCTTCAAAATCATTTTATTTCCACAAAATGACATGTAATTTTAGAAGAAAAGGATTTTTTACAAAATATTCATGAAATATTGTAGAGTAATCTTCATGAAAATAAGGCGTTATAAAACCGTAAAAATCAGTTCATGCCATAAAAGTTAAAAAAAATATTCTCCTCGTACTTTTATTGGAAAAGTAAAAAAGTTCCTTGTATGGTAAACAAAAGAAAGATTCCTTCCATAACATTTGGTAAAAGTCTAAAATCAGTAAAAAGTAATTTAAACATACATCAAACCATTTTTAGAAAATGGGGACATGAATGATAAATATAACCCTAGTAAATACTTAGGAATAAACAATCTCGGATAAACACGAGATTGGAAAAGTTATCCCTTACCTTATGTTCGATATGCTTTGTATGTATTCGAACCTCTTGTATAATTATTTAAATAATGTTATTTACTTATTACAGAATCATATTCTTTGTTATTATATCATATATGGTTCACTTATGACTTTATATTACCTGTTCTTTTGTAAATTCCATGTTAAAGTAGCGTTTTTGGGTAAAATCGTTTCATTTATCGTACGCGTTTCGACATGTTGTTCTTAATATTAATACTTATATCTTTATTTAATTAATTCCATAATTTAAAAAATGATTTATATATAATATATATTCAGCATATACATATATATATGATAGATCGATAAATGTAATGAAATACACCATTCATGGAGACGGTAGGCCGTACGTACGCATGAACGCTGTTTTCGTTTCCTTATTGAATTGAATGGAATTAAGTAGATGAAATACATATATACACTCACATAAATCCAGTATCATTATTATGTCATATATTTCATTATTATTCATTATATATACTTTATAATCATTCATGAATGGTTAACATGGAGAATGAATCTCATCGCGTCGTGGAGACGGTAGTCCGTCCGTACGCACAAGCGATGATATTGTTACATTATTTATTGAATGGAATTATAGTGGATGATATAATATCTTAGAATCAGTATGATGTTATAATAATCATATATAGGTATTCTTTAAACCATTATACCCATCCTAGTAAGGTGGTGGTGGAAAGACGGATTACACCACGACGTGGAGATGGTATTCTGTACGTATGCACGTGCAATGATTTCATTTTCCGTAGGATGGATAGATGGTGAAATAGGGTTGTTTTATATTTATAATAACATTTCAGTATATAAGTAATACTTATGTTATTACTTTATAATGAAACAACTAAATAAGAGGAAGTAGAAGAAGAAAGAAACTTGAAAGAGTCGGTAGAAGAGACTACCTCTTCCTCGACTCACCTCCTTTAAACTTCTTTTTAGGGCACTAGAGTTGGTCTTTTGAGAAGACCAGAACCTCTATGATATAACTATAGAGGATGATAAGAGTAATTGGTAGGGTTTGGCCGAGATTTAAGGCTCAAAAGGGTGTGAAGAGAAGAGGGAAGGGGTGCCCTTTTAATAAGGGAGGAGAGGGGCACCTTTGGAAAAACTTAAAATATTATTTTACAATAAAGTCATATTCGGATTATAACAGTTCCAAATTGATTTATTTCGAAGCTAAAGTGGGAATGGGTCTAAATAATATCAACAAATAGGTTTTAGACAAGTTTAGGTTACTATTTTAACCTTATCATTTAGATTTAACTCTAAGTTAAATAATTTAACTTTTACCGTGTCTTCATGTTTTCTTACACTATATGGTTAATAAACATACTATAACAAGCCAACAGAACCCCAAGTGGTTAATTATTAATATATATAACCTTATATAAGTCATTTTTCTTAACCTTATATTTTTAGGAATATAATAACAATTAATAATATAATATTTTTTTTAAAAACTATTTTATGTCAATTTTGACACTATTTGGTAATTGATTTTTTTGAAAATCATAACAACACAATTAGTTAGAAAAATGATAATTTAATCAATACTAACATGTCATATTAACCTATAGAATTAGTTTAATTCATAAAAAGTCTAAAATGACATTTATTTGGGAATTTATAAAATCAATTATGTTAATATTTCATTAATAAGGTAATTACTGCATCATCATTGTGTCATTAATAAATTAAATTATTCAATGTGTAAAAATTATAAATAAAATACCATTATGTAGAAAATAGTTTTATATTTCTAATTAATATTTATAGTCAAATTTATCTTATGTATAACCCTATATTAAAAATGTTTTAGTTATTAAACTTTGATTTTAACTCTTTTAACTCTTCTTTAAATAAAATAATAATAAATGTCCTAATCTAATCCAAGTGGACCTAAAGGGTCATATTTTAATCCTAAGGTTGTTTTTTATCGAATTAAACTTATCCAATATAAGTAGGACATGTGTTAGGGTAATAATAATATCATTTTTACCCTTAATTACCCTATTTACTTTTAACCGTGGTAAATAAAAGTAAAACGTTACTGTTCACCAAAAATTATTTTTATCTTAATAAACCAAATTTTACTCCTTGATATTAACCGTGTCTCTTGGATTTTCAAAATTACACTCAAAGAAGCGGTAAAATTAATTTTTATGTAAATTTTCAAATTCTCTTAGGAGGTGGGTAAAAGACGGTGAAAAGTTCAATAAAAATTTTATATACATAAAATTATTATAAAATGACTCGAATGAATTCCATTGAACTTATATAGGTATTATGTATATTTTTTTACCTAAAATAAATTTAAATAAAATAAATAATTATTTAAATAAAAAGTCGGTTTTTAAATAGTAACCCAGGGTTTTCACTATTCATCAAAAATTGAAAGTTTTCAGAAAAATACCAAAAATTCACCCTAGGTTAATTTCGATATTATGAACCCAAAAATGAAGTCCATTTTGAAAGATTAAATTTATAAAATTTCAAAAAGTGGGTATTACTATTCATAATGGCTAGTTTATGTAATATTTTAATAATATATCGTTTAGTGAAACTCGTTATTGCGTACTACACACGTTATCGAAGAAGGTCTTTATTATGTGTAATGCAAGCCAAGTCAGGGCTGCGTGTAGTGCAAGACTCCTTTGTTTTTGCGTGTAACAAAATCTAACCATATTTCATTTGTACATTGAATATATATATATATATATATACAACACTCAATGTTGTGTAGAATAACTAATATCAAACGAAATTGAAATTGTGTGTAACACGATCCAAGAATAGTGTTGCGTATACTAAAAGCTAATACGGTGTTGTGTATAGCGCAAAATAATCTTGGTGTAGCGTACAACAAAAGACATCAAAAAAATTAAAAAGAATAATTCTCATAAAATATCAGGTTGTTACATTCTACCCCCCTTAAAATGAATTTCGCCCTTGAAATTCGTCCGGGTTATAAATGGTTTTCTACATGAAAGTTTCTTTAATTGAAACCCACATCGTAAAATGGAATACCAAAACTTAACTTTAAAAACCAAAGTATGAAAAGTAACGGTTACACAAATTAACTAATCACTAAGTTTTCACATAGGAGAACATAGGTGAAAATATGGATATGGAAGAGAAATATAACCATCAAGTTCTGATGGAGAGTGGTAGAGAACATGGCTATGAAAAATCCAACAATCACAAAGCCATAAATTTGTGATGATCTAAGGTACCATATGATTC
This sequence comes from Viscum album, assembly GCA_963277665.1. Taxonomy (NCBI): domain Eukaryota; kingdom Viridiplantae; phylum Streptophyta; class Magnoliopsida; order Santalales; family Viscaceae; genus Viscum; species Viscum album. The sequence goes on along the minus strand of OY728123.1, from coordinate 679,531,185 downwards.
ATCAGATATTAGGGCACTAGGAAAACAATTTTGATTTTCAAGATCATTTCCCTAAAGTTGAAGAAATTGGAATTAGAAGAAATAATTTCTAGATTTTGGTACAATATCACCGTTGGTCATTCCTTGGACAATTTACACTTCATCTCTTAAAGAAATTAAGTTGAATTTGTCATTCGTGAAGTGTTAGCAGATCATGTGATAGAATGATGGGTCATTCCATCTGTCTCAAACAAAAGGTTAGAAAAAGTTTTCAAAAATACATAAGTCCATCTATGGTGAGGTTAATCGTATATGATTCCAAAAATGGACTTATACTTCATCTATCATACCACTTAATAAAATAAAACTAGTTTCTACTAACCAGGGACTTCCTGTAGTCCAGTGGTAGGCGATAAAGGCCTGTCGCACTTCGGTTGTGGGTTCGATTCCCAGAGCCTTGTCCGACGTGACGGGTTGTCGCCCGTTCTGAATGTTTTCCTTTTTCTAAAACTACATTATTATATCATTCCATAAATAATATCGAAAAAAGTTCTAGCCTTAAACAATACTGACTTATGTCCAACATAATCCATTCCAATCTTTAGTCTTATCCAAAATACTTCTGTCCAAGCTCATAGTATAAAGAAAACAATTACTAGAAATGTCATCTGTCGAGCATGTGAATACCGTCATTTATCCCCCATATATCATACGATATATCTTTTTGGTCACATTCCAAACATGTGAATACCTTAATCATTTATTCTCTTGAAAAATGAATACCCATTGAACCTGAGTGAAAACATGAATGCTGTCAAAATTTAACACTTTCCACATACCAAAATCCCAGAATTTCTATATACTCAAACCATGATATAACTTTGTCCTTATATCAGTCATGAGCTCATTTAATTTTTTCTTTATCCCTTCATTATACACATATCATCTTCTTTCCAAAAATATTTCAATCAATTTTCATTTTTATCGGTACCATATAATTATTGAAAACCAATACATAGATATTCCAAAATTCCACGATACCATAAATGAGATTCCATGATTCTATTTTGAAATCCCATTACAGAAACACTTAATCATTACACAACATCATTTTCATACTCAACATCACAAATAGTGATCGCATGTGACTTCCCTCTATCCTTTTCCTTAAGTGGTTGCTCACGTTGATCATCATTAACCCTTGGATTAGGGAATTGATTAAAATAATGCCCCATTTCCTTGCACTTGAAGAATTGAAGTGTTGGTGGTGCGTTCTCTGTAGCCTTTTCTTTATTCACATCATTAGCAACCCTTTTTCCATTACTTTGACACTCAACTACTCGATGAACTTCCTTTCCACACTTAAAAAATTTTCTAGTCCCTTTAAGACAATCTCCATCGTGCTTCTTTCCACACTTTGAGCATAAAGAAACATTCGTCTTATTTTCACCATTATTTTGAGATTTCTCCTTAAACTCCATCTTTCATTTCTTGTCAAAAATATGAGATGGATATGTTACACCAACTTCCAGTTCTAACTTGATATCAAAATGCACAATTTCTTCAAAGCTACTGAAGTATCTTATAGCTAATTCCCTTCAAAGACTTGGTTTTAAGCCATTGAAAAATCGATCAACTTTACTTTCAGGTTGGATGATAAAACCAGATGCATACCTTGAAAGTCTTGTAAAATTCGCTTCGTATATACCAACAGATTCAACATCCTTCTGCTTAAGCTCAAGGAACTCCTTTTCCATCTTTGTTCAAAGAATACGAGGTAAGTACTTATTGAAAAACAAGTTCTTGAACTCATTCGATTCCATGGATTCAATTTCATCTTAGGGCCTTGTATTCTTAATTAGAGTCCACCACTGGTCTGATTCACCTTCTAAATGGTAAACAACTAAAATGAATTTTTCATGTTCTGAAAAATGATGTATGGAAAATATCTTTTCAATGGTACTGATCCATTGTTCAACAACAAGTGGATCAGAAGACCCATTGAAAGACGGTGGACGTTGCCTCATGAAGGACTCAATAGAATACTGTTCCCTTATCTGCTCATTTGGAAGTCCAGAATGATTCATATCTTGTGTAAGTATAGAAATAAGATTTTTCACTCCAGCTCCCATAACATTGGTTTGTTCATGAGGACAATAATTTCATTTTCCATTACATTGATCAACATGGTTCCTTCGGGTTCCAGCCATCTTCTAAAACCCAAAAAGAATAGTGTGAGAGGAAAAAATAATTCTAGGGAAAACCACATAATAAAGGTTGAGTTCCTCAAATATCTAACATCTTAGGTTTAATTCTAATATCGTTACCGTAATTCTATGACTATAACTTATACATATACTTAACCTTAGGGACATCCCTAGACATACCTTAGAAATATTTCTAGGGATCTCACTAAAGTTTTCGCATCCTAGTTTCCAAAGTTTGACTAAACCTTTCCTATGATACCAACTATATATACCCAAAGCATCACATACATGGACATTACATTAATTTTGCAGAATACTTAATACATAACAAAAACAGACACCAAAGGATCGTAATAGTTTAGTGTCTTTGGAAACATGGAACATAATCTTCTAATCTTGGTGAAAGATCTTCAACATCTATCATAAAGATATTCATTTTTTTTCTTACCTAAAACCTTTCTTTATATCCCAGGGAAAAGAAAACATATTAAGGGTGAGCTCAAATTCTTATTAAGGGTAATCATGGACAAAATAAAACAAACCATATACATTTGAACTTCAAAACATGAACATAAAGTTTAAATATCAAAATATTAAGTTGTGAAATAAATATTGGCAGTACATAAGGAATAGATCATAAAGGAACATCAATCATGATAAAATATCATGGGAATAAAACATTTAATTGTGGAAAACCATTAAGCACATGATATGATTTCCATATTAGCCAAGGCATTACTGCCAAGACCATATTAGTGGACAAAGTCCCTTTCTAAATCGAGTTCACTCCTCGTTCCAGTCCTGTATCACTGAACTGGATTAGCTTTCCATTCTAGCCGTGTGTATATCATGAGATATAAATCTTTAACCAATTCATTTGAGGGGGATATAGGTCCCACTAATCTCATAATGAAATCATTCTTACTTGTGCCACAAAATAAACATAAATAATTCATCATAACCCAAAGAATAAAATGGGTTTCATAAATATCATCCCATCATAACATAATACATATTAAACAAATGAATATCATTTCATCATAAGAAAAGTGAAACCATGTAAATCATAGAGACATTATACACATTTGAAATAATTTCATCTTAGATGTAAAATAGTTTTGACAAAACCCTTGAAATGAATTCTCGAAAAAAATATCCTCTCTTCTTCAAAATCATTTTCTTTCCACAAAATGACATGCAATTTTAGAAGAAAAGGATTTTGAAGAAAATATTTATGAAATATTGTATAGTAATCTTCATGAAAATAAGGCGTTATAAAACCGTAAAAATCTGTTCATGCCATAAAAGTTAAAAAAACATTCTCCTCGTACTTTTGTCGGAAAAGTCAAAAAGTTCCTTGTATGGTAAACAAAAGAAATATTCCTTCCATAACATGTGGTAAAAGTCAAAAATCGGTAAAAATTACTTTAAACATACACGAAACCATTTTTAGAAAACGGGGACATGAATGATAAATATAACCCCAGTAAATACTTATGAATAAACAATCTCGGATAAAAACGAGATTGGAAAAGTTATCCCTTACCTTATGTCTGATATGATTTGTATGTATCCAAAACTACTGTATAATGATTTAAATAATGTTATTGACTTATGAAAGAATCATATTCATTGTTATTATATCATATATGTTTCACTTATGACTTTATATTACCCATTCTTTTGTAAATTCCATGTTAAAGCAGTGTTTTGGGTAAAATCGTTTCATTTATCGTACGTGTTTCGACATGTTGTTCTTGATATTATTACTTATATCTTGATTTAATTAATTCCAGAATGTAAAAAATTATTTATATATAATATATATTCAGAATATACATATATATATAATAGATCGATAAATGGAATGAAATACACCGTTTATGGAGACGGTAGTCCGTACGTACGCATGAACGTTGTTTTCGTTTCCTTATTTAATTGAATGGAATTAAGTAGATGACATAAATATATATATACATAAATCCAGTGTCATTATTATGTCATATATTTCATTATTATTCATTATATATACTTTATAATCATTCATGAATGGTTAACATGGAGAATGAATCTCACTGCGTCGTGGAGACGGTAGTCCGTCCGTACGCACGAGCGATGATATTGTTCCTTTATTTATTGAATGTAATAGGAGTGGATGATATAATATATTAGAATCAGTATGATGTTATAATAATCATATATAGGTATTATTTACACCATTATACCCATCCTAGTAAGGTGGTGGTGGAAAAATTGATTACACCATGACGTGGAGACAGTATTCTGTACGTACGCACGCGCGGTGATTTCGTTTTCCATAGGATGGATAGAAGGTGAAATAGAGTTGTTTTATATTTATAATAACATATAAGTATATAATTAATACTGATGTTATTACTTTATAATGAAACAACTAAATAATAGGAAGTAGAAGAAGAAAGAAACTTTAATGAGTCGGTAGAAGAGATTACCTCTTCCTCGACGCACCTCCTTTAGACTTCTTCTTAGGGAACTAGAGTTGGTATTTTGAGAAGACAAGAACCTATATTATATAAATATAGAGGATGAGAAGAGTAATTGGTAGGGATTGGCCGAGCATCATGGCTCAAAAGGGTGTGAAGAGAAGAGGGAAAGGGTGCCCTTTTTATAAGGGAGGAGAGGGGTACCTTTGAAAAAACTTAAAATATTATTTTATAATAAAGTCATATTTGGTTTATAATAGTTAAAAATTGATTTACTTTGAAGATAAAGTGGGTATGGGTCTAAATACTCTCATCCAATAGGTTTTAGACAAGTTTAGGTTACTATTTTAACCTTATCATTTAGATTTAACTCTGAGTTAAATAATTTAACTTTTACCGTGTCTTCTTATTTTATTACACTATATAGTTAATAAACTTACTATAACAAGCCAAAAGAATCCCAAGTGGTTAATTATTAATATATATAACCTTATATAATCCATTTGGATGAAATTTATATTTTTAAAAATATAATAACAATTAATAATATATTATTTGTTTTAAAAACCATTTTATGTCAATTTTGGCACTATTTGGTAATTGATTTTTGTGAAAATAATAACCACATTATTAGTTATAAAAAACTTAATTGAATCAATACTAACATTTCATATTAACCTATAAAATTAGTGGAATTCATAAAAAGTCTAAAATTACATTTATTTGGGTATTTATAAAATCAATCATGTTAATATTTTATTAACAAGGTAATTACTGCATCATCATTGTGTCACAAATAAATTAAATTATTTAAGGTTTAAAAATTATAAATAAAATAAAATTATGTATAAAATATTTTTATCTTTCTAATGAATATTTATAGTTGAATTTATCTTATGTTTAACCCTATATTAAAAATGTTTTAGTTATTAAACTTTGATTTTAACTCTTTTAACTCTTCTTTAAATAAAATAATAATAAATGTCCTAATATAATCCATGTGGACCTAAAGGGTCATATTTTAATCCTAAGGTTGTTTTTGGTCTAATTAAACTAATCAAATAGAATGAGGACATGTTTTGGGATAATAATAATATCATTTTTACCCTTAAATTACCCTATTTACTTTTAACCATGGTAAATAAAAGTAAAAAGTTAATATTCACCAAAAATTATTTTTATCTTATTGAACCACATTTTACTCGTTGATATTAACTGTATCTCTTATATTTTCAAAATTCCACACACAGAAGCAGTAAAATTAAGTTTTAAGTAAATTTTCAAATTTTCCTATGAGGTGGGTAAAAGACGGTGAAAAGTTCAATAAAATTTTTATATATCTAAAATTATTATAAAAAGACTCCAATGAATTAAATTGAACTTATATAGTTATTATGTATCAATTTTTACATAAAATAAATTTAAATAAAATAAATAATTATTTAAATAAAAAGTCAGTTTTTAAATAGTAACCTAGTGTTTTCACTATTCATCAAAAATTGAAAGTTTTCAGAAAAATACCAAAAATTCACCCTTGGATAATTTCGATATTCTGAACCCAAAAAATGAAGTCTGTTTTGAAAGATTAAATTTATAAAATTTTAAAAAGTGGGTATTACTATTCATAACAGCAAGTTTATATAATATTTTAATAATATATCGTTTAGTGAAACTCGGTATTACGCACTACAGACGCTATCTAAGAAGGTCTTTATTTCGTGTAATGCAAGCCAAGTCAGGGCTACGTGTAGTGCAAGACTCCTTTGTTTTTTCATATAACAGAATCCAACCATATTTCATTTATACATTGAATATATATATATATATATACACACTCAATGTTGCCTAGAATAACTACTATCAAACGAAATTGAAATTGTGTGTAACATGATCCAAGAATAGTGTTGTGTATACTGCAAGCTAATACAGTGTTGCGTATAGCGTAAGATAATCTTGGTGTAGTATACAACAAAAGAAATCAAAGAAATTAAAAAGAATAATTCTCATAAAATCTCAGGTTGTTACATTCTACCCCCCTTAAAATGAATTTCGCCCTCGAAATTCGTCGGGGTTATAAATGGTTTTCTACTTGAAAGTTTCTTTAATTGAAACTCACATCGTAAAATGGAATACCAAAACATAACTTTAAAAACTAATGTATGAAAATTAACGGTTACCCAATTTAACTAATCACTGGGTTTCCAAATAGGAGAACATAGGTGAAAATATGGATATGGAAGAGAAATCTAACCATCAAGTTCTGATGGAGAGTGGTAGAGAACATGGCTATGAAAAATACAACAATCATGAAGCCATAAATTTGTGATGATATAATGTACCATATGATTCATCGGATATAAGGGCACTAGGACAACAATTTTTATTTTCAAGATCATTTCCCTAAAGTTGAAGAAATTGGAATTAGAAGAAATAATTTCTTGATTTTGGTACAATCTCACCATTGGTCATTCCTTGGACAATTTCCACTTTATATATTAAAGAAATGAAGTTGAATTTTTCATCCGTGAAGTATTAGCAGATCATGTGATAGAATGATGGGTCATTCCATCTGTCTCAAACAAAAGGTTAGAAAAAGTTACCAAAAATACATAAGTTCATCTATGGTGAGGTTAATCGTATATGATTCCAAAAATGGACTTATACTTCATCAATCATACCTCTTAATAAATTAAAACTAGTTTATACTAACCATGGACTTTCTGTAGGCCAGTGGTAGGCGATAAAGGTATGTTGCACTTCGATTGTGGGTTCGATTCCCATAGCCTTGTCCGACGTGACGGGTTGTCTCCCATTCTGCATGTTTTCCTTTTTCTAAAACTACATTATTATAACATTCCATAAATAATATCTAAAAAAGTTCTAGCCTTAAACAATACCGACTTATGTCCAACATAATCCATTCCAATCTTTAGGCTTATCCAAAATACTTCTATCCAAGCTCATACTATAAAGAAAACAATTACTAGAAATGTCATCTACCGAGCATGTGAATACCATCATTTATCCCCCATATATCATATGATATATCTTGTTGGTCACATTCCAAACATGTGAATAAATTAATCATGTATTCTCTTGAAAAATTAATACCCATTTAACCTTAGTGAAGACATGAATGTTGTCAAAATTTAACACTTTCCACATACCAAAATCCCAGAATTTCTATATACTCAAACCATGATATAACTTTGTCCTTATATCAGTCATGAGATCATTTCATTTTTTCTTTATCCCTTCATTATGCACATATAATATTCTTTCCAAAAATATTTCAATCACTTTTCATGTTTACCGGTACCATATAATTATTGAAAACCAATACATAGATATTCCAAAATTCCACGATACCATAAATGAGATACCATGATACTATTTTGAAATCCAATTACACAAACACTTAATCATTACACAACATCATTATCATACTCAACATCACAAATAGTGATTGCATGTGACTTCCCTTTAACCTTTTCCTTAAGTTGTTGCTCATGTTGATCATCATTAACCCTTGGATTAGGGCATTGATTAGCATAATGCCCCATTTCCTTGCACTTTAAGCATTGAAGTGTTGGTGGTGCGTTATCTGCAGTCTTTTCTTTATTCTCATCATTAGCAACCCTTTTTCCATTACTTAGACACTCAACTGCTCGATTAACTTCCTTTCCACACTTAAAAAACATTTTCTAGTCCCTTTAAGACAATCTCCACCATGCTACTTTCCACACTTTGAGCATAAAGAAACATTCATCTTATTTTCACCATTATTTTGAGATTTCTCCTTGAACTCCATCTTTCATTTCTTGTCAAAACCATGAGATAGATATGTTACACCAACTTCATGTTCTACCTTGATAGCACAACGCACAATTTCTTCATAGCTACTGAAGTCTCTTATAACTAATTCCCTTCAAAGACTTGGTTTTAAGCCACTGAAAAATTGATCAACTTTAATTTTAGGTTGGATGATAAAACCAGATGCATACCTTGAAAGTCTTGTAAAATTCTCTTCATATATACCAACAGATTCACCATCCTTCTTCTTAAGCTCAAGGAACTCCTTTTCCATCTTTGTTCGAAGAATACGAGGTAAGTACTTACTAAAAAACAAGTTCTTGAACTCATCCCATTCCATGGATTCAATTTCATCTCGGGGACTTGTATTCTTAATTAGAGTCCACCTCTGGTCTGCTTCACCTTCTAAATGGTAAACAACTAAAATGACTTTTTCATGTTCTGAACGACGAAGTATGGAAAATATCTTTTCAATGGTACTGATCCATTGTTCAGCAACAAGTGGATTAGAAGACCTATTGAAAGACGGTGGACATTGCCTCATGAAGGACTCAATAGAATAATGTTCCCTTCTCTGCTTATTCGGAAGTCCAGAATGATTTATATGTTGTGTAAGTATAGTAATAATATTTTTCACTCCATCTCCCATAACATTGGTTTGTTCATGAGGACAATAATTGCATTGTCCATTACATTGATCAACACGGTTCCTTCGGGTTCCAGCCATCTTCTAAAACCCAAAAAGAATAGTGTGAGAGGAAAAAATCATGCTAGGGAAAAAACATAATAAAGGGGGAGTTCCATAAATATCTAACATCTTAGTTTTAATTCTAATATCATTACCGTAATTTTAGTACTATAACCTATACTTATACTTAACCTTAGGGACATCCCTAGACATACCTTAGAAATATCTCTAGGGATATCACTAAAGTTTTCACATCCTAGTTTCCAAAGGTTGACTAAACATTTCCTATGACACCAACTGTAGAGTCCCAAAGCTTGACATACATGGACATTACATTAATTTTGCGTAATACTTAATACATAACAAAAAAAGACACCAAAGTACCGTAATAGTTTAGTGTCTTTGGAAACTTGGAACATAATCTTCTAATCTTGGTGAAATATCTTCAACATCTCCCATAAAGATTTCATTTTTTTTTCTTAACTAAAACCTTTCTTTATATCCTGGGGAAAAGAAAACATATAAAGGGTGAGCTCAAATTCTCATTAAGGGTTTGCATGGAAAAGATAAAACAAACCATATACATTTCAACTTTAAAACATGAACATAAAGTTTAAACATCAAAATATTGAGTTGTGAAATAAATCTTGGTAGTACATAAGGCATAGATCATAAAGGAACATAAATCATGATAAAATAGCATGGGAATAAATCATGTAATTGTAGAAAACCATTAAGCACATGATATGATATCCATAGTAGCCAAGGCATTGCTGCCAAGACCATCTTAGTGGACAAAGTCCCTTTCTAAATCGAGTTCACTCCTCGTTCCAGTCCTGTATCACTGAACCTGATTAAATTTCCATTCCAGCCATGTCTATCTCATGAGATATAAATCTTTACCCAACGCATTGGAGGGAGATATAGGTCCCACCCATCTCATAATGAAATCATTCTCACCTGTGCCACAAAATAAACATAAATCATTCATCATAACCCAAAGAATAAAATGGGTTTCATAAACGTCATCCCATCATAACATAATACATATTAAACAAATGAATATCATTTCATCATAAGAAAAGTGAAACCATGTAAATCATAGATACATTATACACATTTGAAATAATTTCATCTTAGATGTAAAATAGTTTTTGAGAAAACCCTTGAAATGGATTCTTGAAGAAAATATCCTCTCTTCTTCAAAATCATTTTCTTTCCACAAAATGACATGAAATTTTAGAAGCAAAGGATTTTGTTGAAAATAGTCATGAAATATTGTAGATTAATCTTCATGAAAATAAGGCATTATAAAACCATAAAAATCCGTTCATTCCATAAAAGTTAAAAAAAACATTCTCCTCGTACTTTTGTCGGAAAAGTCAAAAAGTTCCTTGTATGGTAAAAAAAATAAAGATTCCTTCCATAACATGTGGTAAAATTAAAAAATTGGTAAAAATTACTTTAAACATACATGAAATCATTTTTAGAAAACGGGGACATGAATGATAAATATAACCCCAGTAAATACTTACGAATAAACAATCTCAGATAAAAATGAGATTGGAAAAGTTATCCCTTACCTTATGTCCAATATGCTTTGTATGTATCCGAACCTCCTGTATAATGATTTAAATAATGTTATTGACTTATTACAGAATCATATTCTTTGTTATGATATCATATATGGTTAACTTATGACTTTATATTACCCGTTCTTTTGTAAATTCCATGTTAAAGCAGTGTTTTGGGTAAAATCGTTTCATTTATTATACGTGTTTCGACATGTTGTTCTTGATATTATTACTTATATCTTGATTTAATTAATTCCAGAATTTAAAACATGATTTATATATAATATATATTCAACATATACATATATATATGATATATTGATAAATGGAATGAAATACACCGTTCATGGAGATGGTAGGCCGTATGTACGCATGAATGCTGTTTTCGTTTCCTTATTGAATTGAATGGAATTAAGTAGATGAAATACATATATATACACACATAAATAAAATATCATTATTATTTCATATATTTCATGATTATTCATTATTTATACTTTATAATCATTCATGAATGGTTAACATGGAGAATGAATCTCATCGCGTCGTGGAGACGGTAGTCCGTCCGTACGCACGAGCGATGATATCATTCCCTTATTTATTAAATGGAATTGGAGTGGATGATATAATATCTTAGAATCAGTATGATGTTATAATAATCATATATAGTTATTCTTTACACCATTATACCCATCCTAGTAAGGTGGTGGTGGAAAAACTGATTACACCACGGCGTGGAGACCGTATTCCGTACCTACGCACGCGCGGTGATTTTGTTTTCTGTATGATGGATAGAAGATGAAATATGGTTGTTTCATATTTATAATAACATATCAGTATATAATTAATACTGATGCTATTACTTTATAATGAAACAACTAAATAAGAGGAATTAGAAGAAGAAAGAAACTTGAAAGAGTCGGTAGAAGAGATTACCTCTTCCTCGACACACCTCCTTTAAACCTCTTCTTAGGGCACTAGAGTTGGTCTTTTGAGAATACCATAACCTATATGATATAAATATAGAGGATTAGAAGAGTAATTTCCAGGGTTTGGCGGAGCTTCAATGATCAAAAGGGTGTAAAGAGAAGAGGGAAGGTGCGCCCTTTTTATAATGGAAGAGAGGGTCACCTTTGAAAAAACTTAAAATATTATTTTATAATAAAGTCATATTCGGTTTATAATAGTTCCAAATTGATTTATTTAGAAGCTAAAGTGGAGATGGGTCTAAATAATCTCAACCAATAGGTTTTTGACAAGTTTAGGTTACTATTTTAACCTTATCATTTAGATTTAACTCTAAGTTAAATAATTTAACTTTTATCGTGTCTTCTTGTTTTCTTACACTATATGGTTAATAAACATACTATAACAAGACAAACGAACCCCAAGTGGTTAATTATTAATATATATAACCTTATCTAAGTCATTTGTCTGAACCTTATATTTTTAGGAATATAATAACAATTAATAATGTAATATTTGTTTTAAAAACTATTTTATGTCAATTTTGACACTATTTGGTAATTGATTTTTTTGAAACTCATAACAACATGATTAGTTAGAAAAACGATAATTTAATCAATACTAAAATGTAATATTAACATATAAAATTAGTTGAATTCATAAAAAGTCTAAAATTACATTTATTTGGGAATTTATAAAATCAATTATGTTAATATTTATTTAATAAGGTAATTACTGCATCATCATTGTGTCATAAATAAATTAAATTATTAAATGTGTAAAAATTATAAATAAAATACCATTATGTAGAAAATCGTTTTAGATTTATAATTAATATTTATAGTCGAATTTATCTTATGTATAACCCTATATTAAAAATGTTTTTGTTATTAAACTTTGATTTTAACTCTTTTAACTCTTCCTTAAATAAAATAATAATAAATGTCCTAATCTAATACAAGTGGGCCTAAAGGGTCATATTTTAATACTAATGTTGTTTTTGATCTAATTAAACATATCCAATAGAATTAGGACATGTGTTAGGGTAATAATAATATCATTTTTACCCTTAATTACCCTATTTCTTTTAACCGTGGTAAATAAAAGTAAAAAAGTTACTATTCACCAAAACTTATTTTTATCTTACTGAACAATATTTTACTCCTTGATATTAACCATGTCTCTCTGATTTTCAAAATTCCACTCACAGAAGCGGTAAAATTAAGTTTTATGTAAATTTTCAAATTCTCCTTGGAGGTGGGTAAAAGGCAGTGAAAAGTTCAATAAAATTTTTATATATCTAAAATTATTATAAAATGACTCCAATGAATTACATTGAACTTATATAGGTATTATGTATCATTTTTGACCTAAAATAAATTTAAATAAAAAGTCGGTTTTTAAATAGTAACCCAGGGTTTTCACTATTCATCAAAAATTGAAAGTTTTCAGAAAAATACAAAAAATTCACCCTAGGATAATTTTGATATTCCGAACCCAAAAATGAAGTCCATTTTGGAAGATTAAATTTATAAAATTTCAAAAAGTGGGTATTAATATTCATAACGACTAATTTATATAATATTTTAATAATATATCGTTTAGTGAAACTCGGTATTGCGTACTACACACGCTATCGAAGAAGGTATTTATTGCATGTAATGCAAGCCAAGTCAGGGCTGCGTGTAGTGCAACACTTCTTTGTTTTTGCGTATAACAGAATCCGAACATATTTCATTTATACATTGAATATATATATATATATATAAACACACTCAATGTTGCGTAGAATAACTACTATCAAACGAACTTGAAATTGTGTGTAACATGATCCAAGAATAGTGTTTCATATACTACAAGCTAATACGGTATTGCGTATAGTGCAATATAATCTTGGTGTAGCGTACAACAAAAGACATCAAAGAAATTAAAAAGAATAATTCTCATAAAATCTCAGGTTTTTACACTCAATAACATCCTTATCCATTTTGAATCATGTCAATATGATGAATAGATAAGAGAAAGTTATATAAGAATATCCAACATAGTTTGACTACATTTTTAAGGAGAGGTTGGTGGACACCCTTCAATGATAGAGAGAAGCATGGGATTTCTGCCATTGTAGAAACATCAACAATAATTTTCCATCAACATACTAGGTATTCAAGTCATTTGATGAGTTTTCAGAGGATCTAAAATGGGTTGGTATATATGAAGAACTATATACATATCAAATACTTATCTATCATCACCAAGATATCATACCGTTGTTGTTTATTCGGTGGTTTAAAGACACTAACTCAGTTCATCTACATCATAAAGAGTTCAACATTATCCTTTTAGATCTCCACAACATTGGTAGGACCCCCATATTAGGGAAAATTTATGATGAATTTCTCAAAGAATATAATGGTTATGAAGACTAGGAGTAAGTGTTAGTTCTATCCAAGGTGTTCATGGATGTAGTGAAAGTGGTGATGAATGAATACAAGTTTGAATGATGTACTGTTGAAAAAATGGATTGATATTTTTCTAAATGATATTTATGTGAAGATTATAGAAATTCATATATAGATCTAAAGGGTGCACAAATATGTTAGTAATAGGTCTTAATCAGTAATTTTGTGGATGAGATAGTTTTTTATGTGTGGGTATAATGTTTTATCCCACACTGACAAGGACTAACTAGATGTGTTTATTGTATCACTTTTTTGTGGGTGGATTCTACCCATTTGTGATACTCATATTATGGTGTATCCAATTATCCAAATATGTGATTTTAGAAACATCAAACATAATCAATCTAGTAGTTACAGTGTTAGAGAAGCTCTACATGCTCTAGAGGAATATCAGTATAATGAAGACCCCCCCATGTGTGTTCAGATTGATTCACATTCTATACAATTTTTCTTCCATGAAAAAGAGGGTTAAAAGTAACTAATATTTATCTACCCTTCGAGTAAAATATTACTTACATCCATATTGAACATTATTAACAGTCTCCCCCTTCATCTTGTTAATGTAGGGTACTTGCAAGTGTCAGGATACTTGAGAATTTTATACTTCATCAATTTTTTCACTCATAAATTAGGATTGTTCATGATGCAATGAGGATAATAAATTAGTGGGTATACATCCAAGTCATATGATGTGGGGTTCTCATAGACTGGATTATCAATAAGGTTTTTTGGGATCTATATAATCCATACTGGTTCCCTCGTCAATTTGTCTACCTCCAGAAACTAACACCAAAGGAGTACAAAGGGGTATGATATGAGTGTTACCCCATGAAACATTGTAAAATTTGGAATTTGATATCATATTAAGGTATTATTGATAGAATTTATTAGCCTCCAACCAATTCTACTTTTGGGAAGTTCCACAACTATGCACATATTTGTGAGGGAGCGTATCTTAGGGAAATACTGAGATAGATAGTGATCCATGTGGATTCCAAAGAGTATGCCTCATGAAAACATGGTCTATTGTTTGGTTAAATATGATCATCACATGAAGTGGTAGGAGTCATAATATAAGGGTCGTTGGTGTGGGGAAACCACTAAGGGTTCAAATCCTTCACATGGTTCATCTCTGAAGGAAGTAGCAATGGTAGGCTAATGAATCCCTGGGAAATGGACATATATGGGTGAATATTCTAGAGTGTCTCCAATAGTTCCTAGTGCATCTTTAGGAATGAACCTAATCCATGAAGAGTACATACCATATCACATGGACATCCCATACACCTATGTGCATAGGTATATATTCTGGTGTTTCAACTCCTCTTGGGAGGTGTGGTAATCACTTTAGAGGTATGAGGTATATATTATTGGGATAGTCCATGATAAGGATGGATTCATGGATCCCTAGTATGAAGAAATACTATACCTATAGTATTTAGGTAAAATTTTACATTATCACGATGTGTCATGGTCTTTGACTGATTGAGAGCGAGTACTTTCAAACATTCCATCTCATGGTGATCTCCAAGAGAATGGATTAGCCAAAAAAACTTCAAGGAGGAATTAGATTATGATGATTCATAAGGGAGTAACTCATATCTAGACTCTCCTAAGGGGTAACACCTTACTATTCAGGTGGAAAGTCCCTCAGTTTGGTGGGATTAAGTTTATTTCCATACCATTGAGTTTTCTAACTCATATATTTTAGACATACACATGGATTGATGATTTAAAAATATAGTGAGATTGAAGATAAATCGCTAAGGGAAGATAAACATATGTAGAGTCTTAAAGGGGTAGGAGGGGAATCTCCCTATGATTTTATGATTATAGGAGGATAGCCTTCCCCCATCATGGTTATGTATGTGGTTGAAGTGATAATTCAACTTCTCCAATGGTCAAATGGTAACTCATAGTCACCTCCTCCTAGATATTGAGTATCCAAATTTTTGACACCTTACCCTAAAATGATTTTTTAATATAATATAATTAATACACCCAACTATAGTGTAGCCAACTATAATCATTTAAATAGTAGTTGGTACATATATGTCATCCCCAGCAAGGCCTGTATAGAATACTGTAATGCACGATGTACTAGTAGGTATGGAAACAAAAATCTTACATAGTCCGACTGCCAGGGTAGAACCTAGAAACATTATTGGGAAGATACCCTTGATAATAAAATGGTCTTCGACCATGTTACCCTTCACACAACATTTATTTTGTCACCAATTATTAATTTTATTATAACCACTACCATAATTTCACTATCCTTTAAATTTAATTGTCATGATAACTATGTAGGGAAACCAACTGCAGGAGGTGATGCTCATGTATGTGGAGCCCATGGATGATGAGAGAACCATATTGTATGGGGCCTTGGTGGGGTGATTTTTGCGTAACTGAATATCAAAACGACCCATGAATTTCCATACCCCATGGAGGTCACTAATATTCTTAGTGAGTGAAAATCCCCTAGAGATTATCTAGTGAGTAGAATGATTTAATCCAAGATTGTTGATGGAACTATTGTGTTTGATAAAGATACATCCACAATATATTCACTATCTATGGGGGAGATGAGGTAGCACCCTAAATGGAATTATTAAATCCAAATCCTCATATAGTAGGTGAGATGGGGTAGGGAGCCTCCACATAGGAGGTCAATGACATGATCTTACTTGACTTTATCATTAAATCTTCATTTCATGAGTGTGATCCCACTAAGGTGGTTCTTTGGGACATCCCAGAATATGAGACTTACAACTAAGAAATATATGATTTAGGTTCTAATGTGTCTATCTTGAATTAGGTAAGTCACCACAAAGAATAGAGAGGCATTCCAAACATCCTACATTACACACCATCGAGTGAGTTGTTACATCAGATGAGATCCCTTAGTCACTGGTTGATTAACCTGGGGATTCGTGGTGTGGAAAACCGTGAAATAAACTCTCTGGATTTTACCCAACTGGAAGAGTATGTGTATTAGTATGGAGTTTTCCTCTCTATATGGGATGATATATTATTTAATTGGGGTTTTCAACTAGAGAAAGGTCATTCTAAGATATCTATAGTGACATAAAAAATAATATAATGCGATGTCGAGAAAGTTAGGATCCATGTCTAGGTGGAATAATAACATACTTGGATAGAGGAGGAGTTGGTAGAGCTTTCCATACTGTGAGGAATTATATAATTAACTCATGGAGATATAATGTGCTGGATAAATATATATCCATTGCTAATCCAAAGGTAAATTATTTATTCAATGAGGGAGAGTCCCCATCCTGTGGATGGAACTCCTCATTTCTATTCCTTTTTATAAATAAATAAAATTTACATGTGCCTCAATTACCGATGTAGCTTTTTATGTTCTATCTACATCATATTAATGATACAAACAATGATGAATCACTAATACCATTAGACTCATACTCTATGTGAGATAAAAGGGACCAATATAAGGATGAACATTGGTACAAGAGTGTCATACAAAGATCATTGACTTTGAGAACCGAGATGATTTGATTCTAGGGGTTTGAAATGTTCTACAGAAGTTCTAGGAACAAGGGGCTACAACACCAAGGGTATAGAGATTCAACATGATAAATGAGGAAAGTAAAGATGGGTAAATTATAACCTGAATATTCTAAATCAATAAATGAATACTTTTTGGTTGATCATAACCATTTAAATATTTGAAACAACAGATCCAAATTAATTTTACTGAATATGTTTCTTCTGGGATGTTTTTTCTGGATTGATGGAAATATAATTTTTCCATGTCCTATCACTATAGGGGGGTTCATTCAGAGGTGAAATAGGTGGATCATATGAGTTGTGTTCCTTGGATGGGAGGGAAACCTATTTTTTACAAGTTTAATCATCAAAGGGGTGCCCATTCGGTCATGAAGGATGGATTTCAATACAAATAATGGGGGGGAAATTATTATAATGAGGGATAATTGTAACATACCGGGCCTGGGTACCACTCCACGGGTGCCCCAAACCCGGTTGGTCACATGAACTCAAGTGCATTTCCCCAAACGCCAGAGGCTGCTGACTAGCAGTGCGGGACCAGGTCTGATAGTTGGGAAACTATGCCCTCATTTGTCAAAGTGTAGCACAACGGAATAAAATAAAAAGCATACAACAACAACGGAAGCAATAATCCATACACATTTAATATAAAAAACTGCAGTAAAATATAACCAACGGTTATATAGATAATGATGCAACATGTCTCAAGTTCTAAGAAAACAACCATAACATGTTACACAACAATCCAGTATAGTACAATACAGAGTACAACAAAACAAAACAAAACAGCTGGTAGCATCACGAGCCTAAGCCCGGTCCCATGATCCCCCAGTCCTCAGCAACAATCAAGTACCTGTATAGGGACCCTTTCCCTTATCCAAACCTGCAGAAATGTAATCTATTTGGGCCGAAGACATGACCCAAACAAGGTGTGAGAAATAAATCCCAGTAGGGCCCCACCAAAGGCCTGTGCCCAACTATGTGAAAATATGAAACAACAGTGTGTAGTAGTAAAATAAAATAAACTAAGCAGTACTCAAAAGTAACTAACTTTATCATTTATATTGTCATTTTATTATTCATTTAATAATTCATTATAAGGAAACCACCATAGTGAATTTCTATGTAAACAGTCAGTGTCCTCAGACACGCAAACCCTTACCCTCAAGTAATCATAAATGTAACTCGTAGGTAATTTCCCATAGGCATAATAAATATTTCCCTCAGGCATACAAAGTTTCGACCTCAGGCACAATGGCTATTTCCCACAGGCATGAAAGAAGTTTCCCTCAGACTGAAATAACCACTGCCATCAGGATAAAGGTAACACTGCCCTCAGGCTAAGTAAAGCACTGCCCTCAGGATAAGAAAGTAACCGGGCCAAGACCAATATAAAAACAAGCAATACAGATGTAATTCCTCTCAAGACAATTCAATAAACATTATTATAATGGCATACCCTCGGGTATCCTGGACAAACGGCTAAACAGATGAACGCACCCCTGAGGTGGTCCTGGATCCAAGAAGTGATCCCAAACAATAGTTTATTATCACATTTAATTACCTATACAATTCTAGGTATTTAAAACAGCTAAGGCCTCAGACACACAACACCCCAACATGGGTTCTTAGCTCAACGGTACACAAAAACGCACAACAGTTGGAATTTAAACACTAAGCCACCTACATTAAACGCCCCTGAATGGTATATGCAAACAACGATCCTCGAATCATCCAAGAACAACATAGATCTGAGGTGAAAGAAAAACTTTTTCAAACTCAAATAACTTCCATTAAAGGAATAATTGGAAACAATGACTTAAGGAGAGTGGAGGGCTTACTCGTGCGGTTCCAACGAGATCGTTAGAGGCGAAAACGGATTCCCGATGCTCAATCTGGAGATCCTAGAATGTACGGCCTCCTCTCCTGACTCCTTCATCCAGTTCTAAGCCAATCCTGTGAACAGGGTTGGCTACTGCCCATTTTGAGTGAAAAAACAAACTACACAGTGTGTACTATTGACTACATGGCGTGTAATTTCCTCATTTAACTGTTCCTCTGGCAGCACCGCCGTACTATTCATCCATCGACATGAGTACACGATGTGTATTTCTAATTACACAGCGTGTAATATCACTCAGCTTGCGGCTACTTCCACCGCCTTACTATTTGCCTATCGACTGACTACACAGCGTGTAAATATCCAATACACGACGTGTAGTCGTTTTTTTACACCCTTCGTCACCAACATGGCTACACACCCTATGTAGTCATCCCACACGGCCAAAGTACATGGCGTGTGGAAAGGTACACGACATGTAGTCCCAAAATTTAGGATTTTTTCTCATTTTCCTTATTTTCTCAAAAACACTTATGGAAAAGAGAAAATAAGAAACTCATACCTCAAAAATAAGAACCAGGTTCTTACAAACTTACCCACTTAAAGCAATTTGTCCCTGAATTTCCCTTACAAGGGTGGCAAAGATAAAGCTCAGAACAGCTCTGTCCATTGAGCACGTACGTCGGTCTCCCGTTCCAAGGTTTCATCCTGCACTCGGACATGCTGCCATAACACCCATACGAGAGGAACTGACTGGCCTCGGAGAACCTTCGTGCTCCTATCAACGATATGAATCAGATGCTCCTCAAAGGACACATCAATCTGAAGCTCAACCTCCTCGGGCTGAAAGATGTGAGACGGGTGTGAATGATAGCGGTGTAATTGAGATACATGGAAGACGTCGTGCAAGGTTCGGTACCTCTATGGTAACTGAAACCTATAGGCAACCAGCCCATCTCTCTCCAGAATCTCAAATGGCCCCACATACCTCGGTGAAAGCTTAACCTGTCTCTTGATCCACCTTTGTCCCAACCACGGAGAAACACGTAAGAAAACCTAATCCCCGACCACAAACTCTAAGGGTCGTCTGCGGCAATCAGCATAAGATTTCTGATGAGACTGTGTGGTAGCCATCCGCTTTTGAATCAACTAGACCTACTCAGATGTCTCCTACATGAGACATGGTCCCAGTAAAGCTGCCTCACCTGCCTCTAACCAGCACAAAGGTGACCGACATGGCCTACCATATAAATCCTCATAAGGTGCCATCTCAACAGTTTCCTGGAAACTATTATTATAGAAAAACTCAACTAAGGTTATATTCTTCTCCCAAGAGACCCCAAAGTCTAGGATGCATACACAAAACATTTAATCAAGCACCTGTATCGTACGCTCTGACTGGCCATCAGTCTGAGGGTGGTAAGTTGTGCTCAGAAGCACCTGTGTACCCAGTGTCCTTTGAAAACTCTACCAGAAACGAGATGTAAAATGGGCGTCCCTATCTGAAACGATATAACGAGGGACCCCCTGAAGATGTACGACCTCTCGGATATACAAATTTCTGAGCTCATTAACATCGAAGGTCTCCTTGATCGATAAAAAGTGATCTACCTTTGTGAGTCTATCCACAACAACCCACATGACATCATTGCCTCGAGGTGAACTCGACAACCCAGTCACAAAATCCATCACGACATCATCCCATTTCCACACTGGGATGGGTAACTGTTGTAACAGTCCAGCTGGCCTCTAATGCTTCGCCTTCACCTGCTGACAAGTGGAACATCTAGTAACAAAACCAGCTATCTCCCTCTTCATACCCAGCCACCAGTACTGATGTCTCAAGTCTCGGTACATCTTGGTAACCCCAGGATGAACTGCCCAAGCTGAAGCATGAAACTCTCGCATCAACTCCTCGTGTATATCCCTTGTAACCCACACTCATCCATGGAAACACAGTACCTCATCATCGCCTATCGTCCATCCAGGAGGAGGGTCCTCACTTTCCACCGACTCCCATAGAACTAGGCCTTCCGAATCAGATAGTTGTCTCATCCTCACTCTATCTAGGAGGGTATAAGTCACAGCTGAAGAAGAAAGATAGGTCTTCCCCTGACTATCGTGCACCTCCAGATGCATCTCAGAGAACAAAGCCATATGCTGCCACTCACCACTGGCCTCCTGCACTGCCTGTATCTGAGTCCTCCTACTCAGTACATCAGCTACTGCATTACCATTACCTAGTGTATAGGCAAGATCAAAGTTCAAGGACTGAAGGTATTCGACCCACCTTCGCTGTCTCATATTCAAGTCATGCTGAGTAAAGATATACTTGAGACTTTTGTGGTTAGTGAAAACCACAAAATGCTCTCCCAAGAGATAGTGTCTCCAACAGCGCAATGCATGAACAACTCTAGCCATCTCGAGATCATGCGTCGGGTAATTCTTCTCATGTGGCCTCAACTGCCGAGACCCGTACACCACAACTCGATCACCCTACATCAACACTGCTCCCAGCCCAATACCTGATGCATCGCAGTAAACTGTATAGCTCTTCCCCTAATCTGGGAGTATCAGGATCAGTGGTGATGTCAAACTTCCCTTCAGGTCCTGAAAGGATGTCTCACAAGCTTCTGTCCAAACGAATTTCACACCCTTCTTAATCAGACCCGTCAACAATGCTGATAAGTGGGAGAAGTCCTGTATGAATTGACTGTAGTAACCAGCCATCCCCAAGAAACCTCGTATCTCAAACACGTTCTTGGGATGCTCCCAAGAAACTACTGCTCTCACCTTCTCTGGGTCTACTGCAAATCCTGCCTCAGAGATGATATGACCCAGGAAGTGAATCTAGTCCATCCAAAAGTGTCACCTTGAGAGCTTAACATATAGCTTATTCTCTCTCAGTGTACTCAATACGATCTCAAGATGGGTGGGATGGTCGTGTTGAGTGTGAGAGTACACTAAGATGTAATCCAAGAATACTACCACGAAAGAATCCAGATAAGGATGGAACACACGATTCATTGGAGCCATAAAAACTACTGGCATGTTCGTGAGTCCGAACGACATAACCAAGTACTCGTACAAACCATATCTGTCCCAAAAGGATGTAAGTGGTATGTCTGATGGTCTCACGAATAGCTGACGATATCCTGATCTCATTTCAATATTTGAGAACAATCGTGCTCCAAGTGGTATGTCTGATGGTCTCATGCATAGCTGATGATATCCTGATCTCATGTCAATATTTGAGAACACTCATTCTCCAAGAATTTGATCAAAAAGATCATCAATCCTCGGCATGGGATATCGGTTCGTAACCGTCAACTGGTTCATCTTTTGATAATCCATACAGAGTTTGAGGGTACCGTCTGCCTTCTTAGAAAACATGATAGGCGAACCCCAAGGAGAAGTGTTGGGTCAGATAAAACCCTTTGACTGTAACTCCTCTAACTACCCCTTGAGCTCCTGTAACTTAGGTGTGGCCATCCTATAAGGAGGAATGGACACCAGTGCTGCTTCTGGCACAAGTTCAATAGAGAAATCCACCTCTTGCTCCAGAGGTAGACCCAAAAAGTTGTCCAGGAAGACATCCCTGAAATGATCAACCACTAGAGGGAAATATGACTGACAAGTCCCCTGATCATCCAGATATAATCTCAAAATCTACGCTATGACTCCACCTCACCCATGATTCCCTGGTCCATCTTGACTCGCCTGAACATCCCACTCGCCCTTGTATAGAAACTATCCGCCCTCTGGTGACGTGAAACGTACCCTATGACAATAGCAATCTACAAAGGCTCGAAAGGGAACCAACCAGTCCATCTTGAGAATGCCATCATAGCTCGTCATCTCTAAGACATAGAGGTTCCAAAGATAGTGACACCCACCAACATCAATGGGGAACTCCTTGAACTGACGCACACATGCTGTTCTCATTACCAATGGAGTGTCTAGCATCATAATAGCAGAAGAAGAAGAAACACAGAGCCGAAGGCTCTCCACAACAGGCACAAATATGAAACTATGCGTAGCACCCGTATTGAAAATCACTAAAGATAAAATAGAAGCTACTAGAATAGTACCTCTGACATTAGAAGGTCCAGGATCCTACTCCGGTTGGGTCTGTTGCACTGCATATGCCTGCCCAGTTCCGCGGCCCTGCGACACAGTCTGGCTACCCTGAGTTGTCCCGCCCTACTGCCTCTGAGATCTTTGTGTCTGGCTACCACAACCATGACCAAAATACCTGCCTGCATGCCCTGATGTACTCCAGTTTCATGACTGGTAAGAAGCTTTTGGTCCTACCCCCGCACGCGGTATCTTCACAGAACCCCTATCACTAGCCACTGGTGGAAATTCCCTGCAAAACACTTCAGACGACCCATCTTGCCGCAAGCTCGGAACTCCACTGGGTCTCGTGGACACTGAGGTCTCTTGTTACCCTCCTTACCAAACTGGTAGCACATGAACTGGCCACCTGAAACATTCTTCAGGCTGGTACTTCCACCATGAGATAATTCCATTTGTCTCTTCCTCTTGCTAGTAGAAATAGTACTAGAAACCAGTGCTGAACCACCCTGGCCTGCACCACTAGCTTCCTGAAGGTTCCTATCTATAATCAGCACCTGGTTCACAATAAAATGTACTAAAGGCAACCTGAAAACATTCACCAGTGCTCGAATGTCATATTGAAGACCATCCTCAAAGCGTCTGGCCCTCAACATCTTACCACCCACCAGAACGGGTGCAAAACAATGAATCTTGGTGAAGCGAGCAGAATAATCCATCACTGACATAGTGCCCTGCTGTATGTTCATGAAATATCGAGCTCTATCTACCCTCAGCATCTCAGGAAAGAAGAAGTCATATAAGACTGCCTGAAAATATTCCTACGCCATGTCTCTGTGATTCTTTTACTGGGTGGTAACATCCCACCACCTCTTGGAGGAATCACGCAGCATATAAGTCATGAGCTTGACCCTCTGCACTGGAGGCGTATTAATATGCTCGAAGATAGCCTGCATAGACCCCAACCAAGACTCTACATCTTATAGTCTTCCATCCCCTGAAAACGGAGGCGGATGCTGCTGATGGAAAATACGAGTCAGCTCAGCCATAGATGTGGCAGCCGGCTGTGCTCCCTGAAAGGTTTTCATGAACCACATAAAGCCTTCACGAAACTGTGCCTCTGCGCCTCTGTCTGGTATAACAACTGGCGCCTCATCTGGCTCTGCTGAAGGATCCACTGGTATCCCATGGCCCACAATCTCTGGAATATAATCGTCACCATTCTCCTGGTGAACAATGCGTGGTCATCTCGACAACATGATTCTACAAGGTCAAATGCACACCTTAGATCAAGATTATCAAAGATTGAAATCAAAGGGACCAAAAAGGGAACAGGAGGAAGAAGGCATTAAAGATTTTCAAAATAATACTACACAGAGTGTATACTGACTACATGATGTGTACCTGACTTCTCTTCCCCTGCCCGGGTCCTTCTACACAACTAAACCACACGGCTCCCGTTGAACAAAACTACACGGCGTGTATATTAACTACACAACGTGTATGGTGTAAATTCCAACTGCCCGTGTCATTTGTGACATGTCCGACTAATCTTCTTGATACTACATGACGTGTTACAACCACACACGGCGTGTACACTACCCCATTTCCCCAGCCACATGGCTAAGTCCACACGGTCTGTCCTCAGACAAGACTACACGGCGTGTTCCTAAGGCACACGACGTGTACTGGAAAAGCTCTACCGACCCGTGTTGTTAGTTACACAGCCGGATACACGGCTCAAACTACACGGAGGGTTCTAAATACACACAACATGTACACAAAAGGATTACACAAACCTATGTTGTTAGTTACATGGATGGATCCCAGGTCAGAATACACGGCGTGTTCTACAGTGGACACAGCGTGTATGTATTAAGGTCTCATCCGTACATGTTCTTAGTTACACGGACGGACTCCAGGTCAACACTATATGGTGTGTACATCAGGTACGTGGCGTGTTCTCCCCAAGTATTTCCCTTTCCCGTGTCCCCTCCCACACGGTCTATGACATGGGAAGAGACTACACGGCGTGTACTCGAAAAGTTTTCTTTTCTTCCTGAACAAAAGAACACACGACATGTGTTTGAGGAACTACATGATGTGTATACTAGGTTTTTCGAACAGTACGCCTCTGAAACCACTTCGGAACCCAGAAAATACTGAAAAACAACACCTACGTGCCAAATTCTGATCCTTGAGGGCCTATAATCCCCGTGAATCAAAGTTTGGAATCTTATATGTGTTATAAAAAGATAAACAGTTAATGATCCACCAAATTCCAGTCAATGAGGGCCCATACTCTCCAAAAACCAAAGTTTGGCGTCCATTCTATCAACAAGCTCACCCAAAAATACCCTATCAGACAACAGGTATTTATAAAAGCAGATATCACAATAACATGATTTTCTGGCACAACAACTATCAAAAAAACATGAAATTTCTAATGCACCTACATGGTATGGAACTATGCATGGCATGTGATTTCTAGCATGTGCCTAAATGATGCATGAGATGGAATACCCTCATTTCATCAGGTTGCAACTAAATAAAACCCATGGATAAGATATAAACAGCACAATCAAAAGTGCGTCATCCAATGGTGAAATCAAATCAACTATAAAATTTGCAAAACTAGAAAAATTTCAATAACCGAGGTAGACTGGCGTTTCCCTGTACACAGGTTAGCTACTCCTGGGCATAGCTTATTACCAACAACCATTTTCTTCCTATCCCTGACTAAGGATCCAAATCGTAAGTCAAAGAAAAAAACCTACCCTTTGATACCACTTTGTAATGTCCCAGGCCCGGGTACCACTCCACGGGTGCCCCGAACTCGGTTGGTCACATGACCTCAAGCGCATTTCCCCAAACGCCAGAGGCTGCTAACTAGCAGTGAGGTCCTAGGTCTGATAGTGGGGGAAACTATGCCCTCATTTTTCAAAGTGTAGCATAGCAGAATAATATAAAAATCATACAACAATAGCGGAAGCAATAGGCCATACACATTTAATATAAACAACTGTAGTAAAATATAACCAACAGTTATATAGATAATGATGAAACATGTCTCAAGTTCTAAGAAAACATCCATAACATGTTACACAACAATCCAGTATAGTACAATACAAAGTACAACAAACCAAAATAAAACAACCGGTAGCATCGCGAGCCTAAGCCTGGTCCCATGCTCCCCCAGTCCTCAGCAACAATCAAGTACCTATATAGGGACCCTTGCTTTTATCCACACCTACAGAAATGTAATATGTTTGGGCCAAAGACATGACCCAAACAGGGTGTGAGAAATAAATCCCAGTAGGCACCCACCAAAGGCTCGTGCCAAACTGTGTGAAAATATGCAACAATAGTGTGCAGTAGTAAAATGAAATAAACTAAGAAGTACTCAAAAGTAACTAAATTTACCAGTTACATTTTCATTTTATTATTCATTTAATCATTCATTATAAGGAAACCACCACGGAGAATTTCTATGTAAACAGTCAGTGTCCTTAGACACACAAACCCTTACCCTCAGGTAATCAGAAATGTAACCCGTAGGTAATTTCCCAAAAGCATAATAGATATTGCCCTCAGGCATATATAGTGTCTCCCTCAGGCACAGAGTCTATTTCCCACAGGAATAGAAGAAGTTTCCCTCAGGCCAAAATAACCACTACCCTCAGGCTAAAGGTAACACTGCCCTCAGGATAAGTAAAACACTACCCTCAGGCTAAGAAAGTAACCGGGCCAAGACCAACATAAAAACAAGAAATACACATGCAATTCCTCTCTAGGCAATTCATTAAAAATTATTACAATGGCATACCCTCAGGTATCCGGGCCAAACGGCTAAGTAGAGGAATGCACCCCCGGGGTGGTCCTGGATCCAAGCAGCGTTCCCAAACAACAGTTTATTATTACATTTAATTACCTATAAAATTATAGGTTCTTAAAATAGCTAAGTCCTTAGCCACACGACACCCCAACAGGGGTTCATAGCTCAACGGTACACAAGAATGAACAACATTTGGAATTTAAATACTAAGCCACCTACCTTAAACGCCCCTGAACGGTATATGAGAAGAACGATCCTCGAATCGTCCAAGAATGACGTAGATCTGACGTGAAATAAAACCTCATTCAAAATCAAATACCTTCTCTTAGAGGAATAATTGGAAAGAACGGATTAAGGAGAGTGGAGGGCTTACCCGTGCGGTTCCAACGAGATCATCATAGGCGAAAACGAATTCCAGACGCTCAATTTGGAGATCCTAGAAGGTCCGGCCTCCTCTCCCGACTCCTTCCTCTGGTTCTAAGCCAATCCTATGAACAGGGTTGGCTATTTCCCATTTTAAGTGAAAAAAAACTACATGGCATGTACTTTCCTCATTTAATTGTTCCTCTGGCGGCACCGCCGTACTGTTCATTCGTCAACATGAGTACACGACATGTACTTTCTTCATTTAACTGTTCCTCTGGAGACACCACCGTACTATTCATTTGTCGACATGAGTACACGAAGTGTATTTTTTATTAAACGATGTGTACTATCGCTCAGCTGGCGGCTTCTTCCACCGCCTTACTTTTTTCCTGCCGACTGACTATACGATGTGTAAATATCCACTACACGGTGTGTAGTCGGTTTTTATACCCTTCGTCACCAACATGGCTACACACCCTGTGTACTCATCCCACACGGCCAAAGTACATGGTGTGTGGAAAATTACATGGCGTGTATTCCCAAAATTTAGGATTTTTCCCCATTTTCCTTATTTTCTCAAAAACACTAAAGGAAAAGAGAAAAGAAGAAACTTGTCCCTCAAAGATAAGAACCGGGTTCTTACAATAATGATGCTCAAGAATAGTTTGAACCCTCTTATAGATACCCTCATGTATTTGGAACATCAATAGGCCATCCTAAATGGTTGTAAATAATTCAAGACATGTGGGTTAATTCAAATACCAATTAGGTGAATTTCATGAGAGGGTGGCTCAATTGGGGTTAATGGTGGAGAGTGGTGGTCACTATATTTTCTTAATTTTATTTATTATAGCTTAGTAATAGGGGAAATATTCTTGGGCTCATTAATTTAGGTCTATGGATTATGGATTCTAAGGTCATGCATCTAGGAATAGTGGGGGTACTGTAGTTTAAGGTTATGCGGCTAGGGTCGTGGGAAGGGTGTGACAGTTTTGTTAGCTAGTAATAATGAACCCAATGTAAATAAAGGACAATTGGGGCTAAATACCAGTAATTAAAGTATTATCTTTGGGAAAAAATTGTTTGTTGGGGTAGATAAAGAAGATCTAGAAATCAATTTTTATTCCATGTAGTGTGAATTAGTCCATACATACTTCTTGAAGATAGTGTAGTAGGAAACCAGAACTAGAAGAGGGGTCCTCTTAGGAGATGGAAATAGTGCCACATAGGTTTACATCATGTGAAGGGGGTTTTGAACATTCTGTTTAACATATTCTATAGAGGATCTTGGGGGTAAGAAGGGTTAAAAGGTTGACTCTAATATTTTTTATGAACTAGTTTGTTTAATGAGGACATATTTTTTTCAAGTCCAAATAGAAATTCATACAGATTTATACCTTTTAGTACGCACCCTTACTTTCAACCAACTCCTAGGTGAATCCTATAAAGAGAGAAGAAAACCTTTTATAACTATTCCCTTTGTGGGGTTTCAACCTATGAGGATTTAATACCTATTATTTTGGGTAATTTTTTTTAATATTGATCAAACCACCAGGGTTAAGTTCCTGGCTATAAAAAATTGACCAAATGAGATAGTTTTTCCAAAAAAAAATAGAAATATGAACTTGAAATGAATGGTGTAAATGATATTCCCAATGCGTCAAAAATATTACCTTGGATGTGGAGCATATTTTTTCAGGCCAAGAGGTGCTGACCATATCCATATAGGCATCATGCCACCTGATTATATAAAGGGAAACTGATGTTTGATAATGTATTGACATGTTCCAAAATTAGACATGACAAATTAGATGATTTTTTTTGATTAACCTAATATTGGTAAAATAGGTTTCCCTATATATCCCATAGATATGGTAATCAAGACTGAAGTAGTTCTAAAATGTAGTGTGGTAAGAGACCAACACCAGAAAGTGGCGTCCTCTCATGTTAGAGATCATGGTATTTCATAATTTAAAGTCACACAACAATGAATATACAATATAGTTTAATTTTGTGTGTTAAGGAAATTCAATTGAAGGACATTATTCATCGGTGCAAAAAAATGATATTTAAAATAGATGTGATTTAATTGCAAAGGGTTCCATTTCAAATAGTTTATTTCCATTATTATTTAACTATATGGGTGAGATGACCTATTTGGATTGAGTGGATTATACCTGATATGAATGGAAGAGACCATGTGGGTCCCAATATGATCATCACCAGAATAGGTGCTCTAATGTAAAGA
Organism: Viscum album; assembly: GCA_963277665.1. Lineage (NCBI taxonomy): Eukaryota > Viridiplantae > Streptophyta > Magnoliopsida > Santalales > Viscaceae > Viscum > Viscum album. The sequence continues at coordinate 679,501,122 of OY728123.1, read as the reverse complement.
GGGCCACATGTTTGGGGTCATATACTTGGATCATCAATTTTTTTTTGTCATGATGCTTATACCAAAATGAGAGGGAGTTCTGGAAGATCTCATGTGATATGAGAGAGTTTAAAACCTACATGAATGGAGTTATAATGAAGGCTTGTTCCGATAAAAAATATCATGGATTATCTATATTTAGTTTAATTTTATGGTTCTTAAACCCTTGGGATGTCTATAATTGGATTTCTTTTGTTTCTCGACCATGTTGTGAAAGACCCACCAGGATTACTAACCCCATGTGATTTATTATAGGTGTAGGAAAAAGGATTTATAAAGATCCTTCACTATTATATGGTATCACATGATATAGGAAAAGATAAGACAATATGATAAGGTCTCAAATACATCTACATAGTTATTCAATGTTCATGAATGTATGGAAAGGTAACACTGAGGGTTATAAAATACCCTCAGAGCAAAGAGAGGTGGAATAGAAGTAGACCATGACTTTTTATATCTGAACCACAAAAGGTAAAGACTAGTGGGAAATGAATACATACTGACCATATTCAAAATGAAAGTTCCACAACCATAATTATCAAGTATGGGGTGATAAAATATCATATCGTTCATTGACCATGTTTGAAACACAATAACTATAACTTTTCATAAGAATTACTCTTAGGAATGTTCCCTAGATAGGAGGTGTACCTATTTTTTCCATGATCCATCCGCATATGGAAGATGATTCTTACATTAAGTATTATGAGGATCTAAATCAGGGAATTCACGAATTATTAAAGTGAACATGAAGATATGTTCGGGGAGAGTTCAACACTCTAAGAGATGCACCATTATGTGGTTGGGTACATTGAATAGGCATATCGGTGAGTGGGAATTGAACATTTATTCAATTGGAAGGCCTTGATATTTTTTAGTGTCTGAGATAGATCTAGGTTGTGATATTTTGTAAACTCTATGTAACCCATATAATTTTGTAATAAAAAAAATACAATGTTCTAAAATCTGGTTCAGTTGGATACCATCATCAAAGGAAGAATAAAATTGTTTTCTATTATGTGATGTGTAATCAGACCTTTGAATTTATAATCTGGTAGAATTGTTATAGGGAGAATAGATTTACATCAAACAGTGAGGATGATGTATCAAACTATTTTACATATTTTGACAAGGATGTTACCCTACAGTTTAATGTCATGTTCCCATGATGATGTCTCACATTTTAACATCATATGATCATAAAAATTGTACAATAATGAATTATAATGTGAGGAACCTGGAATTAGATAGTATTCACAAGTGTATAGATCTTCTGAGTTAAGAAAGACCCATCTCAATTGGGATCCAGCCTAGGTTCTTTTTTTTATGTGTCATTTGTATCCTTAACACCAATAACATTTCACCCAGACTAATGTATTAGAGGTAAAAATTTAATTCTTGGTATACCCATTCCTAATTAGGTTTGAGGTTGTATAGTTCTTAGATTCTAATCACGTTCTTGGATTCTAATTCATCCAAATAAACCTAATCTCACATATCTAGCATATGTTAATTGTAAATGGTCATTTTAAGTGATGGAAGCTAACACTATATGTATAATACTACCTATTTTCCATATACTAGGGTGTAAAGGGTTTCTTGATTAGAATTAAAATTCACTTTCTGATATGAAAATAATGTACTAGATCGATTTATGGTCCAACTATTTTTATATTGACAAAAAATGTTTTAGAGGATTTTAGTTAGGGTTTTGTTGAATTTCTCAATATATAAATTCTCCTACATATGATTGTTTTCTGTATAATTAGATTAGATATTTTAATTTGATTAAAAATTATTCCACTAGATGATCAAATATTTCTACAATTTCTATGTGAATAGTGTGAGGAATCAAAAATTGATGAATGATATGGTATTTCACAAACTTCATCATGGAATTAATCATGGATATTTTATAGGGAATGGATTTTCTCACAATGAGAAGTATTCAGTGGAAGCAAGGATCAAAATTCATTATTGATCTGATATTATTTGATAGGGGCCTAAAACGTCTTGTTCACATATAGAATATGACCATGAGTACTTAGGGGCATGGATAATATCTTGTGTGTGATTAAAAAAATTGGCAGGTATCCATCATGAATGAAACTTCATTGTGAATTATATGTAGTAAAAACCCACATTTTTCCAAATGTAAAACAATATTTAGATCTGATTATAGAGCTTTAACTATAAGGCCCCAGCCTTAAACCTTACTTAATATTGAATTAAATGAGTAATTCACATTGAGGATCTTTTCAGGTTTAGAGTTTTAGAGAATTAGGACATAACTATTACATCTCAAAAGATTACAAAGTAGTCGCTTCTACTAAATTTCCATAAAATAAAAACTCTTTAAAAGAAACATGTATAGTTCCATGTTTTAGGTAGCATGACTTTCCCTTGATCCCATCCTTGACCCTATTCCACGCTATGTCCTGTGAAAAACATTTCAAAAACTTGGGATGAGCATAAGAAGCTCAGTAAGGGATACACAAAGAATGAAAACTGTTATATTTTCAAAATAACAAGTAAACCATGAATACTTTATCAATGTAATACTTTTCAACTTCATGAAGTAGTAAAAACTTTTCACTGATAAAAAAAAGTATCATTACTTACCTTTTTGTAACCATAGGATTACCATAAAACCCATATAAAGAACACATAACATATATAAAGGTAACTTGGGACATAAACATACTTAAGTGGAATAACCATACGGTCGAATTCCACACATATCACTTAATGGAATAGCCATACGGCCAATTTCCATACATACTTAATGGAATAGCCATACGGCCGACTTCCATACCCAATACATTGGAGGTTATAACGTAACCACCCGTCCTGGTATTCACGGCACCACCCGTCATATGGTTTATAACGTAACCACCCATTAAAATGTCCAAGTACCAATATAAAATCATAAAACATAAAACCAATATAAAGGAATGATAACATTTCTACATCACAATATATCATCCATTTTCAAAACCATTTAAAACATTTAATAAAGAGATTTTTGAATCAAAGTGTCCCATACCACCTTGAAGCTTAAAATTTTAAACCATTAATATCCATATAAATAAATCCTTAAAACCATTTTGAAAACATGGATATTAATAAGAACAAATAATTAAAACATTTAAAATGACATTTTGGTTAAAGGGGTTTTACCAAAATTAGAGACACTTGAATACAATAATTGAGGAATAACATTTAGTCAGAACTTTATAATATCATGAGAATAAATGGATTTATGATATAATACTCCAAAGGATAGTATATACACCATATAAGAGTGAATTGGTGCATAACAACAATGAACCCTCAATAGAAATGTCAAATGTGATGAAATCCCTTATAAAGAAGGTATCCTTAAATTAAGAACAAATCAATCTCAAAAATATGTGTGAAAAATATAAATACACCCAATATAAGTGGATATTAAGTGTAAAACAATAAAAGTTCATTCACACATATTCAATGGATGACATATTCAATGACTACATGTTGAACCCAAAGAAATCGAAATTTGGTTAAAAAGTTCTCTTGACAGCCTAACGGCATCACATCAAAATGAGTTGATGAGAGATAAAAAGTGTATCTCATCACTTGGACATAAAATTTACATCAATAAGGATATATGAGAACATATCCCGACATAACAATATGTAAATTAAAAGACCCAACAAAAGAAGTCTTTTAAAAAAGAGGAGGGTGAAAGGTTCCCTTACCGACTTGGGTATCTTTCAAAACATACACCCCATGAAAGAAGGACAATAGATCATTGATGTAAATACTCATAAACGAAATTATATTACACAAAGAGTAGAATAATGGGCAGTACATACACCACTCAATGGAATTTGTGGCAAATGTAGCATAAATCTCACGGGAATAAAAGTGAGATGAAAAATCCCTTACGAAAACTCGGCATCCTAACGACGCCACATAAAACTTCCGAATATGGATTGATGAGATCAAATAGGGTATCTCATCACATTACAATAAAATGTACAGAAATAGGAAATAAAATAACATCCCCCAACATTACAAAGAGGAGCCTAAAAGAAGTGACATAAAGGAGAGTACTTAAAAAGAAAGAGAGAGGTTAGATCTCTTACGAAAGTTCGGCAGCCTAACAGCGCCACACAAAACTTCCAAAATGGATTGATGATAGAGAATAGGGTCTCTAATAATATGAACATAAAAATTAAAGTAGGAGTAATATAAAAGAACATCCCAATCATAAGAAAGATGAGCTTAAAAGAAATGACATAAAAGAGTGTACTTAAAAAGAAAGAGAGTTGTAGGATCCCTTACCTCGGGTCCGACTTGACTCGATCGTTCTTTAATCTCATGAATAATAAACTTGAGTTAATTTCTACTTCCTTAAGAAACTTTTTCAAGTTCATTATTCCTATTATATCACTTATTACCATGTCATAAACATTTATGTAATCATTTAAGTTAATAATATTTTTTTTTTCTGATATTTGGTTCTTAAGTCAAAAGTGGACTTCTTACAATTACATTTTGTTCATGTGGCCAAATGTTTATTATATCAAGAATTGTATTCATTATGTATATATAATATATGTCATATATATCCAGTACATTCATGCATTTATAACGTTACATAATCATTTAGAGGTAAGAAATGAAATGCACCGTTCATGGAGACGGTAAGCCGTACGTACGCATGAACGCTACTTTCATTTCTATTTCATATTTTATAGAATGGAATAATAATGATATAAAGGTATATTATAATTCCAGTATAATATCATATATAATATCATAGTTCCATCCATTATACGTCCCACATATTGTATTTAACGAATCAAATCACTTTGAGGGGGCGATAGTCCGCACTTCCATAAATGAAGATATCGCGTTTACCCATAACGGAAACAATAAGGGTATGCCCAAAATGAAAAAAAACAGAAGCTTAAGGAAAACATAAACATATTATATATCATATATAAAAATAGTGACATCATAATGGCCACCTTTGAAGGTGTTAAATGAGTATTGAACAATCATCGTTTCGGGAGGCACAATTTCGCCATCCACGGAAACCGTATGTTCTTTAACCATTTGATGTAGTTGTGTGAGAGTGTAGCTCGAATAAATCTTATAACAACATCCTAGTATATTGAAGATACTGGTTTTGTTACAAAATAAATAAATAAAAAGATTTTAGGGGGTTGGAGAAGCAAAATAAAACAAATGAACATGAGAGAATGAATTACCTTTAAAAGTGTAACTCCTTTTGATTTGAGCCTAAAGGCTTCCTTTGAAAGGATTATTCCCAAAGGGAATCCTCTAGGATTAGGAGAGGGATGTGGAGAGAGTAAATGGGAAGGGGTTGGCCGAGCCAAAGGCTTGAGGAGTGTGTGAAATGAGGTAGAGGTGGGGGCCTTTTATAAGAGGAGAGGAGGGGCACTTTTGGAAAGTAAGAAATATTGCTTTATTTGAAAATGTTTTTCGGTTTTAAAAGGTCCCACATTAATATAATTCGTGTATAAGGTGATAAGTGTTCGAAATCCACCCATCCAATAAGTTTTGGACATGTGTAGTTCATAGATTTTACATTATCGTTCCATTTTATTTAAATCGTCAAATAATGATGTCATCGCTTCATCATTATTATGTCATAAATAATTTATTTTATTTAATGTCTAAAAATTGTAAAAAAATCACTATGATGTAGGACATCGTTTTAACTTTCCAATTACTATTTATAATCAAAATTTGGACTTGTGTAACCCCACTTAAAAACTGTTTTAGTAAAACAACTCATGTTTGTGTCAATTTAATTTTAACATTAAATAAAAATATATTATTGTCATTTTCCGACTAAAGTGGCTCCATGGGGTCCCCAAGTTGTCCCATGGATTTTCTTGGTCGGCCATGACTCACCCAATAGGTGTAGGACAAGTGTCATGGTGTTTTCACATTCTTATAATATCATTTTTACCTTAAACTACACTAATTACCACTAATCGCGATTAAAACTTAATAAGTTACTATTCACAAAAAAATTATTTTTATCCCATTGAACCACATTTTACTTCTTAATGAAAACCATTTATGTTGGATTTTTGAAAATCAAAACACAATGATGGCAAAATTTCATTTAAACAGAAAATCAGTTTTTTATAAGTACCACTTAGTGGTCTCACTATTCATCAAAAATTGAAGTTTTTCAGAAAAATCCCAAAAATTCACCCTTAGCTATATTTGATATTCTGAATTCAAAAATGAAGTCCATTTTACAAAATTCAAAACATATAAGTCACATTAATTAATTTAATAATTAATTCCCGCTGTCATGACAAATAGCGTGTTTTTATGAAACAATAAGTATCAAAAGATTGACACTAGTTTAAGTCCGATTTCAAAGTGAAATTAATTCCAACGACCACTATTGGATTTAATGGTAAAAATAATTTCTAATTTCACTTTAAAACCAATTCAAAATATTATCTAATCATATAAATAAATTATGTTAAAAAGAGGTTTTGAATTAAAACACAACATTTTACACTATTCATTAAAAAATGAACTTTATCGGAAAAATACCAGAAAATTACACAAAGTAAAATTTGATATCCCGATTCTTAATAAGAGTTTTATTTGGTCCAAAAGAATGTATAAGAGTGATCAAAACTATATTTAATGACGGTTCGCCATCAAAAGGCGACAAGTGAACCTTTAGTGAAAACTAGGGCATATACGCCTAAAATTTAATTCTTTCCGTATTTTAAGCCTTTGTATTTTATTGTATAAATGTAAAAACATTTAAAAACATATATAATCATATTTTAGTTATTTATATCCATTCCCGCCATTACAACGGCTACATGTTAACTACCATTTAAAATAATATTATTTTATTATTAGAGTGCAACGTAAGATTCCCAAGAAACTCGTTGTTGCGTGTTGGGTACGCCATCGAGCATTTCATCCCCTTTAAAGTCATATTAATATTTTATTCACAAATATGGATAAATATGACAACGTCTATTCTTTATTTACCTGGGGTGTTACATCCTTCCCCCCTTTTGGGAATTGCGTCCTCGCAATTTTAAAATTGCGCTTGGAAGCATCCTTGAAAGTCCCACATCGGAACAAGAGTCGGTAAAACAATCACTTTAAAATAAATAAAGATAAGCACAGAGGTCACCCGAGTTAACCCATACTAGGATTCCAAGTATGAAAATATGGACATGGAGGAAAAAACAAAGGGTCATGTTCTGATGGAGAGTGATAGAAAACATGTTTAGGAGAAAGTTAACCACGAGAAAATCACAAACTTGTGATGGGTTAAACGGTATTCGATTCCCCAGTAGGAAAAGTTAATAGACAACATTTTTGTTTTAAGTTACTTTTTATTGAGGAATTTATTCATAAGGAAACATAATCACTTATCATATTGACTTTCAACTTTTATTAGATTCCTTACACAAACTCATATTTTCTCCAAAAGATGAGTATTTAGGAAGACTTGTTCACATTAAGAGTACTATAATCAACTTCTAGAGAATCACCTAAACCACAAAATAGAACTATATACTTCCCATGTCTTTAGACTTTAACCAAAACCAAAACCAAAAAGGCTAGTACAAGATCAGATAATCCAGAAAAGGATAACCCTTTATAAAAATAAAATCTATTCTTAATCTCCAAAATTTGTCCAACAAAACCTAAAGTTCAACGAGGACCATTCTATAATCAATTTGTCCATAAAATTCTTCAAAGTAAACCAATATAATATTGAAACCCAAATATTTGAAGGATTTAGTTGCATAGTCTTCCAAGATAAATCGTAACATTTATCTCCAAACAATATCAGTTGCTCCTAAAGTCTCGTTTTGAAAAGTAATTAACCTAATCACATATCCTCCATGATAGGTTAATCATTTTCATAAATAACCCAAAATCAACTTACTCTTAATTCATAAAATCATATAACTAGAATGAATCAGTCCAACTAACTAGGGACTTCACGTAGTCCAGTGGTAGGCGATAAATACCAGTCGCACATTGGTTGTGGGTTCGATTCCCGCAGCTTTGTCCGACGCGACGGGATGTCACACGGTCTACGTGTTGTCCTTTTTTTCCAAAACTATATAATTCTTAAAACATTCCCCAAAATGAGATAAAATCTTCAAGAATAATCATAACATATTTTAACCTCAAGTTTATCTCATTCCTTTCATTTTCCATCATATCATAGAGTAACCCATAATTACCTAAAAATTAAGTATCATATAAACCCTAATGGTTACCTTAATAATTATTACCTGAATTTCCACATCGGGTTGGCCATCTCGTACATGATGCATTAGAGAACTCACCAAGGTTGAAGTGGATGATCATGACTCCTTGATATTTGGTTTAGAACAACCACGAGTTTCCCCATTGAATCCTCCATTTTATCTAGTATCTTAATTAGAGAACCACCACAATTTCCTTCAAACCTGTTGTCTCTTTGGTTCCTGCTAGATCCATCCATTCACTAAAAATAGAAATGTCAGTGTGAGTATATCAACAAAACCATCATGTACTAATGAGGAAGGTAAACACTAAGATACACTTACTCATTCACTTTATCTAAAACTAGGACTCTTTCTGAAATCCTAACCATTATGGTAATGTCACTTATGCTTAAAGAATACCCTAACCTCTAAAGTTATCTAAACCGACCTTTGATACCAACTATAAGGCCCCAGCCTTAAACCTTACTTAATATTGAATTAAATGAGTAATTCACATTGAGGATATTTTCAGGATTAGAGTTTTATAGAATTAGGACATAACTATTACATCTCAAAAGATTACAAAGTAGTCGCTTCTACTAAATTTCCATAAAATAAAAACTCTTTAAAAGAAACATGTATAGTTCCATGTTTTAGGTAGCATGAATTTCCCTTGATCCCATCCTTGACCCTATTCCACGCTATGTCCTGTGAAAAACATTTCAAAAACTTGGGATGAGCATAAGAAGCTCAGTAAGGGATACACAAAGAATGAAAACTGTTAGATTTTCAAAACAACAAGTAAACCATGAATACTTTATCAATGTAATACTTTTCACCTTCATGAAGTAGTAAAAACTTTTCACTGATAAAAAAAAGTATCATTACTTACCTTTTTGTAACCATAGGATTACCATAAAACCCATATAAATAACACATAACATATATAAAGGTAACTTGGGACATAAACATACTTAAGTGGAATAACCATACGGTCGACTTCCACACATATCACTTAATGGAATATCCATATGGCCAATTTCCATACATACTTAATGGAATAGCCATACGGCCGACTTCCATACCCAATGCATTGGAGGTTATAACGTAACCACCCGTCCTGGTATTCACGGCACCACCCGTCATATGGTTTATAACGTAACCACCTGTTAAAATGTACAAGTACCAATATAAAATCATAAAACATAAAACCAATATAAAGGAATGATAACATTTCCACATCACAATATATCATCCATTTTCAAAACCATTTAAAACATTTAATAAAGAGATTTTTGAATCAAAGTGTCCCATACCACCTTGAAGATTAAAATTTTAAACCATTAATATCCATATAAATAAATCCTTAAAACCATTTTGAAAACATTGATATTAATAAGAACAGATAATTAAAACATTTAAAATGACATTTTGGTTAAAGGGGTTTTACCAAAATTAGAGACACTTGAATACAACAATTGAGGAATAACATTTAGTCAGAACTTTATAATATCATGAGAATAAATGGATTTATGATATAATACTCCAAAGGATAGTATATACACCATATAAGAGTGAATTGGTGCATAACAACAATGAACCCTCAATAGAAATGTCAAATGCGATGAAATCCCTTATAAAGAAGGTATCCTTAAATTAAGGACAAATCAATCTCAAAAATATGTGTGAAAAATATAAATACACCCAATATAAGTGGATATTAAGTGTAAAACAATAAAAGTTCATTCACACATATTCAATGGATGACATATTCAATGACTACATGCTGAACCCAAAGAAATCGAAATTTGGTTAAAAAGTTCCCTTGACAGCCTAACGACATCACATCAAAATGAGTTGATGAGAGATAAAAAGTGTATCTCATAACTTGGACATAAAATTTACATCAATAAGGATATATGAGAACATATCCCAACATAACAATATGTAAATTAAAAGACCCAACAAAAGAAGTATTTTAAAAAAGAGGAGGGTGAAAGGTTCCCTTACCGACTTGGGTATCTTTCAAAACATACACCCCATGAAAGAAGGAAAATAGATCATTGATGTAAATACTCATAAACAAAATTATATTACACAAAGAGTAGAATAATGGACAGTACATACACCACTCAATGGAATTTGTGGCAAATGTAGCATAAATCTCACGGGAATAAAAGTGAGATGAAAAATCCCTTACGAAAACTCGGCAGCCTAACGACACCACATAAAACTTCCGAATATGGATTGATGATATCAAATAGGGTATCTCATCACATTACAATAAAATGTACAGAAAGATGAAATAAAAGAACATCCCCCAACATTACAAAGAGGAGCCTAAAAGAAGTGACATAAAGGAGAGTACTTAAAAAGAAAGCGAGAGGTTAGATCTCTTACGAAAGTTCGGCAGCCTAACGGCGCCACTCAAAACTTCCAAAATGGATTGATGATAGAGAATAGGGTCTCTCATCACATGAACATAAAAATTACAGTAGGAGTAATATAAAAGAACATCCCAATCATAAGAAAGATGAGCTTAAAAGAAATGACATAAAAGAGTGTACTTAAAAAGAAAGAGAGTTGTAGGATCCCTTACCTCGGGTCCGACTTGACTCGATCGTTCTTTAATCTCCTGAATAATAAACTTGAGTTAATTTATACTTCCTTAAGAACCTTTTTCAAGTTAATTATTCCTTTTATATCACTTATTACCATGTCATAAACATTTATGTAATCATTTAAGTTAATAATATTTGTTTTGCCGATATTTGGTTCTTAAGTCGAAAGTGGACTTCTTACAATTACATGTTGTTCATGTGGCCAAATTTTTATTATATCCAGAATTGTATTCATGATGTAGATATAATATATGTCATATATATCCAGTACATTCATGCATTTATAACGTTACATAATCATTTAGAGGTAAGAAATGAAATGCACCGTTCATGGAGACGGTAAGCCGTACGTACGCATGAACGCTACTTTCATTTCTATTTCATATTTTATAGAATGGAATAATAATGATATAAAGGTATATTATAATTCCAGTATAATATCATATATAATATCATAGTTCCATCCTTTATACGTCCCACATATGGTATTTAACGAATCAAATCACTTTGAGGGGGTGGTAGTCCGCACTTCCTTAAATGAAGATATCGCGTTTACCCATAATGGAAACAATAAAGGTATGCCCAAAATGAAAAAAAAACAGAAGCTTAAGGAAAACATAAACATATTATATATCATATATAAAAATATTGACATCATAATGGCCACCTTTGAAGGTGTTAAATGAGTATTGAACAATCATCATTTCGGGAGGCACAATTTCGCCATCCACGGAAACCGTATGTTCTTTAACCATTTGATGTAGTTGTGTGAGAGTGTAGCTCGAATAAATCTTATAACAACATCCTAGTATATTGAAGATACTGGTGTTGTTACAAAAGAAATAAATAAAAAGAGTTTAGGGGGTTGGAGAAGCAAAATAAAACAAATGAACATGAGAGAATGAATTACCTTTAAAAGTGTAACTCCTTTTTATTTGAGCCTAAAGGCTTCCTTTGAAAGGATTCTGCCCAAATGGAATCCTCTAGGATGAGTAGAGGGATGTGGAGAGAGTAAATGGGCAGGGGTTGGCCAATCCAAAGGCTTGAGGAGTGTGTGAAATGAGGTAGAGGTGGGGGCCTTTTATAAGAGGAGAGGAGGGGCACTTTTGGAAAGTAAGAAATATTGCTTTATTTGAAAATGTGTTTCGGTTTTAAAAGGTCCCACATTGATATAATTAGTGGATAAGGTGATAAGGGTTCGAAATAAACCCATCCAATAAGTTTTGGACATGTGTAGTTCATAGATTTTACATTATCGTTCCATTTTATTTAAATCATCAAATAATGATGTCATCGCTGCATCATTATTATGTCATAAATAATTTATTTTATTTAATGTCTAAAAATTATAAAAAAATCACTATGATGTAGAAAATATTTTTATATTTCCAATTACTATTTATAATCAAAATTTGGACTTGTGTAAACCCACTTAAAAACTGTGTTAGTAAAACAACTCATGTTTGTGTCAATTTAATTTTAACATTAAATAAAAATATATTATTGTCATTTTCCAACTAAAGTGGCTCCATGGGGTCCCCAAGTTGGCCCATGGATTTTATTGGTCGTCCATGACTCACCCAATAGGTGTAGGAAAAGTGTCATGATGTTTTCACATTCTTATAATATCATTTTTACCTTAAACTACACTAATTACCACTAATCGCGATTAAAACTTAATAAATTACTATTCTCCAAAAAATTATTTTTATCCCATTGAACCACATTTTACTTCTTAATGACAACCATGTATGTCGGACTTTTGAAAATCAAAACACAATGATGGCAAAATTTCATTTAAACGGAAAATCAGTTTTTTATAAGTACCACTTAGTGGTTTCACTATTCATCAAAAATTGAAGTTTTTCAGAAAAATCCCAAAAATTCACCCTTAGCTATATTTGATATTCTGAATTCAAAAATGAAGTCCGTTTTACCAAATTCAAAACATATAAGTCACATTAATTAATTTAATAATTAATTCCCGCTGTCATGACAAATAGCGTGTTTTTATGAAACAATAAGTATCAAAAGATTGACACTAGTTTAAGTCCGATTTCAAAGTGAAATTAATTCCAACGACCACTATTGGATTTAATGGTAAAAATATTTTCTAATTTCACTTTAAAACCAATTCAAAATATTATCTAATCATATAAATAAATTAGATTAAATAGAGGTTTTGAATTAAAACACAACATTTTACACTATTCATTAAAAAATGAACTTTATCGGAAAAATACCAGAAAATTACACAAAGTAAAATTTGATGTCCCGATTCTTAATAAGAGTTTTATTTGGTCCAAAAGAATGTATAAGAGTGATCAAAACTATATTTAATGACGGTTCTCCATCAAAAGGCGACAAGTGAACCTTTAGTGAAAACTAGGGCATATACGCCTAAAATTTAATTCTTTCCGTATTTTAAGTCTTTATCTTTTATTGTATAAATGTAAAAAAATTTAAAAACATATATAATCATATTTTAGTTATTTCTATCCATTCCCGCCATTACAACGGCTACATGTTAATTACCATTTAAAATAATATTATTTTATTATTAGAGTGCAACGTAAGATTCCCAAGAAACTCGTTGTTGCGTGTTGGGTATGCCATCGAGCATTGCATCCCCTTTAAAGTCATATTAATATTTTATTCACAAATATGGATAAATATGAAAACGTCTATTCTTTATTTACCTGGGGTGTTACATTAACCATTCCTTATAGGATAACATGACCCATTTTAAACTTCTTATAGGACCTAGTGAACCTCCTTCCCTTGGATTCACTAGAGGACTCCATTAAGCCCATGTCTACAGATATTATACTCTAAGTCAGGCATTTACTATAGGGTAAAATTTATTACACACTAATCGATCCACTCACACTTGGCACAATTAGATATTAGGGTCTCATGTTAGAGTTACATGGTAAAGGGATTCATCCATTCAGGTGATTCTTCATCTATAGGGGAATTTGAGGGCCATACTGTGGTGTTTTTTCTGGGATATTGGTTGACCTGTTACAACTATTTTTTATATGTGATGGGGGAAATGACTCTTCAATGTTCCACATGAATGACCAGTTCATCTTGGATGGGCTCTATAAAGGTTGAATCTAGGATTTCCAAGGAATTTGATTGATCATTCTGGGATGAGGGAATATCAGTCAATTTCGGCCTAAAATGGAACCTTTCTATCAATTTTGAAATTCACTCTAATAAGGGGATAATATCTTCATTACTATAATTATAGAAGTCATTAATTTTCCTAATGATCGAAATTGATTTTCAAATAACATGTAGTCAAGAAAACTCTTTCTCAAGAGGCATCTCATTGCTAGTGATAAGGTCCTAATACTCAGCCTAGTTATTGGCACACCCATTTGAGAAGAGGAATGATTATGGAATGAGGGTTTATAGGATATTTAAAAAAACACAATGATAAACCTACTGATTATAGGGTTATTATTCTTCTATTTTTTAGGATTCAGGATACACCATCAATGTATATTTACTAGCATGGCTCATCCTGATCAATAGAGTGGATAGATTTATCTAGGAATTCGACATCCAAGGGTAACACAATAATGCTCAGATACATGGAAAGGAATTATACATATCATCATCCCTTGACATCATTCTGTGGAACACATATGATATCGAATAGCTACAAAATTACTTCCCAACACACAAATAATCCACTCAGCATGGGGAAATTGAGGATGTACTATGTTGGGGTGACATGAGATACCAATTGTATCACATGATATTGTTAGTAGTTCTGATGTTTATGAACTAAAAATCCCAATGAATGTAAAATATTCTCAATAATATAATACCTAGTATTATTTTCAAGAATCACGTGACTGATATAGTACAAACTATACTAAATAACACTATTGTTATTCTAATCCAAGAGAGAACTGAGGGATCATTTTTGGGGTTGTCACATAGAGGACTATGGGATTCCATATGACGTGTAAACATAGGAAAATATGATGTATGATATACCACTTATGTTCATCAAATGAAACTTAAAATTACTCATCCCACTAATAAGAAATTCCCTTCTTTAAGATATTGTGAAATTTCTATTATGTTCTATCCATGTTTTGTACATGTTTTGAAAAAAACATGGTATACTGGCTGGATTCCCTTGAAGGTCATAAAACATAGGATGGATACATGGAGGTGAATTTTTTACAAAAACATTGATCTTATTTTTATCAATATTTATTCCTTTATAGATAAAAACAAATATGAGAAACATCCAAAATATAACCTTGAATGCACACTTCAAGGAGTTCTACATCAGGTGATGTGAGAATAGAGGATAATAATATTTCTAAATATCCTTAATATGGTCCAATAACTGATGGAATTCTACCACCATGTCATAAAAATAGCATTCTACTAGTTTCCTGATGAGAGGCTTGAAAATATGTTGCATGGAATATGCATAAGTATATCCATCATTCTTCGAAGAAGATTCCTTCACTCAGTATAAAAAGGATCCCTAAATAACCCTTAAAGTTTTACATTCTTAAACCTCAAGTAACATCATGATTTTATTATACATATAATACCCATCCATTAATGAAAGATCTAAACAAATCTTGTCAATTAGAAACTATATCTCTATTATGGGAAATCATTCATTTTGAAATTCACATTGAGGTCCCAAAAGTCAATGTAGGATATAATTGAAACATTATTATTTACGATTGGGATTATTTCTTATAGACATTTTGGGTATGGTACTTCCTTGAAAAAGGTGTACTTCATGAACTTATCAACATAAAACTCAACCATTCCCCCAAATGAGGTGTGTATATTTCTAATAACTTTTTTGAATTTGTAGTGTCCAATAGCAAGGAATAGGTAGTGGATGGAGACCAAGGGATCAAGTAATGGAGTTTTATTATAATTATGGTTGAATATGTCACCACATAAATCTATGAAATCTACATATATCTACTACACTTTATGGACATAACTATGCTAATTACGATTTTCCATGTATCATAATCAGTACTGAGATTCACTTGATTCTACTCATCATCAGTGGTAGATAACCCATCTTCAAATGAAGGAGTGGATTCATCCAAATACTCTTCATCACTAGAGAAAAAAGGACCACGCGAGTAAGGTGACTCTCCAAGAGTTAGAGGTATTGAGGAATCAATGTTATCTTCTTCGATTGGGGTATAACCTATAGTTATTAAATCATGTTCCATATAGATCACATAGACTAATGTCTCTAACCCAATTTTATGTGTTTTTAATAATAGATCCACTTTTAATGTTGAAACAATAGTGATAGGTCAACATCTATAGAGTCAAACATACTATTTGGATGACAAGATACTAGTTTTGGTTAGTAACCAAGCCCCATACCTTCCAATATTAAATTGTAGTTGGTATATTTGGGCATCAAATTTTCCTAACCTATATATGAAAATGATTTCATCTATAGAAACGCATTTTTATTTGGGAAGATGAAATAATTACCATGTTCTTTGGTTGTTTCTTCCAACTTCTAGATTAGCTGGATAAAGTTCTCCTTCAAATTTTACAAGGGTACTACTGAGGAGGCTATCATGTCATTGGAGGCATTGAGGCACTAAACCTCCTCAACTTTTATTGTGTTTACTACTTATTTTAATATCCTACATCTATGTAGTGGAATTAATCTGAATTTAATGGGATAAATCACAATGAAGTTCCCATTATTGTCCATTAATGGAGTATTGGGTGAAATAATGATATGAAGAGGTGACTGCCACTTGAGAATAGCGCAAGATACTTCTTACAAGTTTACTGTAGGTAGTGTCCCATGGAATAAACTTGAACTTAGTGTTCAATACTATTTTACCACATCATGTCCCTATCTAAATCATTCATATGGATTATAATCAATATTTTCATTTCCCTGTATTTTCAGATTGGATGGTGTCAAATATTTATCAAGGACCCCTAACTTATGTAGAATATAGGTTAAGATATGACTTATCATAGAGATATTTTCTACTAAAAAATAATGTATTCCCATGTAATTAAATGATCCTCACACTTATATTAGGTGTATGTATCCCTGAATGGTGATACACATGTCCTCTTAGAGAAATCGATAATATCATAACACTCTTAGTTCATAGATTCCTTTAAAAATAGACTTGATTGGTAGATATATAAATTTTCACCAATAGTGGGCTCTTCAAGACCTCATTTAGAACCTCACACAGCTCTTTATACAGGTGTTCTATGTCAAGGATCAAGATAATGTTTTATATATTGGTGACTTGTTTGAACATTTTACTTTTGAGGGAGGGGAATATTCCCACCACCTAAATGGTTCTATTTAACAAGATGAATTATAGTTGTAGATGATTGATGAATTAGGCCTTGAATAAATATTTCCATGTCCCATTTTTCACTAGATGGATAGGCTATGTTATATGTGATTGTATTCAAGCATTGGATGTATTCAACTAATTAATGGATTGATATGATTCAGATGCATGATCAACCCACTTAGTAGGTTGTGGGGATATACCTGACGATGAAACCTATGTTAAGTGATCTTAATAGGATAAAAATCAAACCTTATTCCAAGTTTCAATAGTGTGAACAACCCATTAAAAAATATTGTCTTAAGAATTTTTCCTGTAAGCTTGACATCTACCCCTCCCTTGATGGAATTATCTAAAGGTTCTTAAAGGGTCCAGGTGGAATTGTTCCCTGTTGGTTTATTTGTGAAAATTCACTGGCCAAATGAAGTTGATAAATTCTTAATAATTCTCATCATAACCATAATACTCCTTGGTTTGATGGATTATATGGACATTTACCTATTTCAGGGGTATAAAATCATAGATATTATATACTGGTTTTGGTATTAGTGGTAGATGCTGATTTCCCCAATGTTGCTAACACTGGTTCTTATGTGACATAGAATTTTCTGATGTTAAAGTAGTAGCTGGATGAGTCATGGACACCATATGAGGTTATCATTTATTTAACTGTGTTTGTATAATTCCATGTTTCATTTAAAACATATTAAAAGATATCTAATCATCAGAATTTGGTGATCTTTTTCCACGAACCAACATCCATTCACTAGAGTATTCACTATCTTTATCATGGATTTATAATACACATGAAACCAGTTTTGGGACATCACCCAACACGATTAGAACACATTTTACAAATTCATAAATCAAATATTTTAATATGAAACATTCACGAATGTTATTCCTATGGATCCTGTGATAGGGGTAGTAATCTTTGTTATATACTAACCCATCTTATCAGATCCTTCTAGCCTCTAGAAACATTAATATAGTCTTATCCATGAAACATATAAAGTAACATTGAAACTACACATCCTTGAATGAGTATGATAAGTTCATTCGATCAAAAAAGGGATATTTAGGATCATGTCTATAACATGGGGATTGAGGAATTTTTTCACAGTGATGCTTCTATTGGTGTGGCCTATTGTATGAAGTTTCCAAAACTAGAACTTTTCGAGGGGCCTAAATCTTCATAGTGGATACCATATCTATCATCATAGGCTTATAAAATGGATTATAGTGGGTTAATATTTGAGACATCTTCTTATTCCACTAAAAAGATTATTCCCAAAACTGATATATTTTGGATAATTCTTGATGTCCAAATAGATACCTTAGGGATATAAGGGTAGAGACAGACCCATATTGTAAATTTTGTGAATACATCCCATGAAACTATTCATAGGATATAAACACATCAATAGAGTATGTGAGCCCCTTATATTAGAAAATATTGTTATGAACATAATTATCATCATTATGATTTCATTTAGAGATATATGTAGTACTAGATATATTAATGTTAGAGATAAAAAAGTAGAGGAACTTCCAACAGAGATCTTCCCAGACTATAGTGGACCCCGAGGCCAACTCACTATTCTAGAAAAAATTAGTTCCCTCCATTGATTGTATGAAACACTAATTCTTGGAAATTTCATACTACTCTAGAATTCCCATAATAAGGCCACACTTGAAAGAAAAGTGGGAAGGTTGTTGCAACTGATCATAAATGAAATTGAATTGTGTTAATATATTGTTAATAAATTTTGGAGGATAAATGTGATCTAACCATTTTAGGTACAACATCCCTTTGTGTGATATCGAGTATTTTTAAATATCTTAGGCCACATAATGAGTATTTATAGTGACTAACATGTTTTTCAGTTAAGGGTTAACATTCATATACATATTGAATAACCTATTAGCTTAGGATTCATATGGATCAGGATTCAGAGGTGGTAATTCATGCTAATCAACTAGGGTAGGAGCCACATGTATCACTATGTGTTGTCTAAGTTTATTGAAGATTTTTGGGATCCACATTGATTGGGTATATGTGATCGTCCTCCATGGTTTAAGAGTGTTTGACAATGGTAACCAGTTCTTAGACTATGAAAAAGGAAGGGTCCTCTTGGATGTGTTCTCACTATATGCACTACTCACTAAAAAGTTTAGTGGTGATATTTTTATAACCATCATGCTCTTGAAGTATTATGACTATTATGGGATTAATTTCTCCCTCCGTTTCAGGATAAGATTGATTGATGGGTTCTGTATTCCCCTTTCACTTGAAAAAGTGATGGGATATAGATGAAAGTGTATCAATGGGACTCCCTATACCTAAGGTCTATATATTTTGATGAGACTATAAACCAATAGGTAGGTTTTCCTAATATGGTGCGACCCCTTTTGGTGGATCTCCTTTCATAAGATCCTCACCAACAATCTAGTTTCCCTAATCATCTTAAGTATTTGTCATGAAATCATTCAAAGTGGCCACTATTAGAGTGGGGATTTCTGGATTTATGGGTGGATGAGCCTAAAGGGTTACCATCATCATGGTAAAGGGATGAATTATAGGGAATCATACTTTCCCTATCCCCTGATACACACATGATTTTATTCCTCCTCAATCACTCAATAAATTACATCGAGTATCCCCATATAGGTTTACTAAAAAAGTGACGAGTAACCTTATGAGGGTAGGAATTAATCCACCGAGAAATTTGCAATGTCAACCTTATATAAATAATGATTAGTATGCCAAATTTGAACAATTAAAGCAGAATATTTCATCTAGTGGTCTCAGAGGTGATAGAAAATTTCCCATAATATTTTGAAAAGGCACCCAGGGTTATCCTCAGCAAGCATCTATAGGATGGTGAAGGATAATTTTGGAGGTGGAAAGACATGGTCAGTAACTGGTCCATTGAAAAACTTTCCATAAAAATTCCTTCTACAACTCATTTTACATAGGGTAGTCCTTATTTTGATCACCATAAGATCCTATCCGTGATAGTTTAGAATCTGGGGGGGGGGGGGTAGAGATGCAAACCTTCTCAAATAATATTTTTGGAATGATGAGGTATCACCCAGAAAACCTCTATAGTAATGAATAGTTTTCTTTTAGTAGAGGATCCTGCCTTGGGAAAATTTTTATATAATGTGGGGTATCAATGGCTTCTTTATTTTTAGTAATGTCAAATTTTTCCTATGGCCCGATGTGGTTCCCACATTTATGTGATGCAACTATGCTAGACACAAACGTCTCTGCTAATTCCATAGTAAACATGGATGGGTTGTAATATGATAGTTCTATGGATGACTGCACAAGGTGTCCCAAAAATTATTCTAGTACTACAATATCCTAATATTTTATTTGTAGTTCCTTTTAAATAAAACATGAATTATTTGAAAGATCTCCTTACACACAACCTCGAATATATATGAACTGTGATATAATAAATCTTTATAACCTAGATATTAAATTGGTAAATAAATAGTAATAAATAATTTATAAAAAATATTTATAAATTTTTTTGATAATTAAAATTTATTTATTAATCCATTACAAATTAGTACTCAATTTTTAGAAAAATCATGTTATGCTTCAAAAATATGTTTTCATAAAAAATGGGTTTTATTTCATTTTTTCACTGAAACATTATAATTGATTTACACTATTTTTAGAACTTTTGTTTTTATAAATTTTTATCATTTTTAAAATAATTATGTTATTATTTTCTGAAGGTTAATTTTTAATATCTTTCTAAAAAATATAATTCTTTTAATAGTTAAAAAATGATATTTTTGTAAACATTTACATTTATTTTCAAGTATATAGAACATTATTTATTTAATTTGATATTTATGTGATATTATTTTACATTAATTAAATACACTATAATTAATTACAAATAATTCATTACAAAAATTTATTTTGGTATAAGTTAATTTTTAGGATAGAAAACAAAATTTACCAAAAAATAGGTTCTATGCGCACAATGTGTTATTATCGCAATAAAATATTTTAGAACATATTTATTAATGGTTTTAATGAAATAAATATATTATATATTGAATAAAATATTTTAACATTCATTTTATGGTTTTATCAAGGCATGGAATTTATGTAAATTAATTTTGACACTTAAAAATCCATATTTTCGAAAGAGGTTTTTATCGAGGTTTGTGTGCTTAATTAAAATTTAATTTGTCAATATAAAATGAATCTTTTAAATTGTATTCCATATGTTGAATCGTAATATATAATTTCATAATGTCGGCATGACTTTGTTTTTCTTTTTTTGATAAATAAAAATAGAAAAAAATTACCATGGTTACAGTTATAATGCCTATATTGAGGGGAGGGGGTTAAACCATGATAAAAGGATAGGATTGAAAAAATTCATTTTCAATTTTTATTAGTTAATGATATTTCAACCATATAATATCTTCCCTTATAATACCTCTTCATTTAATACCACTATCCAATTAATGAGACCCTAAATCATTGAAATATTTTATGAAATTTCCTTAAGTGTCCCTCCCCTCAATTATTAAAGGCACCTCTCCACCTCCCTTAATAAATTTTTTTTATCTTCCAATCTTATAAAATTACAAAAAAAATCAAACCTATAACCCTTAACATAAGAATACATATTTTATTCTTCAATTATTCCCAATCCATTATGGATTAAGGAGTATTATAAATGAGTTCTCTAAAAGAAGAGGTATGGATCATAACCAAACTCTTTGAATTTTATTTCTTAATATACATCCGAAAAACTTATTATTTCCATAAAAACATGATTAATATAACATCATAATCATAATAAGATGTTACTATTATTATGTTTCAACTGTTTACTACATCTTCTCAATCTAATGGGAGATGAATGTATCACTCATGCGTGCGAGTGGACAATCTCCTCCACGCAGCGATACAAATAATTTTGCACAAACATAATTCATGGATGGTTATTACTGTACAATTAATTTTTATATATGATATTAATTTTATTGTGATTATTATATAAATTTAATTAATATTTACTTTTTTTTTGTTCCATCGATCGATAAATGCAAACCTCCCACATACATATGTACACACCACTATCTCAACCTAGTGATGTAATTCATTATTCCTCACTAATTTATATGAATGGTTATAAATATGTATATAATTAATACATATTAAATTTATATCATTATTATAGTTCTAGAGATGAATTAACCATGATCAAAGTCTACAGAAAATAACCTTTGGAGAGAAACATGCATAAAAAATGAATTTGTTAACTCCTAAAAATATGACGATGATAACGATTAATGATATTTTATGAATGGATGATAAGATGTTTTATGTAAACTATGTATAGTATTTTAGGTATGAATATTTTTATTTTATATAAGTGTAATAAATTTAAAATTATTATATAGGTATTATGTTCTCTTACTAAAAATATGATATTTAGGTAAGGGTTTTATGTTACAAACTCATTTTTACAAGAATTATTTATTATTAATTTCTCTAATAATGTAATTATATAATTTATATCTCACAGGAAATATTTATTTTCTTATCCACTTATTATTTTTAGTTATTTAATTTTTTTCATTTATTTTTCTTTTTTTATGTAATCAAGAGATTAATAGATTTTTTAAAAAAACCAAGGATTTTTTTCTCTTTGGTCAGGAATCATTTCCTCCTTGTCTAAATTTTTTTAAATGACTTCTAGAATTGTGTTAATATCATAGAAAACATATTAATTTCAATTTTACACATTTATGACTTTAAATAAAAAAATCTACAAGGAATATTCTTCTCAATTTCTAAATAAGGTTCTTTTAATTTTTATCGACATTGTGAAGGGAATTTCTATTTTAACGTACATTATATGGATTGATTTATCTAACATAAATAATATGGTTTTCTTTTAAGAATACTTTATATGGTTAATTTATTCTTTTCAAAAAATAATTAATGTTTTCAAACATTTTAGATTCTAAATAATGATTTCAAATAAAAAATTTCATCATCCTCTATAAATTTTCAAGTGATATTTCAGTGGTATATTTATCTATAACAACATCCTATCATGTTATTTATGACTTTTTTGGTATATGATACAATGTTACCATATTTATTAATTCTTGGTATATTTTATGATAAGGATGATAAAAATTTTCTGAAGCCCATATCCTTTGCAAGAGTTATGATTTGATAATATAATGAATGATTTATTAATTTTTAGAACACAAATGTATAGTTTTTCCTAATGTGATGGGTAGAAATAAAATTAAATATCCATATAATTCATTGGTGGAAGAATGAAATATCATGAGATAATAATGATTGTAATTATAAGTGAACCCAATACACCATGATATTATTGGAAGTGATCCATTACTAAAAAAATTATTTTATATGCATATGTGTGTAGTAAAAACATATTTATTATTATTATTATGATATTTTCCATAGGTTAGGATTTATTAATCATGATTTCACACTCTTATGTCTTATGTATTTTGATTGATAACTTTTTTATTTTTTTCATATTATTGTATATTAATTTATAGGTATGAGTTTTTTAATATTTAGATCATTTTCTAAATCCTTTATAATTATATTATGATCATTTGTTAACATTTATTGATATATATTATCTTAAGACTTAATGAGCATATGATCTCACCCTTTCTTAGGTTTCCCTTTTCCATGTTATAGTGAAAGTTTTTAAGAATGATATATATAATAAGTATTCTAGTTTTAAAGAACTAAATGGTAAAGGATGTCGAAATTTTATGTACTGGTTGTTTATGAATCCATTTTTTCAAAGGCACTAAACCACTATGATCATTAAGAATGTATTATTGTGAAATATAGTTAATATTTATAATAAATGATTATAAATTTATGTATGGAATGCATTTTTTCTATATTTGGTATTATAGGATATTTTTAGTAACTTTTGGAAACTAGGGTGATGAAAATTTAGTGAGAACACATAGAAAAAAAATTAGTATATAATATCTTAATATGTTATGATAAAGAAATATTATTGTCTCCCCAATAAAAGACATCATTATCCTGAAAATACAAGTGTTTGTTGTTTTTTAATAGATGCATCTTGTGGAAATAACCTTGAAAAGAATTTTCTAAGTATATATCATCCATAATTCAGGTGAAAGATGAATAGACCCTTACTGAGCACATATTTAGAAAATCCAGTGTGGTATTATTTTAAAAACTAACATTTTCTTTAGGAATAATTATGAAGGATTTAAATTGATTATGATGATGGATAACAATGGTTAAAACAACAATGTAATATATTAATAAGAACATGTTAAGAGTTATATATATTTTCGATTATTTTTCATTATTTATAACTCTGATTAATGATGATTCATTGTCAAGATAACCATTGGGGTTTTAGTAATTGATTAAAGATTAAATGATAACATTATGGTGGTATCAAGAATGATCAAATATTGAAGTACCCTATTTGAGATTTGTTATATGATTTTTCATATATCATGAAAAGTATCAAGATATATTAATTCATATCCTCAATGAGTCTATATTGATATAGTAGTAAAAACTCCCAGGTTGTGAAAATCACATCTCAAGTCTATGAATCATCCCTAATTGATGTTTTTAGGAATTTTCTTCCCAAAAATCATCTTAATCTTCCTAACGTTAATTTAGTTTTATTTTTTTGTTTGATGGATTTACTCATAAAAATCACATATCAATTACTAAGGAAATAAATTCTTAATGTATATTCTAATCCAACATATTATTTTATATTAATGTGAGGATAAATATGAACTTGTCATGGAAGTTACATTTATTAAATGAGTATTTATTCCCATTAAAAATAATTATTTATCTCATATGGTTATGTGGAGACTCAACATAGATGATATTGTTTTTCTACTAAAGATTCTTGATGTCTTTTCAGAAGACTTTACTAGTATTCCTCTTAATCATGATGTTATGATTTCAATAGAACTCATAACCGGTGCAACACCTATTCCAATTCCCTAATTGAGATATAGGAATTAATGAAGCAACTCCACCTAAATTTTGATAAAGGATTCATTTATCTAAGTGCTTCACCATGGGGAAAACTATATTTTTACATAAGAAGATTGATGGATCAATGTGATTCTACATTGATTACCGTGAACATAATAAGATCATGATCAAGAATAATTATCCTCAACCCAATATTATGGATTTGTTTGATAATTATGAGGAGATCAAAATTATTCAATGTTTTATCTTAGATATTGATACAATTAGGAGAGGGTAAAAATCAAAGACATACCAAATATATATTTTTATTTAAGTTATTAAAACTATAAATTTATCGTTATTCTCTTTGGTCAAACAAATTCCCTCATCATCATCATTGATTTGAATAGAGTCTTCACATATTACCTTGGAAAATTTATGTTAGTCTTTAATGGAGATATTTCAATATATGCTAAGATTAATGGAGATCACATAGATTAGTTGAGTATTGTAATGAAGACCCTATTAAGGAGAAGTTGTGTGAAAAAATTTCCAAGTGTGAATTTTAGAAAAATATTACTCCATTTTTTTGTCATATAATCTCACGATATGGTTAATCAGTGGATCCATCAAAGGAAGAAATTATTGAACATTGTCCTAGATCAAATACTATGACTGAGATCTATAATTTTCATTGATTTTTAAGATATTATCCACAAATTTGAAATGATTTATCACATCTATATATTCCAATAACTAAGTTAACTCAAATGCGAGTTAGTTTCCATTAGAGTTATAAAGGTAAATATTTTTTCATAGAATTTAATGTAAGGTTGGTCAGTGCACTGGTTCTCATAGTAACTTGTAGTGGATAATGGTTTTTGATTTATAGTGATACATTGAATAAGGGTTTTGGTGTGTTCTTATAATGAATTACATAGTTATATCTTATCCCTCATTCCAATTAAAGGTTTATGAGAATAATTTACAAAGTCATAATTTAGTGGTTACAATAATAATCATTGAATTAATGATTTTTGGGCATTTATTTACCAAGAAATGACTGAAATTTGTATTGATCATAAAATATTAAAGTATAGGTTCAAAAAAATTGTGTTGAATATTAATTAGAGAATATGGTCAGAGTTGATTAAAGAGTATAACTTCTCAATACACTAAAACCCTAGGAAAGAGAACAAGGAGGATGATAATTTGAGTAAAAATAATCATCCTAACTCATATATGATGATGATAAAAAAATATCTAGTATTTATTGACATTAAAAGTAAGGACCTTGAAATCCTAAAAGAAATAAATAAATATTATCTTTATTGAATAGGTGGTCATATATCTATCAATGTAATTTTTAAAAAGGAAAAAATGGTTGATGTTGAGTTCTAAAAGATGCTGATAAATGTTCATGTTTTTTACCTTGATTACAATGAAAGGGTAAGGTTATAATTTGAGTATGTTTCATGTAAACACTAGACCTAAATATGGAACAATTATAAGAAGCTCATAGATTATCATTCACTATTCATCAAAAAAATATAAACATGTACAATGATCTAAAATAATATTTCCAGTGGGATAACATAAATAGGGACATTGAGGATTATGTATCTTAGGGTTTGGTATGTCATTAATTTAAGATATAGATATTGAACTCTAAGGGTGTTTTACAAGAATTTCCCAAGAAAAAAATAGAAATGGGAAAATATTACTGTGTATTTAATGATCAAACCTCCCATAACATCAAATATGCATAATGTTATTTGGGTTGAAGTCAATCACCGTATGAGTTCAAGAATGTTATTTTTTATTAGAGAATATTTTTCCATTGGTCACATTTCTTGGATATAAATTAAGAAACTGGTATGATTTCATGGTGTACCATAATATATTATATCTAATCAGGATTTAATGTTTCCCACAATGTTATAGAGAAGTATTTAACATTCTATTGATATAGGGTTATGATTTATTATTGAATATCATCCTCAGATATATATTCAGTCTGAGAGAACCATTAATCCATTTGAGGATATGTTGAGATCGTACTCTCTAGATTTCAATGGTTTTTGGGATCAACACCTTCCACTTGTCTAGTTCTCTGACAACAATATCTTTTATATGAGTATCTAGATGTCTTCTTATGAATCATTATATTGATAAAAATGTAGAAATATGAAATTATACGACCAAGATATATAAAGAGTCATATTATAATCTTATATAGATGGGTAATTGGTATAAAATGTTACATATATACACCATCACATCTTGGAAGCTCAACCTTAACATAAGAGTTAGGCTAGCTATCATTAGGGTGATCTAGAATTTGATGTATCTAAGAAGTTCGTACTGTGAAATGTATCCATTTTTGAATGACGTAATATTTAGAATGAATATAAATATATACCCTTGGTGTATCAATCTACTCAAGATTATTGAGTGGGTATTGTAGCTTAACACATGGAATTTTCCCTAAACCTCACTCAAGTTCACAATGTGTTACATGTAACTTCCTTTGAGTAAGTAAATACCTTATCATTAAAATCTATGAAGTCAGATGTTATACCACTAGATAATTATTTTTTTATGTAGAACAACTTTTATAAATCTTGGATCATATAAATAATGTTGTACATGATAAGAATACTTGACAATTTAATGTTCCTTGGAGGAATTTGGAATTTTAGGAAACTACTTGAGAACCTTAAGGTGTGATAAAGTAATATTATAATCTTTTTTATGATAGAGTAATGTAATTTATAGGGAAATATTATTTTCAGGTGGTGTAAATGTAACACCCTAAAATGTTATATGTATTTCCTTCGAAATAAAGCATGAAGTATTTCATTGATTTTCTTATGCATAACCCCAAGTCTATAAAATTATAGATATAGTAAAACATTATAACCTAGAAATTAAATTGGTAGATATGAAGAATAAAAATATATTTTTGAAAAATATATATAAATTTTTTTAATAATATAAATTTATTTATTAATGTGTAATAAATAAGTACTTAATTTTTAAGAAAAGATATTTAACCCTTAAAAAATATGGTTTCTTCAAAAAATGTTTGTGTCAAATTTTTCCATATGAACATTATAATTAAATTATAATATGTTAAGAATTTTTATTTAATAAAATTCATAACATTTTTAAAATAATCATTTAAATATTTTCTTAGGGTGAATTTTTTAGGAGTTTCCCAAAACTATTTCTTTTTCTGTGAACGGTGAAAAATATTTATTTTTTTTAAAAAATTATCATTTATTTTCAAGTAAATGTGCCATTATTATTTTTATTTGTTTGATAAAGTATCAATGGTATTCTATAATTATAAATATTGAAAATAAATACTTTTTAATCATCATCATAATTGAATTTTTTATGAGTTATTTTTTGGACTTAAAGATAAATGTTTCTAGAAATCACTTTTTTGTAGACCATGTGTTTTTATATCAATAAATTAAATAAATATATATTTATTAATTTATTTAATTAAATTTATATATTAATATTCAATTTATAATATTAACATTAATTTATATTTTTTATAAGGAAATTAATTGATGTATATTTTGTTTTATTGTTAAAAATTAATTTTTTAAAAACTTATTTTCATTATGTAATGGGTGAATAATTAATATTTTATTAATCCCATTGTATAAATTTAATATGGTAATATGGATTCTATATTTGGATTCATCATAATTAAAATAATAATTTATATTCAAATAAGAATATTTTAGTCATACTA
Source organism: Viscum album (assembly GCA_963277665.1). Classification (NCBI taxonomy): domain Eukaryota; kingdom Viridiplantae; phylum Streptophyta; class Magnoliopsida; order Santalales; family Viscaceae; genus Viscum; species Viscum album. Next base: position 679,472,026 of record OY728123.1, on the reverse strand, counting down.
AATACTAAAATAGTGAGAAATTTACCACCGTTAAGGTTAAAACAGTTTTATTGGGGGGGATAAACAATGATTTAAGGGTAGCATTTCCACTAAAACACAAAAAATATTATTATTTGAATATATTTAAAACTTATTTAATATTAAATTCTAATACATATCCATTTTAATCATATTCCTAGTAATGTGGCCTTAAATATTTGAAATAGTTTATAAAATTCCATATATGTCATTCCTCTCACATATAAAAGGGAACCTATCATCCTTCACTACTGAAATAATTTTATCCTTCTATATGAGATAAAACCTTATCAAAATAGTTCCTTGAATCCTTAACTTACTCCTAAATATTATGGTCTTCTCTAAATACTTATAATTAAAGGATTAATGAGTAATACAAATGAGATATCTCAAAGAATAGGTATAGATCTTAACAAAGATCTTTCAAATTTATTTCTTCTTCACCATCCTTTAAATGAGTTTTATATACAAAAATATGAATAATACAATATAAATAGTATACATAGATTTTATTATAATGATTTCAAAATAATTTACCACCTCTTCTAAATCTAATGGCTTATTAATGTATCGCCCATGCTTATGTGTCGACTACCGCCACCACATAGTGACACGACTCATTATCCACAACCATAATTCATGGTTGATTTTTATATTTTATAAAAACTTTAAATATTATATTAATATAAAAATAATTTTGAAGGAAATATGAAGTATTATTTACCTTAAGTTTAATCTATATATCAAAAAAAGGAAATGTCACTCAAGCATACATATGGACTGTCATCTCCATATAGTTATGCAATTTATTTTTATTCAATGATTAAAATGAATGGTTATAAATATTTATATAATTAATATATATTATATTTATATCATTACTAAAATAATTTAGATTAATTACCCATGACCATTGTGAAGGGATCATAACCATAGAACCAAATTATATGTAAAAAATGAAGAATTTTACACCTGAATTGGTGGTAATGATGATAAATTATTAATGAACTTGTTATATGATGTTATAATTAAATAGAGTATGGTATTATAGTAATTATTATGTTTTTTAATAGAAATATAATAAATTAAAATTAATTATATTGGATCATAGAGTGATTATAAAGAATGAAATCTTGGCATAAGTGGTTTATGTTATAATTTAATACGTATCAAGATTGTTTATGATTTAATTTTCTTATGATTAAATTTTATGATCTATCTCTTAGATGTACTATTTATTTTCTTAAACTCTAGTTATTTATCGATATTTCATGTTTTCCTCTCATTTTACTCTCATTAAGTACTCCAAAAATAGAAAAACTGTTTTTATGTAAATCCAACCATGATTTCTCTTCGGTAGGGAATCTTTTCATACAATTCCTTGTTTTCCTTAAACAAATTTCAAGAATTTTTTTAATAGTTTCTAATGATATAATAATTATATTTTTAACCATTTTAGACTTTATATAAAAATTTATTAAATTATTTTTCATATCATTTTCCAAACAAGACTACTCTTACTTTTTACTAACATTGTGAAAGAATTTTTTATTTTAACATAAACTGTATGAATTAATTTTTCATCTATCATGAATAATCTACTATTTAATGTTTAATTTATAATATTTATTGGTTCTTTTCAAAGAAATTTTTTTCCTCTACATTTTATAAATTTTTATATTCCAAATAATTGATTTCAATTAATAGTGGTTTTTTCTTCATGAAATCATCTAGTAATATTTTAATTTTAATTTTATATATATAAACAACCATTGATTTTTCAAATGATTTATCGAGGATGTGGTCCAATCTTACAATATTTAGTATATCTCTATATTGTTTATGATTATGATGATTAAATTTTTATGAAACAAACTTAATTTTCTTGGGTTGTAATTTATTTATATGATTAATGTTTCATTTTCATGTGGAAGGTATATATATGAATTTTAGTATATGATGTGTGGAATATGAAATATATCTCTCTCCAATGTATTCAATAAATAAGTATATCTCATGAGATAATAAGGAATATAATGGGTAGTGTACCCTCTTTTGTATGGGATATTATCTAATAAGATAGTATTGGGAGTGAACCTTGAATACATAAATGGCGGGATGCAAAGTAAACCTAATCCTGTATGATAGCCTTGTTATTGAAATTTGAAAAATGAAATGATGTTCAATGAATATGTTCATACAAAACAACTTGTGTATTATGATAATGTTATTTTTTTTTCATGGTTTATGATTGATTATTGATTATTCCACACTCCTATGCCTTATGTATTTATATTAATAAGAAATTTTACAATGCTTCAATATTGTGATATATGAATTGAGGGGTATGATTTTTTAATTCCTTTTACATGTCTCAATCCATTATTTTTATATTATTCTTACTTATTATTATTTATTTATATCTCTTATTCTTTATATTATTAAGTATCTAAGATCAACCTTTTAAATTTTTCACTTCCATACGACATGGAGAATGTTTTTAAGTATGTTTATAATGAGAAAGGTTTTATTTGAAGAGAACTAAATTGGAAATGAGGAAGAACTTTTATGTACAAGTGTTTTATATAAACACGTTTCTAGAGACACTAATACTCTATAAACCTAAAGTATGTATTACTATTAAATGTAATTAATATTCATCTTAAATGATATAAAATTTATGTACGAAAAGTTTGGGTCTCTATAAAGATTCATTCCTTAGGTGGATATTTTTGGAGGGATGTGAGGACCCTATAGACTTCATCCTCTTGGATAGCCATCCTTAACTGATTGGTTACCACCCCCATATCGGGTTGTGGATGTGCATTTATCTCCCTTGAGTATTTTCTCACCATGTACAATTAAAGTTTTATGGTAAAATGAAATTAACCCTAGATCTATCTATGATGCCATTATCAGGGCTCCCTAAGTCTCATCCTCGGAGGTTCGCAGGGCTTTCTCCCATGTGAATCATGAATAGTGATGTAGGAAGGTCACACATGATATCCGACTATCCATCTTCCCTGGGAGGAACTTTGGGTCATTGGAATTCATTTATTGAGGGAGTTCCTCTATGTGAGCTAATGGTTCACTGGTAGTACCTACAAGGTGAAAGTCATCGGCATAAAGTTTCCCCTTGTGATGGTTTTTAGTGGCACCCATGGTGGGGAGAGTCACCGTATGTCACTTAGAGGATTTTGGGGGTATTGATCATAATAAGTTTAGGACATGCCCCCAAATAATGGTTGATATATGAGGATGTGCATCAGTAGTGGGAGGTGCCACTAGATCTATGAGAAATTCTTCCCATCAATTAGGGTTTTAGGATGTCCCCCAAATTAGGTGCCTTATGTTTTGGACTTAGGCTAATGGATAAAGGAATAATTAAACAAGATCACAGGTTTGTGGGGGAAATAATTTTTTTTGGAAATTCTATATGGTGATAGCCTTCTTGGGTGACTCTCGGGTTATATTAAAAATAGGTGTAAAGAATAAATCCCTTAATTCATTATCATCAGTGTGATCTATCAATGTTTTCTTGAGAGGGGTTTTTGAAACATTTGGTCATGTTAATGAGGGGGTAATTCCCCCATCATGTCCATGTGGGAACCAGTTTTTTCAGGATTTCATAGATTCTAAATCATGTTGAACCATGTACCGAGTTGGGATAACCCCTTTTTATTTGTATTGGTGAATAAGGTAATTGATCAACCTAAATTGAATAATCATGAAGGGGTATATTGGGTTAGATAAACTTGTATCAATGGAATTAATGGTTTTCATTACAAAATAATAGTTGTTTTGGATTTACATATCATTAGTCCTCCAACCCCCACACTTGTTGGTGATGGACTATTTATAATGGTCATCTAGTTTTCTATGTGACATAAGAATCAATATATCAATAAATTTCATGGGTTTAAAATCCCAATGAAAATTATCTTCTCCTAGGATAAGAGAAATAATTCATGTAAATGGCTCTTAAAACTAGAGATATCCAAACCTCATCATCTACTCACATATACATGATAATATATTCATATTGGTTTCACTACTATTTTTCTGATTCCTTACCAAAGGAATTTCTTCATTCTTTTAAGAGTGCTCAACATCCATAGATATGGCATGGCTCTGTGTTTCTCGGAACACCTACTTTCCAGGGGCATGTAGCCTCCCCCATCATGGATGATTATTTATGATGCTAGATTGAAATGATATTATTGATCATACATTCCATTTTTATTGATTTTTTAAAAAGACACAACACCAGCGGGAACCGAAATGAAAGTAAGAAAATACAAATTTCAAAATTCAAAACAACGCCACAGTCACGTCATTAGCCTTCGTCATGATCACCAACGATGATGTCACCATTCTGACACCACCATCATCATCTCAAACCTCATGCTACCCCAGATCACCAGAGTTTCTGTCGGAGTTCACCATCTCCACTGTCGCCACCGAAATCCAAACCACCAGCACAGAGAATCCAAATACATCACAACACCACAAAAAAAAAACTCGTCCCCATCGTAGATCGACAACAGCCGCCACATTGAATGTCTCTGTCGTCGAAAGACTCACGCAGGAACAAAGGACACCAAACTATACATCCCAAAAGCCTCATTGTTACCTCTTCTCTAGGTCCAACTTGGAGAGAAGAAGAGGAACGTAAGCCCAGAGTAGGGGATAAAGTATCCTAGGGTTCCACACGAAGACATCGAAGAAGAGCCAAAATAAAAAAACCAGTAGAAAAAAAATGATAGAAGGTCGACTCAGTTATCGCCTTTCAACCCATAGATCGCTGAACCACAAATCCAAAAACCCCTATGTTTATCACTAAATTCAGTAGATAAATCATTATATTTTGTCTCTTATTCTGGGTCACCCCTACATATCTAATACATGTTCCTAAATCTCATTCCCAATGGAATTTTCTAGTGGATTCCAGTTAAATATTCTACTTTTTATCATGATAGTGTGGATAACTATGGTATATGATAATAATTATTTTGGAATATAGGGAATCTATTAAAAATATTCCCCATTTAGGCTTATTATGGAATATAAATCTCCTGAAATAAGGTTTATTGGGTAGATAAATTGAGGCATCTCATGATTATAGTGAGGAAAATTACTTTTAGTGTATGTGGAATTCAAGTCTCATAACTATAAGTATATTGTACATTTCATATAGGTAAACACAAGTTAATTATGTGGGGAATATTATTCTCCACACCCTTGTAAAATTAATCATCTCACCTAAGGCTTCCTAGACTCATCATCTAGGTAATCCAATGGTCATCGCAAAGGGTGAGAAATTCAGGTTCATAACTTGAGTTAGAAGAATTTTTATATGATCATTACATATGTTTTCTAGGATCATTAGTAAAGGTGAAATGGGATCACCACATATTATAGGTATTATGATGCACCAAGAGTGGCATAGGATGAAAGACATACGAGAGGGGAAATTTCATGATTATAGTCTAGCTTAGATCTCATGGAAACACACATAACATATCAGTTGGTAAATAGTTTAAATTAAATTATAGATGCTTCCCATGTACAGTTTTCATGTGCTAGTCTTGAAATTGGTTGATAGTCTAGTGGGTACCTTGGGTTTTTATGGTGGTAGACTTGGTATACCTCTAAAAAAGTGATAAAAAATCAATGTTACTTCCTCCTAAGGAGGGTATGGATTTTTGGTGATGTTAGGATGTCAGTATTGAATCTCAAGGTGTAATACTATATACCTTATTGTGAGATAGGGATAAAACCCATTCAGTTCAATTTTATTGTTTAATGTTATGTGTATGTACTAGACTATATAGTTTAACATCACGTAGAAAGGACACTTGTGTCATGAAAGGAGATATGATAAGGGGTGGTATGCTGATTGTTTTTATATGCTTCCAAAATTTTGGGGGTTCATCTCATGTGTGTTAGATGAGGAATCTTGTTCTCATCATTTAAGTTAAGTATATTATTTAACATCATTTTATAAGGATTTTATCATATAGTTTAACATCATGTGATGAGGAAGAAAGTTCTATAAAATTTAAAGTCTTACAGATCAAAATTTGGCTTGGGTAATACACCTAGAGAATCTCATTCATAATTAGGGTGGGAGGAGAAAAAGTCATAGGAGTCCCCATTAATTAGTTGGGGAAATGATGGCTAGTTTACCTTAATGATTCCAATTCTTGTTCTTATATATCTGATAAATTGATTCTTTTGGAGCATAAAATGTGCTAATGAATCCCATTTGAGGAACCAGGCATGGGTTTCATGTGAGGAAGCCAATTCATGGTATCATAAGTTCAGAAAAATGGAACTAATAATAACACAAACCCCAAAACGTTAAATGCTTTCCAGGTATTGGCCCATGAGGAAACTCCAATTTTTCTATAGACATGTGGTTCCCTACTTGGGGCTCACTCATATTACCAAATGGTTAATTAGAATAATGACTATCCCTACATACTAAAAAATACTCTTCCCAGTGTTTTCCCTCACACACAAATCGTAAAGAATACATCCTAGGAGGCTACCAATCCGGATCACTACTTCCGGAAAAAAATGCTAAACTATGGAGATTTAATCAAGTTGGATTCTCAAATGAAGGTGCACCTTTTCAGAAAGGATCATATCATTTATACATTTAAATACTTTACATTATGGGGTGTTATATACCCCCTAGAGAATTATTTCCTTGTTGTGGACCCTACATCTCAACCTTGGTTGTGAAATCGCACTTCCGGTTCTGTTTTTTCTCTAATTAAAATATAATAACTAGGCCCCGATGATATAACATACACCCTACCATAAGATGGTCATTAGGTTCTATCCCTCAAGACACAATCAATTTCCCAACATAAATTTGGTCCCCTACATAGTCTCGAACCATATTCCTAAATAAGACATCATACAAGTGAATTTCCCTATAGTCCAATACACATTCTTTCTAGTGTGGTTTTCCATCACTCATACACACCATCCATAGTTAACTATGGTGTTCTAATCTGGTAGGCTCCTGAAAAAAATACGCACCTTGTTAACATGATTCATATTATTTATCCACTTAACCCTTTATCATTGTGGGTTTTTACAATCATACCCCCCTCATGCACAACCTCCTCATTATGGAACCTACATCTCAACCTAGAAATTAGACCACACTTTTCGATAGGTTCCTACTCAGATACCAATGTATTAAATGGGCCCCCCATGATATCACAACTACCCCAAAATAAAATTATCATTGGGTTATGGAATTCTAGATACCAGAAGTTTCCTCACAAACACTTTGTCCCCTGCCTGGGGCCCACCCACATGCCCAAACATGTCATCATACTAATGAATATCCTCATAGTCCAACAGAGGTTCTTTCTAGTGTTATTTTTCTACACTCACACGCACCTAGTGAAGAATTATAGGAGTTCAAAAATTTTGGTCACTACTAAAATTAAAGAAATATTAACTATAAACTTATAATCAGATAGGCACCCAAAAAATGGGACCTATATTGACATAGTCATAACATTTATCCATTTAACACTTTAACATTTCACAGTTTTATAAGAATTCCAAGAAGACTTCAGGACCACGATTGGAGAAAAGGGCTTGTTCATGTTGGCCCATGATCCCAGTTGTGCAGATGGTTTAATAATAGTTGAATCCAATTTGTGTGGGCATGAAGTCCATTATTACTCAACTTTCTCAGAGCTATTTTTTCCAAAAGGAGGAATCATGTAGTGTTTTATTCGGTGGGTCTTGAAAAGGGTATGGGGTCTTTGATGATGATTCCTTCACAATAAGTAAACTTCCCACACAAGGGTGATTTCATGGTATGCATGGAGGTCATTTTTAAAGGGTAGATACCCCCACAAAACCCCAAGAGGCATGAGGTATATGCCTCTAGTGTGTACAGAGAGGTATTTAATGAAATTAATCTGTATAAGGATCTTATAATTTTGAGAGACAAAGGGAGTTTATTAAATAATTATCTTTACCTATGGATATCCATTTCTCTTAGGGTTCATAAATTTTGGAGTTCCACAAAAAGGGTGCTTCAAATTGAAGTTAAAACTCAGTGTCCTTGGATATAGGGATTGTAATGGGTATTTAATGGGTTTGTAGATTCCATTTGATATGTTACATAATGTATTACCATATTCATAGAATTTATAGTTTCATGGTGATCCAATGACCCATTTCAAATTTCTTGAGTTTCAAGAACGGTTGGAACTTCAGAGACCAAGTTACTTGGGTGTTTTTTTGTTTATTTCGGTTTAGCATTACCTCGATCAGTCTTTCAGATCCTAAAAATATCTAATAACATGTTTTTTGGAATGTATCTACAAAAATTTGTAAATGATAAAATATTAGAAAATAAACACTATAAGCTCACTATTAAAAATTACTCCCATTATATAATGATATTTAACACAAATGGTGTAAGAAAAACTCAAAATTAGTTATATTACAATTATGATAGAAAATATGAGTTCACTAGTAATAATACGAATTTTGAGGGTGAAATTTCATTTAAAATTAAATCCAAAGACATGTTTGTCTTATGAAATCCAATATCTAGTTAATTTGTATGAAATAATTAAAATCATGATGACGTAAGTTTTTAAGAGTGATAATGTACTGACCTAATATTTTACTATATAATATTTTTAATAAAAAATATTATCAATATCTAGTTCAAAAAATATCACTGAATAAAAATTAAACAATTACATATAAAATAAAATTGTTTTGTTATAATATGACCATTAATTTAACTGATATAAAAGGAAATAACCATATTATAAAATCTAAAAAATGAAATTAATAAAATATCATTGTATAGTAGAAGCCTCATTTATGAAGATCATTTATCTAAAATTATAAAAGATTTAACATTGATATAATATTCTATAGACCATGTTCAAGCTCAACTCAAGTAATTATCATATGAGCAGGATATTATTTGAGAGAAATTCAAGCTCAAAGAAATTTCAATGAGATATAGGCCTATGAAATAGAAAACCTTGAATCCAACCAGAGAATATATTATACATAATCCTTAAATATACACCTTTAGGGGATATGATACTATAATTTAGTGTTATATAATTATCTTTTTATAAATTTAAAATGTTATTTATCACATGTATTTTACAAATTTTACATTTTGACTTTTAAATAAAATAGAAATTTTATTTTTATAAAAAATAAATTTTAAATATGATTTATATTTCAAAAATATATAAATATATTTTTAAATCATGATAATATTGAAATAATTTAATTTTTTGATATAGAATGTCAAAATTTTCTTTGTATAAATTTTGGAATTTTTGGAAATAATTGATTTTGAATTCAGTAATTGAAAAATTATTCTTACCAAAATTGTAAATTTTATGACTTTATCAAAATATTAAATTGAAATAGATTTTTATAAAAAAAATAAATTTATTATTATTTATTTGATAAAATATTAATTTCAAAACATTATGTTGAATATAAAACACTTATGTTTAACATTTTGGAACATAAGTAATATTTTATTCAAAATTGAAATATATTTTTAGGATTTTATTTTAAATATAAATTATAATGGTAATATTTATTTATAGATTAGATAGTAAGAAACATAAGTAGTTTTTTATATAATGAACCAATTTATATCATGAAAATCAAATACATGCATACTTTTACCAAATTCATAAATTTTATGCTAAAAAAAAACATCGTTAATAATAGGTTTTTCTATGAAAGTGCTAAAAATATTTTATTTTAAAATATAAATTTAATTTGATAAATAAAATAATATTTGTAATTTTTAGGTAAAAAATAGGTAATAATTTCTATTTTATTTTTAGGCATTAATTGTAAATTACTAACATAAAAACTAGTTTCATAAAAAAAATCTAAAATAGTAAAATTACTAAATCTAGGGTTTAAGTGATTAAAACTTGTTAAAAACATGTTTATAATTGAGTATTTAAGTTATTATTAACCTTAACTCATCCCAAACTAAATTATCATACATTTTTATGTACCTTTAATTTTTTAACATGTGATATCTTTATATAATATGGTTTTATTTACAAAACTTTAATTCTCACCACATATAAAAGGGGCCTATCACCACCACTTCAATGCCACTTAGAAAATTATGCTTTCACTTGAAATTATAAACTTATAAATTATCCTATAATTAAAATTCACGCTATTAATATTCTATCCATGAGATTTTACGAAAATTCATCCTTTTAAAATAAGTTGCTTATGTGAAGGAAAAAATACTAAATTTTGTACTTCTCAGTCTTTAATACTTTTTATTTCAATATAATTCTCCATTGAACTTATATCATAGATTATTAAACTATAATATTAGTAATACATATATAATAACATGTTTTTATGTTATGTGATATTCATTATCTTCCCTCTTCACACTTTCTTTATGAAAAGAGAAAACCCCTACAGTGTATATGTATGGACTACCGCCTCCCCATCCCAACATGTTTCATTATCCTTCACCCAATATAGGGATATCTATAATATGGTATTGAATATATAAGTATTATATTTATTAAATTATCTAGTTTCTAATATAATATATCATATTACTTTTTTCCTCCATTCGATGGGAAACATAATCATCATCTATCTGTACGTGCGGACTACCACCCCCTTGGAATGGTGTATGATACATTTTATTTCCACCAATAATGGATGGTTATAATATAGTTTAAAGTGATAAATGTGGTTTATTTAATTTATTAATGTTCTGTTGAGCCCATTTGTAGATCCTTTTAAAAATATGAGCAACTAAATTTTTTTTTAAATTCCACTATCCAAAAGTGTGTACTAAGAGAAATAATTGATTTCTTTGTATTATATGATAAAATTTATAGTAATATTATTCTTATACTAATTTATAATTCTGATATATCACACTAATAAACACTAAATAATTTTGTTGTTCATTTTTTTTACTGATACAATATCAAAATCACTTTAAACTCATCTGTTAAATAAGGTGTGCTCTTGTTTGGGTTTGTTTAACCATTTACTAGAACAATGATGTGAATTTGTATCATTGATGAATATAGTAATCAAACTAATTTTAATTTATAATATTAATAAGTAAATATCTAGTTTTCATTGTATTGGAATGGTAATATAAACATTTGATGCATTATTTTTGAAAATAACTTTTTTCGCTCTGAATCCTCAGAAAATGTTCATCTCTGAATTAATCATTAAGGATACTAACAAAAATGACCATATAATGTAATTATAACAATATAAATAATTAAAAATATTAAATTATACTACCTTTTATGAGAAAAAAGATGAAATTTTATATATGATTAATGAATTAGATCACTTTTATGAAACTAGTTCAACAAGACCAAGATTACTCACACCCAATATTTAAAAAAGATTATAAATAACTCATATACATAAAGAAATTGATTATAAATGAAGAAAAAAAAAGATTTTGTATAATAAAAAAGTTATTAAATAAGTTATTCAGAGTTTTTTCTTTATAGATAATTTGACAAGGAAGAAATACACGATAAGGGGTTCTTTGCCTCAAATTTTATTTTATGATAAATATTTCCTATTATGCATCATGATACATGTGATATGGTGTGATTTATAACTAATGAATTTATATTAAATTATTCATGTAATTAATTGGGTTAGAATATCCATATCACATACTTTATTTAAATAGCCTTTGAATCCAAATATACTAAAGATGAGAAGAGTTTTGATTAAAATGTTACTAAAATCATAAGGGTTTAGATTTCCAATCATATTTTCCAATCAAAATTGTTTCAAAAAGATTAAAAATCTATATAATATGAATTATTTATAAAAACCTTATCATTTTATTTAGTTATTTCTATGGTTTTACATGTTCCTTCAAAATATCATTTCTCTTTCACACATATTTTTTCCAAAAGTGTTTCTTGTGAGTGAAATCAATCATGTATCTCTATCTCAGTCGGGAACCTCCCATTTTCTATTTCCATGTCTATTAGATGCATTAAAAATCATCCTTATCTATGCTTAAAAATTTATTAAGGTGTATTTTACTACAAGACATTACTTTATAATAGTTTAAAAAATGTATTTTGTATGGGTCATTTTTTTAAGACCGTGATATTGTAAAAGAAGAATTTTTTTTCTATAGTGTATTCGACACACAACACGAAACATAAAATCCATGAAAATTTATCATGACTATTAAAATGTAGCTATTTAATTTCCATGTATTAATAGGAATAACCAAAATGTAAAATATATTTAATGGTCATACTCAATAGAGTTTTATTTATATTGCTTAAGAAATAAATATACAATTATTCGTAAAACTATATTATGCTTCAAAAATATTTTTAATTTTTTTAATAAAATATTATATTTCATGGAATATTAGTAAATGCATTTGGAAAAATAAAATTATTCATTTAATTCATCAAATAAATCAAACTTATGATGAATTTTTTATAATTTTCTATAAAGATTTGTTTTTCAATGAATAATGAAAAATACTGAATTTTTTTTGAAAAATGATATTTTTCTCAACAATGTAAAATGAAAATATTTGTTTGAAAATGATTTAAAATTTAATTTAGTTATATTATAGTATGAATAATACAATTAACTTTAGTAAAATAAATTTCATTTTTAAATTTAGTTTAAAACACTTTTATGCATAAAAATTCATTTCTTAAACTATTTTCATGTGTGCATTGAGTTTTTAAAATAGTAAATAAAATTGATCATTGTTTATAAATTAATTTAATGATATTTTTATATTATATATTTGATAAAAAAAATTATCATTCCTCTAACATTTTTTAGGCATTCTATAAGACTAAATCCAATTTTACACTTAAAACAATATTCTCCTAAAAATGTGTTTCATTATGTTTTTACCACTTATTTTAAAATTAATTTCTACAAGTTATAGAAATTGAGTCTTGGAAAAAAGTATTACATATTCATAATCCTATGATTCATATTTATTATATAAGTCCCTTTTATTTTTAGGCATGATAAATAGTAACTATGGTAAAATTTATCACCATGGTAAAGGTTAAATCAGGTTAATCTAGGGTAAAAATAAGTGATAAGGCCATAATTTTTCATAAAAATAATTAATGCTTGAATTTAATCCTATAATTAAAAGAATTTCAAAAGATTAATTTTTTTTGTTAATTTTCCATGAAAATTTCCATTTTAATATTTTAAATAAAGAACAAAAAATCACTCCATTACTTTTAAATAAATATTATGTCTCAAAATAGTTGAAAAAGAATCCTATTAATTAATATAAATTTCAATTTTTATAATAATTAATTCTTTCTTAATGTAAATTTATTTCTGATTTTTAGTTATTATATATTTACATTAAATGCTTATAAAAAGACGACGTTGTATTTATTAAATTAATAGAAAAATAAAATGAATAATTTTAAAAATAATAAAAGTAATATATTTTGAGAGATTTATATTGTTACACAAATTTTACAGATTAAAATGACATATTAATTATATGTTAAAGGATTATTTTTTAATTTCTATCTCACCTTTATGGAATTTAGGTCTAAGTAAATTAATAGTATCAAAATTGACATTAATAATATCTTATCAAAATTGTATTCTGTTAAATTATTTAAAAATAATAAAAATCATAAAATATAGTAAAAAGGATTTGGTAAAAAAATGTTTTACCTTGGAAATTTACATGAAAATTTATACCTTATATCTAAAATTATAACCCTTTAGGATTAAAAAATATCATTAATATAGTAAAGGAAAAAATGGGTTAACTAAGAGATTAAACCAAAATATAATGTTTAAAACACCACATAATTATATCCAAAATATTTTTTTGATGGGATTGAAACCACACATAAAAGTATCCTCAAATATATGGCCATTTAGAGGATTCTTTTCTTAAGAATAACCATATTATATTTTATCATTTTGTGAAATTTCAAAATCTCCCCATGCCTCAATTATAAAAGGTCACATATTTCCCTAAGTACATAACAAATTTTGATCCATCTATCTTGACCAAATCCAACCAAAATCACTCCCCAAAATCTTTATCCATATTATAAGGGTGTTTTTCTTCCCAAATTACCAACCTTAAGACCCTTAAAAGGATATCTAATGTAGTTATTTCAAAGAAGAGGTAATTTCCTTAACCGTTCACTTCCTTTTAATTATCCTTTTACCTAATCTAAATCAATTATATTCTTAATTAAAAAAATATAATCAGTATCATATATATAATTAAGTTAATTTAGTTTTATGAAACCACATTTATTCAAATTATTTTCTATGAAATGGGAATTTAATGTTTCACTCATGCGTTCGTACAAGTTGCAATCTCTATATAGTGATATAATTCATTTTACATCACCATGATAAGGATTTTTATAATTATGTTTTAAAGGTTCATTTATTATATTTATGAAATAATAATTCTTCTATAATGATAATATAATATCTAAATTCTTACCTTCCCAACTATTGGAAAATGGTAATGCTGCTTGTGCGTATGGGTGGACTACCATCTCTGCGAACTGATGTGATGGTTTTCAATCCCATTTTACATGTATAGTAATATGGATATATTTAATAAAAAATATGAAATTTATAACATAATAATTATTATATAGTGTTGAATTATTATTTAACATTATTTTGTTCCAAATTTCAAAATGTGAAAATTGAGGTCATGTGTACGTGGGGTGTATCGTCTCCATGAATGTTGTAATTCCTTTATAAATTTATATCCATTATGCATGACTATATATATATATTATATTTATTTAAATATTAATGTTCTTTATATGATGGTACTATAATCTATGTACAAGTACTGAGGATACCGAAGCAAAACATACCTGAAAAATGAAGTAGTTTTCCTAAAAAATGATGATATTTAATAAAAAGTTGTTAATAAATGTGTGATATTATTTAATAAGAAAATAATAAATGATATTATATATTTGAGTATGGTTCTAGAATAAATTTATAATAAGTTTATATTTTTTTATAAAAAAAGGTTCAAAGGCATATTAATAAGGGGAACATGATGTAAGGGATTTTCATCTCACTTTTGTTTATGTGAGGCACATTACTTGTTCACCACTTGTTTCTTTTATGTGGTGTATATAATTCCCAAGAATATATTTTTTTATTATTATTTATAAAGTTAGGGTGATTTATATATCATTTAATGGTTCTTTATTTCATAGGTCTTATGATTTATATGTTAACAAAACAGTAAGGGGTTTGTGTTTCAATACTATTTTAAGCGGTATTGATTGTATGTGAATTGACATTGAGGAAATTATATGATCATTATAGGGTAAAATCCCTATACAGTTTATTCTTATATAGTTATTATTTTATAATAAATTTTCTCCTTTAATTTTCCTCAATTTCTATACATAAGAGACTTAAAGTATTATTTTTTGGAAAATCGAGCAGGGTTTACTATTTAAAAAAAGAATATTTCCATAAAATGCCCATATTTTATAAAATTGTTTTCAAGAATATTTTTAATATTATAAAAATACTATTTAATTTTATTTTTACCCTTTTTTGGATTATTTTAATCATGTTTTATAATGAATCTTATTTCCATTTTCTGAACAAGGTACTTTTTGACCTTTTTACCAAAAATGCGATAGGAATATTTTCCTTTAACTTATACTGCATGGATGAAATTTCCATCTTCTATGATCTCATAATTATTTAAATATTACTTTAAAAATTTTCAATGTTATTTTAAATAATATTTTTCCTCAATATTTTGTAAATATTAATATTTCGATTAATTGATTTCAAAATGAAAATGGTACCTTCCATAAGAAATATTCCAAAAATTATTTCAAAGGAATTTTAATCAAGGATAAAGTCCTTTGATGTTAATTATACTTAAATGGGGATATGAAGCAATGATTCCATCCTTATTATTTCAAGGGAGGGTTTATGATTATGATATATTTATGAAACCCCATTTGTTTCCATGTTATATTCTATAATGAGATTATGAAATGTGTACGAAACTCACTTTCTTTGCATGGGTTATAATATGAAGATATGAGTTATATTTTATGATCTTGTAGAACAAAATATACGGTTTCCATTATGTGATGGGTATTATTTTATTTATGTTTCTTTCCAATGAATTGGTAATGGTTTTATATCTCATGAGATAACTGTGGTAAAAATAGTCGATGTGCTTAATCTATTATGGTAAATAAGTCGAGGTGAATTATCTATTATAAGAAATAAGTTGATATGATTGACCTATTACAATAAAGATTTCAATATTCTTGATCCACTATGGGAATAAAGTGTTTAGGCCTGATCTATTTTTTTGGTATCTGTAGTTAAGATTGACATATGAAATTGTTTTATACCTACAATGGTGCAAGACATTCATGACATAAACAAATGGGTCAACATTAATTTATGATGTTTTCTCACCCTTACGATTATTTTATTTTGATATAATAATCCTTTATTTCATGACCCATATTCATGATATTTAAAGAATTTGGTGTGAAATTTGTAAGTAATGGCCTTGATCTCATGCCATTATGAATATTTTATTCATTTATATGAACAAAAATTGATATCTCTTAAGTTTTCTATTTCTGATCAACTAAGCTAAAAATTTATTATTTTTCCATAACCTTGGTTATAAATATAGTATTTATATAGGGTATTTATGTGAATATTAATAAATGGGGTGAAATGTTTTGTGTATGTTGAAGATCATTCCTGATATAAGAATATTGGGTATAAAGTATCTAAAGATAGTAAACCTTTAGGGTCATTATGTGTGTGTTTATTAAATATATTGAATATTTATCTAAATATTTTTGATATTTATGTATAGAATGACTTGATCATTTATTTTGGTATCATTTTTGGGTTAGTTAATCTCCAGAGGCTAGTATTAGATAAATTTAGTGAAAACACTTGGGATAGTTCTAATTATAAGATACCATCTTCATGTTTTGGTAATGATAATGAATTCCCCAAGTTAAACAAATGATTTCATAAAGTTAAAATGAGTTGTATTTATTTAGAAATCCTATAAATAATTTTTTTAGGATTATGTCGTTTCCAAAGATGATTAGTTTTCTCACATTATACGTTTTGGGTTTATTTAATGGAGTGACCCATGAGGAATAATTATTACACTAAATGTGTTGGACAACATAGAGATAATAAGAAACCAATTGGAAAGATCATGGTATTGAATGATATTTTGATTATGCCTAATCAGTTATCATGATATGTGAATAATACCGAATATCATAACAAACTCTTATACTCACCAAAAAAGAGAAGGATGAAGTTCATTGAGAGATCAGGTATTGGATTCCATTGAGGAAATAAGGCTCAATTTTCTTCATATTAGAAATTTTGAAAGAGACCCCCAAGATAATGTCACAAAGGTATATGAATATGAATTATGTGTGGAAAAAATGGCATAAATTAATCAATTTCCCCATAAAATGAAGATCTTGATGGAAGGTTATGATCTTCATCCCAAGCTAACATTTATAGTTTATTGTCATAAATGTGGAGAGCCTAGGAATTATCTATGTTATTGGACTCTACTAAATGCCAAATCATAGGCCAAGGAAGGGAATATTATATATAAATTGATGGATGTGAAAGGATTGATGTTTTTATATATCATTATTATAGAATTATATTGTAGAATTGTTGTATCAATTATATTTAAGATATATAGATCATGAAACATCTATGGATCTCCCCATAGTAGTATTTTAAAAGATATGTTAAATGAAAATAATATACAAGAAAAGTAATAATAGTCAGTTTGGATAAATATATGGTTGAAATTTATGGTATATTATTAGTGACCTTGAAATTTAATAATTGGTGATAAAATGATATTGGTCATATTTTATGATGTTTATTCCCTTTTTTTGAAATTATTGAATATATTAAATTATTAATTAAATTAATTTAGGAATAAAATTTTTATTAATTTATGGAATCATATATGTTTTCATGATTTTATAACTTGTAATTTATGGATAAAAACAAGGGTTATTAAGTTTAAATTTGATCAAAATTTATATAGAATTGAAACCCACTTTTGAGGTTTTAGGTGATGGGATTTTGAGTTAATTTGAAACCTTTACCAGGTTTTAAAAAGAATACCCTACTAAGGTTTAAATAACCCTTTGGGGGTAGTATATGATTTAATGTTTACTTAAAAATTTAATATGAGATGAACATGAGCCTCAACCCAGTTGGTGAGGTCTCCCTAAGTGCATCCATGTGACCCAAGTTCAAACCTAGGCAGAGGCATAATTTTTGGGGGTACTATAGCAGCATTGTAGCTGGTATTGTTTGGTACTGTAGTAGCCAGAACTATTCACCTTGGGACATCGGTCTGGGATTGGAGTCCTTAAGGCCTTTAGGCCACCCAGGCCATTGGGTCAGTAAGGATTTCGGGCCACATCAAGGCCTTCAAGGCCACCTGATTTACAGTTTCACAGAGAGATTCTACAAGGAACTGCTTTAGAGGAGGAAAGAGTAGGGTACATTCACTAGAACAGGGCTAAACAGAATTAGGAAGAATGAGAGGGTATGAAAATTTCCATCGGTACCGCTCATGTGCACCTATACACATGGACATTCTAGATAAAAATCTATGCAAAGGTGGAGAGCTGATCACGATGCAGATGCTGGGGAGGATTGGTTAATGGTAGCCATAGTTTGTAGGATTTCCATAAGACCTATGGGTCCTGTAATGTCTCCAAGCCCATGGGAAATGTAATAACTATTCCTACTAGCCTTATAAGGGTTCCACCTCATCCCTTGAAAGGGGTGTTATCATAAAATCAATAAAAAAGAATGCCTTCGGGCCATTTAGTCAATATTTACTATAAGATATTGGATTTTTGATAATTATTATGGTTGAAAAGTAATTAATTGATAAGGTGATATTTCAGAAGATATTTATTCTCAAGTTGAGGATTAACTTTTTGGTTACTTTTTAAATATTATTCATGAAATTTTGGTTAATTTCACTACATTATAAGATTATATAGTGATTTATCAAGGTGAATCATGTTATATTGGAATACTTTTTATTAGAATGATTTATATGTAACCTTAAGTATTAACATGTGATTCAACATAAAAATTTAATTTTTAAGAATGTAAATAAATTTTTGGATATGTGAACTAAAACATAAGATACCACATTTAAGGTTAAAAAATTATTAAAGGTCGAGTTTATTGAAGTAATTTTGAATTTAGGGTATGTATAAAATGATCTAAGCGAGACCTTTTTTTTAATTCTATATTATTTGGGGTTAAATGTATTTTTTAAACTTTTATAAATTTTGAATATTATCCTACATTGAGCAAACCATTTTTGTTTTGGATAATAAAATGATATTATATTAATATCATGATATACTTTTTTGATACCTTAAATGATAATTTTAGTACTTCACGAATGAAAAGTTCATCTAAAATACCCATCATTTGGGAGAAACATATTACATTATGAACAGAATTGGTTAAAGGTTGAAATTATACTTTCTAATAATGTATATTATCATATATTATTAGTTTAATTTAATTCTTCAAATCTTGGTAAAGTATCTATAAATTTTATTATTACATTCAATTCTGATGAATTAACGGTCTTCTTCACCATAACAACCAAAACTTTTATCATTGGAATTTTTTTTCTTATAATTATTTAATATTTTATAAACCAAATAACATAATTTTGATAACATAATAAAATAATTATAAATTAATAATGAATTAAATATTAGGTATTTTTAGAAATTAAGTAACCAATCGTGATGGAATAACAACCTAGTCCTTGGAAAAGTAAATCAACCATTATGAATAGTAATTCATACAATAGAATTGTAACATCATGTATGAAAGTATAAATAATATTTATGAATCTTATAAATAATAATATGATATAATTATATCATGGTTTAAGTAAATAAGCATTTTAAATATTATTAAGTAAGTGTTAGTTTTTTTATTAAACATAAATGTTTATTTATAATTTTATTATTAATATAATTATTTAAAAAATTATTTCTAAAAATAGATTCGTGAATTAATTTTTTTCATATTATTATAATATAATGTTATGAATCCTTAATTAATTTTTCAAAGTGTATTAAAACAAGTTATAATTTTAAAATCAATATTTTCTAAGTAAATGATGATTTTAATTTAAAATTAAGTTTCACATATTTAGATAATTATTTTCATAAAATGTAATTATTTTTTGAATTATAAAAAACTAAAAATGTTTAGGGTTAATTTGTTGGATTTTACAAAAATAAATGAATTTTTGGTAAATTGTAAAATATGATAATTTACGATAAAACTAAATAAATGAGTTTTTTGGTCTTTTTATGTAAGGATGATGTAATCCCAAAATCACAAAATATCATTACTTATTTTAATATATTTAGTGATACATTTCAATCTACTCATAGTATTGATCCAAAATAATAGACTGATGAATTAAAAAATTAGAAAATAGCTCTCTCCTCCCCTATAAATATCACCTCTCACTACCTCTTCTCCTCACACCTAAAAAGGTATGAAGATTATCAAATATATTCACAATAACCTTATAAATATCCCTCACCACACATTAAAGAGTAATTGGTCTCATAAAAATACGAAGCCCTTTCCCCATAGGAGGTTCTCAAGGAGGAGAAACTCAATAGGTAAAATCCTATTTCTTTTTTCCTTTAATTTCATTTCAATTTCATTTATTTTATTGTTATATCCTAACCTAAAATTATCCAAGTGGAATGATAACTCTATTATATTTTATACACTATAATGTTATTATGTTAATGTAATAATTATTCTTTAATCCTTTTCTCTTTTTATTTTATTATAAAAATGAAAATATCATCTGTGGTGTGTCGATTTACCGCCATCGTGGATGATGTGTCTTAATTTTTAACTACCACATTTAAGGTTGGTCGTAAAACCTATGACAACCCTGCTTTTTGTTACAACTTAAACATGATTTATTACATTAAACTTAACTTGATACAACAAAGAATATCGAGAGGTTTAGTGTATTTGGAGCTTAGGATAATTACATAAAATCTTAAAACATGAAGTACAACATCTTTATTGAAAACTTCCTTTACATGACCACTACATTCCTTCGTACATAGCATTGCATGTGATAACCTGAGGACATGCATAAGAAAAGTGTGAGCTATAAAGCCCAGTAAGGGAGTACACATGGAATAACATGAGGAGTACAATACATGTTAGACAATAGGAATATCAATAGAGAATAAGAAAAACATGATCATAAAGGCATGATAAATCATGATAATCATAACATGGAAATGTGGCAACAACACTTAACATGGAATTAGCATGATCCAAGGATCATTGCACATGGAGCATGAGTAAATCCTCATTGAACATAAAGCAAGATTAAACCCTCATTGCAATTGAATTATCATGAGTCAGAACTCATTTCACATGACGTATCATGATACTATACTTTACCCAATGCATTGGAGCGCTATAAGGGCGCACCCTTCTTAAACATTTCATTTCATGCATAAGTGTGCCACATGGATCATAAAACACGGATTCATAAAACATAATAATTTATTCCACAATAAAGGAATGTGGAATTCATACATGAAACTTTGTAATCAATAATTAAATGTGCATAAAGGTGAATACCCTTGATGGAGAAATGGGCATGGTATCCACTACACAATGACATTAGCTTAGAAAATCGGTGCGATTTCGGCAGCATAACGGCGTGACATAAGAATTAATAAAAATGGTTGATGAGAGAGAAATGGGTTCCTCATCTTATTTAAATGTAATGGACATTAAGGAGGTCATATATATACATGTCCCAACAATTGTAATGGAATTTATATTCATGATACAAAATTATTGCTTGAATGTAAAAGAAGAGAGAGAAGTTCCTTTCGGAATTTCGGCATAGTAACGGGTGTACAAGGGAGGAATTTAATGAGAGAGAAAGGGGTATACCATTATTAAAACAACAAGAGGGAAGTATGGGGAGGTTCAAAACCATACCCCAACATTCATAATTGAAATTAAAAGGGCAATACAACTTAATGAAAATTGACAAAAATGAGAAAGGAAGAAAAAACCCTTACTTGGAAGTTTACTTCCAAAGGCTAGAGAGAGGATTGTGAGAGGATTCTTGGGAGCTTGGGGCACCTTGGGAGGATTATAGAGAGAGTAGGGCAGAGGTTGGACGAACTCCAAGGGATTTGAGTGAGGAGGAAGTGAAATCTTGTGTGGGTTTATATAGGAAATGTGAGGGAATTCTTTATTATTTAGGTTTGGGACCCCTTATATTAAATTAATCCAAACCACAAACCATCCCATGGTTTTTGCCCATGGTTTTTGGAAAAGGGAAGAGGTAAATAATATTTTATAAGGCCAAAGTCCGAACTTCTTAAAATATTAGGGTTGCTTATGTTGAGGTGAGTCACACTCCCATAAAAATTAATTTAAAAAGGCAAGGTGTTGAATAAGTCTTGAGGGGTCCATTAATGCTTTGAAAAGTAAGTCAAACAAACCCAAAATAACATTATTTTAATGTTAAGACATATATTTTCTGAACATAAGGATTATAGTATTTTATTACATCACTATTGGGTCATTGTGATGTCATAAAACACATTAATATTTAAAAGGTATTTAATTTTTACCCAAAACTTTGACTGTCTCAGAAAATTATGAAAAATTCACCGTTAGATAATTTCGACATCCTGATTCTAGAAATAAAATTTATTTTATCTAAATAATTTTCTAAATATGTTAATTTTCACTTTTAAAATAAAAACCGACATTTATCGAAAATTCACAGGTTTTGAAAAAAATGGCTTTCAAACCTTAATAAAAATTTTAATTGCATTCATAAAATTATAAGATAATTTATATATAATAAAAATAAATTTAATAATAATATCATTATTTTATTAAAATATTATTTAATTCAAAAATCCCTTAATTTAATGAAATGGATTTCTTAATTAAATAATAACTAAAAACACCATTTGTACTTTAAAAACAATTTAAAATGTATCAAAAATGACTAGAAATTATATTAATTATTATATACAAAAATAATGTACATGAACATAGTACTAATTATTTGTTACATAACCCCTTAAAACAGCCGCATAAGACCTAAGGGTAAGGTGTGCAATGGTGACAGACTCTTGGGGTGGCTCGGATAACATCTCTCGAGTGGTAATCTCTATCAACTTCCACTTTTCCTGTAGACGGTCTCGTTCGAGCTTGACATGGTGAAGCTCAGCTTGGGCTTGGTCAAGAGCGAAGCCCAAGGATGCCACCTCTTTTCTGAGCTCCGTCAAATGGGCTTCGTATGGGGCAATTCTACTGGATGAGGCCATCGCTTCTTTTGTCTAAGTAAATTGGATTTGTTAAAGTCCTATATTTATACTAATCATGTGATCACAGTTCAACAGTTATATTAGCAACAGTCAAAATTCTTAACATAAAACCAACGAAGTTGACATCTTATAAAAATATTTTTCATAAAGAGACATTTAACTAGATCAAGAGGGATTTTCCATTAATGAATCTTTGGGTCGTTACAATATTCCCCCCTTATGAAATTTCACCCTTGAAATTTTCCTTTTCCCACACTAAAACAAATGTGGGTAACTCAGCTTCATCATATCCTCCGATTCCCAAGTTTCTTCTTCAAACTTGTGGATTCTCCACAACACCTTGATGAGGGGCATTGTCTTATTTTGTAGAAATTTTTCTCTGTGATCTAAGATCTTCACTGGTTGCTCCTCATAAGAAAGATCATCTTACAATTTTACCACATCGGAAGAGAGTATATGTGAAGGGTCCGGTATGTACTTCCTTAATAGGGATACATGAATGAAATCATGTACTTTAGCCATGGCAGGTGGAAGTGCCAGTCGATAGGCCACAACCCCGACACGATCAAGAATCTCGAATGGGACGATGTACCTTGGACTTAACTTACCTTTCCTTCCAAACCTCATTGTTGTACCTCTCAAACCCCTCGAGGTTTAATTTTCATGATCACAATCACCCTCTTATGTTTCTAACATTGTTTCAAGTGTTTTTGATTGATAGGAATCAAATCAGGTGGCCAAGGAATTGGGCCAAGATAGAAAGAAGGCAGAACTGGTCTGAAATCCAGACCACCGGCCAGCCGGTGGCACACCACCGGCCAGCCGGTGGCACCTGCACTCGAAGGGAAGCCACTGCTTCCACACCGGCCAACCGGTGGCCTTGTACCGGCCAGCCGGTGGCACCCAGCCCCAATAGTGAAGGCTACTGCCTCACCACCGGCCAGCCGGTGGCTCTTGCACCGGTCGACCGGTGGTGCCTGGAAAAGAAGTCTCAGCCTCTGTCAAGGCACCGGCCAGCCGGTGGCCCTGCACCGGCCAGCCGGTGGACACAGTCAAACTAGCCGTTGGGCTGTTGACCAGCCTGTCCACTTGGCCTCCAACGGCTCCGAAGACCTCTCCAACGGCTCCGAAGCCTCCCCAAGGGTTCCTAGCCTATAAATAAAGGCTGAGGAAGCCCCGGACACCAACCGGAACTATTGTGAAGCCCTCGGACATATTTTGCATCAATTGGCCAACCTCCGACGTCTTCCTCCAAAGGAACTCCAATAGCTCCAACAACTTCCACATCCAAGGAGCTCCTTCAAAGAAGCTTGGAAGCGGCCTTCAACATCTCCATTCAATCAAAGGCGCCCAAGTCTTCCTCCAATACGGTTTTTCTTGTATTTATTATTTTGAGCTTAAAATTGGGTTTGTGCCTACAAACCCCAACCCTTTTCTCAACCTCCCTTTCTTTGGGTTCTCACACCACCACTAAGGTGTGAAGAGGTTGTCAAGCCTTACCTTGTAAAAAGGCTTGAGTTTTCGGTGAGCTAGCCTTCACCCGTTAAAAAGGCTAGTGGGTTCTTGCTAAACCATTAAAAGCAAGTGGGTTCTTGCTAAACCACAAAAAGCAAGCTGTAATAGGTCCTAGTGCTACCTCAAAGCCTAGTGGGTTTCTTGCTAAAACCATTGAAAAGCAAGCGGTAGGAATCTCTCAACGGTTGAGTTGGGAGCGGAGACGTAGGCCGGGTTTTGGCCGAACTCCGTTATCAAGTTTTGTGTTTTGCCTTCTTTATTTCCGCTGCATTTTTTACTTTGATTTTAATTTGTTTATCAATTTTTTAAAAGGCAATTCACCCCCCCTCTTGCCATCGTTTCCTCGCTTTTCTTCCGACCCAACAATTGGTATCAGAGGGAACTTTGAATAAATCCCTAACCCGGTTTCAAATTTAAGATCCATTTAGATGGCATCAACTTCTTTCGCCCCCGAGGGATACTCATTGGGTCGGGCTCCATTTTTTGATGGGACCGACTATAATTATTGGAAAACCCGCATGACCACCTTTTTGAGAAGTATAGGATATCCCATTTTTAAAATAGTCATGCAAGGTTACACTCTCTCTTCCCCTGACGAATCCAAATGGACCCCCGCCGATATTAAAAATTTTGAGCTTGATGGCAAAGCCATGAATGCTCTTCATTGCGGGTTAGATAGAAATGAATTTAATCGTGTATCCACTTGCACCTCCGCACATGAAATTTGGAAGCTTTTAGAAGTGACCCATGAAGGCACTAATAAAGTCAAGGATACTAGATTAGATATGTATAGACAGGATTTTGAATCTTTTTCAATGCATCCAAATGAGTCTATTTCTGAAATGTTTACACGATTTACTGACGTGTGCAATGGGAGAAAGTCCCTTGGTGATGATGTTTCAGCTGAAACTATGGTGAAGAAGATCCTATGGATCCTACCAAGCAAATGGGCACCGAAGGTCACGGCGATTCAAGAAGCAAAAGACATCAAAAATATGCCGGTAGAGGAGCTCATCGGATCTCTAATGACCTACGAGATCACGATGAGGAGGCAAGCACAAAAGGAGGGCACCCCTATCAAAACTCCAAAGAACATTGCCCTCAAGGTACAAAAAGAAGTAAGCTCCTCCTCATCCTCATCTTCCTCATCCTCTTCATCATCAAGCGGCGACTCGGAAATGGAGAATCTCGCCCGCCAAATGCACAAGTTCATGAAGAAGCACAAGAAGAAGAAGCAATCCCGCAAGCACCGAAAGCAAGAACCCACCACAAGATCCGAGCCCAAGGTAAAATGCTACGGGTGCGGTGAAAAGGGCCATTACAAGCCCGATTGCCCACTCAACAAGAAACGGGCCACGCCAAAGGAAAAAGGAAAGAAAAAGGTCCTCAAGGCCACATGGAGTGACTCCTCATCATCCTCCTCCTCCTCCTCGAGCGACCAAGGCACAAAATGCCTAATGGCATGTAATGAGGTAACATCTTCCGACTCCTCCTCTTCTTGCTCTTCAAATTCAAATTCTTTGAATCATTTGTCTTATGAAGAACTCTCATTTGCTAGAGACCAATTAGAAAAAGGTTTTCATGAACTATCTTCAAAATTTGTTGCTTTGAAAAAGTCTTTCAAAAAACTTTCCTCCGAAAAAGACCAAATTCTCAAAGAGAAGGAGGAACTCACCCTTAAAATCCAAAATTTCCCAAATGTTGATTCTTTGGAATCAACCATCAAAGACCTTAGAGAATCTTTAGCCAAGTTCACCCAAGGTGAACAAAATTTGTCCAAAATCTTAGGTTCTCAACGAGTATCTAGAACCACTCATGGACTTGGCTATACCAACCAAGCCTCCTCCTCCCATGCACCCACTGTTTTTGTAAGGGGGAGCTCTTGCTTTAAATTTTGCAATTATTGTAAAAAACCCGGGCATCTCATTTATGAGTGTAATTGTAAAAACGCCCGGTACGGCCAACCCAAATCGATTTTTTATTCGGATGAATTCTATAGGAGAAGACCCGCCATGAGGCAAGTGTGGATTGAAAAATCCCTCTTAGTGAGTCTCTCCGGGCCTAAAATCATTTCTTTTCAAAATCCCTCTCCCCGGTGACTTATTGCTTTATTTAGGGGGAGTTAGGAGCTTTTAAGCTTTTTGTGTATTCAATTTTTTCTTTTCAAAACTCAACTCTTGGTTTCAATTCTTTCAATTAAAAATTTTTCTATCAAATTTTCATTTCTAAAATTCCAACAGTTGGTTTCGAATTTGTTTTGATTCAAAACTTTCAATTCAAACTGTTATTCAAATTTTTCAATTCAATTTTTCATTTCAAAATTTCCAACAATTAGTATCACTTTCAATTGTTTTAAAATCTCGTTTTTCATCGAATCCCTCAATCAAGTTATCTGCCCCACTCTATTTTGATAATCACAAAGGGGGAGAAATTTCTTGATTGATTGGGGGAGAATCCTTTTCATCATGGTTAAGCATTTCCTTTCAATTTTAGTATTTTTCATTGTTTTGTTTTGGTGATTGTGATCATCAAAATAGGGGGAGATTGTTGTACCTCTCAAACCCCTAGAGGTTTAATTTTCATGATCACAATCACCCTCTTATGTTTCTAACATTGTTTCAAGTGTTTTTGATTGATAGGAATCAAATCAGGTGGCCAAGGAATTGGGCCAAGATAGAAAGAAGGCAGAACTGGTCTGAAATCCAGACCACCGGCCAGCCGGTGGCACACCACCGGCCAGCCGGTGGCACCTGCACTCGAAGGGAAGCCACTGCTTCCACACCGGCCAACCGGTGGCCTTGTACCGGCCAGCCGGTGGCACCCAGCCCCAATAGTGAAGGCTACTGCCTCACCACCGGCCAGCCGGTGGCTCTTGCACCGGTCGACCGGTGGTGCCTGGAAAAGAAGTCTCAGCCTCTGTCAAGGCACCGGCCAGCCGGTGGCCCTGCACCGGCCAGCCGGTGGACACAGTCAAACTAGCCGTTGGGCTGTTGACCAGCCTGTCCACTTGGCCTCCAACGGCTCCGAAGACCTCTCCAACGGCTCCGAAGCCTCCCCAAGGGTTCCTAGCCTATAAATAAAGGCTGAGGAAGCCCCGGACACCAACCAGAACTATTGTGAAGCCCTCGGACATATTTTGCATCAATTGGCCAACCTCCGGCGTCTTCCTCCAAAGGAACTCCAATAGCTCCAACAACTTCCACATCCAAGGAGCTCCTTCAAAGAAGCTTGGAAGCGGCCTTCAACATCTCCATTCAATCAAAGGCGCCCAAGTCTTCCTCCAATACGGTTTTTCTTGTATTTATTATTTTGAGCTTAAAATTGGGTTTGTGCCTACAAACCCCAACCCTTTTCTCAACCTCCCTTTCTTTGGGTTCTCACACCACCACTAAGGTGTGAAGAGGTTGTCAAGCCTTACCTTGTAAAAAGGCTTGAGTTTTCGGTGAGCTAGCCTTCACCCGTTAAAAAGGCTAGTGGGTTCTTGCTAAACCATTAAAAGCAAGTGGGTTCTTGCTAAACCACAAAAAGCAAGCTGTAATAGGTCCTAGTGCTACCTCAAAGCCTAGTGGGTTTCTTGCTAAAACCATTGAAAAGCAAGCGGTAGGAATCTCTCAACGGTTGAGTTGGGAGCGGAGACGTAGGCCGGGTTTTGGCCGAACTCCGTTATCAAGTTTTGTGTTTTGCCTTCTTTATTTCCGCTGCATTTTTTACTTTGATTTTAATTTGTTTATCAATTTTTTAAAAGGCAATTCACCCCCCCTCTTGCCATCTTTTCCTCGCTTTTCTTCCGACCCAACACTCATGTCCTTCTACATGGAGATATGCGTAGAAACACCATGTCTCCAACTTTAAACTCAAGGTCTCATCGACGATTATCTGCATAAATCTTCTGTCGACTCTGGGATGCCTTGATATCCTGCTGAATGGTTTTCACCTTCTCCATCATTTATTTGACCATTTCTGGTCCAAGCAGCTTACGTTCACCATCCTCATCCTAACATGCTGGTGTTATTAACCTTTTCCCATATAGGGCTTCATATGGTGCCATTTGGATGCTCGAGTGGAAACTGTTATTATAAGAGAACTCAACCAGAGGAAGATGTTGATCCCATCCTCCTTTAAAGTCTATTGAGCACGCTCTCAAAATATCCTCAAGTTTTTGGATAGTACGCTCGAATTGGCCATCAGTTTGAGGATGATAGGTCGTACTAAAGTTCAGTTCAGTATTCAGAGCATGTTGAAGACTCTTCCAAAACTTAGAGGTGAATCTTGGATCTCGGTCAGACACAATAGATAGTGGTACTCCATGAAACCTTACCACTTCCCTGATATATTTCGTGCCAGTTGATCCAAAGATAAATCCTCAAGAATAACAATGAAGTGTGCAGTCTTTGTAAGACGATCCACAATAACCCAGATTGCATTGTTGCCTTTGGATGTCCTTGGAAGTACGGTGACAAAGTCTATGGTGATGTTCTCCCATTTCCATTCTGGTATGGGAAATGGTTGCATCATCCCCTTAGACTTCTGCCTCTCTTCCTTCACTTGCTGACACAACAGGCACTTGGATGTATATTCAACGATCTCCTTCTTCATATTATCCCACCAAAAGTTTTCTCAATGATCTCGATACATATTTGTGCTCCCTGGGTGAATGGAGAAATTTGAACTATGTGCATCATCCAAAAGTTTCTTCTTCAGCTCCGGACTTGATGGAACACATAGTCTTTTCCCAAACCGCACAATTCCTTCTTCATTAACATTAAACTCTGAGGATTTCCCTTTTTTGATAGCTTCCACTTTTTCCTAAATTCCCACATCATCCTTTTGAGCATCCTTTAACCTTTCCAAAAGATATGGTTGAGCAATCATTTGTGAAAGGATTGATGTTGTTCCCTTCTTTATGATTCTCACGTCTATCTTCATCAAGTCTAAGAATATTGGATCCTTCTCAATTCTCATCATTGATAGAATTTCTAGGTCCTTTATACTTAGGGCATCTGCCACCTTGTTCGCTTTCCCAGGGTGGTAATGTATTGAACAGTCATAATCCTTGATGAGTTCTATCCATCTATTCTGGTGCATATTAAGCACTTTCTATGTTAATATATATTTAAGACTCTTGTGGTCAGTATATATCTCACATTTCTCTCCATAGAGATAATGCCGCCAGACTTTCAAGGCAAAGATCACCGCTGCCAACTCCAGATCATGCGTTGGATAGTTTCGCTCATGGATTTTCAACTGCCTTGAGGCATAGGATATCACTTTATCATTTTTCATCAGCACACAGCCTAAGCCCTTCTTTGAAGCATCACTGAATACCACAAAAAGTTCCCCACTTGTGGGTAAATTGAACACGGGCGTAGTGATAAGCCTCATTTTCAACTCCTTGAAGCTTTCTTCACATTCATCACTCCAAGAAAACTTTACTCCCTTTCGAGTTAGCTTGGTAAGAGGGTTGGAAAATCATGAGAAATTTCTCAAAAATCATCAATAATATCCAGCTTACCCCAAGAAGCTACGGATATCCCTTACCGATGTTGGCCATGGCCATCCCTCAATTGCATCTGTTTTGGAGGGGTCCACGGATATCCCATTTCTTGTGATGATATAGCCCAAGAATGAGACCTCCTTCAACCAGAACTCACACTTTCTATACTTTGCATAGAGATTTTCTTTGCGCAAAGTCTCTAGTACAGTTTTTAAATGCTCCTCATGATCCTCCTTGGTTTTGGAGTATATTAGAATATCATCTATAAAGACTACCACAAATTTGTCTAGGTAATCTCTAAAGACTCTATTCATCAAGTCAATGAAGATTACTGGAGCATTGGTGAGTTCGAAAGGCATTACTATGAATTTATAGTGCCTGTATCTTGTACGAAAAGCAGTCTTGGGGACATCTTCCTTCTTCACCCTTACTTGATAATATCCCGACCACAAATCCACCTTGGAGAAGTATTGTGCTCCACGCAACTGATCAAAAAAGTCATAGATTCTTGGGAGATGATACTTGTTCTTTATCCTGATTTTGTTAAGTTCACGATAATCAATACAAATCCGCATTGACCCATCCTTCTTCTTGATGAAGAGGACTGGTGCACCCCATGGTGAAGAACTTGGGCATATAAATCCTTTATCCATATTCTCCTGTAGTTGTTTATTCATCTCTTCAAGCTAAAAAAAACCATTCTATATGGATTCTTGGATATTGGTAGCTACCTAGGTATAAGTTCAATTGAGAACTCAACATCTCTTCTAGGAGGAAGACCAGGCAGTTCCTCGGGAAACACTTCAGTGAATTCCCTCACAATAGGCATTTCTTCAAGGATGGTTTCTTCCTTGGACTCAATCATCTGAGCCAGATACGCATGATCATAAGGCAGTAATATCTATGCTTGAGATGATGGAGCTAAAGGAGATTCATATTCCTCCTGACACTTGTAAATAATTGGGGGTTGATTCTCCATATGGAGTGTGATTTCCCTCTCCCGACAATTTATGTTGGCTCTATATAAGGAAAGCCAATCCATGCCAAGAATTGCATCAAATTCCACTAGAGGGAGTATGACGAGGTTCGATGGGAAATTCAATCCACAGACTATAACAGGGGATGACTTATATTAATGGGATGCAATGATTGCCCCATTTTCTGTACTCACCGACATCTTTACTTCCATGATTTGTGGTGGTGCTGGGACTGTTCTACTAAACTTTAGAGATATAAAAGAATGAGTAGAACCTGAATCAAAATGTACGTTTTCTATTTTTGAATGAATATATAGCGTACCTGTCACCACTTTTTTGTCGGGGTTCACTTCGGTAGAAGTGATGGAAAAAGCTCTTCCTTTCTGCCTTGGAGGTTGTTGGTTGTCTCTGAAAACCCTTGGATTAAGGCACTGATTTTCAAAATGACCCGGTTCTTTGCATTTGTAGCATTGAACAACGTGTTGAGGTTCAAACAGAGCATTCCTCTCCTCTGTTGCAGCCGTGGGTCTTTCTTGCCGACAGTTAACAGCTAGGTTCCCTTCTCTTCCACACCTGAAGCATTTTCTCGTCCCCTTAAGGGAATTTCCAGGGTGCTTCTTTCCGCACTTTTGGTAAGTGGGGTGCTAGATCTTCTTAGCACCGTTGGATTTATCCATCGGCCCACCATCATTGAAGTCCACATTACGATTCTTATCCCCATGATACCCCTATGATTCCCCGATCTCCATTTCGACCTTGAGGGAACATCAGACAATTTCCTCATAGTTGTCGAAGTTAGGGATCGCTAATGCTTTCCGCAAGCTAGGCTTCAACCCACCAAAGAATCGGTCAACCTTGCATTCGGGGGTAACGACAAAGCCGGAAGCGTATCGTGAAATCCTCGTGAAGTTTTCCTCGTACACTCCAATATATTCTTCATATTTTTTCTTGAGGTAAAGCAAGTCCCTTTCCATCTTAAGCCGGAGGGTGCGTAGAAAATATTTATCAAAAAACATCTTCTGAAAATCCTTCCATTCCAACGCCTCGATCTCCTACTCAGGCTTCATATTTTTGATCAAAATCCACCATTGATCAGCTTCACCCTCCATACGATAAGCCACCAGGAGAACCTTCTCTTTTACAGAACATTGGAGGATAGAGAATATCTTTTCAATGGAGTTGATCCATTTCTCAGCGATCGTGGGATCAGATGATCCACTAAAAGTAGGAGGCCTTTGTCTCATGATGCTCTCGAAAACGACTTTTTCTTTCTTGGGGGGGGGGGGGGGGGTTAAACGTTCCTCTTGACCCATGTTTCTATTCAAAACTTGAGTTAGCTGAGAGAGAAGCGTGACAAAGTTCGCGATTCCCGCTCCCATTGGATTGAGCGTCTCATTAGTACAGTCATCACACTGATCTTTACAATGGCTGTTAGCCCGAGTCCTCCTATACTTGGACATTGGCTGGTATAAAAGGAAAGTTAGGGGTAACACATAAAGGGTAATCCAAAGACAAAATTTGATGACTTATAAATAAACTTTTATTTCCTTAACTCATGAGTCTATAGGCTTCAATATAGGATTTTCATGATCTACTTTCTAACATATATTCATAGGGGCATTTTTTTTAATTCCCTTAATAAGGGTTCATACTAATCTTTTGAATTTATCAAAACATATCCCCCAGGAGTGTCGTAACTAGGAGTGCAGAAATTCCCATTGTTGTGCACCAGTTGCCATTCGAGTCTAGCTCAAAGCGGTGTTTTCAGGTTTTACCCCTAGGATACATCTATGCCAGAGCCGCCTCTACCTGCTCGTATCTAGACAGGGATGTATTTGTTTGATAAACCACTTACTCAGTACTTACCAAAACATAGGGATGTTTTTATTATACTTAGTCTTGTATCTAAGGCTTTACTAGGGTTTCCGAATCCCAAAAATAACTAAACCTATCATTTGATACCAACTATGACAACCCTTCTTTTTATTACAACTTAAACATGATTTATTACATAAAACTTCACTTGATACAAAAAAGAAGACCCAGAGGTTTAGTGTATTTGGGGATTAGGATCATTACATAAAAACTTCAAACATGAAATAAAAAATCTTTATTGAAAACTTCCTTTACATGACAACTACATTCCTTCATACTTAGCATTTCATGGGATAACCTGAGGACATGTATAAGAAAAGGGTGAGATATAAAGCCCAGTAAGGGAGTAAAAATGGAATAACATGAGGAGTACAATACATGTTAGACAATAGGAATATCAATATAGCATAAGAAAATCATGAACATAAAGGCATGATAAATAATGATAATCATAACATGGAAATGTGGAAACAACACTTAACATGGAATTAGCATGAGCCAAGGCTCATTGCACATGGAGCATGAGTAAATCCTCATTGCACATAAAGCACGAGTAAACCCTCATTGCACTTGAATTAGAAGGAGTCAGCACTCATTGCACATTATGTATCATGATACTATACTTTACCCAATGCATTGGAGCGTTATAAGGGCACACCCTTCTTAAACATTTCATTTCATGCATAAGTGTGCCACATGGATCATAAAACATGGATTCACAAAACATAATAATTTATTCCACGATAAAGGAATGTGGAATTAATACATGAAACTTTGTAATCAATAAGTAAATTTGCATAAAGGTGAAAACCCTTGATGGAGAAATGGGCATGGCATCCACTATACAATGGCATTGGATTAGAAAATCGGTGTGATTTCGGCAGTGTAACGGCATGACATAAGAATTCATAAAAATGGTTGATGAGAGAGAAATGGGTTCATCATTATATTTACATGTAATGGACAGTAAGGAGGTCATATAGATACATGTCCCAACAATTTCAATGGAATTTAGATTCATGATACAAAATTATTGCTTGAATTTAAAAGAAGAGAGAGAAGTTCCTTTCGGAATTTCGGCATTGTAATGGGTGTACAAGGGAGGAATTTAATGAGAGAGAAAGGGGTCTACCATCATTAAAACAACAAGAGGGAAGTATGGGGAGGTGCAAAACCATACCCCAAAATTCATAATTGAAATTAAAAGGGCAATACAACTTAATGAAAATTGACAAAAAATGAGAAAGGAAGAAAAAACCCTTACTTGGAAGTGTGCTTCCAAAGGCTAGAGAGAGGCTTGTGAGATGATTCTTGGGAGATTGGGGCACCTTAGGAGGATTATAGAGAGAGTAGGGAAGAGGTTGGACGAACTCCAAGGGATTTGAGTGAGGAGGAAGTGGGAGCTTGGGTGGGTTTACATAGGAAAGGTGAGGGAATTCTTTATTATTTAGGTTTGGGACCCTTATATTAAATTAATCCAAACCACAAACCATACCATGGTTTTTCCCATGGTTTTTGGAAGAGGGAAGAGGAAATCAATATTTTATAAGGCCAAAGTCCGAACTTGTTAAAATATTAGGGTTGTTTATGTGGAGGTGAGTCACACTCCCATGGAAATTAATTTAAAAAGGCAAGGTGTTGAATAAGTCTTGAGGGGTCCATTAATGCTTTGAAAAGTAATTCAAACAAACCAAAAATCATATTATTTTAATGGTAAAACATATATTGGCCGAACATAAGGATTATAGTATTTTATTACATCACTATTGGGTCATTATGATGTCATAAAACACATTATATATTTAAACCGTATTTAATTTTTACCCAATAATTTTACTGTCTCCGAAAATTATGAAAAATTCACCGTTGGATAATTTCGACATCCTGATTCCAGAAATAACATTTATTTTATCTAAATAATTTTCTAAATATGTTAATTTTCACTTTTAAAATAAAAACTGACATTTATAAAAAATTCACGGGTTCTGACAAAAATGGATTTCAAACCTTAATAAAAGTTTTAATTGCATTCATAAAATTATAAGATCATTTATATTTAATAAAAATTAATTTAATAATAATAATATTATTTTATTAGAATATTATTTAATTCAAAAATCCCTTAATTTAATAAAATAGATTTCTTAATTAAATAATAACTAAAACACCATTTGTACTTTAAAAACTATTTACAATGTATCAAAAATGACTTGAAATTATATTAATTATTATATAAAAAAATAATGCACATGAACATAGTGCTACTTATTTGTTACAAAAACCCTTAAAAAAGCCGCATAATACCTAAGGGTAAGGTGTGCGATGGTGACATACTCTTGGGGTGGTTCGGATAACATCGCTCGAGTGGTAATCTCTATCAACTTCCACTTTTCCCGTAGACGGTCCTGTTCGAGCTTGACATGGTGAAGCTCAGCTTGGGCTTGGTCAAGAGCAAAGCCCAAGGAGGCCACCTCTTTTACAAGCTCTGACAAAAGGGCTTCGTATAGGGAAATTCTACTGGATGAGGCCATCACTTCTTTTGTCTAAGTAAATTGGATTTGTTAAAGTCCTATATTTATACTAATCATGTGATCACTCTTCAATGAATATATTAGAAATTGTCAAAATTCTTAACATAAAACAAAAGAAGCTGACATCTTATAAAAATATTTTGCATAAATAGACATTTAACTAGATCAAGAGGGATTTTCCATTAATAAAACTTTGGGTCGTTACAAAACCATTATTATGATTAAATAATATTTTGTTAAAAAAATTATGAGTAATATAATATTCTAGATCATATGTATATTTATGAAGATATAATCTCATAATCATCATAAAAACTTCCAAATAAATGAAATCATTTTCATTAACATTATATCTAATAAATAATCCTCATAAAATATAGAAAAATGATATATAAGAATAATTACACTTATTTATGTTAATTAATAACATATAATTTAAATTATAGAGAATAATTATCATTGTTTATGAACTTCTATACATATAAACAAGCAAAATAATCATGAAAACCAAGAGAATTAA
Organism: Viscum album; assembly: GCA_963277665.1. Lineage (NCBI taxonomy): Eukaryota > Viridiplantae > Streptophyta > Magnoliopsida > Santalales > Viscaceae > Viscum > Viscum album. The sequence continues at coordinate 679,435,562 of OY728123.1, read as the reverse complement.
CACTTCCAAAAATGGGAAATTGAAAACTATAACTCATCATAATGACGATAAAAAAAATTAATAAAATTGTAAAAAATCATAAATATGTTTAAAATGTTACGGATTTATTAATTTATGAATTTAATTTCATTATATAAGATATTAATATGAATAAATCACTCAAACTTATGGTAAGAGGATTTCTCTAACCTAACAACATTTATTTGGGTTATTCCTCTTTCATTTCAAATCACAGTGTGGATGTTCTTTTAATATTCCTAAATAATAATTTTTGTGTCATTTATATTTATTTTCTAGGATATAGATGTTCCCAATCTAATTTTATGATATAAACACATATTTTCCGAGTTACATATTTCTTCTCAAACACACCTTTTACTTCTCTTGAGATTGTTTCTTCTTCACTCGAAATTGATGATTCTTATACCAAGTATTTTAGTCCTTTTTTCTTTTTTGAATCACAAAGGTTTATTCATGTATGTATTTAATGACACTCATTCCATTTTCATTGGTTATTTAATGTCAATTATTGATATAAATTATATGTTTCAATCATGATTACGTAAATGTTATGAAGTGATGGGTGCACATGGAATTATATAGCACTCCAATGCATTGGGTAATGTGATTTATCTCATGATATAAGGTGAAATTTGGGTGAAAATGATGAAAGAATTGTTCACAATGATGATGTTATGATGATTCCCAAATTCTATTCATGAACATGATGTTTTCATTGTTCATGACTATGTTTTGAAGTTTACCACTATAACATGATGTTTCATTTTTAAGCATTTCCACATTCCATGAATTTATACAATTCATCCACTTATGATTAAAATTTTTATCCTTTTATTATGTTATTATTATTATTATTATCATAACCCATGTTTTATGTATCTTATTCATCATCTCACTAGGTTTTTTGCCTACCCATTCTTCTAATGTATATCCTCAAGTGAATAATTTTACTATAGAGAACATGAGGTATAAGTAGAAACTTTAGATGATGGAATTAAATAAATTTATATGTTTTATTATGTAAAATTTAAGTATAGTACTAATTTTACCAAGACTCTAAACCTTTGGATCCTGGTTTGGAAGTACTATTATGTTGTTTATCTTTAAAATAATGTAATATTCATGTAAGAAATATAAGGGCCTCTATAGTTTGTATCTGAGCACGTTTTGTATAATTTTGGAATTAGGATCATTGAACCTTAGTGAAAATTCATAGTATGATACTATGTATATGTAGGAACCCAATAACCATTGTTATATAAAATAAAAATCATATAGATCCCATAATATATGCCTTTAGAGTAAATTTTAGAAATGAATACATTATTTTTTCCTAAGTTTTTTACTTATGTTTTATTCAAAGCTATTCTATTTATGAAAATAGTGTGAATTATGAGAAACCTAGCCAATAAACTATGTGAGAGAAAATACAGTGATTACTTAAATGAAATCCCCAATGATTTTGGGAGGTGGAGTTCAAAATTTCATGGTGATGTTTACCCATTTGTCTCTGTCCATGAACAATATCCTAAATAATTTGGAACATCCTCCATCACCTAATAGGGGGGAAATAGATATTGGGTCTTTTAGGAGGAAAATAACACCAAAATATAGTGGATATTCTGATCCACTAGTCACAGAATAGTGGGTTAACTCAAGGGAGAATATATTTTATGTGCTTCACTGTTCTAAGGTAGAGAAGGTGAATCTATCTATTAATCATTTTGATGGAGAGGTAGATCAATGGTGTGAGTTTATTATGAACACCAAGCTAAAGGATTAAATTTAAGAGATGGAGTGGGAAGACTTTAAGAAAATATTTCCCAAAATGTATTTCCCTCAAGCTCTTTGGACAAATATAGAGAGAGAATTCATAAAGATGAATCAAATGGAAGGTGATTATTTTATGGAATAGGAAGCAAAATTTGACAAGGCTTTCAATATATTAATTAGTTTTTGTTATCAATAATGATATCAAAATAGATATATTATTTAGTGGTTTAAAAAACCACCTTCTAAAGGATCTAGAAATTTGTGACTTTGGGAGTTATAGAGATGTTTTTCAATGTTATCTCAAAGTGGATATCGAGTTTGGAGAGTTGTACCACGACTATGGTGAAAAAAAACAAAATATTAATTGTCACCATGAAGTATCTAATAAAAAATATGGAAAGAAAACTCCACTACTCACTTGTCAAAAATGTGGGAAGAGGCATCATGGGAATTACCTCAAAGGGATGGGGAAATGATTCAAGTATGGGAGATAAGAGAACCATTCTCATAAATTTTAATGATATGTGAGGAAGTTGGAAAATGTGGTGGAGGAAAGGAGAGCACCCCCATTGTTTAATGCTTAAACTATAGGGAGAACGGTAACTTTGGAAGCCAGTGAACTAAACCTCATGTCCTTATGGGTAATCAGTTTCAGCAGCCACCAAATACAATGGAGCAAGGGAAATCTTATGCTTTCACTACTACTGAGGTGGATCATGATAATGATGTGGTAAAAGGAATGAAAGTTATTAATTCTATAATAGTGAATATACTATTGTATTCTTTTCTAGTTCGTTCTTCCATATCTTTCAAGTTTTGTAGAACTATTCAAACACCACCTCAAAATGTGGAGTTTGAGTTATCTATGAAAATAGAAAATAGGGAAATTATTGCATCCAAAGTATATTAATCCACCCTAGTTATTGTTTGTGGAATGAACCTCCTAGAAAATCATGTCTTACTTAATTTGGTTAAGTTTGATACTATTTTGTGGATGTATTGGATATCATTCTACAAAAAACAACATAAACTGCTGGTAAAGGGATATCAATCTTAAAATTCGAAGGCCTCCTTTAATTCTGTACAAGTGTAAGGAAGAGGATGAATCTCCTTCAAAATAATTATCTCAAGTGTGGATGTTATTGAAATATGATCTATAATATCTATCCCAAATAATTGAGATGACTGAGACAATCATGGTTGAAGACATTCCCATTGTATGGGACTACACTAATGTGTTCCCTGAAGCATTGTGGCCTTCTTCCGTAATGAGAGGTTGAGTTCTAAATTGAACATATTATTTGATATCTGCCTATAAAAAATACACCTTAGAGAATTTCCACTATTGAGTTGGATGAATGAATAAGTAGTTAGAAGACAATATCAACAATGGTTTTATATGCCCTGGTGCTTCACCATGGGGTGCACATGTCCTCATCATCAAGAATAATGATGGATAAATGCACATCTTCATTGATTATCGTGAGCTCAATAAAATTATGATAAAAACAAGAATCCACTTCCATGGATAGATGACTTGTATTATTAGCTATGTGGGGACAAGTATTTCTATAAGGTGGACCTCTAGTTGGAATATCACAATTTAAAGGTGAGGAAGGATGATATTCTAAAGACTATCATTCAAAAGAGATAAGCACATAGTGAGTTCCTAGTAATTACTTTCCTACTCATTAATTATCCAACAATATTCATGGAAATAATGAATAGAGTCTTTAGATATTACCTCAAAATCTTTTTGGTAGTATTTATTGATGATATTCATATATAATCCAAGAGAAATGGGGAACTTGAGGAGAATTTGGATATAATTGTAAAGACTTAATAAATGGACAAAATTTATTTAATGTATAGTAAATGTGAGTTATGGATTGAGGATGTATCATTAATGTGGAATGTTATCACAATTAAAGGAATATTTTTGGACCCTTATAAGAGAAAAATAATTGAATAGTGGCCTAAGACAACATTTGTAATGTATATCTTAGTTTACTTGGTCTAGCTGGGTATTAACGACGTTTGTGAAAAACATATCATGATTTTAAAACCCACTAACATAGATGAAAATGAAAGGATAAAAGTTTGTCTATACTAGTGAATGTGTACATTGTTTGAAAGAGTTAAAAAATGGGATTATCAACACGTTAGTACTAACACTTCTGACAAGTGGGGAACAATTTGTGGAATACAGAGATGCTTTAAAAGAGATTATTAGGCTATGAACTAATACAAAATGATAAATTGATAGCCTATAAATTAGAGAAGTTGAAAATTCATGAAAAAAACAATCCCACACATGATCTAGAGTTGGAAGCTGTGATTTTTTCATTGAAAACCAAGCTGTATTATCTCAATGAGGAAAAGCATGTAATATTAAATGATCATAATATCCCCAAATATAGATTCACATAGAATGATCTTAATATGAACCAGATAATATTACTAGATCTTGACATGGATTATGAATTCTCAATCCACTACCATCCTAGAAAAGTGAATAAAGTGGTCAATGCACTACGTAGAAAGGATCCTGCAACATTATCAATGATTAATATTGAGAACGATCCAATCTTTTTTGATTTGTAAAGGATGGATAAGAGAATCATTAGGATTGAATATCACTAATCCTTTACAAAATTATTTCTCATACATATCTCATGGATAAAATAAAGGTAGCTATCTGAAATGAACTGGAAATATAAAAGAAGGTGTAATCTCTGAGAAAGGGGTAATCCTTAGAGTTTAAAATTGTTATAGAATGAATTGTCTGATTTGGGTCACGAATATGTGTGACATCATATCCAGAGATAAAGAAGGATCTTCTAAATGATGCATATATCTCAACCTTCTCTATTCACCCTATGAGCACAAAGATGTACCAAGATCTCCAATTCAACTATTTTTAAGACAATATGATGGAGGATATGTCTAAATATATATATATCAAAGTGACTAGTACATTAGTAAGTTAAGGATGAAGAAAAAAATTCTAAGGGGATGAGGAAACTATTATGAATACCAATATGGAAATGAAAAAACATCACCATGGACATTCTCACTAGATTTCTTAATACATATATATGAAACAATAAAATATGGGTTCCTGTGTATCATATTACAAAGTCAATTAACATTATCTCAATTAGAGAGGACTTATCACTGGATCATCTTTCGTAGATATACATTAGGGATGTGGTACGAATGCATGGAGTACAACTATCGATTGTATCCCATCAATATATGATATTCTCATCCAAGATCTAGAAAATTCAACAAAATGATCTAAACATTAAGCTAAACTTTTTTATGTACTATCATCCTCAAACTAATGCCTAATTAGAGTAAACGATTCAGACATTGTAATACACATTCAGATAATGTTCTATGGAATTCAATAGATGATGGGACTAACATATACATATGTCAGAGATCTCTTACAACAACATTTTCCACTCGATCATCCAAATGGAACAATATGAATCCCATTACGGGAAAAGATGAAAAACACCTATGTGTTGGGATGAAGTTAGTAATCATAAGATTCTAGGACCTGAAATAGTGGATTAAATATTGTAAAAGGTGAAAATATATATAAGAACATCATGAAAGCCAAATGTCAAAAGATGATCTATATAGAGAATCATCGATGGGGCATAGAGTTTAAGGCTAGAGACATGGTATTTTTTAACATATTTGCATTGAATAGGATCATGATCTTTAGGAAGAAATGAAAGATAATTCCCTGGCACATCATCCCCTTCATGATTCTTGATCATGTAAGTGTTTGAGACCATCTACTGGAACTTCCACCTTCCATTTCTCAATTAAAAAAATGTATACCATGTATCCATTTTGAGGATGTACATACAAGATCCCTCACATGTAATGAATCTAGAGGTGGTACAGTTAGAAAATGATTTATCTTACGAGGAGCATCCGGTTATGATCTTGGACTAAAGAGATAAATTCCAATGCTATAAGACTACACACCTAGTCAAATTTCTATGTTGGAAAAAATGTATTAAGAGGAAACATGGGAACCAGAGGAATAAATAAAATAGATGTACCCTCACATGTTTTAACTGCAGTATGTAAACATAAATTTTGAGTGTGAAATTTCATAAGGGGGAGAATGTAACGAACCAAAATTTTATCAATGTAAATTCCCTTAATAAGATTATTTCATATATTATAAACCTTATAAAATCATTTTAGAACACAATGAAAACATTATAAATGGAGACTAAATGAAATTAGAGGTATTTCAAACCTATCCCAATACAATAAAATCCTAACCCTTAGAATAATAACACGACCATTAGGAATATTAATTCTAATAATAAAATTGTAACATCATCTATGACAGTATAAATAAAATTTAGGTATCTTATAGGTGATAATATGTTAGGATTATATCATTGTATAAGTAAGTAAATATTTTCAAAATTAATAATTATGGGAATGTATTTTTATAAAATGTAAATTCTTATTAATAATTTTATAATTAATATAATTATATAAAATAAAATTTATTTTCACAAAATAGATTCACAAATTAACATTTTGTTTTCTTAGGATTATAATATAATATTATGAGACCATAATTAATTTTTCAAAGTGTTATAAACTGAGTTATAATTTTGATCTCAGTATTTTCCAGGTAAATGATCATTTTAATTTATCACATTTGAAAAATTATTTTAATAAAATGGTGTTAATTTTTTAATTATATACATTGATAAATATTTATGGTGAATTTTTTGTGATTTTTCTAAAATACATGAATTTTTGGTGGAAAGTGAAATATGATAATTTAGGATAAAAGTTAAATACATGAATTTTTTAGTCACTACTAATGTAAGGATGATGTAAGCCCAAAATATAAAAAAACCCATAATTATTTTAATATATTTAGTGATAAGGTTCAATCTATTCAAATACATGATCCAAAATAATTAACTAATAAATAAAATATTTGGGGAATACCCCTCACCTCCCCTATAAATACCACTCCTCATCACCTCTTCTCCTCAAAACATAATGTCCATGAATCTTTACCATGTTCTACCCAATACTCTTACCAAGATCTTACCCCAGGTCAATAATCCCTTGGTTTCTTCAAAATACATAACTCATTTCCCTAAAATGTTTCTTTAGGAGGATAAATTCAAAGGTAAAATCCTCTTTCGTTTTCTTTTAATTTCTTTTCAATTTCATTTCATTTCTTATCCTCCCCTAACCTCAAATTATATAAGTGGAATGATTACTCTATTAACTTATTTGTACTGTAATATTATTATGTTAATGGAATAAAACATCTCTAAACCTCTTGCATTTTCATTTTATTCTAAAAATGAAAATATTGTTTGTGGTGTGTCGATTTACTTCCACTGTGGATGATATGTTTTTAATTTTTTATTTCTATCATTAAGGTTGGTCATAAAAAAATATTATTTTTTAATAAGATTTTATTATATATATTATAAGTTATTTAATTTATTGTAACATATATATTTACATGATGATATAATCTCATAATAGCCATAAAAACTAGCAAATAAATAAAACCATTATCATTAATTTTATATCTAATAAATCATACTCACACCATATAAAAATGATATATAAGACCAATTAAACATATTTATGTTCATTAATAACATATAATTTCAATTCTGGACAATCATTCTAATTTTAAATGATCTTCCATACTTATAAATAGGGGAATCGATTATGGAAACCAGGAAAATGAACTCTCCAAGAACAATGAAATTGAAGTCTATAACTCAGAATAATGACGATAAATGAACTTAATTAAATTATTAAGAATAAAAAAATTTATTAAAGGTTTTAAATTTAGTAATTAATGAATTTAATTTTATTATAAAATATATTAAAGTGACTAAATAACTCAGACATAAGGTATGGGGATTTCTTGAACCCAACTCCTTTTCTTTAGGTTATTCCTCTTCCATTCAAAATATTAGTGTGTATGTTATTTTACTATTAATAAATCATAATTTATTTTTTATAATATTTTATTTTCTGTGATATTCATGTTATCAATCAAATTTTATTACAACCATAATGATTTTAAAAAATAACTCTTCTTTAAGAAACACACATTTTACTTCTATTGATATTTTTTCTTCTTCACTCAAGATTTATTATTCGTATACGAAGTATTTTAATCAATTTCTAATTTGGGAATACCAATGTTTTATTTTTTTATGAAGGAAATGAAACTCATTCATTATCACTAGGTTATTTTATATCTATTATTGATATATGTTCAATGTGGCAAGCAATATTATGTAAATGTTATGGAGTGGCAGGTGCGCCCAGAATTACATAGAGCTCCAATGAATTGGGTAATGTGATGTATCATATGATATAAGGTGAAATATATGTGAAAATGATGCAATATTTTCTCAAAATGATTTTTTATCATGATGAATATATGTTATGTGTAAACATGATGCTAACATTATTCAAAACTTTGTGAGATAGTTGACTACTAAGACATGATGTTTCATTTTTATGCATTGGCACATTCCATGAATTTATTTAATGATACATCCCATATATTTTTCGTATGTTATGATGATAATGATTATTCTCTCCCATGTTTCATGTCTCTTATTCATCCTCTTATTGTAATTTTAGCTCAACCCTTCTTCTCAGGTATATCATCATGTGAATACTTGTACAATGGAAAAATATGGCATATAAGAAGCCAAAGAAGAAGGAATTAAATAAATGTTTGTGTTTTATGATGTAAAATTTATATATGTTCATAATTTTCCTAATAAAATAATTTTTTTATCTTGGTTTTGTTGTTCTATTATTTTTTTATCTTTAAAATAATATAATAGTCATGTAATAAAAACAAGGGATTCTATATTAACACCTCAATAATTTATGGTTTTGTGGTAAAAAAATTTGTCTTTATCACTCACTTTTTGAAAATTAAGATTCCTTTTAAGCCTATATCATTATATTCAAATTATTATTTTCTTATATTTCCATATTTTAACTTTATAATAATGATTTGAAATATATAATCCTTAATATTTAATATTTTAGATGACCCTTGTATTTCTATTTGTCTGTATTCAAGATTATGTTTTATTATTTTATTTTACGATGTGGGTTTTCAATAATGGAATTTGAAAAAATAAAATAATTTCATATCAATAAAAAAACTAAATTCAGTGGATGGAATTTTTTAAAGGGGATAATATAACACCAAATGATTTTAAAAGAATAATATTATTTTTGATAGTGTATACGACATGCAACAAAAAGATTAAATGACCGTGATATATTATTATGACCAGTAACACCTCACCATTGAATTGGAGAGTATGAATAGAAATAACCAAATTAATAAATATATATAAATTTCCTACTCAATAACTATGTATTGAAAAATTCATAAGAAATTAATATTCATTTTTAATAAAATTATATTATGCTTCAAAAATAAATTTCATTCCTAAATGTTTTTTATTGATTTTTAGGAAAATAAAAACTTTTTATTCTCAATTGTAATAAATTTAATTATAAAATAAAATTGAATTTTTAATTCAACATTTTAATATTAACATAAGTTTAATTTTTGAGAATTTTCTGAAAGGGTTGATTTTTCGATGAATAGTTAAAATACTAATTATTAGTGGAATATATTATTTTTCAACAATTTAAAAAGTCATATATTGTTTTAAACTAATTTAAAAGAAACATTAGTTCTTTTATATTTTTAATAATATAATTATGTTTATTAGAATCAATTTTATTATTTAATTTAGTAAAAAATCATTTATATATATAAGGTATTTTCTGAGAAAAAATATTTTTGTATGCACAATTAGTTTTTATCATAATAAATAAACTAGATCACTATTTTTGAATAATTTAAAAAATATATTTATTATATTTTCAATAAAAAAATTTATCATTCATCTAACATTTTTTATGTTTGCTATAAGAATAAATTATGTTTTATTCATAAAACTATATTTTTCTAAAAAATTGTGTTCGTCCTCTTTTGCGCCATTATTTTAAAATTAATTTCTTTCATTTATTCAAATTTAATATTGAAAAATGTTTTTAATATTTATAATCAAAATTCATATATTTTTTAAATTGTTCCCTTTTATTTTTTTTCATTATCAATAATAATCGTGGTACATTTTTGCAACACGATAAAGGGTAAATTGAGTTAATCCAGGGTAAAACTATGCGATAAGGCCACCCATTCTCATATTAATTCATATTGGAGTAAGTTAATTCAAAATTTATAACTTTTATATTGAAATAAATTTGTTTAACTACTAATGTTCCTTGAAATGTCCTCTATAATATTAAAAACAATTAAAATTTTAAAATGTCATTCTTATACTATTTAATATATATTGTGTGTCCAAATAGGAAAAAAATAAAGTATGAATGTATAGAAATGTATATAATGGTCAAAAAGAAATTTTTTTCAGGATGGAAATTAATTTATAATTATTATTTGTATTATTTTCTTAAATTCTAATGCAATTTCGATGCATTATTTCTTATTTTAATAAAAAATAATATAAATAATCATACAAATATTTAAAGTAATATAATTTGAGTGAGATATGGTGTTTAAAATTTTAAATAACTTAATATAAAATATCAGTTCTATATTAAGGGATTATATTCTACTTCCAAATTTTTATTTATGTATTTTAGGTCAAATTAAATGAATAGTGTCAAAATTGACATTAATAATATTTTATTTTAATCCTATTTTTTAAAGTTATTTAAAATTAATAAAAATTTTCAAAGAAAAAAATGATTGAAATATTTCATCAAAATTGTAATACCATGGTCATTTATGAGGAAATTGTAACCCTACATGTAAAATTATAACCCTTTAAGAGTAAAATAGATGTTACCACAATAAAGGTAAAACTAGGTTAACTGAGGGTTTAAATAAAAAGATAAGATTTGAAATACCAATTAAAACTATCCAAAATATATATTTTAGGGTTATACAAAAAAAATATATATTACATTCGCATCTATTTCGATTTTTAATCATTTTTTTTGATAATTCCCATGTTAAAATATAATATTTTATGAAAGTTCAAATGTACCCCTAACCTCAATTATAAAAGGGAAAATCTTCCCATAAATTTTTTAGACCTTTTGATACATATATATCGACCAACCATTGAAAAATCCCCTACTAAAATTCTTATACACATTCTAGATATTATCTTCTTCCCAAAATCCTAACCTTATGACCATTAATAGGTGATCTCAGACAGTTGTTTCAAATATAAGGTAATCACCTTAACCACTCACTTCCTTTTTAATTGTTCTTTTAACACCAATAAAGATATTATATACATAATTAAATAATATATTCAACATCCTAAGATACTTTAAATTTTTTGAGATTATGAAACCTCATTTATTCACCCTATTTCCATCAAATGGGATGTGAAAGTTTTTCTCATGTGTATATATGCCTTATCATTTTTGTGTAGCTATACAATTAATTTTTCATCATTGTTTTTGATTATTGGTTATTATTATGGGTTTAAATTTTATATATTATATTTATTAAATAATTATGTTTATATAATGATAAAACAATATCAAAATTCTTTCCTTCCAAATCATTGGAAAATGATAATGTCGCTTATGCATAAGTGTAGACTACCTCCTCTAAGAACCAATGTTATTTTTTTCATTTAAATTTTGTATAGTTGGAAATAATTATATGTTTTTGTGAATATTTATTATATATATTAAATAATAATTACCATTTTTTAGTATATTATTTTTAAAAATTCATTTATTCCATCCTTAAAAATGTGAAAATATCGTTCTAGTAAACGTACAACTTACGATCTCTATGAATGGTGCAATTAGTTTTTAAATTTATATCCTTCATGGTTGACTATAAATATAAAATTAATAAATATATAGGCTATTTATATCAGGATTAATTTTTTTAAATGATTTAACCATGATCAATATAAATGGTTCGGGGCTACTGAATAAACAAAATCGTGAAAAACAATGATGTTATCACCCAAAATTCTTATTTTCAATAAACAATAATTAATAATTAAGTGATAATATGTTATAATGATATAATAAATGCTATGATAGATATTATAATGGTTATATAATATATGTATAATAAATATATATCTATCATACAGAAGTTTCAATTGGGTATTAAGAAGAGACATACTTGAGGTAATGGATTTTCATCTTACTTTTTTTTGTGAGGCACTTTCTATATTCACAAAATATCTCTTTTATGTGGTGTATATACTTCCTATCAATGAATTTTATAATTATAATTATAATATTTTGGGGGATTTGAATATATATCTTAATTTATTTCTTTCATGGGGCTTCTGATTCATATGTTAATAAAGAAGTAATGCACTTATGTTTCAATCCTATTTATATCAGAATTGTTTGTGCTTGAATTTATGAGGAGGAAATGATATAATCCTTAATAATTAAAATCCAAATAACATTTATTATATTACTAATACTTCATGGGAATACATTTTTCCTTTAATTTCCCTCAATTTTAGTATTTAAGAGACCGAAACAAATATTTTAATGAAAAACCACCTTGTTTTACTATTCAGTTGGGAATATTTCTCTTCAATTCCCATGTTTTCTAAAAACAATATCAAGTGGATTATTACTATTTTAAAATTATTCTTCAAATTATTTTTTATCCTTATTTTACTTTTTACAATAAAAATTAAAAAGAATATTCTTTTCATTTTTTGAAAGAGATATTTTTTTACCATTTTATGAAAATGTGATAAGAATGTTTTCTTTTGACTTATATAGCATGCAATAAATTTATTTTCATCATCACCACCTAATGAATTAATGAATCTAGAATTTCTATAAAAGGATATTTTAATTGAAAATGTTGTCCCTAATAATTGGGAAATTTTGTATATTTAATAAGTGATTTTAAAATTTAAAAGGCATTTTCCTCATGAAGTATTCGTCTAATTTATTTAATGGAATTTTCATCTATGATAGTATCATTCGATTTTAATTATTTTTTAATTATTATATGATCCAATGATACCATCCTTATTCTTTCTCTAAATGGATTATGAATATGTTTTATTTATAAAACATGTATATTTTCCTTGGTTTAGGCTATGATGAGATTACAAAATAATTATAAAACCCATTTTCTTTTCATCAATTATGATATGATGAATATTTTATGATCTTTCGGAATATATATAATTTTTTTTATTATGTGATGGGTGGACATGAATTATATATCCCTCAACTAAAATGGTTAACATTTTATATCTAATAATATAAATATAGGAACCAAGTAAATGTGATTGAACCATTATGGGAAAAACGTTAATGTGCTTGACCTATAATGGGAAACATGTTAGTGTGAATCATACTTTATGAGAATCAGGTTTTGAACTTTAACCCTTAATGATTTTATTGTCTTTGTAGTTAATTTTAAGATATAATTTTTTTATACCTTTGATGGAGCCATACTTTTTTTAAATTAACTTATTGATCCTGATTTAATTATTATGTTTTCTCACTTATATGATTCATGTCTTTTGAAATAATAATGCTTTCTTCCAACACAAGTTTTTATGATCTTTCACAGAATATGTATGACCTTTGAAAATTATGCTCATGATCTCAAGAATTTATGCTTATTTGATGCATTACTATAATAAATAATTTTTATCTCCCATGTTTTACTTTATTAAAAAATAGATCCCACCATTTATTATGTTTCACTTACCCAGATTATGACGATAGGTTTTAGGTTGGGTATTTCTATAAAGAGTACCAAATTATGAGATCTTTGAGGGAGATGATGAAAGTATTTTGAAAAATAATAAGATTTTGTATCTAGTCTATAAAGATACTAAAACTTTACTGTCCTTTGGAATGCTTTTGTGAAATTAATTGAAAAATTATCTAAAAAGATATAATATTTATGTATAAAATTACTTGTCCTTTTTAGTTGGTGTCAGAGTAGATTTTAGTTAATCATTGTATATTTGGATTAAAGAACTTTAGTGAAAATTATAGGTATTTTTCAAAGAATATAATAATATATTAATAACTTGGTAATGATTATGGATGAACTCGGTTAATCATATAGTTTCATAGATTGAAAAAAATGTGTCCTGATATAGAAATATTATAAAACAAATTCTTGTTCATGTGGTTTCATACTATGATTACAGTCTCTCACGTTATACTCTTTAGTTTTAGTCCTTGGTTGGACCAGGTAGGAATCGTTTTAATGCTAAATGTAATGGATAACATGGTGATTATGTGAAACAAAATGGAATTATAATGGAAGTGAAAGAAATATGTCTATTCTTAATTATTTATCAGGATATATGATTAAAAAAGATAACATTAACAAAACCCAAGACTAACCATAGAAGATAAGGATAGATTTCACTGAGAGTTTAGGTTTTGGAGACTATGGAAGAAAGAAGGATCAATTTCCTTCCTAATAGAAATGTAGATGGTGACCCCCAGAAGAATGTTACAAAGTAAGGGTAACATGTTTTCTTTTTGAAAAGAATGGCATAAAGTAATCAATTTCCAAGGAAAAATGAAGAGTTTGATGTAGGGATATTATTTTTATTCTGAGGAACCATTTATAGTTTGTTGTATTAAATTTTGGGAACCGAGATATTATATGAGAAAATTACCTCTTATAAATACTAACTCATATACCATGGAAGGAAATATTCTATACCCATTTATTGAAGTGAATGTATTGAACTCTTTGTGTATTAAGATTTATAAATTAAATTTTATAAGTTTCATATCAATGATATTTTTGATGTAAGTATTGTGAAACATATAAGTATTGTTCAAAATTTGGATTTGTAAACATATTTTGAAGGGTAATAGTGACCAATAAAACTAAAAATGTTTATATCAGATAAAGAGATGATTGGAATTGATGGGATACTATTGGTGACATTGAAATAGAAAATTTGATGAAAAAATGATTTATTTCATATTTGATGATATTTATTTTTATTTTATTTATGAAATATATTGATTAATAAATGAACATATTTGATGAATTATGATTATTTTAATTTTTTTAAGCAAATTTATTTTTTTGTGAATATAAAATAAAATTTATAGATATAATCATGGGTTTATATGTTTAATGTTGGTCATATATTTAATATAATCAATACCCACTTTTGAGGTTTTAACTGAATGGATTTTGAAATCATTTTAATTCTTTAGAAGTTTTAGGAAGTATAATCTATTTATCTTTAAATAACCATTGGGGTTTGTATATGATTTTATGTTATTTTAATTATGTCCTATTATATAGTGGTATATAGAAAATATTTATTATTCAAAAGTGATTCATTTACAAGGAAATGACTTATAAAATAATTATGGTAATGTTAATTAGTAACTTTTAGGTTAGTTTATAAATTTTATTAATGGTATTTTTGTGAATTTCACTACATTACCTAATTATATAGTGATTTATCATATTGTATAACGTTATTTTTGTAGTATTTTTATTGGGTCCAAATATATGTAACTATTAGGTTTAACATTTGATTTAATATGAAAGATTAATTATGAAGAATGTATATAAATTTTTGGAATGTAAAATGAATGGTATGAACTAAAAATTGAGATTAAAAAACTCTTTAAGTTTGTGGTTGTTGATATTATTAGGGATGTAGGATTATTTATAAAATGATCTAAGTTGAACCTTTGTTTTTCTTTACAAAATCTTGGAGTAAAATGTATTATATTAAGAGTTATTAATTTTGGAAATTATCTAACCTTGTTATAACTATTTTTCATTTTTTATAATTAATAAATATATGAGGAATATATTGATATACTTTTTTATTTGATTGAAGTTCATTTTAGTTCATTTGGCATGAAAAAACATCATTAATACTCATTGTTGGGGAGAAACATATTATATTTTGGATGGAATTTATTAAAGGATGAAATTATAGTTTTCAAGAAATTATAGTTCCTTCTATTCTTTGTCTATATGGAAAAAGAATTCCTAAAATCTAGGAAACATATATTAAAATAAAAATGGTTTCCTATTACATTAAATTCTGATGAATTGATGGTGTTTTTCACACATTAAAGATTTATTATTTTGTTGTCGATAACTTCATCATTATCATTCAATTTCATGTAATGAATGTTCAATACCACTCTCAATTATTATATGGAAATCAATATTTTATTAAATGTATATGTTTTCATTTCCTTCTAATTTTTCCCCTTTAGAAAACAAGATACGTTTTAGTCTAGAGGAACATTGTATTTCTCTTCCTAGTTATTCAAGAGGATGTTTTTTATTCAATTTTAAGATGTAGGTTTACAAAAAATTTATTTTAAAATATCAAAATAATTTTTACCATGAACAAATTAAAATTTCAAGGATATCATTTATTAAATGTAGAATTTTATACCTCTAAATTTTAAATTAGGAACTTTATATTGTATAGTGTATATGACATATAACACAAAGCTTAAATGACCTTGAAATATTATTATGGCCTGAAAAACCAATTCGTTGAATTGGTGAGTACGAATAGGAATAATTATATTATGAAATATAAAAAAAATTCCAACCCAATATTAATTTATAAATTAATTCTTAATAAATAAACCTTCAATTTTTAGTTAAATTATAATATTCTTCAAAAATATATTTCATTCAAATAAAAATTATTTTTTCGAAAGTATTATATTTATATTTATTCCAATTTTCTTAAATTTATTAGAAAAAAATAAAATAATTTTCAAAATCCCCATATCAAAAATAACCTAGGGTAATTTCAAATAATTTTGATAAATAGAGAAAAATAATGATTATTTTTTAAATCAATATTTTTTCAATAATTCAAAAAGTTCTATTTTGTTTTAAATTATTTTGATGTAAATTTTGTTCTATTATATTATTAATATTCCATTTTATTTTTATTGTAATTATTTTTATTATTGAATTTCGAATAAATATACTTTTTTCATCAAAAGTCCTTTTCTAAAACCCCATTTTTATCCTCACAATGTCTTTAAATCATAATAAATAATACAGATCACTAATGGTGAATGATTTTAATTAAATTTAAATAATATATAATGAATAATTTTTTTAACATTCAATTAACAGTTTTTTAGTTCTGGTATAAGAATAAATCTATTTTTATACTTCAAACTATATTTTTCTAAATAATAGTTTTGATCACCTTGTGCACACTTATTTTAAAGTTAATTTACGTCACTTGTGGAAACTGAATATAAAAAAATTTATTCCATATTTTTAATCATGGTTTTCATCTTTGATAAATAGGTCCCTTTAATTTTTATCCATTAGGAAGAGTGACTGTGGAAAAATTTATCACTATGATAAAGATTAAATTGGGATAATCTAGGTTAAAAATAAGTGATATAAACATAATATTTAATCCTGATTCTTATTAGGTGAATGTAATTATACCCTTATCACCTTATGAAATATATTAATTTTTTGGGATACTTTTCCATGAAAATAACTATATAATATTTAAAATAAATAAAAATTCAAAACTTCTCTCTCACTTGAAAATATCAATTATCTATTTGAATAGGGAAAAAGTGATATATTTGTGCACGCAAATGTTTATTTTGAAAATAATGAAATTAATTTCATTGTCGAAATTAATTTTATATTTTTTATAATTATATAATTAGTTAAAATTCTTATGCAACGTTGATGCGGTATTTATTCAATTGATACAAAAAAATAAATGATTTTAAAATATTAAAATTAATATAATTTGATTGGTGGTATCAAAATTATTTATCCCTTCAATTAATTTTGTAATGTTTTATGTCCCGTGATATAAATATATGTTACAATTGTATTTTCTTGATCCATTATAAGAAATAAGTCAAATTTCTTGACCCATTATTGGAAACTAGTTTATGTTCTTGATCTGTTTTGAGAAACAAGTCAATGTTAGTGATAACCTGTACACATGCACACACATCTCCAAGCCCACAAAGATGAAAAGTAAATACTACTAAAAGGAAAAGATGCATGCATATGCTAAAACCCAAACAAGAGAGTACGATAGGAAAGTAAATTACAAGAAAGTAAAAACCTGGGCCAAAAGTACGGGCCCATCAAAAGAGAGTCCGTAAAAAAGTCCAACCTGTAAAGAAAGGTGTTGGGACTACAGTCTATAGCCGTAGGAACACACCTCGGCCTGTCTGATCCCACTGAGTACTGTCCGGTCCTGGTCTGCCTAGTATCCCGTCAAAGGCTCGCTCGTCTGCACAAGACATGACACATGCGGGCAAAGCCTGTGCAGGGATGAGTATAACAATACACAGTAGGACACCCCGGAACCACAAAGGAAACACAACAAGGGAAAATACCACAAAGGAAAGATACAGTCAGCTCTACATAGTATATTTCTACTGAAAAAATAATAATAATATCCAGGTATACTCATGCACGGTCGACTATCACGAATACCACCACTAATATCCAGCTTGAAGGTTCCACTAAGCATATAACTGGGAGAACACACTCCTAGGTCTGAAGAGAGATATACGACGTACTTGTTCGGGGAGAACACAGTCCACAAGAACTTGGGAAAATGATGCTCAAATGAGGATCACAACCAATAGCCATGGGGTGATTCCAACAAATCAGTCTGAGATAATATACTAAGAAGAGGATCGGTGCCCATGTAAAGTTGGTCACATCGATACCAAGAACTCTACCCAGGGTTCCATGAATGAATAGAGGATCCGGATCCAGTCTCACAGAGGGGATTTCAACAACTCTATTCAGGAAGTGTTGTTGAAGGGATCATACTCCTGTATGTAGGAAATGATACTGAAAACCTTCAGGAGAAAGACTAATGGGACAAACCCTAAGGAAACTAGCCCAAGTCACAGAGGGAAACTGGTTGAAGACATGAAGAATTTGTTACAAGGCGTGGATTATGGTTACACGCTGTGTCCCTTGACCCTGGGTACTGCCCGTGTCGTTCGTTCAATCTGTGTAAAACTAAACTACACGGCGTGTAGAAAAAATACACGCCGTGTTCCTTGACTCCGGGTACTGCCCGTGTAAATGACCCGTGTCACTCGGCTTGTCAGATGGAAAGTAGCTACACAACGTGTAGAAGAATCCCACACCATGTCCGAGCACCTAGGGCTCGCTCCGTGTACTCCGGCCATGTGCCCGTACATGGTCTCTGCCCATGTCGCCTACCCGTGTGCCAGTACACGGGGTATCCCGTGTATCTTGCCGGGTCTGGCCGGGGAGGGGTATACACGCCGTGTCCTTGGCCGTGTACCCTACCTATGTCCGTGTACTCTCGGAGTACATGCCAGGTAATCCTAACGATGAATACACGCCGTGTAGCCCATACTACACGGCATGTAGTCGAGATTTTTCCAGAACACCGTCTTCTTCCTCGCGCTTCGACCGATCTTCCAGATCCGCGATCTCTCTTCCGTTCACCATGAAACTCAAGATCAAGGGTCGCATCGACATCATGATGCCGAATATGTGGTTCTCAGGCCTTCAATCATCTAAAAAATCCAATCCCGATCATTTGAGCGGAAATCGTTTGAAGAACGTTATCTTCTGATCTGATTCGATCCATCCGTCGCCACCATAGCCGCACCTCCGTGGGGTTGTACTGATGCCAGATCTTTAATTTGGGATCGTTTCATCATTCAACGGGTGCACAAAGATCCGTCGTTCATATCCCCATGAAGAACGTGTAGAACGCAATGAAGAACGTGAGAATTTGGGGAAGAAGAACACAACAAATCAAGAGGGAAGAATATGAATCGATGTTCATGTCGATCTTGTTCTGTCAGGTTTAGGAGGTAGAATGAAACCAAAAATAATTCCAAGCATCAAATCCCCAAAATCCCAGCAAAATATCATCCTGCAAGAACGATCGATCCGCGGGCTAATCTGTTCGAGGATTAGTCTGTGTTCGTCGTGGAAATCAAATACGGGGAAGAAATCACAAATTAAACATCCTACCTGGATTCGCGGCGTTTGTTGGAAAAGATCCGATCACTGTGTCGTTGTTCCCGGTGAAGCTTGTTAAGAACACCGTCGCCGCGTTAGGAGGTTTTCTCTAAAGCTCTCCAGAGAAATTCAGAGTTATGGGAATTGTAACCCTGACCCCTCCCCTATGAAATCTCTATTTAAAAGAAATAAAATATTTCACTACAACAAGGATTTAATAAAACATTTTAATTAAATATTTTAGTACGATTACGTCCAAAAATTGGATTTCACCACCGACCTGCGCCAGCCGATATTAGGCCTCGCCTAAGGTAAAATCGATGTCTCAAACGCAACAGTGCCCTCATATTTCTGATCCGAGCACCAATTCAGGATTTATTCCACTTTTTCATGAAAACTGCACACACACGTAATTTAATTATTAAATTAAATTCAAACATTTGTTCCAGGCTCACCGGGCCATGGAACTGCATGCCGTCTCAGAGCTTGGTCTCGAAATAATTCCCATATAATATTAAAATAATACATGGAAAAATCTGGGACATTACATATATCTTGGAAGGGAAGTACTTTTTTCCACTACACAAGGAAAACATGTCACTGATCCAACAGGGTTGTCTATAACAAATACATATAGTAAAATGCTTTATGTTAACGTTGACTCATAAAATTCCCTCACTACAGCCCTTTATGATCAAATCTATATAAAGGTGATGAGTTGTAATTTAAAAAAATATATGTAGTAAAAATTGGAGAATATTTATGAAGGATACAACATAGTGAAGGTGAAAAAACATCAAGTCCTTCACATTAGGATTGAGGAATTAAAAATGAATCCTGATTAAAATACAGATGCCATTTTAATCAAATTAATGAATTTTTTGGATATATACATGGACTTGGGGAGGAAATCAAAGACATTGACATTGTGATTAAAATAATGAGAAATATTCCACATCTCAACAATGAAAAGGTGTCATCCCATGATGAAAGGGATCCTTCTAAACATTCTCTGGATGATCTGGTGAGTATTCTAGTGTCATATGAAAATAGATTCAAATCTAAACATGCAATGACTCGAGTAATCAAGGAAATGACTTACAAAGACATGGAAAAACATGTGGTTTCTAGATATGTTTTTTATGAAGATAATGAGGGAGAATAAATTATTTCTCTTCTTATAAATAAATTCAAGACTATAAAAGGTATATTTAAAGAAAAGTTTCCCTTGGCCTAATTTTGTTGTGGTAGAGTTGGGAACATTACCTATCAGTGCACAAGGAGGATCAAAGATGAAGAACATGAAGCAGGAAATTCATAGATGCCTCAGAAAATGGTTTATAAAAAGGGAGACTTCAAATATGGAATTAAAGGACACAAGAATATTTTTTTAAAGAATAAGATGATGAAAATGAATTCATTGAGGAAGAAGAACCAGATTTTGAATGTGCAACACACACATCTATGATGGATACAATTGAAAATTCAGAATCATCAAAATATAAATTTACAGATAATATGTTTATTATGGATAATGATCTCACGTTGCAACTTGAGGTTTATCTGGGAAATATTTATAAACAATGTAACATAAGAAAAAAGTCCAGAGTTATTGTGGAACAATCGTCAGAATATGTTGACCAACTTGATGATGAAATTAAACGGTTGGAAGAATTAGTGATAGAATATTAAAAAAATATTTAAAGTAAAGAAGACATAGTGGAACTGAATGTTAGAATTAAAGAATAAGAAAATTTCATCAATGAAATTACATAAATACTGAAGGATAAGTTCAACACTATTTATGGTCTTGAATATAAATATGTCACTCTTAGGAGTAAACTATAAAGTATATAAAATTCTATGGAAATAAAGAAGAAAATATTTTTTGGAATATTATCAAATTCTAAGTCGATAGAGAGAGAAAATGGTGGTTTCAAAGGGGTAGAGAAGGCTTTAGATTATAAAATATCCACATTCATGGGGAAAAGCGGAATTGGTTAGGATGCTAAAGCATAAAAGGATAGAAAAAAGATAACCTAAAATAAAGGGAAGCCGAAAATTGGACATATCACAATGTCACCTGAAGTATTAACAAATAAATCTTTAAATCAAACTAAAATTAGAACTAGAACTATCCACAAGATTCTATAAATTATATTCAGTCAAGATCTTTCCCTAATGAAGGCTAGATTGGAAGAGACATAAGCAAGAATACATTTCCTCTTATAAAATGTTGATTTTGGGGCTATCTTAGTCATACCATGTCATACTATGGAGAGGAAATGATCTATTTAAATAGACAAGAGACAGGAATTCAATAAGGTAGAATGAATTATTATCCTAATTATTATAGAATAAATAATTTCTATGGATATTTGTTTTATTTTTCTAACATTGGACATAAATCTATTTATTGCAAGTAAAGGAAAGGAATAAACAATTCATACAAAACTCAGAGACAAGACAATACTCATCAACAATACATCATTTCTCTTACAAACATATTTTATCCTTTGGAAGAAGATTATGAGTTTGATGAACCTATGCACATATAAAAGAGATTTGAAAGCCCATATTAATCCTTCACTCAATATAATATTTCTTGTAAGGAAAAAAGAAGTTTGTGATATACAATCCTCCTAAATTCTATCTCATAGATAGAAAGAATAGTGGAACCTAGATTCTTGATAGCGGATGCTCATCACCTATGATGGGAATTGCATATTTATTGAAGAATGTAGTGAAACATGTTGATGGAATAGTCATATTTGGTAATGATGGTGCTTTGAAGATCAAATGCAGTGGGACTACTAAACAATAAAGTGATGAGCCTAAGGAAACCAATGTTCTATATGTGGATGGTTTTCAACATAATCATCTGATTGCGATCTAACTTTGTGATACAAGACATATAGTTGAATTCAATTAAAATGGATTCAATATAAAAAGAAGTATAATGAATTATCTCATGAAAGTATTTAGAACAAATGGAAACCTATATCAAGTTGATAGTGAAGAGAATATTTTCTACCTGATAGTTGAATAAGAAAACAACTTGTGTCACTGGAGGTTGGATCAAATTATTCAACAAGACTTGAAAAACAAATCTTTTTTTAAGATAGTCATGGATATTCCCAATATGAAGCATGAATAGTAAAAGACATGTGATGCTTGCATATGAGTGAAGTTGGTATGCAGTTCCTATTGGCTAAAGAATAAAAGAGAATAAAAGCTTCCTGTTATGATAGATAAAAATGTGTGTGGCCCGATAAATGTTGCTGGACATATATATAATGGTACTTAATTATTTCTATTAATGATTATATTATAATGGCATGTGTTATGGTTATAAACAGGAAATGGTAAGGGCATGATTATATGAAAACATATTTCTGAATAGCCGAGAATGATACATATTGGAAAATCAAATTTCTATATTCTGATAAAGGATGGGAAT
This sequence comes from Viscum album, assembly GCA_963277665.1. NCBI lineage: Eukaryota > Viridiplantae > Streptophyta > Magnoliopsida > Santalales > Viscaceae > Viscum > Viscum album. Next base: position 679,412,193 of record OY728123.1, on the reverse strand, counting down.
AAAAATACATTGAGTTTGAAAATTTCTTTGAGAAACATGAAATTTAACATGAGGTGGTTGTCTGAAAACCCCATAGAATAATGGAGTTTTTGAGTGCATGAATAGTAAGGTAAAGAATATGGACATGACTATGCATCTTGGGAGTCATATCCCTTACTATTAGTAGAAAGGGGTTGTTTAAGATATATTGTATACTCAAAATTGAACACGGATTTATATGGGAGAAACTAAGACACTACATGTGTGGTGAAATGAAAGGAATTCCTCTTTGAATCATTTTCATGTTTTTAAAAGTAAATGATTCATCTGAAAAATTGTATATCAAATGAAGTATAGTGATGTTGTAGAAGAAGGAATATTCCTCAGTTATTCAATGAAGGTAAAAGCCTAATTTTTTTTCAATAGTAATCTTGGAAAAATTGTCAAAAGTAGTGATGTGAATATCATTAAGGATAAGAACCTTAATGCTTCAAATAATTCTTATCTTGGTATAATAGAATGTGAGGAATAATGTGGACATGGAATAGATCCAAATATAAAAGTATTGGAAGATGATCAAAAAATTAAGGTGTCACAACACGATGTTGACTCAGAAGAAGAATCAGAAGAGGAAACCATGGCTAAAGAAAATTATTTTGAACCTCACAAGATAAATTGAAGAGAAATGATTTATTAATCTAACACCCTTACGAACTAGATATCACCCACACAGACAAGGATAATGAGTAATAATGCACAATATACCTTCCTACCATTTCTGGAACTATCCTCATTTAAAGAAGATTTAAAGGATGAATCATGGATTAAATTCATGAATGAATAGTTATATCATATTAACAAGAACCAAACTTGGGGTCTTGTTATGAGACCTGAAAGTCACAATATGATTGGTATGAATTCGGTATCAGTGAATAAATTTTATGATTAAGGTAATGTGACCATTAATAAGGTGTTATTGGTGTGTAAAGATATTCGTATATTGAAGGTGTTGATGTCAAATAAACTTTTCTCTAGTGGAGAGACATGAGTTGATTAGGCTTTTTCTAACCCTGGAAATTCGAAGAGGATACAATTTGTTTAAAATGGTTTCAAAATATCCTTTTTGAATAGTTTTCTTAAAGAATAATTCTACATTGAATAGTTAGTCGTTTTTCTACTTGGTAATGAGGAAATGAAGGTTTGTAGATTGAAGAAGATACTATATGGTCTGAAACAGTCACAATGGGCATGGTACCCTTAGATTTATTCTTATCTAAAGAAGATATAACTTAAAATAGGAGGACTGGATTACCATCTCTACGTGAATAATTCTTTGAATGATCAATTCATGGTACTGGTATACCTGGATGAAATTATAATTTGTGGAAGAAAACAAGGATCTGTAGATGAATTTTTCAATCACATGAAATCACAATTTGAAATGTTTATGATTGGTGAACTCACATACTCATTAGAGTGTCAATTGATTCAGATGAAAGAAAACAATTTAAATTCTCATTAAAATTATGCAACATATTTGGTGAAGAAATTAAATATGCATGATTCCAAAATAATATCAACTCTGATTTCGGTTAGGACTAAACTAGGAAAGCATGAAGATGGGTTATCTATTGATCCTAGAATGTATAAAAGGATCACTGTATGATTAATTTACTTGACCAATACATTGAAACTTATTGTATTTTCAACATGGGTAGTGGCCTTCTTTTAGAGTAATCCAAAGAAATAAAATTTGGCTATAGGGGAAATGATCATGAGGTACATTCAAAAAAATTCATGATTGCATAAAAATGTTTTAAAAAATATAATAAAATTAAACTAGATTAACTATGAAAAATCCCAGATCAAATAATGAAATGTATTACAAGTCATATGTGGTCATAAATTTTATGAAAAATAGGTTATTAAGTAATAATTACATTTAGTAAGAAACCCTAAAAATGGGGTTATGTGAAGAAGAAATTTTATGGTCTACTATATTAAAAAATCATTATTGATATATAGTAGAATAATATATCATTAATAGAATGAAGTGGTTAAAATGGAAAACTATACTTAAAATCGACTATTGATCAGTCTTGGAGTAGAGAAGATGTCATAATAAATCAAGAAAAAATGGAAACCCTCATTGAATATTTTCTAGAGAACTGGAAGAAACAACATACATAATAATAGAAGTAGCTCAACATGGTTGTTTATAATGAATCAAAAATAGATTGTAGAATTTTTATTTTGGATAAGGTTTTAATTAATTTGAAAAATAAAAGACATATTATGGGGAATCCAAAAGTTTTTAATCTCGTGATGATTATAAGATTAAATCTATAGTATAATAAATTGAATTGGTGAGTCACCTTATGATGCATTCATAAAGTAAAATGGGTCATGTTGATTAAATACATATCTATAGAGACAAATATTATTTAACTCATACTCAATAGATAAAGAGAGTAGAATGATATTTTCTATTATCAGATATATAAACTAATTCTTCAATATAATGTGGAAAAAGATGGAGTCATGGGTAAAATCCATAAATGAATAATTAGATTCAATTGATAAAAATAATACTTTAAATATTTTGAACAGGCCAGAGAAACATGTTATAATTGGTCTAAAATAGGTCTTCAAAAATAAGCTAACTAAAAATGGAATGGTTATTCAAAATAATGAAGGTCCTTATTAGAAATAGATAATACCATGTTAAAAGCATTGATATTTATTAAGTCATCCACACAAGTGGATTGGATGGATTATTTTTTACTTTTATTATTTATACATATTTATATAAATCTCATTGCCTTTTAGATGGGTGTGATGAAAAAAATATAAATGTAGTGTTTAGTGAAGAGTTATATATCAAATAACAAATATTTTTTTGTTCTTGTAAATGATTATGTAAATGTTTTCCAATTGAGAATTTTTTTTATAGACCAAATAAAGAATCTCATTCTTTGTAGGTAATCAAGGATACTTTCCTATGGTAGAAGGAGTTCAAAAAGGAGGGATTGATCTCAACCAATATGTGAATAGTTTATAAAAGGGTAATTTCATGGTGTGAGGTTATGTAAATGAAACCATTTTCAAAGGGAACAAATTCTTTTATATGAAATATTTTCTAAATTAATAAATTATATTTTCCAAATATCAATGATTAGAAATTTAATGTATTTTCTTAGAATTAATGTACATCCTGATAAAGGGGGTAAATTCATTTCATCGGTGTGTTATGTAATGTATATACTAAATAAATTTATAATGTTGGAGTGAAAGAATATTTTTCCTTTGACTAAGATTGTAATAATACATTGGAAACCTGAGGAAAGTGAGGGTGTAAGCTCAAAAGTAAACATAAGAGTCATTATTTATTCACTCTACCTTACTATTATTTGGATGGATATTTTATATACTACATTCTTGGAATAAATTTTCTAACATTGAACATCACTATTTAGTGAGAAGAATAAGTATTCATATTAAAGGAACATTATGTTATGGTTTTTTAAATCTAGAAAGAAAATTGATTTATTTCAATATTTGGATTTTGATTAAAATAGGTATATTGTTTCTCTAAAATCCAATTGTGGAGTAACATTTATATATTGGAAAAAATTTTATTGGCTGGATAAGTAATAGTTAGTAATGTGTTTCTTTTAAAACAGTGGTGGTGGAATATGTTTCTACCAGAAAGGATTGTTTCTCACTTATCATGATGAAACACCTTTTTAGACATTTGGGATCTTGTAAAATATCACATATCAATTTAGTGCTAAATTTTTTTATTGAGTAGTCAAGAGAATCATTGCAATACTCTCACTTTAAGTAAATTAAGATCTTTTACCATATGATAATGTATAAAGTAGAGAAAAATATAGTGAGTCTAGAATTGATTGAAAAAATAGATCATATTTGTAATATTTTCAAAATTCCATTATAAGATATTATATTTCAAAATCATAGGTTAAACCATATACATTAAGTAATTTCCTCAATCTTAGGAGGTTTATAATTTCCCATGTTCCCACTAAAGGTAATTCCATATCAATAATTTATGTGTTCATTTAGGATTATATATTGTATTTTTTATATATAAAGTGTAAGAAACTACCTAATGTGTTTTTAAAAGATGAAGGCTCTTCCTAAAATCATAGAACACATTGTAGTACTCAGTACTTTCTATTATTACCTACGTTGATCATCATCTCATGTAGTCTTAGAGAAAATATTATGGGATGATTTCTTGGGTTTTAGTGAATTAAAATGTTGAAGAGTATTTTTCATTTTATTTAAAATGGTAGAGTGATATGCACTATTTTATCAATGTAAATATGGGGACAAATGTAGTTAGTACTACCAACAATTTTAAAATGATAGTGTTTCCTAAAAAATCCAATGTATATAGTTCTTTAAAAAATGGTATTTTTTAATTTTATTTTTCACAAAATATATTTTTGATAAATTAATTTCAATAATTTACAAATGGTTCATAGATTCTAAAATTCTTAATGCAATTTTAAAACCACATCACAAGTAACTAGATTGCATAATAACTAGTGTTTCTATTCAATCATTTGGAAAAATTGAAATTTCATAAGTATCATCTAGTTAGTCTATAAGGTTTCTTAATTTTCTGTATATATTATCTAGGTTTTAAGTACCAAGATTCATTACCACTTCCTGAGATAGAATTGGGTTTAGTGATTCAAAATAGATATTCCAACCATACAGTACCGCAAAAGTAAGGTACTATCATGTTAAAAAATTTAGCACAACCATTACTCATATTAGGAAAATAATAAAGGTGATAACCTATTTTGGGTCAACACTAGGAGTAATTTGGACTACAATAATGGGAGGAAATAAAGAATAGATCATCATGTAGGGTGGCACAATGTCCCACCAGCTATGATATGGCATAAGGGAACTATTCATAGGAATACTAGAACATCCAAGGTAATAAAGATTCAGTCAACGATTTTAATTTTTAATGTGGGATGAAAATGATGTGGGTTATTTCATAAGACAGTTTACCACACAACAAAGTATAGTGAATCAATTGAAAAATGGAAGAACTAGTGATTATTCCACAAAATATTCCCTATGATGTGAAGGTTATATATTTGGTAGTGTGATATATTGAGTTTTTTAAGCATATAAGACTTTACACCATAGAGATATAGGCTACACCTTAGTAATTATGGATGATTTCTTCCAAACTATTGGAACTACTTATGCAAAAAATGTATTATTTTGGGAAATGTGAAGGTTAGGATCTTCATCATGTAAATAGTACAATAAACCATGAAGTTTTTCTCTCTACCACAACCCTCTTAGAAATTTAGAAAAAATAAGTAAAAAATAGATCATTATTCTATGAAGGGGTATCATGTTTCATGGCATATGGGTTTGAAAAAATTAGAAAAACCTTGATGATATGGATTTATCTCATAGGATTGGTGTTTTTTATAACATCAAACAATTAAAATTATTATTGAATGATAGAGATTTGATTTAGGATTAATCAAGGGTATAATTTGATGTATAATAATGATGGAAGTTAATTGAGGATTGAATTTCATATTTAAAACTAAAACATTATTAGGTTAGAGAATGTGATACTATATGTAATCAAAGTACCACACATGAAATAGAGAATAAATGGCAGTTATATTTAAAATTATAGATATTTAAATATCAGGGATTATATATATTAGATAATAAAAGTGTGTGATGATAGAAGTTAATTGAAGATCAATATTGAAAAAATATTTATTTGTTATTATATTTGAAAAATCTAGAATTTAAGTATAGAGCATCATAAAATTACACCCTTGTTATTTGATGTTTTTTTCACTTATAGAAGTATTAAAAGATTGACCTATAATTCTATCACACATAGATGAGACAAAAAAACATCTCTTTATATTCAATGATGTAAAATATATTAGATATTTTATATCCAATGATGGAATTAAAGTAATTCTATGGAAAAATAATACAACAATGTTATACCAACCCCAACTATAGTTATTGTAAGGTGAAAATGTACTAGAAATGTGCGTTTCTTTTCCATATTCATGAATTAATTTTTCATGATTTCTCAACAAATTACACATCTTTTATCATAGAAAATTCCATTATATTATGATGCATCAGAATAGAAATATTTTAAAATGCATAATTTTTTTGGATACTCTAATTAGGATATCTCAAAATATAGATAATACCTTTAAACTAGTGTGTGATTTAATTAATTATATATTTGAAAAAACAATATAAAATGGTAAATTATAACATCCATGAAAAATATAATGCATTTTAAACTCTAACAGTGGCTCGTGTAATGTATGTAATTATAAATAAGAAATTTGTATATGTGTTATTTTCGATTGACAAGTTATGTCTCTATCTCATACTCTATAATGTGGTGGTTTACATGGACCATGAATCCCTCTATTGTTTATTGAATAATTAATATCCTAATCTGGGGTTGATTTGATGGATTCTATTATTATATGTGTTCAATACTAATATTTGATAAAAAATTATTCATTGAATGTAGAATAAAAATAAATATCAATATTATAGATGATGAATATAAAGTTTTATAAATATTTAGGTATTATTGATAAATTGATATATAATCAAATATTCATCTTTATGTTACATGAATTTCTATGATTCAATGACATTAAAAAATAATTTCAAATATATTATCAGTATTCACTTCACAGACCAACACAAAAGAAGTTTATTTTCTATAAATACATGTTTTGTTTTAGATGATATAATTATATTCCAACTCTATTGGGATTAAGGGATTTGGTCGTGTGTTCATGAGTATCAGTGAGAAACAAATATTAAATGTTTTAATCATTGACTACAAAAGTACACCACGTACCATCTTTAATTATGTGTAAATTGTTATAAAGAAGTTTATTTTCAAAATCTCAATAAAAAATTATGGAGAGTATATGAATTCATGTGGTAATTTCCAAAGTATATATGTTAATGTAATGTGAAATGAGATATATGACAACTTAATAATTGAGGATAATGTTTTCCGAATATAGGTAATTGACTTCACGATCTCATTTCAAATTTTTTTTTAACTCATGAATCTAGGCATGAATCGTTTTCACATAAAAATATATACTTGTCCAGATATCCTCACCTTATTATATAATGTTATGAATGAGATTCCTCAACAAAATACCTTTTCATAGTTTAAAATTCCTCAATTACTCATTAGTGGTCAGAGGTCATACTTCATCGACAATATTTGGATGTAATTTCCTGGGAGTTATGATGTGTAAAAAAATAATAACACTCTATATCATTTTAAAACAAATTTTTTGTTATACATATACAATTCATAAATCAAGTAGATTTTGGAGAAGGAAATGATCATAATATACAAGGTTTGATTTGAAAAGCATGATGGTGAATTATGGGTGAAAAATACTGAATTTTAATAACCCATTAGTATATAACCTTTCTAATTGGAGTATAGGGAACCTTATAACCTACTGTTATGTCTTCAATAAAAATCAAATATGGATATCAAAATATAAAATATAGTTTTTTATAATGTTTTATGGAATGTATTAATACATTTGGATGATTATAAATTGATCATTAAATTTCTATATAAAAATAATAAAACTATATGAAATGAAATAAGTATGTTTGTGAACTATAGAGTAAAATTTGCTTTTATTTATCTCATTTTGCGTATTTTTTCAATAAAAACAACTTAATATTGGTCAAATCCCTTTACATTTATGGGGGTTCTCTTTCAAAGTTAAATTTATATCTATTAAGTGAATAAGACATCCATTAATGTGAATGGGAAAAAGACTAACTATCTAATATTCACATGAGTGGTGTAATCTGTCTTTCAAGTCTTAATATTTAAATAATGGAATTCCAGGCTCAAAATATTAAATAAATAATTTATAGGGTGGAAAAAAGGGTTTTTCAATAACAACTAAAAAAAAATATTTTTTTGATCATGTTAGGTATTTAATATACTTTATTAGGGTTGGAATTATTAAGGATAAATTTTATTTTGAAATTTACATGGAAACACCTTAACCATCTCTCAAACATTTGATTTCATAGAAAAAATATATTTTTTATATGAATATGGAACTAAAAATTTAAAAATATTTATTTAAAAAAGTAGAATATGATTGAAAATTTTGAATAGTGGTCATATACAACCCCCAAGGTTTTTCTTTCTCCCATACAAACCTCAACCATATAATAAATAATTCTATGATAAAATATATTTTCCTAGAAATATTTTATCCCTGTACAAAACAAATCCCACCATCTACGTTATAATTGAAATTGTTCCATTATTTGAGACATAGAATGTTCCATCAGGGAAAACCACCATGAATAAATATTATAGCCATTTTATCCATCAAATATTATAGGTCATACCCTATCCATGATATAGAAGCATTAACATAAATGTCATTATCCAATATGTTTCATCCAATTAATTACCTAAAAAATCCATGTCCATGGAAGCCATTCATTGTATATAGAGTGACTCTCATCATTTTGGGTTGGGAATCCACTATTAGACAATTTGAAAATAACCGAATCCTTTTCTTGGTGTACGATTTTCCCCAATTTAAGAATGGATATCCACATAATGGAATTTCAATAATCAATAAATCGTGACATGAATAACTAAATCTTTTTTGGTATAAAATTACACAAAATAAAACCAAAAAATATTACTCCCATCATACCATAGAAAACCCTTTGAACCATATTTACTAGATCATCTGAAATATATTTGAGAAAACTTGTGAAATTATTTTCTACCATAGTCTACAATGAAAAATAAATAATAACACTAAATTTTATTTCAAAAACAACATAAACTATATTATGTTTTAAGGTTATGGTTACCTTAATTTTTAAAGTACCCAAATCCTATATCTTATACCTAATACTCTATAATTCCTATTTTTCATGCACCGTGTCATGATTTTACATTTTTTATGAAATAAAATTATATTAAATATGTTTTTAAGATCTAAATGCATAAAACCAATATTTTGAGCCTATATATTATTTTTTATACTTTAAATAAGATATCACAATTGAACAAGAAAAAAAAGAATTTGAATACATTTTTAATATATGGACGTTATCAATCAACTATAAGAAAAAATTATAAGTCACTCAAATCACATGATTTTGTTAAAAATATTAATTTAATTTTAAAAGGAATAATAAAAAATTATATGATTTTAAATAAATTGAATATGGTAATCTATTTATTGGATAATTCATTTAATAATCATATTTACCTATACTAGAGACCATATACCAACAACTATAATAATCAATAAATAATTAATAAAATAAATTTTGTTCTTTCAAGAAAAATAAGTATTGATGAATGATGAATTTACCCATAATAATTATACTTTCATAAATAAAACATATTCATTCATCAACTTTGGCACTTGAAAAACACACAATGTTCAACCAAGTATTGAAATTTTAATTTTTATAATATATAATAAAAAATTATGAAGTGTAATTCCAATATTTTTTTTATTTAGATGATATGGATTAAAATAAATATTATATTTCACTAATATGATATTTTTTAATGACCAATATACAAACTATTTAACTGAAGAGAACGTTGCAAAATTTTAATTGTTTGAAAATTAAAAAATATAAAAAAACTCATGATTTTAGAAAAATAGTATAACCTATAAAAGAATTATAATTATTATTAAAAACATCCAATTTTAGAAAACTATGTAAAATTTGAAATTTATTCCGTTAAATTATAATCAAATCAATAGAGACAATTCTCTCATACATAAAACCCAATATTTCCATAAAATATTAATATAAAGGTGGGTGATTTCATTTAATAATTATGTATAAACAATGATTTCAATGATTTTTAGTATAAAACGAGCAAGTTTCATAAGTATTTAAAACAATAAAAATATTGGACTCTAAAATATCATATATCCTGGCAATAAAATGATTTTAGAAAATATTAACAATAGTGTTGTAATTATATTCTATAAAAAATGGTAGTTTTCTTATAAGTAGGATTCCATAAAATGGATTATTCTGTAGAAATTTTAAGGCAATGTTGAGTTGGTTTTGTAGGACTAGGGAATTTATGATGGTTAAGGGACATTATGAAGAGATATTCATAAAAGAGAATGTTTTTTGATGTATAAATCATTGAGATATTATTTAATAAATTTTTTCATGATTTTGTTTTAAATACAATATTTTTTATGTGAATCATATTTAATCCCATATTATTCATGTTTTTATAGTCGAGATGAATGTTATTTAGAGGTTTAGAACTAATTAGAAGTGATAAGATGAAGCTTTAAGGGGATTTTGGATAAGAATTAAGCAAGGATAGACTCATTAGGCATTGTATAGTGACCTAATACATTTACATATGTTGTTATATAATATTTAACATACAAATCCATTAATTAAAACACAAATATCATGAGTTCTAGTATTATTGTAAGTCTAGGATCATAATATATTAAAGTTATACTAAAATAAAATATTATTATTTTATTCTCCATAAGGAGCTCCTAAATCCTTCTGAGATCCTAAATCTTTATGAGATAAACTAGGAAATACAAAGAAAAATGGTGTGATCTAAAAACCTCATCCAGGTAACAAACATGATATGGAAACATAACATTTGAGAAAAAGGTATGACATGAAATCATAAAAGATAATAATCATGACTAATCATATAACAACACAAGTTTTGGTAAACTTTTTTTTGAATAAATTAATTTTATTTGATGTCCAGCATTACATGTTTGACTAAGTAAAACTTTTATTATATGTTATACCTAGTTAAATTTATGCAACATACGTTTCTGAATTGTCTTGTGTTACACATAATATTGAGTTTCTATGAAACTGCATTTTATTGTTATAATTATTCAAATAGGGTAGTTATAAAATAGATATTAAAAATAGTAATCTGAATAGTAATAAAAAAATTATAAAAAATTATTTTTAATGTTTTTATAAATATAAATCATATTGATAATACGAAATACAATTTTTAGTAAAGTATTAATATGTTTGAAAATAGTAATTTCTTAAAAGAGCTACAATTTTTGTCCTTCTAGGAAAATTAATAAAATTAATTTTAGAAAATTTCAGAAAAATAATTTTACAATTTAAAATTCCTTTTTAATTCATAATTTAAAAATTATTATTGGGTGAATTCTTGGGATTTTTATAGAAAACTTCATTTTTGGATGAATAGTGAAACTACTGAGTTTTAATTCAAAACTTCTTTATAATAAATTTTATTTATATAGTTAAAATATATTTTAATTTGGTTTAAAAGTGTAATTATATTAATTTTACACAAATTATTCTAATTTAGGTCATTTGAATCAGTTTCACATCAAAATTTGATATCAAAACATTCCAAACTTTTAAACATTTTTGGCATAAAAACCCAATGTCTCGACATGTCTGTGTGATTAAATTTAAAATTTATTTCTAAAACTTATCTGATTAGAATTTTAAATAATAGATTCCATATTTTATTTAATTATAAATTATAGTGTCTAATAATTTCAACATATATTTTTGCCGAAAATATTTGTGAATGTGATTAAAATTAATTATAGCGATTAAGAGAAAAACCAACTTAACAACAGACTGGACCATAAAAATGAGTCCAAAAAAGACATAGAAACTTGTAAATTTTTTTTGTAGGCATATTTATTCATTATCCTCCATTTTCTCATATTGGGACTATTATTTGATCTACAATACAAAGGAAGCATATATGCAGAATTTCCTTTTAAAAAATTTACAAGAATGTCGCTCCTCCTCCACTGTAAAAATGCACTCAACCATCCCACTTATTCACACCTCTCAAATCCATTAGATCATAAAACCTCTGACTAAATATCATCTCATATTAACTATTTTAATCCTATAATTCTCCCTTTTAGAATAAATATATCCAAGGAATACCTTTGGAGAAAACCAAAAGGAGTTACCCAAAAAATAGGTGACATCCATCCTCAAGCTCTTTTGTTTTTTTAATTCTACACCCACTCAAATATTATTATTCCCTGATCATATAATAAAATATGTATCCTAAATATACTTATGGTTTTTTATTCTAATTTTTATACATACACTTACCCAAACTTCCATATAATGGGTAATGTACTTACTATTCTTGTGTGCGGTGAACTATCTCTTCACGAAATGGCATTGTTCAGTTTTCCATTACATACTCTCATGGTTGGGAATTATGATTGAAACTCGGTTTTTAAGAGATATTTATGATATTTAGGATGTATTTATACTTCTTTATTAATTATTTAACACATAACATCATTCTTTCAAAAAAATTAAATACGATAATTTCATTTGGGAATGTGTGGACTATCGCCTCCTCAAAGTGATTTAATTCCTTCACACACTATGTGGATTGTGTTAATAATGGGTTCAGTAAACATATATGATATAAATAAAATAATATTAATACTATAATTATTATATATATACATATATTTTATTTAAATTCTTTCTTTTAATACGACAATTAAATGGAAATAATGTTCATGTGTATGTATGCCCTACCGTCTCTAAAAACTGTACATTACATTTCATATTTCAATCTTTAATATATTATTATAAATATATATATATATATATATAATGGATATAAATGATATTTATTTCATGTATTAAAATTTATAAATAATGAAATAGTTATTATGACAAAAAATAAAACAAATTAATAAACATGAAAAATCAAAGGGGACATTATCTGAAACATGAAATTAACATGTTAGTGTTAATAAGTAGGTAATATAAAAAAATTTATGATATTAAGCATAATAATATGGTTCTATGGTAGGTTTATAATAAACTTATATTATTTATACAGGAGGTTTGAATGAGTATAATGAGAGTCAAGGTATAAGGTTGTGGGATTTTTGGTTTCACTTTTATTTCTGTGATATTTTTGCCATATTAACCACTCTATTTTATATGGTGTATATAATAACCATTAAAAAATTATATTATTTTTAACCTTAAATTTTTGGGTATTTACATATCCATTTTATGATCATATTTCATATGGTTTATGTTTCAAAAGTTAAAAAATCAACAAATTTGTTTGGTCTTAATTTTCCTTCTTTGAGACACATGCCATGAACTTCAAATATTATACTTTTCAAAAAAAATTAATTTTTTTAAAAAAATGATCATTTAAGCTCATTTTCAATGAAAAAGGATTTTAAATTTTTTTATAGTTACCAATAATTATATATATATTTTTTAAGGTATTTTTAATAAAAAAATTAAAACGTTTTATATTTTAAAAAGTATTTTTCAAAGAAGAAATTATATTTTCCCCAAGAAATTCTTTTGAAATATCTTCCCAAATTATTTTTTATCTAAGATAACACCCATTGGTGTTACTCGTGCCTTTATGTTGAAATTATCCAATGGTTATATTTACATTATTTATCTTAATAGTTTATATTTTGATGGAATGATTTTAATGAAACATGTTTCTATTACATGGGTTAAATGATTATGAAAATCACTTCTTTTCTAGGGGTTTTCTTTGATGAAATGATTATGAAACAAATATGTTTCCATAGATTAATATATTATTACATGTTTATGAGTCCCATTTCATTTCATGGTTCATGATATGACAATTTATGAAATTATGGTGTATGTATATATGATTTCATTATAAGATGGGTGGGACATATATCTCCCTCTAATGAAATTAGTAAATATTTATATCTAATGAGAAAATGATGGTAATCAAGTTATAGTGCTTGATACACTATGGTAAGATGGATAAACCTAATCTGCTATGGGATGTTGGGGAAACCTAATCCACTCTGGGAAATGGGGAAAACCAATCCTCTATGGGAAGATCGGTAAACTCGATCCACTATGGAAAGACTGGGAAACCCATTTCCTTATAAGGAAAGGATTGTGACTAGAGACGGTGGCATATCCCACCTAGTCAGTGTCGTCCCCATGATGTGCCATGATGTGTTCTAGAAATTATTTAGGATATATAGGGAATGATATTACATGTATATGTGTCTTCCATAATTCAATTCCAATGTTATGCAGTCATAGATTATGTTCTTGATTACCTTATGATTCATGTCTTATGAACTGTCAATATTTATTCCATGATTCATGTTTATGATCATTTATGTGTTTTGTATGATCTTATAATGTCATGATCACACTCTCATACCCTTATGATCATGTTTATGCTTACATATCTCCCTTTTTTACCCTTACATAGCATCTAAGATCACCCCTTTTAGGTTTCTATTCCCAAGATTATAAAGACATATATTATACATGATGAGTATAATAAGGCTTTTAGTCATGAATAACCTAGTGGGAGATAATTTTGATCACTTATATAGCTATGTTTTTGTTTCAATGTTTCTAAAGGCACTTGACTAATATTATATTTTGGTGTTTTTTGTGTAATATTTTATGTTTTCCACAAAAGTGATGTACATTTAATGTATAAAAATTGAGGGTTGATATATTTGGTATCAGTGAAAAATATTAGTTAACCTTTGGAAAATAGGATGAGAAAACATTAGTGAGAATTCTAAGTACAATTATAAGTATGATTATAAGGATAATTAAATTTATAGGAAAATGTCTTAGAATTTTGGTAAATGATAAAGTGATTGGATTCCTAGAAATACATCATTGTCTTGATACTACAAGTGGATCTATGTGTTTTTGGAATAGATATAACTAAGAGTAAAAAATCTTAAAAGGTGTATCGGGCCAGACCTGTGTGTAACCTAATAGATGAAAACTATCCTTATTGTGCATCTGGTTTGATACTCCCAAGGGATATGCTTTTGGAAATCACAAACTCTTAATGAACCATCATGTAGGATTTAAAAATAATTTGGCTTTGAATAACCATGTATAAACTTAGTGTGTCATAGATTAAGTAAGGTGTCATAATTTTGATATCTTTTAAGTGGTTTTCCATGATTATGTGGTTCCTCACTATGAAAACTATTTCCAACTCTATGATTTCTGGTTTTAATAAATGGTTGGAACCCAAAGAAACTGCATTAATAGTTACTACAATGGAAAATGAAATTATTTTTCTCCTAAGAATCTGAATGCTATGGAATCTGGAATATAAAACCTCATTGTTTTTATCACACATCTTATTAAATATACGAATCATGTTGAGTTTCCGAATGAGAAAAAGAGTGATTTTTTTTTGATTATTACATCATTAGGAAACATCCAACTTATTTCCATGGTTATTACGATCCAATTTTTGCTGAACACAAGATCAGTACCACTGAAAAGATATTCTATATTATCCAGTGTTTATATCATGAAAACTTCATTATTGATATTTATCGGTTAGAAAGTGAAGCAGACTAGTGGTTCACTATAATCAAGAATACGAGGAAGAAAGATGAAACATGATCAATAGACTGGGATGTTTTTAAGAACTTATTCTTAAATAAGTACTTTCCTCATATTCTCTGTATGAAGATGGAAAAGTATTTCCTTAATTTGAAGAAAAATGATGATGGATTGTTGGGACCGACGGATCTAATTTTACAATACTCTTGAGGTATTATTCCATAACTATCATCCAACCTGAAAATAAAGTCTATAGGATATTAAATAGAATAAATCCATGTATCATAGGGGTGTTTCCCATAATATAATTTATTAAATATGAAGATATTGGGTGTTATGAAATAAAAGTTGAAATGGAGGTTTGATTTACATATCAATCTCATGGTTTTGACATGAAAATAAAAGATGGAGTTCAAAGGAAAATCTTAAAACCATGAAGAGAATAATATGATCCTTCCTTTGTGTTCTAAGTGTTGAAATAACCATGAAGGGAACTATATTGTGCGGTATAATATGTGTTTTATGTGCATAAGAAAAGTCCATCAGAAAATTGATTTTCATACCAATGGAAACAATTTTTCCACTTATACAAATAGAGGAAAACATACACATAATTCACCTTCCACACTTTAGTGAATTATGTGTAACAAGGATGGGAATTATGGTAACTAGTTTGAAAATACGAGGCTGGGTGGTGATGATTGGCATTAATGACCTCTTCAATCAAGGTATAGGGTAAAATCTCATGTGATCACTATTTTGGATGAGGGGTGTAATAATGTCTTGGTGAGAGTTACACTTACCATCCACTCTAGAACTATTAATCTCTTATCTGATTATGTATATACCCACTCTTTCATATCGAATGAATTTTCTAAGTATAATATGATTCCACCCAAACAATTATATGTATAATTAGAAGTGAAAACCCCTAATGGTATGATGATTTTATCTTAGGTCTGTGATTCCCCTTGGGTTGAAATTTGTTGGAATAAAATTATTATAAACCTTGCAATTCTTCCCTTGGTTTCATTTAATTTCATCTTAGTCATGGAGTAGATTTCTCTACATAAATCCCACATCAATTTTTGAGTAAGGGAAGTTACGTTTGATATTTCAAACCAAACTATGATTATATATCAATTTGATTATATATATAAACATCCTATGGAGGATACATCTAGTTCATAGATATTAATTCCCATTCATAAGGCTTGTTTTTCTAAAATGGTTGGGGAGAAACTGGGCATCGATGATATTCCTATGGTTCAGGAATTTTTAGATGTGTTCCCAAAAGATTTTCAAAGTTTACCACCGAAAGGTGAGGTTTAATTCTCAATGTAAATCATTATTAGGTCCATACCAATTTGAAAGACTCCCTATATAATGGACCAATTGAGTTGCATAAATTGAAGAATAAAATACACAAAAACCATTGTAAGGGATTCATTCGTCCATGTGAGTCACTATGGGGTGCATCTTTTCTCTTTGTGAAAAATGATATATGGATTATTATAACTCTTCATTAATTTTAAAGATTTGAACAAGATCATGATCATTATAAGTTATCATATTCCATGTATTGGTGACTTATTTGATCAACTGCAAAGAGCTCAATACTTTTTCAAGATTGATATTTTTTCTAGTTATAATCAAATGAGGGTCAATAAAGATGATATATATATAAGAATACATTCCATATGATGTATGGAAACTATGAATATGTAGTGATTCCTTTTGGTATTACTAATTCATCTGATATCATCATGGATTTTATGAATAGATTATTTATTGATTAACTTGATAAGTTTGTGGTAGTCTGTATAGAGGATATTCTTATCTATTAAAAGAGTAAGGAAGATCATGCAAACCACTTGAGAAATATACAAAATTCCATGAGGAGAGATAACCTATATTAAAAATTACAAATTGTAAATTTTGGATCAAAAATGTTTCATTTTTGGGTTGTATAATCTCAAGAGATGGTATAGGAGTAGATCCATAAAAGAAAGGAGCTATTGAATTTTGTTCTATACCAACCAAGATGAATGAGATATATAGTTTTATTAGTTTAGATATATATTATCAATGGTTTTTGGATCATTTTAGAATACTATAGAATACTCTTACAAAGATAACTTATAAGGGTTGTAAGTTCCTCTGGATATATTAATGTGGGGAAATGTTCATGGAATTAAAGAAAAGGCTGGTTAGTGAACCTATTCATGCAATACCCTAAAGTGGATATTGGTTTTTAATCTCTAATGATGCATCCAGGAAGGGATTGGGTTGTTTTCTTTTGCTTATTTTTTTAACGCCTCATTACAATTTAATATCCATGAGAAAAATAACCTAAATCATGATTTAGAGTTAGTAGCTATAATTTTTTCATTAAAAGTATTGAGGAATTATCTTTATGGTGAAAATTTTGATATATATAGTGATCATAAAATTCTAAAAAAAATATTCACATTGAAGGAGTTGAAAAGTTTCTATAGAAGATGGTTAGAGCTGACAAAGGATTATGAATTCTCAATACATTACCACTATGTGAAATTAAATAAGGTGGCCAATGCTTTGAGTCGAAAGGATCATGCTTTCTTATCCATGATCAAGACAAAAAATATCCAATATTTCTGTATTTCCGAAGTATGGATCTAGAAATCCTAGTGCAAGGAGATACATCATAGCTAGATCAATTGAATATTCAACCCTCTATCCAAGAGAAGATTAAAGAGTTTTATAAGGATGATGTACAGTTGAAAAAGAAGGTAAGAAATGTTCCTAATTATAACCATGATCAGGATGAAATGATATTGTTTAGGAACCATGTACATGTCCCTTCTATACCATATTCGATGAATGAGCTGTTAGAGGAAGCTCATAGTTCTTCATTATCTTATCATCCAGAAAGTATGAATATGTATTAATATTTGAAGTAATAATTCTTGTGGGATAGAATAAAGAGGGATATCATAGAGTTTGTATCTAGATTATAGTTATGTTAGCAAGTTAAAAAAGAATGAAAAAAGACTAAGTGGATGTTTCATCCATTACCCACGCCATAATGAAAATGGGAGAACATAACTATAAATTTTTCTCATTGGACTATCTAAAACATTTAAATGGATTAATTATATATTGTTGGTATCCTATCTCCTTAATAAGTTAGTGTACTTCAATGCTATCATAGAATACTTATCTCCAGATAATCTTTCCAGGATATACATTCAAGACGTGTTAAGGTTTCATGGAGTACCTCATTCCACTGTATATGATCAAGATCTTATGTTTACCTAAAAGTTTTGGTTAATTATTCAGAAAGCACTAGATAAATAATTGAGTTTTAGAACTGCTTATCATACTCAAATGGATAGTCAGTCCTAAAAAACAATTCAAACCCTGGAGGACATATTGAGATCTTTTTTTTGGATTTCAAAGGTGGTTGGGATCAACAAAATACTATATGTGATTTCTATTTAAGAAATATAATTCAATAAAGAAATAAGTTTTTTTCTTATGAATCCCTCAATGGGAAGAAATTTATTGCTCTAACCTTTTTGGATGAAGTTGGAGAAAAAAAAGATACTAGGAACTAAGATAGCTGAAGAAATTGAAGAGAAGGATAGAACCATTCAGCAGCATATAATGGAATCTCAAAGTTGGAAGATAATTTTTTCTAATAACCTTCAGCATGACCTAGAATTTGAATTTGGTGAGAATTTTTTTTCTACAAATTTCTCCACCGAATAAGGTTATGAGGTTTGACAAGAAATGGAAACTAAGCCCTAGGTATATCGGTCACTTTGAGAGTCATGATCATATTAGAGTGGTCTCATATTTCTTAGAACATCCTAGAAATCTCTCTCAAGTCCATGACGTGTTATTTTATCTATCAGAAGTAATTATATAACTAACCCTTCCCATTTATTGAAATTAGAGGTCATACTACTGGAGTAAGATGTTTCTTACGCGGAACAACCAGTAGAAATTCTAGATCGTAAAGAGAATGTTCTTCGAAACAAGACCACTCCTATTATCATTATTATGGAAAATCAATAATTATAGGAGTCTTCATGGGAACATGATGCTATTATGTGGCATAAGTATCCTCATTTTATTATATTATAAAGAAAACTTTTGAGTGGGAAATTCATTTTACAGGGGGGGTAGAATGTAACACCTCGAGTTATTGCAAACCTTTTTTTTTGAATAAATTAATTTTATTTTATGTCTTGTATTACACACTAAACAAATTAATACATTTTTTATAATTTATTACAAGTTATCCTTGTACTACACGCAACACTGACTTGGATTGTGTTACCCGCAGCACTTAGTTTCTATGAAACAAAATTTTATTATTATAATTATTTAAATGGGATAGTGATAACATAATTGTGAAACATAGTAATATGAATAGTAAGAATTAATTTTTAAATATTATTTATAATTTTTTTAAATAGATAAATCATATTGATAATAATACATAATTTTTTTAGTAAAGTCTTTATATGTTTGAAAATACTTATTTATTAGAAGAACTACTTTTTTATGTCCCTATATGACCAATAATAAAATTAATTTTAGAAAATTTTATAAATATATTTGAAAATTTAAACATAATTTTTTAATTCATAATGTCAAAATTACCCTAGTTTTATTTTAAGGGGTTTTTTCTGAAAACCATCTTTTTTGGATAAATAGTGAAAAATGATGAATTCTTATTCCAAAATACTTTTTAATCTAATTTATTTATATACATAAATTAAATTTTAATTTATTATTAAAGTATAATGAGGTTAATTTTATATAAATTGATCAAATTTAGTTCATTATAACCAATTTCATGTTGAAACTACATATCAAAACATTCTAAACATTTAAAAATTTTTGCTTTAGAAATGGGTTGTTGCAACACATCTCTAGAATTAATTTTAATATTTATTTCTTCCACTTGGTTAATTATAATTTAGAAAAATATATTCCATATTTGGAATAATGATATTTTATAATGTATAATAAGTTCAACTTATTTTTTGACCAAAAATAACAGTGATAATTATTAAAATTAATTATAGCAATTCAGAGAAAACAATTGCTGAACAAATGACTTAACCTTAAACGTAAGGCCCAATATGACCAATAAACTTTTTAAGAATACAATTTATACTGGTATTTATACCCTATCCTGCATTTTCTATGATTGGGACTATTATTAGATCCACTTTACATAAGAAATATATGCGTGGAATTCCCTTATAAAAAATATACAAGAATACCTATCCTCCTCCACTATAAAAATAAACTCACCCCTAAAACTTATTCACACCTATAAATATCCTTTTAATGGAAAGAATATATATCAATATCATCCCAAAATCTATACCTTCATTCTAGAATCCTCTCATTGGGAAAAAATATGTCCAATGAATCCCTTTGTTGCAAACCAAATGAAGTTACCTAGAGAAAATGTAACATCCTTCCATAATATCTTTTGTTTTATTTTCATTTTCCACCAAATAAAATATGATTATTAATTGATTATAAAAATAGTATCCTAAATATATTATTATTTTTTATTCTATGGTTTATGCCTACACTTACACACACTTTTATCTAATGGGTAACGAACTTATCGTTCTTGTGTACGTTGAATTGTCACCTCATGAAACGATGTTGTTCATTTTTTCTTTACCACCTCTCATGGTTGGGAATTATGATGAAAACTATATTTATATATATATATATATTATATTTAATAATTATTTTTGTTTATGGATATATTATATTACACATACCATCATTATTTCCATTTTGTGTAAATATGATAATTTTGTTTGGGGAAGTGTGGACTACCACCTCCTCAATGTGATTTGATTTGTTCACACTATACATGGAATGTATTAAGGATGGGTTCGTTAAACATATATGATATATATGATATATTAATTATTCTAAAATTAGTATATATATATATACATATGGGTTATTTAATTTTTTTCTTACAATACAATAATTAAATAGAAACAACTTTAATGCATACGTACGACCTACTATCTTCATGAATAGTGTGTTCCATTTCATATTTCTATCTTACGTAGATTTTTATAAATAAATATACGCTAAATATAAATTATATTTATAACATTTTTTACATTTTTAAATCATGATATAAGTATAATGGAAAAAAATATTACATATTAAGACACAATAGAAAAACAATGCAGATATTACCCAAAATGGGACATTAACATGGAAGTGTTAATAAGTGGGTTATATAAATCCATACATGGTATTAGATATAAGAATACGTTTTTTGGGATAATTTATAATAAACTTATATTTATTATATAGGTGGTTTGAATGAGTACGATGAGTGTCAAGACAAAAAGTAAGGGGATTTCAAATCTCAATTTTATTTCTATGCGATTTACACCTTATTCACCACTCATTAATTTTGTGTAGTGTATAAACTACCCATGAATATATTATATTATTTTTATCCTTAAATTTATGGGTATTTACATATCCATTTTATGATCTCTCCTTCATGGGTTTTATGTTTCAAAAGGTACCAAATCAGTAAAATAGTTCTGTCTAATTTTTCTTTTTTTTGCGACACATTCCATGAACTTCCAAAAAGAAGATTTAAAAAATGTATTAAAACTGATATTTTGAGATAATTTAAATGGAAAAAGGATTCTAAAAAAAATTATGGTTTCCAACATACTTTATATGTTTTCAAATCTATTTTCAATGAAGAATATTTTTGAAAATGTTTTATGGATTAAAAACCATTTTTCAAAATAGAAAGCATATTTTCCTAAAGAAATATTTTTTAAATATCATCACAAATTATTTTCCATCTAAGATAAACATTATTGGTGTTACACATTAATTTATGGGATAATTATCCAAAGTTTCAATTCATATTATTTCTATAAATAATTTATTTTTTGATGGCATGATTTGTATAAAACTCATTTATCTTTCATAGGTTATATGATTATGAGACACTTATTTTCATCAGTTATTATTTGAAGAAATGATTGTGAAATCTATGATTTTAAACATTTTATTATATGATTACATGTTTATGAAACCCATTACATTTCATGGGTTATTATATGATTGTTTATGAATTTTTGGCATATGTATGTGTGATTTCATTATTAGATGGGTGAGACCTATATCACCTTTCAATATATTGGGTAAAGATTTATATATCATGTGATAATTAAGGGAATAAAGTTAATTGGATTGAGACACTATAGTAATATGGTTAATACTCATCCACTATGGGAATATGGGGATACCCTATCTGGTATGGGAAGATGGATAAACTCGATCCACTAAGAGAATATGTGTAAACCAAATCCCTTACTAGGAAAGGACTACGACTCAGGATGGTGGTGTGTCTCTCCTAGTTGGTGTAGTCCCCTCGAAGTTCCCTAATAAGTTATAGAAACATTTCTTGACTTATAGGTATTCATATTACATGTTTCTATGTTTTTGAAAATTCAATTCCTATATTATGCATTCATGGATTATGCTCATGATTCCCTTATGATTTATGTCCTATGAACATCCAATAATTTTCCCATGATTCATGTTTATGATCTTTGATTTGTAGGGTATGATATTATAATGTCATGATCACATTATCATACCATTATGACCATTTTTTTCTTACATGACTCCAATTATTACCCTACTGAGCATCTGATCTCACTAATATTTATGTTTCTATTCCCTAGGTTATGAAGATGTGTATTATTTATGGTAAGTATAATAAGTTTTTAGTTCATGAAGAACCTAGTGGGTGATAATGTAGCTAAATATTTTACCACTGTTTATGTGTCCATGTTTTCAAAGGTATTAGACTAATAAGGTCTTTGGGCATCTGTTTGTGTAATTTATTATGTTTTCCACAAAAGTTATGTAATGTTAATGGATGAAAAGTGAGGGTTGCTATAAATCAAAAAGTAGTACAACATAATTAACATGGTATCATAATATCATTGTAACATAGGAAATGTGGTACAAACATATAACATGACAATTACATGAGTAAAGGCTAACAACCAAGATAATATCACATGGTGGACAAACATCCATAATGGTTTAGGTTTACTCTTTAATCTAATACATCACATATCATGAGAGTAAATACATTATCAAATGCATTAGAGTGCTATCTAGGTTTACTAATCATGATATAATCCTGATTATGTGTTCCACAAAATTAAATTACTCATATTGTAAAATAATAATAATTACCCATATAGAGAAATTGGGTTTTATAATCCTGTCTCATATCTTCATCAAATAAGTTTTCCTGATAATGTCATTTAAGAGATCAAAATAAGGATGGTATTAACTCATCCATATAAGTGAGTGTGAGGAAGTTATATATGTTAGAGATATAAATATATATATATATATATGTGGTTTTTAATAATTCCATAACATTAAATATTGTTCTCATTGATGAATAGAAATACTTTTAAAAATATAAAAAACTTTCTTTAGGAAAATAACCTTTCCACATTGAAAATAAATTAAAAAAACATAATTAAGAAAATGTTTTTAAAATTATATTCTTATGAAATAACCTTGGAAACATATAATGAAATATCAATGGAAAATAATGGTCATAACTACATATCATTCCACTCATGTCGTTCATGTTAAAACAAATATTCTTTTCTCATGTTCGGTAAATAGTAAAAAGTAAGACCTTCGAAATATGATATGAAGAATCCATAACCATATCGAAAAATTTAATAAAGGATAAAAATTTCATCAGTATTTCATATAATAATACTAAAAAAATTTGAAAACACAATAAATAAAATATATACATGTAAGAGACATGGTGTGTTACGGAAGAGGTAAATGAGTTTTCTTTTTATAAAAAACATTCTCAATCGTTTTATATATCAAATATAGGAAAATTTTTCATTTATAAGAAAATTTTATTTATATAAATATGATAAGAATATAAAATGGTCCATTAGGAAATTATGAAATAATTTCCTATAATGGAAATTAATGCATAAAATTCCTTCTTAAAATAAAATTGAAGCATAAAACATTTTATCATTGGTAACTTTGGAATTGTAACTCCCCTAAAATGTGTAAATGAATTGTGATGTAAAATTTCAATAAATATGAATTATTTATGATATAATATGTAAAGGGAAGTATATACACCATTTTAATTGAAATTGTGTACATAAAATAACAAGTTTCTTAATAAAGGATGTTTTGAGAGGAAAACCTTACCTCGGGTCTAGACATTGTCATGTATCTCTTTTTTCACTTTTATTGCAATCTTATATGAATTATTAGTTTTATTGGGAAACTTTTCCTAGATTAATACCTTATAAGTAAACCATTTAAAAAATTTATTTTAATGAATTGTTTAATCGCATAATCAGTTTTGTCCATGTCATGTGTTTGGAGGATACATAGTTCATAATTACAAAATAGCATCTATGAATTGACTATGGTTAAAGGGGCCATTGTTCTAGTAACCATGAAGCTAGTAACCTGGAGACAATGTATTAATTTATTACATGGGAATAGATAAAAAGGGTAAAATCCTAAATAACTAATTAGTTTAATAATTTTTGGATAACCAGATACATGTATAATACCCATTTTGCATTGGGAATATAAAATTAAACATCATAAATAACAAAATAAAGTGTACTACCTTTTTGATAACTCATTCCAATAAATTTCTTCATAACATGGGGAAAGGAAACAAAATAAAGGTGCACTCAAATGCTCAATAAGGGTTAACTACAGGGGTAACTATCTTAAATTAATAAGTATAATCGACAAGAAATGTGAAATATCTGAACACTCATAAAATTTATATAATGTGAATATCATTATAAGATACAAAAAATTTTATATGTCAAGGTAAATAACTAAAAACATATTAAATTTAGTCAATAAATGATAATAAAATATATCCCAAGATAATATCATATATAAAATCTATTGGATAATAATATTAAATTAATTCTCAATGATGAAAAAGATTAATTGTTGGACGTATTGATTCCTAAGAACATGATATATTTACCATTAAGATATATCCGAAAGATAATTTAAAACTACTCATTAAAAACCAATATTATTTGTCCAACAGAATCATCTCATGAGACTACTAATGCATCGTGGGGCTGTCAATAACTAGGCACCACCCTCATCTTTAATGACTAAATAATTCCTCATATATCTAATAATCAATTTAATTCCTAAAAAATGTTCCATATCATCAATTATCTATATTTATTAAAGTATTTAGATTTATCAATATTTATTTAATTAATCAAATAACATTCAAAGTAAACACCATATGTAAAAATGGTATACAGTTTATGAAATAATAAAATCTATCACACATTAATATGGATATTTTAGTGAAATTTAATGTGTAATGAAACATAATTACATGAAATTTATTATTTCAATATGAAGTTAAAAATTATATTAAAATAAAGTGAGATTGTACAATAACTTTTACCACTTCATAATTTTTAATTAAAATCCACTTGGAGGAAATGATTCAATGTGAACATAAAATAACATGAATTATAACTGAATAATTATATTACATGTAAAATTTTATGTAAATAAACCACATAAAAGTTATTTTTTTTTCATATTAACAAAGAAGTTTCAAATATAAATTAAATTGAGACAAAATACCTTAAAATATCATATCATTTAATTATGGATTAATAAATTATTTGATTATGTGTTTAAAATGAAAATCTATATAAAAATATGGAAATACAACATAACATAATATATTTTCATTTCATAGATAATCTTAGTATGTTATGATCAATGAATTATAATTTTATACCAATGAATGGTAATTGAGTTAATAAATCCCTTACCTAATGCTTTATTTTAGCTAAAAGATATTTAAACTCTTGTATAGTGGTTTTAAACATGTTTTAGAATTATAATTGAACCATATTAATATTTACAATATCATATATGGACCACTTATGACTTATTATCACCAATTTGTTAATAAAATACCATTATTTTCATTATTTTGAATGTTAATTTCCTTTTTTTCTTATTCATTCTTTGTTATAAATGTTCTGATCAATGGGATTATCATATAGTTGAATCATCTATATAAAAATATTCATGAAATAAGTATAATATTTCTACATATATTATACTTTATTTTCCAACCATGAATGAATTTTTTTATGAATTTAGTATGTTATGATACTGGAAATGGTATTCTCTAGGTACACATGAGCAAAGTTTCAATTTTTCAATGATCATTACAGAAATGAGGAAAGTAATATGTTATCCTTCCAGTATTTGAATAAAAACATAAATATGATTTAATTTCTATAAATATACTTATATATATCATCTATGTGGTGTGGTGATGAAAATAGATACCCATTGTTTTGTGAAGGTTGTATTCTACATGTACATGAACAACATTATTCTCTTTCATTGAGTGAAAATGTAATAAATGAAATGATATATATTATATTTTAAAAATGATAAATATATAATAAATATCATAATTAATTTAATTATATCACGTATAATAATTAAAAGTATCCTTATCAATATCTATGTAAATCATTAGTGATTGGAGAATAACATCGCTTCGTGAGGTGGTAGTCTGCAGTTCACACAAGCGATGTTATCATGTCCCATCTGGAATGAAAATTAAAAAAAGGTATATATAGGATATAATGACTTCAAAGTTAAATTTTGTTATAAAATTCATATATATATATATAAATTATATCCATCATCATACTCAACCATGAGAATTGGTAATGGAAAAAACGAATGACATCGGTTTGTGAGGTGGTAGTACTCTATATATTTGAACGATGAATTCATAACCCATTTGATGGAAGTAGGGATAGTTAGAGGTAATTAATGTAACATAAAAAATATTACTAAATATATGATACTGATTTTATTATATAATAATTTTTTAATAAAAATTTATAATTCTGGTGGAATAAATAAAATAAAAATGCTCATTGAAGAACTTTTCCTCTCATTCAAGTATCCTCCAATGGGTTTTACTAAATAATTACTTGGATTGAATTATGACGAAATTAAGGCTTCAATGATGTGATTATGGAAGTTGGGAAGTGATTTTGGTAGGTATTATTTGAACCAAAAGGGTTTTAAGGTGTGAAAATAGAGGATAGTTAGTGTCTTCAATAAATAAGGTGAGTGGCACACTTGTAATATTTGGAAAGAAAATGGTTTCCCAACATTTTGTACATGACAAAAGGCTACAAAATGGAGTATTCTCATGACTTAGATATGATACACTCTAAATAAGTCCATAAAATAGATTTTAGGCTTCTTTTCTATCATTGTAAAAATTATCTTCTTATTTTAACCCCCATTAAATCAATTTTTACATTAACTATTATAAATACATTTTTACTAATTTCAAAAATAATTCTGGAAATTTTTTAATTTTTATTTATTTTATAATATAAGTTATGATGATTTAAAATATGGAATAAATTTTATAAAATTCCATTCACATAAGTGGAAAATTTTAATTTAAAATTAATCTCTTAGATGCGAAAAAAATTAGAGTTTTATGGAGAAAAGTTTCAAAAAATTAAAATAATGATATAAAAATTAAACAGAAAAATGATTAAAATAGAAATAATTGGATATATATATATGAAATAATTTTAATTTAAAACAATTTAAAATATATTTTAACATTATAAATAATTTAAATGAAAAATCATTTTTCATTTAAAATTATATATTTTTTCATTATTCCTAAAAAAAGGAATCATTTCATTAAAAAATAAAAACAATCCTTAGATAATTTTGATATGTTTGTTTCAATAACAATTTTAATTTAATTAATATATTTTATAAAATTTTAAAAAACAATTTTAAATTATGTGTTAAAAGCATCACTAAGTCATCTTTTAGAAGAGAAAATAGTTTTTTAGAAAACATTTCTTTTCAATAAAATGAAAATTATTTTATTTATAATAAATATATAACCATAATTTTCATAGTTTACAAATTAATATTCATACCTTCTAATTTAATGGCTAGATTATAATGTTATACTATATTATAGCTACTTTAGACTCAGGGTATCATGTTCTAAAAGTTATCAAAGAGATTAAATTTAATGAAATATATTTGGTGGGTTGTTTAAGATTAGTGTTTCATATCATATATGATATAAAAAATAATTATCTTATACTAAAATATCAGGGTGTTATATTCAACCCAATTTAAAAAATCATCTACACAATTTAAATTTCATATCGGTAATCTCGGGTTTGAAAATTGGAAATACCATTGTTGAAATACCCAAATCATAAAAAAAGGTTAACAAAAAATCCTCTTAATAATAGAGAAATGGAATTAAAATATTCAAACGGAATCACTTAATAGGTTTAAAATTAAGATAACATAGTTGAAAAGTTAAAACATGGACATTGAAAAAAATAAACATAAAAAAAATAATGGATAGTGATAGGGAACATGGTCAGGATAAAGTTAACGACCATAAAGACATAAACCAAAGGGGTGTGAATCAGGTCATTGATATCCTAATAATGATATTATAATAGGAAAAAATATATCTTTTAGATTATTTTTCCATGATTTGAGGAATTACACTACTATCTATTAATATAAGGAAATATAAATACTTGCTATTTTATTATTTTATAAGCACAATTTCATCTATTGGTTTTTCTTTAATCAATTTCCAATTCATCGCTTACTCCAAGAAATGAGTATCCAAAAATGAATTTTCTTATACCCGAAGCACTAAAAATAACTTTTAATGAATTTTAAGATCCATGATATAATGATAATTAATTAATTCAATATCTATTTATTATTAAAATAAACCAGTTAGCATAGTTTATCCAATATGCATAAACCATCATTTGGTGAAGTAATACAGTTATCTTTAAAACCTCATCCAAAGTTCAAATTAAACCGTTACTTATATGGTTAAAATTATTAACCTACCAATATATTAATATCAAAAACATTAGAAAGAGGGACACTAAATTTCAAATATATACTTATCATTAATATCCTAAACAACATGAAGTATCTCTTATTCCTCACATTCTAAACTTGTGAATACCTTCATCGTTTATTTTTTGAAACATGGTAGTAAACTAAATTATAATCAATATTTATTGAAAGCATAAATTATTAATTATTCCATATGTAAAATATAGATTATTGGATATATTCCTTAAATACAAAGATTTTTTAAACTCTATCAATGATAGTCTAAATCACATTGTAAAAAATCATTAAATATTCCCAAGGTAGTCAGTACAATAAAATTTACAATATCTATATCAATAATCTCTTTATCCCAACATCATTATCTCAAAATTAGGACCATATTATGTGTTATTGTTCCCTTAATCATGTATTTTTCATTAGTTTTAACTTCCCACTGAATAACTTATCTTGGTATCGTTCAATACATGTTTTAAAATACATGAAGAAATAGTACTTCAGTAAAATATTTTTGCATTTAATGATTCTTATAATGAAAGTAACATCAATTAAATAATTTTCCAAAATATTTATTATATCATATTACTTAAGAATATTTATCATTATACTTTTGTTGTATCAATATAGTAAGCTTGACCTTGATCCTTTTGTTTCTTATGAGGTATATTCCTTTGATTCTTGGTGAATTCATTTCTGTATTATCCCTTTTCCTTACAGTGGAATAATTTCACATTAGAAATTTATTTCATTTCATATAAATACTGATAAATTTTTCTTTTCTCTCCACACATGTACCAAACTTTTATTCCCTCGATGCAAGTATAAAGGTGTTTCATTTCACAATTATCACAAGTGAGAAAATAAATTTTCCACTTCTTCCCTTTATATATATTTTTATCAATTGAACTCTTCTTATATTAATTCCCTTAAAATACATAAAAATTGGAGAATTATTTCTCTATCAAGATAGAAAATAAAAATATTTCATCATATGATGAAAAATTTTGAGAGTCTATCACCTTTTAGAGAATTTTCTTAATCCCTTCAAATAAATTGTAAATCTTACACTCTGTCTTGTGTTAGTAATCCATAACATACCTAGATAACATTGTAAAGTGTTCCTCATACTCATTAACACATTATTATTCCTTTAAATATTACTGTATGGATAATTCCTTTAATTTTAGATTGTTTGGCATAAGGAAAATATTTATTAAATAATGACTCATTAAAATATTTTTTTTCCAAGTATTCTATTTTTTCTTCCTCCCTATTATTTGGGATCAATAACCACCATTACTCAGTATATCTTTTAGGATAATATATTTCATATGTGACCATTTCTTTTTCAACACATCACAATTCCAAAAATATCTTCTCTAGAGACATAATCCATTTCCCAGCTGGCATTGGATTATTAGTCCCACTAATTTATGAGATCTTCTGTCGCATGAATAGATCTAAAAAAGTAAAATCAAAATATGGAACAAGTTTCTCCATATGGGAAAGGTTATTTTTAATAACCTAATTATGGTTCCCTAATATAGCCATAATTTTCATAGTATAAATACCACTAGTATTGGATTCCTTATTTGGGAAATATCTACAATGTCCATTAGTATTGGTACACTTATTCCTTCCAAAAATCATTTTCAAACAATGGATTATATTGGGTTATCTCATAAAATTGTGAACATTAAATTGAAATATATAATTTTAAATATAATGTAAAACCTAACATAAATTAAAATTCATTCATTGTAAATCTCATAATTATAAACTTTTTTCTTTGGGGATATATTTGTTTTCAAAATCCTTCATAATTGATAGTAAATAAAATTAGAATTATCCAATGTTCCCTTTTTGAATGTTTTTCCCTTATTTACCTTTATGCCAGAACCACATCCACTAATAGTATCCATATGGGGGTGTATTTATGTGAAAACAAATATAATATCTTCTTTACCAAAACTCTAGGTATATTATTCTATACTTATCATCAAATTATATCATATGGTGATGATCCCTAATCTATGTATTCCATAATCTAGTTCCCGATTTTTCTACTAAACCTCCCTCTAAAAAAACTGTAGCAACCTAGACACAAGTAACCCCAAGTAATCACCTTACTTTATTACATTTGCATCTAAATAAATGGTAAAATATGGAAGAACTGGTTAGATAGAAGTTTTTGAGAACCATATTTATACATGATACCAATTTTACATTCAAGATACAAAATAAAACATATTAAAAAATAAAATCAAATGGATTTCATTCTTGAAAAATCATTCCAAAAATTCTTCTTCATATACTTGCGAAATGAAACAATATTTGTGTAAACTCTAATGCATTGTAAGGGTTAAGTGTAACATGTAATGTCTCATGTTTTTTAATTAAGATAAAATACGAATTTTTTGAAATTTTTCATTTAATTCTCAGTTTGATTTTAAAACCATGATTCAGTATAATGTTTTGGGATTTGGTTCTGTTTTAAGTGTTGATATTGTGATTGAGTTAAGGGACTAGGAGTTTCCCTGGTGGCTCGTTGGTTTTAGGAGCACCAAACACAGAAACTCAGTTTTATAAAGGCAA
Source organism: Viscum album (assembly GCA_963277665.1). Classification (NCBI taxonomy): domain Eukaryota; kingdom Viridiplantae; phylum Streptophyta; class Magnoliopsida; order Santalales; family Viscaceae; genus Viscum; species Viscum album. The sequence continues at coordinate 679,380,057 of OY728123.1, read as the reverse complement.
GGCAGATCCATTTGCATAGGCTACTCATTTTTATTAAGTCCATGTGGGTTAGCCATGTAGGATAATCCTAGTATCCAATAATGGTCGCATGTTCTGCACATTATTTTTCATACCGTGAGAGTTAAAATGTGAGGCTTAACTAGTTTTTAGTTTCAAGTTAATTTAATTTAATTAAATTCATAGTTTAATGGAATTTAATTAAATCCGTAGTTGGGGGGTTCATTTAATAAAATTAAAGTTGATAGAATCTAATTAAATGACATTGAGATGGAGAAGTTATTTAATTAAATTAGTTTGAAAATAATTATATTTATTTTAAATGATAATGAGTTGGAGTCTATATTTAATTAAATTGAGATAAGAGGAATTTAATTAAATGAAATGTGAATGAGGATTTGGGGGTTATCCAAGAAGGGTAATATTAAATGGTAAAATTTAAATGATTTGTAAATGAGGATTTGGGTTTTCAATTAATTAAATTCAAGATAAGGAGGAATTTAATTAATTAATACGAAATGGAGGTTTTATTTAATTAAATTCATGGTTTAGAAGAATTTAATTAGTCATTGAGAAGCGGGGGTCATTATTTAATTAAACTATGTTGAGAGAATTAATATTAAATAATATTTATGAGTTGGAGTTTCTATTTTAATTAAATTGTGTTCATAGAATTTAATAAAATAGCATGAATTCTAGAAATTATTAAATTAAATTTAATTGGAACAAATTTAATTAAATGATGACTAAGGAGGTTTCAAGGTTTTTTCAACTAAATAATATTGAGATAATTTACGTAAATAATTATGAGTTGGAAAATTTATTTAAATAAATTCATTTGGAAAGGAATTTAATTAAATGATGTGTTAAATGTGGAGTTGGAGTTTTATCTAATTAAATTTAATGTTATGATGGATATAATTATTTGATTAAAAATGGGGGTTTTATTTAATTAAATTGTGTTGAGAGAATTTAATTAAATAATGAAGAGTTGGAGAATTTATTTAATTGAATTTCTTATAGAATTATTTAATTAAATTATGTATAATTGGGGAGTTGGGGTTTATCAAATATGTGTGATATTAATGGGTAATAATAATAATATGATGGCTCTTCTTATTATGATTAATATTATACTAATTAATATAATAAATTAAGGAATTTAATATATTTATAGAGAAAAAAAGAGGGAGAGGTGTACAAGATAGGTGGGGCGTGAACCCTCCCCATCATGGCTCTCCCATGGGTGCAACACCACACATTTCTCCAGACTCTCTCTCCACGAATCAGTTTCTCCTAGTCTCTTCATGAAGGATTTCTTTCTCGTAAAGGTAATTTATTCTCTTTATGTTTAATTCTTGTCATTTTCATTCTCAGTTCTCCTTCTCCTAGCCTCTATTTGGATGAAACCCTAAGGTCCAATATTGATTTAGTTTCTTTGTTTCTTCTGATTCTTGGTGGTATGGATGATGTCTCGGGACTCGTTGGTCTGTATTATAACAACTGTCACTGAAGGTGAAGTGAATTAGCTTGATTTGGTTCACTGTTGTCATATTTGGGCAAGTCTATATACCCAATAAACAGTACTACACCCCTTGAATTAGCTTCTTATGGGGTAATTGGGTTGCAGCTGATTATTTTGGTGTGTGTTGGTCCCCACTGCACAAATTTTGAGTGTTGATAGTTTTTGTTAGGTATTGCGATCAATTCCAAGTATGAGTACACATTAATGTGGAAGTACGTATGTGGGAGTGGTTCATGGTCTGAGTTATGAAGCTTTGGCTTAGATAAATTCGTTGAGGTAGGGTTTTAATCTTTTCTTAATTAATAAAATGTTGTTTTTTTGATTTATTACTTTTTATAAAGTTGACTGAAATATTGGAAGAAATTGTTTATTGGAGGAATGAGATAACAATTATGAATTAATTATGTTCTTTGAAATGATAATTAATCAGGTGATTAATCATGAGTAATTAATTTGGTTTAGTTGAGATAATTAATTAGGAATTAATTGTGGGCTTTGAGATGATAATTAATCAAGGGATTAATTATGAGAAATTAATTAGGATAAGTTGAGATAATTAATTATGAATTAATTATGTGATTTTAGATGATAATTAATCCAGTAATTAATTATGATATATTAATTTGGTTATGTTGAAATAATTAATTATGAATTAATTATGTGATTTGAAATGAAAATTAATTAGGGGATTAATTATGAGTAATTAATTTGGTTAAGTTGTGGAAATTAATTATGAATTAATTATGCACTTTGAGATGATAATTAATCAAGGTTTTAGTTATAATATATTAATTTGGTTATGTTTAAATAATTAATTATGAATTAATTATGCACTTTGAAATGATAATTAATTGGGGGATTAATTATGAGTAATTAATATGGTTAAGTTGTGTGATTTGAAATGATAATTTATTGGGGGATTGATAATGAGATAATAAATAGGTTAAGTTGAAAAAATTAATTGTGAATTAATTATGTGTTATGATATTATAATATAGATAGTTAATTGGGTTGTTAATTATGAGATTTTGATTTGGGCTAAGTTAAGATAAATAATTTTTGAATCAATTCTGTTATATTAAAATGGATGCCCTGAGATAATTAATTTGTGAATTAATTATGTGATATTGAAATAGTTTCTTTATATATAATTAATTTTTTAATTAATTATTTGATATTAGGATGATTTCTTTGAGATAATTATTTTTGTGAATTAATTATGTGTTTTTTAAACAGTTAATTTAGAGATAATTATTTTTTGAATTAATTATGTGATATTGGGAATGTTGCTTTGAGATAATTATTTTTTGAATTTATTATGTAATATTGAGATGGTTACCATTTCATTAGTTAAAGATTGTAATTTGATTCTGTCTTTTCGACTCATGTAACCTTTATTTTTTTTCAAATAAAATTGCTTTGGTCTTTTGACCAAAGCTCCACCTTTAAACAAAACATAGACATTAATTTCCAAACATAACCCTCTGATAGGTAATAAAATAAGAGAAAATTCCTACAATATACCATTTTATAAAATACAACCTAAAATTTAATCAGATATCACAATATATATTCATTAATCTGGGGTGTACATCCCATAACATTGAATGAGAGTATTTCATCTACTCTCTTCTCATTGAAGTAGATACCATAATGCTTGGATGAATATAGATCACATTGTCTCTATATATAGACCATCCTAGAACTGGTTCATTCTCATTTAACCATTCCCATGTCACTAGAACTCATAATATTACTACTGGATATATATCACCCAGTCCATGAATGTGGAAGTGATAACTAAGGGAACACATTCCATTACCCATTGATCCATAGATGAACCCACAAAACATTCATCCAATAATATCACCAATCTCATTTATAACCATAAAGGATACTCTCTATGGCCCAATGTCTTCCTACTAATAATATAAAAGACAATGGTCTATAGATACTCAACCCAATGCCTTTATCTAACATACAAGTACTTATAAGAGATGATATAAGACAAGATATTATGGTAAATATGAATAAAAAATACCTCAATGAAAAAAAAATGTCACCAACATTTCAAGGTATGGACCACTATAGTTGACTCATGATCAAGCACAGGGTTGTTCCACTCTTGTGGTTGCAGTTGATGAGACCTATAAGAAACTCCTTGATCTCTCTAAATCAAAATAGCTTCCAAAACAACACCTAAGGAATCATTGAAAACCACACAACCAATCCAAAGATTGGGTGACATCAAAACCATATCTGATTTTAATCTTAACTTCATCACTAAGAAGTCCTTATCAAACTAATCTACCCACTTGATATTTACCTATTTCTTGGTATTCCCACTCTATGGTACTTGAAAAATGGATAAATCTTAAATGAACCATCGGTAGTACCTAAAAATAGAAAGTAAACTCACTATATTGAACACATTCCTAATGCATTCCCAAAACATCACCACCTTTACCATCTCCTAATTAATTGATATTTCAACCTCATAAATCACATGACCAATGAAACAAACCTCTTAGTTCAAAAAGTGAATCCTAAAAATATTATCCTAAATATTTTGTGCCAGAATTTTACTTAACAAAATATAAATGTGTCTAGTGTGGATCATCATGTTCTATGAGTATATTGGGATATGATCAATGAATTTAATGATATAATTCAATATATGTATAGAGGATCACATTCTAGAGAGAAATGAACATCGTCGGAGAATTATTCATTCTAAAATGATTTAAAATATACTCATACAATCCATACATACTAATACATTTAATTATTGTTATAACCTATAATGTTACATGAAATTAGTTTTTCAATTAATCATAAGTAATTTGTAGTGATTTAATAAGATCATATAAAATGAAAAGAAAAATCATGTATCCCCAAAAGTTAGTAAATATTCTTAATTCTGATCTAGTTTGGATTTCTATAGTCCACACACATCCTAATACTTATATCCACCTACTTAGTTAACAAAACTAGATCATCCTAAAAAGACCTTCTCAATCTAATAAATAACTTCACCTATAAATCCTAAAGTTGTACCTTGAATTCCTCTATCTCAAATTATTTTATAAAATGTGATGTTATCGATATAGTTTTCACTTATGGAATGATATTGATATCAAATTTAATTCCTCTATTAGGATTGATGAGGTTTAATTCCCCTTTGTCAAGGTGAGGTGGAGGAATTATTTAATAGATAGATAAAAAAGATTACAAGATGGAATAATTCGATGTGGGACTTAGAAAAACCCTTTACCTGGAAATTTTTTTTACTGGGTTCAAGACTCCCACAAAAGATAGTACAATATAGATTGGAAAAATATTCCCATAATAAAAGACACCAAACAAGACCATTCAAACTCCCCCTCAAGGTGGGTCGCTAATATTATGGATTCCAAGCATGGTACAGAGAGAGTATAGTCAAGCTCCTGGGAGGCCTTTGGTGAGGATGTTGGCCAGATGATCTACTATTGGTATGTGGCTGAGACTAACATGGTTATGCTCAAGGTGATATAGGGGAAAGTGCAATCCCACCATGATATTCTTTTTACATTCATGGATGAATGGATTAAAAGAAATATTCCTGGCTTCCTGACTATCGCACCATATATGAGTATATGTTTAGTATAGGAATCCAACATTATGGAGGAGATGATGAAGCCAAAGGATATCAGTAGTGATCATGGTCATCGCATAGTGTTCAAACTCATCACTAGATCAAGAGAAAATAGTCTATTTCTTGCTTCTCCATGAGATGAAGTTACCTATAAGGAAAATGAGAAACCCAGAAGTAGACTTTCAGGTATCAAGTAAACCATTATTTTCATCATTATAGAAGGCCCCGATATTCAAATGATCCTGGCGTGAATACCAAATTCCATGGGTAGGGTCTTTATTAATGTATTTGAAAAAACAAAGGATATAATCCCCCTGAATTGTTTTCAGATGTTTCATGAATTGGTTAACCTTACCAATAGCATTGGCTATGCATGGATAAGTCATATTGAGATAACCAAGTTTTCTCACAAGATGACGATACATGTCAAAAACTAGCCCGGGTACCCTGGTAACCTGACAACAGAGCTGACCTTGAAATATCCCCAAGGGAGATCCCAATCCCCACACTTCTACAACTAGAACCTGGAATAATTCACTTGAATGTGGGAATGGTTTTGATATAAGTATTGTAGATGTAAAATGATAGAAGTAAGTGTGCATAACAAAAGAAAATCAATTGGGAGTAAAGTACCAAAAAACAACATGGAATAAAAAAGCATAAAATTACTACAACCCAAGTACCAAAACATAGAGAAATAGCTCAATTCCCTAAGGACACAACTCACCACATCCAAGTATCAATAGCTAGATCCACCTCCAATAGATCATTTCCCCTTGCTTGAACCTAAAAGTATAAAATCTACAAACACCAGAAGGCACAAGTAGGGTGTGAGCTAAAAATCCCAGTAGGGTCTCGCCAAGGGTTTCATTATAGATGAAAAAATATATTAAGCAAAGGAATTCTTTCAATTTTAAAATAAAATGTTTTGGATTTTTCAAATCATATGTAAATAATCATGCTATAAAGTTCAAATGATGGTAAATACTTTAACAGAAGGCATTATAAGTAATGGAAAATTTTTAAATAATGGGTTAGATAAAACAGTTCATATAAATTTTGAAGGTAAGTAATATATTTCAAACAATATTTCGATATATTTATAACTCAAATATAAAACAATGGAGCAACATGTTCATCTTCCAACTAGGTATGTATGTTTTATATTATAGGACACCATACTCTCTAAGTGATCTAAGTCATATGTGAATATACAAATCCCCCTACCACTGGACAAAGGATACTTATCACCATCCCATTGAGGATGTGACCCCCTTCATGTATGTTTTAAAACATTTTAATAGCGTAGAGCATGTCCAAATAACTCATAGACTAACTAAGGATTTCTTTTTCTCTTACACAATTAATGATGGGAAATTTATTTTAAGACTATGTAAAATATAATTAAATCATATTCTTTTATTTCAATGGACATTTTCTATTTAAAACCAAAATGGGTTTTGATTAAAAAATTCTTCTTTAACATGAAAAAACAAATGTGTTTCTATCACAACATTTTAATCAATTTTAACAAGTTTGAAATCCATTAATAACCAATTCCATCAATTTCACAATTCATTTATAGAATTAAATTCAATAATTTAATTGAAATTGTTTCCATCAAAACTAAAATTTAAATTAAACAATTTAGAACAACCAATTTCCATAAACACACAAATTTAATATAATTTGGGGTTCCCCCATTTCTTATTCTAAAACCATTTTATATCTCCCAATTCACTAGTATTTTATTTTATTAAATCATTCAAAAGAAAGTTTGAGAATGTGAATTTAAATCAATAATTGAAATAAATCAAGGAATTAAAAGTTAATCAATTTGGATAAATAGAATGTAATCACCAACCTTTTTTCCCAAAACTCAACACTCGTAACGACACCCATCAACAAGAACTATGGTGTTGAATACCTAAAAACTCAACCTATAAATGAGATCCAACATCAAGAAGAATAGATCCATCAGTTTCAGGATGATCTATTGAAATCTCAATGGAAGAGAAAGAGAAAAAATAAGAATAATGAAGGAGAATGCTTACTCAAGAATTTCACTACAAGAGAAACGATGATCTAATGTCAAAAGAAAGGATTTGGAAGGGTTAGAGAGCTTAATGATTGCCTGGGGAAGGCATTAGGTTGAAGGAGACAAAACTAGAGTAGAGAATAAAAGATAGTCTTATCCACACTAACTATTTAAAAAATGAATTTGGGGTATTACATGATGTGTAATATCAATGGATAATTTCCTTAATCACCAAAAAACATGTCACCTAGAATTAAAAATTGACACTCTGAGTTTAAAACCAATCTTTAAATCATTCAGGACGTGTAAAGGCTCTTCACGAGATGTACCCTTCACAATGTAAAGCCCTTCATGACTTGCATCCATTAATTATTACACATTGCTTAACCTAGTTACACGATGTTAAAAGCCTACAAAAAACGATGTTTAAAGTTGAGAGTCAAAAAAATCTTTGGATTCTCTATTATAGGTATCCATCTAATTCATTCTCAATTCTACCTAGTAAAAAGGTAAAAATAATGACAATGTTAAAAACTTACCTATCAAATCAGTAACAGGATGTTATAACCTCCCAACCATAAAAATGTTCAGTCTCGAGAAATTCTATGAAGAATATTCCATGCCATAAAGATGATAACATTGCTTTCTCGTCAGTTTCATGTGTTCCCAATTCTCATGATTATCAGAACAATGTCACCATATCACACTAACTAAAGGTATTATCCTCCCATGAAGTTCCTTTGTCTTAGAATCAACTATCCTGACTGGTTGCTCAGTCAAATATAAGTTACGTTCAATCTCAAGATCATCCAGATCAAAACATGAGATAGATTTGATAAACACATTCTTTTTTGTGATACATGGAACACGTTATATATGGATGTTAGTTGTAGTGGAAGTGATAGACATTATGAAACTTTCCCCACCTTCTCAACAACCTTTAATTTTCCCAAACAATGAGGGGAAAGCTTCTCATGCCTCCTAAACCATAGATTACCCAACTAGGGTAAAAATTTCAAGAACACATGGTCACCAACTGAGAACTCCAATGGTCTACATTGATGATCAGCATAAGAATTATATCAGCTCTATGCTTTCAATATTCTCTACTGAATTAATGAAAAATTTGAAATTGTATCCTTCACCAGGATTAGTCCAACCAAGGAACCTTCACCAATCTCTAGCCACCACAATATATATTTACAAGTATGGTCATATAATGCCTCAAAAGGATCCATTCTGATCATGGATTTGTAATTGTTGTTATAATAAAACTAAACCAGCCCCAAATTATCATCCCAATACCCATTGAAGTTGAGAACACAAGTGTGAAGCTTGTCCTATAGAATATGTATAAATAGTTTTGTCTGAATATCCAACTATGGATAGTTGGTCATGCTCAAATAAACCTAAGATCCTAGTTCCTCTTGAAGGCCTCTCCAAAAATTGGAATTGAATCGAGGGGAGAATATAACATATGGAACTCTATGAAAACAAATAATATCTATTACATAAATATTTCCAAAAATACTCAACTTTGGTTGTATCACGAATGGATATAAAGTGAGATGACTTGGTTAGCCTATCCATCACAACCCATATCACATTCTTCTTCATCTAGGTATGAGGCAACCCAAAAAAATAGTACATAGATATTTCATCCCACGTCCAAGTAGGGACTGGAAGTGTCTTATTTAATCCTGAATGATTCTGATGCTCGGCCTTATCCTGCTAGCATGTATAACAATGGGAAACAAACTCAGCAATTCCTCATATCATACTTTTCAACCAGAACTGTCACCAAATATCATATAATATCTTAGTGGTTCCTTGGTGAAAAACCAACTGGTAATTATTAAAATCCCCCAACACAACCCCTTTTTCATCTAATGGAATAACAAAGTGATTCTAATAGAATATAACACACTCTTTGGAGAACTAACATAGGGAAAATTTCTCCCCACCATAAATATATTTATTAATGCTACAGAATTCATCATAAATCTCTTGATCCAAAAGAATCAACTCAATAAGAGTGGATTTCAACTGAATTATGGATAATGAAACTTTATCCCATTTCTTATAAACCAAAATATGAAACTTTTCAATTAGACCCATCAAATTCCACTATTTGGAAGATTATTTAACTGCCTATTTTGAAAGTTACCTGCTAAATACATTGACAATGACATTCCATTTCCCTAGGGTACAGGTGAGGACATGATCAAAAGACTATAGGTATTCCACCCAACATATATGTAAGAGATTCAAATATTTTTTAGAGAAGATATAACTCATGATTTTTTGGTATGAATACACCTTAAAAATTTCTTGGAAAAGGTAGTGCGTCAAACTCTTAAGAGTGTGCATCACAATTGGAAGGTCAAGGTCATGGGTAGAATAATTCTTATTGTTTGTACTGCACTGATGATATCCATAAGATACTACATAATCCCCTTTTATAAGAATGGAACCCAAATGTGAACCCGATGCGTTATAGAACACTATATAGCTCTGCTTGGCCACTGGAAGAGTCAACATCGGTGTAGTAGTCAAAAGAAATTTCAACTCAACAAAATAAATATGAAATATATCATTCCAAGAAAACATCACACCCATCCAAGTTAGAGAATTCATCATAGAATCCAACTTCCAGAATTTCTTCCCAAACTGACAATAATTTCTAGTTAAGTCCTAGAATATTAAAATCTTTAATACATTTCATGGTTTCTCCCAAGTCATAACAATTTTCACATTCTCGGGATCAACTGTTATACCCTATTTAGACACCATATGTCCAAACAATATCACTTCTCAAATACATAAATCATAATTTAAATGCTTTGCATAAAGTTGTTGATTTCTTAGAAGACTCATAAATGTTCTCAGATTATGCACATGATCCTCCTCAAGCATGGAGTAAATGAGGATGTCATCCAAAAAGACTACCACAAAGGTATCCAGATAATCATGGAAAATCCTTTTCATTAGATCCATGAAAACTATAAAAGAAAATTTTAGACCAAAATTCATAACAATGAAAACACAATGGTCATACCTCATATAAATGGTAGTTTTCAGAATGTTAGATTCTTTTACACTCAACTAATGGTCACCAAATTGAAAGTAGGTCTTTGAAATCCAATTATCCCATTTCAAATGATAAAAAAGATCATCAATTTGTTGAAACATATACTTTTTATTTACTGTAAATTTATATAGATTTTTTTAATCAATTCATAAGATAACGAAACCATATGCTTTCTTAGAAAAGTGAACCCGTTCCACCTAGGGTGACACACTCTGGCGTATAAAGCGTTTCTCAAGAAGATAATCCAATTGGGAATTTATCCCTTTCATTTCAACTAGATCAACTTGATATGATGGAATTGAAACTAGTTCTAAGAATAAAGTTAATGGGAAACTTGATCCTTCGCCAATGGAAAACCTAAGAAATCAGAAGGAAGCATTTTTGGAAACTCGACGAAAACTGGGGGATATCACTACTAAATGATTCCCACATTAGATCAAAAGAAAACCCTAATATTAATTTTCGTAACTCTAGATAATAAGGACCATATCTACTTGAACTTTGGTCCAATTCTCCTTGGAAGACAAGCGATGCACCGTTGTATTTATTAAAGTAGGACCACCAAAGATAAAAATCATTTCAGGATTTATTTTGCAATGATCCAATCCTTCCCAAATATGATGAAATAGATTTCATGTCGAAGACCAAAAAACTCTAAGATAGCTCAACATCGTATAGAGAGAAGACACAAGTAGGACTACGAAGACCCCTCTCTCTCTTTTTACAAATTTGTTTAGTGAAATCCATTGCACATTATAAAATATCCATAGAAATATTAAGTATATTATCAATACAGTTTAAAATAAATTAATGAGATGAACTAGTATCGAATACAACTATCACTAATGATGAATTATAGTAATGGTTCCTATCAATGTTTCTAGATCCAAGTTTTCTTCCTCTATAGACTCTTCCATCGTGTAAAATAGCTTCATTCTGGATGTCTATAGTTGTAACCCTTTTATATGTGAAGTATCTAATTTTCTTATAATTTTAGGAGGAGCTGATGATCCTGTTATACAATGAAGAGTAGAAAAGTAACGGTTGAATCTCCATAAGTATCATAAAAATTCATAGAAACTTCCCTTCTAGGCTGCTTTAGTGAAATCCCTCTTATAATGTCCAGGGTTTTCACATTGATAGTAAATCAAAGGGCATCCCCTAGTGCTGTAGGAGGTATGGAATGACCATTTTATTGAGAATTTCCATGAGAATAATCATGCTTCTATTTTACCTTGAAGGAACTGACACTACCACTAGAAGAAAGAGGAACTCCCATTAACCATGAGTTTATAGCCAGGTCAATCTCAACCATCATTTCCCTATCCCACACATCAGCATCAATAAAAATCATTAGCAAGAAAACCTGAAAATAGAAATTTGATCGAAGTCCAAACTCGAACTGTTGAACCTTCGTCCTCTCATTAGATAAAATCTCATGCACTAACTTCCTTAACTTGACAATGTAATTTTAATACTCAACCATGGTTATTTCGGCCTTCTCAATATTGAAAAACTCCACAACCATGGCCAACATAATTAACTCTAGATAGAACTAGTCGGTGAAAATAATCTTGATGTATTTCCACTCTAAGACCTCATATTTCATTACCATCACCATAATTTCCCACTATCAACTTCTTGGTCCTTCTATAATGAAGGTGGAACATTTTAACATGATCTCATCTTGTGTTTCCAAGAACTCAAAAATATGTTATATCTTTACCAAACATTCCTCAATATGTTGAGGATCATTGGAGCCTATGAAAACTAGTTGATTCCACTAAAGGAACTCTTGAGAATGATTTTGAAGAACACCCCCAGAGAATCCATATATGGATCCAAATAAGTGATTGGATGTGGTTTCTATCCCACAGATTGGACATCATGCATGATCACCTCAACCAGATTCATATATATAACAAGATTTTATTATAGAGGTTTAACATAAGCCTCTTCATGTACTATAATTCCATGTATTCTGAGAGGCATGATTATTTATAACATCATTAGACAACAAGGAATAAATTAGCTTAACACTAAAACTGAGCAATAAGAGAAATCATTCTCAAAAGAAAGAACAAACAAGATTTGGATTTCAATCTATCAAAATATCAATAGGGAAAAAGACAAGAATTAATCTAAAAAAATCTCTTCCTAACCACCCCTAGATACTTAAGGTTCATTCTGGTGCGATATAACCAGCAACTCAATTGAAACTAACTCCTAAGTACCAAGAATATTGGAATGTCATACTAGATTTAAATCAAAATCTCAACTGCCTCCTTTGATACCATTTTGTCCCGAACCATCCCAGGTACCCTGGTAACCTGATAGTTGAGCCGACCCTAACATATCCCGAAGGCTATTCCTGATGCCCAAGATTCAAAGACTAGAACCTGGCATCATATAATTGAATGCGGGAACCATTTTTCTACAAGCATTGCGGTAGTAAAAAGATGCAAGTTGTTGTGCATAACAAAAGAAACTCTTTTGGGAGTAAAGTAGTAGAATACAACAGTGAATAAACAAGCCAAATGAAATAAAACCCAAGTACCAAAATAGAGAGACATATCCCAAGTCTCTAAGGACACAAATCACCACATCAATAGTTCACCAGCCGAATCCACCTCATAGTTATCATTTCCCCTTACTCAAACCTAGAAGGAGAGAATCTATTAACACATAAAGTCTCATTTAGAGTGTGAGCTAAAAGTCCTATTAGGGTCTCACTAAGGATTACATAACATATTCAAACAATATATTAACCAATGGAATGCTTTCAATTAAAAAAACTATTTTGGAATTTTCAAATAGTATTTAAACAATCATGGTATACAGTTAAAATGATCAAAAATACTTTAATAAAATATTTACAAGTGATTGAATATTTAAAAAATAATGGATTAGATAAAACATTTATATAAAATAGATTATAATAATTATGAAGTCATCTAAAGGAGTTTAAATGACATTGGATTATATTTATATCTCAAATATAAAACAAGCGAGCAACATGGTCATCTTCTAACTAGGAATGTATATTCCAAACTATAGTAATTATCACTCTGTTTGTGATCTCGAAAATATGTTTATACACACATCCCCTAACACTGGACAAAGGTGACTCACCACCATCCCATCGGGGATGTGACCCATGGAATGTATGTTTTAGAATTTTGTAATAACAAAGAGTGTGTCTAAATAACTCTCAAACTACAAAAAACTTGCATGTTATCTTACACAATCATTGATGGGTAACTTATATTCAGACTTCTTATAATACAATTAAATAACATTGTTATATTTTAATGATAATTTTCCATTTAAAACCAAAATGGGTTTTTAAAAAAACAAGCCTCCTTAATAAGACGACTGCACTAGGTTCCTATCAAAACATTTTAAACCATTTCTACAAGTATTAAATATATTCAAAACCAATTCTGAAATTTTCATAATTAATTTCCACAATTAAATTCAAAATTTTAAATGAAATAGTTTCCATAAAAAATCTAATTTCAATTAAAAAATTTAAATCAACAAATTTCCATAAACACTACCCAATTAAATGAAATTATGGGTTTTCCCGATTCTTATTCCAAAACCATTTCAAATATACCAATTCAATGCAATTATAATTTATCAAATAAATTAAAATAAAGTTTGATAAATTGAATTTAAATTAGAAACTGAAATAAATTAATAAATTCGAAGTTAATCAATTTAGCAAAACATGATGAAATCACCTACCTTTTTTCTAAAACTCAACACTGACAACGACACCCGCCAACAAGAAAAAAGGTGTATAAACCCTCAAAAATCAACCTAGAAACAAGATGCAACATCATGGATCACATATCCATCAATTTTAGGATTATTTATTGAAATATAAAAGGAGGAGAAAGATATAAATATGAATAATAAAGGACAATGCTTACCCAGAATTCACATTGTAAGTGCAGTGATGACAAAACATCAAAATAATGGATCTGGAATGGTTGGAGAGCATCAAGGTTGACTAGGGAAGGATTTGGGTTGAGGGAAATAAAATTAGATAGGAGGATAAAAGAGAATCTCAACTACACTACCAGTTCAGAAATCATATTTGGGGTATTACACTGCGTGTAATACCCTTTCACATCGTGCAAAAGTTATTTTCCATAACCACCAAAAAACATGTTGCCTCGATTTAAAAACTGGCAATCCATGTTTAAAATTTATCTTTAAATCATTCATGGTTTGTAAATGATCCTCAAAATGTATAACCTTCATAGCATAAAGCCTTTTCATAACTTGGATCCCTAAATTCTTACACATTGTGTAACCTAGTAACATGGTGTGTAACCCTCTAGAAGCCAACAAAAAATTATGGTTAAATTTTAGAGCCCAACAAATCTCTAGATTCACTATTTTAGATATCCCCCCAATTCTTTATCAACCCTAACTAGTCAACCAAAATGAAAAAAATATCATGACAAGGTTAAAAAAATACCTAAAAAATTGGTAATGAGATGTTATAGTACCTCTACAGGGGAGAATATTGTTTAATTTTTTCATAGATAGATCATTCCATGGGCTCAAGAAGAGTTTCAATAGTTGTTTCCTGAGTCAAATTAGCATCCTTCAAGATATCCAAGGAATATTTCCATTGGAAAAGAAAAATGGTATTTGGATAATTTGAGGCCTCAATGCCATGGAATTATTTAATAGGACCTAGATTTTTTTTGGAAAGTGGAGATGACGATATCCATTTAGATGGGTTGTTCTATTTGAGTTTATCCCATGGATTACGATATCATAAACATATACAACCAATAGGATAAAACCAAAGGATTTCATGCGGTAGAAGACACTGTGTCCTTTCATACTCTAAGATAGGCTAAAGGTGGTGATGATGGTGCAGAATCTTCCAAACTAAGAATGAGGAGACATATTGAGTACATAGAGGTAGAGATGAAGTTGATAGACATAAGAGTCATCTCTATAGGCATGGAATCGAGGAGTTTACTGTAGATATACCTCTTCTTCAATAAATCCATGGAGAAATCCATTTTTACTCTAAAGTTGATGAAGTGGCCAATGATGATGATCCAAAATAGAGATGGATAATTATAATGATTCTATATTTGTAAATAGAGAGAATGTATCAAAATAATTGACCCCATATATCTAAGAAAATCACATTGATACAATTCTAACATTAAGGAAATGAAGAGTTCCATCTACATTGAGACAGACTATATAAAATCATTTGATGCTGACCACCTATTTACCTACACGAAGGGGGACCATATTCCAAGTGTGATTGTTATACAAAGCCTTCAATTAATCCTAAATTTCTTAAAGTCACCTAGGGTTAGATCTGGAATCTGCAACTATGCAAGGAATAGATATTATCTTCATAGTGGAATGACCTTTTTATGAGGACGTGTAAAGAGGAGTATTCTGTAAATAATGAGTAGCTTTTCACATTGCAATGGGAAAGTCTTCTATTTATAGAGCAGGAGCATTGGATCCATCTGGGGACATAGTTTCCTCAGACGGGATGGGGGACACATCTGATGGATGATGATAGAAGATAGTTTCAATCTGGTGATCAGTACAATGGGAAACTAGAGGTAGAGGTGTGGAGATGACGAGAGGAATACATTCATCGATGGTGGTTTCTAGATGGGAAGAGGGAGGAGAGAAATGTGATCTCTCAAAAAAGGAATCATCATTAGAGATGATATATCATTGTAAGTTTAAATAGAAACATCAGTATTCATGCATAGTACTAGAATATCTGAGGAATGCGTAATAGAATGATTTAGGGAAAATATTAGAGAGGATGGTAAGAGTATCACAAAAATAACATGGACACACAAACACACGTAGTGGGAGTGGGTGAGGAGGGAGAGAGGAGAATGGATATTGAAAAGGAGTCTCCCCTTTAAGGATAGAATAATGAAGGTGATTGATGAGTTATGTAGTAGTAAGGATGGAATCTCCCTAAAATGAAGAGGCGGTTGCATGTGAAATAGGATAGAACGAGAAGCCTCCAGAATATGACAATTTTTATGCTTGGCCACTTAATTATGATGAGGTGTATTGGGGAAGTATGTCCAGGGAATGATGCCTTTATCCATAAAAAAACAATGAAAGGAATTAGATATATATTCCAGTCCATTTTCTGAGTGGATACATTCAATGTAGGAGGATAACTGAGTATTAATTTCATAATAAATGGTCTAAAATGTAGAAACCACTTCAGAAAAATCATGAAGAATATGAATCCATGACATATATGGTAAATCATCAAAAAAATATACATAATATCAGTACGCTAATTGAAATAGGACTACATAGGGACCCCATACATCCAAATGAATCATGTTAAAGAGTTTGGACCTCCATTTTTTCAACTGAAGAATATATGATATGTGATGATGTTTCGAAAAATTTCATGAATTGTAATGAAAATAAATATATAGACTAAGATATGGAAAAAGATGATTAAGGGTGGAATTAGGTGGATGTCCCATCTGAAAATGAAGGTCCAATGCATGAGCTGGGAGAATCATGTAGGATACTGATATTTTACCATTGAAAATGTACACCCTATTCTGAAGCTAGCCTCTACCAACTTCTTGATTCATCATTTTCTCTAGAAACACAACCTTAGTAGATGTAAAAATAGGAATATAGTTGAATACCTTTGTTTTCAAAATGATAGAGATAATTTTAAAAATACTTTGAGAAACATGTGATACAGACAGTAAGAGAATATATGAATTCATAGAGAAGGTGCTAAATCCCACAATAATGATAGTGGATCCATCAGCAATAGTGATTCTTATGGGGCCATTATGTGAACAATAAGAAGATAGAATACCTTTATCACATGTGAGATGATTAGATTCACCTAATTCAAGATTCCAAGTAGTTGGTAGATGTGTGACACAAGTGATAGAGCCACTACTCTAATCAATGGTGGCTGGAGAAGAAGAAGGTCTCAAAGCAGCCCGATAAGAATGTTTAAATTCAATATCCTCCTTTGAGATTTATATTTTGTGATTGATAATGCATGTTCATGATGATGAAATCATGTATGGGTATTCAGAGTGTTCAAGGGAGGGGGGTTACCTTGTTGGAGAGCCGGTGATAGGGCATGGGACTGCTACACAAGCAAGCACACAAACACGGTGACAGACTGTGGGAATGCTCTATGGGAAGGCTTACAACTAGGGTGGGGTGGATTTCTCACAAGAGATTAAGATACTAGAGGCAATGGGGGAGCTATATTAGAGTTTTAGTAATAGGGTATTGGAGGATTCATGTGATAGGGTCGGTCGTTGGGGCGTGTAGATAACTGCATAGGTAGGCTGGTCATCAGGACATAAGGATAACCACACAATTGGTTTACAAATGGGGCTAGTGTGGAGGAACCACCTTGGGAGAATCTTGTGATGTGGGGAAAAAGAATATAGAGTGACCCCTGATTCATTGCTGGAAATGTGGAGGCAGCCTGTATTCTGATCGGTGACTAGTCTCGGTTGACTTGAGGTAGAAGGGTTTGTTGCGCACGAGGAAGTGCATGGGTGACGTGAAGAGGCACTTTTTTTCTCCAGGAATGTACTAACATGAGGGTTCCTCTGTAAGGGATCCATAGGAGGATGACGTACTGAAATTAGGGAGAAACCATGACTAGAGGTACCCAGAGGTCAGTGTGTAGGGATGGTTTTTTCACACACAGGTGTGGGAGGAACTGATGCGGGAGTCCAATGGGAAGGCGGGTTGTTGCGAGGATGGGATTCATGATAAGGAAGTGACTGTGATGGGGGTCATACAAACAGAATGGGTGTAGAGGCACTTGTGATCGAAATAGGGGTGTCTTTGTGAGGAGTATCGTCATCAAGGAGGTTTGTCCATCATCGAGCACTCCAGGGAGGGAAGCGGGGCCAAAAAAATTACAAAGGTTGGCGGGTTGGTTGTCCTCATAGGGAAGCAACCACAGGAGATCGCTAAGAAGGTAGGGATGGGAGTCACCGAGGGAGGAGAGGTTGGATGACTCCAAGGAGGAGGTGAGGCTAGGAGTCTATGAGGGAGGTAGGGTTGGGAAACTATGAGAGAGGTGGGGGTTGGAAAACCATGAGGGAGATGGGGTCAGGAGATTCTGATGGATGCAGGATGGGTGTCACCGAAGGAGGAAAATTTGGGAGTCACTAAGAGGGAGGCGGTCTAGGAGATGTTGATCGAGAGGTGGTCCAGGAGTCATCAACGGGGATTCAGGCCGGGAAGTTCCTTCAGGAGGTATGAGGGACATAGATGGGAGGAAAATTTATCGATATTTTTCATTGGACAGAATGTTGAGGGTGAATTCACCTTACCTCACGTTGAGGTGGATACATTATTTTATATATAGATAAAAATGATTACATGTTTGAATAATATGATGTGGGAATCAGAAATATCCTTTACAGGAAATAAAATTAACTGGGTTCAACAAGGAGTAATCCATAAAAAATATTTTTAAAATTCATCCTGATAAGGGACCACCATTGGGGGGAAAAAGAAGGAGTTATTTATTAACATTCCATAAGTACCATGCAAGCTAACTATACTATAAGAGCTCTAAACTAACTCAGGTCTAGTCTTATTTTTACTACTCAAACACCCCTTTCACCAGTCAATGGAAACATCTCCTTGTTAGGAATAGTAAATGAGACTCATCTACTATATCTTTTTATGTGTCCCAATAAATAGTAAACTAGTTCATTCCAAAAATAAAATAAAATCTAGTCTTCTCTAATAGTATAATATCCCATAAATGTATGTAATAAAAAACTTCCAGAAGACACTCTAGACATATCTCGAGTTAGTCTACCATATTCCCCATGGATGTATCAAGAGAAATCAATTCAAAATATAATTTAACTATAAATTATTACATAGTAACAAATTGAGGATATATAAATTAATTGTAATATCCAGTATTAAATAAATTAGTTAAAAGTGCAGAGGGAATAAGAAACATGCCTCAAAAATTATGTGGCCACTACATTCCATCATTTGGGACCTATTATAGGATATAAACTCTGCAAACTTTGGAAAAATGGATATATACATGAGACCCATGGTTCAAATGATTCACTAACTCCTAAAGAGTCTCGGCCTTCTTCTATGATCCCCTATTATTTTAATGACTCACAAACCAAGCCTTATCGACACCTATGTAGAAACCCATGAATATATTCCTTGAATAGAAACATTTAAGATTCCCTATCATGCTATATCAGTGACACTTGTTCTAGGATTCAGATAGAAACTTATGATAGTGTTTTCTTTATCCAAAATTTAAGGACATTGTGATACTCATTTACCCATTGGATATTGATGAAAACTTGATCTACTCAAGATTTCTATTTCCACCCTATGGTTCCTCTTCAACATACCCATTCCTACTACCAAAAAAGGTTCTAGACACATTTTTAGAAAACCCTATCACATTTACACCATAAATAGAATAATTCTTTCAACTTTGTCCTTATTGATACCCCTATTAATGGTTAGGGCCTTACGTAGAACATCAAAAGTTTTTTTCAGTCAAAGCTTCTCACGTGAAGCCTTATAACCATACGAAGGCCTATCACAAATATTTAATCATTTTTCATCATTTCTAGGAAGAATTAGAGAAATGTGAATAAATTACATGAAATTAATATAGTTGGTAGACACTTACATTATCCCATACTAAATCACCATAAACTATAAAAGGAAATCTATCTTCAATGTATTTGGGGAAAACTCCTAAAATAAAATATCCTTGATGGTCTCCTAATTGGATCCTCAGGCCTCCCAATATAGATAATGACCCCCAACCAAATATGATCGTGTCCCTAAAGCATAAAATAAGATTACTTAATTAACTGATCCTCTAGAGTCTCTAATAGTTTTATGATTCTGGTTGCGACCAAATTTACCCTGCTGGTAAAAGAGATCAATGTAGTACATGTAGGGGTCAAGTCCACAAGGACCGAAGAAGTAACCTTGAGATGCTATGATTTGGTGAAGGATGGGCTATGAAGTAGCCAACTTTGGTTTTGATTTTGGATGGTTTTAAAGAACACTAAGAAACCTAATTGAATTCAATTCAAAGAAAATGGGTTGTTCTTAGGATTATGTTTGGGGTGGATTGAATGAATTTTACTTCTTTAGACAATTTTGGTTTTATTAATTCTTGATTAATCCATTCTTCAAAAATAACACTACCTTCATCATTTTCTGGTTTGGTGCTTACTATACACAATTACTAATACCCTATACACTTAGAGAATCAAATTCATGATCTTTACAAGGTATATGGTCATTTAGTAATTGAATTTAGTTTGCTCAAACATAGTAAAGATGAATAGTAGAAATTACTAAAAAATGGATGTCTTAAATTAATTATCCAATTAAAAACAATTCGTTCATAAAATAACATTCAATCCAGCCTTTTAATCCTCCAAAGATCAACCAATTAAAGGGTTAGCCCTTAATTTATGGTATACTCTCAATGGTGGGAGGAATATTACTAACAAGAATTGGATTTTCAAAAATTAAAACCGCGGAAATAACGAGCACTCCTCCGTGTGTATGAATGAAATTCACACCTATGTGTGAACTAATTCACAACAACATAGAGATATCACTGTGCTTTGTGATAATAAAGTTTTAATAAATGAAATGGAAAATATATAAGAGAAAGAAGTTGATTAAGAACACAAAGATACAAAAAATGAAACTTACATGGAAATGGAAAACATTACAAAGGAAATTTGGAAGCATAACCTTACAATGAAACAAGCAACAAAAGATGATATGAAAAATATCCACACCCTATTCCCTTCACCACTAGATCCTTATATAGGCATATTAGGAGGCTTAGGTCCATCCCCCAACAATTAATTCACCCCTAACAATTAATAGAGTCAAATGGAGGGTGAATAATCAAAAAGAAATTGATGTTTCAAATTTGACCCGGAAAACTGTCCAGATTCGTCCACCATATCGACGTGTGAATTCAAAATTGAAGAAGGCCGAATCCATAGGGGTTTTAGAAGAGAAATATCTTCGTCCATCTGTCCTCTATGAGATTTAAAACTTTCAGGATATTTAGCTCAGCCGTTTGGAAGGTATGGTCGAAATGGTGGGACAGATTTCTGTGCATTAATGTCAGGTCCACCATTTAAATATCAACTTCAGATCCCTTTATCATCATGAAAACATCGGAATTAGCTCCAGACACAGTTGAATAAAATGATCCTCATATTTTTATATTCTTACTTTAAAAATTTGAGCTTCATTGGGCTTGGTTTATGGGCCCCACATTTGTTTGATGGGCCTTAGACCCATTATGCTTTTTCCAGCAAGTTTCTGCCTTCAGGTGCAAAATTATCCATCTTCCTTTGGGATTAATCCATCAGACCTAAAAGATAAAATGTTCCAAAAAAGGTTATCAATCATATCAAAAAATTTCAAATTCAGAAAATAAATATAATGTTGTCCACAAACAAATGAATGATTGGGCCCAAATTTGCGTTTGAAACACGAATTGCATTTTTGATGAGAAATGAAGTTCTATTTATGTAATGCACTAAAAAAAATGTTTATGGACTTTGAAAAAATGAATATAAAGATATTAAAAATTAATATTGGCCACTTTCAGTGACTAATCACACCCCCCAACTTTAGTTTTGCTAGTCCCGAGCAAAATAAATTACAAATATGAAATTCAAATCCCCTTTTCCAAAAAAAAAATTTAATACACATTGCTCACCCAAATATCTAATACCAAAAAAAATTATGAAAACCCATCAAAATCATTAGAAACAAGCTTTGTCCATAAGCATATCCCAAGCCCAAGCCCATTCCTTTGTTCAAATTCATCGCCACATTTCATCCAATTAAGTATGATAAAGTGTTGTGCATCACAAAATATATTGGGCCAATTTTATTGTTCAAGGGGAAAAATGGAAGCGCTAGGTGGGAATCAAATTAAACCTTAATATGAGTATCCGTTTTTTTTGATTTTTTTTGATTTTTTTATCCACAATAGATATGAAAAGACTAACTCTGGGCAAGACAACTATGGAGTCACGATCCCCAAGTTCCGGATGCCACACATATTGTCAATTTCTTGCTCTACAATAGAGATAAAAAGCCTAACTCTGGGAAAGACAACTATGGAGTCACGATCCCCAAGTGTCATATGCCACGCATTTGGAAAAAACATTGCTCTATGTGGTCAATTTTTTTTTGTTTTTTTTTGTTTTTATGGATACTCAAATTAAAATAAAAGTGACCCCAGAACCCTATGCTATAATGAAAGGGACCCAATAACTCAAATTTACACCCACGATCCAGTAGACATGCATTGTGGCATTTTTATTAAGAGGATGAAAATGTAAACATTGAAAAATCACATCGGACAACCACACTTTCCAAAAACTATGCTCATGAACTTAAACTTGCATTAAAATCAGAATCAAGGCATGCCAAATTTATTTAATATCCAATTTTAGAGTTTGCAATGTGTGTTATCATGTTTATGGTTAATGAAATTTTTCTTTTCATGCATGTTTTTATTCACAAAATAAAAAAAATCATTTTTTATCTCCCCCCAACTTAGAATAACACTGTCCCCAGTTTTTAAAGAAAAGAAAAGTTAGAAGGGGGTAGGAGAGGAGTTCAAAGATGAAATTGAGAATGATAAACATGGAACAAATTCACCTGGTTTTTAAAGTTGAAGTTCATGATGCTCCAAATTACTCCTTTGATCTCTTGGGGGATGTAGGCACCTCCTTGATTGAACATGTATCACCCAAAATAGTTCATGAACCATAAAAAGAAGGACAAATCAGACAAAACAAACAACACAATGATTTATTTAATTCCAAGTACCATCATTTTCATCTTTTTTTTAAATCAAACTAATGATATATTGTCTTATTTTAAATTTCTGGGTAAGGTATTACTCAGGGATCACACCGCGTGACACGGATGAATACGATGCTCCCTTTTCATACCCATCCTTAATCATAAAAGAAGAAAAGTTCAACAGTCTATATAAAAAAATAACAAAATTAAGCAGAAGGAAACAAAAGATGATTCACAGTGATTGGAAACATGAAAACCACGGGTTGCCTCCCGTGCAACGCTTTTGTTTAATGTCGTTAGCCCGACTTGTACCCTAAATCTATCAATTTTTCTCTGGTTCATATGTTGGCTCAGTTAACTCCTCCTTGGTTTCTTGTTTATTTAATGATTCAATGAATGGTTTTAACCTATGACCATTGACTTTGAAGACATGACCACTTGTGGGATCCTGAATCTCTATTGCCCCATGAGGGTACACATGATGCACTAGGTATGGACCAGACCATCTGGACCTTAGCTTTCCTGGGTGTAGATGAAGTTTTAAACTATACAAGAGCACAAATTTTCCCAGTTCAAAGTTTTTGAATTTGATATTACTAGATTGGTAGGCTTGAACTTTAGATTTATTGATCCCTGAATTTTCATAAGCCTCCATCCTAAGTTCCTCGAGTTCATTAAGATCTAATTTCCTTTTTTTTTCAGCCAAAGAAATGTCAAAGTTCATTTTTTTCATTTCCCAAAAGACCTTATGCTCAATTTCAACAGGTAAATGACATGCTTTTCCATAAACCAATCTATTAGGTGACATGCCTAGGATAGTTTTGAAAGTAGTTTGATATGACCAAAGGGCATCTAAGAGTTTCTCGGACCAATCTTTCCTAGAGGTATTGACAGTTTTTTCAAGAATTTTCTTAATTTCTCTATTTTCCAACACAGCTTGACCGTTGGTTTGAGGATGGTATGCAGTGGAAACTTTACGAGTAATACCATACTTAGACATGAGTGAAGAGAATGGGCGGTTGCAGAAATGGGTTCCACGATCACTGATTATAGCCCTAGGAATTCCAAATCGAGAAAATATATGCTCTTTCAGAAATCGGATCACAACATGGTGGTCATTGGACTTGGTGGAATGGCTTCAACTCATTTTGAAACATAATCAATAGCTTAGAGGATGTAGATGTATCCCTTAGAGTTTGGAAAGGGTCCCATGAAATCAATTCCCCAACAATCAAAGATTTCAACGACCAGAATGGGAGTGAGGGGCATTTGATTCCTTTTGGTAATGGATCCTAATTGCTGACACTGAGGAAAATTTTTGCAGAATTGGAAGGAATACTTAGTGAGTTTCTTCCAGTAGAAACCACTTTAGAGGACCTTTACTGTGGTTTTCTTTGTAGAAAAGTGTCCTCCACATGCCTCTCCATGACAAAATTTTAGAATGGACTCTTGCTCAGACTTGGGAATACATCTCCTGATGATTTGATCAAGACATAACTTGAAGAGGTAAGGATCATCAAACACATAGTGTTTGACATCAAAAAGGAATTTCCTCTTACCTTGGGTCCCCAAGAATTTTGGAATGTCACCCATCACCAAATAGTTTTCTATGTCAGCATACCAAGGGAAATCATTCACTGAATAGAGGTGCTCATCGGGAAATGAATCAGACACAGAGAGGTGGTGTGAGTTTTCTTTGAATTCTATCCTAGATAGGTGATCGGCTATAATATTTTCAACACCCTTTTCATCCTTAATGGTTAAATAGAACTCTTGAAGAAGAAAGACCCACCTAATCAATCTATCCTTGGCATCTTGTTTTTGGAAAAGGTATTTTAGGGATGAATGGTCAGTGAAGACAATAATGGGTGATCCTAAGAGATAAGACCTCAATTTCTCTAAGGCAAAGACAACAGCAAGAAACTCTTTCTCAGTGGTGGTGTTGTTTATTTGTGCATTATTTAAAGATTTTCTTGCATAAGCAATGACATGTGGAGTTTTCTCACATCGTTGTCCTAAGACTTCTCCTACAGTGAAATCACTTTCATCACACATGAGCTCGAAAGGAAGTTTCCAATTTGGAGGTTGCATGATAGGTGGAGATATAAGAGTTGACTTTAGTGTATAGAATGATTCCACACAGCTTTCTGTCCATAAAAATGGAGCATATTTTACCAATAGATCACAAAGTGGTCGAGAAATAGAGCTGAAATTCCTAATAAACCTTCTATAAAAACCAGCATGTCCTAAGAAGGACCTCACTTCCTTAACAGTTTTAGGAGATGGAAGGTGACGAATGATGTCAACCTTAGCTTTATCAACTTCAATCCCTCTACCAGATACCAGATGACCTAGAACAAGTCCTTCCCTTACCATGAAATGACATTTTTCCCAATTTAGTATAAGATTCTTATCCTCGCACCTTGACAAAACCTTTTCAACATTTATAAGGAATCCCTCGAAAGTATCCCCAAATGTGGAGAAGTCATCCATGAAGACCTCTAAAAAATCCCCCACCATATCCGAGAATATTCCCATCATGCACCGTTGGAAGGTACCAGGGGCATTACATAACCCAAAGGGTATGAGCTTGAAGGCAAAAGTGCCGAACGGACAAGTGAAGGTTGTTTTTCCCTGATCCTTTAAGGAGACTTCGATTTGATTATACCCTAAGAATCCATCTAGGAAGCAATAGAATTGATGACCCGCCACTGGCTCGAGGACTTGATCAATAAAGGGTAAGGGGAAATGGTGTTTCTTGGTACAAAATTTTAGCTTCCTATAGTCAATACAAACTATCCATCCACTATTGACCCTTGTTGGAAGCATCTCTCCATCCTTGTTGGTTATTACTGTGATTCCAGCCTTCTTTGGAACCACATGGATTGGGCTAACCCACTAACTCTCAGCTATAGGATAAATGATACTAGCTTTTAAAAATTTCAAAAGTTCTTTTCTCACTACTTCCATGAGATTAGGATTGAGTCACCTTTGAGGTTGACGACATGGATTTGACTCAGATTCAAGAATAATTCTATGAGTCCCGATAAGTGGGCTAATCCCAGGAATATTAGATAGGGTCCATCCAATGGCTTTCCTGTGTCTCCTAAGAACATCTAGAAGCATCCTCTCATGATTGGCTTCAAGAGAGGAAGAAATGACAACAAGAAAGGATTGATTATCCCCTAAGAACGCATACTTCAGTGATGAAGGTAAGAATTTAAATTCAAGATCAGATTGGTCATGACTTCCCAAGATAGGATGAGACTTTGTATTGAACTCAGTTTTTTGTTCAGATTTCTTGACAAAATTGGTTCCTTGTGAACAAAATTTTCATCCACTAAATTTTCCAGAGTAGTGTCATGAATAGATATAGACTCAATGTTATTTATGTCAACCATGGTATCATTGATTGGTGATTCTAGAAATTCATCAATAGAGCTATCTGAAAGAGATTCAATCCAAGGAGACAAATTTCCCTCATGTGAATGAAGAAAATCAATCTCTTATTGGCTTAACCATCCTTCAGTAATTCCTTGATGTTCATTGAGTTCATTATCAACACTACCAATCCAATTAACCTCATGGATCTCTTCATCATCCCCAATTTGAGAGTTTTCATTGTAGATATTCAAGTCTAGAATCATGTTCCCAAAGGTGATAGTCATGTTTACATTTTGGACTCGGATAACAGAGTTTATTGTTGCAAGGAAGGGATGACCAAGTATGATTGGGGTTTTCTCCCTAGGACCTAAGATTGTGCGATTGTCCAGAACAATTAAGTCAGCTGGGTAAATGAAATTTTCAACTTTCACCAAAACATCTTTTAAGATCCCCTTTGGAACTCGAACACTACGATCAACAAGTTGAAGAGTGACAGATGTGGGTTGGAGTTCTTCGAGCCCTAAATGAAAATACATGGAATAAGGATTGAGGTTCACACTGGAACCTAGATCACACAAGGCTTTGACAACTTTGTTCTCTCCTAGTTCAACATTTATGTAAGGGCATCATGGGTCTTTTATCATAGGAGGAATGGTCCCTTGAATGGTGGTACTCACATTAGCAACCAAAAGGACATGGTTTTTATGTGAAAATTTTCTTTTAAAAGTGCACAAGTCCTTAAGGTACTTTGAGTAGGAAGGTATGGTTTGGATGGAATCGAGAAGGGGAATGTTCAACTTGACTTGTGAAAATATTTCTCTCAATGTGTCACTCAATTCAGGCTTGGTTTTTCCCCTCATGCATTGAGGGAATGGTGCAGGTTGTTGAGTTGTTTGTTGGAGTGTTGTTTCTTTCACATTGTTATCAGTTTCTTCAGTTTGAGCTTGTGGTTCATTTGAATTTTCATTAGAGTTTGAAGCTTCACATGGTTTCTGACTTATTTGTTCATGTTTTTCAATTGATTTCCCACTTCTTAAAACCGTCACAGCCTTTAGTTTTTCATGAGTTGTTTGAGTGAAACTTGACTCTCTCCTTGATGTTTGTTGTGGAATGGCTTGTGTGGGCATGGGTGCCTTTATAATTTTGATGGTTTGAAGTTATGGTTTAATGGATGAGAATTATGAGTTCATTTTGTCCATTTGTTTGCACAGTTGTTTTAGTATGCTTTGTGGAACAATTTGGGTTGGTGCTTGAGCTTGTGGGTTTATCCCAGGAGGATACTTTGGTTGCTGGATGGGTTGTTGATATCGTACATGAGGATGTTGTAATTGGACCGGTTGTGGTTAGAACTGATTATGAGGTTGAATGTTTTGTTGAGGGTATGGGTTGATACATTGTTGTTGTGTTGGTTATTGATTGTCCTTCCAACGAAAGCCTGGATGGTCATTATACCTTGGATGGAAGGTGTTCGTGAATTGTGGCTTTTGAAAGTTCATTTCATTAACTTCTTCTGGTGGTCCTCCTAAAATAACATCCTTGATGGAAGGAATGGTTGGGCCATTATCAGTCTTGTGGTCATTCTTGTCACAAATTGTACAAACAAGCTCAATAGTTTGGGTTTTGTGGACCTTCATAAGATCAATCTCCTCAACTTTCCTCGTGAGTGCAGCAAGTTTTTCTCTAAGGTTTTCTTCTTCTCCAAGATTATACATTCCACTAGATTTGGGTGGCTTCTCATAGTATGGTGATGTTTCCCATGTTTGGTTTTGTTCAGCAAGATTTTCTAGATACTCATAAGCATCATTTGGGGCTTTGTTTTTGAAGGTTCCATTACACATCATATCAATGAATTGTTTTATTCCAGGACCCAACCCTTCATAGAAAATTCTCACCTGTTCTGGGATTAAGAAACCATGGTGCGGTACCATGTTTAATGTGTCCTTGAACCTTTCCCATGTTTCATAGAATGTTTCTCCCTCTCTTTCAAAAAAGTTTTGTATGCTCTTTTTAAGTGAAATTGTTTTGTGATGGGGGAAGTATTTTTTATAAAATTCTCGTTGAAGTTGGTCCCAAGAGTGAATGGATGATGGTATCAATTTTTTTAACCAATTATTTGCTCGGTCCTTAAGAGAAAAATTAAAAAGTCTCATTTTAGAAGATTCAATTTGATTTGGCGGGCACATGGTTTCGACAATGTCATTAAATTCTTTACCATGAAGGTAAGGCATCTCAGACTCCATCCCATGAAAGGTTGGAAGGTGGTTTAGGACATGGGGTTTGAAAACATATTGGGCATATCCTATGTTATCATGCCTAATGCATGAGGGTGTATTGGTCCAGGTTGGTGTGAGGTAGTCATTCATGGTCGGGTTTACAACAATTCCCAAGTTAGGGTCTTGCCCGTTATTTTGGTTCCCTCCCCGGTTTATGATTTGGTTTTGTGGGAGATTATCTGTTGTATCGAACCCAATGTCTGAATTTGGAGTATTAGGAAGATTTGGATCTAAAGGAAATAGACCCCTTTTAGTGCTTGACTCCCCAGCCCTAGGAGTATCCACCCTAACTAATCTGTTTGATTTATCGCGGGTGTAGGCGGACATGCGCCAAAAAAAAGCGAGAAAGGGAAAAGATAAGAGAATTGGGATGGGAATAGAAGAATGGGGGTAAGAAAAGAAGGTTTTCGGTCTAAGGAACTTACTTGGTCCTCGGCAACGACACCAAAATTTGGTTGCACCCAAATTTACCCTACTGGTAAAAGCGATCGATGTAGTACATGTAGGGGTCGAGTCCACAGGGACCTAAGAAGTAACCTTGAGATGCTATGATTTGGTGAAGGATGGGCTATGAAGTATCCAACTTTGGTTTTGATTTTGGATGGTTTTAAAGAAAACTAATAAACCTAAGTGAATTCAATTCAAAGAAAATGGGTTGATCTTAGGATTATGTTCGGGGTGGATTGAATGAATTTTACTTCTTTAGACAATTTTGGTTTTATTAATTCTTGATTAATCCATTCTTCAGAAATAACACTACCTTAATCATTTTCTGGTTTGGTGCTTACTAAACACAATTACTAATCCCCTATACACTTAGAGAACCAAATTAATGATCTCTCCGAGGTATATGGTCATTTAGTAATTGAATTTAGTTTGCTCAAACACAGTAAAGATGAATAGTATAAATTACTAAAAAATGGATGTCTTAAATTAATTATCCAATTAACTACAATTCGTTCATAAAATAACATTCAATCCATCATTTGCATCCTCATAAGATCAACCCATTAAAGGTTTATCCCTTCATTGATGTTATACTCTCAATGGTGGGAAGAAGATGGCTAACAAGAATTGGATTGAAAAAATTAAAACTGCGGAAATAACGAGCACTCCTCCGTGTGTGTGAACTAATTCACAACAACACAGAGATATCACTATGCTTGGTGATAATAATGTTTTAATAAATGAAATGGAAATATAGAATAGAGATATGTTTATTAATAACACAAAGATACAAAAAAGAAACTCACATGGAAATGGAAAACATTACAAAGGAAATTTGGAAGCATAACCTTACAATGAAACAAGCAACAAAAGATGATATGAAAAATATCCACACCCTATTCCCTTCACCATTAGATCTTTATATAGGAATATTAGAAGCCTTAGGTCCATCCCCCAACAATTAATTCACCCCCCAACAATTAATAGAGTCAAATGGAGGGTGAATAATCAAAAGGAAATTGATGTTTCGAATTTGACCCGGAAAACTGTCCAGATTCGTCCACCATATTGACGTGTGAATTCTCAATTTAAGGAGGCCGAATCTGGAGGGGTTGTAGAATAGAAATATCTTCTTCCATCTGTCTTCTATGATCTGTAAAAAGTTCAAGATCTTTGGCTCATCCGTTTGGAAGTTATGGTCTAAATGGTGGGACGGATTTCTGTGCATTAATGTCAGGTCCACCATTTAAATCTCAACTTAAGATCCCTTTATCATCATGAAAACATCAGAATTATCTCCGGACACAGTTGAATAAAATTATTCTCATATTGTTATCTTTCTACTTTAAAAATTTGAGCTTCATTAGGCTTGGTTTCTGGGCCCCACATTTGTTTTATGAGCCTTAGGCCCATTATGATTTTTCCAGCAAGTTTCTGCGTTCAGGTGCAAAATTCTCCATCTTCCTTTGGGATTCATCCATCGGACCTAAAAGATAAAATGTTCCAAACAAAGTGGTAAATTATATCACAAAATTGAAAAATCAGAAAATGAATATAATTTTGTCCACAAACAAATGAATGATTGGGCCGAAATTTGTATTTTAAACATGAATTGCATTTTTGATGAGAAATGAAGTTCTATTTATGTAATGCACTAAAAACAATGTTTATGGATTTTGGAACAATGAATATAAAGATATTAAAAATTAATATTAGCTACTTTTAGTGACTAATCAGATTCCATCGATGATATGGATCCAATATTTTTCATCTTGGGGTACTCCAATACCCTTGAAGGAAGAGGGGTATTGAAGGTAGAAATCCCAAGCATAATAATTCATCATATTATGTTATCTGGAACCTTCAACATCACCATCTAATAGACTATAGGCTATAGTGGTTCTCCTACATTAACTAATAGAGAGGGTGTGAGAGTATACATAAATACATCCTCCTACATGTCCCTTGGTAGGAAATGAACATCTTCTACTATGGGGGAATTATTATAAACATCCATATGGAGTCCCATTATATGACGTATAGGTATAATTTTCCAAAATTAAAACAAAAACTTATAAATTCCCATAACAATCCACTTATTGTTACAAATAATACTAGTTATAGGCACACATCTAGTGTTTATATTGGAATGCCTATCTATGGAAGCTACCCATATCCACAATGAATAACCACTATATCACAACCCATGGCCTAACCCATGCCCCTAATACCTACATGTTAGTCATAATCATATGAATATAAAAAACATATCATGTAAAATAAAATTTATTAAAATACAACTATAGATATATAACAAAATCATTGATCACAGATTACTAATGACATATTATTTTTTGAATTACTATATATGACAAGAAATCATATGAATGACATGTGAACCTACATTCCATTTCATGATGCATGAATGAAAACAGTTATTTTAAACTGTAATAGAAAAATAGTACTCATGATCAGCATGAATCCATAATAAAATAACTAGTAAAATAAATCACATCACCAAAAACATGGAGGTCTGTTACATAAGAGATGTTCAGTAACTTATGTGACATACCTAACTAAGTTACAGTAAACCAATATCCTTACAACATTTCCCAAAGAATGGTCAACAAGAATGAAAAGGAAACCTCCCCTGATAACACTTTTTAATTCCCCAACATAAATCATCTGGTCAAGGGTGGATAACCCCATTAACTCATGTCAATCTCCCCATTTGAAATGGGTTTTTTTCACTTTATGTGAGAGTTTGAACACTATCTTGGGGATAATATACCCTCCATAATAATATCTATGTACCAAAATCATAAAAAATTGTAAATAAACATCCTATAATATCATAAAAAATAGAAGAAAACACTATGATATAAAAAATAGCATCATGGTCATGAAATTTAAACCATGTACCCCCAATATGGTTGTTCAACCAATATATAATAACTAAAAAAATATAATAAAACTCTATAGTAATAACATGAAGTCTAACCTAACATAAGCTATATCCTCTATGCTTATCCTGCTCAGTTCCCCAATATGGGTTCCTCTCCCTTAGCTAGATCCCTATCTATGAAATCTACACATGCAATGAAATTCCCGCCTAGGGTGCGATTATAAACCCAATTACACACAACCAATTCATCTATAACATAATTTTCAAATGTATGTAAAGGTATCTATTATGATGGAATGTAAATTAAAAAATAAAAATCTAAAAAGATATGAAGGGATCATTTTTTAAAAAGGATTCCATGAGCCCCAACCATACCATTTTCACCTATATTGCATAATGAAAATCTCATACATCATTACATATCAGGTTTGTAAACAATGACAATGCATGTATTGAATCAAGTTACATAACCAATAAATACCTGGGTTATGATACACAACAATCGCACCACTGGATTAACCTTAATCTAGGGCATGAGGTCATCATTCCCCTAACATTACAAGGTCATTCCACAATTATGTTACACCATTGTCTCATCCTTGGTCTTGGCCACAAAGGTTTCGTTCCCTAATTACTATCTTAGGTTATCAAATAAGGCCATTGCACAATAACCATGGTCTCTAGGTCACATAATCTTCATTAAAACCACATCACTCCAGAACATTCTACCCCTATAGAGGATAACCAATCCATTATGATCCACATGTCACCTTGATTTTAGATACAAACCTCTACTATCCAATAATTCACTCACAACAATGCATAGTCTAGAAGGCATAATATTACCACATAATGCATTGGTATCAAAGGCCACAAAGCACCCCATATGAAAAATCAAAAGAATAAAATATCATACAACGTTTATCATGATTATAAATGAATATAAACATTCGAATCATGCTAACAAACATTATACAAATGACCTATGTTATAAGGACTTCCAACCTATAGTGTATTGATGACCAATGACAAAAAAAGTCAACTAGATCAAGATCATAGACCAATGATTCCTAGAACCATCCCCAATTTATCACATGAAGATTCTAGAAGGAAAATATAAGAATATAAACATTCAAAGAGATTAAATATGATTTTTCTTTTCTTATGAGAACCATTGCTACAAACAAATTTATAATCGATCAAGTGAATATGAAAATTATCTAGGCTTGGATTCCTATCCATTGATAAATAGAGAATAAATTATTATAACATTAAAAAAATCAAAGACCAATCAATGGAATCCTTGATATATGGTTCATTCCAAGAATAAGAGATTATATATTGAAGGAATGTTAAGAATAGTGGAATAATAACAACTTACCCTAAATTATCGTAGGCTGAAAACTCTAGCTTCACTAGAGTTAGAGTTTATAGGGAGAATAATATCTATGAATAAACATTTGAGTACCTTGGTTTGAGAGCTATATATATGATAGGAATAATTAAGGTTTTTTCAAGTTTTGGGTTAAAATAGAAATTTTATGATTAATTAATTTTCCATTTATGATTTGGTCCCAAAATTTACCAAATTGTGAATCAATCTTGCAAGGATCAATGACTCATAAGGGTACCCACATTGTTTAGATGCATAGTTTAGGAAACCATGCACTAATAGTTTTTTCCCTCTACTAAAAGATAAAAAATTTCCATTGGGATTGTATGATGCCAAAAATTTATTTTAAAAGAATAATAATATCGATAACATTCTTGACACGCTACACTGATCTTTAAGAGAATTAAGATTTATTATAAAAATACTGTTATTTAAACAAAGGTTATGGATGCGAATAAATAAATTATAATATATATATATAGTAATCCTACTCAATATAAGTATGATGAATAATTCTTATGAAATAAGACTCAATTTATAGTTAATTCTTTTTATGGTTCAAAAATGTACTTTCTTCTAAAATGATTTTTATCTTATTTTTTACGTGGAAATTTTATTTAATTTATTCTATGTTTATAAATTTTATTTTTTTTAAAAAAATAATTTTTTAAAATCATCTAAAAAATTTCACTTATGGTGAAATCTTTATATTTTTCTGAAATTATTTATTTTTCTGCTAATTGTAAAAAATACGATTTTTTTGTAAAAATATATTTCATTTTAATTTAAAAGTATAAATATATATTTATTTTGATTATAAAATAACACAAGTATTATCTAATTATATGTTATCAAATTAATTACATATGATTCAATGTAATACATGATTTTGGTATATGTTTATTTTGGGCTATAAATCACATTTTTCTAAAAACACGTTTTCAGTGAATTTTATGAATTTATTTTAAAATTTATTTCTAGAACATTTATAAATTGATTCTTGAAATATGGATTCCATATTGGAATAAGGAGGTTTAAATTTTCTAAATATTTCCCTTTTATTTTTTATATTATAAATAGTAACATTAGAAAATAGTGTCACCTTAGTAAGGGTAAATTGGGTACTTAAGGATAAAATTAATATGATGAAGATTAAAAACAACCCTAGGAGTTGTCCAAAATTAATTTTATGAGTGGTGTTTGATCATCCTCATCTAATATTCATAATATATGTACATTTTGGTCATTTCTCATTATAAATGACTTATATAATTATAAGTAAATATAAAGTAAAAAATGACACTCTTTTTCATTTAATATCTATAAAATATTATAATAGGAATAAAAAAAATATTTTAAGTTATAAATTTATATTTTAAAAGAATATTATTTTTTATCTTTATAGTTCAATTTTAATTTTTAGTTGTCAAATAATCACCTTAAATTTTTACACAGCGCCAACTCAGTGCTTGGGAAATTAGTATAAAAATAATGTAAATAATTTTAAAAACACTAAAACTAACATTTTTTGGGGGAGTTAATGTTTCCCAAGAATTTAAAAAATTAATATAACATATTAGATACTTTTAAAATGTTTATATTCAAATTATATTTCATTAATGTTTCTTTCAAGGTCAAATTATGTGAGTAGTTCTTAAAGTGACATTAATATTATTTAATATAATTATTATTTTATTAAATTATAAAAAAATAAAGAGAATAATTGGGTTGATCAAATGTATTAAATTTCATCTCATTCCCATTTATGAGTAAAGTTTCTTTGAATAAGTAAAATAATAACCCATTAATATTGGAAAAAGTCATTACAACAGTTAATGTAAAAATTTATTAACCAATAGGTCAGTCAAAAAGATAAAACCTTACATGATATAAAATGCAATAAAAAAATTATTGTGTGATTAAATTAATACCATATACTCTTTATATTCTAATACATATCACTTTGGATCCTTTTTAGATGAGTTGGACATATATTAAAATATTGTATTCCATTTATTTCCAAAAATAACAAAAATGATATTTTATAATAAAAATATTTTATGGAATGAATTATAATTTGTAAAAAAATAGTATTCATTCAAATGAATGGTATATGGTTTTAAATTTCAAAAATTGTATATTTATGGGTATCTATTTTTTTTATGCAAACATTATAAATCCTTAAAGAGTAAAAACACTAATATTGTTGAAATTCTTAAATGGGGTAATATGGGGGTTAAAACCAAGGGATAAGGGTAAAAAACTACCTAAAATTATAAAAAAATAATAATTATATGAGATTATTTATACTATTAGTCACTATATAATATATATATTTCAATTTGAATCCACAACAACATGAAAATAAATTTATATTAATTTAATAATTTAAGTAATTCCATGAGTACCCCTCTCCTCACATATAAAAGGGCACCTCTTTTCCTCTGTTCCTCTCACACAATGAGAAATATATCTTAAAAAACTCAGAAATATTCTATTATAAATTCTTATATTTGTGAGTTAGAGGTAATTTTATTCTTAAAATACCACTCCAAGGGTTCTTAATAATGAATCTAGGGGAATTCTACCGAAGAAGTGTTAATAATCTTTACCGACTCTTTCAAATTTCATTCTTCTTATACTTCCACTAAATATATTTTAATGATACTAAAATAATAACTATATTATCAAAAATATACATATATATTATTATTATTATGGAACAAACATTTTCTATCTCTTTTTCATCCTAATAAAATCAAAAACATCGCATGTGCATGCGTACATTGTATCGTCTCCAGAAAGTGGTGAAATTATCCATTCATAGCCATATTAATTGGATGAATATAATTATTGAAATAATTTATATATATTATATTTATGACATGATTATGCTTCATTAGTTATAATATAATATCTAAAATCTTATATTTCAATCTGTTGGAAAACGATAATGCCACTTGTGTATACGTGTGGACTGCGACCTCCATGAAGTGATGTGATTTTATTTTATTTTTTGATTTACATGGATGGTAGTAAAGATATATTTATAGAATATGTATGATATATTTTATATAATAATGATAATTTTAATATAAATTAATATTTATTATTATTAAATCCATCTGAAAAAAGTAAAAATATCATTCATGTGTATGTACAGCCTAAAGTTTCCAAGAATAGTGTAATACATTTTTATATATAAACCTTTTATAGATGTCTCTAAATATATAAATAATTATAAATATATTATATTTATAAATTAATTAACATTATATATATTATGTGACCTTGATCACTGTATAAAAACCAGAACTATCGAACTTAAAATTTCATGAATAGTGAAATAGTTATCACCAAGAAACAATGATTTTTAAAAATTGGTTGTTGAAATTTTATAACCGGATAATATATTATAGTGTAATTTTCTACATGATTTTGTTATATAAGTTAAAAAAATTTAAATTTTTTTTACATTAGGAAAGATATCTTTTCAAGAATATAAAACTTGAGGTAAGGGTTTATCATCTAAAATTGTCTTCCTTGGGGCATATGTTATGTTATACATCTTCCTTTATGGAATTTATATACAAAATATTTGACATTTTATATCATTAATATACTTATTATCATGATATTTAATGTTTTATTTGAATTTACTCTTTCATTGGGATTATGATTAAAAGGCTATTTTGTTACAATATCAGTTTTTATCAAGATTGTTTATAATTACATTTCAAATGATAAAATTTCATTTTATATCTCTCAAAAATATCTTGATATTTATTATCCTATATTTATTTCTTGAGAATAAAATTTTTCATTTAATTTTCCACATTCAATTTACTTAATTTTTTGAAAGAAAATTTTAATGGAAAATTGACCTTATATCTCTCTTCGGTCAAAAATAGTTTTTATTTTATATTCATGTTTCCTAAAAATTATTTCAAAAATAATTTTTATATTTTCCTATGACTGACTGAAAATTATTTTTTATTAATAAGGCCACTTTAAGGAAGGAAGTGGGAAACCAAAAGTACAGCAGACCCAAACAGCAACAAACAAAAAGCAGGAATCACCTCATCCAAGAAAAAACAACGCCGCTCGCTCCAAGGGAGAGCCACTCAGCGACCCCATGCAAGCATGGTCCCTCCCGATGGAAAGCCATCCCTCCGATCAGCCACCTCCCAAGTGACCTGCCAAGGAAGGTGCAACGTGTTCTAACCCATCCGAGCCGATCTGTTCCTCCGACCTTCCACACACAACAAGAACAACAACTTGACAACGCATTAGGAAGAGAGAATATAAACATATTCATTGAAAACAAGTCGAAATCCACCAGAGGCCGTGTCCCTAAACAACTTCCAGGATAAGTCACAGACCTGCAACAGGGGGTACCCCCTTATCAAGGCCTCAAAGGCAGTGGTCAATCTATTCCAAACCTGCACGTACTCCACGAGACTGATCAACACCTTGTTGAAGCCTCCAACTAGGATCGAATCCTGCTTATCAACCCAAACATACTGCTCTTCATTCAGCTCCGCTTCAAGGTTCTGACCCATCATTTTGGCTGCATCCTCTTCGGATGCGTTAAGATATAACACCTATTCTGACACCACATCCTCTGAGCTTAACACCAAGTCAGAGGAGACTTCATGCTGTCCAGGAGAGGTAAGATGACACATGATCTCCCTGTCCAGCGCCTCGACCGTTGGGTTTTTAGTTGACCGGGTCCTCATAGGAGGAGGTATGGAGGAGTAATCCTTCCTACCTCTCCTCCTCCTCTTCCTCCTATAACTCCTTGCCTTGGTTTTGGCTTCAGGAAACTTCTACATATCCCATCAAGTCCTGCTTCCCCTCCACCATCAACACACTCCAGGAGAGCATGCCCCCTTATCTGACCATCCAACCCGAGGCCATCAGTGTTCCTCCTGTAGTCTTTATCATCCACAACCAGAGCAGAAGATTCAACTCTAGAATCCACCTCACCCAGTTCTGCAAATCTGTTGCTCAAAACAACTGGAATCCGGGCTGGAGCTACACTCTCTGGCAGGATGCCAGAACCCGAACCCTCTGGGTCTCCAATGTTAATCTGAGCCTGCACCTCCTCCCCATTTCCATTCAGCTGACCAGGGGTGTTACCCAAGGCAGGGCCAACCCCCTTTCCCCCTTCCTTCTCCCTGACACAAGCTTCCCCAACCCCAGACCCATCCTGTAAAGCTGGTTGCTCAAAACCCCTGCCCATATACTGCATCTGAGGATTCTGAACCTCCCAGCCCCTAAATTCACCTAGAGGCAGAGAGATCCTCGCCATGGCCTCATCCGCCTGAATCGTACACTCCTTCCCCATGCTACTGGCCATCTGGGCTACACCTAAGTCCTTCCTGAGGCGATCAGACACAACCTTCACCTGAGGCCCCGAGTCCCTGACGGTCTCCTTCAAGATAGAACCGGCAGATCTCTCCCTCCCCGAGCCAGAAGGATCCACCATCGAATCGTTGGCCACACAGTGCAACCCCACCCCCCCCGGTTGACAAGGAGGCCCGTGCTCTTGATCCCCCCGAGGAGTCTCGACAGACCTCAGGTTGCACCCAGCAGGTTCAGAACCATGGCCGGAGCCTGACCCATCTCCTTCGACATTCACTGAGACACCCTTATCCACCGTAGAAGTATCAACCACCACAGCCGAAGCCCTTTTGCGGCATTCCTCCAGACGGTGGCCTTTTCTGTGGCCGAAAGAGAAAAACAAAGACCAAGATTCGTAAAACACACTTTGTACGTACCTGTATTGCCCCTCGATCACAATCCACACCTTGTCGGGTGGAGGATGAGAGAGCTCTACTTCCACACAGATTCTCGCAACAATCAGGTGCACCATTGCATCCGTTTTCCAATCCGCACAGAGGAAGCGACCCAGGGAGTTACCTATTGAGCAGAGGAGGGCTGGATTCTGAAAGGGGAGTGGCAGCCCTGGAAGTTGAATCCAGATCGCCGCAGAGGAAGAGTCCCGATTCATGTTCAAATCAAACGTCCAGTGATTAAGATGGAACAGTAATCCTCTAAAGGAACTGCTAGTTCGAGACTAGGCCATCGCCATGTCGTCTTCATCAGCAAGGCAAACAAGGATTTGTCGCGGCCCGAGAAGACCGACAACCACCCGACGACCTAAACCCCAATCCTGATTCACGTACCTCTCGAAAACCTCCACTGGAGGCCTACGACGGGTGAAATTTGCAACCAAGGCTGTGGAAAGAAGTGATGAAGCTTCCGAAAATTCCTTAGACGAGACCAGGACCACAGGTTGACCATTATTTGAGGATTCATTTAAAATATTAATATATTCTTCTCAAGGAATATTTATTCATTAATATTTTGTTAATTTTTCTATTTTAATAAGTGATTTAAAAATTAAAAGTGTATTTTTTATCAAGAAATAATATATTGATCATTTAATAGAATATTTTATATATGATATCATCTTCTATTTTATTTAGTCTATACAAGGGATATGATCTAATAATATCACTTGTATTCTTTCCGAAGATTATTTATGTTTATTATGATGAAATATCTATGAAACCTATTTTTTCATGTGTTAAGTACTTATGAATGTTTTTATGATCTTGTGTCATAATTTTGAATGGATTTATGATTATGTTATGGGTGGGAACCAAATTTCATATCCCTCAAATGAATTGGATAAATAATAATGATCAATTACATCAAAGTGTACACATGAGGCTATCATAATCTCAAAAGTGGGAACATGGGATGTTATCCCAATCCCAAATAAAGAGTGTACATGCGAGGTTATCCCAAGCCTAAAGAAAGAGGGTACATGAGAGGTTGTCCAAAGCACAAAAGTTGTTATACTAGATTTTAACCCAAACCCAAAGCAGGTACATTGGTTTTTATCCCAAGAATATCATGTTATGATTATCTTGGTGGGTTTCCTTAACATAGCATTTCATTGATTATTATTATTCCATACTATATTACACTCTTTTATGAAAAACATTATTCCAATGTTATGTTTTATTGGATAATTTTCATTAATCCCTTTATGATACATGTCTTGTGAATATCCAAGCATTATTCAATGACATGTTTTAATGGTATAATAATTATTGGGTATGATTTTCACATGTTAATATCATTTTATCATACCCATTATACAAATTTTACATTTAAATGATCATTGATATATCCATTTCATACCCTTACTGAGCATCTGAGCTCACCCTTTATTGTGTTTTCTTCCCCATGGGATATAAAGACCATTTCCTAGTATGATGCATCTAATAGGGGTTCTATTTATAGATAAATATTTTGGATAAGATATAGATATTTTATGAACAAGTTGTATATGTATCCATGTTTCCAAAAGAAAATAAATCTTTTATAGTTATGTCATGGATCAAAATTTTATCTAAAGAATATTAATCTAATAAGACTTGATATTTATCTTTGAAATATATGGGTCACTATAGTTGTTCTGATATCCAACAAATGAGAATCATCAATTACAGGTTTAAATTTATAACTGAATCATAGGTGTTATTTTCTCCGTGAAAGGAGATGCAGAAAGGCAATATGGACAAGGAGGCTAGATCATGCATATTGTTTGAGCCCCAATAAAACATGTGGTCACAAGACCCTAGTAATATCACGTGGCCAAATTACGCATTCCACATAATCTTATAATGATTATATAAATCCCTTTTAGTGAATCCCTCTGATTATAGAATGCCCCATCACACACTCTACTTTATCATGTGAAGACCCTCAAATAAGTCTTTTTTTAATACAAACCTCTGTTAGATAAGTTTCTCCAATCACAAGACTATTTAATCAATAAATTCCCACCAATCCAAAAAATTCAATTTTTTTAAAAAAATATGAAAATGTGTAAGTTTTATTCAATGGAATTTACATTTATTTTCCTAAGAAGGGATTACATGGATCATGTGATTTGTTCAATGAAAACATGAGATCTGAAGTGACATGTACAATTTCTCTCAAAATACATTGGTTATGTCACCATAATCATGGAAAATCCTTGGACATGTACCTTAGATCATATGATTCAACTTTATATCATAATATAAGATAATAGATCATCCCTTACAATGATCACACCTCATCATGAAATCCATTATTGATCAAGTAATTCCCTAATGGATAACCAGTGGTAAAAATTCAATGTTCTTGGAAATATTAGATTAAAATATGGAAAATGTAGAATCCTAATGAAAAAGAAACATGAAATATTTTTCATATGAAGGATGGATGTGGTCTTCATGATCACTCCACTAATCACGTGAAATACCCACTAACAAGTAGACCCTGTCACACAAAGGCCCCTAGATATACCACCTCCTTCATGCGAAGGACCTCAGTCATGTCCATTTGATCACACCAGGCCATGATATAAGATTTATGGTTGGACATCATTGAACCTATAAAACATAAATGATGTGGTTCCCTTATGAAAAGAATACTAAATCTTTTTTTTCATGGAAATCCCCTTTGAAGATACAACTTGATCTCATAAAGGGCCTCAGATAGGTCTCCCTTAGCCATGTAAAATCCTCTTTGAATGGAATCCTAATATCTTGAACTCTCTCTAACATGTCATCCTAATCTTTTGAAGTAACTATGAAATGTTGATTTTATTATGTGAAATCACTTTTACATTCCATGTGTCTAATAAATATGGAGATAACAGAATGATCTCATGGTTTTTTTATCATGTGACATAAAGATGAAGCTAGGGACGAACCATGTAAGGTACATGTGAAAGACATGATTCTCCACTAAATCAAGCCCATTTATGTGATATATGAACCATGAAATCATCAGAGATACTAGGTGAAAAGGCCCACAAATTCCTCCCCCTCAGCACAAAAAATACTGATAGGGGTGACTAGATGTGTGAGAAAACTTCTCAGAGTATAAATCCACACAATCAAAAGCATATTCCTCCAAGTAAACCCAATGTAGGACTTAAGGGATTATGTGGATTGTATATACACTTTTCTTGATCACCCAATTGACCATGTGAATGAAATATGGTGTGCTAGATAGATTATGCAAAAATTTATCCATGTATAGGCTTAGTTTTTTGAGGTCTCAATATACCAATTCCTGGAGAACTTTGGGGAACTTATGTGGTAATATTTGAAAAATATGAAATACTAATGTGAAGATGGATATTCTTACATTCATGTGAAGGGGTCATGTTCTTTGTGTGACCGATTAATTAGTCAAGAGATAGTGCTGGTACAAATCATCCAGATCATGCAACAACAATCTGGCATTTTTGAAAAGGAACACGAAGTCATCCAGACATATCAACCCAGAAAAGTGAAGTCCTCCAGACATATCTGCCAATTCAAGAGAAGTAAACTATTCATATCATCCATGATCAAGTGACACCCTTGTATATATTTGTGTCAACCACGTGAAGGATCCCTTTAAATATCATATGAACCATGCAGGAATCCCTCAGACATTATTTTCATTGTCCATGATATGTACCTCATTCATTTCACCCATATCATGAAAAAACCCTCTAACATGAAATCCTTTATCATGCACCACCCATGTAAATTTTTGAGTCGATCTCATGAAGATTACCAATAAAATTCACCTAGATCATTATAATATCCTCATAAATGTCCACCAAATAGCTAGTACATGCCCATAAATACATATACATGTCATGAAAAAAATCAAGACATGCTAGGTAAATACTCTGGATATGTTAGGTGGACACCCTAATACATGTCATCCTTGTTTGGAAGGAGTACATGGGCATGTTACCTCAATCCATGTCAACCCCAAACCATGATCCTTTGGTCAATCATTCACCATTTATACATGAAGTGTCTATAATGGTTTAGGAATGGATACTCATACGATCCTATGGGAATTATGTGATAATCATTATATCCATACATGCTCAGCTAGCCACTCATGGTTCTTACACTTTATCCATCATAGGGTAAGGGTTGTATATCTTCTAATGAGAATCTACCATGTTGTAAGTTCTTATGTATCTCAGTCACACTAACCCATGAGACCAAAAATATCCTTTGGTTTTATCATTCAACCATATAAATTAGTGTAATGAGAATCGAATTGAACATTGAGGACTTTTATTCCCACTATAAGAAAGATATGTAGTAAACCTTCCTAATGTCCAAGCTCCATATCAAATGCCTTGTTTGGTCTACCATAGCGCATAATACCC
Source organism: Viscum album (assembly GCA_963277665.1). Taxonomy (NCBI): domain Eukaryota; kingdom Viridiplantae; phylum Streptophyta; class Magnoliopsida; order Santalales; family Viscaceae; genus Viscum; species Viscum album. Next base: position 679,336,215 of record OY728123.1, on the reverse strand, counting down.
ATAAAAATATATGGTGAGTCTGATTAATTTCCTTCCATTGTTTCTCCCACATATCATGAAAAACATGGTCTTAGTTAGTTTTAATGATCACATCACTAGAATCATAAATTTCCTCCAACAATGGAAACCTCATTGGGTAATCACTGTTCAGTGATATGATGTGATTGATCCCATACAAGGGAATCTACCATGGTGTATTTCATAGAGGAATTACATTATTGTTAAACCCTAGAAAAGTAACCATCATAATAAATAATTGTATATCACCTCCCATCAGTGGGATGAGGGAAAATCAAAGTACCATGACTCTAATTCCTATCATGAGCACAAAAATGATATTCCTTACTAAGGTTCAATATCCATACCCAACGCCTATGTTACCTAAAATATGGACTTTATATATTACATTGATCTATACATAATGGAGTCAAACGAACTACATGGGTTTTATTCCTATTATAGACTAGATACATAGGAAACCTCATGAAGGTTGAATCCCATACTTGAAAAACCAATCACCTCACTAGACGATAGAAAACACCAGAGTACTTGTTTAAATGGATTCAAAATTTAAGAATATCACTATTCCTATGAAATAATAGTAATGTAATGGATATCCTTAGAAACATATATATGGTATCATTAATAGAACCTCCTTTACATACTGATGGATTTAACACCCAGTCATTTTTTTAGGGTGACCAGTCCTATATCATGATATATAAGAGATTCATGAACATATCATTAATCTATAAGAGAGTTATAGAGTAGGAAATAATTCCCCCCCTAAGGGTGTGATGATCCTGATATCATATCCTCTATACTAATATGATTTCCATAGAGTTGTGGGGTATGAAACCCCAAAAACTGACTTCCATTGGAAATAATGTCTATACTTTATTGTGTATATGGTATCTGTTGGGAGATACATAAGAGATGAAAATGGTGAAGAAAATGTGAATAATTGTACAATAATTCTTTAACCCCGCATAATCAATCATAAATCCTCACTCTTAAAATGGGAAATGAAAATTTTGAACCTGGCATAAACCTTTATATTTCAAAAGAAAACTAGTTTATGCATATTGGGCCATTTCATTTAGACATACAACTATTTTGAAGGAAACACTTTCATATTGAAGGAAGTTTTAGTTACCTTTGGAATATAGGATGATAAAACATTAGTGATTAAATTTTGGATAATCATATGCTAAGGATAACATTCTAAGTTATGGTAAATAAAGGAATCTAGTTTTTTAAAAAATATACCTACCAATATAATATAAGTGGATGTGGTTTTAGGAATAGAGGTATCTAGGGGTGAAAACCCTAAAAATGTTTGGTTGATTATATCATGAACATTGTTTTGTTGGAATGTGAGTGTTTTTTTATTTCGTACCTTGTTTAACACTCTCTAGGGATATTATTATAAAAAATCACATTTTCTAATGATCCATTATGAATGATCAGATTAAAATATGATCACAGATAACCTAGGTTAAACCTAAGGAGAAATGGATTAAAAAGAATGTTTCATGATTTAGGCATCCTATAAAATATTTATCATGATTATGAGAATAAATTTTCACACTATGAGTTTTTCTCTTTGTTAATAGCTAGAACTAGGAGGAATCAGATTAACATTAAATGTGATAGAAAATGTGGTGATTTTAAACAACCAAATGTGATGATGAGTGAATTGGAAGATATTTTGACTATTCCTAATTGGTTATAAATACATATATTTAACAATTTAACCATTAAATATTTCTTGTACTCACCAAAGAATAGAATAATTATATATACAGAGAGCTCAGGTGGTGGAGACCATTGGAGAAAGAAGGATCAATTTCATTTATGCCATAAATGTGGAATAATACACCGAAGAGAATGTCTAAATGGAAAAATAAAATTTTTTATGTATAGAAAATAATGGCATAGAAAACCCAATTAACCATAAAAAATTAGTTTTTAATGAAAGGAAATAAATTACATCTTAAGGATGAGTTTATAGTTTTTCATACTAAATGTGGGGAACCTAGGCATTATATCAATCAATCACTTCCTATAAAGGTTGACACCTAGACCAAGGGATGCACTATGTTCTTTAAATCAATGAAGTAATGGTATTGAATTTTTATATATTTGGATTCAATAAATATGTTGTAGCATAGTTTTTTATCAATGTTATTTTGGTTATAAGAATATGCAAACATCTAAGGATTTATCTATAGTAGTTCTACTTTAAGGATTTCTAGATTATATTCAATGGAATACGTGACATAGAAAAGTGATTTTGTGGTAAAAATATATTTTTTGAAAATGAATGATTAAGGTAAATATAGACCTTAATTTGTGTCCAATGTTGAGATAATAATGTTTATTTAAGATAAAGAAATGAATGAAATTTATGGGATAGTATATGTGACCATGAATTCAGTTAGATATTTTATGAAAATGTTATTAAAGTCATATTTTATGAGGTTTATTTCAGTTTTTTATTTATGGAATATACTCAATAGTTTGTTATATTGTTGGATGAAAAATGATTATGCTTATTTTTGGAATAAAATATGTTTTTGTTGAGGTTTTATGGTGATTTAGGTCATTAATATGTTTTAAGATAATATATGATGATAGTATTCACAAGTTTTTTTTTATGTGAAATTGTGTGTCATGTTATATTTTTAGGGATAAATTCTAATGTTGATCTTGAAACAAAATCATTGATAAAATATTTTGGATTTTATTGTATTGAATTTAGTAAGATGTATTTTTAGAGGAGTTTTGAGGTTAAATTTTAATGGAATGTATTGAGTAAAACATTTGGATTTATTATTGAGGTTTTATAGATCACTATATTATTTTGGATAAATTTTGCTAAATTTTTTTTTATATATTTAGGTACATAATGAATGATTTATCATTATTTTATGGATGATATGTTTCATTAAAATTTAATTTTAGTGACTAAGGCCTAAAAAAATCATCATGGAATTAGAAATGAAGTGTAAATTCATCTAAGACCATCCAAATCACGAACTGTTTCTTATGAAATGGAATGAAATCGAATAAGTACATTTTTTAATGTTCTCTATAGTGATAGTAATTGAATACCTCAGAATTAGGAAAATTATATTGAAATAAAAATTCCAACTTTTAACTTCATTTCTGATGAATTGGTGGTTTATTCACCCCTTACTAATTTATAGATTTGATGTCCTTAAATTTCTCATGATGATGTCCACTATCACTCTCCATCATTTTTTGGACATTACATTTTCCTCCATCTATATAATTCAATTTCATAAGAATGTTCACCTATTTTAAAACCAAGTCGTATTTTGTTCATAGGTCTAGTTAAAATTGATTGGATATTTTTTTTATAAATTTGGAGTGTAATAAATAAAAAATTTAGTTTAAAATAATAATAATCTTGATATATTTCTTAACATGCAACAATGAGATTTGAGTGAATTGAGATTTATTATAAAACAATTATTATTTAAATTTGACATTTCTATTTAATTTGAGGTGTTGAATATAAATAATCACACTATGAAATATTAATATATTATTCATACATAATTAAAATTTATTTAACAACTCTTATTAAATAAGCCCTCAATTTTTAGTGAAGTCGGTTTATGCTTCAAATAAGCATTTTATACTAAATATATTTTTAATGCATTTTGTGTGTTGAAATTATAATAAATATCTATGAATTTTAGAAATTAAATTTTAAAACATTAACTTAACTTTCTAAATAATCATATCAAAATAATCCTAAAATGAAATTTTGATATTTTTCTGAATTTATAGATTTTCAGTAAGTAATGGAAAATTTAAATATATATAAAACTATCTTTTATTTTCATTTAACAGTATAATTATTCTTTTAATATTGTCATAAAGTAACAAAAGTATTATTTAAATATATATAATCAAATTAATTACACAGTAATCATCATCATACTTGATTTTGGTATATGTTCATTTTTTAGATTAAAAATACATTTTTCTAAAAATTATTTTTCATTGCATTTTAAGCATTTGTATAAAAATTTATTTAGATAACAAATATAAATTTAATCTAAAAAATGGGTTTCATATTTACAATTAGGAGGCCCATATTTGGAAAATATTTCCATTTTATATTTGATTATTATAAATTGAAACACAAGTAAATATTGTCAACTCTAAAAGAGTAAACTGGGTAATTAAAATTAAAAATAATATGATAAAGAATAAAAAAGAAAAATGAACCTGACTTTAATATATTTTATTAGTTGGGATCAACCATAATCATCCAGTATTTATATTTTTAGAAATTTGGTACCATTTTTCTATAAAATATTACTTACATACTGTTATAAGTCATTATAATGTAAAAAATATCACTCTCTTACATTTAATATTTATAAAAAATTGATAGGGATAAAAACAAAATATGTTTATTTACAGTTTTATAATTTTAAAAAGTTTTTTTAATTGTAATTTATTTTCAATTTTAAATGATTAAATAATTATCATAAATGCATACTCAACACCAAATCAGTTCATATGAAAACAATAAAAAAATCAAGTAATTTTTTTTAAAAACACTTAATGTAATATTTTTTTTGTGAGTTAAATTGTCCCATAGAGTTTGTAGATAAATATAAAATATTATATATATATATATGAAATATTTATATTTTAATTCTATTTTTTCAAATTTTTATCAAAATAAAATTATAGGATTAGTTCCTAAAATGATATTAATAGTATTTTATGTTAAATAATATTTTATTATATAATATAAAAAACATAAAAATATCAAAATTTTACAATTAAGACGAGAAATGGTCAAAAATTTATCTCTTTAACATTTCTTATCTGGATTTTAACTTATAGGTAAAATGACTACCAATTAATGTTGAAACATTAATTATCTCAATTGAGGTTAAAATTCATTAACCAAAGTTCTAATCCAAAATATAAGATCTAAAATGACATCAATACCTATATAAATTCTATTAGGTAACTATATTAAAACCATATCCATCATATCATTAAATAAATTTCATTTTTGACCATTTAACATGAGTTAGTAACATATTATATTATAATATTTCATATATTTCCTAAAATGACAATAATGATATTTTAAAATACAAAACACTTTATTAAATGATTTAAAATTCATAAAAATATAAAAATTTTCCTAGTGAATGGAATATAGTTTAAAAGTTAAACCATGGTACATTTACTATCCACCTTTTATGGTAACCTTAATTACCCTTACAGAGTTAAAAACTTTGATATTGTGGTAATTCTAAAAAGGTGTAATAGGGGGTTAAAATAAAGAGATAAGGGTGAAAACATACCCTAAACTGATAGAAGTTTTATTTGATGAGAATATTTTAAATAATATTCACCATATATTTGAAATATATCTATTTGGATACATATAAACGTAAAAATTATTTTATATTAATTTAATACTTTAATTAATTCCAAGGTTTCTCCTCTTCTCAATTATAAAAGGGAACCTCTTCTCCTCTCTTCCTCACATACTTTTACCCATCTATCTCAACCAAAGTTTATCCAATTATCATATCAACTTACATATCTATGAATTATTGATTATGGTAACCTTAAAATACAATTCCAAGGGTTCAAAATAATGGTTCTAATGGATGTCTATAAAAGAATAGGTAATCATCTTTACCAACTCTTTCAAAAAAAATCTTCTTCTACTTCCTCTAAATATATTGTACCTATAAAAAAACTCTATCACCATATTGGGAATTTATTATAATCATGGTAAAATTGTTTTCCATATATTTTTAATCTTATGAAATAGGAAAATTTCACTCGTGCATATCTATGGCTTACCATCCCCAAGTATGTATAAAATTAATTTTTTCTAAACTGTTTTATTTGGAAGTTTAAAGATGTAAATAATGAATTTATATGATCTGTTTCACATAATTATTCTTCTTTAATTATAAAATCATATCTAAAATGTTACCTAAAAATAAATTATAAAATTATAATGAATATATATTATATTTTTATATTCCTTAATGTTCTTAGCTAATGGAACCACAATCAAAGAAAAAAACTCGAACTACCGAACAAAAAATATCTTGAAAAATGAAACAGTTAACTCCAGTAAATGATGATTATTAATAAATTAGTCTTTTGATATTATAAGTGGTTCATATATGAAATTACAACTATGTTTTCTATTCTATTGTAGAATTATAATTAATTTATATTTATTATACCAGATGTTGTAAAACATTCAAATAATGTTATGCTTGAGGTAAGTGTTTATTAACTCAATTTGTCTTTTTAAAGACATATGTTATGTTATGCATTGTTCTTAAATTTTTAGGTGTATATAAAACCCTTTTTACATGTTATATCATGAATATACTTATGATCATGATATTTGATGTTTTATTTTATTTTATTCTTTAATGGGCCTCAGATTCGAAAGTTACTAAAGATGTTAGGGTTTTTTGTTACAGTCTCATTGTTTATCATAATTATTACAAAAATATATTTCCAAATGATGAAATTTCAAAATTTATATCTCAATATTCTCATTAATTTTATTTTAATCTAGATGTTTCATGATAATTCATTCTTTCCTTTAATTTTCATCATTTTATGTATTCAGATAATAGAAATTACATTTTTAAGGAAATCTAAATGTATTTTTCTCTTTGATCAAAAATCCTTTTTTGTCGATATCCACAATTCCTAAAAATATTTTTATAATTACCCTAGGACTGTTTAAATTTTTTTATCCATGTTTTAATTTTCAAAAAATAGTTTAAAAGTAATCTTCTCCGTTTTTCTGAAGGAGATACTTTTGAATTTAATTGAAAATATGAAAGGAAACATTGTTTTACTGTAAACGACATGAATGGAATTTCTTTCCATCATAAGTACTCTATGATTTGAAGATTACATTACATGTTTTTGAAGATAATTTAAAAGAAAATGTTTCCAATAATATTTTTTGTAAATTTTTAGATTTTAATATATTTTTATAAGATGAAAAGGGTATTTTCCCCAACACACATTCCATAAATCTTTTGAATAAATTTTTCATCAATGATAATCATTTAATTTTACTTGGGCTTTATACGGGATATGATTCAATGATAGCATATTTATTGTTGATTTAGATGGGTAATGATTATGATGATAAAATATAAAATAAACCTATTATATTTTCCATGGGTTATGTTGTGATAAAAAATTTTATGGTCTTGTGGTTTACATATGAATAGATTTATGATTATGTGATGGGAGGGACTATCATTTTATAAGGCTCCAATGAAATGGAAAAATATTAATTTTATCGAATCTCAAAGGGTTCATGTGAGGTTATCACAAGCTTGAATGAGGGTACAAATTTGGTAATACCAATCCAAATGTATTTGAGCACACATGAGGTTATCCTAATATCAATGAAATATGGTACACATAAGGTTATCCATGCCCAAAAGTGGTTACACAGGAGGTTATCTCAAGCCAGAAGTAGGTATGTATGCAGTTATACCAATACTAACAAGTTATTAATGTCTTGGTGGGTATCCTTGGAATAAAATTTCACTATTTATGATTATGAAACACTTTATGCCACTCTTTTATAATATTATATTCATATAATTACATGTTTTCATGGCTAATCTTCATAGATCCCTTTATGATTCCTGACTAATGAATGACCAACCCTTATGACATTACTTATGTTTATGATCTAATAATTTATAGATATGACTTTCAGTGGTCAATCCCATGCTCTCGCACCCATTATTTCCATGTTAGGTTTAAATGTTCACAAATATCTTCATTGTTTACCCTTAATGAGAATTTTTTCTCACCCTATTTTAGGATCTATTTTCCCCAAGATGTTCAGAATGGTAATATATATGATGGGTATAATAAGGGTTCTAGTTATGAATAACTTAGTGGGAGATGATGTAGATATTTTATGAAAAAGTTGCTTATGTGTTCATATTTCTATGGACACTAAACCTTTATGATTTGGGCATTGATCCAAATGTTATATATATAATATTAATCTAATAATTTTGATTTAAATTTATTTAAAGAACATTTCAATATAAGGTTACATCATGGTTTTATTTAACATTGCACCAATAATTTGAGGAACACTAAATCTTCAGGGATCCTGCATGGTTTGGTCTCACGGTTTGTCAAACTGCATGCTAACTATGCACTATCTCCAACCCTCTTTAAAAATTTTCATGGTTTCCAATTAAGAACCAAAAGATATTCACTAACCATAAACAATCCATGAACCCCATTAAAACCTCTTAAAGGCCTTAAAAACCTTCCCAAAGTTACTTTATACTTATCCTCAACAATGAATAACTCAAAAAACTTATAAAATTGCTAAAAAAAATTGTAATTCACCTAAAAATTATGTTCTATTATATTCCACTCCCATAAACTTGACCAATTAACATAAGGAACTTGATTCCCACTATGGGAACTCACTTACATAGGTGTGACCTACCATGACAAATCACAACCATACATTCTAACACATTAACAGTACATTACCTTATCATCATCACAAATTTTTCTCCCACCTACTATTAATACATAATCACTAATCATTTACTAAAATTATAAACTTAATCACACATCACACCTGATTAATATACATCATCTATAACCTATTTTATATTATTAAACCTATCACACACTATATACCAGTACATATAATGAAATACTAGAATTTCTTTATCATGGTATACCTATAACCATTAAACATTCCTTAGAAAGCTCAAAATACATAAACTCAACCATGTGAAACTAACCTAATCCCAAAACAATTGATTCCTTACCTCCCTATCAAGTCATAATCTACATTGACTACAACCCTACTACTGATCATCATATCATCTTCTACAACTTTCATAAAAAGTGATCTCTTCCCACTATTAAAAAGCTTAGAATTTTATCCTACCATAGATTACTATGATTAACTAGATCCACATACTCTGTATGACTATGACATCATATAAAAAACTACTCTATATTCCCCATCTTGAAAAAATCTTGAATCTCCTTAAGTGGATGCCCACACTGGGTCTTAAATTACCTTCTCTCATAATGCTAGTAACATATCAAATATGACACACCATTAGGATAAAATGTTGATCCTATAATTTGACTAACATTATAGGCCTCCTAATTTCTAACTTTTGATTTCCTAAATCCCCTTTACTAGAATAACCTAACACCACTCTTCAACTTTTTATACTAACATAAGTGAAATTCATCATTGCGATCAATGCTAATTTTACTACCGTAAAAAATGATGAAGACTTTTAAACATTCCCATTATCCATGAAATCATGTCATATACCATTATCAAATCATCATACTATGGTGATATAATCTCCATCCAATATTAGAAAAAAAATCTATAATCATAGAGGAATAATCAATTAATGATGTCTCCAAATACACAAAGTTTATTTTCTCGGGTGATTTTTAGACCCACAATATCTTTGTGAAAAAAATATATGAAAAATCCATCTCAAAACCCTCTCATGTAATAATATTATGTATAATATAATTTACCTACTCTTTACATGATTTTGGATGGTCTCAGACAAGGGAGATACAATAAACAAGGGTGAATTATGTTTTTTGATTTCCAAAAATGACTGCCCCCAATGATCTAGTTTCATAATTTGTAGGAACACTTCTCTCCCTTATAAGAAATACAAAGTGATAATTAAATTAATGATTAAAACATGAAACTTTTAATTTTTTAAATTGGAAATGGATAATCCTAGGAAAATAAAAAGGTAATGTGTTTATGTAATAGAATTAATAATGTAATTAATTATTTCATTACAATTAAGAGTGATAAAAAAGGCCCTACAAATTTATGACAATTGTAAAATGGGTAACTCATTTCTATTAATAACTTTTTAAATAGACTAATACTTCAAGAGTAACTAATTTGATCTTAAAAAACTAGAAGGTAAATACATGATCAATTGTGTGTCCATTAGCTCCAATTTCATCTATGTTATAAAAATTCCTAATCATCCAAAAATATATAGTCATATATCTTCTTCATTTGTTATTTCCTTCTTTATATCTGGGATTTTTAATTCCAACTCATTAGTCCAATATAATCTTTCCCTTGTATTTGGATAAATATATCTCTTGAGACATGATATAATTTACAGGTTTCTCCTCGTTGTTGATCTTTAATTCACCTTAATTAGGATTAGATTTTTTTAACAAACCTTTAATTTTATGTCAATACTAGATAATCCAAGTGATATAAAATCATTAAATATAAGAACATTTAATCTTGGATATTTTGGATGACTCAATATAAATGTAACATGATTTATCATGAAACATTACAACAAAACTATTCACAATAAAACCCAAAACCTAGAGACGTATGAATTTTTCATTTCCTTGAAATGTTCTCTATCCTTGTTGTGTTTACCCATTTAGGTAAATGTATCAAACTCTTATATTAATGGAACACTAAAATAATATAAAATAAATTTCACAAAACTCTTCATGCCATATTTATCAAATCATGTAGTGACATCCACTTCATTGGATAATCAAAAAATACAATCCCCTCTTATTTATTGAACAATAGTACCTTATCTGGAGTTTTTAACCAATAAATACTATAGATTTACTATTACATTTTTTTTTGTTTTTCTCTTGAAATACCTGATATGGCATGAAATCCTGCATAAATTATGAAAAAATGAATCCACATTTATATAGACATTTGCCTAAAAATTATGGGAATATTATCCTGGTGTCAACCATTTCTTACACTAATCACCTTTAAAATTGGTTAATATGATGTACCCCAATTATGGTGTGCAATAACTCAATGTTTTGAAATAAATTTACAGTTAATCATCCACATGTTTGATATATTATTGACATAATATGAATTTGGTTCTTATCTAATAAATTATATGTAAATTTTCATGTAACAGTATTCCTCATGATGTAGTCACTATTTTCACCATAGAACTTCAATCCTACTTGAAACAAATTGAGTATAGATTCATATAATGATAGGGAGATTTCTTTTATCTAAAAAAACCACTATATTACTCTAGATTCATTTAATTTTCTATAAAAATAATGGTATCAAGTCATAATGAATTTTTTAGCCAATTTGGAATTCACTTACACATAGTTTTTAAAAAATAATATCCAAAATTACCACAAGGGGTTTTTAATAACAGTCTCTCCCTTTGGGTTTGAAGAAAAATTATCAATTATTACTCAACAAAACAAAAATATTGAACACTAATAAAAAACACAAGAAAATACCCATATAATTTAAATAATGTATCAATTATTCATTAATCATCTCATTGGATCCCATATGAGTTAAAATTATTATGAGAAACAATATTTTGAGGAAATGTTCCTTAGGAAAACACGTCCTTGATTAAAATTCTCTTCATCATTTTTTAATAAATATTCTCCCATAAAATGGACATAATAGATCTCTCCCCATATTTAAATCACTATAATGATATAAATCCACCTTTTTCAAAAATAAAAAAACAATTATAGCCAACTCTAACTAAACTCGTGTAAAAATTATCCTCAATTTTCAATGACCCCGAAGATCAATTCCATGAAAGTTCATAAGAGATGGTATAAAAAATGAACAATTAACTCTTGATAACTATCTTACCTTTCCCTAAATACATAATTCCATTATAGGAGTGGGGTAAATTCTATAAACTAGTAGGTTGGGTGGTTATTCTTTGAGTTCAATATCTAACCACTCCCTTTAAAATATATCAATGGTAAGTTCCTTTTTCATGATTTTCACAATTTCAATTTGTGTATACATATACTAAAAATTAACTATCCCTTTTTCAACCTTCTCCATGATGATTATATAAATTTAATTGATGTGATTTAACTTTCATTAATAAAAATGATATTTTCTAGGATTGATTGATCTTTGGTTATCACATATTATTAAAACATGATATTTCAAATGAACTCCTACATCCTCAAGATCTTTTATCATCTATAGAAATTGAGTAGATTTTGGGTATCCATAATACATTAAGTTTCTATAATTACCAATGAAATAAAATGTTTCTTCTAGTTTAGAAATGAATAACAACAATATTACAACATAGAATGAACCACATAAGTAGACTCGAAATCACCCATTTAACAATCCATATCCATATCCATAAATAGAAAAAAAATTGTATTGAACTAGCACTATATAATTTTCCAAAATTCATCGGGATTTGAAATTGTTGCAGTATCCTTTAAATTTATTTCAAGTGTATTTATGTTGGATTTATTTGGTTTCATTTACATTAATTTTTATAAATGATAATGCCAATTTATATAGTTATTAAGAAAAATAGGTTTCCTATATTCTGTAACAGTGAACATTTTTCCATCATTATCACTTGTGAACCACAACATGGTAGCTATAGATGTCTTTACCACCTTAGACATATTCATTAAAAATCCTTTTATCACCATTTTGGAAATTTATATTATAATAGAAAATTTTTATGCCTTTCTTGTTTCACCTATAAACCAAGGAAAAATGTTTACTCACCAATAAAGGACATGAGACCACTTCCGGTGACCACTACCAAAGAGAAAAATGAGTGGATTGTTAAGCAGGACCGCATTTTGCTTAGAAGACACACCATGGGGAAGATAAACAAGGATGAATACAAACTAGCATGTGACAACGTGGCTGATCTATATGAAGTCACCTTAAAAAACTACCCTGACCTCCAGGTAAATTCTATCCCCTGGATATTGTTTAGGGAGAGTAGTTCCAACCAACTCAAACTATTTTTCAACAAATCTATTGTGTCATTTGGTTCCAAAACTTTTAATATGTGTGGGTTATCACTTCTCCCTTAAAAGTGTTTGGAAAATAAAAAATTTAATGTTGGATGGATCATATATTATTCTTCCTTTAATACTATAAATATTATTTCATTTACATAAATGAGCATCATCATAATTTTATCATTACAATTGTGGTTGTGGAAATATTTATCAACTACTTATCATTAGAATTCACGATTTATAAAATGTATATAAATCTTAAAATACCAAGAATATAGTGATTTATATATTTTATACAAATAATTATTTAATAGACCATACTTTTATCATAAATATATATATAAAATAAATCTATTTGAATGATGTATACATGTTCCTCATGATATTTATTTAGGAATGATGATTCTAAATCTATTTAGAGCACCTTGTTTCACCATTATTCAATAACGACAAAGATAATTTGGACTATATCTATCCATACTATTTTAGAAAAAATCTAATGTACTTAAATATATTAATTTTTTTAATATCCGTTACGCACTATCCATTCCATGTTATGAACTACCTTTCCATCCTCAATGAGTTTGTAAGAGATTACCCACTTGGTTCTAATGAATGTTTTTATTTATGGTGTTGGAAAAATATCCCTTGTTTATTTTTTTAAATTGTCCCAAACTATCTATATTTCACATTGATATAATTTAAATTTTCATTACCCTCCTCTATATTCATTTTACCAACTTGAGATATGAATATTTTTTTTATTAGAGTCTTAATCCTTCTAGTTTTTATTATATCTATCTCACCACCAATGGTGTGTTCATAATTAATTTCAACCATCCTTATAATCTTGAATATAGGTAATTATATTAATTAATTATCCTTATCATTAATATATCTATAAAAATAATATACAACCCATGTGATCCACCTAGTATTCTCAGTTAGACATAAATTTCAACCAAATTTTGCAAACTTAGTTGAGAATTTTACTCATTTTCCATAATAGTGGTTTCCAAAATTTCAACTATTTTCTTTGATATTTTCATTGATAATTTTTAGACATATTTATTTTATGAGTATCCAATAAATAAATATATTACCAAATATGATTAAAAATTATTATTTTTCTTTAAAATTGAGAATAACATAGATTCTCAAAAAAATTAAATGTACCTCAATGTTAGCCTCTTCTCCTACAAAATCTCATAAGTTTTGTTTTATTTAACTAGAAAAAAAATCCCAATTAAAAATTCCAATGAACATAAAAAACAATTAGTACTAATATTTATCTGTTAGGAATTTTATGTGAGAATCATTTGGAAAATTTCATAAAATAATTTTGTTCCTCCACTAAACACTACTATTCTTTAGGAGTTATCACAAATGAAATTTATTGCCTTATCTTATACTTCTTAATATATTATTATATCTGATTATTGATGAATTCCATGTTAGTGACATTCTAAAATTTATGATCTTAATCCCATTAATAGTTTCTCTAATCTTTGATACTATATAATACTCATAAACATTTCACATAATTCTGAGATAACTATTTTCCGTACCATCATAATACTATCTCTAATGAGTAAGGAACATTTTCCATTGATTAATATTGGATGATTTTTCCATCACACATCATAATTCACTTAATTAAGTAGCATCATTTACCTAATTTCCTTCTACTTGTATTAATTTTGAATAATATTTCCATTTTGAAAAGTATCACTTGATGAATGTGGCATCTTGAATATTTGGGAACATCACAATATCCTTCATACTTCACCAAAAATTAAAGGATATTTGATAAAGTAGCTAATAATTTTATTCAAAATATATTTATCTTCTACCTTGGTTAGAATACACATGTATTCCTCTCTACAAATTTGGTATTTATACATCATTGTGTGATTTCATTTTATTAAAATTTTATTATCTCTTAATTTGACATTCCAATACTTATCAATGAAATTGAAAGCATTACCTAAGTATTATAATTTACTTATAGTTATAAAATTATGACTGAGGACTTTAGCAACCGAGACATCAATTCACCTTGAATTGTATTCAATTATTTATTTTATTTCAAAGACAATAATTTTTAAACCATATAAATTAATAAAATCAATGAAACCTTGTTCTTAATACATGTTTCCCATGACAAAATCAATTTTCAACAATATATAGGAAGTGAAAATTATATTATAAATGCATACTATAGGTCCATCTATTCTTTAAAAAATTGATTATATTCTTGTTATCACATATTATTTCAACATAAATGACTTCTTTTTCACCCCAGTTAGTGGTGTATGTGATCATTTCACCATTCCCTATAGTAGATTAATCTCCTATTGATGATGGTAAATTTGTTTTATGTTTTTTTAGCTTTCTTGAAAACTCATTAGGAAATTGATAATTCCTATACAAATGATCTATAAGCACAATCCTTTATATCGTTGATAATAAATTAATGGATTTATGTCCATTACGTTTTCATAAAGTAAATTAATTATTAAAAAAATATTGTATGATTTTTGGCTCATTTTTTTGGATCTCCTATGACTTAAAGAGGCCCTTTTATATAGATGAAATTTATTTAGTATCTCTCTTCTAACCATAGAAAGAACACATAATTTTTAGTATATTATTTCATGTTTATGTTGAAAATCCAATACCCCTTTGGGTATTTTGTGAGTTACCCAAATTTATCTTCTTATGACAAATGGGTTCTTGAGGCTTTTGGCCAATCACAACTACTTATTATCTTATGGTCAACCCATATTATAGATTTCCCTTTATATGTGTACGACTATGTTTTTGGAATTTATCCAAAATTCATTATTTTAATACATTATTTTACCTCAATATTATACATATCACTAACATTTTAGTTTCCTAATTTCATATAGGGAGTCAAGAGACATTACTGGTCCTCAACTATTCACTATAAATTGGCATCCAATGCATTCAGCTATTAAATTTATTTGACTTCATCCCTATATGATCCATTAAAGCTATCAATGAGTCTAGCATGATCTTTACTTCTGATATTATACTCTACCTCCACCAATATGTTTTTTTATTCCTATATATTAATTGTTTATGTTCCACATTAAAGGTACATTTATATAATTTTTACAATTATAAATATAATTTGGAACCAAAAAACTAACTCCATTGAAATCATTTCATTTTCCCTTAAAATAAAAATTTCATAAAATATAGCATTTAGTTCAATATTAAGGTCTATTATCCCCTAAACATTAATGAACTAACATTCATTGTACTTTGCTTGTTGTTTTTTATGACTTCCAAGTGAAGTTATTCATTTAGTTCCATATATTCATAAATTTATTCCTCTTATTCCACTTCTAATCTAACATCCTATTTTAATATATTTTTCCACTTTGTGTAATTTACCATATAAAATATCTCTCCCATCACATAATTTGATGATTTATTTGTAAATTGTTCATCCTTTTCACCATTTTTAGATATCTTAGGATAATTTTCTATGAGTTTCCTAATATTTACATGTTGAAATTAAGAAATTGGTGGATTGAATTTGAATTTTTCATTTCAAATTTTATGATTTTTTGGAAGGAATAAGATAAACTCATTGATTTACCAATCTTTGAGATCATCCAATTTTGTTAGTTAATTTTTTACCTTAAAACGAACTTCTTAAGAGTTCACATTTTCCAATAGATTAATTCATTTTTACTCCTCTTTTATATAGTGAGGGATCTATGAGGTCTACCTAGTGTTAATTTCATTCGATCCTTATCATTGAGCCCAAAGAAGATTATATTAAAACATAGCGGTAATCAATTTAGGGTCTTCTTTATTATTTTTATTCCATAAATGGATTATCTAAATCCTATACATTTTCCCTATGGTATTTTTATCCCAATAAAATAATGAATAAATTTTTTCATTTTGGTGGATCATAAAATCCTTATACTTATTCCATAAAATCCAAATTTTTTCTTCACATAACATTAAAATTTCCTTTGAATGTTTTGAGATGTTTTTCCTATATGTTGTGTGAGGAGTTACACTGCATCATCTTTATATAGATTGTGTTATATAAATCTCCCTCTAACATCTTGACTCATTTGGAATTGACATTAAAATCCCTTCAGTATTTTACTAATAATGATTTACATTCCATGTTTACAAATATCCCTTATATAGGTGATATATATACATTTATTCCAAATAATAAATAATATTTATACATATTTTTCATATATAATTGAAAATTATTACCATTGAAGATTGGAATTATCATGTAGTTGCTGATTTTTACCATTATTATAACAAAATGATTTCACTATAAACATTTTTCTCTAATACGAATTATTGGTCTTAAGAAAGATAAATATACATAGGGAGTGCGGGTGAATCTAGGTATGCCATTTTTCAAAACCAGCCCTGAAAAAATATTTTATTCCACTTTTAGTTGGAATAATTTTCTCCCTCAAAATTAATATAATGTGATAAGGCTCATAAATATAGACAACATTAATTTTTACATTATTAACAATAACTGGGGAAATCTAAGGATTATTCAACTGTGATGTGTAGATAAACTTGAATCAATAAATTCAATATATTTTTTTATTTAATTTATAGTGGCTATATTAACCCACCAGTTTTATAACCCTTATAAAATAGAGAACCCAATACTATCAATCACACAACAAGATCATTATGCCTCTAAAAGAAATTTTGGTCATCATAAACAATGAATGATATTACACTATCTATGGTGTATCAATTATCTGCACCGTTCATGTGATAAAAATCCATCATCTTATAGTGTCATAAACTGATGGATATTCCTTCTTTTATTATACATTCATTCCAAGATAGATATTTAATTCCAAATTCTCAATCTAATATCTTCTTTCCCTTCTATGTAGAGAAATAATTCTGATTATTGTTGAGAGAATATATATGTTTCCTTACTTAATATATGTTTTCTAACCTTTCTTATGATTGGAAAATAATTACAAATAATACATTTTTCTATGTAAACATTACTTAAATTTATTGACTAAAAAAATCCCCAAAATATATGGACATTGAATACTGAATATTCTACTACACTCAACATGATTTTATAGTGATCCATAAAACCACTATACAATTCCATTCTTCATTCTAAAACCCAAAACTATCCTATATATAAATTTAGAATCCCTGTGATATGTTATTCTTCCAGGAAGGGAAAATACCTTCATCTCTGTGAATGAAATTTTGGAATTCAATTTAATTTAATGAAAAATAATAGGAAATTTATTTGATGTAACACTTTATGGCATAATCATCCCTTCACAGTGATATCTTTACTCCTTAGGCTGATCACAATATGTTAGACACTCTTCTTCACTGCATAGTAGTACCAACTATGGAATGATCTTCCTTAAAGTACTATATTTTAACTACTATTTAGTTTTTATTTATTCTTATATAATACATTTCATGGTGTAACTCCAAATATTCATTGTGAAAAAATGTGATTAAACTCAAAAAACTCTATATTAAAAATTCATTGGAATATTATCCTAAAATAAACCATTGCCTCAAATACTCACCATTAAAATGGATTAATTTTATAGATTTTGATTATGGATTGAAATAAATCATTACTCTGTGATTAATTATTAATTAATATTATATTGAATTGAGTTATTCCTATGTTCCCTTGTCATAATATGGTATTAGTTCAAATATAATTTTTTATATTTCCATTTTTCTCAAACTTTTTCCCTATAGTACTATCATTGTTATTTATATAGAATAATAATATTTCAGGAATCCTATTATTGTATGATTCACATAGATTTAATGTGATTTCTATCCTATTGGATAAACTACTACATCATTCATGAGTATCTTCTAATTACATCTAAATATCATTGTATAAACTCTTCATGACTCCAAGAACCTATATGGAAGTTTCTCAATGAGTTTTGTTAAAAAAATGTCCCAGAAATACTAAATGGGTATTATTGATAACAATTTTACTAGTCCCTTGATCATACATACTACCAACTCTCCCCCAACATGAATGAATCTCAATCTAACAATAATAATCTAAATAAACATGATCACGAACACAACTGACTATATTATGACCTCTCCATAAAACAATTCACATTGTTGAGATTGAATGTTCGAATTCATACATACTATAGATGGATCAACTCCATATGTCACATAATTAATAATAATAATAAACTATATTTGATTCACCATCATCTAATCCTAAAATAGTTTTTGAAATGAAATTTTTTCACTAGTATCGTTGGATTCCTTGGTTCATACACATGTGGAAAATGATTATCATATCCCTCAGGGGCCTTAAACTTCTCATTCCCTAGTGAAAAAATATATCCACCACCTAGATACTATAATAGAGGTTTTCAATTTATCATATAACTAGACCCGAATACAATTCTTGAAACACATATATTACAACACATATGGTCAAAATAAGGAAAACTGTTAAAAGTAGTGCATCTCACAAGTCCATACACTTCCTAAGACACAACTAGGTTTCATACCATCATTCCTCAAAAGCCCACTAACATGTTTCAAGGATAAAAAATATATATAACACACATATATAGGATTATCATACCCAAAAATACCTAGCATGGAGACCCAGTTTATCTTTGTAGAATTACACTAAGAATCAACATAGGGAAACACCGTATTGATTTTTTTCCTCATTTTAAACATCTAAAATACTTTCAAAAATAGAATATAAATCACATCTTGGAACAAAAATTTCATGTCATTACTAATTTGATTAAGTAATTATTGAATACTACTATATTCAAATTTGTTTTAAGATATAATTCCATCAATTAATTATACAAAATTCAATGTTTATCTAGGTCTAATAACCCAAATGTAGTCACAAAATCCAAAATAAGAATTTCAATTCCTATAGTGACTATGACTTTAAGATGCATTTTATATTTATAAGAACACAATAATACATTAATCCCATATTTTGAAATATAAAAAACTCAATATACCATATATAAAACAAAAAATTAAAACCACACTCTCTAACAAAGTATAACAGCCTCTCCCAGATGACAC
Source organism: Viscum album (assembly GCA_963277665.1). Lineage (NCBI taxonomy): Eukaryota > Viridiplantae > Streptophyta > Magnoliopsida > Santalales > Viscaceae > Viscum > Viscum album. The sequence goes on along the minus strand of OY728123.1, from coordinate 679,316,193 downwards.
ATTATAGGGTCTCATAACCAAATTTTCATAATAAAGATAGAGACAAAGAGCCAAAAGCCTTGGGAACATCTCCCCATATACAATAGGATATCAAATAGTAGTGAGGGTTTATATGGTGATATTGGGGATACTATTCCCTCTGATATAAAACCATATCCTCACATAAATTCATATAAAAATAGTGAAATCAATATGGATGACAAAAAATATATAACAACATGTGTGTGCGAATAACATCAGTTTAATAACACATTCATTAAAATATTATTATCTACAACATAATATTGGTTATAATAAATTTAAATACATCCCCCATATAATGATCATATATTGAAATATCAAAAATTAACTCATGAAAATACATCTAAGTATAGAGGATCCATTTGATCTAGCCATAAAATCAAAAAATGTCCCACTCCAACTTCAACTATACCCTCTTCCAAACATACACCAAATTAAAGGATTTCAAGAATTCCTATTTCAAAAATAATAAAATATACGTGTTTCCTATAGGGAACATAACGTATGTGAGTATGAACTTGATATTACACAACCAATGATGTCCCTATCTAATATATATACATATATGATTATATGAATAATGAAATTAGTGGAAACCAAAAAATCAACTAAACAACTTAATTCCATGCTTGACTAGCCATAGGTGACCACATTACCTAGTTTATCCCATAATGGAATGAGACAATAAATCCATATTCAAATAATACCATTAAGAGAATGATATATCACCCCTCATATCATAACCAAAAGAAAGTCATTGTGATACCCATGGTCTCCTCTTGGATGTGGCATCTAAAAAACACATCCTATAATTTCCATTAGACACTTTATAGTGTAATGGCCCCAAACATATCTACTTATACCCAAATATTACCTCTCTAAAATGATTATCTCAATCAACCATTAGTACCCATGTTGAAAAATGGTGAATCACTAATCTAGTTATATTTTCAATTTGATCACCATAATATTCTCTTACATATAGGATACCACTAAACATAACCTTGTAAAAAAACTCATGGGACCTTCTCAATGTAAAAAAAACACAAATTATCTCAAACATGTGGTCAGCTGACTCACTAACTTTCAACTTCCTTAACTCATAAAAAAACCTCAACTCCTACCCATGAAAATAGCTATAACCACCCTCCTAATACCAAAAACCCATGTTTACCCATGATCTCACAAACCACTGTCATCATGTTCCCTTGGAACCACATAAATAATAACATCATAAAAATCATCACCTTCCCATATGAAAAACATCTCTATGAAATGTTGATGATATCAAGCAAGAAAGAACAAACCCAAAATGATCATTCTCATTGATACCCATATGATACTAATTCTATTAATATCATTAAAATAATAGAAATATCAAGTTTTTCTGTTCCTAGCTGTGAAAAAAACCCTACACATTCTTATAAATCACATTACACATAAAAAACATATAAAAAATAATTTTTATAGAAATAACCTACCTCGTATTAGAAAAATCATTCACATTGAATATCATGAGATGGTTTTGACTTAGAATCAAAGGAATTCAGAAACCAAATAAAAATCCCTAAAAAATTATTTTAGTAGAAACTGATTATAATTGTGAAAAAACAATAAAAACGCAATAATGGAAATTGTTCATTACATTTAATGATAACTAGAGACCAAAATGTCAAAGAACATGTGAGAAATGAGGGAAATTTCAGCATGGGAAAGAGAAATATGAGATAGTTGGAATTTAGGGAGACTACCCAACTTGTTGGAAAAATTGAGTATTATCCCTCATTTAATTAAATATAAAAATTAAATAATTCAATTAAAAATTAAAAATGAAATATCCAATGTACCAATCTTGTACCAGTTCACCAACCTCTGGGCACCCAATACCCATTGTGTACTCATACTAAGTCCACCAACTGGTTAGTTGACTACATAGAGACACCCCACATTTTCTGAGAATACTAGGTACCTTTTTCAAATCCACTAGGCTCTTTATATTTTATATCTTCTAGACAAAAATATCAAAACATGGACCACCTTCCTAATACTGATTCATAGTTTCTCATCAACACCTCTAATAGTATAAATACACATTATTACAGATGATTCAGTTGATGTTCGACCCAAATTGTTTCACTAGAATACTTTATATTGTATATATAGTTATATAATAATGTATTATCTAGAGGAAAGTCAATTAAAACTAGGAGAACAATGAGTAAAATAACACAAAAATAATTCTTTTCTCTAGTAGATCCTAGAAATGTGAAACAATACTCAAAACATCATAATTTGATCATTTATTTCATTAGGGAATTGTATTAGATAAATATGATTTAAATTTGGGAGTTGGTACCAAAGATGTATAACAATAATTTTATCATAATAAAGTTGTTTTTCTATAACAGGTGGAATAAAAAATTAAGGTGAGGAGAAATAAGGTAATGCATGTGTGTAGAGGATACTCAGATGATAAAGGAAATGATACCAATGTGACTTTCACACTAATTTTTATGCTTGAAACCATTATAATATTTAATTTTATTATTTTAAAATGAAGATGTGTTTTTTTATAAATGGATTTAATGTTAACCATCCCCAATGGAAAGTTTTAATACAATAAGAAAATTTTAAAAAAGCAATTGATTTATTATTTTAGAATATTATAAATATTTTTCAATGTTAAATAATTCTCTATATGGGATAAAACATTTCCCAATAGTATGGTTTTTTAGGTTATAAATTTTCTTTATTTTAATTAAATTAATGAAGGTAAGAGTAGATGACATACTCAACATCAAAAAAGATAAATAACTATCCTTAATTGTGATATAGTATGTAGATGATATTATCTATACCTGAAATGAATAATGTTTTTGTGATAGTTTTTTATAGATATGAATAATATTTTTTAGATTTCAATTCATGGAGTGATGAAATATTCATTATATCCCAATATTTCTCAACGGAAATATCTTATTTTATTTTATGAAGAGAATTATTATATTGACCTGAGATACTATGTATTATTTCTCCTCAAGAATTATTTCATTTAGTATCTTATGTTACATGTAGGAATGTAATAAAACAAAAACATACAACCTATAATATAATTAAATTATTCAAGATAACAGTTAAAGCCAATAAACTAGGGAGAATATATAGTAGTAACTAATTTTTGAATGTATATATTTATAATACATTTATAATTTGAATTTGAAAAAATTAACATCATTTTAGGACATAGTATATCAATATTAGTTTAGTATTCTTTGGAATAATAGATTTTTTAGGTGAATATTAAAAAATATAAATTTTTCTAAAAACTATCACTTTTATTATACTTAAATTCCATGGAAATAATTTTATACCATTTTTAATGTAAAAAATAACTTATATATATTAAAATTATGAATAATGAAATATTGTGTTGTTATAAAAAACCTAATCGTTAAAATTGAAATAATCACTAATATACTAATGAAAACTTTCTTTCATATGTTACATTTAATAAAATATTAACAAGATATAATTAGGTTTTTGAATTCAATTAATGATAATTAGATAATATTTGAATAATAATAACCATTTTAATTCTAATATAATCAATATAATTGATAATTAATGTTAAACGTAAATCTTATGCTTAAAAATACAATTTTTACTAAATATGGGTTTCTTTTTTTCTACATATGTTAAATTTAAAATTAATTTTCCTACAGATATAAATTTTAATTTATTATTTAATTACATAGTTAGATTCAGAAGGTTCAAATTATATATTAAGTCTCATTTTTTTAAGTGTTAAAAATAAATTATTTGGGTAAACATTACTTACCATGGTAATAACAAAAAATGGTAAAAGTAAAAAATATAACTATAAATGACTTAAAATCATGTCTGAAACATATTTTGGGAACTTTGATTAAGGATATATTGATCCTAAAACTACCTAGACTCTATTATTTTACATTTTTTTTTCATATTCCATGTGAAACATGTGTTCCCCTTAAATTAAAGAGATTTATGTGCTAATATTTCAATGTATTTAACTATAAAAGGATACACTACCCTTTGATCACTCTACAGACTTAAATACGCATAGGATTTACCCATACTCTACCCTATTATCTTCTAAAACCTATATACATATTATAAATTATTTTGTGTTTCCAAACTACTAATATAATCTTCTTTAATGTGGTGAACAAAGGAGACCATCCAAAGCAAGAGACAATAATTTTCACCACACCACATTAATTCTTTCATACTTCAACCACTCCATAGATCCCTCATAAATTATAGTTTGAAAAAATAGTATTATTAATATTATATTATGTTTTAATACTAATTAAACATCAATTTTATACCTTCCTCTAAAACCATTTAGTAAATAAATATGTCTTCGGTGTGAACATTCAAACCACCACCTCCATGTGATCGTGTTTCTCTTTTTTTATAGACTAACATGGGAAGAATAAAACATGTGTGTAATTTATAAACAATTTAATTACTAAACCAATAAAATTAAATAATTATAATATTATACATTCCACAATAGATATTAACAAAAAACAATTATATTAAATCTAACCTCTAATATGTACATATGAAAGGATGTTTCTAATTTTATTCCATTCATAAAAAATATATTTACCTATAAAAATTATGTGATAATGGAATAAAAAAGGATAAAGTAATATAAAATATTGTGATTATGAAAATATTTTAAAACACACTGACTAGGGTCGACACACCATGACAGTTTCCAAAAAAATGACTGAAAAACATCAAGTAACCCATGCAAGTAGAAATAATATAATAAAGTGGGGGCACATTATGATAAATTGAACATTGAAAAATAAATTTTGATATAAAAAGTTCTTAGGACTGTTTTTAACCTACTTAATAGAATTATTTATGAAGATAAGTTCAATTAAATAGTGTATTCAAACAAAAGGCAAGGGTTTCCATCTCAATCACCCTTAAATAAGGAATTTATTGATATAATGAAAAAATATTAATTTTCGTGGTGTAACTACTAAAAAAATATTTTTAATATCATAAATTAATTTGGAAAATGAAAATTTCATTTCAATTAATTATCTTACTTTTTATGGTTTATGATTGATGTATTCTATAAAATATAAGGGTTATTTATAACTCAATTTTCATTCATAAGTTATAATGTTTCTCCATGAATTTTCTCTTCAATTCCATATGATACACCATATTTCTATCTTTAAATATATTTTTTTATTCATATATCCTTTATTTATGAATTCTAATCCTTCTTTAAAGTTAATCTATGTTTGTAATAATTTCTATCCACTTAAAAAATGGTTTACCAAAATTTTCTAAAATTTCCATTACCTACAATGTTCTCCTTTGTAATTTGATACCTAATTAATAATTTTTCTCATTCCAAATTAATATATACCTTTCCACTTTTTGTGAATAATATAATTATTATTTAAGTTCATTAATTTCAAAAAAGGTGCTTAAAAAATAAAAATGGATCTTATGTAACTCCTTCATAGATTTCTATGTTTTTATTCATTCTACTTGTAGATCCTTTACAGGAATTCTATATATTGCAAATAAATGTTCAAGAACTATAATAATTTTTCAAATTTTTACATCCCCAATGATTTAATTCCTTCTTCTAATGGGAATCCTTACGACATAACCTTTATTTATTTCTTGAATCATAATTATGAATCCCACTAATTTATCATGGGATTGATCATGATTATTATTTATGTATGGTTTATTTTCTTCATGTGGCACACATGTGTTTGATTTTCATTTATGTGATTGGTTCTAGAAAAATTATTTATCACTCTAATCCAATATATAATGCTTTATATCTCATTTAATGTTATGTCAAGGATTAGGTCATGTACCAAATCCACAAAGGGACTTTGTCCACTTTATAATGACGGTCTTGGGAACGACCCTAGACTTATTTTTATGATATCATGATTTATGTTATTCTCGCATTTTTATGATATTAGGACATTATTTATTTATCCCATGCCTTCACACTTATTTTCACATTCTTTATGATATCATGTTATGCTGCTTGATTCTCATGTTTTTCTTAATTTTAATGTTTATTCCCCTAGTTGGATTTCAAGTTCACCCTTTTAATTATGAATTTTATCTTGTAAATCCTATATAGTTTCATAATATATATTGGATTGAGGATAATATGTTTTAGTTCTTAATAAATATGTTTTTTTATATTTAATATAGTTTATTTATGTGTCTAATATTCCAAATACACTAGATTTCTCGATCTCCATTTTGTAATTTTTGAAATATAAAGTTAGTTATGATGAAATAATATGTGTTTAAGTCTTGATTATATATAAGTGTACCCATGAATATCTAAAGTGGTTTGAGAAAATAATTCTAAGAATGTTTCATCCCCCATTTCAATAATAACCAAGATATAAATTGACAAATATTGAATGAACGTTAATTCAAGAGATTTTGGATAAATGATTGGGATTTTGCACTACCTTGTAGCTTCTTCACTAAATATAGTAAATGGTGTTATTTTATTTGGAATATTTCAAAGTTCACAATAGAATCATAAATTATATCTATATTATGGATCAATAGATACATTAGTGAAATAATTAATTATTGATTGAAATATGAATGTAATGAAAGGATAAATTTATTTGGATATACATTTGAAAATTTGGTTGTAATGAACTTACATGAGTTTCCCTAAAACCTGGAACCTGAATTGTTCCATCAAATATTTGAAGGGTATTCTTGATCCCCATCGGTTGGTGACAAGAACCCATGTATTGACCAAAAAACCAAAGGGAATGATTTTTCCAACCCTAAAAAACACATGGAATATATATACATGGAGTATGAAGGAGTAGAAAAAAGAAAAAAAATGTCATAACTATAAGAAGACACTGAAAAAAACAGCTATAAAATTATTTAAAATCTCTGAGAGACGAGTCTAACTGAAAAGGACCAAAACCGAAGTGCTACTCCATGTGATAGCTTAGACAAACTCTCAAAATCTGACCACTATCTACTCAACTCAGTTGACATGAAAATTCACTGACTCACTATGACACCTTGACATTCCTTACATTAGAGGACATACATAGATCTGCACACCATAGAAGTGGTACGCAGGGTGGGGACTAACATACTCAATAGTATCCCACCCAGGTGTTCCATAAAAAGTCATTATATAATGAATCTTGTATGCTCATTTCAAATAAAACATAGAAAGATAAGTATTAAATCATATTTTTATCAAAAAAGTTGTTAAAATTTCCCTTTTTCACAGTTCTAAAAAAAGGAAGGAATGTCAATTTCAAAGAAAAAATTGCATTTCTTTTATCACTAGAATAAACATTTATATCAAGGCTAAGACAAAAAAAGACCCCCAACACAAAATTGATTCATAGGTATCAACACCAAGGGTCATTATATATAAGTCAAGAAGATTTATCATACCACAATAAATCAAGTTCACAATCCGATTATGAGAACACGAGCCTTGGAAGTAGAGGAATACCCCTGAGTAAACCCCCCTAAAATGTCAATATTAATCCCCTAAAAAAAGAGCCTAGGAAACAGAGGAAATTCCCATGAGAAACCCTCCTCATAATCACAAAAATATGGAGAATAGCCTCAAGAAAAACCTTAAACTGAAGTACGCAAGGTAAACAATGTGATACTTTTCACAATTCATTACAATGATTTGAAAATACATATTTTCATTCCATTTATTACTAACCATGGAAAAAACGTTTTTATTTAAAAACTATTTTAAACACAGAAAAAAATCATGAAAATTATATGTATAAATCAGTTAATAAAATATGAACATTAAGGTTCATTGATTAGACACTAAATGAGACTAATATTATCTGTTAATATATATAATATTCATGTGATTTACTATTCATAAACACCATTTTAGTTCATTTTACACTTTGAACATCATTTCACATTATGATTGTAATACCTTCTTAAAATGCACTATTATGTGGTACATTTTTAAACATCATTTAAAGTACCCAATGATTCATCAGATTTTAAGGAATGTAATTATCCATATTTTAAATTTTTATTTTGGTAAATTGATATAAACTTCAATATTAACATGTTTCATTTAGGGATCAATGGATAATTCATGGAAGAAGATGGAAATATTTTATAATGAAAGGAAGCAATTTTAGAGAAGGCAGATTGGACACCGGACCACTTATGAGATTGTGGGACCCCAATTACAGACCCAATGAAGCCCAAATTTCATGGGATTCTAGAAGAAAAATATCGGAACAAATCAGTATTCAGGATCCAGTGCTAATTAGGCTTCCATTATGGTCATTTAGGCGATCCAAGTTAGAGATAAAATTCTGGGCCAGATTCTGCGGCCCAGAAAAATAGCCCAATAATCTAACCATATCTCCTAATACACAACTCCAAATGGGCCCATATTTTACGTAAGGTTAGGAGACATCCGGGGATATATTTTATTCTTATATGTACCACTCTAATTATGCCATGTAGAAGTTATTACAAGCACGTTGTTTCGGTGGATGAAAGTTGGATGCCACCTCGGGTCAAGGGTGGAAAAATCAACTCTCTGTTAACTTTCCACCCACCTATGGACTACCAAAATTAATTTAGATGCTTTATAATATTGGATTCTCGACCTAAGGCTCTAAAAATTCCTATTTAAGGAATTTGTGGTGGATTATTTGATCATATTTGGTGCTTTGTTCAATTGTAATGTTATGCTGTGATTTTGTTTTCTCAAGTTTGTCTTTCACATGTAAGTTGTTCAATTCACTTTAGTTTCTTAATAAAAGCTCTTATTTTCCTATTATTCTGTTGTTCTTCATATCACTTTGATACTTTTGGTTCAATGTGTGAATTTATTCACACCAAACCTTGTGAAATTATTCACACAATGGTGGAGTGATCATTTTTTTGGTGTTTTTTTTACTTCTCCAATTCCTCCCTCACGTGTCTACTTTCCGCTTCCATTGAAAACAAAACATCAATGGATGGAAAAACCACTTATGGGTTGATCCAAGGGATTATAAAGTGGCTGGATTGGATGTTATTTATCACCCCAATAATGTCTAATCACTTCTTTAATTGAGATTTTTATTTGATAATTTTTAAACTCCATCTTCCTTGTTGAATTTAAGGCCACACACTTCAAGTGATAATAAGAACTTTTACCTTGAAGTTCTCAAAACTTTGATCCTTCAAGTGTATAGGTGACTAGTATAAGAGGGTGTAGGAATTAAACCATTAAGTTATTATTTTGTTTTTATCTTTTTAAATGAACCCATCTCAAATATAAGAAATTTAAATCATTGAAAAGGAAATACGTCCAATCCACCCCAAGTGATAACCTAGGATCAACTCACTCTTTTAAATTGAATTCCCTTAAGTATATTAGAGTTAATTTAAAACCATCTTAAATAAACCCACGTTGTCCACTTAAAATCCAAAAAAAGTCCATATAATGTACATGTCTGTAGGTTACTTCTTAGGTCTTTGAGGATTCAATATCCCAAGCTAAACTACAATGACCGTTCTACCTTCATCTCTTGGGTAAATTTGAATGAGAATAAAAATTTGTCACCATTTTCAGGGACCTAATTAAGTCATCTAAGTACCCATCGTATTCTCCCCCATTTCTTATTTTCTCATCCAAATTCTCTTATCTTGTCCCTTTCTCATTTTTTTTCTTTCGGCACATGTACGCCTACACCCACAATCAATCAAACCGTCTAGTTAGGGTGGATAGTCCTGGGGTTGGGGAGTCAAGTACCCCAAGGGAACTATTTACATTAGATCCTAATCTTCCTAATACTCCATAGTCAAAAATTTATCCAATTTCAATGGAAGGTCTTCAAAGAAACCAACTCATAAACCCTGGTGGGAAAGAAAATGGAAACCCAAATGAGGCAGCCCCAAACATGGGGAATGGAATTGATCAAACCATGAATGACTACGTCACACCTTCCTGGACCAATGCCACCTCATGAATTAGACACAGTTCCCTAGGAGTTTCCAACTACATCTTTAAACCCCATATCCTAAACCACCTTCCCACATTCCATGGAATGGAGTCCGAGATGCCCTACCATCACATTAAGGAGTTCAATGACATTGTAGAAACCATGTGTCCCCCACATCAACTAGAATAAGCTAATATGAGGCTATTTCCTTTTTCATTAAAGTATTGAGCTCAAAATTGTCTAAAACATTTGAGACCATCATCCATCAAATCTTGGGACCAACTACAAAGAAAATTTTACAAAAAATACTTTCCCCACCACAAAACAATTGCACTTAAAAAGAGTATCCATATTTTTTTTGAAAAGAGGGAGAGTCATTCTATGAAACATGGGAGAGGTTCAAAGACACTCTAAACATGGTTCCACACCATGGTTTTTCAATTCCTAAACAAGTGAGAATTTCTTATGAAGGGTTGGGTCTAGGGAACAAAAAATTCATTGACATGATGTGTAATGGAACCTTTAAAAACAAAGCCCCAAATGATGCTTACGAGTATCTAGAAATCCTTTATTAACAAAACCAAACACATGGAACATCACCTTATTCTGAAAATCCATAAAGAACTACTGTAATTCATACACGTAGAGAAGAGGAAACACTTAAAGCTAAACTCACAACACTCTCTAGGAAGGTTGAAGATATAGACCTTCAGAAAGTCCATAAAACCCAAACTATTGACCCTGTTTGCACAATTTGTGACAAACATGACCATAAGTCAGACAACTGCCTAACCATTCCATCCATAAAGGATGTTATTTTAGGAGGACCCCTAGTGGAAGTAAATGCTTTGAACTTCCAAAAGCCTCAATACCAAAACAACTTCAACCTAAGGTATAATGACCACCCAGGCTTCTGCTAGAAAGATAACCAGCATCCTAGCCAACCATAGGGAGAAAATCCTTACCCCCAAAAGAACTACCAAACCCATAACCAGTTCTAAACCCAACCTAACCTATACCAACAGCCACTGGTCCATTTTCAACAAACCATCCCACCTCCAAAATATCCCCCCAGTATAAACCAATCTTCTCAATCACCAACCCAAACTGTTCCACAAAGCCTACTAGAACAACTATGTAAACAAATGGAAAGGATAAAATCAGAAGTCTCTTCCCTTAAAAAATAACTTCAAACCATCAAAACTGGAGAGGCACCCATGCCTACTTAGGCGGCGCCATCCTCAAATTCAAGGGGAGAGTAAAGTTTTACTCAAATAAATCATGAACAACTAAAGGCTGTAACTATTTTAAGAAGTGGGAAATCAGTTGAGAAACCTGAAAAAATAATTCAGAACCCACCTGAAGATTCAAACTTGGATGAAAATTCAAATGAACCAAATGATCAAACTGAAAAACATTATAAAATTGTCAAAGAAACAACTCTTCAACAAACAACCCCACAACCTGCACCATTTTCTCAATGCATGAAGGGGAAAACCAAGCCTGAATTGAGTGAAACATTGAGGGAAATCTTTTCACAAGTCACGTTGAACATTCCCCTTCTCGATTCAATCCAAGCCATACCTGCCTACTCAAAATACCTTAAGGACTTGTGCACTTTTAAAAGAAAATTTTCACATAAAAACCAAGTCATTTTAGCTGAAAATGTGAGTACCACCATTCATGGGACCATTACTCCTATGTTTAAAGACCCGAGTTTCCCTTACATCAATGTTGAACTAGGAGAGAAAAAAGTTGTCAAGGCCTTGTGTGACCTAGGTGCTAGTGTCAATATCATCCCCTATGATGTGTTCTGCCAGTTAGGCCTAGAAGAGCTCCAACCCACATCTGTCACACTTCAACTTGCTGATCATAGCATTAGGGTTCCAAAGGGGATTTTAAAGGATGTTCCTCTAAAGGTTGAAAACTTCATCTACCCTGCCAAATTTATTGTCCTTAACAACCATCCAAACTTAGGAAATAAGAAACAAACCCCAATTATCCTTGGTCGTCCCTTCCTTGAAACAATAAACTCTGTTATCCGAGTTCGAAATGGGAACATTACCATCGCCTATGGGAACATGAGTCTAGACTTGAACATCTATAAAGCAAGCTCAAAAATAGGAGATAACAAAGACATTCATGAAGTAAACATGATAGGAAGCATTGATAATGAATCCATAGAACATCAAGGAATATTTGATGGATGTTTAAGTCAGGATGAGATTGATTTCCTTTATTCACATGAAGGAATTTTATCTCCCTGGCTTGAATAATTTTAAAAATTCTCTTATGATGAAGTCTTAGGTCCAACAATTAGTGAAACCTTTCAAGAAACCACTTTCACGGAGACCACTCCAACTTCCTTCCCTAAATCTGATCAATCCAATATAGTAGCTGAAACTTCTACTTGTGGGGAATAAATCCTATCTAAAACTTTAGGAAATAAAATTGATCTTGATCCGATGTCCCAATCCTCTGCTGAAATTCCGAACCAACCTGTTCTTGAATTGAAGGAACTTCTTGCTGCACTCAAGTATGCCTTCCTAGGGGACAATCAAACACATCCTATTGTAATTTCTTCTTCTCTTGAAGAAAATCATGATAGGATGCTTCTAGATGTCCTTAGGAAACATAAGAAAGCCATTGGTTGGACCCTGTCTGATATTCTTGGGATTAAACCACTTATCGGGACTCATAGGATTGTTCTAGAATCTGATTCAAAGCCATGTCGTCAACCTCAACAACGAATCAATCCTAATCTCATGGAGGTATTAAGGAAGGAACTTCTGAAATTGTTAAAAGCTGGTATCGTATATCCCATAGCTAAGAGTTAGTGGGTCATCCCAATCCAAGTGGCTCCCAAGAAGGAAAGAATAACAGTGATAACCAATAATAATGGAGAGATTCTTCCAACTAGGTTTAGTAGTGGATGGAGGGTCTGCATTACTATAGGAAGATAAACTCATTCACAAAGAAGGACCATTTACCCTTACCATTCATTGACCAAGTCCTTGAGAGAGTGGCAGGTCATGCCTTCTACAGTTTCTTAGATGGGTACTCAAGGTATAATCAAATTGAGGTCTCCCTAGAGGATCAATGGAAGACTACATTCACATGTCCATTCAGAACCTTTGCATTCAAACGTATGCCCTTCGGGTTATGCAATTCCCCTAGAACCTTCCAGCAGTGCATGATGGGAATCTTCTCAGGCATAGTAGGGGATTTTCATGAGGTCTTCATGGGTGACTTCTCTGTGTTTGGGGATACATTTGAGGGAAGTCTGAGGAATGTAGAGAGAGTCTTGTCAAGATGTGAAGAAAAGAATCTGGTCCTAAACTGGAAAAATGCCATTTCATGGTTAAAGAGGGACTCGTTCTAGGCTATCTGGTCTCAGGTAGGGGGATGGAAGTTGATAAAGCCAAGGTTGACATCATTCACCACCTTCCATCACCAAAAACTGTCATGTCAGTGAGGTATTTTTTAGGACATGCTGGTTTCTATAGAAGATTCATCAAGGACTTTAGTTCAATCTCCCATCCCCTTTGTGCTCTTCTAGTAAATGACGCTCCATTTGTTTGTACAGAAGGATGTGAGGGTTCATTCTCAACCCTCAAATCCTCTCTCACCTTTCCTCCCATTATGAAATATCCAAATTTGAACCTTCCTTTCTAACTTATGTGTGATTCCAGTGACTTTGTTGTAGGAGCTGTGTTAGGACAATGATGTGATAACACTCCTTATGTCATTTCTTATGCAATAAAATCCATAAATGATGCCCAAATCAACTACAACACCATTGAAAAGGAGTTACTTGATATTGTGTTTCCCTTAAATAAGTTTAGGTCCTACCTATTAGGACCCCCCATCACTGTGTTCACTGACCATTCTGCACTAAAATACCTCTTCCAAAAGCATGATTCTAAGGCTAGACTGATCAGGTGAGTCCTTCTCTTACAAGACTTTAACCTCACAATCAAGGACAAAAAGGGAATTGAAATTTTTTTAGTTGATCACCTCTCAAGGATAGAATTCAAAGACAAGTCAAATCACCTTTCTATGTCTGATTCATTTCCTGATGAACACCTATACTCTTTGAGTGACTGCCCTTGGTATGTTGACATAACCAATTTCTTAGTTACATGAGTCATTCCAAAATTCTTAGGGACTCAATCTCGAAGGAAATTCCATTCTGTTGTTAGACACTATGTGTTTGATAATCCATACCTCTATAAGTTCTTCCTTGACCAGGCCATTAGGAGGTGTGTCCCAGAATCTGAACAAGAGTCCATCCTTAAATTCTGTCATAGTGAGGCATTTGGAGGTCACTCTTCCTCTATGAAAACATCTTCTACAATTCTTCAGTGTGGTCTCTTCTGGCCCAACCTCTCAAGGGACTCTTACACATTTTGTCAAAGCTATCATAGATGTAAACAAGTAGGGTCCATCACAAAAAGGAATCAAATGCCACTCACTCCCATCTTAGTGGTTGAAATCTTTGACTATTGGGGAATTGATTTCATGGGTCCCTTACCAAACTCTAGGGGATATATTTACATTCTCTTAGCTATTGATTATGTCTCAAAATGGGTTGAATCCATTCCCACAAATTCCAATGATCATTAAACTATGATTAGATTCCTTAAAAAAATCATCTTCTCAAGATTTGGAATTCCTAGGGCTATAATCAGTGATCGAGGAACCCATTTCTGCAACCATCCATTCTCTTCACTCATGTATAAGTATGGGATTTCTCATAAATTTTCCATTGCAAACCATCCACAAACAAATGGTCCAGATGAGTTAGAAAATAAGGAGATTAAGAATATTATTGAAAAAACTATCAATCCTTCTAGGAAAGATTGGTCTGAGAAACTCTTAGATGCTCTTTGGGCCTATCGAACCGCATATAAAACCATTTTAGGAATGTCCCCATATAGGTTGGTTTATGGAAAATCATGTCATTTACCTGTTGAAATTGAGCATAATGCCTCTTGGGAAATTAAGAAATGGGATTATGACCTTTCATTGGCCGGAACAAAAAGGAAATTAGATCTCAATGAACTGGGGGAACTAGAGATGGAGGCTTATGAAAATTGAAGGATCAATAAAGCTAGAGATCAAACCTACCAATCTAAGAATATCAAAGTCAAACATTTTGAACCGGGAAAATTTGTGCTCTTGTATAGTTCAAAACTTCATTTACACCCAGGAAAATTAAGGTCTAGATGGTCAGGTCCATACATAGTGCATAAGGTGTACCCCCATGGGGCTGTAGAAATTTAAGACCCCACCAATGGTCCAAACTTTAAAGTTAATGGTCATAGAGTCAAACCATTCATAGAACCATTACCAAAACATGAAGTTAATGAAGAATTGTGTGAACCTACCATAGATGATGAAAATAATTGATCAATTAGGGGTCCATGTCGAGCAACGACGTTAAACAAAGCGCTGTACAGGAGAAAACCTGTGATTTTCATGTTTCCAATCTTTTTTAAATCATATTTATTTATCAAATAGGATTAATTAATCATTTTGATATTTTAAAAAAATATACTGTTGGCATGTTCTTCAATTATGATTTTGTATGGGTATGAAAGGGGAGCACCATATTCATCTGTGTCACGTGGTGTGATCCTTTAGTAATACCTTACCCAGAAATTTATAAAGAAGATAATGTATCATCAATTCGTTTTTTTATGTGTTTGTAGGTTAAAAAAAATAAAAATAATAATAATAATAAAATTCCACATCATAGGTCTTGGGGAAAACCCCGTCACAACCGATAAAGCTGCGGGCATTCAAATCCACGACCGAAGGGAGACAGGGGCACGTGCTTACCACTGACCTGTGACTTTTTCTGTTTCCTTATTCTATAATTTTTATATATATACTTATATTTCACTTTATTTATTATATAAATATATATATATATATATATATATATATATATATAGTTTTTTGTGGTTGTTTTGTTTGTTTGTTTTTCTCCACTATGGAATTCTCATAGTGACATCGAGATCAAGGGACTAAATTAGAGCAGCAAGAACTTCAACTTCAACCACCTAGTGACTTCATTCCCTGATCCTCATATTTCAATTTCCTTTTTGAACTTCCCTTATCTTCCTCTACTCCTTCTAAATTTTAATTTCTTCAAACACTGGGAACAATGTTATTTTATGTTGGGGGGGGGAGACAAAATAAAAATGCTTTTGTGTCAAAAAAAATTAATGATTTGAAAACAAATGTGTAAATGGAAGGGAAAATTCCTTTAACTTTGAACATGGTAATACACATTACAGACTTTGAAACTGAATATCAAATAAATTAGCATGCCCCAATTATGATTTTAATCCTTGTATAATTTTATGAGCATTGATTTTGGAAAGTGTGGCTGTCTAATGTGATATTTCATCATTTATATTTTCATCCAAATAAAAAAAAGATCACAATGCACGTCCTTTGGATAGTGGGGTATTAGTTTAAGTTCATGGGGTCCCACAAATAAATAACATAGGTTTGGTAATCATTTTATTTTTAATATGATTATTCAATAAAAAAATAAAAAAACAATAAAGTTGTCCGTAGAGAAATGAAATGACCTAATGCATGGCTTTCAGCACTTGGGGATCTTGACTTCAATGTTGTCTGGACCAGAGTTAGTAATTTTATCTATATTTTTGGTAATTTGAATTTGTTTTTGACTGAGTTAACTCGAGATGATGCTCGAGTATGTGGGCTTCATTTGGTTCCCTAAGGTCTTTGAGCCTCGGAGTCATCAGCAAAGTCTCGCTACAGGGGTTGACTCTTTTGAGTGCAATTTCAATTACCATGGAAAATTGCAAAAAAAAAAAAAACAAAAAAAAAAAATTATAATACAAAAAATTTTTGAATACACATCTTAATATTGAAATGTTATTCCACCTAGCGCTTCCGTCATTTCCCCCTTTAATAAATATGAACCCCCATGTCTATTGTGATGCACAACACATCCTCATACTTAATTGATATTGGATGAAATATGGAAATGAATTTGAACAAAGGAATGAGATTGGGATTGAGATTTTCTTATGAAACTATATAGTATTTAAATATTTTTATGGGTTTCATGATTGTTTGGTATAAGGGTTTTTTGTGATCATTGTGTATTAAATTTTTCTGGAAAAGGGAATTCGAATTTCATATTGTTGAGATATATTTTGCTCGGGACTAGAAAAACTCAAGTTGGGGGGTGTGGTTATACACTAAATGAGGCTAGTATTCATTGATAATATATATAATATTCATGTTATTTATTATTCATAAACACCATTTTAGTGCATTTTTCACTTTGAACATCATTTCCCATTATGATTGTAATACCTTCTTAAAATGCACTATTATGTGGTACATTTTTGAACATCATTTAAAGTACCCAATGATTCATCTGATTTTAAGGAATTCAATTATCCATATTTTAATTTGATATTTAGGGAAATTGATCTACACTTCAATATGAACATGTTTTATTCAAAGATCAATGGATAATTCATGGAAGAAGATGGAGATATTTTATGATGAAAAGAAGGAATCCTAGAGAAGGCAGATTGGATACCGGACCACTGATGAGAATATGGGACCCACATTACAGACCCAATGAAGCCCAAATTTCATGGTATTCTAGAAGACATATATAGGAACAAATAATTCTCCAGGATCCAGTGCTAATTCGGCCTCCATTGTGTTCATTTAGGCGGCCCAATTTAGAGATAAAATTCTAGGCCATATTCTGCGGCCCATAAAAACATACCAGTAATATAATCATATCTCCTAATTCACAACTCCAAATGGGCCCAAATTTACAGGTGGTTAGAAGCAATCCGGGGATACATTTTCGTCTTCTATGGACCACTATAATTAGGACATATAGAAGGTCTTACAATAACATCTATTAGGTGGATGAAAGATGGATGCCACCTTGGGTCAAGGGTGGAAAAATCAACTCTCCCTCAACTTTACACCCACCTATGGCCTACAAAAATTAATTGAGATGCTTTGAAATTTTGTAGGATCTACCCAAGGCTCCAAAAATGACTATTTAATTTAGTAGTTGTGGAGTAGTTGATCATCTTTGGTGCTTTGTTCAATTGTAATTTTATGCTGCAATTTTGTTGTCTCAAGTTTGTATTTCACATGTATGTTGTTCAATAAACTTTATTTTCTTAATAAAATCTCTTAGTTTCCTCTTATTATGTTGTTCTTAATATCAATTTGATACTTTTGGTTTAAGGTGTGAATTTATTCACACCAAAACCTGTTAAATTATTCACACAATGGTGGAGTGATCATTTTCTTTTTTGTGTGTTTTTTACTTCTCCAATTCCTCCCTCATGAGTCTACTTTCCGCTTCCATTGAAATCATAGAATCAATGGAGGGATAACCCACTTATGGGTTGTTCCAATGGATTATAAAGGGGATGGATTTGATGTTATTTATCACCCCAATAATTTCTAATCACTTCTTTAATTGAGATTTTTATTTGATGATTTTTAAACTCCATCATCCTTGTTGAATTTAAGGCCACACACATTAAGTGCTAATACGAACTTTTACCTTTAAGTGATCAAAACTTTGATCCTTAATGTGTATAGGTGATTAGTATAAGAGGGAGTAGGAATTAAATCAGTAAGTGATTATGTTGTTTTATCTTCTTAAATGAACCCTTCTCAAATATAAGAAATTGAAATCATTGAAAAGGAAATACGTCCAATCCACCCCAAGTGATAACCTAGGATCAACTCACTCTTTTAAATTGGATTCACTTAAGTATATTAGAGTTCATTTAAAACCATATTAAATCAACCCAAGTTGGCCACTTTATAACCCTAAAAAATCCATAGAATGTACATGTCTATAGGTTACTTCTTAGGTCCTTGAGGATTCAATAACCCAAGCTAAACTACAAGGACCGTTCTACCTTCATATCTTGGGTAAATTTAAGCGAGAATCATTCATCAAAATATCCCTTAGATAGATCCACCTACCTTGAAATTCAGGTCACACATGCTTACAATGGGATCCACCAACAATGAAAACTCAATGATGTCAACTAAGACCCTAGATCCCATTCCACACATCTCGAAATTGATCCAATCTTGAAAGAGGGTTAGAAGGGAAAAGGAAACACCACATACCTCAAGAACGAACACCGCTTCCCCACATCCAACAATTGAACGACCTCCAGAATGAGATCAAACAAAATATATATAATAAGGAAAGAAGAAACATAGTTTCAAACAAAAAAAATATAATAATCCAACACAAGGGTGCTTCCATGATCATTGGAAACAAAGAAGAAGAAAGGTTACTCACTTGGAGAGATGCACCGCAACTACAATGAAGATAAAATACCGAATAGATCGATATAAATGGAAAATTGTCTCCAAATATTGTCATAGAGGAACCCTTTATTGATAGAAAAAGTGAAATTAAAAATGAATGGAAACTCAAACCCAATAAGGCTCCCAAAAATCCCTATATAAGGAATTACATGTATAGTAATATCTTTATATGTCATGAAATCCATAATGTCCATGTAAACAGAAAAAAAATCACCTCTAATTAAAATCTGACCATTAATTAGATCATGATGTGTAAAAATCTCCATGTAATTTTACTTTTCATGGAATGCACCTAGCTACTATTACACATCATGTAACCTAGTTAAATGGTGTGTAAATATCCAGCAGCCTACAAAAAATCCCGAAATGAACATTTAAAACTCAATGCCAAAAAGGGAACTCTAAGAGACGAAAAAACATACCCAATCATAGGAATGGGATGTTAAAAAATTCCCACCATAAATACTTTTCATCCCTAGGAAGTCTTATGGATGATGTAAACCCAAGAAAGAGATGAGGACACTAATCCCTCATTAATGACTACTATTCCAAATTATCATGAGTATCTGATACATGTTGCTATAAAACTCTGACTAACGGATTCGAATTCCCAAGAAATACTATCACATAAGATTAAAATATCAAAAATGGCTTCTCCAAAATAGAGACATCTAGATCTATCTCAATTTCTTCCCAAATTGGAACATGAGTGGGATTAGGATGATACTTTCTGAGCTGATATATGTTGAAAACATCTTGAATACTGATCAACTGAACTAGAAATTATAACTCATAATCAACTTGTGCCCACTTTTTAGTGACCTCAAATAGTCCAACATGTCTAAGAGACCACATTTCCTATTTTATAAGTAGATAGTGACCCAACCGAGGAGAAACATTCAAGAAAACCTATTCACCAATGGAAAAATCCAACGGATGATGCCACCAATACGTATATGATTTATGTCAACTCTGGGTTTTAATTATACATTGATGTACATCCCGAATCTTCATTTGTGTCTAATGAAACATACTTGGTCCAAACAAAGATACTTCCCTCACCACAGCCTAATAGAGAGGTGATCTACACAGGAAACTATACATTGACTCAAGGGAGTCATTTTGATCTATTAAAGATAATTTTTGCTATAAAAAACTGAACTAGAACAAGATATCTATCTCTTTATCCACCAAAATAAAAGATAGAGGAATAAATCATATCCTCCAAGACATGAGTCACTCGATCTATCTAACTGTCAATATATGGATGATAAGTTGTTCTCAATATGACCTGAGTTCACATTGCCTCTTGGAGACTCCTCTAAAACCTCAACGTAAACCTAGGATCCATATCTAAAACAACAGTAGAAGGAACCCCATGTATCCTCAAAATCTCCAGCACATACAGATTACACAGATATTCAACCTTAGTGGTATGCTTTATGAAAATTAAATGAGAATACTTCATCAATCAATCAAAAACTAACTAGATTTTAATCCTCCCTCTGGGAGTCCATGGTAATAAAACAAATAAATCCATAGATACATTGTCTCATTTCTAAACAGGTACCAAAATAGGATGAAGAAAACTAGATGATTTCGAGTGCTCTATCTTTATCCACAGGTAGGTGTAATATTAGGACATGTAATCTACAATGTCACACTTCATACCAAGACACTAGAATCATTATTTCATTTCATAACACATCTTCATAGTTCTATGTTGAATGAACCATGAAGAGTTGTGATAATTAAACAAGACTAAACTCATCAAAGATACTGGGATGAAAACCCGCTTACCTAAGAGGAGAATAAAAAATAAAGAGAGATACCAATCAGATATTGTCTCCCCACAAAAAGGATTTATTTAATTTCACTAAACTCATCACCCTACTGTTGACTCTGAAAAATAGACTCCATGAAATATTATGATAACTAAACACCACTCAGAACCATACCTAAAACTTCTACCTGAGAATCCAGGTGAAACAAAGTTAAAATCCCCATAAGTTTCCACTCCTCCTTCAATTCCAAAACAACATGTGATGATACTTTCTTTCTAATAGTGTCAGAAACAAAATTCCCCTTCCTCGAGATGTTGGAAATATTGAAGTTAAATGTCTGAAGGTATTCTACATGTTGTCTCTATTTGAGATTTATGTCACACTGAGAAAAGATATAACTCAAACTCTTATGATCAGAAAATACTATGAATATCTCCCCCAAAAGATAGTGCCACAAAAATTAATGTGCATTCATAACATTAGAAAGCACTAAATCGTGAGTGGGGTAATTATTCTCATGCATTCAAAGCTAAAGAGAGCCTTATGATACCGCATGGTCATCTTGCATAAGCATGCATCCCAAAAAAGAACCAGAATCATCACAAAACACCACGTAACCCTGAATAAGATCAGGTAAGATTGAAATAGAAGATGATGTCATAAGTCATTTTAGTTCATTAAAGGAAGACTGAAACTTCAAATCTCAGGTGAATTTCACCAATTCCCTAGAAACAACAGTCAAAGGTGATTCCAGTTTAGAAAAAAATTTAACAACTCGTTGGTAGTATCCTGGAAGACAAAGGAAGCTCCACATGTCAAATATATTTTATGGTTCTTTCCATGAAAATACAGTCATCACCTTCTCAGGGTAAACTAATAATAAATGTTCAAAAATATTATTCCCTAAGAACATCACTTCTTTAATCTAGAAACAACATTTCTAAATGTTTCCAAACAAATTTTGAATTCTTATAATTTATAGAACCAAACTTAGATGGTGTTTATGCTCACACACTGATTTCGAATAAACCATAATATTATCCATGAACACTACCAAAATAGTGTATACATATTGATGAAATATCTTATTCATCATATCCATTAAAACTATAGGATAGTTAGTCAGACCAAAATGAAAAACAAGATATTCATATTGGTCATACCAGCTCCTGAAAGTTTTCTTTTGTATATCAAACTCCTGAACTCTGAGCTGATAATAACCCAAAAAAGATCAATATTTGAAAATCACATTTTCCCACAATAACTAATTGAGAAAATTATCCACATGATTAAAATCATACTTGTTCTTAAATTTTACCTAGTTTAACTTTTGGAAGTCCGTACACAACTGGAGTGAACCATCTTCTTTCTTAGAAAAGAGATTAGTGGCTGACCAAGGAAAAAATTAGGGTGAATGAAAACTTTTTCCAATAGGTCATCTGACTAAATCTTGAGCTCTTTCAGCTCCATTGGTGAAATACAATTAGAAGTTATCAATATTTACTACATACCTAGAACCAAGTCAATCATAAACCCTACATATCACTTAGGATGAAGACTAGATAAGTAATTTGGGAAAAGATCATAAAATTCTCAAACAACATTGGGAAGATCTACAATAGAATAAATTTCATCAGGCTCAATCGAAACAATCTACAAAAAAATCATGATCTCTTGGTTCGAAGTTCCTATATGACCAAACCTTTGGTCCCACTCACACTAAAACATAGGAGATCACCCATCAACATCATGAATGAAACAAGCCAATGATAATAATCATCCTTATTTCGATGTGCCAAAATCTAATCCATATCGATGATGAAATCAAATAGATCTAAATAAAGAATGATAAAATCTCAGACCAACTCTGTATCAGCTATCATTATAGAGAAATAAAGAAAATAAACCCCTATTCTTTTCTCTTAACAAGAGGCATCACTAACTCCATTACAACATAAAAATGTTTTCTTAAAGTTTAAGAATATCAAGAAATGGGATAATATAAATTAGTGGGAGGCATGATTATCAAATAAAAGCAATCACTAAAGAATATGTAATAAAGATAGTTACTCTCACTATTTTCTAGACCTGCACCATCCACTTCTAGAAACTCATCTACTACGTGAAATTGTGTAACTCCTGAGGTATGTGGCTGGATCCCTTTAGTCCTTTGATAATATGACTCCCCTATAGTATCCTTTAGATCTAAATAACCTTGATCATAATAAGGCATATTAATATCATAACATACGCACTGTAAGTGACCCACACAACTATATTTGTTGCACATATTGATGGGTATAAGACAAGAACATATTACGTGTCTGACATTGCCACACTAATAGGAAGTTAGAGTCATATTTCTATATGTATAAGATGGTGTGGAGGAGGCTTTTTGTTGAGACCAACCTCCACCATTCCTACTATGATCCTACCACTTCCTGTAATTCCCATTCACGCCATAGAAGATTCCATTAGATGGAAGATAATAAGAGGAAATGCCAACCTTTCCTTCTATATTAATCTCTTCTATCAAAACTATTTCTACCATATCAGCATAGGGATAATTATTTAATATCAAAAAGTGATTTGATATCTGGTCAAAAACCTTGTAGATACTTATGATCTGTTAACTAGAAATTTTTTACCATGTTCAGAGCAAAAGAGATAGGCACACAAAACTGGTTGGTGCATGCCGATACAGAACACTATCCCAGTTTTAAAGAGAAGAACTTTATAGATTTTTACATCTTTAGCAACTATAGAAAAAACTAATATAAGAACATGGTTTTGAAACCCATCTAATCCAAGTCCAAATGTCTATCTGCATGGACTATGTAATCCCACCATCTCTTACCCAAACCCTCGATCCAGAACACTAAAAACATTATATTGATATTCTCAGGTGTTTCAAGAAAGTAAAATATTTTATCAATCATATACATCTAGTACTTCACCTCTTGAATTTCATTTATCCCTTTAAAGAATGGTGTATTCTCACACAAGAATTACTACAACCAATATCTCTCTCATCTAGATCCAGTATGTACCTCAAAAATGACATTCTAAACTAGTGGTATGTTCTGATCAACATCTAGAATTGCTTTTATGATATTTTGGATGAGATTCTGATCTATTGGTAGATTTCATTTAGGAGCATCAACAAAACCCTTTTGATGAACCTATGGAATACATCTCATAGGAATATTCATGCACACTGAAACATAATAATTATTATACAAAAGAATAAATCTTAGTTAAAACTAGAAAACACATAAGGATAGACTGAGATTTAAAAAAACCAACACTAGAGAAACATATCCCAAAATTCCATGGAAACATGAGTCTGGTCGTGACAAGAGCTATCTAAGAACTTATCATAACATACCTCTCATTTCCCAAAAATCCTATCTTTATTCTAATAGATTTCCCAAGACAAGGACTCTTTGGAAAAAACTACCTTGTTATCATACAATTTTATAATGAACCAACCTGATTCACCCTCAAAATTGGCACTTAGACCATTCTGTCACATACCCAAAGGGTGTTTCCAACACCCACAGGCTGGAGATAAGCATCTTGGCATCAAAAATAAAATAAAATTGAAAAAGTTCTCTTAACTTGAACAAGCACCTGGAATATATATGAACAGAGAATTTTGGAACAAATGAATGCTAAAAATATATGCCATTATTGTAAGAAGATAGTGTAAACAAAACCACTCTAAAAGTATCCAAAATATCCAAGAGACTAGTCTAACTACAAAGGACCAGAACCAAATTTCAACTCCTTGTGATAGCATGGATGACCTCCCACCATCTCACCCCTATCTACCAAACTCAACACACATGAAACCTGGCCACCTCATAGCAGCACCTTGAATTTCCCTACATTAGAAGACATATATATCTTGACACACTGCTGAAGAGGTCCATAGGGTGTGAGCTCCCAAGATCAAAAGGATCCCACTGAGGTGTTCCATAACTTGTCTCTATATATTGATTCATGTATGATCATTTCAAATAAATCATGTCATGATAAATAAGTAAAGAAGTTTTTTATCAAAAATATGGAAAACATTTCCCTTTTTTATAGTTCTAAAAAAATGTAGGTATTTCAATTTCAAATCACAATTTTAATTATATTTATCATGTGAATAAACATGAAAATCAAGGCTAAAACAACAAAGCCACTAAACACAAAATATAAGAACATGTACCAACACCAAGTGTCCTTATAGATTATGCTAGTAGACTACTCATACCACAATCAATCACATGAACAATCTGGTTCCTAGAAGACAAGCCTATGAAGCAAAGGAATACACTATAATTACACCCCCCCATTCCCCTAATGTTTTCAAGATCAATCTCCTAGAACAATGGTTTTATAAAACATAGGAAATTCCCATGAGAAAACCTCCCTATAATCACAAAAATACAGATGATGGCCTCCAGATAAACCTTCCACCTATTTACCCATTGTAACTTAGGTGTTCATTTTCACAATTCATTCAACATATTTGAATATACCCCTTTTCATTCCATTTATCAGCAACCATTGAAGAACCATTTTTCATTAAAAACTCATTTCAACGCACATAAAAAATCATTATAATAATATGTATAAATCAATTTATAAAATATGGATATTAAGGTTCATCAATATATGCTAGAGAAGGGACCACTACCATGAAACTCAGGTCGCACCCACCTGCAATAGGATCCACCAAAAACAAAAACTCAACAACATCAATGAATTCCCTTGAAGTAGTCAAAAAATTATATAATTGATCCAATCGATAAATAGGGTTAGCTAAGAAAAGGAAACAACCCATACCTCAAGAAAAAACACTGATGCACCATAAACAAAAAAGTAATGGCCTCAGGAATGAGATCGCACAACTGATCTTGAAGAAACCAAGAAGAAATGCCATTTCAGATCAAATAATTTGATAACGCAATGTGAGGAAGCTACCACAATCAATAGAAATGAACAAATAGTAAGTACAATCAACCAGAAAGGTGCACTACAACTGTAATAAATATTGGACACTGAATGAATCAATCTGGAAGGAATGGAGTCTCCCAAAACTGCCATAGGGGAACCCTTGGTCATGATAAAAGGAGTACTTATAGCCGAGTGGATACTCAAACCCCATATGGTTCCCTAAAATCCCTTCTTGAGGAATTAAATGACATGTAATACCTTCACACATCATGAAATCCGCATTGTAATACCATGATATTTTATGAAAAATATTCTTTTTAATTTCATTGATGTATTGTGTTGTATGCTACACCAAAAGGAGCTTTCACTACATGCATCCCTGACTTGGATTGCATTACACTCAATCGTGACCTTCCACGATAGCGTGTGTTGTACGCAATACTGAGTTTCGCTAAACAACGATATGTTATACAAACTAGCCGTTATGAATAGTAATACCCACTTTTTGAAATTTTATAAATTTTATCTTTCAAAATGGACTTCATTTTTAGATTCGGAATATCAAAATTATCCTAGGGTTACTTTTTGGTATTTTTCTGAAAACTTTCAATTTTTGATGAATAGTGAAAACACTAGGTTACTATTTAAAAACAGACGTTTTATTTCAATAATTATTTCTTTTATTTAAATTTATTTTAGGTCAAAATTGATACATAATACCTATATAAGTTCAATTTAATTCATTGGAGTCATTTTATAATAATTTTCGATATATAAAAATTTTATTGAACTTTTCACCGTCTTCTACCCACCTCCTAGGAGAATTTGAAAATTTACAAAAAACTTAATTTTACCACTTCTGTGAGTGGAATTTCGAAAATCCAAGAGACAAGGTTAATATCAAGGAGTAAAAAGTGGTTCAATAAGATAAAAATATTTTTTGGTGAATAGTAACTTTTTTACTTTTATTTACCACGGTTAAAAGTAAATAGGGTAATTAAGGGTAAAAAGGATATTACTATTATCCTAACACATGTCCTAATTCTATTGGATAAGTGTAATTCGACCAAAAACAACCTTAGGAATAAAATATTACCCTTTATGTCCACTTGGATTGGATTAGGACATTTATTATTATTTTATTTAAAGAAGAGTTAAAATGGTTAAAATCAATGTTTAATAGCTAAAACATTTTTAATATAGGGTTATACATAAGATATATTCTACTATAAATATTAATTATAAAGATAAAATGATTTCATAACCAATGGTATTTTATTTATAATTTTTAGACATTAAATAATTTAATTTATTTATGACACAGTGGTGATGTAGTAATTACCTGAATAATGAAAAATTAAAATAATTGATATTATTAATTCCAAAATAAATGTAATTTGAGACTCTTTATTAATTAAACTAATTTTATAGGTTAATATAACATGTTATTATTGATTTAATTAACTTTTTTAGAACTAATCATTCTGTTATAATTTTCACAAAACTCAATTAGCAAATATTGTCAAAATTGACATAAAATAGTTTTTAAAACAAATATTATATTATTAATTCTTATAATATTCATAAAAATATAATGTTCGTCCAAATGACTTAGATAAGGTTATATATATTAATAATGAACCACTTGGGGTTCGTTTGTCTTGTTATAGTAAGTTTATTAACCATATAGTGTAAGAAAACAAGAAAACACAGTAAAAGTTAAATTATTTAACTTAGAGTTAAATCTAAAATATAAGGTTAAAATAGTAACCTAAACCTGTCTAAAGATTATTGGTTGAGGGGATTTAGACACATCCCCACTTTATCTTCGAAATAAATCAATTTGGAGCTATTATAAACCGAATATGTGTTTATTATAAAATAATATTTTAATTTTTTCTTAAATTGCCCCTCTCCTCCCTTATAAAAAGGGCACCCCTTCCCTTTTCTCTTCACAGCCTTTTGAGCCATGAAGCTTGGCCAAACCCTGTACCTTTACCTTATAATCTTCCCTAGAAACATTATAGAGGTTCTGGACTCCTCAAAAGACCAACCATAGTTCCTTAAGTGAAGCTTAAGAAGTGGCGCGTCAAAGAAGAGGTAATATCCTTTACCGATTCTTTCCAATTTATTTCTTCTTATACTTCTTATTATTTATTTGTTTCATCATAAATTAATAACATCAGTATCACTCATAAACTGATATTTTATTATAAATATGAAACACCCCAATTTCATCTTCTATCCATCCTACGGAAATTAAATCACCGCGCGGGCGTACGTACGGAATACCGTCTCCACGCTGTGGTGTAATCTGTTTTCCACCACCACCTTACTTGGATGGGTATAATGGTGTAAATAAATAACTATATATGATTATTGTAAAGTTATATTGATTCTGAAATATTATACATACACTTAAATACAATTCCATGATCATGGGAATGATATCATCGCTCGTGCGTACGTACGGACTACCATCTCCACGAATGCGATGAGATTCATTTTCCATGATTAACCATTCAAGTATGATTATGAAGTATATATAATAAATAATCAAGTAATATATTACATAATAATGATATTGTATTTATGTAGATATATGTTTCATTTTCTTAATTCCATTTAATTCAATAAGGAAACAAAAACAACGTTCATGCGCACGTACGGCCTACCATCTCCATGAACGATGTATTTCATTTCATGTATATATCTATTATATATATATAATAAATATATATATGATATATAAATCATGATTTAAATTTTTTAAGTAAGTAAATCAAGATATAAGTAATAATAATACCAAGAACAACAATTCGAAACATATACTATAAATGAAACGATTTTACCCAAAACGCTACTTTAACATGGAATTTACAAAAGAACAGGTAATATAAAGTCATAAGTGAACCATATATGATATAATAACAATGAATATGATTCTTTAATAAGTCAATGACATTATTTATATCATTATACAAGAGTTTCATATACATACGAAGCATATCAGACATAAGGTAAGGGATAACTTTTCCAATCTCGTTTTTATCCGAGATTGTTTATTCATAAGTATTTACTGGGGTTATATTTATTATTTATGTACCTATTTTAAAAAAATGGTTTCATGTATGTCTAAAGTTTTTTTACCAATTTTTTACTTTTAATACATTGAATTTAATGAATCTTTCTTTTGATTACCATATGAGGTACTTTTTGACTTTTCCGAAAAAAGTACGAGAAGAATGTTATTTTTAACTTATACGACGTGAATGGATTTTTATGGTTTCATAATGACTTATTTCAATGAAGTTTACTCTACAAAATTTTATGACTATTTTCAAAAAAATACTTTTATTTAAAAATTTCATGGCATTTTGTGAAAAGAAAATGATTTTGAAGATGAAATGATATTTTTATCAAGAATTCATTTCAAGTGTTTTATCAAAACTATTTTCCAACTAAGATGACATTATTTCATATGTGTATGTTTCAAGTATAATGTCTCTATGATTTACATGGTTTCACTTCTATTATGATGAAATTATATCCATTTGTTTTATATGGATTATGTTATGATGGGATGATTTTTATGAAACCCATTTTATTCTTTGGGTTATGATGAATGTTTTAAGTTTATTGTGTGGCACAAGTAAGAATGATTTAATTATGAGATGGGTGGGACCTATATCTCTCTCCAATGCATTGGGTAAATATCTGTATCTCATGAGATAGACATGGCTGGAATGGTAAGTTAATTTTGTTCAGTGATACAGGACCAGAACGAGGAGTGAACTCGATTAAGAAAGGGACTTTGTCCACTAAGATGGTTTTGGCTGCAATTCCTTGACTACTATGGAAATCATATCATGTGCTTAATGGTTTTCCACAATTCCATATTTTCTTCCCATGCCATTTTATCATGATTGATGTTCCATTATGATATATTCCTTACGTACTTCCATGATTTATGTCTTTGCTCAAGATTTTGATGTTTCGATTTTATGTTCAAGTTTTTTTTCATTCAAATGTTTATGGATTGTTTTTTGTTCTATATGTTTACCCTTACTGAGAATTTGAGCTCACCCTTTTTAGGTTTTCTTTTCCCCAGGATATAAATAAAGGTATTAGGTAAGAAAACAAAAGGGGAAGATATTTATGGGAGATGTTGAAGATCTTTCACCATGATTAGAAGATTATGTTCCACGTTTCCAAAGACACTAAACTATTACGTTCCTTATGTGTCTGTTTTTTTATGTATTAAGTATTCCAAAAAAGTAATGTAATGTACATGTACGTCAAGCTTGGGTCTCTACAGTTGGTATCAGAGGAAAGGTTTAGTTAACCTTGGAAACTAGGATGCGAAAACTTTAGTGAAATACCTAGATATATTTCTAAGGTATGTCTAGGGATGTCCCTAAGGATAAGTATACGTATATGTTATAGTCCTAGAATTACGGTAATGATCTTAGAATTTAACCTAAGATGTTAGATATTGACGGTACTCCCCCATTATTATGTTTTTTTCCCTAGCATGATTTTTGAATCTCACACTATTCTTTTTGGGTTTTAGAAAATGGATAGAAACAGGAAGATTCACGATAATGGAGGATATGATGGACAATGGAATGATATTATTCATGAGAATCAAAATGAAATGGGATTTGGAAGTCCAAACATCATTATTATGCCTAATCAGCAATCTCATAATATGATCAATAATCTCAACTTTGGTAAGTTTCCCGAATCATCTAATAAGAGAAATATGGAGTTTTATGATGATCATAGAGGAAAGAAAGTTCAATTTCCGCCATGTAAATCATGTGGGAAGAGGCATCAAGGAGAATGTTTCAAAGGAACTGGAAGATTCTTTGGGTGTGGAAAGGAAGGACACAAATCCAGTAAGTGAAAAGGAAAAGGTTCAGTTAACACCATAGACAAGGATAATGGTATTGCTAAGACATCGTCAACGATTAAATGTTTTAAATGTGGAAAGTATGGGCATTATGCAAACCAATGACCTAAGGGAAAATATCAAGAATAGAATCAGCATGGTCATATGGGTAGTATTTATGTGGATGATGATTAAGAGACTACAAATGATATATGAGATGAAAGAAATGATGAATCCCAGTAAGTGGTTTAAGAAGGTAGTGGAATGATTTATGTTTATCAAGAGATATGTTGTATAGGTAATGGTACTATGGAATAAAGACACATCTAAGGATTGTTACACTATTGTTTTTCCTAAATTATTTGAATGTATATGTTGAATGGTATCGATAACCATGAAAGGTTAATTCATATATTTTTGGAAAGTAGATGATATGTGCATAATGAAGGGATAAGGAGATAATGAGATGTTTTATAGTATTGATGAGCTCATGGCTGATATAAGGATAATGTGATATCATGGATTGAGTATATAGAAATTTTGGGATTTTGGTATGTGGAAGGAGTTAACTTTTGATAGCATTCATGTTTTCACTAAGGTTCAATGGGTATTCATTTTTCAAGAGAATACATGGTTAAGGTATTCACATGTTTGGAATGTCACCAACAAGATATATCGTATGATATATGGGTGATAAATGATTTTATTCACATGCTCGGTAGATGAAATTTCTAGTAATCATTTTCCTTATAATATAGGATTGGACAAAAGTATTTTAGATAAGCCTAAAGATTGGAATGAATTATGTTAGACATAAGATAGTATTGTTTAAGTCTAGAAATTTTTTCTATATTATTCCATGAATGTTTTAATAATGTAGTTTTAGAGAAAGGGACAACCTGCAGGACATGCGACAACCCATCGCGTCGGACAAGGTTGTGGGAATCGAACCCAAAACCGAAGTTTGACATGCCTTTATCACCTACCACTGACCTACAAGAAGTCCCTGGTTATTAGAAACTAGTTTTATTTTATTAAGCGGTATGATTGGTGAAGTATAAGTCCATTTTAGGAACCATATATGATTAATATCACCATAAATGGACTTATGTATATAACTAATGCTAACATTATGGTTGAGACAGATGGAATGATCCATCATTCTATCACATGATCTGCTAACACTTCACGAATGAAAAATTCAACTTCATTTCTTTAAGAGATGAAGTGGAAATTGTTTAAGACATGAACAACGGTGAGATTATACCGAAATAAAGTAAGTATTTATTCTATTTCAAATTCTTCAACTTTAGGGAAATGATCTTGAAAACCAAAAATGTTTTCCTAGGGCCCTTATATCCGATGAATCAGATAATACCTTAAATCATCATAAATTTATGGCTTCGTGATTGTTGGTTTTTTCATAGCCATTTTCTCTACCACTCTCCATCAGAACATGATGGTTAGATTTCTCTTTCATATCCATATTTTCAAATTTGTTCTCCTATGTGGAAACCCAGTGATTAGTTTATTTGGGTAATCGTTATGTTTCATACTTTAGTTTTTAAAGATAAGTTTTGGTATTCCGTTTTACGATGTGGGTTTCTATTAAAGAAACATTCGAGTAGTAAACCATTTATAACTCCGAATAATTTCGAGGGCGAAATTAATTTTAAGGGGGGTAGAATGTAACACCATGAGATTTTATGAAAAATATTATTTTTAATTTCTTTGATGTCTTGTGTTGTACGATACACCAAAAGGATCTTGCACTACACGCATCCCTGACTTGGCATGCATTACACTCAATCGCGGCCTTCCACGATAGTGTGTGTTGTACGCATTGCCGATTTTTGCTAAACAACGATATGTTATATAAACTAGCCATTATGAATAGTAATACTCACTTTTTGAAATTTAATAAATTTTATCTTTCAAAATGGACTTCTTTTTTAGATTCGGAATATCGAAGTTAGCGTAGGGTGATTTTTTGGTATTTTTCTGAAAAATTTCAATTTTTGTTGAATAGTGAAAACACTAGGTTACTATTTAAAAACCGACTTTTTATTTAAATAATTTTTTATTTTATTTAAATTTACTTTAGGTAAAAATTGATACATAATACCTATATAATTTCAATGTAATTCATTAAAGTCATTTTATAATAATTTTTGATATATAAAAATTTTATTGAACTTTTCACCGTCTTTTACCCACCTCCTAGGAGAATTTGAAAATTTACATAAAAGTAAATTTTACCACTTATGTGAGTAGAATTTTGAAAATCTGAGAGACACGGTTAATATCAAGGAGTAAAATGTGGTTCAATAAGATAAAGATAATTTTTGGTGAATAGTAACTTTTTACTTTTATTTACCACGGTTAAAAGTAAATAGGGTAATTAAGGGTAAAAATGATATTACTATTACCCTAAAAAATGCCCTAATTCTATTGGATAAGTGTAATTCGACAAAAAACAACCTTAGGAATGAAATATTACCCTTTAGGTCCACTTGGATTGGATTAGGACATTTATTATTATTTTATTTAAAGAAGAGTTAAAATGGTTAAAATTAAAGTTTAATAACTAAAACATTTTTAATATAGGGTTATACATAAGATAAATTCTACTATAAATATTAGTTATAAAGAAAAAAATATTTCATACCTAATTGTATTTTATTTATAATTTTTAGACATTAAATAATTTAATTTATTTATAACACAATGGTGATGCAGTAATTACCTAAATAATGAAATATTAAAATAATTGATATTATAAATACCCAAATAAATCTAATTTGAGACTTTTTATGAATTCCACTAATTTTATAGGTTAATATGAAATGTTAGTATTGATTTAAATAACCTTTTTAGAACTAATCATTCTGTTATGATTTTCACAAAAATCAATTACCAAATAGTGTCAAAATTGACATAAAATAGTTTTTAAAACAAATATTATATTATTAATTGTTATAATATTCCTAAAAATATAAGGTTCGGAAACATGACTTATATAAGTATATATATATTAATAATGAACCACTTGGGGTTAGTTTGGATTGTTATAATATGTTTATTAACCATAAAGTGTAAGAAAATAAGAAGACACGGTAAAAGTTAAATTATTTAACTTAGAGTTAAATTTAAAATATAAGGTTAAAATAGTAACATAAACTTGTCTAAAAATTATTGTTTGAGTTTTTTTGACCCATCCCCACTTTATCTTCCAAATAAATTAATTTTGAGCTATTATAACCCGAATATGACTTTATTATAAAATAATATTTTAAGTTTTTCCTAAAGTGCCCCTCCCCTCCCTTATAAAAAGGGCACCCCTTCCCTCTTCTCTTCACACCCATTTGAGCCATGAAGCTCAGACAACCCCTGTCCATTTCCCTTATCATATTCCCTAGAAACATTATAGAGGTTCTGGTCTCCTCAAAAGACCAACCCTAATGCCTTAAGAGGAGGTTAAGAAGAGGCGCGCCAAAGAAGAGGTAATATCCTTTACCGATTCTTTCCAATTTATTTCTTCTTATCCTTCTTATTATTTATTTGTTTCATCATAAATTAATAACATCAGTATCAATAATATATTTATATGATATTATAAATATTAAATAACCCAATTTCATCTTCTATCCATCCTACGGAAATAAAATCACCACGTGTGCGTACGTACGGAATACCGTCTCCACGTCGTGGTGTAATCTCTTTTCCACCACCAGCTTACTTGGATGTGTATAATGGTGTAAATAAATAACTATATATGATTATTGTAAAGTGATATTGATTCTTAAATATTATATGAACACTTCAATACAATTCCACGATCATGAGAATGATATCATCGCTCGTGCGTGCGTACGGACTACTGTCTCCACGAACGCGCTGAGATTCATTTTCCATGATTAAGCATTCAAGTATGATTATAAAGTATATATAATAAATAATCATGAAATATATTACATAATAATGATACTGGATTTATGTACATATATTTTTCATTTACTTAATTCCATTTAATTCAATAAGGAAACGAAAACAGCATTCATGCGTACGTACGGCCTACCGTCTCCATGAACGGTGTATTTCATTTCATTTATATATCTATTATATATATATATACTTAATATATATATGATATATAAATAATTATTTAAATTCTGGAAGTAATTAAATCAAGATATAAGTAATAATAATATCAAGAACAAAAAGTCGAAACATGTACGATAAATGAAACGATTTTACCCAAAATGCTGCTTTAACATGGAATTTACAAAAGAACGGGTAATATAAAGTCATAGGTGAACCATATATGATATCATAACAATGCATATGATTCTATAATAATTTAATGACTTTATTTAAATCATTATACAGGATGTTCAGATACATACGAAGCATATCAGACATAAGGTAAGTGATAACTTTTCCAATCTCGTTTTTATCTGAGATTGATTATTCATAAGTATTTACTGGGGTTATATTCATTATCCATGTACCTATTTTCTAAAAATGGTTTCATGTATGTTTAAAGTCCTTTTTACACATTTTTTGACTTTTACTACATGGTATGTAAGGAATCTTTCTTTTGATTACCATACGAGGTACTTTTTGACTTTTCCAACAAAAGTATGAGAAGAATGTTATTTTTATCTTATACGACGTGAATGGATTTTTACGGTTTCATAACGACTTATTTCAATAAAGTTTCCTCTACAAAATTTTATGACTATTTTCAACAAAATACTTTTCTTTTAAAATTTCATGGCATTTTGTGAAAAGAAAATGATTGTGAAGATAAAAGGATATTTTCCTCAAGAATTCATTTGAAGTGTTTTATCAGAACCATTTTCCATCTAATATGACATTATTTCATATGTGTATGTTTCAAGTATAATGTCTCTATGATTTAAATGGTTTCACTTCTCTTATGATGAAATTATATCCATTTGTTTTATAAGGATTAGGTTATGATGGGATGATGTTTATGAAACCCATTTTATTCTTTGGGTTATGATGAATGTTTAAAGTTTATTTTGTGGCACAAGTAAGAATGATTTCATTATGATATGGGTGGGACCTATATCTCTCTCCAATGCATTGGGTAATGATTTATATCTCATGAGATAAACATGGCGGGAATAGTACGTTAATCTGGTTCAGTGATACAGGACTGGAACGAGGAGTGAACTCGATTCAGAAAGGGACTTTGTCCACTAATATGGTCTTTGTTGCAATGCCTTGGATACTATGGAAATCATATCATGTTCTTAATGGTTTGACACAATTACATGTCTTCTTTCCATGCTATTTTATAATAATTTATGTTCCATTATGATATATTCCTTACGTACTTCCACGATTTATGTCTTTGCTCAAGATTTTGATCTTTAGATTTTATATTCAAGTTTTTTTGCATTCAAATGTTTATGGATTGTTTTATGATCTCTATGTTTACCCTTACTGGGCATTTGAGCTCACCCTTTTTATGTTTTATTTTCCCCAGGATATAAATAAAGGTTTTAGGTAAGAAAACAAAAGGGGAATATCTTTATGGGAGATGTTGAAGATCTTTCCCCATGATTAGAATATTATGTTCCAAGTTTCCTAAGACACTAAACTATTACGGTCCTTGTGTGTCTGTTTTTGTTATGCATTTAGTATTCCACAAAAGTTATGTAATGTACATGTACTTCAAGCTTGGATCTCTACATGCATTGTCCAAATACATAGAAATACCGATTTCCTTTGATTAAAATCTGATCTTTAATTAACTCACGATGTGTAAAACTCATCACGTCATGTAACATTTCACGATGTGAGTCCTTCTCATAGAATGCACCCAGAAACCATTACACCTCGTGTAACCTAGTTACACGATGTGTGA
This sequence comes from Viscum album, assembly GCA_963277665.1. Classification (NCBI taxonomy): domain Eukaryota; kingdom Viridiplantae; phylum Streptophyta; class Magnoliopsida; order Santalales; family Viscaceae; genus Viscum; species Viscum album. Next base: position 679,279,233 of record OY728123.1, on the reverse strand, counting down.
ATCTCCTGCAGCTAGAATAAAATCTAGAAATCAACATCTAAAACTCTACTAAAAAAAAGGAACTCAGAATGTGAAAAACACACATGATAAAGGTAACAAGATGTTTAATTGGCTCAAAATAATGATAATAACTACCAATATATAGTTAGGTTTTCATTGGTTGAGACAAGTGTGTGGTATATAACACACAAAAAATAATTTTTTTGAACTTTAGTACTAGTTAATTAGAAGATTTTTCTATATATAAATAAACAACCCAATTTAGGTGGATCAATACTACATTAGAAGATGTCAAGGTGGATGTAAAATTTTTAATGATCATGGAATGTGATGATAAAAGAACTAAAAATCTATCAAGAAATTTAATTTTAAATATTTATCAACATACAATGTTATATACTTCCATTATATCAAAGAGATGGTGGGGAAATGTGTGTTATATATAGATTTTATTCCATGGATAAATAAAACAAAAACATTTTCATTATGCTTCATCTATAAAGAAACATTTTAAAATATGAATTTGATCTTGTGAGTTTGACAATAATATAATAAATATAAGTTTGTGTGATTTTATTCCTTTTATTATTGTCCTAGACTTTTTAAAAATTGGGTGTCGATCAATACAAATTCAAAGAATAAGTTTCCCTTCAAATTGGAGTATATATTTAACGGGGGTTTTAAATGGGGAAATATATGAATTAATTGTGTTTGTGTGTGCATGTGTTACAAAATTATGTGAATAGTTACGATTTTTTATCTTTCATGTGTAACTAAAATTTTTATTTGGAACATTCAAATATATATTTCAATAGTTAAAATTATGGATTTTGATAATGAATTTAAAAAAGAATCATATGATAGTTTCCCTAATGAAAATTTTTCATGTTATTATTCATGATTATTATTTTCTACAAAAATTATACTCATATAGGATTATGAAAATTGAATGATAATTTATTTCTAAGTTGAATTGTAAATTTATGTTCATTATTCAATTACAATGTGATTTCTATAGTAGATGTTTGAATTTGATGGTTGAAAAATAAATCCAAATTACAATATTGGTGATACCAAGACATGGTTAATTTTGGACACCAGGAAATTTTTAGATGATAAAGGATCCCCAAGATAATATTTAAGTTAAAGGGAATGTTTTTTGAAATAAATATCAAGGTGATTATATTTAATGATGAAGTTTTGGACTGTATTTTCAACACAAAAATTGTTTTGTGAATCATGTTCCATCACATTTGATTATTGTTGTTTCACCCAAGATGATTCCTATTAAAATGTTTTAGATTTATTATATGTGATAAGAAAATGTTTAGTGATTATTTTGGAGAATAATAAAGTGAAAGAGGCCTCAAAATATTTTGTCAAGATCCAAAATGAAAAAAATTATTTTTTGGAAGAAAAAAATGGAATGTATAGATAATAAACATACATTGTTTAATGTGATGTTGTAATGAAGAATTATCAGCTATGCCATGGAACATTGGAAAATACACTATATTGGGAAAAGGGGCAGTTTGTCTTGGAAATCATAATTTTTAAAGGAATTTCCATTTTCAGAATTCTCTATATGAAATGTGGCCAGATCATTACACCATTGATTAGTATCTTAGATTCATGTATTAAATACCAAGTAAAATCTTGGTAAAGATAAAAAATGAGAAGAATCTTAAGGTTCATGTTAGGGAGTTGAAATGATGTTCACAACACCATGTTCATGTAGTTGTGATTTTTCAGTGTAATATTTAAATATTAATATATAAATTTCCATGTTATTGAAATATATTGGTTAGAGGATTTGTTTAAATTTAGAGATTGAAACAAGGATATATATGACATAGTAGAAGTGGATTCTATAAAAAAATTTATCTGTATTCTATTACTATTCAAGGGTGTGAGTGTGCAACTTGGATTGCACTAATTTTATTCAGTTTATTAGGTTTTAATGGTTTTATGAAAGAAAAAGTAAATAATATGTGAATTAATTGACTCACCCCACCTCTAAGTGAGTTCTCACTTATCTTGTAGGACCTTTTTATAATTTATTAAACTAGTATGATAACTGTAAATAGATTCCAAATTTATATTTTATTACCAAGTAGAAAAAATCATTAATAATTGTTGTAATATTATAGTTCCTAGATTTCTAGGTTAGTGTAACTAGAAACTCACTTAGTTTCCTCATAATAAATTATTCTTATAATTATAACTCATTTTACAATTTCTAGACATCAATCATTTTTTTCAGTATATTAATTAGGAAAATGAACAATGAAGATAAAAAACATCATTGGTAACATATTGTGAATTTGGATATGTTTTCGTTAGAATAAACCTTCATTTAATCTTATTTTTTACATAGTATATTTCTAAATAATAGAATTGAATCAATGCTATGAATAAAATCCCAAGTATTTAATCAATCATGTTGGGTTATTTTAAATCATAAAAAATTATTTTAGTGTATTAATAAAAATTTAGCTAATCCTAAGGAAATAATCTTTCCCAACCCTAATAAAAAGTAATAAAAAAAATTCATTGTGGGGTGGAATTGTATATCATCATTATAGATCATAATTATTTCCAATAAGCATTAATATACATGCAATATAGATCTCAATTTTATATTAAAGTATTATAAGGCTAAATGTGTATATTATCAATAATAGTTACTATTCATATTCATCATTATCTAGTGAAAAAACTGAGTGCTCATATAAAAATATAGTATTCCAAACACCCTTTTATAAAATCAATCATTGTATATTAGAATGTACTCCCATTAATGAAAATAAAGTTGTAAAGGTTTAGTGAAAAGAATATAATCATGAATAGTGTTTAGTATATTAGTCACAAACCACTATAACGATAATACTAAAAGTCGTGTATAAAAATTATTACCAATAGGTTTCAACATGAATAAATTGTAATATGTAAGTAATAACCTAAAAAAGAAATTTTTACTTAGAATATATTTGCATTGTCCTCCAATTTTTTTGTAAATACATCCACCCTAATCATTATAATTTTCACCCAAACTAATTTATCTTATATCGATCAATTATCAGAACACCATAAGAAATGCCAATGACATTGAATCTTGTGTATCTCATCAACGGTAATGATGTATAATCATTCTTCATCCTTAATTGATCCAAATTGAGGTTGGGAATATTTGTGTGTCAATTTATCCTATTTTTTAACACATGATGAATGAGAAATAATCGCATACAGAATTTTTGATTCGGGTAATTGTTTTATCTTCAAATGGTATGAGAATTTATATTGCCTTAACTTATTTATTTATCTTCATGTGTCACCATAAAACAAAAAATCGAGGCCAACAAAAACATTGGTTGAGTTTTTTTAATAATTTTTTTTGAATTTTACCTCCCCATTATACATGTGTTCATCATTTGAATTTTCGTTTGGCCTATGATTCGATGAATACCCAGGGAACAGTCATTAAATATTCATTATTTAGCACATCAGATCACTACTGTGGGTTTGGGATGGAGATCCAACATTATGGTTTTTATACATGATTATGGCAGTAGATCCATGGGTGGATCAGAAGATTATGATACCAATTTTGGGGTGTGATGCTGAGGAGGCATGATGGTGGTTTGTTCTCGATCAATGGATATAGCCATAATTCATCCAATGAATATAAGAGGGTTTGGTGAACCCTATACCTACAACATAATACATGGTTTTTCAAGAAATAAATGGATCTGGAGGTATAGAGGAATATTCATGAATAATCTTGTGGGTTTTGTAAAAACCCTAACTTTATGGAATATTATGGTATGAATAGAAATCATGTAGTCCACTATGTGTGGTGTGATGGTTTCTACACTATTATAAGTGTCAAATTCCATGTGAAATGTGTCACATGTCATGTTACACATATTTGGCCAGCTAGGTGTGTACCAAGTGTAAATTCCTAGGAGGCCACGTATTATTACATGATGTGGTGTGCCAAGTCACAATACATGTAATTCATGGAAGATAGTTCAACGTGTGATGGGGCTACACACATAGATGAAAAAGTGTCTCTTCACACCTTGTACTTGGGAAGTGCATGTGCACTCGGAAGTGTATAGGAAAATTCATGTACTTAGACATGGCTAAGTACACACGCGTTGCTAGATGTACACAAACATGGGAAGATGTCATTCAGTGCACTAGGGTGACATCTATAAATCACAAACCCTTGAAAAGAAATGTGTGTTGTGGAAAAAATAATTCCAAGTGTTTTTGAGATACAGATAGTTCTAGGCTTTGCGAGACACACCATTTACCCCAAGGGACACATCATGTACTCCTTTAAGAACAAGTTATATTACTCTTTCTCCTCAATTCATCTTCGTTATATTCTTTGATGAGCTTACTTGGACTAGTATCAGTTGATTTTTTTCACTTAATACATTATAATGAGTGGTCATTGCAATATCCATTTATAGTCATATAGGGTGACCCCCTACAACTTCTTATTGATTATTATAGTGTGGGTCAGTTTCCATGTTATGGAATGATTTGTCTTAGCCTTCTTCAACTAGACACCTTAGTGTCTTGGAGAACATATCCCTTAGAGAGTGTTAGATGGATCCTCGTGTCCTTTGTATTTTCCGAGATTGGGTTAGTAGAATTGGAATGACCAATACTACATGGTAATTGATCCCCTGACTATGACGATGTTTCCAGTAGGGTCTTGTGTCCCCCTAGTGAGCCCTGGGAGTTGAAACCCTATCTTTGTATCAGGATATGATATTTATGATGGGGTATTAGTTTGATGGAGTGTGTATATAAGATAAACCCACTTGGTTTCCTATGTGATTCTTCTTATCTAGACCAGATGAGTATGACCTATGGGATGAGTGTTTATTGTGGTAGTATAACTTGGGGAGTGGTTCCTCTTGGATGAGTGATACCTTGAAACCTTGAAAAGATCTATGGATAGAAGTGGTGGAGAAATTTTTGATTTAGAGTCTTTTATGATTATATCTTGGATATTCTTGGTTGTAATTATATATATTATCTTGATTTAAAAAACTTTTTTGATGAGCTAACTAATCTTGAATCATTATGTTTGGTGTTTTTGGGGTATCCTACTAGGTATTTTTTTACTCACCCTTACATGGGATCTTCCCACACATGTCATGTATTATGTAAGTGAAGAACCTTATTGTGGAGAACTTATAAGACAAGGAGTTGGTGTATCTTAGTTTGGGATATATAGACCGAGGTGTATATCGTTGTTACATCGATATAAGTAACCACCACCTGAGTTGGTAAGACTTTATTGTATAGTTTTGGGTGGGATTGAATTTGAACCCTTTTAATGCTTTCTAGTATTTTTTATTACGCTCTTATTGTGGTATTATTGATGTATTCTTTCATTATTATCAATTCTTTTACATTTTATCATTATATGGTCTTGGAGATGTGTGTGTGTGTGTGTTTTTTTTTACAAATACATTTGGATAATGCCTCCCTTATGTGTGATATCCCAACTCATTACTGGTTACTTTCCCCATGCCTCTTAGAGGTGGGATTGTGGTATTTGTGGCTCCATCCATGTCGGGTCTATTCATGTCATAGTGGTATAAATTTTTGTTATATCATAGTACTAGAGTTTGTAATTTTTTTATAGGTGGGGTTTTTTTTGAACTAGGGAATTAGTGTAAAAATGTTTCAATTTCGGATTTTAGATCAAGGAATCTTATTTTGGTGTGGTAGTCGACATATAAATTCACCAAGGCTCTAATTACCTAATTTTGTACTCATTATATATAAAATACCACCCAAATCCCTGAGTTCAATCTAAAATGTCACATAGCCACATGTGCCCCTCTCTGTATGTAAGAGGTTACTAACAGGCAGTGAGGGTCTCAAGTGGAATCCTAGTTAGACTACACCCTCTATCAAAGTGCATAGGAGGAATAAATAACCAAAATAAAATAATAAACATATTCATAGTAAATTCATAAAGTGAACTACAAATGACATATTAATAAATTTCAACTCCCAAAGTGGAAATCAAATCCACTGTACAAAGAAGCTGATTAAATAAATAAGTAAATAGTGGGGGCCACTAAAGTCCATATCAGTCTGTTACTGGATCTATGCTCCACTACTTATCTATCTACCACTGGGCCATTTCCCATTACCTATTATCTAATGATATCTAAAAGGGCACAAAAATAACTTACTAGGGCGTGATTACATGAATCTATAAGACACCACCAATGCATCATTACCGAGTGTGCTCAAGTAATATCTATATTTCATGCATATATTTTATGTTGTTTTAATATATTGATTTCTATATCTAAATTATTAATTGTTCGAATTTTTTAAAATTTTAACTCATTTTTTGTTTTATGGATATATAGAATAGATAACTGAAAAAGGAGAAAAAGACACTTCACACTTTAGGTGATGTGAAGCGATGAAAAAAGTAATTTTTAGGATGATCATGGAGCACTTCCATGGAACATAACCAAAGAATAATGGAATACCAAGGATTATGGAGAAGAAAATTTACACTACATTTCATGTAATCATTACATGATGTGAACCGGTTAAATTCATGAAATAGAGACACATGATGAAGTAAAGGAAACTGCAAGTTGGATTTAACCATTGTGTAACAATTACACATTGTGTAAAAATTAAGGATGGGATTTAAGCAGCCAAATTTGATATATCCTTATTTTTTAAACCCATTTTAAGACCTAGGACCCACCAATGATGACTTTTGGACCAATACTTATTATCCAACATCAATAATAGATCCCATTGGGAGCCTTTAAATGGAGGGCCCGCCTACTATTGTTGGGGGGATCCTAAAGACTAAATCTTGGAGTTAGAGGTAGAATTTTGTAGGGCCCTCCCTATTTTCATCTCCATATTCAATATAAATGAGTTTTCATCTCTCCTTCCCTAGTATCCTATCAACTCTAGAATGATAGGGTGAAACATCCTAATGTTTAAGTTAAGTAATAGAATATGGAAGGTGTTATTTGATGGACTTATTTTTACTCTATTAATGTATTTGGTTTTCCACAATTTAATATTCAATTTCCAATCCATTTATTTTCATTTTTTCCTCACCATTGATAATTGAATTTGAATTGATCTTTAATATTTCTCAACTGACAACTCTAATAAAGGCATGACCACTGTCAAATTTATGAAAATTAGGATTAAACATGGTATTGGAAAAAAAATATTTGGTAAAACCCTAAATTATAATGCCATGGGAAATAGGGGATTTCCACATCAAGGATGGGATACAATGACTGTTGGATCTATCTCATTTCAACTTAATGGATTAACCAATTTATTTTCCAAAGATCCAATTTTACACGAACCCTGCAATTAAAAAACCTTCGAATGATTTTCAAAAATATTTTCAAACCAATAAATCAATTTTTTTCACTTTAAATTCTATATTTCTCTAAATTTTTTCTAAAACCCCAATCTAATTCAATACCCTTTATAAAATCATTCAATAAGATAATTTTATTTTCTCAACCTTATTAAACAAATTTGACCATCTCTATGGATCAAACTCAACCTACTTCTATATAAATTTTAATTATTTGAGTATCTTATTTTTAGTTTTATAAATTTGTATTTTTATTTGATCCATCAGGAAATAAAAACACCCCATGGGCATATCATAAAGTTTAATGAGTTTATTCCATAATAATAATAAATGTTGGAAGAGTAAACACATAATAAAAATTGAGTGGTGTTCCCTAACCAATACTCCAATAAACCCCCAGCCTTATATTTCCCGACTCTATTTTGGGAAGATAATCATGGAATATCTCAAGGATCATGGACCAATATAGGGTTCTCAGAATATGTATTTGAATGGACCAGCTCATGGATCTCAGAATACATCTCTAAATAGACTAATGCATGGTGCTCAGAATCCATATTTGTTTGTTATTAAGATAATTGTCCAATAATACACATTGAATCCATCTCTCAAAAATGGTGAGTAATCAAGTCATGGACTATCTCATGGGTTATAATCTGGACTCATGTCACAGGTCATGCTCGTAATATTTCATGTTCCCATGATGCCTCAGGTCTGGCCACTAAGACAATATGTCACTTTGGTTAGGCCATCAAACTATCATTTCCCTAACACACTACCTCAAGTAAGTCTTCTAGGACTTCATACCCCATACTATGTGCTTAGTTCCATCATCATCATCATCACAACTCGTGCTCACACTCCCCCACCAAGGGATTTAAACCACATGATGATCGACCTATCTCATGTACCATCACAAACCCCAAGGAAATGGTAACACATATCCTTTAATAATTATACTAGAGTAGTATATCACATCAACATGATTATAGAGTAAAAAAATAACAATATGTGAACACATTAAACATGGAAACAAGTTAAGAAAATATCACTAATGGAAAGCATATATCACATCAAATATCACAGCTACACACACACCCACATGAGATCAAAATAAATCATGGTGTAAAGAAAGTACAATAAAAATAATCCTCACGGAAACATGCATAAAGGCGAGCCCAAGAAGGTTTGTAACATCCTACCTCAAAATTCATTGACATAAAAAGAAAGGAAAAACCATTCCATGTGGTTTGATAACTAGAGTGGAAACCTCAACAGTCAAGAACATCACTCCTCATCCTTATTATCATAAATATTGACATGTCAAAGATCAAGGTTCTTAAAGTGTTCTAAGAACCAAAACCAGCTATTTCATTTCATAAGGAAATAAAATATCACATGTTATGATAATTTATCTCTCCTGGATAATTTTTGAGTCATCATTTTTATGGAAATACATTAAATCACAATATTATCCCCAATAATAATTTTAAAACCACATTCAATAATTAATATCTATAAATTAATTCAATAACACATGTGGTATTCTGAATAATTATTATTTTAATAAAACCATAAGATCATCCTTGAAAATTAAATAATTATCCTCTCATAGTTTTATATCTTTATGAAATAATAATTTTATTATAATTATCATTATATAATTTTTATAATTATCTTCAAATAATTTTTCCAAAAAAATTATCCTTTCACAAAAATCAAATTATCCTTTGAATATTTGATGAAATTATCATTTAATAATTCTTGATAATTATTTCTTGATAATTATATGCAATTACAATTTGATAATTTGGTAAAAATTATAAATTTAATAATTTTAATCAATTATCCTTGGTAATCCAATAGAATTTATATCTCAATAATATAAGGTTTTTCATCAATTATACAAATCAACAATTTTTTACAAAATTAAGAATATAAAATATGGGTAATAAAATGGAAATAAGTAAACAAATAAAAAATAGAACAAACGTCCAAAGGGTGAGGTAGACCATGTATGGAGGAAGAATCATCACACCTAAATCATGGAAAGGAAACAAAAATGGATTATTCAGGTCTTTCCAATTGTTTTCAGAGTTGTTCTAAAATCAATCACATCAAAATTAGAAAGCTTGTCTATTTATTATCTCAACCCATATATTATGTTTCAAAAACCATAAAATTTAATCTAGAATTTTTATTTGTGATTCCACTAAAACATAAATGTGAAGTCATTAATTTTACAAATTTAATGTGTTTCTAATTTTAGACTAGTAAAAAATTCATTATTTGAAGCTTTCGCATTAATCCATGACTAAAAATGGTGGGCTTTGACATAAATGGGATAATATGAATAGTTTAAATAGTTTTTAAATATTAAATTATTTATATTAATAATAATAAAATAAATAATTATTGAAAATTTATTATCACATGTGATGTTACCAAACACCTATCACGAATAATAGTAATGTCCTGCCTAAGGTAAACCCTATATACAAAACCTATCGATGGTCTCAAATGTCTTCTAAGACACACTATATGGGTGATATTCAGTTGTTTTTTGTACAATATATGTAAAAAATATTAAATAAGTTATCTTAATTTGTGATGTCACCAAATTCCTGACAAACACAAATATTATGTACCGTCTAGGGATTCCGTTTTTCCAAGACCAAACATGGGTCTGGAATTTCCCATAAAATGAACCATTTCAAAGAAATTAAATTATTTTCAGAAAAAAAAATATTAAATAACTTATCCTCACGTGCGATGTTACCAAACTACTGAATCACACAAATATTATACCACACCTAAGGTAAACCCCTAATTATGGACCTAACATTGGTATCAAATTTCTTATCCTCCACACCATTTCGGATAAATTTAATTATTTTCATTAAAATATCATTCATATAATATAATAAATTTAATAATTATATTTTTTCTACAACGAGGCCCTATGAGCTTGAAAATACAATATTATATCAATAGCTAACTCTGAAAATATTCCATAGAATATTACAAGGTTTTAACAAGGATTTTACCCCCATGAACAACCCATTAAATCATCAATTAAATGATTTTTATTGAAAAAAATATATTTTCATGTAAAAAATTACAAATGATGTTTTCTATTGACTTTAAAAATTCGATATATTACAATTCTACCCCTCTATCAACTCCAAATCCCTAAGAAGTATCTTTAGTCATCTTTCTCGAACAAATCAACCCACTAAGCACAAATATAAGACTCAATATCCCACATATCCTCATGGATTCGTCCATTTTTCCACCAAATATGGACTAGTGGTACCATCATTCCTCACAAAACATTCTTGTTTAAATCTATGATCTTCACCTGACACTTCTCATAAGATGCATCGGTCTCTATCTCAACGTCCACACAATTTATACCACACGTTGGTTCAGTTATGTACCTCCAATGTTATGACACATGAAACACATCATGCATACCTAGATAGTGATAAGGGAGGTCTATATGGTAGGTCACTTCCCCTATATTCTTGATGAACTCAAGGAGTCCAAAAAATGAGATGTTTCATTTCCCTGCTTCCCCAAACATCTATTCCCTAATCGAGGAGTCACTCTCAAGAAAACCTGATCACCCATAAGGAACTTAGAGGGTCTCCTCCTACATCTAATATAAGATCAATGTCTTTAATAATTAGGGATCAACCTCTTCCATATTAGTTGAACTCACATAGAGGTCTCCTTAATTGTTTTGGGTCTAATGAACACTTCCCCATCTGTTTCATGCCAACAAAGTGATGAGTGATGCAGACTCTAATAAAGAGCCACATAAGGTTCCATCTGAATTGAAGCATGATAACTTTTATTATATGAGAAATAAAACAGTGATAGGTGAACATCCCTTGCTCCACTAAAATATTACATTCATGCTTGAATCCTTTAATCCAATATGCACATAGTCCACATGGATTTTCAATCGGTATGAGGATGGTATGTCATTCTCAATATTAGGTGATTCCCTAAGGATATCTACATTCCATATAAAAAGAGAATCATTAACCATGAATCTATTTTTGAAACAATGCTCAATGGAAATCCATGAAGGTGTAACATCTCTTATACATAGATATTTCTCATCTCCTCCATCAACCGAGTCTCTCTGATTTGTAAAAAGTGAGTAGACTTATTTATCCAATTTAAAATCACCCAGACTACCTCAATAATCCTCTAGGTTCAGGGTAAGCCTGTCAAAAAGTCCATCATGAAATCCTCTCACTTCCACATAGGTATTCTGAGCGTTTATAAAAACCCACTAGGATGTTATTTCTTGGCATTCACCCTTTGACAAGTAGGTCATCTGGAGACAAAACCAGCAAATTCTCTCTTCTTCCCTGGACACCAAAAATTCCTCTTAGTGTCATGATACATCCTCTTCTCATTAGTATGTATTGACCATCTAGAGGTATGTTAACCCCTCAGGAGCTCTTCTATGATATAAGTAGATACCACAACTCTCCCATTTACAAAAATTACATTATCTTCTTCCATCGACCATGTGAGTATTGAAACACCATCTGCTAGTTGTTCCCTCATTATAGTGCACTCTGAGTATGAGTTCTTCTTAACATTCCCTAGTCCAAAAGTGATGATGTTACCACCAAGGAAGAATAAGTCATAGAACCCTATTCCTATGATTCTTCCATTCTCCAATCTTCCAATAATCTCATCATGCACCATTTTTCCTCTGAGGGCCTATTACCAAGATCCTTCACATCCTATTTATTATGGATTAGAGAAACCACAATCATATTACCCTTCTCAGGTGAATATGTCATCTAAATATAGAATTTATGAAAATTATCAACCCAGCACCTATGCCTCAGGTTCAATTCCATCTATGTGAATTTATTATGGGGGCTCTTATGGTATGTGTGAACAATAAATATATCAATAAAGAGAAATTGTCTCCAATATTTCAGAGTGTGGACCATAACTCCTAGGTTCATGTCATTTTTAGGGTAGTTCCTATCATGGGGTCATATTTGAAGTGACCCATATACTACTAAATTATATCTTTTAATTATCACTACTCATATCCCAATGCATAATGCATCATAGTACATTGCATAACTAATCTCATGCTCAAGGATTTTTGGTACTGGAGTTGTCATCAACCTTCTATTTAGCTCCATGAACACCTCCCCAAATTGATTTGACCACTAGAACTTCACTCCCTTATTTTTTAGTTCTTTCAAGTGTGTTTATAATTGGGATATGTCCTCGATAATCCATCGGTAATATCCTATTGAACCCAAAAAACTCATAATCTCAAACTTGCTCTGGGGACATTTCTGGGACATTACTACCTCAACTTTCTCTAGGTTTATATATATACCGATCTCAGACACCACATGTCCTAGTAAATTCACCTCTCAATTTTATAAGTCACACTTCCACATATTTTGATAAATCCTATGTGCTCAAATCATAATCAAAACTATATCTAAGTTCCAAGAATGTTGATCTGGTTTTAGGAAGTAGAATGTGATATCATCAATGAATAATATAATGATTGAGTAAAAGTATGAATTGAAGATCTTGTTCATAAGGGACATGAATATTACTAGTGTTTTCTTCAGTATGAACATAATCACCATTTACTCATATAGTCTAAACCTTCTCTAAAATTCTGACTTCATAGTGTCCTCCTCTATAACTCGTAGCTATTGATAGCATGATCGATGATCAGTCTTGGAGAACCATCAGGATCCCCATTTATAATAGAAAAGATCATAAATATTTGGAAATAGATATCAGTTCTTCACCATCACTTGGTTTAGCTTTTAGTAATCAACATATATCCAAATACTATTGTTCTTCTTCTTGGTGAACAACATTGGGTAACCCTATGGTGTAGTACATGTCCTTATGAATCTATATCTCTCCTTGTTATCCAACTATACCTTAATCTCCTTCACCCCAATTTTATCCATATAATACATGGGTAATGAAATTGATTATCCACATGGAATGAGATCAATATCAGCTTAACGTTTCAATTATTTAGAGTTTCTACTATTTCAAAGATGCCCAAAAAAATTTCAACCCATTCCTCAACATACTTAGGGCCATTAGAACTCTAGAAGGATGATGAATGTTGGAGTTGGAAATCATGGAATACTCGATCTTAGTTCAAAAATCCTATACCTAGGATAGACACTATGAAAAATTCTTTTTAATTAAATGGACCTAATAACTAAACCATAGAGAAGGTATAAAAGAAAGATCTATTTTATTCTCTTACATGTCTAGCGATAATACTGAAACCTCCTACCTTGCATAAGTATTCCGGGCCTATTCTCATGTAGTTACATAATAATTCATCAAGGTCACATCTTCTGTAATGTGAAGGAAACAATATAGAAAAGAAACAAAGTCATTAGGATAAACCCTAATCAGTCTATCGGATCACAAAAGGTTCTCCTTGGATTCTACCCTTAACCTAAGGTATACCCCTCCTAGAACTGACCATAGCCTCTGTCCATGAATGAAAATCACAGTCATCATATATATACTAACAAAATACCACGTTCAGTTAAACTAATAAATTATAAATAATATATATCACAATAGAATGGAAATTTATATATCACACAGGGATAAACTATCCTAAAAAGATATCAAATATCAAGGCATTTAATTAATAACTACAATGCAGCAAAACATCGAGTTTATAAATAGAATGTGAACATTAATTCCTAATCATGATTAATGAATTCACCCTAATTACTGTAAATCAAATATAAACATCATATACATCATCCAAGTTGAGTTTAATTGATAGTAACAACAAAAAATAAATTCCCCACACTAAGGAAATAGGGTGAACCATTCTTTTTAGGAGCCTACCTGACTAGAAATCCAATGTTAGGTATGTTTATTGTGGAGAAGTGGTTATTATGGGTGAACTACAGGGATGTTTCTTAGGGTATGTTAGAGTGAGGAAAAATCACACTGGAAAGAATATATATTTTCATGTAGGGATAGCCATTAGTCTAATGACCCATTTGGGAATTTTATTGGGGACCAAGGAGGGGACCATGTTTTTCATGGAAACTAGTGATACCTAGTAGTCCAAGACCCAATTTCCATGTTAAAGAGGGGTTTGTATGCTATCAATTGGTCTTGGTTGTTACAATGCATGTTGAAACTAGTTGTATAGAAATCATTGGTACATGCATCATATAAGAATGGGTTGTGGTTTACAGTTCCTTCTTGAGTCAAATCACTAGATATAATCATTGAACTTGGTATAAAGTTTCCCTTACATGATGTTTTTATGAAGAGATCTAGTGAGGATTCCATAGTAGAGTTGAGAGTACAACCCAATGAGTGAAGATGCCTCTCTGAAGGGGCATAGTCTTAAGGTGTTCTTTCTTTGAGGTGGTTATCAAGTGTCATTTTCTCTTGTTGATCAGTTCATGGACCAACCTATAATGGTTCAGGTGGATAAATAATGAAATACTAAGTCATGGATGGACTCTATTAGTGAATAATGATGATATTTAGGGTTCATGTTCACATCATGGTCTTCCAAAGTAGGGATTTTTTGGGATGCAGGTTCATCATGACATATCAATAACAGGTGTATGATGCAAGTCACCAAACAAAATATGATTCGTCGGAGTCCTAAAGGATATATTAGTTCTAAAAGGATATTAAATTTATATTATTACTATTGGAGAGGAAATATTGAATGATATTATCCTACCTGTCATGTTGCAGTTGGAGAGGTAGTTGAAGAACTGCCTAGGTAGAGGTAGTAGTTAGAGGAATGGTGTCAGTAGTGTGCTGAATGTGATGGAGGATATGTGGGAGAAGTAGGAGGTGGCTGGAACCTTGGTTTGTTACTACCACCAACACCCTGAAGGGTCTTAGAATCTCTAATAGCTTTAGGAACTAAAGACTTTTTTTTCTGAGAGGATCCAAGAGTGTTTTGAAGTATAATCTTGGTTCCTTATACTTTTTTTAGTAATGTAATGCATAGGCATGATCCACTCTTTTACATCCTTTGTTTGATTATTTCTTATAGAGACATATTTCATTGGTAAATCTATATGTTGGTGATGTTTTACATGGATTTACACATGCATGGAAGAGGGACAATTCCCCCACTTAGATTCATTCCTAAGATGAAATTTGAAACCACGTGGGCATGTTAGTTCCACCTAAAGTGGATAGTGTCTAGGTGTGGTGGATGAGTTCCTTTAAATATTTTATTTTAGGACCTTTTTATATAATACTATTTTTAATCAAGAATGGGTTATGGTAAATCGGTAGTAAAGGGAATGGATTATTTCCAAGAAGTATTTGCTCATAGAGGCTTCGATTGTGGTTCAATGTATGGTGTGTGTCTTCACTACCCTGTTTTTAGTTTTCACATGGATTCAGAAGTCATATATCCCTAAGAATATCACTTGTTTGAGACCTATAAATACCAGTGGATCATTTTTACTTAAACCTTATATTAATGGATCCTACACAAAGGGTAAGTAATTATAAGCTTCAACTGATAGTTTGAAAAAACTTTTTAAGGAGTAAGAGCCTCTCAAGGAATCTCTTCGTAGTGTTAGTGATACCTTATAATGTTTTCCTTATTAGGGATTGGTTTCTATCCATCCATGTCCAGTTTGTTTCTACCTGTGAGTTTATAAGTGCTTTCAGTTTTTTGGATGGAGTTTTCCTCCATTGATATGGAGTGATCCCAGATAGAGTAGAATGAGCTCATGTGTAATAGGTTACAACTGACTTCTTATGAATTGTCTAGTGATACCTTTGGATCAGTGGATGCAATGATTTGTTTCCTACAATTATGTTGGAGCATGAGGATATCTTTCCTAAGGATGTGTTGGGTTTATCACTACACTAAAATTTAAGATTATTCAAGGTATGGCACTAGAGATCATACATTATTTTTTCAATTGGATATCATATATCACCCATTGAGCATCATAGTATGAAGGTTAAGTCTACAGTTTTCATAGAAAATGGTTTTGTAGGACCAATTGTGTTCACCTGGGTAGTGCAGGGCTATTCACCTTATAGGCAGATTTCTAAATACATTTTGGATGTTTCGAGTTTTTGGTGATACCATTTGGAATTTTTTATGCCATAGTAGAGTTGTATAACTTGTGTACTAGATCCTTGACCATTTATAGATCAATTTCAGGTAGTATTATTTGATGAATTCCATGTGTTCTTAGCATATGAGTTGTATAATGTTATATACCTAGGGATGGTGTGTTTTACCTCCAATTGATATTTGTTACCCATTCTACTCTTTAGATAGATTTGGAGGTACAACATAAGGATATCTATTTTCAGTTGTTTCATGACAAGATAGCTACTGAATATATTACTAATGAATTTTCTAAAGGTCAGAAGCTCATTATTCTTTTTCAGCAATGGACAGTGACACTAGTCATTCTATGAAAGGAGGTTCTAAGGAGTTTGTTTTTCCTTAGTAGTACATCTAGTGAAGTTCAGGATGTATTGGGATATCTTTTCATCGGTTAGGTAGCCAAGGGAGTTGCAACAAGTTTTCAATATAAATACTATTATCATGCCTATCTATGGGTGATGAACAATGAATTTTTTTTGAGATTTTATAACACTTTTTCATACATGTGGTAATTTAGCTTCATGTAATTAACTTAGTGATCATTATATATTGTGATGCCTACTTCACAGAATGATTAAGAAGGGGATGAAAGATATTTTTGGGGGAACAATTGTAGTTGACCAGAGTTTTACCCCCAGTCATCTGGCCATGTGAAGTTGACATTTTAGGTTCTAGTAAACATTCTTTGTGTTGAGATGTTGGTTTTGGGTCATATGTGGGACGATCATCAAACATTAGTGGAATTTACATATCATAATGATTATCACTCCCCCACCAGAATAGATCATTTTTCAGACATGTATGGGGGAACTGACAAGTCACTATCTTACTATTTAGAGATAGTGGGTTAGACTTCTTAGGACCTAGTTGGGGTTCTAATGATGGTTGTGAGGGTGTAGTTCATCCAATAGAGGATAAAGACTACCCAAAAAATATCAGGGGTTCTTTACAAACCATTGATAGAGTCCTTTAGTGTTCAAGAGTCACATAGTTTTAGCCAGTGTGTTAGACTATCATGGGGTTATTTGGCCCTTTCTTTCCCTAATGTTGTGTCATGTTATCAAGGTGGTGTAAAACATAACCTCATGACTATAGTAGTTTCGTATTTTTGGTGTTCTTCACATGTCGTATATAAAGAGGTTTGTTCACGACTCATTGTATAATATCGAACTAGGAAAGTTAGATCGTAAGATTGGATTTTCATTTCTCAAGGATCTGATAGGGTTTAGAATTGGCATAGAAAGATCCTTTGTGGTAATGTTGTTTCCTTGGTTTTTTGTTTGTTTGAAGAATTAGAAACCATCAGGGGAGCTCATGGGATGGGGAGACATAGTTGAGAGATTTATATCCACAAACTGTTTTAGATTATGATTTTCAAGGATGAAAAACCTTAAATAGGTGAATAATTTTATGTCTATATTTTTTATATTTAAGACTTTATAATATTTCTTATGCCAAGAACTGAGATGAAGTGTGTTTCTAATGCCTGGTGAGCCTATAATTAATATTTTTAAAATATTAAATATATTAATATCATGTGTGAATAGTTTTTCTAAAAAGGTGTAAATACTCTCGAAAAATGTCTTAGATCATAAATCTAATACCACTATTGAGATCATAATTTGTTGTTTACCAAATGCGAGATAAAATATTTATCAGTGTTGGGTGTTTTTATAAAAGTTTTCACATGTGGAAATATTGAAATAAATAAATTTATTTTATTTATTTTTATGTCAAACCATCAAGCTAGTTTTTACTTTATAAATATTCTATAATAAACAACTTTTACGGTTAGCCTCATAACCCCGATAATTGGGAGAATATAATAGAGGAACATTAGAGGACATCAGTATCGTGGATCGATGATCAGAACACCATAAGGAACACCAATTACAATGTATCTTATGGAACTCATCAATGAAAATGATGTGTGATTATTCTTCATCCTCAATTGATAAAATTCAAGATATGGTGTCGTTTTTTGTGTATTTATCTACTTTTTACCCACGAAGAACATAAATTTATCACCTAAACTTTTAAATCGTGGATCTATAGTTTTATTTTCATAATTTATTTATCTTCATGTAGTTTTATAATTTAGTGTTCATTTAGTTTATTTCATTCTATTAATTCCCCCCCTACGACAATGAATTGAGGACTACATGAACATTGGCTATGGTCCATTACTAATGTTTTTCATTTGTTAATTTCTCTCCCAATTCTTTGTGCATTCAACATTGGAATTTTCTTTTGGCCTATGATTCGATGAATACCCATTGAATGATCATTATGCATTCAGTATTTAGAGAAACAGATCATAGCCAAAGGGTTGGGATGGAGATGTAATGTCATTTTTGTTCATGATGATGAAAGTATATCCACATATGGATAAATTGTTTTTTATATCAGGTTTGGCATGCGGAAGTGATGTGGCATGATGAAGGGTGTTTCCAAAGTAGTGTATACAACTGGAATCCAACCAACTTTGATGAGTTAGTTTGTTCAATACCATATCTATGACATATGGCATAAATTCTAGTTAAATGAGTGGTTATGTAGGAGTATGAATAGATGCATGAAGAATCCCATGGATTATGTGAAAAACTAGACTACATGGTATGTAGTCCTATGAACACATGTCATTTAGCCCCCTCTATGTGGAACTGGAGTTTCCTCGTAGTGATAAATATCAAAAGTCATGTGACATGTGTCACACATCATGTTTCCCTTTGTTAACCAAATCATCATGTACATGGGGTATAAGACCAGGAGGCCATGTAGTATTATATGCTATGTGTTCTATTTCACAAGTCATGTAATACATGGTAGATAGTTCATCATATATATAGGGTATACATCAAGGTATCCAAGTGTCCCCACACATTGTGTACTTAAGAAGTTAATGGGTAGGCATGAGTAATTGGTCAAAGTCATGCACTCAAACACTTCCAAGTTCATGGACATGGCACAGTGTACACAAGAACAATAAAATGGCATGCTAAGTGATAAGGAAACATCGATATGTTGTGTTCCCTTAGGACACACAGTTTATTGTGTAAAAGTTCATTCGATGTTATCACAAGACATGCATAGTGCAAGGATTTGTGAGGAAAGTTTTGTACCCCTATGTACACATCATGTACTACTTTAAGGAAATATTGGAGTCCTATTTCTCATTAATTTAGCTTCATTATGAGATTCTATAAGATTCCTTGGACTCATGTCAATTGAGTGTTTTCACTTGTTCCTTTCCTATGAGGGTTTGATGTTGTATATCATTCTCTTCATATAGTGTGTCCCCTATGTATCTTCTTATTGATCAATGTAGTGTGGGTGAGTTCCCATATCTGGGAGTGATTTGTATCCATCATATTTGAATAAAACCCTAAAAAACTTATAGCATGTATCCCTCTAAGTGTCCCATAGTGATCATCATGTCCTTCATGTTTCCATAGGTAATGTTTTTTGAATTAGCATGATGAACACTACATAGTTTTTGATCCCATATCTAGGATGATCTTTCCAATAGGTTTTGGTATTTCACTAGTGAGCCATGGGAATTGAACCCATTATATGTATTGATACTAATAATTTTGATGGTTATATTCTCAGTGGAGAGTGTATCTTAGATGAAACCTCTCAGTTTTCTATGTTCTTCTTCTTAGCTAGACCGGATGAGTGTGACCTCTAAGATGAGTTTCATTAGTGGTAGTATAGCTCAAGGATTGCAACCTCCTGTACAAGAATTACGTTGAAACGTCGAGTGGGTATATGGATGGTAATGGTTGAGAACATTATGATTCATATTCTTTTATGAGTATATGTTAGATATTCATGGTTTATATTATTTCCATTATCTTGATTGGAAAACCTATTTTTTATGATATGGATACTCTCGATGCTTTATATTTGGTGTTTTGGGGGTGTCCTACTGGGTATTGTTATACTCACCCCTTCATGGGATCTTTCCTCAATTGTCGTGTCTTATGCTGGTGATGGAACTTTTTATATATCCCATGGAGGACTTGGAGTAGGTGGATAATAGTTTGGTCTAGACAAAATGATGTGTCTACCAGTTTTTCATAGATAGTTGTCCCCTATTTCTGACCAGGTCATACGCTATTGTCCTGTTCTAAATGGTCTTGTATTTGGACCCTTTTTATTCTTTAAGGTGCATTATTTATAACTATTATTGTGTGATTATAGTTGTATTTATTCATTTTTATCATTTTTTAACATTTCTTCATTGTATGGCCTTAGATATTTGTGAGTGTGTATAGGTACATTAGGATAATGTCTCTCATGTGTGTGATATGCCTACCCAATAATGTTCACCATCCCATTTCCTGTTGGAGTTAGGCTCGAGTTAGTTATGGCTCAAGACCTGTTAGTTATGGTCTTGACACCCCCCATATTGTTCTCTCACATCACTCAACATTTTTAAAAATTTGTTGATATTTTTTAGACAATGATTTCCCACTAACTAGTTTATCTTGAACCATTGATACATCTTCCTCCCCAAATATACAATCAATGAACTTGTGTATTTTTAAGAAAAATGAATAAATAAATTAAGTTCTTCTACCCTATAACAATATTTCTCTTAAATTAGTTTAAAATTTTTTTAATGAAAGTTAGTGGCCTTTTTAAGAAATTTCAATTAACTAGTTTCCTCTTCTACTTCTTGATTCCACTATATCCCCATCATATATTCCCCACAATTCACCCTCCCTTAATATATCATCTAACTTATGGGTTTTATTTTTTCTATTATTTATATTCATCAATGTGAAATAATTCTTATCATTATCTTCTTTTTATTTCATTTTATCATGTTTATATTTTTATTTTATGTTTTGTTTAATTTCTCAAAATGGTTTTTCAGTATTTGAAATTTCACATGATGATCATAAAAATTTGGATCCATCTAGGTGTTTGTATTTTTAATCATTCGTAGAAAGGTTGATTTATTTAAAATTCCTTTGTCCATATAATTTTTCATTTATTTATATATTTGGGTATCCCATTAATAATTATAATAAAAACACTATGCAGTATGCACATAATAGCCACATTATGTTAAAAATATAATTCTATTGATTCAAACCATAAATGTATTACATTGAATTCTAAAAAAATGAAATCCTTATTTCATTAATAAATAGAAAATACAATAACCTTAAACTGCCCAAAAATAGAATAAAGTTGTGATTATAAGCTCTGTGAATGAACAAGGTATGTTGGATTTTGTTTTAATTTTCAAAAAACGAGGCTATAATTTTTAAAAATATATTACTATTTCTAGGATTTATAATTATTTTTTGTTATTTTTAGAAACATAGTATTTTATATCACCTATAAAGGTTTTGAAAAAAAAATTTATCTAGTTATTCTTATAGAGAAAAAATGAAACTTTTATACCAAAAATATAGTAATCGTAAATGGATTATAACAATTGATATAAAGTTGTGTGTTCAATGGGTACTTTCTAAGTATTATGTATTTAATAAAAAATAACTTGATATTATAAAATATATGTATGAAAAAAAATTAGGTGTAGTGATTTAATGTGAGTTTGTGGAATGATAATTGTATAATTCAAAAATATCAATGAGTTAAAAAATTATTATGTGAGTAATATAACATATTTTATGTATTAAATGGTTAATATAACCAATATAATTGTACATAATTACTTATTAATTCATTGTGAAAAACTATAATTCTATTGAAATGAATAAAATATCTATTAGGTATTTAACTATTATAATTAAACTAGAATACCCTATATCGAGTGAGGGTATTAAATTAAGGATAATAAAATATTGGTATTTTTATCTTAAATTCATAATATCATATTCTTGATGAGTTTGTATATCAAAATTCATCCACAAAATCTATCAATTTGTGATGATGAAAAAATAATTCTCAGAAGTGTTGAAAAAAAATATAATTAAATATCTACAATATAATTATTAGAATATAATAAAAGGGAATGATTAAAAATACAGAATAAATTATTTTTCTCATCATTGATGCTCTTGGTCAACAATAATCTTCTTCAAATATAGGATAACTGATATTCTTCACTCTAGACTCCCAAACATGGAAGGGAGTGGAATCTTGTCCCTAGATAATGGTATATATGTGTTTTATAAAATGTATATAATGATATAAATATATCCATTAGAAACCAAATAATCCCCATGTTCTACTTTATTTTAGAAAATACTCTAAAAAACTTAGGCTTCGAGATTCATACAACAAACAATATTAAAATGTTTAATATCAAATAATTTTTCATTATTTAAACATAATTTTAAACCCTTATCAAACCTAAAAATTAAATTAGGTTTTTTGGATCCAGAACATATTCAGTTAGGCTCCATAAACCCCCTATGGTTTCGGACATAGTACTTCAACTTGAGTTATAACCAAAAGATTCATAATTATATCTTTAGAAATATTGAACACATGAATTTTAGTAAACATCCCTCAAGAAGAAAAATTCAATATCAATGAAACTACCAATTAGTGAGTGAATTCATAAAGGGGAACCTCATCTCAATGTAGTTACATAACTCAACCAGTTTTTTTGCATCAGATCTTATCTCATTCCCATGGATCATATATACTAAGATTTTATATGAAGAAAATTTTAATATTATACCAAAATAAACCTTTGAAACACTAAAATCTAAAAATTGTCACTATTTAACATATTTATAAAACATAAAACCTAGAATACAACTTTATTAGATGGTGATAGAATAATGAACTATCACTTAATATACATTCTATTACTCCACAAATAAATTATCAGGATCAATATTTTCACTTCAAACTACAACATATATTGATTGAAACCAATAGCCTCTAGCAGTTTATTAATGATGAATAGTACTAACCTAATAACATTTCAAAATCTACAATTAGTTTGATCATCTATAGTATAACACTCCACCTCTTTATTTTTAAATCTCTATTATATAAAACTTCTGAAATTTTGGGTGTTTTCTCTCATAAAGATAGCTACTCTCAACCCTGGAACAGATGGAAAACATGTTATTAAACTAAAAATTCTATGATAGAAATTTAAATATCTAATTTGAATATTCATGTATGGGACTAAGTCAAAAAACAATTAACAGATGTTTATCAAAAAATAATTAACCCAACTAAAAGTCGATTCTATTAAAACTAAAAAAACAAAATAATTATCCTTGATTAAAATAAATTTCAAAATCACAAATAAAAATGTAAAATAAATTATTTTTAACTTACACACATTATTTTCATATTTAATAGAATATTGTAAATCAAAATCACTATTAATTTTTTTAGAAAACCTTTTTATTAAATTTTCTAAAACATAATATTTGAACAAATTTAGAACTAAAAATTCTCATATTACTCATCAGATATTGAAATTTTGTTTCCTAAAAAAATCATATATCTATATAAAAATAAAATTTCAAATAAAATCATATAAAAATTTAAATTCTATATTTTGAAAAATCAAATATTCATCGAAATTATAGATATGATTTTAAAAAAACTAAATGAACCATTAATTGAAAAATATAATTTTTTTAATTATTTTCCTATGAAGCCAAATATAAAATTTGATAAAAAATATTAAAAATAGTCCCACTTTAATCAGGAAAACCCAATTTATAAATATATTTAATAAAATATAAAAATTAAACAAATGTCATTAGTTGTCTTAGAATAGTAATTTTTTATCCTTAATATTGTTATGATTTCTATCTATCTCAACTAAGAGGAAATATAAAATCTCATTAGAATAATGGAAATATGAAATGATCTATCATGATTGGATGATACTATGATATAATTAAATATTATTATCATAATTAATAAATTCCATAACATATATGCATCATTAATATTTTAATTGTTTTTACAATTAATACCTTCCATTATAAATAAATTGAATTATTATAACACTCTATTATAGAAAATACATCATAAAAACAAATGAGTTGTGAGAAATATATGATATTAACATGATATTAATTTTTAAATAAAACACTATTTATAAATAAAAAATACACTAAAAAACAAAAAACAAAATCAATATTAAAATTTAATAAAAATGAAAACATATTTATTGTATTTAAATTTCTTAAATTTATTAAATAGAACTTCTTATCTATAAATTATAAATAAATAAATCTATATGGAGGATATTCACCCCATACAGGAATAGGTGGACTAAAACCATTATTTTAAAAATGTGTTCAATAGATCATTAACCCTAAAAAACACATGTCTTTTCATATACATTTTCCAACATCCTGACTAGGTTCACCTCTAATATGGTGGCAAGGCCAGTGGGTCATATGGCCATAAACACACCGCCCAGTACGCTAAAGATTGTTGACTAGAAGTGAGTGTCTGTTGATGGTATGTTGGGGAGAATATATCTTCTAGATCAGAGTCACATAGTGGTTTAATTTTATTAAAATAAAAAATAATAGCAGAAGCAGAAATAATAAAGAAAGAACAGTAGTAGAAAAAATATAATAACTGGATAAAAGTGTCCAATACCAATTTATAATAATGCATGTATGATATATAATGATACATGTACAATATGTAAACATTAACAAAAGAAAGGAAAAACCCAATGGTAAACTCTTTAAGTAACCTAGGAAAAATTCCAGTCCAGTGCTCCCTAGATCTTGTGTATATAACACAACACAAAAAATGAATCCAATGACCTATGAGCAATAAGATCTACTCATGTACCAAACAACGCCTGAGTTGTATGTGAGTTAATAAACTCAGTAGACTGTCAACGACATTGTTTAGCACAATTCATTTTGTGCAATTAAAAATGAATGGCAGTTTGCCACATCGTATAAATTAAAGGTGAGAATAAATAAAATAATAGCATATCAGTAAAGGTTCCTAAACAAAAACATGTTCCATACCACCTACATTCGCCTAAGCTGGATTTCTATATATGTGTTTATATCCTCTTGTGTCAAGAAGGATCACCTAAATCGGTGATAGATTCTCTTTCCAATGATGAAACATTAAAAAAATACCATAAACATATGGTCTCTACCCCCAGGCTATCCAAAATATCACTATCATGCATAACTAAAATCTCACCCTCAGAAATCATGTTACTATGCATCTATCCCTCATGCATATGAAATAATCATATACCCTACCCTCATGAATTTATTACTAGTGTTCCTATACCTCAGGCAGTACAAAATCATGGACTAAGCTATCTGTTGTCAACATCAATCATGAGCCCTCAAACATAACATATAATCATGTACTCTACCCTCAGGCATCATGTACTTGTGAATCTTACCCTCATGTGGTATGAAAACAAGCACTAATCCCTCAGGCATCCCAAATAAATATGAGTCGTAACCAGAAAAACTCAACATTCGATCAACATCAAACCCTTAGGTATCAATTAAAATGATATAATATAAGCTCAAAAGCTAAGCAAGAATCAAAATGATAGTATCAAACATCTTGATGTATTACCGTTAGAGATAATAATCATTTTATAAAATTATCATTAATCTATCCAAATTCATATCATTAATTGGGTTCCAAATTAACATCAAAATTTTATCAAACCCATTTAAATTATTATTTAACCCTAAGGTTATTAATATATGAATTAACTAAAATTATCCCATGTGACACTTCCATAAGAAATCACAAAAAATAATTATGATGCCAACACAATGGTTTAGCCCATCAATCAATAAAATTATTAAATTTATCTATTCATGCTCGTGGCATGACGGCATAATCGCACATATCTTAATTTCTATAAATAATTATATCAAATAAAAAGGGATTTAGTTTAGAACACCCACAAATATTTAATTAAGACTTTTCCAATTCACAATGTGTATTTCAACTATACATAAAAAAAGTTATGGTTTAACCATCTTACATATATGTAAACCTTTAAAAATTTTAAATTCTTAGAAGTTGTGCTTATTAAATTGACTAAAGGAATGGTATTTCAAATCTATTCAATTACATTTGAAACTAACCAATTAATATAAGAAAAAATATACAATTCATATTTAATAGTCAATTAAACTATTAAAATACATTCCATTACTTTAATGTAATAGGAAAATATTATTTTTTATGTAGGAAATGGGAACTTCTAAGGTTATATAAACACATGTTCATTTTCCTACGGAAGTAAAGTTTTATTTAGAAAAAAAGATAGCCCCTACAAGAAGCTAGGTTCAATAGTAATTTAGGTAGGAGTGTGTAAAACATGAACTTAGGAGGTGCAATGTCCAATTAAACATTTAATGAAGATAAGGTCGATTTAATAACATGAAATGAAGTGTATGTACAAGCATGCCACATATCTAAACAATACATCAAGGCATGGAAGAAAGAACAAATCAATAATTCAAGAAAACATTAAAGCTTAATCAGTACTTTTTAGCTTAATGATATCACACCTCTGTTGGGGAGGTTTTATTATTAAATCAAAGAATTGTTTCCAAAATAATTATTTGGATCAATTAATATTCACTTCCTATTCAAAAAAGGAAACCATTTTTTGAAAAACTATTATACATTGAAAATCATAAATTAAAGGAGTATAAAATATCAACTAATGAATTATTAAATTTAAGGGAAAGGGAAATGGGACCCTACCTTAAGGTGGCACCAAGAAGAACACTTTGGATATTGATGCTTTCTAACTAGAAGCTACTACTACCCCATTTGATTATATGCAACTTCTCATACATATAAGGACACATGGCCACTCTGCACCTATTCAGATGGCCCATGAATACGTGGAGGGGATCCTTACATATATGATTATATGCATACACCCATCTCTACTTACCTATATATGCATTATTCAAATATATAAATTGGCACACCTAGCCCCATACATATATATTCACTTCCATGGATGAATATACACATAATGGGGGAACCTATATATATATATATACATACTAACATATTCATATGCAAGAAAATCACCTTAGACTCTAGTGACTATAAACCATACGATAGAGTCCAACACACTACAAAATAATTACTTGTAATATTAAAACACCCAATGTGTCCAATATAACAAGGGAGAAACTAATAATTTAGTATGAATATTTACCTCAGATGGCAGTAATGAACTGAATTGCCCTCAAACCACATAGAATAGTCCAACACACTACTGATTAATTATTAGGGGGTTAAAAAAATTTTAAACCATAATTAAAGTGGTGTGAAATAATTCAATGGAAGAAACCCCCACCGTAAACCATAGAAGTCGAATCAGAATGAGTTTAATTGCTTCACCTTTGTAAGCAACTGAGAAATCCAAATGAAGGGGTCCCAAGAGGCCCTTTACACGACATAGAATGAAATGAAAATAAAAAATCAGATCATTCTTTTAACCTAGGGCTCAGATGAACTTTACTTGGTGAATATAAGACCAATATTTACCCTAGAAAAGGAGAATATGGAGGTAGGGGGACTACCTATAATTTTTAAAGAGAAATTGTAATAGAAAAAGTGGAAATCGATGAATAGATGATAGAGCTGGAGAGGAGATAGCATGAACCCAGAGGTTCGGCTGAGGGGGGGGGGGATCACACACTGTTAATGTGCTTCGGGAGGGGGTGTGTCATGTGGAAAAGGTGTGTAAGAGGGAATAGATACCCCTTTATTTATGGGGTTTTCTTAAAACACAACCTTCATAAAAATAATAACAATAATAATGAAAACAATATTATTTTTATTTTCGTTATTATTAAAATATATTATTATTAATTTTTATTTGCCCCCATTAAATTTATTTTCATTATAATTTTATCTTAATTAATTTAATCTTATAAAAGATACACTTCTCAATGTTCCAACTCTTGAGAGAAAAAAATATGTTTTGATGCTCGGTTTTATAAATAGCCAGACCTGTAAAAAATCAAATTTTTATGGTTTTTTATTCGGTTCAAAAACATGGGATGTTAAAAAATCCCCACCTTAGAACTTCCTATCCTCAAAAGCCTTCGAGAACAATGGATACATAACCCAACTAATAGTTCATCATGAAGTCTTATTCAAATGGTCATATTTCATTTCCCAATGCCCAACATACACTTCAGTACTTCTTAAACACGCGACACTTAAGATGTCAAATCCCAAGGAAATGTTAGTTTTACAATTGAAACCTACATATGACACTTACCCAAGCCCTTTTAGCTAGATACACGACCATGAAATCATCTCATTAAACATATAGCTAATAGTACTTCCCACTATAGGATTTAATGTTAAAAACGGGAAAAAACATGAGCCACGACACATTCCAATGTCAGAAATTCTTAGAAGATATGCCATTAAAAGTTATAGTGGCACTTCTCATGTGATTTATGAAAAGGATAAAAGGGTATATTCTCCCATCAACCTCAATTCCCAAGTCGAGTCATCTCTTCATGAAAATCCCTAGCAAACACAACCTGCACTCATCTAACCTGACGACATGCCAGAAATGACCCTTCACTAATTGTACCATTGAACAAGAGAGACAACTAATCAATTCACCTTGAAAGACCATTCAAGAAGATTCTTGCCATAGATGGCCGGTGTTTTAAAAAATAAACTTTTATTCCTTCTTCCATGGTATCTCACATTAATTATGAACCCTTCCTCTGAAGTCTATACCTGACTTCTGGTGACGTTACCTGATTTAAGAATCATCGATCACAAAAAACTAGTCTAGGGAATCCTAAGATTCATTTAAATGAGGGCTTAAGAAAAAAACCCATGGTAGTCCATAATTCACATTTACAAGAGAGACAATGGAACAAGGCCAATACATCTAAAACAAGTCATTGAATGAGCCTAGAACAATATCTATCGGGCTGCCACATCAAGAGAAAAATATGGTGTTTGAGATTCCACATGAGGTGTTCCTAATTGGTAACCCAATTATCACTTGAGACTAATCAATACTTGATAAGAACCAATTAGTATTCAAATCTGAGAAAGCCACCCAAACAAGACCAACAACATTTAAATCATTAGCATGGTGTAATACCAAAACTATCTTAGTGAATCAACGAAGAATTCAAGATAGGGTACATGATCATCAATTAAAAAAGAGTACACTAATAGGATTATAATATTACCAATAATATTAGTCATAACAATATTGGTCAACTTCCCTTAAAATAAGATCAGATTCACCAATTAGCATACCACTATTTACCGAAAACAAATCCTTTACCACTCGAGGAATTTCTGTGATAGTTCAAGATTAATCGTTGAAGTCCACCCATGACCAATGATGTTTCTCAAAGGTTTCACACACAACCAACCACACCAACATCATGTTTCCAAGGAAGCTCCAATGATATTTAAAGTTTACAAGCCTCACGTGCATTTAAAAACCCTAATCACTCTCTATTGGTACCTTTTGGTTTTTTTCCTTCTACCTAAAAGGACACGTATTTAACAGAATATACATAACGCTCCCCACATTTTAATTTTCCTAATAATGAAATAGAAGAGATATACTAGACACTCAAAGGTTCACTAGGTCATAATCTCCATAAATGTAAATGTTTAAACAATTCAAATGAAATCCAAAACCAAACTGACTGGCATGTCAAAACACCCAAGTCTCTGAAAGTCTTCCCAATCATTGGGAAGAACATGGTTTATTTACATTCAGGGCACTATACCTAAAGGATTACTCAAGACCATACCCAAAAATGCAAGTCTCAACAAGCCTAACAAACTCAATCAGTTTGTTATGTCATTAAACACTCGATGGGTACTGTGTATACTGATGCATACTACCTTGAGATTTAACAAGAAAACAGAATATCTGGAATAACATCAGTAGGTTTTTTTCCTTGTGGATTCAAAAATCAAATGGTCCTTACAAGATATTCAACCCAAATTCATATTTTCCTATATGACTATTAACATAGATGATGACATACCAAGTCATCCATCACTGAGGATGAAGAAAGGTTCAAGTGATGGAAAAGTCATCCAACCATGCCCATGGCATGTATAATCAACTAAAAATTACCATTACGCAATGGTCATGACCATATAAAAAGTCAAGGATGCCATGACCACCCATATGAGGAAGGGTTTCATAAAAAATTTAAAGTCATGTAGGGAAAAACAACACCCAAATGGAAAAAATCATTAGAAATCACACAACACAGAAAAGTAAATTACATTCTAAGGGTGGTACCTACTATGGTATATCCCCTTACGAGAGAATAATCATCGACTATAAAACTAGTTCATGAAAAATAGAAGGTCACCAGGATCAAGATCCTACCATCTAATACATTTCTAAAAATAAATAAGGCCAATAGAAAACTATCAATATTCCATTCCAAGGAAATTCAAAAGTAAAATCTCGGTCTACCTTTTCATAAGGCATTAAAAAAAGGACACCTCCCAGGGTTACATTTAAAAGTGATTACATTTATCTTTGTTTAATCATTAAATGGTTAAATGATTTAAAACATATATCAAGGCACAACAGGAAAGCATCATAAGATACCATTTTTAATCATTTTATGTTAATTAACATCCCATAATATATTAGTCAATTTATCAACATAAATTTCTTTTAATAGTTAAGGTTCCCTATGGGGGTCCCATTAAGCCAACCTGAGTTCTTCAAAAAGAAACCCAATAATAGTTGGTTAATTATTAAAATTATAAACACCTAATAAGGGTTATATCAGAAACAAAATTCCTCAACCAACCCACTTGGTTCTGGTTGTGTATTTCAGAAAGCTGACTAATTAATTTAAATCTAAGTTAAATAACCTTTTCATTTTAAACCCATCTCATAATACAAGAGGGTTAGATAAACAAAGGTTTGATTACATGAGTTTCCATTTCCAAATTCATAAATTTCCCATAGACTTCATGTATAGAAGATTTTCTCCCATTAATACATTCCAATCCACTTTAACATTCTAAATTTAGCATCCTTTTAAATTTAAACAACATCCTAAAACCATTTATATCTATCAAACAAAAACATAATATCATCTTGCAAAAAAACACATAGGACTGTGCTATGACAAAGAATAAAGGAATATAAACACTAAATCATGGGAAAATAAGATAAAATTAAACACCTGATCATGTTATATATACAATAATTATAAATATAGAAAAATAATAGAATAACACTCAAGGAACATAGTCAAATAAACATGAAAACTAAAATGCAACTACATGGCATGTTATACGCATGAAATGTTAATACCTATGTGTTTATTTTGATGAATTCGATGCCTAATCCTTTTCAAACTAGGAAAATAATATAAATTACACAAATAACATAAATCATAAGCAGTGATAAGTACATAATTCACTAGATTTGATATTAAATCCAACGGTAATGATAAACAACATGAACAACAACTAAGCCTTGGCCATTGGTCATTTACTGTATGCGGGGTGATCAGTGCTAGACACAGATATTAAAAAATTTCCAAAAAAACCTATTCTCATGTCCATAAAACCAAAATATTAAGATAGAGAAAAATAAACCTTTGATACCACTTTTTAACATCTCGACCGGTCTCACCTCTAAGAAAGTGGCTAGACCAGTGGGTCACATGGCCTCAAGAGCACCTCCATGTACACTAGAGGCTACTGAATAACAGTGAGGGTCTATTGATGGTGTGGTGGGGATACTATAACCTATATATCATATTTTTATAGTTGTATAATAATAGTAAAACATCAAATTATTGCAGAAGTAGTAATAATAAATGAAGAACAATAGTAGAAAATAATAATATAATAACTGAAAAAAGTGTCCAACACCAATTTACAACAATGTACGCATGACAGGTGATGCTACAAGTACAAGAAGTAAAAATTAAAAAAAAAATTGAAAATAAAATCCCAACAGTTAACTCCATGAGAACACAGAGAAAGATCCTAGTCCTTTTCTCCCTAGATCTCATGTACACAGCACAACACAAGCAATGAATTCAAAGACCTGTGAACAAGAAGATCTACTCAGGTACCAAACATCACTCGAGAAGGGATTGAGATAATAATCTCAATATTCTAGAACCCATAGTGTCTATCCTAATAAATTTTGTGCAATTAATAGTAAATTACAGTGTTCCACATAGTATAATGTAATCTCATAAAAATAAAATAATAAAAACATGGTATGGGATCTTAAAAAAACACATCTTTCATACCACCTATTTTAGCCTAAGTCGAATATTGATGCCAGTGGTTAGATCCTATTACATTAGGAAGGATCATCCAAATTGGTGACATATTCTCCTGTCAATGATGAATTTTTCATAAAATACCATAAACATACAGTCTTTGACCTCTGGATATCCAAAAGTTTGCCCGTATGCATAACTATAATCTCTCCCTCAAGCATTGTGTGACTGTGAATCTTTCTCTCAGGCATCCTATATAATCACATACCCTGCCCTCATGCATTTAGTATCAGTTCACTTAGACCTCATGCAGTATTAAATCTTGCACTAATCCCTCAGGAATAAACATCAATCATGAGTCCTAATATATCCCATATAATCATGTACTATACACTTGGGCATCATGTACTTGTGCGGCTTTCCATTATGTGGTAGGAAAACAAGCACTAATAACTCATGAATCCATAATAAATTTGAGTCGTAACCATAGCAACTCAACATTCCATCAACATCAGACCCTTAGGTATCAATTAAATCGATCTAATATAAGCTCAAAATATAATAATTTAAGAATCACATGGTAGGTATCAAATATCTTGTGGTATTACCATTAGACACAATAATTAGTTAATAAAATTATCATATGTCAAACCAAATTCATTTCATTAATCAGGTTCCAAATTATCATTATAAATTTTTCAACCCTATTTAAAATATAATTTAACCCAAAGGTTATTAATATATCAATTAAACAAAGTTATCCTAGGTTATTCTTCCACAAGATATCACACAAATTTATTATTATTCCAACAAAAAACTCTAGGTGATAAATCAGTCAAATTATCAAATTTTTCTAGTCTTTCTCATGACATACCATCATGATCTCAAATATCACAATTATTATAAATAATTATATCAGATAAAATGTGACTTAGTTTATACCACCCACCCCAATTCCATTAATGCTCTTCTAATTCACAAGGCGAATTTAAATTAGATATAACAAAAGGTATGGTTTAACCATCCTACACATATTTTAACCTTTTAAACCATTAAATTATCATAAGTCATGCTTATTAAATTGACCAAAATCATGGTTGTACAAAACTATTTAGTTACTTTTCAATCTAACCATCTAACATAGGAAAAATACACCATCCATATTCAACGGGAAATTAAAGTATTAAAATACATTCCATTAAATTAACGAAACAGGGAAATTGGATTTTTAAATAGGAAAGGGACACTTAGAAGGTTCTATTAACACTTGGGAGTTTTATTATATAGTCAATTTTTTATTTATGAAACAAGCCATCACCTATAAGAAGCTAATTCCAACATCAATTTTGGTAGGAGTGTGTCAAAAATACACATAGGAGGTGCAATGTCAGTGAAACATTTAAATATAGAAAATATACATTTACTAACATGAATGAATTCTATGTACAAGAATTCCACATTTCTAAAAAATACATCAAGGTATGTATGAAAAAACCAAATCAATAATCCAAGAAAACATAAAATCCTAATCGTTACATTTTAGCTTGAAGACAGCGCACCTCCATTAGAGGGGTTTTATTATTAAATCATGAAATTGTTTCCAAAAAAATTCATTGGTTTAAATAATCTTCAAATTCAATTCACTAAAGGAAACTATTTTTATAAAAATGAAAATACATTGAAAATCATTAATTAAAGGAGTAGAAACATTCAAATAATGCATTATTAAATTTAAGGGTGATAGAAATGGGACCCTAGCTGAGGGAGGAACCAAGCCAAATACTTTGGCTCTTGAAACTTTCAAACTAGAAGCTATTACTGCCCCCAATGAGAATATGCATCTTTGCATTAATATAAGGACACTTATCCCCTATGAACAAATTTTCATGGCCCATGAATTTGTGAAATGGGATCCTTACATATATTCTTATATGCATACACCCATATCCACTTACCTATGTATGAATTTTTCATATGCATACATAGGCACACCTATCCAAATACATATATATTCAATATCATGGGTGAATACACACATAATGGGAAAACCTAAATATATATACATGCCTACCTATAGATACATAGGTAAGTCACTTTATACTTTGGTGACTCTAAACTCTATGGTAGGGTCAGAAAAACTACTAAATAATTACTAGGAACCATAAAACGACCAAAGGACGTAATATAATAAGGGAGATACCAAGAATCTTGTATAAATCATTACCTCAGATGGTAATGATGAATCGAATCTACCCAAAACAACACATGACAATCCCATGTGCTACCGATTAATTATTAAGAATTCAAAAAAACTTATAGACCCTAATTAAAGAGGTGTGAAACAACACAGTAGAAGAAACCCTCACCTTAAATAATTGTTGATGGCAAAAAAATAACTAAAACCACTTCTACTTCAATGAAGTTTGATGAAATCTAAATTATGGGATCCTGAGAGGCCCGTTTCATAACCTAGAACCAAAAGAAAACCCAAAATTGGATCACCCATTTGACCTAGGTTTTATCTAATCTTCACCGGGAAAAGGGGAGATCGAAATTGACTACGGAGAAGGAGGATATGGAGTGAGAGAGTCTTACCTCTAGGTTTGGGAGAGTAATCATAAGATAAAAAGTGGAAATCAGTAAATGGAGGAGGGAGTTAGAGGGGAGCTCATGAACCCTTACAGGTTCGACTAAGGGGGGTCATGTATTGGTAAGGGGATCTAGGAGGGGGTGTGTCCCAGGGAAAATGAGGGAAGAGGGGAGAGAAACCCCATTGTTGAGAGTTTTTCTTAAAACTGATCCCTAATAATAATAATAATAATAAAATAATAGTAATAATAGTAATAATAAGAACAAAAAATGTAATAATATTATAATTATTTTAAAAAAATCTTTATTATTATTATTATCCATTGACCCCCATTTAATTTATTTCCATTTTAATTTTAATTTAATTAATTTAATCTCTTAATGGATACACATCACTGTGTTCCAACGATAAAAATAATGAAAATATGTTTTCATGCTCGATTTTATAAATGTCCCAACCAGTAAATGAAAAATTCAAATTTCTTTTTTTTTCATCTGGTTCAAAAACACAGGGCGTTACAACACATACCTTTATTTATTTTGATACTATAGACTTTTATTGTACACTTTATACTATGTAATCAGTAAATGAATAGTCTAATTCTAAAAAACAATCATTATTGATATTGGAAAGTAGAAAAGGATGATGACTATACCTAAAATTGTTTTGAGGTAGTTGATGAGGATATTACTATAGTACTATAAAAATAGATTCTCCTTGTTCCAATTGTATACAGATCACTTAACATTTCCTAATATTAGTTTTTGAGATACATACATTATTTTCAATGAATGTTCTGCCAAAGCTCCACTCTTATTAACATTTTCCCTATTATTGATTTCTTTTTAACTCTTACATATATGATAAGTTTTTAAAAGAAATTTTTTTATCGTATATAGTTGTGATTATAATAACCAATAAATTATTAGTAGTGGTAGAGGAAATTTAATTTTTTTACCAAAAATATGGATTATTTTTTCATTTCTTAGATTAATGGTGTTTTTTAAATGTAACTAATGATGACTTGTCTACAAAATTCTACGATATTAACCACTCTAAATTTATTAGAGATAGATTATTATTAGAAATTTTGGTTAAAAACACAACCTTATTTTATTCTAAAAAAATAACATGTAAATTTTTGATTCAAAAACCTTAATATTTATATTGATAAACTATTTAAAAAAATAATATATACAACTTATAGGTAAATTAAAAATGTATGTAATACTATAATATTAGAAAACGCATATTAAATCTTTAGAAAAATTTAAAAAAAATTTAAAAAATTATCCACTGTAAATAGAAACTGAAAACCATGTTTTTTATTTTGAAAAGATAATGATATAAGGTAATTAATAATATCAACCATGTTACATTGAATTTATGTTTTATGTAAAAAAAATTAGAAAATATATTTCTAAAGGACTTGATTGTATTTTATTTATTTTCAGCCACATATTTTTCATGGACATCTTATCATGAGAAAATAAATGGTTTTCTTGTAGATCATATCATACATAAAAATTAAAGAAGATTATTTCATACATAGTTATGAAAAAATATCATATCATACATTTCAATTAATTAATTCTTTATAATGAAATTAGGGGATATGTGAACAAGGTCACAAATGACATTAAAACGTAGAGGTTCATGAGTGAATGAATTAAAATCATCAAAGTCGATATGTATTCTTTGATAAAGGACTCATTTGTAGCGTCAAAAATTCTATCTCACTTTTCCTTTCCATTCATTTTTTTGGTAAATAACAAACACCTTATTAAAACATATTTAAAAATTTTTATATCCAAAGTGTTTAAGAATGTTTTTCTAGAAAACATCTTATTTTACCATACTTAGAATAAATTCTAAAATTATTATGAGTATAAACTTTACATTCCACATTACAATTATCAAAATGAGATGGTGTATAATAAAAATTGGATTCACCTATATCAAACGAAAAATTAGACTTTTTATGTTTCCTTTTTAATTAAAAAAGTCTTCAATTTCTAACTGATATCGGTATAGATAAAATTCATAACAACACATGGAAATATTATCTTAATGACATTGTTTATGAATTCCATCAGACTGAATAAGTTTATAATCAAATTCATAAGAATTAATTCTAAATTAACGAACATATTTTTAACTTAAATGGTGTAAAACAATACTATGTAGGACAATCAGTTAGAATAGATCTGTTAAAGTTCTAGGTTTTCAAGTCATTATAACAAACATAGCGAAATATGAATTTTCAGGAAACAATATGACCATTGGAGGAATGCCTATAAATACCAGGTCATTTTATGAGTTGGAAGCATATTGATTACATTTGATCTCACTTTTTCTAAATATTACAATGTGTGAACAAGTTTTTCATAGTCTCTTGTAATTATTTAGAGAGATGAATTCTACTAAAAACTTTTCAGGTTGTCTAATGAATAATATTTTGGAAATTATAATTGTTTTTGATCATCATAATGATCAAGTGATTCTAGGGATAAGAAGATATAGAATCTAATATATCGGGTCTAGGTAGATGGATCAATTTTGATCATCATATCAAGGCCTTATATGGATAAGAAGACATACACGTTCTAATCCTAATATCAAGGTAATCCCTAGAAAAGAAAGATAGTCATTCATTTAAGTATAAAAAATGGGATACCAATAGTTCGGGTTATATAATAAATTTATACTAAGGATAAAAGAGTTATATTTTTAACAGCTTGATATTCATTAATTCTTTATATGATATTGTATTACTTGTTGCTTACAAGTTTTCGTATTCTACATCCATTTTTAATAGAAATCGAATCATCATATTCATCATTCTATTCTTTTGGCTTTATCTATTTTGACATGATTATGATAATAAAAATACATTTGAATTAATCATATCCATTGTGATTGTAATTCTCATACTCTGATTAATGGGATCCATAATTGATTGTAATATTTCATAGGAATTAAATCGTATTGACTCAAATTATGATTTTGTGATTGGACTGAGGGTTTATTTTGATTATATTATTAAAATAGGCTTTTGTATTATTTACTTTAATTCTTTTAAACTAGGTTCTTAAAACTACAATTCACCCACCCCCTCACCCCATATTTTAAGTTTTTCATTATAACCGTGTTCTTAAAATCTGATCAATAAATCTCTATATAATAATCCAAAAATTGGTATCATAGTCGGATTCCACTGCTCATATACTTTTAGAAGTTTTTTACTTTCAATACTACCACAAGTTTCTGAGGTTTTGTAAGGAACTTTTTCTCTATAAAACATTTTTTACAATAAATTTTTATTCGGAAAAAAATATTTTTATTAGATAAAAATAAAGTAGAATATTCCTTTTTTTACCATTATGAAAATGTTTGGAACATTACCCATATGACATTGGAAAATCACGTAAGTTCCATATGAGTGTAAGGGTTTCTTATACAGAAAAAATAAGATTGAGAGAAGCTTAAAGTTTCATATGTTTTCATATTATATTATTCAGTGAACATGATGCATATATTTCATATCAGTTTCATAATCCTTACCATTGGAGACATCATGTATGGATCTATCAAGTCAAAGATAATTATTTGTATGAATGTGATAAGAAATTTAGGAGTTGAGTGAATGAATTTTTTCAATATTTTGAATAAATCAAATATAAAAAGGGATAATATTTTAATCATTATTGGTGATAAAATG
Source organism: Viscum album (assembly GCA_963277665.1). NCBI lineage: Eukaryota > Viridiplantae > Streptophyta > Magnoliopsida > Santalales > Viscaceae > Viscum > Viscum album. Next base: position 679,240,113 of record OY728123.1, on the reverse strand, counting down.
AATAAGATGAGATTTTTTTATAATAAGTCTAATAATTTTGTTGAGAAATTTGGTGGTTCAACATCAAAAGCAGAACCATCAAAGAAGTTAGAAAATATTGATAATAAAAAGAAAAATGAATTTTTACACCTCCCCACTGAAAAATAAAAATAATCAAAATAAATTCCCTGATGAAGTTCTTATGAGTGGTTAAAAAAAAGAAGAGAAAAATACATGAGATACGATAATCATAATTGACTCTAATGAGACAAAGTATTTAAAGTTACATGCTAAAAATATGTTTCAAGAAGAAGAAAATAAATGAAATCAAAATAAGTATTTATTATATGCTAAGATGTGTGAAAATATATTGTATGGTTTTTAGATATCCTCTGGAAATGTTTCTCTTTCAAATTCACACACTAATCAACTAATATAGATACCATTTTAGTTTTTGAAGAAATCATACTTCTCTATACCAATGTTCTATATGAAGCTGAAAAATGAATGGGTAAAGCACTTGATGAAGAATCGGTACCTGTAGAACAATAAAATCCATCATAATCGGTACTAGTGGGAAAAGTGGCTTTAAGAACAGCCAAAAATCTTGAAAAAGAACACGATAAGAAAATAGAAGAATAAATTGAAGGTCAAGATAAAACAGAAACTAATAAAGTACAAGGAAAAGAGAAAGATAAAGATGAAGAAGAAGAATATGAAGATGTTGAAACTAAGGAAGAAGTACTGGATGAATTTGAAGAAGGATATTATGAAGAGAAGAAGATGAAGAAGAAGCATAATCATCAAGTGAAGTAAAGTCCCCAACAAAAAAAGTTGATGATTAGAATTCAAAAACTAAAGTCAATGTTATACCTAACACCGATGAGGATATATTGGAAATATATTATTATAATTAAGTTCCTCTAAAAGATTATAAAAAATTGAGAAGGAAATATAGAAGAAATATGATAAGAAATGTAATAAATAAGAAGTTTAAATGAGAAAAATAATACCTCCTGAGATTTAGAAAGAGAAACATGATTCAGTAGAAATGATTTCTATGTAAGGAATTGATTAAATATTCATGTCTAGAAAAGGTTATATAGAACCATTACTTATTTCTCAAACCATGAATCCTAATTCCAACTTATTCAAGATTTTCTTAATGACAACTCAGATTTATTAAATGTTTTAACAGAGAAACTTATTCGAGTTGAAGCCCAATTTTACATTGTTCAATAAATTGCATTAACTCAATAAAATCATGCAATAAAATATTGAGGTGGTAAAATCAATTTGATACCAATATAAAGTTTCATGATAAGAATTTTAAGGATGTGAAGAAGTTCAAGAAATAATCTGTAGATGATTTCATTCATTTGTCTACAAATATGGAAGATAGGTTAAAATTTGTGGAACATTTCAGAGAAAAAACTAACAACCATATTGTGGAATTAATATATCTTAATGGAAATATATGATTCTTATAATTGGAGATAACTAGACATGAATATTTTGAAGATAAATTTAAAGTATTGATGAATTAGAAAGAGGAAGATTCTACAAAAAGGGAAAAATTTGGAATCTAATGAATGGTTTTATGAAGACAATTTTCAACAGCTCAAAAGAATAGAAATGAGTTCAATAAGATGGTAAATTTCATAAATACTCTAATGAATAAAGAATGATTTTTACTATTTAAATCTTGTTTAACATTATTTTTTATAAAAAAATTGAATATTTGATTATGAATGAATTATTCTCTTCAAACAATTCCAAATTTTTTTGATTATTTTCTAATTCTAATTGGTTGAATGTTCTTTAATATTTATTTGGTTTATTATTTAGTTCAATATATTATTTCGTATGTTTATTTCCTTATACTTTCATGAAATTTCAAATTCTTTCTCCATTCCTTATTTTAAATAAAAAAGGGGAATAATTTTATAGAAAGTGGGATTTTTTCTTAAATGAAGTGAACATTTTATAAAGGTACATTTCTAAAAAATGGGATAATGTTTGATAAAGGAGGAGAGTTTTCATTAAAGGAGATAATATGATCCTTATGGGGAGATATTTTACCAAGAGGGAGTTAATCATACTCAACATCATATTTAGATGAGTTATAAACTTAGGAGGAGTTGAGGATCAATGTTTAATTCTGAATATGATGGACTTAAAAGAAATTGACTATAAGTTTTTCAATTCTATTAATAATTTATGTTTTGGGGTTATTAATTTCCTAAAAAGGGGAGATTATTGAGTCAGAAGTTCTATTTCTCACACTTCTATTCCATTAGTTTTGGAAACAACAAAAAGTTTCTTAAAACCTATTCAATAACATTTTATATCCAAAGTGTTTTAGACTTTTTTTAGAAATCGTTATATTTTACCATACATAGATTAGCTTCATAACGTATTATGATTATAAAATTAAAATTCTAAATTATGATTATTAGAATTGGACTATGTCTGATAAACATCAAACACACCTATATTAGACTAAAAATTATAATTTTTCTCTATTCTTTTAAACTTAAAAGGTCTTTAATATTCGACAGATATCAGTATAGATAAACATCAGACTAACACTCAAAAAGATTACAGTAATGAAATTTTTTATGAATTCCATCAGACTGACTAAGTTTATAATCACACTCTTAAATATTATCCTAAGTGATTATAACATTTCAATATGTTTTAATCATATTGATTATGATTATGATTTTGTGATCGGACCGACGGTTGAGTCTGATTATCTTACATGAAGAGTCTTGTGTATTTTTTTAGTTTAATTCTTTTAAACTATGTTCTTAAAACTACAATTCACCCCCCACATATAAGTTTTCCATTATAATAATATTCTTATGATCCCAATCATTATATCTCAATATACTAATCCAAAATCATTAAAAGTGAATACTTTATAAGAGAACCCGACATGCATAGTTGAAGATGGATTTAAATATGAATATACATGTTTTAGATTTAATGGATGATTTAATTTACTATTATGATTCAATATAACATATTTAGGAAGTGGTTATAGGATGAAATATTTGGAGATTTCTGGAAAATTATGTGAGTTAAACTGATGAATTTTGGAAAACCATGTTGTATTTAAATTCATCATGGAACTCATAGTTCTAAAAATATGTAATTGGAAGACAATTTTTCACTTGACTCCATGATGAGGTAAATTATGCCAATGTTTACTATACCACATGATGGTTTCCAAACCACCATCATAATTCATAAATTTTGAATGGAGATAGTTTTTGAAAAAATAGGCATGGTGGGTTTATTATACAATATTGTGGTTATGAATGTAGTTTTTAATATATGATTGACGAAATAAAAATAATTACTTTTTAAAATATTATTCCTCATTGTCTCCTATTAAAATAATATTACTAATTATATCCATATAATGAAAAAATATTAAAAATGTCATAAAAATTTTGAGAATTATTTTTTATAGAAGTATGTAATGTTATATATAGGAATGGAAAATAGTTTTTTGATAATTATTTGGAGAATATATATTTCTATAGCCATTAGGAATACATATAATCGATGATTAAATTAATTTTTTTTTCAAATTAGGGTATAATCCTTATATAAAAGTGAATAATGTTGAAATAGTATGTTTTATATCTATAAAAAAATAATTTACATCAAGGGAATAATTAAGGAATGATACATGTTACAAACAAAAGTCCCAAAACACAATGGGGTGAATTATTAAATAAATTACTTTCGATAAACATATGTTATCCTCGAATTTTCAAGAATTCCTTGAACATGTTGACACCAATCAATCATTCATAATATATATATATATAAAAGTAAATATGATGACTTGAGTACTTTACATGGTTCCCTAAAAAGGGATAAATCAAAGGTTCATACACAAATGGTGTGTATATTTACCAAGAAAATTACTCCACATTTTTGTGATTAAAATGTTATGATTGCGATCACTAAAACAAGGGTCCACCCCTTCTCTCTACTTATCAACCCAATTCATTAAGATACTGTCATAATAAAACATATATACACACAGATCATAAAAATTTAATATCAAATGAAAATTCAATTAAATGATATAAATTATTCTATATTTTATCATAAACTCCTCATAAATTAATATTAAACTTCATTGAAGTTCTTCAAAACATATCTCCTAAAAATAAGATGTCTCTTTCTCCTCTCACTAGTGTTGTGTATTTTTTTAATGCAATTAGGCTTATTAGTTTATTTGATAGATTTATTCATCCAAAAAATATCTTCTAAATTCCACTTGTCACACTTTCAATTGAAATTAAAAAAATCCACAAACGTTTGAGTTAAAAAGTTTAAAATGAATTAAAAAATCCATAAATTTAAATTACACAAAATTGTTCATATCATAAAAAAATGAATCAAAGCCCAGCCCGGTTAGGTCTAATATATCATGGTTTTTAAGTTATAATGTTTAACTCCAAATAATATTTCCTTGAAATTATTATCTCATAAAAATATATTTTTTATATCTTCGAATAATTATATACAAACCAAATTGTATTGTGTTTCCCTACAAAAAACCTATGTGGTTATGTCCTAATTAACTATATTAACTTCTAATAACTCTATCTATAAAAAATTATAGAATTAATTTCTTTCTCCATTAATACATTCCCATTTATATAAAAATGGTCGGGTGAAATATCCATTAAATCATAATTTATTTATTCACCAATACTCTATAATTATAACTATATAAAGAGAAAATAACCCTAAAATTGTATACATAAACTCTTCATTTGTATACCTGTACATGATATCCATGGTTATACTCCCCTCCAAGAACCATGAGGACTCATCCTTTTCCATTGAAAGTCTACATAACTATGGTGGGTTTTGTATCTCATATCCTTTAAGGATTTTGTAAATGTTCCTCAAAAAAACATCTACTATGATTATTATTTAAATATATTAGCATGGTTTGAAACAATTTGGATTTTATTATTCACAATTTTATCATTTAAAAATTATCTCTAAATTATTCTAGAAATTCTGTAATCCATGTTCTTTAGATTACATTCGAAACACATAGGTGGTTTCTAAACTGAATCATAGTCAACCCTATTATGATGTGGTTTAACTATTTTTGAAAATATCCTTCTCTAAAATTTTCATTTTAGCTCTATGATTATAAAAATTTCCTACCATGAAAAATTAAATCCATTAAATTATATTTTATAGTAATTTCAAATTAATGAAACACTCATAAGATGTGATTTAAAATCAAACTCTTTAGAATTTAAAATTATACTCATTAGAAGCATAGGTTTCAACATTTTTCCCATTTTGGTTTGTTATAAATCAAGAGTATAATTTAACATTAAATAATCCCCAATAACTCCATATAGTAATAAAAGATCCTAATTATCACTCTTAGTCTATGTGCGTAATGATATGTTTATAAATATAGAGTTCAAGAGATAATTATATGCCTCGATTCTTACCTTTATTCTTCAGCTATAATAAACCTTATATAAATAATTGAATTCATATATCTCTAACTAAATCTATACCTTCTTGATAATATTCAACCCCAATGGATTATATCACCACCTATTTCAAGTATCATAAAATCCCTAACATGAATATATTATTTTCTTCTCACTTGGAAAGAGATTAATCCTTAGATTCCATTTTCACGATCAAACAAAATTAACACTTATTATATTTCATGGAAAAACAAAAATTATGCATGTTTAATTATTCTCAAATTAAAATTTCTAATTTATAAATATTTTTTGTACCGCATTCCCCAATTTCTCACCCTATAATAATAAACAAAATATTCCTTCCGATCATGAACAACAAATTTATGAAATAAAATCCTTTATGGAGAGGGGATTTATGAAACCTTATCAATCATTGAGTGGTAGTTAAACATAGAGATTTAATCCATTTGTATTGAATGAAAATGGTTATAATGGTTTATGAAAGTTCCCAGTCTGAGTAATGTATCACTGAGAGGGGGAGGGGGTGAATAAGTGATACTCTTTTCCTTTTATGTTTCTTTTCAATTGAAACAACCTTCACCTCATGTTATAGATTTCAATTACCTACGGAAAACAAACTCAAAACACATCCAAAGGAACACAAATATTTACAAGGTTCAATATTAAATAAGAATAGCTACATCCTTGGTATGGTTTGGAAATGATCCAGCACCATAGAATCCACTAAGAAAAACATCCTTAGATTACAACGAGTTAGATATAACCTTACACTCATGTAGCACTATGAAATAATTCTACTAGTGTGTGTGCACCCTCTTAGGAAAATAGACTAATAAATTTTTTTTGTAACAACTCAAGTTACTTGCGCTTCTTTTTAATTAAACAAATGTATTCAAATTTTAATACAATTCACCAATTCCTTAATCAGAAGAAAGGTAATAACTACCTGGACATTGTTATGAAACAATGAGTCTGATTATTCTGAGTATAATTCATTCTAAATAAAGATCCCAGTCATATTCTTTCAATACAAATCTCTCGGCCCGATTCATTCAATACAAATATCCCAGTCTGATTTTTTTTAATACAAATCTCCCATTATGATTCTTTCAAAACCAAGCACCCTGTCGGGTTTTTTCAACACAAAGCTCACATTAAAATTCATTCAAAATAATTCTCCCAATATGATTTTTTCAATAAAAATCTCTCAATATGATTTCCAGATAGAAAAAAATAGAGTTTAATCACCACCAATTCAATTCTTGAATACAATTGTAATGCCGAATAGAATATTAATGAATTGTCACCACCCAAAAAAATTGTTAATTTGAACGGAATTGATCTCTTCCTCTATCTAGAAACCCAGAGATTCTTTCTCTTTTGAATGTCCCAAAAGTACAATTTACTTCACACCTTTTATAGGTGACCCAAAAAATGTTTAGGAGGGAATCCCAAAACACTTTCCCGCTCACATATATTCCACCATATCTAAATTTCTTCTAAAATGTCAGAGTAATTATGACTTCGTCAATGATTCTCTATTCTTCTCAAATCTTCTACAATATTCATATCTTCTTTTTCAGACTCCCATTTCAAATTTCAATACAATTATAATTGATTAGTAATATATGGGTCGGAAACCGATTCTCTCATACTAATTTCTTCAAAACAATTCTTGATACCATACCAATTGAATGTGTTTGATAAAATGAACTTCTCCACTTAAAATACAATCACTATTTTATAATAATGTCTCCCTCTTAACAATTAATTCATCTATATCCACTTTATTTTCTTTTATATTGAACCTATTGAGAAAATACACCATCACATTCAAAAAACAGTGCTTGAATCATGACTACTTTCATGACTTTTAATTCTTTGAGGATCAGTTTTAGCATCGTCTGACTTCAGTGGGAAACTATTGTAACTTTCCATTCATTCCAACTTCATTCCTTTCATCTCATCCAATGAATGATCTTTTCTGAATACAAATGTTCTAGATACTATTATCCTGAATAGAATCATTCTGGATACAATTACTGGTTATGATTGCTAGTTACAATTGTTTGTTACGATCATTCTAGATATTATCATGCTGGATATGATCATTATGATTACGATCATTTTGGATATGATCATTCTAGTTACGATCATGCTAGATACAATAATTCTAATTATGATCATTCTGGATATGATCATTCTAGTTACGATTGTTGGACATGATCAAATAAAATCTAAAGACAAAGATCTGCAAAGATATGATATTATACAATCTAATAAGGATTCATTATTGATTGACTCCATCTCATTCCTTTTATTCAATCCGAATACAATTGTTTTGAAAAACAATCGGTGTCTCATCTTCCATAGGAATCACCTTTACTATCGGCATAACTCTTTTCAATTGGTAGTACCTATTCAATCATATTCACTTTTCACTTACACTAGGAATCCAATTGTTTTGAAAGACAATCGATACAATATGGATATGATTGTTTTGAAGGAAAATCGATATAATTGGGATACAATTGTTTTCTGATTGTTTTGAAAAACAATAGGCACCACTGATTTCTTTTCTGATATTTTTGAACAACAAAAGGCACCACTACTTTCTTTTATGATTTATTTGAAAAAAATAGACACTATTACTTTATTTTCTGATTTTTTTGAAAAACAATCGAAATAAAATTATTTTTTGATTAGTAGTGTCTCTTTCACTCCCCCATTCTTTTATCAAAATTGCATCACAAGTTCTCACATCAACTCATGATTTATATGAAATACAAACTATCAATGCATAATCATAATTAAAATGGGTCTTATTCTTTTCAAAAAAAAACCCAAAACAATTATTTCTAAAAAAATAAAGTGAACTAATTTCCTTTCTTCAAAACATACCTTGAAGAAAAATACGACACTTGAAACCTTCATCACCTTGATCATCATCTTAGACCCAACACATTATTGAAAATGTTATCTTTTTTTAATGTATTCCTATCACGACCCAACCCAATAGGGATTGGGCCACAACTCCTAAAGCCCACCTCTAATAGGCCAGGGGCAAGAGACTAGTGCAGAGTAGGCTATCACACACATGGGAGGACTTAGCTTCAGGTACTTGTACACATGCACCCACATAAACCTCCATGAAACAATGCAAAGATATATAAAAAATTGAAAATAATTTTATATATACATCTATCCCATAACCAGAGTACAACAAAACTACAAAAGTGAAAATACAAGGACCACAAAAAGAAAATTGCCAAAGCATCCAACCTACTTAGAAGGAGGGGAATGCGGTTAAAAGCCCCCACCAAAAAACTACTCGGCCCAGCACCGATAAACACCCTAGTTGGTCTATCTCACTAAGATCCACCTACTCTGGGTCCTCCTAGGACTCCATCAAAAGGTATGTGGTATGCACAAAACACAAGACATGTGTGGGAAAATGCCATGGAAGGGTGAGTATAAGGATACTTAGCAGGCATTCCAAAACCGCAAAAGAAAAGGGAGGAACTTAAAGGCATCCGTCCACTCATCCCAACCAAAGGGAACCCAAATGACAGAGAAAATATAACTCATGACCATCCTCGGCTAAACTCAACCAATCAGCTCAAACAAAAGGATACTTAATCAAATATGTGACAAGACCATAAAGGAAACCTACAAAACACACTAGATATACTCATATCAGGAACCAATCCTCATGATGGTCTAACATCATCATTAGTGTCATATTCTAATCAAGACTCTATGTAAACACATTACCAAGAGAACACGATCATTGAGATCTATCATCCTATAAGACACTCATCTGAGAGATAAACTCCATCAGGTCTAACACCACCATCCCAATTGGCCCATATGAGAGAATGCACTTATCAGATATCACTGTTAAAGATTTCATGCTTAAACTCAGTAGAAGCACAAAACTCCTCGGATATGGGATCACTCCAAGGGCCCACTAGGGGATACAAGAACCCAAGCTGGTAACTTGAAGAGTTAGCAGATAGGGGATCACTCCTAGGATCCAGTGGGTGATACTACAACCTGGTATGACATCCTGAAGATCACATCACTCAGATAAGGGATCATCACCAGTATAAAGGTGCACTTGATGATGCTAAAAACATCATCTGGTAAAACTCATGATTTAGGGGATCATACTAATGATACCATAAACCCAATCGAAACCACACACTGGTTAGGGTATCATGTATCTGATGATACTGTAGTCCTACTATTACCACCCATTGTGTAGGGGTTCATATGACCAATGATGTCACAAAACCTATAGGGTTGTCCTACTTGATAGGGGATTTCTGCCCATGCATAAGTGGTCACAGTGATACCAAGAACCTAATCTAGGGAAGTGAATCTAGAGGATCCTTACATGGCCTCACTGGAGGTATGTCACCACTCTATCTAAACTCATCCTATAGATGAGATCACAAACATGTACTGGGGTTGTAATTCCACCCAAAACCTCATAGGAAAGAACTAAGGGAGTTCACTCAACAAGTGCTCGTCTAAATTTTTTCAACACTATTGTCCCACACCATCACCACACTACACAAATCCAAGGCCCAAACTGAGGCAACAAGCACATTCTACACAAACAATCATGCATGATAGGCTAATTACTAGCCCGAAATGGATAACCAATAAAAATGTATTATTCACCATAATAAGACATAGTGGGGCCCATGCCTCGATCTTGGAACACATTGAATGGATTATGACAATGCAATCCTCTTGTAAAAAAATAGAATTGACTACTCATTTTTCCAAAATGGACACTTGGTGAAAAAGTCAAATCTCGTCGCAAATGCCCAAACCAAACATCATGGGTCCCACACTCAGATTTCTGTTTCATCCCTTGAAATTTTTCTTGAATATTCCACCTTGATTAAAGGGTCATGTTTCCATAGATGGCATATGAAATAGACCCCAGGATTGCAAGTTACAGGGGTTTTGAGAACCCCTGAGAGAAAACAGGCTAGTCAATATACATGGCTTGTACATTAGATTACATGGGGTATGCCAACTTAAAAGTACATGACATGTAATTTACTGTAAACAACATGCAATCTTCACAAACCACCCTCTTGTGTGCTTTTTTTACATGGAAACATTCCCATGTTCCAGTACACTACGTGTACTCCCAGTATGCAGCGTGTACTATTCAAAAACCACCATTTTGTGCTCTTCACCCGGACACACACACATGTTCCGTTACATGTTGTGTACTCAAACTACATGGAGTGTACTATAAAAAAGTAATTATTCCCAAAATGGGAAGAAAACATGGCATGTGTGACTGGTTTACACGCCGTGTTGATGGAAAATCTGATGGTATTTCCCCAAAAATAGCCCAGATAGACCCTGTTCACCCCGAAATGCACAGATCGACCCATCAGGGGACCCTAACAGTTGTATATTGGATCTATAACCTTAAAAACACATAAAAATGGGGATAATTACTAAAATGAAAAACATTCTACCTCATGTATGAAATGGTGAAGATTTTAGGTCAAATCTGCGCTCTCCCATTGCACGATCTGAGTGCGATCTCCATCAATATCAGATTTTGACAGCACATCGGTTTGAGGATCCGGACTCTAGGTAATTCCTCGCTATAGAGGAGAGGATATAGAGAGGGGTCTTCAGCCTACTACTATGCACAAGGGAGAGAAGGGGGAGAGGATTTAATTTTAATTAAATCATCTCCGCTAACTCTCGGGCCCTGACTCGCCACCAACCCGACACGAGGCACTGACAAGGTTTATGTCACGCCTAAGTTAAAAGAGATGTTAAGAACTCAATGGTGGTCTCATTATTTTGGTATGATCCTCTTTTCATCAGATATTCAAGTCGATGTCCAGAAATAAATTAATTTAGTTATCCATGAAAGTTCCCTTGATAACTATTTCTATAGCATATTGGTATCAACGAAACTTATACCCCACCTAGGGTAAAGGAAATGCTTTGGATGAAACCATGCCCTTGGATTTCTAATCTGATATACCATTTAGGAAATAAACCATTTCTTCCATGTGAATAGTATACAAATACTTAATATTTTTAAAAAATTTATTCTAGGCACACCAATCCTCAAAATCACACGTCGTCTTCGCGCCTAGATCTATAATTATTCGTATGAATATTTTAAAGTCTAATAGGTAAAAACCCAAGTATCTACATCCTCCCCACCTGAAGACATTTCTTCCTCAAAAATTTGTAAGCATGAGGGAAATAAACTGAACTCTAAATTGGGTCTCCCTACTAGAAAGTTCACCAAAAACCACAACAGACCCAATAAGGGTTCCTGAACTTCCAACTATCACGCACTCTAAGGAACTCAAATCCTTTAACACAAACTCCCCAACACACTATCTTGTCCCAAAAACCCAAGTTTGAGGGACTCATCCACCACACCTCGACACTATCCACTTTTGGCGGCACTGACTCACCCGCACGGTTTTAATCGCCTCACAAAAAACGTGTCCCAATGGGGGAAGGATTCCTCTTACTCTTGAATTTGAAGCGCATCGAACAACACCATCATAGGGTCTTACCAATTCCCTAAATAAACCATGAGAAAGAAATGGAAAGGAAAGAGTACTAACTAACAATGTCTATCAAAACTGCTGCAGAATGTAGAAAGGATAGAATGTCTACTTATGTCCATCTGTGGAGCCTCAGGGTCAACAGCCTCTAGGGCATACAGTTCTCCTCTCCCATGTCCTCCAGGTCCCTGAGCCTGGTGTGGACCACCATGGGGTGGTGGTGGTGGAAAATCATATCTCATGCCACCTGCTTCTGATGTACCAACTCCATCACCATGTCTGCCAATCTGTGAACCTCTATACAAAAGGCGTTGCCTCTGCTAAGGTGGCATGTCGACTGGCTCTCTCTTAGCAGCACATCGGGTTAGAAAATATCTAGTAAGATGTCCCTGAACATCGCAAGTGTAACAACACCTCTTTTTCCGCTAACCAAAATTGTCCTACAACCCCTGAGATCCCGGATCCTCAAATCCTTCATCCTGGGGCCGCCTCTAAAAATGCCATGCACATTCGGACCCATGATCCAACCATTGTCTACCAGCTACCAAACCAGCTGTCGATGTATCAGCTCCCATGTTCCCAACACTGGTGTTCGGGGTCTGCTCAGTCTGAATGCTCTCCACCACCAAGGCCCTCTCTAGAACTCCATCATAGGTGGGAAGGCACAATAAAACCATACCTATTGAGATTTCTCTAGGTAGTCCCTTATCAAAGGTCTGATCCCTAAAGAATTTGTCTTGAAACATATCCAAGGAGTACCAAGAAAGTTCTATAAAACTCGTTTAGTACTCCGACATAGTCATTCCATCCTTCAAAAGCTGCATAAGCTCCTGGATCCATAATGACCTCAACATGATTAGGTAGAACTTTTCCCTGAAGAGTTGCTTAAACTCTGTCCATGTAAGTGTATCCTCGGCATGGTACTTCCTTACCAGACTCCACCATCACCCGGACGAACCATACATAAGGCTCGCCGCTTGGAATACCATTAGATATGATGGTGACCTCACCAGGAAGAAAACTCAGGTGATTGCCTCGAGCCAGTCATCAACTACCTTGGGATCTGGATCACCCCAATACCTCAGAGGTTGTTTCCTCTGGAACTTGTGAAACACATTCAACCTATGTGCATCCTCGTCCTTCACATCTGGAAGAACCAACTGCTTGATAGGTGGTGGGTCAACTGGAGGACCACCTAGAGGTCTTGTATCTAAACATGTGCACTTCTGCAATGACTCTACATGGGGTGGATCACCACCACAATCCTTTTGTGGAACCCTCACTATCTATCGTTGTGGAGCCATCCTGAAATACAATCAAGATGCACCATAGTCAAAGAGTATATCTGGGGAGATGGCTTAAGAAGGGAAAGGAAAACCCAAAACCCAACATTATATGATGCATGTACCATTATTTTCCTGTGACCAATGTACTAATGTCTTGAGTTGAATGGAAGGTTATTAGAGTCTTGGTGAATGGATACGTTGGTCGTCACACTAATACTAGAGTCCCTAGCCAAAAATCTGATCTCAAAACATCCTAACACTGCCAATATGCAACCCAAACCAAGCTCACAGCTAGACCAACTATGATTTGAGATCCCAATGGTAGAACCTCCTTTGATACCACACTTTCAGGACCAAACCCAATGGGGCTCGAGCAGCAACTCCCCAAGCCCACCTCTAATAGGCCAGGAGCTATCGACTAGCACCGAGTAGGCTATCACACACATGGGAGACCTTAGCCTAAGGTACCTAGACACACACACATACCCACACCCACATACACATCCATCAAACTATGAAAAGATATATAAAAAATCAAAGTAAATGCATGAAAACATCTATCACACAACCAAAGTACATTGAATGTAAAAAAGGGAAAATACATGCCCCACCAAAATAAAACTTCCAAAGCATCCATCATGCTCAGAAGTAGGGGATCACTATCAAAAGCACCCACCGAAAAGATCCTTGGCCCAGATCTGTTAATCACCCCAGTCGGTCTACCCTAATAAGCTCTACCAGCTCTGGGTCCTCCTGGGACTCCTTCAAAAGGTTTGTGGTCTGCACAAAATACAGGAAAAGTGCGGGAAAAGCCCATGCAGGGGTGAGTATAAAGTTACCCAGTAGGCTCCCCAAACCCACAAAAAAGGAAAAGGGAGTAACTAAAAGGCATCAGTCTACTCATCCCAACAAGACAAAACCCAAATGAAAGAGAAAATCCATATTTTGGTCATCCATGGATAAAATCAACTAGTAAGCTCAAACCACAGGGTATGTTATCGAAGATGTGACAACACCCCAAAGAAAAACAAGAAAACACACCAGATATACCTATCTCAGGCTCCAAACCTCATGAGGTTCTGACCTCATCCCTAGCATCAGATTCTACTCGAGAGTCTATGGAAACACATAACCAAGAGAACACACTCGCCAAGATCTATCATCCCAGATGAAACTCTTCTGAGAGATACACTCCACTGGGTCTCACACCACTATCCTAGTTGTCCCATACGAGAGAACATGTTATTCAGATATCGCCATTAATGATGTCAAGCCAAAACTCAATGGAAACATCAATCTCCTCAGATATGGGATCACTACTAGGGTACACTAGGGTATACAAGAACCTAAAACGATAACTCAAGGATCTCTTAGATAGGGGATCACTCCCATGATTCACTCGGGGATACTATATCCCAATTTTATGTTCCATAGATCACATTATTTTGATAGGGGATTGTCTCCCATATAATGGTGGGCTCAATGATGCCAAAAACCCCATCTGGTATAATTCATGATTTAGTGGATCATACCAATGATACCATAAACCCTATCAAAACCACACGTCGAGTAGGGGATCATATAACCGACGATACCAAATCCCTAATATTACTTCCCATTGTATAGAGGATTATATTATCAATGATACCACAAACCCTACAGGTTTGTCTTGCTAGATAGGGGATCCCCTTCTGTGCATAAGTAGTCATATAGATACCAAGAACCTGATCTAGGGAAGAAAAGCTAGAGGATCCTACCATGGCCTCACCAGAGGGATGCCACAACTCTATCTAAACTCATCCTATTGAGGGGATCACAAACCTGCACTGGGGTTGTAATTCCACAGGAATCCTCATAGGAATGAACAAATGGAGTTCATTCAACCATTGCTGGTCTAAACATTTTCAACCCAAGTGTCCCACAACATTGCCACACTATGCAAATCCAAGGCCCAATCCAAGGTCATAATCGTGTTCTACGCAGAAAAGCACATAGGATAGGACATTTACTTGGACGAAAAGGATAACCGATGAAAAAGGTACAATTCCTCATAATAAGCCAAAGTAGGGCCCATGAGTCAATCTAAGAACACAACAAATGGATCACGCCAATTTGATCCTCTCATAAAATCACATGGAATAGACTAATCATTCATCCAAAATAGACACCAGGTGAAAAAGTCACAACTTGCCGCCAACGCCCAAATCGGGTCGCGTGGGGCCCACACCCCAATTTCAGTTTCACTACTAGAAATCAGTCTCAAGACATATTCCTCGAATCAAGGGTCATGTGTCCGTATATGGAACCCAAAATGGACCCCTAGATTTCATGTTATAAGGGTTTAAACAACCCTCGGACAAGAATAGGCTGGACAAAGTACATGGCATCTAATTTGGAGTACATGGGGTCTTCCCATGTAAAAGAACACAGTGTGTAATTTTCTGTACATGGAGTGAACTATTCACAAACCACCATCCCGTGTTCTTTTTCACCCAAACATGTTCCCATGTGCCACTACACGGAATGTACTCCCAGTATAGGGAATGCATTATTTAAAAACCACCATTTTGTGTTCTTCTGAACCCAGACACACTCCCATGTGCCACTACATGGTGTGTAATCCCACTACATGGAATGTACTATTCAAAAGTCCTTCTTCCTCGAATGGGAAGAACACAAATAGTGTGTGACTGGTTTATATTCCGTGTTGACAGAAAAATCAGACTGGATTTCCCTACAAACAGCTCGGATCTCCCTCGTTCACCCCAAAACACACAGATCGACCCATCATGGGTCCCTAGTAGTTTTATAAGAGAACTATAACCTTAAAAAACACATTAAAATGGGGATTGATACTAAAATAAAAAATCTGACTACCTCGATGGAGAAACATCAAAGCTTTGAGGTCAGATATGTGCTCTGAAACTCCCGTTGCACTATCAGGGAGCGATTTCCATCAAGATCTGAGTCTGACAACACCTTGTTTTGATGATCCGACCTCCAGGTTGTTCATCACCAAAGATGATAGGAAGGGGGAGAGGGGGATTTGGGCTCATACTTCACACAAGGGGTTGAAGGGGGAAGGGGATTTAATTTTAATTAAATCCTCTCTGCTAACTCCTGGGCCCAGACTTGCCACCAACCTGACACCAGGCGCTGACAAAGTTTATGTCGCACCTATGGTAAATGTGATGTTCTGAACTCAATAGTGATATCAGAATTTTGTTCCAAGCCTCCGTTCAGGAGTTATTCATGTTAGGGTCCATAAATAAATTCATTTATTTATTAACAAAAATTTCCTCGATAACGTTTCCTACAACATGCCCGCACTGACTAAACTTATACCCCGACTAGGGTAAATGACATACTCCGGACACAACCATGCCCTCATATTCTTTATCCGAGCTAAAATTTAAGATATAACCCATTTTATACATATTTATATTATAAAAATACTAAATAATTTTATAAAATTTATTCCAGGCACACCGGGCCTCATAATCACACGTCATCTTTGTGCTAAGCTCTAGTATTATTTGTAGGAATATTCCAATGTCTGTTAGAGAAAAACTCAAGTTGCTATAATTCCAATGTTCTATACCATGATAATACCATGTTACACCATTCAATAATGACATTGTACCTTATTTCACTATCTTTCACATGTGATTACTTTACTAAGATCTTTTTCATCTCGATAGAAATATTTTTATCACTTTATAAAACCACAGAAACTTATAATTCCTAACCAAGATCCACCAATGTATGTTTTATCCATATAAATTGAGTATAATCATTTCTCAATAAAATGTAATATACTTACACTATTCTAATGGATATAGTCACTTTATTAATTCATATATAAGAACACATTTCATTCCTACATAAAATAATCCTACAATAGAGGATATTATATCCCAAAAAACATTAGCCTAATATGTATCTGAATTTTAAATTTAACATCAATATTTTAAAACATCAAACATAGATCCATGATCTAGGATACTTTGGATAGACCACATGATTCATTACATTGTTGTGACATGAACCACTATAGAATTTCATTAAAACCTCATAGCCAAGTAGATTTTATAAAGAATATAAAACATCATCACTCTCAACTATATAAAAAATTCAATCATTAAATAATAAAAATTCAAACAAAAAACAATTCCATAATATTCTTTCTAAGTTTAGTTACAACCATTATTACAGTTGAAACTATTTATCAATAATATATAAAAATATTTTTTTTCAACTCCAATATATTAATTTCATAAGAAATAAATGTATACTCAACCTATTTATATACTTATATACAATGAAAGTAAGTTTGTTTACCTATCATTGAAAACTAAAACATCAACCACACAATTATTATAAATTATTTCATATATTCCTTCCAATATCCACTATATATGATTCAATCAATGTAAATAAGTGCCATAAATTTCTGGTCATTTAAATTTTCCAAAAATATTATCAAGTTCGACACCACATATCTTAAATTCGAGCATCTTGAAATAAGAAAAAATATATCACAATCATATTTTAGTTCTTATTTAACACAATAAAATGGTTTCTTAAATCAATAAGACTTTTTTTAGCCCTCAACAATATGACAACTAACTAGTTATTTATTATAGTCCTCCTCTTTAAGTAATCAATTTAAAAATAAAATCTTTAAATCCATTGATATGTTTTAAATTGTATTTAAATCATGATTTCTAGTCATATTAAAATCAACCTGAGTATATAAACTATTGTGAATATTTCATCCAAATATATTCCTTTAATTCTTGTATAGACATTTCAAACCAACCTAGTTTTTTGTGGATCACATTTTAAGGCATGTCATAATTAATTTTTAAAATACTTTTTGTTATTTATCCACCTTATAGGATCTGATGAATTTTTTTTCTAATTGTTCAATATCCTAAATCATGACCCTAGACCAAATTTAATCTTTTATTTATAATTAAAATGACATTATCTCCACTTGTAAAAATAATACAGTGTTGAAAACTCTAATTATTTTCTTGGTTTGGGTTAGAGATTTATTTTCTTAGGTAATATTTTATTCATTTATTTTATCTTTATTTTTTCCTCCATTGAGATAATGGTTGGGTCTCTTTCACACTTACCTCTTACAATGATTTATATTAGAAATAATTATCATTTTCATAGTTTTTTTAACCTATATAATTATCATCAAGGTCACCATATTCAACCTAAATTCATTAAAAGTTTAAATTTCAAAATTTGATGATCCCTTTATTAAATTCACTTGATATCATCAACTTACACAAACCTATTGGGAATATTATTGATAAGCATTTATTATTTTCCCTTGTTTTATTAACTAGGATAATTTCCATTATTTACTATGACTCCATACTTTCCTTGATTTAATTCCTTTTTTAGGATGTAATAATTATTCCCAAAGGCTCTAAAGGTTGGAAATGTCATCTTCATCCCATGAAAAATATCATAATGTGTACTATTTCCCATAAAACATTACAATTATTTTTGTTTATTGGTAACTACCATAGACACCATTTCATTCCAATAATTACTCGTGATTGAAAACTCAATGATTTATGTATTTTCAATGGTATATATTTTCATATTTCTCCATTAAGAAACTCCATTTTTATTGTGTCTACACTATTGAAACAAAATATTTGTTTCCATGTTTCACTGGGTACTTATCCACCACAATTAATGTGTATTCCAGGATAATGTATGATCATAAGGTCTAGATTGACCTTCCAATTTATTTTATCTTAAACCATTAAAACCAATAAATATATTCAATCACCTCCTTCTTTATTTGGATAAACATATTTCATCTCATATAGTTTTATTATTCTATAAAAAAGATGAAATAATTCTATTATAAATTTCTAGGATGTGTTATTTTACCACATGTATTAGTGTGAATGAAATAAAAAAATGGATTTTATTTACTCTTTTTCCTATATATACATCACTCTATTTTACCTATTATAATGATATATATTTTGTCAATACCACCATTTAGATTATGAATATCAATAATTACATTAAACAATGATATAATTTACACTATTTTTCATTTAATATAGTTAATCTTATTATGTTAGGATATATTACCATCATCCACCATAAGTAAAAATTAATTCTAATTACTATCCACATAGTAGATGTATTTATTTTTAATATATCTTATATGCAATTAGTTTTTGGATTCCACATTTATAAGGTTTCCCTTCTAATTAAATGTTAATTTTATTCCAATGTTAAAATGTTTACTTATTCTTAGAGAGTATCGAAGTCCAACAATATCAAATATCCTTATATTTTTCAATTAATGTCTTTTATTATTTATCTTATTACAACCATATATATTAATATATTTTTCATTACCAATAAATATGATTCTATCCACACTACCCGTATAATTATTTAATATATTCATATTCCTAGTCATATGAGATTAAAAAATTCTTTTAGAATCCATGTACTACTTTCATTCATCTTAATAAGTGTAATCAGAGACAAAATAGACTTCACCTTCTAGTTTATCCTTCTCTTACATGATATAATTGTTATATTTGAGATGAGTGTGGTTCTACTCATCCTTTTTTATATGATGAGGTAATTCTTATTCCCATTATTCTTTCAATGGTGAAAATTTAACTCCCAAAATATTTTAGTTAAATTTTTTCCAATTTATTCTTCTTATGACCCTATATAAGTTTTTCCCCATTGTTAAAACCCTAATATTAGTAATATTTTTCCCAAATATGTTGTTGTAAAAAAAATATTTGTAACAAAAAAATCATTTTTTATGGGAAGGATGTGATCTTATACTTCTTTGATGAATGATGGTTGATTTTACATTTATATAACACCTTTCCTCTTCACAAAAAAATTACAGTGTATTAATAGTACAAATACATATTAAATGTAATCTTGGGGAAAATATTTTAAATTTCTCACCATATATTTATTTCTCCTTAATAACACTTTTATTTTAAAAACCCATATATGATTCAGATCTATCTCTAATATTTTCCATTCAATTTTAATTTATTCTTACTTCACCTACTATAAATTATTGTTATTTAAATTCAATTATAATTTTAACCATGATATAGGATATTTATTCACTCATGACCTTTCTGAAACTAATAATTTATTTTTTAGATATGCTCTTCAATTATTCATCTTATAATAATAAAAAATTTATGTTTCATTATGAGACAAATTTATTTAATTTAATCTTCAAATATTTTCTCAAATGTTACTAGTTATACCTATAGAGAATTAATCTTTTTATGTCACAAATTAATAAAAGTTTATATGTTTTTATTATATTTTATAGTTCCCCTATATATATCTTAAAATACAAAAAATCCTTATATTTCATGGGTAACATCTTTTTCTAAAATAATAATCTCAAATCATGTTATTTAAGCTCTATGCGGTAAACATAATCTATATAATCCTTTAATATTCCATTATTTTTTTAGTTTATATTTTTATATCAAAGTACCCTAGATCCTCATCAATATATACATGGATAAAAACTACACTCTTTGACTTATTTTCATCTTTAGTTTCATTTTTTGACTTCTCATCCATCACCATTATATCATCTTCTAAATAATATTTGAACATAACCTATCCTATATAAAAATAGTTTTCATAATCGAAATCCTCATTTTACAATAATATATTTAATTTAAATTGTTTTCAAAATTAATATATAAATATGGAATTTCATATAGGGTATATTTACTTTTCTATCTTTCTGCGTAATCAAACTTACTATCATCACCTTGATGATTTCATGGAAAACATTCAATGACGTGTCTAACCATTAAAAAATTGAAAAAATAAAATGATATAAGGACATAAATTTTTCTATCACTATAAATGATTATAAGAAAATCCTCACACATATATTCTTTTCCCTATTTAAATTGATTGTTGTAATGTTTATCCAAAGAATAAAATTACATTTCTTTGGATATGTAACTGATCATCCATTTTGATTTAAACAAAATATTAATATGTATCGAAAGTATTTTATAAAATCATATAATTAGATATTTTTAAAAACAAATTCATATATTAATAACAACATTAGTTTATAAAAATTTGAAATTATATGTAGGATATTCATCACAATCACAACATCCATCTTTTTCCAACTACATTGATAGATCTAACAACTTCAGTAATTTAGTTAAAGAAATCACCAATAATTTTAATGGGATTATCTTAAAATTGTAAAACAAATTATGTTGAACTTAAAAAATTATTTTTTTTATACTCTTAAACCCTTTATAAAAATATTTTATAACATTTATCATATGAAATTAAAGGATATAAAACTTGTCACCTTTATATAAATTTTATTTGATAAAGATCTAGATAAGTATTTTTTTCTTTTCATCAGATCTTAGTGGTTTCTTGTAAATTTCATTTTAGGAAATGTCTTTAAGATCACTTAATTGTACTCTATGAGTGGTAGTAGAGAAATTATCCAGTCTATGAGATCATACAAAAAACCTCACATGTTATTTATAGATTTGATATATATATCTTCTAATGAGAAGATCACATTTTACATTGTTGAAGTACACTATGTAAGATTCTCATGAAAAGATCAAAAAAATTGACTAAACATATCTGATATCATAGAAAATGAACAAT
Organism: Viscum album; assembly: GCA_963277665.1. Classification (NCBI taxonomy): domain Eukaryota; kingdom Viridiplantae; phylum Streptophyta; class Magnoliopsida; order Santalales; family Viscaceae; genus Viscum; species Viscum album. The sequence continues at coordinate 679,218,051 of OY728123.1, read as the reverse complement.
ATTTAACTATTTTTTACATTTAAATTTAATGAATTAATACACATTAATTTCATAGTTTATGGGAAATTGTCACATTTTTAATTTATAGATATAGTTTATGGGTTATAAAAAATTGATAAAATAATATTTTTCAATTTATTTATATTTTTTAAAATTTTATAACAAATGCCAAATTTAATTCTAGTGGTTTGATGATATTTTTGTTTCTTTTTGGGGAGATATGGTGTTTTGTAAGAAATATAAAGACACATAAGTATGGTCCATATCATGCATAAGAGTTTGGATTTTACTATTGGCTGAAAATATCAATCATTAACTGCTATATATGGGTCAGTCTATACATGAATACCCTTTAACCCATGCATAATTGTCTTTATAATATGGTTGACTCGTAAGGGTCTTGATCCTTTCCACTAGTTATGAATCAGTAATGCATAATATTCATTTTTGGAGATACATTGAAGTAATAATATTATTATAGTAGTGTCAAAGAAATATGTAAGGGTACACTTTAACTTAGTTTATTATACCAAAATATTAATTATTTTTCACATGGGGATAATTTAGGCTTAGCTAATGATATATAAGTGTAATATATAAGATTTACCATGGAAATATTATATGTAAAGGTTATGAATTGACTGTAATAGAGTTGATTGATGATACGTCAATGACACCTTGGAATAAGGGATGATACATAAGAGTCCTCCAATTTTCAACATTAGATGAAGTAATATTTTCATTATGAGGCATGCATCTTGAGATTTGTTTCCATATAGATGTTTTCATTTATCTATTAAGAACATTCATTCATTCAAGTGGGAAGATAGAAATAGTATCTATAGTATATTTGATGAAGGAAGAATGATGATAATAGAGATCTAAAGTAATTAAAATTCAAAGAAAAATATGGAGTCTTATTCATTTTTGTAATCATGGTGGGAACCAAGGAGGAAGGGAGTTTAAAAAGAATACTTTTTTTCTACCGGAGAGGAGTTTTGGAGTTTTATAGGAAAATAAAAAAAATATTTGGAGAGGAATTCGATTTGAGAGTATCAAATAATGTTTTCATAATATCTATATAAAATAATTAAATAATTAATCATGTGAGGGGTTGAAGATCCACTTTTTAGTCTATATTTCGTTTTATCATACAAGAATTATTTTTTATTATTTTTCTAGAACTAAAATTTGTTTTCTTATTCCAAGAATTGATAATTCTTTTGGTTTTATCTAAATTCATATTCTTTAAACTATTAATGATTGTTAGTTCAATTTTAATCTATAGAATTAATATTGGTTTCTCATTTTGTGTAATTAATGATATTGTTTTTCTATTTAATTTTATTTACCATTATTTTGTTTAATAACACAGTAAAATCAATTTTCTCTGGTTGTTTTTTGGTTATTGAGTATGTAGATAACCTTTTAAGAAGTAATAAAACTAATAATATGATTTTAATATCACTTATATATTGGATTAAGTATTATTTATAAAGCATTAAATTAGAAAATAAATTATTAAAATAGGAGGAAATATGTTTATAATGAATAATCTGGAATAAATTTTTTGAATATACATCACAAATAATGTATATTTTTTAATAAAACACATTTCCCATTTAAAATCTTTCATTTTATTCCATTTACACATGTTTATAAAAATACCCTACTTATTAAAATTCATGAATATAAAAAATTTAAATAAAAATTAAAATTTTAATATGGATTATTATATAAACATCCGGATATATAAACTCAGGGATTTCTATCAATGTATTCATATTGGTTAAAAAAGGAATAAATATTCAATAAAAATTTCTCTAACTTTAAATTTGTATCATTGTTGGGGAGGTCACCTATACTCTTAAATATATTTTTATTTTCCATATAATTATATAACTGATTTAGTTCCCTTGGTTTTTTGAGTTGATATAACTTATCACTCCATAGCTAATGTGGAGAGCTATGGAAAAAAGGAAAAAAAATTAAACTTGATAGTGATACAATTTCAGTGGTTAGATCTTGTACATGCACTGATAGGTGTGACATAAATCAAGTAAGTATAAATTGTTATGAACATAAAATTAACATTAGAAATTAGAAAACATTAATGAGTTATCCAAATATTACTAATATATTTAATAAAATTAGATGAAATTATTTGTAGAACTAGCTAGTTTTAATGGAAAAATAGGGAATGGTACATGACCTAACAAAATTACATTGTATTCCTAGGGAATATCTGAAGAATCCAGCCAAGGGTGTTTATCATAGTTGTTATATAATTAAACCCACATAGGTGATTATAGACCAACTTATGTTGAGAAATTTTCCATTATCGTTATATAGAGTGGCTAGAGAGTGGGTTTAGTACTCCCAATACCCTCTAATAAAGAATATGATGGAATTGAATAATATTTTCCTAGGAATAATCTTTCCTACAACAAGGATAGCTTCTATTAGGAATGATATATGTGGGGTTATAAAAATAAGTGGTGAAACCTTCATGACTAAATATAAATATTTAATAATTTTTGTTTTATATACCCTCGATATTATATCAGGGAGTAACAATTAGTCTAAAGCTTTTATAGGAAATTTTATCTAACTGAGAGGAGCATGATAAATTTTTTCATGTTTGGAGAATTGGTGTATAAAAAAATAATTGTATCTAGTAATATCAGTACTGATATTTCTAAAACTTCTAAATAGTTTGAAACCTGATGAAAATTCATGTTAAAGACACCTTCGATGTACCTACTACGAGTTTTGGAAATACCATGATTATTTGTCAACATAGTTATCATGCCACTATGATGATATCCATGATGTTATATAACACAAAATTGAATCAAATTAAAGTTAAAACATGTTTTTAACTATACGTTTTTTGTAGAATTTTTTCCACACATGAATACTTTAGTGACCAGTGAATATAATGGAAAGAGTCCCCAAATGATTGTAGTATTTTGTTCCTTTAGATACCTTTGGAGAAAAAAAACCATTTCATGCCTTTATAAACTAATAAAACCTTTCAATAGGGATGAAAAAACTAATCATGTGATTCATTTAAACAACCAAAATAAGAAATATGGGTTTTCAATGGGAAAATAAACAAATAGTAGCCTAAATACTTCAAGGATCCAGCTACATCTTAGCGTGGAAGGAATTTCCAAACTATTGATCCCAGTTAGAAATATTAAAACAGCCTTGATGAAATTTTTAGAAAACAAAAAATTAAGATGTAAAACTTGTTAAATCAAATAGGGAAAATTTAAATAAATAATAGTCGCATAAGAAATCATATGAGTTTAGTGATTTTTTCACAATGTAAATTAACCACCAAAATGAAATAGAGTATCCAATCTATTCAACTAATGTGTGCTTCTTAGTTTAAAATTACCAAATATTTAGGTCCTAAACCTAGTCATATTCATGGGATCTCAAGAGTCTTTCAACCATGTGTTGAGCCTATTGAATAGATTCTATCATATATTGAGCTTATTGAAATTTCTTAAATTGATGTAATAGATAGACAATTTTAAAAAGGGGTGGATTTTCATGGATGATAAGATATTATTTTCTTAAAATAGAGATAATGATTTCAAAGAAATGCCTTAACTACTACTTCCATACCCTCATAGGAGTATTAATTTTAATAAGACTGTCATGTGTTAGTTGGATAGGTAGATTTTGAAGACATATAAAAAAATTTAGGTTAACATTATTTTGACTCATGTAGGGACACTTATTCCCAAATATGAAACATTTATAATGGAAATGTGGTCTCACAAGTGGAAATTGTAGGGAGGAGAGAAGTTGAACCATGTGATGAAATTTTGTCCATAACATGATATGTCACCCTTTTCAAGTGAAAAAATCATTGAATATTCACAATTATATGCATTAAATTTGAGTTAGAGTCTAATTTTGTTATTTTAGGCTTGATAACTTCCATAAATGATATTTCTCACTCAAATTATTTAATATTACAGGATAAAGAAAAAATACTATGAGGTTTTTTATTTAATTACCCAACAAAATTATATAAAAACTTATGGTTTTCATTGAATATGTGTTGCTATGATTATGGGATATGGATTTTTCCATTAGTTTTAGTGTTTTATATATATAAAGGATGATAGGTTAAGCCCACAAATTCCATTAATTTTCGGAATAAATATTCATAATAGATCTAAAAAGATTAAAGTTCACAAAGTAACATTTTACCTAGAATTTTTAAAACTACTAGTTCACTTTTGAATATTTAATTCTATGAAATATTTAGTGGTGGATTATCCATATAACCAAGTCAGTTTGATTTATAGGTTCTTCACTATCATATATCTAGATTTATCAAGTATTGCATCACTATCTAATGGTTTTCAAAATGATTACATTCTTACTACATTAAATGTTTTACATGGCTGTTATATTTCTTAATTTGGAAAATATTCAAATAGGGAGTATTTTTTTCATTTTCTAAAAATTCTGATTTGATGGTTGAATCCATTGAAAATTATTAGATAATTGCATTTAATAAATCATATAAATTTTTTCTTAACAAGGTTAATAAATTTGTGTGTTAAATAAGTGATGAGTGTTTTAAAATTATTGTAATTTTTAATTAAAAGTGAGATATTGAATGCTCTTCTAAATTAATAGATTTTACTAAAGATAAAACATTCTATAATATGTTGAACACCAATCTTACCCTATTATAAATATAGATTATTCTTACATTAGGATTGTTTTATTAGATGAGTTAGATGTTTTAGAGTCAAAAAAAATCTATTTTCCATGTATAGACAGTCCACATGAGTTAGAATATAAAGAGTTACCTCCAAATATCAAATATTCCATTGTAAATGATAATGATAATATTTTTATTCAAGTTTTATTTATAGATAAACATTATAAACTTTTATGAGCCTTTAAATATAAAACGATAGATTTATGGTGGACCTTATTTACTTTACCCAGAATTGGTCCTTTAGCAAGAATAGATAATATCTTGTTATAGGTTGATTCCAAACCTATTGGTAAGTGTCAACTGAGGGTAAATCCTACACATTTATAAGTATTTATAAAATAAGTGACTACTTTTATGGCTATTAAAATAATTATTTTAATTTATGATAGTTAATGGAATAGTCCATTCTAATTTTTTAATGAGTTTCTTTAAAGTTTTAGAGAATGATTTTAGAGATATTATTCCCATTAGACATCTGAATAAATAGAGAATATGTATAAGTGATATGAAAAAATATTTTTTTCAAATAAATCTCACTTCCCTCATCCATTATATAAAAAAATTAGCAAGTGGTTTCCAGTGTAGTGCCACTACATGTTTTTGGATGGTTTTTCATGGTCGCAACATATGGACATTTAACTTTAGTGTTAAGAAAAAAACCAACATAACTTGTGATTTTTGGAATATCTTCTTATAGGATGATTCTATTTGGATTATGTAATGCTATATGAACCACTTGAATGTGTATAATATGTGTTTTTACTAATTTTTTAGATTACTATATAGGTTTTTTATGAATGACATCACAATGTATATATCCCATTTTGAGGATTTTTTTAAGACTCTCACCATTATCTTTATATCATTCATTTACTGAAATGGTATTCTCAAAATTGATAAATTTTATTTTTCAACTAGATAATGGCATTTTTATTTGAAATATAGTGTTTGGGGATGAATTCAAACTTGATGAGTCGAAGTTTTATGTAATTACCATACATCACTAGCTAAAAATAGAAAATGATGTGAGATCCTTCCTTATAAATGCTTGGATATATAAGAGGTATGAATGATTTTTTTCAATATATACCTCCCTTATTGAAATTTCTATATAACATTCCCACTTTTCATTTGATAAATGTTGTAAAGAGGCCTCCAAGGTGATGAATTTGATGTTAGTTTCTTCACTCCCTATATAAATATGTATATTAGACATACCCTTTATAGTCATGAAAGTTGAATAAGATTTTTTATTTGGGATACTTTTTGTGTTAAAAAATATGAAAGGTAATCACATGTCATAGCTGCTTCATATAGGACTCTAGATTCATCATAGTAAAACTATTTAATTATTGAGAATGAGTTTTTATACATTCAAATTTCTAGAAATAAGTGTAGGTTATACTTGTTATTCTATAAGTATATTTTTTATAATGTTAATTATACTATATTACTTTTTAAAATTATAAATGATGAAAACCCAAGGCTGGTAAGAGGTGTTTTTTTGAATTCGAAATAGAGATAAAGAATGGGAAGGGTGTTAGAAATTAGTAGTTGACCATTTGAGTAGAATACGTAGTGTTTGAGGTGAAAACCCCCAATCTATAAACTTATTAGAGAAACTATCCCTAAAAAGGAACTTCAAGGTATAAGAAGTTATAAACCATTGTTTACTAGTCATGATAATTACTTATCAATGAATAATATTCCATACTAATTTTGAATGAAATATTTTACCATATTAGTAATCAAGTAATGGAAGAATAAATGGTATAACACTTTTTTCTACATAAAAAGTGACCAAGTCATTTTGAGATGAATTCTAGATCTAAATATATAATTTATTACCAAATACTTTCATTATTTTATATTTGGTGGCCAATTATGACCACAAAGGACATGTGGGAAAGTTTTTTATTTATATTTTTTGTCTAATAATCATTAAATAAGGCTTTTAATTCTAAAAATCTTCTGAAACATGTCTGTTTCAAGGATAAATATCCTTAAAAGATGTGATTCCTCAATAGGCCATTTTGTTTTATGATGTATCTTTTGTTTATGATATGTATTTTATTGCATTACATAACATTTTTTTGATATCTTTACCTTTTAAATGTCCCATTATATCTATTTAAGTGGGTGTGAGCCATTCCCACTAGAACTATTGATGATGAGGTATCCAACATCTCTAAGGACCAGGTGGATGCAGTTCCTATCATTCCCATGGGTGATAAGGGGCTTCTTGATCCTAGGCATCAGTATAAGGCATACTCCAATAAAGACGCTCAGCGACAGGTGTCATAAGTGCTGGAATGCATGGATATTCCCATGCGTTAAGATGAAATGGAAGAGGATGATCTGGATATTAAGGCATCGAAGAAGATGAGACCACTTCAGGTGACCACTACCAAAGAGAAATACGAGTGGATAGATAAAAAGATTTGTTTTTTATAGGACTTAACATGGGGAAGATCAACAATGTGGAATACAAACAACCATGGTACAACTTGGTGCATCAATATGAAGGCACCTTAAAAGACTACCCTGACACCCATGTACATTATATACCCTGGGTATTGTTTAGGGAGATAGATTCAAACCAACTCAAACAGTTTTTAAAAAATCTATCATATCATTTGGTGCTGAAACTGGTAAGATGAGATGGTTATCACTTCTCCTATAAAAGCTTTTGAAAATAAAAAAAATAACATTATATAAAAAAATAGATTCTGTCCTATGTTTATTACTCCTGACCTACCTCAATAAAATGGCATGTATATGTTACTTAATAGGGTAATGAAACACATTCATAAAAAAATTATTCACCATATAGAAGATATCATTAAAATAAAATTTTTATGTAACATTTCTATCTAGGTTATGAGTGAACATTTCACAAATCTATGGAGTTAGATGATGAAAATTTTCATGCTAGAAAGAGCTGTAACATAGATCTATTTTTCATTAATAAAACTCTACTTGAATGTGTAAGAAGAAATTAGAAACAATTATTATGAAAGATCGAATTTTTAAAATAGAAAAACTATAGCTTTCTATGATGACTCAAATATCATTTAAAATTTCAATGAATTAAATAATTTTCTATTATTGAATTTGAGACTCACTATTTCTTCCAGGAAATTGCATTGAAAATGGACTAGATAATTTATTATTATTTGATTTATTTAGTTTTTGTTATTTTAAAATTTGAGTCCTATAAAATAATTATACCTATAAAGTCATTGGGATAATACTAAAGCAATTCGGAGAAAGTATGAAAGAAATTCTATATTTGGGGTTTCATTAATTTTTTGCGTACATATAAGGATAGGATATGTTTTTCTTTTTCTTTTTTTTATTATTAAAAATAAAAAATTTAGATTTTATCAAAAAACTATTATATAATGGGTATATTTCATAAACTAAGTGTGCGGTGAAGTAAAATCCTTTTTATGTTTAGGTTTTTTTTGCATTTTGTTTTTTTTGTTTTCTTTTTGCATTTTGGTTTTTTCTATGTCTTGACTCTAGTGGAACCTAACTTTTTTTCTTTAGTAAATTGGGATATTATACCAATTCTGAGAAATTTATTTAAAAAACAGAATTAAGTATATTTGAATATGAAAATTAACTATTATTCTTTTTACGGTTTTGTAAAATTCATATTAATTTCACTATATTTTTTAATTCAATTTCATGAGATACTATAAATTTTTAAAAAATTACACACTTATGAGGCTACTAAATTTTTTTACATGTTCCTTACAAATCCCTCACTTAAAGAGGGAAAAAATACATGCATGAATGAGTAATATTTACATTTAATTATAGTCAATACCATATATAATTTTGAAATTTTTGTCTTATATTATTGAGTAATTCATTTATTTAAAATAAATTTTCAAAATAAACCTCATTTTAACCTCCTTAATATCAAACATGTATTATCCCATAGCATCCATGAACATAATTTTTCAACAACAATATTTGAATGTGAATAACTAAATTAACCATCACTGGGAGTAAATGCATGTTCAAAATTTAAATTAACTATGGGGGAGGTTTATTTATGAGGATACATAAAAAAACTAATTTGTGAGTTGATATGGAGAGAATCATAAAATATTGGAAAGATAGAATGGAAAATATCCTTTAGTATTGGGAAATAATGTTTAAACATATAAATGAAGTTTAAATATTCCTCTCAGATATCAAAACTAAAAGATATTTTGAATTAATAAAAGTAAAAATGAAAAGGTAAAAAAGTATACTAATTGAAATTCGGATACGAAATTTGGTTTCTTCTAAAATAATAATTTTTTAACAATCCATATGATTCTATAAGGTGTTAAGAACTAGTTTTTCTTAATGGGGGTGATTTAAGTTTCTATTCTTGACTATTAAATAGTAATCATGAATTTTTCTTCAAATAGATTCATACATCCTAATTATACCATAGAAAATTTCACATCATATTTGACGAACACTCCCCCATTAAAAACCTAAAAATCCATAATGAAAAATATAATATCATGACTCATTATGTAGAGATTTATAATCTCATAAATCCTATGGATATCCCAAAATGAGTTTGGATTAATAAAAAAAATACATTAATTCATTATTTATGTAAAGAGAGAAATATTTATAGAAATTTAGGAATTAGTGATTATAGTAGGATAAGAAACTAGGAAATTAATTGAATCTACCTAATTAAAAAATAAAACAAACAAAATCTAAGAGGAATGATAATATCAAGTTTCCTTGTTATTATAATGGAAAAACATATTTGATAGTATTTTTAATCTTTCCTTGGTGTTATTCTTTTATGTTTTCCTATCAAAGAGTCTAAGGTTTAGGTGTGGGGGGATTGAGATAGAATATTATTTATTTATTTATACTTTTTAATTTTATTAATTTATCACCATGAATCTTATATGTTATGTGAAATTATCTCATAATTAGTGTGTAGATGTAATTTTAGGTTTAATATGATATTTTATTAAATCATGGTTTTTCATTGACTTATATATTTTTTGAATTGATATAACAAAGCCTACATGGAATTATGAAAGATTAATGATATTTTAGGTTGATTTAGAGGCAATGTAGAGTCCTATAATCAAAGGAAAAAATTATTAGTATGGTTCTTCTGAAACATAATATTATTTATCCCAATGTTGCATGAAAATTACATTCATTGACACGTACATGTGATCATCCCATTTTTAAGATTCCTTTAGCCCATGTGTATGAGTCCCAGGGCCCAAGTGATGATGTAAAGGTTCTTAAAATTTTTTCTAGAGAGAAATAAATAATATATAGATGAGTCAGTTATGGGATATATAAAGGTAATTACTTTTCTATGATATTGTAAATGAAATGTGTAAGGGTTATCTTTAGTTCTTTAAGGGATATGTAGATGTCAATGCCTTTTCCACTGGGGGAGAATTTTAGATTAACTATTGATATGTGAGTGTAATATATGAGAGCTTCTATGGCCTAATAACAAATAAAGGTTATGAATTTTACACAAAAATATTGAATATTAATACATAAATGTCATATTGACATAAGGGGAGATAAAAAGGTTCATGTCCTTCACAAAGACAAAAGAACCATCTATTTCCATAGTGTGGAAGGAATATTATGATCTATAGATAAAGAGATATTTCCATACCTCTATTGAACACATTAATTTAATTATGGGGAAGAAGTATATGACATCAAAGGAAGATTTGATAAAGAAATATTGATGATAATATATGATATAAAGGAATTTACAGCCATAGAAAAGTATTTTTTTCACTTTTGACATGGAATTACGGGAGACACCAAGGAGATAGAGAATTTAAAATAGGGTTTTTTCCTTAGGGGCTAAATTTTGGAGTTTTTTTAGTGAAAAACTAAAATAAGTATTATTAGTGAAGAACTTTAATGGCATGAAGGAAATGAAGATTTTAAGATGTTTGTCCATGTGAGGCTAAACCAATTACATCAGTGAGAAAGGGGAAACATATAAATCCCTATCCATGTCTATATTTAATTATATCTTGTGTGAATTCTTCTAGAATTATGGTAGTTGAACTTCAATTGGATTATTTTATAGTTATTAATAATTATTTTGGGTTTTTCAAAAAAATTATTCTTTCAAATACTAATGAGTATAGTTGTATATCTTAATTATGGGATGAATATTGATTGATCATTCTATAGAAGTAAAATTATTTGTTTTACTATTTGAATTTCTTACCCAGTTTTTTTTAGGTTCACAATGAATTTAGTTGGTTCATATTTAGTTATTATTATATAGAATTTAGATTAGTTTTAGTGGAACAATAAAATTCATGTGGAATTTTTAATATGAATTCCAATATGGTTTTTAAGTCCTTTATATGTTATTATATTGATTATTTAATGATTCAAATTGACGAAAATTATATTGAAAATAAATAATGTAGAATCTAATAATCAAAACTAGTTCATAGTTGTTTCCCTTTACTTATTCACACACTATATCATTTAAACAATCTTTGTTAATGTACATTACAAATGTTTACAAATATCCTTTTCTTCTTCAAAAAGTATAAATAAAAATAAAAGTGACATTAGAGCTTATCCTATAACCTCTATAATAAATAATCTAGGGGAATTCTATCACTATATTCCTAGGGGATAATTTTTAAATAAATATTTAAAAAACCAAATATATACCTTTTTACAACCTATATAAACCCCAAGTATGAAAATATATTAGGAGGAGGGGTGATTATGGTGGAAAGTTTTTGTAAACAAATGAATCTTATCCTTTTGTTTCAATTAAAATCATGAACATATTAACACTAATCAAGAATCCACACCCCCAAAATATTAATAGTATACATGATGGATCAGGGATTTTACTTTCTTTATTAAAAAGGAATGTAAACTAGGATCATACATCAATGATGTAACAATTTACCATGAAAATAACTAGACACTTTTATGAATATAAATATTAGGCTAATATCATTTGCAAAGAAAAAGGTCACTCTCCACTTCTACAAATCCACACTCTTCATCTTAACAAGCTCATAAGTAAAATAATTCAACATGTTAGTAACTCAAAAGAATTAAAAATACATTATTCAATACACTATTAAATAAAAAATTTATTTTCTCCAACACCTATTATAAAAATTAAAATATTTGATTATGTTCATAAATAATCATTCTAAAAAATTAAAAGTCACATTATGCTCTTTTAAATGTGATGTGTAAATTTCTTAATCTAATAATAATTCCTTATTAATCTATTAAACATGTTCCTCCAATATGTTACTCCTTTGAATGATATTTTTTATGCCTTCATTGGATTTTAAATATTCCCACCATTGGTTGTTTCAATGTCCCTAAAAATTATAAATAATTTGTATAAATTAAAATTTAATGAATTATATTATATATTTAAAAACTGATTAAACCATAGAATGGCCATGTACAACATGTCATGGTTTTTTAGTAAAAGATATGAAATCCAAAAAATATATCCTTTAAATCCTAATCACCTAAATAATTCTATAATTTCCATTATTTAAAATTAATTTCTAAACCCCCTCAACATATGATGATCTTAAAAATAATATATATTCATCTTCGCCATAACTCTAGTAATATCCAACACCTCTTTTTATGAAAATATCTCTAATGATAACATTCACTAGGATAAGCATCATATTTTGATAAAAAAATTATTCTACAAGAAATATTTTTAAATAATTACAATCTATATTCATAAAATCCATATAAATATCACCATCATCAAATGACTCTAATAATGAATTAATTTAAATTTTATTTACATATTTTCAACAATACATGGGAACCATAGTTATAATTTCCTCTATTAACTATAATGAATCCCCACATTCCACTACATCATGACGTAAACCACAATAAGGTTTCATATTTCATCACCACTAAGGTTATTTTAAAAATTCCTAAATAATATAATATCCAACATGGTTGTATTATGCATGTTAAAATGTGGTTTGAAAAACTATACTGTTTTTTATTTTTATAGTTTAATTTGTAACATTGGCCCTTCATAATTTTATCAATATTATAAAACATGACCACCAAAGCACCTTAAAACCATGTGGGTAGTTTCATAACAATGAAATAGTCAAATATATTATATCATTGTTTTTATACCTTTATTGAGGATTTATTTAATCTTTTAAAAGATAAATACATGATTCTATTATCTTCAAAACATGTCATATTACTTAATATAACATTAGTGAGTAAAAATAATCACAAAATTTATCATTCATGATTTATCAAAAAAAATATTATCAAAAATTCTAAAGATTAAAAATATAAGTTTCATTAATTAGTAGTAAAAATATAATCACACTAAAAAAATAAAAAGATTTATTCTGCAAAAAAATAATATATTTTTTATTTTTTATTTTAAAGTTAGATTTCTCATATTTTCAGTTTAAAGTTTTTAAAATGATTTCCAAATTTTAATCTAGGAAATAAAAAATTAGGCAAGTAGATATATTATATTTTTTTGTAAAAAATTATTAGTTATAGTATATAGTTAAATATGGGAAATGAGGTAAATATGAAATTAAAATAATTTTAAATAAATAAATTTATAATTATAAATTCTATAAGAACCACCTAAGATTTAGAATTCAATTTCACCATTTCAAAATCATTTTTTCACGAAGATAATTGAAATCTCATGTTATGGTTATTATTTAATTTCATTAAATTATGTATTCTGGATTTTAGTTTTGATTATTCATAATGCACTTAACTTATTTATGTATTTTTAACATAAAGATTTCTTGGGAATTGTTTTTCACAAACTATAAAATTTGAATTAATGTATCATTATAAATAACATGCTTTCAAAATTAATTAAATTTTTGAGAATCATAATGTTATGTTTAAATTATGAAAATATATAATTATATTTCTGGTGTGTATCTAATTTTTTCAATAAAAGAGTTGTCATCTCATGAATATAATAAATATTTTTACAGATAATTCTTATAAGTATCTGGTGAATATGTTCATTGAGATTCTCAAAAATGACATTTTTTTACCCTAAAATATACTAGTATTACATTGAGTGGGTTGTAGAATCCATAAGGAAGGAAACTTTAATTTCTAAAACCAAAATCACTGAAAAACATAAAAGATGGTAAATTGGTAGTGATTGGGTGTTGTGGCCAGAAACAGAAGTGAAAACAAAAATGTTGATAATTTTTTTGAAAAACTAATGATATTAGGGTTATTATACTCTGTTGAATTGATAGGTTGTGTTCTCTATTCTTACTGATGTTATTTCCAATAATAATAGTGATATGAAAAATAGGTTATAATCCACTGAGCTCCTGATCAATGTATAATACAGTTCAGTTAAATCTCTATCATTTTGATCTCATGATTGAATCTATGGAATCATTTTCTTACAATAACGTTATAGAGAACATTAACCTTTTTAGATTTTGAATACATTGATTAACTTTTAAGATTTGGGTATCCACTATCATAAAAATTCAATTTCTGGGGTTTTGTAAAAATGATTCACATTATGAATGACAATGAGTATAGTGAAATAAAAAAAATCACTGATAAGATTATGATAACAAGAATAATACATGTTTAAGAATTCAATGAACTCTTCTCTAATATTAATAATCTATTTTTATGCATATTAAGAATAAAAATGAAGTAGTGAGAAGATAATAGGAAACTTCTCTTATGATAATTCCTTTTTAATCCATCTCTAACTACTGAATCATCACCCTAGAACAAAAATACCACTTCATAATGTACATTCTATGATTTTTTAATAAGTTTCTCTACCCAGTAAAATGACCAACTCCATTTAAATTAGAATCATTGGAAGAATTTATTAACTCCATGTTGAAACATTTTCAATTTTCCCTAAACTATATGTGACTCAAGCTGAACTCTTCAACTACATGGGACAAACCCATATGTTCTTGTATTTGGTGGTACAAAATTGTTTATCCATAATTAGATATGTTTATAATTCAGCAACATGGATCTTCAATATAGTTGATTCTAATATGTGTCAACTTAGGTTCCATTAATTTTTTATATATCCATTCATCTATGGTAATTATTCCACATAGTCATCCAACTGTGTAGATTCTATTCTCAAAAATTCTAATACATGATTCTTGCCTATACCGATGCACATATAATTTTTTTATGGGGGAATCCAATTACTTATAAACATGTCTAGGTTTCCATTTGGAAACATGGAAATTTTGAAACATGGAGATAAATTTAATTAAATATCTATTAAAACAACTAAAATCTATAAAAATGTATTTGGGGTTTGGCTTAGTGGTAAGCACCCCATAATCCTACATGAAAAATGGGGGTTCAAAACCCATTGGGCACATGTATTGTAGCAGTAATGTAGTGGTACTATAGTGGGTTGTAGCAATGGTGGTACTATAGAAACAATGGGTACTATAGCGGTGGTAGGGCACTATAGCGGTGGCAGGACACTATAGCAGCGACGAGTACTATGCAGGTACTGTATCAGGAGGGTACTGTAGTCGTAATATTCATATAATGGGCCTTGGGTTAAAAATTTGGGCCTTCGGGCCATGTAATGGGATACATGCCCACTAGGCCATCAGACTATGTAATGGGTCTCCCTCTACCCAGTTAAAAGAGGACTTTACTTTGCTTTAATAATAAAAATGAGGCTTTGGCCCCAACCTTTAAAAAAAATAAAATCTAGAAAAAAATGTTTCATCAATTCAAAAATCTAAGAATACATCCAAAAATCCAATCAAGGATTAAATTTCAATAATGTTTTCAATCAAATATCCAAATATAGGTCCTAAAAGTTTGATAAAGTGAAAAATAACATTACATAAAAATTTGAGTATCAAAAATAAAAATTTTATAAAAATATTCATTTAATTAAATTTTAAAAAATAAAAATAAAAAATCAATAATCCACTTGTAAAAGAATATTTTTACATTAAAACCCCAACTAAAAAAATGAAAATAAAAGTGTAAATATGGAATGACTTAAATAAAATTATAATTCCCTAATTCATAGGTAATATATTATCCTCAAGGAATCAATCAGATATATTCAATAGAATAAAATGAATCACATGAATGAAATACTAGATTTCTATAAAGAATTTATTGTCACGAATAGACCCTACCTGAGCTCGAGCCACAACTACCCCAAGCCCGCCTCCATAGGCAAGGGGTTAGTGACAAGCGCCGAAGGCTTAACAGCTTGGGGAGGCCTTTTCCTGAGTACCTGTACACACACACGTTGCCCACTCAATGCAGAAGTGCAGAGTAAAAAATAAAAGAAAATTAAAGTGCCAACTGCAATAAACAGACCAAAAAAGGCGCATTGACCTCTAAACAGTATAAAGTAAGTGTTGAAGGTAAACTGAAAAAAGGCCAAAACACGCACCCAATCAGAAAAGTTCCACAACCCAACAACATGTAAACGAAATTAAATAGTTGGGAGAGTCCCACACCTGGAACCCAACTATGACCACCATACATGGTCCAAGTTCCCAAACTCCTAAGCTCCACTGAAGTCACTACCAACCTATCTATCGTCTGTAAGGTCACACCATGTGTGGGAAAAGCCCAAGCGGGGTTAAGTATAAAAATACTCAGTAGGATGCCCTGAAGGCTCGAGGGAGAAACAAAATAGGTACCGAAAAGATGAGTAGTAGATCGAATAGGGAAAAGTAAAAGTGTACAACCGAGAGTGCAGTAAAGAGTATAGGTCAACCTAACAAGAGGAAGGAAGTAGACTCGTCCAAACACAAGGAGCTAGAAACAGTGAGAATATAAACTTCTTGTCGAGTCTTCGCTACCTATAGCAGGAGAGTAGACTCTTCCAACCACAAGAAGCTAGACACGGAAAGCACATGGAATACCCCGCGTGTCATCACCTCTCTATGAAGGAGAGTAACCAAAACCCAAGAAGTGGATACTAGAACAAGGTATATACATATCCATATTCTCAAATAGGAAACCTGAAAAAGATCGTAAGGGGATCTCTATCTCATAGCTCAGCCCATGGAAGTGAGTCGCCAACAGTCCCAGAAGTAAACACCATCGATGCCCAGCATCCCACCCATCTTCCCCGGACTGCAAGTCAAGGGTCTCAAATATCCGCACCTTGACACTATCCACTTTGGGCGGCACTGACTCGCCCGAACGGTTTTTGGTCATGTCTCAAGGATGTGTCTTTGTGGAGAAAACCCCCCTTATACTTGAGAGTTCTGGGGAAAGTCAAACCACACCTCTTAATTGTCACACAGTCAAGAGGTCTTCCCAAAGTCAAATATGTCACATCACTGACCCGCACAACCAAGGGTCCTGCTCCAGTAGTCATGGAGAAAAGCCACAGACTAACCAAATAGAAAGGACTGAGTCTGAAAGAAGTCTTCGGGTAACCCAATGCCTAGCCCCACTTGAGGGTAAACCCTAATAGGTCATCATTTAACCCACTGTCCAGACTCTACTGGAGGGTAAACCCTAAGAGGTCATCGGGTAACCCACTACCCAGTCTCTACTGGAGGGTAAACCCTAAGAGGTCATCGGGTAACCCACTCCCCAGTCTCTACTGGTGGGTAAACCCTAAGTGGTCGTCAGGTAACCCACTTCCCAGTCTATACTAGAGGGTAAACCCTAAGAGGTTGTCAGGTAACCCACTGCCCCGTCTCTACTGGAGGGTAAACCCTAAGAGGTCGTCATGTAACCCACTGCCCAATCTCTACTGGAGGGTAAACCCTAAGAAGTCAATGAGCAACCCACTGCCCAGCCTGTTGGAGGGTAAACCCGAATAAGTTGATGAGAAACCCACTACCCAGCCCCACTGGAGGGTAAACCCAGAACTGCTCTGGCCATACCTACTGGATGGTACAACACTGGCCAACATAACACGGAGTGGGCATCATGCAACCACCGAACTCTAGAACAATTCACCTAGTAGAGGTCCAGTGCCCGTGTAGTGTGGGTCACGCCGATACCTGGAGCTCTGCCTAGGGAAAACACATCACGGTTGATCGTAGAAGGAGGATATGATCTCAATACTTGGCTAGGGGGTCCGCGCCTAGGGCTCAATGGGCTCCACACCCTACTTGAAACAACCTCCTGGGTAGAGGAGCGGTGCCCACGTAATGTATTGGTCACACCGAATCTAAAAAAACTCTTCCAAGGAACACGAAGGGACGTGATACTAAAATCCCACACCGCCAGAGGAACAAGGGGAACCCAAACAACTCTGATGATCACACCGTCGAGAACAGAACTAGGGGAAACAACTAAGCCCTGCTTGTCTAAAACATCGTGAAGAGAGGGACCCTCTATGTCGCAAGAGATCAAAGGTACGTAAAGTAGAACCCAACTTGCACATGGGGCCCACACGACGTATGGCCCCATTTCATCTCCAACCCAAGTACATAAACATTATCAGTTACAAACTACAACATGTACCTCCAAGAATCCCCGTATACTCCCAAAGTATACCACATCTCTAGCCCAAAGGTTATCATGCACACGACACCCAAAGTCAGCGCGAAGGGAAAAAACGTTATTTTGCCTACTTGTTTCCTCCACAGCCCTAGCACGACCAAAAACATCTCTTTAAACATCTACTTCACTCACATGGGAGTGAACACGATTACTAGCCAAGGGTTCCCTACAAACAACGTAAGAAGAACAATCACCCGTACATCTTTCATGCTTCCACATTTAATGAGATCTCGAATGAGACTCCGCGCATCCAAACGGATCGCACAGTTGAAATCCTCGTGGAAAACACGCGAGATTGAATATTTACTCGCCTCCAACAGACATCTGATGAAAAATTCATCCACCACTGATTTACGCCTGAATGGCGTCCTGTGATCCCGAACCTCAATCCAAAAACAGCCGGGCGCATCGCACCATTGTGATCCCCTCAGGAACACACATCAAATTGACTTCTCACTCGAGTGGAATGGATATCTGAAGAAAAATATGCATCTCACCATTCCACACACGATCGGTGCTACATGGTACCCACATCCTAGTCCCAAAGCGCTACGAACATATCACACCATTTTGATCCTCCCGAAAAAGTACACAAGATTGACAATCCACTTATATGAAACAGACACCTGATGATAAAGATGTAAATCATTGCCAACTCCCAAAACAGCCCTTGTGGGGCCTGAACCATCATGCAGAGTTAAAGCGGGCGGATTGCGCCATTGTAAGGCCCTCGAAAAAACACTCATAATCAACTTCTCGCACGCCCCGAATGAACGTCTGATGAGAATCTTGTGAAACACTGCTCGCAGCTTAAAAGACGGGTTTGGGGCGCACGCCTCAACTCATGTTTCAACAATCGAAACCATACAAGAAAAATTTTTCTCGATGCCAGGGTCATAATGCTGCTAATGGCGCTAAAAACATACTCCGGATGTGTCAGTGCTGCCAAAAACAAAACCCCTGGAATAACGTCAATCCACTTAATGGGTGTGCCATGTCACCGAGCCCCTCATCTCGAAAATTAAAAAATCACCAAGACCATCTCAAAATGTTTGTCTCAAGCCAAGGATTACACTGCCGTAGGCGGAAAACAAAACGGACACCTGTAGTGAAGACTACGGGTGTCCTAAGTCAAGGGGATGAATCCCCTTGGGCTGGACCGGCTTGGGCCGGCGAGTCCGCCAGGCCTGGGCCGGCCCGCGCAGGCCCACGTCTCTGCTGCGCAGCCCGGACATGGACTCCGGGTCCATGCGGTGCCAACCGGCCCTCGTAGCCGGTTGCGGCCGTGCGCAGAGACCCACCGCATGTGGGTCTATGTTCCCACATGGGGTCACGCGCTGTGACCCAGCCATCGTCGCTCCCCCCACGACGAGCTCACCTGCTGCCTGGGAACCGCCGTCTCGGCCGGCCGCCTGCCGTACTCGATCACCCGGCCACCTCTGCCATCCGACCTCGACCACGACGCCCCTAGCTGGCTCAACTGAAGCCGTCGCTGCAGACCGCCGGTCAGACCACCGCGCGAACCTGCCGGAGAACCCCGATCTGCCGGAAAAAGACCCAAAAACTCCTCAGACTTCGTCGGATCGCTGCGGTCGCCTAGGGACTCGGATTTTCGAACCGAAATAGGCGTTGGAAAGATTAGAATGATCCCTACTCATATATGGTATTATCTTTACATGATGAAGGAAACTAGATGCATATATATGAATTCAAATATGGTTCGGAAGTTTAAAAACGAAATACGCACGATCCTACCTTGTTGGGCGTAGCCTGGAGCTTCATCGTCGATCCGCCAAAGCCGCACACCACCTTGGGGAGGAGAGGATGGAGGAGGGATTATTGGATGAGCTCCCTTGATTGAGTTTACCTCCGCCAGAGGATGAGAAACATGAAGGGAAAAAGAGGGTTTGGTTTAGTTTTAAGTAAGGAAATTAACTTTTTATTAATTTTATTACCCACTAGAAGACCTAAATTCGAAACTCTCAGCGGGGTCGAGGTTAAGCCTCCCCTAGGGTAAAAACCACCTCATGAGCACAAAGGTGGTATCAAAATTTTAATTAGAGATTCCGTTTGAAAGTTATAAAACTTAACATCCAAGGCTTCTAAATTACGAAAATGCCCCTGGTGGCATTTTTCACACGAGGCCTGCGCCCGCGAAAATTACACCCCTCCTAGTGTAAAAGGCATGCTCCGGACTCAACGCTGCCCTCATTTTTCCTGTCCGAGCCACCGTTTAGGAGTTATTCCATTTATTTGGTGTTCCCAGTGTGAACGCATTGAAAATATAATTCCGGCCACACTGGGGCTCAGAATCGCACGTCGTCTGAAGGCGCTGCTTTGGAATAACGTCAAGAATATTCTAAAGTATTTTACAGAAAAAACCCGGGTTATTAAATTTATTTTCAAATAAATTCCCCCATAAATTTTCATTAGGTAAAATGATTGATTACCCTCTAAAATTAAACCTTTTCATTGGAAAATTTGTTACTATTTTACAAAAATTATCAAATTTGAAAATTTTAATAGAATTTAACCCACATATATTTGAATCCAACTAAAATTAAAAACTTCAATTCACCATAAAGATAAAATAGACACAAAATTTAAAATAAATGATAATAAAATGTGTCACTTTATGGGAAGACATTAATAATTAGTTTTTAAATAAAAAATAACCCATCCAAAAATAAATTTATAAAGGTTAATGGATAAAATTACAATGAGCTTCACATAGATTAGGATTTTATTTTCATAATACATTTAGATTCATAACATATGAGTTTAATTCAAATTCAATGGTTCAAATTCAATGATTAATGTATAACATTCTATCAAAACTTTACCGAACTCAATTTTTTCAAAAGGGAAATAAAATTTATTTTACAAATAATATGTATAAGCTAATAAGTATTAACTAATATAATGTGGCATCACAAACATCAAATTTAATAGTAAATTTTACCCTATTAAAATTATTAAGTAATACTTGAAAACTCACAATTTAAAAAAACAAATGGGGTATTTTTATGTGTACTCAATGAATTATAACTAATATAAATTAAGAACCCCACCCTCATAATTAAAACCCAACAGTTTACCCATTGTTAAATCCTTATGTGGGAGAAGAAATTTAAAACTATTGGATTTTTATTGATATTTACAATTAAATAGGGAAATAATCATGTACATAGTCAAAAGAAAGATCAAAAAATAATTTTTCTATAAAAATGAAACAATTTAAACATTCCCATGAATTATTTGGCCCATAAAAAAATAATTTACTTCTAACATGAAGTTAAATAAATGGTTTTTTCTTGTAAATTTTGAAAATAAAAAAATCTGTATACATGAATTAATGTGCCGTAAAAACCATTTTAAAGTATCAATGAACAATAAAAATAAATTTTCACAAACCTATAATAGAATTAAAATAGATTAAAAAGCATTAAAGAGAAATAAATTAAAAAAATTACACAGTTAAATTATAGAACCATTACTCATGGGGATATACATTCAAAATACTCCATCCTTTTCATTATATCATCCCAATATTGCCCACAAAAGTAACCACTGAACATATTAAAATATAGAACATAATAATCTTGGAATAAATGTTCCTGAAATCATGTGTCCATAGGAAACTATTATGGGAGATTTATGTAAGTTTTATGTCATTTATATCTCCTCTTGTTAGTGAATAACAGTAAAAAAATATGTTTAAGAAGATTTCATCATTAAACCACATGAAAATGAATCAAGGTAGATCTAAAGATGAAAGGGAAAAAGTGTGATATTTATTTGAAAACTAAAAAACACTCATGGGTTTTCTCCCATATAGGGATATGTTTTCAAGACTTTATCTAGACTAAATACATTATAGTTAAATCTCTGATAATTTAGTGGATAAGATGTTTTGTTGAATGATATTTCACTCAATTATTCTAAAACTATAGCAGGCTAGATAATGATTTCTAATTTATCCATGTAACTTTGATTAGTTGTTCTTTCAATAGTTACAATTAAACTAATAATTTTAAAAAATAATTTCCTTTGAAATAAAAATGTATAGTTTAGTCCTTAGAGTATTCACTTCACTACCCTCTTTCTACCCCACACTTAAAGAAAAGTTTTTTTAATGGGGTAGTAGTGTCAATATACTACTCCATTATAACTAGAAGAACACAGAAAAAACTACAACCCATGTGTGAAGAAATTGAAACCCTCTCATATTCATCTAAATATTATTTAAGCTTTATAATATAAAAATATAGAAAAACTTACAGAAATATAGGAAAGTGTAAAAGTTTTATTCACATTGAAATATTAAACTGCATTATGGGAATTAATATAAAAATATTCAAGCTCACCTAAAAACAATTTAACCTTAAGGATAGAGAAATAATCATAAAAAACTGAAAATATCCAAATAGAGTTGTTTTATTCAAGTGAAAATCTATTCATTAACACCTCTATCACACACTCATAAAACTAAGAAAGATCATATTCAACTTCAAGATGGAAAATATTAACCACAAACACTTCCCCAAACTTCATTAATTCATTATTATTAAAAGAATAAAAATATATACTACACTTATTAGTTTGAAAATAATTGTAAGTAGTAATAGGTTTGGGAATATGAGAGTTTTTTTACATTTAAAACTACATGAAAAACACACTCAACTAAAATTATGGTCTTTATATAGACCAATTTGTTGATCAGAGAAAAGAATATACTTATATAAAACTCAATATGCCCTATCTTTACAAGTTATAGTGTAAAACTAGATTCAATAAAATTAGTTTCAAAATGCTCATGAAATCATTCATTGATTATTTTAATAAATTGGTGTTTTTTCCTCCAATTATTATCTCTAAACACCCCCTGAATAACAAATATCAAAAAATAACTTACCAAAAGTTGTGACTCTTTGAAAACATGAAATTCCCCTTAATCCTCACCAGGTTGAAGGGTCACATTACGCTTTGATGCATCAAGAAGAACTTCAAAATTTTCTAAAATTAACATACCTAGAATTATTGGAACATAATTATAACACTCCATATTAAGAATAAGGATGTATGCTAGAAATTAAAATCTCTTTGCATCAACTAATAATCCATCCCCCCCATCCCCTCCACACACATAAGGATAAGAAATTTAAATTTCAACTATATGTAGTGACATAGATATTGTTTTTGAATCCCTAAGACCTAATTTTTTTGAATAAGGAGTAGTTCATAAGGTTTATTCTAGAATACAAGTCAAATAAGATCCTAATATCCTAAAATTATCCTATACTATATGTGATGAAAAATGAAATGGGTTATTTTAGTTTTGGAGGAATATTATTTTTGGAATATTTCTCTATAATTTATATTTAGACTACTGGTTGAACTCCAACCGCAATCCCTCTCATTAGAATTTTTTTGACATATTTAAAGTAAGAAGAATCTTTATTCTAGGAATACAAAAATGTAAAATTGATTATGAAACAAAAAAATTAATAATATTCTAGTAATCTATTTTGTTAAGCCTTTATGGAAAATGAAAGGTTATAGAATTAATATTCAATACATATTGATTATTCAACATATTCTCAAAAATCACCTTCTTGTTACCATCTTTGATTATATCTACTTTATGTTCCTTTATTCATTAGCTTTTTAAATTGATCATCCACTAATTTTTCATGATTTACATTACTTACCAAATTTATAGTTTTGGTATTTTTATATTTATTAATTTTAGTTTGAACTTGACCTTCATTTTTACCTTCCCCATGTAGTTTTCTAACATGATCATGAATTTTTTGTAACATATTAACTTAAATCACTGGGTTTGATCCTAAATGTTTCGTGAACAAAGATGCACCTCCCCATACACCAAATGATACCAACTTGTAGTGAGGGTCTAATGTATAATCTTTGGGAGACGATACCCTCCAATAGAGTGTAAAATAACATAAAGAAACCTAACATGTTTTAGTAAACAATTAAATTGAACAGATACCAATAAACATATCATATGCAATGAATGAATGTGGAAAAAACATACTCAACATTCAAAACAAGAAAAAAAATGAAATTAATCACAGATCATACATGTCACATAAATGAAAGAAAATAATAAAAGTATAAGAGTCTCTACAACACCATGCCACACCACCTCCTGGTATCCAGACTCATAGTAAGCTATCACACTAAATGATGAAACTTGAAATCAATACAGCATGTGCCTACAATAACTGATGGCTTACCAGGCACCCTAGTTCCATGACCACCTAAGAAGGCTACGACTTAAACTCTATAGGACACCACCATTACAGTCTAGTACCCTACTAGTAAAAATGTAGTGTATAAGTATGTGATACAATAAATAAAAAATAAATGTACAATACATAATATTATCCTTAATACGTTTCATGACTAACACACTTAGATTTTATGATTAAAACTACCACACCATATGTTGGGGGAAGTATGGTACGTTGTGTGAATCATGAATGAAATGTTATTAATGGATTAGTTGAGGAAGGATTTGTCCCTTCCATTTATGTAATTTGATATCTCGTTCCTTTGATTGAAATGGAACCATCTCCCAAAATTACATGGCTATAATGTAACAATGAGTTTATTTCAGGTAATAAAATAATTACATATCAAGCATATAGGTTGATGAAACTATTATAAAAACTACTTGATGGGATATTGTGACAAAGGGATTATATTGCACAATGAGTGTTCGTTTGAGGATTTTTTCACTGTGACTTTATGTTCTTTCTCTTGGGTTCCTTGACCCATTGCTACATAGTAATATTGGACTTTAGGCAATCCCACCTAATGACAATAAGAAAGAGTACTTGAGGGTCACAAAATATGTGTTTCTAGTGGTCCTTATTAAATTCTATTTGAATCTAATCAATAGAATAAATATTATTCTCATGACTGAGGAATAATTTTATTCAAGTTAAAATGATGGAAAAAATTAAATAAAACATTTTCCCCAGATTATTATTAAAATATATTTATTTATTTTATTGAACATTAAATAAATATTTATTTACATGTTTATAAATAAAAATATTTATTTAAGAGTATAAAATATTTTATTCGAGTGTTCAATAAATGGAAGAGTAGTTAAAATAGACCAAGATCATATCTGTTGATAAATTAATTATTTACAAGTCGGTAAATAATGTTTATCTAGTTGGAGCAAGAAATGATAATAATAATGTTATAATTTTGTGGCACAAGATTTCATTTATGGTTTTGTTTTACGCAAGTTGGGATACCACAAATAATGGCTTTGTTATTGTTATTATGTGACATGGGTTTTCTCTAATAGTTATAATTGCATTTAATTTCAATTTTGCAATTAAATATTATAATTGAAACCCCATATCAATTAATAGAAAGGTAGGTCAATTTTTACAAACCTTAGTGAATTGATAATTGTTGAAAAAATGTTTTCTATCTTGAATCTTCTAATCTCTCCCTCTAAAAAACTAGATAAGTTCTTCAATACTAAAGAACGACCAATCAAGAACAATCGATGCAAGAGATTTTTTCCACCACACTAGCCCCCAAAGAATGAGTGGCATTGATCCGAGACCATGGGAGCATGTGTGGATCACCTATAGAGGTATTCTACTTTGGAACCTCACAAACGCAATGAAGTCAGTCTGCAAGGGACATTCGGGATGAACAATGATCATCAATGAAGAAAGTATCGAAGACCGAGGTATTTAATTTATTTATAAATTATTGAATTAATTATAAACATGATGTGAAATATCCTCTTTCTCAAATCCAGTGTTATTCTTATCTTTTTCTAAATCATTGATTTCTGTCCCTGGATAATGGAATTCATTTTCATATTGATCCCAGATTGGTCATCAATTAAGATAAAAAAAAGTTGTCCCCTCACAATCACTATGCTTCTACTGCATCTGGAACCTTCAAGTGGTATCAAAGGGAGGTTACATCATCGTTTATAATTATTTAAATAATTCATTGATGATTTATTCTTTAATAATTGAGTTTTTCAATTCATGTTAAATTGTTATTATAATCTGAATTTTTTGAGATCAGTTATTCCTTTATTCATTTCTCATATATCTAATAGAAATGAATAATTTTTTGATTAAAATTAAATCAAGGATATCATTAGGAGGCACTGATGATTCTGTCTAGGTAACACGACATTACATGGCATGTATTCAGATTTACACACTGTGTAATCTTCCATACACGACGTGTAATCTGGATTACACTCCATTTAGTTGTGTTCAGAGCATCAAGATTAATTTGGAAATTACTGAATCCATGTGCATTAATGACACATGGTGTAGTTAATTCTTACATAATGTGTTGACCAAGATATACAAGCACATGGTCAATTGAATTACACATCGTGTGGCCCATTGGACATGGCATGTAGTCCCTTCAGGTCAAGGGTTAAACAATTCATCCCATACATGTCTAAGTTGA
Organism: Viscum album; assembly: GCA_963277665.1. NCBI lineage: Eukaryota > Viridiplantae > Streptophyta > Magnoliopsida > Santalales > Viscaceae > Viscum > Viscum album. Next base: position 679,191,239 of record OY728123.1, on the reverse strand, counting down.
CCGATAACTATGTAACCTAGAGACAACACAGTGTGTGTCCCACTGGAAACGTCGTGTACTCCAAGATTTCTGAAGTACACCTCACACTCCAAGTCCATTGGCATGTACTTCAGATAAGATGTTGAAGTAAGTACATGTCGTGTAGTCAGAACTACGAACCGTTTACTTTACTAAATTACATATAATTAAAACTTTAATGTTTGTGTAATTTTTAGAATTACATATGATGTATATTTGAATGGGTGTTCACTATGTTACCTCTATGGTTATAGATAATAATTTTAGGTAAATTTAGATAAAGTATTGATTAATTAAAAATAATAATTAATCAATTCAAGCACAATTTATCTTAATAAGAACGATTAGATAATTGAATTATAGTTTTATTAAATTTGTAATTTGTTTCATGTATATGGATGATCATGATCTAGATCATACATCTGTATGTGATTGTTTTCATTTTAATTTATTTTAAGTTAAATTGTTCGTATGTGTGACATCTACCCTTATTAATATGTAGGTCTTGAGTGCCCATGGTTTCTTTTATGTAAACCCCCTTTTTACCCCTCACCTATGTGTGAGTTAAAAAGAATATGTAATTGATAGAGCTCCCAATCATTTGGAGGTGGTTTAAGTAAAGATACAAGGTGAAACCAATCCAAGGAGATACAAAGGTGGACAGGTGGAAAGCTATATACATGAAACATAAATGGTTAAAGGTGTTTATCCCCTTCTTCAAAAGGTAGATTATCAACCACTAGATAAACTAACTATTAAAAGAGCTCATGGTCATGCTCTTTACTTAATTTTATTTCTGTCAGTTTCCTAATTTTTTCATTATGGAAGTGTTGTCACAACTACATAATAAATGAATTAATAAGCATGCAAGATGGAACAAAAAATAAACTAGACTTATGCATAAATATTATAAATACATGAAAAATCAAATCATTAAGTTCCACTTAATATTAACGATCATGTGATAAATATAATAAAGCAATTTACATATAACATATAAAAATGCCTAAATAAAACAATAAGTAAGACTAAGCCTTCCGTTACTTGATTAAGGGAAAGACTCAATAAAACTATGTGTTTGACCAACTATATTTGGGACACATACTTTTATACTAGAATATCTTATGAAGGTTTTAGTTTGACTTAAACATTTTTCATCAAGGGGAGTAGAACTTCCTAGACATGGTGTAAATTTGGAGGCAATTTTTGAGGAAATCCATGTTAGGATTTTAGGATTTGGGAGTCCTCTCAATGGATAAAGGAGCTACAAGACTGCAATTGGAAAAGGCCTGCCTACCTAAATACCTTCAAATAGATTAAACAACCATATTTAGGGTTATACGAAGGGGAATATGGATCCTTTAATCTAGAATGTCCTAGAAACTAGATATTCTGAATTAAATAGTGAGAGAAATTGGAACTTGATAAAATAGTGGGATGATTAATAAAATTGATTTATTATTTCTAATAAAATTTAATAAAGAATGTACTAATTATCTATTCTTTCAATTTTAGAATAAAAATGAAAAACTAGTCAACCAAACTATCATTGTGATCAATACTGGATAAAGACAACAACCTCACTGGAAGTAACTTCCAAGAATGGTTTAGATTCCATCGGTTCATTCTACAACATTAAAAAAATATTATGTATTGGAGTCCTCATTAACTGATCCTTGTACCGAAGAGGCAAGTGATGAAGAGTTCCTAGTCTATGAAAAGAATATGAACAATGCAGTTGACATTCAATGTTTGATGTTATCATTAATGTCTTGTGAATTCATGAAGTCTCATGAAAACATGGATTCTAAAATCATTCTTGAGAACCTTCATGGTCTTTACCATGAGAGAGAAAGATAATAATGTTTTGAGATCTCTAAGGAAATATTTCACAGTTAGCTTGGACATGGTTCCCAATATGGGCTTCATGTAGTCAAGCTCATTGGATACATTAATCATCTCGAGGTTCTAGGGTTTAAACTCTCTGATGAACAGGGTATCGATCTAATTATTGCATCACTCAATTAGATCTTAACTATTTTTTTGGAATTTTAATATGAACAACATTGAGATGTCTCTACATGATCTTCTTATCCTCATTCCCCAATTGGACAAAGGCGTGAAGGTAGAAAAGCCTTATATCATTATGGTGACTAACAGGAAAGGTAAGTTGAAGATATTTAAGCCCAAAGCTTCTTTACGCCCATCCTAGAAAAGTAAGATCAAGGGGGGAAGAAGGGAATATGAATATTTTTGTTTCACATGTGGAAATAAGGGCCACTGGAAGAAAAACTACACCCTGCTAAAGAATCAAGGGGAAGATTTAGGTGTGTTTATTATCGAGTGAAATTTATCTATTTCTACAAATTGGGTATTAGATATAGATTTTTGGTTCTTACATATATATCCAAATATAGGAACCAAGTAGATTCAAGAAAATTGATCGAGGGGAGTTAAATCTACAAGTATCCAACGGATCTTGAGTTTCTTTTATAGCTATCGGGGACTACCACATCATGTTGCCAGCTGGGATGATCTTGGTATTAAAAGGTTGTTATTATGTTCCTTATGTAACCAAAAACATTATTTATATATCCATAATAGATACATATGGGTTTATTTTCTTTTTTAGAAATGAATGTTTCTTATTTTATAAATATAGCATTTGTTTTGGTAAGGAAAATTATATAATGGTCTTTATATGTTGGATTACATAAACCAAGTAATGGAAATTGATGACTAAACTACTTCACATGACTCATACCACACCAAACTTTGGAATAATCAGCTAGGTCATGTAAATGAGAAATTCTTGACAAATTTACATCAATATGGATATTTAGATTCTTTCGAACTAAAACCACTTGGTGTATCTCGTGCATGTTTACAAGGAAAAAGACCAAAGACACATTTAGTGGGAAAGGTGAAAGAGCCAAATAGATTCTTCAATTGGTTCGTATTGATGTGTGTGGACCATTTCTAGTTGAAGAAAAGGGTTGGTACTCATACTTCATAACTTTAACAGATGATTTTAGTAGATATGGATATATCTACATAATGAGGTATAAGTCAGATTCTTTAGATAAGTTCATAGAATACAAGAATGAAGTTGAGAACTAGCTTGGTAACAAGATTAAGAAATTATGCTTAGACGGAGGTAGAGAATATCTTAATCAAGACTTCATTGATTACCTATTGGAGTTTAGGATCCAATCCCAACTCACTTCTCTATACACACCTTAGTGGAATGGTGTAAGCGAGAGGAGGAACCACACCATGTTAGACATGGGGAGATAAAATAGGAGTTGTTAAAGTCTTCCATTATCCTTTTGGGGTTTTGAATTACAAACAGAAGCACACATACTAAAAAAATTACCAAATTAATTGATAAATGATATTCTATATGATCATTGGAGTGGAAGAAAATATATGTTATCAAATTTACATGTGTGGTTAAATAAAGCATTTTTAAGTCATCTTCATTAAACAAACCACACCCCAAGGCACAAAGTGTACTTTTATAGGATACCCCAAGGAAACAAGGGGATATTACCTATAAGACCCCTGAGACAAAAAAGTTGTAGTGGATTGACATGCAATATTTCATTGGAGGGATAACATCTCCAAAAGAGATAGTGGGAGTGATATATACTTCTATGAATTCGGAGCTCATGGTATATAATATTTGGTACATGAGAAGATTCCACAAAACCCAATGGAAGAAAGATCTATTCCACAGACACAAGTATTGAGTAGGAGTACATGAGAAGTCAGTGAACCAAAACGGTACATTTTTCTAGTTACTGAGGTTGGTGACTCATTTTTAGTTGATAATAATTATCCTATAACCTAAAAGGAAGTAGTAAGTGGCATAGATGTTGCCAAGTGGAAAGAATCCATGAATTATGAAATGGATTCCATACACCAAAACCAAGTCTACATTTTGGTAGATCCTCCAGTATATGTAAATCCTGTTGGTTTCAAATGGGTTTTCAAGAAGAAACTGGACATGGAAGGACAACTCGGTACCGATAAAGCACGAATTGTTACAAAAGGGTTTAAACAACATTAAGGAATTGACTATAACAAAACATTTTCACCATTTTCTATGCTGAAATCCATCTAAATTATATTGTCCATTTCTGCTTACCCTGACTATGGGATTTCGAAAATAGATGTCAAAACAACCTTCCTTAATGGGATCCTTCAAGAAGATTTCTATATGAAACAAATTAAAGGTTTTGTGGCTCCAAATGATGCTAATAGTATATTCAAGTTGAAAAAATCCATTAATGTATTAATGTAAGCATCCAGGTCATGGAATATTCATTTTTAGGATGCCAAAACAAAATTTGGTTTTATAACGAATGAATGTGAGCCTTGTTTATAAAAACGGTTTAGTGGGAGTGCAATCGTTTTCCAAATAGTATATGTTCATGAAATATTACTTATTTGAAACAAAATACAAGTCTTACATTATGTTAAGGAATGGTTGAATAAATGGTTCTCCATGAAGGAATTGGGAGAGGTAAAATATATTATTCTGATCAAGATCCATCGTGATATATCCAAGAGATTGTTGGGCCTATTTCAAAGTACATACATTGAAAAGATACTGAAGATATTCAGTATTGAATAATCCAAGAGGGGATTGTTTCTAGAATCACATGGAATTCATCCAAGAAAATGTGTCCTCAGACATTTAAGGAATGAATGAGAATGGAAAGTATTCCACATGAATTAGCAATTGGGTCAGTCATGTATGATATGATATGTAATAGGCTAGATGTTGTATATTCATTGAGTGTGGTAGGAAGATATCAACTTGATTCAGGTGATCTCTATTTGATGGAAGTTAAGACTATCCTTAAATATCTAATACATACTAAGGATATGTTCCTGGTTTATGGAGGAGATGAGGAACTAGTCATCAGGGGATATGAAGATACAAGTTTCCAGACCAGTGAAGATGACATGAAGTCACAAACGGGAGACATATTCACTTTGAATGGAGGTGATGTGATATGGGAGAGAACAAATAAAGTTGTAGTCCCATATTCTATAAAAGAGTCTGAGTGTACCATACCTTATGAGGTATCTAAAGAAGCAGTTTGGATGCAGAGCTTTATCTAAGATCTATATGTGGTACCTAGCAGGAAATATCCCATCATGTTAAATGTTTTATTTCAATTCATGGATTCTGGCATTCACCGTCGTATTGATCCTGGATTGGTCATCAATTATAGAAATAGAAAAGTTGGACCCTCTTAACTGCCATGCTTCTGCTACATCTGGAACCTTTAATAATCACCAAAATAACAATAAAAAAACCAACAATGTGTCAAGTTTTCAAGTTCTTAAGAAGCCACCACAAACCCCCAAACCTACATACTTCATCTTCATAAAATAAATAATTTCCATAATCCTTTTTAGACACATCACCCATGATCAGATAGTCCATAAACACATCTAAAACATCACCCATGAAGGTATGTGACATATAAATTTTTACTAAATGTTTGAAACATACCCATTTGGGGAACTTCAATCTCACTCAACCTATATGTTCAATTGAAAATAAAAATTAACATCACATAAGAAATGAAAATACAATAATGATAGAAAAATATCATGTCATGTAAAGCATAATTCTGAAAATTGTGATCCAAATGTTAGAAAATACTATAAATAGGTGGCCTATCTTAACACACATATGTGATTTGGCATAAAAAATGGTCTCATGGGATACACACACACACATGTGATGAAGCATAAAACATGGTCTCATAGTCTACACACAAACATGTTCTCAAGAAGGAAACATGGTCTCATGGGCTATACACCCATACACATCTGATCAAGCATCAAACATGGTATCACGAGTTATAGAACAACACACATGTGATAAAGTATAAAAAATGGTCACATGGGGAATACATGAAAATACATGTGATCAAGCCTCTCCCATCGGTGGTCAACATCAAGACATTTCACTTGGTTTCATCGGGGCCCTTGGCACAATGACTATTTAAATTTTTCATGGTTCCATTAATTAATTAAGACTTAATGATCATTAATTAATTAAGAATTTAATTTTATTCATGAAACATTTTGAATTTAATGGTCATTCACTAAAGGTGGAGAACCTCGTATCACAAGACAATAAACCATAAAATATACCGTATGGTGGAGTATATAAGACAACCTACCTCAAACTGATTCAACTATAAATTGAGAAAATCCCAGTAGCTTTATATGATTTATCCAGTTTCATTCAGTCTCCAACAATATCTATGATGCACTAATCATTCCCAATAATTCCAGATAAATAATTTTTAACCATATTATATGGAATTAATTTTCTATAAGGAAATTCATATTAAATGGAGAAAGGAAAAACTTTCTAAAATAATTAACAGATATAGTCACCTAACAAAAAACATGACCATCCATCTATGGAAGGTCTGTTAAATTATTTCAACTACATCTTAGGAAAAATATATATAATGATTCAACAGAGCAAATGGAATTTTATTATAATTAAATTAAAACCACTATAATAATCCAACAATAGAACATACTGTGTCTGTAACATCTTCCAATGGATTTTAAACTACTTATGGCACACTCATGATTCTAAGATGATTGAAATATAAAACTAAATTCCATCATATAATGTAAAATTTAACTCGATTTAACCAAAAACCATAAAGATATTAACAATTGACATACCTTAAATGAAATGATCATCAATAGAAATCATTCATCATCATTAGAAATCATTAATCCAGGGCAATCTAAATATTTTTTATTCTTATAAAATTCCACTAATATCTGGTGTAATTTTAATCCAATTCCATTAATCGGGATCTATCCAACAATCATTTGGTATTCAATATCACAAAAGATAAGAAGATTTGAGGATAATAGAGACATCAAAGGATTGCAATGGATAAAACATAACAAGAGAATCATCCATGAAAAATGAAACAAATATCCACCACCTCAATGTATAATGATTCTTTAATGAGTCACATGCCTACTCAGTGGTCCACACTACAATGCTCCAGCTCACTGAATTTGATCAATCTCAATGTACCACTTTTTTATTATTCTCCCTTTTCTTCAAAGATTTACCACACACCATTTTATCACATCGGTTTTTTTCATGCCTATGAGAAACTATCCACTCTCAAACCCTTATAGGTATGACCAATGAGGATATTAAATCAATGTCTGATGAGAGTTTCATTCTAACCCAATAGATCAGACAACCCCTAGTTCTACCCTTGATGCCGCAAGATTCTAATCACTTTGAAACCCAACCTTCAATCTTGAGTACTAGAACTCAATATGCACTATACTTTAGGGATTCATGAAACATGAAAGACCTCCCATTGGGACTTTTAATGGTTACTCACATTTATAAGGAACTTTTTCAATGAAAAATTTCCCCTAATAATTAATAATGATTGTCCATTCACAAGGAAAATCTTCCCTAAGGTTACTTCCATGAGGTAAGAGACACCATCTCTCTAGTATCCATAGTGACATGTCTAAGTGAACAAGGTATTACACATAACCCATGATAAGGTATTATTAAGGTTATTAACTCATGAAGTCATATCCAAGAACATATCTACATGCATGCCATTATGGATTCTCTCTTATAATAACCTTTTCAAGACCAATGAGGCCACGTTTGATTAAATTGTATGCCACCCGTTTCTACATAGATCACTCCACATATATTATAATTAGAACATCAATCAACTAGAACTGTATATCCAATCTAATAAGAATGAAACTAAGGAAATTAATTCTTGATGATGACCAAATAAGGTATACTGAACCACATTTACATAAATAGGGTGCATCAACATCGAATTCCTCACCGCCATCATCACCATCACCCAGGTTCACCATAATGTAGTTTTACATAACTTTCTACTATGAATATCCACACATAGGTGTTTATTAAAAATAATGAAATCGATATCTCTATTGTGTAAACACAATACATGATTTTTACACCTAAGTTTTTGATTCATTCATTGTTTGTACAATTAAATAAAAGAAACATATATATCATTTGAAATGTATGTGATGAAGGTGATTCTTCTGATGCCTATTGATGATATTCCTAATAGTAAAATCCATATGAAATAAAAACCCAAAAATCCATATGTGTTACATGAGTTAAAAATAATAAAACCATAAAATCATAAACCAAGAACATCAATTCCATGCCCTGGTGACCTAGAATTCCATCAAGATTGGTGTTCATGTTGAACCAGAATGAGTTTCATCACATGCTATAACACATTCTTATGTCTCTTATCTACCAAATACCCAAATTTAGAAAACAATGCTTTTTTCCTTTTATAAAATTTTGTAACATCCTGAAATGAATCACTAGGTGTGGTTTGGAATTCCACATGACCTCAAATACGCCTCCTTATACACCATGGGGTTATCAACTAGTATATAAGGTATATGGTGGGATCATGGGGAGACTATAACCTCCATTATCGTACATAATAATAATAATTAACTAAACATTTAATAATAAATAGTTTATTAAAATAGATATTATAAACATATCATCTGAAATTAATTAATGTGGAAACAATTGACACAATAGTCACAAGTAAAATAAAAGGATATTGATCACCCATCAAGACAATAACATATAAGAAGGAGAAGAATAAAATTAAAAGTTTCTCAACAACACAAAACCTCACCCCACCCCCACCACCCCACTATTCTGTAAACTCATATAGATTTATCCCACTGAATAATAAAACTTCGGATTCATCCTAACTTGTAAGTAAAAAAATGTAGGTATTCGCAGGTACCCAAGGGGCATGGTCGTCCAAGAAGGGTATCAGTAAAACTCTGTAGGACACCACCAATGCATTTCAGTACCCAACTAGTAAATATAATGTGTAATTTCTTATGATAATCTCAAAAAAAATTAAATAGGTAAGATATAATTACTCAATGTTGCATATAATCACCAAAACCACAAGTAAGAAACCAAACACCCATGTGTCGAGTTGTCATGAACTTAAAAACCTACCAAAAACCCCTAAACATTAATATTTCATATTAATTCCACAAATAATGTTAAACAACCTTATATAAAACACACATCTCTATGGGATAGTCTAAAAACACATCTGACACATCCCCCATGAATAGATAGGCCTTGTACACATTGACAAAAATTCTTGCATTTCCCTTATGGGGATAGTCCAGATGAATCAACATACATGATCAAATAAAAAGATATATGAATAAAATATACATTAAATAGATTCAAAAAAGGAAATTTAATATCTTATCCTGACATTCAAGAGTCATAACCATCATAATCCATGTGTGATAAAATTTCAACCATAGATATTATGGACTACACACACAGGTGTTTGAGCATCAAAAATGGTATCATAGGTCACGCACACACAAATACATGTCATAAAGCATAAAATATGGTCTCAGAGGTTGCGCATGTAAAGCTCTGAGATTTTAAAATAACACTATTTTCGATATCATATAAAACATACAACACTAAACTCAACGAACTAGAAAATATTATTTTTTAAATATAAATATTTTAACCAAGTCATTGAATTGTTGAGTATGAATAGGATTAACCAAATTATGATATATATATATATATATATTACGTACTCTATAAAAATTTATTTAGTAATTCTTTAGAAATAACCACTTAATATTTGTAAAGACATTTTATTCTTCAAAATAAGTTTCCATTAAAAATAGTTTTTATTATTTTTTGTGGGTAAATATTATAATAAATTTATAATACTTTTAAAATAAAAATTTATAAAAATAATATAATTTTTAAAATCATCATAGTAAAATTATCTTATGTTGAAATTTTGGAATTATTCTTAAATAATTGATTTTTGAGTGAGTATTGAAAAATATCAAATTTTCAAATACAATAATTTATTTTCATAAAATAATGTAATTTAAAAGTATAATTTTTTATGAACTTAATGTTTTTTATGATCCATTTTATTTATAATAATTTAACTATGATCATAAATTTCATTATTTTCATATAACTTAATTATAATGACTAAAAATTCATTTTTCTAAAAATTGTTTTTTTGTTGACTTTTACAAATTTATCTTAAAATTAATTTATTCCACTTCTAGGAATTCAATCATGGAAAATGGATTCCATATATTGAATAATTATTTCAAAATTTGGTGAATTTGAACCTTTTATTTTTAGGCATCATGAATGGAAACCGTGGTGAAATTTATCACACCAGTAAAGTGTATATTAGGTAATTAATGTTACAAATAATGTGATATGGCATTAAAAATTAAACCATAACATTAATTTATTTCATTTTATTTTATTAACCCATCCATATATATCTGAAATTTTAATATATGGAATTTGTTTTATCATTTGACCATGGTAATGACATTTATATTATTTTCAGTAAATAAAATTCCAAAATATCCTTCTCTTTATTTTAACATTTTTATATGTTAACATAAGGATAATAAAATGTTATGAATGAATATAAATAGTTATTTAAGACATATATAATTTATTTTTATCATATTTATTTATTTGTTATTTTTAGTGATAGAGTAATTATCTTAAATTCTTAGACAACACTAACATAGTATTTATTCAAATAATAAGAAATCATATGATTTTAAAAATATTAAAAGTAAATTACACGGATGAATTATAGTGTTCTGATAATTTTATAGATGAATATAAATTTTCTATGATGTTTTAAATTTATATATTTAAATTCCATATTTTTCTTGATTTATTTAAATTTCAATTAAATGAATGGTGTCAAAAATGACATTAATGTTATTTTATAATAAATAAAATTTTATTAAATGATTTAAATTTAATTAAAATAATATACTAATAAAATAGAATTGGATATAGTTTAAAACATATATCATTGTCATTTTATGGGTCATTTTTTTACTTATGGTAATAACCATGATCCTTAATGTGCAGAAAACTTTAATATTGGGGTAATTGTCAAATGGGTTGAAGGGGTAAAAACTAAACGATAAGGGAAAAAACAAAAACCAAAACAAGTAAAAAATTTATTGGATGAGTATATTTCAACTAATATTAATATTATATTTTAATTATATCATTTTTGATCTATTTTGATATAAAAATAATTCATATTAATTTAATACTTTAAAAAATTCTAAGAATTCCACTCCCCTCACTTAAAAAAGACACACCTTATCTATTTTAATTACACCAAGTTGAGAAACCTATATCTAAAAAACCTTCCCAATTTATCTTATAAACAGATTTATCCATGTTTTGGAGGGTTTTTACCTAAAATACTAATATTAAGTCTTATTATAGGATGAATAATGTAAGTTTACCAAAGAAAAGGTAATCGTCTTTACCAAATGTTTCAGGTTTCTTTTTTCTTATACTTAATCAAAATTTATTGTAAACATCCAAAAATAATAATAAATGTATTATAAATATACATATATTTAATTATTACTATGGTACAAACTAATTCTATCTCTTTTCTGTCCTACAAAAATTAAAAACATCACTCATCCGTATGTGCGGACTACCACCTCCATGAAGTGATGTGATTAATTATTCATTTATTCTTTACATAGATTCTAATAAGGATATATTCAATAAATATATATCATTTATATTTTATAATACCACTTCTATAAATTTTAATTATTTTTTAATTTTCTTTAGTTGCATCCATAAAAAAGTGAAAACAGCGTTCATCCATACCTAGGACCTACCATCTCTATGTGTAATTCACTTTTCTATCTCTACCTTTATAAGATGACTCTAAATATATATATATATATAATGTAAATGAAGTTTATATCATGAATATAATTATATATTTTATGTAATAATGAGCATGATTCATGGACTGACACTACTAAATCAAAACATACATAAAAACAAAGTAGTTAGCACCTGAAAGAATTATAATAATAAAATATAGTCTAAAATGAGTGATAAAATAAAAAAATGGATAATACATGATATTAATGATATGTATATGGTTATTTAATTTAATTACTATAAATTTAAATTTATTATACATGAGGTTAAAGTAACGTACAAGCCAAGTCAAATGTGAGGTAATGGAATTCTTAATTCATTTTCCATTCCATGGGATATACTTCTACTTCGTTGACTGTGTTATGTTGTGATTATTTGTGAAATTATATTTGATTTGTTTTAGTTTTTATTTTAACTTGTTTTTTGGATTTATATTTATTACATGTAATAAATTAATTAACTAATTCTCACTTCAATGATACTATCGTTGTAATGGATTTTCTATCAATTTACACTCTATTAAGACATTTTGGATATTATACACCTTTTTACATTATGTGGAATATATATTGTACCTTAGAAATATTTAGCATGAATACCTTTTTATTCATGATGATTAATGATTCAATTAATGTTACACTTTCAAATTTAATGTTAAAAATAAAATAAGATCTTATTTCTCTTTTTAATCGAGAGCATTTTTCTTTCATGTAAATATTTTTCAAAGTTTCTTTTCCAAAGTTTTTTTATTTTATCAAATGATTTATTAAAGAAATTTTATGTTATTATTGATATTTTTAAAGGTTTTAAATGAATCATTCTAATTTTTTTCTAATGATTTGTTTTTAACCTTATTTAAAAAATGTTAAAATGAATTTTTTTATCATATAAGGCATTAACAGAGTTTCCCACTAACATAGCAATTCTATACTCTTAGATTATTTTAAAAAAAATCAATGTCTTTATAAAGAAACATCATTGCTGAAATATTACTTCAATATTTCACTTCGGTTTTCTTTATTTCCCCAAATGGTGTGATTTTATGACAAATAATGTATTTATGATGAATAGATTATCACCTTTTATCTACTGTTAATTTTGTTTTCATTGAATTTCTCTTAAAACATTAACTTTCTTATTATTAATGGGATATTTGATTTTATAATAATATCCATATTTTTTTATCATGGATTCATTTATTTTAAAAAATAAATACTATTTATATATATAGTTCTCTTTATTGAATATTATTTTATTAACTAGAGAAATATTTTTATTTCATATTCATGACTCAAAATATGTATTTTTTATAAGGAATATTGTCATGAATTAAATTAAATATATAAGGAATTATTTGGACATACAGTAAAATTTAGGGCCCTAAATTATATAACCCCTCTATGTATCAATAGGTATCATGAAAAAAAAAATTAGACAAATTAAATGGTTTTTTGGTGTATGCCTACATATAGTTTAAATTGACTTAGAAAAAGGACCTCATGGTAAATATATCATGATTTATAAGACAATTACATCCAATATGAAGGATATATTTCATTAAGAATTAAATTATTATTATCCATTATATTATTAAATTTATATTATCCATGGATGAATTTCAAGGTCATGTTATTGATTAAATGGTGTGTGGTTCTGTTATTTACCTTTCTATATTGATTAAGCCTTATTTCCCATGATAACTTCTATTGTTGGTAACTATTACTGAACATATAATCTCACCCCTTATTTTTTTTATTTTCCCTTGTAAATTAAGAGTGATATAATAAATAATATCAATGATACAAGATTTTTTATGCTATGAATTTTATAATTCCAATGAAATATGGGAATAATATATGTATATGGTTATTTAAGACTACTAAATAGAACAGTTCATTAGGTTAATATCCTTTATATGTTATAAAAATTTAGCAATGTAGACATTAACTCTAGTTTACTAGATTTTAGTTTTTTATATTTGGTATCAAATAAATTTTAGTATAAACTATGTGAACTAGATTTTGGAAAAAAATATAATATGGAAAACAACCCTATCAATGTATTTGAAGATAAGCATACGTATAGGATAAAATCCTAAAATTTTATTTTAGTAGATGTTATTTTATTTTATTATCAATTCATATTTTTCTAGATAATAAAATTGGATATAGTTTTATCATAGATGCATCAAGAGTTAATAAATAGGAAATGTGTTATTATAGTATATCTTGGCCATCATTCTAGTGCATAGTGAGTGTACCCTTACTACACACCTAATTTGACACTCCCACGAGATATTCTTATTTTATTATACATTTACATTATGAACCATTATGCTGAATAATGGAATAGAACATATAAAACACTATGATATCCCATGGTGATATTGGATAAACCTAAATTTTCTTGAGTTTATAAGTCTAAGATTGATTGTAAGTTCAAAATCCAAGATACTAGTTCTAAACTTTCTTGTGATAGTATTTTTAGGGGATTGGAAACTTTTATCAAGTTTTAGGAAGAATAATTTATTGATGTTTAAATAACCCTTTTGGTTATTATATGATTTGAAAAGGCCAATTAGATAATGGGATACATATAATGTTGATGTTTATAAATTGATTCATTTAAAACGTAACATTTTCAAAAAAAATAGTCAAGATAAGGATTGCGATTTATGTTAGTATCTAAATTATTAACATTGTAAAATTCCACAACATTATAAGATTGATTACTAGAGATGTATCGTTAAGGTGATGTATATTTAACCCTTAGTTTTAACATGTGATTTTACATGATGAAATATTTGGGAAGATACAATTAAAATTTTGGGGATGTATGGTGAAAGGTTTGAGATCACCTTTTAGGTTAACACATTATTTAATTTTCATTTTATTTAGGTTATTTAGGATGTAGGTTTATTTATGCAACAATACAACTGGAACATTTTTAATTATTGTGGAAATTTTGGATATTAGATAATAAGGTTTATACACATTAGATATTATCTTACCTTGTTGTAACCATTTATGTTTTGGTTAATAATCCAACATAAGAGGAATATCTTTTTGTGATTTTATGGATTATCTGATCTATTAGATGTTTATTTTAGTTCTTCATGTATGAAATGGTAAATCAAAGTGAATACTCATAATTTAGAAAAAAAGATGAGATTGTGGTGGAAATTGATTAAAGGGTGATATTATAATTTCAAGTAAGTATATTTCCTTATGTTTTTTGGCTTGATGGAAAAGAAAATCCTTAACTCTTAGAAACATATCTTGAAAAACGTTGTCCTATAATGATTATTTTGGATTAATTAATTATCTATTCACCCATCATAAAATTATGGTTATTTGGTCTTTAACTTTCTCATGGCCATGTTCTCTATCACCCACTATTAGTCCATGGTCATTATTTTCTCCTCCATGTCTATATTTTCACTTCATAATAATGTTATCCTATTCAGAAACCTATTATTTTGTTTTTCTAGATGGCCTTATTATTTACATTTCCCTCTTTTTAAGAGGAAATTATATTAAACTTTTATAATGATGTGGCTTTTCCAAAAAGGAATTTTAAAATTTTAGAACATTGATTACTGAGAATAATATAAAATTGTGATGAATCAATTTATGGAAGTGGGAGAACAGAAAACCCCTATATTTTAAAATTACACAATGTTTGAAAGTGTATACAACACACAACACTAAGGTTAAACGAAATATCAAATGTTATTATTTAAATGTGACCATTATAACCTAGCCATTGAATTAGAAGGTATGAATAGGATTAACTATATTATGAAATTTATGTATATATATAGAAAAAAAATTGGTACAAATTTATTGATTAATTCTAAATAAATAAAAACTAAATTTTTAGTAAGCTATCTTATTCTGCAAAATACATTTCTTTCAAAAATGGTTTTTATTGCTACTTGTTAGTGAATAATATAATGAATTTATATAAATTTTAAAAAACATATTTAATAAATACAATATAATTTTTAAAATAAGTATTCTATAATTACCTTACATTGAAATTTTGGGATTTTTATGAAAAATAGACTTTTTTACTAAATATTGAAACATATCGATTTTTTAAAAAATCTTAATTTTTTATTAAATTAAGAAATTTAAAAGTATATTTATATTTTATATTTGGTCTTAATGTATCATATGATCCATTTTATTATAATAATTTATCTTCAATAGACTATTTTTTTATTTTTATTTAAGGTTATTTTTATGCCTAAAAACTATTTTTATAAAAACTATTTTTGATTTCATTTTACAAATTTGTTTTAAAAATAATTTGTTACACTTATATAAATTTAATAATGAAAATAGATTCCATATATTTAATCACTAGTACCAATTTAGGTAAATATGACTCTTTTATTTTTAGGCGTTATGAATAGAAACCGTGCAAAAATTTATCACATTGGTAAAGGATAAATCAGGTAATTAATGATAAAAATAATGTCGCAAGGAATTAAAAATCTACCCAACACTTTCCATTATTTAATTTTATCTGATAAATTTATCCATATACATTCCAAATTAAAATATATGTCATTTTTTAGCCATTTTACCTTAGTAATGAAATTTATATTATTTTAAGTAATGAAAATTCTAAAACACCCCTCTCTTGCTTTTAAATTTTCTACATATTCAAATAAGGATACAAATATTTTGGTAAAAAATATAAATTATTAATTTGAACATAATTTTTATTATTTTTATAATAGTAATTTATTTGTACTTTTATTGATTGAATAATTATAAAAAATGGTTATGTAACACTGACACAATATTTATTCAATTAATAGAAAAATAAAATTAATGGTTTTAACATTATTAAAAGAATTATAAATTATATGAATTATAGTGTAATAAAAATATATAGATATATATAAAATTTTAGGGAATTTTGGATTGATTATATTCAAATTCCATATTTTTCTTGATGTATTTAAAGTCAAATTAAATGAATAGTGTCAAAAAGACATTAATGATATTTTATAATAAATAAAGTTTTATTAAATGATTTAAAATGAATAAAAATATTTTATTTATCCAATTGAATGGTATATGGTTGAAACAAAAATTATTTTCCATTTATCCATCATTTTTCTCTTATTGTAACATTCTTGATCTTTAAATTGTACAAAACACTAATATTTTGGTAATTGTCAAAATGGTTAATAAGGGGTTAAAACTAACAGATAAGGGTGAAAACATAACAAAAAATTACCCAAGTTTTATTATATGATATTATTTTAACTAATAATCATCTTATCATTGAATTGAATCATTTTTATACAATTTGGAAATGAAAAATTATTTATATTAATTTAATACATTAACAAATTCTAAGAGTTCCCCTCTACTCACTTATAAAAGGAAACCTCTTCTCTCTTATAATTACAAAACATTGATCAACATATATTGATAGAAACCAAAAAATTTCTATTCCAAAGAAATACTGTTGATGTTCTAGGGTTTCTGGTGTTTCCAAAAGGCCATCCCAAAGTCCCTTAAAAGGATATCTAAAGGAAGTCTACCAAAGAACAGGTACTCATATTGACTAAATCTTTCAAGTTTATTTATTCTAATACATCCTAAAAATATATTTTACCCATCCTAAGATAGTAAATAAAGTATTTTAAATTTAATAATATTTTATTATTATTATTATTTTACAACCATATTCCATATCTTTTCTATATTATGAAAAGCGAAAACATCACCCATGCATATATATGACATAACATCTCCACGAAGAGATCTAATTATTTTTTTTCATATCCACTTTAAATGGATGGTTTTAAATATATAAATAATTAATATATATATATATAATATTTATGAAATAATCTTGCTTAGGAAATTATAATATGATATCTACTTTATTACCTTCGAATTCGATGGAAAAAAATAATGTCACTCATGCATACTTGTGGACTACAATCTACATAAAGAGAAGTGATTTGTTCTTTATTTACAAATTAAATGGAAGGTAATAAGGATAGATTTAATAAATATATATGATATATATTATATAATAATTATATTATAAAGGTTAATTTTTATTTACCTTTATTTAGTTTCATTCATCCAAAAGTAAAAGAAATGTTCATGTGTTCGTACAGCCTAGGTTCTCTATGAATAATGTAATTATTTTTTCTATATATACATTTTTTGGATTATTATAAATAAATATATATATAATTTTCATGATATTTATATCATGAATAAAATTTTATATATGATGCAACCATGAAAAATATTCTTAGACTGGAACTACCAAATCAAAACATACATAAAAAAATGAAGCAGTTAACAGCCAAAATAATGATAATAATATATGACTATTAACAAATAAGGGGATAAAATTTTATAAGTGGTGAATATATGATATTATATATATGTATATGGTTATGTGTTTTAACTATAATAAATATAAATTTATTTTAAATGAGTTTAAAATAACTTACAAGACTATTCAAATGTGAGGTAAAGGGATTCGTAACTCAATTTCCATTCATTGAATTATACTTCTAATTCGTTGACTTTTTCATGCCATGATTATGCGTGAAATGAACATTATTATTTTATTTTTTATTTAAAATTATATATTTTTTATTTTCATTTATTATACATAATCATTTCATTTATTAATTCTCATTTCAATGATATGATCTTTTTCATAGATTTCGCCTCAATTTACACTCTATTGAGACATATTTGGTATTAGGAACCAATTTACATTATATATTGAATATAATACCCCTTTGATGTATTTAACGTGAATATATATTTATTCATTAATATTAATTATTCAATTAAAGTTATTATTTCAAGATTTATGTTTAAAATTAAAGATTTTCTTATTTCACTTTTTGATTGGGAATATTTTTCATCCATGTCCATATTTTTCAAAAAAAATTTAAAAAGGCCTTTGTTTAATTAAATGATTTATTAAGGAAATTTTATGTTATCCATGAATTTTAAAAAGGTTTTAAATCCATATTTATTTTTTATTTATTAAATTTTCTTTTTCTACATTCTTTATAAAAAGTCAAAAGGAATGTTTTTAATGTATATGTCATTAAAGATTTTCCCTCCACTATCACCATTTTAAAATCTTTGATTATTCTAAAAGATATCAATGGTTTTAAAAAGAAAACTCTTTAATGAAATATTATTTTATTAATTCTCTTATATTGTATTTATTTCTAAAAGGATGTGATTTTATTACAAAGACTATATTTTCAATGAAACGATGGTCATCTCTTACTTATTTTTAGTTTTTTTATCATTAATCTCCTCTTGAAACATTCAATTTATTATAACCATTAGGACAATAAATTCTATTAAATATCCATATTCATTTTATAATTTTTATAATTATTCCCTAATTCATATTCCATTTATACATATAGTGTTCTATTTTGAAATTTATTTGATTGACTAGAGAAATATTGATATTCCATATTATATGCTCAGTGCCAATATTTGTTGATAAGAAATATTATTATGAATGAAACCCAATATATGATGAATTCATTTTACATGTAATTATGGGTGTGGACTAGAATTATATATCCCCTTGATGTATCTATAGGTATCATGAGACAAGTCAATCAGCCAAATTAAATGTTTTTTTGGTGTATGTAAACACATTATTTAAATTTTCTTGGTGTAAGGTGTTATCAGTAAAGATATCATGATGTCATTCCATCTTGATTATACCTTATTTAGTCATGATAGTTTCTGATGTGTGTAACTATTATTGATATTACTAGATATACCTTTATTTTTTTTAATTTATATAGGATATGAAAAAGGATATAATGAATAATATAAATGATGAAAGAATGATTTTATGTTATGCATTTTACATTTACAATGTAATATAGGGATAATTTTGGTATATGGTCCATTAATATTACTAAAATGATATGTCCATTTATCTGAGATCTTTTATACCTTATACCGATGTGATAAAGTAGACATCGAATCTGGTAACTAGAATTGGGGTTTTATAACACAAATACACACTCATACAAGTGATCAACCGTAAAAAATGGTCTCATGGGATACACATGCACACACATGTGATCAAGCATCAAACATGGTCTCACAGGCTACACATTCACCCACATATGATCAATAATTAAACATGGTATCATATTCTACACACAAATGTGATCAATCCTCATAAATCAGATTCTGGAAATATTCCAATGTACAAGGGTCTTTCGTGACCCTCTCTAAATTTTTCATTTACAGTAGTTTTGGTTCTCTTAATTAAATGAAACTTAAGGACCATTAATTATTTAACCATTACATATTATTCATAAAAAAATTAATTTAAGGTTCATTATCCCATGGTGGAGAACCTATTATCACATTATAATAAATCATGAATAATACCATATGGTAGAGTACCCGATACTGCCTACCTCAAATTGAGTTAACTTTAAATAAATCATTTCCAAGAATCATTTTTTGAGTTTTCCAATTTCATTTTTGTCTCCAACGAGCACCATGAGGTCATAATCATGTCCAAGAATTCAAAATTAATTAATTATAATTAAATTATAATTAATTAATTATGTATAATGAAACTCACATTCAAATTAAAAATGCATACTTGTCGAAAAACATAATACATATCACCACTTAGCCAGAAACATGATCAACCATCCATGGAAGGTCTGTAACAGGCTTCCAAATTCATTCTAGAAAAAAGTACTATTGAGATGAAACATGAAAAAAGAAAAATTAATTTAATTAAATTATATCTTTTAGAAGAAACCAATCTAATGGTTTACCCTATCTGCAATGGAATCCAACAGAGTTCAAGCCCCTCCTACCACTCTTCTAATTTTAATGTTCCCAATATCCGCAACTCAATTCCATGATATGATGGAAAAATTAGCTGAATTTTAAAAGAAACCAAAAATATATTACTAATTTACATGCATTCAATGAAATTAACATCAAATTTATGCATTAATCATCATAGTGCATCCTCTAGACATGTCAATACAAAGATCCACTTTTTTAGAAAATTCTTCCATAATCGAGTGGGATTTTAATCCAATTACATTAATCAAAATATAGACAATGATCAATCATATATAAAGATAAAAAAATAGAATATTATTTAAGGATAATTAGACATAAATGGATAAAAAAGAAAACAATTACCAAGAGAATCATCCATAATTAATGACGCATTGATACACCAACGCATGAGGGAGAATGAGGACATTATTAATGAAGAAAAAAGGATATCCCATAGATTCACCAATGAATTAAATCATTATCCACCATATAATAAGGGAGACTATTATAGGATGGAACAAAAGAGTATATAGTTGAATAGATACAAAACATTTGATCTATATATGTAAAATTTGAGGGGGTATCGATGGCTAAAAAGGACATAAAGACCCTTATAAAAGTAGGTCCCATCACACCCCATCGGTTGGATAGTGGGCCTATTTCCACATAATATAGGTTCCTCGGCTAGATGGTGAATCATTCTAGATTATTGGGTTATTATATTCTCCATCAGTCAACAGTTGTGGGTTATCATCTCATTTGTGACTACATCAGTATCCCAACTTCTCTGATCACACCCAAAAAAACATTCATGCCCCTAACACCCATCGATAAAAGGTTCAATTAAAAAACCATCTCATAAATAATATTAACTAGTATATACCTCATTTCAACACATGTATCTCTAAATAATCCATCAAACATATGAAAATTGTAAATTTTCTTCAAAAAAACACAACCCATAATAATGTGGTTATTACATTTTTATCCCTTATATGGTGGTTACAACAAAAAAAATTTCACTACTATTTAGTTATATTGTATTTTATAGCTTTCCCTTATCTCTATAACCTAAATATCTACCTATAAATTCTATTTTAGTCTCCAAATATTGAATCCTAGAGTTTGTGTCTTTCTTTTAATTTAACAAATTACAACCAAAAGCATCCACGATGTCCCTTTTATCTTTCCTTTATAATTGGATGATTTTTCTTGTATTTATTTGGGTAATAAATCATAGGATTTGGGTGGTAACAAGGGTGTTCATTAGGAAAATTTTCTCTTTCCATGATAGGTTATGTTGTTTTTTATAAACAAAATTTAATTATATTACAAATAAATTTTCCCCTATGGATTTTCTCAAGTAAAAAAGTTTTATTACCCTGTCAAATTAAACATTATTAGTGAAAAATGGATTTTATTGTAGTGAAGTGATTAATATACCAACTTATCACATGGTTTAACCCATTTAGATCCCTATAAATGATGTCAAATTTTTCTGAGAATGCGGATGTTGATGTGATCTCGAATTTAATAATTTTAAATTTATAAAATAATAGTATCAAAGTTATTCAGGTGTAAAATCCATATGTAAATAAAGATTATTGAAAAAAACAATAAAAAACAAACAATACTAAAAAATGTGAAAAGATGGTTTAGTGGTAGTGATTGTGTGTATAAAGTATAAACATGAGTGAAATCAACAACAAAAGTGAGGAAGGGTTTCAACAATTGATGATATTATTATCATCAAACATTCTTGAATTGTTATAATTTATTCTCAATTTTTAATCATGTTATTTTTAATAATAAAAAAGATAATAAAAATTAGTGATGATCTAATGAGATCTATCTCAATGTAAAAAATAGTTCAATAAACTCAACTTTGTTTCAATCTCTCGATTAAAACTCTCTAATTAGTTTGTTCAATAATGGAAAATAGATCATTAACCTTTTTCAATTTTTGGTAACTTGGTTGATATTCAAGAGAATATGATTCAACTATCATAACTCATCATTTTATTGAATAATGTAAAAATTATTTTCATTATGAATGAGAATGAGTACACTGAACTAAAACCAAACTGATAATAATATCATAATAATTAGAAAAACATATTTTTAGAAATTAAATCCCTTTAGTGTGATAGACATGATCTTTTTATCACACGAAATATAAACAAAAATCAATAAGAGAGTTGATAAGTGGAAGATCCTATAGAGATACCCCATCCTTCCTCCAGATCTAGCTCCAGTATCCCCCTAAGAATCTCACCCCACACTACCCATTCCAATCTTATAAATTAAGTTATTCCACCAAAATTCACTACCAATTCCATTGAAAATATAATCAGTTGAAGCCTTTATAACCTCCATGTGGAATCCTTTACTGTTTTTATCTAATAAATGTAACTCAATTTAAACTCTTTAACTACATGATACCAACCCACATATTCATGGATTAAGTGGTAATAAAATGTTCCCCATATAAAATATTATAGAAATCTATAGAATCATCCACCGAATCCTAATATTGGATCCTCCATTTCCTCTAATTTATTTATTTTTAATTTGGGAACTTCTGTTACCCCTATATAGGCAAATGGTTCCATAACTATAAATTCAATTTCGAAATTTGGATACATGATACTATTCGATATTATTATATGCATTAGTTTAGGTATGTGAGGATTTGGATACAATAATAATCAGTTATTTCACTACCCTCCATAATTGGATATGTATCCAATTTGGGTATATAGATCTTCAATATAGTGGATTTAGATATGTAACCACTTTATTAGGATGAATCATAAATATATCTATTTGGTTACATGAACTCAAAGAAAAAGTGATTTAGATATTTTGATTTTTTTTCTAGTTCATTTTCACAGTTACTTCTTTCCTAAACCACTACACTAGTAATTTGGATACATGGGAATCAGGTTACATAGAAATATAGATTCAAAGTCATTTACCCTATGTAAATTCATCCACATGGATATCAAATAATCTATGTATCTATTAAAGAACAGAAAATCCATAAAAAATAGGAAATGATTCATCAATTCAAAAAATGAAACAATATTCCAAAATTCACTGCAGGGATTAAATTTCAATAATGGTTTTCACTTAGAAATACCAATATTTCTCCTAAAAAATATAATAAAGATTAAACCAATATCACTTCAACATTTGATCATCTGAAATCATCATTTCTAAAACAAAATAATTGTATTGTATTTTCTACAACTTAATGAACCAAATTAAATAATCCTCTATGAAAAGAAAATTTGGGCCATAATACACCAATTAAAAATATGAAAATAGATATAGATATATACAATTAATTAAAGACTCATCAATAGATATAGTGATTTTATATACAATGTGTAGACTAATCGATGACCTACCAATCCCAATCTATATGATTGAGACTTATTTCATTTATTTATTCTTTTATTATAGTCTTAGTGATTCCATTTCATTGTGTTTTTTAAAATTATAATGATGTTTTTTAATCATTTAAATTAGGATATCCAGTAATTAGATTTGTCTAAATGAAATGATTTCATCTTTTAATCTTCTGATTGAAGAGTCCACTCTGATAATAGATTCTGATTTTGATCTTTTAAATTAGAGAGGTTCAATCTAGGAAATTTATGTTTCCATATTATAGTATTGATCCTCCTACCAGTTTGGGTAAATGGTGAATAAGTTATAATGATATGAAGATTAATATCCTTCATTAATAAAACATTTAAGTAATCATATAGATAAAATTTCCAAACACCATTATAGTGTTTACATTATATATTTTATACACTATTCTATATTATTTTACCCATTAATATACTATTTAAATTTGTAACCCTTTTATCATTAATTTTTTTTATTTCTACTATATTAGTGCATTGGTTTGTTTCTTTTATTTTTTTCAGTCAGAAATGATAATACATTAGTCCTTCCAAACTAGTGACCATAAAAAAAATATTTTTTTAATTTTTTTAAATCATATAATTCCCAATTATCATATCCTATCTGGTAAAATTTTTTGTAACAATGATATTCTATATATTGTTTCGTAATAATAATGTATAAATAGAAACTTATATTCATAGTAGCTAGTATTCCTATTGAAACATTAGCGAATCTTATAAAAAATCCACTTATATTAAATTTTATTGATTATTAAAATTGTAGGGATACAATTAAATTTTATATTATAAAAAATAAATATGACAATTAATAGATGATAGTTGGTGGGTGTTTGATTCCAGATAGACATATTCTGATTTTTTCTCAATATGAGGTATTTCAATTCAAATTCCACAAAATTTTCTCTTTTCTTGATAATATGAAGTTTATTTCGGTAAAATAATTAAATTTATGATGAAAAAATAATATCAAGATAATATAAAATATTTAAATATTAATGATAATATTTTAAAACATTCTTATGATTTGATTTATAAATATATTTCTACTCCATGCCTTATATAGATTAACATGCGGTTATAAACCTTAAACATGAAAATAAAATTCCAATGAAGATATTAACTATATTTAGCATAGGGGTAAAATTTTAATAAATTTTTACACTTAATGAATCCTTCAAAGACATGATTAAAAATTGGATTTTATTCTTATAAGAAGTAATATTTTCAATAAAAATATTTTTTTTTATAAAACATTGGCCATTTTTTATTGTATATAAATTGGTTTTTCAGTAAAAAAATAATTCTCATATTGAGAAGAGTAATATTTCAAAAATTCATAGGTTATATTTTTAAGTAATACTCTTCTAAATAACACATTATATTTTTTTGATATATGTGTGTACTTTTCTCAATAAAAATATTTCAATAGTAAAGTATGATTATATACATAAAGTATAGTTTCATAAATTTTATGTTAATATGTGGTGTAACAATGAAAATAATATTTATTATGTAGATAGTGGTTGTTCTCAACACATGATAAGAAAAGTCCAAATTTTAAAACATGCAAAAAATTAAATATATAAATGTGATCTTTAGAGACAATGCATAGTGATGAATCATGGTTTAGGTGATGCTTATATTTATTTTTATATTATAATTTCTAATTTTATTAATGTTTTAAAAAATTAATAACCAAATCAGCATTTGTCAACTATATAATGAATTTAAATCTATTATCCTTGGGTATACTATATGTGAATTACTAAGTTGAGAGAGAGATCATAAATTATAATCTAATAAGCTTGATAATGTTTATATAATTTATTTAGAGGACTTGAAAAATTAAATATTTTTATTACTATCTAAAATTAATTATAATACTTGGCATTAGCATCAAATTTTCATACCCTATATTGTTTGGACCTTGACTGAACGTTGATTGAATGAAAATTTAATAGAAAACCCAAAGCATATGTTTAATTATTTTAATGGTTTTGAACCTTATAAATATGTAAAAAACACAATACTGGAATTAAACATATTTAGAATATTTCAAATTCTAGATTTACAATAGTTAGTGCAGGGTAGATTTATTCGAACACACACAAGTTGCAAGTATAATAAATAAAATATATGAATGTATTATTTGATATCTATACCTAATATAAAAAGTTTTTATTTCTATTATATAAATAAAAATCAAATTGGATATTTAAAAGGTTTTCATCCCTTTTTTAAAATGAAAAATCCATAAAAAAATTATTATTTGGACTAATCATTAAGAAGAATATTAGAATATTATTTTTAATATTTTTGAAGTTTCAATACATAAATATATCTTTTCAGCACTGGGAAATCAATAAAATAATAGGTTATTTATATGAAAAAATGAAATATTAATGTGATTTAATGATATATGGTGTGCGTATCAATTTGGTAATTATATTTTGTCTCATGTTATAAATACTTCATCTTACATTATTAATTTTATATTCCTTCATATTATTTTATTGAAAAATACTTATGAATTATGTTATGTAAGGAATCAAAATGTTTTTAAAAACAAATTTCTAATTCAAATTATCCCTCCTAAATACTAAATATAATCTTTTTAAATTAATTCTAAAATATTATGAAATTAAATTTCTTGGTTTTCCACAACATATAATACCTATTCGATTTTCAATAAATGATTACACACTACTAAAAATATTAGTTGTAAAGGTTGATAAAATTTATATTTTAAAAATTCATTATTTAAATTTCAAAATCATGAAATGGATTTAGATTTTTGTTTTAAAAGCACCTTCTATTTTAGAGTTTTTATTGGAACTAAAAACAAAAAAAATTACCAAATATGAATTGATCATTAAAAATGATATTATCCAAAAGATGTGAATAAACCTACCTTTTTACCTTGAAACTAGATATTTTTAAACAATTATCAACCTAAAAATATTAATAGTGATGTTAAAAACCCTATCAAAACATAACATTCTTTAATTAATGAAGGTGAACATCTTGCTTCCATTTCTAATTTTGACACTAAAATGGTGGATGATAACATAGGTGTGGAAAGTTAAATAATTTATATACAATAATAACTCAATCAACATGAATGATAAATATTTTGGTGTTATTAAGAATACTGATAATATAACAATTATTGAAACAAAATAGGATTTATGGAATAAACGTGATATGAATGAGATCATATTTTAAAATAATTATAGACTTATTTCCAAATGATATAATTAGGCAGTTTGAATTAACTATGAAGAAAAATTTTATTTTATGACTATAAATAAATAAATAAAATTTATATTAGCCTATATATCTCATTTGGATATTGTTCTATTTAAAATGGATTATAAAGGTGACTTCTATAATAGATATGTTGACAACAAATTTAAAATTTAATAACCTCTTGGTTTTCAAAATGAAGAAATTCAAAAAAATCTTTTTTTAAATTCAAAAATAACATATTAGATTAAAAATCCAAAAGTGCTTCATATGATCATTTATCTAAATTTCATATTCAAAAAAATTGAATAAACGATTAGATAGTTCAAAACAATTCATCAGAAATTTTTTTATGTAAATTTTAATCTTACAAATATTTTTAAATGACATAATTTCTTGATCTAGGAAAAAATAATTTAAAAAATAATTTCTTAAACATATTTTGAGTAAATTTGATATTTGTTTGATCGTTAAACACAATTTTTTTCTTCATTTCCAAATTTATTAAAAATTGAATGGAATTATTTTAAGTCAATATAAATAAATTATTGATTTATTTAAAAATTTGGTTTCAATAATGAAATTACTACTAATAGTTTTGTTGGAACTTATTGAAAACATGATCATGATGAGATTGTGAAATTGGTATATCAAACATATTATATAGGTATGCATTTAAGTTTACATTACATTACATTATTTCTAGTAAAATGTGTATTATGTTCTCTATATTTCATTGAGTGATATTTCAAAAAAATGAGAGAATCACATTTAAATTAAGTTAGATAGATCTTTAGTTATTTAAATTAACATTCAAATAAATAATTTTTTAATCCTTCGGGATCAAATTTCTTATATTAATATTACTTTTAAGTAAATTTGAAGGGTTTTAAAATCGAAAAGAAAGGTTTAACCTAAAATTTTCACTTCTTATATGATACTTTAGTTTCATGATCTTTCAATAATAAATAGTCTCTAAAAAGTTCCCCTATTTAAGAATAATAATTTTTTATTGAATGTTATTGTGTTTAGTTTTTGTTATCAAATTACAAAATAATGAATATTAAAGTAATTTTCACTCAAACATTAGTTTGTTAAAATAAAATAATAACTGTTACACATTATAGATATTTTGAATATCATTGAGGAGATTAAAAATGATTCAAGTCACCTTTTATATTGTGATCATATTCAAATGGTAAATATTATTCTCAAATTTATAAGAACTAGAAATTACCATTTTCTATTTTTACTAAACCACTTCATTATGAATTATTTTAATTAATTTATCATGTGATGGGGTTAATTGTTTGTAATTGATCATCATCCATTTTAATTCCCAAATCATTACAGTGATAAACTCCTGGGAAAATGTTAGGGTGTAATGCCCTGGCTAGGATTCCACTAAACTGTTGCCCCGAGCCAGTGCGCCTCATGACCTCAAACGCACCTCCTCATATTCTAGATGTTGTCAACTAGAAGTGGGGGGGGGGGTCAAAAGTGGAACTATGAGGAGAGTATACCCCGATACCAGACCGCACTACCAGAACTAAATAAAAAAATACCATACACATCATAGTAATAGGAAATAATAAATACACTATAATAAAATCATTTTATAATAAAATAAAATAATATAATGGCTTAAACATCCATATCCTATATATAGCAGAATACCCACTATCCCTATAACATGACAAACAAAAAATAAAATAAACTCTAAAAAGCCTCCATATAATCTCCAACATAAACCTGTCTAGTCACCTAAAACTATCTTATTTATCTAGTATGACCTTATGAAACACAACATGAGGCCCATCCCAATCCTATTCCTATAATAAACATGTGAGGGATACTTGGGTACCCATGTGTAGTGGAGGAATAAGCAGTGTGTTATTAAAAAATAGTATGTCACCACCAACGGTGTCTAAATAAAATATGATTGAGTAAAACAATATATGTATATATCTGTAGGTTCACTAAATAAAAAATATAGTAAAATAAACATGATTCAACATTAAACATTTATTATTATACTTTTAATAATTTTGGTTCTA
Organism: Viscum album; assembly: GCA_963277665.1. Classification (NCBI taxonomy): domain Eukaryota; kingdom Viridiplantae; phylum Streptophyta; class Magnoliopsida; order Santalales; family Viscaceae; genus Viscum; species Viscum album. Next base: position 679,161,754 of record OY728123.1, on the reverse strand, counting down.
CCAAGTCACCAAGTCAACAAATACTACTCCAATGATGTCGAGAGTCCAATACATACACTATATAGGTCACAAAATTATGTCTTAATGGCATTCATTTCTCAATTTCTTTAATCTAGTGTACCTCAGAGCATTAGTCTAGGTACTCAAATAGGGGATTCAGAATTCCATGTTGGACCATACCAATAATATATAATTCTAGTTCTTCCACGAGCATCATTTTATGACCTATACCATGGATGAGAAACTCCATGTTCAATATCTTAATCACTGATATGCAATGTCATTTCCATACCCTTAGATTCAAGAGCATTGGTATATCCTTTGAAAAACTTCAGTGAATCGGGGTACATGGATCATCAGTCTAGCCTACCCAAAACCACGAATATAGAATCCCATGTCTATCAACCTAAATCATATATAACACTATTGGTGTCTTGATCATCAGTATAACACCTATACCATGGATGAGGAACTCCATGTCTGATATCCCAATCCATTACATCATCAATTAATTCTTTTATTCATGGTTAAATATGCTTAACCTTTTTAATATATTAAAAAAATGGTGCACCACCATTCATTTATCAATATTCAGTACCCTTTATCATTTCATCAATACCAATGTCCCAATGGGAGTTCAAAAAAAAGGCTCAACAAGGCACAATTTCTTTCACATATCATAAAATGATAAAACCATAAATCCTCAAAAAAGTTTTCAAAACCACCCTTCATAACATGGATACTTCAATTTTAAAAACCAAAAAAGTTCCAAGACTGTTATTTCCATTTAAACAATCATAAGAGTCATAATATCATTTTCACTAAAAATAGAACCACACACTCATTTCAAATAAACATTTTAAATCAATGTAAAACAACTTTTTTATAAATCACATAATGTTTGACACCTCATTTCAAAACCATAATCATTTAAAATTGTAGCATTTCCCGTTTTCACCCAAAACTAGGTCAAAACCCAATGCACATATTAAAAACCACTTCAAATGCCTCATATGAATTTCAAAAAATTATAGTACACAAAACATTTCAATTCTTCCTTATAATAGTTTATAAAATATTTATTTTCAAGATCCACTAAGTAATCCATAACCATTCATTAAAAAACCATGAGCTTAACCCGGTTATACTCGTAACCCAATTACATTACCCTTTTCAATTTCATGTTACCGTTTCTAGAAAATAGAACACCACATAGGTGGTTCTAGGTTCGGTATTAAATTACCAACATATCCAACAAAATCTATGGGAGGTCCAATGTGTCAATCCAAATGCCATAAACATATTACATAATCTAAGGAATAAAAAACACAATGTTTTATCTCTAAGGAATAACCAACATACACATGGAAAACAAATAACAAGATTATCGTTAAATCTATTAAACCACCTTCCTCATTTCTGATGCTTTACAAAATGTTTTCAAATCACTATGGTGTTGTCATATAAGACCTATCCAACACATTTTGAATCCAATTAAACTATACACAACCATCCAAGCTCTAACCTCTTACCATTAATCAACAATTAATTAATTATAACAATTGTAATTAATTAATGTGTTAAACCCTTATTCGACATATTTCCAAGAAACCCTTCAAGTGATAACCTTTAATTGAAACTCTAAGAAACCAATCGGGAATTTCCATAATGTACTCTCAACACCATTACTAGGAAAATCCTTAAGAGGATATCCCATTCCATCATTTAATTAAATTAATTTAACTTGGAAAACATAAGAAAATACACATGAATGGATACCTTAACGAAATGCCAAGAAACGGTGTGCAGAATCTATTATGGTATTTCTTATACCCAATATGACAAAAATACCCTTCATCCTCAGCCAATTCCACCATTCTTTGGTAGAATCAAAATCAAATCCCTAATCTTCCACATCTATAATTAGGAAGAACCATGGAAAGAGGGTAATGTATGGAGGAGGAAGATAAATCTAACCTTAAACATTGAAGACAAACCATGAACACAACCTAAATCTAAGGGTATAAGAAGGAAGAATGGGGTTTACAAACCCCCTGGTTTTTGTGCACAGAATTGGGGAAGAAAAGGGTGGAGTGGGTAAAAATTCAAACATGTTATTTTGGTCATTTCCTCATTTTAATGAAATCCTATAATCCACACAGTTTTCCAAATAGTATACCAACCATGAACCCCCTACTCTCCAACACCCATTCCCTACATGGTTCAGATGCACATTTTGACAAATCATACACCAAATATTATGTCAATACTTCCTCCCTTATGTATAAAGTTGTATGGTTTATCTAAAACCGTGTGTATCCCATGATCCATGACTTAGACCCTTCTCAAACTCGCATTTATTCTTCTTTTTACTCACACAGTTTACCCATAACCATTATCAAACTATGAAAATTATCCATGCATAAATAAAAATGAACTGAAAACATCCTATGAATCAAGGTGTTTCACGGTTTCTCCTATACTGTGCACACCAAACCATGCACCCTTTCCAATAAAGTCCAAAACTCCCAAAACGTAACTCAAAGCCACAAATACTCACCTAAAAAATAAAAATACCTCTAGATCATCATTCATAATCTCAAAACAACACTTTGAGTCATTTCAATTATCATATTTCCATTTCGAGTCTCGATTCAAAATTGACACATCCCGTAAATGAAAATTCAAATTCCTTCAGAAAATTTCAACACACACAGACACAGGATCATACATAGTTAAATTTATTCTATATAATTATTCTTTTTTCTGTAACACTCTTGAATCTATTTAGTGTATTTTATGGATTAAATTTCTATAAAAGTTTCTAAAACTTATATTTTCTGATACATGATATAGTTATCAAAAATGGAATGACTAATGAAATATTTAGAATCATATTTTTTTATTAATTATATTGAATGTCGTTTAGAATCTATAATATATAATTATTTTTAGTTATTTCAATAATATATTACGTAATGAAATTTTTATAAAATTATTTTTTACATTTTATCTTTATCATTTCATTTCATTTTTCATTTGATGTAAAAGTGGTAATAAAAATGGATTAGAATTCATTATTTTTGTTCACAATGGATGTAATGATATAAATTATCAGAATATAATAAGTTATAGTCACACATTCTATTTTATATTAATGAATAGTATTGATGAATTAAGTCTATATAAAGGGAAGGTGGGCCATGAGACATATTAAAGTTATTTTTATCAATGCATTAACAAAACAAATTCTTGTATTTTCACTTTATATTTTACTAATATCCAAACATATTGGTCTCACAAGATCATAATGAAATCTCCATTTGGTATGTTTTATACTCTATTCAATTTCCAGGTCCCAACAGTCTATGAAAATGTCCTCAATGGAAATATCATATGGATGATTGATTCAATAAATATCAAAAAGATTGAATCACTTTTAAAATGGATTTTGAAATTATAGAATGGGAATGTATCACAATTTCATTAAATAATGTATATTCATATAATATTTTTATCATCTATACTTTTTATGATAATTTAAATTATGAAACCTTTAATTGTGAAAATATGGAAAATTTTATATTATGAAAATTGAATTTAAAATGATTCGTAACAACTTCATGATATCTATTTGGCTAAAATTTTAAGTATGATTATTTTTAGTTCATAAAAATATTCTTGAATAGGTTATAACATTAAAATTGGAATAATATATAGACAATATCATTTTTCAAAGTGGAAAACTCAAAAAAATGATAAATCTTATAGTAGAGCAGTAAATTTTATTTCAATAAATTCAGATACTTCTTCTTCTATGAAATGGAGAGAAAGAAATTTTAAGAATCCAAGAAATATATATTCTATAGTTTCATGAAAAAATTAATAATTCCAAAATTATATATTTTATGTGGGACTATATTTACGGAGTTCTTTTGATTTTTTCAACGTAAATATTCTTTTGTACTATTGAATAATAAAAATAATTCTCCAAAAAAATATTAAATAATAATGGAGTTTTGGATCTTGTTTAACCATCAAATATGAATTATAATTCAATTTGATGGTGTGAAACATCAATGATGAAGCTAGAATACGACTGTAAGGAATGGATATAAATCAATATCAAAGATGAGCATCCATTTCATGCCCAAGAATAGTAGATTTTTTATTATTGGAAAATTATGAAATTGAGGTGGCTTTATTATCAGCAAGGAAAATTTGTGTAAATTTAGTATGGAAAATATGTAAAAAGGTTACATTAATAGGAAGATAAAAAATTAAAATAATAGGAGTTGGATATATATGTGAAAACCATGTTCTTTTTTAGATGATTAAAGAAATGGAATCAACTAGATGTTCTAACTATAGAGAAAATGAACTCAAAAAATTTATTATTAGAGAATAAATATAAACAAGATTAGAAACTATAAAAAATATAGAAAAATTATATTATGAAATTTTAAGAAATAATAAAAAATCATGAATCTTATGTATAAATTATAGATATTGTTCCTGATAAGAAAAAAATTGAGTGCATGAATAAAGATTGAGTATGAATAAAAAGAAGGTTGAACAAGGGAAAAAATTTTAATGATAAAAACAAGATAGATGAATCTTAATGTTTATATTTAAAGTATATGAATCATTAGGATGAAGTTAAATTATAAAGGGAGAAAAATAATTTTACTCTGACTAAACTACCTCTATTCATTAAAAATGGTAAAAATCCATAAGAAGGGATATAATAAAGATAGAATACCGAAGAAGACATTGGTTTTTTATCTTACAACATAAGTAAAATGAAAAGAAAAATTTAAGAATTTATATATTGATGAATCATATAAATATATTTCAATACCATAGTTATAAAATGTTGATAAATCTCAATAGTTAGTATAAGATACAGTTACTAAAAACTAGTAATAATTCCAATCCCTAAAAAATCATCCAGGTTATCATATTCTAAAGATAATTCTACTGAAAAAAAGGAATAAAATTGTTATATTTGAAAAACTAGAATATAAATGAAGAATAAAGAATATATTTCAAACATCATTCTGGAATCATTAGAAAAAAATTAGACAAGTTAATCATAAAATAATGATAAAGACAAAGGATAAAGTACAAATATGGTTGTGTTTAACGATGTTGAAAATTATTATCTGATCGAAAATAAATAAATTAATTTAGAGGAATCTATTGATGAAACCATATATATGAACAACATAAAAACAAAACTCAACATGATGATCCCTAGTGTTTTAAATAATAATATAACAAATCGTAATGAATTTTTGAAAGTCGATATGTTTTCTATGATGGATAGAATGGAGAAAAAAATTATCTTTTCAAATGAAATATATTCATCAAATAAACCATGTAGTATAAAATCTATTGAAAATAAAAAATATATTTTATATTTATTTGGAAATAAATATACCTTATGAAATTTATCAAAATCCATAATTTTTAAAAAACAATCCAGAATAAGTATATTCATTTCAAATAATATTTTGATAATATAATAAGAAGATTATTAAAGAACCTTATCATTGAATAATAGGATAATATAATAAAAAATCAGTGTGATATATATAAAAATATTTAAATTCAATATGAAATTTTATATTAAAAAAATAAAATTATAGGAAATAGAATTGATGGTCTTAAAAACAATAATGTAGATATTATGAATCATATTGATGATTATCATAGAGAATTTAATTAATGGATCCCAATTGCATTTCAGTTCATTCAAATATTCATTAATATATTTTAGATAATCATATCATGAATTAAAATACTGTTAAATATTAATAATTTATTCACTTTTTCATTTAAAATATCAAAATAGAATAAAATTTGTGTACAATAAGAAACATATTTTACTAAGGGAAAGAAATTTATAAGTATCAATACTGTAAAAGGGAGAACATCTTTTTGAATGGGTTATTTTCTTTAGATTTTATTTTTTTACTACTTTATTTAAATTTTTACTCTTAATAAGTGTTATCATTATAAAAATAGGAGATATTATTAATGGTAAGCATCCCTTAATTCTACAAGAAAAGTGGGGGTTCAAAACCCATTGGGCACAGGTACTGTAGCGTAATATAGCAGCGGCAGACACTGTAGCGGCGGCAGGTCACTGTAGCAGTGGAGGGTACTATGCAGTACTGTAGCAGCGCAGGTACTGTAGCATACTATTCATAGAATGGGCCTTGGGCCATAAAAAATGGGCTTACGGGCCATGTAATGGGATAAATGACCACTAGGCCTTCGGGTTATGTAATGGGTCTCCCTCTACCCAGTTAAAGAGATATTTTCTTGGCTTTAATAATAAAATGAGGCTTCGGCCCCAACCTTTAAGAAAAATGGGAGATATTATTAGGTAATTTTATTAAATTACATCTTCTATATCCTTGTTTTCATAAATAAAAATACACTTTACTTATTTCACTAATATTAACATGAATATTATTAATGATTTTTTTTAAAAAAAAATCATCTTAATTAATAACTCTTTTCACATTATAATCCATTAAATTCATAGTCACTTTAAAACATTTGAGTCATATACAAATATAAGTGTGTTGTAACGGTGAAGATTATTATGTTATAAAGACAACAAGTATCCAAATATTATCATAAATATTTTTAAAACTAATGCCCATAAATATAGACTAATATTTGAGAATCATGGTGGATTTTCATTGATGAAAAATTAATCATAATCTCTATTATTCAGACAAATAACATTTCTTTTCTTCAAATAAATGTTGTATTGGAGATTATTTTTAAATCATGTTTTTGAAAAAGAACTATGAAATTTCCAATATAATAATTTTTCAATAAATGTTTTGTTATTGAAGAAGTATTTAAAAAAGGATCACGTATTCAAATCAACTAATCAATGATCATATTTGAGTAAAATATTATTACTTTGATCTTTTTGATTAAATAGGATCTATAAAAAAACTTGATGTTTTTTAATCAAGTTATTGATAATCCTACCACTTACGAGAAAAAAATAATTTTGTTCTAGGGATTATAACGTGAATATAATTTCATAATATAGTTTCTTTAGGGGTCATGTAATTTTTTTTACAGAATACATTATAAATGATTAATTTATATGATTTTTAATTTTTTTATTTATGTTATTGTTAATTCATATAATGTTTTTCTTTTCAACTATTATTTAATTTCTGATCGATTATTACATTGGTTTACTACTTCTTTCTTTTTCAATTTTGAAAGACACTATAAAAGTCCATCTAATCTATAAACTTTTTCCAATATTGGAAAATAATTTCTACATCACCCATCATATACTTTAAAAAATCATCCTTTCTTTTTATCAATAAAAGGAACCTACACAAAATATTCTATAGAAGTAATTTTTATAAAATTTTTCTATAAAAAATAAAAAATATAGAATCCTTCCTCATATTTTGGATCCCATAGTTAAATGAATAAGTCCTATGTACTTCAAAACCCAGAGGGTGTCTAACTGAGGTCTCAATCTCTTCAATGTTTAAATAATTTAAATAATTTCTTATTAACAATGATATAATTATTTTACTAATTTAATAATAATGAAATATTGATGGTTTTATAAACATTTTTTCTTTATAGCATGCTCAAGTTCATATTAGTTCAACCACTTACATGAATGATTCTATATATTCTATTAATTATAATTATGGAGGGTTAAGAACATAAATAATGAATATTTCATGTTCATAATATTTATTTTATTTATTTAAATTTTTCTATATTGGTAACACTCAAATTCATATTCATTATCAAGTAACTCTTTATTAATGGTAAAAAAACCTAAAATAATAATATTATATATTTATTTATTGTAAAATATACCTGAAAATTGTATGGAACAAAAAATAGAACTTTTAACCATATAATACAATTATTATTCTAGTACACTGATTATTCTAGAGATGATGAATTTATTTAATTTTCATTGATGATTGAGACCTCCATTTCGAAACATTAATGAAATAATTAAAACTACTAACATTTGATGATCGAAATAAAAGTAATATATATATATAGTAAAGTAATCTAAGTGATTTTCATTAAACTAAAAAAATGTTAATATGGTTCTTAGGTAGATAATAGACAAGTCTATATTGGTTTTACATTGAGTTAGATAATTTATGAGTAATTTAAGAATTAATGTAATGGAATTTCTTTCTACAACCTCATTTCATTGGATTATGTTCCCTATAATTGAATTATATTCCTCTCTATTGTGTATATACTAATATATGGGAGATGGATATTCTTTCATCCTTTGAATTTTTATGATTTATCGTTATTCTTAATATTCCCACTATGATAGATTATTATCATTAAAATTATGTTATTTATAAGGGTTTTTTTATTAAACTATAATTTTATTTAAAATTATATATTTATTTTTTTCTATTGAATATTTTTAATTCACATTCCAGTTAAATTAAAATATTCCTTATTTTTTATTATTTTTCGGAATTTTACAACTTTTAAATATTATCCTCAACTTTTTTTCATGCTTCATTATTTTTTTAGTTGAAAATGTATATTTCATTGAGAAATATTTTAATTTAGTATTTCCTTGAAATGTCATTTTCTTTATTTTCTATTTATGTAAATATATTTTGAATATTATTTATTTTAATTAAATAATTTAAATATTTTTCTATTTATCTTTTATTTACCTTATATCATTTTTATACACATTTCATGAAATATAAAAATATTAAATAGGTTTCTTATAAACATTGATATAATTTCCTATATTTATTCTTAATCGTTATTTCATTGAAAAAAATATTTCATTTTTTAATCAAGAAAGAATTTTAAAAATAATTTTATTGTGAAAAATTATTATCGTTATGTCTTTCCTTGCAATTATTTTTTCCTTTTATGTGATTATTGAAACACTATATATAATATAAGGAATCACCTTTTAAATATTTTATAACAACTTCTGTTCCCTAGAAGGAATTTTTATCTATTTAAAAATTATTAAATATTATATCATTTGAATAATACTTAAGTTATATTTACTATGATTATACATTTTTCATAATCTATTGATATTTTAAATTATCCTTTTATTTAAAAAAACATATGTATCCATGATAATAAAGAAATGAAATAAACATAATAGAATTGATCGCAAAATAATTGTCTTATTTTATCATCAATCATATACATCAATAAGTTTTCTAAGGATATTCTATGTTCATACATAATATTCTCATTGGAAAAAATGAATGAGGAATGATACATGTTTTACAACTTCCCTGTGATTATTCATGTGAGAACTAGGAATTTCTATGTCCATGGTGTTTCCACACTACTTGGGATATCATATTATATTGGTAAGGGACTCCACTAATGAAACTTAGCTAAATAAATTCACATCTATGCCTCAGGATTATATAAGATCTCTACAGAGGGATCCTCCTTAGTTGGGGATTCAAGAAAAATACATCTCATTGAATCTAAGGGTTCGACTTCCAATTATAATGATGAAATTGAGGAAGTTTATCTCAAAGTTTATGTTTAGTAAACATGACCTTTGGATTATTTTAGAGACTTAGCTAAGGGTATAATCATATAGAAAATATCCATTGTGTTTGTGGTAGAAATCCCCAATTTTATTCTGAAATGGGTTAGCATGTTTATCATATACCTTATTGCTCCTCTCATCCTTCTAAAGGAAAATAAACCTAGTAATTTTAAGGATTTGGTAAGCTTCATCAAATTTATCTGGGGATTTTCTAATTGGAAATGCATTTCAATATGATGTGGTTTCTTTTATTGTTTTTTTTTCATTAGATGATTTATTATAGAATTCATGTGGATTTGGTTATTTATATTTGAAATCAAGTACACTTCACATTCATTAAAGGCCGGTTAATTTTAAACCCTTAACTATTATAAATTAATTTTCCTAGTTATCGATAAGGATTTCTGGATTATCCTAAAATAGTTAGCATTTGAAAATCTGATATGATGTTACAGTTATTGTAAGACATTTTAATAGATATGGAAATTGAATTATCTAGGTATGTTACTTATGATATGATCTTGGTATATGTGGCTCTAAGAATTACAGTAATTGAAAAAGTCATTTTAACTATGTAAATGATAATATCATTCTATGAATTGAGTATGGTATTCAGCCTATATTCTATGAATCATGTTTGGTAATATTCCATTCAAAGGACAATTGCCTCAAATATATTACTTATGTTCCATTATCCATGAAGAATCATTTATAATAGTAATTTAAAAGGATTTCCAGAATGTTTTATTTATCATAGAATGCCCAAATATATTTTGGGGGACTACAGGGATAAGATATATAAAGTTGTGATGAATTTATTTAGGGGATCTTACTAATCTGGAACCTGTGAATAATGGTTTGTATTAAGTGCAGGCTGGGGAAGATTTACTTAAAGGTGATAAGGTGGGTTGTTCTTTTTCTATGGTACGTGATCAATTCCATTTTTAGAAAGACCCTCCTTCTAACTCAGTGCAACCAAGAAAGAAACCATCATATTTTGGCATACTATTGTGAAAGGTGTTTTAAAGTTCATTATTCTAATACATCTCTACTTTATGTGTTTTTATGATTCACAAAATCCCTATTTTTATTCTAATAATATTTTTAATTTTTTTATTGTTTTCATCTTATGTTGTGTATTTGAGTATTTATCATATGTAATCATTATTTCTTAAGAAGTTCAAGGATCATTTTAGTTACCTAGACATAGAAATGACAATGTAAGACTGTATCATACAATGTTCTATGAAACTTATAGGAAGGAATGAAAATATGAAAGGACTTATTATATTTAAGAAAAATTAATGCCAAAATAAGTTGAAGAAAATTGAATACTAAGTTAGTAACACTTTATCTTACGCTGGTAAATTATATTATGATACACTAAAGATTTATTATCTTATAAAGATAAGTTTCTTTATCTCACAGAAAGATATATGATGATGAATAGTATACTTAGCTGATATCCTATGAAGATATGATAGTACATAATTTCATGATTATCCTTGCTATGCTCATGATAAGTCATTTCATTCCTTTTTATTAAGTCAGAAAAAGATCTTATTTTTAAGGAAAGATCAGACTTCACAAGACTTACCATAAATAGTAAAATTCATAGAATAAGAAAATATATGACATTGTAGTCACAAAAAAAATCTATATTTAGATGTAATAGATAAATAATCTTATTATCATATCTTATTAGGATTGCAGTATAGATAATTATAACATTAGGATTATCCTATTATTAAGTTTCAAAATGCATATATAAGAAATAGTTTTCTAAAACACAATGGATGTAAGTGTGTAGAATGAAAAATTTGAAGAGAAAAAAAATAAGGTTTCTTGTATCTAACACTGAAGATCTATAAATATTTAAAATCAATTCATCAAGTAATAATCTTATCTGATACATTAGTTTCTCTGAATTTCATCACGAGCTATGCTTGAAGCTTACCTTTTCTCGGGAATAATTTTCATCTACTTTCAGTTGCTGCTTGAAACTATGCATTTTAATCATTTCTCAAATATTTTATCTCATTCTACATTTGTTTCACTAATTATAAGAGTCTATAAAACCATGGATTGTTCTTGTAAAGGGATAACCTAGTTAAAAGATCAAGGACATTTTTATTAAGTAATGGATTCTTTTACTCAGCTAGGATCCCCCAGTAAAATCCTTGTTTAGAGAAAATTAATAAGCTCAAGGATTATATCATTTGTGGAGTGGACTAGGGGATTTATGTTCCCCAAAACACTATAAACCTCTATGTTCAATTTCATTTTTCTTTTTTTAATTTTATGCTACATATACTCTTAGGAAAGAAAATTGGACATTTATATTTCAAACAAGGTGGTACATACTTAAAATAATATTTTAAGAAATAAATTCACCCCCCCCCCCTCTTGAGTTATTGATTCTGTCATTATATAGGATAATCATTGGTATCAGAGCTTTTGATTTTAGAGTTCACAACTATAAAAATTTGAATTCCAAATATCAATCATCAAATGGATGTTATGGATGATAACTTAGAAGGTATTTCAATGGTTATAGCATCATACTTAAATGGTAAAAATTATGGTTATTGGAAAGTGTGAATTATCATTTATCTAAAGAATCTTAGTATGAAATTCTATATCAAAGTAATTAAGCCCTTTGAAATTATTAAGATGGAACCTAAAATAAAGGATGTTTTAGTTGAAGGAAACTATAATCTAAATTCCAAAGATATATATTCTATGATCTATAGGTTAGGACCAGATGAGTTTAACTAAATCTCTCAATGTCAAACAGCACATGAATTGTGGACTACTATAGTAGTAGCATATAAAGGTACTGATAATGTGAATGCTATTAGATATGATACATCCAATATTGACTTCCATACATTCAAAATGTATTAAGGATAGAGTATTACAAAACTTAATGGAAGACTCATAGAGATTGTTAATAACATTACTGCTCTAGGAACAACATTCACTAAGCCTGAACAAGCATTAGATGTTCTCAAAGTATTACCGCCTAAGTGGAGTGGAATCTCTACTTCTATCTGAAAATTTACTGATGTAGAACATTTCATGAAAAATTATCTCATTGGAACTCTTATGATGTGTGAATATTATATAGAGACGGAAAATGACGATTCTAGAATGATCAGAAAAGGAAAATTCTTCCTTGAAATCCTCTACATGAAAAGATGACAAAAAATAGAAGTGAACACGTATCTAAAGAATCTAAGGAAGAATACTTCTCAATAAAATCTTAATCAAATGATGAGCTTTCTCAATTTTCATGAAATATCAAAAAGTATATTACACGAGACAAGGATTGAAAATATCCTTAAAGCACAAAAATCATGGTGAAAACTCTAAAGATTTTAGATGATATTAACGAAAAATGATAGGACATATCAAGCCTCTCTATCTGATATTAAAATAAGAAAAAATTAAATAAAAAATGTCAATAATATTGTATATAATATGTATAATAAATCCATGAAGGACACCTAGAGTGATTCTAAAGATTGTTGAGAATTGACATCATCAGAATTTGAAGCTAAAACTATAAATCAAAATGCCATCATATTATTTATAGAACAAATAGATGAGCTAAATTATTACTAATCTTATGATACGGAAATTAATTCATAAAATGATGATTCATTATATAAATAACCAAATGAATATTTCACCATGCTGTAAATCAAGTATAAAAGCCCAAAAAATAAATACAAAGATCTTTGAAATCCCTATAATAAAATTTTTAGTGAATAAGAAAGTATGAATAATCATATTATAGAACTGAAAGATCAGCTGTAAAATCTATTGTTTTGAATGTTGAAAAAGTAAAAATAATTTAAAACCTATAGAAAGAAGTTCAAATTTTTAAATATGTTGGAATTTTTTTTACTAAAGGATAAGACTGTTTAAAAAAAATTATTGGTTAAAATTAACCTTGAAAAGAAAATTTTGGAATTGGAAGAAAAGGAAAAAAATCCTATCATCAAAAGAAATACTTTGTTCCCTATTCAAAAAATAAATATCATTCTAAAGTTACCTATTTTAATTATGGTGAAATATGAAATTTATAAAAAAAATTGTGATTTGAAAAAACATAAAATTATTGGAATTAAGAATGTTTTTCTTTAAAAATATTTTTTAAAATAAACAATAATGTTTTCTAGAAAATAGAATCATGTTTGGATACCTATATCCTTTATATCTAACATTTCTGAAGCCAAAATAATTTGGGTACCAAAGAACTTTGTTCTCTTATTGGTCATTATAGGCAACAAGCTATATGAAAAGAAATTTAAAATGGTTAACAGAAAGTGGATGTTTGAGGAATATAAGTATAGACTACTCTAATTTTCATTCTATAACCAAATTAGATGGAGGATATGTCATATTTCGAGATAATACAAAAAGGAAAAATAGTTTCCATTAGATTAGTTAAAATCCACTGTTTACCCTTATCAAAAAATTAATTTGTGTTGAAGAATTGAAGAAAAACTAGATATGTATTTATCAATATTGTGATGATGGTTATTTCATTGATTTTTCAAAGAATGCCTACTTATGTTTTAATTATAAATTTCTCAAGTTTAAAGAACCTAGAACAAATACTGTTTACACATTAGATCTTAATTCATTTTGTATACAAAATATAATTGTTTAAATGAAGAAGTTGATGAATCATGGATTTGGAATAGAATTATTGGACACTACAATGTTCATCTTTTGAGAAAATTGTTTAAAAATAATTTTATTTCTGACTTTCCTGATCTTATATTGGATATAAAGAAACTATCTAATTCATTCCAAATGGGAAATCAACATAAGTGATCTTTTAAGTCGGTTAAATAAGTTCCAACTTTGAGAAATCTTGAACTTATCTACATGTATTTTTTAGACCAACTAGAAATATAATTCTTACTGTTAAATCATTTTTATGTGCTAGTTGGTTATTTTTCAGTATTTACATAGGTTTAAATTTTAAATCTTAAAAGAGAAACCAACTCTATTTTTATTAATTTTTTCAAACTTCTACAAAATGAAAAGGATGTAAAAATCATGTCCTTAAGAATTGATAAGGGATGAGAGTCTGAGAATCATGAATTTAACTATTACTTCTCTAAGTAAGGAATCAAATATACATTCTCTACCACCAGTACACCTCAAAATAATGGTGTTTTCAAAAGGAGAAATTGGACATTACATGAAATTTCTAGGACTATGTTACGTGAATATAACATGCCCACAAATTTTTGGGATGAAGCTATTAACATAGAATGTTATATCTTTAACAGAGTTCTGATGAGTCATATTTTAAAGAAAACACTCTAAAAGTTGTTGAACAATATAAAAACCAAGGTAAGATACTTCAAAGTATTTGGATTCAGGGTTTACATCTTGAACACCAAGGATAATCTTGGAATGTTCGATCCAAAAGATGATAAAGGTCTCTTCCTAGGTTACTCTACTACATCCAAATTTTATAGACTTTTCAATAAAATTTCAAAGATTCTTGAAGAATCTGATCATGTTAAATTTCATGAATGTGATCCTTCACAAAATTAATCAAATTAATGATAAAAGTGAGTCAGTTAAATATATGAGACCAAAACATTTATTTTATGAAAACAAGAATGATGATTTGGAACTTGATTACATTAAACAAAATCCAGTGATGGAAGACACTAGAGAACTAGAAAGTGTGTTGCTTAAACCACCCATATTCCATCAAGAAAATCCTTTAGAAACAGTTCTAGAAAACCTAGACAAATGAGTGAGAAATAGATGAAAATTGGGATATTTAGTAGAATTCTCTTCCTTTTTATCCCAATTAGAACCTAAATCCATATTAGACGCCTTGTGAGGTAAAATTTGATTTTTATAAATTAAATATCTGATAAATAAATTTAAAATAAATAAAGTATGAAAAATAGTTGAATGATCATAATGTCATCCTATAATTAGAATAAAATGGGTTTTTAGAAATAAGCAAGAAGACCATGGTGTAATGATTATAAATAACAAAATATTATTGGAAAAAGTTATAATCAAGAATAAGGAATAGATTATGAGGAAAACTTTTCCCCTATAGCTATATTAGATGCTATTAGAATCCTTCTAGAATATGTATCCTATATGAATTTTAAATTATATAAAATGGATATAAAATCTTCCTTTTTTACATGGTTTTTTAATGGTCGAAGTTTATGTTAAAAAACACCATGGTTTTGACAACCCTCATTTTTCAAAAAAAATCTTCAAACTTACCAAATCTCTATGTCGACTTAAAAAATATCCAAGGGAATAGTATAAAAAATTAAGTTATTTCCCTCTATCAAATGGTTTTATAGTAGGAACATCATATCTAACCCTATTTAATAAAATTCGTTTTTCAAATATTTTACTGGTATAAATATATATATGGTGTTATTTTAGGATTAAAAAAATGAAAACCTTTTCAATGATTTTTCAAAACTTATGAAAAAACCTTTTCACATGAGCATAATTGGAGAACTGAACAATTTTCTAGGATTTCAAGTTTATCAAAAGGATTTTAGAAATATTTTAAATCAAAGAAAATAAATAATTGAATTACTTAAGAATTTTTTCCTTCAAAATAGTAAGACATACTCAACTCCTTTGAGTTCCAATATCATACTAGACTCAGATGATACTGGAAAACTAGTTGACAACAAGTTATATAGAGGAATCATTTAATGTTTGTTATAACTTACTAAAAGTATACCATACATTATGTTTTAAATATTTATCTATGAAATATTTCAATATAATCCAAAAGAATCACATTTAAATTCTGTGGAAATAATTTTAATATACTTAAAAAAGGAATTGTAACTATTTCTCTTTATTTTCAAAAAACCTCTGATTTTAATTTAATTTCATACTTAGATGCTTATTCTTTTTGTATGTATATTAGATAGTAAAATCACCTCATGAACCTATAATCTTCTTGGTAAATCTCACATGTCTTGGTTATGTAAAAAAGCAACATTATATAGAACTATCAACAATTGATTCTTAATATATTATAGAATGAAGTTGTTGTCCATAGGTGTTGTGGATAAAACAGACCTTAATGAATTTTGGATTAAATTTTAATCATGTTCCAACCAGATTTGATAACACTAATTTTATCAATATCTCAATGAATATAATAAACTATTAAAGAACAAATCACATTAAATTATGACATCATTTATTAATAGATCATGAAAAAATGAGATATCTCTTTATAATGTGTTTTCAAAAAAAACAATTATTAGATATCTTTACTAAACCCCAATCTGCTGAAAGATTTGATTTTACTAAATTTTAAATAAGGTATGTTTAACTTTACAAATAATATTTTATTCTATATATCTATTGTATATATAGTAAGCACATTATTTGATTTATTTATTTATGTCATTGTGCCACCGTTTTGGGTAATAGTAATATCATATAGGTTGTGTCACCTATAATTAGTAATAATTACTCTGAAATTACTATGTCACCCCTCATTTATTAAAAATAAAAAAATGATATTGTGTATTAATTGTACATATGAAATGAATCACAAATCCTGTGAACCCTTCTTTATCTTCATTCAAACCCTTTTTACCCTAGCCCTCTCAACCTTCTAATCTTTTAAACATCTGAAAATGGGAAAAAATAAAAGGATATGATGGTGTTTCCTCTAGTAGGATAAAATTATAGACGATATCCAGAAGAGTTTTGAGTGGAATACCCATTGATTTAAAATGGTTGGAAAAAACTGATATCCTTCAATGGCCCGAAGTCCATCAAATTTTTTATTATAATAAAAGCAACATTTAATGGAAGGAGGGGAAAATCCAAACATACATCATGACTTAGAAAAATCATGACCCGAAGGTCTAGAATGAAAAGAAAGACTAACAACATGGATCTTCCCTTCCCCATTATTTGACCGTGATGTAGCTCTCCACCATTGCAAGGCTAGTCAGCAAGAAAGTGTCATGTGTCAATGCACAGGCCCAATCTGATGGATGACTCCATACCCTCTCAAACATCCAAATAAAAAAGCTCGAAAAAGATAAATCACCCGCTCCAAATCCTCCTCTAGGTCCTAAACCATGTGGTTGAGTTCAGAACCAAAATTCAAACCAAATTGAAAATCGTTGGACATGACATGAGCAGCGACTGTTGTACGCCAAACAACCAAACCCTTAGCATTGTCACCAGAATCCATCAACACCGAGAAACTAGCACCAAAGTTAGTGATGAAACCAACATGAACAATGCCTCCTGGAATGTCGCCAACCACACAAAAAAGACATCCAAAAACACCATGGAAACCATCACTCAAATATGACTGGGAGAAGAGCATTGGGGTCCAGATGTCAAAGCAGAGAAAATGTGTTGACAACAAGCCATAAATGTCACGATAAACTATAACCAAAATCCCACTACCTACATCAAAACATCTTGAATGTGAGCCAACGTCAACCATAAAAAAAATACCAACAAGACTTCACAAGTGATCCTACAACATGACACCAACCCAGATGACATCCATTAGTAGAACCCCACCACCATCTATAGGATCTACTCCAACCACACAACCATTGAAGATGTGTCACCAATGAAGAGAACTGAGCCGATCTGACCCAGAAATAGTAATTCTAAAGTCCAATATTTCTAACCGTGGGAGGAGGAAAGAAAACTCTAAGGAGGGTTTAAGGAATACCAAATGTGATGGTGCCGCATAAAACATCATCTGAACTTCTAGAAAGGAATCTCTAATATAAAAACCTTGCATTGAGGAGACCTCTGAATCACCAAATCACACTCGAAGAAACCTCACCGCAAGCTTCAATCTCATCACCTCCTTCATATCTGCACATGGAGACCGAAAAAAACCTACCACCGCACTCGTAGGTAACCTTAAACGATGCATCTCCCCTCTGTCTGTAGAAACATGAAACTCGACCTGGACATCATGTCGTCACTAGGAGAAACACTAGTCAGTTAGATGACTAGGGAGAGAGAAGGAAAGAAATGGAATTCTCTGAGGATAAATCCCACAAGTATATACCTCCATGAATAAGGATCATACATCATGAAAGATCTTGCAATGTCCCTGATGAAGGAGTATCCACCATCCCCGGAAAGAAGAGATATGGAAACAGGGGGGAAACCTAAGAGGTGAAGCCCCTTACGGGCTCATGGAAAGAACTGATTTGTTGTTGAAAAAGTTTTTAAATCATAAAGTATTAGAATATGTTTTTGATTCATTGTAAACCCCTATATTTTTTAAGCAATAATATCATGAGTTCTATGAGTATTCTACTTTTCACTTTGGTGAATTTGAATACATAGTCACTACAAAATTCAACAAGAACGAATTGTCTCTAACATTAATTAATCTAGAAGAAGCTTTAAAAGTTCCCCATGAAGGATATCTATTTATTTACACCTATCTATCTCCCATAGATGGTGTTACTCCATCATATATCATGAAATAACTCTTCAGAACATCTTTTATCTAGATGAAGAAATTAAATACCTTGGAACCAAAAAGGAAGTTGTTGGTCAAATTTATCCAGTCCAAAATCACTCAATGAAATGGCGAGTTTGAGAAAATTATTTTTCAAGATGTTTCTTTTCATTATCTTTTTATTCCTAAGAATCCTATAAAAGTTTCATGATATATAATATGATATATGATAAACATTAAAACTACTATCGTTATGGATGAATTCTAACTCTAATATATTGAAATGATAGAGTTGTCTTAGATGATAATGATACAATTCAATGCCATGGTCTAATGACTCTGAATCCAATTTTTTTTAGGGAAGAGTGGATTACATTGGGATTTCTATTTGAAAATGCTTATTACCTATAGTTCAATGCCTGAAATGTACCATGTGCAGAATCAGTGGTTGTTTTCCAATTTGGATAAAACCCTAGTAGTTGTAAAAGGATAATCTCATCGGTCTGAGATTAGATAAAGCATTTATGAGGATAAAGAAACTCTTCATTTAAGAAGGATTGTTAATATTGGTATTCCAAATAGTCCTCAAGTAGTTGGAAATAAAACTTCCTATTACTGCATCTCCTTTAGTTCAATAGTAAACTGAAAGGATTGAAACATCTATCACTCTAATATTTTCCATTGGTCAAGACAAGACTATCTCGGTTAGGTCAGTAATTTATCTACTTCTAGTTCACTCTAACTATTAGGCAGTGGAAATAATTTCTAAAGAAATATATAGAAAGATATATTTTCAGGAATAATTCCATGAGTATGTCATGCCAAATGTATCTGAAAATCAACAGGTTCAATAACAAAGTTTATAAATTTACAAGGAACGGAATTCCCATATTCTAGAAGGTACTCAAAATGAAAAAGTATTAGGAAATGGAAGAACCATTTCAAAGTTATCCTCTAATTTTTTGATTCTAAAATATCATGTTTCTAAATAAAATCATCAAGTAAGAACCTTATGTGAGTAGATTCGCTCTAAATATGACATTCAGTAAGTTAAACTGTTGATGTAGTCTGTTTTATATAAATGTTTTAAATGGCCTACTACAGAAATCATACTTAGTTCATATTTTCAGTAAAAACTTTTGGGAACTATCTCAAGCTATTAATTATATTATTTTATCTATTTATTCAATTTAGTATGAAGTTTTTACAATATAATTATATCAAAACCTTCATATAATAGTTGTTGATGAATCCAGAAGATTGTCAGCTGCGATGAAGGAAACTGTTGGTGCTACTGATAAATCAACACAATATTAAAGCTCTATGCTCACTCAAAGAATTAAAAAATATAAATAACACTCTTTTTAAGTGAATAAAGACATAATTTTATTCATTACACTTCTTTGGATGTTAGTTCAATTCTTTATGAATATATATTTTGAAATTGAGGAGAAAATTGATGATATTCATCAAACAATGAGGGAAAACCTCAGGCAATATTTCTTTGATGATGATGAAATGGAAGTCAATTCATTTGTAGAAAATCTTGACTAAGATGACCCCTCTAAATAAAATTAAATTATGTATGTCATAACAATGTCAGATAATCAGGTGGAAGTTTTGAATAACTTAATCTATAGTTTTGAAAATAAAGGTAACCTCCATAATTTTATTTGGAATTTTTCTCAGAGTATGTGGAATGGATTTAAAAGAATTATAGACTACTACTAGTATTACTTAGTCATATGATTTTATAATAGTTTGGATGCACTTTTTCAAATTAGTGGGAGGAGTCTACCTAGACCCAAAATTTCTGATAGTTATCCATATGCCTCTTATCTCCTGAAAGATATATTTGATCCATCAGTGGATCAACCTAGGGAAAATCAAAAACATTCAATAGATAAATTTTCATTCATCTCAGAACCATTATTTAAACTACCATTTACTCATATAGATAACTTTTACAAGGAGATATAAAATCAATATTCCCAAAAAATTCTGTCAATACCATTCATCATTTCTCATGAAGATCGTCTTGGTCTTGTAGCATCCTCACTGAAGTTAAGAGATATTTTTGCTATAAAAACTAACACACCTCTTCCTTTATCTTTTTTAGCTCATGAAAAACACCTTTAATTCAAGAAACCACCTCCTAAATACATTTCCATCAGAACAGTTGATACTTATCCCTCATAACGTTCGTGATGTTCGTTGCCTGTTGGTTGGACCTTTCTAAATCATTGGAATTATTCCAACGTTTTTATGGAATTTTATTATCTGAATCATTTTACTATAACATTTACTTTCTAATTTTATGATAACTAAAATTATGATTCTAATACCTTTACCTTATTATACCTATTATTTTATTATTATTGTTATTAAGTCTTTAATTTTAGTAAGTTTACGTTTTTGAATCATAATTTCTCATTAATTTTTAGATCTTTATTTCTCTTATTTAATTTTTTCTTTATGAACTAGTCCTTCTTCAAAACTTATGGTTGTCAATTGATATCTATATGAAATATGAAATTTTTTTCTTCTTAAGATTCCTTTTCATGTCACAAAAATGCTGATAAGAAAAGGAAAATACAAAATTCACCAGTGTTAAAAAATTATTTCTTATTTCAAAAGGTAAAAATTTTTTGGAAAAAAAATACAATGATATTTATCTCATAAAATTTAAATCAAATTTTAGAAATATTTGCTCTTCCATTGAATGGGTTTTTTTATCATAAAAGGGGGATATTTTTAAAAAAGTGTATTGTTCCAATACTTCTCCACTTTATGTGTTTTGATGATTCAGAAATCACTAATTTTATTATAATAAGTTTGTTAAGTGTTTTAGATTGTATTCATCTTAAGACGTGTATTCACATATTTAACTTACACAAGAATTATGTCTTATGAAGTTCAAGGGACATCTTTAGTTATGTATAAATATAAAAGAAAATGTATGAATTTATCTTATGATGTAAAGAGAAACTTCTATTCAAGACTGAAAATATAAAGGAATTATTCTTTTGAAGAAAATATATTGCCAGATGAAGTTGAAGAAAAGTGGATTATATGTCAGTGAAAATTTATCTTACACTGGTAAATTATCTTATGATACACTTAAGACTGATTATATTACAAATACAAGTTTCTTTATCGTATGGAAATATGTTCGATGATGAACAATATGCTTAGACGATATCCTATAAATATCTAATAGTAGAAAATTTCATGAATATCATTTCTAAGATCATGATAAGTCATTTACTTTCTTTAGAGTATATCAAAATAAGATTATATATTTAAGGAATTATCAGACTATACAAGACTTACCATGAATATAAAATTTTACAGAATGAGAAAATATCTGACACTACGGTCACAAAATAAATTCCATATTTAGAAGGAACCGATACATTCTCTTATTATCATGTATTATCTGGATTTTTTATAGATCATTTGATTATTATGATTATCCAATTATTAAGTTCAAAATATTATATATATGGAATAGTTGACAACAACACAATTTATGTAATTGTATGGAATCAATAATATGAGGAGATCGATATAAGGTTATACTTGTCTAAAATAAAATATCTGAACATATTCAAAATTTATTTTTCATGTTCTATGATTATCAGTTAAATCAGTTATGCTGAATATCATCCTAATATATGCTTTAATCTTATATTTTATTAGGAATAATCATCATCTACTATCAGTTTCTACTTACAACTATGCGTTGAAATCGTTTCTCAAATCTTCTATCTCATTATACTTAGTTTTCACTCTGTGTATGATTGCATTCAACCATAAATAGGTCTTGTAAAAGTAGATCCTGGTTGAAATATATTTGACCTTTTAATTAAGTGGTTGATTCTTTTACTCATCTGGTATCCCCTGGTAAAAGGGTTGTTTAGGGAAAATCACAAATCTCAAGGAGTAGATTTTTAGTGTTGTAGACTAGGGGACTTATATTCCACAAACCAATATCAACATCTGTGTTCAATATCATTTTTTCATGTTTTACTTTTTACACTACATATAATCTTAAGAATGAAAGTTGTATGGGTATATTTCAAAGAGGGTGATACATACTTCAAAAAATATTTTATGAACTCAATTCACCCCCCCCCCCCCCCCGAAGTTATTTAGTTAGTAATTATTTGGGACAACAAAGAGATCATGGATCTTAGACTAATTATGTTGATGTTTCATTATTATATAGGGATATAACTTATGAGGAAAAGTAGGGGAAATTTTATTTTTAATATGTTGTTCAAAAAATGTTGATCAATAGTTGTGTTAAGTACCAAGGTTTATCTCCCCTAGGTATTTTAAGGGAAAACCCAAGTTAGATGTGGGGGTTTTAATATGGTCCAAAACTATGAGGGGATCTCAACATTTTTAAGTTGAAATTATGTTTAACAATTTTTATTATGAGGTGAAGATATGTCCAAGACTGAATAGTAGTGTGAATAAGTAGTTTCCCCTTCTAGTTAAGGAAGTTTCTTTAAGCTGTAGGAATCATGAATTTCCAGAAGAGGACCCCAATAGTGGTTCTACAATGGTGAGTAATGATGTCTCTATACCATATCAAAGTCTTAGGAACTCCTGGAAATTTTATCTAGTCCTTGTTGAATAAATCAGCAAATAGGATACCCCTGGTATAGTACTGGGCACTTATGTCTCAGATGACTCGTCTAAAACTCTTCTAGCATGTATCATAGTTGAGATTCAAGTTACGTATAAGATGAATTACACTGATCATCCAAGGGTTATGGTTTATACTCACATTTATGATACAATGTAGAAAAATAAAGTGGTAGTAGAATAGAATATTGTTAATATCATAGTCAACATAACTAATTATCCCAAAGTAATGGATTTTGTGTGTTTTATAGGCCAACCTATAAATTATCAATCAATGGTTAGAAAAATTTACATACCCAATGACTTTGAACTTCTTTATCCTTAATTTAGTGAGGATAGTGAACAAAAAAGTAATGATTCACCTACATCTAATGATGTTAATGGTTCCACTGATGATGAGATTATATATGATAGATGTGGGCCATGGAAGTAAGCCAACACATGGAGGAGGATCAACATCCTCATTTTCATGGTAATAGGCATGTTTGAATTGATTGGGGATCCTCATATAACATGATTCTTCACTCTAATGTGGAAATCAAATAAATTATCCGTCTTTGGATTTTTTTTTATGTTTTAGGTTTCATGTCTTGGTTTATTCTTGGACCTATATTTATGATTGAGGTAGTTACACCTTTTCTGATGTCATCCTTATTTATTGTTTTTATTTCTTTAAGAAATGACCTTAGAACCTAAATTATTTCAATAATATCCTCATTATCAAATATCCAAATCAAGTTATGTAGGAGACCTATATTTATAAAGGGTAGTTTCAGTAATATGGGAGTTAATTCAATGTATGTGATCTAACATAACGTGATAAAATATTTTATTAATTCCCTATGAGGTACTTTATTGGACATGTTTCATAGATTTTCCATCAATGTTGATAAATTAAATTTCTCAATTAATATTTATTTTTTATATAACTTCCATAAAAATTTTGATTACTACCTCCTTCCATGTTGTGAATACCATATACATAATTATTTTTTGAAGGGTATTCACCTAGATATCTATATGATTCAATTGACTATAAAAAAGTATAAATATGACCATAAATTACTTTTTTTATATGGTTAACCTTGTGAAGATGATAATTTATTATATGATTTCTTATCGATTTTCTAATATTATGGAATAAATTAGGTGATTTTTGTGATATGTGGGTCTTCAAATATTACCTCAGTGCATTCATATGCCTCAAAAAATAACTAAGATAGGATATTAGGTGTAACCTTTTATGTACAATGTCTTATATAAAGGTCATGTACATATGTTTTTTATTCCTAATGTCATAAATTCAAATCATTATGATATTAATTCATTACCCATTATCTTTTATTCCTTATTATATTCCCATGTATTTGATTTTTCATTATGTATATTATTTAATCCTAATATATTATTTATTCCTTGTTCAATAAATTTTTACATGTTATCCCTTATTAGAAATCAAATCTAACCATTTTATAATATTTCCCATTTTCTAAGAGAATTTTATAAAGGTGTATGATTTTGAGGGATTCATATTTAATTACTTATTATAATAAAATTTATTTTTTTATTGTCTAATTCTACAGATATATAATTATTCTATCACCTGAATGAGTTCATTTTTAAGTATTTACTTAGTTACCTATTGGATATTGATTTTAGTTTGAGTTTTACATGAAATAATTTAGTTTTTGATAATTTATTCATAGAATAATGGGAAAGAGGAATGGAAATTCCATAGCATGCATATTTAAATAGGAGAAAGGGGTATTCCATTTTTAAAGGTGGTTTGTTGTATGAGAAACATGCATGAATATCCTTCTTATAAACTATACCTATGTAGCATTAAATATATAAATTTTTTTGATTTATAGAAATATTAATTATGTGAGATTTCATACCATGTATTCTCCATTCATTATCATCCCCATATAGGCATCTCCTCAAGTTCTTATCCCCTAATCCATAGAGAAAAACTATAGAATGTGATGATTTATTCATATAATTTCACAAAAAACATTATCCACTCTTCTCTTCTCGTCTCATACATCCATCATCGTTATTTTTATTACAACTCTATTCCTATGGAAGATGGGGTCCAGTGATTATTTTTTTGGTTGTTTTTATGTTTATGTTTTCAAAAAGTACTTCTAAGGGTTTCTATTGATTATTTATACTAGATTGAGTCTTTCACACTCTATTTTCTTCTAAACAAGTAAATGGCTCTAAGTTAACTCCTTTATTAAATTAATTTTGTTTGTTTAGGTTTTTATAATATTGTTATTTAATTAAATAAGTTTTATAATATATAAAATTCATGAATATTATATTTCAAAATTGTTTTACAATATTTCTTTCATTTTAAGGAGTTATTCCTATTATTAAATGCTTGTAAACTATTTTCATGGAAATCATAGACATGATGTCTGTGATAAAATATAAATGATAAGTTTATAGGAAGAAAATAAAATGACTTCTATAAAATTATCCCTTATGAATTACAATTACATTTAATTATTTTTACACTAATAATTTCAAGGGATATGTCTATATTTAGCTATCTTTACAGGTGTGTTTTCTATTAATAATGATATTTGGAATCAATCTTCTATTCATTGCTATAAAAGTTTTAGTTGGGTTTTCAATGTTTAATTTTATTTATTTAAATAGATTTTTAAAAATTTATAACCTATTAGGTATATTTTTAAATTAATCTAAAAATATTTATTCCGTGCAACTTAAAGAAAAAAACATTGAAAATAAATACTATGAAAATGATAATGAAAGGTGATATAATTGGTTATTCAAGTATTAAGAGTTTTATTTTGATAGTGATATATTCATAAAAGGTGGATTTATTTGAAGGTATTTTATAGGTGATATTGAATTTTGGCTAATTTATTATTATTACAATGATATATAATTTTTTTTCTCTCCTCTATTTTTTTATAATAAGAAACTATGTCTATTTTTGGGGAAATATTAGTACGAATACTCCACTATCCATGATGAGACATTGTGTTGTGGCACAATATAAGAACCATTGTCTTCTCAAGTGTGGTTTCCTCTCAGTAAATATATTAAAGTAAAACTAAATTTTGATATATTCAAATCCCATCAAGTAATCCAATTAGATGGATTTTATTTATATTTTTTCCCAAATAATTTCTGAGGCTCCTTGGTGTTATCATGATGATTTCCTATAAAAAAAGTTAATGGTTGTTTTTTTAATGGTATATAGTTATTATTATTTAATTATTTATTCATCCTTTTTATTATGGTTTTAAAATATGTTTTTTAGAATAGTTTTGAGAATATTTTCAAGTAATATTTTTAAGAAGTTTTTCAAGTGATAATTTAGTGTTAAATGCCATAAATGTTGACCTATTTTCCCTCATGTTTTTATTATATTCATGGGTGTAGTTTTTGTAAAGTTTATTCACAACCCAAATATGATTATAATAAATTGATTTTTTAATGTTTGAATCATTGATTATGTTTTACCAAAAAATGAAACATATAAAGTAATGTATTTAAATTTTTCATTCCATATCTTAATTTACTCTTCCTTTATTAATTATAAGATATGTTTTGGTTAAATATTGGTAATATGAACATGATAAAAATAATTTCATATAATAATGTGATGTTAATTTTTTTCTTATATGAATCAAAAAGAAACATTTGTATTGGTATTTCAAACTAGAATTAATAAATGAATCATTAAAGGATATTAATGGGTAATAGGGAAGATAAATTCTTTGTGTTAGTCCTTACACACTAAAAATACACTCAACATTTATATATGGATGTTATGATCATTGAAATAGGTTCAGGATTTGTACCACTTATTCTAGGTGGAAAATCATGAGATTTGAGTTTTAATATTTTGAAGGTATCAAGTTAATACTATTCACTTTATGTATAGAGGTGGGTTATTTGTGATTTCATTTGGGATATTGTTTGGTTATGAATTTTTGGTATTATATTTTCTATAATTCCACCTAAAGCCTTCATTTATAATTTTTTATATGAGTTATATGATATCATAATATTGAATTTTATTGATACACATGTTTGGATTCTTGTATAAGGAAATTAAATTTGTTTATAAATATATGATATTTTTTCAGGATGAGATGACTATTTTTGTTCAGTTTTATATGAGGGCTATTTATTTTACATGTATTATTAATCAATGTATAGGGATTTTATGACATGATTCATGTTATTTTTCCTCTAATAATTATTTCCCTATCAAGTAAAACTATTCAAAATACTGTATATATTTATACCATGATGTTTATTTCCATCCCATGGGGATCAGAAATGAACCTTAGTCCTTATGATTAGACAACTTAGTTGATGTGGTAGATTGGTATAAATTTTTTGTTACATTATCTCTAAAAAATAAAAATAAATTTTTTTTTGGTGATCTATTTTAATCCTGAACTATTATTTACAATCATCTGAAATGATGTGTTATCTTATTTGGTATTATAATTTTTGTGAAAATATTTTTTTTGTAACACTATGTCTCTAAGAGTTGTTCTAAGTCTCTCGCATTTGTTTCTATATTGTGTATAGTTAATTTTAGTGATTGAGTTTGGAGGAACAAGAGGATAATAATTAAATTGTCTTTGGTAGGAATGAGTGTGTCATAGGGTATGACTTATTAGGAATAATTTTTCATATTTAAAATGTTACTAACATTTATTTTGTTGAATATTATTTTCATTCATTGTAACTATATTATCGTCATTTATTGGCCATAAATGCAAGGAATTGAGTTAACAATGAATGCATTGGATAATTCATATAATATCACAATGAATAAGATAAATGAATGAAATTTAGAGTGAAAATAGGATCAAAATTATTACCAAATGATCTCAAAAAATATATAATAACATAACCTATATTGAACTTATAAACACACTAAATGATGTGTAACATGTTATTATATCCTTAATGTCATAATAGAAGTTATCCTTTATTGGATTTTCTGATCAATTAGTGGTTGAAAATTCAATCAATATAATAGAAAATATATATTTTCATGCTTTAATAATGAAAAGTTTATCTTGTTCATCTACCTTTTGGGATGTGATGCGGATCAATAGTGCCTTTTATTCTAAAACTCCAATATTTATGTGGATACTCTTGCTTGTGCAGGAAGTGTAGTGGAGCCACTTATTATTTATTCCAGTTTAGGTTCGCTTCGTTAGGAATGTAGGGATGTGGTCCGGGGGGTATTCCCTCAGACTTCTCCACTTCAAACCTCTCGGATTGTTCTGTTGTGCTTTTGATGGGTGATTTTTCCATCATTTAATAAAAAATTAATTTTTGATCATAGAAAGATATTCCCTAAAAATCTAGTTATACATTATTTAGTAATCATTTATTTAATGTATTCAATTGATTCATTATCTCTATATAAATCTAATATACCTTATCGATAAAGAATATTTAATTATATCTAATATTCAAAAATAAAAAATATATTAGCATTTAAATCAAATAATATTAGATGAAAAATATGCTTCCACAATGATTTCCTAGACATCTATAAATGGGAAGATAAATTATGCATAAAAGTGTTATATTGAACTGTAGAATATGGTAGGAAATATTATAGAGTTGGACCTTGAAAAATATGGAGTTATAAAACTTTTTATATGAATTTTCATCGCATATGTTACATAATTAAAGAATAAGGTGTTTAAGTATGGGAATATATAATTTGTATATATTTTCCCAAAAAAATATTTTCATTGAGATCTATGAGATTACATCGGGTGGGATAATATACACAAGATCCATATAATTTTTTATGATTTAAAGTATATGGATGAGAAACATTGGTCCATTATGGAGTAGTTATTATGTGGGAACTGTATATATCAACTATCACATCCACCAAACCATTCATAAGTGAGAAATGTTTTTCATTCATCATGTTTGATGAAATATATAAGTATTCTACTACATATACTAAACATGAATGTTTTCTAAATAGATAATGATATTATATATGTGGAACAAATGGTTACTATTATATATAATGTAGATAATTAATATGAAAAAAATCCCTAACTAATCAGAGTTATATTATGAATTAATAACATTGAAAAGGATATAATGAATCAAAAAGATATATAAAAAATAATTTTTTCAATTGATTAATTATATTTTTAGTGATTTTTTAGGGGTTCCTAACTCCTTGAATTTTAATATAAATGTTCCTTCTATTATATTTTCATTTTTTAAAATTGAATAACTTATTTGAAATTAAATATACATCTAAAATAAATAAAAATTTATTTCATTTTGGTAGAATATAGCAGTATAGATTGATGAAAAATTATTATAATAGTTCCATATCATATAACAAGAGGTTTTGAGTGGAATTTTAGGAACAATTTATTAGTAGATTTATTTTCTACTAATGTGAATATTTAATTAAAAAAATAAAAATTTGAAAGAGTTCAGTTGATGTTCTTGACAAGGTTTACATGGAAGTAGATATAGATAATGGTTGCACATAGAGATATATGGTATCAAAGTTTAAGGCAGGTCTGGAGAATGGTTCATGACAATGAAAGGCATGGGTATAGTTGTTCATATAAAACATAAAAAAAATTCGTGATACATATTTTAAATTTTGAGGATATGTTTGATGATACATGAATTTCATTTGATCTATATTAGTTTTTCTGTCAAATATATTAATAATTCAAGACGTTGATGATGTTAGTCATATCTTATGATTGATTGGATAATTTTGATGATGTTATTTATATCTTATGATTGATTTCATTAGTTCTAAAGTTGATTGGAGAAGTTTATAGAATATTTATCGATATATGATCAATTCATAGTGTAATATATATATATATATATATATATATATATTCTATGATAATAACATGGATTTTTTAGACTTTATCAAAAAAGAGGATTTCAAAAACATGTTAAGAATACTGAGATTCGTGATTTAATATTGTAATAGTATATTATATGTGGTAATCTATGTCCTCATGGAGTAAAATAAATAAAGGTAAAACTAAAGGTCATAGAAAGAAACCTAATAAGATAGTAAAAGGTATATCCAACCTCAAAGGGATTATCTAAATCACTCAATTACATGAGTATATGAGTCAATCTAGTGTATATTTGTATTGGTGTGGTGTGAGGTGAAACCAAAATTTTAAATAGAGGAGGTGAGGCTTGTTCTTATTAACTTGGTAACCACTTGTATGCTTTTTTATTTGGGACACATAAAGAGGAATATTTAATAATTCATTTCACTATAAAGTAATCTTATTTGATGTTACATGATATCATGGAAGGTGGTTTTAAGATATCTAAACATAATATTGACTCCATAAGGGAAATGATTACTCCCTAATATTAGTGTGAGTTTCACAATTTTAGAATTATGGTTGTTATCGAAAATCATGGCTTGGATTCATGCTATAGAAAAAAACCATGGAAGGTAGAGATAAAATTTTATTATAACATATGGATATCATGACATAATGAAGTTAATAGATACATTTTAAGTGAATTTTCTCATGTAATACTTTGACTATAATTTTGAAAAATAATATATAATATTAATGAGACGGAATAATGCTAACATAATGTTATTGTAGAATATTAATATTTTTTTAGAAGACTAAGGAATTATTTTAGGATCTTGATTTTTCCATATGACACACCATAAATAAATAAACTACTTCTGGGTAAGAGTGATAAAATAGGTTCATCATTGCAATCTAGATCCTTGTGATGTAAATATGGAGATAATAGTAGATAATTTTTTATTTTTTTATGTTTTGAGTGGTTTTTTTTGGGCTCAAATATTTAAGATTTAACTTAATCGGGGTGGATAAATTATAGACACACTAAATGTGGGGATACATGGTATAACATTATAACCTTGTGGAGGTTGAAATGTTTCTCAATCATTGCAATAATGATTAGTGTTTTAGTAAATCATTTAAAAAACATGTGTTATTTATGTAGATATAAAAATAGATGTAAGATCATATTTCCATATCTAAATTTTGAGATAATAAAAAAAGCTGGAAGAGTTAAATGATGGATCATTCATGCTAGATCTAGTTTCAGTAAAAAATAATATATAGGGGTCATGGATTATATTTTATATTAATGTATGAGTGGATATAATAAATAGTGTATAGAAAGGTAATTAGACTTGTAGAATTGCATCATATATATATATATATTCCATAGTGTTATTGTTGTCTTAATGAATTAATTATTATATAATAAAATCAATTAAATATAAGTTTTGATGAAGATTCTTGTTTATATTCATCTTCATAGAAGAAATAATTACTTTACAAAGTAGGTAAATTCCTCTTATCTGGTGATTGTTTGTGTGATGATGAAAATTATATTTTGTGAAAGACTTTGTCTCAATATCCCTAAAAATAATTCAACCTCATCCAATCATAAAATGAAGTATAAAATGAATATATTATCATGGATAATTAATATTGGATATGTGGATGAATATTACAATGTACATAAATGTCATCCATTGACTAAACATCATGTGGATAATCTATGTTGAGACCAACAAGTCTATAAAATTTTGTCTTTAGGAGCGGTGCACAAATAATGAATGGACGGTGAGATTTTTATGGGGGTACACTAAACAAAAAACTTTTTAAATATGTGAATTATGTAAAATAGTTTTTATGGCCCAAAATTTCATCCATTTAATATTAATATAGTGACTGAAAATTACTTTTTTATTATCAAAACACTTAAGGAAAAGTGAGAAACCACAAAAGTTGTATGAATAATTGCATGTCAACAGAAGCAGATAAAGAAAACCAGAGAAAACGACCAGACCTACCCCCCAGCTAATGTGCCATGATGACAAGCCTTCACCAATGTAGTACCCTTTGGAAAGCAGTCTTGTGCAGAAGTACATGGGAATGGAACTGATGGTGAATCCATACCCTCTCGAGAATCCAAATCCAAAAGACATGTTCTGGTGAAGACTACATGCTCTGATCCCCTTCCAGATTTGGTCTAAGTAGAGTACTAGAAATAGGAATCAAACTTCCTAACAAAAGAAAAAAAAGCATATCTGAAGGACTGCACAGCTCACACAAACAATTCTCTCAAACCCATGGACCAAAGCCACCAACTTAAACAGGATCATTAAAGAGAAACTTGATTTAACCTAAATCCATTTCCCAAAATAGTTTATAGGATAAATATGAAACCTTTATGTTTGCTACATCCAACATCCACTTCTCAAACTCAGAAGTAAGCTAGTCCTAGGACTGAATGTACTATTCAATGTTGATTTTCCCTCTATTGAAACCACATACCAGGATTGAGTCATGTATGTCGATCCATGAAAATTGTTCCTCATTGAGAGACACCAGTAAAGACATCCCCATCATCTTAGCTGCCTACTCCTCTATTGTATTAAGCAACAAGACATACTCTATATCTTCTTCTTCAGAACTTAAAAGGAAAACCATCTCATGATCACCTTATTCCCTTGCCCTCTGAAGATTCAGCATCTCCATGTCCATCTTCCTGTCACTCATCTTTTTTGCAGATCGAGTCTCCAAAGGAGGAGGTAGCGAGGAGTAATACTTCTTCCTATTCCTCCTCCTAAAACTCCTATTACTCTTTGAAAATGAATCCTCATCTTTTGAGTGGCCATGTTCAATCCATTTGGTTATCTTCATGATGACCATATCCCCGTCGCCTGGGATAACGGAATCAAAAATCAAATCAGCCTCTAGAAGGCCTTCAAACTAGTTGCACAAGGGAACTATGGACCGAATCAAGTATGAACTTCATCCATCATCCACCATTTGAGATTCCCTTTCATGTATATGCCCACTTCCACCCAAAAGAGTATTATGTTGTGTACCTAAGCCAACATCACCATCCAGAGAAATTCGGTATATTGCATCAGAATAACTAGACTGTAAGAAGCCACGCCCCATGAATTGAGGCTTCTTGTTATTGTCTTCAATAACCACACCCTAGATTGCATATGCAGTTTTCACAAGAGGAAATCCCACATTAGTTTCATATTGAGATGCACTTGTAGGACCAGACTAACCATCCATGATAGTTTCATTTCCATTAGGAATCATTATAACTGGCATGTTCATTGCATTGAGATCACCTATAAATCTGATAAAGTCATATTGGACTTTCATATCAGGAGGCAGAGCAAGAGGTTGCTTCTGCATCACCTGGTAGGTTTCAAAAGAATTCAAAGGACCGGTAGCTCTAGGAGGGTCTGCCAAATCATGGCTCAAGCTATTAGAAATTCCGTTGACACTTAGTTTAGAAGGAAACACCCCTACCTGTGTCTGCTTAATTGCTTCTTCAACACCATCAATTGAAGCACTTACACCTCCCATAATTCCATAGTTTATATTAACCTATGGTATGTTGCTACTCCCACCAGCAGTACCAACTAAGTCTTGAGTCACCTGAATATCCCCATGTCTCAACCCCCTGCGCCTGCAGACCTCCAGATTGTGCCTTAGTTTCTTTCACGATGTACAGAACTCATACCAAGACTCAAACACCATGAACTAATTATAATGGAACTCCCCACCCATGGTAATCCATAAGAATTCAACAGTATATTTAGATACATTGACTTTGACACACACCCTTAGCAAGATCAGATGGCACACTTCCCTAGTCCTACTGTCCAAACAAAGATATCGCCCTACCATATTCCATAGCATATGAATAATCAAAGGGTTTTGAAAGGGTATAAGAAGCTCCAAAAAACTTACCCAAACCTCCATTGATGATGAATCCCATTGCATATGAAAATCATATGACCATTTAACGAAACTAAATCATGAGCCATCATAGGTCTGAGGAGAACTCGACCAAGCGAGAATCATGTCATCTTTAGAAGAAAATCAGATCATGATATGTTTGGATTCCAGCAACCTAATCGTCGCTTGTTCTTTCAGACCCCATGTTTCAAAAATACAATGATCAAATAAATCAACTGTTAGTAGGCAACACTTAAAGTCCATGATCAAGGATAAATAGAGAAGAGAGGATGCTTCAGTGAATTCCAAATTTGAGATCAAAAATTGCGGGATACAGACAAAGTGTTCAATGGATTTTGGTCTTAGACCAATCTGGGGGAAAGTAGGAAGGAAATTGGGATTCAAGAAGGGGACGAAGGGCATTGGGTGAGCTCCAGTGAGTGGAAGCAAAGGATCCTCCCCCTCTAGGGGGCGGAGTGGCCATCATCTCCTAGGGTTTCAACCAGTGAAGCTCGCTCGATAGTTGAAGCCTAATATTAACATAGTGGATTATGGAAAATAATCTCACTATTGGTGTGTGCATGTAACTCGATGTGGGTGAACTAAGTGAAATAATCATATGTTAGTGGTTTTACTTTTCTTCTTATTTTTATTGGTTTATATTTATTGAGGATGGTTTAAGAGAGTGAGAAAATATTGAATTATTTTCTTATGCACATGGGAATAAGATCTCAACGTGAAAATGTTGAAAAAAATACAACTACTGCACACCAAAATCACCCCCCCACGAATGGTGAATTTGTTCAACATGGAACCAATAAGTGTTATCAAAGCCTAAAAGATGTAATTGTTTAATCAATATTTAAAAAAATGGATTTTTTAAAATATTTATTCATACAAGAAGCCTCATTTTTATGGAATTTAGTCTAATAGAAATAAATTTTCAATGTTCAAATTTTTTTCAAGTATGTAGTGATGGTATTTTTTGTGTTTATTTTTCATGATATTGATTTGAATAGACTCTAGGAAATTGTTCCAGATGAAATTAGAGAGAATATATTTATAATAGGTATAATGAATGATTATTTTATGAATGGTATACATTATATCCAATATTATGAATTATAGAAGGAATTGGAAGTGGTGAATTAAAAGATTCTAAGGGAGAGTGGTGTAATAGGTTCTTCCACTTGTGATGATTAAAAATAATAATTCTATTATGATCATGGTGACTAAAGAATTAATAATGTATATAGGAAATAAAAATAATAACATTATGAACAAGTCCCTTAAAATTATAAATTCACCAATTGTTATAATGGTTTTAAAACAATGTAATGCATTTAGAACAAACTCTACTGTAAAAGATGCATATAAATATGAATTTTTAGATTCTCCCATATATTTTGATGGATATGTGAATTCTATTCCTAATATAACATGTATTAAATGAATAGGCTATTCTAGTAGTGTTCAATGAGAGGTGAAATCATTACATGATGTTTTTTTATCTCTTGGTGTATTTACGAAGATTGTATTGTGTATACATTGGATAATTGAAATCAAAGTATAAGATATTGAAACAAATATATGTTTACTTGAAAGAATCCATGTGAATAATGGGTGTAAATAGTAATATGAAAAGTTAATTAATTTTATAGGTCTCATATAAGTTTAAATATCTAATAGAAAAAGAAGTAGTAACTGAATGAAATTATTATCGCTCTCAATACAAATCTGGAATAGAGGATTAATTCTAAAATGGTAGACAGCTCAAGAATGAAGATGATGGATACTCAAAATAAAAAAAAGATAAAAATATTCAAAAGAAAAAATGGTAGTTAAAATATGTTAATTTTAAAGTAGTGATAGAGATTATCCCCATGACATTTTCATTAGGTGAAATTAAAAAAGTCTAAAATATAAAATTAGTTGATAAATAAAATATATTATAAAAATTATATGAAATTGGATCTCAATAAAAGGTATCATTTCAATGCCATATTTTTAGAATATTTTAATGTACTATGAGTGTGTGTATGGAAACTATAATGCTCAATAATGGAGGAATACCTATTGTAACAACATCTCAACTGAGGAAACTCTATATGAGGTTTAACTTCATCATATGATGTTACATTTAAGATAACCATGGAGATAAGGAGAGGTAATGCAACTGAAAAATTGGTAGTGTTCCTTTATTATCTCCCCTAGTCCTGTGAAATTTGTTTTAAGGATGGTTATGTTCTGGTAAAAGACCAGAACACTAAAATTTATTCAAAAAAGTAAGGAGTACAAGGGGAAATTGCATGAGACGAAAAATATGAAATGTTTTAGTGTCTCTAATAAAATAAGTAAAAAATCTGAAGGAAGGTCATTCCTCCAAATAGCTTCGTGGGGAAATCCGATGTTTTAAAGACCATCAGTAATCCTGTTCTCTTCACAGAAGGTGTGAGTGACAATAAAATTGAGATTCCGGAGTGAGTTAAGACAATCAATCCATTGGGAGGTGATATTCCAAGCAAGATGATCAACACCATTCTAAATGTCTTGCACTATAGTTGCAGAGTCGCTCTTAATCCAAATGTTGTTCTAGTTTTAATTTTTGGAAAAGGAAAGGGCATGAATAACATCCATAATTTCAGCCTCCAATGACGAAGAGAGACCGTAGCTTCCATAGAAACATCCTAGGATCTGGTCAAGATGGTCTCTAAAGATTCCACCACAGCCTGAGGGTCCTAGGCTTCCCTTTAAAGATCTATCCACATTAACTTTGATCCAGCCGATAGGATAAGCTTTCTAGAAAACTTCAATAGTGTTTTTGAGCATTGGGTAGTTTCCATGAACTCTGATGCGGTGAAGGATCTCGAAATCCTTAACGGAGTTGTTGCAGTGGTCCTTTTGAATTGAGGCAGCCTCTCTAATAGCAATTAGAATCCTCATTTTACCTGCATTTAATCTGAATGAGTTTTTATTAAAGATAAAATCATTTATACTATACCAAAGGATGTGAAGGAGCTCCGCAACAGCTGTGAGAAAGAGGTTTCTTATTTACAGGGACCCTAGGAAATCAACCTTCCTTTTTAGTTGAGAGAAAATAAAGTTATCCAAGATCCATCTGCACTCAAAAAGATCAAAAATGTAATTCCAAAGAGCAGAAGTAGTGTCACAAGATAGGAAAAGGTGATTGATGTCCTCATGATGTTGATTTCACATTATACATTTATAATAAAGATTAATACCACAAGATTGTAAACAAATATCAGTATGAACTTTTTGATGCACAATACACTAAATAGGAGTAAGACGAGATGGTTTTAACCATGCTTTGCTGAAGCTTTTAACCCAACTTAGATTAATGTCAGAGTTGGAAAAGAAGTGGTTTTAAAAGTTTTTTGAGTCAAGCATGCCATTTTGAGAAGGCTCCCAAATAAAAATATCGTCATTAGTTTTGAAAGTGTAATTCTTGAAAATCTCTTTAACATTATTAGGAAAATTTAATCTTTGAGAATTAAACATATCCCTAATGGTGCTATTAGTGGAGATGGGTAAAAGCATTAGGAACCTTAGAAATGAGGGGGAGCCAGTCCAATTGTCAAACCAAAAATTTAGAGTAGAGTCCTTGCTGACAATCCATCTAGAATTTTCCATGATGGAGGAAAAATCAGTTCTGATGAAGGTCCAAATTGAATAAGCCATATAATGAAGATTTCTTATCTTAATCTTATCAAAAAATTGATCCCTAAAAAAATTCTGGGAGTGAGATTTTTTATTTATAAAAGAGCTTGTGAGTCTATCTTGGAGAGAATTGGTGAAATTTTTAAGATTTTTTATGCCAATGCCTCCTTTCTCTAAGGGTTTGCAACAGGTATACCAGGGGACAGTTATCAGTTTTCTCTCAAGAGTAATTCTACTCCAAATAATGTTTTTTATAACAATATTAAGACATTTTAAAAGACCTGCCGGCCATTTATAGACCATCACGGAGTAAGCCAATTTAGAGACTATAGTGGATTTGACAAGGTAAACTCTTCCTGTCATTTAAAGGGTTTTACCTTTCCAAGAGGAATGTTTCTGTTGAATTTGATCAACAATGTGATGGAAGTAGATGGATTTGGGTCGGCCTTAGAAAATGGGGACACTGAGATAGGTAAAAGGGATGGAACCCTCCTTGACCCCTAGAGCATTAATATTATGACCTTTTTTATTGGAGGGGAACCTCTTACCAAAGTAGATAAAATATTTGTGCTAATTTACACATTGACCAGAAAATTTCTCATAGTGAAAAATGGTGGTTTTGAGGTTATTAATATTTCTTTTGTCTCCTTGGAGGAATAAAATGATATCATCAGCATAGAGAATATGGAATGGGGTATTTAGGTTTCTAGAGGCAAGAATCGTTTTGATGATGCCTTGATCTACAGCTTGAGGGAGTAATCTACTTAGGTAATCTTCCGCAATAGAGAAAATAATGGCAGATAGAGGATCACCTTTTATGACCCCTTAGAACATTTAAAGTATCCTCTAGGAGAGCCATTAACAAGAATCTAGATATGAGCTAAGTTGAAAATAGTTTTTATTCTATTGATAAAAAAGTCATTGAAACCAAAATTAGTTATCACTTTAAAAATAAAGCTCAAATCAATAGTATCAAAAGCTTTAGTGATATCTAATTTTATGGAAAAATTCATGCCTCTAGAGTTTCTATTTAAAATATTGGTGGATTTAGAGGTGATACAGATACAGTCTTGTATAGATCTACCTTTAATGAATCCAAATTGATTCCAAGATACAATTCTATTACTAATGGAAGATATTCTATTAGCAATGATCTTGGAAATAATTTTAAAGAGGCAGTTTAAAAAGGAAATTGGTCTGAAGAGATGGATTTCATCAGCATTTTCCATTTGGGGAA
Organism: Viscum album; assembly: GCA_963277665.1. Taxonomy (NCBI): domain Eukaryota; kingdom Viridiplantae; phylum Streptophyta; class Magnoliopsida; order Santalales; family Viscaceae; genus Viscum; species Viscum album. The sequence goes on along the minus strand of OY728123.1, from coordinate 679,122,293 downwards.
TAAGAGTGAGGAATTGAGAGTTTAAGCCATGAGGAAGAATTCCTTTTTCAAAGAAATTTCTAACCATAATACAGACATTATTCAGAATGAAATCCTAGTGTTTTCGAAAAAAACCATTATTGAAACCATTAGGCATGGGGGCACTATCAGGGTTAAGTCCAAGGATAGTTTCTTTGATTTCATTATCTAGGGGGATGCAATTAAGGAAATTATTATCTTAAATTGTTACCATATTTGGGATGACATTAGGAAATAGATCTTTTTTGATATTAGGTCCATTTAAGATGTCATAGAAATAAGAAACAACATGATTATCTATTCCTTCATCTTAATCAATGAGGTTATCGTCATCCCTTAAACAGGAGAGGGGCTTACTGGATTTTTTAACCCTTTAAAGGGAGTTATAAAATTTAGTATTTCTATCTCTATCATTTACCCATTTAGATTTGAATATTTTCTTTTTGTGGTTATCTTTAAATTTTAGCATAGAAATCAATTTAGAAGAGATGTTAATTTTATTTTGTGGTTCATTAGAAAATACTGAGGTAGAGTTATTGTTTTTCATTTGGGTAAGATCTTTTTCTAAGAAATTGATTTCTTGTCAATAAGATTAGATTTGGATTTACACCAATTTTTGAGGATAAGTTTGAGATTTTTTAATTTAGTAGTGCAAGAGAAGGAATCATTAGGGTTACACATGTTGTTCCAATATTTATTAATTAAGGTAACACACTCAGGGTATGAGGACAAGGAAATATTAAACATAAAAGGAAGAAAATTCTTTTGAAAATTCTGAGAAAAACTGACCAGGATATGATGGTGGTCCAAAGCTATTTTATGAAGTGTCATGCTCGAAATATGATCCCATTTATCGAATGTTGAGTCATTAGTGAATTCTCTATCATGTTTTCTTACCATGAACCTATTATAATGATATCTATACCAAGTAAATTTGGAACTTGTGAGATTCACTTCAGTAAGGTTATTTTCCTCTATAGAATTCTTTTAAATAAATATTGGAGTGTAAAGGACCATGTTTTTATGTATGATCAAGAATAGCATTAATGTAACCAACCAAAATCCAGGGGTGCTAAATTTTGCTGTTAAGGTGGGAGAGTTCATTCTAAAGGGGTCTTCTAACCAAATATTTGTTTTTAGCATAAACAAGAGTTCTGAATATGTGTGTGTGATCAAAGTAGTATTCACATGTCAATGATTGATCAGTAATACTAAATATTTTCAAATTTTTTAGGGATGAATGAAAGAAGATCCAAAGAGTTTCAACGACATTATAGTTGTTAAAATCCCCTAAGAAAGAAAATACATGATTACAAATATTCTGAAATATAGGAGTAAAATTAGTTTTATTTTCAGCAATCGAAATAATTTTAGGACGATGAATACTAATTAGCCTTTTTAAAACATTTAGGGTGTCTAGGTTTGAAATACCCTAACAATTCCAAAAAAAAGATACATTAAGACTTGTTTTTGGGTGGTGAAACCCCTTTATTTTGACTTCCAAAGTTTTTCCCTCTAGTTCTTCTAGGAGAAAAATCTCTGTTAGGTGTGCAATGTTTCTCATGTTCACTTAAATTAGTAGCATGATTTTTCTCAGAAGCACCTACCTTGACATTAGTTTGAACATATTGATTAGGAGGTAGAAGGCTACTAGAAGGAGCTGAGTCTTGGTTGGAATGTTTCACAGCTTCTGAATTTGTAACGGTATTAATGGGGACCAAGACCGAAACATCCTGTGAAATGATGACCTTTTCTCCTTCATTAGGTATGGTTTCAGTCAGAGAGATGGATGAAGAAAGGTAGTTAAAAGTTCCTGGTTGCTCAATCCCTTTAAAGGGGGATTTCAGAGAAGTTGATAACATCAATATAACCCTCAGAGGGAGTAGATTGAGAGGGAGGATTTTTCAGGTCATGCAAGATGAAGCTGGATTGCTTATCCTCAAGAGCTTTTTTTCCAGATTTTGGGTAAAATTATTAGAAGGATTGTCCCCTTGCACAGAAGCAAAATTGCTTGTCTGTGCATTGATAGAGGACGAAAGAGAAGAGTGAGCCCTAGAAATAGTCCCAATCAGATTCTGGTTCAAAATAATCTTACCCTTTGAAAATTCATGTTGGATCATTGGGGTACGATATGGGAGGTCAGATTTAATATCATCACCCAGAACAAGTGAAGACACAACATTGGATTTATTTAAGGCATCCAGGTCTGTTTGTTCTATAATTTTAGGAATATCACTTTCAATGTTGTGTCTAATGGATTGTTCCTCTATTTCTTTATCATGATCCTCCACTAAGTCAACCCATGAAATTTCAGGCATAAGATGTGATTTGAAAATCCATTTTTCAGCTTTATGTTCGAAGGGCCCGGGTTTATCAGGGGGAGGGCCTTTATCTTTCTTATATTTTTTCACTTTTGTACATTCTGAGGTGTTGTGGTGATTAGAGACCCTATAGACCACTCTAAAACTTTGGATTGAGTGTCCTGTAGTCTTACAAGAGTCACAGAAGGGGGGTAATTTCTCATATTCTAGTTTAACCTTAGTCTTATACTCATTGGCACCTAGTCCTATGAAAATAATGATACATGATTTGATTAAATAAAAATATGTTTTACTCATAAAAAAAATAAGTAAACTAGAAGATTGTTACGTGGGAAGGAAAATTAGGTTGTCTCATGAAAAGATTATGTATTATTCATAGTATCCATTATAAAGACAAAAAAAATTATATATGATGAAGAAGTTTTACCCTATAAAAAACAATTAATGAATATTCAATGTGAAGTTCATCAAGGATAAAAAAAATATGATGTATCATTGACGGAAATTTAATTGGAAACCAACCATAACATATATTCACATTATATCATATTTCTAAAATATTCATTACATATCATAATAAATCATAGACTTATAATATATAGTTTTAGAATCATTAGAGATTAGATATATAAAAAACTCATTTTATAAAAATCTATCAAAATCTCATACAAATACCCTTCATATGTGATAAAATTCTGAAAATATCATATGTAATACTCTTATACACATCCAGAGAAAATTGAACCATGAGAAAGGGTGATATATGATGCTCGGTAGGGGGTGAATATAAGATATATAAATAAAATATAATATGTTAGGATAAGATGAAAATGTTGGTATGATAACATAATCAAGGTACATGACAATGGAATAAGGAAATCATACCCAACAAAATATGGATCCTAAATCATGAGTCGTGACATAAACGTTTTCGAATTACATAATAAAATAGGTATATGAATGTGGAATCATATTATAATTGTTATATGTTATGGTAACACAACATCAGAAATAGAATAAAAAGGAAATTTAGCATAAGAATGTGTCAGGTATATATTTATATAAAATCATTTCATTTGTTAAGTATTACTACCAAGACCTTCATCACATAGTGGATATAGGGAATTAAAATAGTGGATTGGGTTCACTCTCCACTCCCATACACATAATGGATTAGGTTTACTCTAAAGTCAAATACATTTTGTCTCATGAGATATAAATCGTTTTTTATTTCATTAGGTGGGATATATAATTATGGGACCACCACATAATAAAAAAACCAAAATATATTTTCCACATGAACATGAAAACATTAATAATTATAACATACCTAAATTTACTATTAATAAAGAAATTTTTTTCCTGATTTATTTCAAAAAAATTGATCATTAGACACCATTATAAAGAAGGTGGAAAATAACATAATAAAATATCCCTAATGAAGAATACAAAATAACTAAGGAGATTAATAAAATGAAAAAAACTTTTTTTGAGAATTAGAAAATTGTATGATAAGTAATAATAAATATCATTGACATTGTAATAAAAAAATTAATAAAGAAATAATTTATATGTAATTAGATTTATAAAAAGTATGTGAAGGAAAAAAATGCTTTTATGAATTGTGAATAAATGAAATGGAATATTTTTAAATAAAATCATTGAAAATGGTAATATAAATAGAACATTTGGATAATGATAAAAATATCCCATTCATACTTTTAAGGAAAGTGAATTTCAATATAAATGAACATAATCAATAATTTCTGTAAGTAAAAGTACATATATAAAATAATATGAAAGACATGGACAAGGAGGAGAATGATTCATGACCCAAAAAATATATAAGGCCGGCTTCACTCACAAGCAACCTTTTAGATGAATTTTGAACCCAAGGGAGGTAAAATGTCAAGGGAAATGACAAAGAAAAATATAACAAGATCATAATAAACTATATGTGGTTTTAGGTATAATGAAAATATAATTTTCCTAAATATTAATTGAAACATAGAAAATTTTGATTTTAAAGTGACACTGGGAAAAACTATTACCAATGATTTTTAGTTAATAAGAGGCACTTTAAATCTATGTATAGTAAATTTAGTTTTTTTATTAATATTTATAATAAAATTATTCATTTTTATATTAATTAGTACCATTCTTTTACAATTAATTTTTACCTGAATATTAATTATTTATTTCTAAAATTAATATTCTGATGTTGATTTATTCATTTTTCTATGTATACTTTTATTTGGAGGTTCTTCTCCCTATACCTAGATCATGGATTCATCGACTCATAAATGTTCATGAAAATTACTTATATGTGTTTGATATAGTTCTATAATACCATTGTTATTTCTTAGAACTCGCGGTGTTGTTTTTTAAGTAACACTTAAGAATATCATTTTTGATGAATATTGTATTAATATAAGAATTATATTTATTATTGAATATATATTGGAATATTATTTTTCTATAATTATTTTTAATTCTTGTGTTAATCCTTAATATAACATATATATAATGTTTTCTTAGTCATTCATGTGGCAAAATTTATATCATTGTTCATGTAGGTGGTAAAACTGACCCAAATAATAACATGTTAGAACTGCTGAATGAGTAAGAAAATGTTATTTTATAGAATAATAATAATTTTATATATAATGAATTATTTATAATTTTTTTTATTAAAGAGATTAATCAAATTTTATAATTTTTGGATAAAAATGATAAAAATTTGATTAAGGAGAGGATAACACTTAAATTAAAGAAATTAATCTTCCCTTAGAAAGCCTCTTGGAAATTAAGGATTTTATAATGTCTGATACTTTTCATAAATAAATATTTCATCAATTTAGATTAATATTCAATAAAATTCATAGTAAAACATGCCTGGGGATCCTTGAGGATTAGTGTCTTTGGAAACTTGGAAACATAAAAAATGGGTACATAAAATATATATATATATATATCATATCCCATTTAAATATTAATAACTAGAACCCTTATTAGAAATAACATACTTAAAACATTTCTCCATAACATAGGGAATAGAAACATAAGTAAGGGATAACTCATATTCTCAAAAAGTATAACCATAAGATGTATCAATTAATGATCATATTTGAGCATAAGATAAGAATATGGGTATTATAACATTGTCAAAACAATAAAAAATTATTTAAATAAATTCATATATCATAATCATACAATAGGGAATGATGTTTTATCAATATAAACACATAATAAATAATATATAAGTTTATAGAATCATCAATAATAGATCATGATCCATGGAAACATTTCTTAATTTTAAGACATAAGTTTTTGGAAAGAAAATAGGTATAAAAAATAATTTCCTTAGTCAAGGATCACATCCAAGACTATTATAGTGAATTGGGTTCACCCACCACACCATAATATCCTTAATAAAGGATCACTCCCAATACTATCTTAATGGAAAAATTCCCTTAGTAAATAGGGCTCACTCCCCATTATAGTCCTTATTATTCCATGATATACCCTTCTTTACCTAATTAATTTGAGGTCTATAAGGGAACCACCCAAACAAAATTAAAATGTAACCACACTTACATGATTTATAATGGAACCATACACCATATAATGAAAACCATACATATCATTTCCATAAGATCATAAGATATTCATCATATCATAACCCTTGAAAAGGAAAAGAGTTTTATAAAAATTTCATAACAAAAAACATAAAAATTATAGGGAAATAATGAACATGATAAAATCGTATCATATCCCCAATATATCTTAAGAACATAAAATGATATTATTATAGATGGAAATTCCTTTAACATATCACTTAAAAATTTAATGACGAAAATATCCTTTTTCAATAATTATTAACAAATTTAAAATTTTCATAAATATCAGTGAAAAAAATTATTTGAAATTTAAAAAAGTAAAATTATAAATTATTATTTAATTAAAATAGTATTTATTATGGTGGGTAAAATATTTTATGTAATGTATGTTAAAAACAATTCCTTTCACATTTTAAGTGAAATGTCAAAATTACCACGTTTAGGAAACGGTAAGAAGGATCCACTAAGAACATGGTTAGGAGTTTAAAATATAGTCGATAAAATGATTTTAAATAATCATTTTATAATAGTAAAAAATATCTTGAAATTTTTTTAAATAAAATATGTCCATGGAAGAAAATATTATCGATCGAAGAGATAAATTGAGTTTGTTTTCCATAAAACAATTTTTTCTATTTATTGAGTACATAATGAAAGGAAAAAGAAAGTAAAAAATGAAATATATAGAAATAACCAGTTTATATGAAAATAAACAAGATTTTTGTGGTATAGATCATATAATTTCATCATAAAAATTTTAATTATAAATAATCCAGGTAAATTTGAGGTTGTGATATAAAACCCCTACTATTGTTTTATCTTTTGAATCATAACCCCTGTGAAACAAATAAGATCAAAAAAAGAATTAAATACCTTGAATATAAGGATAATCATGATAGAAAATATCTTTAGGGAAGAAAATACACATCATAAAATATTATGTTTGTATAACATAAAACATGTTTTAGTAAAATAAATTTGAGACAAAGAACCCTTACAACTTAAGTGATTTTTTAAAAGAAATTCATTGGAATATTTAAAATCATATGGTTCTATAAATAACTTTAATTAAATAATTTATTATTATAAACAAAATTTTTTGGAAGTATATTCACTATATAAATAATAATTTATTACATAACATTAAAACATGTCTAAATGAAGATATATTGAGACGAAACCCTTACCATAACTCTATCTTTATTTGTATGTGTTCTAACATACTATATAATAAATTTAAATTTACTTTAATTATATAATATGATCATATTAATACATATTATATCATATATTATACACTAATATTATATCAAAACATTTTTATTAACAATTTTCTATTAAATAAGTCATTTTGTGTGATAACTACTTTGTTTTTCAGTTTTAGTTCGATGGTTATAGTCCCTGAACATTAGTAATTTTTCTTCCATATGTATAATTTTAATCGTGATATAAATATATTATATTTCATTACATTATTATATATATATATATATATATATTCATATTACAGGGTAATGAAAAATTAATTATATCACTTCATGGAGACACTGGTTCGTGCGTACACACGGGTGATGTTTCCATTTTTTATGGACAGAATGAAGGAAATGTGATAATTTACCTTCAAAGAATCATTATTATATCATAATTATAACATATTATAATTTAATGTATCATATTTACCATCCATGTAAAGCGTAAATAATGAAATCACATCACTTCATGGATGTGGTAGTCTACACATACACAGGAGCAACATTATCATTTAATAATTGATCAGAATGTAAGAAAGTTTTTGTGATTTTATAATTACAAAATAATAATTATTTTATAAATATAATTTAAAAACATTAAATACATCATTATACCCAGTGAATATTTTTGTTGATGGTAAATGAATTGTATCACTATGTGGAGGTGGTAGGCCGCACATACGCACGAGCAATACTTTTATTTCATATTTGATATAGAAGAAGTGGAAAATGGATTCCAAATCATCATAATAAAATCTGTTTATATTTATAATAGTGGATTAATAATTTTTTATTGATAAAAAATGTTATATAAGGTGTAAGAAGAAATAAAATTGAAAGAGATTAGTTATGATATATACCTCTTATTTGAGAGATCTCCTTTGACTTACACCTTAATCCTTGAAGTACTTTTCCTAAGAGAATAAAATAAGAGATAAGATGAATGTAAGGATTACAGGATAGTTTTGAGCCAGTTTTGGATGAGGTAAAATCCTCAAGTGGTGTGAATAATGGTGGTGGAGAGTTTCTCTTAATTAAGTGAGGGGAGGGACATATATGCAATTTTTTAACTATTTCAATGATTTATGGTCACTTTTAAGGTAAAAGTTCTCAAAATTCTTAGTTATTATAAGGTAGGATATTATAAGGTCACAATATATTCATAAAAAAAATAATTTTTAGATTTTTGATGCAATCTTTCTATTATCTCATTGTTTAATCTCCCTGGTGAACTAATTTTCACCTTAATTGTGATAACAAAAGGTTATTATTTTTACTACCCACTATGAAATAAAATAAAGTTGAAACTATTAAATTATGTCGAATATTTTATTCAAAGTATAGAATAAATTTTAGTAGACTCAATTTATATAAGTTTAGTAATTTAATTTTAATTCTATGTGCAAACTACAATGAAATCATGTTTTGAAAATGAATTTTTAAGAAAAAAACATAACTTACTTCCATTAAATAAATTTTAAAAACAATAAAATGAATGTTAAAATATTATATTAAACATATAATTGTTAAATTTAATTAATTAAAATAATATTATTATATTATATTGACTTATTAAGATAAAAAAATGAACGCATAAAAAATTTAAAAAAAGTGTTTATAATCCCAAAAAATAACTTATACAAAAATAAAGTATAAAGGTAATTATTAGGTAATTAATTAAATTATTTTTAATTAATGTAAGATTTTGTTACATTAAGTTAAAATTCATTATATAATGGTACATTTATATAAAAATAAATTATATTTTTTACAAAAATTGGTATTTTCATTATTCTCTAAAAAATAAATCTTTTTAAAAAAATCATTAGAATTCACCCTAAGATAATAATGACATGATAATTTTAAAAATAATATTTATTTCATCAAAAAAAATTTAAAAAAAAAATTATGAAATAATTATGAAATTCAAGTGAAGATATGTGATGAAAAACTATTTTCAAAGAAAACAAATTTTTAATGCATAAAATGAATCTACTGAAAATTGATTAATTATTTAATATAAATTAATAAAAATACATAAATTATTAAAAAAATTACTCATATTTTTTAAAAATTGGTAATTAGTATCCATAAATTCTAATTTAAGGGTTTTGTTATAATAGTTTTATTATATCACAGTTCATATAAACTCAATGTTTTGTGTAAGAAAGGCTATCAAATACTTCATGTTTTATTTCAAAGGAAAAAAATTTAAAATATTTGGTCGATACTTTATAACCCCAAACTCCTTCAATAAAATGAAATTATCCCTCCTAATTTCATCACATTGGTATAAACCAATGCGAATATATCTTTTTTATCACATCTTTGGGTTCTCATGTAACTTCATTAAACTTATGATTCTTATAAATCACTATAACAAGTTGAGTTGTCTTATTTCGTATAACTTTATCTTTATGATCCAAGATTTAAACCAATTATTATTCATTGGAAATATCATTATACAATGGTATAACCTTTATGTTCTATAATGTACTTCTCGAGATAGATATAAGGAACACATCATGAACATGAGAGATGTTGGGTGGGATTTCCATGTGATAAGCTACACTCCCTACTCAATCAAGAATATTAAAGGGACGGATATACGTAAGGCTTAGGTTTCCCTTCTTTAATAATATCATAAATTTATTCCGATCAATTTTAATGAAAACATTCACACGAGCATTAAATTATAGATCTCACTAATGATTTTCTTCATAACTATTTTTTCAACTCCAATATACTTTAACGTGATGTTGAATGGATCTAACCATTTTTGTCATTTTCTTGGCTATCTCTAATATAAATAACCTTGTTTTTTCAACTTCATCCCATTGTTCCAGAGTTATACACTTATTTTTATATAAGGATTACAAAGGAGCCTTATTAATTCTCTAGTGGAGGTTATTAGTGTAATAAAACTCAACTAGAGGATGGTTCAAATACAAACCACCCTTGAAATATATTAAACAAGATCACAACATATAATCTAGTGTTTCAATGGTCCTATTAGACATACCTTCTATTTTAGGTTGATAAATAGTACTATTATAAAACTATATATCTTGAGACTGTTGAAGGACATTGAGGTAAACCTCATATCCCTATTAGTTACAATATAATATTGTACCCAAATTTAGTACCCCATATAACCTAAAAATTTCCATAAATTATATCATGGCATGATGATCAATAGAGATAACTTCTCTGATAGGAATGAAGTGTGATGACTTTGTAAAGTGGTTGACTAGAACACAAATAGGATTGTGTCCATAAGATTTTTTGTGTAGTCTGGAAATGAATTCCATGGTCTTTTTTCCAATATACATTTTGGTATGGGTAGTGGTTTTAACATCCCATTAAAATTATATCTCTCAATATGAACTTTCTCACATACCAAGCCCCAAGATATATACTATTCAACATCCCTCTTTATGTTTTCCCTCTATAAATACTCAGTTATATATCCATATATCTTTATAATTCTATGATAAATAGAGAAGGGTGTGATATAATATTATTTTAATAGTTCCCTTTTTAGGTTAGGTATTGATGAGACACATACTTAGTTCATGAACATTATCAATACATCATAATCAAGTTAGAACTTAGGGAAATTTATCACACTGTATTACAGCTCCACAACCTCATTCTGAGCCACTTTCATATTTACATGTAAATTTGGTTAAACACTTATTTGAGAATATTATATTTCTCCCATTACTTTAGGATTTCAAGGTCCATACATTGAAAAATAATAAATATTAGATCCTTTTTTATCCTCATAATAGATAATCTAACATATTCCATTCAACTCAATGCATCAATCATCTAGTTTACATTCCTATGGTGGTAATGTATTAAGAATTTTTAATCTTTTATTAACCCCAACAATCTTATATATTCCATATTCAACTCTTTTTGTGTGAATATAAAATTTTATGTATATGATTAGTATCTATGCCACACTATTCTTTTGAAAGATAATTCCTCTAGATAATTAATGAAAATATTTCTGATACTAAATTCAAATCATGATTCAGTTAGTTTTTCTCATAAACCTTTATTTTGTGTAAAGAATAAGTTGTCACCATATCTGTCTGTATAATAACACACCCCATCCCTCTTTTGAGGCATCACTATAAATCAAAAACCCTTATCCATTATTGGGTAGTGTGAGAAAAAGTTCACTGACCACCCTTATCTTTAGATCCATGAAAGTTTCTTCACATTAATCAATCCAAAGGAATATGACTCCCTATAGAGTTAACTTAATTAATAGATTAGGTAATCATGAGAAAACCTAAATAAATTTTTGATAATATAAATCGATTCCAATAAAACTAAATATCTCAGTCAAATTGGATATTATATGATAATGTTTAAAAAAAATTCTTTGATGTATCCACCAATATACCCTCTCTTTAGATTATATAACCCCTAAATAAAACATTTTATAAGAAAAAAAATCCCAATTGGTAAATTTTTCATAAATATTATCCTTTCTTGGGGTCTTCTGTAAAATCCCAAAGTGTTATCCATTATCTTCATTTCTATTATAATGAATATGAATATAATCTATAATGACTCCCAAAAACTGATAAATTTAATATCTAAAGACTCTAGTCATTATATCCATAAATATAAAGAGGGAATTAGTAATACGAATTGGAATCACTATAAATTTATAATTTCCATAACTCAAATGAAAGTGTTCTTGGTTATGTATTCACATTTAACTATGAATTGATTGTATCCAGATCAAAGATCCATCTTGGAAAAATATTTAACACCTCTTAATTGATCAATAAAATCAGTAATACAGGGAATAGGATAACTGTTATTGATTATGATCATGTAATGTTTCTGATAATCAATATAAATTTGCATTGATATATCTTTATTCTTAACAAAATGTATAGTTCCAACCCATTTTAATTCACATGGATGAATGAATCCCATATAAATATTCTCCTTGATTTGATACTTCAATTTATGAAACACAATTTGGGGAATTCTAAATGGAGTTTTTGAAAGATTCATACCACTGAGAATGAGTTCTATTGAAAACTCAACTTTATACATTGGAAGAATACTAGATAACCCATCTATAAATACTTCAAAAAATACCATATAATAGGCATATCATCGATATTGAGTTTCTCCCAAATCGTTTGAGATAATTATCCACATTGAATAGGAATAATGACCCTTTCAATGGATGTAATTTCCATTTGATGTTCATATTTGTCATATTATTTATAGATAGTCATAGGTTGGTTCAGAATATAAAATGTGAGTTCCCTTCCTCATGAAATGATGTAGGATTTATATAAATAAATCTTATCCAACCCCAAAATGACATCACATTTAACTGGAGGAATAATACCAAGATTTGGATGAAATACATTGCCACAAACTTCAATTGGGGAATATTAATATACTTTAGACATGATAATTATACCATTAGGAGTTCTTAATGTTACATAAAAAAATAGTTGTGGAGGATTTGAATTAATTTTTTTAGATACTTATCATGGTATATAAAGAATTCATATAACTAATATAAAATAGTTTACTTTAATATTTTAGCATACCTATTACCACCTCAACATTATTTTTCTATCTTCACTCCCTTAAAAAACAAAAATGATTAGAATGGCCATCAATCGTTATTAATGAGAGTGATTAATCATGAAAAACAATTCATAGGATGTCAAAATCTTGAAACATTATTCATAATATATGACACATTATGTTTAATCTATGCCATCTATGGTCATTATCAATACTAATCCTTCAAGATTGCTCTCAAATAATGTTTTAATTATCCTAATTATATCCTATACAAGTTAAAAACCTAGTTCATAATAATTTCCATTTCACCATTCACTATAATCATGTCTGAGATTTACTCATCCAAATATTTTTAGGGTTGTTACCCATAGATTCATATTTTCTAAAACCACTTCCACTTGTAGTATCCAGAGAGGGATTTATTTTATTAGATAAACCATACTTCATTACTTAACATAATATATGTTTTTCTTCTATTAATATGCTTATCCTAAGGGTTATCATGAATATTTCATCATCTAAATTCCCAAATATTGGTAAAACGTTTCAATCATACAAACTATAGTGACCTATATGTTTCATACATAAATATTACATCATTTTAGAAGAATATTCAATGCATTTCATAATAATACATGTCTGGGGATTGAATTGGTTTATCATATTCAGAAACATGGAACTAAACAAAATAGTATATAAAATATCAATATTGATTCCTTTATAGTTCATCGCAACTATCACCATTATTATGCATAACATATATAGAATTTGTTTCTATAACCTAGGGAAGGGAAACCTAAGAAATGGTGTGATCAGATGATCATTAAGGGTCAACATAATAGATATCAATAAAAAATAATAAGTCAATATAATATAAGCATAAGTGTATGAAAACATGAGATAAACATTAAAAAATAATATCCATAAATTCAAATAATATAATAATTAAACATGGAACTATGTTTTACCAATCAAATTGAATAATAAATAAGAGTTTCAAATCATCAATAATCAACCATAATCCATGAAAAAAATATTATAAGTATATGAAATCTTTTTTTTAGAATGCACATAAGCATATAAAATAATTACCATAGTTAAGGGTTACCATTAATAAAATCATAGTGGAATTGGTTTACTTCTTATTACATAATTTCCTTGGTCAAGGTTGACGGACATGATTATCTTATTGAACAAATTCCCTTACTGAATTGGGTTCACTCCCCATTCCAATCCTTATTATCTCGAGAGATATCCTTCTTTTCCCAAATCACTGTATGGAAATAATAGACAAACTCAACCTTGGTTTATAACATAACCACTCATCCTTAGTTTACAATGGAATGACCCATAACATATTGAAGGCCATACATATGTGTGAAGAAATATCAAAAAATATTCATCATATCATCATATCATAACCCTAGAAAAGATAAATGTTTCATAAACTTTTCATGAACAATTAAATAAACTATTTACAGAAAAAATAATTATGTAATCCCATTAGATCATAAAAACCATCAATTTATGGTTTTATTGATGAAAATTCCCTTAAAGATTCATTAGAACATTTCATGAATAAAATACCCTTTTATTTGAAAAAAATATATTTAGACTCTAAAAGAATTAAAAAAATTAAGGAAATACTTTTCTTAGAAAATATTAAAGTAAACTTATAATTTAATATTTAATGAAAATATTATTCCTGATGGAGAGTAAATCCATTCATGTGGTGTATGTTAAAATAATTATTTCTATCACATTTTTGGTAAAAAGACAAAAGTACCACCTTTGGAAAATGATAAGAAGGTTTCCTTTACACTTTGGTAATTAAAGTATAATGTAGTTAATAATATCACATTAAATAATAATTTTATAATAGTAAAATATTTATTTGAATCATTTTAAAAATATATATATAGAGAATAAAATAATCTCGATCGAAAAGAGAAATGATGCCGGTTTTCCTTAAAAAAATCATTTTGTCTATTTAGTAATAAAAGAGAGGAAATTGAAAGAAAAAAATGGATTCTCCAAAAATAATAATAGTATATTAAAAGAAATTTTTCTTGGGAGATATATATCATAAAATTTTATCATTTGAAAATTTAATCATAAAAAATCTCAGTAAAAATTAGATTGTAACATAAAACCCTTACTATACTGTAAATTTTGAATAATAACCTTGATGAACGAAATAACTTCAAAGTAAAAATTATATAACATGAAAATATATATATTTATGATACAAAATGTCAATTTTTTAGTATATTTACCTCAAAAAAATATGTTATTTGTATAAAATTTAATATGTATCAGTGAAACAAAATTGGGGCAAAGAAACCTTAAGATGTTAGTAATTTTTGAAATGAAATTCATTAGAATATTGAAAATAATATGGTTATATTAAAATTTTTAATTAAATAAAATATAATATAAAAAAATTCTTTGGTAGTATATACACTATAGGAATAATAAATTGGTGAATAATAAATTGGTGAATAATATTAAAACAAGTCTCAATAAATAAAAATTGAGATAAAACTCTTACCTCAAATACGACTTTTTTAGTAATTTATATATCTTAATATATAATAAATTTAAATTTATTATAATTTTATATAATAAACATATTGATATATATATAATATCATATAGGATCCACTAATATCATTTCAACACTATTTTATTATCAATTGTCTATTAATTCAATCATTTTGGGTGTTAGTTGTTTTGTTTTTCATGATGTTCTAGTTTAAAGGTTATGGTACTTGTACCTTTATCATAGAACCTTAATCTCTATAATGTTAATAATGATATAAATATCATATATAATAATTAAATTTGTATTATTAAACATTCATATTAATAGGTGATGAAAATATAATTACATTACTTTGTGGAGATAGTAATTTGTACGTACACGAAAGTGCTATTTTAATTTTTTGATGGATGTAATGAAATAGAATTAAATGGTAATTAACATTTAATTAATAATAATTATATCATAAATATAAATTAATTTCATTAAATATTTTCATGTTATGATCAAAGTAATGCAGAAATGATAAAAAAATCACATAGCTTCGTTGAAGTGATAGTCCACACATACACACGAGCTACGTTATCATTTACCAGTGGATCCAAAGGAAAGAAGAAATTTAAGATATTGGAATTACATAATATTAATTATATTATAAATATAATAAATAAAAAATAATTCCATCATTATAACCACCCATTAAATAAAGTTATGGAAAATGAATTGTATTGCTTTGTTGAGGCAGTAGTCCACACATACGCACAAGTGATACTTTTATTTCCCCTTTGATAGAGAAGTGATAGAGCGTTATTATAAAATAATCATAATAAAATATTAATATATTTATTATATTATATTAATCATGTTTTATAGTCATAATAATATTAGATAACTTTTAAGAAGAAATAATGATGAAAGAGCTTGGTTGTGATTTATAACTCTTCTTTGAGAGACCTCCTTTGGCATACACTTTAATCAATAAAGGATTGGTCGTAATAGATAACCAAAAGATGTGGGATGAAGGTAATTATTATATTAATATTTTTTTGGAATTCATCGGTTGATCTATAAGGATCAAATTTTGTGAATAATAAGGGATTAGAGGTACCCTTTTAAACGTGAGGGGAGGGACACACGCGGAATCTCTTAAGATATTTCAATGATTTATGGTCACTTTCAAGAGAAATTGGATCAAAATGTTTAGATAATAAAATTGATGTTAGTATAAGGTTTATTTATATCAAAAAAATTCTTCGGGTTGTAATTATATGCGTTTCTCAATGTTTAACCCTCGCTAAACCAATTTTAACCTTAACCATGTTAACAAAATTTTACTTTTTTTACTATTCAATATGAAAAAACATTCAGTTGAACCTATTGAATTATAATAATTATTATTATTAAAAATATTTAATCTATTTTAAAATGTTAAATTTCTATATTTTTTATAATTTAATTTTTATTAAGCACACAAACCACAATGAAAACCCTTTTACAAAAAAATGAATTTTTAACTCTAAACATAATTTACTTCCATTCCAAACATTTTTAAAAAATAAAATTAATTTTAATATATTATATTGAATATATAATATATAAATTTATTCAAAATCATTAATACATAGTGATTAAATTAATATATTATGATAAAACCACATTGCATGCATAGAAATAGTTTTTTAGAAAAATATGTTTTTAAGATCAAATATTTACTTATATCAAAATCATGTATAATGATGAATATATCAAATTAAATAGTTTATTTCTAATTAAATAATAATTAGGTTACATTTAGATCAAATTGATAATATGATGTATATTTACTTGAAAATGAATGAGAATGTTTACGAAAAACTATATTTTGCACAAGTAACTGAATAATAAATATTTAAAAAAAATATAAAGAATTCACCCTATGAAAATTTTGACAAATAATTTTAAAACTTAAATAAATTTTCTCAAATAAAACTTCTAAAAATGTTATAAATTAATTATAATTTTTCCATGAAAAAATGCGATGAAACCGATTTATGAAGAAAATATATTTTGAAGCGTAAAATGGATTTAAAAAAGTTTTAGAACATATATATTATGTATTAGTAAATTATTTTTCATTATTAAAAAAATAAATATTTTTCATAAATTGTTTTATATTATTCATATATACCTATTCAATATCTATGTTATAATAGTTTATTGTATCATGATTCATATAAAATTGGGATTTTATATTAGAAAATATATCAAATACTTCAAGTTTTATTTCAAAATAAATACAAATAAAATATTGGGGTGTTACATATTTGGGGATCCTTATTGAATCCATAGGTTCTGAAATGTTAGAGAGTATTTTTTATGACATAATTTGTATTTATATTTAAGATTAAATATAATGAAATTTGTGAACTGAAGTGGGGAGTGGAGAGGTCCATTTATTGGTGACCTTGAGTAGCATTTTTGAAAATACAAATTTCCTAAGGGGTAAGGTATTAATCATAAATAGAAAGATGATAAAAAGTACTAAAATAATTTATATAGGTTACTAATTCCATCATGAATATAATATATAAATAAGGATATAGATATTTTATTCCATTACCTTTAAACTTATCCATTTTAATACATTTTAACTTTTTTAGGATAACCCAATTTTAACATAAGTAAAAACAATTATGCCTAAAAATTAGATTCATCCTATTATAGTATTTAAATTTTCTAATTCTGAATTTGAAAATTATTTTATCTAATTCAATATCTGAATATTTGTAATTTATATTTTAAATGAAACCATAAAATATATTTAATAAAACTATTTTTTATAGAATAATGACTTTTCAAACACTGTTATTTCAAAAAAAAAGTAATTATTAAATTAGTGTTATTCTAATTTTTATTAATAAAAATTTATATTTTATTAGAATCCTCCATTAAATGTGATCAATTGCGTTTATTAATATTAAAGTACATAACACTTATAAAAAATAATTATTTTAAAAATACAAATTTTTAACATTAAATTATTTTAATAATACCCCATTAAAATTTGTTATTTGTCATATTAAAATCCAGTATTTATAATAAATTGGTATTAGAATTTATATTTTAATTTTATAAACATATAAAATAAATTTTTAAGGATAATCATGATAAAAAGATTTAATGATTAAAAATAAAATTATTAATATTAATTTATTTTAATTATTCTTAATTTATTTTTTTCCAGAAATATTTTTTATATGTGAATTATACTATTTTTAATTAGTTACTCAAAATTAAACAACATTATCATTTTCCAAAAAAAATATACCCAATGATCATGTGTCCAATGACCAAATATACAACAACTGTATAACTAATGGTCATATATAAAACAGTAATATTGTATTCATATTTCTTGATTTACATTCATATCTAAAAAAATTATCAAATTCTTTAATTTATGTTTTAATATGTTCATCATATTTATAATGTGTTGTAATATTTGAACAGTTATCATTAGTTGTATGATCTTTAGTGAATATCATGAAGAAGAAAATTTCAACCCTGTAGTATTTTTATTTTCTTGTAGTTTCATTCCATTATTAATTTTACTAATTATGTTTTATTTAGTTATTTCATAATGTATTTCCTATTTTTTGTAATATTATACCACAAAAAATGACTATTCACTATAGTTTAGAGTTGTGTGAATCACAAGATGTCAAACACACAAGAGTTTTTAAAGGGAAATACTTACTAAAATTGTAAGTTATTACATTATACAACATATAAAATAATTTATTTTCCAATAATTCATTAATTTAACATAAAAATTAAGGGTACCATTATCTAATTTCATCTTTAGGTTCCCACGATTCATCCTTAAATAAATTTATTATTTAGATAAATGTAACTAATTGAGTGGTCATGTTTCATTTTATTTTATCTGTATGATCTAATATTTCTAATTGTTGTTCCTTGTAAGAGATATCATGCCCAAGTTGCAGTACCACAATGTTCTTGACCTATTATGGGCCAACTAAATACTTCCTCAAAATTTATACATGGAAGAAATAATGCACTTGGTAGCGGTTCAGTGGAAGTGGAAGGTGATGAGCTATTAGTCCCGCATGATTGAGGATCTCAAAGGGTCCATTGTATCAATGGCCCTACATTATATTCTTATGAAATCTAATAACACACATACATTGTGATATTTTATGGAATCCCTTATCACTAACATGAAATTAAAAATATTTCTTATGATTATTAGTGTAGATATTATATCATGTTTTTTAGTTTTAATGTTCCAATAAATGTTTTGAATACACTCTAGTATTTCTTAAGAAATATACAATCCCATGTGATTATTCATTATGAATGTATCCAAACATGTTGAAGTTATTTCATTATTCATATATATATATCCCTAGATAGTGTTGTTTGAATCATCTAAAAGAAAATATTTTAATTTGAGAACTCTAATGGGGGTGGTTTTCATCCCAACTTCCTTTGAAATACATTTTATAGGATCATATAATATATTCAATATTTTAAATTTTCATTTAATCTTAACAATATATATGAGGAAGATATGTTATATTAATAGACCACTTTTTATGTAATGGCCTAGTGTTTATTAGAAATATTTTTTTCTATAATTAATGTGTGTTGTATTATAATATATAATATTATATACCTACATAATATAAGGAAACTAATAAAAACTTTATTTCATTAATAATTATTTTTTTCATTAATTAGAAATTAAACCGATTAAAATTAAAAATATTACAATTATAAAAAATATATAAAATATAAAATCTAAAATAGGAAATTATGGATCTCCCCAATCTACTTGAATGATCACCTCTACTGCCAGCACTATAGAGAAGAAAAAAATGTTAGTAAACCAATCAACATTATAGAAAAAATAGATATAGAAACATGAGAGGAATATTGAGTGAAATAATGATGAGTTATATATAGGAGGTAATGTGATCATTCGAATAGTAATGTGACCATTGGAAGAGTAACCTGATAATTGGGAATTGTAATCTGACCAATGGGAATAGTAACCTGATTGTTGGAATAGTAATTTTGCCTCAAAATAATAACTTATGATATGAATAATATTTTCCATGATTAATTTTAGTAAATATAAACAATATAATGAAAAAAATAAATATCATTATTAAGATTAAACTCAAAGAAAATATAAGTGCAATTTTAATAAATTGTATTTTAAAGTATTTCATAAAGGTCTTGTTTTTTATATTTAAAATTAGAATTAAACCTTTTAGAAATTTATTTTTATAAAATTAATATCAATTTTTAGATTATCAAATCAAAATTTTCTAAGGATGAAGTTTTCTTTATTTTCTGAAATACTTCAATTTTCTAGTAAATAGTAAAAATTCAGTTTTTTACATAACCAATGTATCTTAAATTACATCATTCATGGTGTAATAACGACATAATACATTATAGAACATTATTTTATCCCATAAAATATTTTTTTCATAAATGAGTCATTAAAATACAATAAACATAACTTCTAAACCTAAAAATAACTTTCCAAAACCTAATGTCAAAAGTGATTCCTTAAAATAACAATTTCTCATTTTTGACATTCCTTTTTAATAAACTAATTAATTACAATTATAAAGTGGATTAAAAGTATTAAAAAGAATATATTATATTTAAATATAATTTATATTGTCAAAAATTCACTATTATAGGTTTTACCTTTGCTATATTATTTTATTTAATATTTTATTCTAAAATTACTCCTCTCCTAGGTATAAATAACCCCTCTCCCTCCCCTTGAAACCCACTCCTTACTATAACGACCCTGATTTTTATTACACACATAAACATGATTTATTGCATAAAATATTCACTTTATTCAACATAAAATATCTAGAGGTCTAGTGTCTTTGGGGCTTAGTATCATTACAAAACAACATAAAACATGAAATACACATCTTTATCGAAAACTTATTTAACATGACCACACACAATCCGACGTACTTAGCATTACATGGGATAACCTGGGGAAATTCATAAGAAAATGATGAGCTATAAATCCCAGTAAGGTTGTAAACAAGTAATAACATGAATAATACAATACATGTTAGTAAATAGGCATATCAATGGAGCATAAGAGAAACATGAACATAAATGCATGATATAGCATGATTATCATAACATGGAAATGTGGCAACAACCCTTAACATGATTTTAGAATGATACAAGTATCATTGCATATGTATCAAGATTAAATACTCATTTAACTTGAATAATAATGAGTAAACCATCATTTCACTTGATGTATCATGATACTAATCTTTACCCAATGCATTAGAGCGCTATCAGGGTGCACCCTTATTTATCATTTCATTTCATGCATAAGTGTGCCACATGGATCATATAACAAGGATTCATTAAAAATCACCATTTATTCCATGATAAAGTAATGTGGAATTCATACTTTAAAATCTATAATCAATAAGTAAATGTGCATAAAGTTGAATACCCTTGATAGATAAATGGGCATGGTATTCACTACATGATGACTTTGGCTTGGAAAATCACGGTGCAATTTCAGTAGCATAACAACATGAAATAAGAATTCTTAAAAATGGTTGATGAGAGGGAAATGGGTTTCTCATAATATGTACATTAAATGGAAATTAATGGGTTCATATAAAAACATGTCCCAATATATGTAATGGAGTTTAGATTCACAATACAAAATAATTGCTTGAATGTAAATGAGAAGAGAGAAATTCCTTATAGAATTTTGGAATTGTAATGGGTGTAGATGGGAGGAATTAATGATATAGAAAGGGATTTTGCATCCTTAAAACATAATGAGGGAATTATGGGGTGATTTGAAATCATACCCCAACATTTTTAATTAAAAACAAAAGGGTATAACAATATAAATAAATTTGGACAAAAATGAGAAAGGAATGAATCCCTTACTTAAAAGTATGATCCCAAAGGCTTAGGAGGGGCTTGAGAGAGGATTCTTGGGAGCTTGGGTGCCTTGGGAGGATTCTAGAGAGAGTATGGCAGAGTTTGGACAAACTAAAAATTCTTTGAGTGAAGGGGAAGTCGGAGATTGGGTGGGTTTATACAGGAAAGGAGAGAGAATTCTTTATTATTTCGGTTTTGGGCACCACACATTAAACTAATCAAAACCACAAAGAAAAACATGGTTTTTGCATATGTTTTTTACCAAATGGGAGTGGAAAAAATTATTTTATAAGTACAATGTCCTAAATTCTTAAAATATTAGGCTTGCTTATGTGGAGGTGATTCATTCTCTCGAAGTAATCGATTTAAAAAGTTAAAGTGTTTTATAAGTCTTGGAGGGTCAACTAAGGCTTTGTAAAATAGACCCAACAAACCTAAAATCACATTATTTTAATAGTAAAACATATATTGTCTGAACAAAATGTTTATAGTACTTTATTACATCAATATTGGGTATTGTGATGT
Organism: Viscum album; assembly: GCA_963277665.1. NCBI lineage: Eukaryota > Viridiplantae > Streptophyta > Magnoliopsida > Santalales > Viscaceae > Viscum > Viscum album. The sequence goes on along the minus strand of OY728123.1, from coordinate 679,099,474 downwards.
CATAAAACACATTATATATTTAAAAGGTATTTAATTTTTACCTAAAAATTTGATGGTGTCATAAAATTATAAAAAATTCACTGTTGGATAATTTCTACATCTTGATTCCAAAAGTAATATTCATTTTATCTAAATAATTTTCTAAATATGTTAATTTTTACTTTAAAAACTGACATTTATTGAAAATTCATGGGTTTTGAAAAAAATAACTTTCAAACCTTACTAAAAATAACAATTGAATTCATAATAATTATATGTTCATTTATATTTAATAAAAATTAATTCTGCGATAATATTTTATTAAAATATTATTTAATTTAAAAATCCATTAATTCACCAAAATATATTTCTTAATTACTAAAAAAGCTATTTTTCTTTTAAAATCATTTACAATGTAACAATAATAAAATGAATGTATATTCTCTATAAAAAAATGTGTAAATAATCATAGTACTAGGTTCTCATTACATAACCCCTTATACCACCCACATACAACTGAAGGGTTAGGTGTCTGATAGGGACAGACTCTTAGGGTGGCTCGAATAACATCGCTCGGGTGGTAATCTCTATCAAATTTCACTTCTCCCTTAGGCAGTTCCGTTCAAGCTTAATGTGTTGAAGATCAGCTTGGGCTTGGTCAAGAGAGAAGCCTAGTGATGCCACCTTCTTTATGAGCTTCAACAAATGGGCTTTGAATGGAGAAATTCTACTTTATGAGGTCATCATTTCCTTTTTCTGAGAAAATTGTATTTGTTAAAGCCCTATATTTATACAAATCATGTGATCATTGTTCAATGGATATATTAGCAATGGTCGCAATCCTTAATGGTATTTTAAAATCCAAAAACATAAAACCAAAGAAGTGCATATTTTATATAACCATTTTACATAATAAGACATTTAATTAGATCAAGAGGGGTTTTTATTGATAAAAGTTTGGGTTGTTACAGTTTTACCCCCTTAAGAAATTTTTCCCTAGAAATTTCCTTTTACCACACTAAAACAGATTTGGGTAACTTTGCTTTATCACTTCCTCTGATTCCCACATTGTTTCTTTAAACATGTGCCTTCGCCACACCACCTTGACGAGGGGAATTGTCTTATTTCATAGAAATTTTTCAATATGATCTATGATCTTCACCAGATTCTCTTCATAGGATATGTCATTATCCAATGGTACCACCTCTGGATTGAGTACACGGAATGGGTCAGGTATGTACTTCCTTGATAGTGACACATGGAATACATCATGTACTTGAGATAGGTTTGGTGGGAGTTCTAGTCGATAGGCCACCACTCCAATGCGATCAAGGATATCAAAAGTGTCGATGTACCTTGGACTAAGCTTTCCCTTCTTCCCAAATCTCATAACTCTCTTCCACAGTGATATGTAGAGGAAAACCATGTCTCCAACATCAAACTCCAAGTCTTGTCGACAATTATCAGCATATCTATTTTGTTGAATCTGGTCAGCTTTAATGTGTTTATAGATGGTCTTAAACTTATCCACCATTTCTTCAACCATATTTAGAAATAGGAGTTTTCTCTCCCCAAATTAATCCCAAAATGATGGTGTTATGCACCTCTTCCCATAAATGGTTTCATAAGAAGCCATTTGGATGCTTGAATGGAAACTGCTGTTGTAAAAGAAAACAACAAGAGGAATATGATGATCTCATCCTCCTTTTAAGTCCATTGAGCATGCTCTCAACATGTCCTAAAGTGTTTGGATAGTTCATTTAGATTGGCCATCAGTTTGAGGATGATAAGTTATACTGATGTTTAGATCAGTATCCATAGCATGTTGAAGACTCTTCCAAAACATAGAGGTGAATCTTGGATCTCAATCAGATATAATCGATAGTGGTACTCCATGCAGCCTTACCACATATCTAAAATATATAAATGTGCCAGTTGATCCAATGATAAATCTTTCTAAATTTCAATGAAGTGTGCAGTCTTTATAAGATGATGCACAACAACCTAGATAGAATTATTTCCTTTGGATGTCTATGGAAGTCTGGTGAAAAAGCCAATGGTGATGTTCTCCCATTTACATGCTGGTATGGGTAATGCTTTCATTGTCCCCTTAGACATTTTCCTCTCATCTTTCACTTGCTGACATACTAGTCACTTTGATGTATACTCAGCGATCTCCTTCTTCATGTTATCCCACCAATAATTCTCTCGGAGATCTCGATATATATTTTTGTTTCCTGGGTTAATGGAGAAATTTGAACTATATGCATCATCCAAAAGTTCTTTCTTTAACTCTGGATTTGATAGAACACGTAGTCTTGTCCAAAATCTCACAATTCCTTCTTCATTAATATTAAACTCTAGGGATTTCCCTTTTCTGATAGTTTCCACTTTCTTCTAAATTCCCACATCATCCTTTTTAGAATCCTTTAACATTTTCAAAAGAGACGGTTGAGAAATCATTTGTGAATTGAATGATGATGCTACCTTCTTTATGAGTCCCATGTCCATTTTCATAAAATCTAGAAGATTGGATCCTTTTCAATTCTCATTAATGATAGAATTGTTGGGTTCATTCTACTTAGAGCATCTGCCACCTTATTCTTTCCCTGGGTGGTAATAGATTGAACAGTCATAGTATTTGATTAGATATAACCATCTTCATTGGTGCATGTTCAACTCTTTCTATGTGAATTTATAATTGAGGCTTTTTTGGTCTATATATATTTCACACTTCTCCCTAAAAAGGTAATGTCACCAAATATTTAAATAAAATATCACTACTACCAACTCTAGATCATGTTTTGGATAGTTTTTCTCATGAACTTTCAATTTCCTTGAATCATAGGCAATGAATTTGTCATTCTACATCAACACACAACTCATGCCCTTCTTCGAAGCATCACTAAATACTAAAAAAAAGTTCTCCACTTGTGGATAATGTTATAAAATGTGTAGTAATAAGCCTTCTTTTCAACTCCTTAAATCTATCTTCGCATTCATCACTCCAAGAAAACATTACTCCCTTTGGAGTTATCTTAGTAAGATGGTTTGAAAATTGTGAGAAATTTCTCACAAATCGGCGATAATATCCAGTTAACCCTAGGAAACTATGGATATCTATTACCAATGTTGGCCTCGGTCATCCCTCAATTGCAGATTTCTTTGAGGGATACAAAGATATCTCATTTCTTATTATTATATGACACAATAACCTTCTACCAGAACTCACACTTGTTGTAATTTGCATCGAGCTTCTCCTTTTACAAGGTCTCTAGTGTAGTGCTTATATTCTCCTCATTCCCCTCCTTGGTTTTGAAGTATATTAGAATATCATCTATAAATACTACCGAAACTTTTTCGAGGTAATATCTAAAGACTCTATTCATCAATCCCATGAAGATTTCTAGAGAATTAGTGATTCCTAAAGGCATTTCTATGAATTCATAGTGCCTTTACCTTGTACAAAAATCAGTCTTGTGTGTATCCTCCTTCTTCACCCTTACTTGGTAATATCCCGACCTTAAATCCACCTTGGAGAATTATTGTGTTCCACGTAGCTAATCGAACAAGTCATCAATTCCTGAAAAAGGATACTTTTTCTTTATCGTTATTTTGTTGAGATCATGATAATCAATGAAAAGTCGTATTGACCCATCCTTCTTCAAGACGAAGAGGACCTGTGCACCCCATAGTGTCGCACTTGGGAATATAAACCCTTTATCTATATTCTATTGTAGTTCATTCTTTAGCTCCTCAAGATCCAAAATAGCCATTTTATATAGATTCTTGGATATTGGAAACACCCCAGGTATAAGATCAATTGAAAATTCAGCATCTCTTCTAGGAGGAAGACCAGGCAATTCCTGGGGAAACACCTCAGCAAATTCCTTCATAATAGGAATGTCTTCAAGGATGGTTTCTTCCATAGAATCAATCATCTGAACCAAATACACATGCTTATAGGGTAGTAATATCCATGCTTGAGATGACGGTTCTAAAGAATATCTATCCTCTTCCTTGCACATGTATAGATTTGGGGGTTGATTCGCCATAATGAGAGTGATTTCCCTCTCATGGAAATTTATGTTGGATCTATATAAGGAAACCCAAACCATGCTAATAATTGTATCAAATTGCATTAGAGGGTGTATGATGAGGTTCTTCGGGAAGTTCAATCCACAAATTATGATAGGAGAGGAGTTATATTCATGGGATTCAATGATTACCCTATTTTTCGTGCTCACCTATATCTTTACTTACATGATTTGGGGTGGTGTTGGGATTTTTCTAATAAACATTATGGATATAAAATAATGCGTAGAACAATAATCAAAAAGTAAATTCACTATTCTTGAATGAATAACTAGAATAACTATCACTACTTCATTATTGGGGTTCACTTTAGTGGTTATGATGGTAAAAGCTCTCCCTTTCTACCTTGGATTTTTTTGGTTGCCTCTGAAAACCCTTGGATTAGGACCCTGATTTGCAAGGTTCCTTGGTTCTTTGCAGTTGAAGCAATGAATAAAATGTTGAGTTTTGAATAGAGTGTTCCTCTCCTCTATCGCAGCTGTAGGTTTTTCTTATTAGCAGTTAATGGCTAGGTTCCCTTCTCTTCCATACCTAAAGAAGTTCCTTGTCCCCTTCAAGAAATTTCCATGGTGCTTCATTACGCACCTTTGGAAAGTGGGGTGCTGGATATTCTTAGCACCATTGGATTTATCCATCAGACCACCAGAATTAAATTCCACCTTATGATTCTTATCCCCATGATACCCCTAAGATTCACTTATCTCTATTTCATCTTTGAGGGAACATCAAAAAATTTCCTCATAGCTATCGAAGTCACGGATTTCTAGGGATTTCCATAGGCTAGGTTTTATCCCACTAAAAAAGTGTCCAGCCTTGAATTTGGGGGTAACGCAAATATGTAGGTATATTGTTCAATCCTTGTGAAGTTTTCCTTATACGCACTGACGTATTCATCATCTTTTTTCTTGAGGGAAAAGAAGTCCCTTTCCATCTTAAGCTGGAGGGTGCGTAGATAATATTTGTCGAAAAAAATTTTCTGAAAATCCTTCCATTCCAACACCTCTATATATTCCTTATGCTTATTATTTTTGATCTATTTCCACCATTTATCAGCTTCAACCTCCATATGATAAGCATCCATAAGAATATTCTCTTGTTCGGAACATCGAAGGATGGAGAAGATAGTTTTAATGGAGTTGATCCATTGTTCGGTGATTGAGGGATTAGATGATCCATTAAAATTAAGAGGCCTTTGTCTCATGAAGATATCTATTGAGACTTTTTATTTCTTAGGGGGTTTGAACGTTCCTTTTGACTCATGTTTCTATTCAAATCTTAAGTTAACTGAGATATTATCATAACAAAGTTCGTGATTCCTGCTCACATCGGATTAGGAATCTCATTAGAACAGTTATCACATTGATATTCGCATTAGTTCTTATCACGATTCCTCCTATTACCATTTATTGGCTATAGTAAAACTAAATTTAGTTGTAACACATATAGGTTAATCCAAGGACAAAAATGGATGACTTATAAATAACATTTATTTACTTAACTTATGAATTTATAGGCTTTAATCTATGTTATCCAGGATCTACATCCCAACATATATTCTTAGGGGTATTTTTTTAATTTACATAACTTTGGTTCATACTAAGCTTATAAATTTACCAAAGCATATCCCCCAAGAGTTTCATAATCTAGAGTTAAGCCAGGCTCGTTGTTGTATACCAGGATACCCCAAGTCAAGCCTGAAACTCATTATAGGATTTTTCACTCCTAGGTACATATGTGCCAGAGCCACCTCTACCTGCTTGTATCCAAATAGTGATTTATTTTCTTGATAACCCACTTAATAAATACTAACCAAAACTTAAGGATGTTTTTATTATAAATAGTCTTATCCCTAAGGCTTTCACTAGGGTTTTCCAATCCTAATCCCAAAAATAACTAAAACTATGCCTCTGATACCAACTATAACAACCCTGCTTTTTATTACACACTTAAACATGATTTATTACAAACATTATTCACTTGATACAACATATAATATTGAGGTTTATAGTGTGTTTGGGGCTTAGGAACATTACATAATAACTTAAAACATGAAATGCACATCTTTATTGAAAATGTCTATTACATGACCACACCCAATCCTTCATACATAGCATTTCATGGAATAACATGAGGACATGCATAAGAAAAGGGCGAGCTATAAATCCCATTAAAGGAGTAAATAATGAATAACATGAAAAATACAGTACAAGTTAGTAAATAGGCATATCAACGGATAATAAGAGAAACATGAACATAAAGCCATGATATAACATGATTATCATAACATGGAAATGTGAAAACAACACTTAACATGTTTTTAGCATGTGTCAAGGATAATTGCACATGGAGCATGATTAAACCCTCATTGAACTTGAATTATAATGAGTAAACCCTCATTGAACTTGAATTGTTATGATATTAATCTTTACCCAATGCATTGGAGTGCTATCAGGATGCACCATTATTAATCATTTCATTTAATGCATAAGTGTGAAACATGGATCATATAACATGTATTCATTAAAAATAATCCTTTATTACATGATAATGAAATGTGGAATTAATTATTGAAACTCTATAATCAATATGTAAATGTGAATAAAGTTGAATACCCTTGATAGAGAAATAGGCATTGTATTCACTACACAATGACTTTGGCTTGGAAAATCATGGTGCAATTTCGGCAGCATAACAGTGGGACATAAGAATTCATAAAAATGGTTTATGAGAGTTAAAGGGGTTTCTTGTCATATTTATATGAAATTTACAGTAAGGGGGTCATATAGAAACATTTACCAACATATGTAATTGAATTTAGATTCATAATACAAAATAATTTCTTCAACGTAAATGAGAAGAGAGAAATTTATTACAAAATTTCGGCATGGTAATGGGTGTACATGGTAGGAATTAATGAGATATAAAGGGGTCTATCATCATTAAAAAATATGTAGGGATTTATGGGGTTGGTGTGAAATCAAACCCTAACATTTTTAATTTAAAAAAACAGTTATAACAATATAAAGAAATTTGGACAAAAATGAGAAAGGAAGGAATCCCTTACTTGGAAGTGTGATCCCAAAGGTTTGGGAGGGGCTTGAGAGAGGCTTCTTGGGTGTTTTGAACACCTTGGGAGGATTATAGATATAGGAGGGTATATTTTGGACAAACTTAAAATGCTTTGAGTGAAGAGTCAGAGGGAGTTTGGGTGGGTTTATATAGGAAAAGAGAAGGAATTCTTTATTATTTAGGTTTCGGGAACCACACATTAAACTAATCAAAACCACAAACCAACCCATGGTTTTTCCCATGGTTTTGGGCAAAGGGGAGAGTAAATTTTTATTTTATAAGGAAAATATCCTAACTTCTTAAAATATAAGGCTTTCTTATGTGGAGTTGAGTCACACTCTCAAGGAAATCAATTTAAAAAGCTAAAATGTTTTATAAGTCTTAGAGGGTCCACTATGGATTTGTAAAATAAATAAAAAATATATAAAATCACATTATTTTAATTTTAAAACATATATTTTATGAACATAATGTTTATAGTATTTTATTACATCACTATTGGGTCATTATGATGTCATAAAACACATTATATTTTAAAAGGTATTTAATTTTTACCTAAAAATTCGACTATCTCATAAAATTATGAAAAATTCACTATTGGATAATTTAAACATCCAGATTCCTAAAATAATATTCATTTTATCTAAATAAGTTTCTAAATATGTGAATTTTTACTTTAAAATTGATATTTATCAAAAATTCATGGGTTTTGACAAAAATAGCTTTCAAGCATTAATAAAAATAACAATTGAATTAACAATAATTATATGGTCATTTATATTTAAAAAAAGTAATTCAGTGATAATGTTTTATTAAAATATTATTTAATTCAAAAATCCATTAATTCATCCAAATATATTTCTTAATTACTAAAAAGGATATTTTTTATTTAAAAACCATTTACAAAGTAACAATAATAAAATAAATTTATATTATCTATACAAAAATAGTGTACATAATCAAAGTACTAGGGTCTCATTACATAACCCCATATAACACCAGCATATTACTGAAGGGTAAGGTGTTCGATGGTGACAAACTCTTGGGGTGGCTCAGATAACATCGTTCAGGTGGTAATCTCTATCAACTTCCACTTCTCCTGTAGGCGGTCTCGTTCGAGCATAACATGTTGAAGCATATCTTGATCTTGGCCAAGAGTGAATCCCCATGACACCACCTTCTTTATGAGCTCCGACAAATTGGCTTAGTATGTAGCAATTCTACTAGATGAGGTCATCGCTTCCTTTGTCTGTATAAATTAGATTTGTTAAAGCCCTATATTTATACTAATTATGTGATCACTATTCAATGTCTATATTAGAAAAGGTCACAATACTTTACAGTATTTTAAATCCAAAAACATAAAGTGAAATAAGTAAATATATTATATAACCATTTAACATAATAAGACATTTAATTAAATTAGGAGGAATTTTCATTGATAAAAGTTTGGGTCGTTACACTTACAACCATTAAAAATCTAAATATATACTCAAATCCTCCCTATAAAACCCTTTATAACACTTAGGGATAATCCGGAGCAATCTAAATCCAACAATAAATGGATTTATAATACTGCACAAGAGAAGATTCACAGAGGAGAGAGAAAATATCTATTAACTCTTCCATCTTTTCTTACTGTCTTTCTCCTTTTTCCGAATTCCTTTCAAAACCAAATACTATAAAATTACATATAATGTAATTTAAAATTATATTAATGATTATAAACTACTTTAATTATCATATTTACAACAAATATGAATGTCATTCCTCCCTTTCCCGCTCTCCCGACAATGTATCGTCCAAGGTCGGTTAACAACATATGGAGATATTTTCCAGTTAATAATTTTAACCACCTTCATGGATAGATAGTATAAATTATATAGAATATGTAAATATTTAATTACTTTTATTTTATGCTTATGGAATTAATTATACTAATGTTTAAATTATGTTTAACAAAACATTGAAATCATGAGGAAATGGGAAATTTTAAAGAAAAACATGATATCATATGGCTTTAAATTCATCGACAGAAATTAATAAATATAATCCAATTATTATTATTGATAAATAGTTTTATAAATGACTATAATTAACTTATATATCAATATTTTATTACAACTAATTTTATTATTCATGAGGCATAAAAGCAACGTAATAAGGTGGGAATTAAGGTAGGGGGATTCTCAAACACAACTACCTTTCTTTGGGTTTTCCCTCATTCCCATAAACATCATTATGTATATTCCATTAATTTTCTTTAAATATAAATTCATTATTACCTTTTTATTTTATGGTATATAAATGTTTTCTACTTTATTTAATGACAAATACAATGATTTTACAAAATAAATCTTCTTTCTAAAACACATCTTTGACTCCCCTTGATTTGTTTCTTCTTCACTCAAGAATTATGATTCTTATACTAAATATGTTTTTCCCTTTTTCATTTGAGAATCCACATTTTATTCATGATATCATGATTGATGAAATAATTATGAGAACCAATACTTTCCATGGTTTAATTCATGACTATGATTGTGATTCATTCTATGTGGAACGTATGTTTATGCAAATGTTATGATGTGACGGGTGGGACTAGAATTATATATCAATAAAATTCATTAGGTAATGTGATTGATCTCATGAGATGATGCATATTCTTCATGTAAATGATGTTATCTTTGTTCACAATAATGATGTTTTGATTATCCACATATGTTATGCATGAACATGTTGCTGGATTTTTTCACAAATATGTGTGGTATTTGACCATTAAGACATGATGTTTCATTTTTATTAATTTCCAAATTTCATGCCTTTGTTATATGTTTCCTCATGATTTTGATGATGACCCTATTCTTACGATATGATGATGATGTTTATTACCACCCATGTTATATTGATTCATTTCCCTTATTTATCCTCTTACTGGGAGTTTACTTCACCACTTTCATTGATTTTCTCCCATTTCCACTCAGATGTGGGTAATTATTGCATCATACCGTTAGAATTTTTTCATTATACCCAAACTTATTAGCATACTAAGCATTGTGGTATATACTTTTTTATCTCCCTTTTCATGTTTCCCAACCAGAAATTCTACATAATATCTCTATATATATTTATAATCAGAATGATGTGAATCATGGTTTATGAACCCATGATTCCAAAATTTATTGAATGTAAAAGACTAAGAGTACAAGGTAAAAAGATATGATTATTAGAAACATGTGAAGAAACACCTCAAATAAAATGGGGAATCATCAATGGGATCAACCACCACCTCTCCACCTTAGATGATGGCCCCACCTCCATGTTCTAGGTTGCTGTTAGTCACCATTAGTATCCTTTGAAGGGATTGGATCTTCCACTAGACCTAATCCCTCCAAGACTGATTTAATAGTCTCAACACAACAATACCTTCCATCAATCGGGATAGCACTATGGACACTTCTAAATTCCTGACTGAAGAATTCCTTACGTTTAAACCTATTTAAAATACCAGAAAAAATAATAGTGTTTCTACCAGAGTTAAAATACTATTGCACCACATCAATCCCAGAAGTTTCACCCATCCCATATCCATCCATTACATCCTCAACAATCATGTCCTGCTTATTTTACTCAGCTACATTATATGGTTTAACCTGCACACAGACATCACTTTTTTTCTTCCATTTGCGATCAAAATAGGTGACCAATTCCTCTTGATCTGGTTTAATATTAATTGTAACTTAAGCATCACATTCATTATCAGAAACCACATTCTCATCATCATGTTCATGTTACACAGAAGTGGGATTACCTCTCACGTAGCCTTTATGAGAAATCTTTAAAAAAATATTTAGTATCAGGCCCTGCACCAAAGTCATCAGGAAATGTCCCTTGATGAAAATTTACCGTATGTGAATCAACCTTCAAATTAGCGAAATGCTCAGAAAAAATATCACTCACTGAATTCACCAACTCATGCCCAGAATTGGAACTTCTATTTACACAAGAAACCTCATTCATGTTGAACTCACATACCTTCCCCATGCCTATTGAGATATGAGGGTCAAGGGAGGGTGCTACTTTTTCATCCTTATCAATAGCCACGGATGATGTATTTCATCACTTTAATCCTTTCATTGTACCTTTGGTTGGAATGTACTTGATCTTCTGAACCTATCTACATTGAGTAATATCATGCCTAACAAACTTACAAAATTTTCAGAAGTTTGTCAAGAATTCATAATCAATATCAATCTAAATGTTTTCACCATTTGCAATGAGATACTCACAATCCAGCCTGGGAATCGATAATTCAATATCAACCATGTAACGCCCCGACCCCGTTACCCAGAGTCAGATCATTATTACATAACATTGGCATGATCACAAGAAAGATAAAATCTCGAAAGACTGATTCATTTAGTAGCCTTGGTAACACTAGATATATTAATAAAGTTTTCATTACATCATAAAATGAAAACTACAACAATATAGTCCCCATATTCCACAAAATTATCCCCTCATATTATCCCTGCAGGTCATTCATAAATTACTTCTTCGCATCCTGGGAAAAATAAAACATAGAAAAGGGGTGAGCTCAAATGCCCAGTAAGGATAACAATATAGCAGAAACTTTCATAAATAAGAATAAACATTTTAAGTCAATGTATAACTAAAAAAATCTTTTTAAACATTAACTTCAACATAGTATGGCAAAAATAAAATGAAATAATTCCATTTACTTATTCACATGGATATTATACTAATCGAATAATCACATGAAATATCAATAACCACTTTCATAATGATGGAATGCGTAATGACAGACTATCATAACCACATAGCTAAGGCCTCGTGCCAAGAATACAAATAAGATTTTTACAAGGACTTTTTTCAAGACACTAGTTTGTCTCATGAGACCTACTGATGCATCGAGGAGCTATAGCGGGCTCCACCCATCACATAATAAGTCCAATGCATTCCTCATTTGAACAGGTTTAAACATAACATAAACGTTCATATTAAAACTAGAATACAAAATGTCAATACTTTCTCCATAAACCATGAATGGTATAAAAATAAAACATCCACAGTCAAAAAAATCACAAAACCTTCAATACAATATGAAAATTTTGTATCATAATAAATCAACTTCAAATAATCTTAAAATCCATCAAAGGATGTTGACATAGATGAAATCAAAACTATTTGAGAGAAATATCCCTTTTTTGAAATCATTTAAAAGTCACATAATTATAAAATAAAACATTTACTTTGAAAATTTTCTTATAAGCTTGTAAGGGAAGCTTCGAAGATTTTATAATGGCATAAAATAGCCGCACCTTCCATATAAGTTAAAAAAAACATTCTTACCTTAATTCTGTCGAAAAGGTTAAAAAAGACCTTGTTTGGAAATCCATGGAATGATTCCTTTATAAACCACTTATAAAAGTCAACAAGGGTATAAATGACTTTAACCCATTTTCCAGTAAATAGTAAAAATGTTTTGAAATACATTTTTAAGAAACATCGATGTGGATGATAAAGAAGTCCCAGTACATAATCATGTATAAACAACCTCGGATAATGAAGAGATTGTGAAATAACCCTTACCTTGTACTTTTCCTTGGTTAAGGGTATGTTAAACTCTTGTATAATGGTGAAATAATTGTTATTAAATTATACAAGAATCATATACATTAATATGATATCATATATGATCTTTTAACATTGATTTGTTAATAATATCTTAGCATTATCGTTGTTTTGGGTGTTAACTTACTCATTTTCTTTTATATGTTTTGTTACGTAAGCCATTTTTTCATGGATAGGTTGTATCTTATTCATATCCATAATGATATCATGTCCTTAAACATTATTTTTAAATCATAAAATTATAATTATACTTGAATGGATACGATGGAGAATGAATCTCATCGCATTCGTGGAGATGGTAGTCTGTACGTACGCACGAGCGACAATATCATACTTTTGATATTAAAATAATATATAATTGGATGTTATATCATATATACAGAATCATTATCATGTTATATTTATTATTTATATGAATTATAAATCATTTTTATACCCATCCAAATAATAATATATTGAATAACAATTACAGCACGACGTGGAGACGGTAAGCCATACGTACGCACGCATGGTGACATGTCATTCAAAAGATGGATAGAATACTGAATATGGTTGTACCATATTTATAATAATATTACAGTATATAGTAGATACTGTATTCATTATTTTAGGATGGGAATAACAAAGAAAGAATAAGTTGAAGAAGAAACGAACTTGAAAGGGGGTGGTGAAATCATTACTTCTTCTTCGGGTTCTTCCTTTTGATTTGATCAAAAGGGCTCCATAGTTTGGCTTTCTAATCAAACTATGGCCTCTAGGTTGTAGTGAGGGAATTTTAGAGAGTATTGTTTAAGGGTTTGGCCGAACCAAAATGCTTTGAAGGTGTGAATTAATGAGAAGGGGGAGTTCCCTTTTATAAGAGGGGTGAAGGGAACCTTTGGAAAAGATAGAAATATTATTTTATAATAAATTCATATTCGGTTTCTAATGGCTCAAAAGTGTATTATTTAAAGGTTAAGGTGGGTATAGGTCGAAAACCAATCAACAAATATAATTTAGACATGTTTGGGTCATTATATTAACCTTATCTTTTAGTTTTAACTCTTAGTTAATTAGTTTGACACTTACCATGTCACTTTGTATTCTTAAATTATATAGTTAATAAACTTACTATATACCTCCAAGAGACTCCCAAGTGGTCTATTAATGATACACCTATCATGATATAAGTCTCTTTTACGAACCTTAGATTTTGAGGAATTTAATATCAATTAATAATATAATATTTGTTTTAAAAACTCTTTTATGTCAATTTTGACACTATTCAATAATTGATTTTTTTAAAAAAACATAACAGAATTATTACTTCAAAAAAAGTTAATTAAATCAATATTAGAATGTCATATTATCCTATAAAATTAGTTTAATTAATAAAAAGTCTGAAATTATATTTATTTGGATATTTATAATATCAATTATTCTAATTTTTCATTAATTTAGTAATTACTGCATCACCATTGTGTCATAATTAAATTAACTTATATAATGTCTAAAAATTATGAATAAAATATAATTATGTAGGAAATAATTTTAAATTTCTAATTAATATTTATAGTCTAAAATTCAACATATATAACCCTATGTAAAAATTGTTTTTCTAAAAGATATATGCTTATGTCATTTTTGTATTTATTTTAACTTAATTAATATAAAGTGTCATTATCACTTACAAGTGGCTCCATGGGGTCCAAAAATCGACCCCAAGATTCCCATGGTCAGACATGTATCAACCAATATGGTTAGGACACGTTTTTGGGTAATTTTTTATTATTATAATATTATTTTTTAACCCTTATTTACCGGATTTACCCTTAACCATGGTAAATAAAATATTTACCGAAGTAATTGTTCAAAATGCCTAAAAATAAAAGTTACCTATTTACACAATATGAACATCCTAATTCCAAATATGGAATCCATTTTTTCAAATTCAAAACACAAAAGTGGCAGAAATTGATTTAAAATTAATTCTCATTGTTAAAATAAAAAGCGTGTTTTTAAGAGATAATAACCATCAAAAGATTGACACTTGTTTATGTCCGGTTTAATTGTCAAATTATGTACAATGACCAAAATTGTATTAAATGGTAAAAATATATTCTAAATATAATTTAAAACCACTCAAATTCATAATCTATCAATACAAATTATTTCGATTAAAAAAAATTTTTTTAATTAAAATTTAGTAATTTTCACTATTCATCAAAATATAAATGTTATCCGAAAAGTTCCCAAATTTCACCCTACGCTAAATTCGATATTCCGAATCCAAAAATAAATTCCATTTTGAGAGATAAAATTTATAAAATTTTAAAAATTAGGTATTACTATTCATAACAGCTAGTTTGATTGGTTGTGGTGTGTTAGAACTCGATGTTGCGTACAACACACGCTATCGCATTATTCAAAGAGAAGCGTAACGTAGAAGCTTGGGGTGTTACATTCTCCGCTCCTTCAAATAATTTCGTCCTCAAAATTTCTAGAATACTACCGCATGAAAAGTCTCGGGTGATTCTTCATCATAAGTTTCTCGGGTTCCCACGTTGCCTCTTCCATCTTATGGTTTCTCCATAAAACTTTTACCAGACGCGTCATCCGGTTTCTCAGTACTTGTTCTCTCGTATCAAGAATCCTGACGGGCTCTTCACAATAAGACATATCGGGTTCTAGTTCTAATTCCTCATAGGGGAGTACATGCGTTGGTTCAGGCATGTATTTCTCCAATAGAGTTACGTGGAACACATCGTGAACTTTGGAGAGACTTGGCGGCATTGCCAATCGGTAAGCTACAGCCCCAATTCGTTCTAGAATTTCGAAAGGTCCGATGTACCTGGGACTCAATTTACCTTTCTTACCAAAACGTATGACTCCCTTCCATGGAGATACCTTCAGGAAAACATGATCACTGACTTGAAATTCCAAATCCTTCCTTCGATTATCGGCATAGATCTTCTGCCTACTTTGAGCTGCTTTGATGTAATTTTGGATTACCTTCACCTTTTCCATTGTTTCCTCCACCAGTTCTGGACCTATAACTTTTCTTTCACCAACGTCATCCCAACAGGTCGGTGTGCGACATCTCTTTTAATGTAACGCTTCATATGGTGCCATCTGAATAATCTAATGGAAGGTATTGTTATAAGAAAATTCTACCAAAGGTAAATATTGATCCCACATACCCTGAAAGTCAAGTGAGAAATATCTCAACATGTCTTCTAAGGTTTGAATAGTCCGTTCTGATTGTCCGTCTGTCTGAGGGTGGTAGGCAGTGCTCAAATGAAGTTCATTATCTAGGGATTTCTGAAGACTCTTCCAGAATCTTGAAGTAAAATGGGGATCATGATCAGAAACAATCGATAGGGGTACTCCATTAAGTCTCACAACTTCATTAATATATAGTCTTGATAGAAGTTCCTGTGGTAGATCTTATCTTATAGAAAGAAAATGTTCTGACTTGGTAAGACGATCAATAATAACCCATATTGCATCGTTCCTTCTAGGAGTCTTTGGTAGCCCCATGAAAATGTCCACCGTAATATTGTCCAATTTCCACTCTGGTATGGGAAGAGGTTGCATGACTCCTCCAGGTTGTTGCCTTCCAGATTTCACTTGTTGACAAACCATACATCTTGACACAAAATCAGCAATCTCCCTCTTCATGTTGTCCCACCAAAAATGATCCTTCAAATCTCTATAAATTTTGGTGCTCCCACGGTGTATAGAGAAATTGGAACTATGAACATCATCCAGGAATTCCCTTTTTAGATCAGGTATATCGGGAACACAAAGCCTCTTCCGGAATTTCAAAATTCCATCTTCATACACAAAGTATCTCAATCTCCCATCATTCATAGCTTTAATCTTCTTTTGAAATTCTTCATCATCTGTCTGAGAACTCTTAATGCTTTCTAGTAAAGATGGTTTGGCAACCATTTGAAAAAGAATTGATTTTTCACCTTCCATGGTTATTCCCATGACCATCTTCAATAGATCCATGAAGATTGGATCCCTTTCAATTCTCATATTGTTCAAAACTCCATGATTTTTTCTGCTCAAAGCATCTGCCACCTTGTTTTCTTTCCCCGGGTGGTAGTGTATCATACAATCATAATACTTGAGTAATTCAAGCCATCTCCTTTTCCTCATGTTGAGTTCTTTTTGTGAGAAAATATACTTCAAACTCTTATGATTAGTATACATCTCACATTTTTCACCATAGAGGTAGTGCCTCCATATCTTCAATGAAAAGATCACAGCTGCTAACTAGAGATCATGAGTAGGATAGTTTTTCTCATGAATTTTTAACTGTCGTGATGCATAGGCAATAACCATATCATTCTGTATAAGGACACAACCAAGTCCTTTCCTCGATGCATCGCTATAAATAACGAACCCATCATTCCTCGATGGTAGAGTCAATATAGGATCATTGACTAATCTTCTCTTCAGTTCTTCGAAACATTCTTCACACTCTTTTTTCCAAACAAATTTAACCTCTTTATGTGTGAGCTTTGTTAATGGGTTAGCCAACCGGGCAAAATTCTGGACGAAACGTTGATAATAACCTGCTATACCAATAAAACAGCGTACCTCAGTTATACTCGTAGGTGCTATCCATTCATGGATTTCCTTGGTCTTAGAAGGATCAACAAAGATTCCATCTTTAGAGACAATATAGCAAAGAAAAGTAATCTCCTGAAGCCAGAATTCACACTTGCTAAACTTCCCATATAATACATGTCTTCTCAGTGTCTTCAGGATAATGTGCAAGTGATTTTCATGATCTTCGTAGCTTTTCGAGTATACCAAGATATCATCAATAAATACCACCACAAATTCATCGAGATATTCCTTGAAAACTCTATTCATCAGATCCATGAATACAGAGGGTGCATTAGTCAATACAAAAGGCATTACTATAAACTCGTAATGCCCGTACCTGGTTCGAAATGCTGTCTTCGGAATGTCTTCCTTCTTCACACACAACTGATGGTATCCAGATCAAAGGTCAATCTTTGAAAAGTATTCAGCTCCATGCAGTTGGTCAAATAAATCATCAATGCGAGGTAGGGGATACTTGTTCTTT
Source organism: Viscum album (assembly GCA_963277665.1). NCBI lineage: Eukaryota > Viridiplantae > Streptophyta > Magnoliopsida > Santalales > Viscaceae > Viscum > Viscum album. The sequence continues at coordinate 679,081,590 of OY728123.1, read as the reverse complement.
ATTGTTATAGCATTGATCTCCATGTAGTCGATACATAACCTCACAAATCCATCTTTCTTTTTAACAAAAACAACAGGGGCTCCTCATGGAGAAACACTAGGGTGAATAAATCCCTTATTACTCAATTCCTCTAGTTGTTTCTTTAGTTAAACTAATTATATAGTTTCCATTCTATAAGGGGTCTTTGATATAGTCCTTGATCAAGGAATTAAATCAATGGAATACTCAATTTCTCATTCTGGAGGATGTCCAGGTAAATCTTCTGGAAACACATCTACATATTCTTTCACAACAGGTACATACTCTATTTGAACATTCCTTTCCTCACACATAGTAATTTCATTCTCTTCCTCCCCAATAATTGAATTTAGTTGAGCTACTGGGGGTGGATCTAGATAAGATTTAGGTGGTGACGATTCTACTCTAAAGATAAGGTGTTCCTTGTCATCATCATCAAGAATCGTAACCTATTTCTTCTTACAATAAATCTTCGCATCATAGTCTGAAAGCCAGTCCATACTGAGGATTATATCAAACTCAATCATAGGTATGGCGATGAGATCAACAGATAAAGAACATTTATGTGTTCTAATGGGGACTGATTCACAAAAATTTGTTGCAATGATACTTCCCTTAATAGTTTTAACTGAAAACTCCCTTGTTAAATCAAATTGGAAATATCAAATTTTCTTAGCAAACTAGGAAGATATGAAACAATGCGATGATCCAGAATCAAATAATGCATTTGCTAAACTTGAGGAAACCATTAAATTACCTGCCACCACGTCTTTCATAGCTTCTACCTCAGCAGTAGTGATAGCATAAGCTTGGCCTTGATCCCTTGGCCTTTTCTGAGGTAAGTTCCCCTGACGCTTAGGACATTCATTTGCATAATGTCCCATCTTCCTGAAATTGTAGCACAGAACATTGGTAGCTTCCTTCTTCCCTTTTCAATCACGAGCTTGGTGGCCTTTTTCACCACACTTGTAACAGACACCCATTCCCGTCAAGAAAGTACCGTGGTGTTTCTTCCCACATTTACCACAGGATGGATATTCAACCTTTCCCTTCTTCCCCTTATTTCCATTCCCAGATTGATCAGCAGATCTCTTCTTCTCTTTATTTTCTTTAAAGTCATAAGACTTAGAGAATTCCTTTTTGGTCTTGATAGCACATGAGACAATGTCTTCGTACGATGAGAAGGATTGTGAGACTAATGCTCAACGGAGAAATGGTTTTAACCCATCAAAGAAATGATCAATATTACTTCTTTGGTTACGTATATAATCTCCAGCATACCTTTCTAACCTTGTAAAGTTAGCCTCATACTTTGTGAAATTCTCATCCTTCTTTTGTCTCAGACTCAGAAATTTCCTTTCCATATCTGCTTGATGGTCGCGAGGAAAGTATTTTTCTAAAAACAGATCTTTGAACTCCCTCCATTCCAAATTTGATACTTCATAATCTTCCTTCATGTTTTGAATCAATGACCACCATTGATCAGCATCTCCAGTGAGGTGGTAAACTTCCATGATAACTTTTTCCCTTTCACTACTCCCCAAATCCTGAAATATTTTCTCTAGGGAATTTATCCATTGCTCAGCTACTAAGGTATTTGTAGTCCCATTGAACATTGGTGGTTGTTGCCTCATGAAGAGATCTAACATTGATCCTCCACGCTGCGAATCAGGGTGCTCCATAAGGGTAAGGTTATTATTCATAACCAGAGTGAGTTCTCCCAGTATGGTGATTAGATGATCAGTACCAGTTGCATCACCAGCTCCACTATAATTATCTTGAGCAGGAGGGAAATCCCTACATGGAGTGCTTGCATTGATACGGTTTCCATTTCTTCCAATAGGTGCCATTTCTAAATAATGGAATAAACTAGATTAGTTTATGAATCAAAATACATAATTCTATACTTATAAAACACTTAACATAACTTGAACTATTTATGGATATAATCCGTAATCATAAAAACATTTTCTTTGAGGAATTATATACTCATAAACCCTTCATAATGATTTGTAAAGAAAATGAGAGTTATCCTAAGCATATCCCCTGGGAGTGTCGTAACCAAGAGTGCAGCAAGGCCCGTTGTCGTGCACCAGTTCCCATTCAAGTCTAGCTCAAAATGGTGTTTTCGGGTTTTACCTTTAGGTACATCTGTGCCAGAGCCACCTCTACCTGCTCATATCCAGACAGGGATGTATTGCTCAGAAAACTCACAAAATCTCTACAATACCAAAATTCTAGGAAGTTCTTCTATACTAATCCTCAAAGTCCATCTTAGGTCTATGTTCTCTAATCAGAGTTTATCTAAATCTAGCTTCCAAGGTTTATACTAAACCTCCCTCTGATACTAACTATAACTCCACGACCCCAGTTACCCAGAGTCGGTTCATTATTACATAACATTGGCATGATCACAAGAAAGATCAAATCTCGAAAGACCGATTCGTTTAGTAGCCTTGGTAACACTAGATATATTAATAAAGTTTACATTACATCATAAAATGAAAACTACAACAATATAGTCTCCATATTCCACACTCTTATCCCCTCATATTATCCCTATAGGTCATTCATAAATTACATCTTCACATCCTGGGAAAAATAAAACATAGAAAATGGGTGAGCTCAAATGCGCAGTAAGGATAACAATATAGCGGAAACTTTTATAAATAAGAATAAACATTTAAGGAAATGTATAACTAAAACAAAATCCTTTTAAACATGAACTTCAACATAGTATGGAAGAAATAAAATGAAATAATTCCATTTACTTATTCACATGGATATTCTACTAATCGAATAATCACATGCAATATCAATAACCACTTTTATAATGATGGAATGCATAATGCCAGACTATCATAACCACATAGCCAAGGCCTTGTGAAAAGACTACAAATAAGATTTTTCCAAGGCCTTGTACCAAGACACTAGTTTGTCTCATGAGACCTACTGATGCATCGAGGAGCTATAGCGGGCTCCACCCATCACATAATAAGTCCAATGCATTCCTCATATGAACTGGTTTAAAAATAACATAAACATTCGTATTAAAAATATCATATGAAATGTCAATACTTTATCCATAAACCATGAATGGTATAAAAATAACACATCCACAGTCAAACAAATCACAAAACCTTCAATACAATATGGAAATTTTTTATCATAATAAATCAACTTCAAATAATCTTAAAATCCATCAAAGGATGTTGACATAGATGAAATCAAAAATATTTGAGAGAAATATCCCTTTTTTTAAATTATTTAAAAGTCATATAATTATAAAATAAAACATTTACTTTAAAAAATTTATTATAAGATTGTAAGGGAAGCTTCAAAGATTTTATAACGGCGGAAAATAGCCGCACCCACCTTATAAGTTAAAAAAACATTCTTACCTTAATTCTGTAGAAAAGGTTAAAAAGGACCTTGTTTGGAAAACGACGGAAAGATTCCTTTATAAACCACTTATAAAAGTCAAAAAGGGTATAAATGACTTTAACCCATGTTCCAGTAAATAGTAAAAAATATTTTGAAATACATTTTTGAAAAAAACATGGATGTGGATGATAATGTATTCCCGGTAGATAATCACGTATAAACACCCTTGGATAATGAAGAGATTGTGAAATAACCCTTACCTTGTACTTTTCCTTGGTTGAGGGTAGTTTAACCTCCTATATAATGGTTAAATAATTGTTATTAAATTATACAAGAATCATATACATTAATATGATATCATATAAGATCTTTTAACATTTATTTGTTAATAATATCTTAGTATTATCGTTGTTTCAGATGTTAACTTACTCATTTTATTTTATATATTTTGTTACGTAAACCATTTTTTTCGTGGATAGGTTGTATCTTATTCATATCCAGAATGATATAAAGTCCTTAAACATTATTTTTAAATAAAAAAATGATAATTATACTTGAATGGATACAATGGAGAATGAATCTCATCGCGTTTGTGGAGACGGTAGTCCGTACGTACGCACGAGCGACAATATCATTCTTTTGATATTAAATTAATATATAATTGTATGGTATATAATATATACAGAATAATTATCATGTTATATTTATTATTTACATGAATTATAAATCATTATTATACCCATCCAAATAATAATATATTGAATAACAATTACAGCACGACGGGGAGACGGTAAGCCGTATGTACGCACGCATAGTGACATGTCATTAAAAATATGGATAGAATACTTAATATGGTTGTACCATATTTATAATAATATTACATTATATAGGAGATACTTTATTAATTTTTTTAGAATGGGAATAACAAAGAAAGAAGAAGTTGAAAAGAAACGAACTTGAAAAGGGGTGGTGAAATCATTACCTCTTCTTCGGGTTATTCCTTTTGATTTGATGAAAAGGGCTCCTTAGGATGGCTTTATGATCAAACTAAGGCCTATAGTTTGTAGTGAGGGAAGTTTAGAGAGTATTTGGGTAGGTTTTGGCCGAACAAAAAGGCTTCTAAGGTGTGAATTAATGAGAAGGGGGAGTGCCCTTTTATAAGAGGGGTGAGGGGCACCTTTGGAAAAGCTAGAAATATTATTTTATAATAAATTCATATTCAGTTTCTACTGGCTCCAAAGTGGAATATTTAAATTTTAAGGTAAGGATAGGTCTAAAACCACTCAACCAATAGAATTCATACAGATTTGGGTCATTATATTAACCTTGTCTTTTAGTTTTAACTCTTAGTTAATTAGTTTGACACTTACCATGTCACTTTGTATTTTTATATTATATAGTTAATAAACATACTATATACATCCAAGAGACCCCAAAGTGGTCCATTAATGATACACATATCATGATATAAGTATCTTGGCCGAACCTCAGATTTATAAGAATTTAATATCAATTAATAATATAATATTTGATTTAAAAACTCTTTTATGTCAATTTTGACACTATTCAATAATTGGTTTTTGTAGAAATCATAACAGAATGATTACTTCAAAAAAAGTTAATTAAATAAATCCTAACATGTCATATTATCCTAGAAAATTAGTTTAATTCATAAAAAGTCTGAAATTATATTTATTTGGGTATTTATAATATCAATTATTCTAATTTTTCATTAATTTAGTAATTACTGCATCACCATTGTGTCATAATTAAATTAAATTATATAATGTATAAAAATTATAAATAAAATATAATTATGTAGGAAATAATTTTAAATTTCTAATGAATATTTATAGTCTAAAATCCAATATATATAACTCTATGTAAAAATTGTTTTTCTAAAAGATATATGCTTATGTCATTTTTGTATTTATTTTAACTTAATTAATATAAAGTGTCATTGTCACTTACAAGTGGCTCCATGGGGTCCAAAAATCGACCCCAAGATGACCATGGTCGGAAATGTATCAACCAATAAGGTTAGGACACGTTTTATGGTAATTTAGTATTATTATAATATTATTTTTTTAACCCTTATTTACCGGATTTACCCTTAACCATGGTAAATAAAATATTTACCGAAGTAATTATTCAAAATGACTAAAAATAAAAGTTATCTATTTACACAATATGAACATCCTGATTCCAAATATGGAATCCATTTTTTCAAATTCAAAATACAGAAGTGGCAGAAATTAATTTAAAATTAATTCCCGTTGTTAAAACAAAAAGCATGTTTTTAAGAGATAATAACTATCAAAAGATTGACACTTGTTTATGTCCAGTTTAATTGTAAAATTATGTACAATGACCAACATTGTATTAAATGGTAAAAATATATTCTAAATATACTTTAAAACCACTCAAATTTATAACCTATCAATATAAATTATTTCGATTAAAAAAAATTAATTAAAATTTAGTAATTTTCACTATTCATCAAAATATAAATGTTATCCGAAAAGTTCAAAAATTTCACCCTAGGATAAATTCGATATTCCGAATCCAAAAATGAAGTCAATTTTGAGAGTTAAAATTTATAAAATTTCAAAAATTAGGTATTACTATTCATAACGGCTAGTTTGATTGGTTGTGGTGTGTTAGAACTCGATGTTGCGTACAACACATGTTGTCGCATTATTCAAAGAGAAGCGTACCGTAGAAGCTTAGGATGTTACAAACCAAACCCCTATAATAGAAACCAAATTTTGTTTTTATGGTATTATCATCAATCTTGAGAGGCACACCGATATATGATGCAATGTCCTTCAAAATTATTGGGTGCTAGAAAACCCAGCTGAGGCCATGAAATATGAAACAAACTTGAGCATTACTGTGTTTCTGATGAAGTGGATTAAAACTAAAATGCCATTCCAAAATTATTAGAATCTCTGGGTTTAGGTTATAAAAAGTAGAACCCCAATTCATAGACCTCTTATGTTTCGATTGAAATATTAAATGAATGTATCCCTAATTAATGGGGATGATTTTCCAGAAATCAATGCCTTAGATTCGACTCAACGTACCTTCTAGGTCATCCACAGTATGGGGTTTATCACCATTTTCCAAGATAATCCTTCCAATCAGTGAAAACCTATTGGAATTCAAATATTCATTGAAGTCTCATTTATTATAAAATTCAAATGTCTTCCTTCATTAGATAAAATTCCGGGTGGAGTCTAATCTGACACCTATGTTCCATCATGTGTAAGATTCTCCAAATAGAGGGCATATGCAAAAGAAAAACCTTTCCCAAAATCCATTGAGGTTATTTTAGAAGCCATAGGATCAAACCCCATGAGATACATATCAAATGTCACTAGAAGTAGTGTTATGGATCAGACCTAAAGCGGGTTTATACCTTGTCCGCACTCTCATCACTGGTACTGGATGTAGATCTGACAAAAAACCTAGATCGGATACAACCAAGGCCACATGATCACTAGGAACCGACCTTCACAACAAATCACATGGAATCAACCTTCTTCCCTGTCAAAGGTGTGACCAGATCATTGTTCTTAACCTTCATCTCCAAGTCCATAAGAATAGATCCCAAGAATATGAACCACCTTTCAACTTCCAAGGCCACGGGACCAGATCACAAGTAGGTCAACCGTCATCTTCACCACATCCAACCCTAGATCGTGCTCATCCAAAAATCATTTCCAAAGAGCCATGGGAGAAACCTCCTCAAGAAAACCCCTAAAATATTTTTATTATTTGATATATATGATATTTTTTCTTCTTCTAACTACATATTTGTTATTTTTATGTAGTTACTTATATTAATTTTCTAAATCTTATAATGGGATCAATTTCAACGTTAAATGTTGGATTATTCTTTGCCTTATTGTAAATATCCATATCACTACCACAAATGCAGGCAAGAGAAGTGCTAGGGATTTATCAGCGCTAATTAAAAAGTGCTGATAAAAGGGGGACTCTTATCAGTGCTATAAAAAAGCGCTAATAAATCTACCTTTTTCAGTGCTAATATTAGTGCTGATAAAGTCCCCCCTTTATCAGCGCTAACAAAAAGCATTGATAAAAAGGCACCTTTATCAACGCTAATAATAGCATTGAAAAAAACAATTAATAGAAAATATAATTAATGTATATAAAAATATTTTAATTATATTAAAAAATAATGTTTATATGTGTAAATTAATTAAAAAATGCATGTTTATTATGTTTAATATGTTTATTATGTTTATGTTTTATTTATGTTTATTATGTTAGTTATATCTTTATTATATATTTATTATAATATATGTTTATAATATTATATGTAAAGTACTTTTTAATATATATATATATATACAAATACTTATTAAATATATATATATATATAAATATGTTTCCAAGGAATGTGTCAATTGACGCGTACATTATTTTCATGAATATATGTTCATTTTTTACCCAAATGTAGGCCTTATATATTATAGTACCATATATACTTGGTGTATTCATTCATTTCTTATATATATAAAGCTTTATCTTTTCATAAAGACTTAAAATCTCGAGAAATATATTTAAATAAACAATAAATGTATTTATTATATTTTAAACATAATTATATTTAATTAGTTATATATAATTACAAAATATAATTATATATAATTATATATAATTTTAATTTTAATTTTAATTTTAATTTTTAAAATATATAATATATAATTATAATTATATATAACTAATTAAATATAATTATGTCTAAATAATTATAAAATTAGAAAATATTTTTTTAAGTGGTTAATATATATTTATTAATACTTTTTGAATATATTAATTATATATATATTTATAAAATTATAAATGTAATAAATATATTGGTTATAATTTTATAATTATAAATAAATGGTATGTTTAATTAGTGCTAACTAAAAAGCACTGATAAAACATCTATTTATCATCTCTTTTTTAGTGCTGATATAGATCGGCCTTTATCGGCGCTAAAAGAATACTGATAAAGGAATGTTTTATCAGTGCTTTCAAATATAGAGCTAATAAAACATACTTTTATCAGTGCTTTTTTGGCACTAATAAAGGCATATTTTATCCAGGATTTCAATTTTAGCACTGATAAAACATACTTTTAGTAGTTCTTTTTATCTAGAATTGATAAAACTGTCGCTGGGTTTTATAAATTAACCCTAACTTTTTTATCTTTCCTCACACCCTCAAGCTCTCGCAGAAGCCGATCCCTTATGACACTATTGTCGTCTCTGCCACCGTCATTGTCATCTCCACTACCGCTTCCGCTTCCCTTCCCTCCTCTCCTCCCTCCTCTCCCTCCTCCTCGGTTTCCATTATCTCCATTGTCGCTGTTATCTTTGATGTCATCATTTCTGCTACCTCCTCCTCTCCTCCCTCCTCTCCTCCCTCCTCTCCTACCTCCTCCACTTCCTCAGCCACCTACTCCTCCACCGCTATGAACCAAATTCATATTGTGGTAAGGATTTTATTTTTATTTGTACCTCATAATTCATATTTTTTAAATGAACATTATGAATATTTATTATTTATGTGGTGAATCATTTATTGCACAACCATATGAATTCTCAATGATTCTTTTATGGTTAGGCAAGTGAGATAATGGTCAATGCATACAAGTTAATTTTAAAGTGGATATTTGGAATATATTTGATCAATGGATAAGAAATAAACAATGAGGGGTGTGACTAGAAAGAGTAGATTAGTGAGAAAGACTCTCAAGGGTCCTAGATAGCAATGAGGTGAACTATGATGTGATTTTTGGAAATTTAAGGTGTAAACAGCTTGAACCATGGATGAATATAGGAATATGGGTGAAAAATCTGACTCCATAGTGAGAAATTCAAAGGAAAACATGCTATGTACCACCTTAGATGGGGTGATAGGGTTTTATGAAATTATAATTATCACACAACATATGGTATGGATTCACACACCAAGTACTCTATGTAAAATTAACTTCCACATTCATGAGATTAAGTTGGTAGGATGAGTACATAACTATCCACATGAAGTTTAGTTTTATAACATTCCATGTATGCCAACATGACATGACTTAGTAGTAGTACACACTAAGTACTCAAGTGGGAATAAAAGACTGTGTATCACCTCAAAAATTCCATGTACCCCAAAATGACATGGATCTATGTATTAGAATACATTTCAAGTACCTATTGGTCTCATAATTTATACACATCATAGTAAAATCTATGTACATTGACTTCACATGCCATGTGAATAAGAAATACATGACAATACTATTTCTGAGGGGATATAAACTATGTACCCTTACAATACATGCCATGTTCATTTTCTCACCTTCATGGGTTTTTATATCACCTAGTTCATGACCCTGATTTAGGTTCATGAATACATATTGTTCATTTTCTATATAGAATGCATTGGTGAAATTCTTTTCAACATTATAGTTGGTATGTGATGTTATTAATTCAATTTAATCATATTAGTTTCATATGAATGAAGATGGAGATTGTGTATATTGATCAAATCATTCATGGGGTACAGTTCTCCCAAGGTTATGTGTTGATGGTAGGGTGTAGGTCCCCCATATTCTTCATGAACATCGGAACTCCCTTGTACACATAGAGAAAAAGTCTCCCAATTGAATCATGGGTTCGGTACTCCCTCAACATTGATGAGGTATTGATCCCCCACACACAACTAATATAGTTTAATACTCCCACACATATCCATATAGTTTGATACTCCATCTTCTAAAGAAAACTCCTTGATGTGGAGAGAGTTCCTTATTAGGGATTGAAACTCCCTCAACCAAAATATATCTTTCACCAAGGTGTCAGTCCCTTTCTATATATTTTTATAGGTTATGTGGGTTTGTTCATAACTAGGTAGTTATGATAGTAAGTTTTAATACCCCCTTGATCATGATATGTCATTAGTTAAGTCATGGGTTCCCCTATAGGTTTCTAGAAAAGTGATGTGATAATGGTGGGAAACAAGGTATGGTACTCCCCTGATTTATGTGAATACATCAATAAGAAGTGTGTTCTCCTTAATAGATTTTGGGAGTGTTTAGAATAATTATTTAACATATTAGTTACTTTAAGACTTGTGACTCCTCTGGTGCCCCTTGGTTGCCTTAGATATGTGACTTACAACTGGGATATCAACTTCAAACTTCATGGATTTTTAAACACATTGAGAATCCCTTGTTTCTCATGTGATACAACCGTCATGGATTAGTTCCAAGATGACTGAGTCTTATTCGCATCAATGAGTCTTCTAGTGGTAGAGAATGTATCAATATTTCCATGTATTCCTCCTGATCATTTTCTTACACCAGGAGTTGATCTGAGTTGTTTTTTATCTTTAATTTATGGTTTTATGGAATCATACAGATTATGTTTATAATCAACCCTACATAGTATTTATTCTCACAAGTGATGTGACCATGCAGGAAAAAAATAGGGTTTAAAGGTGGTCTTAGTGGATATGGAGATGGTATAACATTTTCAGAGATAAAGGCTGATGGTACCCAATAGAAATTGTTGGTCCATAGTAGTGGTGATTAATATTATAGTTGTAGGATAATCTAGGAGTCCTTATCATATATAGGATCTATCCCTTGTTCCATGTTCATTGGGTTCTATGACCTTAAAATATGTGTTGTACTTATGGTGTTTTCCCTATGTGGTGATGTACTCACTATGTGATGTCTCATGATTGTGTTGTATGCAGAATTTATTTATTATATATATATATATATATTATGTTTCTGATTATTTTATGCATTGGAGTCATGTGTTTTTTATAGGTTGATATTGTCTATGGTCTCCCATATTGCGTGATATGCCTACTCGATGAAAGATGCCATCCCATGGCCTATTAGAGGTAGGATTAGGGCGGAACACTCAACTTAATGCTAGCCTAGATGGGGCCTGAGTGGGTTGGGTAATTTTACAAGAATAATATAGTTATTTTTTACTAGGGGTTGAGTTTGGAGTTCTTAGTCACGTGAATAATGGTTTAAGAATTTAGGGAAATAATGTTTAGGAAGTTTTGAGTTTGGTTATTAGACCAGGGAGACCAACATAAGTGTGGTAGCCGACATATCATTTCTCTTAGACTATGGTAACCAGTTAGTTAGACCATATCTCTAATACATTTATGACAAGGTAAAATAAAGTTGGTAAATGCATCATATAGTGATTAGTTATGATCTTCCCTATCCTTCCTATTTTTTTTATATAGATATACTCTAATCCTCATGAGTTTATCCTATCAAATAAAACGTGATACATGCTTATAGACAGATTATGTGCAAAGATATATCCTATATGATCCAACTCTTATATTTGTACCTCTTGATACAAATTATTGAGAAATGAGGGGTTTTTGAGACTCATTTGAGATATTTTTTTGACCCACAATCTGAATTACTTTTGATCCTCTCCATTATTAGTATAGACTTTCTTATAGAGAAGATGGTATATCCTATTGAGTTGGATAAGACTACCTATATGCTAGATATATTTTAGGAGTTCCACCAATAGAGGTATCATGGTTTTTTAAGGAAATCTTGATCCTTAAGAAAAAAAGGTTTGGTTAAAGTCTATGACTTTTTCTTTCATCTATTTTAGACTCTCACTCACTAGTTTACATTTTTTGCATTAAGATCCCTACATAACATAGTGATCAATTAGTGGATGATGTTTTTATAAAACTCATGATATGACTACATTATTGTGGTTTTATTTTGACCCTTTGTTCAAGATGATGATTTATATAAGGATGATAGCCCCTTTATAAGGAATCTTGATCGTGTCTGAGTATGAATTGAGGCCCATGGACCTAGAAAGGTATTCACTAGTCATGTTTTAATGTGGAATTCCCCAGGCTCAGTGGTTTGGGTGGAGACATCGAAGGAAGTTATTTCATGTAATGGTTGTGTTTTCATGCAAAAAACCCTATGATGTTTTCCCCTAAGTGAACATCGATAGTTGAGTATTCTTAGTGAAGATGCACCCTTTATATGGGATTTGGTTATTGATTCAACTAATGAAACCTATAGTGGTTCCATGGATGGACCTCCAACTAGAAGATAACATCGATATTATAGAACCACCTATTGTAGGCCTAATTTCGGACTAGGGATCTGTTCAGTGTATGTTTTAATGGTTCAAGATTAGTTGGAGATGAACGATGCATTGATCCACTCCCATAATCACTACATTTAGATAGTTTTTGTCAAGCATAAATTATTTTCATTTAAATATGTGAAAATATATATGTGATGGATGACCATGGTTAGGCATCAATAGGTGTATTTTGGAGTGCAATTTTTGTACTCTCTTGATAGACCCTTATACTAGATGTCATTGAAATGAGTTATTCTTCCTACACCATATGTTTGAGAGTTGTAGATTCCAATGAATCTCATAGACACACCCTTATCATCTAGAGAATTTCCAATAATGGATATTTTTTTCACTCACCCCCACCTAGTAAAGTGATATTATACTTAGTATAGAAATAGATCTTTAATGATATTACTATATGGTAGATGTGATATCCAGTGCTACCTACCTCGATATATATTAGATACCAATGATAGTACTATGTGGTGATAAAAAATTAAGTAAGTGAGGTGAGATCCACCCCCATTAGTGAGTGGGATCCCCTTAAGTGTAGTGAGTAGATCCCACCCTCAAGGATTTATAGTCATATATCCATAAAATGATAATCATAGATTTATGAACTAAGTTAATAAATGAGAACTTATTCCCTACTGATGTAGAGGAGTGCTTTAAGGATTCTGAAGGGAAACCCATGGTCATCCCTCAATAGGAGAGCGATGTACACATCAACATTCATTATGGAGGAGACATTTAAGTGTTACTGAGAGGAATGATGAACACCCTTGTAGCCTTTATAGAGAAAATACAATTAATATATCCTTGTATGATTTCAAGGTAGAGCCTATTATGGAATTATAAAACTATTTCAATGTTCTGAAAAAGATAGAAAAATGGTAAATATATGTTTGTTTGGAAAGGAAATGATTTTCATTAATTATTATAAACCTAATTGGTTATATATATAAATTAAATTTTTTATTTCATTAGGAATATAGTGAATTATTTATAAATTATTAATCTATGTAATTTATTTTATAATCCAAACTCAGAATTGTAGTCCAAAATATAATTTAGAAAATATATTTTTTATATTTTTCATGAGGATAAACTAATCATATTTAATTTACATTAAAACCCATAATGCTTTTAAAGATAAACCAAATGATAAAGTGAAAGATAATCATTATAATGATACATATTAATATATATAACAAGGTAAATTCAAACATAAAGTAAACCATATCACAAAGTAAAACACAACACAATATAAAACTCTAGAGGCTATTGGAACAACTAAAGACTTCACTAATGAAACTATACACTGACTTAGATTGTATTCATGCTGACATATATCCCAATTTCCCTCCATTAGCCTCAAAAATTACCAACCCTAAAACCTATTTATGAACTAAACAAGGATACATTAGCTAATTGGTTTATTTTAAAAAGGTTTGTTATTTTAAAGAGGAATTTTTATAAATTGTTGGTTTTTTAATGGGAATTCAAGTGTAATATTATAAACAGTTTTCAAAGGAGATTTAAAGTCTATAAATTTTTTAGCCTTGCTTAATTTTTATATCAATATTTTGTGTATTTATTTTGTTAAATCTTAATATCACGGAATCGAATAGGATGGATATGAATAAAGAACGGATGGATGTCAATCATCAGACAAATGAGTATAAAGATAGAGTGAAAGATTTCATCAGGTTTGCAAAAGATCATGCGTATAATCCTTCTCAAATCCTTTGTCCATGTTTACACTGTTATTATTAAAGGCAAGTTATCCTAGAGGAGTTGGAAGAAAACTTGTTCTGTCATCGAATAGATCAATGTTATAAATGTTGGAATAAACATGGGGAAAAGGTGAATGTAGCTGGTGATTGGGATAACACTGTGTTTATGGATCATTTTATATGATTACAAGTGTGTACAATGAAGAATATTGTATAAAGGACGTCATTCTAGATTTTCATGATGATGAATATCATATTAAAGAAATGACAATGATAGTTGAAGATGAACTTTGTGATTTCCCAAAATTATTTGACCAATTAAAGAATTCTGCAAAGACACAATTGTATGATGGTTTCACTAAATATATAGAATTTTCAGTTGTACTAATGCTATATAATTTGAAAGTAGACAATGGATGGAGTGATGCCGGTTTTATGGAATTACTTACTCTCTTGAATGGCATGCTCCTAAAAGATAATGATCTCCTGAGACCAACATACGATTCCAAACGAATGCTACGCTCGATGGGTATGATCTATGAAAGAATTCACACTTTCCCGAATGACTATATATTATTTTTCAAGGACCAAAAACCACTTAGATAATGCCCAAAGTGTAGTTCTTCTCGATATAAGAAAGATGAATCTGGTCCTATGGAAGTTTCATGGCACTTTCCAATAATTCCAAGGTTTAAGCACCAATATGGAACTAAGGAGACTGCAGAGAAATTAACATGGCACGCAGACATAAGAAATAAAGATATAAAACAACGGTATCTGGCAGACCCTCCTCAGAGGAAGAGAATTTATCACGAGTATCCTAACTTTGGAAACAAGTCGAGAAACATTCATCTTGTGTTATTTACAGATGGAGTGAAACATTTTGGTTTTCAAAGTATCAGTCATAGTACATGGCTGGTTATATTGGTAAATTATAACATGCTGTCGTGGTTGTGCATGAAATGAAAACACATCATGTTATCTATGCTTATATGAGGACCAAAAAACTAGCTAATGATATTGATGTTTATTTGTCTCCATTGATAGGGGATTTGAAATTATTGTGGGATTAAGGTGTTATGATGTATGATGCTTACAGAAATTATGATTCCATATTGAGATCCATATTGTACAGGATGATAAATGACATTCCTTCTTATGAAAATTTTCTAGGATATATCATTAAAGGAACTCTTGGGTTTCTCATATACGAATAAGGTACACAATCAATTAGGTTGAAACATTTATCAAAAACGGTGTTCCTAGGACATCACATATTTCTACCCTGATGACATAAGTACCGATCTCGGATGACATCATTCGATGAAAGTTCAAAAGAACATACACCACTGACTCCACTAATAGGTGATCAACTATTTTAGAAGTTAAATATGTAGAGACTACTTTTGATAAACTATTTTTGAAAAACCTTACACAAACTGATTAGAAAAAGAAAAGAATTTTTTTTAATTACCATACTGGAATTGTCTGTATGTTAGAAATTTTTTTTGTTATGTCTGTTGAGAAAAAATTATGTGATAGTGTCATCGGAACATTGTTAAATTCACCTGGTAAAACAAAGGATGGAATTATAGCTAGGTTGGACATATTTGACATGGGAATATGAGAAGTGTTGGCACCCATGAAGGTTGAAAAACAAACATTTCTTCCTCCTGCTACATACACTCCTTCTGGGTAGGAGAGATATCAATTTTGAAATTTCTTGATAACGTAAAGATTCTAGAGGGGTATTCATCAAATATTAAGAACATCATGTTAATGCAAAATTTAAATTTAAAAGTTCTAAAATCACATGACTTTAATGTTTTGATGCAAGATATAATTCCTATTGGTTTAAATTGAATTTTTTCAAATAACTTCCATCATACATTAATGAATCTCAATTACTTCTTCAAATATTTATGTAGCAAAGTCATAGGCCTAGAAAAATTACCTACTATAGAAAAATAAATTGTCTTCATATTATGTGAATTGGAAATGTTTCTCCTGCCGACATTCTTTGATATGATGGTTAATTTGATGGTTTACTTGGTGAGAGAGATTAGGCTATATGGCCTTGTGCACTATAGATGGGTTTACCCCATTGAATGGTATATGAAGATTTTGAAAGGGAATGTCGAAAATCAAATTCGGCCCTAGGTGTGTATTGCATAGTGATATATTGTTGAGGAAGTTGTTGAATTCTATACTAAATACCTGTCTGGTGTGTAGATCATTGGTCTAACAAAATATCATCACATTGGGTGACTTGCGGGTGAAGTAATTTTTGGAAAAAAGGTCATCATAATCAATATTATAGATCGGGAGTAGGCCCACCTTTATATTTTTCATAACAATTTTGACGTTGACCCATATGTTGAAACCCAAAAATAAATTCTTAGGCATTTTAGGGGATGAAAGATGGATATCAAATAAACATAATCAACAATTTATAGGATGTTTTTAGGATTGTATTTTTAAGGAGTCAAATGAAAATCCTCACTCAATTTTTAAACGACTTCAATGGCCAGATAGAGGACCAAGTGTGTATGTATTATCTTGCAATGCTTATATAATTCATGATTATACATTCTATACTAATTAAAATGATGAAGGCAGTACTAGATAGAATAGTGGATATACACTTGTGGATAAAGTGATGCATATTTCTTGTGCTAGAAATCCAATTTGCGTAAATATGCTGTATTTTGGCATCATCAAAAAATTATGGGAGTTGGATTATATGATATTCCGAGTGCCGATATTTCAATGAAAGTGGGTTGATAAAAGAAGTGTTGTTAAAATAGATAAGTTGGGATTTATGAAACAAGATTTCAGTAAGGAAGGGTACAAAGATGAACCATTTCTAATGGCGTCCTAGGCAGTACAAGTATTTTATGTTCCAGATCCTACAAACTAAAATTGGTCAATTGATCCGTTATTTACCAAAACCACTGAAGAGTCATATGAAAATTCAATGGAAGATGATCATTTCATTGGGAAGTCACAATAATTTTGTAGTGGTCCTAATGTAGAAGGCATTTTTTATGTCATAGGAGACAACAATGAAGGGATTTGGATAGTCGATAGAGGGGTTAAATCCCTTCAACCTTTAAAAAAATAGATTTCAATAATCAGGTTATATTTTTTTTCTAATATACATCATGTTACCTTATTTAAATGAATGTTCATTAAGGATTTTATGTTATCTAAATTAAATGCTGAACCACTTTTGAAGATATTGACTTCTGCACATGATGATGCTCCCAATCCCCAGGCACAACAGGTTTCTCAACTTGCTGTTATTCACAGTATAGATGAACAATTGGTTTCTCAACCTATTATCTTATGTTAATTTCTGTTCGTTGATACTTTTATGTTATCTAAATTAAATGTTAAACCAATTTGCAGATAATGACTTTTTCACGTGATGATTCTCCAAATCCCCAAGCACAATAGGTTTCTCAACCTATAGTTTCTCAAAGTATAGATGAACAACAAGTTTCTCAACCAGTTTCCTTTTGTTAATGTCTGTTCGTTTCTTCTTTTATGTTATATAAATTAAATTTTAATCCAATTTTTCTGATAATGACTTCTACATATGATGATTCTCCCAATCCCTAGCCAAAATAGGTTTCTCAACCTGCTGGTGCACGTAGTGCAGACAAACAACAAGTTTCCCAACATTTTTCCTTATGTTAATATCTTTTCTTTGTTACTTTTATGTTATCTAAATTAAATGTTAAAAATAATTTGCAGATAATGAATTCTTCACATGATAATGCTCCCAATTCCCAGGCACAACAGGTTTCTAAACCTGTTGCTACTTGCAGTGCAGATGAACAACATGTTTCTCAACCTGTTGCTACTCCCAATGCAGAGGTACAACCACCATTTGCACATGCCAATGCTATCCCTCCAGAGCTGTAAAAACATATTAATGATAGTGCATATGATTAAATGAAATATGGCGAAACACCGATGACGCAAAAAAATAGTACTATTGTAATTTTAAAGTATTATAAAAAATCATTAAGGCTAAAGAGAAAGGAATCAAATATGAGATTGGATAGAATAAGTGGGGATAACATGTTAACCCCAACAAGTCCATATTCATAGTTAAATTGGAATCATCACTCGAGAACGCGCGGAGATTGATGTAACTTCATGGCACCGTGTTGGGGATGTGATTAAGACACTTATGTGAGGAGATGCTATAGTAACATTATGATATCATTTTTTTAATTTAATAAAAATTATATAATGAAACATTGACTTACACTTCATCATCTCTTTCAAACTGCATTTATAGTAGATGAATCACACAAATACTATGTCTTAAGGGTTTCTGGAAGGATTCACAGGGTTTTTCAAACACTTTTAATGAAATATCATCTTAAATTTGCTGAATGGAAAAATAAAACCACACCCAGATCTCATTTAATCACACATGATAACCCAGGAATCATGCGATGCATTTACTGGCTGTCGTGTGAAATAATATTTTCAGGTACATTGTGTCGGGTAATACGTTGTTCGATGGTACATGTATTCATCACATTGATTGACAGTGTTTTAATTATGAAACAAAAATTGAGTGCTTAAAATAAACAACATGCCTCAAAACCAGTATACCTCTACCGTAAATCAAGGATGGGGAACGCATCACTTGAAAAAAAATGGTGCATATTTTAAATCTACCATAATAATTTTATGTGACATAAAACATTTGTAAGTTTATCATAAAAAAAATGCTTTAAATCACTATTAAATAACAATATTTACTTATTTCTCTATATTTTATATCTAATATAGTCACAAGAATCAATAACACCCACACTGGATACAGACATACTTTCAGTGGACTTGAAGCAGCTAGAAAAGTATGGTTGTGTCGGAGGTGCAGGTTTTGGGGTGACACCCTGAACATATTTTGAGGGGAAAAAGCAGAGTTTCAAACTATAGAAATTAAAAATATGAGAGAAACATTATATAGGTTTAAAGAAAAATTACAATACCAGAGAGAGTTGATAGAAAGTTTGATGGGGGAGGAAAGAGAAGAAACAACTCAAGAACAACCTACACGTGACAATCCTACCCCACCCCCCACCAGTTTTGAGGTGATCCATTCCCCTAAAAAAAATTCTTAACTAAGGTAGTCAATTTTCTAATAATTGTTTTTGT
Source organism: Viscum album (assembly GCA_963277665.1). Taxonomy (NCBI): domain Eukaryota; kingdom Viridiplantae; phylum Streptophyta; class Magnoliopsida; order Santalales; family Viscaceae; genus Viscum; species Viscum album. The sequence goes on along the minus strand of OY728123.1, from coordinate 679,062,095 downwards.
TAAATGTGAATCAGATAGACACTAGACACTGATACCTTTCCTATATTGATATTTTACATGGTGAAAATGACTATGAATTATATATATCAACACCCACCCATCTCCTGATAGCAAGGGATATAGTTTTCAATATCGAAAATGACATGCTAAACAATAGACCACGTCCAACAGATCATGTCAGTGTGTCAATTACTATAGCCCTAGAGGTGAACGTCAAGCTACCTATTCCAATTGATTATGAAGATATTCATATGGTCAAACAAGCTCTAGTAACATTCATCTCATGGAAGTACCAACTTGTAAAAAACATTTCAGCAATGAGGTATTCATTTCCAATTTTATTTTCAAGATAAACCTTAAACATTAAATGATAAAAGGTTTGAATTGATGCAATTATTATAGACAGACAAAGGGAAGGGGTGAAATGAAATACCGGTTCAAACCCATCTCAAGGATCAACCAACCAATCAAAATGATCTACCCAAATCACCTTAACCCCCATGTTATATATCCACATTTATTATCATTGAAGGCTCATTTGGATATGAAGCTGAAAGATATTGGTAATCAAATAATTGATTTTGAAGAAAATATGTATGGAGGGTAAGATTCATACTTCATTTGTGTTGAGAGTGTAACTGAAGTCCTCTACTATGATTGTTTAGGTAGCTCGGTTGTAAATTCTTACATGATGTATGTTTTCATGATTTGATTTTCTAAAATATGGTATACTATGATAATTATTCCTAAATACATTTCATATTTTTCACAGGAACATATATGAAAATCAATTGAAGGGATTTACCTATGAAAAAAATTTGACTTGTTAGTACTCATGTCACCTCTATAGAACAAGAAGACATAAATTCCATGAAACACGGTTAAATAGTGGCAAGACTGCTCAGATCGTTTAATATAAAAATTATGGATTGAAGAATTTTCATAATGTAAAACTCTAAAATTTAATCATATAAAATATAATTTAATTTGTTTCATTACTTATTCTTTTTTTGTTCTTCGGTAGCATTGGATGATCATTGCGGTCAATTTGGAAAATCCAAAGATTTATTTTGATGATTCAATGCATAGATATTCAACAAACTGACCACAAATGATGAAGTTTTTCAATTTTTAATACACTACATCTAAATTTTTTTTACTAAACATCTAGTTATATAATTTATATTATCTTTTAATGGGGATTATATTATGATATGATAGTGCGTGAATATCAACTACATCATGGAATGGGGCCAGGGGGAAGGACAAGAAACCTGACAAGTACTACGAATGGATACAAATCATGGTATATATAATAATATTTAACTATCCAAATACATAGAAAAAATTAATTATTTTTCTCAATGTTTCTGCAGTTCCTGAAATGAACAACCAATAAATACTATGGTTGTTATATTTGTAAATTTATGAAAGAGATCATATTCCATGAAAAAACCAGCATCCCTGAAAGGGTAATTTAGAATATAATTTTTATTTCATTTAAAATACTTATTAATACTTTGTGTATTTATATTTTTTTAGTACTACCATGAATTCCAAAAATAGTCATATTCAGAAGATGATATAGATATTCTTAGAAACGAATGGGCAGCATACCTGATGGAAGAATGTACAAATATACAATGAAGATGGTAAACTTATCAAATAATTTTCACTTTAATAATATTTTTTCCTTATCTTTCTCTTTGTTTGATGTTAATGTTGTGATTTGTATGGGCTAAACACCCCCACTTAAAATCATGGTCATTGGTGGTCCTTGTTTTCACACTAAATTAATTTCATGTTGATTGGTTTTTTAAAATAAATTGGTCATCCTCATTTATAGGGTGTGTGTGTTGTTGATAGACCACAAAAGATATCAAGTATATAGAAGGGGTTTCCCCCATCCCTTGAATTTGTTGTGAAATCTTGAGACATAACGGGAATAGGAGCTTAAACCACTCTTTAGTTGACCCGGGGAAGAACCAACTGAAATATATTCATTCAAAGGTCCTGAATATATGAGAGTTGGTTCTTCACTAGACCAACTAAAGCTATGCTGTAGAAGGAGGATGTTATTCCATGTCAACCATATAGGGATCAAAGATGTCACAACAAACTCATGGGATGTGGAAACCCCTTCTGGATACTTGTTATATTTTGTAGCCTATCAACAACACACATAACATGTAAATGAGGACCACTAATTTCATTTAAAAAACCAATCAACATGCTATTAATTTAGTGAAAAAACAGAACTGACATATAGAAAACTAAGGAAATGATTTATGATTGTTTTTATACATTAGGACAATGATCCATCAGTCATTTGTGATGTATAGGAATCAACCGCACCTCAATCCGATGCATGTTGTCACCAGTATGACTCCAAATGTGTCTTGTTATTTAAAATTGACATTAATTCAAGTAAAAAAACACAACTAACTTACTGAAAACTAATAAAAATCATTCATATTATTTTGATATTTTAGTAAAATTATCCATGAGTCAGTTTTGATGTGTAGGAATCAACCCCACCTTAATCCGATGAACGGTGTAATTGGTGTGACTAAAAGTGTCCACTATCAGTTAAAAATTGACATTTTAACTCAAAACATGTCACTCACTAAAATCCAATAAAATGCGCTCTGATTTTCTTCCAAATTATGAAAAGTGATTCCTAGGTCCTTTTTGAATTGTATGAAGTAATCTTGTGTCATACTGATGCATGATGTGACCAGTATGACTCAAATTTCATGTTTTCATTTTGAAATGACATTTTAGTAAAAAAAACGACATAACGAAAAATGATGAAATGCATTATGATTATATTGATACTTTAGGAAAATGATCCATCAGCCATTTTGTTGTGTAGGAATCAACCCCACCTCATCCTGACGCACGATGTCACCCGTATGACTCCAAATGTGCCTTGTTATTTAAAATTCACATTAATTCAAGTAAAAATACACAACTAAAATACTGAAAACCAATCAAACGCATTAATATTGTTTTGATACTTTAGTAAAATGATCCATGACTGAGTTTTGATGTATAGTAATCAACCCCACCTCAATATGATGAACGGTGTGACCGGTGTGACTAAAAGTGTCCGCTATCAATTTAAAATTGACATTTTAACTCAAAACATGTCACTCATTGAAAACCAAGAAAACATTCTCCGAATGTCTTCCAAATTGAGGACAGTGATTCGTAAGTATTTTTTTATATGTATGAATTAGTCTCGCCTCAAACCGATGCATTATGCGACCAGTATGACTCAAATTGCATGTTTTCAGTTTGAAATGGAATTTTAGTAAAAAACACAACTAACATACTGAAAACCACGGAAACTTATTCTGATTGTTTTGATACATTGGAAAAATGATCTATCAGTCATTTTTGATGTGTAGGAATTAAACCCACATCAACCTAATGCATGGTGTCACCGGTATGACTCTAAATGTTTCATGTTATTTAATATTGAGATTAATTCAATTAATAAAATACAACTGACATACTAAAAACTGAGAAAATGCATTCATATTGTTTTAATACTTTAGTAAAATGATCCATGGGTCATTTTTGACATATAGGAATCAACCCAACCTCAATATGACAAACGATGTGACCGGTGTGACTAAAAGTGTTCACTATCAGTTTAAAATTCACATTTTTACTCAAAACGTGTGAGTTACTAAAAACCAAGAAAAAATGCCCCAATTTTCTTCAAAATTAAAGACATCCATTCATAAGTATTTTTGGGCATGTATGAAGTAGTCTCACATCAAATCAATTCACGATGGTACCATTATGACTCAAATTGCATGTTTTTGGTTTGAAATGACATTTTAGTTAAAAACACAACAAACATACTAAAAACCAAGGAAATGAATTCAGATTATTTTTTAACTTTAGTAAAATGATCCATTAGTCATTTTTGACATGTATAAATTAATCACACATCAATCCAAAGCACTATGTCACAGGTATGACTCCCAATGTGTCTTGTTAATTAAAATTGACATTAATTCATGTAAAAAACACAACTGACATACTGAAAACTGAGTAAAATCATTCAGATTGTTTTGAAACTTTAGTACAATGATATATGAGTCAGTTGTGATGTGTAGGTATCAACCCCACCTCAATTTGATGAATGGTGTGACCGGTGTGACTAAAAGTGTTCGTTATCAGTTTAAAATTGAAATTTTAACTCAAAACGTGTCCCTCACTAAAAACCAAGAAAATGCTATCCAATTGTCTTCCAAATTAAGGAAAGTGATTCCTAAGTCCTTTTTGAAGTGTGTAAATCAATATTACATCAAAATAATGCACGATGCGACTGGTATGAAAGAAATTTCATGTTTTTTGTTTGAAATGACATTTTACTAAAAAACACAATAAATATATTAAAAACCAAGGAAATGCATTCCAATTATTTTAATACTTTAGGAAAACAATCCATCAGTCATTTGTGATGTGTAGGAATCAACCACACCTCAATAAAATGCATGGTGTCACTAGTATGACTCCAAATGTGTCATTTTTATCAAATATTGACATTTTTTAATGTATTCTTCATATTAATGTTTAATTTATTTCTTTATAGTATTACTAACATTATATTTGTTTTCATATATAGGCGTAACTTTTTTCTTGAGTTGGGATTATTTGTTTGGTTACTATTACCATCAGAGGACATTTTTTAGAGGGGACCACCAACGTCAAAAGAGAAAACATTAGTGTTTTTAATTGTTTGATGGATATTTGTAAATGAAATTTTATAAAACATTTTTCAAAATGTATATAAATTTTTTTTGGTATATACGATGAGTGAATATTTTTGTATTCATGATGTCAATTAAATGTATACTGCATTTTTTTCCAAACTTTTGTGTGTGTTTCTTGTTTTTTCATCATTTTCATCGTGTATGTGGTTCTTTTGTATATATATACTATGAGTGGTTATTTTTTAGTCAGTTTTTTATTGTTTTTGCAGGTTATTTTGGCTGGTTTTATTATTTTGGTCAGCTATTTGTTTTATTTGTAGGTTTCTTGGTCATCCATTTATTTTATTTGTAGTTTTTTTGGTGTGCTATTATATAAACAACAGGCCCGAAGAGGGAAGCCTTTATCAGCACTAGTTGGAGCACTGATAAATGTCACTTTATCAGTACTTTGATTATCACTAATAAAGTGGGGCCTTTATCCACACTTTTCTGAGAAATGATAAAGGGGGTCCTTTATATGCATTAAAAATAGCGCTAATAAAGGGTACCCACCCCCTAATAGTATCTCTACTAACGTTGCTTTTTTATCACTGATAAAGGCCTTTTTATCAGTGATAAAAGCCTATTTTTTGGTAGTTTATCCTCCTATTATGCGTCTTTGATCTTCTCATGGATGGATTGTTGAGTATAAATTTTGTAATGATTGTATTTATCCCAATCCCTTATGAATTATAAGTCGATACATTAAAAATATATGATTATTATTTATCCTTTATTACTAATCAAGGATATGGTAGAATGATTCATCCTACTCAGAGCATCGACCACCTTTTCCACCTTCCTAAGTTAGTAATGTGTTGAGTAGTCATAGTCCAATATCAACACCAATTGTCTCCAATTTTTTATGTTTAAGTTCTTTTGGGTTAATATTTATATTATGATATTTGGATCAGTGTATATATTACAGTTTTCATAATAGAGATAATGACTCAAAATATTTTATACCAAAAATACCATTGTCAACTCTTGATTTTGTATGTGAAAAATTTTCCCTAGGAACATTCGTTGATGAGAGTCATAAGCTACCACTATGTCATTTTTCAAGAACAATAATCCCAATACCTTCTTATATGGATCATTATATATCTCAAACCCTTCCCCACTAAAATTTTTTATGATAATAAGGGTAGTGAAGAATGATCTCTCAAGATCTTTGAAATTATCTTCACATTTATTAACCCTAAGCAACATGAATCCCTTAAAAATGAACTTTGTTAGTGGATTTTTTTGTCATGAGAAACATGAAAGCAATCATCAATAATATATATCCAATACAAGAAAATGAAATATCTATATTATATTGGTTCGTCAGATACCTCTTCCAATCACCACTATATTTGAGGAATATATTGACATACTCCAACATGTTATTAGATAACCCATGATTGGTACTTTATATATCCATAATTGACACATAGAAATTTTGGCATATAGTTTCTCCTTTTTCAAGGTCTTTAACTCAATCCTAGAGTGATATTCATGTTTCTACTTTATCTTATAATATATCAAAATTTAACCTATAAATACTATGTTAAATTTATCAAGGTAATATCTAATAGCTCTGTTTATCAAATCCATGATCTTAGGGGGGGGAATGCATATGTCAGAAATATAATATTCTGAATTCATAGTTTCTTTATATTTAGAAGAATATTTTCTTTGTTATATCCTCTATTTCCACAATTAATTGATGATATCCAAATATAAGAACAAAATTTTAGAAGTATTATTCCCCTCATTGTTGATCGAATAAAGAATCAATATGGGGTAAAGGATAATATTTTTTTATAGTGATCTTATTTTTCTATTGATATTAATTACATATTTTCATTGATATTTCCTTATTCGTGAAATAGAATAATTATTCACCCCTTTTTGAATTACAAAGGAAAATAATATCCTCTTTCATATTCTCTTAGAATTTCATTTTTAATTGTTTCAATTCAAATGAGACCATTCTATAAGGATTCATTGATATTGTCCAGTGCTACGTATGAGTTCTATTGAAAACGCAACCAAATTATATGGGGGAAGACCAGAAAATTATCTTATAAATACATAAACATATTCATAAAAACATTTCATATATTTAATATTGATATTCTACCCCACCATTTGTGTTAAATTTCCTTCATTAATAGGTAATAAAACCCACGCATATAAAGTAAATTCTATAGAGAGTTCATAGTTATCCTTCCACTAAAATATGATCATTGGTTGATTTTGGATATTAAATTTGATTTCCTTTTCTTGAAAATTAATATGGGATATTTTTATAGAGACCCAATCTAAACCCAAAATCACATCAAATTTGACTAAAGGGATAACAATATGATTTTTTATAATCACATTCCCACAAACATATATTGAAGAGGAATTATAAACTTATTATATGATCATAATATCATTAGGATTTTTTATTAATAATTAAATATCTAATAATTGGGGATAGGAATTAATAATCTTATAGAATTCTCGTGATAGTAATGAATTCAATTGACAAATCTCAAATAAGATGTCTTCATCATTGACTGTACCTATCACCACCCCAATTTTATTTCCATTACTAATTCCAGAATTGTTTGAGAGATTACTAATAAATGATAACCAATATAATAAATAATATAATAAATAAAATAAATATTAAGATTTACTAATGTAGTTACCCCAACTATAGTAACCTGAAGTCAGTGTATATATTATTACTTTGTCTCTAGTTATAATGTATCACATCTGGAAGGACAGAATAATTTATTATTCTTGGTAAAAAGGATACATAATTGAAATTTACATTACATTTTAAACATAAAATATAAAAATTATTGTTTTGGAGAGGACATTACTTCTCATATTTTATCAATGCATATTAATCACAAAACACTTCTTGGTATCCTAGGAAAACTAAAACATATGAAAGGGGTGATCTAAAATTCTTAGTAAGGGTAAGCGTACAGTATAATCTATGAATAAATAATGAATAATGAATATGGAAAGGTAAATGATTGAAATTCATTCCATTTTATCAATATCTTGAGAACAATATGTTGGGAATAAATGAAGATAAAATAATTCCATATAAATATTCACATGATATTGAAAATGTAACCATGTATATTCTAACTATTTGAATAATCACATGGAATATCTGCAGCTAAATTCATAATGATGAAATTCTTAATTTTTGGTCATCTAAAACATATCATCAAGGCCTTATTCCAATTAATCTAAATAAATGGGTAAGGCTATGGCCAAAACCCAATCTAGTTTTTCTCATGAGACATACTGATACATCGAGGGTCTATAGCAGGAACCTCACATCATTAACTAAGTCAAACTAATTACTCATATGAAAGGGGTGAGACATAATAAACATAAATATTAATATTGAAAATAACATATGAAATGTTAATAATCACCCCAATTAAAGAAACATAATCATAAACCTTCTAGAGTAATAAGGTGAACGGTAATAAAATTTTATATCCTCAATAAAACAGATCATAAGCCATCCATAGAAATAATATGGATGATTTAAATACAACATGTCCCTAGTCAATCATAAGTAAAATAAATTTTGGATTTCATTGATGAATATTAATACCATAAAAATTTCATTAAAAACATTTTTTAGAAAAATATACTTTTCACTTTGAAAATTACCTTGTAAAAAAATTATTTCACAAAAATTTGAAGAAAATACATTCACTGAAAAATAACCTTTGAAATTTTTTAAAATATTATTTAAAACATTTTTTGGTAATTATAGTGGAAAATTCCATTCATGTCTTACACGTTAAAATAAGGATTCCTTTTAAATTTTCTATAAAATCCAAACACACATTGTTTTGAAAAAGATATGAAGATTCATTTCAAAACTTTTATTAAAAAAGTAAAAATGGTTATGAATTTATTCAATATGCCATTTTGAAAATTTTAAAAACATTTTTGAAAATAAATTATAAAACATTGGTTTTGATGAAAAAATATTTCTGACCGAAGAGAAAAATAAAGTTGGATTTTATTAAAATCATTTTCTCTTTCATTTTAAGAACCGAAGAGTGGTAAAAAGGTACTATTACTTGAAAAAGATCCTTTGTAAAAATATTTTAAATATATATATATTTTTTAAAATAGAAATATTAAATAATTCCCCAAAGTGAGACATAAACATAATCAATCTGGAATAACTATGAGATTGTAAAATAAACCCATACCACATTAGTAACTTCTAAATCATAATCCTCATAAAATAAATGAAATGAAATAAAAATTTAAATATCTTGAATACATATAAATTAATGATATAAAATATAAAAGGGGTATTATATAAACCAAATAAATGAAATGATTGGTGAATATGGCATATGTCTCATGGAAGTAAAAGTGATATGAGAAACCCTTACCCCAGGTCTGATTTCCTTCTTACATATTCTACCTCCTTTATAATGGTTTTAATAATTTTATTAATTTATAAAATAACCATAATAATATTTTTAATATCATATATGATCCTATAATAACATTTTAGCACCTTTTGTTTATAATATTTCATTATTTTTATTGATTTGAGTGTTATTTTCCTTGTTTTCTCATGTGAGTTTTGTCATAAAAGTTATAATTATTGTATATATAACATAAATAAATCATATATATAATTATAATAATTTTATAAATATCATATTTACTCATTATAATTATTTTTAAAACCATTTATTAAATTTTTAAATGTAAAATGAATCACATCGCTTCGTAGAGATGGTAGGATGTGCATACGAAAGAGAGACAATATCATACCCTTAACGAGTGAAAGGGTAAGAAAGTATGTGACATGTTAATTTTTAAATAATAAATATAATATAATATAAATCATATATATTCATTAATTTTACCCTAATTACATTCCATGTAATATGTAAGGAAAAAATTATTCACATCTCTATGCGAGGCGGTAGTCTATTGTACACATGAGCAGCACTACTGTATTTGAAATGGAATGGAACATAAAATGGTATATGTAATATTAAAATTATATAAGTATAGTAATATCAAAAAATAACTTATAAATTTATTAAATCCATCATTATTACTAGCCTTGAAATGTGGTTTAATTATATCGGTTCATGAGGCAGTACTCCATTGTACACATGATCGATGATTTTGTTTCCCATTAGGTGGAATTAGAGGTGGATAAATATTATTAAATAAACATAATAACAAATAAGTATATGTGAGACACTTTTTTCTTATATTGTTAGTGTGAATACATGATTTAAGGTGGAAAATAAGAATGAAAATGAAATATCTTTATTAATATAATTATCTTATCTTAGAGAAACCTCCTTTGTATGTCCTCTTAAGGACCCTAGGGATGGTATTTTGGGAGGTCCAAAAACTCTAGAATATGTATAATGATGTTTTATATATATTTTTTTAGGTTTTGGTTGATCCAAAGATCTTTAGGGTTGTGTAGATGTGATGTGAGGGAGTTCCCTTTTATAAATGGGTAAAAGGAACCCACTTGGAAATTCAAAGAAATTTCTCAAAAGAATCCAAAATGATAAATTAATTCAAATGTAAAAAGATTCAAAATGAAACTATATTAGAAATTGGGAAGGATAGTATGTAAATAATTCCTTATAATATTATTTTTACATTTCTTATCATCTTTAACCCTTAACTTCTTAGTTTAACCCCCCCCCCCCCCCGGAAAACACATTTTTAGCTTAATCGAGGTAATTAATTTTTGATGTTGTCACTATTCATTTTAGTCAAAATTAAGTTGACCTTATTCTGTAATGTATATTATGGTGATTCAAAAAAAATTATAAAATTTTATAAATTCAATTCACCTAAGTGGAAGAATTCGATTAAAAATTAAACCCGCTGATACGATGAAAAATTAGATTTTCAAAGAGAAACTTCTCATGAGTATAAAAGGTTTAAATACACAAATTCAGTTTTAAATTGATTCAAAGTACCTAAATTAGTTACTTTGTTTTATATATTTTATAATTTAACTTTAAAAACAATTAAAAATATAATTTTATATTGTTAATTATTTAAAAAAATGCAGTCTTCTATAAAAAAAATATTTTTAACTATTCATCAAAAAATGAAACTTTTTAGAAACAGACAAAAATTTTAACTTAAGATAATTATGATATGATGATTTGAAAAATGAATTTTTTTAAAAAAAATACATTTTCTAAAATTGCTAAAGATTATTTATAAATTATCTTCACAAAGAATGACCAAACCACCTTTTAAAGAAATACAGTTTTTCAGAAAACATTACTTTTTATTTAAAATTGTTCTAATTCAATATATAATAAATATATATCATGTTTATTTATGTTATAAATGGTGAAAAATATAATTTTCATAATTTAGTAATTATTATTCATGCCATTCAGTTTAAGGGCTAGGTTATAATTGATATGTTTAAATAATAATATTTTAATAGAGCATCTCGTTTTATTCAAACCTGGTGTCGCCTGTATTACAAGATATCAAAGAAATTGAATTTAGTTAAAAATAAATATATTTTAAATCCTATGGGTGTTACATTCTTTTATAATCTTGGTGTTTCATTTTATATACACTATCGAGTATGATGTTCCTGTTTTAAAATATCGCGGTGTTATATTCTACCCCCTTAAATAAATTACATCCTCATATTTTAATATTGATCTCAATAATCAAGCATTTGAAATTTTTAAAATGCCCTTATTAAAATCCCACATCATGATAATTTTAAATAAAACATTATCATGATAATAGTGAAATGTAAGTGAAAATTTCCTCCATAAAAACACATTACTTGGTTTCCTTATAGGAGAATTTTGGTGGGAAATGAAAATAGGGACATGGAAGAGAATAATAATGCCCAAGGATTAATAGATAGTGATAGAGATCATTGATAATAATAATGTGGGTGATCTATAGAAGGTTAATCACTATAAAAGCATGCATATATGATAGGTTAAGAGACCATTGATTCATCAGAAATTAATGTAATATGGATACATTTTTGTCTTAATATCTTTTCCATGTAATTGATGGATTATATTACCATTATGATAGATAACACTAAAAAAATATACTTATAATTTATTCATTTGTTTTTCTTTGATCAATTACTAATTCATAACTTACTACAATAAATGAATATTCAATAGGAATTTTTTGTGCTTGAATAATTTAAAAAACATTAGATTAATAAAAGAATAAAAATTCATTCCTTTTGTCTCGAGATATTTTCTGAAACCAAAATAGTTAGAACATGATATCCAATAGCACCCAATGGTAAACATAATCCATTCCATAAGTATTTATCCATCAAATAGTTTAAGTAAAAATAATATCTTATTAACTGAAACATTATATAGTTTAATTTAAGGCGCATCACCCTTATTGCCCTTTGGTTATAGGTTCAAGCACCATGGCCTTTCCAGGTGTGAAAAGTTTTCAACCGGCATTGAGTTATAATTTTTCAACATCGGTCACATATGGATTGTTATCCTCTCTAAATCATGTGTTTTCAAAGAAGATCAACATTTCATTGAATAACTCTTCCTGTACATCTATACCATTCAATATATGCACTCAAATCCTTTAATAAATAGTACTATAGTATAATCAATATACATTTCATGATTATTTTAATGAGATTATAATCAACAAAATATTTTTAAAACATATTTCTTGGATCCAAATACACAATCCCATTAACCAACCAACGTCATTTGTATCAATATCATAAACTTAACCTAGATCCCTTAGCTTCTTCTGAGGTATATTCCCTTGATTCTCATTTTATACATTTTTTTACTACCCCAATAATATTATTATAGAAGCATTGCACATTGGTAGATTCATTATTTCCATTTAAATCATTATAATTGTATCCTTTCTCTACACACCTATAGAAGACTATTATTCCCTTCAAGAAAGTACCAGAGTGTTTCTTTCCACAATTATTATAAGTGTGAAAATAGTTCTTTCCCTTCTTGCTCTTATACATTTTTTACTCTCCCAAACTATTATTATCTATATTAAATTTGAAGCCATTATAAATAGAGAATTTTGTATCGGCCTTGATAGTGAATGATATTATGTCTTCGTATGATGATAATATTTGGGAGAATAGTTCCTTTAAAAATATATTCTTAATCCCATCAAGTAAAAAATCATTCTTACTCTTTGTATTACTTATATTGATATAATTTCCTTTTTTGTAAATAGGTGCCACATATAAAAAATGGAATACAGTAGATTAGATCACAACATTATGAAACAATATGTATAATCCCAAAAATAGTGAAACACTTAATATAAAATGAAAATTTTATGCATAGATAATCTTATATTCATAAACATGGTTTCTTTGGGGATATAAGTATTTTTAACTCCCTCATAATGTTTTGTATAGAAAATGTGATTTATCTTAAGAATATCCCCTCTGAGTGTCAAACTAGGTGCACATTAAGGCTTATTTCCATGCACCATGTGATAATCGGGTCTAGCTAAATGTTCCCTTTTAGATTTATTATCACAAGGCACATATGTTCCAAAACCGACTCCACTTATAGTATCCAAACAGGGATTTATTTTATAATAAAAAACATAAAATATCTTCCTTAATAAAACATTAGGATGTTATTATATACATATACTCAATATATATGGTAGATTTAGGTTCCCTAATCTATGTTTTCTTAAATCTAATTCTCAAGGTTTTGACTAATCTTCCCCTGATACCAACTATTGTGACCAAAACTCTTGTAACATGGAGCTAGTGTCAACTTTATTAAATTAAAAATATATATGAGGTATCTTATTTTGAAGGACTAAATAGTTTTTTAGTCTTGATAAACTAGATACATACCTAAAATTCACATTAAATATTAAACAAAAAATACAAAAAATACTTTCTTTAAGAATGTTATTATTCCTAATAGTATATCCTTGAATATCATTCACAAAACACTTCCCAATATCTTAGGGAAAATAAAAAATAATAAATGGGTGAGCTCATATTCTCAATAAGGGTTGTGTATAGAATAATCTATCAATAAATAAGGCATAATAAATATAGTAAGTTAAAAACTAAAAACCATTCCATTTAACCAATAACTTTAGAATAATATGGAAAGAATAAATAATGATCAAATAATTCTATATAAATATTCAAATGATCTTGAAAACATAACCATGTATATTATAACTAATCAAATAATCACATGTAATATCAATGTCTTAATTCATAATGATTTAATGTATAATGTAGGACATCTAAAATACACCTCTGTGGATTTCTACCAAGACATCTAAATAAATGGGTAAGGCACCGGCCAAAACATAATCATGTTTGTCACATGATACATACCAATTCATTGAGGGGATATACGGTCCCCTCATATCACTTACTAAGTCTAATTAATTCCTAAAATGAAATAGGTGAAGAATAATCAATATAAAAAATTCACAATGAAAACTAACATATGAAATTTTAATATTTACCCTAATCAAATAAACATAATCATAAACCATCTAAAGTAATATGGTTAATAGTAATAAAATTTTAAATCTTCAATCAAAATGATCATAAACCATCCATAGAAATATTAACTATGATTTCAATACTTTATATCCCCAGTGTAACATAATTACAATAAAGGTTCTATGTCATAGATGAATATAAATACCATAAAAATGTAATTGAAAACATTTTTGAGGAAAATAAACTTTTGACTAACTGAAAATTAACTTTTTTATTATAAAAACACTTTTAAGAAAAAAGTTAGAGACCAATGGAAGTTACATTCAAAAATCATTCTCATACATACCTTCGTAAACATCATGATCCCTCTCAAAGTCAAGATCTGAATCCTTAGGCATAAGACTAGATTTGTGGAAAAAGGAGTGAGTGTGCATCCTACCCAGCCTGCCCGACACATCCTCCCTATCGAAGACCTTCAAGGAAACACCATGGTTGGAAAACTCTCTTGATTTTACTTGAATTTTTGGCTTTCGAATCGGTTGTGTGTCATCCCCAAGGACGTCAATCTGATTATGAGAAACCAGAGGTGCATTTGATTCCACATGAGCCCCCATGCCATCAGTCAATGTGGAGAGATTCAAAGTGAAAACGGATGCAGTAATTTCCCCAATCGAGTCGGCAATAGCAGTGATATATCCTTTGGTGGTAGGTTTATCCACCAAACCATGCACAACATTATAATAGGAAGGTCTAGTACCCCTCAAAATAATAGTGATTCCTTTACCTTTATTGTCACCACTCGGCGCCTTCGGAACAAAAGTAGGAGCTAGAACAGTCGAACCTGGTAGACCAGAAGTAGAGGGAGGATTTCTAGGTCTCTACATGGTTTTATCCCATTGGATGCCTGGGGTAGTGATGACCACCCAAATGTGGACTCATCTTGCCACCAGATGGAGGTTTCCCATCAACTTTTGGGACTATAGGGGAAATGGTGTCAGTTGTCTGAGTCACTGATACCTTGAGACCTCTCCTCCAATGTTAAGAGAAAAAATATGTCTAGTGGCCTTGTCAACAGCAAAGCGAACAAAAGAAAAAGGTTTCCTCATAATGAATGTGCTGCCAAAAAATAGACATAACTTCCACCTGGAGACGAAGACATTTCAGGAGGGGCTCTGATATGTCCATCTCGACACATAGGTGAGAAAAGCCAAGTTGGTTCATTCAAATTTTATCATAGTCAATCCGAAGAAAACAACTGATTCTATCACCAGTACCTTTTAGAATATATGGGTTCTGAAAGGGGATTGGAAGATATGGAAGTCGAATGCACATCGTTGCATGCTTGTAGTCATGACTGCGATCAAAATCAACTATCCAACAGAGGAGAACGAAATGTATATTATGACATAGGCCAGATCCTCATTAGAAAATAGATGAATGCTCAGGTGTTGTCGATCCAAGGTCCCATCTGCTGTTCGGGAACTAAAATCCCATGTCGAGTGGATCAAACCCTCAAACACCTCCAGCAAATTTTGATCAGCACAAAAAAATTTCACAAGCATCTGGTAATGAAAATCTATAGCATTTTGAAAATCGAAAGAAAAAATAAAAATTTTTGGGGATCCCATAAATGAAGATCATTTCTTTTGGAAAAAATTGAATTGGTGGTATCTTTGGGATAACTGCGGAAGATACGGCATGGAGAGGAGTTTGCAGCAGATCCAAACTGAACGAAAGTAGGGGAATCATTGGCCTGACCTCCCCACACGTAGTAGTGCCTCCATCTCTGTTGATGGGGTTTGGCGAGTTTCTCTAGTTTCATCATCCAAAATATCACACCATAGGGTTCTACTCTGAAGCTGCAACATCCTGTTGCTCCCCCCTTTCTATCTTGTGGTGCGTCATGTTAGGGTTCTGAGCTGAGGTAGGTGTTGTAGGGTTCCATTCTGCAACCTCCCACACTGAAGTCGTGGCCTCCTGCTCATCCTCTCTTCCTGTCACTGATCGTCGTTGTGCCATGTTAGGGTTTTGAGTTGGGGAAGGCGCCATGTTTGGGGTCACCATCCAGCTTCCCAGTCCACCCAATCGGGACAATACACTTTTAACATTGAAAATAACCTATTAAAAAAGTATTAAAAATTTGAAAATAATTTTCATCAAAAATAACCTTTAAAAACTTGTGAAATATTCTTTAAAACATTTATTGGTCATGATGGTAAAAACATTTATTAATGTATATACGTTAAAACAAAGATTCCTTTCATATATTCAATGAAGGACAAGCGTGAATTGTTTTTAAAATGACATGAAGATTCATTTAAAAAATTAAAATGTTGAAAATTTCATTAATAAATCATTTTTAAAAGGTTAAAAACATTTTTTAAATCACGGGTTTTGATGAAAAGTTATTTTTTACTGAAGATAAATATTAATTCATATTTTCAAAAAATCTCTTTTATTTTAAGTATTAAAGATTTGAAAAATTGAACTATTCCTTGAAAATTCCATGAATAGACATATTTTAAGATAATATATTTATTATTTGATAGAAATTTAAAATAATTCCCCTAAGGTATATGTAAACATAAACAATACCGAATAATAATGAGATGAGAAACCCTTATCTTAGGTCTAATTTCATTCATATGTGATTTTACCTACTATATAATGGTTTTAAATTATTATTAATTTATAATAGAGCCTTTATAATTTTTATAATATCATATATGATAATATGATAATATTTTATCACCATTTCTTAATAATATTTCATTATTTATATTGATTTGGGTGTTAATTACCTTGTTTTCTCATGCGTGTTTAGCCATGAAAGTTTTGATTATTGTACATAAGAAATAAATACATCATATTAATAATTATAATAATTTCCTAAAGATCATATTTACTTAGTAGATACATTTTTATATCCATTTTTTTAATAAATTTACATAGAAAATGAATCGCATCACTTTGGGGAGATAGTATGTTGTGCGTACGCATGAGTGACGATAATCATTCCCTTAATGAGTGAAAGGGTAAGGAGTTGGGTGATATATAAATTTTATAAAATCAATATCATCTAATATATATAATATATTAATTAATTTAATCCTTATTACATTTTATGTAAAACGTAATTGAAAAATAGGTCACATCGCTTCGTGAGGTGGTAATTCTCTGTATACACGAGCAACATTATGGTATTTAAAATGTTATATAATGTAAAAAGGTATATATGATATTTAAAAAAAATAATTATAATAATATAATAAATACCATATACTTGTGTTAAATCCATCATTATATCTATCCTTGAAAGTTGGTTATAGAAATGAACTACATCAGTTCAAGAGGTGGTAGTCTGTCGCACACATGATCAGTGGTTTCAATTACCATTTGATGGAAGTGGAGGTGGATAAAAATTATTACAAAATAATAATAAAATATAATTATATTTGAGATAATTTTTTATTATATTATAAGTTTTAATAAAAAAATTAATGAGGAAAACAAGAAATAAAATGAAATATCTTTGTTAAGAAAATTACCTTCTCTTAGTGAAACCTTATTTGGATATCCTCTTAAAGAACCTAGGGATGGTCTTTTGGGAGGACCATAAGCTATATAATATGTTTAAGGATGTTCGGGAGATATTTTTTTTAGGGTTTTTATAGGAAAAGGTATTTATTATTTTGAATAATTGAGGGGAAGAGTTCACTTTTATTAGTGGGGAAAGTGAACCCTCTAGGAAATTACATGGAAATTTCACAAAAGAATCATAATGGATAAAGTCATTCACATGAAAAAAATTTCCAAATGACCCTATATTATAAATTTGGAAGTATAATATGGAAATATTTCCATAAAATGCGATCTATAAATGTTTTAGTTCATTTTTAACATCTATCTTCTGATTTTAACACCCTGATAAATCAATTTTTACCTTAACCATGGTAATTAATTTTTAATCATTTCACTATTAATTTTGGCAAAAAATTAATACCAAATTACTATTAAATATAAATTATAATTATGAAAAATATTTAATCCATTTTTTAAAATTCAATTCAGTGAAATGTTATAATTAAATTTAAAATTAAACCTACAGATGCGATGAAAATTCGAGTTTTCAAAGAGAACATTCTCATAAGTATAGAAAGTTTTAATATCAAAATTCAATATTAAATTGATTAAAGTAACATAAATTAGTTAAATAATAATATAATTTAACTAATTTCACTTTAAAACTAATTTAAAATATAATTTAACTTTGAAAATAATTTAAATGAAAAATCAGTTTTCTATAAAAAATCAGTATTTTTTCACTATTCATCAAAAGATGAAACTTTTTAGAAAAATCCAAAAAACTCACCCTAAGAAAAATTTTATTTGATTATTTCAAAAATGATGTTTATTTTTTCAAATAAAATTTATAAATGTGGTAAAAATTAATTTTAAATTTTTTTCACAGACTACGACTAAACTTCCTTTTAGAGAAATATATTTTTTCAGAAAACATTTAATTTTCATTCAAATGGTTTTAATTTTATCTCTAATAAATATATATCCATTTTCTTTATTTTTTAAATTTATAAACTGTATAATTTTCACAACTTATTTAGTACTATTCAAACCCACCAATTTAATATCTAGGTTATAATGGTCATGTTTAAATAATAATATTTTTATAAAAAAATGTGTTTTGTTCAAACCCAGTGTTGTATGTATTACAATATCTCTAAGGGAATTAATTTATTTAAAAAATTATATTATAATTTCTAGTGGAGTTACACTATCTTATAATCTATTTATATCATGTCATATGCGCTATCACGTATGATGCTCCTATTTGAAAATCTTCAGGTGGTACACCTAAATTGTGACACCTTTATTTCAAGCTATGACAATTTAGGTTTAACCTATATAAAATTTTGTAAAACCAAGAATACGAATCCATAGTTCCACTTATGTCTTTTTGGTTTTCAAAAACGTATTCCCCATAACTAAATCATGGTATTTAGTTAAACCCAACTCTGATATAAAGAGACATGACGCCAACATAACATACATATATAATATATTATTTTATAATAATGTTAATAAAATATCATAATAAATAAAACACCAAGAAAAAATAGGTTTAGTGTCATTGGAGATAATAAATATAGAAAAGTAATTTTACAAAATTAATTCAACATATTGCACAATAATTCTTATAGACGATATCCTTATATAAATATCATACAAAATAATATACTTTATAACTCGAGGAAGTGGAGACATAAAAAAGGGTGAGCTTAGACACTCATTATAGGGAGAAAATTATACATATCAATCAAAGATCACAAATGAGTATAATATGAACATGTCGGTTTGATAATATAGTCAAGTTAAAATAACCTAATAAAAGTAAAGTATACATAATAAAACTTGAATCATAAATTTATAGTAATGATATAATTAATTTGACATAACATGTAAAATGAGGTATATGGATGTGGAATCACAATATAATCATCCTAAACCACAAAAATATAACATAGGAACACAACATAACATATAAATTTCACATAAGAATATGGACCATGAATAAGAACAGAAAATAATTCTTCTTATCAATGATCACTTCTGGTATCATCATAACCTAGAGGATAGATTCCTATAAAATAGACTATTTAGTTCTCTCCCCATTAATATAAACTTATAGTATTATGTTCACTCTATAATCCCATACATGTCATATCATGATTTAAAAAACATTAACCAATGCATTATCAGGATATATAATTCTTATCTCACCAATTACATAATAAAAATTTAGACAAATGTGTTCCACATTGACATAAAAATATTCATAATTCCATCATATATTAAGTAAATAATGAGAAATAAACATTATTAATGAATATTTCCATAATTTATTATCATAATCCATCTATAAAAATAAGGTTGATGTTATCAATAAGATATTTTTTCAAAAAAGTAAGATGAAATATCCTTTACATTATGATTAAAAAAGTAAAAATGGAAATAATTTATAAAATAGTATTTTTTAAAAAATAATGAAAAAGTAATAAATGTTTATTTGAATAATTATGAAAATATAAAAAAAATCTTTAAAAAAGAAAACCAAATAAAATTGTGAGTTAAATAGACCCTGTGGAAAATATTAAAAAATATTTCATTCAATCATTTTTAGTGAACCTAATTTAAATAGAAAATGACCTGAATAAATCATAAATGTATTAATAATAAAATATATAAATTCTATAAAAAACATGGACATGAATGAGAGTGATTTTTTATCAAAAAGAAGATATATGATCAGATCCACTCACAAATATCCTTTGAGCTAAACTGTGAACCCAAGGAAGGTGAAATGGTAAGAATACATGTACAAAAAAATAACTAGAGGATAATAAATTAAAATAAGTTTTAGAGATTATGCATATCAAATTTTCATAATTATTAATTTTTTACATAGATCATATCAATTTAAATGTGGGAATGTAAAAAAAGACTCTTGCATTAGAAATCTACTTGGTCAAATGAGCTCTAGCACTTTGTATAAAAAAATATATTTTTATTAATAGTATATATAATAACATTATCAATATTTATTGAAATTAATACAATTCATTTATAATTCCTTATTCCCCATATATTAATTGTGTACTGTTAAAATTAATATTCAAGTGTTAATTATTTTGATTCTCCATATGTGCTTCGGTTTGGAGGTTCTAGCCCTTTCTCCTTGATCAGGTTTTAACAACCTAAAGAATATTCATGATAATTTAGTTTATTTACTTTATATATATCTATAGTCTCATGTACATTTCATGGATCTTATGGGGATGGTTTATAGGGAATTCTTAAAAATAACATTTTCAGAAATTATTGAAGAAAATAATTGAATATATTGGTGAAATAAAATAAGATATTTCCATTACATAATTATTAAGACATCATAAATCAATAATAAATACAAAATTGTATTAATATTTCTATTTTATAATTACTTAAAAATGAAAATGTTAAAAAAATAATATAGGTGGTAAAACCCACCAAAATAAGAACATATCATAACTATTGAATGAGTAATACATATTAATGTATAGTGGTAATATCAATTTTTAATAACATTAATGATTTGAAAAAAAAAATTATTAATATGATAAATTAGATTTATGAAGTTGTTTATAATGAAAAATAATAATGATTAAGGAGAGGATTACACTTATGATGATCAAATGAATATTCTCTTAGAGTGAAAATTAGAAAATATAGATTTGGGACATTTTTTATGAGTATAATATCTAAATTTGATAGGGAATTTTTTGGGATATATTTTTTGTGGTTAATTAAATGGAAACTAAAAGAATGGTGTAGATTTAAGTGTTGAGAGGAGGGGTCCTTTATAGGTGATCTTGAGTAGTATTTCTACAAATACTCATTCCCTAAGATGTAAGGTTTTAATTTTACATGGAAAGTGGATAAAAATTTGAAAATATTTTAATTTGTTCATTTGTACACTAATAAAAAAACTATATAATTTTATAGTTATTTTATTCCTTTACACATTAATTTACACTTTTTACCCAATTTTACCTTTATCATGATAGCTCAATTTTTACCCTGCTAAAATACTTTTTATGAAAAAAATGAAATTGAACATGGTACCAAATTTTGAAATGATAATTGAAAATTTTTACATACATAGATCTATATAATTTTATAAATATTATAAATTTAACATTAAAAGGAAAAATAAAATATATAAGAAAAAATATCATAGAAAATCATTTTTTAAATATTATGTTATCTTAATCTTATTCCACTTCAATTTATAAGAGTGAAAATATATTAGTTTATATATAGAAAGACTATATATTATTATAATAATCCCATAAAAGTAAAAAAAATTACAATGATAAAAATACATGACACATGGGAAACAATTTTGAGGAATGTCCCTTTAAAATATTAAATTACTTTAGTCATATCCATTTAAAATTATTTAATTATCTTATAAAAATTATATGATACAATGCATTGGTATTAAAAAATACTCAAATTTTATGAACATATAAAATTATTCATTAATAATAATAAAAAACAATATATAATGAATTGAAATACATTTTCTAAAATAAAATACTTTATTTTTAATTTTTTTATTTCAATTTAAATTTTTTTATTATATGTGAGTTATATTATTTTTTAAGTTTTTTTCTAAATTTTTTTTCAACTTCAAGTATTTACAATGACCATTTATGAAATCATAATATATCCAAAAACCACATGGAGAATAAACATATAACTAATGAACATACACATAACTTTTTTATTATATTCCTATATATATACTTATATATATCTCTAAAAACATTTATCATATTCTACAATTTCATTATCAATATGTATTTAATATCTCCAATGTGTTTAAATAATTTTATAGTTATCAATACTTCTTTGATCTTCATGGAAGATCATGATGATGATAATTTTAACCTTATAGAATTTTCATTTACTTATGGTTTTATTCTTTTTGTAAATTAACTAATATGTATAATTTAGTTATCTAATAATGTATTACATATTATGTTGAAATATTTATCCAAAATAAAAAAAATTATTCCGTTCAGTTCGATGTTTTATGTATCATAATATGTTGAATGCATAATATTTTTTTAAATTATAACACATACAAAAAACTTAAGGTATTATATTCTATCCTATTAAAATAATTGAACCCTTGAAATTTTTTTACTCATAAAAAATAAATGAAGTTACTTTTTTATCATTAGATCTTCAGGTTCCCAAATTTTTTCATCAATATTATGATTCCTCTATATAACTTTATCATGGATAGTAGTCTTTTTTCATATTACTTTATCACATTGAGACATGATTTCTACCTATTATTCCTTAGAACATAGATCATGTTCATATTCTACTACCTCATATTTCTATAAATTGGATGTTTTGGGAATTTAGATAATTAAAATTGATTCATGGAAAACATAATTCACTTTATATATGTTCATTTAAAGTAAAATTAAATTTAATACCATCCCCACATGGTCAATGATTTAAAGGGGTCCAATGTATCAAGATCTCAAATTTCACTTCATCTTGGATCTCATAAAAATATTTCATGGTGAAAATCAATGGAAACCCTTATCTCTATATTCAAATTCCAAATCTCACTGATAATTATTATCATATAAAATTTATCAACTTTATAGATTTTTAATGTTTCACTAAATAGTTTGAATCATTGTTAATTATTCATGAGAAATATATATTCCCAAAATTACACACTCTCTTACTTTATCCGAAAATGTTACATTTATTATCCTATTGTAGTAAAGAGCCTCATATGGTTCCATTTTAAGCAAAAGAATGAAATATTTTTGTTATTTTATAACTATACCCTTGGATGGTTTTGATCTAAACCTCCTTAAAAATAAATTGAACCAGATCTCAACATATATTCTAGAGTTTCAATAGTTATTTTTTATTAACCATCAGTTTGTGGATGATATGTAGTGTTAAATATAAACAATTTATACAATTCTTGTCCAATAAATACTCAAAACATTGAAGTACACCTTAGACCTTGATCGGGTAGAATAGAGAATTGTACTCTATGTAGCCTTACCAATTCCATTATATATATATATATACATCTTTTAAAGTTTATTAAGTGATAAATTTTCACAAATATAACTAAAATTATATTATTTAAAAAGGATATAAATTAAAACCTAAATATAAAAATAGAATTCAAAGTACTCTATATTGAAATCCATGGTGATGTTCTCTCATTTCTATATAGATATTTTTAATGGTTATATCATTCCCTTAGACATCATTCATTCTATGTAAACCTGTAGTCATACCAAACATCAAGATATATTCTACAAAATATCTATAGTTTTGTAATCTTAATATAAATTCTCCTTGAGATCTTGAAACTTATTTGTACTTCTTAGATAGATAAATAACAGAGAGATTTTTCATTATCAAAAATATAATTCTTTTATTCTAGTACAGAAGTTACATATATTTGTTTCTGAGATATTATTATTCTATCAATGTGATCATTAATCTTTATAATATTCCATAACTTCTTTTTTAGCTCTATATCTTCCTTCTATTCCAATTTGATCTTCACATGGATGGACGGTTGATCAGTTGTTTGTGCTAGATGTTGTTCCTCGCCTAACCTTACAATTTCCAAGTCCACCCTTTGAAAATTTATTAGAATTAGGTACCTCTGAATCCATGTCATGGGTATGGTACCCTGACCCATCCTACTTAGAGAATTGGTCACCTTGTTCCCTATCCTATGGTGGTAATGTATTGAGTAGTCAGAGTCCATGATCAACTCTATCCTTCTCCTTTGGAGCATAATCAACTCATTTTTTGTAAATATATAATTCAAGATCTCTTAAAATTTATAATTATAATACTTTACTATAAATTTATAATTCATCAATTTCATTTATTAATATATTACCACATCTCTATATTTTGGATCGATTAATTTTTTTCATGGACCTTTAATTGATGAGTACCTTAAGTTATCATCATGTCAAATTCTATGAGTATTCATTAATTTTCTTGATACATCATTGTATTTACCAAAACCCTCTCCAATACATCAAAGTGTGAATGTAGTTTTAGTGTACAGACTTCACTTATTCTCCCCAAACTTATCATTACATTCATTTTTAAAAAGGAACATGACTCCCTTCAAAGTAAAAATAGTTAGTGTATTTAATCATTGAGAGAACTATTTCACAAAGTTTTGAAAGTATCCATCCAATATAAGAAAACTATTCATCCCTATTATAGTGGTTAGACTTTTCTATTCTTCAATCACTTCCATTTTAGAATGAACACTAAATATATATTTTGTTATGAATATATGACCTAATAATGATACTTCTATAGTAATTAGTCACATATATTATATTTGGTATAGAATTTCTCATTTTTGAAGGTCTTTAGTGTAATCCTCAAATGGTCTTCTTATTATTACTGGACCTATGAATATATTATATATAATTTAGAAAAACTACCACAAATTTTTTTGTTAATATATAAAAACATTATTCATCACATCCATGGAGATAGTAGTGGAATTTATATATCTAAATGAAATGACACTGAATTCATTGTTTATACATCTTGTACATAATGATATCTTTAGTATATATTCCCTTTTCAAATTTAATTGATTATATCTCAAGATAAGGTCAGTCTTTGATATGTATTGATTCTGTCACAGTTAATAAATCAAGTCATCAATATAGGGTATAGGATAATTATTTTTATGTTCAAAATAAACTATGGAGAGATGCATTGATCTATCTATACTCTTAATAAAGAGGGTTAGTCCACCCCATGGTGATGAAATTAGATGTACAAAAACCATATACAAATTCGCCAGAATATTATTATTTAATTTCTATAATTCAATCATGTAATTTTAATAAGGATTATTTAATATTACCATAGCATCATGTGTGAGTTCAATTGAAAACTCAACCACATGATTTGGATGATGACTAAAAAACTCTAACAATACATTGATATATTCCCACACATTAGTCATATCATAAATATTGATCTTTTCTCTAACTATTTAATTTAACAATGCTATATTATTATTTAAAAAAGACCCATACAATGTAAGTAACTTCCAAATGGATTCCATAGTTCGTCATGCACTGATAGACGGTCATGGTTTGATTTAGGTTATAAAATATGATTTTTTTATCCTCAAAAATAATTTGATATATATGTAGAGAGAGAATATACGAGCATAAAATTACATTAAATTTTAATAAAGGTATAATAATAAAATTTACCGAACGAGAATTATAAGAATAATCTATCATAGATGAGTTACGATAATTGTATAAGATCATTGTACCACTATGTATTTTCAATAATTATTTAATAACTAACAATTGAGGATTGGAATTAATACTCTTAGAGAACCTTAAATGTATGAAATAATTCATATAACTAAGCTTGGATACTATATTATCATTATTGAGCATACCAATCAACGCCCCAATATAATGATGTTACCTTTAGTCCCTTAATAAAATGAAAATTTGTTAACATGGGTACTAAGAAATATTAACTAGATTAATATATCATATGATGTGTAAAATCACTCCTAATATATCTAAAATTATATCACCTTTATTTCAACATATGATATTATTGGTTTAACTTGTATCACATATGTTATTACAAAAAAAATCGCTCCTAATTCCACCATGGTTGATTACTTTTCCACCTCTTATTCACCATATCCTAATCCCCAAAATTTAATAAACCCCTCTCTGATACCAAAATATATGACCCAATGATAAAAATAATACATATTTATCATTTTATATCAATATTAATCAAATTGAAAAAAAAATAAGACACCATGAAATTATAGGCTTAGTGTTATTTGAGATTAGATTCAAAATGAACTAATTTTATAGATATTCTTCAACATATCAAATAAAAATTATTTACACAATATACCCTTCTACAAATATCATAAATGATACTATTATTTATAACCTAGGTAAATGGAAACATAATAGGTGATGTCTAAAACCCTAAATAATGGGTAAACATAAAACATTTTAATCAAAGATAATAATTTAGAATAAGATAAACATGTGGGTATGATAACATAATCATTGTAAATGAGCATAATATAAATAAAATAATAACCTATAAAACATGGATAATAAATCAGGAAATATGATATTTGTTTTCTGAAAAAAAAAATGTGAAATTAGGCATAAGTATATTAAATCATGAGTAAATGATTATAATTTATATATATAGAACATTGGAATGTTCCATAACATAGAAATGTGGCATAATAATGAGGAATATATATATAATAATTGAAAATAATTCCTTAGGTCAAGGTTTACTTCAAATACCATAATCACATACTGGAAAGTGTACCATAACATAGAAGATTGGGTTCACTTCCCATTCCCAAAAAAATAATTTAATGGGTTCACTCCCAAGTTGTATACATGTCATCTCATGAGATATAAATCTTTACCAAATGATTTGGAGGGTTATAAAATTTCAGTCCAACCTATCACACAATTGAAAACAATACATGCGTGTGCCATGTGAACATAAGAACATTTATAATTATAATATATAATAACTCACCCATGGGAAAGAAACGTGATTCATGAATATTTACATAATAAAACATCAAAATCCATCCATAGAATTAAGGTGGGTATTTTCATTTGACCATACCCTCTATGAAGAATAAGATAAATTTAAAGATATTGACATAGATTTAAAATAATTTATAACAGTGTTATAAAACTTCTTTGAAAAGTAAAAAAAATATATCCTCTTACTATATAATAAAAATTATTTTAAAATATAAATAATTTATAAAACAATATTTTTAGAATAATAATTAGAAGGTATATAAACAATTCATTATAGAGTTTTATATTTTGAAAAGAAATGTTTATAAGGAAAACAAAATAAAATTCTAAAAGAATAAAACCATGTAGAAAATATTAGAAAAGATTTAATTCATAAATTTTTAACTAAATTCAATATAAATAGAAAATAAGCTTATGAAATCATAAAATTATATATTTTTAAATCTATAAAATATTATTAAAAACAAGTACATAGAGAAGAAACATTCCTAATATAGGGGAAGAGAAAAGGTCATCTCCATGCACTATAATCCATTCCGTTGAATTATGAATTCATGAGAGCTTAAATGGTAGTAAAGAATGTAAACCATATAAATTATGATAGGAAAATAATATAAATGGGATGTTATTAATAAATTATAAAAAAAATCCCCCAATAAAAATTTAGTCCTAGAAAATATCAATTTCAAACTAACATTGGAAAGCAAACACTTACAAACAATTTCCAATTAGAAGAACATTATCTAACTCCCTATAAAAAAATTTAAAAAAATTATTCACATATATAATAACTTTTTTATTATTTAATTTAATCAATACCATTCATTTATAATTCATTATTACCCATATATTAAATATTTTTTATTAAAACTAATATTCTACTATTAATTCTATCATTTTTTCATGCATTATTTGGTTTAGTGGGTCTGATCCATGATCCTTGATATTGGGTTCATAACCTATAAAATTTTCATGGATATTTATTATATTTGTTTTATATAGTTATATATTTTGATGGTAGTTTCATTGAAATTGTTGTGATAGTTTTCAAGGAATGATTAGAAATACCCTTTTAGTTATCATTGAATTAACAATGGGATTGAATTTAATGTTTAATATACATTGGCATATTACAATTCCAAAAAACATATAAAATCTGTTAATTAATAAATAATATAATTTATTCTTATTATTTATTTTTTATTAGTCAACATAATGTAATAATTATAACATCATTTATGTTGGTGGTAAAAAAAATTCCATTAAGAAAAAATTATAAGAATTTAATGAGTAAGAACATGTTATTTTTTTAGTTATAATATAAATTATAAAAAATCTTAATGACTTAAAAAAAATTTATTATTTTCATAAATCATATTTAATAAGTGGTGGATAATGACCACACAAATTATTAAATATAGGATAACACTTATGTTGAATACTTGGAACTTCTATTACATAACCTCTTAGATATGTGAGATTTGGGAATCCTTATTAGGACTAGTGGCTACCAAACACAGGAAAGTATTATTGAATTGATAATTTTTATTAGGATTCAATATGAAAATAAAGGAAATGTATGGTTTGATGTGGGTATGGTAGGGATACTTTTATTGGTGAGACTAAGTAGAAGTTTTAAAAATTATCATTTCCCTAAGGTTTCAGGTTGTTATATTAAATAGAAAGTGCATATAAATTGTAAAATTAATGGATATAGGTCATTTATCCCATTATCCCAAAAAATCAAGATTATTTTAGATATATTTTAGTGATTTTCACCTTAATTTAACATTTTTTTACTCATTTAATTTATATAGTGTTTACTCAATTTTTATCTCGGTAACGTATTTTTACACCTAAAAAATTTACCCTCAAACTAAATTTGATGGTGATGGTATATTAAATCTAATTCAATTTCATAATATTAGATATTTAATATTTAAAATAAAACCTAAAAAAATAGAAAAATATTTTTTTTCGATAAAATGACTTTTTAAACATCAGGTTTCCTTAATCATATTTCATAAAAATTACTACTAAAATTATTATTGATCTATTTTTTAATATATTATAACATTATATTTTATTTTAATTGTTATTTAAATGTGATAAATTTTATCTATTAAGATAAAAATAAAAAACACATAGAAAAAATCCTTGAAAAATATCGCATTTAAATATTAAATGATATTAATCATGCCATATAAAAATTGATTAATTATCTCATAATCATTCAATTAAATCAATAAATTTAAATTAGAATCATTTATTTAATTTTATAAACACATTAAATAATTCATTAATAATTATTATTATAATTATTGTTCAGAGTGAGTAACTTAAGAGTTGGTTAATTGAGTACCCAATTAAAATTTCTATTAAAAAAAAGTTCAAAAAAATCAACTAATTAAAATAAATTCTCTGAGTTAATCTAAAGAGTAGTTTAATATAATTTTGATCTATTAAAATATTACTCAAAGATTGATTACTGCTTGGTTAAAACAATATAAAAATTACTTTATTATTTGAAATCAATTTACTCAATCAAATACTTATACAAACACTAGTTAAAATTAACTTTCAAATTACTAGTCTTTTTAAACTTTAAAACAAATATAGTTTAAAGATTTGTAAGGGATGAAACAAAACAAAATCATGAAATAAAATATAATAATGGGTTCAGTCTCAAGCTGAGATCTAATCCACTCCACTTTGAAATCACCTAATTCGATGAAGATTATATAAATATAATCTGATCCACACCTAGATCAGGCATATATACAACAGTGTTCAAGTTGTCCAGGACACACAGGGACCTCTTCCACAATAATCATGGAATGATAGAGAACCACAGGTCACATAGGACGTCTTTTATAATATCATGGTTATAAAAATGAAAAGAGAGTGAATATAATATCTAGTATTATCTATTTCTAGAGTAGGATTCAGTGTGTGTTGACAAACTAAACAAACAATACACTTCTTGGATATAAAAGGAACACAAATAAAAATTAATAAATAAGATATAGAAAAGATAGTGTTTCTCAATATAAAGTGATCCATATTCTTGATTCACCTTAGATGTGACTTGGAGAGGATGTCAAGACATTTCTCTAAAAATAAAAGTAAAACAGAGCATCATATTGATATTTAAGAAGCTTCAATCTTTCAAAGTTCAAGAAACTATGATGGATTTAGTGTATATCAATGTCTTCTAAGTATCCATCGATCAATCTAAATGTATATTTCATTTTTGTATATATCTTCCACCCCACTTGAGAGAGATACCTTCAAAAAAATGTGATAGAAGGAATGAATAGTCGTTTAAGGATAATCATAAATATTTTCTAAAAACTCATACTAGGATCTAGAATTGTCTTTAATGCATCCATGGAATACTTAAATAATAACTATTAAATGATTATCTTTAATAAAATCAATTATACAGTTGTTTGTGGTATTTAACTCAAATGCCTCAGAATAGCGATGGTGGAACATGCTAACTATGACTCATGTCTGGTAGAGAGTCAAGCTAATGGCGAGTCAGGCAGGCGGTAGGTGATCTTGCAGTGACTCATTCTTGGTAGTGGCTCAGGTTCATTGGTGACTTGTCTAATTGTAGGTCATCTGGTGGTAGGTTATTTAGTGGTGACTCAAATTTAGTGGTGACTCATGTCTGGTGGTGATTCATATTCATTAGTGAGTTATGTTTGGTGGTGAGTCATCTCTAGCGGTAGGTAAAGTCTGGCAAGGACTATTTTTTGTAGTAGGTAAAGTCTGGTGGTGAGTATTTTCGGAAAGTTGGTAAAGTCTAGTGGGAAATATTTTCTAGCTATAGGTAAATCTTGTAGATGGTTATTTTTTAACTAATTGTGACTCATATCAATGTTTAGACATATTTTCATCATATTTTATTATATAATAAAATGCTATCATAAAACAAAAAACTCATTAGAAACATAATTAACATGATTTTTTAGCATTAAAATAAGGTGGTTCCAATAAATTTTTCCTCCATGATGATCAAAAATCATGGAATTTTAAAAACCATATATAGAATAAAATTTTGAATATAAATAGATGTATTTGAAAAGTTATGATATTTTATTAACACTTAAAAAAGATAATGTGGGAGTTTGAACATAAATTTTAAAATTTAAAACATGAGATAAATACATATATTGTCAAAGATACTGTATTAACATACTTAAGGAATCATAGGGAAAATGAGGTGTAATACATGAAACATAAACATAAAAATAACTTCCCATAATTATTATCCCAATAACGTAATAGATAAATTCTATAAAAAATTATCCCCCTTTTGGGATTATAAAAAATTTAATAAAATAGTAATGTTGGAGAATCAAAAGAAGAAAAAGAAGATAAATTCCATTAAGACAAAATTTATTGCATTACATCCAGAAGGAAAAAATAAAAGGAAGTCCCTATCAAAGACATAGTCTAACCAGAATCACTCTCAGCCATGGTACAGGAAACAAAAGGTGATTTTTCCTTATTAAATAAAGGGTAATAGATGTAGAGGTTGAGGTAACTATGGTAGTGGATGTAGGGACATATGTGGAAGTAGGTATATCATGGATGATCACTGGATGAAGATTTTTTACTGCTTCCATTGGAGAAAAACTGAGAGGTTAAAACTGAGAAGTTAAAGGATCCTTTGGATTTGGGAAAATAGCTGGTTTGAAATATTCAGGGGTAGTGGATGGAGATGTTAGATGATAAGTCGCTGTAATAGATTCATGAGCTACTACTTTCATACCATACACATGTAAAAAAGGCCTCATGAGATTGATTAAATCTATAATAATTTTTCCTCTATGCTCTATTGAACTAAATAAGAATTTATTTTCCTCCATAAACAACTAAAGCATAGGTGTCATCTCCTTCAAATGAGTGACATGTTCCTCAAAATATTTGTTAACATGTGGAATCTGAAGGTTCCCAACTAGAAACTTGAGGTGTCAATTCAATTCATTCTTGGTGTAAATCCTTGAAAGATAATATTTAATTTATTATGATATGTGTTCCCTATCACTTCTCGCATCATTCAAACATTCCATTACCATCTTATAAATATGATCATTATGTTGTCTTATCTTCCTTAAATCCACCTAAGGAGTATCAAAAACATCTCCTATAATAGAATGAAGTCCCTGCCTGAAAACTGACCAAATCAACTCTATATCAAGAGAATAATTGGGAGGTGGGGCATTGGAAGTAGAATCCATTGAACGTATAGTCTCCAATATCTCCAACAAAGAATCTGGAGTTGTTGAAAAGAAGGTCCTCATCTCCTCCATAATAGACCTCATGACCTCCATATCATTATCTAGTTGTCTGTTCTCAGTATCAACCTACTCAATATGATGAATCATCTTTGTTTGGACATGTAACACAATGAACTCAAACAAGTGTCTTGCATCATGCTCACTAAGTTGTGTAACTAGAAGTCCCTGATTCCTCAGAATCCTACCAAAATCAAAAAGAATATTCTATCTGAAATACTCTAAATCATCTCTTGAAATTGTGTCTCGAGAAACAGGTGTAGTAGTAGTAGGAAAGGGTGGAGCATCTCTCTCTCCATGAGGCACAATAGCTTATGCTAGCTCAGGTTTGGCAAGTACATCCAAAATGAAATCTTGAAGATCTCTTGCAGAACCAATCTATTATACCATGGATCCCTTTGGATATTCCGCAACATCAACTAGGATAGAAGGTCCACAATGATTTGGGGGATATATCCCATTGTCATATGAGTCATAATAGTCCAATCCATGTCTCACATACCCTGGAAATCTTTCCCACTAATTAGGAGTTGAGACACTCATCTTGTAAGAAGACAAGACATTAGGCTCCACATTAGAAATATCAACTCAGTGACTAAAAAAACAAGGGTTTTCCTTCCTCTCAAAAAATTACCTCATATAATATATAAAAAAAGAATCTTCATCAACAACTTGAACAAAACATGGCCTTTCCTCATAATTGGTTAAAACAGATAAACCTAGAGAATAAGGATGTGTCTGAGTCATCTCATGATCATCAATTCCATTATGATCAAAACCATCATCACTACCATCTATAACATTATCCCCCTAGTCTTTATCCCCATTACTTTCACCATTTCCATTTTCATCCCC
Source organism: Viscum album (assembly GCA_963277665.1). NCBI lineage: Eukaryota > Viridiplantae > Streptophyta > Magnoliopsida > Santalales > Viscaceae > Viscum > Viscum album. The sequence goes on along the minus strand of OY728123.1, from coordinate 679,028,404 downwards.
ATCACTTCCATTATTAGAGACATACACAATTTCCTTAGAATATTTATCAGAATAACTCTTAAACTATTATTATCTTAAAACCTCAGTTTCTTCATCATCATCATATTCACATAAAATAATTTCTCTAGAAGGTAGAGGTCTTGGAGGACTATCTTTACCAAAACAGGCCACTGGGATTTTAGGTATGTTAGGGTAAATTCCATCCTAAAATGAAAACTCCTCCTCATCACCAGGTGCAGAAACTTCTTAATAATCTTCTTGTTCTTCATCTGAGTACACCACTATGTCATCTAGATCCAAGAAAATATCAACATAGTTCTTTAATATGTTAGGTTAATCTATAGAATTAAAATACTCTTAGATCTCATCAAAATCATCAACCCGTAATTTTATCTAGGGGTTCCAATTTACATTCATTCTTTTACAGGTGACTTTAGCCAAGAAAAATACACCACACTACACTTCAGATTATTTATCCTCATCAACCAACCATTTTCCCTAAAGCATGGCCAAAATAAACTTAGTATATATAAGTTAATTATATATGGATTATTTCTTTAACATATCCATCATATGCACCATTAAGTATACGCACAGATTGATTTTGTCTCATCACTTCATAATGTATAGAAGATACATGTCTTTTTCTCTCATCGTGATGAAGTATCCTTTAATAGGGAATAAAATTGTCATTAAAAAGTTTCTAATGACTATCAAGGTCCATTTCTAGTGATATTGACTATTTTTTTTGCATAAACTTAAATATAAATCTTCACTCACCATAAAATTCAGTTGTGGGAGGTCTTCTTAGAGTTCTATCTCCTGTCAGCTCTACTAAGGCATTACCATACACAAAATATTCACTATCACTGGAAATGGACCTTGATATTCATTTGAAACTCCTTTATGAGGTACTTTAATTAATTTATACCATTTCTTCAAAGAAAATATTACCTCTTGTCCATCTACCATGATTTTAATTTGATCTTTATTTTCCAAAAATATAAACTCATACAATTGATAAAATTGGTGTACCAACATAGAATTGAATGGTCTCTCATTATTTGAGAACCAGTCTATCCATCTATGGGCCTGGACAAATTTTAGAATCATTGATTTCCTAGACAACAACCATTCAACATTTACTTCTTTCTCAATGACTACTGTATGATTTTTGAGTTGTAGGTTCTGCAGCTCAATAACCGGTCAGCTCGAATCTCCACTAGTATTTATCGAAGGTCATGAATCCTCTGGGGTCAACTCATCAGGTCACTTCACTCTAACCATTGAAACAAATTGAAGGTTCATTCAAGTACATGAGAATGATAATGGTTATGAGATAAAGGGTAGTAGATAATTTCTAAGGGAAATAGGTGTGAGGGATATAGTGAATCCAAATTATATTTAATCCCAATTTATGTTCTTTTGGGATTTCAAATCAAAAAACATAATAAAATATAAACATTTTAATTGAATAAAAATTAAACTCAAAGAAATAAAATTAACAATTTAGGGTCACTCCAACAGTGGGTAGTTTCCAATGTTGGCTAATTTTCAACAGTGGGTAATTTCCAAAGGTCGGTAATTCCAATGGTGGGTAATTCCAATGGTGGGTAATTTATAATGATGGGTAATTTCCAATGGTGGTTAATTTCCAATTGTGGGTAATTTCCAACGGTGGGTAATTTCTAATGGTGGGTTACCAAAATTAAAGTATAACCAAATTTTATAATTCCTAATTCATGTTTGATGTAGTTTAATCTCTCTGAATTCAATGGATTAGTAAAAATATTATAAATATGATGTTCAATTCCTTTAAATTCAATATTTTTATCACCCTTTTGGAAGTGATCTCTCAAAAAGAGATTTATTAAATCAATATGATTTTTTTCTAGAGTGAGAGAGAGGATTATTTAAAATATTTATTACACTTTCGTTGTCATAATTTATTGGGATGTGTCTAAATTGATATCCACATTCTAGAAGACCGTGTTTCATCCCAAAAATTTGAACATAGAAGCTACCTATAGCTATGTATTCAGTTTTAGTAGTAGATAGTGCAACTAAATTTGTATCCTTACTACACCAAGATACTAGAGACTTTCCGAATAGATGACATGTTCTATAGGTTCTTTTTCTATCTAACTTGCACGCATAAAAATCAACATCTAAATAATTCAATAAGTCAAATGCTTTTACTCTAGGATATAAAAATTTAAAATTGGTTGTATGTTTGAGTTATTTAAAAATCCTTTTAAAAAAAAGTAAATGAGACTCATTTGGGTTTTCTTAAAAATGAGCACACATTCACACGCAAAATATAATGTCAAGTTGGTTATTAGTTAAGTATATATGACTTCCAACCACACCTCTATAATATGTTTGATCTACTGATTTCTTAGATTCATCAAGATCCAACTTATAGGTGGTGCTTATGGGAGTGTCAATACTTTTTGTTCTATCCAAATCAAAACGTTTTAGAATATCTTTGGTGTACTTAATTCGATTAAAAATAATTCTTTCTTTATTTTAAAAAAATATAAAAATAAAGAAATAATTTTGGTTCACCCATTAAACTCATTTAAAACTCATTTTTAATAATTTTTGAGAAATTATTATTCAAATTACATTTATTAGATACAATGATAATATCATCCACATACATTTAAACAACTAAAAAATATTTTCAAATTATTTTTATAAAAAGAGTAGGATAAAATATACCATTTGAAGAACCATTAGAAATTAGAAAAAAGTTCAGCCAATCATTCCAAACTCTAAGAGCCTATTTTAATCCATATAACTATTTTGTTAATTTGAAAACATGATTTAGAAAATGAAGATTTTAATAATAGGGGGTTGTTTAAAATAAAATCCTCAATTATATATCCATTTTATAATTTACTTTTTACTTAAATTTGATATAGTTTGAAATCTAAATGTGTTGCATAGGAATGAAGTATACTAATGGATTTATTTCTAGATATAGATGAAATGGTTTCCTCAAATTCAATACCTTATTCTTGATTATACCCTTGTGAAACTGGTATAGCATTATTTCTTACTATAGTTCCAGATCCATCAACATTTTTTCTAAATACCCATTTAGTGTAAATAATCAAGGTGTCCTTAATCCTATCTACAAGTTCCCAAAAATTATTTATTTCAAACTTATTATGTTCTTATTATATATCCATTACCTAGAATTTATCATTAATAGCATCATTTATGTTTTTAGGTTCAATTAGTGACAAGAATGCTTGATGTTCAACTTAATTCTAAAGAGAAGCTCTAGTTTGTGTACCTTTATATAGGTATCCAACTAAAACATATATATCATGGTAAATATGAGTCCTAACAACTCTTTGAAAATAAGGTCTTGTGATCTCATGGTTATCTATAGTTTTAGTCATATGCTCTGAAAGTTCCTCGGAACTATATGATTATTCTTCTTGTTTCATAGGGGTGTCAGAAGGTTTGGTATTTATGTATAGATTTGATATATCATCCTCAAGTTTTTATAAAGGGTTTTTAGGCTCATGTGGTTCTTTGTTATCAAAATTTACATGAATATATTCTACCATATTCTTGGTTCTTTTATTATATACTTTATATGATTTACTAGTAGTTGAGTAACTATATAAAATTCCTCCATCACTCATAGAAGAAAATTTTCCAAGATTATCATTAGTGTTAAGAAAAAATAATTTTCAACCAAAAACCCTAAAGTAATTAACCTTAAAATTCCTACTATTCCATATTTCATAAGTGGTTTCATTTACAATAGATGTGATTAAAACTATATTAATTATATAACAAGATGTATTCATAGCCTCTTCACAAAAGTAAACAGGATGTTATTATTCATTAAGCATAGTCCTAGAAATTTCATGAAGTGTCCTATTTCTTCTTTCTATAAAACTGTTCTATTTTTGGGGTAATAAGAGCAGAAAATTTATGAGTTTAACCATTTTTTGAGAAAAAAGATTCAAATACCTGATTTTAAAACTCACAACCATGATCACTTATTAAGGTTTTAATACTAAGTCAACTATTATTTTCAACAGATTTATCATACATGGAGATAAAGCTTCAATTTTTGAGATAAAAAGAATATTCAAGTATATCTAGAAAATTTATCTAAAAGGACATAGTCATATTGCTTTACATTTAAACTAGAAACTCTATATATTCCAAAACAATCCATGCGAACCAATTATAAGGTTTGAGAAGTTGAAACTTATTTCTTTAATTTGAAAGATATTTTGTGTTGTTTCCCTTTTTGACATGGGTTACAGAATTTGTAATTTGGTAATTCAAGTTTAGGTAGATCTTTAACTAACTATTTCCAAGTAAGATTTCTATGTGAGTAAATATTGCAGTAGCCTAGTCTATTATTCCTGATACAAGATTCCTTATGAAATCCACTTAGACTAGAAACATGTTTAGAGAAAAAGGAGTCTAAATTAATAGCATCTACATTTTAATTTCATAAAGCATTAAATACTAAAGAATTTTTATAATAAAAAACATTACATTAATTGTTTTCAAATTTTACATAAAACCATCATCACATAGCTGTGAAATGCTAAGAAGATTGTATTTTAAACCATAAAAAAATAACACATTATAAATTAAAACTAAGTTAGAATTACCAAATTATACAAGGCTAATGATTTACCTTTAGCATTGTCACGAAATGTGACATGTCCACCATCAACCATTATCAAATTTTTTTAAGCTTGAGTAGTCTCCTTTAATGTGTCTAGAACAGCTGAATTTTAGATATCATAGGCTTTTACTGTACTTATTCAAGTAGGTGCCCTATAAAATAATTTTATACCAAAAATGAATTTGGTATGAAAATATGATTAGGTTAATAGATGTCAGTAATTAAGGATTTAGAAACCTGTATTTTTTTAATGGGTTTCCTAATAGAATATTGTAAAATTTGGGGAATAAAAACATTATTAGGTTTATTTTATGGGAAGATAGTATAAGATTTTTCAGAAATGGATTTAGGAATAAAATAGTTCTTGATAATTATTCTCTTTCCAAGTTGATAACCTTGACCAGTAATGTATTTTGGTGCTATTTTTTTTCCTAGTATTTGAGTGAGATTATTTTTATCATTAGTAAATCTCTCTAAGTACTTTTTTAGTTTCTAATTATTTAGTTTCAATTCAATTTTTTTATTTAATTATTGATCATTTTTCTCTTTCTCTACAGAATTATTAGATTTAATATTAACATGAAAATCATATTATTTCTTAAAATTTTTATAATTATCATTAATATTAATGAAAGTATATTCAATATGTTATAATATCCAAAAATATAATTAATTGACATATTTTCATCATTTTCTTCATATTTTGAATGATTATAAATATTTTTAATAGAAAAAGGAGAGATATTTGATACCTCAGATGTGTTTTTCATGAAACACATGATTGATTTGTCATGTTTTTTCTCATGAGTTGAGTTTGAGTCATTGGATATTTCCTTAAAGTCACTCCTGGTTTATTTCAATTATTTCTTATATTTCATATCCTTTCCATCATACTTATTTTCATACTTTAGTTTGGGACAATTAGCTTGTACATGCTATTTTGATGAGAAAGAGACGATCACTTAGTGTGTCTGGTTTTTTATAATGGTTGATTATGAGTGAGGGGGGTTAAATATGTTACACAATTATTTACTTAGGGTGACCATTGTTGTTATTAACATAAAATCTCAATGGTTACCTCATCCATACCTAGGTATAGACATTATTTCCAAAGGCAGGTGGTCAGTTGGGGTTTCAGGCCCAATAACACTTAGGGATTTGCATTGGTTAAGAGGATGGGAGGTCGGGCTCATCACTCCATATTGGGGGGAGTTGTTGCCTACTCTAGGACTCTCTTTTATATTTAATATACATTCATGAATCTCTTCCTAATCCTAATATGGGACTGGTTAACCTAACAAAACTATCATAGGTTAACCCCTTTTATGCACAGAGGAATGGGGTCTCATTAGTGAATCCATATGTATATATATGAGGTTCGTTATTCATTTCTCAATAATGAATTGATACTTATATATTAAAGCCATATAACTGAGAACTTTAGAATTTTATTCCATACAGGGAGGCATTTAATATTCTGAAGAGGGGATTGTTCCATTATGATGCATCTTATGTATACTATTTAGTGTAGGAATTAAAACCCACATAGTCCATTAAACCTATTAATTTTAATGTTATTAAAAAGCAAATATGTGTGGGCACTTAAGAACCAGATATTTGAGGTTGAGTCTCAAGGATACATCCCACGTATCATTTTTATAGTAATAATTAGAGTTATTGTAGTCTAATCATGCCCTTGGTAGTGACCCCATCATAGATTCCCTCAAATGGGGGATATTTATATCACTCCCCTCATCAGTTCTTACATACTAAGGTTTCCCTAGTTGGTGGAGATTCAGGATATGAATGAGGTGACCATCATAACTCATTAACCCCATATAATCTATGATCAATGTGAGAAACAAGGGATAACCAATAATTAATATCACTTTATATGGATGTAGAGGGACTTTACTTGGGATGTTTAATATGGAGCTCAATCCTCAAGAAGGAATCTTATGTATTCTAGATATCATAGGAATCATATTCATCACAGTTCAATATTCTTCTCAGTCCATAGATGGATGATTTATAATGGTCATCCCATAGGAATGATTGGGTCCATATGGTTAAAATTTTAGAAACATGGTGGGAATCACACTAAAGTGGATATCTATTTGAGTTTAGGCTTGAGCCCTAGGAAAGCATCCTATGTACCCTAGTTATGGAATGAATTAGAGTCCTCTTATTTTAACTATTTGGGGATTACACACTAGTGTTTCCCTTATATGTGGGTATATCATGTTATGACACTAATCAGGGAATACTAATTGAGGTTTCCCTTATATTGATAGAGACTTGTAATATGAATAATATGATCATTGTGACACCCTAAGAACATGTGAGATATGCTCGGTGTGAGAAATAAGGGATAGAAAATAATCATTCTCATTTCTTTTGGATGCAATAATTATGCACTAGGGCTTCCCTTTAAATGATTAATATAGATCTTGGGCCTCGTAGAGGCATCCTATGTGTACTAGTCATGGCAGGAATCAGATTCATCATAGTTTTGTTGTATTGGGGCTTACACGCTAATTTTTCCCTTAAATGCAGTGCATATCATGTAATTCCACTAATCAGGTAATACATACTAAGGTTACCATGCAAGATTGGGGATTAAACACTAAAAATTGACATGGTTATCAAGTCCTGGGATGCTAGTTTGACCTAGAATTCTTGCTTTCCTGACATACTTTGATTGTCTTCTTGACATGCCTTGATTTTATTCTAGACATGTCATAGTATGTCTGCCTGACATGTCCAAAAGAAATCGCATGATCTAGTTGGTTTTTCTAAGGGACATCATGTAACATGGATGGAATTTCTAAAGGTTGTCGCATGATCAATTCTGGCCTATACGAAGGATATTTCAAGAACCAGACATCTTGTATTGGAATCCATCACATGATCTCAGTTAACAAGTTTACAGGGTTTTTTATGATCATGCAGGTATTCCCTTATGTCATTGCTAAATTTGGCTGAAACGCTTGAATATTTTTGTAAGAGTCAATGAGGCACTTTTGGATAGTGATGCATGATACATGATGACATGCGTAGAAAACATTGTGAGATCTGACCAGTGTACCCTAAGGTCACCAAGAGAGCCAGATGACATTTTTTTAGTGCTATCGTGATACTAAGAAAACATGTATTGGTGACACCATATGAGTTAGGTGATATATCTGAAGGACACCGCAAGGTTTGTATAGAGAGTCTAGAGGGCTTCACGATACTAGGGTGTCATGCCTGAGGGGCACCATGTGAATTACTCTGACATATCCAGAGGACTTTTTATGATCCAAATAGTATACCAAAGGAGCATTTAATGACCTAGGAGACATGCCCTGGTATTATCGCATAACCTAGGTGGTGAATGGGAAGCACATGAGAGAGTGCCTTATATTTTCTTCAATTTTATCTTTTTTAAGTCTTGTGTGATCTAGTAGGTATGTGGGATTTTCTTTGAATGTCCTACCATAAGTCCTTTATGTGATCTATGAGTGATCACACAAAGTGTTTACCCATGTTTCATGATCTATCTAGTTGTTCTTTGAATATTACCGGATGGGACGATTTTCCAGTTATGAGATCAACCGCTCCTAGAAATTCTCCCCTGTACTTGGGTACGCTGGTACAAGGTTCCATGGAAAATTATATCAATGTACAACTTCAAATCTTGAATTTTTTATACTAGTGATGGAGATTTATAGGCTTCACCACCCTAGTTATTCACCTCTTTACGCAGCGCGTATTGCATAAATCCAGGTTAGAGTCAGTGGAGGGCTTCAGTGTCATTCCCTTAGTGAGTTCTCAATGTATCTCATTATGGGATCATCGTATGATTTTTAGAGATTGAGAGATCATCCCAAAACTTTTAACATTATTGGATTGTTTCCAATTAAGGTAGTCATTCCAAATCAAATTGATATTCCATGGGACTTTCATATTGTCATGTTGGCATGTCTAGGTGCCTCCATGAGATCAGGATGCCCATTGAAAGGCCTTCACATGATCTTAGTCAACTTGTCTGGAACCTTTCATGAGACAAGGATGTATTTCCTAGGTGCCTTACTGAAATAAAATTGGTTTGATGAAGGTTCTAGAGAGACTATACTATGGACATCTTAGGTGTGTCATGGGATTTTTACAACCACTGTAGGTTCCTTTCATGTCCCTATTTTATTTACATTGTTAATTTAACAAATTTTGGGGATCTTGGTACATTGTATGAGTTTTGTCAAAGGTAATCACTCTACCTATTAGTGATGCATCACATGAGATAAAAAGGGTTTTTTTGGTGATATCTGAGTAATTCATGTAAAACTCCATCTATTTTTCCTTATAGAACCAAAAGGGGAGCATGAAGTCACCTAGACATTTCTGAGGCCCATCATGTAACGAGGATGACATGCCAGTGGACTTTTGGGAAATACGATGGACATGTCATTGGGTGATTGTGTTGTATTATAGATTTCCATGGGTGCATCGCATGATTTTTACGACCACAATAGTCTCTTGACTTCTCCAATTTTTATTCCATTTGTTTATTTTACAAAGGCTTGGGGGTTCACTAGTTTTCTTGAGTGTTGTCAAGGAAAATCATTATCCCCATTGGTGACGCGTCATATGAGATTTATAACTACATGGGGATCCCACATTTTGGATATTTTCCTCTTATTTTCCAAGTACATTTGGATGGTTTGTTGGGCATCTACATGTTAACAAGACACATGACCTATGAAAGCTTATCTGGCTTCCATCGCATGACCACTAATTGCCCAGCATGCCTTCATGAGAGAAAATAGACTTTTCAAATTGACTTCATAGGATATTATCCAGGATAGGTGTTGCGTGTGACCATATACATGAACCTCCAAAGTTCATGTGATTGTGTGTCTTCAAGGTGATTATGCAATCCACATGATCTCAGCCACCATATTTTTCCATTTCATTAAGGGTGAAATAATACCCATATTTAGGTATTTTCATCCTTTCTGGATCTTCTGATGATCAATTGGTGGGCATCAACAAATCCCCCCCCCCCCCGTAGGAGTGATTCTTTTAGGTAAAAGGCATAAGTTCAGAGGAAAGTAAATTCCTGCCTAATTCATTAGTAATATCACCAATCGGTGTTCTAAGAAATTCTTGGTCTATCGAGTGATATTTGGTATTACATGGGATTCCCTATAAATAGGGGATTATAGGGGTTTATTCACCATCTAGTCCATTATATAGATCTCTTATTCCTTGCTTCCATTATGTAACCTCATCGTAAGACCTTCCCTCAATAAAATTTCATGAGACCTCATCGTGAGCCTATTTCATGAGAACTTCTCTGTAAGATTTCTTTTTCCCAGCTACCTGCTCAAATCAACCATGAACAAAACTTTTATAATTGTTTTAACTTTATATATGGGGATACAATCATATTAAGAATTTCATGGGGTACGTTGGGTTGATCACAGGACCCTTTGACTATTATGTGGATTTCATGACCATTTCAAGGTCACAAGATTGTGAGTCTATAAAACCCTGAGTTTTTATTGAACATTTTATTTAAAATAAATTAAAAAAATTCATTTATATCTTACAATGCACTAATTCAAACATTCCTTTCACACTAAAATGATTGATCGTATGTTACACGCAACACCGAGTTAGCGTACGATACACACAACACTGAGTATAGATTTTGTTAAATGTATAAAAGAACTCTGTTTGAATTATGTTATACACAACACCAAATGATGTTTTCACTACATTAAACACTAACGTTTCCTGCATAACATGCAATAGTGACCTTCCTCGATATCTTGCATTGTAAGCAATATCGAGTTTCACTAAAATACGAAATATTATTATTTAATGGGATATAAACTAGCCATTATGAATAGTATTAAACACATTTTTAATTTTATATAACATTAACATTAATCTTATATATCTTCTATACATAATATAAGAACAAATTAAATTTTTCCGATAAAAGAAGTATTTTTCAAAAAATATTTTTTGTAACGCCCCGACCCCAGTTACCCAGAGTCGGTGCATTATTACATAATATTGGCATGATCACAAGAAAGATCAAATCTCGAAAGACTGATTGGTTTAGTAGCCTTGGAAACACTAGATATATTCATAAGTTTTACATTACATCATAAAATTAAAAACTACTACAACAACATAATGTTTCCACAGTCCACACTATAATCCCCTCATAATATCCCTGCAGGTCATTCATAACTTACATCTTCACATCCTGGGAAAAATAAAACATAGAAAAGGGGTGAGCTCAAATGCCCAGTAAGGATAACAATATAGCGGAACATTCAAAAATAAGCATAAACATTTAAGGCAATGAATTACTAAAACAAAAGACTTTTAAACTTGAACTTCAACATAGTATGGCAAAAGTAAAATGAAATAATGCCATTTACTTGTTCACATGGATATTCTACTAATCGAATAATCACATGCAATATCAATAACCACTTTCATAATGTTGGAATGCATAATGCCAGACTATCATAACCACATAGCCAAGGCCTCGTGCCAAGACTACAAATAAGATTTTGCCAAGGCCTTGTGCCAAGACACTAGTTTGTCTCATGAGACCTACCGATGCATCGAGGAGCTATAGCGGGCTCCACCCGTCACATATTAATTCTAATGCATTCCCATATGAAAAGGTTTAAACATAACATAAACATTCGTATTAAAACTAGCATACGAAATGTCAATAATTTCACCATAAACTATGAATGGTATAAAAATAGCACATCCACAGTCAAACATATCACAAAACCTTCAATACAATATAGAAGTTTTGTATCATAACAAATCAACTTCAAATAAGCGTAAAATCCGTCAAAGGATGTTGACATAGATGAAATCAAAACACTTTTTAGATAAATATCTCTTTCTATTTTTGAAATCATTTAAGAGCTATATAAAATAAAACATTTTCTTGAAAATGTTCTTATAAGCTTGTAAGGGAAGCTTTGACGATTTTATAACGGCGGAAAATAACCGCACCCACCGTATAAGTTAAAAAAACATTCTTATCTTAATTCTGTCGAAAAAGGTTAAAAAGCACCTTGTTTGGAAAACGACGGAAATATTCCCTTATAAACCTCTTATAAAAAGTAAAACAAGGGTATAAATGACTTTAACCCATATTCTTTTAAATATTAAAAATGTTTTGAAATACATTTTGAAGAAACATGGACGTGGATGATAACGAGGTCCCAGTAGATAATTATGTATAAACAACCTTGGATAATGAAGAGATTGCGAAATAAATCCTTACCTTGTACTTTTCCTTTTTTGGGGTAGGTTAACCTCCTGTATAATGGTGAAATAATTGTTATTAAAATATACAAGAATCATATACATTAATATGATATCATATATGATCTTTTAACATTTCTTTATTAATAATATCTTAGTATTATCGTCGTTTCGGGTGATAATCGATTCGTTCTTCTTAAATGTTTGGTTACGTAAGACATGTTTGTAATGGATAGATTATATCATATTCATAATCAGAATGATATTAACATTATTCTTAACCCTAAAATGAGAATAAGACTTGAATGGATACGATGGAGAATGAATCTCATCGCGTTCGTGGAGACGGTAGTCCGTACGTACGCACGAACGCTACTTCCAATTAATTTTTATTTTAAAAGAATCAAATCCAAATGATACATAGGTATATTACTATTCCAGTATAATATAATATTTTATATATGTTACTTAAGTTCATTAACACCATCCTTTATATGTTCCATGTGTGGTATGAACGAGTCATATCATTTTAAGGGGGCGGTAGTCCGCACTTCCTCAAATGAAATTATCGTATGTATATACAACATGAAACGAATAATGATATGAAATAAAATGGAATTACAGAAGCTTATATATAAAATATATATCATTAATATCATATTTAATTACAGTGCCATCATAATGGCCACCATGAGAGACGGTAAGATGTATTTGAACAATCATCGTTTCGTGAGGCGTTAGTTTGCCATCCACAGAAACATTATGTTCATCATCCATTAGATGGAGTTGTGTGTATGTGTAGTTTGAATCCTTCTTATAAAAACATCCTAGTATATTGTGGATACTGGTGTTGTTACAAAAGAAAGGAAATAAAAAGAGTTTGGGGGTTGGAGAAGCAAAATAAATGAAAATAATTTAAGAGAAATCGTTACCTTTAATTTAGGTAACTCACTTTGGTTGGAACCAAAGGACTTCTTGAAATGCTTTCTGCCTAAGGGGAAGCTTCAAGGAGGAGTAGAGGTATGTGGGGATCTTATTTGGTCAGGGTTTGGACGAGCCAAGTGTCTTGAGAGGTGTGAGGAATGAGTAGAAGTGGTCTCCTTTTATAAGGGAGAGGAGGGGCTCTTTAGGAAAGAGTGAAAGTATTACTTTATAATATAATTATATTCGGTTTATAATGGTCCAAAAATCATTGAGGTCGAAGATAAGATGACTCATATTCTAAATAACATCAACCAATAAGAATTGGACAGGTTTTAGATAATATTTTAATCATTATAATCTTATTTATTTAAATGATTTATTAATGAGGTAAACATTGCATCATTATTGTGTCATTAATAATTTAAATTATTTGATGTCTAAAAATTATAAATAAAATATAATTATGTAGGAAATATTTTTAGCTTTCTAATGAATATTTATAATCAAAAATCCAACATGTATAACCCTATGTAAAAATTGTTCTTCTAAAAGATGTAAGCTTATGCCATTTTTATTTTTATTTTAACTTTATTAATATAATGTGTCCCTACCACATACAAGTGGCTCTAAGGGGTCCCCAAATCGACCCAAGGATGCCCATGGTCGGGTATGTGTCCACCAATAAGGTTAGGACACGTTTTAGGGTAATTTTGTATTATTATAATATTATTTTTTAATCCTTATTTACCGGATTTACCCTTTAACCATGGTAAATAAAATATTTACCGCAGTAATTATTCAAAATGTGTAAAAATAAAAGTTACCTATTTACATAATTTGGAAATCCTGATTCCAAATATTTAATCCATTTTTCCAAATTCAAAACACAGAAGTGGCAGAAATTAATTTAAAATTAATTCCCGTTGTTAAAATAAAAAAGCGTGTTTTTAAAAGATAATAACTATCAAAAGATTGACACTTGTTTATGTCTGATTTAATTGTGAAATTATGACCAATGACAAACATTAAATTAAATGGTAAAATTATATTCTAAATATACTTTAAAACCACTCAAATTCATAATTTATCAATATTAATTATTTTGATTAAAAAAGTTGTTTTTAATTAAAATTTAGTAATTTTCACTATTCATCAAAATATAAAAGTTATCCGAAAAGTACCAAAATTTCACCCTAGGCTAATTTCAATATTCCGAATCCAAAAATGAAGTCCATTTTGAAATATAAAATATATATGATTTCAAAAAGTAGGTATTACTATTCACAACGGCTAGTTTAATTAGTTGTGGAGTGTGTTAGAACTCGAGGTTGCTTACAACACACGCTATCGCATTATTCGAAGGGAAACGTACCGTGGAAGCTTGGGGTGTTACATTCTCCCCTCCTTCAAATAATTGTGTCCTCGCAATTTCTAGGGTATTACTGCATAAAAAGACTCGGGTGGTTCTTCATCATAAGTTCCTCGGGTTTCCACGTTGCCTCTTCCATCTTATGATTTCTCCACAAAACTTTTACCAGACGCGTCGTCCGGTTTCTCAGTACTTGTTCTCTCGTATCAAGAATCTTGACGGGCTCTTCGCAATAAGACAGATCGGGTTCCAGTTCTAATTCTTCATAGGTGAGTACATGCGTTGGGTCAGGCATGTATTTCCTCAACAGAGATACGTGGAACACATCGTGAACTTTAGAGAGACTTGGCGGCATTGCCAATCGGTAAGCTACAGCCCCAATTCGTTCTAGAATTTCGAAAGGTCCGATGTACCTGGGACTCAATTTACCTTTCTTACCAAAACGTATGACTCCCTTCCATGGAGATACCTTCAGGAAAACATGATCACCGACTTGAAATTCCAAATCCTTCCTTCGATTATCGACATAGCTCTTCTGCCTACTTTGAGCTGCTTTGTTGTGATTTTGGATTACTTTCACCTTTTCCACCGTTTTCTCCACCAGTTCTGGGCCTACAAGTTTTCTTTCACCAACGTCATCCCAACAGGTTGGTGTACGACATCTCTTTCCGTATAACGCTTCATATGGTGCCATCTGAATACTCAAATGGAAGCTATTGTTATAGGAAAATTCTACCAGTGGTAAATATTGATCCCACATACCCCGAAAGTCAAGTGAGCAAGATCTCAACATGTCTTCTAGGGTTTGAATAGTCCGTTCTGATTGTCCATCTGTCTGAGGGTGGTAATAAGTGCTCAAATGAAGTTCAGTATCCATGGATTTATGAAGACTTTTCCAAAATCTTGAAGTAAAATGGGGATCACGATCAGAAACAATCGATAGGGGTACTCCATGAAGTCTCACCACTTCATTAATGTATAGTCTTGCTAGACGTTCCAGGGGTAGATCTTCTCTTATAGCAAGAAAATGCGCTGACTTGGTAAGACGATCAACAATAACCCATATTGCATCGTTCCTTCTAGGAGTCTTTGGTAGCCCCATGACAAAGTCCATCGTAATATTGTCCCATTTCCACTCCGGTATGGGAAGAGGTTGCATGACTCCTCTAGGCTGTTTCCTTCCAGCTTTCACTTGTTGACAAACCATACATCTTGACACAAAATCAGCAATCTCTCTCTTCATGTTGTCCCACCAAAAATGTTCCTTCAAATCTCTATACATTTTGGTGCTCCCAGGGTGTATAGAGAAATTGGAACTATGAGCATCATCCAGCAATTCCCTTTTCAGATCAGGTAAATCGGGAACACAAAGACTCTTCCCGAATTTCAAAATTCCATCTTCATACATAAAGTCTCTCAATCTCCCACCATTCACAGCTTTAATCTTCTTCTGAAATTCTTCATCATCGGTCTGAGAACTCTTAATCCTTTCTAGTAAAGATGGTTTGGAAACCATTTGAAAAAGCATTGATGTTTCACCTTCCCTGGTTATTCCCATGTCCATCTTCACTAGATCCATGAAAATTGGATCCCTTTCAATTCTCATATTGTTCAAAACTCCATGGTCTTTTCGACTCAAAGCATCTGCCACCTTGTTTGCCTTCCCCGGGTGGTAGTGTATCGTACAATCATAATCCTTGAGTAATTCAAGCCATCTCCTTTGCCTCATGTTGAGTTCTTTTTGTGAGAAAATATACTTCAAACTCTTGTGATCAGTATAAATCTCACATTTTTCACCATAGAGGTAGTACCTCCATATCTTCAAAGCAAAGATCACAGCTGCTAACTCTAGATCATGAGTAGGATAGTTTTGTTCATGAATTTTCAACTGTCGTGATGCATAGGCAATAACTCTATCATTCTGCATAAGGACACAACCAAGTCCTTTCTTTGATGCATCACTATAAATAACAAACCCATCATTCCCCGATGGTAGAGTCAATATAGGAGCATTGACTAATCTTCTCTTCAGTTCTTCGAAACATTCTTCACACTCTTTTGTCCAAACAAATTTAACCCCTTTACGTGTGAGCTTCGTTAATGGGTTAGCCAATCGGGCAAAATTCTGGACGAAACGTCGATAATAACCTGCCAAACCAATAAAACTACGTACCTCAGTTATACTCGTAGGTGCTGGCCATTCTTGGATTGCCTTGGTCTTAGAAGGATCAACATAGATTCCATCTTTAGAGACAATATGGCCAAGAAAAGAAATCTCTTGAAGCCAGAATTCACACTTGCTAAACTTCCCATATAATTCATGCCTCCTCAGAGTCTTCAAGATAATGCGCAAGTGATTTTCATGATCTTCGTAGGTTTTGGAGTATACCAAGATATCATCAATAAATACCACCACAAATTCATCGAGATACTCCTTGAAAACTCTATTCATCAGATCCATGAATACAAAGGGTGCATTAGTTAATCCAAACGGCATTACAGTAAACTCGTAATGCCCGTACCTGGTTCGAAATGCTGTCTTCGGAATGTATTCCTTCTTCACACACAACTGATGGTATCCAGATCGAAGGTCAATCTTTGAAAAGTATTGAGCTCCATGCAGTTGGTCAAATAAATCATCAATACAAGGTAGGGGATACTTGTTCTTTATCGTTATAGCATTGATCTCCCTGTAGTCGATACATAACCTCATAGATCCATCTTTCTTTTTAACAAAAAGAACAGGGGCTCCCCATGGAGAAACACTAGGGCGAATAAATCCCTTATTACACAATTCCTCTAGTTGTTTCTTTAGTTCGATTAATTCTACAGTGGCCATTCTATAAGGGGTCTTCGATATAGGCCTTGATCCAGGAATCAAATCAATGGAAAACTCAACTTCTCGTTCTGGAGGATGTCCAGGTAAATCTTCCGGAAATACATCTACAAATTCTTTCAAAACAGGTACATCCTCTATTTGAACATTCATTTCCTCACCGATAGTTATTTCATTCTCTTCCTCCACAATAATTGAATTAAGTTGAGCTACTGGGGGTGGATCTAAATAAGAATTAGGTGGTGACGATTCTGCTCTAAAAATAAGGTGTTCCTTATCATTATCATCAAGAATCGTAACCTCTTTCTTCTTACAATAAATCTTCGCATCATATTCCGAAAGCCAGTCCATACCGAGGATTATATCAAACTCAATCATAGGTATGACGATGAGATCAGCAGATAATGAAAATTTATGTGCTCTAATGGGGACCGATTCACAAAACTTTGTTGCAATGATACTTCCCTTAGGAGTTTTAACTGACAACTCCCTTATTAAATCAAATTGGAAATATCTAATTTTCTTAGCAAACTGGGAAGATATGAAACAATGCGACGATCCAGAGTCAAATAATGCATTTGCTAAACTTGAGGAAACCATTAAATTACCTGCCACCACGTCTTTCGGAGCTTCTACCTCAGCAGTAGTGATAGCATAAGCCTGGCCTTGATCCCTTGGCCTTTTCTGAGGTAAGTTCTCCTGACGCTTAGGACATTCATTTGCATAATGCCCCATCTCCCTGCAATTGTAGCACTGAACATTGGTAGCTTCCTTCTTCCCCTTGCAATCACGAGCTTGGTGGCCTTTTTCACCACACATGTAACAGACTCCCATTCCCTTCAAGCAAGTACCAGGCTGTTTCTTCCCGCATTTACCACAAGATGGATATTCAACATTTCCCTTATTCCCCTCATTTCCATTCCCAGATTGATCAGCAGGTCTCTTCTTCTCTTGCTTTGCTTTAAAGTCATAAGACTTAGAGAATTCCTTTTCGGTCTTGATAGCACATGAGACAATGTCTTCGTACGATGAAAAGGATTGTGAGACTAATGCTCGACGGAGAAATGGTTTTAACCCATCAAAGAAACGATCAATCTTACTTCTTGGGTTGCGAATATAATCTCCAGCATACCTCGCTAACCTTGTAAAGTTAGCCTCATACTTTGTGACATTCTCATCCTCCTTTTGTCTCAGACTCAGAAATTGCCTTTCCATATCTGCTCGATGGTCGCGAGGAAAGTATTTTTCTAAAAACAGATCTTTGAACTCCCTCCATTCCATATTTGATACTTCATCATCTTCCTTCGTATTTTGAATCAATGACCGCCATTGATCAGCATCTCCAGTGAGGCGGTAAACTGCCATGATAACTTTTTCCCTTTCACTGCTCCCCAAAGCCTGAAATATTTTCTCTAGGAAAAATATCCATTGCTCAGCTACTAAGGGATTTGTACTCCCATTGAACGTTGGTGGTTGTTGCCTCATGAATCGATCTAACATTGATCCTCCACGCTGTGGATCAGGGTGCTCCATACGGGTAAGGTTATTATTCATAACCTGAGTAAGTTGTCCCAGTATGGTGATTAGCTGATCGGCACCAGTTGCATCACCAGCCCCACTATAATTATCTTGAGCAGGAGGGCAATCCCTACATGGAGTGCGTGCATTGATACGGTTTCCATTTCTTCCACTAGGCGCCATTTCTAAACAATGGCATAAACTAGATCAGTTTATGAATCAAAATACATAATCTCATACTTCTAAAACACTTAACATAAATTGAACTATTTATGGATATAATCCATAATCATAAAAATGTTTTCTTTGAGGAAGTATATACTCATAAACCCTTCATAATGATTTGTAAAGAAAATGAGAGTTATCCTAAGCATATCCCACGAGAGTGTCGTAACCAAGAGTGCAGCAAGGCCCGTTGTCGTGCACCAGTTCCCGTTCGAGTCTAGCTCAAAGCGGTGTTTTCGGGTTTTACCCCTAGGTACATCTGTGCCAGAGCCACCTCTACCTGCTCGTATCCAGACAGGGATGTATTGCTCGAAAAACTCACAAAATCTCTACAATACCAAAATTCTAGGAAGTTCTTCTATACTAATCCTCAAAGTTCATCTTAGGTCTACGTGCTCTAATCAGAGTTTATCTAAATCTAGCTTCCAAGGTTTGTACTAAACTTCCTCTGATACCAACTGTAACGCCCCGACCCCAGTTACCCAGAGTCGGTGCATTATTACATAACATTGGCATGATCACAAGAAAGATCAAATCTCTAAAGACCGATTGGTTTAGTAGCCTTGGAAACACTAGATATATTCATAAGTTTTACATTACATCATAAAATGAAAAACTACTACAACAACATAATGTTTCCACAGTCCACACTATAATCCCCTCATAATATCCCTCCAGGTCATTCATAACTTACATCTTCACATCCTGGGAAAAATAAAACATAGAAAAGGGGTGAGCTCAAATGCCCAGTAAGGATAACAATATAGCGGAACATTCAAAAATAAGCATAAACATTTAAGGCAATGAATTACTAAAACAAAAGCCTTTTAAACTTGAACTTCAACATAGTATGGCAAAAGTAAAATGAAATAATGCCATTTACTTTTTCACATGGATATTCTACTAATCGAATAATCACATGCAATATCAATAACCACTTTCATAATGTTGGAATGCATAATGCCAGACTATCATAACCACATAGCCAAGGCCTCGTGCCAAGACTACAAATAAGATTTTTCCAAGGCCTTGTGCCAAGACACTAGTTTGTCTCATGAGACCTACCGATGCATCGAGGAGCTATAGCGGGCTCCACCCATCACATATTAAGTCCAATGCATTCCCATATGAAAAGGTTTAAACATAACATATACATTCGTATTAAAACTAGCATACAAAATGTCAATAATTTCACCATAAACTATGAATGGTATAAAAATAGCACATCCACAATCAAACATATCACAAAACCTTCAATACAATATAGAAGTTTTGTATCATAATAAATCGACTTCAAATAAGCGTAAAATCCGTCAAAGGATGTTGACATAGATGAAATCAAAACACTTTTTAGAGAAATATCTCTTTATATTTTTGAAATCATTTAAGAGCCATATAAAATAAAACATTTTCTTGAAAATGTTCTTATAATCTTGTAAGGGAAGATTTGACGATTTTATAACGGCGGAAAATAACCGCACCCGCCGTATAAGTTAAAAAAACATTCTTATCTTAATTATGTCGAAAAGGTTAAAAAGCACCTTGTTTGGAAAACGACGGAAAGATTCCCTTATAAACCTCTTATAAAAAGTCAAACAAGGGTATAAATGAATTTAACCCATATTCTTTTAAATATTAAAAATATTTTGAAATACATTTTGAAGAAACATGGACGTGGATGATAACGAGGTCCCAGTAGATAATTATGTATAAACAACCTCGGATAATGAAGAGATTGCGAAATAAATCCTTACCTTGTACTTTTCCTTTGTTGGGGTAGGTTAACCTCCTATATAATGGTGAAATAATTGTTATTAAATTATACAATAATCATATACATTAATATGATATCATATATGATCTTTTAACATTGCTTTATTAATAATATCTTAGTATTATCGTCATTTCGGGTGATAATCGATTCGTTATTCTTAAATGTTTGGTTACGTAAGACATGTTTGTAATGGATAGATTATATCTTATTCATAATCAGAATGATATTAACATTATTTTTAACCCTAAAATGAGAATAAGACTTGAATGGATACGATGGAGAATGAATCTCATCGCGTTCATGGAGACGGTAGTCCGTACGTACGCACGAACGCTACTTCCATTTAATTTTTATTTTAAAAGAATCAAATCCAAATGATACACAGGTATATTACTATTCCAGTATAATATAATATTTTATATATGTTACTTAAGTTCATTAACACCATCCTTTATATGTTCCATGTGTGGTATGAACGAGTCATATCATTTTAAGGGGGCGGTAGTCCGCACTTCCTCAAATGAAATTATCGTATGTATATACAACATGAAACGAATAATGATATGAAATAAAATGGAATTAAAGAATCTTATATATAAAATATATATCATTAATATCATATTTAATTACAGTGCCATCATAATGGCCACCATGAGAGGCGGTAAGATGTATTTGAACAATCATCGTTTCGTGAGGCGTTAGTTTGCCATCCACAGAAACATTATGTTCATCATCCATTAGATGGAGTTGTGTGTATGTGTAGTTTGAATCCTTATTATAACAAAATCCTAGTATATTGTGGATACTGGTTTTGTTACAAAAGAAAGGAAATAAAAAGAGTTTGGGGGTTGGAGAAGCAAAATAAATGAAAATAATTTAAGAGAAATCGTTACCTTTAATTTAGGTAACTCACTTTGGTTGGAACCAAAGGACTTCTTGAAATGCTTTCTGCCTAAGGGGAAGCTTCAAGTAGTAGTAGAGGGATGTGGGGAGCTTATTTGGGCAGGGTTTGGACGAGCCAAGTGTCTTGAGAGGTGTGAGGAATGAGTAGAAGTGGTCTCCTTTTATAAGGGAGAGGAGGGGCTCTTTAGGAAAGAGTGAAAGTATTACTTTATAATATAATTATATTCGGTTTATAATGGTCCAAAAATCATTTAGGTCGAAGATAAGATGACTCATATTCTAAATAACATCAACCAATAAGAATTGGACAGGTTTTAGATAATATTTTAATCATTATAATCTTATTTATTTAAATGATTTATTAATGAGGTAAACATTGCATCATTATTGTGTCATTAATAATTTAAATTATTTGATGTCTAAAAATTATAAATAAAATATCATTATGTAGGAAATCATTTTATATTTCTAATGAATATTTATAATCGAAAATCCAACATGTATTACCCTACGTAAAAATTGTTCTTCTAAAAGATGTAAGCTTGTGCCATTTTTATTTTTATTTTAACTTTATTAATATAATGTGTCCCTACCACATACAAGTGGCTCTAAGGGGTCCCCAATTCGACCCAAGGATGACCATGGTCGGTTATGTGTCCACCAATAAGGTTAGGACACGTTTTAGGGTAATTTTGTATTATTATAATATTATTTTTTAATCCTTATTTACCGGATTTACCCTTTAACCATGGTAAATAAAATATTTACCGCAGTAATTATTCAAAATGTGTAAAAATAAAAGTTACCTATTTACATAATTTGGACATCCTGATTCTAAATATGTAATCCATTTTTCCAAATTCAAAACACAGAAGTGGCTGAAATTAATTTAAAATTAATTCCCGTTGTTAAAATAAAAAAGCGTGTTTTTAAAAGATAATAACTATCAAAAGATTGACACTTATTTATGTCTGATTTAATTGTGAAATTATATCCAATGACAAACATTAAATTAAATGGTAAAAATATATTCTAAATATACTTTAAAACCACTCAAATTCATAATTTATCAATATTAATTATTTTGATTAAAAAAGTTGTTTTTAATTAAAATTTAGTAATTTTCACTATTCATCAAAATATAAAAGTTATCCGAAAAGTACCAAAATTTCACCCTAGGCTAATTTCAATATTCCGAATCCAAAAATGAAGTCCATTTTGAAATATAAAATATATATGATTTCAAAAAGTAGGTATTACTATTCACAACGGCTAGTTTAATTAGTTGTGGTGTGTGTTAGAACTCGAGGTTGCGTACAACACACGCTATCGCATTATTCGAAGGGAAACGTACCGTGGAAGCTTGGGGTGTTACATTTTTTGTCCCCTTTTGATAGAGCGCCCATTTTAAATCTAGTTTTTAACACTTTTATATATTATATTTGAAAAAATAAACTTCTTATTTGGAATCAAGACATAAATATTTACTTTGGTTGAATTTTTGGTGTTTTTATGAGAAAAATCATATTTTAATGGATAGTGAAAATTACAGCATTTTAATTCAAAATTGCATTTTCATCTAATTTATTTATATAGTTAGATTAAATTTTTAATTGGTTTTAAAGTTTAATAATATTTTGTTTTATCATTTAATACAATTTTCTTCAATGGAATTAATTTCACATTTAAATTATACATAAACACATGTCAATCTTTTGATAGTTTTTACTACTTAAAAACATGCTTTCTGGTTTTGACAGCATGAATTAATTTTAAATTGATTTCTATCAATTATGTGTTTTGAATTTATAAAAATGGATTCTAAATTTAGAATCATAAGGTCCAATTTTTTTAAATAGGTACCTTTTATTTTTTTGACATTATGAATAGTAACTTCAGTAATTATTTTTATTTACCATGGTTAAAGGATAAATCATGTAAATGAGGGTAAACAAAAAATATTATAATAATATAAAACTACCCTAACATGTGTCATAATCCTATTGTATGAGTCATGGGTGACCAAAATGATCCTTAGGCTTAAATTTTGGAATTTAATAACCACTTGGGTGTGAAAATGACATGTTATAATAATTAATTTGATGTAAAGGGAAATATAACATAAACATGTAGCTTTTTACTAAAAAAATATTTTGGTTTATATAAATGATATATTGGAATAAAATAGTAATTATAAATCTAAAAATATTTCCTACACCAAGGAATTTTATTTATGATTTTTAAACACTAAATAAATAAATTTATTTATGAAACAATGATGATGTAGTGATTACCTTATTAATGAAATATTCAAATAAATGATATTATAAATATTAAAATAAATATAATTTGAAAATTTTGATGTCATCCACAAATTTCTTGGATTACATTTAAATGTGAGGGATTATTTAATGCCTTTTGTTTGAAGTAATAAATTTTTTATGACTTTAACAAAAAAAATTACTAAATAGTGTCAAAATTTACATAAAAAAGTTTTTAAAAAACATAATATTTTATTAAAAGATATAACAGTCATAAAAATATAAGATTCTATAAAATGACTAATATAATGTTATAAATCTAATTAGTTATCCAATTGTGGTTCTATTGTCATTTCATAGTAACTATAGTAACCATATATTATGAAAATGCAAGAAGACGTGGTAAGAGATAATGTTTTTAAGTAGGGGTTAATGCTAAATGATAAGTTTAATTTTATGACCTATACATGTCTAAAACCTATTTTTTTATATTATTTAGTCTCATCCTTGTCTTATATAATAAATAAATTAGTTTGGTATCATTAGAAACCGAACATTAATTAATAATAAATTAATATTTAAAGACTTTCCTAAAGTTCCCTTCATCTCTCCTATAAAAGGGAACATCTCCTTCTCTTTTATTACGCCTAAAAACCCTTTGGATCATCCAAAACCTACCCAAAACTCCTCAAAACATCCCTCCCTTACTCATAGAGGCAAAACTTTGGGAATAAATACATCCTAAAAAGACCTTTTGTGCAAATCAAAAAGAGATACTCAAAAAAGAGGTAATTGTTTTATCACCTCTTTCAAAATTCTTTTCTTCTTCTACTTAATGTTCCCATACTAAAGTAATAAATCCATTATCTTATGCAGTCTTAGATTTTATAATAATTATGGTACAAACTTATACCTTCAATTATCCATCCTAGGAATAACAATATCACCATATGTGCGTATGTGCGGCTTACCGTCTCCACGTCGTGGTGTAATTTGTTATTCAATAATACTTAACTTAAATTGGTATAATTATTAGTATAATGGATGTAAATAATTAATATAACATTATAATTATTCATTATAATTAATATACCATCCAAATCCGTACCATTTAACCATTAAGTGAATGATATCATCGCACATGCGTATGTACGACCTACCGTCTCCACGGTGTGATGGGATTCATTATCCACGTTAACCATTCATTAATGATTATAATGTATATATAATAAATAATCATGAAATATATGACATAATAATTCTACTGGATTTATGTATATATATATTTCATTTACTTTTATCCATTCAATTCAATAGGGAAATGGAAACAACATTCATGTGTGCGTACGACCTACCGTCTCCATGAATGGTGTTTTACATTTCATTTATCTATCAATTATATATATTTATATACAGAATATATATGATATATAAATAATTTTTTAAATTATTAAATTAATTAAATCAAAATATATTTAATAATATCAAGAATAACAAGTCAAAACATGTATGATAAATAAAATAATTATTACCTAAAGCGTTGCTTTAACATGGAATTAATAAATAAATGAGTAATATAAAGTGATAAGTGAATAATATATGATATCATATATATTATTATGGTTCATTGACAAGTAAATAATATGATTAAAACCACTATACAGGATTTTCAAACACATACAAAAGAAATCATACATGAGGTAAGGGATAATTTTGCGATCTTATTATTTTCTGAGATTGTTTATACGTAAGTATTTGATGGGGTATATTTATCACCCTCATCCATGTTTCCTAAATATATAATATTATTTCTATTCTTATAATATTTTTTAAATTTAATTTTACCTATTTCATAATTTTTATTAAATGGTATGGAAGGAATCTTTCTGTCGTTTTCCATACGAGGTACTTTTTGACTTCTCTGATAAAAGTACGAGGAGAATGTTTTTTTAACTTATACAGTATGATCAGATTTTTATGATTTCATGAAACCTTATTTACATGAAGATTACTATATAATATTTCAAATTTATTTTCAATTAAATTCTTTTATTTTATTATTTCATGACAATTTCATAAAATAAATCAATTTTGAAAAAGAAATGATATTTTCTTCAAGAATTAAGTTCAAGTGTTTTATCAAAATTATTTTCCATCTAAAATGTTGATATTTAAAAAGGATTATGTTTATATAGCTATTATTACTATTATTTGAGTGTTTTAATGATGGAATGATATTTTATATGGATTATGTTATGATGGAATTATGTTTAAAAAACCCATTTTATTTCTTGGGTTATGCTATGATGAATGAGTTATGTTTTGTGGAACATGTAATAATGATATCATTATGGGATGGGTAGGACCTATATCTCCCTCAAATTAATGGGTTAAAGATTTATATCTCTTGATATATACATGACTATAATGGAGTGTAAATCTAGTTTAGTAATATAGGGCTAGAATATAATGTAAATCTGGTTCAGTAATATAGGGCTGGAATGACAAGTAAATCTGGTTCAGTAATACATTGATGGAATGGCAAGTAAACCCGATTCATAAATGGACATTGTCCACTATGATAGTCTTGTAAGTAATTCCATGGACACTATGAAAATAATATTATATTATTTTTTGTTTCATATAATAAAATATTTTATGCCAAAACAATTTTATCATGGTTAATGTTCCTTTATGATCTATGCCTTACGTACTGCCAAAATTTATTTCATTACTCTATATTTTCATGTTTAAACATTATGTTCATGTTTTTACATTCTTATTTTTATGGTTTGTTTTATGTTCTCCATGTTTACCCTTGCCGGTCATTTTAGATCACTCTTTTTATGTTTTCTTTTCCCAAGGATATAAAAAATGTTTTAGGTACAAAAACAAAAGGGGAAGATCTTTATGGGAAATTTTGATGATCTTTCACCAAGTTATAAGATTTGGTTCCAAGTTTCCAAATACACAAAAATAATAATGACTTTGGTAATATATTTTGTGTAATGTATTAATTATTCAAAAAAATTAATGTAATGTCCATGTAAGTCAAGCATGGTTCACTATAGTTGGTATCAGAGCGAACGTTTAGTTAACCTTTGGAAACTAGGATGCGAAAACTTTAGTGAGATCCCTAGAAATATTTCTAAGGTATGTCTAGGGATTCCCTAAAGGGTAAGTCTAACTATAGGATATAGTCATAGAATTATGGTAACGATCATGAATAACCATGTATTAAACCAAAGATGTTAGATATTGAATGTACTCCCCCTTTATTATGTTGTTTTCCTAGTATTATTTTTGCCTCTCACACTATTCTTTTTTGGTTTTAGATGATGGTTGGAACCCGAAGGAACTATGTTAATGATCAATGCACTGGGAAATGAAATGATTTTCCTCCTGAACAACCAAATTTTATGGACGATTGAATGAAAAATATTATTTCTATACTTACACAAGCTGTGAATAATTTTGGACTTCCAAATGAGCATATAAGGGGAAAATATTATGTTAATTCATTCATGAGAAAACATCCACCTTCATTTAGTGGGTCTTCTAATCCACTTATTTATGAAAAATGTATCACTTCCATTAAAAATGTATTTTCCATATTTTGTTGTTCGGAATATGAAAATTTCATTTTGGCTATTTATCATTTAGAATGTGAAGCAGACCAGTGGTGGACTCTAATCGAGAATACAAGGCAACAAGATGAAATTGAATCCATGGAATGGGATGAGTTCAAGAACTTATTTTTCAATGAGTACTTCCATTTTATTCTTCAAACAATGGTAGAAAATTAGTTCCTTGGTCTTAATCAAAAGGATGATGAATCTATTGGTACATACAAGGCGAATTTTACAAGACTTGCAAGTTATGATTTTGGTTTTATCATCCAACTTGAAAGTAAACTTGATTGATTCTTTAGTGGATTAAAACCAAGTATTCGAGGGGCATTAGATATAAGAGACATTATTAGCTGTGAATAGATTGTGCAATGTGCTATCAAGGATGAAATGGTAGTAGGTGTTACATATCAATATCTTGGTTATGACAAGAAACGAAATATGGAGTTCAAGGGAAAATCTCAAAAACAATGGTGAAAAGAAATGAATGTTTCCTTATACTAAAAGAGTGGAAATAAGCATGGTGGATATTGTCTTAAAGGGACTAGAAAATAATTTAAGTGTGTAAAAGAAGGTCATTGTGTAGTTGAGTACTAAAGTAATGGGAAAAAGGTTGTTAATGATGTGAATAGAGAAAAGACTACAGAGAACGCACCACCCACACTTCAGTGCTACAAGTGCAAGGAAATAGGGCATTATGCTAACCAATGCCCTAATCCAAGGTTTATGGATGATTATCATCATCAATAACCTCTTAAATACAAATAAAAAGGGAAATCATAGGAAATCACTATTGGTGATGTTGAGTATGACAATGAAGTGGTGGAATGATTAAGTTTTTATGTAATGGGATTCCAAAATAGTGTTGTTGAGTCTCATTTACAGTATTATGAAATATTAGAATATATTTTTATTAGTCCCTTTTGGTTTTCCATAAGTGTATGGTCCCGGTAACCATTAAAAGTAATTGAAATATTTTTGGAAAGTAAATGATATGTGCTTAATAAAGTGATTAGGAGATAATGAGATGTTTGATAGTATTAATGACCTCATGACTGATATAAGGAAAAAGTGATATCATGGTTTCAGTATATATATTGTTTTTCATTTTTCGTGTGTGTAAAGAGTTAATTTTGATAGAATTCATGTTTTCACTAAGGTTCTATGGTAATTAATATTATTATAATGTTTCAAGAGAATACATGATTAAGGAATTCATATATTTGGAATGAGACATCCAAGAACTGACTAACGAGATATTAGCGAAAAATTTTAAGTTGTTTTAGTTCTCCACTTTCTAAAATTTTATATTTTCAGTTTTTGGAAGGATTGTAATTTTATCCATTTATGGATAGTATAAATTATATTCTGATTGAATATTTTTAGATTAATGTATTATCTCACTATAGGTGGACTTATGCATATTTTATAACCTATCCTAACATTTTTGTTGAGATAGATGGAATTACCTCTCATTATATCTCATGATCTTCTAACACTTCAAGAATGAAAAAATCAACTTCATTTCTTTAAATAAGAGATGAAGTGGAAATTTTTTAGGGAACAACCAATGGTGAGATTGTACTGAAATCAAGAAATTATTTCTTCTAATTCAGAATTCATAAACATTAGGAAAAAGGATATTGAAACCAAAAATGTTATCCTAGTACCTTTTTATCTAACGAATCATATGATCTCTTAAATCATTGCAGATTTATGGATTTATGGTTGTTTACATTCTCCAACCTTGTTCTCTTTTACTATCCATCAGAACTTGATAGATAGATTTCTCTTCTATATCCATGTTTTCAATTACCACCTATGTTCACCTATGTGGAAACCCAGTGATGAGTTACTTTGGTTAACTATCATGTTTCTAACTTTCCTTTTTAAAATGAAGTTTTAGTACTTCTTTTTATAATGTAGGTTTCCATAAAAAAACTTTCAAGTATTAAACCTTTTATAAACCTGACGAGTTTTAAGGGTGAAATTCATTATAAGGGGGGTATAATGTAACACCATGAGTTTTTATGGACAATTTTTTTCAAATAAATAAAAAAAATTATTTATATCTTTCAATGCACTAATTCAAACATTCCATTCACACTAAACTGACTTATCATATGTTACACGCAACACCGAGTTTGCGTACAATACAGGAAACACTAAGTATAGATTTTGATAAATGTATAAAAGAACTATGTTTGTATTATATTATACACAACACCAATGGAATATTTCAATACACGAAACATTGACTTGGTTTGCGTTACATGCTAGAGTGACCTTCCATGACAGCTTGCGTTGTACACAATACTAAGTTTCACTAAACAATGATATATTACTAAAATATTATTATTTAATGGGATATAAACTAGACATTATGAATAGTATTAACTACATTTTTAATTTTATATAAAATTAACATTAATATTATGTATTTTCTAGATAGGATATAAGCACAAATTCAATTTTTTAGATTAAAAAAAGTATTTATAAAAAAATGCAGTTTTGTCGCTTTTTAATGGATTACCCATTTTAAATCTAGTTTTTAACAATTTTATAGATTATATTTGACAAAATAAGATTATTGTTTGTAATTTGGATATAAAAATTTACTTAGGTTTATTTTTTGGTATTTTTCTGATAAAATTCATATTTAAATGAATAATTAAAAATACTGCATTTTAATCCAAAATTGTCTTTTCATATAATTTATTTATATAAATTGATTTTATTTTTAATTGGTTTTAAAGTTTAATTGTATTATATTTTTATCATTTAGTACAATTTTTGTTATTGAAATTAATTTCACATTTAAATTAGACAAAAACCCATGTCAATCTTTTGATAGTTTTTACTTCTTAAAAACCTGTTTTTTGTTTTTGACAACAGAAATTAGTTTTAAATTAATTTCAACCATTTTTTTGAATTTAGATAAATGGATTCCATATTTTTAATCATAATATCCAAATTGTGTAAATAGGTACCTTTTATTTTTTGACATTATGAATAGTAACTTCAATAATTATTTTTATTTACAATAGTTAAAGGGTAAATCTGGTAAATAAGGTTAATAATATAAAACTAACCTAACATATGTCCTAATCCAATTTTATGAGTCATGGTAGAACAAAACAATCCCTATGCCAAAATTTGGGCATTTGAGAATCACTTGGGTGTGAAAATGACATGTTATAATAATTAATTTGAAGTAAAGGGAAATATAATACAAACATGTATATTTTTACTAAAAAAATTTATTTTAGTTTATATAAATTATATCTTAGACTATAAATATTAATTATAAATATAAATAGATTTCATACACCGTTGAATTTTATTTATAATTTTTAGACACTAAATAAATATATTTATTTATGACACAATGATGATCCAGTGATTACCTTTTTAATTAAATATTCAAATAAATGATATTATAAATATAAAAATAAATATAATTTTAATGCTTTGATGTAATCCACGAATTTTTTGGATGAAATTTACATGTGAGGTATTATTTAAAGATATAATAGTTCTAAAAATCTAAGATTCAAATATCTGACTTATATAATGTTAACATTTTCATTAATGATTCACTTTTGTTTCTCTTGGCCTTTTATAGTAACTATAGTAACCATATATTATGAAAATTCAGGAAGACATGATAATAGTTAATTTTTTTAACTAAGGTTTAAAGCTAAAAGATAAGGTTACTTTTGTGGCCTAAACTTGTCTAAAAAATATTTTTTGATATTATTTCTACCCATACTCATCTTATATTCTAAATATATGATTTTTGGAACATTATAAACCAAATATAAATTTATAATAAATTAATATTTAAAAACTTTCCTAAAGTGCCCTTGACCTCTCCTATAAAAGGGAAATTCTCCTTCTCTTTTATTCACACCTCCAAATCCCTTTTTATCCACCAAAACCTACCCAAATATCATCCAAAAATTCCTACCTTACTTATAGAGTCCATACTTTGGATATAAAGACATCCTAGGGATACCTTTTGTGGAAATCAAAAAGAGATAATCGAAAAGGAGGTAATTGTTTTATCACCTCTTTAAAAATTATTTTATTTTTCTACTTAATCATCTTATGTATTTCCGATAATAAAGTTATAAATACAGTATATTATACATGTTGACCTTTTAGTATAATTATTGGAAAAATTATATTTCATTTTATCCATCCTGCGAATAACTATATCACTGTGAGTGCGTATGTACAATTTACCGTCTCCACGATGTGGTGTAATTTGTTATTCAATGATACTTAATTTGGATTGGTATAATGTGGTTTATAATGGATGTAAATAATTAATATAAAATTATAATTATTATTTATAATTAAAGTAGCATCAAATTCTATACCAGTTAATCATTAAGTGAATGATATCATTTCTCGTGCGTACGTACGGCCTACCGTCTCTACGATGTGATGGGATTCATTATCCACATTAACCATTCAAGAATGATTATAAAGTATATATAATAAATAAGCATGAAATATATGACATAATAATTCTACTATATTTATTTATATATATATGTGTGTGTGTGTGTCATTTACTTTCATCCATTCAATTCAATAAGGAAATGGAAACCAGATTCATGCGTACGTACGGCCTACCGTCTCCGTGAATGCTGTATTACATTTCATTTATCTATCAATTATATATATGTATATACTGAATATATATGATATATAAATCATTTTATAAATTATTAAAGTAATTAAATCACAATATATTTAATAATATCAAGAATAACAAGTCAAAATATGTATGATAAATAAAACAATTATTACCCAAAACGTTGCTTTAACAAGGAATAAATAAATAAACGAGTAATATAAAGTGATAAGTGAATAATATATGATATCATAGATATTATTATGGTTATATTAAAAGATAATAATATTATTAAACCCACTATATAGGAATTTCAAACATATACGGAATAAATCAGACCTGAGGTAAGGGATAATTTTGCAATCTCGTTATTTTCTGAGATTGTTTATACGTAAGTATTTGTTGGGGTATATTTATCATCCTCATACATGTTTCCTAAATATATAATATTATTTATATTATTCTAAGGTTTTTTAAATTTAATTTTACCCATTTCATAATTTTTATTAAATGATATGGAAGGAATATTTCTATCGTTTTCCAAACGAGGTACTTTTTGACTTCTTTGATAAAAGTACAAGGAGAATGTTTTTTTAACTTATACAGTATGATCATGTTTTTATGATTTAATGACACCTTATTTCCATGAATATTAATTGAAAATATTTCAAGTTTATTTTCTATTAAATTATTTTATCTTAATATTTCATAAAAAGTTTATAAAATAAAACATTTTTGAAGAAGAAAGGATATTTTCCTCAAGAATTAAGCTCAAGTGTTTTATCAAAATTATTTTCCATCTAAAATGATGATCTTTAAATATGATTATATTTATATACTAATTATTACTATTATTTGAGTGTTTTAATGATGGAATGATATTTTATATGGATTATGTTATGAAGGAATGATGTTTAAAAAACCCATTTTATTTCTTGGGTTATGCTATGATGAATGATTTATGTTTTTGTGGAACATGTAATCATAATATCATTATGATATGGGTAAGACCTGTATCTCCCTCAAATGCATTAGGTAAAGATTTATATATATTGAGATAAACATGAATATAAAGGAGAGAATATCTGGTTTAGTAATTTAGGTCTAGAATAGAAAGTAAATCTGGTTTAGTAATACAGGGCTGGAATGACAAGTAGATTTGGTTCAGTAATACATGTATGGAACAACAAGTAATCTCGATTCATAAATGTAATTTTTCCACTATGATGGTCATGGAAGTAATTCCATGGATACTACGAAAATCATATTATATTATTATTATTTTTCCATAATTAAATGTTTTATGCCAAAACAATTTTATCATGGTTAATTTTCATTTTTGATCTATGCCTTACGTACTTCCAAAATTTATTTCATGACTCAATATTTTGATATTTAAACCTTATGTTCATATTTTTACATTCTTATCTTTATGGTTTGTTTTATGTTCTCCTTTTTTACCCTTGCTGGTCATTTTAGCTCACCCTTTTTGTGTTTTCTATTCCTCAGGATATAAAGAAAGGTTTTAGGTACAAAAACAAAAGGGGAAGATCTTTATGGGAGATTTTGATGATCTTTCACCGAGTTATAAGATTATGTTCCAAGTTTCCAAAGACACTAAAATAATAAGGCCTTTGAGCGTATATTTGTGTAATGTATTAAGTATTCCAAAAAATAAATGTAATGTCCATGTACGTCAAGCATGGTTCGCTATAGTTGGTATCAGAGCAAAGGTTTAGTTAACCTTTGGAAACTAGGATGAGAAAACTTTAGTGAGATCCCTTGAGATATTTCTAAGGTATGTCTAGGGATTTCCTTAAGGGTAAGTCTAACTATAAGATAAAATCCTAGAATTATGGTAACCATCATGAATAACCAAGTATTAAACCAAAGATGTTAGAGATTGAATGTACTACCTCTTGATTATGTTGTTTTCCTAGTATTATTTTTACCTCTTACACTATTCTTTTTTGGTTTTAGATGATGGATGGAACCCTAAGGAACCGTGTTAATGATCAATGCAATGGGAAATGAAATGATTGCACTTCTGAACAACCAAATTTTATGGGAGATTGAATGAAAAATATTATTACTAAACTTACACAAGATGTGAATCATTCTGGACTTCCAAATGAGCATATAATGGAACAATATTATGTTAATTCCTTCACGAGAAAACATCCAACTTTATTTAGTGGGTCTTATAATCCACTTATTTCTAAACAATGGATCAGTTCCATTGAAAATATATTTTCTATCCTTCACTATTCGGAATATGAAAAATTCATTTAGGTTGTTTATCATTTAGAATGTGAAGCAAACCAGTAGTGGACTCTAATCAAGAATACAAGGCAACCAGATGAAATTAAATCCATGGAATGGGATGAGTTCAAGAACTTGTTTTTCATTGATTAATTCCATTTTATTCTTCAAAAAAAGGTATAAAAGGAGTTCCTTGATCTTAATCAAAAGGATGATGAATCTGTTGGTACTTATGAGGTGAATTTTACAAGACTTACAAGGTTTGCTTCTGGTTTTTTCATCCAACCTGAAAGTAAACTTGATTGATTCTTCAGTGGATTAAAACCAAGTATTCTAGGAGCGTTAGATAAAAGATACTTTATTAGCTATGAAGAGATCATGCATTGTTCTATCAAGGTAGAAATGGAGGTAGGCATTACATATCAATATAATGGTTTTGACAAGAAACAAAAGATGGAGTTCAAGGGAAAATCTCAAAAATAATGGTGAAAAAAATGAATGTTTCCTTATACTAAATGTTTGGAAATAAGCATGGTGGATATTTTCTTAAAGGTACTTGAAAATGTTTTAAGGGTGAAAAATAAATTCATTGTGCAGTTGAGTTCCGAAGTAATGGGAAAAAGGTTGTTAATGATATGAATAGAGAAAAGACTACAGAGAACGCACCACCCACACTTCAGTGCTACAAGTGCAAGGAAATAGAGCATTATGATAACCAATTCCCTAATCCAAGGGTTATGGATGATTATCAGCATCAATAACCTCTTAAGTCCAAAGAAGAAGGCAAATCACATGCGATCACTATTGGCGATGTTGAGTATGACAATGAAGTGGTGGAATGATTAAGTGTTTATGTATTAGGATTCCAAAATAGTGTTGTTGAATATCTTTTACAGTATTATGAAATATTAGAATATATAATTATTGGTCCCTTTTGGTTTTCCATAAGTGTATGATACTGATAACCTTTAAAAGTGACTAAAATATTTTTCGAAATCACATGATATGCGCTTAATGAAGTGATAAGGAGATAATGAAATGTTTGATAATATTAATGACCTCATGACTGATATAAAGACAAAGTGATATCATGGTTTGAGTATATATAATTTTTTTTATTTTTTGTGTGTGGAAAGAGTTAATTTTGATAGAATTCATGTTTTTACTAAGGTCATTAGGTAATTTATATTATTATCATGTTTCAAGAGAATACATGATTAAGTAATTCATATGTTTGGAATGCGACAACCATGAACTGCCTAACGAGATATATGAGACAAATTTTAAGTCAATTTAGTTCACCACTTTCTAAAATTTTATATTTTCAGTTTTTTGAAGGATTGTAATTTTATCGATTTATGGATAGTATAATTTATATTTCGATTGAATATTGTTAGATTAATGTATTATCTCACTATAGGTGGACTTATGAATATTTGATAACCTGTTCTAACCGTTTTGTTGAGATAGATGGAATGACCTCTCATTATATCACATGATCTTCTAACACTTCAAGAATGAAAAATTCAACTTCATTTCTTTAAATAAGATATGAAGTGGAAATTGTTTAGGGAACAACCAATGGTGATATTGTATAGAAATCAAGAAAGTATTTATTTTAATTAAAAATTCATCAACTTTAGGAAAAGGATCTTGAAACCAAAAATATTATCCTAGTACCTTCTTATCTGACGAATCATATGGTCTCTTAAATCATTTCAGATTTATGGATTTCTAGTTGTTTACATTCTCCAACCCTGTTCTCTTTTACTATCCATCAGAACTTGATGGTAAGATTTCTCTTCCATATCCATGTTTTAAATTCCCACCTATATTCACATATGTGGAAACCTAGTGATGAGTTACTTTGGGTAACTATCATGTTTCTAACTTTCCTTTTTAAAATGATGCTTTAGTATTCTTTTTTACAATGTAGGTTTCCATAAAAGAAACTTTCAAGTATTAAACCTTTTATAACCCCGATGAATTTTAAGGGTGAAATTCATTATAAGGGGGATATAATGTAACACCTTGAGTTTTTATGGACCATTTTTTCGAATAAATTAAAAATTTTCATTTATATCTTTCACACTAAACCGATTTATCGTATGTTACACATGACACTGAGTTGGCGTACAATACACGAAACACTGAGTATAGATTTTGTTAAATGTATAAAAGAACTATGTTTTTATTATGTTATAAACAACACCAAAGGAAGCTTTAAATACATGAAACATTGACTTGGATTACATTACATTCAAGAGTGACCTTCCTTGATAGCTTTCGTTGTACACAATACTAAGTTTCACTAAATAATGATATATTACAAAAATATTATTATTTAATGGGATATAAACTAGCCATTATGAATAGTATTAACCACATTTTTAATTTTATATAAAATTAACATTAAAATTATGAATTTTCTAGACATGATATAAGAACAAATTCAATTTTTCGGATAAAAAAGGTATTTATCAAAAAATACAGTTTTGTCGCCCTTTTATGGCGTACCCATTTTAAATCTAGTTTTTAACAATTTTATATATTCTATTTGACTAAATAAACTTCTTATTTATAATTGGGACTTAAAAATTAACTTTGGTTTATTTTCTGGTATTTTTCTGATAAAATTCATTTTTTAATGAATAGTGAAAAATACTGCATTTTAATCTAAAACTATCTTTTCATATAATTTATTTATATAGTTAGATTATCTTTTTATTTGGTTTTAAAGTTTAATTGTATTATTTTTTTATCATTTAATACAATTTTGTTCATTAGATTTAATTTCACATTTAAATTAGACATAAACACATGTCAATATTTTGATAGTTTTTACTTCTTAAAAACCTACTTTTTGGTTTTGAAAACAGAAATTAGTTTTAAATTAATTTCTACCAATTTTTTATTTTGAATTTAGATAAAGAGATTTCATATTTTTAATCAAAATATCCAAATTGTGTAAACAAGTACTTTTTATTTTTTGACATTATGAATAGTAACTTCAGTAATTATTTTTATTTACAATGGTTAAAGGGTAAATCTGGTAAATAAGGTTAACAAAATAATATTATAATAATATAAAACTAACCTAACATGTGTCCTAATACTATTTTATGAGTCATGCTAGATTAAAACAATCCTCATGCCGAAATTTGGGCATTTGAGAATCACTTGGGTGTGAAAATGACATGTTATAATAATTTATTGGAAGTAAAGGGAAATATAACATAAACATGTATATTTTTACTAAAACAATTTTATTTTAGTTTATATAAATGATATCTTAGACTATAAATATTCATTATAAATATAAAGATATTTCCTATACCATGGAATTTTATTTATAATTTCTAGACACTAAATAAATATATTTATTTATGACACAATGAGGATGCAGTGATTACCTTATTAATGAAATATTAAAATAAATGATATTATAAAAATTAAAATAAATATAATTTTAATTTTTTGATGTAATCTATGAATTTTTTGGATGAAATTTACATGTGAGGGATTATTTAATGATATAGTAGTCCTAAAAATATAAGATTCCAAAAACTGACTTATATAGTGTTAAAATTTTCATTAATGATTCACTTTTGGTTCTCTTGTAATTTTATAGTAACTATAGTAACCATATATTATGAAAATGCAAGAAGACATGGTAAGAGTTAATGTTTATAACTAAGGGTTAAAGCTAAAATACAAGGTTACTTGTGTGACCTAAACTTATCTAAAAAATATTTTTTGATATTATTTCTACCCATACTCATCTTATATTATAAGTAAATGAGTTTTGGACCATTATAAACCAAATATAAATTTATAATAAATTAAAATTTAAAAACTTTCCTAAAGTGACCTTGACCTCTCCTATAAAATGGAACTTCTCCTTCTCTTTTATTCACACCTCCAAATCCCTTTTTCTCCACCATAACCTACCCAACTATCATCACAACATCCCACCTTTACTCCTAGAGTCCACACTTTGGGTATAAATACATCCTAGGGATGCCTTTTGTGAAAATCAGAAGGAGATACTCGAAAAGGAGGTAATTGTTTTATCACCTCCTTCAAAATTATTTTATTTTTATAATTAATCTTATTATGTTATTCCCATAATAAAGTATTAAATACATTATATTCTACATGTTCAGATTTTATTATAATTATTGGAATAATTTATACGGCCTTTTATCCATACCACGAATAACAATATCACTATGAGTGTGTATGTACAGTTTACCGTCTCCATGATGTGGTGTAATTTGTTATTCAACGATACTTAATTTTGATTTGTATAATATGTTTTATAATCGATTTAAATAATTAATATAAAATTATAATTATTCTTTATAATTAAAATAGCATCAAATTCCATACCATTTAAGCATTAAGTGATTGATATCGTTCCTTGTGCGTACGTACGGCCTACCATCTCTACGATGCGATGGGATTCATTCTTCACGTTAACCATTCATGAATGATTATAAAGTATATATAATAAATAAGCATGAAATATATTACATCATAATTCTACTGGAATTATGTCTATATATATATATTTCATTTACTTTCATCCATTCAATTCAATAAGGAAACGAAAATAGCATTCATGTGTACGTACGGCCTACCATCTCCATGAATGGTATATTCCATTTAATTTATCTATCTATTTTATATATTTATATACTGAAAATATATGATATATAAATCATTTTTTACATTATTTAAGTAAGTAAATCATGATATATGTAATAATATCAATAATAACAAGTCAAAACTTGTATGATAAATAAAAATATTATTACCCAAAATGTTTCTTTAACATGGAATTGATAAATAAACGGGTAATATAAAGTCATAAGTGAATATTATATGATATAATAGATAATATTAAGCTTCTTTTACAAGTTAATAATATTTTTAAACCCACTATACAGTATTTTAGGACACATACAGAAGAAATCGGACCTATGGTAAGGGATAATTTTGCAATCTCATTATTTTCTGAGATTGTTTATATATAAGTATTTTCTGGGATATATTTATCATCCATGTCCATGTTTCCTAAATATATAATATTATTTATATTATTATACTATTATTTAAAGTCAATTTTAACCATTGGTGAATTTTTATTAAATTTTATGTAAGGAATCTTTCTTTCGTTTTCCATATGAGTTACTTTTTGACTTCTCTGACAAAAGTACGAGGAGAATGTTTTTTTAACTTATAAAGAATGAATTGATTTTTATGTTTTCATGACACCTTCTTTCCATGAAGATTACTTTACAAGATTTAAAGTTTATTTTCAATTAAATTATTTTATTTTGAAATTGAATGATACTTTTATAAAATAAATTTTGTTTGAAGAAGAAATGATATTTTCCTCAAGAATTAAGTTCAAGTGTTTTATCAAATTTATTTTCCATATAAACTGATTCTATTTAAATAGGGTTATGTTTTTTCCCTATAATTACTATAATTTTAGTGTATTAATGATGGAATGATATTTTATATGGATTATGTTATGATGGAATGATGTTTAAAAAAACTATTTTATTTCATAGGTTATGTTATGATGAATGATTTTTTTGTGGAACATGTAAGAATGATTTCATTATGAGATGGGTGGAACCTATATCTCCCTCTAATTCATTGGTTAAATATTTATATCTCTTGAGATAAACATGACTGGAATGGAAATTAAATCTGGTTTAGTAATGGAGGGCTGGAACAGCAAGTAAATCTGGTTCAGTAATACAGGAATAGAATGGAAAGTAAATTTGGTTCAGTTATAAATGGCTGGAATGGAAAGTAAAACTAGTTCATTAATGGACTTTTTCCACTATTATGTTCTTGTAATTAATTCCTTGGCTGCTATGGAAATCATATTATGTGCTTTTTTTTGCCACAATTCCATATTTTATGTCAATTCTATTTTATCATGGTTAATGTTCATTTGTTATTTATGCTTTATGTACTACCAAGATTTATTTCATGACTCAATATTTTTATGTTTAAACTTTATGTTCTTTTTTTTACATTCATATGTTTATGGTTTATTTTATGTTCTCCATGTTTACCCTTACTGAGCATTTGAGCTCACCTTTTATATATTCTCATTTCCCTAGGATATAAAGAAATTTTTTAGGTAGGAAAACAATAGGGTAAGATCTTTATGGGAGATGTTGATGATATTTCACCAAGTTAGAAGATTATGTTCCAAGTTTCCAAAGAAACTAAACTAATATGGTCTTTGGGCGTACATCTATGTAATGTGTTAAGTATTCTGCAAAAGAAATGTAATTTACATGTATGTTAAGCATGGGTATCTATACAGTCTCTGTGGGTTTATGAGTTTGTGTGATTCCTTACAGGTTTATGTGATCCTTGAGATCTTTAGGATCTAGATATTTGTAAATTCTTCATGTGATTTTTGAATCCCTTTGATTCATGTGATGTGCATGATGATTCAAGTTTTTTTATGTTATTTCCCTTGAAAATATTTTGTTTTATCTGTATGGAATATGCCACTTACTTTTGTTATGTTGGCTTTTGGTTCTCATCGCACTTCTTGAAAACTTTTGAAGAATGATTCAAAGGTACTGATGGACCATCGTGATGCTATTGTAACTAGTGTGTATGCCACATGCCACTATGACATTGGGTCACTTTTACTGAGTCTGATAGTGCTGATGGGGGAGAAACTTGGGGGTTATTCCCTTTTATATTTTTTACCCATTTATGGGTTCGGTCTTACAAATGAAACTCACATTCCTCCACCTCGGTCATCATTCAAGCACTCTTATATGGTTCAAAAAAACCACAACACCTTCCAGGTGAATATGTTATAGGGGGGATACGTTTTCACCAAGGTTGATAGAAAATAAAGTTATATACTAACATACATCCCCATAGACTTTAATAGTACTGATCATAAACCTAACATAGATTTTCATATGTACCAATAAATAATGAGGAAGTTTGCCTCTAGCCAGAAGTTTGGGTGGGATTCCAACTGGGACTTCTGATCAGGAGGTAGTTGTGGAATGGATTGGGGATGTCCCTTCTAGGTACAATACATTGGTTATGAATTTTTTAAGAAGCTGAAGAAAATTTGGATTTATAAGGCTGTATGTATATCATAGATGTTTTCCTACTGTAACAATGGTCTAAGAATGTAATTTTTCTGTCATTGGAGTTCAGACACAAACACTTCACACCTCATGTATGTTGATGTTTTTATCAACCTCTGGTGTGTAGACAAAATATGTGGTTCACCTATATTAGGTGGGATGAATGATGATTTTTCACCCTGTGGTCTACCTAGGATTATGTAAGGAGGAATCCTCCTCCCACCTCAAAACTGATCAGGATGTACAAAATGTCCCTTTGGAAGGAACCACTCCCTGGAGTAGATATCCCATTCAAGATGTGGGAAGGATACTTCATCAAGAAGGCATACTTTGTGCTAGAAGCTAAGAAGATAAATGCCTGTCTTACAAAGGACTCCCTTAGTGCACCGGTTGCCTACTAACCTATGGTTGATGAAGGTAAATTTAAATAATATGAATGGGATGTTCTCACTGGCATTGACTGAGCTATCTAACTAGCTAGTTTCGTCACAATATATAAAATTGAGTACTTACTTTCAATAGAATAAAAATTTGGAGTTAGATTTTCCACTTTCATGATGGAGACCTCCATGGAAGGGGGACCATATCGGGTGGTGCTTCCCTATGTTGGTCAAAATTTATCTTCTTCTAAACCATGTTTACAAGGGAAAATCCCCTTATAGGATCGTGGGCCCCTTACTAGTATTATGGGGTTGGATAGGATAGCATCTATGAGTTTATGACTATCTAAACATCTATGGAATCCCCAATGTTCACTTAAAACCATATCTACAATGTATCAGGGGGTAATACCTGTTACAATCAAGGATTCAGATGTTAGTGATTATAGATTCCTATATGACTGCTTATCCTTTGGAACCTATGGGCTGGTGTGGATGGATGATATGGTTTATATTATTGAGGCCATTCTTGAGGAACGGGTATATATGACGTTGCTTTGCAAGGGTGTTCTTTCTACCCATATTGATGGGGATCTCATATGTGAATGTTATTCACCCTTAAAATTTAGCAATCAGTTCCTATGAATTTATTTGAGATGTCGTCACTCAATTTATTTACAATCATAAGAGCATCCAATAGGGGCTCACCATTTTTGGTTGATGTTCACCTGGGAGGAGACTCGGGCTGAGATAAACCTTCCTCCGCTGATGATATCACATGCATGACTTATTTTAAAATTATATTTCATTTAATCTCCATAATTTCTTTGTTTTGGGTGTTTCCCAGACATGTTTGGGGAAATGGTGGATTTTTGAAATTTGGGCCAAACCGTGATCCAAATTCAAGATTTAAAAATTAATTTTGTTTCTTTTATAACTCCTTCATTTTTCAACATTTTTCATCCATTCCAAT
Organism: Viscum album; assembly: GCA_963277665.1. NCBI lineage: Eukaryota > Viridiplantae > Streptophyta > Magnoliopsida > Santalales > Viscaceae > Viscum > Viscum album. The sequence continues at coordinate 678,985,589 of OY728123.1, read as the reverse complement.
TTCTAATTTTCCTCCCCTGGCATATTAACACAACCATGTCAATTTTGAGCCTTTATAAATCAATAATCATGGTATATTGGGGTTTTTATTTAAGGAGTTGGACCATCCTAGAATCCCATTTCCCATTTTTTTAAACTGTTTATTAAATATTTTTATTCAATTTTATTTATTTTTCAGTGATACCACCTCTCACCCAAGCCCACTAAACCTAGGCACGCTCCCATTCACTTCCCCCTCTCTTTGGAGCTCATTTTCCCCATGGTTTAGGTCGAAACATCTAAAGTTTTCACATTTCTTCCAGATTTAAAAAGGTAAATTGATTCCTTTATAACTCCTTCATTTATCCCTCTTTTCCCCCCATTTTAGTTCTAAATTAACCTTCTATTTCTTTTAAAACCTCAATTGTATTTTTGGAAGTTTTAAAAGTCATATAATAGTGTATTTGGGGTGATTTATTCAAGATCCCTCAAGTAAGTGGATCTCCTTCATTCTTCTTTCATTTTTCTTAGGGTTTCATTCAATGTGATTAGGGTTTCTTCCATTGTACTTGAAGTACCAAATAACTAGGTGGTTGGGTTTCAAAACTAGGGTTTAACCTTGGTTTTTCTTGGTCCAATATTCTGTTTTTAGGTTTGATCTACCCTCCTTGAGGTGCGGCGGTGGTGCGTTTGAGTTTTCACACAAAGGATTCAGCGTTTTCATTAAATTGGTAGGTGATTTTATTGTGTGTGAAATTTTTGTGAGTTATATTTTTTTCATATAATTTTCATGTTTATTACATTTTAATGTTTCTGCGAAAATTGGTTTTATTTGTATTTATAATGAAAATGAATTTTTGGTGTCAATTTTATGCGAAATTGGGGGTTTACAAAGAAGTCTTTCATTGCTTCACTTGGGGATACCCTATAATTTCTTAGTTTATTTTATTGAAATGTATTAGAGCTGAAAATACTATTTTTAATGCCTATCTCCTTTAGTGGTTGTTGCGAAAATATGTTTTAATGGTGTTTGTGAAACACATAAATTTTTAGGTGCCACGTTTGATAAAAATAGATGTTTTACAATGTTATCAATTCTTAAATTATATGGGGATGACCTAAGATTGATTTTTTCGTTTCATTTGATGGATTTTGAATACCAGTTGTGTTTTGGAAACTTAAAGTGTGCACATGGGGTTAAAAGTGGGGGTTTCAATGAGTTTTGGTCACAAAACAAGACACGATTTTGAGAAGTTGTTTATTAAAAATCAAAATGCTCTGTTGTGTGTTTTAAGTGGTATAAAGTGTGTGTAGCTACTATACTATTTTTAAGTTAACATTAGTGGTGTATTTACATGCAAAGGGATGTTTTTTTCTTACTGAAATTTTTTTAGCACAAAATGGGAAGCCCAGGTACCTAGGTGGGTGGATAGGTACTAGTACAACTACTGATCTGGATGGGTGTTGTCCCTGTGTCACTGAGAAAATGGATAACGAAAACTCTAACTAAAATATATGGATAATGATTGGAGACCAATAGGTTATGGGTATGTTCCCTACTAGTGGATATTTCATGAAAATGGATTTTTCTATGGTTACTTTTCACCGAGATACGAGGTGCATATGGCCCAAGAATGTCTAGTTTCCTAGGGGTGTTCCTGGTTTTCATGATCATTGGATTTTTGGTATTTACCCTTTTATTACATTGTGTTTGGATTCACATTATAGTTGATATCTTTTATTATTTAATTGTGTTAACATTCTGAAATTTTTAGTTTAAAAACTGTTTTCAACTGAAAGTTTCAATACGTCAAATTTATCCGCTTTTTCTTAACATAGTAAAACTACATGATTTTCACTTTGTATTTCATACCCTTTGGAATTTTTGGGTGGTATCATAATTTTATTAGGCTCACACCATACTTATACACCCTTTGGGTGTATGTATACTTAATTATGTTTTACTCAGGTAAAGGCAAAACCTTGGGTGAAGGCGGTTCGGGTTGTTTGTCCCCTCTTGGTGCGGTGTTGTGGAGACGGCTTGGGGGTGATGACCCCTTCTAATGTGGAGTAATTGTGGCTGAAATTCTTCTTTTTTTTATTATTTGGACCTCTTTTGATTTTTTTAAAACCATTTATTCAGTTCTGGTTTTTTTAAGACTTATTTTCCATGAAAATTTCCTATTCTTATTGTTGATTTTTTAATGTTTTATGCTTTCGTACTTTGGTAAATCCTTCCCAACCCTAATTTATTTATAAAAGGAACTTGTGATATCCCTTGGGGATAGGTAATTCCCTTAGGGCCATATCATGGTCTATATTTGGTGTTGGTATTAGTGGCAACCAAATCCAGTTCATGACAAAATAGTATCAAAGGAGGTTAATGTTTTCTGGTTATCTTGCTATTTTGGGATGAGTCGGGATAAACAAGAGCTAAGACTATCGGGGCTCAAGGTTTTGGTCATGAGTAGGATTCCTGGCCATCACCTCTCATGGAATACCTTGAGTCACCAGAGGAAGTTGGAATTGACTGATTCACTTCACTTTCAGGTGAGACGTGTGGGCAGTAGACCACACGTGGACATCGGGCGAGGGTGGAGTAGTTGTTTCTTTTATTATTGTGATGTTTTTAGATTATTTATAATTGATGTATTTGATTAAAAAAATTCAGAATTTTGGTATTGACTATCATTTTTGTGACTGTTTCATTTTGTAGCACATGCCTCCCCGGAAAGCTCCCATGTGCCCACGGGAGGAATCCAGAGAGATCTCCCACACCAATTGATCAGAGGCTAGTTGAGGTCATGTTCTGTGCTATCCAAGATCTAGGATAGGTACCATATCCTATTATATATCCTTTTAGAGAGGGTGAGACTATTCCTGGAAAGGAAAAGGCCCAGGAGTTCTTGAAAAATAAGTCTCTCACCTTCCGAGGCATCATAGAACCCTAGGAAGAAGAAGAATGGATCGAGAAGATCGAGTGCATGTTCGAGTTCCTGGATACACCCGAGGATAATAGGGTGAAGTGTTCCTCCTTTCTGTTGGAGGTTCCAAATCAAAGTTGGTGGGAATCGGTTCTTTAGACTGGGAAGAATGAGCGGATGTGTTGGGGAGATTTCAAGGAAGTATTCAATGAGCAATACTTCCCTAAGGTCTTAGCATATGCTAGGTCCTCAGAGTTCATAGATCTCATTTAGGGGAATCTTTTTGTCATATATTATACCAATTGTTTCACTGAGTTGGTTCAGTATGCCCTTGAAATCATCTCCAATGAGCAAGAGAAGGCCCAGAGGTTTGAGAAAGGCTTGCAACTAGAGATATACTCTCAGGTGTTCTTCTTTAAGATGAGGACCTATACTGAGTTCATTGGCTGAGCATGCATGGTGGAGATTGACCGGAAGGTAAGGGATGGTTTCTATGGATCATTTTCAATATTGGGCAGTGGAAGCTCTTCAAAGAAGAAAAGGAATTGGGAGGAACATGTGAAGAAAAGAGGTGCCAGTTCAGGCCACTCCTCCAGGAAGTTTTCATCTGCAGATTCTGATGTGAGATCAGTCATGTGCCACTAGTGTGGGAAGCTGGGGCAAATCTGACCATAATACTCACTTCATCTGAATCCTTATTACCATCATGGAGGTATGGGGAATTTTCAGTGCTTTTGTGGGGTGGCACGTCCACTTCCGAGTGGGGCAGAGTTAGTGGCTTCAAAAGGAGTGCCAGCACAGTCTGAGCCATCGAGGACTGGGGGATCTCAATTTGGTAGCCATAGTGGTAGGGATGGGTCATCTTCTAGGTATATCCATTTTAGGTAATAGCCATAGACTAGGTGTCATCCTCATACAGAGACCGGACATCTCCATGCAGTGGATCAGGCACCAGCAGGATCAGAGGTGGGACTGTCGATAGTTTGAGGTACCGTTTTGATTTCATATTCTATAACTGTTGCTATTTTTGATATTGGTTCCCCTATTTCATTCATTTCTTCCTATTTTGTGGACACTCTTAAATTTCCAATAGATTTTTTGTCTTTTGTGATGGAGTTGGTTACGCCACTGGGAAAGAAGGAGCAGGGTCTTAGATGCTCATCATGTGCGCTCTCCGTGTCAGGGATTGAGATGGAGTGGGATCTTTTGGTCTTAGATATGGATCTTTTTGACATGATACTTGGCATGGATTTTATTGTACAGTTCCAAGAGCACATTTATTGCTACAGACGGTGAGTGAGTTTCACAGCACCTGATGGGAGTCGTCGGGTTTTTCGTGGATAATGGGATCCTTGGTCGGGTCACATAGGACCTCCACATCCAGAGTTGGGAAGTATTATCTTCCAGTTATCATTGCTCACTCTAGAGGAAAATGGTCCTTCCCATGAAGTTTCACTACCTCATGTAGTGAATGAGTTGTCGAAATTATTCCTGGATGATTTTTTAGGTTTTCTCCCAGAGTGGGATGTGGATTTCTCGATTGAACTGGCACCGGGAACACAACCGATATATCTACCCTAATATATCATGGACCCTACCGAGCTAAATGAATTAAATATATATCTGGATGACTTAGAATCCAAAGGATTCATTTGCTCTAGTGTCTCTCCTTGGTCTGCTCTTGTGTTGTTCGCGAAAAAGGCTGACGGATCCCTCCAGTTGTTCATTGACTACCGAAATCTGAATAAGGTAACAATTAAGAACAAATACCCTTTGCCCAGAATAGATGATTTTTTGGATAAGTTTAAGGGGTAAAAGTGGTTTTCAAAAATAGACTTGTGTTTAGGATACCATTAACTCATGGTGAGAGAGTCAGGTATCCCGAAGACAGCCTTCCAAAGGAGGTACGACCACTTTGAGTATTTGGTCATGCCCTTCGGATTGACCAATGCTCCAACAGTATTAATGGAACTCATGAATAGGGTGTTCCATTAGTATATCTATTCCTTCATTGTGGAGTTAGTGGATGACATTCTAGTATACTCTAGCTCTGAGGAGGAACACGAAAATCACTTGAGGATCGTCTTAGGCACTTTACGGGATCACTGCCTCTATGAAAAGTTGTCAAACAGCACTTTTTGGATTAGGGTGGTGAAGTTTTTAGGGCATGTGATCTCAGATCAGGGGGTTTTAGTGGACCCTGAGAAGATCAGAGCGGTCATGTCATGGGAGCATCCGAAGAATGTGTTTGAGATAAGGAGTTTCCTTGGCTTGGCTAGTTATTGTGGGCAGTTCATATGGGATTTCTCTTGGATTTCTTCACTGATGACCGTGCTCACCTAGAAAGTAGTGATGTTTTTATAGGGCCTATAATGTTAGGCATCATTTGAGGAGCTGAAGTGATGATTTACTACCACCCCCGTGCTGATTTTTCTTGAGGCCAGGAAGGGGTACGTGGTCTATTTTGATGCTTCAGGTATGGGTATTGGGTGTGTGCTTATGCAAGATGATCAAGTGGTGGCGTATGGATCTTTCCAACTTAGACCACATGAAAAGAATTACCCAACCCACGAATTGGAGTTGGTATTAGTGATACATGCTTTTAAGACTTGGTGTCACTGTCTTTTTGGGGATAAGTTTGTGTTCTACTCTGATCACAAAAGCTTGGCCTATATCTTCTCACAGAAGGACCTCACCTTGAGGTAGTGTCACTAGATTGATTACTTATAGGGGTTCTACTTTGACATTTTATACACCCTAGGAAAGGGTAATGTGGTGGTTGATACCTTGAGTAGAAGATTTCCAGTGCAGACATTGAGGAAGTCCAGTGATGAGTGGACTTTGATGGGACTCTTTTTTGAGATGCTTGTAGAGACCAGGGAGCATAGTGGAGGTGCGTTCTTGGAGATCATTTAGTTGACTCCTTCTATCATGGATTTGATTCAGTAGGAATGACCTAGTGATGATCTTTGTCAGCGATCGAGGAAGTTTCTTCATGGTGGGGAGATGTCCACTGATTGTTCGTCATCTTATAAGGGCATCTTGTGCTTCAAGGGATGCTCAGTAGTGTCATCGTCTATGAGGAAGGTGGTGATGGAGGATAGCCACTAGTCTCAATGGGATTTCCATTAGGGTGACACCAATATGTATTATGATGTTTAATGATATTCTTGGTGTCCAGGTATGTGACGAGACATAGAGGACTTTATGTCGAGATGCTACACATGCCAGCAGGTGAAAGCGGAGCATCAGAGGCCCTTTGGTTTTCTCCAGTCATTACCCATTCCTACCTAGAAGTGGGACGAGGTTTCCAATGACTTAATTGTTTTATTTCTTCATACACCTCGGGGTAATAATTCCATTTGTGTGGTGAATGATCATTTGACCAAATTATCCCACTTCATTCCGATCAGAGATATAGCTAAAGTGGATGAGTTGGGCCGTTTGTATATTTATGAGGTGGTGAGACTCCATGGCGTTCCATCATCAGTTGTCTTAGATAGAGACCCTTGTTTCACTTCTCGGTTCTGGGAAGGCATTCTTATGGCCTTGGGTCTCATATTAAGATGACCATAGCATACCACCCTCAGACGGATGGTCAGACAGAGCAAGAAAATTTGATTTTGGAGGACATTCTCTGTGCATGTTTCTTAGACTTTAGAGGTTTCTGGGATATCCATTTGAGATTGGTTGAGCTTTCTTATAATAGCAGTTTTCAATCATAAATTCAAATGGATCCTTTTTAGGAGCTCTATGGTCATCCTTGTCAGTCCCCACTATGTTTGGCTGAGGTAGATGAGACCTCACTACTGGGGCCGAGTCTGGTGTCGGAGACTTCTGAGAAGGTCAAATTGATCAGTCAACATTTATTGACAGCTTAGATTCACCATAAATCTTATGCTGACCAGAGGCGTCGAAACTTGGAGTTTTCTGTGGGTGATAGGGTATTCCTGAAAGTGGCCCCTCATCTAGGCCATCGTCGATTGGGAAACCAAGGGAAGATGACGCCATGGTATGTTGGGACTTTTGATAATACCAAGCATATTGTAAAGGTGGTATACATGGTGGCTTTACCTTCCCAGTTTACATCCATCCATGACGTCTTCCATGTCACCCAGTTGATGAAATACAACCCGGATCTGTCCCATGTGCTGAGTTGGGAAGAACTGGAGATAGAGCCTGACTTGTCAATTTTTGAGCGGCCAGTGAAAATAGTGGACTCCCAAGAGAATGTGCTTCATGAAAGTTTATTCCACTGGTCTGGGTTCTTTGGTAGTATGGAAATGATACACATGAGACATGGGAGTGGAAGTTATGGGTTGAGGAAGAGTATTTGTTCTTGTTTTCTGATCAAGCTTCAGTTTGACTTTCCGGGATAGAAAGTTTTCATGGTGGGGAGAATTATAACATGCATGACTTATTTTAAAGTTATTTTTTATTTAATTTTCATTCTTTCATTGTTTTGGGTGTTTCCTATTCATTTTTGTGGAAATGGTGGGTTTTCAAAATTTGGGCCAAACTGTGAGCCCAATTCCATATTTAAATTTTTTTTTCTTTTATAACTCCTTCATTTTTCAACATTTTTCATCCATTCCAATTTCTACTTCGTCTCCCCTGACCTATTAACACCACCATTTCAATTTGGAGCCTTTAGAAATCCATAATCACGGTGTAGTTTGGTTTTTATTTTAGGAGTTGGGCAAGCCCGGAAGCCCATTTCCAATTTTTGAAAAATTGTTTATTTAATATCTTATTCAATTTTAATGATTTTTTTGTGATTAAACCTCTCACTCGAGCCCATTAAACCAAGGCGCGCCCCCATTCACTTATCCCCCCCTTTGGAGCTCACTTGCCTTGTGATTTGGTTCGAAACATCTGAAGTTTTCACATTTCATCAAGATTTAAAAAGGTAATTTTATTCCTTCATAACTCCTTCATTTTTCACTCTATTACCACCATTTCAATTCCCAATTAACCTTATCTTCAATTTTACAACATCAATTTCATTTTTGTTTGTTTTAAAATGCATATACTGGTGTATTTGGGGCGATTTCTTCAAGATCCCTCAAGTAAGTGGGTCTCCTTCATTCTTCTTGCATTTTTCTTAGGGGTTCATTCAATGTGCTTAGGGGTTCTTCACTTATCCTTGTTGTCCCAAATGACCATAGGGTAGGGTTTTGAACGTAGGGTTTAACCTTGGGTTTTATTGTTCCAATATTCTATTTTTAGTCTTGATCTACCCTCCTTGAGGTGTGGCGGTGGTGTGTTTGAGTTTTCGCACAAAGGATTCAAGGTTTTCATTACTTTGGTAGGTGATTCCATTGTGTGTGAAATTTTGGGACTTATATTTCTGTGTTTATGGTATTTTAATGTTTATTTCATTTGAATGTTGCTGAAAAAATTGGTTTTAGTGGTATTTATAATGCAAATGAATTTTTGGTGTCACTCTTTTGTGTAATTGGGGGTTTTATAAAGAAGTATTTCATTGCTTCACTTGGGGATACCATATAATTGCTTATTTGATTTTATTTAAATGTATTAGGGATGAAAATATTGTTTTTAATGTCTAACTCCTTTGGTGGTTGTTGTGAAAATCTGGTTTAATGGTGTTTGTGAAACACATAAATTTTTAGGTGCCATGTTTGTGAAAAATGGATGTTTTAAAATGTTAGCACTTCATAAATTATATGGGGCTGCCATAATATTGATTTTTTGGTTTCATTGGAAGGTTTTAGACTTTCATTTTTTGGTAACTTAAAGTGTGCACATGGTGTGCCAATTGGAGGTTTCAAGGAGTTTTTGGTACAAAACAAGACAAGATTTTGAGAAGTTGTTTATTAAAAATAAAAATGTTGTATTGTGTATTTTAAGAGGTATAAAGTGTGTGCAGCTACTTTACTATTTGTAAGTGACTAGTAGTGGTTTTTTACATGCAAATGGATGTGTTTTTCTTGCTGAAATTTTTTGAGCACAAAATGGGAAGCCCGAGTACCTAGGTGGGTGGATATGTATTAGTACAACTAGTGAACCAGATGGGTGTTGTCCCTATTTTACTGAGAAAATGGATAATGACGATTCCAACTAAACTATATGTGTGATTATGGGGGACCAATAGGTTATGGGTTTATTCCCTACTAGTGGATCATGCATGATAATGGGTTTTGCTATGCTTAATTTTCACCGAGGTACGAGGTGCATAGGGTCCGAGACTATCTAGTTTCCTAGGGGTGTTCCCGGTTTTGGTGCTCATTGGATTTGTGGTATTTATGCTTGTATTATGGTTTTTTGGCTGAAATTTATAGTATCTAACATGTCTTATTTAATTGTGTTAACATTCTAAAATTTTTAGTTTAAAAACTGTTTTCAATTGAAAGTTACACTACTTGGAATTTATCATCATTTTCTTTATATAGTAAAATTGCATGCTTTTCAATTTGTATTGCATAACCTTTGGAATATTTGGGTGGTATCCTAATGGGATTAGTCTCACACCCTACTTACACCACTTGGGTGTAAGTATACTTCATTATGTTTGACTCAGGTAAAGGCAAAACCTCGGGTGAAGGCAGTTTGGGTTGTTAGTCCCCTCTTGGTGTGGTGTTGTGGAGATGGCGCGAGGGTGATAACCCATTGTTGTGTGGAGTCGTTTATAATAACTTGATGCTATTTTTATTATTATTTTTACCTCTTGTACTTTTCTTTAAAACTGTGTATTCAGTTTGGGTTTTTTTAAGACTTATTTGGCATGGAAATTTCAGATTCTTATTATTGATTGTTTTTAATGTTTTATGCTTTCATACTCAGGTAAATTGTTCCTAAACCTAATTTATTTATACCCGAGAACTTGTGTTATCCCATGGGGATAGGTAACGCCCCCTGAGACTTGTCATGGGATCGATTTGGGGCTGGTATTAGTGGCAACCAAATTCGGTTCGTGACAGATGCAGTAATTGGTTCATCTCATAACTATGTTAGGGTTTGCGTTCGCTCATAAACCAATGGTCAATTATCCAAATTGGAAATCGAGGCATACCAATTACTATTGGTTTTTCAAAATAATCCTAGGCCTAGAATGAAATTGGTTCCTAGAGGTCCAATAGCTTTGGAAGCACCCCATAAGGAGATTAGGAATTTATCATCATCTTCTTTGCTAATAGAAGTGGCCACTAATGCAAATGTGGCTCTAAAATAAATTTTTTCCTGCATATTTTTATTAATTTTTTAATTATTTATTTAATTAATTTTTCACTTTAATAATTTTATAGTATAATTTGTAAATTAATCATTTTTTATAATCAATTTTTCATTTTTTACATTCAAATTATTAATTATGACACTATAGGTTCTTTTTAATCTTGGAAAATAACAATTTTATTTTTTTATTTTAAATGTGATTATTAGTTTTTAATATAATAATTTTTTAATAATTTAAAATTAATTTTATTTCATCTTTCTATAATTTAATTTTTAATCTTTTAATTAATTAGTTTAATTTTATTCGATCAATTTTAAAATTGAATGTGATTACAAATAAAAATTTAATTCATTAATTTGAATTCTTAAATTCAATTTATAATTTTAATTTAAAAATTATTTAATGTATCTTATTGTTAATTTTAATTAGTTTTATCTTTTTCATTTAATTAATTTTTTTGATTTTTTTTTAAATTTAAGCTTCTTAATTTCTTAATTTTTCTATTTTTTTTTTGTTTGCAGGTAAAAACTTTTAATTAGCTGTCGTAGATATCATACTTCCAACAAATCTTCATTTTCTAATATTTTATGGCTCTTCATTGGTTATCCAATGATGACTCGGTTTTTAGCTTGTCAAAAACATCCACATGTCATGAATCCCATTCTCCTTCAGTAACTGCTTGTTCCCTACTCACCTTGCAACACACCGTCAACTCCTTTACTACCTTCCCAGCATTCCACTAACACGGTGAGATGTGAAACCATCGTTCATCTATCCACTCCATCATTTATACCACTTCCATCCTCTATTCTCCCAGTTTGGATTCACTACCATCATCACTCACAACTCACCATTCTGCCACAACGGTGACTCTCCCATCATGAATCCACCTCCCACCACACATAATGAGCCACCGTTAGGGGTTCTTTCCGCTACAAATCAAACTAGAAATAATATAGATTTACTAAATCTTCGAATTTTTTCTCAGATTCATATAAACATTTCTCATTTCCATTTTTCATATCTAAGGAACCAGGAACTTGCGCCGCTAAAGAATTTCTGATCCACCAATTTTCGAAGCTCCTCCCGAGGCTAGATCGGAAGACCACCATCGGATCTATGAACCACTGAAACTGAGGCCATGTCTTGATTTGAGGAGTTATTGCCATTCGAGATTCAAGGGGATGCAACTGCGGATCAAGCCCGCTTGAAGGAGGAGTTAAGATGTTGTTCCAAAGGAATAGGACTCGTGCCAGGAGCCACTGTCATCATGTGATAGTCATTATTGTCACTGTTGGGAGGAGAGTGGGTCTGCGCCACTACCGTAGTGGGAGCCAAAGAGGGTGGCCGAACTGGCTACTTCATGGAGAAGCCAACAAAACCACCCCAACGTGGACTAGAGAAAAATCGGGCGACAAAAATAAAAATTAATTAATTAATTAATAAAAATTAAATCAAAACATTAATAAAAAGAAATAAATTAAATTAAAAACAAAAGAATTTAAAGAAATAATAAATATATATTAATAATTATTATTATAATTTTAAAATAAAATTAATTTTCTAAATAAAATAATTTAATTGAATTAATAAATATAAATTAATAATGATAATAATTTAATTTAAATATAATAATTATAATAATTATAATTTAACTTTTTCAATAAAATTATTCTAATTGTAATAATAATAATATTTAACAAAATAAATAATTAATAAAATAATAACTTTTAATCTTATATTATAATCTTTTATAAAGTTATTAAAATATTATGTTTAATGATGTTAATTAAATAATTTAATAATTAATAATTAATAAAAGTTTTAAATAAAATAAAATAAATAAAATAATCAATTAAGATATTTACTAATAATTTAATACCAAATAACTATAAATGATATTAAATCGTAATTTAACAATAATCTAAAAATAATATTAAATAGATAAATAAATTTTTATCTTCATAACGATTAACTAATCAAATAATTATTTGTTTTTGTACGTGTAGATTCAAACAGGATATGGCTTCACATGTAGGTTCATCGGAACCACCTAGTTGTATATTGTTACAAGAGTTCTAATAGTACGACAAGCTTTCCAGATAAAAAAACACTTGTGTGGTGCAAAACAGGAGAGCCTACCTAAGATGGTGCATGCAGTGGTGAGAAAGCCGCAGAGGATAGAGGATTTTAAAATTCACAGAAGTAGAAGAGACGTGGCTTAACTCTCATCCACATACCATTTATGACACTCTTTGATGTAGAGAAAGAGAAGAAAGTAGAGACCTAACTTTCGCGACACACCACTATAGAAAAAGGAGCTCATGAGTGCGAGCTTACCAGGGGATCATGCAGATCTTCAAAGGGGATTTATTTCCTCATATTATTCTCAGAATCCCATTATTTTCTATACATCAATTATGTGTTGTGTACCTAAATTTTATATTAATTAAAACATGAATTTTGGTTAATTTTCACTCATGGTGGGGGGTTATTTTGGGTTTATTATTATATATTCTTCTCATTATTCCTTTCTTGGAATCATAATTGATTGGAGAAATCGATTCTAATTTCAATTCATATTGTTTTGCACTTATTTCCCTTTTATTGAGACCCCCATGATTCTTCAGTGAGTTTGATTATGGGCGTGGTCCTTTAATTCTAATTTCTCAAGCTACTGAAATTATCAGTGAGACTGTTTCTATTGTCAGTTGCTTTATTACCATTGTTTAATAATATTTCTTGAAGTGTAGAACTTCAAGATTGACTAACAAGTGTGCTTAATCTCTAGGCAAGGGAGGTTTTTAAAACCAATTTCTTGAAATTTTTAAATTCAATAAATTTTTGTGAAAGAAGAAATCCATTTTTTATCTAATATATATAATTCGCCTAGCCAGCTACAGTTTTTAATTTTCCAACTCCTTAACACCATTTCCTGACTCTATTAAAAAATTAAAACACACCCTAAAAAATTAATACCTCTCTCTCTTGGTTTATGAATTTTTTTTGTTTTCATTAGTTTAGAGAATAAATCAATCCAAAAACATTCACCTTCCTTCCTTATGGTTCGACCCTTCGCTACTATATGAATGTAGGTTTATAAATTCAATTTTTAAGGGTCTTGATGAACTCCAGTCCTATAAAAAAATTTCACCATTCTTGATGAAGTCATGCACTGAGTGTTCTAGGGCTACAAAATCAAAAAAAATATTAAAAGAATTGCTGAAAAAAATATATTGGTTTAGTTTTTCTAAAAATTCTACTTCCTTTTGTTGTGTGTTGAATTTCAAAATCATTATTTCTTCTCTCGGTTCATGTCTTCATATTGAACGCCTGTGATTGTTGTTTGGTAACTTTTCTGTTGTGTTTTATTCTTTTTATCAAAACTACATTGTTGTTGTTTATGAATATTTATAAAAAATAGAGTATCAAAGGGATTGGAATCAAGATAGTGATATTTTTTTGTTTCTGTTGTGGTTATTATAGACACATTGCATGAAAGTGTGTCTATAATGTGCCACAACAGCATGAAAAATATGAATAAAACATTAACTATCAAGAACATGAACCCAAGGATTATTCTAATCTTGATCAAATGATGTCCAAAATCTTATAAAAATTGGATGAATTTGATAAACACATATTGTCATCATGAAAACATTACAAAATGAAACATGGAATTCACAAGAAAGTATTAAAAATAAAAAAATGGAATTCAGTGCTGGAGAAAGTTATTATAAAAGATTTAATAATGAAATTTAGGATTGGAATGTTGTTGAAATAAAGCAATAAAACTTTTTATTCTGAATAAAAATAAATTTATAAAATAACTAACTCACATATTGATGAAATAAATTCTAATGAACCCATAATGAACTTAAATTGGGTTGAGTTGGAAAATTCTGAGGAATAACTAAAATAGTTTGAAGAATAATGCCTTATTATGCTCATAGTTCCTAGCTTTGAAAATATTCACTATTATAGGAACATTGAAAAAGTGATTGATCGGGATGTAGAAAATATAGAAAATAAGAACTTGAATGTTAAAAACCCCTCACATGAATTTTTTGAATTATTGAATAAAGAACCTAAACTTGAATTGGGGAATATGCTGGAAGAAAATAGTACAATGGGAATCATAGTATTTGAAATTCTTGAACCTATTTTTAAAACTTCTCTTCTCTATTTTGAAATTTCAAACCCATCAATCACAAAAATGATGTTTGGGGACAATGATGGGGGAATTTTCTTTGAAAAAAGGTAGACTGATGAACTTTAACTACCTTGTTCTCAAAATAATATTTATTTTGAAACTTTTATTAATGAGATAGGAAATAATGGAGTTGAAAATATTTTGAATTTGGAAAATATGGAATCTCAATTTATTGAATATGAACTGAAAAGTTGTCCTCTTGAAGTCAACTTTCAAGAACACACAACAAACATTTTTTTAGAAAATGAACTTTTTGAAGGTGAAATTGTAGAATAGGTTGAACACACACTAGATGACTGTAGCATAGATGATTATTCATAAGAAGTAGTAGGAGATTTTTTATTTATTGATAAGGTACTTTTGGAAGAAATTTATAATATTGTAAAACCTGAATCTATTAAAGGTCAAATAAATTATCTTCCCTATTTCTTATATCTTTCCTCAACTGAGTCAGCTACAAAAGACCATCTAGAGACTAATATTAATTTATAAGGGGAGTTTCACTTGAGTTCCAATGATTATAAAATTGTTTAGTATACCATTGCTCCCCTTCTTAAACCCGTCAGTTTGAACTCAGTGACAATCACCCTTGAATTGGAATTTTATAGGGTTGAATTTGAGAGAGATAGTAGTGAGAATCATGATACATCCCTATAATCACCTAGTACCCCAATAACCCTTCCAAAAAATTTAATTCTTATCAAATGTGAATGTAATCTAAAAGTGGAAAACAATACTACCAATAGTGATTTTTTGGATACTTTTTCTATCTCTAATCGTTAATGCTTCTTGGCAGTGCTTGAGAGAGTTCTTACTTTTACATAAAAACTTAATTTATTTGTAAATACTAAGGAAATGAATTTGGGTGAGGAATCTGCTAATCAACTTGATAACTACCTTGAGGAATTCCAAAATTATATATGGTGTTAATTATGGATATTTTCAATCATTAAGGGAGTAAATTTTTTCCTTAAAGATTTAAGATCCCACAAATTTCTTTGTTCTATTAAAAATTCTAGGGCCAAACACATGCGGTGGTTCCTATTGAAGAAACCACACCCATCTAGTGACTTCGGTTAGTTTCTAGGGGATTCTAGCTGGGGACTTTTAAACTATCATTTCACGGGATGAAAACCAT
This sequence comes from Viscum album, assembly GCA_963277665.1. Classification (NCBI taxonomy): domain Eukaryota; kingdom Viridiplantae; phylum Streptophyta; class Magnoliopsida; order Santalales; family Viscaceae; genus Viscum; species Viscum album. Next base: position 678,970,141 of record OY728123.1, on the reverse strand, counting down.
TATTTTACTACTTTCATTAAATTTTATTTTGTTAGGTTAAGTTTTTAGAATTTTAATAAATTCTAGCTGAATATATAAAATTCAGTTCTTCATGGGAGTCAACCCATGCTTTTTCTTTGTTTTTTACTTTTTTTCATGCTTTGTTTTTTAATATAATGATTCTTGTTTTTTGTCCTTTATATCTCTTTATATGTTGTATATGTGGTCTGGGTCCTGCTTATTCTTTTTCTCCTAATACAAATTTTGTTGTTTGTGGTGTCATTGAGGAGCAGAATTCCATAAATTATTCAAGTAAAAATGAATTGCATAATGGATCATTTCGGGAAAAAAAATAATTCTGGGAAGTACCTTCTTTTAATTTCCAGTTTCATTTTTTTTAATCCTTATAAATTTCAAAATATACTCTTAAAAAATAACTATTATGTCACTATTCATATGTATAATGGTGTATCATTGACTTACTATTTCACTTGATCCATTGTTCCACTACTAGCTGTGAGTCACCACAATAGTAACCCACAGGTATGGAAGTGGCAGTTATTCAGTGAATGATGTTTAAAAATAAATTTTTCTGCTGTAGGAAATGTTTTTTTCACATGCCTCTTTACTGGAAATTATTTCTGCACGTGTAGATGTGTTGTAAATTTTGCTTCATGTACTATTTTTATTTTAAATTTTAGTTTTAGTGTTTTTAAATCTCTTCACTTATTGAAATTAAATGTGGGGGGTAAATTCAATTTGGAGTTTTGTTTTTAATTGAATTTTCATTTATTTTTAGGTTTTTAGCATTATTTTTTATTAACTATTGAAAATATGTTTGAATCAAAATTGTGTACTTGTTACACTCTATTCACTGTGCTCTCAAATAATTTCACATGCTACTATTTGAATATAATTGAAAAACATTATTCATTGGCCTTAATGAAAATTCATGTAAACCTGTTGTATTTTAAATATTTTTTGTGGAAAACACTTACTTTTTAACTTCATTGAGACCTTGAACATATCATAAATCTTCTTTAATGAAAAAATTATTGAGCCTTAATTTTCAAATTGTATTCTCTACCATAGAATTAAACTTTGGGGAAAAAGATGGGTTTAAAGTGTGGGGGAGGGGTTAACTTACTTTGAGATAATTTGTTCTTTAATGGAATCCCATCAAATCCCTCTACCTCTAAATTGTTTTTAAAAATGGTCAAAAGATTTCAAAATTAATTCACAATTTTATATTCTTTAGGCTTTTCTCTGCACTTAAAATTTTTCTTGCCTAAGGATAATTCCTTATTGGTAGTTAAGAGATTCCTTGAATATGAAACTTATAAGGATGAATGATTTCTGAGTAAATCTTCTTAGTTCTTTTAAGAATTTTCTTTACAAAACTAAGTTTGAGAGTGACATATGATTCTTTCTTGTGGAGTTATGACCATAACTTTAGGAACTGGGAGATTGAACTTTTTTCCAGGGGAATCACTTTTTAATTATTCAAATTGTAATAACTTTATTCATCCAATTTAAATTGTTTTCATATAAATCTTTTGAAACTAGAGTAAAATGGGCATTTGGGAACCTACGGTGAACTTCTGAGACTCTAGGAAATGGGTGCATTTTTGTTAACTAAATCCTTTTTCAATTTCAAAAAATACATATGCATAGTTCTTAGCACGTGTTACTGGCTGGGAAAATTTCAAAAAAAATTAAAATAGAGTGTCTAGTGGTCAAAAACGAGTTCATTAAGGTGAGGGGATAACAAATTCTAGATGTATAAGGGAGCATTATATTTGCATGAAATCATTTATGTTGTATCAATAAGGTGATTCATAAAAAAATTAATTTTTTTCTTTTTTGAACCTAGGGGAAAGTCAAAGTATATATTTTCTTTTTTATGTCCTTAATTCAACTTATTTGTAACATTTTGTCACTCTTGGATTTAGAACTTAGATTTGATTTAAAGTAATTCTTTAAGAAAATTCATATATGTGGCATGACATCCTCATTGGAAGATGATTTATCACTTCTTTGATTACATGTACGTAATTGAAATTGGATAGCACTGCTTTTTAATGCTTCATTTCTAAAGCCTAATACTCAGTTTGTGGTCCTCTAGTTTAAAATTGTTTTACATGCTTCATTTTGGGCTAATTAATAAAAATATTTTTTGTGTTAAAATGACTGTAATTCATATAATTGATTGAGGAAAATCAATTCTTAATTGTGGGGGACTTTGATGTGGCTTTAAAATAAGTTGTTTTGCCACATATTTTTATTATGTTTTTAATGATTTCTTTAATTAATTTTTAACTTTTTATTAATTAATTTCACTTTAATAATTTTATAGTATGATTTGTAAATTAATTATTTTTTTATATTAAATATTGTATTTTTACATTCAAATTATTAATTATGACTCTATAGGTTCCTTTTAATCTTGTCAAATAACAATTTCATTTGTTTCTATTTTAAATGTGATTATTAGTTTTTAATTTAACAATTAAAAATTAATTTTAGTTAATCTTTCTATAATTTAATTTTTAATCTTTTAATTAATTAGTTTAATTTTATTCAATCAATTTTAAAATTTAATGTGATTAAAAGTAATAATTTATTTGTTTAATTTTAATTCCTAAATTCAATTTAGAATTTTAATTTCGAAATTATTTAGTGGATCTGCCTTTTAATTTTATTTTGTTTTATGTTTTTTATTTAATTAATTAATTTGATTTTGTTTTTAATTTATATTTCTTAATTTATTAATTGTCTTTATTTTATTTTATTTTATTTTTCAGGTAAAAATTTTTTAACCCACCACTGAAAATATCATACTACTAAAAAATCTTTCTTTTCTGATATTTTATGACTTACCATTGGTTATCCAATGGTGACTCATCTTTCAGTTTCTCAAAAAACATTCACAGGACATGAGTCGCCATTCCTTCCTGACTCACTGTTGTTTCTCCCACCGTTTCTATGTTTCCTCCTTTGATGATGACTCAGAGTCCCGTTCTCCTTCATCAACCATTATTCCTCCACTATTCCACTACAATGGTGAGATGTGCAACCATCATTCATCCAGCCACTCCATCATTTATCCACTACCATCCTATGTTCACCTAGTTTGGAGTCACCACCATCGTTGCTCGTAAGTCAGCATTCGGCCACAACAGTGACTCCACAAGCATGAATCCACCTCCCGCCACACATAACGAGCTACCATGAGGGGTTCTTGCAAACATATATCAGACTAGAAACAATACAGATTTACTAAATCTACTATTTTTATCTCAGATTCACATACACATTTCTCATTTCCAATGTTCCCCTTTTTCAAATCTGAAGAACCATGAGCTTGCGCCGCTAAAGAATTTCTGACCCACCACTTTTCAAAGCTCCACCTGAGCATAGATCGGAAGACCACCGCCAGATCTATGAACCACTGCTACCAAGATGATGTCACCACTTTGAGAAGCTTCTACCATCTGAGCTTTAAGGGGACGCAACCGCCGGTCGGACCCACTTGAAGGGAAACTGTGACACCAAACCAAAGGAAGATGACCCTTGTCAAAAGTCACTTTCATCATGTGATGGTCACCGCCAATGTTGTAGGGAGGAGAGCAAGCATGTGTCGTCACCACTGTTGGAGATGAGGAGGGTGGCTGAGCTTGCTGCTTCCGGGAGAAGCCAACGACACCCCAGCATGGACTAAAGGAAAATGGGGGGGTGATAAATAATAATAATTAATTAATAAATAATAATAAAATAAAAACATTAATAAAAAAAATAAAATAAATTAAAATAAATAATAAAACTATAGTAATAATAATTACTATACTTTTAAAATATAATTAATTATATAAATAAAAGAATTTAATTTAATTAATAAATATAAATTAATAATCATAATAATTTAATTTAAATATATTAATTTTAATTATTATAATTTAACTTTTTAAATAAACTAATTTTTATAGCAATAATAATATTATTATTAAATAAAATAAATAATTAATAAAATAATAACTTCTAATCTTATAATATAATCTTTTATAAAGTTATTGAAATATTTAATTTTTTAATGTTAATTAAATAATTTAATAATTAATCATTAATAAAAGTTTTTAATAAAATAAAATATGTAAAATAATAAATTAAAATATTTAATTATAATTTAATAAAAAATAACTATAAATAATATTAAATGGTAATTTAACAATAATCTAAAAATAATATTAAATAGATAAATATATATTTATCTTCTTAATGATTAACTAATATAATAATTACTTGTTTGTGTATATGCAGATTCAAGTAGGAGTTGGATTCACATTCAGGTTCATAAGAACCACCAAGTTGCAGGCGGTTACAAGAGTTCTGAAAGTACGACAAGCTTATCAGAGAAAAACACAACCATGCAATGAAAAACAGGAGAACCTACCTAAGTCGGTGTGTATAATGGAGAGAAAGCAGTAGATGTTTGAAGATTTTAAAATTGGTTGGAGCAAAATAAACGGGGCTTGACTCTCATTCACATACCATTCACGACACTCTTTGATGTAGAGAGGGAGAGAAAGCTAGGGACCTAACTTCTACGACACACCACTACTGACTAAGGTGCTTTGGACTTTAAGTACGAGTGCAAGAAAACTGGGGGGTTCGAGCAGCTCTTCAATGGTTAGTTCTTTCCTCATATTATTCTCAAAATCTGTCTATTTTCTGTAATTCAATTATGTGTTGTGTACTTTCATTTTCTATGAATTCAAACATAAATTTTGAGTAATTTTCACTCAGGTGTTTCTTTTTTACTGGTTTGTTTTTTCAACTTCTTCACATTATTCCTTTCTTGGAACTAGAATTAATTGGAGAAATTAATTCTGATTTCAATTTATATTGTTTTTTACTTTTTTCACTTTTATTGAAATCCCCATGATTCTTCTGCGAGTTTTATTATGGGCATGCTTCTTTAATTCTAATTTTTCGAGCTAATGAAATTACCGACAATATTATTTATGTTTTCAATTGCTTCATTTCCATTTCTTATTAATATTTCTTGAAGTAGTGAACTTCAAGATTGTTTAAAAAGTGTGTTTAGTCTCCTCGAGAGGGAGGATATTAAAACCAATTTCTTGAAATTTTTAAATTCAATAAATTTTTATGAAAGATGAAATCCCTTTTTAAGCTAACAAATATAATTCCCCAATCCAGTAACACATTCTATTTTTCCAACACCTTAACACCATTTCCCAAATCCATTAAAACATAAAAATATACTCCCTAAAAAATTAGTACCTCTCTCTCTCAGTTTATTAATTTTATGTTATTTTCATTAGTTTAGAGAATAAATAAATTCTAAAACATTCACATTGCTTCCCTGTGGCTCAAAATTTCATTTCTATACTAGTGTAGGTTTATAAATTTAATTTTGAGGGCTGCAACAACCTCTGATCCTATCAAAAATTGGTTTCGTTGTAGGGGAAGGCATGCACTGAGTGTCCTAGGTTTAGAAAATCAAAAAATATATATAATAAAAAAATACTGAAAAAAAAATATTGCTTGAGTTGTTTGGAAAGTTCTATTAATTTTTTCTGTGTTGAACTTAAAAATCATACTTTCTTCTCTCTATTGATGTATTCAGTTTTGACACTTGTGATTATTGTTTGGTAATTTTTATATTGTGTTTTGTGCTTTTTATCAAACCTGCATTGTTGTTGTTTCTGAAAATTTATAAAAAATAGAGTATCAAAGGGATTGTAATCAAGATAGTGATATTTTTGTGTCTTTTGTTGTTACTATAGAAACACTACATGATAGTGTGTCTATACTGTGCCACAATAGCATGAAAAATGTGAAGAAAAATTCACTATCAAGAACTTGAACCCAAGGATTATTCTAAAATGGATCAAATGATGTCAACAGTCTTTGAAACTTTTCATGAATTTAATGAATCACACAATTTCATCATTGAAATATTACAAAATGAAACTTGGTATTCAAATGGTAATATTAAAAATCAAAAACACTTTTAATTCAGTGATAAATAAAGTCATTATGAAAGATTTGATAATGAAATTGTGAATCAGAGTATTACTAAAACAAAGCAACAAACCTTTAAATTTTGATTCTAAAGATGAAAAATATTATGAAATAACCAACTATCATATTGATGAAGTAATTATAATAACCCCATCAATAACTTAAATAGATATGAGTTTGAAAATTTTGAGAACGAAATAAAATATATTGAAGAATAATGTCCAATTCTGTTCATGGTTCCTAGATTTGAAAATATTCACTATTATAGGGACTTTGAAAAAGTGACTGCTCAAGTTGAGGAAAATATATAAAATAATAACTTGAATATTAAAATATCCTCACTCAAATTTTCTGAATTCTTGAATAAATAACCTGAACATGAAGTGGGGAATATGTTGGAAGATAACAATGAACTAGAAATCATAGAATCTGAAATTCTTGAACCTATGTTGAAAAATTATCTTCCCTGTTTTGAAATTACAAACCCAATAATCACTGAAATGATGTTTGAGGAAATGGTGAGGGAATTTTCTTTAAATAAAGTTTTACTGATAAATTTTCACTTCCTTGTTCTCACAATAATATTTCTTTTGAAACTTTTCTTACTGATACATAAAACAGTGGTGGGGAAAATTGTTTGAATTTGAACAATGTGGAATTGAATTTATTGAATCTGAACTGAACTATTCTCCCCCTAAACTCAAATTTTAAGATCACTCAAGAGACATTGTTTTATAAAATGAAATTTTTGAATGTGAACTTGGAGAAGAGGTTGAACACACACTATATGATTGTAGCATAGATGATTTTTCAGAATCAATAGTTCATGATTTCTTATTTACAAATGAGGTACTTTTGGAAGAAATTTATAATATTGTAAAACCAAAATATGTTAAAGGTCAAATAAATTCTCTTCTTCATTGTTTACATCTTTCCTCAATTGAGTCAGGCAAAAAAAGACCATCTGGAGACTAAGAATAGTTTATAAGGGGAGTTTTACTTGAGTTCCAATGATTCAAAAATTGTTCAGCTTACTATTTCTACCCTTCTTGAACCTTTAAATTTGAACTCAACCACAAGAACCCTTGAATTTGAATTTGATAGGGTTCAATTTGAGAGATATAGTAGTGAGAATAATGATACATCCATAGAATTACCTTGTACACTACTGTCCCTTCCCAAAAATTTAATTCTTGTCGAATCTGAATTTTAGCATTAATTTTTATGCTCTATTGAAAATCTATTTGAATCAAAATATTGTACTTTATACACCCTATACAATGTGCACTAAAATATTTTTAAATGATACTATTTTAATCTAATTGAAAAACTTTTTTCATTGGCCTTAATGAAAATGCATGTAAACCTATTGTATTTTAAATATTTTTGTGGAAAACAATTACGTTTGAACTTCACTCAGACCCTTGAACATGTCATCAATCTTCTTTAAAGAAAATCTATTGTGAGCCTTAATTTTCAATTTTCTTCTCCACCATAGAATTCAACTTTGAGGACAATTTTGGGTTTTAATTATGGGGGAGGGGGTCAACTTACTTTTAGCTAATCTGTGCTTTAATGGAATCCCATCAACTCTTTATACCTCTAATTTTTTTTGTAAAAAATGGACAATTTTTTTTAAAATTAATTCACAATTTTAGATTCTTTAGTCTTTTCTCTATACATCAAATATGTCTTGCCTAACGATAATACCTTACAAGTAGTTAAGAGTTTCCTTGAATTTGAAACTTGTAAGGAAGAATGATTTTTGAGTGAATCTACATTGTGCTTTTATGATTTTTCTTTTAGAAACTAAAATTGTTAGTGACATAGGATAATTTTTTCTGGAGTTATGGTCATAACTTTAGTAAATGGAAGACAGAACTTTTTCCTAGGGGACTCACTTTTTAATTATTTAAATTGTAATCAATTTAGTGATCCAATTTAAATGTTATTGATATAAATATTTTGAAACTGGAGTGAAATGGGGATTTGGGAACCGATGGTAAATCTTTGAGACTCTTGGCACTGGGTGTGCTTCTGTTAACTAAATATATTTTCCATTTCAATAAGTACATATGCACATTTCTTAGCACATGTTACATGGCTGGGAAAAAATCAAAAAAAAATAAAGTGGCTAGTGGTCAAAAACGAGTTCATTAAGTTGAGTAGAATAATAGACACTAGTTGAAGAAGGTGACTTTAGATTTGTATGAAATCATTTATGTTGTATCAATAAGGTGATTCAAAATAATAATAATTTAATTTTTTTCTTTTTGGAACCTAGGAGAAAGTCAAAGTATAAAGTGACTTTTGTTAAGTTCTTAATTCCACTTATTTTTAACATGTTATCACTCTTGGATTTAGAACATAGATTTTATTTGAAGTAATTATTTAAGAAAATTCATATATGAGGAATTACATCCTAATTTTTATATGATTCTTACCTACATTGATTACCTGTATGTAATTGAAATTTGGAAGGACTAATTTTTAATACTTCATTTTAAAAGCCTAATATTCAGTTTGTGATCCTCTTCTTTAAAACTATTTTACATTCGTCATTTTTATCTGATTAATAAAAACGTTTTCTGTATTAAAATTACAATAAAACATGGAATTGATTAAGGAAAAATCAATGCTTAAGTGTGAGAGATTTTTACGTGGATCTAAAGTTAATTGTTTTGCCACATAGTTTTTATTAAGTTTTTAATGATTTATTTAATTAATTTTTAACTTTTTTTTAATTTATTTCACTTTAATAATTTTATAGTATAATTTTTAAATTAATCATTTTTATAATCAATGTGTAATTTTTTGAATTAAAATTATTATTTATGACTCTATAGGTTCCTTTTAATATTGTAAAATAACGATTTTATTTGTTTCTGTTTTAAATATGACTATTAGTTTTTAATTTAAATTTTTTTTAAAAACTAAAAAATAATTTTAGTTAATATTTTTATAATTTAATTTTTAACATTTTAATTAATTAGTATAAGTTTAGTCAATCAATTTTAAAATTTAATGTGGTTACAAATAATAATTTAATTCTTTAATTTTAATGCTTAAATTCAATTTATAATTTTGATTTCAAAATTATTGAATGGTTATACTTTTTAATTTTGGTTTTTTTATGTTTCCATTTAATTAATTAATTTGATTTTTTTTTTAATAACAGTTTCTTAATTTCATAATTGTCGTAATTTCATTTTCTTATATTTGCAGGTAAAAAATTTTAAGTCACTATCGAAGATCTCATACTACCAAAAAATCTTCATTTTCCAATATTTTATGAATCACCCTTAGTTATCCAATGGTGGATCAATTTTCATGTTTTCAAAAACAATCCACATGTCGTGAGTCATCGTTCCCTCGTGACTCGCCATTGCTTCTCCCACCATTCCTATGTTTCTTCCTTCAATGGTGACTTGGAGTCCCATTCTCCTTCAGCAACCATTTGTTCTCCATTGGATGTAATGCCCTGACCCCAGTTACCGAGAGCCGGTGCATTATTACATAACATTGGCATGATCACAAGAAAGATCAAATCTCGAAAGACCGATTAGTTTAGTAGCATTGGAAACACTAGATATATTAACAAAGTTTACATCACATCATAAAATAAAAACTACAACAATATAGTCTCCATATTCCACACTCTTATCCCCTCATAGTATCCCTGTAGGTCATTCCTAAATTACTTACCCACATCCTGGGAAAAATAAAACATAGAAAATGGGTGAGCTCAAATACCCAGTAAGGATAACAATATATCAGAAACTTTCATAAATAAGAATAAACATTTAAGTCAATGTATAACTAAAAAAAGCCTTTTAAACTTTAACTTCAACATAGTATGGAAAAAATAAAATGAAATAATTCCATTTACTTATTCACATGGATATTCTATTAATCGAATAATCACATGCAATATCAATAACCACTTTCATAATGATGGAATGCATAATGCCAGACTATCATAACCACATAGCCAAGGCCTCGTGCCAAGACTACAAATAAGATTTTTCCAAGGCCTTGTGCCAAGACACTAGTTTGTCTCATGAGACCTTCCGATGCATCGAGGAGCTATAGTGGGCTCCACCCCTCACATATTAAGTCCAATGCATTCCCATATGAAAAGGTTTAAACATAACATAAACATTCGTATTAAAACTAGGATACGAAATGTAAATACTTCATCCATAAACCATGAATGGTATAAAAATAACAAATCCATAGTCAAAAATATCACAAATCCTTCAATACAATATAGAAGTTTTGTATCATAATAAATCAACTTCAAATAAGTGTAAAATCCATCAAAAGATGTTGACATAGATGAAATCAAAACTCATTTTAGAGAAAATATCTCTTTCTATTTTGAAATTATTTAAGAGTCATATATTTATAAAATAAAACATTTTCTCTGAAAATATTCTTATAATCTTGTAAGGGAAGATTCGACGATTTTATAATGGCGGAAAATAGTCGCACATGCCGTATAAGTTAAAAAAACACTCTTACCTTAATTCTGTCGAAAAGGTTAAAAAGCACCTTGTTTGGAAAACGATGGAAAGATTCCTTTATAAACCTCTTATAAAAATTCAAACAAGGGTATAAATTACTTTAGCCTATATTCTTGTAAATAGTAAAAAAAATTTAAATACATTTTTAATAAACATGGATGTGGATGATTAATAAATCCCAGTAGATTATTACGTATAAATAACCTCGGATAATGAAGAGATTGCGAAATAAACTCTTACCTTGTACTTTTGCTTGGATGGGGGTAGGTTAACCTCATATATAATGGTGAAATAATTGTTATTAAATTATAAAAGAATCATATACATTAATACGATATCATATATGATCTTTTAACATTGATTTGTTAATAATATCTTAGTATTATCGTTGTTTCGGGTGTTAACTTACTCCTTTTCTTTAATATATTTTGTTACGTAAGCCATGTTTGTCATGGATAGGTTGTATCTTATTCATATCCATAATGATATCAAGTCCTTAAACATTATTTTTAAATCGTCAAATGATAATTATACTTGAATGGATATGATGGAGAATGAATCTCATCGCGTTCGTGGAGACGGTAGTCCGTACGTACGCACGAGTGACAATATCATTATTTTGATATTAAAATAATATATAATTGGATGGTATATCATATATAAAGAATCATTATCATGTTATATTTATTATTTACATGAATTTTAAATCATTATTATACCCATCCAAATAATAATATATTGAATAACAATTACACCACGACGTGGAGACGGTAAGCCGTACGTACGCACGTATGGTGACATGTCATTCAAAGGATGTATAGAGTACTGAATATGGTTGTACCATATTTATAATAATATTAAAGTATATAGGAGATACTGGATTCATTATTTTAGAATGGAAATAACAAAGAAAGAAGAAGTTTAAGAAGAAACGAATTTGAAAAAGGGTGGTGAAAACATTACCTCTTCTTCGGGTTCTTCCTTTTGATTTGATCAAAAGGGCTCCATAGGTTGGATTTCTGATCAAACTAAGGCATCTAGGTTGTAGTGAGAGAAGTTGAAAGAGTATTTGGGTAGGGTTTGGCCGAACCAAAAGGCTTTGAAGGTGTGAATTAATGAGAATGAGGAGTGCCCTTTTATAAGAGGGGTGAGGGGCACCTTTGGAAAAGCTAGAAATATTATTTTATAATAAATTAATATTCGGTTTCTAATAGCTCCAAAGTGGATTATTTAAAGTTTAAGGTGGGGATAGTTTTAAATTCACTCAACAAATAGGATTTATACAGGTTTGGGTTACTATATTAGCCTTATCTTTAAGTATTAACTCTTAGTTAATTAGTTTCACTTTTACAATGTATCTTTGTATTTTTATATTATATGGTTAATAAACTTACTATATACTTCCAATCGACCCCCCACGTGGTACATTAATGATACAAATATCATTATATAAGTATATTGGCCTAACCATAGATTTTTTGGAATTTAAAATCAATTAATAATATAATATTTGTTTTAAAAACTCTTTTATGTCAATTTTGACACTATTCAATAATTGATTTTTATAAAACTCATAACAGAATGATTACTTCGAAAAAGGTTAATTACATCATTCCTAACATGTCATATTAACCTATAAAATTATTTTAATTCATAAAAAGTCTCAAATTATATTTATTTGGGTATTTATAATATCAATTATTTTATTTTTTCACTATTATGGTAATTACAACATCACCATTGTTTCATAAATAAATTAAATTATATAATGTCTAAAAATTATAAATAAAGTATAATTATTTAGGAAATCTTTTTATCTTTCTAATGACTATTTATAGTCGAAATTCCAACATATATAACCCTATGTAAAAATTGTTTTTCTAAACGATATATGCTTATGTCATTTTTGTATTTATTTTAACTTAATTAAAATAAAGTGTCCTTATCACCTACAAGTGGCTCCATGGGGTCGCAAAATCGACCCAAATATGCCCATGGTCAGATATGTATCCACCAATAAGGTTAGGACACATTTTAGGGTAATTTAGTATTATTATAATATTATTTTGTAACCCTTATTTGCCGGAATTACCCTTAACCATGGTAAATAAAATATTTACCGAAGTAATTATTCAAAATGTCTAAAAATAAAAGTTACCTATTTACACAATATGAACATCCTGATTCCAAATATGGAATCCATTTCTCCAAATTCAAAACATAGAAGTGGCAGAAATTAATTTGAAATTAATTCCCGTTGTTAAAATAAAAAGCGTGTTTTTAAGAGATAATAACTATCAAAAGATTGACACTACTTTATGTCCGGTTTAATTGTAAAATTATGTACAATGCCCAACATTGTATTAAATAGTAAAAATATATTATAAATATAATTTAAAACCACTCCAATTCATAATTTATCAATATAAATTATTTTTATTAAAAAAGTTGTTTTTAATTAAAATTTAGTAATTTTCACTATTCATCAAAATATAAATGTTATCCGAAAAGTTCCAAAATTTCACCCTAAGCTAAATTCGATATTCCGAATCCAAAAATGAATTCCATTTTGAGAGATAAAATTTATAAAATTTCAAAAAGTAGGTATTACTATTCATGATGGCTAGTTTGATTGGTTGTGGTGTGTTAGAACTCGATGTTGTGTACAACACACACTTTCGCATTATTCAAAGAGAAGTGTACCGTAGAATCTTGGGGTGTTACATTCTCCCCTCCTTCAAATAATTTCATCCTCGAAATTTATAGAATACTACTGCATGAAAAGACTCGGGTGGTTCTTCATCATAAGTTCCTCGGGTTCCCACGTTGCCTCTTTCATCTTATGGTTTCTCCAAAAAACTTTTACCAGACGTGTCGTCTGGTTTCTCAGTACTTGTTCTCTCGTATCAAGAATCCTGACGGGCTCTTTGCAATAAAACAGATCGGGTTCCAGTTCTAATTCCTCATAGGTGAGTACATGTGCTGGCTCATGCATGTATTTCCTCAACAGAGATACGTGGAACACATTGTGAACTTTGGAGAGACTTGGTGGCATTGCCAATCGGTAAGCTACAGCCCCAATTTGTTCTAGAATTTCGAAAGGTCCGATGTACCTGGGACTCAATTTACCTTTCTGACCAGAACGTATGACTCCCTTCCATGGAGATACCTTCAGTAAAACATGATCACTGACTTGAAATTCCAAATCCTTCCTTCGATTATCGGTATAGATCTTCTGCCTACTTTGAGCTGCTTTGATGTGATTTTGGATTACCTTCACCTTTTCCATTGTTTCCTCCACCAGTTCTGGACCTACAAGTTTTCTTTCACCAACGTCATCCCAACAGGTTGGTATGCGACATCTCTTTCCGTATAACGCTTCACATGGTGTCATCTGAATACTCGAATGGAAGCTATTGTTATAGGAAAATTCTACCAAAGGTAAATATTGATCCCACATACACTGAAAGTCAAGTGAGAAAGATTTCAACATGTCTTCTACGGTTTGAATAGTCTGTTCTGATTGTCCGTCTGTCTGAGGGTGGTAGGCAGTGCTCAAATGAAGTTCAGTATCCAGGGATTTCTGAAGACTCTTCCAGAATCATGAAGTAAAACGGGGATCACGATCAGAAACAATCGATAGGGGTACTCCATGAAGTCTCACAACTTTATTAATATATAGTCTTGTTAGACGTTCCAGTGGTAGATCTTCTCTTATAGAAAGAAAATGTGCTGACTTGGTAAGACGATCAACAATAACCCATATTTCATTGTTCCTTTTAGGAGTCTTTGGTATCCCCATGACAAAGTCCATCGTAATATTGTCTCATTTCCACTCCGGTATGGGAAGAGGTTGCATGACTCCTCCAGGTTGTTGTCTTCTAGCTTTCACTTGTTGACAAACCATACATCTTGACACAAAATCAGCAATCTCCCTCTTCATTTTGTCCCACCAAAAATGTTCCTTCAAATCTCTATACATTTTGGTTCTCCCAGGTTGTATAGAGAAATTGGAACTATGAGCATCATCCAGCAATTCCCTTTTTACATCAGGTATATCGAGAACACAAAGCCTCTTCCCAAATTTCAAAATTCCATCTTCATACACAAAGTCTCTCAATCTCCCATCATTCACAGCTTTAATCTTCTTTTGAAATTCTTCATAATCGGTCTGATAACTCTTAATCCTTTCTCATAAAGATGGTTTGGGAACCATTTGAAACAGAATTGATGTTTCACCTTCCATGGTTATCCCCATGTCCATATTCACTAGATCCATGAAAATTGTATCCCTTTCAATTCTCATATTGTTCAAAACTCCATAATCTTTTCTGCTCAAAGCAGCTACCACCTTGTTTGCTTTCCCCAGGTGTTAGTGTATCGTACAATCATAATACTTGAGTAATTCAAGTCGTCTCCTTTGCCTCATGTTGAGTTCTTTTTGTGAGATAATATACATCAAACTCTTGTGATCAGTATAAATCTCACATTTTTCACCATAGAGGTAGTTCCTCCATATCTTCAAAGCAAAGATCACAGCTGCTAACTCAAGATCATGAGTAGGATAGTTTTTCTCATGAATTTTTAACTGTCGTGATGCATAGGCAATAACCTTATCATTATGCATAAGGACACAACCAAGTCCTTTCTTCGATGCATCGCTATAAATAACGAACCCATCATTCCCTGATGGTAGAGTCAATATAGGAGCATTGACTAATCTTCTCTTCAGTTCTTTGAAAAACTCTTCACACTCTTTTGTCCAATCAAATTTAAACCCTTTACGTGTGAGCTTTGTTAATGGGTTAGCCAACCGGGCAAAATTCTGGACGAGACGTCGATAATAACCTGCTAAACCAATAAAACTACGTACCTCAGTTATACTCGTCAGTGTTGTCCATTCTTGGATTGCCTTTGTCTTAGAAGTATCAATAGAGATTCCATCTTTAGAGACAATATGGCCAAGAAAAGAAATCTCCTGAATCCAGAATTCACACTTGCTAAACTTCCCATATAATTTATGTCTTCTCAGAGTCTTCAGGATAATGCGCAAGTGATTTTCATGATCTTCGTAGCTTTTAGAGTACACCAAGATATCATCAATAAATACCACCACAAATTCATCGAGATATTCCTTGAAAACTCTATTCATCAGATCCATGAATACAGAGGGTGCATTAGTAAATCCAAAAGGCATTACTGTAAACTCGTAATGTCCGTACCTGGTTTGAAATGATGTCTTCAGAATGTCTTCCTTCTTTACACACAATTGATGGTATCCAGCTCGAAGGTCAATATTTGAAAAGTATTGAGATCCATGTAGTTGGTCAAATAAATCATCAATGCGAGGTAGGGGATACTTGTTCTTTATTGTTATAGCATTGATCTCCCTATAGTCGATACATAACCTCATAGATCCATCTTTCTTTTTAAAAAAAAGAAGAGGGTCTCCCCATGGAGAAACACTAGGGCGAATAAATCCCTTATTACTCAATTCCTCTAGTTGTTTCTTTAGTTCAACTAATTCTATAGTGCCCATTCTATAATGGGTCTTCAATATAGGCCTTGATCCAAGAATTAAATCAATGGAAAACTTAACTTCTCGTTCTGGAGGATGTCTATGTAAATCGTCCGGAAACACATCTACATATTCTTTCACAACAGGTACATCCTCTATTTGAACATTCCTTTCCTCACCCATATTCATTCCATTCTATTCCTCCCCAATAATTGAATTTAGTTGAGCTACTGGGGGTGGATCTAGATAAGAATTAGGTGGTGATGATTCTACTCTAAAGATAAGGTGTTCCTTATCATCATCATCAAGAATCATAACCTCTTTCTTCTTAAAATAAATCATCGTATCATAGTCCAAAATCCAGTCCATACCAAGGATTATATCAAACTCAATCATAGGTATAATGATGAGATCCGCAGATAAAGAACATTTATGTGCTCTAATGAGGACTGATTCACAAAACTTTCTTGCAATGATACTTCCCTTAGGAGTTTTAACTGACAACTCCCTTGTTAAATCAAATTGAAAATATCTAATTTTCTTAGAAAACTGGGAAGATATGAAGCAATGTGATGATCTAGAATCAAATAATGCATTTTCTAAACTTTAGGAAACCATTAAATTACCTGCCACCACGTCTTTCGGAGCATCTACCTCAGCAGTAGTGATAGTATAAGCTTGGCCTTGATCCCTTGGCCTTTTCTGAGGTAAGTTCCCCTAACACTTAGGACATTCATTTGAATAATGTCCCATCTCCCTACAATTGTATCATTGAACATTGGTAGCTTCCTTCTTCCCTTTTCAATCACGAGCTTGGTGGCCTTTTTCACCACACTTGTAATAGACGCCCATTCCCTTCAAGAAAGTACCGGGGTGTTTCTTCCCACATTTACCATAGGATGGATATTCAACCTTTCCATTCTTCCCCTTATTTCCATTCCTAGATTGATCAATAGATATCTTCTTCTCTTTCTTTTCTTTAAAGTCATAAGACTTAGAGAATTCCTTTTTGGTCTTGATAGCACATGAGACAATGTCTTCGTATGACGATAAGGATTGTGAGACTAATGCTCGACGGAGAAATGGTTTTAACCCATCAAAGAAAGGATCAATATTACTTCTTGGGTTATGTATATAATCTCCAGAATACCTTTCTAACCTTGTAAAGTTAGCCTCATAATTTGTGACATTCTCATCCTCCTTTTGTCTCAGACTCAGAAATTCCCTTTCTATATCTGCTTGATGGTCGCGAGGAAAGTATTTTTCTAAAAACAGATCTTTGAACTCCCTCCATTCCATATTTGATACTTCATCATCTTCCTTCATGTTTTGAATCAATGACCACCATTGATCAGCATCTCCAGTGAGGCGGTAAACTTCCATGATAACTTTTTCCCTTTCACTACTCCCCAAAGCCTGAAATATTTTCTCTAGGGAATTTATCCATTGCTCAGCTACTAAGGGATTTTTACTCCCATTAAACATTGGTGGTTTTTGCCTCATTAAGCGATCTAACATTGATCCTCCATGCTACGGATCAGGGTGCTCCATATGGGTAAGGTTATTATTCATAACCTGAGTGAGTTTTCCCAGTATGGTGATTAGCTGATCGGCACCAGTTGCATCACCAGCTCCACTATAATTATCTTGAGCATGAGGGAAATCCCTACATGGAGTTCATACATTGATACGATTTCCATTACTTCCACTAGGAACCATTTCTAAACAATGTCATAAACTAGATCATTTTATGAATCAAAATACATAATTCCATACTTAAAACACTTAACATAAATTGAACTATTTATAGATATAATCCATAATCATAAAAATGTTTTCTTTGAGGAAAAATATACTCATAAACCCTTCATAATGATTTGTAAAGAAAATAAGATTTATCCTAATCATATCCCCCGGGAGTGTCGTAACCAAGAGAGCAGCAAGGCCCGTTGTCGTGCACCAGTTCCCGTTCGAGTCCAGCTCAAAGCGTTGTTTTCTGGTTTTACCCCTAGGTACATCTGTGCCAGAGCTGCCTCTACCTACTCGTATCCAGACAGGGATGTATTGCTCGGAAAACTTACAAAATCTCTACAATACCAAAATTCTAGGAAGTTCTTCTATACTAATCCTCAAAGTTCATCTTAGGTCTATGTGCTCTAATCAGAGTTTATCTAAATCTAGCTTCCAAGGTTTGTACTAAACTTCCTCTGATACCAATTGTAACGCCCCAACCCCAATTACCTAGAGCCGGTGCATTATTACATAACATTGTCATGATCACAAGAAAGATCAAATCTCGAAAGACCGATTAGTTTAGTATCCTTGGAAACACTAGATATATTAACAAAGTTTACATCACATCAAAAAATTAACACTAAAACAATATAGTCTCCATATTCCACACTCTTAT
The DNA here is from genome assembly GCA_963277665.1 of Viscum album. NCBI lineage: Eukaryota > Viridiplantae > Streptophyta > Magnoliopsida > Santalales > Viscaceae > Viscum > Viscum album. Next base: position 678,951,663 of record OY728123.1, on the reverse strand, counting down.
CCCCTCATATTATCCCTGCAGGTCATTCCTAAATTACTTCCTAACATCCTGGGAAAAATAAAACATAGAAAAGGGTTGAGCTCAAATGCCCAGTAAGGATAACAATATAGCAGAAACTTTCATAAATAAGAATAAACATTTAAGACAATGTATAACTAAAACAAAATCCTTTTAAACTTGAACTTCAACATAGTATGGAAAAAATAAAATGAAATAATGTCATTTACTTATTCACATGGATATTCTACTAATAGAATAATCACATGCAATATCAATAACCACTTTCATAATGATGGAATTCATAATGCCAGACTATCATAACCACATAGCCAAGACCTCATGCCAAGACTACAAATAAGATTTTGTCAAGGCCTTGTTCCAAGACACTAGTTTGTCTCATTAGACCTACCGATGCATCAAGGAACTATAGCGGGCTCCACCCGTCACATATTAAGTCAATGCATTCCCATATGAAAAGGTTTAAACATAACATAAACATTCGTATTAAAACTAGCATACGAAATGTAAATACTTCATCCATAAACCATGAATGGTATAAAAATAACACATCCACAGTCAAACATATCACAAAACCTTCAATACAGTATAGAAGTTTTGTATCATAATAAATCAACTTCAAATAAGCCTAAAATCCATCAAAGGATGTTGACATAGATGAAATCAAAACTCTTTTTAGAGAAATATCTCTTTCTATTTTGAAATAATTTAAGAGTCATATATTTATAAAATAAAACATGTTCTTTGAGAATATTCTTATAAGCTTGTAAGGGAAGCTTCGACGATTTTATAACGGTGGAAAATAACCACACCCGCCCTATAAGTTAAAAAACATTCTTACCTTAATTCTGTCGAAAAGGATAAAAAGCACCTTGTTTGGAAAACGACAGAATGGTTCCTTTATAAACCTCTTATAAATAGTCAAACAAGGGTATAAATGACTTTAACCCATATTCTTGTAAATAGTAAAAATGTTTTGAAATACATTTTTAAGAAACATGGATGTGGATGATAAAGAAATCCCAGTAGATTATTACGTATAAACAACCTCGGATAATGAAGAGATTGCGAAATAAACTCTTACCTTGTACTTTTCCTTGTTTAGGGGTAGGTTAACCTATTTTATAATGGTGAAATAATTGTTATTAAATTATACAAGAATCATATACATTAATATGATATCATATATGATCTTTTAACATTGATTTGTTAATAATATATTAGTATTATCGTTGTTTCGGGTGTTAACTTACTCGTTTTCTTTTATATGTTTTGTTATGTAAGCCATGTTTGTCATGGATAGGTTGTATATTATTCATATTCATAATGATATCAAGACCTTAAAATTATTTTTAAATCATCAAATGATAATTATACTATAATGGATATGATGGAGAATGAATCTCATCGCGTTCGTGGAGACGGTAGTCTGTACGTACGCACGAGCGACAATATCATTCTTTTGATATTAAAATAATATATAATTGGATGGTATATCATATATACAGAATCATTATAATGATATATTTATTATTTACATGAATTATAAATCATTATTATACCCATCCAAATAATAATATATTGAATAACAATTACACCACGACGTGGAGACGGTAAGCCGTACGTACGCACGTATGGTGACATGTCATTCAAAGGATGGATAGAATACTAAATATGGTTGTACCATATTTATAATAATATTACAGTATATAGGAGATACTGGATTCATTATTTTATAATGGAAATAACAAATAATGAATAAGTTGAAAAAGAAACAAATTTGAAAAAGGGTGGTGAAAACATTACCTCTTCTTCGGGTTCTTCCTTTTGATTTGATCAAAAGGGCTCCATAGGTTGGATTTAGGATCAAACTAAGGCCTCTAGGTTGTAGTGAGGGAATTTGAGAGAGTATTTGGGCATGTTTTGTCTGAACCAAAAGGCTTTTATGGTGTGAATTAATGAGAAGGAGGAGTGCCATTTTATAAGAGGGGTGAGGGGCACCTTTGGAAAAGCTAGAAATATTATTTTATAATAAATTCATATTCGGTTTATAATGGCTCCAAAGTGGAATATTTAAAGGTTAAGGTGGGTATAGGTTGAAAACCACTCAACCAATAGTATTTAGATAGGTTTGGGTCACTATATTAACCTTATCTTTAAGTACTAACTCTTAGTTAATTAGTTTCACTTTTACAATGTATCTTTGTATTTTTATATTATATGGTTAATAAACTTACTATATACATCCAAGAGACCCCCAAGTGGTACATTAATGATAAAAATATCATGATATAAGTCTTTTTTACCAACCTTAGATTTTTAGGAATTTAATATCAATTAATAATATAATATTTTTTTTAAAAACTCTTTTATGTCAATTTTGACACTATTCAATAATTGATTTTTGTAAGAATCAAAACTAAATGATTACTTCTAAAAACTTTAATTAAATAATTCCTAATATGTCATATTAAACTATAAAATTAGTTTAATTAATAAAAAGTCTAAAATTATATATATATTTGGGTATTTATAATATCAATTATTTTAATTTTTCACTATTACGGTAATTACAGCATCACCATTGTGTCATAAATAAATTAAATTATATAATGTCTAAAAATTGAAATTAAACTATAATTATGTAGGAAATATTTTTATATTTATAATGAATATTTATAGTCAAAAATCCAACATATATAACCCTATGTAAAAATTGTTTTTCTAAACGATATATGCTTATGTCATTTTTGTATTTATTTTAACTTAATTAAAATAAAGTGTCCCTATCACCTACAATTGGCTCCATTGGGTCGCAAAATCGACCCAAAGATGCCCATGGTCAGACATGTTTCCACAAATAAGGTTAGGACACGTTTTAGGGTAATTTAGTATTATTATAATATTATTTTTTAACCCTTATTTACCGGATTTACCCTTAACCATGGTAAATAAAATATTTACCGAAATAATTATTCAAAATGTCTAAAAATAGAAGTTACCTATTTACATAATATGAACATCCTGATTCCAAATATGGAATACATTTTTACAAATTCAAAACACAGAAGTGGCAGAAATTAATTTGAAATTAATTCCCGTTGTTAAAACAAAAAGCGTGTTTTTAAGAGATAATAACTATCAAAAGATTGACACTACTTTATGTTGGGATTAATTGTAAAATTATGTACAATGACCAATATTGTATTAAATGGTAAAAATATATTCTAAATATACTTTAAAACCACTCAAATTCATAATTTATCAATATAAATTTTTTCGATTAAAAAAGTTGTTTTTAATTAAAATTTAGTAATTTTCACTATTCATCAAAATATAAATGTTATCTGAAAATTTTCCAAAATTTCTCCCTAGGCTAAATTCGATATTCTGAATCCAAAAATGAATTCCATTTTGAGAGATAAAATTTATAAAATTTCAAAAAGTAGGTATTACTATTCACAACGGCTAGTTTGATTGGTTGTGGTGTGTTAGAACTCGATGTTGCGTACAACACATGCTATCGCATTATTCAAAGAGAAGAATACCGTAGAAGCTTGGGGTTTTACATTTGATCTGTGAACCACTGCTACTGAGCCGATGTCGCATCTTTGAGGAGCGGCTTCCATCCAACCTTGAAGGGGAAGCAACTGCCGGTTGAACCCACTTGAAGGAGGAGCTATGACGCCATGCCAAAGGAAGCGGACCCATGTCAGAGCCGCCAATGTCACGTGATGGTCGTCACAGCCGTTGTAGGGAGGAGAGCGAGCCTGCGCCGCCGCCGCTGCAAGAGCCGAGGAGGGCGGTCGAGCCGGCTGCTTCCTGGAGAATCCAACAAAAACACGCCATCATGGACTAGGAAAATGGGTGGGGGGAATAAAAAATAATTAATTAATAAAAATAAAATCACAAAATTAATAAAAAGAAATAAAATATTTTAAAAACAAAACAATTTAAATAAATAATAAAACTATAATAAATATAATTATTATACTTTTAAAATAAAATTAATTGTCTAAATAAAATAATTTAATTGAATTAATAAATATCAATTAATAATCATAATAATTTAATTTATATATAATAATTATAATTTAACTTTTTAAATAAAATAATTTTAATAGCAATAATAATAATATTTAAAAAAATAATAATTAATAAAATAATAACTTTTAATCTTATAGTATAATCTTTTATAAAGTAATAAAAATATTAACTTTAATAATTTTAAATAAATAATTTAATAACTAATAATTAATAAATGTTTTAAATAAAGTAAAATATTCAATTAAAATATTCATTAAAAATTTAATAACAAATAACTATAAATAATATTCAATAGTAATTTAACAATAATATGAAATTAATACTAAATAGATAAATAAATATTTATCTTATTAAGGATTAACTAATTTAATAATTATTTGTTTTTGTACTTTCAAATTCAAATAGGAGCTGGATTCATGTCCAGATACATTGGAACCACCATGTTGCAGACGGTTACAAGAGTTATGATAGTATGACAAACTTGTAAGATAAAAACACACGTGTGTAGTGCAAAACAGGAGAACTTACCAAAGTCGGTGCGTGCAGTGGTGGGAAAGCAGCAAATGATAGAGGATTTTAAAATTGGTAGAAGCAGGAGAGATAAGAATTGACTCTCATTCACATACCATTCACAACACTCTAATGTAGAGAGGGAGAAAAAGGCAAATACATAACTTTTGTGACACACCACTGCAAAATAAGGAGGTTTTAAATTCAAGCAGAAGTGCAAGTAAACCAGGGGGTTTGAGAAACTCTTCAAAGGGGATTTCATTCCTCATCTTATTCTTTGAATCCCCCTATTTTCTATACTTCAATCATGTGTTGTGTACTTTCATTTTCTATGAATTAAAACATGAAGTTTCAGTAATTTTCACTCAAGGTTTTCATTTTTACTGGTTTATTTTTTTATCTCCTTCGCATTATTCCTTTCTTGGAATCAAAATTGATTGGTGAAATCAATTCTGATTTCAATTTATATTGTTTTTCACTTCTTGCACTTGTATTGAAACCACATGATTCTTCAGCGAGTTTTATTTTGGGTGTGCTTCTTTAATTATAATTTCTCAAGCTATTGAAACTATTGGAGAGAGTGTTTCTGATTTCAATTTCTTCATTACTATTTCTTATTAATCATTCAGGAAGTGAAGAACTTCAAGATTGATTAACATATGTGTTTAATCTCCTAACGAGGGAGGTTATTCAAACCAATTTTTTGAAAAGTGTAAATTCAATAAATTTTTGTGAAATAAGAAATCCATTTTTAAGCCATTAGATAGAATTCCCCTAGAAAGTAGCAGTTTCTATTTTTCCAATTCCTTAACACCATTTCCTGACTCCATTAAACCATAAAAAAAGTTCCTAAAAATAAGTAACTCTATCTCTCTCGGTTTATGAATTTTCTTTTTTTTTCATTAGTTTAGAGAATAAATAAATCCTAAAACATTCACATTACTTCCTTGTGGTTCAACCCTTCACTACTATACTAGCGCAAATTTATAAATTTAATTTTTGAGGGTCATGAAAACCTCTGGTCCTATCAGATGCGGATGCAAGGAATATGGAACCAAAGGGTGAAGCCACATCAAACTTTTATTTCCTATCTTATCTCAAAAGTGGATGGCTTGGAGGATGCAGAACTCCAAGGCTGAGCTCCAGGGTATCATGCGCTAATCAAAATTACCTTTAGAGGCTTTTTCTCATGCCACCACCCCTCTAGGTATCACGTTTAAAGACCAACCTGAAGAGTTCAAGGCCTTCTTATGATATATTGATGCAGATTTGGAAAGCATCATTGGTTAGATATTTTATTCCTCATTGGCCTATCTAATGTTTTTTTGGGGTACGCTGCTAATTGTGGTGGATGAACAGGGTAATCCCATTATCGAGGTAGTGGTAAGGTTGAACTCATTGATATACTTAAAGGGTCAAGGGGCCATTGTAACTATACTGAAATCCTTTGTTTTTTTTGATACATTGGGAGGCTATTGACGATCATCCACTTATACCATCCCCTGAATACTCTCCCCATGATACAGCTATGGGAGAGGAATTTGGTAGTGACTTGAGGGCTGATTATGAGGGGTCCTCGGGTCAATAGGCCCACATGAAGGTGGACATTTCCTCTTATAGAGTAATGAATTTGTCTTCAGTGCCTTCTAGAGAGCCTTCACTAAAGGGGAATAGGTTAAGGGAGTGATATTTATCGTAAGGTTCTACTCTACCATAATCCTCAAGTATGTATGGAATTTCACTCTTCTCTCATATTGAATTATTTTAGAAACACATTCCGACAAGTTAAAAATGTGTAGGTCCCCACAAAGATCACTTGGAAGAGCATGTATCTGCCTCTGAGAATGTGGGTGAGCATTTTTTTCTCTTTAGAAAACCCTTCGTTGTCAGTCTCAACCCATAAATAAGAGAATAAGGATGAGGTGCTGATTGAATCACACTCGTTTCCTACATCAGACATCCTAGTGATATCACCACTTAGTCTGGTGTGGGTGGACATACTTTTGGAGGACACTGACACAGGTATCTAATATATTGGAAAGACGATGCTGCCTCCCCCAATTGTCAAAGGGGCTGGTGGTGGTAGATGGTGGGTGGCCAACCCCCACCAAATCTTCCAGCGGGAGAAGGCAGCAGGAGGGCTGGGCAGGTCTGGAAAAAGCCAATAAAAGGCAGAAGCCTCCTCCCACTTTGATAATAATCTTCACCGGCTTTCTCATCATCAGTTATTCCATCTATGAGTGGTATTTAGTGAGGCAGTTTTCCCCTTTATTCAAGAGAGAATATTACGAGAGTTTTCTCCTTGTAATAGTGAGGGAGTGTGTACCCACTTTTACCCCATAGTGATCCTTCTATCTTCCCGTGATTTTTTACCCCTTCCATTTGGGGGTTTTTCCACATTACATCTGGTGTCCCTTTTATTTCCGAATTTTCACTTTATTTTTATCTCATGATTATTACTACACTATGGGCCAATCATTTACGGTCCTAACAAGTGGTATCAGAGGAAAGGTTATGGCCTAGTGCTATTCACATTTTCGGGTATTAATAATTCTCGTAAATTTGAGTATGCTCTGTGATTGCGACTCTGGTTGATCTTTCACATCAAAAAAATTTATTGAGATTATTAAATACACCATTGTGAAACAGAGAAGGTTCTGGACTGACAGCTTTTCCAGATGGCGGCAAAATTCTAGATAGAAAAATTCAACAGGAATAATTTTTCATTGTGGAAAATGTAGATGCAGGCAGTGTTGCGGAAGGATAATTGCCTATTGGAAATTGGAAAAAATCCGACAGGTGTGACGGAGGAGAAATGGAACGATATATACGGGAATGCTATTGCCAACATCCATTTGTCTTTGGCAGACGGAGTCCTATCGAGCATTGCGGATAAAAAGATGGCAAAGGAAATATGGGATACTCTGATGAAGCTATACGAGGACAAGTCACTCCACAAAAAAAAATTCCTTAAGAGAAAATTGTACACTCTTCGGATGGAGGAGTCATCTTCGGTGACCGACCACATCAACAGCCTTAATACCCTGTTCGCTCAGCTCACGACGTTGGGCTATAAAATTGTGGATACTGAACATGTGGAGATTCTGCTCTAGAGTTTTCCAGATTCGTATGACCAAATCATCATCAACCTCACCAATAATATCCTGACGGATATGCTGCTCTTTAATGATGTTTCAGTCGCAGTTCTAGAAGAAGAAAGTCGGCACAAGAACCAGGAGGATAGACAGACAACTTCGCACCAAGCAGAAGCTCTGTAAATGGAGAGAGGGAGGATGATGGAGTGTGGTTCTAGTGGAATCCAAAAACATGGTAGGTTCAAATCAAGGAGTAAGAAGAAGAATGTCACATGTTTCAACTGTGGAAAGAAGGGGCACATCAAGAAGGATTGTTGGAATAAGAAAAGTGGTGACAAGAGCTCTCAGGGGAATGTGGAAAATACTTCTGGAAGTGGAGATATACTAGTCAGTGAAGCGGCAACAACTGCTGAAAGCAGGCAGCATCTCGACGATGCATGGATTATCAACTCAGTAGGAACATGGCACTTGATGTCTCGACGGGAATGGTTTGACCAATATGAAACCATCCTGGAAGGACTTGTGTACATGGGGAATGATCACACTCTGAAGATCAATGGAGTCGGTATCATCAAACTGAAGATTCATGATGGCATAGTACGGACCATACAAGGAGTACGTCATGTGAAGGGCCTGAAGAAGAACATATTGTCTTTGGGGAAATTTGATGACATCAGATGCAAGACTCGCACCGAGAATGGAGTGATGAGAATCGTAAAGGGCACGCTTGTGGTAATGAAGGTGAAGAAGATCTCAAAGAACCTGTACGTGCTTATGGGTGAAACTTCCAAGGAGGCAGAGATATTTGTTGCATCAACTACCTCGACAGAAGCATTGACGACAATATGGCATCGGAAGCTTGGCCATATGTCAGAACGAGTCTTGAAGATTCTTGCGGATCATAAGTTGCTGCCTAGGCTGACAAAGGTGTCCTTACCATTTTGTGAGCATTGTGTTTTGAGCAAGCAACGCAGGTTAAAGTTCGGGACGTCAATAGAAAGAAGTAAGGAGATCTTGGAGTTGATCCATTCCGATGTTTGGAAAGCACCGGTTATATCCCTGGGAGGAGAAAGGTACTTTGTATCATTCATTGATGATTATTCCAGGAGATGTTGGGTGTACCCAATCAGGAGGAAGGCAGATGTTTTTGAAGTCTTCAAAACATTCAAAGCATGGAAGGAGCTTGACTCTGGAAAGAATATCAAGTGTATGAGGACAGACAATGGTGGAGAATATACAAGTGAGGAGTTTGATACTTTTTTTCAACAAGAAGGGATCAAGAGTCAGTTCACGTTGGCGTACACTCCTCAGAAGAATGGAGTGGCAGAGTAGATGAACAGAACCCTGCTGGATAGAACAAGGGTGATGCTGAAGACTGCAGGTATTACCAAAACGTTTTGGGCAGAAGCAATGAATATCGCCTGTTATGTGATAAACTGATCTCCTTAAATGGAGATTGAGCTAAAGACACTGATGGAGATGTGGACTGGTAAACCCGCTGACTATTCTCAGTTACATTCTTTTAGAAGTCCTGTATATGCAATGTTTAATGACCAGGAAAGATCGAAGTTGGATTCGAGATCCAGGAAATGTATCTTCTTGGGGTACGCTGATGGTGTGAAGGGGTATCTTTTGTGGGATCCCACTGCCCACAAATTTATCATCAGCAGAGATGTCATCTTTGTAGAAGACAAGGTGCAAATGTCAACCGATCAAGACACAGATAATGAGAATACAGAAACCACAACAGTCAAAATAGAGGACAAGTCCAAGGAAGAATCAGTTTCCTCTGAAGCATCACCAGAGCACGATGATCAAGTACCTGTTGAGTCTGGACCATGACAGTCAACTCAGGAGAAAAGAGCACTATTATGGCACTCAGACTATGTCACTGAGAGCAATATTGTGTATTGCTTATTGACAGAGGATGGAGAGCCATCTTCTTTTGTGGAGGCAACCCAGAGTCCAGATGTATCCTAATGGATGGCAGCGATACAGGAGGAACTTCAAGCCCTGCACAGGAACAAAACTTGGGATCTTATTCCATTACCTCGTGGAAGGAAGGCTATCAGAAACAAATGGGTCTTTAAGATCAAGCGAGATGGAAATGACCAGGTGGAAAGATATCATGCAAGATTGGTGGTCAAAATATTCTCTCAGAAGGAAGGTATTGATTTCAATGAAATATTTTCTCCTATTGTTAGACTGACGACTGTTCGGATAGTTCTGGAGATGTGTGCTACAAACAGCTTACATCTAGAGCAGTTAGATGTGAAAACTTCTTTTCTCCATGGTGATCTTGATGAAGAGATCTATATGCTCCAACCAGAAGGTTTTTCAGAAGAAGGAAAAGAGAACTTGGTTTGCAGGTTGAAAAAATCTCTGTACGGTCTCAAACAGGCACCGAGGTTTTGGTACAAGAGATTTTATTCCTATATCATGAGGCTTGGATACAACAAACTTCATTCAGATACTTGTGCATATTTCAAGGGTTCAGATGGTAATGATTTCATCATTCTTATGTTGTATGTGGATGACATTTTGGTTGCAGGCCCCAACAATGATCAGATCCAGGAGACGAAGGCACAGTTGGCTAGGTAGTTTGATATGAAGGACTTGGGACCAGCAAACAAGATTCTTGGGATGCAAATTTACCGAGATGGAAGTAAAGGGAATATTTGGCTATCACAGAAGAGTTACTTACAGAGAGTCTTAAAATGATTCAACATGAAAGACTGTAAGACAATCACTACCCCTCTTTCCATCAATTTCAAGTTATCCTCCACGATGAGTCCTAGAAGTGAAGCAGAGAGGATGGAAATGTCTCGAGTACCGTATGCATCGACAGTGGGTAGTCTAATGTTCGCTATGGTTTGTACTAGACCAGACATTGCACATGCAGTGGGAGAAGTTAGTCGGTACATGGAGAATCTAGGACGGGAGCATTGGAACACAATGAAGAGGATCCTGAGATACATCAAGGAGACCTCAAATGCTGCATTATGTTATGGAGGATCAGATTTTACTATCAAAGGATATGTTGATTCAGATTTTGCAGGTGATTCTGACCGGAGGAAATCCACTACTGGTTATGTGTTTACTCTTGCAGGAGGAGCTGTGAGTTGGATTTTGAAGTTACAATCAGTTGTAGCTTTATCCACGATGGAGGCAGAGTACATGGAATCTACATAGGCTTACAAAGAGGCGATTTGGATGAGAAGGTTGTTGGAGGAGCTTAGGCACAAACAGGAGCAGATTCCATTGTTTTGTGACAGTCAGAGCGCCTTTCACATTGCAAGGAATCCATCTTTTCATTCCAGGACGAATCACATTGGGGTACAGTATCACTTTGTTCGAGATGTGGTGGATGAAGGAAGTGTGGATATGCATAAGATCCATACTAAAGAAAATCTGGCATATTTCCTGACGAAGGCGATTAACTCTGATAAGTTCAGATGGTGCAGATCCTTGAGCGGCCTCACAGAGACTTGAGCAGCATGTTTGGCAGATAGAAAGGATGTGGAGATGTGATTGGTCCTCAATCAAATCTCCAAGTGGGAGATTTGTTGGTAGGACGGTGCCGCCACCCCTAATTGTTAAAGGGGGCTGGTGGTGGTAGATGGTGGGTGGCCAACCCCCACCAAATCTTCCAGTGGAAGAAGGCAGCAGGAGGGCTGGGCAGGTCTGGCAGAATCCTATAAAAGGCAGAAGCCTCCTCCCACTTTGATAATAATCTTCACCGGCTTTCTCATCATCAGTTATTCCATCTGTGAGCGGTATTTAGTGAGGCAGTTTTCCCCTTTATTCAAGAGAGAATATTACGAGAGTATTCTCCTTGTAATAGTGAGGGAGTGTGTACCCACTTTTACCCCATAGTGATCCTTCTATCTTCCCGTGGGTTTTTACCCCTTCCATTTGGGGGTTTTTTCCACGTTACATCTGGTGTCCCATTTATTTCCGCATTTGCACTTTATTTTTATCTCATGATTATTGTTGCACCGTGGGCCAATCATTTACGGTCATTTATTTCGACATTTGCACTTTATTTTTATCTCGTGATTATTGCTACACCGTGGACCAATAATTTATGGTCCTAACATATTATTCTACCATGTTATCCTTGATAGAAGCATGTTTTAGAGAAGGTGAATACATCTTCAAGACTGGAAAATTTGTTTATTTTTGTCATTTCACCAGATGCTATCTTATGTTCATGTAGTTATCAAGGGTGTTGGATGAAGAAAATCTTCAAGAAAAGCACTGGAACTTCCATGAAGTCACTCATCACAGGAAGGTGTCACCTCTTCACCGGAGGATAGGGTCGGGGTAGTGAACGTTTCATGGGATGCGACCGAGAAAGTTATGTTTCTAACATCATTCATATCTATCGATTACCTGGTGATACCGTATTATTTATCCAATGACGGGTAAACCCCAGTTCCCCTTGCTGTATTTTCTCACCCCAAATTTTAGAGGCTCTTGTCCCATTCCAATGGGAGTTCATCTGACTAGATCAACCAATGTAGATGTCGGATCTCTTTCCTCCTCAAAAAATACTATTATCATGACTCTTTCTCTTGGTGACCTAGTCCTAGAATATACTCATATCCCCAGGATGAACCTAGATCAAGGATCTGAGTCTGTATCACTTTATCAGTTGATTTGGTAACAAATTTTGAGGGAGATATATACTTTAGTGTTATAAACCTCATTGGATGAGTTGAAGAACTAATTGGGTCATCTTCAATTTATGTTATTCACCCTTGGTTATGAGGGTTTTGATTATTCCACCCTTCAGTCATGGGTGATGGAGGCGATCTCTGGGAGAGAATAGAATAGGGCCCTCTAATTTTGTGTTGTATTTTCTAAGGGATCCTCTTTAGCGAAGAAAAACTGGGATGAGGCTATAAATGATGCTTCCTTGCATCCGGTGGAGGAAACTGCTCATCGGGGCATATTAGATGTTGGGAAGGATTAAACCAACCTTCTTTATTCAGAAATAATCCATATTAAGAAAGAACTATCCAATTTTCAACATGCACTTCATATTTTATAGAATACCATATTGGAGTAGCAGGGACTCCTCGATGTAGCAAAAAAATTCTGGATTGAATCCATTATCAGGGCGAAGGATTTTTAGAGAGTTTTGTTAGTATAAACTGATTCTGTTTTCTAGTTATGTTGATCTTTTACATCCCTGTAGCAGAGTATTTAAGTGATCAAATATTATTATTAGAACTTGTTTTTATGGAGTTATAATTTTTTCATCTTTTATTTCGATCATATATTGATGAGATAGGCCTCGATGTGTGGATATTCCTCCTCTGGTACCAGTGAATATATCTTCTATTATTTATATGTTTTTATCGAGTTTCCATTCATTCATGATGCGCATTACTTTTCACTGATCTGATATTTAATAAATTTTCAATAGTATACATCCTTTTTATAATATCTAGTAAACCTAAATTTATAGACTTTTAATGTTATAATTTAAATAAATTATTCTTAAGAAGTGACCATGAATTTCCCCCAACATGAGATTATTTATTTATGTTTATGTTCTAGCTATCTTGAGATTACCTAATTCAAAGAATGATAATTGGGTAGAATGTATGTCTCGAAGGGTGATCACTCATTCGTTTTTCAAAGAAGATAGGTTTGGAGGGTGTGTCTTGATTTTTTCCAAGTCCATATGATGGGCCTTACAAGATTTTCCATTTTTGTAGACTAAATATCACTTGTACTGTAGTTTAGGGTCATTTAGATCAGACCTTATATCACTCTAATTTAGTGTCTTTTATCTCAGACCTCGTATCAGTTTATTTTAGGGACTTTTAGCTCGAACCTTCTATCACTTTAGTTTAGGTTCTTTTATCTCGGGCCTTCTATCACTTTAGTTTTGGGTTTTTTAGATTTCACATTCTATCCCTTTAGTTTGTGGTCTTTTATCTTAAACCATCTATCACTTTATTTTAGGTTCTTTTAGCTCGGACCTTCTATCTCTTTAGTTTAGAGTCTTGTACCTTGGAACTTCTATTATTATTATTTAGGGTATTTTAGATCCGACCTCAGGGTGACATGTTGTTTAAATTATTTTGGTCGGGACTTGATCGATGATCATGGAATATGGAGAAGACATGCCCGAAATGACTCTAAATACTCTAGGGTGTTGAGTTCATCCATGGTGTTTCCAAGGATCATGAGGATCATAGCTCCTTTCATATAAAGAGGATATTCATCTAGTTGGTAGGCCATATCCCTTATGCGTCGATATAATTGTCAGAGGCGTCTCCAATCTTTTCCAAGTGTTATGGAATATTTATGGGGGTAATAATGGTTGAGTGATAAATACTAGGGATGCAAGTTCCGCCTGGATAGTTGTAGTATGGGTGATATAAGTTATAACCCAAAAGTTTGAGTCTGTGAATAAGGTATGGGGATGACATACTGAGGATGATCCACAACACCTTGAGGTGCTAGTTTCCTCTACAGTGTTTCTATGGCTCGCAAGTATTGAAGATAATTTATTTCTAGGAGTAGATGACTTTAGTTTTTAGGTCAAATACCTTACGTATTGATAACATGTACAAGAAAAGATGATTTCCACTCCTTTTCGAGGGCCATGTGAGGTTTTTGAAACTCAAACATACAGATGATGAAATTCAGTATGGAAGGAAATCTATTCAGGAAGTGTTCTGGAACCCTAGGAAAGTTCATATCCTCGTTATGAAGCTATATCCCTACAGCCTATGGTTTCAAATTAGGATTTGTGGGCCATAAAAGGTTCTATAATGGATTGTTGCATTCCTTCTTGAGAAAGCGTACCAAAAACGGTGATGTAATGTTGAGGATTTTGAATCCACTCGAATATATTGGTATGAATATTGTAAACAGTTTCCCAAAGTGCTTGGGTTGGGATGATAATATGGGACAATCATACTGAGAATGACCTAAAACACCCTTTGGTGTTGAGTTCTGCCATGATGATTTCAGGGATCTCAAGGATCAGAAAGCCCTTTTTTCATAGTGAAGCATTTTGTTGATGACTATAGGAGCATATGTAGGATCCATTGGAATAAATTCATAGTCAATAAAATGGTCCATTGAAGTTGGGTATTCTTTTCTAAGGGCCATGGAAGGTTTATGGTGATATGAGTCACTCAAATTATCATGAGTTATTTTTGGAAAGTGTAATATCCAAGAAGGTTTTGAGCACCCTAAAATTTGTGTCACCACCTAGAGAACATATTATCATGTGAAGAAGACGTGAAAAATCACTACTCTATGTTTTTTCAAAACTAGGGGGTTCAGTGAGAATTTCTTGTCATTTACTAGGGCTATAGAGTTGGCCCGATGATATTTATTCCTTATTTATTTATGCCATATTTTTTTCCTAAACACTAGAGATGATGAGTTTAGTGAGCGGAGACTTGACTTTTTATCAGGTCACCCTTTTAGGGATTTAAACCTAACAAGATTTTTGTCTCTTTCACTAATAGTTTATGGTATTTTAATTTAGACCATTATAGGCTAGTTTTTTAGGTGGTAGAGCTTTGACCAAAGTGAATGTAGTTTTAAGGTCATGATGTACATGGACCTAATACAGGGGATGGTACAAAAGAGCCTAATTAGGATACCCAAGGTCAAGAGTACCCCCACCATCCTTTTGAGTGGGAGATAAAAAAAATTTAAATCATGGATCATGGTTCCCAGGTCATGAGTAATGATATGGTAAAATCACACTAGGAGTAGTTCAAAACACAATGAGGTGTTGAGTTCTGTCACAGTGATTTTAGGGATCACAAGTATTGGAAATCCCTTTTGTAGAGTGACACATCTGGTTGATGACTATAGGCGCATATGCAGGATCCATAGACATGCATTCATAGAAAAGAGGGTTCCCTTTAATTTGGTTATATTTTCCAATGTCCATTGAAGTTTTTTGGAAACCTGAGGAACTCGATACATGAAGTTTTATTTATGGATTGAATTTATTAAAAGATTATGGAAGAACCCCATACTTTGGCTGACCGAGGTAAGGTTCTCATGGCCCTTTGATAAGGGATGAAAAAATGGTTGATGTTCTACACAGTTTAACAACATTTAGTGAGGAAATATTTGTCTCTATATAGTTAAATGTTATTTCATAAGGATTATTTCCATGATGTTTATCATCATGCGGTAAGCATGTTTTCATTGTGATGTTTTAATGTCATGTGACCAGGATGTTTGACCTATAGTTTAACGTCATGCGATAAAGATGTGGGAACTGATGTGAAAATTTATTCAAGACATATTACATGCGTAAGCATGCTATATGTAGATATTACTTGTATGTAGGAAAAATGAGCTTATACGACTCATCCCCTATGTAGTTGGGTGAATTTATTTTATTGGTTATTTTATATGGAACCAATATTTAAAATTTGGGTGTCAATATATATCCTTTGATGGTAGGAATCAATCCACACAAGTTCTTGAATGGGAAAAACTCTACATAGGTCTGGACCATACGTAGATGTGCGCATTATTTCCATTGATTTTTGTAGCTTTGCCCTAGGATTGAAGATTGGGATGTCACTACGTATCTTGGGATAATAAGAATCAAGACACGCATAGTTCTTGAGGAACTGTGTAGTTTAAGTTCATGTGGCAAGGATATTGGATTCTTGATGTGAAAAGGGGTATTGTGGCTAGACCCAAGAATGGAAATCTGGGTGTCACTATATATCCCATAGTTGTTGGAATTAATCTAAACATAGTTATTGAGGAACCATGTAGTTTAACATCTTGTGTCAAGGACATTTTATAACATTCCCGTCATGGAATCCACTAAACGGTGCCTCGGGCCAAGTGGCCACATGACCTCAAGCACACCTCCCCATATTCTAGAGGTTTCCGACTAGAAGTGAGTGATTTTCCCCCATCCATGTACATCTAATTCCCAACTCAACTCCCTAGCATAGGGCCTTTTCCTTTGTCTTGTCCTGCAAGAATGATGTATTCCTAGGTACCCCACAACCCCCAGGCAGGGTGTGAGTATAACTTTTTAGGCTACCACCAATAGTGTCTACCAAATATCCAATCAATATATTGTTCATGAAAAAGATAAGTAAAGACAATGTAAATAAGGAAAAGTTTGATGACATTAGTTAACAAATTTTACATAATCCATTCCTAGAAGTATTCCCCATTTCAAGACTTATACCAACTTCGTTACATAGTTCACATTTATCACATCATTAATGGGTTTGGCATTTTTCATGAACTCAATGCATAGAGTAAAAGTAAATCAAGTTCCATATCTCACTAGGTATAATCACATCATCATATATACAACACACTCACCTTGATTCCTTGGTCCATGCGGTCTCATTGAATGCAACCATTAGAGGGATAGAGCTCCATCCCCTTCCTTAATCCCAGAATTTTGGGGTGGAGTTTAGACCCTCAATCTAAATTGATCTATGGACATAGATCTTCATGTTAATACCCCAATCTACCAAGTTGTTTTTATATATTTATTTTTCCATTCACCAAACATATACCATCCCACAATAAAACGTAACCAATTCCAATATCAATAACAATCCATAACAACCAACATGGTAATTTACATTATTACATAACACATTAAAATGATCATCATTTACATTACACAACCATTTAGTATCATTTCTAATTCTTTATGCCTAACTCACTAAGCATATTCAATAATTTCCCCTTCATTGTAAAAATTAACATATAAAACCATTTCTATATCTTAATCCATTTAACCCATTTACCATCTCCCATTTGTTATCCCACTTCTGCATTTTATGTACAAACCTCACTTCAATTGGCACATAACCGTTAATATCAATTAACCATCTTCATGTCAATCCAAGAAACCCCTTGTCAATTACATACATTTTGGCACAACTACCCATTTCTTTCCAATATTATTCTTCACAAAATCAATTTAACATGATATTCATGGGATCTACCTAAAGATAAGTCTATTTCACACTTAACACTTCCAATAACCATGTTCGAAAGGGTATGCACACTTAATGTGTGGTCCTAAATTGGTCAATTCATCCTCCATGCATCCCACGAGGGTCATGATAGGTTGTATTTTTCATTTGGACTCCCATTTTATCAAATCTCACCAATAGAACTAAGAACACAACAATGTATAAACAAGAGCACTACTTTTCATGCACAAAACCATATAAAACCCATGGGATATAACTTGTAGACCACCTACCTCAAATCCGTTGATGAACACACTCATAATCAAAGCCTTGGATCCCTATTCAATCACCCTTTTAATCCTCAACCTATATCCCACTAGAAAAAAAGGTTTCTAGAGCTTTGTATGTAGATAAGAGAAAGATGAAAACCCTAAACCAAAATGAGAAACAATAGAGGGATTATACTTACCTAGATCTTTGATCCGCAACTGACACAACTCCAAATTGCTTCAGATCGAAGGAGAATTTCCTATTGTTAGCTTGGGTCACAAGGGTTCATCATTACTACTATTTTAGGTGAAATGAAAAGAATCCCGAGTTAGAACTTAAAAACACAAGGTGGCCATTTTTTAATTTTTTTCCAACTTTTTTGGGCCGCACAATTTACCAGCATGGTTTTCTAAACCATGTGAAAACTATACACAAACCAATTTCCAAGGGAATTTGGGTCACACTATTACCTAGGAAGCTCCACACAATTTAAAAAATGTGCACCAATCATGCAATATGTCACTGTCAAAAATTGCACAATTTGGCCTCCACCCCCACAAGGTTGCCTTAACTGTGCAGTAGTTGTGTGCCAACCGTGCACCTTGAACAGTTTGGAATATTTTACTTTTTCATTCATGTTCTAAAACCTCAAAACACCCTCAAGGCCCCAAAAACCCTATAGGAACTCTTAATAACCCAAAACAATAGGTTCAAAACAAAATTAAACAAGTACATATCACCATGAAGTCCAAGATCTTACAACCTCCCCACATTGTAATGGCTTGTCCTCGACCCGCATTCCCAAGCATCAATGATCTTATAAAACAAAGAGATCGGGCCAATGGTCCCACGTATCTGAATCCCTCTCTCAAGTTTCTTCCTGAAAATTCCTATGCTTCCCCAGAATAGGAACTAAAGGCATAACCTTTCCCTACAAGACTTTCTCACTATGATCCACTATATGAACTGAATGCTCCTCAAAGGACGCATCATCATAAAGCTCAAAATCGTCAACATTAATCACATGATATGGATCAGGTTGATACTGATGAATATTTGAAACATGAAAAACATCAATCATTACATTATACCATTGTGGAAGTTCCAATTGGTAAGCCACCAACTTGATCCTCTCCACAATCTCAAACAGTCCCACGTAGTTGGGTGCTAACTTGCCCTATTTCTGAATCTGATGGCGACCCAACCTTGGAGGCACTCAAAGAAACACACTATCACCTATAATAAACTCAATATGTCTATGAATCTGATATACATATGACTAATACCTACTCTAAGCCATTTCCATACATTTCAGAATCAAATAAACCTTTTCCAACATCTCTTAAACGAGACTTGGTCACAATAGCTCGGACTACCCTACTTATAACCAACACAAAAAAGATCTAAACAACCTCCCATAGAGTGCCTCAAATGGTTCCATCTAAAGCATATCCTAAAAACTGTTGTTGTAGTAAAAATCAACAAGTGGAAATATTTTTCCTACCAACCACCAAAATAAAGAGTACGAGCTCTTGACATTTTCTCTAAAACATGAATCATATGATCTGATTGTCTGTCCTTCTATGGGTGAAAGTACATACTAAAAATCACTTGGATACCAAGAGACTTCTCTAATCCTCTCTATAATCATGACATGAAACATGGATCATGATCTGACACTATAGTCCTTGGTACCCCATGTAACTGTACTAACTCTCGAACATATAACTCAATCAACTAGTCAATGGTGAAGGTATCCTAGATTGGAAATAAATGATCTACTTTAGTCAGCTAATCCAGAACCACCCATATTTTGTCATTATTCCAAGGCATCCTTGGAAAAACAACTATAAAATCTAATTTTACATCATCTAACTTCCATTTTGGATTAGTAAAAGGTTGTAACAAACCTCCTGGGTGCTAATGCTTGGCCTTCACCTAATGATAGGTGAGGCATCATGCCACAAAACCCACAACCTCTTTCTTCATTACCGACCAATTGAATGGCTTACGAAGATCATGATACATCTTTGTCAAATCAAGGTGCACTTCCAACATTGAATCATGAGACTCACGCATCAACTCCTCTCACAAACCTGTTGACACCACAACATGACCATGAACATGAACAACCCCATTAACACCAACATCCCAAAAAAGAATGTAAATCCCCACCTTTAAGACTCTCCTTCATTGCCAAACACAATGGATCCTCAAGTGTACTCTCTTTAACTGGATTGAAAGAGTATAATTAATGGATATGGGCACGAGGAACATATTTTCATGCCCATCCTACACCTCCAGGTTTATATCAGCAAACATGGCCATTATTCTCCACTCAGAGTTGGATTCCCAAACCACCTAACTCTGAGTCTTCTAAATCAGGTCATCCTCAAAACTATTCCCTTTTCTTAGTGTGTAAACCAAATCAAAGTCAAAAGACTACATGTATTCATCCCATATTCACTACCAAAAATTAAAATCACACTATGGAAGATGTATATAAGACTTTTAAGATTGGTAAACATAGTGAATCACTCTCCCAACAAGTAGCACCTCCAAAAGCTCAAAGCATACACCACTACGGCTAACTCAATATCATATGTAGGGTAATTTTGTTCATGAGGTCTCAACTGCCTCGACCCATAATCCACAACCCAGTCATCTTGTATCAACACTACCCCATGTACAGTACCAGATACATTACGGCACAAAGTGTACTTCCAACCTAGACCAGGAAATATCAAGATCAGTGTGGTCATCAACTACTTCATTAACTCTTTAAAATCATTCTTTCATGCCTCATACCACTTGTACAAAACTCCCTTATTGGTTAACCCTAATGAGGTGATTCAAAATAGGATAAATCTTTAATAAACCTTCAGTAATAACCATTCAAACCCAAAAAAATCCGAACATCAGAAACATTCTTGGGCTACTCCCAAGACACAACAAGATGAAATTTCTCTAAATCCACCTACACACCAACCTTAGAGATGATGTGACCCAATAACTTAACTCTATCAATCAATAATTTAAATTTGGATATATTGGTGTAAAACATATGCTCTCTAAGTGTACCCAAGATGATGTCAAGATGTTTTTCATGATCATCATGGGGTTTAGAGTACACCTTGATTTCATCGATGAAGATAACTATGAAATGATCTATATTGGGATGAAAAATTCAGTTTAGTAAATCCATAAACACAACTGATGTCTTGGTCAGACCAGACGACATTATGAAAAACTCATTAAACATGTACCTGCTTCTAAAAGCTTCCTGTGGTATGTCATAAGGTCTCACCCTCAACTAATGATACCCAGACCTTAAATAAATTTTGTAAAACATTGATAAACCCCTAAAATGCTAAAACAAATCATTAATTCATGGAATATTGTATCGATTCTTATCTTTCATCTAATTAAAACTTTTGTAGTCGACACACAACCATAATGATCTATCAGCCTTCTTGTAAAGTAACACCGGAGATCCCCAAGGTGATTTACTTTGAAAGATGAACCCCTTAAAATCCAAATACTCTAAATAAACCTCAATTTACTAGATTTATACAGATTCCATTTGGTCCATAGGAATGAAAACTAGTTTCACCCCAGGAAGCAACTCTACTGTGAACTCTACATCCCTCTTTGATGGTAGCCATAAGAAATACTCAAGAAACGCATCCTGAAACTCATCCACAATAGGTGGAAAGAAAATATTCTCCACCTCTTCACTATAAATCACAAGGAAAGCCACATGGGATGTGAGTTCACCTAACCACTGACAAACTATCCTGGCAGATCCCTCTCGAACATCCCATTCGCCACGGTGGACATATGTGTCTCCCTCAAGAGACATAAAAGTTACACTATGATGGTAACAGTCAATGAAGGACTAATATTTCACCAGCCAGTCCATACTGAGAATTATGTTAAAACCTAAAATCTGAAGTATGAATAAGTCCCATATAAAATTTTACCCACCAATCTCTAGAGAAGAACCTTTACATTGCCTAATATCCTCAAATAGCACCCCCAATGGAGTATCAATCAATATGATCTGAAACACACATTCATCTACTAAACCCAAAATAGCCAAAAACTGAGCATAAATGAAAGAGTGTGTGGCACCTATGTTAAATAATGCACTAGAAAGGGTAGAGGCTATACGAATCGTACCTAGAACTTTGGATGGTCAAGACTCACCACCTCCAAATACAGACTGAACTGCATGAGGCTGACCTATCCCTTCACCCTGAGCTTCGAATTGAGTGTTTTGCATTGTACTACCCTGCTGATAGGGATACCCTTACCCTAGAGTACCACATCCACCTCCTTAACTAGTAAAACCTGTAGAACTGCAACTGCCTACCTGATACAGGGTGGATGACACACTTCCTACACTGGGTACCTTCCTCAAGCCTTCATCCATGTTTAACTCATGAGGCTTCCTACATAAACTTTTCACATTCCCCATCCTTCGGCATGCTCGACACTCAACTGGTGGTCAGGGACACTAATCACGCATGTTCTCCGGCTGGCCGCAATAAAAAAACACCTAGTTTTCATCCTAAGATGAGAACCCTTTCTTATGACCACTCTATTCCTTTACACCCTGAGAAAAACTCCCAAAACTATGCTTCTTACACTAATACGTTTCACCACTTTACCGTATAACTGGCACCATAAGTCTACTACCTGATGCTTCCTTTATGTTTTCTTCAGTGATAAGTTCCTAATACACTATATATGAAAATATTTTCAGTAAAAAAATATTAACTTGGGACCTAATATCATGTCTTATCCCATATTGTAAACATTTCTACACATCTGACTCATCTCCCATCAACACTGGAATGAAGCATCGAATATCAGTGAAATTACTAGAATAATCCATTACCAATATTTTCCTTTGGTTAAAACTCATAATATATGTGGCCTTTTCTTTCCCCAAGGTCTCTATATAAAAATTCTCCAAAACCTTTTCTTGAAAATTATTCTACAATGTCCCTTCATCCAGTTTGGTTTGAAGCATGATATCCCACCAACGCTTTGCCTGACCTCTCAACATGTAGATGACCAACTTAACTTTCTTCTCAGTTGGAGTCTCTAAATATTCTAGAATCATATAGGTGGACTCTATCTAGAACATGGCTACCTCTGGCCCACCCTATTCGGTAATGATCAGATGGTACTACTACTGAAACTCCCTGGTCAGATCAAAAATTCCCAACACGACCCAACCTAGGTCTCATTCCACCATTTTCATAAAGAGAGAAAGATTCCCATGGAATGGTTCATCTATAGCATCCTGGATTACCAAATTCTCTTTCTTCACAATTAGAGTATTGTTCTTGGAATCATATTCTTTTTTC
Source organism: Viscum album (assembly GCA_963277665.1). Lineage (NCBI taxonomy): Eukaryota > Viridiplantae > Streptophyta > Magnoliopsida > Santalales > Viscaceae > Viscum > Viscum album. The sequence continues at coordinate 678,928,386 of OY728123.1, read as the reverse complement.
CAAACCTGCCCATTGATGTAGTGGCAGTATTTATCTATAATCCAAACACAAGCTTTAAAAAACATAACATATAAATTTCATATATTTCATAGAGATGGATCTCTTATATCCATAGACAACCATTTCACACACACTATCCAAATTTTCCTTAACACATTCAAAACACTACCCTTGACCAGCCCTACAATGGGTCATGGCTAACACTAGGTAACCATCTCGCATAGTCACAAGTCTTACCCTTGGCACCATATCACAAATATTTTCATACATATAATTTTAAACCATTTCCCTAGTCTCATTTTCCATATTAAATTTCTTAGACATTTATTATACATCATTCCTTAACATTTTATTTCCTTTTACCATTTCATCATTTCATTAAACACCATTTTCTATAATTTTTTCCAGGAAGTGAAATGTATTCTACCATTTATACCACACACACCCATCCCATGGGTAACTATCATGATGCATGAAACTTAAATGAATAGGTTCCTACAATTATGCAAGAATACACATCCTTATGGAATCACAGTCAAGAGAAAAATAACATAAAACTGTCTCATCACACTACAAGTGCATCACCCAATAGTGAAATACCATCAAATGTAACAACGCACAATAATAATATCAATTCCCACCCCATAGTACTTGGTTTCCCCTCATATATGGGTTATCTACTCCCATGTACGATAACATTACTAAGTCCCAAAACCTTCCTAATATCATGTCTACCATCCCCAATTAGTAAGTCATAAAAAAGACCTGATCTAATATAACATTGTAACGTCCCCTTCTTAGAAGCCACTAAATGGTTCCACGGGCCGAGTTTCCACGTGACATCAAGTATTCCTCCTCATATTCTAGAGGTTTCTTACTAGTAGTGAGGGTCTATATTAGCCATATGGGGATACTATTCCTTCTTTTCTATAGTAATCCACAATAGATGAGAAGAATAAATAGAAGAAAAAAAAGAAATAACCAACAAACATGCATAACTAACATCTCCCATAATTGGGTACAAACCACAACCATAATAAACATGGAATTTCATGTTAAATAGTGCTAAAGTGAACAAAACCCAAAATAGAGACAAACAACAGAATCCCCAAAATGGCATTGACTTGATGTCTGGAACCTCATCCATGTATGTCCAATTCCCAAATAAACTCCCTAGAATATGTCCATTTCCCTTGTCCTAACCTACAAGCACAAAGTCTGCTAAGGTACCTTCTGATGTCGAAGAAAGGTAAGAGTATAGCTCAGTAGGTCATCACTAATGGTGTTTAAAAAATATCAAGTCAATATATAGTGCATGAAAAAGATAAGTAAAGGAAAATTAAATAGAGAAAATTTGGGTTCCATTAGTTAAAAAAGTTCACTTAATATATTCCTATAATTATTCCCCATTTCAATACTTATACCAACTTCGTTACTTTGTTTACATTCATCACATCATCAATGGGTTTGGCATTTTTCAACAAATCAATGCATAGGTGATAAGTAAATCAAGTTCCTTATCTCACCAGGGATGATCACATTATCACTTATACAACACACTCACCTTGGAGCCTTAGTCTAGGTAGTCTCATTAAATGCAACCATTAGGGGAATATAACTCTATCCCCTACCCTAATCCATGCATTTTGGGGTGGAGTTTAAGGCCTCATTCTAACTCAACCTGTAGGCGTAGATTCTCATGTCAATACCCCACTCTACCAATCCATGCACACAATATTATTTGTTTATTAACCACACATATACCATTCCACAACCAAACATAACCAATGCCAATAGCAATCACAATCCATAATAACCAACATAGAAATTTACATTATGCCATAACCCATTAAAACAATCCCTGTTTACATTACATAACCATTTAGTCCCATTTCCAATTCCTTATGCCTAAATCAATAATAATATACACTAATTTACTATTCATTATCCAAATTAAAATATCCAACCCTTTCTTTATGTTAATTCATTTGACCCATTTAGCATCTCCCATGTATTATCCCACTTATAAATTTCATGTACAAACCTCGATTCAATTGGCACATAACCATTAAACTGATTTAACCATTTTCATGTCAATTCAAGAAATCCCTAGTCCATTACCCACATATAGGCACAACTACCCATATTTCCATATTACTCATTATTAAATCAATTTAACATGTTCACATTGGTCTCTACTTAACCATAAGTCTATTTCACACTTAACACTTTCGTTAACCATGTTCAGAAGGGATGTCATGCCCAAAGGGTGGCCCTAAATTGGTCAAGTCATCCTCCATTCATCCCATAGGGGTCATGGTAGGTTATATTTGTCATTTAGAAACCGATTTTATCAAACCTCATAAACAACACCAAGAACGCAATAATGTAGAAACAGGATCATAACTTTGCATGCACAAAACTATATAAAAACCATGGGATATAACTTTTATACCACCTACCTCAAATCTGTTGACGAACGCACTCCTAATCAAAGACTTAAATCCTTATTCAAACACCATTTGAGACCAAAACCTAGATCCTACCATAAAAATGGGTTTTATAGATTTGGATGGATATAATAGAATGGTGCAAACCCTAACCCAAAAAAGATAAGCAAGAGAGAGTTCGGACTTACCTGCATCTTTGATCTGTAACCAACGGTGCTCCAAACCACATAGTATCAAAGGAGAATCTCCTATTGGAATCTTGGGTCTCTAGTGTTCATCCTTAGTGTTATAGGATTTTAAATAGAGGAGAATAATAAGTTATAACATAAAAACATGTGGTGCCATTTTTTAATTTTTTTCCAAATTTATTAGGTTGCACAGTTTACCCATTCGGTTTTCCAAACCATGTGAAAACCTTGCGTGATCCACATTCCATGGGAATTTGGGTCAAACTGTTACTTTGGAAGCTCCAAATGATTTAAAAACCACGCACCAACCATTCCATATTCCACTATCCAAAATTACACAATTCAGCCTCCACCCCTGCATGGTTGGCTTAACCATGTGCCAGTCATGCTCCAACCATACACCTTGCATAGGTTAGCCTAGATTCCAATTTTTGTTGTGTTCTAAACCCCTTGAAAACCCCCAAGGCCCCTCAAAATCCCTAGGAACACTTCATAACAAAACCAAGAGATTTAAACCAAAATTAAATAAGGAAATACCTCCACGAAGTCTGGGATCTTACATATTGGATTCCTGATGTGAAAGGTGGTATTGTGGATATTCCTAGGGATAGAAATTTGGGTGTCACTATATATCCCATAGTTTTAGGAATTAATTCATATCTAGTTCTTGAGTATGGAGGTGTGGTAGGTGACTGATGACCCAAAATATTGTTACTCTCAGGTGAGGTCCATACGAATGTTCAGTTTCAAATCATTAAAGGGACATCAACTGTACATTTTAAAATCATGCAGGAAGAAATCATGGTATTCCCTTTAAGGTATTGCATTGAGGACCATGATGATCCTTTTTTGAGATTTTATGAATTGTTTTTGTAAGGAATACCTTATTGAAATTCCTAATGACACGTGATCTTCCCCTAGTGTGAGAAACAAGGAATGAAAATGATTCCTCTCATCATAAAATGGAAATTAAGAATATTACAGGGGAATTATATATCATGTGGTGGATATACCAATATATAGGATCGATGAATCCCTACATATCTCATTGAAAATAATAATCAATCCATATATAGTTCTAGAAAACTCATGTAGTTTAACATATTATAGAAAGTACATCAACCATCTAGTTTAACGTCTTACGACGATGATGATGATCACCAGACATTAAAGAAAATGAAGATTTTTTTCGGACCAAGACTGGAGGTTCAGGAGTCACAACGTATTTTGTGATGGTAGTAATAAATCCACACATAGTTCTTGGATGAATAGATTCCCTATGTGGAGATAACTCTCACACAGGTATAGGGGAAACTCATCATTCCTTCACCATTATATGGCCCATATGCAGTGGGTCATTAGTGAGACGGTTCTTCCCATTAATTTTAACATCATCTGATGAGGGAGTGATCTGTATAGTTTCATGTGGTCCGGACATCTCCAAATATTTTAATATCAAGTGATCAGGACATCTCCATACACTTTAACATCATGTAGTCAGGATGTATGATATTAAGCAGTTTGAGGTATTACTGCTAGGATGAGTTCCATACAATTTAATGTCATGTTATTAGGATGTTCTTGTGTATTATAACATCAAACATCCAGGACATGCTCTATTGATGTTATCTATGCAATGTATTTCTTGAGAAACCTCATATTGGTTGGTGGTGTGATAGGCTCCCCATCCACTATGGCTTGTGTGTAAGCTCTGTGTATTAGACCTTATGTTTAATGTAAGGTCTTTACCATTTGGGTTACAACTTTGGAAGATTATTTCCTGGTATCATTGGGGTCCAAAGATCCAACACTAGTTCTCTATGAAGGAATTAAGCGAGTAAAACCTTCTTATTAAAGGCTCATGCGATCCGATTTTGGTGGAATTCAAGGTTGTGGAATGTATGCAACTAGTTCTCATCAAGCTACTCTAATTCATCCATCCACATATGTGACTTATCATCATTCGAGAATTGTTCATAGATGGATATTTTGAGAGAAGGTAAATGAACTTATATTGGTAACACTTCCTTGGTCCCGTACACCAATGAGTATGGAATTTCTTGTGTAGTAGTACGTGTGGTGGTACTGTTGGACCATAAAGCATGGAGGATCTTGTCCATCCATGAATTTTTATCCTTGTTCAATGTGTTTTGTATTATATTTCATAGAGTCTTATTAATGTTCTATTTATTTCCATTTTCCACTACATGATAGTGAGATGAGTGATTGGACTCAATGTGGTACTCTCAATAGAGTTTCTTAAACTCCCTAGAATACAAGTTGGTGTCGTTGTTCATCAATATTGTGTGAGGGACTCTAAACCTAGTGATGATATGGGAAATTATTAAGTTGATCATATTATTCATCCCAAACTCAATGAGGTGTATTTCCTTAGCCCATTTGGAAAAGAACTCGATAAAAGTAAGGATGTACTTAAACATTTTGGTTGTGGCTAGGGGATATATCCCCACAACATCCTTTTCCCAAATAGAAAATATCTATGACTATTTAGTTGTATATAGAAATTATAGTGGTTGATGGTTGGAGTTTTCATGGATATATCATGCATGTTATTTCTTTCTGAATTACACATATTCTTGTATCATGGTTTTCTAGTAATAACCATACCTCCTGGTTTGGTGGGAGGGCCTCGTCCGAGACTGATGAACGCTACAAGAGCCTACATGGAATTATTCCATGATGGAAATAATCTCTCCTTTATCTATGAATATGAAGAGGAATCCATCGAATTCGTGCTTTTAGAGTACCATATATTCATTTAGACCACTTTTCAGGTTAATGTTCACTACACGGTACCAAATTTATTCCCTTATGGATCTTTCTGTTGAGGGTGTCTTATTTTGGAGATAACTGATTATGGAATCCATCCATCTAGGGGAGTGTATTGATTCATCATGCTTTAGGGTGGTATTGACCTGATTTATTTCTTCAATATTGACAATGAAAATTGATGATACCATTCTTCAGTGTGTGACACATAAGATTTATTCCTCCTTCTAAAGGTCTTCTATGATTGTGGTTGAATTAGCCAACAATTTTATGCGATTATTATGTGATTGGGGGAAATGATGAAACATGGGATTTAAGGGGAATTCTTCCATCGATCCCCTGACATAGCCAGTGATAGGGTCCAATTTCTCCTTTTTGATGGAATATTCTATATTTATATACTTTATCACTAGTTCTAAATCCACTTTGATATTCAGGTAGGCTATTTATAGTTGTAGGGATAGCTCCAACCCAGTGATGAGGGCTTAGTATTGTGCCTTGTTATTCATTCATCCTTTAGATAGTGAGAAAGTGTAGGGAAAAACTAATTTGTATGGAGATACAAACACAATCCCTAAGATAACATCATTGAGTCTCGGATTTTCATCCTTTTTCCTATGGGACTTTGGGAGGCACCCTCAAAATACACCTCCCATGTATGATGAGTTTCATGGGAATATAAGACCTCCTAATCTAGAAGCTCAGTTCCTACTGGTGTATTCTCTGGGGAAGGATGTGTTATAATGAAATCAGTTAGGTCTTACCCTTTCACCGATTTCTGTGATATGAATTGAATGTTGTATTGCTACAGAATGACTGCCCATCAGGCCAAGTGCCTAGTTAACATAGGACATACAAGGATGTATTTGAGTGGATCAATAAAATAAATTGTATGGACTTTGTCTTGCTTCATGAAATTCCTCATATTTTACAGTAAGAATTTGAGTGTAAGGAAGCCCTTTTTGACATCGGAGTATTGGGTCTCAGTAACTAGCACTGTTTGGATGAGATAGTAGAGACTATTATCTATCCCTGCCTCATTTTTCTATGCCAAGAGGGTTCTTAATGAGCATTCCATGGTGTCCACATATAGGATGAGTGGCCTCCCTTCTACTGAAGGAAACATAACGGGTGGGTGCAGTAAATACTGCTTGACACTTTTGAAGGATTTATGGAAGCCATCATCCAATTGATAGGTGGTTACCTTCTTCATTATCTTGGAAAAGAAGAGATATTTTTTTGGCTAGGTTGGATATAAAATGCTGAATATAGGTGAGGTTCCATTGGAAACCCCTAAATTATTAGATGTTTTGTGGGTGAAATTTCTAAAATAGAACTACTATTTTTCGGGTCAACCTCGATGACATGGTGGCATGCCACAAAGCTAAGGAACTTACCTGATGTTAACCCAAGGGTACATTTTAGAAGATTCATCTTCAGACTATGTTGACAAAGATTTTCGAAGATCATTTGAAGATATGTGAAGTGATCACATCAGTATTTGGCCAACAGGTCTTCGATATAGCATTCGACTATTATTTCCAAGAATTGATTAATGATATGATGCATGGCATGTTGATATGCAATATAGATAGTCTTTAACAAAAAGGGTATGAACTGATAGAAAAAAAATCCTCTAATGTGATTTGAAGGTAGTTTATTTCTCATATTTAGGGGAAATATTTATTTGATTGTACCATGAATAACCATCTATAAAGGAAAGTGTTGGAAGCTAGTTGTTGTATAGATCAAGAGTTCTGTGATTAGAAATGGTAAATCATCCTTTGGGTAGTACCAATTAAGGTCCTTGAAATTGATGTAGACCCTAATTTTACCACTCTTTTTATTCATATAGATGATGTTAGAGATCTATCATGGGTATTTCACTTCTAGTAAAAAGTTAGATTTGATCATTTTTTCAACTTCCACCACTATATTGGTGGCATGAGGGGGGTGTATTCTCCTAGGTTCCTTCTTGAAGCCTCAATGCTCACTGGGTAATCTGAGATGGTGTGTATCCACATCAGCATTTAGTACTGGAATTTATGTATAGTTTCAAGTGAACACATATCAGTGATACTTCAGAAATGAAATATATATCTCTTTCTCTTCGATGGGAATGGAGACACTAATCAGTGTAGGTCATGGGTCTTCTTTTGTTCCCAGATTCACCCACCTGAGTTCGTCAATAGTGGTGGAGACACCTTCTTAGAATGCAGGGGTGATTTCCTAAGTTCATACTCTTCTTATTCCACCATTGAGTCTATGGAGAGATTTTCATATGGAGATGGAAATCAGGGGGCATCTCTGTCACTATCTAGGTGAGAGAGGCTATGAGAAGATAATTTATCATCCTTTATTTCCTGAGTTGTTTCAGAGATACGTCAGAACTGATTGCCTTTTACACTATTGATATATACAGGCGGGTATTGGACCAATGACACCCAGTCTCACACCTCATCTAGATTTATGGAGAGCACATAGTCACTATTGAACAAACTCTAGAGATTTTCAGGGGTGGTCCCTAAGTCATTGGAGGTTGAAACCTGTATATCATCATCCACCATTTGTTGATTGCCTCCATTTTTTATAATCCTTCTTCAAAAATGTGGATTTACAAGTCTTAAAGGGGGAACTATCTCTACATAATATGTTGACCTTTCCATCAATGGGGAATTTCAGACATTGATGGAATGTTAAAGGTATCACTACGTGGATATAAATATAGGGCCTCCCAAATAGATCATTTTGTGTTGTCTCATGCTGGATAAACATAAACTCAATGTCATATATGAGATCCCAAAACTGATCTTTGAGTTTTATCTTCCTAAGAGGTCTTTTCTCACACTTATCATACCCTTAAATGGTCAGCGTTATGGGAGATAGGTCCCCTTCACTACATCCCAAACATCAAAGGGTTCAAATTGGGATAAATTTGATCTTGGAACCATTATCAATCAGATAACTTTGGATGTTGACATTATTGAGTCTTCCCAAAAAATATAGGGGCCTAATGTTCCCTTGAATGACTTCTTCTTGATCCCGGCTAGTGAATGAGATGAAGTGATGTAATTATGAAGGCATGGTCTCCACTTGATAAACCTCAGCTATAGTGACTCCTTTCTCAGACTCATGTCAGCTCTGGAGGGATTCAACTTGTTCCTCCATGGGTTCTTTTGAAATATGAAGTGCATCCATGATTGATATATTGGTAGGGAAAACCACTAGCTATTTAACAATTTCATACTTTTGGGATAGTGGTCGGTGTTTTCCAATGTGGGGTCACTCATTCACATGTAACTCAGGAGATGATGATTTTGAAGTGGATGGTCATGGGGCTTGTATAGAGGTCTAGGGAGCATATTCTTCTAGTGGTGTGGGTTATGTTAGACTACCCTATTTCCTTGGATAATCATATAATCAAACCTCTACAAGGTGTTCATGTTGGAAAACTAGGCATGGATGACTGATCAAGTGTTCTTGGACACCTCCATATCACTTTTGGGATTTCTGGATCACTTTCCCATGATTCTCATCTGTGTATATATCCTTAGTGGGAGCATGACTAAAATATTGGGTCTAACCACACCCATGTTGTCCCCTATATCCTCGGTTCATGTGCATGCAGACTCTTGTTCCCCAGTTATGTGTGGGAAACTTGTATTCTAAAGAATATTCATCATCACATAAGGGGTCTTCCATGTGTATCATGTTGAAATAAATAAATATGATATCTTTATCTAATGAGTGTTCTATTTGGTGGGGTAGTCCATGTTCTTTAGATGTTGTAGAGAAGAAATATTCAAGAGTCAGAGCTTGCGTTTGATAAGAATATGACTCATACACTTCTATTTATTCCTATATCCAGTGGTCATACTCACTATTAAGATACATATATGATGTCTCCACCTTAGGTGTAGAAGCTATTTTGGATTTGTGTAGCTGTTCACTCAAAGTTTTAGGAGCTCAGTCAACTATTTTTTGAGTCATCTAGGTGTTGAAATTCCTCCCACACCAAACTGAAACTTTATTTCAATCATCATCTTCTTCTGAATAGGTAATGTTTATGTAGTACACCTACTATGAGGAGTTATCTAACACCAACTATTCATAATTGGCCATGCCTTTAATGATATATTTGAAAAAAATAGAATTCCTAGATATTATGGCCAAGCCTTCTATGGAAAGGGTAGTGGTCAGGACAATTGGTGAGGTTGACCTCATCAAGATTCCTAGGCTGTGATAGCTTGAGTAATTTATATTCCATGGATGCTAAGAAATAATCGGGGACCTGTTAATTTCGGATGGAGTATGCTTTATTCATAAATTCCTCAAATCATGGGTTACCCGGATTTCTATGTGCTTCTGGACAAGGGAGATTTTGTGGTTTTCACATCTTGACAGAAGGTGTAGGATAGTTCAGGACCTACCCACGTGCTTAGATATCCACTGTTGTTGGATTAAGAGTGATATCTATAACTACTACTTTTCTAACATTTTCCCCTGTACTAAGGGCATAAGTCAATATTTGGATCAGGTTCACTAAATTTAATCCTCCAGATGATGTTCCATTTCTATGAACTCACAGAACCCACCTAGTTACATAATTAGGATCAAAGGTTTCTTCAACCCATACCTGAGATTTTCATAATAGAGTTCTATCAGTTTCTCCTATGAGAAACATATTCTAAGTGAATAGGTTAAACCTTTCCATTAGACTATGAAGTTAGACACCCTATCAATTTCGGGTTGTTTTCAATTCCTCAGGTTGATGATTGCGATTTTCCTCAGCATGGAGCTGAACTAATAAAGGAATTGATGATGTAATTCTTCCCATCTGACAACGGATATTTCTGGAAGATTGTTGTACCAAACAAAGGTTATCCCTTTTAGAGTTTGTACGAAACACCTCATCTTTGTTGCCTCGTATTGATCTTGAGGGTCCATCATCCACCCACATCAGGATATTAAGTGTGTGTGATTATTTTTAGGGTATTCTACACTTTAAAAAGTGGATAATGTAGGATTTCTAAGATTGGGTGGGGGAAAAGTATCATCCACCCACTCGGGATATGGATTCCTCTCAAGCTACATGGGTGTGAATTTACATTCGATGTCTTCCATTAGAGTATCTAGGGGCTTGATGATGTTAATAAGTTATGGGGGTACTACTTCCTAAGTCACCACCCATCTATATGGAGCAGGCATGGGTCAATGAGGTGGCCCTTCCTTCATCAATCAATTATTCTCGATTCAGATTAAGACTAAATGATCACCATAGCAAGAGAGAGAGAGAGAGAGGTTGTCTCCAAAAAGGACAAAATTCATAATCATTTTCTACTTTTTCATTTATGTAGACCTAATTCCTATATCAAAATTCAATATGACGCTAATATACCAATCTTTATGTCAGATTAGCTATGGGAGGCAGAATATTTATCTCTACCTGAATATGATACCCAAAATGAATATTATCCCTAAGTATCTCTTCATCGAGTTGTCTGAGAGTGTATATATCACTCAAATATTGGGAAAATTATTCCTCCATGGAAGTAACCTCAAATCTTCTGGGTGGGGATTGGGATATAGCCACACCTTTCCCTTTTTCTTTTCCAGTGTTCTACTAGAGATGTGTCAAGTGATATTTGGGGTTTCTAGATTTTGAAGCCTAATTTTGTTCTCAGTGTGTACATACTCATTTGGTGCATCCAAATAACGACCCTCTCAAGGTATATTTTCCATGTTTCTTCTCTCTATATTTTCCTCTTGATCCACAATATCTATTTTGTTAATAGTGACGACATTCAAAGAGGCATATCAGGTAATGGTGGTTGTCCAATTACTTTTGAAACAAGATAATTATTTTGTACTATATTTATCAAGGTCATTTATCAAACCCTTGGCCATAATGGGCTGTTTTGATTTGCAACCCCATCATGGTTTTATTTCTTTCATCGTACACTCCTCTCGTATTGGTATATAAACAATTACATTGAGGAAGTTTCTGATCATGTTTTCCCAATGGGCCTTCACTGTATTCTCCTCTCATCTTGCTATATGAAAAGTTAATTTGAGGGAGTTTCTAGCTATTTTTGTTGAATGAGCCCTGAATAACAGAGGCCTATCTTTTATTAGGAAAAATGGATGGGATTCTGATTGTTGATTTTTACCTCCCAACCTAGAGAAGACTGGTTTTCTCTGTGGTTATGGTGATGGTGAAAATTCCCCCAGACCCATGGTATTTAGGTTATTTGGGGCCGCAGTTGTCATTGATTGATCCTATTGTTGAGGATCCAATGATTCCATTTGGGGATTTCATGAATCCTAAGTCAAAAATTGAGATATAAACTCACCCATCCCAATGGGATGGGTTTGATCTAGAATCACCATTGATTTCCTCAGGTCCATATCAGAGGATGATGAACCTGGTGATAGTGATTGAGATATAAATTCCCCCACCCCAGTGGGATAGGGTTTTTTCATCTTTTTTTCATTTTCCATGAATCCTCTTAGGAATTGATGATCCAAGAGGTGGATTCAGTGGTATATTTTCTCCCAACCTGGCAGGTTGAGTTTTCTAATAGACATTTTTTATGACAACTACTACTTTGGCTCATTTGATGTGGCACAACTATTCTCACCTAGGAGAAATGTGAGATTTCAACTAATGATGGGAATCATTCTTCACAGGAATTTTTTATGTTGATCTCAAGATCAACTTCCATGTCTCAAATCCATTCCTATTACTCTATGGGGCCCAATTTAAAGTTTTGATGGCTATCCTCTCCAATCATTTGTGATGTATGGGAATCATTGAAATAGGAAATTTTATTGTAGTGACCAACTAGCTCACACGTTACCTGATACTACAATTTCACTGGTGGTTATGACATTACAAGACATCATATCTAAAGGATTCTATTGTTATAGGGATATATTGAAGTGTAATGCTCCATAATTCACCAATCCTCAGATACTCACTTCTTTTGATTCTATAGAAATCAATTGGCAAAGGGTTTTCACGATGTGGAGATAAACATTGTGTAGGATTTTTCTATGCTCCTCCATTCCCAGGTTCTGGGCTATGGAAAAGGTAGTCATATCCAACATAGAATAGAGTGTATTGATGAGATGAAGGTGATACTCATATCCTTGCTGTAGGGATATGAATATGTGCATGTACCTGCATATGTACCAATGTCTAAATATGATAGTGAATTTCTTCCATTTTTTCTAAGATGTAATGTCATTTTAGAAAAGTGTGTGTAGGGATATAGGCATGTACATTTTATTTCTCCACTACATACTAGTATATATCTTCAATTGGAGTGGGGATATGATCCCACTTCTATCCTCCTAGTGCCGCCAGAATATGCCGATGAGATTCATGCATGGGGGTAGGGATATGCACCTCCCCCATTCTTTCTCTAGGAATATAACTACGAAATTTCTATAAGTGAGCAAGGATATAAACCTTCTCACTAGTTACTATTAGAATATGATGGTGGACTTCATCAATGGGAGTGTGGATATGATCTCAGTACTGGATAACCAGTGCCTTCCTCTCCAGATGTGTCTTCCTTGTTGTCATTGCATGGGTGTCAGAGGTGGCAATGTGTTAGGTGGTACCCTCAGTAGATGACTGACGAGTACTGGCAGGACAGTGATAGAAATGGCTATTGACAAGAGCCCTCCTTAGTGTATCCTGAACTGGAAGGGTTCTATATTTGACTCCCTATTCCACCTTCATTAGATATAGAATATGGTGATTTTCATGCTATGGGGATGAGCTCCAAAGTGGTTGGTTGTAGAAATGAGGTCCACTGGCTTAGTATCAAATTTCAGTAGATGATGTATACTCATTAGATTTAGTACTCGGAGACCCTATTGGGAATATTTTAGGGTATGTATTGTACCACATCGATGTTACTCCTAGACCATTGTGTTTTCCACCTAAATTTTAAGCTTTTGGAAAGGTGAGATCATTTTTCAACCCACGGGGGTTACAACCACAATTGACTTTCCATAACAGTTACTAGATGATGACGTTATCTCATATCAGGATGTTGTTGACGAGAGAAGTATTTTTAGTCATGTAGACAATAAATAACATGGTCACCGATTAGTGTAGTATCATAGGCATGATGTGTGAAAATCATATATACATGGAAAACACAATTTTCATTTTATTCTTGATTTGGACACTATGATTGCATGGACATGTCAATGAAAGGATGGACTTATTTCATGAGAACTCCAATTAAGGAGGATCATTTATATGATTTATGTTAGGATTATCATCTTTGTTTTATATGCCACAAATTTTCCCCATGATTTATTTACCGTTCATTCTATTATTTGAGAGTTTCATGTCAGGTTCACCATTTTTGTTTTGAAGGGAAAGAGATGACCGTTGGGTGCCTTTGATTTTTTCTGACCATTGATTGTGAGTGAGGGGGGTTAAATGTGCTACATAATCATTTATGCTGGGTGACCATTCTTGTTCTTAATAGAAATTCCCAATAGTTCCCTCATCCATAATTGGGAACATTCCATCTTTCCAAAGGTTGGTGATCAGTTGGGGTTTTAGACCCAATGATGCTTAGGGACTAACACTAGTTGATATAATGGGAGGTCATGCTCATCAAACCCTATTAGGGGGGTGGGATTATTTCTAACTCTAGGACTCTCTTATAGATTTAATATAAGTTCATGAATCTATTCCTAATACTAATATGGGATTGGTTACACTTAAAATGATCATAGGTTAACCCATTTTATGAACAGAAGAAGGGGATATCATTATTGAATCCATATGTATGTATCTAAGGTTATTCATCCATTTCATAGTAATTAGTTTCTACTTATATGTTGAGGATATATAACCGGTCACTTCATAATTTTCTTCTATGTAGGTATTTGGTTAATATTCTGAGGAGAGGATTGAGACATTATGAGGCATCCTACATATCCTATTTATTATAGGGATAAAAACCCATATATTTTGTTAAACAAGTTTAGTTTAATATCATGAGGAACGAATGTATGTATGGGAACTCAAGAAGAAGATATTTGAGCTTGATTCTTGATGAGATATCCTATGTATCCTAGATATTGAAGTAATTAGATTTATTATAGTTTGATCACACCCTTAGGACTAACCCCAAGGTAGATTCCCTCATATGGATGATATTTATATCATACCACTCATTAGGTATTACATGCTGAGATGGACCTAGATAGTGGAGATTCATTATGCAAATGAGGTGATTATGATAACTCCCTAAGCCCATGTGATCCATGGTCGATGTGAGAAACTAGGGATAACCAGAAATCAGTATCATTGCATATGGATATAGGGATTATGTGCTAAGACTACCCTTGGTATGTTTAATATGGAGTTAGGGACTTAGGAAGGCATCTTAAATATCCTAGTTATCATAGGAATCAGAGTCATCGTACCTCAATTGGCTTCTCAATCTACTGATGGATGAGGTAGAATGATCAGCCCATGGTAATTATTGGGACCTGATTATTGAAATGTCAGAAACATGGTGGGACTAACACTGAAGTTGATGACCATTTGATTTTAGGCTTGGTCTTTAGGAAGGATTCCTATGTATCCTGGTTATAATAGAATTATAGTCATCATAGTTCAATCATTTGGGTCTTACACACTGATGTTTCCCTTATATGTGGGATTACCATGTTATTCTATTGATTGGGGTATTACACACAAAGTTTTCCCTTATATTGATAGAGAATTGTTACAGGAATGATATGATCATTGTGACTCCCTAAGCTCACATGATCTATGCTCCTTGTGATAAATGAGGGGTGTCAAATAATCAGTCACAGTGCTTGTGGATGTGGGAATTATGCATTGGGAATACCCTTTGAATGATTATTATAGAGCTTGGTCTTCGAAGAGGCATCCTATGTATCCCGGTAATGGAAGGAATCAGATTCATCATAGTTCTGTTGGATTGGGATTATACACTAACGTTTCCCTTATATGAAAGACATATCATGTTATGCCGATGATTGGGGATTACATGGTGAGGTTTCCCTATATGATCGGGGATTACACACTAAGGATGGATAATTTTATCAATTCCATTGATGCCTGTTTTACCTGGCCTACATTCCTACCTAACATGCAGTGATTTTATGTTTTACATGCCTTGTTTTTTTTCATGACATTTAAGAATATTTCTTCCCAACATGTACAAATAAAATTGTATGATCTAGATGGTTTATCTAAGGGATGTCGCATAACTTGTATGGCATGTTTGAAGGTTTTCTCATAATCATTTTTTTCCTATCCAGATTACATTATAAGACTTTGACAACTTGTCTCAGAAGCCATCACATGATCCCGATTGACATGTTCAATGGGCGTCCCATGATCCAGCTAAATTTAACTTATGTCATCGCTAAAGATGGATGAAATTATTGGAGGGTGTTGTGAGAGTCAATGAGAAGCATTTGTTGGGTGATTCATGATCCAAGATGACATGCATGGGGGTATCGTGAGATCATAATCTCTTTCCCGGAGGGCATCACGAGATCCAAATGACATGTACAGGTGCTATCACAAGACTTAGCTAACATGTAATAGTGTCTCCATATCAGTTAGGTGATATGTCTGAAGGACACTATAAGGTTTTGTTGGAGATCCTAGAAAAAATCATGAGACTAGGGTGGCATACTTTGGGGGTCCATTTGAATTTATCTAACATGTCTAGGGGTGTTCAAATAAACCAAATAGTATACCAAAGGGGAATCAGATATCCTAGGAGACATGTCCTGGTGTTATCACATGACCCGGATGGTGTATGTGAAGTGCATGAGAATCAATGTATATTTTCATCACATTAATCTTTCATATAGTCTTTATTCTAACCTTTTATTGTGAGTTCCTTAGATTTGTTTCAATGTTATCTTGTTTTAATCCTTGTGTGGTCTAGCATACATGCGGGATGTTCTTTATGTATCCTTCCATAAGTCCTTCATGTTATATATTAGTGAACACATGAAGTGCTTATGCATACTGCATGATTGCTCTAGTTGTTCTCAAGATCTTACCTAATTGGAAGCTTTTCCAGACGCAAGATCAACCACTATGAGAAATTTTCTCTGGTTCATGGGTGCGCTAGCATGAGGTTCAAAGGAAAAGTCTATCTACTTATAGCTTCAAATCGTGCCTTTTTCATGTTGGGGTGGGGAATTTATAGGCCTCTCCACCCTATTTATTCTATACTTTATACAAAGTGTATCACCTCAATCCAGGTTGGATTCGGTGGAAGGATTTGGCATCATGCACTTCACGAGTTCCATCTATAAGTCCTTTCGAGGGTGTTTCATGATTTTCAATGACTGTGAGACCATCCCGTCAATGCTTCCTTTATTAGATTATTTCTAATTAAGGATATATTTCTGAATCATATGGATATTACAAGGGACTTTCATATTTTCAGGTTCACATTTCCTGGTGCCTTCATGAGATAAAGGTTCCTATTGAAAGGACTTATCATGATCTTAGGTGACTTTTCTGGAACCTTTCATGAGATAGGATGTCTTTCCCAAGGGCCTTCGGGATATCAAACCAGCTTGGTGAAAGGTCTAGAAAGAGAATATTGCAGAAATATTAGGCATGTCATGAGATTTTTATGACTGCAAGAGGATCTTTTCATGTGCCTCTTTTATATCAATTGATTACTTTACAATTATTGGGGATATCCCACGGTTCTATGAGTTTTTTTGAAGACAATCACTCTACCTCTTGGTGATGCGGTGCATGACCAAAAAGGGTTTTGTGGTGATGTACCAGCATTCCATGGAAAACTCCATCTATTTTTTCTTATGGAGAAAAAGGGGAGGTCTCTTGGATATGTCTAAGGCCCTTTGTGTGATGAGGATGATAGGAAAATGAGCTTTTATGAAATGAGGTGAACATGTCATTGGGTACTTGCGGTGTCTTGTGGATCACGAGGGGCAGGTCACATGATTTTTAAAGCCACAAGAGTCTCCCTCCTTCTCCAATTTTTATTTAATTTTTTTTATTTTATAACATCATGGGTGTTTTTTAACACCCCAAGCTTCCATAGTACACTTCTCTTTGAATAATACAATAGCTTGCACTGTACGCAACTTTGAGTTCTAACACACCACGACAAATCAAACTAGCTGTTATGAATAGTAATACCCACTTTTTAAAATTTTATAAATTTTATTTCTCAAAATAGACTTTATTTTTTGATTTATAATATAAAAATTATCTTAGGGTGAATTTTTGGTATTTTTCTGAAAACTTTCAATTTTCGATGAATAGTGAAAAACACTATATTATTGTTTAAAACTAACTTTTTATTTAAATAATTAGTTATTTTATTTTATATTAGGGAAAAATAGATACATAATACCTATATATGTTCAATTAAATTCATTGGAGTCATTTTATAATAATATTAAATATATAAAATTTTATTGAACTTTTTACCGTCTTTTACCCACCTTCTAGGCGTATTTGAAAATCTGCATAAAACTTAATTTTACTACTTCTTTGAATTTAATTTCAAAAATACAAGAGGCACAGTTAACATCATTAAGTAAAATTTGGTTCAATAAGATGAAAATAATTTTTGGTGAATAGTAACTTTTTGACTTTTATTTACCACAGTTAAAAGTAAATAGTTATTAAAGACAAAAATGATATTATAATTACCCTAAAACATGTCCTAATTCTATTGTATAAGTTTATTTCGACCAAAATCAACCTTATAAATAAAATATGATCATTTTGGTCCACTTGGATTAGATTAGGACATTTATTATTATTTTATTTAAAGAAGAGTTAAAAGTGTCAAATTAAAAGTTTAATAACTAAACCCTTTTTAATATAGGGTTATAAATAAGATAAATTCGACTATAAATATTCATTATAAAGATAATAATATTTCCTAGATAATTGTATTTTATTTATAATTTCTAGACATTAAATAATTAAATTTGTTTATGACACAATAATGATGCAGTAATTACCTTATTAATGAAAGATTAAAATAATTGATATTATAAATATCCAAATAAATGTAAATTGAGACTTTTGAGGAATTAAAATAATTTTACAGGTTAATATGACATGTTATGGTTTATTAAATAAATATTTTTTTTGAAGTGATAAAGTTTTTATGTCTTCCGTAAAAACAAAATATCAAATAGTGTCAAAATTGGCATAAATGAGTTTTTAAAACAAATATTATATTATTAATTGATATAATATTCCTAAAAATCTAAGGTTCAGTCAAATAACATAGATAAGATTATATATATCAATAATGAATCACTTGGGGGTCTCTTGGATTTTTATATTATGTTTAGTAACCATGTATTATAATAATCTAAGAGTATATGGTAAAAGTTAAACTATTTAAAGAATAGTTAAATCTAAAAGATAAGGTTAATATGGTGACCTAAACCTGTATAAAACCTATTGTTTGGGAGGTTATAGACCCATACCCACCTTATCCTATAAGTAAATCATTTTTGAGCCATTATAAACTGAATATGATTCTATAATAAAAAAATATTTCAAGCTTTTCCTAAAGTGACCCTCACCTCTCTTATAAAAGGGTACTTCCCCTTCACTCAAAATCACACGTCCAAATCCATTTGTCTTGGCCAACCCCAGCTAAACAATCCTCCCAACAACACTCACTTCAACCTAGAGGCATTACATTTATCATAAATCCATCCTAAGGATCCCTTTTGATCAACTCAAAAGGAAACACCCGAAGAAGAGGTAATAATTTCACCACCTCTTTCAAAGTTCTTTTCCTCTTCCACTTCCTCTTTCATTATTGTTTCCATACCAAAAATAATAACTCCAGTACCTTATATATACTGTGATGTTATTATAAACACGGTATAACCATATCCATTATTCTATCCATCCTATGAATGACAAGTCACCATACGTGTGTACGTATGGCTTACCGTCTCCACGTCGGGGTATAGTTTGTAATTCAAACACATCATTATTTTCATGGGTATAATAATGAGTATAACTAATGTAAATAGAAAATATATCATTTAAAGGATTCTGTATATATGATACAACATCCAATTACATTTTATTTCACCATCAACAGAATGATATTGTCGCTCGTGCATACATACAGATTAACGTCTCTATGAACGCGATGAAATTCATTCCCCATCATAACAATTTAAGAATAATTTTCATTTTAATATAATTCTAGATATGAATCAAATACATCCTATCTATAACAAACATGGATTATTTCACCAAGCATATAATGTAAAATGAATTACTTAACACCCAAAACGATGATACTACTGAAATATTATTAACAAGGAAATATTAGAGGATCATATATGATATCATATTTATGTATATGGTTCTTGTATAATTTAATAACAATGATTTAACTATTATATAGGAGTTTAATTTACCCTTGATCAAGGAAAAAGTTCAAGGTAAGGGTTAATTCTATAATCTCTTTATTATCTGAGGTTCTTTATACGTGAGTATCTACTGTTACTTCTTTGTCATCCACATCCACGTTTCTTAAAAATTTATTTCAAAAAAAATTTACTATTTCCAAGAATATGGGTTATATTAATTTATACCCTTGTTTTACTTTTTATAAGATGTTTATAAATGAATCTTTCCGTCATTTTCCAAACAAGGACCTTTACAACCTTTTCGACAAAATTAAGGAAAGAATGTTTTTTAACTTATATTGCGAGTGTGGATATTTTCCACCGTTATATCACATTCAAAGATTCCTTAACAATATTATAAGAATATTTTCAAAATAAAATTTTCTTTTATAATTATTTTAATTTTAAATGATTTCCAAATAGAAAGAGATATTTCTCTCAAATGGTTTTGATTTCATCTATGTCAAAATCCTTTGATGGATTTTACACTTGTTTGAAGTTGAATTATTATGATAAAATCTTCCATATTATATTGAAGGTTTTGTGATATTCTTCACTATGGATGTGTTATTTTTATACCATTAATGGTTTATGGTTGAGGAATTAACATTTCATATGCTAGTTTTATTATGAATATTTATGTTATGTTTTAACCTGTTCTTGTAAGGAATGCATTGGAGTTAGTAAGTGAAGGGTGGAGCCCGCTATAGCTCTTCGATGCATCAGTAGGTCTCATGAGAACAAATAGTTTCTTGGCACATGGCCTTGAAAAAATCTTATTTGTAGTCATGGAATGAGGCCTTGACTATGTGGTTATGATTATTGGATTTGGTGGTCTAGAACCAACTACTTTGTACTTTATTCATTAAATAAAAGCCTTATCACATATTGATTGTTCATCTGCGTGACATATCATGTGATAATGTCCTAAGGACAGCTGTTGTATTAAAGGGTCGTAGCGGATCCCTGCTATGATGAGAACCCGAAAGTGCCATAACACTATGCTTGAATGTATGTTCTATGGCCGGATGATATTATTTGAGGGACACAAATAATACAGGTCATTAGGGGTGAGGACTCATAAAACTTTGAGGCACCTTCTCATGGTGTGCGCCCTTGGTAATATCTAGGAGGATATTATGAGAACGAGACCCACTAGTAGGAAATCCACATTTCATAGTGTCATTGGATGTTCCTATCTGCGGACGTGTGTATTGGTCCTTAGACTTTAAGATTATTATTAATGGGTGTTACAACTCGCGCACTTAGATGTATTGACGAAAACTGTGATGACACACTGTTCGCAGCGAGGTAGGATACGTTGGGTGCGTCACGAGTAATACTGCATTAATAGATAATGCGAGAAAGGATTTGTCCCTTCTGTTCTATAATGGAAGTAGATATCTCAGGCCCTTTTTTGGAATTAATATAGCCTAAATAAATCCATGGCCATGGTAGGGTATGGGAGAGTTCAATTCTGGGAAGTCAAAGAAAGAATAATCAAGCACATGGGTTGATGGAACTAGCATGCAACCCGCTTGATTGGAGATATCGAGACAAAGGGATTATATTACATGGTAAGCATTCATAGGAGGTGACACGTCATTGCGGCGTTAACTTCTTTCTCTATGGGTGCCTTGGCGTGTTGCTAGACGCTAACCTTGGACTTTAGGCAGGCTCCGCCTAATGCCACTGAGAAAGAGGCCTAGAGGGTCACACACTAATTGTGTCCATGTATCTCAGTTAAATATTAATTTAACAAGTTAAATAAAGATTATTCCCGCCTGTGGTTTAATAATTATTTAAGGATGTCTGATTGCATTTATTTTGACACTAATTATTCAAGAGAATATATTGTGGACGAAATAATATATTTATCAGCGAGTAATGCAGTTACATTTATTTGAGAAATAAATAGCCATTGCTCAAGGTCTAATAAATATGGTGGAGGAAAATAAATAAAATGGAAAAATAAAAGTACACACCGTGTATATTTATATACATGCCGTGTAGTTTGTTTTTCCAGGATTCATGAGAAAAATATTATTTATTTAATTAAATGATGTTAAATGTGATACATTGGATGCATGTCAAGTAATAATGATGGTCAACTGTATTTATTAAGACATGGGGTATTACTAAGAATTAAATGAAATAATTAAATTTTTTTGGGCAATTAATTCATTTTATTAACTCTAAGTATTATAAATCCCAATTACATTATTCTAAAAAAGGTTATTCATTTTGGTTGTGCACAACGGATTGGAAATACTATCAAGCCAAGAAAGAATTCCCTTTCCACCAAGAACGCTTTCAAGTTACGAAAACAAGATCCTCCACCGGATCAAGGCGATCGAAGACGAACATCGCAAGAGAAGAATCTTCCGCGCTAGCACCCGGAGTTCCCTTCGGCGACGTCCAGAGATACGTGACACGCGTGTGGATCACCGCTAGAGGAATCCTACACTTGGATTCTCTAATGCAACGACGGATCACAGGATCATGACCGGAGACACCAACGAAGAAAGAATTCCATCGAGGTAATTCTTATGAATTAATTAAATTAATTATAACCAACATATGATGATCATATCTCAAGGGTTCCAGGACTCTTCTTTTCTTTTTCATTATTCGTTCTATTCCGATGATTCAGCATTTTAAATCGTGACGGATCTCAGATTGAACATTGTTTAACGTTAAAATTAAAGTTGGGCAAACCCTCCAACGCGCTTCCGCTGTGCCCAGAACCTACAAGTGGTATCAGAGCGGTCATATCATTGATTATAATTATTTATTTTTTCGTTGGTAATTTACACATTTAATAATTTAGTTATTTCAATTCAAGTTTAATCGTTATGGAAATATGAATATCGAGATCCGTTCCTCCTCCCTCGTTTCTCGTTCACCTCATAGAAACGAATTTTTCTTTTACTTTTGATTAAAATAAAATAGAGGAACTCATCTGGAGGAGCCAAACGTTTCTGGATGTACAACACCAGAATACACAGCATGTATTCGGAAGTACACGCCGTGTAGTCTAGGTTCAATGCATTGACTGATCCGCCAAATCAGGCCGTGTATTGAGGTCATTTATGACACTGTGTGTTGACCAGAAATAGGTGGCACACGGTTTCCGGATTACACACCGTGTGCTCCTACTGAACACGGCGTGTAGTCCCTTTGGGTTCGGGTTGGGCCGTGTACCCCGTACACGGCTTGCCCAGCTGGAAACCGTGTAACGCGGAAACTACACGACGTGTGTCCAAAATAACACGCCGTGTACTCCGAAAATTTCTGAAGTACATTTACACACCATGTCCCCGGACGTGTACTTCGGATGGACGGTGTAGAAAAAGTACACGCCGTGTAGTCAGAACTACACGCCGTGTCCTCACCCAAATTACACAGATTTATTAAAATTTAATTAATATATTATACAAACCCTTGAGACGTGTACCATGGTGCAGGCGTAAATCTGAGGCACAACACGTGATAGGTGTTTTATATATATGTGTTTAATTTAACATCTGCGTAATAAATGGGAATTCACCGGGTTGCCTCCAAGATACAAGTTACGTACAAGGATAATTTTAAATGAATTTATTTGTTTAAAATTATGATGGACGAGAATCTCAAGGAAGTTCAGAAAAGGGTTTAAGATAAAAGGATTGATTAATTAAAGATAATTAATTAATTCGAGCGTAATTTATCTTAAACAAAAACGATTAAATAATTGAATGCTAGTTTTATTTATGCGTAAATATCGTTGCATGTATGGATGATCATGAGCTAGACCGAGACCTTTGTATGTGAATGGTTTCTTTTAATTTATTTATTTAAATTAAATTTGTTGGCCTGCGAGCCATCTCCTCATTAATATGTAGGGCCTGCGTGCCCAAGGATTATTTTATGTAAAAACCCCTTTTTACCCCTCACCTGCATGTGAGATAAATGAATATGTAATGGATGGAGCTCCCAAGCTAGTGGAGGCGGCTCAAGTCAGAAGCCGAGGTGAAACCAATCCAAGGAGATACAAAGGTGGACAGGTGGAAAGCTGTAAACAGAAACCCGCAAGGTTCAAGGTGTTTCTCCCCTAGGTCTTGGGTTAGTTTATCAACCACTAGATAAACTAACCAATAGAACAAGCTCATGATCATACCATTTATTTTATTTCTGTCAGTTGCATGGTTTATTTATTGTGGGTGTGTTGTCACAATCACACAATTAATGAATATAACAAGCATGCAAGATAGAACTAAAATAAGACCGGTTTATACGTAAATATTATCTTAGACATGGTTAATCACTTAAGAATATCCCACTTAATATTAAAAAGCATGTAATCAAAGATAATAAAATAACTATTTACGTATAAGGATAAAATCCCTCAAAAGAAATATTAAGTCGGCATAGCCTTCCATAATCTTGGTTAGAATCGAACTATAGTTCAAAGTGCTTGACCAACCCTAGTTGGGGTGCTTTCAATTATCGGGGAATTATAATTCAAGGTTTTGGGTTGAATTGACTTGGTTCGCATCAAGGGTTGACTACCACAGCAGGACTTGATTTGACCAAGAGGCAAAGGTTGAGGAAATCCAAAAAGGATTTCAGGATTGGGGAGTCCACTCAGCGGATCAATGAGCTGTGAGTTAATGTAGTTGGCATTTGGAATGCCTACCTAAAACCCTTCAAGTTGCTTGACCAACCCTAGTTGGGGTAATGCGAAGGGCAATACGGATCCTTGCCACTAGAATATTCATGCAACAGAATATTCCGAAGTCAATGGTGAGGGATATTGGATTTCAATAAAATAGTGGGAGACTAATAAGTATTAATTTATTTATTTGTCTCAATTTTTGTAATAAAGTACTAAACCTTTTCTCATCTTAATTTTTAGAAACGACAAGAAAATTAATTCAAACATATCATTGAGCACCATACTCGAGAAGGAAAACCCTCTCATTGGCACCAATTTCCAAGAGTGGTAGAGGCGTTTACGCGTCGTCCTTCACCACGAAAGGAAATTGTATGTGCTGGAAGAGCCTATTCCAGTTGCGCCTAGGAAAGAGGCTAGTGATGAGGAATTATCTCTCTACATGAAACACATGGATTATGCCACAGATTTCCAGTGTTTCATGCTATCGACCATGTCTAATGAGCTCTTGAAGCAACATGAAAACATGGGCGCGTATAGCATGATGTCTCACCTTAAAGATCTCTACCAAGAGAAGGTGAGATAGGAGAGGTATGTGATCTCCAATTCTTTGTTTACCACGAATCTTGGAGATTCTGCGCCATCTGGGCCTCATGTAGTTAAGCTTATTGGATACATTGAACGCTTGGACATCTTAGGGATTAAATTCCCGGATGAGTTGCGTACAGATCTCATCCTATCATCACTTCCCAAGACCTTCTCTAGCTTCATTGTCAACTATAACATGAGAAGAAATGAGAAGATTCTATCGGAGCTTCTGACCTTGATTCACCAGGTAGATAATGACATGGGACGTGACAAACCCGCGGTCCTTATGGTGAACAAGAAAAGGAAGGACAAGGCAATGGGGCCAAAGACTTATAAACGGTATGAAGCCCCCGAGCACCGTCCCTACAAGAAGGGGAAGATCCAAAGGCAGGGCAAGGAACGAGAGGCAGTGTGTTTTTATATGGAAAGCAGGGCCACTGGAAGAGGAAATGCATCCAGAACTATGGGGACGCTAAAGGTGTGTTCGTTATCAAGTGCAATCTTTCTATTTCTACACATTGGGTATTAGATATAGCTTGTGGGGCTCACATCTGTATTCAAATACAGGAACCAAGTAGATTTAGAAAGATCGCCAGAGGATAGGTGGATCTTCGAGCTGCCAATGGCGCAAGGCTGGCTGCGTTGGCTATTGGCGACTATCACCTCTCATTGCCAACTAGCATGATTTTGGTTTTACAAAACTGTTATTTTGTGCCTAGTGTTACCAAGAACATCATTTCTGTATCCTATTTGGATATGGATGGATTTATTTTAAAGTTTTAAAATAAGGGTTGTCTCTTTTATAAGAACAACATATTTTATGGTATGGCACATTTGAATAATGGTTTGTATGTATTAAATTACGAAAACCAAGTTTTGGCAATCGATAACGAAACAAACTCACATGACTCATACATCACCCAGTTATGGCATCACCGCCTTTGTCATGTGAACGAGAAGCATTTGACAAAGCTTTTCCAAGATGCCTATTTAGACTCTACTGAGCTAAAACCACTTGATAGATTTCATGCTTGTTTACAAGGAAAAATGACCAAGCCTCCTTTTGGTGGACAAGGTGAAAGGGCCACAGAGCTTCTAGGATTGGTACACACGGATGTGTGTGGACCATTTCCAGTAGAAGCTAGAGGTGGATATTCTTACTTCATTAATTTTACTGATGATTTGAGTAGACATGGCTATGTCTACTTAATGAGGTATAAGTCAGAGTCCTTAGAGAAATTTAAGGAATTCAAGAATGAAGTAGAGAATCAGCTTGGTAAGAAGATAAAAAAGCTTCGATCGGATCGAGGTGTAGAATATCTGAACCAAGAGTTCATCGATCTTCTACGGGAGTCTGGGATTCTATCTCAAATCACTCCTCCTTATACACCACAGTGGAATGGTGTTAGTGAAAGGAGGAACCACACCTTGTTGGACATGGTGAGGTCGATGATGAGTCATGCGGATCTTCCATTATCCTTTTGGGGATATGCATTACAAACTGCGGCATACACATTAAACCGAGTACCAACTAAGGCAGCAAATGGAATTCCATCCGAGTTATGGAATGGAAGGAAACCCACTTTGTCGCACACACGTGTATGGGGATGCGAGGCGTTTGTTAAGGCCTTCTCAGGAAACAAACTAGCACCCCAGGGCACAAAGTGTATCTTTATAGGATATCCCAAGGAAACGAAATGATACTACCTATATAACCCTCAAGACAAGAAAGTGATTATCACTAGACAAGCCGTCTTTCTTGAGAGGGAGAACATCCTCAAGAATTATAGTGGGATCAAGATTGACTTCGACGAAGTTGTTGCTCAAGATACACAGGAGTTGGTACAGGAACAAGTTCCACAGGTCCCCGTGGAAGAGGTTCCAGAAACACAAGTACTGTGTAGGAGCTCAAGAGAGGTAAGGGAACCAGAGAGATTTGGTTTCCTAGTCACCGAGGATGGTGAATCATTATTGTTGGACAATGATGAACCTCTCTCTTACAAGGAAGCAGTAGAAAGCTCAGAAGCTGCAAGATGTCTAGAAGCTATGAATTTTGAGATGGATTCCATGTATCAGAACCAAGTTTGGGTTTTGGTCAATGATCCAGTTGATGTAAAGCATGTTGGATGCAAATGGGTATTCAAAAGAAAGATGGACATGGAAGGTCAAGTTAGAACCTATAAAGCAAGGCTAGTGGCTAAAGGATTCAGACAGCGTCAAGGAATTGACTATGATGAAACCTTATCGCCAGTTTCCATGTTTAAATCCATAAGAATCATACATGCCATAGCAGCTTACCATGACTACGAGATTTGGCAGATGGATGTCAAAACAGCATTCCTTAACGGGAACCTTCAGGGAGATGTCTATATGACACAACCAGAAGGGTTTGTGACACCAGGTGAATCCAAACGGGTTTGAAAGTTGCAGAAATCCATTTATGGATTGAAGCAAGCATCCAAGTCATGGGACATTCGATTTGATGAAGCCATAAAGGAATTTGGTTTCATTAAGAACGAATGTGAGCCATGTGTTTATAGGTGGTTTAATGGGAATGTGTTCGTCATCCTAGTGGTATATGTTGATGACATATTGCTAATTGGAAACGACGTACCATCCTTACAGTCAGTTAAGGACTGGTTAAACAAGTGTTTCTCCATGAAGGACTTAGGAAATGCAGCCTACATTCTAGGGATCAAGATCATTCGTGACAGATCCAAGAGGCTGCTTGGACTAAGTCAGGGTACATACATTGACCAGATACTAAAGAGATTTAGTATGGAAAAATCTAAGAGGGGGTCGGTTCCAGTGTCACGTGGCTTACATATTTCTAAGAAAATGTGTCCCTAGACACAATAAGAGAGAGATAGGATGAGCAAGATCCCATACGCTTCGGCTATAGGATCCATCATGTATGCCATGTTATGTACCAGGCTTGATGTTGCCTATGCACTGAGCATGGTAGGCAGATATCAAGCAGATCTAGGAGAACAACATTGGACTGCTATTAAGACTATACTTAAGTATCTGAGAAGAACTAAGGATATGTTCCTGGTGTATGGAGGAGACGAGGAGCTTGTCATTAGAGGGTATGCTGATGATGGTTTTAAAACAGATCAGAATGATCTGAAGTCACAATCTGGATATGTTTTCTGTCTCAATGGAGGAGTTGTGAGCTGGAAGAGCTTAAAGCAGCCAGTTGTCACGGATTCTACAGTGGAGTCAGAGTATATAGAGGCTTTTGATGCAGCCAAGGAAGCCGTCTGGATTCGGAACTTTGTCCAGAAGCTTGATGTGGTTCCTAGCAGTAAATATCCCATTACATTGTATTGTGATAATACTGCAATGGTGGCTCTTGCAAAAGAACCAAGGTTACATCAACGGACAAAGCACATACTACAGAACTATCACATCTTGAGGGATTTCTATCAAAGGGGTGAAGTTGCAGTGACCAGAGTGTCCACGGAAGAGAACGTGGCGGACCCCATGACTAAAGGCCTATCTCAGCAGAACCATGAATATCATGTGAGAGCTAGCGGGTTAAAGGTTGTTAGTAGTTGGCTCTAGTCCAAGTGGTAGTCTGTTGGAGTTGGTGGTCTAGAACCAACTACTTTGTACTTTATTCATTAAATAAAATCCTTATCACATCTTCATTGTTCTTCTGCGTGAAATGTCATGTGATAATGTCCTAAGGATAGCTGTTGTATTAAAGGGTCTTAGCGGATCCCTGTTATGATGAGAACCCGAAAGTGCCATAACACTGTTCTTGAATGTATGTTATATGGCCGGATGATATTATTTGAGGGACACAAATAATACAGGTCATTAGGGGTGAGGACTCATAAAACTTTGAGGCACCTTCTCATGGTGTTCTCCCTTGGTAATATCCAGGAGGATATTATGAGAACGAGACCCTCCAGTAGGAAATCCACATTTCATAGTGTCATTGGATGTTCCTATCTGCGGACGTGTGTATTGGTCCTTAGACTTTAAGATTATTATTAATGGGTGTTACAACTTGAGAACATAGATGTATTGACAAAAACTGTGACGACACACTGTTCACAGCGAGGTAGGATACGTTGGGTGCGTCACGAGTAATACTGCATTAATAGATAATGCGAGAAAGGATTTGTCCCTTCTATTCTATAACGGAAGTATATATCTCAGGCCCTTTGATGGAATTGATATAGCCTAAATAAATCCATGGCCATGGTAGGGTATGGGCGAGTTTAATTCCGGGAAGTCAAAGAAAGAATAATCAAGAACATGGGTTGATGGCACTAGCATGCAACCCGCTTGATTGGAGATATCGAGACAAAGGGATTATATTACATGGTAAGCGTTCATAGGAGGTGACACGTCATTGCGGCATTAACTTCTTTCTCTATGGGTGCCTTGGCGTGTTTCTAGACGCTAACCTTGGTCTTTAGGCAGGCTCCGCCTAATGCCACTAAGAAAGAGGCCTAGAGGGTCACACACTAAGTGTGTCCATGTATCTCAGTTAAATATTAATTTAACAAGTTAAATAAAGATTATTCTCACCTATAGTTTAATAATTATTTAAGGATGACTGATCGCATTTATTTCAACACTAATTATTCGAGAGAATATATTGTGGAAGAAATAATATATTTATTAGCGAGTAATTCAGTTACATTTATTTGAGAAATAAATATCCATTGCTCAAGGTCTAATAAATATGGTGGAGGAAAATAAATAAAATGGAAAAATAAATGTACACGCCATGTATATTTATATACACACCGTGTAGTTTGTTTTTCCTGGATTCATGAGAAAAATATTATTTATTTAATTAAATGATATTAAATGTGATACATTGGATTCATGCCAAGTAATAATGATGGTTAACTGTCATTATTAAGACATGGGGTATTCCTAAGAATTAAATGAAATAATTTAATGCTTTTGGGAAATTAATTCATTTTATTAACTCTAAGTATTATAAATCCCAATTAAATTATTCTCAAAAAGGTTATCCATTTTTTGTTGTGCACAAAGGATTGGAAATACTTTCAATCCAAGAGAGAATTCCCTTTCCACCAAGAATGCTTTCAAGTTACGAAAGCAAGATCCTCCACCGGGTCAAGGCGATCAAAGACAGACATCGCAAGCAAAGGATCTTTCGCGCTTGCATCCGGAGTTCCCTTTGGCGACGTCCAGAGATACGTGACACACGTGTGGATTACCGCTAGAGGAACCTACACTTGGATTCTCCGACGCAACGACAGATCACAGGATCGTGACCGGAGACACCAAGGATGAAAGAATTCCATCGAGGTAATTCTTATAAATTAATTAAATTAATTATAACCAACATATGATGATCTTGTCTCAAGGGTTTTGGGACTCTTCTTTTCTTTTTCATTCTTTGTTCTATTCCAATGATTCGGAGTTTTAAATCGTGACAGATCTCGGATTGAACGTTGTTTAACGTTAAAATTAAAGTTGGGCAAACCCTCCAATGCGCTTCCGCTGTGCCCGGAACCTATAATGATGTCCGACATTATGCATTCCATCATTATGAAATTGGATATTGATATTACATGTAATTATTCGACTATAGAATTTCCATGTGAATAAGAAAATAGAATTATTTGATTTATCTTTTCCATATTATGCTGAAGTTTAAGTTTAAAAGGCTTGTGTATTAGTATTATACATTTCCTTAAATGTTTATGCTTATATATGAAAGTTTCTACTATATTGTTATCCTTACTGAGCACCTGAGCTCCCCCCTTTATATGTTTTATTTTTCCTAGGATGCGAAGAAGTATATTATGAATGACCATTAGGGATAGTCTAAGAGAGATGAATGTGTCAAAAATAAGACACAATTTTGTTGTTTTTCATATCATAATGTAATGTAAAACATATGTTTGTATCTAGTACTTCCAAGGATACTAAACTGATCAGTCTTTTGGGATTTGATCCCTTGTGATCATGCCAGTGTTTTGTAACAATGCACTGACTCTGGGTAACAAGGTTTGTTGCGTTATAGGTTTCACGACTTTTATCAAGTGTTGTCGAGGACAATCTTTCTCCCCATTGGTGACACATAACGTGAGATTTATAACCAAAAGGGGATCCCAAATTTTGGATATTTTCCTCAAATTTTCCTAGGAAATTTGGATAGTTCATTAGGTTTCCACTGTTTCACATGTTTTGTAACCTAGGGGAGCTTATCTGGCTACCACCATGTGATTACAGATTGTCTAGAGTGCCCTCACGAGAGAAGAAGGACTTGTTTAAGTTACTTCATGGGATCTTCCTAAGGCTATTTGATGTTAGTGATCATCTGCATGAACTTCCAAAGGTCATGTCATTGCATGTCTTTTGGGGGTTCACATGATCCACATGATCTCATCCACCATATTTTTCCTTCTCTTTACAGAGAAAATAATACCCATATTTAGGTATTTTATTCATTTGTTGATTTTTGTATTATCATTTGGAAAGCATCAACACATGAGTTTTCCTATTAAATTCATAACATATGATCTAATATTGAGTATTATACCTCTTCTAATTTACTCTAGTATCATATTTTACTTTGTATCTTGGTTTCCTAAAGAATCTATTCTTCTTATAATTCCTTTTAAAACACCTAGCCAAATGGGCCATTTCATAATTACTATTATCTAGTTATTCTTTATCACTTGAGGATTTTGGATTAACTTTCTCTTTCTACTTTGAGGATATATAATTTAATTATAAAAACTTCCTTTTAGGTTCATCTTCCTCTTCTATGTTAACTTTATGCTCTTCTTCATACATCATTAACTTTCCAATCATCTTCTTAACCGGTAGCTTACTAATATCACAAGATTCACTAATGGATATTGAAGTTCCTCTCCATATTTTAGGTAAGAACCTCAACATTAAAATCACTTGATCCTTATTATAAATAGTATTTCCAAGAGAGTGAATTATGTTCACAATCTCATTGAACATGAGATATATTTCAGAAATAATCTCATTAGGTTTCGTCTTAAATGTATCATATTTAATTGTATAAGTATTTAACTAAATTTAATTCACATTAGTTTTTCCTTCATGAGAAATAGATAAGGTGTCCCAGATTTCAAGAGCAGTATTAACTGATGGCATTCTATTGAATTATTCATCTACTAAAGCACAATAAAGAACATTCATTGATTTACAGTTATTATTATATGCTTCCTTAGTATAATCACTCCATGAAAGTCTAGCAGTTTGATGTAATTAATATTTATATTTTATTACTATCCATATAACAAAACCGATTCTCTTAAGATACATTTTCATCATAATGTTTCATTGAGCATAGTTAGTGCCATTGAAGTAAGGTGGTCTATTAGTAGAAAAACATTCTTTTCTATTATCCATTTAAATAAAAAAATGTAGAACTAACCGAAATTTATGATATTTAAAAAAACTAAAATCACAGTTGAAAATATTTTAAAGAACCTATGATAACAAATTTTAGTAAGAGTGAGTAACTCAAGAGGGGGTGAATTTAGTTTCCAATAAAAAAAAATTAAAAAAATTCAAATAAAATCTCCCAATTAAAGTGAATTTTCCCAGTCAATCAAAAGAGTAGTTTAATATAATTTTGATATTTTATAAGATTCCACAAAGCTTAATTACTACTCATTTAAAATATTATGAAAATTACATTAAATTTTGAAAATCAATTTACCCAATAAAATATTTATATAAACCCTAGTTATGATTAACTATCAATGTACCATTTTTTTATAGATTAAAAAAATATAGTTCAGATATTTTAAGAAATGAAACAAAACAAAATCATGCAACAGAATAAAACAAGGGTTTTGGTCTCAATCTGAGACATAATCCCTTACAATTTTAAATCACCCACTTCCAAGAAGATTATATGAATATAATCTGATCCATAACCCATATTGGGTATATACACAACAACATAAAACATGTCCATGCCATAAATTGATTTAGTATGTTTAACCCCATAAAGAGGTTTAGTATGTTTGAAAACTAAGTTTGGTAGATGAGGGTTTTCAAGACTTAGTGGTTGTTCAATATAAACTTCCTCCATTAAATATCCATTTAAAAAGGAATATTTTACATCCATATGATATAATTTAAAATTCACATGATATACATAATCTAGATGGGTCTAAATTGATTATAATAGAGAAATAGGTGAAAAGGTTTCATCATAGTCTATTCCTTCTTCCTAGTTGTATCCTTTTGATACTAATTTAGCTTTATTTCTAGTAATTATCACTTTATAATCTTGTTTAATTATAAAAACCCATTTGGTTCCTATTACTGGATAATTGGTTGTTCTGTCAACTAATTCCCCAATTTTATTTATACTAAATTTATTAAGTTCTTATTGCATGTAAATTAAAAAACTTTTAACTTTTAAAGATTATTCTATAGTCTTAGGTTCTAATTGTGATAGAAAGTTCTAAAATTCAGTTATGTTCCCATTATTTATTCTAGTTATTACTTTTGTATCTAGATTTCCTATAACAGTTTCTAAAATATGATCCTTTAAGGTTCTAGATTGTTTAGGTAATAAAATTTCAAGTTAATCTACTTCATGATCTTAAAGACTAGAATGAATTTAATTTATTTTATTTTAAACATTAGTTTTATGGGATTCAAACCTCATGTTGTCAAAAGAGTCAACAATTCCATCTATTTGATAATTCATTTTCTCAAAAGGATCACTTTAACCAAACTTAATAGGAACTGATTCTTCAACAATCCTCGAATTTTTATTATACAATATGTATGAATTATAGGTAGTATAATATCTTAGAAAGATACCTTTATCAGCCTTCAGATCTAATTTACAAAGGTTTTTCTTAGTATTGAAGATATAAACCTTTCATCCAAATACTTTAAAGTACCATACATTATGTTTTCTATTATTCCAAAGTTTATAGGGTGTTTTTGAAAAAATATGACTTATAAAACTCTATTTATGATACAACAAGATTTTTTTATAACTTCATCACAAAATGCGTAGAAAAGTGATATTTAATTGACATAGTCAATTTCTTATATTGAATAATTCTATTTCACCTCCCAATAATTCCATTCTATTTAGGCGTTCTTGGTGTAGAGAAGGTGTATTTAATACCAAAGTTTTAGTAAAAAAAATTAAATTCTTGATTCTCAATAAACCCACCATGATAACTTATTAATTAAATTATTTTAAAATCTTTTTCATTTTGAAAGAATTTCCAAAAAAAATAAAAAATAATAAACACTTAGCTTTTACATTTTTGAAAGTGAACCCATGTAAATCTTGAAAATTCATCAACTAATACATAAACATACAATTTTTTAACCAAACTCGGTACCCTTGGTGTTATAAAAAAATATATGTGGACAAGTTCTAGTGGTTTAGATGTATAAACTTTGTTAATTTATTTGAAATATTATTTGTGTTTTTTTTATAATTTGGCATGCATCAAAAAATCCATTATTCTCAAATTTAAGACTCATAAAATTAGAAACCAAGTGTTTCTTAGATAACTTATATAAAGTAAATATATTACAATTTTCAATTATTATTTTCTAGTTCTAGGATTCATTTGTCTCATTAGTTAAACAATTAACTTTTTGTTTACACAAGGAATTGAGATCCATGGTATAAACACTTTCATTTCTAGGTGCTTTAAATTTAAGAAATTTATTTTTAAAAACTGAGTAAGAAATGTAAGATAAATCAACATAAAAACCATCATCACAGAGTTGATAAATACTTATTAGGTTGTGTTTTATCCCTTGGAAATATACCACTTTGTTTATTGAGATTGAACTTGGATCTCCAACTGATCTAACTCCAAATATCTTTCCTTTAGCATTGTATCCAAACATGACTAGTACTCTATTTAGTTTTTCCAGAGTATTAAAATAGGATGATTCTCTACTCATGTGTCTTGAGAATCCACTATCAATATACCAAAAAAAATTATTTTCATGTGCTCTTTTACCTACAAAAGTATTAAAAAAGAGTTTTTTTGGGTACCTATATTTTTTGTGGTTCATATGTGTAGAAAACAAAGATATGGGAATATGTAATTTCCTTATTTTACCAAAATTTATAGTATTTGTTTCATACATATTTCTATAAATGAAAGTCTTTTTAATTTCACTTATCTAAGGTTTTCTCAAACAATAGTTGTTAGAATAATTTCCTTTCGTTTGACAATAGAAACAGGTATAATATTTAGAACTATGTATGAAATCATTTTTATATAAATTTTATTTTTCTCCTTTGTTTCGTATTCCATATTTTACCTTTTTAATAATAATTTTTCAAAGAATATAATTTAGAAATTTTTCACCTTCAATAAATATACTTTCCAAACATTTTAATGATTCTACTTCATCTTGTAATTATTATATTTTATTTTCACAAACAGTTCAATTTAATATAGATTTATATAATTTTTATTTTAACACATGATGTTATTTAAGCATTTTATAATTTTCACTTGAAATAGCATTATGAATATTTTTTAGTGAATTATGATTGTTTACTATATTTTTATATTTTTCTTTAAATATTGATCAATAAGAAGCTAATTTTCTATTTGAGCAATTATTGGAATCAAAATTAGAAGAATAACATGATTATAACTCATCTTATTTCTTAGCCTTAAAACACAAGTTTTCTTTCATATTTTTGGCTCTTTTTTATTCAGATTTGGAATAGCTACTGGAGTATTTAGACACACTCCAAGTATATTTCATAGCTCTTTTCCCTTTGTGATCCTAATTAGTTTTCTTCTGATTTTTCTTTTTGATATTTCTTCTTTTTTCCTTTAACTAGGGGAAATCTAGTCTTATATAACCCATATATTTTCATTCATAGAATATTACTTCTTTAGATTATTTTTAATGTTTATCAATGGATTTTTTAAGGACTATTTTTTGCTATAAAATTGGATAATTATTTCGGCTAGATGAGCCGGTTCTATTTCATAATCTGAGCAATCTGAATCCTTTGATATTTTGACATCTTCATTCAATTTATTTTCATGCTTTTGAGATGTAACTTTAAGGGAAGTATTTTTCCTTATCTTATGATCTTCAGCTTTATCTTGCATCTCCACTTTATACATCAATAGAGTTTCAATAAATTATTTCTTTTTAAAACCTTTTGTTGGTGATGATTGTCTTATAATAGAACATATTCCTTTCCATTTTGAGGGTAGTACTCTAGTTACTTTCAGTGCTTAGTCTGATTTTTTAATTGAGGTTCCTAAGGTAGAGACATCATTGATTATTTCTATTAATTTCTCATTCATTTGGGTGTTTCTTTCACCATCATACATTATAAATGTTTCAAACATTAGTTTTGATGTAGAGTGAATTAATTTTCTAACATTATCAGTTCCTTCATATGAAACATCAATCGTCTTCCATATTTCATATGTAGTATGACATTGTGATACCCAATTAATTTTTTTTGGTCTAATTCCACAAGTAATAACATTCATTTCTTTTGAATTGATGCCATGCTCATCTTCTTTGGTTGCATCCCATGTTTCTATTTTTTCAGGAATTAAATTTGGAGTTATAATATTCATATATAATTTAAATACAATATTTTTCATATTGATAATCATATGATATTTACAATATCCATATTTATCACCATTGAAGTTTGGAGCACATATCATTGACATACCTTCTCTAGTATCATATAGTAGCATCTATCTTTGTATAGACATTATACTTTGAGCTTCCTATAGCTTATATTATTTATAAAAATAAATCCTTTAATATCAATTGTTTGTTAGTAATAATAAAAATATACAAAAGAGGGGGATGAATTGTGTTTTTATATAATCCTGATGTATTTTGGATTTTAGATTTATTTATGTTTTATGAAAATATTCAGCATTCCCTTTTTTAAATAGTTTGAGCAGTGGATAAATAGAAAAGAAGAACACATCAATTTTTATAGTGGTTCAGGGCACAAAGATCCCCAATTCCACTGCCCCAATACTCTCTTTACGAGATTGGTGATTTTTACTATACAGATCCTCTTACAAGACCTTCACAACCGAGTGTAGGTAGTTGGAACCATTACAACAAGAATATAAAAGAGACTTATGGTTCTTTTGTAGGGAACCAGATTCTCTACAACTTAATATGAGAAGCTGATACTCTACCAAGACTGAGTCCGAGTATCCAGAACTCCAATAAATTGTAATATTTTTATTTTATTGTATAAATAGTTTATAATACATAGTTTCAGCAACATATGATAGAATATATATCTTCTTATTAAAGATAAATTTATTCTAGGAAGAATATATTTGAATAAATCCTGGTTGCTGATGATCTTTAATAAAATAAGAAACTGATAAATAGTAATAGTTACACAACACAAGGTTGAAACATGTATATATTCATAGTGTAGATTCTTCAGAATAACAAAGTTGTTTGATATTTTATTTATCTGCAACAATTCTATATTCAAAACGATATTTCACATATATGGTGATATGTAAATAAAATAAAATACTCTTTCTATTTATATGAAAAACTTGTATTTCCTTCGGTTGAGTAGATCCAAGAATGTTGCCTGAAAAATGGGAATCATTCAAATTTATATATATCCAGAGAGTCCTTACTTCCCTTAGAAACAGGAACTATTTCCTCTGTTGAATACGACCCTTTAAATCATTCATAAGGAGACTTTGAACCGATCAAAAAAATAGCTTTAAAATGATATTTACTTCCATATAGATTGTTGTAGTAATTAATGAAAATATATTTAAATTAAAACTTCATCATTGAATAGTATAATATATGGTTCCTTTATGAAATAAAAAAAATCCATGCATGGGTTAACAACATAGAGTTGATTAAAAAGTATAGTTGATATACCATATGTTTTTTCCTTCAAACGTAGGGTTCCTTACAAATGTAGGGTTGTTTATCTATACATTTCCTTTTCTCAAACATAGGGTTTCATCCAAATATAGGGTTGATAAAAATTACATTCCAACAACATAGGGTACGTGATCCTTATATGTTATTTCAAAATTAGGGTTTCTGAACCATATGTTATGCTTACAAACATAGGGTATGAACAGTGTTTCCAAAATATGTTTAAGACATGTTAATATTACTTTAACAAACATTATAACCTGTAGATAAGAGAAACTTCTAAATAAATATATTCCTGAAAAATACTTAAATTAATTCCATTATAAAAATAAGGGTATTTGTGAGCATCAAAATCAATAAGATTTATAGAGTATTTTTTATACAATTTATTCCCAAAAATCTCCCCAATTTTGATGATCACAAAACCAATAGCATAACTTATAGAAAATATAAGAATTATAAACAAAAATTAAATAACATATTTTAAAATATACAAATATTATAGTTACTTTTAAATAATTTAGACAAAAAATACATTCTTTTTTATTTATAATAGAAACTAGTAATAGGTAATATAATCAATAATATTGTGTTTACTCAATTCCCCCCCCCCTTTTTGTGATATCAAAAATAATGTTAACAAAAATGGATTAAAACACATTAAATGTAGTATATAACTATAAATGAATGTCATAATCTACATAATTTTAAAATAACATTTTTTTGGTAGTAAAAATGGACCAAAATAATAATAAAGAAATAATAAACAAAATAATTTCATAAAAATATTTAAATTATTACAAGAATCATTTTGGCTAAGGAATGTTTAAAATGTATGGATTGATAAATGTGAGAAGGCTAGTTTAGAAGAGGTGTTGAATTCTGGTGAAACTTGAATATCCTGAAGAACTTCCTTCAATTCTACAATCTATATTCTTAAACTTTCTATAAGATTTTTATCCAACTATTTCATTAAAATATTTTAATCTTGACCAATATTTAAACTTTCAACCAAATTTACTTTTATAAATTCATGAAATATTTCTTCAGACTGAACAAAATGAGATAGAATTGTTCCAAAATGATTATGAAGAGTCCTTATGTTAAGTTTTCCAAAAGTTATCTTCTCGATGAGATATCTTTTTTTATCTAGAAAAACATTTAATGGTGTACTATAACACTGTAATGAATGAATAATTTCATTGAAAGTAGACACTACAGTTGTGATTACTTCAAACACTCTAAATAAATATAGTAAAGTTTAAGGTGTTGTTGTGAATGATCTGGACTGATTTTCAACAATTTTGATATATTCAAATTGACTCCCCAAATATCTTTTAAAATCTCTAAAATATGTTTTTGAAATAGACCCTATTTAGTTCTTTCCAAACTAATCATCCATTTCTCTATGAAAAGCACCAAAATATCTTCTTGAAACTAAAATTTCTTGAATATTATTTGGTTGAACATGAACAGATTCTAATTCCTTTATAGTAATTGTTTTACTTCTTAAATCTTCTAATTATTTTCTTGTAGCCTCTAGTTCTCTTTGAAGACACTAATTTTATTCTCACAGCTTTTTAAAATGAACAAAAAATATTTTAATTAGATTGTTCAAAGAATCAGAAGATTCTTTTTCTTGTGATTGAAATGGATGGCCTCTATCATCTAGGGTTAAATATTTTTAATTATCTTTCTCACCAGAGGTGGAAAATTCAACCTCAAGAACAATTTTAGTCTCAATAGGTTCAAAATTTCTCTTTTCTAAGGAATCAACTATAATAGAAATTTATTGATTCTTATCTAACCTTGTAGTGTTATATACTACTGGTTGGGATTTCTAATTTCCTTGATAATTTTCTTGAATTTATTCTTCACATGATCTTTTAGGTTCTGATTTTGATTAGGAAACTCATAAGCTTGTTTTTCATTTTTATTTTTAGAAAGAGCCACTTTCTCTTCTCTAATGACTAGTTGAGAAACATCACCAGTTGTAGTATCCTCTACTTTGGTTCCTGAACTACATTAGCCTTAGCTATAATTTCATCCCTTTTTCTAAGCCAAATGACAAGGGACTCATCATTTGATTCTTCCAAATTTTCCTCAAGAGATTGAGGGACATATCTTGTAACTTCTAGATCAGAGACATTATATCAGATTTTGTGTCTCTTTGTTCTAACTGCATCATCTATTCTAGATTCTATAACTTCTTCTTCTCAAATTTGGACTACAGTATCATATCCCTAAATTCCTTCCCCCCCTGAGTAATGGGACCTGATCCTTGGTGGTCTTCAAAACAAAAGGTAACATTTTGACATGTTCTATACTCCAAAATAAACCTATCTTCCTTAAATTTACAACATTTAAAATTTTAATGTGGTGAAACTTTGTATTCACCTATACATCTTGAATCATTCCTCTTTTATATAGTGGTAATGAAATTATCCTTCCCTAAGGATAAAAATACATTATTTACTCTACCTGAAAACATCGATTCACGTGCCTTAACATGTATCTTATGAAATTAAACTTAATGTCAATCATTATTAAAAACATCATATAAATTTATTGATAAATAATATTTTCAAGGTTATTGGTTATTGGAATTATTGTTAATTGAATAAACATGGACATCACTTTCTAGTATGCCTCAAAATTTTTATAAGAATATTTCTTATTTATGTGGTTCTAAAGAGAAAAGACATAATATCATTTGATTTATGTTTTTATTTCCAATTAATCGAAGGTCAAAATTAAATCCAATTCATAGGGACACTAAAAAAATTATCTATTTTGAATGAAGAGATAGAAAAATCTCTATCATTTATCTTCAAAACAATGACATCCTATGTGTCACCGAAACTGAATTGAGCATTTCTATAAAATTATTTTACTTCTAAATAAAAAATATAACTCATTTTTTCCTTTATAAAAAGAGATTGTAGACCTTGAAAATCTACATCATGCCTTAGAAGAATATTTTTTTGATGGAGGCATTCGAAGTATATTACTTTTCCTTGAAGATTTTTTTTGTAGGTGATGCGTTGCTGATTCGTTCCGCTTTGTTATCATTCATCTGTTCTATTTTTCATCAATATTGCTACAAATCTGATGGTTAAAGGTTCAGATTCTAGGGTTTTGAGTTAAAAATGAGATCTTTAGAAGTCAAAATGGTTTGAATACTGAGAGTGGGAGTTAAAGTGAAAGAGATAGAGGGGTTTTCGACATTTTTGGTGATTTAGTTATGGTTTCTTGAGTCAATTACTCATTATAATCATTATTTAGTTTTTATTTGAAAATACGCACTTTTTCAAAAACTAAATGAATTATTTTTTTATTTAAGAAATAAATAAATAAATAATAATCGAATAAAAAACTTTTAATACAGAAATTGACAAAAATATTAATAAAACATTATTTAAAATTAAATATTCCTATCACCCATTAATAAAATCAAAACTAGTAGTGCCAAGTGGTTTAGTAATAATAACTGTAATTTTATATTCATTATTTACAAATTCTAAAGATATATTATTTTTAAGAACATTATATTTAGAAAATGATGTATTCTATCAATATGTTTGGTTCTTGAGTGACTTATAGTATTTTTTGAAATATTAATTTCACTCATATTATCACATAAAATAGTAATATTATTAAAATTATGTCCAATATCTAGTAAGGTGTGTTTTATCCAGGACACTTCTGCACAACAACTACCATAAGATATATATTTTTCCTTAGCTGTTGAAAGAGCAACTGAATTTTGTTTCTTACTCGACCATAAAAGTAATGATTTTCTTAAAAAGTGATAGATTCCTGATGTTATTTTTTTGTTTAATATAAATCCTCGAAAAACTGTACTTGAATATGAAATTAAATTAAAATAAGATGTTATTGGGTAAAGTAGAGAATGAAAAATATTGTTCCTTTTAAATAAAAATGAAAATATTTTAATAGAAGTAATATCGTATTCTTTTGGGTATTACTGAAATCTAGCACATAAAAATAAATAAAATATTGTGTTTGGTATTCTAATAGTAAGATATAATAAACTACAAATCATAACTCTATAAATTTTTATCAATTGGTTTTTCAACTTCATCCAAATCAAGTTTTACAGTAGTGCAAATGGGAGTTGTAAAAGTTTTACCGTTTTCTATTATAAACTTTATCAACAAATCAATAATGTATTTTATTTGATTTAAAATATTTCCATAATCTTTTTGGTAAATTTGAAATCCAGGAAAGAAATTTAATTCTCCCATCATGTTCATTTAAAATTATTTTAATGTAAGGTTTGAAAATCATTAAAAAATTATTTTTTGAACCAAAAATAAAATAATATACATAAATTTTTACTAGTAATATATTAGAACAAATGGTTTTCTTATAAATAGTAGAATCTATTAACCCTATAGAAAATTTATTTTCCAACAAAAATGAGCTTAATCTTTCATACCAAGCCCTAGGTTCTTGTTTAAGTCCATAAATATCTTTAGTAAGTGTAAAAAATATGTTTGGTAGATTAGGGATTTCAAAACCTAGTGGTCAGTCAATATAAACTTCCTCCATTAAATATCTATTTAAAAAGGATTATTTTATATCCATTTGTTATAATTTAAAAATCATATGATATGAATAATTTATAAGTATCCTATTTTGTTCTAATCTAGCAACATGTGTAGAGG
Source organism: Viscum album (assembly GCA_963277665.1). Classification (NCBI taxonomy): domain Eukaryota; kingdom Viridiplantae; phylum Streptophyta; class Magnoliopsida; order Santalales; family Viscaceae; genus Viscum; species Viscum album. Next base: position 678,885,644 of record OY728123.1, on the reverse strand, counting down.
TTCCATGATAGTCAATTCCTTATTTGTGGTTGTATCTTTTTACTTATTTCTAATAATTATTCATTGATAATCTTGTTTATTTTAAAAAACCAAATTGGTTCCTATTACTAGATAATTGGTTGGTCTCTAAACTAATTCCCAGACATTATTTCTACTGAATTGATTATATTCTTCTTGAATAGTAATTAACCAAATTTTATCTTTTAAAGGTTCTTATATAGTATTTGACTCCAATTATGATATAAAGGAAGAAAATTCAGCAATGTTTCTAACATTTCTTCTAGTTTATACTCATGTATCAAGATTTCCTATAAAAGTTTCTATAGGGTAATACTTTAAGGTTATATATTGTCTAGGTAACACACTTTTAGATTCATCTACTTTATGTTTTTTTGGACTAGACTGAATTTAATTTATTTATTTTTTGAAAAATCGGACTTAGGTGATTCAGGCCTCGTGTTGTCAAAATAGTAAATAATTCCATCTGTTTGAATTTTTATTATACATTATGTAGGTTTTAGAAGTAGAAATATATCCTATAAATATTCATTCATCTACCTTAAAATCTAATTTACAAATATTTTAATTAGTATTCAACATATACCACTTGTATCTAAATAATTTAAAGTACCTTAATTTATGTTTTATGTTATTCCAATGCTCATTGGGTTTATTTTAAAAAAGAGTTCTTATTAAAACTCTATTCATGATATAGCTAACTTTTTTATAGATTTTTTTATCAAAAACATATAGAAAGGAAATATTCATTTAACATAGTCCTTGTCATCTCTTGAATAGTTCTATTTATTAATTCAACAATTAGATTCTGTTGAGGTGTTCTTGGTATAGAGAAGGATTTTTTAATACCAAATTTTGATAAAAACAATTAAATTATTTATTCTCAAATTCTCTACCATGATCACTTCGTAATAAAATTATTTTTAATATTTTTAATTTTGAAAAAATTTACAAATGTTTTCAAAACTAGTGAGAACTTAACTTTTATGTTTTATAAATTAAACCCATGTAAATCATGAAAAACCATCAACTAATAAAAAACATATAATTTTACAACCAAACATTCCACCCTTTATGGTAAAAAAAATCCATCAGGATAAGTTTTAGTGGTTTAGTTTTAGAAACTTGGTTAAATTATTTGAAAGATTATTTGTGTTGTTTTATAATTTAGAATGCATCATAGAATATTTTATTATCAAATTTAGTACTAGTAAAATCAAAAACTAAGTGTTTCTTGGAAAAAGTATAGAAATTAAATATATCACAATGTCTAAGTCTTCTATGACATATCCAGGCTTCATTTTTCTCAGAAGTTAAACAATTCACTTTTTGTTAACAAAAGGAATTATGATCCAGGGTTTAAACATTTTTAGTTCTTAGTGATCTAAATTTAAGAAATTTATTTTTAAAAACTAAATAAGAAATGTTAGAGAAATAAACATAAAACCATCATCACGTAGTTGAGAAATATTTATCAGGTTGTATTTTATCCCTTGAACATATAGAACTTTTTTATTGAGATTTACTTTGGATCTTTAATTGATCCAACTCCAACTATCTTTCTTTTAGCATTGTCTCCAAAGGTGACTAGTATTATATATAGTTTTTTCAGTGTATGAAAATTGAAGGAGTCTCCACTAATGTTTCTTGAGTAGCCACTATCCATATACCATATAGAATTTATGTTCCTTTGGTCTTTTACCTACAAAAGTATTTAAACAAGAGTTTTTTTTTGTACCCATATTTTCTTCGGTCTAGATGTGTGAGTAAAAAAGGATATGGGAATCCATATTTTCCTTATTTTACCAAAATTTACAGTATTTGTTCAGAAATATTTCAAGAAATGAAAGACTTTTTCATTCCAATTATCTGAGGTTTTCTCAAACAATAGTTGTTAGAATAATATCCATTTATTCCAAAATATAAACAGGTATCATTTTTTTGTACTTCGTTCAAAATAATAGTTATAAAAATTTTATTTTTCTCCTTTTCTTTATATTACATATTTTTCCTTTTTAATAATAGCTTTTCAAATAGTCTCATTTAAATATTATTCTCCTTTAGTTAACACACTTGAAGAATATTTTAATGATTCTGCTTCATCTTGTAATTATTTTATTTTAGTTTCATGAATTGTGTAGTTTGATGTTGATTTATTAAAATTTTCTTTAATTTATAATGTTGTTTCAGCATTGTATATTTCTCTCTTAAAAAAATTATGAATATTTATTTATTGAATTATTAATTTTTACTAGAGATCCGTATTTTTATTTAGGAATTGAGAAATAAGCATCTAATTTTTTATTTGAGCAGTTATCATAATCAGTAGTATAAGAATAATAGGATTATACCTCATCTTATTCCTTTTCCATAAATCACATTTTTCATTTTATATTTTTGGCTCTTTTTCTAAGTCATATTTGGAAGAGTTATTGGAGTCTTCAGACACACACAAAGTAGCCTTCACACCTCTTTCCCCTTTATGATCATGATCATTTTCTTATGGTTTTTCTATTCCATATTTATTATTTATTTCTTTAAATGGGGGAAATTAGGTCTTATATGACCCATCTTTTTTCATTTATAGAATATTACTTATTTAGATAATTTTTCTATCTTTATTGAAGGATTTTTTGAAGACTTTTTTCCTATAAAATTTGTTAAATTTTCTTCCCAGCAAAGTCAGTTCCATTTAAGAATATGAGGTGTATAAATCCTTTGAGATCTCAACATATTCTTTCAATTTCATTTCATGCTATTAAGAAGTAACTTTAAGGTAAGTATTTTACCTTTTTACTACGTTATGATCTTCATATTCAACTTGCGTATTTTCTTTATAAATCATCAGAGTTTCAATCAATTATTTTATTTTCAAATATTTGACTAGAGTTGACTATCTTATAGCATCATATATTCCATTCCATTTTTAGGGTAGTAATCTGAGTACTTTGAGTGCTTGATCTTATTGTGTAATTTTGGTTCCAAAGGGAGAAACATCATTGACTATATATATTAATATCCCATTCAATTGGGTGATTTTGTCACCATCATACATTCTTAAGGTTTCAAACCTTTGTTGTGTAGTAGCATACCTTAAATTTATAAAATTGTTAGTTCGTTCATATGAAACCACAGTCTTCTTCCATATTTCATTAGAATTATGACATTGAGATACCCAATTGAATTCATCTAGACCAAGCCCACAAATAATATAATTCCTTTATTTAGAATTAATTTAATACTTAACTTCTTTGGAAGCATCCCATGTGTATGGTTTTTTAGCAATTTCATACAAAGTGATAATATTCATATATACTTTAAATACAATATTTTTCAGATATATGACCATACATGATTTCCAACATCCATAGTTATCACCATTGAATTATAGAGAACGTATCATTAACATAAATTCTCTAAGATCGTCCATTGACATCGATATTTGTATAGAACTTATTTATTAAGCTTTATAGAGATTATTTTCTTTATAAAAATCACTCATTTGATACCAATTTTTAGGTCAAAATAATAAAAATATACACACAAGGGGGAGAATTGTGTCTTTTTTATAATCTTGAAAGATTCTAGTATTTATCTTTCCTTATGATATATATAGATATACAACATTCTATTCTGTAATTAGTTTGAGAAAAGGTTAAATAGTAAATAGGAACACATCAATTTTTAGAGTGGTTGGGGGCACAAATATCTACTAGTCCAATCCACCAATTCTCTCTCTACAATCTTGGTGATTTTCACTAGACATGTCCTATTATCACAAGACCTTCACAACTGAGTATAGATAGTTGAAACCTTTATAATAAGGCCTTAAAGTGACTTATGGTTCTTTTACAGGGAACCATATTCTTCATAGTTTAGTCTGAGAAGCTGATACTCTACAAAAACTGAGTCTGAGCATCTAGAACTCCAATAAATAAAAATAGTTTGATTTGATTGTATAAAATAGTTCTTGTATATAGTTGTATCAGAAAATAATAGAATATAGATCTTCTTCTTAAAAGATAAATGTATTCTAAAAATAATAACTTTTAATATTTCCTAGTTAATAATGATCTTTAATAAAAGTAGAAACTAACAAACAGTAGCAGTTACATTGTGCAATGTTGAAACATGTATGTCTTTACAGTGTATCTTCTTCAAAATAACAATTTCATTAAATATTTTTTTTCTCTATAGTAATTATGTAATCAAAAAGATATTTCACATATATGGTGATATGTAAATAAAAAATACTCTTTCTATTTATACGGAAAAAAATTCTTTCTTTCAGTTGAGTAGATCCACGAATATCACCTAAAAAATCACAATCATTGAAATTTAAAAATTTTAATAGAGCCGTAACATCCCTTAGAAACATGAGTGATTTACTTCGTTGAATATGAGTCTTTGAATCTGCCCTAAAGATACTTTGAATAAGTTGAAAAATAGATTTAAATTGATATTTACTTCCATTAATATCATTGCAGTAATTATAGAAAATAAATTCAAATTAAAACACTATTGTTGAATAGTCAAACATAGATTTCCTTCACATAACAACAAAATATAAATGTTGGGTTAATGATGTATGGTTGATTACAGAGGTAGGGTTGATGTACAATACATTTGTTTCCACAAATGTAGGGTTCCCTGCAAACATAGGGTTGTTTATTCATACTTTACCTTTTCTCAAACATAGGGTTTCATCCAAACATAGGGTTGAAAAACAATACTTTCTAATAACATAGGGTACATGATCCTTACATGTTATTTCAAATATAGGGTTTTTAAACCATACGTTATGCTTAAAAACATAGGATATGAATAGTGTCTCTATAATAAATTTAAAACAAATTCCAAATACTTTAAAAAATATTATAAATTGTATATAATATAAAATTCTCAAGAAATATATTCTTGAAAAATAATTAATGTAATTTCATTAGTAAAAAAAACATGGGTATTTGTGAGCATAAAAATCAATAAGATTTATAACGTATTGTTGAGACAATACATGACTAATATAAACAAGACATAAATGTGTATAATTATTTTTTTGTTGAATATATTTTATCCTTATATTATCTTAACTTTTATTCCATATAAATTTTGTGCCACTTTTATAAAAAAAACTATCTATAATATTTAAATATTGAATTAATTTCATGTATATCCCCACCCTCACTTAAAAAAGGGAACCTTCTATCCTCCATTATTAATGAATTTTGATACTTTAAGCCGAGAAAATACCTACCTAAAACCTTCATATATTCCTTACCATAATCCTAGATCCCCATTTATTCTCCAAAACTCAATCTATTAAGGCTTTTGGTGTAATACAAAGGAGGTATCTTGTAGAAGAGGTATAAATCGTAACTGAGAACATTCAATTTTATTTATTCCTATACATAATATAAATCTATTATATCCATACTAAAATAATTAATCTATTATCATCAATATACTTATATATTATCATGATTATGGGGAAACCACTTTCCACCTATTTACCATCAAATGCGAAATGGAATTATCGCTTGTGCGTACGTGTGGTCAACTGCCTCTACATAGCGATATGATTCATTTTCCACCACCACCTCACATTTATGGATATAATGATTGATTTAATAAATATATAATTTTTTTGATATAATTATGATTCTATAATAATAAAATATTATTTATCTATCTTTTCTCATTTTCATTAGAATATGAAAACAATATTCATCCGTATATACGGACAACTCTCTCCATGAATGGTGTAATTAATTTTTCTATTTATAATTTTTGTAGATGATTTTAAAAATATATATAATGAATAAATAAGATATTAATATCATGATTGAAATTATTTATATGATAGAACCATGATCAAGATGAAGGGTCTATAATAACTGAATTGAAGCATACATGAAAAAAACAGTTATCACAAAGAACCATGATTTTAATAAATAATTATTAATAAATGGGTGATAACATGTTTCAAGTAAACCGTGAATGGTATTACAATTATTAATATTTTTCTAATAATGATGTATAATTAATTTAATTTTTTTATAAATTAGGTAAGAGTGCTTATGAATAAATTCAAACTTCAGGTTAGGTTTTTATTTTAAAATCTCACTTTTTCAAGATTGACTATGATTAAATTTAAAATAATAAAATTATATGATATATATATATATATATCATATAAATTTTCCTACCCTTAGGTTATTTCTATAAATTAATTTTTTTTCTTCCATTTTCCTCTCTCTATGTACTTGAAATTGTGAAATAATGTTTTTAAGGAAAACTGACTTTGTTTTTATGTTTGGTTTAGAATCATTTTTTACCCTATAATTATTAATATTAAAATATTTTCAATAAATTTATTACTATTCTAAAATTATTTATTAAAATCATTTATACCCATGTTTTACTTTCTATAATTTTTTTAAAAGTAATCTTAGTGTCAATTTTCAAATGAGGTACTTTTTACTTTTCACCGAAAGTGTAAATGGAATCTTAGTTTTATCATATACCATAGGAACAAATTTTACCACCATCATGGCCCTAAGGTGATTTTAAGATTACCACACAATATTCCATTATTTATTTTAATGAAAATTGTTTCATTAATATTTTTAAAAGTTTTATATTTTAAAAAAGTGATTTCAAAATTAAAAGTATATTTTACTCAATAAATATCCAAGTGATATTTTATAGAAAATTTTCATCAATTATTTCATCCTTTGATGTTACATGTTCATCAATGATTATATAATACAATGATACCATCCTTTTTCTTTTTATATATGGTTTATAATTAATATGATAAAATATTAATGAAACCCATTTTTTTCCTTGGGTTAAAATAGAATGAAATGATAAATATTTTTATGATCTTGTGTCATAAATATGGATGGATTAGGATGATGTAATGGGTAGTTCCATTATGTACCTCCAATATATTGGGTAAATATTAATGTTTTATGGGATCAATGGGTACACAGGAAGTTATGTCATGCCCAAAATAGGTACATGTGTGGTTATCATAATCCTAACCTATGATGAATGTATTGGTAAGTATACTTGATATAATATTTATATGATTATGATTATTCCACACTTTATATTGGTTTTGATGATATGATATTATACAAATTTTAAGATCTCATTGCCCATGTTCTTTGATTCCTTTAGGATTCGTGTCTTATGAACTTATATGATTTATTCCATGACTCATGATTATGATCTTTGAATTTATAATAATAATATTTTATATTTTAAGATCATTTTTCATACCCTTAGACTCATGTTATGCATAAACATGCTTATTTATTGATATCTCCCTTATTTACCATTACTAAACATCTGATCTCGCCCTTTATTATATTTCCTTTTCCCTATGATATGAAGAAATGTTTTATGTATGATATATCTAAAAAGGTTGATAATTGTGAAGAACATTGTTGGAGATTATGTAGATCTTTTATGTACTAGTTTTTATGTATCCATTTTTTCAAAGACACTAAACCTTTATAGCTCTCAAATGGATCATATTCATGTAATGAAAATTCATATAATAAGATATAATATTTATGAATGTAAATTTTCAGGTTCATTTGTTGTCATCAGATCAAGGTTTAGTTATTTTTGGAAACTATAATGACAAAACATTACTAAGAAACATTATGATATTCTCACGTACATGGGAATATCATATTTTATTGTGAATAAATAATTATGCATTTCCTATCAAATAAATCCCAATTCGGATACTGTAAAGTGGATGTCGTTGTGGAAAAGATCCACCTAGGTGTAACAGGTCTAGATGTGGTATATTTTGTATTTACATGATAATATCTAGTGCATGATGATTTATCCTTAGACTATACAACAATCTGGACACTCTCGGAGGATGTGATCAGGTTAATTCACATTTTCAATTTGACCCATTATGATGGATTTGAATAGATGATGACCATGGATGTCCTAGTTTAAACCTATGGTGGAATAGATTCAAAACAAGGTTTCATTATTTTTACATCATATAAATAATTTACATGTTTATATAGTTTATCACTATGAATATTATTTCTCAAACTATTTTTTTTATATAGCCAATGGTTGGAATCATAAGGAACCATGTTAACATTGAATGTAAAATACAATGTAATGATTTACCTCATGATAAACATAATGTTATGAAATTTTGAATGAAAAATAATATCGTTATACTTATGAATATTTATCAATCCATGCGTAATGTGGATCTTCTAAATGAGCAATGGAGGGATCATTATTCAGTTGAGTCCTTTATAAGGGAATATCCACCACCATTTAGTTAGTTTTTTGATCCACTAATTGCTAAGAAATGGATCAGCACCATTGAAATAGTATTTTATTTTCTTCATTTGTTATATCCTTAAAAACTATTGGGGTTTTTTATCATTTTCAATGAGAATTAGATCAATGGTGGACTCTTATAATGAACATGAAGCAATTGGAAGAAATTTACTCTATAGAGTGGGATGAGTTCATAAGGTTATTTTTCTAAAAGTAATTTACTCATATTCTTTAAAATAAAAATGGGGAATTAATTATTTAATCAAAAGTAGAATTATTTTAAATTCATTAATAACTGTGAGGAAAATTTTATAAGACTTTTGAAGTATGCCTCTGGTATTATTATCCAACCTGAATGAATGACTGAATGATTTGTTAGTGGCTTAAAACCAAGTTTCTATAGGTATTTAGTGTAAAACCCTAGGTAATTTTAATACTAACTAAATTTCATGAATTATTAATATTAATTATTTAAATTTTATTGAGTTATATTCATCATAATAATATTAGGTAATTTTTCTATCAAAAGGAAAAAACTATCATTTCTAACCAAATTGGTATTTCATTTATTATATGGTTTTATTTAATAGATTGATATAAAAATTATTGAATTTTAATTTTAAAAAATTAACTTAATTTTCTAATCCATCATATCAAAATTATTTATTGATGATTTTCTGATAATTTTTTGAAATATTTTATTTTTAATGAATAGTGAAAAGTACTGGTTTTTATCTAAAACTATATTTTCTTTTCAATTATAAACAATGTAAAATTAAATTTATGATTGATTTTAAAATTTAATTAGTTATTCTTTATTATATATAATATAATAAATGTTACTATAATCGAAATTATAATTGAATTTGGTATAAAACATTTTTATTCCTAAAAAGATATTTTTTCTTAAATCTCATTTTTCATTTAGTTTTATTGGTTTATTTTCAAATTAAAGACTACTAATTTTGAGAACTAAATTTTATAAAATAGATTATATATTTTTAATAATCATAATTAATATTATTTAGTTTTATTAAATTAATTTTAGTTTATAATTAATAGTAAAAATGGTAATGATATGTCACCATGTTTAAGTTTAAAACAGATGTTCTGGGGTGTGTTAAACTAAAGTGATAGGGGATAAAATTACATAAATATTTTATAAATCCTATTTTATGTCTATATATAGAAAATATATCATATATATATATCCATTAATGTTCCATTTTGAGCTATTTCTTTTGATTAAGACATAAATATATTTTGATGACTTTAAAAATCCCAAGTGTGTTATATGCCCCACTTATAAACGGACACCCCGTCTCCTTTCCTCTCCTATCCACACTTCAAGAGACATTTTTTTTGGAAAATAACTTTAAAAATAACTTCCTAATTTCCATCCTAAAATCCTAAAAGCCTTTTTTTAATTAAAAAATTGACCTAAGAAGGTTTCATTTATAAATCTAAACAAGTTGTCTGATGAAGTGGTAAATTTATTAACCATTAATTTTCATTTTATTTCTTCTTCTATATACATAAAATCATGTTTGAACATGGTTAAAAAATAAAATCAGTATCATCCATATATTTATATGTTATTATGTTAATTTAATAACCAATACCCATATCCCTCTTCCATCAAATGGGAAATGAAACCATCATTCATGTGTACTGCTAACTACCACCTCGTGAACTAATCTAATTCATTTTCCATAATAGCCTCTCATGGATGGTTATAATGATGAATTTAATATATATAAATATATATATTTATATAATACTCATTAAATGATTATCATTTTCTATATATAATATAACACCTATTATCTTACCTTTCCATTCATTGAAAAAAGAAAAGGTCTTTCATTCGTTTGTCTAGGTTATCACCTATGAGAAGCGATGTGATTCATTTTTCTTCATCGATTCACATGGATAGTAAATATTAGTTTATTTAATGAAATAATATGATATTTATGATATAATAGTAATTATTTAATGATAAAACAACAAATAACTTCTTTCCATCATGCTCATAGAAAATGGAAATGTTACTCTGCGTACGTATGGCCTACCATCTTCTATATTGTGACATAATTCATTTTTCATAACCATATTTCATAGATGATTTTAAAACTATAATTAATTTATAAAATTTAAATTATTTCGTTATAATTACTTTTTATAAAATTTAATAATGAACTCTTTGACCATATTCAACTAACCAAAGTCCTTTTGGATATTTGAGTCCAATATCATCAAATCATATAACAAGAACATCATTGATTAAGTACTTATATATATAACATGTTAATAAATAAAATAAAAGGAATAATAAACTTAAAAAATCTATTAATATTTTAAATAATTAAAATAGTTTTTTTAGTGTGTAATATAAATAATGTATGTGACGTTTCTGGCTCGAGGTCAGGGACACTTTAATTTAAAAACCTCATTTTAATTATTTTAAAGACTTATTTTAAAAATATTTTTCTCCCATTTACATATTCTTAAAAATATTTTATGTATATATTAATATGTAAATAAATTAATTATAATTTACATTTTATGTATGTTTTTACATTCATTCAAATGTTTACCAAAGGAATATTTTTAGGTATTTTTTAAGGATTGTTTTGACAAAAAATGAAAACATAATGTTATATTTTAATGTATACAGTATCAATGTTTTTACTAATACCCATAACATTATTTTATGTTTGGTTTACATTAAAAACTCCCATGTTTTATTCAAATTAAAATCCTTCATCCCTTTTTTGGGTTTTTTCAAGAATGGTTTTAAGTAGAATGGATATTTTAATATATAAAAATGGTTTCTTATGGGTGTGAAGAATATTTATTTGAGTATAATGATGGAAATTAATGATTTCATGTATTATGATTATATTATGGTTATTGATCATTATTTATGATTATAGGTGAGTGTAATGACCCAGATTTCCCTGGGCTATTCCTTTGTGAAAATCTAGTACTTATGGTGTTCTTGGGGTAAAAGTGGTTTGTTTTGGGAGTTTTCTTAAAATAAAGTTTCACCAAATAGTTTCAAAAAAATAGTGGCACCATGAAGGTGGAACACTAAGACGGTGAAACTGTAATGGTGTCACACCAAAATGGTGGCACCGTAATAGAGGCACCCTGAAACTATGACACTATAACGATGGCACACTGAAACAGTGGCACTGTAACAATGGCAGTGAAATGGTGGCAATGTAACGATGGAATTGAAACAGTGGCACTGTAATGGTGGCACTGAAATAGTGGCACCATGAAATGGTGGCACTGTGATGGTGTCACACCAAACAGTGTCTCAACCATTTCCAAATTTCCAATTTCCTAAATTTTTTCCATTTTCAACCCTCTTAAATTTTATTTGACGTAAACTATGTTTAGAGCATTGTTTACACATTTTTAATTGTGTTTTAAAGGATATTAAGTATATATTTAATATCCTAATGCTCTGAGGACTTTGAAATATTAAAACTATGTGGTTAAACCACGATCTTATTTTCAAGCACTTTGAAATCAGCTAGCTGGTTTTTAGAATCTCTCCATTTCATAAATAAATATATCTTCTTTTATTCTTCCTTTTTTTGTTCCACTTGGCATGCCTAAATCCTTCCTCTATAGATGAGTTGCAATAATGTGATAGAGCCCCCTCCTGCTCAGTTTTCTTGGAGTTTCCTACCGCTCTCGTGATCCCCTGTTCTTGGCACAAGGAGGAGTTTCGGTCACTTGTTTTTTCTAGGTATAGATTCTTTTTCCTCTCTTTATTTTTTTACCAAGCAGGGTGGGTGTAGAAATGTTTCTTCATGAAGAATAACTGAATCCTTTTTTCTTAACAAGTAATAAATGATGGGAAGGGAATATGATCAAAATATAATAGGAGTCAATGAAATAATGGCGGGAAAGTGATGATGTTATGTAAGATATTTTAATTTTTATACACGAAACTTGTTTTGAATTGTATGGGTTGTAAGGGAATTTGAAAATCATGGTCGTTGGTGGTCTTTTCTTGTACACTGGTGGTGTTCTGTATTTTGTTGTGATTCTTTGATAAATGGTTGTAACATGAAATCTACTTAATCATGTATACTTGGTTAAATAAATGGATTATCTTGGATTAATCTTGTTATGTGATCACCCCTGTTATTTAATGTGGAATTAAGGAACCCCTCTTGATAAATATGAATATTTTTGGCTTAATGGTGTGGTTGTGTGCTATGTTTGGTTGGTTTTGGTACTTCATGGGGGGTGGTTGTGTGAAGTTTCTATTGGTAACCTAGTTACAGGTATGAGGGTAGATTGAGGGGTTGGTCCTCTGAAGGGGGAATGTCCAGTTTGTGTAGTGGGGTTGCTGTTTGGTGGTGTTTTGTTGTGGTATTTGTGTATGGGGTGGTACAGGAGGTGTGACAGAATCTCAGGTTGATAGATTGATTGATTTTGGAATGAATGGACTTGTTGTGTAGTGGGACTACTTTTGGGAAGTGGTTAGACAACAGGTTTGTAGGACTTGGTTGGGTCGTGACTTCAAATTTATGGGTGTGTTGGGTGTGGTGTTAATGTACAACGAGGCTACCAGTTCAAGTTATGATAGGATGATTTCACGGGATAACTTTGAATCATGATAGTTGGAAATGGTTGAACGAGTGTCTAGGAAAAAGGTGGTGTCTAGTGGGATTGTTGGTTGGTTGTTCTATGTTGTTTTTATGAATGGGTGTTAAAATGGATTTCCTTACCTTGGTCCCTACTTCCTTGTTTTCCTTAGCAGTGTTTAGTGGCATTTAGCCTTCTGAAAATGGTTGTATATGTTGTGCTTCTTAGTTTCCAGGGTAGTGATGGATTAAAATAAAGTGAACCCCTTAATTAACAAATGGAATGTGGTTAAATGAAAGGGGGTTAGGATTTTTTTTTATTGTGGTTTTTTATGTGGTTGTCTATATAGTGGTAGTAGTAAATGTGGTTCTGTGTGGGCTGGTTGTTTGTTTGAAACCCATAGGTTAGGCTGAGTGTTTGCTTACCTATATGTATAAATTGTATTTCCTTGTGATTTTTATACAATCCCCACATTTTTTAGCACCATGTGACAAACACCCACATTTCATGGGGGATGGTGTCTTTCCCAACATCCTGATGGGAGGATGGGTGGATGGTTAATGAATTTCTTCCTCACACCCTCTTCCGGGTTCTTACCACTCGAGCATATCTGAGAAGGGTGTAATGGATTGAGTTTTACCATAGTCTAAGATCCTTTGGGCATGTTTTTTTGTGGAAAAGGGGCCCAGGTGTTTGAGGGCCAGGATTCTCTTCTCAAGTGTCTTCGTGATGAGGCCCAGCTGTCTTCGAGTGAGAGGTGTGGTTATTGTGGCCCAACTGTCTGTGGGTGGGAAGTGTGTTGTGGTTGTGTCTTAGGTGTCTATAGGCGGGATTTTTGAGTGGTTTGAGGCCCAAGTGTGTGCGGGTAGGTTGTGGCAGTGGGAATAAATTTTGGAAGAGTGGTAGTTTCAAAACATTAGTTGTTAGGAATAAGCATCAAACAAGTGGGAAAGTGGTGCGGGGTACACAAATCATTGATGTGATTATTTTATTATCTTACATGACTTGAATTATCTAGGGAGTTTTCCTTGATGGGGATGGGTTGGTTAGATTTAATTTTTAGGTGCAATTGGTTTTTGTTATTTTCACAGGGTAATTAGTATGCTTCTCCCACTTGGACATGAGTGACTTTAGTTTTCCTACTTGTTATACTTTAATACTCACCCTATGTTTGTGGAACTATTTTCAGGTTTCCATGGGGACTTTGAGGACCGTTCTAGACTTTACTAGCTCAGTCTTTAGGATAGTTTTTTATGGTACTTAGTCTTTTCTTTTGGTACCTTGCATTAAAGTTTTTGTTGTATCATTGTGGTAGTTTATGTTTAAATCATGCATGGGTTGGATTTTGGTTTCCCTTTATATAATTTTTTTTGTTTTTTGGGATTTTTAACATCTTATCTCCCAATCATGTTTTCGTTAAAAAGGGTAATTTATTCCATTTTTTGTGAAATTATATACCCTTGGTGTTAGTCTCCACTCAAGGGCCTATTAAAGGTGGGACTCGGGGGTTAATATCTCTCCTTCATCTTTAAGAAGGTGGGTATTGATAGAATGGTATCATAGGACTGATAGTTGAGATATAGGATGAAGTTTGGAGTTATACATAGTGAGGATTTCATAGGATGGTAGGGAAATAGTATTAAAAAATCTTGGTGCATGAAATAGGCCAGGGAAGACTGGCTAGGACCTGGGATTTTTGGGGGCCCCATGATCCAATGTAAGGACTCTGAGCCTAATGAATGACAAAGTGAGGCTACACTAATTGTAGGGTAAATACCCTAGGGAAGGTGCATGCATCATAATGACATGTGTTCTTATGTTTATTGGGTTTTTTGGGAATTTAAAATAAATGAATAGTTAAAATGAATTTAAAAGAAAATTTACATACTACCCAGGCTTAGGAGTTCCTTGTTTACCTCTTCAACTATAGAAACTGGATGTCGGCCATGTGTGGTACATGAATTTGAGGCTCATTAGGCTGACTTGGTTGATCAGCGGAGGGACAATCGATAGGGGGAAGATGAATCATGTAAAAAGACCCTTCGTGCTTTCCAATATTAGACCTTGGGGAAGTTAGAAGGAATAATTTCAAACATAGATATGGAGGCCCATGTTGAGGAGATGACAATCACATTTTCCTTTATCTATGCTCTAAGGGAGTACTAGGTTCCTCTAGAAGTGATCTATATGCGAGGAGCGGTGCATCAGTGGTGGACTCTTTACCTCAGGGAGACGAAGGAGACCGACATATCATGGGATGACTTTGAGAAGGAGTTTCAGGTAGAGTTTCATTCCTTGATGATGTTGGCCGAGAAGAGGCAAGAGATGCTATCACTCTAGCAGAAGAGTATTTTAGTGAGGGAACTGAGTATCAATTTCAAAGATCTCCTACACTTTTCTCTGGATCTCTTTTCGAATGAGGAGTCACAAGTGAGATGATTGGAGGAGGCACTCTAACCTTCTCTTCAATATGTCATCACTCCCTTTACCCTATCGACATACTTAGAAGCTCAGAAGAAGGCCAGAGCAGTGGAGAAGATGCATTCATAGGGATGTGTACCACGTGAGGGGAGCCATCTGTGTTCATCAAAGGGGAAGGTAGTCAGCAGCAGGTCTCTGGAATCAGGGCCTTCCAAGTTTCATCTAGGGAGAAGTAGGCCTCAGTTGTTCCAATTTCGATCTCATGGTCCTTGACCTTTACCCATGGGCCTGAGATCGAGGTGCATTATCTTTGGAGGTCATGGAAATATTTGGATCCAGTGCCTAGTTTGAGCTGAGTACGGTGGGGGTGGGCAAGTTCAATGCCCACCTTAGTAGTAGTAGTTTCTTGTCAGACCTTTCCTGCAGTAGGTGCAGCAGGCTCCCACTCCACCAAGGGTGGATGGTGTTGGAGGAGGCTGACCTAAGGGTGCTCCTCAAGGGCCTTTTCCAGGGTGAGGTTGGGTATGAGGTCAAAACAAGAAGGATATAGGATCTAGGAATGGGCAATTTCATCCTACCAAGCTAGAATTTCCGAAGAGGTTGGATGTTGTTCGAGGTATGATCAGTCTATTTAGTACTCTTGTGCGTGCTTTGTTTGATTCAGGAGCTTCACACTTCCTTGTTACACCCAGTATATTAGGTGCCTTGTAACTATACATGGATAGAGTTTCTATGCCCCTGTTGTTGATCACACTAGTTGGAGGTAAGACCAATCTGTTTGACATTTTCCAGGGATGTAGACTGATGTTGGGGCCACATTAGCCAAGTGGGGATCTACTTCTTCTACAGATGTAGTTGTGTGATTTCATCATAGGAATTTAATGGTTGTTTTTGTACATACTGTTATCGAATTATTTTGTGTAAGAGTTATGTTTTCAGGTGTGGATGGATAGTGTTTAGTTTTCATTGGTGAGCGGGGATATTAGGTGGGCAGTCGGTGTGTACAGCCTCTTCTCTCCTTGTTGGCTGAGCTATCAGTGGGATCAGCAGACACAGAGATGGTGGAGGTTTCGGGGGTTGTTATAGAGTTCTTGGATGTCTTCCCATAGGAGGTTGTGGCTCTACCCCCTCGATGTGATGTTGAGGTTAGAATAGACTTGCAACCCGATGTTGGTCCGATTTTGATGGATCCCTATCGGATGGCGCCTTTTGAGTTGTAGAGTCAGATTGATGACTTGATGAAGAAGTGATTTTTTCTGCTGAGTGTGTTGTAGTGGGGTTCCCTAGTCTTGTTCATAAAGAAGGAAAACGGTGGCCTGAGGCTGTGCATAGACTACCGGAGTCTGAATCGGGTAACGTTCAAGAACTGTTACCCTATCCCGAGAACAGACAATCTTTTCGACCAGCTATGGGGAGAAATTTGGTTATCTATGATCGATCTATGGTCTGGATATCACTAGTTAAGGGTGAAGGATGGTGAAATCTCGAATAATACTTATAGGTGCAGGTATGGGAACTTTGATTTCATGGTCTTGTTGTTCGATGTCATGAACACACCATCTGTGTTCATGGGACTCATGAACTCTATTTTCCATGAATTATTAGATTAGTTTTTCATTGTTTTAATCGACACCATCCTAGTCTACTCAAGGTTAGATGAGGTTCATGTCGAACAACTGAGGACCGTCTTGGAGGTCCTTCGATGCCACCAGCTTTATGGGAAGTTTTCCAAGTGCAATTTTTGGACATGGGAGGTCCACTTCCTTAAGCATGTGTTATCTCAGTAGGGAATAGCAGTGGACCCATCAAAGATTGAGGTGGTTGTTTCTTTGGAAGCACACAAGAACATGGTATTGGTTTATAGCATCCTAGGTCTAGTGGGATATTACCAGATGTTCGTACCCTACTTCTCTCAATTTAAGGCTTCATTGATAGATTTGATCAGAAAAGACCAGTCCTTTGTGTGGAGTGAGCAGTGTTAGGCAGCTTTTAGCTACCTGAAGGGGAGGCTGGTCAGTGCTCCAATGCTTAAATTTCTTGAGGAAGGTGTGATGTTCGAGGTGTTCTAAAATGATTCTGGTTTAGGCTTGGGATGATCATTGATACAACAGTAAGAAGTGATCTCTTATGGGTCTAGGTTGTTAAATCCACATAAACGTAACTATGCCACCCATGATCTGGAACTTGTAGCGGTCATATTTGTACTAATGTTGTGGTGATATTACCTCATTAGGGAGTTATTTTTCGTCTTCACAGATTATAAGATCTTGAGGTATATCTTCACCCAGCGAGACCTAAATCTACAATAGTGAAGTTGGATGGATTTTATCAAGGAGTAAAACTTCAATATCTCTTACACATCAGGAAAGGGGAATGTAGAGGCCAATTACTTAAGAAGGAAGTTGAAGAAGGAGGTAGTTCAGAAATATATGGATGCTTGGAAGGAAATGGAGGAGTTGGCCAATTTTCATCTAGACATGAGAGTGGATGGTGGTAGAGGTTTTCTATTTCAGAAGACAGTGAAGTCTTCCTTGGTGCAGTAGGTGGAGGAGTCTCAGTGGGGAGACTCGGAGACTGAAGTGATGTTTTATCATGATGTCTAGCGTGATGCTCTAAAGGGATGGTCAGAGGATAGTCAGAATTGGATGTTGTTCTGTGGGAAGGTGTTTGTCCCAATGGAAATGTGTGATGGATTTGTCCATGAGTTCCATATCTCACCCCAGATGGTGCATCCAGGAGTTTCTAAAATGTATTGAGGTTTGAGGGAATATTTTTGGTGGCCCGGGGTGAAGTAGGTAGTGGAAGAGTTTGTGTCAAGGTGTCTAGTGTGTCAGCAAGTGAAGGATAAGCATCGTGTTCTTGGTGGTCTGTTGCAGCCCATCAGAATTCTTGAGTGGAAATGGGATGAAATATCGATGGATTTTTTTCACATTATTACCTAGGAATTAGGGAGGATGCAATTATCTTTGGGTATTATGGGGTTGGTTGACAAAATCAGCTCACTTATTAGCGATCAAGGAGTTGAGCGCAATGGATTCCTTAGCACAGAGGTATGTGGATGATGTGGTGCAGCTTCATGGAGTTCCAAGATCCATAGTCTCATATCGAGATACATGTTTTACATCACAAGTATGGAGGGGATTACAACATTCCGTTAGAACTCAGTTACGACTCATAACTACTTTCCACCCTTAGATGGATGGAGAGAGAAAGAGGACCATCCATACATTAGAGGTCATGTTACGGGCATGTGTTCTAGACTTTGGTGGGTCTTGGGTATGACATTTACTCTTGGTAAAGTTTTCTTACAATAATATCTATCACTCTTCCATTATCATGGCTCTATTCGAAGCTCTATCAAGGAGTTCATTTCATTCACCCATGTGCTGGATGAAAGTTGGGGTGGTAGATATTCTTAGTCCATACATGGTGAAGAGTATGATAGAAAAGGTGCGGCATGTCCATGAGAGGATGAAGGTAGTGCAAGACTGACATAATTCGTATGCTGATCATAGGAGGAGGCCTTTGGAGTTCAAGTTTGGGGAACATGTATTCTTGAAGGTTTCCCCTCGACGGGGGCAGAAGAGGTTTGGAAGAAGGAGCAAGATTTATCCCAGGTTCATCAGACCTTTCAAGGTATTGGGATCAGTTGGCGAGGTGGAATATCAGCTGGCATTGACACTGCAGATGGAGAAGATCCATGATGTCTTCCATGTATCTCAGCTCTGTCGGTATCTACATGACGAATCGAATGTCATTGACTGGGGAGAGTTAGATATTGAGGATAACGTGATGTTCGTGGAGCGACCAGTAAGAATCGAGGATCATGAGGATAAGGTGATTCATGGATGGTCCATTCCTTGGGTCCATGTGTTATGGAGGCATGGTAGCCATGAGGAGAGTACTTAGGAATGAAAGGCACATATGCATTCCTAGTACCTCGATCTATTCTGAGTTTTTCTCTAGAGTTTTTCTTTGTGATTTTCTTATGATGTAATTCTTGAGCTCGTTTGTTATGAGATGAGTTGTTTCCCTGTTCTCTGAATGTGTGTGAAGAGTCCTAACTATGAGGAGTGGAGGACCTAAACCCTAATCAATACACATTAATTCGGATGTGATTAAACTCATGTGGGAGAGTCAGTTCCTCCCAAAGAAGATGGTATCTTAACATGGAGGAAGTATATCCCTAATCCAAGTGTCTGGAAAGTGGGACCTTTGGGGTTTGTGTGGTTTTTTGGGGAAGTAGAAATCAGTGAGGTGTTCTTGGATGTTAAGGTTTTCTCTACAGTTTTCAAAAAACACAAGGTGGTGTGTCCCTAAAGGGTATCTTACATGATGCTAGTTTTTACCCCTCTTTATCTGAATTTGGTTTTAAATTATCAGGGATGAGAATAGTTTGACGGGTATCTGATGTAATGACCCAGATTTCCTCGGGCTATTCCATTGTGAAAATCTTGTGATTGCAGTGTTCTTAGGGGTCGTAGTCGTTTGTTTCGTGAGTTTTCCAAAAATCCAGTTTCACCAAACGGTTTCACCAAAATGGTGACACCATGATGGTGGAACACCTTGATGGTGGAACACCAAGATGGTAGCATCATAACAGTGGTACCCCAAAATGGTAGGTCTGTAATGGAACCACACCAAAACTTTGTCACTGTAATGGTGGAACACCTAAACAGTGACACCGTAACAGTGGCACACAGAAACGGTTGCACTATAATGATGGCACTGAAACTGTGGCACACCAAAATGGTGGAACACCGAAATGGTGGCACTATAATGGTGTCACCATCATGGTGGAACACCATGAAGGTGTCACATTGAAACTATGGCACACCAAATGACGTCTCTCCCTTTGCCAAATTTCCAGCTGCCCAGATTTTTTATCTGGTTTCAGCCCAATTATGTTTTATTTGATGTAAACTTAGTTTAAATACATGTTTGGATATTTTTAAGGGAATTTAAAAGGATATTAAATATATATTTAATATCCTAATGCTTTGGGGACTTTTAGATATTCAAACTTCATGGTCAAACCACGATCCGATTTTGATGCACTCTGAAATCATCTCCCTGGTTTTTAGAATATCACCTTTTTTTAAACCAATATCAATTATTCTCTTCTTTATTTTTCCCCTTGGTGTGACTAAATCCTTATTATCTAGAAAATTAATGCATCTATTCTAGATCCGCCTCATTCTAAGTTTTCTTGGAGTTTTCTACTGCTTGTGCGAACCCATGTTCTTGGTGCAAGGAGGAGTTTTTGTCACCTCTTTTTCTAGGTAGGGATTCTTCTTCCTGTCTTTATTTATGTATCATGTTGGGTGGGTGTAGTAATTTTTATTCATGAAGAACAACTAAATTATTTTTCCATAACAAGTAATAAATGATGGGAAGGTAATATAGTCAAAAGATAATAGGGGTCAATGAAATAACAGTAGGGAAGTGATGATGTTACATATACTATTTTAATTGTTATACATGAACCTTGTTTTGAATTGTATGGGTAGTAAGGCCTTCTGAAAATCATGTTTTTAGTGTTCTTTTCTTGTGCACTGGTGTTGTTCTATAATTTGTTGTGATTATTTGATAAATTTTTATAACCTGAAATCGTATACTTGGTAAAATGAATGGATTCCCCAAGATCAAACATGTTTTTTATCACCCATTATATTTAATTTTTAATTAAAGAACCCAACTTTCTAAATATAAATATGATTGTCTTAATGGTGTGGCTATGTGCTGGGTTTTGCTGGGTTTTTTACTTCATGGGGGGGTGTGAAGTTTTTGTTGGTAACCTTGTTAAGGGTATGGGGGGGATAGAGGGGTTAGTCCTGTGAATGGGGAATGGCCTGTTTCTAAAATGGGGATGATGTTTGGTGGTTTTTTGCTATGGGATTTGTGTATGGAGTGGTATAGGAGGTGTCACCGAATATCAAGTTGAGATATTGATTGATTGTGTAATGGATGGATTTGTTGTGCAGTGGGATTTCTTCTAGGAAGTGGTTAGGTGGTGGGGTTGCGGGACTGGGTTGTGTAGTAACATCATGTTTATGGGTGTGATGGGTGTGTTGTTGTTGTGCAACAAGGATGCTGGTTCTAGTTGTTAGAAGATTATTGAGCGGAATAACTTTGAAGAATGATATTTGGAAGTGGTTGAACGGGTGTTTAGGAAAAAGGGGGTGTGCATTGGGACTTCAGGTTTGTTTTCTCTATTGTTTTTATGAATGGGTGTTAAAATGGATTTCCTTACCGTGTTCCCTACTTCCTTATTTTTCTGGTAGTGTCTAGTGGCATTTAACCGTCTAAAAATGGTTGTAGATGTTTTTCTTGTTAGTTGCTCAGGTAGTGATGGAATAAATTAAAGTGAACCCCTTAATTAGCGAATAGAAAGTGGTTAAATAAAAGGGGGTTAGGCTTGTGTTTTATTGTGTATTTTTGTGTGTTTGTTCATATAGGGATAACAACAAATGCAGTTATATTTGGGATGGTTGTTTTTTGAAACTCGTAGGTTGGTATGAGTGTTTTCTTATCTATATGTATAAATTTTATTTCCTTGTGATTTTTATACGCACCCCACCTATGTTGAGTACCATGTTTCGAACACTGTCATTTCCTCGGTGTGGGTGTATTTCCCAACATCCCGGTGGGAGGATGGATGGATAGTTACTGACTTATTTCC
Source organism: Viscum album (assembly GCA_963277665.1). Classification (NCBI taxonomy): domain Eukaryota; kingdom Viridiplantae; phylum Streptophyta; class Magnoliopsida; order Santalales; family Viscaceae; genus Viscum; species Viscum album. The sequence continues at coordinate 678,863,581 of OY728123.1, read as the reverse complement.
TCGCACCCTCTTCCGGGTTCTTACCGCTCGAGCATATCGGGGTAGGATGTAATGGATTGAGGTTTACCATAGTCTGAGATCCTTTGGGAAGGTTTTGTTGTGGATGAGGGCCCCAGGTGTTTGAGGGTGAGGATTGTTTTTTCAAGTGTCTTCATGATGAGTCATAGGTGTCTTCGGGTGAGAGGTGTGGTGGTTGTGGCCAAGGTGTATGTGGGTGGGATGTGTGGTGTGGTTGTGACTCAGGTATCTATGGGTGGGTTTTTTGTGTGGTTTGAGACCTAGGATTGTGTGGGTAGTTTGTGACAATGGGACTGGATTTTAGAATAGTACTAGCATCAAGTAGTTAGATATTAGGAATGATCATCCAATCAGTGGGAAAGTGGTGGGGGGTACCCAAATCATTGATGTGCTTATATTATTATCTTACTTGATTTGTGTTATCTGGGGACTGTGCCTTGGTGAGGCTGGTATGGTTATATTTTCTTATTACGTGTTGTTGATTTATACTATTTTCATGGGGGAATTATTATGTCTCTCCCACTTGTGCATGAGTTAATTTAGTATTCCTACTAGGTATACTTGTATACTCACCCTATGTTTGTGGAACTATTTTAGGGTTTCCATGAGGACTTTGAGAATGGTGTTGGACTTTACTAGCTCGAGCGTCAAAATAGTGGTTGTGCTACTACTTAGTCTTTTCTTTTGGTACCTTGATTTGGATTTTTTGTTTTACCTTTGTGGTGTTTTATGTTTAAATCATGCGTGGATTGGATTTCGGTTTCCCTTTATATAGAAGTTTGGTGTTGTTTGTGATTTTTTCCATCTTATCTCACAATCCTATTTTCATTAAACAGGGTAATGTATTCCATTTTGTATGAGATTCTATACCCTTGGTTCTAGTTTCCACTCTGGGGCCTATTGAAGGTGGGACATCGGGGTCATTATCTCTACTTCATCTTGAAAAGGCGTGTCATGATGGTTAGCTTGATATAGCTCATGATTATGATCGATTCTGATATAGCTCTCTAAGGAATTGGGTAAAGGTATCTAGTTAATCAGTTATAGATTTCTCCTATGAGATCAATGTAATTTACCATGTATGTTATTCCATTTGGAATAGTAATTGTAAGAGTGATATAAAAATGATGTCCCAAGTTACCTACATGATTTATCTTTTTATTCTATTGGTTTTTATGGAAACCTTATGATTTCACCAGGTATGATAATGATCTTACGTGTAAAAGAAAGTATATTCTACTTATTAAGGGTGAAATGTATAAAATTTCGAAAAAAATCATGATATTTTCATGATTAAAAAGAAAAATATATGATATTTATTTTTCCTTTAATATTTTTTATTAAATTTTCTACAAAAATACCTAGGGAGAGAATCTTATTTCTTGGGTAAGAAAATGTTTATTTTTAGCTCAAAGTTTATTTTGAAAAAAAAAATTATCAGTATTCATAGAATTAGGAGTTTCCTTATTTTTATTTATCCCTTAATGATATTTTTATGCTCATCCCACAATTTAAAAAAAAATTCAAAGAGTTTGAAGGATTAATAGGGACAATGATGAGGTCAATATGAAAATTGTGAAGATATTTCATAAAATGAAAAATTATTATATCTTAAAAGTTTTGTATTGTGGTAAAAATGGATATGGATTGGAAGTGTCCACTTTTTTATGTAATATTTTTTATGTAAGGGTGATGGCCTAGTTCTCTATAACTCTAAACCTAAAATATATTTGGGAATGTAAGAAACTGAATTCTTAAATAAATAATCAATTTTATATATTTTTTAAGATCTGGTCCTTATAGTTAGTATCAAAGGAGAGGTTTTGTTAAATTTAGAGGATATGATAATTTATGTATGTACTCTTAAGAAATTCTAATTTATGGTTATCATGAAATATAATTTTATGATTACCATTTTTCTTCCTCTAAACTATGTATGTTCATAATAGTTTTCCATAATGAAAATAGGGAAGATGATGTAGGCAGGAACTAAGAGGACAATATCCTTTCAAATCAATAACCTGGAATGGTTTGAATTTCAATTGAGTAGTTTTTTATTATGATGGATCAGTTTAAAAAGATTATAAATGGTGGAGGAATCCATGATAGAGATTAACTAGATATACTGTTGAGGAATGTGTCGATATTCTTTCATTTTATATGATACAACCCTCCAAATTTCAATAGATCTTCTAACCCGGTGTATATAAGGGATGGATTAAATCACTAGAAACAATTTTTTGAAGTCATGGGATGATCAAAATAGAAAAAGGAAACTCTTTCTATTTACTATTTTCAAGGTGAATCTAATCAATAGTGGTAAATGGTTATCAATACTAGAGAAAGGGAAGTGATTGATTCCATGGAATGGGATACATTTTAGAATATTTTCCTTTATAAATATTTTCCAAAGTTAATTTGACTTAGCATGGAAAAGAAATTCTTAGAATTGTGGAAAAATGAGTAAGATTTAGTGGAGGAATATGAAGTAGTATTAAGCTGATTTGAAAGGTACACATTAAATTTTATCTAGGATCTTGATAGTAAAATTGATCTGTTTTACATAGGATTAAATCCAAGATACTGAAGAAAAATTGCCTCTTGTAAATATAAAAGTTATGAAAATTATTTTTTGCTACTGAGTAGGTGTAAATGGTGGTTTTATATGATCATGTGTCCAATTAAAATAAATAAAGACATAGATATAGGTGGTAGTATAATTGAAAGAATCTATCAAATAAATATAAAGATAGGAAAATGATTTTTTTAGTTTGTGATAATTTTGGTATAAACAGAACTAGGGAATGTCTTATGAAATCTCAGAAGTTATTATAATGTGTTAAGATCAGGAATGTGGTTTTTGATTTAAAATAAAAATATCTTTGTATTGGTAAGATCAATTTTTATATTTTGGTTATGATGTGTTTCAATTTTAAATACATGGTTCACTATAAAGGTTTTTGTCTGAAGAAGAGCACGAATGATGGGAAGTAACAAGACTTTAAGTAGGAGGGTGTGGTGAAATCCTTTAAAACTTATTCCATAGATATTTTTCCATTGAATTATGTTTTGTAAGGTACATTGGTTTTTTATTCATATTTTTATAATTTCTTGTTTGATTTGGGTTATACACATTCTTTCATATATATTAAATTTTATAGAAAAATAAAAAATTCACCTCAATAAATAAATTTATGACTTTTTTCAAAACAAATTGGGGTAGTATTAAGGAAACAATATTTTCAAAAGATATTATTGTAGTAATATGGGGAAGTTCTTTCCATACAAAACGTATTTTATTGACCAGTGTAAAATTTGGTGTTATTCGGTTTGTGGGTGGTCTTTGAGATTATCATGTTAAGATAGATTAAAGGGACAAAGAAGTTATTTTCCAAAATGAGTCTCTATTTGTATATAAGAATCAATTCATACATTTTATAAAATATCAAAAAGATGATAAACTTCTCAAATATGGAAATTAAAGTTATCTTTCTCATTTTATTAAAGAAAAAATATATTGTTTAGTTTAATGATATATCAGTAGTAAAATAATATCTTGATGTTTTTCCATATGATTTGATTAATGTTATTAAAAATAATGAACATGTGTTTACTATTGAATTATTATTTTATGCTAAGATAATATCAAAACCTCCATGTCTAATTTCTCAAGTATATCTTCTAGTATTGAAAAATAAGTTTCAAGGATTTCTTGATAAAGGTTTCATTCATCCTAGAACTTCACCATGGGGTGCTCCTATTTTATTTTCTAAAAATAATGATGGTTCCATAAGGATTTTCATTTATTATATATCATTGAATAAAATCAATGTTAAGAATAAGTCTATGCTTCCCAATATTGATGACTTTATTGACCATATCTAAGGAGGTCAGTATTTTTAAAAGGGTTATCATAGGTCTGGGTACCATCAACTTTAGTATAATGAGGATGAAATACCTATGACAACATTTCATACTAGGTATAAGAATTATGATTGTATGGTTATGACCATTGGGTTGATGAATGCTCTATCTATATTGTTGGATCCTATTAATAGATTTTTCCATGAATATTTGGATAAATTTATGGTTGTTTTTATTGATGATATATTGGATTATTAAAAAAATTATGAGGATCATGAAAAACATATAAGGTCCCTTCAGAAAAAATTGAAAGAAAATTAGTTATATATAAAATTTAGTAAATGTTATTTTTTGTTATAAAATATTTCATTCCTAAGACATATCATAAATAAATATAGAATAATTTTTTATCTTACTAAAACTAAAGTAGTTGACCAATGGCCAATACCTAAAAATGTTGTTGTGATTTATAGTTTTATATAATTAGTAAGTTGTTACAAGTGTTTAATTGAAACAATTTCCCAATTATTCAAACCCATTAACTAAGTTAACATGAAAAGTATTTATTTTCATCTAGATAATGTAATTTGATGAATGTTTCTAGGAATTAAACATAAGATTGATGAATGTTCATGTTTTGGACCTTCCATCCAGAAATGGTGACTTTTTTATCTAAAATGATTATCTATTTAATGGATTGGTTTTTTATAATATAGAATGATTTGGTAACTTCTTATAAATCATATCAATTAAAAATTCATGATAAAAATTATCCCACTCATGGCCTTTAATTGGTGGTTGTAATGTTTTTATTATAAATTTGAAGACGTCATTTATATGGGGTAAAGTGTGAAATATATATATATATATATATATATATATATATCATAATATCATGATGTATATATTCACTCTAAAAGAGTTGAACATAAGATAGATTATATGGATAGAATTGATAAAATCAATGACTATAAAATTATTTTCCATCCAGGAAAGGATAATTGTGTAGTGGATACTTTGAGTCTGAAAGATAATTCACCATTAAATAAGCTATGTCTAGAATAAGATCCTTTGGTTAATTATTTAATAAATGTTGTCTTAGAAATTTTATATGTAGGTAATCCTACTATTTTTTAAGGTGTCATTACAATAATCTCTTTTAGAAAGAATTAAGTAAGACCAGAATGAAGACAGTGTTTCACCAGAAAAGGTGTAATTTTTAGTTCCCCAACCTAATTTTCTACTCAAACAGTGCTCTGATCCAGTTGTTCACTATAACATAAAATCACCTCCCTATATGCCAATGGCTTTCAAATATTAGTAAAAGTGTCAAAAGATGATAGTGGTGAGACTATAACCTATGGTGGTGATAACATTTGTAGCTAAATGTAGACATTCCATATCATATTAGGTGATACAAAATTGTATTTAAATAGTAGAGTCACATGTGGTTGACCACAAGTATATAGATGTAGTGATCATAATGATACATAAAGAAGACTCAAAGGTAAACTCTAGATGATGGAAGAACCTCTATGTTCCCTTTCCATCTATCCCATAAAAAAGGTCTAACATTATAATGACCCAAACTTTTATTAATGAAAATTCCTCTGGATCTAATTAAATGTATTATTATATACAATGAGTTATATAAAACATACGAACTTCCTTGGTTTTATGTTTTTTTATTTTAAAATACCGTTAAGAATTTTTATCGTCGCTATTTTAGTTGTTGAACAGTGATCACATGATTTGTATAAATATAGGGCTTTAACAGATCCAATTTACTCAGAAAAAGGAAGTGATTGCCTCATCTAGTAGAATTTCTCCAGACAAATCCCATTTTTCAGATCTTGGAAAGGAGGTAGCATCACTGGGATTCGCTCTTGACCAATCCCAAGATGATCTTTAAAAAGTTAAGCTTGAACAGAACTGCTTATGGGAGAAGTGAAAGTTAATAGAGATTTCCACCTGAGCGATGTTATCCGAGCCACCCCAAGGGTCTGTAACCATTGCACACCTTACCCTTAGGTATTATGCGGGTGTTATAAGGGGTTATTTAACTATACCCTATCACTATGATTATGTGCATTATTTGTTTTTTATAGAATAAATAATATACATTCATTTTATTATTACTTTGTAAGTGATTTTTAAAGCAAAAATAGTATTTTTAATTAATATTTAAATTCAATTAAGAGTTCTATTTTGATGAATTTATGGTTTTTTTAATTAAATAATATTTTAATAAAATATTATATTTAAATTAATTTTTATTAAATATAAATGATCATACATTTTTTATGAATACAATTGAAAAGTTTATTAATGTTTGAAAACTGTTTTGGTCAAAACCCAAGAATTTTCAATAAATGTTGGTTTTTATTTTAAAATTTAAAATTCACATATTTATAAAATTATTTTGATAAAATTAATATTATTTTTGAAATCAGGGAATCTAAATTATCCAATAGTGAATTTTTCGTAATTTTCCGAGACAATCAAATTTTTGGATAAAAATTAAATACCATATAAATATATAATGTGTTTTGTGACATCATAATGACCCAATATAGATGTGATAAAATAATATAAAAGGTATATTCGGCCAATATATGTTTTACCTTTAAAATAATGTGATTTTATATTTTTTTTGATTAATTTTATGATGCCTTAGTGTTCCCTCCAAGACTTATAAAATATTTTAACATTTTAAAATGATTTCCTTGAGAGTGTGACTCACCTCCACATAAGAAAGCCTAATATTTTAATAATTTAGGAAATTGGACTTATAAAATAATTTCTTCCACTCATATTTGGAAAAAACCCATGGAAAAATACAGTTCATTTTTTTGTGGTTTTAAATATTTAATTATATAGATTCCAAAACATAATTTTGTGAAATATTAAAGAATTCCCCTCTCTTTTCCTATATAAACCCACCCAAGATCCCACTTCTATTCACTCAAAACCCTTGTAGTACGTCCCTACTATGCCCTAATCTCTCTAGAATCCTCCCAAGTCACCCCAAGCTCCCACAAAGCCTCTCTTAAGCCTCTCCCAATCCTTTGGAATCACACTTCCAAGTAAGGGATCCTTACTATCTTTCCTTCCTTATTTTTTCCCAAGTTTACGTATATTGTTATGCCCTTTTATTTTCAATTAAAAATGTTGGGGTATGATTTAAAACCACCCCTATACTTCCTTCCTTATTTTTTAATGATGAGATACACCTTTATCTCTCATTAATGCATCCCATGTACACCCGTTACCATGTCGAAATTTCGTAAGGGATTTCTCTCTCCTCATTTACTTTCAAGAAATTATTTTATATTATGAATCTAAATTCCATTACATATGTTGGTATATTTTTTTCCATGACACAATTACTATCCATTTCATGTATAAATGATGAGATACCCCTTTCTCTCTCATTAACCCATTTTATGATTTCTATTTGACGTCGTTATGCTATCGAAGTTACACCAAAATTTCCAATGCCAAAATCATCGTGTAAGTGAAAACCATACCCATTTCACTATAAAGGGCATTCAACTTTATGAACATATAATTTTTTATTGAGTACTTACATTTATGAATTCAAAATATCTTATTCTTGGAATAAATTATGATGTTTAATGAATCCAGGTTGTATGATCAATGTGGCACACTTATGAATTAAATGAAATGATTAAGAATGTTGCGCCCAGATAGCACTCTAATGCATTAGATAAAGAGTTGTATCATGATACATCATGTGAAATGAGGGTTTACTCATGATAATTAATTTAAAATGAGGGTTTACTCATGATAATTCAAGTGAAATGAGGGTTTACTTATGCTCTATGTGTAATGAGCATTGGCTCATGCTAATATCATGTTAAATGTTGTGGCCACATATCCATGTTGTGATAATCATACTATATCATGCATTTATGTTCATGTTCTCTTATGCTCCATTGATATGCCTATTTCCTTACATTTATTTTCTTATTCATGTTATGCCTTCTTTACTCCCTCATTGGGATTTATAGCTCACCCTTTTCTTATGGATGTCATCAGGTTATCCCATGCAATGCTAAGTACGAAGGAATGTTGTGGTCATGTAAGAGAAGTTTTCAATAAAGATGTTGTATTTTATGTTTTAAGTTGTTATGTAATGCTCCTAATTTCCCATGAAAAAATACCTCTCGATCCTCAGATTTGTCTTAAGTGAATGTTTATGTAATAAATCATGCTTATGTGTATAATAAAGAGCAGGGTTGTTATTGTTGGTATCAGAGGATAGATTTAGTTATTTTTGGTATTAGGATTAGAAAACCCGAGTGATATTTATAGGGATAAGACTAATTATAAAAAAAATCCCTATATTTTGGTGAGTATAGAGTAAGTGGTTTATCAAAAAAAATACATCCCTATCTGGATACGAACAAGTAGAGGTGGCTCTGGCACAAATGTATCTAGGGGTAAAACCCAAAAACACTACTTTGATCTAGACTTAAACAGAAACTAGTGCACGACAATAGGCCTTACTGCACTCTTGGTTTGACACTCCTAGGGGATATGTTTTGGTAAATTCATAAGCTTAGTATGAACCATTATTAAGGGAATAAAAAATTTCCCTAAGAATATATCTTGGGAAGTAGATCGTGGATAACATATATTGAAGCCTATAAATTCATAAGTTAAGGAAGTAAATGTAATTTATAAGTTATCCCTTTTTTCATTGGATTCCCCTTTATGTGTTACCCCTAACTATCCTTTTATTCTAGACAATAGTTGGTAATATGAGAACTTGGGATAACAACCTATGTGAAGATCAATGTGACGATTGTTCTAATGAGATTCCCAATCTGAGAGAAGTGGGATTCGTAAACATTATCACAATACTCTCATAGTTAACTCAAGTTTTTAATAGAAATGTGGGTCAAGAGGAACGTCCAAACCCCCTAAGAAACTAGCTTCAATCGAGATCTTCATGATATAAAGGCCTCCTACTTTCAATGGGTCATATGATCCCTCAATCACCGACCAATGGCTCAACTCCATTAAGAAGATATTCTCAATCCATCAATGTTCCGAATAAGAGAAGGTTCTTCTGGATGCCTATCATATATAGGGTGAAGCTGATCAATGGTGGGAATTGATCAAAAATATATATACTGAGGAAAAGATTGATGTGTTGGAATGTAAGGATTTTTGGAAAATTATTTTTGAAAAATATGTTCCTCGCACCCTATAAATTAAGATGGAAAGGGTCTTCCTTTCCCTCAAGAAAAAAGATAAAGAATCTATTGGAGCAAACAAGGCAACTTCACAAGGCTTGCATGATACACCTACAGCTTTGTTGTTACCCCTGAATGCAAGGTTGACCGCTTCTTTTGTGGGATAAAAACTAGCCTACAGAAATCCCTATAGATCCGTCACTTTGATAGCCACGAAAAAATTATTCGTTGTTCCCTCAAAGTTGAAATGGAAATCAGTGAATCTTAGGGATATCATGGGGATATTAAGAGGAAGTTAGAATTTAATTCTGGCGGTCTGATGGCTAAATCCAATGGTGCTAAGAAATTCCAGCACCCCACTTGTCAAAGGTACGAAAAGAAGCACCCTAGAAATTTCTTGAAGGGGACGAGGAAATGATTTAGGTGTGGAAGAGAAGGGAACCTGACCATTAATTGCCAACAAGAAAAACCCACTGCTGTGGCATAGGATAGGAATGATCTGTTCAACCCTCAATGCATTTTTCAGTACCTTAACTGTAAAGAACCAAGAAAATTTGAAAACTAGTTCCCTACGCCAAGGGTTTCAGAGGAAACCAACAACCTCCAAGGTAGCAAGGGAGATATTTTTCTATCACTACCACCGAAGCAAACCCTGACAACGAAGTGGTGATAGGTATGCTACTTATTCATTCAATAATAGTGAACTTACTTCTAGATTCTGGTTCTACACATTCTTTTATATCCCAAGAATTTAGTAGAAAATTCCCAACACCACCACAAATCATGGAAGTAGAGATGTTAGTCAGAATGAAAAATGGGGAAATTATTGCATACCATTAATATAACTCCTCCCCTATCACAATTTGTGGATTGAACTTCCTGAAGAACCTCTTCATACTCCCTCTAGTAGAATTTGATGCAATTATTGGCATGGATTGGTTTTCCCTATATAGAGCCAACAAAAATTTCCATGAGATGAAAATCACTCCCCATATATTGAATCATCCCTCGATTCTGTACAAGTGCAAGGAGAAGGATGAATCTTCTTTAGAACCATCATCTCAAGAGTGGATATTACTGCTCTATGAGCACATGTATCTTTCTAAGATGATTGAGTCCAAGGAATAAACCATCCTTGAAGACATACTTATCTTGAGGGAATTCACTAATGTGTTTCCCGAGGAATTGTCTGGTCTTCCTCCTCAAAGAGATATTGAATTATCAATTGATCTTATACCTATGTCATTGCCAATATCCAACACTCCATATAGAATAGATGTTGTGGAGATTAGGAGCTGAAGAAACAGGTACATGATAATTTGAATAAAGGGTTTATATGCCCAAGTGCTTCACCATGGGGTGTGCCAGTCCTCTTCATCAAGAAGATGGATGGGTCAATGCGCCTTTACATTGATTATCAGGAGCTCAAAAAAATCACGATAAAGAACAAGTATCCTCTTCCACGAATTGATTACTTGTTCAATCAGCTACGTGGAGAAAAATACTTCTCCAATGTGGATCTGTAGTTGGGATATTACCAACTGAGGGTTAATAAGGAGTATATCCCCAAGATTTCTTTTTGTACAATGTATGGGCACTATGAATTCAAAGTAATGCCTTTCGAACTCACTAGTGTTCCAACAATCTTTATGGACATGATTAATAGAGTCTTTATAGATTACCTTGAAAAATGTGTGATAGTATTTATAGATAGTATTCTAATATAATCCAAATCCAAGGAGGATCATGAGGAGAATCTAAGAACTATACTAGAGACCTTACAAAAGGAGAAGCTCTATGCAAAGTATAGAAAGTGTGAGTTCTGGTTGAAGGAGGCCTCATTCTTGGGTCATATCATCCCAAGAAATATGATATCTATGGATCCCTCCAAGATAGATGCAATTTAGGGATGGTCAAGGACAACATTAGTGATGAATATCCATAGAATCCTAGGGTTAGTTGGATATTATCGCCGATTTGTGAGAAATTTATCACGATTGTCAAACCCTATGACCAAGTTAACTCAGAAGGGGGTCACGTTTTCTTGGAGTGATGAATGTGAAGATAGCTTGAAGGAGTTGAAAAGGAGGCTTATCATTGTGCTCTTGCTCACACTACACATAGGTGGAGAACTTTTTTTGTATTTACTGATGCTTCGAAGAAGGGCATGGGCTGTGTGTTGATGCAAAATGACAAAGTCATTGCCTATGCTTCAAGGCTATTAAAGTTTCAAGAGAAAAACTATCCAACACATGATATTAAGTTGGTTGCAGTAAGATTATCTTTAAAAATTTGGCAACATTACCTCTTTGGGGTGAAGTGTGAAATATATACAGATTAAAAAATCCTCAAGTATATATTCACACAGAAAGAGATGAATATACACCAATGAAGATGGTTAAACCTGATCAAAGACTATGACTGATCAATTCAATACCATCTGGGGAAAGTGAACAAGGTTTTAGATTCTTTAAGTAGAAATTATCCAGCAACTCTTTCATTGATGATAATTGAAAAGGATCCAATCTTATTAGATTTTATGAAGATGGAAATGGGAATCATAAACAAGGGAACATCATAAATCCTTTCACAAATTATTTCTCAACCATCTCTTTTGAAAATGTTAAAGGATGCTCAAAAGGATGATGTGGGAATTCAAAATAAAGTGGAAACTATTAAAAAATGGAAATACTTGGAGTTCAATGTTAATGAAGAAGAAATTGTGAGATTTGGGTCAAGACTTTGTGTTCCATTAAATCTGAAGTTAAAGAAAGAACTCTTGGATGATGCACATAGTTCGAATTTCTCCATTCACCCAGAAAACACAATAATATATCAAGATCTCTAAGATCATTATTGGTGGTATAATATGAAGAAGGAGATCACTAAGTATACATCAAAGTTCCTAGTATGACAGGAAGTGAAGGCTGAAAGGTAGAATTCTAAGGGGATGATGAAACCATTACCCATAACACTATGGAAATGGGAGAACAACACCATGGAATTTTTCACCAGACTCCCAAAGACATCCATAGGAAATAATGCTATTTGGTTTGTTGTGGATCATCTTAAAAAGACTTCACACTTCATTTCAATTCAAGAGAATTTATCATTGGATCAACTGGAACAGATATACATCAGAGAAGTGGTAAGGTTGCATGGAGTACCACTATCGATTGTATCCGATCGAGATCCAAGATTCACCTATAAGTTCCATAAGAGTCTCCAACACACACTGAATATTGAGCAGAACTTCAGTATGACTTATCATCCTCAAATTGATGGCCAGTCTGAGTGGACTATACAAACACTTGAGAATAAGTTGAGAGCATGCTCAATGGACTTCAAAGGAGTATGGGATCAAAATCTTCCTTTGGTTGAGTTCTCTTACAATAACGGTTTCCACTCAAGAATCCAAATGGATCATTATTAATCCCTTTATGAGGAGTGGTGCAGAACACCGGTATGTTGGGATAGAGTTGGGGAGCAAAAACTCTTAGGTCCAAAAATAGTTAAAGAAATGGTGGAGACGGTTATGACCATCCAGAAGCACATTAAAGCTGCTTAGAGTCGACAAAATAGATATGATGCTAATCATCAAGGAGACCTAGAGTTTGAGGTTAGAGACATGGTATTCCTCCATATATCACCATGGAAGAGAGTTATGAGATTTTGGAAGAAGGGAAAGCTTAGTCCAAGGTACATTTTCCCTTTTGAGATCCTTGATCGCATTGGAGAAGTGACCTATCAACTAACACTCCCACAAAACCTATCTCTAGTACATTATGTATTCCATGTATCACTCTTTAGGAATAAAATACCTAAACCATCATCTATACTCAATCCATAGATGGTACCATTGGATAATGAACTCTACTATGAAGAGAAGCCAATAAAGTTAATAGATCGTAGGTAAAAAGTTCTACAAAATAAGAAATTCCCATCATCAAAGTGTTGTGGAGAAACCACAAGTTTGAAGAAGAAACATGGGAACTAGAGGAAGTGGTGAGGAAAAGTCGCCCTCAACTATTTTAGTGCGGGAAAATGAAATTTCTAGGGTAAAATTTCTTAAGGGGGGAAGATTTTAATGACCCAAACTTCTATTAATGAAACATCATCTTGATCTAATTAAATATCTTATTCTATAAAAAGGGTTATATAAAACATATTCACTTACTTGGTTTTATATTTTAGGATTTCAAAATAACGTTAAGAATTGTTATCGTTGCTATTTTATCCTTTGAACAGTGATCACAAGATTAGTATAAATATAGGGTTTTAACAAATCTAATTTACTTAGACAAAGGAAGCGATAGCCTCATCCAGTAGAATTGCTCTATACGAATCCCATTTGTCAGGGCATGGAAAGGAGGTAGCCTCACTAGGATTCACTCTTGACCAATCCCAAGCAGAGATTCAACAATTTAAGCTTGAACGGAACCGCCTACGAGAGAAGTGGAAGTTAATAGAGATTACAACCTGTGCGATGTTATTCGAGAATCCCCAAGAGTCTATCGCTATCAAACACCTTACCCTTAGGTATTATGAAGGTGTTATAAGGGGTTATGTAAAAAGACCCTAGCACTATTATTATGTGCATTTTTTATAGAATTAATAATATACACTCATTTTTTTATTACTTTGTAAGTGATTTTTAAATAACAAATATTATTTTTAATTAATATTTAAATTCAATTAAGAAATCTATTTTGATGAATTAATGTATTTTTTAATTAAATAATATTTTAATAAAATATTATATCTAAATTACTTTTTATTAAATATAAATTATCATACAATTATTATGAATACAATTGAAATTGTTATTAAGGTTTGAAAATAGTTTTTGTCAAAAACCCATGAATTTTCATTAAATGTCAGTTTTTATTTTAAAATTAAAAATTCACATATTTAGAAAAATATTAGGTAAAATGAATATTATTTTTTTAATCAGTACATCGAAATTATCCAATGGTGAATTTTTCATAATTTTATGAGGCAACCAAATTTTTGGGTAAAAATTAAATACCTTATAAATATATAATGTGTTTTATGACATCATAATGACCCAATAGTGATGTGATAAAATAATATAAAATATATATTCTTCCAATATATTTTTTAACTTTAAAACAATGTCATTTTGGATTTTTTTTATTAATTTCATTATGCCTTAGTGGACCCTCCAAGACTTAAAAAATATTTAACATTTTAAAATGACTTCATTGAGAGTGTGACCCACCTCCACATAAGAAAGCCTAATATTTTAATAAGTTCGTCCATTGGACTTATAAAAAAATATTTTCCACTCAACTTTGGAAAAAGCCATTGGCAAAAACCATGTTTTGGTTTTTGGTTTTAAATATTTAATTATATAGATTCAAAAACCTAAGTTTGTGAAATATTAAAGAATTTCCCTCTCTTTTCCTATATAAACTCACCCAAGATCCCACTTATCTTCATTAAAAACCCTTTAAGAATGTCACTACTCTTCCCTCTTCTCTTTATAATCCTCCCAAGGCGCCCCAATCTCCCAATAATCCTCTCTCAAGCCTTTTCCAAGCCTTTGGGATCACACTTCAAGGTAAGGGATCCTCACTATCCTTCCTTATTTATGTCAAAGTTTCCTTATATTGTAATGCCATTTTATTTTCAAATTAAAAATGTTTGGGTATGATTTATCACCTCCCCTATACTTACATCCTTATTTTTTAATTATTATATATGTCTTTATCTCTCATTAATGCCTCCCATGTACACCCGTTACCATGCCAAAATTTCGTAAGAGATTTCTCTCTCCTCATTTACTTTCAAGCAATTATTTTATATTATGCATCCAAATTCCATTAAATATGTTGAGATATTTTTTCCATGACCCCATTATTGTGAATTTCATGTATAAATTATGAGAGACCCCTTTCTATCTCATCAACCCATTTTACAATTTCTATTTGACGTCGTTATGCTGCCGAAGTTACACAAAAATTTCTCATGCCAAAATCATTATGTAAATGAATACCATACCCATTTATCTATCAAGGTTATTCACCTTTATGAACATGTACTTTTTTATTGAGTACTTAAATTTAGGCATTCCACATCTCTTATTCATGGAATAAATTATGAGGTTTAATGAATCCATGTTGTATGATCTATGTAGCACAATTATACATGAAATGAAATGATTAAGAAGGGTGCACCCTCATAGTGATACAATGCATTGGGTAAAGAGTAGTATCATGATAATTTATGTGAAAGAAGGGCTTACTCATGATAATTCAAGTTCAATTAGGGTTTACTCATGAAAATTAAAGTGTAATGAGGGTTTACTCATGTTAATTCAAGTGAAATGAGGGTTAACTCATGATCCATGTGCAATGATCCATGGCTCATGCTAATATCATGTTAAATGTTTCCACATCTCCATGTTGTGATAATCATTCTATATCATTCCTTTTTGTTAATGTTTATCTTATTCTCCATTGATATTCTTATTTCCTAACATGGATTATATTATTTATTTTATTCCTTGTTTACTCCCTTACTGGGCTTTATAGCTCAGCCTTTTCTTATATATGTCCTCAAGTTATCCCATGCAATGCTAGTCATGTAAAATAAGTTTTCAATAAATATTTTTATTTTATGTTTTAAGTTGTTATATATTTCTCCTAATTTCCAAAGACACTAGACATCTCAATCATCAGAGTTTTCTTAAGTGCAAGTTTATGTAATAAATCATGTGTAAGTGTGTAATAAAGAGAAGGGTTGTTATAAACTTGACCAACAAGGTCTAGCTCCTGATCTCAGTCCCTTACATGATCATAAAAGAAAAAAATCTACATATGTCTCAAAGGTCTTGTATAGGGTGTGAGGATAAATCTCAATAGGCCACCACCAATGTGTTCCCATCTTACATCCATAATAATATATGTGTATCTAATTATAAATAAAATATCACATGAACATCATATAATTAACATTATTATCCTATCCTCAACAACCACAAGGAAGAAATCAGCTGCTTCATCCATCGAAATTATACCACATGACCCCAGTTATATATATATAATACAGTGTAATGTATGAATATATATAATTGTAGTGGTGAGGATCCTTATAATAATCCCAAGGAATCCCCTAAAAAGTAAAAAAATTTGGAGAGCCCTTAGCCACCTCCTGTAAATTTATCCTTGGCACCTTGGGCCAACCGAAACCTCTCGTGTCCTAATCAAATAACTAGAATCCCAAAGTCAAACCTAATAAGTACTTGGTCCCATAGACCACAACATATAAGATCTCTATTGGATCAATAGACCGATTTCTGAGTCAAATTGATATCTTTCCTCCAAATAATAAACATCATCGGATCAACAGCCAATTTCCCAAGGAATGATGATATCTATCCTCCCAAATAATTCCATTCCAAAAGAATCGATATTGAATGAGACTCAACCCCCAACTGACTATCTTCTAATCTTTAATTGATGGTCTATCACCATCCACATTCCTTTCTATGAAAATCACCTCCATTCTCAATGATGTATAACACCATCCTAATCCGCAACTAAAGGAGGCCTCTACCCACATCAGTGGTCAACACCACCCCCGTAATATGAGTCATATCAATATGCACAAGACTCCAACGGGGCGTCATCCAATCATAGTGAATTGTAATCACCCAAAAAATACCTAATTCATCTTATCCTAACACCTCATTCCCCTATATCCATGTCACTCATCCCAATGGTCAACACCATCTCAAAGTCCCTAGCCATGCCCTCAATCATGATGATCTCGTCACCTCACTCTGAAGACCTCATCACCCAACCTATGACTAGCATCACCCATGTATTTTGGGCCTTTCACAACCTAAAAACTTACATTACCTCAATCCAAGTAGTCTTCACCACCTCAATCCTCAACATATTCTTATCACATTCCCATGGAACACACAATACAATATAACAATTCAATTTAAATTAAATAACTCACCCAACCTAACCTGCCCAACCGGTCCAAAGCCTCTAACCTAACATAACTATTTTTAAGTGGAGAAATAGCAAGCCCATGGAATCTCACAACATTAATTTAATAATTTTAAGAAAATAAACTAATTTATTAGGGTCTCCCTCAGACTACCCACATGGAACTTTTATATCTCACCCCAAAACATCATCAAAATTAATGATAAATATAGGAACCACCTGCCTCATACCGGTTGATGTTCAATCATCAGATATTGACCTCTAACTTAAGCTAAATCATATGAAATCTTCATTTTAGATGAATGCCCTGAAAAGAGGGTAAAATGGTTTACATGGATTTTACACACCTTATAGAAAGATAAAATATAAATAGAATCTATTGGATTGAAATCCATATAGATAAAAATCCTTATCCACCAACGGATCGAAGATCAGAGCTCATATGAGGATATTTTCTCAAATCCTAGGTGTGGGAGAGGAGGAGGTCCATGTCTATTTGGGAGGATATCCATGAATGTGAGGAAGAAATAATGAAAATCCTATTAAAGAAAATATAGGAAAATGGTCATTTTTACTCTTTAAGGAGGTTTTATGATTATCTCATGGTTTGGAAAGACGTGTGAAAACTGTGTGGGTTCCCACTATCTAAGAACCACCCTTGCACGGCCAAGTCGCACAGTTTCCCAAATCACTAGCAAGCCATTTGAATCCCCTCTAATAAAAACTAAAGAGGTTCCACAAAACCATGTTCCCCCTATTACATGATTCTTTAAACAATTTTCAGTGAATAAGGAGGGTCACACAGTTACTCATGGGAGGCCACACAGTTTTCCCAAACCATGTGCCTCTATCTTCACACCCTAAAAAGTTGGGGTTCTGGCCTCTGACGTATCGGAAACCCACTAGAAACCCCAAGGTGCTTCCCAAACCATAGAAACCATCTAAAAACAAGTCCTTGGTTCAAGATAAATCTCCAAATTTGGTTCTAATAATCATGAAAAGAGTTGGCCTGCTCACCAAACTCAAAAAGTACAAAATTTACTTAGAAAATTTTCCTTTAAAAAACTTGAGACGTCATAATATCCCCACCTTTACATAGATCATCCACAAGCTACAAAATAATTACCTGGAGTTGGAGTAGAACATAACCGTCTCTTTAAAAAAACAACTTGGTCCACCCTGGTTATAAGGTCACAAGTCAACTCTCTCTCAAGGTGCTCCACACTATAGGAGTTTCTTACTCGATCTCATCCTGACACAAAACCCTAAATTATGATGGTCCACCAACCATCCCTGGACTCAAAAGTCCCTTGTGATGCATTATCATTCATGAACCTCATCCGGTTCTAAAAATGTACATGTATTGTATCCGTCACCCATCTTATCCCACATCTGATAAAATTATAATAAGTACATGTGCCTCATAAGGCACCCATAAATCTTGTATCTCCTCAGATGCCCACAGATTTTCCTAGTTCCATGAACCTCAAATAAAACCTACATCACATCAATGCCCATAAATAATCCTCAGGACACAAACCTTATATATATATCATGAATCTGATCAAATTCCAACCTACTAACCAGTTCTTGGTTAGTCCATATACAACATACATACACCTCATGCACCAAAAATAAATGAATCCAAAATAATAAAGGAACCCTGGTCATGCCTGTTACCACCAAATACCTCAAACTATAATTGGATCTTCATCCCTCTATACAACTGGAATCTCCACTGCGTTTACCTAGCCATAATCCCGACTATCTAAGGCCTAGCCTCCCTATAGAGCTAGGCCAACTACTAACCACTAACCCCACTGTTGGGTCCCACTATCTCTTCCATGACCCTTGCATGTAGCTGACTACTGACTACTAGCTCCTGATACCTCTCTTGGTCCTACCTCAAATTCCCGAGTCTGGCCCAGTCCTTGGATCCCAAATGTTTAATAAGGCTTCCTATAGAACCTATTGAGATGGACCATCTATCCACAATATTAGAACTCCTTTGGAGGCCACTCATGCTAAGTATTGACATGTCCTAGCTACACGCACTGGAAGCATAAGGCTAAATACCCGCTCCTCAATGATCAACTTGAATCTCTATCCTAACTGACCCACTAAGATTCCTCTTAGACCCACTTTTGACTACATGAAGAATCTCTTATAAAATCACATGATGGCTTCACCCTCGTTGATTATGACCAATCCATCAAATTTATCTTGTCTATTAGTGCCTGATTGACTGCCTCTAAGAATGAGGATAACCAGAAGATGTTTACTTACACTCAAATGGTGTGTCGTAAACTATCCTCAAAACACCTCACTCTAGAGATGTCATTTCCCACCATACCATGTTCGAAATGAGACAAGTATATGAAATTGGCCACATGATCCTGGATAGACATGTCTCCTTACTGAAGGATCAAGAACTCTTGATCCCTCTCCACTCTTGGCATCTCAGGGAAGAAGTGTTCGAAGAACCTCACCTTAAAGTCCTTCAAAGCCTGTCTGTCATGCCTAACCACCTGTACCTGTATGTCCCACCAGTATTTTTTTAGTCCTTGGATAATATAGGTAGCTATCTTCACCCTCCAACCTAGGGGGTTTCTTAAGCTTCTTGAATATATTCGGTATCAACTTGATCTGGTTCCCTTATGTCTATGGTCTACCCTCACCCTAAAATAGTGGTGGGTGTTATGACTATAACTCATGAATCATGTATTACATTGATGAATCACCTCCTTGATCTCCCTATAAATTCCCTAAATAACCTGAACTAGACATGCTCTGAGATTCTTGTAAATCCATGTCTAAAAATCTTCCATAACCTATAGTTATCCCTCCTACATCTAACCATGAACCTATTCATAGACCTGCATCTCTTGATCAGCCCAAACCTCTAAAGCCTAATCTTAACCATCATGGGACTTAACTTGTGCCAGCTCAAGCGGCTCCATATCACCTCCCTATTGACACTACACTAGAATCCATATAGGTGGAAACACTCTAAATACTAATATCATGGTTGGAATTCCATATATATATATAATGTAGATAAGGAAAGTTGTAACACGAAGTGTAATCTCACCACCCTCACACCTCCCCCCCCCCCCCTCCAATCACAACCATGTCACATGAAATTTGATGTCATGGACCCTTACCCTCCCATATAAAATCTAGGTATCAAATATAAATCTAAACTCATTCCCCCTCCCCTACTAATAATAGATTCATTCATCACATATAAATAGGAGGTAGCTGGGTAGAATTCCACCAAAGAGGTTATACAAGAAAACACTGTTTAGATTCTTTATTGACACTTTAAACAACTCACCCCCTATCATCATCCCTAGATAATCCTATCAGATCCAAGCCCATATATATCATATTCATATCGAATCACACACAAATTTCATTGGAACTTCATTCATGGGTTGGATGAGTAGAATTCCACTAAAGAGACGCTAAGTACAAAAACATTATTATCATCCTTTTTTGACACATTAAACAACTCAACCCCTCTTTGCTTAATCTAGGTTTCTCATGAAAATCAAATGTATATAATCACTAGTACACACACATACACACAGATATATATATATATATATATATATATTAATCATCTTATGTTCATATCAAGAAATAATAACAAATCATCACTTACCATACCAAGACAAAGGTCTATATCTCCTCCCTTTCCATACTGGACCAAGGGTCACATGTCATTGAATATAATAATCACACCCAATTTCACCACTATAGGTAGAAATCATATCAACTATCAAAATAGAAAAATAGAACAACAATTAACCACACCTAGAAACTTGGTTAGTCCCTAATGAATAGGGATGCAGGCACCCAAACATGAGCTCTAAACCCAGTTCTAATTACATACTGGTGTTTGGAATACCATAGCCCAAATATTACCCAAAATAGGAGAAAAAAACTCCTATGATACCATTTTTAGTTCCTTGACCCGGTCTTACACCTGAACAATGCTCTAAGTAGGTTTGTCATCAGGCCTTGGGTGTGCCTCCCCATACACCAAAGGCTCCCGACTAGTAATAAGGTTGTAAAGGGTTGATAGTAGGGAGACTATACTATCTAGTGGTGAAAACATTTTTTGCTATATAAAAACATTCCATATCAGATCAGGTCTTGAAAAATACTAGATAAATAGTAGTTTCACTTGTGGATAACCCCAAGTACATACATGTAATAAGCATGTTGATACATAAATTAGACTTAGAAATAAACTTTGGATGATGCATAAACCTCCAAGGTCCCTTACTATCCATCCCATGAAAAACATACAACTTGAAAACTAAGGTCCATCACCTAAGCTCAGCCCCTTACCTGATGGAAAAAACATAAAGTACACATCTGTCCCAAAGGGCCCATGTAGGGTGTGAGAATAATTATCAATAAGCCACTATCAACTTATACTTTCCTTAAGTCCATTACAATATAGGATTATCTAAATATAAATAAAACATCACATGTACAATATATAATTAACCTATTCCCAAGTGTTGAGAATCCATAAGGAAGCAATCACCTGATTTAGTCATCATTGGTATACCATGTTCCCCAAGTTATATATATAGCATAAAGTGATATGTCTACATATATATAATTGTAGTGGTGAGGATACTTTTCATAAGTCCAAGTTATTACCCAGTGAGTAACAATATATAGATCCCTCATGCACCTCCTGTAAATGTATCCCTAACACCTCATGACAACGAAACCTCCTGTGTCCTAATCAAATAACCTGCATCTCGAAGGCAAGACCAACAAATACTTAGTCCCATGGACCTTAGATCAGAAGATCCCCATAATCTCAATAATCTGGTATTTAAGGAAGAGAGAAATATATCCTCCAAATAATAAATATTATCATGCCAACATCCGATGTCCTGAGGATTGGTGATATCTTTCCTCCCAAATAATCCCATCCTAATGGCCTTAATATTCGGGGAACCTCATACCTCAAATGATAGTATCATATTTGTAAACCAATGGTCCATCACCATTCATGTGTCTTTATATGGGAAGAACCTCCAACCACACTGGTAGTCAACACCATCTTTAGACACATCTAATGGAGGCCTTTACCCACATTAGTGGTCAACAACACCTCATCATATGAGCTATCATTATGTTCACACAACTCCATCAGTGAATTTTCCAATCACGATGGGTGAAAATCACCCAAACAATACCTAAGCCACATCATCTTGGTGCCTCATTCCCTTATAACCATGTCACTCATCTCGATGTTCAACACTATCTTATAGTCCCAATCCATGCCCTCAATCATGATGTCCTCATCACCTCACTCTGATGACCTTATCGCCCAACCTATGATCATCATCACCAATTTATTCTGATACTTTACTTGCCTAAAGAATTATATCACCTTAGTCTAGGTGGTATGGACCACCTCAATCCTCTGGTCATCCCCATTACGTTCCCATGGAAATCACAAAACAATATAAAAATTCAATTTAAATTAAATAAAAAACCCATCCTAACCATCCCAAGTGGTCCAAATCCTCTAAACCAGATTAACCATTTGTAGTTGAGCTATATAATTCCCATGGAATATTAAAACATTAATTTAATAATAATAATAATAAAAGAAACTAATTTATTAGTTTCTCCCTCAGACTACCCACATGGATCATATAGATATCACCCCAAAACATGAGAAAAATTAGAGAGAAATCTAGGAACCACCTAGATCATGTTGGTAGATGTTCCACCATTTGATATCAGCCTCTAACTCAATCTAGATCAGAAAATAAATCTATGTTTTAGATGAGTTCCCTGAAAATAGGGTAAAATGGATTTCACGGATTTAGCACACTATATGTATAGTGAAAAGATTAATAGAAGACAATAGATTGAATCTCTTACGAAGAATAATTTGTAGCCACTAACATATCAAAGATCAGAGGTCAATAAAGGAGATTGTCTCAAAGCCTAGGTGAGAGAGAGGATGAGCTCTAAGTCTGCCTAATAGGAGAGAAACATGTGGGAGGGAGAAAGATAGAAAATCATTTTAAATAAAAAAGGTTCAAATCAGTCATTTTTTCCACTTTAAAGGGGTAACATGATTACCACATAGTTTGTAAAACTGTATGAAAATCGTGTAGTTCCCACTTTCCAAGCACCACCCTCACGCGACAAAGGCACATGGTTTCCCAAACCATGCATTAGTCATGTGAATCCCCTATCCTAAAAACTATAGAGGCTATTAATGGTCATGTTACCTCTTCTATATGGTTTGTCAAACCATGTCTAATAAAGAAGGATTGTTTCATGGTTACTCCTAAGAGACCACATGGTTTGTCTGAATCATGCCCATCTATCTACGCACCCTAAAAAGTTGGGTTTTCAGCCTCCGATGTGCCCAAAACTAGCTCAAAACCAAGAGGAAATTTCAAATACTTAAAACCCATATAAGAATAAGGCCTTAGGTCAAAATAAATCATGAAATTGGGTTCTTATAATCAAGAAAATATTTGTACCACTCATCAAACTCAAAAAGTTCAAATTTACCTGAAACAATAGCATGTTCAAAAACTCAGGATGTTATATAATTGTTTAATAATGGTAATTTTCCTAAATTTAAAATTGAAAATGAATGTTTTTAGAGATTTATAAAAAGTCTATGTGTTTCATTATACCCCCATATTGAAAAATAAAAATTTATTGAGGGTCACAGTTCTATATTTTTTGTTCATCTTGGCAGTATAAAAATGCATAGATACCTTTTAAAACATTTCTAGTTGGAAGGAATAAATAAATATATATGTATGATTTTACTATGAAATGTTTGACTTTCTAATAGGTTAAACCCAAATTAAAATTACCAAGGGGTATACCTCAATATTTTCTAATTTGAAAATAGATATAGTAGAATATATCCATGTAATTCAGGGTTGGATTACCAAAGACAGTTTGTGGTAATAATGTGCATTTGGTAAATTTTTATTGATTAACTTAATCTTTTCCTTTTCTTAAAATTTTAGATAATATGAATTTGGATCATATTTTATGATGTTATTTAAAATATATAATTTGTTTACATTAATTAATTTTTCCATTATATATAATCATCAACCTAGATTTACATCTACTTTTTTGGAAAGGACATCAGAAGACAATGGATACTGAATTAAATTTTAGTACAACATTTCATCACCAATTTTATGGATTGCCAGAGAGAAGGATTCAAACATTTTAGTATATTATTTGGGCTTGTTAAATGGATTATCAAGTAAGTTGATATCAATATCTAACTTTGGTTGAATTTTTTTATAATAACATTTCTACTTCTAGTATACATATGGATACTTTTGAAGCATTATATGGAAAGCAGGGATAGAATCTAGATTATTGGTTTAAAGTCATGGAAAGAAACTTTTTGGGACTAAAATTATAAGAATAAATGGTTAAGAAGATTAATATAATTTAAAATCACATGAACACATCTCATAGTGGGTATAAAAGTTATGTAGATAATCAGAGGAATGATATTTCTTTTAAGATATGCGATATCATTTTTCTTAATGTTTCTCCATGGAAAATTGTTATGTGTTTTATTAAAAATGGAGTGTTTATTCATTAATTCATAAGATCATATGAAATTATAGAGAAAATTGGATCATTTTATTACTATGTTCCCTGGACTCTGAGTCTATCTTATTCATGAGATGTATTTAATGTTTCAATTTTATGAAAATATTTGTTCGATGCATATCATATTTTTATCCCTAATGTAGTTTATCTGGAAGAAAAACTATATTATAATGAATATTCAGTATAGATTCATGATCATAAAGATAATTTGTTGTGTAAAAAATTGATTTAATAGGTTAAGGTTTTGTGGAAAACCTATATTATTAAAGATTCAACATGGGAATCAGAAAATGTTATGAACGAAAAATATACCCACTTCTTTAAGTAATTAATAAAATTTCAAGGAAGCGATGTCCAAAAGGGGGAAGAATGTAACAACCTATGTAATGTTAAATTTAAATTAATTTCAAGCCTTATTAATATTTATTAATTATATTTTAAAAAGTTGTATTCATTATAAAAATGTTAGGATATTTCTCTATCAAAAGGAAAAAAAGTATTATTTTTAACTATATTGGGATTTCAGGCAATATATGGTTTTATTTAAATTATTAATTTTAAAATTATAGAATATTAATTTTAAAAATAGAACATAATTTTTGTAATTTTCATTTAAAAATTAGGTTATGATGAATTTATGATAAGTTTATAAAAATCTTAATATTTTAGTGAAAAGTAAAAAAATATTGATTTTTATTGAAAACTATTTTTCTTTTCAAGTATTTATAAAGAAGAATTCTATTTTTGATTAATTTTTAAAATTAATTATTTAATTTTAATTAATAATAATCCTATAAATTTTATTTTAATCAACATTACACTATATATTTTTATAAAAAAAATTATGTAAAAATACATTTTTATGAAGAAAATAAATCTTCATCAAGTTTTACGGGTATATTTTTAAATTAAATTCTACCACTTCAATGAATTGAATTTAATAAAACTGATTCCATATTTTTAATAATAATCATTAATATTATTTATTATCTTTAACTTAATTTTAATCATAAATAATAGAAAACAAAATAATAATCTTTTTGTGATTATGGTTAAAAAAGATTTACTGAGGGTTAAACTAAATTGATAAGGGTTAAAATGACCTAAACACATGTCTAAATCCTATTTTAGGGATATATCTTGGCCCTAAAACAAATTATATTCGTTAATTGTTCATTTTTGGCCCATTTTTCTAGAGTAATATGTTAATATATTTTAATCTTTTTAAAAATTTCAATATTGTCTTCTCCCCCACTTATAAAAGGACACCCCCTATCCTCTTCTATCCACACTTAATGAGAATTTTGGTTCAGACAATAACTACCCAAATCCATTCCTTAAATCCATCCCCACAACCTATAGGACATGTTTTTATTATAAAACTTACTTAGTAAGGCATTAGGTATAAACCTAAAGTGTTTGTCTAAATAAGTTGTATCGTTCTTAACTGAGTGTTTTCATTTTCTTCTTCTTATAAATCCTTAAAATATTTTGAACCATAATGAAATAATAAAATGGTTATATTAAATATATTTATTTGTTATTATATTAATTAAAAAACCTATTTCCATATCCTGATTCCATTAAATGGTAAATGGAACCATCATTCCTGCGTACGGTGGACTACCGCCTCACAAACCGATGTAATTATTTTTCCATTACCTCCTATTATAGCTGGTTATAACTATGGATTTAATATATATATATATATATATATATATATGTTATATTAATTAAATAATTATCTATATGTAAATATAATATATCAACTTGTTCACACCTTTCAATATATTGAAAAATGATAATGTCGTTCATGTGTACTTGTGGATTACCATATCCACAAAGTGATGTGATTCATTTTTCTCTGCTGAATCACATGGATGGTATATATAAGTTTACTTAAATAAATAATATAATATTTATGATATAATAATATTCCTTGATATATAAAATAATTCTTATCTTCATTCTATCATGATTATTGAAAAGTGAAAAACTTACTAATGCGTACGTACGACCTACCGTTTCCATGATTATAACATAATTTATTTCTCATAACTATCACTCATAGTTGGTTTGAAAATTATAATTAATTAATAAAAATTATAATTATGTCATTATTATAATTATGGATAAAATTTAATAATTACATCATTAAACATAGTAATATTACTAAAATGATTTTGGACATATGAGCCAAATATCGTCAAAGCATCAAACATGAACTTAATTAATTAAGTAATTGAATATAACATGTTAATAAATAAAATAAGAGGAATAATAATATTAAAAATTTATATTAATAAATAAAATAAATAAAATGTTCTTATTTTTATGGAATATAATGAACTTACATGATGTGTTATACTCAAGGTAAGGGACACTTTACCTTAAAAATCTTCTTTTTAATATTTCAATTATTTATTTTCTAAATCATTTTCTTCCATGTCCGTACTCATAAAAAAAATTTGTATATATTTACATGGTCATGAATTAATTATAAATTTCATTTTAAATCCCTTTTTTACTTTTTTTTAAAGGTTTTAAAAATTATCCTTTTTATGTATTTTATACGGTGCATTTCGACAAAGAAAAAAAAGGAATGTTCTTTTTAACATATACGACACCAACGATAGTTCCTACCATTATGACCATTATTTTATGTTTGGATTCCATAACAAGATTCCAAGTTTTTTTAAATAAAAAACCTTCTTCCCTTTGTTCTACATGTTTTCAAAAAGTGTTTTAAATTTAATGGATATTTTAATATATGGAAAACTTTTCCTATGGGTGAAAATAATATTTTTATGTGTATGCTGGTGGAAATGAAATATTTCATTTGTCAAAGTTATTTTATAGTTATTGATATTTATTTTGATGATGGGTGTGCCTGATATATTTCACGATGATGGGTGAGCATGATATAACTTTCTAATGCATTTGGTAAAGGGATATAGTTAACAAGTTATAGGTTTCTCCTAATATATTATTGGAATTTACGGGGAGGGTTATTCCATTTGTAATAGTGATTATAAGAGTTATATAAAAATTATTTCCCAAGTTACCCACATGATTTATCGATGATTTATATATATTTTTATGGGAATCTTATGATTTCAAAAGGTAAGCTAATGATCTTATATTTAAGAGAATGTATATGCTACTTCCTAAGGGTGAAATGTATAACTTTTTGAAAAAAAATTCATGATTTTTTCATGATTTCAAAGAAATATTTTTTTAGGTTTTATTTAGACTATAATATTTATTCTAAAATTTTATATGAAAATCATTATACTGAGAAGTTTATTTATTTAGTAAGAAAATGTTTATTTTGAGCTCAATGTATATTTTGAAAAAGGAAAAATTTTTTGAGTATTCATAGACTAACAAGTTTCTTTATTTTTTTGTATGTACCCCTTACTAAGCTTTTTGTGCTCATACAAAATTTTCAAATGTTTTCCAAAGGATTTTAAGGAAGTGTAGGGGAAAGTATGTGGTCAAGATCAAAATTATAAAGATATTTCATGAAAATAAAACTTGTTATATCCTAAAAGTTATGTATTAATGGAAAAAGGGACATTGATTGGAAGTTTCCACTTTATGATGTAATATATACTTATTTAAGGGTGATGGCCTAATTATCTAAAACTATAAACCTAAAATATATATAAGAATTTTGGAAAATCAATTCCTCTCTAAAGAATAAATTTTATGAATTTGTTATGGTCAGGTTATTATAATAATCTATGAGAGACTGCAATAGATTTGAATAAATAATTAAATGTTATCAAAAGAAAGAAATGGAGATTAGAGTAACCTATCAATATAATTATTTTGATAAGAAATGAAATATGGGATTTAAATAAATTCTAAAAATAAAAACCATGGAGAGGAGAAGATGGGTTTTCCTTGATACGAGAATTGTGGAATGAAACATAGTGTAAATTTTATTAATGGGACTAGTAAATTATTTAAGTTTGAAAAGGAAGGCCATTAGGAAATTGAATGATAAAGTGATTGGATAAAGTTATCTAATAATGGGAATATAGAGAAACCTCCACAAAATGAACCACCCATGCTCTATTATTTCAAATTCAAGGTTTGTGAGTAGTATGTTAACCATTTCTTGAATATTAGGGTTGATGATGATGATCAATTTTAGAAACCACTTAATCCTATAGGAGAAAAAGGAAATATCAAGTGATTACTATGGGCGATGTGGTATATGATAATTAAGTGCTGAAATGTACACTTACTATTAATTTTTGAACTATTAATGTCTTATTTTATTCTAGATATATCCACTCTTTTATATATAAATGATTTTCCATGGTTATCACATTACCTCATAAAAATTAGTTATTTATTTAGAATTTAATGCTCCTAATGGTATTATGACTGCATATCTAGTATAATATTCTTATCTAATTTTTTTTGTGAAGGCACTTTATAAAAATCACATTATTCTCCCCATGTTTTAATTTGATGTTGATTTGGGGATGGAATGTATTTGTTTATATATATCCCAAATCAATTAATAAGTAATAGAAGTCACATTTGATATTACAAACCAACTATTAATTTTCTATTATTTTGAGATTAAATATATGCTTCTAATGTAAATTTCATCCATTGTATGGGTCTTTATTCCTATTTAAATAGATTATTTATCTTAGATAGTTGGGGAGAAACTCAATATCAAATATTTTATTATTCTATATGAGTTTTTTAAGTCATTCTAAAATAATTTCCTAGTCTTCATCAAAATTTTGATATTGATTTTTTAATATAACTCATATCTAGTTCTACACGCATTTCAAAGACTCCTTATAGAATGTACACAAATAAGTTAGAGTAATTGAAGAAGTAACTCCAGGAGAGTATTAATAATGGGATCATTCAACCAAGTACATTGACATGGGGTTTGCGTAATATTTTTTCAATAAGAATGATGGATCAATGCCACTCTACATTGATTATCAAAAACTAAACAAGATCACAATCAAGAATAAGTATTAGCTACCCCATATTAATGATTCTTTTGATCAATTGAGAGGAGCTCAATAGTTTCAATGATTGACCTTTATTCTGTATAATATCATTTTAGGGTCAAAATTGAATGCAAATCAAAGATATCCTTTCATAAATGGTATGGACACAATGAATTTATAGTGATTCCATTGGGTATTACTAATTCTTCTACTATCCTTGTGGATTTAATTAATATAGTCTTTATAGATTTCCTCAATCAATTTATAGTAGTATTTATTGATGATATTATTATATATTATAAGATAAAGTGAGATAATTAGAATCACTTAATGATTGTATGAAATCCCATAAGTAACAACAATTTGTATGAAAATTTTACCAATTGTAAATTATAGATACATAAAGTTTCATTTTGTGTCATATAATTTCTTGAGAGAGTATATCAATTGATCCTTGAAAGAGGGAATTTATTGACCATTGGTCCAAACCAACTACTCTGATTGTGATCCATACTTTCTTATATTGGAAGGATATTATTGATGCTTTCTAAAGAATTTATCATCGGTATCTAATACTCTCACTAAGTTTACATGGAAGTAGGTAAATTTCCTTTTAAATGATGAATGTGGAGAAAATTTCATGGAACCAAAGAGAAGGTTTTTCGTTGAACTAATGATCACATTATGTTGTAGTGACGATGGGTTTTTGATTTACAGTGATGTATTGAAGAAGGGGATGGGATGTTTTCTTATTTATACTTTCATGGTTATAGCTTATGTGTCTTGTTAATTAATGGTTTATTGGTAGAATTACCTGAACCATGACCTAGAGTTATAAGTGATAATATTTTCATTAATGATCTATAGAAATTATCTTTATGGGGAAAGGTGTGACATATATATAGATAAAAAAAGTTCCAAGTATATATTCACCTAAAAAGAGTTGAATATGCACTAGGGAAGATGGTTGGTATTGATTAAAGATTATGACATCCCAATACATTACCACCCTAAAAATATGAATAATGTGGATAGTGTTTTGTGTCAGAAGGATCAAGATATCTTATCTATGATGAGGATCATAAAAGATCAAACATTTTTATATTTTAAAAGGATGGTCCTTAAATCTTAATGTAATGGGAAAAATCTAATTTTACTCAAATGAGTTCTCAACCATCTATCCATGTAATGATTAAAGAGGTAGAGGAGGAATATGTAGAGATGAAAAAGAATGTGAGAAATGTTTCTTGGATCAACCATGATTATGATGGAATGATTATTTTTCAAAACCAAGTATGTATCCCAACAATACCATATTTTAAGATAGTTTTATTAGAATAATCCCATAGATTATCATTCTCTATTCATTCTGGATATATAGAGATGTATAAAAATCTGAAAGAGTATCTCTGATGGGAAAACGTGAAGAGATACATTTTTTATTATGTATCTTAGTGCTTGGTATGTGAGTAAGTTAAAGTTGAGAGAAAGAATCCTAAGTGGTTGTTACAACCATTACCCATACCAGAATGGAAATGAGAAAACATCACTAAGGATTTCATTGTTAGGCACCCCAAAACATCTAAAGTCCATAATCTTATTTTGGTTATAGTTTACTATCATATAAAGTTATTACATTTCATTATTATCTTAGATGATTTATCTCTAGATCATCTTTCCAAGATATATGTTAAATAATTTATAATCTTCCATGGGGTTCCACTTGCTATTATATCTTATCAATATTTGAGGTTTGCCTTAATGTTATGGAAAAGTCATCAGCAAGATTTTCATCTCATGTTATGTTTCAGTAGTGCCTATAATCCTCAAATAGATGGTTAGTCTAAGATAAGCATCCAAAACTGGGAGGAATTCTATGATCATTTTCTCTATACATCAATGTTTATTGGGAAAAACACATCTCTCTTATAAAATTATATTATAAAAATAACTTTGACTTGAGTGTTCATATGGATCCTTAGGAATCACTCTATAAAAGGAAATGAAGAACTCTAATGCGATTGAAATATGTAATTCCTTGACATGGTTGACTCTATTCCAATAAGTAGACGAGTTTTCCACATGACCTCAAGCATGCCTCCCCATATGTGATAGGTTGATGACCAATGGAGAGGGATAATGAGAACATCATTGGGAGAATATGCCCCTATATTAGAGTACTAAAAATTGTATAAATGAAATAAAATATATGACATACATATAAATTTCACAACTAGGGAAAGTCCTGGTAAAATAAATTCAATATCATATAAAATATAAAATTAATAATGATACCAAAATCCCCCATAGGTGGTTCTTGTAAAGGAAATATTAAAAGAAAAAATAAAATAGAGGCCATCATCCTATAACAGTATGGTCTTGAGTCCTTCCCAGTCCCATCCACCAACACCAACCTAGGAATCCAACTAAACCATTATAATGGGCCTTTCCCTGTAACCTTCACCTGTGAGAAGGAATAGTGTCTTCCTGAGTACTCAAGTGTCATGGAAGCCCAAACATGGTGTGAGTACAACTAAGTAGGCCACCACTAGTGGTTTCTATAGAAATAACAAGTCTAGGTAGTAGTGTATGTAGATATAAAATATAATAGTAAACAATACATAAATAAAGATACATTTTAAAACAACCATTTATTAATTATTATTTTTCCCCTCAGGTTCTAAAGTGACAACTGGTCCAACCAAACCTACTTTGGCCAATGTTGGTCATATGAGTCATAAATCATATGGCATATACACATTAGGTAAAATAATGGGGATTTTATAAACAATTTAAATCTAGGAATAAAGAAAAATCATTCAAAGTGCCCACACCATGCCAACTGATATTGATTCTAACGGAATCAGTCAAGAAATCAACCCATGCACTGACATCATCGATGACTAGAGCATCGGTCTAGTATCCCAATCATGCACAATATGGTTGGTTCCTAGATTATTATCTAGACACCAATCCATATATGCAGATCATTAGTATAATATTTATAAATTATCCCATAATTATCCAATTTCCAAGGTCTTAAAAAATTTACCTTTAAAAATATTTAACAACCATAAGTAAACCAGTCCAATAGTAACTATTTACAAAGGCACATATCTGCCTTTAACATAAAAACATGCATTGAAATAACCAATCCCTTTCACACTTCATAAAAAACAAATTCACAATCTCTTTGTAAAAATATAATAGAAAACACCCACTCACATAAACAATTTCAAGACCACCCTTAAACATGGGTATTCCTCTTTAAAGTCCAAAACAAGGCCCAAGATCTCTATTTCCCTAAAAAAATTAAAGGGTCCATTAAGTAATCATTATTAAAGGGGAAACCACACACTAATTTCAAATAATATTTTGAAATTCATTTACCCCCCGCCCTTTTAATTCACATTTAGTTCAACACCACATTTAAAAAATATTCAATTAAAATATAGCTTTCACTCAATGAAAACCCAAACTGAATCAACATCCAATGGACACCATTAAAAGTATTTCAAAAATACTCATAGGAATTTTACAAAAACATATCACATCATAAACTAAATTTATTAACTAAATCTCCACATTACTATTTCCAAGAAGTTATAACACCCCATGTGTAGTCATAGGCTCATAATAATAATCACCAATGAACCTTATGGGATCCATGGAATTCTTAATGGGTACATTTAAATACCAAAAATATTTTGTTTTAATGTGGAGGAAAACACATGACACATTGGTTCTATCATAAATATAACATACAGATGAAGGTTTTAAATACTATAGCTAATAACTCTAATACCACCTACCTCAAAGAACAATTTAATACTTTAACGCCAAGGTATGACAACTTTACAAGGTCGATCTAGCCACATTTATCCAACTGAGTACCAAACTCCAGAAATTAATTCTCAAATAATTAAATTTAAAAAATAATAACAATTAATTTAACAAATAACTCAAACTAGTAATAAATGATGGAAACCAATTGAAAGATATTTCCTCACCAGAACCAAGGAAAAATGCCTAACATCCACTCATTGTATACCCTTGACCACATTCTGGTTCAAATACCTAAGTGGTGACACAATTTTCAAGGATAATTACAAATTAATATAAAAGAAAACATTGAGAAAAATTAATATAGTCTCATAACATAACAAAAAATTAAATAACAACATACGAAATTCATCTTAGGATCTATTTTATGAAGTCCAAATGGAAGCCCCATGAAAAAAGGTAAATTCCAGCATGCTCTGGTAGAATTTCCAAAAAAACGGACTTAAACTATAGAACTCAAAAATTAAATCGGAGGAAGTATGAGAGGAAATTAAACCACTAGGGGATGAATTATCATCTAAAATGTATGAGGAATAAGATGAAACCCTACAAAATAAAGGGAGGAAGAAGAAGAAAGAGTAGAGGAAAATATCCTAGTCTGTGCATGCATAATGGAGGAAGAGTGGAGTGGGAAACCGAATATACTAAGGGTGAATTTTGGTAATTTACCACATTTAATGAAATTTTTTGTGATCATATGGTTTAAACACCTAGTTTTCTAAATCGTGCACCAACCATGCAAATCTCTCTACCCAAAGCACACCAATTTGAATGGTTATAACTCACCGATTACCAAACCATGTGATAAACAAGAAGACCCTATAAACTTTAATGTAGTAGATCACATGGTTTTTTTCTCCCCCTAACATGTTTTAACAAACTATACCCATTTACAAACCAAGCTTCACAGTTATCATTCATGTTTAGACCTAACCATTTTCTAAACATATTATAACAACCCTGCTAAAAACATTCACTTAATAAAACTCAAAATATTGATATTTATAGTGTCTTTGGGTATTAGGAACATTTCATAACAACTTAAAACATTAAATACACATCTTTATTGAAATCTTATTTTACATGACCTCAACATTCCTTCATACTTAGAAACGAATGGGATAACCAGAGGACATACATAAGAAAAGAGTGATCTATAAAGCCCAGTAATGGAATAAACATGGAAAAATATGAGGAATAAAATACATTTTAGTCAATAGGTATATCAATGGAGTGAAAAATAAACATGAACATAAAGGCATGATATAGCATGATATTCATAACATGGAAATGTGGCAACATTATACAAAATGATATTAACATGAGACAAGGCTCATTGCACATGTATTAACATGAGTAAACCCTCATTGAACATTAATTATCATGGGTAAACCATCATTTCACATGGAGTATCATGATAATAAACATTACCCAATGCATTAGAGTGCTATTAGGGCACACCCTTCGTAATCATTTTGTTTTCATGTATAAGTGTTCCACATAGATCATACAACATTGATTCATTAAAAATAATAATTTATTACATCAAAAAGTAATGTGGAATACATACATGTAATTACCCAATCAATAATTACATGATCATAAAGTTGAATACCCATGACAGAGAAATGGGTATGGTATTCACTACAAGATGGTTTTCGCATGGAAAATTGTGGTTCAATTTTGGTAGCATAATGACGTCAGATAGAAATTTGTAAAATGGGTTAATGAGAGAGAAAGGGGTATCTCATAATTTATACATTAAATGGATATTAATGGGATCATTTAATATAATATCCCAACATATGAAATGGAATTTATATGCATAATATAAAATAATTTATTGAATGGAAATGAGAAGAGAGAAATCCCTTACAGAATTTCAGCATAGTAAAGGATTAGGTAAGGGTTCAAATAGGGGAGCATAAATGATCCATAATTGAAATAAAATAAATTTTAAAGTAATTTAATGATTAAAAACTAATTTCAATAAAAGAAATTGAAATTAAAGGAACTACTCTCAAAGAAGGTGCTTCAATTCAAAGAGGATGAGAGGAATCCCTTACATGGATGTGTGATCCCAAAGGCTTAGGGGAGGATTATTGGGATCTTGGGGGTGCCTTGGGATGACTCTAGGGAGTATGTGGAATAGGGTTGTCTAACTTAAAAGATCTTGAGTGAAGATAATTGGGTGCTTGTGTGGGTTTATATGGGAAAGGTGGGGGAATTATTTATTATTTTGGTTTTGGACACTACGCACTAAAATATTCAAAACCACAAACCATACCATGGTTTTACCCATGTTTTATGGAAAAGGGGAGTGGTATAAATTATTCTATAAGGCTAAATTCCAAAGATATTAAAATATTTCCCATTCTTATATGAAGGTGAGTCACACTTTCAAGGAAATAATTTTAAAATTTTAAAATATTTTATATGTCTTTAAGGATTCACTAAGGATTTATAAAATAAATCAAATAAACATAAAATTACATTATTTTAAAGGAAAAAATATATTTGGCTGAGTATTCCTTTTATAGTATTTTATTACATAACTATTGGGTCATTATGATGTCATATAATATATTATATATTTATATGATATTTAATGTTTGCCCAAAAATTCGACACTCAGAAAATTATGAAAAATTATCCATTGGATAATTTCCACAAAATGATTCCAAAAATAATATTCATTTTATCTAAATAATTTTAAAAATATTATAATTTTTACTTTTAAAATAAAAACTGACATTTATTGAAAATTGATGGGTTTTGACAAAAATAGTTTTCAAACCTTAATAAAAATTACATTTGACTTCATAAAAATTGTATGATCATTTATATTTAAAAAATTATTTTAAAAATAATATTTTATTAAAATATTATTTAATTAAAAAATCCATTTATTCATCAAAATAATTTTTTAATTGAATTTTAATATTAACCAAAAATACTATTTGTGCTTTAAAAATCATTTACAAAGTAACAATAATAGAATGAAAGTATATTCATTATTATATAAAAAAATAATGCACATAATAATAATTATAGGGTCTTATTACATATCCCTTTATTACACCAACATACACCCTAATAGTTTGGTGTGTGATGGTGGGGCTTCCATGGGGTCGTTCGGTGAACATGGTTTGGGTCGTGATCTCAATGAGCTTGAACTTCTACCATAAACAATTTCTCTCAAGATTAAGATATTGGATCTTGGATTGGGCTTGGTCTAGGGAAAATTCCAAAAATGACATATCTCCTAGAATCTCCAATAAATGGGCTTTATAGGGTATGATCCTACTAGTTGAGGTCATCACCTCCTTTTTCTATGCCAAAACGATTTGTTAAAACCTTATATTTATAATATCCATGTGATAAATGTTAAATAACTACATTATCAAGGCTAAGGATACTTAATGTCCATTTAAATACAATTGGATATAATAAAACAAACAGAGTGCATGAGTTTTTTATATCCATAATACATTTAATTAAAAGAAAGGGAATTTTATTCATAAATGTTTGGTTCATTACACATATGCCTTACCCTACCTCCCCAAAACATAATAAAATAATACATCAGGCCCTCGAGAGACACTTGAGTACTCCATACCCCCTATATAAATTCCTTATAAGTTCAAAATGTGTCTTTTTACTGATTCCAACCCTTGGGATTTCGCTCTGATGCCCGATTTAATATCTATCCTATCAACCATTTTAAAATTTTAAACTTTTTCTCAAAATTTGGGAACTTGTATGGATGATGGTTTTTACAATCTCTTCACTATAATATTTCTCATCCACGATAAGTCTCAATGGTTATCCACTTTCACCACCCAACCTATTTCAGTTATAAATTTATATCTAAAAGGCCTCATTCTATTTGGGTAACCCCCAAAAATACATCCAATACTCAACCTTTAACTCAAGGAAATCAACAGCCCATAACCTGATCCAACCCCTGTGGTCAAAAAAACACTAAGATGACACTTAATCAATCCAATCGATCTCAATACAATAATGGTGTCATCATTTGGTCACCCATTATGCCTATACCACTCCCCATAATAATATTTAGCTTACAACCACTAACTTATGATGGTTGGAACCTCAACCATTGAAAAAAAATCCCATATTAAATACAAATTCATGTTCCCATATTGTGTATGAAGTAGTTCCCAAATTAACTCACTAAAATATCTATGAAAACACTAATTAAACAAAATCAACTTTCCTCATCAAAAAAACCAATTGGAAAGGACGTATACCCACCATATATCCATGAACTATGAAAAAACATATTTTCCTCAAAATATCATTTCAATTACCAAGTTTATATTTCATTTCCCAAAATATATGTCAGATGTGATTTTCATCTTACCACATCCACATCATATGATAACCCAAGTGAGATTATCCTTGGCTGACTCATAAAGAAAACCCACTCCAACTTCTAGTTTTTCACCATCTCACTTAGTCATGATGTCTTTATGCCCAGATGTGTTCCATGACTACCCAAACATGGTCACTAGAGTCCAAGACCCAAATTTGATGAGATTACATGGTTGGATCCTCACTCATAAAAACAATCATCATACCTCACTTCACACATTGATTCACTTCAGGTTCAAGCATCCTTGGATATTTTAAACTCTTCTCAAGCCCAAAGCCGACACTTGACCTCAATCCACCACAATATCTTATTTTCTATTGTAATTCCATAGAAAATTTAGGTATTCACATTATTGTTAACATACCTCCATCCTGATTCCACCATGATGGTCTCATGGCCCATTCTATATGCTTGTGACCCTTCCAAAATAAGTGCCATACACCTATTATAGACACGTTACTCCCCACCATAAGAGTCTCACTACTATCACTATACTTAAGAAACTACCAACCAATATGGATAAAATTCCATTTATCACTGGACTCAAGGTTTGAATGTGGTCACCTCACTCTCACATGAGAAAAAAATGAATCAAAAAATCCTATCATCTTCTATCTCCTGAAAATTCCACTCATTTTAGTTACCGACATCTAGTCTACATCAAGGCCCTCACTCTTTTATAGAAGATGGAAAACTTCCCACTATACAGATTTAATTACACTACTCCATAAGTGTAACCTCCAAGTGTGTCCTTCATCATCACATATGTGTTACTCATACCGAGCTATACGTCCTTACCCAACACACCATCCTGTGATGCTCTCCATGTGGGTCATCTTGGATCAACCATACTTTCGCACCTAATCCTTCCATGTTATCGTTCCCACTCATATTACATCATGATTATCTCCATAGATCATTGGTTCATCATACCTACAAGCCTCTCACCACACCCACATCATTCATTTGCATACTATTGAATTACTTCTTAGTTTAATCATATAAATCATATGGTTCTATAACTCCCAGTTCATATTTTAAAGAATAAAGTGCATCACCAGGTATTCATTCCTCTATGATTCTACTGATACATAACAACTTCACGCTACTATATAACCTCAAAAAACCCAGATCTAACTCTAATGGGTCATTTACAATGAAAAATATGATAAAAATACCTTATACCTAGCTATTCCTTTCCCATATTCCTATCTCACCCAAAGTTGGGAACCCCCAGTGATTCCCAAAACCATAGGAACCTCACCAAACTAATACCACTTGTATGACCAATTGAGATCTAAGCATCATTCAAAATTTCCACCAGGTTCATTTACAATCTTACTATAGTACTAAATAAATATTTTAGGATGACCGAGTCAGGAATATCACTGTTACTACCCTAAAAAACCACTGGTTCTACTGAATAATCAACACTCTAAGTGATTTTCAACTCACAAAACCCAAACATTTCTATATGCCACACACTAGAACCCTCTTTTAGGATGTCCTTATCCATAAGAATCACCTACTCCCTCTACTTTAAAAACACTATGTATACCTCACTAGTATGGTTTCTACTACAAATAAAACACACAATCCTAAAACTAAATACACTCAAGTACCTCATGTGATCCCACTCTATCTCATAACCACCAGGCATATCCTTCCTGCATAGTTTTTTCCTTGTCTAGGAACCCAAATGAGCCCACCTTTTTAGAAAACACCAGAATGATAAATTCTCACATAAGTGTTTCTCCAAAAAAATAAAATGCCTATCATGTTCCAAAACCCCATACTTAGCTACACCCTTTTTCATCACTATAAAAGATATTAAAACATCAACCCATGCCTGACGCACCCAAAGTCACCCACAACTTGTCAGATCCCTCTCATAGGTCACCCTCGAAAGCCACATGTAACCAAATCACCAAAATTAACTCTCATAAATGAATGTCACTGGGATATCCCACATATCTCTTAAACATCGATCATCACACCAATCCCTATATAGAGATAATACTCTGACCCCTGTTCCAAAGAACATGGTGTCTAACGCGCCAAAGGAAACACTTTATCTAGATCCCAAAACCTTGGATACATATCCACTACTAAAAAAACCAAAAACCAAGACATATATTCCAGGGTCCAACAAACAACCCATTGGATCACAATACACAAGGGTCACCACATCCAGGTCACTAAGAGACATATCACAACCTCAAGGTCATTTCATAAATGAAAAAATGGGCAACATCTCGCTATCTAGAACATCCAAACCCATCAAGGACTCACAACCCATAACCAATGATATCCCCACTCAAGAAATATATATATACCCAAACCACCCATTCATAGGGTCCACTCATACACCATGGATACTCATATCTAGTTTACTTCACGATCCCTTCATTCCTTAATTCAATCTAAACAAAAATTATAATTCAAAACCAAATAATTAAAATTTTTAAAAAAAAAATAATTACTTATCATTTTAATTTTTTTTTGACATTATTAACTTTCTCATCCCATGTTTATTTACTAGATATAATTCCATTCAAAATTTATGAGGGAAAAATTAGAATTTTCTTTCTGTAACTTTATTTATCTAAATCCATCACTTTGCAACTCATTTATATGAGCATATTAAACAAAATTAAAATGAGAAGTCGGTCAAATATATTTTCACCACACACTTATATGTAAACCATATAAATGGGTGTATAAACTTTAAATACCCACCCCTATCAATTATTTATACCCATAAGAAGTTATATATAGTAAACAAATTAAACTATATATGTTAAACAAAAAACAATCATCATAGAAACTGAGTCAACTATCAATCACATGAATTATATGGATGACATATAAATCCTATGTTCCTAGATTGATGCATGAACACACACACCCTCTCTTTATATACAATTCTAAGAGATAAAAATCCCTAAAATTAGTAACATCTCTTCCAATTTTACCACTATAGGTGGAAAACTAGTCACCAATAAAAGAAAAAATAAAAAAAATAATTTCCCACCATTAAAAATTTGATTTCCCCCCAGTGTATGGGGTTCTAGATACCCATACACAAGCTTATTACCATGATCTGTCTCGATTCTACTATCTTATCTACTATTCCAAAATAGTAAAGAAAAATATAGTCCTTTGATACCAATTTTTAATACTCGACATGGATCACTCTTTCTTAGTTACCATATTACTTCACTATATGACCTCAAGTGTGCCTCCCCATACACCAAAGTCTACTAATAAATAATGAGGGCCTATGAGAACACTGTAGGGAGACTATACCCTTAGATTGGAGTAAAAAAAATTGTGGATATTAAATAAAATATACCACATCCATATAAACATCATATATAGGGATAATGATGATAAAATAAATACAAAATAATATAAAATAATAAAATTAATGTTCGACACAAACCAACACTAAAAAAACATAGGAGGATCATGTACGGGTAATATTAAAATAAAAATAAATAAAACTAAGGTCTCCATCCTATCATGATCCTCTCTCATGTCCTTCTTGGTCCCATACACTAACTCCAACATAG
Organism: Viscum album; assembly: GCA_963277665.1. Taxonomy (NCBI): domain Eukaryota; kingdom Viridiplantae; phylum Streptophyta; class Magnoliopsida; order Santalales; family Viscaceae; genus Viscum; species Viscum album. The sequence continues at coordinate 678,822,028 of OY728123.1, read as the reverse complement.
GAATCCAATCATAGAATAAAAATGGGGTTTGACTTGAAACCTACATCTTTGAACAAGAACATTGTCTATTCGGGTACCAAGTTCCATAGAGGTCTGAGTAGGTTGTGAGTACAAATAATTTGGGCACCAACAATGGTTTCAAAAGAAATAACCATCCTGGGAAGTAGTGTATATAGATATAAAATGGAATTATATACAATAAGTAAATTATTTTTTTTAAACAACAATTTATTAATTATCATGTTATCCCTTAGGTTCAAAATCGACACTTAAGCTAACCAAACCTTCTTCAAAAAATACAAGTCATCTGAGCCATAAATCAGAAGAGATACAAACTTTATGAAAAATAATGAGGCATTGATCAACCATTTAAATATAGGTAGGAAGGAACATTATTCTATGTACCCACACCATGTAAAGTGATATTGATTCCAAGATCCTTATTCCAGAACTCTACCCATGTACTAACATTATTGGTTCATAGAGTGTCAGTATGGTATTTTAACCATGCACAATACCATCATTTCATATAGTATTAGTCTAGAACTGAACCATGGATACATAGAATTAGTACAACATTACCAAATCATCCCATCATTATCCAATGTACAAGTTCTGATACAGTTGAACATTCAAATTATTTAACAACCATAAGTAAAACATTTTAACATTCATTATTTACCAAGGTCCAAACTAGCCTTTAATAGAAAAATATGGCTTTAAATTACTAACCCCTTTCACATGTCATAAAATAGAAATCTAAATAGTCTTTTTTAAAAATTATTGAAATAACTCACTTGTTTAAAACATTTCAAGTCCACAAATAAACATGGTTCTTCCTCTTTTATATCCAAAACAACTCCCAAGACCTCTATTTCAATCAAAACATATAAAGGATCCATTAAGGAATTTTAACCTAATGGGAAACCACGCATTGGTTTAAATTATCTTTTGAAATTCAATTAACAATACCATTTTAAATAAGTTGGATTTCAATGCCTCATTTAAAAAATATTCACATTAAAACATAGTTTTCCCTCATTTAATACCCAAATTGGGTCAACATCCAACACACACCATTGAAACTATTTCAAAAATACTTGTAGGAATTTAAACAAAATTTAGCATATAAAACATTCCATTCCACCCCTAAATCCATACTTTATTATTTAAAATAAGTTGGAACACCCCATGGGTGGCCATAGGTTCAGTCTCATGATCACAAAAAAACCCGATGGGATCCATGGAAGGCCTAAGGAATCCTTTTAATGCTAAAAGTTATAATCTTAAATTGAGGAGGAAAATTCACACCACATTGGTGTTATCATACATAATATATATATGATGTTTTTCAAGACTATTGGTAATAGCTCATAGATTAACTACCTCAATGGATGCATTCACACTTTAACACCATGGGCCTAAAACATTCCAAGGCCTATCAAGACTCACATCACCAATTGGGTACCTGACTCAATCCATGACAACATGAACAATTAATTATAGACAATAGTTATAATTAATTAAAAAAATAACTCTTACTAAGAATAAATTATGGAAACCTACTGAAAGCTCTTCCTATGCTAGAACCAAGTCAAAATTCATACCAAACCCTCATTACATACCCCTAACCACATTTTTATTCAAATGTAAAAGGGGTGTATCCATTTCCAATGATATTTAAAACCCAATTTTAAGGAAAAACCTAAGAAAATTTATTTTGGTTTCACACCTTAATGAAACATAGAGTAATGGAAAGAAGAATTTCTCTCAATACCTTCTTTATATAGGACAAGAAGAATACCCCTGATAAATGAGAGATTCTAAAATTATTTAATATAATCATGAACAAAAACTAAATTATATATCTCCAAAATTAAATAAGGAGAAGGGGGAGATTAAATAAAACCATCGAAGGAAGAATAATCACCCAAAACAACAAAAAAACAAATTGAAACCACCCAATAAATGAAGGTAGGATGAAGGGGTATGAGTGGAGGAAAACCTCTTAGTCTATACATGCACAAGGGAGGAAGTGGGGATAAGAAAACCAAATATCATTATGGATCCATTTTTCATTTACTATATTTAATGAAATTTTAGGAAATAATATGGTATGTCCATATGGTTTTCTAAAATATGTTCCATCCACGTGAATCTAACTTCCCAAATCACTCCACTCTACATAGTTATGGTGAATGGGTTTCCAAACCATGTAGAAATCATAGAAAAATTCTACATGATACTAAAAGTTCTTGCATGGTTTTTTCCCTCCCTGTACAGTTTAGAAATTTGTTCCCCTCTATAAACAGAGATGCAAGGTTAGGGTTCATGGTTAGAACTAACCGTGTGCTCACTGTGTTCCCTTACTTGTTAGGTTTCCAGGGCCCACAGCGGAAGTCGGTGGGCCGGGGATTTCAAATTTTTCATCAACTGAATGACGGTACTTGTTGTCGCCGATGATCCGAGCCCCGGAGAGGACTAAGGATCTCGCGTAGATTATTAAGAGCACAAAATTAAAATGAAAACGTAGCTGTTTCAAATATGAAGGCGCGGTCGACTGTTGCTAGCCGATGGCAATCGTCACTTGAAGGATCCAAAGCAGGATCCCTCTAGATTGTCCACACATGCTCTAAAATCCATGGGAATGCCGATCATCGAACTTTGGGTCCTAGCGCGGTGATTCAACGATATCTTTGATGTCCCGACGATCACCGCATCGTTGATCTTGTGATGCCTGAGAAAGAACTTGATCATAACTCTTGGATCATTAGCTTCTCTCTCTAGGAAGTAGTAGGAGAGAGAGGCTCTCAATTTTCATTCCATGTAAAATAATGAATAGTGAAGTGCACATAAAAGATAGATAGCCTCCTCTCTTATTTATAGACACGTTGATAAATACCGAGTAGGGTTCCCCGGCCCCCATTAATATCAACGTTCTCTAAATAAATAATTTTGACGGACTAAACTGCGTCAATATTAGTTAATATTTTATCACATACTTGTAATATATATAATATATTACGTGACAAAACCGAGCCATTTAACTCAACTCATTGTCCCGCTTAATATTAAACGAACCTTGAATATTAAATAATATTCATTCGATTAATATTTTTCTTGTATTTACTAAACTCATAAATACATTAAATAAATTCAATCCCAAATATTCATAAATTCAATATTAATGAATTTATTTAATTCAGTTGGTGATCGAAAACTTGGACAATGCTCGGACCCCGTGGCGGGCCCCACTATGTCCATATTCCTATTCCACTGAATAGGTGCGTATTCTTGAATACATTGTTGTGTGTGACCCTCTAGGGCCTTATCTCAATAGTAGTGAATAAAATTCACAGACCTAGAGCAGGGTCTATCAACCCATCATGACCCCTAAAGAGATAAGGATAGTCATAGCAACGACTACCATCCTAAGAACACTGACTGTGTACTATAGTCTCTGTGTCATTTTGATATCTCATAAAGTAGGACGCACTCTTGTGTCATTGTCCTTATCTTTCTTTATTATTTGTTGATCTATCCAGATGGATTCACATTTCTACTGCTTTGGCCAAATACTTATGAAGGCGGCACCATCCTGATCCACTAGGCCTGAGATATACAACTTCCTAAACATGGAAGCGACAAATACTTTCTTGACCATTCAACCAAGGTCATACCACTAATGACACACCTGACACAAACTACCTCGCCACGACATTACTGCCATGGTTTTCTCCTTGCATCAAAGTACGTAATTAAATGATATACATTGGTAATGGTCTCAAGTCAGGAGACCAATACACATGTCCGTAGATAGGAACAACCAATGACACCCGAAACATGTGGTGTTCCTATTGGCGGGTCTGTCCTCATGATCTCACTACTAAAGATCACCAAGTGTGAACTTCATGAGAAGAAGTCTCAATGATTATGAGCCCCCAACACCTGATACTCTAACATCTACTGTGTCCAGTCATTAAGATGTATCTAGACTATAGAACATATATTTAAGATCACTATCATTGTATCTCGAGGTTCTCATTATAGCATGGGATCTGCTATAACCTCTTGACACTATAATTAACCTTTGGACATTACCATTATTATAGTGGACGCAAAAAAGTCTACACTATAATGGTAAGATATCATCATTCATATCTAACTGTATACATGATAGGGTAATCAAATTTACTACATAGTTGGGTCTAGGGCACCCACTATTTCAACACTCCCACTTGCACTAGAGCCAACTTGATAACTAAACATGTTAGCTACTCACATGATAAATACCATGCTTCTGCTGAGTAATGGATTTAACTGCTGGGTCTGCCACGTTTTCACCACGTGGAATATCTGCTATATGCGACCTCATATGCTTGAGTAAAACTTCTCAAGATAAGGTATCTCTGAGTATATTACTTTTTTCCATTGTCATACCTTGACTACTTGGCTAGTAATAATATCATAATTATCATTATGATAATACTTTTATCACTAAGTGGGAATCCAAGAACTGGGACAAATCGTTGCAATTTATAACTTCTTCTTAGCTGCCTTAGAAGCTGCAACATACTCTGTATCTGTAGGTATGGCTACCACAAGCTTTTATGAGCTTGAATCGCTCATCTCCTTTGCCTAACTGTGATGCTAGATCAAATTGATCTAAAGATTACTAGTTTGTATCCCACCAAAACTAGTATACCTTCCTCTCCATATTCTAGGTACATATCATTTGTACTTGTCGAAGTATAAGATGATAGTTCATACTGCATCACTTGCAGTGCTCCTAGAAATAATTGATATCTGCCTATAATAAATTATATCCTAGTAGTATCAATTATTGTACATATTATGGAATATGTGATTGATCCATCACTAAAGAATATGGTATCAATTCACAACTTTAATCTCTACACAAGCTCTGAACATGTTAACCTGGAGAGATTAAGCCATGTGACATAGGCAACAATTCTGAACTTGAATTGTTCCAACTTGTATTTATTCAATACAATGTCACTATATATACGATTGACTAGGACCAATCAACCTTTAGATCTACCTCATTGGATCCTTTTCCCAAGAACTTTGGTTGCTACTTGAAGTCAATCATTGGAGAATTGTTTTTAACCTGATCTTATCTAACTGTAAGATCAAAATCTATTTTCCATATCTTTCTGAACATATATCACTTGAAAAACATTGGCGCTCCCACTAACCTTTGGTAGACACAAGGCAAAGATTCATTCATAATGAATTCTCTAAGATCTTGTTGATTACTTTAATCTAGAATTGGATTTCAGTAACTTGCAACCCTTATTGGCATCATTTGATGTCATCATCTCTTTATAGTTGTGTCGTATAGACACCTTCCACGAAATATGATCTTGACATCTAATGAACAATAAAAGGATCTTAGAAGTTTGTCTATGACAAGTAAAATTCTAATAGATTTAGGCGTACCAACTTGATATAACCAATCGAGCCTTATTGGTACCAGACTTGTACCATCCATGTATCATTTCATTTGAATACCCACCGCAGTATTCAATTTATAAGCCCCTTTGCAATTTGATACATGGAATCCATTATTGAATTTTAGTTGATCTTGTCAATCATAGCTTGTTCTCATATACTACATACTTGTAGGATTTATTATTCTTAATGAATAATTTATCACCGGCTGTGGTGAATATAAAACCATCACCCTGATTTCATTCTTCCTACACAGTATGTGTCGCTAGAACATGTCTATTCCACATGTACATGTGGAACTTGTTCCCTATGCCGACCATTTGTGCATCTCGAGCATTGACTAAGTCCAAGTCAATTTAACTCCCACTATATCTTATAGAGATGTACACCCTTGTATAGAAATGTAGTCTAATGGTTGACTACATCTTTTCTATCTTAGGGATTTAGGTAATATCTTAAGCAACTGTTAGGATAATTACCTTAGATGCACAACATGTTTAACTTGATGCATGTTTGTTTAAATCCTAACAAACACTTTGCATATAAACACGTCCTATGACATAATGGATTTTCCATTATACTATGACTCGTATGATATCCATTTTTCATTTTAGTTGGGATATTGGTTATGGGTTTAAGCTGTTATTTGCAAAGCACATCATGAAATATAATGGAAGTTTTTTTAGGTTGTAACATTGATACAAATTACATCATAATTTTGATGTATAAAATGTGAGTTTAGGAATTTCCCCATGCTATATTTTTTTATCAATGTTAATATGTAAGACTCGTCATCGATCCTCCTTATGAACATTAATACGGTGATGTAGATAAGGTAACATGTGTTTAGGAATTGCTCCATGCTACATTATCATGATCGATGATTGTTTGGTCAAGATATTCTTCAGCCTGCCGATCCGAAGCAACTCATATCTTCTTACCAAACCTATACTTCACTATTCCTTAATGACTTAAAGGAAACTTATGATGTATCTTTACCTCTTTCTTTCTTTGGAATAGTTCACATTGTCTTGTTGAACTAACCTCGGAAAGATTTGTGGCATACCTTTATTTCAAAAGGTTTCTTTGTCTAAACTTAGGGTGTCAATAATACCATAGGAGTTTAGCTGTGCCGAGCCTAAATACCATATTGGGTATATAGTTGACATCCTCTTTTAGTTTTACTTGACAAAGAATCACATTGTCACAACTGGGTAGGTCTTACGTTTCATATCCATCATGTATTTCCATTGATTCAAATAGCAGTGAACTATTTGTTGAGTATGTTACCACAAACAACATTCATTCCAAAACATGGAATAATGTATCATCAGGTCCAAACGGGCACATGAGATAAATGTTTTTGGTTATACTCCACAAATTGTTCAATTTGAATCAATTAATTGGCAATTTTGAAGTTATGTGTTTTTTACTGCTGACTTAGGAATCACCCTTTCACAGCTATTAGGAGAAGACACTTTACTTATAGTAATGTTTATCTACTTAATTGGTTATTTTATTTCAATAAATATATGTGAAAATCATATTGTATTTTAATACCCAAGAAGTATTCTAGAAAACAATACTTTTATTTGATGAATATAAACTGAATGAGAAGCGGGTACTTGCTTCTTGTATTTCAGTGTTTAATCTTCCATGAATTTATTTCATTATGTGATGCAAATAACCTCCTGTTAAATAACCAACCACTTTTCATTGAAGTACATGATCAAGGTGCCTTTGGCATAACTTTCCATAAGCCTTTTCACCTTTTCATTCAATATATTCTCCATTAGAATAAAAGATGGAATAATCTCCAATATTCTTATTACTTGGAAAATATTACCTTAAAAGTAATGAAGCGCTTACTCTATTCCATTAGTTTGTACCTTTAAATGAAACTAGATTAATTGGGTGTAAAATGTATAAGAAATGGGATGACATGAAATATTGTGAACCGTCTTTCTCTTTACACAAACCGAGTGCAACCATCACATTCAAATCTTGCTTCACTTTCTCCTCAAAAGAATCTTGGAGATGAGACTACATGTAATCATTATCCAAGTCTTGATGTAGTGACCACAACTAACATCAAACGTTGATGATAGCATTATGACAGAACCATCATATTCTTGTTTCATGAGTAACCTGTAAGCAGTTTTACACCCTCGCTTCTTGAGGTGGCTTAAGAGGTTGGGACACAAGCACCTTGAATTTCCATTGTAGTAGTAATGTGCGCAAGCGCCTATACCACATTTAGGAAATTTGTGCTTGTTAGGACATTAACTTTGTCCATCGTTTATCGCAGTTTTATTATGGTATTGCTTGCCATTATCTACAAATATACTTTAGCATATTTTACTTTTATGGGATTACCTAATGTGACATTACTGATTATTTAATCATTAAATGTCTCCCACTAATTTTTCGAATTCTAGGAACCCTGTGTACTAGAATCTGAATACTCTTGAGTATTATATTGGTAAGGATCCCTGAACCTCCCTCATAGTCTACAAGCTAGGGCTACGCCACTACTCAGAGGGTCCAAGGTAGGCTTTTGGCTGGCCAACTGCATTAACTTGTGGTTCCTTGATCTGTTGAGTGAAGTCTCAGCTTCAAAATCATTTAATGATTTACTCAATGCTTGCCTCTAAAATTACAATATACTAGCTAAGGCTATAAATTTGCTTATATTTTAGTTAAGTTGACCCACCACACAAATAAGAACTCCCTGGTAGTAAGAGGAACCCTCAGCTGAGGCATAAACCGGCAACTCGAACACCCGGTTTTGTTCAAACTTGAATGATGAAAGGTTGTTTGTGACTTAATATTTTCTTTGAGGGTTTTATTGGTTTTCTCTCGACGAATGTAATCCATTTATATTAATCTTGTTCATCTACATTGTCGCGCTCACAACTAAACATCAATAGAAGTCAAATGTAGTTCTTTATGCATTTTATTATTTATTATTTTATGTGTTTTTTCCGCTGTTCTAAAACGCATAAAATAATAAATAAATGCATAAAGGTAAAACTACTACCCGACTGGTCTTGAGAATCTAAACGACCTAAGCGCATCGTACCTGAGTCGAAGCTTGACTCAAAATGTAGCTTGCCTTATCATGTATTTCTGATGGTCTTCTGCAGCATCGACATGTCTTGACGGGATCGACGTCACGTCTTGGAGTACTACCTCGTCTTGGCGGAATCCACGTGTCATTTTGCACTGTCTTCATCAATGTGCACCGGCTCGACTTGGCGGGGTCCACGTCGTTCTTCTTTGCATCGTCTCCGTCCGTGATACAAGAATACTCATGCACAGGCGAGGGGGACTGGGGTATAAATGTACATCAAATCAATTGACACGCATGTCCTTATACATTTTAACCAAAAAATTGACGATGCGCAGACCGTCTTTTAATTAATTACACACATCACACATAGTTTAAAATAATTAATTAAATAAATAATTTAAAAGCAGACATACAGGGCCAGTGCTCAAGACCAGTAGTCGGGTATTAAATATTACGCGATAAAAATTAAAATGCATAAATAAGTAGGAGGGTTATTTAATTAAATTAGATGAACTAATAAATTCAAATAATTTAATTAATTATCGTTCGATTAATTAATTTAATTTTAATACTTAGAATTAAATTAATTCATTAATTAATTTTAACCTAGGGTATTTAAAACTTATTTTCACCACAATTAATATATTAATTAATTAAATTAATTAATTAATTATACTAATTTATTTAATTAAATCCATGTCAGGGGTTACCTGCCCGCTAGGCAGACCAGGCGGTGGCCGGGTAAGCTTGGCCAGGGTACTCCCGGGGAGGAGTTGCTGCATGGTCTACTGCTGCTAGAGGGGGCGCCTCTCTCGATAGAGCGCGGGGGTTGCGCGCTAGGGAACCGGCTGCGCGGGGTGGTCCGACTTGCAGTACGCTGTTGGGAGAAGACCAAGGTTTGATCGCGGAGGCTAGGCAGTGGCGTGGGTACGCCGTGCGGCTCCGCGGGAGGAGGAGCAGGCTCGAGGTGTGCCTCCTGCTATGCGTGGGTCTGGCCGGAACAGGCGCAAGTGGCGGAGGAGGATGGCGCGCTAGCGCTACTTCTTCAAGGTGAACTTGCTGCCACGCAGGAGGGAGAGGCTGCCTCGCCTAGAGGTGGCCATGCACGTGCAGATGGAGATGTTGTCGCGGAGGTTCAGCGCCTAATGTCATTGTTCGGGCGGTGCGGGGCTTCATGCGGGAGGTGCCTGAGGAGCAGGGAGAAGCGCGCAGAAGGGAGGAGGCTGGCGCAGGCTTGGGCGGCCGGTTGTGCATGGCGGACCGGTGTGGTGGAGGAGGCCGACGCAGAGCTCCGACAGTGGAACTCCCTGGTGGTGTATGGCGATTCTGCGGGAGAGCGGGGGCGGCTCCAGCGGAGGACAAGCAGGCTGGGGCAGTGTCCGAGCAGTAGAGGGGATGGCTGCCGGTGGCCCTAGTGCAGCTCGTCGCGCCGGGGTGGAGACCCGGCGGCGCTGTAATGCGCCACGTGGGATGGAGGGAGGGGGTCCGCTCGGACCCCCTACTACTACCCTTTTTTTCTTTCCACGGGCCGCCCCAAGTTTTTTTTAATTTTTTTTTGTGTTGCATTCTATTCCACACGCAAGACCCACCCCTTTATATTTTTTTAATTATCACTTTAAGACTTCTTTTAATTATTATTCCACTATATTTTTTTATTTATAAAAGGAAGTATTCCCATATTTTCTAAAGGATAAATAGCCTTTAAAATTAAATAATAAAAAAATTATTATATGAAAATAATAATATATTATTATTACATTATACGAATAATAAAATAATTAATATTAAAATAATATAATTATTGTGGAAATTATTTAATTTGTCAAATTATAATTTTCACAATTTTAATTACATCCATTGAACCAATCTCAACTTGATCAGTTCTGTTGGATGAAATAAAATAGTACCCGAGATTAAACCGCATATTCGATCCAATCCAAAAATTTAAATTGACTATATCTTGGACGTTCGAGATCGGATAGAAGCACAGTTTGAACCGCTGGAACTGTTTTTGAACCCTCTACTTAATTTCATACAAATTAATTTTATTTGGCTCAGAAAATTTATGCGACTCCCTCTGATACCATTGTTAGGTTTCCGAGGCCCGCAGCAGAAGCTGGTGGGCTGGGGATTTTAAATTTTTCGTCGACAGAATGACGGTACTTGTCGTTGCCGACGATCCGAGCCCTGGAGAGGTCTGAGGATCTCGCGTAGATTATTAAGAGCACAAAATTAAAATGAAAACGTACCTATTTCAAATCTTAAGGCGTGGTCGACTGCTGCTAGCTGATGGCGATCGTCGCTTGAAGGATCCAAAGCAGGATCCCTCTCGATCGTCCACACGCGCTCCAAAATCTGTGGGAACGCTGATCGTCGAACTCCGAGTGCTAGCGCGGAGATTCAACGATATCTTCGACGTCCCAATGATCACCGCATCGTTGATATTGCGATGCGTGAGAAAGAACTTGAACAGAACTCTTGGATCATCATCTTCTATCTCTGGGAAGTAGGAGGAGAGAGAGGCTCTCAATTTTCATTCCATGTAAAAGAATGAATAGTGAAGTCCACATAAAAGAGAGAGAGTCTCCTCTCATATTTATAGACACGTTGATAAATACCCGGTAGGGTTCCCTGACCCCCGTTAATATCAATATTCTCTAAATAAATAATTTCAACGGACTAAACTGCGCCGATATTATTTAATATTTTAACACATACTTGAAATATATATATATATAATATTATGTGATAAAACCGAGCCATTTAACTCGACTTGATGTCCTGCTTAATATTAAACGAACCTTGAATATTAAATAATATTCGTTCGATTAATATTTTTCTTGTATTTAATAAACTCATAAATACATTAAATAAATTCAATCCCAAATATTCATAACTTGAATATTAATGAATTTATTTAATTCATTTGGTGATCAACAACTTGGACAATGCTCGGACCCCGTGGCGGGGCCCACTATGTCCATATTCCTATTCCACTGAATATGTGCGGATTATTGAATACGATGTTGTGTGTGACCCTCTAGGCCCTTATCTCAGTAGTAGTGAATAAAATTCACAGACCAAGAGCGGGGTCTAGAAACCCGTCAGGGCCCCTAAAGAGATAAGGATAGTCATAGCAACGACTACCATCCTACGAACACTGACTGTGTACTATAGTATCTTTGTCATTTTGATATCTCATAATGTAGGACACACTCTTGTGTCATCGTCCTTATCTTTCTTTATTATTTTTTGATCTATCCGGATGGATTCGCCTTTCTACTACTTTGGCCAAATACATATAAAGGCGGCACCATCTTGATCAACCGGGCCTGAGATATACAACTTCCTAAACTTGGAAGCAACAAATCCTTTCTTGACCATTCAACCAACGTCATACCACTAATGACACACCTGACACAAACAACTCACCACGACATTACTACCATGGTTTTTTCCTTGCATCAAAGTACATAATTAAATGATATACATTGGTAATGGTCTCAAGTCAGGAGACCAATACACATGTCCGTAGATAGGAACAAACAATGACACCCAAAACATGTGGTGTTCCTATTGGCGGGTCTGTCCTCATGATCTCACTACTAGTGATCACCAAGTGCGAACTTCATGAGAAGAAGTATCAGTGCTTTTGAGCCCCCAGCACCTGATAGTCAGACATCTACTATGTCCAGTCAGTAATATGTATCTAGACTATAGAACATATATTTAATATCACTATCATTGTATCTCGATGTTCTCTTTATAGTTTGGGATCTGCTATAACCTCTTGACACGACAATTAACCTTTGGACATTACCATTATTATAGTGGATGCAGAAAAGTATGCACTATAATGGTAAGATATCATCATGCATATCTAATTGTATACATGATATGGTAATCAAAATTATTACATAGTTGGGTCTAGGGAACCCACTATTTCAACATTACATACATCCCTAAAACATAAAACCTTGTGTCCCAAACCCATAGGACACCCCCAAGAACCCCAACCCTACTCTTAACTATATAAATTCATTCCAAGTCCAATATATATCTTCTAATATGTTCTAACCCTCTATATTTTCCTTTGAAACCTAGTTTAATATCTGTCCCATCCACAGTTTTAAAAATTCAAACATTTTCCAAAAATCTGGGCACCCATAAGGATGAGGGTTTTTACAAATTATTTTTAATAAATAATGATATAGGTACCCAATATTTTTGAGGAAATGATAGAAAATATTATATTCATTCAGCATCACGTCAAGGAATCTCATAGTCGATAGAAGAGTTAGGCAGATGATCACTAGTGAGACCTGGAATTTAATGTAAGGGAAAAGTAATTCATGTGTATTTCTCCATGGAAGAAAGATATGATATTTTCAAATAATGTAAAATATATACCTATATGTATCGCCCCTTTTTTATTACTTTTAGGATTGGGATGGTTGATTATTGTTTAGTTCTCCCACCAAAACTCTCTCAAGTTAATGATGTGTTCCACATATCGCATGTGAGGAAGTACATATATGATCCATCACATGTAATAAACTCAGTGGTTATAAAACTGGAGCATGATATTTTATATAAATAAAAACTAGTATAAATCATGTATTGTACATATAATTCTCTATCGTAGAAGACTACTCACTTTGTTAAAGATTTCTGGAGGAATTAGAAATTCAAAGAAACTACATGTGAACTTGAGGATGTGATGAAGCAGAGATATTCAATTTTTTTGAATAAAATTGATGTAATTTTGAGGTAAAATTAATGTTTAGAGGTTTAGAATGTAACAACTAGATATTTTATATGTATTTTCATTTAAATAAACTCGATGTATTGGATAGCTTGTTTTACATGCAACCCAAAGTCTAAATGAACATGTGACAAAGTGCACCATTATTACCTAGACATGGGATTAATGGGTATGTATAAAAGTAACCACATTATGAAATATATATATATAAAAAATCATAAATTCAAATTTATTTAATAATTACTTTGAAATAGTCATTAAATTTCTAATAAAATCATTTCGTGGTTAAAATATCTATTTTATGAAGAAATATATTATTCTAGGTGTTATGAATTTTTTTATAGAAAATATTTTGATCAATATATAAATATTATTTTAATGAAATTTATTATTAATTTATGATTAATCTCACAGTCATTATTAATTTAATGGTTAGTAATGAATATAAAATTCTTCAAAGGTAAAAATAGCGATTTTTTATAAAACACTTTTTATGTGTGAAATTTGTTCTTATAATAATAAATAAAATAAAAAATTATTGATTAATGGTTTTAATAAAATATATCAATTATATATTCAATAAAATATTTTAAAACTCATTTTTTTATTTACAAGGAAAGTAATGAAATTAATTTTAGTTTAATACTTAAAAATTCACTTTTTTAAAATGGGTTTTCATTGCATTTTACATACATATTTTTGAAATTATTTTTATACACTTATAGAAATTGAATTTTTTAAAATGGATTAAAAATTTATAATTAGAATTACTATATTTTTAAATGATTCCACATTCATTTTTGTTCATAATGAATAGTAAAAATAGTAAAATAATACCATGGTTGAGGTTAAAACAGGTTTACTGGGGGTTAAACTAAGTGATTATGGTAATGATGACACAAAAAAATTATATAATTTTTATTTTTTAATGATTTTTTGACACTATTTTATATTAAATTCAATTAATTTTCCTTATAGTTCCACTTTCACAATAAAGTGACTATATTATTTAAATATTTTAATTAATTCAAAGTGTGTCCTCTTCTCACTTATAAATGGTCACCTCTTCTCCCCCCTTATTAATTAATTATGAGCCTTCAATATCAACTAATTACTATCCCAAAACCTCTCAAAATACCTTTCCTTTTTTTTATATGCCTCGGTCTTCTCCAAATACCAATCTGTCAAAGGATAAGGTGTTAGATAAAGGAGGTATCTCAAAGAATAGGTATAAATCTTAACCAAAATCTTTCAATTTTATTTATTCTTATAAATCATATAAATTAGATGAATTAATCCTAAAAATTACTATATTATCATAAATATAGTAATATTTAATTATGAATATTGGATAACTATTTTCTACCTCCTTTCTATCAAATGGGAAATGAAATTATTGTTTGTGCATACATATGGAATACTGCATCCATATAACGATATGATTCTTTTTTCCATCACCACCTTAAATTTATAGATAAAATGATTGATTAATTAAATATATAATATATTTATGATATTTTAATTATTCTTGAATTATAAAATATTTTTATATTTCTTTCCTTCTTTTTATTATAAAATGAAAATATCATTCTTGTGTATGTACAAACAACCTTCCCCTTAAATAGTGTAATTCATTTTTCTCTATCTAACTTTATTATAAGGTTATAAATGTGAATATAATAAATATATATTATATTAATACAAAGATTAATATTTTGGATTTTATGGAACCAAGATCAAGATTCAAGGACTATAACAACTAAATCGATGCATAAAAGAAAATTGAAACAATTATCACCAAAAAAAGTGGTTTTAATAAGGAATTGTTAATGAATAGGTGATAAGATGTTATAAGTAAACCATGTGTGGTATTATAAGTATTAATAAGGTTCTTGTGTAGAATTATAATAAATTTAAATTTATTATTTAGGAGTTTATAGTGCTTACAAAGTAAGTCGAACTTGAGGGAAGGGTTTTATGTTACAGTCTCTTTTTTGGGGATTATTTTTTATTAAATTTATTATAATGAAAATATATGTTCTATAAAAAAATATTATATATTTTAATCTCGTCAAGATATTTCATGAAATTGTATGTTTTAATTTAATTTACTTCTGTAAGTACTCAAATGTATGAAAGTGTGTTTCAAAGGAAGAGAGATATTGCTTTTCTATTATGTATGGAATCATATTCTTCTATGTACATATTTTATTTAAATGTTTTCTTGAACATTTTTACTATTTTATAATGATTGATGAAATTAAATTTTACCCAGGTCTGATTTTCTATGAAAAAAATAAAAGGAATCATCTTTTTATTTTTTAAATTAATTACTTTTAAATTTTTACTAAAGGTGTGAAAGGATATGGTTTTTAACGTATAGCACATGAAAAAAAATTCACACTATAATTACCATTAAGTGATTTAAAAATTCCCTTAAAAGTTTTTATGGTTCTTTTCAAAGAAAATTTTTTCCTTAATTTGTGTAAAAAAATATTTTAAATAAATTATTTCAAAATGAAAAAATGCTATTTTCCTTCATAAATATTCTAGTGATCTTTGAAGTAATTTTTTATATATGATTACACCCTTTTAGGTTACTTATGATTCGTTAGGTATATGATCCTATGATAAAATCCTTATTATTTATCTGGATGTTTTATTATTATGTTGATCAAATATTTATGAAACCCATTTTATTTTACATGGGTTAAACTATGATGAAATGATAAATTTTTTCATGATGTTGTGGAATATATATGAATTAATTATAATTATTTCATTGGTGGTTCTATTATATCCCTCTAAGTAATTGGGTAAATATTAATATTTTATAAGATCAAATGGTACATGGGAGGTTATCTCAATCCCAAAAATGGTACATGGAGTATATTTTAATCCCAAAGAAGGTATATAATTAGTTCTCCCAAGACTAACATGTGATGAATGTCTTTGTGGTTAACGATGACATAATAATTTTATGGTTATAATTATTCTAAACATCATACCACTATTTTATGACATGATCTTGTGCCAATTTTATGCTCTAACAGCCTATGTTATTTGATTCCTTTATGATTCATGACTTATGAACTTCTAAGACTTATTACGAGAGTTATCATTATAATCTATGAATTTTTTAGAATGATTTTCAATTATTAAGGTCATATTATCAAACCATTATGTTCATGTAATTATTAAAAATGATTATTTATTAAAATCTTTATTTTCTTCCCTTACTAAGATTCAAGGCTAACCCTTTATTATGTTTCCTTTTCCTTAGGATATGAAGAAATGTTTTTGTATGATATGTCTAATAATGGATCTAGTTGTGAATAAATTAGTGGGTGATGATGTAGATCATTTATGTACCAGTTTTTTATGTATTCATGTTTCCAAAGACACTAAAACTTTACTGGTCTGAAATTGATCATAATGATTTATAATGAATATTCACATAATAATATGTAATATTTATGTATGTAATGTTTTATTTTCCTCAAATTATATATAAGTGGGATTATTTTCACATTATAGAATGTGTCCACACTAAAAAAATTAGATAATTGGAAATAAAATATTCATATAAATTATTTACAAGTTGTTTCATTCAAATAACAAACACCGTGAAGGCATAGGGGATAGATTAATGTAAATGGTTATATTATAATGTCCAACAACTTTCCTTTATGTGTATATTTATAGGCAAACCTCTACCAATTTAATTAATTGTTATAAATAATGATTGGAGTGATGTAGGTTTAAGGGTGAGATAAAATCCATGGGGTATTTAAATTAAAATTTGATGACAATATTAAAATATTCAGTGATGAAAATTCATGCTAAATCTATTTGTTCATAAATTCATCATAATTTTTGAATTTTCATGTGGTCATAAATGGAACATAGAAGTTATATTGAGGCTAATTTGAACAGATAAGTGTAATCTAACTTGATCTATATTGGTCATTATTATCAAGACTAGTCATTAATTGATGTTTCATTAAATAAAAATTAGAAATAGTAAGTGGGGAACCGCCAATAGTATTAAACCTTGATAAAGAATGAATATAACCAAATATAAAAGAGGTATTTTTGTAATATTTAAAGTGATCATGTTCTATTACTTTTTTTCCAACAATATGTAAAAAACTAATTTATTTTAAGATAATTAAATACATAATAATATGTATCCCATGGAATAAAGAAATTTAATATTTTATTATTAATGATAAAATGATTCAAGAGGTGTGGGAGCTATAACTATGGAGACTATCGGTCCCATAAAAAATATGGAATCCTTCTAAATGGGAAGTAATTATTCTGAAATGTTGTGTATACTACACATTATTTGATTCACTATTTATTTATTTATGGTTTTGTTAATGTGTGATTAATATCTCTAGGTGACATAACAAGGGAATTATTTCTCTAGTTTCATTATTTAAAAGAAATGGATTAGTGAAATTGGAAACCATGTAGTTTTTATAATTTTCTCTAGTTTCATATATTGAGTTTTGAATAAGACAGGCTTAGATAAACTTTTTTATCTATTTTCAATTTGGTTATTCACTCTATCAAAAAAATTTAGAAAGTTCCACATGCTTATGATTTGGATGAGATTCATTTAAAAATATAATTCTATTGGTTCATTTTCGGTTATATTTTGAGGGTATTATTTCTCTTAAGAATGCTATATTTAGGAAGGTAAAATGATGATTTAAATATTGAATTTATGTATCCAAAAAGTGGTTTACATGTTTTAAATAAATATACATTTATAATTTTAAGATAAAGGGTTGTCTGAGTGAGTAATAAAGGATATAAAAAAATATAAGTAATTGATTATATTATAATGTTATGGAATTAGGACCCAAGATTGTTTAATGAAGTGAGAGTCTAATTGATATTGATAATTATAGAAATCCTTGTATTATTACTTATTTACTAAATATAAAAATTACACCATAGTATTTTATTATAAAGGTGGAAATACTAAAGACCAATGAATCCATTTCTTTTTTATAAAAGGATATTATATTTTCCATGAATATTGGTGTATGAAATCATAGTATAATTGTCAAAAAAAATATAAAATGAGAGAATGTTAGAACCATAGATTCTTATATAGATGTTTTTATAATTATTGATTGGGATTTTTTATGAATGTGATGATTGATTGAAAAAATACCAAAGGGAATGTTTTTTGAAGAAATTATTGACATGGTTAACATATATGTACATATAGATGATGGGTATATATGAAGATGGATTGTATCATAGTTGAAGTCATTATTGGTTGAAAATGGGTGACATTGACACACATAGATATGATAAGTTATATGAAACATGGAAACATGTGGTAAAACAAGTTAGAATGTTTAAATAGAATTTTGATAATGCTTTATGATAATTTGATCTATGTTGGTTTTGTTGTTGATGATCTTAGTCATTCTAGCAAGTAATTATGTTTAGTGGAGATTGTGAATGGAGGGAGAAGTTCTGTGTTTGATTGGAAATTATGGAGAAATTTTAGATATAGATAAAAACACATGGAATAATATATAATTTCATGTAATTATTATAAATAAACTAGTTTAGTATTCAATGGTGTATAGTAAGTTTCAATACATTGAGATAAATTTCAAAGTATTTCTAGAAGATTTTTTTTTAGGATTTCACAATACAATAGTGGATTACACTCTACTATATGTGTTTTTATAGACTAAAATTAAATGATTAATAGTATAATAGATTCCCACATCTAGATACTTGAGCATATAGCTTAAGGTATAACCAAGATCAAAGGGGTCATCCACAACTTTTGAAAGCATTATTTTTAAGATTATATAAATGTGTGTATATGGAAAAAGTTATGGTGTGGGGTAGAACCAAAAATATAAATAATATATGAGAGGATCATAATTATAAACTTGGTGGAAGATCGTATTTTTTTATGTAATACATAAAAGAAGGAAGGCATGGTAGAGCATTGCATCATTAAGTAATGAAAAGTATTATTTCATAATATCACATTGGGATATTTATGGAAATGCAACCAAGTAAGACCCATGATGCAAAGGAAATGATAGTAAGATGGTATGAGTTTGATTGGTATAAATTTGGATATTGTGGTGCACTTGAAAATCACTCCTTCGATTGATTTCATATAAAAAAACTAATTAAAGTATGAGGCACATATTATGACAAACAATATTGTAATCATGTTTCAATGAAGTCTATATGTAATTTCAAATAGATGTAGATCAAGGAAGGATATCACTATGAAATTTATAATTAAATAAAAATATTGATTAGAGAGTAGATCATGAATAGTATTTAATAAAAAAATTAGTGTTTTTGAAGGATATTAATTTTAATATTTAGGAACATGATTTCACTATATGTCATGTTGTACACTAAAACATTATTCCAAGATAGGAGTATAAGAAATGGTACCATTCCATAATTAATTTCAATTACATTCAAGGATGAAGATAAAATTAGTTAAATTGGTATTATGTTATAGTTTTAGGTTGTATGTTTTTGTTTAATAGTTTATTTTTAATTGATTAGTATGGAAAAATTGTCACTAAAAAATTGAACATGTTTCATGGTCATGAAACATTGAGGAAGATGAAATTGATCCCAACCCTTGAAAAAATATGGATGTTTTTAGAAATTCATTTAAAACTACTCATGGTTATTTTATAGAGAAGTCTTTAGGGAAGATCATATTTTTATATCTAAATATAGGGATAAAAAGTTATGGATGAATTTTTTTGAGATTGATAAGTTATTCTAGATAAAATTTTAATGATTTAATATAGATAGGGTTTAGTTTTTCTTTGATATAATTAGTTGAGTGAAGAAAAGACAAAATAAATAGATAGGTAATTCCTCATCTACAATTTTCTCATATCTATAGTATTTTATCAAGATATTGTGTATACAAATAAATTCCTGCATTATCGAATTATGTATATATGAATTTTGAAGAGGCTTATTGTACATATCAAGTCACCTCAAGAAATTTAGTACCATGCACAATGGTGGTAATTAAACTTTTGTAATTATTTTTACCTATAGATTGTTTTTGTGATGTTAGAAATTATATTTTTTGAATGTATTTGTATCATATTTCATAAAATGGATTTCACAACATCAGTCATTGGAAGTTAGAGAAACACAATGGAGTATAATAGACTATATATCCTAGATTTTTGGATTCATATTGAAATGAACTTATTTTTTTGATCTTGGAGATATCCTTATACTGATAAATTAATAATAGACCAACATGTTTATAAAAAGACATCTTCTAGAGATTTTTATAAATGATTATAAGGGTGTGACCTTTAGTGGAAGTGTAATGTTGTAATATATTTTAAAGGAAGTGATTATTTGAATAGAATCGCTATGATCAAACACATAATTCACTCCATGTTAATATACAATATTTTGGAACATCAAAACATCAATGATGAGTTCTATTACAGTGTAGCCCAGTTCATGTGAAATAAGTAAAATACTCATATTCTTGTGCTTTAATTTTAAATTTTTTTATTGGTTTACATTTAGTGAGATTGGATTGAGTGAGTGAGAAATGATTAAATGGTGTTCCTGATAACACAAGAACTACATCCTATAGTGAATATGTTGAAAATTTTATAACTATTATGCACCTTGATTCACCACCACTTGGAAATCATTTTTTTCACATGATACCAAAAAATTATAGGAATACTATATGTAACAGAATTCTGAAAACAATAAAATAACATTAAAATTTTGTAAATTAAAGAGTTTAGAGTTAAAATATTCTTCTCTATTGCCTCCATTCAAATCATAATGCTAAATATAACTCTAGAAATATTAATATGTTAAATAATTATACTAGGATTAAGTGATGGAATCGAAAATTGTAATTTGATAGTTATATGTTCATTGGGTATATATATAGTTTTTATGTTTTAAATATAACTGACCTCGACATAAATGTTTTTATAATTGTCATGTAATAATTATGTATAAGTAAATTATGTATTAAAACTAATATATTTAAAATATAAATATAATTAATTAACAGCCATGTAATAATTTTTAATGGTAAGATGAGACCTTTCCCAAAAATCCAGGCACCTTTATTAAACAAAAGTGTCAACTTACATGAGTCTTATAATGGGAGATTTACTTTGATCCCTATTAAAAAGGGGTAGAATCTCATTAAGAACCTGATCATACCATAGAAAATCACCAACATTGATGCCTTTTTTAGCAATAACATCTTCCACAAAATTTCTTTATTGATAAATATGAGTGATGATATCATCCATAGAGAAAAGATAATTCATACATTTTCTCCACTGGTTAGTGAGATTAAAAGACAAATGATACAATCCCATCCAGATAGTAGAAACAATAATGGTAGAATAACTCTCAAGAAAAATATTATTACAGCCTCCATTTTTTTCTTGTTCCACCACAAACACCAAGAATATATGCCTCAAATGAAGAGGAAAAACCATAGGAACCTTGAAAGCAGCTAAGAACCCCCCACGATGATCCTTGGAAATAGTACCATAACCAAAGAGAGCCAGATTTCCTCTAGAAGCCCTGTCAGAATTAATTTTTTCCCAACCATCAAAAGGTTCTTTCCATACAACATCAAAAGTCCCAATGGGAGGATAAAAAAAAGCCTTTTACACTAATCTGACTAAGAACTGACATGCCATGAACCTAATTAAAGCATAAATGCTTCTTCAGTGTGCAGGACTCACGAACAATAGAATAGATATATGATAGAGCATCACTAACCATGAAAGATAAGCCATCATGAATTATTATATTTTAAGCATACACAATAAAGTGAAGAATCTTAGCTACTGTAACCTAGAAGAGATGTGGTAGCTAAGTGGAAAGGAAAACTGAATTCCATCCTTTGGTGAAATCCTGAATAGAAATCACACAAGGCATCAAGACCTCAAAAATATCAGATATCACTTTCCACATTGATTTAGAAGCAACACAACTAAGAAACAAGTGATCGTCATACTCCCTATGCTGATGAAATAGAACACGTGAAGAGCATAGAGAGATTCCATAGGACTAGAGATAACAATCAATTGGAATTTTTCAGTGAACTAATCTCTAGATAAGGATGGATGGAGAAGGTATAATAAATTTCCTATAAAGTTTCCCCATCCATTGAGATTTCATGTTGCAATGAAAATAGTTCCTGTAAAAAACCTTAGAAGAGATAATTCAATTAGTAGCAGGTTTACATGAAAAAAAATCATTTCAATTGGAGAAACAATATCTATTCACAATATTGATGATCGAATTAGGAAGTCCCTCCATGTTGTCAAGTCGATCCTTGATAGTGACATCCATATCCAGACTAAAATACTCATTCACCAAGGTAGTATCAAGGGCACTACCAGTCCAATTAATTTTCCAAAAGGGGAGATATAAATCCTTTGAGACCATCCATCTGGAGTGAGAGTCAATGGAAGCATAAATGGTTTTAAAATCAAGCCACATAAAGGTTTCTAAATCATTAAAAATCCATTTTTGAGCCTATTCATGAATTTTCTTTGAAGAAAACCAAGATAATCAGAAGTTATATTGAGGAGTCACCACATAAAAGAATCCTAAAAAGAGTCATTGAAGATCTCAAGGTTTTTAATGCCTAAAACCTTTCCTTAAAAGGTTTACAACAGGTACTCCATGAAACCGATTCCAATTTATATTCAAGAATATTTCCACTCCAAATAAAATTCTTAATATAGGAATTAATTATATTTATGATAGAGATAGTCCATTTATACACCATAAATGAATAAACAAATTTGAAAACAATTAAAGCCTTGACCAAGAAAACGCAGCCATCCATGGAGAGGGATTTTTCATTTCCAAGTAGAAAGTTGACTTAGAAATTTAATAAGAATATCAAAAAATAAAAAGCCTTTGGATTCCCCCAGAACATAAGAACCCCCCAGATAAGTGAAAGGAACAGTTCCATCATAATGACCCAACTCCCTGACAATATCATTCCTCCTCAGAGGAGAGAGATTTCTACCAAAATAAACAAAATATTTTCTCCAACTGATTTCTTATCCATAAATTATTTCATATTGTAAAAGGTCTTGTGTTGTGTTTTTAATATTGTTTCTATCCTCTTGAGTGAATAACATGATATCGTCTTCATATAAAAAATGAGTAGGAGAAAAAATTCCTCTTCCAACATTAATAGATTTCATATTCCCATTTCCTGCCATAATGAAGAGTAACATGCTAAGATAATCCTTTATAATAGAGAAAATGATAGCAGAAAGGGTTTCACCCTTCCTGAAACCTCTAGAATAATCAAAGTACCCTTCAGGGGACCCATTAATAAGGACATATATGTGAGAATATCCAAGAATGATTTTGACTCATGCAATAAAAACATAGTCAATTCCAAACATATAAAGAACATTATAAATGAATTTCTAATACCTACTATCAAAAGATTTTATGATATCAAGTTTGAGAGAAATATTCCCACATCTAGTGGATTTATTAAGTAGGTTAACACATTTTTTAGGTCTTGATGAGACAATTCTGAATGGATCTACCTTTTATAAAACCAAACTGATTGGGAGAGACAATACTACAAGAAATTAATGCCAACCTCATGGCCGAGATTTTGAGAATGATTTTATAAATGGTATTGACCAAAGAAACAAGACTAAAAGGAGGATCTCATTATAATTCTCCACCATTGGAACAAGGGAAAGAAACTGAGCATTCAATCCCTTTGGAAGATAACCCCCTTTAAAAAAATTGAGTGACCAGCCTACAGAAATCCTCCTAAATAACATCCCAGAAAATTTGGAAAAAGAAGTTTCCAAAACCATATGGACTATGAGATCTTTCAAATTTGAGTCCAAAGCCTACGTCATTTATTGAAAATTCCAAGGGGGTTGAGGTAAGAATAGAATTATCATCTTGAGTCGCAATTTTGGGAATAATTACCTCCACCGGTTTATTAGATAGAGATGGACCATTGAAGAGATATTTAAAATACTAAAATAATTTCTTTGAGAGATCCTTCCTATTATAAATAATCTAATCCCCATTTTTAATCAAGGAAAGAGCCTTGGAAACTTTTCTTATTTCTTATAGAGAGTTAAAGAACTTTGAATTTCTATCACCATATCATGGATAATTATTCCTAAAAGTATCTCTTTTCAAATCATCCTTGAGATTAAAAGGATTATTCAACTTGGATTTCAACTCAGATTCCCCCAAAAACCCATCATAGAAGTTTTTAAGAGTTTTTTGTTCCTGAAATTGCTGAAGAGAATCCTCAAGGGTGGATATATATGAATCAAGAGAACTGAAATTATCCTTGCTCTAGATTTTTAGATTCCTTTTGAGAATTTTGAGTTTAGTAACACAAGAAAAAACATCATTCCTGTAATCAATAGAATTCCATGCCTGTTCAACATTTTTTCTGCATTCAGGATGAGTGATCCAAGCTTTGTTAAATCTAAAAGGAAAAGGGGGTTTGGAATCTTTTCCCACAAGATCAACCAATATGGGATGATGATCAGAATTTAATCTATATAGGGTCATGCATGATATGGATCTCCAAAAATCCAGATAGGACTCATTAATAGAGGATCTGCCAATTCTTCTTACAACAAACCTATTCAGAAATTTCCTGACCCAAGTGTATTTTTCTCCAAACAAGCTAACTTCAAATAGCTTATTATAATTAATGAAAGTTCTAAATTCTCTGGAATAAGTAGAGTTATTCATAGCATCAATCTTTTCATCTGGATACATGATGGCATTAAAATCCCCCATAATGGTCTAGGTAATAGAAACAATGGAATTAAGAGCTTCAATATCCATCCATAAATTCCTTCGATCCTAGTAATAATTTTGGGCATAAAAAAAGGAGCATAAATGTTGAGATCCAAGATAATTAAAGGATTATGTGACATGTAGATCACTATTAATAACCATAGAAATATCAAATAAGGATCATTAAGCCAAGACCCAATGATTTTTGACCTCTAACATGCACCTGTTAGAATCAACCAAATGAAAATTCAAGGTCTCTAGATTAGCAATGTTGGAAAAAAGACTCTTTGGTTCAGATAACCCTATAATAAGAGGCATGTGTCAAAGAATGAAATGATTAAGGGATATAATAGTGTCATAATTATCCAAACCCTGGAAATTCCAAAAAAAACATCTTTATTTGTACCTAAGACCAAGGCTAAAAACCCCTTTTTGAACCCCCACTGTTTTCTACTTTCCTTATTTAGGAGGTCTTCCACCCTTTTTTGGGACTAGAGACTCCTTGTAGGAGATCATTTATATCAGAATTTCTAGGAATACCATTTCTAGTATTAACATATGTTTTTCCATAAATAGGTCATGGCAGTGAGCTTTGATTACTGCCCATGGAAAAAGTTTCATTGTCTTAGTTTATAACAACCTTCGAGTTAACATCATAGATAGCTAGTACAATAGTAGTAGGACCAACTTCTCTAATAGGCATCAAGGCATGAGATTCTCCATCATGAATAGATGGATCGATATGACCACTAGGAGGATCCCCAATAATCACATCTTGAACTGAGAATCCTATAGTAGTAATAGATGTCATGGGGTCCAAAATAGGATCTGGAATAATAGAAGTATTGATAGCGGAGGGTGCTAGAGAATCAGTTTGATTGACAATCACATAAGGCTCCTCACTTTCCTATAATAAAAGAACAATGTTCCAAATAATTTTATCCATTTCACTTATCAAAGAGAAATCATCCAGTTCCATTTTCATCAGAAAAACCATATTATAAATCTATGTTGAGAAAGTCAAGACCAAATTATGTTCCTCCCGGCAATTGGATCCCCCAGTGTTGCTCATTTCATGACCAATCCGAGTAGAAGAACTAAGAAGATCAGGGATCCTGCCTTGTTACACATTTTCAGAAATATCTTCCCATGATTTCTTAATAGGAACTACAACATTGGAAAGACCATATGGATTATTTGAGGCTCCCTCCTTTTAAAAAAAATCCTTATTATTCTTTTTATTCCGATTGACTTCTTTCCAATCCATATCTTTGGGTACCTCATTCAATTTATTTTGAATCCTCATACAATTAACAACATAGTGGAAAACAATTTTGCAGACATCACATAAATGAGGAACACTTTCATATTCCACTTTAACATCAATTTTATTTCCATTAACAAGAAAAGTGACACTATCTGATATTTTGATTTCCAAATTAACATCAAACAAAATGCTAGAAAAGTACCTGAGATCCCCCTCCAAAGTTTTCTGGTCCATTGTAATAGTAGTTTCAATTGATAAAGAAAGATCAATAAGGATCTTAGGATTCCAATACATCCAGTTCCATCCATGAAGTCTAACCCAAATCTGTGAATTGAATTTATTCAGATTAAAAGAATTGAATTTAACATCCCATTCAGATAATATCAGAGTTCCAGGTTTGAGATGTAGGTTTCCAAGATCCCAGAATCTATTAAAAGCATCTCTTGATTGAAGGATTGTATGAAAGAAGCCTCTCCCAATAGGAATTATTTTCCAATTACTAAAACCCTAGTAGTGAGAGATCATGCTTTTAATATCAATTTCAGACCATGGGTTTTCTCCCTTGGAATAAATAACATGACCCAAGATTGAAAATTTACAAAGATCAACTTGTTGATGTAGTGCCTCTGAACCCACTACCACGTAAAAACCACCATTTTCAAGTCTACTAATGTTAGAGGATCGAGATGTGCCTCTTTTTTCAGATCTAAAGAACCATAAAGGGATTTAACAAAAGAAATACATTTCTTTCTCAAATAAGAAGAATCATAGGATTCTGATGTCAACCCATGACCTTATAATGAGGGTTGATCATCCTTGAAAGAAAACTCCCAATCAGGATTAAACTAAGCCATGAGTAAAATCAAATAAAAAACCAAGATCGAGCAAAATCTCCATTGACAAGTTCAAAGAAGAGGTCTCCCACTCTCGCCATCACCGTGTAATAATTAAAGAATGATAAAGAATAAAAATATAATCAGTAATTAAAAAATAAATATTATATAAAAAAAATTATATATCTTGTGTTTCTAATTTAAAGGTATATTAATCATATTTAGAGATTAATTTTGAAAAAATGTATTGTAAATCATGAATTTGGATGTTTAAATTTTTGTGGGTGCATATATTTTATTTTTATTAAAAAATAATCATAATTATGTGACATAAAATAAAGTAAAATAAGATAAATATGATATGAAATATTTTTTAATTAAATAAATCTATATTTATATATTTTAAAGTACATTTATTATTTTTTTAATTAAAGATTAGTATTATAATAATTTTTTACCCAACTCTCCAAATAGTGAGGTGATTACAATATTTTCTTTCACATACCTCATATTTCCAATGAAATGTCCCTAATATCTGTCTATAAAAGGTTCCTTCCAACACCCATAGCAAACCACTTTATTTGACACCATAACATTACTCAAATTACTTCCCCATTAAATCATACTCACATTTGCAATACCATGTTTACAGAATAATTCATGAGGTCTTTATGACATAGATGGTCATTAAGTAAGGATTTCATATATTTGAAGCAGGTGCCTCATTCTTCATTTCCTATTTCTTTTATCATTATCCTATATATCTTAAAAATTATGATTTCTCATATTAATAAACAAAATAAAACATCAATATAATTTTGTAATAAGGGTATAATATTGAAATACTTATAGTTTTATAATAATTTTTTATTTATAGCATGTTTATGTTTGGGTTCATTCAACCACCAACACATATTATATTACTCCATTTTATTATTTATAATTTTAATGGTTTAATAAAAATATATTTAATGAGTATATAAGATATATAAAACCAATTTAAGTAATTTTTATAGTTCTTTACTTGTATCACTAAAATGAATATTATTTATAAAGTAACTCTTTATTATTAGTGAAATTACCTGAAGTGAAAAAGTAATGGATTACTTCTTTGCAAACCATACTAATAAATTAATTTCAAGGAATAAACAAGAAAATTTTGAACCCATTATTATATTTCAAATTACCATTCTAGATATAATTATATCATGAACATGGAATGCTAATCGAGGCTACCATATCAAAACATGCAATGAATAATTAAAACTATTATTATCTGGTGATCTATATAAACTAATTCTATTGTATCATTATTATTTTATTATATTTGGTTTCATTATATTTCCTTTTATCTATTATTTAAATTCTTTTACCTGTATGGATATTTAATATACTAAATATGAAAGTAATTTCTTCAAAACTTCGATAAAATTTTTTATATTTCTTATCAGTATTCACTATCAATAAATTCTTTCTTATAAAACTTATTATAACTTATTTTTAAGATTTATCCTTCTTAATAAATTATTCTTATTTTCATTCCTTTTCTTGGAAATTATTTTTTTTGTGATTATTTATGTGTTGTGTATATAATGAAGAATCAATTTCTAAAAAAGAATTATAATTTTTACCCTTCCTCTTGAGAAATATTCAACTATGTCAATAATAATTTATAATCATAAATTTAAAATTTATCTATGTTATATTTATTATAATTATTTATTTTTAAATAGATATTTTTATATTAAAATAATCCCATTATGCATTATCTAAATTTTTATATATCCACAAAGTAATGAAAATGAAATCTATTTAAGAGGATTTATCCACCATAATATTTTTTCTTTATTTATCATTAGTTATCCATGAAGATAACATTTCTAATGATTCCCCTCCATATACACCATTCCTAATCAAAATCTTATTCATCGTTAACATTGTATGTCCATTTTAAAGGATGTTGATGAATTCTCAAAGACAAAGTTATATATTGTAAGTGGGGGGTTAGTTGATAATTACCACTTGACATAGTAAGATGAAATGTCATGTGAATTCTCCACTAAGTCCCTGATATGTCTTCGGACATAGATTTATCGTCTTTTGTTATATTCTATTATTAAATTTATAGTTGTATTATCCCTTTATAACATGATTTATTACCATACCCTCCATAATTTTAATAGCATATACTTCATTATTCCTATAGAAGAGTATTAACCTATACGTATACATAATTCACATTTTTAGGGAAAAATATTTTTATCACTATATATTCATTTTATTATATACATGAAACTATGTAAATCCAATCATTTATTATCAATCCGTTTATTAATGTGTTGTTCACTATTAATTTTTTATTTGAACACATTAGATTATTTATGTGATGGGTAGGGCCTGAAATTTCCCTATATTTAATTGGTGAGTCTCAAGAGACAAATAAGATTTTTTTTATTTGTTATACACATAAATTTATGTATAATTCCTATGCACATGGATACAATGGTATATTTATGATGTCTAATACTATGTATTTTGACCATTATTTTTTCATTATCCATTATTTATATTTCTAAAAATATTACATTATGTTATTCCATATGAATTTATGTTTATTAATTATCATCCAATATTATATATTCAATTACCATGATTCTTTGATATAATATTATTTCCTGATCATGTGATTTCACCCTTTATTATTTTCCCATATTTCACTAGAAATTTCAATTTAGGGTTATTCATTAGGGGATTTTAGGTGTAGAAATTATTTTTGAGAATAAATGGATTTCATAATATATAATAATATTGATATATAAATAATATCTAAAACTCTAAAATGTTGGGTTATAGAAGTTTATTTTCATATTGAGTTGTTATTTACAATTATATAAAATTATGGTTTAACATAGTTTGTATTTGAGTATCAATGAAAATTATGTTCTTATTATACCATATCCATATGTTCAGTTTTAGATCTCTATAGCTATAATAATGAAACACCATTCAAAAACCTTGAATTTAAATATAATTTATTAATTAAGGTTAAATATAGCTTTATAAAATAATGGGACAAAAACTCACTGAATCAACCCCCTATCAGTGATTCTTTATGATGTATATTTAATTTGGGCCTCCTCAATTGTTATCAGTGCAGTACATTTTGTGTTTAATGGTTCTGTTACTAATTATGTATAGATGTGGTAGATATTGTAACTAATTATTTCACTCCTATTTAAGAGGGTGTTTCAAAAAAAGTAATGAATTTATTTTATCAAAATAATATATAGAATGATGGTCATAAAAAAATACTATCTTATCCTCACTACTAAAAAAATAAATTCATTAAATTAATGGGGACTAAGACATTGAAATGAGTAGCTTCTTGATCATATCTCTCAATAATTAAAAGTTTTATATAAAATGTTTCATTACATACATTCCCATGACCTTTTAGGTTTATAGGTTTATAGTATATTAAACCCATTACATTAGAAATCAAGACACCAACTCAGTGTATATTTTTTAAAAAAAAATTCTTCAAATGTTACACAAGATTCATTCAATAATAATATATAGAATTGGAACATTGATTTCATTATTGTTCATAATCAGAAATTAACTGAGTAAAATCAATTGAAAACATGTTATGGGATTTTAAATCTCAGTAATGGGTATAAAAATAATTTAACTAGTTATCCCATTAAAATAATTGAATCCCCATCAAAAAACTTCTTCCTTAAATAATAAACTTTGTGATCATAAAAAACCATATTCTCTCATGAAATCAACTTGTTAAAAAATTACATTAAATAATCTCTTAAAAGTATAATAAATATTCATATTGGGGAATTATATTCATCATACTTTCAAATAACACATTCAAATCACACTTTTAATGGAATTTTCTATTTGATTACTTCTAAAATATTATCTGCATAGGCTAAATCATTAACTAATGTATTAAAAAGATATATATCATGTTCCCTCATCATCATATAAAATTAAAAATTACATCACATGAGTAAAACACATAGAATATTTCATTTTACCATATCATGGATAAAAATCACAAAAACAATCTTTTTATTCCACAATCATAATATTTTAAATTAACCAATAAAAAGAAAATGAATTGATAACAATGGGTTAAGAAATTACCCATTAATAGTAATTTCAGTAAAAAAATAGAAAATTTATAATGATACATAATAATATGAGATAGATATTTCATATAATACAATAAAGATATATTGTTGATAGAAATACTTCAAAATAGTTAAAGTAAAGTTTTAAAATAGAAAACCCTACAAATCGATCACTGACTCACCTTGTACATACTAAACCCTTATGAATAATAAAATTATATTAATAATTTTATTAAATAAAAAACTTTTTCATATTTATTTAATTTTTATTTTTCCTTTTATTTTAGTTATTTTTATATTTTATTCATGTACCAATATTTATTTTTTTACACTGGTTGTTTTGTGATTTTTTGGTTCATAACCTCCAAAATTATTGTGGTATAATAGTAAAAGTTAAATTTTAATTTTAATTGAAAAGGATCTAAAATATTCAAGGTATATTTTACATATAAATCTATAATTAAGGGAGTTAAATAGGTGATGATAATCATCATTTAGAGAATCTTCTTCAAAAAGAATGTTTTTAGGGTTAAAATGACTTTGTTTATACCTTTAATTTCATTATTATGATGGATACATTAAAAATAACTAATTATAATCCATAAATTAATTGAATATTAATTTTATATTTAATGATGAAATAAATTTTTATTAATTTCAATGGAGGACACAAGTCTACAAAAATAAATTTTTTCACAAAGCTAGCTAATAACCACCACAACGTGTGATGTTTTTCAATAGAGTTTAAAGGAAGGGAAATCCAAATAAATATTTTGTTTTTGAAAAAACATCATATAACCATAATACTATTTTATGTTTAATTTTAAAGTATAATTATGTTATTTAATTTATTAGGATGAGAATTGAAATGAGAACATCAATTTTAAAAAACCAATATTTTGATATCTTATCAAATTATGAAAAAATGTTCATTGAGAATTATTTGATGATATTTAATTATTTATTGGTAAAAAATATGAATAATGATATGGTAATTTAATAATTTAAAAAATATAGTTGATGTATTAAATTATTTTACAGACAAAGAATCATAAATAAGAAAACAGAATGCGGCTTGGGAACCCTTACCTTATACCATGAACCACTTCTATCGGATGGAATTCGAAGCCTTTAAATAATGTAATTTTATAATTTATAGAGGATTATTCACAGGTAAAGTATATATCATCATGGTATTTTTTTAAATATAGAGATAAAATTGAGCCTTGGATGGGTTTTGGAATGGATATAGTGAGTCCCCTTTTATAAGAAAATTTCAATGTCATTTTCACTGATAATCAATTATTTAGTGTCAAGAATGAAATTTTGAAATGGTAGGTGGTTTATAAGTGGATAATAGATGATATGATAAACCATGTATAATATAACATGACTAAATAAAATGTTTTATAATTTTTTAAACCATTTATAAATTATTGATTAATATTAAATATACTTTAAATTTATTTTCAAGGTTATTTTAATTATTTGACTTTATGAATATCTATATAATTATGAAATTAATATTTTAATATTTAAATAATTTAATATATATCATATTTTTCAATGAAATTCATTAATCAGAATTATTCATTCCAATATTATCATTATAAATATTTTTAAAACCATTAATTTTGAATTTTCTTTGTCTTATAGAAGCACTACATTAATGTTGCAGAAGTTTTTTTTATTATTATCATATTACATAATATTAAAAATAAATTTCTAATATGAATATAATTTATTAAAAAAATATAATCATATAAAACTATTCATAACATTATTTATTCCCCTTTATATCATGATAACTATTTTAAGTTAAGTAATTTAACTTTTCTTACCCTGTGAAAGTGTTGGGTAAACATTTGGATAATTATCTCCTTATTTAAATTTAAAACTCATAAATATACATAAAAATCATAAATTATTCTTCAAATTTATCAATATAGTTTATAATATCCTTTTCTTATATTAAATATCATCTAAAGTATGCAAATTTTGACATTTTCAATGATTCACAAGCATTGCATCAACATTGTTAATTATGTTTCATATTTCTTATGAAATTAAAGATAATTTACATTATCAGAATAATATTTATATGATATTTTGAATATATAATAATTTAAGAGAACTTCCATATGTTTCATAAATTTTTATGCCATATGAATATCATGGTTTTGTCTTAGAAAATACTATATTCATTAAAACTATTTTTTTTAATTATTCATAATGAAATTAACTATATTATAAAAATAATAAAAGTTACCCAAAAATAATTTTAACATTTTGAAATGAAAATTTATTTCCATTTTTTGAAATTAAAATTCATTAATTTGGAAATTTAAATTTAAATATAAATATATAGTACATAGAAAGATAATTTATTTGGAATAAAAACTGTTTCATTTTCAAATTCAAAGTCATATTTTTATTCCACATATTAAAAAAATTATTTTTATGGTTATAATAATAATAAATATTAATATAAATCCATAGAATTTACGTTAATATTAATAAATCATAAAACTTATTTATATGTAAAAATATCAAGGTTTTTACATTTCCCCCCATAATGAAATTATGTACCCATATTTGTTTACTTGTTGATAAACAAGTGGAGATACATTCCCTTCATTTTTTATTATATTTCCCAGGTTAGTTATTCAATAATATAATTCTCCTATAAAATATTAATTGGAAAAGTTATCATATTTTTTCATATCTATTCTCTATGATCAATAATTTAATTAGTTTTTCCATATATGAAATATTATCTTCTAGTTGTGCTATTTCAAAAATTAAGATATGAGATGCTCTAGGTATATATATCATTAATAATGATACATGAAACACATTATATAACTAAGATAAACTTAAAGGAAAGGCTACTTGATAATACAGTAATCTGAGTTTCTCAAGGATTTCATATGCACTAATTAATCATGGTCCTATAATACATTCCTTAGAAAATGACATCACACCATTCTATGGAGATATTTTATTTAAACTATGATCCCTTACATAAAATGAAACAAATTAAATTTGATTATATGCTTATATATTTTTCTTATATTTTACTTACTTCAAATTAAATTGAATCAATTTCACCTTTTTATCCATCACATTCACCAATTCAGAGGCCAAAAAATATTTTCACCAACTTTATCCTATTAATCTATAGTTTGACACCACTTTCCACATATTCTTAAAAATATTATATAGGTATACATGAATAACAACTGTTTTTATAAGAATATTTAATTGAAAAGGGTTTTGATACCAACCTTCATGGTAATAAAATGAGCATGCTCAAATATATACTCTTAGGGATAAAGTTTAGAGATAAAAGTCATATGAGGACTTGTTTGGGAATTTAGGGAAATTATGTTAAGGGTTTCTTGAGTTCTATTATCATATAATAGATTCAATCATAGGTTCAGTGACCAATGGATATTTATTAATTAACTTTGATATCCTTATAGCTAACCCATAGATCTAAAACATCATTTTATAATGCAATGTTAGTCAGGACATGCATCACATAGTAGTCATTTGGGATCATTCGTACTCATCCAGTGTCATGTCATCTGGAAATTTTCTTCTCCTTGTGGGATTATCTTATTGAATGTAATATTTTTGTAGATTATGACCAATCATTGTGTAGAGTAAAGGTCATTACAAGCCTATTTCTATAAATAGACCTCTCAATACTAATCAATGAGCAATGAGGCATTTTTTTTTTGAGTATTGATTAAGAGATTTCTTTACCCCATGATATGCGGAATATTCTCCCCCCTTTTTTTATGTTCAAATATTTATTATAGGGTAAATAGTATTCCAAACTAGGTTGATGTGACTACATGTAGGTTTTTAAAATTTCATGGATTTCAATGATAGATACCTCATTGATTTTTTGAGGAGAGATTGATCCTCCTACAATATTGGATAGGATGGATTTTGAGACTCATGTTTCTATTTATTTTAGAATCCCATCAACTATATGTTTATTAATTTATTGTTTCCCCAAAATGGCATAGTGAGTCATTAGTGGATGATGTTTTTCTCAAACACATGATGGGAATTATCTACTATGGTTTGAAATATGGTTTTTGTTCATGATAAAGCTATTACCTGGGGATATTGGATCCTCTTTAGGGTGGCATGATAGATTCTAGGTATATATTGAGTCCCATGGACCTCATGAGGTGTCTTCTATGCATATTCCACAATGAGGAATATTTTGGTTTAGAGGTGTCATTGAAAGACCTCCATGAGTGAGATATCATTGAGATTTTATTCCTCTATATAATAGGCAAATTTTAAAACTTGATAACTATTTTTTGGTAGTGTTTATGGGGTGGGATATATGAAAGGAGATGCATGAGGAATTGATTTTTTCAGGTGACATCAGATATTGTTTGGAGTATGACTCATGCCCTATCTTATTGGACACTCATACTAGGTGTCTCATTCTTAAGATGATCATATCCTACCAAGATGACTCATGGTTATCCCTCTAAATAAGATCAATATGTGTATTGAAATTCATTCCAAGTTGATTTTTTTATAAATTGAAGTGATAAATAATTCAATCTTGGTGTCATTTAATTGAAAATACTATTAGATGTTATAGAAATTTCCTTAGTTTTACCCTGAGAGTGTAGAAAATGTGGTAATATCTCATGGTGTGAACTCAAGATTCATGGATTGGTGTTATACTTCATAAAGTTAGAGTCATAAAGTCTGATGGAATCAGATTGGCATGACAGTGGAATAGTTAATACCACCCTAATTAGGGTAATTTATAATTGGATATTAGGGTAGGACCATAAGAATATTATTTTCTATTGGTTAACATTACCTTTAGTGGGGGAGACATTTATCACATTCAATAAAGGATTGTGGTCCTATACACTTCAATTATATTAGTGGACTATAGATTTGATGTTAATATAGTGGTTTAGTGTGACTGAACATCCTCAGGTGGTGGACTAGAAATTTTTTCAGGCCATTTGGGAGAATTAATCCCAAATTACCTTAGTGGATATTGGTTTATCCATGGTGTTCATAGTGGATATTAAGATGGACATCATGAATAGAGACCATCCTAGTAGGGTTTGACCCTTGAAGTAATATTTCTAGTGGATCCTTTTAATAGTTTCACATCACATGGAAATGATTTTTAATCATTTAAGGCGGTTTCTCAAGATATTGTGAATTTTGTAATTTGTGAAGGTATTTTCTTGGGTTTTAGATCTAATAAAGTTGGGTCACTAGAATAGTTAGAACCATTTGATTTGGATTTTGGCGGATTGGGTCACTCGATAGGCAGGGTTGTGATGTTGTTCCATTAGTAGAGGATTTGGAAGTTTTTTTTGTTATCATCGATAGATTTTTCAGTTGGGAGATGAAAACCCATATTATATAACTTTAATAGTGGGTATAAATCTATTAGAGACCATTAAACAAATGAAAATTCAGGTAGAGGGTGCATTGAGATTTTGGATGGTCCATGCTGTTGTTTTTCCACAAACTACCAATGACAGGTCCTATGCATTATTGGAAGATGCAGGAAGAGGTGTTGACGTAGAATCTATAGATTACGTATCATTGTATCCTTTATGATTCTAGTGAGGAAACTGATATCATTATTGGTCATTTTGTATAACGTAGATAGGTATCTCTCATATGAAAACTGTTAAGAATGATTTTTAAAGGTGGGAATAGAGGCACTCCAACCAGAGGTTACTGTTTCGATGAACCCCTTCATGGGTGTTGATATTTTAGGGTTTTACTTAATCCCATGGGTGGAATGATGTTATAATACTAAATGATTTCTAGGTGATGGTTCATTAATATTTTTCTTCTTCTTAGTTATTTCTCCTAAGTTGGGGTGAATATGGTATCATCTTGAGTGAATGAGGATATTCTCCTCCTTGGTACTAGTGTACCGATTTATCTTGATCTAAAACCTTCGTAAAATAAGTAATACTATGTAGTTGTGTGTTATTTTATACATGGTATTTTATTATATTTTTTTTGTTTTCCACAATTAGTTTGATTTTTGAGTACGATAAGTTTAAACCTGAGAAAAATGTAGTGATCTATAAATTTTCAAATTGATTCCCAGCTAAATTTTGATTTTTTTGAAGACCCAAGACATTCCTAGGGGTATAAAAAGTAAATTTTCCCTAATATTTGAACACAAAAAAATTATCTTGGGGTTTCATTGATTTTAGAGTTTGTTTTTTACCCCTGGGATAAGTTGGTGTTCAATTAAATGTATGGAAGTTCCTTGAAAAAAATATTTATAAACGTACTATTTTTAACCCATAAGAACTTTATCATAAATAATTGTTTTTATCTCCTGAATAGAGCATCAGATGAGGAAAATCATCACCATGGTTTATAGAAAACAATACTTTTCATAAATAAATATTTCATCTTATTATATTAATAATTAATACATAACATTATGATCAATGTCTTAATCGTATAGTTATAGTGTCTTCAGAAATAAGGATACATAAGTAACTTGTTCATAAGAGATATAAATTATCTCCCACATAGTTCTTCACAAATATATACCTTCTTATATATATCATCCTTAAAATATATCTTCATATCCTAGGGAATGGAAGCATAAGAAATAGTGAGCTCAAATTCTCAGTGAGGTTAAAAAATGGAGATATCAATGATCACTTAATCATAACATGAACATAACTGTATGGGTACATGAGATTAATATTTGAAAACTATACCCAATATATCATATAACATAATCTTGAATCATGTTATAAATCATGGAAGTTCATAATAAAATAATCATAATGGAATCAAAGAACATGAGTTATGAGATAATTACATTACCATAAGACATTAGTTTGTAGAATACACATACGCATTGAAAATCTTTTCCTTACTCAAGGTTTGTTTCTAATAGTATCATAATGGATTGGGTTCACTCCCCCATTCCATCATATCCTTAGTCAAGGCTCACTTCTAGTACTATAATAATGGATATATTCCCTTAATGAACTAGGTTCAATTATCATTAAAATCCTTATTATCTCATGAAATATCCATTTTTACCCAATAATTGGAGGGATATATAATTTTAGGCTCACCTATCATATAATGAAAATCATACATTTGTGTTCCACAAGATTATAAAATATTCAGCATAGCATAACCCATGTAAAATTATTGGGTTTCATAAAATTCTAATCATCATAATTATAATCTATATAGAGAAATAATTAGGGTGGTATATTTTTTTTCATAACTTGAATTAAGAATAAGTAATATCAATGGTTGTTAACAAAGATGAAAAATTCCCTTAAAAGATCACTAGAATATTTATCAAAGAAAATAACCTTTTCACTGTGAAATAACATATTTAAATTATAAAAATTTCCCAAATATTAAGAAAAACATTTTCTTAAAAAATAACCTTAGAAACTTATAATGTAAGCTTCAAAACATTGAGTGGTTATAACTATGGGAAATTAAATTCAGGTCGTAATCATAAAATCAAATATCATGTTCACACCTTCTATAAAATGTACCTCATTCAGAAAATGACAAAAAGATTAATTTTAAAAAAATTATTAAAAAATAATTCATGGGAAAAAAGAATTAAAAAAGTAATCGTATAATATTAAAAACAATCCTAAAAACATTTTTAGAAAACATGGTCATGGAAGAAAAAGGATTTTTCAACCGAAGAGTGAGATAATGTCGGTTTTCCTTAAAAAATTTCTTTTGGTCTATTGATTACTTAAACAGAGTAAAATGAATGGAAAACGTGTAATATATATATATATATATATATATAACTATAGGATAATAAAATTAATGGGATTCATGAGACATATGTCATAAAATTTCCTCATTGGAAACTTAATCATAAAAAATCCTGATGAACAATGAGAATATATCAAAAATCCCTTACATCAAGTTCCACTTTCTTCGAAAGAACTCTAAACTCATATATAATAAATAAAACTATATTATAAATCTGTATAATAATATTTTAAATAATTAAAATATCATATATGATCAAATTATAATATTTCAGCACCCATTTATTAGTAATTCTTTATTAAAATCATCATTCCCATGTGATAACACTTTCATTCTTCATAAAGGTTTTAGTTCTACAATTCTAGTCCTTGTACTTTGATCATGGTTTCATAATATCCATAATTTTAAAAATGAAATAAATATCATATATATTTTATATATATATATATATAGATAAATCCATAAATGATAGATATATAAAATTTAATGACATCATTCATGGAGATGGTAGGTCGAACATATGCACGAAGGTTATTTAAATTTTTTAAAGGATGGAACAAATTAAAATTAACTAATAATTAACCTTTTTAAAATAATAATAATAACATAAATAACATATATATTTATTAAATTCATCTTTATAACCATCCATGTAATGTGTTGATGAAAATTTAATTGCACCGCTACGTGGAGACGATAAGCCATATGTATGCACAAGTGATGATTTTGCTTTTCATAGGATGAAAAGGTGTAAAATGGTTGTTACATCATTATAATAACAATTTATTATATATAAAATACTAAAGAAATTAATTTCTAAAATATACCATGCATTTAACAGAGGTTGAAGAAGAAATAAAATTGAAAAAGATCGGTTAAGTGTTATACATTATCATAGAGAAACCTCTTTTGGCTTACTCATTAAGTCTTGATAGGACGATATCTTAGAAAGATAAGAAACTATAGTATGTGTTTAAGGAATATATTATGATATTATTATTGTTATTGGATGATATAAAATCATAAAACATTGCGAATAATAAATGATATGAGACAGCCTTTTATAAGTGAGGGTAGGGACACTCTTAGAATTTCTTAAAGTATGAAATAATTATAAATTAATTTTCATGAAAATATAACTCCAAATTAATATAATTAAAATATAATAATACTATGAGTATAAATACTCTCATACAATAATATTTGGAAATTTTTAGGTAATGTTATACCCTTATTTCTTAGTTTTAACCATCATTATCCCTTTTAATAATTACCACAATATCAAAGGTTTTTACATTTCAAGGGTCAGTAATGTTACCATAAAAGGAAAAGTGACTCATTAATGGAACATGGTTGATATTTTAAACCATATCCCATTCAATTGTATGAATGGTGTATTTAAAATTACTTTAAAACATTTAATAAATCATTTTTTATTATAAAATATCATTACTTACATTTTTGGAACTATTCATTTATATTGATATTAAAGTCATCAATATAGTTGTGAAAATTGAATATAAACTTTAAAAAAATTACTATGTAATATTTATCTATAAAATTTTTAACATAATAATTCACTGAAATTGTATTACTTTTAATATTTTTAAAATAATTTATTTTATTTTTCAATTAATTGAATAAATTTTGTGTTAACGTTGTATAAGAGTTTAAGGTTATTATTTAATCACTAAAATTTATATGTAAGTTGATAATTTAAAATTAAAATTAGCTTTTAAATAAAATTGCATAACTGAATACAACCACTTTTTATCCTTATGTAAAAAAAATTAGAGATATTAAACTCAAGAGAGTTACATTTCATATTTATTCTTATATAAAAATGATGTAAAGGTTATAATCAAAGAATAATGGCCCCAAGATGGAATATGTTTGATACATGGATGTGAATTGTAAAACTACACTCACAAAATTGAATAAAAAAAAATTAGAGAAATTTTAATGTCTTGTCAAAAAAATTAACCATATTTCAATCGTTTTACCCTTACTGAGGTGACACATATTTACAAAAGTTACTATTCAAAATGAGAAAAATAAAATAGACCTATTTACCAAATTTGAT
Organism: Viscum album; assembly: GCA_963277665.1. Classification (NCBI taxonomy): domain Eukaryota; kingdom Viridiplantae; phylum Streptophyta; class Magnoliopsida; order Santalales; family Viscaceae; genus Viscum; species Viscum album. Next base: position 678,780,719 of record OY728123.1, on the reverse strand, counting down.
CCTATTTATTTCAAATATGGAATCAATTTTTAAATATCCAATTCATATAATTTTTTTAAATTAATTTAAAATTATTCCTACAATACGTGATGAAAATAAATTTTCCAGAATTTTTATTCTAAATTGTAAAAAAAATTAATTTAAATAACCATAATTTGATTATTAATAGTATAAATGAAATTATTTTACTTTTAAAACCATTTTGAAAAAAATTAACATTTTAAAATGCTTGAAATGAAATGACATTTTTTAATAAAATTTAGTATTTTTCATCATTCATCAAAAAATAACTTTTTCAAAAAAAATATAAAAAATTAACTATATTATAATCTTTACATAATGATTTAAAAAATCATGTTAATTTTTTCAAATTAATTTTCTAAAAGTGGTTGAAATTAAATTAATTATTTTATAACAAAAAGCAATAAAAATCATTTTTTATGGAAAAATCATTTTTAAGCATCTATTGTCTTTACTAAAAATATATTGTATTCATATAAAACCTTTATACATATTTTTATTCTAAATTTTTCTTATTTTAATTCTTTCATAAAATTTGATGACTAAGTTATAATGGTATAATATATCAGAGTTCATTTAATATCGGGGTTGTGTGTGTCTCAAGTTATAGAAGAAATCAAATTTATTTAAAGAGAAATTTATCATAAAATCTAAAGGCATCACATTTTACCATCTGTAAAAATAATTTCACCCTAAACATTCCATCACTTTGATATAAAAAAATGTGAATATATCTGTTTCATCACATCATTAGGTTCCCTTGTAGCTTCCTCTAATTTATGGTTTCACCATAACAACTGGACCAGTTAAGTGGAATTGTTTTGTAGAACTTTCTCTTTGTGATAAAAAATTTATACTGGTTGTTCTTCATAATAAATATTATGCTCTGATTTTATATCCTATGATTTTAGTACATGTGAAGGATCAGGAATGTACTTCCTCATGAAAGGTACATAAAACACATCATGATCTTGAGAGAGGTTTAGTGAAAGTTCAAAGTAATAAGTTACCATCCATACTCAGTCAAAAATATCAAAGGGGACAATATACCTAGGGCTCTAATTTCCTTTCTTCTTAAACCACATCACCTTATTCTATAGAAAAATTAGTATAAATACCTACTCACCAACTTTGAATTCCATATTTCATTGATGATTATAAAAAAACATTTCTATCGAATTTGAGGTGCCTTGATGTACTATTGGATAGCTATGGATTTCTTTGCTATTTTCTCATCTAGATCTAGTCCCAATAGCTTTATTTTCCCACTTTATCTTAGTACGATAGAGTTATACCCTTATTTGTATAGAGGGAATCATAAGGAAGAATCTGAGTGCTCGAGTAAAAGTTATTATTGTAAGAAAACTCAACTAGAGTAAGATTTTGATCCCAACCACCTTTAAAATACATAGAATAATAATTCATCATATCCTCCCAGGTTTTAATGGTTCACTTAGACTGACCATTTGTGTGAGGATGATAAGAAATACTAAAAAACAACTCTAAATCTTGATCTTGTTTAGGAATTCACTAGAACATTGAGGTACACCTTGGATCTCAGTCAAATAAAGTAAAATGTGGTAATCCATGAAAAATTATCACTTCCTTAATGTATATTTTATAAATTTGATCAATAGATAAATATTCTCTGATATAAATAAATTATGTTGACTTCATAAGGTGATTGACTATAACCCAAATAGCATTATGTTCTTTATATTTATTAGGGATTTAAAAGAGGACATTCATGCTATTGTTTTCCTATTTATATTATAGTATGGATAATGGTTATAATATACCCTTAGAAACCTATCTCTCAGCCTTAATGGTATGACATACAAAGAACCAATATACATACTCTGTAAAATATTTCTTCATTTTGTCCTACTAGAAATACTATTTTAGATCTTTATATATCTTTATACTTCTAGGATGAATATATAATGATGAACTATGAGATTAATTAGATATATTCTTCTTCAAATATGTTATATATTGGACACATATATATTTCTTAAAGCTTATAATTCCATCAGAATCATGGTAGAACTTCATAAAATTTCTCAACTTCTTTTAAAAATCTACATCTACCTTCTATTCCTATTTAATCTACACTTGTATAGATGGATGATCATTTCTTTGGGAAAGATAGGCTTTCTCCCCTTTATTCATGGTTTCCATATCCATATTTTAAAAATATAGAAATATTGGGTCATTTTTACCATCATCGTAGATAATATTTAATGACCATTTTGACTAAGAGAATTTTCAACCCTCTTTACATTCCTAGGGTGGTGTTGTATTGGGTATTCATGATATTTAATCAACTACAACTATCTTACCTAGCACATATTCTGATCTTTCGGAGTGAATATATATTTTAAACTTTTATGACTAGAATATATTTCACACCTTTATCCATAAATATAATTCCTCAATATATTTAATTCAAATATTGCTGTAGAAAACTACAAATAACAAGTGAGGTAATTTTTCTAATGAAACTTCAATTGTCACAGGGCATAAGTTATCTCCATATCATTCTTCATGAGGACACATCTCAGTCCCTTATTTTATGCATCATTATAGATCATAAACCCTTCTCTACTATAGGGTAGGGTAAGCATAGTGCACTGAATATACTTCTTTTCAGTTCCTTGAAATTTTTCTCCCATTCATCTATCTAGAGGAACTTGGATCCCCTTTAAGTTATCATTGTGAGTTAATTATACATCCATGATAACTTCTACATAAATAATCAATAATATCCTTCCAAAACAAGGAAACTATGGATCTCATTAAAAAAATTTTGTCTATAAAAATGTTCAATTACCTCCATATTTTTATGGATCCACTAATATACCCTCTCTTGATATTATATAACCCAAAAATGAAGCTTTCTATATCCAAAATTAACACTTAATAAATTTTTCATACAACTTAAACTTCCTCAGGGTCTTTAGTAAAAATCTTATGTGATATTCATTCTCTTAATTAATCTTGTAATATACATGAATATCGTCTATAAATACTACAACAATATAATCAAGGTAATCTATAAAGACTATAATAATTAAATCCATGAATATAGCAGAAGATTTATTAATTCCAAATAACATAATTATAAATTCATAGTGTCCATACTTCTTTTGGAAGGTTTTATTTTATATGTTTTCACTTTTTACCCTCAATTTATAGTATCTTGATAGATGATCTATCTTGGAAAAATATTTATATCCTAAAAATTGATCTAAAAATCATCAATACGGGGAAAATGATACTTATCCTTCATTATGATCTTTTTATGTTCCCTATAATCAATGGAAAGTCACACTGATCCATATTTATTCTTACAAAAATAATATGTTCACCCAAAGGTGATGAATTTGGTTAATTTATCTCTTTTAAATGTTCACCTAGAGTTTCATCTTCAATTCTTATAAATCAATCATGTCCATCATATATGGATTCACTAAAATAGGTGTAGAACCATTTATGAGTTCTATTGAAAACTCAACTTCACAATTCAGAGTAAGTCTGGGTAAATATTCTAGAAAAATTTCTATAAATTACCATACAATAGGAATATCTTTGATGTTGAGTTTCTCCACAACCATCTGAGATAAACTCCCCTTTTTAATAGGAATTGAGACTCATAAAATAGATATAATTTCTATCTAAAGTTCATATTAATTATTTCACTTATATGTGATCATAGATTGATTTATAATATCAATCATAAATTCCCTTACTCAAAAATTGATGAGGTATTTTTTTAAATAATTCCAATTGATGCCTATGATAGTATCAAATTCAACTAGAGGGAGAGTAATGAGATTTGAAGGAAGCACATTCTCACAAATACAAGGTGGATAAGAATCATATATTTGAAATGTGATCATAATACCGTTATGATTTTTCACTATTAATTAGAAATATAATGGTTGATTTAGTATTCTGACACCCTTATCAAATTCTTCATTTATAAAAAGTGGGTAGATCTAGTATCAAATAAGACTAGTAGTTCTGGAGTGAATATTAAGTGTGCATTTCACAAATTTTCTATCATACCCATCTTCAAAAATAGTAATCATGTGACATTTCCCTTTTTCCTATAGACTAAGAGGCTATTGATGTCAATAATCATCATTAACCTTTGTATTTGAGCTCTATTTAGAATAATTCTCATACTCATTGAGTTGGAAACATTGAATTTCGGTTGTTCATTTTGTGGCGCTTTCTCTCTATTGACAGATAATGTATTCTTCCCATTAATTTAATATTCAATTTCCCAATGACATTACTTTCCACACAACAAGAATTTACCAATCCCTTTAAGAAAATTTCCTCCATGTTTCCTTCCACATAATGAGCATAAAGAAAATCTCATCTTCTTCTCTCTATAGTTTTTATTATTATAATTTTTTTGAATTATATCATTAATTTCTTATTAAATACATGATTTTTATGGGTAAATATAATATCCATCTCCACCTTAGTAACATGTAAAATTATTTCATCATTGATACTTAATTCTATTATGGTTAATTCCCTTAAAATACTAGGTATTAAGTTTCTTAAGAATCAATCAATATTACATTCAGGTAGGATGATATTACTAGAATTATACCTCACAAGTCTAGGAAAATTTTCCACATGGGTACTAATGGATTCATAATCCTTTTAATTTTACTCAAGAAATTCCTTATCCATTTTTATATAAATAATACAAAGAATTTACTTACTAAGAAATCTCTTAAACTCAACCCGCTGCATGGATATGATTTATCCCTATTGCCTCATGTTCTTGATAAGAGTCCACCACTGATCTACTTCACCTTCCAAATGATAAACTTACAAAATAACTTTTTCATGTTATGAACATTTTAGAGTGTAAAATATCTTTTTAGTGCTATTGATCTATTTCATAATAACTTGTGGATAAATAAACTAGTTAAAAAAGGGTGGATATTTCCTCATGAATGACTCAATAAAATATTTTTCCATCTGTTTCTCATTTGGAAGCTCATAAAGATTCATTGGTTGAAAAAGTTGTGTAAGCATAAAAATGATATTTTTCATTCCAACTCCCATAAAATTTGGTTTCAGATGAGAACAATCATTTAATTTTCCATCACATTAAAAATTAACGAGATTCCTTTGAGTTCCATCCATTTAATAAATCCAAAAAGAGGAGTTTGAGAAACAATAATCATAAAAGAAAACCACATAATATATTCCTTGCCAAAAATTTAGCATGTTATTTTATAATTTTCCATAGGGTTCTCACTGATGTTTTCTTATTATAGTTTCCAAATGTAACTAAACCTTGATCTGATATGAACTATAGTAACCCATAACTTTCATACATAAATATTACATCATTTTAGATAAATATTCAATAGTTAACATTATGATCTACACCATAATAATATAGGTATAGTGTCTTTGGAAACATGGATACATAAAAAACTTATTCATAAGATATATACATCATCTCTCACTTAGTTCTTCATAAATATCACCCTTTTTATACACATCATGCTTAAAATATTTATTTATATCCTAGAGAAGGGAAACATAAGAAGTTGTGAGATTAGATGCCCTTTAAGGGTAAACAAGAGACACATCAATTATCACTTATGCATAAAATGAACCTAAGGGTATCATAATATAATCTTAGCATTTTAATACTATACCGAGAATATCATAGATCATAATCTTTAATCATTACATAAATCTTGGAAGTTCATAAGACATGAATAATAAAGAAATCAAAGAATATGGTCCAAGAGAGAATAACATTGGAATAAAACATTAGTTTGTGGCATAGACATAAACATAAAAAACCATTTCCTTAGTCAAGGCTCATTTCCAAGACACTCATAGTGGATAGGGTTCACTCCCCATTCCATTGAATCCTTATTCAAGGTTCACTCCCAAGACTATCACTATAGATATAGTCCCTTATTGAATTTTATTTACTCCCCATTCCAATCCTTATTATTTCATGAGGTATCCATCATTACCCAATTAATTGTAGGGTTATATAATTACAGGCCCAATAATCACATAATGAAAATCATATATAAGTGTTCCATGGGATCATAACACTATCATCATAGCATAACCCATAGAAAATATATAGGTTTCATAAAAATATAATCAACATAATCATAAACCATATAGATAAAGAATAATAATGGTATCATTGAATCATAATACAGATAAACAATAAGTAACATCAACAGATGTTATCAAAGATAAAAATTCCTTTAAAAGATCACCTGATCATTTCTTTAGAAAAAACCCTTTTCAATTTGAAATAACTTATTTAAAATAAAATAAATCCCCAAAAATTAAGGAAAATATATTCTTTAAAATTAAAATTTGAATATTGTAATGGAATCCTCATAACATTAAGTGACCATAAGAGTAATAAATTCCATTCATGTTATAATCATTAAAAAATATTTTATTCACACCATTGGTAATAAGTACCTCATTAGGAAAATGATAAGAATATTATCATTAAAATTTTATTTAAAAATTAATAATGGGTAAAAATGACATCAAAAAAATTTATTGAATAGTATAAAAATTCTTGAAAACATTTTTAGAAAACATTGACATGGGAGAAAATAAATTTTTGACCAAAGAGATAAATGAAGTTGATTTACCTTAAAAATATTCTTTAGGAATGTTGAGTACATAATGAAATTAAGATGAAAGGAAAACATTTAATATCTATAAATAAATATAGTATAATAATATTCATGTTATTTATGAGGTATAGTTCATAAAATTTCATCATCGGAAACTTTATTATAAATAATCCTAAAAAACAATGTCATTATAACATAAATCTCATACATCAAGTTACACATGGTTTGATTGAACTCTAAAATCATGTATAATATATTGAAATTTATTTTAATTATATAAAATAATAATTTACATACTTATAATATCATATATGATTCACTTATAACTTTTCAACACCCATTTATTAATAATTATTTATTAAAATCATCGTTTCCAGGTGTTAACTGTTTCGTTTTTCATGGAATTTTATGTTCTATAAGTACTTTTACTTTTATCAAGGTTCCAGCATCTCTATAATTTAAACCATTACATAAATATCATATTATATATATATATATATTCAATTTCATCCATAAATGGTAGTGATAGAAAAATGAATTACATTTTTCTTGGAGATGGTAAGTCATCGTATGCATAAATATTGTTTTCATTTTATGATACATAAAATGAATGAAATGTAAATAATAATTAAAAATTCAATAATAATAATAATATCATAAATAAAATATATTTTTTCAGTCATTATAACCATCCATTTTATTTAGCGACAAAAAATTAATTACACCGCTATGTGGATTTGGTAAGTCGTACATACACACAAGCGATGTTGTCAGACACCGTAGGATGGGAAGAAATTGGATAATGGTTTTTTACATCATAATAATAATAATTCATAAAACTTAAGTTATTTAAGTAATTATTTTAGAATTTATATCATTTATTTGTAGTAGGAATAAGAATAAATAAACTTGAAATCGGTTGGTTAAGAGTTATACCTATTTGTTGAGAAAACACATTTGGATTACACCTTAATACTAGAATGGATGGCCTTTTAGAAAAAAAAAAGATCAAGGATATGTGGAAGGAATATGGGATAATATTAGGGTAGGTATTTTCTAATCAAGAAGGCTCAAACTTTATCAATAATAAAGGATAGTAGGTTCCCTTTTATAAGTGAGGGGAAGGGAACTCTTAGAATTTCCAAAATTATTAAATTAATATAAATTAATTTTCAAAGAAAATATCTCCAAATTGATATAATTATAATAAATTATTATTTTGATTTGAAATAATCTTATACTGGAATATTTTTATAAGTTGTGGTTATGATTTTCCCTTATCTCTTAGTTTTAACCACCCTTTAACCATTTTGAAAATTACCACAATATCAATGTTTTTTACTCTTTAAGGGTGAAAAACATTACCATAAAAGGGAAATTGGGCCATGAATAGAATTTGGATGATATATTTAGAGATAGACCCTTAACATGGACATAAATAAAAAATTTATGAATTAAAATTCATTTAATAAAATATTATTTAGCATGAAATATCATTAAATTAATTTTTGGATACATTCATTTAAATTGAATTTAAAATCATTATAATAGTTATTGAATTAGAATATAATACTTTCACAGAGCCCTAATATGTTATGTTTATCTAAAAAATTAATGTAACATAATAATTCACCCAAAATTTATTTCATTTAGTATTTTTAAAATCATTTATTTTATTTTTCTAATAATTTTATAAATAATGTGTCGGTGTTATGTTAGAATTTAAGGTAATCACTAAATCGCTAAAATTTAAAAATAAATTAATATGGAAAAATAATTTATTTATCTTTAAAATAAACATTTATAACTGAACATATTTATTAGAATAAAATGGTCTAATTAATCGAAATTTGTCCAATTGATTCAAAATCTCAAATCCATTTTTCAATATTCAATTCAAATAAGTGTAAATTTTTAATTTAAAATTAAACCCAAAAACCTAATGAAAGGTAGTTTTCATGAAAGCATGTTTTTGAAAGTATTAAAAAGTTTTATACTAAAATACAACATAAATTAATTACGATGAGCTTAATTGGATTATTAATAATATAAATGAACTATTTTATCTTTTAAATTCATATTGAAACAAAAAAGAACCTTGTAATTACATAAAATTAAAAGACAATTTTCAATAAAAATCGGTATTTTCACTATTCATTGAAAACACTCTTTTCAAAATATTACCAAAAATTCACTCTAATATAATTATGACATGATAATTTATAAAATAAAGTACATTTTTTCAAATACATTTTCTATAAGTGAGATAAATTAATTATATTACTTTATCATAAAAATAAATAAGAATTAGTTTTAAGGGAAAATGTATTTTTAAAGAATACAATGACTTTACTAAAATATATTTTCTTTATCTAAAACTTTTATTAATTTTTTAAAATAATTCTGTTCTTATTCATTCTTCCAATTTAACAGCAAGGTTATAACAGTATATTATATTATTGTTCTTTTAGGCATGAGGCTTCATGTATCGTAAGCTATCAAAAGAATAAAATTTTTTTAAAGTAAACTATATCATAAAATCTTAATGTATTACATAGTATGTTAAAAAATAGTGTGTTTACCCTAGGGTTTCATTTGAGATTACATTCGGATCCATGGGTGATTTTTTTATCATATGATTAAAATAGGATGATAATTATTAATCGGGAAATTTTTTATCGGTGTTGTGTGATTCTATTGATGGATGGAAAATAAAATAAGAAACCAAATTATGTTATATATCCTTTATTTCCTATCTTATCACTTGTACTTCTAATTTGGAGAGATTGAAGACCCAATAGTCAGTCATTGGAGACAACATGGTTGAATGTGCTAGACAGTGAGGGATGACGCAAAGGTAATGAGCTCATATTACGCTATGAAATTGAGGCAATGTAAAGTGTCATAATGAGACATAGTGAATCCTAGACAAGAGTGGGGATCAATAAATTATTAATGAAGGGTGGAATAGCAATGCCTAAAAATGGTATGAGTACGTGTGTTGTCTAGTACTCGATGTGTATGGGTGGTGAGTATGGTCAGGTGGCTGGGCATGCAGAGATCAATGCTACTAAGGGAGGGCTTATGGTGTCATATAAGGGGTATTAAATGATTAAAAATGGAAAATAATTATTATTATAAATTAAAAAATAATAATAATGGTAGTATATAGTAAATTGGATAGAGAGGTGGCTTTAGATAGGAAACTGTAAAGGGAAACACATGAAACTCGCTACCAGATTATGGTATAACAAAAATATATTTCATATAAAATATAAATCATATATTTTATATTAATAATTTTATGAAATTATGGGGTGGGAATATATAATTCTCGGTGAGTTTGAGTGAAAAGGGAGGGGGTCATGTAATTCTCTATCCTTTCATTTATATAGTATATTTATTATACATTAATTTTGTTAAATTTATTATTATTATTATTATTATTATTATTATTATTATGAATCAATTCTTCGTTTTTTTTATTTTACCTAGAAGTCAGATAAATATATTTTATATGCCATCACATTCATGAAATTAAGATGAAAACTTCAAGACCAATATGTGATATATAATTATGACCCAGGTTATATATTATAATAGTTGTAATATTAATAATAATAATAATAATAATATATTATTATTATTATTATTAACCTTCTTTTGGTTATATATTATTCATACAACCCTAAATTAGAAAATTTATATGGAATAATTTCCTATACATCTAGAAAAACGATTCAATACCGATATTCGATACTTAAATCTAGCTTGTGGCATGGTTTGAGAGCCTTTTCATGTATAGTCTCATATGTTTGATATGATGAGATGCATATTTTCAGTGGTTATATATTTTGGGTAAATGAATAATATATCTTAATTATTTTTCCATATAGATCACAATGGAGCAATATGTTCATCTATTTGAGTAAATTATAAAGTTGAGATAAGAAAATTTTGAATTTATCTCCATTGGTCTAATGACAACGTGGGTGATATTTCCTTTATGGATAGAAGTCAAGGTGGAATTCAATGGTGGACATACTTTTGAAGACATAAATGTGATTATTGATGATGTTGGTGTGATCGAGCATGGTATCACTTTATAGGATCAAATTATATCTTGGACTTCTTAGTGAATTTCAACCCTCCCTAATGACTTGGAGTTTTGTTGAGTAATAGTGACCCATCACTATCTATAGCCTAGGATTGGTAATTCCCATTCCCCTATTTGTTGAGTTCTTCCCCTGGGCATGGGATCCTCTTCCTACGGATCATATTGGGTCACTACTGGGAAATAAATTATTTCTGATAGGATATTTGTGATGGGATCCCTTCATAAATTTTCAGTTACGATGGGATCCCATCAAAATTTCCCATGGATGAAAAAGGCATCACAAAAACTTTTTTTGCAATGGAGCATTACAAAAATATTTTTTTATTACAGAAGCTTCACCCATCACAAATAGTTTTTTTATTATATTGTTGATATTATTTACGATGTAATTAGTATTTCATCACAAATTACATATCTGAGATGGTATTTTCCTCTCATTACAAAAAATTTAATAAATTAATAAATAATAAATAAAATACAAAATTAAAAAAAATACAAAAAAAATTAAAAAAACCAAAGATATAAAATTTTGAACATCTGAAATAATAACAACATCACACATAATATATTCATTCAAATCACATCATAATAAGTTTTTCACTAAAAAACATAAATCACTTTGGAGGAGGTGGGTCATCTGGAGGAGGTGCTTAAGGGAACTCTATTCGTATACCCTATGTTATTTGTCGCATGTACTCCATCATCTTCTCACACTTTTGGTCCTTCCATCGGTTGTGGTCCTCCTCCTCCTACTGGTGTCGATGAACCTCCTCTTGATCCCTATGCAAGATCTCTATAACCTTATTTTAAGCTTTCAACTTCTCCTCAAACTCTGTAGATGATGATGATGACTCTCCATGAGCTCATATTGAGGTAGATGATGACCACATATTAGTTCCATAATAACTACCAGGCCTTAATAAATAACTGATACTAACCACCTGGCCTTTCTTGAAATCATACTAAGTCACCTACATCCATGTTGTGTCATCAAATATTGGTGCACCGGTGTATGGCTCTCAATATCAACCTGAATCTCATCATATGTGTGAAAATTAGTTTCCTAATATGACTCTTTCAAATGCAATTTGAAACTAAAATATTTAAAATATTAACTTCAATTAATTTTAAAACTCAAAAAAAATTATATTGACCCAAATCTAACACATTCAACTACCAGTAATCTCTCCGGTGAAAGGATTAGTGTAAAACCTATTGTAAAAATAAAACTCTGTAACATCAGGACTCTCAACTGCCTATATGAATATAAAATAAACATTTTACATTGTATATATATATATAAATTCTTAAATAAAAGTACGTAATATATGTTTCTGGTAAGTATTGAATGTACCACTACTATATTTATGTGTGTACTTTTCATCCACTGATTCTTCCAACCAAGTGATGATCTCCTTTCAAAACTATCTCACATCATGTATGAGTACAATTCATCCCAAACCTAAGATGAGATGTAATCAGGTTGACAGTTGTATTAGTACTGGTCAAAAACTACAGCTCCAACTTTCTCTATGGCTCGCCTCATATTTTTCAAAAACTGTTGAACACGTTCATGCATATAAATCTCCCAGTCCTCTAAGATAAAAGATCTCATGTTATCTTTGATGGGATACCATAAAACCTACAAATAATTAATGATATAATGTTAATAATTAAATAAATTTTAAAATTTTTGTTATTTATTAATATACCATATAATGACCAAACATCTGATGTCAAACATCAATGGGAATCCGATCCCAAATCACCCATGGTCCAGAAAAATAATTCCACAAAATAGAACTCCCCTATCCAACATCTAGATGTGAAAAAGTATGTGAAAAAAAATTGAAAACAATTAATACATAAATAAATTAATGAAAATTAATGAAAATTAACTCAAATACACTAATTAAAATACCTTTGCATGCATATATTGATATCAAGATGTGGACATATCTTATGGATATTGTCAAGAATCATAAATATCACAATACCATAACCACTCCAAGTCGACAATGAACTACCAACAACCTGAGGGTCAGATAATGAAGCATTGAGCTCATCACTAGGAACAAAATAATCCTTGAAGTTATGGAGTGTATCATTAAAATCATCAAGATACATTTAAAACATGAAACGAATGTTTTTAGTAAATAATTAAAAATAAGTATTAAATATATAATTATTATAACTATAACCAGTATACAATTGTGCCATTATTCATCTTCATCCTCAATTTTGTATATGACAGTGTCAATATCATCTTCTCCATTCTAAGTATCATCAATTTCCATAGGATCTTCCACTTCATCCTCTTTTGTTATTTAAAATTCATTTGTTACATCATCAACATCTTCATCATCATTGGCCCATAATTGTGGGGTGTCATCATCAATATTCATGTCTCCTCATGGAAAAATGTATTTAGAGTTTTCTATTGAAAATTTTCAATTCCTTGCACTTCATAATAACCACTTTCACTTTTCATAAACTGATTTTTATGATATTTAATTTTTATAATGCTCCATCAGTCATTTAACTCTCTTAAAGTAGAATATTAATTTTAATGATAAATTTTATGTGATTGATTATCCAATATAAATGGTTCATTTCATGCAAGAATACTTTTAAATTTAATGTCAACTATTCCTTGGCATGGATGAACATGCGATCCTCTATAAATATCAATCCAATGGTATTTAAACATAATTACATAATTTAGTCCCATATAACATAGCTCAATTATTTTATTCATCAGGCTATAAAAGTCAAATTCACTTTCTCTAGGATGAGACCCTCTCAAGAAAACACCGTTTTTTTAATTCACCATATTCAGGTCTATGAAATTTAAAATCATTCACCATATATGAATTATGGGTTACTCAATAAATTCTATCAATTATCAATTTTATATGCATGTTTCAATACCTATAAAATTGAAAAAAAATTAGAAATATATAAAATAATGAAATGGTTTTATATGTTAAACCAAAAAAAAATTCCTTTACCAATCTATGAAACCGTTAGGAAAAATTATGTTATCGATGTTCTTCATGTGAAGATGGTGTAATTTGTGGAAAATATTTCTTTATATGATCATAATATAATAAAAAAATAAAATAATATAAATTTACTTTTAAAAAAATATAATTAATAGGTGAAAATAACACTCACTGTACAAATCATTTCATTTCGTCACAGTTGAGTAGAACATATGTATGATCCTTGTGATTATCATCATCTAAAATACATCATTCATGAACTATACCAAATTCAATATAGGATGATTAAAAGTTAATAATTTAATGATCATTTCATAGTCAACAATTCCCTCTTTATAACCCATTCAGTTTTGTTTTGAAGGATATCTAGGTTGATAATAATGAGAGTAGAAAAATAAATTTCTTCCTGAAAATTAGATTTTTCAATTGAACCTTCAACGGATGATTTGTTGCATAATTTTTTCTATAATTTCTACATGAATCTCTTATATGGTTACAAACATTGAAACTGTAATAGCCCTCCACATTTTTCATCATATAGAAAATGTAATATCAAATGTTTCATTGAATTAAAGAAAGTTGTTGGAATTGTTTTTCAATTTATATAAAATTAAAAAACCTTCTAGCAGTCTACTCAATGCATCATAGTATTTTTACACCACAAAAATATCTCATAAAAAATATGATATTTCTATTTTTACATCCCAAATATAAGAATTTAACAAATAACTAAATATAGTCGGTAATATTCATTCTATTATAACATGAAAATCATGTCTTTTTAATATACTATTATGACTATTTCTAACACGTCTAGACAAATTGGAAACAAAACCATCTAATAGAATCAAATTTGTATTCCACTGAAAAAATAATTAACAATTTTCTTTGCAAACTCTATAATTCGCTTATGGATTCATTAACTTTTGTAATCTTTCATTTTTAAACTCAGTTTCTAGTCACCTGTATATTTGGGAAAGATCTAATCATACCTTTACATTATATTTATTTTTGTCAGGTGTGTCCAAAAATATATAAAATATATTATCAAAAATTATCTTCTCAACATTCATGAAATCCAATATATTATGGACCAACAAATTAGACCAAAATGGAAGATCCTAAAAAATCTGTTTTATCCAATTTTGATTTTTCTAAAACCCATGTATTTTGTGTTGGTTTATAGTTCGTACAAAGGAAATTAGAGGTAAAGAAGTGACAATATCTTTTAAATAAATACCTGGGATAATTTTATGAGTTTTATCTCTTTCAATTTTACCTTTTCTAGAATTATTTATTTTCCTTTGAAAAGGATGTTCATTAAGAAGAAATATGTGATGAAAATTGAAAAAAATAAGGTTTTATTCCATTAATGAGGATAAATGATTTTTGTCACTCATATAGTAGGAACATGATTTTGGACCTTGTTTAATCCATCCAAATAACAATTCATGCATTGATAAGTCACTAATTGTCCACATTAATGTAGATTTAATTAGAAAATTTTTTTTGCAACAACATCATATGTACTGACACCATTACTCCAAAATAAACTTAACTCATCAATAAATGGCTTCAAATAAACATAAATGTTATTTTTTTGATGTCATGGAATTAATAATGTCAAAAATATATATGGTTAATTCATTAATATCCAAGGATATAATTTGGATGGAGTTATAAATAAGATTCAATAAGAAAATTTACTATGGTAAGAACCAAATGGATAGAAACCATTAGTAGAAACACCCAATATTATGTTATGGGATTCTGAAAAAGAATGGATACTCTATATCCAAATGTTTACATGAATCACTATCATAAGGATGATTTAAGATTTTTCAAGTTAAAATATTGGATTTTCCAATCAAATCATGGATTGTATTTTTTGACATGAATTAACACTGCAATCTAGGAGTAAGTGGTAAAAGTCTAAACTATTTAATGGGAACCAATCCATAAATCCCTTTTTGTGTATCATTGTACCCCGATCTTCCACAAGTAGGGAAACTAACTAAAGACTCATTCTCACCCTAATAGAGGATTTAATCATTTGAACATGCATGAATATTTTGATAACCAAGACCCAAATTACGGACTAGCCTCTTACTCTCATAGAAATTTGCATGAAACACATTTCCTTTTGGTAAAAATGGTTTAACCAAAGGTAATATTTAATAAAAACATCTATTTGAAATTCCATTATCTAATTTAATAATCATAAATTTTGTAACTACTTTAAATTTTCTTATCTTGCAACCATAATATATGGAATCCTCGATAGAATTCAACAACTCATAAAATAAAGATGATTCTAACTAAGGGGTTAAATCATCATTTTGAGTTTATTTTTATTGAAAATAAAGACCAAAAATCTCATGTACTAATTTTTGAAACTGTAATGGATGTGGAACCAAATTATTATTATTTTCTCTAGAATTATAGTCACCATATTGATACAGAAAATTTAAATATTTCAAAAAAACCAAAATGTGATAGATGGACCCCAATGATTTCAAATGTTTCAAATATCCAAAAATAACATTTCTTACCTGGACAATTAATTTTCCCTTATGAAACAAATTATACTTTTGATTATGTAACTAATAAAAGAACATCAACTCCCTCAATATATACAGGATTTATACCAAAACTATTTGTATTCTAGTGATGATTTATCCAATCACAATCTTGTAATAAATATTTTTGTTTACTTCCTAGTTACATATTTTTATGAAAAATAGATATAAAAATATTTCTTATGATTAATATATTATATGGAATATATGATTAAAAAAATTATAAAATAAAAAAATTACCAATTACATGTTAATATTACAAATTCTATCTAATTACCACTATTTTTTTACTGCTAATGTTTTCTAATTTTGAAAATTATTTCTATTTTTTTATAATTACCGCTATTTTTTTATAATTACCATTAAAATTTTCTAATTTACACTAATTATAATTAAGGGTAATAGAAGTCTAAATAGGGGGAATAAGGGAAGGAGGCAGTGGAGGGGATGGTGGAAACCATGGAGGGAAAGAATTTTGGCACCCTCGAATTCAGACCGATTGGAGAAGAAACATTCATGGATAAACCTGTGAGTGATGGAAGAGAAATCAAATGAAAGAGATAATAATGAAACTCTTAGGGGATTATTTCACTTTTTATTTAAATCTCTCATCATGAGAAATTAATATTTTTCTGATAATCATTCATTTACATTATTATTATTAGTAAAACATTATTTTCACATGAAGAGTGATTGAAACAAAAAAGGGAAAAAACTTCTAATCATATCATTCTTATCCCTCACATATTCTTCCCCCTCCATCACTTATAAGTTTACCCATGACTATCATTCCTCCAAGTGGTCTGAACTCAGGGGCATTGGAATTCATTCACTCGATCATCGTCTTTATCCCCTCTACTACATATTTCCCTCATACCCCTTGTTAATATTTCTATTATTGATTCAGAAGTTATAATTCTTACTTTTCTATTCCTTTAGTTTTAGAAATCACAAACACTTACTTAAAACATGTTTACTAACATTTTATTTTCTAAGTGTTTTAGAATGTTTTTGTAGAAAACATTACATTTTACAATACTTAGAATAAGTTCTGAAGAATTATAGATATAAAATCCACATTCTTCATTATGATTATCGTAATGAGTATGTGTATGATAAATCATACTTACCTTTTTTAGAACTAGAAGTTAGAATTTATGTCTTATCTATCATACTGACTAAAGTCTTAACAATCAGACTGATACTAGTACCAATATAATCAGACAAACACTCATTAATTTTATCATATTGACATTATTAAAAAACATCATCATACTGGATTAAGTTTATCGTCATATTTTGAAGTCTTATTTCTAATGTGAGGAAAACTTTTATCACTATAATGGTGTTAAACAATATGATTTTGGAAATTTAGTTATGATGAGTTGTCAAGTGATATGAGTCTGAATCCATTTCAACAAACTCATAAAAATATGAATATTAGAAGATTAATATGTCCATTGAAAGGATGAATATAAATACCAGGACATTTGAAGAGTATGAATCTATTTGATTACATTAAATCTTGAACTTTTTTGAAGATTACATTTCATGAACATCTCATTCCATGTCTTTTTTAATTCTTTAAGAGAGAGTCATTATATGGATACATTGTCAGGTTGTCTCCTTTAGAACTTTTTTAATTTTACTACTTCTGATCATCATAACAATCAAGGGATTATAGGGATAGGAATATGGATAATCCAATCCATTGGATAAAGGTCTTACAAGGATAGTAAGACAGATTCAATCATTGTATTGATGGCTTATGAGGATAGGTTTATAGAGCCATTCTGATCTTCACATTAAAGGCACCCCTCGTAAGGGAATACAGACTTTCTTATAATTATAAAACAAGGGATACCTTTAGTCAAGGTTATTGACTACCTTACTCTTAAGGTTAAAAGAGGTAAACTTTTTAATAATATCTTGTTATTCCTTTTTTATTATAATATTTCTATTATATTTTCTATTTTGAAAACTATTTATTTCACTGCACATTTAATAGAAAGTGAGTTATTGTATTCATCTTTCTATTATATTTTTTTATTATGTTAACTTTGAATACAATATACTCTCTGATATATCATATCCATAGTGATTATGATTTTTACTCTAATAAAATTAGACTCATATTGAATCTGATTCTATGAATTTATTCATCAGACTGAGTCTAATTATGATAACCTACTTAAATAGGCTTCAGGTTTTTTTGAGTTTAATTATTTTAAACTATGTTTTCTAAACCATAATTCATCCACCCGTATTGTAAGTATTTCCATAATAAGAGAATTATATCAATCCTAATAAGTATTATACATATATAGATCTAACAATTGGTATTAAAGTAAATCTCTACTACTTATAGATTTTTTATTTTTTTTACTTTTTCAACTTACTTGAAAGTTCTTTAAAGTTTTTATATAAACTATTTTTTTATAAACCTTTTTACACAAATGTGTATTTTTGGAAAATAAATTGTATTTTTTTTAATAATTTAGGTCCTAATTTTGGTCTAATATATAATATGAATCTGAATAATCCACTTATCATTGATGGTTATGATTATGAAACTAGAGAGATAGGATGAAGGATTCTATTATCAACATTAGGGTTGATAACTTTGTTATGTTAACTGGATTCAATAAAATTTTTGATAAGGAAGTTACGGATTTTACTGATAATAAAATATAGGAATATCAATTAAAATATAGAGTTATAAATACATTTTTATATTCTATGAAAAGAAGAATTTATAATCAGATATCATCTTGTAAATCTTCTAGCAGTACTTGGAAAAATCTTGAGGTCACTCATTTTGGAACATCCAAGGTTCTTGAAGCTATAAGATCTATCTTGAGAGTAGATTATCAAGAATTTTTTTCTTACCTATATAGTTAGTTTCTAAGATTCATCCAAGATTCATGACTATCATTAATAGTTTACAATCTATTATTGAGAAAGGTTTGGATGATGAAATCCTTATGGAAAAGATAATTGAAATTATGCCCAATGAGTGGGAATCTAAAATAACAGTTGTGGATGAGACTAGAAAGTCTAATAATCTTACACTTGATGATATCATTAGATCATTTATGCAATATTAAGGAATACTCAAGAGATATGATGAGAAAGTGAGAAATAAAAATAGAGCTGATTCATTTGCTACAATTTCTATAGTTTCTTCAAAATCTCAATATCCTGAGAATTCATGGAAGAAGAAAGTTGTTATTAAATAAAATTATAGTACTTATAAGAATTATGAGAATGAATTATATAATCTATCCATAAGGATGAACAATATAGATGGAATGAAATATTTCAAATACTGATATAAAAAAGGTCAAAAAGATAAAAGTGATGAGAAAGATGAAGCCACTTTCTACAAATGCAAGAAATATATAAATATCAAACCAGATTATCCTAAGTTTAAGAGGAAAGATTGAAAGGAAATAAATTCATAAATAAACTCCAATAAGTATTACAAATCCAAGGGAAATAAATTTCTGAAATCCTCAAACACTTGGAGTGCTAGTGGAGGTGATTCTTGGGAAAGTTCATCTGAGAATCAATGTTATGGAAAGAGGAACATGGGCCTTTTTACAAATGTACCCAAAATTAATCAATGTTTCATGGAAATGTACGAATAGATAAAAACTTTATTAATATTTCCTTAAGTGAAAACTATCCATATTTTAAAAAATTTACATCTTCAGATGAAGAATATTCCTCATCCATTAAAGAAAATACCCTTCCTTCTTATGATTAATTTTCCCATTTTATTAAACTTTTGGAAAATGAAAATTGTAAAATATGTTAAAAAAACTTGATAATTATATATAAAAACATCCTAAGGTTGATTCAAGAATAAATGTTTTGACTAATAAAAAATTATATGATTCTAAAGATCTTTATTAGACTATTTATGTAAAGGAATTTACTTCTAAAGATCTCAAAAAAGTAATTTCTGAGAAATATAGTTTACAATCTAGTTTTGATAAACTTAGTTTCGAGACAATTACTAATGAGGATAATAATTTAGTTGTAAAACTAAAGTCCAAAATTTCTTATTTGAAGGAACTTCTATCAAATTTTACCACTATCAAATAAAACATTAATAAAATGTATAAACAAATTCATCCTCATGGGAGTATTTTTGGAGTGGGGTTTTTATATAAGAGCCTATATTTAGTAACAATTTCATTGTTCCTAAAAGAGTAACTTTTTTCCCTGAGTGTCAAAGCGGTGGACATTGTAAAAAAGTTCTTCCTTAAATAATTTTCAATCACTAGTATTTAATAAATAATATTTTTCAAAAGAAATTACATCTACCAAAAATAAAATCAGATAGATGTGGTTACCCAAGATTTTGTTTTCTAACAATATCATACCCAGGAAGGTTTGGGTTCTGAATTTATAATGTTTTGGTTTTCAGGAAAACAATGAAAGTAGTAGCAACAAGAATACATGGTATATGGATATTTTATTTTCTAGGAAAATGACTGGTAATAAAGACTTTTCAATAATATTATCAAGTTGAAAGGTGGAAAAGTAAATTTCATAGATAATTCTCAATGAGAAATTATCAGAATAGGTAAAATTGTTCTTTATGGTAAATCTCTTATTGCAAATATTTTATTTGTTAATGGTATTAAGAAAAACCTTATAATCATAATTCAATTACGTGATGAAGGTTACCTTATGATATTTAGGAATGATAAATTTTTAGTACATAGTTCCAAGGATGAATTTATCCCTTATTCTAATTGGAATGAGAATATATATACACTTCACTTAGAAGACCCTAGGAGCCAAGACATACCTTGCCTTAGTGTAATGTATGATCAATATTGGTTATGGAATAGAAGTTTAGGAAATTGTAACCTTATAAAAATATCTAGGTTGACTAAGAAAATACTTATTAAGGATCTACCAAATCATAGGTTTGATACTTCAAAAGACTGTGACCATTTTCAATATGGTAACCTACATATTTTGAGTTTTAAATCTGTTAGTGATGTATCAACTTCTGATTCTTCATAATTAGTTTACATGGACTTATTGGGTCCTACAAAAATTGGTAGTATTGGTGGAAAATACTTTGTATATGTCCTATTTGATGATTACACAAGATATACTTGGGTTTATTTTCTCATAAATAAATCTAAATTCTTTTGATATTTTAAATATTTTGTAGCTAATATTAAAAATGAGAAAAGCTATCCCTTGATAACTATTCATAGTGATCATGGTGGATAATTTTTAAATTTTGATTTTGAAACTTTGTGTAGTAAGAAAGGTATCAAACATAACTTTTCAACACCTAGACCCCCCTAAATGGTGTGGTTGAAATAATAAATAGAATTATTCAAGAAATAACTATAACCATACTAAGTGAATAAGAAGTTGCTAATTTCTTTTGGGTTTAAGCGGTTCGTACTTCCTACTATATTATAAATAGAGTTTTAATTAGACCCTTTCTTAATAAATTTTTTTATGAGTTGTGGATAGGAAGAAACCCAAAATTTTCTTACTTCAGTGTTTTTGGTTTCAAATTAATCATTCTAAATATGAAAGGTAACTTATATAAATTTTCACCCACATTCGATGAGGGAATATTTTTAGGTTCTTCCACTACTTTTAAGGAATATAGAGTATTTTACAAAAATTCTTGTACTACTAAGGAAATATTACATGTTACATTTTATTAAACTGACCCATTTGGTTTCAAACAACCTCAACCTACATCTTTGAATGATATTTATAAAACTAATTTTCAACCTTTTTTGGAAGGATCTTCTCATAAGAAAACAGCTTAAGAATTAGTTTCTAAATTTTTTCCTTAGAAATATTTTTACCTAATATTGAAGAAGAAAATTTTCAAAACCCAATAAATCAGTTTTCTCTTAGGAATCATCCTTGTGAGAGTATCATTGGTGATGTTAATCAACTAGATGGGATTATAAGTTCCATAAAAAATGAAATTGAAAATATATCTTTCTTATCCCAATTTGAACCTAAAAATATTGACGAGGGTTTAGGTGATGAGGATTGGGTTAAGTTAATTCAAGATGATCTCAATGAATTTGAAAGGAACAAAGTTTGTACATTAGTTGAACGACCAAAATAAACTTCTATAATTTGAGTAAAATGGGTTTTTAGAACAAAAATATGATGAAAATGGAATAATTGATAGAAATAAATCCATACTTGTTGTTAAGGGATATAACTACCAAGAGAGAATTGATTATGAAGAAACCTATGCATCATTTGGTAGACTTGAATCTATTCAAATAATTCTAGCCTTTACAGGTTTATTTAATTTCTAAATTTTTCAAAAGGATGTGAAGTGTGATTTTTTAATAGATGTTTTTAAGAGGAAGTTTATTTTGGAAAAACCCTTGGTTATGAAATTAAAAAACATCCAAAATATTTTTATAAACATACCAAAGCTTTATATGGACTTAAATAATCCCATAAGGCCTGGTATAATTGGTTAACATGATTTTTTTTACAAAACAATTTTGTTAAGGGAGTTGTAGATCCTACCCTTTTTATAAAATAAGTTAACAAAAATATTATATTTATCCAAATATATGTTGATGACATTATATTTGTATAAAATAAATAATATTTAACAAATTAATTTGGGGATCTTATGAAATATGAGTTTTAAATGAGTATGATGGGTGAGTTAACATATTTTTTTGGTTTTCAAATATTCAAAATCTAGAAGGAACTTTTATATATCAACATAATTATTAAAAAGTTATTATTAAAATGTTTGGATATGAAAATACTAAAAGTATTATTACAACCATAGGTACCTCAAATACTATATATCTTTATGAGGCTGGGAAACTAGTTGATCCAAATACTTTTAGAGGTATGATATGATGTTTACTTTATTTAACCGCTAGTCATTCAGATTTAATGTTATATATATGATTATGTGAAAGATATCAATCTAGTGAAAAATGAGTCTCATCTTAAAGCTGTAAAATGGATTTTTCATTATCTTAGGGTGCTATGAATTTAGGACTTTTTTATTCTTCTAGAAATTTTATCAAATTAAAATATTTTCAGATACTAACTTTGGTAGATGTAAAATGGATAAGAAAATAACATATATAACATGTAATTTCTTTATAGATTATTTAGTGTCTTAGGATTTTAAGAAACTACACTTAATATCACTTCCCACTACTTAATCTGAATATGTGGTAGCTATAATTTTTTGTAATCAAGTATTATGGTTGTAACACAATCACTGAATATGGGTTGAGTTTTACTAAAACTCAAATACTTTGTGATAACACAAGTTCAAATACTCTAAGTAAAAACCTATCACATAAATCATATGCTAAGAACAAAGATATAATAAACCATTTCCTCTGGGGTCATACAATTAAAGGATATATCATTTTACAATTCATTAGAATGCAAGATCAACATGCTGAAATTTTTCCAAAACATATTTCTTTGGATAGATTTGAATACATTAAACAGAAGCTGTAAATGATCAACATAATGTATTAAATCATATTTACTTCTTGATTACCCATATCCTACATTAAGTTACTCCTTTTAAAATGGGGATTACATATGTTTTATGTTTTTTATAAAAAAATTTGTTTTTATTAAAACTTTTAGTTTTCTAAAATTTTATTTCCTTATAACTTTTATCATAATGAGTTTTCTGAAATTAGTTATTTTATAAAATTTTCAGATTCAGAACTTTCAAAATTATTCTCAGACTCTGAATATGTTATAAAATTTCCAGACACAATTTTTTTTCATAATAACTCTTTATTTTAAAACCAACATATTTAGTTTTTAACTTTTTAAACTATCATGATTGGTTTAGTTTACAAAAACCAAGAACAACATATAATCATATCAATGGCACTTTCCACTCCAAAATTTACTCTTCCTTTTTTTCTTTTTGAATTATTCTATTTTGATTAGTTTATATTTTTTGTTGTTATACTTTGTTTTTTATAAAATATTTGTTTTTTTCAAAGGTTTTAAAAGAATCTTATTGATTGGATTCACTATCAATCTGACAAATGTTTTTTAAAACATTGAGAGTTCAAAAATTTTGTTAAAACATTATTTAATGTAATCTTTACTATAAAATTAAAGAAGAATTCATCTTAGAAATAGAATTCCTTAAGAAAGTTGAACTATCATCACCAGATTCCAAAATAAAGAGGGAAACCCCCATTTTGTCCACATTGGTTGTTCTATGTTTCTACTACTGAGTTGTTGAACCCTTCAAGTTGTTCAACCTAAAATATCATTTTTTCATCCATTTCACCAGTTTCAGTTGAGAATTAGATGGCCACTAAGGAGGTCTTTTCAATGTGGTATGTTTTTAGAGAAAGGTTGATAGAAATGTAATTATATGAAAACTATGATTCAATGTTGAAAACGATAATATATTTTCAAGTATGGGAATCAATATGTGTTGAGAAACTAGATAAGTATTTTGATTTATTTTACCCAGATTTGGTTCATGAATTTTATACATCTGTTATATTTTTCAAGGAAGAAGGTAATGATAAAATTTCTTTCATGATGTATGGTAAGAGATATAATTTTTCACCTAAGAAGATTTATATCTAGGTTGGAATACCATCGATAGGATTCAATTACTTTCCTTCACATGAATTTTCAGATGATCTTTGAATTTTTAATAGGAATAATGTAGAAGATTAATTTTTCTCTCATTACAAGAAAGTTAGGAAGGTTTCTCACCTGACTCTGGATAATCGGGTAGTTTCCTTATAGATGCAAGGATTCTTTATTCATGGGAAAGGGGATAAACACACATTAAAAGTTTTATATTTGTTTGTATTGTAATATCATGTAAATATTAGAAATATATACCTTGTGAGTTTCATCCTTCTCACAATTGACAATATCAAAACTTTCACAATCAAATCCAAGATTATAATGTTTTCGGATTTTATAAGAATGGTGGTAGAAAAGTTTTTTTAAGTTTATAAAGCTGAAAACAAGTTAAATCTGATGAGGTAAAATATATCATTCATCATTGATGATATGATTAATTGGATGGTGATGGTTTTTGATAAAAATTTGAAGAAGTTTATTGAGAAGGATTATAGACCTGCATCAGAGGTAGATCCATCAAGGAAGGCTAGAGAATTTGGAAAGAAGAAGAAAATTAAGGTTGAGACTTCCACACCAAAGAAAGGAAAGAAACAGAAGAAGGTTTGTAATGATGTTTTTGATGAATGGATGAAAAATAAATCTGATAAGAAATCTGGAGATCCAAAGTTCATAATCGATCTAGAAGAGGCTAATGACTTAAATATTTGTGTTGCTGAAACTCTTGAAAATGAATCCAAGAAAAAGAAGAAAAATAAAAATTTTACAGAAGCTTATGTTGTTTAAATTATTTTGAAATGTGTAGAAATGGAATCTGAGAAGGTTGATTTACCAAATTATCATACCGATTTAGTGAATCTAGGATCTAGATTATCATTTCAATAAATAGTTATGATATATGTTTATTTTCTTTCTATAAATTACAATGTAAAAGATAATTTTTTTGATGAATAATTGGTCATGATCCTTCCTAAAAATCAATCAGAACTAGAGACAATAGAAAAGGGAACTCTGAGAATATCTAGACAGCTTGATTATGAGATTAATAATCCTTTTGAGGAAGAATTTTAAGGTAAGGATAAATAAAAAAAAGAATATGTTGAAAAATAAAATAAAGAAGAATAATATGAAGAAGGTGAAACTGTAATTGAAGAAGAGGGTAAAGAAGAGTAAGAATAGGAGGGTGAAGAAAATGATAATGAAAAATAATATGATCATGAAAAAACTCAATCTGATAAGAATTACTCAGATTCATCATCATCATCATCATAATTTCTATCTAAGACTAATAAAGAAGATAAGTCTAGTAGTATTTAATAAGAAGATCTGTTCTCAGAATAAAAAGATCAATCTTCAAGAAACAGAGAGGAAGGTTATCAGTAACCTAAAAAAATTAATGATAAATTTTAGAATGATATGGATATTTACATCCTTGAATTATCTGATGATAAGGAAGTTGATAACATCAAATTTTCAAAATAAATTGAAAATGTTCTTTCAAATAAAGATAAATGGAAAGTAAAACATGAGGATGTTGGATCAAGCTGAATAAAACATCATGAGGTTTAGCAATATCAAAAATAACCTTTTGTAACTATTTCTGTAAAAGGATTTGTTTATATAGTTCATTTATTTAGAAGGGTTAAAGGAACAATTTCATATTTTCCAAGTGTTGAAGAAAAGGGATAATTAATTCAAGAAAATCTAGATCAAAAATCAGAATCACTAAAGCTTTTAACAAAAAAGGTGACTCATAACAAGGAAAAATTAAAAGTTCTTTAAGAAGTTGTTATTCACATAGAAAGAAATGAAATCAAATGTTTAAATGGTCTCACCAAGTTGATGCAAATATTCATATTCATGATGATCAATTTTATGTAATAAAGAAGTGTTTGGTAGAATCAAGAAATTCTTTCAATGTTCTATCATCAGCGATGGCTGAAAGTGTAAGGTTTTTGGAAGATTTTAGATATTTTACTAATGATCATACATAGGAAGTTAATGTTTTGAAGAAGAAAATATGAGATATGGAGCTTAAGATGACCAGACTCTGATCTATTGAAGTTGAAAATTTCTTTTTCAAAGAGGAGAATAATAAGATTTCATAGGAAGTCAAGAAGCTTACAACTTTGAAATGGAAAGTTCAGAATCCAAAAAAAATGTTTGTTAAGAGTTCCAGAAGATCAAGGTATTTTTAAGAACCCTAAAAAAATAAATATTAATTTATTTTCTTTTGAACTCTCATTTTACTTTTTTTTAATGAATTACCTCTTCATCCAATTATGATTTGTCTAAATGTTTTCCCATTATAATTGATTTATTGTTCATTAATATTTCATTTATGTGTGATTAATTAGTTCATTGTATTGTTTCTTATATTTTTTTCTTTCTCTAACATTTTAGGAAACTCCAAACTATTCCCATTCTTTTTTTAAATCAAAAAGGGGGAGAAAATTATTAAATGGGGGAGAAAGTTTTTAAAGGGGGGAAAGTATTAAATGGGGATAGGTTTGTATAAGGATAATTTGTTTCTTTAAGGGGGATAATATCTTTATAAGAGAGATAATATCTTCGTAATGGATATTGTTTTATCAAAATGGAAGATGTTATCCTAAGGGGGGGTTTATCATATTCTATATCATTCTCTCCATCATATTCAGAAGAGTTATAAACTTAGGGGTGGTTAAGTATTAATGATTAACTCTGAATAAATTTTTTATAAAATTAATGGGCTATAAGTTTTTCAAGTTGATTTTTACATTTTAGATTTGGGGTTTGTGCTTTCCAAAAAGGGGGATATTTTTTATTCAGAAGTTATATTTACATTTCCATTCCTTTGGTTTTGGAAATCACAAACACTTACTTAAAACATGTTTACAATATTTTTATTTCCTGAGTGTTTTATAATTTTTTTTGTAGAAAACATTATATTTTACCATACTTAGAATAAGTTCTAAAGTATAACATATATAAAATTTAAATTCATCATAAAAATTATTTTAATGAGTATGTGTCTAATAAATCTGACTCACATTTATCAAAACCAGAAGTTAGACTTGTTGTCATGTCTTTAATACTAAAAAAATTATTAACAATCAGAATGATATTGGTACTGATATAATTTAACTAGCACCCATTAAGTTTAATGTATTTACATTGTTAAAGAATTCCATCAGACTGGATTAAGTTTATAATTATATTCAGAATGCTTATTTATAATGTAAGGAAAACTTTTAACACTATAATGGTGTTAAAAAAATATGACATCAAACATTTAGTTATGTTGAGCTGTCAAGTTCCATGTTTCCAAAGATGTTGAAAAAATATTAGAAAAATATGACTGCTAGAAGATCAATATGACTTTTGGAAGGATGCCTATAAATACGAGTTCATTTGATGTGTTTGAAGCTAGTTGATTATATTCACTCTTTAATTTTTATTTAGATTACTTTGTCTGAATAACTTTTTCCTAGTATTTTTTAATTTTTTTGAGAGAGTTATCGTAAAGAAACCTTGTCAGGTTGTCTCCTTTAGAACTTTTTTAATTGTAATTCATTCAATCATCATATAGATCGAGGGATTTTGGGGATTGTAAGAAAGATACATTCTGATCTTTATATCGAGGTCTTCCCTAGTAAGGGAAGAAATAATTTCATTTAATTATAAAACAATGGATACCTTTATTAAAGGTTACTAACTACTATACTCTTAAGTTTAAAAGAGATAAAAAATTTAATAATATCTTGTAATTCATTTTCTCTAGTACATTGGTATTATATTTTTTGTTTTTACAAGTTTTTTTCATTACACATTTAATAGAAAGTGAGTCATCATATTCATCTTTCTATTCTATTTGTTTTTATCATATTAACTCTAAATATGATACATACTCTGATATATCAGATTTATAGTGATTATAATTTTTACTATGATAAAATCAAACACATACTAAATATGATTCTATGAATTTTTTCATCAGAATGAGTCTGAGTTTGAAAACCTACTTAAAGGGTCTTTGGGTTTTGTTATGTTAAATTATTTTAAACTAAGTTTTTTAACCTATAATTCACCCCCGTCAGTATTTCCATCTTAAGATAATTTTTATGATCCTAATCAGTATTATTGATATAATGATCCAATATATATTACTAATTAACGATAATTATGATTAATTTTGGTTAATTCTAGTAAATTAGGGTTAATTATGGTTAATTATTTCTAATTACAGCTAATTTTTCTTAATTACCACAAATTAAGGAAAATTTTTCTTAATTACTGTGAATTATTGCTAATATATCATAATTATAACTAATTACCACAAGTTACTGCTAATTATTTCTAATTACAATGAATTACCACTAATTTTTACTAATTACTACTAATTACATGTAATTTTTACTAATTACCACTAATTTTTACTAATTATCAATAATCAAAGCAAATTATTGCTAATGGATGCTAATTGGTGTTAATTTTTACTAATCACTATTTATTACTGCTAATTTTTTTCTAATAACAACTAATTTTTACTAATCACAACTATTTTTTACTAATTAAAGCTAATGTTTAACTAATTTCCATTATTTATTACTAATTAATGCTAATTGGTGCTAATTTATACTTATTACCATGAATTATCGCTAATTTTTACTAATTACTGCTATTTGTTTTTACTAATTACGACTTTTTTTACTAATTATTTCTAATAACCACTACTTTTTACTAATCAACGCTAATTTTTACTAATAAATACTAATTATCACTAATTTTTACTATTTTTTACTAATCACCACTAATTTTTACTAATCATCTCTAATTTTTACTTATCACTACAAATTTTAAGTAACCACTACTAATTTTTACTAATCACTACCATTTTTTACTAATTATCTCTGATTTTTACTAATTAACTCTAATTGCTACTAATTTTTACTAATTACTCTTAATTTTTACTAATTTTTACTAATTAATTCTAATTACAGATAATTTCTACCAACTACTGTTAATTATTGCTAATTTTTACTAATTCTCACTAATTTTTACTAATTACCGCTAATTATTTCTAGTTACCACAAATTTTTAATAATTACCAATAATTATTTATCATTATGCCTAATTATTTTAAAATACCTCTAATTATTTCTAATTACTGCTAATTTTTTATAATTACTATTATATATTATTAATTATCACTAATTATTATTAATTAACAGTAATTATTATAAATTTTTACTAATTATCAATAAATATTTATTAATTATCAATAATTTTTACTAATTATTTAGAAACTATCTATAATAATTATCAATTACTCATTACAGTTTTTATTTTGAATTACAATTAATTATTTCAAATAATTTCTAATATAAAATAAAATAAAATAGTTAAAAATTAAAAATAGAAATATCATCACCCAAAAACGATGCTTTAACAGAATTAAAACAACATTGTGTTGCTGATATCGTTAGTTTTCTAGAAAACAAAAAAATAGGGAGGGAAAACATAGAGATATGAAAGAGATGGGTGAAAGGAAGGGAGTGAGATGAGGGTGAAGGAAAATTTGGCCTAGGGCTATATATATATAGGTTAGATTAGTTGTGACTGACTATTTGTGATGGGTTTAATCACAAATATCACCAGACATAAATACCTCTAGTGGTGATATAAAACTATTTGCAATGGGGAGTGTGGAAAATAAATCACGCTGACAGATTATTGGTGATCGGGCCCATCATGAATAACAATTATTCGCAATGAGACCCATCAGTAATACGCCTAGCGTTTTGAAATATATAGGGAAAATAAAAAATTATTTGTGATGGGGAATCACTTTTGTCGCAAATTACCTTTCCCATTGTATGGTGGGCATTCGCGTCATAAATATTTGTGACGGGATATGATATACCATCACAAATAATAGTCGAAACTAATTATTTACAATGGGATATCGTATCTTGTCGCAAATAAGTGCATATCTAGCACTATTTGTGCTGGTCCCTCACCCTTCGTAAATATCCAATTTTCCATAGTGAGTCGGTATTTCTACTCACCTGCATGGGCTTGGGATCTTCTATCTACGAAGTCGGTATTTTCTCCTGTGTCAAAATTTTATACAAGCCTAGGATCCACTACCAGTGTGGGTATTTCCACTCATCTATATAAGCCTATGATCCTCTATTTCATATTAGGAGAGGCTACACAGGCTGATAGTTCACTTTTATAGAGACATTGGAAGGCGTGATGAATTCTTTTGGGTCCTTTCTATGAGCATATCTGGGTTTATTATTTACCCTTGGGACGCGCGTATTACCTCGGCAGGTGAGAATGCCACATGGTTGAGAAGGTTCCCCTTTTGGATTCTGGAGATGACATTACTATTGAATTTATGTGTAGTGTATATTGCTTTTGGATTTTTGTTTCCTTGACACTTACATCCGTTTCATTCAAGATGTGGTTCACAGCTATCCATTGACCGCTGCAATCATGGACTCTCAAAAGCTCTGAGCTTCCATGTTTGCTCAAGGGGTGTGACTTTTTAGGATTGGAATAGAGGTGATTTAGGTGTTCCTTGCATCATTAAGAATTCTTAATGTAGAACATATTTAGAAATAATATTCATTGTATTTTTTCTAGATACTCATTTTACCATGGCATTAAGCTTACTTAGTATTATAGTATCCCTTTTATCATCCTCTTGGTCACCTCTCAAACTAGGATTTGAGTTGATTGTTTCTTTGCACTTCCTTTGTGGTTTTTGGGATGTCCAACTGGTTATGTTTAAGCTCAGCCATGCAAGAGCTGTGTTCCCACACATGGTGTTTCTTTGTAGATGATGCATAGGATTGACTATGAGCTAGATAGATGTGGAGTTGGTGTGGGTATTTTGGAGTTGTGGTCTGTTTATGCATTTTGGTGCACTATGGGGCATGGTGGTTCATGATGGTGGTGGTGATTGTTGTGACAAGAGTATATTCTAAAAGATCATACTTCCCATTGGAATTTCTTAATGCCTCAGGTTATAGGGGATTGTTATAGAAATTAATTCAGTTGTATTTATCTTGTGGGATATATTTGTATTTATCGTCTGGTGCATGAATTGTTTACTATTTAGTTGATCATTTATATCTTGTTGGTATTATGGATTTCCTTGAGTACTAGAGACATTATTATTATTGGATGTTATATGCTATGTGCTCCAATTTTTGATATGTTTACTTAGTATAATTCACCACCCCCAGACCTATTAAAGGTTGGTGTGGGATGACACCCTCAGAAAACCACTAGCCATGGTGAATCCTTTGTGTTTTCATGTTGTGTTAGTAGTAGTCTACATATCATAATCCCAGAATAAAATAAGTTGGTCACATAGACTCACCATTAATTGATCCATATCTAACAAAGTATAGTTCCTCCTTTTAGATATACCATTACACTATGGTGTTCTAATAGGAGTGAGTTGTGAAAAAATTCCACAATCACTTAGATGATATATGAATTCCGAGCATAAGTATTCACTGCCCTGATCTAATTAGTAAAATTTAATACTCTTTCCTAATTGATTTTGTAAATTATTCTGAACCTATTTTATCTCCTCAAAAGTATCGTACTTTTGTTTCATCAAAAACAAATATCCATACCTACTAAAGTGACGAAGTAGCTAAAACCACCAATTTCTTGAGTACTCATTACTCTACATACATCACTATGTATGAGATCCATTGGTCCACTAGCCCTTTTACCTTTCCCCCTCAAAGGATTCTTTTTATTTTTTTCTAATAATCAAGAGTCTCATGTATCAAATGATTTATAATCTAATGAGTCCATCAATCCATTTGTATGGTCTCTTGGAATGTGTCTCGTTTATATGTCCAAAATGACAATGCCAAAGGTAGGTGGGATTGGAATCAACTATAACCTTCTAAATATGAATTTATAAATAGGATTATCAATTTCTAGAATATATAAACCATTTATAATATTCTCAATTCCATAAATATTTCATTCAGATATATATAGAACAACTATTGGTATTAATAATTAATGAAAATCACTTCTTATCAAAACAAGATATTGAAACCAAATTTCAATTTATAGAGGGAGGATAATAACAGTTCTATAACTCTAGGAGTAATCTACTAAGTAATACATGATCATATGTGCAGATTTATAATGCCACAATACTAGCTCCATTATTGAAATAATTATCTATTCTCCCTTTTCCAATTCTCTTTTATTTACAAGCCTATATTTTTCAGGACAAATGAGTGACTCTAGGATTTTTTTTAAAATGGGGTTTTTGATTTTTTTTGTTTAAAGGGGATAGGGTCACAGATATTTTAAAAAAGGGGATCTAAGATGTATCAAATCCATTCATGCATCTCTAATCCAATGAAGATGTGTGGACATGGTTCACCCATCTTCCCACTGAGGTTTTATAAAAGGAGGTCCCCCCCCTCAAATCTATTTCTTATCCTCTAAAATTTGTTGCAAAGCCCTATAGAATTTCCTTCTAAACAAATATTTTCTTCTTTTAATAAGTTAAAGTTTCTATTTAAAATTTAAATTGTTTAATTGTCTTTATTTATTTTATTTGTATGGTTTATTTATTTAATTTGTGATGTGTAGAAATTAGTGTTTGTGTGTATGGTTTATTTATTTAATATGTATTAATGCATATACGAATCTGTAAATTACTATCTTTTGTATGATTTAATTTTTCAATGAGTTATTGTTTGTTTTATGAATTCATATTGAATGTTTATGAAATTTAAATATTCTTTTTCAAAAATGTAATTTATATTTAGGTAAATAAAATTATTTTTAAAAATGTATATATTTTTAATTTAATGGAAATTTTAAAATATTAATATGTATATAAAAAATGTTATTTTTAAATTAATATTAATTTAAATTATAATATTCTATACACTAGCTAAATAATTTATTAAAAATATGTTAGTTATATTAAGTATCATATTTAAATTTATTAAAAAATATATATATAATTCGTTTTGTTAATGGTATAAAAACATTTTTCTATAAATAATAATTTTAAATTATATTAAGTGTAAATAATTATTATTTGATGTAATAAAGTATGAAATATAATTAATTAAATATTGTAAAATATAAAAATGACAAAAAATGTGACGTCCCGGACCCGGATGCCTGTTAGTGGGTTCCCCAAGCCCGGTGGGCCACAGGACCTCAAGCGCATCTCCCGGAACCGCAGAGGCTACTAACTAGTAGTGAGGGACTATGGTGTGTCCGTGGGGAGACTATACCCTCATTCTAAAGTGTAGTGCAATGAGTGAATGTAAACATAGGTAAATAGAAGAATAAATATAAGTAAACAGAAGGCACAATGGAAAATAGAGACAATTGTAACAATAACTAAAACAACTAGAATAACAGTCAACAACAAATGATATGTCATGTCACTAAAAAACTAGAAAACATGGATACCAGACAACATGCATAACATGTTCCATAAATGTATAATGGAATAAAAATATTATCCCAAGAATCCCGAGTTCCATCTCGATCATCTTCTATCAAGCTTCATGCTAAACAACAATAAATCAAGTGTTTTAAGCTGTATGATTCCATTTTTTCAACACCTACAACCATGTAACCTGCCCCAGGTACATAATGGTGCCTGTAGAGGGTGTGAGATAAATCTCAGTGGGCCACCACCAATGGTGTCTATAACATCTGGCCTATGTAATGGAAATGTAACAGTATGCAGGCAAGCATATATAAAGTAAAGTACTAAAATGTAACTAATTACCCTTGTACCTACTTTAGTCCTTGGCTGGTGTCTGAACATGTTATTATTTCATTTAATTAAGTAATTACCAATTCAGGTTGATAGGTCATGTGATGCATATCCAACACTGATATCACCTCACGATATTATAAATAGTGAAGGTTCCAAGATGTAACAAGGAAACCAAGATTTGTGATATTTAATAATGAAGTCCCAAGGTAATAACCAAGGCCACACAGACCTCAAGGTTCACTAACTCAGTAATATCTATATCCTGGAATGTGGTACGAGTGTAATCCAAGGATCGTAATCTAAGGCATTTCACAATGGGGCGCCTACTGAGTCCAAGGTGATCGACCAAGGTAACACGGGGCTAAACAAGGATAGGGTTCGATGGGCTTTAACCATTGAACCTGCTAGTCAATACTATATCCAAGGAGTGTATCCAATGCATCCTATAGTAAAATGAATGGATCCTATAGTTTCATATTGGGAATCCAAGAACATACAAGGATCAAGATCTAGGTGGGTCTCAACCTAAGTAAGCTGAATCCTTGAATCGGAATATGGTTCTTGAGTGTTCATGGAATTATCTGAACAGAATCCAAGGCAAGATCAAGTTAGACCCTTCCTATTTGATTATAAATTCATGTAATATTTATTTTGGTTCAATCCTTTCCTTTTATTACTTTGATAAGGTCAAGTAGCATGCAACCATTGGTTCAAGCCCTGTCTTTCATTAGTGTGATATGGTCAAGTATCATGCAACCTTTTTAATATATTTAATAAATATTTCATATTCTAGGTTCATTATTCTACCTTACATTAATTTGGTAATGGGTGCTATAGATATGAAACCTATTATTCATTCACATTCAATATGGTCAATTCATATGCTTAATATACTTTCCAATTCACATTTCACATTTCATTATCAAATTGAATCCTTTACCATAGGTGGGTCAAGTGGTGAGCATACACGGTACTTTCCATTAGGAAATTCTCATTATAAAAAATCCATTTAATATATAAATACTTACTCTTAGAGTGGTCAAGCCAAGGCACACCTGAATGGTGGCTCAAACATGTCAATACAATAAAACGAAAATTATGGCATAACCTTCAACATGGAAAGGATGGAGTTGTGGTCATTACCACTAATAATAATTCACATATATGGAAAGAGCATACCCATATGGTTATAATGATTATAATCATGGAATATAAATTCAATAAATGGCACCCAATAAAATCAGTGGGGCCCACAAAACAAATCCAAAAAACAACAAAATTGAGGGATGAGTTATAGACCACACACCTAAGGATTTTATGTGTCTCCTCCTATATTATTGGCCCTTGATTGGATCATATAAAAGTATATCTAATAAAAATATAAAAATGATTATATCCTGATATCTCAGTCAAGAGAAAAAGTGAAAGAGAACGGCTCAAGAGGACTCGA
The DNA here is from genome assembly GCA_963277665.1 of Viscum album. Classification (NCBI taxonomy): domain Eukaryota; kingdom Viridiplantae; phylum Streptophyta; class Magnoliopsida; order Santalales; family Viscaceae; genus Viscum; species Viscum album. The sequence continues at coordinate 678,744,467 of OY728123.1, read as the reverse complement.
TTACTTACTGTTGTGCATCCAACATAACCAACAAATGCTTAATAAGATCTCAAACAAAGGAGATCTTTCAATCCATATCTTTGATCTTCAAAAAGAACCAAATTGAGAGGAAAAGGGTTTAATCCCACTAGTTCTCATATTAATAAGAAGAAGGAGGATTATTATATCATTAACGGAAAAAGGTAAACTTACCCAGAAAATTAGATTGTGCATAGTTTTTTTGCACAGTTTGAAAAACTGTGCACAAACCATGCAAGGTTTTCTAGGTAGAATGGAACATTTCATGGTTAGGCCACATGGCCATGCTTAAACCATGTGAATTGGTTTTTTTCAAAAAAACACCATCCACACGGTTAGGCAAACCGTGCACCAACCATGTTTCAACTGTGCGACATGGATAATTTCTTCAAAAAGATGAGTTTCGGTCTTCAAACATGCCTTAGACACCCTTGAGACTTGTACTAACCCATTAGGCATCCGTATTTGGTCCAAAGTAAAGATTTAGACTGAAATTTAAAGTATTCATACCTAAGTGAAAACTGGGTTCTTACAATCTTCCCCCCTTAGAAGAACTTGTCCCTAAGTTCACCTTCTAAAGGGTGGGAAACACTATTTGAGAACAATTCTGGCCACTAAGAACATATTTCATCTTCCCTATTCCAAGTATCATCTTGTACCTGGCCATTTTTTCATAACACCCATACTAGAGGGACAGAACGACCTCGGAGAGCCTTTATGCTCTGGTTGATGATGTGTACTGGATACTCCTCAAAGGTAGCATCAACATCTAACTCAACTTCTTTAGGATCAAGAGTATGATATAGGTTGTCATGATATTGGTGAAGTTTTGAAACATGAAATACATCGTGCATGGCATGGTACCTCTGAGGTAAAAGAAACTGATAGGCTACTGACCTGAATTTCTCTAGAATTTCAAAAGGCCCTACAAAATGAGGCGATAACTTTCCCTACTTTCATAACCATTTATGCCCAAGCCTGGGTGATACCTGAAGAAAAACATGATTCCAGACCTTGAAATCTAGAGGTCATCGACGAAAATCATCATAATTTTTTTTTCTAGACTGAGTAGTAATCATACATTTTTTATGAGCTAAACCCACTCTATAGTCTCCTGAACAAAATGAGGACCTAGTAGGGATGCCTCTCCTGCCTCTAGCTAGAATATGGGTGAATGATATGGCCTTCTATATAAGGCATCAAAAGGAGATATCAGAATTGTTACCTGAAATCTGTTATTATAGGAGAAATCAATGAGAGGGTTATGTTTTATCCATGAAATGTCGAAATTAAGGACACATGCTTGAAGCATATCCACTAGAACATATATTGTCCAATCTGATTGACCATCAGTCTAAGGGTGAAAAGATATGCTTAGAAGCACCTGTGTTCCCATATATTTTTGTATCCTTTTCTAGAACTGTGACATGAAATGAGAATCTGTATCTGAAATGGTGGTACAAGGGAACCTATGGAGTCATATGATCACACATAAATACAGTCTTCCTATCTCATCAACTGAGAAAGTTTCTTGAATAGGAATAAAGTTGGATGATTTCTTTATTCAGTCAATGACTACCCAGATAGCATTGCTACCCCTCAGTGACTTAGCTAATATGATTATAAAATCTATTGAAATATCATCCCATTTCCATTCCAAGACTGGAAGCGGCTATAACAAGCCTATAGGTCTCTAGCACTATGCCTTCACCTACTGATAGGTGGAACACCTAGTGATAAAGCTTACTATCTGATGCTTCATCCTAGACCACCAATACTAGCATTGCATTTCTCGATACATCTTCGAGATTCCTAGATGAACTGACCACTGAGAAGAGCAAGACTCATGCATAAACTCCTCTCTCATGTCTGTAGGAACCTAGATATGCCCATGTAGACATAGGATGTTGTCTCTGGCCATAGACCAATCCGGAGGTGAGTTATCTCCTAATATACTCTCATGGAGAACCAAGCCTTCAGGATCTAAAAATTGTCTACTCTTCACCTTCTCAAGTAGGGAAGAGATAATTGTCATGGTTGAGAGGTATGACTACTCATGACTATCATGAAACTCTATATGAAGCTCATAAAAAAGGTCCATTAACTTTTATTCATCAGTGGATTCTCGTACGACATGTTCCTGAGTTTTCTGACTCATTTCATCTACAACCACATTACCCTTCTTAGGCATATAGGAAAACTCAAAATCGAAGGATTTAAGGTATTCAACCCATCTTCACTGTCTGAGGTTAAAGTCACACTATAAAAAGATATATTTGAGGCTCTTGTGGTCTTTTTACACCACAAATCACTCACCCAATAGATAATGTCTCCAGTAATATAATACAGGGACAACTACTGCTAGCTCAAGGTTATGTGTTAGGTAATTCCTCTCATGAGGCATCAACTACCGAGATCTGTACACAACGACTTTCTCCTCATGCATCATCAATGCTTCTAGTCTGATACTTGATGCATCACAGAAGATTGTATGACCAATACCTAGCTCTGGAAGAGTCAGAATATATGTCGATACAATCCTCCATTTCATCTCTTGAAAGGATTTATTGCATTGTTTTGACCATATGGACTTGACACCCTTCTTTATAAGTCCAGTAAGAGGTGAATCAAGACATAAGAAGTATTTTATGAAATTTCTATAATATCCATATGTTCTTAAGAAACATCATATATCAAATAGTTCTAGGGATGCTCCTAGGAAACAAAAACACTAACCTTTTCAAGGTCAATATATACTCCCGATTCTGAGATAATATGACCCAAGACGTGAACTTTATTGATCTAGAATTGGAACATAGAAATCTTGTCATAAATATGATGCTCTTTTAGTGTACTCAGAACGATATTAAGATGTTTGGCATGGTCACTACGGGTTCGAGAATACACTAAGATGTAGTCCACAAGACTATGATAAAAGACTCCAAATAAGGGTGAAAACCCTATTCATCAGTGCCATGAAAACGGAGGGCGCGTTCGTAAGACCAAATGACATAACAAGGTACTCATATAGACCATACATGCTACAGAAAGTTGTACGAGGTATGTCTGATGGTCTAACAAACACCTAATGATAACTTGATCCCAGTTCGATCTTGGAGAAGACCTTTTATCATTGGAGATGGTCGAAGAGATCATCTATTCGAGGAAGTGGATACTGATTAATTACCATAAGCTGGTTCAGCCTTCTGTAGTCCACAGATATACGTAAGGTTCCATTGTCCTTCTTTGAAAAAATCACAGGTGAACCCAAAGAGGATGTGTTGGGACATATAAAGCATTTGGCCTCTAAATCCAATAACTACCTCTTGAGCTCCTAAATATCTGTAGGTTCTATCTTGTATGGAGGAATGGAAATTGGAGCTGCTTTTGGAATAAGATCAATTGTAAACTCTACCTCTCTCTCAGGAGGTAATCCCTAAAAAACACCAGAAAATACATCCCTAAAACGATCCACTACTAGAGGAAAATTAGTTTGGTGAAAACTATGATCCTTCAGGAAGAGATTTTTTATTTTGGCAGTCACTCCGCCTAGCCCATGATGCTCTGGTCCAGCTCTACCAGCCTGGACATCCCACTCACCCTTATGTAGATAATTTCTACCCTCTGGTGATGTAAGAGATACCCTGCAGCGATTTCAGTCTACAAAATCATGAAAGTGAACCAACCAATCCATTCCAAGAATGACATCAAATCCCATCATCTTGAGAACAAAGAGGTTCCATAATAAAGGGTAACTACATACCCTAAGGGGACAGTCCCTACACCGGTGTATTACCTCTATCTATACCCCTAAAGGCGTATCTAGGGTCATTACACTATAGTAAAACTGTATCTACAGTCTAAGATTCTCCACAATAGATACATATATAAAAAATATTGAAGAACCTATATCAAATAAAGAAGATACTACAATGGATTCCACTACAATAGTACCTCATACTGTAGATGGTCATGTAGCTTGATCCTCGGGTATTGGTTTTAGTGAATACAGCTGACCTGATCCACAACCCTATCCCACTGATGGATGAACGCGTTTTTGTGAAACGTCAAATTGATAGTGATTTAAAGAATATTTTGTAGTATGGGGAAGACCCTAGGTCGTCTCTCAAGGAGGGTTGGTAGTTTTATAGTGTGAATTTTTAATAAGAAGAACAAAATATGGGGTGGTTTGAAAACAGTTTTAAGAAAATGACTTGATTTAAAGAGTTTAAATATAGATAAATAAAAGTGGTGTTTTAGAATTTTGAGATAATGAGATCACTTCAAGTTCACTATACATATTTTATATTTCATTGTACTGAAAATTTCACATTGTTTTGTTTAATTCATTGGTTTAGGGTTGTCTAAATCTTGATTCCCCTCTTGCCTCTCAAAACGTTGCACAAAGTACCAACCCTTGACACAACAATCACGTTATCAAGGTTTGGAATTCAAGAATAGATTAATGGATACCAAATCATAATAATATCTTTTTTATGTGTGAGAGAAATAGGATCATTGTGTTGCCTAATCGGAACAACCCAATTTTCCCACTTGAAATTTCAACCCAATCGGTGTTGAAATGAAAAGGCGTTCACTTAATTAAACCCCAGAAATGAATTCAGAGGAGAAAATTATTTGGATAAAACATAAGTGAAATAATCCAAAAACAAATTATGAAAAACCAGTAGAGTATCAAGTGCCGGAATTCCCTCCCAAGTATTTTTATCTCCCTCGAAATGATCGTCCACCATTTAGCTTGATATAGAGAGGAGGATAAGTCTTGAGTGGTACTCCTTCTTCATTATTGATCCTGCTATGATGATGGGGTCCTCAAGAAATTCTTGGATTAGGAGAGGACTCCTTTGGGTCTCAAAAATACCTGATCTTTTCCTCATGGTCGAACTTACAAATGGGGAGCCTAAGGTACCATTTTATAGGAAAATGGGAAGGTGTTTTTGAGCACACAGATTTCTTAAAACCAATTGTCTCATGGGTTTCTACCTCTAGAAAGACTTATCTCACTTTAAAGAAAATAAAAAAGGTGTATCACCACCTATTATATGTCTCTACCTAAATTTTTTCACAATTTGGACAACCATATCCCAAGATATGGACATATCACAACACGCCACTTTTGACCTCTTGCAGATTCGGTGTGCTGAACAGATTAGGTCTGTTGGGCCACCATATGGACAAATGTGTTTTTGGTTCCTTAAGATTAAATATATCCTAATTAATTTTGTACCATACCACAAAATATCAGCCCATTTGGATGCACGGTTCAGGATAAGTACATGGATGAGTCCACTGGTGTGTATGAATCTTGCGCAGGTTGACCGATTTTTCTTGGACATCATCATGGGTCCTCCAAATCACCTCCTCCTGCAATGGAATAATAAAAACAAGTAACCTTTCCATTTTTAATAGTGATAAACACAAAATAAATAATTCAAAAATGGAATGTAATTTCTTATTATTTTTATAATTTTCAATATAAAACTAGTTTAGCACAGTGGTGTAAGGGTGAAAATGAAACAGTGAATTGTGGTACGATCACACCCCCACACATAAACATTTGAACTCCTGAGAAAAGTCATAATTCCAAAAATTATGCATGTAGATATTTCCAACTTCATAAATATTTAACATTCAATGAAAAATTAAATCCTTATAGAAATTTGATCAAAGAAAAAATCACACTGAGGAGTTATTTTCAATGATCATTGAAAAAGACATCTCAAGAATTGTATCCAAATGAAATTCCAAGAGATGCATGATACAAATCAAAGAAAATAATTCAAAAGTTAATCATGTCACTAATTCTCCACGTGTGTGTGTGATAACCATTTCATGTTATTCCTTCCACTTTTTATTGCATAAATATAAGTTATTTTAATAATTGTCTACTTACAAAATCCTTTCCACAAAACTTTCCCCACATCCTTTGCAATCAAATTTCAAGACCCACTCACTTAAGCATTCCCAGAAGTCAAACCATAATCTCTCGACCTAGATCTCCCCATATGTTGTACATTTATTCACTCCCCTCATTTATTAATTCTTCAAATGTTTCACTTGGAACAAATCTCACACTCTTCTCCCTACCCATGTTTGATCTCCTCACGTCAATAATTGTAATAGTTATAACAAGACTAAAGGTCAAGGAAGGGTGGTTTTTGACCTGTCCAATACACAACCCTTTTTTATTTTATTTTTTATTTTTTGAGGGCGTACAACAGTCAAATAACAGGTACACACGCATAGGTCAATCTGGTACAATAATGAAATAGATCAGATAATGAATGAAATAATGGAAAAATGATTTTGGAAAGTAGAGAAAAATAAAACTAACTTATATTTACCTTCCATTAAGAATAAATTTTCACACATCATGGTTGGGTGAAAGAAATTATTGGAGAGATTAAGTGACACAATTTTCCTTTAAACTATTCAAAAAAAGGGCACCATTCTTCTAAAAGGTTTCAAAATGTTACAACCATTTATATCATCAACAAAGAACTGAATTTCAAAAGAAATTCACACCATAGTATTGAATTCTTGTTGAAATGCGCATTTCATCAGAATTTGTTTTGGAATGTTAAAACAGCATGAAATATAGAATTCTACATGCATTTTCAATAACTTCCATGATTAAACATGCATCTTTTTCCATGATAAAGTGGTAATAAAAAAATAATATTCTAGCACAAAGGTGAGTGGGAGAGAAAGGGGGTAAAGTTACAATATTATTCAGCAATATAAAAAGAGAAAAAGAAGAAAGATGATGAAAATTCCAAACTAACCCAGGAATATACCCATCCCCCCACACTGAGAGTGTGGAGTGACCTCACTGTATAACTAAAATACAGGAATAAAGGATAAAAAATGGTGGGTTCCATTCGTAGACTGTTTCTTGAACATGGAGTTCCTCTATCAGGGACTCCATAATGGTTTTGTGGAAGTGATTTAGTCTCTTCCCATTAACTGTGAAGGTTTTCTTGGTTTCTTAATTTTGAACCTGAACAACACCAAATGGAGAGATGTTAGTAATAGAGTATGGTCCAAACCAGTGGGAACGAAGCTTACTTGGATGAAACATTAGCCTTTCATTATAGAGGAGGACCTTCTTCCCAATGTGGAACTGATGATGAAGGATGAGATGGTCATGGGAATCCTTGGATCGCTCTTTATAAATCCTAGAGTTATCGTATGCATATCTTATCATTGCCTCCATCTCCTAAATTTGTATCTTCCTTTGAGAACCTGCTCCAAAAAGATTAGAGTTACATTGTTTGATGTCCTAGTAGGCCCGATTCTCAATCTCAATAGGCAGGTGATAACTCATTCCAAACATAACCCGATATTGTGACATTCCAATGGGAGTTTTGAAAGCAGTACGGTATGACCATAATGAATCATCAAGTCGAAGACTCAATATTTTCTATTGGGTTGAACCATTTTTTCAAGAATCTATTTTACCTCTCTATTTGACACTACGGCTTGACCATTGGTCTGTGGGTGATATGTAGTGGACACTCTGTGACCGACCCCATACCAACACAAAAGTGATTGCATTGTTCAATTGCAGAAATAAGAACCCCGGTCACTAATGATGAACCTAGGTAAGCCAAACCTACAGAAAAATTGGGTTCTCAAAAATTCTACAACTACATTAGAATCATCAGTCCTTGTAGCTCGTGTCTCAACTCATTTGGAAACATAATCCAATGCCAAAAGAATTTACATTTTACCAAATGAATTAGGTAATGGTCTCATAAAGTCAATTCCCCAAACATCAAAAATTTCATAGAAGAGAAAGAGTTTTTGTGGAATCTCGTTTAATTTAGATACATTCCCCATTCTTTGACAACAAGGACATGATTTATAGAAGTCATGGGAATACTGAAACAATGTGGGCCAAAAGAGACCAAAATCGAGGACCTTGTGAGCAGTATGTTGGGGACCAAAGTGGACCCCACAAGCAAGAGTGTGGCAGAACCTAAGGACAGACTGAAACTCACTATCAGGAACACAGCACCTGAGGACTTGATCACTACAGGTGCGCCAAAGGTAGGGTTCATCCCAAATGTACCAACGGGGCTCATGTTTTAGAAGGTCAGCATAGTTTTTGGTTAAATTATTAGGGATACAATATGCTACCAAATAATTTAAAATTTCATCATACCAAGTAATAACATCTTGCACTCGGTGCATTTTCTCATCAAGAAACATTTCATTTATAGGAATTCAGAGAGATGATTCAATGTCTGAGGATGGTTGGATCCTACTAATATGGTTAGCCACTACATTCTCTGCTCCTTTTTTATCTCTAATTTTTAGATTGAATTCCTGAAGGAAGAGCATCCAGTGAATGAGGTGTGGTTTGGATTCTGGTTTCTTAAGGAGATACTAGAGGGCTACATGGTCGGAGAATACAATGAATTCGGACCCTAAATAATATGACATAAATGTATCCAAGGATAACACTATGGAAAGGAATTATTTTTTAGTTTTGTTGTAGTTTGGTTGGGCAGGGTCCAAAGTACGTGAGGCATAGGTAATGACATGTGGATCTCAATCGACCCTTTGTGACATGGCTGCCCCAACTGCATAGTTAGAGGCATCACACATGATATAAAATGGTAAATCCCACCGAGGTGGTCGGATTATTGGGGGTGATGTGAGACTCTATTTTAACTTATTAAAATCTTCCTCACATTCTTTATCAAAAACAAATTCTTTTTATTTTTGGAGTAACCGAGAGAATGGGAGTGCAATATTACTAAATTCACGAATGAAACAATGATAAAATATAGCATGTCCTAGGAAAAACTGCACATACCATACAATTTTGGAGAATTGTAAGGAATAAATGACATCCACTTTTTATTTATCTACTTGGATACCATCCCCAAAAATTATATGACCCAAAACTATACCTTATCGCACCATGAAATGGAATTTCTCATAATTTAATACAATATTCTTTTCAATACAGAAACGTAGAACTAAACCAAGACTACTGAAACACTCATCAATAGAGGATCCATAAATAGTGAAATAATCCATGGAAACATTCATTAAATTCTCTAGGTATTCTAAAAAAATGCTAACCATACATAGTTGGAAAGTTCCAGGAGCATTGCACAGACCAAATGGCATCCTTCTATATGAAAATGTGCCAAAGGGGCAAGTGAAGGTTGTCTTTTTCTGATCCTCAGGGGAAATATGGATATGAAAGTATCCTGAATACCCATAAAGGAAATGGTATTGGTAATTAACCTATATCCTCTCTATAATTTGTTCAATGAATGGAAAATGGGAGTGGTTCTTCCTAGTGTGATGGTTTAGTCGGCGATAGTCTATGCAGACATGCCAACTATTATGCATATGAGTTAGAACCAATTCATTGTTTTCATTTTTGATTACTGTAAGGAAAGTTTTTTTAGGAACTACTTGAATGGGATGGACCCATTTTATATCAAATATAGTGTAAATGATTCCATAAGCCAATAATTTTGTTACCTCCTTTTTCACAACTTCTAGGAGTTTTGGGTTCAGTCGACGTTGTACTCACCTCACTGGCTTAGCCCCATCATTTAATAAAATATGATGTGTACAAATTTATGGGATAATACTAGGAATGTCTGTAAGTTTCCATCCCCAAGCTTGTTTATACTCCCCAAAAGTTCAAGCAGTCGCAATTCATGCTTAGGAGGGAGTGAACTAGCAATGATTATAGGCTTCTTGTTTCCATTCTCAAGATATGAATATTTTAAATCTTGAGGCAGTTATTTTAATTCCAATTCAGGTGGATTTTGGATTGATGGGAGTGCGTGTGAAAGTGAGAGTTCACTGATCTCATCTAACTACTCAATGGTATTATCCTCATATGAGGAATGAGCTTTTACAAGCTTAACAGTATCATTGATGGTCATTGGATCCTCAGTGTTCAAGAAATCATCAATCAATGAACATTCATGACACTTTTCTAGACCACTAAAACAATAAATTCATGAATCATTTCCTAGCATTTCTATCAATGAAGAAAACATAGAATGGGGATCAGTGGAATGAAATTTTTTTTTAAGGGAAGGGATTACATCTATAGAATTAACAGAGAGAGAGGAATGTTCTTCTGAGGGATACTTCATGGAGTCAAGGATATTGAAGTGGTAAATGTCACCACCAAAATCCATAGATAATGTACCATTGTGTACATTAATTATGGTTTTGGTGGTTTTCAAGAAGGGTCTCCCCAATATAATCAGGGCATGTTCATTCATCCTATTATCCTCCATTTTAAGCACATAAAAGTCGGCAGGAAAAATTAAATTTTGAACCCTCACAAGAAAATCCTCTAACACACCAGAGGGGTGTGCGGTACTCCGGTTAGCTAGTTGAACAATAATTCCAGTGGGATTTATTTCCCTAAACTTCAATTTAGATTAAATGGAGTGAGGAATAACATTTATAGAAGCACCTAAATCAAGCATACTGTTAGAAAAAGAATACTCCCTTATGTTGCATAGAATTGAGAATGTTATGGGATCATTGAACTTGGTGGGAAGTGATGGCTCTATCAATGCTAAAACATTCCTCCCCAAGCTCACCTTCTCATCACCATGAAGTTTCCTTTGGTGTGTACACATATCCTTTAAAAACTTGGAATATCTTGTAATTTGTTTCACATCAACAATCAAGGGAATGTTTACCTGCATGTTTTTGAAAGTCTTCAAAATTTCCTTATCTAGTTTAGTTTCCTTTTGTTTTCTAGGTTGGGTGGCCATTTACGGAAATGGAAGAGGGATTTTTGGGATAGTTGAATCATCAATTGACACACTCTTTCCTTTGGAGTGGATTCTCTTAGGACAATGTTTTACCTCATTTGGAGTATTTCTAGTAGTTGAGATGGTGGTTTCCATAGGAGGGGATGACTCTAGTGGAGGGGTCATTTGGATTTTTAGTTTTTTTCCACTCCGAAGGGTGATGTAACTGACATTTCCTTTATCTATAGGGTTAACTACTGGTTAAGAAGGTAGTTTACCCGACCCATGGATCTAGATTTCTCCCACTGAGTCAGAAAGTTGGACTAATTGGGTTTTAGGTCTTGTATGGCTGCTTGGGTGGTTTGTTGGAATTGTATATTATTGGAAGCCATTTGTTTCATCATGTTTTCTAAGCTAGGATTGGTTTTTAGAGGGGTTTTTTTGGAAAGAGCTTTATTGTGGATGAGGATTTATGGGTGGTGGTGGTTGACTACTCTGCCCTGGTTGGTTCCATGGTTGTTGAGGTTGGTTTGAATACCCCCCTTTCTTATAGTATTGTTTGTCTTTCCACCCAGGATTGTTTGGATAGTATGGTTCTTTCCTAAAGGGTTGGTTATAGGGGAGACCTAGAAATATTGCCTCACAACTCTCAGAAGTTTCTCTTAGTTGGGGGAATTTATCAGAGTAGTGGGTGTAAGAAGAACATATACCACAATGGATGGGATGAGGAGGTTGGGATTTCCCTTGGGAAAGAGCAATTTGTTAAAGAAGGGTACTTACATCTTTGAACTTCGTGTCCACCTTCCTCTCGAATTTGGTACTTTGCACATCATGGATACCTCGAATGGGTACATTGGACCTTGAACCGAATTATTGAGTGTTCTATTCCAACTTTTTAATTAATTTCCTTGAAGTGATTGAGGTTTTATCAACTAGTGCACCACCTGCAGCAGCATCAATCATATTTCGATCAATAGGAATTAAACCTTCATAAAAATACTGAATTAAAATTTGATCACTTATTTGGAAGTGTAGACAGCATGAACATAACCTTTTAAAGCATTCGAAATATTCATTTAATGTTTCCCCTTGATATTTCCTTATACCACATATTTATTTTCTTATAGTTGCAGTTCAAGAGGCTGGGAAATATTTTTCAAGGAAAAGGCATTTCATGTATGCCCAACCTCTAATTGGTGAAGTAACATAGTAAATCAAATATTTTGTAGTGTCTTCCAATGAAAATGAGAATTATCTAATATTTACGTGTTCTTCATCCATATTTTCAGGTATTAATGCAGTACACACAATATGAAATTCTTTAATATTCTTGTGTGGATCTTCTCCAGCAAGTCCATGGAATCTTGGTAATAAATGAATTAAATAAGATTTAAGTTCAAAATTGGGTGTCTCGCCTTGCATTTGAATGTAAGTGGGTTGAATAAAAATATTTGGTGAGTTGAATTATTTTAGTATTCTATTGTTTTCATCCATATTAAACACATTAATCTCAGGTTCTAATTTGGTTCCAGAAGAAGATGGGTTTAGAAAAGTCTCGAGTTGTGGTGTGTCCTCCTTCAAAGGGTTATCTTATGCATCTCGGGGTCGCTGACGTAATATCATCTCTGGTTCGAGTTTGAAAGGTGGTAAGTCTCTCGAAGTAGAATGTTTCATGCATAGAACCTATAGAATAAATAAATCATAACACAAACATATATGAAATGGTAGAAGATAAAACAAATAAATATTCACAAAAATTACAAAACTCTTATAAAAACACACACTAAAACCAAATAACTCCCCAGCAATGGCGCAAAAATTTGAACGCGTTGTCAGGACACGTCAAATTGATAGTGATTTAAATAATATTTTGTAGTCTAGGGAAAACCCTAGTTCATCTCTCAAAGATTTTTGGTGGTTTTATAGTGTGAATTTTTTATAAGAAGAACATAAGAGGGGGTGGTTTGAAAACAGTTTTAAGAAAATGACTTGATTTAAAGAGTTTAATAGTTGATAAATAAAAGTGGTGTTTTAGAATTATGAGATAATTAGATCACTTCAAGTTCACCACACATATTGGATAGTTCATTATTCTGAAAATTTCTCATGGTTTTTTTTAATTATTTGGTTGAGGGTTGTCAAGATCTTGATTTCCTTCTTGCCTATCAAAACATTGCACAAAGTACCAACCCTTGACACAACAATCGTGTTGTCAAGGTTTGGAATTAAAGAATAGATTAATGGCTACCAAATAATACTAATATCTTTTGTATGTGTGAGATAAAGAGGATCCTTGTGTTTCCCAATCGAAACAGCCCATGTTTCCCACTTGAAATTTCAACCCAGTCGGTGTTGAAATGAAAAGCAGTTCACTTAATTAAACCCAAGAAACAAATCAAGAGGAGAAACATGTTTAGATAAAACATAAGTGAAACAATAAACACACAAATTATACAAAACCATTAGAGTATCAAGTGCTATAACTCCCTCCCAAGTATTTGTAGCTCCCTCGAAATGATCATCCACTGTTTAGCTCGCCATCGAGAGGAGGAGAAGGCTCGGGTGGAACTCCTTCTTCATTGTTTATCCCCCTATGATGATAGGGGCCTCTAGAACTTCTTAGGTGAGGAGAGGAATCCTTTGGGTGTCCAAAATACCAGAGATTTTCCTCCTGGTCTAACTTACAAATGAGGAGCCCAGGGTGCCATTTTATAGGAAAATGGGAAGTTGGTTTTGAGCACACAAATTTCATAAAACCACTTGTCACATGGGTTTTGTCCTCCAGACAGCCTTATATCGCTTTGGAGAAAATAATAATGTTGTAGCACCATCTCTTTTATGTCTCTATAGAAAGTTTAGAACAATTTTGACAACTAGATCCCAAGATATGGACAGATCACAGAACCCCACTTTTGACTTCATGCAGATTCGGTGTGTTGGACAGATCAGGTCAGTTGGCCAACGAGATGGCCGAATGAGTTTTTGGTTCCTTATAATTAAATGTATCCCAATGAAGTTTGTACCAGCCCACAAAATTCCATCCCATTTGGATGCACTTTTTAGGAGCAGTATGCGGATGAGTCCACTAGTGTGCATGGATCTTGCGCAGTTTGGCCCATTTTTCTTGGACATCATCATGGGTCCTCCAAATCACCTCCTCCTAAAATGGAATCATAAAAAAAGTAACATTTCCATTTTTAACAGTGAAAAAAATAATAAATTATTCAAACATGGAATTAACTTTTTTATTGTTTTTATAATTTTCAATATAAAAAAAGTTTAGCACAATAGTGTAAGGGTGAAAATGAAACAGTGAAACGCGGTGCGATCAATGGACTACCATGATCATAACTGCTCATTTGGTGCTTCTTGTGCTCATATATTTGGCTACCATGGCCATGAACTCCTCCTAAATCAGACCTACTGGTTCTATTCCAACTGCTTGCCTGACACGGTGTAAAAGAACTTGCTCCTGAAGGTGAATCTGGTGCGGATCCTTTTCCACTTCATGATGGTGGAAAGGTATTATAGAAATTCTGAAGATTCCCCTTATGGAAAAAATACTGACACTCTAGTGGGTCTCTATCACACCATGCCTTTTAATTCCCCCATTTCTACACTAATGAAACACTTTAGAGTTGTCTAAATAGACACTCTGGTTGTCACTACCCTAACGAGAAACCTTGATGGAATGCTTCCTATCATCGGAAGAACTACTGGCTTGATGTGGCACTGATCTTTTAAACCTAGTACTATTATTATCCCTCAAGTTACACTCAGTGATAAGAGAATGATTAACTATATCAAAAAAAGTATGCAGGAAAAAGACATTGACCCACATACGAATGGTGTACTGGATCCTATCCTCGAAATGTCTAGCATGTGAAAGATCATCACTGACTAGAAGCAGTGAAAAGTATTGTAAATCCATGAAACATTATATATATTACATAACTAACATAGAACCCTACTCAAGATTCATGAACTCTCTGGCTCTATCATCTCTCAATGTATGAGGAATGAACTGATCATAGAAGGCAATCTGGAAATCATCCCATAACATGCCCCGATGGTGACTAGCTTGGGTAATCACATCCCACCAGTGCTTGGCCAAATCCCTAGGCATGTATGTTTCAAGATTGACTCTCCTATCTGGAGGCATTTCCAGATGCTCAAAGTTAGACCAGTAGGCTTCAATCCAAGACTCAATAACTTGTGGACTACCATCCCCTAAAAATGTAGGAGGAGGATGCTACTAAAACTCACAGGTCAGATAAGCCATCATAGGTGCAAGCCGTGGAGCACCATGTATGGACTGCATCAGACGTAGGAAAATATCATGAAATTGAGAATTAGTTCCCAAATTAGGTACAATAGGTGGTGCCTTAAGTGGAACTCCTAGAGGTAATACTATCAGCTCAAGGCCCACCAAGTATAGATCATGGTCGTCACCACCCTCCTAGCAAACAACACGAGGATGTCATGGCGTCATTGGTCTACAATAGCCAAGCGCATGCCTTAGAATAATCTTAAAAATAAATAAAGAATCACTAATGGAATATGAATGTATGAAAACTCACTAACCAAGGCATACTACCCAAACTACCCACTTAGATGGCCAGGTATTGGTAAGTGCTCAAGTATAAGTTTCATTTCATTTTACATTTAATTTCCAGGTTCACTCCTTTACCTTTCATAAACATGAAAAGGTGGGATAAGGATGTATAACCATTTCATATTAGATTTCATATTTAACTTTATAATGGATAACCATTCCTGTTGAATCAGTTCCCATACACCTATCACTAGAAACAACACCCATTTATTTATAGCATAATTGATAGACTTGGTAAATTACTCATCCCAACCCATGAGGGCCCATACACCTCGTGAATTGAGATATGAAATCACTCAATTTAAACCAAGAATAATACAAGCATAAGCTAAATATCACAACATCACTCAGAAATCACAGTCATATCAAGAAATGGAAAGTATTGAAATGCAACTTTGTTGGGCAAAAATCCCTCAAGGCATCATTGAAGTATTTTTGAGGTGATTGTGTTTGTTGACAAAGTAATCATCTGTGTTGTGATTGTTGACAATGCAAACCATGACATGCAAATTTTTTGACAAAGGGGATTTCATAGTGGAATGTCGAGTTCAAGAGTTGTGGTCAACGATCCATGTTTGATTCAAGAACGTCGATAATGGAATGGATGATCTGGAGGTGGTACAAAAAGAACAGATACAAGATGGCGCCGTTTTCCAGTGTTTGCCAAATTTTTGGGCCTGAAAATCGACAAATAAAGAAAAGTGGTGTTTGGAAAAGGGAATTGTGTGCCATGTACATGAAGGCTTGGAAACTTGCACGCCATATGTTTTTCAAGATCAGATCATCAAAATATAGCAAAGGGATAAGGTTCGCGCAAGTTTTGGTGAGGTCGCGCAGGTGACTTGCACGCCGAGAAAGATACTTGCACGCCGATGCCTTGGAAGCTTGAGAACTTGCACAAATATGGTTTTTCAAGATCAGAAGATCAAAATATTGCAAAGGAAAGAGGTTTGCACAAGTTTGGAAGTGGGTCGCGCAAGTGACTTGCAGGGGAAGAGACCTGCATGCCGAGACTTGCGCGCTGAGGGTTGACTTGCGCGCCGTTGCGCAGGGTGGTTAGATTGCCTATAAATACAGGACCACCCCTCCTCATTCTTCACCTGAGTTCAACACTTTGAGAAATCAGAGCTCCCGTCACACAGGTGTGGTGGTCGTGCAAGTGGTGTGTGGGACGCGCAAGTGAAGTTGTGCGCCAGTGGTTGAAGTTGTGCGCCAGTCTGAGAAGTTGCGCGCTGGTTGGCAGTTGCGCACCAATGTTGGTTTGGGCGTAAAAGGAATAGAGTCATGTAAGTTTGGATTTGAGGAAGCTTGTGTCGCGCAAGTGTGTGAGGTGGACTTGCGCGCCAGTTGTGACTTGCGTGTCGATACTTGCGCGTCGAGATAGACTTGCGCGCCAAGTAAGGTTTATTTCCAGTATTGATTTTCGGGCTGCGTGGAAGCTGGAAGTTTGCCTGTTACCTTCGGTGCAAAGAGAGATTCATCTACGGGTGAAAATTGGGCTTCAACAGAGCATCTACATACAGAGGAAGATGCATTCTTTCATGCAAGTGAAGAGACCTACAGGTCTATAAACTGTGAGTGGATCCTTTCCAGAGCAATGAGTAAAGGAAGAGGAAGAAGGTGATCCTCTCCACCGACAGTGAGACAGAGAGAGAGAAACAGGGAGTGACCCTTGGGAAAGCAGTGAGCTGACCCTAAACTTTGTAAAGGCAGTGAGCCTGGGCATAGAAGTGATCTAGCCCAAACCTTGTAATCCACAGCTAGTGAAGTTTAGTGGAATTGGTACAACCGGCAACTTGTCAGCGTATACTCCTTGGACGTAGCCCTTAGAGTTGAACCAAGTAAAATATCTGTGTCTACATGTTACCTTCCCTACATTGCATTCAAAGCATCATCATTAGATAAAGTAAAGAAGTTATCATAGTTTACACACAAGAGAAAACAAAGTGACCCTTTTAATAAAGAGGTCAAGCTCCAGTGGGGTAGGAAGAACTTTAAAAAATAATATCCATACCCTGATTCACCCCCCCCCCCTCTCAGGGTATATAGGCCCCTATTGGTACTAACAAACTTTATGGCATTTCAATATACATGACATGTGAATTTGAGGTGACTATAATGATGCACATAACAATGCTCATTGCCTTCATATCATCGAGCCAAGGATGAAAGAAAATCCTCAAACAGAGTTATAATAAATAACACCACACAACATTTGAATCACCCCATGGTGAAATAATATCAACTATAATAGGAAAAGGCAGAACAACAGTTATATTTCAGGTAACATGGTCTTTACCCTGAACATGGGTTCATGACACCCAAGAATGGCTTGTGACCAAGTCCCAAGCATTCCTAATCTTCAGTATATTATCACCAAATCATAAATCAAGAAAATAAAACCCCTATGATACCACTTTCTCACTTCCAGACCCGAATGCCACTTAACGGGTGCCACGAGGTTGGTGAGCCACATGGCCTCAAGCGCATCTCCCCAAATGCTAAAGCCTAGAAACAAGCAGTGAGGGCCTATAGTGTGTTTCTGGGGAGACTATTACCCCATTAACAAAATGTATCATAGTGGGTGAATGTAAACATAGGTAAATAGTAGAAGAAATATAAGTAAACAGAAGGCACAATGGAAAATATAGGCAACTGAAACAAAAACTGAAACAACTAGAATAACAGACAACAACTGATGATATTTCATGTCACTAGAAAACTAGAAAACATGGATACAAGATAGAATTCATAACATGTTCCAAAAATTTATAAAGGAATCAAAAGAATATCCCAAGAATCTGGAGTTCCATCTCAGTCATCTGCTATCAAGCTCCATACTAAACAGCAAGCAATCAAGTGTTTGAAGTTGTATGCTTCCCTTTATCAATATCTGCAACCATGTAACCATCCTTGGGTACCAAACGGTGTCTGGAGAGGGTGTGAGATAAATATCATGTGGCCACCACCAATGTTTTCTATAACATATGGCCCATGTAATGTAAATGTAACATCATGTAGGCATGAATATATAAAATAAAGCAGTATAATGTAACTAAATACCCAAGTACCTGCTTCAGCCCTCGGCTGGTGTCTGAACATGTAATCAGTTCATTTAATTAAGTAATTACCAATTAATTTTGATAGGTCATGTGAGCATATCCAACTCTGACATCACCTCGTGATAGTATAAATAGTGATGGTTCTAAGATGGAACAAGGAAACCATGGTTTATGATATTTTATAATAAAGTCCCAAGGTAATAACCAAGGTGATGTAGACCTCAAGGGTTGTCTACTCAGTATTAATTGTATCCTGGAATGGGGTAAGAGTGTAATCCAAGGAGCGTAATCCAAGTCATTCCACAATGAGGCAACTACCAAATCAAAGGTGATCGACCAAGGTAAAATGGGGCTAAGTAGAGACAGGGCCCGATGGGCTTTAACCATGGAACCTACTTGTCAATGCTAGATCCAAGGAGTGTATCCAAGGCATCTTGTAGTAATATGAAGGGATCCTATGGTTTCATACCAAGAATCCAAGAATAGAAAAGGATCGGGATCTATGTGGTTCTCAACCTAAGCAAGTTGATTCCTTGAATCGGAATGGGGTTCCCAAGTGCTCATGGAATTATATGATTAAAATCCAAGGCGATCTTGAGTCTGTCCATTCCTATTTGATTATGAAGTCATGTAATATTTATTTTGGTTCAATCCTTTCCATTAAATAGTGTGATAAGGCCAAGTATCATGCAACCGTTGGTTCAAGCCTTACCTTTCCATAGAGTGATAAGGTTAAGTAGCATGAAAACTTTTTAATCCATTTAAGGAATATTCCATATTAAAGGTTCAATATGATACCTTAAATTAATGTGTTAAGGGTTGATATGGATATGCAACCACCTATTCATTCACATTAAATATGGTCAAGTTATATACTTAATATAATTTCCAATTCACATTTCACATTTCATTATCAAATTTAAAAACTTACATTAGGTGGGTCAAGTGGAGAGCATACATGGTACTTTTCATTATGAAATTTTAATTATAAACAATCCATTTAATATAGAAATTCATACCCTTAGAGTTTTCAAGACAAGGCACACCTGAATGATGTCTCAAACGTGTGAAAACACTGAAATGGCAATTATGGCATAACCTTCAACATGGAAAGGATGGATTTTTTGTCATAACCACTAACAATCAATCATATATATGGAAGTATCATACCCATGTAGTTCTAATTATTATAATAATGGAATATAAATTCAATAAATGACACCTGATGAAATCAATGGGCCCCACACGACCAATCCAAAATCAACGAACTTGTGGGATGAGTTATAAAACACCCAACTTAGGCTTGTACAGATCTCCTCCTCTGGTATTGGCCCTTGATTTGGATTTTATTGGAGTAGATCTATGAAAAAGTGAAAAATGATCATACCTTGATATCTCAGTCAAGAGAAAAATAGAAAGAGAACAGATCAAGGGGACTTGAGTACTTACCATTGCGCATCCAACATGATGAACGGAAGCTCGATTAGATCCCAAATGAAGGGGGTCATTAAATCCCTAGACTTGATCTTCAAAAAGTCCCAAATTGAGAGGAAATGGGATTAATACCATGGGTTCTCATATTAGGAATAAGGAGGAGGATTAATAGATCATTAAAGAAAAAAATTTAAACTTACCCAAAAAATTAGCATGTGCACGGTTTGACAAACTATGGGAAAACCATGCAAGGTTTCATGGGTAGAAGGGAAAATTGCACGGTTTTTCCACACAACTATGTGAAAACTGTGTAAGGTGGTTCTGTTTGGAAAAATACCATCCATATAGTTAGGCAAATTGTGCATCAATCGTACGCCAACCATGCGACTTGGCTAGTATCCCCAAAAGATGGGTTATGGGATTCGAACTTGCCATGGACACCCCTGAGACCTGTAATAACCCATTATGTGTCCATATTAGGTCCAAAGTAAAGATTTATAATAAAATTTATAGGATCCATACCAAATTAAAAAATTGGGTTCTTACAAAAAAATTATATATATGTAATTTTATTAAATTGAAAATAACATAAGTTTATATTATTTTAATGGTTTTATGTAATTGTAAATTATATTACTTTTATTTAATACTAATAATAATTTTAATCAATAAATTTAAATAATATCAAGTATAAATAATTATTCTTTCAAGTAATAAAGTATAAAATATATTTACTTATATTTTGGAAAGTTGTAGAATGACAAAAAAAACATTATACACACACATATATATATATATACATGCAATTTTTTAAAATTGAAAATAACATAAGTGTTCAGTATTGTAACGGTTGTTATGTAAGTGTAAATTATATTAGTTTTAATTAAATTTATTAAATATAATTATTATATATATATACACACATAGAAATTGCAAAGTTAAATTTTTGGAAAACAGGTGTAGATATTTAATATATATTTTATATAGTAATAGGTAAAGATATATAATATGTAGATCATAATAAATATATCAAAAAACATGTTAGGAGTATTTTTTGATGACTGGTCATGAGATTACCGACTAATGCATAATAGAAATTGCATGTCTTTTTTTGTGTATGTGGTTATATAATTTGTAATAATTGCATTTTAGTTTCTACATTGATGACCTGCAAGTCATCTCTCTCTATGTTTGTAAGTACCTTCACGTCCTCTTAATAAAAGTCGTGTATTTCATACCCCTATACCACATCACATAAATGTGAGAAAATTTATAATTACAAGGTAATCAACAAGAGGCGTCCCTTAAGAGGTGTCCCTGAAGAGGCATCCCCAAAGAGGCATTCGAGAATAGGCATTAAAATAGAGGCATTCGACAAGAGTAATTTTTATTTGAAAGGAGAATGATTGTTACTAAAATATTTGTTAATAGTGACACTAGGAGTCCACCCATAGGTTTTGGTTAGTTTATCAGATAATGATAAACTAATCCATAGTAAGTCTCAAGATCAAGTCATGGTTGTTTATTATTAAGTAATTAAAATTTATGGAACATTGGATAAGTGGTATTGAAATATATAACATTATATTAAATTTGATTTTTTAATAATATCAAAATCACTATACCTCAATAGTGATAAACCAATACCTATAAAAAGTCTCAAGATCAAGTCAATTATTTAATCATTAACAATTTAAATAATTTAAAAATTTTATGTAGTATATAATATTTTATTAATTATTTTTTTCTAGGTAATCATGTCTACGCAAATATATTACAATGGTGAGGTAATTTATACCGAGAAAGGTTTTAGCTATATTTTTCCACCTGCAAGAGTGGAAAATGATCATGGTGGTCTTACCATGTATGAAGTTCACAATAAGATTTATTATTGGTTAAAACTAATGGATGATTAATCAATTACTTCAATAACATATCGACATCTTCAACAACCTAAGTGTTTACAGATCATCAAGTACCCTATGGTCGATGATGAGGATCAGATGGATGCATCTTTATTATTCAGTAAATAGTGTACTAAAGGTCTGATGGAGTTGTATTTGGTGATTTTTGATATTGATATGGTGCAACCAATTACTATAGAACCATGTTTTGTGATCTCTGTAGAAGTCGTTCCTTCATGATAGTCTTATTCATTGCCTCCTCCTCATATGACTCTTATGATAGAACCAAATTATGAATAATATGATCATAATTTGGAAGGAAATGTAGATGAAATCCTTTTTTGTATTGTTTATATAGTGAATGAAGCTTTATCCGAGGAAGAATAGTCTACTAAGGCATTAAGAGATGATGCGGGTGAGGGTGATGTGGGGATTGAACCTTTTGAGGTTCCTTTGAGATACAGACATCCACGATAGGGTGATGTGGGGAATGAACCTTCTAAAATTCCTATGAGAGATAGGCATCCATGGAATCCACTAGTTAGTGGTAATCATCCTTCAGTATTGAGTTACTTAGTGTAAGGAATGCCGCATGAACAAAATTTTGATTGGGATGACATTACACTGGCTTCTGAATTACCTAGAATTATAGGGAATAGATCTGCATCAAATGATATTGACATCTATGTCAAGCAGGAGTTTAAAAGTAAACTTGCCATGAAAATGTGATAAAGTAATACCACATAGAGAAACATTTCACTTTTATGGTTGATGATTCAAAGAAGAAGAAAATATCTCATTTGTTTTGAAATATATGGGTAAGAATGTAAATTTCAATTAAGGGAAATATATGATATTTTTTTCATGTTGGAAGATAACCAAATTAGAAGACCCACACACTTATGTGCATCTAATCTTGTCACAGGATCACTCTTCACTTGATATGGAATTTATATCAACTATTATTGTTGAGATGATATGAACATGTCAGGATGTTCCCATTTCCCTTGTTCAAGAAAGAATCCAATAGTTGTATAACAATAAGATATCCTACAACAAAGCTTGGAATGAAAAATAGAAAGAAATTGTATAAGTGTATGGTGATTGGGATGAATCTTATGAAATGTTGTCACAAATTATGGAATTTTTATCTCTCAGCAACCATATTATTTATCATTTGGAAACTATTGAGTATGTGTCCCCCAATCACCGAGATGATTGATCGTAGGTTAAGTTCAATAGGATTTTTTGGCCATTCCGACCATGCATCACAACTTTTCCATAATGTAAAAAATTCATTTATGTTGATGGAACTTTCCTTTATGGAAAGAAGACAGGTTTTCTACACATTATTTCCACATAGGATGGTAATCATGCTCTTCTACCACTTGCATTCACTATTGTTGAAAAGGATAATTTGGAATACTGGAGCTAGATTTTGGAATGTGTATGCATTCATGTAAGACAAAACTAGGGTGTGTGTCTGATATCTCAACGTCATTGAACAATTATAGAGGCCATAAAGAGTGATGATGTTTTATGGAATGAGTCAAATGCTTAACATAGATATTGAATTATACATATTGTAAGTAATGTGCATAAGCATTTTAGAGATGAGGTAATAAAGAAGGTGATCCTCAAGTTGGGTATGTTTTTTTAAACTTATTTTTTAAAAGAAAATTTAATAACCTTTTTTATAATTTTTTTTATGGTTTCAGCATATGATCCCCAACAAGAAAGGTTTGATCGACATATTGAAGAGATTTGAAGGTATAATGAATATGTATACGAATATATGACACTAATTTCAAAGGAAAAATGGTCATTAGCATATGATGGTGATAGGAGATATGGCCATATGACCACTAATATAGTGGAGCATATAAATTGGGTCCTCAAGGGTCTGTTCAAACTTCCAATCATAGGTTTAGTGCAAGAGACATTTTATATATGTGTGCACTATATTGTCAATGGATCTCAAAAGGCCTATCAGAGGATAGAAAATGGAATGTGTTTTACTCAGCATTTCCAAAGTGACATTGATCATATACTGAATGAGGGTTCAAGATGGAGTGTTGTAACCTTTTATAGGGAAAAGAGGATCTTTCTTGTAAGAGATTTATATGATCGGGATACATGGACTAGTGGTTAAGTGCTTATGGTGATGTTGGATAACATGTAATGTGATTTCAGAAACTTTCAGGCATTGAGATATCCATGTGCACATGTTATTACAACTTTTGCTTTAGTAAATATATCATGGGAGCCATATGTTGTCTCATTGTATCACATGAGCACTTTGGTTAACTTTTATAGTGTATATTGGATTTCTATTGGTGAATTTCATTCTATCCCATTGTTTTCTGATCAACCAACTATCGTTCCTAATATTTCTAGGTTTCATAAGTTGTTTTTGTTTTAATTTATGTTCTTTTTTCAATTTCTATCATTTTTTTAAATTATTGGCTCCATACTACCAATTTTCACCCCCTACATAAGCCCAAATTCAACTCAAATCAGAAATGATATGGATTAGCCTCAGCAACGAGGAGGGGGACTACGATGCAGTATTTATCACGCAAAAAGGACATACTCATAAGAGATGTCCCCAAGTAGCAAGACAGAGCTCCACACCCGATCATCCATGATCGAGTCGGTGTATTTTTATCATCAATTTGTATATTTTGTTTCATATGTGGATGTTTCAGTAATGAATCATTTTATTTCTGACCAGCTCCATTTCTAACATGTTTCAATTTTTGGTTGTCTCATTTCTTGATTCTATCATAAATAATTTTCTGATAATATAACTATTAAAAAATAAACATATAATGAAAATGAATATGTTATGCTTCCACATGTTCAATGTGGGTTTTTCATCACACCTGCATTATATTAAAAAATTAGAATAAATTAAACTTCACGGGAGATTAATAAAACAAGAAATTCATAACCTAAACCAACAACACTACCCACATATATTTTCTACCTTATTTTCCTTGTTTTAGTTTTTTTAATAAAAGTTTAAAAATTTTATTGAATTCACTACAAAAAAGTAACAATGATATCATTTGTGCATATGAAAGTTTTTCCATTTCTCACACCCGAAGATATTCATGTATCATGATTGGTTTTAGAGGGATGTCATGTACGTCATTTGAGTGTATATAGATCTCATCATTTCCATCATGTCGCACCACCTCCTGCTATTATCCCCCATCTTCATCACGCTAGATTATATGGCATAGCGATGTGCAACTTCACCTTTTTAGATCATAATCTCATTGCTATGCTTGTAGAAAGATGGAGTCCATAGTCACATACATTCCATTTTAGAGGGGGAGATGAATATTACCCTATAGGATGTGTCCATTATGTTGGGCCTCCCCATCAATGGTGCGACTCTGACAATCCGAGTTAGAGCAGATTGGTTTGATCTTGTTCATAGGTTACTAGGCATATAGGTTCACGATGATGGTAGGTCCTTCATCGGTGGTAGAT
This sequence comes from Viscum album, assembly GCA_963277665.1. Taxonomy (NCBI): domain Eukaryota; kingdom Viridiplantae; phylum Streptophyta; class Magnoliopsida; order Santalales; family Viscaceae; genus Viscum; species Viscum album. Next base: position 678,719,161 of record OY728123.1, on the reverse strand, counting down.
TATGCATGACCTGGCTAAAACATCACATCGCGCATCTAACAGAGGATGCTAACAATATCACCGTGCTATGATTTTCACATGAATATATTTTGAGGTTGATCGGTGGCACACATTTCATTGATCACTCCACTAATTTTGTACATCTAATTTATTTACCTTTTTGGGAGGATTTGGACCAGGTAGGCCAGTATAGCTAGGGGTTTACTTGTTTAGAATATACATACATGGCACTATGTAGTTCATGTTGCATCGATAAGATATAGATCGTAGGATTCATTGTTCTTCTACAGATATGGGTATGGGAGCACATCCCTCATTTAGCCCCACATGCTCGTGCACCATTGCCTATAGATATTGTAGTATAGACTCAGTGTGGATGATGGTATGTTATTCCTTCCTTGTAATGTCTAACATAATTGTATAAATTTATATTATAAAATTTAACTATATTAATGTTATCTATATGTGGAATTAGGTGCATCGGCATTCAGATTCCTCCAGACACGACGTCCATGCCTACGGACTTATGCTGGACAGCCTTCGACTAGATGATATAAGTGATTATTATTTGTATTGTTAAATCATTACACTTTAATGTAAATATATTCATTTATTAATTTATTATTCATTTTTTTACTTCAGATTACATGGATTCCATATACAATGATATCATCTAGGGTCTTCCACTATATTGTATGACGATTCTTACTACCGGCTCCTACATTATTTCATTGATTCATTTTCATATAGTTGAGTGGCATCAGTCTGACAAAGTTTTGTGGCAGTTCAAATTCATTTAGCATATTCCTGACCAGCTTAGTCAATTAGATTCACTTCATTACCTAAAGATGTTAGGGAAGAGAGTCTTTGATTGAAGGAGATATCATGCCATATATATTGATCTATGGGATAGACATCAGGAGTCCCAGTTATGAGGGGTGGGGAAAGTACATTTTCATTTGTTGGATCAGCTGGATTATGCATCCTGGTATTATAGGTCCCCAGTCAAATTTCTGAAATGACACAAACAGGGCTTTCATGAGTTGGTATACATTCTTCCTTCCACTATTCAACAGATTTTTATTAACATTACTTAACAGAAGAATTTATTTTCACGGGATACTCATATCAGTCATCTACTTCACATGCCTGATCTAGTAGAGAGGGGTTCATTTGACCAGGCATATTTTCATAGCACTTCGGTAGAGTTCCTTCCTTTGATAAATGAGATTTATCATGGAATTTTCTTTGATCCCCCACATGATGATGAGGTTATGGAGCTTGCTAGCCCTGATATAGATGTACCAGAGGGTGAGAACCCTATTATGGATGTTGTTTTTCCACATGAGGAGGGTGTTCATCATGATCAGCCATATTTTGTCATTCCACAGAAGGAGGGTGTTCATCATGATCAGTCAGATTCTCCTCCAGCTTCTTAGATATAGCCAGGGGTAGATATAGATATTGACTAGACAGAGTTGGATGCTTTGTTACTCCCTGTTATGAAGACATATTCATCACTACAACCATCTTCTTCACATGTTGACGAGAGTTCCATCAAGCATCCAATATCCTTAGAGGCAGGATAGGGTACAGGCGTGGAAATTGTACATCCACTGCCTGTCACATAGGAGGATGTGGATTTGGCTACTGATGATGATATATAGGAGCATCATACACCAGATCAGAGACATAGACAGACATGTCATGGATGTATCGAGTATATGCTTGGTTGTGGGATAGAGGAGCATCCACACCAGAGGTGTATATTCGGTTTGTAAGAACCCAGGTTTTTGTATGAGGTACAGATCCTTTTATTTTTGGTTTAAATGCCTTTTTATTGCCTTATATGAATGATTATCCTGATCATTGGTGTTTTTGAGGTGTTTGGGGCTTATTGGGAGGCTAGAACCATGTTTTGGGCTGGAAATGACCTGGCGCATGACTTTCACACAGTTTAGGTAAACTGTGTGAGGGGTCTGATAACTACAGGTTTGGGATATAGAGATTCCACATGGTTTCTTCATGGTTACTCAAACCATTCGGTGTAATTGTGTGGGGTGACCCTCTTAGGCAGATAGGTGTGCACAGTTTCCACACAGTTTGGGAAAACGTGCAGGTAAACCACATGACCCCTCCTATGTGTTTTAAAAAAAATATTATTAAAATATTATTTTAAAACCCTTTTGGGTTTCTCCTCCATGCACATAACTACCTCTCATAGCTCCCCCCTTTGGCACCATATATAGGCTTTGATCCCAAGTCGTTGTCCGACTTCTATTTTGATCGTTGATCGTCTCTATGGATCCACAATGGTAAGGCCTACATTCCTTTTTAGTCATTCTCGATTCTTCGGAATGACGGTTGTGCTGTTTGGATTTAGGATCATATGCTCTAATATCCTGTTCTTCATCCGTTCTTCGGATTTCATCCAAACTGGGACGAATCAGGACACGATTTTGGACGAGATGTCTACTACCGAGGCGAGGTAGGTGGTCCATACTTTTAGATTTTCTTTGTTTTTTCCAAGCATTCGGTCGAAATTCCATTTTTCAGACTTTCTAGTGAGGTCTTGTTTTTGAGAGAGTAGATTTTAGTGGCTGTAGTTGGACTTGGGGAGGTTGACCGTGGGTTCTATTTAGGTTCGTTGGAACTTGTTACTCATTTCAAGATCGCCCAATGGGTGCACCTTAAGGTAATACCTTGTTTATATCTATTTAAAGCACCCAAGGGGTGTGTGCCTGTTCTTTCCTAGTTATAGAAATCCATTAGATTCCTTTAAAGCTTGAGTAGCTTGTTTAGGAGATGTACTACCTCCTTGCATTTTAATATCATGTTATGCCTTGTCTATTTTGATAGCTTGGCTTAAGTGGAATGTGTTTATATGGGTGGTTATACCTATATGTAAATGATTAATGACATGTTAAATGGTTTATATCGGAGGGTAAACCCATATGCTTATGATAAATGGGTTGCATGAGTGGGAATACTCATGTCTCGTGCTTGTTGATGTGAGTGGGTATACCCACTTGGTTTTAAATGTTTAGCTTGAATGTTGAATGCTTGAATTCTGGATTGAATGGTTTGATAGATGCCTTGGATTTCTCTCCTTGGATCTGGAATGTGGTAGTGGATGCATTGGGTTGACTGCCCCTTGGGTCTTGATTTCGTGGGATGCATTGGGCCGTGCTACCCCATAGGATCCAACTTTCTTGGGATAGTGTAGGATTTTCTGTTGACTTTCTCCTAGGAACCCAACCAATGCCTAACTGAGTTTCCACCATGGATGCTCATGGGACTCGATTGGATGCCTTGGACATGCTCCTTGGATCTGAACCTATGTGGTCTAGACATTTTTACATGGATGTCTGGGTCGGCTAACACCTTGGATCTGGCCCTTGCGGTCTGCTACTTCACTATACAGCATGGTCGTGGGATGCCACTTCACTATACGGTGTGGCCGTGGGATATTTGGCTACTATATACCGCATGGCTATGGTTATAGGATATGGATGGATATACGGCATGGTCATGTGACTTGCTTGTTTATTTTGTAGTAGCTGCCTTGTTAGGATCTGACTCTCTTTTAAAGGTAGCCTTGAGGGTGGTTCACTTTTACTTGTTATAGTAGACTTATGCCACGGGCATATGCACTTACTTACCAGTTGTTTACACTTGTTATCACCTCTTTAGAATTGTTGTTAGAACTGTATAGACCTGATAGGTTGCCTACTGGGATGTTTATCTCACACCTTAGTTGGTCCTCCTTGGGGACCTAAACAGATTATATGGTTATAGGTGATGATAGGGGCAAGCACCCTAGTACAGGTTGTTGATTCTGGCTTTGGAGTAGGGGATCATAGGACCAAGCTGAGGCATGTGATGTTGGGATACCTTTTTGGTCTTTTATTCTTTTTGGGATACTTTTATTGTATTATATTTCCATGTACTGTCTAGATGCAGTCTAGACACTTGTACCATCATCATCATTTTGTATGTGTGACACTTCTGGTTATTGATATGTATATTCCTGTCTGCTTGTATTACTTTCATTTGTCTACTATTTATTTCACCTCCTCTATTATATATATATATATATATATATATATATATTTGACTTCCATTGTGATACTATAGTAATGAGGGAATAGTCTCCCCACTGACTCACCTAGGCCCTTGCTTCTAGTCGGTTGCCTCTGGCATTTGGGGAGATGCGCTTGAGGCCTTGTGACCAACCGAGCTCGGAGCACCATTTCGAATGGCATTCGGGTCCGGGATGTTATAAATTGGTATCAAAGGATTTTTATTTTCTGGTTTGACTTACTATTTGGCGACAATAGACAAGGATATGAAGGAAATGGAATTTGGTAATAAACTGTTCCCGGGAGTAGCTACCCCGTGTAAATGGAAAATTGAAATTTCCTCAAATTAGGTTCTGATTATTTGGATTTTGAATATTACAGTTGATTTGATATCACTGTTGGGTGATGCACTTGATTTCTGCTATTACTATAAATGCAATTTTGGGTTCTATTTTAGTTTCAACCCGATGAGATGAGGGTGTTCCATTTCATGCATCATTTAGACACTTTTTAGAATCGCATTTCATGCATTATGACATTACATCTAGGATGCATTAGATATTGCATGTTGTTGTGATAGTTGATGTGATAGTTGTTCCTGCTATTGTGTTAGTTGGGTGCAGTTGATAAAGGTGTAACATCATCGTTCATTTCATAAGGAGTATGGGTCCTTATGAATTGGGAAATGATGCACCAGTGAAATGTAAATGTTAAATCAAATTGATATGTATGGTTTGAACAGGAGCCTTGTTTTGAGTTAATGAGGTGTTACGGGCCCTCATGGATTCGGAAATTGGTAAACCCTTGGTAAAATTTCCTAAATAACTGAATGTGAAATGGAAATGGAAACTTGAATGGTGAATAGAGACTTGACCTAGACCCAACTTGTTAGTGGGCGAGAGGAATAATTTCTAGTGGTTTGGTGGTTTTTCTTTATACAGTCTTGGATTTAGAAGCAGGTTGTGGTTTGAATTGGTTTCTAGGAGGGTTTTGACCTATCCTATGCTTTTTAGCTTTGTTCCTCGATGTTATTCTTCTCTGAGGTGTGTGTTTGGAATTATAGAGACATTCCACCATGACGACCTCCAGTGGTACACTGTGATGGATGCGATGACCATATATTTGAGACAGTGGGCCACGGGCTACCGCTTGATCCTCCTATAGTGCCAGCTATGGAAATTGAGGCTATTCTGGACATAAGTGTTGAGGCACAGTTCCGCGAGGGATTCTTTCGTTATATGCAGTCTTTCCAAGGAGCACCTCAACCAACCTTGACTATAGATGAGCTTCCATGAGTGTTTCAGCATCAGCATCCTTCTACATTTTTAGGGAATGGTGGACCACTGGATATAGAGTTGTGGCTAGAGACCACGTTAGCAATTTTCGAGCATATGGAGATGCCTCCGGTGTGGAGGGTCAAGCTCGCAGCTTACATGGTACATGGAGCGGCAAAGTGCTGGTGCAACGTTTTGAACCAGGTTGATGGGCTATGTGATATGGGTTAGGCTGAATTCCAAACCCTCACCTATGACTACTTTTACCCTCACAAATCTTTGAGAAGAGTGGGCTAGTGAGTTTATGCATCTAGAGTAGGGTGTGATGACAGTTATGGAATACTCGACATGCTTTACAGAGCTGCAACATTTTGTTCTGATGTATCTTACTTATGAGATATCGAGGGAGAGGCACTTCAAGGAAGTTCTTAGACATGCTATCAGATCTCAGGTCAACATGTTCAGGTTTCCTTCTATCACTGAGATTGTGAATCAGGCACTGATTACAAAGCGGAACCTGAGGGAAGTTGGGGGTATAGAATAAAAAAGTGTTGTTTCTCACCCTAGTGGATCTACATATTCATGTAGGAAATTTTTTTTCGAATCTTTCCATGAGATGGGTGCTGGGGAGGATGTGGGTGCAAGCATTTTGGTGTTTTTTCATCAGTTTGGTAGGCAAGGAAATATGAAAAATCAGTATGACTGCGACCCATTTGTGTGATGAGATTACGGTAGGATGGGGCACATGTAGAGTTTTTGTAGGACCTTCCCTCCATCTATGAGTGGTATGGGGTCAGCTTCGACATTGGGTTTGGGAGCAGGTTCTTTAGCTCTACGTTAGGCTGGAAGTTAGAGCAGTGCAGGCTGGTCAGGCTAGGGCAGTGGTGGTCATGGTCGTGGTAGCCAGACACCAGGTTCTCAAAGGCAATAGGGCAGATCAGCTAAGGGTAGCCAGACTGAGTCACAGGCTCGTGGTACATGCCCGGCTTATGCAGTGCAATAGTCCAAAAAGGAGCAGGATCCAGGATTCTCTACAGTGAGAGGTACGATTTTAGTAGCTTCTACTATTGCATCTTCTCTTTTTGATACAGGTTCCTCTCACAGCTTTATCTCTGTAGAGTAGTAAATAGCATTGCGCTTGTTGTTTTTATTTCTAAGGGAGTTTTGATTCTAGACACACCATTGGGAGTTATAATGGGTGATGTATGATAGTTTATGGAATGTCACCTTAAGGTTGGTGGGTGACACTTCCTATGGAGTTTGTATGTCCTCAAGATGACAGGGTTTGACATCATTCTCAGAATGGAGTGGCTCATCGCTTATCGATCGTATGTTGATTTCTATCATCGAAGGGTGACTTTCACATCACTAGAGGGTGAAGTGTTTATTCACAAGGGTTAATGGGATGTCTAGGCAAGTAGAGATTGACCCAAGCATTGTGGGATTGGCAGGATGATAGTCCATATTGCTAGTTTTTTCTGAATGATTAGGGAGTGAGTCATGAAATCATTCCTCTAGTGGTTGAGTGCTTCATGGATATCTTCCCTGGTAAATTTTCTAGTTTACTTCCTGAGAGAGAGGTGTAGCTCTCCATCTAGTTAGTGCTAGGAGCTATGATGGTATCCATTCCTCCTTATAGGATGGCTATGATGGAGTTGTAGGAGGTCAAGAGGTAGCTAGAGGACTTTGAGGTGAAGGGGTTTATCAGACCCAATACTTCTTCATGGGGTTCTCCAGTCCTTTTGCAAAAAATATGGATGAAACTCTTAGGCTATGCATGGATTATCGAAAACTGAACCAGCTAACGGTTAAAAACTGATATCCCTTGCCACGGATAGACGACCTGTCTGATCAGCTTCGAGGAGCTCAAGTGTTCTTGAAATTGACATGAGTTCAGGATATCACCCAGTGTGTGTTCGACCTATAAACATACCTTTTACTACCTTTTGTAGCAGGTATGGGTTATACAAGTATCTAGTTACCTTGTTCTGTCTCACGAACGCACCAGTAGTTTTCATGTCTTTGATGAACTGATTATTCCATCCTTACCTGGATTATTTTGTGGTGGTTTTCATGGATGATATCTTGGTGTATTCTCACAATTATCACAAACATTCCAACTATCTTGAGATCATTTTGAATACACTGAGAGAGCATCAGTTATATTCTAAGCTCACAAAGTGCCACTTTTGGATGGATCAGATTCACTTCCTAGGTCACATTATCTCAGAGATAGGAGTGTCAGTGGACCCAAAGAAGGTGAGAGCTGTAGTTTCCTGGGAATATCCTAAGAAAATTTTTGACATATGGAGCTTCTTAGGTCTAGCAGGTTACTACATGTGTTTTATACAGGACTTCTCATGCTTAGCAATGCTGCTGACGGGCTTGAAGAAGAAGGGTGTGAATTTCGTGTGGTCTGAATCTTGTGAGATAGCCTTTCAAGAGGTGAAAGGGAGGCTGACATCAACACCAGTCCTGATACAGCCAGAGTAGGGAAAGATCTACAGGGTGTACTATAATGCTTTAGGTATTGGGTTGGGGGAAGTGCTGATGTAGGGAGATCAAGTAGTAGTGTACGAGTCTCGGTAGATAAGGCCTCATGAGTAGAATTACCCTACGTATTGTCTCGAGTTAGATGCGGTTGTTCATGCATTGCACTTTTGGAGGAACTATATACAGGGATTGTGTTTTTTGGTGTACACAGACCAAAAAATACGCAAGTATATCTTTACGCGGCGTGATCTAAATTTGTGGCAGCAAAGGTGGGTGGAGTATCTGCAGTCCTAAAACTTTGAGCTTGCCTATATGCCTGGAAAAGGGCAATGTAGTATCTGATGCACTGAGTAGGAGGACTTAGATACAGGTAGTGCAATAGGTCAGTAGTGAGTGGAAGCTTATGGAATTGTTCTTTGAGATGCATATGTAGGTGCACAAAAGATAGGGGAAGAATTTTCTTTCATCCTTAGCTATTACCTCTACCCTGCTATATAGAGTAAGGATGAGGAATCTATCAAATTCAGAAGGCCTAGTTCTATGGGAAGGTGTGGCAGGTGAGGACCCTCCTCCTGTTTGGATGGTAGGAGATTATGAGATCCTATGTATCCATGGATGCTTCTAGGTTCCAGTGGATATATGTGAGGAGTTGATGTGGGAGTTCAATGCTTTAGATTGGGCAGTGCATCCCGAGGTTACCAAGATGTACCGTGACTTGCGACGTTAGTACTAGTGGATGAGAATTAAGAGATAGGTAGCGGGTTTTGTTATGAGGTGTTCCACATGTCAGCAGTTGAAGACATAACATCAGTGACCAGCTGGGCTTTTACAGCAGTTACCCATCCTAGAGTTGAACTGGGATGATGTTGCGATGGATTTTGTGACTGGTTTTTCAAGGTCGCCTCAAGGTAATGATGATGTGTGGGTTGTCATTGATAGGCTTATGAAGGTCGCCCATTTCTTGTCAATCAAGGAGACCTTTATTGTTGATGATCTTAGAAAGTTGTACATCTGAGAGGTGGTATGACTTCATGGGGTCCCACACACTATCATTTTAGATAGGGACGTCCACTTTACGTCTCGCTTCTAGTAGAGTTTTCATAGGGTGATAGATACAAAGGTGATTCTGAGAACAACATACCACCCTCAGACAGATGTCCAGTCATAGCGTACGATGAAGGTGCTGGAGGACATGCTTCGATCATGCGTCCTATATTTTGGGGGATCTTTGGAGAGGCACATTCCCCTGGTTGAGTTTGCGTACAATAACAGCTATCAGGAAATGATAAATATGGCACCTTATGAGGATTTATATGGTAGGTCATGTTGTTCTCCCCTATGCTGGTTAGAGGTAGGATAGGCAGCTTTACTGGGACCGTGTCTTGTGCATGAGACTTCTGAGTAGGTCTAGTTGATTTAGAAGTGGATAGCTACTACACAGTCTCGTCAGAAATCATATGCTGATCACCACAGAAGACCTCTGGAGTTCGAGGTCTGGGATCATGTTTTCTTATGTGTTTCACTGAGGTTTTGACACAGGTGAATCAGGAGACAGGGTAAAATTTCACTGAGATATGTTGGGTCGTTTGAGATCTTGGAGAGATTCATGTTAGTTTCCTATCGGTTTCAGTTACCTCAGAGGTACCAAGCCATGCACGACGTCTTCCATATATCTCAACTATGTTGCTATCGCTTAGACTTGCCTAACATTTTTTATCCTGAGGAGGTTGAGCTTCAGGTTGATGCCTCCTTTGAGGAGCATCTGATTCGTATTCTTGAAATGAGCATGGAGGTTCTCTGAGGCCAGTCAGTTCCTCTAGTACAGGTGTTATGGTATCATGGCCGTTTATAGGACAAGACTTGGGAGAGGGAGGCCAACATACATTCTCAGTGGCAAGAGTTTTTCTCAGACGAATATTGACAACCCTTCAGAGAGAAATTTGTGGATCAATTGTTATAAGGGGGGAATATTTTAAGAAAACAGGTTTTCATACGAGGTACAAATCCTTTTCTTTTCAGTTTAAATGTCTTTTTATGGCCTTACGTGAATGCTTATCTTGATCATGGGTGTTTTTGAGGTGTTTGGGGCTTGTTCAAAGGCTTGAACCAGGTTTTGGGCTTGAAATGACCTGGCACACAGTTTGTGTACGGCTTGCACATGATTTAGGTAAACTGTTTGAGGGGTCTAAAAAACTATAGGTTTCGTACCGAGAGGTTTTACATGGTTACTGCACAGCTAGTCAAACCGTGCAAGGTAACCATGCACGGTGACCCTATTAGGCAGAGAGGTGTGCACGGTTGCTGCATGGTTTGGGAAACTGTGCGGGTAAATCAAATGAACCATGCTGTGTGTTTTAAAAAAAGTTAAAATAAAATAAAATTTTTATTTTAAACCCTTTTGGGTTTCTCCTCCACACACAGAACTGCCTCCCGTAGCTCCCACCTTTGGTGCCTTGGATAGGCTTTGAGCTCAAGTCGCTATCTGACTTCCATTTTGATCGTCGATCATCTCTACGGATCCACAACGGTAAGGCCTAAATTTCTTTTTATCCATTCTCGATTCTTCAGAATGACGGTTTCACTATTTGGATTTAGGCTCATATGCCCTAATATTCTGTTCATCATCTGTTATTCATATTTCTTCCAAACTGAGATGAATCAGGACACGATGCTGGACGAGCTGTCTACTACTGAGGTGAGGTAGGTGGTCTATAATTTCTTTTAGATTTTCATGGTGTTTTATAGTGTTCGGCCGAAATTCCATTTGTCGTACTTTTAAGTGAGGTCTCACTTTTGAGCGAGTAGCTTTTAATAGTTCTAGATGGACCTGATGAGGTTGAATGTGGGTTCCGTTTAGCTACGTTGGCACCTGTTGCTCATTTCAAGGTCACCCAAGGGGTGCACCTTAAGTGAATACCTTGTTTATATCAATTTAAACCATTGAGGGGTGGGTGCTTGTGTTTTCCTAGTTAGAGGAATCCCTTAGATGCCTTTATAGCTTGATTAACTTGTTTAATAGATTTACTGCCTCCTTGCATTTTAATATCCTGTTATGCCTCGTCTATTTTGATATCCTTCCTTAAGTAGAATGTGTTTATATGGGTGGGTATACCTATATGTAAATGATTAATGACATGTTAAATGGTTTATATAGGAGGGTAGGCCCATATGCTTATGATAAATGGTTTTCATGAGTGGGTATACTCATGTCTTGTGCTTGTTAACATGAGTGGGTATACTCACTTGGTTATAAATGTTTAACTTGAATGTTGAATGCTTGAATGCTTGATTGAATGGTTTGATAGATGCCTTGGACTACTCTCATTGGATCTAGAATGCAGTAGTGGATGCCTTGGGTTGACTCTGCCCCTTGGGTCTTGATTCTGTGGGATGCCTCAGGCCTTGATACCCCATAGGATCTGACATGCTTGGGATAACTTAGGACTTTCTATTGACTTGATCCTAGGACCCCAACCGGTGCCTAACTGAGTTTCCAATAGGGATGCTCATGGGACTTGATGGGGTGCCTTGGACTTGCTCCTTGGATCTGTCCCTCTATGGTCTAGACTTTTTTATAGGGATGCCTAGGTATGTTGACACATTGGATCCGACCCTTGAGGTCTGCTACTTCACTATATGATGTGGTCGTGGGATTCTACTTTACTATACGGCGTGGTCGTGGGATACTTGGTTACTCTATACAGCGTGGATATGGTTACATGATACAGATGGATGTACAGCAAGGCCATGTGACTTTCTTCTTTATTTGGTTATAGTTTCCTTGTTAGGAGCTGACTCTCTTTTGTAGGTAACATTGAGGGTTGTTCAGTTTTACTTGTTATATTAGACATATTCCATGGGCATATGCACTTACTTACCAGTTGTTTACACTTGTTATCACCTTTGTAGAATTATTGTTAGAACTCTATAGACCTAGGTGGTTTCCTACTGGAATGTTTATCTCACACCCTGTTTGGGCCTCCTTGGGGACCCAAACAGATTATATGGTTGTAGGTGATGATAGGGGAAAGCGCCCTAGTATAGGTTGTTGATTATGGATTTGGAGTAGGGGATCATAGGACCGAGATGAGGCTTGTGATGTTGGGATGCCTTTTTGGTCTTTTGTTCTTTTTGGGATACTTGTATTGTATTGTATTGCCTTGTACTATTTGGATTCTTTCTGGACACCTGTACCATAAAAATCATTTTGTATATATGAAACTTCTGGTTATTGATATGTATATTCTTGTATGATTTTCTTACTTTCAATTGTCTTTTGTTTCTTTCTCTTTTTCTACTGTATATATATATTACTTTTGTTGTGATACTCTGGTAATGAGGGCATAGTCTCCCCACTAACTCACCTAGGACCCGCTGCTAGTCGGCAGCCTCTAGTAGTTAGGGAGATGTTCTTGAGGCCTTGTGACCTAATAATACTTATTATTATTATCTATATATGTAAAATAATTAATATTCTTAAATTAATTAATAAATATTAATTATATTAATTGTTTTGAATTTAAAAATACTCTACATGAAAAGATCCATGAACTTGAAGAAATATTGAAAAATATTATTGATCTTAATGATTTGAAATTGAATGTAAAATACTAAAAGATCATGGAATGTGAATCTTTATTAAAAAATGTTGCATGAAGAGGAAAATGAATGAATAATGAATATTTCTGAAAAGTAGGTGATTATGATTGAAGATTAGAAAAACCACAATATGAGATGTATGAAATTATAAGTTTATTTGGCTGTCACGACCCGTCTCCTGGGACCCGTGTCGTGACTACCTCAAGCCCGCATTCCATAGGCCAAGGGCTGGAGACTAGCACCGAAAGGTGTATTCCATAAAACCGGGAAGGCATTGCCTTTATATCCTGTAAACACACTCAACCAAGAATGCAACAAGATATGAACACAAGTAAATTGTATAGTAAAAATGGTGTGTACAGTAAGAAAAAGGGGCCAGAATACAAGCCCAACTAGAAAGTACAAGAAAACTGAAAAGTACAAGTAAGCTGGAACAGCTCCTGTGAACTCCTACCAAGGATCCTACCTGAAGGGTAGGTACTGCTCTCGAACGATCATCTCTGCGGTATGCCTCATCTAATGTCCACCTACGATCTACCTCCAGTCCTGGTACTCTTGTCCTCAATCATCATTGTCTATCATCTACACCAAACACAATAAGGTGTGGGCGTTTCTCGTGTAGGGGTGAGTATAACGATACTCAGTAGGGACCCCAAGACCCTTGAAGGTCTCTCAAAACCAACAAATGATAAACAAAAAAACATGAAAACATCTGACAACCCTAATTTGGTATATGCCCATACATTTACCTAATTTATCAAGTATACCCATCTCATTCATGAGAAAACACAAGGCCCAACTCTTAGCCAAAGATCAACTATTCCACAAAGGAAATAATACCACAAAGGTAACACCAAAAAGGTAAGTACCACAATGGTTATGCCAAACTGAAGAATAACACAATGGTATCACCATGAAGGTAAGTGCAACAAAGGTACGCCACACAGAAGAATATCACAAGGGTATCACCATGAAGGTATGTACCACAAAGGTACGCCACATAGAAGATTACCACAAAGTTAAAGACTCATCTCACACCAGGTATAACTTAGGTACGGTAGTAAAGATTATTATATGTAACTACTAAATCATCTTACTCTGTTAAGAGGTAGACCCACATAGGATCCTAAATCATCAAACCCACTTAGGATCCTAAATCATCAGACCCACGTAGGATCCTGGTACAACGAACCCACGTAGGATCCTTGAGTAGTCCCATGCGGATTCCTAGAGTGTATCCAAGTGGAACTCTCGAACACAAACCCATGAAAAATCCCAAAGCACAGACCCACGTATGATCTCAAAGTACAGACCCACACTGGATCCCTTTCTGATGTTACAACCATCTTTAGGGTACCCGCACTAATCTCGCTTGATTCCAGGAGGATCCACTCCTCAATACACATGTAGATACTCAAACTTCCATTAAGTCCCATGAAGAAGTATCCCAAAAGACTACCACGTAAAATGGGTATCAACGCAATAGACGGTGCGTCAATCAGACACCTTGTCTGTAAGTTATTAGCCTTTTAGTCCCGAGGGCCTGGTTCGATTCGTGTTCGATCCAACCTGGATATACCCCAACTTTATCCAAAACTCAAGTGGGTTATACCAAAAGTACCGTCTCGATCCAAGGTTTTCGGCGCCATAGACGGTTCGTCAAACGAACACCCGTAGCTCAAGATATGGCGGAAAGACCGAAAAAGGGTCAAAGTTTGTCCGGGTCCGGTCCGACCTGGTTGGACCGACCTGGCCCGACCTGGGTCCGTCCCGGCCCACTGGGAGACCCGCTAGGCTCCTCAGCTGGCTGGATGGCCAGCCTCCTCCGCGAAGCACGGCTGTGCGTCGCGCCATCACCGGCGGCAGCCGGCGAGTAGGTCGCCCCTCCACCACTGCCGCAGCCTTGTGCCGCAGCACCTGCACGCCGGGCGGCGTGGACACGCACTGCCATCACCTTTAGGCATCCGACCATGCACCGGCCACCACCCTCACTCCGCGATGGCAGACGGGCCATGACCCTTCTCCGGCGGTGCGGTTGCACTGCTGCCATCTTCGTGGCCGGCTGGAATTCCGACCGTCGTTCCTGAGCCCCACCGGTGTCGGTCACTGGCACGGTCACCGATGATGTTCTTCGGGTCACCGGGTGTGCCCCGAGGCCTGATCTTCATTCCGGAAATTGACGCTCTCATCTCGGGACGTCACCAATGATTCAAGACCATCAAGATCCCACAAATATTGCTGAGGGGTCAGGCCTTGTTTGTTTAGCCTGCACCTTATGTGTTAGGATAATAGAAAGAGGCATAATTGTTCTTAAAACATGATAAATGTCAAGAATGGGGTAAGGGGTATACAAATAAAAAACCCTACCTCGATTTATCATTGGAAGATGTCACGATGAAGAAGAGGAAGTCGTTGGGGATGGTGACGTTGGCATTCGTCGCTTCCGCAAGATGCTTCCAATCTGGGCTCAAGAATCATCCTCCTTCTTCGATTCTGAAGTATGTTCTTTGTTGGAGAGGGTGTTCTTCATTTGGAGGAAATTTTTCCCTAAAGTTCTCCCCAAGCCTCCCTTTCACCAACGATTTTCCCAAGGAAATGAAGTTCCAACATATTAAAATAGGTTTATCAATTTAATTTATGTTGGCACAATTAAAGTTGGCACTATTAAATGGCACAATTAAATGGGAGGATTCCAAGGGACTTCCCCACATTAAAGAGGGGTTCGGGTGGTCCCCACCACTAGAATTAAAAATGGGGGTTTTCTAGTTCGGGTGTTTCCCACCCCCATAACTCAAAAGGAGGGGTTTCAAAAGAAAAATAAAATGTTAAATATTTTATTTTTCTTCTTCCATGAAAAACTGAAAAACTATCTTCTACCATTGACCTACTGCGGTTGAGGTGAAAGTCTCCTTAAGCGAATATCGGAGCTGTTATTTCAATGGTACCTTCGGATTTAAATTCTGAGCACTGGTTAAAAAGTTACAAAAACTAACTCGCATGTTTACGGAACGTACCTAAAAAATTCTTAAATTCATTCCGGGTAGACCGAGCCTCGGAATCATGTGCCGTCAATTTTTACGGACTCATAATATTTCATATAATTAAAAAAAATTAAATGAAATTTCCAGGTCTTTACATTATCCTCACCTCAGGGATTTGTATCCCCTAAAGCCACATTACAAAAACTAGGAAAACAAGTGGGGGTACTGAGCACGAATCTGAGCCTCCCGCTCCCATGTGCTCTCTTGGAAGTTCCTGTGCTGCCAACATACGCGCACCAAAGGTATTGACCAACCATGAAGGACCTCTCCTATCGATCCTCAATCTCCACTGGAACCTATGTAAACGTCGCCTCATCGTCTATGTCCAGCTCACCGTGGTCGATGACATGTGATGGGTCATGCACGTATCCCCTCAGTTGGGATACGTGGAAAACGTCATGCACCTAGTGTAACTGAGGTGGAAGAGTTAAGCAGTAAGCCACCTCATTAACTCTTCTAAGGACCTGAAAGGGTCTGATGAACCTCAGAGATAACTTTCCACCCCAGCCAAATCTCTGCAAACCTTCTCAAGGTGAGACCCGTAGAAATACATGGTCGCCATCCTCGAACTCCAGAGGTCTTCTTCTCCTATAATAATAATACTTATGCCTGCTCTGTGTGGTCTTCATCCATTCTTGGATGATCTGAACCTTCTCTTTGGTAGCCTGTACCATCTCAGGTCCCATAAGTGTTGACTCCCCTAGGTTATTCTAGCACAAAGGCGATCTGCAAGGTTGGTCGTACTAAGCCTTGAAATGTGTCATCCCAATGGTGGAGTGATAGATATTGTTGTATGAAAACTCCACCATGGGCAAGTGATCCTCCCAGCTGCGACCAAGGTCTAGGATACAATCACAAACATGTCCTTGAGGGTCTAAATGGTCCGCTCAGTCTGGACATCCGTCTGAGGATAGAAGGCGGTGCACAAATGAAGTTGTGTCCTGAAAGCCTCCTGCAACCCCTTCCATAGCCGGAAAGTGAAACTTACATCACTATCAGAGACAATTTTTTAGGGTACTCCATGTAGCCATATAATCTCCTGCACATAGAGGCGTCCCAAGATCTCTACTGAACCCTACTCTCTGATCGGTAGGAAGTGGGCCGACTTGGTGAGTTGGTCGATGATCGCCTTGATAGAATCATGAACCCTGGATGTAAGTGGAAGTCTTATCATGAAGTCCATGTATATCCCATCATACTTCCACTCTGGGACCACCAAAGGCTAAAATATTTATGTCATTACCTGATGCTCCACCTTCACTTTCTGATAAGTGAGACACCAAGAGACAAACTCTGCTACTGCTTTCTTCATTCTCGGCTACCAGTGCTATCGTCGGAGGTCTTGGTACATCTTCGCCACTCCGGGATGTACCGAAAAAGGGGATGTGTGTAACTCCCTCATCACTTCCTCCCAAAGAGACACCAGTACCATGGTACGTCCTCTAAATAGGATGATGTGCTCCCCACCTTCAGAAAATCCATTAGGTGCCTGTCCTGAGGATATCTGAACACGTAGAGCCTCACAGTCAGTGTCCTCATGTTGTGCCTTCCGAACTTGCTGAAGAAGTGGGGGAGTTACTGTAAGAGACTGAAGAAAGGCTGCTCCATCTCAATCCACAAAGGATATCTGCAAAGAATCCAGCTGCTCCATCACCTCACTTTGCAGATGTATACCAGATCTCCTACTAAGTGCATCTGCTATGATGTTCTCCTTCCCAAGAGTATAGACTATCTCGAATTCAGAGTCCTGGAGGAACTCAAGCCAACGTCACTATCTCAGGTTAAGTTCCTTCTTCTAGAAGATATACCTAAGACTCTTGTGATCCGAGTAGATTGTAAAACATTCGACCATCAAGTAATGTCACCACATCTTCAAGGAGAAGAGCATTGGTACTAACTCCAGGTCATGGGTAGCGTAGTTATGCTGATGTTGTCTCAGATATCAAGAACCATACGCGATAACTGCTCGCTCCTATATCATGACACATCTGAGCCCGGTAACTGATGCATCGTAGTAGACTACGTACCCAACACCCTCCTCCGGAAGCCGCAAGATGGGGGAACTAGTCAGTCTCTGCCTCAACTCCTGAAAACTCCACTGGCATCTCTCCGACCACATGAAGGGTTTCCCTTTCTTCGTCAATGCTGATAAAGGTGCTGCAACTCTAGAAAAATCTGGCACAAATATTCAGTAGTATTCAGCCAAACCCAGGAAATTCCGAACCTCCGTTACACTCCTGGGTGGATCCCAAGCAAGTACAGCCTCAATATTCCCTGGATCCACTGCAAATCTGGCCTTTGAGATAACGTGCCCCATAAAGTGAAACTCTCAGATCCAGAGTTGGTACTTAGAGAGTTTACCATAAAGCTGGTGCTCTCAGAGTGTATTCGGAACTGTTTTCAAATGATAAACATGCTCCTCTTGTTCCAGTGGAGGTTCTGAGGGAAGTTCCAGCAGAGGTTTTAGTGGAGGTTCTAGTGGAGGTTCCCGTGGAGGTTCCATTGGAGGTTATAGTGGAAGTTCCAATGGATGTTCCACAATACAACAAAAGTATATATTTATAAAACTATAGGATATATTAATAAGACATGTATTTTAATAAATAAATTTATATTAAATGAAATTATATAAAATATGTATTACATTTTTTACATAAATTTTATAAAAACAATATAATTTACCATTTAAAAATGTATAAAATACATGAATAAAAGTGTAAATAAAATCTATTAATTTTTCCTTAAATAATTAAAAAATCTATTTTTATCACATATTTATTTTTATTCTTTTTAAAATACGTAGCACATTTTTTTTAAACAAAACAATATATCTTTCAATTACAAATATAATTGGTTTTAAAAAAAATTAACTCATTAATATTTAACATGTTTTAAAAAAATGTACACACTTAATAATATTAATAAAAATATATTCATTTTACTCAAATAATCAAAAAAATGAAAACACATATTATTTGGTCATTTTTTAGTAAAGCGTAATATTTTTTTAAAATAAGATAAATATAATTTCATTTAAATATATATTCGGTTTTAAAAAATATCACAATTTTTATTATTTATTTAATATATAATATAATATTGTAAATTGGAGAGATGAGATTTTGTTGATTGGAGAGATGAAGAATCTTCCGCAATGTGTTTTACTTCAAGACCAATATACCCCTCATTTCATTCCATTACCTGATTGTAATGCGTAGAAAAAAAATCCAGGTGTCAACATCTCGGACTGCGAATGCATGATCCATTATTTCAGGGAATTGGAGATGATAAATTGTGAGTGTTCTCCTCTGTACTCGTGTGTGCTCCACTTTCCTTTTCACACCTTCTATTTTAGGGATTTGGAAGCCCAAATTTTGAGAGAGACACCGGCACCTCTCCTTCACCGATCTGGTTTGGATCTTCCCTAGTGGAGAGAGAGGTGTGGTAGTGGACCATCCACCATTCCTCAAGGGAGATCAAGGGGGCCTCTCTGATTTTGGGATGTGATTGTTCCCAAAGTCTTCATCCATAGTTTGCCGACTAGAATTGGAGTGAGTGAGCTCACCCATGCTTCAATATTCTTGTCTTGGTCGAGAGATAATAGCGAGGGATTCTGGGTTGTGCTGGGATTTAAGATGATGACATTTTCTGTGTGCTATAGATCATAGTTTTTGGGATTTCTGGTTCGACAGTGGAAACAACATTCTTTCACCGTTCTTGATCCAATATGTGGTGAGTATGGATTTCAGCAGACCTGGACAATGATGATGGTCTTGGAAAGCAACATCAATCTTGGGTAGTGGTGACAGTTTTGAGGAGTATTAATCCTATTTGAAGAGGACATGACAACAACATTTGTTGGCTGCAACAGGTATAGAGGCTGCAACAAAGGTGATGTTGGATCCTGGTAAGGGGGTCTCAGTCTGTTTTTTGTTGCTTTTGTCAGTTCTTGACCACTATTTATAGTTTTATTTATTGTTGCTCTGCAGTCCTTATGTTTTTCTGCCTTTTCACTTTTCTTTTACCCCTTTTATTTTCCTAGTGGAGCCCCCCCCCCCCCCCGATGATTCTTCCCGGTGCACATCAACTATTGGCCAAAGCACGTAAATCCTCTATGTCCCTTTTACTACTTTTCATTTCTTCTTTTATTTAACATGTTCAAACAACATTGTTGCATCATGGTTAAATTCAAATTTTACCAGTCGGTTATATTTCTGGCTTTGAATTTATTTTTTTTAATTAGAAGATGTTTGGGCATCTGTTTTTTCAGATTAATCTTGCATGTTTCTAGTGTCATTATTGTTGGTGCCCCTTGTATTTCTGGAATAGTTTTTCTCATATGCATGAATCTGCTATTGGTTCTAGAAATTCATTTATGAATATGGAAATTTGTATTCTCAATGTCTTACTTATGTTTTTCAAGACTCTTTATATACAGAATATTTTATGTTGTACTAAGAATTATATTGAAAGCTTTGAATGTTGTAATTTTCACTGTTGTATGTTCACCACTAAATTCATTTGATTTATTCCTTATTGTTGGAATGTAATGCGAACATGTTTTGATCTTGTATAATGATAAAGAGAGGTTTTCCAAATTACCATTACCTCAATGTGAGGTAGATACATTCTTTTATAGATGGGTAATATAGATTACAATGTGGGATATTCCAATGTGGGACTCGAAAATACCCATTGTAATAAAACAGGGTTCAACACTCCCCCTCCAGCTGGACATGCCCATCTTGGACCAAGAGTCCCACAAAAAAAAATACAACATTGAACAAGACCATACACACTCCCCCTCAAGATGGGTCATTGATGCTATGGATACCCAGCTTGGTACTGAGAGAGTCCAGACAATCTCCTAGGAGGCCTTTGGTGAAGATGTTAGTAAGATAATATGTCATCAGAATGTAGCCGAAACTAATATTTTATTGTTCAAGATGATGACGAAGAAAGTGGCAGTCCACTTTAATATGCTTCATTTGTTCATGGAAGATGAGATTTGAAGAAATATTTGTGGCTGCCTGATTGTCACATCAGATATGATCAGACGTCTACGATGGGAAGCCAAGCTCGTGAAGGAGACAACAAAGACAAAGGATATCAATAGTGATCATGGCCATGACACGGTATTCAGACTCTACACTAGATCTAGGGACGACAATATTTTTTTGCTATGATAATAGATGGGGTTACCTGCCAAGAAAATGGAAAACCCAGAAGTAGACTTTCGGGTAGCAAGGAAACCGACATAGTTAGCATCATAGAAGGCCTCAACATTCATATGAGTGTGATGTGAGTACCAAATACCACGAGTATAGTCTTTCTTGATGTAATTAGAAATATGAAGGACAACATCCCACTAAGATTTGGTCAGATGCTCCATGAATTGGCTTACTTTTCCAACAATGCAGTCAATGTATGGTCGTGCCATAGTGAGGTAATTTTGTTTTCTCAAAAGATGATGGTATCTCTCTATGTAAGGAAAGGGTGTCATTTCTTCATAGAGATAAAACTCTTCAGGATCAAGGGGAGTGTCCACGACAGTTTCTTAACTCAAACCCACATCCTGCAAGAGATCCATGACATATTTCCATTGGCTGAGAAAGATGGTGTCTATAGAATGGGAGACCTCAATGCCAAGGAAGTATGTGAGAGGACCGAGATATTTGGTGTGGAAGTGGTGGTGAAGATGCCCCTTAAGTTGGGCGATTCCAATGAAGTCACTCCTGGTGATGATGATATCATCAACATATACCACCAGTAGGATGCAGCCATTGGATGTCATACGGTAAAAGATAATGTGGTCCTTCAAACCATGAGAGTCCAAATGCAGTGATGACTGTGCTGAAGCGGCCAAACCAAACACAAGGAGACTAATTGAGACCATATAGAGAATGAAAAAGTTGACAGACATGATATTTGGTGTAAGAACCTTGGTTTTGATCCTGTAAGACTTTTAAATTTTCTTGATGTTATTCCAGAGCAAGGCGTTCAGACGGCGTGTGATTCTGAACCCTGGTGTGCCCAGAATTAAATTTTAAGTACGCTCACACTAGACATGCTAAATAAACAGAATAACTCCTAAATGGTTGCTCGGATGGGAAAACCGAGGGCACCTTTGAGTTTGGAGTGTGTCGTTTATCCTAGGAGGGGTGTAACTTTCGTGGGTGTGGCCCTTCTGTGGAAAACACCAAAAGGGGCATTTTTGTAATTTAGCGACCTCGAGTGTAAACTTTATAACTTCTGAACTGAGGCTCGGATTAAAATTCTGAGACCACCGTTATGCTCAGAACGTGGATTTTACCCTGGGAGAACTTAACCTCAACCCCGTCGAGAGTTCGGGTACAAGCCTACTGGTAGGTGTTTAAAATTTATTAAATTTTAATTAATTTTTCCTACTTAAACACATCCACCCCCATTATTACCCCCTTAGAAATTATCCCTGGTAGAATCTCTCCCAACAAATGATCCACCACCATTAAAGCTCCCCCTCCTCCCCAGGGAGGTGTTTGCGGCTTCGGCGGGTCGTTTGTGAAGCGACGGGCTACGCCCTGCGAGGTAGGATCATTACATTTTCATTTTTTTATTTCTACATCTTCTTAGAACTCAAACTATAGTGAATAAATTCTGTTTAATTGTCGCGATAATTCTATATATGCATAGGGTTAGATCCGAGCATTCCAACTCTCTTTTCAAATCGAAAATCCGAGTCCTGGGGCGTCCGAGGGAGCCCCAGGAAGTTTTCCGGCCAGACTTCATGTTTTCTGGCGGTTCCAGGCGGTGGTGCGGTGGGCTCCTCAAGCAGTGGTGCGGTGTTCTCCCTAGGTGCAGCGGTTG
Organism: Viscum album; assembly: GCA_963277665.1. Taxonomy (NCBI): domain Eukaryota; kingdom Viridiplantae; phylum Streptophyta; class Magnoliopsida; order Santalales; family Viscaceae; genus Viscum; species Viscum album. The sequence continues at coordinate 678,696,826 of OY728123.1, read as the reverse complement.
GCGTGGGCGCGTGGGTCGGCCGGCTTTTCCGGTCGGCGTGCAGCGGAAGACTGGGGTCTTCGTGACCCCGGGTGCGGACCGGGACCCGTGAAATGCGGGTTCTGTGGAAAAGGATCTAGACCAGATTAAGTTAGTCCGAGTGAAGCACTATAGCCCACATGGTGAACTACAGGCCATGGTGGACCGGGTGGTCCGGGTGGCCGATCCGTGGACTGCCGGTCTAAAGGGGTGGACGGGTCGAACCGGTCTGGCCCACCCCGTCTCCGTCCATAGGCATTAAAATGCCTCGAACTCTCAAACCGAGTATCGGAATTGCGTACCGTCTGTGGAAACATGATCCTCAAATCGAGACAAAGTTTTTGAGATGGTCTTGAGGATTTTTAATTTCTGAAAAGGGGGCGCAGTCGCGTGACACTCCCGTTAAGTTTTATTTAGCGCCTCGTTGAGATTCTTGTTTCGGATGGCGCGAGCACATCCAGAGTCCGTTTTAGGCAACGTCAGTGGAGTTGTGACCCTATAATTGAGACGTAGTCTAGGGTGGTTTTAGACATTGAAGAAGGAGTTTATGTATGGCTCCCATGGGCCGTCTTTTAAGTTGTGTGCAGCGTACTATGACTTTTTCATCAGACGTCCGTTCGGGGAAAATGAATAGTCGTTTGGGCGTGTTCTTTCAAGAACATCGTGATGGAGCAGATCGCCCGACCTCTTTCGGGACCGTGGTGTGGGCCCCAAGAGATGTCGTATGGGCATAAAGTGATGTTGAATAATGTTTTCATCCAGAGTCCATTTCTAGCGAGTAAATAGTCTATCTCGCGTGTTTTTTCACGAGGATTGCAAAGGTGTAATCTTTTTGGGAGTGCATAGCCTCTTTCGAGATCTCATTAAATGTTGAAACATGAATGGGAATTGGTTGTAGGTCCCTTTTACGCACTTCGAACCAACGCACGATAGCAATGATAGCGACACACAGTGATGGTACGGGCAGTGCGGAGTTATCAGATTAGTTTCGGGTTTACCCTCCAGTGGGGCTGGGCCTTGGGTTACCTGTTGACCTTAGGGTTTACCCTCTAGCGGGGATGGGCAGTGGGTTACCCATTAACCATAGGGTTTACCCTCCAGCGGGGCTGGGTAGTGGGTTACCCAATTACCTCTTAGGGTATACCCTCCAGCGGGGCTGGGCAGTGGGTTACCCAATGACCTCTTAGGGTTTACCCTCCAACTAGGCTGGGCAGTGGGTTACCTGACGACTTCTTTCAGACTCAGCCCTTTCTATGAGGCCATTAGATGAATTTTGTCCATGATTACTAGAGAGGTACCCTTGTTTGTACTGTTTAGCGATGAGACAACTTTGATGTGCGAGACTGTTGGGCATCAATGATGGATATCCTTAGAATAGTTGGATAATTTTTCTAGGTTGATCTTGGAGATAGAGATCCCCATACACAATCGTTCGGGTTTCTTATTGAGCATATATATATATATACCCTACTTTTGTTCCCACTCCTTGGGTTCAGTTACTCTCCTTCTTGGAGGGGCGAAGATGCGCGGGGTATGCCACATGATTTCCATGTCTGGATCCTCTTGGATTGGATGAGTGTACTTCCTTTCTCTTATTGGGTTGAGTTGTACTCTATTTTACGGTACTCTTTCACTATTCTTTGTTCTATATACTGCTCAACTCTTTAGTGCCTCTCTTGTTACTCCCTCGAGCTTTCGGGGCATCCTACTGAGTATCTTTATACTCACCCCTTCTTGGGATTTTCCCACACCTGGTGTGCCCTTGCAGATGACAGACATGTCGATCATGACTACGGAAGAGCGTAGAGGGAACATGAGCATGGGTTGCGTACTGGGGTCGCAGTAGAGTTTTCAGGTGTGGGACTCTCCACTTGTTTACTTTTGTTTACTTGTTGTTGATTTATGGCACCTTTCGGGTTGGGAATGTGTTTTTTCCCTTTTTCTGTTTAGTTTCCTGGTCAGTACTTTTCAGCACTTTACTTGTTCTATTTAGAAGTTCATGCATGTCTTTTGTTGGGTTATAGTTGTTTTTCCTTTGGTTTTATTTTTACTCTTCACTTTTTCATCGAGTGGGATGTGTGTGTGTGTAGAGGTACTTAGTCTAAGGCCTCCCTGAGATCATTACGCCTTCGGTGCTTGTCGCCAGCCCCTGGCCTATGGAGGCGGGCTTGGGGTAGTTGCGGCTCGAGACCGGTAGGGTCAGGTCGTGACAAAGTGGTATCATAGGTGGTTCCTTCCTTGGGGAGTTGTTCAGACATCCCTAAAAAGGAATTGGTTGGGATTTAGGGAAATAAGGTCAACGTGTCTCAAGAGCGGCTCTCAGGCTAGGGAGTCCAGTGATGGTATGGGCGGCCGACGTATCCATTCACCAGGACCCTGATAACCCGCTTGTCGACTTGGCACACTGAGACACTTTTTGCAGGGAATTTGAAACATGCATTCGGTAGGATTGATTATTTTACTATCCTTGTTGAGTCATCTCCCCTTTGTGATTACTATTATATATATATGCTCATCTGATCGTGGTAGTCCTTAATAATTTTCAGGATGCCCCCACAACAGCAGCCATCCAGGTTACCCTCTCTAGTTCATGACGACGTCCTGGAAAGCGAAGAAGCGTCAGTTCAGGGACCCTCATGTGATCCCCTTCCACCCAGTGGTTCAGCAGTATCCCCTACATCTGGAGAGCGATGGTTAGTACTGGTAGCACCGGTCGAGGTTGAGTGCAGGCTGAGTGCGCTCCGAGACTTCCAATGTCAGCAGCCGCAGAAGTTCCGCGGGGACCCGGATCCCAATGCAGTGGAAGACTGGCTAGAGTATGTGGAACGACTTTTCAGGCTAGTAAGGACACCAGCGGACTAGATGGTAGCCCTAGCTGCCAGCCTTTTCCTCGATATGACTGGGCTTTGGTGGGGGTTGGTTACGCAGACCCACGACGAGTTGTCTCTCATGTGGGATAGCTTCCAACAGCTCTTTCGAGAGGAGTACCCCCCCTATTTTTTATTCTCTATTTGTATTCAGGAGCTTCTGGAGATAAAGAAGGTGGTGGGGGATGACCATGGCATAGTACTCATCCCGGTTTACCGATCTGACACGCTACTCACAGGATATGGTCGGCGATAGTTACTTTCGGGCGCGGAAGTTTGAGCAGGGTCTTCGCAGGGAGATCCGTGCTAGTGTAGTGACCATGTGCATCCCTAATTATGTTGGGGTGCTAGAGTGGGTGCTCGTGATATAGAGCTTCTTGGATGAGGGACGCCAGCTGGAAGGACCTAGCGGTGGCCGCTTCAGAGCATAGTCTTCGGTAGCAGGCAGGCGGCAGAGAGCGAAGCCTCAGTCGAGGAGACCCTTCCGTGAGCAGACTCAGGGGCAGGGTCATACACCGCAGTGGTGTCATAGAGCATCGGGGCTGTCAGGAGAGAGATGGTGCTATGCTTTTGACGGATGGGGCCACCTAGCATGGGACTGCCTGACCAGGCGTACCGAGCAGCCGCGGTAGGCAGTGGGTACACCGTAGCGGCAGAGGCAGCGCCGTGACCAAGGATCTCCCAGGCGAGGATAGGGTGGTCCTCAAGGAGGCGGTGCAGGTAGAGCGGTATGACCTAGAGGTGGGGGACTGTGTTTCGACGTCCTTCCACTGCCACCACTAGGCAGCCCATGCCAGGCTCAGGGAGCTTGCAGTAGGGGCCGTGAGCAGCTTCAGGCTATGGGTGTTCGTGACCCCCCAACACATGATATGGTCCGAGGTACGCTTTGTGTTTACTCTACGCTTTATTTGGTACTAGTACACATAGGATCCAACCAATATTTTATATCACTGGTTTTGGTACGGGAGTTGGAGCTCTCAGTAGAGGCACTGACACATGCGCTTAGCCTCGAGGTTCTTACAGGGAGTGCCTCGTTAGTGACCTTTGTTTGCAGATAGTGAGAGAAATCATTCTTGTCACGACCCCCTCCCACCAAAGATGCCCCTCCTGAGTTGGAAATGGAGAAAGGGAGACAATGACCCCCGATTCCCACCTCCAGTAGGCCCCGGGGTGGTGACTAGCACCAAGGGTATGAGTTTTTCACAAATATGGGAGGCATTACCCTTTTTATTTTTAAAGATCGGGAAATAGGACAAGTCAACCACCAAAAAGGGAAAGAGAAAGTGTATAGAAATAAATCCAAACCAATCCCACATGCATGTTTAAACAATTTTATAACAAGGTTCAAGTACAAGAAAGCTCAAAGTACAATACCAAAAGAAAACAAAGGTACAGCAACAGTAACAACTCCAACTATCCGACTAGTAGGGTCCCGCACGGCCCTGGTAGTCCTCCTGGAAACCTGAAAGTAAACATAGGGTGAGCATACAAGTATACTCTGTAGGGAAACCTAAAGCTCTCGTGAACAAGTGGGGAGACATCCTAATGTCCCGTGAGAACAACAGAAGAAACCTAGTAAGGAATTCTATCCACCCAACCTCACCAGCCACACTCACCAAAACACAATCACAACAGGTAGTAGTAGTATATAAGAACAAGTGTATTGGGTACCCTGCACCATTTCCCTTTAGTTAGCTACTCTTCCTAATGACGAACGTCCTGACACTGCCACACTCTCCCCGCCCGCACACACCTGGGCCTCACAACCACGGATCCCGCCCGCACACACTTGGGCCTCACAACCACGCATCCCGCCCGCACACACCTGGGCCTCACAACCACGTATCCTAACCGCACACACCTGGGCCTCATCCCAAAGATTCTTGGGAAACAGTAGAACCTGCCTAAAGATTCTTGGACTAAAACCACCTCAATCGAGACCTACCTGAAGAGACTTAGGTATAAGGTCGCCTCAAGCCATCACAGCCTAGGGGAGAAGGAGCAGGAAGGAGCTAGTAAATAAGGGAAAAACACCCTCTCCCATAAAATGGGAGTTTTCGACACTAAGTGCTCAACATGGGTGGGGTGCGATAAAACACAAAAGATACAAATATATATATATGTATATACCAAACACACAGCCCAACCTATGGCTTCTAAACAGAAAATTGAGCATGTGCCTCGGCACTGCTACTACGAATCATGCATACAACAGACAACTCCAACCCCATTTAGGTTTTCACGTTTCAGCAGAATTAGTTTATTTAGTTCCTTAACTACTGGGAAACTATCCACAATCAACCACATCAATCATTCGTAAAACTTATCCCTGCCATCCACAAATCAAGTTAGGAAAAACACGAGCAACACAACAAAGCCCTTCTTATCAACCAACCAACCCCATTGATTATTAAACCTGTTCCATTTCCACACCCCACCATTTACTAAATATTCCACTTTAATTTATTATTCAAAACCCACTATTCATTCACAAACAGACCCATCCCTACAGCCCCGCTGCCAACCACCATAACCACAACCACACCGTACATCATTATCCCTTTAGTACCATTTATTGGAGCCCCGCTGCTCGTTACCAACACAACATTCACACCAACCCACAACCAAGTCAACCGCAGCCCCACTGCTCACCCGATCCACAACAACCTACAAAAACACCCCCATCACATTCCATGTAACCAAGACAACACCCGCATGTTCATTATTCCATTTTTTTAACCGGGGTGATCACACAAGGGTTCCAGATTTTAAACAGCCAACTTTACATGATTAACCAATTTCCACATTCCACAAGGTTTCCACACATAAGAAAATCCAGAAGGAGAGGGAAACATTTAATTGGGTAAGAAAAGGCCCCCAACAACCATGATTTTCAGTAGGTAGAAGCTCATTCAAATCACAACATAATATCACAGGATATAAAGTAACAGCAATCACAACTTCCCATCCCCGTTATATAAGCCAGTTATTATCTTTATTAAACCGGTTCAAAATTGTTTCACGTAAACAATAGAACACCCACCCCGCATGATGCATAAATTAGAGAGACGAAGGTAGGATCCCTACCTCAATAGGTTCTCGATCGCAATGCTCCCCTGGATCAACCTTAGAAGACGTCCGTCGGCGTCCGTCACTTCTGTCGGGTCCCGGAAAAACCTCTTCGGGTGGAAGTCGGAAATAAAAGTCCAAAGTAAAGACAACAGATCCAATCTTGGAAGTTCCGCCTCATCGTTACGATCCCGTAGCCACTGACGGATCGTAAATCAGAGCTCAGACGAAGAAGTTATGGAAGGAAGAGCCTTCGAGTCTCTTGAGAGAGCTCTGCTCAGAGGAGAGGGGAGGAGAGGGGTGAGTTGAAAGGAGGAGGGGACCCCTCCTTTTATAGGTGAGAAAAGGAAAAGTACACGGTGTGTACTTTATGGTACATGGCGTGTACTTGGTTATTTCACACGGTCTCCACGCGGCTTCCAACATGGCTCTGCGGCCGTTGACTGGTCAACACACGGTTTGAGGGTAACGCATACGCAGGGAGGGACTACATGGTGTGTAGAACTGGTCACACGGCGTGCACCCATTTATTGCACACGGCAAGGATACGACTCCAACACGGGGTATACCCAGAAAAGGGGTACATGGAATGTACTCAAACTACACAGCGTGTAGTTTCAAAATTTTGGAAAGTGTGGGAAAAGTCCATTTTACCCTCCAGAACACTTCTTGACCTTCTTTTTGACAAAGGAATGGGCCGAAGAGGTCCGGGCCATTACATCAGATACCTCTTAAAACATTCTCATCCCCGAGAATTCAAAAACCAACCCAGAGGAACCCAACAAGATACCTCTTAGGGTTCTAGTTATAACAGGAACCCAACCAACAACCCTAATCATATGTTTTAGGAATTACTTCTCCTATGTCGAGATATTATCTACTTTAGGTGGCACTGACTCGCCCACACAGGTTCAATCGCATCCGCATTAATGCGTCTCGATTAAGGGTCAGGTTTTCCTCCTTCCCACACATCCGGACATGTTACAAATTACCAGGGAACAAGGAAACAAAAGGTCTCACAACAAAGAAGCCAAGCATTCCATATAACAAGGGTACAGAGTACAACATCAACACAAGCTCAGAAAAACAAGGGAAAAACACAAGTCAAAACAACTCTGGGTAATAAGTGTGCATCTGGGTCTCCCGCTCCCAAGTGCTCTCCTTGAGGCCGCCATGCCTCCACAACACACGAACCAAGGGAATGGTTCATCCATGGAGAACCTTCTCTTTACGATCTTCGATTCTGACAGGTCGTTCCTCGAAGGTCGCGTCGTCCCCCATATCTAGCTCTCCTCAGTCGATAACGTGGGAGTCATTGTGTAAGTACCAATGAAGTTGGGAGACGTCATGAACCTTCTCCAACTGAGGTGGAAGGGCCAGCTGATATGCCACCTCGCCGACTCGGCTCAGCACCTCAAAAGGTCCGATGAACCTAGGTGAGAGCTTTCTCCCCTTCCCAAACCTCTGCTGCCCCCGTCGAGGGGAAACCTTCAAGAAAACATGATCCCCCACCTCGAACTCCAAGGGCCTCCTCTGATGATCAGCATAAGACTTTTTTCGGTCCTGAGCTGCTTTCATCCTCTCACGTACAAGCTGGACTTTCTCTGTGGTGCTCTGCACTACCTCTGGCCCAAGAGCACCTGTCTCACCAACCTCTGCCCAGAAAATGGGTGAACGACATGGCCTTCCATACAAAGCCTCAAAAGGTGCCATTCCAATAGTAGAGTGGAATCTTTTGTTGTAGGCAAACTCTACTAAAGTCAAGTGTCATACCCATGATCCTCCGAAATCCAGAATGCATGCTCGCAGCATTTCCTCCAACGTCTGGATAGTCCGCTCCGTCTGCCCATCGGTCTGGGGGTGGAAGGCAGTGCTAAGGCGCAGCTGGGTGCCAAAACCATGTTGTAACCCCCTCTAGACTCGTGAGGTAAACCGAGTATCCCAATCTGAGACGATATTCTTCGGGACCCCATGCAAACGCAGCACCTCGTCTACGTACATCTATGCTAAGGTACTCATCGGGCCCGACTCCTTGATTGCTAAGAAGTGAGCTGATTTCATCAGACGATCCACCACCACCCAGATAGCATCATAACCTCCTTGAGCTCTGGGTAGTCCTGTGACGAAGTCCATCGAGATGTCATCCCACTTCCACTCGGGGATATCTAAAGGATGTAACAAACCACTGGGAACACGGTGTTCAGCCTTCACTTGCTGACACACAAGGCATCTAGCCACAAACTCCACCACTGGCCGTTTCACCCCGGGCCACCAAAACTATTCCCTCAGGCCTCGGTACATTTTCGAAACTCCTAGATGTACCGCTAAGGCTGATCTATGGAACTCACGGAGAACTCCCTCACACATCGCCTCCGAAACAAACAACCTTTCATGGAAAAGCATCCGATGTCGGCTGTCCTCTGACCATCCTTCTGGAGCGTTCCCCTGATCGACACGGCCCCGCATCACTTCCGCCTCGGAGTCCCCCCACTGAGACTCTTCCACCTGCTGCAACAAGGAGTACTGCACCATCATCTGAAACAAACAGCCTCTAATACCTTCTTCCCTTGCATCCAAGTTCAAGGCAGTCAAGTCTACCATCGCTTTCCAAGCATCAGCAGATTCCTGAACCACTTCCTGATGTGACTTCTTGCTCAGGGCATCAGCCACAACGTTGCCTTTACCTTCAGTGTAAGAGATCTCAAAGTCATAGTCTTGTAGAAACCCGACCCATCTCCGCTGTCGTAAGTTCAGGTCACACTGGGAGAAGATATAACGCAGGCTCTTGTGATCTGAGAAGACCACAAAGCACTCCTCAAAGAGGTAATGTCCCCACAACTTCAGTGCGAACACTAATGCTGCAAGCTCCAGGTCATGGGTGGCATAGTTATGCTCGTGAGGGTGCAACTTCCTAGACCCATAACAGATCACACCCTTCTTCAGCATCAACACGCACCCCAGACCAAGGCCAAAAGCATCACAAAACACTTCATACAACAACCCTTCCTCCGGCAACCTGAGTATGGGAGAACTGACCAACTTCTCCTTCAGGTAGTCAAAATATTTCTGGCACTGCTCGCTCCATAGGAAGACCTGGTTCTTCCTCGTCAAAGCTGTCAATGGAGTAGCAACTTGAGAGAAGTCTGAAACGAACCTCCGATTGTAACCTGCTAACCCCAGGAAACTACGAACTTCTACCACGCTCTTGGGTGTTGCCCAAGAAACAACTGCCTCCACCTTCGACGAGTCCACCGATACTCCATGTTGAGACACCACGTGCCCAAGGAAGTGTACTTCTTGTGTCAAGAACTTACACTTCGACAATTTCCCATAAAGCTGGTGCTGTCGAAGGACTTCCAAGACTTCCCTGAGATGCTCAACGTGCTCCTCCTATGATCTTGAGTAGATCAGGATGTCGTTGATAAACACAATGATGAACCGGTCCAGAAACTCCCGTAAGACAAAGTTCATAAGTCCCATGAACATAGCCGGTGCATTCGTAACTCCAAACGGCATCACTACAAACTCGAAGTGCCCATACCTGCACCTGAAAGCCGTCTTCGAGATGTCATTGTCCTTTACCCTCAGCTGATGATACCCCGATCGCAGATCAATCTTGGAAAACCATCTTTCTCCCCTCAGTTGGTCGAAGAGATCATCTATCCTTGGAAGGGGGTAGTGGTTCTTGACCATTACCTGGTTCAACCTTCGGTAGTCTATGCATAGCCTGAGACCACCATCTTCCTTCTTCACGAACAAAACTGGAGCACCCCATGGCGACACGCTGGGTCGAACAAAACCTTTCTCCATCAGATCGTCAATCTTAATCCGCAACTCCCGCAACTCTGAAGGTGTCATCCGATAAGGGGCCATCAAAATCAGACGGGCACCAGGCTGTAAGTCTATCCCAAACTCAACGTCATGTCGGGGGGGGGGGGGGTAGAGTCACAACCTCATCAGGAAAAACATCGAGGAACTCCCCAACAACCTCTGGGACATCCATCATCTCTGTATCAGTTTGAACCACTGATAACCCGCCCAACAAGGAAAGGAGAGGCTCCACACGCCGGCTTCCCGCCTGATAGCTCCTCTCACCAAAAAAAGCTACGCACTGCGCATCCACTTCGGAGAACACGACTCTTCTCCGAAAGCAGTCGATAACGATACTAACAGAAAAAAACTAGTCAATGCCTAGGATGACATCGTATGGCTGCATCTGTAACAGATTAAGGTCCCCACTAGATCGATGTGGTCCCAACGTCAGCCCACATCCCCGACAAACACAAGATACGCTGGTCTGGCCCCCAACTGGTGTACTCAGTACCAGTGGTACGGAAAGTCTCTCTATGTCTAGTCCCAAAGCATGGGCTAGACCAGGTGCAACAAAGGAGTGTGAATCTCCCGAATCGAACAAAGAAGAAACAAGAGTGTTGAACAAAAAAATCGTACCTCGCACCACCTATGGTCCTGCTGGAGCTGTCAACTCTGCTGCGTGAAACTGTCCACGCCCAGCTCCTCTACCTCTCTGATGTCATCCACCTCCCTAACCACGCCCTGGTCGAGGTCCTTGAGGAGCACCCTGAGGTCGGCCTCCTCCCGCAAAGTCTACCCTCGGAGGAGCATGGTCCTGCTGCTGCTGGATGGGCCTCGCCGGCAACTGGTGCTGCTGAAGTGGGCGCTGAACCTGTCCACCTCCACCGTACTGAGCTCGGGTCGAGCACCGACTCTGAACGTGCCCGAAACCTCCACAAGAAAAACACCTCTGTCCTGGGCTCGTGAAAAATGGACGAGGACCCAAATATCTAAACTGGAACTGCTGGGGCCTGCTCCCCACTGGCCTGAACCTAGAAGGTCCCATCGCAGGAGACCTACTGCTGAATGCCTTCCCCTTCGACGAGCCTGGCTGGTTCCCCTCTCGGGGTGCACCTCCCAGCGAGTGCATCCTCTCTACAACCTCTGCCTTCTTCTATACCGCCAAGTACGTCGGAAGGGTGAAGGGGGTGACAGCATACTGGAGCGAAGGACGAAGCGCCTCCTCCAAACGTCTCGCCCAAGACTCCTCATCCGGAAAGAGATCTGAAGAAAAGCGCAGGATATCTTTGAACTTGATCCCCAACTCTCGTACTGACATACTCCCCCGCTGAAGGGAGAGTAACTCCTACCGCTTCTATGTCTTGATCATGGAAGAAAGGAATTCCTATTGGAATTCCTTCTCAAAGTCAGCCCATGGAACCTCTGCCTCTATCCTCTCTCCGAGGTAGAGCGTCCACCACTGTCGCGCCGCACCTCTTAGCTGACTGACTGCTAGGGGAACCCAGTACTCCCTCGGAGAATGGATCAAGGTAAAAGCGATCCCTAGCTCCTCAATCCACCCTCCATCTCCGTATCCGAAGTACTACCCTCGTACTTCTTCAGGGTCTGCTGCTGGAAAGAACGGAGAGTCTTCTGCCACTGGCTATCTTCCTCCTCTCGGTCAATCCTCAACTGATCGACCACCTGAATCTGCTGGGCCTCGGCCATCTGAGCCACCTGGGGATGACGTCCAAGTGCCATAGTTGTACGATAAACAAGGATCGCCTAAGCCCAAGTAGTAAGGAAAAACTCAAGGTTTCATTTTATCATTTTATTTCAATTTCTTTCCCAGAACACCCAAATAAAGTAAACCAAAACCATGATGATGCATGTACCTTCCTTAGGGTCTCTACCCTACAATCAATATAGTCTCACTTGGTTGTTTGGTAGGCTCAGAGTCCTTGCATCGGATCACGGGGGGCCCTAAAATCCCGTGTCCTAGTTGGTCTTCCCTGGACTATGTCACGCACCAAGATTAACTAACACTGTTTCCCTACCATCCCATGCAATCTTTACTGTGCCTAACTCCAGACTCCATTCTATCTCTCAACCATCACCTCTGATACCATTCTGTCACGACCCCCTCCCACCAAAGATGCCCCTCCTAAGCTGGCAATGGAGAAAGGGAGATAATGACCCCCGAGTCCCGCCTCCAGTGGGCCCCGGGGTGGCGACTAGCACCAAGGGTATGAGTTTTTCACAAATATGGGAGGCATTACCCTTTTTATTTTTAAAGATCAGGAAATAGGACAAGTCAACCACCAAAAAGGGAAAGATAAAGTGTATAGAAATAAACCCAAACCAATCCCACATGCATGTTTAAACAATTTTATAACAAGGTACAAGTACAAGAAAGCTCAAAGTACAATACCAAAAGAAAACAAAGGTACAGCAACAGCAACAACTCCAACTGTCCAACTAGTAGGGTCCCGCACGGCCCTGGTAGTCCTCCTGGAAACTTGAAAGTAAACGTAGGGTGAGCATACAAGTATACTCAGTAGGGAAACCTAAAGCTCTCGTGCACAAGTGGGGAGACATCCTAATGTCCCGTGATAACAATAAAAGAAACCTAGCAAGAAATTATATCCACCCAACCTCACCAACCACACTCACCAAAACACAATCACAACAGGTAGTAGTAGTATATAAGAACAAGAGTATTGGGTACCCCACACCATTTCCCTTTATTTAGCTGCTCTTCCTAACGACGAATTTCCTGACGCTGCCACACTCTCCTCACCCGCACACACCTGGGCCTCACAACCATGTATCCCGCCCGCACACACGTGGGCCTCACAACCACGGATCCCGCCTGCACACACCTGGGCCTCACAACCATGCATCCCTCCCACACACACCTGGGCCTCACAACCACGTATCCTGCACGCACACACCTGGGCCTCATCCCAACGATTCTTAGGAAACAGTAGAACCTTCCCGAAGAGTCTTGGGCTAAAACCACCCCAATTGAAACCTACCCGAAGAGTCTTAGGTGTAAGGTCACCTCAAGCCATCATAGCCTACGGGAGAAGGAGCAGGAAGGAGCTAGTAACTAAGGGAAAAACACCCTCTCCCATAAAATGGGAGTGCTCGGCACTAAGTGCTCAACATGGGTGGGGTGCGATAAAACACAAAAGATAAAGATATATATATGTATATACCAAACACACAACCAAACTTATGGATTCTAAACAGAAAACTGAGCACGTGCCTTGGCACTGTTACTATGAAGCATGCATACAACAAACAACTCCAACCCCATTTAGGTTTTCACGTTTCAGCAGAATTAGTTTATTTAGTTCCTTAACTACTAGGCAACTATCCACAACAAACCACATCAATCATTCATAAAACTTATCCCTGCCATCCACAAATCAAGTTAGGAAAAACACAAGCAACACAACAAAGCCCTTCTAATCAACCAACCAACCCCATTGATTATTAAACCCGTTCCATTTCCATGCCCCACCATTTATTAACTCTTCCACTTTAATTTATTATTCACAACCCACTATTCATTCACAAACAAACCCATCCCTACAGCCCCGCTGCCAACCACCATAACCACAACCACACCATACATCATTATCCCTTTAGTACCATTTATTGCAGCCCCGCTGCCCGTTACCAACACAACATTCACACCAACCCACAACCAAGTCAACCGCAGCCCCGCTTCTCACACGATCCACAACAACCCTAAAAAAAACCCCATCACATGCCACATAACCAAGCCAACACCTGCATGTTCATTATTCCATTTTGTTTAACCGGGGTGATCACACAAGGGTTCTAGATTTTAAACAGCCAACTTTACGTGATTAACCAATTTCCACATTCCACAAGGTTTCCACCCATAAGAAAATCCAGAAGGAGAGGGAAACATTTAATTGCGTAAGAAAAGGCCCCCAATGACTGTGATTTTCAGTAGGTAGAAGCTCATTAAAATCACAACATAATATCACAGGATATAAAGTAACAGCAATCACAACTTCCCATCCCCGTTATATAAGCCAGTTATTATCTTTATTAAACTGGTTCAAAAGTGTTTCACGTAAAAAATAGAACACCCACCCCGCATGATGCACAAATTATAGAGATGAAGGTAAGATCCCTACCTCAACAGGTTCCTGATCGCAACTCTCCCCTAGATCAACCTTAGAAGACGTCCATCGGCGTCCGTCACTTCTGTCGAGTCCCAGAAAAACCTCTTCGGGTGAAATTCAGAAAGAAAAGGCCGAAGGAAAGACAACAGATCCATGCTTGGAAGTTCTGCCTCGTCGTTACGATCCTGTATCCACTGACGGGTCGTAAATCGGAGCTCGGACGAAGAAGTTATGGAAGGAAGAGCCTTCGAGTCTCTTGAGAGACCTCTGCTCAGAGGAGAGGGGAGGAGAGGGGTGAGTTGAAAGGAGGAGGGTACCCCTCCTTTTATAGGCGAGAAAAGGAAAAGTACACGGCGTGTACTTTATGGTATATGGTGTGTACTCCGTTATTTCACACGGTCTCCACGCGGCTTCCAACATGACTCCGCGGCCGTTGACTGGTCAACACACGTTTTGAGGGTAATGCATACGCAGGGAGGGACTACACAGCTTGTAGTTTAGACACACGGTGTGTACTCATTTATTGCACATGGAAAGGACACGGCTCCAACACGGTACATGGTCGTTGACTGGTAACGCGTACGCGGGGAAGGACTACATGGCGTGTAGAACTGGTCAAATGGCGTGCACCCATTTATTGCACACGACAAGGATACGGCTCCAACAAGGGGTATACCCGGAAAGGGGGTACATGGTGTGTACTCAAACTACACGGCGTGTAGTTTCAAAATTCTGGAAAGTGTGGGAAAACTGTATTTTACCCTCTAGAACACTTCTTGACCTTCTTTTTGACAAAGGAATGGGCCGGAGAGGTCCGGGCCATTACAGTTCTGAGGAGAGAGTTTCATACGGGACCTACTAGTCATCATAATAGAACCTTATGACGTCATCTTGGGCATGGGTTGGCTTTCCATGGTTCACGCCCAGATTGACTATCGGCGTAGACTAGTCAAATGAGTCCATTCTAATGGGATGAAGTTCACCATCCTCGGTGAACGAGACCTCGTGGAAGAGCAGATTCGTACTCTGGGCAGGAGACCACGGCCTTTTTCTCACTAGTTGGCGAGCATGTATCTCGGAGTAGTATACGCTACAGGAACCTGGATCCCAACCGTTGTAAAAGACTATATGGACGTTTTTCCAGAGGATATCTCGGGACTACCTCCGAGGCAAGAAATGGATTTATGCATTTACTTGCAGCTGGGGACTGCCATGATATCATGTGAAGCATATCAGATGGTACCCACAATGCTTCGGGAGATACGACTTCAGTTGGAGGACCTTTGTGAGAAGGGATTCGTTAGGCCCAGTGTGTCCCCTTGGGCAGCTCTGGTTTTGTTTGTAAAGAAGGAAGATGGGAGCCTACGGCTTTGTGTGGATTATCATCGCCTGAATCAGGCCAAGATAAAGAACAAGTACCCTTTGCCGAGGATTAATGACCTCTTCGACCAGTTGAGAGATGCGAAGTGGTTCCCTAAGATAGATCTTTGATCCGGCTACCACCATTTGTGGGTTCATGAGGCTCACATCCTAAAGTTGGCTTTCTGTTGTTGTTATGGGCATTATGAGTTTCTGGTGATGCCCTTTGGCATGACGAATGCCCCCGATGTTTTCATGGCTTTGATGAACCATATCTTCCAGCCATAGTTGGACCGGTTTGTGGTTGTCTTTATTGACGACATACTCATCTACTCTATGACGGAAGAGAAGCATGCGAAGCATTTGAGGATGGTCCTAGACTTAATCTGGGAGCACCAGATGTATGGGAAGCTCTCAAAGTGTCATTTTTGGATTCATGAGGTTCACTTTCTGGGGCATGTCATTACAGAATAGGGTTTGTCCATAGATACCATAAAGATAGAGGCAATTCTTTCTTGGGAGCCACCCAAGAATGCGTCAGAGGTGCAGAGCTTCCTTGGTTTGGCAGGGTACTATAGGAGGTTCATGGAAGATTCCTCCAAGATTACTGCCCCTTTGACCGTATTGACGTGGAAGGGATGCCTGTTCACCTGGACTGATCAATTCTAGAAGGCCTTCGAGGAGTTGAGGTAGAGGCTGAATAGTGCTCCAGTGTTGAGGCTTCCAGAAGAGAGCGTGGAGTTCGTGGTATACTACGATGCTTCAGGAGCTGGGCTCGGGTGCATGCTAAGGAAGTAGTGGCTAGTGATTGCATATGGGTCAAGGCAGTTGAGGCCCCATGAGTAGAATTATGCGACTCATAATTTGGAGCTGGAAGCGGTGGTCTTCTCATTGAGGTTATGGAGATACTACCTTATGGGTGAGCGTTTTGTGGTCTACTCAGACCACCAGAGCCTCAAGTACATCTTCACTCAGAGGGATATGAATCTGAGGTAGAGGAGATGGCTGGAGTTTCTATAGGACTATGATTTCAAAATATTCTACACTCTAGGGAAGGGTAATGTAGTAGCATATTCCCTTACTAGGAAGTACCGGGTTCGTCTAGTGCGGGAAGATTCAGAGCAGTTGGATTCCCTACAGCTGACCTTGGTGGAGCAAGAGGGTATGACTTTTCTGCAGTCGATGATTTTGACTCCTTCACTCCTTGAGCGTGTGAGAGAGTCACAGCTGGGGGATGTCAATAGTGAGGTACTGCGTGATCAGATATCCACGGGCGACACACCCGATGGGTATTCTGACGGAGGGAATCACAATATCTTGTTCTAGGGGTGAGCTGTTGTACCAATAGAGATGCGGGAGGAGGTGATGCGGTAATTCCACACATCTCACTTGGTTGTACATCCCGGTGTGGGGAAGATGTACAAAGACCTTCAGCGGCAGTTTTGGTGGTCAAGCATAAAGCGGAACATAGTTGAGTTCGTTTCTCGGTGTCTTACCTGTTATCAGGTGAAGGTAGAGCATCAGGTTTCTGCAGGGTTATTGCAACCCATTGATATCCCGATGTGGAAGTGGGATGGCGTATCTATGGACTTATTCACAGGGCTTTCATGCACAGTGAAGGGCCATGATTCCATTTGGGTGATAGTGGACCGACTCACGAAGTCGGCGCACTTCCTTTCCATCAGGGAGAAGAGCTCGGTGGAGAGTCTAGGGCAGTTGTACATTCGAGATATCATACACCTTTATGGAGTACCCTCGATGATTATCTCTGACCGTGATGCACGGTTTACGTCGCAATTGTGGTGAGGCATGTAGGAGGCATTCGGGAATCAGCTGCGGATGAGTACAACTTTTCACCCTGAGACGGATGGGAAGACCAAGCGCACTATCCAAGTGTTAGAGGATATGCTCAGGGCGTGCATGTTAGACTTTGGCCTAAGCTGGGAGGATCACCTGCCCTTGGTGGAGTTCACGTATAACAACAGTTACCAATATACTATCAGCATGAAACCTTTTTAGGCACTCTACGGGAGACCCTACAGGTCACTGTTGTGCTGGACAGAGGTTGGGGAGACCTCCCTTGTGGGCCCAGAGTTAGTACGGGCGACGATGGAGAAGGTGCAGGTCATTTGTAAGCAGATGAGGACGGCTCAGAGCAGACAGAATTCCTATGTAGACCGTCGTCGCAGGCCTTTGGAGTTCGAGCAGGGGGACCATGTCTTTCTGAGTGTCTCCCCGCGGCGTGGAACATGGAGGTTCAGCTGGGGATGCAAGCTATCCCCAAGGTTCATTCGGCCCTTTGAGATCATGCATAGGCTTGGTGAGGTTGCCTACCATCTTGCTCCACCCCCACAGTTGGAGAGGGTGTATGACGTCTTCAACGTGTCGCAACTGAGGAAATACATGCATGACCCCACAAATGTCATCGATTGGGGAGAGCTGGACATTGATGATGGATCCACATTTGCGGAGCACCCAGTGGCGATTAAGGGCCGGCAGGAGTAGACTCTGTGTGGACGGACCATTCCTTTGGTTCGTGTGTTGTGGCAACATCGGAGGGTGCAGGAGAGAACCTAGGAATGTGAGATCCAGATGCGGGCTCAGTATCCCGAGTTTTTTTTGTAGTTTTGTTTTTTGGGGATGAAAAACATGAAGGAGGGAATGATGTAAGAGCCCAGGTTTTGAGCCTGTAAGAGTATAATTTTCATGATGTTATTCCAGAGAAGGGCGTTTAGACGGCATGTGATTCTGAACCCCAGTGTGGCTAGAATTAAATTTTAAGTGTGTTCACACTAGACACACCAAATAAACAGAATAACTCCTAAATGGTTTCTCAAATGGGAAAACCGAGGGCACCGTTGAGTCCAGAGAATGTCGTTTACCCTAGAAGGGGTGTAACTTTCGTGGGCGCAACCATTCTGTGGAAAACGCCACTAGGGGCATTTTCATAATTTAGCAACATCGGGCGTAAACTTTATAACTTCTGAAAGGAGTCTTGGATTAAAATTCTGAAACCACCGTTGCGCTTAGAACATGGATTTTACCCTAGGAGCGGCATAACCTCGACCTCGTTGAGAGTTTGGGTACGTGCCTACTGGTTGGTGTTTAAAATTAATTAAATTTTAATTAATTTTACCTACTTAAACACATCCACCCCCCCCCCTTCTTCCACCCTTATAAATTCTCCTTGGTGGAAGCTCTCCCAACAATGGATCCACCTCCCTTAAAGCTCCCCATCTTCCCCAGTTAGGTGTTTGCTGCTCTGGCGGGTCGTTTGTGAAGCGACGGGCTACACCTTGCGATGTAGGATAATTGCATTTTCATTTTTTTATTTACACATCTTCTTCAAACTCAAACTATAGTGATGAAATTCTGTTTAATTTTCAATCGAATTCCATAGATGCGTAGGGTTCGATCTGAGCTTTCCAATGCTCTTTTCGGATCAAAAATCTGAGACCCGGGGCGTCCGGGGGTTCCCCGGGAAGTTTTCCGGCCAAACTTATTTTCCGGCGGTTCTAGGTAATTGCGCGACGGGCTCCCTAGGCGGAGGAGGTCAGCATGGGCGCATGGGTCGGCCGAATTTTCCGGTCAACATGCAGCGGAAGACTGGGGTCTTCGTGACCCCGAGTGCAGACCGGGACCCACGAAACGCGGGTCGCATAGAAAAGGAGCTGGACCGGCTTAAGCCGGTCCGAGCAAAGCACTGGGACCCACGCGGTGAACCGCAGGCCACAGTGGACCAGGTAGTATGGGAGGCCGAGCCGCGGACCACCGGTCTAAAGGGGTGGACCGGCCGAACCGGTCCGGCCCACCCTTTCTCTGTCTATAGGCATTAAAATGCCTCGAACTCTCAAACCGAGTATCGGAATTGCATGTCGTCTACAGAAACGAAATCCTTAGATCGCGATGGAGGTTTTGAGATGGTCCTGAGGATTTTTAATTCCTGAGATGGGGGCTCGGTGGCGCGACATGCCTGTTAAGTGTTATTTAGCGCCTTGCTGAGATTCTTGTTTCGGATGGCACGAGCACATCTGGAGCCCGTTTTAGACGTTGTCAGTAGCGTTGTGACCCTGGCATCGAGACGAAGTAGTCTAGGGTGGTTTCAGGCATTGAAGCTAGAGTTTAAGCATGGGCCCCATGGGCCATCTTTTAAGCTGTGTGCAGCGTACTGTGACTTTTTCATCAGATGTCCGTTCGGGGCGAATGAATAGTCGTTTTGTCATGTTTTTCCGAGAACATCGTGATGGCGTAGTTCACCCGACCTCTTTCAGAACCGAGTTGTGGGACCCATGATATGTCGTATGGGTATAAAGCGGTGTGGAATAACTTTTTCGTCAGGAGTCCGTTTCAAGTGAGTAAATAGTCTATCTCGTGTGTTTTCCATGAGGATTGCAACGGTATAATCGGTTTGGGCGTGTAGAGCCTCTTTCGAGATCTCATTAAATGTGGAAACATAAAAGGGAGTTGGTCGGAGGTCCCTTTGACGCACTCTGAACCAACTCACGGTAGCGATGATAGTGACACACAGTGATGGTACAGGTAGTGTGGAGTTATCAGGCCAGTTCCAGGTTTACCCTCCAGCGAGGCTGGGCAATGGGTTTCCGACCGGCGTATTAGGGTTTACCCTCCAGCCGGGATGGGCAGTGGGTTACTCGTTAACCTTAGGGTTTACCCTCCAGCGGGGCTATGAAGTGGGTTACCCGTTCACCTTAGGGTTTACCCTCCAGCAGGGCTGGGCATTGGGTTACCCGATGACCTATTAGGGTTTACGCTCCACCAGGGCTGGGCAGTGGGTTACCCGAAGACCTCTTAGGGTTTACCCTACAACTAGGCTGGGTAGTGGGTTACCTGATGACTTCTTTCAGACTCAGCCCTTTCTATAAGGCTACTCAGTTACTTTTCTCCGTGATTACCAAAGTGGGACCCTTAGTTTTACTGTTTAGCGATGAGACAGGTTTGACGTGTGGGACTGTTGGGCATCAGTGATGGATATCCTTAGAACTATTGGTAACTTTTCCCGGGATGATATAGGAGATAGAGATCCCCTTACACACTCATTTAGGTTTCTTGTTGAGCATATATATATATATATATATACCCTAATATTTTTCCCACTCCTTGGGTTCAATTACTCTCCTTCTAGGAGGGGCGAAGACGTGCGGGGTATGCCGTGTGCTTTCCGTGTCTAGATCTTCTTGGACTGGACGAATCTACTTCCTTTCTCTTGTTGGGTTGACCTGCAATCTATTTTACTATACTCTTTCACTATTATTTTTACTGTCTACTGATAACCTCTTTAGTGCCTCCCTTATTGCTCCCTCGAGCTTTTGCGGCATCCTACTGAGTATCTTTATACTCACCCCTGCTTGGGCTTTGCCCGCACCAGGTGTGACCTTGCAGATGACAAACAGGTCGATCGTGACTATAGAGGTGCGTATAGGGAACAAGATCTTGGGCCGCGTACTGGGGTCACAGTAGAGTTTTTAGGTGTGGGACTCTCCAGTTGTTTACTTTTGTTTACCTGTTGCCGGGTTGTGGTACCATTCAGGTTGGGCTCCTGTTTTTTCCCTTTTCTGTTCAGTTTCCTTGTATGTACTTTTTAGCACTTTACTTGTTCTATTTAGAAGTTGATGCATGTCTGTGGTTGGGTTATAGTTGTTTGTTCTTTGTCTTTCTTTTTACTCTGCACTTCTGCATCGAGTGGGCTATGTGTGTGTGTACAGGTACTTAGGTGAAGGCCTCCCTGAGATCGTTACGCCTTCGGCTCTTGTCGCCAACCCCTGGCCTATGGAGGCGAGCTTGGGGTAGTTGCGGCTCGAGACCGGTAGGTTCGGATCATGATAGTCGGCTCCTAAGGCATGAAATTCAGGGGGGGCTATTGCAGATATAATTCTTCTTCAAGAAATCCATGGAGAAAGGCATTCTTCACATCCAGTTGATGAAGCAGCCAGTGATGATCAGCAACCAGAGAGATGGATAAGAGTACTGATTCTTTCTTGGAAACTAGATTAAAGGTCTCAAAATAGTCTATGACATATTTCTGAGCAAATCCCTTCACCACACGTAAGGCTTTGAGGCGATGAAGAGTGCCATCAACATTGAGATGGACTTTATAAATCCATTTACAACCGACCTCCTGTTTTCCTTTTGGAAGGGGGACCAGATCCCAAATATGGCTATCATCCAGAGGCTACAGTTCATCTCGCATCACTTGTAGCCACCCCAGGTGAGATTTGGCATTGCCAACCGTGCAGGGAATAGATATCATCTTCAGAGATGAAAACCCTCTATATAAATATGTATAGAGAGGAGTATTCTGGAAAGAACGAGTACCTTTACGGAGTGTAATGGGAAAGTCATCTAGTGCTAGGGTAGAAGCATTAGACAAAGTTGGAATGATGGTTTCCTCGATCAGGATGGGGGGCACAGTCGATGGGCAATGGTAGTAGACTGTACCAAAATGGTGATCAATAGGGGGAGACACCAGAGGAGGGTGGATGATGATAGGAAGACAATCATCGATGGTGGTGTTCATATGGAGATAGGGAAGAGTGAAAGGAGAGATCTCAACAAACGACAAATCAATAGAGATTATATTGCACCATAAGTCAAGAGAGAAGCATCAGTATCCATGATGAGTGCGGGAATATTTGATGAAAATGCAATGGAGGTATTTGGGAGAAATTTTGGAGAGGTTGGGGAGAGTGTTCCGAACATAACACAAACTCCCAAACACACAAAGTGGAAGTGAGTGAGGAGGGATAGAGGAGAACAAAGTCTGAAAAGGATTCTCCCCCTAAAGGATAGAAGAATGGAGTCAGTTTAAAAGGTAGGTAGCAGTCAGGATGGCATCAAACCAGAAAAGGAGAGGCACATTCATGTAGAATAGGAGGGCATGAGCAGTCTCCAGAATATGGCGATGTTTCTGCTCAACCACTCCATTCTGCTGAGGTGTATTTGGGCGGGATGTCTGATGAATGATGCCTTTATCCTTGAGGAACTACTAATAGTAAGTGGATAAATATTCTCATCCATTGTTAGAGAAGATACATTTAAGGGAGGTGGATAATTGAGTATGAATTTCATTATTAAAGGTCTGAAAAGTCGAAAAAACTTCAGACTGATCATGAAGAAGGTAAAGCCATGTCATGCGTGAGTTTTCATCAATAAAGGATATATAATAACTGTACCCATACTGGCTAGGAACCCTACAAGGACCCCATATATCAGAATGAACAAGTTCAAAAGGATTTTATACACGCGGTTCTAGTCGAGGAACATACGTCACTTGATGATGTTTAGCAAACTTGTTGGATTCACAATAGAAGGAAAAGTGGGGACTGAATTGGGGGAAAAACTTATGTAGAATGGAGACCAGTGGATGAACAATGAGATAATTTAGGTTAAGGGCACATGTTGAGATGGATGAGCAAACAAGAGATGGTGGGGTATCAAACATTTACACCCCATTACAATGATGACCTCAACCAAGTTTCTGATTCGTCATCCTCTCCTGAAAAATAACACCAGAGGATGTAAGAGTAGCAACACAATTTAAGTCCATGGTGAGTTTTTTGATAGAGATAAGATTAAATGGTCTGTGAGGAACATGAGCGACCGAATGCAAGTGAATAGACAAGGTTAGGGGGCATGTGCCAAATATGTTAATGTGGATTTTTGATCCATTAGACACAGTAGTTGTAGAGGCCTCAGAGTATGGATGATAGGTATTGAACATACTAGAGTCTCCTATGAGGTGTTCCTACACAGCAAAGTCAAGCATCCAAGCTGTCGTTCGATGAGATACATAGGCGGTAGAGCTGTCGGTCTGAGAAATGGGGGCTAGAGAAGAGGACAATGGTATAGAAACCCGGTAAGTTTGTGTCAAGGCAATCTCTTCCTCTAAGAGAGCCATTCTGCAATGGGTATTAGATGAAGGGGGGCTGCATTGTAGGTGAGTCGATGATAGAGCATGGAAATACTGCTCAGGCAGGTGCACATACGCACATACAAAGCATGAGGCTACTATGCAGGAAGGAAAACAACGACAGTGAGGGGCAGCCTTGTAAGAATGCTGGCGATCAGAGGTTGTGCTAGAGGGATGTGGGTGGTTGAGCCAACCAGTGAATAGTCGGTGGGCCAGGAAGCACCAAGTCATGGTAGGCCAAGAATCGCCAAGTAGGGTAGGGGTCGGGACGTCGCCACAGGAGGTGGATTAGGAAACCATGAGGGAGGTGAGGGCCATGAGACTAAGGGAGGCGGGCCGAGATGCATTGTTGGAGGAGGGACGAGTGGGAGACTACTGTTGGGAAGGACGAAGGGTCATGACTGAACCGGGAGACGCTGAGAGATGCAGTCGGTTGTTGCGAGGGAGGACGTAGGGAAGGTGGGTCGGTCGTCGTGAGGGAGGTAGCGAGTCGTGTCGGGATCAGGAGGTTCTGAGAGAGGCAATCTGATCGTCACGAGGGAGGCCATAGGGAGGGAAATCCTGGAGACATGAAGGAGGTAGGCTAGGATGTCATCGTGTTGAAGATGGGAAAAGAGACCATGATAGGACCTGGAGGAACCAGGAGAGGCGGGTGGCTGAGCAATGACGTTGGGATCAGGAGCCGCGATAGGTCCGAGAGTCACAATAGGTGAGGGAGAGATTGGGAGGCGAGGGCCGGTTGCATAGCCAAGAGGCCGCTGGTAGGTGGGGGCTAATCATGAAGCTGGGAGGGGTGTCGGAGGTGGGCGACGTCGTAGGAGGGAATGAGCGGGTAGGCCGGGAAGCCGAAAGAGGGCGGGCGGTGGCTGGTCATGAAGCTGGGAGGGGTAGCGTTGAGCGGGAGCCGCACGCAGAGGTAGAGCGGAGGGTTCTGCCTGGAGCTGAGAGGTGCCAGGAGAGGCGGGCCGGTTGTTGAGATGGAGGTCACAGGGAGGCGGTCCGAACGACACTGGGATAGCACCGCGTCAAAAGTAGGGGCACCGGGATCTGGCATTGCGACCGGGAGATGCTGGCGGAGGGAGAAGATGGGGAGGGCGGGGTCAGACAGAACCAGGATTCCATAGGGAGCTGATGGGAGGGCGGGGTCGGACAGAACTGGGAGACCACAGGAGAGGGTGGGGAAAAGAACGCCACATAGGAAGGATTCTTTTGGATAAGGGAGGGCATCAGAAATTATTAGGATTTTCCCTCTGATACAATGTAGAATGATAAAGAGAGGTGTGTCGAATTCCCATTAAATCAATGTGAGGTGGAGATATTCTTTTATAAATGGGTAATATAGATTACAAGGTGGGATATTCCGATGTGGGACTTGGAAATCCCTATTATAATAAAATGGGGGTTGACATTGCTAATCAGTTTTCATGTAATAAATTGAAAATAAACACCATTTTTGCATTTCAGATTTTGATGAACCAAAATTCCCAATAGATCATGGCCTATTGCATGGGGAGCATCTCTCATGTAGGGGAATCCCCAAAACAAAGTTGTATCAGAGCCTAATTGGGGTTAAATTTTTCGTTGTTAAAATTTGAAATCATTTGTTCTTCGCTTTCAAATAGTTTGGTAGTGTCTTTTAACCATGGCATCATGTTTTGTTGTTTCGTTCAGCTTGTTCATGCTCTCTCTTGAGCAGTAATTTCATTCTATTGCTCATAATTTTTTCCTTTCTATTTTCCTTTTTCATTTGCCTGTCTGAGCGTCAAAGATGCCTCTTGGTAGTTGCTACCTATCTGCGTCTATGGTTTTAGGGTTGGAATGGGTTATGTGTGAGGTTGACATAGTTAGCAGTAAGGTGTTGGCAGTATCTTGTGTCTTAGTGGGTGCCTTTTTCCAAGGATATGAGCTTATGTTATATTTGTCTTATTACTCTGCATCCTTTAGGAGCGTTTGTACCGGGTATGGACCTGTAGTGAGTTAAGTGTTTAGGTTTGGGTAGTTTGTGGGTGCAATACTCTTGTTTTCTATTTGGTTGGCCACCAAGCTTCTTGAATTTTCTGTTTTACATTGTTTAACGACTCTTTATTGGTATCCTATTATTAGGAACCATGTGGCGTTAGTAAGACTAGTCTAGGATGTATGACCCTTTAGTGGCTCTTCCCCCTAGGTTTCTAGCTAGCTACCCGCCTTTTGTTCTCGCATCTTAGAGTTGTCCTAGGATGTTGGGACTTCTTGCATGTGTCCTTGAAGTTTCCTTTTTTTGACTATATCTCCTTTTCAATTTTGTTTTGGAGGTCGTCTCCTTAAGTGGAGATTATGAATCCATATTTTAAGGATCTTTCGATGCCTTGCGTCGAGAGTCTTCCTAATCGTATTCAGTGCAGCATGTCTCGACTTAAAGCCGACGGTGTTTAGTGCTTCAGTCCTTTTATGTTTTTGTGGGTTTAGGTGGAAACCTCTTTCAATTGTTTTATATTATATGTATGTTTTCTATATGTTTCTCTCTATATATTATTTTTCATGATTGCACTATTTTGTACTGAGCTGTAATTCTATGTGAATTCTATGAGTTTTAGTTTGTCATGTTTTGAGGATGGTACTACTCTGTTTTGTTGGTGTTTTGCAGGCACCGATGAGCTATTTCAGGGACTCGTTGGCATGTGATTCTCTAGTCCAAATTTCCTCATTGACATCGTCTCAGACAGTGACTCAGGTAAGTGAAATTATGACCTTTTATCATGTAGTTATTTAGAATTGTTTGATTCTGAAAATGTTTAGTAGCAGTTTAAAATATCATTCATCTCGGGTGACATTTATTACTATTGATACATGGTAGGGGGGTTATTTGGGTCATAATCCTATAGTTGTTTCTTGTTTATGATATGCTCAAGTTGATGATGTTAGGTGGGGAAGAGTCATCACGTGGCTAGATTTTAATTTTCAAGGTGGAGAGTGTGATGCAGTTTCAAATTAAAATTGTTTATGCATTTAATTTTCAAGGTGAAGATTTTTGAATTGCTAATTCATTTTATTTTGTTAATTAAATGTTGTTATTTTAATATTATTGTTTTGTTGAGAATATATTTCACAACAAAAAACTGGCATGAGTGTTCTTTTTACACGTGTCTTCTCCACTTTCCTTTTCACGCCTTCTATTTTAGGGATTTGGTAGCCCAAATTTCCACTAAGAGAGAGACAACAACACCTCTCCTTCGCCAATCTTGTTTGGATCTTCCCTACATGAGAGATCAAGGGGGACTCTCTGATCAAGGGGGACTCTCTGATTTTGGGTGTGATTATTCCTAGAGTCTGCATTCAGGGTTCGCCGACTGGAACTAGGGAGAGCGAGCTCACCGCCGTTTTGAGGTTATTATCTTGGCTGAGAGATAGTAGCGAGGGATTCAGGGCTGTGATGGGACTTAAGCTTGTGACATTTCATTTTGACGATTCCGTGTGCTAGAGCTCCTAGTTTTGGGGGTTTCTAGTTTGACACCGGCAACAAAGATCTTTCATTGTTCTTGATCCAAGATATGGTGAGTATGGATC
Source organism: Viscum album (assembly GCA_963277665.1). NCBI lineage: Eukaryota > Viridiplantae > Streptophyta > Magnoliopsida > Santalales > Viscaceae > Viscum > Viscum album. Next base: position 678,670,082 of record OY728123.1, on the reverse strand, counting down.
ACAACGGACCCGAAAAATGGTGATGACCTTGGAAAGTGGCATCAATCTTGGGTAGTGGAGATAGTCTTGGGGAGGACGAACCCTGGAGGATGAGGACACGACAACAACATTTTTTGGGTGCAACGGGCATAGAGGCTTCGACAGAGGTGATGTCGGACCCTAATAAGGGGGGTCTCATTAGGTTTTTTGTTGCTTTTTCAGTTCTTGAGCCCTGTTCCTGGTTTTTTTATTGTGCATTCCTTGTGTGCTACTGCCTTTTCACTTTTGTTATACATATTTTATTTACATAGTGAAAACCCTCGATGAGTGTACCACATGCATGCAGGCCATTGGTCGAAGTATATAAATCCTTTGCGTTGCTTTTACTACTTTTAATTTCTGCTTTTATTTGACCTATTCAAATATCACTGATTCTTGGTTAAATTCAAATTTTCCCGATCTGTTATATATCTAGATTTTGAATTTATTTGTTTTAATTAAAATCTATTTGGGCATTTGTTTTGTTTGGTTAATCTTGCTTGTTGCTGGTGTCATTGCTGCTGGTTCCCATTGAATTTATGAAATAGTTTTTCTCATATGTATGAATCTGCTACTATTGGTTCTGGAAATGTATTTATGAATTTGGAAATTTGTATTCTCATTATCTTTCTTATGTTTGTCTAGACTCTTTATGTAAATAATATTTTATGCTTTAATGAGAATTACATTGCAAGATTTGAATTGTGTAATGTTTACTGCTATGTATTATTCACCAATAAATTCATTTGATATATTTCTTATTATTGGAATGCAATGCGAACATGTTTTGTGCTAATCAGTTTTCATGTAATAAACTGAAAATAAACATCATTTTCAAATTTTGGATTTTGATGTACCAAAATACCCGATAGATCATGGGCTATTGTATGGGGAACATCTCTCACATAGTGACATATCCCACAAAAAAGTGGTATCAAAGTCTAATTGAGTTTAATTTTTTTTCTTTGTTAAAATTTGAAATTGTTTTTTCGTTGCTTTCAAATGGTTTGCTAGTGGATTTTACCTGTTTCATCATGTTCTTTTTGTTCCAATCAGCTTGGTCGTGTGCTTTCATGGGCTATAATTTATTTCTATTACTGATATTTTGTTTCCTTGTTGTTTTCCTATTTTCTTTGTCTGTCTGAGGCTCAAAGATGTCTCTTGGTAGTTTCTACATATGTGTATATATGGTTTCGGGGTTGGAATGAGTTATGTGTGAGGTTAACTTATGTTTGAGAGCCAGCCAGTAGTAAGGTGTTGACAGGATCTTGTGTCTTTAGTGTGTGCCTTTTACCCATGAGATGAGATTTTCTTAGCTCCGTTGTATTCCTCTGCATCCATTAGGACTATCTATTCTGGGCATGGACCTGTAGTGAGTTCAGTGTTTAGGCTTGGGTAGTTTGTGGGTACAATACCTTTGTGTCACGAACCAACCCGGGTTGACCCTGAACTGGTCACCCAAGTTGGCCTGCAACAAGGCCCGAGAGGCGTTCTCGATTCTCCTGGGCAGTGACAAGCACCAAAGGCATCAACAGAGTGACAATGAGAATGATTTCTCTCGATATAAATAAACAAAAGTAGTGGAATAATAAAAGAGCAACCTGAAATAAATAAATCAAATAGAACTACTAAGTGGGAACTGATAAATAAAAACTAACTGAACTTGATGACCACTAAAACTTCACATGACCCAATGGGTCACACTCAAATCACAAGACTCAACATCACCCACGACGATTGAGATCAAGATGAAACCCACACCTGCAACTAAAAAAAAGAACAAGGTATACGTGTGAGTATTAAAACTCAGTAGGTGTGCCCAAGAAATCTATTCCAAAATGAATTTCCTTTAAATAAAGAAACATTAATTTCAAGTTTGAACTACAACATATAAAAGTAAGTTTTTCACACATTTTTCCTTTAAAGCAACTCACGCCCCATTTTCCTTTTATCTTAAACCAGTTTCTTTTTCAAGAAGAAAGATTTAACCTTTTAATGAAAGAGGGATAGAGAAGAAGGAAGTGTAGAACATTTTCAAAACCTTTTTCCACAAACATTTGATTTTTTTTTATCAATTTTAGCAAAGAGATACACCATAAAATAAGGAGAAAGTAATGATCACACAAGAGAAATGGAAAATAGCAAGCAAAAGTGATCAACCAACAGTGCACCTCAACCATCTGTCGCATATAACTAAGTGCCGAAGTACATGAGAGAACCTAGGAGCTCATGAATAATCTAGAACATACTATACATGTGACTCATCCCAATGGCAGGGCCTACCCAATGAGGTTATAACACCCAAATGCCCGATCATCTCCCTACCTGGCCTGGCCAAGGGGTCCAATCCCATAATAATAATAACAAAATATCCCCCTGCTATGGGCCACTAGATATTCCAATAACCTGGACTAGTGCAACAATCGTTGATTGAGAATTCACTCACTATGCTAGGTTCCCATGTTTAGACTAAAAAGGGGGTGATCCAACCAATTCCAACCAAACATCTAGTCACAAGCACATACATATATATCACACATAAGAAACTCACACAAAAAGTCATCCCCGGGTCACCCCAAGGAACAAATCCTTTGTCTTTCAACTATTTGACCACAAGGGAGTCCTACATGGTGAATCTCCCAACATAAAACATAACCAAGGCAAGAGGACCATCCAAGGAGAGTTTTTAAGATAAACATTTTTACAAAAATTCCAACCAGGCCTTACACGATTTTCTCATGCGAAACTATTTCTTAAAGAATCACAAACACATGAATTTGAAAACCAGAAACGCATTTGGAAACCCATTTAAGTAACCCAATTCACCACTTTAAATATGAATCACATTAATAAGGGTAAAAAGGTCATTTCATCAAACACTTAGTAAGCACATTTAATAAAAATGTTTCATGCAATTCAAATACAAAGTGGGTCTTACTTTATTTCACAATAATCAATTATTATAAAAATCATAAAGTACTAACTAGCATTAAATAAAAGTGCAAACAACAAGATATCAATATTTCTTTAATTTAAAGGCTAATTTATAGGGAAACCTAGCTCAACAAGGGACCAGACCAAACCGAGACACTTTAGCACTTGACAAATTAGGCGGCGACCACTCATAACCGGCCCACACTCACACGCTAATACCTATATATATATATATATATAACCATAATCTAATGCACGTATTCCCTGCTCTATGATGGAATACGTACATGGAGGATATAGATATATATATTATTCATACCTTAAGTATATGTGTGCGCGTCCTCAAACGTTGATCAAAACTCAGTACAACATATCGTAGAATCACAAAAACACAGCGACAAGGTTCAACGCGCCTCAAATATTACCCATAGAGCATAAATAAAGAATAAATCAAGCAAGGCCATTTACAACTCATATTTTAAAATGAACATAAGGCCTATACGATGATACTAACCCATTTTCCATTTTACACACACCAAAACCACTTTAAAAACACATTTTCACCTCATTTTCACATTTCATGAAACCCCTTTAGCAATACAAGAAAAATACACATTTCAACCAATTTATTTCTATGGGCCATACCCTTTCCAAATCCACACATAAACCAAATTCACTTTAAAACATGTTTCACATCATTTACATAATTCAAAATTCACATTTAAAAGTGCACAAAAAGAACCAACATGGGTTCACACATGAACACAACTCATTCCCTTGGAAAACACATTTTTCAAACCATACGCACCTCAAATACTTTTTAAAAATCTTTTCACACCTCACCATATTCCATATAACAACTTTAAATCATCAAGAAAGCATATTAAAATCATTCAAGAATGCTAAAACATGGAATCACCTACCTTGGGCCAAGAGGCTTCCAGAAAGATGGTGCAAAATTGATCTGCACCTCAACTACACCACAAGGAGGAAAAGGAAACCCTAACAAAGAAGATCAAACCAAAAAACTCAAGATTAAAATCCTAAATCTAACACCCTACCGATGGAAAACCAAAACCCTAAATCGAAGGAGGGGTTTACCTGGAGGGGATACCAGAGAGATGTGTGCACGCGGGGGGTGGGGGGGGGGGGGGGTCATCGGAGGTCACGACGGTAGGGGATGGCCGTGCTGGAGAAGGGGAATAGGGCGTTAGAAATCATGATGGTAGGAGTTGCGCACCGATGAGGAGCCGCAACCAGCAGGGAAGGTTGCACTAAAGGACCGCCGCACCAGAGAGAGGATGGCCAGAAGGGCGCTCGACTAAGAGGGAGACATGCACAACAAGGAGGAAAAAGGGGGGGATAGTATGGTGAAGAGGGATGAGATAAATAGGAAGAAAAAAATAAAGAAATCCCAAAAAATGACCCTAATAAGTAATAATAATAATAATAATATTAATAATCATAATAATTATAAAAACAAAAATATTTACAATAATAATAATAATATTTTAGAAAAATAATATTATCATTATAATTATTATTGAAACAATCCATTTAATTTCATTTTTCACTTTTCTCATTTTATTTTATTTTCATTTTATTATTACTCATTTGATTTTAGGTGGGGGGTCACCGAAGGTCACACCGACAGGGGATGGCCGTGCCAGAGAAGGGGAATGGGGCATCCGAAATCGTGATGGTAGGAGGTTCACACCAAAGGGGAGCCACGGCTAGTAGGGGAGGTCACTCCAGAGGACCGCCACGCTAGAGAGAGGACAACCAGAAGGGTGCTCAGCTAGGAGGGTGACATGCGCAACAAGGGGGAAGAAGGGGGGGGGGACGGGATGGAGAAAGGGGAGGAGAGAAAGAGGAAGAAAAAAAATAAACCACCAAAAACGACCCTAATAAATAATAATAATAATAACAATCATCATCATCATCATATTAAAAATTTACATTATCATTATGATTATTATTGGAAAAATCTTTTTTAATTTCATTTTTTCTTTTCTCATTTTATTGTATTTTTATTTTATTATTACTCATTCAATTTTATTTATTTTGAACACCAGGCAGGCCGTGCAGTTGCCTGGGCAAAGCCGCACGATTTCCAAACCGTGCTCTTCCCATGCACCAGATGTTACGAAGCCTAAGACACTCGTTTTTCAATAAAAACTCAAAAAATCAACCCGAGACTCAACATGAACCCCGATGAAAAATTACAAGGCTAGAAAATAATAAAATAGAATAATTTGAAAAAGTTAGGGTGTGAAAATTCTCCCGACCATAACGCTTTCCACCCCCGGAAAGCCACAAGGAGGTTGTTTAGAAAACAAGAACTGGTACTCCTTCTCAGCTCTAGGAGATTCCTGACAAACAACAAACGAGAGTGAGGCAAGAACACAACGAACAAAGAAAAGGACCAACAGATTGAACTCGAAGACCCAAAATGAAATTTCTGCTAAGTGTTACCTAACCCCAAAAGCATAAGCACCTCCAATTGATCGATCAAAGGGAAGGATCCTCTCACTATACACAATCCAATATCCCAAGACAAACACCTTAAACATTCCCAAAGAATATCACACATTATACAAGAAACAAACAATAAACTCAACAAGGATACCAAAACCTTACTTCACAATGCTGTTGGGCGCATGTCGACCCCAACGTTTTCTCAATATAGGGGCATGGGGTTAGATGGCTCTGAACAAGACTACCAACTATCAAACGAATACCAAGGATGAAATTGGATTACTGAAACGGGGAGGCCAGAGTGGACTCCCCACCATAAGAGGCAACTAACACCCGAGATGGAACCGGGATACCAACATAGGGAGGTCCGAATGGACTCCCCACCATAATTAAAAGGATAACATGGATTTACTTTCGGTGAATTTCAATGAGACCCATGGTGGGTATCCCCACCATAGAGACCAACTAGCTTAACTCATTAGCATGGATCGACACAGAAAGCCTGACATGATCTAATTTTGGAGCTTCCTGCACAACATAATACCCCACCAAGAAATAGGGTCCTCAAGATCCCTCCATCCAATAGGACTGTTCAGAATGGAACAACTCCATAGAAAACTTAAACTGTCTCCATTTACCAAACTAAAGATAGACACCAGACTAAGGTCCCTTACAACCCCGAGGGTTCCTAACTATGCACCAGCATCACTCCGAGACCTATGTGGCTGGAGCTCTGATGATTGAAGCATATCTTGCCTCATTGTCGGTCACTGAAAACCATTGATTGAAAATTCTTCCTACTGGTTCCAAAAACAACCACACTATGATCTGAACAGTGCTAACAGAAAACAAAACACCCCACAACCTACTTTGCCTCAATAAGGAACTTCACCAAGACAGGGACTTAGAAGATGAGCATGCATCAACCCTTTCAACTTCAAATGAGAAACTTCATAAGGAAGGGCACACAAAATGTGCTTTCACCTGAAATAAAAAAAACACACAATTCCTCGAAAGGAACACATGCTTTTATTAAAATAGGAGTTCTCAGAAAATTTCATGACTTCCACCCTTGAACTTGAATGAAAACATGACATTGAAAAATGTCACCGAACATGACTACTACATCTTTAGAGCCCACATTGGTGGCCTAACATGAACCTTATCTTAGTAGGAAATCGAAGAATGATCAAAAGTCCTTTTTAGGACAGCGGCCAACAACAATAATCTAGACCACTACCCGCTTTCCCCACCAGATTTCCTTTCACCGCTTCTAGGTGAGACCTTCTGACTTAACGATGTCAAACTTAACGTTTGACCATCAAACGACTCAAGGAAACTAAAACGTCCTTCAAATCCTCTCGCATCCACTCCCCCACTGCAAGAGGATTCACTTATCCAAAAAAGAAGAGGGGGTAGACTCAACCCTAAACTCAAGAAGAAGATTCATACTTTGATCAACCAGAGGATCTGCCAATGAAAAATCACCCGTGGCTGCACTTCAGTGGTACATTAACTCTTAATGGGGGCATACACTAGCTAGTGAGGAAAAAGCACAAGGACCCCATCAAACAGGTCCATTGGCCAAAACATGCCACAACCAGAGTCAAACACATGAAGGGAGCCATCACAAAGGCTTCCTGAAACACTTCTCAAAAGAGACGACAAACCATCACTTCAAACCAACTTACCGAAAAAGCACAAACCTGAAACATCATTTAAACAAGAGGGGTTTCAAATTCAATACACCCCACAACAAAATTCCCCAAAAGTACGAGATAAACACCACACAAACAGTAATTATCAAAACACCCAATTTTTCCTAAAAAAACTATTGTTGAAAATAAACAAGGTTGGTGGGTTGCACATTCAGCAATGGTATTCCAGGGGTCTGGCACATGCATGTTTTTGTGCCACACCAAACACCCATTAACTTTCCACACATATCCCATGCATGTGGTCACCTATGATGATACCAAGGTTCAAAATAAAACCTTTCTGTTTTCCAAAACATCAATCAACCCACACCTCTTCCTCTCAAACCACTGGAGACAAAATTAAACCCATTCCAAATTCCACAAAACCACTTTGGAAAAGCATCAAACCTTAAAATAAAAGACATTTTCAAATCTTACCACGATTTCCAAAATTCACTACCCACTGGATTAAAAACCATTTCAAATATAGCTTGCTTTCAAACTCTACACACCCATTCCAAATCATTTCATTCCATTAAAAACACTTCCCAATAGTTTAGTAAATTCCATTTAAAACTGATTTTCCAAAACCCATTTTAGTGTTGTCCATGCTTTCCATGCAATTAATTTCAATAAACCATAAATTCAAATTATAAAAATTTGATCCTGATAAACTCACCCTCACCCACTCAAAATCATTTTATTAGAATCCATCTTTTCAAAGTTCCTTCAAATAATCCTGAAAATCCATTTTCTACCCTTTGAAAATAAACCAATTTAAATTAAACCTTTCACAAGTCCTTAATAAGAGTTTTACAAACAATTTAAAGATTCAAAATAAACCCCAAACAACTCACACGGGGAAAGTAGTGTCAACGGGTGACTCGGACACATGGTTGATAACCATATGCTAGTCACACCACCATCATGGAGAGTATTCTAGGACATTGTTCCTAACTCCACATGGCTTGCCAGACCCCGTGAGCTGATGAAATCTAATTACCAACTCCATTTTTATTCCCCAACACCAAACAATCCCCAAGAACCAAAGGACACCATCAAACCCAGACATCCCCTGGTAACCTGAGGTTCGGAAGGAGCAAGAGTTCGAGACGCTCTTCCCACACCTAACCCTTGAGTACCGACAATCCTAATCCTTCTACCTCGACATTCCCAAGTAATAATGGGAGCTATAAAATAAAGGTCCACTAAAGAGCCAACCTCTCAATGATACCATTTTGTCATGAACCAGCCCAGGTCGACCCTGAACTGGACACCCAAGGCGGCCCGCGACAAGGCCCGAGAGGCATTCCCAATCTTCCTAACCTAGAGACAAGAACCAAAGGCATCAACAGAGTGACGATGGGAACAATTTCACCCAATATAAATAAACAAAAGTATCAAGATAATAAAAGATCAACCTAAAATAAATAAATCAAACAGAATGACTAAGTAAAACTACCACAAAATTGGGTTTCTGCAGCTCCACCATTTATCAGCGCTACAAAAAGCACTGATAAAGGGGGACCCTTTATCAGCTCTAAAAAAAGTGCTGCTAAATGGGCACTTTACAGCACTAAAAATAGTGCTATTAAAAGTGACCCTTTATCAGCGTTTTTTAGTAGAGCTGATAAAGGGGGGATTTTTCAGCGCTTTTTCCTAGTGCTGATAAATTTTATGTTTCAAAAAAAAATCATGAAAAAAATATATTGTTATATGAGTATATTTATATTGATATAAATATAATATATATTTTTTAAATATGTTTTAGATATGTATAAATAGACTATTAAATTTAATATATAATAAATTTAGTGAAAATGGAATTAAAATATTTTAAAAAATATTATTAATTATTAATTTTCTAATTATCATTGATTAATAATCATTTAATAACAATTAGAAGACACAAAAAATAAAAAAAATAAAAAAAAGAATCTAAAATAAGTTGAAAATGTAACTCAAAATTCAAACAACCATAACTTTTGATCCATTTGTCTGTCTGAGCTCTACAACATATCTAATCAAAGCCTGCGATGAGCTCTAGGCGCTAGTGACCCAAGGGAACTTTATATCACATTTTTTGAGGCCAAAAGGACCATAAGACCTCCAAAATTGAGTTTTTAGTCAGGATACCCCAATTTGTTAACATTCAAATAGGTATAACTTCTGATCCGGATGTCCTTTAGGCCTGTACCACATATCATATCAAATATTGTTTCACTTTCTTTGATTTGAGTAGTTGTGGAGTTAAAACGAGCATCTGTATTAGAATTTATGGTCATTTTAACATTCTATGGCTTTTCAAATACACATATATATGTATTTATTCGTAAATATATATACGTGTGAGTGTGTGTGTGTGTATGTGTGTGTGTGTGTTGTATAAATGTATGTATGTAATTATTTATTTATTTATAAACACACATAAAAAACATATTTTATAAATGTATTTAAAACTAATCTTATAAATATATATTAATATACAAATAAATATACGGATAAAAAATTATAACTAAATATATATAAATAAATAAATATAAATATATATTAATATACGGATGAATATATATATATATATACTAATATATGAATAAATATATATGTATTAATATAACAAAATATATTTATATTAATATAAATCTATATTAATATACGAATAAATATAACTATATATATATATATTAATATATGAATAAATATATATATATATATATTAATATATGAATAAATATATATGTATTAATATAACTAAATATATTTATATTAATATGAATCTATATTAATATACGAATAAATATAACTATATATATATATATAAATAAATTGATATATCATTAAATAGAGAAAAAACGAAATAGCTTAGTGGTAAAGGTGCAGACGCGCAAGGGGGAGGTCACGGGTTCGAGTTCGGGTGGAAGCAAGGAGGTGCCCGCATGTGGGGGATGTGCGAGAAGGGCAGCGCAGGAGAGTGTTAGGCTGGGGGTCCGCCTAGCGCTGATGGGGGGGGGGGGGTCCAACGCTGTTAAAATCTCCCCTCGTATTATATAATTTTTTTTAATTCTTTGACTTTTATCAGCACTTTTTAAAAGTGCTGATAAAGGACCCCATTTGTCATAGCTTTTTTTAGCACTGATAAAAGGGGTCGTTTATCAGCGCTTTTTAGCGCTGATAAAAGGTTCTTTTATCAGTGCTTTTCTAAGCGCCGATAAAAGGGACCCCTTTATCTTCACATCGATTAATATCATTTTTTAGCACTGTTAATGCACTTTTCTAGCATTGATAAAAGACAAATTTGTAGTAGTGTAGGAACTGATAAATATAACTTACTGAACCTGATGTCCACTAAAACTCCACATGAACCTATTTGTCACACTCCGATCATAAGACTCAACATCACCCACGATGATCAAGATCAATCTGAAACCTACACCTGAGACTAAAAAAAGAAAAAGGTATAGGCATGAGTATTAAAACTTAGTAGGCATTCCCAAGAAATCAATTCCCAAATGCATTTCCTTTAAATAAAGAAACATAAATTTTAGGTTTGAACTACAATATATAAAAGTATGTTTTTCAAGCATTTTTCCTTTAAAGAAAATCACGATCCATTGTCCTTTTATCTTAAACCAGATTATTTTTAAAGAAGAAAGATTTAACCTTTTAATAAAAGAGGGATTGAGAAGAAGGAAGTATAGAACATTTTCAAAACCTTTTTCCACAAAAATTTGAAAATAATTTTATCACTTTTAGCAAAGAGATGAACCATACAATTAGGAAAAATTAATGATCACATAAGGGAAATAGAAAATAGCAAGCAAGAGTGACTAACCAATAGTGCACCTCAATCATCTACCACAGATAACTAAGTGTCGAAGTACATTGGAGAACCTAGGAGCTCGTGAATAATCTATAACATATTATACATGTGACTCATCCTAATGGAACGTCCTACATGATGACATCATAACACCCAAACGCCCGATCATCTCCCTACCTAGCCTCACCAAGGGGCCCAATCCCATAGCAATGATAACAAAATAACCCCCTATTATGGGCCACCAACTAGTTCTATAATCTATACTAGTAAAACAATACTTGACTGAGAATTCACTCTCTATGCTAGGTTCTGATGTTTAGACTAAAAAGGGGGTGAGACAACCAATGTCATCCAAACATCCAGTCATGAGCACATACATATATATCACACATAATCAACTCACACAACAAGTCACTCCCAATTCACCCCAAGGAAAAAGTCCTTTTCTTTTCAACTATTTGACCACAAGGGATCCATACATGATATACCTCCCAACATACAACATAACCAATGCAAGAGGAATATACAAGGAGAGTTTTTAAGATAACCAGTTTTACAAAAATGCCAACCGAGCTCACATGATTTTCTCATGCCAATTTATTTCTTAAAGAATCACACATACACCACTTTGAAAACCAGAAACACACTTGGAAACCCATTTAAGAAACCCAATTCATCAATTTAAATCTGAAGCACATTTATAAGGGTCAAAGGGGAATTTCATCAAACACTTAGTAAGAAAATTTAATAAAACAATTTCATACAATTCAAATACAAAGAGGGTCTTACTTTATTTCACAATAAGCAATTATTCTAAAAACCATAAATTACTAACTAGCATTAAATAAAAGTGAGAAAAATAAGAAATAAATAATTATTTAATTTAAAGTCTAATGCATAGGGAAACCTACCTCAAAAAGGGAGCAGACCAAGTCGAGTCACTTCAACGTTTGACAAGGTGGTGACCACTCACAATCGGCCTACACTCGCACACAAATACCTTTATATATATATGTATCCATAATCCAATGTAAGTATTCACCATTCCATGAGGGAATACATACAAAGAGGAAATATATATTATATATATATATATATACCTTAAGTATATCCATGTGTGACCTCAAATGTTGATCAAAACTCAGTACAACATATCCTAGAATCACAAAAACATAGCGGCAAGGTTCAACACACCTCAAATATTACCCATAGATTATAAATAAAGAATAAATCAATCAAGGACATTTAAAAATCATATTTAAAAATTTACACAAGATATATATGCCGATAATTTTACACACACCAAAACCACTTCAAAAACACATTTTCACCTCACTTTCACATTTCGTGAAACCCATTTAGCAACATAAGAAAAGTACACAGTTCAACCAATTTATTTCTATGGGTAGAGCCCTTTACAAACCCACACAAAAACCAAATTCACTTTAAAACATGTTTCACATCATTTACATAATTCACAATTCACATTTAAAGGTGAAAAACAAGAGCCAACATGCCAAAACATAAGCATTTTCCTTAAGAAATTCCACTTTCATTATATGTGATTCATAAAACCCTTCCAAAACATGTTTCACACCCTTTTTGAAATTTATTAAACCACTTAAAAAAAATTTAGAACACATCTAAGGCATAAAACATGGTTTCACACATGAACAAGACCCATTCCCTTTGATTTTTTTTTCAAACCATACGCTCCTCAAATCCCTTTAAAACTATTTTATCAGCTCACCAATATTCCATAGAGCACATTTAAATCCTCAATAAAGCATATTAAAATCATCCAAGAATCCTAAAACATGGAATCACTTACCTTGGGACAAGAAGATTCTAGAAAGATGGTGCAAAATCCATCTACCCTTCAACTACACCAAAAATCGGAAAAGGGAAACCCTAATCAAGAAGATCAAACCCAAAAACTCAAGATTAAAACCCTAAATCTGACACCCTACCTACCAGAAAACCGAAACCATAAATCGAAGGAGGGTTTTACCCATAGGGTCTATTAGAGATAGGTGGACACACGAGGGGGGGGGGGGGGGGGCGCCGGAGGTTGCACCGATAGGGGATGGCTGCGCTGGAGAAGGGGAGTGGGCATCAGAAATCATGACAGCTGGAGGTACATGCGAAAGAGGATTCACAAATAGCATGGGAGGTTGCGCTGGAGGATCGCCACACTGGAGAGAGGCTGACCAGGAGTGCACTTGGCCAAGAGGGTGGTGTGCACAACAAGGAGGAAGACGGGGGGGCAATAGGATGGCTAAGAGGGATGGGAGAAAGTGGAAGGGAAAAAATAAACCCTAAAAACCTACCCTAAATAATACCAATAATAATAATAATAATAACAATAAAAATATTTACAATAATAACAACAACAATAATAATATTCTTAAAAAATAATATTATCATCATTATTATTATTGAAACAATCATTTTTTATTTAATTTTAAATTTTATCATTTTATTTAATTTTAATTTTATTATTACTCATTCAATTTTATTTATTTTGAACACCAGGAAGGTTGTGCAGTTGCCTAGGCGAAACCGTATGGTTTCCAAACCGTGCTCTACCCGTGCACTGGACACTACGAAGCCCAAGACACTCATTTTTCAATAAAAACTCAAAAAGTAAATCTGAGACTCAACCCAAGACTCAGCCAGAACCCTGAAGAAAAAATAAAAGGCCATAAAATAATAAAATAAAATAATTTGAAAAAGAAAGGGTGTGACATCTTGTTTGATGTTTGGTTGGCCACCAAGCTTCTTGGCTTTTCTGTTTGACCCTGGTTAATGAATCTTTGTTGGTATCCTAGTATTAGGAACCATGTACCGTTATTAAGACTAGTCTAGGATGTGTGACCCTTTTGTGATTTGTTTTCCCCTAGGTTTATAGCAGGCTACACGCCTTTTGTTCTCACTTCTTAGAGTCATCCTATGATGTTGGGACTACTTGCATGTGTCATTTCAGTTTAAATTTTGTTTGAGGATATATCCTTTAAGATTTTGTTTATGCGGTCATATCCTTGGGTGGATACTCTAAATAAATCTTTTATGGATATTCTGATGCCATTCATCGAGAGTCTTCCAGATCGTATTCAGTGTGGCGTGTCTCAGCTTAAAGCCGACGTTGCTTGGTGCTTCGGTCCTTTTATGTTTTTGTTGGTTCAAGTGGAGACCTATTTGAGTCGTTTCCTTTTCTATGAACTTTTTCTCTATGTTTCTCTCTCTATACTGTTTTTCATGATTGGATTGGTTTTTATTGAGTTACAATTCTTTGTGAATTCTCTAAGTTTTGTTTTTCCATGTTTTATTAGAGGATTGTACTTCCCTGTTTTCTTGGTGTTATATAGACACTGGTGAGTTGTTTTAGGGACCTGTTGACATGTGATTTTCTAGTATATATTTCCTTGTTGGCATCATCTCAAAGTGAGACTCAGGTAAGTGTAGGAATGACCTTTTATCATGCATTTTTTTTAGAAATGTTTAATTATGAACATGTTTAGTAGCAGTTTAAATTATCATTCAACTTCAGGTGATATTTATTACTATTGATACATGGTAGGGGGACTGTTTTGATCATACTCCTATGGTTTTTTCCTATTTTGGACATGCTCAAGTTGATGATGTTAGGTGGTTCGGAATCATCATGTGGCTAGGTTTTAATTTGCAAGGTGGAGAGTGTGTTTTTTTTCATATTAAAATTGTTCATGAATTTAATTTCAAAGGTGGAGATTTTTGAATTGGTAATTCATTTTATTTTTCAAATTAAATTTTATTCTTTTAATATGCCTTTTTTGTTGAGAATATGTTTCATAGTAGAAATTTAGAATCGCCTTAGTGTTCTCCTCCCTACATGGGTCTTCTCCAATTTCATTTTCACACCTTTTGTTCTAGGGATTTCACAACCAAAATTTTCACAAAGAGAGAGACAACAATGCCTCTTCATCATTGATATGGTTAGGCTATTACCTAGTGGAGAGAGAGGAGTAGAACCAGACCATCCATGATTCCTCGAGTGAGATCAATGGGGCCTCTCTAATTTTGGGGTGCAATTGTTCCCAGAGTCTGCATCCATGGTTTATCGACTAGAATTAGAGAGAGAGATCTTGCCCCTGCTTTCATTTTATTTTCTTGGTTGAGAGATAGTAGCGAGGGATTCAGGGATGTTCTGGGATTTAATATGGTGGTATTTCAGTTTGGCGATTCTATGTGCTAGAGCTCCTAGTTTTGGGGGTTTTTGTTTCGACAATGACAACAACATTATTTCATCGTTCTTGATCCAAGATGTGGTGAGTATGGATCTCAATGAACCCAGACAACTATGATGGTCTTGGAATGTAGTGTCAGTCTTGGGAAATGGTGACAGTCTTAAAGATGATAGAGGACGAGGACACAACAACAATAATTGTTGGATGTAATGGGCATAGAGGCTTCGAAAGAGGTGATGATGGGCACTGATAAGGGGGGTCTTGATCTATTTTTTGTTTCTTCGTCGGTTCTTGATCCAAAATTTCCTAGTTTTTTTGTTCTGTAGTCCTTGTGTGCTGCTACCTTTTCACTTTGCTTTTACCCCATTTATTTCCATAGTGAAAAACCCTGATGATTCTATCTTGTGCACGTAGGCCGTTGGTCTAAGAACGTAAATCCTCTATTTCACTTTTAATTCTTTTCATTTCGTATTTTATTTGAACTATTCATACATCGCTGCTTCTTGTTTAAATTCAAATTTTTAGAATCTGTTATATTTATGGGTTTGAATTTATTTATTTTAATTTGAAGTTGTTTGGGAATTTGTTTTAACTGGTTAATCTTGCATGTTGTTGGTTTCATTTTTGTTGGTTCCCATTGTATTTTCAGAATAATTTTTCTCATATGCATGGATCTTATTTTGGTTTTGGAAATGCATTTATGAATCTGGAAATTTTTATTCTCATTGTATTGCTTATGTTTGTCAAGACTCTTTATTTACATAATATTTTATACTGTAATAAGAATTACATTGCAAGATTTGAATTTTGTAATTGTCACTACTATGTTTTGTTCACAACTGAATTCATTTGATTTATTCATTATTGTTTGAATGCAATGAAAAAATGTTCTGTGCTAATCATTTTGCTTGTAATAAAATGAAAATAAACATCATTTTCACATTTTATATTTTGTTGAACCAAAATATCAAATAGATCCTGGACTATTTCATGGGGGGAGTCTCTCGCATAGTGGCATCCCCCGCAAAAAATTCCCTCAAGAATCGAGTAGAATATAACACCTCTCCACCATTGATGTGATAAAATTACAAGTCGATACAACATGAGTGGGTTGAAACCTATTCCACTGAACTCATATGGGAAGGATTGTGTCCAGTGTTGTTTCATGGGACTCATGGAACACATAATTTTATTTAACATGGTGTCTGATTTGAGCTACCCCAACATTTGTATAAATTCAAAGCTAAAAGCAATGACATCAAGGCCCAAGTATAGGATGAGGCTCAAATATTTTCAGGCTCACTTGGAACATATAAAATCACACCAAATAGAGCTTGATCCAGTTAGTACACACATCACTCAAAATCTCACCAAAAAGAGGTTGATTTTCACCTGGATCCACAAAGTAGTGATTCATTCCAACTCTGATTATTCTTGAAAACATTATAAAACTTTATCATAGGAGGGAAATTTTACAATAAGAAGAGTTTCTAGATTCTCTCTAACCAAATCATCGAGAATCTCGATTCTAGACACGTGTCAATCATCCAATGAAGAAGAATACTGCTCGACACTAAAAATGAGGAACATTCCCAATGTTACCTAAAGAAGTTGAAGAAACCCATACTAATCACATGGTGATTTTTTAAGCACACCAAAGAAATCCAAGAGTTTTTGAATAAATAGAGAACTATTCACCGATTCTGGGGGCTACGAGGCTACTTCTGTAGCCACTCAATCAAGCTATTGTTATTGTTTTTCTTTCATTTCTTTTGGTTATAATAACTCTGGTGATGCCACACAAAGAAATTAGTGGCCGATCCATCAAGATTTTCCTTACCAACCTTTTAATTATTTTTTCATTTCAATAGTTCAATATCTTCTATTAAATATCTCTAGATTTATTGACCTTAGGATATTTCATTACTTAATACATTTTCAAATTTATTGTCCCTTATTCACTAGATCACAGTCATAGGGCACTTTTTTACTCTCCATTGTTTGTGATTATGAGTTGTGGGTTGACTTAAGGGTAATAGGACATATCTGATTATTAGGCTAGGGAAGATTAGAGGCTATAGATATTATTTCACCCCTCTAATTAAAACAAAATTTCCAAGTTTGGGAAATCAAGTGAGATTTCCCTTGATTAGGTAGAAAACATGAGAGTAAAAATTTGAATAATGACTCAATAGGAAATGTAAGGAGATATCAGTGGTTATTCCACTTATTTTAAAATAAAATTAAAAAACTAGTTCAATCTCACAAACATATTCACACAGAGAACCTTCTGAACTAATATAGAACATATCCAAAACAGTTTCCTCTATAGAGACAACCTAAGTCCACTGCTACTACATTTATTCCGGTTAAAAAATTAATTTCCTATGAACCCCATGATAGGATTCTCATAAAACTTAGTACTATTGTAGGGGGATGTTTTTGTTTTACCTTTTTAAATGATTTTAACAAATAACCAAATCTAATTCAATTCACTTCATTTGTTTTGATTCAAATATTGAGAAAAAATTTCTATCGAGATATAGAACTTTGAGATTCACAGAGGAAGTGGAAAAGAGTTTGCTACTTTCTATTGAATTGCTCCCCATCCTATTCTTATTCTTCCACCAGAGTCACCATAGGAACCAGAAATATAGAAGATAATTAATATCAATTTAATAGAACATTAAGAGAACTATATGTACCTAATTTCAACAACATAAATTTTCATTTACAAATTAATGATCAACATTATTGTAAGATTAAAACTGGAATGCTAAGACACATGACTATATTTCATGGTTTTTTAAGAGAAGACCCCAATAAGAATATATCAGTATCAAGAGAAGTGTGAAATGGTTTCAAACCTAGTGGAGTCACTAAGGATTAAATTAGTTAGAATAAATTTCCATTCCCTCTTGAAGGATATGTCAAGGAGTGGATCTAAAACATTTAAACTAGAGAGATCATGAACTGGGATGAATTATGTAGAGACTTATTCCAAAAGTATTTACTTATATTAAGGAGTGTCCAATTGAGGAAGGAGATTTATGAAATCAATGAATCAAGTTGAGAGACCCTTTACAAATTTTTAGAGATATTCAAGGGATTAATAAAGTTATACCCACACCAATATTGTAAAGAGAAACATTTCTATTAGATTTGGTGTCCTAATACCAACTGATTGTACTTTGATTGCATGTATATTTTATGTATTAAATTTTAATTAAACATATTATTACATATTTCTCATTATTCTCCATGAATTTAATGTAATAATGTACTAGATTATTTTCTGCATTGATAAATTCATGGAAGTTCCCCTCTATAAAGAGAACATTGAAGTTCTATAACAATATTCTTAATATAGTTCTTCTGTTGGATAACATACTATGATGTGACCCATAGTTTATAGACCATCAGGTGTGAGTACTCGTAAGTGGATGATCCTTCTTCTCATGATGTTCACACTTTGTAATCTTTAAAATGAGAGATTATGAGAATAAACCCACCAATAATAATTATGCATTTTTGGTATCATCATATATTCTTATCTATGAGTGTGTGTAATAGTCCTTAGACTTTAAGATTTTCATTGGTGCATGTCATGACTCACACACTTAGATTTATTGAAAAAAATCATGTTGTATGTTAGTGGGAAGTCAGGTATGTTGGGTGCGTCATAATGAACATGTCATTAATGGATAAGTCGAGAAAGGATTTGTCCCTTCCATCTTTATGGGATTTTATATATTAACCCTTTTATTTGAATATAACAATTGCTTAAATTTCATGTCCATGGTGTATCGAAATGTTTATTTCATATAGTTAAAGAAAGACGTATCAAACATATAGGTTAATGAAACTGTCATGCAACCTTCTTAATGAGATATTGTGACAAATGGATTAATTACACAACGAGAATTCACATGTGGTTTTTGACATTGAGACATTATATTCTTTCTCTTGGGTGGCTTGAATCACTTCTAGATAGTAATCTTGGAGTTTTGGCAAGCCCACCTAACACCAATAAGAAAGAATCCTAAAGGGTCACACACTATGTGTTTCTGTTGATCTTGATTAAATTATCTTTGAATTTAATTAATGAAATAAATGTTATTCTCAAGACTGATAAATAATTTTATTCAAGTTATATTGATCGAATATATTAAATAAATATATATTCACTTTCATGTGAATAATATATATATATATATATTTATTTTATTGAATATTAAATAAATATTTATTTTCTAATATGTGAATGAAATATATATTTGAATATTCAATAAATACCAAGGAGTTTGAATGGATCAAGACCGCGTTTGGTGATAAATAAGTATTTACAAGTTGATAAATATTATTTATCATTTTCTCAAGATGGCGCATGCCGCAAAATAATAATTATATTATTATTTTATGTAATGGAGTTTATTAAATGTTTTAATATTATTTAAGGGTAAAAATACACTTAAAAAATATTTTAACCTAAACCCTACCTCTATAAATAGCATGTTATGGCTATTATGTGGGTAATAAAAAAAGAGATAAATGTTTCACATAACGAATTCTCTTTCGACTCCTCCATCCCTCTCCCTATCAAGAATGAGAATGAAAGGGAAATTTTTTCAATACTAAAGAATGATTGATCAAGAATGATTGATCAATAACAAATAACACAAGAAATTTGATTCACCGTGCTCACACCCAGAGATCTAGTGATGTTTCTTGAAGATCATTAGGAGTACACGTGGATCACCACTAGAGGGATTATACCATTGTATCCTCACAATCACAGTGAATGAAATCCGAAAGGGTCTTTTTGGATGATCAATGTTGACCATGAAGGAAAAAACTAAGACTAGGTAATTTTTTTCTTCCAATATAATAAACTTAACATGCAAGATCATCTTTTTGGGTTCTAGGAAATTGAAATTAAAATAAATTATAATTATCTCTTCACCCACTGTGCGTTTCCATTGTTCCCAGAGCCTTTAAGTTATATCAGAGGGCTCACATTTAAATCTATAACTATTTATTTAATTATTGATCTATGAACAATTGTGGTTAGATTTTCATTTCATTTCATTTTTTCTTTAATATGATTTGAATTAATATGTTTCAACATATTAATCATGTCCGTTTAGTGTTTCATTTTCTTAAACATATAAAAAAATGAAGAATGATCAGAGATGCCATCTAGAACTACCAAAATTTTGGCTGGTAAGACAGAGATACATGACATGTACATGAAAGTACATGTTGTGTACCCTAGTGCACTGCATTTGGATGCATCGACAGATACACAACATGCCACAAATTTACAACACACATAGTATTTATTACACACTGCATGTAGATTGGACCAGGCTGACACATGGATTGTCATATTACAAGGCATAGTGAACACACTATGTAGTCTACATGGGTTAGACATGTAAATCACGCAATATGTGTTGTCATTATACATGATCAAAACCATGTGTGACTAAAAAACTATAACATTTTTGACATACATGACATGTATGTGGTGTATATGGTGTGTAGTTCATCAATTATGATGTCCGAAACACATGCTGAAGACTTAGGCGTGTATCTCAGACACATGAAAAGTGGAACACATAGCGTATAGCTGGTATGTACATACTATGTAGTCCAAATGAGGTACACACAACAGATCCATGCGTGTACCTTGGATACATGAAAACCGAGATATATGGCGTGTAGCTGGATTGTACATGTTGTGTTGTCTCCCATTCAAGAATAGAATCTAAAATTACATTAAATTTAAAAATTGTAGCATTAAAAATTTATTTCATTGATTGAAACACCAATCCATGTTTGAAAATTTAATATTGGTTTTAAATAATTTTAAATGGTCAATTAATTTATTATAATAAATATGCCATTATTGGACCTACCATTTATTTTCCATTAATATCATAAATTATGGGTATATCCAATTAAGTTTGGATGATCATTAAGATGAAAAAGAATTAATTAATTAATTAATTAATTACTTAATTAATTAATTAATGCAAGCATGATCATCTTAATAATAAAGAAAAGCTAAATAAATAAAGGCTAGATGATTACTATTGTATATTTGTTGCATGTATGACCGATAATGAGCTTGACCAAGACCTATGTATGTGTTGGATTTATTTAATTCAATTTATTTCATAGGTTTGAAATTATTTAATATTAAATTAAATGATGGCCTATGAGTCATCCCTCCCTCCATTATTATATAGGATCTGTATGTTCAAGGATATTTATGTAATCCCCTTTAAATAACCCTTTGGTTCCTCTCACCTACGTCTAAGTAATAAATACTTGTAATTAATAGAGCATCACAAGGATCATGAAGGTGGTTCAAGATGGAACCATAATTATGCCAACTCAGTGATGCATAGGTGTAGAGGTGGAATGTTGTAACTCATGGAAAGAACAACAAATAGAGTTATTTCCTTAGGTCATAAGTTGATTTAATGTCTGCTCATTAAATCAAACATTAGATAAGATCATGATCAGTTTATTTACTTTATTTATTTATTTTTATCTATACATTATTTATATTATGTATGAAGGAAAACAATCACAAAAATAAATGAATTAATGTGAAAATATGGAATTTAAATAAATGGATTATTCATAAATGTTTTATCCAATATGGTTAATTAATTAATTAAAATTTAATTAATATTAACAAGACATGTAAATGATAAAACAAGATAAAATTTATGCATAATAAATTAAAATCCATCAAATAAATATTAAGTCTGACTTGGCCTTCCATTACTTAATTAGGAATGAATCCAATAGAACTAAGTGTTTAACAAACCCATTTTGTGACACTTAATTTTATAAAGCGAGTTCTTGTGAAGGTTTTGGGTCAAATTAACCATTTTCATCAAGATAAGTAGACATTTCTAGAATTGGTGTTATTTGGAGTCACGTTTTTGAGAAAATAAAAGTCAGGATTTTAGGATTAGGGAGTCCACTCAATGGATCAAGGAGCTGCAAGCCTATAGCTGCAAAATGCCTATCTATGTAAATACCTTCAAGTATCTTGACCAACCCTTTTTGGAGTTATGTGAACGAGAATATGGATTATTTACACTAGAATATCCTAGAAACTATACATTTTGAGTTCAATGGTGAGAGATATTGGACTTGATAAATTTTTGGGTGATTTAATAAAAACATTTAATTTATTATATCTCACATAATTTGTAATCATGAAAAGTAAAAAAAATATGCTATTTTAAATTGTAGAACAAATGGAAATCTCATCATCCACACTATACCTATGATCCATATTGGAGAAATACCATCTCTTAACTAGCAGTAACTTCCAGGAATGGTACATATGATTTCAGGTTGTTTTTTCACTATTAATGGAAATCATATGTGCTAGAATCCTCACTTCTTGATCCCCTTCCAAGGAGACTAGTGATGAAGAGTTCATAGTCTACGAGAAACATATGAATAACATAGTCGAAATTCAACGTTTTATTATTTAATCTATGTCCAGTGACCTCATGAAGTCTCATAAAAACATGGATGCATATAGCATGCTCAAGCATCAATGTGGACTATATCAGGAGAGATCTAGACATGAGAATTTTGAGATTTCCAAAGTGCTCTTTTAGAGTAAGCTTATGGAGGGTTCTCCAGATAGACCACATATAGTCAAGATCATTGGATACATTGAGATCCTATAGTTTGTAGGGTTTAAACTCTATAAATAACTGGCCAATTATCTTATTCTTGCATCACTCCCTCATATCTTCTCTATTTTTTTTTGTAAATTTTAATATAAAGAACATTTAGAAGTCTCTTCCAGATCTTCTCACTCTTCTTCACCAAGGGGATAAGGAGATGAAGTGTGAAAATATTTCAGTCTTTATGGTGAATAAGTGGAAAGGCCAAGGAAAAATCCCAAAGGGAAATGATTCTTCATAACACTCTTACAATAAGAGAAGTATTAAGGGTAAATAAAGGGAACATGATTCTATTTCTTTCACATGTGGAAAGAAAGACCATTAGAAGAAAAACTGCACCCAGCCTAAGAAGCAAGGGGAAGCTTCAGCTGAATTTTTTATCATGTTTAATTTATCTATTTCTATAAATTAGGTATTAGATACAGTTTTTGGTGCTCACATATGTATTCAAATAATGTAACCATGTAGATTCAAAAGATTGACTAAGGGGAGGTAGATCTGCGAGTATCCAATGAAGGTAAACTTGCTACTATAGCCACAGGGTGACCACCTCACATTACTAAATGGAATGATCTTGGATTTTAAAGGTTGTTATTATGTGCCACCCTTTACCAAAATAAATAATATCAGTATCTAGACTAGATATATATGCTTTTATTTTCAAATTTGATTTTTTTTTGCTTATTTTATAAAGATAACATTTGTTATGATAAGACACATTTAAATAACATTCATTATGTGTTGTAATACACAAACCAAGTAATGATAGTTAATAATAAAAAAACCTCACATGATTCATACCACACCCAAATTTTGAAATCATTGTCTAGGTCATGTAAATGAAAAGTGATTGACTAAATTACATCAATATGGATATTTAGATTCATTCAAACTAAAACCACTTGGTATATGTCATGCATGTTTACAAGAAAAAAATAACCAAAGCCCCACTTAGTGGGAAAGGTGAAAGGGTCAAAGATATTTTGGAATTAGTTCATACATGTGTGTGTGGTCCATTTCCTGTTGATATAAGGTGTGGGTACTCATACTTCATAAATTTTATGGATTATTTTAATAGATATAGATATGTCTATGTAATGAGTTATATGTTGGATTCCTTTGACAAATTTAAGGAATACAATAATGAAGTTGAGAACCGGATTTATAAGAAGATTAAGAAACTCCTCTTAGACCATTGCAGAGATTATCCCAATTAAGAATTCATTAATTATTTATAGGATTTTTTTATTTTATCTCAACTCACTCCTCCTTATAATCCTCAATGGAACAGTATAAATGAAAGGAGGAACCACACCTTGTTAGACATGGTGAGATCAATTAAAAGTCATGTGAATCTTCCATTATAATTTTGGGGATACACATTGCAAATAATATCACATATAATAAACCAAGTATTAACTAAATCAATAAATGGTATTCCATACAAATTTTTGAGTGGAATAAAAACCATCATATCAAATTTACATGTGTGGGAAGTGAAGAATTTATTAATGGATATTCTATAAAAAAACATGCACCCCGAGGCACAAAGTGTACCTTTATAGGATACCCCAAGGAAGTAAGGGGATATTAACTATTTAACCCCTCATACAAAAATGTTATAGTTTAAAGAATCACCATTTTACTTGATAGAGAGAAAATTTCTAAAAGAGGTAGTGGGAGAGAGATAGAATTCATTGAAGTTGAGGCTCAAGGAACACAAGAGTTGGTACAAGAATTCTCCATAATTGTTCTTTCGGTCTTGATAGCGTTCTTGGAGGAAGTAGTTCTTTTAGCCTTGAAAGAATTCTCCATAATTGTTGTGCACAACGATTGGGGAAAAGTATTAGTGTTGTGAGGATATTTATAATCGGGTTTGAGGTTATATAGTTATGACAATAAATAAACGCATTACGAATTTTATTTATTTCATTAACTCTCATTGAAAACCCCTATCTCAAATGATTAATTCCTTGACATGCGCCCATGCTGATTATAATAAATATCATTTAATAAAACAATATTATTTTCTCAAAATCCTGACTCGAAAAACTACATTACATGTAATCATTAATACATGGCATGTACTCGTTTTCCATAAAACTACACGGCGTGTATATTTAATATACACGACGTGTACTTTTATTTTCCATCTTCCTTTATTTCATCCACCACATTTATTAGTCCTTGAGTAATGGCTATTCATTTGTTAAATAAATGTAACTGCATTACTCACTAATAAATATATATTATTTCACCCACAATATATTCTCTCAAATAACTAGTGTCAAAATAAATGCAATCATGAATCCTTAAATAATTATTAAACCACAGTTGGGAATAATATTTATTTAACTTGTTAAATTAATATTAAACTGAGATACATGGACACAATTAGTGTGTGAGCCTCTAGGCCTCTTTCTCAGTGGCATTAGGTGGAGCCTGCCTAAAGTCCAAGGTTAGCATATAGCAACACACCAAGGCACCCATAGAGAAATAAGTTAACGCCACAATGACGTGTCACCTCCTATGAATGTTTAATGTGTAATATAATCCCTTTGTCATGATATCTTGAATTCAAGCAGGTTTTATGCTAGTGCCATCAACCCATGTGCTCGATTATTCTTTCTTTGACTTTTCGGAATTAAACTTTCCCATACCTTACCAAGGCCATGGATTTATTTAGGCTATATGAATTCAATCAAAGGGTCTAAGATATCTACTTCCATTATGGAACAGAAGAGACAAATCCCTTCTCGCATTATCTATTAATGCAGTATTACTCGTGATGCACCCAACGTATCCTACCTCACTGCGAACAGTGTGTCGTCACATTTTTCATCAATACATCTAAGTGAGTGAGTTATAATACCCATTAATAATAATCTTAATGTCTAAGGACCAATACACACATCCATAGATTGGAACATCCAATGACACTATGAAATGTGGATTTCCTACCAGTGGGTCTCGTTCTCATAATATCCTCCTTGATATTACCAAGGGTGCATACCATGAGAAGGTGCCTCAAAGTTTTATGAGTCCACACCCCTAATGGCCTGTATTATTTGTGTCCCTCAAATAACATCATCCGGCCATAGAAAATATATTCAAGAATAATGTTATGTCACTTCCGGGTTCTCATCATAGCAGGGATCCGCTATGACCCTTTAATGCAATAGATGTCCTTAAGACATTATCACATGCATTGTCATGTAGAAGAACAATCAAGATGTGATAAAGTATTTATTAATGAATGGAGTACAAATTAGTTGGTTCTAGGCCACCAACTCCAACAGACTCCCACATGGACTAGAGACAACTACTAACAACCTTTAAACCACTAGCTCTCACATGATATTCATGCTTCTGCTGAGATAGAACTTTAGTCATGGGGTTGCTACGTTCTCTTCCATGGACACTCTAATCACTGCAACTTCACCCCTCTGATAGAAATCACTCAAGAGGTGATACTTCCAGAGTATGTGCTTTGTCCGTTTAATGTGACCTTGGTTCTTTTGCAAGAGACACCATTGCAGTATTATCACAATACAATGTGACAAGGTATTTACTTCTAGGCACCACATCAAGCTCATGGAAAAAGTTCCAAATCCAGACGGCTTCCTTGGATGCATCAGAAGCCTCTATATATTCATACTCTACTGTAGAATCAGTGACAACTAGATTCTTTGAACTCTTCCAGCTCAGAGCTCCTCCATTGAGACAGAAAACATATAAAGATTGTGACTTCAGATCGTTTTGATCTGTCTAAAAACAAGCATCAGCATACCCTCTGATGAAAAGCTTCTCGTCTCCTCTATACACTAGGAACATATCCTTAGTTCTTCACAGATACTTAAGGATAGTCTTAACAACAGTCCAATTCCGTTCTCCTGGATCTGCTTGATATATACCTACCATGCTCAGTGCATAGGCAACATCAAGCCTGGTATATAACATGGCATACATAATGGATCCTATAGCCGAAGCATATGGTATCTTACTCATTATATCTTTATTCTATTGTGTCTGTGGACACATTTTATTAGAAATATGTAGGCCATGTGACACTGGAACTAACCCCCTCTTGGATTGTTCCATACTAAATATCTTTAGTATCTGGTCAATGTATGTACCCTGACTTAGTCCAAGAAGCCTCTTGGATCTATCACGAATGATCTTGATCCCTAGAATGTTGGTTGCTTCACCAAAGTCCTTCATGGAGAAACACTAGTTCAACCAGTCCTTAACTGACTGTAAGAATGGTACATCGTTTCCAATAAGCAATATGTCATCAACATATACCACTAGGATAATGATCACATTTTCATTAAACCACTTATAAATACAGGGCTCACATTCATTCTTAATGAAACCAAATTCTTTTATGGCTTCATCAACTCAAATGTTCCATGACGTGGTTGCTTACTTTAATCCATAAATGGATTTCTGCAACTTGAAAACCCATTTTTCTTCACCTGGTGTCACAAACCCTTCTGGTTGTGTCATATATACATCTTCCTAAAGGTTCCCATTAAGGAATGCTGTTTTGAAATTCATTTTCCAAATCTCATAGTTATGGTAAGCTGCTATGGAAAGTATGATTCTTATGGATTTAAACATAGAAACTTTCCAGAAGGTTTCGTCATAGTCAATTCCTTGATGCTGTCTGAATCCTTTATCCACTATCCTTGATTTATAGGTGCTAACTTGACCTTCCATGTCCAGTTTTCTCTTGAATAACCATTTTCATCCAACAGACTTTACATCACATGGATCATTGACCAGAACCCATACATGGTTCTGATACATGGAATCCATCTTAGAATTCATAGCCTCTACCCATCTTAAAGCTTCTAAGCTTTCTACTACTTCCTTTTGGATAGAGGTTCATCATTTTCCAACAATAATGATTCACTATCCTCAGTTACTAGGAAACCAAATCTCTCTGGTTCCCTTACCTCTCTTGAGCTCCTACGCAGTACTTGTGTTTCTGGAAACTCTTCCATGGGGACCTGTGGAACTTGTTCCTGTACCAAATCCTGTGTATCTTGAGCATCAACTTTGTTGAAGTCAATGTTGATCCCAATATCCTTTTTGAGGATGTTCTCCCTCTCGATAAAGACAGCTTGTCTGGTGACAATCAATTTCTTGTCTGAAGGGTTATATAGGTAATATCATTTCTTTTCCATGGGCTATCCTATAAAGATACACTTTGTGCCCTGGAGTGCTAGTTTGTTTCCTGAGAAGGCCTTAACAAACTCCTCACATCCCCATACACATGTGTGCAAAAAAATTGGTTTCTTTACATTCCATAACTCAGATGGAATTCCATTTTCCACCTTAGTTGGTACTCGTTTTAATGTGTATTCTGTAGTTTGTAATGCATATACCCAAAAGGATAATGGAATATCTGCATGAATCATCATCGACCTCACCATGTCCAAAAAGGTGTGGTTCCTCCTTTCACTAACACCATTCCACTGTGGTGTTTAAGGAGGAGTAAGCTGAGATAGAATCCCAGACTCCCGCAGAAGATTGATGAACTCTTGGTTCAGATATTCTCCACCTCGATCCGATCAAAGTTTTTTTATCTTCTTACAAAGTTGATTTTCTACTTCATTCTTGAATTCCTTAAATTTCTCTAAGGATTCTGACTTATACCTCATTATGTATACATAGCCATATCTACTCAAATCATCAGTAAAAGTAATGAAGTAAGAATATCCACCTCTAGCTTCTACTGGAAATGGTCCACATACATCTGTGTGCACCAATCCTAGAAGCTCTATGGCCCTTTCACCATGTCCACCAAAAGGCGGCTTGGTCATTTTACCTTATAAACAAGCGTGACATCTATCAAGTGGTTTTAGCTCAGTAGATTCTAAATAACCATCTTGGAAGAGATTTGTGAAGCGCTTCTCGTTTACATGACCGAGACGGTGATGCCACAACTGGGGGATATATGAGTCATGTGAGTTTATTTCGTTATCAATTGCCAACACTTGGTTTTCGTAATTTAATACATACAAACCATTATTTAAATGTTCTATACCATAACATATGTTGTTCTTATAAAAGAGACAACCATTATTTCCAAACGTGAAAATAAATCCATCCATATCCAAACAAGATACAAAAATTATATTCTTGGTAGCACTAGGCACATAATAATAGTTATGAAAAACTAAAATAATCCTAGTTGGCAATGATATGTGGTAATTTCCAATATCCAACGTAGCCAGCCTTGCGCCATTGGCAGCTCAAAGATCTACCTATGCTATGGAAATATTTCTAAATCTACTTGGTTCCTGCATTTGAATACAGATGTGAGCCCCAAAAGCTGTATCTAATACCAATGAGTAGAAATAGAAATATTACACTTGATAACAAATGCACCTTTAGTGTCCCCATGCTTCTGGGTGCAGTTCCTCTTCTAGTGGCCTTGCTTGCCACATGAAAAACACACCGCCTCCTGTTCCTTTCCCTGCCTTTGGATATTCCCCTTCTTGGAAGGATGACGCTCAGGGGCTTCAGACCATTTATAAGTATTCAACCCCTTTCCCTTGTCCTTCTTTTTCTTATTCACCATAAGGACTATGGGTTTTTCATGCCCCTTGTCCTTATCTACCTGGTGAATTAAGGTTAGAAGTTCCGAGAGACTATTCTCATTATTGCTCATGTTATAATTGACAATAAAGATAGAGAAGGTCTTGGGCAGTGATGATAGGATGATATCTATAAGGCCCCAGCCTTGAACATTACTTAATCTTGAGATATTTCAAGAATACACCTTGAGGATCTTTTCAGGTTTAGAGTTTTAGAGAATTATATCATAAAACATGCGTTATATCCCACATTTAAACAAAGTGGTTACAATAAAAGATAGTATTCATTTTTCTCATCAACGGAAACATATTTAAAATAAAACATGGATTCTTTCTTGACAGTTCCTTGACACTATCATCATATCATGTACCATTCCCTTGACCTGTGGAAAACATTTCAAAAACTTGGGATGAGCATAAAAAGCTCAGTAAGGGTTATAAAAAATATGGAAAGGAAACCTGAGTTCATATATACATAAGAATGAAATCATACTTTACCCATAAAACATAAGCACTTTAACATACCTCATCAAATCATGAATAAATCATAGAAATCATAAGACATAAAGGTAACTTGAGGCATTCATAACATTCTTACGTAGGGAGTAACCCTCTTGGTTACGTTTGGAATACCCATCACAGTATATTCCCTAATTCTCTTCGGAGAAACCTTAACGTTTAACTCCTTCACATTACCCAATGCATTGGAGAGCTATATCGGGCTCAAATGCACTTAGTTTATCACGGAACCACCCATCTTCATAATAATTCCCAAGAACCATAACACAATCATATCTCATAAAACATGCATAAAGGAAACATAACATTTCCACTTTTCAATCACAAGATATCAATACAAAACATTGATATAAAAACAATATGAAACCATTTTCAATACCAAAATAAAAGAAAAGTAAAATAGGGTATTTATTTTTCTTTAAAAAAAATTAATGGCTTATAGAGGAAGCCTAAACTCAAATAATGGTCACGGCGACAGAGAAGTCGTTGTCGCCGCATACGTACGACAAAAAAAATTCCCTTTTGTCATTTAGTAAAACGCTTCATAT
The DNA here is from genome assembly GCA_963277665.1 of Viscum album. Lineage (NCBI taxonomy): Eukaryota > Viridiplantae > Streptophyta > Magnoliopsida > Santalales > Viscaceae > Viscum > Viscum album. The sequence goes on along the minus strand of OY728123.1, from coordinate 678,639,507 downwards.
AAAAAAAGATTCCTTTTGGATAAACGTAAAAGTAAAAGGGGGTTTATAAACCATATAAAATAAGGTTGTGTATAAAACAAAATATGCCTCAATGAAAGGATATTGAGACGAAGTCCCATACAAAGACGATATCCTTGATTAAGGATAAATCAATTACATAATTATGTGTGACAAACGAATACACCAAATATAAGTGGATATTAAGTGTAAAAAAAACTGAGGTTATTCACACATATTCATAGAATGACATATTCAAGGAGTACAAGTTTATCCCAAAGAATCAAAATTGGGTTAAGAAGTTCCTTTGCAAAAATTCGACAGCCTAACAGCGTCACTTCAAAATTCAGAAAAAGAGTTGATGAGAGATAAAAAGGGCATCTCATCAGTTGGACATAAAATTTACATCAATAAGGATATAGAAGAACATATCCCAACCTAATAGTATGTGAATTAAATGACATAATAAAATAAGTCTTTTAAAAAGAGGAGGGTGAAAGGTTCCCTTACCGACTTGGGTAACTTTCAAAACGTACACCCCATTGAAGAAGGGCCATACAATGAATATGTAAATACCCATAAATAAAATTATATTACACAAAGAGTATAATAATGGGCAGTACATACACCACTCAAAGGAAATGTTTTTAAATGTTGCATAAATCTCACGGAACTAAAAGTGAGATGAAAAATCCCTTACAAAAACTCGGCAGCCTAACGACGCCACTTAAAACTTCCAAAAATGGATTGATGAGATCAAATAGGGTCTTTCATCATATTAAAATAAAATTTAAAGAAATAGGAATATAAAACAACATCCCCCAACATAACAAATATGAGCTTAAAAGAAGTTACATAAAGGAGAGTACTTAAAAAGAAAGAGAGAGGTTAGATCTCTTACGAAAATTCGGCAGCCTAACGGCGCCACTCAAAACTTCCAAAATGGATTGATGAGAGAAAATAGGGTATCTCATCATATTAACATAAAACTTACAGTAGGAGTAATATAAAAGAACATCCCAATCATAAGAAATATGAGCTTAAAAGTAATGACATAAAAGAGTTTACTTAAAAAGAAAGAGAGGGGTAGGATCCCTTACCTCAAGTCCGACTTGTCTTGTTCGTTTCTTTATATTCCTGAATAATAAACTTTGGTCAATTTATAATTGATTAAGGACCTCATTTAAAGATTATTATTCAGTTCATATCACATATTATAATGTTGTAATAATTTGTTTAATAATGTTAGTTCATATCAGATGTTTTTGCCGATGTTTGGTACATGAGTAAAAAAAATGAACTTGTTTGAAAATGATTTCCCATGTAGTTATAAGTAAATCATTTACAGAATAGTATTAATGATTAAAATATCATATATATCTAGTACAATTTCATTTTATACTATTCCATAACATTTGGAGATAAAAATGAAAAGCACCGTTCATAGAGACGGTAGGCCGTACGTACGCATGAACACTACTTTTATTTTTTTGTCATATTAATGGAATTAAAAATAAATGAGATATATATATATATTATAATTCCATTATAATATATATGTTATATAGGTCACATATGTTAATTAATTTCATTCTTTATACATTCCATGTATTGCATTAACGAGTCACATCACTTGAGGGGGCGATAGTCCACACTTCCTCATATGAAATTATCGCATTTGCACAACATGAAAAAAATAAAGGTATATTTTGAATATAAAATAAAGAAGCATATAGTAAACATAAATACCATATATATCATATATAAAATACAGTGACATCATAATGGCCACCTTGAAAGGTGTTAAAAGAATATTGAACAATCATCGTTTCGTGAGGCAGAAAATCGTCAACCACTGAAACAGTATGTTCTTTAACCATTAGACAAAGGTGTGTGTAAGTTTAGATAGAATCCTTCAAATAAAAGCATCCTAGTATATTGAATATACTGGTTTTGTTACAAAATAAAATAATAAAAAGAGTTTAGGGGGTTGGAGAAGCAAAATAAAACATAAGAACACAAGAGAAAACACTACCTTTAAAACGGGTAACTCTCTTTGATTTAAGCTCAAAGGCTTCCTTGGAAAGGATTATGCCCAAAGTGACGCTTCAATGATGAATAGAGGGATTTGGAGAGATGAAATGGGCATGGGTTGGCCGAGCCAAAGGCTTTGGAAGTGTGGGTAAGGTGGTAGAGGTGGGGGCCTTTTATAAGAGGAGAGGAGGGGCACTCTTTGAAAGTTATAAAAGAATACTTTATTATAATATTATTTTCGGATTTTAAAGGTCCCAAAATTATATATTTAGAGTATAAGGTTATAAGAGTTCTAAATCCACCCATACAATAGGTTTTTGACAAGTGTAGGTCTTAGATGTTACATTATATTTTCATTTTATTTAAATCGTTAAATAATGAGGTAATCGCTGCATCATCATGTTGTCATAAATAATTTAATTTATTTAATGTCTAAAAATCATAAAAAAAATATCATGAGGTATTAAATCTTTTTATCTTTATAATGATTATTTATAGTAAAAAATCTGACTTGTATAACCCCATGTAAAAATTGTTTTAGTAAAACAACTCATGTTTGTGACATTTTTACTTTTACTTTAAATAAAAGGCATTAATGTCATCATCTTACACAAGTGGCTCCATGGGGTCCAAAAAATAGACCCATGGGTTGTCTTGGTCGTCCATGACACATCCAATAAGGGTATGACATGTTTCTTGGTCATTTAATATTATTAAAACATTATTTTTACCTTAAACTACACTAATTATCTCTAATCGCGATAAAAAACTTAAAAGTTACTATTCACCAAAAAATTATTTTAATCCCATTGAACCACATTTTACTTCCTAATGACAACCATGTATGTCGGATTTTTTAATTTCAAAACACAGAGGTGGCAAATTTTCATTTAAATGAAAAATCAGTTTTTTTAAGTACCACTTAGTGGTTTCACTATTCATCAAAAATTGAAGTTTTTCAGAAAAATACCAAAACTTCACCCTAAGCTATATTTGATATTAAGAATTCAAAAATGATGTCTATTTTAAAAAAATTCAAAACATATAAGTTACATTAATTAATTTAATAATTAATTCCCGTTGTCATAGCAAATAGCGTGTTTTTATGAAACAATAAGTATCAAAAGATTGACACTAGTTTATGTCCAATTTCAAAGTAAAATTAATTACAACGACCACTATTGGATTAAATGGTAAAAATATATTCTAATTGAACTTTAAAACCAATTCAAAAGATAATATAATCATATAAATAAATTATATTAAAAAAGGTTTTGAATTAAAATACAACATTTTTCACTATTCATTAAAAAAATGAACTTTATCGGAAAAATACCAAAAATCTACACAAAGAAAATTTTGATGTCCCGATTCTAAAGAAGAATTTTATTTTGTCAAATATAACACATAAAATTGTCAAAAAGTGGATTTAAAAGAGGTTCTCCATCAAAAGGCGGTTAATCGACCTTTTAAAGAATATTAGAATGTTTACGCTTAAAATTGGATTCATTCGCATTTTTAATATTCTAAAATTTATTGTAAAGAGTGAAAATATTTGAAAAACATATATAATCATTTTTAGTTAGTTCTGTTCATTCCCTCCATTACAACGGCTAGGCGTTAACTACCATTTAAAATAATATTATTTTATTATTAGAGTGCAACGTAAGATTCCCAAGAAACTCGTTGTTGCGTATTGGGTACTCCATCGAGCATAGCGTCCCCTTTAAAGTAATATTAATATTTTATTCACAAATATGGATAAATGTGAAAATGTCATATTCTTTATTTACCTGAGGTGTTACATCCTTCCCCCCTTTTGGGAATTGCGTCCTCGCAATTTTAAAATTGGGCTTGGAAACTTCATTGAAAATCCCACATCGGAACAAGAGTCAGTAAAACAATCACTTTAAAATAAAGAAAGAGAAGTACAAAGGTCAACCAAGTTAACCCATACTAGGATTCCATGTAAGAAAACATGGATATGGAGGAAAAAACAAAGGGTCATGTTCTGAGGGAGAGTGATAGAAAACATGTTTAGGAGAAAGTTAACCACAAGAAAATCACATACTTGTGGTGGGTTAAACGGTATTAGATTCCCCTGTAGGAAAAGTTAAAAGACAACATTTTTGTTTTAAGATACTTTTCATTGAGGAATTTATTTTTGATATTAATGAAACATACTTACTTGTCATGTTGACTTTCAAATTTTACTAGATTTCTTACACAAACTCGTACTTTACCCAAATGATGAGTATTTAGGAAGACTTGTTTACATTAAGAGAGATATAATCAGCTACTAGAGAATCACCTAATCCATAAAAGAGAACTATATACTTCCCATGTATTTAGACCTTAACCAAAACTAAAACCTAAAAGGTTAGTATGAGATCAGATAATACCCAAAAAAGGATAAAAAATCTATTCTTAATCTCCAAAATTTGTCAAACAATACCCAAAGTTCAACAAAGACCATTCAATAAACAATTTTTCCATAAAATTCTTCAAAGTAAACCAAACTAAGATTGAAACCCAAATATTTGAAGGATTTAATCACACAGTCTTCCAAGGTACAAATTAACACTTATCTCCAAATAACATCCGTTTCTATTAAAGTTTCATATTGAAAAGTAATTAACCTAATCACTTATCCTCAATGATAGGTTAATAATTTCCATAGATAAACCCAAAATCAACTTACTCTTAATTCATAAAATCGTCTAACTAAAAATAATAAGTTATACTAACCAGGGACTTCACGTAGTCCAGTGGTAGGCGATAAATACCAGTCGCACTTTGTTTGTGGGTTCGATTCCCACAGCTTTGTCCGACGTGACGAGTTGTCACACGGTCTGCGTGTTGTCCTTTTTATAAAACTCCAAAAATAACCCTAACATGTTTTAACCACAATATTTTCCTTATAAATCTCATTTTTATCCAAATTTGTTACGATCTCAACATCTTAATTCTGGAAGTCTTATTTCACCACCATAAGATAAAATAAAAAGATTTCCAAAATGAATAACATCATACCTAGATCATGGTGTCCACTCGGTTTCATCGTCATCTTGCTCACATATGTAGAAGTCCCATGCATTACAACAATGATTTAGAGACCCTTCAAAATCATTTGATTCCTCTATCAAAATACACCTTGTACAACATGTGTCATATGGGTGTTCACAGAAAAACAGTTTTGGAAAATAATCATGTATGACATATAATTCGAAAACATCTGATAAAACATGATTTCTATAAAATAGTCGGACAGAATTTGAGTTGAAACTTTCTATTATTGGTCCTTTTAAAATACCATAAGTATGTGCTGAAAGAATATATTTTAAAAGCAAATATAAATAGGTTGCGCAAGGGTCTCCTTCCTCAGCACCATTTTTAAAATCATAATATGCTTCAAATTCTTGTGATAAGGTAAAATATTTGAAAATACCTTGATAATATTCACCTTTCTTGAAAATAATAGAATATTGTGAAAATAGTATTTTTCTAAATACAACCCATGATCCACAATGATAACGAGGTATAGTGGAGGTGTTTGATATTCCAAACAACTGCTTGCAAGTGAGTTGTATGCTAGAAAAAGTTTCACAATCATCCGAACATGAATTTACAATAATTATTGCAAGCATGTCATCAGGAAGAGATAGGAATGTCATTTGTGATCCTTCTCCTTCCATTCGTAACTGACTTTACTTGACCTGAAAAAAGTTATAAAATAAGGATTTAACTGAAATAATAGATATAGGGACTAATCATGTGTCTAACAAAAACTCCCAATCCCTAAAGTTATCTAAACCGACCTCTGACACCAACTATAAGGCCCCAGCCTTAAACATTACTTAATCTTGAGATATTTCAAGAATACACCTTGAGGATCTTTTCAGGTTTATATTTTTAGAGAATTAGATCATAAAACATGCATTACATCCCACATTTAAACAAAGTGGTTACAATAAAAGATAATATTCATTTTTCCCATCAACGAAAAAATATTTAAAATAAAACATGGATTCTTTCTTGACACTTCCTTGAAACTATCATCATATCATGTACCATTCCCCTGACCTGTGGAAAACATTTCAAAAACTTGGGATGAGCATAAAAAGCTCAGTAAGGGTTATAAAAAATATGGAAAGGAAACATGAGTTCATATATACATAAGAATGAAATCATACTTTACCCATAAAACATAAGCACTTTATCATACCTCATCAAATCATGAATAAATCATAGAAATCATAAGACATAATGGTAACTTGAGGCATTTATAACATTCTTACATAGGGAGTAACCCTCTTGGTTACGTTTGGAATACCCATCACAGTATATTCCCAAAATCTCTTCGCAGAAACTTTAACGTTTAACTCCTTCACGTTACCCAATGCATTGGAGAGCTATATCAGGCTCACCCGCCCTTATTTTATCACGGAACCACCTGTCTTCATAATAATTCCCAAGAACCATAACATAACCGTATCTCATAAAACATGCGTAAAGGAAACATAACATTTCCACTTTTCACTCACAAGATATCAATACAACACATTGATATAAAAAAATTATAAAAACCATTTTCAATACCAAAATAAAAGAAAAGTAAAACAGGGTATTTATTTTTCTTTTAAAAAAAATGTATGGCTTGTAGAGGAAGCCGAAACTCAAATAATGGTCACGGCGGCGGAGAAGTCGTTGTCGCCGCATACGTACGACAAAAACATTCCCTTTTGTTGTTTAGTAAAACGCTTCGTATAAAAAATGATTCCTTTTGGATAAACGTAAAAGTCAAAGGGGTTTATACACCGTATAAAAGAAGGTTTTGTATAAAACAAAATATGCCTCAATGAAAGGATATTGATACGAAGTCCCATACAAAGACAGTTTCCTTGGATTAAGGATAAATCAATTACATAATTATGTATGACAAACGAATACACCAAATATAAGTGGATATTAAGTGTGAAAAAAACCGAGGTTATTCACACATATTCATATAATGACATATTCAAGGAGTACAAGTTTATCCCAAAGAATCAAAATTGGGTTAAGAAGTTCCCTTGCAAAAATTCGATAGCCTAACGGCGTCACTTCAAATTTCAGAAAATGAGTTGATGAGAGATAAAAAGGGTATCTCATCAGTTGGACATAAAATTTACATCAATAAGGATATAGAAGAACATATCCCAACATAATAGTATGTGAATTAAATGACATAACAAAAGAAGTCTTTTAAAAAGAGGTGGGTGAAAGGTTCCCTTACCGACTTGGGTAACTTTCGAAACGTACACCCCATTGAAGAAGGGCCATAAAATGAATATGTAAATACCCATAAATGATATTATATTATACAAAGAGTATAATAATGGGCAGTACATACACCACTCAAATTAAATGGTGGCAAATGTTGCATAAATCTCATGGAACTAAAAGTGAGATGAAAATCTCTTACGAAAACTCGGCAGCCTAACAGCGCCACTTAAAACTTCCAAAAATGGATTGATGAGATCAAATAGAGTCTCTCATCATATTACAATAAAATTTAAAGAAAGAGGAATATAAAACAACATCCCCCAACATAACAAAGAGGAGCTTAAAATAAGTGACATAAAGGAGAGTACTTAAAAAGAAAGAGAGAGGTTAGATCTCTTACGAAAATTCGGCAGCCTAACGGCGCCACTCAAAACTTCCAAAATGGATTAATGAGAGAAAATAGGGTCTCTCATCATATGAACATAAAAATTATAGTAGGAGTAATATAAAAGAACATCCCAATAATAATAAAGATGAGCTTAAAAGGAATGACATAAAAGAGTGTACTTAAAAAGAAAGAGAGGGGTAGGATCCCTTACCTCAAGTCCGACTTGTCTTGTTCGTTTCTTTATATTCCTGAATAATAAACTTTGGTCAATTTATAATTTCTTAAGGACCTATTTTATATATTATTATTCAGTTCATATCACATATTATAATTTTGTAATAATTTGTTTAATAATGTTAGTTCATATCATATGTTTTTGCCGATGTTTGGTACATGAGTAAAATAAAATGAACTTGTTTGAAAATGATTGCCCATGTAGTTATAAGTAAATAATTTACAAAATAGTATTAATGATTAAAATATCATATATATCCAGTACATATTCATTTTATACTATTCCATAACATTTGGAGATAAAAATGAAAAGCACCGTTCATGGAGACGGTAGGTCGTACGTACGCATGAACGCTACTTTCATTTTTTTGTCATATTAATGGAATTAAAAATAAATGAGATATATATATATATATTATAATTACATTATAATATATATGTTATATAGGTCACATATGTTCATTAATTTCAATCTTTATACATTCCATGTATTCCATTAACGAGTCACATCACTTGAGGGGGCGGTAGTCCACACTTCCTCATATGAAATTATCACATTTGCACAACATGAAAAAAATAAAGGTATATTTTGAATATAAAATAAAGAAAAATATATTAAACATAAATACCATATATATAATATATAAAATAAAGTGACATCATAATGTCCACCTTTAAAGGTGTTAAAAGAATATTGAACAATCATCGTTTCGTGAGGCAGAAAATCGCCAACCACTGAAATAGTATGTTCTTTAACCATTAGACGAAGGTGTGTGTAAGTGTAGCTCGAATAAGTCACATAAAAACATACTAGTATATTTAAGATACTGGTTTTGTTACAAAATAAAAGAATAAAAAGAGTTTAGGGGGTTGGAGAAGCAAAATAAAACATAAGAACACAAGAGAAAACACTACCTTTAAAACGGGTAACTCTCTTTGATTTAAGCTCAAAGGCTTCCTTGGAAAGGATTCTGCCCAAAGTTAGGCTTCAATGACGAAGAGAGGAATTTGGAGAGATGAAATGTATAGGGTTTGGTCGAGACAAAGGCTTTGGATGTGTGGGTAAGGTGGTAGAGGTGGGGGCCTTTTATAAGAGGAGAGGAGGGGCACTCTTGGAAAGTTATAAAAGAATACTTTATTATAATATTCTTTTCAGATTTTAAAGGTCAAAAAATTATATATTTCGAGGATACGTTTATAAGAGTTCTAAATCCACCCATCCAATAGGTTTTTGACAAGTGTAGGTCTTAGATTTTACATTATATTTTCATTTTATTTAAATCGTTAAATAATGAGGTAATCGCTGCATCAGCATGGTGTCATAAATAATTTAATTTATTTAATGTATAGAAATAATAAAAAAAATATCATGATGTATTAAATATTTTTATCTTTATAATGAATATTTATAGTCAAAAATATGACTTGTATAACCCCATGTAAAAATTGTTTTAGTAAAACAACTCATGTTTGTGACATTTTTACTTTTACTTTAAATAAAAGGCATTAATGTCATTATCTTACCCAAGTGGCTCCATGGGGTCCCAAAAATCTACCCATGGGTTGTATGGGTCGGACATGAAACATCCAATAAGGGTAGGACATGTTTCTAGGTCATTTCATATTATTAAAACATTATTTTTACCTTAAACTACACTAATTATCTCTAATCGCGATTAAAAACTTAAAAGTTACTATTCAAAAAAAATTATTTTAATCCCATTGAACCACATTTTAAATCCTAATGACAAACATGTATGTATGACTTTTGAAATTCAAAACATAGAGGTGGTAAAATTTCATTTAAACGAAAAATCAGTTTTTTTAAGTACCACTTAGTGGTTTCACTATTCATCAAAAATTGAAGTTTTTCAGAAAAATACCAAAACTTCACCCTAAGCTATATTTGATATTAAAAATTCAAAAATTATGTCTATTTTAAAAAATTCAAAACATATAAGTTACATTAATTAATTTAATAATTAACTTCCGCTCTCAGAGCAAATAGCGTTGTTTTATGAAACAATAAGTATCAAAAGATTGACACTAGTTTAAGTCCAATTTCAAAGTAAAATTAATTACAACGACCAATATTGGATTAAATGGAAAAAATATATTCTAATTGAACTTTAAAACCAATTAAAAATATAATCTAATCATATAAATAAATTTGATTAAAAAAGGTTTTGAATTAAAATACAACATTTTTCACTATTCATTAAAAAAAATGAACTTTATCAGAAAAATACCAAAAATTTACACAAAGTAAATTTTGATGTCCCAATTCTAAATAAGAATTTTATTTTGTCAAATATAACACATAAAATTGTCAAAAAGTAGATTTAAAAGAGGTTCACCATCAAAAGGCGGTTAATCGACCTTTTAAAGAATATTAGAATGTTTACACTTAAAATTGGATTCATTCGCATTTTTAATCCTCTAACATTTATTGTAAAGAGTAAAAATATTTGACAAACATATATAATCATTTTGTAGTTAGTTCTGTTCATTCCTGCCATTACAACGGCTAGGCATTAACTACAATTTAAAATAATATTATTTTATTACTAGAGTGCAACGTAAGATTCCAAAGAAACTCGTTATTGCGTATTGGGTACTCCATCGAGCATAGCATCCCCTTTAAAGTAATATTAATATTTTATTCACAAATATGGATAAATGTGAAAATGTCATATTCTTTATTTACCTGGGGTGTTACAATATCTGTACGCAACTCATCCGGGAACTTAATCCCTAAGATGTCCAGGCGTTCAATGTAGCCAATAAGCTTGAATACGTGAGGCCCAACTGGCGCAGACTCTCTAAGATTAGTTGTAAACAAAGTGTTGGAGATCTCATATCTCTCTTGCCTCTCCTTCTCTTGGTAGAGATCCTTAAGGTGAGACATCGTGCTATACGCATCCATGTTTTCATGTTGCTTCAAGAGATCATTAGACATGTCCGATAGCATGAAACATTGGACATCTGTGGAATCATACATATGTTTCATATAAAGAGATAGTTCCTCATCACTATCCTCCTTTCCAGGCACAACTGGAATAGGCTCTTCCAGCACATACAATTTCCTCTCGTGGCAAAGGATGATGCATAAACGCCTCTTCCACTCTTGGAAATTGGTTCCAGTGAGAAGGTTTTCCTTATCGAGTATGGTTCGCGATGATAGTTTTGAAGTCATTTTTCTTACTGTTTCTACAAATTAAAAGGAGAAAAGGTTTAGTACTTTATTATAAAAATCAAGACAAATAAATAAATTAATACTTTTTAGTCTCCCACTATTTTATCGAAATCCAATAACCCTCACCATTGACTTCATAATATTCTGTTGCTTGAATATTCTAGTGGCAAGGATCCATATTGCCCGTCGCATTACCCAAACTAGGGTTGTTCAAGAAACTTGAAGGGTTTTAGGTAGGAATTCCAAATTCCAACTGCATTAACTCATAGTTACTTGATCCGCTGAGTGGACTCCCCAATCCTGAAATCATTTTATTTTTGATTTCTTCAACCTTTTCCTCTTGGTCACACTAAGTCTTACTGTGGAAGTCAACCCTTGATGCGAACCAAGTCAGGTCAACCCAAAACCTTGAATTAGAATTCCCTGATAATTGAAAACACCCCAACTAGGGTTGGTCAAGCACTTTGAACTATGGTTTGATTCTAACCAAGATTATGGAAGGCTATACCGACTAAATATTTCTTTGAGGGATTTTTATCCTTATACGTAAATTTCCATTTTATTATCTTTGATTACATTCTTGTTAATATTAAGTTAGATATACTTAAGTGATTAACCATGTCTAAGATAACATTTACACACAAGACGGTCTTTATTTTAGTTCCATCTTCCATGCTTGTTTAATTCATTAATTGTGTGATCGTGAAAACACACCCACAATAAATAAACCATGAAACTGATAGAAATAAAATAAATTGTATAATTATGAGATTTTTCTATTTGTTAGTTTATCTAGAGGTTGATAAACTAACTCAAGACCTAGGGGAGAAACACCTTGAGCCTTTCGGGTTCGTGTTTACAGCTTTCCACCAGTCCACCTTTGTATCTTCTTGGATTGGTTTCGCCTTGGCTCCTAACTTGAGCTGCCTCCACAAGCTTGGGATCTCCATCCATTACATATGAATTTATCTCACATGCAGGTGAGGGGTAAAAAAAGGTTTTTACATAAAATAATCCTTGGGTGCGCAGGCCCTACATATTAATGAGGAGAAGTCTCACAGGCCAAAAAATTTAATTTAAAAAAATAAATAAAAAGAAACCATTTACATACAAAGGTCATGGTCTAGCTCATGATCATCCACACATGCAATGATATTTACGCATAAATAAAACTAGCATTCAATTATTTAATCTTTTTTGTTTAAGATAAATCACACTCGAATAAATTAATTATCTTTATTTAATCAATCCTTTTATCTTAAACCCTTTTCTAAATTTCCTTTAGATTCTCATCCATAATAATTTTAAACAAATAAATTCATTTAAAATTATCTTTGTACGTAACTTGTACCTTGGAGGCAACCCGGTGAATTCCCATTCATTACGCAGATGTTAAATAAAACCTATATATATAAAACACCTATTACGTGTTGTGCCTCAGCTTTACGCCTTCACTATGGTACACGTCTCAAAGGTTTGTATAATATAATAACAAATTTTAATAAATCTGCGTAATTTGGGTGAGTACACGACATCTAGTTCCGACTACACGACATGTACTTTTCTTCACCATCCATCCGAAGTACATGCTCGGGGACATGGCGTGTTAATGTACTTCGGGAATTTTTGGAGTACACGGTGTGTTAAGTGGGACACACGCCGTGTAGTTTCTGTGTTACATGGTTTCCATCCAGGCAAGCTGTGTACGGGGTACACGGTCCAACCCTAACCCGAAGGGACTACATGCCGTGTTCTGTTGGACCACATGACATGTATTCTGGAAACCATGTGCCACCTGTTCCTGGTCAACACACAGTGTCATAAATGACTTAGATAGGATCAATACATGACCTAATTTTTCAGACCAGTATGATGCATGAACCTAGACTACACGGCATGTACTCCCGAATACACGCTTCATATTCTCGTGTTGTATGGACATGAATTTTTGGCTCCTCCGGATGAGTTCCTCTATTTTATTTTAATCAAAATTAAAAGAAAAATTCGTTTCTGTAAGGTTAACGGGAAACAAGAGAGGAGGAATAATTCTCGAGATTCAGATTTTAAAGAATGATTAACTAGAATTGAAACAACTAAATTATTAAATGCGTAAATCACCAACAAAAAAAAAATAATTATAATAAATGATATGAACGCTCTAATACCACTTGTATATTCCGGGTGCAGTGGAAGCACGTTGGTGGGAGTTCCTAACTTTGATTTTAGCATTAAACAATGTTCAAACCAAGATCTGTCACGATATAAAACATCAGATCTTCGGAATATAACTAAGAATGAAAAACAAAAGTGGAAGTCCTAGAACCATACAGAAGGATCATCATATGTTGGTTATAATTAATTTAATTAATTCACAAGAATTACCATGGTGTAATTCTTTCTTCGTTTATGTCTCCAGTCACGATCTTGTAATTCATCGTTGCATCGTAGAATCCAAGTGTATGATTCCTCTAGTGGTGATCCACACATGTGCCACGTATCTCTGGATGTCGTTGAAGGGATATATGGGTGCTAGCACGGAATAACCTTCGCTTGCGATGTAGGCCTTCGATCTACTTGATCTGGTGGTGGTGGATCTCTCTCTGTCTTGAGAGCATTCTTGGAGGAAGTAGTTCTTTAAGCCTTGAATGAATTCTCCAGAATTTTTGTACACAACGATTGGGGAAAAGTGTTGGGGTAGTGAGAATATTTATAATCGGGTTTGAGGTTATAGAGTTATGACAATAAATTAATGAATTACACATTTTATTTATTTCATTAACTCTCATTGAAAACCCCCATGTTGAATGATTAATTCCTTGACATACACCCATGCTAATTATAATAAATATCATTTAATAAAACGATATTATTTCCTCAAAATCCCGACTAGAAAAACTACACACCGTGTAATCATTAATACATGGTGTGTACTCGTTTTCCATAAAACTACACGACATGTATATTTAATATACACGACATGTACTTTTATTTTCTATTTTCCATTATTTCGTCCACCACATTTATTAGTCCTTGAGTAATGGCTATTAATATGTTAAATAAATGTAACTGCATTACTCGCTAATAAATATATATTATTTCGCCGACAATATATTCTCTCGAATAACTAGTGTCAAAATAAATGAAATATGGCATCCTTAAATAATTATTAAACCATAGTCGAGAATAATATTTATTTACCTTGTTAAATTAATATTTAACTGAGATACATGGACACACTTAGTGTGTGACTCTCTAGGCCCCTTTCTCAGTGGCATTAGGTGGAGCCCACCTAAAGTCCAAGTTTAGCATCTAGCAACACGCCAAGGCACCAATAGAGAAAGAAGTTAACGCCGCAATGATGTGTCACCTCCTACGAATGTTTACCGTGTAATATAATCCATTTGTCATGATATCTCAAATCAAGCGGGTTGCATGCTTATGGCATTAACCCATGTGCTCGATTATTCTTTCTTTGACTTTCCAGAATTGAACTCGCCCATACCTTACCATGGACATGAATTTATTTAGGCTATATTAATTACATCAAAGGGCCTGAGATATCTACTTCCATTATGGAACAGAAAGGAAAAATCCTTTCTTGCATTATCTATTAATGTAGTATTACTCGTGACACACCCAACGTATCCTACCTCACTAAGAATAGTGTGTCATCACAGTTTTTTTCAATACATCTAAGTGCGCAAGTTTTAATACCCATTAATAATAATCTTAAAGTCTAAAGAACAATACACACATACATATATAGGAACATCCAATGACACTATGAAATGTGGATTTCCTACTGGCAGGTCTCGTTCTCATAATATCCTCCTGGATATTACCAAGGGAGCACACCATGAGAAGGTGCCTCAATGTTTTATGAGTCCTCACCCCTAATGGAATTTATTATTTGTGTCCCTCAAATAACATCATCCGACCATAGAGAATATATTCAAGAACAGTGTTATGACACTTCTGGGTTCTCATCATAGCAGGGATCAACTATGACACTTTAATGCAATAGCTGTCCTTAGGACATTATCACATGAATTGTCACACAGAAGAACAATCAAGATGTGATAAGGTATTTATTAATTAATATAGTACAAATAAGTTGGTTCTAGGCTACCAAATCCAATATGTGACTCATTATTAGTAGACAATATTGACCCTCTAACCTATAAAGAAGCAGTAAGTGGACCATATGCTGCTAAGTGGAAAGAATCCATGAATTATGAAATGGATTCCATATAACAAAACCATGTATATATTTTGGTAGACCCTCCAATATATGTAATTCACATTGGTTAAAAATTATTATTTAAGAAGAAACTAGAAATGGAAGGAAATTTTAGTACCTATAAGGTGTGTCTAGTTTTAGAAGGGTCTAAATAGTGTCATGGAATTGACTATGAAGAAACCTTTTCACTAGTTCTAATGCTAAAATCCATTGGAATTATATATTCCTTTATATCTTACCATGAATATGATATTTTAAAAATTGATATCTAAACAAACTTCCTTAATTATAACCTTCAGGAGGATTTCTATATGACACAACTTGTAGAGTTTGTGACTCTAAAGGATACCAACATGGTATGTACATTTTAAATATCCATTTATGGACTAAAGAAAGAATCTAGGTCATGGAAGATTAATTTTTATGAGTCCATAATGAAATTTGGTTTCACAAATAATGATTGTGAGTCGTGTGTCTATAAATTCTTTAGTAGGAGTGCGATCATTTTCTTAATAGTATATGTCGATGAAAAATTACTTATCTGAAATAAAATACATGTCTTACATTCTATTAAGGAATGTTTGAATAAATTCTTCTCCATGTAGAACTTAGGAAAGGAAACATATATTCTTAGGAACAATATCTATCATTATATATCTAAGATACTTCTCAACTAAATTCAAGGTACATATATTGACATGATACTGAATAGATTTGGTATGGAACAATCCAATAAGGGATTGTATCTAATGTCACATGTGATTCATATTTCTAATAAAATGTGTCCTCAAACACATGAGGAAATAAATAAAATGATAAGTATTCCATATGCATCAGTAATTGAGTAAGTCAAGCATGCTATGATCTGTACCAAGTTATATGTTACTGATGCATTGAGTGTGGTAAACATATATCATGCTGATCTAGGTGACTACTAGTGGATGACAGTCAAGACTATCCTAAAGTATCTAAGGCTTACTATGGATATGATCCTGGTCTATGGATGAGATGAGGAACCAGTCATCATAGGATATGAAAATTCTAGTTTCCAAATATATTAAGATGACATAGAGCCACAAACAAGATACATCTTCACTCTGAATGGAGTTTTTGTTCTTTAGAAGAGCTCAGAGCAGGCTATGGTCATATATTCTACATCATAGTCAGAGTATATTGTGACTTCTAAGGTAGCTAAATAAGAAATATGGATATGTAAATTCATCCAATGGTTTGGTGTGATACCTAGAAGTAAATATTCTATTACACTCTATTGTAATAATACCGCAGTGGTGGATCTCTCAAAGGAGCCAAAGCCACACTATTGGATGAAGCATATACTTCATAAGTATCTTCTCTTGAAGGATTTTTTTCAAATAGGTGAGGTTTCAATGAGAAATATTTCCATGGAAGACAATGTGGTGGACCCCTTGACTAAATCTGTGACTCATGTGAATCATGATAATCATGTGAGGTCTAGTAGATTAAAAGTCTTAGGTAGTTGTCTCTAGTCCAAGTGGCAGTTTGTTGGAGTTGGTGTCCTAGGAAAAACTGATTTTATTTTGATTACATGTATATTCTAAGTAGTGAATACTAATTAAACATATTATTACATATTTTTCACTATTCTGTATGAAATTAATGTCATAATGTCCTAGAGTATTTTTCGTATTAATAAGTATATAACAGCTTCCCACTATGATGTGAATCCTGAAGTGATATGACTATATTATTAATATAGTTATATATTTTGATAACATACTATGATTATATACACAATATATATACCGTTAGGTTTGAGTACTCATAAGAGAATGAGTCTTCTTATCATGAAGTTTTCACTTAGTAATCTCCAAAATTAGAAATTATGAGAACAAACCCACTGGTAGGAATTCTGTATGTTTTTGTGTCATCAAATATTCCTATTTGTGAGCATGTGTAATGGTCCTTAGAATTAATGATTATAATTAGTGCAATTTATGACTTGTGTACTTAGATTTACTAACAAAAATCATCATTCCATATATTGGAGGGAAGTAGGGTACATTGGGTGCATCGCGATTAACATGCCATTAATGGATAAGTCGAGGAAGGATTTCTACCTTCCATATTTATGGAACTTGATATTGTGGCCCTTTTATTGGAATATAATTTTCACCAAAATTACATGTCCATGGTGTATCAATGTGTTTCTTCTAGACAGTTAAAGAAATTTGTATCAAACATATAGGTTCATGACACCATCATGAGACCTTCTTGATTAGATATTGTGACAAAGGAATTATATTACAAAGTGAGTGTTCGTATGTGATTTTTAACATTGCATCATTAATTTATTTATCTTAGGTACCTTGACCCATTTCTAGATAGTAATATTGGACTTTAGGAAAACCCAAAAATTCAAACGAGAAAGAATCCTAGAGGGTCACACACTAAGTGTTGATATTGATCTTGATTAAATTCTATTTCAATTTAATTAATGGAATAAATATTATTATCAATCCTTATGACTAATTTTATTCATGTTATACTGATCATATAAATTAAATAAGTATTTGTTCACTGAAAACTGAATAAAATATATATATATATATATAAATATATTTCATTGAATATTTAATAAATATTTATTTTCTAACATGTCAATGAAATATTTATTTATGAATAAAATATTTATTTGGGTATTCAATAAATGTTGAGGAGTGAAAATAGACCAAGACCGCGTCTTGTGATAAATAATTATTTACAAGATGGTAAATATTATTTGTCATTTGCGTAAGATGGACCTTTTTGGCATGGGTTTATTAAATTTTTTAATATTATTTAAGGGTCAACATGAAATTAAAAAATATTATAACATAAACCATACCTCTATAAATAGACCCTTATGGATATTTTTTAGGTTATTGAAAAAGAGAGAATTGTTGCACACACTGAAGTATCTTTTGACTCCTCTCTCTCTCTCCCTCTCAAGAAAAAGAACACAAGAGAAATTTGTTCAAGACCAATGAATGAGTGATCAAGAACGAACAATAAAAGAAATTTGATTCACTTTTCTATAACCTAGAGATTGAGTGGCATTGTTTATAAATCCTTAAGAGCATGTATGGATCACCATTAGAGGGATTCTACCCTTGGATCCTTAAAAGTGAAAAAAAGGAAATATGAAAGGGTCCTTTTGGATGATCAACATCGAATAAGAAAAAGGAAATATAAGATGAGGTAATTTCTTTTTTCCAATCTAAATAAATTAACTATAAACTTAACATGAAATATTTTATAATGGGGTTCCGGACAATTGAAATTAAAATAAATTTTAATTATCACTTCACCCATCACTAACTACCACTACACCCATATCCTTCAATTTCTTGGTATTATATTAATAAGGATTGATGGAAAGTTATTGGAAACTTTTAGATGATTCCCCTTAAGGATCACTAATCGATAAGTCACTTTCTCAAGTTAGAGAATTGATTGAAATGATCTCCAAAATTATCAAAAATTAGGCACAAAAACTAAAACAATGGGAGTACATGAGGTAAATAGTTCTAAATCCCATTTAATTGAAAATAAAATTAATTAACTAACCTCTCTTTTGATAAATTTTTCATTGAAAAAGTTACAGGAATCATTACCTCTCACACCACCTAAGGTATGCCAACACTATCGACAAGTGGGACACTACAAAATGGTTATCCTTACGTTCAAGAAAAATGTGAATCCATGTACCAAAAAAAATATCAGTACAGTCCAAGATAAAATCAAGTAATAAGATAGTATTCCAATATTAAATATGGAGTTGGAAACCAACAACTTCAGAGATAACCCTTTCAGAAAGGTTTCCAATAATCTTTTCATCCAACAGCCTTTCCAAGATAGAACTCTCTATCTTCCAAGGAAATCTCATGAATACTCAATGCAGGACTTGATGTAAGAACTTGTGAAGTATATCAAGACGATCCCAACTCCCAATAATAAATTTAAAAACCAAGTATAAGGTAATCTTATTTGCCAATCCATTTATAACCCCATAGGTAATGTTAGTTCAATTACATTAAGGAGTGGAAAGAAGCTGGGAAGCAGTGAATAGTCACTATCTAGAGAAGAATATGGATGTAGAAATCCCACTAAACATTAATAAGTTATCCTCAGAAAACAAATCTAAAGAATAAGTAATCATGGAAACACCCACTATGAAGAAGGATGTGGGGAAAACAAAAATGGAGGAGCTACATCATCCATAACCTCCCTTCCCTGAAAATTTACTAGAACAAAAGAAAAATCACGATTAATCATTATATTATAAGATCCTAGAAGTCTTAAAAATGTATAAATCAACATCCCTATACCAGATTCCAACCAAAAGATTCCAAGTTATTTAAAATTATTTAAAGACATATTCACCAAGATGATTAGATTGCTAGGAAACTAAAAGGTATAACTAGTTATAAATGTTTATGCACTTATAAACAAATTAATACCTCATAAATGTAAATATTAGGGTACCTTAACTATCACTTACACTATTTGTGAGATTAAATTTTCCAATGCATTATGTGATATAAGAGATTAAATCAATTAAACGCCTTATTAAATTTATTAATCTATATAGATAAGAGAACTCAAACCCATACGAGTGGCCATATAACGTTCCAACTGATCCATCTTCTATCCAATAGGTGTTTTAGAAGATATTCTAGTCAGTGTAATTTTTTTTTATTCCCTATTGATCTGTAGATTCTAAACATAGAGGAAGGAAAAGGTATGACTCATTACCTTATCATTATAGGAATAATTTTTCTCAATACAACCAAAACAATAATAAATGTTAATAAAGGGACTCCTTCCATGGATTTTGGTGAACACAATATTTATTTTAACACACTTTATTCAATGAAATACCCCAATGAGAAACAATATATTTTTACCATGAACCATTTTGAATTACCATGTTGTTCTGTAGAAGAAATTGGAATATTGGATGATATAATTATACTAAGAAAGGATTTGGAATCTAATGATTTTACTGCTGAATAAGGTTTTAAAGGTGAGTTTAATATGGAATATATTTGCTCTACTAAATTTTTTTAAGATATTGGTGAAGGATATTAAGATAATTTGATCAAGTTTTATAATGATACCTCTACATTATATGTGAAGTCTATAAGTATGAATATAACTTAATTAAAATTATCACTAGAAAACTCATAAGAAATCGAATTGAAGTTTCCCCCATCCAACACGGTAAATTACTTCTTTAAATAAAAAAAGTAATTGTATTTCAAGTTGCATCATAAAGCATAATAGGCTCCCAAATAAGCTGGCATGAAGTTTGGAAAAACTAGAAAATAGAGGATGATAAACATGATGGAATTAGGGAAGTTGATAAGAGAAGAATATGAGAATGCCCTATTGTTGAAATAGAAGGATAATTATTTCTATAAAAAACACACACTGAAATGAATCTTGGAATTAGGAGACAACGTATTGTTGTACTCTTTAAAAAAGAATATGATACACACTAGAAATAATTCCAAGTGGACTGAACCTTATACAGTGACTAACATTTTTCCACTTGGTGCAGTTGAGACCAAAATAGAATATTCACATAACCCCTTCAATATAAAAAACATACAATTCAAGAATTTTCATGAATATTTTTGGAAAGATCCCATAGAGGAGTGAAAATTACTATATGGAGGAGTCCAAACTCCTCCAGGATTCCATCAAATGAAGAAACCACAAGTTATCTCCTTCCTCTACATTTTTTTGGGTATTAATTTTTAATTATAACTTTCCTCAAATAATGAATGTTGTATTTGAATGGACTTTGTCTATGATAAGTGTGGGGTAGAGGGAAAAAGTATTTAAGGATGTAAATACATTTTTTTTTTATTTCTTATATTTAGTTTCTATCCTTGAAAAAGAAGACAAAATGAAAATCCAAATTTGTTTTGATGAATCCGTACATAGTTTTTGTATGTTCCTAGCCCGAACTGAGAGAATTACTCTCTCTTTCACCAACTGAGAGGTTCCTTATACTTCCATATCTAATTGAAATACTTCTACTACTTTCATCATTGACTTAAAGAAACCAACTACTCTGGATCCAACTGAGATAATCTTTCTTCTTTCATCTCGAATAGAAAGAATTCCACTATTTTCAGCTCTGACGGAAAGACTTCATCTACTCCTTCTCTAAATGAGATACTTCTTATCTTCTTTAGGGTAGATCCAATATAGGGTTATTCTTTGATCTTCCTATATAAACTTATAGAATCTGAATTTCTCTTGTAAACTTCAAGTACCTTTTCAGTTCACTAGACTTTCTAAAAAATTTGTGATAACCATTACTTGATCATTTTCTTTAGTGTAATAAATGCTCGTGCTTGAATTCATCCTTATGATTCAAGTACCACCATCAATTGGACGTGTTCACAAGGTGAAAAAAAATATTTTGTATTATTTTATTTAATATATGACTTTAAAAATATCAATTTGTTTTCTCCTTTAATTATCAACACCATTCATATCTATATTGTATCAACTTCTCATTAAAATACCATAGAATACAATATTCCATTATTTTATGTTATTCCTTCATTATTTTTTCTTAAGTAATTTCTCATGTGCATTTTCATTCATGTACTTGATAAAAGCATTCATGAGCTATTTCCTTTATGAAAACTAGAGTGAGTTCTTAATCATGAAAACATGAGAATGAAATTTTTGATCTTCTTCATGAAAAGTGAATTCTAAAATGTTTGGGTTATCTTTGATATCCACATACTGCATAAAATAATGCTTGCACTATCTTCATGTAAAACCTTCATGCATGGGATGATCAAGTGCATGGGTTTTTACTTTCTTCTTTTCAAAACACAGTGTGATTATATCCACTTGTTTATAGTGTATCAAAGAGTTCACCAAAACCCAAAGGTATTTATAAAACCTATTCTTTATAACGATCTTTGAAAATGAAAAACACATGTTGAATGCCCAAAGGATCTCCTATTATACTTAACATAAGCATATCATGGGAGATATTCTTCTTTGTGAAAATAGTGTGCTATGCAGGTTTCCTCTTCATGTACCAAAAGGCTTATGATGCCTTGTTTTATGGGAAATGAGATCCTTTTCTCAATAATGGAAATAGAATTCCCTTCCTCGGTGCTTCTCCTTTAATAAGCGACACCACTGGCTTGCACCGTAGTAATTAACCAACTCAAATCCTGTAAAATATAATATATTGATCAAGATCTTCGAATTAAATAACATAATGTCATTTAAATTCTTTAATCAGGGGTTATATTTCAAGAAGACACTAAAATTCATGACCTATATATTTACATGAGTTTTAATTTTCTTCTCATGTTCATGCAACAAGGAGCACATGCTTCATCACTTGTTGGAAGTTCGAATGGATCCATGAACTTAGATAAACTTCGCCTGTTTCATTTTCATTTTTTTGAAAGTCAATCACCAAATTATTCATATTCATGAAAGAAATATGTTTCACACATGATGTAGAGACTATTATGAATCGTCTAATTAACTTTTCATGCCCACCGTTTCTCAATTTGATCCATAGGAGTGTGGGCGTGAACTTTGGTGAACTAGAACACTCAGACAAAAGCCGGGAATGAAGATGATGTCTCATTCTGATCATATGGTTCATATCAACGAAATCAGATGATGAATTTCCTTTTCATATATTTTAATAACAGAACTAAAGTGTAGCACTTCTCACATCCCACAATGAAGTTTTAAATAGATGCATGCTTCAATTTTTTATAAGTCACACTGCTAACATTTGAGCCACAACACTAGGGCCAACACTTGAAACACTTTCACACACATACATGGTCCACAACCTACATGCTCACCCCTATGTATTCCACCATGCGAACTATGTAAGAACTATGCACCCAACTTATCTTTTATACTATTTAGGTAGTCACTTTCCCCTATTCCTCCATTAAAACCCTTATAGACCGATTCTTCTACGTTTTAGAGGCCTCCTCCCTCACATGTATGATTGATCTAGACCCTTGGGCTCATGTGGTTAGCCAATTTTTATCCAATCAATTAGAAAAATATATAAGTGAAAATGTAACCATTAAAATAAAAATTCAAAACCAAAACTCATGTTTATAATAATTTCTCGTGAAAAATATAAACATATTTTTGCATGGCCATCACATATATTCCTCACGCATTTTGCATGGCCTTCACTTTTTTATTCATTATTATAAACAATGTGCATTCTTATAATGTCACATTCACATGTCTTTGACATTAGTGAGTAGTCCAAAAATTGTCCCATTTTTCATGGTGAATATCTCAAGTATGATATCCAATTCCATTATATGAATCTATAACAATTATACATGTATAACTACTTTATCTTAAACTCACCAAAAACATATTTACACATCACTGAAAACAAATGAAACATTGGGCCTAATAATCTCACCCTTTTTATTTATTTTTTAATATCTCTTCATTTACTTAAAACTCAATACGTGTGTTCAAAACATTTCCCCTTATTAGAAATTAAATTTGAAAGGTACGTTATGTCCTTTTCTCATCTCCTTAATTTTCTCAAAACATGTTCTCCTCACTTAAATGATAATTTCTTGAACAATTTTGAGAAAGGGATAATATCACATTATTTTCTTGGGAAAGATACTTTCATTAATCAACTCTAAGTCTATACAAGATAACTTGGTGTAGAAAATAAGTGATATATTGACAAGGTTGTCTAAGGTTTCAATAAAATACAATTCATTTGAAATCATTCTCAAGAATTATCAATTATCATTTAAGGGTTTTCCAGAAAATCATATTTTTCAATAAAATGAAAAATCCTAAACACACTTTAATAAACACATAATAAATTTTAGGTGACGAAAATTAACCCCCATTATTATCCCATTATAAACTCCCCCATGATGATAATTATCAAATTCATTTAGAGTATGGACAAGGGAGTGATTGACTTTCCTCATATATAATTTTATAAGTTGTTTAGAAATCCCAAGTTCACTATTTAGTGAAGATTTAACATCTTCATATCATAAATTCTTCCCCATAAGGGATGCATCAATAGTTTTTAATTCTCTATATGTTAGTATAAATAAACAAACACACACACACATATATATTGGGGAATTAGGATGAACCATCTTTTTATTTAGGAGTAACATTTAGGCTAAGAACTTCCACTCAATATAGGGTATTATTTTCTAAAAATATATGTCAAATTATCATCAACTTTGCATGGAATACCTTTTTCCACCTCAGTTTCTATAACTATGCTATTTCCTTTATATTTAGAATGTTTTTCAACTTCCCCCAATTTTTTAGCCAATTTTAGTTGATATGCCTAAAAAAATATGCATTTTTTCTTGACATTATCTATCTTCTAAGAGTATTCACATGACTTAAATATCTCCTAGAAGTATTTTCATGCATTTCTCATCTTTGTGGCCCTTCTGATTACATATTCTATAAAATTATTTAAATAATTCATATCTCTTTTTCCTAGTAGCTTGGATGATTTTCTAGTCACAACATTATTTCTTTGGGAAATTCTTATCAAATATTTTACTAAATCACTTTTGATTCATGAATTTTTCCTGGAAATGGAAAGTTATAACATTAAGAGTAGGATTATACCCTAACTTTCACAACATCATTAATAACCTCTAAACTCAGATTGTTCACATTGATATGCATTCTCTATAGTTATTTGTTATTATTGTACTTCTTAAAACCGAGTATTATTTTTATAGGGGAAATGGTCATCATAAAATATTTATTTATCCTTTTAATGCAGGAAAGTGTATCTCATAATTCTTATTGGTGACAACTTATTTAATAATATTCTTATTTTTTTCACACCCCAAGGCTGACATGTCACCATTTCTTTTTAGTGGATTTATCTTGTCTGGTGAAGGAATTCACTTTTCTTTATATTTTCTACCCCTAAATGAAGGACTTTTTTTATCATTATGAATTTCAATATTATTATAAAATTCCAATTCCTTTTCCCCAAATTTACATTAACCCCAACAATAGCCTATGAGTATTCTTCACTTATTTAGTGATGTATCCTATTTATATTTCAGATATTGTGAACCTTTATTCTTTTGATTAGAGACCCCACTCTTTGGGACACTTCTTAGGGAAAAACTATTCCCGATTCATTTCGAATCCACCCTTTATTTTGTGTGTTTAACAACATTTTTTATCATCCATACTTTCCCAAATTATTTTCAAATCATTTTCTGGTGATTGAAACATTATTAGTATGTAAGATATTTTATAGGTTATGGGATACCTTATTCACAGAGGATAATACCATTTTATTAGAGGACGATCTCATGATCTTCTTGGAGTCATGAACCTTTATGAAAACTTATGTACCAACAACCCTTTTTTCTAGTAATATGGGAATTTCAATCTTGTGGATATTGTTGATTCTTCATTTTCAACTAAATACTTCATGTTGAAGAAGCTATTCTCATCATCAACTTATCTCATCTTGTATTTATAATACACCTCTATCTTCTTCTTTTCTTCTCCATTCATGTTTCTTTATTCTCATAAAGAATTTTCTTGATACTTTAATATATTAGCTTTATCCTCCAGTTGAGTAGCTTTTAAAACCATAGAAATTTTGTGAAAATTTTCAAATTATTGTAAATATTTGAAAAATATAATCTAAAATAAATATTTCACACAAAAAAATATTTTCAATTCTTTATCATCTTTAGTATATCATTCATTTCAAATAGAAATGTTTTATTCCTTTTATTTCAAAAGTTTTGTAAGGGTGATGAATATGAGAACCCTTTTATCCAATGTGATATCCATATAATTAACCCCTTCTTACAACTATAATTTTTTATCCCAAGGAACCTTGATACCTTTAACAATATGACTTAAAAATTCTTTAGGAATTTTCTTCATATGTTCTTCAAATATAGATTAAATATCACTAAGTGAAACATCATAATCGCAAATTAAGAAGGATTCATTATAAGAATCATAATAAAGAGAATTATTTCATGCTATAGTATTTAGATTACCTTTAGTTTGAGGTCCCTCCATTCAAAATAATATTCTTATTTATATTCCTTGTCTATATTTTCTTTCTATTGTCTTGATTCTTATAAGAAATATCTATATTAGAATTATCAAGAGGAGATTCCTTTTTATCTATCTTATGTAGATTAAATATTTCCTAAAATATTCACCGTAAAAAGACTCACTTAGAACTTTAGATGGAACCTTCTATCTAATAACACTTGTAGATCCACAGCCCATATTGATCACTAAGAGGGGAAGGGAGAATCAATGGTTTTTATTTATGAATTACTTTTCTTTCCAATTTAACCTCTAAAAACTTTTATGGTTCCATATCCTCTCAATATTATCTCTCAATCTACCCTTTTGTGTAGTTATATTAATGTAGGAAATAATACACATTATTTAAAAGTTTTGGAAATATCATACTCCTTGCTGTAACATTTCATCCCCTCGATTACATATTATTCACATTAAACCAAGTGATGTCACTACTCCTAGCACCAATAGAGAGACTTCTTCTCCCTCAACTCCAACTGAGAGACTCCTTCTTATTTCAGATCCAATCAAAAGGATTCCATTTCATTCAAATCAAAAAAAAAATAATTCCACTACTCTAGATCCAACCAAGACATTACTTATGCTTCTAGAACCAATTGGAATACATTCACTTCTTTTATCTCTAACTAAAAGACTTCAAATACTCCATCTCCAACCGATATACTACTTCTATTATTTAGGATTTATCTACTATAGGATGATTCTTTGATCTTCCTCCACAACATTGTTAGATATGACTTTCTTCTTTACAATCCAAGTACCTTTTAATTTCACCAGTCTTGCTCAAATATTTTTGATCACCTATACTTGATCATTTTCATCAATGAAATAAATGACCAGGCTTGAATTCTTCCTTACGATTGAATTCATGACCTCAATTAGATGTGTGAAAACAGTGCATAAAAATTATTCTATATTATTTTATGAAAGATACAACTTTCAAAATATCAATTTATTTCCTTCTTTAATTATCAAATTCATTCATGCATTCATTTCATGAAATTATCATTCAAAAACCATAACACACAATATTCTATTATTCTATGATCTTTATTACTTATTCTATCTCCAGTAATTTATCTTTTGAATTTGGATTCATATAATTTATGAAATAATTCTTGAACTATTTTCTTTGTGCACACTTGAGTGAGTTCTTATTATTTCAAACAAGAGAACAATATTTTTTATCTTCTTTATTTAAAGTGAATCCTCAAGTGTGCTATCTATATTCTGTATCCACATACTATATTTGATAATGCATTTACTATCTTCATGTAATAAATTCACACAAGTGATGATCAAGCATGTGGGATCTTACTTTCTCCTTTGAGAAATAAAGTGTGATTATATCCATTGGTTCATGGTGCCTCAAAGTGTTTTTATAAAACATAAGGGATTTGCGAAACTAGTTATTCATGAAGCTCTTCGAGTGTAAAAACCTAGTTTAATTCCCACAAGATCTACTCTTCTCCTTCATGTATGATTATCATGGGAGTTATTCTTCTTCATGAAAGTAGAGTGATAAATAGGTTTCCTATTTGTAAACCATAAGGATTCATGGTTCTTTGTTTCAGGGAAAATGAGACCCTCTTCTAAAGAATGGAAGCAACATTCCCTCCTTTAGTAGTTCTTGTTTTATAGGTAAAACCGCCACCTTACACCACAATTATTCACCAAATAAAATCCCATAAAATATATCACATTAATTAATATATTTGAATTTTTGTAGATATCAGAATTTATATTCTTTGAACACTAATTATATTTTTAGAATATGATAAAATTTAGGATGTATTTCCTTATACAAGTTTTCATTTTCTTATCATGTTTATGTGATATAGATCATGTTCTTAATCACTTGTTATAAGTTTGAACACATCCATGCACTTAGATATCCTTATAAAACTTATTTTGTATTAGTACAAATATTTTACTTGTAATTATTCACATACATGAAAGATATAGATTTCATTAATGATGTATATACTATAAAGAATCATTATCATGAGCTTGTAATGTTCACAATATATCGGTTTGATCCATAGGAATTTCGGGATGAACTCTATTGAAATGGAACACATGAAAGATGAGGTTGAAGAAGGCATCTTATTCTGACCAGATGACTTAGATCAATGTAATAAAATGGAGGATGTTCTTTGTGTATCTTTTAATGATGGAGCTACAGTGTAGTGATTCCTTCCTCCCACATCAAAGTTCTAAAAGATTCATGCTTCAATATATTACAAGTCATGCTACTAGAACTTTGATTCATGTCACTGGGTTTGGCACTTGGAATACTTTCGCACACACACACACACACATAGGGAACGAATGACATGTTCTCCCCCTATGCACCTACCATACACACCACATGGGTGCTATATTCCCACTTTCTCATTATTACCTATAAAGTCAAATCAATTTCCCACATGGTTCCTTGAAATCCTTTATGGGCGGGTTCTCCCACATGGTAGAGGTCACCTCCCACACATGTGAGATTTAACTAGACCCTTGGGATCTTGTGGTCGACTGATTTTTTTTTCTAATCACATAGAAAAACATATAAGTGAAAATTCCATGGTTTAAATAAAAATTCCAAACCAAAATCAAGATTCTAATAATTCCTCAAGAAAAATATAAAAAAAATTCATGGCCTCCAAATAAATTCCACATTAATTTTTCATGGCCTTAAATTCTTTCTTGACTATTTTAAACAATGTTACTTCTGTTAATGTCACAAGAACATGTCACTTTCACATGTATTTAATATTAAAGATCATTCCAATAATTATCACAATTTCTAAGGATAATTTCTCAAGAATTATATCCAATGAAATTCAATAAATCCATAACAATTATAAGTATCACCACTTCCTTCAAGTCACCAAATATATATTTACACATCATTTACAACAAATAAGACACTTGGCCTAAAAAATTCATATATATTTGTCTCCATGATATAATATATTCACTAGATGCTCATATGAAATAGCATTATAGAAAGGTACCATCTCTTGATCTATCACATGTGAGGGGTATGACATGTAATTATGAAAGATGAATACATGGAACAAATCATGTACTTGAGATAGGTTAGGTATGAGTTCTAGTCAATAGGTTATAAATCTGATGGGATCATGGATCTCAAAGGGGGAAATTTATCCAGGACTAAGATATCCCTTATTACCAAACCTCGTGAATTTATTCCATGATGATATATGAAGGAACACCTTATCTCTGACCTAAATCTCTATTTTTCATAAAAAATTGTTTGTATATATTTTCCATTGAGTTTTTGATGATTTCATATGACACTGAATGGTTTGATCATTCTCTATCATCTCTTAGATAAGTTCATATACTACATTATTATAATAACCAAATTAATTCTAGAATGATGTAGTGTGACACATCTTCCTATACAAAGCTTCATAAGGTCCCATTGTAATTCTATAATTTACACTAATGTTATATGAGAACTCGACTAGGGGAAGGTATTGATCCAAACATGCTAAGAAATCCATTTTACTTGATCTTAATGTATCCTCTAGAGATTTAATGGGTCGCTTTAAATCATCATCCATATGAGGGTGATAATTAGAAATATAACTCAGCTCTGTATCTAATTCTTGGTGAAGGATACTCTAGAACCTCTAGGTAAACATTTGATCTTGGATAGATACAATAGTGAGTGGTACTTCATATAGTCTTACCACTTCTCCTAAGTATATCTTGGTGAGTTGCATAGGATATAAATATTTCTTCATAGAAATGAAATTCACTAACTTTTTAAGTTGATCGATTACCACCCATATTATATTATTTCCTTTATATGTCCTATGGTGTCCTATGATGAAATCCATGGATATGTTTTCCCATTTCTATACGGGTATGGGTAATGGTTTCATCATACTCTTAGAATTATATCATTTAGACTTGAACAATTGACACACCAATCATTGACATATTTTTTTTTCAATCACTCTCTTTATGTAATCCTAATAGAAGTTTTTCTTTTGATATCTACACTTATTAGTGATTTTTTTAACTAATAGAGAAGGATGAGATATTCATATCATAAAAAATTTCCCTCTTTAGTTCTGGTTTTAATGGGACACATATCCAGGTTTCAAAACTTATAACTCTATCTTTAGAAATATTTATATTTAGAATATTCACTAATTTTATATATAACACTTTATCATCTTTTCTAGACCCCTCTATCCTCTCAAGAATGTATGGTTGAGCAGTTATTTGAGAAATGTAGGATGACATTCCTTTTATGATTCTCATGTCCATCCTTTACATGTCTAAGAATATTGGATGCCTTTTAATACTCAAAATGGACATGGTTGTGGGATCCTTTATACTCAGAGAATATATTATTTATTGTCCTTCACAGGATGGTAATGGATTGAATAATAATCCTCGATCAGTTATAACCACCTTCATTAGTGCATATTGAGATCATTTTTTAGGAATATATACTTGAGGATTTTATGATCCTTATATATGTCATAGTTATCCCCATAGATATAATTTTGTGAAATCCATAATGTGAAGATCACTATATACAATTAAAGATCATGTTTTAGGTAGTTCTACTAATGGATCCATAATTGGAAGGAGACATAGGCTAACACCTTTTCATTTTTAATGAGTGAAAAACCCAAGATTTTTTCAACACATCACTGAATATCACAAATCCTTTCCCACTAGGGGTAATGTGACCACAAGTGCGGAGATTATCCACTTCTTTAAATCTCTCATCACATTTATTAGTCCAGGAAACTTCACTACCTTTTTAGATATCTTTTTTTTGGGATTACAAATCTTGATATGTTTCCCACAAATTGATGCTAGTAACCAGCCAATCCCAAGAAACTACAGACCACCATTATAGGTGTTGGTCTCGGACAATCTTCAATTACCTCTACCATTGAAGGATATACATATATCAACTTTCTAATGATAACATTCTCAAGGAATGTAATTTTCTCCATAAAAAAGTTTTATTAACTATAATCCACATATAAATATTCCTTTCATAAGGACTTCAACAAAACATCCAAATACTTCTCATATTTCTCCTTAATTTTGGAGTATATAAGAATATATTCTATACATACTACCAATTTTTTTTCAAGGTAATCCCTAAATACTATATTCATTAAGTACATGAAGGTAGTTGGATAATTATTGAGTCCAAATGGAATCATTGTGAACTCATAGTACTCATACCTCGTTTGAAATGTGGTCTTGACAATATCCTCCTTCTTCACCTTTAATTGATAATATCTCTACCAAATATCCATATTGGAGAAGTACTGGGATGTACGTAGCTGATCAAACATGTCATAAATCTATTCGAAAGGATACATGTTCTTTATCATGATCTTGTTGAGCTCATGATAACCAATACAGAGGCACAACGAATCATCCTTCTCCTAGATAGAAAGGAACATCGCACCCCATGGTGAAGCACTTGGGTGTATAAACCCTTTATCTAGATTATAATATAGTTTATTCTTTTGTTGTTAAATTTCGATAGCGGGAATTCTATATAGAGTTATGGATATTGGAAAATATTTGGGTATAATATCAATCGAGAACTAAACCTATCAACTAGGAAGAAGACTAGGTAATTATTTTTGGAACACATTGACATATTCTATTATAATGGAAATTTCATCAAGGATGATATTTTCCTTAGTATCAATATTTTTAGTGAGATACAAATTATCATAAGGAAAAAATATCCATTCGTGAGATGATTATTCCAAATGAGATGGATCCTACTCCTCACACTTGTATAGAATCAGAAGGCAATTCATGATACAAAGGGTGATTTCCTTCTCCTGGTAATTATTTTTGGATATATACAAGGAAAGATAATCCATAACTAAAATGGAATATAATTTATCTAAAGGGAGTATCATAAGGTTCTATAGGAAATTAATCCCAAAAATATTGAAATGGGAGAGGTTATATACTTGGGATAAAACAATTTTTTCATTTACCATTTTTAAAGATAACTGGATATTCATGTTTTGAGGTGGTGTTTGAATAGTTCTACTAAAATTGCATGATATGAAATAATGTGTAGAAGCATAATCAAATAACATGTTTTTTATTATTGAATCAATAAATTTTTTATAGATCACCACTTAATTATCAAGATCCAACTTAGCAGTTGTGTGGAATATGATTGTAGTTTCTCTCTAAGACTTAATTATTATTACGATCAGTTATCATTGAAAACCCTTAGCTTAGTTCATTATTTTTCATAGTTTCCTTATTACTTGAAATTGAAACATTATAAAGTATGCTATGGGTTGATTGGAGCATTCATTATTCCATAACATTGGTTTGTTTCTCCTTTAAGTATTCTATTTCTAGCTTCCAATTCTTCCCACATGTAAATCATTTCATTGTCCCATTTAGTAAATTTATTGCATGATTCCTACCATAATTTAGAAAAGTGTAATGATGGAAATTATTCCCCCCCCCCATGAGATTTCTCCATCGCCCAACTAGATTTAAACTCTTTTTCCGATTCTTATCACCAGTCCCATAAGACCCTTGAGATTCACTAATATCCATTTTTACTTTGAGAGAACATCAAAAAATTTATTTTTATATGTCAAAGTATCAAATCACTAAATATTTTCATGGATTTAAATTTATACCAATAAAAATGGGTTCAAAAATACTTTTGGGGTCAATGAAAAAGTTTTAGCTATATCGTGAAAGTCTTGTAAAGTTTTCCATATATGACCTGATGTATTTGTCCTCATTTTTCTTCAAGCTAAGGAAATAACCCTCTATTTTAGGTTGGATAGTGTGAGAAAAATATTTATTGATTTTTTTCCTGAATTGTTTCTACTATATAGATTTGATTTATTCCTTGTTCTTCATTTTCTTTATCAAAATACACCATTGATCATCTTTTCCCCCATGAGATAAAATTATAACATGAAATTCTCTTGATTATACCATTAAATAAAAGAGAATATATTTTCAATGGATTTGATCTATTTTTCTATGATTAAGGGATTAAAAGCTACACTAAATTTTAGAGACCTTTATCACATAAAGGTCACAATTGAAACTTTATCTTTATTAGTGGAATATGGGGTTCCCTCTTGATTCATGTTTCTATTTAAAACATGAGTTTATTGAGAAATTATTTTTATAAAGTTCCTGAATCGTGATCCCATTGGGTTGGGAATTTCATTGAGACAATCATCAAATTTCCCATCACATTTTTTTGAATCGATTCCTCCTATTTTGGCTATTTACTAAAATAAAGGAAAAATAGTTATGAGAATTCTCAAACTATAAAACACTTAAAAGGGAAAATATGAACATAGAAGGGATAAATCATAAATTACATGTATTCCTTAATTAATGAATTTATGGGTTTCAATCTATGTTATCCATGGAATTTTTCCCAATATTAAATTTCAATGGTATTTTTATCTCTTCAAAACAGTTTATAAAAAGCATGTGATTAACCAAATAAAATACCCAAGGAGTGTATGGATTGGTGAATAGTATTAAGAATCTATCATGAACTATCCAACGATCGATTTAATACCCAATCCAACCTTTTTGGGTTTATTAAACCTAGGTGAATATATTCCACAACTGCAACCTCATGACAATATGATGACAAGGATGTATTTTATTAGGAAAACAAGAACTCTATACTTAAAAAAATTAGGTATGTTTTCTTTTGTTTAGTATTATCTTGATGGTATTTAATAGGTTTTTATAATATTAATCCCCCCAAATAAGTATAACTTCCTCTAATACCAACTATGACAACCCATATCATTTATATACCTTTTTTCATAATTTATTACCTAAAGATACACATGATACAATACCTAAAGATCAAGAGGCCTAGTATCTTTTGGAAATTAGATACATAGCACATTAATTCTAAATAGGTAATCAAATGCATTATTTATAAAACTCCTTAACTATACCTCCAATTCCACTGATCTTCTAATACAACACGAGATAACCTTGGGACATACATAAACAAGGGGGTGAGATATAAATCCTAGTAAGGGAATAATCCATGCATAACATAATGGAAGTAATACATGTGATTAAAGAGGCATATCAAAGTGACATAAAAGTGAGAGAATCATAAACACGAATATCAAATCATGATATAAGATGATAACATCATAGAAACATAGTAATATGGAAACAACATAAAACATGACATCATAAGAATAAGTAAAGAATAAATGCCAAGATGGAATAAAATGGTGTTCTTAAGATAACCGACCATGCACCATACATCACATCTCATGAGATAAAAGCATTACCCAGTGCATTGGAGGGCTATAAAATTTTGTGTCTACCCATACCATTCAAATCATTTACATGTATCTGTGTGCATCATATAACTTAAGAACATAATTCATTACTTTTAATCTCATGAGTATGAACTGAAATTTACATACATGGAATTC
Organism: Viscum album; assembly: GCA_963277665.1. NCBI lineage: Eukaryota > Viridiplantae > Streptophyta > Magnoliopsida > Santalales > Viscaceae > Viscum > Viscum album. The sequence continues at coordinate 678,604,504 of OY728123.1, read as the reverse complement.
CATAACCAATAAAGGTTAGGTAAATCTAGTTTAATACCATTAAGTAGAAATGGGGATGGCTATTCACAACACAAAATTTTGACATGAAAAATCATGGGATAATTTTAGCAACGTAACAGGTTCACATAAAGGTTAATGGAAGTGTTTAATGAGAGTGAATTGTGGTATCTCATTTCATGGGAATCACAAGGAATGTAAAGAGATGTGTAAAAATACATTACAGTATGAATAGTTGAAAATCAAAAGGCTTAATATAAAGAACATACTTAAGTAAAAGGAAGAGGAGATAAACCCTTACCTTGAGGGGATGCTTTTAAAAGATTGGGAGGAGCCTATTAAGACCTTGAGAACACTATGGGAGGGATTTAGAGGGGTAGATGGAGAATAAATTTATTCAAAATGGGTATTTAGTTAATAATAATGAGATATTGGGTGGGTATTTATAAAAATAGAGAGGGTAATTATTTATTAATTTCTAAACATTGGTTTTTGAATCTAATTGATAAAATAATAAAAATCATAAACCATAACATGGTTTTTCCCATCGTTTCTTTAAAGGAGGAGTGGATTTCAATATTTTATTAGGGTAAGAATCAAAATCCTTAAAATAATTCAATTCATTACATGTAATAAAGTCATGTTTATAAAGATTTTTTTAAACTATAAAATATAATCTATGTTTTGGAGGATTCATTTAAGGTTTGTAAAATAAATAAATTAACATAAAAAATACATTATTTTAAATGGGAAATATATTTTTTATTGTGGATTACCTTTAGTGTATTTATTATCACTTTTGGGATATTATAAGGTAATAATACATATCATATATTTATACCATATTTAATTTTTACCCATAAATTCAACTTACTCAGAATGTTATGAAAAATTCACCATTGGAAAATTTCAACCTGCTGATTTCAAAAAAATTAGGTATTTTTAGAAAATAATTTTATAAATATTAGAATTTCCACCTTTTAATAGAAATGTATATTTATCTAGAGATACTAGTTTTATGAAAATAATAACATTATTAACATTAGAAAAATTACATTGGAATTCATTAAATTATATTATCTTTTATATATAAATAAATAATATTTATTAATTTTTTTAAAAAATAAATATTTACTTCCAAATTATTTAATATTACAAAAACAGCGTTTTAATGGAAAGTATATATTTTTAAAAAATAAAATTTTGTTGTCTTCTTATCAAAATATAATTTTCATTAACTCATACATAATCATATATATAAAGTAATAATGAAAAGGGATAAATATAATAATTATTTTATTATAATGAAAACACAAAAATTCATACTACTAGGCTCTACATTCATACCACCTTATTACAATAGTGTAATCCTTAATGGTAAGTTGTGTGATGGTTGTATTTTATTGGGGCGGTTTGATGAATATGGTTTGGACCATTATAAAAATAATCTTGAACCTCTCTCAAAAAAGGTTATGCTGAAGTTTCAGTTATTGAATCTTGACTTGGGATTAGTTAGGGGGGAAAGACCAGTGATTCCATCTCCCTTAAAAGATATAATAAATGGGATTCATAAGTTATGATCCTACTGGACGTGACCAACGCTTCTTATTTCTGTGTTAATTAGGTCTTATCAGAACCTCCAACATATACTAATCTTATTGGTCACTATATAATGACTATATTATCAATGTTTATGATGATTAGTGGTATTTTAATTTTAAAAATATAATTATTTAAATATTTTATAATTACCTAATATAATTAAATAAAAATATTGAATGTGTTTTCTATAATGAAATTACTTAATAAAAATTTATTCATTCAAAAGTGAATTTCATTTATAAAAGTTTGGGTCATTAAAAAGTTCATTTCATAGTCCATATTTTATTTGAAGAAAAATATAAGGGAAAGGTAATTCCGAATTACGTACAATGCATGAATTTGTTTTAAAAGATAATATGAGGTAGTCAAGGAGAAAAGTCTAGATTTAATACTTCTATGATTTAGAAGATAACATCCAAAATTTGTAAAGTTTGAAAGACATAAACAATACTGTAAGAGTTAGTATTAGTATCTAGAAGATAGTTCCAAATTTTTTAAAAGTGCTAGGCTGCATATGAGTTTGTAAGTCCATATGTAAAGGTTCCCTTCTAAGAAGCTATAGGAATCAGAATTGGAATTGGTGAAGTACAAGAATACATTTGACTTAATTTTTATCCTATATGGGATTTTATTTCAAAGGGATAAACCTTATGTATGGATTAGAGGAAATTTAATATTCCTATAATGATATGTATTGAATATTCCTTTTTTATTGGAGAATTTATTATTAAAACTTAAGAGTTAATTTTATGGTATATAATGAATCATCATTTTCTAGTGGGGATATTTACAACTTGATTTAGAAACCATATATAAAGGATATCTTCTACGTAAGTTTTACCTAACGATATATAATATATTAAAATTTTCTATTGGATGAATAGTTATTTGTGAAAAGAGTAATACATAATGGTTACAAAATTATACATACAAGTTGCTCCAACCATTACTTTGAGAAATTTAGAGTAAACACAAGTGATATATTATCCATATTCTAGAAATACCTATGACATGTAAGGGTTATTAATTTTTGAAAATCATTTTAATGATTTCATGTAATTTTATATAATTTTCCTTGAAGAAGATGTATGACTCTAGAAAGAAAACACATAATGGGTACATCAGTACATAAAGGGATACAAAAAAGTATCTGTATGTATGGGAATGTGTTTAAGGATATTAAACCCTTTTAATCATGATGAATGATTATCACTATATGAAAAAAGTATAAGAGGTGAAGACAAATAAAAACATAAGAATCATGGGGTATATGTCACAACATGGCTAGAGTTTTTTCATTATGGGAAGCATGATTTTTTGTGGAATGAATATATATATTCCTTAATAGAAAATAATATTTATATCATTTTGAACAAGATGAAGGAAATGCAATGAATATGACTTGAAGGTGTAAATAATTAACCAATGGGGATTTCATGAGAATATTTTAAAAACATTACAGCTGTAGAAAAATATGGAAGCTCATAACCACATAGAAACATCATGTTTCCTATTCTTTGTTTAGAGAAACTGTTGGAAAAAATCCCTCAAGGTAACTTTGTAGCATTTTGGGGTTGGTTGTTTTTGTTGAAAAAATAGGTTTTCATGGTGAATTTTTGAGTTCTAGAGATATTTTTGATAACCCATGTTGAAAAAGAACCATGAAAAAATAATGGAATATTTGGAGGCGGTACAAAATGAATAGATATAAGGTGGCTCTGTTTTCCAGTGTTTGCCAATTTTTTGGGGTCCAAAATTTGGAGTTTGGTGAGCATTGTGAAAAGTGGATTTCCTTTAAGATCTCGTCAAAATATGGAAAAGGCACGAGTTTTGAAAATATGGGCTTCATGAAGTGGATTTTGAAAAGAGTTGAAGAATGTTGATGGCGAGCTCTGTGATTATGATTATCTTTGAGAATGATAGAGGTGAAGAGCATTGCTAGAGATAATTATGGAGACAGCTAAATGGAATTGAATAAACTCTCCATTATTATAACAAGATTTTAAATCTGAAAATTTCCATGGTGATCTACAAAATAGAGAGAATTTTGGTTGAAAATTTGGAGCTTTGTGATTTGGTCTAACATGGTGTTAACGTGGTGTGGAAGGTTCTGGAGTCGGTGGGAAATTATTATAAATAATCCTCCACCCTTGAGAGAGGAGTAGCGAGACTCTATAAAAACCCAAGGATCTCAAATATCAAAGGAGGTTCATGAAGACAGTGAGCCTCTCGAATGTAAGGGAATTCACATAGTCCAATTGATCTCTGCGAAAGGAAGGCACGTCGTAAAGGCTAGTTCAGATTGGAAGAAGATGTATTCTTTTAAAAGGCTTATTTGATCTTTGAAAAATTGTAAATGCCACAGTGAGATCTATGAACTAGTGATATTTACAAACTAGTGATATTTGTGAACCTGTGAGATTCGCGAAGAGGCAGGAACTTTGTAAAGGCTTGTTTGAGCTTTGTGAAATTGGGAGTTTCTCGAAGCAGTGAGATTTTAAAAAGTAAGTTCAAAAGGTACTTCCCAGTGTTCAGTAGAAAATGTGTATTCATCAGTGGATAAAAGTGGGACTTAAATAGAGAATCTACATACAGTGGAAGATGTATTCATTTGTGATAATGAAAGGACCTACAAGTCTATAAATTGTGAGTGGATCTTCTGAAGAAGTAGTGAGAACACATCATATGAGAGATCAGTGAGATTTCAATTGTGATTGGTTATAAATTAGGAGGAATAGTGTGTTTACTCCAAATATTGTAAAAAGCAGTGCAATTATAGTGTATTTGGTACATAATCACATCACCTGTGTATTCTCCTTGGAATTTTTCCAGTGAGGGTAAACCAAGTAAAATTGTTGTGTCCTATGCATGATTTAAGATTTGTTTATACTCTGCAATGGTAAGGAGAGAGAATAGAATTTTGTTTAACAATGAAACAATATCAAAAGGGGTAATTGTTTTAATCTTTTATACCCTGATTCACCCCCTCTCAGGGTATCTATCCTAGTGCACCTAAAAATTGGTATCAGAGGGAATGGTTTATATCAACATTTCTATCTCAATTGAGGTAACTGATCATAAAGGTATTTTTTATCTTTGAGTGGAATAATTTTCAATTATGGAAGAATTAAATGAAACACTACTTCCGATCTTTGGGAATGGATGTGTTTACAATAGTGATTCATGGTATCTCAACGACATCAATAGTGGTGCGTGATCTGAGGCTGAAAGAAGGTAACTGGATGCTGATGCTAAGGGAATCAATACTTTAGGGGGATCCCTATCAAATTCTATTTACATGAAGGTAATGTCATGAAAAAAATCACAAGATATGTGGTAAAACTACTGAATATATATTAAGGAGATACAAAGGTTAGAGAGGAAAAGATGAAAGTTATGTGGGACAAGTATACAGATATGAGAATGAACCTGAATGAGTCTGTTGATGAATTCTTTGATAGGGTAAATATTGTTTTGGAAGACATGCGAGGTCTTGGAGAAGTTATTGATGACATAAATATTGTGAAGCATATATTGAGGAAAATTCCACCTCAGTTCACTCTGAAAGTTTCAATTTTGGAAGATAAAGATCCGAAAGAGTTGGCACTGGATAACTTGCATAGTACCCTGGTAGCATATGAAATGATAAATTGTGACAATGATGCTATGGAAAATGGGAAATATAAAGATGTGACATTTAAGGCCATGAAGAATCTCACCATTGAAGACTCTCAGGAAGAAGAAGAAACAGATGAGGTGATTTCATTCCTGTCTTCAAATCTACAAAGAGGAAAAGGAAAGTTAAAGGGAAAACTTCCACCAGTGTGTTTTATATGTGAAAGGTTTGGAAATATTTTTGAAAATTACCCCATAAAGTTCCAAGAATATGATGAGGATAAATTCAAAATTCCCAAGAAGAAGTCTTTAGCCTATTTGAAAGGAAAGAAATAGTTTAAGAGAAATTTCTATAATAAAAATAATCTTATTTCACAAAAATATGATAGTTTAGATGAGTCTGAGGTTGAAGAGGTTGAAGATATAGGGAAATGAAAAGATTGTGAAGAAAATTCTATGGTGGCAGTTGTTAGTAGTTCTTAGAAAATGGAAGAAATTGATACTGATGATGAAGAATAATAATTTGAAAGAAGATTCAATATGGAAACTGAATTAGAAGTTGATCTTGAGGAGATAGATGTTTAGAGAACAAAAACAAAGAAATCCAACATAATGGTACATGATGAAAAACTCTATATGAAATAAAAGGAAGAAGAAAATTCTGTATTGATGAAAGAAATTGAAAATATTAAGTATCTATTTCCAGTGGAATCAAGAAAAATTGATTAGTACAAAATCAGAGTTAAATAACAAAGAAGGGTGATCAATGGGTTGAATAACACAACTAAAGAAAAAATAAAATACATTGAGGAACTTGAAGAAGAAATTGTGAATCTATAAAGAAAATTTAAGGATAAAGGAAAAATATTGACTCCTAATATGATATCGGAAAAGCGGATCACTTAGAAGATAGAAAAGTTGTAAGTAAAGAAAAGAGGTCCAACATAAAAGAAGCAAGAATCATGTTCAGATGATAAGACTAATATGGGGCCTAAAAAAAACAAAAAGATATAAATGTTGAAGTCAGACCACAAATAACCATTCCATGATTGAAGATTAATTTGGTCATGAATTAGAATCAGAATATTCTGAGATCCCAAGGGACAACTAGTAGTTTATAAGTGACACGCATGAATACACCCTATATCAGGTGTTATTATGGTGGAAAGATGGGACATTCACAAAATGTGTGTTCTATAGCCAAGAGATACTGAAGGGAACAAGAGAAACAGTGGAATCCAAACAGAACTCAATATTATAGAACATATTTTTAGGGACATTGTTTTAGTGTAGAGGATTTTGGAACATGTCTAGACACTGTACATCAATCATGAAGAGGAATGCACCAAAGCGGAACCCAATAAATTGCAAGTAGCATATCAGAGAATCAAAAAGCGAGCTGAAAACACAAAAAATGATTTTCAGCACTTCAGGATGAAGCTAGTCCATCATACTTTGAGGAAGATCAATATTTTCAAACTAAACTAAGTGTAAAATTAAATACATGGATCAAAAATAAAAAGGATGAGAAGGAAGTGGTAGTAGAAATTACCCTTAAAGCATCAGATCATTCTGGAGTATGGACCCTTGTTAGTGGATGCACATCCCATATGACAAGAAACAAGGATCTTGTTACAGGCATAGAATATGAAAAAGAAGGAGTTGTAAAGTTTTGGAACGATGAAGGCCTGAATATTATTATCTTGAGAAAGGCCAGGTTTGGGGCTAAGGAAATGAGATGTGCTGATGTCATGGTAGTAGAAGGTCTCACTCACAATCTACTTAGCATCAGTCAAATATGTAACTCAGGTCATTATATAATATTTTCTAAGAAGATGTGTATCATCAACATATGATATGGTGAAGTGGTTCTATAGGAAAAAAATAACAAAGGGAAATCTCTACCTTGTAAGTGGAGAAGAAGATATGTGTTTTTTTTCTAGAGAGGAAGAAAACAAGATCTAGAATAAATGAATAGGTCATCTATTCCAACCATCCCTAGAAGATCTGGTGAAGTGTTATATAGATTGAGACTTCCCTAAGCTATCATGTGATCATAAACATACATGTGATGCCTATAAATAAGGAAAGATCATTATAAATACATAAAAGTAAAGGAAAAGAAGTCAACAAGAGTAATTGAATTGGTGCATGATGATGTTTGTGGACCTATCTCACCAAGATCCATTGACGAGAATAGGTATTACGCTATTTTCATTGATGAATACAGTAGAATGGAATGGTAATTTTTTATTGTCCATAAGTATGATGTGTTTAGTTTTATAAAAAAATATAAAAGGGAATCTAAAAGGATTATTGGACAAAAAATTCTGAAGTTTCATACTAATAATGGTACATAATTCATAAACAGTCAAGTGCAATACTATCTTTAGAAAAACGGCATAAGGCATAAAATTTTTTTAGGGAGAAATCTCCAACAGAATGGAGTGGTTGAGAGGAGAAATTAGATCATCAACAAAATGGCTAGAACGATGCTTATTGAAAAGACCTTCTAGAGAAATTTTGGAAGGAAGCTGTATTGACATAAGTCTACATTTCTAACAGGCCTCTGTTGTGTTCGAAGGAAGGAAAGACTCCATATGATATATGGTATGAAAATAAGAAAAAACTAAAATATTTTCGAATCTTTTGAAGTAAGTTCTTTATTATCAACAAATAAAAACACAGAAAATTTGAGTCATGAGGAGATGATGGGATATTCCTTGGATACTCAGGAAAAATCAAGGAATATAAATGCTTTAATGAGAGGATGGAAAAAGTAGTTGAGACAAATTATTTCACTATAGTAGAGAATGAAGAGAATCTTCCGCAACATGGTGAATAGTTTGCTGATGAAAGTGACGAGGAGGAAAGAAAAATAGGGAAGAAAAAGTGGTAGATGCTAATTTGGAAGAAGATATTAATGATGAATAAGAAGACGTCAAGTCTGTATCTGCAAAGAAGCCAACTAATCGAGCTGAAATAGATAGGAAAAATATCATTAGTGATCAGACATCACCTATTCAAACAAGAATAATGAATTCATTACAACATGCATCTTTATTATATCAGGTAGATATAAAATGTTTTTCCAATGCAGCTGAATATGAAAATTGGGTCTAGGCTATAAATTAAGAGATAGACTAGATTGGGAAGAATCAGACGTGGGATATTATTTCGAGGCCAACAGATAATAATTTCATCAGGAAAAAATGGATTTTTCACAACAAGATAAATGAATATGGTGTAGTGATTCTAAAAAAAGCATGACTGGTGTGCAAAAGGTACTCCCAAATAGAGGATATCGATGTTGATGAAACATTTTCACCTATTATAAGGCTTGAGACAGTCACATTATTCAAGGTCATTATAGTTCAATGAAAGATCAAAGTGTTCTAGATGGATGTCAAATCGGAATTTTTGAATGGGGTTTTGGAAGAAGAAGTGTATATTTTTCCAACAGATGGTTTTATCATTCATGAAGATGAGAATAATGTTTTTTAGTTTAAGAAAGTTCTATATGGGCTGAAACAAGCACTAAGAGCATGGTACTAGAGACTTGATCAGTATTTTAAGAAGCTTGGTTTTCAACATGGTGGAGTTGATTACAATCTCTTTTTTAACAACGACAATAATAAAATGACGATGGTGTTGGTTTATGTCGATGAAATAATATTTAGGGGATCATATGAATCTTAGAACATATAGTTTTCCTAATTCGTGAAAAGTGAGTTTGAAATGTCAATGATTGTTGAGTTGACATTTTTCCTTGGTTTACAGGCGACACAATGGAAGGAATGGCACTTTAATTTCTCAATTTGAATATTCCATGGAGGTTATGAGAAGACTTGGAATGGAAAATTCCAAGGAGATGAAGACTTTGATGGATACCCATATGAAACTATCATGGGATGATTCAGGAAAGGCAATTAATATAACAGAGTACAGAAAAATAATTGGAAGCCTTTTTTACTTGATAACGATAAGGGCTGATATTGTTTTTTCCACATGCCAAGTAGCGAGATACTGAATCAATCCCAAAGAAATACATGTTATTTTAGTGAAAAGAATACTCCGAAATATCAAGGTGACTATGGATTTTTGTTTGATGTATAATGAAAAATATTAGCAAGAGTTATTGGGATATAAAGATGTAGATTGGTAAGGATCAACAGATGATAGAAAATCAACATCAGGTGGTGCATTTTATCTTTATTTATTGTGTATTTATTGGATAAGTAAGAAACAAGATTTAATTTATTTGAGAACCGAAGAATCTGAGTATATTGCATCCACTCAAGCATGCACACAGTTATTGTGGATTAAGCAGTAGCTTGATGATATGGGAGTTGAAGTGAAGTCTCCAATCAAAAGCCATTATGATAATTGAAGTGATATAAATCATATCCAAAATCTAGTTCATCACTCAAGGAAAAATCACATTGAAATCAAATATCATTTTATCAAGGGGAAGTTGGAGCACGGGCTTGTGAAGTTGGAGTATTGCCTACAGAACTGTAGGTTGCAGACATTATGACAAAGGCCTTACCCAAAGAATCATTTGAGAGGCATTTACTGGCTTTGGGAGTTCAGTCGACTCCCCACACTTGAAATAGTGTTGATGTGGGAACACCCCCTCTCCCAGAGGTATGGCGTATTTTTCCCTAATGTGTTGATCTGTGTTCTTTCCAATGTTGTATACTAAAAAAGAGTGACCTTTGGGTTCATTTAAAAAGGGGGAGAAAGTGTATCCCTTTATAGGTGAGAAATTGAATAAGGGAGGAAATTTATTTTTCAAAGACATAGAGAGAAGCTAATGGGTGGAGCATTGAGATAGTGGGAGAGTTTTAAATCTAACGATGCTAAAATTGATCGATTAAAGGTTAGATATCACAACAACTGAGGTTTGTGATGAAATAGGAAGTGGTATTGGAATGGTATCAATAATTGGTGTCAGGAATGAAGTGACTCATTGATGGCCTTTTCATATTAATCTTGTTTCTCATAATGTGCAATACTCATATGGGCTAAGAGTATGTGTTGAGTAAATCTTTGATTGCTATCTGATTTGAAATAGGAAATGTTGGGAGTTGTTGGAATAAGATTTAATGAGGTATCAAAGTATGATGAATCATTATGAGAAGAGTTTTCAACAAATCCAAAGGGGGAGATTGTTGGGAAAAAATCCCTCAAGTTAACTTTGCATCATTTTTGGGCTATTTTTTTTTGTTGACAAATTAGGTTTTCTTATTGAGTTGTCGAGTTCTAGAGATATTGTTGACAACCCATGTTGAAAAATAACCATGAAAAAATAATGGAAGATCTGGAGGCAGTACAAAACGAACAGATACAAGGTGGCACCTATGACAACCCTGCTTTTTATTACAACTTAAACATGCTTTATTACATAAAACTTCACTTGATACAACAAAGAAGATCGATAGGTTTAGTGCCTTTGGGGCTTAGGATCATTACATAAAAACTTAAAACATGAAATACAACATCTTTATTGAAAACTTCCTTTACATGACCATTACATTCCCTCGTACTTAGCATTGAATGGGATAACCTGAGGACATGCATAAGAAAAGGGTGAGCTATAAAGCCCAGTAAGGGAGTACACATGGAATAAAATGAGGAGTAAAATACATGTTAGGCAATAGGAATGTCAATAGATCATGAGAGAAACATGAAAATAAAGGCATGATAAATCATGATAATCATAACATGGAAATGTGGCAACAACACTTAACATTGAATTAGCATGAGCCAAGTCTCATTGCACATAAAGCATGAGTAAACCCTCATTGCACATGAAGCACGAGTAAACCCTCGTTGCACTTGAATTAGCATGAGTGAAAACTCAATGCACATGACTTATCATGATACTATACTTTACCCAATGCATTGGAGCGCTATAAGGGCGCACCCTTCTTAAACATTTCATTTCATGCATAAGTGTGCCACATGGATCATAAAACATGGATTCATAAAACATAATCATTTATTCCACGATAAAGAAATGTATAATTCATACATGAAAATTTATAAACAATAAGTAAATGTGCATAAAGGTGAATACCCTTGATGGAGAAATGGGCATGGTATTCACTACACAATGGCATTGGTTTAGAAAATCGGTGCGATTTCGGCAGCGTAACAGCGTGACATAAGAATTCATAAAAATGGTTGATGTGAGAGAAAGGGGTTCCTCATCATATTTACATGTAATGGACAATAAGGAGGTCATATAAATATATTTACCAACAATTGTAATGGAATTTAGATTCATGATACAAAAGTATTTCTTGAAAGTAAAAGAGGAGAGAGAAGTTCCTTTCGGAATTTCGGCATAGTAACGGGTGTACATGGGAGGCATTTAATGAGAGAGAAAGTGGTCTCCCATCATTAAAACAATAATAGGGAAGTATGTGGGAGGTGCGAAACCATACCCCAACATTTATAATTGAAATTAAAAAGGTAATACAACTTAAAGAAAATTGACAAAAATGAGAAAGGAAGAAAAAAAACCCTTACTTGGAAGTGTGCTTCCAAAGGCTAGAGAGAGGCTTGTGAGAGGCTTCTTGGGAGCTTGGGGCACCTTGGGAGGATTCTAGAGAGAGTAAGGCATAGGTTGGATGAACTCCAAGGGATTTTAGTGAGGAGGATGTCGGAGCTTGGGTGGGTTTATATAGGAAAGGTGAGGGAATTATTTATTATTTAGGTTTGGGTCCCCTTACATTAAATTAATCCAAACCACAAACCATCCCATGGTTTTTGGAAAAGGGAAGAGGAAAAAAATATTTTATAAGGCCCAAGTTCGAACTTCTGAAAATAATAAGGTTTCTTATGTGGACGTGAGTCACACTCCCATGGAAATTAATTTAAAAAGGCAAAGTGTTGAATATGTCTTGAGGGGTCCATTAATGCTTTGAAAAGTAAGTCAAAAAAACCCAAAATCACATTATTTTAATAATAAAACATATATTGGCCGAACATTAGGATTATGGTATTTTATTACATCACCATTGGGTCATTATGATGTCATAAAACACATTATATGTTTAAACGGTATTTAATTTTTACCCAAAAACTTGACTGTCTCAAAAAATTATGAAAAATTCACCGTTGGATAATTTCGACATCCTGATTCCATAAATGACATTTATTTTATCTAAAAAAATTTCTAAAAATGTTAATTTTCACTTTTAAAATAAAAACCAATATTTATCGAAAATTCACGTGTTTTGACAGAAATGGCTTTCAAACCTTAATAAAAATTTTAATTTCATTCATAAAATTATAAGATCATTTATATTTAATAAAAATTAATTTAATAATAATAATATTATTTTATTAAAATATTATTTAATTAAAAAATCCCTTAATTTAATAAAATAGATTTCTTAATCAAATAATAACTAAAAACACCATTTGTACATTAAAAACTATTTACAATGTATCAAAAATGACTAGAAATTATATTCATTATTATATACAAAAAAATAATTTACATGAACATAATACTACTTATTTATTACATAACCCCTTAAAACAGCCACATAAGACCTAAGGGTAAGGTGTGCGATGGTGACAGACTCTTGGGGTGGCTCGGATAACATCGTTTGAGTGGTAATTTCAATCAACCTCCACTTTTCCCGTAGACGGTCACATTCGAGCTTGACATAATGAAGCTCATCTTGGGCTTGGTCAAGGGTGAAGCCCAAATACTCCACCTCTTTTCTGAGCTCCAACAAGTGGGCTTCGTATGGGGCAATTCTACTGGATGAGGCCATCACTTCCTTTGTCTGAGTAAAATTGGGTTCGTTAAAGCCTTATATTTATACTAATCATGTGATCACTGTTCAACAGCTATAAAAGTAACGGTCACAAATCTTATCATAAAACCAAATAAGTTTACATTTTATAAAACATTTTATATAAAGAGACATTTAATAAGATCAAGAGGGATTTCCATTAATGAAACTTTGGGTCGTTACAATATTCCCCCCTTAAGAAATTTTTCCCTCGAAATTTTCCTTTTCCCACACTAAAACAAATGTGGGTAACTCAGCTTCATCATATCCTTCGACTCCCAAGTTGCTTCTTCAAACTTGTGGTTTCTCCACAACACCTTGACGAGGGGCATTGTCTTATTTCGTTGAACTTTTTCTCTACGATCTAAGATCTTCACTGGTTTCTCCTCATAAGAAAGATCATCTTCCAATTGTACCACCTCAGAAGAGAGTACATGTGAAGGGTCCGGTATGTACTTCCTTAAGAGGGATACATGAAAGACATCATGCACCTTGTCCATAGTAGGTGGAAGTTCTAGTCGATAGGCCACAACCCCAACATGATCAAGAATCTCAAAGGGGCCGATGTACCTTGGACTTAACTTTCCTTTCTTTCCAAACCTCATGACCTTCTTCCACAGAGATATTCGTAAAAACACCATGTCTCCAACTTTAAACTCAAGGTCTCATCGACTATTATCTGCATAACTCTTCTACCGACTCTGGGCTTCCTTGATATGCTGCTGAATGGTTTTCACATTCTCCACCATTTCTTCGACCATTTCTGGTCCAAGAAGCTTACGTTCACCGACCTCATCCCAACATGCCGGTGTTCTGAACCTTTTCCCATAAAGGGCTTCATATGGTGTCATTTGGATGCTCGAGTGGAAACTGTTATTATAAGAGAACTCAACCAGAGGAAGATGTTGATCCCATCCTCCTTTAAAGTCCATTGAACACGCTCTCAACATATCCTCACGTGTTTGGATAGTCTGCTCGGATTGGCCATCAGTTTGAGGATGATAGACCGTACTGAAGTTCAGTTCAGTATTTAGAGCATGTTGAAGAATCTTCCAAAACTTAGAGGCGAATCTTGGATCTCAGTCAGACACAATAGATAGTGGTACTCCATGAAACCTTACCACATCCCTAATATATATCCATGCCAGTTGATCCAAATAGAAATCCTCTTGAATAGAAATGAAGTGTGTAGTCTTTGTTAGACGATCCACAACAACCGAGATTGCATTGTTGCCTTTGGATGTCCTTGGAAGTCCGGTGACAAAGTCCATGATGATGTTCTCCCATTTCCATTCTGGTATGGGAAATGGTTGCATCATCCCATTAGACTTCTGCCTCTCTACCTTAAATTGCTGACACACCAGGCACATTGATGTATATTCAGCGATCTCCTTCTCCATATTATCCCACCAAAAGTTTTCTCGGAGATCTCGATACATCTTTGTGCTCCCTGAGTGAATAGAGAAATTTGAACTATGTACATCATCCAAAAGTACCTTCTTCAGCTCCGGACTTGATGGAACACATAGTATTTTCCCAAACCACACAATTCCTTCTTCATTAACATTAAACTCCAAGGATTTCCACTTTTTGATAGCTTCCACTTTTTCTTGAATTCCCACATAATCCTTTTGAGCATCCTTTAACCTTTCCAAAAGAGATGGTTGAGCAATAATTTGTGAAAGGATTGATGATGTTCCCTTCTTAATGATTCCCACATCCATCTTCATCAAGTCTAAGAAGATTGGATCCTTATAAATTCTCATCATTGATAGAATTTCTGGATCCTTTCTACTTAGGGCATTTGCCACCTTGTTCGCTTTCCCAGGGTGGTAATGTATTGACCAGTTGTAACGACCCAAAATTTCATTAATGGAAAATCCCTCTTGATCCAGTTAAATGTTCCTTTATGTTTTTTTATGATGTCAACTTCTTCAGTTTAACGTTAAGATTTGTGACCGTTACTTTTATAGATGTTGAACAGTGATCATCTGGGTAGTTTAAATATAAGGCTTTAACGAACCAATTTTCTACTCAGACAAAGGAAGCGATGGCCTCATCCAGTAGAATTGCCCCTTACAAAGCCCATTTGTCGGAGCTCGGAAAGGAGGTGGCGTCTTTGGGCTTTGCCCTTGACCAAGCCCAAGCCGAGCTTCATCAAGTCAAGCTCGAACGTGATCGTCTACGGGAAAAATGGAAGTTGATAGAGATTACCACTCGAGCAATGTTATCCGAGAAACCCCAAGAGTCTGTCACCATCGCACACCTTACCCTTAGGTCTTATGTGGCTATTTTAAGGGGTTATGTAACAAATAAGTAGCACCATGTTCATGTATATTATTTTTGTATATAATAATGAATATAATTTCTAGTCATTTTTGATACATTGTAATTAGTTTTTAAAGTACAAACGGTGTTTTTAGTTATTATTTAATTAAGAATTATATTTTATTAAATTAAAGGATTTTTGAATTAAATAATATTTTAGTAAAATATTATTATTAATATTAAATTAATTTTTATTAAATATAAATGATCTTATAATTTTATGAATGCAATTAAATTTTTTATTAAGGTTTGAAAGCCATTTCTGTCAAAACCCGTGAATTTTTTATAAATGTCGGTTTTTATTTTAAAAGTGAAAATTCACATATTTAGAAAATTATTTATATAAAATAAATATTATTTTTGGAATCAGGACGTCGAAATTATCCAACGGTGAATTTTTCATAATTTTCTGAGACAGTCAAATTTTTGGGTAAAAATTAAATACCATTTAAATATATAATGTGTTTTATGACATCATAATGACCCAATGGTGATGTAATAAAATACCATAATCCTTATGTTCGGCCAATATATGTTTTATCATTAAAATAATGAGGTTTTGGGTTTGTTTGACTCACTTTTCAAAGCATTAATGGAGCCCTCAAGACTTATTCAACACTTTGCCTTTTTAAATTAATTTCCATGGGAGTGTGACTCACCTCCACATAAGCAACCCTAATTTTTTAATAAGTTAGGACATTGGCCTTGTAAAATATTATTTTTCTCTTTCCTTTTCCAGAAACCATGGGCAAATACCATGGGATGGTTTGTGGTTTGGATTATTTTAATATAAGGGGTCCCAAACCTAAATAATAAAGAATTCTCTCACCTTTCCTATATAAACCCACCCAAGCTCCCACTTCCTCCTCACCCAAAGCCCTTGAAGTTCTTCCAACCTCTGCCCTACTCTCTCTAGAATCCTCTCAAGGTGCCCCAAGCTCCCAAGAAGCCTCTCACAAGCCTCTCTCTAGCCTTTGGAAGCACACTTCCAAGTAAGGGTTTTTTCTTCCTTTCTCATTTTTGTCAATTTTCTTTAAGTTGTATTTCCCTTTTAATTTCATTTATGAATGTTGGGGTATGGTTTATCCCCTCTCCCATACTTCCCTCTTATTTTTTGAATGATTGGAGACCCCTTTCTCTCTCATTAAATGCCTCCCATGTACACCCGTTACTATGCCGAAATTCCGAAAGGAACCTTTTTTTTTCCTCTTTTATATTCAAGAAATACTTTTGTATCATGAATCTAAATTCCTTTTCAATTGTTGGGACATGTATATATATGACCTTATTACTATCCATTACATTTAAATATGATGAGGAACCCCTTTCTCTCTCATCAGCCTTTTTTATGAATTCGTATGTCACGCCGTTACGCTGCCGAAATCACACCGATTTTCTAAGCCAATATCATTGTGTAGTGAATACCATGCCCATTTCTCCATCAAGGGTATTCACCTTTATGCACATTTACTTATTGATTGTAAAGTTTCATGTATGAATTCCACATTCCTTTATCGTGGAATAAATTATTATGTTTTATGAATCCATGTTTTATGATCCATGTGGCACACTTATGCATGAAATGAAATGTTTAAGAAGGGTGCGCCCTGATAGCGCTCCAATGCATTGGGTAAAGTATAATATCATGATACATCATGTGCAATGA
Source organism: Viscum album (assembly GCA_963277665.1). Taxonomy (NCBI): domain Eukaryota; kingdom Viridiplantae; phylum Streptophyta; class Magnoliopsida; order Santalales; family Viscaceae; genus Viscum; species Viscum album. The sequence goes on along the minus strand of OY728123.1, from coordinate 678,587,479 downwards.
GTGTTTACTCATGCTAATTCAAGTTCAACGAGGGTTTACTCGTGCTTCAAGTGCAATGAGGGTTTACTCATGCTCCATGTGCAATGAGCCTTGGCTCATGCTAATTCAATGTTAAGTGTTGTTGCCACATTTCCATGTTATGATTATCATGCTTTATCATGCCTTTATGTTCATGTCTCTATTATGCTCTATTGATATGCCTATTTCCTAACATGTATTGTACTCCTCATGTTATTCATTGTGTACCCCCTTACTGGGCTTTATAGCTCACCCTTTTCTTATGCATGTCCTCAGGTTATCCCATGCAATGCTAAGTACGAAGGAATGTAGTGGTCATGTAAAGGAAGTTTTCAATAAGGATGTTGTATTTCAAGTTTAAAGTTTTTATGTAATGATCCTAATCCCCAAAGACACTAAACCTCTCGATCTTCTTTGTTGTATCAAGTGAAGTTTTATGTAATAAAGCATGTTTAAGTTGTAATAAAAAAGCAGGGTTGTCATACCAGTCATAATCTTTTATGAGCTCTATCCATATTCTCTGGCTCATATTAAGCTATTTCTGTGTGAATATATATTTAAGACTATTGTGTTCAGTATATATCTCACATTTCTCTCCATAGAGATAATGCCGCCAGATTTTCAAGGCAAAGATCACAGCCACCAACTCCAGATCATGCATTGGATAGTTTCGCTCATGGATTTTCAACTACCTTGAGGCATAGGATATCACTTTATCATTCATCATCAGCATGCAGCCTAAGCCCTTCTTTGAGGCATCACTGAATACCACAAAAAGTTCCCCACTTGTGGGTAAAGTGAGCACGGGCGTAGTGATAAGCCTCCTTTTCAACTCCTGGAAGCTTTCTTCGCATTCATCACTCCAAGAAAACTCTACTCCCTTTCGAGTTAGCTTGGTAAGAGGGTTGGACAATTGTGAGAAATTTCTCACAATTCTTCGATAATATCCAGCTAACCCCAAAAAGCTACGGATATCCGTTACTGATATTGGCCTCAGCCATACCTCAATTGCATCTGTTTTAGAGGGATCCACAGATATCCCATTGCTTGTGATGATATGGCCCAAGAATGAGACTTCCTTCAACCAGAACTCACACTTGCTGTACTTTGCATAGAGCTTCTCCTTCCACAAAGTCTCCAGTACAGTTCTTAAATGCTCCTCATGATCATCCTTGGTTTTGGAGTATATTAGAATATCATCTATAAAGACTACCACAAATTTGTCTAGGTAATCTATAAAGACTCTATTCATCAAGTCCATGAATATTTATAGAGCATTGGTGATTCCGAAAGGCATTACTATGAATTCATAGTGCCCGTACCTTGTACGAAAAGTAGTCTTGGGGATATCTTCTATCTTCACCCTTACTTGATAATATCCCGACCGCAAGTCCACCTTGGAGAAGTATTGTGCTCCACACAACTGATCGAACAAGTCATCAATTTGTGGGAGAGGATACTTGTTCTTTATCGTGATTTTGTTAAGTTCACGATAATCGATGCAAAGCCGCATTGACCCATCCTTCTTCTTGACGAAGAGGACTGGTGCACCCCATGGTGAAGCACTTGGGCGTATAAACCCTTTATCCATATTCTCCTGAAGTTTTTTCTTTATCTCTTCAAGCTCAATAAAAGCCATTCTATATGGAGTCTTGGATATTGGTAATGCCCTAGGTATAAGTTCAATTGAGAACTCAACATCTCTTCTAGGAGGAAGACCAGGCAGTTCCTCAGGAAACACTTCCATGAATTCCCTCACAATAGGCATTTCTTCAAGGATGGTTTCTTCTTTGGACTCAATCATCTGAGCCAGATATGCGTGCTCATAGGGCAGTAATATCCATGCTTGAGATGATGGAGCTAAAGGATATTCATCTTCCTCCTGACACTTGTAAAGAATCAGGGGTCGATTCTCCATATGGAGTGTGATTTCCCTCTCCCGACAATTTATGTTGGCTCTTTATAAGGAAAGCCAATCCATGCCAAGAATTGCATCAAATTCCACCAAAGGGTGTATGGCGAGGTTCTCTGGGAAATTGAATCCACATATTATAATAGGGGAGGACTTATATTCATGGGATGCAATGATTTCCCCATTTTCCGTACTCACCGACATCTTTACTTCCATGATTTGTGGTGGTGCTGGGATTGTTCTACTAAACTTTCGAGATATAAAAGAATGCATAGAACCTGAATCAAAAAGTACGTTCACTATTCTTGAATGAATAACTAGCGTACCTGTCACCACTTCGTTGTCGGGGTTCACTTCAGCAGAAGTGATGGAAAAATCTATTCCTTGCTATCTTGGAGGTTGTTGGTTGCCTCCGAAAACCCTTGGATTAGGGCACTGATTTGAAAAATGACCCAGTTCTTTGCATTTATAGCATTGAACAATGTGTTGAGATTCGAACGGAGCATTCCTCTCCTCTGTCGCAGCCGCAGGTCCTTCTTGGCTACAGTTAACAGCTAGGTGCCCTTCTCTTCCACACCTGAATCATTTTCTCGTCCCCTTAAGGCAATTTGCAGGGTACTTCTTTCCACACTTTTGGAAAGTGGGGTGCTGGAACTTCTTAGCGCCGTTGGATTTATCCATCGGCCCACCAGCATTGAAGTCCACCTTACGCTTCTTATCCCCATGATACCCCTGTGATTATCTGATCTCCATTTCAACCTTGAGGGCACATCAGAAAATTTCCTCATAGCTGTCGAAGTCACGGATCGCTAATGCTTTCCGCAAGCTAGGCTTCAGCCCACCAAAGAAGCGGTCTACCTTGCATTCGGGGGTAACGACAAAGCCGGAAGCGTATCGTGCAAGCCTTGTGAATTTTTCCTCGTACGCTTCAACGGATTCCTCATCTTTTTTGTTGAGGGAAAGGAAGTCCCTTTCCATCTTAAGCCGGATGGTGCATGGAAAATATTTATCGAAAAACATATTACGGAAATTATTCCATTCCAATGCCTCGATCACCTCCTCAGGCTTCATATTTTTGATCAACGTCCACCATTGATCAGCTTCACCCTCCATACGATAAGCCTCCAGGAGAACCTTCTCTTGTTCAGAACATTGGAGGATGGAGAATATCTTTTCAATGGAGTTGATCCATTGTTCAGCAATTGTGGGATCAGATGATCCACTAAAAGTAGGAAGCCTTTGTCTCATGAAGCTATTGATAGTGACTTGTTATTTCTTAGGGGGGGTTGAACGTTCCTCTTGACCCGTGTTTCTATTCAAAACTTGAGTAATCTGAGAGAGAAGCGTGAAAAATTTCACAATTCCTACTCCCATTGGATTGGACATCTCATTAGTACAATCATCACACTGATCTTCACAACGGTTGTTAGCCCGAGTCCTCCTATTACCGGCCATTGGATGGAATAAAAGGAAAGTTAGGGGTAACACATAAAGGGTAATCCAAAGACAAAAGTTGATGACTTATAAATAAACATTAATTTATTTAACTCATGAGTCTATAGGCATCAATCTAGGCTTTTCATGATCTACTTTCTAACATATATTCTTAGGGGAATTTTTCCCTTAATAAGGGTTCATATTAAGATTGTGAATTTATCAAAACATATCCCCTGGGAGTGTCATAACCAAGAGTGCAGCAAGGCCCATTGTCGTGCACCAGTTCCCGTTCGAGTCTAGCTCAAAGCGGTGTTTTTGGGTTTTACCCCTAGGATACATCTGTGACAGAGCTGCCTCTACCTGCTCGTATCTAGACAGGGATGTATTTGTTTGATAAACCACTTAATTAGTATTTACCAAAACTTAGGGATGTTTTTATTATACTTAGTCTTGTATCTAAGGCTTTACTAGGGTTTTCCTAATCCCAAAAATAACCAAACCTATCCTTTGATACCAACTATGACAACCCTGCTTTTTATTACAACTTAAACATGCTTTATTACATAAAACTTCACTTGATACAACAAATAATATAGAGAGGTTTAGTGTATTTGGGGCTTAGGATCATTACATAAAAACTTAAAACATGAAATACAACATCTTTATTGAAAACTTCCTTTACATGACCACTACATTCCATCGTACTTAGCATTGCATGGGATAACCTGAGAACATGCATTAGAAAAGGGTGAGCTATAAAGCCCAGTAAGGGAGTACACATGGAATAACATGAGGAGTACAATACATGTTAGGCAATAGGTATGTCAATAGATCATAAGAGAAACATGAACATAAAGGAATGATAAAGCATGATAATCATAACATGGAAATGTGGCAACAACACTTAACATTGAATTAGCATGAGCCAATGCTCATTGCACATAAAGCATGAGTAAACCCTAATTGCACATGAAGCACGAGTAAACCCTTTTTTCAATTGAATTAGCATGATTCAACACTCATTGCACATGACGTATCATGATACTATACTTTACCCAATGCATTGGAGCGCTATAAGGGTGAACCCTTCTTAAACATTTCATTTCATGCATAAGTGTGCCACATGGATCGTAAAACATGGATTCATAAAACATAATCATTTATTCCACGATAAATAAATTTGGAATTCATACATGAAACTTTATAAAAAATAAGTAAATGTTCATAGAGGTGAATACCCTTGATGGAGAAATGGGCATGGTATTCACTACACAATGGCATTGGTTTAGAAAATCAGTTCGATTTCGGCAGCGTAACAGCGTGACATAAGAATTCATAAAAATGGTTGTTGAGAGAGAAAGGGGTTCCTAATCATATTTACATGTAATGTAAAGTAAGGAGGTCATATAGATACATGTCCCAACAATTTTAATGTAATTTAGATTCATGATACAAAAGTATTGCTTGAAAGTAAAAGAGGAGAGAGAAGTTCTTTTCGGAATTTCGGCATAGTTACAGGTGTACATGGGAGGCATTTAATGAGAGAGAAAGGGGTATACCATCATTCAAAAAATAAGAGGGAAGTATGGGGGAGGTGAGAAACCATACCCCAACATTCATAATTGAAATTAAAAAGGCAATACAACTTAAAGAAAATTGACAAAAATGAGAAAGGAAGAAAAAAACCCTTACTTGGAAGTGTGCTTCCAATGGCTAGAGAGAGGCATGTGAGAGGCTTTTTGGGAGCTTGGGGCACCATGGGAGGATTATAGAGAGAGTAGTGTAGATGTTGGATGAACTCCAAGGGATTTTATTGACGAGGATGTGGGAGCTTGGGTGGGTTTATATAGGAAAGGTGAGAGAATTCTTTATTATTTAGGTTTGGGTCCCCTTACATTAAATTAATCCAAACCACAAACCATCCCATGGTTTTTGCCCATGGTTTTTGGAAAAGGTAAGAGGAAAACAATATTTTATAAGTTCCAAGTCCGAACTTCTTAAAATAATAAGGTTTCTTATGTGGAGGTGAGTCACACTCCCATGGGAATTAATTTAAAAAGGCAAAGTGTTGAATATGTCTTGAGGGGTCCATTAATGCTTTGAAAAGTAAGTCAAAAAAACCCAAAATCACATTATTTTAATGATAAAACATATATTGGACGAACATAAGGATTATTGTATTTTATTACATCACCATTGGGTCATTATGATGTCATAAAACATATTATATGTTTAAACGGTATTTAATTTTTACCCAAAAATTTGACTGTCTCAGAAAATTATGAAAAATTCACCGTTGGATAATTTCGATGTCCTGATTCCAGAAATGACATTTATTTTATCTAAAAAAATTTCTAAATATGTTAATTTTTCACTTTTAAAATAAAAACAAACATTTATCGAAAATTCACAGGTTTTGACAGAAATGGATTTCAAACCTTAATAAAAATTTTAATTGCATTCATAAAATTATAAGATCATTTATATTTAATAAAAATTAATTTAATAATAATAATATTATTTTATTAAAATATTATTTAATTCATAAATCCCTTAATTTAATAAAATAGATTTCTTAATCAAATAATAACTAAAAACACCATTTGTACTTTAAAAACTATTTACAATGTATCAAAAATGACTAGAAATTATATTCATTATTATATACAAAAAAATAATGTACATGAACATAGTACTACTTATTTGTTACATAACCCCTTAAAATAGCCGCATAAGACCTAAGGGTAAGGTGTGCGATGGTGACAGACTCTTGGGGTGGCTCGGATAACATCGCTCGAGTGGTAATTTCAATCAACCTCCACTTTTCCCGTAGACAGTCACGTTCGAGCTTGACATAATGAAGCTCAGCTTGGGATTGTCCAAGGGAAAAGCCCAAAGATGCCACCTGTTTTCTGAGCTCTGAAAAAGGGGATTCGTATGGGGAAATTCTACTGGATGAGGCCATCGCTTCCTTTGTCTGAGTAAAATTGGGTTCATTAAAGCCTTATATTTATACTAATCATGTGATCACTGTTCAAAGACTATAAAAGTAACGGTCACAAATCTTATCATAAAACCAAAGAAGTTGAAATTTTATAAAACATTTTATATAAAGAGACATTTAATAAGATCAATTGGGATTTCCATTAATGAAACTTTGGGTCGTTACAGCACCATTTTGTAGTGTTTTTCCAAATTTTTGGGGTCCAAAATTTGGAGTTTGGAGAGCATTGAGAAAAGTGGATTTCCTTAAAGATATCATCAAAATATGGAAAAGGCATGAGTTTCATGAAGATGGTCTTCATGAAGTGGATTTTTGAAATACATAAAGAATGCTGATGGTGAGCTCTATAATTATGATGAGCTGCACCAAAAGCAGAGGTGAAGGACATTGTAAGGGAGCATTACAGTGGTGGTGCAATGGAATTAACAGAATGCTATGTGATTACGACAAGATATAAGATCCAAAAATTTCAATGGTGCTTCACGAAATAGAAATAATTTTGCCCAAAATTTCAGAGCTCTATGATTTGGGATTACGTGGCTCTAACGTGGCGTGGAAGGTTCTAGAGTTGGTGGGAAATGCCTATAAATGGGCCTACACCCCCGAGAGAAGAATAGAGAGAATCCATGAAAAAAATAAGGCTCTCGAATCACAAAGGTGGTTTGAAAAGAAATATATCTTTGCAAAAGTAAGGGAATTCACAGAGTCCATTTAAGCTCTACAAAAGGAAGGGACGCCACAAAGGCTAGTTCAAATTTTCAGAAGAAGTGTTCTTCGCAATGTATTTTTTGAGATTTTCGAAATCAAAAAGGCTAGTGTGATCTCTACAAACAAGTAAGCTTCTAAAACCTATGATATTTGTGAAGAGGAAGGAACTTTTCTAAGGCTTGTTTGAGCGTTGCGAAATTGGGAGCTTCACGAAGTAGTGAGCTTTTCAAAAGTAAGTTCAAAATTTATTTCCTAGTGTTCAGTTGAAAAGGGGTATTCATTAGTGTATGAGAGTGGGACTTCAATAGATAATCTAAATACAGTGGAGGATTCATTCATTAGTGATAATGAAAGGACCTACAAGTCTATAAACTGTGAGTGGATCTTATGAAGAAGCAGTGAACTAAAATTAGTTGATAGAGCAGTGAGCTTTAAATTATGATTAGTTGTAAACCAGGAGGGATAGTGAGTTCACTTCAAACTTTGTAAATAGTAGTGAAATTATATTGGATTTGGTACATTGGTACATCACCAGTGTATGGTCCTTGGAAGTTGCCCAGTGAGGGTGAACCAAGTAAAATTGATTTGTCATGTGCATGCTTTAAGATTTTTTCATACTCTGCAATGGGAAGGAGATAGAAAATAGTTTTTTTTACAATGGAACAAGATCAAAAGAGGAAATTGTTTTAATATGTCATACCCCGATTCACCCCCTCTCAGTGTATCTATCCTAGTAGACCTATTAGAAGCCAATCATTATTCATACATTGAAGTTTTAGAAACCATTATACTACTTATTAATAAAAATATTATTTTTTCCATTGTAAATAGTTCACCCACATTTTCTCTTAGTGAAATTTTTTTAGTTCATAGTTTCCTATTGTTTTATTTTATTTTTTAATTCCCTTGCTGGGACCTGAGTTTTAATGGGTTTTGAAATTTGAGAAGAAATTTGATTTTTTTTCTTTTGGGTGTTTTTGAGGGGTAAAATGGTTATTTTACCCCAGCATATGATTTTGGATCATTTTTATGACGACTTCATTAGTCTCAGAATAAGAATTTTACCCTATTATTAGATTTTTGTGGAATTTCAAGCCATTCATGTTTTCAAGGAATATTTAATATTTAATTAATTAAATATTACATTATTCATGTAGGTTCAGGTGGCAATATCTTTTGATCAAAGAATTATATTGAGATTAGAACTTTTCTGTTGAGTTTAGAACATGGGTTGTTTCCGAGGTGAGGTATAAACCCACTTCAGGTTTTGAGAATTCAGAAGACTGTTAAATTGGAAATTAATTAATTAAATAAAATAAATTAATTAAAAGAGTCTCCCCATTTGGATTACAACACACATAAGTAAAGGGAAAGGGATTCTCCTAGCACGTGATGGCCACACCAAGGGGAGAAGTCAGAGGAGATGCTACCAAACTTCCTCCTTATCAAAGATTGAGACTGAATTGGGGCACAACAGCTTCCAAGAGCGGATTTGGACTCAAATCTTTGATGTTTATGCCACGTGGTAGGATAATTTTTTAGTTTTATTCTCTCATCCCCATAGTTTAGTCATTTTAATGTTTTAAATCCCATTAATGACTACTAAGGACTCTATAGTGGTTGATCTATACCAATTTGTGGAAAATGGGGGTTTTGAGAGGTTTGTAAGAGTTTATGATTCGGAAAACTAAACACACAATGTGTGTGTTTTTAAGAACAGACGACATGTTCTTCCTATATGAGGAATAAGAGAAGAGTATAACTACATGGTGTGTAGTTCGGAGGACACACCATGTAGTGTCACTCAATTTATTACTGAGTACATGGCTAGATGACCCATGTAGGGTACACAACTAGACCTCATGTGGGTTACATGCCATGTAAGAAGACACATATAGATAGAGACACATGTCCAGGACATGTGTGGTACATGGGTAGGGACCTCATGTAGGGTATATACCATATACCTGATTTATACACCACGTACTTGGGTTTTACATGGCATGTATGACTAGAGAAATCACCCATGTGGGGAAACTTGAGAACACACTATGTACTTGGGCATACACACTATGTATTGCTTTTTGGCTACCCTTTTTGGGGGTTTTGGATGTTTGGTTATCTAGAGTCATATTTATACATAATAGGAGTCCATTTTGAGTGATTTTACTCATATAACATAATGGTGGAACCCTTTGGGTGATTTGAGGACTCATAATAGATGTTATGGGGTGAATATATTATGATAAAGATGTTTTCCTCTAGGATGCAAGTTCAACTATCTCTTGAGAGTGATAAATGAGTTGAAACCAAGGTAGGGGTCATGATAATGATTAAAGGAAATGACATGAGTTTTTTGGATATCTAGTTTGGTGTTGGATATGAGTTTTTCCTTGGTTAGTGGTACCGGGTTGTGACATGAGGTGATGGATAGGTTGGGTGTTCGGACCCGCCCAGGGTTTCTTAGAAAGGGGATGCGAATGAGGATTTTTCTATCATGAGGTTTAATAACATTGAGGCTTTTGAGTCCATGAATTACTAGAGACTGGGTATTGGTATGTGTGAAACCAGAGTGATGATCAATGTCCTAAGAGTTTATTTTTGACCATATATTGGGAGAGGGATTTTTCCACTAATGTTCTGACCTAGAGGATTCCATGATGAATTCCTCCCATTTAATGATAGTTTCTAGGATCTAGAGAGGTATTCCTCTATTTACATATATATTCAGAGATCCATGTGAGTGATCAATTGTTAGCTAGACCCTGAGTGGGTTCTAGTGTTTAGATATTAATGGTTGTGGGTGACCCCTTGGGACCTGAAGTGATGTGTGATTTATTTGTGATGATATTTTAATGATGGGTATTGGATTTTAGCTATCCCTTACTTTATTTCTTGGTTGGTTGTTGTTGAGGATTTTTTTACGTCGTTGGGCTATTGTGAAATGGGTGAGTTACCATGTTTGGAGCTTGGGATACTAAGATGGGTTGTTTGGGTTGAGAGTGTAGATATGAGGTCCCACAAGATATGGTTTCAGATGTTTGATGAGATCCTCCACATATGAGGATGGGCATGTTGGACACAAGGCTCTACAACCTTATGATATGTGGTTGGATGAGACACTCTATATCTTTATTGTTAGATTTTATGGTTTCAAAGATGGACTAAGGTTTCAGGCTTGTTGTTTTATATTTTTGAGTATGGTGGACTTAATATTCCACATACTTGTTTTAGATTCTAGACTGAGGCTTTGGGAATGTATAGTTTAAAACTTGTTTTAGGTGCCAGAATGATGCTCTAAGAACCACTATTTTTATGTATGGTTTGTTGGGGATCGTCATAAATGAGGTGACAAATCCCAGTAAGATTCATGGACTTATTCTCCATGTTTTTTGACCTGTTAAAAATGGTTGTGGGATGTTGGACAGATTCTCCACTCCATAGTACACCATAGTTTTTTGGGGGAAGTACTGATGCTCATGAACCCATGGGTATAGACATGAAATTCCATATCAAGGTTGGGATGTTCATAAATGGTGTTTTGAATCCTAGTTAGTTTCATGTACTGATTCTCTATGTTTTCCTACTTGTGACCTAATGTTAGGGATGTCCAGATATAGAATTATAAGTCCTAGTTGGATTCATGTATTGATGCTCTGGGTTTTATATCTTGTGACCTAGTGTTTGGGATGGTCAGACATGGTGTATCAGATGCCGGTTGGATACTTGGACTGAGGATCCTTATATATCGACTGGTTATCTTTTTGAATTAGGTTTGGGATGGATGGACATGGTGTACCAGATCCTAGTTTGATACTTAGACTGAGGCTTTCGGTATGTCAACTAGTGACCTTTGTGAATTGTGGTTTGGATGGTCAGACATAGTGTTTTAAATCCTGATTGGATACTCAGACAGATTCTCCTGATTGGTTTATACATCGCCTAGGAAAAACACCCCATTTTGCACAATGTGTATTCCTGAGGACATGATGTGTAGTGGTACTCAACTTGTGGCTGAGTAAATAGACATGTGACCCATGTAGGGGGGCATGGCCATGTAGAGTACACGAGCAGACCCCGTGTGGGTTATACGCTATGTGAGAAGAAATGACCAGACAGAGACACATGGCTTGTCCTTGTATGGTTCCCAGGTAGAGACCCTGTATAGGGTGCATGTCATATACCTACCTTGCAAGCTACGTACTTGGGTTTTACATGCCAAGTCTAACTAGAGAACACAACCATGTGGGGAAATGTGAGAACACACTATGTACTTGAGAACACACACCATGTTCTACTTTTTGGCAACCATTTTCGGTGGTTTTGGATGTTTTGGTGCCAAAAGTAGTATTTGAAAAAAGTGGAATCCATTTTAATTGATTTTATATTTAGAATTTGATGGTGGAATCCTTGAGATGATTTGAGGAATCCTAATAGATATTATGGGATTAATATATTTTAAAAAGGATGTTTTTCCTAAAAGATTCAAGTGCATCTATCTCTGGAGAGTAAGACATGGGATGAAACCTAGGTGAGGGTCATGAGAATAATGGGAGGACATGATATGAGTTTTTTGGATATATCATTTGGTGTTGGATATAAGGTTGTCATTGGTTAGTGAGACAGAGTTGTGACATGAGGTGACAAAAAGGTTCTGTGTTAGGACCAACCAAGTGTTTCTTGGAAAGGGGATGGGAACAAGGATTTTTATCTCAAGAGGTTTACTTCCATTAAGGCCTGTGAGGCCATGAGTTTCTAGAGGCTAGGTTTTAGGATGTGTGAACCCTAAGTGATGAGTATTGTCCTGATAGCTTGGTCATGACCACATATCTATAAAGGGATATCTCCTATTATGTTCTAAACTAGAGGATTCCATGAGGAATTCATCCACTTTAGTGCTAGTTTAGAGGATCTAGAGAGGGATACATCTATTTACATATTTATTTAGAGGGTGAGGTGAGTGCTTGATTATTAAGGTGACTCTGATCGAGTATTGATCATTCGATAGTGATGGTTTCGATTGTTCCCTTGGGACCTGAAGTCATGTGTGAGTGTTTGAAGATGAGATTTTGATGATGGGTATGGGTGTTCAACCAACCCTTAATATGTCTCTCGGTTGGTTGAGGTTGAGGTTTGGGTTATTCCATAGGACTGTTGTGAAATGGGTGAGTTTCCATGGTTGAAGCTTAGGATACTATGATAGGATGTTTGAGCTGAGAGTTTGGACATGAGGTCCCATAGATATGGTTCTATATGTCTGATATGATGCTCCACATCCATGTATGGGTAGGTTGGACATGAGGCTCCACGCCCTTATGATACGTGGTTGGATGAGACATTCTGTATCTATATCAGTAGTTTGTTTATTGTTTTAGTGATGGGATAATGTTTCAGGAACATTTTTTTTATATTATTGAGTATGATATACTTGATGTTCCACATACTTGTTTGAGATTCTCGAGAGAGGATCTGGGTATGTGTAGTTTAAAACTTGGTTTAGGTGATGGAGTGATGCTCGAGGCACCTCTGTTTTTATGTATGGTTGGATGGGGATGGTCGAACTAGATGTTCCGAATCCCAGTTGGATTCATGGACTGATACTCTATTTTTTAACCCATAACAAATGGTTTTGTGATGTTAGACTAATTCTCCACTCCCTGGTGCACTATAGTTTTTTTGGGGAAGGACCAAAACTCTTGAACCTAAGGGCATGGGCATGGAATTTCATAACAAAGTTGGGATGGTCAAACATGGAATTTCATAACAAAGTTGGGATGGTCAAACATGGAATTATGAGTCTCAGTTAGATTTATGGACATATAATCCCCTTTTTATGACTTGTAATGTATTAGATGGGATGGTCATACATGGTGTTCTGAGTCCTGGTTGGATTCATGGACTGATGCTCCATGTTTTCTGACTTATGACCTAGTGGTTGGGATAACTGGGACATGTCATACCAGATCCCAATTGGACACTTGGACTGAGGTTCCATTTATGTTAACATGTAAGGTTTGTGGATTATTCTTGGGATATCCAGACATGGTGTACCCATTACATATTTGATAATTAGAATAAGGATCCCTATATGTCGACCAGTGACTTTTGGAATTATGGTTGGGATTGTTGGATATAGTGTTTCTAATCCCTGTTGGATACTTGGATTGATTATCCTTGTATGCCGACCTGTAACCCTATGGTATTTTTTTTCATATGACTAACATGGGAAAAAGAAGGTATGGTTGATCAAGGTCATGGACCCAAGGATCAATGGTGGTTTTATTATATTATTTTTTATTCTAGTTATGTTTCAGCTATGATGAGCATATTGCACGATCCTATACATATGGAAACAGGTTATAAGTTTACTATTGGGGTGGTATACTGAGATTTATTTCTCACCCCCTATACATGTACCTTAGTGTGAATTAAGACCTTATGTATGCTATCAGGTTGAGAATAGATACATGATGGAATGAGATGTGTACCCAGGATTGTATGGTTGAGCATGATGATAATGTGGAGACTGAGGATTGGGTTAGAGAAACTCGATAGGGTACCAGAGACCGGGTATATGATGTTATCAGTAGTTAGAAGTAAGTCCTGATGTATTTATATTTCATTTTTTTATTTTTTTTATTTGATCAGACCAGTGGAAATCAATTTTGTATGTATTTCATGGTTGTTCGTGCCTTTATTGTATTTAATTTTATTATAGAATGTTTTAGTTTTAGTTTATTTATTCTTCTACATTTTTCTGATATGTATGATGTTTGGTTATTTACTTCTAGTTATGCACTCTGATATGGGGATGTATTATCCTCATAGTTTCACCTTAGACCCCCACTACTAGTCGGTAGCCTATGGTGTATGAGGATGTGTTCCTGAGGTCTTGTGGTGAACCGAATCAGGGCACCCGTTTCAGTGGAACTTGGGTTGGGACACTACATCCCTCCACATTTTAATTTATGTATTCATTCTCCGTCTTATCTCATTTTCATCACATGTCTTAATTCCTCCCTATTCATATAATTTTTATTATAATCATTAATCCTCATGATGTCATTGAACTAACTGGAGGTATATCTATAGGGAAGAATCAAGTTATGAACCCAATTCCATGATCATTCATGTCTAAATGTTTCTTTCCAACTTTCAGTTACTCTAAGTATGATTAGTGGTAGGAAATGGTGACAATGTTTCCTAACTATAGTTTTATTAGGATGAAATTATTCTTATTCCACTATTCTCACCCTCTTTAGTGGATCATTCACACTTAAAATGGAGTCTAGTAGTTATGTTTTGAATGGGTGTGAATGCATATCAGTAATGTGGGTTAATAGGTTCTCTTGATAGAGGAGACCTCTATATTTTTATCCAATGAGGAGGTAGATGTGTAGTGTTCTTAGAAATTTTTAGATACATTGTATATTCACATAATAATTCAGAGGATAATGACTACACATATGTTAAAGTGTAGTCATTAAGTAGGTAAGTGACTAGAAAAGAGGCAATGAAGGTTCACTCAGTGTAATTATCCTTGGAGTATTTCCTTTCTCAAATCCTCATTCAATCTACATAATATATAATCATTTTTAATACATACTTTAATTCCATTTTAAAATACATCCATCATTTTAATTTCATTCATAAAACATAAAACACTAAAAATTTAGTAAGACATTAAGAATAGTGAGTGATCCAAAATAGGCTTTTTGAGGGATGAATTATATCAACCACTATGATAAATTAGAGTAATATAAATTATATTTTGTATCACCCCATGAAAATTATGTTAAAATTTGGAACAATTTTTAAGGATCTTGATGATAACTTACTACTTTATTCATAGTTTATAATTACATTTTCCACCATTTTCATTAAAATAAATTGTTTTTACCCATAATGTATAAAAATTCACATTTTTATGTATAAACTAACTAATATTAGGTGTATAATGGAGATTATATTATTAAAAAGAATAATAAATTTAAAATCATAGAGAGAAAGTTTATGATATATTGAATAAACGTTCACTATTATCTAAGAACCTCTAAGTATCAAATAATAAATAGTTGGAGTAAATGGAATAAGAAAAAGAAGAAAAATAACTTACATCACTGTTTTTTCAATTTGAATAACCTAAGGATACTGAGAAATAAATTATTAAAGATATACAATCTAGCCTTACTAAACCATTAATAGAGGGTAATCTTTAAAAAAACATTCCAACTAATATTATTTAGGGAGATCAACAAGATTTGAACAAATTATATAATGATTTTGTAAGCAGTGAAATCAAACATGATCCTCCTATCCTCAATAATGAAAAATCAACACCTTTACTTCTCTTTTTCCATAGAGAAAGATTCCAACATGGTGTTATTATTTAAATAGTGATTTGAGAAGATTTAATACCTTACACCAACTTTAACAACATAACTTTATGAGGCTTTAAGTAAAGAAAATGAATTGTTATATGATCTAGTAAAGAGAGATAGTATAATATCACACTTATTTATTTCTAGTTTTATTGAAACATAATTAATCACTAAAACCCCTATTTTGAATTTTTAAATTAACACTTTTGATGTATATCTTTAGAGAGTGATAATGAAGAATAAAATAAACTAGAAGAAGAATATATATATTTACATTAACCCATTAAACATTTTTTAAAGAGATTAAATGAAGAACTAGAAAGATTTTAACCCCAGTTTCATAAAGCATGTAGTTACATTATTACATTGGTTATAGATACAAGTGATCACATTCCAAAAGGACCAAATTATTTATCAGTCTTGGAAAACTAGATACATTCTTAAATAAAAAAATTAAATTTGCAAACAATACATTATTTTCTACAAGAACACAATTATTCACTCTAAAATAATCCCGAATATCATTAAAAGTACACTTCTTATCATCCTAGGGAATGGAAACATGAGAAATGGGTGAAATAAAATTCTCTATAAGAGCATACATACTTATAGAAGAAGCTAACGTGGAATAAATAGGGCATGAATAACATGAGAGGAATAAATGATTATCAAATAATTTCATATAAATAATCACAAGAACATGAAATTTATCTTAAAAAATAATAAAAATTTAAATAATCACATGGATATCACTAATTTATTTTAAAATTATGGAATTCATAATGTTGGACATCATAAAATTACCTTCGAGGGCTCATGCAAAGACATATATATAAATTGGTAAGGCCTCAACCAAATAACCAACCTTTTTTTCATGAGACCTATAGATTCATCAAAGATATATGTAATTATAGGACTCATCCATCACATAATAAGTCCACTTCATTGATCATATGAATAAAAATACAAATTAATCAATATTCCTTAAGAATAAATAGCCATCTATATTAGAAGAAATAACATATAGAATGTCAATACTTTCCCTAATAAAACTAATCATAAAACTTACAAAGAAATATGGTGGATGGTATCATTAAAATATATTCCCAATAAATCATAATATTTATCAAATTATTCCGACATAAATTAAAATAATTTAAAATATCATTGGAAATTTTCATTAGGAAAATACCCATTCTACTTTAAAGTCACATATTTAAAATCTAAAAATTTCTAAAATATTAAGGAAAACATTTATTTGAAAAGAACGTTTGAAAAATGTCAAGATAGCTAAAATTAATTAGGTGGTCATGATATTAGTAATTTTTTTCTTTCCTTGTACGTTAAAAGAAATATTCCTTTCACATTTCTAATGAAATGGTCAAAAGTACCACGTATGGAAAATGACAAGAATAATTATTCTAAACCATTTTGTAAAATGAAATTTATGGGTATAAATTTCATTAATAAATAATTTCATAACAGTAAAAACATTATGAAAAACATGTTAAGTAAAATATAGACATAGAAGAACACATTATCAACCAAGTAAAAGAACAAAGTCGGTTTTCCTTAAAAAAATATTTCAATATCTTGAGTACTTATAGAGAAAAAAAGTGTAATAATTTTTTAAAATTTATATAAATAAAAATATTAGAAATAAATATATTGGGTTTAAGATATAAAGATAATAAATATCCCCCAGTGGATACTTGAACATAAATAATCCCAAATAAACTTGAGGTTGTGAAATTAACCCTTACTTTGGTCTGGCTTCCTTCATATATGTTCTAAACTCCTGTATAATAAATATAGATTTATTATACATATATTACAGAACTATAATCATATATATCATAAAATATATTATTTACTTATATCCTTTTATCACTTGATTATTAATAATTATTTATTAAAATCACTATTTTAGGTGATAATTGCTTCATCTTTCATGTAGAATTTGGCTTGGTAGTTTTGGTCATTGTCCATTGATTATGGTTACATAATATACATATTATTAATGATGATATAAATATATTTTTTATTTAATATATATATGTATTTATAATCAACCATTACATATAGATATAAAAAAATTAATTACAATCTTCATGGATATTGTAGGCCATATGTACGCATTAACATTGATTTCACTTTTATATGGATGGAAAAAAATAATGATAAATAATAATTCACCTTTAAAAAATCATTATTATATCATATATATCATATATATCATATATATCATATATATCATATATATTTATTAAACCTATCGTTATTAACATCCATGAAAATAAAAAAAGAAAAATGAATGACATCACTTCATGGAGAGGGTAGTCCACAAGTATGCATGACAAAAATTATCATTTTTCATTTGATGGAAAAGAGGGAGGATTATAGAGACCTAAGTTTTTATGGGTATTGAAATTTGAGCAGAAAATTGATTTTTTGATTTCGGGTTTTTGTGAGGGGTAAAGTGGTTATTCTACACTATCATGTAATTTTTTTGACCATTCCATTCGTCCAAAAATTGGGCGTCTACCCTAGGATAGGAGTTTGGTGGAATTATGATCCGTTCGAGTTTTAGTAGAATATTTAATATTTAATTAATTAAATATTAAATTATTTATGCTGGTTTGGGTGACAATATCATTTTAATAAAGTTTGAGATGGATATTTTGTCACCACAGTTGAGTCTGGAATGGGGATTTTGCTTTAGTGAGGTATAATACCTCTTTAGATTCCAGGACATGGGAATGTGTTAAATGGATAATTAATTAATTAAATTAAATAAAGCATCCCCAATTTTTCTTCCCACACATGATAGGAAAGGGTGATTGAATTATCCCTACATGCAATGTTCATACCAACAGGACATGGGAATGAAATTCCAACAAACTTAATCCATGGTGTAGATCAGGACCAGATCGATGTGTAGTGGATTTTGAGAGTGGATTTGGACCCAAAGCTTCTAAATTTACTCCATGAGAAGGATGATTTTTTAGTTTTATGACCCAATACCTATAGTTTAGTTTATTTTTTTAGTTTTAAATCCCTATTTTGATTACTAAGGACCCCATGAGGGTCTATCTATGATTATTTAAGAAGAAATTCGGGTTTCAAGAGGTTCAAAGAAGTTTCCCATTTAGAAACCTTGAAAACACGATCTGTGGTTTTAAGAACACATACCATGTGTTCTTCCCATTAAGGGAAGATGAAATTTAGAATAAAAAACCTTTTACTTTAATTACAGACCGTGTATTAGTACAAGGCCATGTACCAAGACATATGGCGGAGTATATGGGATGATGATGTTTTGGAAAGTACACATTGTGTACTATGGGAACATTCAATGTAGTAGGACAATTCCATGTGGCCATGTACTTTGGAATACACCCCATGTGTGGGGTACATGGTCATTTAGTAGTACACATTAATACCCCATGTATGCCCTAGCCATATAGTAGTACATTGGAATTCCCCATGTATGCCATGTTCATGTAGTAGTACACAAGAAGACCCCATGTCTACTATGGCCATGTAAAAGTACATGGCTAAGTTCATATTTGAGAGTACACTCCATGTACGTAGAAGTATATTCCATGTACTTTTTTTCATCTTGGGGGTTCAGAAGTTTTGACGCCCCAAATTTGGATTTGTACATAAGAGGAGTCCATTTTGAGTGTTTTCCTTATAGAGCATGATGGAGGCACCCTTGGGGTGATTTGAGGGCTCATTATATATTTTATGGATCAATTATATTAAGACAAGGATGTTTTCCTTGAGGAAGTTAGTTTAGCTATCTCCTGAGAGTGAGACATGAGATTAGACTCAAGTTAGGGTCATGATAATGATTTGATGATTTGGAATTAGTTCATTAAAGACATCGATGTTGTTGGATATGAGGTTTTCTTTGGTTAGTTGGACCAGGTTGTGACATGAGGTGATGGACAGGTTGGGTGTTCAGACCAACCTAGGGTTTCTTGGAAAGAGGAAGGGAATGTTTCTTTTTCTTTCACGAAGTTTACTTAAATTGAGTCATGTGAGGCTATGAGTTGCTAGAGACTCAATTTTGGGATGTGTGACCCCCTGAGTGATGTGTGTTGTCCTTATAGTTTGGTTGTGACTATGGGTCATAAGAGGGATATCTCCTCTTATGTTCTGACTCAGAGGATTCAATGAGGAATGCCTCCACATAAGTGCTGGTTCCATGGATCTAGAGAGGGATGCCTCTATTTACGTACTGATTCAGAGAGCCATGTGAGTGCTCAATCATTAGGGTGACCCTGAGTGGGTATCAGGGATTGGATAGTGATGGTTGTAGGTGTTACCTTTTGAGCCGAAGTGATGTGTGAGTCTTTGGGGATAAGATATTGGTGATGGCTATGGGAATTTGGCCGACCCTTATTAAGTTTCTTAGTTGGTTGTGGTTGAGGCTTGGGTTATGTTGTCGGGTTACTATAAAATCAGTGAGTTTACATGGTTGGATCATGAGATAATGAGATGGGTTGTTTGGGATGAGAGAGTAGACATAAGGCCCCATATATATGGTTCCATATGTTTGATGTGATTCTCCACATTTGAGGATGGGTAGGCTAGATATGAGGCTCCACGCCCTTGTGATATGTGGTTGGCCGAGACATTTCATATCTGTATCAATAGTTTGTTTATGGTTTTAGTACAATAACAAGGTTCTAGGAACATTTTTTGATATTATTGATTATGGTATACTTGAAGTTCCACATACTTGTTTGAGATACTGGACTGAGGCTTCAGGCATGTGTAGTTTATAGATTGGTTTAGGTGCTGGATTGATGCTCTAGGTACCACTATTTTTATGTATGGTTGGTTGGGGATGGTTGACCATGATGTGATGAATCCTAGTTGGATTCATGGACTACTGATCTATGTTTTTTGACTTCAGACAAATGGTTTTGGGATGTTGGAATGATTATCCACTACCTGATGCATAGTAGGTTTTTTGGGGAAAGACTGATACTTTTGAACCCAAGGGTATGAACATGGTGTTCCATATCAATTTTGGAATGGTCAAACATGGTGTTCCAAGTCCTTTTTGGATTCATGGATTGAATCTCCATGTTTCCCGACTTGATACCTAATGGATAGGATGGTTGGACGTGGAATTCCGAGCCCTGATTGAATTCATGGATTGATTCTCCGTGTTTTCCAACTTGTGACCTAGTGGTTGGGATGAGTATACATAGAATACCAAATCCCGGTTGAATACTTGGACTAAGTCTCCTTGTATGTTTACCAATAAATTTTTTTAATTATTATTGGGATGGACGAACATGGCATACTAGGTCCTGGATATATACTTGGACTGATGCTCTTAGTAAGTTGACCAATGAATTTTGTGAATTATGTTTGGTTTTTTGGACATGGTGTTCTAAATCCTGATTGGATACTTGGACTGATTCTCCTTATATGTTGACCTGTGACCCTATGGTATTTTTTTCAAATGAACAACATGGGACGAATCAATTATTGTTGATCGAGGTCATAGACCTAGGGATCAATGGTAGTTTTATTAGATTATTTTAATTTCAGTTATTTTCTAACTAGGCAGAGAATATTTTATTTCCATTCACTTATGGAAGAGGGTCATAGGTTCACCATTGGGTGTGGCCTACTTATATTTATTTCCCACCCTATATATGTGCGCCTACTTGTACATTCAAACCATATGTTTACTTTCTAGTTGATCACATATTCATGATGGATAGGGCAATGGCCTTGAGATTTCATGGTTGAGTAGGATGCTCACATGGATACTAAGGATCGGGCTGGAGTTTCTCAATAGGGTACTAGAGACCGGGTATGTGATATATAACAAAGTTGTAAGTAGGATATGATGTATTTATTTTTATGTTGTTTATTTTTTAATATGTGATCAACCCAGTGGGGAATTGATGTTCTATGTATGGCATGACTATTTGGGACTTTAATGTATTTCATTTTATTAAAAAAAGTTTCTGTTTCTGTTTTTTTATTCAATATTTTTTTATATGTATGATGTTTGGTTATTTACTTCTAGTTATGAACTATGATATGGGGATATAGTCTCCTCATAGTTCCACATTAGATCCCCACTACTAGTTGGGATCCTCTCGTGTACGAGGATGAATGCTTGAGTTCCTATGGGGAACCGAATTGGGGTATCAGTTTTAGTGAAACCTAGTCCAGGACATTACAAAGTGGTATCATAGCCATTTAATCTAAAACTATTTCACTATTTGGTGATTGGTATACTATAGATATAGGAATTTTTCAAAGCCTGTGATGGACACCAGAATAGTGCATCACGAACACCTGTTTCGTTAGGAATCCCATGTTACCCGGGCTTGGATTGATGTTCTTAGTTTGTGATTTTATGGTTCTATATGATTTTTGATTTGAACGATGCACATGCTATTTGGATTTGATGGTTTATGATTGATTTTAGGATCTTGGTCCATTGGAAAGAGACCTATGATTTTATTTTGATTCTTTTCCTATGGAGGTAAGAGGTGCTCATGCATACTAAAAATAATTATGTATCCACATTTTATTGGCCTTCTAGTGTTTGATTTTATAGAATTACTTTAATGGTTGGTTATTTGGATCTATGGTGAGGATCTTGGCAGGGAGGATATTGGTGTGGTATTCATTCAAGGTTAGTGCATTGACCCTGGTGGGTTAGTATATTTTTAGTACAAGATTGTTGAACCCCTTGTGGTTGGTTTGTTCATGATTGATAGTATTTATGGGTCCTACAGGGAGTTGTATGATGTGCATATGATCAGAGAGGAAAAAATCCCTAGTTGTGGGATGTTGGTTGGTATATGACACATTATGGTGTCCCTAGAGAAGGTTGTTCTATTTTCCTAATATCATGTGATGATGAGATAGGTTCATGTTTGATGCCTCGTGATTTGTGGTATTCTGTGAGTTGGAATAGACCTTGGGTGACTAGACCTAGTGACTTTTTAACATGACTCCAATTTTGGGAGATGATACCATGTAGATTTCGAGGGTGAGTTGTGAGAGGGGTCAACCAAGTTATGAGTGCTTTTGGGTATATGAGGAATAAATGTATGCTTTGTACTTTTGAAAATGGTGCATGAAGAGTGGTCTTCATTGGGTTAGAATGGCATGTGGGGTAGGCATGTCCAGTTTATTTGTCTTATGAGCAATTTTTTTGAGAGAAATGACTCATAGGAGTTGGATTAGGTATTGTGGACTGGTTACACAATGGTGTGTAACTATTATGTGATAGAGGAATCTTGGAGACGTGAGCACTGGTGAAACACGATGTTGTTTGAATTGTGTATCAGACATTACAAGAGTGTACGTCTGAGGTGCTTGATTTGGTAAGGAAGTCATGAGTGGGATGAGAATCATTGAGGGTGTTATTAGAGATTTGTGGGCATGGTGATCTGAGGCCCTTGGGATAGAACTATGATATTTCAGAGTGGATGTAGTTGTGGTGGTATTGGTTGATGTCGTCATAGTATAATAATAATTTAAAGACGATCATGCCTAATATATTGAAATCTTCATGAGCATTCTAAGAGAGAATATGTTATATTCAATGCTATATAGATGTTTCCTGGGACTATAAGGGGCCTCCTGGGAGTTTATGATCATGAAGTAGTGTATGTGAAGTTGTATGGTGGGTATTTCACCAATTTCTATTTTTGAGTGGGGTCCTGGTGATGGATCATACGTTGATGAATACTATGGGTTTCATTCTCAGATGCCTAGAATGGGTGATAATAGATGTTTCATTTTTTTCCTCTAATGGGAGAAAGATGTCCATTCCCAGTTCTAATGTTTGTCTATGATTGTGGCATGGGCCATGAAAATGACATTTATTTGTGAGGTGAAAATAAGGATACTAATATGGTGGGGAGTATTAGACCAAACATAGTGATATGAACCTTATGCGGGTAGGGTTGATATTGTAGTGGAAACTGTATTGAGCGAGTTTGTGGATCACTTAGGATGTGTTTTGAAAGGTGAATCTGAGGATGGGAGGCATCATGTATTGGAATAGATAGTTGTGGCTTGAGTTATATGGTGGAGAGAACCAAGAGTTTGATGATGAGTTTTAAATGAATTTTTGATATATCAGGATGGGAAAGTGCAGTTAGGAACTTTCCTTGTGGGTTGTTTCTGGTGGAAAGTGATGTCCTGGCCTTTGATGGATTATACACACTATCTTAGGTGTTAGGTAGAGAAAATTAGTTAGATTATCCAAGTAGAATTAAGTGAGTTTAGCATGGTTTAATGACCATGCTGGGTCATGATGTGTGCTTGTAAGACTACTAAGGCATCTTGAGGATGATAAGGATTATGGTGGGGAGGCTGTAGAGAACTGAGTGTTTATGGGTTTGGAAATTTGTGCAGAAATTTGAATTTTTTCTTTCAGGTGTTTGTGAGTGGTAAAATGGTCTTTTTTTCAAAGAATATGATCTCAAGTAATTTTTTTGACCACTCTGCTGATACCATATTAAGACATTTAATCTGGTATAAGAGTTTGGTAGAATTTTAAGCCGTTCAAGTTTTGAAAAAATATTTAATATTGAATTAATTAAATATTAAATTATTCTTGCATGTCTTGGTAACAATATCATTTGAATAAAGCATTAGATGATGATTATAACACTATGGTTGAGTCCAGAACATGGGGTTTACTTAAGTGAAATATAATACCAATTTGGGTTTCAGAACTCAGGAAAAGTGTTAAATGGGTAATTAATTAATTAATTAAATTATATAAAACATTTACCCTCCCATTTTTCTTTTGACACATGGAAGGAAAGGGGTAGGGTCTTCCCCCTATGTGAGATGACCAGACTGAGAGGGTAGGGGAGGCAATGTTGTCATACTTCATCTATGGTGTATATTAGGACTGTATCAAGACGAAGTGGCTTCCAGGAGTGGATTTAGACCCAAAACTTCTGTATTTACTCCACGAGGTAGGCTGTTTTTTGAGTTTTATTACCCAATAATTATAGATTAGTTTTTTGTTAGTTTTAAAGAACTATTATTATTTCTAAGGAAACCTTGAGGGTTGATATGTGATTATTTAGGAAAAAGGTGTTTCAGGAGGTTCGTAGGGGTTTCCCATTCAGAAAACCTGAATACACAACATGTGGTTTTAGGAACACATTCCATGAAATCTTCCTGTTCAAGGAATATGAATTTTTGGAAGTATATTACATATAATTTAAGTACATACCATGTAGTAGTACATGGCCCCATACACGGCCATGTGGAAAAGTACATGGGAAGATGATGTTTTGGAAAGTTCACACCTTGTACTATGGGTACAAGCCGTATAGTAGGACATGGACATGTGGCCATGTACATGGGAATACACTCCATGTGAGGGTTACATGGTCATATTGTAGTACAAAAGCATACCACATGTACTCCCTTTCCATGTAGTAGCACACAAGAAGACCCCATGTATTCCCTAGCCATGTAGTTTCACATGGGCATACCCCATGTCTATGCTGTCCTTGTAAATGTACATGGACAAGTGAAAATTTGAGAGTACACACTTTGTACTCATAATTATATGTCATTTAATTTTTTTCAAGCTTACAGGTTTGGATGTTTTTGATCCCTAAAATTAGATTTGGACCTAAGAGGAATTGATTTTGAGTGTTTTTTCACATAGAATGCGATTGTGTAACCCTTGGTATAATTTGAGGACTCCTGATAGATGTTATGGTGAAATTATATTATGATAAGGATGTTTTCCTCCACGAGGTGAGTTCAACTATCTTATGATAGTGAAACATGATATGAGACCTGGGTGAGGGTCATGAGAATGATTGGGGGGTATGTAATGAGTTTGTTGGAGATCCAATTTGGTGTTGGATATGAGGTTTTTCGTGGTTATTGGGGCTGGATTGTGAGGAGAGGTGATAGAAAGGTTGGGTGTTCATCCAACCTAGTGTTTATTGGAAAAGAGATGGTAATGGGGCCTTTTATATCATGAAGTTTACTATTCCTAAATCCTATAAGTCCATCAGTTATTAGAGAATATGTTTTAGGATGTGTAACCCCCTGAGTGATGAGTGTTGTCTTGAATGTTTAGTTGTGACCACGAGTTAGGATATGGATTTCTATGATTATGTTTTGACCTAGATGATTCCATGAGGAATTCCTTTACCTTATTTCTAGTCCTATGGATCCAGAGAGAGATTCCCCTATTTATATATTGATTTAGAGGTCCAGGTGAGTGATCTTTTGTTAGGGAATCCTTGAGTGGGTGTCAGTGGTGGTATAGTGATGATTGTGTGTGTTTCCTTGAGACCCAAAGTGATGTGTGAGTCTTTGGGACTAAGATTTTGGTGATGGTTATGGGATTTCAGAAAAACATTAATATTTTTCATGATTGGTTGAGTTTTAGGCATGGGTTACACCATAAGGCTATTATGAAATGGTCGAGTTTCCATGGTTGGAGCCTGGGATACTAATATGGGATGTTTGAGCTGAGAGTGTGAACCCGTGTTATGATAGATATAGTTCTGGATGTCAGATGCGATGATCCACATATGAGTATGGGTAGGTTAGACATGAGGCTCCACACCATTATCATATTTTGTTGGACAATACATTCCAAATCTGTATTAATAGTTTTTTATGGTTTAATTATTGTACTGAGGTTCTTGGACATTTGTTTTATATTTATAAGTATAGTGGACCAAACATTCCACATACTTGTTTGAGATTCTATATTGAGGATATGGGAATGTGTAGTTTGTAGCTTGATTTTCTTGCTAGACTGATGCTCTAATCACCACTATTTTCATGTACGATTGGTTGGGGATGGTCGACCATGAGGTGTTGAATACCAGTTGGATTCATCGAATGATGCTCCATGTTTTACAACTTATTACAAAAGATATTGGGATGTTGGAACATTTCTCCACTCCCTGGTGCACCATATTTTTTTGGGGAAGGACTGACGCTCCGGAACCCAAGGGTATGGACATGGAGTTCCATATCAAGGATAGGATGTTTGAACATGGAGTTCCGAGTCCCGATTAGATTCATGGAATGATTTTCTATATTTTACATCTTGTGACCTAATGGTTGGGATGTTCATACATGGTATTCCAAGTCCTTTTTGGGTTCATTGACTGATGCTATGTGTTTTTCAACTTGTGACCTAATGGTTGGGATGGACGAAAACAACATACCAGATCCTAGTTGGATACTTAGACTAAGGCTCCTTGTATATTGACCAGTGAACATTTTTAATTATGGTTGGGATGGCCAAACATGGAGTACAAAATCCTTATTGGATACTTGGATTGAGGCTCCCTATATGTCAACCAATGGCCTTTGTGAATTATGGTTGGGATGGCCAGACATAGTGTTTTGAATATCGGTTGGATACTTGGGATGATGATCCTTATATGTCGACCTATAACCTTATGGTATTTTGTTCAGATGACCGACATGGGATAAAGTAAAAATGGTTGATTGATCTCATGGAACCAAGGATCAATTGTGGTTTTATTAGATTATTTTTATTTCATTTACATTTCATCTAGGCTGAGCATATTGGATAAGCATGCAATTATGGTAGTAGATTATTGGTTCACTGTTGGGGGTGGCCTACTGAGATTTATTTCTCACCCCTATACATGAACCTTAGTGTTCCTAAAGAACTTATGTATGATTTTAGTTTGAGTATAGATACACTATGGATTGGTTTGTGGCCCCACAATTTCATGATTGAGTGGGATGCTCATGTGGAGACTGAGGATTAGGTTGAAGAATCTTGATAGGGTACCATAGATCAGGTTTGTGATATGGCCAAGAGTTAGAAGTAGGTCCTAATGTATTTATTTTTTATTTTCTTATTTGTGTTTGTGTGATAGTCCCAGTGATTGATTGATGTTGTATGTATGGCATGGTTGTTGTAAGAACCTGTTTCTTATTCTTGAGGTATGGGTTTATTCTTTTCCCTTTTACCTTAGTGTTTTTGATAAAAAAAGGAAAATGGGGAAAAATACCAAATTTTGTGGGTACACACCATGTACTTTGGCCGTGTGAGAAGAGTACACCGGGCGTGTAGGCCTATCGGTGATGAAGGGAGTAAAAAATGACTACACACCGTGTACTTAGTATATACACACCGTGTAATCAGTGGGTAGGTGAATAGTAAGGTGGTGGAAGTAGCCACCAGCTAAGAGACAGTACACGCCATGTACTCATGTCGACAAATGAACAGTGTGGCGGTGAAAAGTAGCCACCATAGGAACATTTAAATGATGAAATTAAACACCGCGTACTTGAGAGTACATGCCATGTAGTCAGTTTTTTTCGCTTAAAACAGGCAGTAGAATCCTCATTCGGCAGAGGAGGCAGAACACTCATTTGGAGCTCGGGAGAGAAGGGCGAAGCTTTGAGGATCTCCTGACCGCACACCAGGAATCAGATTCTTCCATCGTCGATCACGTTTGAACCACGCGGGTGATTTATTCCCTCTCCCCGAGTATTTATTTCCAATTCTTCCTCTAAGGGAAGTTATTTGAGTTTGAACAAGAAATATTTTATCCTAGATCTACATCATTCTTTTTCGTTTCAAGAGGCACCGTTCGTGTATATCGATCAGGGGAGATCAAGGTAGGTGGTATGATGTTTAATTCCAACTGTCATGTTGTTTTTGTATACCATTTTGTTACGCGCCCATGTTTGGGGGTATCGTATGGCTGAGGCCTTGATTAATCAAATACCTAGAATTGTGTAGGTGATTTAATGATTATGTACAACTACTTTTTGGGATCATTGCTTGGATCCAGGGCCACCCTATGGGTGTGGTTCCTTTGTTTAGCCGTTTGGCCAGGATACCTGAGGGTATGCCGTGATTTAGCCTGCTTTGAATTTTCTTGAGAGGAAATGTATATAATTTATTGCTATGTGTTTGGCTCGGCTTGGTTACTTGCTTATGTTCTATTCGCCTGAGGGAAAGGCCTAAGGGAAAGTGCTTGTTTAGCCTGAGGGAAACGTTTCATATGCCTGAGGGCTATAGCTTCCATGCCTGAGGGTTTTGTTTCTATTTGGACCGAGGGAAAGATTCTATTTCCCCTGAGGGCAAGGCCTGAGGGAAAGGTTCTGATTGTCTTGAGGGAAAGTTTGTATTTAGCCCGAGGGAAAGGGTTCTTACATCAAAGGACACTGTTTACTTCATATATTCACTGAGGTGATTTTACATGTTATACCTACCAAGCTAAAGCACATGCTTGGTAATGTTTAACCTTTTACTTGTTAGATAGCTTGTTGTAGTTTTGTTGTGGCTCTGTTTGGAGATTGTCAGCTGAGGCTAAGTTTTGGGAATTTATAATTCAATTATCATGAATTGTTAAATAATAATTTAAAAGAGTTATAACTGGTAGGAGTAGATGATTTTGAGTACTTCCTAGTTTACTGCATTTCCATTACTGCACACTACTGTTGCAAAAATTCATTGGCAGCTGGGAACGGGCCTTTGGTGGTTGCCTACTGGGATTTATTTCTCACACCCTGTTTCAGTCATGTCTTGGGCCCAAACATATTATATTGTTGCAGGTGTAGATATGGGAAAGGGTCTCTATATAGGTACTTTATTATTACATAGGAGTAGGATAGTATGGGACTGAGCTTAGGCTTGTGATGATGCTGAGTTCCTGCTGCACTATTTTTTTTGCCTTGCTGTATTTTTCCCTTCTATTGTATTGTTTGGATTGCAGTGTATCCTGTTTTGGCTGCTTCTTTAGACTTACAGACATATTTCATCATTATATATGACTATTGTTCTTTTTTTACTTCAGTACTCTATCTAATTTTAGCATTGGTATTGTTTACTACTTCCGCTATTGTATGTTTATATTTATTCCGCCACATTACACATTGAAAAATGAGGGCATAGTTTCCCCACTATCAGTCCTAGGACCTCGCTA
This sequence comes from Viscum album, assembly GCA_963277665.1. Classification (NCBI taxonomy): domain Eukaryota; kingdom Viridiplantae; phylum Streptophyta; class Magnoliopsida; order Santalales; family Viscaceae; genus Viscum; species Viscum album. The sequence continues at coordinate 678,558,046 of OY728123.1, read as the reverse complement.
CTAGTCGGAAGCTTCTGGAATTTAGGGAAATGTGCTTGTGGTCATGTGACCAACTGGGTTTGGGGCACCCGTTGAGTGGCACCCGGGTCTGGGACGTTACGAAGTGGTATCAAGGGTTTTCTTTTCCCCGAGTTATTTTATTATTTGGAGACAATGAAAAGATAGATTGTTAAGGGATTCAGTAATCATTGTGCCCAGGAGTAGCTACCCCATGTTCAGGTAAAGGCTAGATTGTCTTGAATTAAATTGTGATTTTTTGTTCCTGATCATTACAATTGATTTTATTTTCACCATTGGGTGATGCACTTGTGGTGTGCTGTTTATATTTTTATACCTGGGTTCTATTTAGTTGTAACCCGGTGAGATGAGGGTATGCCATCTCACACATCCTTTAGGCACATGTTAGAATCACAAGTCATGCATAGTTTCCATGCCATATAGGTGCATTATAAATTTCACGTTGTTGTGATAGATGTTGTTCTAGAAAATGCATGTTGTTGTGATAGATCCCTTGATAAAATACCTGCTATTTGATAGGGTATTATTATGTAAGGTTTTGTGGAGTGAACACCAAACATTGGTTCTTGAGGAGTATGGACCCTCATTGACTAGAATTTGGTGGATCATTGACTATTTACCTTGTTTATAACATGTATAATATTCTAAACTTTGATTTATGGGGAGTATGGGCTCCTGTGGATCGGAATTTGGCACTTAGGTGTTATTTACAGTGTTTTATGGGATCCAGAGTAGTTTCTAAGGCTAACTATTCAGAAAAACCCAGAATACACACTTTTTAGTTTTGACTACATGCCATGTACTCTTCTATTCATGAAGAAGTGGGACAAATTTAAGTACACGTCGTGTACCATAAGTACACGCCGTGTAGTTTCTACCCGTGTCATAGGCCGTGTGGGCAGAAAAACAGGATAATAAAACTTTGAAGACACACGCCGTGTACCGATTGTACACGTCATGTAGTGTAACCTTTTAATCCATCCATGTAACTAAAAACATGGGTAAGTGTAATTCCTTCTTGTACATGCCGTGCCCATCTAGAACACTTCGTGTAGTGTGATTCGTGTATCCGACCGTGTAACTAACAACATGGGTCAGAGAAGTTCATTTAGAACACACCGTGTGCCTATGGGACACACAGTGTAGTATTGACTGGGGAGAGACCATGTGGACTTGTCCATGTGGTTGGTAATATGGAGTGGTGTACACACAGTGTGCAAGTGTAACACGCCGTGTAGTGTTAGACGAGTAGTCAACTGTGTCACTAACAACACAGGCCATTTGAATCTAAGTCGTAGATGTCGTGTCCATCTGGAACATGTCGTGTAGTTTGAGCTGTGTACTCAGTAGTGTAACGGATAACACAGGTCCGTGAAGCTCGTCCGGTACATGCCACATAGACCTTATACACGCCGTGTAGTTTTGTTTAAAGGAGAGCTATATGGCTAAGCCATGTAGAGGGACTCGGGCAAGGAAGAAGATTCAAGTACATGCCGTGTGTGTGGACAACACGCCGTGTGTTTGGCGTGTTACACGACCAGTTTTGGCAGAGTACCCACCCATGTGAAAGACATAAGGAAACACGCCGTGTAGTTATTATACACGACGTGTAGTTTTGTTTTGTAAAACTTGAAGTTTTCTTTTCCTTGTTCCCTCCTCACGCTTTCGGTTCTTAGTCCTTGATAATATTAATCTAAGGCGTGTGTTTGAACTTGTAGAGTCATGCTGCTGAGACGACCTTGAGTTTTTCTCCAAGAGAGTGGCAACGAGTATACTCCAGAGACGGTAGGCCACAGGCTACTGATGGATCCTCCAGCAGAGCCAGATGTGGTGCCAGCCATTATACCGGACATAGGCGTGGAGGCGCGGTTCCGTGAAAGATTTTTGCAGTTTATGCAGACCTTCTAGGGAGCACTATCGGCTACCACATCTATGGCAGAGCTGACATGAATATTCCAGTAGCAATATCCGCCTACGTTTTTAGGGGATGGCGGACCACAGGCTGCAGAGTCTTGGTTGGGTTCTATTCAGACTATCTTCGAGCATCTTGAGACGCCTCTAGGGTGGAGGGTCAAGCTCAATACATATATGCTGCGTGATTCTACCAAGAGGTGGTGGGATGTTACCACCCAGACATAGAATCATAGAGAAATGGCGTGGGAAGATTTTCAGGCAGTCTTCTATGATATTTTCTTTCCAGAGACGATGAGGGTAGATCGATCTTGAGAGTTCATGAATCTTCAACAGGGCGCCATGTCAGTGATGGAATATTCTGCCCGCTTCACCGAGCTACAGTGTTTTTCACCTGTTCTGGTGTGTGATGAGACGTTGAGGGAAGGACACATTGAGGATGGTATTCACTATGAGATCTGCGTGAAGGTTAATGTTTTCAGGTTGCCTACAGTGAATGCTATTGTGAATAAGACATTGATTACTGAGCAGAACCTGTGGGAAGCTAGTGGTGCAGGCCATGGCAGTTCAGCACCAGTTTCTGGTACTATTTCTACCGGTAAGAGGATGAGGAAGATGGATTTCTCTCATGGTGGTAGTATTATCCAGAGGAACTCTTCAGGTGGCCCGGTAGTGTGCTACCAGTGTGGTAAAGAGGGGAATAAGAGACCTCAGTGGTCACGTGACCCAATGGAGTGCCAATCTTGTGATAAGATGGGTCATCTACAACACTTTTTCAGGGCGTTTCCACCAGTGGCTAGTGAGAGGGGTTCTGTAGAGACACCACATACAGAAGAATGGCCAGCATCTTCTTACCAGTCCGGGAATTGGAATACGTCAGGACGTTCAGGCCGAGGTGGTGGTCATGGCCATGGTAGCCAGACACCAGGATCTCAATGACAGAAGGGCGGGTCAGCTCAGGGTATCCAGGCTATGTCGCAGGGCCGCGACACTGGGCAGGCATATGCAGCGCAATAGACCCAACAAGAGCAGGATCCCAGACCTTCCACTATCAGAAGTACTATACTAGTTTCTTCTGTTTTATCTTCATTACTTTTCGATATGGGTGACACACATAGCTTTATATATGTGCCCGTTGTAGAGATCCTTGGGATCTTTGTTTCTTCTTCTTCTGATGTCTTGATGCTAGACACTCCGTTGGGGTTTAGAATGATAAGTGTGTGTCAGTGTAGGGAGTTCCCCCTAGAGGTTGTTGGGTGTCACCTTCTAGGGGACCTCTATGTCTTAGAGATGAAAAGCCATGACATCATTCTTGGGATGGACTGGTTGGTACCCTTTCGATCCTTTTTAGATTTCTATCATCACAGGGTGAGTTTCACATCACCATAGGGTAGAGAGTTTCTATATAAGGGCGAATGGGATGTCCAGGCGAGTAGAGCTAGACCCGAGCATCGTGGGTGAGGTGGAGCGACGACCCAAATTGCGAGTTTGTATCTAGATGACCAGATAAATTTGTCAGAAGAATTTCCATCCAGTGGTTGATTATTTCAGGGATGTCTTCCTAGATGAATTTTCAGGTCTTCTTCTGGAGCGAGAGGTGGATTTCTCTATTGAGAAAGTGCCAAGAGCAGCACCGGTGTCCATTCCTCCTTATAGGATGGCTACACTAGAGTTGCAGGAGCTCAAGAGGCAGCGGGAGGAGTTGCAGGCAAAGGGTTTCATCCAACCTAGTACTTCTCTTTAGGGTTCGCCTGTCCTGTTTTCTAAGAAAGTAGACGGTACCCTCAGACTTTGTTTGGATTATCGGAAGCTGAACTAGTTGACGGTCAAGAACCGATATCCCTTGCCAAGTATTGATGATCTTTTTGATCAACTTCGATGAGAACGAGTGTTCTCAAATATTTACTTGAGATTTGGATATCATTAGTTACGCATTAGACCATCAGATATATCACTTACAACTTTTCGGAGCAGATATGGTCTATACGAGTACTTGGTCATGTCGTTCGGGCTCACGAATGCGCCAATAGTATTTATGGATCTGATAAATCATGTGTTCCACCCTTATCTAGATTATTTTGTGGTTGTATTCGTGGAGGATATCTTGGTGTACTCTTACACTCGACAGAACCATGCCACCCATCTTGAGATCATTCTAAGTACACTGAGAGAGCATCAGTTATATGCTAAGCTCTCAAAGTGCCACTTTTGGATGGACCAGATACACTTCTTTTGTCATATCATCTCAGAGGTCAGAGTTGTAGTGACCTAGAGAAAGTGAGAGCAGTAGTTTCCTAGGATCATCCTAAGAACGTGTTTGAGATATGGATTTTCTTGGGGCTGGCTGGTTACTATAGGTGCTTTATATAGTACTTCTCCCACTTAGCAGCGCCGTTGACAGTTTTGACTAAGAAGGGTGTGAAGTTCATTTGGTCAGAATCTTGCGAGATAGCCTTTTAGGAGCTGAAGGGATGGTTGACATCTGCACCAGTCCTGATACTTCCAGAGCAAGAGAAGAGCTATACAGTTTACTGTGATGCATCAGGTATTGGCCTGGGAGAATTGTTGATGCAGGGAAATTGAGTAGTTGTGTACGGGTCTCGGTAGTTGAGGCCACATGAGAGGAATTACCCAACACATGATCTCGAGTTGGCTGCAGTTGTACATGGGTTACGCTGTTGGAGACATTATCTCTTGGGAGAACATTTTTTGTTGTTTATGGACCACAAAAGTCTGAAATATATCTTTACCCAGTGTGACATGAATCTGAGACAGCAGAGGTGGGTTGAATACCTTAATTCCTTCGACTTCAAGCTTGCCGACATACTTGGTAAAGGTAATGCAGTGGCTGAAGCACTGAGTAGGAGAACTTAGATACAGGCAATGCAGGAGGCCAATGGTGAGTGGAAGCTTATAGATTTGTTCTCTAAGAAGCATTTGGAGGTGCACGATAGTTAGGGGTGAGCCTATATTTCATCATTAGCTGTGACATCTACCATCCTGGATAGAGTGAGGATGAGACAACTATCTAATTCAGAAGGCCTAGTTCTATAGGAGTTAGTGGTAAGTGAGGACCCTCCTCCTGGTTGGACGATAGAAGATGATGAGGTACTGTGTGTCCATGGACGAGGGTGGGTTCCAGGGGACATACGCGAGGAGATAATGCGGTAGTTTCTTGCTTCAACTTGGGCTATACATATCAGGGTTACCAAAATGTATCGTGACTTGAGACGTTAGTATTGGTGGCCGGGTATGAAGAGGGAGGTAGCTGGTTTTGTTACGAGATGTTCCACCTGTTAGCAGGTGAAGGCAGAGCATTAGAGGCCTGCCAGACTATTAAAATAGTTACCCATCCCGGAGTGGAAATGGGATGATTTTGTGATGGATTTCATGACCGGGTTTCCAAGGTCACCTCAAGGCAATGATGCCGTGTGGGTTTTTGTGGACAGACTCACGAAGGTAGCTCACTTTTTTCCGATCAAGGAGACTCTTGGTGTTGATGAGCTCGGAAAGTTGTATATCTGAGAGGTATTACATGTTCTTAGGGTCCCTAGTTCTATCATTTTAGATAGGGACTCCAATTTTATGTCTCATTTCTGGATAAGTTTTCAAAGGAAACTGGGTACACAGGTGCTTCTGAGCGAAGCTTACCACCCTCAGACTGATGGTCAGTCATAACATACGATACAGGTGATTGAGGACATGATACATGCATGAATCTTGGACCTTGGGGTCTCTTGGTAGAAGAACATACCACTGGTCTAGTTTTCCTATAATAATAGTTTGCAGGGAACTATTGAGATGACACCTTACGGGGCTTTATATGGTTGGCCATGCCGATCACTGTTTTGCTGGTCGGAGGCAGGTGAGTAGCTTTACAGGGACCACGTCTCATACATGAGACTTCAGGGAAGGTCCAATTTATTCATAAGTGGATGGATACTACATGGTCTCATCAGAAATCTTATGCTGATCGCCACAAACGACAATTTGAGTTCATGGTCGGGGATCTAGTTTTCTTGTGTGTTTCACCAAGGCTGGGACACAGGCGGATCAGAAGATAGGTTAAACTTTCACTGAGGTATGTGGGGCCATTTGAGATTCGGCAGAGAGTCAGGCCAGTTTCCTATCAGTTATAGTTACCACAGATGTACCGGGCCATGCACTACGTCTTCCATGTATCTCAGCTGCACCGTTATCCCTCAGACCCATCTCACGTTTTTCAGCCCAAGGAGGTTGAGCTTCAGATCTATGCCTCCTTTGAGGAGCATCCGATTCGTATTGTTGATAGGAGCATGAAGGTTCTCTGAGGCTGGTCAGTTCCTCTTGTATGGGTGCTATTGCAGCATGGCCGAGTGCAGGATGAAACTTGGGAGCAGGAGATTGACGTACGTTCTCAATGGCCAGAGTTGTTCTGAGCTTTATCTTCACCACCCTTGGAAGGGAAATTCAGGTACTAATTGCTTTAAGTGGGGAAGTTTGTAAGAACCTGTTTCTTATTATTGAGGTACAAGTTTATTCTTTACCTTTTCCCTTAGTTTTTTTGATAAAATAAGGAAAATGGGGAAAATCCCAAATTTGGTTGGTACACGCCGTGTACTTTTCCACACGCCGTGTGGGAAGAGTACATAGGGTGTGTAGGCCTGTCAACGATGTAGGGTGTAAAAACTAACTACACACCGTGTACTTAGTATATACACAATGTGTAATCTATCAGAAGGTGAACAGTAAGGTGATGGAAGTAGCCGCCAGCTGAGAGAGAGTACACACCGTGTATTCTGAAATACACGCCGTGTACTCATGTCGACAGATTAACAGTGTGGTGGTGAAAAGTAGCCACCAGAGGAACAGTTAAATGATGATAGTACATGCCATGTAGTTTTTTTCTCTCTCTTAAAATGGGTAGTTGCCTCCTCATTCAGTAGAGAAGTCAGAACGCTCATTTGGAGCTCGGGAGAGGAGGCCGAAGCTTTGAGGAGCTCCCGAGAATTAGATTCTTTCGCCGTCGGTCACGATTGAACTGTGTGGGTGAGTTCTTCCCTCTCCGTGAGTCTTTCTCTCCAATTCTTCCTCTAAGGGAAGTTATTTAAGATAGAATGGGAAATATTTTATCCCAGATCTATGTCGTTCTGGGTCATTTCAGGAGGCGTCGTTCGCATATATCGATCAGGGGAGATCAAGTTAGGTGGTCTTATGTTTAATTCCAATTGTCATGTTGTTTTTGTGTACCATTGTGTTACGTGCCCATGTTTGGGGTGTCTTATGGCTAAGGGATTGATTAATAAAATACCTAGAATTGCATAGGTGATTTAATGATTATGTACAACTGCTATTTGGGATCATTGCTTGGATCCAGGGCCACCGAGTGGGTGCGGTTCCCTTGTTTAGCCATTTTTTCAGGATACCCGAGGGTATACCGTGATTTATCCTGCTTCGAATTTTCTTGAGAGGAAATGTATACAATTGCTTGCTATGTGTTGGGATCGGCCCAGTTACATTCTTATGTTCTATTATCCTGAGGGAAAGGCCTAAGGTAATGTGTTTGTTTAGCCCGAGGGAAACGATTAATATGCCTGAGGGATGTAGCTTCCAAGCCTGAGGGAAATCACCTGAGGGTTTCATTTCTGTTTGGCCTGAGAGAAAGATTCTATTTCTACTGAGGGAAAGGCCTGAGGGCAAGGTTCTGATTGGCCTGAGGGAAAGTTTCTGTTTAGATTGAGGGAAAGGGTTCTTACGTCTAAGGACACTATTTACTTCTTATATTCACTAAGGTGATTTTACATGTTATACCTACCAAGCTAAAGCACATGCTTGGTATTTTTTTACCTTGTACTTGTTAGATAGCTTTTTTTAGTTTTGTTGTGGCTCTGTTAGGAGATTGTCAGCTGAGGCTGAGTCTCAGGAATTTATAATTTAATTATCATGAATTGTTAAATAATAATTAAATGTATTTGGAACTTGTAGGAGTAACTTCTTTTGAGTACTTCCTAGTTTACTGCATTTCCATTACTGCACAATGCTATTGCACAAATTCACTGACAGTTGGGCACGGGCCTTTGGTGGTTTCCTATTGGGATTTATTTCTCACACCCTATTTGGGTCATGTGTTGGTCCCAAACAGATTATATTACTGTAGGTGTAGGTAAGGGAAAGGGTCCCTATACAGTCACTTGATTATTGCAGAGGAGTAAGAGAGCATGGGACCGAGCTTAGGCTCGCGATGCTGCTGAGTTCCTGCTGCATTGTTTTGTTTTTCTTTTCTATATTTTTCCCTTCTATTGTATTGTTTGAATTGTAGTGTATCATGGTTTGGATGTTTTCTTAGACTTAGGGACATATTTCATCATTATATATGACTATTGGTCTTTTTTTTACTTTAGTACTCTATCTAATTTTAGCATTGGTATTGTTTACTGCTTCTGCTGTTGTATGTTTATATTTGTTCCACTGCATTACACTTTGAAAAATAAGTGAATAGTTTCCCCAATATCAGACCTAGGCCCTCACTGCTAGTCGGCAGCCTCTGGAGTTTGGGGAAATGCGCTTGAGGTCATGTGATCAACCAGGTTTGGGGCACCCGTTGAGTGGAATCCAGGTCCGGGACGTTACAGTTGTTGGGGTATTTACTATGTTTCATTTTATTACAATATGTTTCAATTTCAATTTATTTATTTCTTATGCAATTTTGTGATATGTATGATTTTTGGTTATTTAATTCTAGTTTTACACTATAATATAAGGGTATATTCTCCTCACAATTCCACATTATACCCCCTTTGCTAGTCCGCAACCCTTGGCATATGAGGAGGCACACTTGAGGTCTTATAGAGAACCGGCTTAGGGCACCGGTTTTAGTGGCACCCAAGTCGGGATGTTACATGGATAATGATGGTTTCATAATAATAATAATAAAATTTCAGTATATTTAGTATAATTATGTAATTAATTTATGATAAATACCATATATTTTTAAGAGTAAAAAGTATAAGTAACAAATAAAGTGATCGGATAATGAGATCACCTCTTCTTTGAAAGAACCCCATTAGATCTTTTATTAAGGACCATAGGGTTGGTATTTTAGGAATACCAGCACATCAAGAACATAGATAAGGATGTTTTGTTGGGATTTTTGTATGGTTTGGTTGAGATATATGGCTAAATGCGGTGTGATGAAATAATATTAGGGGTATCCTTTTATAATAGAGGGAAATGACAAACATGGAATTAAAAAAATATTATAATATAACTAATTCATTATCAAGAAAAATGATTCTAAATGGAAATATATTTAAATAAAAATTATATAAAATTGAAATACCATAATATAATTTAATTTAGATAGTTTTTGGTGTCATTTTATAAATTATGTTTTGGTTTAGACCCTTGGTTATCCAACATTAATATTAATCGTAGTAATGGTTTTTAACAATAAAGGGTTATCATTTTACTTTTAAGATTAAAATTAGATCATAATTTTAAAAGGGATGAAACCTGAGACCATTTCTCATCCTTATTTTCCTATTGATTTTTTATGATTTATAAATAATTTAATAAAATATTATTTAACATAAAATATTTGCAATGAAAATTTTGACACTATTCATTTAATTTTATTTTAAAGATATGAAGACAAATATGTATTTCAAATATAAATCTTTCAAAAATCTATAATATTTTAAATTCATTTATAAAATTATTAGAACACAATAATTCACCCAAATTTTCTTACTTTTAATATTTTTAAAATAAATTATTTTATTTTTATATTAATTGAATAAATACCGTGTTGGAATTGTGTAAGCATTTAAGGTAATTATTAAATCACTAAAAATTATTAATAAATTTCTATGATAAAAATAATAATTTATCATTCAAATGTACATTTAAAATCAAATATAACCACTTCTTATACTTAAGAAAAATATATTAGAGATATTAAAGTCAAGAGTGTAATATTTTGTTTTTATTTTTTTATTAAATTAATATAATGGTCAACATCAATGAAAATTAGAAAAAAGTGGACATATTTTTTATTATTATATAGAAATGTCCAAAATCCATTAATCTAATAGGATAAACATGTTTTATATTCTTTTTAAAGCCTTATCCCAATGTCTTAACCCTATTTTACCCATTTTCACTTACCTAAATGATAAATATTCACCAAGGTTACTATTCATAATGAAAAAATAAAGGAGAAATATTTAATTTTTTTTTGATAATACTAATTAAAAATATTCAATAAATTTTTATAGATTCAATTTCTATAATTGATAGAAATTTATTTTAATATAAGTTTTCCAAATGTGACAATGTGCATTTTAAGCATAAAAATGGATTTATTTTTATCTTATCCCTAGAAAAAAATTAAATGAATTTTAAAGAATTTGATTGAATATATAATATTTAAATTTTATTATAATCATTCACTAGTAATTATTAATTTAATTTTTTAGATAAAAAAACATTACACGCATAAAAATAGTTTTTTTAGAAAAGTATCTCTTTTTCTTTTAAATGTTTTTTATTTTCATTTATAATTAATTGACAAAAAATGAATTAATTTTAAACATTTGTAAACTATAATTTTTTTTATAATTTATTAATTTCTTTACATCTTATCCAATATAAATTCTACACCATAACTATCACATTAAATAATAATATTTCAATAGTATTTCATGGTTTTTTTAAACTCAATGTCGTTTGTAATGTAAGCTATCAATGAAATAAAATTTATTTTTAGAGTTCTATTTCAAAAATTCTCAAGGTTTTATATTCTACCCCCTTAAAATTATTTTCCCTAGAAATTTCATCACTCTGATATAAATAAATGAGTATATATTTGATTTATCAAATCCTCGATTTCCCAAATAGCTTCTTCGAATTTCTAATTCTTCTAGAGAACTTTATCCAGGTGAGTCATCTTTTTCCATATAACTTTATCTATTAGAACCATCATTTCTATAGATTATTCTTTATAGGAGAGATCATGGTGATATGGTATACCCTTTGAGTTTAGTATATGTAATGGATCTGGTATGCACTTAGGAGAGATACATGGAACATATCATGAACTTAAGAGAGGTTTGGTGGGAGCTCTAAGAGATAAGATACCATCCTTACTGAATGATGAATATCATAGAGGGAAATTTACCTATGTATTATAAATCCTTTATTTCCTAATCTCATAACCTTTTAAAATGGATAATTTCATAGAAATACCATCTCACTAACTTTAAATTCTAGATCTCACCAATAGTTGTCAGTCTAAATTTTCCTTTGACATTGAGATTACTTGATATTATACTTGATGGATCTAAATTTCCTTACAATTTACTCATCAAACTTAGGTATTAATAGATTTATTTCTCCAACTTCATCCCAAAACATAAGAGTTCTATACTTATTTCCATAGAGGGATTCATAAGCATCCATCAAATTACTCAAGTGAAATCTATTATTTTAAGAATATTCTACCTATTAAAGGTGTTAAACCCAACTACCTTAGAAATCCATAGAGAAATATCTCAACATGTCTTCTAGAGGTTTAATGGTCCTATCATATTGAACTTACATATGAGGATGATAAGCTGTGTTAAAACTCAACACTAAAAACTTCTCTAGAACATTGAGGTAAACCTCAGATCCTGATAATTTATAATAAAATGTGGTACTCCAATAAACCTTATAGTTTCCTTAATGAATATTAAGGAAATATAATCAAGATATAAATATTCTCTAATAGTAATGAAGTTTTATGAATTCTTAAGGTGATTGACTACAACCCAAAAGGAATTATGAACTTTAGACTTTTTAGTGAGTCTAGCAGAAAAATCCATGGTGACGGTTTCCGATTTCCATTCTATTATGAGTAATATTTGTAACATAAAATTGATTATTGTACCCCGAACAAGGTTTTTTTTCTTTTATTTTATTCTTTTCATATTATTATATCTTTTGGCTATAGTTTGGGTTGAGTTCCCAATGATATTTTTTTTAGTTTTTGAGGTCTCGAGTGGATTTTGGCCCCATGAATGGTTTGCAAGAACAATTTAATGGTAAAATGTATGGATGGATAAGGATGATGGTGTTTCAATTTTAGTTTTTTCTTTTATAGTTTTTCTTGAATGGTCTAAGGACAGTTTTATCCAAACCATGTGTGGCCCAGGAGAAACCATGCGATGTGTGTTTTATGCGTGGTCTATAAAGCACGAATTGCTCATGGTAAGAGAAAACTGTATGACACGTGTGTGGGGAGACTCTATCATTTGATAGATCCATTTTATGGTTAATGCATGGTTTTCCAATCCATGTATAAAGACAGTGTGAGTGCCTTTATTCTCCAAAAGGGTGCGCATGGTTGGTTCATGATTTGGAAAATCATATGGTAAACCATGCAATTTTCCTAGGTCTTTAGAAATTTGAAATCCATATGATGACCCTATTATGTTTTAACCCCAAAACAACCACTATCCTATCCCTCTCATTAATATAGTCAATTGGGAGACTTGGGAGGATTCTCCCTCTCCTCCTCCATGGATTCTAGGTTCCCCTACTTTAATTTTGGGTGGATTACTCCTTTGGTAAGTCTTCTTCTTCCTCTTATTCTTTATTCTATTAGTTTCTTTGTTCTTATTGGGTGGGTTGTCTATTGGCCGAACTCTAGAGTCTAGGGTTGATGTTTTTATTGTGTTTTCTTGAGGTTATTGTGTATAGATTGTCTATATATATATATATATTAATTATTCCTTATCTTGGAGTTTCATTACATTCATATGTCGTTGAAGTAGGTGTTTCCATCCATTACCTCTTCGAAACATTCCATTTGATGCTTTGGCATTTCTTAATAATTTATAAATATGTTCTTCATGTTTTTTATGTTTTATTATGAATTTTTGTGGTGTTTTCATATTGGATATTTGGTGAAAATGGTTTTTAAAAAGGTTTTATTTAATTATTACTATACATATATGTATTAAAGGTGTTTGATGAAATTCCAAATGGTCTTTAAAAATGAAATTAATCACCTTAGGTTGTGATTGGACTTAGTTATTTTTTGGTAAATTGATTTTCATTGTGAACTAAGCTTGGTGTGTGGTTTTGGTGACTCTTTATGGTTTGAGGGTTATGTGTAAAATGGATTTAAGGCTCTTCTGGATTCTTGAATTATAAATTTGTGTAATTGGGTAACACTTTGATTGTACCATTTTATGTGGGAATATCTATATGTTCATGTGGTGCACATATGGGTGGGATCACAAATTATGATGAATTTCTTTGTAAAATTACCATATTGGATCAAGTTTTCAAAATTATCCCCCTCTACTACTTCTCTTCTTTATCCCTCCTCTCTTATAAATGGTTCTCTTAAAACCCCAATGCTTTCAAATTATTCCCTAGTCTAAAAATAAATTAAATGTGGTTTCTAATTATGTTTTCCCAAAGTTTGGACCATTTGGAATCTTCTAAAATTAATTAGTGTTTTCACATTAGTTATGGAAATGATTTGGAAATGGAATTGGATTTGTAAATGATAAGGCCATGTTGGTACTTTTTAGTGTTTTGGAAAGTTTTTTTGAATATCATGTGGTGTGGAGGCCCAGTTGAAACTTTGGATGGTTTATTGCATAATGGTCACATTTATGGCTGTACCTCCAATGAGAGGACCACCTCATATTTAGTGTCGAGGTTTGATAAAGGATTTAATAAATAAATCTATGGGTTAATGGTTTATACTATTAATAAGTGCATTTCATTCATACATTTTATGGTATTTTAAGTTATTTATTTGGTATTTAATTGATTAATATTTCCAATTTTGGAACAAATTGATTTCATTTATATTTTATGGAAGGAAACAATAGATTTTTGGAAAATTAATGAAAAGGGAAGAATTTTAGAACCAAAAGACCCTTCGTTCCATGAGAGAAGCGAAGTGGTGCGACACCAAATTTTTGAGAAAGAGGAGTAGTAGGAAAATTGGACAAAGGACAGTTTCATGCTATGCAATGCAATTACACATCATGAGTTTTCAAAAGAATATTGACATACATGAAAAGCTATGACTCCATTTCACACTATAGAAAGCATTTACACATCGTGTAATGTACATGATGTGATAATTTTCAAGACAAGTTTTTAGAGAGTATTATGATAAGATTCACAACGCTTGAAGATCGAAGGATCACATGACATGTAATTCAATTACACATTATGACAACTATGTGATGTAGAAATATAAATTTTATGCGGCTAAGGGTTTTAAGCAATTTTCCTATAAATATACCCCTTTGATGATACTTTGGGGGAGTCTAGGACTATAAGAGATGGAGCAACACTGACAAACTACTACTATGCATGGAGTAACGATCTGGAGCCCTGCTTCACCGTCATTATTCACCATCATTCTTTATCAGGTACCCATGCTCCTCATTCTCATCATGCATAATATGATCAAGTAGTTATATTTGTGTTGGGTGATGTGATTATAGGGGATTTCTACTTAGGGATAGTTTTTATTCATTATTAATGATTTGGATTATTTCAAACACTATTTATCAATTAAGATTCATCTTATTTTTGTATTTCATGACCATTGCTGCATTATAAGGACTATTATTTCATTGCATCAATTAATTGGATTATTTTTTGAATTAACATTATGAAATCTAAGTTATTTATGTTTACATATGATTTTGGGTTTCCTAGTTTTATGATTGAGGTTAGTAGATGACCATTCCAATGGTGAAATCATAGGATTAGTGTAGGGTACCCAGACCAAGGATCCTTACTCACCCAATTCTAAAACCAAAAAAGAATGAAATTTTTATCAATTTAATCCCTAGAACATGAACCAAAAAATCACTAAACCTGGCATGCCTCTATCTTGAATTTCATCCCAATCATTACTGCTATTGTTTCTCACTTTCAAAAAAATCCAAAAACATCCAGTTTTTATTTATTTAATTAATTTAAAACATATGATCCATCCCTGTGGGTTCAAGAAATAATGATGGAGAACAACTATGATGAAGTAGGGATCCAGATCGCCACTCCATGTGTAGCAGTCATTCGTTGGAATCACTCCAGTTCCACTAGTCCTAGACTCCATTAGAAGGATGGTTGATGGGTGTATTTATAGGAAATCTATTCGACACCCTCATCCACATAGAATTTATTTTTCTATGTCCCACCTTAATCACGACGCATAATTAACTTACATGTTATGTAATACTTTAATCTTTAGGTGTCACGAATTTCAGTGTAATCTTATCCAAAAACTTGTCTAAAAAATTATCATATCGTGTAATGTATTTACCTAATGTATAAATAATATTTTCACGACCCGTCCCCCGGGGCCTGTGCCTTGACTACCCCAAGCATGCCTTCCATAGTCCAGGGGCTGGCAACTAGCACCAAAGACGTAATTCTTTAAAACTAGGAAGGCATTTACTTTATAACTTGTAAACACAAACACAAGAATGTACACAGCTGGATACGAAACACCAAGTAAATTGTATAACAAAAGAGTGTGGAAAGTAAAAGGGGTCAGAATTCAATCCCAACTAGAAAGTACAAGTACAACTAAAATAAAAAAACTGAATAAAGAAAAAAGAGAGCTATTGGATAGTCCTCTGAGGTCTTACCTGAAGGGTAGGTACAGATCACCTCATCAGCACTCCATGTCCACCCGTCTCCTCTATATACCGACACACCGTATGGTCCAACTCCAAGTACCAACTAGTCCTAGTACTCTCAGCCTCAGTCAGCATTGTTCTTCGTCTTCTTCCAACACAATAAGGTGCGGTCATAACCCGTGCATGGGTGAGTATAATGATACTTAGTAGGTACCCCGAGACCCTCAAGGTCTCACAAAAATCCACCAAGGATAAACCACAAAGAATAAAATCAATAGATAACCCTACATAGGTATATTCCCATAAATATGCCTAACTTATCAAGTGATCCATCTTAATCATGAGGAAATCATATAAAAACTAACTCAGCTCAACCTAGATTTTATTCTAGGGGTAGTATCAAGTAACATCCCCAGTCACATTGTCGAAACCTAGGCTGTTGGAGAAATCCTCCTCTATCAAGTCCAGTGGGCCTACTGTGACACCAAGCGTGCTTCCCACTATCCTTGGACTGATGTGGTACTCCACCTATAGAAAATCGTGGATCTGCAGGGTCACCAAGAGCGCTCCCCACTGCAGGTCTGCCGTTTCACCAATCGTGCTCCCCCTCGTAGCCTGATGAGGTACTCCTCCTATCGAGTACCGTGGGTTTGCTGTGACACCAAGGCGCTCCCCACTGTGAGTCTTCCATGACACCAAGGCACTCCCCACTGGGCTAGTCGAGTCACTCTGAGTTGAAACGATCAGCAGTCATCAGGTCTCAGCCAGCTACTAGGTCTCCACACTCTGCTCACTCGTCTCCGAGAGGATCCGCTCCATGAGATATTGGTTGATACTAAAACTATCAATAATTCCTAAGAAGAAGTATCTAAAAGTTCTTCCACATCATATGGGTCTCAACGCAATAAACAAAACATCAATCGAATGCCCGATCTGTGAGTTATTAGCATTTTAGTCTCAGGGCCCGGTTGGATTCATGCTCGATCCAACCTGAACGTTCCCATATTAATCCAAAACTCAGTGGGGAATCGCTCAAAGGGACCGTCACACTCCAAGATTTCCAACGCCATTGATGGCTCATCAAACGAATGCTCGATGCCAAAGATATGGCCGAAAGAGCGTAAATGGGTCGTAGTGGGCCCGGGTCCAATCTGACCCGGTCGGACCGACCTGGCCCGACCTGGTATGGGTCGACCCAGTTCAGGTCAACCCAGCCTAACCCGTGATGTGGGCCGGTCCGCTAGAAAGTCTAGCAGGCCGCAAGGGCCGCGAGGGGCCGCAGAGCTACTTGGCCATGGGATTGCTGCGATGGCCAGGCCAGTTCGGCCGGAGTGCCGTAGGGGCACGGGGCCAGTTCGGCCAGGGCACCGCGGGGGGAATGGGCCAGTTCGTCCAGGGCTTGGGTATGGTTTGACTGGAGCGCTATGAGGGGTACGGGCCGGTTCAGCCGGGGTGGCACGGGTGGAGTGGGCCAGTTCAGCCGGGGCACCGTGGGGGGCGTGGGCCAGTTCGGCCGGGGCACTATAGGGGGCGTGGGCCGGTTCGGCCGGGGCGCCCTGAGGGGTGCGGGCTGGTTCGGCCAGGGCACCGCGAGGGGTGGGGGCCGGTTCGACCAGGGTACCGGGGGGGGGGGGGTGGGCCGATTCGTCCGGGGTGCCGCGGGGGGCGCGGGCCGGTTCTTCTGGTGCACCGTGGGGGACGCGGGCTAGTTTGGCCGGGGCACCGCGGGGGGCGCGGGCCGGTGCGGCCGGGGAGCCGTGAGGGGCGAAGGCATCTCAGATTAGGGTGGTGACTCGACTTTACGTCTTGGCATGACGACGGATCGACTCGGTGGCTCGACACGACAGTGGTTCAGCGGCGGCACGGAGCAGTGGAGGTCGCGGGTGGCGGAGCATCATTACCTTCATCACCTTCCTTCATTCCGAAGATCACCACAAAGAAGAATGATGGAGGGGGTCAGGCCATGTTTGTTTGGCCCATGCCCTCCACATTTAGAGTGATAACATTTGGCTCAACAATAAAGAAGAACGATGAAATTCAAACATTACAACCTCCACAATGATTTTTTCCCAAACCGAAAAAGAAAACAAGGAAAGTATTATCATGTAAATAAACCCCCTACCTTGTTTCCTTGTTGACGTTGTCGCAAGGAGGTATTACTGTCGTCGATTCCTCGGAGATGAGGATGTTCCACATCGGAAGAAGTCCCGAGGAAGAAGGTTGAAGGAGGTTGGAATTCTTCGTTGGCGGAGCATTCTTTGTTGGGGAGCATGTTCTTCGTTTTAGAGCATAATCCTCAAAGTGTGGGGCATCACGTCACTTTACCAGCACTTCGCCGCTTGGTGAAGCCATCACAAATCCTCCTCCCAAGCTCCATATATATAGCATAGGGGGGAAGGTAGGTAACGATCGTGGAATTTATGACGGTTCATTTATTAGGAACCTTCCTAAATTCCAACGACGCTGTTACTTAATTTAAAAAGGGGGCAATCCAATTATCTAAGTTGGCACAATTAAAGATATGTGCATTGGCACAATTAATGTGAAGGAAGCTCAAGTGGATCCTCCACATTAATGAGGTAGTTGTGGGTTTTCTCCCAATTAAAAGGGGGGTTTCAAGGGGGTTTAATCCCAGGTGGTCCCCACCACCATAACCTCTCATGGGATGTTAAGGTTTGGTAGTACCCACTACCAACTTCCACACATAGGTTTAGTTATGGTGGACGCCACCTCCCAACACCCACATGGGAGGGTGGTTTCAAAAAAATTAAATAAAATGTGGGTTTATTTTATTTTATTATTTCCACGAAGAACTCAAAAACTAACTTTCACCATTGACCAACTAATAATAAGGTGAAAGTCTCTTTAAGAGAATATCAGCGCTGCGATTTAAATGGTGACCTCAGATTTTAATTCCCAGAACTGGTTTAAAAGTTAGAAAAACCCGATCACATGTTTACTGAAAGTACCTGAAAAAAAGTTCAGAAATTAATTCCGAGCACTTTGGGCCTCAGAATCACACACCGTCCATTTTCGTGGACTTATAAAATTACCATTTATTTTAAAAAAAATTACATGGAAATTATGGGTCATTACATTCTCCCCACATCAGGGCTCGACACCCCCATAAGCCACAACTAAAACTAGTTAAACAAGTGGGGGTACTGATCACGCATCTGAGACTCCTGCTCCCATGTGCTCTCCTAGAGGTTCTCGTGCTGCCAGCGTCTGTGCACTAGAGGTATCAACCATCAACGAAGGACCTGCTTATGTTGATCCTCAATCTCTACTGGAACCTCCGTGAAAGTCTCCCCATCGTCGACGTCCAGCTCGCCATTGTCGATGATGTGAGATGTGTCGTGCACATATCTCCTCAGCTAGGATACGTGGAAGATGTCAAGCACCCGATGCAACTGAGGTGGAAGAGTTAAGAGGTATACCACATTGTCAACTATACTAAGGACCTAAAAATTTCTGATGAACCTCAGAGATAACTTGCTGCCTCGTCCAAATCTCCGAAAACCTCGTCGTGGTGAGACCCCTAGAAAGATGTGGTTGCCATCCTAAAACTCTAGAGGTCTCCGTCTCCTGTTGGCATATGACTTCTGCCTGCTCTGTGCAGTCTTTATCCATTCCTATATGATTTGAACCTTCTCTGTGGTAGCCCATACCATCTCTGGTCCCATAAGTGCTGACTCCCCTGGGTCAGTCCAGCACAAAGGTGATCTGTAAGGTCGCCCGTACAACGCCTTGAAAGGTGCTATCCCAATGGTGGAGTGATAGATATTGTTGTATGAAAACTCCACCAAAGGAAAGTGATCCTCCCAGACGTGACCAAAGTAAAGGACACAAGCACACAATATATCCTTGAGGGTCTGAATGGTCTGCTTAGTATGGCCATCCGTATGAGGAATGAAGGTGGTGCTCAAACGAAGATGCATCCCGAAAGCCTCCTGCAACCCATTCCATATCTGGAAAGTAAAACGTGTATCATGATTGGAGATAATTGTCGAGGGTAATCTATGTAGCCTCACTATCTTCTGCACATAGAGGTGTCCCAAGCTCTCAACTGAGCCCCGCTCTCTGATTGGTAAGAAGTGGGCCAACTTGGTGAGTCGGTCGATGATCACCCAAATCGAGTCATGTCCTATGTATGTCTGTGGAAGTCATGTCATAAATTCCATGGATATCCCATCTCACTTCCACTCTGGGACCTATAAAGGTTGAACCAAGCCTACTGGTACCTGATGCTCCACCTTCATTTACTAACAAGTGAGGCATCGAGAAACAAACCCTGTAACTGCTTTCTTCATTCTCGACTACCAGTGCTATCGTCAGAGATCCTGGTACATCTTCTCCACTCCTGGATGTACCGCTAGAGGGTATGTGTGTAAATCCCTCAACACTTCCTCCTGAAGTGACACTAGTACCATGGTACATCCTCTGAAGAGGATGACGAGCTCCCCACCTTTAGAAAATCTATCAGGTGCATGTTCTGTGCATATCTAAGCACGTTGTGTCTCACAGTCAATGTCCCCATGCTGCGCCTCCCTGACTCGTTGAAGAAGTGGGGGAGTGAATGTAAGAGACTGAAGGAAAGATTCTCCATCTCTATCCATAAAGGATATCTGCAAAGCGGCCAGTTTCTCCGCCGCCTCTCCTAGAAGTTGTATATCAGACCTCTTGCTGAGTGCATCTGCAACAACGTTCCCCTTCCTAGGAGTATAGACTATCTCAAAGTCATAGTCCTGGAGGAACTCAAGACAATGTCACTGTCTCAGGTTAAGGTCCTTATAAGAGAAGATATAGCAGAGACTCTTGTGATCAGAGTACACGGTAAAACACTCACCCATCAGATAGTGTCTCCACATCTTCAAGGCGAAGACCACTACTGCTAACTCTAGGTCATGGGTTGCATAGTTATGCTCATTCTGTCTCAACTGTTGAGAACCATATGTGATCACTACTCACTCCTGCATCAGGACACATTCGAGTCCGATCCCGGATGTGTCACAGTAGACTACGGACCCTACGCCTTCCTCTGGAAGCCTCAAGATGGGGGCACTAGTCAGCCTCTGCCTCAGCTCCTGAAAGATCTGCTGGCATCTCCCCGAACACATGAAGGGTTTCCCCTTCTTTGTCAAGGCTGATAGTGGTTATGTAACTCTAGATTAGTCCATCACAAACCTCCAGTAATATCTAGCCAAACCCAGGAAACTTCATACCTCCGTCTCACTCCTGGGTGGCTCCCAAGCAAATACCGCCTCAATATTCGCTGGATCCACTGCAACTTCAGCCTCTGATATCACATGTCTGAGAAATTGAACCTCTCTAATCCAGAACTGGCACATCAAGAGCTTACCATAAAGATGGTGCTCTCGGAGTCTGTCTAGTACTACCTGCAAATGATAGGCATGCTCCTCCTCAGTAGTCGAGTAGATCAGAATGTTGTCGATGAAGAATACGACAAAGAAATTGAGGTATGACTGAAAGATGTTGTTCATGAGTCCCATGAACACTAATGGAGTGTTGGTCATGCCGAATGGCTTAACCAAGAACTCTTAGTGGTCATAACGACATCTGAAGGCTGTCTTCTACACATCCTAATCTCGAAATCTGAGCTGGTGATAGCCTGATCTGAGGTCTATCTTCGAGAACCACCATGCCCCCTTCTGCTAATCAAAGAGGTCGTCAATCCATGGGAGTGGGTACTTTTTCTTTACAGTCACCTGGTTCAGGTGCCAATAATCAACACAGAGCCTCAAGATCCCATCCTCCTTCTTGGTAAACAAAATCGGGGCTGCCTAAGGTGAAACACTGAGCCGAATGAACCCCTTCCCTTGTAAGTCCTCTACCTATACCCGCAGCTCACGAAGCTCCGTGAGAGCCATTTGATATGATGTTTTAGATATCAGTGTCGTCTTGGGGTAAAATTCATTGTAAAATTACACCTCTTTTCAAGGAGGTAGACCCGAAACATCATCAGGAAAAACATCTGTGTACTGGTCCACCACTACAGGATAGCTCAGACTCTCTACATCAACAGATCCGACGGTAAGGCTATCCAACTGATGAGTGATCAGCTGCACTCTCCTTCGGGTAAGTCCATCCTGTGCTGCAAAGGCTCCCTTCTCATCAGTGAAGGTAAACCTGGTCCCATCCTTGCGGAAAAACTGTACTTTGTGCCTAATACAGTCTATCTGATCATGGACTGTAGATAGACAGTCCATACCCAAGATGACATCGTAAGGCCTCGACGCCGCTACTAAGAGATCCCAACCGAATCTCTCGCCTCATAGATTAAGCTCGCACTACCAAAACCAGTGTGTAATCATCGAATCTGCTCCTATAGGAGTCTCTATCCATAAGGATCGAGCCAATAGATCTGTCGGAATCTATGAGCTCCAAACAAGTGTAGTGGAAATAAAAGAATGACTGGAACCTGTGTCTATAAGTACTGTATCTATGGTGGAGTAGACACAGATCATACCTCATATCATCTCTGGTGTTCCATGATCGTAAGCCTCAGCAGCCTGGAGCTGAGCTCTCCCCTGTCTTCCTGCTCCCTACAGTTGGGTTAGACCTCCTGGTGGTGGTCGCGGTAATATCTCGAATCATCGCCCACAGCCAGCTGCACGACCAGCTCCTTTTCCAAATCCACCTATTCCCTGTAGACCTCCTCAGTCAAATCTCTGTCTCTGTCTGGGCAGTCCTTCGACTAGCTGCTGATCATCCGAACGACGGGTCATACAGTCACGATCCATGTGACCCTTCCCACCGCATGTGAAACACTTCCCACTCTTGGCATGTCTATATCCACTTTGGGTGTCCCACACAACCGATCCTGAGTCATGCGGTCATCCATCTGTAGGTCTGGTCCACTTGGATATCTGCGAAATCTATCTGCTGACAGCTGTAGAATACTCCACTACGTGTTGACTGGTGGTGGATCTCACTGCTGGATACTACTAAGCAAGGAAACTATCCACTAGGAGGGCTCTCTCTAACACCGCCGCCTGCATCGGGATGCTGAGTGAGATCACCGAAGCCCTGATCTCCCATATGAGTCCCTGATCAAAGGTCCGATCTCGGAAGAAAGGGCCTCGTACCATGTCGGTGGAATAATGTGAAAGGTTAGTAAGACTCACTGATTACTGAGCCACAGTCATACTGCCCTCCTGCAGATGAAGTAGCTCATGTATGCACACTGCGCGTAGAGTGGCTGGAACAAACTCTACCCAAAACAGGCTCTCGAAGTCTGCCCAAAGAAGCGTCACCTCATCGTGAACCTGGAGCATCAAGATCCACCATCTGCCTGCTACTACCTGTAAAAGGCTGGCAGTAAGAATCACCATGAGGTCGGATGGTGTCCCTACGAGTCGGAAGACTCTCACCACAGCCTCCAACCAATCCTCAGCTGCCTGTGGGTCCATCTCTCCCTTGAACCTAGGTGTCCTATGGAACTGGAACTCCTGCAACTTGCTCAAGCGGCGTGCATTGTCTACTGCTGGGCTGGTGGCATCAGTGGCCCAATGGGGAGTGGTACTAATGGTGCCTCTACTGGAAAAGGGCCCTGCACCGAGGCCTCATGGATCAGTGGGATATCAGTGCGTACAAATCTCATAAATCTAGCCAGATGTCAATGTAGAAGCATCCTAAAAAGAAATAGGTGCACTACGGTCAAAAAGTTATATGTAGTGAGCTGACCTAGTGAGATGACTTAAAGAAAACTTTTGAAAACACACACGCAATCAGTGTTTTCATGCATTGAGTCGGAAATTAGAAGTTCGGGTCCTGGTGTATGGATACGTCGACCACTGCACCAACACTGGACTCCCTGAACTAAAAACCACACAAACTACACTTAATACTATTGCTTCATAGAAAAGATCAGAGTCCTAAATTCTGTAGTTGAACCGACTCCTCTGATACCAATTTGTCACGACCCATCCCCCGAGGCCCATGCCATGACTACCCCAAGCCCGCCTTCCATATTCCAGGGGCTGGAGACTAGCAACAAAGGCGTAATTCTCTAAAACAGGGAAGCCATTTCCTTTATAACCTGTAAAAACACACACAAGCAAGAACATAGGTGGATATGAAACACCAAGTAAACTGTATAACAAAAGAGTGATGAAATTAAAAGGGGCCATAATACATGCCAAACTAGAATGTAAAAGTAAAAATAAAATACAAAACAACTGAAGAAAGAGAAAAGACAACTACTGGATCATCCACCGACATTTCTACCTGAAGGGTAGGTATAGATCGCCTCCTCAGTACTCTACGTCCACGAGTCTCTTCTGTGTACCGACACACCGTATGGTCCATCTCTGGGTACCGACCAGTCCTGGAACTCTCAGCCTCAGTCAGTGTTGTCTGTTATCTGCATCCAACACAACAAGGTGCGGGCATATCCCATGTAGGGGTGAGTATAACAATACTCATTAGGGACCCTGAGACCCTCAAGGACTCAAAAAAATCCACCAAGGATAAACCACAAAGAGTGAAATCAACAGATAACCCTACTTAGGTATATGCCCATACATATGCCTAAGTTATCAAGTGATCCATCGTAATCATGAGGAAAACACAAAAAACTGACTCAGCCCAACCAGGATTTTATTCTAGGGGTAGTATCAAGTAACATCCCCAGTCGCATTTTCGAAACCTCGGATGCTAGAGAAATACTCCTCTATCGAGTATAGTGGGCCTACGTGACACCAAGTGCACTTCCCACTATACTTGGACAACTGAGTTACTCCTCTTGTCAAATATCGTGGATCTACTGCGTCACCAAGCATGCTCCCCACCGTGGGTCTGCCACGTCACCAAGTGCGCTCCCCCTCATAGCCTGCTGAGGTAATCCTCTTGTAGAGTACCGTGGGTCTGCCACGACACCAAGGCTCTCCCCACTGTGGGTCTACCACGACACCAAGGTGCTCCCCACTAGGCTAGTCGAGTCATTTCGAGTCGAAATGGTCACCAGTAATCAGGTCTCAACCAACTACTAGGTCACCGCACATTGCTCGCTCGTCTCCAGGAGGATCCACTCCACGAGCTACTATTCGATAATCAAACTGTCATGATTCCACATGAAGAAGTATCTCAAAGGTCTACCATGTCATAGGGGTCTCAACACAATATATGGCGCGTCAATCGGATGCCCGATCTGTGAGTTATTAGCCTTTTAGTCCTGGGTGCCCGGTTGGATTCGTGCTCAATCCAACCTAACAGTTCCCCATATTAATCCAAAACTCATTGGGGAATGGCTTAAAGGTACCATCACGCTCCAAGATTTCTAGCACCGCTGATGGTTCGTCAAATGGATATCCGGTGCCAAAGATATGGCCGAAGGAGCGTAAATGGGTCATAGTGGGCCTGGGTCTGATCCAACCTGGTCAGACTGACCCGACCCGACCTGGAATGGGTCGACTCGGTTCAGGTCGACCCAGCCCAACCCGTTGGATCAGCCCTAACCTGTGATGCGGCCCGGTCTGTTGGAAATTCTGGCAGGCTGTGAGGGCCATGAGAGGCTGTGGGGATACCGTGAGGGTGCGGGCCAGTTCGGCCGGAGCACCGCGGGGGCGTGAGGCCAGTTCAAACGGGGTGCTGTGGGGGGCGCGGGCTGGTTCGATCAGGTGCCACAGGGGTGCGGGGCCAGTTCGGCCACTGCGTTGCGGGTGGCGCGTGCCAGTCTTCCTGGGGTGCCACGGGTGGCATGGGCCGGTTCGGCCGAAGTGTCGTGCGGGGCACATGCCGGTTCAGCTAGGGCATCGCGGGGGGAATGGGCCAGTTCGTCCAGGGCGCACCATGAAGCACAATCTGGTTCGGCCGGGGTGCCGCGGGGGGTGTGAGCCGGTTCGGCCGGGGCGCCGAGGGAGGGGGGGGGGGCTCGCCGGTTCAGCCGGGGCACCTCGGCGGGCGCGGGCCGGTTCGGCAAGGGTGCCCCGGGGGGCGCGGGCTAGTTCGACCGAGATGTTGTGGGGGGCGCGAGATGGTGTGGCCTAGGCACTGCGCGGGGTGAAGGCGGATCATCTCGGGGCAATGGTTTGGCTCAAAGACTTAGAACTAAGGTGGCTCCATTCAGTGGCTCGGCATGACGAATGTTTGGTGGCGGCGCGGAGCGGTGGAGGCCGTGGGTGGCAGAGCGCCGTTACCTTCATCGCCTTCATCGTCTTCGTTGCTTTCCTTCATTCCAAAGATCACCACAAAGAATAATGGAAGAGGGGGTTGGGCCCTATTTGTTGGGCCCATTCCCTCCACGTTTATAGTGATAGAATTTGGATCAAAAAGAAAGAAGAACAATGAAATTCAAACATTACAACCTCCGCAATGATTCTTTCCCAAACTGTAAAAGAAAACAATGAAAGTATTATCACACAAATAAACCCCCTACCTCATTTCCTTGTTGACGTTGTCACAAGGAGGTAGTAGGATCATCGATTTGCTGGAGATGAGGACGTTCCACATCGGAAGAGGTCCTGAGGAAGAAGGTCGAAGTAGGTCGACATTCTTCGTTGGTGGTGCGTTCTTCGTTGGAAGAGTTTTCTTCGTTTGGGAGCGCACTCTTCATTAGAGAGAATAATCCTCCAACTGTTGGGTGTCACATCACTTTACCAGCGCTTCATCTCTTGGTGAAACCATCCCAAATCCTCCTCCCAAGCTCCATATATATAGGAGAGGGGGGAAGGTAGGTAACGATCGTGGAATTTATGATGGTTCATTCATTAGGAACCTTCCTAAATTCCAAGGATTCTATTTCTTAATTTAAAAAGGGGGAAATCCAATTAACTAAGTTGGCATAATTAAAGGTTTGTGTATTGGCACAATTAATGTGGAGAAGCTCTAGAGGCTCCTCCACATTAATAAGGGATTTGAGGTTTTTCTCCCAATTAAAAGGGGGGTCTCAAGGGGGTTTAATCTCAGGTGGTCTCGACCTCCATAACCTCTCATGGGAGGTTAGGCTCGGGTGGTCCCCACCACCATAACCTCTCAAGGGATGTTAAGTTTTGGTGGTCCCCACTACCAACTTCCACACGAAGGTTTAGTTCTGGTGGACCCCACCTCCCAACACCCACATAGGAGGGTGGTTACAAAAAAATAAAATAAAATGTGGGTTTGTTTTATTTTATTATTTCCACGAAAAACCCAAAAACTAACTTTTTCCCTCGACCAACTACTGTCGAGGTGAAGGTCTCTTTTAGTGAATACCAACGCTGCGAGTTCAACGGTGTCCTCAAATTTCAATTCCAAGCACCAGTTCAAAAGTTAGAAATACCCGCTCACATGTTTACTAAACATCCCTGAATAAAAGTTCAAAACTTCATTCTGGGTACTCCGGGTCTCAGAATCACGCGCCGTCAATTTTTGCGGACTCGTAAAATTCCCATTTATTTAAAAAAAATTACATGGATATTCTGAGTCTTTACCAATTTTCACAGCATGAAATGGAGCCATGACCTTTTCTATGAAACAAAATTCATTTGAAAACTCATGATGTGTAATTGCATTACACACCGTGAAATTTTCCTTGTCCAGTTTTCCATCCTTGTTTCTTTCTAAAATTCTGGTGTCACACCACTTCGTTTCTCTCATGGTACAGAGGGTATTTTAGTTCAAAAATTATTCCCTTTTTGTTCCTTTTCCATAAATCAATTGTTTCTTACGATAAAACATAAAACAAATCAATTATTTCCAAACTTTTCAAGATTAATCATTTAAATAAAAAATTAATAACTTAAAATAACATAAAATGTATGAATGAAATACACTTATTAAATACCCCCAAACAAGAATTAAGACTTGTCCTTAAGGATGGAATCTCATCATACTACAAAGTAATTCACCTTACCATGCTTCAAATTTAATTTTAATAAAAACAATTGACTAGTTGGAAAATTAAATATTTGAGAATCACGTGGTAAATTTATACAACACCTCACTTTTCAACGAAACAATTCAATATAATATTTTACTTTTATTATTTCAAATAACCAACCCTTATTATTCATCCATCTTTATTATTCAATTCAATATTAATATTCTTGCCACTAGCAATTTAACTCACTTTAATTTTATTATTCATTATCAAGGTACAATTGTAAAAATAATTCAACACATACCTCAAAAACATGTAACTTACCATAGGCTTGTAAGGAATCTAGAATATCCACCAGGTAAAGAAAAAATCACAATTAATTATAAGGGCTTCACCATTTAGGATAAAATGACTTTGAGGTTTAGGTAATGTAGGTAAATGATATTAAAAATAAGGAAAAAAAGTAGGTTTGACTTTAAATCATTTTTCATGCTATCAAAAATAATCCCAATGAATGTCTCCATTTACAAATTTCATCTCTTTCTTCCCAAAAAATTCTCAAATTTGGATCATAATACATGTAAGAACAATGAATGAATCAACCTCTCTAGTTTGTTTATATGTATATATTTTTTTATTTTTAGAAATCTATGCTGAGGAAAAATCTCACACCCATCACCTAACCACATATTATCAAAAGATCATCGATCTATAAAATGGTGATTTTTGATCCTCCCAAAACACAATCCATTTTTTTTCATTTTATTTTTTTCAAATCTTTTTTTCTAATAAAGATAGGTGAATAATGAATTATAATGAAAAATACACGGCCTCCCCCCACATCATAATGAAAAATATCCCATAAAAATATCCAAAATTTAGTATATCCCAATACACCCTAAAAAGTTCCCCCCATAGTTATTCTTTTAAATATCATGAGAAAAATTTATAGGAAGGTAGGAATGAATAAAATATGCTTGTAACATGGATCATTTCCTAACAAGGCTATTCATGGTTTCTACGAGCTTAAAATGGACTAATTCAAGGTGGGTTTGAGGATAAGGGGATGAACAACATATTTCTTCAATCATATTAAAAGTAATCACATTTAGTAATAACTTTGATAAGATGAAAAAAAAATTCTAAAATAAAAAAGGCCTGAGCTTTTTAATAAATATATGAAAAAAGAATGGGAAATATTGGACTCAATAGATGTCTTGAGAATGAGATGAATGTTTAGGAAAATTACTCATGGAAATGCATATAAATAATTAAATCAATTAATGAAAATATCATAAATTCAAAGCATGACCAAATATAAAAAAAATTCATTTACAATGATCATTTTTCTCCACTAAATCATGAATTTTCAAATCCTAATCCATATTTTATATCTACTAATTATTTTTTCCCATTTTCATCATTCAAATTTATTGAAAAATAAAATTTAATACATGGAATGGTATTTATCCTAGGGAGTTTATGTCTCCAAGTTAGGTTTATTAAAGTGTGAATCAAATATGGGAATTAAATTTAAATTAAAACTATAAATAAATTAAATATGGGGAGTACAATAGAAAAATAAAAAATTAAAACACTTACCTTTAAAATTGATGCCTAAAACTTGGGTTTACGAGTTTTTCTTAAACCTTTTCATGATGTTTAAATTCCCATCACAACATGTAATTACTCAACAGATTCTTCTCCTAATGCTTCCCTCTACTTTTCGCCTGCCTTTACGGACCTTCCAACATAAAAAGACAGAAGTGAAAGTAAAGGTCATAAAAATGAAAATAAAAAATATTCACGGAAAATTGCTTTATTATAAAAACATAAAATAAATAAAGAAAAATACTAAAAACTCGGGTTTCCTCCCAAAAGAACTTTTATTTACTATCATTGGCTCAAACATAACTCCCTCCTCTCCAAGTGGTCAATTTTAGGAAGGGGGTTACCTAATATGGATCTATAAAATTTATAAGTATTGATTCCTCAGCGTAGATGGGTCCTCTCCATTTATCTTAAAATAATTTCACTCTCCCATTTTTGAATAATTCATCAATATCCATAATCCCTATCAAACATTTCTTGGCCCTTCTTGAATAGTCAAATGGTATTTCATTGACTATCCAATATTTTCCTATTTCTTTGATTTCTTCTTAGATGAATGTTCCTCCACTATCTTCATATTTTTCCCACAATTTCTTATCTTTATTTATCTTTTTCATACTTTATTCATTATTTTATACAACAGATAATTAAGATCTTCTTCCATGGACAACCGCATCCTATGATTTCATAAAATTTTATATTGAAAATTCATCAAATGTTTCATATGAATTATTCACCTCTCGATGAAAATATAACTTCACTTCTGATCCTCTAACTCTTAAACTAAGCTATCCATTATGAACATCAACTAGTTCCCTTTCCAGATCTAGGAATGATCTTCCCAATATTATTGGTAGATTTTCTTCATACATGTCCATCACCATAAAATCCACTATAAAATAGAACTTTTCTACTTTGATGATGACATCCTCAAGTATTCCTTGATTAATTCTCCCTATTGTATCAGCTAGTGGATGCATAACTTGAGTTGGTTTCATCTCTCCCAATCTTAGACTCTTGAATGTCGTATATGAAATTATGTTCACACTGATATATAAATCAAATAACGTACCACTAAACTCATTAGTACCAATATTAATTGGTATAGAAAAACTAATGGGATCTCTTGGATTCTTTGGTAGGATGCTTGACACTTCTAATTAACATTATCCCACTAGTGGAATGGTAGCTAATTCTTCAAGATTCTTTTTGTTTATCACCAAATCCTTCATGAACTTTTCATAGATAGAAATTTTTGTGATTTCCCCAGTGAATGGGATGTTAATGTGTATCTTCTTGAACATCACTAAAAACTTATATTTTTTCTCATCATTATTCACCTAACTAACCCGATTCAGAAATAGTAGTGATGGTTGGTAGAATGGTGGTGTTTCTTACTTATTATATTCCTCAGCTTCTCTATGTTTTTATTTACTTTATTCTATTGGTAGTTTTATATTATTTACTAAAACTCTATTTATATTCCTTGTGTTTTACTTCCACATATAATCAATACAAATTTCACATTTACATGGAGATTTTATTTTGGACATCTTGAAAATACTCATCTAGGCCTTTCCCTGAGTTTCTCAATAATATGACCAATGTGACATTCCAAATTTTTCATCCCAACTTATTGGTTTTGTGAATCACTTTTCAATTCTTTGAGTTAATTACATTTATCCCTTGAATATTCTATCATTTATTTAAGTGAATCTCTAGTTGTGGTCAAAAAATTTTCAAGGATCTCCTCTAGTTATTGGAGTTGACTAGTTAGTGTTGGCCCTTAGTGTTGAGGTTGAAAACCTTATTGTCTTGGCTGAAATCCTTGGCCTTGATTTTGATTTTTTTATTGTGAATGTTGTGGCTTATATACCTGCACATAATTTTAACACTTATAATCTAAGTAATTCAAATCTTCACAATAAATACCTTGGAGATTTTGGTTGGCCATCATCGCATCCAGCTTCTTTTATATGACATTCATTTTGGTGGTGACCCAACTATTGTCTACTATATGAACTCTGTATTCTCTCCCTTCTTCTGGATTCCAATGAAAACTATTTATGGACATCTCATACCATAATTCATAGCTCTCCTATGGTGATTTTTTCATAAGATAACCTCTTGTAGTACCATCAACTATCGAACAATTTCACTACAATAATCCTTTATAGACTGTTTGAATTAATAAACACATTTTGATTCCATGGTGAGGATATCATATTATCAAAACATAAAATCATTAAAATGAAATATATTAAGATTATTCATTAAATTTATCAAAATTTAACATAATTACCCATAGGCCCATTGACTTTTAGGGTAGTAAAAACCTGGTAAGATACATTCTTATCAGATCCTCCAATGTGGTGATTGAATGTGGAGGAAATATTTGGATCCAATATCATGATTTGTCCTTCAATGAGAATCTGAATAGGAATATTCTTATATAATTATTTGTGATGTTCTAAAATATTAATGTGTCACAAATTTCAATGAAACTTCCAAGGTGTGAATTTGGGTATTCATAAGGAAGCCCAACGAATTGCAGTGAATGCATGATCATTTATATGACTGCCGACTTGATCTAAAAGTGTTGAGTAGTGAAGAGGGCCATTAGAATGCTCAGATTGACTCCCATGTTTGAGATTCTTTTGTAATTGATCAACTATTTCCCCTAAATTTCTTCTTAGGACCTTTGGTCCTACTGGTTGGACTAAATCATGAATGGATCCTTCAAATTGGCCTCTTCCCGCAATTGTGTCATGTTCTTTTTTAGTATCTTCCTTATCCTTTATATGATGGCATAAAGTCCTTTCTTACTCTAGGTCATACACAAGATCTAGAGGGTCAAGTGATGGGTTCTTACTAGTCTTGATTAGACATACTGGTACATCTGGATGCGTGAGAGGATAAGTGGGATGTGCCATTGGTGAGGCTAGTTTAGAGCATCCGGGTTGGTTACTGACTATGGAGATGCACCATACGCTGGTAGGTGAGTCCGACCCGAGTACATCCACATATTTATTCTAGATATGTTTATGAAATTCCCATTATTATCTCTCTATATGTGATTCTTTTACTTCTGTTACACTTTTCTTTTTTTATCCATGCTATTTTATGCTTTCTTGTTTATTTTTCTCTTTAGTATTTCTATTTTTCACCTAGTATAGTTTCTTATTTGGGATTTGTTTTCTTAAACTATATTATGGATTAGAAAACTAATTTAAAAAGGAAAACAACATTTTTTTTTTCAAAATGGAATTAATTGAAATATATTTTTGTTTCTTTAAAATGATAAGAACCCTATATTCTAAATTTATTTATAACTTGTGTTTATAGACTTTTTAGGAAAAGGAAATGTATGGACTCTGTGATACTTACCTACTGAGCTGTTTATGCTCACACCCTACTTGTGCCACTAAAAATTTGTTTACCTAAGTTATTTTTCATGTTTAGGTTTCTCATTTGAGTTTGCCTTTGGATCAAGTTGGTGTTGTGGTTGGTGGTGACTAAGAGGTCATGTGGAGATCATGTCAGTTATAGTTCAATTTGGTTGTAGTTTTTTTGGTTTCCATTATATTATAATGTTTTTATATTTGGAACCTGTTTATGAATTTATTGAAATTCAGTTATTATTGGTCCTTACCACATTCTTTATTTTGGATATTTGATCCTGGTTATTTTGGAATAAATCTTTACCTTTGCGATATCTTTGATGCCCGAAGCTAGTTGCCAGTCTAGGAGGATCCAGAATGCCTCTTGCGCATAGCCTCGAGCCTTATTTTAGGCCTTGTATTAGGCTAGGTTGGGTGTCAGGATGGATGATAAGCTGGAATATTTTGTGAAAAATAGTATCATAGACACCCTTTATTATTTGGGGAATTAGTTAGACTTGAGATTAGGACTACCGAGACCTAAGAGTTTAGTATGGTAAGGATGTCATAAACCCTTTATCGTCCTGATCCTCATGTTTCTAAGGGTAGTACCAGATTGAGTATTTTGTTTTTGTTTTTGGGGTGTGGATATAGAATGATAATGGAGGTGAACTGGTTATGTGCAGTGGGATTATGTGGAGTAGTGAACTTTGTGGAGCCCGAGTGCATGGTTCATGGTCCTCCTAGTGGTTTGTTCTTTCCTGGGGCATGGTCCACTAAACCATGTGGTTGAGTTTTTCTTGATCACTAGTTACCTATTCCAAGAGTTTGGTGTGAGTGGTGCTTTGGTTCAATTTTGATCAGCGATGATGGATTTTCAAATGGAAAATGGGTTTTGAGAAAAAGGGTTTTCAAAAATGGGAAATGATTTTGGGGTTTGATTTTATTTAAGAAATGGAAATTTTTTGTTAAATTATATTTGAAATCAGGTTTCATATTTTATAAAGTGACCTTGGAAAAAGTGGTTTGAATGTGGAATGAAAATGGTAGTTTTTAATAGTGAATTTTGGTCTTGTTTTGTGATGTTTGGTTCTAGGATTGGTGTTTTGGTTTGGAATTTATTTTTTGGATGAGTTTTGAGATTCAGTTTGATGTTGATTTGGTTTTTGTGTCTTTTTTTTGTTTAGAGTATTTCGTCTAGAAATTTCCCAGATGTTTCTAATGAGTCTTTCCCATCATTTTCCCTACCCAGACTCTCAGTGGAGTGATGGGATCAATTTAATCTTGGTATTTTCTATTTTTACATGGTGATAAAGGTTCGTTATAAGATGATAAGTATCTTAAGAAAGTCAAATGAATTTTCAAGTAGTTTGGAACTTTCGAATATGTGAGAGTGTGATCCATTATAGGTTCGTTTGATGGTCTGAGTTTTGCTTAGTGAAATGTGATAATTCCACCATAATTTCAATATGGGATGTCCTAAGAAGTATTTCAAACCAATTTTATCCAATGGTTTGTACCTGAGTAGGTGAAGGGTAGGAAAGTGGTGGAGATATTGGGTATTTAGCAAGGTTAGTGAATAGTAAAGGCCTATGTTGATCATTTTGAAGAACTGGTTCCTTTTGTAGAGGAACCTATTTATGAGAAGTCTCATTCATTAGTTATGGATTGTTCTTTGGGATGTTAATTCATGTTCTTCTAGTGTGTTCAATTTGGGCATTCAAATCCATATTTTCATAATCCTATGATGGATTATTGATGGTGTGGCCATTTCAGTCACATAGAAATGTTT
Organism: Viscum album; assembly: GCA_963277665.1. Lineage (NCBI taxonomy): Eukaryota > Viridiplantae > Streptophyta > Magnoliopsida > Santalales > Viscaceae > Viscum > Viscum album. The sequence goes on along the minus strand of OY728123.1, from coordinate 678,523,873 downwards.
TATAAGTGATGTTTCTTGAAAGGGAAGTTTTGATTGAAGGGTGTAAACTATTGAATATGGGGTAACTAATGCTTCAAGACATCAGGGCTCTATCCATAGGCCCTATAGAGAAGTTATTCATGCAGTTAGAAATCATTTTGAGTGGGGGTGTTGGTCCATCTTTTGTCTCCAATTTCGGAGTACATTCAATTTAGATTTTTCTGTTGTAGTTTTCCTTTTTGTTGAAGTTATCTTTATAGTCAAAATCTTAGTGGTATCTTCTTTATCATATTTTTTTTACTCATTATCTTTTAATTCTAGTGGTTGTGATTCATCTTGGGAATTTTTATGGTTAACCTTATGGATTGGTTTTGGTTTCTGGTTGTGATCATTTTGGAGATGTGCATGTCTTATATAAATAATGAATTTTGTTTTTGTTCCCCGTTTGGTTCAATTTACTTTCATGGGTTTCCCCTTATTTCTAGGGGGTGGTGGGTTTGGTTCAAGTTGGGAGTTCCCCTATTGCTGATATGGCTCCTCTTGGTTTGTATTGTGTGTTCTCAGGGTGGTGATGTTGGGAGTTTTAATGTTTTCCATGCTAGTTGGTTTATTATGGTGGGTAGAACTATACTCTTCAACCTGTGGTTCTTCCTTGTTGTGTTTTTCTCTAAAGCGAGTCAGATGTGACTTGTGGAGTTGAAATTTCACAATGAGGTTCATGGTTTTGTTTTATTTCATGATTGAGTTTGGTTCTCCATTGGTCTAGGTGACTTTCTAGGGGCAGAAAGTTTTTGTGGTGGGGAGAATTGTCAAACCATGAACTTGATTTTTTCTTTTATTTTATTATTTTCATGGTGTTTGATCTTTTGGTTGAGTTTTCGATGATATTTTTTGAGTTTTGGAGGTATCGAGTGTGTTTTTCCTTATACACGGTCTGTATGCATGGTGTAAGGGTAAACTTCCTGGATAGTTAAGGATGAAGGTGTTTCTAGTTGAGTTTGTTATTTGATGAATTATCTTGCATGGTTTGAGGACAGTTTGTTCTAAACTGTACATGAACTAGGAGAAACCATGTGACATGTGTTTAGTGTCTAGGGAAAAGCACACAGCTTGCACACAGTTATAGGAAACCATGTGACAAGTATACGAGGAGTATCTATCATTTGAGAAAGACATTTTTCATAGTTAGCACGTGGTTTCCAAAAACATGCTGCTAGCTCATGTAGGTGTCCTCCCTCTCTAGTAGGGTAAGAATCATTGGGGAATGGTTTGGAAATCCGTGTGACTTTCTTGGGTCTTTAAAAAGTTGAAATTCCTATTTATCCCCTCTTATGTTTTACCCCAAACACACCCATATCCCCTCTCTATCATTTTTAGCCCCTTGGGAGCCTTGGGAGGCTTCTCCCTCTCCTCCTCCTTGGATTATATGTGCTTCTACTTTGATTTTTGGTAGATTCCTCCTTGGGAAAGTCTAATTCTTCCTATTCTTCCTTCTTATACTAGTTTCTTGGTTATTCTTACATGGATTCTATCTTGGACAAACCCTAGAGGTTAGGTTTTATTTTTTAATTCTGTTTCCTTGATGTTAGGGTGTGAAAATTGTCTCTGAGGTTTGGTTCTTATATCTCTTGGAGTTTTGTTGCGTTATCAAATTGTTGAGGTAAGTGTTTTCATCTATTTCCTCTCTGAAACATTTCATTTGATGACTGGGTGATTTTAAAAAATTTATAAATGTTTTATTCATTCTTGTGATGTGTTAGTATGATTTTTTTGGTGTTTCCATGTTGGATATTTTTTGAAAATGGGGTTTAAAAATAGTTTCTTTAATTACACCTATATATATCTATGAAAGGGTTTTTATAAAATAAAAAATGGCATTTAAAAATTAAATTGAGCACCTTGAGTTATGTTTGGTCTTTATTATTTTTTGGTGAATTGGGTTTCATTCAGAATTAAGTTTGGTGTGTGGTTTGGCTGCCTCTTTATGGTTTTAAGGTTATGTATAAAATGGTTGCAAGTATCTTCTCTAATATTTAATTGGAAATGTTTGTAATATGGTAACTATTTGAGTGTACCACTTGATATGGGAAAATCTATATGTTCACGGGGTGCACATATGGTCGGGTTCAAAAATGATAATGGATTTATTTGGGAGATTTACCTCTTAGATATGGTTTTCAAAATCCTCCTCCTCCATTCATTATCTTCTTTATCCCTCCTCTTTTCCAAATGGTTCTTATAAAAATATAATTCTTTATAATGTTTCCTTGGTTAAAAAATGACTTAAATGTGGTTTTAAAATACGTTTTCTCAATTTTTGGTATATTTTTCATCCTTTTAACTAATGTGGTGTTTTCAACTTTCTTTGGGAAATGATTTAGAAAAGGAATTGGATTTGTAAATGATAAGTCCCGATTAGTACTTTTTGGTGTTTTGGATATTGGTTTTGAATATCATGTGGAGTGTAGGTTTGGTTGGAACTTTGGAATGTTTTTTGCAAGATGGGAACTTCTATGGATATACCTTCGAGGAGAGGGCCACCACATAGTTAGTTTGGGGTTTGAGATAGGCATACACGGTGGAATATGTGGGCTATTGGTTTAATCCAAACATGTGATGACCACCTCATTATCCATGTACTATTATCATGGTATTCTTAGGTATCATCTTGAGGGTCGAGTGATGGTTACTTATTGGTCCCAATTAGACATATTGGTACCCCTAAGATGTGTGAGAGGCCAAGTGGGATGTGCCACTAGTGAGGCTAGTTTATAAAAGATATGTTTTCTATTGACTATAAAGCTATACCATATACCAATAGGTGATTCCGACTCGATTATATACAAGGATTTATTATAGGGATGATTAGAAAATGCCCATGGTTATATATCTATATGTTCTTGTTTTACTTATACTTTACTTTGGTTTTTAATCCTTGTTAGTTTCTTATTTATAATTTAGTTTCTTTTTTTCAGCATTTCTCTTTATCACCTGATATGGTTTTGTATTTGGGTTTTGGTTTTTTAAACTAGATATTGGACTAGAAAATTGTTTTAAAAAATAAATCTACATTTTTTTAGAAAATAGAATTTTTGGAAAGTTGTTTTTTTTTCTTAAAAAAGATAAGACCCTATTATCTTAATGTATTTCAAACAACTTTTAATAGACAATTTTTGGAAAGTAAATTTATGGATTCTGTGATGCTTACCTACTGGCCTGTTTATGCTCACACCCTATTTGTTCCACTAAACATCAATAAAATAGATCTATTTTTCAAGTTTAGGTTTTTGATTCAGGTTTTCCTTTGGATTAGGTTGGTTATGTGGTTGGTGGTGACTAGGAGGTCATGTGGAGATCATGTTAGTTTCAATTTGGTTCGGTTGTAGTTTCTTTTGCTTCCATTATGCTCAAATCTTGTTATATTTGGATCATGTTTATGATTTTATTGAGATTCAGTTATTATTAGTCCTTTCTACATGATTTGTTTTGTCTATTTGATCCTTGTTTTATTGGTAAAAATCAGTCCCATTATGATATCTTTTATGCCTTGCACTAGTCGCCAGCATAGGAGGATTTAGAACGCCTCTCAGGCCTTGTCTCAGGTTGGTTTGGGTCAGATGTAAGCCCATCCTAGTTCATGGCATATAATTTTTTATCTCATAATTAACTTGATAAAATACTATTCATTGAGATACATAATCTTATATCCCTTTTCATGTTTTCCCACCTGAAATACTCTTTCAAATATCTATAAATTTTTATACATCCAAGATGAATAGAGAATGATGAACTATGTGTTTCATCCAAAAAATCCTTCTTCATGTATGGTATTTATGGGACACATACCCAGTTCTTAAACCTTTTTATTATATCAAAATCAAGGTTGAACTCAAGAATATTTTTTACCTTCATCGATAATTACACATCTTACTTATGTGACACTTTAATCCATAGATGGATAGATGATTGAACACTCTTTTTGGCAAGAAAATATTTCTCCCTTTCCTTAATTATTTTGAAATCCATTATTTGAAAATCAATAAATATTGGTTCTTTTCTGATCCTCATCATAGATAAGCTAGCACAATCCTTTTGACTCAAAGCATCAACTACCTTGTTCCCTTTCCCAAGGTGGTAATATATTGAGAAATCATAATCTTTGATTAACTCCAACCATCTTCTCTAGATCATATTAAACTCCTTCTATGAGAATATATACTTAAAGATTTTATGATCCATGTATATATATCACACCTTTTACAATATAGATTTTGTATCCATATTTTTAGTGAAAAATACCATTGAAAATTCCAAATCACGATTCAGGTAATTTTTCTCTTGAACCTTCAATTTGTATGAGGCATAAGATATCATTATATCATTATTCAAGGGGAATCATCACAATCCCTTCTTTGAGGCATCAATATAAATAAAAAAATCATTATCCATTGTAGGGTAGTGTATGCACAAACACACTTGCCAATCTTCTCTTTAGTTCTATGAAACTCTCATCATATTCATCTGTGTAAAAGAACATGACCCCATTCCGAGTCAACTTAGAGAGTTGGTTATACTATCTTGATAACACATCAGTAGTATCCATCCTACCCAAGAAAACCACATATTTCAATTAATATGGTTGATCAAGGCCATTTATTAATAACTTATATCATTTTAGGATCAACCAAAATACCCTTAGTTGAAATTATATGAACCAAGAATGAAACTCTTGGTATCCAAAATTCACACTTGGTAAATTTAGAAAACAACTTATTCTTCATGCAGTTATTTAGAAAAATTATCAAATTTCATTTATTATCGTCCTTGATACTTGAATATATATAATAATTTTATATATAAATATAACCATAGACTAATAAAGGTAATATCTAATGAATCTATTCATTAAATCCTTAAAGGTAGCAAGAGCATTGGTAATTCAAAATTGCATTACAATAAATCCATAATAACCATACCTCTTATGGAAGGATATCCAGGGAATATACACCTCCTTGATCCTTAGATGATGATATTTGTATTGAATATAAATCATAGAAACATGTAGATATCCTCATAATTGATCGAACAGATCATCACTTTGGGGAATATGATACTTTTTCTTAATATTGATCTTGTTAAGTTCATGATAATCAATTAAAAAAATAATTTAACCATATTTATTCTTAACAAAAAGTAACTGTTCATCCCATGGTGAATCACTAGGATGAATGAAACTAGTATTTAGATTTTATAGGTGTTTCTTCATCAATTCCTATAACATAATCAAATCCATTCTATATATGGGTCTCTAAAATATGAATATCACCAGGTACAAGTTCTATTAAAACTCAACTTCATGATTTGTAGTAAGACTATTACAATCATTAGGAAATACATAATAATATTCCTAAACAATAGGTACATTTTCAATATTGGGTTTCTCCCTAACCATTTGAGATAAATATTAATCAATAATAGGTAAAAAAACAAATATAATGGGAAGAATTTCGATTAGATGTTCATGTTTATATTTACACTGATAAACAATTCAAGGTTGATTTATAATATCAAATATAAATTCCCTTCCTTGAAAATTGATATGGGATATATACTGAGAGGTCCAATCCATTCGCAAAATTATAAAAAAATTAATTAGAGGAAGAATAACAAGATTTACAGGAATAACATTCCCACCAACATCTTTTAGATATTACTTATAAACTTAAGATTTAGTCATTATACCATTAGTATTTTTCAATAACCACTCAACATATAATCATTGAGGTGATGATGTGATACCCTTATAAAATTCTACAAATATAAAATAGTTGTAAGAAACAAAATCAAATATGAAATTTTCAATCATGGAGTGGACGATAAGTTCACCTTTCACCATGTCGTTAGGAGCATCCACTTTAGCCTTAGTAATTTCATAATCTTAGCTTTTCCATTTGGCATCTTTTTTCATAAGTTCCCTTGATGTTTTTGGAATTAGTTAGAAAAATAACCCATATTCTTATAGTTAAATAACTACAATTTTATGGATTCTCCATTACCATTTCCTTTATGATCATGATATCCTTTTTATCCACACATTAAGTAAACTCCTTTTCCTTTCAAGAATCTACTAAGGTTTTTTCTTCAAAAAGTATCACATGTTGAAAAATTACCCTTTCTCTTTTTCCCTATATTCATTTTTTTCTCCACCATCCAGCACTTCCCTTCATTTCGATTTAATTCGTAAGACTTAGAGATTTATTTCTCCTTCTTGATATCACATGATACTATATCCTCATATGATGATAATGTTTCACAGACTAGTTCTCATAGATTTATTGGAATAATCCCATTAATGAAATGACCAGTATTTCTCTTTGAATTACATATATACTCAATAAAATGAAATGAAAAACCTATAATGTTGGCTTTGTAATTAGTAATATTTTTCTCATCCTTTTTTCTTAGACATAGTAATTGTCTCTCCATATTTTCTCATTATTCAAGAGGAAAAAATTTTCCCAGGAAAATTAGCTTAAAATCATTTCACTCCATGATCACTATTTCCTCCTCATCCTAACTATATTGAATTAATGTAAACTATTGATCCATATGCGCCGAGAGATGATAAAATATCATGAAGAAAATTATCCCTTTCATTACTTCCCAAATAAATAAATATATTTCTAAGGAACTTATCTATTTATAATCTAAAAATTGTTCAGTAGTCCCATTGAATGATGGATGGTTCTAATACATGAATAGGTATAACATTTTTACACCACATTGTGAATTATAAGTATTCTCCATGTAGGTAATGTTATTGGCCATAACCTGATTTAGTTTCCCCAATATTGTTATAATTTGTTATGTTCCAGCTCTAGATCTAGCTCCAATTTCATTATCTTTGAAAGGATTCCAATCCCTACATTGATTACATGGATTGATATAGTTTCTATTACTTCTTCTAAGTGCTATTTATAAATAATAGAATACACTATATTATATAATTACATTAGGAATTAATGTGTAATTTTTAAACTAGTGAAACACTTAACATAAACTGAAAATATATACATAACTAATCAAATAATGATAATGTTGGTTTCTTTGTTAACATTATAAAATCATAAAAATAATTTCATACATTCCATAATTTTTTAAAGAAGATTTTAATTAACTTAATAATATCCCTGGGAGTTTCAAACCATGTGTTCAATAATGTAACACTAACTGTGCATCCGAATTATATATGAGATATAATCGAACAACTCTTTTCAGGTTTATTACCCTTAGAATAAACTAGGAAAAAAACACATCCACTTATATTTTTTAGATAGGTATGTGTTTACAAAAACCATATAATCTATACCTTACTAAAAATTTAGGATATTATCCTATAGTTATACTTTTCCTCAAAGTCAGTGATATGATTATGTTTCATAATCTACAATTTCCTAGATCTAGTTCCAATGGTTTCTAATAAAATTTTTCTAATACCAAATATAAATAACCTAACAATATTATCCCATAATTTGTGGTTAATTTATTATATTGGTATTAGGAATATTTTTCTGCATCCAAAAGGATTGAATAGTTTAACAATCTTAGTAAACTAGATAGATCCTTGAATCTCATGTTACATTTGAGAATAACATAGTATTTTCATTGAAAAAATAATTTTTCACTCTAGAATAATATATTATTTCATTAATAGTACACTTATTGATATCATGTGGAAATTAATTATAATAAATGGGTGATCTCAGATTCTTAGTAAGGCTATGTGAATAGTGAAAGGTAGAATGGAATAAATAGGGCATGAATAATATGGAAAGAATAAATGATGATCAAATAATTCAATATAAATAATTACATAATCTTTAAACATATCCATGGATATAATAACTATTAAAATAATCACATTGACATTAATAAATTATTTTATAATGATGGAATTCATAATGCGGGACATCTTCAACTTACCATTAAGTACTTCTGCCTGGACATATACATAAATAGATAAGGCCTTATCTAAAAACTCAACTTGTTTTCTCTCATGTGACCTACCAATACATCGAGGGGATATATATTTCTAGGTCCTAACCTCCAATTAATAAGTACAATTCATTCATCATTTGAATAAACAATATGAATAAATCAACATTCCTTAAAAATAAATAACAACCCGTATTAGTTGAACTATCATACATAATATCAACCCTTGCTTAATCAAACTGATCATAGACCATACATAGATATATGGTAGATGATAACATTATAGAATGTACTTCTTAAATCATAATATTCATCAAGGTATTTTAACATTGATGAACATAATTTAAAATATCACTGAAATGTTTCTTGAGGAAAATACCCTTTTCAATTGGAAATAACTTATTTAAAATCTAGACATATCCAAAATATTAAGGAGAAAATTTTATTTGAAATTATAATTTTAAAATTTTAAAATAATATTAAATTAATTGGGTGGTCATTATGGTGGTAAATTCATTTCATACCATTAACATTAAAATAGCGATTCTTTTCACATTTTTGGTAAAATGATCAAAACTACCTTATTCAGAAAATCAAAAAAACATTCCTTTTAAAAAATTTAGTAAAAATTAAAACATGGGTAAAAAGTTATTTATTAAATAAATGTATAATATTAAAAACATTATTTAAAATAATTTATGAAAAATGTGGACATGGAAGAAAAGATTTTTGACTGAGTAGAAAAACTGAGTCGGTTTTCTTAAAGAATATTATTTTTGGTATATTGAGTACTTAATGAGTATAAAATGAAAGGAATAAATTTAATTTACATAAATAACTATAGGATAATAAAATATATTGGGTCTAATATATAAATATCAAATATTTCTCCCTATGGAGACTTAAACATAAACAATCCTGAGTAGTGATGAGATTGTGAAATAAACCCTTACCCTAGGTCTGACTTATTTCATATGTGTTCGAACCTCCAATATAAAAAAATATATTTATTATACAAATATTCCTTAAACATACTCATATATATCATACCATATATATTATTTACATATAACCTTTTATCACTCAATTATTTATAATTCTTTATTTAAATCACCATTTTAGGTGATAACTGTTTCATTTGTCATGTATATTTTGGTTTAGTAGTTTTGGCCCTTATAATTTGATCAAGGATACATAATCAACAGATTATTAATGTAACGTACCAGTTCCAGGTGCCACTCAACGGGTGCCCCAAACCCGATTGGCCACATGGCCTCAAGAAAATTTCCCCAAACGCCAGAGGCTGCCGACTAGCAGCGAGGGCCCAGGTCTAATAGTGTGGAAACTATGACCTCATTTGTCATAGTGTAGCGCAACATAAATACTAAATAAAACAGACAACAACAACGGAATAAATAAACCATACACATTTAAAATAAACAACTACAGTAAAAGATATCCAACAGTTATATAGATAATGATGCAACATGTCTCAAGTTCTAAGAAAACAACCAGAACATGTTACAAAACAATACAGTACAGTACAATATATAGTACAACAAAACCAAAAAAAAACAGCCGATAGCACCGCGAGCCTAAGCCTGGTCCCATGATCCCCTACTCCTCAACAGAAATCAAGTACCTGTATAAGGACCCTTTCCCTTATCCACACCCCCAGAAATGTAATCTGTTTGGGCCGAAGACATTATCCAAATAGGGTGTGAGAAATAAATCCTAGTAGGCACCCACCAAAGTCCCATGCTCAACTATGTGTAAACATGCAACAATAATGTGCAAAAGTAAATGCAATAAACTAAGCAGTACTCAAAAGTAACTAAATTTACCAGTTGTATTTCCATTCTTAATATTCATTTAATTATTCATTATAAGGAAACCACCACAGTAAATGTTTATATAAACAGTCAGTGTCCTTAGACACACAAACCCTTACCCTCAGGTAATCAGAAACATAACCCATAGGTAAATGCCCACAGGCATAACAGATATTGCCCACAGGCATACAAAGTGTCACCCTTAGGCACAGAGTCTATTGCCCACAGGCACGGAAGAAGTTGCCCTCAGGCTAAAAGATGCACTGCCCTCAGGCTAAGTAAAAAACTGCCCTCAAGCTTAACAAGTAACCGGGCCATGCCCAACATATAAAAAAGAAATACACATACAATTCCTATCAATTAAATTCTATAATCATTATTATAAAGGCATACCCTTGGGTATCCTGGCCAAACGACTAAACAGAGAAACGCACCCCCGGGGTGGTCCTGGATCCAAGCAGCAATCCCAAATAGCAGTTTATTATCACATTCAAATACCTATAAAATTCTATGTATTTAAAACAGCTAAGGCCTCAGCCACACAACACTCCAACATGGGTTTGTAGCTCAAAAATTCACACAAACGCAAAAAAGTTGGAAATTAAACACCAAGCCACCTACCTTAAATGCCCGTGAGCGGTATACGCGAACGACGATCCTTGAATCGTCCAATATTGACGTAGATCTAACGTGAAATAAAACATCATTCAAACTAAAATAACATCCCTTAGAGGAAGAATTGGCAAGAATGGATTAAGGATAGTGGAGGGATTACTCGTGTGGTTCCAACAAGATCGTCAAAGGAAAAAATGGATTCCCGATTCTCAATATAGAGATCCTTCAAGGTCCGGCCTCCTCTCCCAACTCCTTCCTCCGGTTTTAAGCCTTCCCTATGAACATGGGAGGTTACTGCCCATTTAAGTGAAAAAAAACAAACTACACGGTGTGCACTATTTACTACATGGCGTGTACTTTTCCCATTTAACTATTCCTCTGGCAGCACCACTACACTGTTCATCCGTCGACATGAGTACACAATGTGTATTTATGATTACACGGCGTGTACTGTCGCTCTGCTGGCGGCTGATTCCACTGCCTTACTATTTTCCTGTCGACTGACTACACGATGTGTAAATATCCACTACACGGAGTGTAGTCGGTTTTTACACCTTTCGTCGCCAACATGGCTACACTCCCTGTATACTCATCCCACATGGCCAAAGTACACAGCATGTGTAAAATTACATGGTGTGTACCCACCAAAAAGTGATTTCCCCCCATTTTCCTTATTTTCTCAAAAACACTTAAGGAAAAGAGAAAAGAAGAAACCCGTACCTCAAAAATAGGAATCAGGTTCTTACAATTGATAATAATATAAATAAAATATATATTCATTATGTATATAATCATACATAAAATATATATATAGAAAAATAAATTACACCATTCATAGAGATGGTAGGCTAAATGTATGCATGAAAGCTGCTTTCACATTTTGATGGTTGGAACAAAAGAAAGGAAAATAACAATTCACATTTAAATAATAATTATTATATAATATATATCACATATATTTAATAAATAAATCCTTATTAACATCTATGTAAATTATAAATGAAAAATAAACCACGTCACTTCGTGGAGGTGGTTGTATACACATACAACTGGGCGATGTTATATTTTTTAATTTGATTGAAAAGAGTGCTGATAATGATTTTATTATAATCATAATAAAATTTTATAATATTAAGGAAACTAAATTTATTATTTTATGATAAATACCATAGATTTATAGGAGTAAAAAGAATAATTAAAAATAAAGTGATCAGTTAAGGTTATTACAACTTCTTTGAAAGAACACATTTAGATATCCTCTTAATGACAATACATTTGGTATTTTTGGAAACCCAAAACCTTTATAATGTGGGTAGTAATGTTGATGAATGATTTTTTCATGGTTTTTTTAGATATATGGATCAATTTGGTGTGACGAAAAGATAGAAGTGGTGTCATTTTATAAGGGAGGGAATGTATACACATGAAATTACTAAAAAGATTTAAATATAACTAAGTAAATCTCAAGAAAAATTATTCAAAATGGTTATAGATTCACACAAAAACTTTATAAGGTAAAAATATCATCATATAATGAAATTTTGATAGTAATTTCTATCATTTTAGACCCGATCTTTTGTTTTAACCCCTTTGATAACCAATTTTAATCTTGATCATAGTAATGACATTTTAAAATTAAATGGTTATAATTTTACTTATAAGGTAAAAAATATCTCCCAAATATAGAATTAAAATATAAAACTTTCAAAAATCCCTAATATGTTATGTTAATCTATACAATTATTATAACATAATAATTCCCCCAATTTTTATTACTTTGAATATTTTTAAAATCATTTATTTTATTCTTTTATTAATTAAATAAATAGTTTATCCACATTATGTAAGATTTTAAGGTAATTAGTCAATAACAAAAAATTATAAATAAATTAATATGATAAAAAATTAATTTATCTCTCAAATTTACATTCAAAACATGATTTAATTTCTATTTATCTTTAGAAAAAAATATTAATGTTATTAAAACCAATAGTGTAACATTTTGTTTTTGATATTTTATTAAAGTAATATAAAGGTCAATATCAAAGAAATATGTAAAAAAGTTTCAATATTTTTGAGACAAGGATGGATATGACCGAACTCCATCCATTGACTATGATAAAGGTAAGTGTTAGTGAAATTTTTAATTCTTTATCCCAATTCTTAATCAGGTTTTAAACATTTTAGCCTTATTGAGGTGAAAAATATTCACCATGGTTACAATTCGTAATTACCAAAAATAAAATACACATATTTACCAAATTTTATCCTCATAATTCCAAATATTTAATCCAATTTTAAAATTCATTTTCTATTAGTGAGTAAAATTCATTTTAAAATAAGTAGACAAAATATGATGAAAAACCTTTTATGGAAAAGTACATTTTAAGAATACAAATGGATTTATTCTTATCTCATTCTAATAAAATAATAATATATTAATGTTAATTATTTAATCAATATATAATATATGAATTTCATTAAAATCATTCACTAAAATTGGTTAATTTAATTTATTATATTAAAACACTTTACCATATAAAAATAGTTTTTTTTAAAAACATTTATTTTACTTTCAAATGATATTTATTTTAATTTATAATTAATTGGTAACTATCAAATTTATTTTATAAATGTGTAAACTATAAATTTTTCATAATTTTTGAATACTTATTCATACCCTCAAATCTAACAACTATGTGACAAATATCACATTAAATAATATTATTTTAATAGTATACAATTTTTTGTTTCAACTTGGTGTTGAGTGTAAACCATGATATCAAATAAATAAAACTTATTTATAAAGAAATAGTTTATAAAATCTTGTGGTGTTATATGAATGGATAGTGGACTTACATGAATAGACAAATCTTCAGGTTGGATAACTTAATAGGGGAAGATTATAATATAAGCTCATCTTGAATTGATTTTTTCAAAATAGAACTATAAACTTACTTCCCCATTTATGAAACTATTTTTAAAACATTAATATAGTTTTCACTAGAGGAGGAATCCATTGAAATAGTGGGATAATTAAATAAGTAAGATAATTCTTACATTGTTACACCTGTACTAGGTATTCTATATCTCTATTATTAAGGGGAAGATTTGTAATAATATAACCAAGGGATCCTCTATGACTAGTGTAAAGTGGAAATTATTGGATTCAAATAAATGTGGTGTTATTACCACATAATCCAAATCCTCCATAAATGTTTGGATAACCAACATTGCTTCATGACTAGGTGTTATAAAAACTTAGTACTCATTTACGGGTTAAACCAGTCCTTTTCACTTTTCATTTCCTCTTTCACATTTTCATGTTTCTTATTTTGAATAAATGTTTTAGGTTTTATATGGGTCTATTACAAGTTTACCAAATATAGTGATAAAGAGTTGTAATAAAGTTTCCCTTTATAATTAAGTCAGGTTGCATATCTCATTATAAATAGTTAAGTAGGTTTATTTTTTAATTATAAAAGAACTAAAATAAAGGGTTTTTGAATTTAGAAGTGGGGAAGTGTCAAATTATTTTAGGATTGTTCATGTGTTTTATTTTTGTTTTAAAATTTTCATGATACATTGAGATTTTCTGAATTCTTTGTAAAACTCTAATTATCTTGGATTTTTTTAGTAAAACTATATGATTAAAATATCTAATTATTTAAATAATTATTTATTTGGATTTTATTCCTTAATTTTCATATATAATATATAGGTAATTTTGATAGAAATTTAAACCCATTTTCATAATTTTTGTCCAATGTTATGATTTCCAAACCCTAATGAATTTTAAATCTTATACACATCTTCTTTCATTTCTCCATTTTTGAGTATCTTGAGGTACGTTATGAAATCAATAACTTAATATAATTATCTTTTTTTAAATCCATTAGTGTTCATTAACCATGACAAAAAAGATTGAGGCATTCTTATTATTTAAATTCTATTTTACAATAAACCTATATTTGATACTTTCCTTGAAATTAGAAACATGTTATCCCCTAGAGTCATAAAAAACCATTTAGGGAGAAAAATTATAAACCTAAAGTACCTAACCACCCATTTATATAACTAAAACATGATCACATTTAAATTCAAGTATAAGGGGTGGGATATATTTTATGAAAATGATTAAGGTTAGCTAAGACACGAGATTATGGATTAATTGATAATCATGAGGTAGATTGATTTATAAAAGTGTAACAATGATCATTGAAATCATAGATTTGAAAAATTTTCAATTATAAAGGATATGAAAAATACATCATTAGAGTAACTAAAGTAGAAGAATATAGATCTATTAATATAAATTGGATATTTTTTGAGAGTAGATTTGAAAAGTAAATAATTCATGCCCAGGATTAGTTTTTTAGATATTCTTTGTAAATATCCTTTAAAAATTGTGAAAAGAAGCTCAAAAAATAGTTTGAAGATAAAATATTACTCTATTTTAAAAAAAATCATATTTTTATAGAATTTTCATGAAGGAAAGAAAAAAACAAAACATCTGAATAAAGAGGATTGAAGAAAAAAAATATTACTATTGAAGTGTTGTTTTTTTAGAAATTCCATGTGAATTAAAAGTAGTTTGTTGTTGAATATTTTTGAAGGGCTTTGAGTAAGTAACATCCATTATTGAATATAAAATGTACATCATTTACTTTCCTTTAATTAATACAAACCATCCTCATTATACCTCAAAATATTTAACATTTGAACCTACCAACCCTTCACCACATAACAACACTGTAATGTTTTCATGATTGAATCATTTTTAAACATTATTAACTAAATATATTAGGAGGACATAAATACTATATAAATAATGCATGAATAAGAAAAAATACACATAAAAATTCTTAAGTGAAATATGTTTTCAGTAAATTTGTTACAAAATGTAAAAGGGGATGGTAGAATATTGAATGGTTTTTTTAAATATCAAGAATTGTGGAGATTAAATTCATATAAGAATAATTATATTTCAAAAAATTTAAGAATTGAAAAATATTTCCAATGATTTATTTAATGTTTTTTTAGAATTGGTATTTGAATATCATATAGTGGTGAAATGTTTAAGTGTGGGGGAATTTATAGATATTAATATATCATTATTTACACCTTATAATTCAATGAATTAATACCTATGGATTTAATAATTTAATAGAAATGATCACATATTTAGTATATAGGATTATCACACTTATGAACCTTATTTAGAATTTACTCAAATGTTTTAAAATGAGAAAATAAAATATTTAGAGTTTTGAATAATTTATAACCTTTTTAAAAATTAACTATGTTGTATTTTATCGTATGAAACATTTAATAAATGATATATTAAAGTGTAAGAAAAATATGAACGTTAACACAGAAAATTTGGATGTCCATATCAATCATAGAGTCATAATTTAAATCATAATATATGATTCTTCATATAGAACAACTATATGATATCACTTATGTCATACCGTAAGATATATCTATAGATGTATTATATGTATAAGCCTTTCAGGAATACCTCTATAAATCTCTTTTTTCTACTAAAGCCTCTTAGACTACACGCCATTTCACATTATATTGTATTAAATACTATAACTTGTACAAACTGTATTGAAAATTAATTTTGTAAATCCCCTAATTTACTTATCAAAATAAATAATTAAATTCCCTATTTATCACATCATAACTAATAACTTGTGAATACCTTTCAAAAATTACTTTTGGATAAAATCATAAATATTTTTTAGGGAAACTAATTGAGGTTTAAAATACTCAATCCCCATTTAGAAAAAAACAAAGTGTTCCACACCATCCTTTCTAAATGTTACAAGTAATATGAATTTCCAAATTTATAAATGTAATAAAAGAGTAGATTCTAGAAAATAGTTAGGGATTATCAAGAAATAATGGATATATCATGACCTTTATTAGCCCCATATATCTCTATACCTCTATAAAAGAGTATAGGTCCCTTAAGATAAAATCATATGACCATAGGGCATGTAGTTTTTAAATATAGTCATATAAATTCACATATATCATCAAAAAAGGGAACTGTTATTACCATGTTAATGTGATAGATACTCTTTAACAATATCACAACAAAATATAATGACATGAAATTTTGGTTCCTTTAAAATAAAAACTATGTTATATAACATGTTTTTGACAAAAAACCAAAATAAAAAACCACAATATATTAATAATAAAATATTAAAAAATATTTAATAAAATATATGATGGTATACCATTAATAACTATTAACTTTAGTGGATAAATAAATAATATGAGTTAATATTAAAAAATGCTATAATAAAAGTCATTTCCTTTCTATCTCAACTTCATTCAAAAAATAAAATTATATATTTTAAAATGTAAATTTTATAAAATAAAATTCATTTTAACCCCTCTCATTAAAATTAAATTACTATGAATTTTTTATTTATTTTTCTGAAAAGATTGATTTTTTCGTCGAAAATACGGTTTCTGCAAAAAAATTATAATTTTTATTATCTTATTACTAGGTAAGTGTATCATAAAAGTTAATTTTTTTAAATAATAAAATATCTATTTAATTAATAAAATTATACATTTTAGTATATTATTTGGGCATATAAATACCATGTGCAATATTTTTAGAACTAAATAAAAAAATAAATTAAATAAAAACTATTTTTGGTCTTCTCTTCGAATGAAGAATTTTCCTAGTAAGATTAGATTGTGGTTTTCCAATAAATAATAATACATTTAATTATATTTATAATAAATCAACTTATTTCATTAAAATCATTAATAATTATATTATTGTCATATAAATAAATTTAATGCTGGAAACCATTATTTTTCGAAAAAATGTTTTACATGATTAAGTGTGCTTAATTAAAAATTAACATTTCAAATTTTTTTAAATTTTATATAATAAAATAATTTTAAAAATTTAAATCATAAGATTCAAATTAGGTAATAAATACAATATTTATTTTATTTATCAAAAATAATTTCTAAGGATAAAAATTGTTTCCCTAGTAAAAAGTAAAAGTGGTTGAAACACTTTACTATAGGGAAATGGAAAACAATGTTAATTTTTTTTTATAAAATTAGTTTTGAGATGTGTTTTTAATTTATGTTGTCCCAAACTCCACATTTTATCACTTTTTAAGACATTTAACCATGAATAGTGTCATGGAATTTTTCAAAAATTATGATTGTTTCAAAAATGACCCTTTTCTTCTTTTAAAAAATGACACAATTTCTACTATTTCAAAGTTACACTTAACCCAATAAATACACCATAGAAATTATAAATTTAAATATACTTATAATAATATAGTGAAAATATAATCCCTAGTTCACTCATTTTTATCCTAATCCCTTAAATATCTGGGGAAGTTCCCAGGAAAAAATCATGTCTCCAACATAAGTACTATCTCTTTCTTAAGTTTTTATTCATAATTTTACTCTTCAAAATATCATATCACCACAATAATATTATATATTAATTTTAATTATTATAATTATATGTTTTTATATTAATGGTACAACCCTTAATTATTCATTTCCATCCACATTAAAAAACAAAGGAACGCCAATCGTGCATGTGTGTGACTACCACCCCCGAAAAGAATCATTTTTTTGTTTTTCTTCATGATAATCATTATTTATCAAAAAAATAATAAAATATGATATAAATAAAATGAATAATAAAAATAATATCATCATTATTCTATTATAATTGTATTATTTCAAAATAAACTCTTCTATAAATGTATTCACTCTTTGAGTTAATGCATGTTCATGTTTGGGTTGGTTTGATCACCTACATAAACGATGATATAAAACTATGTTAAGAATTACTTTGGGAATCTGAAAACAAATATTATTATAATATAATAAGAAAATATATTTTTTATATTTTTCTATGAGTATTATATTATGTATTTAACTTATTATCGAAGTATCATTTATCATTCACAAAAATCACCAAAATAACCCAACAATGATTTTATTTTCTCGCAGTGCAACTAAAAAACTTATGGAATGATATAATAGATTTTTAAATTATTATAATACACATATTATGGCATCTAAAATGATATATTAGTGATGAAATTTGTGTAAAATTAAGTTTTATGACAAAAAAAATTCTAAAACATGCGAAAAAGGTGAATCCTATTAACAACTGATAGTTTGAATAAGTTATAACTAACCAATATGGCCATATAAATAATTGTAGATGAGGGATATAGAAAGTAACATATATGAATAAGTTTATTAAATATTTTATTAATGTATATGTTTTTTATATATAAGGCTAGAGTGCTATCAACTAAAGAATAAAGGTAAGGGATTTTGTCTCCATTTCCCTTCACTATGACATAATTACTTTTATGAACCAATTATTATTTAATTTTTTTATATACAAACTATTAGATATGAAATATCATGAAATATATTCATTCATTTTATTTTATGTTAAATTCTATTCTCTTCCATTTATTTTATTTTATATATAATTTTTACCCATGTTGTAAGGGTTTCTTTGTCATTAATTTGAATCCCGTAAGACATGTTTAAGCTATAAACCATGTTTACTTTTCAGTGATATAAATAATTAAATATTTGTATATTGTATCATAATAAAATTATATTTAATTATATAAATTTTTATATTTAATTTTATATATCTCATGGGGTTTTTATTCAAATGTTACAAGGGTTGTAATGGGGTTTTCCTAACTCAAATATTTTCCTTCAGTCATAATATCTATTATTTAACTATAATCATTCATGATTGATATTTTATAACCTATGATGATGTTAGTTTTTATTTCTTAATTTTCAGGTGAAATCATGATCCAAACCAAAGCCTTTTTAATTTATGATTCTATTGTTTTTTATAATTCATTTTTGTTAAAAAAATTCATTTATTTTAATAGATTTTTCTTTAATTTCCATGTTTTTACTTCCCACCATTATTCTCTTTTACTAAGTAGAAACTCAAATTTTTCAATCCCCAATGATCCTTTTTCTCCCATTAATTTATTTTACAAAATCAGTTTCTTTATCTTTTTAATGATGTTGGTTTTCAACTTGGTTATTTCAAAATGTTCAAAAGGTTTTCCCCTAATTTAAAAATAAATGTATTTATCATCAACTTCATATTTTATTTTCATAAAATTTATGTAATTATCAAGTTTTCATTATTAATGATTCTTTTAAAAAGTAAAATTTTTCAATGTATTTCACTTTTACTTTATTAAAAAAATATTTCGTTTTCATGTTTCCATTATTAAATATTATTAAAAAAAATTCAAATTATTTTCAATTATTTTCTTGAAAACATTATGTCCTTTTAAAGAATCTGTTATTAAAATATTTTTTTAAAAGAAAAACTTTTCAAATTATTTTCACTTCCCATTTTTTATAACTATTATTTATTTTCAATGATGTTTTATTTGGAACTCTTTATATAAGGGTTTTCATAATGGCTTATGTTTCCCTTCACAAAAATATATTTTTGAATGTAATTTGCAACTCATTGTTTTTAGAAGATTTTATGAAAACTTTTCCCTTTTTAGTTATATTTATCCTTTGAGGTTTATCTTTTATGAAGAGATATTTTTATCATTCTTTATATATTATTATGATGTTATTTTATTTTTAAAATGAGAGTTTTTATGTTCTACAATTTCTTATTTCATTTTATGTGATGTGTTCAATTTTTTTACAAAATCTATTATATTTTTCCTAGGTTCTTTATGAGATAAGGAATGTTTGGTTTTTATGTGGAACACAATAGTATGGATTATGATATGGGTGAGACCTATATCTACCTCTATTGAATTCGATAAAGGGTTATATCTCATGATATGGAAATGATATGTGAACAAGTTAGCGAGTAACTAGAATAAAAAAGTGTGAGCCTGATGGCATATAACACTACTCATAATTTTATGTGTGAATAGGTTAGAGAGTAACTATTCTTATAAAGGGTGAGTGTGATGGAGTTATCTATACTCAAAATTTATGTTTTTATAGGTTATAAAGTATTTAGGTTCACAAAGGGAGAGTTTGATGGCATTAATATCTACTCACAATTTTATGTGTGAATAGGTTATAAAGTCACTAGGTTCATGAAGGGCGAGTGTTATGGCATTAAGCTCTGTTAATAATTTTATGTATTAATCATATAGAAAGTAGCTATGTTCACAAAGGGTGAGTGTGATAGATTTTAACTATACTCAAAATTTTATGAATGAACTGGTTGGTGGATAGCCAAGATCTCAAATATAATAAATTCGATGCCAATGATTGTTCTAAATTTTCAATTTTTTAATAAAGTTATGTCATGTTTTAATTATCATGCCATATTTTTACTGTATTCCACACTTTTATTTCATGAACACATATTTTGGTTATTTATGTGTATCTAGATATTTGTCATGTCTTTCATGATTCATTAATGATCTTATATTTCTTTATCATGTTCTGTTATTATCATATTTAGATTATGATCGATTATTAATATATTTTAGTCATTCTCATGTTATTCATCCTTTTTATTATTTGATGCTTTATTATATGTTTTTTCATTGATAAAAATGTGAACTCACTACATTATTATATTTTCATTCCCCATGTTATGATGATAATTATACCATGTAAGATATATATGAAATGTTCTAGAGGAGAATGATTATGGAGAAAAGTTTTCATGTATAGTAAAATAATATGTTTATGTATTTAATATCCAAGAAACAAAAACATTCAGTCCTTGTGGTGAGATACTATTTATGAGTTATATTATTCAATAAATTAGATCAATTTATTATTTATCTCAAGTTAATATTGAGTCTCTATAGTTGGTATTAAAAGAAATGTTCTATTATTTTGTAGATTAGTTTAGTTATTTTGGATATTATTATATATTTTTAGATTAGTAAAATACCTTTTGTGTTTGGGATGGAGAACCTTAGTGAAAACTGTAGAGTTGAATCTTATTATATGATGATATATTTAAATATTTCTAAATTCATGAGTAAAAGTTTTTCCTAGAAATACATATATGTCTGGATATTATATGTGGGCATAGTTTTGGAACATATTCATTTAAGGGTAATAACCCCAAAAAGAGTTGGTTGAGTATATCTCGACCATCATTATGGTGCATGGTGAATGCAACCTTGCTGGTTACTTGATTTTACACTCCTGAGGGATATGAATTGGTTGATCATATGATCTTTAAAAACCAACATGAAGGATTGAATTCAAAGTCACTTTTAGGTATTGGGTTGAGAATTATAATATAGCACAAGTAAAAGTAAACTTATATAAACAAAGATTTATATTTTTTGAACTAAAGGAACTATAAAACAATATGATAATGTGAATTAGAAAGATATTATAAGGTTGATGTAATGAACTACAATTCTATCAATAAAATTTCCATTCTTATGATTATTTCATGTAGTATAAATCACATAAAATTACTTAGATAATACAATAAAAACTTTATAAATGAACAATGAATGAAATAAGAGGTATTTCCAGAAGTTAAGGAAACTATACTGATGAAATAATAACCTAAACATTGGAATAATAATATAACTCTTATGAATATTAAATTAGCCCAATGAATAGTAACCTCACCTATAAAAGTATAAATAAAATTTAGTAATCTTATAAATGAATGTCTAATATAATTATATCATAGAAAAAGTAAATAAATATTTTAAAAATTATTATTTATGAGTTTATATTTTTTGTAAGTCATAAATATTTAATTACAATTTTATAATTAATATAATTATTTAAAATAAAGTTTATTTTCATAAAATATATTTATATATTAATATTTTTTGTCTTATGATTTAAATATTATTTTTTGAGACCTTAGTTAATTTTTCAAAGTTTTATAAAATCAGTAATAATTTTAAAACAGGTATTTTTTCAGTAAATGATGATTTTAATTAAAAATTAAAATTTTCATATTTAGAAAATTATTTTCCTAAAATAGAGTTCTTTTTTGATTTCTTCAAATTAAAAAATGTTTAGGTTGAATTTTTGGTATTTTTCCAAAATACTTGAATTTTTGGTGAATAGTAAAATATGACAATTTATGATAAATGTTAAATATATGAATTATTGAGCAGTAACTAATTTCTAGCTGATTTAAGACCACAATATCAAACTATAATTCATTATTTTAATATTTTTTGTGATAATTCTCAAACATTCATAGTTGTGGGACAAAATAATAAATAAATAAATAAATTATTCAAAAAACACTTCTCTGTCCACTATAAATACCCCCCACCACTTCTCCTCACTCCTTCCAAACTTTTATCCTTTTCAAATTTATACCCAATATTATTCCCAAGACCCTATACCACATCCAAAATCTCTTGGTCTCATCAAAATACCAAATTTTTTTCCGAAATGAGGTTCTCATGGAGGAGAAAATATAGAGGTAAAAACCTCTTTCTTTTTCTTTAAATTTATTTTTAAGTTCATTTCTTTTCTTATTATCTCTTAACCTACACTCATCCAAATAGAATGAAAACTCCATTAACTTAAATATATTTTAATTTATTTATTCTAATGGAATAATCCATCATTAATCCTCTTCTCCTCTCCCTTTTATTCCAAAAATGGAAACGTCACCAGTGAGGTCTTGTTTTATCGGCTTTATGGAAGAAAAATTTTCATTTTCCTTCACCATCTTCAAGTATATTTATAAAAACATTTTAATGGTTGAAATAGATTGTAAAATTTATATTACAAGCCTTTTTATGTTATGTAAGTAACATATTTACATAATACTAAATGATAAAACAAAACAAGCTTGTTGTTTTCTAAAACTGCTAAAATTAATCTAAATGATTTTCATTAACATGTTATCTAATGATTCATCATCACATATGGTAAAAAAATATATAAAACCAATTACAATTAATTATTTTCATTAATAAAAAATAGTTCAAATTCGATATATTTATACGAATTTTACATGAAATTCATTACTTATAAACCAGTGAGCCGATCATTAAAACCATGAAAATGAATGCTCCCAAACTATGAAATTAAACTCTATAACTCATCAATAAGGACATAAAAAAACTTAATACAACTATAATGAATAAAATAAATGTATAAAAGTTTCTTAATTAATTAACAAATATATTTAATTTGATTATCAAATACATTAATTTCAAGTACAAAACACATTCGGACATATGGTAAGGGGTTTCTTCCCGAGCCTCTATTTTCATTCGGGTTATTACTTCTACATCTATAAAAAATGTAATTTTTTATTATTTTTATATAATTCTTCGAAATTTTATTTATACATTCCAAAATTATGTATCTAGATCATTTCATGTTTTTTTTATGGAAATTACATGTTATACAAGGTTCACTTCTCAATTCTTCCCAATATGCAAGTTTGATTAAAGGGAACATCTCAATTTGTTACCCATTTTAAAGTAACATCCATAATCTTATTTAATACACCATTATTTTTATAAAATTACTAATTTTTTCATGACAAACTATATGTTTTCATTTTTGGTTTTATATTAACAATTATAACAAATAAAAATGATTTTTCTAAAATAACTCTTCTTTGAAAAGTAAATGGTCTATTTATCTCAAGAATTTCTCGATGATTTTATTATAGTTTTTTCATATATCTTAACACCGATGTTGAATTTTATGATTTATTGAGATTAATATCTTATTATTATCATCTACCACATTTTATTAAATGGTTTATGATCATTTTTACTGTGGATGTGCTATCTTAATACCATTCACCATACAACTCAGAATGGTTATTGATTATGTTTATAGATTAGAGAAAGTTATATAAATTTCCTATGTATATTTTGTTTATGTTTAACCCCATTCATATTAGTAATGCATTGTAATTATTAAGTTATTGTTGGGGCTCACTATAGCCCCTCGATAAGGCATCGACCGGTGTCATGATACAAAATAGATATGGACTTGTCCAAGGCCTTGCCTAATATTAGATAAGGTTTTGGCTGAGGCCTTAACCATTTATTTTCAGATTTCTTGGAAAAGGCATGAAAGGTATGTTTCATATTTACTACGTTTCGCATTCCATCATTATGATATTAGTAATTGATAATCCATGTGATTATTTTACTCATATAATATCCATGGTTAAGATTTATTCTAATGTCATTATTTTTATGGAATTATTTATTTAGATTTTATTATTACCATATTATTCTCAAGTTTATATTCTAATAGCATGTGTTTTCACTCATTCATCATGACTTATTTTTTATATTATCTTCTGATGTAATACATTTCCTTACTGGCTATCAGATCTCACCCCTTTCTTATGTTTTATTTTTCCCTAGGATGAAAAGATGAATATTATGAATGAATTGTAGAGATAATGTAGAAGTTATGGATGTTTCCAATGGAATTTATATATTGAATTCCTTTTCAAGTTGTAATTTAAAATTTATATTTGTATCTGGTTTTGTAAAACTACTAAACTATTCGGTCCTTCAGGATGCGACTTTCTTGTTTTTCTCCAATGTAATGAAATAAGGTATTGCCTCTGAGAAACTAGGATTAGGGCCTTCATAGTTGGTATTACTGGATGTTTATTAGAAAACTTGGAAACTAGATTTAGAAAACATAGATTAGGGAACATAACCCTAAGTTATACTTTGAGGATAATAATATAAGAACATACTATAATTTTGGTAAGGTAGATATTATATGGGTATTCCTTACAATACATCCCTGTCTAGATACTACAAGTGGATGTGGGTCTTTCATAGATTTACCTCGGGGTAAAAACTCTAAAAATGTTTCCCAAACCTGACTTTGGGTAACCTGGTACATGAAAACGGGCCTTACTGCACACCTATTTTGATACTCCTTGGGGATATTCTTAGGATAATTAACATTTTCATGACAAACCATTTTTAAGTATTTAAATGTAAATATGTCCCCAAAAAACCATGTTTAAGAATATGAGATTAGATATGCGTGAATTTCCAATTTGTGTTTTGTTTTTTTTATATTTGAAATTATAAATTATAATTCATAACCTAATTTAGTGTATCCCATTATTTAGAAATGGTGTACAGTGGAAGGAATGGAAATCGTAACAATTTAGGTATCCCATATAGGGATTTACCTCATATGAAAGATAACGATATTGGCATTGGAGCTACGACTGGTGCTGAGAAACCTATAACTATAATGGGATAGATAAATATGGTTTTGAACAATAAACTTAAATGTATGGTGCATCCTTATCCACATTGTGGAAGAGAAATGTTACACCACTTTATGTGACAACAACATCCATCATTCAATGGGACTATAAACCCATTTGTAGAGAAGAAGTGGATAAGTTACCTAGAAAAGATATTTCTTACTTTGGAAAGTAAAGGTAGAAGGTTATCATAGAAATTTATCATCTATCAGGAGATTCAGATCAATGTTGTTCATTAATTAAAAATACAAAGGAGTATTAAGAAATTAAATTTATGGAATGGGGGATTTAAGGAAATTTTTCTAGAAAAATATTTTCCTCCTGAACAATGAGAAGATATAGAGAGGAAATTATTAAGTCTGAAAAAAAGAGGATGAAAACGTTGAAAATTATGGAACCAACTTTACAAAGTTAGAAAGGCATGTTGCAGACTATATACATAATCCAAGGAGAAATATTAATCGATTTTTTGATGGGTTAAAACCATTCATTTGAAGGGAATTGGTCTCCCAAAATTTCTCATCATACGAATATATAGTCTCATGTGCTATCAATAGAGATAAATAATTCTATAAGTCTTATGAATTTAAGATAAAAAAATAGAAGAAGAGGGTGGAGGAGGAAATAATTAATAAAGGGAAGAATAAAAAGGGTAATTTTCCAACATGCGATACCTATGGAAGGAGACACCCTGGTGCCTACTTAAAAGGAAAAGGAGTTTTCTATAAGTGTGGAGAGAAAGGCCCTCATGTAATTTATTTCAAGGGAAAGAAATAATCTATCAATGTTCAATACTATAATTATAGGGATATGGGACACTATGCTAATGATTCTCCAAAGTGTTAAGAAAACATGCCTCAGAAAAGGCCATGAGAGCAAGGCCAACCTTATGCATTCACAAATGCTGAGGTTGGAATTTATAATGATGTAGTGGAAGGTACTTTAATCATTTACTCAAACATAGACAATGATTTAATTGATTTTGGATCGTTGAATTCTTTTATATCTTCCCAGTTTTCTAAGAAAATTTTAAATTTCCTGTTCGATTTAATAAAGGTATTTTCAGTCAAAACATCTAAGCAAAGTATTATTGCTACTAATATGTATCATTCAGTACCCATTTTAACACGTAAATGTTCTTTAGTTGATAACCTTATCATCCTATATAGGATTACATTTTATATAATCCTTGTTATGGTCTAGATTTCAAAATATGATGTGATAATTTATTTCAAAAGAAGGAAATCACAATCGGTGAGGAAGATAGAGAATCCATTATTATTAAAACATAAACCTCATCATCTGATTCTTATCGAGATCCACAGCCAGTAGCTCTACTAAATTAAATTCTGGTGGAGGAAAAGAAAACATCTTATATGGATGATAAAATAAATATTCAAATTGAATATGTACCTATCATGCAAGAATATATTGATGCATTTCTAGGGAATTTTCCTAGACATCCTCCAAAGAGAGAAGTTGAATTCCCTATTGATTTAATTCCTAGTGAAAGACCTCTATCAAAGAATCCTTATAGAATGGCCACTATGGAATTATTAGAACTGAAGAAACAACTAGAGGAATTGAGTGATAAAGGATTTATTCTCCCTAATGTTTCTACATAGGGAGAAACTATTATTTTTTTGAATAAGAACAATGGATCTATGAGGCTATTCATTGATTATAGAGAAATCAAAGCTATTATAATAAAGAACAATAATTTCCCACCTCGCATTAACGATTTATTTGATCAACTTCAGAATGACCAATATTTCTCTAAAAATAACATTTGATCTGGATATGATTAGTTTCATTTTATAAAAGAAGATATTCCAAAGATATTATTTTGAACTTGGTATGGACATTAAGTGTTTACAGTAATGACATTTGGAATGACTAATGCACCCTATATTTTTATGGATCTAATAAAAAAATGTTAAAGGAATATATTGATTATATTTTGTGGTATTTATTGATGATATCTTGGTATACTCCAAAAGCTATTAAGACCATGATAACTATTTATGGGTTGTTATAAAGACTCTTAGAAGAAAAGAGTTATATGGGAAGTTTAGAAAGTATGAATTATAGATTCAAATAGTTTCTTTTATTGACTATATTATCTTGAACGAAGGAATATATAGTGACACTATGAAGACAAAAGTGGTTCAAGAATGACCTACACCAACGAACATAACTGAGGTACATAGTTTTATTGGTTTAGCAGATTATTATTGACTTTTCATTCAGAAATTTTCTTGATTAACTAAACTATTAACCAAGATTACTTATAAAGGGGTTAAGTTCATATAGAAAAAATAACATGAATAATGTTTTGAATAATTTTAGAGGATATTAGTGAATGATATGATATTGAATCTACCATCCAAAAATGGTGGATATTTAATTTATAGTGATGCATCAAAAAGGGACTTGGTTGTTTCCTTATGAAGAATGATGGAGTTATTTCATATGCATCAAGGCTATTAAAAACTCATGAACAAAATTATACAACTCATGATCTCGAGTTAGCAGCTGTAATATTTTCTTTGAAGATATGGAGACACTATATCTATGGAGAAATATGAGAGATATATACAGATCACAAGAGTTTGAAATATATCTTCTCATAGAAAGAAATCAACAAGAGGCAAATGCTATGGCATCAGCTACTTAAAGATTATGATTTTTCAATACACTACCACATGGGGAAGGAGAATAAGGTATCAGATTCATTGAGCATAAATGATCATAGAGTTCTTAATAAAATAATGATTGATATGGATCTTATATATATGGATCTAGTAAAGTTGGATATGGGAATTATCAAGGAAGGTGAAACATCATTTCTTTTTCAATTTATCACCCAACCATATTTATTGGAAAGGATTAAAATTTCTCAGTTTGATGATGAGAATCTTCAAATGAAAATTAAAGCTGTGAATGATAGGAATTTGGAATACTTCATGTATAAGGATGAAATTATGAAATTTTGGAAGTGGCTTTGTGTACCCTCTATACCAATTCTTAAAAGTGAGTTATTAATTGATGCCCACAACTCAAATTTCTCTATAAACACTGGTATCACTAAGACATAAAGATATTTGAAGGAACATTTATAGTGGGATAATATGAAGAGTGAAATTTATGAATACGTATCAAGATGTTTAGTCTGTCAATAGGTGATGGATAAAAGACAACATCCTAGAGGATTCATGCAATATATACCTATTCCTATTTTTAAATGGGAGGACATCACTAGGTATTTTTTCACTAGATTAAAAAAAATACAAGAAATAATGATTCAATACGGATAATTATTGATCGTCTCGCCAAATTTACACATTTCCTCACTATAAGGGAAGATTTTCCACTAGAAAACCTTGAAAGATTATATATTAACAAAGTATTAAGACTTCATGAAGCACCTATTTCAATTATGTTTGATCGTGATCCAAAATTTACCTCAAAATTCTGGAAAATCATTCATAGGATACTGAGCTTAGTTTGAGTATTTCTTATCACCCTCAAACTAATGGGTAGTCAGAAAGGACGATCCAAACTTTAAAAGTCACATGAATTTAAAGGTATGTAGGATCAGTATTTACATATGGTAAAATTTTCCTAGAATAATATTTTCCATTCTAATATTCACATGGAACCATATGAATAATTGAAGGGAAAGAGATATCATACACCAACTTGTTGGGATGAATTTTGTGAAAGTAATCTTGTAGGCCTATAGATTGTGGTAGAAAAAACTACAAACCTGAAGAATATTCAAACACATATCAAATTAGGTCAAAGTAGGAATAATATCTATGCTGATAATTGAAGGATTAATTTTGAATTTTAAATGGGAGATGATGTTTTATTGAAAGTATCTCCATGGAAGGATGTTATAAGATTTGGTAAGAAAGGGAAACTTAGCCCTAGGTACACTGACCTTTTCGAAATTCAGGAGAGAATTGGAGCTATGGATTATCATTTGTAAATATATAATGGAAGTTCTAAAATACACAATGTTTTCCACATATATTTGTTAAGGAATTACATTCCATACCTAATGTATGTCCTTACTTCAGAAGGAATATATTTGGATCCTGATTTATTTTACTGTGAAGTACCTCTTTAGATGTTAGACAAAAAAGAACACGTGTTGAAGAATTGGATGACTCGACTGGTAAAGGTACTTTGAAATTATCATAAAATTGAAGAGGCGACATGGGAGCCTGAGGAACTTATGATGAATAACTACACAAATCTTTTTATGAGGTGAAATTCTAGAAATTTCAAGGATGATTTTTTTAGGAGGGGAAAATGTAACAACCTAGAATTCTATCAACGAAATTTCTCTTTTTATGATTATTTTATATAGTATTAATCACATAAAATTACTTATAGAAAACAACAAAAACTTTACAAATTAATAATTAATGAAATAAGATGAATTTCTAGATGTTAATGAACCTATAAAAATTAAATAGTATCTTGACCTTAGGAATAGTAATATAACCCTTATGAATAGTAAATCAGCCAAATGAATAGTAAAATCACCCATGAAAATATAAATAAGATTGAGATATATTATAAATGAAAGTATGATACAATTATATCATAGTATAAGAAAATAAATATTTTTAAAATTATTAATTAAGAGTTGGTATTTTTTAAGTCGTAAATATTTAATTACAATTTTATAATTAATTTAATTATTTGAAAAAAAAAATATTTTCATAAAATAGATTCATATATTAATATTTTATTGTATTATGATTTTAAAATAATTTTATGACACCTTATTTAATTTTTTAAAAGTTTTGTAAAATCAGTTACAATTTTAAAATATGTATTTTTTCAATAAATGATGATTTTAAATAAAAATTAAATTTCTCATATTTAGAAAATTATTTTCATAAAACGGAGTTAATTTTTTTATTTTTCATATTGAAAAATAGTTACAGTGAATTGTTTGGGTTTTTTTAAAATTACTTGAATTTTTGGTGAATAGTAAAATACGATAATTTACGATAAATGTTAAATACACAAATTATTGATTCTAAGGTAATTTATGGATGATTTAATCCCATAATATCAAAATATCCTTAATTATTTTAATATTTTTGGTGACAAGTTTCAATCTATTCATAGTCTTGATCTAAAATAATAAAAAATGAATAAAATATTCAAAAAACACTCCTCTTCTCCACTATAAATACCACCCCTCACCACACCTTATCCTCACACCTTCCAAACTTTGATACATGTAAAATTTATACTCAATCATCTTCCCAATACACTACCCATGTCTAGGTTCTCTTGGTCTCATCAAAATTCTAAGACCTTTTACCCAAGGAGCTTCTTAAGGAGGAGAAAATCAAGAGGCAAAAACCTCTTTCTTTTTCTTTTAATTTCTTTTCAAGTTATTCTATTTTCTTATTATATACTCAAATACCCTCATAAAAATAGTATGATAACTACATAAACTTAATATACTGTAATGTTATTATTCTTTTGTAATAATCCATCAGTGATCCCCTTCTCCTCTTCCTTTTATTCTAAAAATGGAAATGTCGTCCATGAGGTGTTGTTTTATCACCTTCAAGGAAGAAAAATTTTCATTTACCTTCACCACATTTAAGTCTATTCATAAAATAATTTTATTTGTTAAAAATATTTTAATATTTATATTATAAAACATTTTATTTTTTTTAATTAACATACTTATATAATACTAAATGATAAAACAAAACAAGTTTATTATGATCTAAAACTGCTAAAATTAATTAAGATGATTATCATTAACATGTTATCTAATGATTCATCCTCATATCTCTAAAAAACTATAAAACCAGTTAAAATTATAAATTTTC
Organism: Viscum album; assembly: GCA_963277665.1. Classification (NCBI taxonomy): domain Eukaryota; kingdom Viridiplantae; phylum Streptophyta; class Magnoliopsida; order Santalales; family Viscaceae; genus Viscum; species Viscum album. The sequence goes on along the minus strand of OY728123.1, from coordinate 678,492,308 downwards.
ATTAATAACATATAATTCCATTTTTTAAGATTTATACCCATTTTATACGAACTTCATTACTTATAAACAAGAGAATCGATCATGAAAACCAAGAAAATGAATGCTACCGAATGATGAAATTAAACACTATAACTCATCAGTAAGGGCATAAATGAACTTAATAAAAATATAATAAATCAAATTCATATATAAAAAGGTTTTAATTAATTAATTAATGGATTTAATTTTATTATCTAGGCCATTAAGGTCATGTGCAGAACACATTGAGACATAAGGTAAGGGTTTTCATCTCGAACCTCCATTTTCATTCGGGTTATCATTTCTACCTCTAATAACCAATGTAATTCTTAATTATTTTCATATAATTATTCTAAATTATGTGTATACATTAAAAAATTATGTATCCAGGTCATTTCATCTTTTGTTTATTGGAATTAAATGTTTTACAAGGATCCCTTCTCAATTCTTCCCAATTCGCAAACCTGATTAAAGGGAACATCTCAATTTTTTACCCATTTTCAAGTACCATCCAGAATATATTTAAGACACAATTATTTTTATAAAACAATAATTTTTTAATTAAAAACTACATTTTTTAATTTATTTTTTAATACAAAAAATTATGACAAATAGAAATGATTTTTCCAAAATAACTCTTATTTGAAAAGTAAAAGAGGTATTTCTCTCAAGAATTACATGATGATTTTATTAGAGTATTTTCATCTATCTCAACACCACTATTGAATTTTATGATTTTTTTATATTGAAATATTATTATTATCATCAACCATATTTTATTAAAAGGGTTATTATCAGTTTTACTGTTGATGTTCTATCTTGATACCATTCCCCATACTACTTAGAATGGTTATTGATTATGTTTACAAATTGGGGAAAGTTATTTACATTTAATATGTATATGTTTTTTATGTTTAACCCTATTCATATGAGGAATGTATTGTATTTATTAAGTGATTAGTGGGGTTCTCTTTATCCCTTCAATGTATTGGTAGGACTCATGAGAAAAAATAAATATGGACTTAGACGAGGCCTTACCCATTTTCATATATGGTTTTAGACGAGGTATTAAACATTTATTTTTTGAGGTCTTGGATGAGTCCTTGATAGTATGTTTCAGATGTCCAGTATTATTCATTCCCTCGTAATAATTTTAGAAATTTATAATCCATTTCAATATTTGACTAGTATAATATCCATGGTTATGATTCATTTTCATGTGATTATCTTTATGGTTTTATTTATTCATCTTTCATTATTTCCATATTATTCTCATGTTTATTTTCTAACAACATGTGTTTTCAGTATTTCACCATGATTTATTTTTTATGTTATATTATGATGTATTAAATAACCTTACTGAGCATTAGAGATCATCCATTTCATTTGTTTTATTTTTCTACAGGATGTGAAGATGAATATTATGAATGACAAGCAGGGATCATCTAGGAGTTATGTATGTTTCCAATGGAATTTCTATATTGCATTTCCTTTCAATTTGTAATGTATAACTTATGTTTGTATCTATTTTTTTTAAAAACTACTAAACTATTCAGTCTTTCAGGATGCGATGTCCTTGTTTATTATGACAAGGTAATGAAATAAGGAACTGACTCTGGGAAACTCGGGTCAGGGTCTTTACATCTGAATTCCTTTTATGATTATTATTATCAAAATGAATTATTAATGTTTCGTCACTCAAGTGAACCATGTGGGTATTAGTAATGGATAAATCTAGGAGGAAAAACAAAATAATAGATGTGATAGAAAATGCAGTTATTTTCATAATGGAAAACCAAATAGGATAAACTCTTGTGTTGAAATTCTTATGGTTATGTTCACACATATATTTCATGGTATTATTAACAAATTGAGATTTATTGAACATATGAACATGGAAGATAAATGAAGTATGGGTACTCATAGGAGATCATGTGATGAAGATGATGAAGGAAAAAAGATTTAATTTCCTTCATGTAAAAAATGTTAGAAGAGGTACACATGGGAATGTATCAAAGGAACTGGAATTATTTGGTAAAGGAGGACATCAAGAAATAATTTTAAGTGAAAAAAGGAAGAGTTTTGTTATTCTAATGGTAAAATAATAATTTTATTTCTTAGTATTTACTCCTAGTTCAATTTTTTAGATGTGGGGAAGATTAAGATAAAAATCGACACCAAAAACCTCATAGACCATAGGATCAAGGTAAATCCTATACAATGACTATCGATGAAGAGGATAGTGGTAATTTGGTATCACTTACCTTCCACTAGAAATTATTTCATTTATAATTTTTAGAAATACCCTGTTATATCATTTATTTTTTCTAAAACATCATGTCATCATCCTATATGATTTGAATTTTATGGAAAAAAATTTGTGTTATGATTATTATTTGTATAGAAATAAGTTTTTTCAAATTAATAATATCCTTTTAAAAAAATTTATTCAATTTTCAAAATATAATGGATATCTTCACATTTAAACAATATAAATTTATAGAATATGGAACAACACGTTCTTAATCAATGGTGACAATATGTTAGTGCAAGTCCAAAAATGAATTATCTAAAAAAGATAATTAAATTTTTCCCCTAGGCCTTTATCCCTAGTTTTGAGATACATTTACTTGAAATTGGTAGGGAAGAATAATTTTTTTCTAGTCTTCCCAATGATACGTAAGATTTTATCTCATTAGACGTATTACCTTTAGGCATGTAAATATTTTATCCACCATTATCTATTCCTACAAGTAAATGATAATTTAATTGTGAGGGTGCAATTTATTTAAGAAGGTAGAATGTAATGATCCAAAATTTTGGATCCTATAAAATATATATTGTGTTCTATAGAGTGTGTCGGATACTACAAAAATCACAAAAAACCACAAAATATTAAGAGAAAATTATTAATACATCTATATCATACACTAATATTTTATACCACTAATCGTTATTACCTTTAGCAGATAAATAATTAATATGGGTTAATATTAAAAAAGGTTACAATAAAATCCATTTTAATTTTATGGTACCTTTATTAAAATTTAAATAAGAAATTTACATTTTAAATTAGATAAATTAAAATTAAATTTTTAATTCCTCTCATGATTATTTACTTAGTATTAATTTTTTATTTTTTTGAAAAGATTGATTTTTAGTCAAAAATACAGTTTTTAGGAAAATTATAATTTTTAATATTTTATATCTATGTAAGTGTATCCTAAAAGTTTAAAAAACCTTTTTAATAATAAAATATTTATTTAAGAAATAAATTTATGCATTTTAATAAATTACTTGATCTTATATACACTATTTCAAAACATTTTTAGAAAAAAGTAAAAATGATAGTTTAATAAAAATTATTTTCAATATTATGATTTAATAAAGCATGTTCTTGGTGATATTTAGTTTTAAATATTTGTTAAATCACCATACCATTCATTAAATTTATAATATATCAATTTATGTCATTAAATTCTATAATAGTGATAATTTTATGTTATATAAAAATTTAAAGCTGAAAATATCATTTAAAAAAAATACTCGTACGATATTAAGTGTGTTTAATTTACAATATAAATTTTCACACATTTAGAAATTTAATATGATAAAATTATTTTAAAATTTAAAACAATAATTTTCAAATTAGGTAGTAAATTTAGTATTAATTTTATTTATCATAATTAATTACTATATTTGAAAAATTGTTACCGAGTTAAAAAGTCAAAGTGGTAAAAAGAGATTTATTTAGGGGAAATGGAAAATAAATGTTTTAAAACAAGATTCTAAGATGATATTAGAATTTATATTTTCCCACCATCCATGTTTTTCAATTTTTTATCCATTTACCCTTTAATAGTTTCATTACATTATTGTAAAATGATGAGTGCTTTAAAGAGTCCCCTTTTTCTTCTCTTATAAAAGTATACCACTTTTAACATTTAAAATCTATAATTTATATTAGAATTAAACATTTAAAATATTATATTTTACTCTTTATATAACCCTATCCCACAAAAATAAGCCCCCTGGTCACTTATATATAGCCTAATCCCTTTAATTTCAAGGTAATTCTCAAGGGAAAAATCAAGTCTCCAACGTCAGTATTATCACATTCGTAGGTTTTTTTCTCAATATTACTCATCTTAATATCCTATCACCATAAATATATGACGGATGCAGTATAATTATTATAATTATATGTTTTTATATTAATTTTAAACCCTTAATTATTCATTTCTATCCACTTTGAAAAACAATGTCACTTCAATCGTGCATGTCTGCGGACTACAACCTTCATGAACAATTATTTTTAGTTTTTCTTTTAGGTTTTAATTATTTGTCCAAAAATCATAAAATTTAATTCAAAATAATAAAAAAATAAAAATAATACAATTATTATTATTTTATAAAGATATTATGTCAGAAAAAACTCCTCTTTTACCATACTTAATCATTGAGTTATAGCATGATCAAGTTTGGGTCAATTTAACCACCCATATGAACAATGCTATAATAATGTATTATAAATAAATATGAGAAAATGGGAAATATAATTGTTATAATATAATAATCAAATCATTATTTTATATGGTTTTGAAAATATTATATTATGTATTTATCTTATTACTAAGTATCATTTTTTATTTACTAGAATCACCGAAATCAGACAACATCGATTCAATTTTCACACTGTGTAACTAAAAAACATATAGAATGATATAAGAGAATTATAAACCAATATAAAATAGATATTATAGTATATTAAATGATATAATAATTTTTAAATTTGTTTCAAAGTATGGGTAATGACATCAACAATATTAGACATGTGAAAATGGTTAAATTTATTAACGTTCAATGGTTGGAATAAGCAATAAAAAATATCAATATTGTAATTAATTAAAAATTAGGGATATAAAAGGTAAAAAATATGAATAATTTTATGAAATATATTATTAAGATAGATTTTTTATATGAAGTTAGAGTTTTATTGACTAAGTAAGGAATCAAGGTAAGGGATTTCGTCAAAATTTCCCTTCATTGAGTCATTATTAGTATTTTTGCACCAATTCGTTTTTATCATGTATTTAAACTAACTATTTTATATAAAATATAATTAATAAAAAAATTTCATTTTATTTATTTTTTAATTACATTATTTAACTTTTATGGTATTTTTATTGAATTTTTACTCTATTCGTATGGGTTTCTTTGTCACAAATATTAATAACTAGAGTCATGTTTAAGCTATACACCCTGATTCTTTTTCAATGGTGTAAATAATTCCATTTTTTCATTTTTTAACTTTATAATATTATATTTCATGACATTAAATTTTCTATTTAATATTATTCCTCTCATGTGGTTTTGATTGAAATTTTAAAATGGATGTAAGGGGTTTTTGCGACTCAAATCTTTTCTAGGGGTTATAATCACTCTTCTTTGACTGTAATTATTCATGAATGATTTATTATAATACACAAGGATATTATTCTATATTTATAATTTCTTTTATAGGTAAGTCATGATCCAAACCAAATACTTCTTCCATGATGATTCTAATATTTTTTAAAAATCTGTTTTTGTTTAGAATAATTAGTATTTCTTTTAAGGTAATTTTATTTCATGGACATGTGTTTACCTACCACCAATATTCTATATTAACTCAAGGAAAATCAATTCATTTTATCCCTAATGATCCTTTTTCTCCCCTTTATTCATTTTAAAACAATTTTTTTGTCTTCTTTTTAATTACTTGTGTTTTCAACAGGGTTATTTGAAAATTTCTGAAAGATTTTTTCCATCCTTTAAAAATCAAAGGTTTTATCATCCACTACAAATTTTATTTGGACAATTTTTTTTTCAAGTTTCTATTATGAATGATTTTTTTAAATTAAAATATTTTTAAAATACTTAAAATTTCCATTTTTGAGAAATTTATGTGTTTTTCAATTCTATATTATTAATGATTATTTTTATAATAATATGTTTTCAAATTATATTTACATATTTTATTTTAAAAAATTTATGTATTTTTCAAGAATCCATTATTAAAAGGATAATTTAAAAGTAAAATATTTCAATGTATTTTCAATTATCATTTTTCATAACATTTGTGTCATTTCAATTATTTTTTATTTATAATACTTTATATCAAGGATTTCATTTTCCTTCTCCTTCCCTTCATAAAAATGTATTTTTGAAAGTAATGTTTACATTTATTTTTTTTAAAAGTTTTTTTTCACTCATATTTTCCCTCAAAGGTTTATCATTCATGAAGTAATTTTTTGGCAACCCTTTATGTGTTATTATTATGCTATTTCATTTTTAAAATGAAATTTATGAAATTTATAATGTTCTATGATTTTTTAATTTCATGTTATGTGATGTTATTATTTTATTAATAAACTCATTATTTTTTTCATTGATTCTTTATAATATGATTCTTTGGGTAGTGGAATTATATCTCAATATAATTCTTTGGGTAGTGGAATATATCTCATGAGAAAGAAATGTTATGTTACACTACTAGAAATACCCCTTTTATGAGTGCTAAAAATGGCCTTTAACAACGCTAGAAAAGTACTGTTAAATTCAGTGAAGATGGGGGGGGGGGGTCCCCTTTATCAGCGCTCCAAAAAGCGCTGATAAGGACCCATTTTATCAGCACGAAAAAAAGCACTGATAAAAGGTGTCTTTTATCAGTGCTAAAAAAAGCGCTGATAAAAGGGTCCTTTATCAGCGCTTTCTTTTTAGAGATGATAAAAGACCCCTATTATCAGTGCTTTTTTAGCGTTGATAAAACTAAAAAAGATTAAAAAAATACTTCCAATCTCGGGGGGGGGGGGATTTTTACAGCGCTTGATCCCCCCTTTATTAGCGCTTTCCCGCACCTCTAGTGCCCGCAAGCACCGCCTCCACCCGTTATCAGCGCTATACCCCACTTTTATCAGTGCTAGCCCCTCTAATTCACCTTATGCGTGCGTGCCCTTGCCTCCACCCAGATTTGATCTCGAGACCTCCCCCCCTGCGTGCCTGAAGCCTTTTCCACTCTCCTATATTGATTTGTTCTTTTATTTATGATATATCTATATATATATAGTTATATTTATTCGTATAGTAATATATATTTATATTAATATATATATAGTTATATTAATATATATAAATATTTATATTAATATATATATTTATAGTTATATTAATATATATATTTATAGTTATATTAATATATATATTTATAGTTATATTAATATATATATAGTTATATCAATATATATAGTTGTATTAATATATATATATAGTTATATAAATATTCATATATTAGTATTTTAAATAAAATGGATATTAGTTATTATTTATATAAAGCTAATATATTTTATATGTAAATATGTTTAATTATTTATTTAAAAAATTAAATTTTTATGTGTGAATATATAAAAAATATGTACATATAGTTATATATTTGATTATAAATAGAAGTGCATTATAAAAAACAATAAAATTTCAATTAAATAATATAAATATGAATTTAATACCTTGGAATAAATTTATTCCCCACCAAAAAAATCTAACAATACCCCCTTAAACAAGGCTGAAAATCCACAAAATCTTAAAAAATTGGGGTATCCCGACTAAAAACTCTATTTTGGAGCCCTTATGAGCCTATTTTGGCCACGATAAAATCTTGATCGGTGTTCCCCTGGTCAAAGGTGTGTAGATCTCGTCTTAGGCTTCGATTTGATATATGTTAGAGCTCAGACAGACACCCGGATCTAAAGTTATGGCCGTTTGAAGTTCGAGTTGCGTTTTCAACATATTTTGGATCTTTTTTTTAATTTTTTAATTTTTTTAGTCTGTAAATTGTTATTAAATGAATATTACTCCATAATAATTATAAAATTATTAATTAAAAATCTTATTTTAATTTTTTTATAATCCACTTTCACTAAATATCTTATATATTAAGTATATTAAGTGTAAATGTATATTTATACTTATCTAAAATATATTTAAAAATTATATATTATATTTATATCAATATAACTATATAACTATATTTATATATTAATATATTATTTTTAATAATTTTTTTTGAAGTCGACCCTTTATCAGCGCTTTTAAAAAAAGTGCTGATAAAGGCCCCCCTTTATCAGCGCTACTAAAAAAGCGCTGATAAAGGTTGGCACTGGGAAAAACTATTTTTGTGGTTGTGTTAACAGGTTAGTGAGTAGCTAGATTCACAAAGGGTGAGTGTGATGGTGTTTAAATATACTTAAAATTTTATTTATTAATATTTTAGTGAGTATTTAGGTTCATAAATGGTGACTGTGATGACATTTATCTCTATAAAAATTTATATGTGAATGGGTTAGCATGTTGGTTGGTTTACAATGGTTGAGTGTGATGGTGTTAAGTTGTACTCAAATTTTTACATGTTAATAGGTTAGAAAGTCACTATATTTATAATGGGTGAGTGTGATGGTGTTAATCTATACTAAAAATTTGAAATGTGAATGTATTATTAATTACCTTGTTTCACAAAGGGTGATTGTGATTTCATTTATATCTACTCAAAATTTTACGAGTGAAGGTGTTGGTGGATAGAAAGGCACATAAAGAAAAGAAGTCCAATATTTGTTATTGTACCACATTTTCAAGTTCTTTATCAATTTATGGCAAGTTTTCATGGTTACATCATATTGTTAAAGTATTCTTCACATATATGTCATAATCACATGTTTTTATTTATTGATATGTATCTAAAACAAGGTTATATCTTTTATGATTCCTTAAGGACCTTTTTTTGGATCCTATGTTGCTTTATAATGTTTCATGACTATCATTTATGGTCTTATGTTATCTTATTAAGATATTTATTTCTTTATCAGGTTCATACTCATGTCTATGATATCAAACATTATGAGATCACCCCTTTCTTATTTTTCTATTTTCAAGGCTATAATGAAGATTATATTAGGTTATATATATAGGAAAGGGTATATAGGAGAAAGATTATAGATAAATGATCATAAGTGCAATAAAATAATATTTTTATATATCCAATCTATAAGACACTAAACCATTCATTCCTTAAGTTGTGAAACTATTTGTGAGATATATTATTCAATTGGTGAGATAAATATATAATTTTTGTCATATTTATCCTAGGTCAACTCAAAAAAGAACATATAATGTGTGATAAGTTATTTATTAAATATTTCAGCCTTTGAATATATAGGTAATATAAAGTACAAAATAGTCAGTTCTTAGGAACTAACCCCAACAGACTCCCACTTATACTAGAGATAAGTATTAATGAATTTTATTCTACTAGATTCCAAATGATAATCATGATTATTCCGAGAAAATTCTTTCATCAATGGGTCTACCAATTTATCTTTTGTGGAAACTATACTCACGATGACCTCACCTCTTTAAGAAAAATCCCTCAAGATATGATACATGTAAATTATGTTCCTATCCTGATGATGTGTTCTTTGATCCTTGGAAAGAGCATACACTTCTATATTATCATAGTATACTATGATAGGATCTTTAGTTCTACGAACCATATAAATCTATTAAAAAAAGTTTCATATCTAGAATACTTAATTTTCTGCAATATAAGACACATTATACTTAAAATCTTATAATGAATTAGATACCACTACATACTTTGTGGTTTTCTAGTTCATAGCACCGCCATAGAGAGTAAAGAAACATTTCAGTTTTGATTTTAAATCATCTTTACGTATTTTTACAATAGTATATATATATATATATATATCCCATGATTACTAGCACCCATTATTCTATATAAACCATGAAAATATCCTTATAATTCTTCAAATACATTAAGACAGTCTTGAATTCCATCCAATGGTGGTACCTAGATGATATCTTCCAACCATGCATAAGGCATAGGTACTATCTACCCTTATACATAGCACAACATACATGTATAACCCAATATATACTACATATGGGATCATAATCATCCTATGTAGCTCCTTATGTGTTTGAGGTAATGTTTTATTTTACAGATGTATGAAATGTTGCATTGGAAATAATCTCCTCTTAATTTGTCCCATACTCAAAATCTTTAGTTCCATTTTATTTTTCATACCATGTGTTAGTTCAATCAGCCTCATGAATTTATAATACTGTATTTGTATCTGAATAGTGTATGTTTCTTCACCTAAGTCCATCATAGAGAATCATGTGGTCAACCAAGTCTTAATAGACAATAAGAATCATTTCTCATTTCTAATAATTAGTATGTTATCAACATATACTATTAATAAAACTATTTCACTCCCAATAAATATTCTAGAAATATAAAGATCAAAATGGTTCTATATGAAACAAAATTATATTATGGATTTATCAAAGATATTTTTACATGTCCTAGATAATTTATTTAATCCATACATGGATATCTACAATTTTCATGCCTTTTTGACAACCTATAGTGTCACAAAACCTTTTAATTTTTTTATATAGATATATAATGGAAGATTCTTGTTAAGTAAAGTACATATAAAAAACCTCATAGTATTTAGAATCTATTATGATACTTATAATTCTAATGGATTTCAATAATGAAACTGGTGAAAAGGATTCATCGTAGTCATTGTCTTGCTGTTTAAAACATTTTCGACCTGGTGTTCCTTATAAGAATTGTCTTGTCCATTCATGTAAAATTTCTTATTATTTATGTATTTTCATACCATGTGATTTACATCCATTTTATTATCTACAAAAATCTATAAATGGTTTTAATATGTGGAGTCTATCTCATAATTCCTAGCTTATTTCCATTTGGTAGCTTATGTTCCACCTTCTACTTCCTTGCATGTCATAAGAATATTATTATCAACTAATAATGAGTCACCATACAAAGTGACTAGAAAACAAAATATTTTACATTATCTTACCTCTACTTTAGTCCTATGTGGTATAAGTTTTTATATAATGTCATATTCAATAGTGATTTATGGAATTAATAAATCTTCTATCTTTGGTGTATCTTGATCCATGTATTCATCGATGTCTATCTTGCTCCCATTATCTCATTTAGATATTTGGTCCCTATCATGAAGGGTAATACATATATTGACCACAAATTTATTATATAAAGTTCCATACTTGTAATATCCCTTAATTTACATTGGGTAACATATAAATATATACTTGTAATATGATATAATTTACTTTAAAACACATATATCATTCCACAACAAATTTTATATATAATACCATTTATCACGTTATTATTCACTTGTTTTAGTTTATGTGATACAATCAATAATTTATTTCCCCAAAAGTATAATGGGAGAATTCATGACACATTATCTACCTCAACATGTCCAATAATGTATAGTTGGTACTTTTACTCACACCCTTGCATTGTGGTATATAAGTTGGGGTAAGTTGATATAATATATCAAAATCCATGTGAAAATTAATGAAATATTTTATTAGATATTCCCTATTATGATCTGATAGAAGTTTATTTTTATTATTTTTCATTTTATTCTCAACTTAATTCTAGTTCTCATAGAATTTATCAAAGGAATCCAACATATACCTCATTTATTAGACATATCTTTGTCTTGTAATGTAATTAGTAAAACATATGATGTATGAGTATCCTGTAGGACCCTAGGACACCCTGAGAGGGGAGGGGTGAATCTGGGTGTCAAATTTTTCTTCTTAAAGTTGTGGATCTTGTTCCCACAATGGTAGGAACTACTTAAACCTGTATGATGGATATGATTAGCAATGAAACATTCACATACAGAGAGATAACACAGCTATTTTTACTTGGTTCACCACTAAGGGCTACGTCCAAGGAGCATATGCCGACAGGTTGTTAGTTGTACCAAAATCCACTATGCTTCACTAGCTGTCGATTACAAATGTTTGGGTACAGTCACTCTGTCCCAGGCTCACTGCCTTTACAAAAGTTTAGGAATAGCTCACTGCGTCCCTCAGGTCACTCCCGTTGACTCCCTCTGGCTCACTACCATTGGTGAAGTCCCACTCAGTTTATAGACGTGAAGGTCTCTTCAAGAGATGTGCATTGAAGTTCTTTATCTTCTTTTCAGCATGAGACTTTGCTTGCATCAGAATTCAGAGTTGATGCTCTTTTTAGTTCAATCCTTCTTCTTTAGTGAAATGACTGAATTCACTAGTTCCCATTGTCTTCATTTGCCTGAATCACAATCACTTATGTGATTGCTCAATAAATGATGCTCAGCTTACTTTTCATCATCAGAATTAGTTCACCATGTATGCATGAGATCATGCATATATCATTTAGATTTCTTCTTCAATCTCACTTTGCACTGAAAGTATCAGGCAATCTTTCAGCTCTTTCACAACTCCAGAAAGGCGGGCGTGCTTCAACAATATCTAGCTCTCCTTTTCAAGCACGGTGCGCAAGTCTCAATACAGTGCGCAAGTCCTCGGCGCGCAAGTCTAAACTGGCGCGCAAGTGACACCAAAACACCTGTGTGACTCTTCCTTCCCCAACAACAAACTTGCGCGTCCCACTTCCTTTCTCTCCCAAACCGCCTTGTACGCGCAGCCAACAACCGGCGCACAACCTCTACCTGTGCGACTCAACTACCACTAGCACGGCTCAACCACCTGCGCGACGAGAGCTCGAACAATCTCTAAGTCTTGAAATTCGTAGGAAATGAGGAGGGGTGGTTCAGTATTTATAGGCAATTTGACCACCCTGCACGACAACGTGCAAGTCAACCATCGACGCGCAAGTCTCTTCCCCTGCTAGTCACTTGCGCGACCAACTTCTAAACTTGCGCGAACCACTTTAATTTTCCAAATTTTGATCTTCTGATCTTGAAAAACCATAGGCGTGCAAGTTCTCAAGCTTCCAAGGCATTGGCGCGCAAGTCTCTTTCACGGCGCGCAATTCACCTGCGCGACCTCACCAAAACTTGCGCGACCCTTATCCCATTGCCATATTTTGATTTTCTAATCCTCAAAAACATATGGTGCTCAAGTTTCCAAGCCTTAAGGTACACAACGCACAAGTCCCTTTTCCAAAAACACTTTTCTCCATTTGTCAATTTTCAGGCCCAAAAATTTGGCAAACACTGGGAAACGGCGCCACCGTGTATCTGCTCTTTTTGTACCACCTCTAGATCATCCATTCCTCTGTCGACGTTCTTGAATCAAACATAGATCGTTGACCACAACTCTTGAACTCGACATGACATCATGAAATCCCTTTTGTCAAAAAGTTTATATGTCATTTTTTTGCTTTTTCAATAAGAACAATCACCTCAAAAACACTTTTTCTCGGTGATTTTAATCCTTCAGCAACTCTTCTTCTGTCATCACAAACTCCACTATCGTGATATGTATTCTTTGAAGGAACAACTTTAGAACCATCATCTTCTGATACAATGTGATGTGCATGGACATATCATAATTTCAATCTCCACATGGCCATCTCATAAGTCCAATCCCTTGCACATTGTCTTCTTCTTCAGCTGTCATTATCTACTTCATGCAAAGAATATGAGTTTCATGATTCTCAAGCAATCATGAGTAATTGCATGGTCTTCATCAAAAAACCCCATTCTTCATTAATCATCCTCAGATGGATTACACCTCACATTCTTCATTATTGTAAACAGTGTATCACCTTTGACACATGTTCTTTGAACTTATGATTAGTACAACAATCGTCTGAATTATCATTCCTCCACTTAATCGGAGTACTTCTTGATCTCCTTCATTTTGATCTTCATTGACAATTATTGACAAAAAATAAAACCTTATACACAAAGTGGTTCCAACATATCCACCCCATATATTAATAAGAAATAGCCTAAACATGTCTGTAAGAACTAACTCTAGAATCTCTATGTCCCTTTCACATTTTCCACTAAATGTATATTTATTTATTTTACCATTAAAATATGAATAACATATGCCAATTGGTTTTAGTTCAATGTAATATAATTAGCAATCTTGGTATAATATTTTCAAAAATATTTTTGTTTAAATGACCTGTTAAAGGATTCCACATTTAAGTGTGATATGATTCCTGTAAACTAATTTTTTTATTGATTTCCATTAATATTTGATGTAATCTAATGAATAAGTGAAATTATTTATATACTCCTTACCAAAACATATGTTATCATTGTAAAAGTAGAAAATATCCTCCCAAAATTGTAAATAAAAACATCAATATTAAAATAAGATAAAGAAATAATTTTTTGGCAACAAATGGAACGTAAAAATAGTTCTTCAATACATATATCACTATTATTGGCAATGTGAGGTGGTTGTCTCAAATAGCTGATATATCAATTCGTATTCCATTGGTGGGTTGTAGATCTACCAATATTTATTTAACTCATCTAAATATACTTGGTTCTTATAATTATATATAATTTTTCGCACAAAATTATATTTGTAATACCTAATTTTTATAAATAGATAGATTCCATTTAATAATTAATACACTTGAATCTTCCCTATACTTCTCTTCCATGGTGTAGTTATTATTACAACATCCTTTTTTCCACATGCATAACAGATGATGTCATGTTCCCATGCTTTCCCCTCAATATTCATCCTCTTAGGATAAAATTTTAAAGAAAATTTTAACTTGGATTTAGTCTTGAGGACTTTTATAATGTCCTTCCTTTTGTTCAATATAAGTATAGAAGGATTTTTTTCCTAATGTCCTTACTAACCTAGAAAAGTTAAGTAAGGATATTTGGGGGACTCCTCCCAATGTGGTTTATTTTAACATTCACAACAAAGATAGAAAAACAATGAGGTAGTGATATAATAATGATATTTGGGTACAACACATCATGTAGATAAACCCTATAATGGATAAACACAAAATTTGGATAATCATTTTGACTACATGAGTCTCATCTGTCACACTCTCCCCATGTTTTCTCATGAAGCGTTCCTTTGTGATATGAAACTACTCTTGTATACATTTATCTATATATATATCATGATGATTATTGAAAATGAAATAATCATCCATTATCTCATTATATTTCATGATTTTATCATAAATTGAAGAAATAATCAATCACAGGACATATAACTCATCATCCATGTGTTTTTGTTAGACAACAACCACTTCATCACTCACATCCTTACCATGAGGATCTGAAACAAGGAACTCTATCATGTAAAACTTCCATTCATGGAATAATACAATACACTAGATCTATACCATTCCTAGATGTTACTATAAGTAAGGATAATATCTTTCTTAAGTATAAATAAGAGGCATAACATAGTTTACAATCATTCAATTTTACTATAATAATATAAAAAAATATTATTAATAAATTATTTGATTACTAACATATATTTGATGAAATAATCTACATATCTTATTAGTCTCCCACAATTTTATAAGTCTCAACACCCCTCTCCATCAAACTCACAATATCTAATTGTTTAGAAATTATAGTGGAAATGATATGTAATTATCTATTTATAACTTAATAAAATGAAATGAAAATTATAATAAGGTATTTTAGTAAGTCGTAATTCCAATTATTACCTTAAATATCCTTTATCATTTGATTCAAATTCCTAATCCAAAAATCATTATTTTTATTTTCTCAACACTTGCCTATAAATTTGTATTAAAGCAACAAGGGCTGTTAAATCCAATAAAAGTTTGGTTATGTTTTCCCATAATCATTTTTTAGACTTATTGATAAGTAAAAGTGTCCCTAAAAAAGGCCAAAGCTAATATATTAACAACGAGTCCCTCTTATCTTAGATAACAGAAGGATTCTAAATTAATATTAACATGAGGGATTTTTTTAATATGTGTGAACATTATTATTTTAAAATTTTATATTCCTTTTCAATATTATGTGGATTTTACATAATTAATTATCCATGTGTCAACAAAATATTTACGCATAATCCATTTATTTTAATTCTATCTTATATGCTTCTTAATTAATTTATTTATGTGATCATGATAAATTATCCAAAAAATTTAACCATTCAATAAATAGAAATAAAATATGCAAAATGAATTCATCATCAGATTTATAATAGTTGATTTTTTGAGAAGATAATAAGTCAACCTATGATCCTATGTGGATAACTCATAAAATAAAGCTTAGTATGAGTTATTGTATTCCACCACCAACCTTAGTATCTTCTTGGTTGGTTACACTATGACTTGGGTTTTGAACTAACTCTTCTTCTTAGAGCTTCATATTTAATATATTTTACTCACATAAAGGTAAGGGGAAACAAGGTTATGGGATATATAAAATAAACCTTAGACACACAAATCCTACATAATAAATGAGAAGGGATAACTCACATACCATCATATTTAATTTTAATAACACCTTAATGAATGTTAATATCCCTATAAAAATATTAAATTTAATTTAATTTCAATACAAACATTGTTGATTCATGCTTTTGATCATTCATATATATGCAATGAATATGAATTTAATAAACTAGAATTCATTTCAATCAATATTAATTATGATAAATTAAACTAATTAATTGATTAGTTTATTTATCTTATGGTCCTTATAAACATCCCTTAAGATCATATTCAATATAATTTTTTAAATAATAATGTAATAAATTTTCTTCAAATTTAATTAAGTACACAGTGTGTACTTTGAAGAAACATGTATATTAACCATCTAAACTACTCAACATTATGTAAGGTAGTGTAATTTGTACTCACATGGCATGAACCATACATGGTGTGTCACATAATTATGTAGTTTTT
Source organism: Viscum album (assembly GCA_963277665.1). NCBI lineage: Eukaryota > Viridiplantae > Streptophyta > Magnoliopsida > Santalales > Viscaceae > Viscum > Viscum album. Next base: position 678,475,486 of record OY728123.1, on the reverse strand, counting down.
ACTTTCAATTAAAGAAACATGGACAACTGTTTCATTATGTGACATGTATCACCTTTAATACACGTGGAGTACATAGCATGAAATGAATATATATAGAATTAAGTTCTGAATTTTACATAGAAATTAATTAATTATTCAATATTATTTAAAATATTTTACATGACATTACTATGAATTTATAACACATGAATATATGTTGGATAGGTTTATTAGTATAATTAATCTTTTCCTTTCTACATAAATATGTATGAGATACATGATGCCTAAAATCCTACCACATGTCATATAATTTACTATTTTTTTGGATATGATACATGCCTTGGGACTTAATGTGTATTTTACATGGAAATTTATGAGGTACATGGTGTATATTCTAAATAATTAAAATTAAATTTTTATGTTTCATGATTTTCAATCCCTACACATCATGAATAAATACAAAATTCATATTTTACTATGAGGTTTTCAAAATTTTCATTGTGATTGTGTGTGGTATTTGTGTGTGTATGGTAGATACACATTGTGTAGTCCAATAAGTAATGTTATTTTATGGACCTATAAACTTACAATGTGTTGTGTTGTTTCATTTTTTTCTTTTCACGACACATCTAAAATAATTCTTAGCTTTTCCTAGTGTAATGAACTAATATAAATGATGTGTATCTATAAGCTACACATTGTATAGTCCCATGTTACCTAACCAGAATCCTCACCACATTTAGATAATTTCTTTATATGATGTTAATTGTTTCTTAACTTATTCATGGTTATATGAATGTAAATAAAGAATATATATAAATTTTTTTATTAAAAGAAAAAAATAAATGAGCCATAAAAAATAGAAACATTATTCAAATAAATACTTGAAAATTAAATCATTATAATTTTTAGTATGACCACTTTGAAAAAACATACACATTTTAGGAATATTGAAAACTGGTTAAGACCATTCACAATAATGGTTTTTTCATATAATCAAACAAATAATTCATAAGAAAATACCTGTGAAAAACACGTCTAATGTTTACATCCTATGAACATTGATAAAATAATCATGGAACCATAATATATTACTTTTCACATAAAATTTATAAATAATTTAATATCATAAATTATCCCGATCTTCATTAATTTCATCATTGTAGATTTTGACCATAAAAAAATTGTTCGAGTTGTATTTTATTTCACTATGTGGATTAAAGGATAGAATCCATCAAGTAGTAATCCACACATATTCATTGATCTCAAAGAATCATTAATGGCTCTTTGGGTTCTTTCACGATGGTATTAATCATGCTTATTCTCTCACCTTTGATTACAATATAATACTTCAACGATGACTTATTTATTCCTGTCCTCCTACTCTTTAGATAATGGAGGGAGGTTGAAGGATTCTCTTCGACTTAAGAGAAACCCTAGGGATGTTAATTATGGAGATAATTATCTAGGTAGGGGAAATGTTATGCATAATGAAATGATTCTTAGGAGTTATATAGAAATGATATAACCTAGTATATATAGAGAAAGGCTTAAATAATTACTATTAGTAAAAAGGCCCTTATCTAATCTCTTAATCTTAAATGGCTATTTATTTAATAATAAAAATATTATAATTATTTTCTTGATGTGCACATTTCATACAGATAATAAAAATAAAAATAAATAAAAATATTTATTTAAGTGATATTTTGTATATCATTTTTTACTAGGTGATTATATTTTATAGAATACCTTCCTCAACATTTACTAAACCTTGAATACTATTTATATTTTTCATTCAATAAATAAATAAATAAATAATATATTCATAGTCTTGTGAATAAAAAATTATTTAAACATTCAACTCATATAGTGATTGAATAAATGTGACCTGTATTCGAACTATTGAATACAAATAGTATTTAACTGAGTTCCAATGTAACGACCCTAACCCCAATATCTTGGAGTTAGTGCCTTACATTATTACATTGACATAGAAATGATGAATCAAATCCTGGAGGACCGATCAATTTAGAAATTTTTGAGAACCAGATACATACATGATACCCATTTTATATTAGGAATATAAAATAAAACATAATACATAACAAAATCAAAAGAAATTAATACTTGAAAAATCATTCAAATATTTCTTCTTTATATCCTTGGGAAATGAAAAAAAATTGGTTGTTCTCAAATACTCAGTAAGGGTTAAGTACAAATAATGATATGATGAATTAATAAGAATAATAAACAATGAAAGGTAAATAACTAAACACAGATTACATTTAAATAACTTTAATATCATGGTATTATAAGGAAGAATCAATATGATAAGGTAAATAACTGAAAAGACATTCAATTTAATTAATAAACCGATAATTAAATACATCCATAAATAATATCATAGTGAAAATATCATGGATAATAATAATAATAATAGAATTATCAGTGATATAAATTCTTAATTATTGGATTTCAAATTTCTCAGGAACCTAATACCTTTACTATTAAGATTTATCCTCAAGACAGTTCAAAACTACTGGGTAAAAACCCATCATATTTGGACAATAGGTTTGTCTCATGAGACCTGTCGATGCATTTAGGGGCTATATTTAACAAAACCCCACCCGTGTCATCATTCCAAAATAATTCCTCATATATTAAATAACCGATTTAATTCATGAAAAATGTTCATTACCATCAAATACATGTATTGAGTAAAGGATACAGATTTATCAATATTTAATAAGATAATAAAATAACTTTGAATGTAAACACGTTATGTAAAAATGGAATATTCTCCGGGAAATAATCATATCCATAATAAAATAATATGGATATTTCAGATAAATTTATTGTCGAATGAAAAATGATTACAATAAAGTGATTATTTCATGAGAAAGTTAACAATCACAAAAGAAATTGAGATTATACAATAACTTTTACTAGTTAGTATTTTTCAAGTCAAATCCCATTGGATGAAATGATTCAAATTGAACATAATATAAAATTGCATATGAATTAATAATTATATTAAATGTCAAAGGGGGAAGTATATAAACCACATAAAAGTGATTTTTTCATAATACTAATAAGTCTTAATTGAATGCAAATTGAGATGAAATCCCTTACCTTGTGTTTTACTCATCATATTCATCCTTTATGATCCTGAATAATAAAATTATGTTAATTATTTAATTTATTAATAATTTTTTTCATGTTTATTATTCCTTTTATTTAACTAATTACCACGATATAATTAATTAATTAATCAATTTAAATTTATGTCGGGTGTTTTGATGATATTTGACTTATGTGTCAAAAATGAATTCAGAAGGTGACTATTGGTATAAGAGGTCATTATTTCAATATCTCTAGAATAATAATCCTGAAATAATTATCTTATTTATATATAAATTATAATTTTAAGACAAATCATGAAATATGTTTTTGAGAAATGTAGTATGTTATGATCATGGAGATAGTAGGTCGTACGTACGCATGAGTAACGTTTCCTTTTTTGATGAACAATATGAAAAGGATTTATGTAAAATTTTATATTTAAAAAACTATAATAATATCATAAAAAACATATTATTTATTTAAATATACTTACATGTACCATCAATGTGGTTTGGTGATGATAATAGTGTCACGTCCTTTCGTGAAAGCGGTAGTGCACATGTACACGAACAACATTATCATCTTTCATTGAGTGAAAATGTAAGAAAGAAAATGATATATATTATATTTTAAGAATGATAAATTTTTTATTTATATCATAATTATAGAATTTATATCCCATATTATCATTAACATTATCCTTATATCATCCCATGTAAAGCGTTAGTAAAAGACGAATCACATCGCTTTACGAGGTGGTAGTCCGTCGTACACACGAGCGACATTAACATATATTCTATGGAATAAAAAGAATAAAAGTTATACATTATATAATGAATAAATAGGTATAATTATGCTATAAATATAATAAATATAATTTATATCCATAATCAACCCAACCTTAAATGGTGGTAATGGATAAATGAATGATATCGATTTGCGAGACTGTAGTCCTCTGTACACAAGAATGGAGATTTCATAACCCATTTGATGGAAGTAGAGGTGGTTTTAGGTAATTACATTAAAATAAAAACATATAAGTATATGTAAGATAATAAGGTTATTATATCATCATGTTTTAATAATTAATTGAAGGAGTTTTCATAAGAAATAAAATACAAACTCTTGTTTAAAAACGTTATTGCTTCTTTTGGTATCTTCTTTAGTTTTGCACCAAATATTTCCTAGGTTAGATTTATTAAAAATAATGATTAAAATATTATATGAAGTATTTTGGGAAGTTATTTGGGTAGGTATTTTTTGAACCAAAATGGGTTTAGTGTGTGAAGAAGAGAGGAGATGTGGTAGCCTTTTATATGTGAGTAGAGTGTCACAATTGTAATTTTTGAATAAAATGAATTCTGCCCATGTTTTTTATGTCGCAAGGCTCAAATAATGAAAAATTATTGATAAAATATAGTATAAGGTCTAAATATATCTATAAAATATATTTTAAATAAGTTTTTAGGTAAATTTGACCCTTTTAGTTTTAGGTTAACCCTCGATAAATCCATTTTTACCATAACCACGGTAATTATTTTTTACTATTTTCAATATTAATATTGGTAAAAAATTAAATTTACCTTATTATAAATTATAAATTATTTTGATTCCAAATACTGAATCTATTTTTTCAAATTAAATTCAGATAATTTTAATAATTTCACTTAAAATTAATCCCATAGATGCGACGAGAAAACATGTTTTCAAAGAGAAAATGATTAAAATTTTAAATAGTTTTTATATCAAAAGTCAATATAAAAATTATTGAAATGAAATAAATTATATTAATTTATATAAAATTGATCTAATTTTACTTTAAAAACAATTCAATATATAATTTAATGTTATAAATTATTTAAATAAAAAGGCAGTTTTCAATTAAAATTCTATAATTTTTACTATTCCTTAAAAAATGAAACATTTTAGAAAAATACCAATAATTCAGCCTAAGATGAATTAGATATTATTATTTAAAAAAAAGTATTTTTACAAATAAATTTTCTAAAATTTTTTAAAATTAATTTTACAATATGTTTGCGAAGCATGACTAAACCAATTTTTAGAATAATATAGTTTTTCAGAAAACTTTTCTTTTACATTAAAATTAATCTTATTTTATTTCTAATAAATAGATAACCATAATGTTCATATTTTAGTTATAATTATTCATAACTTCCAAAATAATTAATAGTTTATATTGGCCATGTTTAAATAATACGTTAATGGAGTATTTTTTTTTAAACTCACTGTTTCACGCATCACAAGCTATCAATAAAACTAAATTTATTGTAAAAGAAATATATTGTAATGTCTTAGGATATTACATTTTGATATTATAAAAAAATTTAGTCCTTGAAATTTCATGGATATTAGCTTCAAAAAATATGGGGGGGGGGGGTATTTCTTCTTCATAACATCCTCTGGTTTCCAAATTGTTCCCTCTATTTTTTGACTTCTCCAAAGTACCTTTATCAGAAGATACAATTGATTAATCAATAATATTTCCATAGTATCAATAATCTGGACGTTTTCTTCAAATTAATATAGATCATGTTCCAATTTTATTTCATAAAAAGTGATAACATGTATTGGGTCTTACATGTATTTCCTTAATAATGAAGTTGGGAAAACATCATGTAATTTTGAGAGACATTGTGTCATTTATAAATGATAATAAACCACTCCAATTATTTCAAGGGGTTTCAAAGGGCCCAATGTACCAATAGATTAGTTTCCATTTCATACTAAATCTTATAACACCCTTCTATGGAGATAATTTCAATAAAACATGATCTCCCACTTGTATTTCAAAATACTTCCTATTATTATTGGAATAACTCTTTTTCCTACTTTGAGTTACTTAAATACGATCTTGAATAAACATTACCTTTATTATTGTATCTTCAAAAAGGTAGGTCCTATAAGTTTCCTTTCACCAACTTCATCCCAATAAGTTTTTGTAAAAAATTTCTTTCATATAATGCATCATGCAACACCATTTGAATACATGAATGAAAACTATTTTTTTAGGAAAACTGTACCAAAGGTAAATAATGATCCCACATACCTTGAAAGTAAAGTGAGCATGACCTAAAAATGTATTCTATTATTTTAATATTCATTTTAAACCATCCATTAATTTTAGGATGGTAGGCAACGATAAAATGAAGCTCAGTATCAAGAGCCTTCTAAATAAAATTCCATAATTTTGTTGTAAAATGTGGATCACTATAAAATAAAATTGTTAGAGGTTCACCATGAATTTTTACAATTTCTTTAATATAGATCCTTATGAGGAACCCAAGAGGTAAATCTTCTGTTATAGTGAGGAAATGTTCAGATTTGGTTAGGTGATAAATACTAACCCATATCACATCAGTCTTTCTAGGATTATTTGGTAATCCAGTGACAATGTCTATAGTAATGTCATCCTATTTATATATAGGAATATGAAGAGGTTTTAAGACTCCACTATTATTCTTTCTCACAAATTTCACTTGTTGACAAACCAAACACCTAGAAAAATAATCAACAAATTCCTTCTTCATGTTCTCCTAAATTATTTCCCCTTAAATCCCTATACATCTTTATACTACCAGGGTGTATAAAGAAATTTGATCCATGAACATCATCCAACCACTCCATTTTTGTCATAGGTATAAATAAAACACATAATCTCTTTATAAATTTGAGAACACCATATTCAAAATGATATCTTATAATTTCCCATAATTCACAAAATTAATTTTCATCATAAAGTTATCATCATTATATTGAGAACATATTATATTTTATAATAAATATGCTTTCACACTCATTTAAAATATGAGTGAAGTCTCATATTCCTTAATAATTCCAATATCCATATTTATTATATCCGTGAACAAATTATCCCTCCCAATCCTCATTTGGGTTATAAATCCATGTTATTTAATACTCAATGCATCCGTTAACCTATTTTATTTCCCTGGGTGGTAATGTATTGAGAAATCATAATCCTTGAGTAGATCGAGCCATCGTCTTTTTCTCATATTGATCTGTTTTTAGTAAAAAGATATATTTTAGGATTTTATAATTCATGTGTATATCATAGATTTCACCATATATATAATGTATCCATATCTTCAAAACAAATATTATATCTTCCAACACAAGATCATACATTGAATAGTAATATTCACAAGTATTCAGTTTTCTTGACGCATATTGTTGGCGCCAAAATATTGCACAAAAGGAAGGGACGGAAAAGAAGGTCGGCCCGCTGCCTCGCGAAGCACCGACGCAAAGCACCCCGAGCATCACGGTCTCGCGAAGCTCCGGAGGCGGTAACTCTCCGCAAACGAGTTTGACGTTCGCGAGCCCGTCGCGAAGCTCCGGAGGCGGTAACTCTCCGTGAACGACGTTGACGTTCGCGAGCGTGCCGCGAAGCACTTGAGGCGGCGTGTGAGTTCTGCTTCGCGGAGCCCCTTGCCTATAAATACTGGGCTCCCCCTAAGTCCCAGGGATGGACAATCCAACCTTTCGTCTTCTCCTCTCCCGAATCGCGAAGCACCCTTTGCCCCCGGGAATCATGAGCTCTGCGAGGTACTTCTACTTCGTGTGACGCCTTCGCTTTGACTCATTTTGAGCCCCTCTTCCGAGAGGGATGCCCTTCGCGAAGCTTAAGGGCATTCTCAAAGGAGGGGGATTCCCAAGGGAACCCGGGCAGCTGCGGAGCGTTTATGCTTCGTGAAAAACCCAACCTGTACTAGTGATCCCTATGCTAAGGCAGGATCGCTACACATCGCGAAGCACACAGATTCGCAGCACCCTGCTTCACGAGGCACCTCTTCTTCGCAAGGCAGTGCTCCGCGAATACTGTTCCACTTCACGAAGCACCCTCCACTCACACCTATGCCCCATGCTAAGGCCAAGGCACTCCACTTCGCGAAGCACACTCCTTTGCTTGGAAATTTCTCTTTCCGTGCGACCCTCCAGGTTTGCAAGATGTGATTTCAAAGTCCCACGGACAATACCACTCGTAGCGTTGCTTCGCCTAATGCTTCTTCGCATAGGCACGCTAACGGCTATTTCTTCTTCGCATAGCCACGCTAACGTGGACCCCTTGATGGTTCGCTCCACAACCCCCCTTGACCATGGCCTTGCCAGTACCTTCCGTCCCCTAAGGACTAGAGGGTACCGGTTATATAATTCCTAGGGGTGCGGAGTGAATCCACCTCGTCCGAGCTGCAGGACGTTAAACTGACAAGCATCACATCCTTAAAACATGACGTTAAACTGTGACCCGACCTCGTGCCTCTCACGAAGGGTCCCCCCAGCTCGAACATTTTTTACGCCACTCGTCTCCACAGGAGTGGAATAACCCCTCCACAAGGGATGATATCCTCCTTATTGGAGTGGTGTATGTTCTCAGGAGAAGGGCGACCCTAGTTCCCAAACGGATGGTTTCACCCCTGCATCTCCGTACTTCCCCACTACCAAGGTTAGTGGAGGGCGTGATAGGGAATGAGGCACCTGCCATAATTGGCCCCAAATCCCTCTTTCGTTGCGCTTTGTCACACTCCGGGCCTCCATCCGGGAGTAAGTCCCAACACCATGGGCCGCCTAATGCGTAATCCCCTCTTCGCTTCTCACGAATGCACCCTTCACGGCGTGATCGTCAGGTCCTTGCTGTATCTTGTTTCTCACACCGAGCATGACTCACGTGGTCTTAGAGTTGGCATTGGCCATGAAAATACCTCGTCCAACATGACGTTAAACCGCATGCCCTCGTCCAGCATGATGTTAAACTGGATTCCCTCGTCCAGCATGACATTAAACTGCATGCCCTCGTCTAGCATGACGTTAAACTGCATGCCCTCGTCCAGCATGACGTTAAACTGTATTCCCTTGTCCCGCATGACATTAAACTGCACACCCATTTGAACTACGAGGTCTTTGATCCATGTCAAGGCATGGTACGTAGGAAGCCTCCATGAGGTTCAAGCCCACCCATCATCCAATTCACGTCGAGTTCTACCTTCGTCCAGCATGATGTTAAACTGCATTCCAGTCCGACGACAAGCCGTTGTGACCACCCTTCGAACTACGAGGTCTTTGATCCATGTCAAGGCATGGTATGTAGGAAGCCTCACCGAGGTTCAAGCCCAACAATAATTGGCCCAGACTGTCTCCTTGTCGGTGTGCCAATCCCCCCCATTTTCACCCGAACTATGAGGACTTTGATCCATGTCAAGGCATGGTACGTAGGAAGCCTCCCAGAGGTTCAAGCCCATCTCCCATTGGACCAAGGTCCCTCATTTACGTCGGTTCTCCGACACCCACCGCCCGTCGTTTATTCACGTTAGGGTTCACTACCGTCCCGCATGACATTAAACTGTATTCCATCAATCCTTTGAACTATGAGGACTTTGATCCATGTCAAGGCATGGTACGTAGGAAACCTTCCCAAGGTTCAAGCCCACCACTAGTGGACCCCCGGGTCTACTTTCACGTCGGTTCACCGATGAAACCCTTTGAACTATGAGGTCTTTGATCCATGTCAAGGCATGGTACATAGGAATCCTCCCCAAGGTTCAAGCCCATCTCTCATTGGACCAAGGTCCACCTTCACGTCGGTTCGCCGATGAAGCCCCTCTGAACTACGTGGTCTTTGATCCATGTCACGACATGGTACGTAGGAATCCTCCACGAGGTCCAAGCCCACCACCACTAAGACCCTCCTAGTCCTCCCTATTCACGTCAGTTCGCTGATGATGCCCATCGGACCAAGGTCCACCCTCATGCCGGTTCACCGGCACCATCTCGAACTACGCAGACGTTGATTCCTTTCCACGGGGATACATAGGAGGCATCTTCAAGGCTCAAGACCAACTTCACCGTCTCCCTTGCGATGGTTCCTTGCCATTCCCCCCTTCCACTTCATTCGTCCATCCATCATCCACCCTGATTCTCGCCCGGGCCGTCATATCCCGGTGAGACCATGTCGGTATGCTCCTCTCCACAGCCGCCCATGGGTTGGTCCCGGTATCAGAACCCCTTCAAGGGAAATACCTCAATCCGATCCATTCTAACTCATGCTCTGATCGGGCTGATCCGTCTCCGCTGGACGTTAAACTCGCGGCGTACCCTGTGTTAAACACGGGAAGCTGAGGAAAACCTCAGATATGTGTCTATGGCATATAATTCCCCGCGCTCGATGTGGGATGCCTCGGGCTTCCACGTCCTCGAGAAGCCCTGTGACCCGGGATAATAGACAGACATACCAGGTTCCCTAGCATCCAGAAACGCTACTGATGCCTCAACGTGACTACTCCCCCAACTGAAGGTTGCTGCCCTGACCGGACCCTTTGGAATGTCCCGAAAGAAGCAGTGTAATTAACCGGCGTCCATGGAAACATGGAACTGGGAAAAGTTTCATGAACTACGTATTTAATATATGAGGGAGACCCGAACTAGGTGATGAGTTCCGAGGAGGAATCCACGGAAAGAAGAACCGACATCCCATCATCCCGTTTCGATCAAGGAGCAGACGTCCCTGAATAAGGAGCGAATGCCGCCCGCCTTTGGAAAGCGGGAGTGCGGGGCAACATCGCAGTGTGTCCTCCTCCGCGGATGGACAGATGCACGCGCCCCGGCGAAAGCATCGGAAACAAAAATGGTGGACCCGACGTGAATTTCTTCTCCTCAAAGTGGAGATTAGTAGCGTTCGAGACACCAGTAGATTGACGTGTCACCGGATCTAGATATCTGACGCCTGGTCCCGCCAAGAAAATAGCGGGCCTGTCGTGAAACTCACCGGAAGTCGGGGCAGTAGAACGTGGGGCACTCCATTCTGCAGTGTGTTGGCATGGATCCTTTTTACAAATGTGGAGAATGGAAGGACACTGGGGCACTGGTTGTCAATCCTTTTCCTCATAGTGCTAATGAGTTGATCCCTTCATTTCTCAGGAACCAGGTTGCTATTATAGAGACACGATCACCGCCCGCTCGCCTACGCAGGGGCAGGGGAAACACTGCCACAACCACCCCGCATGGCGCTGCTACCGCCATGATGGCTGCCACATTGCGGAATACGGGGCACCCACGCCCCCTTTCCCCATCATAGGTCATCCAGCGAAGGGTGATCAACAACCTCGTATGCAGGTACGAGGAGGAAGGGGTCATCCCAACTTGGGATATGGCCCTCTTGGACCTAGAGGCCTCCAGGCCCCGCCGTCAACGCCACCCTAACAGGCCGCGTAGGGATCCCCTGCTCCCTACCCCAACGTTCAACCGTTTCAGGAGCGTGTCCCCAGAATGCCTCGATGACTCCTCGCCTTACGCTGATGAGGCAGGTGCCATCCGTCTTGGCCCGCTCAGGGTCCCGACCCAAGGGCTCCAGGCAAGAGCTCCCGTCCATCCGCGTCAGCACCGCCGTCTGACTCCACAGGAAGAGCAGGCATGCCATGCCCCTGCACCACCTACACCAGCTCGTCTGACCCGACATCAGCGTCGGGCCCGGGTTGAGGATGCTCGCCCAGGTGCGTCGATGTCAACATCTATAGTGGCCCGAGCCACCGCCGACGTGCATCATGGAGTCCCTACAAACACGAAGCAGGGGAACTCCTTCACCCAACCAGGATCGAGACCTCAACCGCCCCACGGGCAGGCTGGGTTGACTCTCCGGGTTGTAGGCCTGAGTGTTTATCGCCGCAAACTAACCCGCGGTGATGTCCCCCCGTACGGAGGCCTTCCCCGTACCACTACTCCACAGAGCGTGGGCCTTCCCCGCTCCGAATCTCGTCATGGAGGTATGCCTCGTGATACCCCCATACCGAAGGAAGACCTGTCCCGCGGCAGTGACGCTCGGCGTGGAAACCTTTCCTGCGCCCACTATACAGGGTATGGAGTCCATCCTCCTACCCCCAACCACTGATCTGAAGGTACTGTCCATCCAGTCCTTCTCCAATGTGGGGGCCCTCCCTACGTCCTCTCTGCAACGGGCGAAGGTCCTCCTCGCCCCAGCAACTCGAAGAGTAAAGGTCAGCCTTGTTCCACCCACATCGACCATGGAGGTTCTCCCCATGCTCCTGTCAATTCCAATAGAGGCTCCGCCCACATGGGTGTCTTCCATAGAGGTCCTCCCCATGTACCCTTCGACATTTTCCCCAGTGCCCCTCGCACCTCGTCTATCTCGAGCGGGGGCCCTCTCCGCCACGACACTAGCGCCGCCCCGAGGCTACCTATTAGGGATCAACCCTGTCCCAAAGAGCCACCCTGGGGCAGGAGAGCAGGTCGTCGCCGCCACAAGAAGAGTCCTGGGAGGGCCCGGGTGGAGATCAAACCTGCCCGCTTCTCGGACTCTAAAGCGGAATGCGACTCAGCGATGGAACCTTCTCCCTGCTCCTCCGTACCAAGGACTGGGGCAGGAACCATGCACATTAGCCTCATTCTCCCAGAATTCGAGGTCCACCAGATTCCCATCTCTCTTCACAGGTACATCCAGGAGGAAGAAATCTTGGGAATTCCGCAGGTCTCGACCTTGCAATCACCGCCATTGTCACCAGAAGTGCCCTCTACCTCTACCAGAGATCACGGAGAGCTATTTTGGGGGCCAACGACGGTAGAGCGACGACATGACCTGTTAGCGGTAGCCGCGACTCCTGTGCCAGAAGCTGTGGCTATCAACCCATCGTATCATGATATCGTGGCCAGGTCACCTTACTCTTCAGAGGATGGCCCGGAATTCGGCGGCCAGTCAGCTCGTTCGCCGTATTCTCCGCCGCCGAGTTTACTATACCAGAGGTCCGCCTCGGTACTGCTACCGGTCCCTCATCCACCCCCGGTTGACGAGTGGGGCAATACAGGGCCAGAACCCGAGTCCGAACCCAGGAGCTTCTGGAGTATTCTCGCAGCGGATCACTTCCCAGAGAAATTCTGGCCGACGGCGGCACTGAACTTTCGCGCACCAGAGTCCCTTACCCCTGAAGATGTGGGGTGCTTTTGTTGAACCCAATGGGAGAAACACTTCCGCCTTCTTTACGAGCCGGTGGTGTACCCCAGAAGTCGAGAGCACTTCGATGAAATCAGTGAGCAATGCCGCCTGATCGACTTGGCCGCACTCCTTGTGGCCCAGCACCCTGAGTCGCCAGGTCGCCAGAGCGCCCTTCAACGGAAATGTGTTCAGAGTTTCAAAGTACTCCGCAAAGTCATTAGGGAAGCTAACCCCCATGTGAAAGTCCATGGTTGGGGACGCTATGCTGCTCTACTCTTCGACCCTATCCGAAGGCAGCCCGATTCGCTATGCGACATCGAGGACATGCCCTCGAGAGGGGTCGCGGTCCACATGGGTGACGTAGTGGACAAGGAAGACGATCTTGAATTCCTTGATGGAGACTTACCCCCTGAGGGAGTACCGCCATTACTGGACCCATCAGGGAGGGTTACCCGTCAGCAGAGGAACCTGCTAGGCCTCCCCGTAACCCCCGAGTCACTGGTACTCGGTCGAAATACCGGAAATGGTAAAGAGCACGTCGGAACTGTCAAGCACTCCGACCCATCTGCCTCTATGCAGAAAACATACGAAGATCCCTAGAAGGCCAGATTACGCTAGCAGCTTGCTGAGAAGAAGAGGCTGGTTGACGAACTCTTGGATGAGCGCGCTGCAGAGCGGAGACCCGACTATGGTAATCCCAGGCCGGGGCAGCAGGGGAAGGAACAATTTCCCCCCGGTGAGTTTCCTCCGGGAAACCCTGATCATGCTACTTCCGTAGATAGGGAAGAAGCTGGAACTTACGTCAAGAGGGCGCAATACGTCTCACCAAACCCCCCCGAACGACGGGGCAATCTGAAGAATCCAGTCTGGGTTCCCCCAGTCGCCCCGCAGGTCGTTTCGACAGTTGATCCACGAGCTACCGAAGCCATCTACCATGTTGAAGAACCTGGAAATGCACTTGTGGTTAGGTATCCCCGTTAAGACAGGGACCCCACCCATATGATCTTATAGCGGCACTCACAGCCCGCCTCGAAGCATTGGAAACACAACAGGTGGCCGTCCCACCGGATGGAAAGTCATATCCCGCATGGGTGGATGATATGCCCGCGCCCCCGGGTTTTGGGAACCCCACTTTCTCGCCCTTCAACGGGACAGGGGACCCGCCGCAGCACTTGGCTCATTTTTCTTCCAGGTGTGGCCCCATGCTAGGGACCCCAGCTCAGCAAGAAGCCGCCAAGCTCCGATGTTTCGTACAGACATTGGAAGGTCCAGCATTCGTTTGGTACAACCATCTCCCTATCGAATCGGTGACCGGTTGGGAGGATCTTTGCCGGAAGTTCCTAAACCAGTTCAGCTCCACCACAAGGAAGACCAACATTACAGACCTCTTCAAGTGCAAGCAAAGGCCTGATGAGAGAGTCGCAGATTTCATCGCCCGGTGGAAGGGACTTACGTATTCCCTCGATATGCCACTGACTCAGGAGAAATTACTGACGATGTGTGTGGGGAACGTCAAAACAGAGTTGGTACCCTCCCTGATTACCCAGAACTACCATGGAGGGTTCATAGATTTCTCAGATAAGGCTCAACGCCTTGAGGAAGCTCTACAACAGGCTAGTCAGGCACGTTCGTTGCCCCCTATGATCCTAGCCAGGAGGACCGCCAGAGCCGAACCCGCCGCAGTGGCCCAAATAGAATCCCCTAGGCAGTTGGAATTACTACTAGCGACACTGTCCCCGCAACCCCACAGAGGTCCCCCACCTCAAGAATAGGCTCCTTCCCAGTAGCGATCGCCTCAGAATCGACAGGTTCCCCCGCGCAATGCACCACCACCACCCAGGTGAGACAATCAGGCACCGCCTCCTCGGCAGGCCCCTCCGGCCCCTCGTCAGGGCCAGGGCCCCAGGGCCCCCTATCCGGAAAGAAGGCACTAGACTTATTCGTTCAACAAAAATCAGGTCCCTGGATACTTCCTAAGTGCTCTAGAGCAAGGGATTGTGCGCCTGCCCGAGTTCAGAAGGCCGACAGAGGCGAATCTCACTGATCACCTCAACTACTGTCCTTATCATCAGATTCTGGGGAACACCCTCAAGCAATGCTATGTGTTTAAAGACTGGCTTCAAGACCAGGTCAACAGAAACATAGTCAGGTTGGGCCCGACACCAACACAAATGGCGGGTGTCTTTGCAGGGTCAGAGATCGGTAGCGATAGCGAAGGCGAGTGGCAGCAGGTCCCCAGCCGCGGATCCCAGAAATACGACGACTGGATGGCTCGAAAAACCATCGTCCGTGCCCATGGTATCATTCGGGCGCGCCTGAGGTAGCCGGAACCTTCAGAATAAGTAGCCGGTACCTCTGCATCGTCTTCACAGCCGACCTCTTCCCAGAAGGGCAAGCAGCGACGACACAAGAAGAAGCAACGCGCTCCGCCGGTGCCGTCGTCATCTCTCACTCTCGGTGACTTTATGCCCCCTGAAATGGGGATTCCTCCCAGAATCCGCCTGGTGGTGGATGAATCGTCAAGCGACAACTAGGGGTATGCTTCGGTTAACACCGTGGAGCTGGTAAAGCCCTATATGACTCCCGACGAGGGGGAACGCCAGACGAACCTCCCCAACGTTTCCAGATGATGTCAATGTCAGCGGAATCGCAACCGCGCCGGTCATAGAGGTACGCCAGTGGGCACTTTCAGCCAAGCCGTGCATGCTGATGAGACCAGACAGCAGGCTTAGTGCAGAGCTCAGCATGCGCAACCCCATCTAACACCCTTAGCTCTACCTCCACCGCCGTTTGTGCTACTAGATCAGGGAGAGCTGCCTCGTTCGTATCACAGTCAGTCTTGCACGGCTACAAGCCAGCCTCCACTATCCGATCCTAGTCCGGCGTCTACTCTCCAGGCTTCAACTTGTAGGCAGCAGGATGTACCCAGTACTAGCCGATCGCCGGTTCAACCGGCAGGACCCGCTATGCCTCCAAATGCCGAATGACCTCCTGTAGTAAGAGGTACGCGTTTGGCACGAAAGTATAATGTCCTGAAGCACCTGTCCTGCATTCCGGAAAGGCTTTCTATCCTCGAGGCCCTTCTCCTGTCATATGAAATGCGCGAGGAACTTTCCGAGGCCCTATGGAGCCCCCTCCAGTTTGAGACGGAGGTATCAGCTGCAGAAGCCTTCCATACCGAGACAATTGAGAACACAGAATGTCAGGCGGTTATCTCGTTCTCCGGTGAAGATGAGGACCCTCCTATACAGGGGCATATTCACCCTCTGTACATCACTGGCCACTTCAATGGTGTGGAAGTCCGCCGCTGCCTCGTTGACATGGGTTCCGGGATTAACCTAATTCCGACTCGGACGTTGCGGAAGCTAGGTCTGTCTAAAGGTGATTTAACTCCCTCTGACCTCAGAATCTAGGGGTACAACAGGACCGAGAAAACCCCAGTCAGCAAGATCCTCCTGAAGACTCAGTTCGGTGGCTTAATTGCTAGCACCGAGTTCATGGTCGTCTCTCAGGACACCACCTACAACATGTTTATGGGTAGGCCATGGCTCCAACTTCATGCAGCGGTCCCTTCGTCGTATCACCAGTGCCTCAAATACTCACTCAACGGTCGAGTAGGCGTGCTTCAAGGAGATGTGTCTCCTTTTGCGTCTTGTGAGGCCCACTATCTGGATGATGATTATTACAAAAGTAAGGATAAGAAAATCCTAGTAAGTGAGGATGATCCCGCCCCGATAACAAGTGATCCCTGGGAAAGCATGGATGATGCCTACATCCTCCTGATCCACCGATTGGAGGCCACGACCCCTGACATGGGGCAATGTTTTGTTGTCTCGGGTACACAAGGAAGGCATGTTCCCGTGTCCAAGCGACGGCAGAAAATCACCTCGTACTCCTACATCAACCGGGCTCAGGTGATCCCGGAACCTCCTACCCCTATACGGTACAAAAATGTCAAGCTTATGACAACGACGGTACTCCATACATGTCTCTTCTGCCGGGCTGGAATCCACTGACTCAGGCCGACATGTCACCACTTATTTGATATCATCAAACGTGGCCCCTTAGGCTGAAGGCCAGATGGGATAGAGTCGACTGCCTTCATTGCTATGGTCTCAATGGAAAGTGAGTCTCCTGATAGGTTGACCACTGCTGCCCGAGCCGACAACAGCTGCCCCTCAGGCTTTGATAGCCCAGGAGTATCTCCCGTCGCGGGAAATCCCCCCATGGGTGGAGAGGAAGACCTAGAGGATGCTCCCCCCTCCTTTGAGGAAGGAGTCTCTACCACGGTTGATGAACTGGTACAGGTGAACCTTGGTAGCGAGGCAGATCCGAAACCCACATTGATCAGTGCATCCATGTCCCCTGAGGAGCGGCAGCAGTACGTAGACTTCCTCAAAACACACCGTGACGTGTTTTCCTAGAGTTACAACAAGATTCCAGGACTGGATCCCCAGGTATCCATTCACCGTCTGGGCCTCCCGGCAAACCATCGTGGGTTTAAGCAGCCTCCCAGGAAGATGCACCCTTCTCATGGTGCTATGGTTGAGGCTGAAGTTGACAAGCTTATCAAAGACAACTTTGTTAAGTCCAGTACCCCAAGTGGCTTGCCAACATTGTGTTAGTCAGGAAGAAAAATGGGCAGATCAGAGTCTGCATCGACTTTCACGACCTTAATCTCCACTTCCCAAAGGATGACTTCCCACTCCCGGTGATGGAGTTATTGATTGATGGCACGACCGGGCTCCAAGCTCTCTCTTTCATGGATGGGTATTCCGGGTACAACCAGATCCGGATGGCCCCCTAGGATGAGGAGTCCACTGCCTTCAGGGCTCCCCAAGGTACCTTTTGCTACCAAGTTATGCCATTCGGCTTGAAAAATGCAGGTGCCACTTATCAGAGGGCCATGCACTGCATATTCAAGCCGATTCTCGGAACATTGGTGGAATGCTACGTAGATGACCTAGTGGTCAAATCATGTCAGTGCCAGGACCATCTCAAAGACCTCAAGAAGGTGTTCGGTTTCCTCCGTTCCCATCACCTGAAGATGAACCCGTTGAAGTGTGCCTTTGGGGTCACCTCTGGGAAGTTTCTAGGATTTTTTGTTAGATACTGAGGTATTGAGATCGACCTAGAGAAGATCAAGGCCATCAGCCAAATGCCTCCCCCGAGCAACATTCGGGAACTTCGAGGCCTCCAAGGCCACTTAGCCTATATACGCCGATTCATTGCGAATCTGGCCGGCAAGTGTATTCCCTTTTTCCGGCTCATAAAGAAGGGTGCCGCCTACGAATGGGATGAGGAGTGTCAGACCGCCTTTGGGGAAATCAAGAAGTATCTGCTCCAACCTCCGGTTTTGATGCCACCCATCT
Source organism: Viscum album (assembly GCA_963277665.1). Lineage (NCBI taxonomy): Eukaryota > Viridiplantae > Streptophyta > Magnoliopsida > Santalales > Viscaceae > Viscum > Viscum album. Next base: position 678,457,030 of record OY728123.1, on the reverse strand, counting down.
CCTGAAATCCGCTGGTCCTTTACGTGACCACCCTGGAAAGATCCCTCGGTGTGCTGCTCTCCCAGAAGAATAATGAGGGTACTGAGAACAGTCTCTACTATCTCAGCCACATGCTTCTCGATACGGAGGTCATATACTCCCCTATCAAAAAGAGCTGCCTTGCACCCGTCTTCACCGTGCAGAAGTTTCGACATTACCTGCAGCACCATGAGGTGCAATTGGTCTCCCAGGTAGACCCACTGAAGTACATCCTGAACCGCCCCATGCTGACTGGCCGACTAGCACGGTGGGCAGTGATTCTCCAACAGTTTGATATCAGGTTCGTACTTCAGAAGGCCATTAAAGGACAGGCATTGGTAGACTTTTTAGCTGCCCATCCAACCTCCATGGATCAATCCCTGGACCTGGATTTTCCCGATGAGACGATCCTCTCATTCGATCATGTCGTCCCGTGCTGGAAAATGCATTTCGGCGGTGCCTCCCGGAGCCCCACCGGTAGGCGGCTCAATGATCCCAAGATCAACAGAGTGGGCCTGGGTATTGTCTTCATTACCCCGACACAAGCCATCCTGCCATACTCGTTCCTGTTGTCAGAAGGCTGTACGAACAATGAGGCAGAGTACCAGGCTCTCATCACTGGCCTTGAGTTGGCCCTTGAGATCCATGTGCCCCATCTACATGTGAAAGGAGATTCCGAGCTGGTAATCAAATAGGTTAATGGAGACTACGTCGTCAGGAAGCCGGAGATTGTACCATTGCTGGAGTACACCCTCTGCCTAATGGCCCAGTTCTCTTCTCGACCAGAGATTACCCATGTCCTGCGGTCACAGAATGGTCAAGCAGACGCCTTGGCTGGCTTAGCCACGTCGCTCGCAGAACCCGAGCAAGATGATTTGATCATACATGTGGCACACCGGAGAGTCATTTCCCCCATCACCCAAGAGGACAATGATGGCCTGCGGGTAAATCATCTCACTGCCGGACCCTCTACGTCAGGGGTCCCGGGTTCGTCAGACACAGTGGTTGAAGCCACTCCCGACTGGAGGGCACATTTTGTCGAGTATCTCCAAAATGGTCGCCTCCCGGACGACCGGGCTGAGCGAGAGCGAATTCGACACGACACACTGTAATTTACCCTCAAGAGCGGCCCCAGTCTTAAACAGATCCTTTATAAGTGGAGCTTCGATGGAGTCCTCCTCCGTTGCATCCAAGGAGAAGAGGTTCTTCAAGTCATGCAAGAGGTTCACGCCAGTTCCTGTGGCGCCCATCAAGCTGGGCTGAAGCTGCCCCATCAGATCCGGAGGTTTGGGTACTTCTGGCCCTCTATGATCCATGATTGTATCAGGTATGCCAAGAGATTCCACGCGTGCCAAGTTCACGCCAACTTCCTACATCGGCCGCCGGAGCCCCTCCACCCCACCAAGTATTCTTGGCCATTTTCGGTATGGGGAATTGATGTAGTGGGACTGTATCCACCGGCAACAGCCTGCCAGTGTAGGTTCATCCTGACTGCTACAGATTTCTTCTCCAAGTGGGAAGAGGTAGTTCCACTCAAAGAGGTCAAGGCCCATTCCATCGTTGACTTTCTGAGCTCCAATATTATCCACCGGTTTGGGGTCCCTCACACCATCCTCACAGATAACGACACCAACTTCCGAGTGGCTGAACTGAAGAAATTGTATGCCAAGTACGACATCCGTTCGAACCATACCTCCCGCTACCATGCGCAGGCAAACGGACAGATCGAGGAGTTCAACAAAACCCTCTCTAACATTCTGCTGAAGACAGTTGGTCAGAACAAGAAAAGTTGGCCGGACAAGCTCCCCAACGCCCTCTGGGCTTATCGGACGACGACTCGCAACTCTACCCAGGTGACCCCATATTCCCTGGTGTATGGAGCTGAGGCCATCATACCCATTGAGATCTAGCTGCCATCGTTACACACTGCAGTCTATGATCACCAGACATCAGATGAGGTAGCCGAAATCCATCCAGCTGAATTAGAAGCACTGGATGAGAACCGGCTTCGTGCCCTGCATAATCTGGAAAGGCACCGGGACAAGATAGCGAGGGACTTCAACAAGAAGGTTCGTCTCCGCTCTTTTCTACAGGGCGACCTAGTGCTGGCCCTTCGAGCGCCAATGATTCCCGGTAGGAAACCTCCCAAGTTAGAACCCAAATGGGAAGGTCCTTATATCATCCATAATGTTTACCCCAACGGGGCGTACTCTTTGGTGACCACGGATGGAGAGCGCATAACCCCTCCCACCAATGCCAGGTTCTTCAAGAGGTACTTCGCATGATCCTATCTGGTCCCACATGACCTTAAACTGCACGTTATGGTCCAACACGACCATAAACTGTAAGGTCCTGCACGACCTTAAACTGCATCTTCATCCTGCAAGACGATAAACTGCAAAATGGTCCGAGATCTATGACCTTAAACTAAGATCTCCCCCCGTCCTTACTGCAAGACATTAAACTGCAAGCCGGTCAGGCCTCCCTGACCGAGGCTCAGCCTCAGGCCCCATGGCCTCCTCGGGCCCATGGTCCCCCGTCTTCACCGCGAGACGTTAAACCATAAGCTGGTCAGGTCTCCCTGACCGCGATCCGGCCTCAGGCCCCTTGGTTTTCCCCAAATTACCCTCTTGCGGGATTTTACGGTATGGTGTGGGACTACTTCCTCATTCACGTAAGATTACTTGCCATACCTTACATATCCCCAAATGAGATGCATCCTCGTCCCGCATGACGTTAAACTGCATCTCAAGAACTACGTGTGGCTTGATTCTCATCTCAATGGGATACGTAGGAACGCTCGGACACCTCGTCTTGAGCCCAGCCCCAAGCTTTTCTCTTCCACTATCCCCCCTGGGAATAGTTTCCTTGGAGGGTCTTTGTGTAGCGGGGAGTAGGCTTTCTTAGCCCCACTCATACAACCCCTCTCACAAAAGGATTTTAAGGTTCTCACCATGTGCCCACTCCCATTCTTCTATCCTCGCACATCATCACCGCATGACGCTAAAATACATGGCCTTCAAGAACTACGTATGGCTTGATTCCCATCCTAATGGGATACGTAGGAACGCCCGGGCATTTCGTCCGTTGGCCCAGCCCGAAAGCCAAAATCTTCCCCTCGGGTCAAGACATATGGAAAGGTGCACACTTTTGCCCCAACTCACGTCGAGCAAGCCTCGACCCGACTTCACCTCCCCCTGGAGATGTTTGCCTCTTTCGTGGATGGATACAGCTATGCATCACCCACTCCTTGACTGAGATTCCATCATTTTTTGCACACCTATAGGGACCCCCAAGCACGGCCTGGATACTATGCCCAAGGGATCTCCTACCGATACGGGCCAACACCCCCGAGGGTTTTCAAGCAACAAGCCGATACAAGTCCCGCGTTGCGAATTTGGTCAATGGTCGATGCTCATTTGTTGCTCCCATATCAGGTCACCATGGGAACGTTGTGTTTCAAACATGGTCAATAGTGTCCTGGATCTTCGGGTCCACCCCGAGATGTCCCAAACATCGATTGCAGTGATTCGTTCTACCCCATCCTGAAGTGAAAAACTTCCCCCCGGGTGGTGCTAGTGGTCAGGGCCACGACCTCGATTCCCCTATAAGGGGTGTACGGTGTGGTGTGGGACTATGCCCTCATTCCCGTCGAGATCATGTATCATGCCGTACGCCTTCCCTTACGAGGCCCAGCCTGAGGCCCCTTGGCCTCCTCGGGTCCCCGACCCTCGTCCTCACTGCAAGACATTAAACTGAAAGCAGGTCAGGCCTTCCTGACCAATGCCTAACCATCAGGCCCCTTGGCCTTTCGGGCCCCGGCCCAGGTCCTCTCTTATAGGAGTGTATGGTGTGGCGTGAGGTTATTTTCTCATTCACGTCGATTTGTTCGCCGTACCGTACACCTCCTTTGTTTGGGGGTGTATTACTCCCCCCCCTCGTCCTGTATGACGTTAAACTACATCTAGAGAACTACGTTCGGCTTGATTCCCATCCTTATGGGATACGTAGGACCACCCGAATGTCTAGGATTCAGGTCCAACCCCATCTCTCGGGAATCTTCATCCCATCTTGGCCCCTTGGCCTAACCTTCCTCCATGAGAGGATTATATGGTGTGGTGTGGGGTTATGTCCTCATTCAAGTCGGTCTTGTAATGACCATGCTATGTACCTCTCCCTCCTGAGCTGTTTCGTCGATCCCTTTTCGGCGGTTCACCAATGTGCCTAAGAGTACTCGGGTATATTACCTGGAATGCCAAGCTTTACTCAGACATGTCCGCACCCGCTTTCCAGGATTTGTGTATCCCTGCATCAGGGCTTCCAACATCTTTCACACCTGGAGGGACCCCCAAGAACTGTCTGGATACTACACCCAAGGGCTCTCCTACCGTTACGGGCCAACGCCCCCAAGGGTTTCGGACAACAAATCGATAAAATCCCACGTTGCGAATATGGTCAGTGGTCGATGCTCGTTTGTTGTTCCCACCTCAGGCTAATGCAATATGGATGCTGCGTTTCCACCATGGTTAACAGTTTTCCTCTATCGCCACGCTAACCCATTGAGCCCAAAATGTCAGGTACACAATTCACACCCTTCATCACTTCATCGTGTCCAAATAGAGTCTTGAAACTCTTGGTACTTTTCCTCCGTGCACGTCTGCGCGTTGGGGGAACAAGCCGCGTCAAAGGTGTCCTTCGGGGCTCTCTACCAACTCCCCTCTGATGGACGCCCCAAGTATTGCGATGAGGATTCCCCCCTTGTTTCCCACACTGAGTTTAACTCACGTGGGATTAGGGATCGGGTTGACATATGCACTAACTTGGGAAGTTGTTACCATTCATGGTCCGAGCTCTAAGACCATAAACTAAGATCCATCCATAACTACGTTCACCTTGATTCCCATCCTCATGGGATATGTAGGGCCACCCAGACGCCCTGTCTTCGGGTACAACCCATTTAGGGAGCCAGTCTCTCCCCCATGTTTCACCTCTTACCTCTATATAGGCCCCTCGGCCTAAGGTCTCCCTCTCTGAGTGGCGTACAATGTGATGTGGGATCATGTCTCCATCAATTGTGTTTTATAACACTACACATGTTCCCCGCCTAGCATCGTCTCTGTTACGTCTGCGCTGCATGACGATAAAATGCATGCTTGGTCCTATCATACGACCCTAATCTGTGACATTATCGTCCTGGCCGCATGACGAAAAAAGGCACTGCATTGTGGTGACCTCGTTGTAGAATACATCACGTTGGGTATTGGTCACGTGCCATGCCATTTGTCAATGCCTATCACGGCTTGATCCCTGTGGCGACACCACGACCTACTACTGTAGGCCTGTCGCTTCACAAAAAAAACCCACTCACCTTAAAGGACAGACAAGATTTATAAAATTCCGCTTCTTTTAGTGCAAGGGCCATGGTCTCACTCCCCTTTTCCCCTGGCACTGGTATCTTACCATGTCACCTTTAAGAACTACGTGTGGCTTGATTCTCATCCTCATGAGATACGTAGGAGCGCCCGGGCACTTCCCCACGGGCCCAGCCTAACCTTTGTGTTCGGTCCCTCGACTCGAGCATTTCCCCAGAGAACACATGGTAAGTAGGGATTAGGTCCTCATTCGTGTTTAGGTTTTGTAACCACCCTGCCATGTGTCCCTTTCTCTCCGTACCCACTCATGGTCCAAGCTCTAAGACCTTAAACTAAGACATTTTCAAGAACTACGTACGGCTTGATTCTCATCCTCATGAGATAAGTAGGAGCGCCCGGGCACTTCCCCCCGGGCCCAGCCTAACTTGCGCTTTCTGTCCCTTGACCAAAAGACCTCTCATAAGGAGGTCGTGCAGTGTGATATGGGATTGTTTCCTTATTCACGTCGGGTTGTTCATCGCACCGCACACACCCCCTATTCCCATTCATGCCAGGTGTTTGAGTTACTCCACCATGTGCCTCTTATGTCTCCTCCCATCCATGGTCCAAATTTTACGGCCCTAAACTAAGACCTTCTTATGGTAAAGGACTCTTCTCCCCCTATCTAATACATCTCGTTGTCGTATTCAGATGTGTTTCGACAAAGAGCCCGAATTGTGGGATTTTCATGCGGACATTCCCCTCGTCCCATGAACAAGCTTCGTAAGCTCGCTATTTGGATCCTCACCCTCTTCCACATCTAAAAGGACCCTCGGACGACATGGATACTAGGATTAAGGGCTCTCCATGAATACTGAACCTAAGGGCCCTCCAATCATTTCGGGCCAACATCCCTATGGATATCTGACAAAATTTGTGACATGGTCCCGTGTTTCAAACATGGTCAACGGTCAACCCTCATTTGTTTGTCCCCATTCTAGGCTAACACGATATGGCTGCTGGGTTTCCTCCATGGTCAACAGTTATCCTCCATCATCACGCTGCCATCATCGTGATCTGAATCTCGAGCGCCATGATTCACACACTTCCACTTCCTCATGCTCAAGTGGAATTCCATCATACTCGGCTCTTTCTCTTCGCGCATCTAGGTGCGCTAAATGATCATGTTAGTGTCATTGGGCCGATATTCACTGAACGTCCCTTTTCCCTAACCTACCCCTTTTTGTGTCGGGAAATTCCCACCACTACTTCTTGTTTCCCACACCGAGCACGACTCACGTGGGCTTAGTAGTTTTGGCGGGATGTGTACCAACACGGCCAGGCTTCTCATCGTCCCACATGACGTTAAACTGTGCTTTCAGAACTTCGTATGGCTTGATTCCCATCCTCATGGGGTACGTAGGAATGTCCGACCACTTTGCTTCGGGCCTAGCCTAATCTTCACTCTTGGTCCCTCGACCTGAAGAGTTTCCTCCGGGGGTATGTGGTGTGATTTGGACTCCAAGTCCTCATTCACGTCGGTTTCATATCTACCACACCACATGCTCCCTGGGATCTTCCCTTTTATTCCACATACTATCGTATAACGTTAAACTACAGGAGTCCATGTGTCCTCAGCGCATGAAACTAAACTGCGGTTCTACCCTGAACAAGCTAAGGATGCCCCATGTTAATCATGGGATGCACCAGAGCCTCTATCAGAGAGGATTTCACCTTCCAGTGTTGGTATTTGACTGCACTGTGCTTCCAGAACTACGTATGGATTGATTCCCATCTTTATGGGATACGTAGGGACACCCAGGCATTTCACCTAGGTTCCATCCCCAGGAATCGTAAAATACTATTCCTCCCCCTGGTCGGACGCCTCATAGGGGACCGTGTAACTATGAATCTGCCCTGAACAAGTTCAGAATGCCCCAAGATTACATTGGGAAGTGGTAAACCCCCTCGCCAGAGAGGCCCTGTCTGAAAGAAGGAATGATCCATGATCAAACCAATGCGCCCATATGGTGTACTCCCACCACGGTGGTGTAACTACCTAAGTGTTTGATTCTGTTCGGACAAACCATCACTCCATATTCCACGCTTTGTGTGCCCCTTATTCGGATCCTCGTCCCCTTTCATGTCTCACGGGACCCCCTAACGGCCTTGTCTCATGCCGCATCGGCTCACCTACCATCCTGGGCCAACGTTCCGGAAGACTGGTCATGTTTGGAAGGACCCCCTAACAGTATGGATGTTTGACCTATGGTCCGCCAACTGTCCTGGGTCAATGTCCCGAAGGATTGACCGACAATATTTGTTACATGGTCCCGTGTTTCGAACATGGTCAATGGTTGACCCTCATTTTTGTCCCCATTACAGGATAATGCAGTAAGGATACCGCTTCTCCTCCATGGTTAACAGTTGTCCCTTATTGTCACGCCATCCCCACAGCGCTCCGAATCTTGGGCATCGTAATTCACGCTTCCCGTTTCCTTCTGTTCAGACTGATTCCATTTCCCCTGGTGTTGCACCGTTCTTACATGAGGGAACACTGAAGAAATGATAATTCGGCTGTTCTGAAAAGTTCCTTCTCCGGTCAAGCCTCTCCCATCTTCTAGAAATCCGGACTGGTAATCCGAATCCCAGATGCCCGGAGCATGGTCTCAACTCCTATGTTAGGTGGGACGAGAAGGCAACTATCTACGGTTTCTCACATCAGTCTTGACCCACGTGGTCTTGGGGAATTATCGCCGAACGTCTCGAAAACATTGTAGGGATGTAACGAGGTGATTCAAACAGTGGAAATGGTGCGCTCTACGACATTCAAAACAAAGAAAGAAGAAATTGAAGCACGAAAGTACCAATAAAAGGTTTTTGTTTTGTTACAATACCCGGGGTCGACTCCCCCCATGGATGGGTTGACCCCGTCAAAAGAGCGTTGTAGCTCCGCCACCCATTGGCTTGTGGCGTTCAAGGCTTGCTGCCGCTGACTTAGCTCCCGCTCCTCCTCAGCAGCGGCGGGGCGCAGTTCGTCAGCCTTGGCTTTGGCCCTCTCTACGCCAGCTTGAACGATAGCCATCTTTCCAGAGGCCTGCCTCATATGATCTTCTGCCTCTTCCAGCTGGACCTTCAACCGTGAGATCAGCTCAGATTATGCATTAAGAGAGGCTGAAAGCTCATCTGCCCGGGTCTGCATCTGTTGGACCTCGCTTTCAGCCTCCTAGAGCTTCTTGATGTTGGTCGCCTTCCTCCGCTGCCAGCCCACGCTGAGCCCATGATCATGCTCTCGGATCTTCTCAACCATAAGATCTTGGATGAGTGCGTGAGGATGTTGGGAATCCACTCCCCCAGCACACAGTTCGCGCAACCACGAGCTGAGTCTGTCCATTTCGGTCAGCCATTGCGCTTGGGGGGTGTCCATGATGAAGCGCGTGATTAGCTTCCACGACTGGCGGCAGACTATGCTGTTATCTTCCTCGTCGGAGGCAGTTTAGTCCCAATCTACACGATTGGAAGGCTCGTACGTGGGATACGCCCGCTAGAAATCCGCGACAGGATCTACATCGGGTGTTGAATCCAGTACAACATCTGGCGCCGAAGCAGGCATGATAGGACTGGGACCGACCAGTTGATCCTCTTCATCAGAGTCCACCTCAATGACTTCGGGCATGACCCTGCTGGTGGTCCCACCAGTGATGATGTGCGTTGTAGCTTGAGGAGATGGGGGGACTATCACCACCATCACCGGCATGCCCTAGGAGGGACGCCACCATACATCCCGACTAGTCTTGCCGTAGCAACCCATGCCAGTCGGAGAACTGTATGACAGAGAGGGACATAAACGTTAGTTGGCATAGTCTACATTTTACGACAAGGAAAATGGTAGAGGAAACTTACGGAGATCGACCTCCTGGTGTTGACCTTGAGCCGGTACTGACGGGACCCCGAGGTGAGGCCCTCCGTATACTGTTGGAAGGTCTGGAGATTCTGGAGGAGCCACCTCGGGTGCTCTGGTCCCACGAGACGCGGAACTGGATGCAGCCATAGGCGCGGGTTCCGAAGGTCCTGCATCATCACCCGCCGAGGGGCGAGAATGAGGCCTGCGAACAAGTTCCACCTGCATGGCTCAAACATCAGTGAGAAGTCCATAGTGGCCCAAGAACGGACCGTAAGGAAAGAAGTTCAGAATGCTACCTCGAGAGCCTCTGCGAAATCATCGGAATTTGAGCCTTGATCTCCGACCACGCCCTCCTCCAACGGGCTCCCTCCTCCAGCCTCATCCTCCCGAGAGGAGTCCTCTGATTCTTCTGGAAGGGGGAAGCGCTCCCTTAGATCGGCAGCCGATAACTGTGGGGGGACCGTTCGATTCAGGAGTACCCTCACCCAGTCTGTCATTGGGAGAGGGACACCACTGGAGTGGACGTAATCCTCCAGCTCATCCAAGTATTTCTCTGCCTCTGCCGGAGATGCCATGAATCCAGCCCGGACTAGGCCTATGCCCGTTAATTCCATTCCGAGGTGATTCAGGTGGGCCCATATCTCGGGTGGGCTGAGGAATTTTCGGTTGACATCCTAAATGTCCCAGGCTTCCCGGAAGACTGCATCCACTACCATGTTGATATGATGCAGGCGCTTACCTGGAGCCTGAGTGGATATCCTACGAAATCCCCTCGGTGGCTGCCCCTCCGGATGTCCCTGCCCTTCCGGAATCACCGGATCCACCGCTGCTGCCACACCCTCGGCCGGTGCGGGTCTCGCCGCCATGGAAGCTCCGCTGCCGCGAGAGGCCCTAGCTGCCCTCCTACCCCGAACTCGAGATAGAGGAGGCTCACCATCACCAACCCGAATAGTCGGCTGGTTCAGCATCTCCCCTAGGTAAGCAGCTTCCCAACTAATGGCATACTACCTCACCAATCCGAAAGCGGCGGTGGATGGAGGCAATGCAATTCGCATCTTCCTATCTTCCCGTGTGAACATGAGCCACAACTGCCTCATCACACATGGGTGCTCCTTGTGACACACCTCCCAGTAGACCTGTGGGGTCAGCCGCTGGAGGCATCAGAACTTCCTTGCAAATCGATGCGGGGTGTACGGTTCGCAGAGTGGCTCACGATCTACTCGTGCCACCAAAACTCCACCTCGAAAGTCCAGGAGGTAAGCCCGATGTTCTTCCGTTCCCCGCCCGTCGTCAGTAAGTATCCCCATCGGCAATGAGAAGGGGTGGAAATTAAACTCATCTTCCCTCCACACCTGATTCAGTACCATCGGCACAGTTAGTTTGAACGGGAAGCTCCCGACCGCATTCAGGATGGAGGGGCGGAAATTTGATCCCGGCGGCGAAATAGGGTTTGGATACTCATAAATCCCCATGATCTGCGCTGCGATCCACCCATACAGGAGGTGGAAGGGCCCGCATATCCTTGGAGGCTTCTTGCCCTCGCTAATGTGACACAACATTCTATATAGTTTGGCGAGCATTGGAATCCGCAAATTGATCCGCTGCCCCATGGCCAACATGGATGCCATAATAAACGAGCTGGGCCGCACCCCCATGCTTGTATCCCTCACTGGTAGAATCCAACCGCAGATGAGAGCCGCGATGAACGCCGCTAGCCTGACTATCGGCTGTTGTTCTGTGCTGACACTGAAACCCCAAGTCTTCCATTGGTTGTCCTCCAAGACCCGCCAATACAAGTTCCCCTTACCACGTTGAGCCGCCCTCGAACAAGTTTGAGGCCTCGGAGGGAACTCTCGATTCTTTGGGAAATTTAGGAATCACTTGAACCATCTCTTAAAGTGGACATCCCTCACTGCCTCCTTGTCCTCTCCAGCGACGAGTGCCATCAACACTGACACCAGTCGTGGCATTTGCTCTGTATCCTCCCACGCGCTGATGACGGGGAGGAACTCATCATACATGGCCCCCAATATCGGAACCCCATAAATCTGGTGGACATCCCACAGGCTGATTCCCACCTCCCCGTGATGTAGGTGAAAGGTATTGGTCCTAGACGAACATCTGCTTAGCAATTCCGGCATCAGTTTCTTTGGTTGGTAAATGTGGAATTGGGAGGCCCATGCCGCCTCATATAACCCCACTCTCCTCAGCTCGGCCTCAAACTCCTCGGACGAGGTGCCTACCCAGTAGGCCCATGCCCAGTCATCAGTAAAGTTGCCACCCTGGCGCAGGTCCCACTCATCGGACCATCCCTTCTTCGAATCCTGCAACGCCGCCTTCAGCATGGTACAGTAGAGAGGAGGGGACGTCTCTGGTTGCAGTGGCTTCCTGTCAATATCGTTCACATGGTTGTAGAGACAATCAGCGGTGATGGGTGTGAAGTCCTTCTGCGCATGAACATCAGCCACCCTGAACCACTAGTGCTGACATAGTGTGCTCCGGAACCAGCAAGCTGGTTCGTCCCTACTCGCCTCAGGGATGAAGACGTCATCCCTCAACCCGAAGCCGTACAATGGCAGCTTCTTACACTGCGGATAATCCTTCTGACCCTCCGATAGAAGATCTGTCAAAGAAGCGTGGTCCTAATGGCTTCAGACCATCTCCCCAAGGCCTGGACAGTTGGCCATCTCATCCCAACAGGCGGCATCTGCAAGCACCCCCAATACAGCCTCTCGATGGGCCATTCCAGTTCCGGCACTCAGAAAGGAATTTTTTCAGAATGGATCGCGAAACTGGATCGCGAAGACGGATCGCGAATGTCGGTCGTGAGACCAAGACACGGAGTCTGGCCTAGGCCGACAAATAGAAGTTCTCTTGGCGCGGACGCGGAGTCGGAGACCCGCGGTTCGCTGCGAAGCTCGATTCACGGAGAGCAGGCGCAGAGTACACGGAGCTTCACGAAATCGAGAGCACAAAAAGAAAAGGAAGTCGCCTAAAGAAAAAATAGGTCAACCCCCCTATTTATAGGCGGTGACCCCAGAGCATCGCGGTGCGCCTCACCCGCGCGGAGCATCGTGGCGCGTCCGGATCCGTGGCCCTAGTCAGCACCGCGGGCCCCTTCGTGAAGCCGCATCGCGAACCACCGACAATTTTGGAAATTTTCCCTCAGACTTCGACCCTTCACCCTCCGCGGCTCCAAGTATAAAGGGGGAATTTGTTGGCACCAAAATATTGCACGAAAGGAAGGGATGGAAAAGAAATCTGGCCCACTGCCTCGCGAAGCACCGACGCGAAGCACCCCGAGCATCGCGGTCTCGCGAAGATCCGGAGGCGGTAACTCTCCGCGAACGAGTTTTACGTTCGCGAGCCCACCGCGAAGCTCCGGAGGCGGTAAATCTTCGTGAACGATTTTGAAGTTCATGAGCCCGCCGCAAAGCTCCAGAGGCGGTAACTCTCCCCGAACGAGTTTGACGTTCGCGAGCCCGCCGCGAAGCTCCGGAGGTGGTAACTCTCCGCAAACGACGCTGACGTTCGCGAGCGCGCAGCGAAACACCTGAGGCGGCGCACGAGTTCTAATTCGCGGCGCCCCTTGCCTATAAATACTGGGCTCCCCCTGAGTCCCAGGGACGGACAATCTGACCTTTCGGCTTCTCCTCTCCCGAATCGCGAAGCACCCTTTTCCCCCGGGAATCATGAGCTCTGCGAGGTACTTCTACTTCGCGTGACACCTTCACTTTGACTCGTTTTGAGCCCCTCTTCCGAGAGGGATGCCCTTCACGAAGCTCAAGGGAATTTGCGAAGGAGGGGGATTCCCAAGGGAACCCGAGCAGCTGAGGAGCGTTTATGCTTCACGAAACACCCAACCTGTACTAGTGATCCCTATGCTAAGGCAGGATCGCTACACATCGTGAAGCACACTGCTTCGCAGCACCCTACTTCGAAAGACACCTCTTCTTCGCGAGGCAGTGCTCCGCGAATACTGTTCCACTTCACGAAGCACCCTCCACTCACAGCTATGCCCCATGCTAAGGCCAAGGCACTCCGCTTCGCGAAGAACACTCCTTTTCTTGGCAATTCCTCTTCTCGTGCGACCCTCCAGGGTTGCACGATGTGATTTCAAAGTCCCACGGACAATACCACTCGTAGCGTTGCTTCGCCTAATGCTTCTTCGCATAGGAACGCTAACGGCTATTGCTTCTTTGCATAGCCACGCTAACGTGGACCCCTCGATGGTTCGCTCCACAACCCCCCTTGACCATGGCCTTTCCAGTTCCTTCCCTCCCACAAGGACCCGAGGGTACCAGTTATGTAAGTACTAGGGGTGCAGAGTGAACCCACCTCATCTGAGCTGCAGGACGTTAAACTGCCAAGCATCACGTCCTTAACACATGACATTAAACTGTGACCCGACCTCATGCCTCTCACGAAGGGTCCCCCCAGCTCGAACATTTTTTACGCCACTCGTCTCCACAGGAGTGGAATCACCCCTCCACAAGGGATGATATCCTCCTTATTGGAGTGGCGTATGTTCTCAGGAGAAGGGCGACCCTAGTTCCCCAACGGATGGTTGCACCCCTGCATCTCCGTACTTCCCCACTACCAAGGTCAGTGGAGGGCGTGATAGGGAAAGAGGCACCTCCCATCATTGGCCCCAAATCCCACTTTCGTTGTGCTTTGTCGCACTCCGGGCCTCCATCCTGGAGCATGTCCCAACACCATGGGCCGCCTAATGCATAAGCCCCTCTTCACTTCTCACGGACGCACCCTTCATGGCGTGATCGTCAGGTCCTTGTTGTCTCTTGTTTCTCACACCGAGCATGACTCACGTGGGCTTAGAGTTGGCATTGGACATGACAATACCTCGTCCAACATGACGTTAAACTGCATGCCCTCGTCCAGCATGACGTTAAACATCATTCCCTCGTCCAACATGATGTTAAACTACATGCCCTCGTCCAGCATGATGTTAAACTGCATGCCCTCATCCAGCATGACGTTAAACTGTATGCCCTTGTCCCGCATGACATTAAACTGCACACCCATTTGAACTACGAGGTCTTTGATCCATGTCAAGGCATGGTGCGTAGGAAGCCTCCACGAGGTTCAAGCTCACCCATCATCCAATTCACGTCGAGTTCTACCTTTTTCCAGCATGACGTTAAACTGCATTCCAGTCCGACGACAAGCCGTTGTGACCACCCTTCGAACTAAGAGGTATTTGATCCATGTAAAGGCATGGTACGTAGGAAGCCTCCTCGAGGTTCAATCCCAAAAATCATTGGCCCAGACGGTCTCCTTGTCGGTGTGCCAAGCCCCCCCCGTTTTCACCCGAACTATGAGGACTTTGATCCATGTCAAGGCATGGTACGTAGGAAGCCTCCAAGAAGTTCAAGCCCATATCCCATCGGACTAAGGTCCCTCATTTACGTCGGTTCACCGACACCCACCACCCATCGTTTATTCACGTCAGGGTTCACTACCGTCTCGCATGATGTTAAAATGTATTCCACCAATCCTTTGAACTATGATGACTTTGATCCATGTCAATGCATGGTACGTAGGAAACCTTCCCAAGGTTCAAGCCCACCACTAGTGGACCCCCGGGTCTACTTTCACGTCGGTTCACTGATGAAACCCTTTGAACTACGAGGTCTTTGATCCATGTCAAGGCATGATACGTAGGAAGCCTCCCCGAGGTTCAAGCCCATCTCTCATTGGACCAAGGCCCACCTTCACATCGGTTCGCCGATGAAGCCCCTCTGAACTACATGGTCTTTGATCCATGTCACGACATGGTACATAGGAAGCCTCCACGAGGTCCATGCCCACCACCACTAAGGCCCTCCTGGTCCTCCCCATTCACGTCAGTTCACTGATGATGCCCATCAGACCAAGGTCCACCCTCATGCCGGTTCACCGGCACCATCTAGAACTACGCGGACTTTGATTCCCTGCCACGGGGATACGTAGGAGGCCTCTTCAAGGCTCAATCCCAACTTCACCGTCTCCCTTGCGATGGTTCCTTTCCATTACCCCCTTCCACTTCATTCGTCCATCCATCATCCACCCTGATTCTCGCCCGGACCATCATATCCCGGTGAGACCATGTCGGTATGCTCCTCTCCACAGCCGCCAATGGGCTGGTCCCGGTATCGGCACCCCTTCAAGGGAAATCCCTCAATCCGATCCATTCTAGCTAATGCTCTGATCGGGCTGATCTGTCTCCATTGGACTTTAAACTCATGGCGTACCCTGTGTTAAACACAGGAAGCTGAGGAAAACCTCAGATATGTGTCTATGGAATATAATTCCCCGCGCTCGATGTGGGATGCCTCGGGCTTCCACGCCCTCGAGAAGCCCTGTGACCAAGGATAATAGACAGACATACTAGGTTCCCCAGCATCCAAACACGCTACTGATGCCTCAACGTGACTACTCCCCCGACTGAAGGTTGCTGCCCTGACCAGACCCTTTGGAATGTCCCGACAGAAGCAGTGTAATTAACCGGTGTCCATGGAAACATGGCACTGGGAAGAGTTTCACGAACAAAGTATTAAATCTATGAGGGAGACCCGGACTAGGTGACGAGTTCCGAGGAGGAATCCATGGAAGGAAGAACCGACATCCCATCATCCTGTTTCTATCAAGGAGCAGACGTCCCTGAATAAGGAGCGAATGCCGCCCGCCTTTGGAAAGTGGGAATGCGGGGAAACAGCGCAACACGTCCGCCTCCGCGGA
The DNA here is from genome assembly GCA_963277665.1 of Viscum album. NCBI lineage: Eukaryota > Viridiplantae > Streptophyta > Magnoliopsida > Santalales > Viscaceae > Viscum > Viscum album. The sequence continues at coordinate 678,441,019 of OY728123.1, read as the reverse complement.
CGGACGGATGCGCACGCCCCGACGAAAGCGCCAGAAACACATATGCAATAAAATTATCCTTTTTATTTGGAAACAATCAAGTCCCTTATTCGATGCATCTCTATATATAAAAAATACATCATTTTAAGATGGTAGATTTAAAATCTATTTAAAAAATACATCATTTTAAGATGGTAGATTTAAAATCAGTGCATTGACCAATCTATTATTTAGTATATCAAAACATTATTCACATTCTTTAGTCCAAAAATATTTATTCCCTTTACATATAAGCTTTGCTAATGGGTTAAAGAATCAAGAAAAATTATGAATGAATCAATGATAGTAACTTTCCAAACCAGTGAAACTATGAACCTCAATTATATTCATTTTTGTAGGCTATTCTATGATTTCATTCTTCTCCACACGATCATCTGAGATTCCATACATGGAGAAAATATGGCCAAAAAAAGAAACTTATTAAATCAAAAAATCACCCTTAATAAATTTTTCATATAACTCCTTCTGTAAAAGAGTCCCATGAATTATTTCAAAGTGATTCTCATGGTCCTCATAGATTTTAGAACAAACCAAATCATCATTAATGAATACCACAAAATAATTGTCAAGATATTCCTTAAATAATATAATCATTAGATCTATAAAAATAAATGGTGAATTACTAAATCTAAATGACAGTACTATAAATTCATAATTTCTATAACTCATTTGAAAAGCTGTATTCATAATGTATTCCTAATTTACTTTAATTTTTTTTAAATAAATCGAGACATGAATTTGAAATCTAATTAATTACACTAATAAATTTATTAAAAGGAAAAATAAACAATACAAACATGAGGTGTAATAACTATACACCATCAAAGGGATTGGGGGAAGTATAATTCTTAGAGACATAAAGGTACAACAAAAAACATATCTATCAACATACTCGTATAGAACAATATACACCAGCTTGAAAGTCATAGATTCATAGTAGAAATCTATCCCTAAAATCCATGAATCTACCACCATTATGAACCCCATAATGTAGGAACAACAACCATCATGAAAAAATCATGAAACCTTTTGGATAAAATAATTTTTGAGAGCTGAGCCAGAGATCCGTAAGCAGAACAAGAGAGAGCAGACAAGCAAAGAAGAGTCACTTCCTCATAGAAGTAGACTAATCCATGTGACCATGAAGGTTTCTCAAGAATCCAAGTAAGGATCCAAAATAATTTCATTCCACATTAATTAGATAAGAAAAGAGAAAGGTACTGATTCATTTCCATGGAATTTCCTTGCAGTTGAAGTCAGAGTATTGTTTAAATTCGTCCGATATTTTGGAAAGAATTCTTTTTCTAATTTGATGATATGAATCCACAATTATTTTACCACCCCAGTACTATAGTAGAAAGACTGCATCTTGTTATTCTATCCAATATAAAAATTCCTCTTTAATTCCAGTAGTAACCCTATATGCATATTCTATAGAAGAATTAGTATCCTCATCAAAATTTTACTCTTTTATATTATCAGCATCAGCTGTTGTGCTAGAAAAAAAACATCAACGTACAACCTCATGTATCTATAATTATTCTCCACAAAGTGTATTAGGGCTCACAATAGTGAAACACTAGGGTGGATAATTCCCTTATCCACCAACTCCTCTATTTGTTTTTTCAACTCCACAAGTTCCACTATGGCCATTATCTGGGGTGTCTTTGATATTAGTCTTTCATAAAGGATTAAATAAATAGAAGCCTCAAATTCATTCTATTAGAGATGTTTAGGAAATTCCTTAGAAAATAGATCAATTTATTCCTATAAAATAGATACATCCTTAATTTGAATATTACTGTCTACATCACTAGATTTTGGTTATTCTTCTTCCCTAAGAAAGTCATTTACTAGAGCTACTGGGTGTGGATCTAGATATGACTCATATAATGAAGTGTCTAATATAAAGATAAATAAATTTATATATTCTTCACAAATTTTAATTTTTTTCTTCATGAAATAATTTTTTTGCATCATATTTTGAAAACATGTCTATACTAAGGATTATATCCACCTCAAACCTAGGTATGATGGTATGGTTAGAAAAGAACACATTTCTATTTTTAATAATGGGGATTTATTGACACATCCTTGTTATAGTGAGACTTCCTCTATAATATTTAACTGAAAAATACCTTCTAAAATTAAAAGGTAAATATATAATTTTATTATAAAACTAGGTATATATAAAAAATTATAAGGATCCATAATAAAAAAAGAATTAGATAAATTAGAAGATAGGATTAAAGTACCTACCACTACATCATTGTGTACTTACACCTCATTTTTAGTGACCTCATAAGCTTGGCATTATCCCCTTAGCCTCTTTTTTAGTGGATTTTCTTGACATTTGGGGAATTAGTACATGTAGTGACCCATATACCTACAATTGAAACAATGAATATCAGTGTTTTCTTTCTTCCCTTTACATTATTTTCCCAATTATACTTATCTAAATATTTATAAAAAACTCATAATCCATTTTAACATTTACCTGGGTGATTATTTCCACAGTTTTTACAAGATGTAAATCATTGTGTTCTCTTCTTATTCCTTGATGCATTTCATTTTCATAGTGTTTAAATAACCTCTTATTCTCTTGATTTCACTTGAATATGTAAGATATAAAGAATTTATTATATTTTTTGATGGAATATAAAACTATTTAATCATATGAAAAAAATGTTTGAGAGACCAGTGCCCTTTGGAGAATTATATTAAGACCTTGAAGGAAATGTTCAATATTACAATCTATGAAACATATGTAATCTATAACATACCTAGATTAACTTGTAAAGTTACGTTCATACTACTCAATACTATCTTATTCCATTTGAATTAATCTAAGGATATTTCTCTTCATATCAATTTATTTATCATGAGGGAAATATTTATCAAAGAATCTCTCTTTAAAGTTTTTCCATTCTATGAGTTCTATTTCCTCTTTATCTATTTTATTATAGATTAGTTACCACCATTGATTAAAATAAACTTTGAGATAGTACACTGCATGTGTAAAATATTCATTTTTACCACACCCTAATGCATTAAATATATTTTCTAGAGACTTAATACATTTCTTATGTACCACTAGATTATTAGACCCACCGAAAGATGGGGGATTATGTCGTATAAAGTAACCCAACATAAGAGAATCCTGCTATGGAATAGGTTTCTCCATCTAAGGAAGGTTATTTTTCATTACTTGATTAAGCTTACCTAATATAGCCATAATTTTATCAGTTCCAATACCATATATATTAGCTTCCCCAATAGGGAAATCTCAACATTTTCTATGAGTATTGATACCCTTACTCCTTCTTAGTGCCATTTCTAAACAATGGAATATACTAGATTAACTCATAAAATTATTAACATTAAATCATAATCTATAATTATCAATACAATGTAACACTTAACATAAATTAAAATTTATCCATTTTTAATCTCAAAAAAATAAAATTTGTTTCCAATGGGATGCCTTTATTTCCAAATCCATCATAATGGTTTGTATAGAAAATTTGAATTATCCAAGGAAGAGCCCCTAGTATTGTTAAACCAAGTGAGAAGTAAGGTGCATTTTTATACACTAAGTGTAGTATCATATTCCCTTTTTTATGTTATTACACCTAGGTTCCTATATACCATAACCACACCAAGTTTTAGTATCATGAGAGGGATGTATTTCTAGGAAGACCCAAATAATCTCTTCATTATCGAAACATTAGGTTGTTCTTATAGAAATATCCCAAAATTCTATCATAGGGTTATGTTCCCTAATCAATGTTATCCTTAATAAAATTCCCAAGGATTCTACTAAACTTTATCTGATACTAACTGTAATGACTCTAACTCTAGTATCCCAGAGTTAGTGACTTACTTAATTACATGGCATAGATATAAGGAATCAAATCTTGAAGGACCAACCAATTTAGTAGTTTTGTAGAACCAAATACATAAATGATACCCATTTTATATTGGGAATATAAAATAAACATAACACATAAAAAAAATAAAATTAACTACATCCTTGAATTATTATTCAAATATTTCCTCTTTATATAATGGGGAAAGGAAACAATACAAGGGTGAGCTTAAAAGATCAATAAAGGTTTAGTACAATGGAAACTATCATGAATAAATATGAATAATCAACATGTAAAGGTAAATAAATCAATATAAATTTTATTTAAATAACTTGAATATCATGGTAAGATTTGGAATAATCAATATAGAAAGGAAAATAACTACTAACGCATTCCATTTAATCAATTAACTAAGAATGAAATGCATCTATAGAAAATATCATATTGAAAATCTCAGGGATAATAATAACAACTTAATTATAAAAAAATTAAATTCCTAATTATTGGATGTTATGTTTCCCAAGAGCATGATACCTTTACCATCAAGATCTATCCACAAGATAGTTTAAAACTACTGGGTAATAACCCATCTAATTTGGCTGATTGGTTTGTCTCATGAGTCCTATCGATGCATCAAGGGGATACCTATAACTAATCTCCACCCATTTATGCTAGTACAAATCATTCCTCGTATATTGAATAATAAATTTAATTCCTGAACAATGTTCCTTGTCATTTAATATACATATTGAATAACATATACATATTTATCAATATTTTCCCAGTTAATCAAATAACTTTCAAAGTAAACACCGTATGTAGAAATTGTATACAGTTGAAGGAATAATTATATACATCATGAAAGAATTTGGGTATTTAATAGAAATGTAATTTCTAATGAAAAATTATCACAATAAAGTGATTATTTCCAGATAATGTTAATAATCACAAAGCAAAGTGAGATTATAAAATAGTTTTTACCACTTGGTAATTTTTATGTCCAATCCCCTAGGATGAAATGATTCAATTTGAACTTGAAATAACTTGAAGTAAGAACGAGTCATGATACTACATTTCAAAGGGGTGTTATATACACCCAAAAAAGTGAATTGGTGTATAATAGCAAATCAGTCTCAATGTAATGTAAATTGTGATGAAATCCTTTACCTTGAGTCTGAATCATCACGTTTATCCTTTGTCTTCCAGAATAATAAAATTATATTAATTATTTAATTTCAAAATAAAATTTTTAATGTTTATTATTACTTTTATTTAACTAATTACCATTTCATATATGATACCTTAATAAATTTAAGTTTACTTCTGCTGTTTTGATGATATTTCAATTATGTGTCAAAAATGACTTCAGATGGTAACTACTGGTATAATAGGTCATTATTTCATTACTTATAAAATAATAATCATAAAATTATTATCATATTTATAAAAATATTATAATTTTAATACTAATAATGAAATATTTTTTTGATAAATTAATATGTAATGATCATGGAGATGGTAGGTCACACATTTGCATGAGTAACATTTCAAATTTTCAATGATCATTATGTAAAGAGGTAAGTAATATTTTTTCATTCTAGAATGATTATAATATCATAAATAACATATTATTTTTTTAAACATACTTATATATACCATATATGTTTTTCGGTGATGAAAAGACCATCACATTGTTTCATTAAGGCGGTAGTCCTCACGTACATGAACAATATTATCATCTTTAATTGAGTGAAATGGTAAGAAAGAAAATGATATATATTATATTTTAATTATGAGAAATATATTTTCAATATAATAATTATTTCATTTATATCCCATATAATCATTAAATTTATCCGTATCTACTTCCATGAAAAGAATTTGTGAAAAAAAAATCACATCGCTTCACAAGATTGTAATGGAATCCCACCTTTTTATTACATAGCTTTTCATTACATGGTAAAAATATAGGATATTTTAAAGTTTATTTTCTTAGAAATAAGGTACATGATACATGAATAAATAAAAAATTATTATAAATCCAATTTAAATAAATATTCATGGGTTCAACATAAGTTACTTTTACTACATCTCATATCCAGGTGGCATACATCAAAGGAAATGGCTGAACATGAAACCTGGTAAGTGAATAAGTAAGAGGGAAATATAGCCTATGATCGTGGGACATGTCAAAAATAACATGAGGCATAATAATAAGAAATGAACAACTGGAATATCACAATAAGAAGAACATGAATCATAACATGGAAATGTGGCTACAATATTTAAATGAGACATTCATAAGCATATAACAATGGTTTATCACCAAGGTGTCGTAAATGAAAATTACCAAGTTTATTCACCAAGGTATCATTAAAAATGTAATATATAGAGATTAAATTCTTTAAAAAATGAATTAATCCACTAAAGGGCATACCCTTCATATTTATTAATGTCATGTGAGCCACATATATCATAATAAACCATTTTACTAATGAACTATTGAGAATAAAGAATAGGGTTCTTATCAAAATAATGACATAAAAAAGTACTTAAAGACATGATCATTACATTATTTTTAATCAATAAAAAGAGAATGTGGGTTTCATTTATATAAATACCTAAATCAATTATTCATGTTTACATCTATTTGAATACCCATATAAGATAAAATAGGTTTGGCTACTCAAGTAATAAGGTAAATAAAATTTCTTATGAAAAAGAGAGAACTTCCATAAATAAATTTTGTAGTATGATGGGTATAAAACATGGGTTTATAAAAGGGTAAAATGAGGGATAATTAAGGCCCCCACTAAAAAATACTATTATTATAGTAATGGAATAAAATAAAGTAAAATTTTTTTTTGTAAATTTGAAGACATACCACATAAAAAGACTCTTGAATTGAAAAGGGAAGTGAATATTTACATTACAATGAAGAATTAATCATAATCCTTAAGGATTAGAACATCAGGGGGTTGAGGAATCCTTGGGGGTACCCCTTTGGAGAAACAATAACAATACCTTCATAAGGATGGTTTTATTATGAAAGAAAATGGATAAATGGGTGGGTATTTATTGAAAAAGTGGAGGAATTGTTTAATAATCTCTAAATATTAGTCTTGGAAAACTAGGTTGTGGAAAACAAAAATCCATTGGATTTCCCATGTTTTTTTACTCATGGTTTTGGAAATTCATGCTAAATTTTATGTTATTTTAACCCAATATAACTGAGCATCATTTTTTATAACTCATTTTGGCATGGAAAAGAAATGTTTCCACAAAGTAATGTTTTTAAAGTCAAAGATTCCATTTTATACTTTGGAAATTCATTTATAGGTTTTGGAAATTGATTAAAATCTATTAAAATATTTAATATTAATAAAATAATTTTTTAAGCCGTGGATTGTGGTTAATTAATTATTACATCATTATGACATAAATATAAAGTTATTAGACATAGAGAAAACCTAAAACTGTATTTTTCCTATTCATGAAAAATTAACGTATTTTAGAAAATTATCATTAATTTACCCTAACCAAATTTATACATTATGATTTCAAATATTATGTTTAGTTTCTCATAAAAATTCTCTAAGTCTGATATTTTTACCCTTTAAATACAAAAAACACCCATTTAATTAAAAATATTTGTTTTTGAGGCATAGTCAAATTTCTAACACTTTTTAAAATATCTTTGGCCATTATAAAATTATTTTATCATTTATATTTTGATAAGTGGATTTTAAAATAATATTTTATTAAAAAATAATTATCTATAATACCTGATTTTATTATTAAAGTGTATATATTTTCTAAAAAAATAAAATTATGTTTTATTTGCGTCAACAAATAAAATTATCAAATTCATCTCAATTAAACATATATTTTTTTAAGAGAAAAAAATATAAAGTGGAATTGATGGATTAAAAATTTTATTTATATGAAGGAATTTATACTTTATGTAACTGTGGTCTGGACACACAACCCATTATTAAACCCACATAAACCCCAATGGTAAGGTGTGCGATGGTGGTAATTGCATAGGGTGGATCACATAAAATTGATCAAGTGGTAATATCTACTAACTTGAAATTCTTCTATAGGAGATTTCATTCAAGCTTCACTTTTTGATGCGTGACTTGGTTATGGCCAAGGGTGAACACCAATGATGATACATCCCTCCCAAGTTCTAATAAAAGGGCTTCAAAAGACATTACTCAAATGGTTGAGGCCATTGATTCTAATTTTCATATCAATTATACATTTTCATTACTACTTATAAACAATAATTATAATGGTAAAATTATCAACCAAGGTTATGGTTTCCAATGGTCATATTGACCAATTTTCATATTGACCAATGGTTATATAATGGTAAAATCCCAACTATCACATTTCCCTTTATAACTTATAAATACCACTTCATTATTTCATTCAATATTCACTACAATTCTTAATATGGTTATATATTTTCATTTTCTAAGATTTTTATTTGTTTAAAAATATTATATATATTTTTTAAATAGTTTTGGTCATGGGGGTGATGATTCTAGAAGATTGGGTCGATCCTTACTTTCCCATTTTAGTTAATCTATTTTATATTTTTTCCAATTGTAATGTTTGTCATTTTAAATAGTTTCATAGTGACTAATGTTATGATCATTTTTAAAGAGATAAGATTTTTTTGGTTTATATTTTATTTTTACATGTATAATATTATATAATATGCAACCACATTTATCCAGGAAACAATTATCATTTAAAATGTCTGGGTTACTACATTCTTCCCCCCTTAAGAAATTTAAAACCCCAAAATTTCAACTCATTCTATCAATTGATAAAAGGTGAGGGTACTTCTGTCTCATTTACTCCATTGGTTCCCACATCAGTTATTCATATTTTTGGTCACTCTATAAAACTTTTATGAGGTGGAATATATTTTTTTCAAAGAACCTTGTATATACAGTCCATGATCTCCACCAACTGCTCCTCATATGAGAGGTCATGTTCTAGTTGTACCACCTCCAGATTCTGTACATGTGAGGGATCAAGTTTGTACTTCCTCAAGATAGATACATGGAATAAATCATGAACTTAAGCTAGGTTTATTTAAAGTTCTAGCGAATAGGCCACTACTTCTATACGATCAAGGATTTCAAAAGGTCTAATTTACCTAGGGATAAGATTTCCTTTCTTTCCAAATAACATGAATCTCTTCCTTGGTAATATCTGAAAGATTTTTTCCCCATCATCAAACACCAAGTCCCTTTGATGGTTTTCATCATAGATCTTTTGATGACATTGATTTTCCATTATATATTGTTGGATAGAATGAAACTTTTCTTTCATCTCTCAGATAATATTAGGCCCAAGCAATTTCTTCTCACCAACTTCATCCTGAAAAGCTAGAGTTCAACATCGGTTCCCATATATAGATTCATATGGATCCATTTGAATACTTGATTAGAAGCTGTTGTTGTATGATAGCTAAACTAATGGGAGGTTTTTATCCCATCACCATTTAAATTCCATTGAAAATGTTCTCATCATTTCCTCGAGTGTGTGAATAGTCCTTTCAGATTGGACATCATTTTGGGGGTGACAGGCCATACTAAAATTCAATTCATTATTCAAATCATGTTAAATACTTATACAGGGTTTAGACATGAACCTTGGATCCTAATCATAAATGATAAAAAGTGGCACCCCATATAACCTCACCACATCCTTTATGTATATCTTGGGAAGTTGGTCAAGAGAAAAATCTTCCCAAATAGAGATGAAATGTGCAGTCTTGGTCAGTTAATCCACTATAACCCATATCACATTGTTTCCTCTAGATGTTCTTTGGAGACTAGTGACAAATTAAATAGTGATATTTTTCCACTTCCATATTAGTATGGGTAGTGGTCAAAATACCCCTTTAGGAAGTTTTCTCTCTGAAATCACTTTTTGACACACTAAGCACCGTGTTGTGTATCCAACAATACCCCTTTTCATATTATCTCAAAAATAATGTTCATGAATGTCACTATACATTCTTGTGCTTCTAGGATGTATAGATAATATAAATCTATGATATTTATCCATCATATCCTTCTTTATCTCTGATATTGATGGAAAACATATCATTTTATGAAATTTTAATACACCTTCTTGATCAATATTGAACTCATGAAACTTCCCAGTCTTCATAGACACTATCTTATTTTGTAATAAAGTATATTCTATTTTAGATTTACTGATATTCTATAGTAATTATGGTTGATAAATCATTTGGTATAGGGTTGATTATGTCCCCTACATTATGATTCACATGTCCAATTTTACTAGGTCATTTATCAGAGGATATCCTTGAATCATCGTCATTACTAGCACAACAAGGCCCTTCCTACTTAATGCATCAATGAATTTATTTTCTCTTCTAGGGTGATAATTAATTGAACAATCATAGTATTTAAGAAGTTCTAACCATCTATTTTGTATCATGTTCTATTACTTTTATGGGAAAAAAAATACTTAATCCATCAGTGTTTTGTATATATATCACATTTATAACCTTAAATATTGTGCACCCATATTTGTAAAGAAATAATAACTGCATATATCTCCAGATCATGCATAGAATAATTCTACTCATTAGTATTTAACAATAGAGATGTATAAGCAATCACCTTATCATCCTGCATGGGGAAACTTCCAGGAAATTTTAGAGATTCATTGTTATATATAACGAATCCTTCTCCAATAAATGACAGATTTAACACAGGTGAAGTGACCAATATATCCTATAGTTCTTGTAAACTTTCTTTACAATCCTTTTTCCAGATAAAATTATCCACTTTTCAAGTTAACTTGGTTAGTGGATTAGAAAGTTGTGAAAGGGATTTCAAAAACCTCCTATAATACCCTATTAAACCAAGAAAACTGTGAATCTCAATTATCATTGTAGGATGAGGCCAATCCTCTACAACCATTGTCTTTGAAAGGTCAACTAATATTCCTTCATTTTTTATAATGTGCCCAAAAAATGCAACATGTTGTGACCAGAATTCATATTTTCTGATTTTTTTTAAAATATTATCTTTACATATAGTTTTCAATATAACCCTTATGTTGTTATCAAGGTTATCATGAATTTTTAAATACATCAAAATATCATCAATAAATATAAAATTAATTTATCATGGTAGTACTTAAAGACTATATTTATCAGATCCTTAAATATAGTAAGAACATTAGTCAAGATGAAGGGAAAAAAACTCATAATTACCATATCTTGTTTGGAATACAATATTTGGAATATCTTCTTTATTCTCCCTCAATTGATGATACCCAAATCAGTGGTCAATCATGGAGAATAATTGATCCCCATGAAGCAGGTCAAATAAATCATCAATCCTTGGGAGAGGATACTTATTATTTACTCTGATCCTGTAATGTTCTCTATAATCAATGCATATCCATATTGATCCATCCTTCTTATTTACAAAGAGAACATATGCTCCATAAGGAGACACACTTGGTTGGATAAATCCCTTCTCTAAAATATCATTATGTTATTTATTTAATTCCTCTAACTCCTTATTTTCTATACTATATTGGGTATTTGATATCAGATTGGATCCAAGTATGAGTTCAATGAGTAACTCTACCACTCTTTCTAGGGAAGGTCTGTGTAAATATTCATAAAAATTGTAAATGTATTCATAATCTATTGGAAATTTTTCTATATTTATACTTTTATTTCCTTCTACCTCTTCACCGATCATCTATATAAATATAGATATGAATGGTGCTTCTAGAAAAAGCTCAGTATGGGATTTATCTCCTTTGAAAATAACCTTGGGTTTTGTAAAAACCTATAAATTTCAAGGAAATTTTTTTCTTAATTTTATTTGGGATTTTACGAGTACGCAGTTTCTGACGGAACCTGATTCCGAGGACCGGTGTGCCCGGAATCATATTCCGAAGTTTAGCTTGGGTACGTTCAGTGAACGAACGAGCGAGTTTTCCTATCTTTTTAACTGGTGCTCGGAATCGAAATCCGAGGGCACCGATTAAACCACAGCGCCAATAATTTCTTAGGAACACCTTTTCCAAAGGTGAATTGCTCGGGTGTTGATGTTAAAAAAATGGGGAATAAAAATAAAATTGTTTTATTTTTATTCCTTTACTAAGAGGTTTAAGTGAAATTAAGTTGTGTCACAATTAATTTCTCTCTACTTTGTGGTTTAGCCCATGTGAGGGGGTTGAAGTGGGACCCACTGATGTTCTAACTCCCATTGAGAGGATTTAATATTAGGTGGGGCCCACACGAGTCCCCACCTTTTCAATTCTCTAACTCCCCATTAATCACCGTCACTTTTAATTTGTAATTAACCCTCATTAATTGCATGCCAATTCACTTAATTGAATTAAATGAATAAGAGTTTGAATTTTGTATTTTTAAATTTATGTCACGAGTTAATAAAATAAGGATAAACCTTATTTTATTTGGGTTGGTTGTTGTGGGTGGAATTGAGGAGAGAATTCTTGGGAGCATCCCTGAAGAACATCATCTTCTTCACGAAGAACATCAAGACTTCGACGAAGAACGCCGTCACCGCAAGGGAATCGCCATGTCGTCTCCTCTCCTATCCGCAGCCGGTGAGAGACGCCTTCTTCGGAGAACGACGACACGCCACATCTTTCTTCGGGCGAATGCCGATGACACTCGGAGCATCGATCCGCGACGCTGTCTTCCGCGACGCCGTCTTCTGAAAAGTCGTCTTCCGTGATGTCATTTTCCCGCGACGAACCTCGTTCGACGACTTCGTCGAGGTAGGGGTTAACTTTATTTCGTGGATATTTCTTTTCCGATTATCATATTTACCTTTGGGCGTTCAAATTTAATGATCTAGCCGCCTGTTATCAAGATAACGGGAGGAGGTCGGGCTGCACGAACATGACTAAACCTCCTCCCTCTACTTTGTTGTTGATTATTATGTGGTCTGGAATGAAGTCAGCGCGGTGCCTTCGCACCGCGCGAGAACGAAGATGAACGGGGACGAAGAAGCGCGACGCCGTCGCGCCGCACCGTTGAGGAAGAATGAAGCCGCGGACGAAGTCGAGCCACGGTGAAGGGGCACAAAACCATCGTGCAGTGCCGGAAAACCACGAAGGGCTGCGGCTGGGGCGGGCCGTGAAGGAGGGACGTTGCGCCGTCGCGCCGTGCCAGTCGGACCAAGGCCGCGGTGGAGCAGGGAGCGGCGGCCAGAACCGTTGGTCGCCAGCGCGTCGGAGGGGCGGGACCGCGGGGTCCTACGGTGGCACCGGCCGGCCGGCCAGCCGGGCTGGCTGATCAGAGAAGGCCGGAGGTCGTAACCCCCGGCTGGAAAAGGGAGCGGCCCCCACGTGGGGGCCGCGATTTCGAAATAGGGGGGAAGTGCCCCCCTTCCACGGCAGCTCGGCCAGTGCCGAGCTGGCCATGCGGGCCGTGCCTGCGCCAGGCCAACAGGTGGCCCAGGCTGGGCCCGGCCGCGCCCTAATGGGCCGGACCCGGGCCCAAAACCCCCCTAAAACTGGACAAGTTCATTAATTTGCCCATATCTTGGGCTACAGACCTCCGATTGATGCACCGTCTGTTGTGATGAGATCCTTGAATCGAGACGGTCGTTTTTTTATATTACACTAAAGGTTTCGTATAACTTTGGGTACAACCGGGTTGGTTCGAGCTCGAAACCAACCAGGCCCTTGGAGCGGAAACACTTATAACTTGAGCTTCGGATGTCCGATTGATGTGTCGTCGACTTTATTGGATTACTCTTAGTGAGAAGGACCTTTTGGCTTACTCCGATCGAGGTTTGGATGCAGTTGGAGTGCGGTCGGGTTGGTTTTGACTTAAAAACCAACCGGACCCCTAGAACGAAAAAGCCAATAACTCTTAGACCGGGCGTCCGATTGACGCGTCGTCTATCACGTTTAGTTCCTATTGTCGAGATGGAATGTTGGGATACATCAACTCCAGAATACGTGTTATTTGATGTATCAAACCCCTGGATCGTGGAGTAGACCCTCCCGGAATCGAGCATGCTGTGTGCGTGAACCCTAGAGCTGGCTGCGACTGCACTGAAATCCTCTGTGGGTTTGGCAACGATCACTACTAGAAAATAGGTCTATACCAAGGGTTTTGAAAAAAATCGTGGGTATAGGGTACCCCTATACCCATGGTTTTCCAAAACCGTGGGTATATGGATAGTAGGAGAACCTATACCCACAGTTTTTCAGAACCGTGGGTATAGTTTTATTTTAAGACATATACCCACGGTTTTGGAGAAAACCGTGGGTATAGGGTATTTACCGAAGATTTATACCGACGGTTTTTGAAAACCGTTGGTATTATGGTTTTTATTTGAATACCTATACCCACGGTTCTCCAGAACCGTGGGTATAGCTTTCCCGCGTTATGTCGGGGAACGAAACTTAGGCGGGACACAAAAAATTTGGCGGGTAGACATTTTTTCACAAACTAATATATATATATGATGATATATGAATATATAATAGATAAAAATTCCAGGTCGGTTGGTCTGTTTGTGGGGGCTCGGCTGCGAGTCTCAGCACAAGTCTCAGTTTCGAAACACAGCGGAATATTTTTTTGAATTTCAATACAGAATATTAATATATATATATGCAGATAGTCTTAATATATAACAGATAAATATCCCAGCTCAGTTGGTGCGGTGTTGAGGCCTTGCATGTGGTGCGGGTTCGAAACCCGTTGGTTGCAATTTTTAGATAAGAGCATTGTTATTAATATATTATAATAAAATTATCCTTATATAATTGAAAATTAGTTAGCGCGGTTGGTCCGTTGTGTTGCAGGGCTGAGTCTCACTTTAGGTGGCGCGGGTTCGAAACCTGCTGCTCCGGTTTTTAAAAAATTTAAATTTCCCACGGTTTTCAAATCGTGGGGTAAGTTCCTTCCACGCTGTACACTAGCGTGTTGGTGTATGAATCACTTATACCCACGATTCTACAAAACCGTGGGTATAGGTCAAGACCCCTATCCTGACGTCGTTCCAGCCCACGGTTCCCAAAACCGTTGGTATAGCCTATACCCATGGTTTTTGGGGCTATACCCACAGTTTTGAACTGTGGGTATAGGTCATTTTTCCAGTAGTGGATGACGACTGCACTGAAATCTTATGTGGGGTCAGAAGCGATGAAGACTGCACTGAAATCCTCCGTGGGTTCGGCAGGGATGAAGACCGTACTGAAATCCTCCGTGGGTTCGACGACAATGACTACTGTTCTTGTATCCTACGTGGGTCTGGCAATGTTTGACTCTATTCTTTCTATCCTATGTGGTTCTGGTAGAGTAGATGGTCTGTATCCTATGTGGGTCCGACAGCTTAGCTGGTTTAGTATCCTACGTGGGTCCCATCTTAGATGAATCAGTGGCTATAATTGATCATCTCTATCACCTTACGAAGAAGTATACCTGTGTGAGCGGAGTCTTGACTTTCAATCAATATCTTCGATATGATTGACTTGCTTTCCTATGTGGATTGGGTTGTGTTATCCTGTGTGGATTGGGTTGTACTATCCTATGTGGAAGTGATCGAACTTGGGCTCGGATGTTGGAGCTGAACAGGAATTGATTAATTAGGTATATGTATGGGAATATACCTAAGTAGTGTTGGTTGTTACTTCGTGATTGTATCTTTCCTTTGTGGATTATCCTTTGTGGATTCTGGGAGACCTTCATGGGTCTCGGGGTCCCTACTGAGTAGCGTATACTCACCCCTTCATGGGCTATGCCCGCACTACATTGTGTTGGATGCAGACGACGGACAACGCTGATCGTGGTTGAGGCTTGTGGAGCAAGTTGGTACCTGGAGGTGGACCACTGGGCGGGACGTACACAGAGCGGACGGCTGGACCCGAGGAGTTGAGGAGGCTATCTGTACCCACCCTTCAGGTGGGACTTCCAGTGGACGGCTCGTCATTGCTGCTCTACTTTCAGTTACTGTACTTCTTTCCAGTTGTACCTTACTTTTAGTTTGGGTTTGTATTCTGGCCCATTTACTTTCCGCACTTACTATTGTACCCAGTTTTACTTAGTGATTACTTCTGCTTGCTTACTCTGTGGTGTTTGTTTACCTTATAAAGGCAATGCCTTCCCCTTTTTTCGAGATTTACGCCTTGGTGCTAGTCACCAGCCTCTGACCTATGGGAGGCGGGCTTGGGGTAGTCACGACACGGGTCCTGAGGATGGGTTGTGACAAATTGGTATCAGAGGAGTTCGGTTCTACCGCAGAACTCATGACTTTGATCTTTCTTCTATGTGAAGAAATAGTTTAAGGGTATTGAGTGTGGTTATCAGTCCAGGGAGTCCAGTGTTGGTGCGACGGCCGACGTATCTGTACACCATGACCCTGACTTTTGATTTCCGACTCAATGCATGAAAACATTGATTGCATGTGTATTTCAAAAGTTTTCTTTGTGATTACTTTGTGTCAGCTCACCAGGTATACTGTTTTGACCATGGAGAACCTGTTTCTTTTCAGGATGGCCCCACAATGACAACCAGCTAGGGTTCCGAGCTTTGTACGAGATGAAATCCCACTGAGCGACGAGGCCTCGGTGTAGGGCCCTTTTTCAGCGGAGGCACCAGCGGTACCTCTACCCACCGAGCCACCGATGCTACCAGCCCCAGCCGCTGAGAGTGCACGTTGCCTTAGTGCACCTCACGAGTTTCAGTGTCAGAGACCGCCCAGGTTCCATGGGTATACGGACCCTCAGGAAGCCGAGGATTGGCTGGGGGCAATTCTGCGAGTTTTCATGTTAGTGGGGACACCACCTGATCTCATGGTGATCCTTGCAGCGAGCCACCTGCACGCGGCAGCAGGAAGATGGTGGAGCTCGATGCTCCAGGTGCACTACGAGGCATCTCTCCTCTGGATGGACTTTGAGAGCCTCTTTCGCTCGGATTTCATCCCAGCCACTCTCTGTGCGGTGTGCATCCAGGAGCTTCTACAGTTGCGGCAGGGCAGCATGACGGTCGCCCAGTACTCGGCGAGATTTACCGATCTCTAGCGCTATTCGAAGGACATGGTACGAGACCCATTCTTCCGGGCCTAGACCTTCGAGTAGGGACTTAGGCATGAGATCACGACATCGATGATCTCCCTCAGCATACCGACACAGGCAGGAGTACTGGAGCGAGCTCTTCTCATAGAGAGCTTCCTTGCTGAGCCTACGCCAGCAGAAAGTCCTACCGCAGGGTGGAACGTAGCAGAGTCTTCTACACCTGGCAGTCGACGAATGTCACAGGGGTCCATGCGGACCAGACCATCAGGAAAACGACCTCAGGACACTATCTCAGAAGTGCGGGGCACATGGCGCAGAGCCAGCCTTCCGAGGAGCAGACAGTGCTACGCATGCGGCGGGCAGGGCCACATAGCTCGTGACTGCCCGACCTTCCGTGCAGAGGAGCAGCAGATGGTTGAGGGGCCACCTAGGAAGAGGCAGAGGGTTGACCATGGCAGTCCGCAGAGAGTAGGCGGACGAGGCAGGGGAGCTGGACGAGCAATAGGTGGTGGGTGACACTTTGAGGATTTACCACCCCCACCACCAGGAGGTCCACCCCGACCACAGGGAGCTGGCGGGCAGAGGCAGGCTCAGCCTCAGGTAGCAGAGGCCTACGACCATGGTGCTCCAGAGATGATTCAAGGTACTATCGATGTCTACTCCACCCTTGCTGCAATTCTTATAGACACAGGAGCGAGTCATTCTTTTATTGCCGCTGCCCTTGTTCGGAGCTCGGAGATTCCGACGGAGCCGTTGGCTTGATCCTTACGGCTAGAGACTCTTATTGGAGTAGACTCGATGATTACGCACTGGTGCTGGCAGTGTGAGCTTACTCTAGGAGGTGAAAGCTTCGGATGAGATCTTCTTGTAGCGGCGTCGAGGCCTTACGACGTCATCTTGGGCATGGATTGGTTATCTACCATCCATGCTCAGATTGACTGTATTTGGTGCAAGGTGCGGTGTGTCCGCACCGATGGGAGCAGGTTCACCTTCACCGGAAAGAAGGGAGCCTTTGCAGCACAGGATGGACTCACGCAGAGGAGAGGACAGCCCATCACTCATCAGTTGGCTAGCCTCATTCTAGGAGAATTTCACGTGTGGAGTACGAGTTTTCCTATAGTGGTGGATCAGTATGCAGACGTTTTTCCTGACGTTGTTCTAGGACTACCTCCTCCCAGAGAGGTAGACTTTTATATTGAATTGTACCCCGGGACCACCCTGAGATCCACACCAGCATATCGGATGGCTCTCGCAGAGCTTCGAGAGCTACGTGTACAGCTGGAGGACTTGTAGGGAAATGGATTCATCTGACCCAGTGTTTCACCCTGGGCTTCCCCGATTTTGTTCACCAAGAAGGCGGACGAGAGCTTGTGACTGTGTGTCGATTACCGTCGCCTGAACCAGGTGACTGTGAGGAACAAGTATCCACTTATGATAATTGACGACCTCTTCGATCAGCTCTAGGGAGCACGATGTTTCTCGAAGATAGACCTCAGGTCAGGCTATCATCAGCTCAGAGTTCGGGACGAGGACGTGCAGAAGACGACCTTTAGATGTCAGTATGGCCACTATGAGTTTTTGGTTATGCATTTCAGTGTAACCAATGCTCCAGAAGTGTTCATTGGTCTCATGAACAAGATCTTTCAGCCATACCTCGATCGATTTGTCGTGGTCTTCATCGACGGCATTTTGATATACTCGACCACTGAGGAGGAGCACGCCTACCACTTGCGGGTTGTACTGGACACACTCCGAGAGCACCGGATTTATGGAAATCTCTCGAAGTGTCAGTTCTGGATACGAGAGGTCCACTTCTTGGGACATGTCATATTTGAGGCAGGAGTTGCAGTGGATACAGTGAAGATCGAGGCAGTGCTAGGTTGGGAGCCACCCAAGAGCGTGACAGAGGTGCAGAGTTTCTTGGGTATAGCTGGGTACTACCGGAGATTTGTGCCAGACTTTTCCAGAGTTGCAGCACCACTCTCAGCTTTGACGAAGAAGGGTAAACCCTTCGTCTGGTCAGACAGATGTCAACAGAGCTTCCAAGAGCTGAGGTAGAGGTTGACCAACGCACCTATCTTGAGGCTACCGGAGGAGGGAGTAGGGTACGTAGTCTACTGCGATACATCAGGGACCAGAAGTGGATGTGTCCTGATGCAAGAGCGTGAAGTGATCGCATATGGATCATTTCAGTTGAGGTAGCATGAGAAGAACTACGCTACCCATGACCTGGAGTTAGAAGTAGTGGTCTTCGCTCTGAAGATGTGGTGACACTATCTGATGGGTGAGCGCTTTGCAGTCTACTCTGACCACTAGAGTCTTAGGTATATCTTCTCGCAGAAGGACCTGAATCTAAGACAGCGGCGGTGGCTCGAGTTCCTCCAGGACTATGACTTTGAGATAGTCTATACTCCTGGAAAGGGGAACGTAGTAGATGATGCTCTAAACAGGAGGACAGACATTCAGCTACTTGGGGAGGCGACAGAGTAGCTAGCAGCTTTGTAGATATCCTTCATGGATAGAGATGGAACAACCTTTCTTCAGTCACTCATAGTCACTCCTCCACTTCTTCAGTGAGTCAGAGAGGCACAACGTGGGGACGTTGACTGTGAGATGCGACATGCATAGATATCCTTAGGATGATCACCTGATGGATTCTCTATAGGAGGAGAGAATGTCGTCCTTTTAATAGGATGTACCATGGTACCGGCTTCTTTATAGGAGGAGGTGCTGAGGGAGTTTTACACTTCCCCTTTAGTGGTACATCCAGGAGTGGGGAAGATGTACCATGATCTCAGACGACAACACTGGTGGCCGGGTTTGAAGAATGCTGTAGCTGAGTTCGTTTCTCGATGCCTCACCTGTCAGCAGGTGAAGGCAGAGCACCAGGTACCAACAGGCTTGGTTCATCCCTTGGAGGTCCCGGAGTGGAAGTGGGATGGGATATCTATGGATTTCTTGACGTACATCCATGTACTTCAAGAGGTCACAACTCCATTTGGGTGATTGTCGTCTGACTCACCATGTCGGCCCACTTCTTACCCATCAGAGAGTAGGGCTCAGTGGAGAGCTTGGGGTGCCTCTACGTTTAGGAGATCGTATAGCTTCATGGTGTGCCATCATCTATCATCTCCGATCGAGATGCTAGCTTCACTTCCAGGTTTTGGAAGGGGTTGCAGGAGGCATTCGGGATGCAGCTACGACTGAGCACCGTCTTTCACCCTCAGACGGATGGTCAGATAGAGAGGACCATTCAGACTCTCAAGGACATGCTCTGTGCATGTGTCCTCAACTTTGGTCACAGCTGGGAGTACTGCATACCCTTGGTGGAGTTCGCTTACAACAACAGCTTCCACTCCACCATCGGGATGGCACCATACGAGGCATGGTACGACCGACCTTGCAGATCACTGCTGTGCTGGACAGACCCTAGGGAGTCAGCACTTGTGGGACCAGAGATGGTCTAAGCCACAACATAGAAGGTCCAGGTCATCCAGGAGCAGATGAGGATAGCTCAGATCCGGCAGAAGTCTTATGCTGACAGGAGGCAGAGACCACTAGAGTTCGAGGATAGGGACCACATTTTCTTGCGGGGCTCACCTCAACGTGGATTACAGAGATTTGGTCGAGGCGGCAATTTATCTCCGCGCTTCATTGGACCATTCCAGGTTCTTAGAAGGATAGGCAAGGTGGCTTACCACCTGGATTTACCACCTCATTTGCACCGGGTGCACGACGTCTTCCATGTATCTCAGCTGAGGAGATATGTGCACGACCCGACGCATATCATCGACGATGGGGAGTTGGACATTGACTATGGGGCGAATTTTGTGGAGGTCCCAGTGGAGATAGAGGATCGACAGGAGTGGGTCCTATGTGGATGGTCGATACCTCTAGTGCACATCATATGGCAGCACGGGAACCTCCAGGAGAGCACTTTGGAGCGGGAGGATTAGATGCGTGCTGAGTACCCTCATTTGTTCCCCTAGTTTGTGATGTATCTTTACGGGGATGTAAATCCCTAAGGTGGGAGTAATGTATAAACCCGTAAATTTCAAGGGAAATTACTTCTTAATTTTCTTTGGGATTTTATGAGTACGCAGTTTCTGACGGCACCTGATTCTAAGGCCTGGTGTTCCCGGAATCAGTTCCCGAAGTTTAGCTCGGGAACGTTCACTGAACGAACGAGTGGGTTTTCCTAACTTTTGAACCGGTGCTTGGAATCGAAATCTGAGGGCACCGATGAAACCGCAATGCTGATAATTGATTAGGAACACCTTTTCCGAAGGTTTATTTTCTTGGGCGTTGATGTTAAAAAAAATGGGGAATAAAAATAAAATTGTTTTATTTTTATTCCTTTACTAAGCTGTTTAAGTGAAATTAAGTTGTGTCACAACTCAATTTCTCTCTGTGGTTTAGCCCAAGTGAGGGGGTTGAAGTGGGACCCACTGATGTTCTAACTCCCCGTGAGAGGATTTAAGATGAGGTGGGGCCCACACGAGTCCCCACCTATTCAATTCTCTAACTCACCATTAATCAACCTCACTTTCAATTTGCAACTCAACCTCATTAATTGCATGCCAATTCACTTAATTGAATTAAGTGAATAAGATTCTGAATTTTGTATTTTTAAATTCATGGCATGAGTTAATAAAATAAGGATAAACCTTATTTTATTTGGGTTGGTTGTTGTGGGTGGAATTGAGGAGAGAATTCTTGGGAGCATCCCTGAAGAACTTCATCTTCTTCACGAAGAACGTCAAGACTTCGGCGAAGAACGCCGTCACAGTAAGGGAATTGTCATGCCGTCTCCTCTCCTCTCCACAGCCGGTGATAGACTCCTTCTTCGGAGAACGATGACACACCGCATCTTTCTTCGGGAAAACGTCGAAGACGCTCGGAGCATCGATCCGCGACGCCGTCTTCCGCGACACCGTCTTCCGCAAAGTCATCTTCCGCGACGTCCTTTTCCCACGACGAACCACATTCTATGACTTCGTCGAGGTAGGGGTTAACTTTATTTCGTGGATATTTCTTTACTGATTATTGTCTTTACCTTTGGGAGTTCAACGTTAATGATCTAGCCCCCTGTTATCAAGATAACGAGAGGAGGTCGGGCTGCACGAATACGACTGAACCTCCTCCCTCTACTTTGTTGTTGATTATTATGTGGTTTGGAATGAAGGTAGCGCAGTGATGTCGCACCGCGCAGTAATGAAGAGGAACGCGGACGAAGAAGCGCGGCGCCATCGCACTGCGCTGTTGAGGCCGAACAAAGCCGCGACCGAAGTCGGGCCACAGCGAAGGGGCATAGTGCCGTCGCGCAGCACTGGAAAACCACGAAGGGCCGCGGCTGGGGCGGGCTGCGGCGGAGGGATGCGGCGCTGTCGTGCTACACCGGTCGGACCAAGGCCGCGGCCTTTGGCCACGTCAGAGTAGGGAGCGGTGGCCGGAACCGCCGACCGCCGGTGTGTCGAAGGGCCAGGACCGTGGGGTCCCACGACGGCACCAGCCGGCCCGTCGGGCCGGTCGATCGGAGAATACCGGGGGTCGTAACCCCCGGCTGGCAAAGGGAGCGGCCCCGATGTGGGGGTCGCGGTTTCAAAACATGGGTGAAGCGTGCCCCCCCTTCCGCGGCGGCTCGGCCAGCGCCGAGCTGGCCATGCGGGCCACGTCTGCGCCAGGCCAACCGGCCGCCTAGGACGGGCTGGGCCGGGCCGCACCGGCTGGGTTGGGCCATGCCGGTTGGGAAGGGCCGCGCCCTAAGGGGCCGGACCCGAACCCGGGTCGGGTCGAGCCGGTTCGGGCCGACCAAGGGGGTCTTGGGCCGGGTCGGTCCGGGCCCAAAACCCCCTTAAAACTGGAGAGGTTCGTTCATTTACCCATATCTTGGACTACAGACCTCCTATTGACGCACCGTCAGTTGTGATGCGGTCCTTGGATCGAGAAGGTCGTTTAGGTATATTAAACTCAAGGTTTTGGAGAAATTTGGGTACATCCGGGTTGGTTCGAGCACGAAACCAACCGGGCCCTCGGAGCCGAAACACTTATAACTTGAGCTCCGGACATCTGATTGACGTGTCGTTGACTTTGTTGGATTCCTCTTAGTGAGACGGACCTTTTGGCTTACTCCGATCGAGGTTTGGATGCAGTTGGAGTGCATTCGGGTTGGTTTTGACTTAAAAACCAACTGTGCCCCTGGAATGAAAAAGCCAATAACTCTCAGACCGGGTGTCCGATTGACGCGCCATCTGTCACGTTGAGTTCCTCTTGTAGAGATGGAACCTTGGGATTCATCAACTCTGGACTACGTGTAAGTTGATGTATCGACCTCCCTTGGCTCGTGGAGTGGACCTTCCCGGAATCGAGCATGTTGTGTGCAGGAACCCTAGAGCTGGCTGCGACTGCACTGAAATCCTCCGTGGGTTCGGCAGTGATGACGACTGCACTGAAATCCTCCGTGGGTTCGGCAGTGATAAAAAATGCACTGAAATCCTCCGTGGGTTCGGTAGCGATGAAGAACATACTAAAATTCTCCATGGGTTCGACTGCGATGACTACTATTCTTGTATCCTACGTGGGTCTGGTAGTGTTTGACTCTGTTCTTGCTATCCTATGTGGTTCTGGAAGAGTAGCTGGTATGTATCCTTTGTGAGTCCCACAGCTTAGCTGGTTTAGTATCCTACGTGGGTCCCAGCTTAGATGAATCAATGGCTATAACTGATCATCCCTATTACCTTACGATGAAGTATACCTTTTGTGAGACGAGTCTTGACTTTCAATCAATATCTTTGATATGATTGACTTACTTTCCTATGTGGATTGGGTTATGTTATCCTGTGTGGATTGGGTTTTACTATCCTATGTGGACATGATCGAACTTGGGATCAGATGTTAGAGCCGAACGGGAAATGATTACTTAGGTATATGTATGGGCATATACCTAAGTAGTGTTGGTTGTTACTTCGTGATTGTATCTTTCCTTTGTGGATTATCCTTTGTGGATTCTGGGAGACCTTAGAGGGTCTCGGGGTCCCTAATGAGTAGTGTATACTCACCCCTGCACGGGCTATTCCCACACTACGTTGCGTTGGATGCAGACGATGGACATCGTTGATCGTGGTTGAGGCTTGTGGAGAAAGTCGGTACCTAGAGGTGGACCACTGGGCAGGATGTACACGAAGCAGACGGCTGGACCTAAGGAGCTGAGGAGGCTATCTGTACCCACCCTTCATGTGGGACTTCCAGTGGACTGCTCGTCATTGCTGCTTTACTTTCAGTTATTTTACTTCTTTCCAGTTGTACCTTACATTCAGTTTGAGTTTGTATTCTGGCCCATTTACTTTTCACAGTTACTATTGTACCCAGTTTTACATAGTGATTACTTATGATTGCTTACTCTGTGGTGTTTGTTTACTTTATAAAGGCAATGCCTTCTCCTTTTTTCGAGATTTACGCCTTGGTGCTAGTCGCCAGCCCCTGGCCTATGGGAGGTGGTCTTGGGGTAGTCACGGCACGGGTCCCGAGGACGGGTCGTGACAGGTTTTCCATTCAAGACTACTAATATTTACTTGATTCTATATTATGTCTTAGTGTTATTATTTGAGATCCAATCCATCACTAGTATAGTGTCAAATACCACCATGGGAATTACTACTATATTTGTGATGAGATTGTGCTCACTAAAGTCAATACAAGAGTTTCTAAACACTGTTTATTATTAGATAATTCCTCCAGCAGTCTTCACTGATAACTCTACTTCTAGCATATTGGATATTGATACTACATTACTTTCAAACATGGAGGAAACAAGGGAATGTTTAGAAACAAAATCAAACAAATTACTTTCTATCTTTTATAGGACAATGAGATTACATGACAACACATCATTAAGATCCCCTAATCCAACCTTCATGATAAAAAATGTTGACCTTTCTCCCTTGGCTTATGATGAGGTTGAATGTGATTTAACTCCATTATCTTTTGATTTGGATAGTGATTGGAAATGTTCCCAAGATGTATATATTTGAAGAATTAAACATCAGGTTGGTATGACACCATCTTCCCATTGTCATTATTTTAAAGAATTTTAGGCTTCACCTCAACACGACAGTTCGAAGCTATATGGACATCTATTCAACACTTGTAACATTTTTCACTCCCAAGCAAGCAGGTACTCGAATGATTCTTCCCAAATTTTTTTCATTTGGGAAGTTTCACTTTATTTTATCCTCTTATATTACAAAAGTTCCTCCCTAATTTTGGAACCAAATATCTCTTATTTTCATTCAACCTATGTGACCACTTCATTTCTCAAAACTACAATTAAAACTTCATGACACTCTGCAATATCTCATCATAGACTTCATATCTCAATTTTAAAAATTACTCCGCATATGTGGTCCCATATCACCAAATAATCTTTCAATGTTTCCCCTAGGATCCATAAAAAGATTATTTTAATGTTTATCTCATATCTTCCCACTGATTCATTTTCCTTCTTCTTTAGCTCATGGAATTACTTCTCTATTTTTTTCACATCGAATGGGGGAAATATTTATTGAAAAAGATTCCCCTAAACTCTTCCTAATCTATAACATCAATCTCTATTCTTGGATTCATGTTTTTAATTAGTTTCCACCACTGATAAGATTTTCCTTCAAAGAATTATAATTCCATGGTGACTTTCTCTTATTTTAAATAATGGAGTATTGAAAAGATCTTTTCTATATAGACTATCCATTGTTCAGTAATCTAGGGTTTAATAGATCCAATGAAATAAGGTGCCCATTAACACATAAAGGAATCAAAGTAATGTTGTTCCCTTTGAGGGGAATATGGTCTTTGTACTTGATTACAAGTTATTGTTCATAACTCAAGTTAGTTGATTAATTATCCTGATAAAGTTTTCCATTCCGTATTCTATCAGAATTTCATTAGTACATCATCCATTGCACTCATCATTTATGTGGTTTCTACTATTTCCCACCATTTTTCTAAAATATAAAAACCTTAGAGAGAAACTTGTTACTTTTATGAATCTTATAATTCTAAATGGATTTTATATCTTAAAACATCATTCCTAAATATGTTATTAGTCTATTATATAATAATAATTAAATTTTCTATATATCCTTCATAAAGGTTCATAAAAATCTTATAATAAAGAAAACATATACCCTGAGAGTATCAAACTAGGTGTAAAATAAGGCATGTTGTCATGCATTAGTTCCCATTCGAGTCAAGATCAAAAAGTATTTTTGGGTATTACCCCTAGGCACATATATGCTAGAGACACATCCACTTTCAGTATCCAGACATGGATGTTTTTGTTTGGAAACCACTTAATACTTACCAAAATACCAGGATGTTTTTCTATATCTAGACTTTTACCTAGGATTCTTCCTAATTTTTTCAAGTCCTAATTTCCAAAAATAACTAAACCTTCATTTGATACCAACTATGGAATCTCTCAATTTTATTACATAACTTCTCCTTACATGTTACAAAAATATGATCTTTTAAAGTTTAGTTTCATCGAAATAAGGTATATAATACATGAATACATAAAACATTATTATAAATACACTTGAAATAAATAATCATTGCTTAACCCTAAGTTAATTTTACTGCATCACATATCATGAGGACATAAATCAAAGGAAAATGGGGGACATGAATCCCATTATGGGAATAATCAAGAGGGATATATATCATGAGATCATGGGACATGTCAAAAAGAACACAAGGCATAAAATTATGGCATGAACATGAGGAATATCATAATAATAAGAAAATGAATCATAACTTCAAAACGTGGATACAACATTTAAATGATACATTCATAAGTATGTCACCATGGTTTATCACCATAGTGTCATAAATGAAAATTAGAAAGGTTATTCACCAATGTATTATAAAACATGACATATCTAGAAATTAAATTCATTACCCAAATAATTGGAGTGATATTAGGTTACCCAATTCATATGTATTAATTAATTGTGATGCACATAGATAATAATAAACCATTTCATTAATAACCTCTGGAGAAAAAATAATGGGTTTCTTATCAAAATCATTGCATACAAAAGTCCTTAAATACATGATCATTATGTCATTTTTAACCCATAGAAAGGGAATGCAGGATTAATTTATGTAAATAAAAAATCAATTAGTCATGTTTACATATATTTTAATACCCATTTAATAGAAAAGTGGTGTGGGTGATAAAATAAAAAGGAAAAGATAATTTATCATGTAAAATAGAGAAATTTGAGAAATAAAATCGGCAACATGATAGGTATAAAAAATGGTTTATGAAATGGGTAAAATGAGGAATAATGGAGGTCCCACATTGATAAAATTCTATTATTATAGTAAGGGAACAATATAAAATGGAAAAAAAGACCATGGTTTGGTAATTAGATGACATACTATATAAATAGACTCTTGAATGGAAAAGTTATAATGAGATTTCCCTTACCTTGAAGAGTTACTCCTATGTATTGAGAATTAGAACCTTAATGGATTTAGGACACCCTGGGGGGAATAATTTGGAGTAAGGATCACCGTAACTTCATTTAGGATGAAATTTGGGTGAATGGAAATGGATAAATGGGTGGGTATTTATGGAAAAGTGGAGTATTATTTTAATAATTTTCAAATATAGGTCATGGCAAACTAGGTTGTGGAAAATAAAAAACCATTTTATTACCCATGTGTTTTTATTAGGTTTTTGGAAATATGTGTCACATTTTAAGTTATTTTAACCCATAAGAATTGATAATAATAATAGTAATTAATATTTTCATGGAAATGTAATGTTTCCACAAAGTAATGTTTTAATGTCAAAATTTCCATTTTAGACATTGGAATGTCACTTATAGGTTTTTGAAATTGATTAAAATATATTAAAAATAATTAATATTACTAAAATTAAATATTTTAGATCTTTTATTGTGTTTAATTAATTATTACATAATTAGAAAATAAATATGAAGTCATTAAACATACTGAAAACATAAAATTATATTTTTTCGATTCACGTAAAAATGAAAGTAATTTAGAAATTTTTTATCAATTCACCCTAAACTAATTTATATATGATGATTTAAAATATGATGTTTAATTTATCATTAAATTATTTAAATATAATGAATTTAACTTTCATATATAAAAATCCGTATTTATTTAAAAATAGTAGTTTTTAAGGAACAATAAAATTTCTGACACTTATAAACATTTTCTAGGCCATCATTAAATTATTTTATCATTTCTATTTTGTTTAGAGTGTTTTAAAATACCATTTTGTTAAACAAATATTATATAAAATACCTGATTTTATTAAAAAAGTGTACATATTTTCTAGAAAAATGAAATTACATTTTATTTTCATCCCAAAATAAAACAATTAAATTAATCTCAATTAAAAATATATTTTATTAAGAGAAAATATTCTTAAGAGTCATTGATAAAATATGGATTTTATTTATATAAAAGAATATATAATTCATGTAAATATGGTCTAGACACGTAACCCCTTATTACACTTGCATACTCCCTTAGGGTAAGGTTTGCGATGATGGTAGTTTCATGGGGTGGATCGACTAAGATTGACTGAGTCATATTCTCCACTAACTTAAACATATCCTATAGGTGATTTCATTCCAGATTCAGTAATTGATGATCATATTGGGCTTGGTCAAAGGGAACCCAAATGAAGATACCTCCCCCCAAGTTTAGACAAGAGGGATACAAATGACACGACTCTACAGGTTGAGGTCATCGATTCTTCTTTCTGTATCAATTATACTTTGTCATTATTACTTATAAAAAATAATTATTGCAAATTCCTGGGTCCAGATGCCACCTAAAAGTGCCCCAAGCCTAGTTGGGCACATGGACTCAAGCGTGTATCCCCAAATGGAAGAGGCTACCAATTAGAACTGAGGGCCTAGGTGACAATCATGAGGAGACTATGCCCTAATTGGAAGATTATAACAAATTGGAAATAATAAACAGATATAGGAAGAAGTAAAACTATACAACATAAGTAAAAAGTGGAAGAATGATAATATAATTAACCAAATGTTATAGTATACAAATATGAGGCTACATGTAACATGTTCTAGGAAAACAACCAAAATAGGTCATACTATAGCAATAAAAAATATAAGTACCAAAAGTACAAAAATGAACAAAACAAACTCAGAAGAATCAAACGAGTTATCTTGGTCCCATGCTCTCCTACTGTTGAATAGAAATCAATTACCTATAGAAGGGTTCTTACACTTATCAACACCTACAACAACATAATATGTTTGGGCCCAAAAACATTACCCAAATAGGGTGTGTGACTAAATCTCAATAGGCAACCACCCAAGATCTGTTCCAATATGTCAGTGAATATATATAATAGGCAGTGTACAATAGTGAAGCGGTAAGATAGGAAGTACTCAAAAGTAAATAATCCTAAAAGCATTGGTTTCCATTTACAATCATTTAATGTTCTTTAATAGTTTAATTACATTGAATTATATAATTCTCAGGATCCAACCTAAGCTCAGAAACCACTATGTAAAAGTAAGAATAGTAGATACCTCAGAAGGATATCTAGACAAGTAAAGTGAATACTAAATCCAAGCATGTGCTTTGTCTTGGTAGATGTGTCATAAGTAATTTCATTTAATTATTTAAATTAAATATAAGTCTCTCCTTGAATTTCTTAAGTTGTAATTTGAGTATTAATATTAGTGTAAAAACACCTACATACTAAAATCACATCTGTACGATCCTCTAAGAAACCCGAAATCACTCTATTTGTGGTGTGATTATATACCAACTGATCCATACTTGGATCTTATAAATAAGACCCAAGTATCTCCCAAGACATATAAAAATTTCCAATAAAACCTGTCCATGGTATTCCTCATTCCATGACTCATTTTTCTATTAAACATAGTCTCCATGATCCAAACAACTATATCCATGGATCTCTCATGACTTAACATAAAAATACCCTCTCTGAGTCCGTCTGTTCCATCCCTCCAAGGATCCATGATTCACCCAAGGCATAAGGTACAATAGTCACATGAACTCGTTCATGGAATTCTAATCTGAATCTATGATTTACCCATTTCTATTTACCCTTTTTTATTCAATATTCAATTAACATTTCATGTAACGCCCCGACCCTAGTTACCCAGAGTCGGTGCATTATTACATAACATTGGCATGATCACAAGAAAGATCAAATCTCGAAAGACCGATTGGTTTAGTAGCCTTGGAAACACTAGATATATTCATAAGTTTTACATTACATCATAAAATGAAAAACTAATACAACAACATAATGTCTCCACAATCCACACTATTAACCCCTCATAAAATCCCTGCAGGTCATTCATAACTTACTTCTTCACATCCTGGGAAAAATAAAACATAGAAAAGGGGTGAGCTCAAATGCCCAGTAAGGATAACAATATAGCGGAAACTTTCATAAATAAGAATAAACATTTAAGGCAATGCATTACTAAAACAAAAGCCTTTTAAACTTGAACTTCAACATAAAATGGCAAAGGTAAAAATGAAATAATTCCATTTAGTTACTCACATGGATATTCTACTAATCGAATAATCACATGCAAAAATCAATAACCACTTTCATAATGTTGGAATGCATAATGCCAGACTATCATAACCACATAGCCAAGGCCTCGTGCCAAGACTACAAATAAGATTTTGTCAAGGCCTTGTGCCAAGACACTAGTTTGTCTCATGAGACCTACCGATGCATCGAGGAGCTATAGCGGGCTCCACCCGTCACATATTAAGTCCAATGCATTCCCATATGAAAAGGTTTAAATATAACATAAACATTCGTATTAAAACTAGCATACGAAATGTCAATACTTTCACCATAAACTATGAATTGTATAAAAATAGCACATCCACAGTCAAAAATATCACAAAACCTTCAATACAATATAGAAGTTTTGTATCATAATAAATCAACTTCAAATAATCTTAAAATCCATCAAAGGATGTTGACATAGATGAAATCAAAATTATTTTTAAAGAAATATCTCCTTTTATTTTGAAATCATTTAAGATCCATATAAAATAAAACATTTTCTTTGAAAATAATCTTATAAGCTTGTAAGGGAAGCTTTGAAGATTTTATAACGGCGGAAAATAGACGCACCCGCCGTATATGTAAAAAAAAACATTCTTACCTTAATTCTGTCGAAAAGGTTAAAAGGGACCTTGTTTTGAAAACGACGGAAATATTCCTTTATAAACCACTTATAAAAGTCAAAAAGGGTATAAATGACTTTAACTCATATTCTAGTAAATAGTAAAAATGTTTTGAAATACATTTTTAGGAAACATGGATGTGGATGATAAAGAGATCCCAGTAGATTATTACATATAAACAACCTCGGATAATGAAGAGATTGTGAAATAACCCTTACCTTGTACTTTTCCTTGGTTGGGGTAGGTTAACCTCCTGTATAATGGTGAAATAATTGTTATTAAATTATACAAGAATCATATATATTAATATGATATCATATATGATCTTTTAACATTGATTTGTTAATAATATCTTAGAATTATCATCGTTTCGGGTGTTAACTTACTCATTTTGTTTTATATGTTTTGTTACATAAGCCATGTTTGTTGTATCTTATTCATATCCAGAATGATATCAAGTCCTTAAACATCATTTTTTAAATCATCAAATGATAATTATACTTGAATGGATACGATGGAGAATGAATCTCATCGCATTCGTGGAGACGGTAGTCCGTACGTACGCACGAGCGACAATATCATTCTTTTGATATTAAAATAATATATAAATGGATGGTATATCATATATAAAGAATCATTAACATGTTATATTTATTATTTACATGAGTTACACATCGTTATTATACCCATCCAAATAATAATATATTGAATAACAATTACACCACGACGTGGAGACGGTAAGCCGTACGTACGCACGTATGGTGACATGTAATTCCAAGGGTGGATATAATACTGAATATGGTTGTACCATATTTATAATAACATCACAGTATATGTGAGATACTGGAGTTATTATTTTAGAATGGTAAGAACAAATAAAGAAGAAGTGGAAGAAGAATGGAACTTGAAAAGGGGTGGTGAAAACATTACCTCTTCTTCGGGTTCTTCCTTTTGATTTGATCAAAAGGGCTCCTTAGGTTGGATTTCTGATCAAACTAAGGCCTCTAGGTTTTAGTTAGGGATGTTGGGAGAGTATTTGGGTAGAGTTTGGCCGAACCAAAAGGCTTTGAAGGTGTGAAGAAATGAGAAGGAGGAGTGCCCTTTTATAAGAGGGGTGAGGGGCACCTTTGGAAAAGCTAGAAATATTAATTTATAATAAATTCATATTCGGTTTCTAATGGCTTCAAAGCTTATTATTCAAAGGTTAGGGTGGGGATAGGTCGAAAACCACTCAACCAATAGAATTTAGACAGGTTTGGGTACTTATATTAACCTTATCGTTAAGTATTGACTCTAAGTTAATTAGTTTCATTTTTACAATGTCTCTTTGTATTTTTATATAATATGGTTAATAAACTTACTATATACATCCAAGAGACCCCCAAGTGGTACATTAATGATGAACCTATCATGATATAAGTCTCTTGGCCGAACCTTAGATTTTTAGGAATTTAATATCAATTAATAATATAATATTTGTTTTAAGAACTCTTTTATGTCAATTTTGACACTATTCAATAGTTGATTTTTGTGAAACTCATAACAGATTTATTACTTAGAACAAAGTCAATTAAATCAATCCTAATATATCATATTATCCTAGAAAATTAGTTTAATTCATTAAAAGTTTCATATTATATTTATTTGGGTATTTATAATATCAATTATTTTAATTTTTCACTATTATAGTAATTACTGCATCATCATTGTGTCATAAATAAAATAAATTATTTAATGTCTAAAAATTATAAATAAAATATCATTATGTATGACATCTTTTTATCTTTCTAATGAATATTTATAATCTAAAATCCAACATATATAACCCTATTTAACAATTGTTTTTCTAAAAGATATATGCTTGTGTCATTTTTGTATTCATTTTAACTTAATTAAAATAAAGTGTCATTATCACTTACAAGTGGATCCATGTGGTCCCCAAATAGACCCAAAGATTCCCATGGTCGACCATGTATCAACCAATAGGGTTAAGACACGTTTTAGGGTAATTTAGTATTATTATAATATTATTTTTTAACCCTTATTTACCGGATTTACCCTTAACCATGGTAAATAAAATATTTACCGCAGTAATTATTCAAAATGTCTAAAAATAAAAGTTACCTATTTACACAATTTGAACATCCTGATTCCAAATATGGAATCCATTTTCCTAAATTAAAAACACAGAAGTGGCAGAAATTAATTTAAAATTAATTCCCGCTGTCAAAACAAAAAGCGTGTTTTTAAGAGATAATAACTATCAAAAGATTGACACTCGTTTATGTTCGGTTTAATTGTAAAATTATGTCCAATGACCAACATTATATTAAATGGTAAAAATATATTCTAAATATAATTTAAAACTACTAAAATTCATAATTTATCACTATTAATTATTTTGATTAAAAAAGTTGTTTTTAATTAAAATTTAGTAATTTTCACTATTCATCAAAATATGAAAGTTATCCGAAAAGTACCAAAATTTCACCTTAGGCTAAATTTGATATTCCGAATCCAGAAATGAAGTCCATTTTAAAATATAAAATATATATAATTTTGAAAAGTAGGTATTACTATTCATAACGGCTAGTTTGATTGGTTGTGGTGTGTGTTAAAACTCAAGGTTGCGTACAACACACGCTACTGTATTATTCAAAGAAAGCGTACCGTGGAAGCTTGGGATGTTTCATTTTAAATTTTTGATGTCCCCATTTAGTCAAAAAGTTTAAAATATTATATTTAAAAAGGGTTCACTATTAAAAGTTGATAAAAGTGCAATACTGAAAATGAATTTGTTCTTGCATTATATCTAAGAAACTCATAATATGGATTCTAAAATTATAAGGATTATATAAAGTTTAAAATTTAGATAATACTATTCATAACCTCTTTTGAATGGATTTTTTTGTATGTCATAGTGTTATTGAACTCGGTGTTGCGTGTAGTGAAAGTTATTGAATTATTTTGATGAAATAACACACTATGAAATCTTGGGGTGTTACATTCTCCCCTCCTTCAATAAATTGTGTCCTCGCAATTTGAAATTGTTCTTCGAAAATAAAAGGTTGAAAATAGAAAATATATTTGTGGGAAAACCCACATCGGAAATTGGGTTACTAAAATTTAGTCTTAATATGAGGAAAAGAGAAATGAAAGGGTCACCACCAAATTATGATCTCGATTAGGAGAACATTGGTGGAAATTAGAGACATATAATTGGAGGAAAAACGTAAATATTTATAGGTAGTGATTGAGGTCATCAATCACAAACAAGTATAAAATTGAGGTCCTTAAATTCATCAATCTATAATGATTTGAAATACCATCGGTTCAACAAAACATAGGGTATTAGGATAACACATTTTTGACGTTTCAAAATATCTTAGTCGAAATCCCACATCTAAAAATGAATTAATGAGGCCTCTATTTAAAATAAAGAGTCGAACGTATGAAGATTACCGAAAATAACACATACTAGGGTTCCATGTATGAAAATATGGATATGGAAGAAAAATCTAACCATCAATTATCTGATGGAGAGTGGTAGAGAACATGGCTATGAAAAGGCCAACAATCCCAAAGCCATAAATTAGTGATGATTTAAGGTACCATCTAGGAAAACATTTTTGTTCTAAGTTCCTTTTCTTAATGTTGAGGAATTTATTTATGAGATTGGATAAGATCATAAGGAGATATACTTACTTTATAATTAGAGTTTTATCCATTAATAAATTTCTACCACAAACTCATCTTTCACTCGTAAAAAAATTCTATTTATACTATTCGTACAGGGTTCCAAAATAAACGAATTTATAATTCATCTACCAGATCTTTTTTAAAAAAAAACTACATTATTTAATCCAGGACATCTCTTGGGCCATTGGTAGGTGATACACCCTTGTCGCCCTTTGGTTGCGGGTTCAAGTTTCGCAGACTTGCCGGACGCGACGGGTTGCCGCCCGACCTCCGGGTTGTCCTTTTATGGTAATCCAAAATAATCCAAACTAGAACTATCCAAAATACTTCTGTCCAAACACACAGTCCAACATTTATAAGGAAGGTAAACATAATATAGATCCTTTTTACTCCGTAATAGAATATGAATACCTTCATCATGTATTCTTTTAATACACTGAAACATCCTAAATTACCATATTCCTTATTGATTACATTTATTCTCCCTTATTCCATATAGAATGCTGGATATACTTCATCAATCCAAAAATGTTTTAAACCCCAACAATGATGGAATATACAAATCATTAATCAGTTCCAAGGTAGTCATGAATATCCAATATAATTTATCCAAAGCAATCATGTATTATTCCAAAACCACTACCTCGGTATCAGAACTATATTATGGTTTATCATTCTCTCAAAAATTTATCCTGATATTGAGTCACTTTTCTTTGTTCCACACAATCTCAAGTCCTTAATGAAATAGTACTGCAGTACAATCCTTATATACTCCATAATTATTATAACAAGTACATTGTTGATACAACACTCAATTGACATAATCAACATAAGAACTCTAATCATTCCTCTTCATCTGTGGTAGTATCATAAATTGATTATTATCCAATAACATCATTTGTGGCATAGTCTGATGACTGGGACATAGGTTCGCGTAGTGTCCAAACTCCTTGCAAATGAAGCATTGTACATTTGAAACCATTTTCTTACCCTTGCAGTCACGTACTTTGTGCCCTTTTCCTCCACACTTATAACAAACTCCCATTCCTTTCAGGCAAGTTCCAGGGTGTTTCTTTCCACAGTTACCACATATGGGAAAATTCTTCTTTTCCCTCTTCCCTTTATCCATCTTTCTCTCTTCCATCCTTTTCTTCTCTTGCTTCCCTTCAAAGCCATAGGACTCAGTAAACTCTTTACTTATCTTATCAACACATGATATTATTTCTTCATATGATGATAATACATGGGAGACTATTTCTCTTATAAATTCTAGCTTAAGACCATGAAAGATATGATCCTTCCTTCTCTTTGGATCATGTGCATTTCTGGAGTTCTCATTCCTTCTACTGGGCGCCATTTCTAAACAATGGCATACACTAGATCAGTTTATGAATCAAAATACATAATCCCATACTTATAAAACACTTAACATAAATTGAACTATTTATGGATATAATCCATAATCATAAAAATGTATCCTTTGAGGATTTATATACTCATAAACCCTTCATAATGGTTTGTAAAGAAAATGAGAATTATCCTAAGCAAATCCCCCGGGAGTGTCGTAACCAAGAGTTCAGCAAGGCCCGTTGTCGTGCACCAGTTCCCGTTCGAGTCTAGCTCAAAGCGGTGTTTTCGGGTTTTACCCCTAGGTACATCTGTGCCAGAGCCGCCTCTACCTTCTCGTATCCAGACAGGGATGTATTGCTCGGAAAACTCACAAAATCTCTACAATACCAAAATTCTAGGAAGTTCTTCTACACTAATCCTCAAAGTTCATCTTAGGTCTACGTGCTCTAATCAGAGTTTATCTAAATCTAGCTTCCAAGGTTTGTACTAAACTTCCTCTGATACCAACTGTAACGCCCCGACCCTAGTTACCCAGAGTCGGTGCATTATTACATAACATTGGCATGATCACAAGAAAGATCAAATCTCGAAAGACCGATTGGTTTAGTAGCCTTGGAAACACTAGATATATTCATAAGTTTTACATTACATCATAAAATGAAAAACTAATACAACAACATAATGTCTCCACAATCCACACTATTAACCCCTCATAAAATCCCTGCAGGTCATTCATAACTTACTTCTTCACATCCTGGGAAAAATAAAACATAGAAAAGGGGTGAGCTCAAATGCCCAGTAAGGATAACAATATAGCGGAAACTTTCATAAATAAGAATAAACATTTAAGGCAATGCATTACTAAAAAAAAAGCCTTTTAAACTTGAACTTCAACATAAAATGGCAAAGGTAAAAATGAAATAATGCCATTTAGTTACTCACATGGATATTCTACTAATCGAATAATCACATGCAAAAATCAATAACCACTTTCATAATGTTGGAATGCATAATGCCAGACTATCATAACCACATAGCCAAGGCCTCGTGCCAAGACTAAAAATAATATTATGTCAAGGCCTTGTGCCAAGACACTAGTTTGTCTCATGAGACCTACCGATGCATCGAGGAGCTATAGCGGGCTCCACCCATCACATATTAAGTCCAATGCATTCCCATATGAAAAGGTTTAAATATAACATAAACATTCATATTAAAACTAGCATACGAAATGTCAATACTTTCACCATAAACTATGAATGGTATAAAAATAGCACATCCACAGTCAAACATATCACAAAACCTTAAATACAATATAGAAGTTTTGTATCATAATAAATCAACTTCAAATAATCTTAAAATCCATCAAAGGATGTTGACATAGATGAAATCAAAATTCTTTTTAAAGAAATATCTCCTTTTATTTTGAAATCATTTAAGATCCATATAAAATAAAACATTTTCTTTGAAAATAATCTTATAAGCTTGTAAGGGAAGCTTTGAAGATTTTATAATGGCGGAAAATAGCCGCACCCACCGTATAAGTAAAAAAAACATTCTTACCTTAATTCTGTCGAAAAGGTTAAAAGGGACCTTGTTTTGAAAACGACGGAAAGATTCCTTTATAAACCACTTATAAAAGTCAAAAAGGGTATAAATGAATTTAACTCATATTCTAGTAAATAGTAAAAATGTTTTGAAATACATTTTTAAGAAACATGGATGTGGATGATAAAGAGATCCCAGTAGATTATTACATATAAACAACCTCGGATAATGAAGAGATTGTGAAATAACCCTTACCTTGTACTTTTCCTTGGTTGGTGTAGGTTAACCTACTGTATAATGGTGAAATAATTGTTATTAAATTATACAAGAATCATATATATTAATATGATATCATATATGATCTTTTAACATTGATTTGTTAATAATATCTTAGAATTATCATCGTTTCGGGTGTTAACTTACTCATTTTCTTTTATATGTTTTGTTACATAAGCCATGTTTGTTGGATATTATTCATATCCATAATGATATAAAGTCCTTAAACATCATTTTTTAAATCATCAAATGATAATTATACTTGAATGGATACGATGGAGAATGAATCTCATCGCATTCGTGGAGACGGTAGTCCGTACGTACGCACGAGCGACAATATCATTCTTTTGATATTAAAATAATATATAAATGGATGGTATATCATATATAAAGAATCATTAAAATGTTATATTTATTATTTACATGAGTTACACATCATTATTATACCCATCCAAATAATAATATATTGAATAACAATTACACCACGACGTGGAGACGGTAAGCCGTACGTACGCACGTATGGTGACATGTAATTCCAAGGGTGGATATAATACTGAATATGGTTGTACCATATTTATAATAACATCACAGTATATGTGAGATACTGGAGTTATTATTTTATAATGGTAAGAACAAATAAAGAAGAAGTGGAAGAAGAATGGAACATGAAAAGGGGTGGTGAAAACATTACCTCTTCTTCGGGTTCTTCCTTTTGATTTGATCAAAAGGGCTCCTTAGGTTGGCTTTATGATCAAACTAAGGCCTCTAGGTTGTAGTGAGGGATGTTGGGAGAGTATTTGGGCAGAGTTTGGCCGAACCAAAAGTCTTTGAAGGTGTGAAGAAATGAGAAGGAGGAGTGCCCTTTTATAAGAGGGGTGAGGGGCACCTTTGGAAAAGCTAGAAATATTAATTTATAATAAATTCATATTCGGTTTCTAATGGCTTCAAAGATTATTATTAAAAGGTTAAGGTGGGGATAGGTCGAAAACCACTCAACCAATAGAATTTAGACAGGTTTGGGTACTTATATTAACCTTATCTTTAAGTATTAACTCTAAGTTAATTAGTTTCACTTTTACAATGTCTCTTTGTATTTTTATATAATATGGTTAATAAACTTACTATATACATCCAAGAGACCCCCAAGTGGTACATTAATGATGAAACTATCATGACATAAGTCTCTTGGCCGAACCTTAGATTTTTAGGAATTTAATATCAATTAATAATATAATATTTGTTTTAAGAACCCTTTTATGTCAATTTTGACACTATTCAATAGTTGATTTTTGTGAAACTCATAACAGATTGATTACTTCGAACAAAGTCAATTAAATCAATCATAATATATCATATTATCCTAGAAAATTAGTTTAATTCATTAAAAGTTTCATATTATATTTATTTGGGTATTTATAATATCAATTATTTTAATTTTTCACTATTATAGTAATTACTGCATCATCATTGTGTCATAAATAAAATAAATTATTTAATGTCTAAAAATTATAAATAAATTATCATTATGTATGAAATCTTTTTATATTTCTAATGAATATTTATAATCTAAAATCCAACATATATAACCCTATGTAACGATTGTTTTTCTAAAAGATATATGCTTGTGTCATTTTTGTATTCATTTTAACTTAATTAAAATAAAGTGTCATTATCACTTACAAGTGGATCCATGGGGTCCCAAAATAGACCCAAAGATTCCCATGGTCGACCATGTATCAACGAATAGGGTTATGACACGTTTTAGGGTAATTTAGTATTATTATAATATTATTTGTTTAACCCTTATTTACCGGATTTACCCTTAACCATGATAAATAAAATATTTACCGCAGTAATTATTCAAAATGTCTAAAAATAAAAGTTACCTATTTACACAATTTGAACATCCTGATTCCAAATATGGAATCCATTTTCCTAAATTCAAAACACAGAAGTGGCAGAAATTAATTTAAAATTAATTCCCGCTGTCAAAACAAAAAGCGTGTTTTTAAGAGATAATAACTATCAAAAGATTGACACTCGTTTATGTTCGGTTTAATTGTAAAATTATGTCCAATGACCAACATTATATTAAATGGTAAAAATATATTCTAAATATAATTTAAAACTACTAAAATTCATAATTTATCACTATTAATTATTTTGATTAAAAAAGTTGTTTTTAATTAAAATTTAGTAATTTTCACTATTCATCAAAATATGAAAGTTATCCGAAAAGTACCAAAATGTCACCTTAGGCTAAATTTGATATTCCGAATCCAGAAATGAAGTCCATTTTAAAATATAAAATATATATAATTTTGAAAAGTAGGTATTACTATTCATAACGGCTAGTTTGATTGGTTGTGGTGTGTGTTAAAACTCAAGGTTGCGTACAACACACGCTACTGTATTATTCAATGAAAGCGTACCATGGAAGCTTGGGATGTTTCATTTTAAATTTTTGATGTCCCCATTTAGTCAAAAAGTTTAAAATATTGTATTTAAAAAGGGTTCACTATTAAAAGTTGATAAAAGTGCAATACTGAAAATGAATTTGTTCTTGCATTATATCTAAGAAACTCATAATATGGATTCTAAAATTATAAGGATTATATAAAGTTTAAAATTTAGATAATACTATTCATAACCTCTTTTGAATGGCTTTTTTTGTAAATCATGGTGTGATTGAACTCGGTGTTGCGTGTAGTGCAAGTTATTGAATTATTTTGATGAAATAACACACTATGAAATCTTGGGGTGTTACATTTCATTAGGCATGAAAAGGTCAAAACCAAACGCATCCAATGTAATCTCACGCAAGGACCAACTTCCTAAGGCTTTACCTTTCAATTACTCACATGGGCACAATTCACATAACAAGAAAAAAGTATAAATTAAACTATTACATGGATTTAGAATTTATAAACTCACATGAAATCTTATCACATATCAAGAAACAAATTTAAATTAAACTATTACATGGTTCAACATTAAACAACTCACATGGGAACATATCATATAACAAGCCCATCATGTAATTTAAACTATCACAAGGCTTCACCATCAATTATCTCATGTGTGAAATTCATTAATTTAACCAATTTTATTTTAAAAAACCCAAGATGGGAAAAAAAGCTATGCCTCATAGGCATCCTAGTCCAAATAGCCATAAATGGTCATCCAAGAGAAACACACACATGGGGTTTCCCTTAATCAAGGTAAACAACCCAAAACATACTTCCAAACACATAATAAATTAACTAAAAACAATAGGAAATATTCATTCAAGGAGACACCCCAAAAATATTCTCGTGTCACTCATATATATATAATCAACTTGATAATTATCAAAAGGCACAAGACCACCTA
Organism: Viscum album; assembly: GCA_963277665.1. Lineage (NCBI taxonomy): Eukaryota > Viridiplantae > Streptophyta > Magnoliopsida > Santalales > Viscaceae > Viscum > Viscum album. The sequence goes on along the minus strand of OY728123.1, from coordinate 678,399,527 downwards.
CCTCATACTCGTACAACTCTCCTTGTCCAGCGTTGGCCTCTAATTCGACCTAGAAGAGAGTAGATCTACAAAATGGGCATAAATGGTAAAGATTGGATAACATAGTTGAGATAATAAATCATGAAAAATGGATCAAGAGGAATCTATAAATCACTAAGGGGATTCCAATGCATCTGAAGGTGTTCAAATTGGAGTTCAGACGAACAATCAGGAGCCAAAACTTCATCTGGTGTTCCCTGTTTACGATACCCGGGTAAGCTTCTGTCCATAAATGAAAAAACGTGGCTACTACACATTTTAACCAAAAAAACATAAAATACATGATGTGTAATTGAATATACATGTCGTGTATATGCTTGTTTTGCCCATTTTTTCTAAAAAGCCTCACACATCATAAAAAGGTCCTACCAACATCCATACACAACGTGTAACCCCGAGTCATGTCATGTAACAGGTTTGTAGTAACCACTTGGCCTGTTTTCCTCCACTTTCTTAAGTTAAAACCAAAAATAAAATCTTATTACCTCAAAAGAATAACTGGGTTCTTACAAACTACACCCCTTAGTATAATTTATTCTGAAATTTCCCTTCCAAGGGTGTTGAAGAAACACCTTAGAATATATCTGTCTACTAAGCACGTACATCAGCCTACCGCTCCCAGGTCTTGTCCCATAAACGAACGTGCTTTCACAACACTCGTACTAGAGGAACTAACCAGGCTTATGGAACCTTTTTCCTCCTATCAACGATACGTATCAGATGCTCCTCAAAGGATGCATCAACCTGATGTTCATCCTCCTTCGGCTGAAAAACGTGAGACGAGTCTAGGTGATAGCAGGGTATCTGAGATACGTGGAAGACGTCGTGCATGGATCAATACCTCTGAGGAAATTTTAAACCAAGAGGTTACCAACCGTAATATATCTATAATCTCAAATCGACCAATAAATCTTGGTGAAAGCTTACCCTTTATCCTGATCTGCCTATTTCCAATCTTGGTGAAGCACTCAAGAAAACCTGATCCCCAACCTCAAACTCTATAGGTCGTCTGTGGCAATCAAAATAAAATTTCTAAGAAGACTGTGTAGTAGAAATTATCTTCTGAATCAACTGGACCTGCTCATAATTCGATTACATGATATGCGGTCCTAGTAAAGCTGCCTCACCTACCTCTAACCAGCATAGGAGAGAACAAAATGGACTACTATATAAATCCTCATAAGGTTCCATCTATATCATTTCTTGATAAGTATTATTGTATGCTAATTCAATCATGGGAATTTGTATCTACCAAAAGCCTCTAAAATATTGGATGCATGATCAAAGAATGTACTCTATAACCTGTATCGTACGCTCTGACTGGCCGTTAGTCTAAGGGTGGTATGTTGTGCCCAGAAGCACCGATATACCCAGTGCCCTATGAAAACTATTCTAGAAATGAGACATAAAATAGGAATCACTATCTAAAATGATAGTGTGTGGAACCCCATTTTTCGTACAATATCATGGATGTACAACTTACTAAGCTCATCAACATGGATGGTTTCCTTGATAGACAGAAAATGAGCAACCTTTGAGAGCTTGTTAAGAAGAACTCAAATGACATCGTTACCATGACACCTACTCCATTAGAAAACCCCACAAAGCACATCCCTGAGCACCCCAGTGATGATACCGGTGTGATTCTCATTTAATTAGGTGAATGAAAACACAAAATAGGTTATATCAATGACCTTATAGAAAAGGATGGTCAAACCCTGATCGACCCCATCAAAACCTGTCATGCAATCTTCCCTCGAAATACATTGCGGACATTCACACCACACCCACCTTAAACTGGAGGAGTGTTCAAGCTGGTTCACAAAAACCATACATGAGTAACAAGAAGGATAACATGTCAAACCATCATTCTATGACTTATCTCAGAAACACCTGACATAGAAGGTAGGAATATTGCAAGAAAACATCCCCTTCTCCCAAGGAACCATGCACCCACAACAATCCAAAGTGTAATTTAGATCCATCCCACCAGATTCATTTACTTTATTTAATAAGCACATCCAAGCCCAAATATAAGTATGGGGTAACCTTAGATTCATCAAATCGGAGTCCATGGAACTCGTCAAGTTGGTTCATACTCCCTATTACAAGTGAGACGTTGGTATAAGGCCAAAATTCCACATACGAACATTGACTGAACCCAGAGGGGCATCTGCCTGACGGTCACATAAAAGAAAGAGTCAGGTATCCATGATTTCGTCTAAGGAATTACTACATGGAAACCCAAGTATCACTTAGGATTAAATAATCCTCAACCAAAAACACACATCAGTGCACAACACATAAAGAGATCACAAACTATCCCAACAATTTTCAAACTATAGCGCAACATATAACCAACGGTCTCTTAGTGCTTATAGGATGATGTCAAGATAGGGGACATGGTCATCTCTTAAGGAAGATAACACTAGTAGGATTTCAAGGATTACTAGAAAAGGACAGTCGAACCAGTACTGGCTAACCTCCTGAATGAAAATCGGCTTCACTTGCTGACACATCATCATTTAACTGACCACATTTCCCTTAACCAAGGTTATTTCTTTGATGACTTACTCATAACCACCAAGGTCCATCCATGATCATTGGTGCCTCACAAGGGATGAGAACATATATAACCACAAAAACATTATGTCCCAATTGAACATCAATATGAAACAAGACTCACAAGCCTCAAATGTATTTGAGTAGAAATGACCATTTCTGAATGGTCCTTGATTGTGATCCTTCTTCCTGGAAGGAAACATTTAAATAGAGCCAATGTGATGCCCCCCACCTAGTAGTGTCTTAGACATCAAGAAGAATTAATATATTCTCTCAAAAAAGCTAGTTAAGAACCAACTTAAATGTACGTGTGTCGTTCCATGAACCACAATCACCACATCACATCACTGGGCTTGAAAGACTAAATTAAACTAAACGGCGTGTAGAAACACCTATGCCCTAGAATGTACTCCCGTGTAGTGGGAGGAACTTGGTTCCATAATTATCAATTCACTCTACTTCAGAGATAACCTGAGAACACACAACATCTCAAATCTAAATGATTTAACCAAACTCAATGAATCATTTTAAAATTTAACCCTCGTCGGGTACCGCGTATGTCAACATATACTACCCAAAGTTTACAAGAGTAAAAGGCACATCTATATACTATTAATAGGATTTCCTTCCTATGCATCCTAGTTCCTGATGGCTCATGTAGGAACTGGACCAAAATCACATCATCTACAAAACAATTTATATATATGACAACGTACCAAGTCATCCATCACTTTTGGAAAGAGAGGTTCACATGACGTCCTAAGCAACTAAACATGCCCGTGGAAAGTCTAACCTACTAAAATGATCATTCATCAATGCTCATTCGCATATCAAGGGAAAAGATACAATGATCACCCATCCAAAAAAGGGTGTACTCTTTAAAACCAAATGTCTTACTTAGGATAATGGAAAAAATAAAGCATGAAAGTTCCCTTTTAACAAACAAGTTGACCTACGAGGGTCTCTAGATACAAGAAAAGATCATAGCTCAAAAGCACAAATATCAAAACAAGACTGGTCAATACCTTCCACTAAGAACTCACCCCTCTTCCTACCCCATGGGTTATGTCTAGGAGTAAAATAATGATAGATACTACCAAAATACCACTATGAAGGTTGGGTCTGATCAAATCAAACACTGAGTGGCATCATACTTGGGATACTCTAGGTAACACGAGTGAAGGCATCCTACTCAAGATCCTCCTTGTCAAAACATAATTAGAGAAAATATACAGGGAATCCTTGATAACATCTGGTCTCACAACCTCATAGTATAGAAGGGCACATATTGAAAGTGAGATGTCCTCAAAGAATAGGTCACAAGAGATCGCTCACATCTCATCTCAAATCAAAGGTATCAACCAGGTTGGTCCGAACACTCAACTGATCATTCACACTTTGTTCTTTATCTCAAGAGACAACTGAAAATGACAACTAGAGGATGAACCTCTCCATTTTGATATAAAATACCCAAAACACTCATTAGGAGTCGTCAAAATGCTCCACGGTTTCACCATCGTGATCTACGTGGAAGAATACTCAAAAAGGACTACTAATAGGTACAAACTAATAAAGGGGGATAAAATAGGTAAAGAACCTCAAAGGGTTACGAAAGAGGTATACATGAAATATAGACACAATACACAGTCTTTACCATCAAGCTCCCACATAGGCATGTACTTATTCTGTCCTAGGCATGTAATAGACCCAGGTAAATGGTATGTTTGGTTGGTAGACTGTGTGTACTGAAGTCCCCCCTCCTTGCCACGTATTTTACATGGCCAGGGGAACATGGGTTCTGTCTGTGTAAAAGTACACGGTGTGTACCTAAAGTACACAACGTGCACTATTAAAAACCCATCATTCCGTGTTCTCTCTCACACGATCATACACACGATCACCTACCACACAATGTGTACTTAATAAAAGTATTTCTTCCCGAACAGAAGAACACATGATGTTTGTTCATAGAACTACACGTAGTGTTTTTTGTGTTTCTGAATATAAAATACACTAAAAATCCCCCCAAATCCCCATTATTTAAAATTAAATAAATGGTATGCCAAATTATGATCTATGGGGGCCCATATTCCCTGAAAATAAAAGTTAAACATCCACATATAACACATCATATACAATTTAATGCTAAAACATGATCCAAAAAATTCTGATCAAAGAGGGCCTATACACATCAGGGACCAAAGCTTGGCATCCATCCAATTCGAATGATAACACATAACAATAAACCTATCATAATATCATGAATATATATCTAGGTACCTATCAAAACAACATGAATATATAGCATGACATCTATCACAATAGCATGTAATCAGTAATGCTCTCTAAATTTCATGACAAGAATTCATGGAATGTGATTTATTACAAGTGCCTATATGATGCATGATATGGAATACCCTCTTCTCATTAGGTTGCAACAAAATAGAACCACAATAATATCAATAATAATAGCACAATACAAGTTCATCACCCAATGATGAAATCAAATCAATAGTAATAGATCAAAATCCAAAGATCACATTTTAATTCGAGGCAATTTCACTTTTCCTTATACATGGGGTAGCCACTCCTAGGAATAGATTATTACCAAATTGCATTACATTTATACCACTCTTTTTTGTTTCCAAATAATAAAGAAACCCAGAAAAGAAACCTAGCTTTGATACCACTTTGTAACGTCTCGGGTCCGAATACCACCTATTAGTGCTCCAAGCCCGGTTGGCCGGATGGCCTCAAGCGCGTCTCCCCAAATGCCAGAGGCTGACAACTAGTAGCTAGGGACTAGGTGATGACCATGGAGAGACTATTACTTCACTAATAGAGTATAACATAACTGAAATAATATTTAGATTGCGGAAGTAGTAATACCATACAACAGAAGTAAACAATAGAAAACAGATAATATAAATAACTAGATGTCATAGCATACAAATATGATGCGGCATGTTACTTGTTCTAGGAAAACATCCAACACATGTTACATTGTAGTAATACAAAATAAAAGTACCAATAGTACAAAAAGGAACAAAATAAACTCAGAATAATCACAAGACTCGGCTTGGTCTCATGTTCTCCTGCTCCTAAACATAAATCAAGAACCTGTAGAAGGGTTCTTACCCTTATGAACACCTATAAAAACAAATTCTGTTTGGGCCCAAAAACATGACCCAAATAGGGTGTTAGATTAAATCATATTAGGAAACTACCCATGATCTATTCCAATATTTTAGTGAATATATATATAACATAGGCAATGTACAATAGTGAAGCAGTAAGATAATAAGTACTCAAAAGTAAATAGTCTTACAAGAACTGGTTTCCATTTACAATCATTTAATGTTATTTAATAGTTAAATTATATTGAATTATATAAGTCTTGGGATCCCACCTAATCCTGGACACCCCCATGTAAAATTAAATACAATAGATACCTCAGATGGATATCTAGACAAGTAAAGTGAAGACCGAATCCAAGATTTTTATTTGGATTGGAATTCACGTCATAAGTCATTCCATTTAATTATTTAAATTAAATATTAATCTATCCTTGAAATTCCAAAGTTGTAATTCAAGTATTAATCCCGGTGTAAAACCACCAACATCCTATGAGCCCGTCCACATGATCCTATCAAGAACCCGATCTCAATCTAGGTGTGGTGCGAGTATATGTCAACTAATCCATCCTTGGATCCTATAAATAATACCAAATTATCTCCCAAGACATATAAACATTGAAAATATAACCCATCCATGGTATCCCTTATTCCATGAATCGTTCATCCCTTAAACTTAGTCTCCATGAGCCCAACCATTAAATCCATGGATTTCTCATGACTTAACAAAACACTACCCTCTTTGAGTCCGTCTATAGAATCTCTCAATGGATCCATGATTCACCCAAGGAATAAGGTAAAATAGTCACATAAAACCATTCATGGAATTCTAATCTGAATCTATGTTTCAACCATTTTTAATTACCCTTTTATCATTTAAGATTCAATTAAACATTTCATTTGGAATGTAATGGTAAAATCCAAAAGCATCAAATATAATATCAAGAAAGGACCAAACTCATAAGGTTTTCTATTTTAGTTACTCACATTATCACAATTCTCATAAAAATAAACACTGGTAAATTAAAACATTACATGGCTTTAGAATTTCTAAACTCACCTAGGATATTATCATATATCAAGAAACACATGTAAATTAAACTATTACATTGTTCAATATTAAATAACTCACATGGTCACATATCATATAAAAATCCTACCACATAATTTAAACTATCACAAGGCTTAACCATAAATCATCTCATGTGGTAAATTCATTCATTTAGCCAATTTCATTTTAGACAACCCAGAAAGGGAAACAAAGGCATGAATCATAGGCATCCAAGTCTAAATGGCCATAAACGGTCATCCAGGGGAAACACACCCCTGGGGTGGCCCTTAATAAAGGTAAAAAAACCTAAAAATACTTCTAAACACATAATAAATTACTTAAAAATTAATATGAAATGACAATAGGAAAAATTCATTCAAAGCGACACCCCAAAAATTGTAGCATGACACTCCTGTACATATAATCAACTTGAAAATTAGGGAAAGGAACAATACCACCTACCTCATACTTGTACAACTCTCCTCATCTAGTTTCAGCCTCTAATTTGACCTAGAATGGAGTAGATCTATAAAAGATGCATAAAATATCAAGCTTATACAATTTGGATAATAGAAGAAATCATGAATAAAGAATCAAGAGTAATCGAGAACTCACCAAGGGGATTATAATGCATCTGACGGTGTTCTAATCAGAGTTCAGAAGGATAATCGAGAGCTAAAAATTTATCTGGCATTGCAAGTTTTCGATACCTAGGCAGGCTTTTGTCTAGAAATAAGAAAAAGAGGATACTTCCTGATTTAACAAAAAAACACAAAATACATGGCATGTACTCGAATATAACTTCCATATATTTTCTTGTTTTCCCCATTTATTTCCAACAATCATCTCAAGTCATAAAAAGGTCCTACCAACATCTATACATGGTGTGTAATTGGATTACATGACGTGTAACCCCAAGTCATGTCGTGTAATAGGTTTTCAGTCAGCACTTGGCCTGTTTTCTTCCCATTTCATAAGTAAAAAATGAAAAGAAAATATTCATACCTCAAAATAATAATTGGGTTTTTACAATTATAATGGTACAATTATCAAACAAGGGTATGGTTTCCAATAGTCATATTGAGTAATGGTCATATAATAGCCGAATCCCAATAGTCATATTTCCCTTTATACCCTATCAACACCACATCATTCATTCATTCAATATTTACTATAATTTATAACAAGGTTTTATATTTTCATTTTATGAAATCATGATTTGTTTACTAATATTTTATTTTATTTCTGTAGTTTTATCTATGTGGGTGATGTTTCTAGTATATTGGGGTGATCCATACTTTCTCATTTTAGCTATTTTATTTTATATATTTTTCCTAGTTGTAATGTTTGGAATTTTAATTGGTTTCATAGATGACTAATGTAATGATAATTGTTAATGATATAAAATATTGTTGTTTTCTATATATTTTTTATGAGTATGATATTATATAATATGTTACAAAATTTATTCAGAAAACAATTTTCATTTAAAAAGTATGGGTTATGACAGAGGTAGTCTGCTATACATATGAGCAACGTTATCGTATCTCCCATGAAATGAAAAGTAAAAATATTATATATGATATAATGACTCTAGAATTATAATTATTTTATAAATATCATATATATAATTTATATCCATCATCATACCTAACCGTGAAGGGTAGTAATGAAAAAATGAATGACATCCATTAGCAAGGCGGTAGTCTACCATACACATGAATGATTATTTTGTAACCCCTTTGAGGGAAGTGGAGGTGTTTGTAAGTAACAAAAATAAAATAAATATATATTATTATATATAAGATATTGAGTTTATTATATCATTATGTTTTAAAAAATAATTTAAGGAGGTGGATGAAGAAATAAAATAAAAATACGCGTTGAAGAATGTTTTATCTTCTTCGGGTATCTTCCTTAGGTTTTCACCAAATCCTTCATAGGTTTGATTTCTACAAAAAAATATGGATTATAGGATTTTAATAGGTAATTTGGGAAGTAATTTGGGTGTGGATTTTATGATCCAAAAGTGTTTTAATGTGTAAATAAGAGAAGAGAGGGGGATAACTTTTATAGATGAGATGAGAGACACGACTGTATTTTTTGAAAAGAATTAATTAATCTCACATCTTTTTCATGTAAAAAGGACACAATAATGGTAAATTATCAATAATATAAGGTATAAGGTCTAAATATATACATAAAATATATTTTCAATAATATTTTAGGTCAATTTGACCCCTATCTTTTTTAGTTTACCACTGATAAATCCTTTTTTACATTAATCGTGATATTTGTTTTCAATATTAATTTTGGTAAAAAATTTATTTGACCTTATTTTCACATTATAAATTATTCTTATTCCAAATAAGGAATTAATTTTTCAAAATTAAATTCCTAGAGGTGGAAAAAATTAATTTAAAATTAATCCGGAAGATGAAAAAATAATGCAGGTTTTCAAAGAGAAAATGTTCAAAAGTTTACAAAGTTTTTATATAAAAATTAAATCTTAGAATAATTTTAATTAAATACATTGGATTAATTGATATTAAATTTTTATAATTTTAATTTTAAAAAATTTCAAAATATTTTTTCATTATAAATTTTTTAGAAGAAATGGAAATTTTAAATTAGAATTTAGTATTTTTCACTATTTATCAAAAAATGAAACATTTAAAAATAAATAAAATAGTTCACTCTAAGATAATTTTGATATTATTATTTAAAAAAAATTAATTTTATATTTTCAATTAAATTTTCTAAATATAGTAAAAATTAATTTTACATTATGTGTGTAAAGCATGACTAAACCTATTTTTAGAAAAATATAGTTTTTCGGAAAACTTTTTTTTACATTCAAATGATTATTATTTTATTTCTAGTAAATATTTAACCATAATGTTCATATTTTCGTTAGTACTGTTCATACCCACCAAATTAATGGCTATTTTATAATGTTCATGTTTAAAAAATATTTTAATAGAGTATTTTTGTTTAAACCCAATGTTGCATGAATTACAAGGTATCAACAAAATTAAATTCATTCTAAAAGAAATTTATTCTAATGTATTGGGGTGTTAGATCCAAGGAAACACTAAGTTTGTGTCCTTATAGGTCTCTACCTTAGTTTCATTAGGTGAACCTACTTAATTTATAATATTTTATTCAAGAAACACATAAACTCACCCATTGAGAATGAAGTTAATATCACGATGACAATAACCACATACAAAATCTCATTATGTAATATGATACCTTTATATTAATACCTCTTCAAGAAGGTTTCATACTAATATCATCAATATATATTCTTGAAAAATATTTCTATAATATAATAAAATAAACCCATTAATAAAAATTTCTAATGGAATTTAGTTTAAAATCCCCATTATATTTAAAAGTCTAAAATATCATATTCTAAAAATATGGAGGTGAAAACCCTTCCTAATATTATTTATTAATAATATATCATTAATTATGCAGACAATGTACCCAAATGTGTCATTAATATATTCTTTTATGGATTATGAAAACACATCTATGTATGTGACTCATGGTACAAATTAATAATTATGTAAATGCCTATGTCTCTTTACATGTATTCATATATAGGAATATCCAATGACACGTAAGCATTATATTTCATACTGGTGAGTATGTCCTCATAATATCCTTCCTTGAATATTAACTAGTGAAAACATCATGAGAGAAAGTATCATCCTTTTATGAGTACTCACACCTGATAGTATTTATAATATGTATCCCAGTAAATGATGTCATATGGCCACAAAATATGTAGTTTAAGAATATTGTCAGATAATTTCAAGTTTATCATAATAGTGGGGAATGTTTATGACCTTTTTAATGTGGCATATACTATAGGGAATTATAAAATTAAAGTTATATAGAAGAAAAATAAGTATAAGAGAAAGTGTTTATTAAATATTTATGTTTATAAATATATATACAATCTTAAATATAATGTTGTTAGATATAGGGAACTAAGTCCAACAAGATCATTACAACACATTTCATTCGTCCATATTAGTGATCAAAACACATTCTAATAATCCAATAGATAAGTTTATCACATGTATTATATGGGTATGGATATACACATTCTCAGTCTATCTTAATCAAGGGCCCAGATGTCATACTCGTCTTACGATAGGAAAAATTACTTCTTAGTTATGCTTCAACCGATGAAATTTTTAGAAAGATACCTAACCACCCACTTATTAGTCATGAATCAAGGCTTGTGTAAGTAATGAATCAAAGTAAGGTTCACATTTTAGGTATTTTTCCAACCATAGGTATTGGTAAATCATAATATGAAACATCCCTTGGTATACCAAAGGCATAGTATATGACACTCTATGTGACATACATTAGGATCCATTTAGTACAAAAAAAGTTTTTTAGGCCTCGTGAGAATATTCCACATATCTATATAGAATAATACCCATTATAACCTTAATATTTTGTTCTAACCTATAGTAAACCACTTCAAACATCGACTAGGGATAACTCAAAGTCATACATTGAGATTTTACTTATCATTTTACTTAAAAAAATATATGTATCCATTATGCACTAATTATAACATATAGATTTACTTTTATATAACAAGATAAATTTTATATTATAATAAATTTTTTAATAATTTAAAAAACCTTACCTAAATGTCAATATTTTCATACATTTTATGATAGACTACTAGATCAACCTTATGTTTCTTACACTTTTTTTCTTTTATTAATCTCATTACACCTCAATGTGATCGCATATAACCTCCACACAAAAATTCTTTAGTGAGTAACTTATAATATGTAAGAAATTTGGAATAACATTGAAACATAGAAAGCATATTTGTAATGCTAAACATGTTGAACAAGTATTGAGACTCATTAACTCTATAACATTTAATATTATGATGTTAATAACACATGTTACTAAGTTTGAAATATATTTATATTTATCATCGTCATTATTCTTAGAACCTATTCCCTAAACCTTTTCCTGAAGGTCATTTTGGAAACAATAATAACATCTTATATTTTTATTTATAGACTCAATGTAAAAAATTTTAGGATAGAGTGATATTTTATAAGTTATAGTAAATTAATTTAAATCCTTACATTTATCATTATAGACATACCCTAAACTCTTTTTGGATATTAATTCATTTGAAATTAGTATTTTCACTATTATAATCCTCTATTTTTTAACAATGTAATTGAAAAAGTCCTAACATAATCCCACTAACATGTTAAGATACATAAACACTTTTGTTTCACATAGTAATAATATTTAACAAAATAAAATATTGTATACTTATGTTATATGTAATTATATGTGTTTGATGAATTATTTTAAAAATAATAATATATAAAATTATTCTCCATTATAGTGTGGTGGGAATTATCTTCCCCAATATTTTAAAAAATAACATGGATAAATTATTTTATTCTAGATAAAACTATTTATATTTTTCCATTTTAATAAATTTTTTAAAATTAGATCATTCACAATAATTTGTAATAAAAATAACCATCACTATTATGGATACTTTTTTTTGACATATTATAATACTTCCTATCATATAAGAAAAAAACAAGATGATGATAATACATTCTTTATTTTGATCCATTTGATATTTAAATTTATTCACAATATCTAAATCCTTAATGTAATAACCCATTGCATAATCTATTAATCATATAAATTAATCTATATCCCATAAACGCTTAGGTAGTTTTTAGCTCTTTCAAATTTACAACACTTATAAAGAATATAGTATGTATTATATACCATATAAAAATATAAAAAATTATTTCATTAACATCATACCTTTGAGGAGAACTCCATTTGGTTTCTTTCAACTATTCATGTAATATCATGATTCTTTATCTAATAGGTAGCCTTACCATAATGGAAACATTCTCCTTTATTCTTGAATACACCCTTTGGTTTCAAATATGTTTCCATGCTATTGGAATTTTAAAGAGATATTTTCTTCTTTTAGTTTGAAAAATTTATATATTTCCCTATCAGTACTGTGATCATTATAAGAATTACAATGTACTTATCAACTATCCCCAACATATTGAGATTCTCAGATAAAATTTTCATTAATTTATTTACATTTTAACTCATAATGAAATTATATAATTATTTTGAAAACAATTACATAATTAAATCAGTAGACAAGTCATGATAAAGATTTTACCCCAAATTTCCTTGTCATTAACATTCTCAATAATATTGAGCACATGATTATAGAAAAAGGTATGTTCTTACATATTATACCAAAATATTTCTTTATAGACATTTTATATTTCAAGAATGAATTTCTATTGATATAACAATTTCATATTATCAATCATCTAATAATCATCTATGATTTATTTTTATTATTATAAATTTTATGATTCATGGAGAAAAGAAACAATGTAGGAAAATTAGTAGAATACATTTTATAATTATAAGAAACATTTTTCTCATATTTATTACCTTATTTAGAAGTAGTATCCTAGGGAATTGGTTTCTTTAACAGATAGAATGTATCTTAAAATTTGAGAACTATTCTAAAATTTTTATAAAATTATAAGAATTTTCTACTATTGTTCATTTCATTTTGAAATATTGATACCAAATTCCTATTGAATCGAAAATATTCCATTTGCATCTTCAACAAAATCATTTATCAAATGAGATTTAAGATTTATAATCATTTGAAAAGGACTTTCATTAAATTTTCTCCCTATAAATTGATTACCCCTATCGATATTTCAATAAGAAGAGAGTCTTATTTGGAATTCATCTCACCAATTACATATTTAGGTTAGATATAATTTGAATCATATTATATCTGATTGTTTGTTGGCTGAGAATAAAAATCTTCACATAATCTACTAGACAAATAAACTCAACACCATTCCTATGGTGTCATATATATTAGGGCTTCCCAACAAAGTGTAACCCAATGAAAATGATAAAAATGGGTTAAATATTTCCAAGATTCATCTCATTAAATGATATCCAGTTAAAAGATAATTCATTGGAACCATACTATAGAAGAACCAACAAAGTTTAATAATCATGGTCTTGATAAGTGAGTCATTTGGATGGAATCTAACACTTAATATTTTAAGGGTGGTTTAATATCACTATATTACTTCATATATTCTCTTTAAATGCATGAAAACTTATAATGATTTTGTTTAGAATTGTATACTTTCCAATAAATTAATATGTTCAAAACATATTGACATATAACTCTTTTCTGAAATCACTTCTTATGTTATAAACCCAAAATAAAATCCAACTATATTCATACATATCCAAATATATCTTATATATAATGTACATGAAACCCTTTCATGTAATGTCTTAAAATTTTATAATATTAATAATCCCCATGAGAGTAATATTTGAATGATATATTTTGAACCCTCATTTATCTTGATAGGTCATAAGACTGAAGTAATGGGAGCACTCTTTTCCTAATTCCCTCTAACCAAGGATACTTTACTCAAGATAGATATCAATTCAATCAATATTCTAACACCTAATATGCATAAACTATGATTAAATTCGTAATTAATTTTCATGAATTGGTATAATCCTAATTCATGGTAGAAGAAAACTAAATCCATTATAATACAAAGCATGTAGCTCCTTAGATACATATATGAAAATTTATACCAAAGTCATAACACTTTAAACTAATGAGTACACATATTAAAATTATAAAATTATATATATAAATAAAACATGAAATAAAATAAATATATGGACACTTCATATATTTTAACATGAGATATTCATTAATAAAATCATAAATAAAGAAATTATAAATAATTTATAATTTTTTAAATGCCTTATAAAAATTCCATAATGAAATATATATAAATAACCCATATTGGATTCTAATATATAGTCCTTCATATTATCAGTTTACATGAAATTTAATTAAATATATTATATTAAATGAAATATACACATTTTATACTTCAATTATATTATGTGATGAATTTATATAATCTAAATATCATATATTTAACCATATTAAAACATTAATCATATCAATTTCGAATTATTATTTTGACATATTCTAAATAATTTATCATCTAAGGAATTTTAATATGAACATTTCAAATTAAATAATAACAAACAATACATAATTTTAAAATAAAATATTTTATATTCTTTCCTTTTTTTTAATTTATAAAATCAGTATAAACGTTTCTTATAATTTCAATGTAAATATTTTATATCCAAATTATAGGGAATTTCATATAATTTCAAAAGGTATTTTCATTATTAAAATTTAATATTATAGATATTTATTGATTAAATATTACATAAACATCTAATTTATTAAATAAAATCATTTTCTAACTAATTAGTTTATAATAATTTTATAATTTCAATAAATATCTCATAAAATATTTTTTATAATTTATATTCAATTTATAAATTATTTTATTATATTTATAATTGAAATATAATAAAAATAGTAATTTTATGCATATTTTATTTAATGATATATACATTTTTTATGTAATGTTAGATATATTAAAAGCCATGAAACTACCTAGTTCCATAAATCATACACCATGGTTTATAATAAAATACACAATAAGTTATATTTAGTTGATTTATATTAACATATTTTGTGAAATATATTTTAGCTCATGACAAGCCATGTGTAATATTAATATTATATTTGGTTACATGTGTTGAAACAACCCATAACATTCAACAATTAAAAATTACAATATTCCAATGCATTAGTGTAATCCTTCCATGCCTTGGAATGTTGTTTTATTTTATCTCTTATATCGTAACAACTTATTTACACAAGAACTTTTAACACCAACACTCTCATAAGATAAATTTCACCAATATCATACCACAAGATATTTTTAAAATAAAAGGATCACACTATATATTGTGTTATGGTATCAGATATCATATAGAGTGATAGAGTTATATACTATAATATGAAATACCAGATACCTAGTTGCCGTGAAATTTATAACTTTTATTTAATGATATCTAATAAAAAAATATGATATCAAATTTCATCATTTTAAAATATGATTTCATGATTAATGAAGAAAGGGGACACTTTAGTACTATTGTTGGGGTTTTAAGGATTGAACAATACTTCTTCAATGTGGTGGAAGAAATTAGAAACCATGAAACCATGGTAAACATAGATGAAACTGAAAGCTAGTAAATAGTAAGCGAGGAAGCATTGTTGATAAACATACACCAAAGGAGGTTGTTTTAGTCATCTTTAACCTATTATTGATGTAGACAACTAGGAATAGAAAAATACACTTCCCTATGAGGTGTATCCCTAGATTTTCTAAATCACCCGACACTCAGGTAGTATCCTCCCCAAACCAATTATATACTAGAACCTATCGTAGTAGAGAGATGAAAATGATAGAGATTTTTGAGATACAAAAGGTTTAACACAGACCCTATTTCAATGGTTATGGATTGTTCATATAGAACTTTGGATACTCAAGGTCCTTCCTCAGCCATTACTTTAATGTAACAAAAAATTCGAATAAAACAATTTTGGTGATAAAAAATTCATAAACATAAACCAAATTAACTACCATGTGTCTCAGAATATAAAATATTTCAATAATGATAAAATAATATTGAAGTAAAATCTGAATGAAAATACATAACATTTAATTTCCTGTATCAATCATAGAGTGGATGTATAAATAATACTGTATAATTATTTATAATTAATATCCATTCAATATCAATTTTATTATACCATATGATATGGATATACACATATTAAATATATAATCAATTTGGGGGAAAATATGAACAATAAAAAATTACAATTGTGTAGATTTGATCCCTCCTTCCCTTCACATTGGTAACCTCAACATCCCCATTTTTAAAGGATTATGAGACAAAATTAGTACCTCACTCCCTTTACCTACTAGGGAAACACAAATTTTAGAGATATAGAATAGTAGAAATCTATCAAGCTCAGATATTTCAAAAAAACATTAATAATACACTAAATTTTTCTAGTATAGTAATCTAGTAGTTGGTTCCATTATCATTTTGGAGGATCTCCATCAAAGTTTCCTCTATATATTCATTTACCCATTGCAGAAAACAATAATTAATAAACTATCTAACTAGAATTAGCTGTAAAATGAGATATTTTTATATTTCATTAACATGTAGTAAGGTCTAACATATTCCCTAGACATAAAATTTCCTTAGGAGTATTTACTGGTAAATTTTGTAGAGAATATGTAAGATGAATTAGAAACTATGCTTATACTATATAAGTATCCCAATGGACTATGATAATTCACTATAATAGAAAAGTTTATAGAGGATTTAATTTAGTGAACTAAGATAAAACCTTGGGAAACATCACTAACACAACAATGGATTTATTGAACAGTATATGAGGCATGTAATGAACCTGATTTCTCTGAACCAACTCGTCTCATGAATGGGATTTCCACTGGGCCTGATGGGTATTACCTATCACCAGGGGCTAAAAAATTATATCTATTTTTGAATAAAATATAAATCAAGAATTATTTTAAGCTTGAAATCTGAATAATCATGTCATGGATCACACCTAGAAAAACACATGACCCATCAATAAATAAGAATCACATGCATAAAATGAATAGTTACAAACTAAATTAAATAACCAAACAAAGTATGAAACAAAATAAGAAATCAAAAAAATTGATTAAACTACATCACAATACAAAATGAACATTCAAGAATAATGGTTATCATAAAAGGAAACTAGAAATAATTATCTATACTAGTAAATATCATTTCATAAATAAAACAAAAGAAAACTTGATCCACTATAAACTGGTTCTATGTAACCATTGGCACTCACCATGTATGATCCTAGTCTATCGATGAGATATGGATCCTTTGAATTTTAGTTTAAATATATTTTGTATCTAAATTATATTTAATAAAGAACTAAAAATGGGTTTGTGGGAGTCTAGGGAGTTTTTGGATCCTAGAGCTCCACTTTTTATAGAAACATATATCTTAGAATGCATGGAACACAGTTAATAGTAACTATGTGGCCCAAAATAGAGGTGAATAGTTAGTGTTACTATGTGAAAGGAGGTGAATGGATGTGAAAATCCTATAATATATTGTAGGAGTTTTATCATGGTTGGCACACCATTTATCTTAATCAACTGCTAAGTGTGTAAGGGGGAATGGCTCTTGGATAATGAGAATGAATGAGATGCATGTAGTTTTTCTAACTATGTGCATAGCCATGTGAAGGGGTTATCACCATGCACAGTATGAGTTCATGGTTAGTTCGTGGATTGTCCAACCATGCATCCAAACCATTCTCCCTTAAAAAATGTAGTAATTTTTTATATTTAAATATATACTTTTATCCCTTTAAACATATATTCCTCCCTCAAACACATAATACCCTTCTCTCTTTGAGATCTATCCTCCACTCTCAATTTAGGATTTGAGTTAACCTCTCCATCTGACATCCTATTCAAGCATTGTTCATCATGTTGGATAAACCACGATTAGTCGTTCATTTCGCTTCCTTATTTTCTTGGTTTATCTCTTTATATTGGATTCTACTTCCATGAAAGATAATATGACCTATTTTTATGGTGTTTTTAAATTTTATATGATTTTTGCAATTCTAGACTATATTTAATGATTATAATGGATGAGGAGTTGACTACTAATATAAGGTAGGTGATCTAGAGCCTTTCCTTAAAATTATTTCTTCCTATATCATGCACCATTATGTCTTAAGACATAAATTACATTCCATTCATTAAATTTTTAGAAACTAAAGATATACTACCATAGACGCTTGATATTATTGGATGTTGTCAACCTCAAATAGTACCACCCCTATGTGCGTGATTACTATGTGTCTTGAAACCTTTATAAATTATTATGTGACCAAACCACCACCTATGTGGGTTTGTCTTGATTTTTCTTGAGAAAGATAATCACATAGGCACTAATTATTAATTAAAAAAAGTTATAAAAAAGAAGGTATTTTACAACATCATTTTTTCTAAATCAATAGAAGTTCAAGGGGTAATGTATATGTGAGAATGCAGTCCTCCTCGAAAACTCCTTTATTTTTAGGAACATACTCCATAGCATTAGCCACTCGAAGGACACAGGTGATGATATAATTCATTATGGATATATTGTTCATGAAATCAAACCATTTTGTAGGGATCTTCCACGAAAGATGGAGTTGTAAAAGACTCACCACTTTCACAAAAGTATTCGAGTCACATTAGAACTATACCACATTCCAATTTCATTTCCTAGCCATATGTACAAAATTTATAAATTCCATAATTTCAGCTTCCAGGGGTGTGATATGCCCACAAGGCCCATAAAATTAGTAAATGATGTTGCATTTATGGTTCTTGGTTACAACCCCAAATCCCGCTAGCTCTGGAAAACCTTTAGAAGCCATGTATGCGTCACATTTTAACCATCCGAAAAATGGAGAGGACCAGAATACTTCAAGAAGACCACGAGGGGGGGGGGGATAGAAACCTATAATCTTGAGACATCACAACAATTTAAGTTCAAAAATAGTGTTTCTATATTATTCTTGCAGGAGATGGTTAGAATTTTTGAATCGCCCCAATGATGTTCATGAAAGAAGCTTATAGAAAAAATGGAGAGTTTTCATGGACATCTTTATTCCTCCCATGCCAAATGGAATGCATCATTTCTGCATAGGAAACTCATAACTACCCTTATGACTATGGTTACTTTTTAATTAATATATCATGATCGACTATAGTCATGAGTCTGAATTACCTTTAAATGTGTGGAATGCCTAGTGTGTTTCATGGAATCTTTTGGTGGTTTGTGTTTGATAGACTCATGGGATTCCAACTGATTCATTGACGTTTTTTCAAGTAAAATAATAGACATGGATGTGGTATTTATAGTATATTAGGAATAAATCGACTTGTAATTGAGGATTAACTAAATTTATATAAGTTAAAATGAATGTATTCGATGATTATCCACAGATTCGAATTGATGTAGTAGGAAGCCTTAGATTATTCCTTAGAATAATTTCAAGTCATGCACCAAGGATACATAAGAAATGACCCTTGGGCCTGAGTAGCACTTCCCACTTAGGGTAAAATACCGAGGGCACACCCTTAAGGATTTTATCTAGATTATAAAACATAAATTCATTCCAAACATAGGGAACCATACATGATTATTATTATACATGGATGACTTGGTTGTATTCCTCAGTTCTCGAAAATATAAATATAAATTTAAAATGTAATTTCTCAGTGACATTTTATATTTGGCCGATGTAGGTAGTATCATATGGGTATCCCATGAGGAACTTGGACTGATGTGTTTTATTTATTTATCACCTTTATTTATTATACATTCACACTGATCATTATATAATCAAAGACTATATAGTATGAGACACTTTTTGTGGTGTCCTACTGATTTTTACTCCCACATTTTTTGGGATATAGATTGGTTCATGGATAAAATTTGTTGATGCAAGTAGGGACAAAGGGAATATCCCAGCTATGAATTATTGATTTGTTTATACTAGGATGAATTATAGGATAAGTGGTACAAACTTGTTCTCACAATGCTATTGAATAAATATTTTGAAATTTTTGTATGTTTTATATAACATGTATATGTTTTGTGCCTATTACCATGTTTACCTTGTATCCCACATCTTATTATATTATACTACTAAGTGATTATTAGTATATTTATTATCTGGAGTCCCTTTTATTATATTCCATTACATTATATTTATTCTACCGATTTATATGTACATTTCAACATTTTTCCCCACTCTTATTGTGATAGTATAGTCTCTGAACCATACCACTATATACCCTATCTACTAGTTGGAAGCCTCTGGAATATGAGAAGGCACACTTGAGACCATGTGGCCAACTGGGCCATGTTACTTATGAGAGAACTAGGACTAGGACATAAAAAAGTTGTATTAATGATTTTTTATTTGTATTACTATTTTGGACTGGTATACAATAGATTATGAAGTGTTGAAATTTGTTAATGAGCCAGTTCAAAGGAGCAACTAACCCACATATAGTAAAAAAATCCATGTTTCCAATGATGGGGCTTGATATTTTGGTTTCTTTTTATTTCAGTTGTCTTATTTCACCATTGGGTGATGTGCATGATTTCTAAAATTTGTTATGATTATGGATTTTCACCCTTGGATCATTATGATAATGAAGTATTTGAACATGAATCTTTATGGGATCCTGAGGATAAATATTCAAAGAATATTCTATGTAATGTATATTTTATTTTTTTATTTCCTGTAGCAATCCAAATGTTCTTTGATTGGTATGTTTATAATTTTTTGAAAATTTATTATAGGAAATGGATAAAAAATTGGTTAATAAAGTGTTTTAGTAAACCTAAATATTTTTAGCCATATTTCTTGATGGTAGAAACTTAATTAACCATTTTCACATGTTTGAGGTATGTAACCATGGTTACACAAGCTGAAACTTAAGTTTATTATGATTAAATGGATTCCAATTCAAATTTTTAAATATAGTAATTCTATAAATTTGGTTTTTTGATCCATATAATCTAATAATGGTATATGTATTCTTATATATTGATACTAGATGTAAGGAGTCTGATTATAGTTACATGAAGTTCCAATCCTAATTTTTAATGTGTAGGTATTTAGAACTTAGAAATGGTAACTCATCTAACTAAACCTTGATCTTTATAAATATGAACTTGATGATTCTTAAAATCTAAATTAAATGGTTTTCATTAAATGTGGATTCTAATTTAAACTTAAAGAGTGTTTTATTCTATAACATGCAATTGAAATTATATATACCATAACCTATGATTTGAAAATAAAAATTCATCCTTGACCCAACATTTTAGGTCATAGTTTGGAGCATCTCTTGAGTTACACCATGATCCTATGAGTTTCCTAGACCTAGCTTTAGGAGAAGGAATAGGTGTATTTAATATTGTGTAGGAAGGATTTGTACATGTCCTATTATTTTTTCTACATTAACTTTTAGTTATAAAATCACATTTTGAGTAATATTCTTGGAATTTTTGTTGTATACCTCCATGATGGCCTTGAGTTGTGCACTAAGAAGGTTGTGATAATGATTCTCTATAAGTGATGGGAGAAAACCCACTAAAAGTTCCACCTATAACACATCCCATTATTCATGGTTTGGGAATAAATTCCTAAATATGAGAGGGTTTCCTACAATTAGTAGAGTCAATAAAGGTAGATCCATACCCTATAATTACTAAGTTAGGGTTGATGTGAAAACTCTAGAAGAAAAAACCCCTACCTTTTGAGGGGAAGGTGGTCATTAGGTTGTTGTGTCATGGATAGAGTCCATTTTATCTATCTTTGAGCATATGGATACACCAAACAAAATGGAGGGTCATTCTTATAGTATATGTGATTAGGGAATCTTCCATGATATGGTGGGATGTTTTTACACAAGCTAGTCAGTATTGGGTGGTGGTTTGGAGGGTTTTCTAGAGCCCCTTCTATGATTATTTATTTACTAAGACATTTATGTCTAATCGAGACAGAGAGTTTATTCACCTAGAGTAGAGAAATTTATTTATTATGTATTACTCAAAATATTTCATAGAGATTTAACATTTCTTTCATGCTGTCCATAGTGATGAGCTGTCTAGGGATATACAATTTGAGGATGCACTCATGTATGATATCTGATAATAGGTAAAAATGTTTCATTTAAATACTATCACTGAGATAGTAAACCATGATATCTCATCTTATAGCATAACTTACGGAAGGTAAAGGTGTAGACCATAGTGGTTTAGTTATCTGAAAGGGAATCTATTAATTGAGTAGTAGGAAGAGATATTTTGTAAAATCTTATAGAGTCAATAGTATTAAAAGTTTGTAACTGAGTAGTAATGTGATATGTCACCAATGTGGTAGG
Organism: Viscum album; assembly: GCA_963277665.1. Lineage (NCBI taxonomy): Eukaryota > Viridiplantae > Streptophyta > Magnoliopsida > Santalales > Viscaceae > Viscum > Viscum album. The sequence goes on along the minus strand of OY728123.1, from coordinate 678,376,695 downwards.
TTGATATGCTTGAAGTCCCAATTTATTAAGGACCCATTTGAGTGCAGAGCCTATAAAAAGATGGGTTATTCTTATTTGTTTAAAAGAAACTTTCCTCTAGTGTATAGGGAGAGAGGATCTAGACTGACTCTAGGTCATTAAGTAAGATAAAAAGCTCTATATCAGTTGGGTAGCTGGAGTTCTATTGACCGATTATGCTGTGAAGTTGGATGATGTCGAGTAAACCAGAATTATGATATGTTGTGATAGAAGAGTGAATCTAATCTGGGTAGTAAGGCTATAGCCCAGGGTTATAGATCATGATAGATATATACTAAACAACTAACAACTTAGGAGCTAAGTTCCAGTCCATCTACAATTCAAGGTATAATTTTAGTGTAATTTACTTTAGTATATTATTTATTTGATACAAATACTTTACAATTTTCCATATCTATGAATATCATGGAAATTCATGGGATCAAAATTTAGTACTTTTGTGGTGTGATGACTCTTGATAATCATTTGGGAGTATGTTTAGAATGTTTATGCCAATTCAAATATCACCACATGAAATTGGTGGTTATTATTTCATATGGAATCATTTCATCCTTGAGATGATGGGATTTAATATCATTATCAGAAATTAATGGTTAGTTACTTATCACAATCATATTGATTTCTATCACAAATGGGTTTCCTTAACAACTCTTGGGGGTGGAAACAATATTCACAAAAGAGAATAGGATGTACAGGAAAGTTGAGCTAGACCTAAGCATTGTGGTCTAGCAAGAGTGAGAGCCTATACTACTAGTCCCTTTGTGATTGATAAGGGAACACATCAGACATGTTTCCCTCCTATAGTGGATCATTTCAGGGATGTTTTCCCCAATGAAATTTCTAGGTTACCTCCTAATAGAAATTTAGATTTTAAAATTGAGATGGTTCTAGGAGAATCACTAGTATCTATTCCACCTAACCGGATTCCTCCTACTGAGTTTCATGAACTCAAAAGATAGTTATAGGACCTAGAAGTAATTTTTTTATTTGATCATGCTCTTCTCCTTAGGGCCCAACCGTGATTTTCACCAATAAGGTGGATGAGACCATTTTAATATACATGGATTGCCATAAATTGAATCTTCTAAAGGTCAATAACTGGTAACCTTTACCTTTTATAGATGACCTATTTGAAAATTTATGAGGAGCTAAGTAATTTATGAATATTTAGTTAAGGTCTGGATATCAATAGGCGCGAGTTATGTCTTTTGATATATGATGCACGCCTGTCGTAGTACATGGAAAAAAATTATTTTCTAAGTTAAAATGTAGTAATTTTGTTGACCTAGGAAGTCTCCCGAAGAGGAGTGCACACAAAACAGTCTGTCACTGTAAAACGGGGGTAAAAATGTTGTGCTTTTGAAGGGAAATTTGAAATTCAAATGATTGAAAAACTATGAAATTAAAAGGGTGATTAGGTCGGGGTTGGTTTCCTAATTTTAATTATATACTTGTTCAATTTAATTCAAACCTCTTCTTCTTTGTTGATTAAAGTTAGTTTCCACAATCTTTTCCTCTCACTTCCTTGGTGAAATTATTATTGTGAAAGAAAACCTTACCAAGATCTTGGTTTGGTCAACTCTCCTTCCATTTGTAAAATAGTTTTACTGAATATCCTTAATGGAAATGGGAAATCCCTGATCGAGTTTTGTTTATCCCAAAAAATCAAGAATATTCACTACACCTTTTACACGTACTGATGATCGTCGAGTACTTCACTACTAATTCCTGATTTATTCCTTTGTATATAAACCAGAAATTAGTGGAGGGAGATTATGAATATTTTACCAAGACAAAAATCAATAATGGAAATAATATTCAAGAACTATCGCACTTTATAACAAAATCCACTATAGTAAATTGAAAACAACTTTGAAGAAGAAATAAATTTATTCAATTGCGTCCAAGAACTCAAGCATTACAATGTAGAAAACCAACCCTTCCCCAATCACTCCAAATGTTTAACCCACCATGGTAAAGGTAATAGAGATGAATAGGGAAGAAGAATGCATTAAAAAACTATGAAAAATAAGAGAAATAAAATAGAAAGCTTAAAAGTTTTCCTTCCTGGTGTCCCGGAGGGAATGGGGTGGAGAATGGGATGCTTTGAGAGGGTGGAGCTCTCCAACTTTTATAGCTATAATTTGTCTTCCGGATGTTGACACGTTTTATCCCCATTAAATGACATTTTAATGCGTTGATCACTTCTTGAATATTGTTCATAATTATCTTGGACGTGGCCCCTCAAAATCTCAGAGGATTTGGACATGTATTCCGAGATTTATGGCCGTTTTACTCTGAGCATTTATTCTGTCCAGTCAGACTCTCCAAAACACAATCCTCCGGATTAGGGTGATTTAATGACCCAATAAAAGACCAATTCACGCGGCCCTCCCTTCATACAAGATGCTCCAAAACTCATTGCGCATCCACACACCGAATATCACAATAGTTTTCCCCACCAAGAATGCTTTATGGAGCCCACACCAAAACTAGGAAGAACTGAAAACAATTTTCTTTCTCTGACTTGTGATCTTCTTTTGAGCTTCCAAATGGCAGATTCAGCTTTTAGTACAAAAATTGTAAATTAAGACCTGGATGTGTAGAATCTATAAAAGAAATAATTTTGAAATTTGTATCATTTTATATAATGTTATGGACAAAATACAGAAATAATTTAAAACTGTTAAAAATCCAAAAATGGCCAATTTTTATCATTTAGCTCAAAATAACACCAATATCATAAAAATAAAACAATTCATCTTATAGGAACCCTTTTGTGGGCTTAAAACAATTATATTCAATATAAATTAATTGAAAATATTTTCTCTAACAATTCCCCCACACTTAGCACTTGGACTCATGGACAAGAAAAAGTCAAATCAAATCAAATCCAAAACACATATCAATGTGATATACCAAATCAATTCCAAAAAACAAAAAGATATCATGCCTCATAAAAAACAATTATTTAAAGTTCTACATTTTAGATTTTAATACATTCCCACTTCATTTATTATCCCATGCACACAAAACACCTACCTTACATGAATTTTCTCTCATATCACAAATGTAAATGCTGAACAAGGATTTTCTCATCCAAACTCACACTGGAGTCACCATAGGCTTGATAAATTCCTACTTCTCCACCTGATGTGAGTCAAGGAAATGTGTTTCTCATGAGGACTTTTCAGGGTTTTTCTGTGACTTCCAGTTGGTAGGATTTAGATGTTAAAAATTTTGTGGCTGAAAAGGAGGGCTTGGCTCTTATTGAAGCAAAATTGCAAGATTGTAATTTTCACTCAAATATGGTCTCCCTATCTTACCCATTATAGAAAATCAGCTCCATAATCATTCAATCAGCTCAGGATTTCAGCGGCAAAAATTTCAATCTTTTCAAACATGATTTTTCTTGAAAGCTCCAGATAGGCATGCCTTTCTTTTTTTTACATCAGAAGCTCCAGAATGGCACAACTTCTCTTATCATGAAATCTCCAGAAACGCACATATTTTAACAAAATATTTTTTTCAGCATCACACACATCTCTTCCACAATTTATTTTCCACCCAAAGTATCTCCAAATGAGGTAGTACAACACAAGACATATTCCCCTACACTTAAGTTCAACTAGATCATGCAATTTCACTTCAAGAGATGGTAGGATAGGGAAAATTGACATGTAATGTGGCTAACCTAACAGGAATTTAATGGATACTAGGGTCTACAATAAAGGATAAATGTAAAGGTGTGCCATAATGAAAAGGATTATTTTGAAAAGGGGGATTCAAACCAAATAAATGCCTCAATCATTTAAAACACACGTACCCCAAACCCTCAAGTTTTGAAAGGAATAAATCAAATTCTGGTTAAAGAAAGCATGGTATGGTTCTCTCAAGAAATGAGATGAGTGAAAAGAATATGAAAAAAATGGTTTAGAAGCCTCACAAGAAAGTGATTTCAAAGATATAGATAGTGAAATATGGCATGGGTTTCAAAAATCAGTGTACTTTTCATGAAATTCCAAAAGATTTGAACTTGAAAAGAATTCATTTCAGCATTCATTTAAGTTCGGTTTCATGAAATATATTGGTTCACTCATTGACATGGGTTTCAAAAATGGTATTGATAATAATTTCAGCTCAAAAGTTTCATAAACACACCAAAAATTGAAAAACAAACACACAAAAATTTGAAAACACACATTTTTTTTATTTTTTTGTGAAAACAAACATCAAATGAAGATCCTATACTACAAAGGTTTCCTCCCCCACAATTAAATGTTGTAGTGTCCTCAATGAATTCAAGTGGATTTAACATGTAATCCAATTTTCAAATGAATCACAACATCAAGAAAGTGTGAAGGAGAGGTACAACCTGATTTATTCGCAGTGCAACATTGAGTTATGCTTCCAAGTGTTGCACTCTGAAAACCTACAAATAAAAGAACCAAAGAAAACATAAGATATTTATTGAAAGAAATGAAAATATAAATATGATGAGAATATAAGGATAAAACTTGGTTTAATCCCCCAAGTGGGCCTTGGGTTTTGACTGCCTCCAGAGGGGTAGTTCTAATCGGTTATCCCCAATCTGATGGTGGGTGAGGTTTCTTGCTCATGAACCAACTAAAATTCTTCTTCCCAGCATGCAATTGTTTTTTATTGTTGAGGACTCTATTGATATAGCATACCAAGTCCACCCCTACTGTAATGAGATACAACATGCATGATGGGGTTAGGACAATAAACGAGTCCTCCTCTTTCTTGGGTTCTGCATGAACAACATCTTCTTTATTCTCCTGTGGTTGCTGAAGGTATGATACGTCTATGAAAAAATCAAAGGGAATGTCAGAGTATAATTCTATTTGAGAAAAAATTAAATCATGAAGAATCAATATCAAATTCTTCCATTTCAAAGTAAGTATATTGTGTCTCATTTTCCTCTAGAAAATCCACTTTGATCTTCTCCTATACTCCCTCCACTAAATTTTCAACAGGTTTGGGGAGCTCTAGATGTTCCTCCATGGATGAATATTCTTTTTCATCGTCTTCCTAAAATGAAATTCATGTGTTTGATGAATCTGAAAAATTAAAATAAGGGGAGGTAATACTCAATTTAGTTTCAACAAAATCAACAGATAATGAGTTTATGAAAATATTGACTCCCTGAACTTGTTTGGCTCCAATTGCTTCTTCAATGGGAGGTGATTCTTGGAGTTGAATTTCCCTAGATAGAGGTAGACAGTAATAATCATCTATCTTATCTTCAAATTCCACTACTTGGTTGGTTTCTTCCTTCATTTTTGTTGAATCATTATGAGGAATAGTTGGCTCCAGAAGTTCCTCACACTCATTCCAGAAGTTATCCAGATTTTTTTGACCTCCCATATGTATTTAAATTGCTAAATATTCTTCATCAATCTCCTAAAACATTGATTGAGATGGGCTCAATGGATCTTCTTTTAATTTCATCAAGGCCTCCATGGGTTCTTGAACTTGAAGGATTTGTGGGGTAACTTATTCCATGAATTTTCTGAGTTCTGGTTCTTGTTATGGCTCCATTTTTTGATCCTAGGATGCATGTACTTGTTTTTCTATCCACTGTATTGAGTTATCTAGGTTTTGAACTGTTTGACTAGTTCTTTCAAATTGGTCTTCAATATCCTTGTGAAATTCTTCTTCTTGGTGTTGTACTTTGATCATTTTGTGATAAAATTCCAGAAAATACTCCTGAAGTTCAATTAATTCTCTTGCCAAACCCTTTAACACTGGGTATTCGAGGTTCTCTTTAAGGTTTTAAATGAGATCCTTGAATTCATCCTCTGTTATGATTTGGATTCGAACTCCACGAATTTATTCAGCCAAGAAAGAAACTTTATACTATATAGACCAATGTGATTCAATAATTGGTTCTCACACTAGTGGGTAATTTTTCCATGAATTAAAGAAATAATCATTTGAAAACAACATGGAAAAATATTTTTTTTAATATTTTTTTTAAAATTGAAAAGGTCAAATATTTACAATTAGTTTGTGGCACTACCAAACCGGAAATGACGCCAATTTTGACGCACCCCTGTTTTATGGAATGGAAAAACAATTATTTCATAAGTTAAAATGTTGTAATGTGGTTGACCTAGGATGTCTCCCAAAGAGGAGTGCACAAAAAACGGTCTGTCACTTTAAAACGGGGGTAAAAATGTTGTGCTTTTGAAAGGAAATTTGATATTCAAATGATTAAAAAACTATGAAATTAAAAGGGTGATTAGTTCGGGGTCAGTTTCCTAATTGTAATGCTATACTTCATCAATTTAATTCAAATCTCTTATTCTTTTTTTATTAAAGTGATTTTCCAAAATCGTTTCCTCTCACTTCCTGGGTGAAATTATTATTGTGAATGAAAACCTTACCAAGATCATGGTTTGGTCAACTCTCCTTCCATGTGTAAAATAGTTGTATTGAATATCCTTAATTGAAATGGGCAATCCCCAATTTGGTTTTTTTATCCCAAACAATCAAGAACATTCACTACACCTTTTACACGTACTGACGATCGTCGAGTAGTTCACCACTAATTCCTCATTTATTCCATCGTATATAAACCATAAATTAGTGGAGGGAGATTATAAAAATTTTACCAAGAAAAAAAGAAATAATGGAATCAATATTCAAGATGATCACACTTGAAAATAAAATCCGCTATAAGAAATTGAAAATAACTTTGAAGAAGAAAGAAATTTATTCAATTGCATTAAGAACTCAACCATTACAATGTAGAAAACCAACCCTTCCACAATCAATCCAAATGTTTACCACACCATGGTAAGGGTAATCAATATTAATGGGGAAGGAAAAGTAATTAGAAAACTATAAAAAAGAATAGAAATAAAAGAGAAAGCTAAAAAGTTCTCATTCTTGGTGTCCCGGAGGGAATGGGGTGGAGAATGGGATGCTTTGAGAGGGTGGAGCTCTCCTCCTTTTATAGCTAGAATTTGTACCCCAGATGTTGACACGTTGTAGCCCCATTAAATTAAATCTTCAAGCATTGAGCTATTCTTAAATGTTGTTCATAATTCACTTGGTCGTGTCCCCTCAAAATCTCAGCGGATTAGGAAATATATTCCGAGAGTTATGGCCGTTTTACTCTGAGCATTTATTCTGTCCAGTCAGACTCTCCAAAATGAAATCCTCCAGATTAGGGTGATTTAATGACCCCATAAACGGCCAATTCACGCGGACCTCCCTTCATATAAGATTCTCCAAAACTCCTTGCGCGTCCACACACCGAATATCACAATAGTTGGCCCCACCAGGAATGCGTTATGGAGCCCACACCAAAACTAGGCAGAACTGAAAACAGTTTTCTTTATCCCACTTGTGATCTTCTTTTGAGCTTCCAAATGGAAGATTCACCTTTTAGTACCAAAATAGTAAATTAAGAACAACATGTTCATAATCTATAAAAGAAAGAATTTTGAAATTTGGATCATTTTAGATAATGTTATGGCCAAAATTCCGAAATAATTTAAAACTGTTAAATATCCAAAATGGCCAATTTTTACTATTTAGCTCAAAATAACACCAATATCATAAAAATGAAACAATTAATCTTATAGGAACACTTTTTTGGGTTTAAAAAATGATATTCCATATAAATTAATTGAAAATATTTTCTCTATCAGTTCCCCCACACTTAGCACATGGACTCCTAGACAAGTAAAAGTCAAATCAAATCAAATCCAAAACACATATCAATGAGATCTACCAAATCAATTCCAAAAAACAAAAAAGATATCATGCCTCATCGAAAACAATTATTTCAAGTTCTCCATTTTAGATTTTAATACATTTCCACTTCATTTATTTTCCCATGCACACAAAACACCTACCTCACATGAATTTTCTCTCATATCAAAAATTTAAATGCTGAACAAGGCTTTTCTCATCCAAACTCACACAAGAGTCACCATAGGCTTGATAAATTCCTACTTCTCCACCCAATGTGAGTCAAGGACAAGTGTTTCTCATGAGGACTTTTCAGGTTTGTTCTGTGGCTTCCGGTTGGTAGGATTTAGATGTTAAAAATTCTTTGGCTTAAAAAGGAGGGCTTGGCTCTTATTGAAACAAAATTGCAAGATTCTAATTTTCACTCAAATATGGTCTCCTTATCTTCCCCTTTGTAGAAACTCAGCTCCATCATTCTTTCATATCAGGATTTCAGTAGCAAAAAAATTCAATCTTTTCAAACATGATTTTTCTTGAAAGCTCTAGATAATCACAACTTTCTTTTTTTTACATCGGAAGCTCTAGAAAGACACACCTTCTCTTATCATGAAAGCTCCAGAAAGGCACAGATTTTAACAAATTTGTTTTTCAGCATCACACACATCTCTTCCACTAATTATTTTCCACCCAAATTATCGCCAAATGAGTTAGTACACCACAATACATCTTCCCCCACACTTAAGTTCAACTAGATCATGAAATTTCACTTCAAGAGCTGGTAGGATAGGGAAAATTTTCATGTAATGTGGCTAACCTAACAGGAAATTCATGGCTACTAGGGGCTATAATGAAGGATAAATGTAAAGGTGGGCCATAATAAAAAACATTTTTTTGAAAAGGGGGCTTCAAACCAAATAAATGCCTCAATCATTTAAAACACACGTACCCCAAACCCTCATGTTTTGAAAGGAATAAATCAAATTCTAGTTAAAGAAATCATGGTATGGTTCTCTCAAGAAATGAGATGAATGAAAATAATATGAAAAAAATGGTTCAGAAGCCTCAGAAGAAAGTGATTTCAAAGATATAGACAGTGAAATATGGCATGGGTTTCAAAAATAAGTTTACTTTTCATGAAATTCCAAAATATTTGAACTTGAAAAGAAGTCATTTCAGTATTCATTTATGCTCGGTTTCATGAAATAGATTAGCTCACTCATTGACATGGGTTTCAAAAATGGTATTGGTAATCTTTTCAGCTCAAAAGTTTCAGAAACACACCAAAAATTGAAAAATAAACACACAAAAATTTGAAAACACACATTTTTTTTTATTTTTTTGTGAAAACAAACATCAAATGAAAATCCTATACTACAAAGGTTCCCTCCCCCAAACTTAAATGTTGCAGTGTACTCAATGAATTCAATTGAATTTAACATGTAAGCCAATTTTCAAATGAATCACAACATCAAGAAAGTGTGAAGGAGAGGTACAACCTGATTTATTCGTAGTGCAACATTGAGATAAGCTTCCAAGTGTTGCACTCTGAAAACCTACAAATAAAATAACAAAAGAAAAAATAAGATATTTATTGAAAGAAATGAAAATATAAATAGGATGAGAATAGAAGGATAAAACTTGGTTTAATCCCCTAAGTGGGGCTTGGGTTTTGACTATCTCTAGAGGGGCAGTTCTAATCGGTTATCCCCAATCTGATGGTGGGTGAGGTTTCTTGCTCATGAGCCAACAAAAATTATTCTTCCCAGCATGTACTTGTTCCTTATTGTTGAGGACTCCATTTATATATCATACCAATTCCACCCATACTGTAATGAGATACAACATGCATGATGGATTTAGGACAATAAATGAGTCCTCCTCTTTCTTGGGTTACACATGAACAACATTTTCTTTATTCTCCAGTGGTTGCTGAAGGTATGATACATCTATGAAAAAATCAAAGGGAATGTTAGAGTTTAATTCTATATGAAAAAATTGAAGCGTGAAGAATTAATATCAAATTCTTCCCTTTCAAAGTAAGTATCTTGTGTCTCATTTTCCTCCAGAAAATCCACTTTGATCTTCTCTTGTACTCCCTCAATTAAATGTTCAACAGGTTTGGGGAGCTGTAGATGTTCCTCCATGGATGAATATCCTTTTTCATCTTCTTCCTCAAAGGAAATACATGTGTTGGATAAATCGGAAAAATTAAAATAAGGGGAGGTAATACACAATTTAGTTTTAACAAAATCAAAAGATAATGAGTTTATGAAAAGATTGACTCCCTGAACTTGTTTGGCTTAAATTGCTTCTTCAATGGGAGGTGCTTCTTGGAGTTGAATTTCCCTAGATTGAGGTAGATAGTCAGGCTCCTCTATCTTCTCTTCAAATTCCACTACATGGTTCGTTTCTTCCTTCAATGTTGTTGAATCATTATGAGGAATAGTTGGCTCAAGAAGTTCCTCACACTCATTCCAGAAGTTATCCAGATCTTTTTGATCACCCATATGTATTTCAATTGCTAAATATTTATCATCAATCTCCCCCAACATTGATTGATATGGGCTCAATGTATCTTCTTTTAATTTCATCAAGGCCTCCATGGGTTCTTAAACTTGAAGGATTTATGGGGCTACTTATTCCATCAATTTTCCGAGTTCTGGTTCTTGTTATGGATCCATTTATTGATCCTGCGATGCATGTACTTGTTCTGCTATCCACTGTATTGAGGTCTCTAGGTGTTGAACTGTTTGACTAATTCTTTCCAATTGGTATTCAATATCCGTGTGAAATTTTTCTTCTAGGTGTTGTACTTTGATCATTTCGTGATAAAATTATGGAAAATAGTATTGAAGTTCAATTAATTCTATTTCCAAACCCTCCAAAACTTGGTATTCGAGGTTCTTTTTAAGGTTTTCAATGAGATCCTTGAATTCATCCTCTGTTATGATTTGGATTCGAGCTCCACGAATTTGTTTATCCAAGAAAGAGACTTTATACTCTATAGACTAAGGTGATTCAATAATTGGTTCTCGCACTGGTGGGTAATTGTTCCATGAATTAAAGAAATAATCATTTTAAAACAACATGGAAAATGTTTTGTTTTAATTTTTTTTTAAAATTGAAAAAGTAAAATATTTACAATTAGTTTGTGGCACTACCTACCCAGAAAAAACACCAATTTTGATGCATGACTATCATAGGGAATGGTAAAACAATTATTTCTTAAGTTAAAATGTAGTAATGTGGTTGACCTAGGAAGTCTCCCGAAGAGGAGTGCACAAAAAACGGTCTGTCACTTTAAAACGGGGGTAAAAATATTGTGCTTTTGAAAGGAAATTTGAAATTCAAATGATTCAAAAACTATGAAATTAAAAGGGTGATTATGCTAGGTTCGGTTTCCTAATTGTAATTCTATCCTTGTTCAATTTAATTCAAACCTCTTCTTCTTTGTTGATTAAAGTGAGTTTCCACAATCATTTCCTCTCATTTCCATGGTGAAATTATTATTGTGAAAGAAAACCTTACTAAGATCTTGGTTTGGTCAGCTCTCCTTCCATGTGTAAAATAGTTGTATTGAATATCCTTAATTGAAATGGTCAATCTCCGATCAGGTTTTGTTTATCCCAAAAAATAAAGAACATTCACTACATCTTTTACAGGTACTGACGATCGTCGAGTACTTCACCACTAATTCCTGATTTATTCCATCATATATAAACAAGAAATTAGTGGAGGGAGATTATGAAAATTTTACCGAGACAAAAATCAATAATGGAATTAATATTCAAGAACGATCGCACTGGATAATAAAATCCTCTATAAGAAATTGAAAACAACTTTGAAGAAGAAAGAAATTTATTCAATTGCGTCCAAGAACTCAAGAATTATAATGTAGAAAACCAACCCTTCCCCAATCACTCCAAATGTTTACCCAACCATGGTAAGGGTAATCGAGATGAATGGGGAAGAAAAATGGATTACAAAACTATGAAAAATAAAATAAATAAAATATTAAGCTGAAAAGTTCTCCTTCTTGGTGTCCCGAAGGGAATGGGGTGGAGAATGGGATGCTTTGAGAGGGGGGAGCTCTCCTCCTTTTATAGCCAGAATTTGTCCCCCGGATGTTGATGCATTGTATCCCCATTAAATGACATCTTCACGCGTTGATCACTTCTTTAATTTTTTTCATAATTTACTTGACGTTTCCCCTCAAAATATCAGGGGATTCAGACATGTATTCCTAGAGTTATGGCCGTTTTACTCTGAGCATTTATTCTGTCTAGTCAGACTCTCCAAAATGAAATCCTCCGGATTAGGGTGATTTAATGACCCCATAAGCGGACAATTCACACGGCCCTTACTTCATAAAAGATTCTCCAAAACTTCTTTCAAGTCCACCCACCGAATATCACAATAGTTGGCCCCACCATGAATGCGTTATGGAGCCCACACCAAAACTAGGAAGAACTGAAAACAATTTTCTTTCTCCCACATGTGATCTTCTTTTGAGCTTCCAAATGACTGATTCAACTTTTAGTCCAAAAATAGTAAATTAAGACCTGTATGTGTAGAATCTGGAGAAGAAATCATTTTTCAATTTGGATCAGTGTAGATAATATTATAGCCACAATATAGAAATAATTTAAAACCGTTAAAAATCCAAAATGGCCAATTTTTACTATTAAGATCAAAATAACACCAATATCATAAAAATGAAACAATTCATCTTATAGGAAAACTTTTGTGGGTTTAAAACAATGATATTCAATATAAATTAATTGAAAAATATTTTCTCTATCAATTCCCCCACACTTAGCACTTGGAATCCCGAACAAGTAAAAGTAAAATCAAATCAAATCCAAAACACATATCAATGAGATCTACCAAATCAATTCCAAGAAACAAAAAGATATCATGACTCATCAAAAATAATTCTTTCAAGTTCTCCATTTTAGATTTTAATATATTTCCACTTCATTTCTTATCCCATGCACACAATACACCTACCTCACATGAATTTTATCTCATATCACAAATGTAAATACTGAACAAGGATTTTCTCATCCAAACTCACACAAGAGTCACTATAGGCTTGATAAATTCCTACTACTCCGCCCGATGTGAGTCAAGAACACGTGTTTCTCATGAGAACTTTTCAGGGTTCTTATGTGGCTTCCTGTTGGTAGGATTTAGATGTTAAAAATTCTGTGGCTGAAAAAGGATGGCTTAGCTCTTATTGAAGCAAAATTGCAGGATTCTAATTTTCACTCAAATATGGTCTCCTTATCTTCCCCTTTGTAGAAACTCAGCTCCATCATCATTCAATCAGCTCATGATTTCAGTAACAAAAATTTCAATCTTTTCAAACATGATTTTTCTTGAAAGCTCCATATAGGCACAACTTTCTTTTTTTACATCGGAAGCTCCAAAAAGGCACATCTTCTCTTATCATGAAAGCTCCAGAAAGGCATAGCTTTTAACAAAATATTTTTATCAGCATCACACACATCTCTTCCATAATTTATTTTCCACCTAAAGTATCACCAAATGATGTAGTACACCACAAGACATCTTCCCCCACACTTAAGTTCAACTAGATCATGCAATTTCACTTTAAGAGCTGGTAGGATAGGGAAGATTGGAATTTAATGTGGCTAACCTAACAGGAAATTCATGGCTACTAGAGGCTATAATGAAGGATAAATGTAAAGGTTGACCATAATGAAAATGATTTTTTTGAAAAGGGGGCTTCAAACTAAATAAATTCCTCAATCCTTTAAAACACACGTACCCCAAACCCTCAAGTTTTGAATGGAATAAATCAAATTCTGGTTAAAGAAAGCGTGGTCTGGTTTGCTCAAGAAATGAGATGAATGAAAATGATATGACAAAAATGGTTCATAAGCCTCACAGGAAAGTGATTTCAAAGATATAGACAGTAAAATATGGCATGGGTTTCAAAAATCAGTGTACGTTTCATGATATTCCAAAGATTTGAACTTGAAAAGAAGCCATTTCAGCATTCATTTAAGCTTGATTTCATGAAATAGATTGGTTCACTCATTGGCATGGGTTTTAAAAATGGTATTGATAATCATTTCAGCTCAAAAGTTTCAGAAACACACCAAAAATTGAAAAATAAACACAAAAAAAATGAAAACACACAATTTTTTTATTTTTTTGTGAAAACAAACATCAAATGAAAATCCTATACTACAAAGGTTCCCTCCCCCACACTTAAATGTTGCAGTGTCCTCAATGAATTCAAGTGGATTTAACATGTAAGAAAATTTTCAAATGAATCACGACATCAAGAAAGTGTGAAGGAGATCTACAACCTGATTTATTCACAGTGCAACATTGTGTTAAGCTTCCAAGTGTTGCACTCTGAAAACCTACAAATAAATAAACAAAATAAAACATAAGATATTTATTGAAAGAAATGAAAATAGAAATAGGATTATAATAGAAGGATAAAACTTGGTTTAATCCCCCAAGTGGGCTCAGGGTTTTTACTGCCTCCAGAGGGGAAGTTCTAATCGGTTATCCCCAATCTGATGGTGGGTGAGATTTCTTTCTCATGAACCAACAAATATTCTTCTTCCCATCATGCACTTATTCCTTATTGTTGAGGACTCCATTGATATAGCATACCAAGTCCACCACTACTATAATGAGATAAAACATGCATGATGGGTTTAGGAAAATAAATGAGTCCTCCTCTTTCTAGGGTTCTGTATGAACAACATATTCTTTATTCTCGAGTGGTTGTTGAAGGTATGATACATCTATAGAAAAATCAAAGGGAATGTCAGAGTTTAATTCTATTTGAAAAAAATTAAATAATGAAGAATCAATTTCAAATTCCTCCCTTTCAAAGTAAGTATCTTGTGTCTCATTTTCCTCCAGAAAATCCACTTTGATCTTCTCATGTACTCCCTCCATTAAATGTTTAACAAGTTTGGGGAGCTCTAGATGTTCCTCCATGGATGAATATCCTTTTCATCGTCTTCCTAAAAGTAAATACATGTGTTGGATGAATCTGAAAAATTAATATAAGGGGAGGTAATACTCAATTTAGTTTCAAAAAAATCAAAAGATAACGTGTTTATTAATAGACTGACTCCCTGAAATTGTTTGGCTTCAATTGCTTCTTCAATGGGAGGTGATTCTTGGAGTTGAATTTCCCTAGATATAGGTAGACAGTCAGACTCCTCTATCTTCTATTCAAATTCCACTACTTGGTTGGTTTCTTCCTTCAATGTTGTGGAATAATTATGAGGAATATTTGGCTCAAGAAGTTCCTCACACTCATTCCAGAAGTTATCCAGATCTTTTTGATCTCCCATATGTATTTCAATTTCTAAATCTTCTTCATCAATCTCCTCCAACATTGATTGAGATGGGCTCGATGGATCTTCTTTTAATTTCATCAAGGCCTCTATGGGTTCTTCAACTTGAAGGATTTGTGGGGCTACTTCTTCCATCAATTTTCCGAGTTCTGGTTCTTGTTCTGGCTCCATTTTTTGATCCTGGGATGCATGTACTTGTTCGGATATCCACTGTATTGAGGTCTCTAGGTTTTGAACTGTTTGACTAATTCTTTCAAATTAGGATTCAATATCCTTGTGAACTCCTTCTTCTTGGTGTTGTACTTTGATCATTTCATGATAAAATTCCAAAAAATACTCCTGAAGTTCAATTAATTCTCTTTCCAATCCCTCCAACACTGGGTATTCAAGGTTCTCTTTAAGGTTTTCAATGAGATCCTTTAATTCATCCTCTGTTATGATTTGGATTCGATCTCCACACATTTTTTTAGCCAAGAAATAAACTTTATACTCTATAGACCATTGTGATTCAATAATTTTTTCTCGCACTGGTGGGTAATTGTTCCATGAATTAAAGAAATAATCATTTGAAAACAACATGGAAAAAGATTTTTTTAATTTTTTTTTAAAATTGAAAAAGTCAAATATTCACAATTAGTTTATGGCACTACCACCCCGGAAACAGCACCAATTTGGACGCACGCCTGTTGTAGAGAATGAAAGAACAATTATTTCTTAAGTTAAAATGTAGTAATGTGGTCGACCTAGGAAGTCTCCGAAAGAGGAGTGCACACAACATGGTATCACTTTAAAACAGGGGTAAAAATGATGTGCTTTTGAAAGGAAATTTGAAATTCAAATGATTGAAAAACTATGAAATTAAAAGGGTGATTAGGTTGGGGTCGGTTACCTAATTTTAATTCTTTCCTTGTTCAATATAATTCAAACCTCTTCTTATTTGTTGATTAAAGTGAGTTTCCACAATCGTTTCCTCTCACTTTCTTGGTGAAATTATTTTTGTGAAAGAAAACCTTACCAAGATCTTGGTTTGGTCAACTCTCCTTCCATGTGTAAAATAGCTGTATTGAATATCCTTAATAGAAATGGGAAATACCCTATCAGTTTTTGTTTATCCCAAACAATCAAGAATATTCACTACACCGTTTACACATATTGACGATCATCAAGTACTTCACCACTAATTCCAGATTTATTCTGTCGTATATAAACCAGAAATTAGTGGAGGGAGATTATGAATATTTTACCAAGAAAAAAATCAATAACGGAATTAATATTCAAGAACAATCACACTTTATAATAAAATCCTTTATAATAAATTGAAAACAACTTTGAAGAAGAAAGAAATTTATTCAATTGCGTCCAAAAACTCAAGCATTACAATATAGAAAACCAACCCTTCCCCAATCACTCCAAATGTTTACCCCACCATGGTAAGGGTAATCGAGATGAATGGGGAAGAAGAAGGCATTAAAAAACTATGAAAAAGAAAATAAATAAAAGAGAAAGCTGAAAAGTTCTCTTTCTTTGTGTCCCGGAGGGAATGGGGTGGAGAATGGTATGCTTTGAGAGGGTGGAGCTCTCCTCCTTTTATAGCCAGAATTCCCCCCCCCCCAAATGTTGACGCGTTGTATCCACATTAAATGATATCTTCACACATTTATCCCTTATTTAATTTTGTTCATATTTCTCTTGTCCGTGTCCCCTCAAAATCTCAGTGTATTTGGACATGTATTCCGAGAGTTATGGCCATTTTACTCTGAGCATTTATTCTGTCTAGTCAGACTCTCCAAAACTCAATCCTCCGGATTAGGGTGATTTAATGACCCCATAAACGGACAATTCACATGGCCCTTACTTCATAAAAGATTATCCAAAACTCCATTTGCGTCCACCCACCGAATATCACAACATTTAGACCCACAATGAATGCATTATGGAGCCCACACCAAAACTAGACAGAACTGAAAAATGTTTTCTTTCTCCCACTTGTGATCTTCTTTTGAGCTTCCAAATGGCCGAGTCAGCTTTTAGTCCAAAATTAGTAAATTAAGACCTAGATGTGTAGAATCTATAAAAGAAAGAATTTCTCAATTTGGATCAGTGTAGATAATGTTATGTCCAAAATACAGAAATAATTTAAAACTGTTAAAAATCCAAAATTTCCAATTTTCACAATTCATCTCAAAATAACACCAATATCATAAAAATGAAACAATTCATCTTATAGGAACAATTTTGTGGGTTTAAATCCATTATATTCAATATAAATTAATTTGAAATATTTTCTCTATCAATATACCTTATATATCTTCACAAAGAAGATATGGACTTTATAGGTATTTAGCAATGTCATTATATCAGAAGGATATGATTAAAATTTTTATGGACCTGATGAATTAGGTTTTACACCCATACCTAGATTCTATCATTGTGGATTTTTTGGGCAATATCTTGGTGTATTGTCATTGTAGATTCAATCATTTAAATCAAATTAACATCTTATTTTGTACACTAAGAGAGCATAGGTTATATTACAAAGTCCAAAAACATGTCTTCTAGATGGATAAAGTTCACTTTCTTGGTCACATTATCTCTGAGGAAAAAGTTTCTGTGGACACAAATAAGGTACAAGATAAAGTTTCATGGGAGTATCCCAAGAACATATTTAACAAATTATGTTTCCCGGGGATATATGAGTATTATTGTTGCTTTATTCAAGATTCGTTAGGACTTTTATCACTTCTTATGGTCTTGACATTGAAGGCTGTTAAATTCTAATGGTATAAAGCTTATGAAAAAACTTTTCATTTAATGAAAGTATGGATAACCTCAACATTGATCATTATTCTACCTAGGCCTAGTATATGGTATATGGTTTATTGTAATGCATCAGGCATCGAGATGGGAGCCATTATGATAAAATGGGAATGAGTCATGGAATACAGAATTTGAAAGTTGTGGCCTCATGGGCATAATTACCTGATATATGATATTGAGCTTGTAGAAGTGGTTATTTCTTTATGTTCTTATAAGAATTAACTATTGGGAGAGTATTTTATTGTATAAACAGACCATAAGATCCTCAAATACATATTCAATCACTATGAATTAAATATAAAATAGTGAATATGGGTTTAATAACTTTAGTATTTCTATTTTTAACTTGCTTATGTGCATAGAAAAGTAAATGTAGTAGCTAATGATATGAGATGTAAAACATAGACACAAGTGTTTTAGGAGGCCAGTTGTGAATGGTTGTTAATGGATCTATTATCTAATATGCATATAGAGATTAAGGAGTATCACATATAGCTTATTATTACAACTTAAGTAGCAACCTCTTCACTTCTGGATTGAGTGAGGATGAGGAGGATTTCTGATGCTAAGGGATTTATTGAAAGGGAGAGTGTATCATGTGAGGAACCACCACATGATTGGTTCATTAATGAGGATAAGATCTTTCATATTCATGGAAATTTCTAGGATCTTACAAAAATTCAATAAGATTTTCTGTGAGAATATTATTCCATTATATGAGTAGTATATATTGAGATCACTAAGATGTTCCATGAATTATGATTCTAATATTGTGTATGGGTATGAAGAGGGAAATATGTAGTTTCGTTACTTAGCATTCCACCTAATAGAAAGTGGAGAGGAAACACTAGTGGAATACTAAAATTATATAGTCTTTACTCATTCCAGAGTGGGAATGGGATGACATTAGAATGGATTTTGTGATAGGAATACCTATGTCACCTTAAGGTTGTAAAAATCTATGGGTTTTCAAAGATAGGCAATCAAAGGTCACCCATTTACTAATAATTCAAGAGACCACCATAGTGGAATATATTAGGATGATCTATTTCTAATATATTATATTCCTTCATAGTTTTCCACATACTATTATATTGGACATGGATTCTCGTTTAATATCACAGTTTGGTCGGGGTTACATAAGGATTTGGGTTCACAGGTACATATGAGTAAATCCTATAACCATAAAACTGACTGTCAGTTCAAGTATATGATATAGGTGTTAGAGGACATGCTCATATCATGCACTCTTGATTTTAGAGGTTCTTAAAAGAAAAACTTATCACTTATTAATTTTATTATAATAATAGTTTCCAATCTATAATTCAGATGGGTCCTTACAAGTCCCTATATGGTAGGTCATGTCGTTTAGCCCTATGGATTTTGAGTTCAGGGATCTTTTTTCTGTGTATCACCAAGATTGGTGCATCGATGGATTGGGAAGAAAGGAAATCTAGTTCCAAGATTCTTCAACGCTTCTATGATTCTAGATAGGGTCCAACTAGTGTCTTATTAGATATCACTCCCATAGAGATACATGGATTTGCACAATGTTCTTCACATTTCCCAGTAATATAGTTATCATTCAGACCTATCTCATGTCCTTTATCTTGATGGGGGTGAGTTAAACGTTGTTGCTTCTTTTGAGGAGTATACTATAGGTATCATTGATTTGATTATGAAGGATCTATATGACTTTTTTTTCCTCTAGTTATGGTGTTATAGTAGCACAACCATGTATATAACTAGTCTTGGGAGCTAGATACTAATGTACATGTTTTGTGGGATGAGTTATTCTCATATGATGCTCAACTACTCTCAGAAAGGAAACTCAGGGATGGGCTATTTTAAGGAGGGAGAGGTTGTAATATCATGGTATTTAGATGAGGTATGGATCATTGGAATTTTATTTTAAATCAATTTTTTTATCTATATGATTTTTCCTAAAGAACTAAGAAAGGGTTCAGTAGACTCCAGGGCTTGTTCAATGTATGGAGCTCTAGTTTTTTGAGAAATAGGTATTGGTGCTTGGTTAAAGAACATTTAGTATTAATCATGCAGATCAACCATAAAACCCAATATAGAGGTCCATGATTAGTTTAACCATGTAATATGAGGTACATGAATGTGAAAAACATGAATCTTATTGTAGGTGTGTTTATATGGTTGGTGGATGGTTTCTCTTAGCCATGCACCAAGCGTGAAATGTGGTGTGTTTCATGGAAATGGGGAACACTTGTGCTGGGAATGGTTGTTCAAAGTATGCATCTAGCTTCGAACAGTGTGTGTAAACATAAGCATTAGTTGTGTACAATTGGTGAACGGTTTGGCCAACCGTAATACCAAACCTTTCACCCTTTAAAAAAGTTTGAATTTATGATATTTTCCTCAATCATTTTAAAACATTAAACCTATTCTTCCTATTTCAAATGCAAAACACCCTCCAACCATTGAGTTCTATCTTCCACTATCATGATAGGATTTGAGCTAGCCTCTCAATCCAATATCTGATTCAAATGTTGTTCATCACTTTGTATCACCCTTGGTATGTTTCTGATTCATCTTCCTTATTTTCTTAATTTATCTCACTATATTGGATAGTATTTCTATATGATATAATATTCCCTGTTTTTTAGTATTTATCAATTTTATATGATTTCTCCCACTCTAGTATAGATTAGAGGTTGATACTAGATGAGGAGATGACTACTAATATAATATAGGAGATTTATCTCCTTTACCTAAAATTCATTATATTTATATCATGTGTTATTATTCCATGCACGAGACTATCCATTCATCTTCTTTAAAATGTGTATTTCTTTTGATTAATTTTTTGGAACGTGATGAGATACTCCCATAGACCATTTATATTTTTTGAGTTTGTCTACCTCAACTATTACCACACCTTTGGGTGTGATTATTATGTGACTTGACTCATTTATAAGTGGGTTTGGATTATTAATTAAGATAAAATTGAGTAAATTGGATAAATTGAAATATTAAATGAAATTGATAGAACATGAATGGAAAGGACATGTCACTTGACCCTTGAATAGACTATGAATTATGACCATGAAAAAAGGTATTAAATGAAAGGTTAATAGATTGACAATGTATCCAAGTTATTATTTAATTATGAAGTGTTATCATATCTATCATTATGATTATGGTTACTTGTTAACTAATATATCATGTTGGACTATTGTCACAGACCTGAATTAATTTAATAGTGTGACATGTCCTAAATTATACTTGGACTCCCATTGTGGTTTTCCTTGGATGGACCCATGGGAATCGAACCAATTCATTGGTTTCTCTTCCAAGGAAAATACCACACTTGGATTCATTCTTTGTCATAGATTATGAATACTCTGACATGGAACTGAGGATTCCCTATATTCTCATAAATTAAAATGAATGAATCAGATGATTATCCTTGTATTCAACTTGATGTTACAGAATTCCTTGAATTATTACCAAGGATCCTTTCATGAATCATACTGAAGCTACCTAGGACATGATCCTAGGACTCGGGCATCACTTCCCCCTTAGGGAGAAATGAAAAGGGTACACCACTGTGGATTTTACCCAAATTATAAAATGTAAATTATAAGGAAACTTATGTAACCTTAAAAAATAATTACTATTTATTGATTCCTTGGTTATATTCCTCAGGTCCTGGCCACATAAATAAAAATTTATAATGTAATTATTTAGAGACATCCCAACTTAGGATGAAGAACGTAGTATCAAAATAGTTTCCCATGAGAATCCTAGAATAAAGTTATTTATTTATTTTTCAACATTATTAATTATAAATACACAATGATCAATATATAATCACAAATTGGATAGTTATAAACACCATTGGTGGTGGCCTGTTGAGTTTTACTCACATGATGTTTGGGCTGCTGATGTGTACCTAGAAAAACATCATGGATACAGGTAGGGGAAAAGAGAAGCACCCAACTGTAGATTCTTGATTTTCTATACTAGGATAGAGTATGAGAGCAGAGGACTGATATTTTCCTCACGATTCTATTATAGATAGTTTTTGTTATTTTTGTATTCTATTAATATCATGTAAATGTTTTATGTCAGCTACCCAATTTCTCTCACATCCCTAATTTTTTATAAGATATTTCTAAGTGGTTATTCTTGTATATATTATTGGATTTACTTTTCCACTATTTCATTTTTTTATATTTCTTATGCAAATTTATATATACATTACTATCTTGTGCTCCAATATTATTGTGAAGTTATAGTCTCTCCACCATACCATCATAGACCCCCACTTGTAATAAATTTACTCTAGTGTATAAGGAGACATGGTTGATTCCATTTGGACAATTGGGTCGGGTTAATTTTGAGTGAACTGGGTCCAAGAAATCACACACCACACCCCTAAACCATCTAATAGAAACTACAATGAGCATCAACCAAGGGAATATCATAACCAAGAACCTAATAGAGAACCATGATAACAACATTAAAATGTCACTATATATGTAGGGTGTGAGAAAGAAATCCCCACATTATTCTACCAAAGATTTTTTACAATTCCTTTCCAAATATAGTTTATTGGTACTAGATTGAACAATAACTATAACAATATATTTTTCATAGGAATTCATAAAAGAGGATTTATGTCAAGATCTTTTGAATAAAAAGAGATGAAACAACCATTTGGAGGCCATTAATTTAATTTTTTAAAGGGGGTCCTTTAAGATTATTAAAAAATTATCATGCTAATTTTCCTTAAAAATCCATCTCTAAAATAAATTCATTTAATATCCTTTGAAATCACTCATTTGAATCAAATTTTGATAATATTTTATTAAAGTAATAAAACCCATGGTAATAATAATACGACACTAAGAGGTACCATATAATCAATGAATGAGAAATAAATACTAAGTGCAACTATACTGTGGTTCAATACAATCCAAGCAGACTAGGGGATACATGATAGGGAAAATAAAGATACCCAATAAGATTTCATCAACAAAAAATTTATCATGGGAAAGTCAATAGGCGCTACATTTAATAATACTAGACCTGATTCAAAAATCATTATGAACCTATGTGTATATTATAAAAACAGATCATCCAACATTCCCCTTAAGAAATTCTAGGTACCAACCCATCCCCTTGGAGAACATAACTCTCAAAGTGAACTATCTAGTAATCACTCACTCTTCTGTCACAACATGAATCCAGAAATTATATAATATACCTATAATTACCCTAATTTGCATCACATGAGTTGACTAATATGAACCAGATATGAAGATCACATAATAAAAAATAATTATCTCACCTTTAACACCCTCTCAATGAAAAATCCCATTTTTCAATCAACTCATTTAAACAATTGTGCTAAATACCCCTTAGGGAATATAATCCCTATGAAGATATAGAAGAGGATAAAGTAGAGTTGAGGGTTTAATAACTTTTAAAAAGAATAATTTTGAAAAGTGAGAAAATGTGCCATTCTATAAAAACTAACTCAAAATTCCCTTCCATTTTCCATCATTTTTAAACCCCACCTTAAAATAATCATTGAAACTAAACCAAGTTGAACCACACATAGAGCCATTTAAAATTATTTAAGATACAACTCCACTTTTTTCCGAAAAAGTCCTAGAAAACCACACATATATTCAATTAAAGAGACAAATGAGGCTAATGACCTTTATTGATTTTTTAAAACTATTCTTTAAGGAATTTTCACAAACACTTGGAACTCAAATCATTACTTTATAAAACCAATAATTTAATAACAATCTTTATTTGAAGTGATTAAAACATCTAACATTGATAAAATACATTATGGCTATCAAAAATAGACATAATTGAAAAAATGGATTAAAATATCATGCTCCCAATTCCATCTCAATTAAAGGAAATACAAAAAATACTTACCTCACATCAGGTAGAACTATGTCACAATATGTATCTTTTGAAGTAAACACCCAAACAAGAATTAAAACATCCCCTAAAAAATATAGAAACCTAAATTATTGAATATGAATAAACCTAAAGCATAATGTTGACTACATTATCACTTGGGTATTGATAGAGAAGGAAAACATAGAGAAAATGGGTGCATGGATAAGGGAAGATGATGAAAAAGGGGAGAATATAGATTTACTATGGAAGGACTACTTTAAATCAATGGATATAGTCATTAATCAAGAGAGAATATGAGAGGAAGTATCCATGGATCATAGCCATAATTAAGAAAAATGAGAGGGTAGAAAATGAGGGTAAAAGAAATTTAAATTTGAAGTGCTTAAAATTGTAAATTCATATCTTTTGTAAAGCAGGGTAACTCACACAGTTTGGCCACATGGTTTACCAAATAATTTTTTAACCATGCCACTCAAACTACAACCATCTTGGAGACCCCACATAGTTCAATTTAATTATTATGAAATCATTCCCCAACCATGTAAAACCTCCATTTAAAACTATGGTACTATTCTGAAGAAATAAGAATGGTTTTACTCTAATAGTTTGGAAACCATGAGTTAGTGGAAAAATATTTAAAATTCAAAATTTAATGCCTAAAACATCCATAAATATTTATTAATCTAGAATAATATAAAATAAAATATAATAACATAGAACAATGATATGGGGGGTCACAATTATTCATACTATAAAACATTATACCTCTAGAAAATATTATGGAAATAGAAGTTAACAATAACGGAAAACATTACCACACATCAAATACATAGATGGGAAGACAATTAATTAGCTTTAATGAATATTCAAGAAGGAAACCATCAATCATGGAATAACCTTATGAAATAAGATATATGGATTAAAAAATATCCCAAAAATGTCCCATCATAACTCATCTATTACATTGATACACAAAATACACTAAAATATAAAAATGTGATATAGGTCCCCACTATTTTCAAATCATATAAAATCGGGGGACTGAAAATAAGCACACCCCTATTCCAAATATCACGAAAACATAAAGATTTTATACATTTCCATCAAACCTAAAACCCAAACATGAAAATTTACCCAAATCCCACGGGAGGTAATATTTATACAATATCAAAAAACAATAGAATAATGTCCATCAATAATTTCAAAATAAATGTCCATCAAATACAAAAAATAATATAACCCAAAAATTAGCTCCAACATAGGCTCCAACATTCGATCACAATAATTAAAACTGGGGTAACCTAATGTAACAACCTGATATTTTATGAGAATCATTATTTTTAATTTTATTGATGTCTTGTGTTGTACGCTACACCAAAATTAGCTTTTTCTATATGCAACACTGTATTAGCTTTCAGTATACGCAACACTATTATTGGCTCGTGTTACACAAAATTTCAAGTTCATTTAATAGTAGTTATTCTACGCAACATTGAGTGTATATATATATATATATATTCAATTTATAAATGAAATATGGTTGGATTTTGTTATACACAACAACAAAGGAGTCTTGCACCACACACAACCTTGACTTGGCTTGCATTACACACAATCACGACCTTCCTCGATAGCGTGTGTTGTACGCAATACCGGGTTTCACTAAACAATGATATATTATTATAATATTATTTTGAACTAGAATTTATGAACATTATTAACTAAATTTTTAATTTTATAACATTATTATTCATCCTACACATTTTCAAGAACATGGTATGAGAACAAAATAAATATTTCGGGTAAAATAAGTATTTTAAAAAAATGCAGTTTTGCCACCTTTTGATGGTGCACCCACTTTAAATCTAGTTTTGAAATGTTTATAAGTTCAATTTGACAAAATAAAATTCTTCTTTGGAATCAGGAAATAAAAATTTACTTTGCATAATTTTTTCATATTATTCTGATAACTTTCATATTTTAATGAATAGTAAAAACACGCTATATTTTAATTAAAAACTACTTTTTTCATCGCAATAATTTGTATGTTTAAATTATAATATTTAATGGTTTTAAATTATAAATATAATATATTTTTAACATTTAATATAATGTATGAAATTTCCATTAATTTTACATTGAATTCATAGGTAAAAACATTTCAATCTTTGGCAATGTTTTAACTTTTAAAACCCGTTTTCTTAACAGCGGGATTAATTTTAAATTAATTACTGCAACTTCTATGTTTTGAATTTTTAAAAATGGATTCCATATTCAAATTCAGTGGGTCCAAATTATGTAAATAGTTTACTTTTATTTTTTTGATATTATGAATAGTAACTACGGTAATTTTTATTTACTGTAGTAAAAGGTAAATCGGGTAATTAAGGGTAAAAATAAGATTATAAAATTACCCTAACACACGCCAAAATTCTATTGGATGACTAAAAGTAGACCCATATCACCTAAGGGTCAGAATATATTCATTTTATGGACTTTTGACCATGACAATAATTTAATAATTATTAAATCCAAAGAAAGTGACAACATGTCACTATCTTAAATCTTATAAGTATAATAATTTTAATTTAGTGATAAACTTCATGAAACCTAAAAAATGAATAGTCTATAGAAATATAATAAACGTATCTACATCATGTGAATTTATTTTGAATTTTTAGGGATTAAATAATTATCATTAATGGTGACACAATAGTGAAGTTGAAATTATTTTATTGATTGAAATATCAAATAAATGGTTTTAAAAATATTAAAATAAATATTATATGAAACATTTAATGTTCTACACTAATTTTATAGATAAATATGACATGTTATAAATCTATTAAATATTTGAGTTCAAACATATCTTCTGTTTGGATTTTTTTTAAATTCAAATAAATGAATAGTGTCAAAATTGACACTTGTTATTTTATAAAAATAACATAATATAAATTTTTTTAAAAATCACAAAAATAATTAAAAATTAAAAATTAAAATTTATATGGTCTAAAATGTCATAAATTATTCAATTATGAACAATTCACAACACACAAGTAATTATTTATAAAAATTTAAAATTTAGAATCTTATTACCACAAAGAAAATTGTATAGATTAAATAAGGATAAATCAAGTTGATAATGTTTAAAATAAATTCCCAACATGTCTAAATTTTATTTTTTGATGAGATTACAACCCTATCTCATCTAAGCTTTGTATTTTATTCATTTTGGAAATTTTTATGAGGGGTTTTAATTTATTATAAATTAATATTTTTTAGGTTTCCAAAGGAGCCCCTCTCCTCCCTTATAAAAGGGCACCTCCTCCCTCTCCTCTACACAACACTTTGAGCCTTCAAGCTCGGACAACCCCTATCGATTTCTCTTCTCCACTTCCCTAGAAAAATTCTGGAGGTTCTGGTCTTCTCAAAAGACCAACTGTAGTGCCTTAAGAGGAAGCTTAAAAAAGGTGTGTCTAAGAAGAGGAGGTTCAGATTCATACGAAGCATATCAGACATAAGGTAAGAGATAATTATTCCAATCTCATTCTTATCTAATATTGTTTATTCGTAAGTATTTACTAGGGTTATATTTTTCATCCATTTCCATAATAATTTTTTCATAAAGTGTTTAATATTCTTCCATGTATGTTTAAAGTCATGTTTACCCCTCTTGGCTTTTACGTTGTGTTATGTAAGGAATCTTGCTTTAGTTTACCATATGTGGTACTTTTTGACTTTTCTATTAAAAGTATGAGGAGATTTTTTTTAACTTATACGACATGAACATATTTTTACGGTTTTATAATGCCTTATTTTCACGAAGCTTACTCTACAAGATTTCATGACTATTTTTGACAAAATCCTTTTCTTTTAAAATTGCATTTCATTTTGTGAAAAGAAAATGATTTTGAATAAGAAAGTATATTTTCCTCGAGAATTCATTTCAAGGGTTTTATCAAAACCATTTTCCATCTAAGATAACATTATTTCATATGTGTATGTTTCAAGTATAATGTCTCTATGATTTACATGGTTTTACTTTTCTTATGATAAAATGATATCCATTTTTTTATATGGATTATGTTATGATGGGATGATGTTTATGAAACCCATTTTATTCTTTGGGTTATGATGAATGATTTATGTTTATTTTGTGGCACAAGTAAGAATGATTTCATTATGAGATGGGTGGAACCGATGGATCCCTCCAATGAATTGGGTAAAGATTTATATCTCATGAGATAGACATGGATGGAACGAAAAGTTAATCTAGTTCAGTGATACATGACTGGAATGAGGAGTGAAATTGATTCAGTAAGGGAATTTTTCCACTAAGATGGTCTTGGAAGTAATGCCTTGGCAACTATGGAAATAATATCAATTGCTTAATGGTTTTCCATAATTAAATGCTTTATTCCCTTGTTATTTTATCATGACTGATGTTCCATTATCATCTATGCCCTACGTACTGCCATGTTTTATTTCATTTCTCAATATTTTGATGTTAAAACATTATGTTCAGGTTTTTAAGTTCAAATGTTTATGGTTTGTTTTATTTTATCAATGCTTACCCTTACTGAGCATTTGATCTCACCCTTTATATGTTTTCTTTTCCCCTGGATATAATGAAAGGTTTTAGGTAAGAAAAAAAAGGGGAAGATCTTTGTGGGAGATTTTGAAGATATTTCACCATGATTAGAAGATTATGTTCCAAGTGTCCAAAGACACTAAACTATTACGGTCCTTTGTTGTCTGTTTTTTTAATGTATTAATTATTCCGCAAAAGTAATGTAATGTCTATGTGTGTAAAGTTTGAGGTCTCTACAGTTGGTATCAGAGGAAAGGTTTAATTAACCTTTAGGAACTAGGATGCAAAAACATTAGTGAGATCCCTAGAGATATTTCTAAGGTATGTCTAGGGATGTTCCTAAGGTTTAGTCTAACTATAGGTTACAATCCTAGAATAATGTTGATGATCATGAATAACAGATGGTGAACCTAAGTTGTCACGGATTAAAGAATGTGTGATATGTTAAACATCCCATAAGTGACTTTTTATGATTATGTAGTTCCTCATTATTTTAATTGTTTCTTACACCAAGGTTTTTGGTGTTAGTCAATGGAGGGAACCACAAGGAATTGGGTCAACATTGAATCCAATGGAAAAAATTGGTGATTATGAGCAACGAAATTGGGTAATGCCTACAAAGAGAGATATTGTGATTATGCTGAATCAGTCATCACGATATATGATTAACAAGGTGAACTTTAGTTGTATTCATAATTAATCAAATATAAGGAAGATGGTCTTTTATGCATGTTCGCATGGTGAGGAGCATAGAGAAAGGAAGATTTTGATTTATAAAGAAGGGAAGAAGAACCTTGATGAATACATCAAATGTAGGGGATGATGTTATCTGTGTGGGGAGAAGGGTCATAGAGTGACAGACTGTTATGGAGTTTAATGTCTTATTTGTGGAGAACATGGGTATTACCCAACTCAATGACCGGACCTAAGAGGTTACTTCTAAATCAAGGAAGGACTTATTCATTGACAATCATTGAAGTGGATGGATTAAAGTGTTTATGTATTGGTATTCAACAATAATGTTGTTGAGTTACTTTTATTGTATATTGGAATATCTATGTATTGGTCCATTGTGGTTTTCAATAATTTTATGGTACCAGTAACCATGATAAGTGATTGAAATATTTTTGGAAAGCAGATGAAATGTGCATAATGAAGAGATAAGGAGAAACTAATATGTATGATAGTATTCATGAGCTCATGACTGATATAAGGACAAAGTGATATCATGGTTTGAGTATATTTAAATTTTGGGATTTTGGTATATGGAATGAGTTAACTTTTGACAGCATTCATGATTTCACTAAGGTTCAATGGGTGTTCATTTTTCAATAGAATACATGATTAAGGTATTCACATGTTTGGAATGTGACCAACAAGATATATTTTATGATATACGGGTGATAAATTATGGTATTCACATGCTCATTATATGACATTTCAAGTAATTGTTTTCTTTATACTATGAGCTTGGATAGAAGTATTTTTGATAAGACTAAATATTTTAAATGGATTATGTTGGACATAACATAATATTATTTAAATATAGAACATTTTTTCGATATTATTTCTAGAATGTTATAATAGTGTAGTTTTAGAAAAAGGACAACCTACAGGATGGACGACAACCCATCACGTCGGACAAGGTTACGAGAATTGAACCCACAACCGATATGCGACATGCCTTTATCACCTACACCTGGCCTACGCGAAGTCCCTGGTTAGTAGAAACTCGTTTTATTTTATTAAGAGTTATGATAGATGAAGTATAAGTCCATTTTAGGAACCATATACGAATAATCTCAGCATAGATGGACTTATGTATATTTAATAACTTGTGATAGAGGCGGATGAAATGACCTATCTTTCTATCGCATGATCTGATAACACTCCGAGAATAAAAAATTCAACTTTATTTCTTTAAAAAAGATATGAAGTAGAAATTTTTCATAGGATGACCAACAATGATATTACACTGAAATCAACTAAGTATTTCTTCTAATTCAAAATTTTCAACTTTAGGGAAATGATATTGAAAACCAAAAATGTTGTCTTAGTGCTCTTATATCCGATGAATCAGATGGTACCTTAGATCATCACAAATTTATGGCTTTGTGATTATTGGATTTTTCATAGCCATGTTCTCAACCACCAAAAAATCAGAACTTGATGGTTAGATTTCTATTCCATATCCATATTTTCATTTATGTTCTCCTATATGGAAACCTAGTGATGAGTTAATTTGGGTAACCTTTATTTTTAATACTTCAATTTTTAAAATTAAGTTTTAGTATTCCTTTTTACTATGTGGTTTTTTATGAAAGAGACTTTCAAGTAGAAAACCATTTATAACCCTGATGAATTTCGAGGGAGAAATTCATTTTAAGGGGGATAGAATGTAACAACCTGAGATTTTATGAGAATTATTCTTTTTAATTTCATTTATGTCTTGTGTTGTACACTACACCAAAATTATCTTTTGCTATACGCAACATTGTATTATCTTGCAGTATACGCAACACTATTCTTGGCTCGTGTTACACACAATTTCAAGTTCATTTGATAGTAGTTATTCTATGCAACATTGAGTGTGTGTATATATATATATATATTCAATGTATAAATGAAATATGGTTTAATTTTTTTATACACAACAACAAAGGAGTCTTTCACTACACGCAACCCTGACTTGGCTTGCATTACACGCAATCGCGACCTTCCTCGATAGTGTGTGTTGTACGCAATACCGGGTTTCACTAAACAACGATATATTATTATAATATTACTTTGAACTAGACTTTATGAATTGTATTGACTAAATTTTTAAATTTATAACATTATTATTCATTTTACACATTTTCTAGAACATGGTATGAGAACAAAATAAATTTTTCGGGTAAAATAAGTATTTTTCAAAAAATGCAGTTTTGCCGCCTTTTGCTGACGCAGCCACTTTAAATATAGTTTTGACATGTGTATAAGTTAAATTTGACAAAATAAAATTCCTATTTGGAATCAGGATATAAAAATTTACTTTGGATAAATTTTTCATATTATTCTGATAACTTTCATATTTTAATGAACAGTAAAAACACGCTGTATTTTAATTAAAAACAACTTTTTTCATCGCAATAATTTATATGTTTAAATTATAATATTGAATGGTTTTAAAGTATAAATATAATTTATTTTTACCATTTAATATAATTTATTTCATTACCATTAATTTTACATTGAATTCATAGGTAAAAAAATTTCAATCTTTGGCAATGTTTTAACTTTTAAAACCTGTTTTCTTAACGGTGGGATTAATTTTAAATTAATTACTGAAAATTATGTGTTTTTAATTTTGAAAAATGGATTCCATATTTTAATTTAGTGGGTCCAAATTATGTAAATAGGTTACTTTTATTTTTTTGATATTATGAATAGTAACTATGGTAATTTTTATTTACTGTAGTAAAAGGTAAATCGGGTAATTAAGGGTAAAAATAAGATTATAAAATTACCCTAACACCTGCAAAAATTCTATTAAGTAACTAAAAGTCGACCCATATCACCTAAGGGTCGAAATAGATCCATTTTATGGACTTTTGATTATGAAAATAATTTAATTATTATTAAATCCAAAGAAAGTGACAACAAGTCACTCTCTTAAATATTTTAAGTATAATAATTTTAATTTAGTGATAAAATTCATGAAAATTCGAACATGAATAGTCTCCATAAATCTAATAAAATTATCCACATGATGTGAATTTATTTATAAATTTTAGGGATTAAATGATTATCATTAAAGGAGACACAATAGTGATGTTGAAATAATTTTATTGATTGAAATATCAAATAAATGATTTTAAAAATATTATAATAAATATTATATGAACTATTTAATGTGCTCCACTAATTTTATAGACAAATATGACATGTTATTAATCTATTAAATCTTTTATTTAGAACATAACTTCTGTGTGGATTTTCTTTAAATTCAAATAAATGAATAGTGTCAAAATTGACACTATTTTTATTTTATAAAAATAACATAATATAAAATTGATTAAAAATAAAAAAAATATTTAAAAATTATAAATTAGAATTTATATGGTATAAAATTTCATAAAGTATCCAATTATGAATAATTAACAATACATAAGTAATTATTTATAACTATTTAAAATTTAGAATCTTATTACCACAAATAAAATTAAATAGATTAAATAAGGATAAATCATGTTGATAATGTTTAAAATAAATTCCCAACATGTCTAAATTTTATTGGTTGTTTAGATTAAAACCCTATCTCATCTAATATTTGTATTTGAGTCACTTTTGAAGTTTTTATTTGGGGTTTGAATTTATTATAAATTAATATTTTTGAGGATTCCAAAGGTGCCCCTCTCCTCCCTTATAAAAGGGTACCTCCTCACTCTCCTCTTCACAACACTTTGAGCATTCAAGATCGGCCAACCCCTGCCCATTCCTCTTCTCCACTTCCCTAGAAACATTATAGAGGTTCTGGTCTTCTCAAAAGACCTACTCTAGTGCCTTAAGAGGAATCTTAAAAGAGGTGCGTCAAAGAAGAGGATGTTCAGATACATACGAAGCATATCAGACATAAGGTAAGGGATAATTATTACAATCTCATTATTATACGACATTGTTTATTCGTGAGTATTTACTGGGGTTATATTTTTCATCCATGTCCACAAAAATGTTTTCATAAAGTGTTTAATATGATTCCATGTATGTTTAAAGTCATGTTTACCCCTCTTGACTTTTACTTTGTGTTATATAAGGAATCTTGCTTTAGTTTACCATAAGTGGTACTTTTTGACTTTTCCATTAAAAGTACGAGGATAATTTTTTTTAACTTATATGAAATTAATGGAATTTTACGGTTTTATAATTCCCTATTTTCATGAAGCTTACTCTACAAAATTTCATGACTATTTTCAACAAAATCCCTTTCTTTTAAAATTGCATGGCATTTTGTTAAAAGAAAATGATTTTGAATAAGAAAGGATATTTTACTCAAGAATTAATTTCAAGTATTTTATCAAAACCATTTTCTATCTAAGATGAAATTATTTCATATGTGTATGTTTCAAGTATAATTTCTCTATGATTTACATGGTTTTACTTTTCATATGATGAAATGATATCCATTTTTTTATATGGATTATGTAATGGTGGGATGATATTTATGAAACCCATTTTATTCTTTTGGTTATGACGAATGATTTATGTTTATTTTGTGGAATAAGTAAGAATGATTTCATTATGAGATGGGTGGGACCTATATCTCCCTCCAATGCATTGGGTAATGATTTATATCTCATGAGATAGATAAGGATGGAATGGAAAGTTAATCCGGTTTAGTGATACAGGACTGAAACGAGAAGTAAACCCGATTCAGTAAGGGAATTTGTCCACTAAGATGGTCTTGGAAGCAATGCCTTGGCTACTAAGGAAATCCTATCAAGTTCATAATGGTTTTCCACAATTACATGATTTATTACCATGCTATTTTATCATTATTGATGTTCCATTATGATCTATGCCTTACGTAATGCCATGTTTTATTTCATTGTTCAAGATTTTGATGTTTAAACATTATGTTCATGTTTTTAAGTTCAAATGTATATGGTTTGTTTTATTTTATCAATGCTTACCCTTACTGAGAATTTGATCTCACCCTTTATATGTTTTCTTTCCCCTAGGATATAAAGACATGTTTTAGGTAAGAAAACAAAAGGGTAAGATCTTTGTGGGAGATGTTGAAGATCTTTTACCATGATTAGATGATTATGTTCCATGTTTCCATAGACACTAAACTGTTATGGTCCTTTGGTGTCTATTTTTGTTATGTATTAAGTATTCTGCAAAAGTAATGTAATGTCTATGTATGTCAAGTTTACAGTCTCTACACCTAAGACCCAAAAAGGGTCACCATCTTAAGGTGAACATATAAAATTCCATGTATTATACTAGAAATGACCACACTTTACTAATAAAACTTCCATCCTGGGATTTCTAGAACAGACCTAAGTTCTTCCTTATGATCAACCCATCATAAACCCCAAATGATTATAGGACTTGTATGATATAACATTGAAGAATGTGAAAAAAACTATAATCTAATTATCCATAAGGGGTAACCAATAAAACCCCAAAAATATATAAAATTTGAAATTTTTTCCAAAAAATTAATTGGTAATATACCCAAAATAAACATCCCTATCTAATCTCGATCACAAACAAAATAGTTAATCATAAAAATTTCAGATACAAAAATTTCCCTCCAACACTAAATCCACTAAAAAAATCATATATGTGACTAGAAGTCTACACTGTGGAAATTTATATGGTATATATATATGATACATTGTAAAAAATCATAAACTCCCAAGAAAGGGTCTAAAGGAAAGGATGTGTTAATCACTGTAACGGCTAAACCAAAAAAATGGGAATAAATACTCATAAATACTGAAATTATACACCTATCAGTACCTTTATAGGAGTCATATAACACATAACATAAAACATTAACTCAACCTATTCCTTCTTAATTTTTCAATTCATATATCCCTTATAAATTAGGGATTACCCCAAAACATAAGTTATCTTTGAAAAATACATTTTCAACTAATTTTAAAAGGTTTCTAATTTTTTGCCATAAAAATTTAATTAAAATACTAATTTTTTAGAAACATACCCTTTGAAAAAAAACATCGTGTAAACATTTTACATTATTTAGAAATATTATAAAACTCCAATTTTGAAATTAATTATATATTAGAATCCTAACTCCCCACGGAGAATTTCAAAACATTAAACTAATATTTGAATAAAATTCATTCCTTAAAATATTAAATTCCATTTAGAAAACTATTTCAAACACATATATCATTTTATAAAAGAAATATATTTCAGTTATATTCAAATTTCCTACTCGGGGACCCAGAAAATAATTTAAAATCCGAAAATTATTTTCAAACATAGAAACAAGTCTTAAACATAACCCAATCACCCTTTTAAAATGATTTATTTAGTGAAAAAACATTACATATTTCTTCCACCCGATCCATTTATTAATGAAAACCTCAAGTCTCATTTCAAAATGTTTCATTCTTAGAAAAAAATCATTTCTCAAAACATTCCAACATGTCTTGAAAATATCATAATCATTTTAAAATGAATGATCCCACTTTAACTTCTAAAATAAAATGAACTTACAATTTAATTTTAAAATAACCTACCAAATATTTGTTTTAAAACCAAAAATTTTTAGAACATACTCATGATTTGGAAATAATTTTAAAATAAACACTTGAAATTTGGTTTTAAAAACCAATCCATTTTCTATGAAATAATCCTTTCAATAAATTTTTTTAATGAAGCTTCCCAATACTTCAGAAAACCAACATTCAAATCATATAGATAAATAAATTCACAACACATAAGATCAAACATAATCCAACACAATATCATCTATATACCATAAAACATTAATAAATTCCACATTGATTGCATCATAACATCATTGAAAAGAACTTGTGAGTGGAAGGAGGTAAAATGAAAAACCTAGTGGAAAAAAATAACTGTCCATGGTTTTCATTCATGATTTTGTAATCAAGGGAGTAACCATGAAAAAAATTATTTATTTGGTTCTAAAACCTTTTACAGAAGAAATATATGGTTTTCTATTCTATTCAATCTAACTGTGAACCTCCTATTCCTTCTCTATTCTCACCATGAAGCTCTAGGAGACCCTTAAAATCTTTAACATTATTAATGGGGATAAAAAATCCATTAATACTAATATGAAAATCAGAAATAATGAAATAACACAATCCAAAATCAAAATTCAAATCCCAAAATACCTAGGAAACTTAAATCTTATGGAGAGATATATATAGATAGAATCCTCTCACACCAACTTCTCAAGTTTAGATTTCCTGTCATCATTCCATTAAACTTACAAAATAACAAGAGGATGATTATATAAACATTTCCATTTTAAAACAAATGCTTTGATACCATTTGAGATGAACTGACATGGGATGACCCGACCCTTCACCTTATCTGGCTCATCACTCAACCCATATAGGCTTACCTATCCCCAAGTTCTAGAAAATAGTACTTGCGTATCAAGAATATATAATTTTTCAATGATTTAATCCTTAAAATTAAAATAATTATATAACAAATACCACTCGTAAATCTAGAATAAACCATCCAAAAATCATATCCTGTGGAAAAAATAAATGGTTCCAACAAAAATGATATAAAAAAACAGTGTATACCACAACATAAGTAATAAAAAAATATAATATACCATATCATAATATGAAATGAAAATTAAAAAATAAATGTTATCAAACAAGGTAAATTGAAACAAATATCATGGATAGTAGTGTTGATACATAATCATCTCACAAATAAAATTAAATAAAATACAAACCCATACAAACTAGCTCCATGTAACAATAGACACTAACCACACCCCTAAACCATCAAAAACTGACCTCAATGAGAATCATCCTTGATAATATCACAATTGGAAACCAAATATAGAAATATGTGAACTAAATAAACATATTCAAATTTATATAGTATGAGAAAAACAAGTCCTATAGGAATCCACCAAATATTTTGTGCAATTACCTTCAAAATATAGATCATTATTTCAAGTTTTAATAATAACTATGAAGACATATTTTCAAAATAATGAATAAAAAATAATATTCCTCATGAATTTCATAAAATAAAACTTATTTAAATTTTTTTTGAATAAAATATATGAAACAACCATTTGTAAATAATCACTTTTATTCATTAAAAGTGGGCCAATTTATGATTCTCAAAAAATATTAAACTGTATCTTTTTCTTGAAGACCCATTTTTGAAACCAAAACTTTTCCTATACTTTGTATTCACCCATTTTTAATAAACTTTGGATAATATTTAAATAATGTAATAAAACCCACCATAAAAAATAAAACACTTAGAGTCACCATATAATTAAATAATGGGATGAAACAAATGAGCACAACCACACAATGGTTCCATCCATTCTTTCAAAATAATATAATAAAAGATAAGGAAAATGATGATACCCTATAAAATATCATTGTTCAATAACGTATCTTGGTAAACACACTAGGTTATAATATGAATGATATCTTACCTAGTCCATGGATCATTTGTAAACTACATGTTTTGTTGAAAAAATACCTCATCTGACATTACCCTTAGGAAATTGTGTGTACCAATATGACCTGTAAGAGGGAAAAAATCATAGGGAACTAGATAATAAGAAAAAAATAAACTAGTATGACAAGTATCCCAAACTCTTATTTGTTACCAAGGTTTCCCATGACTTCAATCAAATAGAAGTGAGTATTATGTAATATATATGATAAAAATATAATAAAAAATAAACCATTTCTTATAAAATCACCTCATATACAACAACCTCTCATAAAAAAACATCACATCACAATTAATTCACCTAAAAAAATTTATAGTTTCCCCCTCAGGTACCAAAAACATTTCCATGTAACATAAGAAGAAGATGAATAGTTAAGTGTCTTATAACATTTGGGAGAATCCTTATCAAAAGTGAATTTTTTTTTCTTTCTATAAAATCTATCATGGAATGGAATCCCATTTTATATCATTCTGAAATAAAAAATTAAAATATTATATAAAACCAATCCAAATTGAATGACATATAAAACCATTTAAAACCATTTAAGATAAAACTACACATTATTTTGAAACCATTCATGAATAAAAATATATCCATTTTAAGACATAAATGGGGTAAAATTCCTTTATCCAGAATAGTAAATTTTGAATATAGTTATATTGGAATTTTAACAAACACATGGTTATCAAATCACTACTTTATAAATGTAGGAAATGTTGGGACCAAGTGTCCAAAAAAATTTTTGGATGTTGAAAGAAGAATGTGTTGATCATCTACTATTTTGTTGTCATTATAAAAAATCATTTCACTTTTTAGATGCCAGAGATCAGATTATAGAAATGAAAAGGGGCATCATAATCCTAAGATTTATGTAGTTTTTATAAGTTATTTTTTCAAATTCGATTTTTTATTCTAAAGATGTTTCCATGGTGATGTGTTTTTCAGACTCACTTTGTGTCTGGAAAGAAAGTTTAAATCTGTATGAAGAAATGTATTCGAGTTTAGATACCTCGATACAAAATATTATGATGGTTTTATTATTTTTTAAGTCTTTAATATCATATGATTATTAGAATATTATAGAGAAAGATTTGTTAAAGGAAGGAGGAGAAAAGGTGTCTGAGTTTTGACAATTGGTCTGAGTTTATGATATAATGAAAGAAGTTGTTTAATGGATGAAAATTCATATAAATTTTCCAATGTAATTCATATGATACTATGTAAATCATTATGTTCTCAAAGTCTTGAAGTCATCATGATACAATAAGAAGTTTGTAAAAAAAATAATGGTTGGGATGTTTTGACATTTCCAAATTGAAAGTTTTTTTAATGAATTGACACTGATTCATCTGACTGACCAATTCATCAAACTGTCTGATCCATCAAAAGAAAAAATTCATAGGATCAATCATTATTTGGAATGTTTTGAAGAAGATAAGTCTCTTATGAAACGATTTCTTCCATTGTGGTGTGCCCCCATTTCATTAGACACTTGATGGAACTGATCAGTAAGTTGGAATTATTGGAATTGATTAATGAGAAGAGTTTAGATATTGATGAATTATATGAGAGTAATGACCTATGAAGTAGATGAAGAACAAAAATATAGTCAACCATTTTAATAAAACAATGGTTTTGTTTTACATTAAATAGGTCAAGAGAAAAGAACTCTAATTTTTTTTGAAGTGGTTCAAGTCACATCAAACTGGCACAAACACTGATTCATCAGAAGAAATCATATACCGATTCATCAGACACAGTTTGGAACTAATAAGTGATCAAACACGATCTGAGGATGTTTTAAATATTAAATAAAATTTTATATATTATGAATCTATTAATAATGTGTTTTAAATAGAGTTTGAATCTGATGTAGAAGTTTTTCTGAGGGGTGATAATAACTTTAGAAGTTTCAACAATTTTTATAGAAAAATAAAATTAATTAAAGTCTAATTAATTTTTATAGTATTTATGGACGAATGTATGAAAAATTGTATGTATTCTAGTTGGTACAAAGCATCTGAATGGGAATTCGTTCATTTTTTTTTCAAATGGTATAGATAAATGAAATTAAATTTTACAATCTTACATATGTTTTCTTTGTAATGAAGAAATGAATCATAATGTTATATGGAATTAAATAAAAGAATGGTTAGAAAGTTAGAAGCAGAATGAATTCATGAGAAGATTCGAGAATTTTGAAGATGAATAATGAAGAATTGAGAAGTTCATAAATATTCAAAAATGAAATTGAAATGGATATTAAATTCATGTTTAAGGAAATTTGGTTGAGAGGGAAAAAGTTTCCTTATTCCCCCCAAACCACTTTTGGATCTCCTATAAATAGTACATTGAACTCTATGAAAATGGAGTACTATTCATGTGGAATGAGATAGAGATAAAAGGATAAAGTTTTAGAGGGAATAATATCCTGAATTGTGTTTTCACATGGAAGTTTTCCTGATAGAAGAATAAGAAAGAGTTTCTGGGTCAAACCGAGCTATTAGACAAAGATGTCGAGGGAATGTTTTAAGTGGTTCAGAATTGTTTCTAGGGTATAATTTAGTTAACAATTTTCTATATTGAGAAATAAGACTGGGGAATTAGACTGAGCCATCAGAATGAGTTTCTGATATGAAGTCCAGAATGGTTTTTTCTACTTACTTATAGGTAGGGAAGTGAATATTTGTGTTATAAATATCTACATAAGTGGAAGATGATAAGGAAAATCAGCAACATGTTTTTAAACAACTAATGGAAGTTTCTAATTATTTTACAGAAACTTTTTTTATTTCATTCATGATAGAATAAGAATATGAGATGTTGTACTGACCAAAGTGTTACAAAATTGTAAAGGTATATAATACTTTTTGTATCCACAAAAATGTTTTTTTCTAGTGGATTGTTTGGTATTTGATTTTTTCCAAACCATTCTAAAGATGTATATACTCTTACTGAGTAGTGAACATTGTAAATACTTGTGTTTATATATATGTGTGTGATTGTTTTGTTTTTAGAAAAAGTGATAGATCTTTAATATGA
The DNA here is from genome assembly GCA_963277665.1 of Viscum album. Classification (NCBI taxonomy): domain Eukaryota; kingdom Viridiplantae; phylum Streptophyta; class Magnoliopsida; order Santalales; family Viscaceae; genus Viscum; species Viscum album. The sequence continues at coordinate 678,335,993 of OY728123.1, read as the reverse complement.
GGTAAAGGTTGTTATAAAATAAAGATAACATAAAATAAAAAGATATCACTGTTTCACCCCTCCCCCTATCAATGGTATAACTATATTGATTGGGGCATTACAACTTGTATGAAAGCATTGGTTCCATTTGTTTTTCTCTTTACTAATTTTTGTTGTTGAAGAAGTTGTTATAGACCACATGAATTATGTGAACAGTAAAGTTATTATGATCTTAAATGATAATAACTATCATATATAGAATTATATAATGCTTACATATCTTATTTCTCTAGGTTACGATGTTTTGGAGCTGTTATAGATGGATTACCTACTTGTGTTGAGAATTATCCCCTTATAACTGATGATATTAAAAACCTTGAGAATGATGGAATATATAAAAATTCTTTATTCCCATCACTATTTGAAACTAATTTTCATAGATTAAAAATATTTTCAACAACAAAAATAATCAGGATATGTTAAATAACATTTATGAAGGAAATACAAAAGTGAAGAAAGAAAATTTACAAATCATAAAGCTGAAGTATGAATAGATTAATTTGGGGGAGGATTAATCTATTGGTCACTTATTTACAAGGGTGAATAATATTGTTATCACGCCTACATTTCTTGGTGAGAATTTGGAAGAATCAAATTCTATTCAAAATATTTTGAGAATTATTCCTCATAGTTTTGATGCCAAAGTTTTATCTTGGGAATATAGAGATCCCAAAACTCTATCTTTGTATAACATTCATAAAACTATCCTTACCTATTAAATTAGAGGAGAGAAAGTAATGAAAGGAAAACAAATTGACTGGGGAATTCCATTCATGGATTATTTGAAATAAAATTCCAAGAAGTTTCTTGAAAAAGAAGAAGTTTCTACCACTGAATATGAAAATGAGGTATGTAACAATCTTGATGTATTTTTATCCTTGTTTTGGAAATATTTGAAAAGAGGTATATGAATGTATAAAGGGAAACTTCACTTAATGTGTTTTGAAAGTGGAACTGTTGGGAAGTTTGTTATCAATTTTCATCAAAGAGGGAGTAAGGAAGAAAGTGATGAAGAAAAAGTAGATGAAGTAGAAAGAGAGTCAATAAGATCAGGGAAGAAACACCTTCACAAGTCTTACTCTAAATGAATGGATAATAAGTTCTTAAAATAAGGAGAAGATTTTTTTCTAAATATGATGATAGTGAATTAAAAATTGAAAAATTCACTAATTTTTCTATAGAACTTTTTTGATTAAAATTTTTAATTATGAAGGTTTTGGAAGCAGTACTTCCAAAGAAGAAGAATAAACTCAGTTAGAGTTTCTCCGAAAGATATAATTGATAGAATGTCTGGGGAATATTTCATGAATTGAAATTTAAATAAAGAAGTTAAATAATGAATGTTATACCAAAAACAATCCAGAATATTTTCTTGAAAATAATGATAAGACTCTATAAGAGGTTTATTTTCTGAAAAATTATCAAGAAAAGGAAAAGAATCAGAATGAACATCTTGAAGTTAAGATAAAGGAAAAGTAAGAAGAGCTAAAAATTGTTAAACAAAAACATTATAAAGGCAAATAAGGAATTACAGGGTTTAATAACACTATAACTAATGATGGTGAATGCTATAGAAAGGGTGATCCTGATAATTATATATAAAATATACTATAAACTATTGAAAATAAAGTTGACGATGTTCCTAAAAAGAAGAAAACTGGAAAAAATGTAGATAATTCATAAGTTTCTGAAAATTATGTGTTCAAACAAAAAGATTATACTACTTCTGATCTTGATAAGGATGGAAATAAATTCAAATTTAAAAAGCTGGTTCTGGGTGATTATAGAAAGGCTAGGGATTAAAGAAGTTCTGATGTTAAAGATAAGAATGTTTCTGAGACATATGTTCACAATTTCAGACAATATTAATATTATAGAGGTAAATATTCTTTATATGTATTCTAGTCGTATATTAGTGGATTAGTGAATACATAAAATATATTTTGGTTATTCATCAACATTACAACTACCCATGAGTTATGGAAGGAAAATCTCAAGGGGGAGTCAATCATCTCAAATGATGAATTCTGAGAAATATGCTTTGAAAGTTGAAAATAGGTTCCAAACTTTTTAAAATATTTTTTAAAGGTGTGAAAAACCTATACATCTTAAAAAATAGAGTCTTTTTTTGTTACCATTACAACAATATGTTTCTAGAAATTCTCAAATTCTAGAAGAAAATAAAGTTAAAGGGAAGGTGAAATATCTTGTTGTAGAAACCACTCTCAAAGAAACAAAAGGAGAAAGACCCTAGAACTTGGATAGTGGATGTTCCTCACATATGAAAATATATTTTAAATTTTGGAAGAACATAAAAGGCTATAAAAAAACAGTGACATTTGGTAATAATGAATGTCTCAGAATCAAAGGTGTTGGATCTACCATCATTAGGTAAGAAAAGTTGAAATCTATTAATTTTTTTGTTGATATGGTAAAACACAATATTTTTAGGGTTTCAAAACATTGTGATGAATGTAATTTTGTTCTTTAAAAAAATATGGTTTTTTATATAAATAGTGGAAAGTATAAAAGTAGTTACATGAGGCCAATGTACAAAGAGAAACTTGTTTCAATTTGGTAATTAACAATACACATGTTATCTAATTATGATGAAAGAAAATCTGTTGTGACATAAAAGGATAGTATATATGTGCCAAAGAAACCTGTGAATTTTATCCGAGGGAGAAATAGACTCAACTATTTCCAATGATAAGGAAGAAGTTTCAACATCTAATCTATGGTTGAGGAAACATGTGGAAGTAAGAAAAACTATTTGTGATCAACATCAAAAGGTTCAAAAAATAATAACATAAAAATTTATTGCACATACTTATTTGTATTCAAAAAGTGGATCCAAAAGATGTTAATAGATTTTTTTAAGAATCAGGATTGCATTCATTCTTTGAATGAATAATTAGATCACATGGAGAATAATAAACTCAAGATGGAGTATGTTCCTACATTTGAATATGTAGCTGATATTTTCTCAAAACTTTTACCAAAGGAATAATTTTTCAAATTGAGGTTGAAAATGGGTGCCCAACCTATTTCTCTACAAGGTTGAGGTATGTGTTTCTATCCCCTCTATCATATAATATTTGGATAGTGTTGTGAAATGGGGATAATTGTTTCATAAATCTATCCATTTATATTTTATAAACATTTTAAGGAAGCATGTTTGTTGGGGGAGTTGTGGGTAATCAATAAAATTATCATGTAAGTGTGTGAATTATTCTATTTTTTTTTGAGATAGCTGTAGGAAAATAGTTTATAGGAAAAGATAAATAAGTTGAAGAAGAAAATTTGAAAGGTTTTAATGTTTCAAGAGGAAAAGTTTTGTATGTCACTTATTTTGGAAAACATGGTTTTTTTGTCAATTATTCTTGTTTCCTACAATGACTTAACTCACATAAGATAATTTTTTTGATAAGTGATATATTTATTATGGTTACAATGGTCAATGATTTACTAACCTTCTTTGAAAACAAAATCAAAAGGGGGTGATTATTGGGACTGGGTTTCACGGATGTTATTTTTGGTTTCTGAATAAAGAATGTGTTGATTTTTTTTTATTTTTTTGTCATTATGAAAAAATAATTTCACTTTTTAAATGTTAGTTATAAGATGATATAATAAAAATAGGGAATCTGAATTATAATATCATACATAGTTTTGATAAGTATGTTTTTCGTGTTTGATTTTCTATTTTGAAGAATTTTTCTGGGTGAAGTGTTTTTTAGACACACACTGTGTTTGAAAAGAAAGTATCATTTGGTATAAATAAATGTATTAGAGTATATATATCTCGATAAAAAATTGGGATATTATTTGATGATATTTAACTATTTAATATCATAAGTTTATTAAAAATTTGTGATTGAAGATTTGTGAAAGGAAGGAGGAGAAAAGGTGTTCGACTTTTGCCAATCGGTATGAGTTTCTATTAGAAATAAAGAAGGATATGAAAGGATAGATAGTTATAGAGATTTTTTAATGTTAGTCAAATAGTGATATTACAATCCTTAGGTTCTCAAATTCCTGATGTCATTATGATACAAGTATAATTTTGTGAATGAATAAAAGATGATAAGTTTAAAAGTCAATGAAGTCAAAGTTTTGCAAAAGTACTAACATCACTGCATCATATTGAAAAAATTAGCAGATTTTCCAATCCATCAAAAGAAACATTTTATACTATCAACCATAAATTTTAATATTTGGAAGAAAATAATTTTCTACTGACACCGATCCATTAGACATGGTGTGCCATTATTTCATCGAACTCTTGCTGACAATAATCAGTAATTTGGAATTGTTGGGACCAATGATTGAGAAGAGTTTAAAAACCAACACATAATATGAGAATAATGACTGATCAAATAGATTAAGAACAACAATATAGTCAACCATTTTCCTTAAAAAACGTTTTATTGTCCTTTAACTATGTCAAGCTAAAAAGAATTATATTTTTTTCAAGTGGTCCAAGAAACAACAAAAATTCACTAACAATGATTCATTGAATGAAATCAGAGAGAGATTACTTATATATAGTCTAAAATAAATAAGTAATTATAATTTTTACATGGAAGTTGTAAAAAAATAATGAAAATGTGATATGTTGTAAAGCTTTTGAAAAAGTTTTGTTAAGGGAGTTTGAATCTTGTGCTAAAGTGTTGTTTAGGGGTGTTGATATCTTTATAATTTTTAGTGATGTTTATGAAAAAAGAAACGAAATGGAAGTCTAAAGAATTTTTAATAATGTTTATGGAATAATGGTTAAATTTTTATATGTCTTTCAGTTTGTGTGGAGAATCAAAATGAGAATAAGTTCATTTTTCTAAGTGGTATAAAGAGACATAATGAATGTTTCCAGTCATACATATGTTTTCATCATAATGATGAAATGCATAAAACATTCATATGGTATTAGACTAAATAATGGTTATAAAGTTTAAAGCTAGACAAATCCATGAGAATATTTAATAAGTTTTTAGAATAATAAAGAATAATTAAGAAGCACTGAAAGAGTCAAATATTATGTCAAAATTGAAATGAAATTCGAGTTTAGGGAAATTTTCTTTACTAGGAATTTTTTTAATATTCCATCCCAAACCTCTTTTGGATCTCCTATAAATTGTAGTAATTAATTTGTACATTATGATGATAGGGTACTGTTCACATGGGAAGAGATAGAGAGGGAATGTGATAGAATTTTAGTAAAAATAAGTTTCAAGACTATATTTTCCTAAGGATATTTTCTAGACAGAAGAAGAAGAATAAATATTTACCAAATCAAATTGATCCATCAAATGTATATTTCCTGTGAAATTTTTAAGTTTTTTAGAATTGTTTCTAGTGTTTTATTTCCTTATAAGTTTTTTAGACTGAGGATTTGAACTGGGGAATCAAACTGAGCCATCAGACTAAGTTTTTGTATGAAATATGGAAATGTTGTTTCATCCTTATGCTAGCTAGAAAAGTGAATATTAGTGTTTTGAATATTTACATAAGTGGAAGTTGATAATGGAATATTGTAACATGTTTGAAACCAATTGGATAAAGCTTCTAGACTTATTACACAAACTTTTTTTACACCATTCATTCTAAAAGAATCACATACACCTTTTTGTTAATCGTAGTTCTATACAAGGGTAAGGGTATATCCTACTTGTTGTATCCAAAAAATGGATTATTTTATACTGGATTACAAGGTATTATATTGTTTACAAACCATGTCAAGGATGTAGCTATACTTATTGAGTAGTGAACCTTGTAAATACTTCTGTTCCTATAGATGTGTGATTCTTTTGTTTTTAGAAAAGTGACATATCTTTAACTGGTGGTGAAGGTTGTCATAAAATAAAGATAACACTGAAGAAAAAGATACAACTGATTTCCCCCCTCCCCCTCTCAGTGACACATCTATCATGGTTGAGACTTTACAAGAAAACAATAAAAATAATTATTATAAGTGATAAAATCCTTATAAGTTTTATAAATTCCATTATAACTATCACATATGGATTAAATTTGAAAAAATAAATCATTATAAACCATCAAGCACATAATTCCATGCTAATTAAAAGGAGTTCACAAAAAAAAATAGCTACCTCACCCTAAGAGATACTATGTCACAAATCATATCCTTCATTTCTAAATTCCCAACCAGGAAAGGAAAAACCCTATATAATACCAATTTATAGAAAATATTGAATTATAATCAAACAAAATACAAATCTAATCAATATCATCCCCTATGGTTAGTGAGAGGAAGTAAACATATAGAAAATAGGTGTAGGGGGAAGGGATGTGCACGAACAATGTGAGAGGATTTACCTTGGAAGGAGTAACAGAAATCAAAGTAGATATCCATGAATCCAATAAGAGTATTATTATAAAGATCCATGGTGTGTGTTATAGGTTTATCCAAATGAGAGGGGGGAAATGATGGTGGAGGGGTGTTAAATCTAAAGCGGTCAAAAGGTTAAATATAATTTTTAAGTAAATATTTGTAGCATGCATGGTTTAGATACTTTTTTAAAAAAAATATGCACCAACTATGTAGCTTTTACTAGAACAAAATTAGACACAATTTATAGTTTTCTCACACTGTTACCAAACCATGAACTAACTATGCAAAATCTACAGTTAAAATTTGTGTTATTGTGCATGGGAAACCTTCATGGTTTCCCCTTACTGTGTAGAAACTCTATTCCAGAGGTGAAACCTTAATTTTAAATTCAATCCTGAAAATTCCAAAATTTTAAATTAATCTTGGATAATATTGAATAAAATAAAATAAAACACCACAGTGAGCTAGGGGTGTCACAAGATAACTTTCAATATTAATCCATTACTATTACATACACCAATCTTGAAACAATTGTGTTATAAAAAATAAATGTAGGGTGAATAGAAAATATTCCTTATAAAATGATTTGGTCCTAAATAATGTTATCGATTAAATATTAAAACATTTGGATCACTTTTCTTGAGTTCATGAGTCCAAATAAAGTTGTGCTAAGTGACAACCTAAATTATTTCCCTTTATATAGGATATTGGGATACATGATCTAAGAATGCTTTATATTCAAGGATTTAATGCAAAATATTTTTAATAAAGATAAAGTGTTTCTAGACATCCCTATAGAACATGTGGTATGTGGGACTTTTTCTCTTCCCAAAAAAGGATAAGAATAAAAATATGCACCAGAGAGGAATGTGAATTTTTTTTTCTTATTAGTTATCCTAAAATAAAGTAAATTGTGAACATTTCATTATAATGGGAAAACTAAATATACCAGTCATTAACCGAATTATTGTTGAAATTATTATGATAAAATATTTTAATATTTGAACTTATAATATCATTTATCATTATTATAAAAAAATCAAATCATCATAAGTGGAACCCCACATATTACGAAACCAATACAAAATATCATGGTCATGTTGCCTTATTATTAGAAAGATATACATCAACCCACTAACTGAGATCCTCTTCTAAAAAGAATAACTTGCTAACATATATACCAGTCACACTATTGGGAAAATATGAGGAATTATTATTTCTTCATCCCATTATAAATCTTAAGTTATTAGGTCCATATTTTTATAATAAAAAAGAAACCTAGAAAAACAAAATAAAATAAAAATGTCCAAAATATTATTATAGACTTGATTCAATAAATAATAATTATATTATTGTGATTTCTATATTAGAGAACTTTGTTCACTATTTTATCCTTTTAAATAGTAAGAAACTATTCATAAATTGATAAAAGAATCGATTCATATGGTTGGAAATATAAAACATCAAGCCATTAAACTAAGTGACGTTGGTAAATATTTAAAGGAGGGTCCCCTATGGTGAAATGAAAATCTACTAAAAAGGTCCTCTTCGATTATAGAATCAATCCATATATCAAGACCTATACAACAATAACTCATTCAACTAGGAACACCCTGGAAAATGTTCATGAAATTTTATATGTATTTAAATTACAATCTACTTCTACAATGATCCTTTCTGAGAAAAATCATCCAAACTAATAACATTGATGGAGTTTTTATATCATTAACCTTCTAAGTATTATATTTCAAATAATTTTTATCCTCAATGATCCCAAATCCTCCCCCAACACAATCACTATTCTGTGATATGGGGGAAAATGAATCTATGTTTTAGTCACCAACAACTTCAACCTCTCACCTTAAATTGATTATGTTTGAAGAATCACTACATATATCTTATTTTTAAAAATGTGTTCATCTAGAGGAAATCACATAGGAATTACTTTTGAGAAAATGATTTCAATCTCAAAATAGTAGCCATAAGAGGTTATATTTATTTTATTCAAATATTGTTCAAATAACTTCACCTTTTCTTTGGAGAATAATATAATCAATCTCCCAAGGATCAAGAGACTTTATGGAGGTGAATTTGGGAGATTATTCTATTTACTACCTCTAACATCAATTATTGGGGCATAAAATCTTGATGTAATTCATCATTAAGTATTTTATTTAGAATTAGGTAGATTAATGTATAACGGTGTTAGGGGAACCCCAATCTCAACATCAGGAACTTGAGAACCATAATCAAAACATATAAAGTTCATATATGAATAAAGGTAACATGTCTATCAATAATAAAATAATTAGGGTTTATTATGTTTTTCCTAGATAGGTGGATTCATACTTATACTATTCTTTAGTATATAATCAACTAAAGAATCTAAAAAATAGATTTAAAGAGATAAGTCTAAATGATCATTCTAAATATTTCCCCCTTAAATATAAAATCCATGGCTTCTTTTTCTTCAATTTTTATCATTATAAAAATCTATATTAATTAATCATAAAATTTTATAGGATTGATAATCTTGATACTTGTTTGAAAATTGTATTTACCCCTCTGGTAAATTATCTTGCAGAATAATTGATGTCAGATTTATGAAGTTCACATTTCAAATCCCTAAAATTCAAAACATATGATTATTATCATGTGAACATAAAATTTTTATTATGTGGTCATTATCTAATGAAATACAACTACATAATACATGGTTCACCCTACATGACCCTTAAATATGTGGAGTGATCCATCCACCAACTTAAACATCTTGGAGAGGTATATTCCATATGACTTAATCCCATTTTATAAGATCTTGATCAATGTAAGATTTATAAGTGTATGGCTTCCCCATTTAAGTTTTATTTCCTTTAATATCCCTATACTTGGATAAAACATCCATTTTTAAAAATATTTATAGATAAATTTATATTCCCACGATATTTTTAGTGATTTATAGTTCCTCAATTGGAATTCCATCCATAAAATCATCAATTTACAACCATTAGAGTGTTTTTTTATATAAATTTGCATCAGGTTTTTTATCTTGAACTTACACTAGAATGAACCCACATGTGTGGGATCACATTTTCATATTGGGATTTCCCTACGAATCCACTACCATGGTAAAAATGATCAGTTTTATAAATATGTGTTTCATAATTCCTATGATCACATGACACATAGTGACACCTAGATTATGGAATCCCACCTTTTATTACATAAATTTTCATTAAATTTTCCAAACAGATGATCTTTAATGTCTAGTGTCTTAGAAATCAGGAACAATATGCATAAAGGCATTAAAAATTCTTCTAATAAAACTGTAAAGATTCATAAAAGGTTTATCCTAAGTACAATTACTACACCTCATAACTTGGAGACATACATCAAAGGAAAGGGTGAGGAGAAGGCCCAATAAAGAAAGTAATGGAATCAGCTTACTTATGATATCAATAAGAACTTGATGAAAAACATTAATACATTAGAAATGGAATTAGAGGCATATAATATTGAAAATAACTTGAATAATTACTCGAATATGTGGCTAAAACATTTAATTTATACATTCATGAACATATCATCATGGTTCTTCCCCAAGGTGTCATAAACATTACCAAGGTTATTCACCAAAGTATCATAAAACTTGTCATCTATAGAGATTAAATTATTTACCCAATGAATTGGAGTGCTACCAGGGATCACCCTTAATATGTATTTATTTTCATCTGATCCACATAGATCATAATCATACATTTTATAAACATCCCATAGAGAGTAAAAGTAGTGGGTTTTACATAGAAATAGTGACGTTTTAAAAGTTTTTAAATACATGATCGTTATGTCTTTTATAACCCATGGAAAAGGAATCAGGGTTTCATGTATTTCAATTAAAGAATCAAAAAGATAAATTTGATGTCTGGATGAATACCTTTTTATCTGAAAATTGATATGGTTATTCACATAAATAAAATAAGAAAATATATTGAGAAAAAAAATATATTTTGAGGCGAAATTTATATAGCATAACAACTATATAACATGGTTTTAGAAAACATTAAAAATAAAGGGGAAAAGGTTCACCCACTCATAAATAACTCATGACATAGTATAGGGATAAAATAAAATTTTAATAATATAATGGTATGTATTTTTTAAAGACATACCCCATAAAAAGGAAACATGAAAGAAAAGAGATGATGCAATTTCTTTTACCAAAATTCGACAGCCTAACGACGTCTCTTAAAAATTAAGAAAACAAGTTGATAAGAGCAGAAAGGGTCTCTAATAAATTGAATATAAAATTGACATTAGTATTTATATAAAATAACAAACCCCAACATAATAAAATGTAAAAAATAATACATAACATAAAAGAAGTCATGACTTAAAAGAGGAGAGTGAAAGGTTACCTTTCCTTGATAAGTAACTTCAAAAGCTCAAAGGTTCGGACCTTAGGGGGATTGAGGGAACCTCTAGAGGGCTCCATGGGATGTTAAAGACTATAACATCATTTATAATGAATTTTTAATGAAATTAATGAAGGAATGAGTTGGTATTTATACCAAAAGTGAGGGAATAATTAATTAATTTCCAAGGGACACCTAATCGGTGGTATTTGAAAAACTATGGGCTTTCCCATGGGCTTTCCCATGGTATTGGCCACTTGGGACACCTCATAACCTATATTACTACTCAAAAGTTGAATATAATGATTAAGTCTTGATTACACCACTAATGATGTCATTAAACATACCGATACTTAAAAATGTTTTTTTACTAATCACAAAACAACATTTTAAAAAAATATCATAAATTCACCAAAACCTAATATCCATGATCTGATTCAAAAATGAACTCCAATTTATGAAAATAATTTTATAATGATGAGATATTTAATTTTTATGTAAAAAGAATATTTAAGAAATACAAATTAATATTTAGCTAATAATTTCTGAAACAGTTCTTTAATTATACTATTATATCAAATTAACATTAAAGATGCCTAAATTATAATTATAATTTCTTAAGTGAGGTTAATATTCCATTGGTCAAATTACTATTTATAAGGGTAATATTACTATTCATACTTTACTATTCACTAAAAATTAAGTTGATCTTATTAGTCTCTAAATTTCTTACTGATCAAAACTGTAGAAGGCCGTGTTTTAAAAAATCATTTCACATTATTAATTATTTGATGTATACAAAAATATTTCACCAACAATATGGAACTTCTATAAATTCATCCTACTTTAACATTTGAAATTCACAAACTTTTCCATAATAATAAATAAAAATTTTATTTATACAAAAAGATTACACAAAGTAACTAAGGCCTCATTACATAAGCCCTTATAACACCTGCATAAGTCCTAAGTGTAAATGTGCTATGGTGATTGAATCTTGGGGTGGATCAGACAACATTTTCCAAGTGGTGATTTCTATAAGCTTGAAATTATCCCATAGGCAATTTCGTTCAAGCTTCACATGTTGGAGTTTGGCTTGGGCTTGGTCCAAAGAAAATCCCAGTGATGCAACCTTCTTTCCATGCTATGAAAGATGGGCTTTGTATGGCCCGAGTCTACTGGATGAGGCCATCAACTCTTCTTTCTATATTAATTAACCATGATCACTTGTATTTATAAACAATAACCATAATGTTAAGAAATTAGTTTCCAATGGACATATTGATCAACGATCATATAACAGATGAAACCCAATGTTATCATTTTAATTATACTCACTTCACTAATTATAGGATATAGTTTTGTTGAGTGTAAAATAAAATAACACACAAATTTATGAGACAAAAATTATTCAAAAGTTCAGGTCATTACATTCTTCCACCGTTAAGAAATTTTGTCCATGAAATTTCAACTCGCACACTTAGAAGAGAAAATGTGTGGGTACTTATGCCTCATAGAGTCCTCTGGTTCCCACTTGGCTTCTTCATATTTTTGGTTTCTCCACAAGACCTTAACAAGGTGGGTAGTCTTGTTGCGTAGAACCTTGTCCCTACAATCCAAGATCTCCACCAGATGCTTCTCATAAGAGAGGTCATGTTCCAGTTGTACCACCTCTGGATTTATTACATGTGAAGGGTCAGGTATTTATTTCCTCAAGAGGGATATGTGGAAGACATCATGAACTTGTGTTAGATTTGGAGGAAGTGCAAGCCGATAGGCCACTGCTCCCATGCGATCAAGGATTTCATTAGGGCCAATGTACCAAGGGATGAGCTTCCCTTTCTTCCCAAACCTCATGAATCTCTTCCAAGGTGAAATTAGAAGAATGACCTTGTCATGAAAATCAAACACCAAGTCCCTTAGATAGTTGTTAGCATAGCTCTTTTGCTGAATTTGATCAGTCTTAATGTGTTTCTATATGGCATGAACCTTTTCTATCATCTCTTGCACAAGATCAGGCCCAAGAATATTCTTCTCACCAACTTTATCCCTAGAAATAGGATTTCTAAAACACTTCCCATATATAGCTTCATAGGTTGCCATTTGAATTCTCGAGTGGAAGCTATTTTTGTAAGAGAACTCAACAATAGGGAGATATTGATCCCATCCACATTTAAATTCCATTGAGCATGTTCTCATCATATCCTCAAGTGGTTGAATATTATTTTCATATTGGCCATCATTTTGGGGGTGACAGGCCATACTGAAAATCAATTCAATACTCAGATCATGTTGAATACTTCTCCAAAATTTTGATGTGAACCTTGGATCACAATCAGATATGATAGAAAGTGGAACTCCATGCAGCCTTACCACTTCCTTAACATAAATCCTAGAAATTTGATCAAGAGAGAGATATTTCCAAATGGAGATAAAATGGGTAGTCTTGGTGAGACGGTCCACAATAACCCATATCAAATTGTTTCTTTTGGATGTTCTCAGGAGACTAGTGATGGAGTCCATTGTGATATTGTCCCACTTGCATGCTGGTATGGGTAGTGGTTGAAATAATTCTTTAAGAATTTTTCACTCTGCCTTCACTTATTGACATACCAGGCACCTTGAATTGTAATCAGTAATCTCCCTTTTCATATTATCCCACCAATAATGATCACAAATCTCTCTATACATTTTTGTGCTTCCAAGATATATAGAGAAAGTAGAGCTATGAGATTCATCCATCATCTATTTATTTATTTCTGGAATAAATGGAACACATAGTCTTGTACGAAATTTTAGTACACCTTCTTAATCAATATTGAACTCAGGAAACTTCCCATCCTTTACAACCTCAAACTTTTTCAGTAAAAAAGGATTTTCTTTATGAGCTTTTTTGATCTTCTCTAGTAATGACAGTTGAGAAACTATTTGGGTTAGGGTTGATGATGTACATTCCCCTATAATTCCCATGTACAGCTTCACTAGGTCATTGATCAAAGTATATCTTTGAATCCTCATCATGGAAAGAGCAACTAGGTCTTTCCCGTTTAATGCATCATTGGCTTTGTTTTCTCTTCCAGGATGATAATGAATTGAACAATCATAGTCTTTTACAAGTTCAAAACATCTCCTTTGTCTCATGTTCAATTACTTTTGTGTGAAAATATACTTCCAAATTTGATGGTCTATGTATATATTACATTTCTCCCCATAAAGATAATACCTCTATATATTCAGAGAAAAAACGAATGCAGCCAGATCTAGATCATGCTTAGGATAGTTCTGCACATGAGTCTTCAACTATCTAGATGCATAAGCAATGACTTTTCCATTTTTCACGAGGACTCACCCAATAACTTTCAGATATGCGTTGCTAAAAATAAAAAATACTTCTCTACTTGAGGGTAGAGTTAACATGGGTGCAGTAACCAATCTCTTCTTCAGCTCTTGGAAACTTACTCACACTCCTTTGTCGAGATGAGATTGACCCTTTTTCAAGAAAACTTGGTTAATGGATTAGAAATTATTTAAAAGTTTTCCAAAAACCTCTTATAATATTCTTCTAATCCAAGGAAACTCTGAATCTCAGTTATTGTTGTAGGCTGAGGCCACTCCTCTACAAATTTTGTCTTTTCAGGGTCAACTATGATTACTTCATTGGCTTTAATGTGCCCTAAGAAAGAAACATGTTGTAACCAAAATTCACATTTTCTAAACATTCCAAAAAGACTCTCCTTCGGTAGAGTTTGAAAAAAAACCTTATATGATCCTCATTCAACATGTGAATTTTGGAATATATCAGAATATCATCAATAAAAACTACCACAATGTTATCAAGGTTGTCTTTAATGACTCTATTCATCAAATCCATAAAATTAGCAGGAGAATTAGTCAGTTCGATGGTCATAACAATAAAATCATAATGCCCATATCTTGATTGGAAGGGTGTTTTTCGAATCTCTTCTTTTATCACTCTCAATTGATGATAACCTGATCGAAGATCAATCTTAGAGAAGAATTGAGACCCATGAAGTTGGTCAAATAAGTTATCAATTCTTGGAAGAAGGTATTTTTTCTTCACTGTGATCCTGTTCAGTTCTATATAATCAATGCATAGTCACATTCATTCATCCTTATTCTTCACAATGAGAACATGTTCTCCCCAAGGAGACACACTTGTAAGGATAAACCCCATATCTAAAAGATCTTGGAGTTTCTTTTTTAATTCCTCAATCTCCACATTTTCCATTCTAAATGGGAACTTTGATATAAGATGATATATAGGTATGAGTTCAATGGAGAACTCTACCTCCCTTTCTGGGGGAGGTCCATCTAACTCCTCATGAAATACGTCAATGTATTCCTAGACGAAGGGGATATTTTCTATCCTTATGCCCTAATTTCCTTCTTCTTCTTCACTGATCAACTCCATGAAAAAGGATATAGGAGGTTACTCTAGAAAAAGATCAGGTTGAGATATCTCTCCTTGGAATATGACTATATGTTTTCCATTCAAGACTACTGATATTTCCTTGCTACTGCATTTGATCTTAGTATTATAATTTTAGAGCTAGTCTATAATTAATATAATGTCAAATTCCAGCATGGTAAATACTACTAGATTTGTGATAATATTGTTCTCACTAAAGTAAATACTAGAGTTTTTAAACATAGATGATTCTTGGATAATCCCACCAGGAGTTTTTAATAATAACTCTACTTTTTGGAATTTAGGGGTTAATTCTAAATTCTTTGCAAACTTGTGGAAATAAAGGAATGAGTAGAACCAGAATCAAACTAAGTACTTACTATCTTTGAGAGAGAAAAAATAGTTCATGCTACCACATCATTTGACACTTCAACTTGAGTTGTAGTGATTACAAAAGTATGATCTTTCTCACTTGGACTTTGCTGAGGCTGATGGTGATTCCCCTCAACTTCCCTCAGATTTGTAAATTGATTGGAAAAGTGCCCATGTTTTCCACACTTATAGCATTGGAAATTTAGTAGGACCTGCACCATCATACCCTTGTCATTAGTGTTGGGAATTTGAGGCTTCACATCACTACTACAATTACAAAAAATATGGCCATCTCTTACACACATGAATCACTTCCCACTCCTGAGTAGTCAGTTCCCAGAATGCTTCTTCCATTATTTATTATACGTGGGAAGTTTCAAATTCTTGCCGCCCCTTCCCTGATAAAAAGTATTCCCTAAGCTTGGATCCATCAATATTTTCTTATAATTGAATTTAGGAGACCATTGAGTCCCACCAAACTCAAGTTCAACTTTCATCGCACTCGGCACGTTCTCCTCATAGTTATCATTGTCTCAGTTGGATAGATTATTATTCAGATGAGGTCTCATTCCACCAAATAATCTATCAACCTTACCATTTGTATCCATGAAAAATCTATAGGTGTAACATGAAAGCCTTGTGAAGTTCATCTCATAGCTTCCAATAGATTCATTATCCTTCTACTTTAGCTTGAGAAAATCCTTCTCCATTATTGTTCTCATAGAATGAGGTAAATACTTATTGAAGAATATCCCTATGAACTATTCCCATTCCATAGCTTTGACCTCCACTATTGGAATCATTCTTTTAATCTATTCCCACCACTGATCAACTTCTCCCTCTAAGTGATAGATAGCAAGGGTGACCTTCTCTTTCTATGAACATCGGATTACAAAAATGGTCCTCTCTATAGTGCTGATACACTGGTCATCAATCAATGGGTCGGTAGATCCACTGAAGGTTGGTGATCATTGACACATAAAGGCCCAAATAGAATATTATCCCTTCATGATGAGATTGGTATCTCAGCTTGATACAAGTTATTTCCCACAACTTGAGTTAGTTGGTTTATAATTCGCATGAAATTTTCCATTCTGACTTCCATCAGAGGGTCGTCAGTGCATGGTCCATTGCGATCACCATTTTCATGGTTCCTACTATTGACCACCATTTTCTAAAAGTATATAACCATATTAAGAAACTTATTTAATTTACAAATCTTTTAACTATAAAGGATTTTATGTCTTAAAACATCATTCTTAAACAATTACATTTCTCTATAAATCCTTCATAATGAATCATAAGAAGCTTGTGATTAACCAAACATATCCCCGAAGAGTGTAAAACCAGGAGTGAATCAAGGACCATTGTCAGGTACCAGGATACCTTGGGTCATGTCCAAAACTCATTGTCAGAGTTTTCACTCCTAGGTACATCTATGCCAAAACCACATCTACTTTTTCATATCCAGACAAGGATTTATTTGTTCAAAAACCACTTACTTAATATTTCACCAAAACAAAAGGAAGTTTTCCTATTTTTAATATTTTATATAGGGTAATTCCTAAAATTTTCATATCCTAATTTCCATAAATAACTAAACTAACATTCGATACCAACTATGGCATCCCTCCTTTTATTACATAACTTTTCATTACATTTTACAAATAGAGGATCTTTAAAGTCTAGTGTCTTGGAAACCAGGAACAATATACATAAAAAAATTAAACATTATTCTAATAAACTTGTAAGGCTTCATCAAAGGTTTATCCTAAGTACAATTACAACATCTCATAACCTAAAGACATACATCCAAGGAAAGGGTGAGCAGAAGGCCAATTAAGGAAAGCAAGGGAATTAGTTTTCTTGTGATATCAATAAGAACATGATGAAAAACATAAATACATTAGCAATGGAAGTAGATTAATATCATAATGAAAATAACTTGAATCATAACTTGAATATGTGGATACAAAATTTAATTTATAAATTCATTAACATATCACCAAATTTTGTCCCCAAGGTGTCATAAAAATTACCAAGGTTATTCATCAAGGTATTATGAAACCAGTCATCTCTAGAGATTACATTCTTTACCAAATTCATTGAAATGATATCAGGGCACAACCTTAATATGTATTTATTTTCATGTGATCCACATATATCATAATCATACATTTCATAAATAACCCATATAGAGTAAAATTAATGGGTTTCACTTCAAAATTGTGACATTTTAAAAGTGCATAAAAACATGATTGTTATGTCTTTTATAACCCTTGGAAAAGGTATGAGGGCTTCATGTATGTAGATTAAATAATAAAATAGATCAATTTTATGTCTTGATGAATGCCCATTTAAATGAAAATAGTTATGGGTTTTCACATAAATAAAACAAGATAATTTCTTTAGAAAAAGAGAGAGATTTTGAGATGAATTTTTGCAGCATAATGACTATATATCATGGTTTTAGAAAACATTAAAAAGAGAGGGAAAAATTTTCAACCACTCATAAATAAATCATGAAAAAATATAGGGATAGAATAAAATTTAAATAATATCATGGTATGGATGTTTGAATGACATACCACATAAAAATGAAACATGAAAGGAAAAAGATAATGTAATTTCTTTTACCAAAATTTGGCATCCTAAAAGCGTCTCTTAAAAATTCAGAAAAAAAGTTGATAAGAGTGGAAAGTGTCTCTTATAAATTGAACATGAAATGGAATTAAGTGGGTATATAGAAGAACAAACCCCCAAATAATAAAATGGAAATTATAATACATAACATAAAAGAAGTCACGAGTAAAAAGAAAAGGATAAAAGGCCCCCTTATCTTGAAAAGTAACATTGAATTACCGAAGGTTGGGAACTTGGGGGATTGAGGGAACCTTGGGAGGAATCCTTGGGAGGTAAAAAGACTATAGCTTCGTTGATTATTAATTTGGAATGAAATTAATGGAGGAATGGGTTGGTATTTATAGCCAAAGTGAGGGAATAATTAATTAATTTCCAAGGGACACCTCATCGATAGTATTTGCAAAACCATTGTCTTGGACATGGTATTGTCCCCTTGGGACACATCATAAAATATATTACTATTCATAAGTCGATCAGAATGGTTACATCATGATTACATCACTAATGACGTCATTAAACATACCGATACTTAAAACTGTATTTTTACTATTCATTGAGAGACAAAACATTTTATAAAAATCTCAAAAATCAACCCTAACCTAATATTGAAGCTTTGAATTCAAAAATAAACATCATTTTATGAAATTAATTTTATAATTATGAGGTATTTAGTTTTTAAGAAAAAACACTATTTACCCGAAAAAAATATTAATACTTAATTAATAATTTCTCAAGTAGTTATTTACTTATGCTATTATATCATATAACCATTCAAAATTCCTAAATTATAATTATAATTTCATCAGTGAGGTTACTATTCCATTGGTCACATTACTATGCATAAGGGTAATATTATATTCATACTTTACTATTCACTAATAATTATGTTGATCTTTTTAAACGCTAAATTTCTTACTGATAAAAACTGTAGAAGACCATTTTTTTAAAATAATTTCATATTATTAATTATTTAATGTATACAAAAATATTTTAAAATACCCTTTTTCCAAAATTCACCAATAATATGGATCTTCTATAAATTCATCCTATTTTAACATTTGAAATTCAAAAAATTTACCACAATAAAAAATAAAATTTTATTTATACCAAAATATTAAACAAAGAAACTAAGGCCTCGTTACATATCCCCTTATAACACTTCCATATGACCTAAGCATAATATGTGCTATGGTGATAGAATCTTGGGGTGGCTCGGACAAAATTTCCCAAGTGGTGATTTCTATCAGCTTGAACTTCTACCGTAGGTGATTCTATTCAAGCTTCACATGTTGGAGTTCATCTTGGGCTTGGTCTAGAGAAAATCCCAGTGATGCAACCTCATTTCCAAGCATTGACTGATGGGCTTCATTTTTCCTGAGTCTATTTGATGAGGCCATCAACTCTTCTTTTTGTATTAATTAACCATGATCACTAGTATTTATAAACAATAATCATAACATTAAGAAATTAGTTTGGAATGGTCATATTGACCAACATTCATACAACATTTGAAACCCAATAATATCATTTTAATTATACTCACTTCATTAATTAAAGGATATAGTTTTGTTGAGTATAAAATAAAATAATATACAAATTTAGGAGACACAAATTATTCAATACTTAGAGTCATTACATAGATTTCCAATAATATTACTAATGATGAAATTCACCAATCATATAATCCCTCATTATAACCATCCTAGTTTGTGGGTATTCTCATTCATATTAGGTTTATATCACCAACCTTGTACTAGGATACAATATGGTGATCCTTAGATTATTTATTATTGGACTATCCATATAATTCTACTACATTCTATTTCATATTAATCTCTAATATTTTGATCCAATTATCCAATTCATTCCAGGATATATATTGGGAAGTAAATACCATATTTGGTATGTCCCCTATAACCTTAATCTAATAGCCACAAATTATTCAAATTTGTGTGACCTTATGATTTAAACTCATTGACCCTATGTGAAGATCAAAATTTCTTAAATCATGTCTTGATAATTATTTATATCAATTTGGTCATGATTATGCTTGGTAAAAATCCCTCTTTTGATAAACGTTTTGTAACTATAAAGTTTATATATCTAAATTTGGTCCAACATGTAAGACCTTAATAAATAAAATTTATAAAAAACATTCCTTATTAAAAACCTATAATAGGTGTTCTAAAAAATCATTTCATATCTCAGTAAGCTTTCCCTTTTATAGACTATAAAAAAGATAAATAATAAAACTTGTATATATGAAAACACATAAAGGGTGTTCAAGAAAAAAGTTAATTCAATACATTCTAAGAAATATGTATCATGTATAATAAAAAAATTATAGGTAAAAAATAAGTAAAACATATAAGATCCACATTTATTTTAGAAACATTTTAGGATATGAGCCTTAAACCGGATGACCTTGGAAGAAGAAAAAATCTAACATATTCTACCTAAAAATATAATCTACTCTTTTTAATGCTCTAGTCTTTGTTTTTCCATTTTTTCCCATTCATGTTAGGCAATTATTAGCCTTATCATTTCATTTCATTTTAATTTCCTCCCAAAAAAATTACTCAATGCATGGTGGTGTGACCTTCAAAGTACCAAATCAACCCACCAAGGCCTACCTAGCCGAAAATAAGTTAAGTGTGACACCCAAATCCCACCTCTAATAGGCCAAGGTCTATAGACATGCACTGAGTAGGCATATCAAACACATGGGAGGCCTTAGACTAAGTTACCTGTACACACACACATCTCTAAAAACCCTTACAATGTTGAAAGTTAAAATAAAACTCATACCATTGAATTCATACAACTATATCCTATAATAAGATAATGACAATAATACTTGAAACATAAAGGTCATAGTACAAGCCAACCAAAATAGTAAAATAATTCCAACCTGTTAGAAGGAGGGGACTATTTTCCAATGAAACACTAGGTACAAACCATAGTCTTTATAACTAAACTATGATCCAAATACTCCTTGTCTACCTAGGAATCCATGAAATGGTCTATTATCTTCATAAGACACAAAATGTGTAAGTAGATACCATGTAGGGGTGAGTATAAAAATACCTAGTAAAATACCCTGAAATCAAAAAACATAAAGCATCAAGAGAGTAGTCAGGTCATCATCATAGGGGAATGTCAATTATAATATAAGACATAAAATAATAAATCCTTGATATACTCATGATAGAAACTGTGTATTAGGGTAAGGTCACAACCATAATGTCATGCTAGGATTCCTACCCAAGGTATCAAGGTTACACTCATTTGGGATAACTCACTCCATACGCCTAATAAAGTTGTTGGATCTCATTTGAGAGGTCATTCTTATCGGGCCATGACATAAATAATCAAACAATGGAAGAAAAAAGAGACCAATACATAGATTGAAGATCTCTTTATGGGAATGTGGGGTAAACCGAACCCTATTTGGAACAATCCACTAAGTAGGAAATTAATTAATCAGTACACTGGTTAATCTAATTCATAAAATTTCACATAGGGAAGGAGATACAATAGAGGATCCCACCCTTGGATCCACTGTGGATTTATAATACTCTTTCCAATATTGATCCCATTGAGGGGATCAAATACTTTTCTCCAGACATGATGCAGAACTCTACCTTCATTTGGATGGACCAAGGGAATGTAACATAAAGATAATAGTCCACATTTAAGAGAAAAAACACCTCAAACAATTCTGTAGAATGTACATGACATGAACTTGTAGTAAACAATGTTTCCTTCCTATCCCGTGACTTCTCATGTGCTCTGGACCATGCCCATGTACTTTGGATCAAGCCCATGTACTTTGGTTATGCCTATGTACTTTTTTTGTGCCTATGTAGAAGGCCATGTCTGAGTACTATGTTAGGCATGTGTACTCTAGCCATTCTAGTGTGAATGGTCATGTTCATGCCTATGTACCCTGAGGGTACATGCCAAGCTGTCTACCATGAGTTACATGGCATGTAGTTTATAACACATGAGATGCGATATTTTATTTCACATGTAAAACATATCCTTCATATCTAGGGTCTACATGGTTCATTTTCTTTGAACTCAAAGTTGTGTATTTATGATATTTCTTGAACCAACATGTTCTTCACACAGTTCTACTCGTGATATTTCCTCCTTCGATCTAGCCACCAATCTCTCCCAGAAATGATGGATTTGGGTTGATTTAACCTTTTCATTTTGGTTGTAATGACCTATAAAATTAAAGGGAAATTTTTTTCTTAATTTTCTTTGGGATTTTACAAGAATGTAGTTTCTGACGGCACTAGATTCTAAGGCCCGGTGTGTCCAGAATTTCTATCCGAAGTTTAGCTCGGGTACGTTCAGTGAACGAACGAGCGGGAATTTATAACTTTTGAACTGGTGCTCGGAATCGAATTCCGAGGGCACCGATTAAACCCCAGCGCCGGTAATTGCTTAGGAACACCTTTTCCGGATTTGCGTTTACATGAGGGAAGTTTATAATAATTTTGAAGTTAAAAATAAAAATTTAACTACAATTTTTATTTACTCTAAGTGGTTTTAAGCTTTGGGTGGAAGTTGGGTAACTACCCAACTTCCCATGGGAGGTTATGAGGGTGGTGGGGCCCACACGAACCCCACCCCTTCATATTCTTTAACCCCCCTTGATCTTTCCATAACTCCCCTTAACCCCATTAAGGCTTCCCTTCATTAATTTGTTAACTCCTCTCTTTATTTTTTTTAAACTCTGCACCTCCCTCTCATTAAGTTTGCCAACTCAATTAATTAATATCCCTATTAATTAAATGACAGAACTCTTCTTTTTGAATTAGTTTGAATTGGTTGGATTTTCTTTAAATTGGGACTAATCTTTTGATATTTGGATAACAAATGTTATTTCTGGGGGAACCTCTGGAGAAATAGAAGAGCTCCCTCCTTCCATGGAGAACGATTCTCTTTCCGACGAATCTTCGATGAACAATGCTTGAGCCGGGAACGAAGGCACTTTACGGGAGCGACGAACGCCAACGATTGACGACACCTTCATCTCCTCCCTTACGACAACGTCAACGAACCGACGTCCGCCTTTTCGCGATATCATCAATGAACAATGACCCTTGAGGTAGGGGAATTTTTTTTGGGTGTTCTCTTATCTTTTGAGAAAAGAACGATGAGTGCGGACCAACCAATTCTAGCTTGATCCGCGGATCTTTCGTTCATGCGGATTGATGTTGAGGATTATTGATTTTGTCCATGAATTATTTCTTTGTTGTATGTCGACTTCTATTAGATGGATTCTTGCTATCATTATAACGGGAGGAGGTCGGACCACACGAACACGGCCGACCCTCCTCCCCCCTTGTTGTTTGAATTTGTTGCGACATGTGAAAGTCGGCGAGGTGCCGTTGCACTGCATGGAAATTATGAGGAAGGGCTAAGAATCGCGGCGCCGTCACGCCGTGCCGATGAAGTTGAAAAAGCCACGACGCCATTCCGCCACGCCGGAAAACGACAAACGAAGCTGCACGGGCGTTGTAGGATCCTCGCAGTGAAGGACGGGTCCCGGGAGGGCCATTGGCGAAGATGACACGAATTTCCGACCACCGAAACCCGTCCGGTGGTCTGCGGAACAGCCCATCGGCGCGCCGCCGGAAGAAGCCACCGCGACTGAATCCGCGACAGCAGAGCGCGGTCCCGCGACCGCGCGGGACCGGAGGGGGTCGGCGGGACGCGGCCGGCCACCGCGTCTGCTGGCACGGGCGGCCCCACGCGGGGCCGCGGTTCTTCACGCGGGGGCAGCGCCCCGCTTCGCTCCGCTCGGCCGTAACCGGCCGAGCCGACCCACCGGCCGGGCCGGGTCGTGCGATCCGGGTCGGGTCGACCCGGTTCGGGTCGACACGGGGGGGGGGGGGGGGGGGGGGGGGGGGGGGGGGGGTTGGGCCGGGTCGGTCCGGGCCCAGACCCCCCGTTTTCGGATCTCTTTCGGTCAAATACCCATAACATGGGCTACGTACCTCCGATTGATGCACAGTCAGTTGCGATGCGATCCTTGGATCGAGACGGTCGTTTCGATATATTGAACTCAAGGTTTCGGAATACTTTGGGTTCAGCCGAGTTGATTCGTACACGAAACCAACCGGGCCCTCGGAGCGGAAAAACTCATATATTGAGCTCTGGACATCCGATTGACGTGGCTTCGACTTTGATGGATTCCTCTAAGTGAGACGGATCTTTTGGCTTACTACGCTCGAGGTTTGGATGCCGTCGAAGTGTGGTCGGGTTGGTTCGCTCACGAAACCAACCGGGCCCCTGGAACGAAAAAGCCAATAACTCACAGACCGGGCGTCCGATTGACGCGCCGTCTGTCTCGTTGAATTCCTCTTGATGAGACAGAAATTTTGGCATACTTCACCTGAGTTTTGGTTTCTGCTGGATAGTGGCCGGGTTGGATCGTACTCGAAATCCAACCGGGCCCCTGGAACGGAAAAACTGATATCTTTCAGACCGGACATCCGTTTGACGAACCGTCAGCGGCGTTGGTGATCACGTTGAGAAACGATCCCTATGAGTATACCCTATAAGAGTTCGGGGTACAGTTGAGATACGGCTGGGTTGGTTCGCTCACGAAACCAACCAGGCCCCTGGGACGAAAAGTCTAATAACTCACAGACCGGGCGTCTGATTGACGCGCCGTCTGTTGCGTTGAGACCCCTATGACGAGGCGGTCCTTTGAGATACTTCTTAGTGGGACTTTGAGATACTTGGAGTATTGACCTGTAGCTCATGGAGCGGACCCTCCCAGAGATGAGCGTGCGGAGTACGAAGACCGTGTAGCCGACTGAGACCTGACGACTGCTTAACCGACTCGACTTGGAGTGAGTCGACTAGCCCAGTGGACAGAGCACTACTTTGTTTTGGTGCAGACCCATGACGGACGGAGCACTACCTGTGTGACAGTGCAGAACCGCGGTACTCGTCTGGAGAGTACCTCTGCAGGCTACTAGGGGGTGTGCACTACTGTGTTTGGGTGGCATACCCCGGCGGGAATCACTACTGTGTTTGGGTGGATGGCCCGTGGTACTCGACAGGAGGAGTACCTCAGTAGTCTTAGGTTAGTGAGCAGTACCTCGGAGTCATGATAGGACCACTGTATACTCCAGAGACGGGGCTCTTCAGCAGTTACGGTTTCGACAATGAAAATCTTGGTTTGAGCTGAGAATTTTGACCTTGTGTTTACCTCATGATTGAGATGGGTCACTTGATAACTTAGGTATATGTATGGGCATATACCTGGGTAGTGGTTATCCGTTGATTTCACGATCTTGGTGCTTTCCTCATGATTGAGATGGGTTACTTGATAACTTAGTTATATACATGGGCATATAACTATGTAGAGGTTATCTATTGAGATATTCTTTGTGGTTATCCATGTTGGTTTTAGTGAGACCTTGAGGGTATCGAGGTCCCTACTGAGTATCGTTATACTCACCCCTCCACAGGGCTATGCCTGCACCTCATTGTGTTGGTTGTAGACGATGACAGCGCTGACGAAGGCCGAGTGTTCGAGGACTGGACGGTACCCGGAGGTGGACCACACGACGAGTCAGTATCCGGAGGTGGACTATGCGACGAGACGAAACACAGAGGAGGTTGATGGGTGAGAGCATTGTGGAGGCTGACTGTACCTACCCTTCAGGTAGGATCCGAGGACGATGACCCCAGAGCTGCTTCCTTTCTTCCAGTTGTTGTCTTTTTCTGTTGTACTTTGTTCAGTTGTAGTTGTACTTCAGTTGGGTTTGTATTCTGGCCCATTTACTTTTCAACACTTTTTTTTGTACTTAGTGTTTTACTTTCGCTTGTGCTCTGTGGTGTTTGTTTGATTTTATAATGGCAATGCCTTCCCAGTTATTGGTATTTACGCCTTTGGTGCTAGTCGCCAGCCCCTGGCCTATGGAAGGCGGGCTTGGGGTAGTCACCACACGGGCCCCGAGGACGGGTCATGACAAATTGATATCAGAGGAGTCGGTTCTACCGCAGAACTTATAACTCTGATATTTTTTTTTCTTTCTGTGAAGAAATAGTGTTATGGGTACCGAGTGTGGTCCTCAGTTCAGGGAGTCCAGTGTTGGTGCGGGCGGCCGACGTATCCATACACCAGGACCCTGACAACTGATTTCTGACTTTGTGCACGAAAACACTGATTGCGTATGTGTTTCCAGAAGTTTCTAAATATCATCTCAAACCAGGTCAACTCACCAGGTATAATCGTTTGACCGTGTCATGATGTTTATTTCAGGATTCCTTTTCATGGACGACCATCTAGAGCCTAGAGGGATGTGCGTACTGACAGCCTGTCGAGCGACGAGGCTTTGGTACAGGGCCCTCTTGCGGTTGAGGCACCAACGGAGGCACCAACAGTACTACTATACGTTGGGCCACCAATGCCACCAACCCCAGCAGTAGGCGATGCACGCCACTTGAGTGCGCTGCACGAGTTCCAGCGCCAGAGGCCACCCAGGTTCTGGGGAGAGACGGACCCACAGGCGGCTGAGGATTGGCTGGGGGCTGTGGTGAGAGTCTTCAGGCTAGTGGGGACGCCGGCAGACTTCATGGTGATCTTTGATGCCATCCTTCTTTAGGCAGCAACAAGAAGGTGGTGGAGCCACTTGTTCTAGTTTTGCGACAGGATAACCTTCGCATGGGAAGACTTCGAGACCTTCTTCAGGGTGGAGTTTGTGCCAGTAGCTCTACACCCCGAGCGTGTTCAGGAGCTGCTACCTTTGCTGTGTGTTTTTAGATCAGTAGTCGAGTCATCTGTGGGCAGTAGATAGATGATGCAGAGGTCCAGGAGGACCAGACCAGCAGTTGGGAGATCTCGGGTTTTAGGACTGGTGGTGCGGGGTACCCGGGGTGGGGTCAGAGCCAACCGTACGAGGATCAGGAAGTGTTATGAATGCGGTAGGAAGGGTCACCTGGCACGTGACTGTCCGACACCCCGCACTGTCGATCCGCAGGTGTTGGAGGAGCCACCGAGGCAGAAGCAGCGACGAGTGCTTGAGCAACATCCGAGCAGTGGACAAGGCAGTAGAGCTCCAGGAGCAGGTGGACAGGAGTGGAACTAGTGGATACGTCCCTTGTACTTCTAGTACCATATTTCTGTTGTATTCGTGTCTTTGTACTGTGAGATGCAATAATAAAAAGAGACTTATCTTTGTGATGTTTGCTTTCCTGTCCTTTTGTTTGGTTGATACTGAGAGGTTCCGGTTAAAACTGTTGACTTGACCCTCACTTTCTAGATTTCTACTAGAGGAGACCCAGTGATCTCACACTGATGCCGACAGCGTGACTCGACCCTTGGAGGTGAGAGTGACGATTGGATCTATTGGTAGTTACGTCGAGGCCTTACGACGTCATCCATGGACTGAATACATCATTCATGTTAGGATTGACTGTATTAGGCAATGGGCATGGTTCATCCAGGGGATGAGACCGAGTTTCTCTTTTCGGAAAAGGAGAATTTTTAGTAGCTCTTTCAGATCGTAGGCAAAGAAGGTGCAGATCATCTAGGAGCGGATGAAGACTGCACAGTGTGGTAAGAAACAGGAAACTGACGTTAGTCTTAGAGACTCGAGCGTGTTAAATGTTTCAAGAAGAGGAATATTTAAGGAGAGATGAGTCTGTGAAGTAGCAGATGTGGAGGCAGAGCTAGGAGAGCAGCATGAGGTGGTGTACATCTTAACATGCTACAACCACCCACCTTAGTTATCCCCGCCAGGCTCAGGGAGTTGGAGGGCGGGGGAAGAGTGAGGATGCATGTGGTCAAGAAGTGTGACCCAATGGATCTAAAAATGATTCAAGGGACAGTATGTGTCCACTACTAACTGTTTTAGTAACAGACGTCGATACAAATCATTCCTTCCTTCCACAAATCTTGTCCCAGACCTAGAGTTTCCGGTATGCCGTAGACTTGACCCTCACGTCTGGAGATACCCTGGGAGAAGACTCGATAATCACACATATGCCGACTGTGTGGTCAGACCCTCAAGGCAAGAGTTTCAGTTGTAATCTCTTGGTGGCAGCATCGAGGTCTTACGACGTTAGTTTGAGTAAGGAATGGGCAATAACTGTTAATACTCAAATTGACAGTTTTAGGCAAACGTCGGGATAGGTTTTACTTGGTCAGAAAAAAGGAAACCCCAGGTAGCTCAGGATAAACTCTTGCACAGGAGGGTGCGACCGATCACTCTTGATTCAGTCAACCTTACCCTCGTGGCAGCAGTCGTTTGAGTTTTAGTTCTAACAGGAATTGGAGACCTCTAGAGTTTGAGGATGACGATCACGTCCTTATACGGGTCTCACCTCGACGAGGATTACGGAGATGTGGCCAAGGGGGAAAGTTCTCTCTGAGGATCAACTGACCTTTCTAGGTCCTCAGCTGGGTAGGCGAGGTGGTTTACCGTTTGACCCATCCACCTCAGTTTCACCAGGTGCACGACTTTTTCCAAGTATCTCTACTGAGGAGATACGTGCTCGACCCTTCGCATATCATCGACCATGAAGAGCTAGATGGCGATGGAGTTACTTTTACGGAGGTTCCAGTGGGGACCGAGGATCGACAGGAGCAGATCCTATGAGGACGGTCGATTCCTCAAGTGTGCTTTCTTTGGCAGTACGAGAGCCTCCAGGGGAGCACCTGGGAGCGGAAGGCTCATATGCGTGCTCAGTATCGCTTTTGTATCCCTAGTTAGTGTTAAAGCTTTACAGGGACGTAAAGCCCTGAGGTGGGAGTAATGTAAAGACTCGTAAAATTCAAGGGAATTTGTTCTATTAATTTTCTATGGGATTTTTCAAGAATGCAGTTTCTTGACGACACTGGATTCCGAGGCCCGGTGTGTCCGTAATTTCTATCCGAAGTTTAGCTCGGGTACGTTCAGTGAATGAACGAGCGGGAATTTCTAACTTTTGAACCGGTGCTCGGAATCGAATTTCGAGGTCACCGATGAAACCCCAACGCCGATAATTGCTTAGGAACACCTTTTCCGGAGTTGCGTTTACACGAGGGAAGTTGATAATAATTGTGAAGTTAAAAATAAAAATTTAACTACAATTTTTATTTACTCTAAGTGGTTTTAAGCTTTGGGTGGAAGTTGGGTAACTACCCAACTTCCCATGGGAGGTTATGAGGGTGGTGGGGCCCACACGAACCCCACCCCTTCATATTCTTTAACCCCCCTTGATCGTTCCATAACTCCCCTTAACCCCATTAAGGATTCCCTTCATTAATTTGTTAACTCTTCTCTTTAATTTTTTTTAAACTCTCCACCTCCCTCTCATTAAGTTTCCCAACTCAATTAATTAATATCCCTATTAATTAAATGACACAACTCTTCTTTTTGAATTAGTTTGAATTGGTTGGCTTTTCATTAAAGTGGGAGTAATCTTTTGATATTTGGATAACAAATGTTATTTGTGGGGGAACCTCGGGAGAAATAGAAGAGCTCCCTCCTTCCACGAAGAACGGTTCTATTTCCGACGAATCTTCAACGAACGAAGCTCGAGCCGGATATGAAGGCACTTTACAGGAGCGACGAACGCCAACGATTTTCGACACCTTCGTCTCCTCCCTTATGATGACGTCAACAAACCGACGTCCGCCTTTTCGCGATATCATCAACGAACAACGACCCTTGAGGTAGGGGAATTTTTTTGGAGTTCTCTTATCTTTTGAGAAAAGAATGACTAGTGCGGACCAACCAATTCCAGGTTGATCCACGGATCGTTCGTTCATGCGGATTGATGTTGAGGATTATTGTTTTTGTCCGTGAATTATTTCTTTGCCGTACGTCGACTTCTATTAGATGGCCGCTTGCTATCATTATAATGGGAGGAGGTCGGACCGCAGGAACACGGCCGACCCTCCACCCCCCTTGTTGTTTGAATTTGTTGCGGCACGTGAAAGTCGGCGCGGTGCCGTTCCACCGCACAGAAATTATGAGGAAGGGCTATGAAGCGCGGTGCCGTCACGCCGCGCCGATGAAGTTGAACAAGCCACGACGACGTCGCGCCGCGCCAGAAAATGAAAAACGAAGCCGCACGAGTGTTGTGGGATCCTCGTAGTGAAGGACGGGTCCCAGGAGGGCCATTGGAGAAGACGACGCGAATTTCTGACAACCGGAACCCGTCCAGTGGTCCGCGGAACAGCCCGCCGGTGCCCGACGCGCCGCTGAAAGAATCCACCGTGGCGGAAGCCACGGTGGCGGAGCGCGGTCCCGCGACCGCGTGGGAACGAAGGGGGGCGGCGGGATGCGGCCGGCCTCCGCGTCTGCTGGCACGGGCGGCCCCACGCGGGGCCGCGGTTCTTCACGCGGGGGCAGCGCCCCGCTCCGCTCCGCTCGGCCGTAACCGGCCGAGCCGACCCACCGGCCGGGCCGGGTCGGGCCACCCCGGCTGGGCCGGGTCGCGCCATCCGGGTCGGACCCGGACCCGGGTCGGGTCGACCTGGTTCGGGCCGACCCGGGGGGGTGGGGCCGGGTCGGTCTGTGCCCAGACCCCCCATTTTCGGATCTTTTTCGGTCAAATGCCCATATCTTGGGCTATAGACATCAAATTGACGCACCGTCCATTGCGATGCGATCCCTGGATCGAGACGGTCGTTTCGGTATATCGCACTCAAGGTTTCGGAATACTTTGGGTTCGGCCGGGTTGGTTCGTACACGAAACCAACCGGGCCCTCGGAGCGGAAACACTCATATCTTGAGCTCCGGACGTCCGATTGACATGCCGTCGACTTTGATGGATTCCTCTAAGTGAGACAGATCTTTTGGCTTACTCCGCTCGAGGTTTGGACACCGTCAGAGTGTGGTCATGTCGGTTCACTCCCGAAACCAACCGGGCCCCTGGAACGAAAAAGCCAATAACTCACAGACGGGGCATCCGATTGACGCGCCGTCTGTCTCGTTGAATTCCTCTTGATGAGACGGAACTTTTGGCATACTTCTTCTGAGTTTTGGTTTCTGTTGGATAGTGGCCGGGTTGGATCGTACCCGAAATCCAACCGGGCCCCTGGAATGGAAAAGATGATATCTTTCAGACCGAACGTCCATTTGACGAACCGTCAGCGTCGTTGGTGATCACGTTGAGAAACGATCCCTATGAGTATACCCTATGAGATTTCTGGGTAAATTTGAGATACGGCCAGGTTGGTTCACTCACGAAACCAACCGGGCCCTTGGGACGAAAAGGATAATAACTCCCAGACCGTGTGTCCGATTGACGCGCCGTATATTGCGTTGAGACCCCTATGACGAGACGGTCCTTTGAGATACTTCTTCATGGGACTTTGAGATACTTCTTCGTGGGACTTTGAGATACTTGGAGTATCGACCTGTAGCTCATGGAGCGGACCCCCCAGAGAAGAGCGTGCGGAGTACGGAGACCGTGTAGCCGACTGAGACCTGATGACTGCTTGACCGACTCGACTTGGAGTGAGTTGACTAGCCTAGTGGACGGAGCACTACTTTGTTTGGGTGCAAACCCATGGCGGATGGAGCACTACCTGTGTGACAGTGCAGACCCGCGGTACTCGTCCGGAGAGTACCTCTGCAGGCTACTAGGGGGTGTGCACTACTGTGTTTGGGTGGCATACCCCGGCGGGAAGCACTACTGTGTTTGGGTGGCTGGCCCGTGGTATTTGATAGGAGGAGTACCTCAGCAGTCTTAGGTTAGTGAGCAGTACCTCGGAGTCATGACAGGACCACTGTACACTCCAGAGACGGGTCTTTTCAGCAGTTACGGTTTCGATAATGAAAATCCTGGTTTGAGATGAGACTTTTGACCTTGTGTTTACCTCATGATTGAGATGAGTCACTTGATAACTTAGGTATATGTATGGGCATATACCTGGGTAGTGGTTATCTGTTTATTTCATGATCTTGGTGATTTCCTCCTGATTGATATGGGTTACTTGATAACTTAGATATATGCATGGGCATATAACTAAGTAGAGGTTATCTGTTGAGATCTTCTTTGTGGTTATCCATGTTGGTTTTAGTGAGACCTTGAGGGTCTCGGGGTCCCTACTGAGTATCATTATACTCACCCCTGCATGGGCTATACCCGTACCTCATTGTGTTGGTTGTAGACGACGGCAGCGCTGACGGAGGCCGAGTGTTCGAGGACTGGATGGTACACGGAGGTGGACCACACGACGAGTCAGTATCCGGAGGTGGAATACGTGACGAGACGACACACGGAGGAGGTTGACGAGCGAGAGCGTTGTGGAGGCTGACTGTACCTACCCTTCAGGTAGGATCCGAGGACGACGACCCAAGAGCTGCTTCCTTTCTTCCAGTTGTTGTCTTTTTCTGTTGTACTTTGTTTAGTTGTAGCTGTACTTCAGTTGGGTTTGTATTCTGGCCCATTTAATTTTCATCACTTTTTTTTGTACTTAGTGTTTTACTTCCGCTTATGCTCTGTGGTGTTTGTTTGCTTTTATAAAGGCAATGCCTTCCCAGTTATTGGGATTTACGCCTTTGGTGCTAGTCGCCAGCCCCTGACCTTTGGAAGTCGGGCTTGGGGTAGTCACGGCACAGGCCCCGATGAAAGGTCATGAAATTGGTGGCTATATTTATTAAACAAATATATTTTTTAATTTACTCCATTAATTCCTCAATATCACCTTATGAAAAACCATGAAACTGGGAAACACTATTCCAATCCCAATCCACCCCACACCATCCACCTTTGTCATTATACCCAAATAACTCCATAGATCAAAAAATTGAACCCACTGTGATGATCTATTACACCAATGAATAATCATGTAAATATTTTCCACTAGGCATTGGTCAAACTACCTAAAAAAGAATATTCAGGCAATAAATATGGGAATAAGAGGGGAATAAATGCATAAAACAAAACAAGAGGAACAAACCATAACTTTTTTTCAAGTTGGAATCAATTTTATGTAATTATAATTTCAAATTAAGTACCAAAAATTTAAAATAATAACAAATTACTATTTCTATAGATATAAATAAATATTAATAATCAATGATCAATCTATGAATTAATTTTTTGGGAGGTTAATTCACATTCAATATACTTAAAATAAAAATAGGATAAATCCACACAAGAAAATAGTCTACCTCAGGTTTGAATCAGTTATTGATGAAGAATGTGTCCACAACATAGTCATTGATAATATCCACAAGATCTGATAGGAACCCATATTTCAAATCCACTATCTATTATTGATCATCCATGAATCCTCTTCCAACAGAACTCTCTCAATCCCTAGGGTTATGTTGCTAGCTCTAGGGATTTGGAAAACCATGTTTTTATAGAGGATGTTAAGTATGAATAATTAAATAATTAATAAATTAATAAATTAATTTATCATTTTATAAATCCACCAATTATGGATCTTTTATAAAAGTCCATATATTGAAAAAGTTTATGTCCTTCCTAGAGTAAAACCCGTGTTCCAGATTTAATGCTTATCTCAAACATCCGATCCAAGATCCTTTTTGGGTGTTATTACAATGTTTATAAAAAACCTCACACATTTGATATAATATATTTAATATTTTTATTATTTCAATACCAAGCCTCCCTATGCATAAGAATCCCATTCTCACTCAATTACAAGATCTAAAAATATTACATAAGATATTCCAATGGTTTACAAGGGAAAAAATAAATTCTTTTCATTATCACCACCTTTGGGATATTCATCCTAAAAAGAAAAAAGTCTCCAATAGATGAGTGTATTGAGATCTAATGTTTTATCCATCTCCTAGATTCTCTCCTAGAGATTCTTATGGTATCATCAAAAAAACACTAAGGGAATTTATGACCCATAAAGTAAATTCTCAATTAGATCCTAGATCTCTACCAGGTACTATGAAACAGGAGCTCCATCTTCAATGTATAGATTGCCCAAGTAGATAACATGTGATTGGACATACACATACCTCCTTAGCTGTAGCACATGGAAGACATTGGGTACCTGGTGAAACTATTCTGGTAGGTACAAGTGGTACATCACCTCTCCGAACCTAAACAGTATTTGAAAAGAGATGATGAACCTAAAATATAACTTTTTCCCCCGAAAAAATATCTGAAATCCTCACTGAGGTGAGACACTCAGGGAAAACGGTATTAGTATTTGAACCCCAAAGGCCTCCATTATTAGCCTATATAAAATTTATGATGGCTCTTGGTAGTCTTCATCCACTTCTAAATGATTTTTTACCTTTTCTATTATATCTTGCATCAACTCTGAGCCCATGAGTGCCAAGTCTCCTAGATCAGTCCAGTATATTGGTGACCTATAGTTTTTCCCATTAAATTCCTTGAATGGATCCATAACAATTTCAGAATGGTAGATTTTGTTGTATAAAAACTCCACAAAGGGTATGTGATCATCCCAAATATAGAAAAATCCCAACATGATAGCCTTCATCATGTCCTCCAACACCTAAATGGTCCGCCTAGTCTGACCATCAGTCTAAGGGTGGAACACTATTATCAAAGGAAACGAAGTCCCAAAAGTCTCATAAAATCCTCTCCATAAACATGACAAGAATCAAGAATCAGGTTCTAAAATGGTTAGCAAGGCGACTTTTTGAAGCTATACTATCTCCTTCTTCTATGTATGTTCCGATCACTTCACTAAACACAACTATTGAATGCCAGCAAAGTGGAATGACATGGTGAGTCAGTCTATGATCACCTAGACGGAATAATGTTCCCTAGATGATCATGGGAGTACCTTTATTAATTCTTTAGATATAAAATACCAATTTTACTCTGGAACCTCAAGGGACTGAACAAAACAAGCTAGAACTCGGTGCTCTACCTTCACCTACTAACAAGTGAGGCATCAAGTGAAAAAAACTAATACACAATTCTTGATTCATGGACACCAGAAATCATATCAAAGGTCTTGTTATATATTTTACACACCAGGATATATCAATTGGGGGGATTTATGAAAGTACCTTAAAACCACTTCCCCCCAACAACATTGGTAATATGGTCTATCCTAAAAAAATAATTAATTGCTCCCCATCTTTAAGAAAATCCATCAAGAGTACATCCACTAGATCTATGAATACACAAGGTCTCACAGTTAGTATCTTCATATTGAGCCTCTCTATAACATGTAGATTTATTGGGGTGAGAATACTCAACTAAAGGTAATCTTTACCATCAACATCCTCCATGGACAACTACAACGAGGCCAAGAACTATGACACCTCACTAAAAAAATATGAGCAAGATATATTACATAGAGAATCATCCACCACATTCCACTTATCATAAAGATAAAATATATTGATTTTATAATCATGGGGGAACACTAGCTATTTCCTCTATCTCAAGTTGATATCTTTCTATTGAAATATATATTTGAGACTCTTATGGTCAAAATATATGATAACACGATAACATGTAAGATAGTTTCACGACATTCTTAGGGTCAATACCACTACTCCAAACTCTAGATCATAGATCACATAGTTATTCTCTTATGTTATAAAATTCTAGGACTCATAGGTGATAAATAACTTCCATTGAATTAGAACACATCTTATCCTAGTTATGGAGACATAACTGAACACTAAATACTCAATACAATCCTCTGACAGTTTAAAGATCAGGGTTCTCATCAACCTCTACCGAAACTCTTGAACACCCTAGTGGAACAACTCCATCCACATGAAAGGATAACCTTTCATGTTAAATTATTCAAGGGTTCCGTAATCCTAGATAAATTAGGTATCAATCTCTTATAGTATCAAGTTAACCCATTTAATATTTGAACCTCAATCATGATCTTTGGTGGCTCCTAAGTTAACACTCCCTCAACATTCATTAGGTCCACTTCTACTCCCTCTTCTAAGAATACAAGTCCCATGAAGTGGGCCTTTTTAATCTAGAACTAAAACTTCAAGAGATTCCATTAAATTTGGTTATGTCAAAGTATATCTAGGACCATCCTTAGTTATCTTGTGTTCTTATCCTATAACATCAAGTAAAAAAGGATATCATCGAGGAATATTACCATGAACTAATCTAATAAGGGTTTAATGTTCTAGTTAATGAGTTCCATGAACACTTTAGGATCATTTATCAAACTAACTAACAAAAAAATACTCATAATGACTGTAGTGACATTGGAATGTTGTCTTTGATATATCCTCCTTCCGAACATGGAGCTTCTGATAGCCTCACCCAAGGTTTATCTTTGAGAACCATATCAACCATTTAAACCAGTCAAAGAGATCATTGATCCTAATTAGTGGATATGTATTCTTTACGGTCTCCTAGTTCAGGTGAAAATAATCCACACACATCTTCAAACTATCGTACAAATTTATAGAGAAAAAAATTTAGGTCTTCCCAAGGGGAAACACTGGGTCTAACGAATACCTTCATCTTGAACTAATACAACATCAAATTCATCCCATGAATCTCTAAAGGATACAATCTATATACTGGAAAAAATATCATGGAAGTCCTTGACTGAAAGTATATATATAAATTGATCTCCCAATGTGTAGGTAAGACCAATACATCCCCAGGGAATACATACCCATAATCATCCACCACTAAAGGAAATTGATAGCTTATAACAACTTATACATTAATGGTAATACTATCCAACAATTTAGTAATAATATGTATCCTTCCATATATGATCCCATCATGCACAACTTGGGTTTCCTTCTCCCCAATGAAAGAAGACCACATCCCATATATGCAGACACACCACATCCTCTACCTGAAACTACCAATCTATGCATGAACATCATATAGCTAGCCCATACCGAGTATGACATCATAAGTCCTCATCTCTTCTACAAAGAGATCCCAAATAAGTTGTATCCTCCAAGATTCAGGTCACACTATCAGTAAAAGTGGGTGGTCACTGAATCTCCCCCCC
Source organism: Viscum album (assembly GCA_963277665.1). Taxonomy (NCBI): domain Eukaryota; kingdom Viridiplantae; phylum Streptophyta; class Magnoliopsida; order Santalales; family Viscaceae; genus Viscum; species Viscum album. The sequence continues at coordinate 678,298,794 of OY728123.1, read as the reverse complement.
ACAATAGTATCTTAATGTAAAGGTTGAGACAAAGGCTAAACTGAAATCTCTAGGTCTCGAACAAGTAATGTATGAAGGGAAGTGTGTCCCACACATATGTATATTTGTACTATATATAAGGTAGAAAAGTCACTGATCATAAATCTAATCATCCATAGAGCCTCTAGATCATTGGACTCAACTTCCTACAATTATCCTCATCCCTAATGAATAGCTCCCTAAGTCTTCGGTGGACCACCTAGGGTGATGATGAAAATAAATGAAATCATATTACACATCTTTATACTATACCATATCTTCCACAAAATATTCCATTCTATATACCTCTATACTCATACCACTACCTCTACCTGGGAAGCCCATCCGCTGCCTCCCTATCAACTATATGGAGGGTCAAACAATCCCATGTGATATGTCCTCAATCATCACAAGAGTAGAACTGCCTCTCCCTAGGATGATTAGAACCATATCAAGTTCCATGATTCTAAAATAATATGTCATAAGATCATATCATTATGTGTATCACATTATCATATATTTATTTATAAAATCAACTACATTATGATGAAGTCTCACATCCTATGTGGCCACTACTAGTACTAATAGATGGAATATGATTGTCCATAAAGATATCTATTACTAAAGCACAGTCTAGAACCCCAAAATTAGTAGGAATAAAAATAGGTATCACACTACACTAGATACATCTTTATGAATATTACTCAAATTTCCTTTCCCAAAAGTACTAATCTCGAACCATATCCATTCAGTATCATGAGAAGTTAGTGAAACTCAATAAATAATCATCCACTGTCATATTTCCCTACTGAATCTATAAAAGATATTCGATACACACAACTCTCAATGTAGTTAAGGAGAACTATTCTATGAAAATATTTTCAAACTCAATCTATGAAAGTATCATCTCATAATATGATATATTTATCAAAGTTGACCATCACCCTTCTGATCAATGAAGAAGGATTGCTTCTAGGACCACCATCTGGTCTAGAGGCATAATAATAAGGTGATAAAATCATGTAGCTACCTAACGTTGTTCCTTAGCTTCCTTAGGGTCTGGATCACCCTTAAAACTAGGGTTTTTTTATAACTTATGACATGAAATCAACTCATATGCCTAATTGATCATGTATAAATTCACTATTCATTTCCAGCCTTTCACCATTGTGTTAACTTTATTTTTTATTGTACATTCTAAATTTATGAAAAAAATTCACATTTAAATTTGGTTCATTTAATTAATTTATATAATTGTTGAAATGATAAATTTTACTTATTTGGGTGATTTTATTGTAGGAGGATGTGATTTAAAGGGTCGTAGATAATTTATATGAAAAATGGGAAAAATTGCATAGAAGACCAAAAACATTTTTCCACTATTTCACACATTCCGATAATTCTGTCCATAGTATTTTGAAGAAAGTTTTTTGTATGTCCTAAAACTCATGGGATACAACACAAATCAAGGTACCCAAGCCCAACTAATCCATCTAGTGGCCCAATATAATTGATTAATCCAAGAAACTAAATCTAAGTGAAGTCAAGTGTTTGGTTTAGTATTTGGACAATATCTCCCATAATAGACTTAAATGGCCTCAAAAATTTACTTAGAGATAGTCAATAGTCTAAAAATAATCATTTTCTTTTTTAAATGTCTATAAAAGGACATTTATAAGTCCAAAACATAGACAACAGTGGTATCTAGAAATATGGGGTCCCAAAACCACCTCCCATTTCATCTATAAAAGGGATCCTTGGTCACTTCATTTGAAATCTTGGAAATGGATTTATTTACTAAAATTTTGGAGTTCCAAAGTATTCCTATCTTTATCATTGTGGTTTTTAATATCTCTATCCTCAAAAGAAGAGATTAATTGAAGAAGTAGAATCACCAAAACTCCCCCTCTTTTCAATAGTGAGCTAAATGATGGAAAATCATTGAGAGGGAGATACACACCAATTTAATGGAGTTTTTGAAAAGGTTTTCTACAGGTTTTAAATATTTTGGTTTTAAAAAATTCAGTTATAATTATCTTACTTTGTTTCTTATTTTAATTATTTTTCTGATTCATGATAATGGAATACACTTTACTTTTAACTCAACAATTTGAGGTTTTAAGTGTGTGACTTGTGTTTTAATAATTGGACCACACAAGAATTAAATTATTCCCCAAAATATTTTGATTTAAATCTTATTTAGAGTTTATTATACCAATAATAATATTTAGACCTTGGATATGTGATTATAATGTGAAGTATTTAGTTCCAGTTGCATTTATATAAAATACAAGAGATTAATCAAGATTCCAATTAGTCTCAACCAATGTATTAATCTAAACCTAAATGAAACTATATGAAAAAAGAAAATAATATTTGGGGTATAAATCTTGAAAATTTTCCTTCAATTTCATTTTAAAACACTCATTCTTATTTCAAATATTTAACTCATTAAATTAGTCATTCCTTTTTGAGACCTCGTTTAAAACCCCCTTTCTTTTCTGCATTATTGCTGAAAAACATATAGAGAACACACAATATAAACCACCAAAACTATTTTAGATATGTCCTATGGTATGAAATATGATATAAATCACTGTTAAAAACATAATAAATTTAACATGTTATGATAATGTCATAACTACTCCAATGGTACATATGGTGCAACTACCTAATTGAAGGGTGGTGGAAAGACTAGAAAACCACCCAGAACACCTCCTAAACAAATCCCTATAATGAATACCCATCACTTGGTGGATCATACTCATGATACTTCTATGTAATCTTGGATTAAAATAATCATGGATGCATTTAGAAATAGACAAGATATACCATGATCAAGAGTATATCTGGGAAGCAGAATCAAGAAAGAAATTGAGACCACAACCCCTTGTTATATGATTTATATACCAATTCATTCCCTGTAACTAGTACCTACATGTATTGAGTCAATAGGTAGGTTATCATAGTGTTTTTTAATGGAAACATTGTCTTTAATACAAAAACTAGATTTCCTAGATGAAGATCCAATCTCAAAACTCTTTAAAACTATTTACCCAATTCTGAAACGAACCTAACAACTTGTAATCCATTAAAATCAGGTCCTTGGATTAAACTAATTTGATATCACTATATTATGACTAGACCAACTAGGGCCCACCTATATGATGATAAGATGATTGTAACACCCCAAGCCCACCTTTAATAGGTTGTGGGCTAGAGACAAGTGGAAAATAGGATTACCACACACATAGAAGGACATAGACCAAGGTACTTGCACACACACACACACACACATCTCCAAAACAAATAAAATTATTAAAGGTAAAATAAAACTTATACCAAAGAATTCATACACCTATATAAAACAATGAATGTATGAAAATAATAATGGAAAGTATAAAGGGCCAGATACATCCCACTAAAACAATAATATATTTCCAAAATGCTAGAAAAAGAATAATACTATAAAAGGAAACGCATAGTATAAATCACCTTCTCTCCAACTCAACTATGCCCCACCAACTCCTTTTCCACTGAGGAATCTATCAAAAGGACTTTCAATTTTCTAAGATGTGACATGTATGGGTAGAACCCATGTAGGGGTGGGTATAAGATTACCCAATAGGACACCATGAAATCGCCAAACATAAAGAATCAAGCGAGTATTTAACACATCATCACAAGGGAATGTGAATCAGAATATATGACATATAATAATAACACCCATATTTACTTTTGATAGACACTAAGTCTCTGGGTAAGGTCACAACCACAAAGCCATCCTAGGATTCCTGCTCAAAGTTTCAAGGTAATGTCCGTCAGGGAGAATTCACTCAAGGAGCCCGATAATGTTGATGTTTCTCATCTAATTTGTCATTATCATTGGGCCTCAACATGATGTAGTATATAATGGAACTTAAAGTATATTGATACAAATATAGCGTATCTCTCCCAGGGCCTATGGGGTATAACATACCCTATATGGAAGAACCCACTATGTAGAGGATCAACGCCTAGGTATGTTTGTGAAACTGATTCCTAAAAACCGACATAGGGAAGAATATTATATAAAGGAACCCACCTTGGGACTCAAGGGGGATTCATAGAACTATATCAATGATTTATATCACATAGGGGATCACATAATTCACTTAGGACATGATGAATCTCTTCACCCTCATGGGGATACATCGAGGGAACACACTCTAAGGAAACTGATCCACAATAAACATAGCATGGTAATGAAAATATCAAGTAGAAATTATACATTATATATTTTGATAACATTGTTTTTATTCCTATCATTGTTTTTATCATGTGCTCTGGAATGTTCTCATGTACATCAGTCCATGCTTGAGTAATTTGGTTGTTCTCATTTACTTTGGTTGTTCCCATATAGTAGACCACATCAGAGTATTGGGTTGTTCCCATGTCCTCTATCTAGGCTCATGTTCCTGGCCATATATGTGCCTGTGTACCCTAGGGTACAAGATAATCATACATCTATGGTCCACTCAGTGTGTGGTGGGTACCAACCATTACATGATATTTTATTTCATGTGTAAAAACTATCTTCTATATCTAGGGTCCACACGACGTGTGTTATTCACACCTAAAACCATGTAGTTGATATTTTTCTAGAAACTAGATGTTTTTTATGTAGTTATACTCACATCACTTCCTCCTTCAATCTAGCTTCCAATATCTCATGGAAATCATGGATCTTGGTTTACCACACCTTTCTGTAATCGGTGGCCATATTTTGGCTTTCAAATATACTTGGGAATTGACTCTCATATATAATATCCATCACCACATTCCAAACCATGAAATAGGGAAACACCAAACTGATCATGGTCCACCTTTGATCTTCCACCATCATCATCTTACCTCGATCGGTCCATTTATTAAAAACATGAACCCATAGTGATGATCAATTACACCAATGAAAAATCACTCAAGGATCCTCCACTATGTAGTTGTCGAACAACCAACCAAAGAAAATACTAGAAATTAATGTGTCAAGAATGAGGGAATAAAAGTATAAAACAAAACAAGAGGAAACAATCTCAGTATTTATTTGGGTTGTACATGATTAATTTCTATTGGAACATAGAAAAATAACCAAATATCAAATGAAATAACAAATTTATATTTACATGAAAATAAATAAATTCCTATAATCAATGATCTATACATGAATTAAATTATTAGTATATTAATTTTGGTTTGATGTGGGTAAAAAAAAGGTATAATTCCACATAAGGAAATTTATTTCCCCAGGTTTGGATTAATCACTGATGAAGAACAGCTCCACGTTGTAGTGGTTGGTGAGATTCACAATCTCTGATCGGTACACTGATTACCAATATATTATCTATCATTGATCATCCAAAATCCCCCTCCAACGACCCAATTCCAATCCACAGGTTTAGTCATCTGACCTTAGGCCTTTTGCATAACCATGAATATATAGTGGAGTTCAGTTTAAGTGAAATAAATAAACAGTTAATTAATTAATTAATTTATCAATCTATAAATCCTCCCATAACAGATATTTTATTAAATACCCATTGTCGATAGTTTTTGTAACATTCCTAGGGTAAAAACCACATTCTAGATTTAATGGTGGTCTCTTATTTTTTATTCGTGGCCTCATTTTATAGTTATTACATTATTTATAAAAAACAACATGCACATGATTTAACATATTTAATATTTTTATCATGTAAGTAATATGTCTCTTCAAGACTATGAATCCTATGCTAACTCATCTCCTTGCTCCAAAAATATTCAATAAGATATTCTAATGCTTTACAAGGAAAAAATAGAGTTGTTACATTCACAGTGCTTGAACAATTATTGAAAATTCTTTAATTCTTAAACCCAATTAATATCATTGATTTTTGAGTTAAAATAAATAAAAACATTTCATATCAATTAGTTATAGGTAAAAATATTATTCTGAAAGCCCAATAAAAAATTTGGAAAATATAATTTCCTTAAACACACTAAGTAACCAAATAAGACATTTTTACGACCCTAAAGGAAATACCCAAAATTCCATGTGCAATATTTTATCATCATAAATATACCATTTTATAAAAATTATTAATGTGTTAATCAATTAGTCATAACAGAACCCCCAGAGTAGACCATAACATAATTTCTTATGAACCAGTTAGTAATCACCCAAAAAATTTGTATAGACCTGGAGAATGATTCCATAAACTCCATGCTTAATTTTCTTAAATATTGTGTGGATGTATTTATATTAGTAGTGGTTAATTTATTCTTAATTATGATAATCTCCTTTTTCAACTTAGAAATTATGAACAAATAACTTACCTTATTCATACTCACATTATTCAAGGGGATCCAAATACCCTTTTTATACATTTGTACATCATTCATATCATAAAATAAAATGTATTGGATTTCACTCTTTCACCCTCTTATATTTGGGTTAAAATTATTATGAAGAAAAAAAAATACTTGAGTAGAGATACTCCAATCATAAATAGGATCCATGAGTTTTATCCTCCTACCAGACATAAATAATAACTTGACATTAGATACTCCTCTTGGTAACCAAATCCTTGAGTTTTTATTCTCATCATAGTTATAAAATAGCCTCGAGTAAATATTCCACTATTTATTCTGAAAACCATAATTCAATATTCTCATTTTGATAATAAAAAAAGAGTTCAGATCCATTTATTGGTTCTAAAAAATACTATGATTTGTGATACCTATCTTGGTAAAAAATCCCTTAATAAAAATCCTAATATTGGTAAAAAATTACTTTAGTTGATACCCTCTACTATTTACCAATAATTCCATGAGTTGTGATTCTCATCTTTGTAACAAGACTAATGAGTTTATATCATATTCTTAGTAAAAAATTCCTTGTGTATATATCCTCAATTTATTTTCAATAAATTAATTATATAAATATGCTGCTCCTACTAAAAGCCCCTTGATTCATGTTATGCATATTAATTAAAAAAACCTTTTGTGGAGATACTCCTCTTGTTATCAAATATCTTTAGTTGGTGTTCTACTATTAGAAATATGAAAACCATGAGTCTATATTACCCTCTTGGTTATAAAATTATTTAGTTTATATCCTCTAATTGGTAAGAAAATTCTTGACTCAAGATCCACCTCTATGTTCATAAAAATACCCTTAGTTGTGATAGTACTCTTTGTAATTGAATCATTGACTCTAAATCCCCCTATTTATAAAAAAATCCTTAAATAAAATTCCTCCTCATGGTTACTAACAATTTATTTAATTTTTATACACCTATTTCTACAATAATCCTTGAGTTATGATCCTCCTCTTGGTAATAAAATCCTTGAGTTGAGAACCTTTTCTTGGTTCCCCAAAAATCCCTAAATTAAAATACTCATATTGGAATGGAAATATTTCATTTATAATAATCCTCTTGGTGAGCCTAATCATAAAAGTTCCACTCCATTAAACTACCTAATTTTTTATAAATTTATATATGTTCTCAATCATACCTCAAAATTTCATTCTAACCACACAAACAAAAATATAATTCCATGGGGGCATTTATTAGTTCCTAAAAATCCATCAAGGATTTTTATATAAGTAAAATAGAACGATCATCATGTAGATGACCAGATGATGGAATAATTTACTACATAACTAATATACAAATTGAATCCCTATGATAAATATATTTTACAATCACCATGGGATGGATATTATTTATAACATCTCCCAATCTAGTGATGTAGTTATGATAACCTATTTTTGAGATTTATCAATCACATATAATTCAGAAAGGATTCCTATTTTGATGAAATATTAATGAGAACCTTTTATCCATATATTCCAATGGAATATATCTATCACATAAGGAGTAGTTCTAAAAAATTCTTATGAATTTTCTAAGGTCTTCTTAGTGAAGAAAACCATAGGCTCTAAGTATACCTAAAATTTATGGTATTTTTTATTATCATAAATTTTATATATTAGGAGCCAAAAAGAATAATTAGATAAAAATTTATAGACACGTTAAATTTATTTTATTATGATGTAGATTTCTCAAATTTTGGATAGTGTCTGCTTAAGATAACCCCATGATTACAGCCTACTGAATCCCATACACGTGCCTTAACAAATCCCACATACACAACTTTTCAAAGCCCATATATGCACCATACTGAAGCCCATACATGTACACTATGAAAACCCATATTCATAACATTTCATAGTAAAAACATTCATAGTTTATTTCCATGATAATTCTTCACTAAATCATGGATGTTCTCTTGACCAAATCTCACACGTGAACTTGGTGAAGCCTCACACATGCCCCACTAAAGACCCTTGTGCAAGAATCATTTGAAATTCATGTGTCCTCCATATTTTGTTCAAACACCCAAGTAAAAACCAAGTAAACCAACATGTTTATGAATAATACAGGGTTACTAGGGTTATATTTCATATAAAAGGACCCCATCCTCCCATTTTGACACTAGGATCCAACCGCAGAAAGGTTGTACCACTAGAGAAAATAGAGCTGAAGTTAAGTTACTTGATATTGTATAAACTCCAATTGGTTATTATTAAATCAAAACCTATGGGAATGTGATGGAATATGGGTATATTTATGTCCTATGGGAATTTATTATATAGTCCCTTATAATAGAACACTTTTCCTAAGCATTAACAAAGATTATGGAGAATGATCTGAATAAGGAAGTGCAATAGGAAAGAAGGGAGAAATTAAATGGTGAATAGATCCCTATAATCCATGAAATACAAACCCATTCCTCAAGGGATAACATAGGTACCCTTCTCACCTAAGTCGCCTACCTTAGTGAATTATTACTATTTCACCATAGTATAATTCATAACCCTTATAGAACAATTTCACATATGGTCTTGGCCCCAAAAAAGATAGGGGTTTTCCATCTCTCCTTGTTTACTATAGGCTCAACCATTTACCAAGTCACCTCCCTATGCTAAACATCTCAGTTTCTCCAAATTGTATCATATGAATATTGAGAAACAATTTTTCCCAATTCATTTCTCAAAAGGAATGCTATTTTTTCAATCCTCATATATAGTCTCAACAATCACTAAAGTCAACCTAAATTCCTCATCATGGGATACCATTATATTATAATTGACACACCATTAACAATTTTATATAATGGATTGTGTTTTATAGGATTATAATATGGTGTAAATAACATATACATTCACTTGAATCATATTATAGGTTAAAACCAGAAAAGGATACTCATGTGCAAGTACCACAACAAACTATTTTTAGGAACATGAAGCCTATTGGTCTTAATCAGATCACTATAAAAAAATAAACATTGATCATGGATACATGAACATAAAAGAAAAAACCACTAGTCTTGGATTACCAATATTAAAATTCATCACTTTGATCCTTGTCACCATAACATAAAAGATACATTTTTGTTTTATATATGGAACTATACTATATTGGTTTTGATTCCCTTCATAGAGATATATATGAATCAATTTTTTCGGGTCCAATCCATCCACCATAACAAAAATTACCTCCCTAGATGGAGATATATTTTAGAGTGACATACTATATGGTGTTAAAATATCATGTAGTCAATAATTTGGATTAAATATAATATACCATAATTCCTTTTTATAGTGTCCTTTTAAATTCTTTAATGTTAATGAATTTCATTCACAAAATCATAATTGGTATTGTTACTTATAAGGAATTCATGAAGGTAACATAAATATATATAAAATATTTAGACAAGATAAAGGTCATCCCCGTGGGATGATTTTAACTGCCATACATTTTATCCTACCATTCATTTAATAGAGAAAATGGTCAAATAGGCCCTGTGAAAAGGAATCATAAAAAACCATTATTGTAGACCAAAAAGCAAATTATTTTTAAAGATATTTTTATTTACATATGATAGATATGTGAAATTGTTAAGGGTTTTAGGGTAATTTATTTCTATCATTTATAGAAATAAATATAGTTTGGTACCAAATAATAGTCTTAGGTATAGGTTACATGTTACAACTAGAGGACATTTCAAATACAAAGGTACTGGTATAAGAATAATTGGTCTTTCAAATTATATAATCATTTCCATAGTTTTATTGGTTAATGGTTTAAAGAAAACTATTTTTAATATTAGTTAGTTTTACTATGGTGAATATCATGTAATGTTTGAGGTTAATTTATAAAATAAATACATTACAAAACATGATTTTATTTTTTTTGAAAAGATTAATAAAAAATTTCATATTGTGTATTTAAATTCCTTTATTTCCCAGCATTTTTCTTATCATAGTTATTTTCATAGAGATCTTGGCTCTAAAAAATGAGAATTAAATATTGTAATTTTGTTTGATTTATAAAAATTTATAATAAATTATTATTTAAAGACCATTCAATGCTTTTTTTGAGCAAATAAAGTATGTAATCCTTTTCAAAAGGGTAAACAAAATAATGTATTAAAAAAAGAAAATAGTTACCCCCTTTTATCCATTAGAGTTAGTTTATATGGATTTATGTAGATATTATTGAGTTTCTAGTTTATAATGAAATAATAATAATTATTTAATTATTTATTACTATTAAAAATTTATATGGGTTTACATTTTATCTCAAAAAGTGAATCTTTATCATATATTAATTTTTTTAAATAATAATTGAGAACCTTAAGTTACATTACTTAAATTATCAAAAAGTGACAATGAGCATCATTTAAAAAATATAGAGTTTGAATTTACATTTTTATTTCATGGGTATAATTAAAAATTACCTACCACTATAACACCTCTATAAAAAATAAGACAACACAAAATATTCTTTTCGAGTTTGAGTAACCAATTTAATTTTTGGTCGAGCCTATAAATATATCTTGTTATGCAATAACTAAGGTAATGATAATACCTATTTTGAAGGAAAAATCTTATGAATTATAAAATGGAATAAAACCCAAGGTGAGTTACACTATGATATTTTTGTGAAATGTCCCTTTTATTGTCACTAAATAGAGCATAGATAAATTTTTAGTCAATTCCAATAAATGAAAATCTATAGGTTATTCTACTATAAAAAAGGCTTATAAAATTATAAAAAAACCTATATTGGATTGAATATTTTTTAATTTAAATTTTCATATGATAGATATTCCTGATACTAAAAAACTTATTGAGATATAAATGGATGATATATTATATCTATATATTAATTAAACCATTAAAAACCATTTCCCGTATTTTTATTTTATAAAAACATCTTACGTAAGTGACTTATAGGACATTTTGTAATGATGTTGAGTCGTACCGACCATGAAATTCATTACCCATAATTTATAGAATAATAAATTATCATCCTTTGGATATAATAGTAGGTAATTTTTGGAATGGGCCTAAAACTTGATCTTATTTGAGAAACCATGTTGAAAGTCAATCTTATTTGTCACAACATTAACCAAAGGACATTACCGATGTAATTAGCAATGAAAAATGGTTATTGTTTCCAATATAGTTTAAACTAGTTTAAAAAATATGTTTTGATTAATGGAAAGACCCCAATATTATCTTACTATTACACATAAGTGGGAATTTGGAAATAAACTTGACGAGTCTGGTAGTACATTTAAAAATAAATATAGATTGATTGTATAAGATTTTCATCAAGAAGATGAGATTAATTACGAGAATCATTTTATACAAGATAACACAAATGAATCCATTATAATTTTTTCATCAAATAAATATCATTTTAATCTCAATATTTATTAAATTTAACTAAAGAATTATTTTTTTAAATGGACTGATGATATTTTTTTTCAAAACAATAATTTTTTATAAATTTATTTTTCAAAATAAATTTTAAAGCATTATAACAATTTTAATGGATTATAATAGACTATTATATATTTTTATGATATGATCATCACTTTTCTTTTAAATAATGGGTTTTTCATAAGAAAATGATTATCATACTCTAGTTATAAAAATAATTTCAATGGTAATTTTGATAAATCAAATTTATGTTGATGAAATTATTACTTGCAGTATAAAAAATTATTTATGTAGTATTTTTTCCCATATTGTTGGAAATTTATTTAAAACAAGACTAATAAGAGGGTTTAAATTTTTATTGTATTTTATATTCATCAAAACAAAAATAAGATTATTCTTATGTAGTGAAAATTTATAAAATAGATTTTAAAATATTTTTTAATAGGTACAATTAAAGGTGGTGGTACTCCAATTAATTCAAATTATAGACATAACAAGGAATAAATTTCTAGAGTTGTTAATAAATTATATTAATAATATACAATTGGAATTTTATTATATAAATTATATTATATGCTAACTTTGGAAAGGTAATCCTTAAGAGGGGTGATTTTAGATTAAAATATAAAGCATGTAATAACCACTCTACTTAAAATTAATGGTTAAATTAATAAATTAATAAAATAAACTAGTTGAAATGTACACTATACCCCTCAGGATAAAAAAATGGTTTGAAAAAATAGTTGGTATATCCTACCCTATCCAAATGGTTTGGAATATCCGTTGGGATATGCTATTATATAAATCCTATCCCAATGGTTCTTAAAAAACCATTGGGATAGTTATATCTATGCCAATGGTTTTAAATGACCATTGGAATAGATATTTTCCAAATATAGAGCACATGCACCCTCCCCTCCTCCCATCCAGATTTAATTCTGAGCCCTAACAGTAGTAGCATTATCATTCCAATTTGATCCCAATTGGACAAGCAACTATCTCTCTTATTGATGTCATTTCATTCATATTAAATATTAAATTAGTGGGTTCCAAATCATTGAGTTATTCTATCAATGATCAATTTTATTTTTATTTTTGTTCTAAAACACCATGTAAGATTCTTATTTTTTAGGCATTTAATTTCTTTTGAGCCTGTGGTTTGGTTTAGGCTTTCTTATATTCAGTTAATGTTTGTTTTAGCTAGTTAAGACTAGTTTTGTTTGGTTTGGGTTTTTTCTGTTCAATTTTGGATTGGTTCATTACTGTTATTTCTTCTTCATTTTGGTTTCAGTTAGTTTAGTCTAGTCTCTATATTTGTATTTTAAATTCATATATTTATGACATTATTGGGCCTGCAACATCCTACTATAGTATGGAAACATCAAAAAATTACTATAGAAATATTGAATTTTTTATTAGTTATGAATGGATTATGATTAATCATTCATATTTATCAGTATTTTGTATATTTAACTTGATAGGTGACCTCAGGTAATGGATTCTATAGACTTATATCATGACGTGTCTAAGTGGGTAGCTTTAATAACTTTTATATGTTTAAATAATTTAATTATTCTTATTGATTGTTTAATATTTTAATGATTTTATATGAAAGTATTATCTCGATATAATGTGTATTTTATGGATTTATGAGTTTTCATATTCAATGATTATATAAAAAAAATAAAAAATAAAAAAATTATTTTCAATGATTTTTGTTGATTTTTAAGAAAAAATATTTTTTTTGAGAAAAATGATATTGACAAAAGACACTCGTAGAGGGTGGATTTTTTTACCTATGGATTGATATGGTATGAATTTTATATATCTTGTATGGTTGTGTGTATCTAGAAAATAAATTATTTAGGTAGCTTATTTTCTGATATATATATATTCTAAAGAAGGCACATAGGGATTATTTTGTAGGTCATTTAACTAGAAAATGTATTTTTATACAAACACATTCATAGTGAAACAATGATATGATAAAATAACAAGAGGAATTGTAAATATATTTTTTATTAAAAAAAACCTAAACTAAACTAACATGTAAAAATTGTGAAATGGAAAATTGTGAGTGATGAAAATAGATGAAAACTGTCAAAAGAACCAAAAGAAATAGTGTGGAAAATACGAGAGAGATTTATTAATGCTAATAGTGAACAATTAATGTGTTTGGGAGATAATATTTATGTATACCATTAAAAATATTTCATCTAATTAAACAATATTTATCTTGGTAGTGTAGTGGTGATGATCTTTAGGTGATTCCACTTTATAGTCACCCAAATAATTATGTTTCTCTCTACCATATACTCTAAATAAATTTCTTTCAACCATCATCTGATGTAAACACAAGTCATTCATTGAATATTAATTAATATTATTATTCACCTATCGATACATAGACTCATACCTTAATTATGATTAAATATTTCTCATCACCAATTAGTATACATCTATTTAAATTTTGGATTGGTTCATTATTGTCCATTATGCTTCATTTTGGTTCCAATTAATTTTGTATAATTTCTATAATTCTATTTTAAATTCATATATCTACAACATTATTTTGTATGGAACATACACTTGCAACATGAAATCATTAAAAAAATACTATAAAATCAATATTATATCTATAAAACTTAGATAACATCTCCAAAGTCTTATATTTCATTTTCACCAAGAATACATCTAGTATAAATATCTACCACATTTTCACTAATATTTGTTACTTATAATTATAAATACCCACTCAAAAATCCATAAGCATTGAATCCTCCTCAAAATTCATATTACTCCATAAATCCCTTTAAAATGAATCTAGATGATATTTTCATATTTAACCAATATAATATTCTATGAATTGTTCTAGATTAATATGATTTTCCATAATATAATGCATCAACCACCCAAGTATATTTTTATAATATTTAAAAAATTATAATAATAAATTAAATTACCCAGTAAAACCACACATTAATTTATAAATAAAAGAGAAAATATATTTTTTCATATAAGCATTAATAGAACTATGTATTACCACCTTACCGTATTGTAAATAAATATTAATTACATAACATATCAATAAAATTGTAATATAAAATCACACTGACTAGAAATGTCCCAAAATACATGGAAATAAAAAAAAATAAACAAATGATAACCAAACCTAAATGAATGGAAATGTTTTAGATTGACTCGATCCAAACTATATTGAGTGGACATTACCCAAATAAACCTAACTCGAATGGGATGAAATGGATCAAAATTAAATCTTAACCCATCAAAACCAAATTTACATGAAATGACTTGAAATAAATAAAAAAATGGAACCTAGCCAAACTAAAAAAAATGTGAAATGTTCCATGAAGACCAAATTAAACAATAAATAAACTAAATTGAAATGAATTTATATAACCCCAAGACAAATAAATTGTAACCAACTGACACAACTAGGATTGAAAATAAATGACCTAAAACCTCTAAAAATTAGTTTTGAATTTTTAATTAACTCCAATTTTTCTTTAAATTTTCATAAATAAAAAACATTGTGTATATACAAAGAAAAAGTATGAAAGAAAATAATAACCAAAAGAGAGATATGGGCGCACCTCCTTTTGGGCCTGCTATGAGTATTTTATTTCAAATATATATCAATAATATATAATTCAATGTGATTAATTTTTTTATCTTTTAATCAAGATCCAACACCTAGGAGAAAATTATTCTTCGACTATCCCAGTGGTTCTGGTGTTTAGGATAATGATAAGAGGGGGCTGGTAATAGAGCTACACACTCTGATCAACAAACCTGATGACACCTCGTCCTCACCCTGATATACTATCTACCACACCTTCTTATCCTATATTATCAGTAGAGACACGCAAGATATTTATTCCACCCATGTTTACACAACCATTTTCATATGAGCCTTCTTTCCTATCTTCCCCTTACCTGAAAAGGGTTCCTATGCCTCATCCATAATATGAATTTTCAAAGACATCTATCAAAAATTATTTTCCTTCTTCTTCCTTCTCCCTGAGCTACTACATTCCTGCTTTTTTGAATCCTTCTATGACACATTCTGAACCTCTAGAGCATACATTGGGACCCAAAACATCTATATTGGTTGATGTTCCTTCAGATCCAAGGGATCCAATGGCACACACTATTTAGAATGAATCAGGAATATTTTTAGAACCCTAGTAAATTTATTTTTTCATAATTTAATTTCACTATAAGATGTATTGATATGATATTTTTTTCTTTAATAACTTTATATTCTAATAGGCAGTGTGGGAATACATGCATGCATGTGGTGTGAAACCACCACACATATCTGATGGTTAGGAACAATGAGGATAAACAAATGATTGAAAAATCTGGATGAGAATGTTGGAATTTTATGGAGATGCTTTCCAAATACTATAAAATCATTCCTATCAGGACACTTTAATGGAGACACTTTACAAGTTAATTCAAGGATAATAATTAGGTGAAAATACGTTTTAGATATATGAATTAATATTTTGGTTCCAAATTTGTTTTAATTTTATTGATGGTGAGGCTGTGAAGATGGCATAACTCATGGAATTAGGTGAGTTGCGGAGAGTGTACACGAATGAGTTTTATAGTGGATGGCGTGAAAGATTTGGTATGGATTTAGAGGCCATTCTTATCATGAATGATTTTTCAGTATAATATTATCAAGAAATTATTACTCGTTGGACACGTACAGAGTTCAAGGTATTAATAAATTTTAGGTTTTTGAATGAAAATTACCATGATTTTCAATAATATTTTTTTGTATTATTGAAAATTATTTTCAATAAAGTGTTAGGAAGAAATGAAAAAAATAATGATTATATGAAATAACTCAACACTTTGGGGTGGAATATGATGTCAGACCATGAGAGGAAGAAGGTACAAAACTCATTTAATATTATAGGAGTACTTTATTTCTAAATAATGTTCATTATTGAAAAATGAGATGAAAGTTTTGTTATACATGTTTATCAATCTAATTCATTCAATCACATAGAAAAAAAGGGTAAATTTATTTTTTTCTAAGATAAATTATTTTTTAAATTTTATATATTAAAATATGATGGAAGGTTTTACAAATAGGTACTATGGGTATATTTCAATAAATACGGATTAGATTTTCATTGAATGAATTCAAACAGTTTTTTATAGATATTTTCAAATTAAAAGAATTTAAGGGGGATTATATTAAAGTTCTATATATAATTTTTTTGGGGTTTTACATAGGGATTTAATTGATAGAAGAGAGTATAGATAATTCATTAATTAAAATGATGTAATTGAATTTTTTTTGGGGACCGATACACGTGGAACCAGAAATATGAAAAGTGTTTCAGAAATAAAACATCATAAGATTTTTAGAAACATTGCAGTATTATATGAGTGAGAAATGGTTCACTCAACAAACCTCATAAAAATCAACACCAACCATCATCCTATTATTACTACACTGGTTAATAATAACCGAATAGGGAATACCAGTTATATGGGACATGTAATACCCTTGTTGATTATGGAATCCAATTATAAAATATTTCCTAAGCTCTTTGATTTAGAGGAAGTAAAAATTAAAATATTTTACCCTAATAAAGTATGTTCTCCTTGACTAGATGATTTTACTAACTTTTTTACAAGGGTATTGAGACATTGTTCATATATAAATCTTTAATATTATCCAAATATTTATTAGAGTTGGAATCCACCAAAATTCCAATAACTCTCATTTTATTTTTCTATTTCTTAAATATAGGATTTTAGATTCATTATAGTTGTTTAGGAAAATTTCTCTTATTAACAAAATCTATATAATCCTAGTCATATGGAATTCTTAGGTTATTGATAAATGAGACTTTAAAAATATCTGTGGATTTGTACATGGATGGATGAAAAAATAATATCTAATTATAACCTCTGATTTCATCAATCTGTAAAATTAATCCATCAAGAAGGGAGTTATAGATCTCATGTTGGAAGTTATGAAGGCCTTTGACATCATCAGTTGGGATTTTATTAGAAAATTTTATAGAACATATTGATTTAGTATATCCCTTATAATTTGGATTATGACTTTGTTTGAATCTAAAATAAATCTTTTATTATTATTGGTAATTTGGAGGGATGATTCACCTATTCATGTGGTGTATGATAGGTTCATTCCTTTTTATATATCATCTTTATCACTATGGATTGTTTCCTTAATGGACATCTCCTGGATCTTATGGAACCTGGACTATTGATTACTTTACCAACTAGAAGAGGCCAAAAGGCCCTATCTCAATTATTTTTTTTGGATTACCTGATCAATTTTTTCCATGAAAGATCAAAAAATATGGGATCCCGTTAAATAACATGAGACCATTATATGATAATTTCAAGTCAGTATATTAGTTATCCCAAATCCATGACATTCATTATAATAAACATTAATATTCATTAAAATATAATTATCAAAATGATACTAAACATTAATGAAGGATCACTAACATTCTAGTACATGGTTACTCCTTTTTTTAGGGAAATACATTAGTTTCTTTCTTCAAATACATCATTAATATAATTAAGAAATTAGTTGGGTGGTTTGGAAGGAAGGAATTTTTATTTTATTGGTATATTATCTCTCATTAAATAAGGTTTCATTCATAATTTTCTATAAAAATACATTCTATATATATGGGCCGAAATACACATTATCAGAATGAGTAAGATCCTTAGGAGTTTAATCTAAAGTGGAATTATCTTCAAAATAAAGTCCATCACAATCCTATGAATCTCCCATTACAAACAAAACTAAGATAGTGTCATGATCATTTGTAATATGGGGTTGTTTAATGATTAATTTCAAGATCATTTTGTTTGGACATTAATTTTAGATAATAATGATTCAAACCATTTTCTAAAATCAGGATTTATTAACAGGATAAAATCCAGTAAAACATATCTCGTGTACTCCGATGTATTTCTATGTATCATACATAAATATTCTAAAATTATGGGATACTAGAGATGGATTCATACTTGAAATCCACCCACTCATTATAGTATGATAAATGGATGGAGACTCCCCTAGTAGATTTTCTTCTAAGACATGTTCTAGATCTTGTTTCCATGATCAGGGATATAATATAAACTTCCCATTATTAGCTCCCCCAATCATATATGAAGAGTGTAATTTCTTTTAATTTTTCACCCATGAGTGATATGCTATTTTAGGATCCTTCCATACAATACTTACTCAAATGTAAATAGTAATATAACCATTCCTTTTGAAGACCAATAGATAATTTTTGGTTGATTAATTAGTTTACAAAGTAATGGATTTACCCCCCTCAGGGTACACCGTTCTTCGAAGAGATTCATATGGTAGATTTCCCATGATACTATACCTTTTAAAAATTAGTTTTTTTTGTGTTCTATATGCATATTTTGAAAAAATGTTGTTGACTCCATTTATTATGTTTTCTTAAAATAATCTATTACTAAATCCATTTATTCCATTTTCAAAATTATTTTTTAAAAAAATTACCTTGTGGTATCCATCTTTAAAAGTCGGTGTGATAATTTTTATAACTTACCCTACTCTGGGAAATTTAAAAATGTGTTTATTATGTATGTGGTTGAAGGAGGTTTATGATAAAGCCATTGAATATTATTTTTTTGTATTAAAATTCATCTACCATGTGGTTTTATTTTCAACATAATTTAGAATTAATATACAATTGATTGTAGTTTTGAAATTCATTTTTCATAACATATTTTAAATTATGGGTTTCTATATTCAATGTCATTATAGAGGGTGGTTTTGAATATTTAAGGACATGTTCCATGACAAAAATTGTTTTCTCGAGTAGAAATAATAAATATGTAATCATGTAAAATGAACCGACACAATAAAAGATCGTAAGTTTTAATCCATTGACATCAAATTTTAATATCTATTTTATAACTTAATAGTCTATTTATATTTGTAATAATGTGATTTTGAGGACATTTGTGAGCACGAAGATGAAAAAATTAGGGCCAAACAAATACATACATTAAGGTTTGGGAGATGAGAACCAGGGAAGATTATAATATCGACTAGGTAAGTGTATTGTACCGATTAGGTTTTGGTCCACTCCATGTACCAGTTCCAATAGAACCATGTTAGAGAATGCTAATGCACAGGTATCACAAGCTCATGATAAGGAATAAATGGTCAAAAAATGGTCATACATGAGTGTGAACAGAATAAAAGGGTGAATGATGATTTTTTGAAATTTATGAAAGTCCTATGTACCTAACTTCCCCCATATACCCCCATGGATTGTGATGCATATATGTTAATAATGTGTATATTACATAGTGAACCAGTGGTCTGAAAAATGATGTTCTTAAAGATGGTGATGGAGAGGATGAAGAGAAGGAAGTGGGAACTGATGATGGTGAGGAAGAGGGAGGGGATGAGGAAGAGGATGAGGCCAAGGATGAGGATGAGGGTAAGGATTAGGGTGAGGATGACAAACATGAAAGTGATGGTGATGAGGCACAAATTGATCCTTTACATTTTTGAATAATATTTATGACATTTTATGTTTGATGATTTATTTATGAATGAATATATGTGATGTTCTGTATGTGTGTTATCACTGGTTGAAGGCATAAATTGGTTTATTATGTTATAATTATTTGTATATTGGTTGATGATGTCTATTTATAGGTAATTGATTATGGTGGGGGTGATGGTGTGGCTTCTCATACCGATTTGAGTAGGTTATTTTTGTTCTTTGTAATCTATTTTTCATTTTTTGCAGTTCTGGGTCACGCCCCATCCTAGAGGGGCCCGAGACATGACTACCCCAAGCCCACCTCCAATAGGCCAGGGGCTGGAGACGAGGGATGAGTAGGCATATCCCACATATGGGAGACATTTTCCTATGTACTTGTACACACACACACACACATCTACAAGTCCAAAATAGTGAAATCTAAAAACAATAAGTAAACAATGCATGCATACACTAAGATACTAACCATAGAGTGTGATAGGAATGTAAATTACAGTAAAGTACAACATGGATATAATACCATCCCACCAAAAAGAAAGAGTATATATAACAAGATCCTAAAGCTCATCCGAAGAAAACCTACCTAAAGGTTAGGTATATAAACATCTTTCTGATGCCGTAGGAGCACACCTCCACTGTCTAGTCTCTCTCTAAGAACCACCTAATGCTGGTCCACCTAGGACTCCGTCAAAGCATCAATGGTCTACACAAGAAAATACACATTCATGAAAAGAATGTATAGGTATGAGTAAAACAATACTCAGTAGGACACCCTAGAACACAATGTAAAATACCACTGAGGAAACATCACTAAGAAGATATAGCCAGTTCAACATAGGTATATGTCTACAACACATATAACAAGAACAACTAGGTATACTCATAAATGATTCCAAGTCTCAAGGTCTCATCCAATTCCAGCAACATGTTTCCGCTTGTAGCACCCTCATTCAGGGATATCTCACTCCTCAAGCTATTTGATAGCAAGCACGTTGAACATGTCTACCAAATGTACCCAATAGAACACTAGGGTCTCAAAAAGTTAAGTTGTTTCCTTGAAAAAACTAGTCTCTCTAAGTCATGGAGTGTCGTCAACACACAGAGTTTTAGAAAGACACGGAGTGTTGGTAACACATGGTGTGTTGATAACACATGGAGTATCAGTAACACATGGAGGGACAATAAGTCATGCAACCCCCAAGTCACATAGTCACCAAGTCATAGCCAAACATCAACCAATGAAAACTACCCGAAGCATGATCGTCATGTCTAGTCTTGTAGAAAATAAAGAATATGATATCGATACATATATAGTGGGTAATTCTTCCCAGGGCTCACTAGGGGACTCCTCACCATACTGGAAATATCATCCTAGATAGGGGATAGGTTCCCATGTAAATATTCATCACACTTTGTGGACAAACCCTATCTAAGGTACCATGAAGAAAAGTGAGGAATGAACTGGCCTCTCAGTGCAATACATGTTTGAACCCGATGAGTCAAATATCATAGATGGGCTGAGACAACTCACATAGGTATATAGGTCATCCTCTATTATGGGAATGAGATCATACAAAGAACCCCCACTGGAAAAGACCAAGGGTACACACTCAACCCCTGTTGTCATCCTCTATGAAAGGAACAAAATCTTGCATCTAACCCTCATATAAATAGACAAACAAAACACTCCCAACCTCTTCCAGTCCAACAAAAAACCCACCACACCATCTCAAAAGTACCTTCTTGTTGTAATGGTCCCAACGCCACATACGGTTCATTAATCGAACACTCCATTTGAAAGATATGACCAATTTAGTAAAAAGGGGCTGGTCCAGTATGGGTTCGACCCAACTTGGTCCTGTCAACCTGACCTAGTTCAGTTTGGGCCTAGTCTACTGGACCATTGGAGAGGCCCAGTCCATCTAGCTCGGTCCACTGCATGCATGCCAACTCCTTCAGTTCATGGCCTGACCGTGTTCTCCCAATCAACGTGGCCATAGTGTTCAATGTAGACAAAAATTTGTCCGAGACTCCTTCTCGGGAAATTCCAGTGCCGTAGGTTCCACATGAACCCATTCTACGTGCCGAACCCCTGTTGCTGCATCCCGATCACCACCCGTGGCCTTCAATACCATGGGATCCCATGCAGTCCTGTTTAACCACATTCCATCTTCACTGCCTGTCTCCCTTCTGGTGGCCCATCCTACACCATTATCCACTTAGCCCTGCCCCCAAATGGGCTACTGCTAACTCCAACACCTCCGGATGCCCTACCGATGACCTTCTCTACCTCACACCTCCCAAAGACCGACCCGCCCGACTACATCCCATTTCCACTGCTATCCATCTTGCCAGCAGGCCACCTTGTATGACCTTGGCTGGAATGCGTCGTTCCAATTGTCACACCTCTGTAGTATTGTCACAGCATTGGATCTACGGTCTTAGATCATTGTGCCATGGATTTGGGTTCAACTATTGATCATTTGTGTAAGGATTTTAAATTATAATAATGCATGAAGAACACCAATAAAATCAGGGTAGAAAAATACATGGAAAAACCCAAGGAATAGACTTTGGCCATTGTTCATTCCGACCTTGATCCTTTTTATAAGAAAGATCATTAAAAAAAATCAGATCTTCATAAACATACCGCAATATATAAATCCTGTAAATATAATCCTAATCAACAATATGAAAGGCCTGTGAATAAATATGTTCATCAATTTATTCGTGTTCGTTATAGTAAAATAATAACGAGGAGGAAAAAAATTTATAGAACACACCCTAACTCGATTCGATTTGATTATTGTTGAAGAATGGTCATTGTGTGGTTTTTGTGGGTGAAGATCCTTCAAATCTGATGTTCTTCATTGATCATAGATCCATGATCCACCACCGTTCATTGAGATAGATCCATATCCTTGCCTTAGAGAAATTCCAGGGTTATGGTGATAACCCTGAATTCTCTAAAAATCACATATTAAAAGAAAACATGTTGTTGCATCAAGAATAAAATATTTTAGTGACGTTTACATCCAAAAACTATTTTTTTACAGTCTGACCATTCTGGTTGATGTTAGGCCTCACCTAAGGAAAAAACCCCTTACAAACTCAACAGTTGTCTCAGATTTCCAATATGAGTTACCATTAATGAGTTATTAATATTTTAAAATAAAATAATTTTATTTAATTATTTTCTTTACCGTTAATTCCTTTTTGGGGTTTTCCATTGAAGACTCATTCCTACTAATGTTAAGTCACACCTAGGGTAAATCAACTTCTCTAAGATCAATAGTGCCCCTAGATTTCTGATAATGATACCCACTGAAAATTTATTTCACCTTTTAAGAAAAATTACATGCACATGATATAAAAACACAACATTTTTTAACAAACTATTCTAAGAACACCGGGCCTTGAGAATCACACGCTGTCTTAGCACATGGTCTTTGAAAATTCCCAAATAATTTCTAAAAATAAATTTGGGAAAATCTGAGTCACTAAATTCTCACCACTTTAGGGCTTTACATCCTTGAAATTCAAAACAAAGGGCTATTCAAACAATTGAGGGTACTAAGCATGAATCTGAGCCTCCTACTCCCATGTGATCTCTGTGATATTAACATGTTTCTAGAAAACACACACCAATGACATCAATTTCCCAAGAAGGATCCCCTTATATCGTTCCTTGAACTCCACTGGGTTCTCAGAAAAAGTCTCCCCCATCAATGATGTGCGATGTAACATGCACGTATCCCCTTAGATAAGACACATGGAAGACATCATGTGCCTGATTCAACTATAGGGGGTAGAACTGAGTAGTACAACACCTCTCCAATTCTACACAATATCAAGAAAGAGATGATTAACTTCAGAGGTAGCTTGTCATCTCGACCAAATATATATATCCCGTATCGAGGAGAGACCCAAAGGAACACATTTCATCCCTCCTTGAACCCCAAAGGACTTTTTCACCTATCATCATTATATTTAGTATGGATATGTGCAGTCTTCATCTAATATTTCATGACCTACACCTTCTTGGAAGTCTCATGCACCAGCTCCGAGCCCCTGAGTGCTGACTCTCTAGGGTTAGTCAAGCAAAGTGGTGGCCTGGAGGGTCACCTGTACCATGCTTCAAATGGTTCCATACTGATAGTGGAGGGGTAGTTGTTGTACATAAACTCTACTAGAGGTATGTTTTCCTCCCAACTATGTCCATGAATTAACATGAAAGCCTAAAAATTATTCTCCAAAGCCTAAATGGCCTTATCAGCATGGATGCTCTATTATGTGTGAAATGCTATGCCCAAATGTAACTGAGTCCCAAAGGCCTCTTGCAATCCCTTCCACAACCAGGATGTGAATCCATGATCACAATCTGAAACAATCATCGATGGAACTCCATGGAGTCAAACTATCTCCTGCACATAGAGGCGTGCCAAGCTCTCTACTAAACTCTTCTCCTGGATAGGTAGGAAGTGGGCCGAATTGGTAAGTTGGTCAAAGATCACCCAGATGGTATCGTTCCCCTAGGATGTACATGATAAACCCATCATGAAGTCCATTTTTTATTCTATCCCAATTCAATTTACACACCTCAAGGGGTTGATCCCAACCCTCTAAAACCTGATGCTCATCCTTCACTAATTGACAAGTGAGGAATCAAAAAATGAACTTTTCCACTACTTTCTTTATCCATGGCCACCAAAATTGATATCATAGGTCATGTTACACCTTTTACACACCCAGATATACCGCCAAAGGGTATGCGTGGATCTCCCTTAGAACCTCTTCCTTTAATTCCATCGATACAATTGTGTGTCCTCTGAAAAGAACGATGTATTCCCCATATTTCAAATATACATATGGGGAATTCCGTATGGAAATTTGAGAATGTAGATAATTTCTGATATCCATAAGTTGTGCCTCCCTAAATCTTTGTAAGAGTGGAGAGGTAAAAACTATTTACTAGAGATGAGCTGCTCCAATTAGATCCAGAAAGGATATCTGTAGTGAGAATAACTACTATTATGCCTCATTATGAAACTGTAAGTTAGATCTCCCACTGAGAGAGTCCTACACCATGTTGACCCTCCCAAGAGTATAAAAAATATCCAATTCATAATCCTAGAGGAACACTATACATCACATTTATCTCATGTTCCGATCCTTTCAAGAGAAGATATACTTGAGACTCTTGTGGTTGAAGTAGACGATAAACCACTCGCTCATTAGGTAAGGTCACCATATCTTTAACAAGAATCTAACACTAATAACTAATGATCATGGGTCATGTAGTTATTCTTCTGTGATTTCAATAGGTTTTAACCATAGTAAATCACTTATTATATCTACCTCATGACACAACCAAGCCCGGTTCCTAATGCATCGTAGAACACTATGTACTCGACACCCTCCTCTAGAAACCTCATGATGGGAGTACTCATCCTACTCTCCCCCAAACTTTTCTCGGTCTATTGCAACTCCAATATCTTAGATGACTTGTCTGAGATCAAGAAAGACCACCAAGGGCTGCCTAGGGTGAACACTAGGTCTCACGAAGCCCTTCCTCTGTAAGTCCTCAAACTACACCCTCAGATCATGAAGCTCTGTAGGAGCCATCCAAAATGTTGGTGTATATATTGGTGTCTTCCTCGGCTGTAGATAAAAAAAATTATATCTCTCGGTAGGGAGGTAAACCTAGAACATCTTCATCGAATACATCCTTATACTACTACACTATTATAGGAAACTGAGGACTCAAACCATCCAATGCATTGAGGGTCTGTCTAGCCAACTGAGGAGTAATTGGTTACACCCTTCTATTTGTGACTCCATCCTCCACTACAAGGATTTCCTTTTCTCTGATAAAAAGGGAAATATGGTTCTATTATCATTAATGAAAATCACCCTTTTCATAAAACAATGAATTTGATAATGAAATGTGGCTACTAGTCTGTACCGAGAGTGACATTGTAAGGCCTCGATGCTACTACTAAGATATCCAAATCGAAATTATCACCTTTAAGAGTTAGGTCATGATATCAGATCTAGTGTGTGATCATTGGGTCTCCTCCTGTAGGAGCCTATAATGGTTTAACCAGAATCTCTATCTATCAAACAAGAAATGTGTTAGTAAAAGGAAATCACTAGCATATGTTTCTATCGGCTAAAAATAAAGCATAAAGACATATATCATACCATGAACCACTCCAAGAGTCATGGGATCATAAGACTGAATAGCCTACAACTATATAATCCGATATCCTCTATCTCCTCGAGTCTGGTATAGACCACCTAGGGGTGGTGGTGGTAACCCGTCAAAACGTTTTTCACATCCTACTGCATCTTGAGCTCCTCTGCCATGTCCACCATCTGACGGATCTATCTCCTCTTGACACTGCCTATTCCTTAGCAGTTCATTGAATTCCTCTATAACTGTAGTGTAAAAAGTGGGACAATATCATACAAGAT
This sequence comes from Viscum album, assembly GCA_963277665.1. Taxonomy (NCBI): domain Eukaryota; kingdom Viridiplantae; phylum Streptophyta; class Magnoliopsida; order Santalales; family Viscaceae; genus Viscum; species Viscum album. The sequence continues at coordinate 678,271,893 of OY728123.1, read as the reverse complement.
TTACCCCCTCATGAAAATCATATAAAATCGTATCCCTCAGGGAACTAATGTGCCCATAGAACTTCTGAAGGAACCACCTATCCTGTGAATTATGTCACACACCTGCTATCGGTAGGTCCAGATGACCCTACATCCAGGGTGATAAATGCCTCAGAAGCCTATGATGTATTATTGAACCCTATGTATTTTATCCAACACAAAAAGAGAAATGAATGACTCAGTTTTTCAAGCAATATCCACCCGAACCACTGGAGGTGGGTCTAAGAACCGCTCAATAGGAGAAAACACCATTTACTGACCCTCTAGAAGAAAAAATGTTTTCGTGACTGGACCCCCACAGGTAGGACTCATGAAACAATGGTTTGAACTTCCGATCATACTGAAACAAACTCACTATCTAGCATCATGAATACATCTTGTAAGAAAAAAAGATGCATCAAGTTCAAAAGAGTATACCTGGTGAGCTGAATCAAGAAGGACATGGAAAACACAACCTATTAATATTATGCATTACCTTTATTTTTCCATACAACTAGTGTTTTCATGTGTTTAGTCAAAAATAATAATTTAGAGTTCTAATGTATGGGTACATTGGCCAACACACCAACACTCGAGACCCTGTCCTAAAAGCCAAAATTAAAACACTCGACATTATTGTCCCAAACCAACCTAACATAATCCTAGTCCTTAAGTATAACTGACATCCACTAATACCACACTATCATGACCCATCCCAAATGGTCCTATGCTGTGAATTACCCATGCTATCCTCCTATAGGATAGAGGATGGTGACTATAATCGAGTAGGCATATGCCATAAATGGGAGGTTTTTTTCTAAGTACCTATTGACATGCACACATCTCCATGAAAAAAATAGTAAAATGTAAAAACAAAAAGTAACTAATGCATGCATAAACTAAGATACCAACTATAGAGTATGACTGGAAGGTAAAGTGCAGTAATGCAAAAAAAAATTAGAATACAATACCATAAAAAAGAAAGAGTTTGTAACATAAGGCCGTGAAGCACATTCATAGAAAACCCTACCTGAAGGGTAGGTATAAAAACAATTTTATGATTCCGCAGGAGTACTCCCCCACTATTTTGTCTCTCTCTAAGCATCACCAGGTCTTAGTCCACCTAGGACTCCATCAAAGCATCTATGGTCTGCTGAAGACATGGAACGTTTGGGAAAAGCCTGCGTGGGGGTGACTAAACCAATTCTCAATAGGACACCTCGAAACAAAAATTAAAATACCACAGAGGAAACATCACTAAGAAGATACAATCAGATCAACATAGGTATATGTCTAGAACACATATAAAAATAAAATATAGGTACACTCATAAAGGATTCCAAGACTCAAGGTCTCATCCACTACTAGCAACCGGTTTCTGATCATAGCACTCTCACTCTATGAGAATTCACTCCTTGATTTATCTAATAGTAAGAATGTAGAATAGGTCTACCAAAAGTACCAAAGAGGACACTAGGGTCTCAAAAAGTTATGTAGTTTCCCTGATACATACAGTCTCACTAAGACACAATGTTTAAGTAATACACAAGGTTTTAGTAACACACAGAATGTTAGTAAAACACAGAGTGTTGTCAACACACAAAGTTTCGGTGACACACAAAGTTTCAGTAAAACATGGAGTGTGGGTAACACATGGATTTTTGGTAACACACTGAGTGTTGGTAACACACGGAGTGTCGGTAACACCCCGAGTGTCAGTAATTCATAGAGAGTCCATAACACATGGAGTATCGGTAACACACGGAGTGTTGATAAGTCATGCATCCCCCAAGACATGTAGTCACTAAGTTACAGCCCAAAATCAACCACTGAAAATAGCCCAAAGCACGCTTGTCAAGTCTAGACATGTAGAATAGAAAGAGTCTAATATCAATAAATATATAGGGGTTCCTCCCACCCAGGGCTCACTAAGAGGACTCCTTGACCTACTGGAAACATCATACTAGATAGTGGATAGGTTCCCGTGTAAATATTGGTCACAGAATGTCCAAAAACCCCATCTAAGGCACCGAAATGAGAAGTGAGGACCAACTGGGACTCTCGATGTGAGACATGCTCCAGCCCAGTGAGTCAACTATCGAATCCTTGCTGAGAAAACTCCTGTCATAAAACGGGTCATCCTCTATGATGGGAACGAGATCCTATATCGAACCACAATAGTAAAAGACAAAGTGTAAGCTCTCAACCTATGTTTTCATCCTCAATGATGGGAATGGGATCCTGTGTCGAACCCTTATAGGAATATACAAATAGAACGCTCCCAATTTTTTTTGGTCCAACTAAAAGAATACTAATCCATCTCAAAAGGACCTCCCTATTGAAAGGGTCCTAACTCCATAGATTTTTCGTCAATTTGACGTTATTTTTGAAAGATATGGCCAATTTAGTAAAAAGGTTCTGATCCGGTCTAGTCTAGACAACTCGACCCGGTTCAGTTTGGGATTGGTCTAGCTTGACCTATTGGATAGCAGGGCCCAGTCTGTTGAGCCTATTCTATTGGACCGCTGGAGCGGTCTGGTCCATCCAACTCAGCCTACCACATATGGGCCGACTACGTCAACGCATGGATAGATCGTGCACTCCCAGTCAATGGGGCCGCCATGTCCAATGTGAAAGACACTGCATCCCAAACACCTTCCCCACAGATTCCACCATCATGGGTTCCTCAAAAATTACATCCACATGCCTTACCCCTATTGCTACATCCTAGTCACCACCCTCAATCTCTGATGTAGTGGGCTCCCACATAGTCCTATAAGACCGCGTTCCATCTCCACCACTGGTCACCCTGTCGACAGCTCGTCCTGCTCTGTGCTCTTCCTGGCCCAGCCCCCTTCCGGGCCACTACTGACACTGCTTCTGACCATCGTTCCGGTGACCTACACTTCCTTGAACTTCCCTTGGATTGGACCATCTTTCCATGTCCTGTTTTCATCACCGGCCACCCTGCCTGCGGGCAGCCTTTTGTCGCCACCTTGTGACTCCTTATCTAGAATGCATTGTGCCTATCATGCCACCTCCGTGGTGTTTTCATGGTGTAAGATCTATGGTCTCGGATTGTTGTGCCATAGATCGGGGAAAATGATCAAACATTCACGCAAGGGTTTCAAGGGCGAAGAATGTATAGAGAACATAGAGAACAACAGGGGAGAAAAGCACATAGAACAACCCAATGAACATAAATCAATCTTTTTTCATTCTGGCCTATATCCATTCTATAATAAATATCAATAAAAAAATCATATCTTCATAAAAAACCCTGATAAATAAATCCCGCAAATATAATTCCAACCCGTAACATGCACGACCCGTGAATCAATCCATTTTTTGATTGATTCATGTTAATTGTATGAATATAAAAACGAGGAGTAATTAAATTTTAAGCAAACACCAAACCACTATTTAGTTAAATCAATGATAATGAATGGTCACTGCATTATTTCTGTGGGTGAAGATCCCTCGAATCAGAGGTTCGTTGTTGATCATCGTTGCATGATCGGCTGTTGTTCATCGAGAGTGCTCCATATCCTTACCTCAAAGTAATTCTAGGGTTATGGTGATAAATGTAAACTCTATTACAAACACATATTAAAAGAAATTTTTTTATTTCATCAATAATAATTTTTTTTATTAAAATATTTTAATAAAGTTTACGTCCAAAAACTATTTTTCACAGCTGGTCCGCACCGACTGATGTTAGACCTCGTCTAAGAAAAACAACCCCTTAGGAACTCAAAAGTGGTCTCAGATTTCCAATTTGAGTTCTAGTTTATGAGTTATTAGGATTTTTAAATAAAATAAAATAATTTTATTTAATTATTTTTTTTACAGTTACGTCCTTTTTGGGTTTTTTCCACTGAAGATCCACATATAATAAAGTTAAGTCACACCTAGGTTAAATCCACTACTATGAGCTCAAAGTCACCCTCAGATTTCTGATCCGGGTACCCACTAAAAAGTTATTTCACTTTTTAAGAAACTTTGAGCATGAGTGATATTAAAACATTCAATTTTTCAATGAACTATTCCAGGCACACCATGCCTCGGAATCACACACTGTCTAAGCACCCGGTCTCAGAATTTTCAAAAATAAATTCTAATAATAAATTTGAGAAAATCAGATTAATTAAATTATGTAGGTAGGGTAGGGGATGTGTTATACTGGGAATTGGGGGGGGGGGCTATACCCACGGTTTGAAAACTATTATTATAGACTTAAACCAATGGTTAATAGGGAATAATTGGTATATATATATCCCAACAGTTGCAAAACAATGTGATATGTATATACCAATGGTTTGATATAAACCATTAGTTATTCCAAAATTATGAAGACCCTATACCAACAGTTCACTAAAAACCTTTGGTATAAGCCTTTCCCAATAGGCATATAACCAACAGTCTGGAGAAACATTGGTATATATTATACCAATGGCTATCTAACCTATACTAATGTTTTGGAACCATTGGTATATCCTAAAATTCCATTAGTGATGAAAACCATGTACTTAGTGGAAATAGTGGATAATTAAAACATAAACCGAGTATAGAAAATTATTCATGGAAATCTAAAGAGTAAGCTATCAATAAAGAGACATTTCAAATATATATATGAATATATTCATTCATGTTCAATTATTATTATTGAAAATTAATATCTAAAATAAAATAATATAGTAAATAATATATATATATTAAATGAAATAAAAATTTAGAAAATGGGGAGTGAATAATTCAGAGTCACACTCTAAACTTGTTTATACTATTAAAAATATTATAAAACTTAATTAAACATTGAGAAATGAAAATGTAGTGAAGAAGAATAAAAATAAAAAAATATAAGAACCAGACACATGTGGTGCTAGAGTTCTAGGATATGAAATCTTAAATTCTATATTATATATATATATAACATACCCATCCATGAATTGTTTTTATTTGACCTAAAACTATTAGAGGATCTCATACCCATATCATGATAACAATGTGTACAAGTAATTTTTCATTTTTTATAATTTGATCAAAAAGTCCATATAATGTGGAATTCGTTGATCATATGATTGGTAGATGATATTTCCTTATTCTTAAGAATAATTTATTCACACATATCAAAGGATAAAACAATGTATTTATATATATTATATTCTCATACCATTTTTAAATGAAAATAAAACATGGTAAGATAATGTACAAGGATCGATAGATAAGAAAATACATCATAGAAAAATGATCTTTATCTTTAGAAAAATATATTAAAAATATGAATAAAGAGATGTATCATGATCTGGGATCTCCCATTATATGTAAAAAAATTATTTGACCTCAGTTTTTGATCCAATTTTCTCTATACTTCTTATAAGATCACCTAGGTCATTAATACAATGAAAAGAATTTTATCATTGAGAAATTTAACTAATCTAGAATCTTTTTTTTGTAAATTTAACGTAAAATAATTATAGTTTTTATAATTTATATTTATCTTTCTCTTATTCTAGACAATGTGGAGATTTTATTTTTTACTTCTTAATTTGTGAAAATATAACCATTGTTACTAATTCTAATATAGGAAAAAATATATCCATTTCACTTATTAGATAGTATTCATCGACAGATGATATATATCTCTAGAAACATATATCTTTTTGATATGTACTTTCATGATGGTGATTTTGATTATGTATAATTCATTATGGAACTTCTACTACTCCAATTAGACACTTTGTTTATTTCATGGACATTCCACCAGTAAAATCATATTTATCAAGTTATAGAATACCACAACCTATATCCTCTAAAACATTGTACTTTCATATGGTGTTTATTCACTGAAAATAATTAGGTGGATATTATAAATAAAAAAATATAATATTCATATGATCATTAAAACATTTCACTATGGAGGATACATATATTTATATATAAAGGATGGTGAAATATGTTATTCTTTACTACTAGGTTCCATTATATTAAGTTTATTATTTATATTTGCGATAGATTTCATTTAGACCCCAGTAAGTATTACTTGGGTGTGATAAAACAAATATTTAGACACCAAAAGTGTAAATTAATTTTCAATTTTTTTTATTTTAAAAAATATTTCTATTTAGTTAATTATATTTATCATGATTATGGTAGGTGACTCTTAGATAGAAAATAACCCAAGAATCTATCACTTTTTTGGTGAAGTATCTAGATTTATGATGTTCTAATAGTATAAATCTATTGTTTTATCTAATATTAAAGTTTAATAGGTAGTTTTTGTGCACATATTTTAAATATTAAATATATTTTACTTGATTATTGATTTAATTCAATAAAAGTCCCTAAAAAATTGATAACTTAATATTAGTCAACTTGATTTTGTTATGACAACTATTAGTTTTATGCTTCATCCAAGATGTCATCATTCAGATCCCCAAACCATTAAATCCCTACTATAACCTCACATTACTCTTTATATATCCCAATAAGATCTTGAGTGGTGGTAAAAATGAGGTTTTGGAATGAGTGGTTCAGTGGCTGTTGGTGCTCCAGGCACGACATGAGTCTGTATTCTCTTATGAAGACAGTTGCTTGTTTGAAATATTTTCTTGGTGTTTCCTTATCAAATACATTTGTGAAGGTTTTTTTTGTGATTTTATATGAGTGATAAATCCATTTGATTCTTTTTCTATGAATATTTGAATTTGTGTGTTTGGTTTTGGTGATGTTTGTTATTGGTGTGGTGATAGACTTCAGCGATCACAGTGACGATGAGGGTAAAGAGATGATGACACGTGTATTCTCTTTGGTGGAAGCTATGGTGGGATGATGTATGGTTGGGTTCTCACTAAAGAAGTTGTGACATCCGTGGGCCTAGATCATGGAATATCACAAATAAAGGATTAGTGACCCTAGGTGATGGGGTGTGTGGACCTTTTCATTTTTAATTTAAAATTTGTTATAGGCAGTTTTACGACATCATGATTAAAATTTTTGAAATCTTGGTCGTCATTTTGTATGAATCTCATTTAATGTGAGGTCACCACATAACCATTTAGTGTATTTTGAAAAATAACAAAAAAATGGATTTGGAGGAATTTTTAGAAGATGAATAATTAATTTTAATGTGACCTCATTAAAAATATTTAATGTCAAAAGGTATATCATTTAATGAACTATTTTCAAAGTGTTATATAATTTTATCTTAAATTAAATTGATCAATTTTAAAGGAAAATTATTATAAAATGTTTCAATTTGAAAACCAGTAGTCTAGTAATAATTTAATTAGTAATTTATATAAAATAATATTTAAAAATTTAATATTTAGAAAGTTATTTTTATAGTAGAAACAACTTTTTATTATATTTTATATTTTTATCTAAAAGTGAAATTAAAAAATTTTAGAATTTGGATTTGATAAAATGAACATCATTTTTTATTAATAATTTAAAATTTATCTTAGGGGGAATTTTTATGATTTTTCTAAAAATTGTGCTTTTTTGGTGATCGGTAAAAATATTTATTCTAAAAATACTATAACTTTTTTTGAAATAATTATGATACAAACATGACTTAAAAATTTATGAAAAAATCAACTAGGAAAAAAAAATTTGAAGGAAATAATTAATGAATTTTAGATAATTCTGTTGAATTTATAAACCTACTTTTGACATTTTGGTAACTAAGTCATATTTTATTTTAATAAAAAACTAGTTTTGGACATTTTAATTTAATTAATTGAACACGATATGAAATTATATTTTAGTTATAATTAAAAGAAAAAAGAACCTTCTTTTTTTAGTCCAAAACTAAGAAATTTCATTGGTATTGGTACTATAGGCCTTAATATGTATTAATTCATTTTTAGGCTTAAAAATATATTTTTTTATAAAATTATATTTCATCGTTATGATTTTTTATATTATACATATTTTTTTATCAATTTAATAAATTTAATAAAATTAAATGGAATTTATAGATCGAATCATAATGTTAAAATTAATTAATAAGTTCAATTTTATTTTTAGGCATCAAAATAATTTACCAACGTAAAAGTTAGTCACCGTGGTAAATGCTTAAATACAGTGAAGGTGTAAAATCTAGGGGTAAAAACCTAAAATAAAATAAAAGCATATATTTAAATTAGTGTAATATGGTATGATATATAAACCATAATATTATATTCCTTACTATTCAAAATTGGATATGCATTCCTTAAATATGACATTTCTTTTTATATTATGTAATAAATATTTACAAAAAAATAAGACTCCTCTTAAAAAAGTACCCCCACTACCACCCCATGAAATCCACCCCAAAATTAAAATTTTAGTAAAAAATATACCATATTACTTTACATGATAATCCTTTTTCGTTTTTTAAAATTTTTCCCTCGATATTCACCAAATTATTTTAAAATTGAGATGGGCTATAAGAGGAGATATTATTTATTGTTTGTTAGTAAAAACCCTCTTACATTATTTTTTATTTATCTTATTTAACCACCTCTTATAAATTTATATTATTCTCTTTAATAAGACAGAATTAATATCATCAATCTTATATAACAATTATATTTAATAAATATCTTTATAATCATAGACATCCGTTGATTATAATATGTTTTTATTTGAGTTGGTTTATCCACTTACATGAATGATGCATGAAATTATTATTATGTATGATTATGGAAATATAGTTAATTGAATGCTTTTGTTTTAATTAGAGATTGACATTTTTTCTTCTGGGATTATAATATTGATATTTAAATCATTATTAATATAAAAAATTTTATTTGTTTAAATTTATTTAAATATATAGTGTATGGATTTAATATTAGGGAATACTTCCCAAAAAACCTACGATATGAAACTAGAACATCATAAATCATTATCAAATATCAATTATAGTACCTTTTATACTTTTTAGGTGTCATACTGATGAATAAGGAATGATGATTGAAACCATTATACACAAAAAATACATTGAATAATGGAAACTACTTACAATCGATGATCAATATCAATTCAAAATAAAAAATAACTCTGTATTAAATAATTATAAAATATTAATATAGAAGGTAATTGTAATATCCCAATAAGTTAATCATAATTTTAGTGCCTCATCCCAGCTGACCACTAGAACAATTACTAGACTGGTGGGTTATATGACCTCAAGCATGCCTCTCCAAACACCAAAGGATGATGAATAGTAGTGAAGGTGTATGGAGGTGATAGCGAGGAGACTACACCCTCCTGATTAGATTAACACATCAGTAAATCATAAAGTAAACAATAGAAAATAACGTAAGCAGTAATAAATGAAAGAAAGTGAAAAGAAGAATAGTTTAAACTGAACACAAAAGATGGCCAATGCCAATCTATCACAATGCACACATGTCTAGATAATGATACATAACCAAAACAGTATACATACAGATAAAACCAAGGTATGATACATAAATAATGAAAATATGGAAAAGACCTAAGGGAGATCTCGATGAGCATGCTGAGCTCCAACTCAGTCTTGTGTTCCTAACTCCAAGGTATAAAAAAACAAGACAAGTAATGGTCCATGGTCCCATGAAATGAGATCTACTTAGGTACCCTAGTAAAATGGTGGCATGAGTTGGGTGTCAGATATAAATCTTAATAGGAAACCACTCATGGTATCTATAACTGAATCAAGTTCATGAATATAAAGTAAAGAAGTGTGAATCTAATAAGGGATAATAAATAGAAATGAATAAATAAACAAGAGCCTACTCATGTTCATGAAGGACACCTGGAAGCTCAACCTACATCGACTTAGGGCTGGAAAGAGAAGTATGACTAGTAATTATATATACCATAATAATATATAATATATATATATATTTCATCCACCTATATGGACCAAGTGTGTGTTGATTATAATGGGAATATACCTGGAATACCAGTTTCTAGATGGTCCGGGGAGTAAATAAGACATACATAACTAGTCTAAATGAGTTTATAATCTCCAATAATGGCTACATACCATAAATATCACAATGGGTGGGAGACATCCTGATTGTTACTTGATATGGTGAGTGTTCCATCTGGTAAACACTCGTGAATGTGGTGAGTTTTCCATTATGCCAAAACTCACTTAGGAATGTGGTTTCTCATGCCCACCATCCTTATAATGTCAATGGTGTGAGATTCCATAACTCAGCACCTGATGTAAGGGACCATGATACCTCCTTCCTCAATAGAACCCTTACCATCATTTAATGTCTTATATCAATGCATAATATTGTTTATAATAATAATGGAATCCAAGAGGCATTACCTCTCATTATTTTCATTTATTAAGTCCAATTATATATAAGGGAAAAAAAGTTTAAATGATTCATATAATATGTTCTTATTCAATTATAACAAGAGGCGTGGTCATACCACCCAACTCAATTCTATTTCAATTAAACCATTTAAAACATATAAATAAAGGAAAACCATCATGAACATGTCATTCCATTTAATACAATCCATTCATTTTAAAAAACCTAGGAAATCCATTATCTATACTATACCTTGTAATTATACCTTCTAAGTGTCATATCCACATTCATTTGGATCACGTGTCTCCATCTCCGTCATTCCACTCACCCTATCTTTTCATCCCCTCCCAAATTCCTCCCAACATCCCCTGACTATCCTACCCCTACCCTCCCAGACTATCGTACCCCTCCCCTCCCCTCCCCTCCCCTCCTCTCCCCGACTACCTCTATCCCCGACTCCCATCTTGACACTAGCACCCTCCCCAACTCCTATCGACACTACCTCCCTCCCTAGGTCCTTGTTCGACTCCTACTTCCCCATCTTCCCTCCCTGCCTCCTTCCCCAATGGAAGTCTACATTGTCACCACTCCTACCTGTGAAACAAAATCTTCATTCCCCATCATACAACTCCCCATTTTCCCAACTACTTACAAACAACTTCCCATCATTCCAAAAACACATGGAATATCACTCCCATGAATGCTATATGCCTCCTCTGATTAGGTTATTGATTGCTATTATTTCCTCCTTTCAATATGTTAGGGTTTTTATTAACATTGATGTTTACCATTCCAATTAACATTAATTTTGGTGTAGGAATACACTCATCCAAACCAATATCCCTTATTTAACATCAGGTTTCCCCATGCCTCAACACCATATTTTGCTTCCGGTGATCATCAACTAATAGTCACTCTTCCATAGGTCTCTCCCCAATTGAACATTATCCTAAAGTGTGTATTATATTTAACATTGTATATAGAATTATGATTTTGTTTCAGTTGTAATTTTTTTGATAACTGGATTAAAACTATTCCTATTTATAATTCAATAAAGTAGTTTCTAGAAAATGTATTTCTTCTAAAACAAAATTTATATTTTAATGAAACTCTTCAACTTATTCATATTACATATTTTTTAATTCCATACATTTTTATTATCTAATTTTCTTTTACTTATGTTTGATATAATAAAATTTATACTGTACTGGTTATATTATCCAGTTGAATTAACAAAATATTCAAAGAAAATGAATTTCATTTCGATGTAGTGCAGAATGAAGTGGTTTCAACTGTCGACATTGTTTTCCTGTAAATGTCTCTTGCTTAGTAAAATTTATCTGTGGTTGTTTTTTTCTTATTCAGATTCTTGTAATTTCATCTTTCCTTATTTTTTTAAAGAAAGCATCATATAGGGATTTAAAGCATGAGAACACTTTGTTGAATGATACCCCGACACCATGCCTTAAAGTTTGTGATTTTGGTTATTCTTGGGCCACACATCCCATTTTTTTCATTTTAGTTTCACATATATTCCTTATCTCCATTCATAACACCATTCTTTTTTAATTTCCCCCTATCCAATCCATTTTATTTTAATGAAGATATTTAGTTCTATCCTTTGATGTTTACTTGCCTACTTATATTTTTATAGATTCTTACTACATTGAGACTTCTGAAAAGTAGATAGAATGATGTTTAGTTTAAAATTTGAGTTCATATTTTGATGGTTAGGAAATAGCTTCCATGGATATACTTGATTTCATTTCTATATATTCAGTTGATTACAAAATGATAAACATTAATTTTTTTAGTTCAATTCCACCTATCCTTTGAAATTGTGAAGTTTATGTTAGTGAAATGGCCCGATGTACCAAAAAATTCATCTTTATTAATTAAAGATAGGAATAAGGTTCCTATATATTTAGTTTGGTATCTATGATATATTAGAAGACAATCCAATGATACGTTGATTCTATTCTCGAATTCTTTTACTAATTGTGAAGCTTGATTGAAATTTTGGAATATTTAGTGATGATGTCATTTCCAAATATTCCTTGACTTCACTAATATTTCATAATTGTCTACTAATCACATTTTACGTGAATATACTAAACATTATTCAATTGAATGAACTAACCCTTTTCTATAGATTTTTTTTTCACAAGCTCATTTTTAGAGTTTGTTCCTTCTATCACATGGTAAGAAAAATAAAATATACTATAAATTTTTATGGATGTATTCTTGTTACTAATTTTCTTTAAAGTTCAATTTACATCATTTTTTGCAGCAAACACATCATAGGGATTTATACTATAGAATAATTTGTTTGGAAAAATCCCTACACCTTGCCTAAAATCTATTATTTTTGTTATACCAAGGTTTCCTTCTTCCCTGACTCCCCTCTCCATCCACGCATCTGCCTACGCTTCGCCTCGCCTCTTCCTCCACCTCCACCTCCATTCTCCTCCACGTGTCATCTCCATAATCATTAGGTTCACGTGTCTCCCTATCCCTCATTCCGCTCACCCTCTCTCCACAGCCCCTCAACATTTCATCTCCACATAATTCTTAAACCCCAGAGCATACCCCTTATACTATTTTCTATGAACATTTTCTTTATTTTATGTAGATTTCATTACATACTATAAGTAAATCCATGTTATGAATTCACAAGAATTAATATTATTTAATTAATATTACATTATTTTTTTATAAATTAATTTCAATAATTTGAAATTATTTTTTGAACTTGATTGATTCTGAAGGCCATTGACTAAGGGAATACTTGAAAGATTTGTTGGTAAGTCAACGAAGAATGAGAAAAAGGTACCTTATTTAAAATTTTTATACTATATACTAATAGTGAATTACATTTTTAGGAATCAATCTAGGTTGATGTAAATAAATATTTAGATTAATATAAATATTTTTTTGATGAATCAATGAGTGTAGAGATTTAAATTAGAGGGGAATGTTATTGATAATATATTATGTAAAAATTATCAAACCTTACAAGTCCTCCAAAAAATAATTAGGTATAACATCCACTTTTATTTATATTCAATATTTTTTCATGGATGGCATGTTGTTTCAATTGTTAATATGTTGCGTTCACTATTAATATGTTGTGTTCAGTGCATATTGAAACCACTGTATATGTGTTTCTATTCACATTCATTATATTTTATTCACTGTTTGTATGTTCATTGTTAATACGTTTTTTCAACTATATATGTGTTTTTATTGACTTTATGTATTCTGAATCCACTATATATGTATTTTAACTGTGTATATGTTTCCAATTACAGTTAGTTATTTTTATTCACTATTAATAAATTGAACCCACAATGTATTATTTTATAGGAAGAAAAAACTTAGGTATATGATTCATATGATAGAATACACTGAAACCAACATTTTAGGATAAGTTCATGAATCTTCCAGTTATGCAAGAATTTAGGTTTATAAAAGAGAATTTCATTTGCAGCTAAAGTTGTCTTAATTAGGCGTGAAATGTAGAGTTAAGGATGGATCAAACATCACTTCTAGTATGCATTATTGATGTTCATTATTCCTATTATTTATGATTCTATGAAGGCAGTATATGAGATTCCTCACTTGGTTTCATTATCAATAATGTTTCTAATATCATATAGTTATGATAGATTAAACTATTTAATTTCACATTCAATAAAATTTACAAGGGAAGTGAGAGGTGACCATTCTACATTTTATGGTATTGACTTCATAGGAATTAATATTATTTCATTGTTATTACTTTTATTTTTTTTATAAATTAATTTCAATCATTTGAAATTATTTTGTAAACTTGATTGATTCTGAAGGCCATTGACTAAGGTAATCCTTGAAGGATTCTCTAACAAATGAACAATATATGAGAAAAAGGCACCTTATTAAATCTTTTTCCACTACATCCAAATAGAGACTTCCATTATTGTGAATCTATGTAGGTTGACATAACTAAATATTTAGATATATATAAATATATTTTTGATGTATTGATGAATGAATAGATTTAAATTATAGGTCCATGTTATTTATAGTGTATTATATAAATAAGATCAAACTTCACAATACTCCCCCAAAAAATAATTATGTAAGAAATCCACTTTTATTTATGTTCACTATTTTTCACGATTTTCATGTTGTCTAAATTGTTAGTATATTGTGTTTACTATTAATATGTTGTGCTTACTGCATAATGAAACCACTATTTATTTGTTTCTATTCACATTCATTATATTCTATTTATTGTTGGTATGTTGATTTTTAATATGTTTTCTTTCAACTACATATGTTTTTCCATTGACATAAAGTATATTGAATCCACTATATATGTGTTTAAACTACATATATGTTTCCAGTCACTATTATTAATTTTTATTCACTATTAATAAATTGAACCCACTATATATTGTCTTGTTTGCAGTAAAGAATTATTCATATGATTCATATGATAGAATAAGATGAAACTAACATTTTAGGGTATATGCATGCATCTTCCAGTTATTCATGACTTCAGTTCTATGGAAGGGAATTTCATTTTTAGCTAAGGTCATCTTAATCAGGAATGAAATGAAGAGTCAAGGATGGATCACACATCACTTTAGGTATGCATTATTTATGTTATTTATTCATATTATCCTAGATTTTTTAAAAGTGGGATATGAGCTTTCCCATTTAGTTTCATTGTCAATAATGTTTCCGATCACATATAGTAATGACAGATTATACTATTCCATTTTACTGTCAATCAAATTCCCAAGGGTAGTGAGAGGTGACCATTCTCCATTTTATGGTTCAAACTTCACAAGAATTAATATTATTTCATTATTATTTCCATAATTTTTTATAAATTAATTTTAAACATTTGAAATTATTTTGTTAACTTGATTGATTCTAAAGGACATTGACTGAGGGACCTCCCTGTGATGTCTCCCCAAACTCAAGGTGTGAATCTATTTTTAGAGTATGAGGAAGTTGTGTTCAAGGAATAGTTTTCTGAATAGATGTAGGTCCATTCTTCATGCCCTATGTGTCTAGATATGAAATCTATCTTGGATGTAGTTCCCCCAATGTGAAAAATGGATCCTGTAGTTAGTGATACTTAGTCTAATATGCCTTCTTCAGAGAATTGACTAACTTTATTTTCATGAATAAATCATGTAATTTCCTCCCCCTACTCTTACAGTTAATGATTTAGGATCCTCACCACACCAAAACCTAATATCTTGCCGCGATTCCATCGTTGTGTCTACTAAATATTCTTTTTTCAACCCTAACTGAGTTTCAAGAGGTGAAATATTTCACTCACCTATTGTCTCTAATTCATCCAACAACATAGTCCTCTTCTTCCCTACCATGTGAAGTGCTCCCTAAAGTGTAGTATAGTATTTTAGAGCCTTCGGTTCATGGTTCTACCCCCTCTCTCTTAGAGGAGCCTATTGATTTATATAGTTCCTTAGAAGTCATGGACCTGATTGGACATGAGAATGTCCCATATTCTCTAGTGTGAGGTATGCAGAGTAAGATAAAGTCCAACCCTCCCAATAGTGTTATGACACCCTCAAATAAAAATAGTGATAACAGTTCCAATAAACAAGAAAAACTAGATGTTATATTCCTCCATTAATGCCCCCTTCTCATCATGATCTCCACCATTATATTGAACAGTAGGGGTTTGGGATCCCCAGACAAAGGTTAATATATTCTAAAATTTATCTGGAGAAATCATATTTCCATGTTTGAAATTTGGGAACCCAAAATCCATGAATATTCTATCAAATATGTTTCTAGAAAATTACATGTGGCCAATTACATGAATTTTTGTACAATTAATACTAATATATAGATATTATGGGATAAGGACCATGAAGTGGAATTCATTGATGCTTACTTCAACATTTACATGGAAGAGTTTCACTCATTCCTTTCACAGAAAACCTATTGGATCTAGGATTCTCAAGGAAGAATTAAAGAAGGTGTAAAAAAAGGGGTTGTAGTAAAATCTAGAGCATGTTTGATTGATTCCAAGTAAACATTCATGTTATATGTATTTTCTTGGGATCTTCTATCAAAAATATGGAAGGAATATTATCCAATATTTCAGCATATATTCTTTCGATATATAGCTTGGGTGATTCTGATAGAATCTTCGTTTACTCTAATCAGTGGATAGAAGTGAATGGAATCAAGGAGGCGGTATGGGAGTCTGTGATGGTTTCCATGAAGGAGAATTCATGGGTGTATCTTTAGAAAAATCATAGATGACTAAATGGAGACATTGTAACATAGAATTACAATTAGTTGAGCGACAACATCATATTATATTTCCTTCAAGAAGAAATTGTTCATATTAATAATAGATTATAGGACCAATGGGATGATAAAGCTTTCCTTCTCCTTTCTCTCTAGCGATGCTGATTGGAGGATGAATTGTTGGAAGAAGATAGTGTGGCCAATGAGAAATCCTAATTTATGTCGACGAGGGAAGGAGATAGAAACACAATGTACTTATATTCATGAATAAGAAAAACAAATTTGATGGGAAACTTAATATGAATCTTGATGATGGATCTCACTGAAGGTTCCGGGCGTAGTGGAAGCACATCGGTGGATGTTCCCACTTGGCTTTTTTTTCAATAGAAATGATCAATCCGGGATCAATATGATGATAAACACTAGTCTCCATGGATCGATTCAAAGAAATAGACAAAGAAGAAGAAAGGTCCCGAAACCACAAAAGTGGATCGTCATAGGTTGATTATAATTAATTTAATTAATTGAAAAGAACTACCTTTTGGGTGTTCTTTCTTCGTTGATATTCTTGATCATGTTATGATGTGATTTTTCATTGCATCGCAGAAGCCAAGGTTAGACTTCCTCTAGTGGTGATCCGCATGTGCACCATGTATCTCTGGATGTCACCAAAGGTGTCTCCAGGTACTATCATGGAGAAACCTTTGATTGCGTTTCCCGCCTTAGATCATCTTGATCCGATGAAGAGGATCTCTCTCAGTCTTGAGAGAATTCTTAGAGGAAGGAGTTCTTTCAATATTGAGAGAATTATCCATAATTGTTGTGAACAATGATTCTTAAGAAAATATTTGGGGTTGTGAGGATATTTATAATTGGGTTTAAGGTTGTAGAGTTATGAAAATAAATAAATGTGTTAGGTGTTTTATTTATTTCATTAACTCTTTTGAAAACCCCATGTCAAATCCTTAATTCGTTGACATGCACCCACACTCTGCCTCCAATGGCCCAAAGGCCTTCATTTTTTATAGATTTTTGACAATCCACCTTTCAAGGGGCGAGTTGGAACCCTTACAAGGCCCGTAGGCATAAGTATTACATGGATTCTAGGATTTAGATGAATTCATTGCCCGTAGGCTTCAAACATTACATACAACCCAGACTAACTACTTGGAACTTCTCCTCCCCAGCATCTTCATCATGAAATCAGCTCTCCACCTTCACATGGTTGTTCAGCTAGTCATTCCAATGCATGCACAGACTTGTCCTTATGGCAGGTGTCATACCCTCTCATTCTTACAATCCTTTTAGCTTATGCTATGGTGAAATATCCTTGCTTATCCTCATTGTAGATCTTTTTTCCTTGTAGGTTTTCTGGTTTGCATCTGCACTTAAAGGTGTCCTGAAGGCCTTGAGGTGGCCCTAAGGCCTTACGGACCCGAAGGCCTAGGTGGCCCGAAGGCCTTAAAGAACTCAGGGACCAAATCGGTGTCCTGAAGCCCCAAACAGGGGCATATTCCTGGCTGCTATAGTGCCAAACAGTGACTGCTACAGTCCCCGCTATAGTACCTGCTACAGTACTGCACAGTCCCGCTACAGTACTGCTACAGTACCCCCGGCAATTCTACATCCGCCTGGATTTGATCCCTGGTCACATGGATACACTTACAGAGTCCTTAACAACCAGGCTAAGGCTCATGTGCCGCCCACACTGATTATAATAAATATCATTTAATAGAACGATATTTCCTCAAAATCCTGACTAGAAAAACTACACGACTTGTAATCATAAATACACGACGTGTACTAGTTTTTCATTAAAAACTCCATGGTGTGTAATCATTAATACTCAATGTGTACATGTTTTCATTTTATTCTTCCTCCAACATTAAAATGATTTAGGCTTCCTTGAATAATTATTAAACCACGTATGGGAATAATCTTTATTCTACTTGAGATACTTGGATACACTTAGTGTCTGACCCTCTAGGTCTCTTTCTTGTTGGCATTAGGTGGGCTTGCCTAAAGTCCATGATTACTTTCTATCAACGGGTCAAGGCACCCAAGAGAAAGAAGTTGACGCTTCATTGACGTGTCAACTCATACGAACGCTTACTATGTAATTTAATCCCTTTGTCTTAATATCTCATCAAGCAGGTTTCATGGCAGTGTCATAAACCTATATGCTTGATCTGTCATTATTTGAATTCTAGAAATAAACTCTTCGTGACACCATGGCCATGGAATTTGTGCGAAAGTTCTATTCCAATCAAAGGCCCTAAGATATGTACTTCCTTAAATATGGAAGGGACAAATACTTCCTCAACTTATCCATTAACAACATGTCATTCATGATGCACCCAATGTACACAACATCCCTCCAACTCTCTTTATGTCGGTTTTCATCAGAAAATCTAAGTGTGTGAGTCATGACATGAGTTAATTATAATATTCCAGTCTAAGGACCACTACACATGATCGTAGATAGCAATGTCCGATGAGACCAAGACATGAGGAATTGCTACTGGTGGGTCTGTTCTCATAATCTGAAATCTTGGAGATTACCAAGTGTGAACTCCTTGAGTGAGAGTCTCATCTTCTTATGAGTACTCGCACATGATGGTCTGTATACTATGTGTCTTATCATAGTATGTCATCCAACCGTGGAACTTTATTTATGAATAATGTTATAGCATTTCAAGGTTCTCATCATAGAGGGGATCTTCCATGACCTTATTAATGCAACAAATATTCCAGGACATTATTATATTATAGTCATGTAGAACAATGAAAAATATAAAATAAGAGTACATTCATGTAATCAAAGTACACAAAAGATGGTTCTCAGGACACCAACCCTTAAAAACTCCCACTTGAACTTGATACAACTGCCTACGACTTTTAGTCTGATAGAACTCACATGATGATCATGTTTTTGCTGAGTCAAGGCTTTAGTCAAGGGGTCTGTCATGTTGTCTTCCATGGAAATACTGCTCACTTCAACTTCACCTCTCTGAGAAAAATCCCTCAAGAGATGATACTTCTGAAGTACGTGCTTTGTCCACTGATGTGAACTTGGGTCTTCTGCAAGTTCCACTGCTGCAGAATTATCACGATAGTGTGATAGGATCTTTACTGCTAGGTATTACATCCAGCTATTGGATGAAGCTTCGCATCCATACTACTTCTTTAGCTTCCTCAAGAGATACTATATACTCAGACTCCACTGTAGATTCTTCCACCACACTTTTCTTTGAGCTCTTCCAGCTCACTGCACCTCCATTCAAACTGAATATGTATCCAGTCTGTAACTTCATGTCATCTTGATCAGTCTAGAAACTAGCATCTACATGTCCTCTAACGACTAGTTCCTCATCTCCTCCATAAAACAGGAACATATCTTAAGTACACCTCAGATACTTAAGGATAGTCTTGGCTGCCATCCAATGGTGGTCTCCTAGGTTATCTTGATATATTCCTACCACACATAATGTGTAAGAAAAATCTAGCCTTGTACATAGCATATCATACATGGCTTACCCAATCACATATGCGTAAGGGATCCTTTCCATTTTTTTCTTTCCTCATGTGTCTGAGGACACATTTTCTTGGGAATATGAATGCCATGTGACACTGGCAACAATCCCCTCTTGGACTGTTCCATACTGAATCTCTTCAGTATCTTGTCAATATATGTACTTTGACTTAGGCCCAGCATTCTCTTGGATCTATCACGATGGATCTTGATCCCAAGAATATATGCTACCTCACCCAAGTCTTTCATGGAGAAGAATTTATCTAACAATGCCTTAACTAGCTATAAGACAGGTACTTCGTTTCCAATTAGTAATATGTCATCAACATATACTATTAGGAAAACGACTGCACTTCCACTAAACCTCTTGTAGAAAGAAGGCTCAAATTCGTTCTTAACAAATCCAAATTCCATTACAGCTTCATCTAAACGAATTTTCCATGACCTTGATTCTTGATTTAATCCATAAATGGATTTCTGAAAATTTCATACCTTGTTGGCATCCTATGGAGTCACAAACCCTTCAGGTTTTGTCATGTAGACATCTTCCTGGAGGTTCCCATTAAGGAATGTTGTTTTGAAATCCATTTTCCAAATTTCATAGTCATGTTAAGTGGTAATGGCCAATAGGATTCTGATGGATTTCAACATCGCAACCGGTGAAAATGTTTCATCATAATTAATTCTTTGATGTTTTCTAAAACCTTTTGCAACTAGTTGTGCCTTATAGGTGCTGACTTTCCCCTCCATGTCCAGTTTTTTCTTGAATAACCATTTATTACCAATAGGATTTACATCAACTAGAGGATATACCAAAATCCAGACTTGGTTTGGTACATGGAATCTATTTCAGAATTCATGGATTCTTGCTACATGGAAACATCTGTGCCTTCAACTACATCCTTGTATGTAAGAGGATCATCATTGTCAACCAATATTGAGTCACCATCCTCGATGAAAAGAAAACCAGATCGTTTTGGTTCTCTCACCTCTATCATGCTCCTACGCAGTTCATGTGTCTCTGGAACAGATTGTTCTTCCACGGGGCTTTGTGAAATCTGTTCTTGTACCAACTCCTATGTATCTTGATCCTTGACTTCATAGAAGTCTATCTCGCTCCCTCTATCTCTTTTAGAGAAGTGCTCCCTCTCAAGGAATATGGTGTGTCTTTCCACTGTAACCTTTTTCTCTAAGGGGTTGTATAGGTAATATCCCCTTGTTCCCTTGGGATGTCCTATAAAGATACACATTGTGACTTGGGGTGAAAATTTGTTACCTGAAGAGGCTTTAACAAATGATTCACTACCCCACACATGTAAATTCGATAACATGGATTTGCGTCCACTCTATAACTCATATGGAATACCATTTATCTATTTAGTTGGTACTTGGTTTGGTATGTGTGCTGATATTTGTAATTCATATCCCCAAAAGGATAATGGAAGACTCTCCTGACTCATCATTGATCTCCCCATGCCCAACAGGGTGCGGTTCCTCCTTTCACTTACACCATTCCACTAAGGTGTCTAAGGAGGAGTGAGTTGAGATAGAATCCTAAACTCCCGTAAGAAATCAATGAAGTACTGATTAAGATATTCTCCTCCCCTATCTGAGTGGAGTTTCTTAATAATCTTACCAAGATAGTTCTCAAATTCATTCTTGTATTTTTTGAACCGATCAAAAGAATCTGAATTATACCTCATTAAGTAAATATATCCATATCTACTAAAATCATCAGTAAATGTTATGATGTACGAGAACGCACCCCTTGATTAAACTGGAAATGGTCCACACACATCTGTGTGAACTAATTCTAGAAGCTATTTATCCCTTTCACCTTTCCCACTAAATGGGGATTTGGTCATTTTTCATTGTAGACATGCATGATATACACCAAGTGGTTTTAGTTCGAAAGAATCTAAATACCCATCTTTTTTGTAATTTTGTAAAACATTTCTCATTGACATGACCTAACCGATGATGCCAAAGTTGGGTGTGGTATGATCCATGTGAATTAACTTTGTCATCGATTTCAATTACTTGGTTTGTGTAGTCTAACACATAAAGGCAGTTATATAAATGTGCCCTACCAAAACAAATGCTATCTTTATAAAATTAGAAACATACAATTCCAAACTTGAATATGAATCCATCAGTATCTAATATAGATACAGAAATAATGTTTTTAGCTATAGAGGGTACATAATAAAATCCTTTCAAAACCAAGACCATTCCAGTAGGCAATGTGTGGTGGTAGTCTCCGATAGCCACAACAGTGAGTCTGGATCAGTTGGCTTTTTATAGATCCACCTCACCTCGATCAATCTTTCTAAATCTACTTGGTTCTTATTTTCGGATACATATGTGAGAACCACAAGTAGTATCTATTACCGAATTGGTAGAAATAGATAGATTGAATTTGATAAAAAACACACCTGAAGCTTCCCCTTGCTTACTTGGCTGGGTGTAGTTTTTCTTCCAGTGGCCCTTCTTGCCACATGTTAAACAAACAGCCTCCTATTCTCTTGCCTCCCCTTTGATCATCCTTTACATGGAAGGCCTTGAAGAAGATTTAGGCTTAAATCTCTTCGCCTTACCTTTCCTTTTATTCACCATGAGGAAAGAAGTCTTTTCATGCTTCATGTCATTGTACACTTGGCGTATGAGGATAAGAAGATCAGATTGAGACTTCTCAATGTTGTCCATGTTGAATTTCACAAAAACTTTTGAGAAGCTCTGGGGGAGTGATGCAAGAATGAGATCGATACCCAATTCTTCAGGGAGTTTAAACCCTAGAACCTCCAAGCGCTCAATGTAGCCAATGAGATTGACTACATGAGGCTCATCTGGGGAACCCTCTCCAAGATTGCTCTGAAATAGAGCCTTGGAGATCTCAAACCTTTCCTATCTTTCTCTCTCCTAGTATAAACCATGGAGGTGCTCGAGCATGCTATAAGCATCCATGTCTTCATGAGACTTCATGATCTGACTAGACATTGATGATATCATCAAACATTGATCATCGAGTGCGTCGTTCAAATATTTATCATAGACCAGGAAATCTTCAGCACTCGCCCCTCGAGTAGGTGAATCAATAAGTGAGGACTCCAACACATAAAACTTTCATTCATGGAATAGGATAACCCGAAGGCGCCAAAACCATTCCTGAAAGATACTGCTGGTGAGGATATTGTCTTTTTCCAGAGTTGAACATAGAGAAAATGTGGTTGACGAGTTTGTCATATTGCTTCTACAAATTAAAAGAGAAGATTTATCAGTACCTTTTGATTGCATTTTATGAAAAATAATAAATGAATTTATTAATTCTCCCACTATTTTATCAAGTCCCACTGGCCCTCACCATTGAACCCAAAATGTCTAGTTTTCTTGATATTCTAGTGGAAAGGATCCATATTCGCCTTCACATAACCCAAACAATGGTTGGTCAAGCTATTTGAAGGTATTTAGGTAGGAAAGTCTTTGCCAACTGTGAGATTACAGTTCCTTGATCTGTTGAGTGCACTCCCCAATCTTGAAATATTGACTTTGATTTCCTCAACTCTTGCCTCCAATATTACATCAAGTCTAGAAAGGGATACTCCTCTTGATGTAATATGGTTAAGCCAACCCGAAACCTTTTATAAGGGCTTCCATTACAAAAGTAAGTGTCCCAACAAGGGTTGTCCAAACACATAGTTTTATTAAGTCTTTCCCTTAATAAAGTAACGAAAGGCTTGGTCTGACATAATATGGTATTGATGGATTTTAATCCTTTATGCATAGTTTCTAATTATCACATCCTTGTTTATATTAAGTGATTCTTTCTTAAGTGATTAACCATGTTCCAATAATGTTTACACATAGTATGGTTTTTATTTTATTCTATGTTTGCATGCTTGTTCATTTTATTAACTATGTGATCACGACAACACATACATAATAAATAAACCATGAAATCAGACAGAAATAAAATAATATGGCTTGATCATGAGCTTTTATTGGTTAGCTTATCTATCGGTTTGATAAGATATCCCTGACCTCGGGAAATTCACCTTGAACCGATGGTTCGTGTTTTGCAGCTCCCACCTGTCCACCTTTGAATCTTCTTGGGTTGGTTTCACCTCAGCTTCAAGTTTTGAACCGTCTCCTCTGGCGTGGGAGATTTTCCACTAGATGGGGTATACATTAAAGAAACCATGGGAACACAGGCCCTACATTTTATTTGAATAAGGCTTGAAGGCCAACAAATTTAAATTAAACAAATTTAAATGAAACCAAACAAACATACAAAGGGTATTTGGTCTAGCTCATGATCTCCCATAGCATGCAACGACATTTATGCATATTTAGAAATCAAAATCTTTTAATTGTTCTATTATTTAAGATAATTCGTGCTTGAAATTAATTAATTATGATTGTATAATTAATCAATTATTTATCTTAAATTCCTTTTTGAATTTCCTTGAGATTTTCCTCATCCATATCCCTTGTACAGGTCTTTGTACTTTTGGATGAAACCTGGTGAAATTACATTTCTAGAAAGTACAAGGGGTGTAGTTTATATTTAGATGACACATATTTCTTTTCACCCTTTATCCAAAGTACACGCTGGAAGATTTGGCGTGTTTTCAATACTTTGTAAATTTTGGAGTACACAGAGTGTAGATTAATCTAACACGGATTGTACTTCCTTGTTACGCAGTTACCGGCCTGGAAATACCATGTACATGGAACAAGGCTTCTCCTTGTACATAGTTTCACTTGGGCCAGATCGGACTATACGACGTGTTGATTCAACATACACGCCATGTATTCTGGTTCCACGCGACGTTCATTTCTGGTCATCATGGTGTAATAAAACTTAGGTATACTCAATTCACATGATATGGTTTGGCAGACCAGTACCGGTTCGTTGAACCTAGTACACGGCATGTAGTTTTCATTACATGCCATGTATTACTATGTTGTATAGATAGAAAGAGAGGCTCCTCCAGATGAGTTCTTCATTTTTTATTTTAATAAAAATTAAAATTAAATATTTCTTTTTGTTATGTGATCAAGAAACAAAGGAGAAAGAACAGCTCTCATTCATTCATTTTAATATAACGATTTATGATGAATGAAATCAAATATAAATGCATAAATTATCAATGAAAATTAAATAACTATAATCAACATTGTAACCTCGCTTTGATACCATTATAAGGTTATGGGCACAGTGGAAGCATGAGGGTGGATGTGCCCAGTTGGCTTATTTTCATTATAAATGATCAATCCAATATCAATACAATGATAAATGCCAGTCTCCATGGATAGATTCACAGAAATAGACAAATAAGAAGAAAGGTCCTAGAACCACCATTGTGGATCATCACAGGTTGATAATAATTAATTTAATTAATTGAAAAGAAGTCCCTTTAGGGTGTTCTTTCATCGTTGATATTATTTAACACATTCCGATGTGATTCATCATTGCATCGTAGAAGCCAAGGGTATACTTCCTCTAGTAGTGACCCACATGTGCACCATGTATCTCTGGATGTCACCAAAGGTGTCTCCAGGTGCTAGTGTGGAGAAACCTTTGCTTGCGTTGTCTGCCTTAGATCGTCTTGATCCGATGAAGAGGATCTCTATCGGTCTTGAGAGCGTCCTTGGAGGAAGGAGTTATTTCGGTCTTGAACGAATTCTCCAGAATTGTTGCACACAATAATTATTAGGAAAAGAGTTGGGGTTGTGTGGATATTTATAATCGGTTTTGCGGTTGTTGAGTTATGGAAATAAATAAAGGCATTACGCTTTTTATTTATTTCATTAATTCTATTGAAAACCCCACGTCAAATCATTAATTCCGTGACATGCGCCCACACTGATTATAATAAATATCTTTTAATAAAATGATATTTCCTCAAAATCCCGACTGAAAAAACTACATAGAATGTAATCATAAATACACGGTGTGTACTTGTTTTCAAAATAAAAACTACACGGTATGTAATCAACAATACACAGCGTGTAATTTTTTTCATTTTATTCTTCCTCCAACATTAAAACGATTTAGGATTCCTTGAATAATTATTAAAACATGTATGGGAATAATATTTATTCCACTTGAGATACTTGGATACACTTAGTGTGTGACCCTATAGGCCTCTTTATCGTTGGCATTAGGCGGGCTTGCCTAAATTCCAAGATTACTGTCTAGAAATGGGTCAAGGCACTCAAGAGAAAGAAGTTGACGCTGCATTAACATGTCACCTCATACAAATCCCTACTGTGTAATTTAATCCCTTTGTCTCAATATATCATCAAGAAGGTTTCATGGAAGTTTCATAATCCTATATGCTTGATATGTCATTCATTGAATTCTAGAAATAAACTCTTCGTGACACCATGGACATGGAATTTGTACGGCAGTTCTATTTCAATCAAAGTGCCCGAGATATCTACTTCCATAAATATGGAAGGGAAAAATCCTTCCTCTACTTATCCATAAACAACATGTCATTCGTGACGCACCCAACGTACCCTACTTCCCGCCAACTCTCTTCATGTCGGTTTCCGTCAGCAAATATAAGTGTGCGAGTCATGACATGAGTTAATTATAATCTTCCAGTCTAAGAACCATTACAAACACTCATAGATATCAATTCCCGATGACACCCAGACTTGAAGAATTGCTACTGGCAGGTCTATTCTCATAATCTCCCATCTTGGAGACCAAGTGTGAACTCCATGAGAGAGAGTCTCGTCTTCTTAAGAGTACTTTCACATGACGGTCTGTATACTATGTGTCCTATCATAGTTTTTCATCCAATAGTAGAACTTTATTTAAGAATATCATTTTAGAATTTCAAGGTTCTCATCATAGTGGGGATCTTCCATGACCTTATTAATGTAACAAATATTGCAAGACATTATTATATTATAGTCATGCAGAACAATGAACAATATATAATTAGAGTACATTCATGTAATCAAAGTACAAAATAGTTGGTTCTCAGGACACCAACCCTTACACTCACATGAGTGGTTTCTACATTATAGGGCCTCTTGTAGTGTCTTATTTCTATGAATTGCTATCATGT
Source organism: Viscum album (assembly GCA_963277665.1). Taxonomy (NCBI): domain Eukaryota; kingdom Viridiplantae; phylum Streptophyta; class Magnoliopsida; order Santalales; family Viscaceae; genus Viscum; species Viscum album. Next base: position 678,244,672 of record OY728123.1, on the reverse strand, counting down.
CATCATCTGATGATGAATGGAGGTCCCAATGGATAAAATGTGGCTTTACCCTTTTCAAAAACATCCTAATGATAGTTACTGATAGTGATAACTTCATTCTTTACTCCATTCTAATGGTAAAATCAAATAAGATATTAAAATCCTCAATCTATATAGTGAACCACACGCTTATTGTATTCCCATGATCCTAACATGATTCTTGGATATTCAGGATTCTTCACTGGTCCTTTTATGTCTATTGGGGTAAGTACTCTTCTACAGAAACAATTTTGATTAGTCTTCTATGAATTTTCATACCCTTTCATAATCTTACAATCCTCAAGAGAATATATGATAAATTTGGTTACATCCTCTGTGTAGATGAAGAAACCATGTAGATGGAATTCACAATGTTTTCATAAATATGTATTAAAAAGTATCTGGATACCCCTCTCAATTAATTACTTTTTTTGGGAAATGACAAATCGTTCTAGTGGAGGATCTGTTTTATAATTCCCTGGGGATTCTGCACTCTCTATCACAATTGAGGACACTCAGAATTAGTTTTCATGTAGTGGGGAAATTCCCATCATTCTACGGGCCCATCTGTGAATACATCATTATATTACCATTGAGTACCACAACTCCTATTACATAGCCCTTATAGTGTCTCTCCAAACTCAAGGTGTGACTCTTATTTTGGAGTATGGGGAAGTTTTCTTCAAGGAAGGGTTGTCAGATTCGATGGAGGTCCCTTCTTTAGACCCTCCGTGTATAGATCTAGAATCTATCTTGTAATTAGTTCCCCAATGGGGGAAATGGAGCTTATAGTTAATGATCCTTAGTCTAATATTCTTTCTTATGAGGTTTGGAAGGATGGTTGCCTGGAAGAATTCTGGAATTTCCTCCCCACTCTTCCTATTAAGGATTCTAGATCTGTAACCTCACCACAAACCAATATCTTGGGGTAATTCCATCATTATGTATACTAAATACTCTTATTTATTCCCCCACTAATGTTTAAGAGGGTAAATTATTCACTCTCTTGGTGTTTGTAATTCATCTAGGAACGTAGTCCCCTTCTTCTCCATCATGTGAGGTGCTCCCTAGAGTGCATTATAATATTTTATATCCTCCTGTTCATAGATCTCCCCCCTCTACCATGGAGGATCCTATTGATTCATATAATTCATTGGAAGTCATGACCCTAACTAGAGATGAGCATGTCCCATATTCTCCAGTACGTGGTATGGGAAGGATAATAAAGTCCTCCACCCCCCCTCTAATAGTTTCGTTACACAATCAATGAAGAATAATAGGTTTGGTTCCAAAAAAAAATTGAAATTATAGTCCTCCAGGTCTACCCCTTTTTCTAGGTTGTGGATCACGTTAGATTATCAAGAACTTGGAATAAAATGCCTCATATAGTTGAAATGTATCCTTTTAGTGATGTCACTTATGTAAGAATTTCTAATGTATATTCAAGTTTAATGTTACTGGAGTTCATTAACTTTACCATCTATGCTATCTTTATTTTCATAATGAAACATAGTTTATACACTTCTTTTCTATATCCATTTCGTAATGGTAATACAAAATATACGAGATGAAGAATTTAATTTATGTATTTGAACAAGTAAGAGACCCCAAAAGAGGAAGTGATAAAACAAATTCATATTTCTCAAGATCAGAAAAGGATGAGGTTCAATTTCAAATAACATATTTCGACTTTACAAAGAAGATGAAATCTGAGAAGATTGATTGACTCTTCCATTGAGGTAATTCATCTTTATTAATATACCATTAATTTCACTTTCATATTTAAATCACCTTACATATGTAAAAAATACTATGTTTTCCTCTGAGTTTTAATGCATTTACTAGTTTGATTAATTTCTATATGCCTTCAGTTAGTTGAAAAAATTTATAAATTCATAGGATTCATTTAATGTTTTTTTAATTTTCTATTTAATAATATACATATTCATGACATACTTTTAAAGTTTTTATATAATTTACCAATTTTATTTTATGTATAACTATATACATCATTAAGGTGTTGTAGAATATTACTGTATTTATTAGAATTCAATACATAAATTCTTAAATTATGAAAAGATTTGTTGTTCACATTCATTTTCATTACTATTATATACTTTCCCGAATCAACATACCAATGGTTTTTCATAATTTCTTGATCCTACTATTTAGATTGTTTCTAATCCATCTCTAAGTCAGTCGATCGATAGTCTTAATATATTTATTTGATGTGATTATTGTGTTTTCTTCAATATGAACAGTTAATGTACTAGGTTTCATTTCTACTGAAAGCATGCTAACTGAATTATATTTTCTATGCATTAAGATGAGTCGATTTGGATGAATTCTAGTCTGTTTTGTTAGAGTTGTTTCTGTTTTTTCTACATTGTTATTAGTTTTTATTTTATTGTGTTTTTTTGTTTTCATGTGCTTTAAATTCTAACTAAATTATATATTTTGATTTATTCTATAATATTTTATTAGATTAGTCAATTTTGCTTTATTAGATTAACAGATTCAATACTGTTTTCATCTGGATATTTTTGGAAGCTAAAAATTAGTGAAGCAATTTTCTTTTGAAGATTTTAGGTAGGACAAGATCAATATGAACAATGTGTTAGTGTAACATGCTTGATTAACTACAGCTATGGGGACCTTATTGATCACGACACCACACTCATGTTTGTTATGCAAACACCCACACTAGTCAAGTGCTTGAATTTGGAATTCATTAATAGTTCTTTAAACATTTTTTCAGTACTGTTACGAAAATTTGGAATATGTTAGATCTATATATATCACCAATATAATTTATTTTATTCACTAGCATATATATATATGTGTGTGTGTGATATTTTTTCACTATAGTCAACTACATTACACATTCAGAAAATAATTTCAAACATGAATAAGTGCATATAGAATATGAATATTGAATATTTCCATATATGTATAAATAAGTGCATATATGAACCTACTTATGCATGCATTGTAATGCATACATAAAATAAGTACATTTCTGTATGTACTTATTTATGTATATTGTGTACGCATTCATTTTCCATATACACTTATGTATGCAGTTATTTATCTATTCATTTCCCTGATGCATATAAGTAATCAATATAGAAAAGAAGTACATTTCTTTATTCACTTATTTCTATATGAATATTCAATATTTTAAATTTAAAATAAGTTCATTCATGTATGCATGTAGAAAACAAATACAAATATAGAACCTATTTAATGAAGTATATATTTTTCAATGCATTTAAATGGGACTATATATATAAAATATGTGCATTTAATTGTGCAATTATAGGAGTTTTCATATTCTATATTCACTTATTCTCTATATAGCTTCATATTTGTATTTATTTTCTAATATACATATTTAGACAGGAATTTATTTTTCGATTATCTTTTTGCACTTATATAGAAAATAAGTGTGACATGACTATTGTATGAATTACTGTATGTACTAATTTCCCACAATGAATTACCTATATGCATGTATATAAATATAAGTGAATTTATGTATGAAATTATTTTCCATGAATACATATTGTAAAAAACTCATATAACATTTAATTGAATTTTTAAATAAATGAATATGTTCTGAAAATTCATGGGTTGGGTACTAGTTAAATTTAAATTGGAAAGAAGGAACTTATAGGGCACTATGAACAATTCAATATTTAACTACTTAGGAAAATCCATGTAAGAAGAAATCCACGCACTCAAGAGGTACTTGGTTCACTAGTCATTTATATTGGAGTGTATATTTCATTCAATTTATATGATATCCAAGAACTTATGAGGTTCCTTGGTTCATTAAATAATTATACATATGGGGGGTGACTTCATTTAAGAATAACAAAAGAGTTAATGTACTAAAAATGACTTATATGAAACATTGACATCATTCATGGAGAGATTCGAATGCATGATGTTGAACATGTTTTAAATAACTAATCACCACATTGTAATTTAGTAGAAAATTCAACCCATCTAAGGGGTTTTATTATAATAACATGACATTGATTATGAAAAAATTCATTTATCCCAAATAATCCTCACATTCAAAAATCACATTTCAATTTACTACATTATTACATTTAGAAATGAAACAACCAACCATGGAATAACACTACATGGATTTACATGTCACTTAAGAGGTACCTTTATCAAATGCGGTTTTTATTATAAGGGAGAAAACATTTATATTCCAAGATGAATTCTTAGGAGGCATTCTAATCATTTAAACCATTTAATTAAAAAGTAAAAAATTGAGCTAACACGCACAAGGGGTGTCAGTCATCGAGGTTAGAAACTTCCAACAACTGAAAAAAAGTCATAGGGAGTTTATATAGGTGAGTTGATCCGTTCTATATGAATAAATCAATTAAAAGGTGATTATATCCAAAGTTTGACGTGTGGAATAAAAATAACATTTTTAATTCAATGAAAATTTTGGGAAAATTCCATAGACCACCTACCTTATGCTTAATACACTCCATTCATCCAATATCACGGTCTGATTCAGTTCAGTTTAGAAGAAATATAAGAAACAAACATCCACCATAAAAATAGGGAAAATGAGCTTGCACCATGATAGGTCGACCAAGATATGATTAAACAAAGATAGATTTAAAAAGAATATTGAGCATACTGAGAGGAATATATAAGGACCGATGATGCTCGATTCTGATGACAGATATGGGAGTTATCTCCATACCTAAAATAAGGTTGAGGAAGCCAAGGCACCATGGAGGAGATATCACATGGTTGGAGTTGGAGAAGAAAGAAATAAAAAGAAAATTTAACCTCATTAAGGGAAATATCATATTTTCACCGTCAAAACTGGGTTGCATGGTTTGGCCGCATGTTTTTTCCAAACCATGCACCAATTATGAAGATCCCACTACCTAGGAGACCCACCTCACATGGTTGTGCTGCAAGTTTTTCCAAACCATTTTCCAACCGTGCAATGACAATTTCTTAGGTACCACCTAAGTGGAAATCACTATGAGAGATAGATTCAGAGTTTGGGTAAACAATTTTTAGTTGTTTGAAACCCTCTACTTCGCTAAAACAGGCTGCTCGGTTGGATTATTTGGTCATATGGTTTTAGACAAATCATGTGCCCCTTTTAGTCCCTAAATGCTTATGATTTTCATACCACAGTGCTTCTGAAACTCAATGAGACACATGAGGGACCCATTAGTCCTTTATCCAAGTCAAAAAAACTCTTTTAAGTGTTCCAACTCCAAAAATTTCATTCTAAAGCATGGTTTAAAGAACGTTCTATACAGTAAACCCCAAAATTCTAATTCCCTTGTAATTTATTATAGTTCTAAAAAAATGGGCTATTACAACCTCCCCACCTTAGAACACCTCATCCCCAAGAAGCCTTGGGGAATAATGAAAACATCACCTGACCTAGAAGGTTCGGTATGTCTCCTTCTAATGATCACATTACATTTCCAAAAACCCCACATTCCAATAGTAATTACGTAAACATACAGAACTTATGCCTTCAAAACACTACCCAATACCCTTTCTGAAAAATAAAGACACTAAAACAGTGCTTACCCTAGCCCGCTTAGCTGGATACACAATCACATCATTATCTCTTTAGGATTTTTGGCCGATTGTGTCTCCCACCATCGATTGTAACATCAGAAGGGGTGAATTTCAAACCATTGTTCCTTGACCATTGGAATTTACATAAAAATCATGACCTGTGCATTATAATGATTCTCATAGAATGTTTTCCTTAAACTGTGTGAAATTGATTTCTTTTGAGGTCATATCAGATACCTCACTGAAAAGAAATGGTTGTATCCTGATCAAACTAACTGAAACTGGTCATGCCAGCTTTCCGTGAAGATTAGGATGACCATTACACCACAACCACCTTAACCTAAAAATGTGTTATTAGAAAGGATCCTCTTGACCTTACACTTCAAAATAGAAGATAACAAGTCGAAAAACTCTATCTGACCATTCTCAAAATGATCTACTTAGATAGCGGAAGTAATTTCAAACGAAACTAGAATAAATTCTTTCAGGGAATCTAGAATTTACCACAAGAACGTTCACCTAATCCCATAACTAACCTCTGGTGATGTTCCCCGATCAAACCATCACATAGCCATTTAAAACTATCATGCCTTAACACAACTAAGGGTGTAAATTAGATCTATCCCACTGGAATCATTACCCCTAAAAAATCACCTCCGATCTTGATAGAAAGTCTAACATAAACTCAGATTCACCAAACAGGAGTCCATGTAACTAAACCATGGTAGTACATACTTCATGTTTATAGGTGAGACATTGGTACTAGGCTAAGATGTACACATCATATAATTAACTAAGACCATTGCAACATCCTCAAGAGGCAATTTCAAGTAAACTGTTGGTGTCCAAGAGTCTGTTCATGGTGTTACTACATGGGAACCTGGGAATCACTCCAAATTAACCATGTATGGATAGAAACCACATGTACAGTGTGTACTACTGATAAATCACCCAAACCAGCCCATCATATTGTAATATTTAAGCATGGTGTATAACTGATGATCTCTTAGTGCATCAAGGAAGACATCAATATAGAGGACATTCTTGTCTTTTAAGGAAGAGTACACAAAGAGGACACTAGGAAAACCACAAGAAGAGTAGCCAAACCACTATTAGTCGACTTCTTGAAAGAAACCCAGCTTCACCAACTAACACACCATCACTATCCTAGCACCAAGACATTAAAACCGAAGGAATTATATGACCAATAAAAATTAAACACTAAAGTATATTCATGACCAATGGTGTTTCACAAAGGTTTCATAGACAACCAACCATTTTTACATCATTCAATTGAAAAAACAACAACACATTTTCACTAAAACTGATGAGAATCTACCCACTTTAGGAATACCCTATTCATTGAAAGAAGGGGTATACTAGATGATCATAATAATTCTAGATTATATTCACATTAAAACATAAAATTTTAATCATTTTTAATAAAAAAAAAATAAAACTAACCATCATGTCAAAACACCCGATTCTCTTGAAACTACATCATGAGAGTTGGGAATAATTGATTCCTTTAACAACCAAGCCACTCTATTTTTTAGATGACCTGAGATCATACAAAACATCATAAGGCACACTGGTTCCATTAAAATCAACCGGTTTGTTAAAACATTTAGGAACTCATCAGCTAACATGTATATCAATGCATACAAACCCAAGGATTAGAAGAAAAATGACACAACCTCAATACTATCCATAGGTTGTCTGACCTATGCATTAAAGTATCAGATATTCCATACAATAGATTTAAACCAGAGTCCTATTTACCCATATGAACCTTAACTCAGATGACAACATACCATGTCGTCCATCATTGAGAAATAAGAGAGGTTCACATGACCTACTAAGAGGTTGAACATACCCAAGGCATGATTAACCTAATGAAACTGAGCATTAACTAATACTCACACCCATAGAATATGTCAAGGATACTATGTCCACCCAACCAAACAGGGGTTTCATTTAGAATCTAAGAGTCCTACAAGGGACAATAATTCTAGAATGAAACCAAATGACTAAAAGCTCACAACATTTAGAAAGACACATAAGCTCTAAGGCTGAAACCTACAATGGGCTATACCATCACAAAAGTATAATGCGTTCACCCAACCACTAGGTTATGAAAAATTTAAATTCACTAGGCTTACAAGTACATCAATTAACCAATTTCTGAAATTGGATAAGGCCAAAAAAACACTCATATTTACATTACAAGGTAACTCAAAGGAAAGTTTAAACTACCCGTACTAATGTTTTTAAATGAAGGAAACCACTTTTGGTTCCATATTAATTCATTACATTGATTTAAATTTGAGCTACAAACATTTAAAAGATTTAAAACTATGCATAAAGTACAAATTATAAAACAAAATCACTTGGAACCTGATTTAACCAACACATCAAAGAAAAACAAGAAAGTATTATCAAAATTATATTTTAAAACGTTAAACCTTTATTGAAATCCCATAATAAATTAGGAAAATTATCAATTAAATTATTTTTATGTTGTAAAAGATAAGGAGACCAACAAGGTCCCCATTTAACTGAAATTTTATTATCAGAAATGAAATCCAATAGTAGTTTTTTAATTATCAATGTTTTAAAACAGCCATACCCAATAATCATATAGAAAACATGCCCCAGATGACCTACTTGGTTCTAATTTTTCATTGGAAGTAAAACACATGATCCCCATTGTCATGTGATAGAGACATAATCTATTATAGAGGAAACCAATCATTCAAAATAAATATTAATCAACTTTTACCTTTATACCCATTTTGAAATAAACCATTATCAGATATAATGGATTAGTTGTATTGGTTTCCATCAACCAATTCATAAAGCACCTATACACTTTATAGGATGGAATTTGGATCCCACTATTCGAAATAATTCCACTTTAAAAGTTTGATCTTTAACAACTTTATCATTTTAACAAATGTATCTAAATATATACATTCTATGCTCAAAATATGGATCAAATACCTGGGTTACCTTTTCCAAATTATAAGGTGCCCATAAACATTACAACTAAAAACTGGTTCTCATTTAATCGCAACCCATAAACATAATCCCATGTAACCATTTATATATAAAAAAACTAGGCATGTTATCATTAGAAGAAAACACAAATGGAACATTCTAAATAAGAAGGAAGAATGGTACATAATCACCTAAACATGGAAGCATATTAATTTGATAAAGAAATAGGAATACTAAAGAAAACTAAAATCATGGAATTACACACAAGATAGAAAATCACAATATGAAAGCAACCAATAAATGCATTTACATGGTATGGATTATGCATGAAATTTGAATTTATATGTCCCTATTATGATGCATGTAATGCTTCATCCTTTCTACTCTAGGCCAACGGTAAAATAAAATACATTCCATAAATCAATAATTAGTGGAAATTAAACCAATCAATCAATGTGAAATAATAATCTACTATAATTTTGAACAACATGAAAAAAATCCCATCCCTAGTCACATGTACTTTTCCCCATGGGTGGGGTGATCAATCTGGGGCATCGTTATTTACCAAGTGTCAAAACATTATTATTCTTCTATCTACCATCCAAAAAATAGTAAGACAAATGAAAATAAAGGATTTGATAACAATTTATAATGTATCATCTAGAACAACCACTAGAATTATTGTAGGATCAGTGGGTCACATGGCCTCAAGTGCACCTCCCCATAAGCTAGAGGATTCTGACTAACAGTGAGGGTGTAAGCAGGAGTTAGCGGGGAGACTGTACCATCATGATCAGAGTAGTATAATGGTAAATCTGAAAGTAAATAACAAAATATAGCATAATAAATAATAAATGAAAGAAAGAGTAGTGTAAGAATAATATAAATTGAATACAAAAGATGGAAAATTCCAATATATCACAATGCATGCATGTCCTGAAGATGATACATAACTAAAATAGTAGATATATTTGATGTAGTAAGGTAAAATACATAAATTATGAAAAGAAGGAAAATCCTAAAGGGATATCTCTACAAGAATCCTAAGCCCCAGCTCAGTCCTATGCACCTAACTACTAGGTATAAGAAAACTACATAAGCAATGGTCCATGGTCCTGAGAACATGAGACTTACTCAGGTACCCTAGTGAAATGGAGTCATGAGTAGGGTTTGTGATATAAATACCAATAGGTCATTAACCAAGTTGCCTACAACTAAATGTAGTCCGTGAATATAAAGTAAATAAGTGTGAAGGTAATAAGAAATAGTAAATAGAACTGAATAAATAAACAACAACACCCTCAGGTTCCTGAAGGAAACCTGGTGGCTCTACCTGCTACGAATCATGGCCAAAATGATAAGAATGACCAATAACTATATATATAGTAATAATATATAGAGTATAGTTATGTATTTAATCCATCTATATAGACTACGTGCATGCCAACGCTAATGGCCATATGCCTAGAATACTAGTTTACAGATGGACTGGGGCATAACGCAGACATCCATAACCAGTCCAAATGATCATATAAACTCCAATAGTGGGTATATTCCCTATATATTAGAATGAGTGGGAGATATAATGCTTGTAACTCAAGATGGTGAGTGTGTTGTCATGTCAACACTCGAGAATATGGTGAGTGTGCCTTCATTCCAACACTCACCTTGGAACATGGTGCATCATGCCCACCATCCAAATAATGTCAATTGTATGAGAGGCCATGAGTCAACCCCTGATGTAAGGGTGCATTATACCAATATGTTCAATAGAACCCTTCCATTGTTCCAAATCCTATATCAATTCATAATAATATTTATAATAATAAGGGAATCCATAAGGCATTACTTCTCATGATTTAAATTTATTAAGACTAATTATATATAAGGGAATCATAATTAAAATGATTCAAAAAGATATGGTTATTCAATTACAATAAGATGTGTGGTCATACCACCAAACTCAATTCCATTTCAATTATACCATTTAAAGCATTAAAATAAAGAAAAATCATCCTGAACATGTCATTCCATTTAATACAATCCATTCATTCTAACAAAACATGGAAATTTAAATCAAAGGGGAAATAAGAAACTTAGAAGGAACCATCAAGAATTAGGAATTTACCAACATGGGAAAATATATTTATGAATAAATCTAATCAATTAGGAGATACTTAATTCCCTAGTCATTTAGATAGGAGTGTACATGACATTAAATTTAGAATACTTCCAAGCCCTTAGAAAGTTCCATGGTTTATTAAAGAATTATATAGATGGGGGGAGACTCCAATTAAGAATAAAAAAATTGGGCATTTACTAAAAATGAGTTATATCAAACATTGACATGAAATATGTAGAAATACCAATGGAGAAATCCAGACATGATTAAAATAACAAATAAACACTTTCTAATTTTAATGGCAACACACCTCATCTGAGGTATTTAGTTATAAAATCCTGAAATTGCTTATCACACAATTCATTTAGCCCAAATAACCCCCACATTCAAAAATTGCGTTTCAATTTACCACATTAATCAATTTATAAAAGAAATAAACAAACATGAAAAAACACTAGAAGGCTTGACATGGGACTTAGGAGGTACCTTTATCAAATGGGGTTTTTATTAAAAGGGAAAAAATTATATTCCAAGAAGAGCACTTAAAAAGAATTCTGAGCATTTAAATCCTTTAATTAAAAAGTGAAAAATTGGGTTGGCACACCCAAGGGGTGTCTATGATAGAGGTTAAAAACATTAAAAATACTAAACAATGATCACATGGAGTGTATCTAGGCATATTGATCAATTCAATATGAAGAAATCAATTAATAGGCGAAGCTTGAGAAAGGCTGACGTGCGACACGACAATAACATTTTTAATTCAATAGAAATTTATGGGAAAAGATATAGACCACCTACCTTATGATTTGGATGCTTTACTCATCCAATATCAAGGCAGGATTTAGTCTTTTGGGAAGAAATCTTGGAAACTAACATTCACCTAGAAAATAGGGAAATGATCTTACACCATGATAGCTAGATCGAGAGAAGATTAAATGAAGAAAGATTCAAGGGGAATTGAGAGATTTTTGAGAGGACTCCATAGGGACCCAAGAAGCTCGATTTTGATGAAAGATGGAGGATTTATCAGCATGCCTAGAATATGCTTGAGGAGGAAACCAAGGAACCATAGAGGAGAGCTCACACAATAGGATGAGGATAAGAATGAATGATAAAGAAAATTTAATCTCATTAAGGGTAATTTTGTAACTCCACCCTCAGATTGGGTCACATGGTTTCTCCAAACCGTGCTCCAACTGTGCGGCTCCCACTTCCGAGGAAATCCACCTCACACAGTTGTGTCGCATGGTTTTATTAACCATGAACCAAATTCTTGATTAATTGTGTTTAGGTATTGCCTAAGTGGCCATAACTGCATAGGCTAGAAATATGGTTTGGGTTAACAATATACAGCCCCTGCAACACACTCTCATCCTCTAAAATAGGATACAATGTTTTCTCCTAGGGGCTGCACGATTTCAGAAAAACTATGCACCCCTACTAGTCCCTTAGAACCTTTGATTTTCAGACCTTGGCACTCCCAAAACTCAACAACACACCCAAGGGACCCCTCACGCCTTTACTGAAGTCTAAAAACAACACTTTTAAGTGTTCTAACATCATGAATTTCATTCTAAACTTCGGTTTAAAAATTGCATGTCTAAATAGCTCATGTAATTTTTAGAAGCAATTGATTTATAGAGTTTATATATTTTTCCAAACCCTTTTATTTAAGGGAACTATTATGGTTTTATGTAATGAATTATTACCTTAAAATATATATTTTCCAACTAAGGGATTAAATTTATTTTTAATATAATTTTATATATAGAGAATTATATTTTAACAAATTTATGTTTCTTTTCTTAAAATCCTTGTTATTGGAAGATGTTTTATTTAGTTTCCAAAGACTTCAACTAAGAAAAATGTATTTTAAAAAAAATCATCCATTTTCATGTGGGTTTTAAAAGTTGTCATTTTATATATGAAATATTATTTTAAATTTATGGTTGTCATTATTGATAATATTTATGACCATATACTATAATTTTCATTGGAATTTAATGCATATTAATAAAATTATTTTTTTTAAGTTCAATTTCCAAATTGTTCTGGAATACTTCTTTTGAAATTATTAATATATTATAAAATTATGGATTTACCTTAACCCTTATGGTTCTTTCATAAATTCATATTTTTTATAAATATTATTCCTTATAAAGTTATCTTCTCTTGAAAATTATATTTCTATGTTTTGAAATGATTTTAATGGATTTTAAATGAGAATGTTAGGACTAAACAATTATTCAATAAAAATATAACTTTTAAGTTTTGTTTCAATTGAGTAGATGAGGAATGCGAAGTAAACCCACATACTCAAGGGGATGTTGTCCTGAAGGTAATACTATTAGTAGACTCATGGATTTATTAATATTTTTCATGTGTAATTTTAGTCTATAAAAATTTATTATATTTAATTTTTTTGAAGGATAAATCTAAGATTGTTTGAAAGGATACTTATTAGTAAATTAGATGGGTTTTTAAAATGATATGTATTTTTAAAGGATTTTAACATAATTTCTTATGGATATTTTTAAATACCCTAAATTCATATTTTCGAAAATTATTTATCAAATGTTTAATTTTGATATAAAATAAATTTTTTGAAATATTTTTAGAAAAATATTTTTAAATGGAATTTAATTTGTTTTAAAACTGATTACTGGGAAATTTTATGCTCCCATATGTTTTCAAATTATTTTTAATAGGATCAGAAGAAGTTCCAAATGATATTGGTTTTTTTAATGAGATTGTTCTAATAAAGAAAAATAACTGTTTTATTGTGTCATCTATAATTACTTGTAAGGATATTTTCTTATTCCTAAAAAAACTAGATCGAAAATGATTCCCAATTATGTAAATAACTATATATGTTTCTGTAACTTTTTATAAAAAATATACATATTCTTTTTGCACTAGATTTTGGAGTGCGAGTCTCTAGATTTCATAATGGGTATTAGAGTAATGATTAATAAAAACTTCTAGATTAGTCATTTTAATTTGTGGATAATTTAAGTGTTAGAGGTTTTATTTTCAGATTATAGGTAATTAAGTGACCCTTTAGAGTATAAAATTCTAACAACCATTGTTTTACTAATTTAAAAGATGAAAATTCATAGATTCCTTAAGTATAATGAAATAATTCCAAGGGTTTAATCCCTTTACTGGGGGAGGGGTTGGGGAGAATGTAACATCTAAAAAATTTTAACACAATTTTTTTAATGAATGTTATTAAATGAATTGTTTTATAATTTAAACGAGCTAAAATATGTTTTAATATAAAAAATTTTATTAAATATAAATGAATTTATTTAAACTAAGTAACTCTTGATTATAAATGGTTCAAAAAAATGTTACTTTTGTTTTAATTTGAATAATAAATATAATTTTTTTATTGAAAAATATATATTGTAACATGGAATGTCTATAGAATCCATTTTGGAAAATTTTTATTGAATTATAGTTATAAATGAATAATTATATCGATGTTTTTGTAAAAGTACTCAACACTATTTTGTTAATAAAATTATTTTAAATTACTATTACAAAACATTCATTACTAATATACTATGTAAATATTAATAAAAAAACATTAAATATAATTTTGAAATAATATGTTTCAATATACATATATTTAATAATATACAATTATTTAATAATTTGTTTTGAAAAATAGGGATCTAAGAGTGCTATCAGTTCAACCAAATTTTCGGTAGAAATATCAACCTATAGATTAGGGCCAACCCAAGAAGCTTTTTAGTGTAAGGGGTGGTGCGAGTGCCTGCATATGCATGCTAGTTCGGGTGTAGAGCCTTCACGGTGTGACCATAGGTGTGAAATGGGTTTGGCATGTTGATGTGTTGGACTATCCACATTTTTGTGTGTGAGGGTGTGTCTTGGTGATGACCCCAGTTCCATGGTTTGATTAGTGTTGAACATGAAAAATATTATATAGAATCACTTGACTAAACATTTTTTTTGATGTGGCATAATAACCTATAAGTTACTATAGCTATGATTAAAATTCCATTTTATAACATGGTAATAAAATCAATTTTGTTAGAGTCATATGATTGGATCACGTATCTTATTCAACATTGTTGAATGCATATTATTCCTTATCCTTCCTCAGTATACTAGAAATGAGCATCATCGTCATCTCTATCTCCTCCCACTACAAAATATCACTAGTTTGAACTACCTTCAAACATTTCATCTATAAAACCCATACCTCCACAATAATTTCTCCATTGGATAAAAAATAATATCCTTAACTCTATTAAATGAATGTTATTTATATGACTTTACCGACCATGTTCCGTAATGGAAGACATTGCCTTCCCGAGGAAGCTTATTGAAGATGAAAAAAACATAAATTTAAAATTATATAAATGATAGAATGTAATTTCTTGACTATCAATCATGATGATATATATATATATAACTTTAAATCAGAATAATTTATTTATAATTAAAAATACCCACATTCCCCACAATCTATGAGATCAAATTCCTTAAATCATCATGCCTCATAGTCATCTATTCATCATTGAAAAATGCGTACCCTACAAAAAAGTTTCATAAAAAAAAAATTTATCAATACATTTGATCCCACATATATGTGTTTACATACAAATATAATTTTTCTCACCGATTATAAGACCCATGCCTTAGATCTCTATTTATCTCCTGATCTATATTTCCATTTTCATGTTTCAATAGTGAAGTATATAATTTTCCAGCTCGATTTTGGTTTATATTTGAGGAAAGCGGAAATTATAATTTCAATTTTTTAAACAATATTTATTTTCTTCAAAAACTATTATATAATTTAAGAGATTTATAATTTCAAACTTGTATTTCGAAAAGGGAAATTATTTTTCAACAATCTTATTATATTACTAAAAAACCTGTTATATTAGAGGGATATTTTAAAATTACAATTTTCATATATTTAAAGAGTTCTTATATTCTATGATTTTGAAAAAAAATCCTTTTTTGATTTTATGTTTTATTCCAAAACCCACTTCATACAAGGGTACTATTTTTATAAGGAAATGATTTTATCTCAAAAAAATTATTTTATATATGGGAGTCATTTGAAAAAATTATATTTTCAAGAACATCCCTATTTTAAATATTTCTAATAAAGTGAATACATATAATGATTTTATTTATTATTACAAAACAATTTAATGTAACAAAAATTTTATTTCAAAAAATATTTATTTTATTTTCAAAACAATTTTTATGTAATGAAATTATTTTAAAACTCATATTTTCATATATTTAAAGTGACCAATAAATATTCAGTAGTAAGGTAGTTTATGATTTTATGTATTATGTCAAACCCTTTTATGTAATGGAAACATTGTGATATTATGTATGGAATTATTACCTTAAAGGAACTATTTTTCAAGAAAAACATTAATTTTATTTATTCAATGATTTTATGTAAAGAAAATTATATTTAAAAAAATATATGTTTTCATTTTGTGATTACCTAATTATTAAAAAATGGTTTATTTAGTTTTTGAAACCTATTTCTAAAACGTATATTTTTAATGAGTTTTATTTACCAGTTTCATGTGGGTTTTAAAAGATACTATTTTTTATAATTTTTTTCATGATAATAGTGATGTCTATATACTATAATTATCATTTAAATTCAATTAATATTAATAAAATCTTTTGTTTTATGTTCAATTTCCAAAGTATTTATTTATAATGCTTTTCAAATTATGAATTTATTCTAAACCTATAGATTTATTATAACCATTATGGTGCTTTCATAAAATAAAATTGTTTCTAAAGATTATTTCATATAAAGTTACTTTATCTTGAAAATAATTTATGTATATTTTTCTAGGTTGTTAATGGATTATAAATGAGAAAGTCAAGCCTGACAAAAATGCTTTATTAAAATAAGTCTTAGCACTTGAGTATCGAATGAGTTAATAATGACTGGGGAGTGAACCCACAACCTCAAGAGGATGCTGACCTAAAGGTGACATTATAAGTATCCTTATGTATTTATTAAGGTTTTACAATTATCATTTTAATCCATAAAAACTTGTTATTTTCAATGGATTTTAGCAGATAAATTAGAGTTTATTTCATAGGCTACTTATTTTGAAAATAAATTGGTTTTCAAAATGGTATGTATTTTTAAGGTATTTGAACATAAATTATTATGGATACTTTTAAAAATAATATATTTATATTTTTTAAAATTATTTATCAAATGGATTATTTTTGATATAAAATAAAATATTTTGAAATTTGTTTTTGAACATTATTTTTAAAATTATTTTAACTTGTTTTAAAACCCATTATTGGGAAATTCTTTGCTCACCCTATGTTTTAAAATTATTAATCACATGATCAGTAGAAGTTAAAAAGGTTTTTGGTTTCATTTAAGGATATAGTGTGAGTTATTACAAATAGTTTTTTATTGTGTAAAGTATAATAAATGTCAAGGATTGTTTTCCTAATACAACAAAACCTTGACTATAAAAGATCCCCAGTTATGTAAAGGAGTGTATATTCTTTAGTTCCATTTTATAAAAAAATATACATAAATTTTTATCACTAGATTCAGAAGTGAGGGTCTCAAGCTGTCATAGTAATAAATTTGAACAAGGTTATAAAAGAAATTATTAATGAGGATTATTTTATTTTATAGGATATTAGAGCTCATCCAACCAAGAAGGAATCAAAGGTTACATTTTTTCATGATTTAATATATATTCTTTAAGTTTTAATGTTTCTTCTTGAACACCATAATTCTACATTTGGTTCATTATACCCTATGATTATATTAGGATTAGTTTTATATTTTTTTATAGATTTAAATTTATTTCACATTATATAATTTATCAATATTAATTAATTCATAAATAATGGTGTCTGAAAGAATTTACAAATCTCTATTTTATTTCATCGAAATGTATTCTATATTAATATCCATCTTTATTTTTTATAGGATATATAATTTCTATAAATGTATTTATGTCATAAATTCAATGAAATTAAAATGATTTCAAAATCCATCAATTATTCTCTCTTTCAAGGACTTTTGATTCAAATTTTACCATAACCATAAGTGTTTATTTTTAAATCTCACTTTGAATTATATTTTTCTAATTTCAAAATATCAATTTGAGGTAATTATATGTCTGTTAACTTTATAAACCCATTTATTTTATTCTACTATGGTTAATTATCATTTTTATATGACTTATTATTCTTTCACTTTCATTTGGTTCAAAATTCAACCAAAGGATTCATTTAAGTGGGATATACCAGATCTATTATTTTCATTCAAGAATCATTTTCTCCATATAAATATTATTTATATTGTTTTATGAAAATTATTATCTCAAGTGAAATGATATTAGAATGTAATTTTATTTTTACATTTATTTATATCAAAAAAATTTAATTAGAACCTTCTTAATTTTTTCTACATGGATAATGTTTTACTTTCCTAACAAAATCCTTCATAGAGTCATATTTTTAACATTTATCACTTGATCAGTTTTTCTAAATTTTATAACCATTTTATGAATTGAAGTTTCCTCTTTATTTTTTCATGGTTATGCAATGAAATTTATAATCACACTATTTTGAGATTTTTTTCTTTCAAAATAAAGATTAATGTTTTAGTATAATAATTGAAGTTATTTTATTCCACTTATAAATATTTTAATCTTTCACACGAAATTTCTTGCCATTTACTGAATTTCTTTTCTATGATTCAATATTTGGAATTCATTTAAAATTATTATTTTCAATATTCATTTTTCATACCATTAGAATGTATTTGTGAAGTGACTTATAAGTTTTTTTACAACTGTGTTATAAATGATTTAATAAAATTATTTTTCATCAATTTTCCTCTCTACCTACGAAGGATATTCCACTAATATAGTAATATTCACGATCATTATCAAAATTATTTATCAATAATTCTTTGAGGTTATATGTTTGTTAAAATAAAATCAACTCTTTGTGTCATTTTATTTGAAACCATTCAAAAATGATATGGAACCCATTTTATTTTAATGGGATTTCCATGATGATATATATGATTAATTTCATATGGTAGACTTATGTAAGGTTTTTCATTATGTGTTGTGTGGGTTCTAATACTTTACTAAAATCTATTAGTTAATGTTTTATATATTATGATATAATTATATTATGTATAGAGATTATTAGGCCTGTTCATAACTTAAGGTGTGTGTATGATTATGTTTTAAACACAACATAATGAGTGGACACGACAAGAATTATTCAGAATTAAATATGTGGGCATGGTTGGGATTTCTCAAAATGGTATGATTTATCATGATTACATCTATGACATATTTATTTATTATACCACAATACTATGTTATAATCCATGGATCTTGCCAATGAGCTTGTACCCAAGTGGTACAGGCTCCTGCTTGGCATCCAAAAGACCCGGGATCAAATTCAGGCAGGGATGAATTTCCGGGTTACTATAGCAGCTACAACACTGTAGTGGTGGCGGATCTATTACAGGGTACTGTAGCGGCGGCGGGTACTGTTGCAGTGCAGGTACTGTAGTAGTACTATTCACCGAGGGGTCCTTTGAGCCAAAAATGGGCTTTCAAGCCTTGTATTCAGGCCACTTGGCCTTGGGGCATCGGGCTATGTAATGGGTCTCCCTCTACCCACACTAAAGAGGTCTTTTATTTAAATAATAAATTGAGGCTTCAGCCCCAACCTTTAAATAAAATAAGCCATGGATTTTGATTATTGTCTTATATTTATGCATTTTAATTCCATTGTATATGTTCGATTAATTTTGTGGTTTAATGTTATTCTATCTTGTCTTATGGAAAAATATTATTCTTCCATGATACTTTTAATAATATATTTATTTAATGCACATTTGTTTCCATATTATTATGATCTAACCCTTTATTACTCATTCATAAGATTTCCCTCACTGAGAGTTTGTGCACACTAGTTTTGTTTCCCCACTTCTCCAATGAAATTTATACATTATTTAGTTTAAGATAAAGTATTGAGTATAGGATTTTTTGGAAGATATTGAATACTTTTTGAGAAATAATTAAACCCTCATTTAGTGGAAAAATTATTAATTTTATGGGAAATATATGGATTTTGGTAGTTAAGGGTTTCTCCTAATTATCTAAACCTCTCAACATCAAAGGTCTTGAATATATATGTGAAAAAATATTTGTTTTTTATATTGTAATTATTTATAGTTATGTTTTGGTAACTTCAGTTGCTATAAAGACAATATGTAATTAATATGTTTTAGAGATAGTTTTAGGAGTACGAGATTGAGGGTATTAGTTGGTATCAAAATGGGGTTTAGATAACAATAGTGGTTAAGATGTTATCATGTAAAGACAATTTAAGAGTTTTAGATAACATCATAGGTAAATAAGTTGATCATTAGTTCAAGGGATTAAATACCCTTTTAGGCCTAATGTGATTCAATTTTAAGTTGAGTAATTATATTTTAGTAAATTGTTTAGGAGAAATATATTATTTTGGTATAGATAACCATTTGGGTTGTTATGTGATTTGTTTTGAGGTTATTATACATCATTGGAATAAATGGGAACTTCATTTTGGGAATATAATTTCGAATTCAATTTATATTTGAAAAGTAATTTTATGTCAAGGAAATTAAAGTTATATTTAGAAAAATTATTATATTTTTTGGAGTATATAAGATTAAGTTCTATATTGATTGGAATGAAATAATATTTTTAGGATAGAGGATAAGATAAATTATAGAAGCATGGGTTTCCATGATCTTTGTGTTTAGAATATAATAATAAAGGTCTTGTTAAATTTTGGTTTATTTATTTTAGGGTATTAGGTTTTTAATATTAAGAGGATAAAACATAAGGAATTCTATGTTGGTTAAAAAAGATTTATATTTTGAATCAATACATTTTATGAATGTATCTTAGTTTGAAATGAAGGGTTCAATTTATATGACTCTTATGATTGATTTTTCATAATAATATATTTATCAATTTTTATCATAACCATTTGGATTTAGTATTTGGTTGGAAACAAATTATGAAAATGATTCTGAGAAATGTATGTCTCTTGAAACTTCTATGTATATTAACTAATTAAGGAGGTATATTTGGAACTTATTATTTTTAAAAACTAAAATCTAAACATATTCCTCTTTTTGATTAAAATAATGAGACTATTAGAATTTCATAAGTTAGTGAGTTCAATTTATCTTTTTATATCACATATCATGAGTTTATTAAAAACACACTTATATATTTTCATCCACGGGAGACATTAAAATTATGAGGACACAATTTATTTAAGGAAGGTACAATATAACAACCTAAATTTTAATTAGTAAATAAATACCATTTAGTATACATTTTAGTACAGACAACACCAAAATAAATAAACCATTATATAATTATTTATAATTTATTGTGAAGATTAACTCATTATGATAATAAAATGATAAAAATCCTTATAAAAATTACCAAAAAAATAAAACTTATGTAAATAAAAAGATACTAACTAATTAAAATGAGTTATTATAAAAAAATGTATTTTAATTACTTACATAGTTTTTTAAAAAATAATTTTATGTGTTCTATAACCATTTAATTGAAGAAATTTAATACTTAAGAGAAGGAAATTTATGATGGCCTTTTTCTCTCCTTGAGTGTAACACATTGATATTTTAAATGAGGAACATCATGATCAATAGAATGCATGATAAAAAAAACCAAGCATGGAAGAGAATATAACAAACTGAGAATTTAAAATATATTTATTTTCAAATAAATTAAATCTCTTTGATAGATTATGATGCGTGCAACACCAGGCTTAAATAAAACCCGATACTCTATTAAACTTTTATTATTTAAACAAGACCATTATAAACTAGGCGTTAAGTTGGAGGGTATGAATAGTAATAATTAAATTATGAAAATTAAATGTTTTAAAAATTTATAAAAAAAATTCAATTGTTATATATTTATTATAAGTAATTATGATCCATTTTAACGAGGAAGAAATATTTTCTAGAAAATTGTTCTTTTTAAAAGTCGGTTTATTCATGCTTCACACACTTAATTTAAAAATAATTTTAACCACTACTATAAAATTTAATTAAACAAATAGTTTTTTGAATATACATGTAAAAATTATATTTTAGTGAATTTTTATGATTTTCCTAAAAATATTTTTTATGAATAGTAAAAATACTAATTTTTATTTAAAGTTGCCTTATTGTTTAAATTATTTTAAAAGTTAAATTGTATTTCAAATTTATTTTAAAGGAAAATTAGTTTAATTATATTAAAATTAAAAAATTTGGTCATTGTAATCAATTTCATATTCAATTTTGATATTAAAATATTATATACTATTGAGAATTTTCATTATGGAAAACTGCTCTTTTCTCGCCTCTATAGTTTAATTTTAAATTGAATTCTACCACATCGGTGAATATAATTTGAAAATATAGATTCAATATTTTTAATCAGAAAAATTTATATTATCTTATAACCCAAATAAATTATGAAACCAGTAAAAACTAATTACCACAATTATAGTAAAATGGGTTTATCGGGTGTTAAACTAAGAAGATGATGGTTAAAAATGATATATAACTTTGCCAAATCCAATTTTATTTCCATATTTAGACCCATTATTCTCTAATATATGTTAATGACCTATTTTTTAGGCTTTTCTCTAGATAAAACATGTGTATCACTTTATCTTTTCAAATATTTCATGTGTGTCCACTTCCCCACATTTAAAAGGCCTCCCCTCTCCTCCCTTATTCACACTTCCAAAACCATTGGGTTTAGAAATTAATAACTCAAATACCTTCCTTTCATAACTAAGAACATAATAGAGTCATTTTAGAGCATACATATAATCTATAAAGGATTTAGGTTCATCTTAAAGAGGTTTCTCAAAGAAGAAGTAATGTTTTTTAACTAGGAATTTTCATTTACATCATCATCTAACTCATTATAATGTTATTGAACTAGGATAATTTAACAACACTATAATATAATTTATAGATAGATTTTATTATGTTAATGTAATGACATATATACATTTCCACATCTGTATAATGTGAAACGAACCCATCAATCACGTGTACTACAAATTACCACCTCGTGAACCATTGTAATTCATTTTCCATCACCACCTTTTAAGGATGGATATAGTGATGGATTTAAAATATATATATATATATATAATATTAATGAAATTAATATAATTATTTAATTATTATATCACATATACCTTCTAAATTTCCATTCCCTGGGGGATACGATAGCGTCGCTCGTGTGTACAGTTAACAACCACCTTGTGAAGCGATGTGAATATTTTTTCTCTTAATCTTTACATTGAAGGTTTTAAGGTTAAAATTATAAAATATATGTGATATTAATCTCTGAAATATACTTCTATAAATAAAATACCACATTTAACTTTGTACCTTCTAATCCATTGGAAAACAATAACGTCGCCCGTGTGTATGTATAGACTACTACCTCCACATAGTTATGTGAAATGTATCTCATTTTATTTTTACATGGATGGTAGTATATGATCTAAATATAGATGTAGATTTCTAAATTAAAATATGGGTGGGGGTGAATTTTAGGTTTAAAAACATCCATTTTTTTCCTTACGAAAATCTAAGTTTAAAAAAGTTAAACAAGATGGTTTCAAAAACCCTCCTTAGTTAATAACAAAGAAACTAACTTTCATAGGATATGATAATATGGATCTGATAACAAAACTCAAGACAAGTTTACTTTGGTAAATATTATATCTTAATGTGTATAGAATCTTATTTATATCAAAGAATACATGAATAAGAAAGTGTAAGAATGTTACACGTTCTAACTTTAACAAAATTCTATGGAATTAAATCATGTAAAAAACCAGGACAAGTATAAAAATATTTTATCCAAAAGATAATGGTATCCAACAACCTTAGATAAAGGACCCTTGATTTATACTTTCAAGAATCTATGTCTGACTTGCACTAGGGTAATCCCTCGATATGAATATTGGTATCTACCTTGATATCCCCATAAGACCTCGAACTATAAGGTCATCGATACCTATGCTTTCCCATCCCCGAAAGTCCTTAATTGATTAGAAACAATTAGAATCAAACTAGGAATGTTGAACAAGACATTTTCAGATTGAACATGTTTTTCACAACATTCACTCAAGGAATATTTGAGAATATTTTTCATAGAGTATCACTTCATTCCAAATATTTATAGATCTAAAAATACTCTAACACTAATATCATTCAAATGGTTGAGTATTTATAGGAATAGATTCCAACGATTGACTTCCTCCTCCAATGGTCAATTTTCTTTGTTGAATTTAGGAGGGACCTTTACACATAGAACTCAAGGAATAGTCATGTTAAAACATATTTGATGACATCGTTTTATATAACTAACTATGAGAAACATTAAAATTTTTAGGAAAAATTAAAACATTTAGGATCTAATAAAATGAAACATTACATTAAGGAAATATTATATTTTTAAGAAAAGAGTTTAATCAGATTATTAATATAGTAAAAACTAGAGTCAGAGAAATATTGTCAATTATATTATAAAATAATAGTGAATTAGAGTTTTATTTATGAATAAATCGATGTCTGATTTTAGATGAAATTAGAGTTATATTTTCAGAGAAATAAAAGTCTAATTTCAGAAGTAATCTGAGTCTGATTTCAGGAGAAATTAGATTTACTTTTTTGGGTAAATCAGATTCTAAGGAAATGTGTGGTTTTGAGTCAGATAAGGATCTTATTTTTGTCTTATGAAAAATATGTTTAGACTTAGTTTGAGAAAATATTTGATAATTCATTGAAGATCATAGTAAAAGTCAAAAACTATTTTTAGAGAAAAAACATTTCTCTTAAGATAACATTTTATAGAGATAGATAATTTTCCTTAAGAAAATGTGTTTGTGATTTTCAAAAAATAAATGAATAGAAAATTCATAAGGAAACTTATTAACTCAAAAATCTCCCCCTTTTTGGAAATAATAAACAACTTTTTGTAAAATAATATAAGGACTAATGTTTTTATTTCTAAGATTAAAAGAAATAATTATCTCCCTTTTTATTTATGCCCCATGATGAATACGAATAACTCCCCCTTAGGTTTTGGAATACCTAAGGATTTTATTCTTGAATCTCTTTGAGAAATAACTCCAAATTACTTAGGGTATTCTAGTATTTTAAATTGATATTATTTTTTATCATTCTTTACTCCCTTTGTGACTTTAAAAAAAGAATGGAGGGAAAGGAAAAAATGGTACCTGAAAGGTTAGGAAAATTCAAAACAAAACAATGTAAAGATAAAAAATTTATTTAAGATGACAAAAATTTGTTATAATAAAAGATCTTATTTTAAAAGAAAATCATTCAGCCTTATTTTTCTCCTTTAGAATCAGCTTTTTCAAGGTAGATTTTATCTTCTTCAATTCTTTATGATCATCTTAAAACATCTTGATCAAATGTTCCTAATCTTGATTTTTCTTTTCGAGATATTTGATTTTGTCTTCCTAATACTTAATAATTTCACCTTGAGACTTTATCACTTCTTGTTGATCTTTGAGTTTTTCAGCCATTTCTTCCAAGAGTGCCCTTTCCCTTTTTAGATTGATAGATACTGAATTCAGTTTCCCATTAAGATATTTATCTTCCAATTTAATACTATCTTTCCCTTACATTATGTTTTTTGTAATACTTATTGAAGGGTTCTTCATCCTATCATCAGACTTATCAAAGGAATATTTTAGTGAAGCAATGAAATCATCAATGATTTTAAGATCATCTATAGATGACTTCGACCACTTAGTTATTTATTTGCAAGATCCCCTATGATCATAATAAATAATTTGAAAAGTCATGAATTCAGTTTCTAGATTGATAATCTTCTCCATAATAAGATTTATTGAATCTAATGTATGATAGACTATTTCTTGAATCATTTGACATTTGGAATCAATGATTGGAAATAAAGGAAAGGAATTCACAAGTTTCTTAAAGTAATGAGCCAAGAATTCATGTCATAATGAAGATGAATACTCGCAGACAAATTCTTTTACTGGATAGGGAAATTTATCTTGCTCATCTTCATTCCTCTTAGATGTTCCAACAACATCCTTCTTTGATTTTTAAACTTCTTCTTTCTTCACTAAATCTATAAAAACTTTCTTACCTTTCTCAGATTTAAAGATTTCATTCTCAACTTTCTAAGTCTCATTCTCACTGTTAGAAACTTGAAATATCTTATCATCATAAAAATAAAATTATTTACAGAATATTTATCACGAATTTCCTTATAAACAACTTGTTGAAAAATATCATCATTACTGCTTTCACTATCTAAAATAAAATTTATTGAACTCATCCTGAGCATCATCATCTTATGGAAAATATTTACCTTCTGAAATTATCTTGGTGGATTCATCTTGGGATGTTCTTATAGAAAACATTTCTTACTGACTATTATTCTCTTGATATTATTCAACCATTCTTATGATATCATCACTTTCTTCCTATTATTCTTATTCTTGTATTTATTATTCTTCAATAGTGGGTTTGGAAATTGAAATATCTTTCTTTATATTATATGTTATCAGAGTCTTAGTAGAAACTTATTCTTTTAAGAAAGATCATGGAATGTGAATTTGTTCAGATGCCTTCTCTGTATCTATATACAGATTTTGAATAGTCAGAGTTTCCGAAATTTTCTTCATCAAATTCTTCTCTTTAACTTTCTTTTCAATCTCTTCATATAATTGTATTTTTAAGGCCTTTTCCACAACCAGATATAAACCATAAACTATATCTCCTTACTTATTTTTATTTTTTTATCTCTCTCTATTTAACTATACCTTTATCCGAATATGTTTTTTTTCTTCATGGGCTTTGGTTGAACTAATATTGATTCTGGTGATTGTGATTTCTCCTAAGGTTCTGTATCTTTAACTTTTCTTTTCTTAGGGGTTGATTTTGAGATTTTTCTAATATATCCTTTCTTACTGGCAGTTCGATCATCCTTATCAGTAAGTTCAAATAATTCTACAGATTTAACACTGAAACAATTGTTCACTCTTCTTAAAGTATCATCGCTTAGCAACATGATCTTGAAGGTTTTTTTCATTTAGATGCATGGTATTTTGAAGTATTCTAAGAACAATACAATGATATTGGACAAAATTATAGGTTAATTCATGATTTGAGACTTGATAGTTCCATTCTTGATATTTTTAGTGGTTAGAAGAATGTACTTGATGAGGTTCAACTTCCTTACATTCACAAAAAATTCCATTATGAAGATATCACATATATTTAAAGAATCCTTGTCTCCCTTTCTCGAAATTATAAATACTTTAATCCCGAGGGCTATCAATCTATGGTTTTTTAAAAGATGAGCGATTATTTACTCCTTTAAAACCAAGGCACTCAATAGCCTTAACTTTCTCAAATGAACATTGTTTATCTCGAATTTTTTTTGAGAAAAATATTACATCACCTTTATAAGGTATTTCAAAGATAATTGAATCATTCTTGAAAGAAAAGGAATAAGTATATCCATAACTATTGAATGAAAACATTTATTTTCCTCCATGTTTATAAAAAGGAACTGTATCATAGAATTTAATAGCAAGACCAGTATATACTGAATCCTGGTTCATCTCCTTGGCTATACATAGGCTTTCTCTTCCATTATTCATTTTGATTTCTGAAATCAAAGAATAATACTTGACAATGAAATTTGGATCCAGAAACGTCTCCCTAAAGATTATCAAATCCCTATATTCCTTGTTGGGGGACATCAGAGTCTATGAGGAAACTTGAAGAGACATTCAAAGTTTATGGTAAGGGAAAAACTAAATGACACACTTGAAGGATGGTATATATTTGGTGAAAAATACTGAGAAAATCGATGTGGGATGCAAATAGGGTGAGGGGTCCTTTTATATAGGCTTCACTATGATAGTTCATATTCTTGAGTTAATCCAATGGCTGAGATTCACTTGATATGATCTGATGGTTGATATCAATATGGAATAAGGATGTACAAATTTTAATATTTTGAGGTTTTAAGGAAAAAAATCAGATTTAAGGAAAGTAAATCTTATAAGGTTTTCTTAAAATAGTATTGAAAATACCAAAAAATAAAAAATTTCAATTACGATGATCTAGGTAAGGAAACATACCTTCTGAATTGCTTAGAAATATTTTTCAGTATTGATAAGGTTCCTCTTATAAAACATACGTTCCAAAAAAATTTATTAGGGAATGAAAATTTTTTTGGATCTGAAAAATTTAGGTTCGATTTTTTTTTGAAATGGAAATGTAAAATAGTAAAAATATGTAATCCTCCTATGATAAGGAGTATCTTAATATTAAGAGATGGTTCCAACAAAAGATTATTTTAGATGATTACCTTACTGTTATCCTTTCTAATTTTTTTAAGGTATTCAAATCAATCAGATGATTAAGGTTTTGTAAATATGTCAGAAATTTGATCTTTCATTCTGATAAATTAAAGAATGATATCTCATTTAAGTGTGTGATCCCCAAGAAAGTGATGCATAATGTCTATATGCTTTGCAAAAGAGTGATGTGTAGGGTTTTTTCTTAGGTAAATGACACTAGTATTATCCTACATTATTTGTGTGTTGGTAAAACTCATGCCATAATATGTGAGTGTGTTTTGCATCAAAAACAATTGACAACAAAAAATTTCAACTAATATATATTCATCTTCAGTAGTGGAAAGTGATATTGAGTTTTTTTTCTTTCATGACAAAAAAAATAATGAATCTACTAAGAAATGAAAAGTTTCAGATGTACTTTCCCTATTCTCATCAATCATCATTCTTTTGGATTCCCATTAATTGGGAATAATATATATTTTCTTATCCAAAAGAATCTCATCATCAAGTCCTTTCTCACCCAAGACTAAAGGATGTTGAAAATAGTCATAAATATTTGTTGAACATTTCAAACCTGTTCTCTATAAGAAAATAAGAAATCATGATATTCAGCTCTAAGCATAACTCTTCTTATCTAAAAAACCTAGGATGCGCCAAAATGAGTAACTTCTAATTTATTCTAGATATAATTAACAACATAGCATAATGAAATATAGCTATAGAGGCTCCCATTCATACAAAATAATAAAGTATTGCATACTGTAAAGTTAAGACGATACACATTCTTTTCTTGATTAGTGAATTGTATGATTTCTTTTTCTGGAATCTTGTAGTCTCCGGTTAACATAACAGAGTTATCCACATTGGTTTTATAATAAAATTCATCATCCTATGTCTTCGGTATTCATAGTTATTTACAGAAAAATTTAGTGGTCAATTAGGATTTAAGTTATCTATTGATCAAAAATTCATTCCTGTTATTCTATATGAAAATACAAAAGACCATTTCCCTAAAACACTTAGTAAAAAATGTTTATAAAAAATAAAATATTTAATAAAAAATTGAAAAAGTAAATTTAAGAAAGAAATGTTGAGAATGAAAAATTATATATAAGTATAAGTATTTCAGATACCTCCTCTGATACTAATTATATTATTGAAATACATATATAGATTTGTCAATTACAAGAGGGGGTGAATTGTAGGTTTACAAAATTTCATTTTTATCCTTAATAAAATCTATTTTTAAAAATGTTAAACAAGATGGATTCAAAAAACCTCTTTAGTTTTTACCAATGAAAATAAATTTCTTAGGATCTGATAATATGGATCTGATAAAAAAACTTAAGATGAGTTTACTTAAGTGAATATTTTACCTTAAAGCATATATAATCTTATTTATTTCACAGAGTATAAAAGAATTGGAAAGTGTAAGAAAGTAAAAATTTCAAAATTTGACAAAATATAATGAAATTAAAACTTGTAAAAAACCTGGAAGAGTATAAGAAATATTTTAACCCAAAGAGAAGGATATCCAATAACCTTGGATAAAGGTCCCTTTATTTATAATTTCAAGAAATTATGTGTTACCCACACCAGAGTAAGCCCTCAATACGGAGATCAATATGCATCTTGCTATCCCCAATATCCCTCACTCTCTAAAGTGATTGGAACCACTATCTCCTTATCCCTGGAGGCCCTCGATTGATCCTAAATAATCAGAATCACACTAGGAAGGTTGAACAAGATATTATCACATTTAACATGTTCTTCACAACATTCGGACAAGGCATATTTGATCAGAGCTTTCGTAGAGTATCACTTCATTCCTGAGATCAACACATATCCTCGAAAACTCTAGCACTTATCTCATTAAAATGGATGGGTATTTATTGGCATGGATTCCAATAGTCGACTTCCTCCCCCAACAATCATACTTTCTATTGAATTTTGGAGGGACCTGTAGATATGGGACTCAGGAAATGATTAAGTTAAAATACATTGGACTCCATCATTTTATATAACTAACTATGAGAAACATTACTATGCTTAAGAAACATTAAAACATTTGGGATCTAATAATATGAAATGTTACGTTAATGAAATATGATATCATTAAGAAAAGTATTTAATCAGAATCATAATATATTGAAAATTAGAGTCTACGAAATATTATCAATATGATTATAAAATAATAGAGAATGAAAGTTTTATTTTAGGATAAATCAAAGTCTAATTTAGGTGAAATTTGAGTCTAATTTTTGGAGAAATAAAAGTCTAATTTCAGAAGAAATTAGAATTTAATTTCAGGAGAAATCCGATTCACATTTTAGTGGAAATAATATTCTAAGTAAATGTAAGGTTCTGAGTTAGATAAAGATGTGATTTTTGTCTTAAGCAAAATATGTTTACAATTTTTTTGAGAAAATATTAGATAATACATTGAATATCCTAGGTAAATTCAAAATGTTTTTTAGAGAAAGAAAACATTCCTTAAGATAATGTTTCTTAGAGAAAGATAATTTTCCTTAAGAAAATGTGTTTGTGATTTTCCAATTATAAAAAATAGAAAAGACATAAGGATACTTATAGACTCAACAAGAAGTATGGATTTATTTTATTAATATACATTATATATAAAAATAGAAATTATTTTCTAAATATTAATATATATTTATTCTTCTTTCATTCTATCAGGGGAGAAAAATAGAAGCAACGTTCATTAATATGTGCGACTTACCTTCTCCATGAATAATGAAATCAATTTTATATATCTAAATTTAACAAATTAATATAAATACGTATATAACGGATACATGTGATATTTATATCAAATTTTAACATTATTCATATTATTTAACCGTGATGAAATTAAATGGTCTAAAATTATCAATCTAAAACAAACATGAAAAACGATGCAATTATCACTCAAAACAATGAAATTAACAAATAATTTATAATTAATGATTAATAAAAGACTATTCATCCATGCATCCATGCCCTATGTTCCCATTATTTCTTCATTTCTCTGCTTAAAAAGAAATAAAATGCCTTGGAAATCAAAGACTTCAGGCCTGTCGCTATTGGAAACACCATTCCCAAAGTTATCAGCAAGATCATTTTTTAATGCTTGGACACATTATCAGCACAAAGATTACTTCAAATCAGTTTGGATTTGTCCCTGGAAGAAATATTCAGAATTTCCATCTCACTACATGATAATGTGTCAATGCCATGTGGAAAAATATGAGGAATGGATGCTTCGCCCTCAAGCTGGACATTTCTAAGGCCTTTGACACCTTGAAATGGAGCCTTATTTTTGTGGTTCTCAGAAAACATGGATTTTCTGAATTCTTCATCAGACTTTTCAAGACAACTCTTCATAATGTGAGACTTTCTATTATCATCAATGGATCACCCAGGAGTTATTTTCAATGCTCTTGGGGAGTCAGATAGGGGGACCCCTTATCTAGACACCTCTTCTCTCTAGCTGAAGATTATTTGAGTGTTTGCTTGAATGATATGGTGCAGGCTGGTCATTATAAGAGAATCAAGGTTGGAAGGGATCTCTTCACCCCATCGCACCTCCTATATGCTGATGATATTATTATTTTTAGATAGAATAATAGATGTACAACATCTTTCATTTAGAAAATATTTTCTAAATATGAGGATGTCTCTGGGAAGGTGGTAAGCTGGAATAAATCCTTTGTTGTATTTGGGAATGGAGTGATTGTCTCCCAGCAGAACAGAATTGCCAAGCAGCTTGGAGTTAGGAGAAGTTCCATTCCTTTTATGTACCTCAGAGTACTGCTTTTTTGGGGAAGGGTGAAAAGATTATATCTTGAATCCATATACTCCAGAATTATTAATCAACTGTCTACCTAGAAAGGGAAATCAATCTCTCAAGTAGGAATAATTTGTCTTGTGAACTCAGTTATCACTTCAATGTTTGTCTATGCTTTCTCAGTTTATCGGTGGCCTCGTGACCTTATCAAGGAACCTAAAAGTTTAATCAAGAACTTCATTTGGAATGGGTGCATACATGAGAAGAAACATATCACTTTTTCTTGGAAAGATTGCATCAAACCCATTGAAATGGGGGGGGGGGGGCATAGGTGTTAAGGACCTGAAAGGATTCAATGATGCTCTTATAAGTAAATTCACTAGGAACATGTTGACTTATAATGATGATTCCCAGGATTTTCTTGCACAGAGATTCATATCAAAGATGCATAATGGGTACTCATCATATGTATCTTCCTCTATATGGAATTCCATTAAACATGCTTATATTGGAATCATGTACTACTCCTCCTGGCTGGTTTCCAATGCATCCAGCCTTAATTTCTGGACAACGAAGTGGATAGACAGGCCCATCATAGAATGCATAGAGATCCCTCCAAAACTGAAGGATATCTCAATTCCTGACATGCACCGAGACATGGACCTTTGGAATTGTCTACCAGATCATACTAGGATGGCTATACAACATTATAACTTCATGGAAATTGACACTTTGATCTGAACACCTAGCACCTCTGCCAGGATCACTTCAAGGGAGTATTATAGACAGTTATGTGGCAACAATGCGACTTCTCCCTTGTGGTTGCAGAATTTTAAAAAACCTTTCATTCTCCCTTCCAATTACTTGATACTATGGAGGATTTGGAAAGGCATGAGACCTGTGCAACATCTTCTGTAGCGAATGAGAATGCACTTAGACTCTTGTTGCTATTTGTGCACCCAGGATGAAGAAAAAATTCACCATCTTTCCTTTTCCTGAAATATCTCTTACAGATTTTGGGAACATTTTCAAGAGGTCTTTGGGACTCCGTTATCATTGAACAGTCTTGATGATTTCATGAACTCGGTAACTACATCTGGTCAAAGTGATCAGGTTTTTTCACTTCTTCTCACAACTATTGCGGCGGGTTTTTCTCATATTTGGAGGGCGTGAAATCAAGTAATTTTTGAAAACTGCCGACCCTCTTTGAAGGCTGGTTTGACTGTTGTTTACAAGGATGTGAAAGATGCTTCCAAGATACAAACAGGTACAATGAATACTAATATTTCTGATCTCATAACGCTGAAAACGCTTAGGGTGTCTGGCAGGGTCAAGAAACCTTTGATGTTAAAATCGATTAGATGGATTCCTCCCATTTTATCATGGTTGAAAGTGAATATTGATAGTGCATAATTTGGTACACCATGATCTTCTGGGTGTGGTGGAGTGTTCTGTAACCATCAAGGCTTCATTAAGGGCTACTTCTATCATTATATTGGAATTGGTTCTGCGCTTGATGCTGAATTATGGGTTGTGATTAAAGCTGTCAACTATGCTGTCTTCCATGGTTAGAGGCACATATGGGTAGAATCTGACTCAAGTACAATGGATCACATTCTCCGGGAAAGGTCCAGGGATGTTCCTTGGAGGAATCTCCCATCATGGACTGCATGCCTGCGTATCCTTGAGAGTCTTCAACTGGAAGTCAGTCATGTTTATAGATAAGCAAACCAGGTTGCTGATGCTCTATCCAAGAGGGCGGTCATGGAGGTCTCCTCACAATGGTCCTTTGTCATCCAGGAATTGTTCTCACATATTTTTGATTTGTACGTGCATGGTATGCTCTATTCTCGCCTTTGTAAACCCCCTTGCGCTACCACTTTTTCTGTTTTTTAATTTTTTGTAAGGGGTGGGCTTTGTCCGGATCCTGGACCTGCTTATTTAAATGACTATAAATAAATAACATATTATATAAAATATATTAATATGGTTCTTTAACATATTTATAATAAACCTATATTTATTATATAAGAGGTTCATTCACATATGAAGGAAGTTGAATATGAAGTAAGGGTTTCTCGTCTCACTTTAACTTATGTGATACATACACTTTATTCAACACTCTTTTAATTGTGTTCTATATATACTCCTCCTTTTTAAATGTTATATCATGAATTTATTTATCTTAATTGTATTTAAAATTTCATTTGAATTTATTTCTTTATTGGAGCTTTTGATTGAAAAGTTACCAAAGTGGTTACTGTTTATTTCACAATCTCATCATTATTCAGAATTACTTTTATTTACGATTCCCATGGGAGAATTATTTGACATTTCAATATTAAAATGAATATATTTTCTTATCTTGTCGTTATTGATGAACTTTTTCAAGTAATAGTACTATTTTTCCAATCTTTTGTTCTTCAAATGATTGTGAAAATGTATTTGAGAAAATCCAAATTTATTTCTCTCCTTAGTCCAAAATCTTTTTTTAATATCTATATATTATAAAAATGTTTTTAAAAGGGATGTATTATTTTAAAAATGTTTCATTTATTAAATTTTTATACATTTTGACTTATTAAAATATTTGATAAAGAAATATTCATGTTGTTTTTAAAATAAGGCAGGTTTGGATTTCACCAAATATGAGAAAGGAATATTTATTTTAATGTTTTATACATAAATAGATTCTTCAACAGTCATGGCCAATCAATTTTTTTAAGAATATTTTACAATATTAAAAATTTTATTTTCATTGAAAAATATTGTTAAAATATTTTTTGAACTTTTTGTTTCGAAAATAATTTAAAATTGAAATGGTTATTCTCATAATTTTTTTTAATATTTTTTTGACACTTCTCTTCATTAATGACATCAACCATTTATTAAAAATATGATAAAATGAGGATATGTCTTATTAAAAAAATACTTATTATTTATTTGGATGTTTTATGATCAGTTTGACTATGCGTGTACAACATTAATACCATTCACCATATTATTCAATAGGCTTTATGATTATGTTTATTTTTTATTATTATTTTTAAGAAATTAGAGGTTAAGACCCCCTTAATTGATATAAAAAATAAATCCTATTTTGATGAATGGGAAAATAGGAAACCCATTACCGTGACAGTGGAAAAATATATGAAAATGATTTTCCTAAAGGTATAAAAGAATACCCAAGTGATAAAAGGAAATATTTTGGCCAAATTAAATGGGTTTCAGCCCACATATTTAAACTGTCTAGTGAAAGGTCTTGACATCTTTAGATGTCCAGAATTATGCACTACCTCCTTATGATATCAGTTATTTCGATGGGAGTATACTATTAGTAAGAATATCCATGTATAAGATTCATGATTATGTGATTATTTATATGTCTTTATTTGACCATCATTTATTTCTACCATATTATACTCAATTTATGGATTAAATGGAATCTGTTTTAGTTATTTACATTTTCATATTGACTATTGTTATTTATTAATGATAAATTATTCCATAATATTATCCATACTGAGAAACTGAGATCACCCATTTCTTATGTTTTATTTTTTCAAGTATACAAAGAAGCATTTTTTGATTAATTTTTAGGGATACACTATAAGGAATAATATAATTCAGAAAGAATATACTCTATGTATTTTATGTTTTCAATTGTAATGTGAATTTCAATTATGTTTCTATTTTACCAAGACTAATAAACTATTCTTTCCTTATAGATGTGATTACTTATATCTTATTAAAATTTAATAATGTAGAAACTAGATTCGGGTTACAAGAGTTATGGTCATTACATTTGGTCTCAAAAAACATTTAGTAGAAACCTTGGTAACTAGATTTAGAAAATCATAAATTAGGGAACATAAACCTATGATATAAATTATGTATATGTATAGAAAAATATCCTATATTTTTTATAAGATAGATATTTTTTTTTATTTTTTATAGAAATATATCATTTTCTAGACACAACAAGTGGATTTGGTGTAAGAACTGATGTTCCTAGGGGTAATAAATCTGAAAAAGCCATGTCAGGCTTGACTCTAGCTTTACTTGTACCTGAAAAAGGGCCTTAACTCACATTGGATTTGACACACCTGAGGCATATTCTTAGGTTAAGTCAGTTTTTCTTTACAAACCATTATGAATCATTCGAAAAATATTTTTATGATTTGGAAACATTCTCTAAGAAACAATGTTTTTGATTATGAGATTATCCATGCATAAATTTTAAAATTTATGGTAAGAGTTCCTACTAGTATTGGGATTATATTTTATGATACATAATGTTATGATCTAATATAGTGTATTCAAATTTTTATAAATGTAACATAGTATAATTAATAGCAACCATGTCAAATCATGCAATCCAAAGAGTAAGAATGATCATTTCTTTGATGGGATGAAGCCAATATTTCAGAGGGAACCAGTCTAAAAAATTCTCATCTTACGAGCAAATAATATCATTTTATATAAGAATAAAAAATAATTCTCTATGTATTATTGATTTTTAGGGAATCAAGAGAATAATATGAAGGTATAGAAAAAAATTGATAATTGGGTGAAGGGATATAATGATTTTCACCATGTGATAATTACAAAAATAAACACAATGGTACTTTCATAAAGTTAATGTGAGTTTTATAAAAGTGTGAATATAATTTCCACCATGCTAGTAATTGAAATGGGAAAAAATAAATTTCCAATTATTAATGCTTCAACTATAAGGAGATAGGGAATTTGGAAAATGAATTCTCCAAGGGTCAATAGAATATACCACAAAAGAGGCTAAAGGATTGTGGTCAAGATTATGATATTACCACATAAAAAGAAGAATGAGTAATTTTCTTATATTTGTATTTAAGAATTCTGTTATATGAGTATTTTAACAATGACATTTTGGTTATAAGAGTAATTAAATATAAAATGATTATATTGAAGTACTATTTCTAAAAGTATTTGAGAGTATATTTTGAATGGCACTGATCACTAAGAAATGTGACTTAGTTACAATATGAACCTCTTGGAAAATAGATGTTTAAGGGTGGATAACCCTTAATATTTTACGAATATTGATATGATAATGATATGTTTATGGGATAGTGTTGGTGATCTTGAAATTGGTTAGATGATTGATGGTTTATGTCATCATTTCTGAAGTTTACTGCATGTATTTCTTTATAGAATATATTCGACAACCTATGATTTTATATTTGGAAGAATGAATGTTTTCATTATGGTTCTATGGTGATCAAGGTATTAATATATTTTTAATGTGACATTTAGATCCACTTTATATTTTCTCAAGAATATAATCTTGATTTAGTTACATTCCTTCTAAATTATTGGAATTTGAATTTAGTCAGAATTATTTTAAATGAGTATTAAGGTCAAATAATTATGAAATAAATTGAGTTGAATATTAGGAGTCACTTTCGAGGAATTATAGATTAATGTATTATATTGTATAAATTTTTCTAATAATTTTGCTGTTATTAAATATGGGAGTAAAATATTATTCCTCTTTTATGGATCTTATGATCCATTAAAATTCAATTTTAGAGATTTAGTAATAAAAAATTTATATTGGATATTCATTTTTTAGAATAAGAAAAAAAAGTACAACCAGAGGATGAAATTTTTCTTAAAAATATATTATGTTATAATATTTTATAGTATTATATATCCTGATAGTAAAATAATTCCTCAAAATTAGAAAAATGATATTAAAACAAAAATGTTATCATATTAAATTCATATATGATGATTCAAATGGAATTTTAAGTCATAAAATATATATGGTTTTGTGGTCCCTAATATATATTGATGACTCACTTTCCAATAATCAATGATTTAACACCCTAAGGTTTTTAAAATAAATAAAAATTCATGAAAAACTATGTCTCTACATAATGAAACTTTGATTTAAGGAGATAGTTATATGTTAGTCGTTAAACATATTTTTTTGTCACTTCTGTGATTTGAATTTTAAAAAATGGACATTTGTGATTGTGATCAGTAAGTTATTTGGTGTCTGATAGAACAACCTATTTTTCTGGGTAACAGTTACAAACCCTAACGAATAGTATTATGAATTGTAATATGACCCTTATGAATTGTAAATTGCATTATTATTTTATTTTCTTATGATTATATGATAATGATATCTTTATTAATTTTTTAAGGTGATATAAAATGAGTTATAGATTTAAAATTATTATTTTAAGAATAAATTATGATTTTATTTAAAAGTTAAATTAATCATATTAAGAATATTATTTTCCAAAAAATAACTTCTTTTTTAAGTTCAAAACATCTAAAAATGGTAGGGTGTTTTTTTTGTGATTTTCCATGATAAATGAATTTTTGGTGAATAGTAAAAAAAATATAGTTTTAAGTTTTCATGTGTTTAATGACATCAAAATGATATAATGATGATGTAATAATTATGTCGACTCTAGGGGATTAAAATATGGTATGAGACATCCAAATTGGACAATAACATGGGCATGAACCATGGGAATCACATGGTTTTGCAAATACCACTAATGAGGTGTCATTTGAAAACAATTAAAAACTCCCTCACATCCACTATAAATACAACCCCACCCCTCTTCCTCTAACATAACTCGAGCCTTGAAAATTTTCTAATCATCTCCACATCCAAGACATACTAGTCTCACGAAAAGTCCAAAACCAAGAGTCCTTATGGAGGATCTCAAGGAGAAGAGATCAAGAGGTAAAGATATTCTTTTTTTTTTCTTGTGTTTTGTTTTAAATTCATTTATTTTATTATAATATATTCACCTCCTCTTATCCAAGAGGCATAAAAGATTCATTATTATATATATTCTGTATTTTTATCATGTTTATGAAAAAATTTATCATCATTCTTCCTATTCTCTTCCTATTATTATAAACACGGCTTGTGATGTGTTATTTTACAAAAATCATGGACGATGTGTTTGCAATTTCAATTAATTCGTTAAAAATAGGCTATCATTTTTTTTAAATTTTTGAAATAGATTTTAAATTTTATTATATATCCTATTTTTTGTTGTGAAGTTAACATATATACGTAATATAATGTTATATAATGAAACTAGTTCGTGATTCTCAATGAACAACCTAAATGATCTAGACAGACATCACTAAAGATTTATCTAATGATTCATACTCATAACATATAACCAAAAAGAGTTGTGGAATCATTTAATATTATGGAATAATATGAATACAATTTCATTAGACTAAGGAACTTCATTTCCATATGACAAGAAAATCAAATACAAACTAGCCATAGAAATCATGTAAAGAAACGCACCTGAAAATAATTGAAGCAACAAAATACTAATAATTAAAGGGTGAAATGATGTTATGAAATGATCATATAAGGTGTTCTAAACCTGAATATATTTATTTAGGATATAAATAAAACTCTTTTAACCATTATTTATGATGTTTAAACATGTTTTATGTAAGACGAACCAGAGGTAAGGGAATTCTTTACCCAATTTTCAATATTTGGGTTAACCTTCTACATTATCCATTATGTGGTATTAATATTATTTGTGTGATGAATTTATATTTATATTTTTTTGTATCATTTGTATTAATCATGTATACACATATCCATTAAATGTTTTTAATTCTCAATCCAATTATATTTTTAAGGTACTTTTCTTTTTAAATCCTTTCAAAACGATCTTTAATAAAATTCAAAAAGATTGTTTTTTATATATGGCTTGAGTGGTTTATCCTGATTTCATGATACTTTATTTCAATGATATGTTACATGGAAATATTTATATTGGGTTGAGCCCATTATAGGTCATGATATGTTGGGTTGCGCCCATTATTGATCAAGATATGACGGGTGAGCCCCATTATAGATCTCTAATGCATTGGTTACTCGAGAGATGGAATTTGACCAAGTAGTTATTCCATGTGTAAGGGTGATTGTATGTAACACCCGAGAATTTTATGAGAAATATTTTGTTTTTATGTTATATACATCATCAAATGAATCTTTCACTACA
Source organism: Viscum album (assembly GCA_963277665.1). Taxonomy (NCBI): domain Eukaryota; kingdom Viridiplantae; phylum Streptophyta; class Magnoliopsida; order Santalales; family Viscaceae; genus Viscum; species Viscum album. Next base: position 678,204,600 of record OY728123.1, on the reverse strand, counting down.
CACAACACTAGCTTGGCTTGCTTTACACGCAATCACGGCCTTCCTCGGTAGCTTGCATTGTATGCAATACCGAGTTTCACTAAACAATGATATGCTATTAAAATATTAGTAAAACTAGCCGTTATGAATAGTAATACCCACTTTTTTTAAATTTTTAAATTTTTATATTTCAAAATGGACTTTATTTTTGGATTCGGAATATCGAAATTAGCCTAGGTTGAAATTTTGGTATTTTTCTGAAAACTTTCAATTTTTGATGAATAGTGAAAACACCGGGTTACTATTTAAAAACCGAATTTTTATTTAAATAATTATTTATTTAAATTTATTTTAGGTCAAAATTGATACATAATTACTATATAAGTTCAATTCAATTCATTGGAGTCATTTTATAATAATTTTAGATATATAAAAATTTTATTGAACTTTTCACCGTCTTTTACCCACCTCCTAGGAGAATTTCCAAATTCACATAAAACATAATTTTACCACTTCTGTGAGTAGAATTTTGAAAATCCAAGAGACACGGTTAATATCAAGGACTAAAATGTGGTTCAATTAAGTGAAAATAATTTTTGGTGAATAGTAACTTTTTACTTTTTTTACCACGGTTAAAAGTAAATAGGGTAATTAAGGGTAAAAATGATATTATTATTACCCTAAAACATGTCCTAATTCTATTGGATAAGTGTAATTAGACCAAAAACAACCTTAGGAATAAAATATGACCATTTAGGCCCACTTGGATTAGGTTAGGACATTTAATATTAATTTATTTAAATAAGGGTTAAAATAGTTAAAATCAAAGTTTAATAAGTAAATCATTTTTAATATAGGGTTATAAATAAGATAAATTCAACTATAAATATTCATTATAAATATAAAAATATTTCCTACGTAATGGTATTTTATTTGTAATTTTTATACATTAAATAATTTAATTTATTTATGACACAATGATGATGTAGTAATTGTCTTATTAATGAAATATTGACATAATTGATGTTATAAATACCCAAATAAATGTAATTTTAGACTTTTTTATGAATTAAAATAATTTTCTAGGTTACTATTACATATTATTACTGATGTAATTAACTTTTTTAGAACTAATATTTTTTTATGATTTTCACAAAAATCAATTACCAAATAATGTCAAAATTGACATAAAATAGTTTTTAAAACAAATATTATATTATTAATTGTTATTTTATTCCTAAAAATATAAGGTTCTGCCAAATGACTTATATAAGGTTATATATATTGAAAATAAAAAACTTGGGGTTCTTTTGGCTTGTTATAGTAAGTTTATTAACCTTATAGTGTAAGAAAACAAAAAGACACCGTAAAAGTAAAATTATTTAACTTAAAGTTAAATCTAAATGATAAGGTTAAAATATAACCCTAAACATGTCTAAATTCTATTGGATGAGAGGATTTCGACCCATCCCCACCTTAGCTTCGAAATAAATCAATTTGGAGCTATTAAGAACCGAATATGACTTTATAATAAAATAATATTTTATGTTTTTCGAAAGGTGCCCCTCTCCTCCCTTATAAAAGGGCACCTCCTCCCTCTCTTCCTCACACCACTTTGAGCCTTCAAACATGGCAAACCCCTGCCAAATTCTATTCTCCACTTCCATAGAAACATACTAGGAGTCCTGGTATTCTTTAAAGACCAATTTTAGTTCCCTAAAAGCAGGTCTCAAAGATGAGCTTCAAAGAAGAGGAGGTTCGGACACATACGAAGCAAATCAGACCTAATTTAAGGGAAAATCTTGCAATCTCAATTTTTATCTGAGATTGTTTATACTTCAGAATTTACTGGGGAATATTTATCATCCACATCCATGTTTCCTCAATATGTAATATTATTTATATCCTCACACAATTTTTTAAAGCCAATTTTACCCTTCAGTGTGTTTTTAGTAAAAGATATGAAAGGAATCTTTTGTCGTTTTTCGTAAGAGGTACTTTTTGACTTTTCTAGCCAAAGTATGAGAAGAATGTTTTTTTAACTTATACGACATGAATGGATTCATAGAACATTATTTCCATGAAGATTACTTTACATGTTTTCAAGTTTATTTTTAATCAAATTCTTTTAGTTTAAAATTGTATGACATGTTAAGAAAGGAAAAATGTTTTTGAAGTAGAAAGGATATTTTCCTGAAGAATGGAGTTCAAGTGTTTTATCAAAATTATTTTCCATCTAAGATAATATAGGGTTCTATTTATATCCCTATTATTACATTAATTTGATTATGTTGTGATGGAATTATTTTTATGAATTCCTTTATCTTATATGAATTGTTTTATGATGTCACGATGTATAAGAATCCCATTTTTATTACATGGGTTATGCAATGATGTATGATTTTTGATTTTGTGGAACACATAAGAATGGTATAATTATGAGATTGTTGAGACCTATATCTCTCTCCAATGCATTGGGTAAAGATTTATATCTCATGAGATAGACATGGCTAAAACGGAAGGTTAATCCAGTTCAGTGAAACAGGACTGAAACGAGGAGTGAACTCGGTTCAGAAATGGACTTCGTCTGCTAAGATAGTCTTGGAAATGAGTCTTGACTACTAAGAAATTATTCTCTATGATTATGTGTTTATTCCACAAAGCTTCATGTTTTAAGTTATGATTATTGGGATGACATTTCACTACTATGATTTATCCCATGTTATGAAATTATGATATCTTTTGCAGGTTAAGATTTCCAAAATGTTATGTTCTTATGAATATGATGTGATTGATATTTGTTTTGTTTATCCTTACTGAGCATTTAAGCTCACCATTTTGTAAGTTTTCTACCCCCTGGTCAGGAAGAATGTTATTAAGTAGGATATGCCAAACGGGACTCTATATATGATGAAATAAATGGGAGATAATGTAGATGATTTATGAACCAGTTGTTTATGTTTCCTAGTTTCTAAAGACACTATACCTATATGGTCCTTCGATGGTCTTGTTATATGTTGTAATAAGTGTACTTCAATAGTGAATTATTAACAATGTATGTAAATTATGGGTCGTTATAGTTGGTATCAGAGGAAAGGTATAGTCAACCTTTGGAAACTAGGATATGAAAGCCTTAGTAAGAACCCTAAGGATATGTCTAAGCATAGAACACAATCTTAGTGTTTTAGAAATGGCCCTGAATAACCTATGATAAGACCTTAAGTAGAAATGTTTATTCTTGATTATGTGGTTTTTCTATTATAATTAGTGTTTCTCACACTATTCTTCTTGGTTTTAGTCAATTGCTGGAACCCGAAAGAACCATGTTAATGCGGAATGCGGTGGGAAATGAAATGATTGTCCCCCTGAGTAACCAAACATTATGGGAGTTGGAATGAAAAATCTTGTATCCATGCTCACACAACTTTCTCAAGCTATGAATCAGGAAGGACTTCCAAACAAGCAAAGGAAGGAGCAACATTTTGTTGAATCCTTCATGAGGCAGCGTCCACCTTCATTAAGCGAGTCTACTGATCCATTAGTTGCTGAATAGTGGATTAGTACTACTGAAAATATATTTTCACTTCTTCAATTTTCTGAACATGATAAAGTCATCTTAGTAGTGTATCGTTTGGAAGGAGATGCTGATCAATGGTGGAATATTATCAAGAATACGAGGCAAAGAGATGAAATTGAGTCCATGGAATGGGACGAGTTCAAGAACTTATATTTCAATAAGTAATTCCCTCGTATTCTTCGAACAAATATGGATAAGGAGTTTCTTGAACTGAAGAAAAATGATGATGAATCTGTTGGTACCTAGGAAGAAAATTTTACAAGACTTGCATGGTATGCTTCTGGTATTATTATCCAACCTGAGAGTAAGATCGATCGATTCTTTAGTGGCTTAAAACCAAGTCTTCGAAGGGCGTTATCCATAAGGGACTTCAATAGCTATGAAGAAATCATTCGATGTGCTCTCAAAGTTGAGATGGAGATTAGAGTAACCCATTAGTCATATGGGTTTGATAAGAAGAGGAAAATGGAATTCAAAGGAAAATATAAAGACCACACTGAAAAGAAGATTAGTTTTCCCTTATGATCAAAGTGTGGAAAGAAACATGGAGGGAGTTGTATTAAAGGGACAAGTAAATGTTTCAAATGTGGAAATGAAGGTCATCAGGCATTTGAATGCCGCAATGATGGGAAGAATATGTCTAGTAGTGTGAACAATGAAAAGGATACACATAGTGCACCTCCTACACATCAATGTTACAAGTGTAAGGAAATGGGGAATTATGCGAATCAATGCCCTAATCCAAGGGTTGTTGATGATGATCAACGCCAAAAAACTCTTAAGGCTAAAGACAAAGGAAAGTCACATGCAATTTCTATCAGCGATGTGGAGTACGATAACGAAGTGGTGAAAGGTACACTTACCATCCACTCTAAAGTAGAAAATGTTTTATTTGATTCTGGATCTACCCACTCTTTTATTTCTGAAGAATTTTCTAGAGGTATCTCTATATTACCTCAACAATTAGATGTTGAGTTAGCTATGACAACCCCTAATGGCACAACAGTCACATCAAAAGTATATAATTCTTCTCTGAATGAAGTTTGTGGGAAAGTGCTTCTTGAAAATCTTGTGATCCTTCCTATAGGGGAATTTGATGTGATTATTATCATGGATTGGATTTCTCTATATAGAGATCATATCAATTTACAATGAAGGGAAGTCACATTTCATATTCCAGATCAATCTATGATCGTCTATCGATGCAAGGATGAACATAACCTTCCAATGGGAATTTATTACATTTTATGGGTCTTAATTCCACTAAATGAAGGTTATTTATCTCAAATATTTGGTGAGAAACTCACGATTAAGAATATAACTATTGTACAGGAGTTTGATGATGTCTTTCTGGAGGAATTGCTGGGTCTTCCACCAAATCGTGAAGTTGAGTTTTCAATAGAACTCGTACCGGGTGCTTTTCCTATTTCAAAGACACCTTATAGAATGAACCCAATTGAGCTGCAGGAATTGAAGAAGCAACTCCAAGAGAATCTTGATAAAGGATTTATATGCCCTAGTGCATAACCTTGGGGAGCACCTGTTCTATTTTTTAATAAGATAGATGGATCAATGAGACTCTGCATTGATTATCGAGAACTTAACAATATCACTATAAATAACAAATATCATCTCCCACGCATTGATGACTAATTTGACCAACTACGTGGAGATCAATACTTTTCCAATATTGATCTTCGTTCAGGGTATCATCAATTAAGGGTCAAAAGGGAGGATATACCAAAGACAAATTTCCGTACAAGGTATGGACACTATGAATTTATAGTGATGCTATTTAGTCTTACTAATGACCCTGGTATCTTCATGGATCTGATGAATAGAGTCTTTAGATACTATCTTGATCAGTTTGTGGTAGTCTTTATAGATGATTTTCTTGTCTATTAAAAGAGAAAGGAAGAACATGAAGATCACTTGAGAATTATATTGAAGACCCTGAGAAAGGAGAATCTTTATGCCAAATTTACCAAGTGTGAATTTTGGCTTCAAAAACTTTCATTTTTAGGTCCCATAATCTCAAAAGAGGGGATATCTGTAGATCCAGTAAAGACAGAGGTTATCGAAAGATAGTTGAGACCAACAACAGTAACGAAGATCCAATGTTTTCTTAGTTTGGATGGATATTATCAACGTTTTTTGAAAGATTTTTCACGATTATCTAATCCACTCACTAAGTTGACTCGGAAAGGAGTTAAGTTTTTTTGGACGGAGGAATGTGAATAGAATTTCAAGGAGTTGAAAAGAAGGTTATCCAGTGCAGCTGTACTCACACTTCCTTGTAGTGGAGAAAGGTTTGTGATCTACAGTGATGCATCCAAGAAGGGGCTGGGGTGTGTTCTCATGCAAAACGATATGGTGATAGCTTATGCCTCACGATAGTTGAAAATCCATGAGAAAAATTACCCAACTCATGATTTGGAGTTAGCTGCGGTAATCTTTGCATTAAATATTTGGAGGCATTATCTTTATGGAGAAAGGTGTGATATTTATACAAATCATAAAAGTTTAAAGTATATTTTCACACAAAAGTGGATGAATATGCGCCAAAGAAGATGGTTGGAGATGATTAAGGATTACGACTTCTCAATTCATTACCACCATGGGAAAGCAAACAAGGTGGCAGATGCATTAAGTAGACAAGACCATGCTATCTTATCCATGATGAGTATCACAAAAGATACAATATTTATGGATTTACAAGGGATGGATCTTGGAATTATAATGGAAGGGGAAAATCATATCTTTCTCAAATGAATGTTCAACCATCTATACATGTGAAGATTAAAGAGGCATAGAAAGAAGATGTAGAGTTACAAAAGAAGGTGAGAAATGTTCCTGAATTCAACCTTGATTGTGATGAGATAATAAAGTTTAGGAATCAGGTTTGTGTTCCTCCCATCCCCGAATTAAAGAATGAGATGTTGGATGAGTCTCATAGTTCTTCATTCTCTATTCATCCTGGAAGCACGAAGATGTATAGGGACCTGAAAGAGTACTTCTGGTGGGATGGCATGAAAAGGGATGTTGTGGAATATGTCTCTCGATGCTTGCTTTGTTAGCAAGTTAAAGCTGAGAGACAGAAGTCTAAGGGGATGTTACAACCATTAGCCATACCCGAATGGAAATGGGAAAACATCACTATGGAATTTTTCACTGGACTTCCTAAAACATCCAAAGGAAATAATTCTATCTGGGTCATAGTTCATTGTCTTACAAAGTCTGCACACTTCATTACTATTAGAGAGGATTTCTCTCTGGATTAGATTTCTAGGATATATGTAAAGGAAGTGGTAAGACTGCATGAAGTACCACTTTCTATTATATATGATCGGGATTCGAGGTTTACCTCAATGTTCTGGAGAAGTTTTCAGCATACTCTGGATACATAGTTGAGTTCCAGCAATGCCTATCATCCTCAGATAGATGGTCAGTCTGAGAGGACGATTCAAACTCTAGAAGATATGTTGAGAGCTTGATCTATGGATTTCAAAGGTGGTTTGGATCAATACCTACCTTTGGTGGAATTTTCTAATAATAATATCTTTCACTATAGTATTCAGATGGCTCCTTATTAAGCTCTCTATGGAATGAAATGCAGGACTCCAACTTGCTGGGATAAAGTTGGGGAAAGAATGCTTTTAGGACCTGATCTTGTTGATGAGATGACATAAAAGGTCAGATCTATTAAAAAACACATTAGAGCTTCTCAGAGTTGACAAAAAAGTTATGCTGACAATCGAAGAAAAGACTTAGAGTTTGATGTGGGTGATAAAGTGTTCTTACAAATATCCCCTTGGAAGAGAGTAATGAGATTTGGAAAAAAGGGAAAGCCGAGCCCTAGGTATATCAGTCCTTTTGAAATTATGGATCGTGTTGGGAAGGTAGCTTACGGATTGGCACTTCCACTGATTCTCTCTCAAGTTCACGATGTGTTCCATGTATCTCTCCTGAGAAAGTACATACATGATCCTTCACATGTATTCAGCTTAGAAGTTGTACCGCTGGAACAAGATCTTTCTTATGAAGAACAGCCGATAGAGATTCTCGATCGTAGCGAAAAAGTCCTGCGGAACAAGACCACTCTCTTGGTGAAAGTTTTATTGAGGAACCACCAATTAGAAGAAGTTACATGGGAGATTGAGGATATGATGAGGGAGCGGTATCCTCATCTATTTGTTACAATGTGAGGAATTTCGAGGGAGAAATTCATTTTAAGGGGGGTAGAATGTAACACCCGAGAATTTTATGAGAAATATTTTGTTTTTATGTTATATACATCATCAAAGTAATATTTCACTACACACAAAACTATCTTGGCTTTATTTACATGCAACCGCGGCCTTCCTCGATATCTTGCATTATACGAAATACTGATTTTCACTAAACAATGATATACTATTAAAATATTATTAAAACTAGCTTTTATGAATAGTAATACCCACTTTTTGAAATTTTGTAATTTTAATTTTTCAAAATGGACTTCATTTTTGGATTCGGAATATCGAAATTATCCTAGGGTGAAATTTTGGTATTTTTCTGAAAACATTCAATTTTTGATGAATTGTGAAAACACTGGGTTACTATTTAAAAACCGAATTTTTATTTAAATTTTTATTTATTTAATTTTTGTTTTAGGTCAAAATTGATACATAATACCTATATATGTTCAATGAAATTCATTGGAGTCATTTTATAATAATTTTAGATATATAAAAATTTTATTGAACTTTTCACCGTCTTTTACCCACCTCCTAGGAGAATTTCCAAATTCACATAAAACTTAATTTTACTGCTTCTGTGAGTGGAATTTCGAAAATCTGAGACACGGTTAATATCAATGAATAAAATGTGGTTAATTGAGATGAAAATAATTTTTGGTGAATATTAACTTTTTACTTTTTTTTACCACGGTTAAAAGTAAATAGGGTAATTAAGGGTAAAAATGATATTATTATTACCCTAACACATGTCCTAATTATATTAGATAAGTTTAATTAGACAAAAAACAACCTTAGGAAAAAATATGACCATTTAGCACCACATGGATTAGATTAGGAAATTTAATATTAATTTATTTAAAGAAGGGTTAAAATAGTTAAAATCAAAGTTTAATAAGTAAATTTTTTTCAACATAGGGTTATACATAAGATAAATTATACTATAAATATTCATTAGAAATAAAAAAAGATTTCCTACATAATGGTATTTTATTTGTAATTTTTATACATTAAATAATTTAATTTATTTATGATACAATGATGATGCAGTAATTATCTTATTAATGAAATATTGACATAATTGATGTTATAAATACCCAAATAAATGTAATTTGAGACATTTTATGAATTCCAATGATTTTATAGGTTAATATTACATATTATTACTGATTTCATTAACTTTTTTCGAACTAATATTTCTGTTATGATTTTCACAAAAATCAATTACCAAATAGTGTCAAAATTGACATAAAATTGTTTTTAAAACAAATATTATGTTATTAATTGTTATTTTATTATTAAAAATATAAGGCCTGACCAAATGACTTAGATAAGGTTATATATATTAATAATAAACAACTTGGGGTTCTTTTGGCTTGTTATATTAAGTTTATTAACCTTATATTGTAAGAAAACAAAAAGACACGGTAAATGTAAAATTATTTAACTTAAAGTTAAATCTAAATGATAAGGTTAAAATAGAACCCTAAACTTGTATAAATTCTATTGGATGAGAGTATTTTGACCCATACCCACCTTATCTTTGAAATAAATCAATTTTTAGCTATTAAAAACCGAATATGACTTTATAATAAAATAATATTTTTAGTTTTTCCAAAGGTGCCCCTCTCCTCCCTTATAAAAGGGAACCTCCTCCCTCTCTTCCTCACACCACTTTGAGCCTTCATGCTCGGACAACACTTTCCAAATTCTCTTCTACACTTCCCTAGAAACATCCTAGTGGTCCTGGTATTTTTTAAATACCAATTTTAGTGCCCTAAAAGGAGGTCTCAAAGAGGCACTTCAAAGAAGAGGAGGTTCAGACACTTACGAAGCAAATCAGACCTAAGGTAAGGGAAAATCTCCCAATCTCAATTTTTATCCGAGATTTTTTATACTTCAGAATTTACTGGGGAATATTTGTCATCCATATACATTTTCCCTCAATATGTAATATTTTTTATATCCTCAAACAATTTTTTAAAGCCAATTTTACCCTTCGGTGAGTTTTTAGTAAAAGATATGAAAGGAATCTTTTGTCGTTTTTCGTACGAGGTACTTTTTGACTTTTCCGGCATTAGTACGAGAAGAATGTTTTTTTAACTTATATGGTACGAATGGATTCATAGAACATTATTTACATGAAGATTCATTTACATGTTTTAATTTCTATTTTTAATCAAATTATTTTAGTTTAAAATTGTATGGCATGTTAAGAAAGGAAAAATGTTTTTGAAGTAGAAAGGATATTTTCCTCAAGAATGGAGTTCAAGTGTTTTATCAAAATTATTTTCCATTTAAGATAATATAGGTTTCTGTTTCTATCCCTATTATTACATTTATTTGATTATTTTGTGATGGAATTATTTTTATGAATTCCTTTATATTATATGAATTGTTTTATGATGTCACGATGTTTAAGAATCCCATTTTTATTACATGGGTTATGCAATGATGTATGATTTTTTATTTTGTGGCACATATAAGAATGGTATCATTATGAGATGGGTGGGAACTATATCTCCCTCCAATTCATTGAGTAAATATTTATATCTCATGAGATATACATGGCTGGAATGGCAGGTTAATCTGGTTCAGTGAAATAGGACTGAAACGAGGAGTGAACTCAGTTCAGAAATAGACATTGTCCGCTAAGATAGTCTTGGAAATGAGTCTTGACTACTAAGAAATTATTCTCTATGATTATGTGTGTATGCCCAAAAGAATAATGTTTTAAGTTATCATTATTAGGATTACATTTCACTACTATGATTTATCCCATGTTCTGAAATTATGATCTCTTTTATAGGTTAAGATTTCCAAAATGTTATGTTCTTATGAATATGCTGTGATTGATATTTCTTTTGTTTACCCTTACTGAGCAGTTGATATCACCCTTTTGTATGTTTTCTTTCCCCAGGTGAGGAAGAAGGTTATTAAGTAGGATATTCCAAAAAGGAACTCTAGATATGATGAAATAAATGGGAGACAACATTGATGATTTATGAACCAGTTGTTTATGTTTCCCAGTTTCTAAAGACACTATACCTATATGGTCCTTTCATGGTCTTGTTATATGTTGTAATAAGTGTACTTCAATTTTGAAGTATTAGGAATGTATATAAAGTATGGGTCGTTATATTTTAAGAGTTATATGGTAAATATTTCCCAATAAAACTACACGATGTTTACATGCATGTTAATGAGTTTTTATAAAATAGGTTTTATTGGTTTTTATGTTATCACATGACCAATGGTTTCTTTCCTTATATCAATTCCTAAGATTTTTGTGCTCATCCCAAGTTTTTAAATGTTTTTCACATGTTATAAGGATGTATAATAGAAATAAGGAAGAAAATTTAAATGTTATGATGACTTTTCAATGAAATTATCTTTCATTTAAGTTTCATATTTGTGAAAAAGTGGAAATCATTTTAGTAGTATCCTCATGTATGATTATGGGGTGTTCTATATGTTTTATGTCATGATTTCTATAAAACATTAAACCTAAAAGATATTAGATGTGAAATAATGTATTTTAATATATAAATATCAATATTATTTAATTTTTTAAGGCTGGGTCCTTATAATTGAGCAATACAACTCTCTATAATTATTTACACTTTTCATCTATGTCTATATATTCACTTCCCACCAATGTTCTCCTACATGGAAACCTATATGTGTGTAATTCAATAAGAAATTTTTAATTTCATTTATCACTTATTAAGAGGTTTTTTATTATAATTTTTTTATATGCGTTTCCAAAAACTGTAATTTTCAAATTTGAAACCATAAATTTATAAGATAAAGATTAAATTATGAGCACAAAGTTTTTTAAGGGGGTATAATATAATATCTTGCGATTTTAAAAGAAGAACATCATGTTCGATAGCATGTATGCAAAGAAAAAAAATTAGAATAGAATAAAGGACCCTAAGATTTATGATATATATAATTTTAAATAAATCCAATCTCTTCAATTACTTGAGATGAACACAACATCTAGTTTAAACGAAATGATGTACTCTATTAAAATATTATAATTTATACATGACCATTATAACTTAGTTGTTAAGTTGGAATATATGAATTTTAATAACTAAATCACGAAAATTATTTTTTTATGTTTATAATATAAATTAAATAGTTATCTATTTATTAGAAATAAAATTAAAACCATTTTAAATAGAAATAAATGTTCTAAAAAAACTATATTTTTCTAAAAGGCAGTTATTCATGCTTTGTGAATAGAATATAATTTTTTTACCACTTTTATTACAAATATTTGATAACATAAACTTTATTTTTTAAAATAAAAATTTCAAAATTTCGTTTGGGTGAAAATTACAGATTTTTCTAAAAATATTAATTTTTTGACGAATAGTGAAAAGTAATTCTCTAAATATATATTGTTTTCATTTAAAAAACAACTTTTTTGATGAGTGGGAACCTCAAAAAAATCAATATCAGGTTCACACAACACCTACAAGAAAAACATTACACAACCATACTTGAACACAAAACCACATTAAAATTTCAAAATTCAAATTCAAAGACGGTACCACCATAATCACAACGCTGAACTATCAACTCATCATCACATCACCCGCTATAATCACATCACTTTTACCACCATCATGTAATAACATCACCATAATCGTTATCCTCATCACCTCTTCACCGTCATCCTCTTCTTTGAAATCCACTACCTGCACAAAAAACCATCACCATTGTCTCACAAGACTTTCTTCACCATGACAGTCATAAATACGGATCCACCACCACCATTATTATCACTGATCCAATCCCATAATTACATGAATGCCTATTGGGCCCCCTGGAACCGCCCACCACAACAGATCCCAAAGCTTCAAAAAAACCACCTCACCTTACTAACCTTGAAGGGAGAGGTGGATCAGGAGCTGAGAGAGGTACAAGAGGCCCGGACTTCCATTGCATGCCATGAATGAGTAGAAACCATCTGAATCACAACCCACCCAATAGAAACCACAGTTCTATCAGACCCTCACCATCGATGAACCTTCATCAGAAAAAAGAAACCACAACTCTATCGAATCCCCCTAAGTGAAACAGAATCACAACCCATATACACCATGTAACAAGGAAGATGAAAATGTGATTGAAACCCTAATATGAATAGAGAAGGAGATATTTAAAACATAAACAATAAAAAAATGAAAGTGGTACAAAACCTGAAAAGGAGATTGGGATTGAAAACCTAGGAATAGGAGACAACCACCGTAATGCCTAAGAATCCATCGTCCACCGAGACACTTTCCCAAACCCTCAACGTATCCCATGCTCCAAATCCAAGCTGTAGAGGAGACAAGGAATGAAAGAGTTGAGAGGAAAGATATTGATGAGGAGAAAAAAGATCAGCATCAAAAATAAGGAAGATTAAAGCGATAGATAACAAAAAGCTGAGAGATTGTGTTATCCAAAGAGAGTGAGAGTGAATAATAACCCAATAGGAGGGCTGTAAGGGAACCATCACTACTAGTGAAAGCCAAAGCTCGAGGAGACAAGCCAAGAGCTCAAGATTATCTAGGAGAGTTAGGCACTATTGACTGTATATTTAAAAGTACTTTTTTTTTACCACCAAGTATAAATTTTTATTTAAAAAACACTTTGAGGAGAAGTGGGAAACCTCGGTCAATATAACCGAAGAACTACTTACTGAATGAGATCACAAATTGATTAAAAACAAGACTAATATTGTCTAAATTCAAAACATTATATAACTTGCAATAAAGTGAACTAAATTGAAGAGCTGGTTCCTCACTAAGAAGCTCTTCAAAATTATTAGCCATTCTATCTACTATCTGTATAAATTCCTACATGTTGATTTTACCTTTATTTAAACATACTTATTTTTATTAAAAACTATATTTTCATTTAAATTATTCTAATAATTTTATTATATTTTAAATTGTTTTTATGTAAAATTTGTTCTACTATATTAAAATTTAACTGATTTATTTCATTGAAAAATATTTCATATTTAATTTTCAGGTTAAAACATTATATACTGATGAAAAGTTTCTCTTTGGAATTGTTCTCTTTCATCACGTCTATGGTTCAATTTTAATTTGAATTATTCTATTTATAATAATTAAAATTTAAAAAATATATTTAACATTAGGATTAATTATTATTTTTATTATCTGATATGGTCAACTCAATTTCTTACAATAATTAAAAGATAAAATAGTAAAAAAATTACTAGCATTAAGGTAAAAATGGGTTTTCCTGGGGGGAGATGAAACTAAGAATATAAGTGTTAAAAATAACCTAAAACTTTTCAATAACCAATTGTATGGACATATTGAGATCCAATTATCTATATTTTTTTGATACTGAAGAATTTTAGAGGCTTTTTTAATGAGAAAAATGTGGGTATAACTTTACCTCATCAAAAATTCAATGTATGTCCTCTCCCATATTTATATAAGGCAACCCCCTCTCCTCCCTTATTCACATTTCCAAATCTATTTTCTTTAGATTTTACCTGACCAAAAAAAATTCATTAAATACATTCAAACATCTTATATTCATCTTTTATATCATAAATACTATCTAGAAATTCTTTAGGTTAATCCTAAAGTGGTTTTCCAAAAAAGTGGTAATGTTTTTAACTATGTATTTTCATTTTACTTAATCTAAATCATTATAATATTATATAACAATGATAATATAATAACAATATTATAAATTATATATTGATAATTTATTAAGCTATTGTGGTAACCCATATCAATCTCCACTTATATAAAATGTGAAATGATGCTATCGATTGTTTGTATAGCAGACTATCGCCTAATGACCTGATATAATTCATTTTCCATCAACCTCTTTCATGGTTGGATATAATGACGTATTTAAATTATATATATATACACACATTATATTTGTGAAATTATTATGCTTCTTGAATTTTTAAATCACATATTCCTTCTTACTTTAAATTCCATTGGGGATATGATAACATCGCTCGTGTGTTTGACCAACTACTTCCCCATGTAGTGATGTGATTATTTTTTCACTTAATATTTATATATAAGGTTTTAAGGATAAAATTAATGAATTTATGTGATATTTTTGAGCTAAAAATACTTCTTGAAATGTAATATCACATCTAACTTCTTACCTTATAATCTTTTGGAAAACAATAACGTCGCTCGTGCGTATGTGTGTACTACCGCCTCCAAGCATCGATGTGAATTTTTTTCATTTTAGTTTTACATAGAAGGTAATAAGGATATATTTTGTTAATATAATTTATATATATGACATAATAATTTTTCTTTGAATATTAATTAATATTTATATTCCTTTATTTCCATCTATCGAGTGAATAGAAACATAATTCATTCATTCATACAACCAATAGTCACCATGAATGGTGTAATATATTTTCTATATATAAATTAATAGATTGATATAAATGAATATATAATGAATATATATTATATTTATATCATTTTTATAATTCTTGAGATGATGTATCCCTGATAAAATTGAAAGGACCAAAATTACCAAACTAAAACATACGTGAAAAAAAATAATTATCACCCAAAATACTGATTTTAAAAAAGAATTTTTAATAAAAGGGCTGTAAAAAACTATAATTAATATATGGTATTAAATTTCTGATTATGATTCTATAATATATTTTTAATAAACCTATATTACTTATAAATAAGTTTCATACACATATTAAGGAAGTCGAACCTAACGAAAGGGTTTCTCGTCTCACTTTTACTTTTGGGAAATATGAAATATATACATCAATTATTTCTTTTTGGGGTGTATATAATTCGCATTTTGATATGTTATAC
Source organism: Viscum album (assembly GCA_963277665.1). Lineage (NCBI taxonomy): Eukaryota > Viridiplantae > Streptophyta > Magnoliopsida > Santalales > Viscaceae > Viscum > Viscum album. Next base: position 678,188,947 of record OY728123.1, on the reverse strand, counting down.
GATGAATATTTTTATATTCATGGTATTTAATGTTTCATATTAATTTATTTTTTTCCATGGGGATTATGATTAAAATGTTACAAAAGTAGTTAGGGTTTATTTCACAATTTAATCATTACTCAATATTATTTTTGTTTAAGTTTAACTTGGAGGAATTATTTGATTTTTATCTCTTAATATCAATATATTTTATACTATTTGGTTTATTCATGAATTTTTTTTCATATAATAGTATTATTTTTCCACTCATTGGTACTTAAAATGATTGAAGAAATATTTTTAAGAAAATATAACTTTATTTATCTCTTTGGTCAAAAATAAATTTTCAAAAAAATCTATGTTTTCAAAAAATTATTTCACAAATGTTTTAAACCCTTTAAAAATTATTTATTTAATAAATTTTTACCCATTTTACTTTTAAGAAAATGTTTTATGTAACAACCCAAAATTGTTAAAGAATAACATTTTATTAAATAACTAATGAAACACCCATCATTGAGTTTATATTACAATGCACCAAACATTGAATTATGATTATGTTAAACACAATAACAAGTTTCATAGATTTCTTGTTCTAAAAGAAAGAATGAGTTTTACTAAACAACAATTTACTATTAATATTATTATTTAATATGATAGTTACTGCCTAGCCATTGTAATATGGAGTACGAATAGGATTAACTAACTTATGAAACTATATAGTTTAAGAAAATTTATTTGTTATTTTATTATTATAAATAATTATATGAGTCATTTAATAGAAAATGAATTGTTTTCAGAAAAACTATATTTTCTAAAGAGACGGTTTACTTGTACCTATAACACATAATTCAAAATAAATTTTAACACATTTAGAAATTTTATTTGAAAAAATAATGTAATTTTTTGTTATCAAAATACCAATATTATCTTAGGGAGATTTTGTTTGGATTTTTTGAGAAATTTCTTTTTTAATGAATAGTGAAAATACTGCATTTTAATTAAAAACCACATATTCATTTAAATAATTTTTGATTTTAAAATATATTTTTAACTGATTTTAATTTAAAATTAGTTAAAATTTACATCAATTAATTCAATTTAGGTCAGTTTAACCATTTTAGATTTGAATTTTTATATAAAAAAATTATAAACGTTTGAACATTTTCACTTTAAAACCCGCTTTCTTGTCACGTTTGTGAGATAAATTTAAAATTAAAATTTTCGAAAGCTACAAATTGAATTTCAAAAAATTGATTCCATACTTTGAATCTAAATAATTTAAATTTTTTAATATTTCAAACATAATTTTTGACCATAATGGTTAGTGGAAACAGTTATAACTATTTACAACGATTATGGTAAAAATGAGTTTTCTAAGTGGTTAAAGCAAGAAAATATGATATAAAAATGATTCAAAAAATATCAAAAGACCATTTTATGGACATATTTAAACCTTATAACTTCTAGGATAAATAATTTACTATTATTTCAGATATTTTTCATGAAGAAAATATGAGTGGGATTCACTCTTCCAAAACAATTATAAGTGTTCAACTCACCCCACATATTAAAGGCCTCCCCCTCCTTTATTCATTCACACCATAAAAACCATTTTTTTTCTTCATAAAATACATTCCAAAATCACTTCAAAACATCCATACCATAATCCAAGAAGCCATATATTTATATAAATATCCTAGGATATATTTTATGTAAACCAAAGGAGGATACCTAGAGAAGAGGTAATGTTCTCAATGAGCGTATTTATTTTTCTTCTACGTCCACCTCATTGATGTTTTTTTATTACATGAATAAATAGTAAAATATGTATCTCCAATATAATTATATGTTTTTATAATAATGTAATGAACAAAAACCATATCCACTTCAATCTAATGGGTTACAAAATCATTGTTCATGTGTATGGCGGACTACCGCCTCACAAACCATCATCGTTATTTTTTTCATTACCACCTACAAAGGATGGGTATTATTGTGGATAATATATATAAATATTATAATAAAATTATACCTATGGATTAATTTTTTTATATACCTTATTTATTTCCAGTATGTAGGATACATCATAATATCGCTCGTATGCATGATAAACTACAACCTTGAGAAACGATGTGATTCATATTTAACTAATGATTTACATGGGAGGTGATAAGGAATAATGATAATGATTATATTTGATATAAAATAAATAATTGTGATATTCATGAAATATGAATCATTTTAAAGACAATACATCATTTTATTTTCTTAATTTTCACTTAATGAAAGACGATAACATCATTTGTGTACGTGTGGACTACCACCTTCATGATGTGATGTTACAATATTTACATCACTTCAACAAATTAATGATATATATAAGTATATAATATCATATTAGTGATATTATTAACATTATGTAAAGGTAACATATCACTTACCTTCTTTTCATAGTGATTATTTAAAATTGATATGTCGCTCATATGTAAGTGCATACCATCTCTATGATTATAACATACTTCATTTTTCATAACCATCATTCATGATTGATATGAAAACTATAATTTATGTATAAATATGTTAATTATTTCATAATTATTATTTTTTAGATGGTATACTTATATAATATGTGTAAGAACAAGATCCTTCATAATGACACACACATGAGAAAACAAGGAAATTAACATAAGAAACAAATAAAATGATAAAATATTATTAATGAATGAGTGATAATATTTCATAAAAGGATCCTATATGATATTATAAATACTACTATGGTCATTTAATATGATATTAAAATGATTAAAACCACTATATAGTTGTTTACATGATTTTTAAACAAAAGGAAGGGTGAGGTAAGGGTTTATTGTATCACTTTTACTTCCGTGACACATATGCCATATTAAAAACTTATTTTTCTAGTGTGGTGTGTATAATTACATTATTTTATGATATATAATTTATTAATTTATCATATTGATAATTATTGTTTAATTTTAATTTATTTATATCATAATCTTATGATATAAATTTTATAAAAGTGCTAAGGGTTTAATTTATAATCTCATCATTATTCAAGATGGTTTTTGTTTATGTCTCACTTGGGGATATTTATTTGATATTTCAATCATGAAATCAATGTATTTTCTTATATAATGGTTATTCATGATATTTTCCTGTAATATTTTTTTTCCAATCTTTTGTACTTAAACTAAATAAGAAAACATTTTTAATAAAATCTGACTTCATTTATCTCTTTGGCTAGAAATCTATTTTCATACCGAACCATGTTTTATAAAAATATATTCAAAAATATTTTTAACCATTTAAATATAATTTATTAAATAAATTTTTAACCATTTTTATTTTTAGAAAATACATTCAAAGGAATTTCCTTGTCATTTTCTGATCAAGGTAGTTTTCTAACCTTATTACAGTAAAAAAGGAATGTCCTTTTTAACTTTTACGACATATATAGAAATTCAAAATGACATGAAAATAATTATATCAAATTTTCATTTAGAATTTTACAAGGGTATTTTACATATTTTTTCCTTATATTATGTAAATACTTAGTTTTAAAAAGTGGGTTTTAAAGAAAAGGATTTTAATTTTTTTTTATATTTTAAAAAGTGACTTTCAAAATGAGAAGGATATTTTCCTCAAGAATATTCTTAAATATATTTTTATATTATTTCAATTCATAAATGAAAAAACCATTTACCCATACTACAATGGGTATATATTTTAATGATATCATCCTTATTATTATTTTGGATAGTTTATGATCAGTTTGATTAGGGATGTACTATTTTGATACCATTCACTTTACTCTGGATGGTATATGATTATGTTTATCGATAGGGAGTAGTATTTAGATTTCATGTGATATAGTCTAATATGAATGTTTATGCTTATTATGTTTCACCCCTTTAATATAAGGAATTGATTGTACTTAGTAAGTTATAGGTGGGGAATGATATATATTTCCAATCAATGCATCAGTAGGTTTCATGAGGAGAACTATATGTGGTTTTAGGCTGAGGCCTTTCCCATTTATTAGATGTCTTGGGAAGAATCATTGATAGTATTGTATGTCTTAAAATAAATTCTATACAATATTAGATGCATTGGAATTAATGATCAAAAATATTTTTTAGATATCCATAATTTGGAATTCTATCATTATGAATTCAGTTATTGATATTCCATGTGATTATTAGATTAGCTAGAATATATGTGGTTACGTTTCATGATCATGTGAATATCCATATGGAATTATTTGATCACTTATTATTCCTTCCAAATTATAATAAAGTTATTAATTTAATGGCATGTTTTATAGTTATTTAGCTTTATATTATGATTATTCTATGTTAATTAATTTATTCCACTTCAAACATACCCTTATAGAGCATCTGAGATCACATTCTTCTTATGTTTTATTTTACCCAGGGTATGAGGAATTATTATTTTTATTGATATAAATGGATATGCTAAGGGTAATAATATAATTAATAATGAAAATTATTTGTTTATTTTTTCAAATGAAATTTAAATGTAAATTATATATCTATTTTATAAACAAAACTAAAATATTTGGTCTTTCAAGATTTGATTCCTTGTCTCAAATTACAATGTAGTGAAGTTCAACACCGGTTCTTGGATTTTGGGGTTGGGGTATCTACAGTTAGAGTCAAAGAATGTTTAGTACAGACCTTGGGAACTAGATTTAAGAAAACAATATTATAAAACATAATCCTAAAATAGACTTAGAGGATAAGTATATAAGAACACCCTAATGGTTTGGTATGGAATAAATTATGTGGTTTATCCAAGAAATGAATCCCTTTCTGGGTACTGTAAGTGGATTTGTTTCTTTCACAGAGGTACCTAGGGGTAAAAAACTAGGAAAGGTGCATTGGTCTTGACTTGAGGATTTCATGGTACCTGATAGTGGGCCTCACTATGTCTTTGGTTAGAAACTCCTAGGGGATATAATTATGATAATTCACATTTTCTTTACAAACCATCATAATGGAGTTAAAAATAAAGGTATTCCCAATGAAACCATGTTTAGGATTATGTGATTATCTATCTTAAGTTTTTCACTAGTTTTGGTATGAAACATTAAGTTTTACAATGTTATGATCTATTACAGTATATTCCATTATTTGGAAATGGAGCCTAATTGAAGGAATGAGAACATTATCAATACACGTACTGTATGTTTGGATTTTCATCTAGGGAAATCTAATAAAGATAGAGCTAGAGATATAACTGGAAGTGATCAAATTATAAGCATATTAGGGAAGGTGAATTATGTTATGTGTAATGACCTTTTCCATATAGAGTGGCCTACTGATCCACTATGTAATATAAAAATGTTAGACTTCTTCATGAATCAACAACCACTAATATTCAATTGGAATAAAAATCAATTTTATCTTAGAAATTGATAAGTTCATTAGAGAATATATTTTTATCTATGTGAAGTAGTGAAAGGGAGAATGTTTTCATATAATTTTATTTTCTCTCATGAGACAAGGATCGATGGTGGTAATTGATTCAAAACACTAACAACGACGAGTAAATGAGAAGCATGGAGTGGAAGTATTTCAAGGTATTATTGTTGTAAAAATAATTTTCTAATGAGAAACAAGAAGATATGGGAATATTGTTTTTGAATCTAAGAAATAAATTATTGGAAAATGTTTCCAAGTATGAATGAAACATTAAAAGGTTAAAAAGGCATACTGAAGACTAAGTGCACAATCCAAAGAGCAATATTGGCCGTTTCTTTGAAGGGATTAAGAAAAATCATTAAAGGGAATTATTCTACCAGACATTATCATCATATGAGGACATAATATCATGTGATATTAATATAGAAAAATAATTTTTAGAGTCATATAGATTGAAATGGAATAAATAGAAGAAGATGATGAGAGGGGAAAAAAGGATATAAGGATGAAGGGAAAGTGGGATTTTCCCACAGATGATAGTTATGGATGGAAAACCCAAGGTAAATTATTAAAAGGAAAAGGATTATGCTTCAATTATGGACATAAAGTTCACAATTATCATTATTTTAAAAGAAAAAACGAATTTTACAATGTTCAATACTTCAACTATAAGGTTATGTGGAACTATGAAAATGAATGCACCTACTACCAGGGGAATATTCCTCCGAAAAATCTAATGGATCTAGGTCAAGACTATATTATTACTACTGAAGAAGTGGAATGATTAATGTTATAGTGTTTTGGTTCAATATTTATGTTATAAGAGTATATTAATAAATGATAATATCTTTTTAAAATTATAAAATGTATAAAGATTGTACTACTATAAATTTTCATTAAGAATTTGAAATCATATGTTGAATGGTACTGATGGCCAATAAAAATGATTCAATAGAATGTTAAACATCCTGGAAAACACATGATTTGAGGAAATATGACACTTAATATGTTCCAAATGTTGAGATAATTATGTTTTTATAAAGAGATTATTTATAAGGATAAATAAAATTAGATAGAACTAACTACCTCTGAACAAATTAATGATATGTTCATTTTGGATACTCAATAACCTTATTTATAAAGTTATGGATCTTAATATAATCAAATATACATAGGGTTAACCATTTATGAAATGGTTTAATTTGAAATTTTGATGAGGTTTAAGATATTAATTTATTATATAGGATAACTTGTGCTAAACATATTGTTCTTAGAAAATGGTTACAGATATATAGAAAGAATTGTAATTATTTTGGGGCCCTTAAAATCCATTAAAAGTTAATTTTAGTGATTGAGGAGAAATAATTCATTTATGGATATTCAATATTTTTAGGATTATGTTATGAATTGGAAATTGATTGAATAACAACCATAGTGTAAAATTTCACTTATGATATAAAAACGTATTAAGTATAATTCCACATATTCTTAGATTCTAAAGGAATTCTATAACTTTAGGAAAAAGATCTTTAAAAAATATTTTATCACATTACCGTTATAACTGATGAATTAGATGGTCGTTTAAAACACAAGAGATTTATGGTTTAAAGTCCCTTAATATTCCATTGATCATTAAATATCTTTTGATGAATGCCCACAATCACACTCTAGAGTTATTTACAGTTTTTTCCATGTACATATCTTCACTTTCGAATGATGTTCTCTAAATCAGAAACCTAGTTATGTGTTATTGCAATTGAACATATGGATTTAAATTATTTATTATTAAGTCATTGTTTTATTAACCTTTTTTCTCTGTGTATTTTTCAACAAATGAATTTTAAAATTTTAACCCCTTTATTACTAATATCCAGATTAAATTGCAAGGATGCCATTTATTTAAGGTGGGGAGAATATAACGCCCCAAAATTATAAAAGAATGAAATTTAATTAAATAGATTATGTGAAATGAAATAATGAGTTTTTATTGAAATGCAAGCAAGACTGAATTTATCTTGCATTACATGCAACAACAAGTTTCATTGATACCTAGAATTTTACACAAGAACGAGTTTTACCAAACAAAAATATACTATTAATAATATTATTTAATATGATAGTTACGTATAACCATTCAAATGGTGGGTATGAATAAGATTAAAATTAATTATGAAAATATATAGTTTTTAAAAATTTATTTTTTATATTTTGATTATAAATAATAATTAGATTTTTTTAGAATAAAAATAAATGTTTTCGAAGGAACCATATTTTAATAAAAGACGGTTTAGTCATGCTTGTCATGCATTATTTATAATCAACACATAAAAATCAAAGAAATTGTATTTTTGAAATTAAATTAATTTTTGAAATAAAAATACCAAAATTAGTTTAGGGTAAATATTTGTGATTTTTTTGGGAAATTTCATTTTTAATGAATAGAGAAAATATTGAATTTTAATTGAAACCACATTTCATTTAAATAATATATATTATTAATTTTATATATTAATTTTTTCATATTTTAAATTAGAAAAAATTTATAAAAATTAATCTAATTTAAGTCATTGGAATCATTTTAATTTTTAATTTTGATATAAAAATATTGTAAACTTTTGAACATTTTCACTTTAAAAACCCGTTTTCTCCTCACATATGTGGGATTAATTTTAAATTGATTTTTATAGTTATATAAATTTAATTTGGAAAAAATGGTTTTCATATTTAGAATCATAGTAATTTTTAATTTCAACAAAAAATGTTTATTGAATTTTTACTATAATGATTTTTGGAAATAGTTAAAATTAATTTCAATTATTAAGGATAAAATGAGTTTACTTAGTGGTTAATCATAGAATATATGGTGAAAAAGTAACCAAAAATTGTTCAACCCCAATTGAATGGACATATTCAGACCTTAACCCTTGGGATAATAATAATTTATCATTATTGAGCCCATGTTACATGAAACCTATGTGTGTGGAATAGTCTCTTTTAAAAAAATTACAAGTGTGCCACTCACCCCTCTTATAAAAGGCCTCAATATCTCCAATCTTTTTCACATCTTAAAATACTTTTGGTTTTGGAAAATAAATTTTAGAATAACTTACAAACTTCCATCCAATCATCATATAATCATTATTTCTAGAGGTGATCCAACCTATTAAGGATTTGGTTTAAACCAAAGCAGGATACTATAAGAAGAGGTAATGTTCTTCAATGAGCATCTTTATTTTACTTCTTTCTCCACCTCATAATTTTTTTATTATTCCATGATGATATATTAAAATCAGTATATTATATATACTGAGATGTTTTTATAATAATTTAATGACCTGAAAGAATCTCTATTTCTATCAGAAGGTTTATGGAATGATTATTCATTTGTACGACCGACCACCGCCTCACAAAATGATATTGCTTGTCATTTAAATTACCACCTATAAAGGCTGGTTATTATGATGGATAATATATATATACCATAATTATACCTCTTTATTAATTATATCATATATAACTTATTAATTTCCATACTTTAGGAGACACGATAACATAACCCTTGTGTACAACGAATTACAACCTTGCGAAGTGATGTAATTCATCTTTTACTAACGCTTTACATGGAAGTTGTTAAAGAATAATGATAATGATTATATGTTATATTAATTAAACAATTATAATATTAATGAAATATTAATATTTTTGAAATATAATATATCATTTTCTTTTCTTACTTTTCACTTAATGAAAGATGATAACATTGTTCGGGTATGTGTGGACCACTGCATTCACGAAGCGATGTGACTCTCCTTTCATCACCACAGAAAATTGATGATATATATAAGTATGTAATATTGTATTTATGATTTTATTAACATTATGGAGAGGGAAAATATTACTTACCACTTTTTGATAATGACCATTAAAAAATGGAGACGTTACTCATACATATGTACGACCTACCGTCTCCATGATTGTTACATACTTACTTTTTCATGACCATCACTAAGGATGGATATTAAAATTATAATTTTTTAATAAATATGATAATTATTTAATTATTAACATTCTACATAAGATATTACTATATAATATTTTGATGAACCATATTTTTCATAATGAAACATGCCAAAGAAAACAAGCCAATTAACCCTCAAAATAATTAAAATGATAAAATGTTATTAATAAATGAGTGATAAGATGTCATAAAAATATCATATATGATATTATAAATATTAATATGGTTTTTGAATAATTTAATAACATGTTTAAAACCTCTGTATGTGAGTTTTAATAAAGTTTAATGAAAAGGAAGCCTGAGGTAAGGGTTTTTCGTTTTACATTTACTTCTGTGAGACATAGGCCATATTCACAAATTATTTCTTTTGTGTGGTGTATATGCTACCCTTTTTTTATAATATATCCTGAATAAATTTATTGTCATGATATTTAATGTTTCATTTCTAGTTATTTTTTATGGGGTTTATGATACAATATTCACCATAGTGGTAAGTATTAATTAAAAATCTCGTCATTATTTGAGATGATTTATGTTTACATCATACTTGGTGGAATTATTTGAGATATCAATATTGAAAAATATATATGTTATTATCCTATATTACTTCATGGTATTTTAAATTAATATGACCATTTTCTCACTCTTTTGTACTTAAAATAATTGAGAAATGCTTTTTTAATAAAATCTGATTCAATTTCTCTCTTCGGTTGAAAATCTGTTTTCTTCCAAAACCATGTTTTCTAAAAATGGTTTAACATTTTAAAAATGTATTATTAAATATATTTTTACCCATTTATTATTTTCAAAAAATGTTTTCATAGGAATATTCTTATCGTATTCCGAGAAGGCAGTTGTCTAAATGTTTTACAGTGAAAATAAAATGTTCTTTTGAACATGTAAAACATATAATGAAATTCCAAATGACATGACCATAATTTATTTAAATATTACATCGTAATTTTACAGAGTTATTTTTAAATAAATTTTTTCCTTATATTTGGACAATACTATGTTTTACAAATTTATTTTCAAAATGAAAGTGATATTTTCCTCAAGAATATTAATAAAGATATTTTTATAGTATTTATGTTAATAAATGACAATAACCCTTCACCATTACTGCAATGGGTATATTTTGTAATGATATTATCCATATTATTTCTATATATGGTTTATGATTAGTTTTACTAGGTATGTACTATATTGATACCATTCACTATACTATAAATGATATATGATTATGCTTATTGATTAGTAAATGTATTTACATTTCATATTCTAGTTTTAGATATGAATGTTTATATTGATTATGTTTCACATATTATATATTAATAATGGATTGGATATAGTAAGTGATTGGTGGACCCACTATAGATATCCACTTGATGCATCGATTGGTTTCATGAGACAAAATAGATATAGTTTTGGATGAGGTCTTACCATTTTATTAGATTTATTGGCAGAAGCCTTGACACTATTAGATGTCTTGGAATGAATACTCAATATTATTAGATGTCTTAGAATGAATACATGATGATATATTTCATATGTTCATCATTACTCATTCCATCATTATGAATTCAGTTATTTATATTTCAGGTGATAATTTGATTAGTTAAAATATCCAAGGTTATGTTTTATGCTCATTTTATGTTTTATAGGGAATTATTTAATAATATTTTATTGTTTCCATATTATTATTACGCTATTAATTTAATGAAATGTGTTTTAGTTACCTACATTTACATTTTGATTATTCGTTATTTAATTATATCTTTAGTTGTACAGTTACCCATACTAATCATCTTATCTCAGCCCTTTATTATGTTTTATTTCTCACAAGACCTATGGTATTATTTTTTAATTGATATACAGAGATACAAAAGGGGAATAATGGAATTACATAATAAAATTATTTTTTTTTGTATTTTATGTTTTAAAATTTAATCTAAATTTCAATTATGTTCTTTTTTTTACCAACACTAATAAACTTTTCGTTTATTCAAGATGTGATTCTTTGTATAATATTCCTATGTAATGAAGTACGACCCCAGAAATAGGCTACTAGGGTTAGCGTCACTACATTGTGAATGGAATATAGATGTTATTTTCAAAACAAGGCCCATTTTAATTTTACTAAAAAATTTATAGGGATCGTAAAATCAATATGTATGTAATTTTTTTAAATATTAGTTGTCATTTTTTGAATGTTTTTTTGAAAGAAAAGTATTTTCAAAATATTTTTCAAATTTCTTTTAAAAAATATTTTCAACACATTGAGGTAATTTTCCTCAAAATTTATTTCAATAAAATTGTTTTGGTACGTGTATTAATCAATGACATGACCCCTTCACTTTACTTATGATCCAATGAGGATATGTTTTATTTATATAATACTTATTCATTATTTGGATGGTATATAATCAATTTGATTGGGGATGTACAACTTTATTACCATTCAACATATTCATCTGGATGATTGGGGTAAGTATTAATATTTAATATGTTATTTTTCAATATGAATGTTTAAATTGATAATAATTTACCCTTTTATATTGAAGAATTCATTGGAATTTGTAATTAATTGGTGGTTACTAATTATTAATTTCCCCTAGATGCATCATCATGTCTCAGGAGCCAAATCAATTGGAAAAATTAAATGGGTTTCAACCCATAAATTTATTGTATCATTTGAAGGGATCTGGTAGTTTAATAGGTCCAGAATTATGAATTTACTCATTATGAGATAATATATTTCCATGTGATTATATGATTCATTAGAATATTGATAGATGTGATTGAAAATTATGAGACTGTTTATATGGATTTATTTTATAATCATTTATTTATGCCATATTATACTTAGTTTATAGATAAAATGGCATGTGTTTCAGTTATTTATCTTTCCATATTGACTATTATTTTTTATTAATGATATATTATGCTGTACACTTATCCTTACTGATGATTTGAGTTCACCCCTTTCTTATATTTTATATTCCCCAAGATACTCGGAAGGTTTTTTTGTGAGGAATATAAAAGGATAAATTATGAGGAATAATGGAATTCCCAAAGAAGACACTTTTTTTATTTTATGTTTTCAATTATAATATGAATTTAAAGTATTTATATAGTTTAGAAAGACTACTAAACTATTTAATCTCTTGAGATGTGATTCCTTTTATCTAATTTCAATATAATAATGTTGACATGGGCTCTAGGAAACTTGAGTCAGGGTTGTTACATAGAGTACTCTCTTTATAATTCTCCATATCCTCCTAGATTTTATCTATTTTTCAACATAGTAACACTCCTAAAAAAATTTATTTTTCCTCATCAGTTTTTTCTTCCTCATATTCCTCATCTTACTACTACCTATTGGCATTATCTCATGGATTTATCTTTGTATAATTCTATTTTCTCTTTGTGTCTCGACCTCAGGGTGGATTCCTCATTGTTGGGACATTTTGTTCACTTGTTAGTAGTGGTTTATGGTGAATAGGGCATCTTGTTGTCCAGAAAGGTCTTTAGAAATGGGATCTGGTGATCACGAGATAATGTTTTGGGTCCTTTAGGTGGAAGAAGACTGGAGATCAAGTGGTGGACGAGTAGGGACACCTTATATCTAGAAAAAAATTTAGTTCTAGGTTCCCTTGATGATGTTCAATGATCACATGATGGTTTGGATTCATTATAGGATCCATTTGATGGTGACTAATTAGACATCTTATGGTAAATGTTTGGTAAAGAGTTGGGAATTGGATAGGCATCGATCTGGATTTCTTCGAGTGGTTTCAATTGGACATCATGCGATGATGTTTGGATATCGGGAAAACGGTCGAGGGTCATTCACTACTAGTAAATTACTGTAGATATTTGAGTGTTTCTAGAATAAGGATGCATGGTTGGTTCTGGTTTCTCAACATTTTTATCTCCAATTATCGCGGCAGTGAATGTTTATGAATGAGAACATGGATCAGAATTGAATCATCTAAGATCTAGTGTTGCATGGTCCATTGGGATTTCTTAATTTAGAAGTCTTACATTGGGCCTTGTATATTTTTACTGACTTGGGTTGATGTTCCCAGGATTGGAACTTAGGCCATGGTAGTTTCATTGGTCCTTCAATCTGGTGGGCCTTCAGGTCAAACCTTCTTTTAGGTAACATTAAAAGAACAAACATTTTCCTTGGTTCCTATAAAAGATGATATAATATGGTTTGTACTTGTGTTGTTGGGTGAGAGACCTAAAAATAGGGATGGGTGTGCCGAAACCCATCATTCATCTATTTATCCTCACACTAATGATGTATGTATGGGTTCCCATCCCCATGAAATTATGCAGAGTGCCTCAGTCAAATGATATGAAACATCAAGTTAATGGTGCAACATTTACCACATAATCATTATGGGGGGGGGGGGGTCTTGAATGAGAGATGGGTGTGATGGAACCTATCATCTGTTCCTCCTTCACATACTAACGTTCCATGGATGGTTTCTCTTCCATGTTGTGTCCATCAAGAATGATGTGACTTCTCATATAGGGGGTGAAACCTCATCATTAATTGGAATCATAGGTGAAGTTTCTCTAAAGTGGGGGTGGTGAGATGTTTGACTTGTTCTTAGAATGATAAATGCTTCCTTTTAGGACTTCAGGTTGTCTCTAGCCTATCAGTCATTGTGTACTTTATACAATGTTAGGTCATTCATACCATGTTTCCTCATGGCTATGTGCCTTTTTTATGTTTGGATATTTATTACGTTTCCTCTCAATCCTGTCTAAAAGTAGATTTTGCATTATTTTAATACAAGAGGGTAGAACCTCAATGTGTTTAAATTAATATAATCAAATTTAAGGGATCTAATTAAAATAATTTAATGTTAAAAATGGATATATATATTTTTTAATTATTTTTAAAGAGTTTTTTATTTTTTTCTTAAATTAAATTCATTACAACACCCCAAGATTTTCAAATAAATTTAATACTAAATGAATTAAGAATTGAGTCCCTACAAACACCACTTTTTTATAACATATCCTATAGACATAATTTTACTTCTTTGTGATTTGAATTTTGAAAAACTGACACATACGGTTGATTTCCAGAAGATGTTTAGAGTCCGACTAGACTAACTTAATTTTTGATGAATAATAACATAACTTTATGAACAGTAACATACCCTTATGAATAATAATGTAACTCTTATGAATAGTAATGAATAGTAAGTCGACCAACAAAAAGAAACTTCAACCTTGAATATATAAATACAATTTAGACATCTTATAAGTGAAAAATGATCATAGTATAAGTATTGGTATTTTTGTATGTCATAAATATTCTAATTAAAATTTTATGATTAATGTAATAATTTAAAATGGAAATTTATTTTCATAAAATTTAATCATAAGTTTTTACTTTATTGTCTTATGGTAATAATATAATTTTATGGGACCTTGATTAATTTCTCAACGTGTTATAAAATGAGTTATAGTTTTAAAGTTTTTTTGGAATAAATTATAATTTTATTTAAAATTTAAATTAAACATATATAGAAAATTATTTTTGAAAAATGGATTTCGTTTTCGAATTCAACACATCAAAAAATGGTTGGGGTGGATTTTTGTGATTTTTATAAAATAATTGAATTTTTCATGAATAGTAAAAATACAGTTTTGAGTTTTCGATATGTTTAATGATATCATAATGATTTAATAAATAATATAAAATTCTTGTTGACTTTTGTACATTAAAATATTATATTAGGTGTCCCAAGTGGCTAATACTATGGGACAATACCTCAGTTAAGCCCATGGTTTTGGAAAAACCACGAATGAGGTGTCCTTTGAAATTAATAAAAAAACTCCATCTCATTTACAATAAATACTCACTCATTACATAATTCTATTTCATTAAAAACTCATAATACAAGAATATATGATTTTTTACCTCATTAAGTGTTCTCCCAAGGTTTCCTCAATCCCCCCTAGGTCCCAACCTTCATGTTTTAGGAGTTACTCTACAAGGTAAGGGAATCTATCACCCTTCTCTTTTTCAATCACTCTTTTTATCTTTTTCTATTTTAATTTCAAAGGGATTATGTTGGGATATGTCATTTCATATCCAAATTACTTTCCATATTATGTAATAATTAGTAGTTATCCCTTTTATTTCATCAAAATATTTTATAAATTTTTAAGTGACGTCGTTAGGCTGTCGAATTTTAATAAGGGAATTCCCAACTTTTCTTTTTATTTTTAGTTCCTTTATTTTATTTTTCTTTTCTCACCTACTTACTTCCAAAAGCTATGATAACTAAAATAAAATAAATTTATTATAACATTTTTATTATAATGGAATAATTCATCATCATCTCTCTTTTCCAATTCTTTTATACAAGAAATGAAAACAACATCTAAGATGTGTTAATTTATCACATTCATGGACAACATGTTTTCAATTTCTATTACCATATTAAATTATTGTCATGGAACCATTTTAATATATTAACTAGACTAGAATATATTTATTTTAATTTATTTGTGGTTCTATATTCCTTTTTTACATGTGATATTAATTTATAAATCAAAATGAATTTTTTTTTGTGATAAAAAACCCCCAATTAACCCAAACAATTAACATTAATGTTTTATATAATGATTCATCTTCACTCCCAATAACCAAATGAATTTTATAACTAATTAATTTTCTTAATGTTCACTAATAATAGATAAATTAAATTCTGAACACCCATTTTCATTCTACATGTTTATCCGTACATGAATATAAGTAATCCAATCATGAAAACCAAGGAAGAAAACGCTCTCAAAAATGAAATTGAATGTCTTAAACCATCAAAAGGTAATAAATGATAATAATAAGGTTATACCAAATTAAATAAATGTTTATGATGTTATTTAAGAATTAATTTATGATACTAAATTTGAATATTCAGGTCATTAAGATCAAGTGGGGAATACCTCTAGACTTAAGGTAATGGTTTTCTACATGAACCTCCATTTTCATTCGAGTTACTTTTATTATCCACTTACCTCAATTAAATTATTATTAATTAATATTTAATCCTCATCAATTCTATGTGAATGTTCTATATATATTTACCAATCTGGATTGTACCACCACTTATGGGTAATTATATGTTTTAAAATTATATTTCAAAACTTCTTCCCGAAATACAAGCCCGACTCAAAGAAATTTCTCAAATTGTTACCTATTTTCAAGGGAACTATATGATCCATTTTTAGAAAAAATTATATTTCTAAAATAACTTGTTTTATTTTTAAAATACTACCATACTTAATTTTTTGGTTTTATAAAAACACTTTTCCAAAAGAACACTTATTTTTATATTAAAAGAGTGATTTTCTCAAGAATTACTCGATGATTTTATAAGAGTATCTTAATCTGTTTCAACAATATTATTGATTATTATGTATTATTGGGATTTATAATTATGATATAATGTACCATATTTAATTGAATGGTTTATTATTAGTTTGACATCGGATGTGTTATCTTAAAACCATTCACCAATTTACTCTGAATAGTTAGTGTTTATGCTTAATGATTGGGGAAAGTTATTTACGTTTCATATGTTAGCTTTAATATGAATTGTATATGTTTTTTTGGTTTATCCCAGTTAATATGAGGAATTAATTTTACTTATTATGTGATGGGTGGGGCCTGCTATATCCCATCGATGCATCAATAGGTCTCATGAGACCAATAGATATGGACTAGGCTGATGCCTTGCCCATTTTTAGATATGGTTTTGGTCGAGGCCTTGATCATTTTTAGATTTTTTGGAAAAGGCCTTTAGAGTAAGTCTTAGAATGTCTAACATATGAATTTTCTTAATTTTGAAGCTATAAGTTCATGGTTTATGTTGTTATTAGACTATTATGATACCCTAGATTATGTTTTTTGAGGTAATAATTACTCAGCTCATATTCTTAGAATAATGTGTTCAAGTTTATTATTTTTAAAGTTATGTGTTTTCAATTATTCCCCATAACTAATGTTTATGTTTATGATATCTTTCTCGGTCTTTATTACCCTTTCTGTGCATCTGAGCTCACCCATTCTTATGTTTCATTTTTCCCAGGACAAGAATCTGTATATTATGATTGACTTGCAAGGATGATCTTAGAGTGGTGGATGTTTCTATAGGAAATTTTTTGTTGTTTTTTCATTTCAAGTTTTAATGTTGAAATTTTGTATGTATCTGGATTTAAAAGTCTCATAAACTATTCATTTATTTGGGATACAACTTTCTTGTAATCATGCCAATGTAATATAATAATGTATCAGCTCTGAGCAACTGGGTTGGGGTCTTTACATTCATCACATTTAAAATATTACTATAAATAAAATTTTTAACATGAAAATAAATTTATTAAACCTAATTTAATTGGTAATTTATTTTAAGAAATATTATGAACACATAATGTTTAAAAAGTAAATTTTTTAAAAAAGAAGTTTTCATTTTATTTTAATTTTTATTTAAAAGGTATATTGAAAAATATTAAAATTTTAATATGATAAACTAAACTTACTTTTTGGATTCATCATTAAAGATTATATCAAGAAGAATTTTTATATTTTTTTGAAAAATGTTGATTTTTTTTGAAATGATAAAAACAATTTTTAAAAATTAAATGACATTTCAGAAATAATAATTTTATAGAGATGATGTAAAAACTTATAAATCATTTTTTAAAACATGAATGAATTTAAAGAGTAAAATAATTCTTTTTAAAATAATATATTTAAATTACAAGCCTATTTTTTCATATTGGAATATAAGTTATATATTATTTTGATAAAAAACTACTTTGGACATCTTTACTTAATTAAGGTTCACAGGGTGAAATTTTCTTTTGGATAAGATTGAATGTAAACTAATACCCAAATTTTTAATCACAAACCAATAAATTTTACAATTATCAATACTAGTGGAGTAAATATGTTTATATTATTTGTTATGTCAAAATAATATATTATTCCTAAAAATTATCTTTCCACGTTATATTTTCATATAAAATTTGATTTTATATTTTATAGAAACTGAATGAATTTTCTTTTAGGCATATGAATATGTTACAATAGTAAAAGTTAATCACCTAGTAAAGATGTAAAATAATGGGTAAATACATAAAATATCATAAAAAGTAATCTTTCATATTATTAAGATATTTATTTCACAACTTCCCCTCATCTCAACTACATTATTTTTCTTAATTCCATCCACTAGCCAGGAAATCAAAATTTATTTTTTATTAAGTATTTAATATTTACTCAAATGTCACACCTCTAACTTATAAAAGTTCCCCTATACTACCCATTCAATGACACACTGAAATTATATCCCCCTTTATATTATACCATAATTCCTTCCATAAGAACCCTCTCCCACTTTTGGAATCTTTTTATCCACATATATTTACAAAATTCCTTCAAAACCGAGAAGGGTTTAATGAGGTGATACGATTTCTTCTTTATAATTAATAACTTCTTGTCAATATATTTTATTTATCTTAATCATCCACATCTTCTAAATGATAATTTATATATTTTATAATATATAAATAAAATTAATTATTCCTCTGGAATGATTATATTATAATAAATTCACTTTATTATCATATATATTTGTTGACCATTCAATGTTCTTGTTTCAATTAGTTTAACAGAAAACATGAATAATCCTACAAGGTTTTATAATTTATGGTAATGGGAACTTAATTAGAGGTAATATATGAAATTAAATCCTAAATATATTTTTTAGAATGGTAATATTTTAATTTAACTCATTTTTAATATTCCTCCTTTTATTCATTATAAATTATCAAAGGAATCATGATATACATTTTTTTGGAGAACCATACACAAAAATACAATGGAAAAAACCTGTAACTTAAAAAATAATTATATAACTTATATTCAAATAATGTGACTTTAAGTGGGATTATATACTCATGAACATGGAATTATTATTAAAATAGTTATCCCAAAAACATATAAGGAATGGTGGAAAATACTAATAACAGATGATCAATATTAACTAAAAATAAGCTATAATAGGGTAATACATGAATATAAAATATTAATTTAGAATTAATACACTAGATTATATTATATAATTAAATTATTAATGGGTCAAATTTTATTATATTGAATGTAAGAGTGCATCCAACTATGTATGTATCCATATTAAGGGGTTTTTTAACTCCATTTCCTTTCACCGAGTTATAATATTTCTTCTCTACATCCACTATTATAATATTCTTGAATTATACATTATAAATATATTATTATTTTATTACTCTTTTTTTTGATTTATATTTCATTTAGAAAAATTCTTTTTCAAATGTTTCTAACTTCCTAAATTATGATCTCTCTAATGGATTTCTCGTCTCAATTTTCCTTCATTGTCTTATGTTCTATATTCACAAATTATTTTCCATTTTATAGTGTATATAGTTTCCATTTATATAATTATATAATATATTCCATGAAATTAAAGGTATTTATGAATCCATCAATGTTTTTATCTTTTAAGGGATTTTGATTTAGTTGATAAAAAATCCATAAGGGATTCTGTTCCAATTTGACATTGAATTTTAGACTGTTTATGTCAATTCCTATTTTATGGAATTAGTTGTTATTTCTATTTATAAAACCATATAATATATTATCCATTGGTTATTTTTTTTGGTTTTAATATCTTATTGTAATGTCACTTTCATTTGGTTGAAAATTCAACCGAAAGGATTCCTATAAGTAAAACTAAACATATCACCATTTTTTAATCAGAAATATTTTTCTAATATGTCCATATTCAATATAGTGTTTTAAAAATATTATTTATATATACTTAAATTATTTCTTAAGTTCATTTTTTATTGATTTTGACTTACTTTACTAATGTTTATAAGTATCCTTCTTAAGGTTTTCTAAACTGGTCATTTTTTACTTTCTTTATGAAAGTGTGAAAAGAATATCATTTTTAATATTTACCACCTGGCTTCCAATTCCCAGTTTTGTATTTTTTTCTTAAAAGTGATTTATATTTATGTTTTAATGGTTTTATAAACTAATAATTATAACCATTTTTTTGGGAATATTTCATTTTAAAAATAAATTTTAATATTTAAAAAAAATAATTAAACTAATTTCTTTTTCACACATATATATTTTTATCATATACCCCAAATTTCTTATCATTAATTTAATTTATTTTCATGGGTTCAAAATTTATAATTATTTTAAAATTATTTATTTCATTGTTTTATTTTTTATATTAATAAAATGTATCGTTAAAAGATTAATATGTTTTTTACAACCCTTTTACAAAACCATTATGAAAATTATTTCACTTTTTTACCATCTAACTCTAAAGGATCTATAACTAATGAATTAATTCTAATTATCATTCAATAAATACATTAATACTCTTTATGTGTGGTTGAATGTTGGGTATGAACCAATCTACTCTCGATGTCATGTTATGTGATACTGTTTGAAAATGATATGTAACTCATTTTCTTTTCATGGGGTTTTAATGATGATATGTGTGATTGATTTAATTGGGGAAACTTATATATTTTATATCATTTTTTGATGGTTGGGTCACATATGAATCTTCAATTAATTGGTTATAATTTTATATCTATTGTTTTAATGATTTAATGGGTGCATATATTTAGGTTTGTTAAAAACTTAATGCATGGGGTTGATTGGGGTTTTAATAATATATTGTATGGATAATATTGGGGTTGGTCACAAAAAAATATTTGGGAAGTATTGGGTTTTTCCCAATGTTATAATTTCATATTATTATACCTATAAAACATTTTTATGTAAAACCACATGCTTAGGTTATATTCCATAACTCATGATAATAGTCTTATGTTTTCACATTCTTATTCCACTGTATATGCCTGATTTAGTTTGCTATTATATAATCATTGATAATGTATTATAAATAAATATTATGATTCAATGATCCTTTTAATCAGATATTTATTTTCTGGTTATGTTTTCTCATATACACATGACCTAATCCTATATGACTTGTTTATATGTTTTCACTTACTGAGTATTTGAGATCTCTCCATTATGTATTTCCATATTTCCCAAAAGGATTTTATATAGTATTATGTTTAAAAGGAATTAATCTTCTAAGATTTTTATAGGAAATTTTGAAGTCTTTTTTAGAAATAATGTACCCATGGTTTAGTAGGGAAAATATCCATTATATTTGAATATATGAGTTTTTTGGTTATTTTTTTTCTATTTTTCTAAAACGCTATACGAAAATGTTATTAGGTATGTATGAAACTAAATATTTTTTATTGATACTATAATTATTGATGGTTTTGTTTGGGTCACATTATTTGGTATAAATCCAGTTTTTAAGGAATATGTTTTTATCACTAGATCAAAGCGTACTTGTCTTGGGTGCCTAAAAATGTCAATAATTTCATATAGCTATTTAGTTATCCTTTATTTACATTTAAGTAATTTTTTATTATATTCTAGTAATTATTTTTTCTTTATATATTAATTTTTTATGTCTCTATTTTCTCTCATTTTAATGTGATTTACTATTCACTATAAGATTTTATAATTAGCGCAGTATATATATATTTTTTATTTTCTACATAATTAATTTAATTTATTTAATTTATTGTGTTTATTTTCACATTTCTATTTTATTTATGTCCATCATATTCTAATGATATAATATAATGATAAGAAAGGGAACCTACTGACCTTCCCATTAATTTTATTTACTTTTATTTGTTTCCCATTGACATTAAAATATACCATGCATATATGAACCCCCATTTTACGAAAAAAAACTAATATTTACTAACCAATAACAGTCCTCATGAATTGATAAAATTTTATATAAGAATGGAGATTAAATTTACACTATAATTGGGGAAGGATTCTCTATAAAGTAAATAAGAGGTGTGCCTACAACATATGGCTTATTGAATCACCCAAGAGATCTAATCGATAATCTTGAGAAGATATCAGTGATGATATAGATTAAATAATGTAATTTTTTATAATTTTATATGTTAAAAGATAATAGTTAGAGTAATATTTTCTCTGCTAAAGTATTTTAATCAGGTATCATAAAATGATTGTACATTAATACTAGATTTACTTTGAAGGATAATATGGAAGTGATAAACTTAATTGTGGACATGGTTGAAATTTCTATAAGTTCAATGAAATGGGAAAAAGATTTTATTATCCCCCAAAAATGAGAGTTTAAACACTAATCAAAATCATTATCTTTAAATAATACTCATTTTTTGGTTGTGGAATCCCTTATTAATCTAATTAAAAATCGAGAAGGTATAATTCTAGATATGGTTTAACTCAATGTTGAGAATTGGTTTTTTAAAATCCCCCTATATGGTTACATCGTTATGAATTGTAACTATTATATAATTAGGTATAATGAAGTTTTATTTTTATATTTGATAATTGAAGGACAAAAAATTTATTAATTTATATTTATAATGAGACATATGAAGTAAATCTATAAACCATAATCAAAATTTTTGAATCTTATTCTAAATTAATTTATATAGAATTTGAGGTAAAAAAACTATTCGGTAGAGTTGAATATTTCTTAAATAAATCACAATAAATTTTCCTAAGTAAGGTAATATTCAATAAAATGATGGCCAGGTCAAACCCTTTTGAATAAAAATTGGGTGTGTGATGAATTGATGCTATATAAATCATATTCACTTACTTTACACCCATCACCACTACAAGGAAATCAGTATCCATGATTATATTTTATGGAAAATTTGGAGATGAAGTAGATCTTATATTTAGGTCTGAGATTGAAGTTAATGTTTTTTGTCATTACATTGATGATATAGTTGAATTCATTTATGATTTAAAGAGTATGAATGAGTATTTGGAAATGATAAAAATATCATTTATTTATGATGAATATATATAAGTGTCTACTACTCATAAATAGACTTTATGTATTCAATTTAGGAATATACAATGTGGTAAGGGGAGAAATAATCTATTGGCAAGAAAAATATCATGATATTGACCAAAGAATAGTGAACGTACAATATATAATACTAACAAGATGATACTAAACTAATTCACCACTTACTAAAATGGAATTTAAGTAAATAATATGAAAAAATAGATGATACATTTATATGTGGAACAATTATAGGGAGGATAAATGTTGATAATCTCATTGAGACTATTTATATTTCTCTTAATTCAATGTTTGAATCCATAGTCCCTATATACATAGAATGATTTATTGTAGATGTTAAAAAAATAACCATATTTTTGAAATAGTAAAAGTTAAAGGAAGAACCTATTAACATTTCATCAATGTAAACTATACATGATGTTACAAAAACTAAGTCATTAGAATATATTGTTAATATTCTTATAAAGAGAATGATAAGGAGGTTGTTTCCCCTACCTTTGAAAATTAATAACATACAAAATTACACCTAGTATTCTACCAAGTGGTTGAAAAAATCAATATTTATGTAAGTTTTTATTCATATACTTCATAAATTACAACTAAGGAGAAATTATTTCCCTCAACTAAAGTTACTCATAAGAGGAAAAACTATAAGATAATTTAACCACATACTATAACTAGGATACATTTAGGTAAATTTATAAAATGTTTCCTTAACATAAATTAAACCCATTAGTTTTAAAACTCTCATAATGAATAAAGTAATTAAGAATAATAATTGTCCACAATGTCTATTATTATGGATCTATAACCAACATTCTTCTCCAAATTAAATTTTATTGACTAGATTTTAAAAGTGTTTTATAGATAAATTGATAATCTAAATATGTTATTACCTACTAGATTTCATCATCATAAAAACTTTTCTTGGAGTCTAGTTCAAACAAATATTCTTTTTTGTTTGGCTCCTAAATGATTATCATAGTAGTAAAGTGGGTAATTGGATCAGAATTCAATAAAAATTTAATCCCTCACCCTATAATTTATTTGAATGTAATAAAAAAATTTGTTCTTTAAGAAGTCATAGAATAATTATCTCTATTAATGTTTCACAGACATTATATATTTTTCACCCGAGACAATTCCTCCAGACCAATAGATACTAGGTAATTTGATTATAAATATCATAAGTGGAAAATTTCCCTAATGTTGGATTTATACTTTTTCCGATGAACTGAATAAGCATAAAAATGATTTAACAACTAAAAAAAATGTTTCATACAAATATAAATCATAGAATTATTACTCATTTTAGAAATATTGTTTCTATAGTGGTTAAGTATGGGAATATATAAGGTATATTTAATAATAATGATCAATATTGAGTTGTTAAGACATAGAATCAACACTTCCCAATGTTAAAAAGGATTTACCACTAAATATTGAGTGAATGGATGATACAATACAAACCTTATATAAATTCAATAATATATTTGATATATTTTAAGACACCATTCACGATACTTGTGATAATTTATTGAATATTAATATCATCTAATGCAGAAAAGTGGATTAGATCTATGTTTTGAAGAAACATTAATATTCAATTAAACAAACACTTAAACCTACTTTATTTGAAATACCATCAGTTATCTTTCATGTAAATGTTTTACCACCTATTATCACTTTTCTAAAAAATTCGGTCACCTTCATACCTCCTTCCAATACTTATTCTCAACCTTATAAACCTGATAAATAAAAATCCTATATTCATGTATCTAGGTCAACATATAAAATATATTTAGATGGTAAATAGGGGATTTTATTTTTTTCTAACATTAATTTTTAATTTAAATTTCCATTTTTTAATGTAAACATAAAATATACATTTCATGAATGAAATTAGTGATCCATTATTAATTATCATTGATCTATTTATTTGGACATAATTTTTATTTATCTTTAAAATAAAAAATAATTAAATAATACATAAAATAAATTAAAGTATAATACTATAACATTTTAATCTTACATAATATTTATACCACTCTGCCTCTATTATACCTGAAATATTAAACTATTAATATCACCCTTATATTTTATTCTTAAATAACTTTTTGATATTCACAGTGGAATCGAAATTTGTAGATAAAAGTGAGTATGATCATATTTATTTACATTTCATTGACAATTTTTTGTTTTCAGGTTTTTGAACATTTAATATAAAATTTATTTATATTTTAATGTAAAAAAGAGATATTTTTTATATAAAACCATAAATTCCATATTTTAATCCCCAAAAATTATATTTACTTGAATTTTGTTATTTTTATTCTACTTTAATTTTTTTTGAATATATTTATTTTTTGAGACACTTCCCATATATAACCAGATTTGATATATTTTTAAAACATTATCAATCATATAAAACAACAAGGGTAACTGGGAAGTACATTTCTTCTTTTTTTGATGGAATTTATTGGAAATCAGTTTTATAAAATTTGATGATGTAGTTTATTTATTTGTACTAAAAAAATATTTTAAATTCAACTATAAAATATATTAGAATAAACTATAGAGTTTAATAATGTTTCTGATATAGAGAAACATATTAAACCCTCATAAAAAATTCAAAGGATCAGTCAATATTAAGGTTTCCAAGTTGATCATGTAGTACTAGTGAAGTGTCTAAGAAGTGAAATTTAATATCTCATGACTATATAAATATTATAATATTGAATATGTCGAGATTGACTATGAAATATATTATATGTTACTGTGATTTAAATATATGTTAACATTATTAATGTTAAGATGATTCAAATTAAATATTCCCCACGATCATTAAGAATGTATTTGAAGTGCTTAACATTTAACTTCATTGAAGAATTTTGATATATTTGGATTTTACATCTTTTTCAATATAATAAATCATTCATGAATAACTTTGAATGGTATTTTTTGGACATAATAGAGTTATAAATATTAGAAGTATTTTTTTTACAAAGGATCATCATATTAATAATCATCATTTTTTTTTGAAATACTATAAGTTTAATTTTTTAAAAAATATTGATGACTCATTATCCAATAAAATTATATAAACTCAAGTCTATGATTAAATTTATCTACTACATACTAAGGCTTTATAAGGGTAACATAATATCAGGAGATGTGATTTGATCATCTCCTTCATAAGAGATAAATAGAATATAATCACTATTATTTTGTATTCTATTTATTTAACACTACAATGGGATATATTTTATTTGATATGTTCATCCTGATTTCTCTATCTGTTATAGATAAAAGGATATCTTAAATACTTTTTAATATTTATTGAAATTATTTATTTCACTCATAGAAATATATAATTATGTATTATATCAGTAAAATGGTTAGTTGTACTACTTAATATAGTTAAATGTAATTCAGGTTCTAGTATCATCCATGGGATACAAAATAACTCTCTGGTATATAATAATACATATAAATAATTTTTTCCTCGGTAGAGTATATACCTTATATTTAAATTCATTGTTAAAAATATATTATATGATATTGTTTTACTGATATAATATTTATCTTTATATTTTTAGTTTTTTATTGAAATTAATTTCATTCCATTCAATCCTAAAAATTCTCATCAAATTGTTTATAATATAATGTCACATTATGGGAAAAATAATTAAATAATTTTTTTTAGTTTCTAATTCATCTCATTGGTGTCTCTACTTCTGACGGATAACCAACGTTTATAATTTTTTTATAAGAGCTAACACTATATACTAAGACATAGAATAATATAAGTTATGGGTTAATACCATGAAGAAAAATTAATCCTAATTTTAATATTGAAACCAATTATTTGGTCTTAAAAATGTTTTCAATAAATTATTAATTTTACCAAGCTACCTAAACTAACATGTTTTTTGGTGGAATTGTGTTTTTAAAGTTGAAATATAAGAAACAGTAAATGGGATAAAAATTGACATGAAAGGTTGGTTTAAACTATTATGTATCATTCAACAACACTAATGAAACTAAATAAATTTAATATTCATAAGACTTCTTGGTGTATCGAGATATTATTGGTTGGATCAAACGAAATATTCTTAATCTTATATATACTGTTAATCTAGGTAACCTAAAGAATTTAGATTCAATAAAATAAAAAATAAAAAAGAAATATGGAGTTAATCTATATCTCACTCTCTATTATACTAGATGAAATTGAGGTTTTCCCCAAGTTGTCCTCAGTATATCTAGATAACTTAAAAATTTGATTCAAATTAATCTCAATGAAATAATAATGAATAAAAATATATAAAATGAAATTTATAATGAAAAACAAGTATTCCTACCCTTATAAAAATTATATCCTCAATTATTACACATATACACTCATAGTTGACTGTTTATAAAACATTAAAAAACAAGGGATTATAAAAATGGTAATAAAGATCCTAACTAAAACAAAAAGATCATTCACCTATAAGAAAACTTGTATTTCTCTCAGAATCAATGTATGAATTCTACCATTACAAAATGAAAACAAAAAGGGTAACAAATACTAACAATTTATCACTGTGGTTGATGATGACCCACCAATTACAATATCACTTCATAGGTTTGATATTGATCTTCTACTTATCTAGTGAATCTCCCCTGGGAGAAAGATAGCTTGTGCACAATATCCCCAACTCTTATTTATAGATATAATTATATTGGACATATCTATTCTCATATCTTGTATCTATATGTACAAATTATTTGGCCATATCTTCTTATATAACAAGCTCTAAAAAATCATTTTATTTGTTATAAACAACATGTGATAAATCCACTTCAAATCCCCCTCAAATATATACTTCAGTGGAAACATGAGGTATGATTATAGAAGTATTATATAAACATTCTATCACTCCACTTCTTAATGTATTCAAAATTCATAGATATAGGCGAGATCCCATTTCCCAATTCCTACGAGGCTTCATTATATCTTAATAATAAGCATGTGATTGGAGAGGAATCATCTAACCATCATATTAGTATAGATGAAAACATTTTGTAATGGACAATTTGTTCCAATAAGAGGACCACTATGTTGCAGTGAAA
This sequence comes from Viscum album, assembly GCA_963277665.1. Taxonomy (NCBI): domain Eukaryota; kingdom Viridiplantae; phylum Streptophyta; class Magnoliopsida; order Santalales; family Viscaceae; genus Viscum; species Viscum album. The sequence continues at coordinate 678,160,346 of OY728123.1, read as the reverse complement.
ACCCATACAATAAAAGTACCACTACATCACCATTCATATCCTTCAAATGATACAATACTGGACAACCATTCATCAATATTCACTCCTTGAAAATCATTATATATTACAACGACATAAGTAGAAATTTGTGGAATATTTCTCCTCAAACCACCAACCTAATACCCTTTCACATTTCAATACTCCACATCACAGTAACATAATACATCGCAACCCACGTGAAACTATTGAACAATTCCCCTGAAAAACTACGAGGATAGATATAATGAAGTCCTTAATGTTTGATTTTCATAATTTTTCTGTGAGCAAAGTACCTATCATCTATAGCCAAACAATCCTCTTTTCACTCCTTATCAATCTCATCAATTCAACTAGATTTCATATTCAACACAAACCTATATAATAGCTTTGATAATTTCACTAGTTGTTTTTATCATCATGAATGTAACCACTTAGTTTCACTAAAAAACACATAAAAACCATCACCAGTTCATGTTTTGAACTCCCTTGTATGTTCATGCAAGGTATACAAAATATGTATACTACTGTAGTGAAAATATATTCAATGAAACTTATAAGATACTAATATTTTAGCATCCTATATAGATTATCTGTAGTTACTAAGGTGAAATATTATAGGTACCAAACACATAGTGTTTTTAATCCACACACATCCACCACATAGCACAATACCACACCATAAATCCTCATGAATGAAAAATATGTGGTGTAGTGTTGATAAACACTATGGATGAAACATTTTGTGTCATCCTCCTAGTGTGGTTAAACTGAAAACACCATCTTAAAATGTGTAAAATATATAAATTGAAATGAATCCATCGAGAACCTTCCTTTTCTATTGAGGATTTCATGTCACAAATTGGAGGGCTACAATGCAGTGGCTCGATATAAGGCAGATAACATGATCTCGATATAAAATTGTAAATTGTTTTAGTATATTTAATGTACCTACCAGATTTAAAGTCCCCTATTGAAAATTATAGTAGAATTAATATTCTTAATAAAATATTTTATGCCCCATAGGACTTGATTATATTTTATGGTATCTACTCATTCCATGTTTCATCTAGATCATATCACCGAGAAATATCCTAGTTCCTAAACATGCTGAGAACTCCTCTTAGATCCCTGAAATGAACACTATAAACCTATATGTGTCTGTTTTCCTTGAATATATACTCTTTAAATAGATATATCTGAGTCACTTTTTTTAAAATTTAAAATGTCAACATTTTTCCATTATAAAATTCTTTCAAAATAATTCTTTTTCCAAAATTCCTATTTATAAACTAATTACTTTAAAATAAATTAAACATTGATAAATTCTGAATAATCAAAAAATAATTAAAGATATTAAGGAATCTAAATTTGAAAAATAAATTTAAGATATAGGGATATGAAATTCCCAACAATTAAACAATCATTTTCCTCATGAGTAAATCTATATAAAAATAAAATGGAGAATCCATACCAACAATATTCAAAACCAATTATTTATAGAATAAAAAAATTACCAATGGAGAATAAAAATTGATATTCATTATATGATATATCTCTTAATATTAACATTTTTTGAAGAAATAAATGAAAAATGTATTTTACTATTTCTCTTTTGAAATTGATGTGATTCTACAAAATTCCATTCTAACATCATAGTTCATTATTATTATGCGTCACACTTGGTATCTAACTCACTTTGTTTTTTTTTCACTCATTGACCAAGGTGAAAAATAAATGGAGTTATACAAACACCTTCAATACATACTCCTTGAAATAATCTTGTAAATCATTTCAAAACTCCACCATAGGAGTAAAAAGATCATAAGTAATAATAATGAATTTTTATTAATGTTCAAATGAATTTAAGGCTTAAGGGTAGGTAGGTGATGATCTTATAACTCAATAAATCTAAATGAGGAGGATTAAATCATTATCCCAATAAATTATAGATAATAATTATGAAAAATAAAATAATATTCTTCCATGTAACATCACCAAAATCCCCCATACTTATAGTTATGTATCAAAAAAGTAATGGATATAATAAATAATTCTTCATCATGTGTTTTTTAAATTTTTATTATTTTTTTACCAAAAGTTTCACTTAGTAAGAATCTCACATTACTCACCCATAACATATTTTATATCATCATGTCCTTAATTATAATAGTTATAAAAATAATGTAGGTTGAATTAAGGGTGATATAATTTCTATTGATTTTTTATTATGGGAAATAATTAAAAATGAAGAATGAAATAATTAAAAATCCTTAAATCCCATGAAATTCCATTCATCTTCAATCCAATGAAACACATCCATTTTCACTAAAATTCTTTTCCCCACACCATTAACCTTTGAATGTCATGAAAAATAACAAAAGTAAGAGTATGAAGAATATAATTATATTATAACAGGATTATTGCCTAAATGTTTATTTCATAGATTCTATAGGCATAGAAGGATGTTATAGAGTGATGGTATGTATTTAAGATAAGGTCTCAAAAAAAAACTCATTCATTTCAAATGATAATTTTTACAATTATAGCTTAGAAAAGATATAAATTAAAGCTATAGTTTATACAACTTCTCTAAGTATCACTATAGAAATTCATAAGACCGATAAGAAAAATTCGGTCTATAATTCTCTTAAGAATGTGAATATAAGAAATTAAGTATATCTGTAATTGTTTGAATAATAATAAAAAATCATCCAAATATTTAGAATATAAAATTATATAAAATTAATGGAATTTAATTTATATGAAATAACTAGTACCAAAATATTTAGATCCTTAAAATTAGAACCCCCATCTTTATCACAAATCATAAATACCCCCATATTACTCATTTAACCTCATTTATAATGAAATAAAATATATGGAATAATGGGATTACAATGTAATTATTGTATCATAAATTAAAATATATCCCATGTTTAAGTGTGCAATGTAATGTTTCATTAAAACCGAAGAAATATTAAGAACATTTTACGGACTTGAAATATACATCATTAGAACTAATAATCCTCTTTTCACTTGAATATATAACTTAATTTATTTTATTTTTTCATTTATTTATCATATACCTATAAATGAAAAACCCGAGTGGAAACATGGGGCACATACAGATTATGATCAAAAAGATAAAATTGGAATGAAACGATATCTAAATATATTCCTTAAATAAATATTTGATCCAAAAAAAACAAAATTACTATAAAGTAATGAAAAACATAGGTTGACTCCCACAAACCACATTTTATGGTTATTTATATTGATCTTACCTATTTAATCAAATTATATGAGGGTGATTCTTATTTACCATCCATACATTGATCTGTGAATGATGTTTAATATTACATAGGACAACTCTTATCCCCATTTTCAATAGTATCAACTTCATAATTTATTGATGAGGAAACCATTATTTTAAAAACCACGAGGATTGGGAAAGGAGTTCATATGTAATTGGAATTTTATTATACCCATCACCTTAAACATCATTAGTATGATTTTCTTGATCTGTAAAAACTTTCACAATTTTAGTATCCATTACATCTTATTCCTCTGATTATTATTCTTTAAAATTTTCAAGTATTGTGATTTTATCCATGCTTTATTTCACCTATATTGGATTTATAATTTCATTCGTAATGTAATCCATCATCTCCTCTACAAATACTCCTTTTTTTATTTTTATCAATAGAGGGTTATCCCACTTTCTCCATCCCCTTTACAGTTTTATTGGTTCTTTATCTAAAAATATACTGTTTATATTTATAATTATAAATTAATGTAACTTTTATCTTGGGATCAAATTAACCTAAACTTTTGGATATTTCCATATGTTTTACTATAGGTTCATATTCCTCCATGGAAATATCCTTTGATCCATCCACCTCATTTTACATTGTCTTTATGAGCTGTAATACTTATTTAAAAGATTTATCTATATATTGAAGGATCTTCTCATATAAACTTGGCCGTTTTCATGAATACCATTTTTTAATTTATTTCATCCATTTATGGATTTAGATATTTATTTTAGGACAATTGATTTGTTGTGAGGGATTTTATAGTTGAATAAACATAATAATATGGGCCTTCATCTTACCTCTGACCTGCAACCACAACCACAATAATCCTAATTGTGTAAAAAAATAAAAAAATAAAAAATAAACTAAAATGTTATAATAGAAAATATGGATGAAAATGTTTTATAATAACTATAAAATTTTCTATTTTGATTCTTTTGGTTGAAAAAATGTATACAATTTATATATTTCTTAAAACTAACACTCACTACTAAAATATAGAATATTCTAATTTTTTGTTCAATCCCAAAAATAAAAAGGAATAAAAATTATTATATCTTATCAAAATACTATGAAATCACAATATTTTCCATAATTTATGAATTAAACTAAACTCTATTAATTTTATTGTTTATTAAGTGAATTGAATTATTAAAGAAAAAATAAATGAAAAGTACGAAGAGTGGTAAGTTGATATCCAATGTTATTCTTCCCATATTGGGGAGAATCACCATAATTTTTTAAAATAAATTAAATTAACATTTGTGTGACCTCTTTACCTATCAATCTCAAATGGATTGGCTCAAACATAATATTCATAATCCCATAGATTTCATTCATTGAGGAAACCTAAAATACATATTTTCTTTAAAAGAAATTCTAAAAAAAGGTGATGTTATTTCATATATCTCTCATAACCTCCTCAATCTCATTTAGGTTTCCCCTAGTTGTTATCACTATATTTTTACAACTAGGGAATTTTATTCAAACAAATATCAATGAAATAATAATAAATAAGAATGTTTCAAAAAACAATTAAATAAAAACATGTACGAATCCCCTTATTATATCTCCACCATCATCTTTAACAATTATCCATCCATATTTTCTCATTATTCAACCATTTATAAATAATAAATCATGTTATAGAGAGTATAGTAGATAACTTGAAAAAAGATATCATGCAATTAGAAAAAACATTATTTTATTTCACTTACTAACAATGTATGAATGGAACCATTACATAATGAATATAAAAAAAAATCTAACAATTAAGCACAATGAATGATAATGATCATCCACATCCACTATAACTTCAAGGATTAGATATTTATCTTCCACTTCATCTAAGAATCTCCCCTAGGAGAAAGATAGCTTGTGCACAAAAACATATACTCTTATTTATAAATAATATTCTCTTATATATATATTCTCATATATTATATCTATATATCCAAATATTTAGTTTATATCTGAATAAAAATTGCGATATTTTTTGAAACAATGTTTTTTATTTTTTGACAACTAATATTTTATAAAATAATGTTTTTAAAAAATAGTTGAATGTTTCTGAATGTTCTAAATGAAACCCAAAGGTGGAGAAATTTTTTAATGAGAATGTTGTTTTCTAGAAGAAGTGGATCAATTTGAGTAGCACCTGATTCTAAGTATTGGAATGGGTAACACAAAGAAAATAATTCCTAAGAAATTTAATATTTTAATTTAAGACACATCATTAGTCATAGAACCATCAGTTGGATGTTCAATATGTATGAAACATGTTTTTAGTTAAAAATAAGTTACTATGTTAGAAAGACAGAATGTTACCGAATAGGTTTAATGAAGATAGTGATGTCATGAGTTAGATATTTTTTAAACATTCTTAACTTAAGTCAGATGATGATTTTAGGGTTTTTAATTATCAAATATAATAATTTTTCTATAATAATTGTGATGAAAGTGTATTCGAGAAAAGGGTGAGAATACGTGTAGCCAATCGTTTTGAGTATTAGTTTGAATGAAAAAAGGTGGAAAAATTAAGGGAATTAATAATACATTCCTATATGTGTTAGATGATTCTTTCCAATCTTTACGTTCTCATAAATCATGAAAGCTCTTATGAAAAAATATTTCAATGAAATGGAGGAATTATAAAGATTGTATTAATTCCAAGAATCAAGACAAAGTTTTCATAGGATCTAGAATTATCGAGAAGATACGTTTTCATAAGTTTGGATGATTTATGGCTGATTAGTTTTATAGAATTTCAAAGTTACAGAGTGGAGTTTTCATCATAATGATAATTCCATCATAACAAGAATTCCATCATAATAAATACTCCATTAGACTAAATCTGTGGATGTTCCCTCAGAATGAATCTGAGATTGAAATTTAATCAGACTAACATTGAGAATGAAAGTCAAATAGACTATCTTGGAGGATAAAATTTAATCAAAATGACTCTAAACAGGAATATCAATTATACCGACTGTTAGAATAAAATCCAATCAGACTAACTATGAGAAGGAATGTCAATCATACTAACTTTTAGGAAGAAATTAAATTAGACTAGATCTGAGAAGGAAATTCAAATAAACTGAATCTGAGAATGTATGTCAATCAGAGTGAATATGAGAGAGAAATTACATTAGGCTAACATTGGGAAAAAATTTCAATATGACTAACATTGATGAGGAAATTAAATTCACAATGAGCTATGAAATTTTTATCATACTGAATAAAAGTTAGTGAGTTTGAGATGAATGATTCAAATGAATAATCATGATGATTATAAAAGATTAGTGATTAGTTGATGTGCTCAAACTTGTAGGGTAGATCACAGAGTTTTTGAATTTGAGTAAGTGGGAAATTTTCTTCTATCCCAACATTGAAATTATGAGATGCCTATAAATCGAAACATAATACTTTCTTACTTCCCAACTTTTTCATCTGAGAAAAAAAGAGGAGAACTGTAATTTTTTTAAAGTGATAATTCTGGAATGAGACCTCATTAGAAGGTCATACATTTCAAAGTATTATGTACTAGACTAAGGAAGATCATACTGAGCATTTGAGAAAAGTTTGAGTAATGCATATTGATAATGGGTTCATCATACTAAGTCCATTAGACTAAATTCATAGAACTGAGTCAATTTGACCCAACCCCATCGAAATGAGAGAATAAAACCTAGTTACATCAGACTAAGGATCTTGACAGAGCATTTGTGGATTAGTTTGAACAAATAATTCAATATTTTATTCAGAATTCAATTTCTATGAGATTTTTTTTAAATTGACCAATGTTAGTATATACATTACAATATGGATATAGGGAGTTTCTAATAGAATTTGGAACAGGCTATATTCACTTCTTCATAATGGTGAATTTCCATAGACCCATGAGAGTGGAAATGGAATTAATGTAGGTTCTCACACTGAGGCGGAACCTTTTAAATATCATATTGTTTAATTGCTTTCCTAATTATAAATTCATGAGTATTTACTAAAATATGATCAGAATATAAAATTAAATATGTTGTAGGGGTTATGTTTTAAAAAATAATGAATCATCTAAAATTAAAAAAATGATTCAACCCCCTGCTTTTCAGTTGTTATTTGATCCTTTGGAACATCAAATTGTATCAGAGAAAAGTGTCCCTTGTTGAATCCTTATCATGGATAATCTCCATTCTATTTATAGTAGATAAATTACTATATTTGATAAAAAATATTATTATGGATGGTAAAATAATATGATTACATATATCCTATCACTTATCTTAGATGTTTTTGATGCTGATACAATTGGCTTTCCACTTATTATGAAACATGATCCTATGAAGTTTGCTGATAAGAGAAATATAGAAGTTGATGGAGATGATATAAATTCTATGCATATATATTTATCTGAAAATGTTTATATGAAGGCAGTGGGGCTCAAAACTTCAATGATTACGTGGAACAATCTTGAAAGTATATTCTAACGGAAAAATAAAGTGATGTAATCAAAGATACAAATATAAAATAGAATGTATGAAGACATAAGAATAGGGGATGGGGAATCCAATAATGAATACTTCACTCGAGTAACTAAACTTGGTTGAAACATCAGAGTTTTTGGAGATGTCCTAGATGATTTTACAATTATGAATAAACTTCGGAGAAACTTTCTATACATTTTGGATTCTAAAATTTACTCTATATAAGATAACGATGATTTTTCTCTTACTGAATTCCATAACATTATTATAACTTATGAAATGAAAAATTCTCCAATGTTCCAAAATAATTAAAATGAAGAAATGGATTTTGAATCAATGAGAAAGATAAAAATTAAATGTGTTAATGAATATGATCCTTATGATTCCAAATTTAAATAGGATGATGATTTGAATTAAAAAATAATGCCTCATATATCTAAGAACATTTTATGAGGAAGAGGAAATTATCGAGGTGAACATCATCTCAAATGATTTGAGTGTGGTCTAATCAGACATTTTTCTATTAATTTCCCCAAGAAAATTTTTGGAGAATATCTGTAATAGCCCAGAAATATCATTACTAGTATAAATATTATATTAATGGACTAAGTTATAGTTAAAAAACAAAAAATGTATTTATTTCAATTTTCTTTGAAAATAATAACCATGATTAAGTATTTTAGTTAATTTAATTAAAATTTTTATATCTATTTGAAATTGAAAGATAATATTTTCTTTCAAGATGATATTTAATAAAATCATTTAAATTAAATGGCTATTATAATTATTGAATTTTTTAATGAATATAAATTCACTATTAATGTTCACCTTTTTTATTTATGCTAATAATTAGGTAATGTGACATTTGAATCATTATGTTATTATAAAATTGACTTTTTTTATGTTCAAAAATATTATATATATATATATATGTAATTATAATTATGTGTTTTAAATTATTGAATGTAATGTAATTTATTTTTAAAAAAGAGACATAATATTATTTTCAATATAGTATATATTTATGAATTTGTTTTATAACTATAAATTTTGTTTAGATTTTTTTTTAAATTAGAATGATATATTTGAGGAATCATTGTTTTTAAATAATAAAATAAATACAAATGAACTTGTTTAAGACCAATTTATTTTGATGTTATTATATATACATATATATTAAAATTTATGATTAATTATCTTAATATTTATATAAATAAATTTTATTAATGAAATTTAATTTAATTAACAATATTAATTTACTAAATGAACGATTATGACTTCATATAAATTCTCAATATTATTAATTATAATTATTAGAAAATTATTACTATTTTCAATATTATATATTTATTTAATTGTATGAGTTATCATAAAAACATAGAATTATTATGATAATCAAGTAATACATTTTTATATTATAATGATGTTATAAATATAAATATCAGATTTGAATTGATAAAAAAATGATGAAAAATTATTAAAAAAAGAGGCTGTGCATTGAAGGGTAATTGGCAACTAGTTTTTGGGATGGGGGTTTCGTGGAATTTGGACCAAGGTGAGGAGAACTCAATGTGATGGAAGAGGGCAAGACCGAATCGAGTTTTGGCTGAGGGTTTCATAAGTCTTCGTTGGAGTCAAGGTCGATCGAAGATGAAGCATCAAGCTTAGCCGAGGCCTTGAGAGGGTTATCTTTGAGTCTGAGCTCGGTTTTGGGTTTTCACATTTGGATTCAAGGTCGAGCATCGAGAAGAGTCTGGGAGCAGTGGTGAGGGTTTATCTTCTTCTTTGGATAAAGCCGTGTATGAAATCTCAATCCAGATCTGAACTACGATGGAGATGAAGAACTATTCTTTATCCATGCATTTTCCAGACAAGTTTTTTTAAGTGTTTGAATTTTATTGTGATCTTCTTAACATTGGATTATTCTATCGATTTCCTCCACTTGTTTCCTGTTAAATTATTGAATTTATTACTCAATGTTATTGTTTGTCAATTTTTGTAATTTTCAATTTAATTTGGGAGAATTCTTGTCAATGATTCTGTTCTAGAATTTTTCTTATGTGGTTATAGATCATTGCATAATAGAGAAGTGAGCTATAAAAATCTAATTTAAATTCCTTTTTTTATGTTTCAATATTGCGAGGGAATTCATTAATTTAATCTTCTGTTTGAATATTTGTTTTGGATTGAATTAGTCTTATTGAAAGATATTAACAATGATCATAATATTCTAAATACACAGTAAAATTGTGTATAAATATGTATCTTGGTTGGGATGAATATTAATCTCTTCTCTTCATTTTTTATGTTCTATTGTTGCAGTGTGTGAGAAGTGAGCTAGCGAGGTAGGACCCTTTTATTTCCATTTCCCATTTTCAATTCTAAAGTAGTGTTTGATGTTTTTCACATCATTCTTGGTTATGTGCTCCTCTAGGGGAAATATTATGCTATGGAATTATTAGAGGTAAGGGACTATTGGTTCATGCAATTTATTTTTCTGATTTAAATATAATTATTTTACAATGAATTAATATCTTTCCTTTTTAAACATTTGTATATGTCAAATTATGTTATTAATAGTTTTCGAAGTTTTAATTAGTAAGGTATATTTGTTTTATAACTTATTTTATTTTTAATCTCTATTATAAATATATTTTAAAGTTGAATTAATAATACTGAAGTCATTTATAAATTGTTTTTGTTAAATTTTTATGTTTCTGTTTTATTTTAGAAAGTTGAATGTATTAAAACATCATTTTATTTAGAAGTCATACATATTAGAGGAATGACCAAACATGATAATTTCATATGTTATCTATGTAGTTGATTAATTTTAATTTTTTTAAAGGTTGGGGCTGAAGTCTCAATTTATTATTTAATGCAAAGACCTCTTTATACTGGGTAGAGGGTGACCCATTACATAGCCCGAAGGCCCAAGGCCAAGTGGCTTAAATACAAGGCTTGAAAGCCCATTTTTTCTCCCAAAGGACCCCCTCAGTGAACAGTACTTCTACGGTACCCACGCTGCTACAGTGCCTACTACAGTACCTCCGCTGCTACAGTTCCTTCTACAGTCCTCCGCCACTACAGTGTCACCATTACTACAGTCACCGTGGCTACAGTACTGCTACAATACTACGACAGTACCCAAAAATTCACCCCTGCCTGGATTTGATCTTGGGTCTTTTGGATGCCAATAAGGAGCATGTGCCACTAGGTTACAGGCTCATTGGCAATTGAATAAATTTAAGTATATGCTTATACTTTCTTGTTTTATACGAGCATAAAATCCATGTCTATATTTGTAGTCAATGAATTCAATATGTGTGTTTTTTCTTATCTTTTTAAGTTCATGCTATAAATAAATATATATATATATATATGTATGTATATTGAGAGTTATTTTTTTCACTTCGAATTAATCATATTAATATCTGACAAGGGAATAAAATACATGGGAACATATTAGTCAAAAACAAAAAAAATGTTTTATTCGACGTTCTAGATCATTACCCTCTTACTTCACTTATATGATTTTCTATATATAAATTTATATATGTTCTTTTTTAAGTTATGTTCTTCAAAACTTATATATATATCTTCAGGAAAGAGTGAACACATATCAAATGCTACTGATAATTTCATGTGAGACATATAAATTACATGCAATTATTATTTCTATTCATTTATATATTAATGTCGTTATTTCATGAATAAAAGTAATTAAACAAATATGTTGTTGTAATTTTTTATTCAAGATTAAGGTTTAAAAAATGTTAAGTTATAACAATATGAAATCATGTATTTCATAAAATGATTGGATACATGGATATTTATGAAAGGTCTGTGTGAAATTGTTTTTGTCCGAACCAAACTTGAGAGTGTAATGAAATGGATTTTCATATATTTATAAATATATACAAACTCATATATATAAATATTAGTGTAATGTTAATTTTAATGCAGTAACATGTTTTCAAAATAAAAATCTCATGTGAAAGTATATATACGTAAAACAAGCATAATTTTTTTTTATAAAAATCATCGCTTGAACATTGTAAATATGGTAGGGAAATGGGGAGTGAAACCAATTCCCCAAAAAGTGGGTAGGACCAAGAAATAATTCAATTTTTCAAGATTCTATAGGCCACAATGTTTTGTTTTCAAAATCTTGGATAGTGTTCTCTAAAAATCATTGTATTACTTTTAAAGGGATTTTTGTACGTAAGTAATTTCAAAAGTGGAATATTTTTTTAAAAGTAATTAATTTCAATTATATTTTTAGAAGGGTGTTTTGAAAAGAATATTTATGTTATCTTCAAAAGTTTTTATCAAAGTTATTTCTTTAAAAGTTAATATATTTTATCTAGTACTAATGAAATTTCAACACTCCTTACAAGGAAATTGAATGCTCACCCCTTTCTTTTTAAATGTTTTTCATAGTAATCATAGATGTTCTAAATCATAATTTGGATATTTTAGTGATAGAACATACCGAAGAACTATAGGAAATTGTTTTATTATTGTTTAACTGTGATAAATGTAAGGTTTTTTCTAATCCTCTAGAACCTAGACAGGTAAAAGGTCCCCAATTGTGTATTATATTGTGCAATTATCTAGATTATTTTTATAAAAAATATTACACAACTTTGTCATGCATAGAGTTTGGAAGACAAGGATTGGGGCGTTATAATATCGAGATGATTAAGATGAAAAAAAATGATGGAAGAAGTGAAAAAAATGTTCTAAAGAAGAAAATAATCTAACAAATATAAGAATAATTTCACTAGAAAAAAATGGATTACACTAAGTAAGAAATTTCAATAAGACTCAACTGAAAACAATTACATAGAGGACGAATGTTTAGAAAAGTTCATAACATTCACTAAAAAAATCTATAATGTTGAATAATCCTAAAATAGTGAAGAAGAAGGAGGTGAATAATCTTTCCGAGAGTGTTATATTTGAACAGAACTCATTGCATGTCCTAAGAAAAATAGATCTCTCAGGAAATAAATCATATGAAATTGGAAGATAGTGTAGAATTTTTTGAATGGGAAAAAGTTATTTTCAAGAAACAATAATAATATATCTAGGATATATTAGGTTACAAAATTATAATTTCTAAATTGAGAAATTTTGTTGAAGATATTAGTAAGAATCTGGAATCTGAGGAAGAAGAAGTTAACAAGTTTTGATAAAAAATAATTTAGTTTAAAAGAACCTTGAGGAAGTTAAATAAAATATTCAACAAAGATTTTTATTCTAAAGGTGATACTCTTAATGTTTCTAATGTAGTTCAAATAAAGAATCCAATGAATTCCTTACCCAAAAAATGGCATTTCATCTAAACTTTAGAACATTTTAGGTTAGAATAAAAGTGTTTGTAAATAATGGGTTGATAATTTATGTGAGAAACCCATAACATATAAAAAATTCAAAACTACCTTTTTAGGAAATATGGTCCAAACATCGATTATGTTAGAGAATAAAGAAGTTATCAACCTCAAAAAGATTTTATAGAGAATGATACTACTTGAATAAAAAATAAAGATTTGATGGAAATTGTTAGTGATGGGGAATCTATGAGAATTTGGATTATAATTGATTTTATAAAATATATATTCTTGTAATAAGGTTTGATTAGAGTTAAATATATAGTTAATGTATAATGAATAACCTTCCTAACTTATAAGAACATGAAAAAGTGAAATATCTTGATGTTAGAAACATTCAAATAAAAAATAATTTTGATTATCTAGAGAAATTTTGTTGAAGATATGATCAACTAGATCATTTTTTGGGAAACATGTATGACTTCTATTCTAGGAATCATTTTTTATGAATGAAATAAAAAGTAATATGTAAGGAATAAATTTTAAGGAGCCTTTGCTATTGATACTTCCTTGAAATAATGTGAAAAAGAACGAACCATGTATACTTTATTATATGTGTTCATTACTCATGATAGGTGATTTAAAAGTCTTGAATCATTTTGAATATCATGATAGAGGTTATGTTACCTTATGAATTGATAGTTCCCTAAAAACCATAGGAATCATAATTGCTAGGATTGAGGATGAAAAGTTGAAATGTCAAGAAGTTTTGTTTGTTGGTGGACTAAAACATTACTTACATAGTGTATATCAACTTTGTGATGATGAAAAATAAGTGATCTTTATAAAATATTATTGTTTTATCAAATGTGTGAATGATAGAAAATTAATTACAAAATGAGTAGGTACCTGTGGAGATCTCTTCCAAATAAGAGAATTTAACAACTCTAGTTACTTAAGCTCTGAAGAAGAAAATAATTTATGGGACCAAATACTTGGCCACCTTGTGTAAAAAAACATGAGAAAAATCTATAAAGATGATGTGGTAAGAAGTTTTACATAATCAAAAATAAGAGAATAATATTCTTGTCTAACTTTTCAGAAAGGGAAGATGATTAATAAGAGTTATAATATAGTTGATATTCAATATACCAGACCTCTTGAAGTCATTCATTATAATTTATGTATGATGATGAGACATTAATAAACAAAAGGGTATTTTTAATTTATCACTTTTTTGATGATTTTATATGGATGACTAAAAAAATGTTTATTAAATAGAAGTTAGAGGCTGTAAAAATGTTCAGAGTCCTCAGAAGATAATTTGAGAAAGAATTAGGGTTTTTCATAAATAATTTGAGAATAGATAATGGTATTGAATTCACATGAAATACTTTTTAAAATTATCTGAGAAAGCGTGGAATAAAACCTCAATATAGTGATCCATATGTCCCATAATAAAATGGAGTGGCATAGAGGAAGAATATAAGTTTGGTATAAATGGGAATAATCATGTTAGAAGAATACAAACTTTCAAAGTTCTATTGGAGAGAAGCTATTAGTAACATTGTACATGTTCCGAAAATATATTTTTTGAGATCAGAATCCAATATGACTTTTAATAAAATGAGTTATAACAAAAAACATCATTTAAATAATTCAATGTTTTTATAAATACATGTTTACTTAAAATAAACAATCCAAATATTTTAAAGATTGATGAGGAAGCTTAAAAAAACATTATGAGTTTATTCTCCCTATGAATTATGTTTCAAGTGTTTGAAAAAATGTTTACAAAATTTGGTTGAGTCATATGATGTTAACGTTATTAAAAATTATAACTCATTAACAATTTGTTTTAAGAATATTGAGGAATATATTCTGAATAATTCTAAAAAATATGATAGTTAGTAAAAAGAGACTCATCAAGATTCAAGTGAATCATGTGACGAGGAAGGTGAATCTAAAAGAGGAGCACTAGAATTTTCTAATTTTTAGAAACATATTGAGATAGAAAATATTCTTGGGAATTAAAAGATGCTAGTTCAAACTATAATAAAGACAATATTAGAAAACTAGACATAACTTATTTCAAAAGTTATACCATATTCAGTTTTAGAATAAATTCAACACAAAGAATTGGTGGATGCTAGGTATGAAGAGTTAGATCCCACTGTGAAAAATAAAACATTAGAACTTATACCGCATCTCAAAGGTGAAAATTTTATTACTAAAATGTGGGTTTACATATACAGGTTGAATGAACATGGATAAGATTCATGAAATAATGAAAGTCTTGTTTGTAATGGCTATGTATAGGTAGAAGTTTTGGATTTTTAAAAAACCATATCCCCTTTTGCAAAGTTAGAATCTATTATAATTTTTCTAGTAGTGAAATATCACAGGAATACAAAGTACATTAGATGGATTTAAAGTCAACACTTATAAATGGTGAAATTGAATAATATTTTTATGTTGAACAGCCTTGTGAGTTTTTACTTGATGCAGATGAAAAAGGATTATAGACTATAGAAATATTTATATGGGATTAAATAATCTATACAGTCATGGTATTATAAGCTTGAAAATTATTTTAGAATGTGTAATTTTTCTTAAGGAAAAGTTGATAAAAAAATATATGTGAAATATGTTGTCTTTGGAACTCTTATTGTAATTGTTTATCTGTATCATATAATTTTATTGGGGAAATATAATAAGTTTTTAAAACATTTTCTAATGAAATGAAAAGGAAATTTGAGATTTTATTTTTAGGAGAATTTATTTTAATCTTTGGTTTACATGTTCAAAAAAACAAAAAATACCTTTTCCTCTATCAAGAAAAATGTTCCGGGGAATTTTTAAGAAAGTTTAGAATGTAAGAACACAATGAAGAATATATGCCTATCTTTAAGGGGATTATGTTGAGTAAAGATGATTCCAATAAATATGTGAATTAGAATGATTTTCAGAAGTTGAAATAATGTTTACTTTACCATACAGCCTTACAGACATATATTGTGTATGCTAGGAATTTGTGTGCCAAGTATCAATGTAATATGAACAAATCACATAAGTTGGTAGAAAAGATAATTCTGAGATTTGTAAAAGAAACAAGTTCACATGGTTTTTTATATAAATTTTTTTAGATGATGATTAATGGTTATAATGATGCCGATTGGGCAGTAGATTGTAATGATAGAAAATCAACCTTAGGAGGAATATTTTTCTTAGGTGAATGTTGTGTAATTTATAATAGTAAGAAACAATGTTCAACAAATTTGAGGATAGTAGAATGAATTTTTTTTGTGACTACTTGGACTTGTACTCATATATTGTGGATGAAAGTTTAGCTGAAATATTTGGAAGTAAATGATTTTATTCCATTGAAGATAATTTGTGATAATTTGAGTGAAATTGATCTTTATAAAAATCCCGCGTAACATTCAATACCAAAATTGATTGATACAAATTTTCTCTTTATAAAATAGAAAGTTTATGTTGGAGATATTTTTATGGAATATATTTCAATAAAGTATCATATTGATGATATCTTCATAATGGAAATTATAAAAGAATGGTTTGTTGAGTTCATGATGCAACTTAATGATCCTCCTCCTATAATGACTTTATAAATCTTATAAGAAATTCCCCTGCCATAATTTGGATTATGTTGACAAAAGGGGATAGAAATTGACAACATTGTACTTTGTGAGATGTTTTATTATCCTTATTTTATGAATATGATGTTGTGGTTATTAGATAATGGGGGTGATAACAATCAAATGGGAGAGAAAAAGAAAAGTTAGAAAATTAAAAAGCGAGGGTGAGTTTATCTTTACATGGATTAAAAATTTTCTTGGCACCAAGGGATGAAATTACGTTCAAAAAATTACTTTATCCAGTAGTGTGTTTTTAGGGAAATATCTTCCAAGAATGGTTATGTTTTGATAAAAGTTGGAAACATTGAGTTTTTTGAAAACATGATTTATGGGAAATTTATAAGTTTTAAAAAAGTTGTTCATGATTGTTTTAAATAAATACAAAGGGGAATATTTAAAAACCTTTAAATTGTTTTGTTTTTTAAAAATATTTGTTTTATTTGGAAACTAATGTTTTATAAATGTATTTTTTTAAAAATAGTTGAATTTTACTACATATTCAAACCCAAAAAAAGGGGATACAAGTTTTGTTTTAGATAAAGTTATTTTCCATAGTTAGAGGATCAGACTGAGCAGCATTGGGTGTAGAGTTTCAGACTGAGCAGCACAAGTCAAAGATGTTGTTACAAAGTTAAAGCTATTGATCAGAAACATCATCAATCATAGAACCATTTATATGAGGTTCAAGATCTATTAGAAATGATGATTCTTAGAAAAAAATTTATGTGTTAGAAATTAAGAATGTTATTTAATAGGCTTAATAAAGATAGTGATGCCGGGAGTTAGTAAGTTCTTAGAAATTCTAAACTTATGTCAAAAGATGCTCTATTGTTTTTTAATTCTCAAATATAATAAGTTGTCTCTAATACATGTGTTGAAATCGCTATGAGTAAAAGGGGATGAATATATGAAACTAATCGTATTAAGATTCAGTTGGAATGAAAGAAGGTGCTAAATATAAGGGATGTCATAATTATTTACTATATAAGTTAGATGATGATTTGAAAATATAGAAGTCCTCATAAATCAAGAATACTATCATGATAAAATATTTGAAATAAATGGGAGAATCGTTAAGATTGTTTCTGTTATAGGATTCATGAATTTTTTTTCATCAGATCCAGAATTACCAGGTAGTGATGTTTTCAGAATATTGAATGAGTTATTCCTGATGGGGTTTGAAGAATTAAAATGTTTCATAGTGGATTTTATATAGTAATGAGAATTACATTTTAATAAAAATTCAATTATTATGAAGATTCCATAGAACTGAAGATGAGGAAGTTCAATCAGACTAACTATGAGAAAGAAAGTGATTTGGACTGACTATGAGGAGGAAAGTCAATCAGAATGAATATGAGGAGGAAAGTCAATTAGGATGACTCTGAAGATGAAATTCAATTGAACTAAAATTGATAAGGAAATTTAATGATATTGAATCTAAGAAGGAATGTAAATCTAACTAACTCTGAAGAGGTAAGTTAATTAGACTGACTCTGAGAAGAAAATTCATTTAGATTGATTTTGAGAATGAATTTCAAACAGACTGAGTATGAGAAGGAATTTCAATCATACTGACACTAATATGTAATGTCAACCCCACTAGCTCCGATGAGGAATGACAATTTAGAATGTTCTGTGGAAGTTCCATCATACAGAAGAAAATTTTTGAAGTATGAGAAGACTAATTACATAGAGGACTCAAGAAGATTCCCGAAGATTAGTTTAGAGTTTAAGTGGTTAAACTGGAATTTCATGTATGAATTGATCATGGTGTTTTTTAATCCGAGTAAGTGGTAATTTTTTTCAGTTTCCTTCATTTTCAAATATAAAATTACAATAATAAGAGAAAAATACATTTTTAATTTTCAAATATTAAAGGGAGCAGAAAAGTATGGGAGCAGCAGAATTCATGTCAGAGATATATTTCCAGAACGAGATCTCATTAGAATGTTAGACATCTAAATGATCTATTTACTGGACTGAGGAAGATTAGATTTATTATTTGAGAATATTTTGATTAATTTAGACTTGAAATGGGTTCATTATACTGAGTCTATTGTAATGAATTTGTCAGACTGAGTCCATTAGACCAAGCCCCATCAGACTGAGATAAACAAACATAACAAAATCAAACTGAGGATCCAGATAGTGTATTTGTGGAGCAGTTTGAAAAAAATCTTTATCATTTTCTTCATAATATTTTATAAGAAAAAATTGTATGATGATCAGAGTCAGTATAGTAATTCTTATCGAGATATATAAGGCATATAACATGATTTATAACAAGTTCTATTCACTTCTTCAAAATAGTATATTTCCATAGAGACCCATGTGAGTGGCTATGCCAGGGATGTAGGTTCTCACACTAAGCCTAAACCTTGTAAATCTTGAGTGCTTTACTTAATTTTATATTTTTTCATGCATGAGTATTTAATAAAATATTATAAGGATAAAAAATTTAACAGGTGGCATTGGTTATGTTTTTAAAATCATATAAAATTATAAAAGCAAACAATATATTCAACCCACCCTTTTAAGTTGTTATTCTATCCTTTTTAACATCAATTATTATTAGAGAAAAGTGTCCCCTATTGAATCCTAATCATGGATAACATTAATTCTTTCAACAATATAGGATTAATTACATTTGATGGAAAAAATTATAACGGATGAAAGAATAGGATGATTCATGATCTTCTTTCACTTGGACTAAATGTTTTTGATACTATTATAATTGGTTTTACACTAATTGAGAAGGATTACCCTATAGATTTTGAGTATAAGAGAAATATGTATATTTATGTAAAGGCTATAAATTATATCCTTATGTCTTTATCATAATATTTTTATATGAAGGTGATGGGTCTCAAAACATCATTGATGACTACATCACAAGAGTAAATGTTTTTTTCAATATAATTTGGTTTAGAGATGTCCTCTATGATTTCATAATTATGAATAAACTCATGAAAAAATTTATGAATAGTTTTTATCATAAAAATTTCTATTTATAAGATAATGATGACTTATCTCTTGAAGAATTACATAACTTATTTGTTGTTGATGAAATGATAAAAAACTACAATTTTCAGAAATAAGTTGAAATATGAAATTAATTTCGAAGCTATGGTAATGATGAAAATTCAATATGTTTATGTTCTATTTCCTTGTGATTTACATGATAAAGAGGACGATGAGTTGAATGAAAAAAATCATGTATCTTATATTTAAAAACTATCAATGAAGAAGAAGAATATATGGAGCTAAAATTTCTCTCAAATGGTTTTAGTGTGCTGGAATCTGAAACTTTTCTATAGATTTTCCCGAGTAGAAAATTATATAATATCAAGATGATTCACATAAGAAAAACATCGATGGATGGAGTTTATTTTTTTATAAATAAAAAAATTCTTCCAATAAAAATAATAAGAAGTTCACTAGTGAATAAAGAACTATGATGAGTAAGAAAGCTGAATCAGAATCAACTGGTGACAATTCCATTGAGGATGAAAGTATAGAAAAGTTTAGAAAATTCAATGATAAATTTGATAAAGTGGTAGAATCCTCAAATGGTGATGGAGAAGGATGTGAAAATCTTACAGAGAGTATCATCTCAGAACTGATCCTATTGCATCTCTTGAGAAAAAGAAATCTTTTATAAAAAAAATATAATGTTAAAGAATGATAGCATAAAAGTTTTTGAAGGTGAAAAATATATTGTCAAGTAAGAATTAGAATACATATAGGAGATATTAAGTTACACATTTATAATGTTTGAATAGGTAAAGATGGTTGATGATCTTAGTAAGAAGTTAGAAGCTAAGGAAGAAGAAGTTAACAAGTTTTGATCAAAACTACTTGAGTTTGAAAAAAACATGGGGAATATAAATGAAAAATTCAAAAAATATTTGGATGTAAACATTGGGACTTCTAAAGTTCTTGAGAAAGATTAAATCAATAATTAGTTGAAATCACCAGCCACAAAAAATAATCTTTCATTTTATTTTTCTAACATTTTTGGTCAGAAGAAAATTAGTTGGAAATCATGGATTGAGAATGAATTTGAGAAAAATATCACATTTATAATGGTTAAAAACTCATTTTTTAGGAAATATGGTGAGTTTCCAAAGTATGTTAGAGAATAAATAATTTGGCAACATCAAAAAGTTTCTAAAGAGAAAGATCTTACCTCAATAGAAAATTAATATTTTATGGTTATTATTGGGGTTGTGGAATCTATGGGAACATGAATTATAATTATTGGAATAACATATCTCTTCCCATAATAAGGCTTTAATATAGTGAAAGAAATTTTGAAAGTATAATAAGTAACTTTAATAAATTATATAAAGTTGAAAAAGGCAATTCCCAAGATGTTAGAAAATTCCCAATGAAAATTTAATTTGATTGTTTCAAAGAAGTTCATGGAATATGCGATCAACTGGGTCATTTTTCTGAATAATGTATGACTACACATCCCGGAAAAGTTTTATATGTATGAAAAAAAGTAAGTAGGAAAGAAAAAATTTGATGGAAGAGACATTTTTTGGAGACAACCTTGAAATCAAGTAAAAAAGAAAAAACCATGGATACTTGATAGTGGTTTTTGTTCACACATGATAAGTGATTTAAAAATCTTGAAACATGTTAAAAATCACAATGAAGGTGATAATACCATTGGGAATAATAGATCTATAAAAATAAAAGGAATCAGAATGACCAAAATTGAAGCAAAAAAGTTGAAATCTATGGAAGTTTTATTTTTCTAGGGAATAAAACATAAATTACATATTGTAAGTCACCTTTATAATGATGGAAAAGATGAGATATTAAAAATATATTCTTCCATCATCAAAAGTGTTAATGATAGAAGATTTTTTAAAAAAGGAGAAAGGGCCAATGGGGATCTCTTCCAAATAGGATAATTTAACAACTATTGTTACTTAAGTTATGAAGAAGAAAATATGTTGTTTCACTAAATTCTTGGCCACCTCAGGTTGAAAAGAATGAACAAATTATCTAATTTTAATTGTGTAATTCGTTTTATATAATTTTAAATAATAGAAGAATATGTTTTTGTATATTTTTAGAAAGGTAAGATGACTAATAATAGTTATAATAAGGTTGAGATTTAATATACTGGTATTCTTGAACTCATTTATTTAGATTTATGTGGGCTGATGAGAAATACTTAAAAAAGGGATTCAGACATTATCACTTTTATTTATGATTTTACTCATATTTATAACATCATGTTTATGAAATATACGTTATAGGCTATATAAATTTTTAGAGTCTTTAGAAGAGATGTTGAGAAATAATTGGTGGTTTATATAATGAATTTTAGAGAAAATAATGGAACCAAAATTACAAGAAATAATTTTGATACATTTTCAAGAAAGCTTGGAATCAAACATCAATATAGTGTTCCATATACCATACAACAAAATGAAGTATCATATTGGTGTAACATACGTTTGTTAGAAATGGGAATAATCATGCTAGTAGGATAAAAACTTTCAAAGTTGTATTGGAGTGATGTCTTTAGTACTACCATACATTTTCAAAATAGATGTTTATTGACACCAGAATCCAAAAATAATTCTTATGAAATTTGGAAAAACAAAATACCTTCATTAAAACACTTCAATGTTTTTGGAGGTCTATGTTTTCTTAAAATAAAATATATAGATCATGGAAAGTTTTTATGCGAAAGATTAAGAAGGAAATTTGTTGGGTTAATAACGTAGTAGAAGAATTTTCATGTGAGGGAACCAAAATTTACAAATGTTTGATGACTCATATGGTGAGAAAGTTTTTGAAAATATAGACTACCTAACATAATTTTATGATAATGTTGAGGAAAAAAAAGCCGACGAATTCCAATGAAGATGATAGTGAGTGAAAAGAGACTTATCAAGATTCAGATGAATCGTGTGATGATGAAAGTGAAGCTGGAAGAGGAACTCTGAAATTTACTACCTTACTAAAACATATTGAGACAAAAAATATTCTCAGGAATCCAAAGCCTCCAATTTAGACTATAATATAGATGATATTATAAAAATAGCATTCACTTATTTTTTAATTTGAGCAATAATTAGTTTCAGAAGCTACTCAACACAAAGAATGGCTGGATTCTATGAATGATGAGTTGGATAAAGTTGAGAAAAATAAAACATTGGAAATTGTACCATATAAAAAAGTTAATAATGTTATTACAACAATTTAGTTTTATAAAAAAAATTGAATGACCACAAATAAGATTTATAAAACAAAGAAATGATTGTTTTTAAAGGCTATACATAGGTATAAGGTGTGTATTTTTATGAAGCCTCCCCCCCGTTGCATGGTTGGAAACTATTATATTTTTTCTCGCATTTGATAATCACTAGAATAAAAAATTATATTAGATGGAAATAAAGTTATCATTTCTCAATGGATAAATTGAAGAAGAAGTTTATATTGAACAGCCTTGTGGGTTTTTACTTGATGTGGATGAAAATAATGTTTTTAGATTTAAGAAACATTTGTTTGGGATGAAACATGATCCATATGCATTTTATTCGAATCTTGAAAACTATTTTAGAATATTGAATTTTTATAAATGAAACGTTTATAGAAACTTATATGTGAATGATATTGACTCTATAACTCTGATTTTAATTATTTTTGTGGATGATATAATTTTTTTTTCTGGGGATAAAGAAGATATTTTTAAAACTTTTTGTGAAGAAATGAAAAGGAAATTTGAGATGTAAATATTAGGATAATTAAAATTTCTCTTTGGTTTACAAGTATAACAAAAATAAAATTACATTTTTATATCTTTAGAAAAATATTACTGGGAATTGATACAAAAGTTTGGAATGGAATAATACAAAAACGTTTCTACTACTATCTTAGTGGGGATGAAGTTGAGGAATGATGGGTCTAGTAAAACTGTGAATTAGATGGAATTTTAGAAGTGGATAAGAAGTCTACTTTACATTACAGCCTCATGGCCTGATATTGGGGTTTCTGTGAATTTTGGTCCTAAGTATCAAATTAATATGAAAGTATCACATATGTTGGAAGCACATATAATTATGAGATATTTCAAAGGAACATCTTCACATTGGTTATTATATAAAATAAATTGTGAGATAAATTTTCATGGTAAAACTGATGTCAATTGGGTTGGAGATTACAATGATATAAAATAAACCACAAGAGGAACATCTTTTATGGTGGAATTTTGTGTATGTTTTCATAGAAGGAAACAAAATTCAATAAATTTTATTATAGAATAATCAAAATATGTTACAAATACTAAGGGTTTTACTCATATAATGTGGATTATTGTTCATTTTGAATATTTGAAAGTAAAACTTTATAGACCATTGAAGACATATTTTGATAATAAGAGTGAAATTTATCTTTTTTAAAATCTTTTCAAACATTAAATATCAAAATAGGTTGATATAAAGTTTCAATTTATAAAATAGAATAATTCTGCTAGAGATGTTTTTATGGAATATATCTCAAAAAACTACCAAATTACAAATATCATCACAAAGAAAATTCCAAAAGAAAGGTTAATTTATTTCACACTACAAATTAATGTACAATATCCTTTAAATAATTACTAAATATCTTTAGGAATTACCCCACCATGTTTTGGATTATGTTGAAAAGGGGTATAAAAAGTAAAAACATTATACTTTTTAAGATGTTTTGTACTTATATTTATTTTATGAATTTGAAGCTGTTCTTATCAGATAATGGGGGATATAACAATCAAGGGGGAGAGAAAAAGAAAAGTGAGAAATGATTAAAGTGAGAAGGATTTTATCTTTATGGCTGCAATATTTTCCTGCCACTGATAGATAAAATTTCATTAAGAAAATTACTTTATCTAATAGTGTTGTATCAGGGCACTCTATTTTGAGAGAGGCTATGTTTTTATAAATTTCAAAAATATTTACTTGTTTTAAGACACGAGTTTTGTTAAATTTATGTGATTTGAATTTTTTAATGAGTTTTTCAACAAATCCAAAGGGGGTTTGAAGAACCATTGGGTTTTTTTTATTTTGAAAAAAGTTTTTTATTTTTTGATAAATAATATTTTATATTGGAATGTTTTTGGAAAAAAACATGATGTTTATGAATGTTTAAACCCAAACTCAAAGGGTGAGAAAAGTTTTCTTTTTGAGAATGTTGTTTTCTAAAGTCAAAGGATCAGACTGAGAAGCAATAGATGAAGAGTATCAAACTGAGTATCTCTGATTGAAATTTTTTTCAGAAAGATGATGTTTTTGGGGGAAACATCATCAGTATTATAAACATTGACATAAAGTTAAAGTTTTATAAAAAATGATGTTTGTTAAAAATAATTTTATGAGTTATAAAGTACGAATATTTTTGAAGAGATTGAATTAATACAGTGATGTCAGGAGTTATAATGTTCTTAAACTTTCTAACCTTAAGTTAGATGGTGCTTTGTTGATTTTTAATTATAAAATATCATATGATTTCTATAAACCAAATGATTATGCCATTCTAAAGAAAAAATGGGGATAAAAGGTTCACCTAATTCTATATAGATTTGGATAAAAGGAAATAAGGTTCTAAAAGTAAGGGAAATCATAATAACTTCCTATGTAAGTCATACAATACTTTTACAATATTGGAGTTCTCATAAATCATGAAAACTCTCATGATAAAATATTTTGAAGAAATGAAGGAATCAAAAAGATTTTATCGATTCCCATAACCATGGAAATGTTTTCATTGGATCTAGAAGCACTGGGTATATATGTTTTCATAATTATTAATGATTTATAGAAAATGAGGTTTGAATAATTTCAAATTTACATTATAGATTTTCCATTGTAATGAGAATTACATCATAATGAGAATTTAATTATTTAATAATTACATTGAATAGAAGATGAGTAAGTTCCATAAGACTGACTATGAAAAGGAAATTTAATTAGACTGGCTCTGGGGTGGAAAGTCAATCAGATTGACTGTGATGAGGAAAATCAATCAGATTGACTATAAGGAGGAAATTCAATCAGACTGACTCTAAGATGGAAATTCAATAAAATTGAATCTGAGTAGAAAAGTCAATAAAATATAATCTAAGGAGGAAATTAAATCATACTAACTTTTAGAATTAAATTCAACTAGACAGGGTCAAATAAGTAAATTCAATAAAAATAACTTTGACAAAGAAAGTAAATTAGATTGACCATGAGAAGGAAAGTCAATCAGACTGATTCTTAGAAGAAAAGTCAATCTGAATAACTCTAACGAGTAAAGTAAATATGGAATGAGATAAGGAAGTCCCATTGTACTGCATAAAAGTTAGTAAGTATGATAAGATTTATTACATAGAATAATCAAGAGGATTCAATAACATTAGTGGAGAGGTGAAGTAATCAAACAAGAATTTACAGTATGCGCTGAACACGAAGTTTTTGAATTTGAGTAATTGGGAAAAGAGTTTAAATTTAACTATTTTTACATTTGTATTTTCCTATAAATATAATAACAATGAATTTTTACTCTGAAACATTTTCATTCTAGCAGAAAAGGTGGGGCACTGCAGAATTCATATCAAAGTTATCTTTTTAACATTGAGACCTCATTAGAGGGTCATACATCTAAATGTTCTGTTTACCAAACCGAGGAAGATTAGACCAAAAATTTTATTAGATTTTTAGTAATATATATTGAAAATGAGTTCATCGAACAGATTCTATCAAACTAAATTCATCATATTGAGTCCATGAGACTATCTCCAATAAAAAAAGAGAATCAGAGTCAGCCACATCAGACAGGGGATCTGGACGGATCATTTGTGTACTAGTTTAAATATAGTATTTATTCTTTTTGGGCACAATTTTATGTATTAAATCTTTTTAAACATACATTAGTCAGTATATTAATTCCTATGAGGAAATAATTTGGAATTTATAAGGATTTTTAACAAGTTGTATTCACTTCTTCAAAATAATTAATTTCCATAGACACACGGGAGTGGATTTAGAATGGATTGAGGTTCTTACACTGATGTCGAACCTTGTAAATATAACATTCTTTAGTTGGTTTCATAATTTTTCATTCATGATTATTTAATAAAATATTATGAGTATATAAACCTTAACAGGTCATAGGGGTTAAGTTTTTAAAAGTACTAAAGCTTATAAAAGTGAACAACTATCTCAATACCCCCTTCTCTGTTATTATTATATCCTTTTGAAATTAAATATCTACTTCTATGAATTTTAATCAAACACCATAGATATACAGTGAAAACCATGTGACAAATTACCCACAAATATTCCTCAAAGATGTTTTATAGTGGCCACATTAGGTATGATAGTGGCACTGATATATCTATTTCTTATCTTACAACTTCATAATATATTAGAAATACTCAGATATAGATAATAACTTCACACATAATTCCCATGAATATTCTAATATATTATCTACAAGAACATAGATAAATATAATTCATAGAAATTTCATATTTGTGTTGAAAAACAACATCCAACAAAGACATTTTCTTGCAACACATACTATATTATTCAATTCCTTTTTGAATCCTCCTTATGGTGGAAGATCATACTAAAATATAGTGAAACAAAAACTGCATTTTTATATCTCTGGTAATACACGATCTACCATTGTATATTGTAAACTTCTAAAATTAATGTTTCCTTTATTCATTGATCATGTCCTTCCTATAATATAGTAATGACTATGTTGTAGTTATCATTGCTCTATGGATATCATTTTCAATTAATATGATGAAATAAGAATTTTTTATGAGTAAAGATTATCAAAGAAAAAATAAAATACACTACCATATTTTAATACTTAAATATAAAATAACATACTATATAAAAAACCTCATGAAACCCTTTCACACTTCCCATGCACACCTATAAACATAGCTATGTCGAAGCCCTTAACATTTTTGTTTTAGAATTTTTTAGCGAGACATGAAACCACCTTCCATGATATTATAAAATTAGTTTTACTCATTATAAAGTTCAAAAAATTACACAGTTCACATCTTAAAAATAGAAGAGGACATTATCTTTAATCATTTCACCAGTCATTTACATCATCATGAGATTTCATGGCCACACTGAACAATACCTCACAATCCTCAATATTTCAGGTTTTGAACTCCCTATAATGGGAATTAAAATATTGAAACATAAAAATAATTATATGGTGTAATGTTCATTGAAACAAAATCCTATAAATTACTATTTTATTATATTTTATGGGGTAGCTAAAGTACGTATGATGAAATAACCCAAGAAACAAACTCAAAATACTACATATCCACACACATCCACCATAGAGCATTGGACTGCACCATAAATTTTCATGCATGAAAACCTCTGTGGTGTAGTGATGATGAACATGATGTAAAAAAATTATTACTATCATCCTCAATGAGTGACTATGAAATAAATCATAGTTTTTAGCATGTTCTAATACTAAATGTTAGTGACACCATTGATCTCCTTCCTCATCCATAGTAGATATTATGGCATGGATTAGATGGATGTGGTGTAGAGGCTCATTGAATGGAAGATAACGTGAGATAGATATGAACAAGTGGTAATTTTGTAATTATTAATAATAATTCAATGCTCATGAGTCCCGTATCAAAATTTACTTCAGATAACCAATCCTTAATAAATGATTTTTTATCCCACAGACAGGACATGATTCCTTTTACTCATGTTGAGAAGTATCTTCCCTACACTGACCCACACTTCATACTTTATCTTATGGAAACACGGACCATGTTTCATAAATATGTGTGTCACTCTTTTATAAGACATTTTTATTTTCTTTTTTTCATTGTTAAAAAGGTAATTTTTTCCATTTGGAAGCTCCTTCGAAACAGTTAAAATTATTTCAGTTTTTTGAAAATCATATTTAAAATGTAATTATAGAAGAATAAATATAACTATTAAAATTTGTCTTATTCTCTATATAATTAATAAAATAAATGAATTTAAATTCAATAATTATATGTAAAAATTGGGTTACCAATTTCTTATTTACTATAATTTATTTCTTCATTTTTAGTAGTTTTTTTAAATTCAATAATTTTTCATAAAATTTTTAGATGAGTATATATTTGTGTTTTTAAAAAATGTTTAAAAAATATAAAATCACTCTCTTATAGTTTTATTAAGTAATAGTGTTTTTAGTTAGTGAAATTTATAAGTGTTTTTGATATTTTATTTAATTTATAAAAAGTTTATATCCAAATCTTCTGGACCATACTTGGGATAACATGTCAGTTTTTAGTTATTTTATTGATGTGATGATTTGATTTCATGAAATAAATCACATTATTTCTATGAATATAAAAAGTGTTCATGTTTTTCTGATAATAACTCTTAGATATGGAAATAAATAATATTTTCATATATTTTTTATGTCAATCATAAATTTAAACAAGTTTCTACATGTACTTTTGTACTAATAAAGAATGGAGAATCTATGAATCATGTTTATAAGTGAAATATCGAAAATTATAGAAGAGAAATAAATATTATTTTATAATTTTTGTTTAGAAAATAATTTAACATGTATTAATGTATTAAAATATATAAATTTATTTTAGATAAACTTACAAACCATAATGGTGGTGACAATAAGGTAAAATAATTGAAACATAAAATATAGAGATAAATGCTCGAATACACTCATAGGGTGGAAAATAAATCTATTTATGATTTCTTTACAAGGTTTAATTTTATTTATAAAACTATCACTAATTTTGGAGGTTCACAAGAGCTATCTATAATGTTAAATACGATTATGACAATTCATTCTTAATAATTTGATTCCAGAGTGTGTTATCTTTAACAAAAATTTCTTGATACCATTTATCATGGTGATCAATATATTATTTTTATTTATTATAAAATTATAAAGGGAGGTAATGTGAAGAAATAGGATAAAGGTGTTAAATAAATTAAAATTATTTATATAATTATTCATAAATTGATTAAAGGTGAATATTAATACACTATTAATCAAAGTTAAAAATAAAATTTTGTTAAAATGGTGTCCTTTATTTATATTAAATTAAAAAAGGGTAAAGGAAATCCCAAAATTAAAATAAAATTTAAATGTTTCAACTATATAGGTATTGTTAATTATATTTCCTATCATACCAAGCTCACAGAAGATGGAAGTGAAGAAGTACATGAATAAAAAAAGATTGAAAAGAAAAAGCTCAAAGATATTAATTGTGAAAAAATAATTCTACAGGGAAAGGTAAAAATACCTCTATAAAATTTTAGAATTATTCTCGTTCCCTATTATAATAAATATTAATATAATGATATTGAGGTTAAATTAATTCTTCATATTATTATGATGAAAATTCTTTGATTGAAAATGTTAATGAGATAGTGGATGATTTTAAAGTTCATCAAGATAATGATTTTGATGGAGGGAATCAGATGATGTTTATTTTCATGGAAGAATAATATGAATTTATTTATAATTTTTTATAGCAGGTAATGAATACGATATCTTGAGGAGATAACATCAAAGAAAGAAATATAATAATTTTTTTTATATTGATGAGAAAATTACTTTTTTTTATAAAAAATAGATGAAAAAAATATTTAGATTAATGAGGAGAAGAAAATTAAAAGCTAAGTTGAAATAATGCGTGTAAAAAAGTAAAATTAATTTGAAATGATTTAGCTGGTGTTACCTGTTATGGAAAATCATATGATAAAATTCAGTTTTTATTTTGATAATTCAATTAAGGAAGTTAAATAATCTTATGAAATGAGTTAAAATTTCTTTTAATATTAATGGGAACAAAATATTAGCTTAATTCAGTGAGGCTATTCTAGGAATAGAAATAATTAATTATATTTGCTACACAAGATTCTTACAAATAGTATAAGATTAAAAATGTAAAATTTAAAGATTTAAATCGTAAAATTATAATATGCATTGATGTAAAAACTATTGGATAATTAGTGATAGTTATTCTTTCACAAAACATAAGATAATGAATAATTATCATTATAAAATTTTATATAATGAAGACCAAAAATGGATAAAATATTGTATATACAAGATTAAAAAATAATCGATTCAGAATGGATTTTATTAAGGAAAATACTACTTTTATAGTTATTGATTGTATTTTAGAGATATTAGGAATTTGGGAAAAAATATTTTAGGAATGTATTAAATTGGTAAAAAAAGTAAATAAATATATCTTTTAAATATGGGAAAATAAGATCTATGGAAAAAATCAATAAAATGATGATTATTCCAAAATATAAATAAAAATTAAATATCAAATTCTTAAAGAAGGCTATGGAATATTTCAATATTCATTTCAATTTTTTTAATTATTTACCAATACTTCTAACATAAAATAATGAAAAAATGAATGTTTTTTCTTATAAATAAGAAAAAGGGGAATAATAAATATATATTTTGTTAATGTTTACTTAAAAATATCAAAAAAAATTTAGGATTCTTGATAACAATTGATAGGAGAAGGGAATTTTCCATAATATCTAAATATAAAAAATATTTCTAAATCACAATTGGAAATGAAATCATTATCATACTAAATGGATTTTTAACTATATAAAATGGAAGGCATAAGATAAAAAATGTTGATACTTTATTTTATATTAAATTAAAACAAAATTTCATGGGTTTGTTACAATTATTTGACAATATGAAAATATTTTTTTAGTAAGGTTGATTTATGTTTTCAAAATATATTGAAATATGGAGTTATTTTAACCAAATAGAAAATAATAAAATGAAACTTATTCCAAATAAATACGTTTTAAAATTCATACTATATTATTATGAAGGAAGAATATTATTTTTATAATATGAATATTTAAAATTTATCTACAAAAAACATATGAAATAGATACTTTATGGTGCTATTTTTTGGGATTAATATACAAAAATAGAAGGAAATATTATTTTCCTTGTGTTTTTAAAATACTAATATTTTAAAAAAATCAAATAAAAGATTATATATTCAAACTTTAAAATAATAACAGTTGATTCCCAATGATATATATGGACCTATGATGTAAAATTATTATTTTTTGTGGTATATAATTTTTATATTTAATTGATTAATTAACTATATTGATTACTATCAGGTATGTAGAAATCAAGCTATAAGATGCGAATAAGGTTAGGAGATATTGAGGATGTGTGGAGAATAAAAAATATTTTTTA
This sequence comes from Viscum album, assembly GCA_963277665.1. Taxonomy (NCBI): domain Eukaryota; kingdom Viridiplantae; phylum Streptophyta; class Magnoliopsida; order Santalales; family Viscaceae; genus Viscum; species Viscum album. The sequence goes on along the minus strand of OY728123.1, from coordinate 678,128,259 downwards.
AGAAAATAACAATAGATAATGATGTTGAGAATTTTGATGGATGGATTGAATAATATTTTGAAAAATATGGATTTAAATTTTAAATCATCTCACTATGTATACCACAGTATAATGGTGTGTTATAAAGAAAAGAATATAAGTCTCATTGAAATGACTAGAAAATTAATGTTTGAATATAGTGTATCAAGATACATATTATATAATTTATTTCCACTACTATAAACATTTAGAAAATTTTATTCCATTATAAATTCCAAATATATGTCCGTAAAAACTGTGGTTTTAGGAAAATCTAAATTTAATATATTTTTGTTTACTAGGAAGTACTTACTTAATAAAAATTAATGCATTAAATATGTAAAAATTAAAAATAAATAGGTGATATTGGAATATTTTAGGGGTATTTTCATAATAGAAGAGGTTATTGATTGTTAAATAATACTATTAAATGATTTTCAAATGACGTAACATGATTATTATAAATGAAAAATTTAATAATATTGAATGGATATTATTATTCAAAAATGGGGATGATGATGATATAGAAATGATTGAAAATAATAACAATTTAATAGAAAATTTAATTTAATGGGGTAAAAAATTTGGAAGAGGATAATTTAGAATTATCATGTGAAAAATATAATAAATGATAACATTATATGAAAATTTAATTATAGAAAAAGATGATACAAGTAGATAATTTTATTCAATAATTAGACACTCTAATTAGAATAAGGACTTAGAAATCAATAATCATAAAACATTTTGTTTTGATATTGAACCATTTATTACTAAATTGGATATTAAGCCTGAATAATGGTTTGTTTCTAGGATTGATGAGCTGGATAAGATTACAAAAAATCATACGTGGGAGTTTTTTTCAAAATTTTAAAGGTAAAAATATTAATATAACTAAATTGTGTATTAAAAGTATGTTTTTTAATAAATTTTAATACTTGATAAATCAAATTCAAGGTGATATAAATTGACTATATTTATTATTAGGTTTTGGATTTTGATGATATTTTACACATATAAAAATATTTGAAACTATCATAATATATTTATAAATTTAGGTTTAGTGTAAATATATAATTTATCAAATATTGGATAAATTATAATTTATGAATGGATATTTTAAAGAGGTGGTTTACATTGATCAACTCGATAGTTTTATTCTTGATAATGATGCCTCCAATAATTATTAACTAAATAAGGGTTTATATGTATTGAAGAAAAATTCAATAGTTTGGTACTCTAAGATTCATAATTTTTTGAACGTGATATAGTTTATAAAATAAAGTAGGATATAATATATCTTTTCCAGTAATCATGAAATATTCATTAATTTTTGTCATTTAATTTGATTAAATTATGTTCATGGGTAATTTTTAGAATATATGTAATGATTTAATTTCTTAGATGACGAATTTTTTTGAAATTTCTATTATTGGGAAAATGTGATTCTTTTTTAACATAGTGTTACTAAATAGGATAGATTTATTTTTTATCTCTGAAATTCATTCACATGATATGTTTAAAATATTTATAAAAGAACATTCTAGATATGTGTTAACTCCTATTATAGTTGGGAAAATTCTTTCTAATGATGATGAAGGAAAATATTTTTTTAAAAATATAGTAGGTTAAATACATGTTTGTTATATTTTACTAATTCGAGGCCTAATATTATGTTTTTTTGTAATATTATGTTATATATATAAAATATCTACATTGGAATCAGATTTCATAATATCCATGAGGATTGTCATATATGTTAGAGAGATAATCAACAATGGTTGGCTAGAATAGCCTGAAGACCATATAATGTTTTTTGGATAATCCCCTTTTTATCTAGTTTGATAGGGAAACATTACCTGAACCATAATCATAGAGGAAGTAGGCCAAAAACATGAATAATTGTTCCAATGTCTCTGAAATACTAGAACTACCCCTCCCCAACAAATTCATTATTGATTGGTCTTAGCTACCTACCACACATGGATGATTTTCTACCATTTCCCTATGAAGAGATGCACTATGTATGGTACTAATGGAGTAGTTTATATACCCTCTCTTCATTAACAATCCAGTTATCATTTATGTAGGGGATTCTACTTTCTTTGATTATTCTTCTAGGGATATGTCATGTGTGGCATGACTTAACTACTTTTAGAATTAAAGGCCCTAGGGCCTAAAATCCCATGGCATGCAGACCTTTGGTGGCCTAGTGGCTCTATTTACTAAAAAATTCATGAGGCCTAATAACCTTATGGGATGAAGGAGTAAATCTATGACCCATATTCCCAAATTGGTAAAATACGTCATGTGGTACAATAATTCCAACAATAACATTGATATTCTTTCCTGAACAGTTTTGAATCTGGGTTTCTTAGATCTAGGATTACAGGAAAAGTCTGGAATCCAAATACATCATCAATTTTTTATATTTTGGTAGGTAATTATATTTTATGTTTTATAGTTTTTTTATATTTATTAGGAAAATAATATCAATTATTGGAAGTATAAATCAAATGGAAAATTATTTATTAGAATAGAAATATGTTTCATCGAATTACATGATTTAGAATTTTGTTACACCATGTATTTTAGTGGAAAAATATATTGCTACAATATAGGATATAATTCTGATGACGTGAATGAAAACTCCACAAAAAAATATATTATGGTTGATGTTAAGCTTCCATTATAGATTGTATTTGAACATAAAAGTGTTATTGATCTATCTAATTTTATTTTACTCCATCTAAGATCAATGTATATTGATAGTAAATATTATAACATAAATAAAAATTTTGGTTAAGGAATATTGAAGTTGTAATGTGTTCCAATAATCGAACATATTGACCATGTTCACAAAAATCCCTAATCATATGATGCATTTAAAAAATTTATATTAATTTATGATTTTCACACTTTTACATTTCATTGTATAATCTTATATGTGTACCTTCGATCAATTTCTTGGGATTATATTTCTATGTGAGAGAAATAACAAGTAAATTTATTGAGGTGTATTTATACGGGTTTATTAAATATTCAAACGGGTAAGTTGAGATTTTAGCATTGATAAGAGGAATGATTGATCTATTATAGAATTTATTTGATGAAAATTTTGTTTCAATAAAGGGAAGATTGGTTATATTTATTTCAGACATGATTTTATAGATTTTAACTATTTTATTTATAAAGAAAAAATTTCAAAATCATAGGTCGGATACAATTATGATAAAAAATAGTTTTTTTGTTTATAAATTATTATCAATAGATCAATTATTGATTTGTCACTAATATATTTAAAATAAATTGTTTTGATTTATAGATCTTCAATAGTTGGTGAAACTGATAAAAATGTGTTTTTAGTGAGCATCACAAGTTTAAATATATTTACTTAAGTGTGAATACAAAATAAAGTTGTCTTTATATATTTCTCTCTTTTGGTTTTTATTGAATAAGATATTGAACTGGAAAAACTCACAACAGAACACCCATATTTTTAAAATATGTTTTCTTCCCTAAGTATGACTATACCCTTGATTTATTGTGGTTATTATACCTAATATATAGATTCATTATTACTATCAAAATAAGATCCATAGTGGGTATGATTTTTAACTTATTATACTGCAACTAATAATGTACAATGAAATAATGAGGTTACTGTAATTATATCTCAATGGAATGCAGGATTTAGCCTACTACTTTTGAATTAGATTGATATTTAACCTATTGTGTCTCTCCTAGACAATGTGAATGATATTCTTTCCAAAATGTTTCAAAAAAGTAGGTTCCCTCAATCTTGTTAATAGTTCTATAATATATTACTGGATGATGGATATATTACTTTCTTGGGTTGGTATATAATCTTTTAATGCACTACTGAACACACTTTTTCTCATAATGGTAAAATATGAAGGATATAATTTGATTTTCTCATTTCATTAAACATAAATATGATAGAAAATGAATAGAGATGAATTATACTCCCCTTATTCTTCTTATTCTTCAGTATGTAGTGGATGAATTATTTATACAACACTAGGACACCTTCTTATTCCATCAACTACAAAATATAGAATTGTGAATAAAAAAATCAGATCTACACACTTTTTATTTCCTTTGATACATCAAGTCTTTAATAGGAACACAATATTGTTTCTATCAATTCCCATTTTTCTTAAATTAACAACACATATATTTATTGGTGTAGAATATTTATAGGAACAACTCATCCTTACAGTTATCATTAATTCCAAATTGAATAATTCTATGTATTTAGAAATATCAAAATAATTATCCATTTACTTATTAATAAAGTTCTAAAATAACATCCTTAGACATTGACTTATAGGCTCTATAAATACTTGTAACTTTTTATCCATAATTCTCATAAATTAAAAAATCCCAAAATCATGGATACAATATTCTCCATTTCATATCACATGTGTTTTCATTTAATCTCAATGATGACTTGGATCTTAATAATTTTAATATCTCCAACAAATATGATCATTAATAATCCATATATGTATGAAATATAGAGTATTATGGAAAGTATTACAATGTGGTTCTTCCTTTTTTTAACCAATATCAAATTTTAGTGTTGATGAAAAGTCAAAATAGTCATTAAAAATAAACCATGGTTTAGTACACCTAAAAATTTTCCATAGATAATATTTTATCATAATTTTTCACCACTATTATGTGGTCATTAATATCTATCCATTTTGAAAATTCCACATCTTGTTTGAGTTTCAACATTTCTTACTAGGGAATATATTGAATGAAACATTTAATCACCATGGCATGGAGTATATCTTCTTCTCATTTTATAGTTACAACAAACTTGTCCACAACATGGTCTCCTCTCCTTCAGTGTGGTCACAACTATATCTACTAGATCATCTACAACTTATTTATCCTTTATCCGCATTATTAATTTCTAAATATTCCTCATTGTATCAATGATAACTCATAATATAATCAAGATATTTTAATAATTAGGAATATAAAATTATATTCATGTTGGCTTCACATTTCATTATAATATATGATTTTTGGAATTCTAAAAATCTATATTAACACTTATCCCTTATTTTGTTATTATGTACTTTACTCAAATGTGTTTTACCATTATTCTGGCCCTTATGAATATGTACATTTAACATAAGTCACCTGAACTTTACACAAAACCATGTCAAGTGGTGATGACCCTTATGAAACTAGATAATACATTAACATACTCATCATAACGAACCTTATATAGATAACTAGTGACCTTTACATAGCCTTTAGAATCTTTGTATCAACCTTAAATATCTTTTTAGAAATGTATCATAAAACTTAGATGTGTCATTAGATTCATGATCTCGCATGGTGACTTCTCTATCAGTTGAAAACTTAGCTCATACAAGACAATTCATAGATCATGGAACCCAAGGATGAATATAACAAGAAGTTGAATCATGTACATTATGATACAAATTTTTTTCTATATTGTAAACCAATTCATATTGTCCATGAACCAGTGATCCCACATCAATGTTTCATTTGTGGTGAAACTCATTTGTTAACCTCTATGTTCCCTCAACACATCAATGAAGTCAAAAAGTATCTTTTTCTCTCCTACACACACCATGTCGATCCATACACATAGATTCTATGAAACCTCCACCTACCTATTCTCGCATACATGTTTTGTCCAGCACAGGTTCTCTACCAATTCTATGATTCAATAACCTAACTCCTAAATTTATTCTTGGTTGGATATCAAGAGTGTCTATGAATCTTGGATGGTTGGGGCGGCTAATAGCAGGATAATGTTTTTGTTTATCCAAGTCAAATACCATATCTGAAATATTTGTTGTAATCATCCAGTAATCACTTCCTCTATACAAACACAAAAATATGAATGTAGACCATTTATTAGGAATTCAACCTTCCCATTTTCTCAATATTATTTGTAACTACAATATACTTCCAAAAAAATTCTCTTTTTCAAATATTGATATCAGTAATCTTTTCTTCCTTATTAACAATAAATATAGCACAGTGAAAAATTTATCTCAAAAACCTCTATGAATTGTATTTTTGGTAAAAACCAAGTTTTTTTATGAGGTATAAATCCTTTAATTGTTAGTTTAATTCCTTTTTAGCCTAATATTAAGGCCTAGTGAGTCTATGTTGAAAATGAGGGTATCATGGTCTTGTTCGGAGCCAAGAACCCTCGTTGGTGGAATTAATCACTAGTCTACATGATTAGTAGAATCAGTGCTGCCCAGCCTACATGGTTTCTCATAATTGTACACGGTGTTCGATGAGTAGTAGTATTCCACACAATTTTCCCTAATCATGAGATATATTGAGTACACACATGTAGATGATTTAATGTTTTTAGCAGAGGAAAATGACATGGTTTGGACATGATTTATCAAACCATGTGAAAGGACCATGTGGGTCCCCTCTTGAGGCACAATTTGGTGCACAGTTGGGACACAATTTGCCTAACCGAATGACCGAATTGTGAGACTACTAATTTTTGGTTAAATTTATCAAATATCCCTTAAATTATTATAGGTTTAAACACCTTTTGAATTTTCTTTTTTCAACAGATAAAAAACCCTCACTTTTCTTCCATTTGAGCTCCTCCTCTAAAGCTATGTTCAAGGATAATTCCTTCATCCGGACTCTGATTTTACTTCTATTTATCTCATTGGATGCAAATTAGTGAGTTATATATTCAGGTTTCAGATTTAATTATTTATCTTAATTTCAATGGAGTTATTTCTGTTCAATATCATATGACCTATTTTCAATGAATTCATCATTTTTCCATTTTCATTCGATCTGTACCAAATTAATTGATGATATTAGGCGATTTCTCCACACTGGCACAAGGTTGGTGTTCTAGTACTTATCTCTAAATGTTGAGATTTTTTTTAATATGTGTTGTGTTTTTTATAATACATTCATGACGAGTTTCATCTAAAATGAAACTTTCTTCAATTGGTTTCCTTAATTTGGGACCCAAGGCTCTCTAAGGCCCCCATAAATTGATTCCACCTCTTGAGGTGTTCTACTGAAATTTCCTTTGTTATTATAAATTTCTAAAAGGCCAATCAATTTTTTCTATGGTTTTGGAATGATTCCTAATTGTGATTAATATAATCCATTGAATAGAGGTGAGTAGTAAGAACACATCACTTAATTAAATATAACAGTGGTTACACCATTGATAAAATTGATTGGTAATGATCTATGCACTATCTATAGGCTCTAATTAATGAAAATTGATTTATTATGATTTATATATAGTCATAGAGTCCCCTTATAATCTTATGATATTCAAATGAATAACATTATTAACTATTATAAATTAATATGGTGATAATTATTGAATATGATACATGGGAATGACGACCCTATAATTATGACTCAAGCATGACATCCCTATAGTTATCATTTTGGCATGGAGACCTTATTTTTATGATATAGGAATGATGCACCTATTGCCATTATTCTAGAATGGATACCCTATTGAATGATACTGGGCATGGAGACCCTTAGAAATATGATATATAGTCACAAAGATCCTTAATATTATGATTTGGGCATTACAACCCTACTATTATGACACTAATAATGGTGTCCATTATGCTTATGATACAGAACATGGAATTCCTTGAGACATGTGAGACTCACTCTACTACTTAGGAATGTTTGAGTTGTGTCGTAGGTCTAGTCAAGTAGAAACATCCATATATATGGTTCTATACACATCGAAATATATAGAACATATATATATATGTGTGTGTCTATGTGTGTGGTTACTTGTACAACGATTATCTCGCACCAGTCGAAGTAGGTAGAGTCAACCTAGTGTCCTTTTTGAACTAAAGTCAACCATTTCTATATTTTATTAAAACTTACAGTATTACCTGAACAATGATTATGTTATATGAAATGATTAAATATTTAGAGACACTTTTTTGGTGGACTACTCAGTTTATCTCACATTCAATCCGGGACCCAAATGGTACTCAGGTAGACTATGTTTATGCACATAGGGACATGGGAATATTCATAGTGGTTAA